>OY728138.1:896193476-906193476 GCA_963277665.1 Viscum album
GATGGAAAACTTGGTTCAATTATCTCATACTATTCTTCTACATATCCCATTTGTCTATTCATTCTTGAAATAAGATCACAAAAAGGCATAGAGCAGAAATCCATACATTTCTTAGCCAAGAAACCATTCCAGATAGAACATTCGGGATTATTCCTGTTACAGACATAAGACATTAATGTGCACATATTTCATTCAGTTGGATACATCCAATGAAAAAATAGGTCCTTTGAGATGTATTTTCCGTGGAATATGGATATTCTGATGCAGAATGCATGTGAAAAATAATGGAGGAAATATTTTCTCTATCTCACACAAAATTAATGGGGAATCTGGAAACTTTTTTTGAAATAATAAACAACCTCATTGCACAAAGATCTCCAAAAAAATGGCACAACTAAATAAAATCCACACTTAAATTATTGGACAAAAGATGAAAAATTTATGTTGTAATCAACTCATACAGAAGTATGTGACAATCATGTGTCTTCAAAAAATTTAGCTTCAACTCTATTTTGTTGACCCATTTAGATATGTTGATTGAATATCCATTAGGAACATTAATAGTCTCTACTACTTCAAGAAACTGGTTTTTTCTGTAGGCGTCATCACATAAGAATCACATGGATCTTGCCATTTATTTTCACTTATACACACAGGATGCAATTCTAGTCTGATTCCTTAATCCACCAAGTCACACCGAGACTGTAAATCATATTTTCTTTTCCCCTTAACATTTAGAGGAATCAAATGAAATATTTCACACATTTTTTTCCAATTCTCATTACGTCTAAGAAATTAACATTCCAATTGGTTGACCAATAATGAAAATCAATGAAGATACTTCTCTTTTTCCAATTGTAATCAGTTTCAGTGGAAGAATTCATTCTCTTTCATGATTTCTTTTAACCCTGCCAGAATGAAGAAAATAAAATCATTCAATTCATTAATCACATCAGTTCTAGACATATAATGAGGTGGATCTTCGATCTACATGGTATTGTTAAATCATTGATGATTATTTCAATATCAATGGCCCATTGGAATGAATCGTTGATGTTCCATAAAACAGAATCTACAACAATGTTTTAGTCTTCTCGATCGTGTATTTTTCATACAAAATGACATTATACTTTTCCATCTGTTCTCTATCCAGACATCATTTCATAAGTTGTAAAATCATTTATCATCCATATAAGCATATCACACATCTGAAATATTCCTTTGAAACATGCATCGTATGTGCACACACTAAAATATCAAAGAAGATTCAATTATTTTATTAAATTTTTAATGTACATGTCTATATCATTGTTGGGATCAGAAGGGCCAGATATGAGTATACTCATTAAAGTGAAAGGTTTTTTCATACACAACCATGGGGGTGATTATAAATGTGTTTGAAAATTGGCCATGTGTTGTGCAACATAAGAATCTTCCCAAAAGTATTAAAAATTTCACAAAAACGAACCAACCTCACATTACGCATGCTAGTTTACAAATATGGATATCGATCATCAAATCTCTATCATGAAAATCCATCAGCAGGGTGAACCAACTCATCATTAGTCTTCTTTCTCATTGTATCATGCCATAACATATTTATTGATATTTATTCAGAAAAAAATAGATTATGGAGTCTAGTGATAAATGTAAAGTGCTACATAACATTTTGTGGCACATGAGATGGTGTTCCATTAGCTTTCGTCTTCTAGCGGGATGTGTCAGATTTTATAAAATCATTTCATTCAGCAGTTTCCTCTCAGAGTAAACTGCAATCTTTTGGGAAATAATGGATTTTGTTTCTTGAAAATCCATGTTAATCAATTAACATCAATTCCATATAATGGTTTGAGGTAATATCTACATCACCTTGAATTAATTCCCCCATGATGATAATAATGTAATTTATGGAATTATAAGAAATACCTTACATAGATTTCCCATGACACTATCGGATTAAAAATTATTGCCTTTTTCTTTTACTGTGTTTTGATTTTAAGGGAGTCATGGTAGCATCATTCAATTTTTTCATCATAAAAACATCATCATTTTAATTAGATGCATCATGTATGCTAAAATCAAAATATTACTGGATATGAATCCATTCTAATTGAGGATGAAGAATAATAGGAAGACCGTCATATATCGAATTCTCTAATCCAGTCCTCTCATTTGGATTATCCACACTTTGAGATTTCATTTTCTCTCCATTTTTATTCCACATAATGTAATTTTCTTGAAAACCATATTTATTTTGGTGGTAGCAAACTTGTTCATGTATCAACCAAGGCCTTCCAACATAATGGTTACAGGGGAAGTATATGTGACCACTATCTGAAGCATTGTGAAATGAAATATCTAAAAATATCTCCAAATTCTTTTGAAAATTACATGAGATCTGATCTATATCATTCATGCAACTCTTATCCATTATTTAAATAAAATTGTTATAAGTCATTTTGTCAATTGAAATTCAATAATATTAAGATCCATAAAAAATATATTTAATAAAACAATATTTGGTTGCTTTATATGAAACCAAAGATGAAAAACTACTATATATGATAATCATAGTTTAAAAAAGTAAATAGTATATTTATGAAAACAAATCATTGAATAACTATAAATTACTGTACAATATCATGTACACTTGTAGAGGATAATTATTCATGAATTTAGTAAATTTTAGATTGAAAATTTTAATATTTTAGTATATTATTTGAGTGATCACATACATTTCCCAGATGGGTGGGGTGTCTAGGGGATAGGGGGTGTCCTAGGGTGGGGGGCTATCCATGGGGTGGGGGACTGTCCACAAGGGTTGGGGGTGTCCAGGTTGGTTGGTGGGCTATCCACATAGGTGATGGGGCTGTCAACAGTGTTGTCTAGGCTATCCAGGGGGTAGGGGTGTCCAGGGGGTGGGCGGGCTGTCCATAAAGAGGAGGGGGGGGTGTCCAGGGGGTACGAGGTGTCCACTTGGGTGGGGGTGTTCGGGGGGGGGGGGGTGCAGGGGTGGATAGGCTTTCCACGGGATTGGGGGCTATCCAGGGGTAAGGGGTGTCTAGGGGTGGGCGGGTTGTCCACGGGGGGGGGGGGGGGGGGGGGGGGGGGGTTTCCTGGAGGTACTTGGTGTCAAGGGTGTGGGGGTTGGCCATGTGGGTGACGGGGATGTTCAGGGGTAGGGGTGTCTAGTTTGGTGGTCTTTCTATCCCTAAGGGTGTGGGGGGTGTACAGGGAGGTATGGGGAGTCTACGGTGGGCGTGTCCAGAGGGATGGGGTTGTCTAGGGGTGTATGGGGGTTGGTGGGGGTTTCTAGGGGGTGGGTGAGAAATCCACAGGGTTGGGGGGCTTCCCAGGGTGTAAGGGGTGTTCAGGGGGTGGGAGGGCTTTCCACGTGGGTGGTGGGACTGTACAGTGTGTATGGGGTGTCTTGGGGTTTGGGCAGGCATTCCAAGGGGGTGTCGGGGCTCTATGGGGGGGTTGGGGTGTCCAGGGGAGTTTTCCATGGGGTTAGGGGTTGTCTATGGGGGTAGGGGGTGTCTAGGGGGCGGGCGGGCTGTCCAAAGGGGTAGTGGGGCTGTCTAGGGGGTAGGGGTGTCTAGGGGGTGGGCGGGCTGTCTATGGGTAGGCGGTGCTATCTAGGGGGTATGGGGTGTGCAGGGGGTGGGTGGGCTGTCCAAGGGGGTGGGGGTGTGTCCATGGGGGTGGGGGGGGGGGTTCTAAGGGGTGGGGGTGGTCGAGGGGGTTGGGGGCCTATCTAGGGGGTCATGGGTGTCCAGTGGCGGGGGGCTCCATGGGGGTGGGGGTGTCCGGGTGGTGGGGGTGTCCTGGTGGGTGGGCGTATTGTCCATGGGGGTGGGGGCTGTCCAGGGGTACGAGCTATCCACAAGGGTGGGGGGCTCTCCAAGGGGGTGTGACTGAGAGCTATGATATTTAATTAGGTTCTCATTCATGTTATAAAAAACAAACGATGGGTGTTAAGGATTATAGCTGTATTTTTTAGTGAAATTCCAATTTGGTAGGATTGGTTACTTGATAGCATGATGGTACCAAGATTTTTATTGGAAAATATTGGGGCATTGGATTCTGGGGGAAGGAATATGGGTTAGTGAATATCAATAGGTAGTTATTAGTTATTATATGATGTATGGTAATGTGTTTGAATGTATTTTCAACATCATGGCATGATGATTAAAGTAGTTTTCCAATATGATTTTTATGGATTCGTCGATATTTTTTTATCATATCATGAATTAAATTTAGGAAGTCATTAGAAGGTGTAGTCCTGAGAGAATCACTATTCATTTAATACATGGACATGTAGGCCTATGAATATGGGACGTGCATATGGTAGTATGTCGTAGGTATAGCTAAATATATTTCGAGATTATCCTCCAATGGTCTCTATAATAAGGATTCTAAAAGGATCCCACCACCTTCCAAGGATATATTCCTTGTATAAAAATGGGTTTTAGGAGAAGGAATTGATCCTATATAGTTGACTTCACTTTTAGATCATGTGATTCCTTATTCATCAAGATGACTAGAGAAGAAACAGAGCCAAAGATGCTTCAAACCAATCCATATATCTAGAAGTGATGACATCCCATTGCTTATTGATGAATATTTGATGTGATGGCATCCCACCAGCATAACCCCCCTCCCCACATCATCCATAGTAGACCCCCCTGCATAGCCCCCCTCTACACTATGCATCCCCCTCCCCACCTGCACACTGCACATCCCCCCCACCTGCACACCCCATCCATCCACCCACTGCAACCACTCCCTACCCAGCCCCCTCCCCCACCTGTATAGCCCCCCCACACCAAACAACCAACTAGAAACCCCCCACATACACCCCAACTTGCATACGCCCTCCCCCACCCCACCCACATACCCCCCCCAACTCATGCCCAACAAGACCTCCCCCCCCCCGCACTTTCACATCCCCCTTCACCCAATGCACACCCCCACCTGCACAACCCCTCCCCCAACCCACTACACCCCCACCACATGCAGTCACCCCACATTCAAACCTCCACCCCCACCCCCATCAGCATAACACCCCCCAACAACCAACCTCACCCCATCAGACTCCCTCTACATAGACCCCTCCCCCTAACACCACCACCCTTTATTGCCACCACCACCTGATCACCCCCACACACACCTCATCTCCACCTACACCACTACCCTAAACTCCCCAATCCCTTCCCATGGTTCACTAACACTACAAATTATTATCTATAAATACTTCAAATAAAGTAGACTCACAAAATAATGATAGTGTATAGAACAAAAACATAAAACCAATCATATTTTAATTATTGGGTATACCATACCGCACATACCATGAGTTATGGAAAATTCTAAACATAAAATAATAAAAAATATATGGAAATAATTGAACCTAATGTACTACTTACAGATTTGAAGTGAAGAACAAAACAACTTTCTGATTGAAGTGTGGAATAATTTTTTGAGTGAGGGAGCTCTGTGTCACAACTTTAGGACTGTAATCAGGAAGATGGGGGATTGGGTTTGGTGACATTTTTAGTGGAAAACATTTCCAACAGTCTTCTAAAAATGTTTGGAAATGTAATATTTTCAAACAGTTTAAAAAACTATTGGAAAAGGTTTCCTAAAACTCACATTTACCAGTAGTTTTACAAAACCATTGGGTAAAGTCTCACATATCCCAACGGTTTTGTAAAACCATTGGTTAAAAATCACTTAAAAATCTATTTTAAAATGGTTTACTAAAACCGTTGGGTAAAGTCCTCTCAACATCCCTACTACAACAGTTTATGAAATCCATTGGGAAAAATACGTTGGTATATCCTCCATTTCCAGTAGTGATCCTTCTTTTTAAACTAGTCTCCCAAGATTTTTCATCATATGGATATATAGCTTCGTATTCTATCAAGACAAAAAAAAATGATCTCTGTAATAAAAAATTTATTGAAAGAAACAGAGTAGGAGGATAACAAAGTACATCATGTAGAAAAAAATGTATTATGGGAAGAAGGGTAGGGTAATTTGAAAATTTTATACTTGAGGAATAAAACAATTAATTCATGGTTTATTGGAATTATTTTTTAGTCTAAAGTGAATGACAATTATTATTATGAATATAAAAGAAATGGAGAAGCAGTACAAGTATAATGAATTAACAATAATGATATTTTTAACTATTTCAAGGGAATCCCAAAACTATATGGGGAGATACCATAGATGATTCTAAGGATATAATATATAACATATGAAAATAATATAGTAGAATTTGATTCTCATAGAAATTCAATGGATGGTTTATTAACCTTAAAAACATTTTTATCCAATGATTTTTTCAAATATGGGTCCTCAAACAAGTAAATTGCTTCTTTTTTTCCAATGAAAATTAATTATTACTATATCACACTAAGTAAAGATATTTTTAATCATATAATGTCCCAATTTGTTAAAAATAAAAATCAATTGGGATTTAATTAAATATTTTATTATGTTTTAAGGTTATAGAAAACACTTTCACTTATTTTGTTTTATTATATACTATCATATTTAAATGACAATCAATAATCATGACCATTGATTATATACCCATTTAATTGTGACCACAAGATTTGTAAACATATAGGGTTTTAAAAAATAAAATTAACAATTTCACATGATGTGAAGACATCATCCAATAAGATTATACCAAATAATACCAATTTATTGGAGATATTGAGGGAGATAGAATCACTGGTCTTTTCCATTGAACAATCACTAGCTAAGATCCAACAACAGACGCATGACCAAACCACATACAGGGGATGTGCAAAATCATTGAGATCACGACCCATAAAATGTATATCAAACCATCCCATTAATGACCCAACATCGTGGACTTTATAATCAGGTAGTTTTCTAGGGTAATAAAGGGATATATATGAGGAAAATAGATATATGTGTACGTACATTTTTGTTTAGAGATTAATGTTTACAATTTCATCATATTATTATAAATTTATAATATTTTTTATTTTGATACCATAAAAAAAGTTTATTTGGGGTAATATTCAAATTCAAATAAAGAATGTATTTTATTTAATTAATGCGTTTTTTTCAAAAATATTATAAATTTTTTTATTAAATTATTTTTATAAAATATAAATTATTATATTAGTTTTATAAATTCAAATGTACATTTTATCGGGATTCTATAACAATAATTGTCAAAAAACCAAACATTTCTTAATAAACCACAATTTTATTTTATTTGTGAATATGAAAATATTTATTAAATTATATATATTGAACTAATTTTTTTTCAAATGAGAATGTGAAATTATCCAATGGGGATTTTTTTATTTTTTGAGATTGTGTTATTTTTTGGTAAAAATTATATACCATATAAATATACATCATGTATTTTGAAATTATAATGTCCCATAAGTAATATAATAAATACTATAAACGTATCCCAGAAAAATATATATGTTTTATCTTGAATATAATATAATATAATTATTTTTTGAATAATTTTATAAATCCATTATTAATCCTTCAAAACCATTAATATAGCTTAATTTTAAAAAATCATTTCATTATGAATATGAATCACCTCCAAAAATGACATTTAATTATTTTTTTATGTTTGGATAATACACTTATAAAATAATGAAATCCTTTCTCATTTTTAATAAACCATGGTCAAAATCATGGGAAAGATTGATGTTTTTGTTATTTTAATACATATTGTCCAAAACCCATGTTTGAGAAGTTATAATTAATTCCACACTATTTTATTAAATACACCCACAAATTAATCCATTTATCTTAACTAAAAATACTTGGATAACTTCCTTACACTCCCATCCTCTACATAGAGTCCTCCTACTATTCACCCAATCTCATAGAAGATTTGTGCAAGTATTTTTAGTAACACAATCATGTAAGGGATCCTCATCTTCTATTCATTATTCCCATTTGTTTATTATGTTATAACATCAAATTATAATTCTTAATTTGGTACATGACTTCCCTTGTAAATATTACTTACAATATTATATCCAAATGTAGATAACCCTTTTCCCCTTATCAAACCAATTTATAAATTTATATGTGATTCTTTTATGATGTATAAATGTCACCGTGATTTTCAATTAAAAAATAATTTTTAGTGATTACCTTAAATATTCCACATAAATATAATTAACCATTTTATAATCATAACTATTATAACTTTTACATTTATTTATTTATTTTAGACTCCTATATCAATGAATAAAATAGAATGATGAATGAATCCATTCTCTATGCTCTATGTGGCATACTTAATCATGAGATTGAAATAAATGTGATGGGTGCACATGAAATCATATTACACTAAAATGCATTGGTTAATGTTTACTCTAGTGAAATATAATTTGGGGATTGTTAATGAACATTAATAAATTATGGTATTATTTCCGTTATGATAACATGTTAGTTATCTGTGACCAATATTTATGATTTATTGTTTTATGTTTTTGCAACATTTTTTCATTTTATGATTATCATTCTATATGATTACATTTTATTCAAGATCTTATTATGAGTTGTTGATATACATATTTTTTAACATGATATTTTTTTGATTCCTTGTTTAACCCCGTAGTAAGATTTCTAGCTCACCCATTTCTCATGTATGTCCCTTAGTTATCCGATTCAATTTTATGTGAATGTATGTTAATGAAATTTTCAATAATAATGTTGTTGTTTTATCGTTTTACATTTTTATGTAATGAACCTAATTCAAAAATACAGTAGGAATATCGATCCCATAATATTTATTAATTGAAAAGGTAATATAAAATCATTTTTTAATGTGAAATAAACAATTATATTTTTTATTTATAGTATAAAAGGAAAAGTCTATTTTTTTGTATTAAGATTTGAATACTGAAGAAAAATAAATATGTATAATACTATGTATAAGAAAAAACCCCTAAATATTGGAAATTATAGAATAAGTGTTTTTTCATGAAAATAATTCCTTGTCTAGATACTACAAGTGGACAAGTTTCAAGAAATTATGTACATAGGGTGGAAACTCTAAAAAGGTGTATTGTGATGACCTAGTGTAACCAAGTACAAGAAAACCAGCCTTACAATGCACATTATTTGATTATACAGGGGTATATGCTATTTGAATTTCAATATATCATTATCAACCATTTTTAAGGGATCAAAAAATTTCAATATGAGAATATATTATGAAATAGCTAATGGATAACATCGATTAATGATCAGAAATTATTATAATAAGAAATAAGTGTTATTTATGATTTTTTACATTAATTTCATTGGAATCCTATTTTATATATATAATATTTTAATACAACACACTTCCATAGTATTTCCATTATTTTAGAAAATAGATGGAAATATGAAGAACCATGGAAACAATAAATGTTAAAAGAATTGTGATGAATTTCACAACCAGATTCCCAACCCACTGGGAGAAGAATCATGAATTTTGTAACAGTACTCTCTTCATTGTCTCATGTTTTAAATTGACATTGAATTAGAAAGATTTTTGAAATCCAACTATAAACATACAAGCTATGATTGAGTACTTTATATTAGAAGGCCTCCAATATTCATTGGATCCTTAAATCCCTTATTAACATAATAATGGATCCACTCCATTGAGATGATATTTTATATCATTTAATTTTATGAACAAGAGAAGGTTATACTTGGTGTTTATCATATATAGGTTCAACAAACCTAGATGTTTTCATAGATCAAGAACATGAAGCCTAATGAGGATATTGAAGTTATGGGGAGGAAGGAGTTCCAAATAATTTTTTTTGATAAATATTTTCCTCAAACTCTCCACCTTAAAATGGAAGAGGATTTATTTTCACTCAAAAAAAATACGATGAAACTATCTATGAGTACAAGGAAATCATAAAAATACTTGTAAGACATTCCACCAACATTTTCAGTACCCTAGAATGCATGTTTGGACACTTCTTTGGTTTGATAAAACCAAGTATACCAGATGATCTCAAGATTAGAGACCTTGATAGTTGTTAGGAAATTGTCTTATGTTACTTGAAAGTTTAAATGGAGATTGGGGGATATGAATAGTATCACGGTGATATGAACTAATAATTATAGTTTAAGTATGGATATATAATGGATAAATTTTCCAATGCCAATATATTTCAACACCTCACTAGAAAAAGATGCAGAAAGAATCACCCTAAACATTTCTTAAGGGGGATGATGAAATTATTCTGTTGTGGTAAGGAAGGAAATAAAGATAATTATTTCCGACATGATAAATCCAATAATATGAAAGTGGAAATGAATTATCTGGTAAACCCTCAATAAATTTTTCATTAAATCAACTACAAGGAACCAGATATATTTGAGCACCAAATACCTAATACATGGTTTTCTAGTGACAATGAACATCCTCAAGGGTATCATGGTCTTTCATTCCCCATCACTACTATGGATGTAGATTTGGAAAATTAAGTAGTGATAGGTAGGAAATGTATTCATTTAGGAATCGAATGTAGTCATTTTTCTCTACATCTATGCATTCCTTTATATCAAGAATGTTAAGTATACATATTTAAAGATCACTACAAATCATGTAAGTAGAGGTTTCGACGAAAGAATCAAATAAGGAAATTATTTTATCCAATGTATATAACTCATCCCCTATCAAAAATTTTGGGATAGATTTCTAATAAACCTTATTATTCACTCTGTGGTGGAATTTGATGAAATTTTTGGAATTGATTGTCTTTACCTATATAGAGCCTCCTTAAATTTTCATGTGATGGAAACTGCTCCATATATTTGGTATCGTCATTTGATCCTATATATGTTCCAAGAAGAAGATGAATCTTTTTAATCACCAACAACTCAAGAATGGATATTTTTTAACTACATTAATGAATATCTAGGTCAAATTATTGAGTCTATCAGAAGAACTATCCTGGAAGACACACCCATTGTGGGGGAATACACTGATGTGTTTCCTGAACAATTTTTTGGTCTTCCTTGTATTTTATATGTTGAATTTCAAGTTGATATTAAACATGGGGTGTTTCCAATACCCAAGAAATCATATATAACTGTTATTTTGTATCATTTAGTTCTGAAGAAACAACTACTATAGAATCTAGATGAGGGATTTATATGCCCATGTGCTTTTCCATGGGGTGAACCGGTCCTCTTCATCATAAATAACCATGGGTCAATACACCACTAAATTTATTATCATGATCACAACACGATAAAGATAATGAAAATGTATCATCTTTAAAATAATTATGACATATTTGGTTAGTTAGGTGGAGAAAATTATTTCTCCAAGGTGGATCTGCAGTCGGGATATTACATAGTTACAGTGACTAAAGAGGATATCCCCACAATTTCTTTTCACATAAGGTAAAATAACTATGAGTTAATATTAATGACATTTCGAAAAACAAATACTTAATAAATCATCTCACAGTTGATGAATAATGACTTTAGATATTTCCTCAATAAATATTTGGTAGTATTTATAGAACATATTTTAGTATTCTTTTAAACAAATGAGGAGCATGAAGAGCATATATTCCTATTGCGAATAACCTTTTGAAAATATAAGATTTATGAA
This sequence comes from Viscum album, assembly GCA_963277665.1. NCBI lineage: Eukaryota > Viridiplantae > Streptophyta > Magnoliopsida > Santalales > Viscaceae > Viscum > Viscum album. The sequence goes on from OY728138.1 coordinate 896,205,133, forward strand.
AATTAAAATAACTGTGTAATATGGTTAAAAGACGTCTCATTAGTGGGGAATATTATAATACGAAATGGGATACCTATTGGCCCTTTAAAAAATATTTAATTAAAATATGGTGGATTCCATCTTCAATGACAAATATCTGTAGTTTCCTTAGGTTATCATGGTATTATCATCGATTTGAGAGAAATTTGTCATTATTGTCAAAACCAATAACCACACTATCTTGGAATGGAGTAATGTTTTTTGGGATAATTAATGGGTATTGAACATCAAGGAGATGAAAAAAAGTCTTAACGTTGTACCTATTCTCACAGTACCCTCAGGTGGAGAGATTTTCAAGGGGTTCAGTGATGCTTTGAAAAAGGGATTGGGGAGTATGTCAATACAGAATGAAAAAATAATTGCATATGCTTTAAGTCCGTTTAATGTTCAAAAAAATAAATACACAATGAATAATCTAGTGTTGTTATTAATGATATTCTCTCTAGAAATATGGAGGCATTATCTCTTTGAGCAAAATTGTGAAATAAATATGGATCAAAAAGCCTCAATTATATATTCACCAAAAAATAATTGAATATGCATATATAAAGATGGTCAGATATAATCAATGACTATAAATACTCAATCCAATTCCATCATGGGAAATAGAATAGGGAGAATACAGTCTAAGATGAATTTATCTAGAAAATCCTTAATTGATAATAATTTATAGGGATTCAATCTTAAGTGATTTAAAAATGATGGATATGGGAATCATAAAGGCAGAAAACTCATCACTAACTTCAAAAATTAATACACAACTACCCCTTTTTTAGTTTTTCAAATATTCTCATAGGGATGTTGATGGAAATCTAAATAATATGGTAACAATATTAAAAGTTAAATCCTCAGAGTTCAATGTTAATAATGATGAACCACTGATATTTGTGTCATCAATATGTGTACCCTAAAATCTAGAGTTAAAGAAGGAGATATTGGCTGATGCAAATAATTCAACCTTATTTATCCACCCAGGAAGCATAAATATGTATCAAGATCTCTAAGTACACTATTGGTGTAATAATATGAAATAAGTTTATTTTTAAATATACATTAAGGTGTCTGGTATAACAGTATGTGAAGGATGAAATAAATAATTATAGAAGGAGGATGCAACCATTACCCATACCAACATGGAATGGGAAAACATCACCATATTCATTATCACCTGACATCTCAAAAAATCTCAGATAAAGATTACTATATGGGTTGTTGTGGATCATCATATAATGAATAACCACATTATTGATATTTGATAGGATTTATCACTTGATCAACATGAAAATATATACATTAGATAAGTGGTGAGGTTATAGAATACACCACTATGGATTGTATCTGATTTCTTTCCATTTTTTGCTTACCTGCTCTTTAAGAGTCTACAACATTCTCTAAATATAGAGATAAAATTCATCAGGACATATCACCCTCAAAATGATGTTCAATCTGAGTAGTGAATAGAAAAAATTGAAAACATGTAGAGAGTATTATTAATTGATGTTAAAGGAGGATGAGAACAATATCTTCCTCTAATTGAGTTCACATACAATAAATATTTCGAGTTACAAATCCAAGTGTCCCACTATGATCAACGTAATTGGAAGAGGTGTAGAAAACATACATTAGGGGATTATTTTGGGGAACAAAAACTTCATTCCAATTAAAAGGTTGAGGAAATGTTGTAAATGGTTAATAATTATTTTAAGAATGTCAAGGCCACATAGAGTTGACATTTGATATTTTATTAAAAACCTCTACAACAACATGAGTTTGATGTTATAGACATGTCATTCATCTACATATCTCTATGTATGAAAGTCATTAAATTATTAAATATGGGTTATCGTGGTCCAATATTCATTTTCCTATTGGAGATATTTCATCACACTATAGAAGAGTCCTACCTACTTGAACTATCACCTAAAATATCACCATTCCATGATGTATTACTTGTATCCCTAATGGGAATGTATATAATAGACACATCACATTTACTCATTCAAGATGTAGTAACATTTATAAATATTCATTTATATGATGAGAATATGATGAATAGCATAGATCACAAGAAAATATGTTCTATGAACCAAGACAATGCACCATGTAAAAGTATTAATGACAAACCAAATGTTTTAAGATGTTATGGGGGAACCTAAGGAAGAGATGTAATTGAGTTATCCCCATCTATTTTAGCATGTAAAATGAAACATTAAAGGGAGTAATTTCTTAATGTGTGGGGTAGATTGTAAAGAACCAAACTTTTTAAAATAAAATATACATTGGGATTTAATTTAATACATTATAATGTTATAAATTATAAGAAAAAACATGAAATAGTTAGATTTTATAATTTACTATGAGATTTAAATGACCATTAAGAATCATTTTAGTTGAAAATGTATCAATTGAATAGTTAATGCGTGATTAGTACGAATATAGGTATTTAAAAAGTCCAGTTGACAAAAATAGAGTAATTGATGGCCTCGAACAATATGATCATATCTTATAATGGGTATTTATTAGTGGTTCATATAGAGATTAATTCACTGGGATTTTTCCATGACCAATACCATGATTAGATCCCAAAACATAATCATATGGAAATCATTTTTGGGGGAAGTTCAAGCTCGTCAATATCACAATGTGAACTATATATCTTGAACCACCCCCTATAAGTCTCACCGTCATGCACTATATATATACGGAGATAACTACTATATTAAACAGATTTGTATCATGAACCTAGAAATATATTTTTTTACATTATATTGTAGAGAATAATGATAAAATTTCATCATATAGTTGTTTCTTTAAAAATGATTTTTATTTTAATACAATAAAACATAAATAATATTTTTTGGGTAACATTCAAAATTGATTCTAGATTTTATTTTGATGAGCTAATAATACTTTTAAAATAATTAATATTTTTATAAAATAATACTATTAGTAATACTTTATTAAATATAAATGATCATATAATTTTTTTGAAGCGAAATTTAATTTTATTAAGTGATTGAAAACTATTATTATCAAAAAATTATACATTTATTAATTAATGTAGATTTTATTTTATAAGGGAAAATATTTATAATTAGAAAATTAAATATATTAAATTAATATTATCATTGGAATGAAAACATCTAAATTATCCAATGGTAAAGTTTTATTATTTTTCAGAGAACATTGAATTTTCGTATAAAGACTAAATACTATATAGATATTATTTGTCTATTATTACATCATAATGAAACAATGTTTATATAATAAATAATATAGAACGATCCCAAGAAGAAACAAATTTTTTCTCTTTAAATTAATGAGACTTAATGTTTATTTCATTCAATTTATAATGCCATTATGAGTCCTCCAAAATCATTAATATGATTTCTGGTTTTAAAATAATTTCATTATGTGTATGGTTCACCAAAACAAAATAATTTGAAATCTGTTGTTATTTTATGCCCTTGGATATATAAAATAATTAAATCCACTAACATTTGTATGAAACCATAGGAAAATTCCATAGGAATGTTTTGGTTTTTGTTTTTTATTATGTAGAGTCCAAAACCTATGTTTGAGAATGGAAAAAGAACCCTCCCAATATTTTCTAAAAAAAACTAATCCCAATCTCATTTATATTCAATTAAAATCCATGGATAACATTATTTATAATGACCCATACTTTACATAGATGATTATTACTTCCGAGTTGAATCATAATTATTAAAACGTATAACAAAACCATGATATGACCATATAGGTACAGTGTTTTTAGAAATTGGGAAACATAAACAACTGGTTTATAAATCATCTACATTGTCTTCCATTTATTTCATCATATCAAGAGTCCCTTTTTTAATATCCAACTTAATACCTTTATTCCTAACCTGGGGAAAAGAAAACATACAAAAAGATGAGCTTAAATGCTCTGTAAGGGTAAATAAAGGAAATATCATATTCATAAGAACATAGCATTTCAAAAATCATAACCTGCAAAAGAGATCATAATATCATAACATGGGATAAATCATATTAGTGAAATTTAATCCCAATAATCATAATATAAATCATGAAACATTGTTTCATACACACATAATCATAGAGAATCATTTATTAGTAGTCAAGACTCACTGCCATTACTATCCTAGTGGAAAAATTCCAATTCTGAACCGAGTTCACTCCTCGTTTCAGTCATGTATCACTGAACCTGATTAACCTTCCATTCCAGCCATGCCTATCTCATGATATATAAATCATTACCCAATGCATTGGACGGAGATATAGGTCCCATCCATCTCATAATGAAACCATTCTAATGTGTGCCACAACATCATAAATCATATCATAACCCATGTAATAAAAATGGGATTTTTAACCATCATTCCATCATAACATAATCCATATAAGATAAAAGGACATCATAAAATTAATTCCATCATAACATAATCAAATAAATGTAAAAATTGTTATAGAAACAGAACCCTATATTTTCATAGATGGAAAATAATTTTGATAAAACACTTGAACTCCATTCTTGAGGAAAATATCTTTTCTACTTCAAAAACTTTTTACCTTCCTTAATATGTCATGCGATTTTAATATAAAATAAGTTAATTAAAAATAAACATGAAATCTTGTAAATGAAGCTTCATGGAAATAATGTACTATGAAATCATAAAAATACATTCATATAATATATGTTAAAAATAATATTTTTTTCATACTTTGCTTGGAAAAATAAAAAAGTAGCTCGTACTAAAAACAAAAGAAGATTTCATTAATATAATTTACTCACTAAAGGGTAAAATTGGATTTAAACAATTGTATGAGGATAGAAATAATATTCAATATTGAGGAAACATGGATGTGGATGGTAAATATTCCCCAGTAAACTATGAATTATAAACAATCTCGGATAAAAATGAGATTGCAAGATTTTCGCTTACCATTGGTCTAATTTGCTTCATATGTATCCAAACATCCTATACAATGATTTAAATAATTTCTTTGACTTATTACAGAACCATATTCATTTTTAGGATATCATATATGGTCCGGTTTTTATCTTCTTATTTGTAATATTTTATTTCTACTTGTTATTTCTGTGTTCATTACTTTATGTTCTTATGGACGTTTTGTCGAATAAATTCTTCTTATTCTTTTTATAATATAGATACCTAATTTCCAAAATGGTATTAGTGTAATATATATCATATTTATTCATTTAATTTATTTATATAATCAGTATTCAATGAAGATCATGTAGAACAAGTCGCATCACATCGTGGAGATGGTAGGTCGTACGTACGCACGAGCGATGATATCGTTCCCATGATCGTGGAATTGTATTGAAGTGTATGTATACTATTTCCGAATCAATATCACTTTACCATAATCTTATATAGTTATTATTTACACCATTATAACCATATAAATAAGGTGGTGGAGGAAAACAGATTACACCACGACATGGAGATGATATTCCGTACGTACGCACGCGCGGTGATTTCATTTTCCGTAGGATGGATAGAAGGTGAAATAGGGTTGTTTCAGATTTATAATTACAGATAATTATATTGGTGATACTTATGTTATTACATAATAATGAAACAACTAAATAAGATGAAGTAGATGATGAAATAAATTTGAATGAATCGGTAACAGATATTACCTCTTCTTCGACACGCCTCTTTAAAACATCCTCTTAGGGCACTTATGTTGGTCTTTGAAGAAGACCAGAACCTCTATAATAATACTATAGGAGTTGATAAGAGTAATGTTCATGGGTTGGGTGAGATTTAAGGCTCAAGGTTTTGTAAAGAGGATAGGGAGGAGGTGCCCTTTTAAAAGGAGGAGAGGGGCACCTTTGGAAAGTGTGAAAATATTATTTTATTATACACTTATATTTGGTTTCAAAATGTCCAAAAATCATTAAAGATGAAGATAACATGACTCATGGTCGAAATAAAATAATCCAATCAGAATTGGACATGTTTTTTATAACATTTTAGTCATTATAATCTTATTTATTTAAATCATTTATTAATGAGGTAAATACTGCATCATTTATGTGTCATAAATAATTTAATTTATGTGATATCTAAAAATTATAAAAAAACACAACCAAGTAGGAAATATTTTTAGATTTCTAATGAAAATTTATAGTTGAAATGATAATTTATATAACCCCTTATAAAAATTAATTTCTAAAAGATTTTTGTTAATGTCTATTTTGTAATTACATTTAATTAATTAATCCAAATTGTCATTATCAGTACCAAGTGGCTTAATGGGGTCCCAAAATCAAACCAAGGATTCCCATGGTCGGCCAATACTCATCCAATAAGGTTTGAATAGGTGTTAAGGTAATTTTGAATTATTATAATATTCTTTTAACCTTGAATTACACTATTTTACTTTTACCGTACTAAATAAAAGTCAAAAGTTACTATTCACCAAAAATAATTTTTATCTTATTGACCCACATTTTAAATCTGGATAACAACCATGTATCTCATATTTTTTAAATTCAATTCACAATATGGAAAATTTTCATTTAAATGAAAGAGTCATTTTTTTGACCACCACTAAGTGGTTTCACTATCTATCAAAAATTGAAGTTTATCAGAAAAAACCAAAAATTCAGCCTAAGCTATATTTGATATTCTAAATTCAAAAATGATGTCTATTTTTCCAAATTCAAAACATAGAAGTGGAATTAATTAATTTTAAAATTAATTCCCATAATCAAAACAAATATCGTGTTTTTAAGAAACACTAATTATCAAAAGATCGACACTTGTTTACGGCCAAATTCAATGTTATATTAATTCCAATGAACATAATTGGATTTAATCGTAAAAATATATTTTAATTACACTTTAAAACCAATTAATAATATAATCTAACTATATAAATTATTTTGATGAAAAAAGTTGTTTGAAATTAAAATATATCGTGTTTTTACTATTCATTAAAATATGAAAGTTATCAGAATAATATGAAAAATTTATCCAAAATAAAATTTTATATCTTGATTCCAATGAAGAATTTTTTATTTTCAAAATGAACTTATAAACATGTCAAAATCTATATTTAATGTGTGTGTGCCATCAAAAGGTTGTAAAACTATATTTTATTAAAAATACTAATTTTACCCGAAAAATTTATTTTGTTCTCATACAATGTTCCAGAAAATATGTAAGATGAATAATCATGTTATAAAATTCAAAATGTAGTTAATACTATTCATAACAACTAACCTATATTATAAAAATATATCGTTGTTTAGTGAATCTCGGTATTGCGTACTACACACGCTATTGAGGATGATCGTGATTGCATGTAACACAATCCAAGCTAGTGTTGTGTGCAATGAAAGATTCATTTGATGTTGCATATAACATAAGACATAAAAAATATACTTCTCATAAAATATCAGGGTGTCACATTCCACCCTCCTTAAAATAAATTTCACCCTCAAAATTCATCACTTCGTAACAAATAGATGAGAATACCTATTCCTCGTCATATCCTCAAGATCCAATGTTGCTTCTTCTAATTGGTGGATCCACCATAAAACTTTCACCAAGCGAGTGGTATTGTTTTGTAGATGATTTTTGCTATGATCCAAGATCACAATTGGGAGTTCTTCATAAGAAAGATCTTGCTCCAGCGGTACAACTTCCTAGCATAGTACATGTGATGGATCAGGTATGTACTTTCTTAAGAGAGATACATAGAACACATCATGAAATTGATAGAGATTCGGTGGAAGTGACAATCGGTAAGCTACCTTCCCAACACAATCCAGTATTTTAGAAGGACCGATATACATAGGGCTCAACTTTACCTTCTTTCCAAATCACATTACTATCATCCATTGAGATATTCGTAAGAACACTTTATCACACACTTCAAACTCTAGGTCTTTTCTTCGGTTGTTGGAAAAACTTGTTTGTCGACTCTGAGAATCTCTTATGTGTTGTTGAATAGATCTGACCTTTTCTACCATCTCATAAACAAGATCATGTTCTAATATCTTTCTTTCCCCAACTTCATCCCAGCAAGTTGGATACCTACATTTCTTTCCACAGAGAGATTCATAAGGAGCCATCTGAATACTAGAGTGAAAGCTACTATTATAATAAAATTCCACAAATGGTAGGTGTTCATCCCAACCACCTTTTAAATCCATAGAGAAAGCTCTTAACAAATCTTCTAGAGTTTGAATTGTTCTCTCAGACTGACCATCTGTCTGAGGATGATAAGTAGTGGTGAAACTCAACTCTGTATCTAATGTATGCTGAAGAATTTGCCAGAACATTAAGGTAAACCTCAGATCCCGATTATATATAATGTAACGTGGTACTCCATGCATTCTTACCACATCCTTCATGTATATCCTAGAAAGCTGAAACATAGAGAAATGTTCTCTAATTGCAATGAAGTGTGCTGGCTTCGTAAGACGATCAAATATAACCCAGATAGCATTATTGCTTTTAGATGTTTTAGGAAGTCCAGTGAAAAAGTCCATAGTGATGTTTTCCCATTTCCATTATGGAATGGGTAATGGTTGTAACATCCCCTTAGACTTCTGTCTCTCAGCTTTAACTTTCTATCAAACCAAGCATCAAGAGACATATTTAGCAACATCATTTTTCATGCGATCCCACCAGAAGTACTCTTTTAGGTCCTTATGCGTCTTCGTGCCTCCAGGATGAATAGAGAATGAAGAAATATGAGACTCATCTAGTAGCTCCTTCATTAATTATGGGATGGGAGGAACACAAACCCAATTCGTGAACCTTATTATCCCGTCACAATCAAGTTTGAATTGAGGACCATTTCTCACATTCTTTTTGTAACTCTAAATCTTCTTTTTGTTCTTCTTTAATCATCACATTTATAGATGGTTAAACATTCATTTAAGAAAGATAATATTTTCCCCTTCCATTATAATTCCATGATCCATCTTTTGTAATTCCATAAATATTGGATCTTTTTTTTATCTTCATCATGTATAAGATAGCATTGTCTTGTTGACTTAATGTGTCTGCCACTTTGTTTGCTTTCCCAGGGTGGTAATGAATTGAGCAGTCATAATCCTTAATCAGCTCCAACCATCTTCTTTGGCGCATATTAATATCTTTTTGTGTGAAAATATACTTTAAACTTTTATGATCAGTATAAATATCACAAATTTCACCATAAAGATACTTCCTCCAAATAATTAATGCAAATATTTCCACAACTATCTCCAAATCATGATTTGGGTAATTGTTTTCATGGATTTTCAACTGTCGTGAGGCCTAAGCTATCACCATATCATTTTCCATAAGAACAAACCCTAATCACTTCTTGGATTCATCACTATAGATCAAAAACCATTCTCAACATCAAGGTAGTGTGAGAACAGGTGCACTAGATGACCTTCTTTTAACTCATTGAAATTCTCTTCACACTCCTCCGTCCAAATGAACAGAACTCCTTTTCGAGTAAACCTATTCAGTGGATTATATAATCGTGAAAAATCATTCACAAAACATCTATAATATCCAGCAAAACGAAGAAAACATTGTATCTCAATTACTGTTGTTGGTCTTGATCATATTTCGATAACTTCTATTTTTTCTTGACCCACAGATATCCCCTCTTTTGAGTTTAGGTGACCCATAAATGAAACTTTTTGAAGCCAAAATTGACACTTGGAAAATTTGGCAAAAAAATTATCCTTTCTCAGTGTCTTTAATACAATTCTCAAGTGATCTTCATGTCCTTCATTGCTCTTTGAATATACAAGAATATCGTCAATAAAGACTACCACAAATTGATCATGATAGTCTCTAAAAACACTATTTGTTAGATCTATGAAGATATCAGGGGAATTAGTAAGACCAAATGGAATCACTATAAATTCATAGTGTCTCTACATTGTACCGAAAGCTATATTTGATATATCCTCCCATTTGACCCTTAATTGATGATACCCTGAATGAAGATCAATCTTGAAAAACTAGTGAACTCCGCGTAGTTGGTCATATAAGTCATCAATGCATGGGAGATGATATTTTTTCTTGATAGTGATCTTGTTATGTTCATGATAATCAACGCAGAGTCTCATTGATCCATCTTTCTTCTTGTCAAACAGAACATGTGCTCCCCAGGGTGATGCACTAGGGCGTATGATTCCCTTTTCAAGATTCTCTTGGTGTTTCTTCTTCAATTCCTGCAACTCAATTGGGGTCATTCTATATGGTTTCTTCGAAATGGGTGAAGCACCTGGTATGAGTTCTATTGAAAACTCAACTTCGCGACTTGGTGGAAGACCTGGAAAATCCTTCAGAAATACATCATCAAACTCTCGTACAATGAGCATATTAATAATTGTGATTTTCTCTCCAACCATTTGAGATAAATAATATTCATTTAGTCAAATCGATACCCACTAGTTGGAATAAATTTCCACATGAAGGTTATATTCATATTTTCATCGATAGATGATAATAGACTGATCGGGAATATTAAATGTGATTTCCCTTATTTGGCAATTGATATGATCTTCATATAAAAATCCAATCCATGCCAAGAATCACATCAAATTCCACTATAGGAAGTATCAAAAGATTTTCTGGAAGCACTTTCCCACATACTTCAATTGGAGAAGAATTATACACATTTGACTCAACCGTTGTGCCATTAAGAGTTGTCACAACTAACTCAACATCTAACAGTTGAGGTAGTACGGCGATACCCTTAGAAAATTCATCAGAAATAAAGGTGTGGGTGGATCCAGAATCAAATAAAATATATTCTACCATAGAGTGGATGGTATGTGTACCATTCACCACATCGTTATCATACTCCAAATCACCAATAGAAATTGCATGTGACTTTCCTTTGTCTTTGGCCTTAAGAGTTTGTTGACATCGATCATCATAAACAACCCTTGGATTAGAGAATTGATTGGAATAATTTCCCATTTCCTTGCACTTAAAATATTGAAGTGTTGGAGGTGAATTCTATGTATCCCTTTCATTTTTCACATCATTAGACATCTTCATCCCATTATTTCGACATTCAACAGCCCGATGACCATCTTTTCCACACTTAAAACATTTAATTGTCCCTTTAAGATAGTTTCCTCCATGTTTATTTCCACACGTTGAGAATACGGGAAAACACATATTCTTTTCATTTTGGTCTTTAGGTTTCCATTTGAATTCCATTTTCTTCTTCCTATCAAACTCATATGACTGATGTCTTACTCCAATATCCATCTCAAACTTGAGAGCACATCGAACAATTTCATCATCGCTATTGAAGTCCCTTATGGCATAAACCCTTAGAAGACTTGGTTTTATGCCACTAAATATTCGATCGATCTTACTCTCAGGTTGGATAATAATTTCAGAAGCATACATTGGCAATCTTGTAAAATTTTCTTCATAGGTACAAACTGATGCACCATCCTTTTGCATCATTTTCAGAAACACCTTTTGTATCACTGTTCAAAGAATACGAGAGAAGTACTTATTGAAAAATAAGTTCATAAACTCGTCCCATTCCATGGACTCAATTTCGTCTCTTTTCCTCTAATTCTTGATAATATTCTACCGTTGAGCAGCTTCACCTTCCAAATGATATACTGCTAAGATGACTTTATCATGTTCAGAACATTGAAGAACTAAAAATATATTTTCAGTGGTACTGATCCATTGTTCAACCACTAATGGACTAGTAGAACTGCTGAATGAAGTTGGACGCTGCCTCATGAAGGATTAAACAGAATGTTTCTCATTCCGTTGATCGTTTGAATGTATTGCATTATTCATAGCTTGAGAATGTTTTTTGAGAATGGCTACAAGATTTTTCATTCCAACTCCCATAATGTTTTGTTGCTCTAGGGGGGAAAAATTGCATTGCTTGTGGTATTCAACATTAACACAGTTCCTTCGGGTTCCAGCCATTGAATAAAAACAAGTTGCATAGTTTCAGCAACACTAATCATAATCAGAATACCACATAATCAAGAATAAAATTTCACACTTTAGTTCTTATCATAGGTTTTTTATGGACATTTTTAAAACACTAATAGTGTCTTCTATGATTAGACATATCCTTAGTGTTCTTACTAAGGCTTTGACATCCTAGTTTCAAAGGATGATTATACCTTCCCTCTGATAACAACTATAACGACCCATACTTTAAATACATGGTTATTAATTACAATTTGAAGCATATTTATTACAACATATAACAAACCAATGATAGGACCGTATAGGTATAGTGTATTTAGAAACTGGGAAACATAAACAACTAGTTCATAAATCATCTGCGCTGTCACCTGTTTATTTCATCATATCTATAGTCCCTTTGGGCATATCCTACATAATACCTTTCTTCCGGACCTAGGGAAATGAATGCACACAAAAGGGTGAGCTCAAATTCTTATTAAGGGTAAACAAAAAAATATCATATTCATAAGAACATATCATTTCAATAATCTTAACCTGCAAAAGAGATAATAATATCATAACATGGGATAAATCATATTAGTGAAATGCAATACCAATATTCACAACATAAATACTGAAACTTTTTGGAATATACACATAATCATAGAGAATCATTTCTTAGTAGTCAAGACTCATTTCCAAGACTATCATAGCGGACAATGTCCATTTCTGATCCGAGTTCTCTCCAAATTTTACTCATGTGTCACTGAACTGGATTAACCTTCCATTCCATTCATGTATATCTCATGAGATAAAAATAATACCCAATGCATTGGAGATAGATATACATCCCACCCATCTCATAAATAAACCATTCTTTTGTGTGCCAAAAAATCATAAATCATAGCATAACCCATGTAATAAAAATGGGATTCTTAAACATCATTCCATCATAACATTATCCATATAAGATAAAATGACATATAAAATAATTCCATCCTAACATAATAAAATCAATGTAAAAATACAGATTGAAACAGAACCCTTTATTATCTTATATGGAAAATAATTTTGATAAAACACTTGAACTCCTTTGATGAGGGAAATATCATTTTTACTTCAAATACATTTTACCTTCCTTAACATGTCATACAATATTAAACTAAAAAAAGTTTATTAAAAATAGAATTGAAAACATATAAATGAAGATTCATGGAAATACTGTTCTATTAAATCATAAAAATCCATTCATGTCGTATAAGTTTAAAAGAGATTATTCTCATACTTTTTCCAGAAAACTCAAAAAGTACCTCGAACTAAAAACAATAGAAGATTCCATTCACATCTTTTACTCACCAAAGGGTAAAATTGTATATAAACAATTGTATGAGGATATAAATAAAATTACATATTGAGTAAACATTTATGTGGATGGTAAATATTCCCCAGTAAATTCTGATGTATAAACAATCTTGGATAAAAATGAGATTGTGAGATTTTCCCATACCATAGGTCTGATTTGCTTCATACGTATCCGAACCTTGTGTATAATGAATTAAATAATGTCATTATCTTATTACAGAATCATATTAATTTTTATGATATCATATATGTTAATGTTATTTTCTTATTATTAGTAATATTTCAATGCTACTTGTTATTTGGGTGTTCATTGCTTTATGTTCTTATTCGTGTTTTGTCGAATAAATTCTTATTCTACATTTAAGGTTATAGATACCTCATTTCCATAATGTTATTATTGTAATATATATCATATTTATTCATTAAATTCATTTATATAACCTTTATTCAATTATTATCATGTATAACATGTCGCATCACATCGTGGAGGCGGTAGGTCGTACGTACGCACGAGCGATGATATCGTTCCCATGATCATGGAATTTTATTGAAGTGTTTGTATACTATTTCAGAATTAATATAAAATTAAAATAATCATATATAGTTATTCATTACACCATGATACCCATCCAAGTAAGGTGGTGGTGGAAAACAGATTACACCGCCGCATAGAGATGGTAATTTTTTCGTACGCACGCGCGGTGATTTCGTTTTCGGTTGGATGGATTAAAGGTGGAATAGAGTTGTTTCATATTTATAATAACAAATCAGTATATGAGTGATACTGATGTTATTAAATCATAATTAAACAACTAAATATGAGGATGTAGAAAAATAAATAAATTTGAATGAATCGGTAACATATATTACCTATTCTTCGACACGCCTCTTTGAAACCTCCACTTAGGGCACTAATGTTGGTATTTGAAGAAGTCCAGGACCTCTATAATATTACTAGGGGTGTTCATAAGAGTAATGGGTAGGGTTTTCCGAGCATGAAGGCTCAAAGTTGTGTAAAAAGGAGAGGGAGGAGGTGACCGTTTATAAGGGAGGAGAGGGGTACCTTTGGAAAGTGTGAAAATATTATTTTATTATAAACTTATATTCGGTTTTAAAAGGTTAAAAAATAATTAACGTTGAAGATAAGATGACTCATGGTTGAAATAAAATCATCCAATAAGATTTGTACAAGTTTTTGGATTATATTTTAATCATTATAATTTTATTTATTTAAATCTTTTATTAATGAGGTAAATATTGCATCATTTTTGTGTCATAAATTATTTAATATATTTAACGTCTAAAAATTATAAAAAAAGAACCACCAAGTAGGAAATCGTTTTAGCTATTCAATTAATATTTATAGTCAAAAAGATAATTTATATCACCCCTTATAAAATTTATTTACTAAAAGATTTTTGTTAATGAAAATTTTGTCTTTACATTAAATTAAATAATCCAAATTGTCATTATCACTACCAAGTGGCTCAATGGGGACCCATAATCGCCCCAAGGACTCCCATGGTCGGCCACTACTCATCCAATAATGTTAGGACAATTGTTAATGTAATTTTTAATTATTATAATATATTTTTAACCTTGAATTACCCTATTTACCTTTAACCGCAGTAAATAAATGTCAAAAGTTAGTATCCACCAAAAATTATGTGGTAAAATTTCATTTAAATGAAAGCGTCAGTTTTTTAACTACCACTAAGTGGTTTCACTATTCATCAAAAATTGAATTTTTTCAGAAAAATACCAAAAATTCAGCCTAAGATATATTAGATATTCCAAATTCAAAAATGATTTCTATTTTTCCAAATTCAAAACATAGAGTTGGAATTAAATAATTTTAAAATTAATTCCCATTATCAAAACAAATATTGTGTTTTTTGAAACAATAACTATCAAACGATCGACAATTGTTTATCTCTAAATTCAATGTGAAATTTAATTCCAATGACTAACATTGGATTAAATGGAAAAAATATATTCTAATTAAACTCTAAAACAAATTAAAACGATAATCTATCCATATAAATTATTGCGATGAAGAAAGTTGTATTTAATTAAAATATAATGTGTATTTAATATTCATTAAAATATTAAAGTTATCAGAATAATATGAAATTTTTTGCCAAATTAAATTTTTGTGTCCTGATTCCAAGGAAGAATCTTAGTTTTTCAAACTGAACTTATAAAAATTTTAAGAACTAGATTTAATGTGGGTGCCCCATCAAAAGGCGGCAAAACTATATTTTTTGAAAAATGAATATTATACCCAAAAATTTTATTTTGTTCTCATACCATGTTCTAGAGAATATGTAAGATTAATAATAATGTTATAAAATTCAAAATGTTGTTAATAATATTCATAATGGCTAGTACATATTATAACACTATATCCTTGTTTACTGATGCTCGGTATTGCGTACTACACACGCTATCGAGGAAGGTCGCGATTGCGTGTAACACAATCCAATCTAATGTTGTGTTAAGTTTATGATTTCTTTGATGTTGCGTATAACATAACACATAAAAAATTTACTTGTCTTAAAATATCAGGTTGTTAAATAATTAATCTATCTTCCCATCTATATAGTCCTCCAATGGTTCCCCCAATATCTCATGAATCTGGTCCCATGTAATTGGAGTCACATATTAATGTATGGGATCCTCACCTTCTCTTCATTATTAAATTTTAATTATTATGTTATGCTTTTTATTTACAAATAATAATTATGGGACATGTCATTACATTTACATATTAATAACCATTTTATTTCCAAAATCATGAGACACCCCTTTTACTCTAATCCCCCAATTTTTGGATTTACATGTGACACTGTTATGCTTCATAAATTTTACCTTGATTTTTCAACCCAAATTTTTTTAGTGAATACCTTACCAATTTACTATCAAGGGTATTAAATTTTTTAAAAAGATACATCTTTTACGTGATACTTACATGCATTTAATCCACACTCATATATCATGGAATAATATATAATGATGAATGAAACCTTGTTATATGCTTTCTGTGGTACACATAAACATGAGAATGAAATGAAATTGATAGGTTTTCCCAGAATTATATAACACTACAATGCATTGGTTAATGTTTAATTCCAAGATATTTAATGTTGGGAAAGAGTGCGGACGTTATTCCTTTTTGGAAATTTTTCCATAATGATATCTAGGAAGTTATCTTGAATCTATTTTTATGATGTAGTGTTTTATTTTGTTGCAATATTTTCAATGTTATGATTATCATTCTATATTATTTATTATTATTCATGTTTATTTTATGCACGGTTTATATTACTATTTATAACATGCAATAATATCATCATATTATACTATTTTAATTCCCTTATATGGATTTATATCTCACAACTATCATTTTTCTATTATTTGGTTATCCCATGCAATTTTAAGTGAATGAATGTTAAGGATGTTTTCAATAATGATGTTGTTATTTCATGTTTTGTGTTATTTTTTGATTTATCAAATTCCAAAAAAACTAGAAATATTGATATTTTTGGTAGTATTAAGAGTAATATTACATAGTAAATAATATATTAATTGGAGCTAAAGTGGAGGGTTATTATAAATCAGGGTAACCATAAGAAATATTATATCAAAATTATAATTAATTAAATCCATATTATAATACATTGAAGTAGCATATTTTTTAATTTCATCATTATTACCATGGTATAAATAGATATAATACTTAGTAAAGATTGTTTTTCAATGAATGATATAATAAATTACTTTAAATAGAAAGAGATAATGTATTGTAATGACGATAAAGAATTAATTGTCTTTATAATAGAGAAATAATTGTATGAATCATCCATGGATCCACCCATTTATATCTCCATAATGAAATTCTATGATATGAATCATAGAAATACCCTATAGATTAAAAATAATACCCTAGTATATAATATTTTATTATTTTTAATGAAAATATTGATCTGCTTCATAAAGAGATACTCTTAAATCCATGTTAGTGTGAAGTTTAGTCTTTATATTAATGTGCTTCCTCACTAAAAAGTTATATATAATAACCTAATAATGAAAAAAATGGTATTATAAGAGTATAATAAAAAAATAAATAAGTGTTTTTATTTTCTATTCATAATCCCACATGTTTAACCTTGTATAGATAATATTATATTTGTGGAATGTATTGATAGAACAATAAAGCAATATAATTATTAGAGGGAAATAAATTACAATAACATAATTAAAAATGTATCCTAGAACACATATTTATTACTTGTTGGATCAACATCAAGGATCTAAATATTTATCAATGAATTATCTTCATTCTACGTATCATTATTTGCGAGAATTTAATGAGGTAATTACAATGATAACTTTTCAAATTAGGTATTTGCATTATGATTTGGTAATAAGTCACATTTGATTGAAGAATACAACCTATGTTTATGGGGATATATTGATCATAGTTTTCTATATGTATATTGATAATTTTTATAGTATTTGTTTATCATATGATGGTATTATAAAAAATTGATGTATTACATGAGAATCAATTATAGATTATTCTTGAGACTCTTATTGAAAATGAGTTATATGATAAATTTATAAATTGTTAATTATTGATTATGGAAGTTACATTTTGTCTTAATATTGTATCTATGGATGGAATATATTTTAATTAAATAAAGATAATGTTGTTCAAATAATTACCAATACCTATAAACATACCATATCTATAGTGTTTAGTTGGATTAGTTGGTTACTATCAACATCTTTAAAAAAACACAATTGAAATTAATTTTATCAATGTTAATATAGAAAAGGGTTTTATTCATATGGAAATAGAAATATAAAGAATGTTTTACAATGTAAAAGAGTTGGTTGGTCAATGGGATGATATTAAAAAAAATTAGGAGGGGATATATATATGATATGTAGTGAAACATGAGGGAAATGAATTATATGTGAGATATTATATATTTATAATGTTATTTCATTGGAATCATGGATGATAAATATTGATGAATAGAATTATCCATCCAGTAATCATGAGTTAAAATCTATAATGTTTTTCTTGAATATATATAAGTATTTTCTCTATAGTAAAAATTTGAGATTTATGTGGAACATTTGACAAAAAAATATGTTTTCTCGTACAAAGATCACATCATTATGAAAAAGAGATGACTGTATAAAGATGAATATTATGATTTGATGATACACTACCAACCTTAGCCTGATAATAAGGTATCTCATGCATTGAGTTGGAAATAACATTAAATATTGAACAAGATTAGGATTTAAAATGATTTTATATTTTGGGAATTAGTAATGTTAGACAAAATAATTATTCATAAAGTGTAAATTAATCAACATTTCCAAATGATTTTTAAACCAACTGTATTAGTAAAGGTAAAAATAACAAGCTCGATGATAAGAGTTTACCAATGGAAATTCATGATATTAAGGATGGGAAAATATCTTATTATGTTTATAATGTTATTATGCTGAAATTCTAAATTATTTTTTTATATTTTAGACATATGTAGGACAAATATTTCATTATTAAATAAATCCAATAAATAGAATTTCTCTTTACACCCTTGATAAAGAAAATTTATTCAGGATTTTAGGGAACATATTTTCTCAAATAATATTAAATAGTAAATTATAGAGTATATATCATGATTTTTTGGAGGTTAATTAGTAATGGTGGTTTTAAAACCTTACAATGCAGTCATATAACTGTATTCTATTCTTGTGTGTAAATGGGATGATGTTACTATGGGACATTTCACTTGATATTCAAAGACTCCCAAAAAGAATACTTTTATATAGATTATTTTTTATCAGTATACCAATTAAAATCATTTACATATTATAATAGAATAATTACCTATTGAGTTCGATGAGAGATTCAATATTATTGAAATTTTGAGAATTCTTAGTACAAATCTTTCAATTGTACCCAATCATGATCTATAGTTTCTATCAGGTTTCTTGGATAATCATCCAAAATCACATGAATGGAGCTATGTTTGAGAATTTCATATCATCCTTTGATTTATGGGTAATATATAAATACTAATCAAACATTATAAGACAGTTCTTGTTCATTCACTATTGAGTTTCATTGTAGGTTAGATTAATGTCCATAAATGGTGTAATTTGTGTTTAAATTTTTTTTCAATGCAATAATTGAAATAGATATATATAATGAATTTCATGGGAAAATATTTCATAATACAACTATTTTGAAAATTTATGGAAAAATGAATATTATAGAATGATAACTTTTTGAGTAGATAATTGTGAACGTAATTATTATTTAGAATCATATTAAGGTAAATCAAATAATAAAACAAATTTAGGATGATAACTGATTGAAGGGTTTAGAGTTTCAAGTGTTATATATTGCATTAATGAAGGTATCATTTTGAAAATTCATTATAATATTCGATATGATATGGAAAATAAGTCAAATGTACATGGATACTTTTTAAATTGTTGAATGAATATGAGTTATGGCCAACCATTTTAAAATGTCACAAATACTTTTTAATGTTCATGT
The DNA here is from genome assembly GCA_963277665.1 of Viscum album. Classification (NCBI taxonomy): domain Eukaryota; kingdom Viridiplantae; phylum Streptophyta; class Magnoliopsida; order Santalales; family Viscaceae; genus Viscum; species Viscum album. The sequence continues at coordinate 896,225,083 of OY728138.1, forward strand.
AGTTTTTCGTTTCTCTTTACTGAGAATGTAATTTATAAATTGAATGGATTTGGTCACCTATGAGGAAATATAATTCGAAACATATTTATCTTACAATGATAAGCTTATCATGATTTAGAACACTAGAGAAAAATTAAAGAGGAATCGAACCAACATGTTCTTAGAAGTACATGGGAGAAATCATTTGAGAGAAGGATTGATGTTTGAACCTATGGATTTTATGATGAATAACTACCAAAATCTATTCATGGGGTGCCATTTTTTAAATTTTTTGAATGAAATATTTGATGTAGTGAACAATTTTACCGTTAGATTTAGTTGTACTTTTATTTCATTTGTACATAAAAATTCGATCACTTAGTGTAAATTTATTCAATAATTCTATTAATATGTAAATACACATTCTTAATAAATTTAGTTTCAAAAAATGAATATTTTTTAAATTTACATGTCAAAATTAGATTCAAGTGATTTTTAAAAATGTTTTTTATGGTGAATAATGATTATATTAGTATTATAAATAGAATAAAATTTATTACATTATAATGATATATTTATGACATGATATATGAAAAAAAAATCTACAGATAAAAATATATTTAAGAAAAATTATAAATCATTGAAAATTTAATATTCATGTATGAAATATATTCTTTATATTTTAGAAATAAATATATAATTTTTTCTGAATAAAAACTCTTTATTATTTTTTTCTCATTATCAAATATTCAGATAGTTACAATAATATTGGTTATTATATATTAAAAATGTATCATTTTATTTAAAATAATATAAATAATTTTAATGTTATCAATAAAATACATTATATTTCTATAATACTATATGAATCATTAAAACCAAAAAATTTCAAAAAAAAATTATGCTTTTTTGAATAAATAATAAATGTTATTTCATCAAATTATAAGAGATTAATCATGGGAAATTAATCCCATGGTTTTAAATAGAGTAGTTAATTACGAATAACATGGTCCACATTATATTTTCAAAAAAAATATTAACCATAGTAGATATTTTTCACCTTTTTATGGTTAAAATGTTTAAAAAGGTATAAAAATAAATGGACAAGGATTCCAAATAACCCCAAACAATTTTCTAAATATAATTTTTTGTTTTAAAAAATACCTTAATCATATTTAAAACTAGTCTTTGTTAATTTGTATACACATGAAGAAGAATAAGAATTTGTATTGTTAAAATATTTTAAGCAATTCTAATTATATCCATTCCCATATATATAGAAGGTAATGACTTCCCCTCTCTTATTCATTCCATCTAAGATAAATTTAACTGAAAATAATCATAAAAATACATTCCCAACCATCCTCCATGGAAACATGTGGTTCTTGTCACATCAACGGTCAAATGAAAAAGCCTTAATGTATAAGCCAAAGGTATTATTCCAATGAAGAAGAACAACCCTTAATGGAGTGTATTAATCTCTTCCACTTACATTAAATATTATATAAAAAAATATATACCAACATAATTATCACATATATATAAAAATTAAATTATTATAGTAGAAAACGCACTTAATCATCTTTTGTACATCATATTAAAAATGGATACATTGCTGAAGTGTATGCATGTCCTTTTATATCCAGATATTACTGAAAATAAATTATCATCACACTTTAACATGGATGGTAATTAATATAGAACTAATAAATATATATTATATTTTTTAATTTATTAGTATTTTTCAAATGTAATATATCATTTATCTTCTAACTCATCCACCTCTTATGAAATGATAACATTGATCATGCACATGTTTAGACTACCACCTCAATGAAGCCATATGATTTATTATTCACTTATTCCATCCAAAAATGATTCTAATTATGAATATAATTAATATATATGATAATTATATAATTATTTACATTATATATATTATGGAACTAAAATTAATATGCAAACTCCAAAACTACAAAACCAAAACAGATATGAAAAATGAAAGAGTTATGACACAAAAAACAATAAATATGATAAGGAATTATTTTAAAACATGTGTTTAAATATTAAATTTGGATAATACATGATATTATAATTTCATATAAAATTGTGTTATTTAATTTTAAAATATTTCAATTATATCGGAGGATAAATGAAATTGTAAAGAAAACATGACCACATGTAAGATATTTTTTTCCAATCACACACTTATTAAAGATTCTTTATTATAAAGATTCAATCTTGGTAATAATATTATCATTCTATCAGAAACCCCATAAATTTTATTCAAATATAGATTTTTTAATAAATTACAATGTTTCCTTCAATTTTACACTCTCAATGTAACAATACTTGTTTATAGTAGTCTTCCATTTTTTCTATCCATTTATGAATATTATTCTATGCCCATATGTTTTTAAATAAATTTTATTAATGTATTTAAAATTGAATAATGAAATATTATTTTGGTTTTTACTCTTGTTTCAATTTCAATATAAAGCATTAAAATTAATCTTGTAATACTATTTTGAACAATCCAAATTATAAAATAGGTATGAAATATAATCGTTTAAACACACACCACACTAATAGCCTTTCCTACCAGTATTAACAAATGTTGATTTAAATATTATATTATAGGATTCTATTATACAATCTAAAGAAAATTGTTTTCGAAATATTTTTTACATTTTTATATTTTAATTTTGTGATTTCTAAATACATAGTGTATTTTCATCATGAAATGTTCTTGTAATTTTTTTAATAAATTTCATCTATGTAAATATATTTTGATTAATATTTATATTTAATGTACACTAATCAATTATTACAAAACAAAATGTTTCTATAGGGTTATAATGATCATTTTAACCATTTAATTTACTAACATTTATTATGTTAGTTCTTATATTAGATATAGTTATTGATTATTGAAGATTGATGCATATGTTTTATTGTTTATTAATATAATTAATGCATTAGAACAATAAGGTATATTTGGGAACCATAATTACATATCCACATTATTCATCTATATGTCTCAAGAGAAAAAAATTGTTCTATATTTTGGATATTCCTTAAATAATTATGTACGATATCATGAAATGATGCAATGATGAGATGTTTATGTTTTCTGACATTATACATTCCATCATTATGAAATAAGTTATTTATGTCATATAACGTTTCAATTAGTCATGTTATCTCTATATAAGTTTTAATAAAATTATGATACTTATATTGAATTTATTTTTCATCATTTATTCTTACAACATATTTCATTTGAAATTTATTACATGATAGATTTCCCTATTCACATTACATTATTAATAATTTTATCCCACATATTTATTTTTTTCCTATCCCAAGAATACGAAGAAGAGTATTATGATTTATAAGAATGTATATTTTAGAGGGAATAAAAATGTTATAAATAAATATTATATTTTTTATGTTTACAAATGTAATATGATATTAAATAATGTATCTAGTTTTTCTGGAACTTTAAACTATTCATTTCTATTAGGTTATGATAATGTGTAGCAAGTGACAATGTAATAAAGTAACCATTGTCTTAAGGATACTATGAATAAGGTCATTAAATCCAAGATGAGGATTAAATTAGTAGTAATGGGAAATATACATTTAGAAAATGGAGTATAAAATACATGGAAAAATAAGGGATGATAATGAAGCTGATCATGAGAATTATAGTAATGAAAAACCATACAATAATAATCCATAAAAAAGACCATAAATTTATCTAATTTGAATGACAAATGAGGTAAAAAATTGATATTTTTTCCTATGTTTTGAGTCATTTTTTATAAATATGATTAGATAAAAAATAATTATTTTATTTTATTCATATTTATAATAATGTTTTTGATCAAATATTTTTATGAAGTGCTTGATCTAATTCTTATGATTTATCTAAAAGATGAATTTATCTATTCCTTAAGGACACAAATATTGCATATATTTATTCTATGTCCCTTAAAATGAATATATTTTCAATAACATGTTTAAACAAAGGATTCTAATAAGTTAAGATAATACACAATATGAATAGACTTCATCTGAATAAGTAATTCATTAATTCATAAAATAAAAACTACAAAATTCTACAAAACTATAACCATTATATTTTAATAAAACTAATTCCGCGTTGATTTTTTATGCATCACATATTAATTATAAAATCCTTAAAAATATTAAACTCCCTAACAAATAGTATTATAATAAAAGAAAACATTAGTACAACCATCAGGATTGAAGCTAGAAAATATATATAAATTTTTAAAAAAATATTCTGTTATATAATCATTACATCGAGATTCACACTAGGGTTTTTTATTAGAAACTCATTCCACAGTGTTTTAGGTGATGCTTTATTATTCTCAAGTAATATTAAAATTTTCATTTATCAAAAATCAAATGAAGTATTACCAAACATTGTGTTTATGATTAATGTTACTATTATATAAACATAATAGAATTTTAAATTAGATTCAGTAATTGGAATCTTGGTATTTCTACTATATCCATTACTATGATAAATTCAATTTTCACTTGGGGAATTAATTTACATAATTACTTAATCAATTAATTATTAAAACAGTTGACTTTTTCAGATTATTTCTTTCATTTAATCTCATGACATTGTTTTCCATTCTATACATATTTTAAGAAAACATCCATTCCATTCCATGATGTACATTGGTGTATCCTCTAAAAAGTAAAACATGTTCAAAATTTCACACATTTCATTTTTCCTTTTTTCAATATTTTCCTTAAATAAAAATAATCCTTTTTCTTTTTTTATATTCTTTCAATAAAATATATATCTAGGATAATTATATTTCAAAATTAAAGGAACATGATACAATACCTCCATATGTTGATTTTTTTATAGAATAACACCCTTAATGTTTTTTTGTTTTATCCCACCTGATTTGTTATCGATCATACTCTATAGATTTTTTACATAGCTCTCAACATTCCATGAAAATATTAAATTGTTTATAATCATAAATTGAAACAATTTATTCATCCATACTCCTAAAATTTAAACATTTTATTACCTAATCAACCCCTTGATTATGAGAATGGATTTTCAAAAGAATACATCCGTTATAGTCTCACATTAAATAACCACTACTTTCTCATAGTCATTAGTGTTCGGAATCCGTTCTCACTACTTGTTATGTGATATCTACAAAACATATATAAATAATAAATTTTTTTCTTTATTTTCAACTAAAAGATGGAAATATAATTTTAGGAGACTCGAACAATTAGTCATCTATTAAAATATTTGGTAATTTAAATTTCAGACACATTTAATTTCCAATTATTTCTAAAATTGTATTTGTAATGCAATGAGGATTTAGGTTGCTGTATATAACCAATATTTTTACTCCTATCATTCATAGATATTTTAATAAATTACAAAGATAGAATTATAGTTTTATATAAATTCATATAATGTGATTCCCTAAATCAATTTCATGACAGGATATGATTTCCATTCCATCCATTAAGTTATGTAATAAAAAAAAACACTATGTTAGCACATAACAATATGAATCATTGTTTATAATTTCAAATTTGATGAAATATCTATCATAAATTGAAAATTTACACATAAATGATTTAATATTTATAGTATTAATATCATTGAAACTTTCAACAAATAATGGAAACATATTCAAGTAATTAATAATGTTTCATATAGAGAATTTCAATCAATCGCATGAAATTCCATTGAATTTCATAGTGAGATGTGCACTCTTTAACCCAATCAACAAGCATAGGGATGATTGAGTAAATACCCAATCTACCAATCTTATGGTTGTTACACATAGTTGAATTTGTTACATATCATGATATACATTACAATATGTAGATATGGATGTAGTTCGTGGAAAATGAATCATTCTCTATAATACTAAAGAACAACATTATATTCTGCAATAGAAATACTTATCATTAAAATTCAATAGAGGGTTATTTTTTTGAATATGTGTATTCCAAAATATTGTTCACAACTATCCTCTTAAAAATTATCTAATAAAAAATATAATACCCTAACACTATTCTAGTATTAGAATTATATCATTTTCATTAGATAATAGTGTTCATATCCCATGGGATCAAATATTTTAGTTGTTTTGAGGGACTAGATATATGAATGAATGTAGTAGTAAATATGAAAATAATATATTATGATACATTTTTTTTGGAATTATATTATTATTACACGTATATAATTTTATATTAATGATTGTGTAATTTCTGGAATCAATTTATAATGGATGGAAATAAATTGGTAATATTATACACATAATAATGGTATCCATAAATTAGATGATATCATATAATGAATATGTCATTGAAAATATTGAATGAATAAATAATTATCTATTAACTATGTATAAATAATGATATTACCATTAAATATATAAATATACAAAATTACTATTCAGATAAATAAATACACATCAATACCTAATTTTGTAATGATTGAAAACATAATGCAAGTCATTATAAATTTACTATCAATTATTCATGGAAATGACTCAATCATAAATGTTTATGGAATACTCCAAATACACAACCACTTTTTTATCATGAAACAAATCATTGCATTAGGGAGGAATTTAATTTCAGGGGCTACACAACACATAATAATTCCAACTCATTCTTCATATGAATAAACAATACATGTTAATTAAAATGACTTAATTATCTTCAATTATTCATAATTGAAGAAATAACATAAAATATATCAATAATTTTTTGACTAAATGTGATCATAATCCATCTAATAAAATTAAATGGATTGTTCCATTAATATATACATCAATAAAACCATAATATTCATCAAAGGATATTCAAATAAAATAAAAGTCCTTTAAAAAATCACCATAATATTGATTGAGGAAAATACAAATTTCATTTAGATATCACGTATTTAAAATAAATTTTCATATAATAATAGAAAAAAACAATTTCATGGAAAACAACCACGGAAACATGAAAATTATTCTTGAAGGAAAATAATTTTCCTCTTGGTGGGAAAATCAGATCGTAATGTAATCCCTAAAACAAAAATTTCATTAAAAACATCATTAACATTTATGTCATTAAAAAAAGGACATGAAGATTCATTCAAAATATTTTATAGAATGTAAATCATGGCTGAAAATTTTAATTAACAAATATATTATAGTACATACTTTTTTGAAATATGTTTTACTAAACATATGGACATGATAGAAGATGTTTCATAATGAAATAGAAAAATAATGTCTGGTATCCCTAAACACATTTATTCCGAACTATGAATATATTGATAGAGGAGAATATAAGGAAATAATGTAATTCTAATAAATAAATATAGAATAATTAAATATATGATATATTATTCCACCATCAGAAACATAAAAAAAATTCCATTACAAGGATAAGACTTTGAAAAAAAATTATACTTGATGTATGAATTTCATTTCAAGTGGACTTAAATATTTTATAATAAATTTATATATATTATTTTACTTGATGTATGAATTTCATTCCGAACTATGAATATATTGTTTCGTCTTTCTAGTAAGTCAGTAATCAATAGTTTTGGTACTTGGATATTTATCAAAGTTTTATAATTTATTAAAATTTAAAAATGATATATATAATATAAATTTATTATTTACATGTCGATAATAATTATTTAATGGGAGACATGAAACACTAATCACATCTCTTCCTGATGGTGGTATTCCACATATACGCTTGAGTGACGTTATCATATTTTATTAGGTAGTTGGGTATGAAGTTAAAAGATATATTATAATACAGAATTCAAAATTATTTAATTAATATCATAATATTAATTATTTCAAAATTTATAACAATCCATGTAATGTTTTTATATATCAAATGAATTACATTACAATGTGGATATGGTATGCCATACGTATGAATGATCAATGTTTTCATTTTCCTTAGGATGAAATGAAGATGATTACAAATTTAGATACCTGAAGAATATCTTCTTTTTATATTTAAAAAAATATGTTATTATATAATAATGTATAATTAATACTTTAATGACGTCAAATAAGAAAGAAAATGAGAATAGTTTTTATGAGTTAAAACTTTTATTTGAAATAAACATTTGGCTTACAATTTACTCCATCCATATTTTTTGATTGATGATAATAGATAATCGTATTTTGGGGGGATTTTTTTTTAAATATTTATTCAATGTTACAGGTTGAGATAAGTGGGTAAATAGGCATGACTCATACATTATAAGTTCTAAAATTTTTTATGTGAGGGAAATCACATATATTGAATTACAAAAAATATACATTAATAATACAAAAAATTTCATATAAAAGTGGCTCCAAATTTTCATTTATTCTAAGAAAATATGGTTATGGTTTAAATAATATCATACATATAGTATTATATATTTTCTTGTGTAAATTATACCCTTATCCCTTATTTTAACCAATGATAAACACATTTTATCACTAAATGTGATAATTTTTTTATTTTTTACTATTCATTGTTATTAAAAAGTATGTTGACATTTGTAAAAAATTAAATAGAATAATATAAAATATATTATTAATATTAAATTATTTAAATATTATAAGTGTTGGATGATTAATTTAATATATGTTCAATAAATAGAACTGATTTTTTAAAGAAATATGTTTGTTTTATGCTTACAAATAATTTCAATGAAAAATTAAGCATGGTTAAGATTTTAGTGGAATTGATTGTGTTATGTTATATAATTTGAGGGTTATTATTCATTAAAGAATCTATAAACATAATTTTACTAGAAAATTAATGATTAATAGAGAAGAACAAAAAATAATTTTTATTTGAACAAAACATTATATAGACATCCAAAATATTATGTATATATTAAAATTTCACCAATATATTTTTATATGGATTGTACTAATAACTAAAAATATATGTTTTCTAGACTTTTTTTTGTAATTAAAAAATTAAGTCATATTTTACTGTAATTTCATAAATGTGTGTGTTTTTATAAAATTGTTAATTTTCCCTATTTATCCAAAATTGTAAAATTTTTGAAAAATATAAAAAATTCAAACTAATATAATTTTGAAATTTAAAATTAAGAAATATTATACCTTTAAAAAGTAACATTTATAATATATATTCAAAATTATTTAACATCCATTCAAAAAAATTAATAATTTTTTTTGATGAAAATAAATTTTTAATCCATATCATGACATTACAACAATTAGATAACTTATTAATTAATCTTTAATCAATAATTTTTCACATTATAAAAACATTATAAATTTATGTATAATGTACTTATTACTATTAAGTCCCCCAATTTAACAACTTGATTACTATTGTATCATTTACACTATGTTGGTGTTTTAATAAAGATAGATGTTATGCGTTAAGAAATATTTCAAGATAGTTACTCTTTTAAACTAAATGTTCATGGTGTTTCTTTGTTGGGTGAGATCATAATAATAACAATAATATCACTCCCATAAAAAATAAAATTTAATACATAACCCTTAGGTTTTATTCCTGTATCCCATTACTTCCTTTTGATTTTTATATTCCCTTATCCCTTGAGTGTTTGTATCAAGTGGTGGATAGTGATTATGGGCCGTATAAATTTGATGAATCTACATTAGGGATACATTCTTTTTTTGGTATATGTAATCTATTTTATCATTTTTTATATATATTTCCAAAAATGTATAATATATTTATTTTTCTACACACCCTCAATCTTTTAAATTTGAAAATGTTATTTTCCAATTATTATTTTAGTCATGCCATGTTAAGTTTAGTTCTTTATTTAGAATATTTCACAAAAATTTTCATGGATAGAAAATATATTTATTCCCCATTAAAAATTATCTACCTATATTATATACATTTTTATTTTTTATTCAGTGGATAAATCATTATCAAGTGTTTTTCCGTTGTTTCCTTGGAACATGTTTTATCCCGTGGGGATGAGGGACCCCAATTGGGCCAACTAGAGACCTTAGTCAGGTGATTCATTATGTTATCCAAGTAATGTTTTTCATATTTATGGTGATAGTAATATATGATTGAAAAACCTAAAGATAGAGTGGTTTTTAGAACATAATTATGGTACATATCTTCGTCTCCTTACGAGAGAAAATGCACCCACAAAAAATTATGATTATATTACATGAATTAACCATTGATAATGGGATTTTCATTGATAATTTCATATCCCCCATGCGAGAATCTATCCAACCCCATCGACCCAAAAGGGTCAATATATCTGGGATTAGGATTCACCTATTGATATGTCTGTGATGTTGGTACACTTGTATAATATTTAAAACCTTGATTTAAACAAATTAACATTATATTATTTTTTGCAGAATGAATAATACATTAGAAAATATATTACCAAATACCATAATATTATAGTGACTTTAGAAACATTGATACATGATGACTAGAACATTATTGAGCTACATTATATCCCACTAGGTTGTCGATGACTAGAACCCCTCTAAGATACATCATACATAATACATATATTAATAACTTAAGGGAATGGGAACATAAAAAATTGTGATCCAAGGTGCTTCAGAAATGTTAAACATGGAGATATGTATGAATAAACATGAAAATTAGGGTTTGAGAACATGATCATAAAATTAGAAGATCATACCCTTCATATCAATGATCATAAATATAAATTCTAGAATAAATATTTGTAGTTCACAGGACATGAATCGTAAGGCTATCAAAGCATGATCCACAAAATCTTAAGATAGGATTAAGAGAGAGAATTATGGAACACACATGATCATGTGTTATAATTAACTATAAGTCAATAATAATTTCTAGAACTCATCAGGAAACATATTAGGGATAACACATATTAGGAGGGACACATCACCATCTTCAGTCACAGACCATTCCTTGTAAGTGGTCGACTTTCCACATCTTCTTGTACAAGATTAGGATTCCCCATCATTCTATTGCTGATCTATTTCCCCCATTTTACTATAGTGGAATAGGTTAACTCATCTTCCCAATGTGGATCAAATTTTCCCATCTTCTCATAGTGGTAAGGTTTCTCAATCTTCCAAAGTTGATCAGGCCCATCGACATGATTCCCATCATTATCCCAGAATACATAAATCATTACCCAATTCATTGGACAGAGATATGGGTCCCACCCATATTGTATTAAAATCATACATACATGTTCTTAATGATATGAAATAGTTATATCATATCCCATGTAATTAAATGGGTTTCATAAATATATAATCATAACATAATCTAAGGAAAAAGATACATGCTTTCGAACCATTTCATCAAAGAATAACACATGAAAATATTATATTACATAAAAATATAACACATGAAAGAAAAATTATTTTGAAAAACATATAACCCAGGGAATGGAAATGGATTTCATAAGCATATAAATTTTTTAATAGAAATGGATGTCATCACAATCATTCCAACAAAAAATAATCCATTCTGAGAAATAATATGAATGAGATATTTGGATCATTTTCCATGAAATTTAGTATCAACACCAGTGGATTTCGACTTAGATAAAAATATAATCTTGAAAGATACATAAAAATAATTTCATGAGTAAGATATCCTCTATTATTTGAAAATTTATTTTGAAAATGTAAATCATTTTGATAACATTTTACATTTAAATCATATAAACTAATCTTGAGAACTTGTTGAACCTATTTCATTGATAACTTAATTGAATGGATATAAAGGATGATTTAAAAATATTAAAAAAACTAATGTCTATTGTCCTTGAAAATTTGGTCAAATGATTAATTTTAAAATAAATTTTCAAATCATTTTTGAAAATTTGTTTTTGATTGAAACATGTATCTAACCTAAGAGAGATAGAAGGTCATACTTTTTAGAAATATTTCCATAATTATCATAAGTTCGAAGGATTTTAAAAATTTTAATAATACATTAAGACATAATAGACAAAAATAATAGATTAAACTTCATGAGTACTAATGAAATATGGATCATAATATTTCATCAATTAAATTCTAATGAAAAACAATCTTAATAAATTATGAGTTTGTTGAAATAAAATGTAACCAATTGGTAACTTGGAATAAAACACACCCAGTAATTATATGAAATCAAATAAATATTAATAAATTGTGAAAATAAGTTTATTAATAATATTACTAGTCAAAGGGCAGTTTATACATCTCATAGAAGAATATTAGCACATTACTTGGAAAGAGTCCCAAAGAAGAAAAATTGAGACAAAATTAAATTGCCGATTTTATATCTTTTTAAACATAAACTGCATAAAATATATATCATCAAAGGGATATTTATATACATATTAATTTCTAATTATTAATAATATAATATATTCATGGGAATTATATAAAGGAAAAAATTTAAAAAAATGGTGAATAAGACCTAAATCTAATAGAAATGAAACTGAGACCAAAAATCCTATTACAATATGCAATAACTCTCTTCATAGTAGAAAAACGTCCTACATGTTAAATATAATTTAATTACAAATCACTTAAATAAAAATAAAAATCTATATAATACCATATATGTAACACCCCGATATTTTATGAAAAATATTCTTATAATTTCATTAATGTCTTATGTTGTATGCTACACCATGATTACCTTGTGCTATATGCAACACCGTATTAGCTTGTAGTATACGCAACACTATTCTTGTATCGTGTTGCACAAAATTTTGATAATAGTTATTTTACGCAACATTGAGTATATATATATATATATATATTCAATGTATAAATTAAATATGGTTGGATTATGTTATACGAAACAACGAAGGATTCTTGCACAGCACGGAACCCTGACTTGGCTTGCATTACACGCAATCACGACCTTCCTCGATAGCGTGTGTTGTACGCAATACCGGGTTTTAATAAACAACGATATATTATTATAATATTATTATGAACTAGCTTTTATGAATAGTATTAACTAAATTTTGAGCCTTATAAAATTATTATTTGTCTTGCACATTTTCTAAAAAATGGTATAAGAACAAAATAATTTTTTCAGGTAAAATACGTATTTTTCATAAAATGTAGTTTTACCGCCTTTTGATGGCACACCAACTTTAAATATAGTTTTTGACATGTTTATAAGTTCAATTTTACAAAATAAAATTCTTCTTTGGAATCATGAAATAAAAAGTTTCTTTGTATAAATTTTCATATCATTCTGGTAACTTTCATATTTTGATGATTAGTAAAAACGCTCTATATTTTAATTAAAAACAACTTTTTCAGTTGAAATAATTAATAGAGATAAATTATTAATTTGAGTGGTTTTAAAATATATTTAGAATATATTTTTACAATTTAATACAATGTTGGTCATTGAATGTAATTTCAAATTTAAACCAGATATAAACAAGTGTCAATCTTTTGATAGTTATTATCTCTCAAAAACACGTTATTTGTTTTGACGATGGGATTTAATTTTTAAATTAATTAATGAAACTGATATGTTTTGACTTTGGTAAAATAGACATCATTTTTGAATTCATAATATCAAATATAGCTTAGGCCTAATTTTTGGTATCAGAGGAGGAACCCAGCCTTATGTGTGTGGTGCACTACCTGGGTTGAGATGTAGGGCCCACAACGAGGGCTTTGTGCTCTAAAGGGGGGGGGGACATTGTAACATCCCCAAATGATAAATGTTTAAATGACTAATTGATATGACTCATGTCAACAAGGTGCACCTTCCTTTTCGGGAGCCTACCTAATTAGAACTCCATAGTTAAGCATGCTTGGCCTGGAGTAGTGATCAGGATGGTTGACCTCCAAGGAAGTTTCTCAGGGTGTGTGTAAGTGAGGACAATAAACACTGGAAAGGACATGTGTTGGCATGTGGGGACTGTCATTAGTCAGATGACCCGTTTGGGCACGTGGGTGGACCCTAGGGAGGGCCCCACGTGTCTGCGGGGCAACTGGTGGTACCTGGTGGGCTAGGACCCGATGACCATGTTAAGGCGGGGTGGTTGTGCTATCACCGGGACCCGGTTGTTACAGTTGGTATCAGAGAAAAATTTTAGTCAACCATTGGAAATTAGGATGCAAAAACGTTAGTGAGATCCCTAGAGATATTTCTAAGGTATGTCTAGAGATGTCCCTAAGGATAAGTATATGTATAGGATACAGTCCTAGAACTACGGTAATGATCATAGAATTTAACCTAAGATGTTAGATATTGAGGATACTCCACCTTTATTATGTAGTTTTCCCTAGAATGATTTCTGCCTCTCACACTATTCATTTTGGGTTTTAGACGATGGTTGGAACCCGAAGGAAGCATGTTGATCAATGTAATGGACAATGCAATGATTGTCCTCCTGAACAAACAAATTTTATGGGGGATGGAGTGCAAAATCTTTTTGCTATAATTACACAAGCTATGAATCATTCTGGACATCCAAATGAGTAGAGAAGGGAACAACATTCAATTGAGCCCTTCATGAGGCAACATCCACCTTCTTTTAGTTGGTCTTCTGATCCACTTGTTGCTGGACAATGGATTAGTACCACTGAAAAGATAGTTTCAGTTATTCAATGTTCTGAACATGATATAGTCATCTTAGCATTATATCGTTTGGAAGGTGAAGCTGATGAATGGTGGAATATTATCAAGAATACGAGGCAAAGAGATGAAATTGAGTCCATGGAATGGGACGAGTTCAAGAACATATTTTTCAATAAGTACTTCCCTCGTATTCTCCGAACAAAGATGGAGAAAGAGTTTCTTGAACTGAAGCATAAGGATGATGAATCTGTTGGTACCTATGAAGCAAATTTTACAAGGCATTCAAGGTATGCATCTGGATTTATCATCCAACCTGAAAGTAAAGTTGATCGATTCTTCAGTGGCTCAAAACCAAATCTTCGAAGGGAATTAGCTATAAGAGACTTCAGTAGCTATGAAGATATTTTGCATCGTGCTATCAAGGTTGAAATGGAAGTTGGTGTTACTTATCCATCTCCTAGTTTTGACAAGAAACGAATGATGGATTTCAAGGAGAAATCTCAGAATAATTGTGAAAAGAAGATGAATGTTTCGTTATGCTCAAAGTGTGGAATGAAGCATGGTGGAGATTGTCTTAAACGGGCTAGAAAATGTTTTAATTGTGGAAAATAAGGTCATCGAGAAGCTGAGTGTCGAAGTAATGGAAAAAGGGTTTCTAATGATGAGAATAAAGAAAAGACTGTAGAGAATGCACCAACAACACTTCAATGCTTCAAGTGCAATAAAATGGGGCATTATGCTAATCAATGCCCAAATCCAAGGGTTAATGATGATCGACATGAGCAACCACTAAAGGCAATGGACAAAGGGAAGTCGCATGAGATCACCATTGGCGATGCTTAATATGACAACGATGTGGTGGAATGATTAAGTATTTAGGTAATGGAATTCCAAAATAATGTTGTATATAGTATCATGGAATATTTGAATATTTATGTATTGGTCTATTGTGGTTTTCAAAAATTTTATGTTACCGGTAACCATGGAAAGTGATTGAGATATTTTTGGAATAAAAGATGATATGCGCATAATGAAGGGAAAATGAGAAAATGAAACATTTGACATTATTCATGAGATCATGATAGATATAAGGACTAAGTTATATCATGGTTTGAGTATATAAGATTTTGAGGATTTTGGTATGTGGAAAGTGTTAACTTTTAACTACATTCATGTTTTCACTATGGTTCAATTAATGGGTATAATTTCTTCAAGAGAATACATGATTAAGGTATCCACATGTTTGTAAATTGAGTAACTAGATATATCTTATGATATATGGGGGATAAATGATGGAATTCACGTGATTGTTATGTGACATTACAAGTAATAATTTTCTTTATACTATGAGCTTAGACCAAAGTATTTTAGATAAGCCTAAATATTGGAATGGATTATGTTGGACATAAGTTAGTATTATGGATAGAAGTTTTTTTCGATATTATTGATGGGATGTTATTGTAATATAGTTTTAGAAAAAGGACAACCTGCAGGATGGGCGACAACCCATCGCGTCGGACAAGGCTGTGGGAATCGATCCCACAACCGAAGTGCGACTGGCCTTTATCGCCTACCACTGGATTACAGGAAGTCCCTGTTTAGTAGAAAATAGTTTTATTATATTACGCAGTACGATATATGAAGTATAAGTCCATTTTAGGAACCATATATGATTTATATCACTATATATGGACTTATGTAATTTTTGATAACTTTACTAACCTTTAATTTGAGACTGATGGAATGACCCATCATTCTATCACATGATCTACTAACACATCACTAATAACAAATTCAACTTCATTTCTTTAAGAGATGAAGTGGAAATTTTACAAAGAACGACAAACGTTGAAACTATACCAAAATCACGAAAGTATTTCTTCTAATTCCAATTTCATCAACATTAGGGAAATGATCTTGAAAACCAAAAATGTTGTCCTAGTGCTCTTATATCTGATGAATCAGATGGTACCTTAGATCGTCACAAATTTATGGCTTTGTGATTGCTGGCTTTTCCATAGCCATGTTCTCTACCACTCTCTATCAGAACACGATGGTTCGATTTCTCTTCCATATCCATATTTTCACCTATGTGGAAACCCAATTATTAGTTTATTTGGGTAAACGTTACGTTTCATACTTTAGTTTTTAAAGACATGTTTTGGAATTCCTTTATACGATGTGGGTTCCTATTAAAGAAACTTTCGAATAGTAAACTATTTATAACACCGACGAATTTCGAGGGAGAAATTCATTTTAAGGGGGGTAGAATGTAACACCCCGAGATTTTATGAAAAATATTCTTTTAATTTCATTAATGTCTTGAGTTTTATGCTACACCAAGATTACCTTGCACTATACGCAACACCATATTAGCTTGCAGTATACGCAACACTATTCTTTGATCGTGTTACACACAATTTTGATAATAGTTATTCTATGAAACATTGAGTATATATATATGTATTCAATGTATAAATGAAATATGGTTGGATTATGTTATACGAAACAACGAAGGATTCTTGCACAACATGAAACCCTGACTTGGCTTGCATTACACACAATCGCGACCTTTCTCGATAGCGTCTGTTGTACGCAATACCGGGTTTTACTAAACAACGATATATTATTATAATATTATTATGAACTAGCCGTTATGTATAGTATTAACTAAATTTTGAATCTTATAACATTATTATTCATCTTCCACATTTTCTAAAATATGATATAAGAACAAAATAATTTTTTCGGGGAAAATAAGTATTTTTCAAAAAATGCAGTTTTGCCGCCTTTTGATGGTGCACCCACATTAAATCTAGTTTTTAACTTGTTTATAAGTTCAATTTGAAAAAATAAAATTCTTCTTTGGAATCATGAAATAAAAATTTACTTTGGATAAATTTTCATATCATTCTGGTAACTTTCATATTTTGATGAATTGTAAAAACACGCTATATTTTAATTAAAAACAACTTTTTCAATCAAAATAATTAATTGAGATAAATTTTTAATTTGAGTGGTTTTAAAATATATTTAGAATAAATTTTTACAATTTAATACAATGTTGGTCATTGAATGTAATTTCACATTTAAACCAGACATAAACAAATGTCAATCTTTTGATAGTTATTATCTCTTAAAAACACGCTATTTGTTTTGACGACTGGATTTTATTTTTAAATTAATTAATGAAACTGATATGTTTTGAATTTGGTAAAATAGACATCATTTTTGAATTCATAAAATCAAATATATCTTAGGCCTAATTTTCGGTATCAGAGGAGGAACCCAGCCTTCAGTGCGCGGTGCACTGCCTGGGTTGAGATGTAGGGCCCACAACGAGGGCGTTGCTCTCTAAGGGGAGGGGGGAGATTGTTACATCCCCAAATGATAAAGAGTTAAATGAATAATTGATATGACTCATGTCAACAAGGTGAACCTTCCTTTGTGGGAGCCTACCTAATTAGAACTCCATAGTTAAGCGTGCTTGGCCTGGAGTAGTGATCAGGATGGGTGACCTCTTGGGATGTTTCTCAGGGTGTGTGTAAGTGAGGACAATACACACTTAAAGGACATGTATTGGATTGTGGGGACTGTCATTAGTTAGATGACCCGTTTGGGCATGTGGTTGGACACTAGGGTGGGCCCCACGTGTCTGCGGGACAACTGGTGGTACCTGATGGGTCAGGACTCGACGACCATGTTAAGGCGGGGTGGTAGTGCTGTCACCGGGACCCGGTTGTTACAGTTGGTATCAGAGAAAATGTTTAGTCACCCGTTGGAAACTAGGATGCGAAAACTTTAGTGAGATCCCTAGAGATATTTCTAAGGTATGTCTAGGGATGTCCCTAAGGATAAGTATACGTATAGGATACAGTCCTTGAACTACAGTAACGATCATAGAATTTAACCTAAGATGTTAGATATTGAGGATACTCCCCCTTTATTATGTTGTTTTCCCTAGCATGATTTTTTCCTCTCACACTATTCTTTTTGGGTTTTAGACGATTTCTAGAAACCGAAGGAACCATGTTGATCAATGTAATAGACAATACAATTATTGTCCTCCTGAACAAACAAATGTTATGGGAGATGGAGTGAAAATTCTTATTGCTATACTTACAAAAACTATTAATCATTATGGACTTCCAAATGAGCAGAGAAGGGAACAACATTCTATTGAGTCCTTCATGAGGCAACGTCCACCTTCTTTTAGTGGGTCCTCTGATCCACTTGTTGCTGAACAATGGATCAGTACCACTAAAAAGATATTTTCAGTTCTTCAATGTTCTGAACATGATAAAGTCATCTTAGCAGTATATTGTTTGGAAGGTGAAGGTGATCAATGGTGGAATCTTATCAAGAATATGAGGAAAAGAGATTAAATTGAGTCCATGGAATGGGATGAGTTCAAGAACTTATTTTTCAATAAGTACTTCCCTCGTATTCTCTGAACAAAGATGGAGAAAGAGTTTCTTGAACTGATGCAAAAGGATGATAAATCTGTTGGTACCTATGAAGCAAATTTTACAAGGCTTGCAAGGTGTGAATCTGGATTTATCAACCAACCTGAAAGTAAAGTTGATTGATTCTTCAGTGGCTTAAAAAAATCTTTGAAGGGCATTAGATATAAGAGACTTCAGTAGCTATGAAGATATTGTGCATTTTACTATCAAGGTAGAAATGGAAGTTGGTGTTACTTATCCATCTCATAGTTTTGACAAGAAACGAAAGATGGATTTCAAGGAGAAATCTCAGAATAATTGTGAATAGAAGATGAATGTTTCCTTATGCTCAAAGTGTGGAAAGAAGCATGTTGGAGATTTTCTTAAAGGGACTATAAAATGTTTTAATTGTGGAAAAGAAGGTCTTCGAGATGCTGAGTGTCGAATTAAAGGAAAATGGGTTTCTAATTATGTGAATAAACAAAATACTACAGAGAACGCACCAACAACACTTCAATGCTTAAAATGCAATAAAATGGGGAATTATGATAATCAATTCCCATATCCAAGGGTTAATGATGATCGACATGAGCAACCACTTAAGGCAAGGGACAAAGGGAAGTCACATGAGATCACCATTAGCAATGCTGAATATGACAACGATGTGGTGGAATGATTAAGTATTTATGTAATGGGATTCCAAAATAATGTTGTATATAGTATCATGGAATATTGGAATATTTATTTATTGGTCTATTGTGGTTTTCAATAATTATATGGTACCGGTAACCATGGAAAGTGATTGAGATATTTTTGAAATAAAAGATGATATGCGCATAATGAAGGGAAAACAAGAAAATGAAACATTTGACATTATTCATGAGCTCATGATTGATATAAGGACTAAGTGATATCATGGTTTGAGTATATATAATTTTGAGGATTTTGGTATGTGGAAAGTGTTAACTTTTAACTGCATTCATGTTTTCACTATGGTTCAATTAATGGGTATTAATTCTTCAAGAGAATACATGATTAAGGTATTCACATGTTTGTAATTTGACTAACAAGATATATCTTATGATATATTGGTGATAAATGATGGCATTCACGTGATTGTTATGTGACATTACAAGTAATAATTTTCTTTATACTATGAGATTAGACCAAAGTATTTTAGATAAGCCTAATGATTGGAATGGATTATGTTGGACATAAGTTAGTATTATGGATAGAAGTTTTTTTTCGATATTATTAATGGGATGTTATTGTAATATAGTTTTAGAAAAAGGACAACCTGCAGGATGGGCGACAGCCCATCGCGTCTGACAAGGCTATGGGAATCGAACCCACAACCGAAGTGTGATTGGCCTTTATCGCCTACCACTGGCCTACAGAAAGTTCCTGTTTAGTAGAAACTAGTTTTATTATATTATGCAGTATGATATATGAAGTATAAGTCCATTTTAGGAACCATATATGATTAATCTCACTATAGATGGACTTATGTATTTTTTGATAACTTTTATAACCTTTTGTTTGAGACAGATGGAATGACCCATCATTCTATCACATGATCTACTAACACATCACTAATGAAAAATTCATCTTCATTTCTTTAAGATATGAAGTGGAAATTGTCCAAAGAACGAAAAACGTCGAGACTATACCAAAATAACAAAAGTATTACTTCTAATTCCAATTTCATCAACTTTAGGGAAATGATCTTGAAAACCAAAAATGTTCTCCTAGTGCTCTTATATCTGATGAATCAGATGGTACCTTAGATCGTCACAAATTTATGACTTTGTGATTGCTGGCTTTTCCATAGCCATGTTCTCTACCACTCTCTATCAGAACATAATAGTTAGATTTCTCTTCCATATCCATATTTTCACCTATGTGGAAACCCAGTGATTAGTTTATTTGGGTAACCGTTACATTTCATACATTATTTTTTAAAGCCATGTTTTGGTATTCCTTTATACGATGTGGGTTCATATTAAAGAAACTTTCGAATAGTAAACCATTTATAACCCCAATGAACGTCGAGGGAGAAATTCATTTTAAGGGGGGTAGAATGTAACACCACGAGATTTTATGAAAAATATTCTTTTAATTTCATTAATGTCTTGTGTTGTACGCTACACCAAGATTACCTTGTGCTATACCCAACACCGTATTAGTTTGCAGTATACGCAACACTATTCTTGGATCGTGTTACACACATTTTTGCTAATAGTTATTCTACGCAACATTGAGTATATATATGTATATATTCAATGTATAAATGAAATATGGTTGAATTATGTTATATGAAACAACGAAGGATTCTTGCACAACACGCAACCCTGACTTGGCTTGCATTACACGCAATCGCGACCTTCCTCGATAGCGTGTGTTGTATACAATACCGGGTTTTACTAAACAACGATATATTATTATAATATTATTATGAACTAGACGTTATGAATAGTATTAACTAAATTTTGAATCTTATAACATTATTATTCGTCTTGCATATTTTCTAAAACATGATATAAGAACAAAATAATTTTTTCGGGTAAAATAAGTATTTTTCAAAAAATGCAGTTTTGCCGCCTTTTGATGGCGCACCCACTTTAAATCTAGTTATTGACATTTTTATAAGTTCAATTTTAATAAATAAAATTCTTCTTTGGAATAATGAAATAAATATTTACTTTGGATAAATGTTCATATCATTCTGGTAACTTTCATATTTTGATGAATAGTAAAAACACGCTATATTTTAATTAAAAACAACGTTTTGAATCAAAATAATTAATAGAGATAAATTATTAATTTGAGTGGTTTTAAAATATATTTAGAATATATTTTCACAATTTAATACAATGTAGGTCATTGAATGTAATTTCACATTTAAACCAGACATAAACAAGTGTCAATCCTTTGATAGTTATTATCTCTTAAAAACACGCTATTTGTTTTGACGACAGGATTTAATTTTTAAATTAATTAATGCAACTGATATGTTTTTAATTTGGTAAAATAGACATCATTTTTGAATTCATAATATCAAATATAGCTTAGGCCTAATTTTTGGTATCAGAGGAGGAACCCAGCCTTAAGTGCGCGGTGCACTGCCTAGGTTGAGATGTAGGGCCCACAACGAGGGCGTTGTGCTCTAAAGGGGGGGGGGAGAGATTGTAAAATCCTCAAATGATAAAGAGTTAAATGACTAATTTATATGACTCATTTCAACATTATGCACCTTCCTTTTCAAGAGCCTACCTAATTAGAACTCCACATTTAAGCGTGCATGGCCTGGAGTAGTGATCAGGATGGGTGACCTCTTGGGAAGTTTCTCAGGGTGTGTGTGAGTGAGGACAAAACACACTAGAAAGGACATGTGTTGGCCTATGGGGACTCTTTCATTAGTCAGATGACCCGTTTGAGCACGTGGGTGGACCCTAGGGTGGGCCCCACGTGTCTGTAGGGCAACTGGTGGTACCTGGTGGGCCAGGACCCGACGACCATGTTAAGGCGGGGTGGTTGTGTTGTCACCGGGACCTGTTTGTCACAATATATGATTTGGTTGTGACTTTATATAAACTATTTATTAAAAAGTTGATGTTAATGTTATGTTTTAGGTAATATTATTGTTTTGTTATCATATATGTTATGACTTGTAATTATTGATACATTTCCATAGACCATGATCTACTAATTAAATAATTTTAGGAATGATATAAATCTCATAAATATTCATTATATAATTAATAATGATAATATATAAGCAATAAAAATTTGAAATTGAATACACAGTTCTAGGAGACAGTATGTCGCATGTACACATGAACACTGTTTCAATTTTATTATCGAATTTAATGAATTATATAAAATAAAATATATTTCTCTATATATATAATAATTCTAGAAGAACTATCAGGTCCTATATATCATGTACATTTACTATACCCATCCATAATACATTCCAGGTAGTGTGTGAATGAATGATTAATATCGAATATAACATATAAAAATAGAGTTCCATCATGTTGTTATGTTTTGTATAAAAATTTCAAAAGCATAAATAAAAAATAAATATCATAAATATCATATAAAATAGATCTTTCATCATAATTACAATCCATGAGAGGTGGTAAATGAAAAAATAATAACATAGTTTCATGAGACGACAGTTCATTATACCTAAGAAATATATGATAGTTACCATTAGACGGAAGTGTGTGTAAGTGTAGGAATAACCCATTGAATAAAAACCTATCAGAATATTGAGGATAGTGAGGTTATTATATATCAGTTGAATACATATTTTTTTTGTGGTGGAAAATGAAAATAAAATAAAAGTGATTGAGGATGGATGTTTCCTCTTCTTTGGGAAACTCCTAATAGTTTTTATAAAAGGGATTATTGGGTTTAAATTATTAAAAAATTTCTGATTATAGGATGAAGAGCTTGATAATTGTAGTGTCTTTTGTCAATTATTGGTAGAACCATTGTGAATTAATATTTATATGGAAATGATGGGGTTTAGTTCCCTTTAATAAAGTATGAGGGGAGGAATTATTCTAAATATAAAATGGTACAAAATATTGTTGGATCTACCTTATATAATGTGCCTCCAATAAATGATAAAATTAGATAATATATGGTAATTGATTAAAATATTTCCATAAAATTGATTTTTTTACTGGATTATATTTTATTTATACACTTGAGATTAAATTTTATTCATTATATAATCTTGTTTTCACCTTAACCACTACAATTATATTTTAATTACTTTCACTAATATTTTCGATAAAATAGTAATTTTTACATATTATATTTTAAAAATATTATGAATTAAAAAATAGAAACAATTATTTCAAATTTTAATCACATCAATAGTGTAAAATAATTTAAATATAAATACTTCATGATAATTATATACACTAATAAAAATATAAAAGTTGTGAATAAGACATAAATCTCATAGAAAGAATAGTTAGAGTAGAAATCATGTTACCATTTGTATTAAATATCTTTGTACTAGTAAAAAACTCATATATAATAAAAATAATTTCATTATATATATATTAAATTGCCATATTATTATATATAATACCATATATGATTTTTTTGGGACTTTATATTACTTTTTTATAAACAATTTAATGTTAATGTTATGTTTCAGGTAATATCTGTGTTGTTTTTCATATATGTTTTGACTCGTAATTATTGGTACACATCCATATACCATTATTTACTAATTTAATGATTGTTAAGAATGATAATAATGTCATAATTATTAATTATATAATAATTTATGATAATTTATATACAAAAGGAATATTAAATGGAATTCATCGATTTTGGAGAGGGTATTTCATATGTACACATGAACATTACTTCCATTTGAGTATCCAATTGAATGAAAGAAATGAAATAAAATATATTTTCCTGTATATATATACTAATTAAAGTTGAACTATTATGTCATATATATCATATATGTTTACTATACATGTACTTCATTCTTTCCATGTAGAGTGTGAATGAATGATAACTATCCAATATGTCATATAAAAATAGAGTTCCATCATGATGGTATATTTTAAGTAATACATTTACAAGAATAAATTCAAAATATATATCATATATATCAAATAAAAACAGATCTTCCATCATAATTACCAACCATGATATGTGGTAAAGGAAAAACTAAAAAAATCATTTCGTGAGACGGTTGTTCACTGTACATAAGAACTATAAAATAGTTACAATTATTTGGAAGTGTGTGTAAGTGTAGGTATAACCCAAATAATAAAAAATATCATTATATTAAGGATAGTGAGTTTTTTATATATGAATTGAATAAATATTTTTTTGGTGGATAATTAATATAAATCAATGGAGATTGAAGAAAGATGTTTTATCTTATTTGGGCAACTCCTCTTAATTTGCACCCAAGGGATTACTGGGCTGGCATTCATAAAAATGACATGATTATAAGATGAAGAGAGGGATAATTGTAGGGGATTTGGTCAATTATTGGAAGAACCAATGTGCATTATGATTTTTATGGAAATCATGGGGATGAGTTCCGATTTATAGAGGATGAGGGGTGGCATAATAGTAAATATAAAATGGAAAACTATATTGTGAGATACCCCTTATATCATGTGCACCCAATAATTGATAAAATTAGATAAAATAGGGTAATTAGTTTAAATATTTCCCTAAAATTGATTTTTTACAAGTTTTTTGTTTTATTATTCATATAATGATTAAATTATAACCATTCTATAATCTCATTTTTACCTTAACCGCTTCAATTAAATTATAATTACATTCAAAAATATTTCAGATAAAATAGTAATTTTTCATTATTAGATTTGAAATGATATTCTAATAAAAAAATTGAATCAATTTTTTAAAATTCTCATCACATGTGTAGAGTAAAAAAATTTGATATTAATTTTTTATGGGTAATATATACACTTGAAAAAATGTGGTGAATAATACAAAAATCTCATAGAATGGAATGTGAGACATTAAATCCTATTTCCATATGTTTTAACCCACATCATACTTGTAATAACCTTCTATATGATAAATATGATTTTATTATACATCGATTATATTACCATATTAATATATATAATACAATATATGATTAGGTTGTGACATATTATTTCCCATTTATTATAAATTTAATGTTAATGTTTTTTTCTATGTAATATCTATTATGTTTCCATATATGTTTTGACAAGTAATTACTGATACACAGTCATAGACCAAGATTTATTATTTTATAGACTGTTAATAATTATATAAATATCATAAATATTAATTATATTATTATTTATAATAAAATATAAACAATAGGAATATCAAATCAAATATAGAATTACTAGAGACGATATGTTGTATGTACACAGGAACACTATTTCAGTTTTATTATCGAATTATGTGAACGAAATAAAATAAAATAATTTTTTTTGTATATATAAAATTATTCTAGTAGAATTATCATGTCATGGATATCATATACATTTACGATACCCTCCCTTAATACATTCCAGGTATATCGTGAATGAATGATAAATATCCAAAATATCTTATAAAAATAGTGTTCAATCATGAAGGTATACTTTATATAATAAATTCCTAAGAATAATTACAACATAAATACCATAAATTTCATATAAAAATATATCTTCCACTATAATTATCAACCTTGAGAAGTGGTAATGGAAGAAAAAAACAAATCATTTCGTAAGATGGTTGTTTTCCGTACATAAAGAAGTATAATATTATTACCATTATATTGGAGTGTGTGTAAGAGTTGGTATAACCCAATGAATAAAAAAATATCAATATATTGAGGATAGTGAGATTATTATATAGGAATCGAATAATTGTTTTTTTCATGGAGAATGGAAATAACACAAATAAGATTGAGGAAGGATGTTTACACTTCTTTGTGTAACAATTCTTAGTTTGAAACCAAGGGATTACTGGGTTTTATTTCATAATAAGGGTAGGATTATAGGATGAATAAATGGATAATTGTGGGGGATTTAGTCAATTATTTGATGAAATAATGTGAATTAAGATTTGTATGTAAATGAGGTTTTGAGATCCCTTTTATAGAGGAGGAGGGGTGGAATTCTTGTAAATATAAAAAGGTTAACAATATTGTAAGATCTCCCTTATATCATGAGCCTCCAATAATTAAATAAAATTAGATAAAACATGGTAATTGTTTGAATTATTCACAAAAATATTATTTTTTACAAGTTTATATTTAATTTTTCCTCTTAATATTATATTTTTTCCATTGTAATAACTGGTTTTTACCTCAACCGTTGATCTTAAATTTTAATTACCATCAGTAATATTTTTGATAAAATAATAATTTTTCATTAATAGATGATAATCATTATTCTAATTTATAAAATAAAAACCATTTTTCCAAATTTTAATCACTTATGTTGAGTAAATAAATTTAATATTAATCCATCATGGGCATTATATACACCACAAAAAAAAAAGAAAAATTGGTGAATAAGAAATAAATATCATAGAACAAAATGCGAAAATAAAAATCTTGTTCCCAAATTTTAACTCTCTTCATACTATTAAAAACCTTATATATGATAAATATAAATTAATTATAGAACTATTTAATAACTATGTTATTATATATAATACCATATATGATTTGGTTGTGACTTTATATTACCCATTTATTAACAATTTATTGTTAACTTTATGTTTGAGGTAATATCCCTGTTGTTTTTCATATATGTTTTGACATGTAATTATTGATACACAACCCTTTACCACGATTTAATAATTCAAAGAATGTTATGAATTATATAAATATCATAAATATTATTTATATAATTATATATGATAATATAAAAACAATATGAATATGGAAGGGAATATAGAGTTCCTAGAGACGGTATGTCATATGTACAAATTAACACTATTTCTATTTTTTTATCGAATTGAATAAAAGAAATAAATTAAAATATTTTTATTTTCTATATATATACTAATTATAGTAGAAAATTATTTTCATATATAACATATATGTTTACTATACCCATCTGTAATACATTATTCATAGAGAACAGATGAATGAAAAATATCTTATATATCATATAAAAACCAAGTTCCATCATTAAGGTATATTTTATATAATAATTTCAGAATCAGAAATACAATATTAATATCATATATCATATAACAACATATCTTTAATCCTAATTACCAATCATGAAAGGTGTAAATGTAGGAACTAACAGTATCTTTTTGTGAGAGGGTTGTTCTCCGTCTATAATAACTATATGATTGTTACCAATAGATTGATGTGTGTATAAGTGTAGATAAACCCCATAGAATAAGAAAATATCATTATATTGAGCATAATGAGGTTATTATATATGAATTGAAATATTTTTTTGTTGTCGTTGAGAATTAAAATAAAACATAGGAGATTGATGATGGATGTTTCCACTTATTTGGGTAAATCCTCATATTTTGCATAATGCCTCGAGCCCACTCTTCCAAACTCAGTTCTTGAAAAAGCTGTTTAATTTTTTGATAAAAAATAAACTTAATAATTAAAAAACATTTTCTATAGACGATGCACTTTTACCATTCTAGGATCTATAATATTAGCCAAAACATTACATTTATAAGAGTTTTTTTAAAAAAAATTCCACTATGCTTTTGTATGCACTAACATCAAAACAAGGATGTATGAGTGAGAATGTCTATGATACCTATGAAAAAATTTTAAAAATAAATGGTGAGAATTCAATTGCTCAATATAAATTTATTAAAACCTTTAATAAATTCCATTAAAAATATGACTTTGATAATAAATTCGAAAAATTTCAATTAGAAATACATTTGTAAAACAGCCTTTACAAAATACTATAATGTTTTAAAAATTAATTATACTTCCAAAATTCTTTTAAAACTAATATAGTGATTCAGTTGGAAAAATTAATAAAACTCATAATAATAAAATAGTTGGGGCCACTAAAAAAATTGAAGGAAATCATGGGCCTACCCCTTAGGGGGTGAATTCACTATCCAATTTCATATCGTATTTAAAAAGTTCGAGTACCGGTTTCTATAAATTTTTTTTTTCTTAGCATGAGTTATATAAATATATATTTTCCACTAGTGTTTTAATTTTGAAAATGTATTTATTATATTGTTTGTGCCAAATAAATAATAATCTTTACTGAAATATATATATTCGACTTTTTATGATTAGATCTCATGATACATGAGTTTTCATAATCATATAGATGTTAAATCAGCATACACCCACTTGAAATTTCCAAGACATATTTATTAACTTTATTTTATGCATGAATTTATAAACTAATAACAATAGAAAACATATAATTTTATCTCTTTAAAATTAATCTATAACAGTATATAATTATATGTCATGCATAAAAATCATCGATGGAGAATTGTTTTTAAATAAAATCATCATTTTTATATGAACACACATTTTAAGGAACCTGAATTTAAGTACCTATATATATTAATGTATTAATTTAAAAAAATCATTTATATATGGTTATTGTATCAACTTTTATATTCTATGATTAAATTTACGGCATTCTTAATTTATAAATTCATATAAGAAATAATGCTTGGTTAATAATTTATTTAAAACAATTATATACTTTGAATAATTATAAAGGTATAATTTTTATATATAACTGAACAATTATGACATTCATAATTTATATGTGAATATATACATGATTAATAATTTATTTAAAATAATTATATTTTTGAAAATCATGTGTTTAAATATATATATAACATGGTAATAATATTTAAAGATAAAAATTAACCTTGAATATAAAGTTGACAATTTAAAAATAAGATAAATGAATATATTTATTTATAAAGAAGGTATAGTTTTAATGAATCAAATCATTAAAAGTATAATTCCCTTATTATGAATCATTCAAATTAAGAAACAAATTTTTAAAATAAATAGTCTAACTATCTTTTTCTATAAATATTAAAATACATAAAATTAAATAAAACTATCATTTACCATATATATTGGAAAAACTAAAGTCATATATATGTATATAAAAATATCAAAAAAATATAATTTGTTTAACAAAAACAATCTCTTAGCACGAGAAAGGTAAAATTTAATTCAAATATATGAAGTCCTTTACGCTCATTGAATTTAATTTCAAATATTACATATATTGTATTTTTTTAATTAAATCATTTGGCAGATGAATTTTAACACAATTAAAATTATAATCAAACAATGTTATTTGAAATAAAATTTTCATTTAAAATAAAATACCTTACAAAATTATGATTTCAAAATAAGAATCTAAACTTTACCACATAGATGATGACATCTAATCTCCAAATATGTCTAGAAAATTCCTCTAATATGAATTATAACGCCCTGAGCCGGCTATTCCAGACTCAATACTTAAAAATACAATGACAATTTCTTATATATAAAATAACCTGAACAATTACACAACACTTTAAACAAATGTAGAGCATTTACCAGTCTATGTTCAAGAATATTAGGCCAAACCTCACATTTATCAATGTTGGAACAAAAATAAAACAATTGTCCACTACGCTTTTGTGCACGCTAGCTTTAAAACGAGGACGTCTGAGTTAGAACATCTAAGATACCTGTAAAAAAATTTAATATTAAAATGTGATAATTAAATTTCTTAGTATGAAGTTTTGAAAACCCTTCATAAAATCCATTAGCAATATCATTTTGATAATACATTCGAAATATTTCCATTAAAAATACATTTGTAAAACATCCTTTAAAAATTACTAGAATATTTTGAAAATTATGTATACATAGAAAACACTTTTAAGATTAGTCCAGTAATTCAGTTGAAAATATTTAGAAAAATAAAAAAAACAATTGGGGATACATGATACATTGAAGGATATCTTTAGCCAACCCACTTGAGGGATAGATTCAATATCCAATTCCATTTCGTATTTACAATGTTCGAGTACCAATTATTATAAAACATTTGTGTCTTAGATTGAAATATTTATATATATATTCCACTTGTGGTTTAATTTTGAATTTTTTTTTATAATCATGTTTGGAAAAAATAAATAATTAACGTTACTGAATATTATACATTTGAATTTGTATGATCAGATCTCATGATACATGAATTTTCATAAACATATGAATGTTAAATCAACATCAACGCTTTTAAAAGTTCAATGACATGTTTATTAAATTTCACTTATTCATGAAGGTATAAAATAATAAAAATAGAGAACATATAATTCTATCTCTATAAAATTAGTCAATAAAAATATATAATTATGCGTCATTCATAAAAATCTCAAAGTAGATTTTTTTTAAATACAATCATCATTTTCATATGCACATAAGTTTTATGGAACATGACATTATTTACATATATATATATTAATATATAAATGTTTCAAAATAATTGATATATGGTAATAATCTCGAAATTTATTTGTTATGATAAACTTTATGACATTATTAAATTATAAAATCATATATGAAATAATGTTTGGTTAATAATTTATTTAAAACAGTTATATACATTGAAAAATTGTATCAAGTATAATTTTTATATATAATTGAACAATTATGACATTCTTAATATATATGTGAATTTAAACATGATTAATTATTTATATAAAGCAATTATATGTTTGAACATCATGTTTATATATATACATAACATGGAAACAATATTTTAATAGAAGAATTACCTATGAAAATAAAGTTGCTAATTTTAAAATTTGAATATCTTTATTTCTAAAGAAGGTATAGTTTTAGTGAAAAAAATAACTAAAAGTATCATTCCCTAACGAGGATTCATTCAAATTAAGAATCAAAACATTAAAATAAATAGAATAACTATCTCTTGAATAAAATTTGGAAATAAGAAAAATTAAAAAAAAACAATCACTTAACTTATATATTCGGAAAACTAATGTCATATATATATATATATAAATCTCAAAACAGATATAAATTATTTAACAAAAACTATCCCATATCATGAGAGAGGTAAAATATAATTTAAATAATTGAAATTTATTACCCTTATAGATTTTAATATCAAATTACACAAATTTAGTATTTTCCAATTAAACTCACTTGGAAAATTATTTTTAACAATATTTAAATTCCAATCAAACCATGTTATTTGATATAAAATTTTCTTATAAAATAAAATACCATACAAAAATAATATTTCTAAATATGAATCTAATTTTTTCTCCCTTATAAAATCAATAATATGAAATATAATAAAAATTATTTAAAGATAGATAATCCTTTAGAAACACAATTAAACAATTTTCTATCAATATTGAATAAACATCATACCAAACTTACATCATATTCAGTATAGGTTAATCACCTTATTACAATTTAAAATCTTTTTGAAAAACATGTTGATTTTATTTGGAGAAACCCATAAGAAAACATGTTAGATACATATAATCTGAAATAAAAAATTAATTTTAAAATCCTTTACCAACATTTGAAAATATGATGCATTAGGATTAATTCTTTGAAGATCCCAAACACAACTCCTCAGGCTCAGAGAAAAAAATAGGCATCACCCCCTTCCCTTGCCATCTTATCACACCGGACCAGACAAAGAACCCTCTCTTTCTCTATCATATGCGGATGAAAAATAAAAAACCACTCATAGAATAAATGGAACTCTGAATATCTTAAGGACTACATATCCTCACCCAATTTAAACACTCATTTCATTTTAATAATGGAAACTTATTTCTATTTTTTAATAAATTGTAATTACCAGAACAACTTATTGAGAAAGATGAAATGAGAAGAGGACACAAAGTGTAATCTTAAAATTTTTGCAATTGAGGGAGAAAATTCAAGGAACTAAACTCATTGCAAACATTAAAAAGTTATAATAAAAATAATCCAAACAAAATTCGAAGATAAAATAAATTGATTCGAACATAAATTAATGGGGGATAGTGAATGAAACATAACAAAATGCATGAAAATAACTCTGATGACATCTACAGAAGGAATCATAAAAAAACAGGAAAAAAAAGATAAAATAATTCATCTAAATTAGATTATATTCGAGTATAAAATATTCATACTTTTAGATATAAGAAATCCAAAGTAGGAGAACATCCATATCAGAGAAGATGAAAAATTGAACAGAAACGACAATTTTGTATTTAATACACTGAAAAGAAATCCACAAATGAGATCTGGATATACATAAAGAAAACCTACATGAAAAACTATTCAATATGATGTATATCCCCAAATCTCATGTCATTATTTCCAAAATCATCCTCGGTTCCTTTCCAGCAAAAGGTTCTCAACTTTGATGAAACTAGTCTCTCCAATCTCGGTTCAACATGAAGCTGATCCATCACCTGGAACTCTTGGTTGGAAACTCACAAAGATGAAGATGAATTCAATCCTTCATAAATTCCTAGATTCACGACCACACCTACTTATGTTATGACCCCCAATTTGAATACCTAACCCACTCATCATCTCCCTCCTTCCTGATTCTTTCATTCATTTTATTTTTTATTTTTTATTGTTATTTTATTTTAATTTTGTTATCGGTATATATATATAATTTTATTAATTTTAAAATTAACCTACATATATATATTAACAAGAATAAAACATTTTATATGTCAAAATAATAATAACGATACACTTTCTTAATAATTAAATTATAATTTTTATAATTTTAATGTCTTATTTTTATGAGTATGAAATCATTATTTATTTATTTTATTTATTTATAAATATTATAAAACAATTTATATAATTCATAACATTATAAAATGTTTAATATATCATTATTAATATTAACTTTACTTAATTTTCATTAATAATAATTTTTTGAATATTATTTTATTTAAAGATATAAAAATAATTTATATCTTGAAATGTGAGGAAATGT
Organism: Viscum album; assembly: GCA_963277665.1. Lineage (NCBI taxonomy): Eukaryota > Viridiplantae > Streptophyta > Magnoliopsida > Santalales > Viscaceae > Viscum > Viscum album. Next base: position 896,258,663 of record OY728138.1, read on the forward strand.
TTTATGTATTGAATCAAAACATATTTTGATTAAAACCAATATTTAAAAGGAGTTTTTTGTTTAATTTTTTTAATTTGTTTAAAGATATAAACAAATTATTAAATTAATACATAATTGTTATTAAATATTTTCTTGTGGTTTTAATGTTTGCCCCAAAGGTATTTCTGGGATCGATTTCATAAAAAGGTTATATTATAGGATGAAGAGTGGGATAATTTTTTGGAATTTTTAAAATTATTGGAAAAACCAATTTGCATTAATATTTTTAAGGAAATCTGGGTGTTGAGTTCATTTTTATAGAGGAGGAGGGGTATCATTCCTCTATATATAAAATGGTAAACAATATTGTGATATCTCCCCTATATCATGTGCATTCAATAGTTGATAACATTAGACAAAATAGGGTAATTTTTTGAAATATTTCCATAATATTTATTTTTTACATGTTTATGTTTTATTTTTTCTCCTAAAATTAATCATAAACCGTTATATAATAATGTTATTATTTTAACCTCTATAATTAAATTTTAAATAAATTCAGAAATATTGTTCATAAAATAGTAATTTATAATTATTATATATTAAAAATTATTCTAATTTAAAAAATGGAAAATATTTTTCCAAATTATAATCACATAAGTGGAGTAAAAATATTTAACAATAATCATGAATACATGTCCGGATAGAAGGTTTTTAAGATAATATAGGTAAATGTTTATAATTCTTTTGAATTTTATATTCATGAATAATTATTATTTCATGAAATTAAACTAATGAAATTTTCTAATATTAATTTTAAAATTTTTCAAATAGAGGCTCAAAAAGCGGTTCATTTGAAAAAATATTATTTTCAAACATAAAATGAATTATCCAAAAATTTCCTACTTTATTATAAATATTTTTGAATTATATAAAAATGTAAAATTTTAAAAGATGGATTTTCATATGAACATTAAAAAGATTAATGGATATGTTATAACTATATTATTCAAATAATTATAATAATAAAATGATGCTTTATAAAAATATATTGTCAAGTTTAAAGCAAGCCTTTTCATTTTTGTGCATATAAATTTTTTCCATCATTTATCATATAACACGCTAAATCAATGAATATTTATCTAACTGAAATATGTTCCTAAAAAATATAGGTGTAAAATTATAACCCCATAATATGAAGTTATTCATTGAAATTCATTATTCAGTTACAAAAAACTATGGATATGTTTGTCTCATATAATTCAAATGTGCCCATGTAGCTTCATTAAACTAGTGGTTTCTCCACAAATCATTTACTAGTGAATTTTAAAGTTTCATAGAACTATCTCTATATGATTACAAATTTCAATAGTTTATTTCTCATAATAAATATTATAATCCATTAGTATAACCTTTATGTTCAGTATATGTGAATGGTTGTGTATGTAGTTACATAGTGGAGATACCTAGAACACGTCGTGGACTTGAGATAGATGTGGTGGATGTTCCAAGAGATATTCTGCCATCCTGATAGGATCAAGAATATCAAAGGGACTAGTATATATACACAATATATTCCATTTCTTCCTTAACCTCATAACCTTCTTCCACATGGAAATCCATAGTAACAGTGTCTCCCAAACACTAATATTAAAGTCATGGATCAGTTATCAGTAGAAACTTTCTACTGCCATTTTCCTACCCTAATATTCTACTAAATGGTTATAACATTCTTGAATATCTCATCAGATATCTTGGGTCCTTATTTCCTTCATTCACCAAATCTATCCCAGTACATTTGATTTCAATATTTATTCTTATATAGATCCTCATGAGGAGACATATTAATTACTATATTAAATGTATAATTTTAAGAAAACTCTCTAGAGGAAAATGTTGATCGCAACCACATTTGAAATCCAAAATACATGATCTCAATATATATTCCAGGGTATGAATTGTTCTTTGAGATTGACCATTCATTGTCTGATGATATGTAGTGATGATACTCAATTTTGAATCAAGTGATTTTATAGAAGATTGATAGAAAATTGCGGTAAAACATATATCCTGATCAGAATCTATATTATGCGGTACTAAATAAAACCTTAAAACCTACTTAATGTGTATTCTATAAAGTTGATCTATAGAGAAGACTCCTCTGAATTAAATTAACTATGTAGGCATAGTATGGTGAATGACTCACGCCCATATATAAATAAACCAATTTTTTGTTATGGGGAATCCAATGATAAAATATATAGTGATTTTCTCCCATTTCTATTTTGTTTTGGGTAAGAGATTCAAAAACCGCTAATAAATGTTTCTTTCATCCACTACTTTTTAGCAGACCATGAACATGGAAACAATCTCTATGATATCCCTCAGTAGTCCGTCCCACCATACGCATTCCTTTAAAAAACTGTACATATTAAAAATTCTAGGATGAATAGATAATAATGAAATAAGAGATTCCTCAAACTACTACTTATTCAAATTTGGTAAGGAATGAATTCATACATGGTTTTTGAACTTATCATTCCATCTTGGAAATGGTTAACGAAGGAATATTTCTAACCAACTTAGAATCCCTTAATCCTCCTTCTACACCTCTTTAATAATTAAATGGATATAGAATTGAATATTATATTAAGTTAGATAAGCCATTTCCCCTTCTTTATGATTTCCAGATCCATCCGATGCAAATTCAAAAATATTGGGTTATTAGTGATCTTCTTCACAGATAAGTTGGTTTGATCCTTTGGATTCAAGGCATCATCACCCTTGTTAATTTCCCTAGGGTGGTAATGCATTGAGCATTTATAATATTTTATCATCTGTAACCATCATGTCTGGAACATATTAATCTCCTTCTATAGGAATATATATTTCATAATTTTATTATTGCTATATATATCACACATTTCTCAAAAATAATAATTATTCAATATCATCAATGAAAAAAATTAACAAATATAATTAAAAATCACGATTAGGGTAATTTTTCTTGAGATTATTTAGTTGTCGGGAGGGGTATGTGGTAAACATGTCAATATTCATAATAACTCATACTAGTCCCTTCTTTTATTTATCATATCATATTACAAAAACATCTGCACTACATGGTAATGTAAGGACATGTGTGTTAACCAATATTCTCTTTTGTTTCATGAAGGATTCCTTACATTATTCTATCTGGAAGAAATTACCACCCATCTAGGTTATGTTGGTAATAGGATCAGATATTCATGAGAAAATATCCACAAATAATCTATAACATCCAACTAAACAAATAATGCTATTGATCTCAGTCACCATGGTTGGTCTAGTACAACATTCAATAGCCTTCCACGTTGAGTGATCTACTGCTATTACATTTCTTGAGATATCAGGACCCAATAATTTAACAATTTATATAAAAAATTCACCCAGTTATATGTTTTCAAACATCTTATCCTTAGGGTCTTTAGTAAAATTATTGTAACACCCCAAAATTTTTTGATATGTTTATTTTAAAAGTTAACATCTTTGATATCTTACATCATATAGAGAAATGATAATAAAAATTGATTAAATATTATTACATAATTATGAAATAACTTTTGGAATGGTTGTAATGAAAGAGATTAATTAAATTATTTATATATAGTTTATGCATGAATGAAAATAAACAAAACTGAACATAAAGGTTGTATTTTTCTAAAAATATATATATTTATGTTCAAAATGGAATTTTATTCTAATAAATTTAATAAAACACAATTATTTAAATATATTATTGAAATAAATTAATCAATAAAATATTTTTAAATAAAATCAATAATTTTGATACCATGATGATATGAATATATCTCATTTTAAGAAGAAAATGATATATTTTCTAAAAGATAATTTTACCACCTCTTATGAAAGGAATTTTTTTGAAACAATATTTTTAAATCATTATAAATTATTTTTAATGGAATAAAATTCATTTCAAAATTTTAATGTCAAAATTATCTTAGGATGGATATTTTTAAAAATATTTTTTTTAATCGAATCGTGAAAATCATGATTTTTATAAGTGTCATTTTTGTTATATTGAAATAATATTTATTATTTAAATTGTAACATCATCTATAAAGTATAAAAAATGAGTAAATTATAACTGAAAATATAGTATATTTAAATCATGGATTTTGTAAATAAATGTTTTAGGAAAAAAAATTTATTGATATTTTCTGTGAAACATAAATGACAGTTTATAATTTTGTAAATAAAATAATGATTAAATAATATTTATTTTCATAAAATTGATGCCAAAATTAATATATTGTTGTATAGTGATTATAATATATTTTTTTAGACTATAATTAATTTTTAAATATTTTAAAAAGTCATTTATAATATTAAAATTGAAATTTTCCAAATAAATGATGTTTTGAATAAAAAATTTAGTACCTCATATTTATAAAATTATTTTAAGAAATTTGAATTCATTTTTTTATTATACATAACAAGAAATGGTTAGCATATTTCTTTTCATTTTTATGAAATAAGTGATTTTTTTAATACTATAATATGAAACATTTTTTTTGTATAACATTTTATGAAAATACATGAATTATTGAGTCATGGATTATGTATGGATATGGTAAGAATATATTGTTTCTAAATCAAACTAATTTATTACTGTATTAGGTCAGAATAATAATATATATTAATATTCTTGGGCCATATTAATAAAAAAATTATTTAAATCATAAGAAAATATCCCTCTCATCAACTATAAATACCATCCCCCAGCCCCCTTCACCTCACACCTCTAAAGTAGTTATTCTTACCATTTTTCATCCCAATCTATCTTCCATACCAATTCCCCACATTATAGTTTTATTGGTCTCACCAAAAGTCCATTTCAATATTCCTTCTGGAGGCTGTCAAGGAGATGAACTCATGAGGTAAAACCGCATTTCGTTCATTTAATATTCATTCAATTTATTCTTTTTTCTTATCCATTTTTACTTCCTCTATCAAAATATGAATTAAAATTATAGTATATTAAATCATTTGGAATTTTATTATGATAATAGGATATCCACTATAAATTATTTTCCCTTCCCCTTTTTATTCTAAAAATTAAATACTCATTTGTGTAGTGCCAATTTACTGTCTTATTGGATGAAGGGTTTTTTGTTTTCAATTCCTCTTTCATGGAAGGTAATAAATCAATTTTTTGTCTAAACATGACTTTTATATATCTAATGTAAGTTATTTAATGTTATATAATGAGTATATAAAGATAATATTAATTAATAACAAAAACAATTTGTGATTATCAAAAAAATTACAAAATAATCTAAATGGTTATCATTAACATTTTAACCAATGAATCATCCTTATATCAAAAATGATATTTATGACCATTAATTCTCTTGGAAGATCCATAATAATATATAATGTCAATTCTAGATAACTGTTCTATCGAAAAATAATACATTATAATATTTTCATGTTTTCTATTTATCCCTTTATATGCTAAACCACATTGTGTTTATGCTATACAACACACCGAGTTATCTTCTGTTACATGCAATACTAGGTTTTATAGCCTTTTAATAAAACATATATTTTAAAACTAAATTTGGAAAATTTAATAATTTTTTTTTAAAAATAATCTTCATTTTCTAATCAATAATTTTAATACTTTCAAATGGGGGTTTTCTATTATTTTTCAGAGAAGTTGCATTTTTTGATGAATAGTGAAAAATAACACATTTTAGTTAAAAACTATCATTTCATTTAAGTAATTATTAATTTAAAATTATATTACATATTGCTTTTTTAAATTCAAAATATATCATTTATTCATATATTAAACCAATTTATGTCATTGGAATCATTTTTATTATTAAATTAGATATAATAACTTATTGCACTTTTTAAAGTTTCTACATTTAAAACATTATTAATCACCACATATCTACTATTAACATTACTAAAATTTTGTCCACTTCTATTATTTTATTTTTAGAAAAATGAAATCATATTGTTGCATTCAACACAATATTGTGGTTATAAAAACATCAAATTATTTTGGTCCAAAAATATTATCGAAAGCGATTAAGATTAATTACAGTGATTGAGGTGAATGAAAGCTTAATTAAGGAGTATACCGTAATTTAAAAGACCCAAATGACCTAGACGCTTGTCCAAAAGCCATTTTTTACCAATAGTTTGACCAAATCCCATTATTTTACTAATTTTATGGGTTATTGGGATATTATTAATTGAATTTACCTATATAAATGGTCATGTAAGGAATGAGAAGTAAATGGAACTTTACTTACCAATAACATTTATTAACCGTTGAGATATGCAAACATCCTCACATTTTCTATCATACACATCCTTTTGAAATATTAATGGGTTAATTTTTTCATAATAAATCATCATTAATTTTTTGTGTTGACATATATTACATTAATTTTTTATGAAACAACAAGGTAGTAATTATTTTATTAATAATTAATAAAAATAAATTATACTATAAATATTAAAAGTGAAGAAAATTGATTGAATCATTATCTATAGTTGTTTTTGTAGATGATTATAAAATCTTAAGAATCTATGAACATAATATAAGTTAATTCCAATATTTTTTTGATATGTTCAAATTAATATTAAAAAAATAATGTAAAAAATGACATTAATACTATTTTATTATTAATTATATCAAATTAAATGATTTATAATAAGTTAAGATAATATATTCTTATATTTGATTTTATGAGTCATGAAATATTAGAAAACTTATATATATGGACCAATTTATTTTTTATGATTAAAAAATTAACCCAATTACTATAAAATCATTTTAATCACAATTTGGGTTTAAATAGTGTTTTATCATATCACATTCTCTTCATTTAATATAAATTTCCAAAAAAATAAAGGATTTTTATTTTATTATTTTTATATCATATTTATATTTCATTATCTAAATATTTTGTTTAATATATCTCACTTTATTTAATTTTTATTTGTAATATTACATTGGCTAGGAAACTAGATTCTTTAATAAAAACACAAATGATAAAATTAGGGAATTTTAGAAGTTACGAAAAAAATTATAAAAATGAACTTTTTTGTATAGTGGAGGTTATTATTGACGATTTTTTTCATTTTAATCCATTATTTTTCTATTATTTAAGAACATTCGATATTTTATACCTATCATTAATGTATTCCTTTTTTGTATTTAGACGAGTTCTACTCCACCTCCACTATTAAAAGGATAGAACTCTACCATTTACATACATATCTGAAGCCGCTTTGGTTTGGCCAAGCTCTAAATAATTTATATACCAAAAAAACTTCTATGATTCATAATTCCTCCCATATAGATGGGAGAAATCCATAGAATCCTTTTAGTGCAAACCAAAAAGACATAACTGATTAACATGTAACATTTTCCTTCCTCCCATTGTGTTATTTCCATTATCAGCTCACTAAATATTGTGATTATATTATTATATAATAACATGAGTTTACTCAATATACCATGATTCTGTTATGATAGGGGTTTTACATACAATTACACAAAATTACATCTGATAGGTATTGAATGTATTTTTTATGTGTTCAGCGAACTACCACCTCAAAAAATAATGCTTGTTCATTTTTCGGCTACCACCAATCATAGAGGACATTATAATGGAAAATCTATTTATATATGCTATAAATAAATATTTTATTTGTTATTCCTTTTTTCGTTTTTAATTTTTTTTATAAAACATACCATTTATAATTTCAATTTTTTTCTAAATACAATATCATCCTTTTTGTAAATACTATTTACACATGCATGATGTACACATGTGGTGATGTATACATGACAGAGGTAGGAAATGATACTGACATGATATAGGAAGACAGTGACATAGACATGATTTAGGAATAATAATGCACTTGAAATTTTTGGAAGATTATGGGCTTGTCATTTATGTAATAGGCTTCATTCCTTCTAGGTATTCGGGTCATTTTCTAAATGAATAAGGTAGGATGGGTGGGTTATCCATTTGGGGTAGGGGGGTTATGGCCAGCCTTTCCAGCCTATTTATGTGTTGTGTGTGTATTTAATGTAATTATACCGTGAAGAAAATAACATATATATATATGATAATTAAATAATGGCTTAAATTATTGATATAATGGAATTGTGATCCATGTATTTGTAATAGTATATAAAATGTCAAAATAAACTTGAGAAAATAAATCAATTATAGCCAAAATAGAGAAAATAAAAAACAATTATCAACAACCTAGTAACTAGATAGCTTAAAAGGTTGATATATGATATTGTAAACATTATTATGGTTATGGTATAAATTAGTAACATATTTTAAACCACTATACATGAGGAAAAAAACCACACATCAATATTAAGGTAATGGTAAGGGTTTTTCATCTCACTTTTTACATCAGTGAGAATAATGTCTTATTCAACACTTACCTATTTTTGTGGGTGTACTTATTAACCCTTTCGAAATATTAAATCATGAAATATTATATCTTCATGATATTAAAAAAATTGATTTGATCGTCATTAATTTTGGGTCTTTTTATTCATATGTAAGGGGTTACATCTCAATTTAAATTCCTTCGACACATAATTGTGATTATCCACCAATTCACATTTATTTGGCATATATACTCAACTTTTATATGTAATATCATTATTCTAATTACTCTAAATATATTATATGTTTCATTGAAAATTATTATTTCACAAGGATTATGATTTAAAAGTTTCTGTGTGGTTTAGGATAATTTGTATTGTTAAAATGTCCATTCCCTGAATAAAGTTTTAATTATCTTTTAATGGTATTTCCATTAATTAACATCATCAAACAGTGTTATTTCTCCTCCACGAATAGTTATGTATTTATAAAGGGGTATTATTTATTCAATAAATAAATTTTAGGATGAGGAACATTTTTCTAGTTAAAACAATTATTTTATATATGAGGAATGTATTGGATTTCAAAAGTGATGGGCATGGCACACTATATCCGCTTGACTTATAGGTAGCATTAAAGAGACATACTAGATATGGTTTCATAAGAGGCATCACTATTATAATTTGATTCATGGTATGATTCCATGATGTTATTATATTCTTTTCAAGAATCCTCTCCAATATTAGTTTCTTCATATGAAGCCTTGAATGTATTAGATTCATGGCATGAATCCAAGATGATATGTTTTAGAAATCCATAATTATGAATTCAATCAATATATATTATGTTATTTCTATTCTATGTGATTATTTAATTGGTTATAATATACATGGTTATGTTTTATTCTTATAGTATTGATTAAATGGAATGTTTTACAACTATCTACCTTGCCATGTTGATTTATTCACAATATTTCACAACTAAATCCATTTTACATACCATTAATGAGCATTTTATGTATCCCCTATTATGTTTATTTTCCATATTTTATGAAGAATTAATTATTTAATAAGAATAAATGCATTCCATTTATTTCATTTGTTATGAATCATGTTTATATTTTCTATTTCCTATTGTATTATGTGTATCATGTATGTAATCTAGGTTTCAAAAACCATTAAACTGCTAATTCCTTCAGAATATGATTACTTATAGTAATACAAATGTGATAAAATAATGAAATTACTCAATGATTCTAGTATTAGGACATTATATATTCCCATTTTAAAAGATCATCCATACATGTATACAAGTGAACCAATCCTGCAAATAGAGGAATAGAACACTCCCGAATGAAGAAATTAGATATTATAACTCACAAAAAAAATTAAACATAATAAAATTATTATAAATAATATAAAAATTGTATATTCTCTAAAATAACTAATTAATGAATATAATTTCATTATATTATATATTAAGTACATGTGAAGAACACTTTTAGACATAAGGTAAGGGTTTCTCCTATTATTTTTACTTTTGTAAAATAAGATTTATTAACCCCAACTTCTGGTGTTTTGTGAATCTATACATCCCATTATTGTATAATATAAAGAATATATTTATATTTATATTATTTTATATCTTACTTGATAATAATTTATATTATGGTGCATATGGTTCTGCTGATTGCAATGTTGTAAGGGTTTCATCCCGAACCTCCATTTTTCATTAGGGTTACACATTCCCTCCCTTTACAACACTTATATTTTTATTTCATCTCATATAATTTTTATTAATTAGGATTTTAATATTTATACCCATGTATCATTATCATTTAATCATGTTTTAATGTGAAATACATCTTCTATAATGTTCCCACTGTAAATCATCTTGTTAAGTATGCTTGATTAAGAGGAACTTCCCTAATTTTTACCCATTTTCAAGTACCATGAATAATCTATTTTAATAAACCTTTATTTTTCTAAAATGAATAATTTTACAATTTTAAACTACCATTATTAATTTTTTGTTTTGTACAAAATTTTTTGATTTTTTCTATTAGAATTCTCTTATATTATCTCTAAAACCGCACTAAAGTGGCTGAATATGAAAGATTGATAAAAACTATTTATACATGTAAGACATCATACATGTCTGATATAGAATTTAATTTTACATACATTTTTCTTTCTTTTATATATATTTGTTTCGTCTAACTTAATTTCAATGACAAATATTTTTCAGAAATAATGATTCTTTCTAAGGTAAAAATTCTTTCACTCATCTAACTTTTAATTAAGTGTGATATATGCCTTGTTCATCACTAATTACTTGTTTTTGGTCTATATACTACCCTTTTTATATAATATTAAGGTATTACTTATTATCAAGAAATTATGCATTTAATTTGTTGTTATTCGTTCAAATGGATTATGTTTCAAATGTTTCAAAGTTATATGGGACAATTTCGAATGTTTAAAAACGATTTTTCTCAATATTTTTGAAATGGTATAATTTAAAATTAAATTTATCCATATCAACATATATTATTGAATTCTGTACTTCATTATGTTTTATTTATTATGATTGTTATGACTGTGGGTTTTCTATTTTCATTTTATTCAAGGTTTATGGTTAATGTATTAACATTTCGTTGGCTAATTTTTTCCAAACATTGTTTATGATTAAAAAATTTAATATGGGGATTTATTTGGTTGGAAAAACTATAACCCCTAATTACATAAGTAGGTATTCTATGTAATGATAGATATGGACATGGTTGAGGTCTTTCATAATTATTTTTAGATATGGATTTGGATGAGGCCTTATAAATTTATTTTCAAATTCCTTTTCTGAGGCCTTGGTACTATTTTTCAGATGTACAACACTATTTATTCTATCGTTATGATATTTATAATTCATAAACCATGTGACTATTTGACTAATTGAATATCCAATTTCAAGATTCATTCTCAAATTCTTATTTATAAAGAATTATGTAATTAGTTTTTTTATTTTATATTATGACAAAGATTATGTTTTAATGGAATGTGTTTTCGATTTTTAACCTTGAGAAACATTTTATTGGATTAAATGATTATAATGTATTTTTTATACTTATTATGTGTATTAGGTCACCCTTTTATTATGTTTTATTAGACACATGATGAAAATATACATATTATGAATGAATTCTATGGCTAATATAGAAGAATATGAATGTTTCTATTGGATTTTCTATTTTTTCCTATAATGTTGTAGTGTATAAATTCTTTTTGTATATTTTATTCCAAAGGTAATGAGATATTCTGTCCTTTGGGGTGAGAATGATTGTTTATATTTAAAATTTAATACATTATGTAATCATTTCTAGGCTACTGGGTTTAGAGATTTATAGATAGTATCATATATATTTTAGAAGAAACCATGAAAACTATACTTAGAAAACATTGATTATGGGACATAAAAATAATTTTGATATTAAGTATAATAAGATAAGATAACCCTAGAATTTTGGTAAGGTATTGATTATCTGGGTATTACTGGAAATATATACATGTCTGGATAATACATGTGGATATGGTTCTGGCATTGAAATACCTAGTGCTAATAACTCAGACAAGGTGCATCAAGCCTGCCTCAGTGTAACCTGGTACATTACAATGGGCCTTACTAAAAATATGGAATTAAAACACCCAATGAAAATTAATTGGATAATTAATAGTATATTTATAATTCACTATGAAGGAATAATATGTAAATATGTACCCCAAAAAACACATTCATGATAATGTGAATAGATATACATTAATTTTAAATTTGTTTTAAGTGTTTCTCTTGATCAAAATTATGAATAATGAATCAAAACATAATTTAGTTTATTTTATTTTTTTAAATGAAACCTTTGTAAAGGAATGAGAACCTCCCCAATTCAATTGATATAAAATCTATGAACGATAATATCTTATATGCAAATATTCCAATATTTCAAATGGAAAAAATCTCCTAAACATTATCATCGAATGATGATATAATATCATGTGATATTAAGATAGATAATTAAATATACATGTTTTATTACTTATAATGTAATAATGATAATAAGGGGATGATAGGGAAATGATGGATAAAGGAAATATTATAATTAATTATTTTCACACATGTGATTACTGTGGAAGGAAACACCCAAATACTTTCATAAAGGGAATAAGAGTGTTTTAAAAGAGTAGAGAGAAGGACTACAAGGCTCTTTATTTCAATGGAAAGAAATAATTTTTCAAATCATTCACATAGAAGTATACGAGGAACTATGTAAATAAAATTATCGTGTATGAGAAGTGAATACCCTTAATGATGATAATAGATCATGGTCATGCTTATTATACAACTATATAAAAAGAATATTGATTATTATTCCTATATTAGATTCAATAATTATGTTATAGGATATATAAGTATTTTAATGTAGTAAATATTAATTTAAAAATTGGAATCATGTGATGAATACCTATAGAAATAAATAGAAGTGATATTCTATATGTTGATCTCATTTAAAGCACTTGACATAGGTAAACAGAGACCTAAATATGTTCTTGATATTGATATAATAATAAATATATGTTTATGGGATAGTGTTAGTGACCATGAAGGTGGTTATTGATATGATGGTTTATGTAATTCTAGAATAATTAGATTATTGGATATAAATACAACTCAAGAATGTATTTTTGGAAACATGCATGTTTTCATTAATGTTTAATTGCGATCAATGTAATTAAATATTGGATAATAAGGGGTGATTTGTTATTGTTTAGGAGGAAATATGACGTTACAAAAATGTTAATTTTTTCATGGAATTAGAAATTATATATTTTTTATGGAAGGTAAGAGTTACTACTAACATGATTAATTATGGATATCATTTAATAAGATTAATGTTTGATTTATCATTTCAAATTGCCTATGATGACCTTATTGTTTTCAGATAACATTTAAAGGACAAAAGAATGACATGTGGATATTATGATTGATAAAAGAACTTTATGAATAATATTTTTTTCATGAATATCAACCTCTAGATTTATATAATGATGTCGATATAGATAGAAGCAGCACTAAAGGATCATATTATGACATGAACATGAATCTTGTAATTTTATGTTTACATGTTCTTTTCTGGACAGTAAAAGAAAATATCAAATCTTTGAAAATGATTTTCGAATAAAATATTCATCCACTATACTTTCATTATATGAAATATGTTATCTTTTGAATAAAAAATTATTTACACTTTTTTATGGTAGGATTTATAATATCCGGGTTTTCTATCACATTAAATCATAAATTGATAGTTACATATCTTTTCCATGTCCATATTTTCATGAATCCTCTCATATTTCTTGATCTTAGTTGTGTATTGACCATCACATTACTTTTTAGATAATTTTAAAAAGAAGGGTTTTAAAACATTTTTACAGTGTGGGATTTCCAAAATATAATTTGGATGTATGAACTTTTATTATTTGATGTGAAATTTCAAACTACGAGGACACAAAATGATGATGTACAGTAGAATCTGACACCCCAGGATTTTATGGTATGTATATTATTAATATTTTACTTCTTCAATTTCTTATTTGACACGTAAAACAAAGCGTAAAAAAGTAATTAGAAATTATTATTTAATTTTGAAATAGTAATTTGAATGGAGGGAATGAAATTTGTTGGAATCTCTTGGTGGCAGTGTCGAGACATTACGATGTTGGTTTGAGTATGGATTGGATCCACAGTTCATACAATGATTGACTATATTAGGCGAAAAGGTTGTGTTTTATCTACAATGTTGGGATGGGTTTTTCCTTGGTCGATGAAAAGGAAAACCCAGTAAGCACAGGATGGAATCATGCATAAGAGGGTGCATTCGATCTCTCAGGAGCTAGCCAAACATACCTTTGTGCTAGAATTATTCCGAGTTATATCACCACTTCCAAAGAGCTTTCAGGAGATGGGTTGACCGGTGCGCCCAACCTGTGGGCGTTGGATACTTAGTTCATTGCGACGCATTAGGGAATGGACTTGGGTGTGTCCTGATGTAGGAGTGGGCAGTGATCTCCTATGGACCACGGCAGATGAGACTGCACAGAGCTGACAAGAAGCCTCTAGAGTTCAAGGATGACGACCACATCCTTATACGGGTCTCACCTCGACGAGGTTTATGGAGATGTTACCAAGGAGGCAAGTAATCTCTGAGGTTCAGCGGACCCTTCCAAGTCCTCGGCTGGGTAGGCGTGGTGGTTTACTGCTTGACCCATCCACCACAGTTACACCGGGTGCACGACGACTTCCACATATCTCAACTGAGGAGATATGTCCTTGACCCGACGCATGTCATCGACCATGGATAACTGGACTTGGGCGATGGGGTCACTTTTGTGGGGTTCCATTAGAGGTTGAGGAATGATATGAGCGGATCCTATGAGGACGATTGATTCCTTGGGTGTGCTTTCACTGGCAGTACGGGAACCTCCAGGTGAGCACATTGAGTGAACGGCTCAGATGCGTGCTCAGTACCGCATTTATATCCCTAGTGTGGGTTAAAGCTTTACGAGGACGTAAAGACCTGAGGTGGGAGTAATGTAGAGAACCGTAAAAATTGAAGAGAAATTTTTTTCGTAATATTATTTGGGATTTTACAAGAATGCAGTTTCTGACGGCGCCTGATTCCGAGGCCCGGTGATCCCAGAATTATGTTCTGAAGTTATGCTCAGATACGTTCAGTGAACGAACGAGTGGGTTTTTCTAACATTTAAACCGGTGCTCGAAATTGAAATATGAGGGCACTGATGAACTTGCAGCACATGTAATTTCTTAAGAAGACCTTTTCCGAAGGTGCGTTTCCTCAGGAGGAGTTGTTTAATTTTTGAGGTGTAAGTGAAAAATAAATAAAATTTGTAATCCAATTTTATTTTTTTTTAAATAGTTTAATTATTTGTGTGGAAGTTGGGTTGGTAACTACCCATCGGAGAATAAATGAGAGGTGGGGCCCACACGAGCCCCCACCTTTTCACTTTCCCCATAACCCCTTGAAACTCCCCTTTAAACTTGTTAACTCCCTTAAATTAAGTAACTCTTCCACTTCCTTATTTAATTTACCAACATACCTCTTAATTAATTAAACAACTCATGGTTTAATTAATTAAGTGAAATGGATTTGAATTTTGTAAACTTGAATGCCTGGCATGGGTAAATAAAATAAGGTGGAGCATTATTTTATTTTAGTTGGAGTTTTTGTGTTATGAGAAAGGGAAGAGAACTCTTGAGTTTTGAAGAACTTCTTCCTCCAAAGAAGAATGCATCGTCTCCTTTGTTGAAGAAAACGAAGAACGTAGAAGCTTCGACGAAGAACTCCATCTCGTCTTTCATCCTCTCTCCACATCTAAGGAAGGGAGATGCCACATTCTTCATCGGGCGAACACCGACGATGTGCCTTCTCTTCTTCATCCTCCGCATCAAGGGAGGAGACACCACCACGGGGAACGTCTCCATCGACGACGACTCTTCCTCCGACGTCAACAGAATTGGCACCGATCATTTGTGACGTCTTTTTCCGTGACAAAACTCGATCGGCGACTCCATCGAGGCAGGGGATTTATTTTTTTTATTCGTGAATTCTTCCGTCATCGTTCTTCGTTTCAATTGGACCACTTGCTATAAATTAACGGGAGGGGGCCAGACCACAAAAACACGGCCGACCCTCCTCCCTTAGTTTTGTTTTTGACCTTATTGTGGTTTGGAATGGGGATGATGTGGTGCCGTCACACCACAGGAGATCATGCGGCAAGGATGCGCGGCGCCAGTGCGCGTCGCCGTTGAAGCTGAACAAGCTGCAGCGTCGTCGCGCCGTGCAGAAAAACCAAGAAGAGGCCACATTTTTGTTATTTGACGTACGGATCATTTGGCGATGAAGAATCTCGCCGAAGAGGCGATTTAAATCCATCGTAGTAAAGGTCGGGTCACAGGAGGACCGTTGGAGAAGACGGGAGGCGAAACGGACCACCGGAGCGCGTCCGGTGGTTCGAGGAAGGCAGCGGCGGCGAGCCACGCCGGCACAGTGGCGCCAGCGACCGGCGGCTGCGGTGCGCCGCCACAACAGGACAGTCGTGGCTGAGCCACGGCGGTGGCCAAACCAGAACGGCCTAGCCGTTCCGGAGGTGGAGCGGCACGACATTATGTCGCGCCGTTTTTCATCGACCGCAGGGGTTTGTAACCCCCGCACCCGCAGGCTACGCGGGCGTCGCGCCGCACCAACGCTAGCGCCAGGCCAGTCCAGCCCGAGTCGCACCCTTTTGGGCCGGACCGGGACCCGGGTCGGGTTGACCCAGTTCGGGCCGACCCAGGTGGTCTCGGACTGGGTCAGACCGGGCCCGAACCCCCTATTTTCGGGCAGTTTCCGTTCAAACGCCCATATCATGGGACAAAGACCTCCGATCGATGCACCGTTAGTTGTGTAGTGATCCTTGGATCGAGGGGATAGTTTCGGTATATTACACTCAGGGTTTCAGTGAACATTGGGTATGGCCGGGTTGGTTCGAACCTGAAACTAAATGGGCCCTCGGAGCGAAAACACTTATATCTTGTGCTCCGGACGTCCGATTGAGATGCCATCAACTTTGTTGGATTCCTCTAGATGGGATGGAACTTTTGGCATGCTTATCCTGAGTTTTCGATGTAGTTGGATAGTGGATGGGTTGGATTGTACCCGAAATCCAACCGGGCCCCTCGAACGGAAAAGCTGATAACATTCAGACCGGATGTCCGTTTGACGAACCATCAACGGCGTTGGTGTTCACGTTGAGAAATTGTCCCTATGAGTATACCCTATGAGAGTTCAGGGTACAATTGAGATACGTCCGGGTTGGTTCGCAAATGAAACTAACCGGGCCCCTGAGACAAAAAGTCAATAACTCACAGACCGGGCATCCAATTGACGCGCCGTCTGTTACGTTAAGACCCCTATGATGAGGCGGTCCTTTGAGATACTTCATTGTGGGACTCTGTGAAACTTGGAGTATCGACTAGTTGCTCATGCAGCGGACCCTCCCGGAGATGAGCGTACCAAGTATGGAGACCATGTAGCCGGCTGAGACCTGACGACTGCTTGACCAAATCGACTTGGAGTGAGTCGACTAGCCCAATGGATGGAGCACAACTTTTTTTGGGTGCAGAACCATGGCGGACGGAGCACTACTATGTGATAGTGCAGACCCACGGTACTCTTCCGGAGAGTACCTCTATATGCTATCAGTGGGTGTGCACTACTGTGTTTGGGTGGCATACCCCGTCGGGAAGCACTACTGTGTTTGGGTGGCTGACCCGCGGTACTCGAAAAGAGATGTACCACATCCGTCTTAGGTTAGTGAGCAATACCTCGGATTCGTGACAGGACCATTGTACACTCCAGAGACGGGGCTCTTCAGCAGTTACAGTTTCGATAATGAAAATCTTGGTTTGAGCTGAGCCTATGATCTTTGTGTTTACCTCTTGATTGATATGGGTCACTTGATGACTTAGGTATACGTATGGACATATACCTGGGTAGTGGTTATCTGTTGATTTCATAATCATTGTGTTTCCTCATAATTGATATGGGTTACTTAATAACTTAGGTATATGTATGGGTATATACCTAATTAGAGGTTATCTGTTGAGATCTTTCTTTGTGGTTATCCTTGTTGGATTTAATGAGACCTTGAGGGTCTCAGAGTCCCTACTGAATTTCGTTATACTCACCCCTACACAAGCTATGCCCGCACCTCGTTGTGTTGGTTGCAGATGATGGGCAGCACAGATATGGGCCGAGTGTTCGACGACTGGATGGTACCCGAAGGTGGACCACACAACCAGACAGTATCCGGTGATGGACCTCATGATAAGATATTATCCGGTCGTGGACATCACGATGAGACGACACTCGGAGGAGGTTGATGGGTGAGAGCGTTGTGGAGGCTATATGTACCTACCCTTCAGGTAGGATACATGGTGGACGATCCAGGAGCTGCGCTATCTCTACCTACCCATTAGGTAGAATCCGAGGAGGACGACCCAGGAGCTGCTTCCTTCCTTCCAAATATTTTTATTTTCTGTTGTAATTTTTTTCAGTTGTAGCTGTAATTTCGATTGGGTTTATATTATGGCCCATTTACATTTCAGCACTTCCTTTTTTTACTTAGTGTTTTACTTCTTCTTGTACTCTGTGGTGTTTGTTTAATTTTATAAAGAAAATGCCTTCCCAGTTATCGGGATTTACTCATTTGGTGCTAGTTTCCAGCCCTTAGCCTATGGAAGGTGGGCTTGGGGTAGTCATGGAACGAGCCCCGAGGACGGGTCGTGACACTTCAGATATTTGGGTTTCAATCTTAGTTTGGATTACATTGAAGAATTTTATGGATAACTGTTTATTTATTGGACTTTCTTGAACATTGGGTTCTGTTTTATTAATTTTGGTGATTATGAGTAGTATTTATTTTTATAAAGGATTATCCTATTGTGGATTATCTGATCTGGTACTAACAATTTTGGTTTCAGTTAAGGTCTATGGACCTGGGAAATATATAGATCAACTTTTGTGGGTTAGCTGATTCTCCAAAAATTGATTATAACACTCTTAATGTGAACAAGTCATCCTAAATACTCATCTTTTGGAGAAAATATGAGTTTCTGTAAGAAATATAGTAAGAGATGAATGTATACATGAATAGTATGTTTCCTGATGATTTAGATATAATCATAAATAAAATCCTCAATTAAAAGTAACTTAAAACAAAAATGTTGTCTGTTAACTTTTTCTATCGGGGAATCAAATACTATTTATCCCATCACATGTTTGTGATTTTTTGGTGGTTAATTTTCTCATAAACATGTTTTGTATCACTCTCCATCAGAACATGATTTTTTTCTCCTCCATATCCATGTTTTCATTGAAGCCTAATATCTGTTGTCTCGAGTGACCTTTGTATTTTTTTTATTTCTTTTAACGTGACAGTTTAATTGACTCCTTTTCCGATGTGGGGATTTCAATGAAGTTTCTGAGCACAATTTTAAAATTGTGAGGATGCAATTCCCAAAAGGTGGGAAGGTTATAACATCCCAGGTAAATAAAGAATATGACAGTCTCATATTTATTAATATTTATGAATAAAATATTAATATTACTTTAAAGGGGATTCTATGTTTTATGGCATCTCCAATACGCGAAAACGAGTTTCTTTAAATCATACATTGCACACTAAAAATATAATAATATTATTTTAAATGGTAGTAAATGCCAAGTTGTTGTAATGGAGGGAATGAATAGAACTAACTAAAAAATGATTATATATGTTTTTTATATATTTTAACAATTAACCAATAAATTATGGAGGCTTAAAATGTGAATGAATCCAATTTTATCAACAAATATTCTAATATTCTTTAAAAGGTCGATTAACAGCCTTTTGATGGTGAACGCCTTTTAAAACTACTTTTTTTCAATTTTATATGTTATATTTGAAAAAATATAATCCTTTTTTAGAACCAGGAAATCAAAATGTACTTTGTGTAATTTTTTTTTATTTTCTGATAATGTTCATTTTAAATGAATAGTAAAAAATGCGGTATTTTAATTCAAAACCTCCATTTAGTCTAAATTATTTCTATGGATAGATTATCTTTTAATCGTTTTTAAATTGTAATTTGAATATATTTTTACCATTTAATAAAATATTGGCCATTATAAATAATTTTACTTTGAAAATGGACATAAATAAGTATCAATATTTTGATATATATTGTATTTTAAAAACACGCTATTTGTTTTGACCGTGGGAATTAACTATATAAGTAATTAATGAAATATCTATGTTTTTAATCTGGTATAATGGAAATAATTTTTGAATTTGGAATATAAAATATATTTTATTGTGAATTTTTGGTATTTTTCTGATAATGTTCATTTTTTAATAAATATTGAAAAATTATGCATTTTAATTCAAAATTGCCTTTTAATCCAACTTATTTGTATAGTTAGATTGTAATTTTAATTGGTAATAAGTTGTAATTTAATTATGTTTTTTTCATTTAATAAAATTTTGGTCATTGGATGTAATTTCAGTTTTAAGATGAATGTAAAAAAAAATCAATCTTTTGAAAGATTTTACATCTTAAAAACCCCCTCTTTGGTTTTGACAACATAAATTATTTTTAAATTTATTACTGCAATTTATGTGTTTGGAATTTCCTAAAATGGATTCCATATTTGTAATTATATGTTCCTAATTATGTAATTAAGACTATTATTTTTTAGACATTATGAATAGTAATGTCAACAATTATCTATAATTATCTTGATTAATTAGTAATTGGGTAGTTAAGGGTAATAAAATTATTTAATAATAATATTAAATGACCCCAAAATGTGTACAAAACCACTTTTCTGAGTCATGTCCGACCATGAGAAGATTTTTACAAAACGTGAGGGCCCATGGAGTCACATGGGTGTGATTGTGATATTTATGACATTACTTTTTAAAAAAGAAGAGAAATATAACAAAGGTTTGTATATCCAAACTAAAACAATTTCAGTATTGATTGCATAAATGATATCTTATACTATAAATAGTAATTTTAAAGTTAAAAATATTTCCTATATCATGGTATTTTTTTATAATATTTAGACATTAAATAAATAAGTTTATTTATGACACCATGATGATGCAGAGATTACATCATTAATGAATGATTAAAATAAAATGAAAAGATAAGGTAGAATCTAAGACTTACAGTTGTCTAAAACCTATTTTAAGGGTGTATTTAGAACCCATGTCACCTTATACGAAAAATATTTCATTCTGGTACCTTTAAAATCTAAAAAGCATTTTATAATAAAGTAACATTTCAATACATTCAAAAAGTGACCCTCCTCCCTCTTATAAAACGCCAAAAACTCTACCCCCTTACCCACATATCTCAAGACCTTGTATGATCCAACATCTGCTCAAATTATCTCTCCGAATCCATGTCTTACTCTTAGAAGCCTTATTTTGGGCATAAGTCATTCCAAGGAATCATTTTTCTCAAACCAAAAAGAGTTACATGATCTAGAGGTAAAGTCTTCTCTCAAGTTTCATTCTTTATTTTAATACTTCACTCCCCACTATATCATTATTATTTTATCCCATAATAAAAATAGTATCCTCAATATACTAGGATGTTTTTATGATATGTATTCTACCTACACTTTCACACACCTCCGCCTAATGGTTAAAGAAAATTATATTTCTATAGGTGGTGAATTACTGCCTCACGAAATGATGAATGTTTAATCTTATTTTAACACCTATCATGGTGGAAATTATGATGGAACATTATTTACATATGATATATTTAATATTTAGTTACTATCTATTCTTCTGTATATTTTTTATTTAAAACATACCTTTATTATTTTCATGTTGTGCAAAAGCAAAAATTGCATATTAGGAAATGCGGAAAACTGCCCCCTCAAGTGATGTGACTCGTTCATGACAAACATAGAATTTATACAGAATGTAATTAATGATCTTATATTACCTATATAATAGATATAGTATACTAGAATAATAATATATCTATGTTGCAGATATTTTTAATGTCCATTAATATGACAAAAAAATTGAAAGTATCTTTATGCGTACGTAGGACCTACCATCTCCATGAACTGTACATTTCATTTATTATCTAAAAAAATTATAGAATATTATTATATACATATATACTGGATATATATGATATTTAAATCATTAACACTATTCTGGATATGATATACTTATAACTACATGGATAATTCTCTTCAAACAAGTTCATTTTTTACTCATGTACTCAACATCGACAAAACATATGATATGGACTCACATAATGAAATAATTATTATAACATGATAATATGTGATGTGAATTGAATAATAAACATTAAATTAATTCCTTAATCAATTATAAATTGACCATGGTTTATTATTCAGGAATATAAAGAACGAACGAGAACAAGTCAAACTTGAGATAAGTGATTTCTTATCTCACTTTTAATTCATTTAGATTCCCATTGTTCGCCAATTATTTTTTGAATGTGGTGTATTTTGTACAGAAATTTCATATATATTTTGCTGATTCAATTTATATTAACGATATTATGTGATTCATTTGGTGTTTATTATGTTTTGGTCATATGACTCGATTGATTACAACGAGGTAAATGGTTTTTATCTCACTTTTTGTTCTCGTGAGATTAATTCTATATTTTCCACTATTTCCTTTTGTGTGGTTTATGTACTGCCCATGAGGATATTATTTGGTTAGTATACTTTAATTTATGGGTATTTAAATCTTCATTGTATGATCCTTTTTTCATGGGCTGTATGTTTCGAATGCTACCCAAATCAGAAAAGGAACCTTCCTCCCTACTCTTTTTAAAAGACTTATTTTTGTTAGGTCATTTAATTTACATATTCTTATGTTGGGATATTTTCTTATATATCCTTATTGCATTAAATTATATGTACAAGTATTGAGATACCGATTTTATCTCTCATTAACTCAATTTTGGAATTTTAATGTGATGTCGTTAGCTTGTAAAATTTCTTTAAGGGAACTTCTAAACCCAATTTCAATTCTTTGTGTTAAACCTCTACTTCTACAATATGTCGTTGTATAAATATGTGTGGATAACCTATGATTTTTTTACACTGAATATCCACTTATATTGGGTCTATTTATATTTTTCACACATAATTATGTAATTTATGTATCCTTAATCTAAGGATACCATCTTTGTATGAGAATTCGTTGCAATCTCCTTTAATTGAGGCATCTTTTGATTTCTACAAGACATTATTTTATACAGTGTATAAAACCCTTTTGAATATTTTATTTCATTCAAAAGGAATCATTTCTCTACAAAGGGTTTTACTAAACGTCAAAAAGTAATCTTTTTTAATGTATGCGGTTACAATAACCTTTTCTGCTGCTGCGAGTATTTTTTCATCTATGGATTCCTAAACAATACATAATGTTTTCAAAAGAAAAATAAATATCATATACTCGTTTAGCTTATTTTGGTATTGAAAATGGTTTTTTAGATTGGATTTATTATTTCAATATCTTAAAATGTTATATTGTTATTGCAATGTGGGAATGTTATCACTCCATTACTCTTACGTTATTTGTTATGATTATGTTTTTGTTCTTGGTCATTGTTACGTATACGGGTGGTTCCATGATCAACCTAGGGCGGGTGAGCCCGAGATAGCTCTCCATTACATTGGGTAACATGATGGAGGTAAAGGTTAATGTTTCTCCTAAGATATTTAGGGAATATACTGGGATGGGTATTTCAAATATGACTCCATATGCAGCTGTGATAGTTACAATGTAAGCATGTTATGTAATCCTTAAGTTACCATTATGATTTGTGATTACTATGTGTTATTCATAAATCATATTTTTCATGATATATGATAAAGTGATTATGTTATGTATTTATTGATGAACTAATGTTATTTTTCTTTTTTTTTATAAACCTTACTATTTTTTTAATGCTTATACCATGTTTTTGAAATGTTTCCCACAAGACATAAAGATGAATAAGGTCAAGGATAAGATCCAGGAAAGACCGGCTGTCTAAAACATGGAACTAGACATCTTTCTTTTTAAGAGTTTTTCTTTTTTTAAAATATTTGAAACTGATTAGATGTGTCTACTTTGTATTCATTGAGATGTAATAGTTATATCCTAATTCTCTAAAACTCTAAACCAGGATAGATCCTCAATGAGAAATATTCATTTAATTCAAGATTATGTAATGTTTTATGGCATGGTCCTTATATTACCTTTTTAATATGAAATTTATAGCATTCATTGTCATCCTCATAGAGGTTTATTTATACTCCAAAACACATTCTTCCTAAATTTTCATTAATATAAGGAATATTTTTTTTCATATCAGTTTTTTTATCATGAGGTATATATTCATATAATAATTTTTTTAAAATTCCTCATATATATGAGTTCTATTTTATATTCCCCCTATTATTCTAAGTCAAGGAACATTGTTTATCAGCATCACCTTATAGGCACAAAACAATAATTGTAACCTCTTCCATTTCATTTCATCCCAAGGCCATATATATATTCCATATAGAATTAATCCATTTATCATAATTCATTGGATTGGTATACCCAAAAATTTTTGGGGTCCTATTTCACAGAAATGAAACCAATATATTAGAATCTATTTTTAGAATATGTTGATTCATTCAGGAAAGGTAATTTGTCATCACCGAACTAAAAATCCTTAATATATCCACAATTGTCTTAGTTTAAATGGAATCTACATTTAATATCACAGCAAAGAAACCTATACATTGGACATGTGTATTGATACTATTCTTCCTTCTTGGTTCCATTTATAAACAATGTCATAAGCTAGATGATCTCTTAAAATTATGCTCAATGTATAACTCTAATCATTCTATAGATGATAAAATGAAATTATGGAGTGTAAATCCTATAATCAAAAACATTAGTTGCGTCAGGGAAATCCTTACATTCTATTACGTCATAGTAGTTGGTAATTAAAATGTATAATATCATAGGAGTATCCCACAAAAGTGCCAAACTAGGTGCACAATAAGTCCCATTGTCAAGTATGAGGTTACACATAGTGACACCCGACACACCTTGTCGGAGTTGTTACTCTTAGGTACATCTGTTTCCGAACAATTCCTATGTGTTCTATCTATACATGGATATATTTCAACGAATACCTACATAATCTCTACCATAACAAAATTTTAGAATTTTATTATATACATATCCTTAATGTCTGTCTTAGGGTTATGTTTCAAAATTTAATTTTTTTAAATCTAGTTTTCAATCACACCACTAAACATTCTTCGATACCAACTATAATTTCTTGACTACAGAGACCTAGAGAGGGTGAATTATATTATAACATTGTCATGACTACAAGGAATAAAATCTGGAAGGAAAAATCAATTTAGTGGTCTTGGAAATCCATATTACATGTGTGATACACATAATAAATTTGGAAATATAAAATATAGACATCATATATAGAAAATCTATTAAAAAATATTATTTAATTCTTATTCAATGATTTATTCTTCATAAAACTGGGAGAGGAAATATAATAAGGGTGATCTGAAATGCTAATTATGGTTAAGTAATGTAGAATAATTAATGAATATATGAGAATAAATTTCCCTATAAATGTATACATCTGATAATATATTCCATTATTATTATTAGATAATTATAAATTAGTATGTCCAGGTATGAAACTAAAAACACATACCATTTAATCAATGAGAATAAAATAAAATGCATCCTTGTGTTTGTAAATGAAAAATATCAATGATAAATATAAATGATGCTAAATGAAGGATATTCTCAATGATTTTATTTATTTTTTCATATTTACAAGGTTGAATTATTATAAATACCATTCAAAATATGGGTTATCATATCCGGTTAAACACATCCATGTTGGCCAAATATTTCATCTCATGAGACTAATGAATCATCAATGGGATATCTATCAATTAATACAACGCAAGAAAATCCTTTTAAAAAAATTAGTTACATCGATTAATGAATTAAAATTATTAACAATATACATTATCAGATATCAGTTCTAAATAAAGGATAGAGAATTATCAATAATTTCCTAATTAATTAAATAACATTCTAAGTGAACAAGGTATGTAATAATGAGATACAGTTTAAAAATAATATCCAATGTATGAAAATATGAATATTCAAGGAAATGTATAAGGAAAATGATTACCACAACATGATTTTTTCTATAGAATGTTAACAATCCCAAAAAGTACGTTAGATTATAAATATAATCTATAATATTATTCATGAGGAAAATAATATTTAAACATTCCAAAGATTCCCATACAACATTTAATCATTTTATATCATAATTTACCATGAATAAAATTAAACTTATAACATCATTGTAATAAATATATTCATTATATAACATCTCAAATTGAATTATATACACTATATAAATGTATATTTTCCTAAAACAATAAATAATTATTAATAAAATGTAAATAGGAATGAAATCACTTACCTTAACACTCATTTTGTCAGGTAGCCATTATCTTCTTATATAGTGGTTTAAAACAAGATAAAATCATATAATATGACTATACTAGTATTCATAATATCATTCATTATCTTATTATAATATCATATTACTTTTCTGATAATAATCATTCATTGTTTTCATTATTTTAGGTGTTAACACGGTGTTTTAACTTGTTATTTATTGTTTTTATTACTTTTCTAAAAAATTAATCTTATCCAAAATGAAAAACATTATTTAATTATCATATATATTTGGAACATATATATTTATAATATTCTATAATATTTGGTGATAAGAATGAAATTCACAATTAATGGAGATTGAAGGACATACGTACGCATAAACACTAATTTAATTCCATTGTCTTATTAATTGAATGAAAATAAAATGACACATGTATATAATATAATTCTTGTATAATATTAATTATATATATTATACATGGTTTTATTGAAATTATTCATAATATGTTCCATTTCATGAACAAATCACATCACTTTGAGGAGGTAGTAGTCAACACTTCCACAAATGATGTTATCTTATTTACACAAAAAATGTGAAGTATAAATATATGGTTTGTAAAAGAAATAATTAATCCTAAATAAATAATAAATATAATATATATCATATATAAATATATTTTCCGTCATAATTTTAACTATTAGATGTAGTAAGGAAAAAAGAACAATCATTACTTCACGTGGCGATAATTAACTATACACAAAAATAGTATGTTTGATACCCAAAAGATGGAGGTGTGTATATGATTTCGTAGAATACGATGAATAAAAAATTCTCAGTATGTTTAGGATACAAGTGGTTTTACATAATAATGGAATAAGATTATTTTAAGGGGTTGTCAAACGGAAATTAAATTGTGGATCTTGAGGAATGAAATTACCACTTAATCAGGGATGTTTTTTTCACCAAAGCCTTTATTGGATGGATTTATTACCAATATTAAGCTTATTAGATAAGGTTAGGTATGTTTAGGAGATATTTGGTATGATACTGGTCCAGTCAAATTGGGTAGAGAGGTTTGAGGAAGTGGGAGGAGAGGAGGCCTTGTTATATTGGAGTACTGACACTCTTTTAAATTTTTGGAAAGGGGATTAAAGACATGTTTATTACTTTGGAATGTGGTTCTAATTATGGTTAAATTGTGATTAAAGTGACAATATTGTCTAAATATGACCAAAATTGGATATTGGACAAGTTTCTTGGTCATATGGGCCATTAAGATTCTGGTTTTCACTCTTATTAATAATAATTTTACTTTAGTCTTTACAATTAATTTTTATTACTTCCAAAAATAATTTAAAAAAACTATGTCTTCTTTATTGAACGTTTTAAAATATTATGATTCCAAATATTTCACCCATTTTACCCTATTTGAATCAAATAACAGGAAGAGATTAATATAAATTTAATCTACTAGATGGGATAACCATATTGATTTTTTAATGTAAAAAAGTTTAATGGTTGCTATGTTTTTATAATCAATTTCAAAGTGAAATTTATTCCAATAACATAAATTGTATTTATTGATAAAAATTTGTTCTAATTAATATACAAAATAAAATTAAATATTTTTTCTTATAAAATAATTAGATGAAGATGCTGTTTTGAAATAAATTTCAGTATTTTCATTTATTCACCAAAAAATAATTCATTTGAAAATACTAAAAATACCCAATTAATATTTTCTGAGTATTTCATCAAAATATGAAGATTAATTTTATATATTAAATTTATAAAATTCTAAAAAATTGTATTTAAATGAGGCCCTCTATTAAAGGATGGTAAAAGTGCCATTAAAAAAATTATATTTTTAGTGTAATATTGCACTTGTTTATATCTTATGCCTATAAAATATATTGCGTGAGTCTCATGAATAAGTTTATTTATATAATATATATATATATATATATATTATGAATAACTAATTTAATTTTTTTTTGTAAAATAGATTTTTTAGCATAAAAATAGTTTTCTATAAAAGTATTCCCCTTATATAAATTTTTTTCTTATATTCATTTCTAATTAATTTTCAACCCATGATTCCATTTTATGTTTTCTTAAACTTTATATGTTCATAAGTTAGTTAATTATATTTATAACCACTAATTTAATATATATATATATATTATTACATATAATATTATTTAATAATATATTTTTTAAATTGGTGAACTTAGTCTTACGTGTAATGTATGATTTTGGAGAATGTTTCTATTGCATATAACACAAGATAAATCGTCATTTAATGGATTGTAAAATTTATAATTTTTTCAATATAATTCAAAGAGTAATATTATTTTTCATTATTAGGGTATTATTTTCTGTTACATACTTGGTGTCCTGTATAATAAACACTATCGAATATAAGGTTCCTACTTTAGAATTTCCTGTTTTTACCTAAACTATAGTCATACTTATTAATAAATTATTATTTATGAAATCAAAAGTTATATTATAATCCAATTATTAATATATGCTCAAAAGTGTTCTTAATCTTTTGTGAGAATCATGTCAAAAAAATATTTATCTTATTATTTAGTAATCATACAATGATTTTATAATATTACATCAATTATTTGAATTATTAAAATACATACATATATATATATATATATCCCATAGTACTTATATTATTTTCAATTGTGTTGGTCGGAGTGGATATTAAAGAGGGGGGGTGAATTGAGTTCCAATTAAAAATTTCTTTTCAAAAGATTCTTATTAAAATGTTCAGAATTTAATAACAAGATAATCTGTAGTGAATTTGTAAAACTATAAAGGGTTAGTTAGATTCTCAAAAGATTTATTAGTTATCAGTTAATATAATCTGAATATTAATTAACTTTTTATGCTAACCTAATTCTTTATAGTACTTACAATGACATGCCAGATTAACTATCAATATAACATTATAACTATTTTATATTTCAATGTAATTAGCAGTGGAATATTCAATATTGGTTAAAAATAGAATAAGTGAGCACAATTGTTCTAAACAAGAGGTTTAGTCTCAAGACGAGACTTAGTCCTCTCAAACACTTTCTATAAATTTGATCCACATCCTGGACCGGGGTAAACAACAGTGGAAAGACTGTCCAGATACTAAGACCTCTACCATAGTTCTACATGGGAAATAAAAACAATAGAATACTGTTTTTCCAGGTCCTACTTGACCTCTACCACTTTCCACAGTGGGATATAAGAGAGTTATGGAAGGTTTGTGTGAGGATTTAGAAATCCTCCAGCATAGCTCAGGAGATAGTGTGTGTATAAAATATACAGAGTATACACACTTCTTGAAATGTAAATAAATTGATCACTAAGAGAATAGATATGAGTTTAGAATGCTTTAGTAATTTTAAGTGCAGCTCTGGACTCCTTTTGATTTGTCGGAAATGCTGCCGAGTCTATCTATGGTTTTTGTTTGGAAAATAGAATATGGTTTGCTTCCTTGTTCTCAGGTTCATATGGAGCAGCTTGAGTGTATGAACAGCTCGTTTTAGATCATCACTCTTTGACTGAGGTTTGGAATTTTTTTTCTCTTTTTGTATGGATTGCTTTGTTTATGTCTAATGTTCTTAGAGTAAGGATGTAGTCTTTCTATATGCACCACTTTACAACACTCTTTTCCTTTTTTGTGCACGTCCACACATCTTCTTGTCATTTTTCGCCTGGTCTTTATCCCTTCTTTTATATCTTTCAACACTGACAATGTGTATGATTACGTTTTTACAGGTACGAGGTACGTTTCTCTGAAATTCCAACAACTATCATTAAGTAACATTAATTACATTAAAATCATCAAATATGACCATTGCATAATAAATAAATAATGTGGACAAAAGTAGTGTTTAGGAATCAGTGACTGAAGAATTACATCAATAGATTTCTTTCGGTAGATTTGTAATAGTGGACTTTGTATAACAGTGACATCCTATCAGTATCTCTTTGTCCTTGTACTGGTAGCTCCTTGTATCGGTAGCTATTACTCCGTGTATCAGTAGCTCTATGTACTGGTGACTCCTTCTATTGGTAGCTCTTTAGTATCGGTGACTGTCTGTATTGGTAAACATTGTATAAATATATTGGGCATATCGGTAGCTTCTTTTTGTACTAGAAATTAAGTGTATACTAGTTGACATATGCATGCCAGAAGCCTTGTTCTATCGGTAGCTCATCTTCTATCGGTAGCTCTTTGTATCGGTGGACTTGATATTTCAGTGGCATACTTACCTGTGGACTTATACATACCAGTAGCTCTACGTATCGTTGAACATTTCTTATCGGTGAATATGTCTATCGGTAGACTAAGTACCTGTAGATCTGTATGAGAAGATATAAGTAGATCAGAGACTTAACACTTATCTTCATTATGAAAAACATATCCGATTGAGTTAGAATTATTTAAATATTCATATAAATATAGATAAACATTGATTAAAATATTTTGAGGATTATTTTAATATGATTATCAATTTGATAATAGAATTTTATTGATTGAAATAATTAATGTGTATATAAACATTAATTGGGATTATCGAAATATGTGAGAGCATAATTGGGAGTATCAAAACAGTTGAGGTTATCAATCGCACCCTTTTTGATAATCATAACTTATGATATTATAAGTCTAAAATAATTAGAAATGTATCAGAGAAAAATAATAAGGAATGTACCAGAGGAAAAATATTTATGAGCCCAAAATAGTATCAGAGGATATTGTAGTAAGGCCAATTTTTTCGGAGAAAACAATGTATTATAAAACATATATAGCAATGATAAAATATAAAACAAATGTACTGGATTAAAAATGAATTAAGCTCATAAAATATAGTATATCTCCCCCTTTTTAATAAAAGATATTAGTTCTCACTCAGATATGATTCCCTTAGATGGCATATCTCCCCCTTTCTGAGAATCAAAAAAGTGGGATAGGAAGAAAAATTACAGGAGAAGAGAAGTAACAGTTGGTAAAAGAAATTAAGATCACATATATTCCTTGGAAGAAACACATAGAAAGAAATACATAAATAAAACAAAATAAATACAAGTTATTCTTCTGAAACGTCCTAATAACAGATCAAGCCACATTCTCAGAATGAGATTTCCCTTTAGGATCAGAGGTGGATTCAGGTGTGGTGGATTCAGGTGGAGGCTTAGGAAAACCAGTGATGATCAGAGGTGTCTAAGCTACAGAAACTATTCCTAGTCTGTACTAAGAATTTTTCTGAGTGATCATAAGAGTAAGGCTTTGGATAGATTGGGCTGGAGTCATCTGAATAGGAGAAGTAGTAGAGGAAGAGGTAGGTAATGTTGGAGGTATAATCATTGGCCAAGCATTGACATGAAATAATGGTAATAGAATATTCCTAAAGTCCATTATAATTCCTCCTCCTATCTCCATAGAAGAAATGAAATTATCCTTGTTCTACATGAATTTTTCTAGTACAGCTGTGAATTCCTTGAGCTTGCTAACTTGTTCTCTGAAGGATTTATTGACTGGAGGTAGATTCATGTTTTCTAACATATTCTTGAAATGATTATTGAGTTGATTCTTTGTATAAACCCTTTGGAAATAAATATCTACCTTATCATTAACCTCTTTTTGAGAAGCATAATCTTATCTCATATAGTCTTGAATAATTATCATGATATCTCTAGTGGTATCATTTGTAGAAGTCACTACTTTGGTTAGATATGACGAGTCCACAGAGCCACTGGTTGATGTTGAATCAAGATCCTCTTTCATCAAAGCTCATAGATGATCAAAATCCATTGAAGGTTAGGAAGCAAGAGAACCAAGAGAGATGGTTACAGTTTCCTTGAAACTCATAGTTAGTCCACTAATAAGATTTTGTACTTGAGAATCCTAGGTGCTAACATTATTTGTTATGGAAAGATAAAACTCCTAAAAAACTGAGACCTTCTGGATCACTACACTCTTCACATAGGCCAAATCCTTGTCTTATTGAGATTTAGAACTCATATAGGATTCCAGATAAACAACTGATTTCTTTAGAACTTCAACAGCCTTTGTCAGGCTAGACATCTGATTCTAGCAAGCTGTGACTTCATCTACTATCTCTTCCACAAAGGATGACACATTACAACCAAGAGAGTGTTTGAAGGAATTTTCCAAATTTCTCATCTCTTAAACAAATCAAATAATTAACTCAGCAATAGAAACACTCACAAGATCTTTCATCACACCCTTTAATGATTCTAAGTCATCCTTGGTGATCATATCAGCGTGTGAAACAACAAAAGGTTCTCTTTCAGACACTATACTGGCCACAGAGTCATTCATAATCGATAGAATAAGTGACACTAGTGAAGCTTTAATTTTCCTTATTTCTTCCACAAAACTGATTTTGAGATCAGACTGGAGATTATCTAGATCCTATGTTCTGACCACATCACCAGGTAATATCGCAGACTAAATATAATAATTGATTTTTGGTCTATTGGGGGATGTCTCATTATCAGAGTCTGGATAATCTAATCAACAAAATTCAAACCTTGTGTCCTCTGACCAGTCCTCAAACTTAACAGTCACTGAAACACTATGAAACCTAGTTAAATGCTCCACCGAAACTAGTGAATTGTTCTATATGGCAACAACACCATGATCAATCTGGACTTCCTCATCAGAAGCTTGTACAACCATCTCTATTTATGAAACAACAAGAGGTTCCTCAGAAATAGGAAAAGGTCTCTCAACTTCATCAAGAACAGCCTCTAAAGGTATAACAGAACTTCCATTCAGAGGACTTAAGCTCAAGGTGGCAGGAGTAGATACTTCATTTTCAGATCCTCTTTCTTGTTCCTCATTTTGTGGAATAGCCTCTTCCTGATCTGGTCTCTATTGGTCTTCCTCATCCATATGTGCCACTTTATTTATTACACACATAATAGTTTTTGTACTAGGTAGGTTCAAATAATCACTATACATTTATTGTGACACAATTTCAGGAGTTGGGCTAGGAGGAATGTCAGGATCTCCCCTATTTGCTGCAGATGAATCTTCCTCTTCTAAATCATCCCTATATTTCGGTTCTTCTTAATCATGTCCCATTCCTAGATCCCTCAAATCCTTATGTCTTGAAGGATAATCCACACGATTGAACTTATCATACATCTTTTTTTAATAAGTAACCAACTCTCCTTTCCATGAGTTTTAGTTTGTCTTCATATATTTACACATAGGGCTTGTGATACAGAAGTTGTTCTTTAACATCACTGTTTCATCCTGATACTCAGCTACTCCTTTCACTATGGTCATCACTGAGATCAAATTGGCCAAGAATAAGGCATTTGTTTTTGAAATTGGTATTATCATATCCTCTATTTGAGTCCTTAGAAGCCTACACAGATTTAATTTCACACCATGTCTCAAGAGATGTAACAGATAGATATCTTGATATCTCAAATTTTCAAAGTCTCCCCTCCTTGGAATTAATACATGTTGAACAAACTTGAACAAAAATCTGTTCTATACATCTATTTCAGCAGCCACCACCTATCTTTGTCTTCCACTACCAGTTATCTCCACTAAGTCAGTCTCATAATCAAATTTTTCACTTGTAGGTGGTACTTATTTTGAGAAATATACATAAATACATTCATGTGGAACCTTCAAGAATTCATCCCACTCTATAGAAGAAAAAGCTACATCATTTTCATTTACCCATGAAACCATTCTGTTCTGAACTTATGACTTCTCAAAACATAAAAACTCATAGAACTGTTTTACTAACTTCAGATAGTAGGGGAAATTGTTGTTCAAAATGAATTCCACACACTTCTGGTCTTCCAGTACCTCTAGAAATAACTATTTACTCGACAATAGACATTCCAGGTATAGCGCTTTTTGGATCACAATAACTCTATTTTGTAAATGCGGGTTTACTGGTCTCCTCCCCGACCATGTTCTACTATCACCGATACTTCCTTCTTGCTTTGACTTCTACTTCTTCTTATTCGGCTAATCAATGTCATCTCTAATAGTATGCATTTTTGTTTTTTCCATTTCAAGTTCTAGGAACGTAGGGTTTTCATGAGATTAGGGAGCTAAGGATTGAGGGAAAAGGGTTTGAGGTGGATTGAGAAGTAATTAAGATTTATCTTTATCATTTTGGAATCATAAAATAAGTAATTATAATATATAAGTAAAATAAAAACGATATAGATTCTGGCGGCAGACAGAAGATTAAAACAACGCATACATATTGGTAGGGTATATCGGTGATAATTCATAACAGTGAGATCCACTAATAAGTGAGGTATATTGGTGAGGTTTAATACCATTGAGGTATATTGGTGAGGTTTCATAACAGTGAGGAATATTTGTGAGGTTTCATACCGGTGAGGCATATCGGTGAGGTTTCATACCAGTGAGGTATATCGGTGAGGTTTCTAACTAACAGAGTCTATCATTCCTAATTAATGTCTAATGTAACTAAACCTATCCGAATTTAAAGGATTGG
Organism: Viscum album; assembly: GCA_963277665.1. NCBI lineage: Eukaryota > Viridiplantae > Streptophyta > Magnoliopsida > Santalales > Viscaceae > Viscum > Viscum album. The sequence goes on from OY728138.1 coordinate 896,293,782, forward strand.
TGAAAATGATTGCTAATTGATGTTCAGTACCTATAAATTCAAGAGTAATATCACCTTTTTTGTAATGATCTCTCAAGAAATGGTTCATTACATCAATGTGTTTGGTCCAAGAGTGAGATACATGATTGTTGGAGATATTAATTGCAGTAGTGTTATCACAGTTAATAGATACATGTCCAAATTGATATCCATAGTTTAAAAGAGTGTGTTTAATCCACAGAATTTATACATATAAACTACCAACTTCTATGTACTCTACTTTAGTAGTATACAATGCAACAAGATTCTGCTTCATACTACACCATTATATTATGGATTTTCCCAATAAATGACATTTTCCCGATGTGATTTTTCTATCCAACTTGCAACCAGAAAAGTCATCATCTGAATAAATCATTAATTAAAAAGATTGTCCTTTTAGAAAAAACAATCCAAAACTTTCAGTACTTTTAAGATACTTAAATGTTATTTATACAACAAGAAAATGTGATTATTTTGGATTAGCTTATAATATTGCACACATACACACACTTAAAATAATATCTGGTTGACTAGAAGTAAGGTAATGTAAGCTTCCAATCATACCTCTATAGTTGGTTTGATCCACAGGTTTCCCAGTTTCATCAATGTCCAATTTATAGAAAATACTCATAGGTGTATCAAATTCCATAATATTATCCAAACCAAATCATTTTAAAAGATATTTTTTATATTTAATTTGATTCAAAATAATACCATTTTCATTTTGAAAAACATGAAATCCATGAAAATATTTGAGTTCTCCCATTAAACTCATTTCAAATTCAGTTTGCATATTCTTTGAGAAATCAGTACATAAACAATGTTTAGAAGATACCAAAATAATATCATCAATATAGATTTGTACTATCAGAACATCTTTAGATATTATTTTAATAAAAAGAGTTGGATCAGAAATCCCATTAGTAAAACCTTTTGAAATAAGAAAATTTCTATGTCTTTCATACCAAGATCTTGGAGCTTGTTTCAGACCATATAATGCTTTTGATAGTTTAAAAACTCGATTTGGAAAATGATTATTATTAAATCCAAGTGGCTTTTCAACAAAAACATCTTTAATTATAAAACAATTTAGAAAATCACTTTTTACATCCATTTTATATAACATGAAATTCAGATGAGTAACATAGGAAAGTATAATCCTAATGGCTTCTAATCTATCAATAGGTGCAAAGGTGTTCTCCTAGTCTATTACTTCTTCTTAACTCTATCCTTGTGCAACTAACCTAGCTTTGTTTCTAACTATACTTCCAGACTCATCAACTTTGTTTCTAAAGACCCATTTAGTAACTACGGTCAATGTGTCCTTAAGATTGTAAACTAATTATTGGAATTTGTTTCTTTTAAAAATATTTAGTTATTATTGCATAGCCATTACCCACAATTCATAATTGATAGAATAATTGATATTTTTTTTCTTTTAACTGTGAATGAAAATCATGATGTTAAACCTGGTTTCGTAGTGAATCTATAGTCTATGTCCCTCTCTCAAGATTACCAACAAAAAAATCCAAAGCATGTTTATTTAGAATCCTAGTTGATTAAGGATTGGTAGTAATAGAAATTTCATGCTCTTCTATAGGTTCAGGTTCTACGTAAGAAGATTTTGGAATATGTCTAGAACTGGTTGTCTTTACAGAAGGGTCACTATTTTTGTCATTAAGGTCCATAACAGACAAATATTCTTCCATATTTTCAAGAGAAGATTTAGGTTCATGTGGATTAATTTCATAAAACTTGATGTGAACAGACTCTTCCACACATTTCGATCTTTTATTGAAAACTCTATAGGCTTTTCTAGTAAAATAATAACCAAGAAAAATTCCTTCATCACTTTTAGAGGAAAACATGTCATGATTATACTTTGTATTAAGAATGATGACTTTGCAACCAAAAAATCTGAAGTAATTAACTGTAGGATTTATTATTTTTCAACAATTCATAAGGGGTCTTCTTATGAACAATTCTAATCATGACTCTATTGATAATAAAAAAAGCTGTATTTATAGCTTCATCACAAAAATAAACAGGAAGGTCATATTCATTAAGAATAGTTCTTGAAAACTCTTGAACTGTTCTATTTCTTCTTTCTACTACACCATTCTGATGAGGTGTTCTCGGGAAGAGAAATTGTGACTATAGCCATTGTGTCAGCAATATGATTCAAACTCATGATTTTCAAACTCACGACCATGGTCACTTATCAGGGTTTTAATCTTAAGTCCACTAAGGTTTTCTACAGACTTGGAGTATTTAATAAAGTAAGAACAATCTTTACTTTTGTGAGCTATGAAGTATACCCAGGTATATCTAGAATAGTCATCCATTAATACATAGACATAGTGCTTCCCATTTAAACTAGAAACTCTAGATGGTCCAAAAAATCCATGTGAACCATCTCGATAGGTTGAGAAGTTAAAACTTCTTTCATTGATTAAAAAGAAACTTTATGTTTTTTCCCTTTTGAAAGGGATTAGAAACTTTACCAGCTGGGAATTAATGTTTTGGTAGGTATCTGACTAAGTTCTTCCTAGTCAGAATTCTATGTGAATAAACAATGCAGTGTCAAAATATTTTGTGCCATATCCAAGACCCTTTATGAAAAGCACTTAAACAAGTAATGTTCTCTTTATATAACGAATTTAAATCAACAACATAAACATTGTCATTTCATAAAGAAGAAAATACTAAATCATTTTTAACATTAAAAACACTAAAAGAATCATTTTCAAATTTTACATTGAAACCATCATCACATAACTGATAGTTACACATCAAATTATATTTAAGTCCATCAACAAATAAAACATTAGAAATTAAAACTAAATCAGGGTTACCAATCTGGACTAAGATGATTATCTTTCCTTTAGAGTTATCACCAAAGGTGACATGGCCTCCATCAACTTTAATTGGACTCTTGAAGCATGAGTAATCCACAGTCATATGCCTTGAACATCCACTATCCAAATACCATATATTCTTATGGAAACTCTTACAGCTAGTTTCTTACAAAACAGGTTTAGATGGAAAAAGATTTTGGTACCTAGATTTTCTTGGGACTAGATAGGTTATCAATAAAAGATTTAGGTACCCAGATTTGTCTTATGGGTATTAAATAATTCACATAATCAATTGATTTGAAAGATGATATTTAGTTAATCTATTACTATGTGAGTAACTAGTTGAAGCATGGGAATTTCTAGAACTATAAGTAGCCCCATTTTGTCCAGATTTAGAAATAAATCTAGTTTTGGTAAACTGTCTCTGTCCAGACTGATAGCCTATTCCAGTGGTATATTTTGGTGCCACTTGTTTACCTAACATTTGTGTAAGAGTATCTTTTCCATTTGTGAATTTTTCTAAGTCCTTTATTAATTTCTCATTGGAAAATTTCAGTTCAGTATTTTCCTTAAGTAATTGATCATTCTTTTCTTTTTCTATATCAATGGAAGATTTAACAGAGCTGGTTAAAGAATGCTATTTCATTGAAGGTGTATACTTTTCCTTCAATTCATTATAGGTATCTTCCATTATATTACAATATTAAAATATTTCTTCACTAGACATATTTTCATATTCAAGAATTAGAATCAACTTTAGAACAATAATAATTTAAAGCCAAAGTATCCAGTGTTACCTCAGATGTGTCTGTCATGAAACACATATTATCATTTTAATATTATTCATCCTGAGTAGAATCAGAATCACTTGAACGATCCTCCAAAGCACTCCATGTTACTTTCAATGATTTCATATACTTATTGTCCTTATAGTCATTTTTCTTCTTGAACTTCAATTTTGGACAGTCTACTTTAATGTGACCTTTCCTTTTACATTCGTAGCAGACAACTTCAGCACTTCTATCAGGATTTTTCCAATCATTCTTCTAATGACCATTATTGTCATACATTGTTTTGTAGTTTGATTTTCTGATGAATTTCTTCTTCCTGTAGAACTTCTTAAATATTTTGGCTATCTGGGCCATCTCATCATCACTGTTAGATGCACTCTCATTACTGCTTAAACTATAACTTTCCCATTGAATTTTTCCTTTTGTCTTTACTCTTTGATGTAGATTTCTTGAAGGCTAATGGATTCTTCCTTTTTTCATCATCCTCTTCTTTGTTGACCTTCAGCTCTTCATCATACATCATAAGCTTACCCATAAATTCTATAATTGGTAGTGAACTTATATCACATGATTCTCTTATGAAGGCTGATGTTCCTCTCCATCTTTCTGAAAAAAAATCTTAGTATTCTCATGATCTATTTTTTTACAGGAATAACTTTACCAAGACAGATCATAGTGTTGACAATCTAATTGAAGCTGAGATAAATATCAGAAATGGGTTCATCTGGATTCATTTTAAAATTATCATATTTTATAGTATAGGTAGTTAGTTTCATTTCATTCACATTGGTTGTTCCCTCAGGAAAAATAGCCAAATTGTCCCAGATTTCATAAGTAGTTTTACAAGAAGATATTTTGTTAAATTCCTCATCAACTAAAGCACAATACAAAGAAATGATTTCATTACAATTATTATTGTAATCTATTTTAGTATGTTCATCCCAAGAAGTTCTCACAGTGTCTGGAATCTTATATTGAGTTTCTATAGCAGTCCATATATAAAATCCCATACTCTCTAAATGAATTTAAATTTTAATCTTCTACTATGCATAATTTGTACCATTAAAGATGGGTGGCCTGTTGTTAGCAGCACCTTCATGTCTATTATCCATAGTTCTATTTCAGAAAATGTATTTAAAGAGATAAAATTTATAACTAAAATATATTTAAGATATTTGAGATACAACTAAAATCATAGTTTAGAAACAGAGTATTTTGAAAACCTTGATAAACAAAACATCCTCTGATACCAAATGTTGGATGGAGTGGATACTCAAGAGGGGGGGGGGGGTGAATTGAGTACCAATTAAAAATTTCTGTTAAAAATATTTTTATTAAAATCTCCCCAATTGAATAACAACATAATCTGTAGTGAATTTGTATAACTATAAAGGGTTATTTAGATTCTCAAAATATTGATTAGTTCTCAGTTAGTATAATCTAAAGATTAATTAACTTTTTATGCTAACCTAATAATTTAGAGTACATACAAACACTTTCTAGATTAACAATCAAAGTAAATTTAAAAGGATTTTATATTTCAAAGTAATTAGCAGCGAGATATTTTATATAGGTTAAATAATAAGTAAGCACAACAGTTTTATGCAAGAGTTTCAGTCTCAAGCTGAGATATAGTTCTCTTAAACAATTTAAATAAATTTTATCCACAAACTGGATCGAGGTAAACAATAGTGCAACGAATATCTAGTTACTAAGACCTCTACCATAGTTCTACGTGGGAAAAAAACAACAACACACTGGCTGTCCAGGTCCAACTTGACCTCAACCATTATACATAGTGGGATATAAGAGAGTCATGGAAGGTTTGTGTGGGGATTTAGAAATCCTCCAGCTTAGCTCAGGAGACAATGTGTGAATAAAATATACTGAGTATACAAACTACTCGAAATGTAAATAAAAGAATCACTAATAGAGTAGATATGAGATTAGAATGCTCTAGTGATTTGAAGTGCATCTCTAAACTCCTTTTGATTTGTCATAAATGCTTCTGAATCCATCTATTGTTTTTTTGGAAAACAGAGTATGGTTTGCTTCCTTGGTTCTCAGGTTCATCTTGATCAACTTGAGTGTATGAAAAGTGTGTTTTAGTTCATCACTCCTTGACTAAAGTTCGGTTTTTTTTCTCTTCTTGTATGGATTCCTTCGTGTATGTCCAGTGTTCTTGGAGTATGGATGTATACTTTCTGTATGAACATATTTACAACACCCTTTTCCCTTTTTTTGTGCCTCATCATAGCTTCTTGTTATTTTTCACCCGGTCTTTGTCCTTTCTTTTATAGCTTTCAGCACCAGCAACAAGAATGATTACCTTTTTATATGTACGAGGTACAGTTCCCTGACATGCCAACAACTATCATTAAATAATATTAATAGCATTAAAATCATCAAATATTATAGTTACATAATAAATAAAAAATGTGGACAAAAGTAGAGTTTAGGAATCAGCGGCTGAAGTGTTCAATCACTAGCTTTCTGTTAGTAGATGTGTAATGGTGGACGTTGAATAATAGTGAGCTCCTATCAGTAGCTCTTTGTCCTTGTACTAGTAGCTCCTTGAATCGGTAGTTGTTACTCCATGTATCAGTAGCTCTATGTACTGGTGACTCCTTCTGTCGGTAGCTCTTTTTTATCGGTGACTGTCTGTATCAGTAAACATTGTATCGGTAGCTTTTTCATATTGGTACCTTCATTCTGTACCAGTGACTAAGTGTATTCCAGTACACTTATGCATACTGGCAGACTTGTTCTATCCGTAGCTCAGCTTCTATCTGTATATGTCTATATCGGTGTACTGGATATGACAGTGGCATCCTTACCGGTGGACATATACACAATGGTAGATCAGTATATCGGTGACCTTTGCTTATTGGTGACTATGTCTCTTAGTAGAATAAGCCCCGGTAGATCTGAATTAGTAGCTATAAGAACATTATTGACTTAACACTTATCTGCTTTATGCAAAACATATCTGATTGAGTTAGAATTATTTCAAAATTCATATAATCATCGATAAACATTGACTAACATATTTCAACGATTATTTCAATATTATTATCAATTTGATAATATAATATCATAGATTGAAAGAATTAATATATAGATAAACATTAATTGGGATTATCAAATTATGTGAAAGCATAATTGGGCTTATCGAAATAGGTGAGGTCAAAAATTGTGATTAATAAAAACACATTAGATAAATATTAAATAGAATATGCATATATTATATCATCATCATAATTTTTTATAATTGAAATTTAGTAAGGAATTTTTATTTTCAAAAAATATAGGTTAAAAATATACATTTAAAAATCTAATTTTTTAAAAAAATTGATATATTTATTCATACCAACAATTAAAGGGTCTCATTTTAATATATATTGCTCCCGAATTTTTTAAAACTCCATTAGCATGATTTTAATTTTTAAAATAATGTGGTTATCAAGCATAATATTTTTTAGATAATTATTCATTTTAAAATAGAAATTTTTCCTTCCATATGAATTAAATGTAGTCTATGAAAAGCGACATATGAAAATAAAATCATAATAGACTCTAATAAACTGAAATCTAAAATAAACCCAAAATAACAATTCCTTTTTCTTAATAAATTCCAGTCCAATCAATCTGGGATTACATCCAATAGTACTTCAACATTAATATAATTTATTTATAAAAATAAACTATGTTTTAATATTTTATGAATCAGGTGGCGTTTTAAATAAATTAGTAGTATTATTTCTTGGAAAATATTATTTTATTATTCTATTTACATCCCAAAATATTAATATTTTAATGAAAAAAATTATTACTTAATTGAAAATCTGAAATAAATGGTTGGAGGTTAGAAACATTTCATAGGGTAATTTTGGTATACACATTAGAATTGACATCTCCAATAATGATTTCAATAGGACGACCGCTACAGGTTTTCTAATTACTATCATTATGTTTATCTTCCTCCTTAAAAATATCATATTATCTTATATATTATATAAAATAAAATTGTATAATATAATAACAAATATATTATAAATATAAATTCTTATTTATTAATTAATTCTCATCAAATTTAAAAAAAATATTAAAAAACAATAGTTATATTTTTATAAACTTTATAATAATTAATAAAAGCTAGAATACTCAAATATCATTCCTCTATATGATTTATTATTAAATTTATCTATAGAATATTTAGTTTTCAAAATAAAATCATTATTTCTAAAAACTCTAAAAAATCACATAGTTGTTTTTTTCCATTCCACATTTTAATGAGAGTCATTTAGAGTATAATTATAATAATAGTAATATTAGATAAAAAACTAAAAGTATTTAAATTTAATAAAAAAACTTATTGGAAGATTTATGTAATATCCTTCCCATCCACAATGGCCTGAGTCATGGTGGATGGGAATCTTCTCTTTAAGCAACATAACACACAAGAAAATGGTTTGAAATAAATTTTATGGTCTTCCCAAATAATTGAGAGATTATTTTCAAATGAACAAAAAAACATTCCATCAAAAATCAACCACTTAATTCATTTGACCAATGCAATTTAATTAATAAAATACCCAAAATATAGCAATGCACAAGAAAATACAATCCCAGAAACAGAGAACCAAATCAGAAGGCTAAAAAAATTTGAAGGACTCTAAGGGATACCTCTATAGCTCTAAACCAATCTCAATGCTAGTACACCACAATAGCGAAAAATCTTTATGAGGAATAATTAAGAGATTATATTCATTACATTAACTTATGTCTCTAAAAATAAAATTTTTAAAAGTAACAATGTCCCAAATCATGTGGTGAGTAATGATACTCAGTAGGCTTCACACAAATCACATCCTTACTCATGGAAAATGGATAGAAATTATTATGACAATTATTTAAAAAAAGTTATGAAAGTCATTTAAATCATTTATCAATTTCATCCATACAAAAGTCATCCTTACCAAGGCATTTTAACTAAGTCAATGAAAATACCCCAGAAACAAATATAACAAGTCATTACCCAACATATTAATACATGTTGGCTTAATCAATTTCATCTCGTGTGACAAAACACATATTTCAAACACATTCACAGCTCTACCACACAAGATTGGTGTTCACATTAATAGTGAAACATCACATCCGACCCCATTTTTTTTATTGGTACTACATGCCACATTTCTATCCATTAATGGTGGTATATCCCGCTCACTATTAATCCCCATTATACTCATGTTAAAACATATAAGCCAACAACCATAAAATCAACATTACTCAAATATAATCAAACAGAAATTTCCAAACCAAATCAACCCATTAAGGAAACAACATTTATAATAATCATTTCCAAATAATTTCAACAAAAAATCCTTTATTCAAAAACACTCTTTAATCACATCCATGACAAAAAAACCAAAAAATTATTCCTAAACACTCACACATATTTTCTCCAGTCCTCAATTCAATAAAAAAATAATTGAAAACCATTTTCACAAACTATTTCCATAAATAATCCATGAAAAAAATTATAATATCATCATTTTAAAAACCAATGACAAATAATTTTTCACAAGAACATCACAATTCCCAAAAAAACCCAAATAATTACGAAAGGGTTTTCAACAAATCATCACACTTCAATTTCATAATCAATTTCAAGGAAAGCAACAAATTTTAAATTAAATCACTCTAGTTATAACAAGTGGATTCAAGAGTGAATCTACTAAATTTAGGTTTTTAGAGAAAAATACGAGTGGCATAAAAACTCAAAAAATAAAATTAAAAACTCCACGAATCATCCTTATATATGTTCCCCTAACATAAAAAATTAAAAATATAACATTTATTAGAATTAAAAAAACGTTATATATCCTATAAAAAACTGTATATATGAAACATATAGAGAAGGAATAGTAGATACAATAAAAAGAAATAAACTACAAAGAAAGGATACTTACCAAGGAAGATTCTACATCAAACCACCATGAAACCAATCAAAATGATTCAAAAATCACCGTAAGAGGATCATTAACCTTGGGAGAATAGGAAATCTCATGTGATAGTAAAAAATGCGAATAAAATTGGGTATTTGGGGTTAAAAAGTTGATATCTTATTTTTTTAAAACAAAATTTTAAACTGCTCCATGTTTTGTAGCACGGTTTGGAATACTGTGCACTAACTATGTGCATGCTATAGACCCAAATGTTACCCCACATTATTATCCAACATGGTTAGACTAACTGTGCTCCAACTTTGTGAAAGGACATAGTCTCTAGTATCAGATATAGATTGGGGAGGCCACATGGTTTGAAAAACCATGCGCAAACTGTGAGCCTTTTCCCTAGCCCCTATCTAATGGTATAAATTTTCCAGCAAGTGTTTCAATGATATCACCTATAGTGATAAAATATTTCTCCCTTATTAATGCACCAAAACCATCAAAATCCTTCCAAGGATTACCCAACCAATTTATATATATAAAAAGAAATAAATAAAGGGTAACATACCTCAAACAAGGGGAGATAAATTCTCCCATCAATTGGCATTTCCATCTTTGTAATGTTGAAACCCAATGCTTTACCGAAAGATATTAGGCAATTGACTGGCCATTTATTTATCCAATTCCCAAGTATCCCCCTAAATATGACAATGTTTCCACAAAACCTTCACAAGACCAATGATTTTACCATGAATGATATTATCTATCATATCCCTAATCCACACTACCATTTGAACTAATGAATCATGAAGTTATATCTCAACCCGATCCCATGAAATCACATAGATAAGATATGACTAGCTCTTCCTCAACAAAAACACAAGAAATACATCCTACACCGCATTACACTATGGTGATGTAGTTAATTGAAATACAACTTATATAAACAATTCATGTATCACAAAAGGACCAATATATATTAGATATGACCTACCCTAAATTCTAAAATGATGATTTCTATGTCAAGGAGAGATTCTCAAGAAAATATGATTACCCACCTTGAACAAAAATTGTCATCGACAATGATCCACAAACGATTTTGGAAAACTCTAATACATCTCCATTCTATTCTGGATAAGTATAATCAACTTTGTACCCTATTGGACAAGACTTGTCAAAATTTTAGAAGTATTAAAAATTTACACCCAACAAAGTGGAGATTGATATGGAAACCCATACAAAACCTCAAATGAATCCTTATGTATTATGGCCTAATATATATTATTATATAAAAACTCCACCATTATTATGTGGCCCTCCATTTTTTTAAGATGATGGAGGAATAGATAATTTGAAGAAATATCCATTCTATTGAAAAAAAAATTAAATTCAATCATTAATAATTCCAATCATCTATGGACACATTCATAAATAATTAAATAATACTTTTAACATTTAATGAATTTATATAATATCAAAAAAATGTAAATGTTTTGCATTCTTGAGAAAATAAATGCATCCATGTGAATTTTTTGAAATCCTCAACAATTATAAATTCAAAATTTAGCAGTTGGATTTTCTATTTTAATAAGTTTTAAAAAACAAGAATAAAATAGTTAATTATTTCTTATAGTTTTAATATCTTTTATATTTAAAATACATATTTTCATTTCGTTTGATTCATACATAAATCAATAAATAAAAATTTGTGTACTTTTTCATTCTGTAATTGAAGTGTAGTTTGTTGTTTTGATAAATTATGATCTAATATGAAATAATTATTTCCCATACATATTTAATATAAAACATCATCTTACAATACATTATTATGAAATTAAATAAATTTACTGGTGACATTAGTACAATAAATAGAATTAATATTCTCCATTATATTATCATTAAATAAATCAAAATTAGATTTGAAACTCAAAAATATATGATTTTGAAAATATTAAAAGATTTAATCATATTTTTTTGAGAAAGAATACATATATTATGTTTTCATATATTAAAATATAATACATAAAAAATAATAAAACATTATGAAATACCTAATTCAAATGATTGACTTGAAATTATTTTATAATTGATTAAAAATGTATCAGTTCATAAAATAAATAATATTTTTGTTATGAAGTTTTATGTTTCTGTAGTTATGTTTCAATATTAGGAAATAACTGTATATTTTTTCATGGGTATTATAAGCTTGTTTTTATGAAAAAATATATTTTAAAACACCATGAGTACCCATGGTACATTGGGTCTAATGAGATTATTAAAATAAAATTTCTATTCTGAAATATAATATAAAAACATAGTCGCACGTAATATGGAAAAAATTTCCTAATTTTTTTCTGTTTGTTCTACATATTTAGGAACTCTTAATTAATATTTACATGAATAATCACCATTCATTATACACCTAAAAAATGTAACAATTGATATATATAAATTAATATTTTATATGAAGAATGTTTGACACATATTAATTTATTAATTATAATAATCAACATCAGATTAATTTATATTAAAATGATTCAGATTCATAAATTTATCATAGAATTTTTTACCATGATAATAAATAGTCAACTATTAATTTACCCATAAAATGGTTTCAAATTTTTTAAAATTTTGTATAAAATTTGGGATAATTATAATTGTTTTTACCAAAATAATATGAATTATTGATGGTGATGTTAGTGGAGGATCTGGTGATGGAGAATTGTTGAGGGAGTTAGATTAGGTGTGTGAGAGGACTTGGTTGGTTTCTGTAGTGTGTAAGATCAATTTTATGATGATGATGCTATGATTTAAGGAGAATGTTACAGTATATAGAATGGAGAAATGTCGTAGATGGATTTCTATGGATTTCAATGTCCCAGACATTCTACAAGGATTTCTTCAAATGAGGATTTAGAGCATGTTTCTTACATTATGTGAGGCTATTCAGATAGGGATGTTTGAGAAGGTATGGCACAACCATATGTACCAGGCCCATGTAGTTCTGCACATGAAAACATGCTGAGAATCCATGAAAATGGGGTGGTCTTCCATAATGATGTTAATGTAAGGGAGGGGTATTATCTATGTTTTCTTATTCTGTGATGATTGCAGCCCTTTTGATATTCTTAGTTCGTTAATGTCTCTAAGTATTGGAAGATATGTGAGGTTTCCCCCTCTACCCTGAAAAAGGTATTGTCCAAAAATAAATAATAATTTATTCCTACGGTCTATTCAATCATTTTCATTTAAAAAATAATAGATTTAACAACATCAACACCATATTTATAAGTAAAAATTAAATAATTGCTAAACACATTTTTCATATTCCTTAAATACATATTATAAAAATCCCATTCAATTTTAGATTCCTCAAATGAATATGAATCTTGTATGAAACAAAATAATTTTAATAAATCTCTTTCTTATTTTTCTCTTAGTTTATATAATTTTTATCAGGATTCAGTTTTGGTTTGTCTAGATTATTTTGGATTTTTATCATTATACTGATAAAATGAAAATTTTGTAAAGAAATTATATTAAATTTATTTTACCCTCATGATTCCCCTTATATCATACATAGAATAATACTTATTAATGGAATTTTCAAATTATTATTCATTTCATTTTCTTATAGAACACATATAAAATATGATATTAATAATTTTATTTGGTTTCTTATATCTTACAATAAAAAGTTTTTGATGAAAAAATTATATAATATTTAAAAGTAACTCATTTTCTTTTCATAGGGTCTTTATCATCAATGTTGTTCTGCTAGAGTTCTTTTTTTTGGAGTGAACCATTGATTTTATCAAGAATGAACTCTTTGATATTATAACATTCATATTTGAAAACCCTATTCACATGTTATTTCTTACCTAGAGTTCTTCTTTTTATATCAACCAACATTATCATTCCTAATAATTCAACAAGATAACTCATTCCATTAATGATACTCATAAATATGTAAAAAATTTGATTTAATTATTCTTATTCTATGAATTTGAAATACTGATATTAAGTTAAATGAAATCCTAATATGGTTATTTTAACCTTATATGTTCTACAATGTGTAATATTTTTAATCATATATATAAATATATATATATATATTCATACGAAGACATTTCTAAAACAATTATTCTTTTATGCCATTATATCATATTAAAACTAATGTAATTAAAACATACATTAAATCATAATTACCCATCACTGAATCAATGAGAGATTCGAGTAGTTTATTTGGTTTTACTATTAAAGGGAAATGGTCAATAATGTTAATCTGTATCCTAACCACATTATTTATTTATATTTTTATAATTACAAGATTTCATTAACACATGAATATATTTTCATTAAAATCATACATCAATACATTTTTCCAATTATTTATTGAATTGATCCTGAGTGTGAAGTATAAACGACTACATGACCATATTCATTGAGAACATGAAACAATTTCATGTGACCAAAAGGGAGAGAGCGTGAATGTTTTTATAAATTTTGAGGCAACCGCATTATGTGTTGAATCGACCACATGAAAAATTTCAATCAATGATATGATATGGGTAAAAATTATGTAACTATGGATGTGACCAAATAAAGAAACTAGATAAATTTTATGACATTGGATTACAGATATGACCGATAACCCTCTTTTTTCTAACATCTGGATCAACTATATGATTATATTTCAGTCAAAAAAACATTGAAAAATTAATAGAGAACACATTATAAATCTAATCAACCATATGTTGAAGGTGATCAATTACACGTCAAAATTGATCTTCCATTTGGTAAAATATTAAACTATAATTGGGTCTAAATTAAAATGATGATTGAAATGCAATAGAAAATGAAATATACATCATGTGATACTCTTTTATATAATTGTTATATTATTTAAATTTTTATATAATACATATATGTTTTAACTGTTTTCATTGGTGTAACTATTTCTGAAGTACCTATAAATTATTTTGATATTAATGAATTTAATTTAAAATAAATATATTTATGTATAGATTCTTTTCATTTAGGATAATGTCTCATGTTGGTTTCCTGAAAAAACCAGAGTTTCAAATTCAAATTGTTCGGAATGTGAATAGATAACCACAAATGCATTAGAGAGTTTTTTTGATGAATTATAAAGTTTTATACTATTGATTGTTAGTTATCTATTAATTAATTATTATTCTGATAACATATTCTATATAAAAAAATTTAATAGTAGGAATTTTTAATGTAAACTACATTGAAATGTTTTTTATATCCATTTGTAGAAGGAGTCACATAACAGTATGAGGATGAAGATATATAATGGATTTCTTGTTTTGAATCAGATATAAAAGAATGTAATATATATGAATATTTGATCAATGAAAGTGATGTAATGTGTTTGAGTAAATTATTGAACTATAATGTGTGGTATACTATGTCAATAAATTAAAACTATAAACTATGTTACTTTCCCGTAATACATATATTTTGGAGATTACATTTTTTCCCTGAATTACATATCTTTATATTTCCATATTTTTTGAGTTCATTAATTTTATTTTTGTGCTATTTATTATTATTTTTCTATATTACACAGTAAAGGTAGGATACCGATCATACCACCACAAAAAAAATGCCTGTGTTGCTTAATTATCAGTAACAGGTAATGTAATTAGTTATTACTTTTTCTAGTTAAGATTAGGGTTTGGTTTTCACTACCACTTGTAAAGGTATGTTCTATATTGCACCTCTTAGTGCACAAAAGGAAGGGTGATCAGGTTAAGCCACCACGTTTAAAAAAAGTCTTTATTTTTGTATTAGATACTTTTATATATGTAATTTTAATAGTTTGTGAACACCATTAAAATCATATAGATTTTATTTTTATTTGGGATCATCTATCTCATCATTTGGGATAGATAAATATTGGATTTGGAACATTATGATAATAATTTTTATAAAAAAACATTGTTCTCAATTATATAGTATTTCTAATACATTATTTATTACATTTGGTAATAATTAATTTCATACATTAAATGTATTAACTCACTCCATTTTTCCTTTCATATATTCTCAAGTTACATACTATCTATTGGTATCCAAAGGTGTCACGTGGTTTTGGTATATTTTTTTGATATAATCTAATAAAAAATAAATTGTATGTGCTAAATTTATATTTACAATGATAGGAATTAATTCAAAAGATTGTTATACATGTCAAAGGCCTCCTATCACTGAAAGAACTGATTATGGAAACATGATGTCTCACTTGGAGGCCTTTCATTGACATTTGATTATTTAATGATAGAAAATAATGATAAAAATGTGAAATATGTCAGTAGTTGATCCAGTTTCATATGTTCGTGTTGATGATGTAAACAACTTGTTAAATTACAAGGTGATGAATATTATATTTTTTTAATTAATAGAAATGTGTATATTCAAATATCTACACCAATAATATAAAAGTTAATTAGGAAAATAATTTACAATACCCATATAAATTTATAATATTTTGATAAGAACTAAAATAGGAATGTGAAGAGGTGATTTTAAAGAATCTAAAATGTTATAAGAAGAAACAATAAATAAATTGTTTCATTTATTTGCATGTATTGAAAATATAATCGGTACTTTAGTAGAACGCAGAATTAATTCTGTTGTATTTGAATGGTTTTTAATATGATTACAGAATAAATGGCATTGTGAAAATGAAACTATATATTAAATAAAAAATTTCAATGAATAGGACATTGATATATTATTATATCATTACTAAAATATGAATTACAATTATAAAATTTTACTCAATAGGAGAAATATAAATATAATGGTGTATATTTTTAGAAAAAATATGTTACTACTTACTCCTATAACCCTAAATTATAATTCATAGAAAATGTTTATATTTTACATGTTAACAATGGAAGAAGAATGAATAAATGATATAGTAGAGGAAAAAGTAAATACCCATGGAATGAATAATTAAAAAGTGTGATGAGGATAATATAGTTAGTTTTTTGAATATTAAGAAAGAGGGAACATAAAAAATCCAACCAAAGAACAAAGATTTATTAGAACAATATATAATATAATGAAAAAAGAATGAAATTGAAACTAATATGATATTCTCATCATGTTGTAATTTAAATGATGAATCAGGTGTATAAAATGAATCAACACACCCATTTGTAATCGGAAAATCAAAAAATATATCTCAAATTTATTTTTCTTTATATTATAATTCTATTTCGAATATATCTACAGATTAGGTTTATGAATATAGAAAGAATATAAATACTAACATTGATAATATTACATGAATTTTCATGAATAATAATAATAAACATAAGGAATCTCTTGTAGAAAATACAACACTATGAAAAAGAAATTAATATAAGGTGATTAATTATAAGCTAATCTTGGATGTTTTTAACTTGAAAATATTAAACATATTGATTATCTGTGTAAATTGAAATATCATAAAACAATAAACAAAAAATTATTAAAATAATATAAATAATAACAATATTGGAAATTTTAAGGTTTATTTATAACATTTTATTAATAGGAGACAAATTTTATGAAAAATAAATGAGTTTATATAAAATGAAAAAAATAAAAAATGGTATTAGTTATGATATACTATTACTAGAAATAAATGAAATCATTTTTTTTGTTTCTGGTTGATATAGTCATGGTTATACACTCACATGTATTTGATATAAAAAAATTCCCATTATATAAATGATTGATCCATTTTATTTCCACAGACTATTTTACATGAATTATTTTAAATCTAAATTATTTTTCTCATTATTATGTATGATAAAATGTTTAAATATATATAAGTACCGAAAATTTCATATACTTATCCTATAATACATATAATAGTCATAGATTTAATATATTGTAAAAAATAAAAACTTCCCAATAATTTCCCTTTTACACAACACTTAATGTAAATGAGACATGATATATTTTCATAGATTTATGAATTATCATAGTATAATAATAAATTAAATGTCATCTCCTTGAGAAGATATGTAATTAATGTCGAAAAATGTTATTTTTAATGAATTTTTTTTCCATTTGTTATTCAATTTCCATTGAAATATTTTATTGAAATATTAGATTTTCAATTAGGTAAAATTTTCTAAATTTTTTTATTCAGAATATAAAAATTACAATTTAAAATATTTTGTTAAATTTTTTAAAAAGGATTATTTGTATTAAAAAAATGTGGGATTTATAAAAATAATTATTTCCATGAGTATATCAATATATAAGAATGTCATATGAAATATTAAACTCACCAAATTAATTAAATTTTTATTTAAGGAAAAAATTATGATTATTTAATTATTCATTGTACATATAAAGCCTTTACAATTATTTTATACGAAAAAATTTAAATGGTACATTAATATAAAAGTTATTTATAGTCTTCTCTTTAAATCTTATATTTTCAATGGAGTTTTAGTCCTTTCTTTCCCTTAATGTGTAAAACGTTTTTTTAATTTCAAAATAAAAATGTTTAGGAATTTAATATTAGTAATTATGAATTTTTAATATATAAAAATTAAACATAATAAAAACATTATTTAAGAAAAAATTATTACTTGTTTTTGTTTTTTATATTAAAATTTAATTTTCACCCCTGTTGAAATTTTATTTTATAATTTTTTTACAAATTCAAACAATATTTTTTATGTTATGAAATAATATTAATTTAAAATGTTCTTATTTAAATTAATTACTATTTATAAAAATTAATTCTCATAGTTAAAATAGAAGTAGTAAATTAGGTTATTTGTAGTGTGAAAGAACTAAATTTTTAAAGAAATTGAATAAAATAATTATTGATATTTTTATTAAACAAAAAATCACTAACCTATATGTTTTCCATTTTTATGCTTTGAGTCCTTGAAATGGAATCTTCAATATCGAAAAATGTAAATGTGTTTTCAAAATCTCTATTACATCATCTTATAACCACATACCTCATATTCCCTTCAATGACACAATTTATCATTAATTTAATATATAATATACACTTTTGGGTCCATTATAATCCTACCCCATGAATATAATCCCCTAGCGATTCATATTGGTTAAAATCCATTTAAGTTCATGGAGACTTCAACGGAAAGGTAATACCTCTAAAATATGTAATGCTTCGACAATATGTTTTCATTATTAATGTTTTTCTTATAAATTTATTATAACCATAATATTATAATGAAATTAGTAATATTTAATATAATTATGTGTTTTTATGTTAGTGAAAAAACCACTTTCACACATTTCTATTAACATAGAAAAAAGTATGTCAATCATGTATGTGCACAACCTACGTCCTCCACTATTAATTGTTTTTTCATTTTTCTTAAAATTTTCATTATTTATCCTAAAATCATAAATTATGGTTCAAAATGATAAATATTTAAAATTAAAATCACTATAATTCTATTATATTGATATTATTTCATATGAAAGACCTAAAAAACAATAATCATTCATAATGATAATGTGTCTATATGTTTAATATAGTTGACCACCTAAAGGTAAATTGATTTAAAATTAGATCATATAAAACTAAGAGAATCAATTTAATGATATTATTATAAGTTATTAATAAATTAAATATCAATATTTGGGTTTTTTAATGTTTTATTGGTTTATAATTTATTATTATAAAAACTTCTTTGACCGCCAAATTACTGAAATAATTAATTATAAATTTTTTTCACAAAACATATCAAAAACACATATAGAATGAAATAAAATATTTTTAATAAAATTTATTTATATATTATAGAATCGTAAATGATATGTCAATAATAACATTTTTATGATATTATCGGTGATGAGGTAAAAATTATTAAATATATGAAATATATTTAATTTTATTAAAAAAATATTCTAATAATGATTTATAACTAATTAACACAATATTGATAAAAAATTACAACAATGATTGAAAAATGTTATTATTCTGTAGTTGTCTTATGAAATATTATACTAAGTCATTATTTTATTCTATAGGGGGAGAGATCCCAATCAGCTACTAAATGAGTCATTTTAAAGGATTTTTCACAAATAATTCCTTTTTGAGACACATTTTATTTTTTCCACCAAATTACAAATCAATAGTGTTTAAAATTCCTACTTGATATTTAATACCATGAGTTATATTTTTCACTATATATGAGAATCATGTTAACATTATGCATATCTTTATATTATCGTGTTTTATTATAACATATCCTATGAAATATGTGTTTTCATCTATACTTCAATTTATTGAGACATATTTTAATGTTATTCTCTTATTATATATCTATATGGTGCATATATTTCTCAAATTTTTAGAATAATACATTATTTAATGGAGTCTATTTACAAATTTATATGATTTTCATACATCCAATGAATTTTTATAAAATGAAAACTAAACCTACATGGGGTTTTTATAACTAAATAACCTTTCATTGAGTTATAATAATATTTATTTAATTGTATAATTAATAATTATATATAATCATCCCTATGATTGTATTATATTAAAACCCATTATTCCTTTATAGGGAGTTAAGCTTTATATTTGTGTCTTCCTCATTTTTTTTATAATGTCTGAGATTTCCAATAATAAAATAAATTTTTTCTAGCAAACCATTATTTTAAAAGTCTATATTTTCTATTTGCACCAATTATTTTATTTATAATTTTCAATATATTTTTGTTTATCTCTTATTATCCACAAATTTCTATTTACTATTTATTCAAAATTTGTGTTATCAACTATTAGAATATTTTTAGTATAAAAAATATATTTTTAATATAATAATATTTTAATTGAAAGATCATGATAATAATATACTATCCTATATTTTTATAGTAAATAAAAATATTTTTTCATTAATTTTTAATTATATAAATAATTTTTTAATATTATATATTATTGATTATGATAAATATTTTGGAAATTATTTTAAACTCTAGATTATGGACTATTCTCATGGGATTTAATGACACGTTTTTTAAATTTCTAACTCACAATTTCTTCTTGGTCAATATAAGAATTACAGAAAATGTATTTTTTTCATTTATTGAAAATATATTTTTAATTATAATATATTATTTTTTTGTTATATTGTTTTGGTATTATTTTTTATCTTTTTTAAGCTATTTTATATGATACTAGTTGATAATTTAATAAAACCCAATTTTATTTCTCTAGATTATTATAGGATTTTATTATTTTTATATCATGATGATAGAAAATAAGGATTGTGAGATAGGAGAGAACTATATCTCCATCAATTACATTGTTTAATGACCTATATCTAATAATAAAAAAATTTCGTTTTATTGAGTATTCAGGTATATAAATGATGGGGGTTATAAATTTTAAATCAACTAAAAAATATACATTTGAATAGGTTAGCTAGTCACTAAGTACACAAAGGGTAAGTATGATCGATTTTATATATACTCCGAAATTTTACAAGTTATGGGCTTAGTGGGTAGAAAATTTCAAATTCTTATGAAATAATAAGTTTTTGACTCTTCCACATTATATCATATGCTTCATTACTCATGTTATATGATTTATGATTTAATTTTTCATTTCATGGTAAATTTGTTATAATTTGAGATGATATGTATAACATTTAAACTTAAAATCAACACATATTTAATTAAGTTATTATAATGATTATATTATTCCTATAAATTATTTTCAATATGATAATGATGTATCCTTTATGGACGCATGTTACCTTTTCTATTACTAATCATTGGAGGTCAATCCTTTTTTATGATTATGTTTTCTTATGTTTTGAAGAAAAGAATTTTATAATATATTACTAGAATGGAATATTATAAGTAATATTTATGTGAAATTTTTAATACTTTTTAAGGATTAATTAGATGTTTAAAAAATGGGAATATGTCCACTAGTTAAAAAATTCATGTGTTTTGTTACATCTCTTTTTATCTTAATTAAATTATATTATAAAAATTTAATTTATTGTGTATTAATTATAATGAAATATTTTATTTATATCATATAATTCCCAAATTATCTATTTGGGGAGCCATAATATGTATCAAAGTATTGCTTAGATAAATTTTAATGATAAAGATGTTCATGTTTGTGGATAATGTTTATGTTAGAAATGTCATCAATGTTTGATTATTTAATATTTAACCTAATTTCAATTATATAGATAACAGTTAATATTATTTGAGGTAATATCAAATATTTTTCTTCTGAAATATTATTAAATTATTAAAAATCTCAGGTATGAGTCTAAGAGATTCTTCTTTGTAAAGGCTAAATCCTAATATTTTTGTACTCTATAATTTTTGTGATTCTCTGAGAAATTACAACATTGTATCATTATAAAATGTGGTGAAGTATTTGAAGAAGATGTAAATAGTAGAAATTAACCCGAAAAGTGAGTATTGGTTATTATCTAAATCAGAACCTGGTTCATGACAAATATTCCAAACTGCACAATATGTTTTACCATCCTAGGGGATTTTATTTGGTTGATATCATTCCCTTATATTCTATTATGACAGTTATATTATGCTAATAGATTAGTTACTGTAGTATAAGGGAACCTAACATAATTCAAATTAAATTGATATAAATGTATCAAATATTGAATGGATAGTTCTATTAGAGAAGGGAACCTATAATTGAGTATTAATATTGACATGATATTTTACTCGTATTTTTTTAACAACAATTTCATTTTGGATATTTTGATGAATTGATCCTATTGTTAAAAATTAGAAAATTTTTTATCAAAAAAACAATTACATGTTATAAATGAATATGATTTCATAATTAAATTATTTATAATCTTAATATATTATTATTATGATATAAATTTCATTTTTCTACATATATATAAGGGAATTATGTTAATATATTATCAAAATATGAACCATGATGATCATAAACAATTATACAGGTAATGTAAGGGAGTTTTAATTTATATTTTTTTATATTCGAAATGTTTTGTGGATAATATAAAATAGAAAAAGATATTATTTATTGGAATTATTTTAAATGGTTGGAAACCTGTATGAAATTTGATTAACAACAGTGAAAATTGATTTTATGACAATGTTATAATGTTGGACATAAAATTGAAAAAACATCAATAAGTTATGAATTTTTATTAATATTAATAAATTATTATGGAATGATTTTGGGATTAAATCCTTATGACATTATTTGTAACAATTATATTTATAGTTGGATCATAATATTTTTTGGGGTTATCCCATTTTGGGATTATAGTATATATAAAACACAATATCTGATTTCATAACCCAGTTATTATAAATATTTATGGTTTAAATATAGTGCTAACTCATATAGGAATATATTTATTTTTATGGTTTCTCCAAGTAGAATAAGTTGGTTATTAGAAGGTTATATCCTAGATAAATAGTATAATTTTACACACATATCATGTAAAATTATTATATAATGTTTTATGTGGAAAAAGATATGGGCTTAATCTAGTTTAGTGGACTAGAATTTGAAATTATTTAGATTTTATTTGTCAACTGATAATGTTTTCCAATATGATCATTAGTAATCAATAATAAAAATAATGTGGATTTAATATATTTTTATAGATTGATGTAAAAACATGATATATTTTGATATAGAAAAATCATAATTTGAATTTTGTAATTTTTTGGACATAATACTTTTAATAAATAAAATACAAAATAATATGTTATCATTAGTAAATAATATAATATATCAATCATTTAATAGTCATTACCTTTATTAGATAAATAGTTAATGTAGAAAATGTGTGTTTTTTATAAGAGTTGGTTTCTATATATTTATATGTTTCCATTAAAAAATAAAAACTAAAAAATATAAAATTATTATTTTTTAAAATATTTTATATTTTATAATATAATGAAATATATATTTCTTTTTATTCATTTAAAAAAATTTCACAAAAACAGTCTCTACGGAAATTATAATTTCTGTGATATTTTCATTTTTTTAAGAATAAAATATAATATTTAAAAAAATTTAATTATGTATATTTATAATTGTTTTAAATTATAAAATTAATATTAGTATATATATAATATATAGAAAACATTATTAGATCTAATGAAAAGTTTTACTTTATTATAAATATAATTTTTGGTGTCCTTTGTTCCAACATTTATTTTCAAGCTGAGGTTTGGTTTTAAACATATTGTGAGGCCCCATATGTTTTATAAAATTTATAATAAGATAATATATATATTTAAAATTAATAATCCTAATAATTTCATCGTATATTAAATTCAAATGTCTTAATAAAAATATTAAAAAAAATTAAAAAAATTAACAGTTTTTACTTTAACATTATATTTTCATAAATGAATATTTTGTAATTCCTGAAATGATTATATAATTTTAAATATTAATTTATAAATTAACTGATATGTTCAATTTTAATTTTTTCTTTTAAATTTCTTTCAAATGTAGAAAATTATTTTTCACGTTAAAAGTAAATGTGTAAAATTGTGTTTTACATATTGAGTTATTAAATAAAAATTTACAAAAAATACTTGAATTAAAAAATATACATACATATCTTCTAGAAATACAACCCCTATAATGTTTTACATTTTGGAGCATTGATACATTGAAATAGTAAATGAATTATTGAAAAATGAAAATGTTTTTTCAAAATTTTTCTTACATTCACTTTTAATCACAATCCACATACATCATTCAATAATTGAATTTCCCAATATATTCCTACATAAAAATATTTCATTTTACTCTTCCATTAAACCTATCCCACAATAATACTCCCCTTTCCACTATGATTTATACTACGACCTTTAATTTAAATGATACTACCAAGAGATATTCATCTATTTAATATATGTATAATGTTCTTCATAATTATTAATTCATTATATTAATATTTCAAATATTTTATCACCACTATAATTTAATGACTATAATACCATTAGTATATTTATATTCCTTTATATTATTCTTTAAACCCTTATTTTCTCATTTCAAACAACTTTAAAAAAAAACCGAATGTCAATCGTGTGTTTGTGTATGGAATACAACCTCCTTAAAGAATAATTATTTTCATCTTTTTATTATTTTTTTAAAAATTGAATATAATGATAAAAATGAAGAATAATTAAATATATGAACATTATACAATTAATATTTTTATATTATGTCTACTAAAATCACAAATTGACCATACTAACCTATCAATAATATGTTTGTTCTAGTTTTAAATAATTTGACCATATAGAGAAGAGTTGGTTTAAAATTTGATCATGGATGACATTGATAATCTATAGTATATTGTTGTTATAGGTGAATAATAAATGACATATTATTGTTTTTGATTTAAAATTTTATATAAGTTATATATGTTATCATTAATAAATCATCTTCAACCACCAAAATTGTGAAAATATGTAGTCATCCATTTCGTTTTCTAATGACATTACCAATGAATGTATAATGTAATATATTTTCTAAATTAAAATATATAATTTATTATATAATACTGAATTGTATCTAAAAAATTATCATTTAATGAAATAAAGGTTAGTAATATCAGAATTAGTAAAGAGTCTAA
Organism: Viscum album; assembly: GCA_963277665.1. Lineage (NCBI taxonomy): Eukaryota > Viridiplantae > Streptophyta > Magnoliopsida > Santalales > Viscaceae > Viscum > Viscum album. The sequence continues at coordinate 896,319,074 of OY728138.1, forward strand.
AAAAATTAAATTATTCACATCGGATGATAATAATATGCTGTAACTCATTAATGTAATAACGATACAAAAATAATATTTATAAAATGGAAATACATATTTCTATGATTATAAAAAATATATTATGATAGTTATTTTTTTAAAAGTAGGGATCATATGACAAAGGATATGTTGTATGGGTTTCAACTCAAATATTATTTATTTGAGTCACATTGTCTATTATGAAGAAAATCCCATTTAAGGGTGTTTATAATCACTATTAAATATTTAATATCATGTATAATATTTATTCATAATATTTTAACTTCATATTCATGTTCCATATCTCTCTCAATCACCTTAAAAGAGTTTATTTATAATGATTCTTAATCCATAAGGCTGTCTCATCTTAATTTTTAATCAGTGAGAAATGTTTTAATTGAATGTAATGATTTATTACCAATGTGGTGTATATAAATCACATAATTTATTTTGGAATGATATATTAATAAATTTATGGTATACAATATTTCAAATGATTATAATGATTCCAATGACTTTGTATTAAAATATTAGTTCAGAAAAATGGGGTTTGATAATGTAATTTACATTCATTGAGTTATAATTCACTTTATTTAGTTGTATCATTAAATATTTGTTACATTCATCATTATGAAGGTATTATGTCATAAATCCTTCTTATTTTATTGGTAATTATGTTTTATATCAAATCATTCTTCTTGGATTCTGTCATTTATTAATTTTGATATTGTGAAGAATAATTCTATTATTTTCTAGTGAACCATTCATTTTTAAGTCTATATTTTACCTTTACAATAATCATTCTATCTATAATTTGAAATGATATTATTATTGAACTCTATTCAACATCTTATTTCTTAGTACAACTTTTTGAAATATTTATTATGAACTATTGAAATGAATTTTCTCTCAAAAAGGTACATAGAAGTGTTCTAAAAGGAATTTAACTGTAGGAACATTCATTTTGTCTTTAGAAAAATTATATATGAAAATTAATCATTAAAATTTATTTATTTATATAAGTTATTATATTGATTTATCATTAAATGGTTGTGAAAAATATTTTATAAATTATCATAAATTATAATTTATAAACACTATTCAATGGTTTTAAAGATAATTTTTAAGTATTAATTTAATTTTCTTATATGTGTTTCAATTATATACCTATAATGGATTTGTTTATCATTATTCTCATTTGATAATAGTTTTTAAATTATTAAATATTTGTAAACATGTTTTTGTGTTATTTTAATTTAGTTTTGATTTTATTTTATGAGATACTATTTTCTAATGTCAAAAAACCATTTTCTTTATATGAGTTATTTTTTTGAAGTACTGACTTTTTATTCCATAAGAGCAAATATTTATGTATTATGATATGGGTGGAACATTTATATCTCTCATATTAAATGGTTAAATAATTAGATATCATGATATAAAAATATTATGGGAATATGATAGAATGTATCCAGGTTCAAAAAGATTGGGAGTAATGGACTACACTACAACCCACAATGTTATATGGGAAAAGGATAGTGTATAAAAATGATTAAAAACAGTTTTCCAAATGGTGATTTTCTTAACTCGAACATTTACCAATGAATGGGTTGTATGGTTATAAGGTTCATAACATTATTAAATCCTATGTTTTTTATTATTTCACTTTCAGTATTGAGTTCCATGGATCATATTATAACCACTATGCTTTATTTTCACATTCCTTGTTAATTGTAATGTAATTGAAATGGTATGTATACCATTCTAGCCTATGGTAACCACTTATTGATTTATTTTAATTTCAATAGTATACTTTTATTTCACTACTGCAAAACCAGCCTATACCAACGGTTCAAAATCGTGGGTACAGCCCCCAAAACCGTTGGTATCGGATATATCGACAGTTTTGGGAACCGTGGGCTAGAATGGCGCCATTATAGGCACCCAGCCTATACCCACAGTTTTCCAAAAATGTGGGTATAGGTGTTCTTCCACCATGTGAACAAAACATTCCCAATTTCCATGGTGTCAAAGGATTTTACCCACAGTTTCAATACCGTGGGAATATATCATTAAATAATGCAGGTTGTGGGTTTCGATACTACAACCACTTCACAACAAACACCACGTTTAACCATTACCCTAACATCACATATATGTATATATATTTATATTTAGTTAAATATAGTTATGTTAACTGTGGGTATAGAGGGAAGAACCATGGGTATAGGACTCCCACCAAAAAAAATCTTCCCGCAAAAAAAAATCCCCACACACACGGGTAACCTATACCCACTGTTTTTCATAACCATTGGTATATGTATTTTATTTCAAAACTATCCCAAAGGTTTTTGGGAAAACCATGAGGATTTGTACTTCTATAACCACAGTTTTGGAAAACCGTGGTTATAGGTGACTTTTCAAGACATATCCCCACGGTTTTGGAAAACTGTTGGGATAGACCCCCCTATACCCACAGTTTGGAAAACCATGGGTATTGGTCTTGAAAATTTACCTATACCCACGGTTTTAAAAAAACAATGGTTATACGGGTACCTATCCCCATGGATTTGGGGAAACCGTGGGGAGAAGTCCATTTTCTAGTAGTGTTTATACAACTTTTTCCAAATGCTTATTATATATTTTTTATAGATCATTCATATGTTGTCCATTACAATAAATTTGAGCTCACCCCATTATTATAAATATTTTTACACACAGTCACAACCCCCACCCTCAACGAATTCACCTCCTAGATTGGAAATTTATAATTGGAGATAGTTATAGATGAGTCTCACCTCTAATAGGTCTTGGGTTAGTAAATATCACAAAGGTTATACATATCTCAAAATATTGGAGGAATTAGACTTTAATGAAAACATGATCAGGAGATATGATAGCCCATCCAAAAAAACTCTAGGTCATATATATATATATAATATCAGGACAAAAAATCCCACATGACTATTTAAAATATAACTTGTACAAATTCAATAAAACTCCAATGTAAGATACCAAAATGAAAGCTAAAGGAGTAACACAGAACCTATCGCAAATCCCAAGATAGTAAGGCCCAACATGGTCCACATAATCCTCAGAGAAACTTGAATGCAATTTTATATACATAGGGTGAGCATATAGTTATACATAGATGAAAAAACAATGTCTATCATACCCAATTGATGCAATCATGCTAATGCCCCAGTGAGAAAAAATTAGAACCAAAAAGTACCTATCTATTTTTCAAGCCATCCCAAACTCTCTAAGGCATGATCACCAAATAACCCAAGTTAGTTAATTTAATATAATTAAATGAAATTTATGTTAGTTTACACTAATCAACATTCCCACTAATTTGATTCTCTCTAACCACAATGGTAAATGTCCTGGAACCCCCACCTCTATCGAAGATAACCCATCACAACCAACATGCACACACTTGAGCCAAAAACAACATCACATCCCTCCCACAGACACAAGGGTAACATTCCACAACATTTTCTACCAATAGAAACATAGGACTCAAACCACACCTCATCCTAAAGACACCTAGGAAAGCACAACTCATTCTGACACATGTGCCTCACACCTCGCCACAACCAACCCAATGAATCTTGGGCGATCACTACATGCAAGAGGGAGTGAGGAAGATCTTGTGGCTAGCCATCCATCCTCACACCAGGATATTTGGGAAAGTAACCCTCCCTTGTAATTATGGGGTTTACATTACATAGTTCTCCAATAGGGTGGGAGCATATATAAATCACAAGTTAATATTAAAATATATACAATAATGATACTAAAAACTCAAGACAAACCTATGGGTTCCCAGATAGAAATCCATAGACCATGCTACCACTTTTGATTCTAACTTTAAATACATAACACCACACATCAATTCATAAATCCCATTTAACATTCCCAAAGAAATTATATATACTTTTCCAATCTAATAAAAAAATACATCCAAAGCATCCCAATATGTTGTAATCAAATATTTGTTCATTAAATCAATACAGGGGAAAACACTAAGCACAAGACACAATAAGGAACACAAAAATAGTTACTTTAAAAAGTGAATATACATGATAAATGAAGGAGGATTCATATTCAATTCACATTGTTCCATGAACTCCACATTTAAGAATGATTCATGATATATAATATAATGATATCTTGTTATAAGGTGAATATTTCTGCATGTTATTAATCATGATGAACCCATACCAATCACTATTGTCCTTCATCAAATTCATCATGCCCAAAACACCATTATAACCCCCCAAATCAAAACCACATCTCATAAAATAACATTAAACAATATGTTCATAGACCTATTGCACAATAGCTCTCATCTATCCCACCATCAATCAATCTATCAACCCAAGAATCCATTACATCACCCAAGTTGTCCCACTTCACAAATAAAAGATCTCAACCAAAATACAACACAAAACATAACGAACATACACATCATCGTCACCCCATGTACAAAGGAAAAACACAATTCTAGATTTAACAAGGCATTCCTAATCTAATTGAAATTATTTATTTAGGTGTTAACAAAGAAATAGTATGGTCATGGGGGATCCATTCAATAGAACAATATCAGTGATTGACCAGTTTCTATATATTAGTGTTCATCCAAATACCAAAAAAATGAATTACATTAATCATTTAGTTCACAAACATTTCCCCCCTACAACAAAAAATTATAGTGGGTATTTACCCCATAAAATTACAATATTATTGAGAAACAATAAAAAAGCATGATAATGTGTTTCTTTTACCAACCCAATGAATATTGAAATATAACTAGGTAAATTATTATGGTTAATTTGTATTCAAATATCTTCACATAGTAAACATATATATCCACACCCTTCATGATGCACAAATAGGTGGATGAAGGGAATCCTACCTAAAAAGGATTTCAAAGATCTTCACATGAGAATGAAGCACTTGACGGATGTATGACCACCTCTCATGCTATATTTTCATCTATATGTTGATTACAAGACACCACTACACAATGAAAAACTATATAAAACCTTGTTAGAACAAAGAGATGTCACCCTCTATAACACAGAATGAAAAACAAGAGGAAAATGAGATCAACCTAGATGATACTATAAAAAAAACAAGGAGGAACACACCTTTTATCGAAGGCATATTTCTAGGAATCGAATGAGAGAATTTTTGAATCCATCATTAGTGTGGGAATCTGTATAAATATGTAGAGGTGTCTTCATGTCTCTATGGGTAGAGGGACATTTTATTTTTCCAAAATATTTTTCCACTTTAGTGGGAAGAAATGTACATAAAGCATTTAAGAAGCATTTGAATACATGACATTTAAACCCTATAATGTCATGCAATGCTAGAAGGGTGGTTTCCACACACAAAAAACCCCAACCTTTTGAAATATTTTATTTTTATTACCCAATAATATTACATGCCATGATCCACCGAAAATAATCCACCGAAATATGATTTATAATGTGTAACCTACTTACAAGACATGTAAGTCATACAACTGCATTGTTTCACCCCTAACTCCCTGGAAAACTCCTCGAACATCCACAAAAAATCTCCAAAAATTAAAAACTAGAAACATTATGGGTCAAGATGGAATGAAATGTAACTATAGATACCACTCAATGTATTATCATCCATTATAATCCAAAACCAAACCAAATGAAAAGGGGTATGTAAAACCACCATAAAATATAACATTGAATTGATTCACCGCACCTCAAATGCTACTTCTAGCCAAACACTCCAACTCAAATGAACATATAAACACTCTGAACACAGATAGTACTATATCTAGAAGTTGTGTCATTCCACACAACTACTATGCAACCACAACGTCCAATGAATTTATTTGTTCAAATCATATGAATTATGGAATTCCATCCTCAATGTTACAAAACTATCCACTATGGCTAGTACTAAATTTACCATAATGGTTTAGTCGCATCACAGTTAATGCAACTCAATTAAGAAAATTGTAATCCCCTATTTATATTTCATGTATTTATCACACCACACATATCTCAAACAAAGGGAAAACAACTCATTTGATTATCCATGGTTCAAACATCACATTTCGAAATAAAACAGAGACTGAAAAAAATCAATCCGTTTTTGGGTATTGGGCATGCATCTATGTTTCTCACTCACAATTTATCATTTCATGGAAACAATGCCTCTACACCACATGAACCAAATGAATTTTCCTTCCATGTAGAAGATTTTATTGACTATTATGGATGTATACTGGCTACTACCCAAATTCCATGTTTCCCTTGATATCTAATTATCCCTAGTCAAGTACATGGGAGTCATAATGAAGAAATCAATAATAATGAGAGATGTATATGTCATCAAGGATCCTCAAATTCTATATTAGAAATTCTTAATAGTATAACACATTGAAAAATATCTGAAACACCTCAATGTTCCCAAAAATCAAAGGATAAATTATAATTCCCTTATTGAACCTATGTTTACCACATCAAGGGAAAACTATCATGAACCTGTAGTCCCCAACCTAGAATTTGATTGTCATACTCTTGTGATCCTCATAAGACATCAGTTGATCTTGGGCTACATTCATCCTTTCACAAAAAAACTTATCATTTTATCCTTTCTCTATACTACCTCAGAACCACGAACAAATACCTCACAAACCTTTACCAAATTCGATGGAGAATGACATAGTCTTCCATTCAATGATTCAAATGGATCTATACTGATTGAACAATGGTATCTATTGTTATAAGAAAACTCTACCAAAATCAAGTATCATATCAAATATCCAAAAAAGTTAAAGATGCACGCTTGAATTATTACCTACAAGGTCTGGGTTGTCTGTTCCATCATTCCCTTTGACTGAGTGTGGAAACCAGTGGTAATTTATATCATGGTGCCAATATAATGTTGTAAAACCATCTAAACTATTGAGGTAAAATTTTTGTCCTTATATAAGATAATAGACCTCGGAACTCTAGGCATCCCCACCACCTCATCCACAAACCTCTTTGTCAGGTCATCCACTGCTCCCAACTCTGTGATAACTAATAAGATAGCCAATTTCAGCTACTAATCCATCATCTCCCAAATAGCATAACAAACACACAAATCTCTAGGTACCCCTGTGATAAAAATCCATCTACATGTTATCCCATTTACACTTGGTGACATATAATGGATGCAATAAACCACACAGAACATGATACTCGATCATCACCTTCTAGAGAACCAGTCACATTACAACAAACTTTGACACTCTTAATTTCATCTCAGGACACCTAAACCACATCTTTAAGAAATGAAATGTCTTAGAAACTACTAGATTTATTACCTAGGTTGATCCATAACATCAAGAAGGACTTCAATTTTCATTTCAACTAGAAAAAACATTAATCCATAAAACATCATCTGGTTCTAACCATTCCCTAACGACCCCTCGAGAGAAAAAAAATTCTAAACACAATCACACAATACATCTTCCTCTAAGTACCCACACAAATAATCCTTTTTCTAGTGCATTAGAAAAGGCTACACCATCATTAGAACCCAAAAGCCTCTACCATCTTCCTCTATTTCATCAATGTGCAAGGCTACCTACTCCTCTATCTCTGTCCAAGTTCCTGACGACACTCCAACAACCTCCTTCTATGACATTTTTTCAAATGCATCTACTTTTTTATTCACCATCCATGAGGTGTAAGAGATCAAAAATTTGTAGTCCTGAAGAAACTCTTTCCACCTTTAATATCGTAATTTCATATCTCACTAGGAAAAGATAAAACTCAAACTCGTGTTATCCTAAAAGACCACAAATCCCTCCCCGATGAGGCAATGTAGCTGAAACATCATTTCTAACCTGATTGTTATTAGATCTAGATTGTCGGTGGAATAGTTATGATTGTTGTGATGTACCTTTTATGGCCCGTAAAAAATCAATTCCCACTACTGCATCACATTGTATTCCTAGATTATACTAGAAGAATCATAGAACACCTCAAACATAATCCCTTCCTTTGGAACCATAACACCACTACACCAACCAAATTTCCATCCAGATAGATTTAAACCACCTAACACAGATCACTCCACATAAAATCATGATTCTTCCTGGTCAAAGCTGTCAAAATGGATGAAACTCAATAGAAATAGGAAAAAAAACATCAGCTAATAGCATGTGAGACCATAAAAAACATTCCTTTTCTACCACATTATTGGGTTATTTCTATGAAACAACTACTTAATCCTTTAATTTTTATACTTTTACACTCTACTAAGACATAACATGTACATGGAAATTCACTTTTTGTGTCCATATCATACACTTTGAAAACAGTCTAAAGAATTGGTGCCATCGATGAATCAAAATGATAGTTATAAAATTATTTTCAAGATACTCCACTGAATTCGAGTAGATTATGTTTTTGTAACCGATTATGGGGAAGATACTCCACGACTCGTTCTTGGTCGTGGCCTCTTTCGGCCTCACCGGTGCGGCATGACGGTGCCGCACACCTCCACCGCGGCCCACTCTGGCCGCGGTCCCTTTTCGTTCTCGCACGGAGCTACGGCACCGTGTCGCCTTTTCCACAATTTCAACAGGGATCAAAAAATTTAAGGGGATGAGGATTGGACGTGTTTGTGCGGTCCGATCTCCTCTCGTTATTTCGATAACAAGCTTTCAAATTATTTAAGAAAGAACGTTAAAATAATCATTAACGTAAAATTAACCCCTACCTCGACAGAAGTTATTGAACAATTATCATCGCGGAAAACGACGTCGTGGGGTGAATCTCTGTATACGTCAACGGAGAATGTCCAAGGAGGAAGCAACATCTCCCTTACTTTGTCATGGAGAGAATATTGTATGGCGACATTGATGGTGAGTTTCCACGTCGGTGCATCCTCCTTGGTCGTGGAGGAAGAAGATGACGGAAGAAACCGAGTCTTCGAGTAGATGCTCCCCCTCAGAGAAAAAGTGTTATTCGTTGACGTGGGTGCATTCTTTGTAGAATAAGATGAAGTTCTTACAAGGTTAAAGAGATCTCCTCCACCCAATATCCTCACACAATTAGCCAACCTAATAAAATAAGGCCACCCACTTATTTTATTATGATTTCCTTACCATTTCAAAAACTCAAAATTCAAAATCTAAACCAGTTAACTAAAAGACCTTGAGTTTTCAAATTAAATGGGGTGTTAGGTTGGAAGGAATAATGAGGGTGACAGGGATGTGTTACTCACATAAAGGGGGAGTTAGGTAGTTTAAGTAATGTGTAGGGGTGAGACTCATGTGGGCCCCACCTCACCATTATCCTCTCAAGGGTTATTAATAACTAGTGGGTCCCACCCCAACTCCCACACATTGGATTAAACCACTTAGAATAAGGAAATAAAATTGTAACACAATTTTATTCTACATTATATTTAATCCACAATTTTAAACAACTCCTCCCGAGAAAACACACCTCCGGGAAAGGTCCTCTTTAGAAACTACCACTGCTGCGGGTTCAACGGTGCCCTCAGATTTCAATTTTGAGCACTGGTTCAAAAGATAGATAAACCTGCTCGTCCGTTCACTGAACGTACCCGAGCTAAACATTGGAAATTGATTCCGAGCACACCGGGCCTCAGAATCAGGCTCCGTCTGAAACCGCACACTCACAAAAATTTGAAATAAATTTAAAGAAATATGCAAGATGTTTCCGGGTCTTTATATTACTCCCACCTCAGGGATTTCTGTCCTCATAAAGAAACAATACAAAAATAAGGAAACTAAAGGAGATATCGATCACGCATCTGAGCCTCACGCTCCTATGTGTTCTTAGGATGTTCCCGTGCCGCCAATGCAAGCGCACAAGAGAAATCGACCATCCCCATAGGACTCTCTCCTGTAAATCCTCAACCTCAACTGGAACCTTGAGAAGTCACCCTGTCATCGATGTCAAGCTCTCCGTGGTCAATGATGATGGATTGGTTGTGCACACATCTCCTCATCTAAGATACATGGACGACATTGTGCACCCGATGCGTCTGCGGTGGAAAGGCTATGAGGTAAGCCACCTTGCCAACTCATCTGGGGACCTGGAAGGTCTGCAAAACCTCAGAGATTACTTTTCACCTTGGCCATATCTCCATAGACCCCATCGTGGTGAGACCCATATAAGGACGTGGTCTCCATCCTCGATGTATAGAGGCCTCCATTTCCTTATTATAATTGAAACTCAAAACTCCTACTGCCAAGAGGGTAAAGTTGATTGATTCATGAGTGATCGAACACAACCTCCGGTGCATGAGTTTATCCTATGCTGCCTGGGGTTTCCTTTCCTCTGACCTAGGAAAACCAATCCCAACGTTGTAGATAATCCACAACCTTTTTTCCTAATACCGTCAATATGGGTATGTACTATTAATCCAATACATACCCAGACCAACGTCGGAAGTCCTCTATGATGCCACCAAAGGAGACTCAAACTGAAACTCTCGCCTTGAGAGTCAGATCACAGTGTCAGTGTAAGTGTGATTATCGTGTCTCCTCTCAAAGGTATCTCCAGATGTGATGGTCAAGTCAACGGCTTACTAGAAACTCTAGGTCTGGGACACGATTCGTTGAAGAAAGGAATGATTCGTATCAACGTCTATTGTAACGATAGATAGAGTTAGACACTGACTGTCCCTTGAATCATTCATAGAGCCATTGGGTCACACTCCTTGACCGCAAGTAGCTACACTTTTTCCCTACCCTCCACCTCCATGAACCTGGCGGGGATAACAATGGCGGGTGGTTGTAACATGTTGAAATGTACACCACCTCATGCTGCTCTCCTAGATCTGTCTCCACGTCTGCTGCTCCGCAGACTCATCTGTCCTTAACACTTCTTCTTCTTGGATCATTTTACAGGCCCGAGTCTCTGAGACTGGCACAACTTTCCTATTTCTTAATGCACTATGCAGTCTCCATCTGCTCCTGGATGATCTGAAACATCTCCGCCGTAGCTCATACCATCTCTGGTCGGTAAGAAGTTTTCCGAAGTGGTAAGTTGGTCAATGACCACCGTTCTTCGACAACGATCTGTAAGAGCAGCTAATATTTCTCAATTGCCGAAAGGAGAAACTTGGTCTCATCCTCTGGATGAACCACACACATTTTCTACCACAGTCAATCCTGACATGAATGATGCATTCATGCCATGGACGAAGTCATAAGGCCTCGATGTTTCTACCAAGATATCCAACCGTCACTCTCGCCTCCAAGGGTCGAGTTACATTGTCGGCATCAGTGTGAGGTCACTAGGTCTCATCCAGTAGAAATATCAAAAGTGAGGGTCAAGTCAACAGTTTTAACCGAGACCTCTCAGTATAAACCCAAAAGGGCATGAAAGTAAACATCACAAAGATAAGTGTCTTCTATTATTGCAGCCCATAGTATGAAGACACAAATACAACAGAAACATCGAACTATAAGTAAAAATAACAAAAGGAATCCAGTAGTTTCTCTCATGTCCACCTACTTCCAGAACTCCACTGCCTTGTCCACCACTCGGTTGTTGCACATGCACCCACCAATGCTTCTGTCTCGGTGGCTCCTCCAATGCCCGTGTATGAACTATGCGGGGAGTCGGACAGTCACGTGCCATGTGACCCTTCCTATGTCATGAGAAACACTGTCTGTTTCTTGCACATCAGGCTCTGACTCCACCCCAGGTTCCCCGCACTACAGATCCTATAACCTGAGGTCACGCACCTACTGGTCTGGATCACTTGGACCTCTGCATCATCTGTCTACTGCCAACAGATGACTCGGCTACTGATGGAAAATCTTGCGGCAAAGGCAGCAGCTCCTGAGCACGCTCGGTGAGTAGAGTCACTAGTATAAACTCTACCTTGAAGAAGGTATTGAAGTCTTCCCAGGTTACGGAAATCTCATCCCAAAATTTGATCATGTGGCTCCACCACCTCTCACCTACTCCCTAGAATAGGCTAAAAACTAGGTACACCATCATGTCTGCGGGTGTCCCAGCTATGTTGAAGGATCATGCTACAAAAACCAACCAGTGTCCATCCGTCTAGAAATCTGACTCGCCTTGAAACCTCGGAGGCCTCTGATGCTGGAACTCATGAATCATGCTCAGTAGGTGTACACTCTCTACTGGTGTCTCAACTGGTGGAGGGCCATGTACTGAGGCCTGACTGCTTGGTGGGCTATCATCGCGCTCACCACTCAGTGACCACCATGTCTGACTATGTGAAGTCATCTAGAAAGAATCAATCGTGACACGGTCAAAACATTATACCTGGTGAGCTCACCTGGTTTGAGTTAATTTTAATGAAAATTTTGAAATGACACACACAATCATTGTTTTCATGCACTGAGTTGGAAATCAGTATTCAGGTACTGGTGTATGGATACATCGTCCCCCCGCACCAACACTTGACTCCCTCAACTGAAGACCACACTTAGTACCCTTAACACTATTGCTTCCCAGAAAAGAAATATCATAGTACTATGTTTTATGGTAGAACCGACTCCTCGGATACCAATTTGTCATGACTCGTCTTTAGGGCTCGTGTCGTGACTACCCCAAACCCGCCTTCCATAGGCCAGGGTCTGGTGACTAGCAGCAAAGGCATAAATCCCAATAAAAAATGAAGGCATTTCCATTATAAAAGTAAACAACAAAACAGAATAAATGCGGAAGCAAACACTAAGTAGAAAAGAATGTGCTGAAAAGTAAATGGGACAGAATACAAACCCAACTGGAATGTATAAATACAACTGAAGGAAAGTACAACAGAAAAGACAAGCCGCTGGAAGAATAGAAGTAGCTCCTGTGTTGTCCACCTCGAATCCTACTTGAATGGTAGGTGCAGATAGCGCAGCTCCTAGATTGTTTACCATGGATCCTACCTAAAGGGTAGGTACATATAGCCTTCTCAATTCTCTCTCCCATCAACCTCCTCTGAGTATCGTCTCTTCATCAAGTCCACCTCCGGATACTGACTTTTCATGAGGTCCACCTCCGAATACTGACATGTTGTGACGTCCACCTACAGGTACCGTCCAGTCCTCGAACTCTCAGCCTCTGTCTGCGATTTCTGTCGTCTACATCCAACACAACGCGGTGTAGGAATATCCCGTGAGGGTTGAGTATAATGATACTCATTAGGGAACCCGAGACCCTCATGGTCTCACTAAATCCAACAAGGATAACCACAAAGCCTGATCTAAATAGATAACCCTTACATAGGTATAAGCACATACTTATACCTAAATTATTATGTAACCCATCTCAATAAAGAGATATCACATGGATATGAAATCAACATTTCACCACTACATAGGTATATTCCCATACATATAGAGAATGTATCAAGTAATCCATCTCAATCATAACGAAATCACTAAGGTCATTGACTCATCTCAAACCAGGATTTTCATTATCGAAACCGCAACTGCTGAAGATCTCCTCCTCTGTTGAGTACACTGATTCAGACACGACTCCAAAGCACTGCTCACTAACCTTATACTGTTGAGGTACTCCTCCTGTCGAGTACCGTGGATCATCCACCAAAACACAGTAGTGCTCCCTGTCGGGGTCTACCACCCAAACACTGTAGTGCACCCCCTCTAATAGCCTGCAGAGGTACTCCATCTGTCGAATACCATGGGTATTCCACCCAAACACATTAGTGCTCCCTGTTATGGGTCTGCCACCCAATCACAGTATTTCTCCCCAATGGACTATACAAGTCACTCCGACTCAAATCAGACAAGCATTCATCAAGTCTCAGCCAGCTACACGGTCTCTGTATTCCGTACGCTCATCTACTGGAGGGTCCACTCCACGTGCTACTGGTCGATACTCAAAGTATCACAAAGTACAATGAAGAAGAATCTCAAAGGAATTCCCCATCATAGGGGTCTCAAAGAAATAGACGGTGCATCAATCGGACACCCGGTCTGTGAGTTACTAGCCTTTTTGTCCTGGGGGCCCAGTTGGTTTCATGTACGAACCAACCCAGCCGTATCTCAACTATACCTCGAACTCTCATTGGGTATACTCATAGGGAACTTTTCTCAACGTGATTACTAACACCACTGACGCTTCGACAAACGGTCGTTCGGTCTGAATGTTATCAGCTTTTCTGTTCCAAGGGCCTGGTTGGATTTTGAGTACAATCATACCCATCCATACTCCAACGACATCCAAAACTCAGTTGAAGTATACCAAAAGTTGCGTCTTACAAAAAGGAATCCAATAAATTCAACGGATCGTCAATCGGACATCCGGAACTCATGTTATAACTGTTTCTACTCCGAGGGCCCGATTGGTTTCGGGTTCAAACCAACCCGGTCGTACCCAAACTTTTCCTAAACATCAAGAGTATTACACCGAAACGATCATCTTGATCCAAGGATCCCAAAGAAACTAACGGCGTGTTGATCAGAGGTTTGTAGCCCACGTTATTTGCGTTTAAACGGATCTGTCCGGAAGTAGGGGTTCGGGCCCAGTCTGACCCGACCGGATACCCCCTGGGTTGGCCTAGTTGGGCTCAGCCCTGCCTGGAAAGCATGGCCCTGCCCCGCCGATGCAGGCCGGCCCAGCCTAGACCGTTGCAGGCGGTCCGGCCCAGCGTGGGTGGCTCGACGCTGGACGAGTGGGGCCCAAAGGGGGCGCCCCCCCTTAGGCTGACCGGGGGTTTGAACATGCAACTTTTCTAGAACGGCAGGCCATTAAGGCCAGCCTTATGTAACACAGGAACCCAGGGGGTCCCGCCTCCAGGTGGCGCTGGTGGCCGGACGATCCTAGACGCCTCCTGCTGAACCGCCGTGACATAAGTCCACGGCTCCCATCCAACCGGCGCGGCGCGGTGGTGCTGTGCCCCTCCGTTGTGGCCCGCTCTTGGTTGAGGCCTCCTTTGGCCTCACCGGCATGGAGCGACGGTGATGCACACCTCCACCATGGCCCGCTCCGGCCACAGTACTTTTTCATTCCCGCATGGTGCTACGACACCACTCCGCCTTCACCGTATTTTCATCAAGGATCAAAAAATTTAAGGGGAGAAGGATCAGTCGTGTTTGTGTGGTCTGATCTCCTCCTATTATGTCGATAACAAGCGGCCAAATTACTTATCGAATAACGTTAAAATAATCATGAACATAAAATTAACACCTACCTCGACACAAGTTGTTGAACAATGATCGTCGTGGGAAATGGTGCCTGGGGGTGAAGCTCCGTATACATCGACATAGAACGTCTGAGGAGGATGCGATGTCCCCCTTATTTTCTCGTGGAGAGAAGATTGTATGGTGATGTCGATGGAATGTTTCCACGTCGGTGCCTCCTACTTATTTGTGGAGGAAGTAGATGACGGATGAAACCAAGTCACCGAGTCGGTGATCTCCCTCAGTGAAAAAGTGTTCTTCGTTGAAGTGGGGATGTTCTTCGTCGAAAAAGATGAGGCTCTTCTAAGGGAAAAGAGCTCTCCCTCACCCAATATCCTTAGACAATTATCCAACCTAATAAAACAAGGCCTCCCCCTTATTTTATTATGTTTTCCATGCCTTTTAAAAACACTAAATTCAAAAACTAAACCATTTAATTAAATGAGCCTGAGTTGTCAAATTAAATGGGGTGTTAAGTTAGCAAGATTAATGAGGGTGAGAGGGAGGTGTTACTCACATAAATGGGGGAGTTAGGGAGTTTAAGGAATGTGAAGGGGTGGAGATAGTGTGGGCCCCACCTCACCTTTATCCTCTCAAGTTTTGTTAGTAAGCAGTGGGTCCCACACCAACTCCCACACATAGGATTAAACCACTTAGAATAAGGAAATAAAATTATAACAAAATTTTATTTTACATTATATTTAATCCACATTTTTAAAAAAAACACCTCCCGAAAAAAGCACCTTTGGGAAAGGTCCTCTTTAAAAAATACAGCCGCTGCGGTTTCATCGGTGCCCTCATATTTCAATTCCGAGCACCGGTCCAAAAGGTAGATAAACCCGCTTGTTCATTCACTGAACGTACCCGAGCTAAACTTCAGAAGTTGATTTCGGGCACACCGGGCCTCGGAATCAGGTGCTGTCTGAAACCACACACTCACAAAAATTCTAAAGAAATTAAGAAAAAAAATTCCTTGAAATTTCCGAGTCTTTTACAAATACATCCCATTCTATATCCTTAATTTGATAAATATTTCACTAAAAAACTATAATAGTTTAATAGAATATGTAAATGTAATATGGAATTATGGGTTAAAAATATTGTCATAAGAGTAAAATATAAACATTGTAATAGTCATGTAATTGATGGAAATAATTTTAAAAATTCCGAAATGTAAAAATTAATTTATATTGTTTATCATATAAGGTTGATCTTTATACTTTATATTGTTCTTATATCTCTCCACACCATTCTTGTTATGTATTTATAAGGTTTAAATAAATCATTATAAGGTTTTTTGTTTGTTAAAAATGTTAATTGAATAATCTATAAATTTATTTTTTATTTCTATTATTTTATGGAATAAAAATAAATTTAGTTATTTCATTATAAGGTTTATTGAAATATTCTTAATTCTCCTCCTTTTTTCAAAAAAAGAAAAAATAAATTGTCATATAGTTAAACATTGTGTTAAGAGGACTAATTTTGTTTCCTCCATAAGTGTAATTTTGTAATATTTTTAAGAGTAAATAATTTTTCATAAGAATTAATTCCTAATAATAGATTCAAAATTATAAATATATTGAGAAATGATTTTTTGATAGCATATTTTTGGAAATGTCAGAACATTAATTGGACAATTAAAAAAATTATGTGAAAAAACTGTTAGAGTCATTTAAAACATAGAAAATTATTTTAAATTAAAAAGTAAAATATTTTCTAGAATGGGTATGATATAAATCCATATTAAATATTGTAACAATAAATTAATAAAAAAAATAAGGATAATAAATACAGAGACACAATTAGAGTCACTTTCATTCAAAAATTAAATCTAGTAAAAAATCCAACAAATGTACAATAGAATATACATTTCTTATTTTACAATTTTTTTTAAAAATGGATTAGAATCCATTATGGTTTTTAGTCATCAATAGAAAATTATTAAAGAATAAAAAGTGTTAACTGAATGAGTGATAATTTAACAAGTGCTTAAATGTTAATATCAAAAACACAAAGAGATATAACACAAGTAAAACATAGTAGATTTCTGAGAATTATAATATAATGTTAAATGGAATCTTAAAATAATGAATATATTGTGTTTTTCATCTATCCTCTTCCAATTTGAGTATGAAAATACTATATAAAAAGAGATGGTCCAGAAATGTATCTATTGTGGCCATACATTTAGTGTGACTATAAATGTAATGACAAGATTTATTATTATATATAAATCTCATGTGGAGAAGATATATATAAAATATTATATATTTATAATTTAGTAATGACAATGAATTAAGCTATTTTTTTAGAAATATCAATATTTAGTGTTTATGTTTCATTATAAAATGGGGTGAAGAATAATAATAATAATAGAGTTTTCAGAACCAGCAAAAAATATTCATAATTTAGTTAGGGATCAAATATTAAAATATCAAACACTAACTAGAATAACCTATCACATACAAGTTTTATTGCTTGGATGGAGAATATAATGTAGAAAATATTATCATAATTATGAAAATATAGTGTTTGTTAACAATACTCTTCCATTTTTATAGATAATTTAATAGTTATAGGATGATGGTTTATGAAACTATCTATTTTGGAAATACATTTAATGTTATTGTAAAGGTTAATAAAATATTGAGTATTATTAAAATATAGAATGTGTTGTGTTTATTATCATTCCTCATCCAATTTTAGAAGGAAATTTATATTTAAAGGGAGATGTTTCTCAAAAGTATATGTTGTGGCCAGACATTTAGTATGGCATTGAATGTCAAAACAATATTGAATATTATACATATATCTCATGTGGATAATAAATTTTTATTGAATTATATATTCATAATGTACTCATATTAGTTATGGAAGGAGTGTGGATTATAAAAACACTAATTCAATGGTGTTACTGTGTGAAAAGTATGGATAAAAATGATTTTTATCAAAGTAATATATTGATTGATATTTAAAAATGATTATCTATGTAATCATATTTATGAAGGATTTTTATTATTTTGTGAATTATTTAATGTGAAATATTATTTTTGATACAATAAAGTAATCTTATCGAATGCGATTTAATATTTGAATAGAGGATAACAGTGAATTGAAACCATAAAAGATGGGTTTTATGTGAATAAATAAATAGAATATAATTTTCACAAGGTATGAGAAAATATCTTTCTAGAAAGAAATAATCACTTGTAAAAGGAATTATATAAATATAATTTTCTCAACAGAGGTGAAACATTAAATTTTTTTGAAGTAATATTTTATGAGTTCTTTTCATATAAATACCCCTCTAATCACCTCCTTTTGTATCTAATAATGATTTAGAATAATAAAACAGAAATCAATTATTCATATTCTGAGAACCATGAATAAAATTTTCATACTGCGTATTTGTAATTATAAATTCTTGAATTCAAGATCAATGATGAAATTTGAAAAAGGAAACCAATAAAGGTGTTTCGTGAAGTGAAAAATATACAAAAGATTATCATGGAGGGGTTAAACTATGAAGTGGAATCATTATTGATTTTTTTATCATTCAAGAGAGTTTTAATCACTAATGAATGAAGACTGTGAAAGAGGTCCCTAAATGAAATTTTTTAGAATATAATTTAATTTATTATATGTATTATTTTCATATACTATTCTCTTATTTATAGTGCTTATTCAAAAGATCATGTATTTATTTTGAGCTACATATTTTGTAATTCAAGATGAAAAATATAGAACATATTATTTTTTATATAAAGTACCCATAATGTCAATAAAAAAATTAATCATCAATTAAATGTAGTTTATGGAGTTGGGGACATCATGAGTGAATTTGTGGTGGCAGTGTTTCATCTATTAATATAATAGAAAACGTAGTGATACTATTATAGGGTGAACATGATGAAAAATGGTATCCATCAAACAAGTGGAACTTATTGAATTCTGAAAAATTATAACATTGTTGGTTTATGTTCCTTGGATGTATCCCCTAGAGTTGAGTTAGTCAAAAATGTTGTTTCTTGTTTTAATTTATTGATTTCTTATTTCATTGTTTATGAGACTAAATGTGAAATGTTTATGATGTTCTAACCATTGTGGGAACAAGATCAAATGCAATAGAACTAAAAATTTCACACCATGATTCGTTCCCCTATCAGGGTGCCCCTTGATAGAAGAGATACATAGAAATACCTTCTATAAGGCCAGATTCCAACTCTAAAATACTGATATCCTTCTAGGATTGGGTGAAATTATAGGGAACCATAATGTAAATAATTAAACTAGAGTGTAATTTATCAGTTTTAGGGATGGTGGAGATCCTCTAAAATCTATAAATGGAGAATCTCTCATATATACAAATTTTTACATCAATTAATGTTGTCAATTTACAAATTTAAAAAAAATATCTTAATTATGTTTATTGGGAAAGATTTTATTATAATTTATTAAACAAAAAAGAGATTCCAGTATTAGGTTACAAGTCCGTTCATGGGTATTTATAGACTTTAGTCATCTAGATCTCAACATTAAATTTTAATAAATTCTAGATCATTCTAATAACCACTGTCGCTAGAAAGTGTGTTCACAAGCAAAACAATCTGCAGATGAGAACATTCTAGGAATATATTATATTCCTTCATACGTGCAATTCAATCTTTTTTTATGTGATTTCAAATATTATTATGATTCTTATCTTGAATAAGGAGTATTCTTCCAAAAATACCTCATTTTTATTTCAGTAATTGGGGAAATACTATATCATTTTGAACATTCATGTGATATTTTTTTTTAACTTTTTTAACTAAAAAATAAATAAATTTAAATTCATAATGAGTTATATAATGAAATATTTTACTTCAGTATTCAATATTGTGCATATTGTTATTTTTCACTCTTAAGGAAGTGTTTATATTTATAGTAATATTAATTACATATATTTCATATTAATTTTTTTTTATTTTTTCATAATTGATTTCTCTGAATAATTTTATTATTATTCATAATTGATGATTTTTTTTCAAAATTAATTATATTTTTATTTAATGGAAGTTGTTTGAAATTTTTTATTTCGATTATTTTAATATGCTTAATTTTTTTAAATCTCTCATAAAAATGACTTTTTTTGTGACAGTATAGAAATATGTTTTACATATTCTTTGGAATTATAAATTGTTGAATGAAATACATTATTAAATATTATATTTGCATATTATATAACTAATCCATGAATTGGTTTTGTGAGTGTTTAAACTATATGGATTAATTTTTGTAATTGTATTGATTTACTATTTATTTCTTGAACGCGTTCACCATTTAAATTTTTGGGTTCTTATTAAACTAAATACTTATATGATTTGGTATATAATTTATTTAGTTGGGTATATGTTTTTCAATACAGAGAAAATAATTTTAAAGGAAAATTTAATGGAATTAATTTAATATTTTTTAAATCTTTTCTGTAATTTTAAATATCAGGATAATTTTACAAATTGGAAAAAAATATATTAAAAAAATATCATTAAATTGAGTAAAAATATTCATTTTGTAAATTATTTTCCTGGGAGGTAACAAAATTTAAATGGCCTTTATTGATTTTCTATCAATCCATAATTTTTAGTTAAGTTACTACTATATTGTTTATGCTTGACACATTTCATAAGGACATGAATTATCTTAATTATTTTAGAGTTGATAATTCTCCTTTATTTGTTATTTATATTATATATTCCATTATATTGAATGTTTTATCTCTTAAATATACATATTTTCATAATAATATTTTTTCCATATTATAGCAGTTCTCTTATAATTTTATGTGTTTTCATTTACTTTATTAATTAAATTATATTGTGTAACCTTAATATTATATTTATTATTCATATTTTTTTAAACAAAATATTTTTATTTTATTTTTTTGTATTTTATATCATAGTTTCTAGTTTTATTTAATATTTATGTTTTATTTTTAGTTATTTAAATTAAATCATATTTATTATATATATATTTTATTTTATGGTATCTGATCAGTTTGTATTTTTTTTGTAGTATTACATTATATTCATAATGATTTGTATTCTTTTGTACATTTTTATAGTTTTATGAATATGTTTAAATTTTTTGTAACTTGTTTATTTTTATATTAATATTAAACATATTCTCTTAAATTTATTGATACGTAGATACTGAGGAATGTATTATAATATCAAATAACAGATTAGTATTATTGTTAATATTACATTTGTATTTTAACAATATATTACTTACATAATAACATATTAGTTATGAAATTTTTATTTTAATATCAAGTAAATATTGAGTAACTGATGGGTTTTTATTAACAATTACGGTGAAGTATGTAAGAATGAATTTTTAGTTGAAGAGAAACATAAAAAATACCTTGAGAAACAAAAAATAAGCCTACCATATGAATAAATTGGGGGAACTAATGTTCATTAAGGAATAAAAAATAAAAATAAAATGTAGTATAAGATTCAAACTGTGGAAACTTATAAAATTTAATAATATAAATTTAGATTGGGAAGATTCATCTTTATAGTAGAAAAGAATATGAGTATCTGAACTAAAATGATACATATAAAATTAAAATATAAAATCAATCATTGTATAAGATCAAAATTTCCATCGATGGTTGAAGAAGGTTGTTCAATGAAAATAAATAATTCAAAAGAACCTTTATCAATAATGAAAAAAACTAAAAAAATTACATTTTATTCAAATACATTTCATATGATAAATACATATATTCTAAATGGTGAGGAATTATATAAATCAGTAATGAATAATGATAGTGAAGGTGTTTAATTTTGTGGATCTGATTAAATTATGTTCTATAATAAGGAACTAAATCCATTAGAAATAGAAAAATTTATTTGATTAGTTTAATTCAATTGATTGATTATTTTTTATATGATATTAATAATTTTATTCTTGAGGATGATTCATATCGTGGGTTACTAATCGATGATAGGGAAGGTGATGTATTGCGGACCAAGAACTAATGGAGGTTGACCTTCTAATGAAGACAACCATTGAATATTTAGTAATTATTTATTTAAGGAGAAATAAATTCTATAGTATACTGATTGAGTACTAAAGGGGTTCTTAATAAGAATTATTTATCAATAATATATAGTCTAAGAAGAATAAAGACCCATTATAACATTCATATATGATACTATTGAGAACGTGAGGTGACCAATGACGAGGGAACCAATTGATTAGTTAAGTCAATGATCAAAATAAATATAAAAGTATAAAAGTGTATTTCTGAGTCCTAATTTCCATTGATTATATTTAGATAACTAGATCTCTATATTTACAGTGTATAAAATTATTAAATAATAATGAATTTAGATATTTGAGAGTGTTATTTAGACGATAGGTAAAGGTCAATTGTTATTATTCCAGATCAAAATTATTCTAGAAGTGGTAGTAGTAGTTTATACATATATATAGTATTTCATTTTGATCTTATTCATGATTTCTAGTAGTATCAAATTAGTAACTTTAATTTTACTGTGAATTTGAGAAGATTATTCTTTTTCAACATAAGATTGTATCTCATTAAATCATGATTTTATTTAATTATTTCATTATATTGTAATAATTGTTCTATAACTTCTCGATCTTTTCTAAAATTCAATGTTCAATGTTATAAATTTTAATTTAGTGAATTTATTATGATTTAACATTGAATTGTATTGATATAATAAAATTTTATCTCTTTATTTAGTCTTAAGTATCGATGCCTTTGTTAAACATGTTACTGAATTTGAAAATTCTTTATCCAATGATTGACATATATATTTATAGTTAAATTTTCATTTTATATTTAGGTTGATCAATGGTTAGACTATGTCACGATTAAATATCTTAAATGAGTTAAGTTTTTATGAATCTGGTCTAGAATAAAATATTTTCATTCTAGTATATATTTTATTTCTTTCAAAATTACATAAACATATCGATTCATAACATTACAAAACTATAATAGAAATTAAAATAAAGAAAAAAATCCTTCCTCAAGAGAAGAATATACTGTTATCAATTATAGGATTACATTATTAAATTACTAGTCTATGTTTCCTTTATGTTATTTCATTGAATATATTTTATCATCCCTTAAACCATACTCAAAGATACTATGCTAAAAACATAAACAATACATTTCTAGATTTTATACCAATAATTGATACACAATTCTCTTCCAAATTTTTAAATCCAAAATGAAAAACATCATATGGTATTATTGAATTACGTACACACTTAGGGACCTTTTGGATGATATTTTAAATGAATTTGGAAAATACATTATATAAATAACACTCATGACTTCATGTGTGTTTTTTCACTATACCTAACTTTAATATTCCATAAATAGCCTTCAACATCTCCCAAAAAATTCTTTACTAATGAATCCTTTTGAGCCTAAAATCATGTAAAATCATTATTCATGACAAGGGTAATAAGATACATGATAAGGTTGATATCAAATGCCCTTTACTTATAATCATGAGAATTTATAATTTAATTTAAAAATGAGAATATGATGATAATAAATGTATAATGACACAATCAACGTGCATGAGAAAAAATAGGAAAATGAATACCCATAAATACCTAGATCACCAATCATGAAATAAAGAATTATTTATTATCAAAGGAAAGGGTTATTAAAATCAATAATAATAATCAATATGATTTCAATGTTAATCAATGTAATCATTAAAAACCGACATCTTTTTTCCCAATAGAAATAAAAAATTCAATTATTTATACATAAACTAATGAACATAGCTTGAAAAATAATATGGTTTTCATAAAAACCCATAGCATGAAAAGATTAATCATGTATGTGTCTTGGGAAATAATTTTTCATTTCATTATTATAAATGGAATATAAATACAATCAATATCTATACCCAAATAATTGGAATGATATCACAGACCCAACCATCAATGGTTTTAATGTGACCACCCATCCACGGTTTCTAACATAACAACCATTAATTAGTTTATAACAGAACCACACATCATTATAATATATTTTCTTGAACTGTAATAAAAAAAATTATATACATATTTCTTGTCATCATCAAAATCATAGATACATCAACTATTACATTCAGAACATGATTAACCACTAATAAGGTAACTATTTCTATGAAAAAAGTTTGAATCAATTTTTATCTATTTAGATAAAGTATGGGGATACTATAAAAAATCAGTCATACAGAAAAATTAACATCAATATTTGTGAAATTAATTAATTTTAATACACAAAAATGTAATTAAAAATATTCATTGGAAAAATATCATTTTCACAAGGAAGATATATTCCATTAAAAAATTATCAACATATTTAAGAAATTATTTTCATTATAAATGTCTTTGGAATCATATAAATTATTATTCAATGATACCAATGTTTGAGACGGTTTGAAACCATGAATATATTTTATATTTTGAAAATTAACAGTCTTTTTTAATATTTAGTAATGCGATTCTAAAGTGACAAATTTACAGAATTTTAAGAATTTAAATTTCATAAAACCTCATAGAATAGTGTAGATGATATTTTAAAATAATTTATGATATATTTTTTTTATATAATAAATTTTTGGAAAACATTTTATAATAATATGTAAGGAAGATTTATACTCTCAATGTAATAGAAATTAAAATATCGATAACACATAAAAATGATCTTCTTTATGATTAAATAATTAATAAGTGATCAAATTGATGTTAAATATGTCAAAAAAATTAATAACTATTGGAGAATAAAAACTATATGGTAAAAAATAATAATATAATTAGATTTACCTCTAAGGAACCATGAAAGTAAACAATCCCTAAGAGAAAATAAATTGAAACATAATTCCATTTCCAGTTTGTTGACTCTTAAATCATAAACCCCATGAAATAATATCATTAAATAAATATGTAAATATAAAAAGGATATTCTTGATATATAATTTAATATTTTAATTACATACATCTAATTAAATAATATTTTTTCATATAATTAACAAATTCCCCAAGAAAATGGAATTTAAGATGAATAACCCATACAATGACCATGAAATATAATTTTGAGTTAACCAATGGTTATGAAATGCATATAAATTAAAAAAATTACTAAATACCTAATATATATATATATATATATATATATATATATCCATTACCACATAATTATAACATAAAAATTTCAATAAAGAGTCTTTATTACCCAATCAATGCACATTGAGATAAAAACCCCTTTATCTTTTGGTATCATTCATGTCAAAACTACTTGGCTGGGATAATTTATATTGAAACATAAAAAACAAGGAATTATTGAAAATTCTTGATATAATATTTAAAATGGTATTATATATCATATATAATAAAATTTAGTTTAATAATAATAAAAGATGACTCAATGAATATTTATTGAGACAAAATCTATTTCTATTGGTCTCGTCAATCCATGTAATTACTAAAAATCTTTCATAATAAACTTAAATCAATTAGGTATTCGTTTATGAACCGATTACATGTTTATTAATTTATTAATAAACCATTTATTCATTTTCTAAAAGGAAATATTTAATTACAGAATTTTTAACTCCATGTATTGTGTTTTGAGGATGTTAAGTTCAAAATTTTAATACAACATCCGCATGTTGACCATTGTAAAAGGATTAAATGTTCAATAACTTTATGATATTTAATAGAAATTATAAATAATATGCTACAAAAAATATTTTGTTGAAACAAAAAATGGAGGATGGTTATTATAAATGATTTATGATATAATTAAATAGAATGAGGCTTGTATGAATTCCAAATTAACCATTTCATTTTTCAACAATCAATATATAAAGAAGGTATACATATTTTATTATAGTTAAAAAATGATATTGTTAACCTAAATACCATAAAATGTCTTTTAATACACTTATATATATATATAGTTATATCATCTGTGTAATGTGGGGATGAAAAAAAATCACATTGGTTTGTGGAGGAGGTAGCCCACTCCTCGAGAAGAACTATCTGATCAATTTATAATATATGTATTGTTGATAAAATAGACTATATTTTATTTTTAATAATGATAAATTAAAATCAATAACATATATATACATTAAATAATTAATTATGACCATTAATGTGACCTGGTAATTGATAAAATAATTAAATTGACCCACTATGTAGTAGTGCACCATACACACAAATGATTTATACCATTCCTTCATGATGGTGTTTGGAGAAGTATATGGTTAAAAAACTAATTTAATAAAATAATATTATTTTTTGTTTTATATTATAATATATAATCATATATGGAGAGTGTTTTTGGTTGGTAGAAGACAATATAAAATGATATCTGTCATTAAAGAACCACACCTCTTCTTAGGACAACCTCCTTTTAGTTACACATGTAGCCTGATACAGTTTGCATTATACACAAATTAATAGCAATTTATTTTTAGATAGAATTTATGAATCTATTTTTGTAGGTATTTTTAAAATAAAATTGTTCATGAGTAGTGAAGAAATGAGAAGAATATTTTTTATTTTATAAGAGAGGGGAGGGGTAGGTTTTGAATTTCCGAATATATTAAATTTATATAACTTAATTTTCATTGTTGAAAGGAATGAGTTTGGTAATTTTAAAATATTAGATTACGAGGAGTCTAAATATCTTCAGACAATATTATTTTTTCTATCCTAGAATATATTTTAAAAAATATCATTTTGTTTTATAAAACATTATCACATTTTGAGAATTAACGCTAGAACAATATTTTTACTATTTATAGTTCAATAAAGATTCTCTAAAAGGAAAAATTTCCCCTTACTAGATCATGGTTTATTTTTAAATCCGTATCCCATCACTTGAAAAAAAAATTAATTTAAATCATTTTTAAACTATTATATATTTTTATATAATATTTACATCAATTTTATAAATATAAATTTAATTTGACTTCCAAATACTAAAATAAATTTTTGGGGTTATAATATAATGAATAAAAATGTTAAAACCTTGTTACACACACACACATATATATAAACCATTTTTCAAAATAATTAATTAAAATAATACTATTTTTATTATTTAAAATTCACATTAATTATTTTTTTTATAAATTAATAATTATTACATGAACACTGAATTATATTTGGAAATAAGTATTTAATAAATAAATGTTAAAAATAAAATATATAGATAAATAAAATTTATATTTAAAATTAATATATCTAACAAAACATATCCTTTATTTATCACTATGTAAAAAATATTAATGTACTTACGCACATGTGTGTGAAATTTATTGAATTATATATACATAAATATCATAAAGGTCAATATCTTATATTATGGAATAAAAGGTCACATATTAATAACTTCCAATTTTATGGATGACATATATTCATAAAATACAATTAATAAATGTTTTTGTGTAATTTTACAGTCACTATTATTTAGTTTTTAAAAAAAATTACACGATTCTTCCTTGCTGAGGTGACATAAAATTATTATGGTTAATATTTATATTGAAAAAATAAAATAAATATATTTAAAAAAATAATAAATAATAATTCGAAATAT
Source organism: Viscum album (assembly GCA_963277665.1). Classification (NCBI taxonomy): domain Eukaryota; kingdom Viridiplantae; phylum Streptophyta; class Magnoliopsida; order Santalales; family Viscaceae; genus Viscum; species Viscum album. The sequence continues at coordinate 896,346,934 of OY728138.1, forward strand.
GGAATTCATTTTCAGGATTCAAATCATTGAATTTGTGAATTTTAATTTGAAAATTGAAATTAAAAATTAAATAGAAATTGCTTGATGATGAAAAGTTTTTCATAAAAATTATTCTTTATGTATATAATTATTTTTATACCAATATTCAGTATAAAATTAATTTCAAATTCCATAATTATATTTATTATTAATAAAACATAACTAAATAAATTTAAATACCAAACAAAAATAGAAATTTATAATTAATAATAGTGTTAAATAAAATACAGTTTTTAATAAAAATCAGTATTCAATGCTATTAATGGAAAAATTAAACATTTCTGAAAACTATGAAAATCACATCATAACATAATTTTGATAACATTATTTACAAAATTGAATGTAATTTTATAAAATGAAATGTATAAAAGAGAAATTAATTAATTATAATAAATTATAACAATAATTAAAAAAGTTATTTTTGAAATAAGCTATTTTTAAAACATAAATGGACCTAAAAAAAATTCAGTTCTTATTTACATGAAATTTATCAATAAATTTAAATTAAGTAATGATTATTTAATTATTTCATTAATTAATTAATTATATCCATAATTTCTAATTGTATCTAGTTTATAACAGTTAGGTAATAAAAATTTAGGGTCTAGTTAAGCTCTATTTTTTGTATCTTATATTCTGTTGAACATAGTACCTCTCTTATATTAATGGTATATTAGAAAAATAGTTGATAATAATTAAACCAAATAATTAAAATTCTTTCTTCATTAGTATATATACATTCTATATCCTAAACACCCTAAAAACACAAAATAAATTATTCCTTACAACTATAGAACATTATTCACCATACTATTACATATTTAGACCAACATTATTTACTCTGGATAGGATGATTTAGGGTTTGTAAAAAAATTTAGTTCTTCAAAGATAAGCATCTTATCTAACTATCGACTAATCCTATAAGAACTAGGTTTTGTGGCCAATAGTGTATATCGAATGACACAAATCCAAGGTGGAATGAAACCTATTAAATTATCACTACTCCATAAATCATACAACCAAAAATTATATCTACTCTAGAAAATGGAAGACAGTTTCACTTCTTTGGAATAACCCCAGAGTATGTTATTATACATTATCTAAAAAAACAAAATCATCAATAATAAGTTATGAAAGTGGCACAAAAAACATTAAAAATTGGCACAAATTTTGAGAAAACATGTAATTAAACCCCTATATCCTCATTATAAATTTGATATAATATTTAGAATTTGATCTTAAAAAATAATTTTTGTTTTTTGAAAAGTATTTCCAAATTAACCATTAATAGTAATTAACATTACAATCCATTAAGTTTTTTAATAATAATCCCCAGAATATTTATAATAAATTATTATTATTAACTCCTCAATAAGAAATTACAAAACTAAATTTACTAATATACAACAGATGAACTAGATGTCATTAAATCATGGATAATTAATTAATTAATTCAATACTAAGTGATATTTTCATATTTAATATTATTCGATCTAAATGGAAGCGATGAAAAGAGTGCGTTTGATCACAAATACAAGTAACTAAACTCGTGAAATAATAAAAAAAGTTGTATATATGTATTTTTGATGCGTAAATTATAATGAAATAATTTTGAAATGATAATTATGTTTGAATTATAAATTCATAATAAAGAAACAAAAATAATTGATAATCATGTACATAAATTTATTTAAATATGGAATTCATATTTCTTGGATTAAAATATTTTCCGTCATTAATGAAAAAAATCTGATATGAACAAAAATAAATTTTGAAAACATACCTTGTTAGTAGGTTGACAAGTAGATAAATAACACATATAGTTCAACATTTATAGATTTTACTCAGTTAAAATAATGAAAAATTCAATTTGTGTCCATGTAAAACAATTATTTAATCATGATTTATTAATCGTGGAAAATACATGATAGGGTTAATTTACCAGAGGATTCCTTTAGTTGATTTTTTATCAACACAAACAGTTTATGATTTCAATCATTTGTAAAATATTGCTGATAGAATAATGGAATGTAATTAAGGATCTTTATGAAATGATAAATTTAATAAAAAAAAGTAAAAATTAGTTTAATAATATTTTCTAATTGATAATATCCATAAATTATGTTCAGTAATATGAATATTTATATGTGATTTCATAAAAAATTTCATGACGAGACAATAGTGTATAAGTGAAACATTATACTCTCTAACATGTTGATAGACAATCTACTAATATTAATTTTCTATTTTGTAGTCTTCAATACACCCCCCTTCTTAAATACTCCCTAAACATATCCCTAGGTCATAAATAAAACAATTTTATCTTTAATTGAATAAACTAATAGATTATTAGTTCATTGCCCAAGCAATTCTTTAAATGTAATTTTTTCACGTGTTAGAAATTGAAAGACTAACATCTACCTCTTCCTAAAGAGTTAAGTGAAATTAATTTTAATATTAAAATTAATTGACGATGCCATGTGCTGCCCTCAAGATAATAACCTAAAAACCTATAAGACTATCACAAACTATCCTTATTTATATAATATTCTATATCATGAAACAGTCATTCAATATCAAAATTTCAATATGTCTAGGGAAATCAACATCACAGTACACAAAAAATACGTCAAAATAGCATTAAATTCATACTAAAACCATTAGATGATAACAAAATCAACTCACATAACGAAATTTATTCACAATTATAATATCCTGATTGGGTGCCTTGTACCAGTTCCCCAATCCAGTTTGTCAGATGTCCTATGAAACACCACCCCATACGATAATGGTTTTTGAATGATAGAGAGGGTAAGAGAAATTATATGGGAATACTGTACCATATTTATTAGTGTAATCCATAGTAGATAAAATGTGAATAAATTTAAATACAATAAATTTAAACAAACATTACTATAACTTCTTAAAAAAAATTGCGTACATTCCACCAACAAAATAATAATTATGCCATGTCATGTCACATATTGCATTGAAAAAAAGTATTCCCAAAATGAAGACACAATGACGGATCCCCAAAATGATTCATGAAATTTTGTTTGGTTCCATCATCCATTCATTTTCTATAGTGGAAATAAAAACTCCAACATAATGCCCTTGCACTTATTCTAACCAATAACCACGAAGAAACTCATATACCAAATGGTTCCCTAAGTAGGGTGTGGGAACAAATCAATAGGCTATCACAATCAATGACTTAAAATATAATGAATAATAAATAGATTGAGGATGTACAAATAATAATGAATAAATAAAACTAAAATATGTTAAATCATTTATCAATTATGAAAAAAAATACATTTAAGTCTTAGTTCTATGATTTATACATTTTTTATATGACCATCATCAATCTGTGTTGTTCATTTCAACCATGTGTCAAAGGGGACATAGGATGGAAAACATGGAGTCATAGTCTGGGAATAAGTGTGGGATTTAAAACACCATGTATGACCATCCCAAAATTGATATAGAATTCTATGTCCATTCCCTTGCATTTACAAGCATCAATCCATTCCATGAAAATATATTGTACTCAAGGGTACCAGACACATCAGTCTGATACAATAATGAGACATTAGAATCATTCCAAATTCCCAATTACATTTATCACTCAACCAAGGGTTATCATTAATGATACTCCATTAACCATAAAATAATGTGATATGATTCATTTAAATTATAATTCAATGATTCATTAGATTCATTATGTTCATAATTCCAACATCAAGCTCATTTTACCATATCAAAACATCCCATCCATTTATCTCTAATTTCAATCCATTTAACCGTGATATAGATCCCTATTGACCAATATTCACATTCACCCATTTTCCATCCATCACATATTTAGCATTTGTCATTAATCTAAACACCCTCATCAGGATATGATTATGGCTTAATCACATTTCTATTTGGATTGATATGACACATTGCCTGATTTATCATTTAACACAATAAACATTCATAATCAAGGTAGTGGTCCAATGAATTGGTTTCTATAACCACTACTCATTAATCTTTATTCGATTACTAGGGGTCAGGAAAGATCCTACACAACATTTATATATAAATAATTAATTCCATGATCTAGATATCAAAACAGAATAGATCGGTAACATGATCAAAGAAAAACGCACCTAACTAACACATTATTTGTTGGATATTACTTGTAGACCACTTACATTATCTACCTATAAAATTCTTGTTTAATAGTACCCTTTGGATCTAAATCAATCAACCTTCAAACCCCAACATTTAATTTTACAGAAAAGAGGGTTTCAGGGCTCTGTATGAAGGGGAATTTTTTTACATCTACCGTTATATAAACTAGATAACTGATGAGAGTTAGACTCACCTAGAGAATCAATTCATACAAACTATTATCAAAATAACCTTGAATCAAAATAGAATAATCCATTGGAATCTTGGAAGGAGGATGTTGATCTCCTAGTATATTGTAGGGTGAAATGGTTGTAAAATTCGGAGTGTTTTCATAATTATTGACGGAAAATGGGAAATTTTGTCTTTTAAATGAGGTGCATGATTTGGATACAAATATGACCAAATATTGCACCAATTTTTTCCTAGAAAATTTCCAAGAGTGTGCTGGGTTTCATAGGCTAATAGGATGACACATAGGTTTACAATGTAACAACCTGGTCTATTGGAGTTATGTATGTCACCTCCAAATGTGTTTTATATTATTTTTTATAAAATAAAACTATATCTCTCGAGTAATTAAGTGAGTATAATTGAAATGTGACCAATCATTTTCGAATGTTAGATGAATTTATGTCAATTATGTCCATTGGTCAATTATGACCCTTGGTCAACTAATACCATTTACAACTATGGAGATTGGAAATCACACTAATAATAATAATTTCATTTTAATAATTAGTATTACAGAATTGAAATTATAATATTTAAATGATGTAGAGAGAAGAGTCGATGTATATATCTAAAAGGGTCATTCCATATGTACCCATTTGTTAGAAACTGGGAGAGACATAGAATCATTGGTATTCAATCATATCTAATCCCAATTAGATCATAAACATGTTAAACATGAATAAAATAACCTATAATTATAGTTCATGTTATTCGAGATTGCCACATAGGTGATGTTAGACGAGCCACCCCAAGAGTCTATCAATATCATGCGCCTCAGCCTTAGGTTTTATGAAGATTTTATAAGGGTTTATGGTTGATGTCCTCACCTAATTATTTTATAATATCTTTGTAATTTTTTTATCATCATTTTATTTTTTAGTTATTTTTCTTAATAATATTGTCTACATGATAAAATGAATTCAATGTTAAATTTTATAATTTTCATAAATTATATATTTATTATAGACTAAGGAATTATTAATAACGTTTATTTTGATTAAATAGTTTGATTAAAACACTCTTATGAGAATTTAAAACATAAAATAATATTATATTTTCTAGTGTTAGAAATTTCACTATGAATTTTACTATAAATTATTTATCCCCTATTATAATTAATAAATTATGTTTTTTTATTTAGATAATAAATTTATCATCATTATAAATTAGTTATGATAATGTAAATATCATTTTTTAATATATAAAACCAGGATTAGGTTACGATGATTTGGGAAAATATTCTACAATATTTTGTTTTTGGGTGAATAATAAGAATACAATTTTTTGTTTTCTGTATGTTTAATGACAACATAATGATTTAATATGTAATATAAATTTTTTTTTACTCTAATGGATTATAAAATTATAATAGGTTTCCAAAATGTCCAATACCATTGGAAAATACCATGGGAAAACCCAAGGTTTTGTTAATACCACTACTAAGGTTTTCAAGGAAATTATTAAAAAAGAAGCTTCTCATTCACTTAAAATATCCACTCATTTCATCATTTCCCTTCTCTGAAAATAAATCCTACATAAATATATTTTAGTATTGAATCCATAGAATTACTCAAGCCCATATCGTCCCTATCCTCATGTTTTAGGAATTAATCTTCACGATTAAGGAAATGTCAACTTCTCCTTTCCTTTCATGTTATCTTTTTTATTATGCATGTATTTTAAATTTCAATTCTATGATCCTCTATAAATTTTAATTTATCCATATATAGTATTTACGGTCTTTTATTAATGGTATACCATAGTATAATATCTTTTTTATGTTTTTTAAAACTATTTTTCTCACTCATTGTTCTCTAGAGTTTTCTGTTCAAAATATATCTCTCTTTTTTCAAAAAATTATTTTATGCTATTTTTTAAATACCCATACAGTCTTATTCTAAAATGGTAATCAAATGGAAAAAAATTGATATATTTTATTCTGGGATTAACATTCATGAATTATTCCTTCATTTTATGTGGGTTTAAAATGAAAAAAGTATATTGAATTTATGCATATTCTTAATCACTTTGATTTTGATATGGAACTCATTTTTTTATTCTAGATAGTGAATTTATGAAATTTTTCATTATGATATATATGTTAAATATTAAAAATGATATTTCAATTGATAACCATGATAATGCTCCAATTAATTGGGTAAGGAATTTAGTCTCTATATATAACATGTTTTACGATACCTGAGTGAATAACCTTGATAATTATTCTGAAACCTCCAAGGTAAAACTTGGTCATTTTCTTAGGAATGACTCAATAAAATATTATAGCCAGATTTTATGTAATGAATCATGTTTTTTTATTATTATATTCATATATTACAATTTCTCAAGCCTTTTTAAAATTCCTTTAGTTCGTATGGAAGATTCTCATAATCATATGTAAACAGTTTCCCTTGTATTCCACTATTGGGCCTTATTATGACTCATTCCTTTGTTGTATGTCCTCATTTTATGAGAGTGAATAATTGAACTTATTAAGAACCTATTATGAATACATTTAACTATATTAGAATAATATTTTCATGTTTTCTTAAATCATGGACCTTATTTTCAAGAATCTAAACTTTTAAAGAACCTCTATTTATACAAAGAAAAAGAAAAGTTACGTAATTAAAATGTGGTATTACATAGTTTGTATCAATGAATGTCCTAGTTATATGTAGAAATTAGGATTTTAAAACATTAGGAATAACCTTAGGGATATGTTTAAATATAATAAAATTTTCTGGTATTTTGGTGAAATGTTAAGTGATTTTTCAAAATTAAATCCATATTTGGATACAAAAAAGTGGATTTAGATCTATAAGAAATGTATCTAGGGGTAAAAAATAAAACCACTACTTTTATATTGTCTCTAATAAGAAGTAATGCATGATAATGGGTCATCTTTCACTACTATTTTGACACTATCATGGGTATGTTTGGTTAATGAGAAGAATTTTAAGAACCATTATGAAGGATTTATAGAAAATTTAAATTTTCTAATGAATATCATATTGAATCATAATTTTTTATTAAATAAATGTTCCCTTGGAATTATATGATTATTAAATAAAAAATATTTCTCACTAATGTTTTAGTATTTTAGAAAATGGCTGGAAATTAGAGATACTACATAAATAGTAAGTGAAACAGACCTGGAATTGAAAACCATTCGATGGATGTCAGAATGGAATCACTCCTAATAATGATGAATAAATTTACTCGAGTTATGGATAATAAATTAAATCAAGATGATAATCCCAATTCACCTCGAAGGGAACTACTTTTTGGTCAGTACTTTATGAATCAAATACCAACTTATTTCAATGGATATTTAAACCCTTAGATTGATGAATGTTGTATAAGATTTATCAAAAATAAATTTTCTCCACACCATTGTTTAGAAGAAGAGAAATCCAGGATGGTTGTGTACTACATAGAGGGAGAAACTGATAAGGGGTGGAAGGTGATAAAAAATATATTTACAAGAGTGAAGATTGAATCTTTGGAATGGGATGAGTTCAAGGGAACCTTTTTCAAAAAACATATCCCATGTATGATGTGAATGAAAATGAGAAGAAATTCCTATATTTGAATAAGAAAGAGAAATAATCTGTAGGAAGCTACGAGATGAATGTCAAAGCACTTTCGCAAAACACACAAAGTACTATCATTGATCTAGTCGGACAATTTCTAGGTTTTTGGTGGAATAAATCTACATCTATAAGAAAATATTTCTACTGGAGACTATAAAATCTACGAGGAAATAATAAAAATATCTATGAAGGTCAAACTGAAATTTGGTGAGACAAAATGGCCTCAAAATCAAATAAAAAGAAGTGACATTTGGACCATATCATTTGGTGGATTTTTTATCATGTAATGGGTAGAAATAAATTTCATCTTACCAAATGAAATAAGAGTGGGATGAAGAATTTGGGTAACATCATGATTGGGAGAGGAAATTTTTATAGGAATATATGTTATGGACATATCACTTGGAACTATTGTAGTGAGGTGAAGCCTCAACATCTCAACACAAAGTGTAAAGGGAAGATGGTGCATTACCTACCTAAAGGCCAATGTTTTATGTGTCGATAGCTCAAAAAATTTTCCAATTACTATCCAAATACAATTTAAATGGAAGGGAAATACTATAATACCTAGCATTGGATAAGGGAGGAAGGTCATGATTTTTCTATCATAATAACTAAATTTGATACACAAAATTATATGGTGTAAGGAACCCTAATTATTATCACTAAGATAGCAAGTAAATTTTTTGATACTAGTTATAAAAATTAATTTAGTTAATCCATTTATGAAACTGAAATAAAATTAATCCTTGAACTACTCGAAATAGAGTTTATCATTCAAGACTTGTGGAGTGATTAGAAAAGCATCAAGAATGCATATTAACTTTAGTATTTCCTTTTCCAAGAACAATATCATTAAAAATCTAGTAGTCCTTCCCATGTTGGAATATGACATTTTACTAGGGATGGAGTAGATTTCAATTTATAATAATAATACCTACAATAAAAACATAGAAATAATATTATAATTTAATAGAAAACCTACAGTTGTTTTTATATGAGTGATATCTTGAATTGATATTTTTCTTGAATCATCACTCACAGCCTTGTTTGTGAAAATTATAAGTGATGATATAGGAGGAAATGAAATAAAAATAATCGATAATTTCTCCATTATCTAGGAATACATTGATTTATTTCTGGAGGAGTTACATATACCTCCCCTATAAAGCGAGGTAGAGTTCTCCATTTAACTTATTATTGGATTCAATATGATTTTGAGGACACCACATATAATGGATAATGTTGATCTAGCGAAATTAAAGATGAAAATCCATTAACATTTTGAGAAGGGTTTTATCCATCTAAGTGTGTCTTCTTTGGGAGAATATTTTATCATAGTGGTGATGAATGATGGATCAATGTGGTTATGCATTGATTATAGATAAAATAAAGGTGTAAAAGTGTTAAATAAGTACCCTTTTCAATGAATCGATGATTTATTTGACCTGAATTGTGGGGCTCCATTCTTATTTATGATTTATCATTAGTTTGGTTATCATCAATTGAGGGTGAATAAAGATGGTTTTTTAAAGAACACCTTCTAATAAAGATATGTGAAATATGAGTTTTCTATTATACATTTTTGAATTAATAATTCTCTTTCTATTTTATTTTATTTGATGAATGGAGTATTTATTGACGACGTTGAAAACATTTTTTTAGTTTTAATAATGATATTATAATATATTTAAAAATGTGTGAGGAGTGTGAGGATCATGTAAGGTATATATTTCAATCTCTGAGGAAATATATGCTCTTCTGAATTTCTATAGAATCTGAATTTTGGTTACAGAAAATTTCTCTCATGGGAACATTATATCCAATGATGGAATCAATATTTACGTTACTATGAAAATTGTTGTAGAGGAGTGTAATCATCTTATAATAATGTCCATTATTCATAGTTTACATTGTTAAGAATGATATTATATGAGGTTTTTGAAAAAAATTATTGACATTCAAATCCACTATCAATGTTAGATCGAATGAGGTCAAGTTCATTTGAAAAAAAGAATGTGAAAATTATTATAAGATATGTAAAAGATATTATTTACTACATGCATGTTAACTATACTATCTATTAGAGAAGGATTCATAATTTTTAATGTTGAATGACAAAAATGGATTGATTGTTTTCTCATGAAAAATGGTATGGTGATTTTTTATGCATCTCAATAGGTGCAGACTAATGAGAAGAAGTATCCTACGCATGACCTGGAGATTAATACTGTTGTTTTTTCTCTAAAGATATGAACACACTATATTTAGGGGTTTAAATGTGGATTATAAAGTAACCATAAAATAATGAAAAAGTAATTTAATATGAGATATAGGAAATGGTTTTAAGATCTAAAATTAAATGACTGTTCAATTAATTGTCATCACAGATGAGATAAAATTCACTAATGCATTATGTCAGAAAGACCTAATTGTTTTATAATTTATTAGCATTCAAGGATATCCTTTGATAAATTCCTAGTAAAAATGGAAATCAGATTCATAAGAAAAGAGACATCATCAACACTATCCCTAATTATTTCTCAACCATCAGTACTAGAGAATATCAAGAAATATAAATGCAAAGATACTTCAAAAAACAAAATATAGTGGGTATAAAGAAAGGGATGTATCTTGAGTTCAATATTTTTAAGGAAGGTGTACTGATATTTCATACAACGATACGTGATCCATATATTCTATAAATAAAAAAGTTGATGATGGATGAAAATCATAGTTCATCCTTCCCAATACAACCTTAAAAATGAAAATGTAGAGGGACCTTCATGATCATTATTGGTGGTATATCATGAAAATTTAGATTATCGACTACTCTACAAGGTTTCTGGTGTGTGAAATGTTATACATAAATTACAACATCCTAATGGTATATTATAACCGCAACCCATACCATCAGGGTTGTGGGGAAATATGACTATTGAAATTGTCACTAGTCACTAAAAAATATCCAAAGGAAATAATGTTATATGGGTTATAGTGTATTTTGTTACCAAGACGACCCAAATTATCTCCATTATAAATGATTTCACTATTTGTCAATATTATATTATTTACTTGAAGGAAGGAGTAAGGATGCATCGGGTACCAGATTCTCTCATTTCAGATCATGAAACATTGTTCACATTGAAATTGTGTATAATTCTTCAACAAGATAAGGATACTCAATTATGTTTTAGTATGACCTATCATTATTAAACTGATTTCCAATCTGAAAATTCTATTCATAAAAAGAAGTTCATGTTGATAATATACCCAATGATACATAAGGAGGATGGGATCAACATCTCATTTTAGATCCGTTATCATAAAAAACATTCATTCGAGTATATAATTTCACCATTATAAATATATATTTTGGATGAAATGTATAACACATACTTTGTGGGATGAAGATTTTGAGAGAAAGTTTATTGTGCTAGATATTTTTCATGATATAAAAAAGCTTCTTTCCATACAACACAACTTAATGGCCACTCAGAGATGGAATAAGAGCTATGTGGACAAACATCGAAGGATCATGGAGTCTGATGTTGGTGACAATTTCTTCCATCAAATTTAACATCGGAAGAGAGTCATGTTGGTTAGTAAGAAAGGTAAAATAATCCCCATGTACATTGACCCCTATATAATCCATGATCACATAGATGTTGTGGCCTATCAACTTGCACTTCCTCCAAATCCACCTCATGTTTATGATCTTTTCCACAAATCTGTCTTGATAAAGTATATTCATGAAATTTCACTTATACTCAATCCAGAGGTGCTATAACAAGAACATGACCTATCTTATAAGGAGTATCTTTTGGAGATAATGGTCTGTAAAGACAAGGTCGTATGGAAATAGACTAACCATACTGTTAAAATGTTTTCGAGGAACTGAAAATTGGAAGAATATATTTAGTAACTATAGGAGACAATGATGAAAAATTACTGACATCATTTTTCAACTGAAGGAAGGAGATGAAATATAAGAGATGAAATTTCTTATGGGGGTGGGGGTGTGGGATAATGTAATGAACCTGACATTTGGACGGATAATTTTTTCCCTAAAATGTGTGTTGTATAATTTTTTCAACAACACAACTATATCCATTTACTAATGAAGTGATTATAATGGAAATGTGAAAATTGGGTATCATCTATTATATAAATATTGGAAAATTATGGCCATTGGTAAATATGACTATTTTAAAAAATTCTTAGTAACAATTTTAACATACTATTTAGTATTATAAATAAAAATGATAATGATTAATTAATAAAGAAAGAAGAGTTAATGGCCACATCCAATAGATTCGTGTAGTAAAAATACCAATTACTGGAACATGGGAGGAAGGTATCATCATTGGATGCAGATCTTGACCAATCCCATGCCGAACATCAACATGTTAAATTTGAAATGAATCACCTATGAGAGAATTTCAAGTTAGTAATGAATACAACTCTAGCGATTTGAGGTGGGATGCCCATGAGTCTATCACTGTCGCACACTTCATCATTAGGTTGTATTTGAGTGTTACAAGGGATTGTGTTTTAAGTTAATAGTTACTTATTGTATAATCTATTTGAATAGAAAAAATTTATCTTCTATAATTTCATTTTTTAGTTTATTGTTTCTTAAAAATATAATGATTTTGATATATTGGTTTTTTTGAATGAAATTGTACTTTTTGTAAAATATATAATTATTACAATACAATATGGTATTATTAATAATTTTTATGGTCATGAAGTAGTAAAAATAAAAGAATCTTATTTAAAATAAAATTTCAAAATATTTTTATTTTCTTAAAGTGTCATAAATTTCACTATATATTTTACTATACATTTTCTACCCACTTGTAATTTTAATAAATAAGGATTATTATAAATTAATTTAAAATTTCTCAAAAATAGATTATTATTATGATAAATAAATCATAATTTTTATAATACCACATCCAAATTAGAAAAATGTGAATTTATGTGATTATTCAATCATATTTTTTTTGTGAATTGTAAAAAAAATAGTTTTGAGTTTTTGGTTTGTTTAATGACATCATAATTATATGATAGGTAATATAAAATTCTCAATAAATATTAGGAATATAAATACAATAACTGGTGTCCTGTGTGGTCAATACCATGGAAAAATACCCCTATAAAGCTCAGATTTTTTAAAATAACATTAATGTGGTGTGCAAGGAAATTAATAAAAAATGACATCTCTTTCGCTATAGTACACTCCCATTTATTAAATTCCATTCATTAAAAATGCATCCTAAACGAAATAGTGATAATATTAAATCTCATAGAGTTATAAAAATGTTTTCTAAGGCTCCAATTTCCCCAATCATTGAGTTTTAAGAGATACTATTCACGGTAAGGGAAATGCCAACTTATTTTTTCCATTGGAGTCCTCTTTTTTATGTGGTGCACATCTCAAATTTTAATAACATGTTCTTAATCACAATAACTTATATCACTATAACATATAAAAATTATTTTATAAATGAGATAACCCTTTCTACTTGCTTTTTTTATGTTTACCATAATCGCGATTCATACCCATTATCTCACATAATTTTCTTCACTTATTTTCTCTCTTTTTATCAAGAGATTTTTTTATTTTATTTTGAGAACTACCAAACATATTTATTATCTAGGGGTATTCAAATGGATTTAAAAATGATATATTTTGTTATTCTACTAACATACATGAATCCAACCTTCGTTTTCAATGTGTTTAAAATGATAAAAAGTTCATGTATTTAAGCATATTCTAAAACACCATGATTTTAATATAAAACAGGTTTTGTTATTCTCTAAGAGGCATGAATGAATTTTTTTAAGATATGTGTTAATAAATTTAATTAATAAATATTAATGGTGTTCTGTAATAGTTTCCCAATGCATTAGGTAATTCATTTAATATCTGAATATGACATATTTTATGATATCTTGGTGAATATACTTCATAATTTTCATAACACCTTAGTTATACACATTGGTAATATTCTTATGAATTACTCAATTAAATGTTGTAGAAACATATCTATGTTATAAATCATGTTCATTTCATTATAATATTCATATTTTAAAATGAATAATATCTTTTTGAGATTCCATAAGTTTTATATTTATAATTGTCTTAGTCACATCTAAAATGTTTCACTTGCTTTCCCTTACCTTGAATTATGCTAAGACTTTCATATTATGTATGTCCCATTATTTTGAAGTGCATTGATTGAACTAAGAATGAACCTATTATAAATATTATCAACTAAATTAAAATTTTGTTATAATTTTTTCAGGTATTATGTAACTTATTTCCATGAAACAAAACATTAAAATATCTTCTATTTATACCATGTAATAGAATATTAATGTAATAAAAAGATAGAATTCCATAAAAAATCATATTAGTGGATGTGAGAAATGGATCTATCCATATTCACATGGATTTTAGAATTTACCTTTAATGGTTTTTCATCCTTCTCCCCCATACTATAGACAACATTGTTATGGAGAACAGTTAATATTAATTGTGAAAAAGTAATGCTCCCTTCCTATTGTAGCCATTTTTTCTTCCATTTTCGTATACGAATCATACAACACACACCTAAGAATTCTCACAATCATGGGAAACATTTCATTACCCAAAATAATATAGTTAAACCAAAAAATAAATAGATCATAACTCATTAGATGTTTGGGTTCTTAAAACCTTACTACCATATAATGGATTGTCCTCAAGCTACACACCCAAGAATTACTAAGTCACCAGTTTATGAAGACTAGGACACTGGGACCTCATATAGGCCATTAACTCAAATGCAACCTCCAGAAACTTTCCATGATTCCCCAAAACATGTTATAATGACACTATATAACCCTATAAAATATTATTACTATGATCCAAAATATAAACAAGACACTCCTCAAAGGACACATCACGTTTAATATATACATCATCAAAATTGATAACAATAGAAAAGATGGGGTGAATCTTAAAAATTCATGACCCAGGAAAAACACAAAGCATACTATTGTAACAACTGGGATTAGGCTATTGGTATAACACTACAATGATCCTCTCAAATTTTTTTAATAAACCCACATACCATAGAACCAAATTTCCATATCTATGAATCTAACACCGAACCATCAATGGTGAAAATTGAAGGAACACATGATGTCCAACTAAAAAATCATGAGGTAGACATCGTTGATCAATATATGAATTTTGTCTACTATGGACCATAACCATATGATTTTTAATTAACTTAACCTACTCTAATGTTTCTGAAACATGACTTATCCCCTTGAACTCATATCCCAGACCGCCACCCATCATAACATGGTTCGAGACAACATACCATAGAGTGACTCATATGGTTCCATATGAATAGTATCCATGTATTTATTCATATATGTTGACTCAATAAGAACCAAGTTATTTAATCATGTTCCACCCAAATTAAGGTCACATTCTATCATCATAACCTCTAGCACATGTATTGTACGCTAAAATTACAAATATATCTATGTGTGTATATCCCTACTGAAAAAACCAATATACCAATATAAATTTGAAAAACATTATAGATGATTGAAGTAAAATGTCTATCATCGTTTGAAATAAAAAATCATGGAACCACATACAACCTTACTATCTCTTGGAAATATATTTCAGCAAACTGGTCTATGTAATAGTCACTTAAATCAATAATAAGTTATCCACCATTAACAACTAATTAAAAATTCCCTATATCATTTCACATTTATAGGGTTTAATTACAAGACATACCATGATGTCCATTGGGATATCATCCCATTTCAATTACAGAGTTTCAAATGAAAATGGTGTAACACCAAGACATGAATTCTTGTCCTTCACATGATAAAAAGCAGAGCACCACACCAAGAAACATGCATCCTCATTCATCATCCCTAGAAACTAATAATTTCAATTAATGTGACACTACATTTTTTTTAATCCAATATACACCACCCACATCGACACATGGAACTAAAAAATTATCTCCTTGTACATACGTGTAGGAATGAAAAAATTCCCATGAACCTAAATAGTGTCATCTTCTCCAATAAGCCATTATAAAGGTTACTCTCCTGATTCATGTAATTCCATCAAGGAAAAAAACTATGTATCCTCATATTATATCTAATTTAATGGGTCTGAATTTAAGGAATTAACTACCAAGTGTGAAATTATTATCTTTCCGTGGTTCCCCTAGAACCTCTATATTCATCTCAATGAATAATGAAATCATATTCCACTCTGAAGTAGAATCCATAAATAAATGTGTAAGTGTATTTTATATTAATGGACTAGAAAAAATATTCCACATTCATGGATTATAGGACAACACAAAGTCTAAATATTGCATATTCTCCGTCAATCATCAATGTAGGATGTTAAAATTCCATTCAGGAAACATGACCTTCATGATTTTATAAATGATAAATGCCATAAAAATTTCATCGAATAGGTAATAACATTGTCACCATAATGAATTAACCACCACAACAAACATGATGTTGTGTGTAGGATAATTTCATTAAGCATCCTTAGTTATTTTGAGACGTATAAAATTAAACGATCTCCTAAATTCATCACTGCTCTAGGTATATTCCAGGATCCAACTTTAAACAACATGTACTCTTTAACAAGATATGGTTGGATCACAATTGGTGTAGTAAGAATACATTTCATTGGCTATTAGAGGGAATTCATGCACGCTCTAGACGATTCAAACAACAAACCCTTCTTTGTGGGGCCCAAAATTGGGTATTGAAAGCTAGATAAGTCCTCGATGAATCTCTGATAATTGATCATAAAAACAATAAATATTATAGTATTAAAAATAATTTTTTTGGGAATTATAACATTATAGAACTACATGAATAATTTTATGGTCCACTAAAACAATATCTCATTATAAAATGTGTCATAAGAAATTATCCTTTTTGATCAAGAAACTAAACATTTATATCCTATTGTATAGAAAATTTGATCTTTATTTACTATAAAAGATGTTAAGATATTTGGCTTGGTCATCATGAGTTTGGGAGTACCCCAAGATGTTTTCTATGAAAACTAACAAAAAATGATTCTTCAATAGGTGGAATATTCAGTTCAGTAATTCCATAGACACTAAGAGAGTGTTCATTAACCATAATGGAATCACAACAAAATCATATAGTCCATACATGATTTAGAAAGTAGTCCAAGGTATATTAGATGTTCTCACACTTATTAGAGGATAAAATGACATCATTATAATATTGGAGAACAAATAATGGCCCCAAACATAGTCCAAAATATCATCAATATGAAAAAGAGGATATCGGTCAACGAAAACCATGATATTTAACTTCATGAAATCAAAACAAAAGTGAAAACATCCAATGGATTTCATGGAAAACAGCATTGGTGAACCTTAGGAATAATTAATTTTGTGGATATTCCATTGATTCAATATTTCCTAAAATTGAGTTTTATTTTACTATAGTTTTTCATTTTCTATTTGATATATTGGAATGGATATCAGCTCGGATTCTGGCGTTAAATAAACCATAAACGCAGTCAATCTCTCAGGTGACAAACATGGTATATCCTTGAAAATTGAATCCTATATCCAAAAAAATCATATTAGTGATGAAATAATGATCTAATTAACAATTATAAAACACAAAATATGAATCTTGGGTAGTTAAATCATCTAACATCATATGGAATTTCCCTATACAACCTACTGGTACATCCAATTGTCCGCTGATAACATAACTGTCACCATCATGGGATGAGGATTATTTTATTTAGCGGTGAAAATCAATATAGTCATGATACCATACTATCCAATAAAACCCCACAATCTATTCTAAATGAGACATCTCGAGAATAAATAGATTATAAGGAAGAAATACCATCCAATCTCAGGAGAGCACTTATTACTTTTCCTGTTATTCACTGTTCGTACTCAAAAAAGTATGTAAATTGAAAATCCACCACTCACAAGAACCATCAAAATACCAAAAGAAAATTATATACTAATATGAAATTTAATAATTTGAGGGAAACCTATCATATAAAAATCATGTAGTTGAATATTCTAAAATAATTGAACCTCAAACAGTCTATGATCTATCCTCACTATAGTTAGGTGCATGCTAAACTTCTTGAAATTGACCTAGCCTATAAAATGTGATTCATTATGTGTTCTGGGTGATACAATACCTTATTGATAGGTATTTTCATGCCCTAATGTAACATGATCCCCACCCTGACTTGTATGATTGGTGGATCTCCGACTTGTTGCTTGATAAGGGTTTGTTGGACCCCTAATGGCACTCTGTATTAGCCTAAATCAACCACCAATGCAAACCAACTATAGGTTTCTATTGAATATCAATATATGAACAATACTTCCACAATCATAAAATTAGAATAAGGGTCATTTAGACCAACCTCACTTGTTTCATGGAATTCAACACTTATAAACGATGATCGAGATACCCCCTTGGGAGACAATCCATATTCCCTGACTCTTATTTACACCATTAATCTAGCTAAAACAATCTTTATTGAACTTCTTAATATCAAAATATTATCCACCTTATCATATAACTGGAATACTATACTCTCCATCATAATATTTATTCTGGACCCCTTTAAAAATGAGATCCTAAGACACCACCTATATAAACATCAACAATAAATTTATTTTCACAAAGGACATAATATAACAATAAATCTCATTTTGAGAATTCCTATCCATATTCATCACAAATCCTTTAAACATCAGTTAAAATTTATATAAATCTATTATGTGACTATAATAATCCATCACTGTAACACCCTAAGAATTTATGAGATTTTTTTAATGTCCAATGTTATACGCAACACCAAGAGAATATTTCACTACACACAACACTAGCTTGTGTTGCGTTACACATAAGAGCAACCTCCCTCGATAGCTTTCATTGTACGCAATACTGAGTTTCACTAAATAATGATATATTATTTCAATATTATTAACTATCCATTATGAATAGTATTAACAAAATTTTGAATTTTATAACATTATAATTCATCTTACAAGTTTTCTAGAACAATATATGAAAACAATATCAATTTTTTAGATAAAAGAATTATTCTTTTTAAAAATTCAGTTTTACGGCCTTTTGGTTGTGCATCCATATTAAATATTATAAGTTCAATTTACAAAATAAACTTCTTCTTTTTAATCAGGATTTAAAAATTTACTTTGTGAAAATTTGTGATACTTTTCTGATAACTTTCATATTTTGATGAATAGTAAAAATATGCTAAATTTTCCTTAAAAAAAACTTTTAACATTCAGATAATTTATATCATTAAATGATAAAATCTAATGGTTTTAAAGAAAAAATAAAATATATTTTAACCATGTAATATAAGGTATGTCATTACCAGTAGTTTTACATTGAATTCATAGATAAAAACATTCCAATATTTGACAATATTTTAACTTTTAAAACCCATTTTCTTAAAAATGAGATTAATTTCAAAATAATTATTACATCTTCTATGATTTTAATTTCAAAAAATGGATTTCGTATACGAATTCAGTGGGTAAAAATTATGATAAAGGTAAATCGGGTAATTAAGTGTAAAAAAAAGATTATAAGATTACCATTACCACATGCCAAAATTCTATTGGATGAATAAAAGTTGACACATATCAACTAACGGTAGTAATATATTTTTTTCATGGACTATTGTCAATGAAAATGAAATATTAATAATTAAAACCAAAGAAAGTGACAACATGTCACTCTCTTATATCTTATAAGTGTAGTAATTTTAATTTAGTGATAAAATTCATAAATCTTTGAACATGAATAGTCTCCAGAAATATAATAAAATTATCTACATCATTATAATTTATTTAGAGTTTTTATTAATTAAATAATTATCATTAATTATTACACAACAGTGATGTTGAAATTTTTTTATTGATTGAAATATCAGATAAACATTTAAAAAAAATTAACTAAATATTATATGAAGTATTTAATGTGCTCCATAAATATAATAAAAAAATATTACATGTTATGAATCAATTAAATATTTTTTCTCAAAAATATTTTATTTTTGGATTTTATTTAAATTAAAATAAATGAATAGTTTCAAAATCAACACTATTGTTAATTTATAAAAATAACATATTATAAATTTTTTAAAAATCAAAAAAATATTTAAAAAATACAAATTCAAATTTATATGGTCGAAAATTTCATTAAGTATCCAATTATGGGCAATTAAAAACACATAAGTAATTATTTATAACAATTTAAAATTTAGAATATTATTACTGCAAATAAAAATAAATAGATTAAATTAGGATAAATCAATTTGATATGGTTTAAAATAAATCCCCAAAATGTATAAATTGTATTAGATGATGATATTACAGCCCTATCTCATCTAATATTCTAAATGAGTCATTTTGGGAGGTTTTTATATTGGGTTTTAATTTATTACAAATTAATATTTCTTTTGTTTCCAAAGGTGACCATGTCCTCCCTTATAAAAGGTCACCTCATCCCTCTCCTCTTCATAACATTTTGAGCCTTCATGCTCTGCCAAACCCTATACATTTCTCTTATCCATTTCCCTAGAAGCATACTAGAGGTTCTGATCTTCTTCAAAGACCATCATTAGTGCCCTAAGAGGATGTTTAGAAGAGGCACGTCAAAGAAGATGTAATATCCATTACCAATCCTTTCCAAATTATTTCTTCTTATACTTATTCTTATTTATTTTTTTCATAGTAAATTAATAACATCAGTATCACTGTTATACTGATGTGTTATTATAAATATGAAACATCCCTTTTTCACCTTCTATCCATCCTACGGAAAATAAAATCATTGCGCGTGCGTAAGTACGAAATACTGTCTCCACGTCGTGGTGTAATCTGTTTTCCACCACCCCCTTACATGGATGGGTATAATGGTGTAAAGAATAACTATATATGATTATTATAACATGATACTAATTCTGAGATATTCTATAATCCACTCCAATACTATTCAATAATTATGTGAACGATATCGTCGCTTGTGCATATGTACGGCTTACCGTCTTCACGATGCAATGTGATTTGTTCTATATGATCTTCATTAAAAAAAATTATATAAACGAGTTTAATAAATTAATATGATGTATATTATACGAATACCATTCTGAAAATTATGTAGTTATAACCTGAAAGAGGAATACGAATTTATTCGACAAAACACGCATAAGATCATAAAGCAAAGAACTCCCGAATAACAAGTAGCAATGAAATATTACATTTAAGAAGATAAGAATATGACCATATATGATTTCATAACAATGAATATGATTCTTCAATAAGTTAATGACATTATTTAAATCACTATACAAGAGTTTTGGATACATACAAAGTATATCGGAACTAAGGTAATTGAAAATCTCAAAATCATAATTTTTATCCGAGATTGTTTATACTTATATATTTATTGGGGCATATTTATCATCCACTTTTATGTTTCCTCAATATGTATAATTATCCCCCTCAAATATTTTAAATCTTATTTTACCTATGGGTGAGTTTTTTGTAAAAGATATTAAACCTATTTTTGTCGTTTTCAGTATGAGATACTTATTGACTTTTCCGGCCAAAGTACGAGAAGAATTTACTTAACTTGTATGGTATGAATGGATTTTTATGATTTCATAGAAAATTATTTCAATGAACCTTCCTCTACAAGATTTAATGTTTATTTTCAATTATCTTCTTTTAGTATGACATGTTGAGAAAGGAAAGTGGTTTTTTAAGTTTAAAGGACATTTTCCTAAAGAATGGATTTCAAGGGTTATATCAAAATTATTTTCCATCTAAGATAATATAGGGTTATGTTTCTATCCCTATTATTACATTAATTTGATTATATAATGATGTAATTATTTTTATGAATTCCTTTTATCATATATATATTATGTTTTGATGGCATGATGTTTAAGAATACAATTTTTATTACATGGGTTATTATACGATGTATGATGTATGATTTTTGTGGCACACATAAGAATGGTTTCATTATGAGATTTGGGGGACCTATATATCCCTCTAATGCATTGAATAAAGATTTATATATCATTAGATAGACATGGATGGTGTGGAAAGTTAATCATGTTTAGTGATACAAGAATAGAAAGAAGTGTGAACTCGGTTCAGTAATGGACTTTGTCCGCTATGATGGTCTTCACAATGGGTCTTGACTAATATGAAATGATTTTCTATGATTTTGTGTGTATGCCACAATGATTCATGTTATATGTTCTGATTATTTGGATTACATTTCACTACTATGATTTATCCCTTGTCATGATATTAAGATCACCTTCATAGTTTAAGATTTTTAAAATGTTATTTTCTTATGAATATGATATGATTGATATTTCCTTTGTTTACCCTTACTCAGAATTAGAGCTCACCCTTTTGAATTTTTTATTTTCCCCAGGTCAGGAAGAAGGGTATTAAGTAGAATATTCCAAAAATGGAGTCTATATATGATGAAATAAATTAGATAAAATGAATTTGGTTTATGAACAAGTTAGTTATGCTACCCTATTTCTAAACACACTATACCAATAGGGTCATATCATGGGTTTGTTATTTGTTTTAATAAGTATGCATCAATTATGAAGTAAATAACAATGTATGTAAAGTATGGGTCGCTATAGTTGGTATCAGAGGAAAGATATAGTCAACCATTAGAAACTAGGATGTGAAAGCCTTAGTAAAGAACCCTAAGGATATGTCTAAGAATAGAACACAATATTAGTGTTTTAGAAATAGCCATGAATAACATATGATAAGAAATAAAGTGTTAATTTTTTTATGGATTATTTGGTTTTCCTATTATGATTAGTGTTTCTCACACTATACTTCTTGGATTTAGTATATGACTGGAACCTGAAGGAACTGAGTTAATGCGGAATGAGAGTGGTAATTAAATGATTTTCCCCCTAAGCAACCGAACGTTATGGGAGCTAGAATGAAAAATCATGTAGCCATGATAACAAAAATTTCTCAAGCTATGAATCAAGAAGGACTTCCAAACGTGAAAAAGAGGGAGAAACATTCTATTGAACCCTTCATGAGGCTACTTCCACCTTCATTAAGTGGTTCTTATGATCCATTAGTGGCTGAACAATGCATCAATACCCTTGAAAGTATATTTTTAGTCCTTCAATGTTCTGAACATGATTAAGTCATCTTAGCAGTATATCATTCGGAAGGTGAAGTTGATCAATGGTGTAATCTTGTCAAGAATACAAGGCAAAGGGATTAAATTGAGTCCATATAATGGGATGACTTCAAGAACTTATTTTTCAATAATTATTTTCCTCATATTCTTCGAACAATGATGGAGAAGGAGTTTCTTGAATTGAAGCAAAAGGATGGTCAATCTATTGGTACCTACAAAGAAAATTTTACAAGACTTGCAACGAATGCTTCTGAGATTATTATAAAACCTGAGAGTAAGATTGATTGATTATTTAATGGATTAAAACCACGTCTCCTAGGGAATTAGCTATAAGGGACTTCAATAGATATGAGGAAATTGTTCTATGTTCTATCATGGTTGAGATGGAGATCGAAGTAACCCATCAGTCATATGGGTTTAATAAGAAGAGGAAAATGGGATTCAATGGAAAATATAAAGACCACACTAAAAAGAAGATGAGATCTCCCTTATTCTCAAAGTGTGGAAAGAAACATAGAGGTAATTGTCTTAAAGGAACAAGTAAATATTTTAAGTGTGGAAACAATGGTTTTCGGGCAATTGAATGTCGCAGTGTTAGGAAAAAGATGTCTACTGATGAGAACAATGAAAAGGCTACAAAAAATGCACCCCCTACACTTCAATGTTAAAATTACAATGAAATGGGGGAATTATGACAATCAATTCCTTAATCGATGGTTTTTTTATGATGATCGTCGTCAACAAACTCTTAAGGACATAGACAAAGGAAATTGACATACCATTTCTATCGGTGATGTGGAGTACGATAACAAAGTGGTGAAAGGTATACATAACATCCAATATAAATTAGTAATTGTTTTATTTGATTCTGGATCCACCCACTCTTTTATTTCTAATGAATTTTCTAAGGGTATTGATGTATTACCCCAATTATTAGCTGTTGAGTTAGCTGTGACAACTCCTAATGGCACAACAGTCGCATCAAATTTTTACAATTCTTATCCAATTGATGTTTGTGGGAATGTTCTTCCTGTAAATCTTGTTATCCTTCTTATAGTGGATTTGATTTGATTCTTGGCATGGATTGAGTTTCTTTATATGGAGCTCATATCAATTTCCATGTAAGGGATGTCACATTTCATATTCCTAATCAATCTGTGATCATCTATCAATGCATGGTTGAACATCACCTTCTAATGGATATTTCTTCCATATTATGGTTCTTGATTCCAATAAATGAAGGTTATTTATCTCAAATGGTTGGATAGAAACTCACTATTAAGAATATTTCCATTGTACAAGAGTTTGATGATGTCTTTCTATAATAATTTCCAGGTCTTCCCCCAAATCATGAAGTTTAGTTTTTAATAGTAATCATAACGGGTGATATGTCCATTTCAATGACACCTTATAGAATGGAACCAATTTATTTGTAGGAATTAAATAAACAACTATAAGAGAATCTTTAAAAGGGATTCATACACCCTAGTGCATCACCTTGGGGAGTACTTATTCTTTTTGTTAAGAAGAAGGATGGATCAATAAGACTCTGCATTGATTTTCAAGAACATAATAAGATCACTATCAATAACCAATATCATCTCCCACACATAGATGACATATTTGACAAACTACGTGGAGCTCAATACTTTTCCAAGATTGATCTTCATTTAGGGTATCATCAATTAAGGGTCAAAAGGGAGGATATACCAATGATGACTTTCCATACAAGGTATGAACATTATTAATTTATAGTGATTCAATTTGGTATTACTAATGCCCCTACTATCTTCATGGATATAATGAATAGAGTTTTTAGAGACTATATTGATCAGTTTGTGGTAGTATTTATAGACAATATTCTTGTATAATAAAAGAGAAAGGAATAACATGATGATCACTTTAGAATTTTATTAAGGACCCCATGAAAGGAGAAGCATTATGCCAAATTTTCCAAGTGTGAATTTTGGATTCAAAAAGATTAATTTTTGGGTAACATAAGCTCAAAAGAGGGGATATCTGTGGATCCAGCAAAAACAGAGGTTATCGAAAGATGGTCAAGACCAACAATAGTAACTGAGATCCATAGTTTTCTTGGTTTGGTGGGATATTATCAAAGTTTTGGGAAATATGTTTCATGATTATCTAATCTAATTACCAGGTTGACTTTAAAAGGAGTTATGTTTTTTTGGACGGATGAGTGTGATGACAATTTCAAGGAATTAAAAAGAAGGTTATCCAGTGCACCTTTGCTCACACAACCTTGAAGTGGATAAAGGTTTTTATCTATAGGTATGCATCCAAGAAGGCATTGGGGGGTGTTCTCATCAAAATGATATGGTGATAGCTTATTCTTCACGACAATTGAATATCCATGAGAAAAAATACCCAACTCATGATTTGTATTTAGCTGCGGTAATCATTGCATTAATGATTTGGAGGCATTATCATTATGGTGAAAGGTGTGATATTTATACTGATCATAAAATTTATAATGTACATTTTCACATGAAAGGAGCTGAATATTCACCAAAGAATATGGTTAGATATGATTAAAGATTACAACTCCTCAATCCATTATCACCCTGGGAAAGAAAACAAGGTGGCAGATGCACTAATTCAACAAGACCATGTTATCTTATCCATGATGAGGATAAAAAAAGGTCAAATATTTATGAATTTACAAAGGATATATCCTGAAATTATAATGGAAGTGGAAAATATTATCTTTATCAAATGAATGTTCTACCATCTATACATGTGAACATGAGAGAGGCACATAATGAAGATGTAGAGTTACACAAGAAGGTGAGAAATGTTCCTGAATTCCACATTGATTGTGATAAAATAATAAGTTTCAAGAATTGGGTTTGTGTTCATCCCATCCATGAATTGAAGAAGGATATATTGGATGAGGCTCATAGTTCTTCATTCTCTATTCACCATGGAAGCACGAAGATGTATAAGGACATGAAATAGTACTTCTTGTGGGGTGGCATGAAAGAACAAATTTCTGAATATGTCTCTCGATGCTTGGTTTTTCAGAAATTTAATGATGTGAGATAGAAGTCTAATAGGATTTTACAACCATTAACCATACCAGAATGGAACTGGGAAAACATCACTGTGGACTTTGACATTGGACATCCTAAAACATACAAAGGCAATAATGATATCTCTGTTATGGTTGATCATCTTACAAAGTCAGCACACTTAATTACTGTTAGAGGGGATTTATATCTTGATCATATTGCTATGATATATGTTAATGAAGTGGTAGTATTGCATGGAGTACCACTTTCCATTATATCTAATCGGGATCCAAGGTTTACCTCAAAATTTTGGTGAAGTCTTCAGCAAACTCTAGATACTGAGATGAGTTTCAGCACTGCTTATCATCCTCAGACAGATAGTATGTCTAAGAGAAAATTTCAAAACTATAGAAGATATGTTGAGATATTTCTCTATAGATTTCAAAGGTGTTTGGGATTAACACATACCTTTAGTGGAATTTTCTTATAATAATAGATTTCACTACAGTATTTAGATGACTCCTTATGAAGATCTCTATGGAATGAAATACAAAACTCCAACTTGCTGGGATGTAGTTGGGGAATGAAATCTATTAAGTCCTGATCTTTTTGATGAGATGGTATAAAAGGTCAAATATATTCAACAACACATAATAGAATCTCAGATTCGACAAAAACGTTATGCTGAAAACCGATGAAAAGACCTAGATTTTGAAGTGGGTGATAATGTGTTCTTATGAATATCTCCTTGGAAGATAGTAATGAGATTTGGAAATAAGGAAAAGATGATACCTAGGTATATTGGTTGTTTTGAAATAACGGATTGTGTTCCATGTATCTCGCCTGAGAAAATACATACTTGATCCTTCACATGTACTATGCACAGATGTTTTACAGCTGGAGAAAGTTCTTTCTTATCAAGAACAACTGATAGAGATTCTGGATCATAGATAAAAAGTTTTCTGAAACAAGAACACTATCTTTGTTAATGCTTTATGGAGGAACCACCAATTAGAAGAAGCTACCTGGGAACATGAGGATATGATGTGGGAGAGGTATCCTCATCTTTTTATTGCGAAGTGATGAATTTAAAGGGAGAAATTCATTTTACGGGGGCAGAATGTAACACCCTGAGATTTTATTAGAATTTTTTTAATTTCTTATTTTATATGAACCACCAATATAATCATTCACTACACACAACACTGGCTTGGCTTGCGTTACACGCAAGAGCAAACTCCCTCAATAGCTTGCGTTGTACGCAATACCGAGTTTCACTAAACAATGATACATTATTCTAATTTTATGAACTAGACGTTATGAATATTATTAAACAACATTTTAATTTTATAACATTATAATTCATCTTACACATTTTCTATAATGATATATGAAAACAAAATCAATGTTTCAGATAAAAGAAGTATTTTTAAAAAAATGCAGTTTTACCAACTTTTGATGGCTCAACCATTTTAAATATAATTATTGACATGTTTATAAGTTAGATTTTAAAAAATAAAACTTCTTTTTTGAATCAGGATATAAAAATTTACATTGGATTAATTTTTATACTTTTCTGATTACTTTCATATTTTGATGAATAGTAAAAATATGCTAAATTTTTATTAAAAAGAACTTTTTTCAAAAATATTACTTATATGGATAAATGATAAAATTTAATGGTTAAAAATTATAATTAGAATATATTTTTACCATTTAATATAATTTATTTCATTTCCATTAATTTTACATTGAATTCTTAAGTAAAAACATTTCAAACCTTGACAATGTTTTATCTTTTAAAACATGTTATCTTAACAACGATATTAATTTAAAATTAATTACTAAAACCTTTGTGTTTTGAAATTAAAAAAATGGATTCTATATTTGGATTCAGTGGGTCCAAATTATGTTAATAGGTTACTTTTATTTTTTTGACATTATGAATAGTAACTACTGCAATTTTTCTTTACTATAGTTAATGGTAAATTGGGTAATTAAGGGTAAAAATAAGATTATAAAAATACCCTACCACATATCCAAATTCTATTTGATGAATAAAAGTGTACGCATATCACCTAAGGGTCAGAATAGATTCGTTTCATTGTCTATTGACCATGAAAATGATTTAATTATAATTAAAACCCAATAATGTGACAACATGTCACTCTCTTATATCTTATAAGTGTAATAATTTTAATTTAGTGATAAACTTAATAAAACATATAACATGAATAGTATCCGAAAATCTAATAAAAATATCTACATCATAAGAAATTATTTATAATATTCATTAATTAAATAATTATCATTAATGTTGACACAATAGTGATGTTGAAATTATTTTATTAATTGAAATATCAAATTAATGGTTTTAAAAATATTAAAATAAATACTATATGAACTATTTAATGTTCTCCATGAATTTTCTAGAACAAATATGACATGTTATTAACCTATTAAATATTTTATTTCAAACACAACTTCTGTTTGGATTTTATTTAAATTCAAATAAAAAAATCGGGTTAAAATCAACACTATTGTTATTTTATAAAAATAAAATGTTATAAAATTGTTTAAAAATAACAAAAATATATAAAAATTATAAATTGAAATTTATTTGGTCTAAAATTTCATAACGTTTCCAATTATGGTCAAATAATAACACATAAGTAATTATTTATAACACTTTAAAAGATAGAATATTGTTACTACAAATAAAATTAAATAGATTAAATAAGGATAAATCAATTTTATAAGAGTTAAAATAAATTCCCAACATGTGTAAATGTAATTGTTTGATGATATTCAAACCCTATATCTTTGTGTCTTTGAATTGAGTCATTTTTGGAGGTTTTTATGTGGGGTTGGAATTTATTATAAATTAATATTTCTTATGTTTCTAAAGGTTCCTCTCTCCTCCCTTATAAAATGGCACCTCCTCCCTCTCTTCTTCATAACATTTTGATCCTTCAAGATCAGGAAAAACCTATCCATTTCTCCTCTACACTTTTATAGAAACATACTAAAGTTACTAGTATTCATCAAAAACCAACTTCAGTTCCCTAAGAGTAGGTTTAGAAGAGGCGCGTCAAAGAAGGGGTAATATCATTTACCGATCCATTACAAATTATATCTTCTTCTACTTCGTCTTCATTATTTGTTTTATCATAAATTAATAAAATCAGTATCAATCATGTAATGATATGTCATTATAAATATGAAACAACCCTATTTAATATTCTATCCATCCTACAGAAAATGACATCACTGCGCGTGCGTACGTACGAAATACCATCTCCACGCAGTGGTACAATCTGTTTTCCACCACCACCTTACTTGAATGGGTATAATGGTGTAAAGAATAACTATATATTATTATTATAACATGATACTAATTCTGAGATATTCTCTCATCACCTCCAATCCCATTGAATAATTATGGGAACAATGTTGTCTCTTGTGCGTACGTACGGCTTACCATCTCCACAATGCGATGTGATTAGTTCTACATGATCTTCATTAAAACATGATTATTTAAAGGAATTTAATGAATAAATCTGATATATATTATACTAATACCATTCTGTAAATGATGTTTCTATAACCTAAAAAAGGAATAAGAATTTATTCGATAAAACACACATAAGAACATAAAGCAACGAACACCCGAATAACAAGTAGCAATGAAATATTACTAATAAAAAGATACAAATATAACCATATATGATATAATAACAATGAATATGAATCTATAATAAGTCAATGACATTTTTTAAATCATCATATAGGAGGTTCAGATACATACAAAGCATATCAGACCTAAGCAAAGGGAAAATCACGCAATCCCAATTTTTATCTGAGATTGTTTATACTTCTGTATTTACTGGGGTATATATATCATCAATATCCATGTTTCCTCAATATGTAACATTATCCCCATAAAATTTTTTAAATTCAATTTTACCTATAATTGAATTTTTAGTAAATAATATAAAAGGAATGTTTTGTGTTTTTTTAGAACGAGAAACTTTGTGTCTATTCCGTCCAAAGTACGAGAAAAATGTTTTATTCAACTTATACAGTAAGAATGTATTTTTATGATTTCATAGAACATTATTTCAGTGAATCTTGCATTACATGTTTTCTTGTTTATTTTCAATTAACCCCTTTTAGTATGAAATGTTGAGAAAGGAAATATGTTTTTGATGTAGAAAGGATATTTTCCTCAGGAATGGAGTTGAAGTGTTTTATAAAAAAATTCCATCTAAGATAATATAGAGTTCTGTTTATATCCCTATTATTACATTGATTTGATTATGTAATGATGGAATTATTTTTATGAAGTCCTTTTATCTTATATGGATTATGTTTTGATGGCATGATTTTTAGAAATCCAATCTTTATTACTAGGGTTATGCTATGATGTATGATTTAGGATTTTTTTGGAACAAACGGGAATTCATTCATTATGAGATTGATGGGACTTATATCTCCCTTCAATGCATTGGGTAAAGATTTATATCTAATGAGATAGACATGGTTGGAATGAAAACTTAATCCAGTTCAGTTATACAGGACTGGAATGTGGAGGGAACTCGGTTCAGTAATGGACTTTGTCCGCTATAATGAACTTGGAAATGAGTCTTGACTAATATAAAATTATTTTATATGATTATGTGTGTATTCCAAAAAGTTTCATGTTTATGTTATGATTTTTGGGATTACATTTATTTACTATGATTTATCCCATGTCATGATATTAAGATTTATTTTGCAGGTTATGATTTTCAAAATGTTATGTTCTTAGGAATAAGATTTGATTGATATTTACTCTGATTACACTTACTTAGAAATTGAGCTCACCCTTTTGTATGTTTTCTTTTCCCCAGGCCAGGAAGAATGGTATTAAATAGGATATTACAAAAATGGACTCTTGATATGATGAAATAAACGGGAGACAATGAAGTTGATTTATGAACATGTTTTTTATGCTTCCTAGTTTCTAATGTCAATATACCTATATAGTGCTATCATGATTTGGTTATATGTTGTAGTAAGTATGATTCAATTCTGATGTAATAACAATGTATGTACATTATGGGTCGTTATTATCACCTTCATACTCCCCAAAGTTATGCGTATAATCTATTAATCCATCCTCCTCTACATATTATGAGGGTAATAATACTCTAGGAACATATCCATGAAATTATTTCATTAAAAGTCATATATCTACTCATAAAATGATGATATATCCCACAAAGTATTCCCAATTTTTTGTAAAGACATTAGTTTCTATCTTAACGCTCTTTTTTGGTGGGGTATAAATGTGATCTAAAGTCATCTAAATGTACATACCATGAAATCCCAGTTCATTACTATTCAGGAATTTTCCCCCCTTGATTAAATTTCTAGGATATATGTGATGGATGTTGTGAGGCTTCATGAGATTACACATTCAATCATATCTTATCATGATCCAAGGTTCACATCTTATTTTTTTTACATATTTTTAAATTTTATTTGAGAAAAAAATTGAATTTTAGCATGGTATTTCACCACACACTAATTTCCAGTCTAAAATAACTATTTAAATACTCATTGTCATGCTAAGTTCCTACCCAATAGGATTCAAAGGAGAATGGGATCCATATCTCACATCGGTTGAGTTCGTAGAGAACTATAATTTTCAGTTGAGTATTCAAATTGATTTTTATGAAGATCTCTGTGGGAAATGATGTAGAACTCAAACATCATGGGATGATTTTGTAAATTAAATGATACATT
Source organism: Viscum album (assembly GCA_963277665.1). Classification (NCBI taxonomy): domain Eukaryota; kingdom Viridiplantae; phylum Streptophyta; class Magnoliopsida; order Santalales; family Viscaceae; genus Viscum; species Viscum album. The sequence continues at coordinate 896,379,110 of OY728138.1, forward strand.
GAATTTACGATGTGCATGTGATGACAACGAAGATTCAAACTATCCAAGATCACTTAAAATATGATTATATTCTTGAAAACGAGCTATTCTAGCATTAGTAAAATTGATTTAGAGTTTGATGTTAGAGACAATTTTTTCCTTCGAATATCACCATTAAAGAGAGTGATGTGGTTTGGAATGAAAGTGTTGCTTATCCTGAGGTACCATGGCCCTGTTGAGATCCTTGCTAACAAATTAAAAGTGTCCTATAATCTTGAACATCAATCAAGTATGGATTATGTTCACTATTTGTTCCATGTGTCTATTTTATGAATATAAATACCGTACACCTCAAATGTAATAAATTTTTTTGGTGGTACAACTATATAATTACCTCCCATAACGAACAACCATTAATGATCTAGGACAACAGATAAAAAGTCTTACATAACAAGATAACTGACCTTGTTAAATTATTGTGGAGGATCCAGAAGTATGATTAGGATATTTGCTACTAGATGAAGCATTGAAGGATAAAACCCTCAGTTGTATTAACCTTTATATTAATAACAAATTTTTGAAGAGGATATTTCATAATAGGGAGGAATTTAATGATGAAAAAAAAACAATCAATTGAATTTAACTTCACAGATTTATTTCATAAAACACAGACATATCATATATAACCAAATTTAAACACTATTCTCAAAAATGAAGAATTAATGACTTTGTATTATAATAAATTAAGAATCATATACCAATTGGATTGTAACCTAAAAATTAGAAAAGTAATATGAACATTGGGAATAGTTATATGAATGATACAATGGTAACCTAAACTGTGAATGTATAAATAAATTATAGGTATCTTATAAATGAATATATTATATAATTATTTAATGGTAAATGTAAACAACTATTTTTACATTGATAAATTATATGTTGTTATTTCTATAAAACAGAAATTATTATTTAAAATTGATGAATTAAGATAATGAATTCATATAAAATTTATTTTCAAAAAATTATTTAAAAAATTATTATTATATTGAATTATAATTATAAAATAATTTTATGAGACCTTAATTAATTTTTGCCAATTTTTTATAAAATCTATTATAATATTGAAATCCATATATTTCAAAAGTATGATGGTTTTATTTTAAAACAAAATTAAGAAACATAGAAAATTGTTATCATAAAATGGAGTAAATTTATTAAATTTAAAATTTTGAAAATTTCCATAGTGAATTTTGGGGAATTTATTGAAATAGTTTATTTTTTGGTGAATAGTTGATAATACAAATTTATGGTGGAAGATAAATACATGAATTTTTGATTCATGGATTATGTATACCTTATGTAATCCCCATTATTAAGAAATCCAGTAACCGATTTACATAATTAATTCTTTGGAATCATCAATATTTATTGTATTGAAAAAATATAATGAACATCTGAATAAAATTGTCCTAACACACTCTTCTCCCCATTTAAATATCACCCTCACCACCTCTTATCTTCACACATTATAATCCTTTTAAAGTGTCTAAATTGTACCCAATAAATTACTGAATCCTCTTTCCAGTGACTAAGAGAATATTTCCTCAAAAAATATCAAACACATGTTCTATAACGGGGATCTCAACAAGATGACTTTCAGGGGTTATATACTCAATTATTATCTGTAAATTTGATTTCTTATTATCTCCAGATCTCCCTTATAAAAGACACTTTATAACTACAGTATCATATATATAACATACTTTTATTTTCATTAATATAATATACATCATCAAATCTCTTCTCTTATCATTATGTACTAAAATAAATGAAATAATCATTCTTCATATGTTGGTTTACTACCTTCATGGACGATGAGATTTATTTTCCTATTACCGCCTTCTGATATGTTCAATAAAAAATTATTATGATTTAATAAGATTATAATATGTATATTATAGTTTTTTAATGTTCTTGAACTAAATTATCATCATAATATTAAATAAAATAATGTATGATATTGTTTATAAAACTTACCAAAATAAACTAAAAAATTATCAAAAAAATTATCAAATCATTTATCCTCATTATATAAAAATATATATATTATAAAATTTAGTCTTCTATAATTTCCCTAATACCAAATAATCTCACTTTTGGATAATTATTCCCATTTTACAAGAACATCCATAATTAAAAATTTCTAATCCAACCATGAGACCATAACAATGTATGCCCCAAAAATAATGATATTGAAAAATATGACTCATGAAAATGGACATAAATGCACATAATAAAACAATAATGAATCAATAACATGTAGAATGGGTTCTTAATTATTTAATTAATGTGTCTAATTTTACTACCTAGGAATTAAGTGCAGGTGTAGATTGAATTTAGACATAAGGTAATGGAATTCTCATACCCAACTCCCTTTCATTGGATTATTCATATTTAATGAAAAAAATCAAATGTGGATATTATTTTAAAATTACTCAAACATAATATAATTATTATTTTTTATTTATTTTCAGGGGTATACATGTTTCTAATATAATTATATGGTAAATACCACAATTTTTCAAAATAAAACTGTCATTTAAAAACAAAACATGACTCCCGCTGTTTTATTTATTATTTGCTTAAAATTAATGATTCTTATACCAAATATTTTATTCACCATTCCCATTATTGAACACCATGATTTTTCATCTGTATTTGTATGAATTTATTCTTATGAAATCCATTCCATTACATAGTATACATCATGACATGAATTGATAAAAATTCTATGTGACATGCATGATTAGATAAATGTTATGATGTGGTGGGTGGGCCAAGATATATATTTCCCTCCAATTAATTGTGTAACATGATTTATCTAACAACATAATGTGTATTTTTCATATACGTGATTCTAGAATTTATTCCCAATGAAAATGTTATGATTATGAAAATAAATTATCGGTGTACATGATTCCTTCATTGTTCATAAATATGTGCTATATTTGAACATAATGACATGATGTTTCATTTTTATGTATTTCCACTTTACATGAATTTATTTTATTCTTCCCCCAATAACATTGATGATGATCTTATGCTTAGAAAATGAGGATTGTTTTTTTCTTGACCCATGTTATATTGATTCATGTACATTATTAATCATTTTACCGAAATTTTAGATAACACAGTTCATTGATGAAAATCCAAAGTTGATTACATGTATGAAGGATAAAACAAGAATTATATGTAAAAATAATATGTATTTGAATAAATTTTATTATTTAAGTATGTAAAAGTTATATATGATAATAATTTTCCAATACATACAACCTTAGGATCAGTGTTTTATTTCATTATTATGATTTCAATCATTGAAATGAGTAATAGTAAAGTAAGAAAAGGTAAGTTCAATATGGGGTGTGAGTGATTTTTTTTTCAAAGATATATATATTTATTCCTTATACTAACATTATAATCATGTTCCCTTATTCATGGGAATACAATTTAACCAATTTATTTCTACTAAAACCACACTACACATTATTCTAATGTTCTAAAAGTAAAGCATGGAATAAATAAAATATTTTACATTCATAGAATTAACTAGGATTTATCTAAAGATAATACACTGCATGATATGATAGTCTATAAAAATAGATATTAAATAACTTTTTCAGGGATAGGAAATTTATATTATGTTACTCGTGACTAATGATCATTGGAGAATTTTTATTCTAGATATGATAATTGTTTCCCAAATCTTATTACCAACTCTCCCTTTAGACACTACTTTAAAGGATATCATTTTATATAAACTTTGTTCCAATTTCAGTATAATGAAGTAAATGTAATCCTATTTTTTTATTTGTAAACTCTGTAGTTCTTATAAAGGTTTATTATCCATTGAATCATATACCATGACTCATCATTCCCTATTAAATACAAATAACACATTTTTAGGATATTTGATACAATAATATTCTATTCAGTTTCATAAATTAAGAACATTTTAAATATTAATTATTTTATAAGACAATTCAAATTTTGATCATAAATGATAGTAATGAAAACTCATTCTTATCAAACCTGATATTGAATGATCTGAATAAAACTCTTTCTCATTAAAAATATATTTTATGTATATTCATCTTTAGAAACAAAACAAGATGTCTACTATAGATATTTATAAAATTCCCATGTCACTAACTCTTCAATCGTCCCCCATATAGAACATTTTTTTCATATACTTCTCTATTTTCTATTGCGTGATTCAAATTTTTATATATAATTTTTGTTCTTGTATATTTGGAGAATATGATGTTATTATTAAAAAAATATATTATTTCAATTTTCAATTTCATCTATTTTAAATATATCCTTTTTATGTTTCTCTTTTAGATATCGACAATTGATATTAATGTAGATAGTTAATATATGCTTTACAAACCACCAGACTAACTTCTTTTTTTCAAACTAAAATTTCCGTAAAAATTCCATAGGATTATTATATTCATAGAAAAAAAAATATTCACATCCTAGGATTTTGTTTTAATTCCCAACAAACCATGACTATGAGACAACTCCCAACTTGTAATTAGCCTATATTTATTGCATGAGGTTGGAACAATTTCATTTGAACTACTAAAAATGTCCAAAGTCTTTATTTTTAAATTTTGTTTATATCATGGCATGTTACAAAAAACTCTACATCCATTGAAATTCACTCAAAAATAAATTATAACTTAAAGAATTACTTTGAAATGTTTAATACAAACACACTACATACCAAAAAAGAAAATATTCATAATTTTCATCTATTATGTATTATATTATACTAAAATAAATATGAAATCAATCCAATGTCCAAAATAAGGGATAAATTGATATAAAAAGATTTCAGATAAAATTAATGAAGTCTTAAAAGTTGATTTTTATAAAATTAAATATCATTTATAAAAATTACTAAAATACATTTGAAATAGATAAATTATTTTTAAAATAAGAATATATTTAAAATATCTATAATGACCTTTGATATATGTGTTCTATAAGAATAGAGAAACTATAATAAAAATATAAAAATTCATAAAAAAATATTTATATCCTCACTAAATAAAGATATAGTCTTATAAACATATGGAATCATCAAGAATTGGAAAATTTTTATAATTATATTCTCGATGAAATTATTATTCACACAGGTAATGATATTATATTTATTTAAAGTAATGTCCATCCAATTTCAAATGAGATGAGGTAAGACATACAAATTTAATGAGACTTTAGTACGTAGATGGTTTCAAAAAAACTAATATTCCTATAATCATGAATAAATTGAAATCCTTGACTTATATAACAAATAAATTCATATACATACAATGATTATCATATAATCTATATTATTACCATCAAATTATTATTATCTAATAATCCAACATATAATCAATTTGTTTTATTAATGTTAAATAATTAATTTTATTTATAATAATTCATCAATATTTATGGACCATATCGATAGAGATAATATATACCCCTCTTTCATTATATCTGATATTTTTTTTAAAGTCATCATCTACTTCTATTTTTTTATAACATTTAATAGTCTCATCAATTCTAGATTACTTATTTATTTCATATAATTTTAATCTGAAAAATTTACTCCATTATTGTTAAAATTGTAACTCCCCCTATGGTAATAATATTTTTCCATAGAATTTTCATTGTATTTAATATATATTCTACCAATACACTAAAAATAATGATTACAAGATAATATGATTACCATGTATATTATCCATTAATATCTACATGATCCCTCAGCATTGTCCCTTATCACTGAAAAAGATTTTATTGATTTAGTGGGTTATAACACTCATAATTGATAATCAAGTTATTCAAAAAAATCACTAATATATTTATATCTTAAAAAAATTGGGTTATTTTCATCACTGTTCAAATATTTTCAGAACCATTGAGTTTTTTGAAATCCACCTTCATTATAACTTGTTTAAAGACTCTTATATTGATAAAAATATTATTCTCAAAAATTATAATTATTAAATTTATCACATTGTAATGGGGTATAAAAAATTATTATAGGACAACTGAGTTAGATCATAGTGTAGAAAACAAGTGACTTTTTTTTATAATATTAACCCTATAAATATAAATCTAAAATTTACATTCATTACATAGATCATGATATATTTAATTCATATTGAAAAAAAATTGCAGTGATATTAATCTAATCCACATATAATTATTAGTGTATAAGAAGAAAAGAAAAAGAGTGCGATGAATACCACATGGTTGATCAATAGATAGAAAATGTTTATTAAAAACTAGTGGTAAAATATGATGTTCATTATATTATGCTACATTACATGAATTCATTATTCTAATATTTTGTTAATATACCATTCAATTAATATTAACTATTCCCAACCAGTTTTTGGTCATAATAAGTTCCTTATAATATTTATTTTTAGTATCCTTAAAAGATATAAGATGAAAATAAATTGACATTTTGAAAATAATTAAACCACATAATTATCCATGATTAAAGATTATTATACAAAAGGATGTGAATATACTTCTTCGGGGACTACAAGAACTTGATAAAGGCCTTATACATAAAATTACCTTTTTTGGATTGATAACATTAAAATATCAATATTTTTTTTGATTCTTGTATCAATTCAAATAATGATCAATAACATCTATAAATTATAATTTTGACATTTATAACAAAAATCTACTATGATTTTCTATGGTGACTAATTGATATAAATTTATGATATTATTTTTCTATGGCTCAGATAAATTAATTAACAGTTTTATATTTGTATAGGTTTATCATGGTAATTTTTTAATTTATTCTACCCACATTATTATCTAATATATTTTATTTTTAACCACTAGAGATATAATTTCTTGTAATAGATTATCACATTTAAATAAATAATGAATGATTCTCCGAATTAATGCTATATTTTATCTATTTTCAATTTAATTAGTAGTTATAAAAGAATTAACCTTAATTTAATGCATTCATGTTATTATAATTCATTCATATCCATTGAATTCAAATACCCTATGCATTGTATCTCAAAATTAATCTTTCATTACTATAATGATCATATATAGAAATTTAATGTAGTTGGAGTTGGTATCCTCTATCATTATCAAGTTGATGAGAATAGTTTTTCATTCTCAAAAAACCCTTTAATTATATTCATCTTTATTATTTTAATTCCATAATTTTTTCTATTACATAAAAAATGAATTATGTTTTTAAATAAACTTTTATATATGAAGATCATCTCTTTGATACTAAATTTCATCATTAGTTCAGAAAATGAACATGCTCTTTAATTTAAAAGATCTTCATTCTACACAAATCTAGAAAAAGGGATTTATCCCCATAAAGCTATACCCAAGGTTTAGAAAAACAATGGGGATATGTGTTTTATTATTAATTATACCTTGATTTGTATTAAAACCAATGGTTTTCAATCCCAAATTTCTACACCGCATCGAGCTTCTCTTACTTAATCTTTTATCAGTCTCCCTAGATTAAAATGTTGCTTCCACGACCTCTGTATCTGGACGATCTCTTCTCCTCCCCGACCACCACTTCCTGACCATCGGACTTCTACCCCACCGGCCCTCTCTTCCCCCCTCCTACCTCTCCCTCCCAGCCATCTAACCACCACTTCCCAGCTATCTCCTCCCATCCTCGACCTCTGCCTCCCAGCTCTTTCTCTACTCCTGACCTCGACATCCTGAGCATCGTCATCGCCTCAATTTCCCAGCCTCTGCTTCCTTACCCTATCCCCTATTGTATCTCTAACCTATGGAGACTTCCCCCCTCCACCCTCTTAGCTCCATCTCCACATGAAACGTCCTTAACGATTCATTACCTCTGGGATTGGAATTTTTTATCCTTGATTTTTTATTCTTCTTAAACTAATCCCTAATTTTTATATCAACAACCTCAACTAGTAGACTATATAATTTCTCTTTGACAATTTTTATATAATCAATACGAATTCATGTTATAGGTAAATTACACTTCCTCACATTGTAATTGTCATATCCTTTTTCATTCACAATGTTTTATAACAATGCATTTTCTTCATTTTATATAACCAAAAACACTACTAATTTAGGATCATGTTAACATGCTCCACATGTTGACTACAAAATTTTACTTTTTCATTGTTTATTTATTAAATAATAAATAACATTAGATGTAAATTATAATTTATCAACATTTTATTGGAAAATAATTTATCATTTATAGTGTTTTATACCATTGTATTTTTTTTAATATAATAGAAGACACTACTAATTTTGGATCATTTTTCATGGCCATATATAAAATGCATTTCAAAAATAATCATTCCTATAAGTCTCCCACATGTTAATCCCTATTTTATGATACATAAATTATTTCATTTTATTTGATTATTCATGATAGTGGAAGTAAATAAATTTAATGATTTCATAGATATACTAGACCCTATCAATGAATATAGTTAATTAACATACTGATGTTTATTTCAGATTTGTAATAATATTCTCTATCTTTGTCACCTTACATTCTAATTTTACCATGGAACCAATTCTATCTCTACACATTTATGATTCTGTGGTTACCAAGGATGTGAATTTTTTACTCGGTTGAAGCATCACGTCTAGGTTGTGCATTACCTCAATATTAAATATTTGGAGATCCATATTTTTTCAATTTTTTTACTTTTAGACACATATAAATTTCATTGTACTATCTATTTTCAAAGAATAATGTACCTCTTTAATTTTCATCATCGCATGATCAATATTTTTACCCAAAACAATGATGTAGCGGCCATATTGTTTTACTTCCCATGATGAATCATCAGTCTCATGTTTGGGAGAAAGACGTTCCTCTCTCTAGACCATTGGAAAATCAGGCAAATTATTTGTTAAAATTTATTCTCAAATATTTCCAACCATATTAGTTTTAAATTTTGAATTTAACATAGCGTCTTTTAATCATAAACTCAACCTGAAAACTCATGAGAATAATCTATAATCATGTATCACCCTTGAATATTGTGTTGCAGTTTATTATCCAAGATCTGACAATCTCCAGTGAAATACATATAAAATTACACCATCTCGTTCACATTTTTTCTCCAGTGCTAGTGTTGATGCATCACGCTATCCACCACCAAGTCCATCTTCTTTTCTATGATATACTATTGTTCTATAATTGGGATGACATAGTCTAGGAACTACACCAATCCCCTAAGATAGATATCATAACTCATATATATATTTTATGGAGTTTAACCCATTAATTGATCATTAAAAAAACCTTGCAGTTCATTCCTATTAACTATATAAGATATATTATACTATAAAGAAAAATATTTGGGTCCATACCATTAAAAAAATCAAAAAATATCTTGATATATTTATCTTTCAGGTTGATTCAAGATCAATCTAGATCCATGTTTTAGTTTTAATGATGTAGTGTAAGCCTACTCCACATTTGAAACTATATATTGTATCTCTGCATCTGGGTGGCTCCAATATTACATCACAGACTCTGTAGCTACATGCTCAGGAATAATATTATAATGAAAACTATATCTAGGATCCAATGACCCACATTTAATCTATACAATCCCAAAACATTCCAGAAATATTAAATTCCTATTATATATTCCAATCTCACCATGAAGAGGGTACCCTTATTGTTTCTTGAAACCAAAGGCATCTCTTTGTTTCAATCCATTTAAATAAAAACTGACAGATATATCATCATTTTATAATTCAACTATAGTTCATTCATAGTCTCACCACTATTCTAAAACTTGTCTTGAGTTTATAGGGCCACGTGGATAATATCTTTTCCATTAAAAACCATAAATTCAATCGAAACACTATCTCACAGAGTGTATTCATATCATGATCACCAGGTATCTCCATATATTTGAACCCAAAATCTTTTAATAGTGTTATTACCTCTGGAAAAATTAAATTATATCCACAGGGAATAAAGTTGTTTGACCTGACTTGTACCGATGTCACATAAGTTAATAATCTGAATGAGACTTCCCTTTTGGAAATAATCCATAAGTATGAATGAACTAGAACATAAGTACTTATCTCAAAGAACCCATGTCACCTAACACACCTATCTAAAATAAATTGACAAAATTGTGTGAATATATATCATATACCAATGTTTTTAAAAATTCCTCACACACCTAAATGTTCCTAAAAATGTCCATCCAGTCTGATGGGTTTCCCTCAATGGTATGAATGTACTAAATCCAAACATGGAGTCATGATAATTAAGATAATCCATCTCTCAAACGTACTCCACACATTATGAATAACAGTCATCATAATTTTGGGATCACTTATCCCCATCACATGGTAACAAGGCATTTAACAATCCAAATACATACTGGTATGTTTCAAACACACAATGAAATTAATTTCAACCTACCTAATAATAGGTTAAGTATAAAAAAATAGTTTCACAAGTCATCACTATGCATCTCAAAATAATATCACTCAAACTAGGACCTAAATAAAATCTCACTAATGTTTTAGTGCCTCCGCATCATAGTGTTACTACATAACTCTTCTACACTCTATATCCCCAACCACAAAAACGTAGTTTCTACATCTACTACCCACCATTTCACCAATATATATATATGTATAATTCACAATTATCTTCATTACACATTAAAATTTCATATTAACCCAAGAATTCCACAATGATGTCTTAGATAAATGAAATATCAATTAAATAGTATAGATAAAAACACTTGTCTTGTTGTTCATGGAAATTAATATTAGATGGTGCCTCATAATAATAATGTTAAAGAAAAATATTAATATACATTAAACACTTACTATTACCCAAAACATCATATATATTCTTCAGTTAAATACGATTCCAATTACATGTTAATTATTAAAACATTATTTATATAATATTTGGCATTTTTTAGTTAGAACCTTTTGATAATATCTCCAAGTAGTCATGGAACTTGTATTCTATAATTTATGGGATTGGATACGTAATATTAAACTATAAAATATTATAAAAATATATAAAAAATTTCTCAGAGAATTGAAATAAATTACCTAAGTCATATTTCATGTAAACAATAAAATTACATCATGAAAATTAATGATACATGGTAGATAAGAATCCTTAACACACCCCATCTTCTGATACTATGCAATAAGATGAATCATATCAATACTTCACCTAATAATCATCTTTATCAAATGTGGATAAATTAGATCAATTATATAATCTAGTCATATAAATAGATATTTATTCCTTGATAACATGGACATTCCTTTTATATGGGTTTTTTAGTCAGATGGAAATGCTCTATACCATGTCTTCACACATTCTAATTTTTTTTGGTACCATTCAAAAAATTTAAGACTAAAAAAACTCTAATAACATTTTAATATTTCCTACCACCACACACAACCAATCGGTGCCTAAACCATTGGTAGATATAATACCCTAGGAATTAATCCCTATATGATGAAGGCTCCGGACTAACAATGAGTGTGTCATGTAGTATGATAGGGAAACTATATCTTCATATTCAATTAAAAAAGTGTTATAAATAAACATACAAACATAAATATATGTAAATAAAACATTTAATGACATAATTAATGTTTCTTTAATAATCCAAATAATCTACACAATAATGAAATATTTTTTTGAAACACATTCAGGTATTCATAATATAAAATAAATATTATAAGATAAAACTATAAAAACTATGAAAAATTGTATTTAGTATCAACCGGGACCCAACACCCATACTTTTTACTAAAAATCATGCAATTAAAAAAATAAGGTTATTTCCAAAATATAAAATTACAATATAAAAACGATAACATCTCAGGTTCCCATGTTCTATGGTATAATTTTACATGTTTTATTATAACTCGGTTCGACTAAAAATGGTGTCCCTAAAATTAAAATTAATTTTTTTTTCATTGATATATTATTTAATGAAAAAATTTTCATTATCATGTTAATATTTTAAAAATTTATAATTTCTGTTAAAGTGTAAAAATATACTACTAATTCTTGTTCTCTACAATAACATTGAACATCATTTGGAATCTACTTTTTCAATCACTGGAGAGTATGTAGTAATGGTACATGTTAAATTGTAAATGTTAAAAAGGTAAAAACCCAATGAAATCCATGGGATAATAATTTTAGAGATCCTAGATAGATAAATATATATTTATCTCTAAATAATAAACATACTAAATTCAAATGGTTGAGCCTTTCTACTTGTCCAAATTCATTCTTTCAGTCTAATCTCAAAGAACCATCCTTGACATTTAGAAGAATGGTACAATTATAACACAAATCTTAAAATGGAGGTATTCCAACAAAATTTATCATGTTTAATATAGTAAACTAATCATTCAAAATCAAATGAGGGTATTCCATAATAATCAAAAAAATTAATCGATGACATTTGAGAAATAAAACATTACTTAAATATCAGGGAAGATTCCCTGGGACATTTTATGTCAATTTCCCTCAATTTAATTTCTTATGAAAGCCAAAATAATGGTGTATATAAAATTTATTTTTAGATATTTTTCTAAAAATGTGTATTTGATTTTTTTAATTAATTGAAAATTCATTTATATTAACAGAATGACCATTCCCATTTTAAGAGCCTTGTTTTGACTTGTTCCAATTTGTTTGCAATAATTGTTTCTAGGTAATTATTTTTTTGAAAATATCATGATGTGATTTAGTTTATAAAATTACTCTTCTATAATATTTATACTATTATTTTATACACATTATTTTATATATATATTTTATCTAAATGATTTTCATTATTAGAGATGATTTTGTTTTCATTAAATTTAGTTTCCCTCTTTGAATTTAAATTTTACTCATGGATAATATTAAATTTAATTAAAAAGGGGATAATTTTGAAATTTTTTAGGAAGGGTGAATTTTTTTTATATGTCACTTGATTTTTAAATGAAAAAATCATTTTTAAGGGTGTGTTTTAATGTTAAAAGTTTGTTTTTTAATGTTACACCTTATAGAGGACTGGGTTTCTTTATCTCTCTCTTAGTTCAACTATAATTACACATACCACTCTATCATAGTCATGAATCATTTCTTGGCCCATTATGGTTTTCCATTTTTATCATCTAGTTATAGTACAGAGGAAATAATTTTATCTCTAATACTGAAAGGGTTAAAATTGGTTATACAAAATAAGGAACATGCAATACAAATTTGAATTAACTGTTTTGCTTTTATGTTCTAATAATTTTATATTCTATAATACATTTCCCCTCATAAATAATTCTTTGCATTTTTATTAGAATATGTCTTTTTTTAATTTTATACAATGGATAAAAGTTTTTTCTACTCCAAAAATATGATTTCAACTGTGTTTCAAAATAATTTTGGCTCTTTTTCATAATCTTCATTTAACAATGATTCAAATAATGGTTGTATATAGTGTCTAAGATATAAATGTGTTGGAAGAATATGGTTATGATATGAAGAAGTTAGCTACCATATAGCTATATTTTTATTTCAAAAAAATTGTATGTTTGGTATCACTATGGAGAGCTGAGTCAATGTACTACTAGTCATGAACAAAATGAATGAAGTGAAAGGGAGAATTTGATATTTGATCAGTTTAAATTTGTAAATCTTCCCAATAGATATATTGTAACACCCCAGGTAAATAAATAATATTACATTTTTATATTTATCCATATTTGTGAATAAAATATTAATATTACTTTAAAGGGGATGGTATGCTCGATGGCGTACCCAATACACAAAAACGAGTTTCTTGGAATCTTACATTGCACTCTAATTATAAAATAATATTATTTTAAATAGTAGTTAACGCCTAGCCATTGTAATAGCGGGAATGAACAGAACTAACTAAAAAATGATTATATATGTTTGTCAAATATTTTCACTTTTTACAATAAATGTTAGAGGATTAAAAATGTGAATGAATCCAATTTTAAGCGTAGACATACTAATATTCTTTAAAAGGTCGATTAACCGCCTTTTGAAGGTGAACCTATTTTAAATCCACTTTTTAAAATTTTACATGTTATATTTGACAAAATAATATTCCTATTTAGAATCGGGACATCAAACTTTTCTTTGTGTAAATTTTTGGTATCTTTCTGAAAAAGTTCAATTTTTAATGAATAGTGAAAAATGTTGTATTTTAATTCAAAACCTTTTTTTAATCTATTTTATTAATATGAGTAGATTATATTTTTAATTGGTTTTAATGTGAAATTAGAATATATTTTTACCATTTAATCCAATAGTGGTCATTGTAATTAATTTCACTTTGAAATCAGACTTAAACTAGTGTCAATCTTTTGATAATTATTGTTTCATAAAAACACGCTATTTCCTCTGAAAGCGGGAATTAATTATTAAACTAATTGATTAAAAATATATGTTTTTATTTTGTTAAATAGACATCATTTTTGAATTCGGAATATCAAATATATCTTAGGGTGTATTTTTTGTAATTTTCTGAAAAACTGCACTTTTTGATGAATAGTGAAACCACTAAGTGGTACTTATAAAAACTGATTTTTCCATTTAAATGAAAATTTTCCACCTTTGTGTTTTGAATTTAAAAAATCCAACATACATGGTTTTAATTAAGAAGTAAAATTTTGTTCAATGAGATTAAAATAATTTTTTGGTGAATAGTAACTTATTATGTTTTTTATCGCAATTAGAGGTAATTAGTGTAGTTTAAGGTAAGAATAATGTTTTAATAAAATGAAATGACCTAGAAATATTTCCTAAACTCATTTTATGTTCCATGGACGACCAAAAAAATCCATGGGTCAACTTGGGGACCCCATGGAGCCACTTTGTTTGGAAAATGACATAAATACCTTTTTATTTAATGTTAAAATTAAAATGACACAAACATGAAATGTTTTACTAAAACAATTTTTACATGGGGTTATACAAGTCAGAGATTTGACTATAAATAGTCATTGGAAATCTAAAAAGATTTCCTACATCATAGTATTTTTTTGTAATTTTTAGACATTAAATAAATTAAATTATTAATGTCATTATGATGATGCAGCGATGACCACATTATTTAACGATTTAAATAAAATGGAAAGATAATGTAAAATATAAGACCTAAACATGTCCAAAACCGATTGTATAGGTGGATTTAGAACCCTTATCACCTTATCCTCGAAAAAATAAATGTGGGACCATTAAAATCCGAAACTATTTCTAAAATAAAGTAACATTTCTTTACTTTCCAAGAGTACCCCTCCTCTCCTCTTATAAAAGGCCCCCAACTCTACCTCCTTACCCAAACATACAAAGATTTTGGCTCGGCCAAACCCTGCCCATTTTATCTCTCCACATCCCTATATAACTCCTTGAAGCCTAACTTTGGGGAGAAGTCTTCCCAAGGATGCCTTTGAGCTCAAACCAAAGGGAGTTACCCGATTTTAAGGTAATGTCCTCACTTTTGACCTTTTGTTTTATTTTGCTTTTCCAACCCACTAAACTCTTTTTATTCATTTATTTTTTAACAACTACAGTATATTCAATATACTAGGATGTTTTTATAAGAAGGATTCGAGCTACACTTACACACACCTTTGTCTAATGGTTAAAGAATATAATGTTTTTGTGGTTGGCGATTTTCTGCCTCACGAAATGATGATTGTTCAATATTATTTTAACACCTTTAAAGGTGGCCATTATTATGTCACTGTATTTTATATATGACAAATATGGTATTTATGTTAACTATATTCTTATGTATTTTATATTTAAAACATTCCTTTATTCTTTTCATGTTGTGTAAATGCGATAATTTCATATGAGGAAGTGCGGACTACCGCCCCCACAAGTGATGTGACTCGTACATGCAATACATGGAATGTATAAAGAATTAAATTAATTAACATATGTGACCTATATAACATATATATTATACTGTAATAATGATATATATATATATATCATTTATTTTTAATTCCATTAATATGACAAATAATTGAAAGTAGCGTTCATGCGTATGTACGACCTACCGTCTCCATGAACGGTGCTTTTAGTTTTTTATCTCCAAATGATATGGAATAGTATAAAATTAATATGTACTGGATATATATGATATTTTAGTCATTAATACTATTATGGAAATTTTTTACTTATAACTGCATGGACATTCATTTTTCAAACAAGTTCATTTTTGACTCATGTACCAAACATCGGCAAAAACGTCTGATATGAATTAAAATTATAAAAAAATTATTATAACATTAAAATATGTGATATGAACTGAATAATAATCTCTAAAGTATATCCTTATAAAATTATAAACTGACCAAATTTTATTATTCAGGAATATAAAGAAACGAACAAGACAAGTCAGACTTGATGTAAGGGATCCTACTCCTCTCTTTCTTTTTAAGTACCCTCTTTTATGTCATTCCTTTTAAAGCTCATCTTTCTTGTTATTGGGAAGTTCTTTTATATTACTCATACAGTAATTTTTATGTTCATATGATGAGAGACCCTATTCTCTCTCATCAAGCCATTTTGGAATTTTTGAGTGGCGCCGTTAGGCTGCCGAATTTTCGTAAAAGATCTATCCTCTCTCTTTCTTTTTAGGTACTCTCCTTTATGTCACTACTTTTATGCTCATGTTTGTTATGTTTGGGGATGTTATTTTATATTAGTATTTATGTAAACTTTATGCTAATATGATGAGATACCCTATTTGATCTCATCAATCCATTTTTAGAAGTTTTATGTGGCGCTGTTAGGCTGCCGAGATTTCGTAAGGGATTTTTCGTCTCACATTTATTCCCGTGAGATTTATGCTACATATTCTACAATTTCCATTGAGTGGTGTATTTACTTCCCATTATTTTACTCATTGTGTAATATAATTTCATTTATGAGTATTTACATCAATGTTTTATTTTCCTTCTTTCATGAGGTGTATGTTTCGAAAGATACCCATGTCGGTAAGGGAAACTTTCACCCTCCTCTTTTTAAAAGTATTCTTTTGTTATGTCCTTTAATTCACATAATATTATGTTGGGATATGTTCTTAAATAACCTTCTTGATTTAAATTTTATGTCCAAGTGATGAGATATCATTTTCTCTCTCATCAACTAATTTTATGAATTTAAAAGTGACGCCGTTAGGCTGTCGAATTTTACCAAGGGAACTTCTTAACCCAATTTCCATTCTTTGGGTTAATCTCCTACTTTCGAATTATGTCATGATATTATTATGTCCTATATTTTATTTTTACTTTATTTATGTGTAATTATAATGAATACACATAATAGATCTATTTTATTTACAAAATTGATCTTGTATGGGACTTCTTCTCAATCCCCTTTCATTGAGGAATATTCTGTTTTATACACAACCTTCTTTTATATGGTGTATAAACCCCTTTGACTTTTACGTTTATCCAAAAAGGAATCTTTTTTATACGAAGCATTTTACTAAACGACAAAAGGTGATGTTTTTGTCATACGTATGCGGACACAATGACTTCTCTGCCGATGTGACCATTATTTGAGTTTCGGTTTCCTCTACAAGCCATACCTTCTTTTTAAAAGAAAAATAAATACCATGTTTTACATTTCTTTTATTTTGGTATTGAAAATGGTTTTCATAATGTTTTTATATCAGTGTGTTGTATTGATATCTTGTGATTTAAAAGTGGAAATGTTATGTTTACTTTATGCATGTTTTATATGATTCGATTATGTTATGGTTCTTGGGCATTATTATGAAGACGGGTGGTTCGGTGATAAACTAAGGGCGGGTGAGCCCGATATAGATCTCTAATGCATTGGGTAACACGAAGGAGTGAAACGTTAAGGTTTCTCTAAAGATATTTAGGGAATATACTTTGGTGGGTATTCCAAAAGTAACCAAGAGGATTACTCCCTACGTAAGAATGTTATGAATCCCTCAAGTTACCTTTATGTCTTATGATTTCTTTGATTTATTCATGTTTTGATGAGGTATGTTAAAGTGCTTATGATTTATGGGTAAAGTATGATTTCATTATTATGTATATATGAACTCATATTTCTTTTCCATATTTTTATAACCCTTACTGAGATTTTTATTCTCATCCGAAGTTTTTTTTAAATGTTTTTCACAGGTCAAGGGAAAGGTACATGATATGATGATAGTGTCAAGGAAGTGTCAACAAAGAATCCATGCTTTATTTTTAAATATGTTTCCGTTGATGGAAAAAAAATGAATCCTATATTTTATGTAACCACTTTGTTTAAATGTGGAATGTAATGCAAGTTTTATGATCTAATTCTCTAAAAAACTATACCTGAAAAGATCCTCAATGTGTAATCTTGTAATAACTCAAGATTAAGTACGGTTTAAGGCTGGGGCCTTATATTTGGTATCAGAGGTCGGTTTAGAAAACTTTAGGGATTAGGAGTTGTTGTTAGACACATGATTAGTCCCTATATCTATTATTTCAGTTAAATATTTGTTTTCTAACTTTTTTCAGGTCACGTAATGTCGGTTACGAATGGAAGGAGAAGGATCTCAAATGACATTCCTATATCTTCCTGATGACATGCTTGCAATAATTATTGCAAAGTCATGTTTGGATGATTGTGAATCTTTTTCTAGCATACAACTCACTTGCAAGCAGTTGTTTGAGATATCAAACACCTCCACTATACCTCATTATCATCGTGGATCATGGGTTGTTTTTAGACAAATACTATTTTCTCTATATTCTCATATTTTCAGGAAAGGAAAATATTATCAAGGTATTTTCAATGATTTTACCTTATCACAAGTATTTGAAGCATATTATGATTTTAAAAATGGTTCTAAGGAAGGAGACCCTTGCGCAACCTATTTATATTTGCTTTTAAAATATAGTCTCTCAGCACATACTTATGGTATTTTAAAAGGACCAATAATAGAATGTTCAATACAAATTCTGTCTGACTATTTTATAGAAATCATGTTTCATCAGATGTTTTGGAATTATATGTCGTACATGATAATTTTCTGAAAATGTTTTTCTGTGAACACCCATATGACCCAAGTTGTACAAGGTGTATTTGGATGGAGGAATCAGATGATTTTGAAAGATATATAAATCATTGTTGAAATGCATGGGACTTCTACCTATGTGAGAAAGATGATGATGAAACCGAGTGGATGCCATGATCAAGGTATGATGTTATTCATTTTGGGAATCATTTTATTTTATCTTACGGTGGTGAAATAAGACCTCAACAATTAAGATGTTGAGATTGTAACGAATTTGGATGAAAAAGAGAGGTATAAGGAAACTATTTAGGTTAAAACATATTAGGGTTATATTTGGAGTTTTATAAAAAGGACAACACACAGACCGTGTGACAACCCGTCGCGTCGGACAATGCTGCGGGAATCGAACCCACAACCAAAGTGCGACTGGTATTTATCACATACCACTGGACTACGTGAAATCCCTAGTTAGTTTGACTGATTCTTTTTAGTTAGATGATTTTATGAATTAAGAGTAAGTTGATTTTGTGTTATCTATGGAAATTTATTAACCTATCATGGAGGATATATGATTAGGTTAATTACTTTTCAATACGAGACATTAAGAGAAACTGATGTTGTTTGGAGATAAATGGTACGATTTAACTTGGAAAACTATGTGACTAAATCCTTCAAATATTTGGGTTTCAATCATAGTTTTGTTTACTTTGAAGCATTTTATGGAAAAATTGTTTATCGAATGGTCCTCGTTGAACATTGGGTTTTGTTAGACAAATTTTGGAGATTATGAATAGATTTTCTATTTATAAAGGGTTATCCTTTTCTGGATTATCTGATCTTGTACTAACCTTTTAGGTTATGGTTTTGGTTAAAGTCTAAAGACATGGGAAGTATATAGTTCTCTTTTGTGGATTAGGTGATTCTCTAGAAGTTGATTATAGTACTCTTAATGTGAACAAGTCTTCCTAAATACTCATCTTTTGGGGAAAGTATGAGTTTGTGTAAGGAATATAATAAAATATGAAAGTCAACATGATAAGTGATTATGTTTCCTTATGAATAAATTCCTCAATAAAAATTAACTCAAAACAAAAAAAATTTCTGTTATCTTTTCCTGCTGGGGAATCAAATACCGGTTAACCCATCACAAGTTTGTGATTTTATTATGGTTAACTTTCTCCTAGACATGTTTTCTATCACTCTCCATCAGAACATGACCCAATGTTTTCTCCTCCATGTCCATGTTTTCCTACATGGAATCCTAGTATGGGTTAACTTGGGTGACCTCTGTACTTATCTTTCTTTATTTTAAAGTGATTGTTTTACCGACTCTTGTTCTGATGTGGGACTATCAAGGATGTTTCCAAGCTCAATTTTAAAATTACGAGGACGCAATTCCCAAAAGGGGGGAAGGATGTAACACCCCAGGTAAATAAAGAATATGAAATTTTTATATTTATCCATATTTGTGAATAAAATATTAATATTACTTTAAAGGGGATGCTATGCTCGATGGCGTACCCAATACGCAACAACGAGTTTCTTGGGAATCTTACGTTGCACTCTAATAATAAAATAATATTATTTTAAATAGTAGTTAACGCCTAGCCATTGTAATGGAAGGTATGAACATAACTATCTACAAAATGATTATATATTTTTGTCAAATATTTTCAGTTTTTACAATAAAATTTAGAGGATTAGAAATGCGAATGAATCCAATTTTAAGCGTAGACATTCTATTATTCTTTAAAAGGTGGATTAACCGCCTTTTGAAGGCAAACCTCTTTTAAATACACTTTTTGAAAATTTTATGTGTTATATTTGACAAAATAAAATTCTTATATAGAATCGGGACATCAAAATTTACTTCATGTAAATTTTTTGTATCTTTCCGAAAAAGTTCAATTTATAATGAATTGTGAAAAATGTTGTATTTTAATTCAAAAACTCTTTTTAATCTATTTTATTTATATGATTAGATTATCTTTTGAATTGGTTTTAATGTGAAATTAGAATATATTTTTACCATTTAATCCAATAGTGGTCTTTGGAATTAATTTCACTTTGAATTCAGACTTAAACTAGTGGCAATATTTTGATAATTATTGTTTCATAAAAACACGCTATTTCCTCTGACCGTGGGAATTAATTATTAAATTAATCAATGCAACTTATATATTTTGATTTTTTTAAATAAGCATCATTTTTGAATTCAGAATATCAAATATAGCTTAGGGTAATTTTTTGGTAATTTTCTGAAAAACTTCACTTTTTGATGAATAGTGAAACCACTAAATGGTACTTATATAACTGATTTTTCCATTTAAATGAAATTTTTCCTCCTTTGTGTTTTGAATTTAAAAAATCAATTAAACATGGTTTTCATTAAGAATTAAAATGTGGTTCAATGGGATTAAAATAATTTTTTGTTGAATAGTAACTTATTAAGTTTTTAAATGCGATTAGAGGTAATTAGTGTAGTTTAAGGTAAGAATAATGTTTTAATAAAATGAAATGACCTAGAAACATGTCATAACCTCATTGGATGTGTCATAGCCGACCAAGAAAATCCATGGGTCAACTTGGGGACCCCATGGAGCCACTTTGGTTTGAAAATGACATAAATACCTTTTTATTTAATGTTAAAATAAAAATGACCCAAACATGAGATTTTTTAATAAAACAATTTGTACATGGGGTTATACAAATCCAATTTTTTACTATAAATATCCATTGGAAATCTAAAAATATTTCCTACATAATTTTATTTTTTTTAAAATTTTTAGACATTAAATAAATTAAATTATTTATGACATCATGATGATGCACCAATGACCTCATTATTTAACGATTTAAATAAAATGGAAAGATAATGTAAAATATTAGACCTAAACATGTCCAAAACCTATTTTATGGGTGTATTTCGAACCCTTATCACCTTATCCTTGAAATAAATTAATTTTTGGCCATTAAAATCCGAATCCCATTCTAAAATAAAGTAACATTTCTTTACTTTCCAAGAGTGCCCCTCCTCTCCTCTTATAAAAGGCCCCCACCTCTACATCCTTACCCACACTTCCAAAGCCTTTGTCTCGGACAAAACCTGCCCATTTTGTCTCTAAACATCCCTCTATAACTCCTTGAAGCCTCACATTGGGAAGAATTATTCCCAAGGAATCCTTTGAGCTCAAACCAAAGAGAGTTACCTGATTTTAAGGTAATGTCTTCACTTTTGTCCTTTTGTTTTATTTTGCTTCTCTAACCCCCTAAAATCTTTTTATTAATTTCTTTTTTAACAACTACAGTATCATAAATATACTATGATGTTTTTATATGAAGGATTCGAGCTACACATACACACACCTTTGTCTAATGGTTAAAGAACATACTGTTTCTGTGGTTAGCGATTTTCTGCCTCACGAAACGATGATTGTTCAATATTCATTTAACACCTTTAATGGTGGCCATTATGATGTCACTGTATTTTATATATGATAAATATGGTATTTTTTATTACTATATTCTTCTGTATTTTATATTTCAATCATACCTTAATTCTTTTCATGTTGTGTAAATTCGATAATTTCATATGAGGAAGTGCGGACTACCATCCCCACAGGTGATGTGACTCGTACATACAATACATGGATTGTATAAATAATGAAATTAATGAACATATGCGACCTATATAACATATATATTATAATGTAATTATAATATATATATATATCATTTATTTTTAATTCCATTAATATGAAAAAAAAGTAGCAATCATGCGTACGTACGACCTACCGTCTCCATGAATGGTGCTTTTGGTTTTTTATCTCAAAATGATATGGAATAGTATAAAATGAATATGTACTGAATATATATGATATGTTAATCATTAATACTATTCTGGAAATTATTTACATATAACTGCATGGACAATCATTTTCAAACAAGTTCATTTTTGACTCATGTACCAAACATCGGCAAAAACGTCTGATATGAACTAAAATTATTAAACAATTATTATAACATTACCATATGTGATATGAACTGAATAATAATCTCTAAATGAGGTCCTTATGAAATTATAAATTGACCAAACTTTATTATTCAGGAATATAAAGAAACGAACAAGACAAGTCAGACTTGAGGTAAGGGATCCTACTCCTCTCTTTCTTTTTAAGTACACTCTTTTATGTCATTCCTTTTAAAGCTCATATTTCTTGTTATTGGGAAGTTCTTTTATATTACTCATATAGTAATTTTTATGTTCATATGATGAGAGACCCTATTCTCTCTCATTAATCCATTTTGGATGTTTTGAGTAGCGCCGTTAGGCTGCCGAATTTTTGTAAAAGATCTATCCTCTCTCTTTCTTTTTAAGTACTCTCCTTTATGTCACTTCTTTTATGCTCATATTTGTTAGGTTGGGGGATGTTATTTTATATTAATATTTCTGTAATCTTTATGCTAATATGATGAGAGATCCTATTTGATCTCATCAATCCATTTTTGGATGGTTACTGTGGCGCCGTTAGGCTGCCGAGTTTTCGTAAGGGATTTTTCATCTCACTTTTATTCCCGTGAGATTTATGATACATTTGCCACAATTTCCTTTGAGTGGTGTATGTACTACCCATTATTTTACTCATTGTGTAATATAATTTCATTTATGCGTATTTACATCAATGTTGTATTGTCCTTCTTTCACGAGGTGTATGTTTCGAAAGATGCCCTTGTCTGCAAGGGAACCTTTCACCCGCCTCTTTTTAATAGACTTCCTTTGTTATGTCTTTTAATTCACATACTATTATATTGGGATATGTTCTTCTATATCCTTATTGATTTAAATTTTATGTCCAAGTGATGAGATACCATTTTCTCTCTCATCAACTAATTTTATGAATTTCAAAGTGACGACGTTATGATGTCGAATTTTACCAAGAGAACCTCTTAACCCAATTTCCATTCTTTGGGTTAATATCCAACTTTCAAATTATTTCATGATATTATTTTGTCCTATCTTTTATTTCAACTTTATTTATCTGTACTTATAGTGAATACACATAATAGATCTATTTTATTTACAAAAATGATCTTGTATGGGATTTCATCTCAATCTCCTTTCATTGAGGCATATTCTATTTTATACACAACCTTCTTTTATACGGTGTATAAACCCCTTTGAATTTTACGTTTATCCAAAAAGGAATATTTTTTATACGAAGTGTTTTACTAAATGACAAAAGGGAATTTTTTTGTCATACATATGCGGCAACAATGACTTCTACGCCACTGTGACCATTATTTGAGTTTCGGGTTCCTCTACAAGCCATACCTTATTTTTAAAAGAAAAATAAATACCTTGTTTTACATTTATTTTATTTTTGTATTGAAAATTGTTTTCATAATGTTTTTATATCAATTTGTTGTATTAATATCTTTTGATTGAAAAGTGGAAATGTTATGTTTCCTTTATGAATTTTTTATATGATACGATTATGTTTTGGTTCTTGGGCATTATTATGAAGACGAGTGGTTCTGTGATAAACTAAGGGAGGGTGAGCCCGATATAGCTCTCCAATGCATTGGGTAATGCGAAGGAGTGAAACTTTAATGTTTCTTCGAATAGATTTAGGGAATATACTTTGGTGGTTATTCCAAACGTAACCAAGAGGGTTACTCCCTACGTAAGAATGTTATGAATGCCGCATGTTACCTTTTTGTCTTATGATTTCTATGATTTATTCATGATTTGATGAGGTATGTTAAGGTTCTTCTGTTTTATGGGTAAATTATGATTTCATTCTTATGTATATATGAACTCATTATTCTTTTCCATATTTTTATAACCCATACTGAGCTTTTTATGCTCATCCGATGTTTTTTTTGAAATGTTTTTCACAGGTCAAGGGAAAGGTGCATGATATGATGATAGTTTCAAGGATGTGTCAAGAAAGAATCCATGCTTTATTTTTAAATATGTTTCCATTGATGAAAAAAATGAATACTATCTTTTATGTAACCACTTTGTTTAAATGTGGAATGTAATGCATGTTTTATGATCTAATTCTCTAAAACTCTAAACCTGAAAAGATCCTCAATGTGTAATCTTGTTATAACTCATGATTAAGTAAGGTTTAAGGCTGGGGCCTTATAGATATTATGCTAGGTCGGGACGAAAAAGATATCAATACACATGAGGAAATACATTAAATGAAGAGAGAGTATGGAGAATTTCTTGGATGATGTCAAAACTCCAGTGTCTCTGGAATGTACTAAAATTACCATTTTGGAATTTTTAATGTGGTTATAAAATGGGAAATCCATGAATGAAAATTATGATTCCAATATTTATTATATTATTAAATTTTTAAAGGACTTACTTCTCACTGGTGTATATATTCCCTAAAATAATTAGAAGGCATCGATGTTAATGAAGTTGCTTGGATTTGATAATAATGAAGTCTATGCTTGTTTGAAATATTGTTGTTTATTTTGTAGGAAAACAGATGACCATAATGACTATAAAAAATGTGGTACATCTCGGTTAAAGACAATTGAAGATGGAACAACATCTCATGTGGCACATAAATTCATGTTTCCCTTTTCATTTATTCCCAAACATCAAAATCTATTCATATCTACAGAATTCTCTGCCAATATGTAGTGTCATTATAGTGAGAGAATTAAATGCAATGAAAAGATTTTTCATTATAAAGATGTTTAATATTGGTATTCATTTGAGGAAAAACATCTTGATTTTGTTGCAGAGTTTTGTATTTTCACTTTGGGTCTATTCTGTGATGGTTTTAATCTATTGGATCAGATTCTTACTTGTCATAGGAAATGGCCGATTTTTATTCATTTCATAATATTCCTTTGTGGTTGTGTACGAAAAATACCTTCAATTTATTATGTATACTGGTATCGGGACATTCTGATCCAAGTAATGATATAGATATATACTTGCATACATTAATAATGGTGTTTAATGAATTTTTGTATTTGGGTTTGTGGACATTCAATGCTATATCAAAAAATACGTTTCAGATGTGTGTTTCCCTTCTAGGGAACATAAATGTTTTCCCTTATTATGTATTGATTTCTAGGTGGAGCATAAACGGAAAACTATCATGTCCCATTGACATGAGGAATACACGATAGAGAAGCTTTAAATATCATTTTAGCTTCAGTTTCATGGGGCATTGATGATTATTTCTAATAAATCATCAATACATGACGATTCTTTAGAGGCTTCATAATACCGGTGAGACTGAACAACCACATCAATACATGTCAAGATTTGATTTTCTTAATTAATTTACATATTTCATTTTTTTCATTAGGTAATGGTTATTTTAAATCTAAAAATAGAAAGAATATTGACACTGGATCCACCTACATTTTGAAAAGTGAAATACTTTTTTGAGTTCCCATATTGTTCTACCAATTTCATACAACATTGTTTAGACGTAATGAATATTAAAAAAATATATGTGAAATGTTTTTTGAAATTATTCTGAATATGGAGGGAAATAACAAAGATGGCATCCGATCTTGTTGGGACTTTTTGGATTGGGGTATTCGACCAAAATTGAATCCTTTGTGTATCATGGAAAACGAATGGAATCTTCCTTGTGCATCTAACGTGAAAAAACTCTTATATAATGATCAATATCTGGTAGTATTGGATAATATCATGGTTCTTGATGGATATTCTAGCAACATATCTAGATGATTCAACATAAGATATTTGATAAAAAAATCTCTAAAAACAGCTGATTATCATATTCTTCTCCAATAATCGATTCCAATAAGAATTTATCATTTTCAATCCAATAATATATGGGTGAATGATATTCACATGTGAAATTTTTTAGAGAAATCTTTGGTAAATGGTTATGTAACACCCGAGACTTTTATGTTATATAAATCATCAAAGGAATCTTTTTCTACACAACACTTTCTTGGCTTTCTTTACACGCAATCGCGACCTTCCTCGATAGCTTGCGTCGTACGCAATACCGAGTTTCACTAAACAACAATATGCTATTAAAACTAGCCGTTATGAATAGTAATAACCACTTTTTGAAATTTTATAATTTTATTTTTCAAAATGGACTTCATTTTTGGACTCAGAATATCGAAATTAGCCTAGGGTGAAATTTTGGTATTTTTCTGAAAACTTTCAATTTTTGATGAATAGTGAAACCACTAAGTGGTAGGTTAAAAACAGAATTTTGCATAAAACTTAATTTTACCGCTTCTGTGAATGGAATTTCAAAAATCCGAGAGACATGGTTAATATCAAAGACTAAAATGTGGTTCAATGAGATGAAAATAATTTTTTGGTGAATAGTAACTTTTTACTATTTTTACCGCGGTTAATAGTAAATAGGGTAACTAAGGGTAAATATGATATTAATATTACCCTAACACATGTCCTAATTCTATTGGACAAGTGTAATTCGACCAAAAACAAACTTAGGAATAAAATATGACCATTTAGGCCCACTTGGATTAGATTAGGACATTTATTATTAATTTATTTAAAGAAGGGTTAAAATAGTTAAAATCAAAGTTTAATAAGTAAATCATTTTTAACATAGGGTTATAAATAAGATAAATTCGATTTTAAATATTCATTAGAAAGCTAAAAAGATTTCCTACATGATGGTATTTTATTTGTAATTTTTAGACATCAAATAATTTAATTTATTTATGACACAAAGATGATGGAGTAATTATCTTATTAATGAAATATTGACAAAATTGATAATATAAATACCAAAATAAATGTAATTTGAGACTTTTTATGAATTCCACTAATTTTCTAGGTTACTATGATATATTAGTATTGATTTAATCAACTTGGTTCGAACATATAATTATGTTATGACTTTGACAAAAATCATATATCAAATAGTGTCAAAATTGACACAAAATAGTTTTTAAATCAAATATTATATTATTAATTGTTATTTTATTCCTAAAAATCTAAGGTTCGGCCAAATGACTTAGATAAGGATATATATATTAATAATAAACAATTTGGGGTTCTTTTGGCATGTTATAGTAAGTGTATTAACCATATAGTGAAAGAAAACAAAAAGACATGGTAAAAGTTAAATTATTTAACTTAGAGTTAAATTTAATTGATAAGGTTAAAATAATATCTTAAACTTGTCTAAATTCTATTGGTTGATAGGATTTCGACCCATCCCCACTTTAGCTTCGAAATAAGACCCTTTGGAACCATTATAAACCGATTTTGACTTTAATATAAAATAATATTTTGAGATATTCCTAAGGTGCCCCTCTCCTCCCTTATAAAAGGGCACCTCCTCCCCCTCCTCCTCACACCAATTTGAGCACTCAAGCTCGGCCAACCCCTGCCATTTTCCCTTCTCCACTTCCCTAGAATAATCCTAGAGGTCCTGGTCTTCTCCAAAGACCAATCTTAGTTCCTTAAGTGGAGGATTCAAAAAGGCGTTCCAAAGAAGAGGTAATATCCATTACCGATCTTTTCAATTTATTTCTTCTTCAACTTCTTCATCTTTAGTTGTTTCATGATAAAGTAATAACATCAGTATTACTTACATACTGATATGTTATTATAAATATGAAACAACCCTAATTCACCTTCTATCCATCCTACGGAAAAATGAAATCACCGCGCGTGCGTACGTACGGAATACCGTCTCCACGTCTTGGTGTAATCTATTTTCCACCATCACCTTACAAGGATGGGTATAATGGTGTAATGAGTAACTATATATGATTATTATTAAGTAATATTGATACTGAAATAATATATATATATACTCCAATACAATTCCACGATCATAGGAACGATATCATCACTCGTGCGTACGTACGGAATACCGTCTCCACGATGTGATGCGACTCGTTCTACATGATCTTCATTTCATAATGATTGTATAAATGAATTGAATGAATGAATATGGTATATACTACACTAATACCATTCTGGAAATGAATTATCTATAACCTAAAGATAAGAATAAGAATTTATTCGACAAAACACGCATAAGAACAAAAAGTTATAAAGACCCGAGTAACAAGTAACAATGAAATATTACTAACAAGAAGCTAATAATATGACCATATATGATCTCATATCAATATGTATGATTCTGTAATAAGTCAATAACATTATTTAAACCATTATAAAGGAGCTTTGGACACGAACAAAGCAAATCGGACCTAAGGTAAGGGAAATATCACAATCTCATTTTTATCCGAGATTGTTTATTCGTAAGTATTTACTGGGGTGTATTTTATCATCCACATCCATGTTCCCTCAATATGTAATATTGTTTCCATACACTTGAAATAGTTTAAATCCAATTTTACCCTTAGGTGAGTTTTTAGTAAAGAATATGAAAGGAATCTTTTGTCGTTTTTCCGTACGAGGTACTTTTTGACTTTTCCGACAAAAGTACGAAGAATGTTTTTTTAACTTATACGGCATGAATGGATTTTTAAAACATTACTTCAAAGATGCTTCCTTTACAAGTTTTCAAGTTTATTTTTAATCAACTTCTTTTATTTTAAAGTTGTATGACATGTTATGAAAGGAAAAATGTTTTTGAAGAAGAAAGGATATTTTCCTCAAGAATTCAATTCAAGTGTTTTATCAAAATTATTTTCCATCTAAGATAATAAAGGGTTATGTTTCTATCCATATTTTTACATTGGTTTGACTATGTTGTGATGGAATTATGTTTATGAATTCCTTTATCATATATGAATTGATTTATGATGTCATGATGTTTCAAGAATCCCATTTTTGTTACATGTGTTATGCGATGATGCATGTTTTATGATTATGTGGCACACATAAGAAAGGATTCATTATAAGATGGGTGGGACCTATATCTCCCTCCAATGCATTGGGTAATGATTTTATATCTCATGAGATAGACATGGCTGGAACGGAAGGTTATTTCGGTTCAGTGATACAGGACTGAAACGAGGAGTGAACTCGGTTCAGAAAGGGACTTTGTCCACTAAGATAGTCTTGGCAATGAGTCATGACTAACAAGAAATGATTTTTCATGATTATGTGTGCATGCCACAAAGATTCAAGTTTTATGTTATGATTATGGGGATCTCATTTTCACTTCTATGATTTATTCCATGTTACGATATTATGATCTCTTTTGCAGGTTTTGATTTTCATAAAGATATGATATGATTTTTATTTCCTTTATTTGCCCTTGCTGAGCATTTGAGCTCACCCTTTTATGTTTTCTTTTCCCCAGGTCAGGAAGATGGATATTAAGTAGAATATTCTAAAAGGGACCCTAGATATGATGAAATAAATGGGAGACACTGTAGAAGATTTATGAACCAGTTGTTTATGTTTCCCCAGTTTCTAAAGACACTATACCTATACGGTCCTTTGTGGTTTTGTCATATGTTGTAATAAGAGTGCTTCAATTTTGAAGTATTAACAATGTATGTAAAGTGTGGGTCGTTATAGTTGGTATCAGAGGCAAAGGAGGTAGGAATGTATCCGATCCTTGGGAACTCTCACATGTGAGCGTTGGACGAAGCATGGCTCTCCGCCCAAGGGCTTCATGAGGAAATGGTTGCCACTGGGGATGGTGGTGTGTCCCGCCCAGGGGGTGTAGCCGCCCATGGAGTGCCCTGATAGGTATCAATTGTAGTCCACTGGAAGTAATTCTGGACCGTTATAGTTGGTATCAGAGGAAAGGTATAGTCAACCTTTGGAAACTAGGATGTGAAAGCCTTAGTAAGAACCCTAAGGATAAGTCTAAGCATAGAACACAATCTTAGTGTTTTAGAAATGGCCTTGAATAACCTAGGATAAGACCTTAAGCATGAAAATTCTATTCTTGAATTATGTGGTTTCCTATTATAATTAGTGTTGCTCACACTATTCTTCTTGGTTTTAGTCAATGGCTGGAACCCGAAGGAACCGTGTTAATGCGGAATGCGATGGGCAATGCAATGATTGTCCCCCTGAGCAACCAAACGATATGGGAGCTGGAATGAAAAATCTTGTAGCCATGCTCACACAACTTTCTCAAGCTATGAATCATGCAGGATTTCCAAACGAACAAAGAAGGGATCAACATTCTGTTGAATCCTTCATGAGGCAGCGTCCACCATCTTTCAGCGGGTCTACTGATCCATTAGTTGCTGAACAATGGATTAGTACTACTG
Organism: Viscum album; assembly: GCA_963277665.1. Taxonomy (NCBI): domain Eukaryota; kingdom Viridiplantae; phylum Streptophyta; class Magnoliopsida; order Santalales; family Viscaceae; genus Viscum; species Viscum album. The sequence goes on from OY728138.1 coordinate 896,410,441, forward strand.
AAAAGATATTTTCAGTTCTTCAATGTTCTGAGCATGATAAAGTCATCCTAGCAGTGTATCGTTTGGAAGGAGATGCGGATCAATGGTGGAATCTTGTTAAGAATACGAGGCAAAGGGATGAAATTGAGTCTATGGAATGGGACGAGTTCAAGAACTTATTTTTCAATAAGTACTTCCCTCGTATTCTCCGAACAAAGATGGAGAAAGAGTTCCTTGAACTGAAGCAAAGGGATGATGAATCTGTTAGTACCTATGAAGCAAATTTTACAAGACTTGCAAGGTACGCTTCTGGTATTATTATCCAACCTGAGAGTAAGATCGATCGATTCTTTAGTGGCTTAAAACCAAGTCTTCGAAGGGCGTTAGCCATAAGGGACTTCAATAGCTACGAGGAAATCGTTCGATGTGCTCTCAAAGTCGAGATGGAGATTGGAGTAACCCATTAGTCACATGGGTTTGATAAGAAGAGGAAGATGGAATTCAAAGAAAAATCTAAAGAGCACAGGGAAAAGAAGATGAACTTTCCCTTATGCTCAAAGTGTGGAAAGAAACATGGAGGGAGTTGCCTTAAAGGGACAAGTAAATGTTTTAAATGTGGAAAGGAAGGTCATCGGGCATTTGAATGCCGTGATAATGGGAAGAAGATGTCTAATGATGCAAACAAAGGAAGGGACACACAGAATGAACCTGCTACACTTCAATGTTTCAAGTGCAAGGAGATGGGGCATTATGCCAATCAATGCCCAAATCCAAGGGTTGGTGATGATGGTCGACGTCAACAAACTCTTAAGGCTAAAGACAAAGGAAAGTCACATGCAATTTCTATCAGCGATGTGGAGTACGATAACGATGTGGTGAAAGGTACACTTACCATCCACTCTAAAGTAGCAAATGTTTTATTTGATTCTGGATCCACCCACTCTTTTATTTCTGAAAAATTTTCTAAGGGTATCACCGTATTACCTCAACAATTAGATGTTGAGTTAGCTGTGACAACACCTAATGGCACATCAATCGCATCAGATGTTTATAATTCTTCTCCGATCGAAGTTTGTGGGAAAGTGCTTCCTGCAAATCATGTGATCCTTCCTTTAGTGGAATTTGATGTGATTCTTAGCATGGATTGGCTTTCTCTACATGGAGCTCATATCAATTTCCAAAGAAGGGAAGTCACATTTCATATTCCAGATCAACCTACGATCGTCTATCAATGCAAGGATGAACATAACCTTACAGTGGAAATTTCTTCCATCTTATGGGTATTGATTCCACTAAATGAAGGTTATTTATCTCAAATGGTTGGTGAGAAACTCACGATTAAGAATATGCCCATTGTACGGGAGTTTGATGATGTCTTTCCGGAGGAATTGCCGGGTCTTCCACCAAATCGTGAAGTTGAGTATTCAATAGAACTCGTACCGGGTGCTTTGCCTATTTCAAAGACACCTTATAGAATGGCCCCAATTGAGTTGCAGGAATTGAAGAAGCAACTCCAAGATAATCTTGATAATGGATTCATACGTCCTAGTGCGTCACCTTGGGGAGCACCTGTTCTATTTGTTAAGAAGAAAGATGGATCAATGAGACTCTGCATTGATTATCGAGAACTTAACAAGATCACTATCAAGAACAAATATCCTCTCCCACGCATTGATGACTTATTTGACCAACTACGCGGAGCTCAATACTTTTCCAAGATTGATCTTCGTTCAGGGTATCATCAATTAAGGGTCAAAAGGGAGGATATACCAAAGACGGCTTTCCGTACAAGGTATGGACACAATGAATTTATAGTGATGCCATTTGGTCTTACTAATGCCCCTGCTATCTTCATGGATCTAATGAATAGAGTCTTTAGAGACTATCTTGATCAATTTGTGGTAGTCTTTATAGACGATATTCTTGTCTATTCAAAGAGCAAGGAAGAGCATGAAGATCACTTGAGAATTATATTGAAGACCCTGAGAAAAGAGAAGCTTTATGCCAAATTTACCAAGTGTGAATTTTGGCTTCAAAAAGTTGCATTTTTGGGTCATATAATCTCAAAAGAGGGGATATCTGTGGATCCAGCAAAAACAGAGGTTATCGAAAGATGGTCAAGACCAACAACAGTAACTGAGATCCGAAGTTTTCTTGGTTTGGCTGGATATTATCGACGTTTTGTAAAAGATTTTTCACGGTTATCTAATCCAATCACCAAGTTGACTCGGAAAGGAGTTAAGTTTGTCTGGACAGAGGAATGTGAAGAGAATTTCAAGGAGTTGAAAAGAAGGTTATCCAGTGCACCTGTGCTCACACTGCCTTGTAGTGGAGAAAGGTTTGTGATCTACAGTGATGCATCCAAGAAGGGATTGGGGTGTGTTCTTATGCAAAATGATATGGTGATAGCTTATGCCTCACGACAGTTGAAAATCCATGAGCAAAATTACCCAACACATGATTTGGAGTTGGCTGCGGTAATCTTTGCATTAAAGATTTGGAGGCATTACCTTTATGGTGAAAGGTGTGATATTTATACTGATCATAAAAGTTTAAAGTATATTTTCACACAAAAGGAGTTGAATATGCGCCAAAGAAGATGGTTGGAGCTGATTAAGGATTATGAATGCTCAATCCATTACCACCCTGGGAAAGCAAACAAGGTGGCAGATGCATTAAGTCGACAAGACCATGCTAGTTTATCCATGATGAGGATCACAAAAGATCCAATATTTATGGATTTACAAAGGATGGATCTTGGAATTATAATGGATGGGGAAAAATCTTATCTTTCTCAAATGAATGTTCAACCATCTATACATGTGAAGATTAAAGAGGCACAGAAAGAAGATGTCGAGTTACAAAACAAGGTGAGAAATGTTCCTGAATTCAACCTTGATTGTGATGGGATAATAAAGTTCAGGAATCGGGTTTGTGTTCCTCCCATCCCCAAATTAAAGAAAGAGCTGCTGGATGAGGCTCATAGTTCTTCATTCTCTATTCATCCTGGAAGCACGAAGATGTATAGGGACCTGAAAGAGTACTTCTGGTGGGATGGCATGAAAAGAGATGTTGCTGAATATGTCTCTCGATGCTTGGTTTGTCAACAAGTTAAAGCTGAGAGACAGAAGTCTAAGGGGATGTTACAACCATTACCCATACCCGAATGGAAATGGGAAAACATCACTATGGACTTTGTCACAGGACTTCCTAAAACATCCAAAGGCAATAATGCTATCTGGGTCATAGTTGATCGTCTTACAAAGTCTGCACACTTCATTGCTATTAGAGAGGATTTCTCTCTAGATCAGCTTGCCAGGATATATGTAAAGGAAGTGGTAAGATTGCATGGAGTACCACTTTCTATTATATCTGATCGGGATCCGAGATTTACCTCGAAGTTCTGGCGAAGTCTTCAGCATACTCTGGATACAGAGTTGAGTTTCAGCACTGCTTATCATCCCCAGACAGACGGTCAGTCTGAGAGAACAATTCAAACCCTAGAAGATATGTTGAGAGCTTGCTCTATGGATTTCAAAGGAGGTTGGGATCAACACCTACCTTTGGTGGAATTTTCTTATAATAATAGCTTTCACTCCATTATTCAGATGGCTCCTTATGAAGCTCTCTATGGAAAGAAATGCAGGACTCCAACTTGCTGGGATGAAGTTGGGGAAAGAAAGCTATTAGGACCTGATCTCGTTGATGAAATGGCAGAAAAGGTCAGATCTATTCAACAACACATAAGAGCAGCTCAGAGTCGACAGAAAAGTTATGCCGACAACCGAAGAAAAGACCTAGAGTTTGAAGTGGGTGATAAAGTGTTCTTACGAATATCTCCCTGGAAGAGGGTTATGAGATTTGGAAAGAAGGGGAAGTTGAGCCCTAGATATATCGGTCCTTTTGAAATACTGGATCGTGTTGGGAAGGTAGCTTACCGATTGGCGCTTCCACCGAATCTCTCTCAAGTTCACGATGTGTTCCATGTATCTCTCCTGAGAAAGTACATACCAGATCCTTCACATGTACTCAGCTCAGAAGTTGTACCACTGGAGCAAGATCTTTCTTATGAAGAACAGCCGATAGAGATTCTGGATCGTAGCGAAAAAGTCCTACGAAACAAGACCACTCGCTTGGTGAAAGTTTTATGGAGAAACCACCAACTTGAAGAAGCTACATGGGAGCTTGAGGAGATGATGATGGAGAAGTATCCTCATTTGTTTGTTGCAAAGTGACGAATTTCGAGGGCGAAATTCTTTTTAAGGGGGGTAGAATGTAACACCCGAGACTTTTATGTTATATAAATCATCAAAGGAATCTTTTTCTACACAACACTTTCTTGGCTTGCTTTACACGCAATCGCGACCTTCCTCGATAGCTTGCGTCGTACGCAATACCGAGTTTCACTAAACAAAAATATGCTATTAAAACTAGCCATTATGAATAGTAATAACCACTTTTTGAAATTTTATAATTTTATTTTTCAAAATGGACTTCATTTTTGGACTCAGAATATCGAAATTAGCCTAGGGTGAAATTTTGGTATTTTTCTGAAAACTTTCAATTTTTGATGAATAGTGAAACCACTAAGTGGTAGGTTAAAAACTGAATTTTGCATAAAACTTATTTTTACCGCTTTTGTGAATGGAATTTCAAAAATCCGAGAGACACGGTTAATATCAAAGACTAAAATGTGGTTCAATGAGATGAAAATAATTTTTTGGTGAATAGTAACTTTTTACTATTTTTACCGCGGTTAATAGTAAATAGGGTAACTAAGGGTAAATATGATATTAATATTACCCTAACACATGTCCTAATTCTATTGGACAAGTGTAATTCGACCAAAAACAAACTTAGGAATAAAATATGACCATTTAGGCCCACTTGGATTAGATTAGGACATTTATTATTAATTTATTTAAAGAAGGGTTAAAATAGTTAAAATCAAAGTTTAATAAGTAAATCATTTTTAATATAGGGTTATACATAAGATAAATTCGATTTTAAATATTCATTAGAAAGCTAAAAAGATTTCCTACATGATTGTATTTTATTTGTAATTTTTAGACATCAAATAATTTAATTTATTTATGACACAAAGATGATGCAGTAATTATCTTATTAATGAAATATTGACAAAATTGATAATATAAATACCAAAATAAATGTAATTTGAGACTTTCTATGAATTCCACTAATTTTCTAGGTTACTATGATATATTAGTATTGATTTAATCAACTTGGTTCGAACATATAATTATGTTATGACTTTGACAAAAATCATATATCAAATAGTGTCAAAATTGACACAAAATAGTTTTTAAATCAAATATTATATTATTAATTGTTATTTTATTCCTAAAAATCTAAGGTTCGGCCAAATGACTTAGATAAGGATATATATATTAATAATAAACAATTTGGGGTTCGTTTGGCATGTTATAGTAAGTGTATTAACCATATAGTGAAAGAAAACAAAAAGACATGGTAAAAGTTAAATTATTTAACTTAGAGTTAAATTTAATTGATAAGGTTAAAATAATATCCTAAACTTGTCTAAATTCTATTGGTTGATAGGATTTCGACCCATCCCCACTTTAGCTTCGAAATAAGACCCTTTGGAACCATTATAAACCGATTTTGACTTTAATATAAAATAATATTTTGAGATATTCCTAAGGTGCCCCTCTCCTCCCTTATAAAAGGGCACCTCCTCCCCCTCCTCCTCACACCAATTTGAGCACTCAAGCTCGGCCAACCCCTGCCATTTTCCCTTCTCCACTTCCCTAGAATAATCCTAGAGGTCCTGGTCTTCTCCAAAGACCAATCTTAGTTCCTTAAGTGGAGGATTCAAAAAGGCGTTCCAAAGAAGAGGTAATATCCATTACCGATCTTTTCAATTTCTTTCTTCTTCAACTTCTTCATCTTTAGTTGTTTCATGATAAAGTAATAACATCAGTATTACTTACATACTGATATGTTATTATAAATATGAAACAACCCTAATTCACCTTCTATCCATCCTACGGAAAAATGAAATCACCGCGCGTGCATACGTACGGAATATCGTCTCCACGCCGTGGTGTAATCTATTTTCCACCATCACCTTACAAGGATGGGTATAATGGTGTAATGAGTAACTATATATGATTATTATTAAGTAATATTGATACTGAAATAATATATATATACTGCAATACAATTCCACGATCATAGGAACGATATCATCACTCGTGCGTACGTACGGAATACCGTCTCCACGATGTGATGCGACTCGTTCTACATGATCTTCATTTCATAATGATTGTATAAATGAATTGAATGAATTAATATGGTATATACTACACTAATACCATTCTGGAAATGAATTATCTATAACCTAAAGATAAGAATAAAATTTATTCGACAAAACACGCATAAGAACAAAAAGTTATAAAGACCCGAGTAACAAGTAACAATGAAATATTACTAACAAGAAGCTAATAATATGACCATATATGATCTCATATCAATATGTATGATTCTGTAATAAGTCAATAACATTATTTAAACCATTATACAGGAGCTTCGGACACGAACAAAGCAAATCGGACCTAAGGTAAGGGAAATATCACAATCTCATTTTTATCCGAGATTGTTTATTCGTAAGTATTTACTGGGGTGTATTTTATCATCCACATCCATGTTCCCTCAATATGTAATATTGTTTCCATCCACTTGAAATAGTTTAAATCCAATTTTACCATTAGGTGAGTTTTTAGTAAAGAATATGAAAGGAATCTTTTGTCGTTTTTCCGTACGAGGTACTTTTTGACTTTTCCGACAAAAGTACGAAGAATGTTTTTTTAACTTATACGGCATGAATGGATTTTTAAAACATTACTTCAAAGAAGCTTCCTTTACAAGTTTTCAAGTTTATTTTTAATCAACTTCTTTTATTTTAAAGTTGTATGACATGTTATGAAAGGAAAAATGTTTTTGAAGAAGAAAGGATATTTTCCTCAAGAATTCAATTCAAGTGTTTTATCAAAATTATTTTCCATCTAAGATAATAAAGGGTTCTGTTTCTATCCATATTTTTACATTGGTTTGAATATGTTGTGATGGAATTATGTTTATGAATTCCTTTATCATATATGAATTGATTTATGATGTCATGATGTTTCAAGAATCCCATTTTTGTTACATGTGTTATGCGATGATGCATGTTTTATGATTATGTGGCACACATAAGAAATGATTCATTATAAGATGGGTGGGACCTATATCTCCCTCCAATGCATTGGGTAATGATTTTATATCTCATGAGATAGACATGGCTGGAACGGAAGGTTATTTCGGTTCAGTGATACAGGACTGAAACGAGGAGTGAACTCGGTTCAGAAAGGGACTTTGTCCACTAAGATAGTCTTGGCAATGAGTCATGACTAACAAGAAATGATTTTTCATGATTATGTGTGCATGCCACAAAGATTCAAGTTTTATGTTATGATTATGGGGATCTCATTTTCACTTCTATGATTTATTCCATGTTACGATATTATGATCTCTTTTGCAGGTTTTGATTTTCATAAAGATATGATATGATTTTTATTTCCTTTATTTGCCCTTGCTGAGCATTTGAGCTCACCCTTTTATGTTTTCTTTTCCTCAGGTCAGGAAGATGGATATTAAGTAGAATATGCTAAAAGGGACCCTAGATATGATGAAATAAATGGGAGACACTGTAGAAGATTTATGAACCAGTTGTTTATGTTTCCCCAGTTTCTAAAGACACTATACCTATACGGTCCTTTGTGGTTTTGTCATATGTTGTAATAAGAGTGATTCAATTTTGAAGTATTAACAATGTATGTAAAGTGTGGGTCGTTATAGTTGGTATCAGAGGCAAAGGAGGTAGGAATGTATCCGATCCTTGGGAACTCTCACATGTGAGCGTTGGACGAAGCATGGCTCTCCGCCCAAGGGCTTCATGAGGAAATGGCTGCCACTGGGGATGGTGGTGTGTCCCGCCCAGGGGGTGTAGCCGCCCATGGAGTGCCCTGATAGGTATCAATTGTAGTCCACTGGAAGTAATTCTGGACCGTTATAGTTGGTATCAGAGGAAAGGTATAGTCAACCTTTGGAAACTAGGATGTGAAAGCCTTAGTAAGAACCCTAAGGATAAGTCTAAGCATAGAACACAATCTTAGTGTTTTAGAAATGGCCTTGAATAACCTAGGATAAGACCTTAAGCATGAAAATTTTATTCTTGAATTATGTGGTTTCCTATTATAATTAGTGTTGCTCACACTATTCTTCTTGGTTTTAGTCAATGGCTGGAACCCGAAGGAACCGTGTTAATGCGGAATGCGATGGGCAATGCAATGATTGTCCCCCTGAGCAACCAAACGATATGGGAGCTGGAATGAAAAATCTTGTAGCCATGCTCACACAACTTTCTCAAGCTATGAATCATGCAGGATTTCCAAACGAACAAAGAAGGGAGCAACATTCTGTTGAATCCTTCATGAGGCAGCGTCCACCATCTTTCAGCGGGTCTACTGATCCATTAGTTGCTGAACAATGGATTAGTACTACTGAAAAGATATTTTCAGTTCTTCAATGTTCTGAGCATGATAAAGTCATCCTAGCAGTGTATCGTTTGGAAGGAGATGCGGATCAATGGTGGAATCTTGTTAAGAATACGAGGAAAAGGGATGAAATTGAGTCTATGGAATGGGACGAGTTCAAGAACTTATTTTTCATTAAGTACTTCCCTCGTATTCTCCGAACAAAGATGGAGAAAGAGTTCCTTGAACTGAAGCAAAGGGATGATGAATCTGTTAGTACCTATGAAGCAAATTTTACAAGACTTGCAAGGTACGCTTCTGGTATTATTATCCAACCTGAGAGTAAGATCGATCGATTCTTTAGTGGCTTAAAACCAAGTCTTCGAAGGGCGTTAGCCATAAGGGACTTCAATAGCTACGAGGAAATCATTCGATGTGCTCTCAAAGTCGAGATGGAGATTGGAGTAACCCATCAGTCACATGGGTTTGATAAGAAGAGGAAGATGGAATTCAAAGAAAAATCTAAAGAGCACACGGAAAAGAAGATGAACTTTCCCTTATGCTCAAAGTGTGGAAAGAAACATGGAGGGAGTTGTCTTAAAGGGACAAGTAAATGTTTTAAATGTGGAAAGGAAGGTCATCGGGCATTTGAATGTCGTGATAATGGGAAGAAGATGTCTAATGATGCAAACAAAGGAAGGGATACACAGATTGAACCTACTACACTTCAATGTTTCAAGTGCAAGGAGATGGGGCATTATGCCAATCAATGCCCAAATCCAAGGGTTGATGATGATGGTCGACGTCAACAAACTCTTAAGGCTAAAGACAAAGGAAAGTCACATGAAATTTCTATCAGCGATGTGGAGTACGATAACGATGTGGTGAAAGGTACACTTACCATCCACTCTAAAGTAGCAAATGTTTTATTTGATTCTGGATCCACCCACTCTTTTATTTCTGAAAAAATTTCTAAGGGTATCACCGTATTACCTCAACAATTAGATGTTGAGTTAGCTGTGACAACACCTAATGGCACATCAATCGCATCAGAAGTTTATAATTCTTCTCCGATCGATGTTTGTGGGAAAGTGCTTCCTGCAAATCTTGTGATCCTTCCTTTAGTGGAATTTGATGTGATTCTTGGCATGGATTGGCTTTCTCTACATGGAGCTCATATCAATTGCCAAAGAAGAGAAGTCACATTTCATATTCCAGATCAACCTACGATCGTCTATCAATGCAAGGATGAACATAACCTTCCAGTGGAAATTTCTTCCATCTTATGGGTATTGATTCCACTAAATGAAGGTTATTTATCTCAAATGGTTGGTGAGAAACTCACGATTAAGAATATGCCCATTGTACGGGAGTTTGATGATGTCTTTCCGGTGGAATTGCCGGGTCTTCCACCAAATCGTGAAGTTGAGTTTTCAATAGAACTCGTACCGGGTGCTTTGCCTATTTCAAAGACACCTTATAGAATGGCCCCAATTGAGTTGCAGGAATTGAAGAAGCAACTCCAAGATAATCTTGATAAGGGATTCATACGTCCTAGTGCGTCACCTTGGGGAGCACCTGTTCTATTTGTTAAGAAGAAAGATGGATCAATGAGACTCTGCATTGATTATCGAGAACTTAACAAGATCACTATCAAGAACAAATATCCTCTCCCACGCATTGATGAATTATTTGACCAACTACGCGGAGCTCAATACTTTTCCAAGATTGATCTTCGTTCAGGGTATCATCAATTAAGGGTCAAAAGGGAGGATATACGAAAGACGGCTTTCCGTACAAGGTATGGACACTATGAATTTATAGTGATGCCATTTGGTCTTACTAATGCCCCTGCTATCTTCATGGATCTAATGAATAGAGTCTTTAGAGACTATCTTGATCAATTTGTGGTAGTCTTTATAGACGATATTCTTGTCTATTCAAAGAGCAAGGAAGAGCATGAAGATCACTTGAGAATTATATTGAAGACCCTGAGAAAAGAGAAGCTTTATGCCAAATTTACCAAGTGTGAATTTTGGCTTCAAAAAGTTGCATTTTTGGGTCATATAATCTCAAAAGAGGGGATATCTGTGGATCCAGCAAAAACAGAGGTTATCGAAAGATGGTCAAGACCAACAACAGTAACTGAGATCCGAAGTTTTCTTGGTTTGGCTGGATATTATCGACGTTTTGTAAAAGATTTTTCACGGTTATCTAATCCAATCACCAAGTTGACTCGGAAAGGAGTTAAGTTTGTCTGGACAGAGGAATGTGAAGAGAATTTCAAGGAGTTGAAAAGAAGGTTATCCAGTGCACCTGTGCTCACACTGCCTTGTAGTGGAGAAAGGTTTGTGATCTACAGTGATGCATCCAAGAAGGGATTGGGGTTTGTTCTTGTGCAAAATGATATGGTGATAGCTTATGCCTCACGACAGTTGAAAATCCATGAGCAAAATTACCCAACACATGATTTGGAGTTGGCTGCGGTAATCTTTGCATTAAAGATTTGGAGGCATTACCTTTATGGTGAAAGGTGTGATATTTATACTGATCATAAAAGTTTAAAGTATATTTTCACACAAAAGGAGTTGAATATGCGCCAAAGAAGATGGTTGGAGCTGATTAAGGATTATGAATTCTCAATCCATTACCACCCTGGGAAAGCAAACAAGGTGGCAGATGCATTAAGTCGACAAGACCATGCTAGTTTATCCATGATGAGGATCACAAAAGATCCAATATTTATGGATTTACAAAGGATGGATCTTGGAATTATAATGGAAGGGGAAAAATATCATCTTTCTCAAATGAATGTTCAACCATCTATACATGTGAAGATTAAAGAGGCACAGAAAGAAGATGTCGAGTTACAAAACAAGGTGAGAAATGTTCCTGAATTCAACCTTGATTGTGATGGGATAATAAAGTTCAGGAATCGGGTTTGTGTTCCTCCCATCCCCGAATTAAAGAAAGAGCTGCTGGATGAGGCTCATAGTTCTTCATTCTCTATTCATCCTGGAAGCACGAAGATGTATAGGGACCTGAAAGAGTACTTCTGGTGGGATGGCATGAAAAGAGATGTTGCTGAATATGTCTCTCGATGCTTGGTTTGTCAACAAGTTAAAGCTGAGAGACAGAAGTCTAAGGGGATGTTACAACCATTACCCATACCCGAATGGAAATGGGAAAACATCACTATGGACTTTGTCACAGGACTTCCTAAAACATCCAAAGGCAATAATGCTATCTGGGTCATAGTTGATCGTCTTACAAAGTCTGCACACTTCATTGCTATTAGAGAGGATTTCTCTCTAGATCAGCTTGCCAGGATATATGTAAAGGAAGTGGTAAGATTGCATGGAGTACCACTTTCTATTATATCTGATCGGGATCCGAGATTTACCTCGAAGTTCTGGCGAAGTCTTCAGCATACTCTGGATACAGAGTTGAGTTTCAGCACTGCTTATCATCCCCAGACAGACGGTCAGTCTGAGAGAACAATTCAAACCCTAGAAGATATGTTGAGAGCTTGCTCTATGGATTTCAAAGGAGGTTGGGATCAACACCTACCTTTGGTGGAATTTTCTTATAATAATAGCTTTCACTCCAGTATTCAGATGGCTCCTTATGAAGCTCTCTATGGAAAGAAATGCAGGACTCCAACTTGCTGGGATGAAGTTGGGGAAAGAAAGCTATTAGGACCTGATCTCGTTGATGAAATGGCAGAAAAGGTCAGATCTATTCAACAACACATAAGAGCAGCTCAGAGTCGACAGAAAAGTTATGCCGACAACCGAAGAAAAGACCTAGAGTTTGAAGTGGGTGATAAAGTGTTCTTAAGAATATCTCCCTGGAAGAGGGTTATGAGATTTGGAAAGAAGGGGAAGTTGAGCCCTAGATATATCGGTCCTTTTGAAATACTGGATCGTGTTGGGAAGGTAGCTTACCGATTGGCGCTTCCACCGAATCTCTCTCAAGTTCACGATGTGTTCCATGTATCTCTCCTGAGAAAGTACATACCAGATCCTTCACATGTACTCAGCTCAGAAGTTGTACCGCTGGAGCAAGATCTTTCTTATGAAGAACAGCCGATAGAGATTCTGGATCGTAGCGAAAAAGTCCTACGAAACAAGACCACTCGCTTGGTGAAAGTTTTATGGAGAAACCACCAACATGAAGAAGCTACATGGGAGCTTGAGGAGATGATGAGGGAGAAGTATCCTCATTTTTTTGTTGCAAAGTGACGAATTTCGAGGGAGAAATTCTTTTTAAGGGGGGTAGAATGTAACACCCGAGACTTTTATGTTATATAAATCATCAAAGGAATCTTTTTCTACACAACACTTTCTTGGCTTGCTTTACACGCAATCGCGACCTTCCTCGATAGCTTGCGTCGTACGCAATACCGAGTTTCACTAAACAAAAATATGCTATTAAAACTAGCCGTTATGAATAGTAATAACCACTTTTTGAAATTTTATAATTTTATTTTTCAAAATGGACTTCATTTTTGGACTCAGAATATCGAAATTAGCCTAGGGTGAAATTTTGGTATTTTTCTGAAAACTTTCAATTTTTGATGAATAGTGAAACCACTAAGTGGTAGGTTAAAAACTGAATTTTGCATAAAACTTAATTTTACCGCTTCTGTGAATGGAATTTCAAAAATCAGAGAGACACGGTTAATATCAAAGACTAAAATGTGGTTCAATGAGATGAAAATAATTTTTTGGTGAATAGTAACTTTTTACTATTTTTACCGCGGTTAATAGTAAATAGGGTAACTAAGGGTAAATATGATATTAATATTACCCTAACACATGTCCTAATTCTATTGGACAAGTGTAATTCGACCAAAAACAAACTTAGGAATAAAATATGACCATTTAGGCCCACTTGGATTAGATTAGGACATTTATTATTAATTTATTTAAAGAAGGGTTAAAATAGTTAAAATCAAAGTTTAATAAGTAAATCATTTTTAATATAGGGTTATACATAAGATAAATTCGATTTTAAATATTCATTAGAAAGATAAAAAGATTTCCTACATGATGGTATTTTATTTGTAATTTTTAGACATCAAATAATTTAATTTATTTATGACACAAAGATGATGCAGTAATTATCTTATTAATGAAATATTGACAAAATTGATAATATAAATACCAAAATAAATGTAATTTGAGACTTTTTATGAATTCCACTAATTTTCTAGGTTACTATGATATATTAGTATTGATTTAATCAACTTGGTTCGAACATATAATTATGTTATGACTTTGACAAAAATCATATATCAAATAGTGTCAAAATTGACACAAAATAGTTTTTAAATCAAATATTATATTATTAATTGTTATTTTATTCCTAAAAATCTAAGGTTCGGCCAAATGACTTAGATAAGGATATATATATTAATAATAAACAATTTGGGGTTCGTTTGGCATGTTATAGTAAGTGTATTAACCATATAGTGAAAGAAAACAAAAAGACATGGTAAAAGTTAAATTATTTAACTTAGAGTTAAATTTAATTGATAAGGTTAAAATAATATCCTAAACTTGTCTAAATTCTATTGGTTGATAGGATTTCGACCCATCCCCACTTTAGCTTCGAAATAAGACCCTTTGGAACCATTATAAACCGATTTTGACTTTAATATAAAAGAATATTTTGAGATATTCCTAAGGTGCCCCTCTCCTCCCTTATAAAAGGGCACCTCCTCCCCCTCCTCCTCACACCAATTTGAGCACTCAAGCTCGGCCAACCCCTGCCATTTTCCCTTCTCCACTTCCCTAGAATAATCCTAGAGGTCCTGGTCTTCTCCAAAGACCAATCTTAGTTCCTTAAGTGGAGGATTCAAAAAGGCGTTCCAAAGAAGAGGTAATATCCATTACCGATCTTTTCAATTTCTTTCTTCTTCAACTTCTTCATCTTTAGTTGTTTCATGATAAAGTAATAACATCAGTATTACTTACATACTGATATGTTATTATAAATATGAAACAACCCTAATTCACCTTCTATCCATCCTACGGAAAAATGAAATCACCGCGCGTGTGTACGTACGGAATACCGTCTCCACGCCGTGGTGTAATCTATTTTCCACCATCACCTTACAAGGATGGGTATAATGGTGTAATGAGTAACTATATATGATTATTATTAAGTAATATTGATACTGAAATAATATATATATATACTCCAATACAATTCCACGATCATAGGAACGATATCATCACTCGTGCGTACGTACGGAATACCGTCTCCACGATGTGATGCGACTCGTTCTACATGATCTTCATTTCATAATGATTGTATAAATGAATTTAATGAATGAATATGGTATATAATACACTAATACCATTCTGGAAATGAATTATCTATAACCTAAAGATAAGAATAAGAATTTATTCGACAAAACACGCAGAAGAACAAAAAGTTATAAAGACCCGAGTAACAAGTAACAATGAAATATTACTAACAAGAAGCTAATAATATGACCATATATGATCTCATATCAATATGTATGATTCTGTAATAAGTCAATAACATTATTTAAACCATTATACAGGAGCTTCGGACACGAACAAAGCAAATCGGACCTAAGGTAAGGGAAATATCACAATCTCATTTTTATCCGAGATTGTTTATTCGTAAGTATTTACTGGGGTGTATTTTATCATCCACATCCATGTTCCCTCAATATGTAATATTGTTTCCATCCACTTGAAATAGTTTAAATCCAATTTTACCCTTAGGTGAGTTTTTAGTAAAGAATATGAAAGGAATCTTTTGTCGTTTTTCCGTACGAGGTACTTTTTGACTTTTCCGAAAAAAGTACGAAGAATGTTTTTTTTAACTTATACGGCATGAATGGATTTTTAAAACATTACTTAAAAGAAGCTTCCTTTACAAGTTTTCAAGTTTATTTTTAATCAACTTCTTTTATTTTAAAGTTGTATGACATGTTATGAAAGGAAAAATGTTTTTGAATAAGAAAGGATATTTTCCTCAAGAATTCAATTCAAGTGTTTTATCAAAATTATTTTCCATCTAAGATAATAAAGGGTTATGTTTCTATCCATATTTTTACATTGGTTTGACTATGTTGTGATGGAATTATGTTTATGAATTCCTTTATCATATATGAATTGAGTTATGATGTCATGATGTTTCAAGAATCCCATTTTTGTTACATGTGTTATGCGATGATGCATGTTTTATGATTATGTGGCACACATAAGAAAGGATTCATTATAAGATGGGTGGGACCTATATCTCCCTCCAATGCATTGGGTAATGATTTTATATCTCATGAGATAGACATGGCTGGAACGGAAGGTTATTTAGGTTCAGTGATACAGGACTGAAACGAGGAGTGAACTCGGTTCAGAAAGGGACTTTGTCCACTAAGATAATCTTGGCAATGAGTCATGACTAACAAGAAATGATTTTCCATGATTATGTGTGCATGCCACAAAGATTCAAGTTTTATGTTATGATTATGGGGATCTCATTTTCACTTCTATGATTTATTCCATGTTAAGATATTATGATCTCTTTTGCAGGTTTTGATTTTCATAAAGATATGATATGATTTTTATTTCCTTTATTTTCCCTTGCTGAGCATTTGAGCTCACCCTTTTATGTTTTCTTTTCCCCAGGTCAGGAAGATGGATATTAAGTAGAATATGCTAAAAGGGACCCTAGATATGATGAAATAAATGGGAGACACTGTAGAAGATTTATGAACCAGTTGTTTATGTTTCCCCAGTTTCTAAAGACACTATACCTATACGGTCCTTTGTGGTTTTGTCATATGTTGTAATAAGAGTGCTTCAATTTTGAAGTATTAACAATGTATGTAAAGTGTGGGTCGTTATAGGTTATCTATGTCATTATAGATAAAAAATGTTGTAGGAAGCACCATTAATTTTTTGTGATATGGAAATGATATTTAGTCCATCATTTATCAATTTCATGTTGCATTTAACGGTTCATCATCCAACTAAAAAACATCATGGGGTACAATTTTTTTAGTGGATGTATCCAATAAAAATAAATATGTTCACAATGAAATCATATGCCCCAAACAAGAATTATCGTGATTTTTTGATTTTGAGGGGTTATATGAATGAAGAATATATGTATTTTTATTAAA
This sequence comes from Viscum album, assembly GCA_963277665.1. Classification (NCBI taxonomy): domain Eukaryota; kingdom Viridiplantae; phylum Streptophyta; class Magnoliopsida; order Santalales; family Viscaceae; genus Viscum; species Viscum album. The sequence continues at coordinate 896,427,142 of OY728138.1, forward strand.
TGTATTTTTTTCTAATGTCACCATATGACAAAACTGAAAAATGTGAAATGAAGATGACCTGAATAAGGAAATTGATCCCTCATTTCCATATCTTATAGCCAAATAAGAGGAATTTTTGGTTCTTATACATTGGATACATTGATTCTTGATGATTATGTGATGGAACATTTCACAGTCTTGGTTAACAATGGTTTGCTCAATGTCTATATTAAGTATATTATTTTTTATGTTCAAGTTATCTCATATTAAGATACTTCACATACAACTTACACTTTAATTATCATTCTATGTAAGAGAAATAATCAAATTACAAGTAAAGATCATCAATATTTTCTTTTGAGAAGGAGAGAGGCTTTACATAGCCAAGAGTTTCCTTCTTGGTTAAAATAAATATTATTACCATTACATTAATTTGTTTAAAAAATATATATCCATTTAATTGTGTTATTCATATATTTTTCAGGTGTTGAGTATCACTTTTGACTCCATTTCTCTAGAATTAAGAGCTTTGGATTTTTGTCATGATTCCTTGTTTCAGGATTGAAGATCTTTAATAATCAGTGGGTATAAATTTTTTACAACAGATCGAACGATGAAAATTAGAACACAAAATGATGGATTTATGTTAACCACTATAATGTTTTGTTATGTCGGAGTATCAAATAGTCGGCCTTGAAATGAATATATGAATTATTATGGGATTTTTTAGAAAATATTTTTATAGGATTACTACTCTCTTGGTAGAGTCACCATGATGAAATGTTAATGGACTGATTCATTGAGACGACAAGGTATATTTATTGATGAATGTAGATTATGATATACTGATATTACTCGATTCCTACATACCGATGAACCATATATTTTGGAATGAATGTCTAAGAAAGTTTTTTATGTGAAAGAGCATCGTAGACCCTATTATGGTTTCATTAATGACATAATCCCCAAACATATTTTTCATGATTATATTGATGGAATTCTCACCATTGACTCCCCATTGGTGTGTGCCTTAATATTAAATTTGATGAATCAGATTGTACCATTATATGAGTTGATGATGAACTTCATGTTGTGGCTCTTAATATATAAAAGAATCCATATATGTAATGTATTCATTATGTTTAAATTGAAATGAGTTTCTCTAGTTAATATTACTATAATTAATTTAATTATATTTCTATTTGTAATGATATGATTTTTTTATTTTTTCGGGTGTTGTTTCATTAAATCAGATTTATTTCAATGTCCAAAATTGGTTCAGTTTTGTTTTTAGAAAATGAATAACACGGTAATGAAATTTAAAAACTATGTTAGTCATTTTATTATAATCATTTGAACAATTATGAATTACAAGAAGTCAAACTGTTTACTCTCAAGAACTGTAGATATATGTATGTTGTATTAATGATTTGTAAAAAATATTTCTAAAAATTTTACATTTAATTATTTTGTAGATTATTCTAAATACTATAGATGGGTGAAGGAAGCGACTCTTTGATCCCGATCGACCGGGGTGTGAGCGTGCATTGCGTCCTTCACATCCATCAGTGTGTATTATAATTACAATTTTTTTCTTTCTTATAACATATAATTTATTTTTAATATTCATTATCAATTTATTTCGGGAATTTCTGTTCCACCAGATATGAATACTAATTCTATTATCATGGGTATGATTGGTGATGCTCCTAGACCTTGATGGAGCACCTGTGACACCCATTTCCCCACTGACCCCACCATCAGACACCCCTTCCACAACACATTTCCATCTTCCTATGTAGTCCTTAGGGATGTTTTTATCTATTCCTCCATCACCATATTAGCTACCCTCTTATTCACATGCCATGTAATTTCCACCATCAGAGATGATCCCACTGATTCATCCATTATCTCATTTCTCCTCTTCTTCCCATAAAATTACTACACTGCCTCTATAGACGTTTCCACCATTACCATATCCATATTTAATGATTTATCCCCATCTTACTACCCATATCTTCCATCTCTACACCGCCTCTAATTTCTACAATCTATCCTGCATCTGATGAATCTATTTCCTTAGCATCCACACCAATACATGAAGGCCACCCAGAGCATGCACTGGAATTGACACATCCTATAGAGGCTGCTGAGTCAAGACAACCCATAAATCCATCATGGACTATTAAGCAGCTTGTAGACTATTTTTGTATTATAATTGTTTCAAATAATATCGTTTTATTTTATTCAAGTTGTACTATGAAATAATTATTCATCCCCCCTTATTTTTTATTTAGTGGTATTTTTTTCTTGGTGTCGTGGGAACACTCGAATAAAGGATGTTTTGTATCACTAGACACAACTAATTTTGGATTACAATTGACAAAATTAGATTGAATGTCCAAATGTAATGTAGTGTAGTTGAATCATGGCCACTTTGGCCATGTATCATGATATCATTCCAGTGGAACTGGTTTAATGGATATGTATCAGTAATGGGATAAAGGACATGACATGGGAAAAAATATGGGTAATAATATTTTAAAATGTCATAACTATATTATTTTTTTATTAAAATGAAATAACATGTTCATTTAAGATTTAGTTAAACTTTCTAGATGGAAAAACTGCTAGGACTACAAGGCTGATGGATGCTGGGGAGTTTTAGTGCTCATACCTTTAAGGGTTGTATATTGGTTGCAAAAGCAGGGTTGGTATGGTCATAGAGGGGGTACTCGTATTCCCTATCTATCCAAAAAGTCATTATGAAAAAATTATTGCACATAGGATGACTGTTATGTTTAAGGTATTGTCAATCTTTAATTGTTTTCATATAAAATTTATTTCTTATTACTTGTATTGAAATGTTTTTTATATGTTTCTAAGAAAAACATAAATAATAATGATTGAATGACATATTTTAAAAAATTGGGGCGGACTACAATGCCCAATCATGACAGGCACCAGGTACATTAACAAGGTATTATGATTTTATACATGATGTTCTATTGAAAATATTATTTAATAGAAATATGCATGAATTTTTCATTTCCCATATATGGTTCTAATCTTAATTTGGGAATTTCTCATTTCCGCATTCTGCACTGGGCAACAAAGGTCATGTATCTCATGCCAAATTATTTTCCTCCAGTAAAATGTAAAAGATGGAAGTTCAAGAAATGTACAGAAAAAAGAAAAAACTATATGTTTTTTTATTTAATTTTTAAATACATGTAGGAAATTATTATTTGAATATGTTTATAATTTCAGCAGTGTTCCATGGGGGCACTCAATGGTATAGAAGATGACAAATTCGGTCCACATGATCATTTAAGTCAGGTATTAATATAAGAGCACCCATGGTGAGTAAAATGTCAACTCCAGAAAAATATCACCCCCTCTAGGTATTGGTCATCATCAGGCTCCTCTCAAGACGCCCAGACCTCCACGCTGGAAATCACTCTTTTTGAAGAATCTGCAGATAAGAAAAAAGACATAGAGGGTCATGAAATAAGTATGACAATGACCGAGCTTTTCATGAAACCTATGGTAGTTTTGAGACACTGACATCCATTATAGGATGTTATTTATTTTTAATCATATATGGAATCATTTATCTCTTTAAATGATGTGTTGGGTGATGCTAATGAGGGACGTAGTGGCGATGAAGGTAGTGGAGATATAGTTGTTGTAGGTGAGGATGACGATGCTATAGCTTTTGAGGATAAGGATGATGATGATGTTGTAGATGATGGTGATGATGATGATGAGGATGATGATGATGATAGTTTTGGTGATGTCAATCATGATCATGGAGATGGGGATGTAAGTGATGGGGGTATTAATCCATCCATTTATCACTTCCACCAAGACTTTTGTATCTACATTATGAACTTGAATTGAATTCTAATATGGTTTCGAATCATTAATTTATTTTCCATTGAGAAGTTCTTTATAAATTTTTTCATGCATTTACATAAAGATATAATTATAATTATTTTCCATGCATATGGGTATTTGGGTGGGGAGGTTATCCTACTTATATGTGAATTAATGTTTTATGTAGTGTGTATATAACCATTTGGTAATGTTTCCCTAGTCTTATTCAAATAATAAGTATTAAATTTTCTTACAATGCATGGGTTGTACAATAGACTACCAAATCAGATTTGATGTGATTCATGGTCACATTCTTAAAGATGATTACTCGGAGCTAGGATATTGATACTATTAACCCCACTAACATGATGAATTTTATATCATGAGATCCATAAACAAGTATTTATTTCAAACAAAATTAAAATTATTCATTTTTTAAATAAAATTCTATTTTATATTATTTATTTTTTGATTAGTCAGGTACTACCATTGTATGAAGACAAAATGATGTTCACCAATAACTTGGTCAAAGTAAAAAAGGAATTTCATTATAATGTATGATCTATTTATGGAAAATAAGTATCCAATAACTTTTTTCAACTATGATTTTATAGTTCAAATGTGGGTTTCTATGAGTTTTCCACCACTTTTTGTATTTATTAGTGTTGCCCTTACTACCATAGAATACATATATCTAAATTATATCACATATAGTGACATTTGATTCAATTTATTATCTATTTATTTTTCATAAATTCATGAATTGACATGTCTAAATTTAAGAATTTAAAAAAGGAATATATTCCTTAGTTGTTTTTCGAAAATTCCCATTTTGTGAAATCTGATGTTATTCTTTTTATTGAAATGGTTATGTTATTTGATATCCCATGTCCTTGATATATATGGTACATGCTTGAGTTTTTTCTTTTATATGTAGATTTGTAAGAAGGTTTTGGTATTTCAAAAACTTGTTATCAAAACATGACTCAATGACCCATTATTTCTTTATTATGAATGTCTTTTTTTGAGATATCGTTTAAATTATTTTGTTATTTGCTAAACATTATTTCGGTCTTACATGTTTTTTTTATACATGTTTTCATTATTATTCATGTGTTCTTTCAGGTGGTCATTTTTTTATTCATTGGATTTTAATTTGGGAAAAGGTTGTCGTAATGAATAGAGGAAAACACTAGCACATGTAAAAGATTTTATTTTTTGATTTAGTAAAAATAAACTATTGGAAACTATATCATCATATTTAAGATGAATATATAGATTATATTAAATAAATAGTGGAAACACTTTTTTTATTGATTTGGTTTGATTTTTTTTTTGATTCTTCAAGAGGATAAATTTTCCAAATTGTAGAACATTTAATGGAAATCACCTTCTACCCAAGGTTATTATTTTGTTCTCTTTTAATCTCAATGATATTCCCCTACATATTTATATTCAAGATAGAAATATCACCATGTATAAAAATATGATCCAATATAAAGGATCATGTATTAAATTTTTTTCCATTGAATGATTAAAAATCCTTGTGCTTTATATAGTCTTGGACCTTATTATTTTCATATTTGTGAATGTGTTTAATGAAATGTAATTAGAGAATGTTTTTTTAGGTTTTAAAATCCTATGTTTTTATAAGTTTATGGAGAAGAATCATAATTTTAAAACGTTACTTCCTATGTTATTATTCCAACCCGTGAAGCATTGGATGTTGAGGTGTTTAGTATCAGAATTTCATAATTATAATATGATTTGGATCTTGAAGTAACATTTTCCATTACATAACACATGTATATTTTAAGGCAATGATTTTACATGTTTAATTTATAATATATATAAATATATATATATATACATTGATATTTTTATGGTTTATGGGTTTTATAGTGTGTTTTTTGAATATATTCTGAATGTGTCAGTTGATGATGATTACAATCATTCAAATGTGGATGTCATAATCCCGACATAGACCGATTCTTTAATTTGATGCTATTGCAGAAATAGATTCCTAAATAATATTAATAGCCACATAGAGATAAAATAATGTATGATTAGTCTACTATCAATATCATGTTACTCTACTTCTATTAATCATACGACATATGATTTTATACAGTTATTATGATGTCTTATATATTGATAGTATGGTTGAACTGATTTCGACCTCATATTCTAGGAATGAGACTTGTTTACATTAGTAGGGATGATAAAAAATGTCTTATATCTAATTAAAATATTTATGGAGATGCAATAAATTTTAATAATAATAGATATTTTAAAGATGAGATAATATTTGGGTTATGTGAGATATATAAATATTCTAAATAGAGAAATAATTATTGATACTCTGTATATTATGAATAATTCTAGAACATGATGTTTGGACTTAGTATATATAATGGGAAAAAATTTCAATAATGTGAATTATATTTCAATTGACTGATAAAATCAATAAATTTTTCCTTAATAGAATATTGAGTTATAAATATACTGAAAAATGTATTTAAGATAGTGTATACCTATACATGGTAGATTGATTAAATAAGTTAATGATTATATAATACTATAATAGTAATTTTTTTATTATGTTTAAGAAAAAAATTATTTTTATTTAATATAGTTTATACCTATACATTGTAGGGTTTTTTTAAAAAAATGGTGGTGACCCTATATCATGACCCAAAACCATTCAAAGGTGGAAGAATTTCATTAAAATATCCCTAATTATGCCTTAATTATATAATGAAAATTTAGACCAGCCACTAACTTTTAAAAAATCAACATAAAAATCCCATTTTTAAAGGTATCAACGTGGATTACCATAAGTATAATATTAAATGTGCACTAGTATAAAATATTTCAATGATTCAAAAACTCAACCCAATTATACTAAGACTCACCTAAGATGTCAAGTAACCTCTTAGAATAAAACCATATAAAATAAACCAACTAAAAATTCCCCATATCTTGAATTCCATTTCAAATATCAATTTTCATAAAACATTCTTATGAAAACATTCATCAATTTCATAATCTTGCTTGAATTCAATAATCACAACAAAGTATTATTATGAATCCTCCCCACCACAGAACATAATAGACCTATGAATACATATTGGAATTTAATCCATCAAAACCCACCCTATAATAATCACCATTTAATGTTTACTTCATGGATTAGTACTCTGGAACGTCGAATGTTCTTCGACTACACAAATACAACCACATGGTATAATATTCATCAAAAATCAGAAATTTTTTCTTCATCATCAAAAAATATCTATGAAAATACATACCTATTATCATATATTTAGGTATTCCTATGTGACATCAAATGATTCATATTTTGGATTATGGTTCTCCCCACAATAATGATCACCTCATAATTTCTGATTCTAGACCATGATCCTCCTGACATAAAAATCACATATCAAATCATTTTTTAAGCAGTCCAATAACATAAAATTGGTTATAATTTAAAAATATTCCAATCCTAAAACCTAGTGAAATTCAGACAATAGTACATTGAGAATGGTGCTCTCAAAATTAGCATCATGGTTGGTTTCTGATTTTTTCCACATTTAGGCATGTGCAAAAACATATGGGTGTTCTTGTATGTAGTATTCTTTTTAAAATTACAGGCTTGTGGAAGGAACTATTTTCTATAATATTACTTTAATTGAATGGTCCTTATAGTTTCGGATAATCCATCAATTATATTTGGTGATGATGATAAGAACCATCAACCACTCTATCACATCCATCACATTGGAATGAAAAATAATGTTTTGTTAGTTTTATGCCGTTTTGTTTATCATTTCAATGATGTTGTCAATTATTATAGTTTAATTTATCATTTTAACAATTCTTTTAATAAACTAGATATTTTATCCACATCCATAGACTACTTTAAAGAGATTAAATAGTGGCCAAACCCCAATAGATCAATATTTTATAATTGAATGATTTTCCACATTCTACTGAATTTTTACTTGGAGTTCTGTAATTCATAATGGCTGGTGTTAGTTAATTGAGTAGAGATGGTGTGAGTGAAGGTCAATTCAACCATGTTTGGCAGCATAAGATGGATGATATTAGAATGATAGTGAAACTTGATAGTAATATTTCAGTTATTTTCATATCTATTTTTAATAAAAGTGTTTTTCATAGAAAACAAATAATTTTATTTTTCATAAAATAAATCAATTTTTTTTAATATAAATAAAATGAGTTGGTAATAAATAACAAGTGATTTTTTTAATTTCCTTCAAGCCTGTATTGTGTGAAACAACATATATTTAGTGGTCACACAACATATTCTGCAAGAAATAGTTAAAGTATGATTGAAATATAGATGTACAATCCATTAAAGTAATTATGTGTATTTGATATAAAGAGATCTAATATGATGTTCTATCCAGAAAGAGTAGGGTCACACAATTAGAAGAATTGAATAATCCCTAAATCAACGTGAAAAGAGTCTCTATGGGTAATGTTCTATCTAATGGCTCTAACAAAATCTCTAGGTATTGAATGTTGTGTGTAGATAAAATGAAATGGATCAGAGCAATGTATATCAATAAAGTGTCCAAATAAAAAAAGGCATAGATCATTCTTCTAATATTCTATAGAGAGTTTTTTTCATAAGCCTTTAATGCCAAGAAATTCCCTCACCCATGACGACTATATTCTTTAGGATATCACGGAACAATTGTGGTTGGTGGTGGTAACTGGTCATAGTATTAGCCACATCATACTTCTCTTTTAACTCCGTGTACATATCTTCTTCCTTGGGGAACTCCCTACTCTAGTTGATGTGTCTACCAAGGATGTTCATTACATATTTTATAATCCTTTGGATATATTCTTATAAAATATTGATTGATTTTCCCCTAACCATCATTATAGTAGAACCACCTCAATATCAGGTTACTAGAACCATACATGGAGACCTGAAATGTAGATTCTCAATGTTGTGAACATCATTCAACTATTCTAGCTCACTTGGATCCATGTTTTTGAAATTGGATAGAATGTTTCGATGGCTAAACCCTAGTTTACCCACATCCAGTTCCAACTATCGGGTATTAATCCAATTAGAATCCCTCAACCACCAAATAACACTTGAGAACTCTAACATAAGTTGGAATGTAATGTGATATCATACCATCCCAGATATTTCTATGAATATTGTTCAAAAAATACTTTATCAAAGGAAAACATATAAAAGAATATATATAGAGTATCTTGAGTGGTTAGATGAAAACAAATGATTTATTTTCATTTCTTCCCAGTGTATATTGTTTTAAACTATATATATTTTTTGTTCTGAATGATGGCAGGAAGCTGAATGTGGGAAGGTTGATAGTAGTTTGTTGTAAGAAGAAGAAAACAGTCTGGTAGCTGCTTCTACCCTGGGGAATCACCTATACCCATTGTACATTAAACAATGGAAATAAATATATTTTGGTAAAAATATATACTCACTATTTAAGACAATGGTGGGTATTATTCTATCCTCATAATAACATATACCCATGGTACATTAAACCATGTATATGTTATATTTTGGTAAAAATATTTTTTCATGGCTTTCACAACCGTGGGAATAGATATATAGCCACTATTTATGTAATCTATGTGTATAATGTAATTTACAGCAAGCTATACCCACAGTTTTGAAAAAAAACATGTGAATAAGGAAATCCAGTCATCTCAGGATCCCATAGTTTCATGGACTATAGCAACAATTTCAAACTACGTTTATAGGGAAATTTTCTACAAGTGACACCTACTTGATTTATATTAGTATCATGGGTAGTATTTTTTTTCATCACACGTTATATTATTCTCATAGTAAAATAGCTTACAATATGAATTTTTAATCCATATTAATATGATTTGATACCATGATGATAACTGATTCTTATTATCATCCTTGGATTGTGGCCCATAAAATACCTCGTATATTTATTCATCATATGAGTTTATTTTTTACAATAAAAATGATTTTAAAGGTTAATTTGTATTCATTTGAATGAAAATAACAGTTAAATGATATTTTTCATTGTTTATCAAAATATCTATATCACTATTAGAAAATTTTAAACCCAATAATTTAAACAAAAAATTCTTTTTGATGGTATAATAGACTATGATATTAAATATATTTCCTTAAATAAAATAAACAATATAATATCTTATAAAAATGAATGTAGGACTAGGAATCCCATAACAGAATCAAATATTTTTATAATTTCATATTTGAATAAAATTATTTCATTAAAATACACAATTCACTCCCTCAATTTCCTTCTATGATTTATCATCGTTAACTCTACCATTATCACTTTTGTAATTCACAATAGGTTTCAAAAAGTTTTTTTAATGATGATATCTCTATCCTTGGATCTACTTTAAAAATAATAAGTGGTCTTAGTATTCAAGGAATTCATTGCATATTTTGGTGACTCATAAAATCAATAATATTTTCTTCATTTTTCTGTAACCAAGTGTTCAGTATTCTTAATGTAACCTTTAAATAAATATTAATCAATTTGATAGAATATATTTATTATAATAATGATTTCAAATTTATTATAAATAAACTATTGAGTAGGTTCTTTTCTAACCTACTAGAGAACAATAATGTTCATTTATCACTATTATATATATATATATATGTATTCTTGTTTTTTATTCTAAATTTTATTGTTATATTTACTAATTTCAATTTTCATTTAAGTGTATTGAATATTCATTTCTCACCAATTAAATTTGTAATATCTGTTTTCTACTCAAGTTAAAATAATCATTAAAAATTTCAATCAATGAAATCTAAATAAATTATTGATATAGTATCATTGGTTTTACACTGAAAAATCTCTAAAGTTTAAATAAATTTAAAGGTTATTTCCTCATTTATTTTAACTAAACCATTGCCCACCAATTAGAAAATTAGTCCCCTTATCAAAAAGTTGTGTCTCATATTCATTTATAAAGCCCAAAAAAAATTTCTTTTAAATAAATCACCATATAGAGGATATTAAATTTTACACATTTTAAACAAATCAACCTCTTTCTCAAGGTACTAATTACTTCACTATGTTCTTCAATATAAAAACAATTCCTTTTAATATCCCAAGATATTTCTTCAACAATTTAAATTAAATACAAATATAATTTTCATTTTTCATGAATTGAACAGTAATCAACTCGAACATAATAATTAATTTTTGGTCATAATTATATTTTTTCAACTTTGTTGTATAACTATTTCAAAAGTACACTTGTATTTCATTTTGTTATTCTTTTAATATATAATTTTTTAAGAGATCCAATAATTTATATTTCAAGATCAACAAGTATCTATGGTACATTATTTATTCCAAAAAACATGATATATGATAATATTATAATAAAAATAAAGATAAAATTTTAAAATATAAAAAGTATAATTTTTTGCATAAGTTAAAAAATATTCTTATGATAATAATTATTGGCTAGATACACATAAATACCAATTGGAACTATTAAAACTTATTAAAAAATGATATACCCTTAAAGTGGACGGTAGAAAATTTGGTTGATATAAAATTTTAAAAATTAATTTTCTTAATTTCCATAAATTATTATTAATATATAATCATAAATATTATTTTAAAAATCATTTTTCAAGTGTATCCACATAATAAAATAGTGAAAAAAGTAACACTTTCACAAAGAGTATAATTTTAAATATTTTACATACTCTTGGCTATGTCCAAGGAGAATAAAGATTGAAATGATTTGATGTTCCTAAATCCACTATAACCCAATGTTATTGACATATGTATTTATATTAACTCAATCATCACCAAGGATCAATATCAATAATTGTTTGAATTATATGATCAGTGCTTTACAAGGCTGTATAACTTATTATCCTACACACATTTACACAATAGAAAAAAATTTATAAAATCATAGACCACTAATATTTTAAATTAAAGAAAATTTATTATATGTTATTTATATTTCATGAAACTGCATGTTTATATAATTTATTCACCTATAAATATTATAGTGTTTTATTGATTATGTTACATTAAATGATAAACCAAAATGATCAATAAAATATTATAATAACATTACTATGATTATTAAATTAATAATAAAACCCTTTAAAAATAAAAATATATTCATTTCTAAATTATTTAATTTATTGGAGATAAGTTAATATTATTTATGATTAAAAAGAAATGGTTTTCAAATAATATTATATTTTTTTTATATTTTATCCTAATAAATCAAACAAATCAATTTTAAAATATTATTATGATATTTTGTAATATTTCAATGAATCAAATAATATATTAATATTATTTAATTACTAATATCTAGGAAATAATATTAATAACAATTAATGTATAAAAGGTTATTTTTCTATAAAAAAATTCTGGTTATTTTCTTTATTAAATAAACAGATAATTTTTTTAGAATTATCATATGAATAAAACAAAACTTTTTTTTAATCATCAAATAAAATTTATTTTAAGGATTTATTTTTTGGACTTTAAAAAATGTCTATTTCTGGTTGAGTGGAAGAAAATAATAAAAAGGGAAGGACAGTCATTTTTATGAAAATATCATGATATAATAATTTACATAATTTTAACAAAACATTTTCTTTAAATATTAAATTAATAAAATAAAACAATTAATAACATTATGTAGTTACCCGTCAATCCGCGCACTGAAAAACAATCTACAGAGGGTTATCAGGCCTTTTTTGTTCGGCCCGCGCCCTCCACGTTTGACTATACAAAAAGATTGAACACCAAGTATGTTCAATAAAAACAGAGGAACAATTTTAATCAATTAAAATTGAACTTAATTCCCATGAATTCCCCCGAAAATAATTATTCCCAACCCATAAATAAAAACATTCTCGGATCAACTTGATAATGAGTTGATCCTCATTACTTGTTGTATAAGGGTACAATCATGGGAATATTAACATTCTCAAATTAAACCCCTGACTCGATTATGGTTTGGGGTTGACAAGTGTAGTGGATGACAGTGTTGTTTCCATCGTCTTCAGTGTGCACCCGAGGAAGAGACATCTCCTCTTTTGTCACAGAGAGAATAATAGAAGATTCATCATCGCTAGCATGTTCCCGCGTTGATGTCTCCTCCTTTGCATTAGAGGATGACGAGGATGAAGAACCAAGGTCACCGAGTTGATGTTATTCGTTGGAGAGTTGGCATTGTTCAAAAAAGGATAAATCCTCCTCTTCTTCAAGATAATTCTCCAAAAAAAATCCCCCCACACAACAAACCAAAATCAATTAAAATAAGGCCACCCCTTATTTAAATTTAACATTCCATGCATTTCAAAATTCAAAATATGTTTCAATTAATTAATTAAATAAAGAGTTGTTTATGTAATTAAGTGATAGGTTGGCATGTCTTAATGGAGTGAGAGAGGGTGAGGAAGAGTCATCATTAATTTAGAAGAGTTTTCATGTTTAAAGGGGGAGTTTATGAGAGTTAAAAAAGAGTTATAAGAATGTGAATTGTTTTGGATTGTGTGGGCCCCACCTCAAAAATATCCTTTCATGTGTAGTTAGAAGCCGATGGGTCACACCCCAACTCCCCCATGTAGGATATAACCACATTAGATATAAAAAGAATATTGTTCCATAATTTTATTCACTTCTCATTTAATCCAAAAATTTTAACTTCTCCTCCCGTGCAAATGCAATCGTGGCAAAGGTCCCCTTAAGCAATTACTGGGGCTGCGGATTCATCGGTGCCCTCAGATTTCAATTCCGAGCACTAGTTCAAAATATAGAAAAACCCGCTAGTTAGTTCACTGAACGTGCCCGATCTAAACATTGGAAATTGATTCTGGGCACACGAGGCCTCGGAATCAAGTGCCGTCAGAACCACAGACTTGTAAAATTACAATGAATTATGAAAAAAAATTCCCTGGAATTTCTGGGTATTTACAGTGGCTCTAGAACAAATGTATATAAGGGTAAAACTTGAAAACAAAACATTGTGATAGAATCGAATGGGTACTAGTTCATGAAAACATGCCTTTCTACACTCTTGGTTATAACACACCTGGTTGATATGCTTTTGTATGTTCCTAAAAAATTATGAAACATTATTAAGGGAGTAAAAAAAATGAACCTATGAATATTTGTTGGGAATTAGATAATGGATAATAGTGATTGATGCATATAAATTCACAAGTTAAAGAAGCAAGAGTATTTTTTATGTCATCAATTTTTGTCTTTGGATTACCCATTATGTGTTACCCCAAACATTCTTATTATTTATGACAATGGACCGTAATAGGAGGGTTCAGGAAAACAATCGATGTGAAGATCAATGTGAATATTGTTCTAATGAGATTCCCAATCGGATGGTAGCAGGAATCTGGAACATTGTCAGGATGCTCTCCCATATAACTCAATATTTTCATAGAAATATGGGTCAAGAGATACATTCATCCCCACTTAATAAATAACATGTATCAATGGAGAGCTTCATGAAACAAAAGCGTCCTACTATTAATGGATTATCTAATCCCTCAATCATCAAATAATTGATCAACTCCATTGAGAAGATCATTTCTATCCGTTAATGATTCGAATAAGAGAAGGTTCATCTGGATACTTATCATATGGAGGGTGAAGCTGATCAATGTTGGATATTGATATAAAATATGAATCCTGAGGAGGATATCGAGGTGTGGGAATGGAATGATTTATATAATATGCTTTTTGATAAGTATTTTCCAAGAACCCACCTACCTAACATGGAAATGAGATTTCTTTCTATCATGAAAGAACATGAATAATCCATCAGAGCGTATGAGGATAACATCACATGGATTTCATTATTTACCTATAGTTCTTTTGTTACCACCAAATGAATGGTTAATCTCTTCATTGGTGGGAAAAAACAATACAAAAAAATATGTATAGATACGCAACTTCAAGAGATTTGGTAAAATTGATCGTTATGCCATCAACATTGAAATAGAGATCCAAAAATCATAGCGGTATCATGGGGATAATAAGAGTAAGGTGTATATTAATTTAGGTGTTCATATACATAAATCCAATAGTTCTAAAGAAATCATGTACCCCACTTACCAATGTTGTGGAATAAATCACCCTGGAAATTTCTTTAAGAGGATGATGAAATTATTTAAGTGTGGAAGACAAGGGAACCTGGACATTAACTGCTAACAATAGAAACCCACAGTTGTGATAGAGGAGAGGAATTCTTCGTTCGACCATCGACATGTTCTTCATTGCTTCAACTGCAAACAACTAGGGAAGGATTCAAACCATTTCCCTAATCCAAGGGTTTTCAGATGCAACCGACAACCTCCAAATCATTGAGGGGGATATTTTATCATCACGACTAGAGAATTGATCCCCAATAATGAAGTGGTGATAGGTAAAATACATATTATTTCATGAATATTGAATATAATTTTGGATTCTGGTTGTACACATTCTTTTAAATACTGAATGTTTAGAAGAACAATCCCAACACCACCACAGATCATGGAGGTAAAGATGTCTATGAGTATAAAAAATGGGCCAATCATTGAAACTAATTAATATAACTCCTCCCCTATCATAGTTTGAGGATTAAAATTCTCAGTGAGCCTCTTAATACTCTATCTTTTGAATTTGCTATAATTCACAGCGTGGATCATTTTACCTTATATAGAGACAACATAAATTAATATGAGCTGGAAATGAGTCTCTATATTGAAAATCCACCACAGATTCTATACAATTGAAAGGAGTAAGATACATTTTATTTATAACTATGATCTAAAGCATGGGTATTAATGCCATATGAGCATGTGTATCTAGCTCAAATGATTCATTCTATGAAAGGAACCATCCTTGGAGACATGCATATGTTGAGGGAATTCACTTAAGTGTTTCTCGATGAATTTATGGTCTTCCTCCTTAAAGAGATGTTGAATTCCAAATTGATATTATACCTGGGGTATTTCTAATAACGAAAAAACCGTGTCGAATAGATGTTGTGGATCTTGAGGAGTTGAATATACCACTATAGGATAATCTAGAAAAATGGTTTATACACCCAAGTGCATCACCATGGGGTCCACCAGTCATCTTCATAAAAGAAGATGGATGGGTCAATGTTCCTTTGCATTGATTATCGTGAGCTCAACAAAATCACAATAAATAAGAAATATCATCTACCCAGAATTGATGAATTTTTTAATCAGATACGCGGAGCACAATAATATTCCAAGGTGGATTTTCGGTTTGGATATTACCAAGTATGTGTGAAGAAGGTGCATATACCCTGGACTACTTTTTGTACAAGGTATGAGCATTATGAATTTTTACTAATGACTTTTAGATTAACTAATTCTCAAATAATATTAATGGACTAGATGAATAGTATCTTTAGAGATTACCTTGAAAAATTTGTGGTAGTTTTTATAGATGATATTATAATATACTCCAAAACCATGGAGGAGCATGATGAGAATCAATTCATTGTACTGGAGACCTTTCGAAAAGTCAATCTCTATTCAATGTACAAAAAGTGAGATTTCTGGTTGAAGGAGGACTTATTCATGGGTTGTATCAACACATGTAATGGGATATCTGTGGATCCCATGAATAAAGCTGCAATTTGAGATGGTCAAGGCCAACATCAGTAATGGATATCCATAGCTACCTAGGGTTAGGTGGATATTATTGTTTATTTTTCATAAATTTCTCATTATTTCAAACCCTCTTTCCAAGATAACTCAGAAGGGAGTCATGTTTTCTTGGAGTGATGAATGAGAATAGATCTTCATGGAGTTGAAAAGGAGGCATATCATGACACCAATGCTCAAACAACCCACAAGTAGAGAAATTTTTATGGTATTTATTGATGCTTTGAAGAAGTGAATGTGTTGTGTGTTAATGCAAAATTAAGAATTTATTGCCTATGCTTTATGGAAATAGAATGATCATGAGAAGAACTATCCAATACATGATCTATAGTTCCATATGGTGATTTTATCGTTAAATATTTGGTGAAATTTCTTATATGGGGAAAAATGGGAAATATATACAGATTAAAAAAGCAAACAGTATATATTAAATGTTATCACAAACCATAAAAATTATAATGTATACTCGCTTGTAGTTTTTCATATATTCCTTTTACCACAAAAGTGAAATTTCAAGACACTAAAATACAATAAATTTTCAAAACATTTTTTCTAATTAACTATAAATTACGATTGAGGGATTTTTTCAAATAAATATTTTATGATTGTAATATAATTTAAGATTTAATAAACATCTATGAAGGGTGAGAAATGCTTTTACATCTATGTTAAAATAGAACATTAATTCTATAAATTTTATAAATAATGTCGCAATAGTCCATAAAAATATTCCATTTGAAAACCCGGTAATGAATTATAAATGTGATATAAAATGTTCATTATAATAATTTTATATCTATATACATCCATAATTGTTTTTTTATGTTTTTATATTGAAGAAAAATATTGTTATAAAGTAATCATTAAATGATGATTTTAGTTGAAATTTATTTAACCTTAGTCCTACCCATAATGAACATTATTTATCTTCTTGATTAATAAAAATATGTTTATATTATAATTTATTACTAACCTGATTATAATTTATTTTATTTTATTCCATACTTCACTATTTTTATTTACTTGATCATTTAAATTTACATCGGATTCTTTTGATGATATTCAGTTCATAAGTTGAAAATGAATTTAGAAAGTTGACTATAGTACAAGAGGATACATTTAAATCATATCAATAATATAAAATAATGAAATAATTATATATTTTATGAATAAATAAAAACTAAAATTAAACCATTCTACATAGTTATGAATAAATTATGGACATTACAATCAAGGGGAAAGTTGTCCATACATACGCATGGCTAACATTTCCAATATTCTATAATCATTATGAAGTGAAGGAAATAATTATTTTAAACATAGAAAATGTTAAGTATATGAAAATATCATAAAAATCATTCATATAAACTTATATATATCATTTATGTAATGTGGTTATCAAAATATAATCACATCACTTCATGGAGGTGATAGTCCACAAAAATGCATAAATGAAATTATCAATTATCAGTGATGGGAAAGAAAAAATGTGAATGATTTGTTATTATTTAATATTGATAAATATTTATATTATAGAATATATATATTGAAATTAAATCATTAATACAACACTAGAGATTGGTGATGGAAAATAAATTATATGGTTTCATGAGGTAGTAGTCTACCATACACAAGAATGAAGGATTATTGTGAGGAAACAACCCCTGAGTGCCTGGAGACGGTGCCCAAGAGACATGATGTACCATAATTATTAAATTACATTTACATTTATCACATCATGTATCATGATATAGAGGATTGTGAGGTTCAGGTTATGGGAAACAAACTGCATTTTGAAACATCAATGAAGACATTACTAAAACCTGAAAAAAAAAATTACATTTAAAACTGAGGGTGAGCACTAAAATACTCATTAATGGGTTTTGAATGTACATAAATACAGTTTTTGAAAACAAATATTGAAAATAATATCACATACATAAAAATAATTCCTTAATGGTAAACATCACGATTTTTATAAGGTTGCTACAAAATAATTAAACATTTCGTATGTAAGTATTTGAATATTTAACAGAAATCTACTAAATGTACAAAGTAAGCATGTTTGTACAAAAGTACATGGATTATACTAAGTAAAAAAAACATCACATACGAGGTATGAACGTACTAATTAACCATAATATTATTATAGTTGCGCAAAAACAATTTCACTATATCATTTAAAATGTACATTATGTAATTCTATCAATTTTCATTAAAATTTAGGAAAGGTAAACTGAGAATGCATCATTATTGTGTCATCTGGATCCATGAGCACATAAACCTAATACAAATAGGTAATTTTTCTATAACCAAGGATATTCCTTAATTAGAAATATACACTTGGTTGGTCATACACAAAAACATAATGAGAAAATGGAAATTGAAGGACTCATGGTCTCTGTGTCAAGGACTTGTGCCATGAACTATGGGTAATAAACCAGTATGACTATGTCGAGAACCATCGATGCATCTAGGATTATACTTTTACCGGTCTCCAACCCAGAGGGCTTACTATCACCAGTCGCTAACATGGAGGGCTTACTTTAACCAGTCCCCAACCTGGAGGGATTTCTTTTAACCGGTCCCTAACTTGGTGGTCTAATAAATTTCTCATATGTCAATATGGTCTAAAATTCAAGGTGTCTCATTCCACTGTGAATATTCAATTTTTATTAGATATTAACCAAGGTATCCCATACCACTGTGGGTAATTTAAATTCTTTTCTCATTACCCAAGTGTCCCTATACCACTTTGGGTAACGTGATTCTTTGTTCATTATTATGATGTGTCATATGCATGCATAATGTACAATAATAAATAAAATGAATAATGAAACTATTAAACATGTATCCTGTAATTTATATGATGTGATAGATTATATTGAAAATATGCCAACAAATAACCAAATGATTACACAAGATAAGGCATACATTATTACTAAATAAAAATGGCAATAAAGCATTCATGTTTTAGTAAACTTCCATGTAAAAATTACTAGTGCATACCCAATAATTGAAATTTCCACAAAAGATATTAGATGGTAAATCTTTAAAAATTATTGTTTCATTGAAAGGAATCACTTAAATAAAACAGGTGTCATTAGTTATGGTGATATCCATGACATTGATCATGCAACTAATACTCACTGCAGTAGGTTTAACATCAAATAATAAATGGTTACAACATAAACCCATAAATTATTATTCCTTTAATATAAATTTAAATTAGGTCGTATCACATTCATTTAAAAAAAACTAAATGAGGGTACATGTTAGAGTGACTTATTAATTAATCAAGCCCATTAGTATATACCCACATTCAAAATACAGATTAGATTAGGAAATCACTAAAATCTAACAAGTATCAAATTATTAACTATGTCCTGATAGTCATTTCATGAAATTAGGGTTCTAGAAATTAATCTAATAAATACATATATACATAACCATATATACACAATGTATATATATGGGTTTTCAAATAAACCAATTATGGTCCATTAAATTCCTTAAGATTAGAACACCTCAAACCAATATATATTTATTTTATAGTGATCGAAACTATATAAGGTTTATTATCTATGAAACAGTATGTACATACTTATATAAAAACTATGGTTTTATACTATAAAATAAATTCACATAGACCCAAAACCAAGTTTTCATCTAAAATATTATTTAGAGATGACTATTTATCCCTTAAAACCCATAATTAATTTGTATTAAAATACATAAATATATAAGTATTTAGTTATAGATAAATATACAGTTTATATAATGAATTTGTAGATTAAAGTCGATTCAAAATAACATATATAAGTATATAATTCTTAGTATACAATACTGGAATATTTCGAAATAATAGAAATTTTTTTTGGACATATTAATTTATATAAATAAATACATAAACACCCGATTAAACATATCATATAAAATGGTTGTTTTTAAAGGAAACCTTTCAAAATTAAACTTTACATAAATACTTGAGTGCATAAATCATGAACAATCCCATTGGTAACAGAGATGATTTCAGATACACATTCATGTTGTAAAATTATATATATACATATATATATATAACAGCATGTATAATACGGGTTGTAAAATAAAACCAAAAAGGATCAAACATTTAAACCATTTAATGATCACCCTTCCAAAACCCGAACACCATAGTTTTAAAGAACTGAGAAGGATGACTCTAATATGGGAACGAGCCTACATATATACATATATACATATATATATATAAAAATAATATCTTATTATACACAGTGTGTGTATAATCTGTTTTGCTTCATTAAAAGAAATGGAATAATCCCCTAACATTCTCTTGAGGAGGAAGAGGGCTTGATAGACACTGGAAACTCAGTGGACTTGAGAGATCTACTGGAGGCCGAGTGCAAAGAACCGAGGGGTTATTCAGATGGCTCGGTTGTTTTTATATATAACTAAACCTATTTATTTTTAACGCAAGTGGTAAGGGATCTGAGGCCACTAACTTTATAAAATACCAGGGCAAAAAGACCCCTGGGAAAACCTTGAGTGAGTGGAGGGTCTGACAGCTGAAAAGGTGATAAAAATGGTGATATATAGGAGAGTATGGATACTGGTTTAGGGAATGCCACGGAGAAGAAGACAGTGCCATGGATGAAGAAAACGAAGGAAAATAGACGGCCATGATCGGGCTGATCTTGATCTAACGGATGGTGTACGCTAGAGGGTTATAAAATTTATGGATGGATCATATTAAGTCTACGGTTGATCGGACAGCACAAAAACAACCCAAATTTTTAAAATTCTAGGAAGACCATGATTAGATCCTAGGTTGATCGGATGGTCCACGTAAATGCGGTGTTATGCCGTAGTCATTTGAGGGTCGATCTCGGGATCACGATTAGCGGTCCAGATCATGCGCGATGCGATCCGATGGCCAGGATCACTTTTTGGCCAAATATTTTGTTCCCACATATAACCCAAGGGGCGCACCAATCTCCCTTATAAGATTTGGCCTCCCACAGTGCTAGTAGTAACACAACACACACACCGGAGGCCATATACACAGGCCTCCGCCTCACATAGGCCTCGACCTACCCATGCGCGCGCACCTGTGCTCGTGAATGCACCCATGCACATTGGGTGCACACCACCGCGCTGAACACACAAGAACTCCTATGTGCACTTTGAGTTACCTATGCCTGAGCATGGGATGGGCCATGCTTGGGGTGAGTGCCAGGCTCGGCCACCTTAAGTGAACTGCCTCCCTTGGCCCGACTGACAAAGAGCTGGCCTGAGTGGGCCAAAAAATAATTATAGACACTAACATTAAAACATGATGTTTTAAAGGTTTTATTACTATATAAAAAGTTTTCCTTTAAAAATGGCTTGTATAAATAATTAGTGTCAAAGTGCACATATTAGATTTTCTATTCTAGAAAACAAATGTATATGAACATTAAATATTAACATGAACATTATACATTGAAATTTTTAAAATCATATGATAACCCTTATATAATGACATAGTTTAAAATTTAATTTGATTTGGGGTTATTTAATATTATTTGTAACAATGTTTACGAAATGAACCTATTGAAGTATTAGCACAGTGTTTTTGAATTACTTATTATTTTTATCAAAACCTAAATGTAACATGAAGAATCCTTTCATAGATGATGTTTTATCTAATAATTTTGCAATTCATTTTTTGAATTTGTACTTAATTGTTCTCTAGTTAAAACCTTATAGGACTAACATCTATCATTATATCCACTGAGTTTCCAACGGTTACTTGAGGTAACGGTCAGATTGGTGCCCTATAAAACCAAGACTTGTGGTGTCTTAAGCTTAAGGTGATTGAAGAAGAAGAAGTAGTAGTAGTAGTAGAAGATGGTTCATGTCATCCTTTTAGTGCTTTGTGTGGATGCGGTGGATTCATCCACTCTTATGTACATTATGATATAACTAAGGACCCCTATCGTCTTCTCAGGATTCTCGTTGTTTTGAGTTTTCATCTTGTAATCATAATATTGTTTTTAATTGGTATATATGGTTAGCTTCATTTCCTATTTGATTGCAGTGTATTGTAATTACTATGGTCTTCCCATTTTAATAAAAAGCCTTTCTTTAATTTTGTGTGTCTACTCTATTTCATTAAAATTTTATTATTACTATTCCATACGAAATAAGTTTGTTCGATTAATGGGTAACATAAAATATAAAATTCACCTCTACATGAAACATAGATTCATGGGATGTCACATTATTCCTCCTACAATGAATTGAGTCATCACAATTCGACTCACTATCTGGAAAAGAAATTCATGAGACGATCATCATCACCAAAATGAGAGATTTGGCTAGTTCAATGGAATACCCATGTTGGTACTCAGTTCCTCAGCTTCAATGGAACAGATACACCTCGAGTAGTAATTTTTGAACTCATGATCATGTATTCTACACATAGGTTTCCATAGGGAGGTTCGAGCGGTAATAAATTTGGGGATGTCTGAATGGACATATTCTTTAGTGCCCCGCTAGGTTACATCATTCTCAAGATATTCCATCAGAACGATGCAAATAAATAGACCGAGGTTTAGAATCTGGAACATAAAGGCTGCTCTATGGTTCCCATCTTGGGCTGCCACTAGGAATCATGCTCTAGCATAAACATTTTGTGTCAGAGTGAAACATTGAAAATTACCCATGAAGTATCTCCCCCTCTACCTATAAAAAGGGAGTTGGGTAATGGCGATGATCTTGAATACATGGTTAATCACTTGAGAGGAACGAATGATTTCATGTCTGCTGAAAAAAACATGTTTCCTATAAGACATTTGGGAGGACTCATCTTATAACATCATGTAGTCCATCAACTGGCCCCAAAATACGTAATTCAAAATCTAACAAAGATAGGTCGCTCGGAGGTCACCGACAATAACAGATTCTTGAAAAGGGTCAAGGATCATAGTGCCAATGTATTCACCTGCAGTGATCACTCAGAAACGTCCCTCATGTTACCTTCCACGATGTGCATATGAGGGGAATTGGGTTATCATCATAAGGAGGTAATCCATTACCAACCCCCGGTGTAGACTAAGCACCCGAGGTGAGTTTGAAACGTCGTACATGTTCTTTCATGACATGCGAATATGGGCATAATTACAAATGTTCTCTCATCTAGCTAGAGACACAATGGTCTTTAGGGCCTCAATGTGGAGTGACAGAAGATTAGTAGGTAAATTTACATCTTCCATCTGATCGTTACAATATAATTACTTAGTTAGTCATAGCTATATATTTATACTACCTGGTTTTCCAGAATTGTCTGAAAATATCCTATGATACCAACTGTGACAACAGGGTCCTGGTGAGAGTACAAACACCCCGCCTTAACATGGCTGTTGGGCCCTGGCCTACCAAGTACCACCAGTTTCCCCACAGACAGGTGGGGCCTATCCTAGGGTCCGCCCACATGCCTGAACGGGTCAATCGACTAATGATTGTCCCCACAGGCCAACACATGTCCTTTCCAGTGTGCTTTGTCCTCACTCACACACACCCTGAGAAAACATCCCATAAGGTCAACGATCATGATTACTACTCCAGGCCCATCACACTTAACTGTGGTGTTCTAATTAGACAGGCTCCCGAAATTGAAGGTGCACCTTTTTGACATGAGTCATACCATTTAGTAATTTAACCCTTTATAATTTGGGGGTGTTACAATCACCCCCTCTTTATAGCATAACACCCTCATTGTGGGACCTAAATCTCAACCTAGGCTGTGCACTGCACTTAAGGTTGTGTACCACCTCTAATACCAATTATGAGGGCCCGACCCCCGAGGGCCCAGAGCTGGTTCCCAAGAGACATGATGTACCATAATTATTACATTACAGTTACATTTATCACATCATCTCTCATGCTACAAAGGATCATGATGTTTAGGTTCTTGGAAACCAGCTGCATTCTAAAACGTCATTGAAGACATCACTAAAACCTGAAAAAAAAATCATTTAAAACGTAGGGTGAGCATTGAAATACTCTGTATGGGGTTTTGAAAGTACTTAAATATAGTTTTTGAAGACTACCTTTGAAAATACTTTCACATAAATAAAAATAATTCCTTAAAGGTCAACATCATGATATTTCTAAGGTTTCTACAAAACAATTAAATAATTTCATACGAAAGTATTTGAACATTTAACTTATATATAATCAATGTACAAAGTATGAATGTTTTTAAAAAAGTTCGTTAATTCTACTAAGTAAAATAAACACAACATGAAACGTATAAAAGTACTACATGACAAGAATATTATCATATTTGTGAAGATAAAATTTAACTATATCTTGTAAAATGTACATTATTTAATGCTAACAATTTTCATTAAAATTATGGAATGGTAAACTAAGCATGCATCATCATTGTGTCATCAGGTTCCATGAGCACTTAAACCTAATACTCATAGGTAATGGTTCTATAACCGAGGATATTCCTCTAGTAGAAATAATCACTTGTTTGGTCATACACTAAAACATAACGAAAAAATTTATATTGACAGACTCATGGTCTCTATGTCAAGGCCTTGTGTGATGATCTAAGGGTAATAACCCAATCCGACTCTCTTGAGAACTATCGATGCATCGAAGAGAATACTTTTATTAGTATCCTACCTCGAGGGCTTACTTTTA
Source organism: Viscum album (assembly GCA_963277665.1). Classification (NCBI taxonomy): domain Eukaryota; kingdom Viridiplantae; phylum Streptophyta; class Magnoliopsida; order Santalales; family Viscaceae; genus Viscum; species Viscum album. The sequence goes on from OY728138.1 coordinate 896,452,430, forward strand.
CTTGTCCCTAACCTGGTGGGATTTCATTAACCTGTCCCCAACCGGGAGGTTTTTATTTTAACTGGTCCCTAACCCAATCGTCCAATACATTTCTCATATGTCAATATGGTCAAATATTCCAGGTGTACCATACCACATTGAATAATCAATTTTTATTTGATATTACCAGAGGTGTCCCATACCACTTTGGGTAATTAAAATTCATTTCTCATTATCCAATGTGTCCCATACTACTTTGGGTAACTTGATTGTTTGTTCATTATTATGATGTGTCATACACATTCATAATGTAAAATAATAAATAAAATGAATAATGAATCTATTATACATGTAGCATGTAATTTATATTATGTGACAGATAATTTTGAAAATATGGAAATAAAAAACCAAATGATTACACAAGACATGGCATACATGATAACTAAATAAATTTGGCAATAAGGCACACATGTTTTAGTAAACATCCTAGTACAAATTATTAGTGCATACCCAATAATAGAATTTTCCACAAAAGATAATAGTTGACGACTCTTTAAAAATTATTGTTTCATGGAAATGAATCAATTAAAAAACATGTGTCATTAGTTATGGTGATATCAATGACATTGATCTTTCCACTAATAATCACTATAGTTGGTTTAACATCAAATAATAAATGGTTACTATATAAACCCATAAATTCTTAGTCTATTAATATAAGTTTAAATCACGACGTAGCACATTATTTTAAAACATAATTTACAATGAGGGTACACGTTAGAGTGGCTGATTTAATTAAGAAATACCAATAGTATATACCCACATACAAAATACAGATTAGCTTAGGAAAACACTAAAATCTAACATGTATCAAAATATTAACTATGTCCTGACAGTCATTTATTGAAATTATGGTTCTCGAAATTAATCATATAAATACATACTTACATAACCATATATATATACAAAGTGTATATATGGGTTTTCACATAAACCAATTAAGTTCCATTAAGTTCCTTAACCAATATCTATTTATTTCATTGAGGCCAAAACAATATAAGGTTTATTATCCATGAAACAGTATGTATATAAATATATAAAAGCTACGGTTTTATATTATAACACAAATTCACTTGGACCCAAAACCTAGTTCATATATAAAATATTATTTATAGATGAGTATTCATCTCTTAAAACGCATAATTAATTTGTATTAAAATACATAAATATATAATTATTTAGTTAAATACACATATAATGTTTACATAATGGATTTTTAGTTTAATGTAGATTAAAAATAACATATACAGATATATAATTCTTAGTATACAATATTGAAATATTTTGAAATCATAGAAATATATTTGGAAATAGGAATATATATACATAAATACTAAAACACGCGATTACACATATCATATAAAATGGTTTTTTTAAGGAAAACATTCAAAATTAAACATTACAAAAATACTTGAGTGCATAAATCATGATAAATCATCTTGGAAAAATATAGGATTTAATATATACATGCATTTTTTAAAATTATATATATATATAACAACATGTATAACAAAGTTGTAAAATAAAACCAAAAAGTATCAATCCTTTAAACCATTTAAGGATCACCATACCAAAACCCAAACACTCTAGTTTTAATGAAAGGAGAAGGAAGAATCCAATATGGGAAAGTGTCTATATATATATACAAAAATATTTATATATAGAATATCTGATTATAAATAGTGTGTTTATAATCGGTTTTGATTCATAAAAATAAATGGATTAATCCCCTTACATTCGCTTGAGGAGGAAGAGGGCTCGGGAGACACTGAAGACTTAGAGGACATGAGAGATCCGCGGGAGGCCGAGTGAAAAGAACCCAGGGGTTCATCAGATGGCTCGGTTGTTTTTATAAACAACTAAACCTATGTATTTTTAACACATGTGGTAAGGGATCAGAGGCCACTGGACATATTAAATATAGAGAGAAAGATACCCCTGTGGAAACCGTGAGTGAGTGGAGGGTCTGACGGCTGAAAAGGTGAAGAAAACGAAGATATATAAGAGAGTAGGGCTACTGTTTTGGGGCACGCCACAGAGAAGAAGACAACTCCATGGATGATGAAAACCGAAAGAGAACGAATGGCCCAGATCAGGCCGATCTTTATCTAATGGCTGGTGTATGCACATGGTTTATAAAATAGATGGATGACTCAGATTATGTCTGCGGTTGATCGGATGGCACAGAAACAATGCGTTGTTTTGAAAATCTCATATGACCACAATTAGACCCCAGGATGATCGGAAATTCCACATAAACTTGGTGTTATGTTGCGGTTATTTGAGGGTCGAACTCGGGATCACGATCATGAGTCCAGATCGCGCGCAACGCGATCCGATGGACAAGATCATGTTTCGGCCGATAATTTAGTTCCCACATCGAATCTATGGGCCCCAAAGAGCTCCCTTACAATATTTGGCCTTGCGTAGTGATGGTAATAACACAACACACACACATGAGGCCTTATACATGAGCTTTCGCCTCCCGAAGGCCATGGCCTACCCAAGCACGCACACCCGCGCTCCTGTGTGCACCCATGCACACTGCGTGCACACCCCCGCGATGCACACACCGACGCTCCTATGTGCACTTTGAGTTACCTATGCCCAAGCTTGGGCTGGCCTAGTATTGGGCTGAGGGCCAGGCTCAGGCACCTTGACTGAGATGCCTCCCTTGGCCCGGCCTATAAAGGGGTGACTCGAGTGGGCTAAAAATAATTTATAGAAACTAACATTAAAACATGAAGTATTAAAGGTAGTATTACTATATAGAATGTTTTTTTAATACATGTCTTCTATTAAGCATTAGGGTCAAAGTGCACATTTTAGATTTTTTCTTCTAGAAAACAAATGTATATGACCATTAAATTTACACATGATCATTATACATTGAAATTTATTAACTCATATGATAACCCTTATATAAAGACAAAGATTAAAATATAATTTTATTTGTGGATATGAAATATTATTTTTAATAATATTTAATAAATGTAATTATTGAAGTATTTGAATAGTGTTTTCGAATTACTTATTATTTTTCTCAAAACCTAAATGTAATACGAAGCAGCCTATCGTAATTGAGGTTTTATCTTATAATTTTGAAATTCATATTGTGAATTTGTAAATCATTGTTCTTTAGTTAGAACCTTTTAGGGCTAACATAGATAATTATAGCCGCTGATTTTCCGACGGTTACTTGAGGTAACGGTCAGATTGGTTCCCTATAAAACCAATACATGGGGTGTCTAATGGTTAAGGTGATTGATGTAGAAGAAGGATGAGAAGATAGTTCAGGCCTTCCCTTTAGTACTTAGTGTGGCTGCGATGGCTTCAGCAATTCTTATGTTCATTATTATGAGTACTAAGGACCCCTATCGTATTCTCAGGCTTCTCGTTGTTTTGAGTGGTCATCATGGAATCTTAATAGGGTATCTATTTGTTATCTTTGGTTAGCTTAATTTCTTGTTTGATCTCAGTGTATTGTAATTACTATGGTGTTCCCATTGGAATAAAGAGCCTTTCATTCATTTTTTGTGTTTAATCTATTTCATTAAAATTTTAGTATTTATTTTCCATAAAAAACTAGTTTGTTCGATTAATATGTTACATAAAATATAAAATTCACCATTACATGAAACACAGATTCTTGGGGTGTTACAATTATTTTCCCATTTGATGGATAATGGAGATGTATCTAGGTTATGAAATAATAACAATAACTCATTAGTAGATGTTGGAAATTTTTTATATTTTTAAATTATTTATTAAGAGTGTTAGGAGGTGGATGAAATAATAAATCTATAACACATGGTAAAATACTATAATGATTCATTTAATGTCTCCATTAATTAGAATGTTAGACATATATGGTATGTAATTTACTTAATTATATACTATATAATGTGGTGAGGTATTGATGGAATATATATTTTTTGTTCAAGAAAAAACTAGATGGTTCTTTAAGTGGTATGTGAATAGAATATAGAAGTTCATTTTTAAGAGGCAGGAGGGGCACTATTGGAATTTTCAAAACATTAAATCATTATAAAAAAATTTTTAATTTAAAAAAGTTATAAAAAATATTTATTTATATAATATTATGACTACATGTTTAAATGATCCCATTCAATAAAAATTATACATTTTTTGACTATTTTTTCCATTATAATTAATTTTTTACCCCTTCCACACTTATAATGAAAACAAAAGTTTTACTGTTTTAATGTCTATATAGATACTAAAAAAGGAAATAAATCACATAAAAGGAAATATATTGATTTTATAAACCGTATATTAATAAATTATTTTAATAAATTATTTTTCATTGAATTATGAATAACTCAATAAAATATTACTTTAAAAAAAATGTCACGACCCGTCCTCGGGGCCAGTGCCGTGACTACCCCATGCCCGCCTTCCATAGACCAGGGGCTGGCAACTAGCACCAAAGGCGTAAATCCCGATAATTGGGAAGGAATTGCCTTTATAAAAGAAAACATGCACCACAGAGTACAAGCGGAAGCAAAACACTAAGTACAAAAGAAATGCTGAAAAGTAAAATGGGCCAGAATACAAACTCAAAAGAGAGTACTACTACAACTGAACAAGGTACAACGACAAAAAGACAATCAGCTGGATGAAGGAAGCAGCTCCTGGGTCGCCCTCCTGGGATCCTACCTGAAGGGTAGGTACAGATAGCGCAACTCCTGGTCATCCACCACGGATCCTACCTGAAGGGTAGGTACAGATAGCCTCCTCCACGCTCTGGTCCGTCAACCTCCTCTATGTGTTGTCTCGTTGTGTAGTACACCTCCGGGTACAGACTCATCGTGTAGTCCACCTCTGGGTACTGACTCGTCATGTAGTCCACCTCCGGGTACCGACCAGTCCTCGAACGCTCGGCCTCCGTCAACACTGTCCGTCGTCTGCAACCAACACAACGAGGTGCGGGAATAGCCCGTACATGGGTGAGTATAACGATACTCAGTAGGGACCCCGAGACCCTCAAGGTCTCACTAAACCAACAAGGATAACCACAAGAAGATCTCAACAGAGAACCTATACTTAGATATATGCCCATACATATGCCTAAGTTATCAAGTAACCCATATCAATCATGAGGAAACACAAGGATTGTGAAAATCAACGGATAACCACTACCCAGGTATATGCCCATACATATAACTAAGTTATCAAGTGACCCATCTCAATCATGAGGTAAAAAAAGGTCAAAATTCTCAGCTCAAACCAGGATTTTCATTATCGAAACCGTAACTGCTGAAGAGCCCCGTCTCTGGAGTGTACAGTGGTCCTGTCACGACTCCGGGGTGCTGCGCACTAACCAAAGACTGTTGTGGTACTCTTCTTGTCGAGTACTACGGGTTTGCGGCCAACTACCGGGCACTCCGTCCGTTGAGGGTTTGTCGTCAAATACCGGGTGCTCCCCCTAATAGCCTACAGAGGTACTCCTCCTGTCGAGTACGGCGGGTCTGCGGCCAACTACCGGGCGCTCCGTCCGTCGTGGGTCTGTCGCCAAATACCAGGTGCTCCGTCCACTGGGCTAGTCGACTCACTCCAAGTCGAGTCAGTCAAGCAGTTGTCAGGTCTCAGCCGTCTACACGGTTTCCATACTCCGTACGCTAGTCTCCGGGAGGGTCCTCTCCATGAGCTATAGTTCGATACTCCAAGTATCTGAATGTCCCATGAAGAAGTATCTCAAAGAACCGCCTCGTCATAGGGGTCTCAACGCAACAGATGACGCGTCAATCGGATGCCCGGTCTGTGAGTTGTTAGCATTTTCGTCCCAGGGGCCCGGTTGGTTTCGTGTGCGAACCAATCCAGCCGTAACTCAACTATACCCTTAACACTCATAGGGTATACTCATAGGGACCGTTTCTCAACGTGATAACCAATGCCGCTGACGGTTCGTCAAACGGACGTCTGGTCTGAAAGAAATCAGTTTTTCCGTCCCAGGGGCCCGGTTGGATTTCGGGTACAATCCAACCCGGCCACTATCCAACTGCATCGAAAACTCGGGGGAAGAATTCAAAAAGTTCCATCTCATCAAGAAGAAAATAACGAGATAGACGGCGCGTCAATCGGACGCCCGGGCTGTGAGTTATTGGCTTTTTCGTTCCAGGGGCCCGGTTGGTTTCGTGAGCGAACCAACCCGACCGCACTCCGACGACATCCAAACCTCGAGCGGAGTAAGCCAAACGATCCGTCTCACTTAGAGGAATCCATCAAATTCAACGGCACGTCAATCGGACGTCCGGAACTCAAGATATGAGCGTTTCCGCTCCGAGGGCCCGGTTAGTTTCGTGGATGATCCAACCCGGTCGAACCCAAAGTAATCTGAAACCTTGAGTGCGATATACCGAAACGACTGTCTCGATCCAAGGATCGTGTTTCCGCTGACGATGAGTCGTTTGGAGGACCGTATCTCAAGTTACGGGAATTTGACCGAAAGTGGTCCAAAAACGGGGGTCTGGGCCCGGGCCGACCCGGCCCGGCCCGGCCCCGTCCGGGCGGTCCGGTTCGGTCCGCCCCGACCGGCCGGCCGTGGCTCGGCCAGCGCGTCCGGGCGGACACCGCGGGCGGGGTGCGCGGCTCCCCTGCCCTTCGCCGCTGATTGAGGCCGGCGGTGAACCGCTGACCGCCTCCCTTCCGGCGGCGCGCCGGCGTGGCGCGTCGCCGCCGCCTTCTGCGGACCACCGGACGCGCTCCGTTGGTCCATTTCTCCTACCGTCTTCGCCTATGGTCCTCCCGGGACCCAACCTTCACTGCAGAGGCCTCAAAATCACCTTTTGGCCTCGTTTTTCGTCGCCCGTCGATCCACGCATCAATAAACAATCTGCGGAGGGTTGTCGGGCCGTGTTCGTTTGGACCTTACCCTCAGTGTTAGATAATATCAACGGGAGAATTTATCCAACACATGAAACAACAATTTTAATAAATTAAAATTGTTCATATGAAACTGGTTCTTTAATTTTAATGAAACGTTCTCGGGAATATAAAGGTATTCCAAAATAAAATCCCTACCTCGTCAAGTTTTCGCACGCGCGTTCTTTGCAGATTTGATTGCCACGGAAGGAGGCGATCGTCGCGTCGCGGAAGGGCGTCGCGTCGTCGCGGAAGGGAGTCGTGTCGTCGAACTCCGAGGTTCAAGAACAAATAGATTTAATTAATAATGATTAAATCCGTGCGTTGATAAAAACCACAAAGAGTTCTAAAAGGAACCCGAAATCTCTTACCTCCAACAGATGATTGAAGATTTCGTTGCGGAGGAAGGAATGTCGCAGAAGAGGAAATGTTGGCGTCGCGGCACACGACGTCGCGTCGTCGATTTCCGTGGTTTCGGCGTTCTTTGTCAGAGGCCGGTGTTCTTCGCGTTCTTCGCGTTTTTTGCGAAGAAGGGTGAAGGCACAAGAATTTTTTCAAAGGTCTCCCAACGTGTAATCCTAAAGATGTGGCGTTGGTCTTATTTTATTACTACGCCAACGGATTTTAAACCGGTTAAGAAACGAATAAAGAGATAAGTAACGACCCATTAATTCGTAGAATTAATTCAACGAAATAAACCACCCAATTAATTCAATGAAGATAACCTCCAAATTAATTGGTGCGTCAAGAAATTAAGAAAACACGTAAGTTGACTTTCATAATGACTGGTTTTCGCGAGTGCGTTACTTAGCGGAAACGAAACGGTGGGGCTCGTGTGGGTCCCACCTCAAAAATATCCTACCTAGAGGGTAGGAGATTTTTGGATAGCACCCTATCCACAACAACTCATCTTAAGCTGATTTAAGTGGCTTCAAGTGGCTTCGAAGAGGATTATGTGAAATAAAATAATGTTTGTCGTACAATTATTTTATTTCTTAACTTTAAGCCCGAAAATTAAAAACCACACTCGAGCAAAGGCAACTCCGGAAGAGGCTTTTCTAAGCAAAAACCGGCGCTGTGATTCCATCAGTTCCCTCAGAATTCGATTCTGAGCACTGGTTCAAAAGATAGAAAAACCCTCTTGTTCGTTCATTGAACGTACCCGAGCCAATCTTCGGAAATTGATTCCGGGCACACCGGGCCTTGGAATCAGGCGCCGTCAGAAACTGAATTCTTGTAAAATACCAAAGAAAATTACGAAAAAAATTTACTTGGAATTTACGGGTCTTTACATTACTCCCACCATAGGGATTTACGTCCCCGTAAAGCTTCACCAAAAACTTAGGGATACAATGGTGGTACTGATCACGCATCTGAGCCTTCTGCTCCCATGTACTCACTCGGAGGTTCCTGTGCTGCCAAAGAAAGTGCACCAGAGGAATCGATCATCCCCGTAGGATCCACTCCTATCGATCCTTGATCCCCACTAGAACCTCCGTGGAAGTAACCCCATCTCCATTGTTATGCTCCTCATGGTCGAAGATATACGGAGGGTCGAGAACGTATCTCCTCAGTTGAGATACGTGGAAAACTTCGTGCACCTAGTGAAACTAAAGTGGATGGGTCAAGCGGCAAACCACCTCGCCTACCCAGCTGAGGACCTAGAAAGGTCTGTTGAACCTCGGAGATAACTTGCCTCCCTAGACACATCTCCGTAAACCTCGTCGAGGTGAGACTCGTATAAGGACGTGATCGTCATCCTCGAACTCCAGAGGTCTCCATTTTCTGTTAGAACTGAAAATCAAAACGGCTGCTTCTATGAGGTTAAGGTTGACCGACTCAAGAGTGATCGGTCACACCCTCCTGTGCAAGAATTACCCTGCACTGCCTGGGGTTTCCTTTTTCACCGACCAAGGAAAACCCATCACGACGTCGTAATTAAACTACAACCTTTTTGCCTAATACCGTCAATTTGTGTATGAACTGTGATTGCCCAGTCCATACTCAGACCAACGTCGTAAGGCCTCGACGCTGCCACCAAGAGATTCCAACTGAAACTCTCGCCTCGAGGATCTGACCACACCGTCGGCATAAGTGTGATTATCGAGTCTCCTCCCAAGGTATCTCCAGACGTGAGGGTCAAGTCCACGGTTTACGGGAAAATCTAGGTCTGGAACAAGATTTGTGAAAGAAAGGAATGATTCTTATCGTCGTCCGTTACTACAACAGATAGTAGTGGACACAGACTATCCCTTGAATCATTTCTAGAGCCATTGGGTCACACTCCTTGACTGCAAGCAGCCACACTCTTCCACCTCCGTCCAGCTCCCTGAGCCTGGCGGGGATAACTAAGGCGGGTGGTTGTAGCATGATAAGATGTACACCCCCCATACTCCTCTCTTAGCTCTGCCTCCACGTCTGCTACTTCGTAGACTCATCTATCCTAAACGCTTCCACTTCATGAAACATTTAACACGCCCGAGTCTCTAATATTGGCCCCGGTTTCCTGTTTCTTACTGCACTGTGCAGTCTTCATCCTCTCTTGGATGACTTGGACCTTCTTTGGTCTCACAAGAGCTGCTATGATTTCTTCTTTTCCGATAAGAGAAATCTGGTCTCATCCCCTGGATGAACCACATTCGTTGCCTAATACAGGAAATCCTGACATGAATGATGCATTCATGCCATGGATGACGTCGTAAGGCCTCGACGTAACTACCAAGAGATCCAAATTTCACTCTCGCCTCCAAGGGTCGAGTCACACTGTCGGCATCAGTGTGAGGTCACTATGTCTCCTCCAGTAGAAATCCCAAAAGTGAGGGTCAAGTCAACAGTTTAACCGGGACCACTCAGCATCAACCAAACAAAGATAAGTGTCTTTTTATTATTGCATCTCATAGTACAATACACAAAGAAACTATAGACAAACATCAACAAAACCAGAAGCAACAGGATCAATAGCCTCCAAGTCGGAAGCTAGTCTCGCTCCTGTCCATCTGCTTCCGGAGCCCCATGACATTAGGCCTCAGCTTCCTGAAGAAGGCAGGCAGCTAGGATCACCATGAAATCTGTCGGCGTCCCCACTAGGCTGAAGTCTCTCACCACAGCCTCCAGCCAATCCTCAGCCTCCTGTGGGTCCGTCCCTCCCTGGAACCTAGGTGGCCTCTGGCGCTGGAACTCATGCAGTGCGCTCAAGCGACGTGCATCCTCTGCTACTAGGGCTGGTGGGATCGGTGGCCCAACGGGTAGTAGTACCGCTGGTGCCTCAACTGGGATAGGGACCTGTACTGAGGCATCGTCACTTGGTGGGCTGTCAGTACGTACCACTCTCGGGGCTCTAGCTGGTCGTCCACGGGGAGGAATCCTGAAAGAAACAACGTGACACGGTCAAAAGATTATACCTGGTGAGCTGACCTAGTTTTAGCTGACATTTAAATAAAACTTCTGAAAAACACACACGCAATCAGTGTTTTCGTGCACAAAGTTGGAAATCAGTTGTCAGGGTCCTAGTGTATGGATACGTCGGCCGCCCGCACCAACACTGGACTCCCTGAACTGAAAACCACACTTGGTACTCTTAACACTATTGCTTCACAGAAAGAAACATCAGAGTTATAAGTTCGGCGGTAGAAACGAACTCCTCTGATACCAATTTTTCATGACCCGTCCTCGGGGCCCGTGCCGTGACTACCCTAAGCCCACCTTCCATTGGCCAGGGGCTGGCGACTAGCACCAAAGGCGTAAATCCTGATAACTGGGAAGGAATTTCCTTTATAAAAGAAAACAAGCACCACAGAGTACAAGCGGAATCAAAACACTAAGTACAAAAGAAATGCTGAAAATTAAAATGAGCCAGAATACAAACCCAAAAGAAAGTACTACTACAATTGAACAAGGTACAATAGCAAAAAGACAATCAGTTGGAAGAAGGAAGCAGCTCCTGGGTCGTCCTCCTCGGATCCTATCTGAAGGGTAGGTACAGATAGTGCAGCTCCTGGTCGTCCACAATGGATCCTACCTGAAGGGTAGGTACAGATAGCCTCCTCCAGGATCTCGTCCGTCAACCTCCTCTGTGTGTCATCTCGTCGTGTAGTCAACCTCCGAGTACTGACTCATCATGTAGTCCACCTCTGGGTACCGACCAGTCCTCGAACACTCGGCCTCCGTCAGCACTGCCCGTCGTCTGCAACCAACACAACGAAGTGCAGGTATAGCCCGTGCAGGGGTTAGTATAACGATACTCAGTAGGGACCCCGAGACCCTCAAGGTCTCACTAAACCCACAAGGATAACCACAAGAAGATCTCAACTGATAACCTCTACTTAGATATATGCCCATACATATACCTAAGTTATCAAATAACCCATCTCAATCACGAGGAAACACAAGGATTGTAAAATCAACGGATAACCACTACCGAGGTATATTCCCATACATATACCTAAGTTATCAAGTGACCCATCTCAATCATGAGGTAAACACAAGGTAAAAATTCTCATCTCAAACCAGGATTTTCATTATCGAAACCATAACTGCTGAAGAGCCCCGTCTCTGGAGTGTACAGTGGTCCTGTCACGACTTTGAGGTACTGCTCACTAACCGAAGACTGCTGAGGTACTCCTCCTGTCGAGTACTACGGGTTTGCGGCCAACTACCGGGCACTCCGTCCGCTGAGGTTCTGTCCCCAAATACCGTGCGCTCCCCCTAATAGCCTACAGAGGTACTCCTCCTGTCGAGTACCGCGGGTCTACGGCCAACTACCGGACGCGCTCCGGTGGTCCGTTTCTCCTGCCGTCTTCGCCTATGGTCCTCCCGGGTCCCGACCTTCACTTCGGAGGCCTCAATATCACCTTGCGGCCTCATTTTTCGTCGCCCGTTGATCCACGCATCAATAAACAATCTGCAGAGGGTTTTCGGGCCGTGTTCGTTTGGCCCGCACCCTCCGCGTTAGATAATATCAACGGGAGAATTTATTCAACACATGAAACAACAATTTTAATAAATTAAAATTGTTCATATGAAACTGGTTCTCTAATTTTAAAGAAACGTTCACGAGAATATAATGGTATTCCAAAATAAAATCCCTACCTCGTCAAGTCATCGCACCCGCGTTCTTCGCTGATTTGATCGCCGTGGAAGGAGGCGATCATCGCGTCGCAGAAGGGCATCGCGTCGTCGCGGAAGGGCATTGCGTCGTAAAATTCCGAGGTTCAAGAACAAAAAGATTTAATAAATAATAATTAAATCCATGCGTTGATAAAACCCACAAAGGAATTCTAAAAGGAACCTAAAATCTCTTACCTCCAACAGATGATTGAAGATTTCGTTGCGTAGGAAGGAACGTCGCAGAAGAGGAAACGTCGGCGTCGCGGCACACGGCGTCGCGTCGTCGATTTCCGCAGGTTCGGCATTCTTCGTCGGAGGCCATCGTTCTTCCCGTTCTTCGCGTTCTTCGCGTTCTTCCCGTTCTTCCCGTTCTTCACGTTCTTCGCGTTCTTTGCAAAGAAGGGTGAAGGAACAAGAATTCTGTCAAAGGTCTCCCAATGTGTAATCCTCAAGATGTGGCGTTGGTCTTATTTTATTACTATGCCAACGGATTTCAAACTGGTTAAGAAACGAATAAAGAGATAAGTAACGACCCATTAATTCGTAGAATTAATTCAATAAAACAAACAGCCCAATTAATTCAACGAAGAAAACCGCCCAATTAATTGGTGCGGTAAAAAATTAAGAAAACACGTCAGTTGACTTTCATAACGACAGGTTTTCGCGGGTGCGTTACTTAGCGAAAAAGAAATGGTGGGGCTCGTATGGGTCCCACCTCACAAATATCCTACCTAGAGGGTAGGATATTTTTGGATAGCACCCTATCTGCAACAACTCAGCTTAAGCTGCTTTAAGTGGCTTCAAGTTGCTTCCAAGCGGCTTGGGTGAAATAAAATAATGTTTTTCATACAATTATTTTATTTCTTAACTATAAACCTGAAAATTAAAAACCACACCTGAGCAAACGTAACTCTGGAAGAGGCGTTTCTAAGAAAAAACGGGCGCTGCGATTCCATTGGTGCCCTCGGAATTTGATTCCGAGTTCCGGTTCAAAAGTTAGAAAACCCACTCGTTCATTCACTAAACGTACCCGAGCCAAACTTCGGAAATTGATTCCAGGCACACCAGGCCTCGGAATCAGGCGCCGTCAGTAACTGCGTTCTTGTAAAATTCCATAGAAAATTAAGAAAAAAATTTCCTTGGAATTTACGGGTCTTTACAAAAAATAAATATATCAATTTGTAGAAATAAACAATGAAGAAACTATAATTACATCATGATAAAAATTAAAAAAATACAGAAGATATTTTTATACATCCCTATCATGTCCTGATAATATATAAAAATTTCCGATCACATTAATAAAATTAAATTAGAAGAACTTAATTATTTTTAATATCATTTTTTTCATTTTGATTATATGAATAATTAATGATTTGTTGTTGTGATAATATTTATGTTATTTATTTCCTTTGAATAAAATTAAAATTAAATTACCATGATTATTATAAAAAAAATTATTTTAAATTAAAATTTATAACCAGAAATGTATTATGGTTATCCATAATGTTAAAAGTAATAAATTTATTTTAAATAATAGTGTGATATGTTTAAAATTTTGTTTACAAAAACTATTATATGACTCATAATAGTACCCAAAAGGAAAAGAAGTTATAATATATTATGGTTTATGGATATTGGCGAATGGGACCCATAAAATAGAATTAAGTCGGTTTCGAGTTCATATTCTTGTCCTTTTCATTATATTTTCCCCTTTAATTAAATGGTTTACCATTAAATATACTTAAAAAATTAGTACGATTAGTATTCATATTGACGAAAATATAGAACTATTTACCATACATTGAACTTTTAGATCCAAATAATGAATCCATTTTTAAAAATAATATTCAAATATGTTTCTGAAATTAAATAAAAAACAATCCTTTAAAACAACACTAAGAATAGTATTTCAGGAATATTAGATTCTAAAAAATAAAATGTTTTTAATCTAAATTCTACATTAATATCAATTTAAAAAGCAGAATTGGATCATACTGAACAAATAAACTAAAAATTAATATTAGGAAAACAAACCAATATAATCAATTATAATATAACTTTATAAAAATATTTTTTTTAAATGAATATTTTTCACAATTTATTGAAAAATTAATTATTTTATAATATTATATAAAAATTCATACATTGTTAAATTTTAAAATTATAAATTTACAAATTATTTCATTATTTTAAAATATATTTTCTATTGTTTTAATTTTTTTATTATAACATTCACTCATAAAAATCAAGAAAACCAATTTTTAAAGAAAACTAATTTTCAAAAAATAAAATAAATTTACAAAAATTAAATTCATTAATTAAAAAGAAATAATTATTAATTTATAAATGAGATGGAAAATTATATATTTCATAATATGGTTAGTACTATTTATTCCTGCCAATTTTGGCACATGTATTAAGGGTCACATTTAAATAATATTAATTCATATTTAATTAATGCATGGTGATTTATATCTTTCATGATATCAAACATAGTCTTTCTTTTCAAAATACAATGTTATTAAATTCTCCCACGTAAATAAATTATATCCTCATAATTTGATCCCATCATTGTACATAAGGTGTGTCTTATAAAAATACCATTTTTTAAAACCGACATCATGAAAAATATCACCAAACATCCAATTGAAATGAGACAAGAGAATGTACGAATGTAATTTGGAATAGAACATATGAGGATTTCAAATAGAATAATTGTATTAGGAAGCGAAAATAGGTATGTGTAAAAAAACTCTATCTCATCCAGATGGATATATTGTGATAGAGAAACTTGTAATGATATATTTAACCATCACAAATCATCAAATATGTGATGGGATAAAAGACCATTATTTTATTGGTATGAAATGAAAATTGAAATAATTTATAATCAAAAGTAATTTTCCTAACATTGAGGAATTATTATAATACCTAGAATATGATCATAAATAAATATAGATATTTTTCATGAATAATTTATTATTTTAATCAAATTCCACAAAAACTCAACTTTTCCCCCAAATTTTGTGTTTTCAAGATAACGATTTCATGTCTGAAGCATGGAAATTATCATTTACTGGATCAAAATAACATGAAAAAATTTACTAATATATTCTTTAAATCATTATAAATTATCCAAATATAATTGTTTGGACTATATAATATAATTAAGAATATCAATAATCCATCTTATGATAGAAAACGACTATAATTTCAAATATTAAATTTTAATACCCAAAGTTGAAAATTGAGAAATCAATAAATAACTATTCATAAAATGCCTCAAAATATTAAATACTATTATTAATACCCAAATATTTGAGGGATTGGACCACAAGGTCTAACAATATTCCATTTTACATTTTTCTCTAAATAATATAAATGAAACTTAATGTCTTGTTCATAAAATAATATATCCTAATCATATAATTTTATAATTGGATAACAAATTATATAAATAACTATAATCACAATAAATATACTTTAAAATCATAAATTATTTTAATGGATTATTCAACAAATATACCTCAAATTAAATCCTATAATATATTGTTTTCATTAGTCATATATATTTCCAAAAATAGATATCTAATTTTGAAATAACATTACCAACATGATCACTAAATAATATTCAATATCAAGGAATTTTATACTATTAAAAATAGGTGAAATAAAAGAAAATAAATTTTTACATTCAAATAATTTATATAATGAATATAAATATCATTATACCTTTAAAATAGTGTATTCTAGTTGTAAGTGATGCACTCATGTCACCATTCAGTTGTAGGTTCACGCATCACAACTGAAGCAAATGCAGTAGGTTATTGCATGTCCTGTGGGATGTTCATTTTTCATAAAATAACACTAACATTCTCCATATGATGTAATGATAATTTTAATAAATCATTTAAAATTACATTAATATAATCACCATTAATGAAATGTTTTAGCTTCAACTGTTATATCATACCATTAATTTTTCATCCCCCAAATTGTAAGGACCGTTATTTATATAAAATAAAAATACCACATTAAACATAATGTTTCTCAATTACATTAAAAAATGATTACAAAATGATATTTTCATTCTTTCTCTATTATCATTTTCTCATGATAATTATATTTATTTCATATACCTCAAACATCAATATAAACCAATCTTAAGTATCACAATGTATTCCAATTCTTAATGGTGTATTAATTTTTATAAATGTGTTTCATCCTAACAGTTTTCGATATATAATAATAAAAACCAATTTTCATTATAAAATTTTCAAGGCTATTCTCAGGTTGTTTTGGAGAAATTTTTTTAAATGAATATATGTATCTATGCTACACATTGATTTTTCAAATTTCACACCCCCTGTGAATATAGTATAACCCAAGATAGTGAGAGTTTATATATTTGGAACACATTTTAACAAATATTTCACCCATCTTGTTGAAACCATTAACCCTAGTGTTAGAGTGAATAGATGGGATTAAGGCTTCTGTAACCATGTTGTTTTTCTGACCTTGTCATGCGCACAAAAAAAATTATTCTAAAAATTTATTTTAAATACCGAAGCCCCCCATTTAAACCCCCACTCAACCCCGGTTTAACTAAATGATTTCCCTTCAATTCAAAGAGTCCCAAGAAGAAATTTTATTCACCCACAACCATTTCCATCGAGTAATAATGTTCGGTCGATCTCATTCAATCTCCATCATGTATGTGAATGTTCTTTAAATGGTCTCTAACGATCTCTTATTCCTTCTAACGTCAACCGTGATAGATAATGACATATAAGATAGAACTAAAATATATTTGAATACATCATCATTTAATGTTTGGTTTCATGATTTATGTCATCTTCTCTTATTATTATATCCCATTTGGAATCGATTTTTGATTATGTGATTAATGGTGGTTGGTTCCATTGTGATTTTCTATATAAATGAAACTATTTTCTCCTAAATTGATTGAATTGGGTTTTAATAGATTTATTAATACTCAATTTGATATTATTTAGAATAGAAATTTTAAATAGAATGTATTTTTTTGGGAAAATCCCTAATTTTAATGGAATTGTATTTTGGATGTTATTTTAAATTGATTGAATTGATGAAATGAGGTATGAATTGAATTGAGAAAAATGGATCAATTTAAAATGATAAAAACCTATGATTGGTTTCATGTTGAAAAATCATGGAATGATGAAAGCCCATGTATTGGTTTTAAAATTGAATTAGAATTTTGATATTTACAATTGATAAATTGTAAGATGAATTATTTTATATTTGAAGTGAGATGATTTTTGAATTATTTATAGATTTATCTTAAACATGGATTAATGTGCAGTTAGTGGGTTATTTCGGGAACATGTAATTGGATGTTTATTTCTTACAAGTGTATTAACTATAAAAACTATAAAAAATCATACTGTAGTTGATATTTTCCCGGAAGGGTTGTTGAAAAGTCTTACTCGGACTGATCATGATGAACTTATGGATACATATTATCCTCTATAACTAATATGTGAAGTATGAAGATGTTATAACTAGAATATATCATACGGTAGGGAAGATATTCATGGTGATTGTTTTGATTTTTTTGATATATATTTCAATGATTATAAAACCATTCACTCAATAAGACTTATTTATATTAAATGATTATTTAATCCATATGGGAAATTCATTCATTCTTTTGAAATGAGGTATATTTTTTAAAAATATGAAAATGATATATAATTCCATGTCATATATTATTTAAATTTCATTGAATTATTTGTTTTATTATTATAAAATATGTTATGGAACAACATTTTAGACCATAATAAATTTTATATCTAACACCTGATATTTTTATTTGAATGTTTGTACATTTATTTATGTATGATCCAGGAAAGGGGAACAAACAACTTGGGGGTGGGGTATATTCATTACCCCTTGTCATTAGAATAATGTTTCATTTATAATCTTTTAGTTTTATCTTGTTGTTTTTATTAATTTTATGATTAACTTTTCTATGTTATAATAAGCCTCTTTAGTATCTAGGACTTATTCATTTTAGAGTGTTGATCATACTATATTGTAAATTTTATCTTTCACTATTTTGGTGAAAATAAATTCCAACTTTTACGTTTTATAATATATTGTGTAAGTATCCAACATGTTGGGATTGAGAACTCACATGAGGCCACATCTATTCTGTATCAAGTATAAGGTTACTAGGGTAACTGGGTGGGTTTGTGAATAAGTTGTTTCAGTGTCAGTTTGGCCATGTTTCTTTGAAGTCAGTGTGATTTTTTAAATTACATTTCGGTAAATAGGAGGTAGTTACAGGATTGTTTCAAGATATATGTAATCATAACGAGATTCAAGACACCATGGTTGGTTTTATAATGGTTCCTAGGAGAAAATTATAATCTTAATCTTTTATTTTACCAAACATTTATTTGGGTTGGTTGAAATATTTTTCATGATATATTATCTAATGGGGTTAATTTTCCCATTTCCCTTGCATATGTTGATAACATGAGTAATCATCTAATATATTTAATTTCGATTCATGAATATGTATACCGTTATTCCACTATGAATTCATTTTAATAGGACGTAGGGGTTAGATAAGGGCTATCCACTATGATTAATTACTACCATGTAGAATATTCATTTAGAGAATTTTTTTTCTATCTAGTTAATGCTCTTGTGCAATCACTTGCACCTATTCTCATTAACAAACTAGTTAGGGATCCTCAAAAGTATGAATCATGGAATCATTACTATGATTTTATTCACAATAATACTCTATAATTATATAGCACAAATGAACCTCGAGAGGATTACGAATGACTTAGATAGATATATTTTTTTCATAGAGGTGCCTGATTCAAATAAGTTAATATATTCCATCTTCAAGATAGATAAATATAGTATGGGATGGTGGGATTCAACGATAACCATGAAGAATACTGAGTTCTCTGAATCAAAGGAATTTATTATTATTTTCACTCCATAGTTAAATATATATTCTATTTTGATTTCTAAGGCTATAGTTTTTTTCAATCTCGAATAGGCTGATAGGATCATTAGTGATTATGTGAACCGACCCATCAAGCATCTGTAGTTTGAAACTGAGATTTTTTTATGAGAAAATGAATAATTAGTGGTTTCATAAGGGTATTTTACTTGATATTAATTGTAATGTTTTTCTACCAATGATTTCTTCTTCTTATTACATAATTGATTGGGAAATGACGGTTGTAATTTATCTTGATGAAATGTTATTGTTGACAGGTGTTCATTTTTAAGCTACAAGAAGTTGTATAAGTTCCATTAATTGAATGAGTTAGTGTGAAGAGAATTGTGGTGGCTCTAAACACTATTACTCATCTAGTACTCCATTTGTTACTATAAAAATCCATTTTACATTCATCAAATGTAGATATCCTTGTCATTCATAATAGGTTTTCACTGAGGCCCCCATGAACTGTAGTTCCTTCAAATCCTCACGCCACCTATAGAAAATATATTTTATATATTTTTTCATATAGTGGCACTAGATCATTAGTACAGGAAATTATTGTGGTGATATTATATGATTCATGAAAAAGGGGGTTATATCAATAGGAAACTAGACTAAAACTTCTTCATACAGTGTAAGGGTCTATAGAGGAAGCTGATATATGTCTTGTGATTATGACATGTACCATAGCTATCGCTTCATATATAATGACTTCTTTATTTGATATATTTTTGTGTCATTTGTTTATATCCACTAATTGTGAACATTATAAATATCCTAATGGAGTCTTTGTCTTATTGGGTGGATATTTTTACTAATCTCATAACGAAGAGAGACCGACATGTCCTAAATAGGTTTAAAAAAAGGAATTCTTGATTTTTTATTATATCTTATATTGAGCTTACCTAGGATTTTTTTGGTGTTAAAATAAAACTTATTGATGTGATTTGTGGGATGTGTTTTATTCTTCTTAATAAGGATTGAACTGAAAACACTCTTTTGAGGTCTTCCGTTAAATTTCCAGATTGGGTGTGATGTATCATTTTGGGAGAATCAGACCCATGGTTGAGTGAGTTCGTGCTTTTTTTTTGAAGATTTGGGATTAATATAATTGTTATGTTTTGATTAGAAGTGTGACTCATTGTGATGTGATCCCCATATATGGGTCATTATATTTCCCAATGTGTTTCCTTCTGATTTCTCTATTTTTCCATGGATAAAAGAGTTATTGTTTTTAATTTACAGATTAACTGGTACTCATTTGTATATATATATTCTTTATATATTTACCAAGATGAAGTAAAGTTACTAAATTCATAGTCGGCTGATCTTTTAGTGAAAGGATTTATACAGCTTAGTGTGTCTCCTTAGGAGGCAGATGGTATCTTTTCTGTGAAATCTAATGGAAAAGTTCACCTATTTTTTGATTACCAGAAACTCATCTGAGATATAGTATAGAAAAAGTATCTATTTACAATGATTTATGATCTATTTTTACTGTTTAATGTGTAGAATTTGTTCTTGAATTTTGATCTTTGAACTGGTCATCACCAATTGAGAATTAATGAATTTATGATCTTTAAAGCCACTTTACGGAGTAGTTATGACTATTATGTCTATCATTTCATTCTATTCAATATAACCTATGATTTATCAGTCATCGTTGATTTTATAAAAATATTCTTCCATGAGTATATTGATATGTTCATAGTGGCACTGTTTAGTGTCAACCTAGATTTTCTCAATCTGAGGTGGATAATGTGTTCAATATTAGAGTTGTTATATTATTTTTATGATATCACTAACTTTATGGGAAGATATATAATTTTTATTTCTAGATTCATGAAGTGAATTTTATGGGAAATGTGGTCACATAACATGGTATCTATGTTTATCCTATGAAATTTATATTATTTATTATGTTGGATCAACCATGAATTTTTTTTGGGATTCATAAATTATAGGGTTTAGCTAGGTACTATCATTATATTGTAAATAATTTATCAATGATGGGTTCTCCAAGGACCACTATCACATAAAAGGGATTGCTGTTTTTTTGGAATGATAAAAGATAGATTTATTATTTTCATTTTCAATCTATTTTTATTTTATCTTCGATGTTGAATATTCCAGAGGATGGGTAGAGCTATTTGGTAATTTCTGATCAATATGGTTTTGGATTTTTTTGTGTTCTTATATTGGGTGATATTATGGTATCATATATTTATATAATTCATGGGACAAGAAATGAGATTTATCCAACCCATGACCATGAGAACACATACATCGTGCCTGTGAATAAGAGTTAGGGGCATTACCTTTATGGTTAATGGTTTACTATTTATCGTATCAATATAATATGATGTTATATATTCTATAAAATAGTTTTTAAACTCCACCAGAGGTGTTGGGTAAAGTACTAATATTATTTTGATTTTGAAATTTCTTATAAACAAGGAATATGGAATCTCATTACCGATACATTGAGAAATAAACATCTAAAACATTTCATAAAGAAATCATATGAAGATTTTAACATGATGACTTTTTTTTCAATTTTTTGTTTTTGGGTTTGGGAGATAAGGAATATGGTTTTCCTAGCTACTATTTAGGTGGCCTCCTCTGTTCTTGAGTTGATTCTTCATAAACATCATCTTTATGATGAATCACATATAATTAGGGACTCTCATTATCATGAGGAGACCATTAGTGCAATGTCATTATCAAAATATGATATTATATGTTTTTGAAACCGATATCTTTTAACTTTTCCAATTGGAAAATATCTGATCCGTGATATTAATAATTCCCAATTGGATATGCACCATATAACCATAAGGATATTTTATGACATGTTGTAACGACCCAGAGTCTCATTAATGGAAAATCCTTCTTGATCTTGTCAAATTTATCTTTATATAAAATGTTTTTATAAAATGACAACTCTATTGGTTTAATGATAAGAATTGTGACCATTATCTTTATAGTTGTTGAACAGTGATCATATGATTAGTATAAATATAGGGATTTAACTCATCCAATTTTACATAGACAAAGGAATCAATGGCCTCATCCAGTAGAGTTGCCCCATATGAAGCCCATTTATCAGTGCTCAGAAAAGAGGTGGCGTCCTTGTGCTTTGCTCTTGACCAAGCCCAAGCTGAGCTTCACCATATCAAGCTCAAACAGGACCATCTACGGGAGAAGGTGAAGTTGATAGAAATTACCACTCGAGCGATGTTATCCGAGCCACCCCACGAGTCTATCACCATCGCACCTCATACCCTTAGGTCTTATGTGGCTGTTTTAAGGGGTTATGTGACTAATCGATATTACTATGTTCATGTACATTATTTTTCTATATAATAATGAATATAAATTCTTGTCATTATAGATACATTGTAAATAGTTTTTAAAGTACAAATGGTGTTTTTAGTGATTATTTAATTAAGAAATAGATTTCATTAAATTAAGGGATTTTTGAATTAAATAATATTTTAATAAAATATTATTATTATTATTATTATTATTTTATTATATATAAATGTTCATGTAATGGTATGAATGCAATTATAATTTCTATTAAGTTTTGAAAGCCATTTTTGTCAAAACTCGTGAATTATTGATAAATGTCGGTTTATATTTTAAAATTTAAATTTAACATATTTATAAAATTATTTAGTTAAAATAAATTTTATTTTTGTAATCAGGACGTCGAAGTTATCCAACGGTGAATTTTTCATTATTTTCTGAGACCGTCAAATTTTTGAGTAAAAATTAAATACCGTTTAAATATATAATATGATTTAGGACATCATAATGATCAAATAGTGATGTAATAAAATACTATAATCTTTATGTTAGGCCAATATATGTTTTACCATTAAAATAATGTGATTTTTGTTTTTTTTGGATTACTTTTCAAAGAATTAAAGGAAACCTCAAGACTTATTAAACAACTTGTCTTTTTAAATTAATTTCTATGGGAGTGTGACTCACCTCCACATAAGCGACCCTAATATTTTAAAACGTTCAGAACTTGTACTTATAAAATATTATTTTCCTCTTCCCATTTTCAAAAACCATTGGAAAAAACCATGGGATGGTTTGTGGTTTGAATTAATTCAATATAAGGGGTCCCAAACCTAAATAATAAAGAATTCCCTCACCTTTCCTATATAAACCCACCCAATCTCCCACTTCCTCTTCACTAAAAGACTTTGGAGTTCGTCCAACCTCTTACATACTCTCTCTAGAATTCTCCCAAGGTTCCCCAAGATACCAAGAAGCCTCTCACAAGCCTCTCTCTAGCCATTGGAAGCACACTTCCAAGTAAGGGTTTTTCTTCCTTACTCATTTTTGTCCAATTTTCATTAAGTTGTTTTTCACTTTTAATTTCAATTATAAATGTTGCAGTATGGTTTTTCACCTCCCTCATACTACCCTATTTATGTTTTAATGAAGGGAGACCCTTTCTCTCTCATTAAATTCCTCCCATGTACACCCGTTACTAGGCCAAAATTCTGAATGGAACTTCTCTCTCCTCTTTTACATTCAAGCAATACTTTTGTATCATGAATCTAAATTCCATTACAATTGTTAGGACCTGTATCTATATGACCTCCTTACTGTCCATTACATGTAAATATGATGAGGAACCCCTTTCTTTCTCATCAACCATTTTTATGAATTCTTATGTCACGCCGTTACGCTGCTGAAATCGCACCGATTTTCTGAGCCAATGTCATTGTGTAGTGAATACCATTCCCATTTCTCCATAAAGGGTATTCACCTTTATGCACATTTACTTATAGATTGTAAAGTTTCATGTATGAATTCCACATTCCTTTATCATGGAATAAATGGTTATGTTTTATGAATCCATGTTTTATGATCCATGTGGCATACTTATGCATGAAATAAAATGTTTAAGAAGGGTACGCCCTTATAGCACTCCAATGCATTGGGTATAGTCTAGTATCATGACAAGTCATATTCAATGAGTGTTGACTCATGCTAATTCATGTGAAATGAGGGTTTACTCGTGTTTTATATGCAGTTAGGATTTACTCATGCTCCTTGTGCAATGACCCTTGGCTCATGCTAATTCCATGTTCAGTGTTGTAGCCACATTTCCATGTTATGATTATCATGCTTTATCATGCCTTTATGTTCATGTTTTTCTTTTTATCTATTGATATTTCTATTGTATAACATATATTGTACTCCTCATTTTATTCCATGTGTACTCCCTTACTAGGATTTATAGCTCATCCTTTTCTTATGCATGTTTTCAGGTTATCCCATGAAATGCTAAGTACGAAAGAATGTAGTGGTCATGTAAAGGATGTTTTCAATAAAGATGTTGTATTTCATGTTTAATTTTTTATCTAATGATCCTAATACCCAAAGAAACTAAACCTCTAGATCTCCTTTGTTTTAACAAGTGATGTTTTATGTAATAAATCATGTTTAAGTTGTCATAAAAAGCAGGTTTGACATAGTTGGTATCAAAGGATAGGTTTGGTTATTTTTGGTGTTAGGATTAGAAAACCCTAGTAAAACCTTAGATTAATACTAAGTACAATAAAAACGTCCCTATGTTTTGGTGAGTATTGATTAAGTGGGTTATTAAGCAAATACATCCATGTCTCGATATGAGCAGGTAGAGACGGCTTTGGCCCAGATGTATACTAGGGGTAAAACCAGAAAACACTGCTCTAAGCTAGACTCGAACGAGAACCGGTGCACGACAACGGGCCTTGTTGCACTATTAGTGATGACACACCTAGGGGATATGCTTTGGTAAATTCACAATCTTAGTATGAACCCTTATTAAGGGACTTAAAAAAATTCCATTATGAATATATATTAGAAAGTAGATCATAAAAATCCTATATTTAAGCCTATAGACTCATGAGTTAAGGAAATGAATGTTTATTTATAAGTAATCAACTTTTGTCTTTGGATTACCCTTTACGTGTTACCCCTAACATTCATTTTATTCCAGCCAATGGCCGGTAATAGGAGGACTAGGGCTAACAACTAATGTGAAGATCAGTGTGATCACTGTACTAATGAGATGCCCAATCCAATGAGAGTGGGAATCAAGAGCTTTGTCACACTTCTCCCTCAGCTAACTCAAGCATTGAATAGAATCATAGGTCAAGAAGAACGTCCAAACCCACCTATTAAATAACATGTCTCTATCGAGAGCTTCGTGAGACAAATGCCTCCTACTTTTAGTGGATCATCGGATCCCATGATCGCTGAACAATGTATCAACTCCATTAAAAAGATATTCTCCATCCTTCAATGTTCTAAAAAAGAGAAGGTTCTCCTGGAAGCTTATCATATGGAGGGTGAAGCTGATCAATGGTGGACGTTGATCAAAAATAAGAAGCCTGGGGAGAAGATCGAGGCATTGGAAAAGAAGGATTTCTGGAAGATGTTTTTCGACAAATATTTTTCGCGCACCCTCTGTCTTATGATGGAAAGGGAATTCCTTTCCATCAAGAAAAAAGATGAAGAATCTGTTGGAGCGTACGAGGCAAACATCACAAGGCTTGCACGATACGCTTCCGGCTTTGTTGTTACCCCCGAATTAAAGGTTGACCGCTTCATTGGCAGGCTGATGCCTAGCATGCGGAAAGCATTAGCGATCCGTGACTTCGACAGTTATGAGGAAATTGTTTGATGTTCCCTCAAGGTCAAAATGGAGATCGGAGAATCACATGGGTATCATTAGTATAAGAAGCGTATGGTGGACTTCAATGCTGGTGGGCCAATGGATAAATCTGACGGTTCTATGAAGATCTATCAACCCACTTTCAAAAAGTGCATAAAGAAGCACCCTGGAAATTACCTTAAGGAAATGAGGAAATACTTCTAGTGTGGAAGAGAAGGGCACCTAGATGTTAACTGTCGGCAAGAAATACTCTTGGCTGTGAAAGATGAGAGGAACACTCTGTTCGAACCTCAATGCGTTGTTCAATGATACAAATGAAAAGAACCGGGTCATTTTGCAGATCAGTTTCATAGTCCAAGGGTTTTAGGAGACAACCAACAACCTCCAAGGCAGCAAGGAAGAGCTTTTTCCATCACTTCTGCCAATGTGAACCCCGAAAAAGAAGTGGTGATAGGTACGCTAGTTATTCATTCTAGAATAGCGAATGTACTTTTTGATTCAGGTTTTATGCATTCTTTTATATCTCGAATGTTTAGTAGAACAATCCCAGCACCACCACAAATCATGGAAGTGAAGATGTCGGTGAGTAAGGAAAATGGGCCAATCATTGTATCCCATGAATATAAGTCCTCCCCTATTATAATATGTGGATTGAATTTCCCGGAGAACCTCATCATACTCCCTCTAGTGGAATTTGATGCAATTCTTGACATGGACTGACATTCCTTATATATAGCCAACATAAATTGTCGGGGAGGGAAATCACATTCCATTTGGAGAATCGACCCCCGATTCTTTACAAGTGTAAGGAGGAAGATGAATCTCCTTTATCTCCATCATCTCAAGAGTGGATATTACTGCCTTATGAGAATGCGTATCTGGATCAGATGATTGAGTCCAAGGAAGAAACCATCCGGGAAGAAATTCCTATTATGATGGAATTTGCTGAAGTGTTTCCCGAGGAACTACCCGGTCTTCCTCCTAGAAGGGATGTTTAATTCTCAATAGAACTTATATATGTGGATTTACCAATATCCAAGACTCCATATATAATGTATGTTGTAGAGATTGAAGAGCTGAAGAAAAAACTACAGGATAATTTGGATAAAGGGTTTATACGCCCAAGTGCTTCACCATGGGGTGAACCAGTCCTCTTCGTCAAGAAGAAGGATGGGTCAATGCGGCTTTGCATCGATTATCGTGAACCTAAAAAAATAACGATAAAGAACATGTATCATCTACCAAGAATTGACGACTTGTTCGATCAGCTGCATGGAGCACAATTCTTCTCCAAGGTAGATTTGTGGTCGGAATATTATCAAGTAAGGGTGAAGAAGGAAGATGCCCCCAAAACTGCTTTTCGTACAAGATACGGGCACTATGAATTCATAGTAATGCCTTTCGGACTCAAAAATTCTCTAGAAATATTCAAGTACATGATGAATAGAGTCTTTAGAGATTACCTATACAAATTAGTGATAGTCATTATAGATGATATTCTAATATACTACAAAACCAAGGAGGATCATTAGGAGCATTTAAGAACTGTACTAGAGACTTTGGGCATGGAGAAGCTCTATGAAAAGTAAAACATGTGTGAGTTATGGTTGAAGGAGGTATCATTATTGGGCTGTACCATCACAAGCAATGGGATATATGTGGATCCCTCCAAAATAGATGCAATTGAGCGATGACTGAGGAAAACATCAGTAACAGATATCCGTACCTTCTTGGGGTTAGCTGGATATTATCGACGATTTGTGATAAATTTCTCACGATTGTCCAAACCTTTTACCAAGATAACTAGAAAGGGAGTAAAGTTTGTTTGGAGTGACTAATGTGAAGAAAGCTTCAAGGAGATGAAAAAAAGGCTTATCACCGTGCTAGTACTCACTTTACCCACAAGTACGGAACATTATTTAGTATTCAGTTATGCTTCGAAGAAGGGATTAGGATGTGTGCTGATGTAGAATGATAAAGTGATATCCTATGCCTTAAGGTAGTTGAAAATCCATGAGCGAAGCTATCCCACGCATGATCTGGAGTTGGAGGCGGTGGTCTTTACCTTGAAATTTTAGCGGTATTATCTTTATGGAGAGAAATGTGAAATATATACTGACCACAAGAGTCTTAAATATATATTCACACAGAAAGAGCTTAATATATGCTAGAGAAGATGGATAGAGCTCATCAAGGATTATTATTGTTCAATCCATTACCACCCTGGGAAAGCGAACTAGGTGGATGATGCCCTAAGTAGAAAGGAGCCATCAATTCTAACAAGGATGAGAATCTAGATGGATCCAATATTCCTAGACTTGATGAAGATGGACATGGGAATCATAGATTAGGGAACATCATCACTCCATTCACAAATTATTGCTCAACAATATCTTTTGGAATGGTTAAAGGATGCTCAAATGGATGATGTGGGAATTCAAGAAAAAGTGAGAGCTATCGAAAAAGGGAAATCCTCAGATTTTAATGTAAAGGAAGAAGGAATTGTGTGGTTTGAGAAAAGACTATGTGCTCCATCAAGTCCTGAGCTGAAGAAGGAACTTTTGGATGATGCACATAGTTCAAATTTCACTATTCAACCAAGTAGCACAAAGATGTATCGAGATCTCCGAGAAAACATTAGGTGGTGTAATATGAAGAAGGAGATTGGTGAATACACATCAAAGTGCCTGGTGTGTCAGAATGTGAATGCAGAGAGGCATAAGTATAAGGGGATGATGAAAACATTGCCCATAAAAGAATGGAAATAGGAAAACATCACCACGTACTTTGTCACCAGACTTCCGAGGACATCCAAATGCAACAATCCAATATGGGTTGTTGTGGATCGTCTTACAAAGACTGCACACTTCATTACTATTCAGGAAGATTTATCATTGGATCAACTGGCATAGATATATATCAAGGATGTTGTAAGGATGTTTGGAGTACCACTATCTATTGTTTCTGACCGAGATCCAAGATTCACCTCTATGTTTTGGAAGAGTCTTCAATATGCTCTGAATACTGATCTGAGCTTCAGTACCACTTATCATCCTCAAACTGATCGCCAATCCAAGTGAACTATCCAAAAACTTGAGTATATGTTGAGAGAATACTCAATGGACTTTAAAAGAGAATGAGATCAACATATTCCTATGGTTGAGTTCTCTTATAATAAAAGATTCCATTTGAGCATCCAAATGGCACCATATGAAGCCTTGTATGGGAAAAGGAGCAGAACACCGACATATTGGGATGAGGTCGGTGAATGTAAGATTCATGGACCAGAAATGGTTGAGGAAATGGTGGAGAAGGTGAAAACCATTTAGCATCATATCAAGGCAGCCCAGAGTCAATATAAGAGTTATGTAGATAATCGTCGATGAGACCTTTAGTTTAACGTTGGAGACATGGTTTTTGGATGCATATCTCTGTGGAAGAAGTTCATGAGGTTTTTAAATAAATGGAAGTTAAGTCCAAGGTATATCGGCCGCTTTGAGATTCCTGATCGTGTCGGGGCTATGGACTATCTACTAACACTTCCGTCAACTATGGCCAAATTACATGATGTCTTTCATGTATCCCTCTTAAGGAAGTACATATTGGACCCTTCACAAGTACTCTCTTCTGAGGTGGTACAATTGGAATACGATTTTTCTTATGAGGAGAAACCAGTGAAGATCTTAGATCATAGATAAATAGTTCTACAAAATAAGACAATGCCCCTCATCAAGGTGTTCTGGAGAGACCACATGTTTGATGAAGCAACTAGGGAATCAGAGGAAGTGATGAAGCTGAGTTACCCACATATATTTTAGTGTGGGAAAAGGAAATTTTTTAGGGTGGAATTTTTTAAGGGGGGAATATTGTAACGACCCAAAGTTTCCTTAATAGAAAATCCCTCATTATCTTATTAAATGTCTCTTTATATAAAATGTTTTTATAAAATTTCAAATCCATTGGATTTATGATAAGAATTGTGATGGTTACTTTTATAGATGTTGAACAGTGATCACATGATTAGTACAAATATAGGGCTTTAACACATACAATTTTACTTAAACAAAGGAAGTGATGGCCTCATCCGGTAGAATTGCCCCATACAAAGATAATTTATCGGAGCTCGAAAAAGAGGTGGCATCCTTGGACATCACTCATGGCCATTCCCAAGCTGAGCTTCACCATGTCAAGCTCAAACAGGACCGTCTACAGGAGAAGTGGAAGTTGATAGAAATTACCACTCGAGCCATGTTATCCGAGCCACCCCAAGAGTCTGTCACCATCGCACACCTTAACCTTAGGTCTTATGCAGCTGTTTTAAGAGGTTATGTAACTAATCTATAGTACTATGTTAATGTACATTATTTTATTATATAATAATGAATATACTTTCTTGTCATTATTGATACATTGTAAATAGTTTTTAAAGTACAAATACTGTTTTTTGTTATTATTTAATTAAGAAATCTATTTTTTTTAAATTAAGAGATTTTAGAATTAAATAATATTTTAATAATATAGTAATATTATTATTATTAGATTAATTTTATTATATATAAATTATAATGTAATTTTATGAATGCAATTATAATTTTTATTAATGATTGAAAGCAATTTTTGTCAAAACCCCTGAATTTTTTTATAAATTTCGATTTTTATTTTAAAATTGAAAATTAACATATTTAGAAAATTATTTAGATAAAAGAAATGTTATTTTTTGGAATCAGGATGTCAAAATTATCGAACGGTGAATTTTTCATAATTTTCTGAGATAGTCAAATTTTTGAGTAAAAATTAAATACCCTTTAAATATATAATGTGTTTTATGACATCATAATGACCCAATAGTGATGTAATAAAATACTGTAATCTATATGTTCGGCCAATATATGTTTTACCATTAATATAATGTGATTTTGGGTTTTTTTGGCTTACTTTTCAAAGCATTAATGGACCCCTCAAGACTTAATAAACACCTTGTCTTTTTAAATTAATTTCCATTGGAGTCTGACTCACCTCCACATAAGAAACCATAATATTTTAAGAATTTCGGAACATGGCCTTATAAAATATTATTTTACTCTTCCCTTTTCCAAAAACCATGGTCAAAAACCATGGGATGGTTTGTGGTTAAGATTAATTTAATATAAGTCTTCCCAAACCTAAATAATAAAGAATTCCCTCACCTTTCCTATATAATCCCACCAAGCTCCCACTTCCTCCTCACTTAAAACCTTTTGAGTTCATAAAACCTCTAACATAATCTCTCTAGATTCCTCCTAAGGTTCCCTAAGCTCCCATGAAGCCTCTCACAAGCCTCTCTCTAGCCTTTGGAAGCACACTTCCAAGTAAGGGTTTTCTCTTCCTTTCTCATTTTTGTCCAATTTTCTTTAAGTTGTTTTTCCCTTTTAATTTCAATTATAAATGTTAGGGTATGGTTTCACACCTCCCTCATACTGAATTATTTAAGTTTAAATGAAGGGAGACCCTTTATATCTCATTAAATGCCTCCCATGTACACCTGTTACTATGGCGAAATTCCAAAAGAAACTTCTCTCTCCTCTTTTACATTGAAGCAATACTTTTGTAGCATGAATCTAAATTTCATTAAAATTGTTGGGAAATTTATCTATATGACCTCCTTAATTTCCATTACATGTAAATATGATGAGGAACCCCTTTCTATCTCATCAACCATTTTTATGAATTCTTATGTCACGTCGTTACACTGCCGAAATCGCACCGATTTTCTAAGCCAATGTCATTGTGTAGTGAATACGATGCCCATTTCTCCATCAAGGGTATTCACATTTATGCACATTTACTTATTGATTGTAACGTTTCATGTATCAATTCCACATTACTTTATCATGGAATAAATGGTTATGTTTTATGAATCCATGTTTTATGATCCATGTGGCACAATTATACATGAAATGAAATGTTTAAGAAGGGTGCACCCTTATAGCACTCCAATGCATTGGGTAATGTATAGTATCATGATACATAATGTGCAATGAGTGTTGAATCATGACAATTCAAGTGCAATATGGGTTTACTCATGCTTTATATTCAATGAGAATTTACTCATGCTCCATGTGTAATGGGCCTTGGCTCATGCTAATTCCATGTTAAGTGTTGTTGCCACATTTCAATGTCATGATTATCATGCTTTATCATACCTTTATGTTCATGTTTTTCTTATGTTCTATTGATATGCCTATTGTCTAAAATTTATTTTACTCCCCGTGTTATTCCATGTTTACTCCCTTATGGGGCTTTATATCTCACCCTTTTCTTATGCATGTCCTCAGGTTATCCCAGGCAATGCTAAGTATGAAGGAATGTAGTGGTCATGTAAAGGAAGTTTTCAATAAAGATGTTTTATTTCATCATTTTTGTTTTTATATAATGATCCTAAGCCCCAATGACACTAAACCCCTTGATCTTCATTGTTGTATCAAGTGATTTTTTATGTAGTAAATCATGTTTAAGTTGTAATAAAAATCAGGGTTGTCAAAGTTGGTATCAAAGGATTGGTTTAATTATTTTTGGGACGAGGATTAGAAAACCCTAGTAGAGCCTTAGATACAAGACTAAGTACAATAAAAACGTCCCTATGTTTTGGTGAGTATTGAGTAAGTGGTTTATCAAGAAAATACATCCGTGTCTGGATACAAGATGGTGGAGGCGGCTCTGGCACATATGTATCCTAGGGGTAAAACCTGAAAACACCGCTTTGAGCTAGACTCAAACAGGAACTGGTGCACGACAATAGGCCATGCTGAACTCTTGGTTACGACACTCCCGAGGGATATGCTTTGGAAAATTCACAAGATTAGTATGAACCATTATTAAGGGAATTAGAAAAATGCCGCTAAGAATATATATTAGAAAGTAGATCATGAAAATCCTAGATTGAAGCCTATAGACTCATGAGTTAAGGAAATGAAGGTTTATTTATAAGTTATCCACATTTGTATTTGGATTACCCTTTATGTATTACCCCTAACATTCCTTTTATTCCATCCAATGGCCGGTAATAGGAGGACTTGGGATAACAACTGATGTGAAGATCAGTGTGATGACTATACTAATGAAATGCCCAATCCAATGGGAGCGGAAATCATAAACATTGTCACACTTCTATCTCAGCTAACTCAAGCATTGAAAAAAAACATAGGTCAATAGGAACATCCAAACCCCACTAAGAAAGGGCAAGTCTCTATCGAGATCTTCATGAGACAAAGTCCTTATACTTTTAGTGGATTATCTGATCCCACGATCGCTGAACAATGGATCAACTCCATTGAAAAGATCTTATCCACTCTTCAATGTTCTGAACAAAAGAAGGTTCTGAATATACATCAATGTGCTTCGTGTGTCTGCAAGTGAAGGCAGAGAGGCAGAAGTATAAGGGGATGATGAAACCATTGCACATACCAGAATGGAAATGGGAAAACATCACCATGGACTTTGTCACCAGACTTCTGAGGAAATCCAAAGGCAACAGTGAAATATGGGTTGTTATGGATAATCTTACAAAGACTGCACACTTTATTGCTATTTTTTAGGATAATATGAAGAAGGAGATTGCTGAATATACGTCAAAGTGCCTGGTGTGTCAGCAAGTGAAGGCAGAGAGGTAGAAGTCTAAGGGGATGATGCAACCATTGCCCATACCAGAATGGAAATGGGAAAACATCACCATGGAAATTGTCACCAGACTTCCGAGAACATCCAAAGGGAACAATGAAATATGGGTTGTCAGGGATCATCTTACAATGACTACACACTTCATTGCTATTTTGGAGGATTTCTCATTGAATCAACTGGCACTAATATATATTAGGGAAGAGGTAAGGTTGCATGGAGTACCACTATCTATTGTGTCTGACATATATCCAAGATTCACCTTTATGTTTCGGAGGAGTCTTCATCATGATTTGAATTCTTAACTGAACTTTATTACGGCATATCATCCTCAAACTGATGGCCGATCCAAACTAACTATCAAACACTTGAAGATATGTTGAGAGCGTGCTCAATAGACTTTAAAGGAGTATGGGATCAACATCTTCCTCTGTTTGAGTTCTCTAATAATAACAGTTTCCACTTGAGCATCCAAATGGAACCATATAAAGACCTATATGGGAAAAGGTGATGAACACTGGCATATTGGGATGAGGTCAGTGAACTTAAGCTGCTTGGACCAGAAATGGTCAAGGAAATAGAGGAGAACGTGAAAACCATTCAATAGCATATCAAGGCAGCCCAGAGTCAATAGAAGAGTTATGCAGATAATAGTCGATGAGACAATGAGTTTAAAGTTGGAGACATGGTTTTTCTACGCATATCTCTGTGGAAGAGGTAATGAGGTTTGGAAAGAAAGGGAAGTTATGTCCAAGGTACATCGGCCCCTTTGAGATTCATGATCGTGTTGGGGATGTGTCCTATCGAATAGCACTTCCGCCTACTATGGAAAATGTACATGATGTCTTTCATTTATCCCTCTTAAGGAAGTACATACCAGACCCTTCGCATGTACTCTCTTCTGAGGTGGTACAATTGGTAGAATATCTTTGTTATGAGGAGCAACCAATAAAGATCTTAGATCGTAGAGAAAATGTTCTATAAAATAAGACAATTCCCATCGTCATTGTTTTGTCGATAAACCACAAGTTTGAAGAAGTAACATGGGAATTAGAGGAAGTGATGAAGCTGAGTTACCCACATCTATTTTATTGTGGGAAAAGGAAAATTTCGAGGGCGAAATTTCTTAAGCGGGGAATATTGTAACAACCCAATGTTTCATTAATGGAAAATCCCTCTTGATCTTATTAAATGTATCTTTATATAAAATGTTTCTATAAAATGTCAACTCCATTGGTTTTATGATAAGAATTGTGACCGTTACTTTTATAGTAGTTGAACAGTGATCACATGATTAGTATAAATATAGGGCTTTAACACATCCAATTTTACTTGGACAAAGGAAGCGATGTGCTCATCCAGTAGAATTTCCCCATATGAAGCCCATTTATCGGAGCTCAGAAAAGTGGTGGCATCCTTGGGATTCACCCTTGACCAAGACCAAGCTGAGATTCACCATGTCAATCATGAACAAGACCATTTATGGGAGAAGTGGAAGTTGATAGATATTACCACTCGAGCGATGTTATCCGAGCCACCCCAAGAGTCTGTAACCATCACACACCTTACCCTTTGTTCTTATGTCTCTCTTTTAAGAGGTTATGTAACTAATCGATAGTACTATGTTCATGTACATTTTTTTATATAATAATGAATATAATTTCTTGTTATTATAGATATATTGTAAATAGTTTTTAATATACAAATGGTGTTTTTATATATTTTTTAATTAAGAAATATATTTAATTAAATTAAGGGATTTTTGAATTAAATAATATTTTTATAAAATATTATTATTATTATTATTACATTAAATTTATTATATAGAAATGATCATGTAATTTTATGAATGCAATTATAATTTTTATTAATGTTTGAAATCCATTTTGTCAAAACCCGT
The DNA here is from genome assembly GCA_963277665.1 of Viscum album. NCBI lineage: Eukaryota > Viridiplantae > Streptophyta > Magnoliopsida > Santalales > Viscaceae > Viscum > Viscum album. Next base: position 896,487,716 of record OY728138.1, read on the forward strand.
GAATTTTTGATAAATGCCATTTTTTATTATAAAAGTGAAAATTAACATATTTAGAAAATTATTTAGATAAAATAAATGTTATTTTTGGAATCATGACATTGAAATTATCCAACGGTGAGTTTTTCAGAATTTTCTGAGACAGTCAAATTTTTGAGTAAAAATTAAATACCGTTTAAATATATAATGAGTTTTATGACATCATAATGACCCAATAGTGATGTAATAAAATACGATAATATTTATGGTCATCCAATATATGTTTTAACATGAAAATAATTTGATTTTTGGTTTGATTGGATTACTTTTCAAAGAATTAATGGACCCCTCAACACTTACTAAACACATTGTCTTTATAAATTAATTTCCATGGGAGTGTGACTCACCTTCACACACGCAACCCTAATATTTTAAGAAGTTTGGACCACAGACTTATAAAATATTATTTTCCTCTTCCCTTTTCCAAAAACCATGGTCAAAAACCATGGGATGGTTTTTGGTTTGGATTAATTTAATATAAGGGGTCCAAACCTAAATAATAAAGAATTCCCTCGCCTTTCCTATATAAACATACCCAAGCTCCCACTTCCTCCTCACTCAAGGAAATTGGAGTTCGTCCAACCTCTGCCCTGCTCTCTCTATAATCCTCCCAAGGTGCCCCAATCTCCCAAGAATACTCTCACAAGCCTCTCTCTAGACTTTGGAAGCACACTTCCAAGTAAGGGTTTTTTCTTCCTTTCTCATTTATGTCCAATTTTATTTTAGTTGTTTTTCCCTTTTAATTTCAATTATAAATTTTTGGGTATGGTTTCAAACCTCCCTTATACTTCCCTATTTATGTTTTAATGAAGGGATACCCTTTCTCTCTCATTAAATGCCTCCCATGTACACCCATCACTATGCTGTAATTCCAAAAGGAACTTATCTCTCCTCTTTTACATTCAAGAAATAATTTTGTATCATGAATCTAAATTCCATTACAATTGTTGGTAAATGTATCTATATGACCTCATTACTTTCCATTACATGTAAATATGATGAGGAACCCCTTTATATCTCATCAACCATTTTTATGAATTCTTAAGTCACGTCGTTACGCTGCCGAAATCGCACCGATTTTCTAAGCCAATGTCATTGTGTAGTGAATATCATGACCATTTCTCCATCAAAGGTATTCACCTTTATGCAAATTTACTTATTTATTGTAAAGTTTCATGTATTAATTCCACAACCCCTTATCGTGTAATAAATGGTTATGTTTTATGAATCCATGTTTTATGATCCATGTGGCACACTTATGCATGAAATGAAATGTTTAAGAAGGGTGTGCCCTTATAGCGCTCCAATGCACTGGGTAAAGTATAGTATCATGATACACCATGTGAAATGAGTGTTGAATCATGCTAATGAAAGTGCAATGAGGGTTTACTCGTGCTTCATCTTCAATGAGGATTTACTCATGCTCCATGTGCAATGAGTCTTGGCTCATGCTGATTCCATGTTAAGTGTTGTTGCCACATTTCCATGTTATGATTATCATGATTTATCATGACTTTATGTTCATGTTTTTATAATTATCTATTAACATGCATATTTTATAACATTTATTTTACTCCTCATGTTATTTCATGTGTACTCCCTTACTGGGCTTTATAGCTCACCCTTTTCTTATGCACTCCTCAGGTTATCCCATGCAATGCTATGTACGATGGAATGTAGTGGTCATGTAAAGGAATTTTTCAATAAAGATTTTGTATTTCATGTTTTATGTTTTTATTTAATGATCCTAATCCCCAAAGACACTAAACCTCTCAATATTCTTTGTTTTATCAAGTGATGTTTTATGTAATAAATCATGATTATGTTGTAATAAAAAGCAGGGTTGTCATACATGTGTTGAGGATTCTGGTGTTTAGGTATAAGAAGTTTCATTACTAATTTTTTTTCTTGTTTCCATACATATAACCAAGTCAAGGAAGAGAACTATATAACTTCAGGTATTATTTATCCACTTCTAGTGCTGACCAAGATGTAAGATGATATTTATATGTACCTTGTGGTTGGGATTCCACATACCCGTTGAATATATATTGTGAAATGGGTTGTGACCAATTTGGTGATAAAATTATATCACACATCACCCATTCATAATCAACCAATTATATGGTGTTAAAAAATATCAATGTGAATGTGATTGTTCATTTTCATGGAGATCCATCTCAGATAGACTCTTATAGAGATCCCTTTCTAAATTTTTTCTTAAATAGAAATCAGTAGGATATGGGATCCTAGGGTCATTTTTGAATGAAAAACCATAATTAGATGGATAACCTATAATAAGGGTATATACATGTTCTAGAGGAAATGCTCAAGTTCTCCCAACCACCATTTCCTTAGATAATAGGTTTAACATTTCAAACTGGTTAATTCCTATTAAAAAAACAGTTACGAGTCCACAATCAGAATAGATCTTTTTGAGGCCCCACATGGAAGTATATTTAACTCATTGTTGTGTAAGATGGAGAATGGTGAATTTTTTTTTTGGTCCATGAATGGTTTAATATATGATAAAAATATCAAGATTATTTTTCGGGAATATGGATAGATCGGAGTTGATACCAATTTTCTTTTGATTATCATCATCAATTTTTGGTGTTTTAAGATTGTGATTACATGTTATTGAGAGTTTCACCAAGGATTTTTCATCTATAGTATGAGAAGAATAAGAATAATACAAGCCATTTTATGGAATTTTATATTGTTAGTAATGTGGTAAATTGGGTGTACCATTTATCACATCCACTATAGTTTACATCTATACATAATGCAGACCATGTTACATAGCTTCAGAAGTATCTTTCTGACCCATTCAATTCCTTAACATTGGAGGATCGTAACATTGAGTTTTATTTATCCATGATTGGGCATAAATTATGGTTATTATTCTAATTCAAATATACATTTTTGTATAATTAAGTATTTTATACATGTGATATGGTGTCATTTTTATGATTTTGGTGGGAATTGGGAGGATGTGGTTCTGATGAGAGAGTAGTGTCATCATCGCTCTGATAAGGAAACATCTTAAAATAATTTATAGGGACATAAATAATTTTTGGTTGGGAGTTTGTAACATCATATTAATTATATTCAGGTATTCCTATCCTATTATTTTAATATGATTTCTATGACATTTCATAGATTTATTCTAGTGAAATATAAGATTTTTTGAGGTTTTTTGACTATAAATGGTTGGTGCATGGTTTTCCAAAACCGTGAACTCCTAGTGAAAACCAAAAAAAATGATAGTTATGGTTTTAATGTTTAATTATGTATTTAACAAACCATGCACCCACCTATAATAAATTATGATCCCTAATGAATGGGATCCAAATTAGGGTGCACGATTTGTCAAACTATGCAGCCCCACCTAATAAACAGTGTGTCAAAACTTGTATGAACCCAAAAAAATTATTTTAATTTCTATAACTACCCAGTTGAACCCTAAATCTACACCCTATCAACATAAACAAATTTTCCTTATCATTGTGGGGTACAACAATGCAATATTTCGACATGCAAATCCTTTCCATAGTGGATGAAATTATTGAAAATTTCATTGGATATTATCTAGTTATGTAAATCTTCTCTATTTGGTATCTCAAAATATATCTTCATACCTCAATAAATTTTGATATATAATATCATATTATAAGGATATAAACTTAATTTTAATGTATCTTTATTATAGGTTTGTTAATTTAATTTTCATTGAATTTGTTCATCATCCAAGTGGCCTATTAATGGTTTTGATTTTTTATTCACTGATTAAATGTAGGTTGTTATCGTAGGATTAGACATATAATTGAAACCTTATTTTTCATTATTTTCTTGAAATATCTTCCAATTTATTTAAACCAATTTTTTATATAATTTTCAATTGTAATTTGAAATAACCCAGATTTTCTAGTAAACCCAAAATTTAAATGTAATTGGAATTTGGGGTTTTTTTGGAAATTTATTGAAATGATGAAGTGAATTAATAATTTAATTGATAAAAAAGGGTTGAATTTTAAATTAAAAAACCAATGGTCAGTTTTGTATTGAAAAATAATGAAATGACTAAAAATCCATTTTTTGTTTGGAAATTTTTTTAATAATTGAACTAAAAATTGGGCTATAGAAATTCGAATGATATTTGATTTGAAATAATTTGATTTCAAAATTATTGATTGATTTATTAATAAAATTTGATCCTCATTAGTATGAAGATTATTTGGGAATGAAACAATATGATGTCAATTAAAAAAATGGAGTGAAGATGAAAAGTTTAATAAAAATATTGTTCTATAAATCTTATTTTGAAGGGATGTCGATGAGTCATCTTTGTCCTAACCCTAAGAGATGTGTGTACACATATAATCCATGATCCTTTATATAAGATGTGATATGATATTATAACTTGAATATATCACACTACATGATAGATTACCATGATTATTATTGTTATTTTTTGATATTTATTTCATTAATTATGAAAATATTAACACATGTCTAATGATATATATAAATTGGTTTGTAAAAAAATTATTTAGAAGATTTAAGAAATGATTTCCATATTTTGGAAAGATAATAATTTTTTTAAAATATGAAACATATATATATACCATTCCCTAATTTATTTAAAACTATAACTGTGATTTTCATTACTTTTTTTCAATATGTTATGTTATAACTGGTGAGACCCTACCCTGATTTATACCTTACAACCTTCCATTTATTTTAGGCTCTTTTTGATTTACTTGTGCCAGATCTGTGAAATGGGAACGTGCCATAGTTTGGTGGATGATATTTTTGAATAGTTGGGATTGGTGTGATGTTCCATTTGGAATGTTTGAGTTTATCTTATTAGTTTTTTAGTACCATAATGATGTAAAACATTGGGTTTTGATACACGTAGTAGGTTACTAGTATGTTCTCCATCTGGAGTGTTAACATACTAAATTTCAACTTGAATCTTATGATTCTTTGTGGAAAATTAATTCTCACTTTTATCTTGAATAATGTGGGGTTATATTGACTAACCTGTCAGCATTGGGAACTCCCTTTTCGAGACCAATATTTCAGATCCAATATCAGGGTATCATGGTATATAGTCTAGTTCATGGGAAAACATATGATAATCCATAAATATATATTTATTCATGAATACCATATATGAATACATATTAATCTTTTAGTGTTCCTTATAATCCATTAATTATTCATTTCATTATTTTCCATTATTATATCTTTCATAAAATATAAAAATATGAATCATTTCATATCATTTAAAAATGTAAAAAAATAATACAATAAAAAATATATTAATTTAATTCCATTTTTAGTTTAGTTAACATATACATTTATGGCATTATGTATTGGAAAAATAGATATCAATATGTTCTTACTGATACCATTCATGATCCATCCCCCTAGGAATATGATTTTTAAAAAGACATTTCCCCCAATATTTATAAACACCAATTAATACATTGATAACAACTTTTATCACATTCATGGAGTCAATTGAATTATTCATCATCTTTATATGATTATTACATCATGACCTCATTTACATAAAATAAAATATAATCTAATTTTTTTTTAAAAAAAATTATTTTTTCTTCCTTCGACATTCTGGAAATGTAAAAAATTTGATATATTTACCTTTATGTAATTATCACTTGAAATTGCATTGGAATTTATTTAAGTCATATTTTAAGCATTAGAAAAATATACATGGTTATGTTGCTAATAATTTATCCACGTATCTAGTAACGAATAACAACAAGATTCTCCCTACATAACCAATTCAAATCTGCATCTAATTTATTTAACCTCCTAATTTTCCCTTAATTCCATTTTTTACATAGGATATTTTTAAATGAAGATATTTTAAAGAAAGAAACGATAGTGTGATAATATAAATAAATTCATAACATATCATTTTATGAATTGGATAAACCCTATTATACAATTATTTAGGTCATATCAAACTATTTTGATTTATCAAAAATAACTATGATTCTATATAACATGTTATCCATTATTGTGACAATGGACTATTAACATTTCTCCCAATAACATCCTATCATGTATTGTTATCTAAACCATACTCTAATTCCAAATGTAAGGAACTAGACCTAATCATCACATAATCCTCTGTAATTTGAATATAATAAAATTTCATTCAATCCAAGTTACATTTTCTGTTTAGTGTTTTATATAATTAAGTCATACCTCTTTCATAAATAACCATATATTACAATTTTTACCATTCTTATCTGTATTAATTTTTCCTATAATACAACACCACTCATGTAAAATATATTTTATTTACATTAAAAATCTTCATGACATTAAACATGAATTCTTCATTTCCCTTAACTACCCTTAAAATATATGAAACTATTTTAAAATATTAAATTATCAGAATAATGTAAATTAGGGACATAAATAATGTTAACGAAATATCTAGTCAATGAATAGTTAATAAAAGTTTAGTTTAAAAAAATAATTGGGCTCCAAATAAACATTGTTTTACCCAAGCAATCACCTTCTCATCCAAATTATTTTTATAAAACATTTCATCATAAATATTAACAGATAAATGTAAAACGTATTGTTTCATTGATATTATAAAAAATCATGATATATTTTATCCAAAATGGTATTATTTTCAACACTATTAAGTAAAATATACATTACATTTCCTTGTAAAAAAACTATTCCAAAAAGCCAATATAAATAATTGATAAATAATTTAGGTAACTTCAGGAATATTTTTTATATCACTAATAATTATAAATGGAATAAAAATCATAGTAATAAATAGAGTAACCATAATAGTAACACATCAAATAGCAATCATGGTTATACATAGAATAATTGTTGCATTATATTCTAAGAATCAGTTAGGATGAACCTAATTAGTGGCCTAGGTCTGTATACCAAATGAGATTATGATTTATAAATAGATAACCCAAGCTCAATTTATTATATAATCACACATCATCATAAAAAAATTTCAAGAACCATAAAATATAACATTTCATTAATTATTTTAGTTTTGAATGTATTCTTTTTACCCATAACACATCATTTCTAGATATTGAAATATTCATTAAATTTTTAATAACATATATTGTAATAAACATAAAAAAATAAAAGATTTTTTTAATTGAATTAAACATGGAAAATTTAATGGATTTCAAAAAACATATGACTATTATGATGTAGATAATGTCATTGTCACTGTATACATTAATATAGGACATTCCCTATGTGTTTTTCAAAATAATTTCATATCACTATATAAAATTTGAGTTTTTGAAAACCATTTAATGATTATAAAAATATATATAAATCTTCATATATAATTATTTTATGATCATATAAATCAATAAATATTAATAATAACATTTATAAAGATGAAAATTAGATTTTTAAAATAAACAAAAATGTAGAGTTTTAAAAGAATGTCCCCTACATTGTGTCTAAATAATCAAATACATTCTTCATAATCATGAAAAAAATATTAGGATAGTTATTTGCATTCAAAAGACAATTTTTATTATTACTAATGTTTTTTCTCTTACCTTTCTATTTTTATTTACATAATAAATTTAAATCACATGGGAAATTTTTTATTATATTTAGAACATAGGCCCAAAATCGATCTGGTAGGTTCACTATGGTCAGATATTTCATTGTTCAATAATAATACTAATTAAATAATTACTTTTATACATTAATTTTACTTTTATTATAACAATTATATATGTTTATAATAAATTAACTAGGTTACCATCAGGGAGACAATAGTTCATGCTTATGCATGATGAACATTTCCATATTTCAATGATCATTATAGAATGATGGTATGTATATTATTTTAATACCATAATGATAAAAATATCATATATATAATTTTTCTTAATCATATATTATTATATAAACTAACCATGATATGTTATGACCAAAAACAAATCACATCCCTTCATGGGTGTGGTAGTCCACAAATACACACGAACTACGTCATTATTTTTCGATGAATGTAACTGTAAGATGGTAATTATTATACTATAATTTAATTATGGTTCACTATGATTAATATCATATATAAATATTAATTAAATCATTATTAAATTTCATGATATGCTATGAAGGAAAATGAATTTTACTTGACTATGATGTGGTAGTACACCTTACACACAAATTATAGATCCATTTCCAAATTAAGGGATGTTGAAGGTGCATTTTGGTTATGAAATTTATGTAATGAAAATATAGAATATGTTGGATACTAGTTACATTATTTTATCATGGATGTAGAATTTTTTTTGAGGTAGTAGAAGAAAAAAATATAAAACATGCTATAAAATTATACCTATTCTTTCGAAAGTCCCATTTTATTAACAACATAATCCAACGAATATTAATATTATTTGATAAAATGACATCAAGAATAATGGGAGGTATTATACTAAGTTATTTCAGATGGTATTGGATAATCATAATTTTTATAGAAGTAATATGTAATGAGAAGGATATATATAATTTTATATGAGTGGGGATGGGCACTGAAGAAATTTCTCACTATATTAAATTAATATAAATTATTTTAATCCTAGATGGATAAAAATGATTAATTTAAAATATATGATTATTATTCTTCATAATTATAATATATAATAAAAAGTATAAATTGTTTCATATTTTTTAACCTTATCAGTTTGGTTTAACCCTTCACTAACCCCTTTTACACTTACAATGACAGTAATGCTTTTTACCAATCGAGATTCGAGATTGTTACAATAAAAAGAAAAACTGACCATAAATGTACCATGGCTGATATGATAAACCCTAAAATAATAATTTTCCATAATTTTTTATATTATTTTTTAAAATATTATTTTTTATGAAATATCAATAATGAAAATTTATAGAACTATTCAATACATTGAAAATAATAAAATAGTGAAAATATGTAAAATTGCAACAATGAATTTTAATAAAAATATAATATGTCATCTTAATATATAAATATGATGTATTAAATTAATTATATACTATTATAATCATTTTATTGTTTTTAATATCATTTCTTTCATTTTCCCATTAAATGAGAAATTACTATATTAGTGTTCTATACGAATTTAATGTAATTATTTCATCCCTAGAAATTAAAAGTTAATTTCGTTGATGAATTTAAGTAATAAAAAATTAAAATAGAAAGTTATTACTGATAATTTCTTCTAATTATACCCATTTTAAAAATATAATATATATTAACACTAAGTGTGGTATTTTTGACTTTTCATTACATAAAACATTATAATGATCATAATCATAGAAAAATATAATTAAATGAGAATATAACTAATTTGGGATGATTATTGATGAAATTGTATCATAAAACAAAATTCATTCAATCTTTGTAGTCCTTTTTATCAATTTTAGTTATATATTTAACACTGATTTTACAAACTAACAATTTACCATACAAAAATATATTAATTTTACTCTTCATTTTGGATACAAATAAAATGATAATATTTACTGAATTTGGGCCTTATGAATTTAAATATGGAAAAAAAATTCATACTTCATAAAATATAATTTTCATTATTTTATTTAAATCCCCACTGGAAAAACATGATAATTACAGTACTTAAGTAAAATCTCCTTTTAAAATATAAAATGTATTTGTATAGAATAATGTATAAAATAAACTCCAAAAACAATAACTTCATTATCATAAATAGAAAAAATCAATTATATTTGATAACTAATAAAAATGATATTTTCATTTTCATATACCTAAAATTAAAATACAATATTAAGAAAAAATTATTTTTTTACTATTAATTAAAATTTTATTCTTTTCTAAATATTATGAAAAAATCATCCCATGATAAAATTTTACATGATTCATTAAAAAAATACATAATATTTTTCCATATAATTTTACGAACATTCACAAAACAAATAAATATAATATACACTCGTTAAAACTAATGGATACCATTCTAGAAGAGAAAATTTTATTAAACAATAAAATTAATTTAATAATAATTATATGACTATTTAAAAAGAATTAACTAATTCAATATGTATGTCTATGAAAATTATATTTATTATAATTGACTTAATAGTATTCATTACAGTCGATTTCCAAGATTTGTAATAATATTAATATATAAATATTCAAAATACTTCATTTATTAATGCTCAATGTTTTTGTATCATGTATTTTATATAAAACTGTATTTGTATTTAATATATCCAGATATTGAAAACCCACTTAAAAATTAAATCAGAAGGGAAAAAATATTTATTGAAAATTTAATATAATTAAATATATGAGTAGTATAAGAAGAAGATAATCACTAAACATTTTCTGATAGTACCCTCAAGTAGAAATTGATTTGTGATTAACAATTATGCATCAATGAAGGGTTTTATTATGTAATAAACATATATGTAAATGTATTAGCCTGTGACTCCAGAAATATTATGGTATATGAGAAATAATTCTCGACGCCTAATCTATTGTTGTATTTTGTAATCATTTCCATGAATATTTTGAGGCATAAACTATATGAACAGAGAATTGATAAATATATAAATCATTTTATACTAAAATATATATTAACGAAGAAGGATATAAACATGTTCTAGGAAAGTAGATTCAAACTGATCGAGAACAATTATTTCTCATCCCATTACCATCCTAGGTGGGAAAATTATGTGGATGATTTTCTATGATGAAAACATCATTCATCCTTATAAATGAATAGTATTTATAATGATCCCATTTTCATAAATATGACATGGTTCGATATAGAATCATAATAAAAAAACAAAATCCATCTTAAATAAATTTATTTTTCAACCATACATTATACAGAATATTAACAAACAATAGTGTAAGGATATATATATATATATATAATGGGGGAATAAATAAATTTGGGGAAATCCTCATAGTTCAACATCTATGAAGAACGAGTTATGGGATTTGGGACATGATTTTTTGTAACATAAGAGGTTGATATAAATAATAACCTATTGGAATATGGTCGTAGCTCAAAATTATCTATCAATCCAAACATCATAAGTATATATTTATATCTCTAATATAAATTCTTGTGAGAAAATATAATTATGGATATTAGGGAATATAATTTAATATAATTATTATACCATTATATATAGGTAAAAAATCCAAGGGGATGGTGAATCTTTTAGCCACACTAATATTATATTGTAATACTTTTTCTTATATAATTTCATGGTCTACAAAATAAATCCAATGTAAATAATTTCTTTTGGGTTATGGAAAACCATATTATAAAGATTAGAAACCTAATTTCCCCTAAAGTTGACATCTGATATAATTATAGAAAAATATATATAGTTATGTTATATTGAAGCTTGATTGAACATAATTATTATCTAAATCCTTTTTAGATTTTAGGTTCACCTCAATCTAGTGGAATATTTTATCAAATTACATGAACATGGAATTGAAAATTAATAAATCCTGTAAATCCCAAACTGGTAAAAAATATGAAAGGCATATACATATACATGAGGGTATTGGAAGATATTTCATTGTGGACCTCAATTGAGGTTGGGATAAGAATCTCCATATTTTCATGTTATCATAAAAACAAAAACACCAACTTAAGAATTCATATGGATCCATTTTAAATTGTATATGGGAATAAATGTTAAAATCCAATATATTGCGATGTAGTAGGATAATATTACCTATTGGAGATTGAAATGTATGATTAAATGAATGAGATGTTCAAATACATTCAAAAACACTTCAAATAAACATTGATTCGATAGAAGTGATTATAGTTAAATCATCCACAATATACATAGATTTACATTAGTGAATATGTATTCCATTTTTTATATATCGATAATAGATTCATGTTCCTTTTAGAAAATGTAATATATGTCTTAGTTATATTGACCAATTGTGTATTCAAAAGAACATACGAGTTGTACCATTTCTACTAGAAATCCAACCAAATATGTCTCAAGTGTATGAAATTTTCCATACATCTCTCTTGGGGAAGAACATACAAGATCCTTACTATGTATTAAATATAATTATGTTATATTGATAATATGATCTATCCAATGGAGAGCATAATGTGATGATATGTACTAATTGAGACAACATTATACATAATATAAAAAATTCATATGTTCAATATAAATTCTAGATAACATAATTAAAAAGAAGAAACATGGGATCTTGAGAAAAAAATTTAATATATATTCCCTAATTTATTTTCATATTATTATAAAAATGAAATTTCAAGGAAAAAATATCTAAAGGGTGAAGGAATATTATATAATAGACTTTTATATATGGAATTCTCCTTTTGAAAAATTTAATATTTATGAATATAGTATGAAACACATTAAACATATAATAAAAACCAATAATATTTTATTATATTAATTATGAATGTTACATTAAAATGACATGCATTTTGATTAAATTTACAATAATAAAATGAGAAAGCGAAAAAGAAAATTAAATAACATGAATTGGAAAACTTTGAATCATTTTACTCCCCAATAATTATTACATGTAAAAAAATTCAATTATAAATGAAGGAAAAAATCATTAATGTATTAGATTGTTTTTGGAAGTTTACAATATTACAATGTGTTTAATTGGAATATATAGTTAATGATAGAAATTTTTTGTTTTTATAAGAAGTTGAAAACCAACATGACTATTTGAATTATAATAATGATCATTAGAAATAGTTACCTTACCATTGAAAAAAGTAAATAAAATTTGGGTTTCTAATTTAATACAAATATAAGAAATATATATCAAAAAAACTAAATAAAAGTTTATTATATGATAAAAGAAAATTCTTTACACTAAGAGATATTATTTTTTTTCTAAACATAAATGTTTTATTTTCAATAAATTCTTTTTTTTGATAAATTTTAATATAATATATTTTATCATAATGGCATTGTGTTATAGATAAATATTTATTTTCATATTAATATTATAATTTTTTTATTAAAGGAAAATTATTTTTTCTAAGGGTCATACATTTTACTATGTTGTAAAAATTAGTTTTTTCCCATAAATTTTGAATTTATTAAGAAATTTTAGTTTTTTGTTTATAAAATTACTTATGGTAAAATGGAAGTCATTTTTAGAATCTTTATGTCAAAATTTAGTAAAGGTGGTGTTTATTAATTTCCCATAAACAATAAAATATAGAGGGTAAATGTGAAATACCATATCATTATATTATTTTGTTATATAATTTATATCTCATTTTCGGCTTTCAGTATTATATATGGATATTTGAATGTCATATTTTTGGTTATATCAAAATTGTGTTTCAATTATGTCTAATTTTTATCACTATATGAATATATAATGTTTCAAATTTATATTTTTTTCTAAAACAACACATTACCCCGCATGTAAATTCCAACCCTAAAATTTAGAATCATATTTCATTCCAAAAAATATTCATAAATTTATTCACAATTCCATAAACCATGATATATTGTTTTTAATCTCATCAAAAGGCACTTCATATTAATTAAGTGGTGATTTAAATGTCGATAACCTATTAAATATGTAACCATATCAATTGATATGTTTTGTGTTATTTTATTATAAAACCTTCTCAAAATATAATCAAAATATAATTATATAATGATATATACATCCTAATTATATAAAAATGTTATTTCATTTTTGTAATAATAATTATTCTTATTATTTTCATCTACTAAAGAATGAAAAAATACATCTTAATATTACTAATTCACCACATCCATTAATAATGCTTTCAACTTTTCTTCACCTCTGTCATGGATGTTTGTAATAATAATTTCATGTATTGAAATGATCATAACGATAAATACTTAACTATTTAACTATTTTGAAAATGATAAATAATCATTAAAATTAAATAATACAAATTAAATTCATTATTGGTGGAAACCCCTCCTAATTGAACAAATCATTATATGATAAAATTTATAGTAGAAGTATTGTTATTATTTTGTAGAAAATTTTATATTTATAACCCTAGAAAATATATATATATACTATATACCATTACAGTATTTTAGTTTTTTAGAAATTTGGATATGAGAATCTATCATTATCCAAAACTGATGTGACAATGGGACCATGAAAAAAAATACTCAGGTTGTGAACATTATTATAATGTATCAATAAATTGAATATATGTGAACATAAATGAATAATAATAATTTTAAAATATAAGAAAGATTATCTAAATAAGGTATTAAATATATTTAAATTTATTATTTAAGTGTTTAGATAAAAATTCCATGTAATTCAAGACCTGGTGTAAAGGATGTCATAGTATGAATCTTGTATCCATAAAAATTAGCATTATAATAGTCTGTTAAAAAATCCCAAAGGGTTGTCTCTATCACCACATGGTAGAAAAAGTGTTCGGGTATCATAAATAGTGGTTTGGGAATGATTGACCCACGTTAGTATACATAAAGAAAATAATAATAAAGAATAAACCAAATTTGAATATTCATACCAAACAAGCGTTAAAAAATATACATAACTAAATGTAGGGTTTCAAAATTTGACAAAAGAGGTCCAAAACCGCCAAATTAGCAGAACAAATAGACCAACGACCCCCACGTGAGAACAAATCATCACCCATGATCCATCTCCACAACACCAAACCATGGAAGGAAACTAACAACTCAAACAACCATCTCCAAGGGCCTTTCCCTTACCTATTTCAAACATGATGTAGTCTACTAAAATCCAAATTTTTGTGTAGGTTTTGATCCAAATCTCAATAGTATATGACCCAAATATTCCCCATGACATGTACTGTAAGATACAATGTTTTAATGTTTTTATAAATAAATAATTATAACTACAATTTCCAATGTTAAAATTTTAATGGAAAATAGTTTTCAAAGAGGTAATATTAACAAATGAATACAGTCAAAACACCATTTACACTACTAAATTTTCTATCCAAACGCACCATAAGCTACTAGTAAATACTAAATAGTTAATTAGAACTATTCATAAAATACCCCTAGGGACTAGCTATCTGTGGACACCAGGTACCACATAAATCGGTGTAAAAGTAACCATAACAAATACCTATTCTCATGAATGGTCCACTAGTAAAGAACATTCCCAAAACCTAGTAGTCTGCAATCATCATCATTATAGTTTTGTTAGTGTTGTCAAAATCAATATTATTAAGTGAAACATGGACAAAAACACTCATGATCACTAACATACTAGTACACATCCACCCATAGATACCTGAGTATCCCTCTATGTTATCCAACAAGTTACAGATGCTATAAAATTATATTTACACATAAAATCACCATTTCAGGTAATACGCACTCAAAATAGTAGGAAAACCTTGTTTTCTCCATTAGTATAACTCAATAATGCACATTGAATTTCCATAAAATAAATTCACAATGTATATCAAAACATTTCACATAAAATCCATTTAAAACTCCTCTATTAAAACCAAAATCCAACACATATTACACTAAAATCGAATTGGTTGCAATAAAAGAATTTATTAAAACCATTACCTGAATTATAAAACCACCACAATTAGTAGAACATGAGATTCACATGAAAAACACCCATCATCACACAAAAATGGAACCTAAATTTCAATGGCTTGAAAATTGATACCAAAAAATATTTTCACTCCAAAAAATGAAAAAGGAACATGCAAGAAATATAAATATATAAATAATAACTAATTCAATAATGATTACACAAGGAAACACCTATCAAATTTTTCAAAAACATCAAATATTTATGTGATACCTCAAACTCACCATCGTCGCACAACAAGGGAGTGAAAAAAACCGTAAACAACATGATTGGACAATAAAATTAATGAAAACTCTTAAGATACAATGTTCTAGATTCTGGACATTTAGAGATTTATGAAATGTGGGATAAAACCTAATGAAATGGAAGGAAAAAAAGGTAACTCACTTACATTAGAGATCTTGAAGTTCATACAACAAACCCCCCTTCAAAATTGAGTTCGAAGGAAGGATGATAGATCTTGGAGGATATCCTTGGCTTCTAGGGTCGAATGTGGGAAGAAAGGGGTGGATTTAGTTTAATTTTTGATTTGAAAAGTTTTAATTTTAAAATATGTTTTTAATGACCTAGAGGCTCCGCAGTGTTCAGTAAACGGTGCCGCCAAACTGTGTGGCATATTCTACCCACCCTAAAAAATTCCAAAAACATACAAATCCAAGTTTGGCTAGGGAAAATACAGGGGAATTATTAGATAAGAATAGAATATAAAAATGTTCCTTAAATGAGATACATGGATGTCAAAATTCTTCCCACCATGAAAGACTTTATGCCCCGAAAAATCAAATAGAAGCTTCATCCAAAAACAAGAATGGGTACTATTTCTCAACCCATGACTTCTGTAACCACGATTCGTTTACATAATTAATATTAAACAAAAGGACCCAAGCTAGTGCATTATAAATTCCCCAAAAAACCTTATTTTGGGAATCAACTATTCTCACCAAATTCTCTCATAAAGACAAACCATGATCAATCCCCAACTTCTCCCAATTTATCACATGAGACAGATCTAGATTGTACTTATTCAACTAGGAGACATGTAATTCCTTTTTAATAGATTTCTACTGAGAGGGAAAACCTGAATTGTATTACTCCCTTATAATACATTTGTTAATCTCAAAAGTTCAAACATATATCAATGTTCGCTTTCCCTACTATCTAAAATGACGAATACCCAAACAATGGTCCACCTTCAAGAATACTGAATCAACCATAAAAGCCCTTCATCTCAATGCCTATGGCCAGAATAGTTATTTGGTCGACTCTACGATATTAAAAAATAATGTTTGATCAACATGACCTTCTCATATGTCTCATCCACATCGGTTGGGCCCAACAATGAGGTCTCACATACCTCAACCCATCTTAGAGGGGACTGATAAGGATAATTGTAGAGCACCTCAAAAGGAAACATTAAAATAGGGGATATGTAATTGTTATTATAACCAAACTAAACGAACCCCAAATGACTCTCCTAGGAACTTCCAAAGTCCAAAACACATGTATGTAGCATGTCCTCCCAAATTAGATTCACCAACTATGTCCAACCTTCCGTTTGAGAGTGGTATGTTATGGTCATTTAAAATAGAGACCCCAAGGCCTTCTGAAAACCAAGAAGTTAAATAGGGGTCTCTATCTAAGACGAAAACTGATGACACTCCCTTAATCCTCAGCACCTCCTAAAAATAAAAACTGTCCAACTCATCCACTTTAGCTATATATATAATTGAAATGAACTGGGATGATTTGGTCAAAAGATCAATCACCACCCAAAATTAATTCGTACACCAATGTGTATAAGGGAAGCTAAAAATGGAATCCAGGGCGATCATATCCCATTTACTGCTAGTAATGGGTATTAGATTAAGCATACTGGGAGTATTTGATGCTCCATATTTACCTGCGGACAATATTAGCTTATCGAAATGATGTCAGCTATGTCTCGTCTAATATCTGGCAACTATAACTACTAAAGAACATCATTGTACATCTTGTTAGCTCTAATATGAACTAACCACTGATATTTGTGGATATCATACATACCCACCTTCCATAAAGACAACAACAACACTAAATGATAATTGATGTATATGACTCCCTCTTGAGATGTTGACCAATCAGAAGATGTCTCCCCACAATTAATGAACTAAATCTACCGCTATCATAGTTAATCACTAGGAAGTTTCGGCTGAATCAACTATAATTGAGTGGGTGTCAATAGAATTTTCTCATACAACACACCTATAAATTACTCATCGATCTCCACAAGCTTATGAAAAAAGATCCCCATCAGAGTCCACACATCACTATACATCCTCAAATCCTGCACTAGTACTATTTTGCTCAAGGGGTGAACCACCACATTACCAATTTCTAAGGATATAGATGATATTTTAGTTGAACCCCTAGAGGTATTTGATCTAACATTTCTACCTAATATTAATATCCTTCCTAGATAACATGTTTGATATGGCTTTGTAATCATTGTATAATACTACCTTCTAAAAAAATTGGTAATGTAGCCAAGTCTTCAAATTATGCATCAACACAACCAAATCCAAGTTGTCGATCGGGTAATTCATTTCATTTAGTGGAAGTTGGAAAGAAACATACACCACTACATGGTTACCCAAAATAAGAACACAATCGAGACCCATACATGGAGCATCACAATACACCACATAGGAATTTACAAACTTGAGAAAGTTTAACATGAATGCATTAGTCAACGATCTCATCAACTCCTGAAAGGATTTCTGACATTCTGGGCCCCATAAAAACATCACCCCTTTCATGGTGAGTGTGGTCATGGGTGAGGAAACCTGAGAGAAATCTTGAATGATCTTCCTTTAATAACATGAAAGGTTCAGGAAAATCTTGATATCAAACACATTCTTCTAAAAAACCCATGGTATAACTACACTGATCTTCCCCATGTCCACTAAAACCCTCTTCTTCAAAGTCATGTGACACAAAAACATCACATCCCTAATTCTAAAATTTCATTAGACAACTTTGCAAAATGGCGGTGATCCCTAAAGGTTACCAACACAATCCTTAAGTGATTCTCATGTTTCTATTGAGATCCAGAGTAACCCAAAATATATTCCTTGAAAACCACAGAAATTGATTAACAAATCTAGTGGATTATCCTATTTATGAGTTCCTTAAAAACTACAGGAGCACCAGTCAACAAGGAAGCCATGAAAAAGTACTCGAAGTTGTTGTACCTATATCAGAATGTTGTCTTCAGGATATATTCTTCTTTAAACCTAAATTGCCAGTATGATGAATGTGTGTATATCATAGAAAACCACTTTTAAACATAAACTGATAAAACATGTCATCAATTCATGGTAAATAATATTTTTATCTCGATGGTTACCATTTTCAACTTCATGTAGTCAGTACACAACTGGAGGGACCCGTTGGCCTTTTCGAAAAAAGTACAAGAGAAGCCCAAGGAGAGATTCTTGGGAGAAATAATCATTTGGATTCAAAATCGTACAACTATATCATTAATTTCTTCAGCTTGATGGGGTACATACGATACAAGGGAAAAGATATCATCTATGTTTTATATGCCAAACCAATTGAGAACTACACATCCTGCTATGGGGTAATGCCTAAAAAATAAACAAGAAATACATTCAAGAACAAATCTACTATGTATGGTAATCCACCCTTTTCAGCAAGGTCAGTGACCTCTACCAGGATTGATTATCAATATAATATAATATTACCAAACTATGGTAGTGGAGGTCCCACAAAAACTGATCGGGGATACCAGTTACCTTGAAAAACCGAAAGGCTTCCTTATGGTGCCATGAAATTAACCCACCTACTATAGTGTTAATGTTAACCTAAATGTTCACTAGCCAATCAATGATAAATATTAAGTCAAAAAGGATCATATCCAAGAACATAAGGTCCCACTCCATCTCAACCCTAGACATAGTATGTGAACACTATGGGAACCTAAGAAATTTCTCCCTCTTTTTAACCAGCAACATCACGAAATCAATCATAGTAGATAAAAACTCATTTGGAAAATTCAGAATTCACCCAAAATAGGAATAGATAAATGAAACATATATACTATTATGAAAAAATAGTATTATAAATAGAATATTGAATCAAGATGGTACCTCGAACTATCAAAGGCCCAATATCTGATCCTGCTAGCACATGCTCCACATCATTAAGATGCCTACTATCTGCCTGAGAAATACAACTCTTTTGTGGCCTTGGCCTGAATTGGATATTTCTATATGATTATCCATTACTACTGCTACAGCCACCAAATCATGATCCCCCTATCCTCAATGACTCTGGATAAGATGGAACTCCCCTAAAAACCATTGACCCTTCCCTACATTGGAGTGGATGTGGCATATTGAGAAAATTTTGTTATTTTCCCATACCTCCATAGAAATAACCATTATTTTATAGGAGATGTGCATACAGGTTGGGTGTCCCCGGGCCTCCTACACTAGTGTCATATAACACACCTTGCATCAATATCCAATAATGAAAACTCCCTGGAAGGATGGCTTGAACAACCACCTACCTTCTTCCCATGATCCTTTATCTTCCTTTTCATCTTAGATGAATTCACACTGCCCATCACTAACATGAACCCAGTGAATATAGACCTCCCCTTGCAGTCAAAATCCACTATAAAATCTTGATACACCACTTCAGCGTAAGTGATTATCACAAACAAATTGACCTGGGAATAAATCTCTAGCTAAAAACCCCTCCTGAACTTCTGGGCATTCAGTTTCTTATTAGATATCATTTCTAGAGAATACCAAACCATCATAGAAAACCAGATGGAATATTCCATCACTGAATGATCCCCATGAACCATCTACATAAACTCTAATGATATACCATATGCGAAGGTTTATTTCCAGTGTTGGTTATTGATGGTAACCTTAATGTCCTTACAGCTCATCTGTTCATGTTTCCCTTCTTGAAGAACTGACTCCAACCACTTATGGACTAGATCCTTCCATTAAAAAGAGGAAAACATCACCATGACCTCCATAAGAGTATCATAAAACTTTAACGTGTTCTTGATCTTCTAGTTCCACTCCATTGATTCATGGGGTTAGGTACTACCTCAAAAATGTACAAAGCTTATACTTTAATAACTCTTGAGATTTGTCATTCCTAAGACCAGAATCCTCTTCTCTACCAAGAGTAATAGAGGGTGATAATCCCTATCCTAGGACTTGGATAGCCCTAACCACAAATTATTCCATCCTTTGATCATTTGGTGAGGGAGAACTCTCTCAGGAATCCTCCCATGGGTACATGGGAGCGTTCCAGGGAAGCATTTTTCTACATAAGAAAACAGTAACAAATGAAATAATAATTACATAAATTATGAAAAAATCAGATATTAAAAAAATATAAATATGTCAAAAACATCACATCAATGAAATAAGCAACCAAATCTCTCCCACCAGATGTCTATGTACAGTATGAAAACTGCACACCCAACCTGGAAGGGATGTCAAACAAACAATCATGAAACCCCTAGGAGACTCGAGGACTGTTATGAGAGGTGCGGTCTCGGTACCCCACATACATAAAAATCTCCAAGTCCTATCTTTATTAACTTTGGTTTATCCTGAATTATCCCAAAAAATTAATATGAACAAAAAAGAACAACCTTATCTGATATAATTTAATCAGAAACAAAATCATATTTCCATCAATATTGGCACTATATGCGGCATGGGGCAAGGCCCTAAGGGAGTTCTTTATCCCCACAGGCTAGAAAAGGATCTTGGGTATCATAAAATATTTCATGGGAATGATTTCCCAAGTTATGATACATAAATCAACCAAAAATGAAGAATAAACCAATTAAACAAATCATGGAAAACAAGCCTTAAATAAAATTCAGGATTGAATACATGGTTTTTTACACAACACAAGTGGTCAAAAACAACAAAGGATATTGAAAAGGTTTACCATCAACCACCAGATGATACGGGTTCATCACCCACTTGGCTTCTCCACTACACCACACAGTGGAAGGAAACATAAAACATGAGTGTCCTTCTCCATGGACCATTCCCTTACCTATGAAAAACATTATCAAGAATACATATCTATATAGGTGTATGTAGGGTTTGAAACTAAAACCAATAGTATCCAACCAAAATATTCCATGTAAAAATCATTATAAGGAAAATGGATCACATTTTTTTATAAATAAGAAATCGTGGAAACAATTTCTAAAGAAAAAAATTTAAATGAAAACATTTATAAAAGGGAAACCTTAACGAATTAATAAATTTAAATAAGTTATTTACTCTACGTAATTTTCCATCCAAAAACACCATAATGGAATGGTAAATACCAAATATTCAATAACCACTAGTCACGAGAAATCCCCTAGGCACTAGCAAGCTATTATCCCCAAGTACCTTATATCTCAATGTAATACAATCCATCACAAATTTTTATTCTTGTTCTTGGGCCACTAGTAGAGGACATACACATAACCTAGTGGTCCCCAATAATAATCATTAATGTTTTTTAGTGTCTCCAACATCAATGATACCACCCGAGACATGGAAAAACCAATCCAAATATGTGGCACAGTATTACACGTCCACCCCTAGATACCTCGGTTTCCCTCTATGTGATAAAATAAGTTCCACATGCTATCAAATTCCATTTAAACATAAGAACACTATTCCGGGTCCTACACACACAAAAAAATATCTAAAATTTCTTTCTATCATTAGTATATCTTAATAAAGCACTTATAATTCCCATAAAACAATTTCACAAGGTATAATAAAAAATTGAACATAAAATCCATTTATAACTCCTATTTTTAAAAAAATGACATATCTATATTACCCCAAACTATAATTGGATGTACTAAAACATTTTATTAAATCCTTTACCAAAATTTTAAAACTAACCCATTTGGTAGAACATGGAATGAAAATAAAAATATCACATTTTCACAAAAAATTTACTTAAAAATTAATTTCATGACATATGCTACCTAAAAATAATTTTCTCAACAAAAAAAATGAAAAAGAAACATGTTAAATGTATATATTTAGAACAACAAACTCATCTAGTAAATAATATAGATGGAATCACCTACAAATTGTGTAAAAAACCTCAATTATTTCTATGATACTTCTACTGCACTACATCAACACCTTAATGGAGTGGAAACAAAATTAAAAAATCAGCATTGGAAAATAAAAATAGAAAAACCCTATGTATGAAGCCCTTGATCTTGGGCATTTCAAGCTTTGATAAAATTGGGAGAAATTATATGGAAATGGAAGTATAGAAGAAGTTAACTCACAATCTTGAGTGATTTAGATGTTCCTCCACCAAACCCCCCTTCAAAATTGAGATACAAGGGAGGATAAAATAGATTGGAGGCTTTCTAAAGCTTCTATACTCAAATAAATGGGGAAGAAATGGGTTGATTATATATAATTCTGGAATGAAAAAGTAAAAATTTCAAAAGATTTTTTTAATGACCTGGAGGCTATGCCCAGTTTTTCTGCACAGGTTAGTAAATAATGCATCCAAACCGTGAAGTCTATTATGTCCCCCAAGACAAGTCCAAAAACATTCATATTCAGGGGGGGGGTATAGGAGACATATGGTGTAATATATCCCATGATAGGAGAGAAAAAATTACATTAAAAGGGGGATATGGATTTTACAAGGGAACTCCCAATTCATGGTCTTTTATTTTATGTTCACATTTTTCTATCATTTCTTATATTTCCCTCTATTTTGATCACACGTAACTCATTTAAAATATAAATATGAATTCTATTAAAATTAAAATATTTTATAATCAATATATTTTATAGTGATATACATATTTATTCTACATTCCATTTCACATATTTCTATTTCAATGTTGAATCGATCATGATTACGAAAAAAATATAAAATTTTTAGTAAAAAAATATTTTTTATTTTTCATTTTATGGAAATCTCTATTTTAATTAAATATTTAATGGTTGTTTATTTGTTTAAATTTTTTTAAGAGGTTCATATATATAAATTCTTATCCACTATATTTTTATGTTATTTCTTCTCTTTATATTGTTATTAATAGAAAAGACTACATTATTCAATTATAAATGTACCAAAATTGTTAATAATTATTTTATTAGGAGTAATTATGATATAACTTTTTTTCATGATTTATGATATTATTATATAAACTACTTCCATCATATAGTTTGTTTATATAATTTTGATTTATATATAAATTCCTTATATGGAACACATATTTCATTAAATGTTATAACATCATGGGTGAAAACATATTCCCCCCCAAATAAATGTTTGTAATATTTTCATATAATGAGATATCGTATATATTACGTTGGAAATAACCCTAAGACACTATGTTTTTTTAATTCGATGTGAGGCAATACATATGCACATAAAATAATGTTTTATATTATTTCCAAAATCTTATGATTCAATGATATTTGGATATAATATATTTTGTAACATGTTTCATTGTGATTTTATATTATTCTCAACATCTATGAAATTACGTTTTTCCTCTTGACATACTTGTTTTACTTCATTGAAATTCAATTTTCTTTATTTGACTTATTATCTCACCATTTTTATAAATGTATGTCTATCACTCATAGTAATCCAAGATCAGATTCACTATGTTAATGAACCATCCATCATAAAAATTATTTCAAATAGAATTAAATTGTCTAATTATATGAATTTAATCAAAGAGATTGGGGAGTCAGAAATGGAATATGTGTGGAAAAATTGAAAGCATGTGAAAATAACGTATAAAGACACCTTACTAGATGAGATAGAAAAAATTATACATGAAACTAATAATGAAGAATAAGATAATGATAATTAATTTTAATTTTACAATTTTATCCCAATCAATTATGGGGTGAACATTCGACCTTTGTAAAAACATTCACCAAGGGTGCTTCCTGAGCCATATATCCCACCAATTATTTTTTAGAAAGGATTTCATATCATAACTAAATCATAATAGAGTTCTCATGAGTTTTTTTACTAATGAATAGTATATATATGAAAAATACATGATTTGAGAATGTGTAATAAATTATATGTTGAATAATGTAAACTACCAATGGTATATGATGAAATATAAGAAAAACTAAATTATTTCATTTGCCATTAAAATTATTTTATCAACTTATAATTTCATATATGATTCCATAAATAAATAGAAATAATAAAAGCTTTAATAATACTAAACAATTTCTGAAGAAAGATATAAAAATATATAGAAGAAAACACAAATATTGGAATATATAAGTTTATTCATTTCATAGTACAATTGAAAAATAATTAATTATTTTTATATATTAATTTATTAAATAAATTCATTTATATTTCAATAATAAAAATATATATTGTAATAATTTTTTTGAAAAAATTGTATGTATATAACAAGAATATCATAATTAATCTCGATGATGGGGTGGGGTGGTGTTGAGGAAATATTAATTATTAACAAATTATAAATTTATTCTTTATCCTACAAAAATTATGAACCTTTAAAAAAATATCATATATTATAAATTAGTTAAAAAAATAATAGAGCTCTGAAATTCAACAAAAACTAATGAACCAGTAAACCATAAAAACACATAAAAATGTCATGAAAATTAATAATTCAAAAACCCTATATAACTTATAACATCCATATAGTAGAGGCTACTAAACCAATGGCCAATGTTAGTTTTCCACCTAACCTCATGCATGGCTCCCCTTACACAAGATATTACTGACCAATAGAGATGGTCTAAATAAATTTGTGGGGATACTATAATGTCATTATTTTTGTATTCCATAGTAGATAAAAATGAAAACTAGGGAAAAAATAATAACCAATAAACTTGCATAAATTATAGTTCCCAAATTTGGTAAGGGCACAACCTGAACAATAAATATTCCATGTCAAGCTAACAATGAAAAACATGAAGAAAATCCAAAATAATGGAAAATTATCTAATTTTCAAAATGGTTCTCATTTGATGTCTAGATCATCATCTATGTGTGTCTCAAGACAAATTTAACCTCCAAGAATAAGACCTTTTAAATTTTACAAATCATCAACCTTGAAAATAGATCATATAAAAATCAAAGCCTGAGCAGAGTGTCAGTATGAATCTATAGGATACCACTAATGGTGTCAATAAATATGCAGTCCAAAAAAAGTTCTTCAAATTGAAAAATTATTATAATGATAAACAAAATAAATCATAGGTTACAATAGTTAACAATGTTCATTTTAATTTTTTTCATCAATTTTTCAACATTCATCATTTACACCATCTTTATTGAAAAATTAATTTCCATCAAATGTACCCTAGGTTTGGCATTTACATAATTTAAATAATGACCAAAGCTGTTAAATTATCATACATAAGGGTATAATTAATGTTACATATCTCAGTTTGGAAATAAAGTTCTTAAATTATAATAAAAACATATCATGGTTCCTCAGTTGAGGTAGTGTCATCCAATGAATCCATTATGGTCTTAGAGTATTATTTTGACTCTCTAACATGTGCATTCTTGGTGGGGTGTAGAGCCCTATTCCAGCACGACTGATGGGAGGAGAATTATTAAATTACCCAACACCACCAATCCATATGCATATGATTCATCAAAAATTTAACACTTATACCATTTTATAAAACATATTGAATAATAAAAAAACAAATCATTATTCACTAATCATTAAAACACATTTATCTTTATCATTACATAACCTGATGATATATTTATCATTCTAGTTTCATTTCTCATTTAATTGTTAATGTTATAACAAGAACTCCCCTTTGAAATATTGTCAATAAATTGAAATAAAATCCATTTCATTTCCATTCCATTCTAACCAATTGGAAACCATTCAAATTTCATAATAATTTATCAAGTAAACCATTATCATGCGTATACCATTACCACATTCACCATTTAATTTACAAAGACCATTTATCCCAATTCCAATTTTCATACATTAAACCATTTATCATATTCAAAAATTACCATTCATTAATGAAGTTAAAAAATTCACCAATTCACATAATAGAACCCAGTTACACATTCTCATTTGAAAACATTAAACTAATTTTTCCATTTGTTATTAACAGTTCCTGGACAATCAATAAAATACCCTTCACAATCCATAACTAGCTTATCCCAATTATATTAAACCGAAAAACATGAAAAATTTACCATGATCTCCTCTTTTTCATTCAAACTATCATGTGAACATATATTCCCTTGGGCTCCAATATAACACATATCAACTCTACACTTATCATAGTAATTTTTCATGTTCGTGAATGTTTGTGTACCCCATGGGTGGACCTAAATGGGTCTAATTATCCACAGTGCATTGCATGGGGATCATGAGGGGTTCTATTCATCATATGTCCAAAAAATTTACCAAAAATTACTAAATTCATAAAAAACACAATAAAAAAAACTATTAATACAAATGCACATGAAAATATCAACATCAATAGTATGTGATATACCTTTAAGACAACCAACCTCAAATTAAATTATAAAATTACTCTTAACCTTTTCCTTAGATATTAATTATAGAACCATATGAATCCCCAACCAATGAACCACTGGAAAAATATGATTGGTTCACCCCATGGGTGTCCAAAAATTGGTCTAATTATCCATAATTCATTGCATGGGAATCATGAGGGGTTAAATTCATCACATATCCATCTATTTTACCAAATATATATAAATTAATAAATTACTCAATATGAAGGAGCCATGAACACAAATTCACATGAAAAAATCATCATCAGGATTATAGGATATAACCTGTAAGCCACCTACCTCAAATTCAAATATGAAATAATTGTTCACCTAATCCTTATATATGAATTAAACCACACAATGAATCTCCATCCAATGATCCATTAGAAAGACATTGTTTTAGGTTTTATAAATAAGATGTGGGAAATCATGAGTCTAAATCAAGAAGAGATAATAATTAAAAACATTAGACTAAACCAGATCTTGGATCCACAACCAATAGTGGTCCAAATGACTTATAAGTGAAGGAGATTAACACAAGGGATTTCTTGGTGGAAATAGTTCATCACTAGGGTTCATAGTGGATAATTGGGGTTAACAATTGAGTTGTAATCCTTAATGTCATGAGGTGGAAAATACTAAAATATCCCATTTTAATGGGACTCATAGTTTTTCCACATAGTTTTCTAATCCATCTGTTAATCATGCCCCAACCTCTATCGAAGAGGATTCTATG
This sequence comes from Viscum album, assembly GCA_963277665.1. Lineage (NCBI taxonomy): Eukaryota > Viridiplantae > Streptophyta > Magnoliopsida > Santalales > Viscaceae > Viscum > Viscum album. The sequence goes on from OY728138.1 coordinate 896,515,762, forward strand.
TTGCATGGTTATCTGGGAATATCATATGGCTTGAAAAAGAGTGCACCAATTATGTAGAATGATTTTGTTAATGTTCATATAGTTTTCCGACCCCCTTTTCAATCATTACATAGTCTTGAACCCCACCTCACGACTAGAATAGGTTCAGTTCACTATGAACTTTTACCATGTGTCAAGCGTGAATACATTATAGGAATTCCTAATTACCCTTTTATTATTTTCTCGAACCTGTGGCCCCCCCATGACTCCACACACATTTAATAAACATTCCCCAACCAAATTTATGGATATTAAAACAAAATTTTAAAAGGGACATACATCAATGATGTATGAGTTCCTAAAAACCACCACCATAAAATTGGATCATCCTTGAGCCACACTTCCAAGAATCCTAGAGCTTCACAGATGAAATGATTATGCCACTAGAACTACATATATTTCTCCCCCCTATGTTTATTCCTAAACATTACCATGCTACCACGACATCCAAAATAGAGGGTCATTCATTCCCCATAAAACCTTTCTCTATGATGAAAACCAATCACAAAATTATCCTAAAATGAAGCATTAACCTCATTCCAAACAACAACCACAATAACTGTATATGGAATCCGTAGAAACATGTGCCTAAATTTCATCACAAAGAATCACCAAAAACAACATCATATCATCATGGATGATCTAATTGACACATGTTGGCCCAATCCTCTTAGAAAATCATTTAAATAATACCTCAGATCAATTCATAACCTTTTTTCAAAACCCCATGGTAACCCAAACTCAACACCACCAAACGAAACACACAGCTTCTCAAACCACATTTTATGACATATATTAATCTATAACGTGAGGCCTGATGATCCCATCCAAAAATATTACATAAAAAACTCAACCAAAACACTCAAGGATCTTATCCTATCAAGAGATCATCCAATGCACTATGTCAAAAAAACACTAGAGTGGTACCTACGCATGTCTATACAACATGAAACACTGGTCGAGTCTCCAAATGACCCTGTTCCCACTACTGTTCTCCCCACTAAGCACTTTATCTCACCACCACCATATTCTGGTTGTCTATTCCCACACTATTGAAAATCTAGACTATAACCTCAACGCGTCCTTCAAAAATTAATTGATGTGCTACCCAAATAACCATGAACTCACATCCATGATGGAACTACCAAACATTATCATAAATCCTTTTTATAAAAAATAGTTGAAATGGATGTGTATCTATCATCCATTACAGATAATGAAATACTTGACCTTCATTGGGTATTCATTATTTCGTAAAAAGAAAAGTCTATAAATCCTCAAATCACCGGTGTATTAAATTATACAATGTTATTTCCCTTTTTACATCATTTATTTCCATTCCTAAAGGCTATTCTAAATGCACCCAATTTTACATTATCAACAAGTCATTCCCAATACATTCCCATTTAGCCTCCCCACAGAAGGTATACCATCATCATCTGATGCACCCACCATTGTCATTCCCAGACACCCAAAAAACTCTACCATCGAGGGATCCACTATCTTCCAAAACGTCATTGTTTTTCACCAAAGGCATTAATATTCTTAAAACCAATACTTTCATCATCTCTAAATTGATTAGTGTTGAATCTCTTCTTCATAAAAATAAATTTCAATTAGAGAAATTCAATTTTCATTCCAAAACGTTATTCGATATTGGTTTACAAGAAAACACGTGTGTATTTCATTCAAACAGAGTCAAGTCCACCCTAGTCAAATCATTCGAGAACAACCATATTATTTTTTCATCACACCACATTACTAAGAGAAGGGGCCTTCAAAGTTGAAGACATTCGAATATTACCTAAATACACATACCCATGTCTATGATATATTTTTTATAAATTTCTTGAACACAATCTATCTTTCCATTAACAATTTTTATGTCACACAATGACCTTCACTGAATTTTCCAAAGGCATATCATATTTCAATTAGAACAACACTATGCACGAATCTATCATGTAGATCAACAAGCCACCACATTAAAGGCCCAACTGGTCTTTATGAAATGAAATGTTCATCAAATATTCTTATAATTGGAATCCTAGTTCCACTACATAATCATTATGCTCTTCTCCTTTACTCCACTCCTGAATTATCACTCATCACCATAGTGGTATCATTATCACTGCATGCTATAATAAATTACAACCACTATAGATCATGATTTGATCATATAATGATACTCACAAAATAGATGTTTTTTCCAACCTCCTCAAAAACCACCAATTTTTTTCATCGACACCTAGTCCATCTAGAGAACCTCACCCGTAACTTCTTTGTTGTGCACATACCACCACCCCACACCAAAATAACCACTCCAAGAGAGTAACCTCAATGAGGTACCATAACCAAATAAAACACATTCATGTCATGAGGCCTGAACATAGAGAATTCTTAGTGTACCCAAGATGTTGGGAATTATCATCACAAGGTAAAAGAATGCTATGAATTTGTTAGCCAATACAACCTTAAAATATATATCATTGATGTCAAATCCCAATATGGAGACACCTGGACATTTATAATATTTCCAGATTTCCAAACCATGAATATCTTAGTAGAAGATAACCACTATTCCTATTTTTTTATCTCTAAACCAGACTCTCCACCCCACAATGTCCTTACATTAAGTAGATATGAACCAACATTTAATTGGAACTACTTCTACCACACCCCATGATCACTTCTAGTATGACTCATGAAGTTAACAAAAATGACTCAATGGTCCATCACACAACTTAAAAACTGATTTTTATGTGTATCTATGCTTCCATCATTAGTGTCACAATGAATAATGTGCGATTATATCGAGCCACCTACTCACCCATCCAGAACGGACTCGTTCCTTATCCGTGTGTATCAGAATATGGATCTCATCAGATCCCTTATGGTATCATGAATTATTGTGAAAAACATTAAATCCCAACTGAGAATAGAAAATTCAAACATCAGCCAATGTAGAACAAAACCTGGTTACACAAATAACCAAGAATCCATGATCATTATCCCCATCGATCTGAAGAAATTATCAATATCTTACTCAATAATAAGAAAATTTAATGATAATACCAACTACATGACTATATTCACCACACATTACACATTAATAACAAAATCCCCCATCCAGACATCAAAAAAACATACCTCATCTACCAAAGATCATCATCGAGGAATCTACTAATCATCAACCAAACATACAAGAAAGAAAACAAAATGATTGAAACCTTTAAAACCTTTTTAACATATAACTACACTCACTTAGGTCTATTTTTAAATAACCCATGGAACCTCCATAACAATTACCAAATCTTGGTTTGTACTTATCATGCATTGATTCCCTTATCGAAGAATCTCTAATGTGTCATCTTTCAAGGTAACGGTAACACATGGATAACCTCCCATGGGGCCACCCTAGGACATCAAAAGATATTCAACTCACTTTAAAAAATCGAGTCATGTCTCCTAAAACAATTGACCTTCCCAAATAGACATTTAGGTCAATTTTTCACCGATCTAGATCCAAAACATCCACTTCTTCCTCACAAACAAAATATCTCTGACATAATGATTCACCACTCTAACGAGTCAATTTTGATGGTCAAATGTTAAATACATATGAACTAATGTTAGTAGAAACAATCTACTAAGACCTCCCTCTAGGACATATACATCAAAATACTAGTAGGTCTCCACTCATAGAAGACTCGCGTTCCCCCATACTGAAACACTACATCAAACAGACTTAAGAATGAATTTACTCTAGGTTCATAACACGTAACAACACAACCACAAATAGCATCACAAATAAATAGGAAATCTTTTTCAAAACCCACACAACTTGTACAATTACAGTCCATTTGGGTCCCCACATACATAATCAAAAGATAACTCGCAAACTAAATTTCATACCTTAACCAACTATACACCAATGGATACCACTCTAGTCAGCACATCATATTACCTATGGTATATAAACTAAGCCTCTATTACTACCCAAACCACATCAATGAACATAAAATAACACATGATTTTTGTACAAAATAAAGACATACACTCTCAATAAACAACAAATTCTACATATATTCTCCCAACCGAAAAACTCGCATATATAATAAAACCCTAAAACATCAGAATTTTGGTCCAAATTCAACACGGGGGGGAAATGAAATACATAGTCACAAGTCATTTATTATTGTCCAATTTTTAAACCATTTAAACTTTCACAAGGTAAATAATTCTCTTTTAGGAACCATTCCCATTTAACAACTCGATAAACCCATTATTTTAACTCATTCAAAAACATCATTAAGAAAAATTCATTAACCATTATTTATAATTATTTTATTTTTCCCATTATCATATTTATTATTATAAACCATTTTCTAAAAATATTTTATAAACTAAAATTCATTTTACCCATAATTACCCACACACCAATATTGTGTCCCTATAATATTGTATGCTACCTATATCCATATGTTCCTATAATGATTCATGAATACAAAAACTCATTTTTTTCCATCCAAGAGTAATATATAATATATGAGTCACATCTCAAAACAATTTTATCATAAAATGGTGATACATAATTCAAATGTAACAAAAAAATCATGAAAAATAATCCCTACCTAAGGTACATCATTTATCTCTTATACATGGGATTGATACTCCCATGCACGAGTTCATTTCTTAGACCCAAAACTACTTTGATATAGTAATCCATATAAAAAACTACTTTGATACCACTATGTAACATTCCTAACCTAGAGGCAAATAAACATGTGCCTCGAGTCGGTTCACCGCATGACTTGAATCACGAATCACTATATTCCATAGGTTGAGCCCTAGTAGATATATTCTATATTTATTGTTGTGGATACGATGAGTGATTTATTATAAAATGACTCAAAAAATTGACAATGTGATGTAATGAAACAATAGAAAATACTCAATAACAATTCATAACCATATATTCCCCAAACTGGGTACGAAAACAAATAATGTAATAACTATGAAATATCATTATAATAGATCTAAAAATGAATAAAAAATAATTAATTAAAAACTAAAAAACACCCACAATGGTATTAACACCATGTCAAAATCCTTATTCCCCTGAATCTCAATCCCAACTCAACATCCCAAAATAATGACTTTTCCAATTTCCTTAAATACAACTGTGAAATCTGATCATGAACCCAATGAAATCCCGAGTAGGGTATGAGTACAACTTAGTAGGCCACCACCACCAATTTATATAAGATATATTTTCTAAATAGACAGTGTATGAAATTTCTAATTAAATGACCATATAAAAACAAGAGAACTCGAGAGACATTAGTCAATATTGTTAACTTTAACCATTCCCATGATTATTACCATATTCATTTCTTGAAAATTATTCATTTCTATTGTCATTATCATCACATGAACAATAATATAAGAATTTAATTCATTTACCCATGGGCTCATGCTGGTCAATTATCATTCATTGGGGTATAATCAATACGTCTCAATCTCAATAGGGATAATAATTTAAAAAATAATTATGAAAAAGTTTCCTTGGAACCTTATCCTAGGTAGTCTCATCCAATTAAACTATTAGGGGCCTATATCATCATTCTAACTCCATAACCCATGGATTATATATTGGGGAATGGTGCCTCAGTGTAACATAGATCGTGGGATAAGCCTCAGTCCAATATCTCACACCACCAATCCATGTGGACATGATTCATTAACCATTTACCTCTTATACCATTTTATAAAAAGTATCTGATAATACCAAAAAGACCATTCAGAAATCATTCAATTACAATAATCATTATCATTCCATAGCTCGATGACATATTTACAATTTATAATTCATTTTTCCTTGATGAATTAAATTTATGCCAAACTCACCATTATCGTATATTATCAATCAAATTACATTAAAAAAAATTAAATTTCCATTAAATTATAACCAAGTACGCACTATTCATATTTTATAATCATTTATCATGTAAAATGAGATTAATAAAAAACTTAATTGAACATTCACCATATATATTGTGTAGAACATTTAACCTAATTCCCATTCTAATAACATAACCTATTTAGCATATTCTAAAACTCACATTCATTGTCACATTTAAATTATTCACAAATCTGAATACATATACACATTTTCACATTATCATTTACATACATTAACCAAATTTTCTTATTTATTTTCAATATACATAGACAATCAACCCAATACCACTCAAAATAAAAAACTAGTTTAGCCAAAAAATATTAAAAAAATTACCCCTTTTTTCATGCTAACATCAATAAAAAGATTTCTTTAGAAACACTTTTTCATTCTCACTATGATTTGAACATATCTTCTATGGGGTCATTTAAAAAAACACTAAGCATATCATTAGAATTTTTACTATTGGGGAATTTTGATGCACCGCATGGATAATCCTATACGAGTCTAATCATAAAACATTCATCCCATGGGGATCACAAGGGGTTCAATTCATTATTTATCCTACCATTTTACAAAATATAAATAAATTTATTAATTTTTGTATAATATGGAAACAATAAAGCAACCAAACATGCCCAAATCGACCTCAATACTATGTGATATAACTTATAGAACACCTACCTCAGATCTGAAGTTGTATCCATGCTTAAACATAGCCTTAGATCTGAAAACAATAAACCTTTGGAATACCCAACCTATGAAACTATAGAATTTATTTAGGGATTCAGAATAAGATGTGTGAAGCCACAGAGCCTATTCAAGAAAATAGAACCAAGAGGTGCATTAAAATACCATATAGATTTTATCTGAAGTCATTTGAACTGAAAAGGGATTGGAATAAAAAGATATAGACCCTTAGGAATTCTTGGTTGAAATAGTTCATCACTAGGGTTCCTAGATGATAATTAAGGGAGGAAATGTAATGGGAAAAAATAAAATCCATTCTGTATAAATGGTAAGATAAACATTATTATGGGATCATGTCTTGGCTACATTGATTTCCAATCTATGATCTAACCATGCACCAAACTATTTCTAGATGGCTCCCATGTCACATGGTTACCTAGTAATCCTAGATAGTTTGACTAATAGTACACCAACTTTGCGGAATAGATGTGTCCATGTTCGAATATTTTGGACTCCACCATTTTACTGATTACGTAACTGTGAAACATAACTCATGGATAGTGAGGTTTGGGTGCATATTACATATAATTATGCTCCAACCATTAAACATGAAATGAATTTCCAAATTTCCCTTATTTTATATATCGAACACTAATGACACCCCATACCTCCTTTTTCATTCAGTAAACATGCAATTAACCTAATTTAAGAGTTTTAAATGAAAATATAAATATGGACATACCTCAACAATGTACAGGATCATATATCACCCATTCATAATAATCTTCAAATTATAATGAATTCATAAAGAAGCCAATATGATTCAACCAAATAACTATCATTAAACATAAAAATGATCAATAATATAAATTGAAATATACATAGCCTCTACTCTTCACGATATTTTTAAATTTTTATTCCGAAATACATCTAAAACCTAATATTTGAAAATTGGAAATAATAGAAGAAATGAGATGAGTAGAGGGGATCCCCCTCCCCAATTGTGCAGTCTAAAGGAAAAAATCTGAAGAATTTTTTTACTAAAAGATACAAATATTATGGATTTTATTTCTCTTCAAAAAGTCATAATTTTTACACATAATGTTACTATTGGATTCACACTATCCACCTAGTGGTTTCCTAATTGATATTACCCCACTGAATTTATTTCCATGTACATTATGAGTTGATAATAAGAACTCAATAGACACATAAATACACTAACATAAATTTTAACATTCCAAAAACCAATAAATTTCACTTTTGAAGCTTTATTATCCTATGTAAATTACTATGAACTCACTTTTAACATTACAATATACAAATAATAATAACAATACAGATCTGTCTACAAATTATCGAATATACCAAATTAATGCTGGCCAAAAATATATAAAAAAATATTAAAAAAATAAGAAATACCATTATAAATGAAATGACTTATTGAAAACTGTTCAACATAGTTCTTTTTATCCCAAAAAGGAATACTTCTCACTTTTACAAAAACTCAAACACATTCCAATCATAATTTCTATGTTTACACAGCAAAACATATTCTGACTTTTTAAAAAAACATTTGATATTTAACATCTGGTACCAGATGAAGGTAATGTATAATAAATTTTATAATACGAATAATTAATTGTAACACATTAACTAATTAAAAAATAAAAATAAATTATATAATTCTAACATGTTGTTTATTTGATCTATATAAGTGAATTGCCATGCCACATTTCACGACCTATTGTAATAATCCATAAATTATTTTTGAAATTATTTATAGATTAAATTTATGTTATATTATATTATATAATATAACAAATATAAAAAATATAATGAAACTAACTAATAATATTCCACTTATAAATATCATCATATTAGTCCACAAATAAACCCATAAAAATACCAAACATTATGATGGTTAAAAATTATAAAAAAATCAAAGGGAATATATTGATAGCCACAATTTTTTGGAATCATGCCTCCCTCTAACAAATATATAGAATGAAACAATATATTAATAAACTAATCACCTTATTAGATTAGGAAAATATCGAACCATGAGAGGAATTAAGGTAAATGGTCAATGAATGAATGAAGTGGTATTAATTGGAAGCAGTACAACCATTGGTATTCTAGTATTATAATTGGAATAATAACTCAATAATTGGTAATAGTAACCTAACCATTGGGAATATTATAATAAACATAGATATAGTAATTTAAAATATAAAAAAGTGATAAAAATAATATTTCTCATGATTAATTTATTAATATTTAAATATAATATCTCCATAATATAAATATCCTAAATGGAAATATAAGAATTCATTTCATTGAACTGAATTTTAATATTTTTCAAAAATATCATAATTTATATATTAAAAGGTCTAATTGACAAGTTTTGATAATTATGTCAATAAATAGTGTTAAATTATTTTAATATGTATGTTGATATTGTCCATGATTTACTTTTCAAAATTTTCATAAATTCATCGGGTTTTACAAGAATATAAATATTATATTTTTGAAATAACATTTTTTTGAAAGATAATGATGTTGAATGAATGAATTAATAATTGTTAAAAAAATTTCATTAATTAAAGTACCTATATTATAATAAAACTGACAATTTAAAAAACATAAATTAATTTCAAAACCTTAAAATCTTTTTACAGTTTCTAAAGTCAAAAGTGTTCCCCTGAAATAATATATTTTATATTTTTCCAACCTTCCCATTTATAAACTAATTAATGTTGTTAATAATTTCTTTTAAGGTCCTAAAATGTTATATTTTATTAATATATGAATCACTGTGTCAAAAAATAACTATTATATGGTTTAAATTTGATTTAGTATTATATTTAATATTTTATTCTAAAGTACAAATACCCCCTTCCATCGACTAGGATGTCCACTACACCCACACATATATAATATTGTCATTTACCAATATATAGCATCTCCATCCCCTTAGAATTATTAGGGACATATATGATAGAACCATCTCAATGCATCAATGGATTTTATTATCATAAAAGTGAACCAATACCGATAGAAGAGTATGTTTTTATAAACTCTTCTATAATATTTCTCTTATCATCCTCGTTTTAACTATCCTTTTCAAAACCAAGTATTTTATTGATAAATATTTACCATGATAAAATTAAATTAATAATGGATACATAATTTAATTATTTATTTATATACATATTTAAATTTCATGTTTTTATTTTCCCCATTCTTGATAATGTCACATAAACATCCAGTTAACCGTACAAAAGGACATTTCCCACACTCTACGTATCATTACTTCTATGGATGTGTATTTAAAATTATTTATAATATAATTAAGATAAATAATCATATTTATAATATCATTTAGTTAACCTTAATAGTGAATAAATAGTATCAAGAGAAAACGTTAAATTGAAGAGATATAAACCCTTTTCTAGATATATATTTATTCTCCCCCATTATACCAATTTCATAAGCCACATTGTATATATTCATGCTGTCAAATTCATATTTTTGTGTTTAACTATATTATATGAAATATAATTATACTAGAAAAACACAAAAATATTAATTATCCATTGGTATTCAACATTATTTTAGAATAATATTTGGATTCACAGACCCAAATGTATTGAAACTTCATTATCATTATATAGGACAAAATAATGTGATATTAATTTCATTTATCATTTATGTACACATTGATTTAATATGACACCAATTATTTTTTCTCTATGTTATATTCATGAAATTATTAATTATGATCCTTGGAGTATATATTAATGAAGTAATTTAATGGGTTCACCCTAATTGAAATCAATGGAATGGGTAATTAATTAATAGTTAGAGAGTACATGTTTCATAATTCCTTGATCAATAACAGTAGAAATTATAATTTATGGAACTGTTATGATAAAAATTAGTTATATGAATATGAATATCAATATTTTATGTATGAGTCAAATTTTCATATTTTATATCCTTTACTTCTGAATATTCTCTCATAATAATACTAATTTATTATACAAGATGATTGTTCATGTCCCATGGCCTTCCATTATTACACTACTAGGATTTATTCTCCCCCCATTATTTTTATATATATACCATGAATATGAGATGTTGTAAAAGTAACATTCAATGAACATATAAATATTCAATTTATATAGATGAGATTCTTTATTATGTTATTAGTGTTTTATATTTCTAATTTCAATGAATTTATTAGGTAATATATCTTATATGATGTTAAGTACTGAACTTTATAATAACTATTTTATGTGTTAACAAATAAGGATAAAATAGTTTGTATGAGTTGAAGGATTAGTTATTTGTTCAAATTGGGATTTGAAAACATTATTAATATCCTTGGGAAAATTATAAATTTAGTAAAACATCCTTTACATTTGGTTATGAAATAACTACTGTGGTTTCTAAACAAATAAACCCTATATGGATATAAAATAAATTGTGGATTTGGATGATTTATAACTAGGTTTAGAAACCACAAGAATAGAAAATTGAGAGTTGAATCAATTATCACATTGTGCACAAAAATTGGCCTACCTAAAAAATATTTTTCCACACTGGAGGTATATGATTTATTTAATAACATTCATTTTATAAACCATTATGAAGGATATAAATAAAAGAAAATTCATATTATAAGAGCTTAAGTCAAAATAAATTATTGAATATTATTTTATGACATAATATCCATTTATAAATACATGATTCAAAAATAAAATACACTTGTTAATATGTATATATTCTTTTTCAAACATGGTGTTATATTATAATAACTCTGAAATTTTTGTTTGAAATGGATGTTGCTATAACAACCTCCCAAATGTGATGAATAATTAATTAGAAATCATTATATGTATGATGAATAAACTATCATGGGTTCTGTATAAGAAACTAAATCATGTTGAGTAAACTAATTATCCTAAAAAATAACAAAATCATGTTGAGACCTTCATGCATCAACAAAAAAATACTTTAGTGGTTATGTTATTCCATTAATGTTCTATCAGTGAATTACATTTATAGAATATATTTTATATATACTCTTCTTTTCATAGATGGAGAAATTCACCTTGTTTTAATAATGATTCAATGCAGAATAAGTTCATTACTTGAAACTGAATAAGAACAAAAATCTTATAGGTTGGATTTCTATTTTGGACTATGAAGTGTTTGGGTGACTATTTTTAAATAAATATTTTCCTTTCTTGATGATAAAAATGGAAAAAAAATTCATAGAGATGAAGAAGAATGAAACTGAATCAGTGGGATTCTATGAAATTAACTTTATATGACTTTTTTATACACACATTGCATTTTTATATATACTAATAGAATTTTTGAAATGATATTTTTAAGGATAATACCTAATATATGTAGTAGTATATCATATAGATACAGTAATATCATGAATAGATAGTGTAGAGTGCTTTGAAGGTTAAAATTTTGTATGGAGATATATTTTGGTCAAATAGGCAATATGAAAAGAAGTTTGAAATGGACTCAAACATAAGGAATAATATTAATGATTTGATATGATAAAAGATACTTTATCTTCCTACATGTGACCAATTATTGAAGAAATATTTGGGGATCCTTTTACTTGGGAGTGGAATGTGAAACAATTGAAAGTGGATATGTCTATATAGATCCAAACAATCACATCAAAAAACACATCTAAATATTTCTTCTTTATAGAAATTAATATAATTAACTCTCCATTAATCCAAGTTTCTTATTGTATGATAAAATATCACCCTTTAGTGGGAATAAACACTCTAGTGTGTAACATATTAATAATATATATATATATATATATATATATATAACATGGCCAATGAACCCAAATATCACTTCTTCAATACTATGTCTCAAAAAATAAATATATTTTGCCTTGAATGTTTCACCTAAGTAGTTCTTTATCAAAGCCACAACATGATCTCAATTACAAATCATTATGTAATTTATGTTTTCATCTAGTATTGTGGGCTTAATAAAATTATTGGGTTAGTATTTAATCAAATAAAACACATCACATTCATGCATGAGTATATCTAAAATTCATAACATTCTGGCAGTATAGTAATGTTATCCAAAACCAACATATTCTAATGTAAGTTGAATGTATTTTACCACATTACAATATATATATATAAATAATTATAAATATAATAAAATTTGATGATATATGCTATAAATAGATATAAAAATAAAAATTATCACAAATAATAAATATGTTGGGCCCTTGGAAGTTACGAATTCATTATAATTGGTCACATAAATAAAATATTGTATCCTTTAGGATAACTCTCTATAATTTACAAATAAAACATCAATTTCTATAATTCTATTAAGGAAAATTAATTTTTTATACTCCATCATTGTTCATGAATGTATAATATAACATCAATTGCTTTCCACACACATCGAAACACATTCCCTTTAAATAGGCATGGTATGAGTCCATTGACATATGAGAATCACCCACTCCCTAGCACTGACATTGTGATAATGTTAAAAAGTATGTATATTAATGTGTTTTCTGAATAAATTCCAACCAACCTAGAAATATAACCCATGCATGATCTGTAATGCCTTCCCATTAAAAGATTAGAGTTAGTAAAATATTTTATTACATTGGATTGATTTCAAGGAAAAATATCACAAAGGACAAATTAGATAGAATTATTCGAAATAGTGATTACATAAAAAATACCAATAATAAATTGGTAAATAGGAAATAAAACCATAAAACAGAAAAATAAAATAAATATCATCCTTGAAATCTTATTCAACGATTTCATATCATAACTTGGTGAATGGAAATAAATTCAGGGTGAGCTCCAATGCTCAGTAAGGGAAATAAATGTGGAATCAATAATGAATCAAAGGGAATAAATCATCATGGAAATGTGATAACCTAAAAACACATGCAGTTAAAATAACTAGATAAGGAAAAATCAATATGGATAGAAATAAAAAGAAAAAATTGCCACATAACAAATAATATAAGAATAAAATTTCTCCATGGATATATCGACGAAAAATATCATGGTTAAAAAAATTGAATTGAAATGAAAAAAATCATAATTGATGTACATCATGTCTGATGCAGATGTAAACTTGTACCATCATGACCCTTGAAAATATTGTAAAATCTATGTATTAGAACCGGTTTTATTTTTCCATATTGTTCATCTCATAGTAAACATTTGATATATCGAGGATATATAAATGTATGGCCTCCTCTTGTAATTTCTTTTTTTAAAGATTTCCTCATATAAAATAGTTTAACTAAAAAATACACCTTATAACAATTATATATTAGATAAGGAATAAATAATTATCAATATTTCCCCAGAAAATCCAATAACTGTCAGACAAGGCACCATATGTAAAATGGTATACATTTTAGGAAACCTAATATCCATTGTATAAGTATATAGATATTAAAGTAAATATATTCTGAATATTGATTAAAATAATTTGTTTTATGAATATAATGTTATCAATTTAAAAATAAATTATATTTCAAACATATTCATTAAGAACATTATTGGGGAGAATAATATTTAAACCTTCCAAACTGCCTCGTACCACATTTAATAATTCAAAACATAAGCCCCATGATGTTATTCCATTTTGTTAAAATTATAATATAATTATATTAAAAATATTAAAGATATTATGTGATATATTGAAGTATATACAACATATAAAACTGAGTTTCTGAGTTATAAGAAATATGTCTCAACAGAATGTAAATTGAAACAAAATCCCTTATCTTTTCTTTCCTTCTATTGAATGTTATTTATCCTCATATATAGTACACTAAAATATGTTACTATCTAATAACATAACCAATATCATGTTTATAATATTACCTATCATGATATTTTAATATTTTATTTCCATTTTTTAACAATCTTTCCCTATTTTCATAATTTCAATGGTTAATTAGCTATTTTTTCAACCATGTTAAATCATAATATATGTTTTTACTGTCATATAGATGACGATTTAAGAATATGCATATTTTAATTACTTATTTAACAATCCTATTTTTATAAACATATTCATATTGAATAATAAATAAGATTTTAAGATAATTAGCAAAATGCACTGTTCATGGGGACGATAGGTCGTACGTATGCAATACTATCATTTATTCTTCATATTAATAAAATGAAGAGTAAATTATAAAAATATATATTAAAATAAAGTTACTATATCTATATCATATATGTAACAATGATTTATTAAAACCATCCACTATACATTCTATTTATGGTGTGAATGAGTCAAGTCACATTGGTAGGTGATAGTCCACTCTTCCACAAGCGATGTTGTCATATTTACACCAAATGGAATATGTGTAGTTAAGATTTATAAAATAAAAAAATAATTATAATTACATAATAAATATCCAATATATATTATCTTTATAGACAGTATATCATAATACCCACTATGAGAGATAGAAACATAAAAATGAACACTCATCATTTCATCAGGCGGTAATTCCACTAAAAATAAATAATATATTCATTACATAGTATATGGAAGTGTGTGTATGTATACGTATAAAAACATGGTAAAAATATATTTATATTTATGATAATATTTTTCTATAATTATATAATAATGGTATTATAATAGGTGGAGAATGGAAATTAGAATAATGTGATTGATGAAAGTTAATACCTCTTAATTGTGAAACATCTTTTGGTTAGTACCAAAAAGATTCATTGGATGTATTTATAACCAATGGGGTCCTTATATTATGAGGTTAGGTAAATTGATGAAATATTTCGGTAGATATTAATCGATCCAATGTGTCTTTAGAGTTTTTATGAAGAGGGAGGAGATGAGTTCTTTTTATAGTGGAGGAGGAGTCATGCTCGTTCAATATTTTGACAAATGAATTCCATAACTATTTTTAACAATACATATTGCTAAAATTATGGAATAAATTATAGAAAAGGGACATAACGGTCTATATTTTTGCATACAATGTATTTTCGATAGGTTTATAACTCATTTGAGCCCGTAATAATGTTGTTTTGTCCCATATAATGCTTCATTTTTGATTAATCATTATAATTAATATTAATTACATTCACTAATATCATTTGTAAAAAATATTTTGAAATTATTAGGAATTAAAAATTATCATTATTAAAAATATTTAATCCATTTTTATAAATTAAAAATCGATAAGTGGCATAATTTAATTTATCTTTTATCTCATAGGCATGACAAAAATGAAGGTTTTTATTGTAAAAACTATCGAAAGTTTGGAATGTATTTATTGTAAATTTCTAATTGAAATTTATTAAAAATAACTATATTTGGATAATTGGGAAAACATTTATATAATTTATCTTTAAAAATAATCCATAAAATAATTTATCATTTTATATAAATTCAATAGAAATTAAATTTTGAACTAAAATTCAATATTTTTTACTATTAATTAAAAAAATAAATCTTCAAGGAAAATACTTAAAATTTTCCGTTATCTTATTTTAATGTTTATCATAAACATATGATGTTATTTTATACATATTAAATTTATAATATGGTAAAAATTGGATTTAAAATTGGTTCACTAAATAATTTTTAAAAAATATTAAATTTTCTGTTTAATATTCAGTTTGTTCTTATCATAATCCTATCAAAGCAATTTGATGAATATAAAAAATATTTTATTTAATAATATATATATATATATATATATATCACTAATATAACTCCCTAAATGTATTTAATTTAATTTAATACCTTAAAATGACACTATAAAATTTAAAAATAAAACATCAATTATATTCAATAAATTTTCAAATCGATTTCTAATTAATTTATAACCAATGAATTTATTTTATATATATTTGAATCAAATATATTCTTAATTTTTTGTATCATTTTTAATATCAAATAATTTAATAGCTATGTAAATTAATATTATTTTAATTAATAATATATTAATAATATACCTTTTTAGTGGAACTCGGTCATGCGTGTAATGTATGATTTTGAAAAATCCTCTTTTGCATGTAACTAAAGATAAATCGATGGTCGATGAATTGAAAAATATTTTATATAGAAAATGTTTATAAAAATGTTTTATGAGTATCATGGTATTATATTCCGTTATGTATTTGGTGTCACATGTCATGCACAATATCAAATATAAGGTTTTTACATTAGAATTTTGTGGTGATATATTGTCTCCACCATAAATTATATATGTACTTGCAATTTATACATGATATTGGTGATAGAGGGCTTTAGAATAAACTATTTTTGAAATACCCCCTTGGTAAAACTGGTTAATATAACATAATTCTAAAAAGATATAAAGGAATGTACACTGGTCATGTAATTAGGTTCCATACTAAGTGAATATTGGTGGAAATTGGAAACATGGACCCGAAAGAAAAAACACAATTATCATGTTCTAATGGATAGTCCTTGATAAATTATTGAGATGAGAGTTTTTTACCAAAAAACATAAACCATAGATGTGAGTAAATGTCATTTATATCATCATAAATGATGATACTATGATGAAATTTCTATTTAAAAAAATGATTTCTCTAGATGAGGAATAATTTCATACTGTAATATAAGTAAATATACGTTTCTATAAAAATATTTTCATTTTATTATTCCTTGATGTATTTCTAATAAATTTATTATAAAATGATGCATCATATGGGAACATTACCTAGTAAAATATCATTCAATGATCAACTTTAACGATTTTAAAAATAGTTATCATTTTTAATATATTTTTATTCAAATCATTTGGAAAAAGGTCACTAAATTTTCAAAATGATATTATCATTATCCTTCAATATAAATTAATTGTCTCTGTAACCATCTCATGCTGTATATGTAGCACCTTCACCATTTATTCCCTTTAAATACGGTAATGACATAAATCTCCATAATAATTTACTATGAAGATTCATTATTCCTTATTCCTTATATAAATTATATGTTATTGGATATATTCCATAAATACAAAAGTGTTTTAAACTCCATCATTGATATCATTAAACCTAGTTAAAAAAATCATTTATCAGTTAAAAGGTAGTCAAAACTTGTCCAGATTATTCATATCCTCAAAATTATATCAATTTTATTAACATATTAAGAGGTTTATTTCCCCTAACCATGCTATTTCAAAAAAAATAAATCTTTTTACTAAATAACATCTCTTAATAACATTCAGCATATGATCTCAAATACTTAAAATCAATTACTACTGTAAAATCATTATATATTTCATAAATCATTTAATGATAAAATCATAAACAAAATAAACTTATGAAACATTTATTAATAAGAAATAATGAATTATATTTTTCATTCTACTTTTTTATGTCAAAAACACAAGATTTTACTTGATCCCTTAGCATCTTAAGATTTATATTCTAATGATATTTGGGGAAATATATATTGGGGTTCCCTATATACTTACAATTGTATCATTTATATCATTATTTTCATTAATCCTATTTCATTGTTTTCTTTAAGCACTTTCTCTCTGCCATTATTATAAATTCACAATCCTTTAAATGATTTTGCAAGATGATTATTTCCACAATTATCACATGTGGGAAAATTATACATTCCCTTCATATTAATTGAAACATTCCCATTTTTCTTTCATTTTATCTTAAATTATCTTCTTCTATTTCTTCCATTAGAAGCCATAGGACATTGATAAATATTTTGTATGTTCGTATCACCTATAACTGTTTCATCGAATGCAGAAACAATATGAGAAAAAAATTTAAATTAGATATTCTTTTAGGTCCACAAATGAATTGATAATTATTATATTCTATATTTCATATTAAATAAGTTGAATTCCTTTATAACATGTTAATGGTTTCTCCATATTCCAAAACAAATTCTCCCCCCTTCTTCATTTAATGTAAGGATATTTCATTTCTGATTATATTTTTCTCACTAGGGAAGTATTTATTGACGAATTTTTCATAAATGTAATTCATTCCATGAGTTCTATTTCTTCTACCTCTATAGTATTATGAATAAAGGGCCACTATTAATCAGAGTCTTGTTCAATTCCGTAAACCACAAGTGTGACCTATCCCTTTTAACAACATCACAATTCCATAAATATATTTCAAATGATATAATCCATCACTCATCAACCATTAGATCAATTTTACCAATAAATTATTGGGTTATATATTTCATATTGATATAAAACATAGAATATTATCTTTTCATAATCGGGTGCTCCATTCATGAAATGTTATTTTTCATAACCTGACTATGATTCCCTATTATATTCATAATTATATCAGTATAAATACCAGCTGAATTGGATTCCTCACTAATGAATAATATACATTTTTAAAAAGTAAATATATAATTTTTTATTTTAGGAACAATTTATAATCAAAACCATATACTTGATTATATAAAAACGTTATTTGAATAATGTATTATCACAAAAGTATTGAAATATTAATCATAAATTAATTTTTTCCATAACTAATCTCATAATAATAAACATAGTTTCTTTGGGGATATATTTACTTTTCAATCCTTCATAGTGGTAGATAATGATACCGTAAACTATCCTAAGCATATCCCAATTGAGTGTTAAACAAGGTGTGCAGAATGGAAAAATTTCATATATGTGGTAACACCATGTCAGGCCTGACAAACCTTGTCAGAGTTGTTACTCCTAGGTAAATATTTTCAATAACCATGTCCACTTATAGTATCCAAATAGATATATATTTCTATAAATACCAAAAACACATACCAAAATCAAAGGATGTTATTCTATAATTATATTAAATGTCTATCATAGGGTTATGTTACATAATATATGGTTTTAAAATCTATTTTACAGGGTTTCTATGAAACCTCCATTTGATACCCACTCTAACTTCCATAACCCAGAAGCCTGGTGTCCTTGCATTATTTTATTACATTGGAATGTTTACAAGGTATAAATTCCAAAAGTACTAATTAGTTTAGAAATATTGAAAATCCATATTAAATACATTATACCCATAATAAATTAGGAGACATGAAATTAAAATATGATATATAAAACTAAAATTAGTTTCATCCTTTAAATCTTATTCATATATTTTTTCTTCATAAACTGGTGAATGGAAAAATAATATATTTGATCTCAATTGTACAGTAAGGGTATATAACAAGAATAAATAATGAATATGTGTGAATAAATAAAAATTTCAAAGTAATAAACAAAAATAATTCCATTCAAAAAATGATATATTTCAATGTCAACATAAAAAGTTTTGAAACTATAACACATGAAACATAATCAATAACATTATAATAAAATGTATACACATATTTGTAGGCATAATATGTAATGGATGAAAAAAATGTATATATAAACAATGAAAATTCTTTATTATGTTATGTATTAGGTGTGGAACATGAAATACAATACTATCACGACCAGTAATAAGAATATTAAAACTACATATAAAAATATGATTAATTTGACCAATTTATTTGCCTCATGAGAAACTGTCGATGCATTGAAGAGCTATATAAATTATGGTCTCCTCCCATAATTAACTATAAAAATAATTATTTATATATAATATTAATATTAAATTATATTCTATATGAAATATCCATAATTAATATAGAATAAATAATTATCCACATTTCCCCAAATAATAAAATAATTGTCAAAGAAGACACCACATGTAAAATGGCATTCAGTTTGAGAAAGAATAATATGAATTGAATTATAATATAGATATTCAATAACATTTCTAATGAAAAATTATTAAAAATAATGTTTTTGTTTTTAGATAATGTTATCTATCAAAAAATAAATTTAGATTTCTATGATAATCTATAAGAACATTCTTGACGAGAATAATATTTAAACATTACAAAGTGTACCATACCACATTGAAAAATTAAAACCAAAATGACCAGTAATATATTTCATTAAATTCTAATTATAATAGCATGAAAATTTATTTTCATGATATTATACGTCTATGTTATGTATATGAACCATATAATAGTAAGTTTTTTAATAACAATAAATAAGTCTCGATGGAATTTTTATTTAGACCAAATCCAAAACATTACCCTTTTTTGTTGAGAAATATTTATCCACAAGTATATTGGTTTAAAATATCTAAATAAAATATAATATAACCATAATCATGTTTATATTTTTATACGTTATCTTCTTATAATATATTATTTCACATTTGGTAATAATATTTCATTATTTTAACAATTTTTGGTGTTAATTTCCTAGTTTTCTCAAGATTGTTTTGACTTAGTTTGCTTTTCCTATTTAATAGATCATTAATTTACCATTTAAATAAATTAAACCATGATATAAATATAATTTATATTCCGTTTATATTTATTTATAATAATACATACTGTTTGGAGATAAGGAATAAATTTCACCGTTCATGGAGAATGTATGTCGTAGGTATGCCTGAACGCTACTTACATTTCAATTTCATATTACAATAATGAATATTAAAGGATAAATATTTATATTATAATTAAATTATATTATATATGTCATATATTATATATAGGTTTATTAAAACCATCTTTTATATATTACATGTAAGGTGTGAATGCGTCACATCAGTTTCGAAGGAGTTATTCCACACTTCCACAAACAATGCTATCGTATTTAAAAAAATGGAATGTATAGATGAATGATTTATGAAAAAATTAAATAAGTAAATTGAATTAATAAATATAATTTATATCAAATAGGAATATAGTTTCTATCATAATTATTACCATGAGAGGTGGTTAATGGAAAATGAGCATTCATCATTTCATGGGGAAACAACTCTCTATAAATGTAGATATTATGTTCTTAACACAATAAATTACTGTATATGTAAGTTTAGGTAGAAACCCTATAATAATAACATTTTATTATATTTATTATACTAGTGTTGATATATTAGTGTATAATGATGATATTTGAGGGGTAGGAGAATGGAAATGATACAAAGGAGCTTGATTATAGATGTTACCTCTTAATTGGCTAACTTCTTTTGGTTTGGACAAAAATGATTCCTAGGATGGATATTTTCTAATGGAGGGTAAAATAATGAGTGGAGGTATTTGTCGAAGAAATTTTTTATGATATTGGTTTAGCTAATGTCGAGTGAGATGTGTGTAGAAGTTGTAGGAGATGAGTAATTTTTACAGTTGAGGAGGAGGGTCACTCTTGTAATATTATGAAAATAGAATTCCATACATTTATTTCACATTGATAGTTGATAAAATTATTTAAAATATTATACAAAATATTTTATAGGGTATAATTATGGCCATAAAATATAGTTTTTACATGTTTCTAAGTAATTTCATCCCTTGATTTTGATGTTTATCCACTAATTATTCTTAATTTTTCCTAAAACATTGTAATTAGTTTTAATTATTTTGAAGCCATTATGTTGT
This sequence comes from Viscum album, assembly GCA_963277665.1. Classification (NCBI taxonomy): domain Eukaryota; kingdom Viridiplantae; phylum Streptophyta; class Magnoliopsida; order Santalales; family Viscaceae; genus Viscum; species Viscum album. The sequence continues at coordinate 896,537,996 of OY728138.1, forward strand.
AAAAATATGAATAAATTATTTTAAATTTTAAATTATTATAATTACACATATGTAATCAATTTTTTCTAAATCCAATCACATTTGTGGAAGAAGTTAATATAAATTTAACCCCAAAGACAGGATGAAAATGTGAGGTTTTAATATAAAAATGTTCGAATGATTTATTTGTTTTTATTTTCAATTTCATTATGATATTGATTAAAATTAAATAAATTTTCTTATATGATGAAAATATAATCTATCCACTCTTTAAAACCAATTTTTTATCATTATTTAACCATATAAATAAACTAGATTAAAATGATTTTAAACTAATACTCAGTAATTTTAATTATTCATATAAAAATGAATCCTTGTTGAAAATATGAAAAATCACCCTATTATAAATTTTATAGTTTTTATAAAAATATAAATTTAATATTGAATTATTATATTAATTAAAATTCCATTATTTTAATTAAAATGGGGTATCAATCAAATGTTAGAAAAACTACATTTATAAAATGATATTATTTTACGTGTAATAATTTTGTTGTTCTTATCTAAATCCATTACAATATATTGGATTAATATAAAAAACTATTTCATTTAATATAATAAATTTATATATAACATTAATACCACTAAATAACTTAATTTAATTTAATTTATTTCTACAAAACTACTTTCTGAGCATAAAAATAATAATATTTTCCATTATATTAAATCAATTTTCATGTTTAATTCTAATTAATTTGTAACCAATGAATTCAATTTATATATTTGTAAACCATATATTTTAATATGTATTCCTTCTATTTTCATAAATACTAATTTAAATTCTACCTAATATATTATTATAAATACTATAAATTTAATAATATATTTTTTTGGTGAAACTCGTTCATGCTTGTAATTTTTTATTTCAATGATAGTTTTAATTACATGTAACACAATCTCACTTATCATTGAGTTAATTTAAAACTATGGAATATAAAAAATAAAATTCAAATAGTAAGTATATAAAAATTATCATGGTATTATATTCCATAACACACTCATTATCACATGTCATGCACGATATTGAATGTAAGACTCTTACAAAAGAATTTCATGGTGTTACATGAACATGTTAATTGAAACCTACATGCCATTGTGGGGAAGAATAAAAACTCCCCTAAAGGCTCACATCAGTACCTCACAACTCATGATATGTGCAACGTTCCAAAAAACAATAACTCACAAACCCGCAAACCCTAATGGCGTATGTCACATGAAAATTATTGTATAATTATATGGAATATTTACATTTATCACCTTAAAAACAATTAAAAACTAAATAGTTTCTATCTAACACATCAATAATATCATTACCAATCAATAATAAAAACATTTAATGACATTCAAAATATATATTATATGATGAATAAATAAATAGATTATCAAATAGAAATCTAAAATTAATAAATGAAAAATAATAAAACACCACTATAATGATAGTCATATATTACTAAAAAATAAAATATCAATACCTTGAAAAAATTATAAGGAATACAATGAATGGGACCCAACCTGAGGGAATAATATTACAATCTCTCAGTAGAGTTATCCAATAAACTACCTACAGAGAACACCACACATTTACCCATATATCAAGAGTTTTCATAGTGTCTATCTCTCATTTCATGATCATATAAAAATCTAGATATTAACAAAACCCTATATTTATATAATAATGGAAACATGAAAAAAAATGTATTATGTTCTCTAACCATAGTCTCATCAGCGTGATGCTCTATAGAAGAAAAAAAATCAATTTATGAAGATTATTTTGACTTAAATCAACACAATCACTCATTCATTCTATATATAACAATACAATTTCAGTGATTCATATCACCAATATGATAAAAAACATTATTTAGATCCCCTATGATTAATTAGGGATATCATTATCTATATATAATGATTTATAAAAATATAAGACATGCTCCAGCGGACTAAATCCGAGTCCTTGAGGTTATTATCGACATATGCTCCTCATCTAGCTCATATAATGATCACAGATGTTACATTGGACATATCCTCTAGGTTTGAGATATAAAACTAAATTTGACCATTCCTTATTGGCTATATCCTTGTACACTCTATCTCAAATTGGAAAAGTATTCCAATATTAATGTTTTAACCCGCTCCAATGTTATTCCACAATCATGTCTGGCCATCATGTATCATCATAACATGGTAGTATCTACCAAATTATGATCTTAAATATCATTTAAGAACTATCATTTCATATCCATAACTATACAATCACCTTCTACAAGGTTATTGGTGAAATCCCTAACTATTTATAAATTAATACACAGTGTCCAACAATATACAAATCCAATCAAATTATCTAAGAACAACACGAATGTGACCATCCACAAGTCCAGCTTGTTATACTTTTTCTGTGCATAAAAAAAATTGGGATTATTAAAAGGTGTATAAATTATCACTATTCAATAATGTTACATTTTTTGAAGAAGATAATGGAATAGGAAATTATATATTTATGTTGATCATAGAAGCACACATTATTTTTATAACAATGTATCATCCCCATGATGTCAATTATATAAAAAAATTTCAAAATTAAATATTCATTAAATCTATTTCATGGTAATAAGAAAAATATCAATTTAAAATCTATTATAAAAATGAAAATCATATTTTATATTCAAATATGAGGTTTTTGGACAAAATTATTAAAAAATAAATTCAGAATTACTATATTACCCCCTTAAAAAATCATCGGAAATTCACCCATTTCAAATTTACTTTTTCATTTGAAATTATACTTCCAAGCCACCTGAATTTTAAAATTGAATTTTTTAATATTAAAATTGCCTATTTTAAGAAAGCATGTCCAAAGTTAATCTAAATATCTAGGAAATATAATTGAAGGAAAAACTTCTCTTGTTCCACAATGGTGACATGAAATTATTACAACTCACATTGGTATGATTTAGTATAAAAATTAATTATTGGAATACAATAAAAAAATAGGTATTTTATGAATATAAATAATTGAATGTTTATTTTGAACATATTTAAAATTATTAATATATATTTTTATAGGTTTTAATGGTTAGGTAAATGAATTGAAAGGTTAGTATATTTTCAAGTGGAAATTGAATCCAACGAGTACTTAGTGGAGATATATTAAGGATATGGCATAAAATGGTGTGCTTTTAATGTATGTAATCTAAATTGAGTAGAAAAAAGTTTTCAAAAAAAAATCAAGGTCATGTGAACAAATGGAAGGAATAATGTGAGGCATTGGGTTCATAATAGGGACCCTACAGTGCTTTTTCACCTTTTAAATTGGACATAATGATGATAATTTCAGGGTCTATTCATGGTTTTTAGTAAAAAAATGAGTAAAGTGGTGATAATGTGACTATATCCTTCTCTGGTACCATTTTTCTACATGAATGGGTGTGATTTTAGTGGCATTCTACATAGAGTATTTATGTTCTAATCTCCCCACATCATATTTATTCTTTATCTCCACTATTCATATTATTTTTGAATTACTCATTAAGGGATTCAAGTGTGATTCCACCAAATCATGGTGGAATATCATAATAATGATATCAAAATTTCAAGTGATTGATATGTGATCTATTTTGCGAATTTATCCCCACTGTTTATCAACCCGTTTAGGGAGGTGAAACGATTTTTTGGTTTTTATCGAATTTTTAGAATTTTATCCATAATTGAAGATAGATTATTCTAGGAATCATGTATATATGTCTCATATGAGTTATAATGGAAAATTTCTCACAATTAATAAATCATGGTATTATTTTTTCTCAATTCACATGTTTATTAATTTTTTATGTTTTTTATAATTTTTTTTAATTATGAAAAATTAATTTTAAATAATTAATTTTAACATTTGGAGGTTTTTGAAAAATATTGGTCTTAAGGTTCCTATGAATGACTGATTCAATATATACTATATTTGTGAAGTGTGACACTAAAATATTTAGCACTGAAATATTTTTTTAGGTCACAAAATTTATTATCTATAAATATTTAATGTCATTTATATATTTCATTGATTGGGAATGGGTACTATATATGGTGATACTTGAGTGAGAACCAATATTTTTTTAGAATTCATGATATATTTGTAGATATATTTTCCCATAGAATTAAAATTATTCTCAAACGGAAGCGATCATAGAATAACCTAGAAAATAGTCTCCTTGTGTGGACCAGGATGGTTGTAGGTGAAATTTTTAAAGTCGTGTAAAGGGTGGGATTTAGAATATTTGCATTAAGTGGTATGTAGTGCAAATATAAAGGGTTTTACTTTAAGTGTGTCTTAAGTGATGTATGACTTATAGAATAATTTTCTAGGTTATGTTTTGTTCTTATAATGGCTTGTAAATAACCTTAAGATCATGGGAGTGTCAGATTTTAGGTATTATAGTGATGAATGTGATGCTAGTGTAAGGCATATTAAGGTTGAACATAGGTAAAGGAAGTGATTTGATAGTACGACTATATTGTGATCAGATCAATTAGAATATTCCACATGGTATTGACCTCCAAATTGTTACATGATAGATAATTTCAGATGGTTCATGGTCTGTTGAATGTTTAAAATAAGGAAAACGATTTTGAGAATCGTTCTTGTGAAGGATAGTGGGTTTAAGAACCATGTGAGGACATTTGTGATCTAATGAGATGGCCGAAAAAATATAATATGGTTTAGCCGATCATCGTGTTAGTTTGACTAAAGGGGCATGGTGTGGGAATGATAGATAATATATTCTTATATAGTGAAATTATCTTGGTGATGATCCTTTGCAGAACATGTTATCATAATGAAGGATTGGATTTTTTTAAATGATACATATGATAGGGGGGATACTGAAGAGATTCTAGGAGAATAGTGGAATATATGGAATATGGAATTTCTTTCTCTAACTGAGTTCTTTTAAGAGTTCATTGGGAGGTTCTATGAAATTAACTCATTGGAATATAGTCTATGTCAAATTATTCGAGACATGATACCTAGATTTTACTGATTCTTTTGATGGTATCCTAGAAAATAGGGCTTGGATATCAGAAATGGAATTCGTTGATTATATTTGGTTTTTTGGATATCAATATGAGGTAGATCCTGCAATTGTAATGCATTCATATCAAAGGATTTCTAAAATCATATTTCAAAAAATATCATATGTTTGTCCTAGGGGATATCAGTTATCTATGTCATAATAAATATATACATACTTCCTAGGTGATTAATTTTAAATTAATAATCCCTAATTCATATGATTTTATTAGGGGGCACAAAAAAGTATGATCTTTAAAAAATCCTTAGAGGATAAAACCAAATAATGGGTAGTCAGATTGAATTTACAGCCAATGAATATACAACTAAGTTTCTGAAACAACTTATATGTTAAAATATACATCACTTAAGGATATACCAAAGGATAAATTTACTATAAAAAAACTCTCTGAAACATGAGGATGCAGTTTATGAAGAAAATTATGGATGTATTGTTAGAACATAATGGAATTTCTTGTGTTATGCATGGTGAGTTTTATGGTTTTGTACTTTACATTATGTTGGAAATCATATAAATACATGTGCTATATTTAAGAGTTCCATTTATTTTTAGCCTATTATGTGTTGTATTACATCCATACAAAGTTACCATTATTGATGGTAATGACTTCTTTTGCATTTAAATTTTTGGAAATCATCCTAGGATAAGTTATGGTGAAATTTATTAGTATAGATTTGTGAATATTTTGATGTGAGTGAGATGGAATTATTGGAGATGACCTTTTCTATGTTTTTATAATTATTTTTAATTATTACATGTATAAAATTGAGAATAATATTACCAAATAGAGTCTTATATGTGATAAATGTTTTATTATGGCTTTCCGTTTTTTATAAAACATTTTTTCTGATAATATTTTTTGTTTTCATCAGTATAATTACACAGTATTATTTGATATATGATGTATGTTATTATATATTCATAATAAATTTATTTTCATGATATAAATGATATATTCAACCCCTAATATTTATTATAACCTTTTATTTGGAAGACAACCTCAGGAATGTGGTTAGGTGTGCTAATGGTTATGTAGAAACCATTGTCATTTATTATTTTGATAAATCGTGTTAAGGAAGTTACACATAGTATCAATTCATCTATTTATATTTTATTATGTTGGGAATATTATATGGAATTAGTACATTTCAAGACCTATGGAAACACTAATCCAATTAATTTTTAACACCAATATGGTTGATTTCAATGTTATCATGTTTATAGTATTATGAACATTTATTTTTTAGCTTTTGATTGTGATATTTATATTTATGAATTTTTTTAGGTTATTAATTGTTTTTTCATTCATAGATCACTGTGATAAGTGGATGATCATAGATAACATAGGATCATTGAAAATATGTATGAATTTATATGATCAAAATTTTTTTTAAAAAAAATAGTTTATTTAAATTATTTATTTATATGGGGTGTGTGGAAATAAGTTTGGAAATAGGGTTATGATTAATTTAAATACAAGATTTAATAATTCTATATTTTATTAATTAAAATGTTAGATAAAATTAGTTAAATAAAAACTATCATTTCATTGTTTTGGTTTCACATGATGATGATGGTGTATATACACATTTAGTGTGGTGGAAACCATATACTATGTATATTGAGGTTTGTTCGGTGCCTTCATTGTTTTTGAGAAGGATATAACAAATGATTATTTTATATAATTGATGAGGTGTGTAACAAACAAGATATTTTGGATACTATATTAGTTGAATAGGTGGGAGAGAATTATAATGTTGCAGTAAATGTTTTTATATTATTATATATATAACGACCTGAGAATGAAACACAAATTATTAAATAATTCTTCCCAATGATTTGGAAAACACTTAAGATCTATGGGTTTTGGTTATTTTTAAGACTTGACACACAAATATATCATCTTAAATGTTAATATTATATTTATTATTTAAAAATATATTTATTTCTCCTAAATCTCAAATATCTTTTTAAACTGCATAGGATTCCTTTTTGAAAATATATAAGGAACTGGGTGTTATATAATGTCTAGTAATGGAATACATGCGGTAATTAACCATAACATGATTTTAAAGAGGAATAAGAAGATATTATAAAGATAATGATTATAATAGTGGAAGTGTGGCATAATAATGTGAAATCACAAGATCATAAAAGTTTGAACTATATGGGAACAATATATGTGAGGACATCAAATACAAAAATCAAGGGTTACTTAGAACACAATTATCTTATATTGGAAAATGTACCGTGTTTGATTTTTTTCTATCTATAACCCATTATATTACATATCGTATTATATAAATATTTTTTCCAATGCATTATTGTGAAATATAATTCTGAGTGCACCTATTAAATAATGAAAATTAAATATATACATCCAATATAGGGAAAATAATTAACACATAAACTATAACCATGATCAAACTCGTGAGAATGAAGTGGGTTTTATAATTATAATTCAAAAAATAACTTAATTATAAATCATAATAATTAATAATATCAGATTAAATTAAACTATTTTTAACTTCTTTAATTCATATGTGGTCATATATATTTAATGTGGACTTCAGTGGTGTAAAATTCATCTATGGTATATAGGAACAGAATGAATAGAAAAAATCACATTATTAATGCTTTATTGAATAAGTATAGTATATTTTAAAACAATGAATGTAATTTTTTTCCTTAAAACTATAATTTAATGAAGAGGGATACACGTAAAATTTTGATAGATTTTAGAATATATTACTTTTTATAAACATTTAATAAGGGTGGTTCATGACATGGGTTAAGAAATATAAATGTCACCATAAATCATGTCTTATAATTAGTATGATATAATAGGTAAGTAACAATATATATCATCCAGGAAATGAAATGGATATTTTAATAGGTATATATGTAAGGTAACCATTAACTAAAACTAATGGTGTTCGTGATAATAAAAGTGTGTAAATTGGTGTAATGGTAATAGATATTATAACTGATAAGTACCGAGGGAGTTATATAACTTCTCTTACCTCATGTAAAAATTTGATCAGGATATTCTCATACCATACAAGGTAATGAAATAATATTAATTAAATATATATCTGTTAACTATAATAATATCTGTTTAACCATTTAAATTTGTTTTGTTATCGTAGGTTATTTATTTATAATATTGTTTCTAAATAAATTTGTTACTTTAGGTTGTTCTACCAATTTCTCAATAAGACATTTTTTCTTAAATAGATAAAAGTTTATATAAGATAACTTAATGATGTAAAAAAATTATATTGTATTAAGACATTGTTGTTCTATTCTAAAACTTGTAATATAGTTTAATAGTTTATCTTAAAATATTCCAAAAGTAAAAATTCTTCCTTGATAAGCCCATTTAAGTTGAAAGAGATTATATGAAAATTTATTATAAATTAAACATATTTAATTTCCAATAATATTAATCCAAAATAATAATGGTTGAAAAATATCAACTGAATATAATTGTGTGTTTTCAATTTCATCCCTATTAGTTTTTCATAGTAATCAAAACATGTTATTTCGATTAGGTGGCAGTCCAAACTTATGAATGGAAAAAAATAATTTTACATTGAGTGAGTGGGGTTATAAATTTAAATAAATATCATTTAAAAATTATACTAATGTTCTAAATATAATATTATTTAATTATATAATCTTTATAATCTTTTCCATTAAGGTGGAGATATACAAATTAACACTTCATTTTCAAAGGATGTATTCTTCCCACACACATGAAGACATTTTTATTTTCATAATTGATTTTGGAAGAATGTATAAAATTGATATAAAACTAACAAAATAACAATTCAATATACAATTTTTGTATTCTTATAAAAAAATCAACTATATTGGTGAATTTATGGCTTTTAATAACGAATGTAAATAACAAATATGAGTTAAGAGTACTACTTCCTCTAGTGACGTTCTCTCATAAGTAACACCCTAAGGATTCATAGTATGTTCTTTTATGTAGAATAAGGATTAAAGTGTGTCGGGTTGGTGTGGAAGAGAAAATAGGGTATATTATTTGATTATCCAAATCATTAGAATTTGTGGATAAATGGAGAATAGGTGATCTCCTTTTATATATAATGAGTGGAATTTTTTGTAAAAAGCATTTAAATAGTCAATTACATTATTTGAGTATTCAAGAAAAAAGGGCCTAAAATGGATAATAATTGTTTAGGGAAAATAATATTTATGCTAATCCCTCCTATATCAAAATTCATATATATTTTCACATGTTTTATCACTTTTAACTTTGTTAAACTAATTTTACCCAAATTTACCAATACGGTGATAACTCCACATTCAGCTGTTGTAACTAATTTAAATATAAAAAATTCAAATAATAATTATTTAATTATTGGAAAATTTAAATTTTAAAATTGGTAAAATATTTATAAAATAAAACATCAATTTCTTTATAAATTTAAATTACAATTTGAAGACATATCCTATAAATACCATTTTTATGAAAAATTTAAATTTAACAGCCACAATTATGCATGGGATAAAATTATAAATATTAATTATTATTAAGATATGAACTACATTAGAATAAAACATATAAGAAATATATGATAATAAAATATACCCAAAATCATATTTTAAAAATAATAATTATTTAAATGGAATGGCCAAAAATGTTTTTTTAGCTTAAATATATTACTTTTGATTTTTAAGTTTCAAAAATGTTATATAAAATTAAAATCATACCTTGAATGTGAATAATTATACATCTTTAACAAATATTTGATCAATTATATTTATTTATAAAATTATATGTCTCTCTTGAATACTAATAAAGTAATAAGAGAAACCATTTAGTTTAAAATAGAATTATTTTAACTTTTTATTTAAAAGTAAATTAGTGTGGGAAATATAATGAAATGTTCATATTCTAGTTTTTATCCTTTATATTCTAAAAATTCATATATTCAAAATATTTTAGAACATTAAAATAAAATATTAATGAAAATATTAATTTTTGGGGTCAATATTTTTTTAAAATATGTTTATAAAAATCATTATTTGCAATTGATTACTCTGGTAAACATAATGTGAACATGTATATCTAATTAAAATATCATTAAATACCATCATTTTATTAACCATAACTACGTAATCTAGATTCCACTATTTTATATAGGATTATAAAAACCATTAATTATACTCCAACATCTTATTCCACGCTTCTCATTTCTATAGTTTTCATTTTAGATCTCTCTATAGGGTATCTACATTCATGATAGTCATTCTCGCCAAATATTTTATTATAAAAAATTCGATTAATAAATTATATAATTGTTTATGGGTGTTTTTTGTTTTCATGATATTGTTCTTTTCAATTTAACCTCCCCTTTTATATTTTTCCATTCTTAATGAAATAAATCATCAATGATATGTAGTACTCCATTTTGACTAGATATAAGGTTTTATCAACATACATTATTATTTATTTATATAATTGAATAAAGTGTCTTTATAATTTTTAATTACGATTATGACATAATCTACAATCAAAAAATCATTATGTTGAATGAATAAGGAAATAATGTTTATAATTATATGGGAAAAATTAATTGATCAAAAAACAATAAGAATTACAATCACCCCATTAAATAAATTGTGTCCTCACAATATTAATTATGAAAATGTAATGAATATAGTTAGGGTTATCATTATCGTAGTCATGAATCAATTTAGAGTTTTCAGAGAAATATCTTCCTTGAAAACATAGAGAACATATATTTGTACTCAAAATATGATTTTTAATATTATTGGGTTTTTATCCATCAATTTTATCTAACACATTATAGTTAATATTTACTGAATAAATATACAATAAACTGTTTGTATTAAATATGATTCCATTATTCCAAAAAATAATTATTTCTATCATTATAGAGGAAAATAAATTCTCAAAATCAAAATTAAATGTATATAAATTAATAATAATAAGACTCACATGAATCATAATCCTACAATACATGAATATTATATTCTTATATTTGAGAAAAGAGATATACCACTTTTTTTTATTTTAATTGATTATACTGTTTGAAAAAATACATAAAATAAGACATATGAAAATCTAGATTGCTCAATATATTTTCAAAGAACCACTAATTTTTTACTTTCTCCGACAATAAATGTTTTTTCATAGTATTTTCCTTAGTTCCATGGTCTAAAATAGATTTTTTATCTATTCTCATGTCAGTATCATGAAGTAGTTCTCTAGTTTTTGTATCTCCCAAATTCCACCCTTAAAAAACAAATAATTTCAAGTGGATATTTAGACATAATATTATTTTCCCATATTAATATCTAGAATGAAATTTTTTCAATAGAGGATTGTGACCTATTTCCCTCATCACAATAGATAAAATATATTACAGTTATATTGATACATTCTCTGAAGTGTATCTTCCAATGTTTTTTACATGAAGGATATTTAATCTCAATTCCATTATTATAATTATCATCATAAATTCAATAATACTTCATCATTATTTTAATGTTTGGGGATGGATACTCAAACATGTCCACATTTTTAATTATAATTTTTGATATATGGTATTTCATAATTACAAGGAATCTTTTTAGATATCTTATTTATTTAGTTAACTCTCTAGGGATATATCTTAATTTTCCATGGAATCAATTTTTAACCCAAATCATTAATGCTCAAACCATTACTAAATCCAAAATGGGTTATTCTGAGTGATGAATAATTAATAAGTTAAGAGAAAGATCATAAATGATTTTATGAAAAACCAAACCTCAAAATTCATTGTTTATTAAAACCCTGACATTAGATTTTAGATCATCATAAACAAATTTTTGTTTAATAAAGAATCAATTCTATTTAATTATTTTATATTTCAAAAATAAAATGATTAACATAATAAATAAAAATAATGGATGATAAAGATATTTAGAATTACCAATGAATATTACCATGGATAATCAAACTTGGTAAATAGTTAGGGCCCTTTGTCATGGACCAGTTGACAATTGAGTTCACACCAAATACACCATCTTAAAGGATATTACCAATAAGTACGTATGTTAAATAACCTATGTCAAATTTTAGCATCCAAATAGGGATTCTATTGTTAAGGTATCCACATAATCAAAAAATTTAAAAAAAATTATTATGGAATCTTATACATATGCTTGTCCCTAATGTTTTCAATAAATTTTTCAAGTCAAAATCTCCAAAAATAATGATAAATTGATCTAATAGAAATTATAAATAAATCATCCTAAAACAAAAATTAATTTATAGTTTCTCACACATATTTACAATAAAATTTATTGGAAGGATTTATAGATCTAATTACATTGGATGTTTAGGAACATAATAAAATGTATTTATCATAAAAAGTCATCATTATTTAAAATAATATATAATTCCATTAATATTAATAGATATTCCAAAAAACATTATTGGACACCTAATTGAATATACAAAAATGTTGATCTATAAATTAATATAAGTGAATAAAAATGGATATACAAAATAACATGAAAGAGAGGAGGTAGAACATAATATCATAAATTGAATGGTCATAAGCATGGGAACATGGAATATGGAAATGAAATCCTATTATCTTGGAATAACTGAATATATAGATAAACAAAATACATGACTTCATAAAATTATTTTTATATCCTATTACCAATTTATGAGTTACACCCTTTACCTTTTAATGGTTTTACCATCTTTTGGATTGGGTGGATACCTATAGAGATGATGTTAGTGATTTGTTGGAGTTTTACTATTAACTGTTTAATTTTATATACAATATAGAAGTTACACGACAAGTAAAAATGTTATTTTCCATGTAATGGTAGCTGGATTTATGTCATGAAAGGGGATTCATGCTATAATAGTTACATGTCACGAAACGAGGTTTCACATCATGTCTTTTTTAAATAATTGTTTTTAAATATGTGACAGTGAATTTTTTCCCTACATGTACACCATGGATTTCATGACATGTAACTATATTACACATTGTGAAATGGCCCGTGTCCAGGTTTTTAAATTGGGAGAGTGGTTTTTTTGTTATCGATAATTCTCTGGACCACTTGGCTCTCAAATAGTGGTTCTTCCTAAGTAATTTTTGGGGACACATCTCCTCCTAGATCGGTCTATTTGACATTTGATATCTATTTCACCTATGGTGAATCTCTCTAGGTAAGATAAATTTCTATACCATCATTTCCTTTTATAATGGTATCGCCATTGGGAGGAATCCTTGGATTTGTTGGCCTATGTTCGGTGATTCTTCTTTGATCCGTCCTATATTCATTTCATGATCTCATTCTAGAGATCTTTTATTCTATTTCTCATAGCGTAGTGGGTATTCATCTTTGTGGTATGATTTTTTCCTATCTTATTATGACTAATTATCTTATAAATTTATTTATTCTTGATGTGGATTAGATTATAGAGACTTTCATGACATTGTATGGATTCGTTGATTTTGGATTCTATTGCGGGTGTTTGTGGCTAGACATTTGAGGTAGGAGGTTCTATCTCTATCCAACATTGATGAACCTGGTATTATTGTTTTATATAAAAAATTCATATTGAAATTGGCATAATTGGATTGTGGGAGTTGAAATCGAGTTTTAGGGATAAATTGGTTTTCCCTTGTAATTGATAAATGAAGATAAAATTTGTATTTTCATAGCATAGAAATGGAAATTATAAAATGGAATTGAAATGTTTTTAAAGTAAATAAAATGAATTTTTAAAAAGAGAGAGCATGTGTTGCCTTGGGTATATAGGTGTATGTTTTAGGTTGGAGCCATCATCCATTATTTTGTTATTATATAGGAGGTTTATCTTGTGTATTTCCTTTTTTTACCGTTGTTCTCTATGATCTATATTAGTAATTTGAGGGGTTTACTCATGGGGTATTCTCATGCTTCCTCGAACCATTATACTAGGATGAGAATTTGTACACATGATTGACTGTGGTATGAGTAGTCTGTTACCTGGACCTATAGTATTTCTTTGTGTTTTCATACCTATGAAACAATTTTTTAATACTCAGATTTCTGTGTAAGCCTTGATATTCCTGTTTATGCCTGTATAAAATGATATGGGAAATGTAATTTTAATAAATATACCTTCTTTTTTTATAAATTTTAAAAATGTGTATGTTTACCATGTTTTCTATAAATCATATTTACCTTTTATCAGGCCATGTTTTCTTCAAAATGAGAAAACATGGATTTTTATATAGAGAGTTGATATGGAAAACCTATGTGGGATCCTAATAAGCCTATTATCTCACACCATGCGCAACCTTTAAATGGTTTTTAGACCTTTGTTTTTCATCTGTTTTAGGTAAATTAATGGTGTCACAGTGAGGATGTAAGGTTCATGTCATCTATTTAGTTAAATGGTGGTTAGATGGTGGAGTTCGTCCCTACAGTCATTTGAAGTAGTATTTTTATTTTTTATTCCTTTGAATATGTACTTTGCATGATGATTTTAGAGACTTTCGCATTTTTCTATTTATTCCATTTTCTTATAGTTATGACATATATAAATTCTTCATCTTCCATTATTACTTCTTGTTTTGTGTGTGTGTCTTTGTTTATATATATATATATATATATTAGGTTGTTCATTAGGTTGGGACATTTGTTCCCTATGACATGTTCTTTGATTCCTGGTTGCTTTTCAATAGCCCATGGGGATCAGAAATTCCCTTCGGGTATGTGAGAGATTGGTTTGGGTTCCAGGTTTGAGAGTAACTCGGGATGGATCATTAAAACTTCATTTCATTGTAGGCTATTCCTCTTGATTCCATGTCGTAGGATGTTTGTTATAGTGGAGATATTATAGTTTGGACTTGAGAGGTGTGTTGTGATATGTTTATGGCCGTATTATTTCATAAAGAGACTGATATTTCCAAGGGACATTTGGTTGTGTGTGTTCAGTATTGGTTTTTCTTTTAAAAATAATACTTTTTGATTAAGGATTTCCTAGTTTTAACTGAGATTTGGTTAATTGTATCATCATTATGATGTTTTCGGTGTGTAGTATCTTTCCTCTAATATGTCATCCATAACTTCCATAGGAAGGTTAAATTGATTCTCCTCAATGGAATCCACCTATAGATCAAAATATTATATAGATTATAATATTAGATGCTTGTGATGTCTATGTGGATGTACCATGATTTCATAAAACTATTTTTGTAGGTATAACCAGGAGTTGAAGGATAGATATATCGATAATGGTAATCCTTTTGTGAGAGGCCAACATCATTAAATGGATTAATGAACCTCAAGAGTTAGAGGACTAGTTGTAGTGGATCAATAAAATATTAAAGAATCTGGAGACACTTGAGAACATCAGAGTAAGGTTTTCAGTATTCAGACTCAAGGGGTCTGGCATGCAATGGTGTGATTCGATGGTCCAAGTAGATATTAATGTGTACTAGGATTGGAAGGGTTTAAAATACTAGTTCTTTCTGTAGATTTTTCCAGAGTCTCTCATGTTGGTGATGTCACTGGAGTTCATTTCTTTATAATAGAGAGAGTGTTTTGTGTATTCATACATCAAACTCTTTTTTGAGCTTTTCTGTTTTTTCCATAAACGTGGTGATGAATGAGTAGTTGAAGGCATAGAAGTATCTATATGATTTGGAAACATATATTAGATTATAGGTATTAATGATAAATAATTAATCCACTGTAGATAAAGTAGACCAATATATAATGAAAAAAATGAATATGGAAGTCAAGGTTGTATTTTCAATCTATTCTCTTCAATCGACTATATGCTTCAGTGACACACATGGGATGATGTGGAAGTAGAAAGATCATCACTAGAGTAGTAGAGGTGGGTCTATTCAATGATCCTATTTTCCCTCATCTATTCCAGTAGGTATTGTGCCTATGAATTTCTATCGGAGTGGTATGGGAGGTCCCGTAGACATTCTTTTCATGTGCATAAGAATACATTCAATAGCTATGGACATGTTTTTCACCTAAAGAAATTATGTCAAGATATATATTTTCATCATTATAGTCAGGACTTTCAACTCTAATGGATACTATAGTGCATTCAAAAGAATTAAAGAAATCATGGAACTAGCCACAAGGCTCAAGAGGGAATCATTTTCACACAAAATATGATTATCTAGTGGAAGTTGATGCATGTCGAAAAATTATGAGATGTACTCTCCTTATTTTATCTTCATTAGAAATTTATTTATTTGATACTTGTGCCTCCCACTTGTTTATATCTAAAAATTTCATGGATGTTCATAATCATCCACAAAAACATATGTATTTTAAAATATATTACTAAATTACTATTACTAAAATGAATTTTAGGGATTCATGTTTCCTTTGTGTTCGTTAATGAGACCTAATTCAATGTTGGTTTGGGATATTCACATTTTAGATCTAGATCTATTTTACATCATCATTGGTATGGATTGGATTTTTACTCATTGAGCTGAAGTTGATTATTATCACTGAAGTGTTTTTGTTTTTTCTATCGATGGGGGTTCTTATATGTTTCAGGTGGTTAGGGACTTAAGGTAAGGTTTTACCGGACCATCCCGCCCAAAAAAACAAGAGTTTGTTTGTAAAGTTGTGTCTGAGACCAATGATGTATCTTCTATTGATGATCTTATTGCTTTTTTGAGAATTCCCTATCATTTTCCCTTAAGAGTTCTCTAGTATTCTATGATAGTGATCGAGGTAGATTTTTAATTTTATCTAGTATAAGGGATGAAACTGATATTGATACCTTCATGTTTTATAAAACCATCAGAGAATAAAGAACATAAGATTAAATTTAAATACATATTATAAAAATGTATTGTTCACCATATTGTTTCACCTTGGTAGCCTTAGTTCTATTTTCTAAGAAAGCATATAGTTCAAATCATTTATTTGTGAACAATCAGATGTTGAGTCGTGTAATGATTAAAAAATAATATCTTTTCACTCATGTTGGTGATCTGTATGATCAGTTAAAGGGAGAAATTTTGTTTTCCAAGATGTAACATTAGGTGGGTTATTATTTGCATTGAGTTCAGTATTCTTATATATCGATGAAATATTTAAAGTGAATGTATAGAAAATATGAATATCTTTTGATTCATTTTTGTCGATGTAATTATCCTAGAATATTTATGGATTTGATGAATTCTGTATTCGATCAATATCATTACACTTTTGTGGTACCAATCATGGATGATATTTAGGTTTATTTGAAATATGAGTAAGATCATAAGCACTCTATGAGTTATGTTTGAGAAATTTTGATAAGTCAATATTTGTATGGAATGAAATTTAATGGTATTATGTATATTCCAGATGTGACGTTCTTGGGGCATAGAATTTCTGAGCAAGGATTATCAGTTTATTTATAGAAGTTAAAGACTATTCTTCATGGATGAAACCACATAATATCAGTGAGATTAATGTGTTCCTTGGTCTTGCTGGATAATTCTGAAAGTTTTTCATGGAATTGTCTAATATAGAGTCACCCTTTACTAATCTTACTATGAAAGTAGTGAAATTCTCTTGGGATAAAAACATTTAGTCTTCATTTGATGAACTGAAAATGATTCAGACATTGGCTCCTATTATGATCTTACCAGAGCATAATAAGAGGTACATTATGTTTTAGGAAGCTTTAGGTGCATGTTTGGGATGAATTATTATATCGGATGAAAAATTAGTAGATTTTGGCCCTCTTCAGCTTCGACATCATGAAAATAATTATATCACAAATGATTTAGATCTTGTTGCAGTCATGCATGAAGATAAGCGTTTGTGTCATTTTCATTTTGTGGGGAAGTTCACATTCTTCTCTAATAATAAGTGATTGAGTTATATCCATTCTCAAAATAACATTAACATAAAATATATGTGATGGTTTGAATACCTTTAGATTCTTGACTTTGATATCACCTACACCAAAGAGAAATAAAACATTGTTGGAGATGATATTTTTTTAAAAGTACCAATGTAAGATATTCTCAAATCTAAGGAAGATTAAAACCAAATGGGGACATTCATACTGTTTCATCCTAATTCTCAAGAGGATGTTTCAAGCATCATTTTTACCAGTGTTCGGTTAGCATCATCTATCTTAGAGTCTATTTTTCAATATAACACCCTATGATTTCATGGTATGTTATCTCTTTAAAATAATTCAATGGCTTGCACTACACATAAAACTAAGGTCAAGCACACCACGTCTTACCAAAAAATCCATTCAAAAGTTGTTTTGAATACTATTTACTACATTTTGAATTCTATATACTCCATATAATTTTAACATACATTTTTTTAATTTTACATAATATAAGAACAAATTCAATTTTTCATATAAATGTAGTGCTTTTGAATAAATGAAATTTTACCGCCTATTTATAGTGAAACCTTGTTAAATACAATATTTGACTTAATTATATATTTAATTTGAAAAAATAAGCATCTTATTTATAATATGGACCTAAAAATTTGGTTTGGATAAATTTTTGGGGATTTTTTTGAAACATTCAAATTTTTTATGAATATTAGAAAATATACTAAATTTTAATTGAAGAAATTTTTTTTAATCCAAATAATTTATTTTGATAAATTATAAATTTGAATGATTTTGAAGTAAATTTTTATTATATTTTTATCATTTAATACAATTTTTTTTATTGGAAGTAATTTTACATTTTAATTAAACATAAACACATACCAATATTTTGATAGTTTTTATTTCACAAAAACAAACTTTCTGGTTTTGACAAAGAGAATTAATTTTAAATTATTTAATGAAAATTATAGGTTTTAAATTTGGTAAAATAAAATTCATTTTTCAATTTTTAATATCAAAATTATATTAGGTTAAATTTTTGGAATTTTTCGGAGAACATAAATTTTTTTATAAATAGTGAAAAAAACTAACTAGTAGATAAAAACCAAATTTTTAATTTACATAATTATTTTTAAAATTTTATATTAATATGATACACAATACATATATAAGCACAATGTAATTTATAGGAGTTATTTATTAATAATATTATATATCGATTATATTATTGACCCATTTTAACGTCTTTTAACACATGTTCTAAGCACATTAACCACCTTCTAGAAACATTTGAAAATTTGAATAAATCATAATATTTACACTTAGGTGCATTGAATTTTAAAAATATGGGAGACACAGTTGAAATCATTATGTAATATGTTATTGAATATGATGAAATTAATTTTTGAAGAATTGTAACTTTTGAATTTTATTTACAATCGTTAAAAGTAAATATGGTAATTATTTGTATAAATTATATTATAATTACCCTAACACATGTCCTAATTCTATAAGATAAGTGTATTTCAACCAAATATATCATTAGGAAAAAAATATGATTCTTTTTGATCCACATGTATTGTATTAAGACATTTATTATATATTTTTTAAAGACGAGTAAAAAGTGTAAAATTCAAGGTTTAATAACTAATCCATTTTTATTATAGGTTTAGAAATTTAAATTAAACTATAAATAATTATTAAAATGATTAATTAATTTCCAATATAAGATATTTTATTTATAATTTTTAGACATTAAATATGTAAATTTATTTAGGACACAATTGTGATGCAATAACTACCTTATTAAAGAAAGATTAAAATAATTAATATATTAAATATAAAAATAAAACTAAATTGAGACTTTTGAAGACATCCACTTGTTATTAAGAATAAAGTGACAATTTAGTGTTGATTTAACGTATTTAATATAAGAATGATACTTGTTATGAATTTCACAAAAACCAAATACTAAATAGTGTCAAAATTGACATAAATGAGTTTTTAAAAATAAAACTATATTATTAAATGATATAATATTCCTAAAATTATACGATTTGGCCAATGGACTTATATAATTATATATATTTCATTAAGGAACCACTTGGGGTTCAAATAGTGTTTTATAGTATGTTTATTAACCATGTATTATAATAACACAAGAAGACATGGGAAAAGGTATACTATTTAACTAGGGGTTAAATCTAAAAGATATGGATAATACAATGACCCAAACATGTTTAAAACCTAATGGTTGAGATTATTTCTACCCATCCCAACATTATACTATAACTAAATCTATTTTGAGATATAGGAAACCGAAAATTATTTTA
Organism: Viscum album; assembly: GCA_963277665.1. Taxonomy (NCBI): domain Eukaryota; kingdom Viridiplantae; phylum Streptophyta; class Magnoliopsida; order Santalales; family Viscaceae; genus Viscum; species Viscum album. The sequence continues at coordinate 896,558,341 of OY728138.1, forward strand.
TAATATATTTATATTTCAAACATTTCTTAAAGATCCCCTCACCTCTCTTATTAAAGGGTACTTATCCTTATTTTCATTTGACATCTCAAAATCCATTTGTATTATCCAAACCAATATCCAATGTTCTCCCAAATAACCTCACATCAACCAAGAGGCCTAACTTTAATTAGAATTCCATCCTATTGAGACATTTTTTTCAAATCAAAAGAAAGCACCCAAAGATGAGGTAATAATTTCAACACCTCTTTCAAAGTTCTTTTCATCATACACTTCTTATTTCTTTGTTTTCCAAGACCAGAATAATAACTCTCTTACCTTATTCATTGTATGATTTTTTTATAAATATGGTTCAATCATAATTAATATTCAATCCATCATATGAATGTCAATGTTATCATATGTGTGTGCGTACGACTTACCTTCTCCACATCGTAGGGTAGTTTGTTATTCAACACTTCATTATTTATATGGGTATAATAATGAGTATAATTATTGAAAATAATAAATATAACATATTAATGATTTTGAATATATTATATAACATCCTAATACATTCTATTTTACCATCAATATAATGATATTGTCGATCATTGATAGAGAGCTGTCGTGGGCGCCCTCAAATGATTAGTGTAATTTGGGGTACTTAGATGCAGCAGAGTTGCTGACCAAGGTCGTCTTTCAAAGGAGGAAGTGAATTTAACAACTTATTAAAGGTATTCTAAAAAAATAAATTAAAATATAATAGAATAAAAAAAATACTTTAAAGGATTGGGGTTTTTTGTAGTTTATGAATTTAGAAAAAGTTTTCTGGAAGAAGATTGTATAATTTTGTTGTTTTTAGTTTTGAAATGAATTTTGATTAAAATGACACAACAAGAAGATGTTTTTTTAGAAATCTATTTAAAAGGCGTAATCGATCTAACTATACCTATTCACTTTATTATTAATCATTATAATTTAAATTATCATTCACTTAATTATGATCCCTTAATTTGTTAAATCCCAAACCCTATGAGAATTAACTTTACCACGAAGATGATGTGAATTTAACCCTAGGCTATCTTCGGAACATGCAATCGGAGCACCCAACATTGATTGATGTTCTAAGATTAGCTTATGGTCAGTGGTAAATTAAGGCTCATATCCATTCTGGAAATGAGGATGAATTTTGTTTAAGAATTATATTTGAACTCTACAAATTTATCCCGTGTGGTCTTGTATTACCGATTAAGATCGTGCTCTTACAATTTACACAAAATCCCGACCTCACGTGTTTTTGTGTTAATTGTTCAATTGCTTGCTTAGTTTCTTAAAATTTAAAAACAGAATTCATGGATCATATTAAATGAATTACAGTAGCTCAATGATTCAAAATAATTAAATGAATAGGGTAGAAAATAGATCGATTACTAAAAGACTACTCTTCCATGGGTGGCGTAATCATCGTAGAAGCGTTTTGCATTTGCAAAGGTTTATAATGGGTATAACCCAATAACGCTTATACTCAATAATTCCAGCCCAAAGAGGAAGATTAAGAGAAGAATAAATTTAAACAAAACAGAAGAAAAGAGAAGAAATAAAAGAAGAATAAAGAAGTTTATTACACAAATGAAAACATTAGAAAATGAAGAAGAGAAGGAGGCTTCGATGAGGGGATCCTTGTTTCAAGAGCTACCCCTCTTACAATGGTTGGAGAATTTGGGTGAAACAAATTCTCCTCTACCTCCAATCTCCCAATGCATGTCCCCACCCCTCCAAATGAGAAAAACTCCAATTTATAGAGCGGGGGAGAGGAGAGGTTACAAGTGGTTTCAAGTGTGAATGTGGAAATTCGTCCATATATTTTCATGCAAATTGCACCGCCCATTTGACCACAAAAACGCGTGAATTGGCCGGCCTTCCAGAAGGATAAAATCTGAGAATATGGGTCCTCTATCTCCTCTCTAAATTGGGGTGCAATATAATCCCATATATAGGAGTTATGTCCGCCATACAGATGTTTATCCATTCTGGAGAGTCCAGCCCAGCTTTGAATTTATGTCCCAATTACTCCATTAAAATGCATTCTTTTGATCTAGTGTCCTGAATAAAAGCTTTATATACTTACGGTAGAAGCACTGTTGCAAAATTGAAAATTCAAATAATCAATATAAAAATATTTATCTTCGAAATACTACAGTGAACTATAAATGGTAAAACTGGAATTTTCATCAAATATTCAAATGAATGATCTAATCCCAAATATTTTATAAATAAAAATATTTAACACAATGTGAGGAAATTATATCATTTATTATCAATAAAAGATTCAGTAAAATAGTGCTTTATAAACTCCCCCATACTTACCCTTTTGCACACCTGGGAAAAACCTCATATCAAGTAAACATCAATATCAAATTAAAACCAATTTTAAAACACATATCCTTAAGATCAATCAATTTCACACCAAGAATCAAAAGATATAATGCCTCATAAAAAAACTTATTTTAATTTCTCCATTTATATCATTCAATATATTTCCACTTCATTTATCCTCCCATGCACAAAACACTTACCTCGCTTTAGTTTTCTCTCATAACTAAAATATCAATTTTTTTGCAATGTCTTTCTCATCCAAACTCATACAACGGTCACCATAGGCTTGATAGATTTCTACATCGCTACCCGATGTGAGTCAAGGACATATTTTTATCATGAGGACTTTTCAGGGGTTTTTTGTGGCTTTCGGTTGGTAGGATTAAGATGTGAAAAACTCTGAGGCTGAATGAGGAGGGATTGACTCTTTTGAAGCAAAATTGCATTAATCTAATTTTCACATAAATATGGCCTTTTCTTCAATCCCCATAGTATCAATTCATCTCCATCATCATGAAAAGTCATGAAAGTTTTACACCATTCATCATTTCAGCATAAAAAATGTCAATCTTCTCAAACATGATTTTCTTGAAAGCTCCAGATGGGAACAACTTTCCACCTCAATTAGAAGCTCCAGAAAAGGCACAGCTTCACTTGTCATGAAAGCTCCAGAAAAGGCACAGCTTTCAATATACTGACTTTCTTTAGCAGCAAACACATCTCTTCAGAATTTAATTTTCCACCCAAAGTATCACAGAATGCGGTGGAAAAACACAAGACAACTTCCCCCACACTTAAGATCAACTAGATAATTCAATTTCACATCAAGAGTTGGTTGGATAGGGAAAATTGGCTTGTAATGTGGCTAAACTAATAGGATTTTCATGGATTCTAAGGGCTAAAAGGATTAAATATTCAAGGTAGGCCATTATAAAAAAGGTTTTTTGAAATAGGGGATTTAATACCAAACAAATGCCTCAATCATTTAAACATAAGTACCTCAAACCCTCAAGTTTTGACAGGAATAGATCAAATTCTGGTTAAATCAAGTATGTTTTGGTTCTCTAAAGATGTGAGGTGAATGTAAAGAATATGAAAATAATGGTTTGTAAGCCTCACAGAAAAGTGATTTAAAATATAAAGACAGTGAGATTGGCATGGGATCCAAAATTCAGCGTACTTTTCATGAAATTACTAAATATTTGAACTTGAAACAAAGTCATTTCAGCATTCATTTAAGCTTAGTTTTAAGGGGTAAATTGTTTCACTTATTGATATGGATTTAAAAATGGTGATGAGAATCATTTCAGCTCAAAAATTTCAAAAACACAAAGAAAATTGAAAAAAATAAACACACAAAATTTGAAAAACACACAAATATTTTTGGTTTTTTTTGAAAAGGAAAGAAATTGAAATTACCAAACTAAAAGGTTCCCTCCTCACACTTAAAATATTTCATTGTCCTCAATGTGAACCTATGAGATGATATATGCACATGAAATGCAGAATTTTTAAAAAGGACAAATAATATAAAAGTGAAAGGGTTAGGAATATCCTGATGTGCTCAAGTGATGATGGGGTCATGCAGTGTGATAAAATCCACTGCATCAGTAGGAAGTCCCTCAATATATCTCTTCAAACGTTTCCCATTGACTGTAAAGCTCCTTCTAGTGTCCTCTTGTGTGATCTCTACTACACCATAAGGAAAAACATTAGTCACAACTTAAGGACCTAACCATCTGGAACGCAACATTCCAGGCATCATCTTCAGTCGTGAACTGTAGAGAAGGACATTCTCTCCAACATGAAACTCCCTTTGTTGGATCATTTTTTCATGAGATGATTTTGATCTTTCCTTGTAGATCCTTGAGTTCTCATATGATGACAACCTAATCTCCTCAAGCTCTTGAATTTGCAGCTTCCTTTGGATTCCAGCTTGGGGAAAATCCATGTTGCATTTCTTTATATCCCAATAAGCCCAATGCTCGACTTCCACTGGGAGATGACATTCCTTCCCAAAAACAATCTGAAATTGGGATATACCAATGGGGGTCTTGTATGCTGTTCTATAAGCCCACAATGCATTATCCAAGTGCTTGCTCCAATCCTTCTTATTTGGCTGCACGGTTTTCTCCAAGATTTGTTTCAACTCACGATTTGAAACCTCATCCTGGCCATTTTTTTGGGGTGGTATGGTGTTGATGTTTTGTGTGTCACCCCATACATTCGAAGGAGGGAAGCAAAATTCCTATTGAAAAAGTGTGTCCCTTGGTCACTGATGATGGCCTTTGGTACTCCGAACCTGTAGAAAATTTGAGCCTTGACAAAATCCACTACAACATGAGAATCGTTAGTCCTGGTGGCCTTGGGCTCCACCCATTTACTCACATAATCAACAGAAACCAAAATATACAAAAATCAAAATGAACTGGGAAAAGGACCCATAAAATAAATTCCCCATACATCAAAAATCTCATAGAATAGTATGGGTTGTTGGGGCATATCATGTCTCTTAGAAATGTTTCCAGTGTGTTGGCAACAAGAGCATGACTTACAAAACACATGGGCATCATGGAATAATCTAGGCCAATATAATCCAAAGTCCAAAACCTTCCTAGCTGTCCGTTGGGGTTCAAAGTGTCCACCATAAGCAAGTGTATGACATAAATGCAAAACAGACTCAAACTCATGATCGAGAACACACCTCCTAATGACTTGGTCACTACACATGCGCCATAAGTATGGATCATCCCAAACATAAAATCTTGACTCACTCTTTAATTTTTGGACTTGATGTTTCTTTAAATTTGCAGGGATTTCAGAAGCAAAAAGGTAGTTAACTAAATCAGCATACCAAGGATGCGTACCTGAGATGGTATAGAGATGCTCATCAGGGAAAGTGTCCCGAAGTGGTACCTGATCCAAGGTGTCATCCTCTAGTGTGTGAGTATGCTTACTCATGTGGTCCACCACCATGTTTTCTGAACCCTTTTTGTACTTTATCTCGATGTCAAACTCTTGAAGAAGGAGCATCCAACGGATAAGTCGTGGCTTTGCATCTGGCTTTTTCAGGAGGTACCTCAAAGCTGCATGGTCAGAAAAAAAAACTACTTTTGAGCCCAATAAATATGAACGGAATTTATCTAAGTCAAATATGATAGCAAGAAACTCCTTTTCTGTGGTTGTGTAGTTTGATTGGGCTGAATCCAATGTCCTTGATGCATAGGCAATCAAATGTGAACGTCCTTCCACTCTCTAAGATAAGACAGCTCCAACTGCGAAGTTGGAGGCGTCACACATAAGCTCAAATGGAAGGTCCCACTGTGGGGTCTGTATGATAGGTGGAGTGGTCAGGAACTTCTTTAGCTCATCAAAGGAAGTCCTAATAGAATCATCAAACACAAAATCAGAATCTTTTTGAAGTAATCGTGACATAGGAAGAGCGATCTTACTAAAATCTTTGATGAAGCGCTGATAAAATCCTGCATGCCCTAGGAAAGATCTAACATCACGCACACATGAAGGATAGGGTAAGGATGAAATAATGTCTACCTTATATCTATCAACCTATATCCCATGTTTTGACACCACATTCCCTAAGACAATGCCATGCTCTACCATAAATTGACACTTTTCAAAGTTTAGGACCAGATTCTTCTCAATACAACGATTCAACACCTTTCCCAAACTACTTATACATTCATAAAATGAAGACCCATACACTGTAAAATCATCCATAAATACCTCCATGCAGGTCTCAATAAAATCAGAAAAAATACTCACCATACATCTCTGGAAGGTACCTGGGGCGTTGCAAAGTCCAAATGGCATCCTCCGGTAGGCAAATGTGCCAAAGGGACAGGTGAATGTAGTCTTCTCATGATCCTCTAGAGCTACAGGAACCTGAAAATATCCAGAAAATTCATCCAAGAAACAATAGTGTGTTTTCCTAGCTAGTCTCTCGAGCATTTGATCAATAAATGGGAGGGGGAAATGGTCCTTGCGAGTGGTCTGATTTAGTTTCCTATAATCAATACACACATGCCAACTATTTTGTACCCTCATTGGAACTAAATAATCTTTATCATTTTTAACAATAGTAAAAATAGTTTTCTTAGGCACAACCTGAATTGGACTTACCCACTGAGAATCTGAAATGGGAAAGATTATACCTGCCTCGAGCAATTTCTCAACTTCTTTTTTAACAACATCCAGGAGGGTGGGATTGAGTCTCCTTTGTGGCTGTCTCACCGGTTTATCCCAATCCTCCAAGAGAATCCTATGCATGCAAATGGAGGGGCTAATACCTAATATGTCAGCCAAGGTCCACCCAATCGCCCTGATGTTCTCCCTTAAAATATTCAAAGGCTTTTCTTCATGTTCAAAAGGGAGATTGTTAGCAATGATAACAGGTAATCTCTCACCATTCAACAAGTATGAGTATTTAATATTTGGTGGCAATGGTTTGAGTTCTAATGAAGGAGGGTGTAGCATGGATGGAGAAATTGATGCAACAAACATATATTCACAATGAAAATCAGTATCAGAATAAAAATCATCACAATCAGAGAATAACGCACCAAATCTATCAGCATACTCAATAGCCATGTCATAATCAGAGTTCACATGATCAAAATCAGAATATGATTCCATTTCAGAATCAAATCTTAGAGAGTCATGTTTTTTAAAAACGGGTGTAGAAGTACTCTTAGACATAAAACTAGAACCAATACTCATAATCTCCATAAGCATAGGACAATCCAATTCCATGATGTTTTTACTTGGGGGTTCAAAATGGGAGATAACAAAAGCAGAATGGTCCTATGAGGGGTACTTCATGGAATACATAACATTAAATATCAGAACTTAATCTCCAAACTCCATGGAAAGTGTACCCTCATTGACATTTATGATATTTTTTGCAGTTTTGAGGAAGGGTCTACCTAAGATAATGGGGGAATGAGAACTTACCTGATCATCCGCCATGTTAAGCACATAGAAGTCTGCTGGAAAGATCATGTCTCTTACCCGAACAAGTACATCCTCATGAAATCTCGCTGGATATGTCGTAGTTGTATTCGCCAATTGCACCACTACTCTTGTTGGCTTCAACTCACCAACCTGCAAGGAAGAGAATACAGAGTGAGACATCAAATTTATTGAAACTCCTAAATCACAAAGAGCATCATAGAAGTGCAACTCCCCTATGGTACATGGGATGGTGAATGTCCCGGTATCCTTGCACATTGTTGTAATTTCTAGAGTTGGTGTAATGAGTGCCGATACATTCCTTCCAAGGTTGATCCTCTCATTTCCCTTGAGCCCTTTTCGATTGCAAAAAAGTTATTTTAAGAATTTCACATACCTTGGAATTTTCTTAATTTCTTCAAGTAGAGGAATGTTGATCTACACACGCTTGAATATGTCCAAAACCTCCTTTTTCATTGCTTCTTCCACAATATTCTTGGTATGAACAACCCTGTTTGGAAAAGGAAGGGGTTTAGGAGGTACATCATCAATCTTTTTCTTACCTTTATCTTTCTCGATGGATTTCTCATCAGTTGGTATGGAATGTGGCATCTCTAGAGTAGAGGTGAATCCCGTTGGAATGGTAAGTCCAGATGTATCATTCATTTTCTTACCACTTCTCAATGTGATGGCACTAACATTCCCCTTGGGATTAGGAGTAGATTGGGAAGGAAGGGCTTCAGAGTTCTTACTTACCAGTTCATGGAAGGTGGTGGCAATCTGGATCATTTGTGTCTTCGACTCCCTAAACTCAGAACCTTGACTCTTCAGCTCATTCTGTTGATTAAGAACAATTTGTTTCAAAAGATCATTGGTATTAGAATCTACCTTTTTTGAGAACTCCCATGTTGCTGACTTGTTGATGATTGGGCCTCAAATCTTCTTTGGGATTGTTAGAAACCTTGTTGGTAAGGTGGAGGCTGCTGGAAGTTTTGTTGAAATGGGGGCCTTTGTTGATGTCCAGAGCCAAACCACATATCTGATTGATCATTACACCCTTGGTTGTATACTATATCAAACATCTTTTGGGGATATGGTTGTTGTTGTTGCTGCTGAAATGGTCTCCCAAGAAACACTGCTGCGCAATCTTCTGTCTCTTGTAGGTGTGGGAAACAGTCAGTTGGGTGGCTTGTCTCAGTGCAAATGCCACATGGCCTTGAAAGAGGGGGTTGGGATGTCTTTTGAGCCAATGCAATCTGCCTCACTATAGTTGTCAATTCTTCTAACATAGTATCAATCAAATGACTTTCAAGAGAAGGTCTTACATGATGTACTCCTCGAACATGTGGTGTACCTCTATCACCAAATTGTTGAGAGTTTTGGGCCATTTTGTCGATCAATGCTCATGCAGCTACTGGTGTCTTGTCCACCAATGCTCCTCCAACTGCAGCATCCACCATTCTCCTCTCCATGGGTGTGAGTCCTTCATAGAAGTACTGGATGAGTAGTTGCTCACTGATTTGGTGATGTGGGCAGCTTGCACACAACTTCTTGAATCGCTCCCAGTACTCATACATTGACTCCCCTTGTGCTTTCTTGATCCCCGATATTTCCTTTCGAATGAATGTGGTCCTTGATGCTGGAAAAAATATTTGCAAGAAAAGACGTTTCAAATCATTCCAACATGTTACATCTTCAGGTTGCAAATAATACATCCAATCTTTTGCAGCTCCATCAAGTAGGAATGGGAATGCTTTAAATTTGATTTGATCTTCAGAAACATTTCCTGGTTTAAGGGTTGAGAAAACCACATTAAATTCTTTCAAATGTATATTGGGATCCTCACCAGAGAGGCCATGAAACTTTGGAAGTAAGTGAATTAACCCAGATTTTAGTTCAAAGTCCGATTCGAGATTTGGGTATGCAATATAATTTGATTGATAGTTAACATCAGGTGTAGCCAATTCTCGAATGGTTCTATTAAGTTCATTTCCATTGTTTCCAGCCATTGGTTCCTCTTTTATGTTTGAATTTGAATTGCATCCAATTTCAATGTTTCCAGAAGAGAGGAATTCACCAACTGGTTGAATATTGAAACTTCCCATAGACTGAGAATTTCTGATTCGAGCCCTAAGGCTACGTTCAATCTCAGGGTCAAGATCTAAGAGATCTTCGGGATTAGTTCGTGTCATAGATCAAATAAAAATGAAAAGAAAGAAAGTGGACCATAGTAAAATAAAAATGAGAAGTATGAGTTGATGGTCTAAAAAGAAGTAGAAAAAAATAAAAGAAGAGGAAGAAAAATCAGATTGGGTACAGAAGGAAGAAAGAATAGAGGAAGAGAATAAAATGTAAAATAAAATAAATACCTATAATTGGTTGAAATAATTACTTGCCTCCCCGACAACGACGCCAATTTGATAGAGCGCTGTCGTGGGTGCCCTCAAATGATTAGTGTAATTTGGGGTACTTAGGTGCAGCAGAGTAGCTGACCAAGGTTGTCTCTCAAAGGAGGAAGTGAATTTAACAACTTATTAGATTTATACTAAAAAATAAAATAAAATAGAATAGAATAAAAACAATACATTAAAGGATTGGGGTTTTTTGTTTTTTATGAATTTAGAATAAGTTTGTTGGACGAAGATTGTATAATTTTTTTGTTTTCAGTTTTGAAATAAATTTCGATTAAAATGACACAACAAGAAGATGCTTTTTTAGAAATCTATTTAAAAGGCGTAATCGATCTAACTCTACCTCTTAACATTATTATTAATCATTATAATTAAAATTAACATTTACTTAATTATGATCCCTTAATTTGTTAAATCCCGAACTCTACGAGAATTAACTTTACCACGAAGATTATGTGAATTTAACCCTAGGCTAACTTTGGAACATTCAATCGCAGCACCCTGCTTTGATTGATGTTATAAGATTAGCTTATGTTCAGTGGTAAATTAAGGCTCATATCCATTCTGGAAATGAGGATGAATTGTGTTTATGGATTATATCTGAACTCTACAAATTTATTCTGTGTGGTCTTGTATTACAGATTAAGATCGCGCTCTTACAATTTACACAAAATCCCGACCTCGCATGTTTTTGTGTTAATTGTTCAATTGCTTTCTTAGTTTGATACAATTTAAAAACAGAATTCATGGAACATATTAAATGAATTACAGTAGCTCAATGATTCAAAATAATTAAATGAAGAGGGTAGAAGATAGATCGATTACTAAAAGACTACTCTTCCATGGGTGGCGTAATCATCGTAGAAGCGTTTTGCATGTGCAAAGGTTTATAATGGGTATAACCTAATAACGGTTCTACTCAAGAATTACAGCCCAAAGGGAAAGATTAATAGAAGAAGAAATTTATACAAAAAAGAAGAAAATATAAGAAATAAAAGAAGAACAAAGAAGTTTATTACACAAATGAAAATGTTACAAAATAAAGAAGAGAAGGAGGTTTCGATGAGGGGATCCTTGCTTCAAGAGCTACCCCTCTTACAATGGTTGGATAATTTGGGTGAAACAAATTCTCCTCTGCCTCAAATCTCCCAATGCACGTCCCCACCCCTCCAAATGAGAAACAATCCAATTTATAGAGGGGAGGGGAGGAGAGGTTACAAGTGCTTTCAAGTGTGAATGTGGAAATTCATCCAAATATTTTAATGCAAATTTCACTACCCATTTTACCACCACAACGCGTGAATTGGCCGGCCTTACAGAAGGCTCACATGTGCGGATATCGGTCCTGTATCTCCTCTCCAAATTTGGGCTCAATACAAGCCCATATGTAGGAGTTATGGCCGCAATACAGAAGCTTATCCATTCTGGCGAGTCCAGCCCCGCGTTGACTTTATGTCCCCATTACTCAAATAAAATGAATTATTTTGATCTAGTGTCCTGAATAGAAGTTGTAGATAATTCCGTTATGCACACTGATAAAAACTTTCAAATTCAAATAATCAATATAAAAATATTTATCTTCGAAATACTATAGTGAACTATAAAGGGTAAAACTGGAATTTTCATCAAATATTCAAATGAATGATCTAATCCCAAATATTTTATAAATAATCATATTTAACACAATGTGAGGAAATTATATCATTTATTATCAATAAAATATTCAATAAAATAGTGTTTTATCAATCATGCGTATGGATAGATTACAGTCTCCACAAACGCGATAAGATTCATTCCCCGTCATAACAATTAATGAGTAAATTTCATTCCATGGTTTAAAAATAATTTTTATTAACATAATTTCATTCTATATGTGAATCAAATAAATAATATCCAAAATAAACACATCATATGTAATAAAACAGATAAATGAAAATAATTCAGTTTACACCTGAAACTATGATATCACTAAAATATTAGTAATAATGGAATATTATAAGATAATATATGATATCATATTTATATATGTGGTTATTATATTATTTAAGAACAATGATTTGAATATATTAAAAGATTTTAAAAAACCCATGACCATTGTAAAGTACAAGTTAATAGTTAATTATACATCCTCTTTACTATCTGAAACTATTTATACGTGGGTATCTACTAAGAACCATTAATCATCCACATCCCTTTCCATAATAATGTATTTCAAAAAAAAATACTATTTACTAGACTATGGGTTGAATTCATTTATAACATTTTTTAAATTTTTATAAAATTCATTGAATAGAATCTTCCTGTCACTTTCTAGATAATGTTATTTATGACCTTTTCGACAAAATTAATAAATAATGTTTTCTTTACCATATATAGTTGGTGCGGCTATTTTCGGACATTATTGAACCTTCGAATCTTCCCTAAAAAGATTATCAAAATATTTTCAAAATAAATGTGTTCTTTACTTTTGAATTATTTCAATGTAGAATGAAATATTTCACTCAAATTGTTTTTGGATTGATTTCATCTATGTCAACATCCTTCATTGGATTTTAAGTTTGTCTGAAGTTGATTTATTATGATACTATCTTCCATTTTTTCATAGAATGTTTTGTGATATGTTGGACTGTATATGTGTAAATTTTATTACATTCATTGTTTATGGTTATAATATTAACATTTTGACTGCTATTTTTAATATGAATGTTTATGTTAGGTTTCAAATCTATTCATATGATGAATGAATTGGACTTAGTATGTGATGGGTGGAGTCTGCTATAACTCCTCGATGAATTGGTAGGCCTCATGAGATAAACTTGTTTCATATCACAAGGCCTTGAAAAATTCATTTTGTAATCTTGTCTGGATGCCTTGACTATGTTGTTATGGTGTCTAGAGTAATATATTTCATCATTATGAAATTAGTTATATATAATACATGTGATTATTAGACTAGTAAAATATCAATGTGAATAATTAAATGTAATTATTTTGTTTATATTTTCCATATTATGATTTTTTTATGTTTAAAAGTCATGGGTTTTTTGTCTTGTACATTTTTTTAAATGTTTATAATTATTTATGATAGTTTTTGCTATATTTTTATCCTTACTAAGTATATGATCTCACCTCTTTCTTATGTTTTATTTTTTCCAGGATACGAAGAAGTGTATTATGATTGATGTGTAGGGTTATGATCTGTGAATAATGGTGTTCTCAAAAGATTATTTATTTTGTTTATTGTTTTATGAAATGTAATTTAATGTTAGTTTATTTAATATATATTACAAGACTGAAAAACTGATAGGTCCCTCATGAATTGATTCCTTGTTATCATGCCAATGTATTACAATAATACACTAAATCTGGGTAACTAGGGTCAGGGCATTACAGTTTGTATCAGAGGAAGTTTAGAAAAAACCATGGAAATAGATTTAGATAAACTATGATTAGGGAACATTATCCTAAACTAAAAAGTAAGGATCATTATTGATGAGCATCCGAGAATTTTGTTAATATAGAGATTTTGTGAATTTTTTAAGAAATACATCCTTTTCTGGTAAGAGTAGGCAGAGAGGTATCTGGCATTGATGTATCTAGGAGTAAAACCCGAAATCAAAACTTTGAGCAAGACATGAATGGGAAATAGTGCATGACAATGGGCCTTGATGCACTCTTGATTACGAAACTCATGCGAGATATTATTAAGATAATTCACATTTTATTTACAAACCATTATGATGGATTCATTAGTAAATATGTCTGAAAAGAACCCATTTAAATGATTATGAGACAAGATGTCTGAAAATCATAAATTACTGTTGATAATGTTTTAGTTTTTGTATTATACATTATGATATGTTTTAACCTAGTTGACATAATCATTTTGAAATGGCTCCCAAAAAAAGAATGAGAATTTTAGAAATACACATGATCTAATGAGTACTAAGAATAATATATTTCCTTTTTTTAAGCCATCATTTAGAAGGGTAATAGTCTCCCACATATTCTCATCATATGATCAAACAATATGATGTGTTAATTAGATAATTAGGGAATTATCTGAGTTATATGGATTTGATAGGAAGCAATACAAGAAGAGGATGGTAGAGATAAATGAGGATAAAGGGGAGAATGGAAGGAAATATTTTCCCATATGTGATTACAGTGGAAAGAATCTCATTGAGAAGTGCTTGAAAGGAATGAGATTTTGTTATAAGTGTAGAGAAAAAGGACACCATGTTCTTGATTATAAGGCGAATAAAAAGGTTTCAAATGTACATTTATTAAGCTGTAATGAGTTGGGAAACTACGTAAATCAATGTCCCAATCATCAGAGTATAGCCCAAATGAAGTTATTGGATAATAATACAGTTATGATACTACTAAAGATAAAGAGGAATGATTAGATATCATATGTTTTTATTAAATATTTGTTTAATTTGAATATGGTATAAATGATGTACATGTTATTAGGATTATATAGTATATACAGATTATAGTGGAGTACTATAACATTGAGGATTTGAGATTTTATGGTATTAAGAAAAGTGAGTCAATAGCAAGTTAATAATTTTGGAAAATACATCGATGAGGGAAAGATAAACCTTAATATTTTCTTGATAATGGGATAGTTATTTTGGAATAAGAGATGATTTATTTGGATAAATTATATAGAATATTCATGACTAACTTGAAACTAATTAATGGTTTGTTTATTCCATCATTGTTAGAGGTTATGTCATTTTTGGATATAAAGAGTATATCCAGTTTTCTATGTTTTACAGAAGGAATAAAAAGGTAAAAACATATTAAAATAATATTTTATGGTAATTCACTGTGTTACAATGTTTTAAGAGAATACATGATTCAGGCATTCATATGTTGTTTCGTGGAAAAATATTTCTTTATTAAGTATACCTTCATTATAAATTTTGGAACATGAGTTTGGATATATGTATTTTGGATTTTTCTAAAGTATAGAATGGATTTGGTTGGACATTGGATTCAATTATTTAAGGATAAAATATTTCATAAGATTATTTTTTGGAGTGTTATAAAAATGATAACCCGGAAGTCAGGCGACAACCTATCGCGTCTGAAAATAAAATGAGACTTGAACCCATAACTGAAAGGCGAATTAGGTTCATCACGTACCACTGGCTTATGTGATGTCCTAGTTTGTATAATGTGAATTTTTAAATTTTTTGATAGATGAATTATAAGTTCATTATTTTTGATACCCTATACCATTAGGGTAAATAAAATAATTTTGATTTCTATTATCTTTTGAAGTGAATGATGAGTTTGTGGTAGTAGTTAGTCGATGGATGGAACTCTACATATCATGTATTTTTTCTCTTATTATATAACTAAATTTATAGTTAAAATTTAGGGAAGTGATCTTAATACCAAAAATATTTTATTTTAATACATTAGGTTTTATTTAACAGATGATATTTAAACCATTCTATATTTATTGCTTTGAGAACCTCAATATCCCATTTATTGTTCACTTGTTTGTGATTGATGACCTAAATAAATCACTATAAATTTTTACTTTTTCCCTCCAATTATGTGTCTTTAGTTGTCCCCAATGTTATCCGATTTGAGATCATAACTTGGTTGTGACTTTTCCATTTCACTTTCACTCTTATTAAGATTAATTTTTATTCACCCAATTTCTAATGTGGATTTACAAAAAGGTATTTTCAATTTTTAACCTCTTATTTTCGAATAACAATATCATATTGTGAGGAAATAATTTATTGAAGGATGGCAGAATGTAACACCCCAGTATTTGTTACTATGTTATATCATTAAAAAAATTCAATAGCCTGCTATACATGCAAAACCGAGTTCGAGCGCACCATGACTTACCAAACTAGCCATTCAAAACGAGGTCATGAATAGTATTAACTTTTTTAAAATTTTATAAGCTCCATATAATTTTAACATCCATATTATGTTTTTCTTAGGCAAAATATAAGAAAAAATTCAACTTTTTAAATAAAAGAAGTATTTTTCAAAAAATGGAATTTTACCACCTTTTAATAGTGAACCTTTTTTGAATCAAATATTTGAAACATTTATATATTAAATTTGACAAAATAAGCTTTTTATTTAGATTTAGGACATAAATTTATTTTGGATACAATTTTGGTGATTTTCTGATAACTTTCATATTTTGATGAATAGTAAAAAAACTAAATTTTAAATGAAAACAACTTTTTTAATCAAAATATTTTATATTTTTAAATTACACATTTTAATGGTTTTTAAGTATAATTAGAATATTATTTCATCATTTAATTCAATTTTGGTCATTGGAAATAATATTACATTTTTAATTGGACATAAACGCATATCAATATTTTATTAGTTTTTACTTCTCAAAAAAATATCTATTTGGTTTTGACAATGGTTATTAATTATAAATTTATTAATGAAACATATATGTTTTTAATTTTTAAAAATAGATATAATTGTTGAATTTGGAATATCAAAATTAGCTTATGGTCGTATTTGGTATTTTTCTCTAAACATTCTTGATGAATAGTTATAAATATAACATTGTACATAAAAACGACTTTTTAATTTAAATAAATATTATTAAATTTTTATCTAAAAATAGATACATAATACATATATTAGTACAATTTAATTCATCTCAGCCATTTTACAATAAGATTACATATATAATATTATTGAATCATTTTAACGTTTTTTCCCACCTTCTAGGCACAATTACCCAACTTCAAGGCACATTTTCAAATTTGTATAAAACATAATTTTCCACTTTTGTGAATTGAATTTAAAAAATTCAAGAGACATGGTTGATATTAGTAAGTAAAATGTTGTTCAATTGTATGAAAATAAAATTTTAGGAATAGTAACATTTATATTTGTTTACCAGTTAAAAGTAAATAGGGTAATTAAAGGTAAACATAATATTATAATTACCTAACACACATCCTATTTCTATTGGATAAATGTATTTAGAACAAAAATAAACCATATGAAAAAATATGATCCTTTTTTATTCACTTGTATTAGATTAGGAAATTTATAGTATTATATTTAATGAAGAGTTAAAAGTATTAAATTAAATGATTAGTAACTAAATCCTTTTTAATACAGAGTTACATATAATATAAAAATGAGTATAATCAATAATTAGTAATCTAAAAATATTTCCTATATCATGATATTTTATTTATAATTTTTAGACCTTAAAATATTAAATATTTTTTAGACGCAATGATGATACATCAATTACCTTCTTAATGAATGATTAAAATAATATATATTATAAATATAAAAATTAACAGAAATTGATTCTTTATATGCCATACACAAATTCTATAGGTGAATATGAATTGTTAGGGGTGATTTAATGTATTTATTCAATATAATCAACTTGTTGTGACTTTCACAAAAACCAAATACTAAATAGTGTCAAAATTGATATAAATGAGTTCTTAAAAAAATTCTATATTATTAAAAGATATAATTTTCCTAAAGAAATAATATTTAGATAATGTGCTTATATAATGATAGATATGTCATTAATGAAGTAATTTAGTTTATATTTGAATTTTTTAGAATTTTTATTAACGATGTAGTTTGATAACACAAGAAGACATGGTAAAAGTTATACAATTTAACTAAGGGTTAAATATAAAAGACAAGGTCAATATGTTGACATAAAATTGTCTAAAACCTATTGGTTGATTGTATTTATACCCATCACAAAATTATTCTTGAAATAAATCCATTTGGATCTATTAGAAATTAAAAATTATTTTATAATAAATTTTTATTTCAAACTTTTCCTAAAGTGCATGTCACCTCCCCTATAAAAGGGTACTTCCCCTTATGAAAATTTCACACCTCCAAAGCCATTTGGCTCAGCCAAAAACATCCCAAATATCCTCCAATATACCCTAAATTCAACCTAAAGTCCTTAAATTGATCATAAATAAAATCTAAGGAGCTATTTTGTTCAAATCAAAAGGAACCACCCGAAGAAGTGGTAATAATTTAATCACCACTTTCAATGTTCTTTTCTTTTTCCACTTCTATTTCATTATTTTTCTATAAAAATATTTAAATATTGTACCTTCTACATAATGTGATGTTATTTTAAATTTTTTACAACTGTATTCATTATTCTATCCATCCTATGAATAACAAAGTTAGCATGCATGTGTATGTATGGCTTACTGTCTCCACATCGTGGTGTAGTTTGTTTTCCAACACATCATTATTTTTATGGGTATAATAATAAGTATAATTGATTAAATAATAAATATAACATGTTTAATTTTCTGTATATATGATATAACATCGAATTACCTATGATTTTTCAATCAATAAAATGATATTGTCTCTTGTGCGTACGGACAGATTACCGTCTCCACGAACGCAATAAAATCCATTTCACATCGTAAATATTCAAGAATAATATTCTTTTTTTTATTTAAAAATAATTTTTAAGAGAATAATATCATAATGAATATGAATAAAATACATCATATTGATAAAAAACATGACTTACATAACAAAACATATAAAAAAAATTAATTAGCTAACACCCGAAACAATGATACTACTAAAATATTATTGACAATGAAAAATTAGAAGATCATATATTATATCATATTAATGTATGTGTTTCTTATATAATTCAATAAAAATGTTTTATCTTTTATTAAAAGCTCTAATGTACCCTTGACCAATGATAATTACAAGGTAAGGGTTAATTTTACCATCTCTTTATTATCTGAGGTGGTTTATACCTGAGTATCTTCTGAGACCTCTTAATCATCCACATTAGTGTCTCTTAAAAATGTATTTAAATCTTTTTTTATTTACTATACTATGGGTTAATTTAATTTATACATTTTTTTACTTTTTATAATATTGTTTCATATTTATCATTATGTTTCTTTCCAAAGAAGTTACTTTTTTCTTTTATGAAAAAATTAAGGAAAGAATGTTTTTTTACATAAAAGGTGGGTGAAACTATTTTCGGCCATTATATCAAATTCAAAGCTTCCTTTGAAATCATATAAGAATATTTTCAAAATAAATGTTTTCTTTACTTTTGATATATTTCTATTTATTAGAAAATATATCTCTCAAATTGGTTTTGGATTGATTTCGTCTCAGCCAACATCTATCATTTGATTTTACATTTTTTTATGTTGATTTATTATGATACAATAATCCATATTTCATTAAAGGTTTTGCGAAATGATTTTCTAGGATTGTGTTATTTTTATACCATTCAAGGTTTATGGTTAATGTATTAACATTTCGTATGAAATTTTTAGTACTAATGTTTATATTATGTTTCAAATCATTAAATATTAGGAATGAATTGGACTTAATAAGTGACGGGTGGAGCCCATTATTGCTCCTAGATGCATTGATAGGTCCCATGAGACAAACTAATGTCTTTCCACAAGGCCTTGAAAAAATCATATTTGTAATCGTGGAACGAGGCTTTGACTATGTTGTTATGATGTACGACATTATGCATTACATCATTATGAAGTTAGATATTGATTTTACATGTGATTATTCAACTAGTAGAATATCCAAGTGAATAAGTAAATTGAATTATTTGATTAATCATTTCCAAATTATGCTGAAATTTATGTTTATATGTATTGTGTTTTAGTCGTATTGATTTCCTTAAATATTTTTTTATTTATGATAGTGTCTTCTATATTGTTATCCTTACTGAGCATCTGAGCTCACACCATTCTTACGTTTTTTTTCATAGGATGCGAAGTAGTATTTTTTGATTGATATGAAGGGTTAATCTTGGTGAATAATGGAGTTCTCAAAGGATTATTTATATTGTGTTTTATTTTAGAATTTATAATGTAACGTCCATATATGTAATCTATTTTCCAAAACTGCAAACTGATAAGTCCTTTGAGATATTATTCCTTGTAATCATGCCAATGTATTAGAATAATGAACTGACACTGGGTAAATAGGGTGAGGGCATTACATTCAGAGTCAGTAATTGAATTATGAGTTCTAGAAGACTTAAGAAAGAATTTATATTGGAGATACCATTTTAGATTGGTCACTTTCATTATATGGTATTCTTTACTCTAGGAAACATATTTTTATACCAAAATCATTGGGAAGTTTAGTCAGGTTTTATTTTAACAAATATTTATGGTCCCATAATCCATTTACTGGGATGTTGTATTATGACATTAAGCAGTGATTCTAGAGGCTGGGATTGAAGTGTTACAACACATATTTTGTGTCTCTTTGTTACATGTGACAACAAATAATGTCAAAGAACCTGAAAAAATTTGGTATGCATCAGCCACATATTGTACCTATTTAGAAATGGGGCAAGTTATTCATTGATTTTTTTGGATTACCATTGATATAACAATTGAGTGATTCAATCAGGTTGGTTGTTGATTGGTTAACAATATTTACTTATTTCATTCTGATTAAAAACCCCACTATAGATGAAGATCTGGGTACACTATATGTAAAAGAGACTATTAGGTTATATGGTTATCTATATTTTATTATTTTGGATTGGGGTCATAGGTTTACTACAAGGTTCTGTAGGATTCTCTAAGAGGAAATTAGAAAATAGGTCCAATTGAGCACACCATTCCATCAACACACATATAGTCAAACAGAGCAAGTAATTCATATTCTAGAGGATATGCTCCATGCCTATTTCTTGGATTTTAAAGGATCATGTGATAGCCATATGGGGCTAGTTGAGTTTATTTACAACAAAAGTTACTAGTAATTAGAAATAATAGACCCCTTTGAGGAGTTTTATGTCTTCCAATGTAGATAATATCTTATTTGTGATGAGGTGATGGATATATCTTTAGTTAGACTATGTTTGGTTCATGAAATGTATCTAAATATTGAGGATGTACATCATCATATGGTTATGGAATAGTATTGACATAAATCATATTCAAGTCAGTAGAATCAACCATTGGAGTTTTTCATAGGTGATTGGTTTTTCTTGAAATTTTCTCTTCAGTTGGGTCATCACCATCTCGTAAAATAATGAAAGTGGGCTCAGAGATAAGTTGGACTATTTTAGGTCAATAAGTTACTCTAAACATTTTCTTGCTGGTTACCATTATTGGTTCAGTTGATAGGGATTCATTATGTTCTCCATATATCTCAACATAAGAAATATCACCTGGACACTGCTCACATTGTGATTTGGTATGGAATTGTGCAAGAACTATATGTTTCTATGTTGGAAAAACCAGTCGAGTTTGTTGAAACTCAAGGGAAATTCTTCGGTGGGAAGTTTATTATGGTTTCAGAGTAATGTGGAAATGAGGATGATAATCTCATGATACAATGGAATGTTAAAATATTATGAGATAGTGATGGACTCATCTATTTCAAGGGATTGCATATTCCACATGACATATCTGGTATGGAAAGACTATATTGTGTGGATTTTGTAACATCTTTTGACCATTTTAATAGGTAGTCCCATTATCTCATCGTGGGTTTCTACATGATTGTGATTGGTAGGATACCTATAATGGTGATGTCAGATATTAGTTTGATTTTAACTAATAACAATTTATTTCTAGATGATATAGAGAATTTACAATCCATGTAATTATGTTACAGGTCATGTAATGGTTTTATGATGTATTTCATGAAAGGGGATTCATCCTGTGAAAGTTACACATCGCAAAAGAGGCATTCACATCATGAATGATTTAAACAAAAAAAAAATATGAGGTGATAGATTTTTAGTGTACTTGAAAACCATGGATTTTAGGCCATGTAACTCTATTATATATAAAGTAATGGATCACATACAAATTTTTAAAGTGGTCAAGCAGTTTTTCAACTATGGATCATTCACTAAACCTCTTGATTATCGAACTGATGCTCCTCCTAGATGATTTTCATAGACACCACTCTTCTTAGATGGTTCCATTCTACATTTGATCTTTATCACGGATATGATTCGTCACTCTATGTAAGAGGACTTTTAGATATATCATTGCCTTTGATCATGGTATCACCTTTGGGTGGACTCATTGGAGTTGTTGATCTAAGGTTAGTGATTCTTCTTGGTTACTTCCTAGACCAATTGTGTGATCTCATTCAGGATGTCATTTATTCTATTTATCATTATATAGGGGGAATTTAACTTTGTGGTATGTAGGTTTACTGACGTCCATCAACCCAGGGTCTTCTAAATTGAATCAATCATGATTTAAATTTGATTATATGGCCTTTATTGATGTAGTTGGTTTTCATTGACATTGAAATATGTTTTGAACATGTGTAGCCAAAATTTTGAGGTAGGTGGTTCCGTCTCTAACCTTTGTTGATGACTCGAATACTTTTTCTTTATAAACTATTTTTTATATTTAATTATTCATGATTTTATTGTGTGTGTAGAAAAGGGTTTTTTTATGAAAAATCATTTTTCTTTGGTTATTGATAAAATAAGAGGAAACTAGTAATTTCAATTCATTGAAATTTAAAATGTCAAATGGTATTGAAATTATTTTTAAATCTTTTAAATGTATTTTGAAAAATATATAAAATTTGTTAAACTGTGTACTTTAGTGGATGGTTTATCTTGGGGCCATCATCCATTGTTTTATTGATATCATGGATGTTTGTTTTGTTTCAATCCTCTATTTCATAGGACCATTTTTCTAGGAACATGATATTGAAATTTTATGGTCTTTACTCATGGGGTATTCAACTAATTCATAAGAATTATATTATATGATCATAGTATGTTCTCATAATAGATCTTGGTATACATGGTATTTGACATGGAACTATAGTATTCTATGTTTTTGGGATACCTGTGATTCTATTTTGTATTTCTTAGATTTATGAGTTATCCTTTATATGCGTGTTTATGTTGGAAGAAAATGATATGGGAACTGTGTTCTAAATTGAAACACAAATTTTTTTAATATATTTCATAAACGATAATATATATAGTGTTTTCGATAATTATTTTTAGGAATTACCATGACATTTTTTATTTAAAATGTTCTTACAATTATATTTATACAGAGAATTGATATGGAACACCTTGGTGGGATCAGACTAAGCATGTGATCTCACACACTATGCACCTCTTTAGTTGGGAGAAATTGTTCCCTCTATTGTGTTTTTCATTACCAACCTGCTTACTGCCATCCCATGGTGATCAGGTACACCCTTCAGGTATGGGATAGATCATGTCACGTGCCAGGAATTGGGTTGGTACATTATACTTATAAGAATGGTCACTCCTAATCCCATCATAATATAATGGACATAGTCCCATTGAGGTTCACTCCAAAATAAATTTTATAAAATATGATGCATAAATTTAGAAGATGAATTACAGAGAATATAAAATTTTAAGCCCAACTATAACATAATAAAAACAACATATTAGCATTATAAATGAGATAAATAAATCATAAAAATAAATAAGTTTAAAATACCCATTATAAGGATGTTGGTTTCATATTTATGATTCAAAATATTACCAAAGGATAAATCATGAGGATTCTAAACATAGAATGTAATTAAATAATTTTGAATATCAATAATTTTAAATTTTACATTGGTCTTTATCATGGATCTCCAATAAATAACATTCATTTTATATATATAAGAAAATAAATTGTAAAAGTGAACCACTTGGGTTGTACATTGCTAAATAAGAAATAGATCTGTTTTCTAGAGGAAAAAATATTGGTTTTCATAAGACATAAATTGAACCAATTTGGTTTTGCATTATAGAATTGTAGTTTTTAGGTATAATTTATAATACATTTGATAGTGGATGGATTATATGAAACATGAAATATGAAAGATTCAATAAAAAATGATTAATAAAATGTGGGAATTATCAATAGATCTAAAATCATGTATAAAACTAATAATGAAAATAATATCTGAATATGAATATTTTTAAGGTACATAAATAAATAGAATACTTTTATTATAATATAATTTTATTACTGATTTAAAATTATGGATAATATGTAAAAGATGTATAGAAAGGGTATTATTAATTATACCACAACTTGGGTTTGATGTCTCACTAAATATATGGTTAAATTAATGAATATTGTATATGAGTTCGTTAAATACATTACGAATAACCTTAAAAATATATTTATAATTTTTTATGCTATATTTTTTAGTTATTTATTTTTAATATTGTTTTTGCATAAGTCTATTCCTCGAGTGTGTTAGATTAATTTCTATGTATCACGTTTAGTTTATAGTCTGCAGTCAAATGTTTTTTTCAATAACGTTATGGAATTGATAATTTTGTACTATTTTGTTTTTTAATATTCGATTTTAATAAATTAATAAATTTTCCATTTTTATCCCCAAATTGACCAAAACAATGAAATTCACCTTAAGAAGTTTATTAAATGGGGTTGTAGAGACTATGAGTGTTGTTTTTTTAATCACTAGTATAGAATTAAAAATATATATATATTCAATAATATTAATGGTTCCAAACAACTCACGTTGAAATGATAATAAATATTTTATGTCATACATGTTAGGTGGTCATTTAAAATAAAATACGGTATTTCTTGGAGGTTGTTTTGCATATACCACGTAAAACCATTTCATTTTCCATGGAAAGAGATTGGGTATCAAAGGAAATAATAATTATTTAATATTATAATGAACATATAAATATAATAATATTAATTAAATAAACATTCTTTACCTTAGATTTATGTTGGTGATGCAAAATTGAACAAATCATTCATGGATTTTTATGTCTTCACATGAGCATATTAACATTTACATTTTATCTATTGATTGTGGAGTATGAAAAATAAGAATATTCCATTTGTATTAAATAATTAAAAATAGTAACTTTTAAAAAAAAATTCATATTATCATGTTAATAGTGTAATTTTGGGGTGCAAAAGAAATAATGAACTAGAAAAGTTGGGTTGAGCATATTACCTCTTCCTTGGATGTTCTCCATATGGTAACTCCTTAAGGCTACTTATCATTATATTTTTGTAAGACTAAGGAATAAATGGTTTTGTGGGGGAGTTTGATAAATATTTACAGGGGCAGAGATATGACTTTTTCAATTATTTATAATTGGTGGATAAATGGGGAGGCGGTGACCACCTTTTATAATTAATGATAGTGGTATTTTTATAAAATATCATTGCTTTATGAAAATTTCATTCCATTATTCAATGATCAATGGTCTAAAAATGGTAAACTATTTAGTGGGGGAACAGATAAGGTCAATCAACCCTTTGAAATCTAAAATCATACAAATTTTTCAAATGTTTTAACAGATTACTTTATTTTAAACAAATATAACCCTAATTTACTCATATAGTTGTAACACCACATTAACCCCCAATAACTAATTGAAATGAAAAAATTAAAATAACAATACATTATTCAAACTAATATTATTATTTAAAATATGAAAATAATTTTATGAAATAATATTTATTTTATTAATAAAAATTATTTTAATTATGAGTGTACCTAACATATAAATGTTGTTTCATTGAAAACGTTTTTTTAAGGATAACAATAATTTGTGGGGTGAAATTATAAATATTTTATTTTATATCAATAAATTAGTTCATTATAAAAACATATATTTAATATGGATTTCAAATCATTATAATCCATAATTTTATAAAATAAATTGTAATTAAATTAAATGAAAATATATTGTTTTTTATTAAAAATAAAATATTCATTTCTTTTTATAATCTATAACAAATATATCATATATTAAAAAATTAAATTTAAATTCAAAAAATTATTCCCTAAATAAATATTTGAATAATAAAATATCTTTAAAAAATCAATTTCACCATTATATACTGATAATGTAATAAAAGTCACTATTTTGGAAGAAACAATATTCGGTATTATCATTTGAAAGTTTGTTATGTTAATAGAATTATGAAAATAATATAATGGTAATTTTTTTATGTGTAATTAAAATATAATTATCTTTTTATGAAATTATGTTATTATTTATATAAATTCTTATATAATATTTAGATACAAGAAAAAATTAAAAACCGTATTGTAGTAAAAATCAAGATATTAGAATTTATTTTTTCATAATCATATTTCCCAAATATTTAATAAAAAATTAATGTTAATATATATGAAGTATAATATTTACCATAGATTCATAGAAATATATTTATTCTCTTTAATAAATTTTATTCTTAACAAAATATTTTTCATTTAAAAAATATTTTTTAAGTATAATATTAACTTAGTTTCAATGTAGTTATAATTTATTATTTCAATAAAATTCATTTAATTTTATAAAATATTTTCACCATTAAAAAATAAATTTAATATAATAAAATTATTCATTTAAAAATAATTTCATAGAGCATAATTATAAATTTTTTATTAGATATTTTATTTTTATTTTATTTCTATTATTTATTAAATATATAATTTCACTCGTTATTAATTGTACAAAACATTAGCATACCACATTATCACAAGTATATCCAACATCCATTTCTTTACAGACCATATTTCAAATGACCATACATTTATAAGTTTAATTGAATTTATATATATTGGATTAGTATAATATATCACTTTATTCTGACTTCTTATGTAACACTTAAAATTTCTTGAGATTTCATTTTAGATATAATATAATTATTTTTGTAGTCATGATAATTATTTCTCAATGAAGGTTTATAATTCTTATAATGATTCTTGAAGGCGATAATAGTCTAGAGTGATCTATTTTATGATGACATTATTATTTTCAAATAATTTTTCCTATTTAATTTTTTATGTTCAAAAACATGTAATAAGTAATTTTATGTTATAAATGGTTTAATGCGCATTAATACTACTATTTAATTAAAATTAAAAATAGTATTTTATTATTTGATAATATATTTTATGTGTAAAACTCCAATAAATTATTAATTATTTTTTATGAATTTAGAAATTCTATTTAAAATTATTTGGAATAAAATTGGTGTATCAAAAAAACATAGGTGTTATAGGTCATTTGTTGTTTTATTATATTATGTGATAATTTTATCACATTCATGTGACGAATAGTTTATAATAAATGGTATGGACTATAAGTTCTCCTTTACTATTGAATAATTTGATGGTGGATTAGTGGGACATATTGATTTTAGAGTATGATTATATGTCATTTTGAGTTTGGGATTCACAAAGATAATACATATCATATAAGTAAGAGGGTGGGTGTAACTATAACATATGATGGTGGAGAATGGTATATTTTATTATAGTAAGAATATTATATGTTGGATTTCTCTTAGATTGGGTACTAGAGATAATGGGGTTCTTTAGAGTATGCGTTTTGTGGGATGATGTAAATTGAGTTGGGACATATGACATTGTGCTCAATGATGGTAATATTATATTATTATTTAGGGAAGTATATGAATCATGTCTATTGGAATTAGTCTATGATATGGATATTATATATTGGAATTGAATATATCCTGAATTTTTAATTTTTCATTGTGGTGGAAAATCGTAGAGGGGAATGGGGGGTAAAATTTTATAGTTTAAGATATACATATATATCTAATATGAAATAAGAAATTTGAATACATATGAGTTATGTAGGTGATTAAGGCTATGTGAATATTTAGTGGGAATGGAGTCTATAGTAATGAAAACCCTATAATTTTTTTTGTAAAATTTTATTTAATAAATTACATTTTTTATATAACTAATTTAATCTAAAAATGATCAAATATAGAAAATAATATTTTAGTATGGTGTAATATTATAATATAAAATTAAATACATTATTATATTTCTAAATGAAATTAAATTTAGTAAATTTTAATAATATTTAATCACAATTTAATGTAAAAATGAAAAATGGAAATATAATCCACATCCCGAATTTATATATATATATATATATATATATATATTTTAACAAATATTATATTAATTGAAATGATTGTATTAATTATAAATATAATAAAAATAATGAAAAATATTTTATGCAATATGATGTTTAGTTCTAGTATGGTATGTAATTAATCACATAGTAAAAAAATGAGGAATATCTTTTAGTGGTAAATATGGTTGTTGGGAATATATGATTACAAGGAATATAAGGTCATTGAGTTTCTATGGTTGTTTCATATATATCATAATGATATATCAAACTAATTAATGATAAAAATTGAATGTTTAATTTTAAAAAAAAATTCCAAAATAAAAATGTTATGTGATAATACAATCGATGAATTATAAAAAATACCATATTACTAATCTCATTTTGGATATTGTATTGAAATATTTAAAATATTCTATTAAGTTTTTTGATTCATTATAATCGAGCTCATCTGTCTAAAATTGGAATGTATGTAAAATTTCTTGTGGTTTCCCGTAAAGAAGTCAAAAATAAAAGTTGTTAAGTATATATTGAGGGGAACAATCTGCGGAAAATTTTTATAGATTGTGGAAATCACTACAAGTTCCTTGAATGAAGAATTACAGCACACAAATTTCCTCATTTAAAATCTATAGTGTTTTTTTCTATTTGGATATTTTTAATGGTTATTAATAAATAAATATTTATTATATCAACATGTGATTATTAATTGAATAAATGTTTTTCGAAATATGTAATTGTATATTTTTATAATTTTTTATTTTCTGATTTTATTAGAATTAAATAATTTTAAATGAATTTAAAGAAGTAAAATAATTTTAATTATATAAATGAGTAGGTAAATTTTAATTTATGGTAAATAAATGAATAAATTACAATAAATATTATTATAATAATCTATTTTTAATGAGTTGATTTTTTAAAAACATTATTTGTGATAAATTTTTTAAAAAAAATATAAAATATCATGGATAATGTTAAATTTTTATAAAATTGAATTCTTATTGAAATATGTAATATAATAATTGATTTAATTATTTTTTTAACAAGTTCTATGTTCCAAAAAATATATATTAAATCTATGAATTTTAAAAACATAACTTTATGATGGACACCAAATTCATATAGGTTTAGTGACATTGGAAACATGGATACTCCATAAAATAATTTATAATATATATATATAAATATATATCACCTCAAACTACATTATTTACTATAAAATCCTTCCATATATATATATAAATTATTACCAGTAAACAATACATCTAGAAAGAAAACAAAAGAAATGGTGAACATAGATGCTCAGTGAGGGTAAGATAGGGAGATGCCAAATATCACTTACGAATAATGTGTGAATAAGATCATGAGAACATGATATTAACATTCTAAAAACAAACAAAACATAAAATAGATCATAATCATGAATAATTTTGTAAATCAGGGTTGTTCAAAATACATGAATCATAGAGGAACTAAAGAACATAATCCATTGACATAACTTTATTAGAAGAGAAAGTTTTTGGCATATATATAACCATATAAACTAATTTCTATTGTAAAAATTTCAACTATGACTACAAAATTGCATTTAGTTCAATCTCTATTCAATTATAAATTTAGTTATTGTTCACTGCTAACTCTATAATAGTTGAAATTTTCCATTATTAATATAGGTTCAATCCACATTCCATTATTATTATATCATGAGATATCCATCTTCACACAATTAATTAGAGTGGTGTAAAATTCCAGGCCCACCAATTTCATAATTTTAATCCATTAAAATATGAGTCATAAAAAAATAATTAATTAATCATATTTCATAACCTATGGAAAAATGGGTTTTATAAAAATTTGAAAAATTCTTTAAAACATAAATTGTATCATATAAATGGGTTTTATAAACCATATAATAATAATAATAATAAATTTATATATATAAAGAATAAATAATGTATCCTTGTATCATATAACTTTTGTATAATAAAAAAAATTAAGGGAGGTTATTAAAAATGATTTTTTTTTAAAGATCACATATAAAATTTCATGAAGATAATACCATTTCTATTTTAAAATCACATGTTTGATATAAAAAAATACTAAATATGATGTAAAAATTTAATAAAAATATACTTCAAAACATTTAATTTATTATTCAAGGGATTAAGTTTTCATACTAGATATAAATCCAGTTCATGTTTTATACATAAAAAAATTCATTTTTTTCAGTCAAAAGTCAATAGTTCTTTGATAAAAAATTTACGGGACGATTTTATTTAATATTTATTAAAAAATAAATTGTATTTAAAATTAATTTGGTAATTCAAATGAGAATTGTATAATTAATATTGAATATATTTTTATAAAAATTTTATATGTAAGAAAATTTATTTTTTTACAATTTGAATCATAATGTTAGTTATCTATAAAATTTTTCTTTTTTGAATCTTGGGTACATAAAAAGTTAACAATTAATGGAAAACATGTAATATAATGATATCAAAAAATTTGAATTATTTTTAGGAGATTAATGATATATATTTCACATTATTTTATCATTGAAAACATAATAATAGGTGATCATGATAAATAATATTATTATAATAGAAATGAAATAAATAAAGTAAAACTTCTAAAGAAATAATTCTAACAAAAATTTTATTAAATATAAATACATTTAAATTAGTAAAAATAATCGTTTAAATACATAAAATATCTAGTATGATTTAATTATAACATTTTAATATAAATTTATTAGTAATTCCATATTAAAATCATCACTACTAGGTTTAAACATCTTTTAAGTGAATTTTAGGCTGGTAGTTTAGATTACTGTTTATTGATATTATTTACATCATAATAATAATTTTAATAAATATATATATAACATATATAAATTAAATATATATATTTAGTTTCAATAATATAAGGAATATAATAAAAAACAAATCACACCATTCATGGAGAAGATAGGTTGTACATTCACATGAAAATAGATTTCAATTTCTAAAAAATATAAAAAATAAAGGAGAACCGTTATTATAAATTTGAAAAAATTATATAAAATCTTTATATTATGTTTTCCCTTTTTTAAAAACATGTAATGTGGAAACAAATTATTGTTTTCATCGACTGTTGGCTGTGGGAGTGCTCACATATGAATGATTGACATTATCATCGTCCATCATATTGTAAGGTAAGATGTTATATATGAAATTATAATTCACAAAGAATTATTATATAATAGTTTTCATATATATATATATATATTTATTTATTTATATGAATCCCAACATAATAACCATCTATTAATTTTGGTGATAAAAAATGCATTATTTCACTAAATAGAGGTACTGGTCAACACATAAGCACAATGGATACATTAACTTCTAAATTTAATTGGATAGAGTGTGGATATGATCATTCAAAAATCATGAAACCATTTAATTATTTTTTTCATATTGAAGTATTTTTTAGGACTAATACCATATATATACAAGATTTATACGTAAAAATGAGTTTATAGAGGATGGCTATGATGATTACCTATACTTCTATAGGCAATTGTTATATCCCTTCAAAAAGAAACATAGAATAAAATTTTATGAAAAATAGATACTATAATTATTTTATAGGGATGTTTGGAAGATATATTATTATGTATTTATTATGATATATGGTTCAAATTGCGATAATTAATATAAATTTAGGAATTACTTTTATAATAAGGGGAGATAACCCAATTTTAATTTCACAAAACATTAAAATATAATAATGTCGTAATCTAGAAAAATTGTTCCAAATGTAAATAAAATCAATATTAGGATTGAAATTTTTTTAAAATAAAGACACTTTAAGATTTAAATTTTTTTATTCATGAATATTATATTTATATCTCAGTATAACCTAGGTAATCACTTTTTAACATTAATTGTAGTGATAAAATTTTAATGTTTTTACTATAATCACTAATAATAAAAGTTATTGGACTTAGTAAAAAAAATTAGAAATGATGATTCTAATATATATTCAATATTTTGAGATTCCATATATTCACGTTTTAGAATATAATTTATCGTTAACCCATAATAATGTGAAGAAAAATGGTTCTATAATAAAATGTTTTAAAGTATAAAATGTTTTCATAAAAATGTCCAATTTAAAAATATTTCTAATTAATAAAATTTGACTAATAATACTATAAATTCAATAATTTTACATTTATTAAAATTTTATAATAATTTAGAACTTCAAAAATACTTTAACCATTAATGCATATTTTAGAAAAAATCAAAATTTGTAACTGTTAACAAAAAAATCATCCATTTTTGGGAAAATATAAGAATTTCAATATCAGATAATATTTTTGGGTGATTTTAAAACCTAATGTTCCTTTTTTAAAATTAATTTCTATAAAATGAAAAAAAAAATTATTATATGACTTATTCAAAAAAATAATCAGAACTTATTTTTGAGTAAAAAATGCTTTATGGAAACATTTTAATAATTTACTAAAAACTAGTATTTATTTTTCGATAAATTTTATTTATCAAATATATTTCTACTCAATTATGAATTTTATTATTCATTTTTTGAAAATTATTTAAATTATATGTTTTAATTAAATAATATAATATCATTATTTTATATTCAGTATTGCAGGTAGCATCTTCAAATTGTCAAATCATATAGAGAATATAAACAAGTTATATAGTCTTGTTCCATAACTATTTATCTCTACGATCCATTAATTTGATTCTAGTATTTCTAAATATGAAAGGAAATTGTATTATTGTACAATCTCTTGGTTTTTTAATTTTTATGGATTAGGTAGGCACATCTGTAGGACAGTAACATAGAATATATCTTATTTTTAAGAGAGGTTCGGTGGAAGAACATGGAAATAAGATACTGTCACTACGTGATAAGAAATATCTGAGGAAACAATATACCAAGGGACCACCATTCCCTTATTTCAGAATATAATGAATCTTTTTCATAGATAAATTCATATGAATAACATCTCACCATTGAGGAAGATATATATATCACCGATTATTGTCATCATATCTTTTCTATCGACTATATGAATATTTTTTGTGCTATAGAATTTCTAAAAATTTCTAATAATTTTACTCAGCTCGAACAGGTCCTAATAGAATTATATATTCAACTTCAACCAATGTATTTAGAGTTTTAACCTTCGTGTATATATGGATTCATATGGATCCATATAAATTCCTCACTGAGAAAAAATTTCATATGATAATTTGAAGAGTGTAAGGTGTTTATTCGAAATACCATGGAAATGTTTAGAAAAATAAATAAATATGTCATTTAGGGTCTAAATGGTTGTGTAAAATACATCATATTATTAAGGATAGTATGTTGTAATGAAATAAATCTATGAATCTCTTTTTTTCTAATTACATTACTAGATATTCTATTCACACCTTATATATTGATTAGATGTAATAGAATGAGGTGTTATATGAAACCATAACACTTAATTAACATATATTCATTCATGTTAATGATGATTGAAATCATCCCTAATAGAAATTAAATTTATTTTTTCCATATTCTGATCAACTACAACCAATATAAAACTACATTCATTAGATTTTTTTGGGGATTCTAAATACAATATCGACTGTGATGTTTTCCCATTTCCAATATAGTATGGGAAATGGAGGTAACATCCCCATAGACATCTATTACTGTGAATTAAAATGTGAAATACCAATAACAAAAATACATACTCAACAATACCTTCATTATGTTGTATAAACAATTATATTTTTGATCTGTGTAAATATTTGTACATCCATGGTGAATAGAGAATAAAGAACTGGGAGAAATTTCCAAAAACTCTAGATTCATGTCTGGAATTGATGGTAAACATGCACGGTTCCCAAAAATTATCATTCCAACATAATCCTGATTGAAACCAATAACACCTTTTTACTACTTTTTAAACTGTAAATATTAATTAAATTTTCTATTTAATCATCAATTATATTGATTATTAAAAACTCGGTAGAAAAGGATATTATTTATTTCCATGAATTTATATTTCTTATCTATATACTAAAAATCATGAATTATTGAATCTTTTTCAAACCTCATCATTGATAAGGTTCTATAATCATTTTGATTCAAATAATTAACATCCTTATTCTATTTCATAGGGTGGTAATATATTAAACTACAATAGTCATTAATATACTCCAACCATTTTATATAAAACATAATCAACTTTTTCTAATTGAATCTATACTTTATCATTTTATGATCATTATATATTCCACACCTTTCTTCATAAATATAATTACTATATATATTAAAAGAAAATTTAAAGTATACATCTAAAAATCCTAAATTGGGTGATTTTTATCAATAAAAATCAATTGACATGACAAATAATTTATCACAATATCATTATTCTTATAGAAGCATCCCATTACCATTATTGATTTTCCAAAATTGATCAAAAAATGAATTGATTATATCTATACAAATAAGTGGGATCATTTTTTTAAGTCACAGTAGATATAATTAGAAAATATTCAATAACATCAATCTTTTATGGATTAATTCATATAACCACTATTGAGATTGGATTACAAATAAATGAAAATTTATATAGAAAATATCACTATTAGAAAATTTTTATATAAATTTTCTAACATTAATATATTATTTAAATTAATTAAATGATCAACATCATCATATTGGCTATTGGAATATATAAAAATATATTCTATGAAATCATCCACAAACTAATCAAGGAAATATCTAATGATTGATTTCATCTATTTTATAGATATTGAGGGTGAATTAGTATGTCCAAATTATATAACTATAAATTCATATCTTTTATACATCCTGAAAAAGTATGTCTTTGATATGTCATTAAATTTTAGCCTTATATAATAGTGTCCAAATCAAATAAAAATCTTGAAAAAAATATTTTATTCTCATAATTCATAAAAAATCATCAATACAGGGAATAAGATAGTTAGATTGTTTTTTTCTAGGATCTAAATAATCAATAAACAATCCCATTTTTATATCATAATTCTTAAAAAATTACAATATTCACACCTTGGAGGAACACCTTCATAAATGAATCCCTTTCCACGATTTCGGTTGATCTCATTCTTCAATTACGAAAACTAAATTCAAAAATGTCTGTAATAGATTTTTAAATTTTTTGTATCACTACATATGACTTCTAATGAAATCACAAAATTATGATTTCGAGTATGACTATAAAAATATTCCAATAAATTTAAAATAGTAACATATAATTAAAATATCTTCTATATATACAATCTCTCTACAATCTGAGTTAATCAATGATATCATATAAGAATCAAGGACCACATAGTTGATCTAATTAATTATGGAAGTTAATAATTTTCATCACATCAATAGATGAACATTTAATGTTTCAGGATGTAAAGCAAGACATCAATTTTGATGAAATTGATGTGTGATTTATTTAAGCAAGGAAAATACATGCCTTTGATAACATTACATTAAACTAAAGGGGGAATAATAACATTTTTATGATGAAAATTTCCAAAATACAAAATCATTGAGGTATCAAGGATATGATATTTGTTCATCTATCCATTCATTTTTTTCACTAATAATTTAAAATATAATATTTTGAGGGAGTTTTATGATACCGTTAAAACCCCTTCATATATAATACAATTTTTAGATCTAGAATCAATTATAAAATTATCATTTCTTGTGTGATGGGGGTGTGTGACTTTATATACTTAATATTTATACACCACATTAGAAATATTGGTCACATTAGATTTTACTTTTTCTCTACCCATAAAAGGATTCATAAGTCAATCATCGTCATTACCCATCAAATTTTAGCACTGGTTAACATGATTCCATACTACATGAATTATTTACACTAGATTATGGGTAGTGTATTATATGGAGGTTTCTCTCTTCTATAATCATTTTTTTACTTCTCTTCTCTACTCAATTATTTGATTATCCATTGGACATTATTTCCACACTTAAAAAAATTACTATTAACATTAAGAAATTCCATCGATGTTTCTTTTCAGTCTTCTATAATGAAAGAAATATCATCTTCTTCTCTCAATGGTTTTTATAGTTACTAATATAATTCTATCATTCCTTTAATACATGATCAATGATATTGATGGGAAAATCCAATCTCAATAACAACCATGGTAAAAAAAATAAAATTTCTTAATAACTACTAAATCTCATTATGGTTAATACCTTTCACAAACATGTTGTTATTTTAATTAAAAATTAATCATCATTACTTTTGTGTTGGATTATAATAAAAGACGTGTACATGACATGTCTTATAAATATTCCTCCTGGGTACTAAATTATTTATCACACACTAGATTTAGATCAAGGAATTCCTTCACTATTTTTCTATGAAAATATGAGGAATGTAAATATATAAATTTATTTTTTAAATCTCATCCTACTACATGGATCCAATTTTCACCTATTTTATAATGTTCTAGATAAGATTCTCTTATTTAAATTCTTCTCCTTATAAATAATAAATATCAAAAATAAAATTATCATTGTCTAAGCACTGTTGAATAAAATATATAATTTTAGTTGTTCTGAGCCACTACACATCCACTATCACATCATACGAGTCACATAATTATTGCATATTCTACCACATTAATGACTGAACAATATTTTCCCCTACTTTTATCATTTTCTCTAATTATTATTCATATCTTGCTAATTTTTCTTATGTATTATAGAAGGATTTTTGATTATATCTGCAATAAATTTTGGATGTTGGGGAGGAAAATAATTTATATTTATATCTTATTAATTATTAACATGATTCCTTATAGTTTTATCCATTGACAAAACCAGAAACAAATTTTTTGAAAAATAATTTCTATAGTAGGAATCCACATTATAATTAATAATATTTTAATGGATGTATATTTGGAAACACCCAATGTTTTAATGAATTATTATAATTTTATTTTATTAAATTTCATTTTTATCTTGAGTTATAGGAATCAATGATTTAATATTTATTTACATGAAACATTGGGTTTTTTATTTGTTTTATATGATTCTATATTTTAAGAATATGACGATAAATTATAAATTTTATTAAAAAATAATAATTATAATGAGCTATTAAACATATATATTTTAAAAGTTATTGATATTGGATTTATATAAGTTATACAAATGGGTAAAATTAATATATTTTACTTGATAATTCTATTATATGTTTTAAAAATACTATTTTAACAAAACTATATTTTTATTTATTTTCATGAAAATTAATATAATTAATTTTCTATTTTCTCTGATTTTTTTGAAAATATAAAAAAAAATTTCTGAATCACCCTATAGAATTTATCTTTGGGTGAATTTTTTATAATTCTCTAAAAATATTCATATTTGGATAAATAATTAAAAATACAAAATATTGGTTGAAAAGTAACTTTTCTTATAATTTATTTATAAAGATAATATATATTTATATTTCTATAAATTAAAAATATGTCAAATATAAATAAATATATATATATATATTAAATTAATTTATGTTCTTAAAATGATTTTGATATTGAATTTGAATTTAAAAACCATATAACCTTTTGAACTTTTTGTCATTAAAAACTGTCATTCCCATCATTTGTATATGGTTAATTTTAGATTATTTTTTTCCACTGATGTCAACATTATTTAAAAATATGGAATATAAGATTGTAATCAGTATAATATATATTATCTAATATGTAAAAATTAATTTTTGAACAAAATCTATAGTTAAAACTTGAAAAAAAATATTTACACCATTAAGTAAAAAATGGTTTTTAATAGGAGACAAACATAAATTATAAAGGTCAAAGTGACAGAATGAAATGGTTATTTTATATTTAATGTCCATATTTCAAAAAAATAAATTATTATACTCTTTAATATTCCATTTATTATCCTTTTTTACTTGTAAAAACGTTGGTACACCATTTTCTTTTCAAAATATTTCATGTGTTCTCCTCACCTCATTTAAAAAATAACACCCCACTCCCCCCATCTACACACAATAAGGCCATTTTGATTCATTGATTCCCTAAAAAAAATCCCATTTAA
This sequence comes from Viscum album, assembly GCA_963277665.1. Classification (NCBI taxonomy): domain Eukaryota; kingdom Viridiplantae; phylum Streptophyta; class Magnoliopsida; order Santalales; family Viscaceae; genus Viscum; species Viscum album. Next base: position 896,596,192 of record OY728138.1, read on the forward strand.
ATGTTTTCAATATAAGCATTTATGGATTTTTTTAATACATCCAATGCATGTTTTTTGTGGAAACCAAAGTAGAATACCTGAGAAAGAGGAAATGTTATTCAACAACCCTTTATAATTTATTTCTCCATCAACGTACACAAATTATTATTAAATAGTGTTGATAAAATAACATCATTATAAATTAAATAATAAGTTGTATTTAATTTAACGTAATAACCTAAAACTATATATACTTCCATCTATTAAATTTAAAAATATCATCCATGTGTGTGGACAACGACAACCTCACAATCTGATTTCATTCATTATTCCATTAACACCACTCATGGTTAGGTAATATGATGTATCTAAATTATATATCTGTTATTTATAAAATCATTATTCCTATTTAATATGTCATGACCCCTCCTCATAATATGTACCCCTCCTAGGATGACAATGTGAGATGTGATATAATGACCCCCGAGACCCGCCTTCAGTAGGCCCCGGGTTGGTGACTAGCACCGAGGGTATAATTACATATAAATTGGGAGGCATTACCCTCTAAGAGAAAACATGCAGTTGAGAGAGATACGATAGAAACCAATCAACTCCAACTCACACTACAATATAAATGAAAAACTAAGTAAACATATGAAATGTCATGAATAAGTACTACAACTAAAAGGGGGAAAACTACAAGTACCCAAAAGAAAGTAAATAAAGTTGCAACCACAAGCACGAACATCTCCTAAAACCACAAGCTAGTAAACACAATCCTGATCTCCAACATACTACAAGTTACCTAAACAACATTTAATATATACATAGGATGTACATAACAGTATACTCAGTAGGATCATCCCCGAAGCCTCTCGTGCAAAAGTAAAGAAAGCATGCTGAAGCACAATGAACAACAAGTGAAACTAAATCATCACCAAAATCGGTATACTAAGATCCCAACCTCACCATGGATACTCTCTCCAAGTAATTAGTTCAATAATATATAATATAATAATTAATATCAATGGTACCCCACTACTACTTCCCCCACTGGTTTTCCGCTTTTCCCCAATGTCGCACGTCCTGAGCATCTCTCTCCAAAAAGGCTTTCTCACAGAAACCTGGGCGAACCACCAAAATATAAACCTCGTGCACAAAATCAACCACATCCACACACCAAAGTATCTAGGTAGTTTCTGGGAGCCACCACAACTTTCATAACATGTATCATACATCGGGTATTATACCTCAAGCCATTATAGTCCATACACATAGTAAGGATCCTCAAGCCATCACAAACTATACACATTACACCTATTGTAGTACATAGAAAAATATATCTAGAATATATGTGTATGAATAACCACATTACATTACATCCCTCTACACACATATATGGGGAAAAATAACCAATGTGCCTGCCAGCACCAGTAACTACCAAGAGAAGAGAGAAGGGCCAATGGGTGTAGTCAGCCATCCATCCTCCCACCAGAATGTTGGGGAAAACACCCCCTCAGGGTTTAGAATCCTTGGGGTGTTAGTTGCCATTACTGACAGAGTGGATTAGGGTATAGAAACACAAAAATTACAGGATATACTATATATCACAACCACACTGTGGGAATTACCTAGTCTTAGACACAACTGTAACTAACGTCTCTCAGAATCTGTGCTGCTACTTCTAATAATTGGTAGCCTATAAGTACACAACCATTTAAAGATATTTGTTAGACTAATTCACTCCCTTTTTATATGTTCCATTGTACATTAATTTGTTCTTTAAACATTAATTATCTATGAAAAATTCGAAATTTAATTTCATTAGCACCATACCCATGGGTTAACACCATTTATTCAATTATTCATTATAGAAATACAGTCTCAAATTCACATGTATTCTAGTAAAACATTATATTCTACTAAACAGATGGGGGCTCAACACGGTGAGTAGATGTACTACCTGTTGAGTCTTTGCTGCTTATAGCAAGAGCCTATACCCATCCTTCCTTGAGATGATAAACAAGGAAAGAACGTGGCATACCCCGCGTGTCGTCACCTCTTTCAGAAGAATGGTATCTAAGACCATATTCCTTGTGTCGTGGGGAAAAGTGAAGCAGATAAACAACCAATCAAAATTACCAAGCATCCAATAATCACATCCACTCCATTCCATCATCCCTGGTGTCCTCCCTGACACCCTCTTGCATAAATTGAGGTATCTTGCCACTCTAGGAATCATCTTCCACCACAACCAAAAGGGAATCCATGTTTACACATATTACCACAACCATCTAGGCTCACATTAAAACTCAAGCAGTAGTAAAACAAACATCTTCAAAATTGGGCTCTTGTACCTTAAACAAACAAGAGTAACTCAAAACCCAACAAGAAATTATATTTTAACAACCACCAGTTCTGTAAACCATCATGGTTTAAATGATTTATAATTCATTGGTTCCAAATTTGGGAAACCTAACCAGTATGTTATCCAAAATAAATAAACATGCTTACTGCACTAATTGGATTAATATCAAATTACAATAAGAATGTGACTAGTTTTCATACCTCTTTACTTTAGTCAACAATTATAAACTAATCCCGGTTTATGATCTTTACTGATTTCCATTATGAACAGAAAGCTCAGAAATGCAAGCATAGATATCACACTATCTAGTAAAACAAGAGGCAATAACATACGATTGATATCGATTTATTTATTCGGTTAAAATATTTATTATGTCAATTCCATTGTCATGTAGTGGGATTAAACATGCTAATAATACAGTTTCACATAAATGAAAGACAAACAATGAATCCCTTACTTCAAATAGTTACTCACGTTCTTTATCCACTCAACGGGTCACGATCCTCCTCTCGCCACAACTACGTCCACCCGAGGATGCCACGGAATGTCAGCAACAACCAAACCCCAAGAAAAACCCCATTAGAAGCATAGAGATTACATGATATAACATTGAAAGGAGATACCAGAGGAGATGATCTGAAAAGAACGACTATAAAACATACCTTATAATGAAGATTGACCAATATAGCTCGGTTGTATCAAAACAGAGCGGAACCGATCTGAGGATTAAAGTTTGATTGGGAATCTCCTACGGGAAGGATTGAAAGGTTCAAGGGTCTCATAGCCAAGAATAAGGAGGAAGAACAAGGTAGGATGATATCTTGTCCCTTTTGAAGATTTAATGGGGCGACTGTTTAAGATACGCTTGAAAACTCATTAAAATCAGATCACTTTAACCCATACCATTTGACCAGGTATAAACATCCGAAGCCATAGGAATAATTAATATAGGATTTACAGAATTTGAATCGACCTTAAGAGTCCTTAATATAAGGCTCTAAATGTATTTAACGTCCAAGGAAATGTCAAAGGGGTGAAACAGTAGGAAGATGGAAACACTGTTCAAATACTCAAAATTTGGCAATGGAAATAAAATGACATCGTTAGACCCCACCGTTAGAGGTTACCGAGAGACCTCACTGTTAGATGATACCGATAGACCTCACTTTTAGAGGTTACAGATAGACCCCACCATTAGAGGTTACCGATAGACCTCACCATTAGAGGTTACCGATAAACCTCACCATTAGAGGTTACTGATTAACCTCACCATTCTGGAAACATTGTACATCTACCTTTCTGGAAACAAATTTCACTGAACCTCACCGAGAGAACACTTTTCACTGAACATCACCGACAAAAACACTTTTCACTAAACCTCACTGATAGAAACACTGTTCACTGAACCTCGCCGATAGAAACAATGTTCACTAAACCACACCGATAGAATCACTGTCCATTGAACCACACCGATAGAACCACTGTTCACTAAACATCACCAAAAGAAACACTATTCACTGCATTTCACCGATAGAAACACTATTCAATGAACCTCACTGATAGAAACATTTTTTACTGAACCACACCAATAGAATCATTGTTCACTGAATTGGAAATTTGGAAAAGTGTTGTTGATATGTCCCCTTGACCTCCCGGAACACCCCAAACAACATATTTTAACAAAGTAAGGGACCAGAGACGACCAGACCATTACATCAGATACCTCTCAAAACATTCTCGTCCACGAGAATTCAGAACCAACCTAAAGAGAAAAAAATTAAATAGGGTCCGAACATCCACCCATTGAGATACCTCTCAAATGAGAGCAAGCTACAAAGCAACAAAAGAAATTCATAAATTAATCATGAACGGTCTAACCACAAAGGGAAAATCAATGAGGTAATGTCTCTACAACTTTAGAGAAAGAATCATAGCTGATAACTCAAGATAATGGGTGGCATAGTTGTGTTCATGGGGATGCAACTACCGAGACCCATAAGAAACAACTTACCTCTACTGCATGGGAACCCACCCTAACCCCAGATGTTAAGTATCGTAGAAAACATCAAACTATACTCCCTCAGTTAAAATAAAAAGGACTAGAGAACTTACTATATTCTCCTTTAGATACTCGAAATCTCCCTGACAATGATCAGGAAATATGAATTCCTGATCCTACCTAGTTAAAGCTGTCAGCGTGTTCGCAACTCATGAGAAATTTTCTACGAACCTCATGTTGTAGCCTGCAAGACCATGGAAAATTCGCACCTCTGAAACTGTCTTGGGGGATGCCCAGGAAACAAATCCTTCTATCATCAATGGATCCACATATTATCCCAATTGGAACACAACATGATACATGAAATGGACTTCTCGAGACGAAAACTCACACTTCCACAACCTCCCAAACATCTAATGTTGGCGAAGAATTCTGAAAATGGCTTGTAGTTGCTCTGTATGCTCCTCTTCAGATGTGGAGTTCACAAGGATATTTTTGATAAAAACTACCACAAAAGTTTCCAAAACCTAACGGAACACAACATTCATCAATCCCATGAATACAGCTAGAGAATTCATCACACTAAATGGAATTATAATGAACTCATAATGCCCCTGACGAGAACAGAAAGCAGTCTTCAAGGTACCCTCATCATTTACACGCATCTTATGATATCCAGACCACAATTCGATCATTGAGAAATAACTTTCACCTTTCAGTTGACCGAATAAATCATCAATTCGTGGAAGAGGAATTCGATTCTTTATGTCACATTTTTTATGTGACGATAATCTACACACAACCGCAAACTGTCGTCGGCCCTATTCATGAATAAAACTAGTGCAGACCATGGTGACACACTTGGAAAAACAAAACCACATTGTAATATACCATCAAGCTGTATACGATGCTCTCGTAACTCAGAAGGGGCCTCCTATATGGAGACATTGAGATAGGAGATTCTCTTGGGTGTAGCTCGATCCAAAACTCGATCACTCGTTGAGGGGGTAACACTACAACCTCTTCTAGAAAGACATCAGGGTACTCCTATATGACCCTAGGAAATTCCAACTACTGAACCTCGGAATATCTCAGCATCATTTCAGCCATCATGGTTGATAAGGATGGAACACGCCTATGACCCATCTGAGGATCTTGCTCACCAACAAACACCACTTTCTCTCCATATGGAACAATAAAGATGGCCTTCTTCCCGAAGCAATACAATATATATTGAACTGAATAAAACCAATACATGCCGAGGATTACATCATATGGTTGTATTCATAAACATAGAAAATCTCTCCATGAGAAGTGTTTCCCCAATACTAGCACATAGTCCCTACATACTTCAAACAAGTCAGCTCGACCTCTGACTGGCGTAGTCAATGCCAAGGGCACTGGATACCTCTATACCTCAAGTACCAAAGCATGGACAAGGAAAGGTGATGTGAAGGAGTGTGTGGATACTAAATCAAAAAAGGTATACACCAAGGTAGAAAACATGAAAAGGGTACCTCAAACCACGTCTGGCTCGCCTAGAGCTGGGAAAGCTAGAGCATGAAGCTGACCACGACCTCCTCCATGGCCTCCCTGTCCCTGATGATGATCACCACCACGGTCACACTCTACTCTCTGAGGATGGGGAGCATCATGGGGCAGTCCTCTACATGCCACATCAACCCTCTACTGTTCTAATGCTAGTGCAACTGGCTGCTGCTGCCTCGAATGGAACTGTCTCAATGGAGGAACCTGGAGTATAGTGCTTGATGCAAGATGACCACTCTAAAAGGTTGGGCACTCCCGCTGCTAATGATCACGACCACCACAAGAAAAACAAGATTCTGATCCCTTGGCATTGGCCTGAGAGTTACTGCCTCTGGAGAAACAATATTTGAAGGGCTAGGAGCTACCCCAGGCTACACGAAAACTCTTCTCCCCTGAAAAATGGGAACCCCAGACCACAGCTATACTTCGTGTGGAATCATATCGATTCCCCTCTCATGATGAACTGATCCTGGACAAAAGTCCTCTCGACAACCTTTTCCCTCACTAGTACCACATGATTTTTTTTAGCATAATTGTGGTGACCTGGAACTGGATCTCTGGATGAAAAGCCTCCTCAAAAAGCCTCTCCCTAGCCTCTGCATCTAGAAGTAGGTCTGAAGCACATCGTAATTGTTTCCTAAAATGTATTCCCATCTCTCAAACACTAGAGCTCCCCTGTAGAATTGTAAGAAGATCCTTGCTACTGGACGCCTTCACAGTCGATGAAAGAAACTCGACTCTAAACCTTTATCATGACTCCTCCCATGAGATTTTTGACTCCTCATGATCCCCGAGGAACAAGAACCACCACTGCCTCTCTACTCCACGTGGCATTGTCATAACCAAGGACACCCAGTTCTCCTTATTAGCATGAATCAAGGTGAAGCCGATCTTGACATCCTCTAACCAGTCTTCCTTGACTGCATCTGAAACAGAGTCATCATACTTCTGCAAACACTGGCACTGAAACTCTCAGAGTGTCTTCCTCCAAGTGTCGTCATCGTCAAACTCTACCCTACGTTGATCTTTTGGAACAACCTGCTAGACATTTTCTACGCAAACATGACAAGGACATCTACCAGGAGCCATAACCGTAAAATAACAAACCGTTAGAGCTCCTAAACCTAAAATATGGAAGGCTCAACACTAATTAATTAATTTTTTTTCAATAGTTGTACGTTAACCTATCCCAAGGTCTACCCATTCAAACACATTCACAATTAAGAATGATGCATGATCCTTTCCAAGGTCACTACCCTCCAACTAGTATCACCTTGATTGGTAGCCATTGTAAACATAAAGTTTTGTATATCAGATCATAGGGGGACCTAAGCACCTATGTCTCAGCCGGTCTCTGGTGTTTACCTCGTCTGCTAAACAAGAATGACATCGTTTCCCAACCAACCCATGCAACCTCAAATGTGCCTAACTCCAAACTCCATCCTATCCCATATCCAGATATCGGATACCACTCATTAATGTCCCCCTCCACACAAAGTGTATCCCTACTGGGCCAACAATCTGAGAAGGGTGATAATGACCCCTGAGCCATGCCTCTCATAGGCCCCGGGTAGGCGACTAGCACCAAGAATATAGTAACACACAAAATTGGAGGCATTACCCACTATGAGAACACATGAATAAAAGAGAGATAAGATAGACACCAATAAACCCCATCTCTGACTGAAATATAAATGAAAAACTAAGTAAAAAATATTAGATGTCATGCAGAAGTACTACAACTGAAAGGGGGTAAACTACAAGTACCCAAAAGAAAGTAAAAATAGCAGCAACCAAAGCCTGAACCGTTCCTGCAACCCCAAGCTATTAAACACTAGCCTGATCTCCAACCTGCTCTATGTGACCTGAAAAACAATTTATATATACATAGGGTGAGTATAATAGTATACTCAGTAGGATCCTCCTCGAATCCTCTCATGAAAAAGTAAAGAAAGTAGGCTAAAGAACAGTGAACAACAAGTGAAACTAACTCGTCACCTAAATAGGTATACTATGTTCCAAACCTCACTATGGCTACTCTCACAAATTAAGGAATATAAAACCATTTCATATAATAATGAATATAAAGGGTACCAGCTACTACTTCCCCACTGGTTTGCCTCTTTTCCACAATATTGCACGTCCTGAGCATCTCTCTACAAAAAGGCTTGCCTGCAGAAACCTGGGCAAAGCACCAAAATATGCACCTCGTGCAACGAATCCACCACATCCACCCACCAATGTTACAAGGTAGTTTATGGGAGACACCACAACTCGTATAAAGTGTATCAAACTTCAGGTATTATACCTTGAGCCATTACAGACCATTCACCGAGTAAGGATCCTTAATACATCACATCATATAGACATTACACCTATAGTATTACAAGAAAACAATATACAGAATATATGTGTGTGAATAACCACAAGCCATTACAGACCTCTATACACATATATGGGGAAAACTAACCAATGTGTCTGCCAGCACCAGTAACTAAAAAGAAAAGAGAGTAGGGCCAAAGGGGGAAGTCAGCCATCCATCCTCCCACCAGAATGTTGGGGAAAACACACCCCAGGGTGTAGAATCCTTGGGTTTTCAGTTGACCTTACTAACACGGTGGAGTAGCATATTGAAAAAAAAAAGTATAGGAAATATTATATCTCACAACCACACTATGGGAATTACCTTGTCTTAGAAACAACTACAGCTAACGTCTCTCAGACTCTGGGCTGCTACTTCTAAGACTAGGTATCCTATAAGCACACAACCATTTAAAGAGATTTAATATATTTCTTCATTCCCTTTTGATCAATTCCACTATATGTTAATTTATTCATTAAACATTAATGAACTATGAGAAATTCCACATTAAATTTCATTATGATCATACCCAATCCAACTGTTCCATCAAAAAATTACAACCTCATCATCAATTTCCTGCAACTCCATCCCCATGGTTTAACACCATTAATTCAATTTTTCATTATAGAAATACTTTCCCACATTCCCATGAATTCTAGAAAAACATTTTATTCTACTAAACAAAATGGGGCTCAACACGGTGAGTAGATTTACTACCCTTCGAGTCTTTGAAGCTTATAGAAAGAGCATATACTCATCCTTCCTTGAGAAGTTAAACACAAAAATCACGTGGTATTCCCTGTTTGTCTTCACCTCTTTCAGAAGAAGGGTCCGTAAGACCAGCTTCCATAAGAAGTGGGGAAACGTAAAGTAGATAAATAACCAATTAAAATTACTAACCATCCAACAATAACATCCACTCCATTCCATCATCCCTACTATCCTCCCTAACACCCACATGCGTAAACCAATGCATCTCACCACTCTAGGATTAATCTAAACCACAACCTAAAGGGCCTCCATGCCTCCACAAATTACCACAAACATCCATGATAGCATTAAAACACATGTAGCAGTAAAACAAACAACTTCACAATTGGGCTCTAGGCCCTTAAATAAACAAGAGGGTAACTCAGTACCCTAACATAAATAATCATTTATCAAGCACTAGTTCTTCAATCCATCTTGGGTTAACCGACTTATTATTCATTGGTTCCAAATTTGAGAAAACTAACCAGAAGGTTATCCCAAATAAATAAAACTAATTACTGCACAAATTTGATTAACATCAAATTACAACAAGAACCTAATTAGTTTTCATGCCTCTTTATCATTAGCCAAAAATTATCATCTAATCACGGTTTACCTTCTTTATCGATTTCCATCATGAACAAACAGCTAAGAAAAGAAACCATAGATATCAAACTATCTAGAAAAACAAGAGGAAATAACAAACAATCGATATCAATTTATTTATCGAATTAAAATATTTATTATGTCAATTCCATTGTCATCTTGTTGGATTAAAAATGCTAACAATACAATTTCAGGTAAAACAAAGAGAAGTAATGAATCCCCTACCTCAAATAGTTCCTCACGTTCTTTATCCACACAACGGGTCATGATCCTCCTCTCGCAATAACTGCATCAACCCGAGGATGCCATGGTAGGATAGTACTAACCAAACCCAAAGAAAACCCCCAATAGAAGCATGGATATTACATGATTTAACAAGTAAAGGAGAAATATGAGGATATGATACCCAAAGGAAAGACTATAAAACATTCCTTATATCAAAGATTGATCAATGTAGATCGGTTGTATAAAAACAGAGCGGAACTGATCCGAGGAGTAAAGTTTGATTGTGAAACACTTACAGGAAGGATCAAAAGTGAAGAGACCCAAATCATGACGTACATGGACATAAAATTACTTTTGCGGAATACTTAATACATAACAAACACAGACACACAAGGATTGTAATAGTTTAGTGTCTTTGGAAAAATGGAATTTAATCTTCTAATCGTTGTGAAAGATCTTTAACTTCTCCCATAAAGATATTTCCCTTTTGTTTTCTTACCTAAACCCATTATTTATATCCTAGTGAAAATAAAACATAAAAAGGGTGAGATCAAATGCTCAATTAGGGTAAGCATAGAAAACATAAAACAATCCATAAACATTTGAATGCAAAATCTTGAACATAAAATCTAATCATTATAATATTGATCAAAGACATAAATCTTGGAATTACGTAGGGAATATATCATAAAGAAAAATCAATCTTGATAAAATAGAATGTTAATAAATCATGTAATTGTGTCAACCATTCAACACTTGTTATAAATTCCATAGGAGCCAAGGCATTGCTGTCAAGACCATCTTAGTGGACAAAGTCCTTTTCTGAATCGAGTTCACTTCTCGTTCCAGTCCCGTATCACTGATCCAGATTAACTTACCATTCCAGCCATGTCTATCTCATGAGATATAAATATTTACCCAATGCATTGGAGGGAGATATAGGTCCCACCCATCTCATAATGAAATCATCCTTTCAATTTCCACAGAATCATAAATTATACATCATAACATAACCCATGTAATATAATGGGATTCTTAAACATCATGCCATCATAACATAATCCATATAAAAAATGGATATATTTTCCTCATAAGAAGAATCAAACCATGTAAATAATGGAGACATTATACTTGAACATAATAATATTAAATAATTTCATATTAGGTGGAAAATAGTTTTGATAAAAACACTTGAAATTAATTTTTGAGGAAAATATCCTTTCTTTTTCAAAATCATTTTCTTTTCGCAAAATGGAATTAAATTTTAAAAGAAAAGGGTTTTGTTTAAAATAATCATGCATTCATGTAGAAGAATCTTCATGAAAATGACGTGTTATAAAACCGTAAAAATCCATTCCCGCCGTATAAGTTAAAAATAACATTCTCCTCATACTTTTGTCGGAAAAGACAAAAAGTTCCCCGTGTGGTAAACAAAAGTAAGATACCTTTCATAACATGAGGTAAATTTCCAAAAAAAAAAATTAAAAAGGACTTTTATAATACATGAAAACATTTTTATAAAACATGGGCATGGATGATAACAAGAACCCTTGTAAATACTTACGAATAACAATCTCGGATAAGAATGAAATTGGAATAGTTATCCCTTACCTTATGTCAAATATGATTCGTATGTATCCAAAACTCGTGTATAATGATTTAAATAATGTCATTGAATAATTAAACATTTATATTCATTATTATTATATCATATATGGTTCACATAGGTATTTATATTACCCGTTCATTTGTCAATTCCATGTTAAGGTAGCGTTTTGGGTAAAATTGTTTCATTTATTGTAAGTGTTTGGACTTGTTGTTCTTGATATTATTATTACTTATATCATGATTTACATACTTCCAGAATGTAAAAAATGATTTATATATCATATATATTCAGTATATATATCTATATAATAGATAGATAAATGAAACTAAACACACCGTTCATGGAGACGTTAGGCCGTACGTATGCATGAACACTGTTTTCCTTTCTTTATTGACTTGAATGGAAGTAAGTAGATGACATATATATATACATAAATCCAGTAGCTTCATTATGTAATATATTTAATTATTATTCATTATATATACTTTCAAATCATTCTTGAATGGTTAATCATGGAGAATGAATCACATCGTGTTGTGTAGACGGTAGTCCGTACGTACGCACGAGTGATGATATCATTCCCATGATCGTGGAATTGTATTGAAGTGTATTTATAATATTTAAGAATCAATATCCCTTTACAATAATCATATATAGTTATTTATGTACACCATTATACGCATCTATGTAAGGTGGTGGTAGAAAAAAGATTACACCACGGCGTGGAGATGGTATTCCGTACATACGCACACGCGATGATTTTGTTTTCTATAGGATGGATAGATGGTGAAATAGGGTTTTTTCATACTTATAATAAGATATCATTATATTATTTATACTAATGTTATTACTTCATAATGAAACAACTAAATAAGAAGAAGTATAAAAAGAAATAAAGTTGAATGAATCGGTAACGGACATTACCTCTTCTTTGAAGCGCCTCTTCTTAACCTCCTCATTGGGCAGTAAAGATGGTGTTTGAAGAAGACCAGAAACCCTAGGATTTTTCTAGAGAAGTGGAGAAGAGAAATTGGTAGGGGTTTTCCAAGCTTTAAGGCTCAAAGAAGTGTTAGGAGGAGAGGGATGAGGTTCCCTTTTATAAGGGAGGAGAGGGGCACCTTTGGAAACACAAACAATATTATTTTATTATAAAGTCATATTCGGTTTTTAATAGCTCCAAATAAATTTATTTCGAAGATCAGGTGGGGATAGGTCTAAATACTCTCATATAATAAAATTTATACCTGTTTAGGTTTCTATTTTAACCTTATCATTTAGATTTAACATTAAGTCAAATAATTTTAATTTTACTATGTCTTCTTGTTTTCTTACAATATAAGGTTAAAAACTTACAATAAAAAGCCAAACGAACCCAAAGGAGTTCATTATTAATATATGAATCCTTATATAAGTCATTTGGCTGAACCATATATTTTTAGGAATAAAATAACAATTAATAATATAATATTTGTTTTAAAAATTATTTTATGTCAATTTTGACATTGTTTGGTAATTGATTTTTTGTGAAAATCATAACATAATTATTAGTTCGAAAAAAGTTACTTAAATCAATACTAACATTTCATATTAACCTATAAAATTATTTTAATTCCTAAAAAGTCTCAAATTACATGTATTTGGGTATTTATATTATCAATTATATTAATATTTCATTATTTAGGAAATTACTGCATCACCATTGTGTCATAAATTACTTAAATTATTTAGTGTCTAAAAAATTATAAATAAAATACCATTAGGTAGGAAATATTTTTATCTTTCTAATTAATATTTATAGATTACTTTATCTTTTGTATTACCCTATAATAAAAATGAATTATTTACTAAACTTTGATTTTAACTATTTTAACCCTTCTTTATATAAATTAATAATTAATGTCCTATTCTAATCCAATTGGACCTAAATGGTCATATTTTATTCCTAATGTTGTTTTTATTCTAATTAAACTTATCCAATATAATTAGGACAAGTTTTAGTGTAATAATAATACCATTTTTACCCTTAATTATCCTATTTACTTTTAACCGTGGTAAATAAAAGTAAAAAGTTACTATTCAACAAAAATTATTTTCATCACATTGAACTAAATTTTAGTCCTTGATATTATCCGTATCTTTCTAAATTTCGAAATTCTAATCATAGAAGTGGTAAAATTAAGTTTTATGTGAATTTCCAAACTCTCCTAGGAGGTGGGTAAATGACGGTGAAAAGTTGAATAAAAGTTTTATATATCTAAAATTATTATAAAATGACTCCAATGAATTTTATTTAACTTATATAGGTATTATTTATACATTTTTACTTAAAATAAATTTAATTAAAATAAATAATTATTTAAATAAAAATTCGGGTTTTAAATAGTAACCCAGTGTTTTCACTATTCATCAATAATTGCATGTTTTCAGAAAAATACAAAAAATTCACCCTAGGCTAATTTTGATATTTCGAATCCAAAAATGAAGTCCATTTAAAATGATTAAATTTATTAAATTTAAAAAAGTGGGTATTGCTATTCATAATGACTAGTTTATATAACATATTGTTGTTTAGTGAAACTCGGTATTGGGTATAACACAAGTTATCGTGGAAGGTTGTGATAGCGTATAATGTAAGCCAAGTCATGGATGCATGTAGTGCACGCTTTTATTGGTGTAAAGTACAACACAAGACATCAGTAAAATTAAATAGAATATTTTTCATAAAATCTTGGGGTGTTACATTCTACCACCCATAAAATGAATTTCGCCCTCGAAATTCATCGGGGTTATAAATGGTTTACTACTCGAAAGTTTCTTTAATATAAACCCACATAGTAAAAAGGAATACCAAAGAAATCATTAAAAACTAATGTATGAAACTTAATGGTTACCCAAACTATCTAATCACTGGGTTTCCATATAGGAGAACATAGGTGAAAATATGGATATGGAAGAGAAATCTAACCATCATGGTCTGATGGAGAGTGGTAGAGAACATGGCTATGAAAAATCCAACAATCAAAAAGAAATAGATTTTTGATGATCTTGGGTACCATCTGATTCATCGGATATAAGGGCATGAGGAAAACATTTTTGGTTTTCAGGAAAATTTCCCTAAATTTGTAGATTTTTCGAATTAGAAGAAATACTTTATTTAGTTTGGTATAATCTTTCTGTTGTTCGTGCCTTGAACAATTCCCACTCCATATCTTTAAGAAATGATGTTGAATTTTCCTTTGGCGATGTTTTAGCAGATCATGCGATAGAATGATAGGTCATTCCATCTGTCTCAAACATAAGTTAGGAAAAGTTATATACATAAGTCCATCTATGGTGAGATTAGTCAGATATGGTTCAAAAATGGAATTATACTTCATCTATCATCCTTCATAATAAAATAAAACTACTTTATACTAACCAGAGACGTTCTGTAGGCCAGTGGTAGGAAATAAAGGCATGTCGCACATCGGTTGTGGGTTCGATTCCCACAGCCTTGTCCAACGTGACGGGTTGTCTCCCGTCCTACAAGTTGTCCATTTTTCTAATTATAACATTCCATCAATAATATCGAAAAATTTCTAGCCTTAAACAATACTAACTTATGTATAACATAATCAATTCCATTCTTTAGGCTTTTACAAAATACTACTGTCCAATCTCATATTATAGAGAAAAAGATTACCAGAGTGTTCATATAACAAGCATGTTAATACCATCGTTGATCCCCATATATCATATGATATGTCTTGTTGGTCACATTCCAAATAGTTTAAGGCCTTAATCATGTATTCTCTTGAAAAATTAATACCCATTGAACGTTAGTGAAAACATGAGTGCAGTCAAATGTTAACTCTTTCCACAAACCATGATCCCAAAATTCAGTATACTCAAACAATGATATCACTTAGTCCTTATAACAATCAAGATCTCATATATACTATCAAACATATTATTTCCTTCTTATCCATTCATTATGTGCATATCTTATTCTTTCCAAAAATATCTGAAAAACCTTTTATGGTTACCAGAACCATTCAACATATAATTTCAGATAATTTAGGAAAAACAATAGTGTATCAATCCTTAGATGTTTCTTTATTCCATAGTACCATTAAATTGCCTATACAACCTAAATCATGATAAACATACAATCATTCAATACCTTCATAAACCATTAACCAAGATTCAAAGCTTCTTTCTTCTCATATATCATTTGTAGTCTCCTCATCATCATCCACATAAATACTACCCATATGACCATGCTGATTCTCTTCATGAGATTTTCCCTTAGGGCATTGGTTTTCATAATGCCCACACATTCCACATTTAAAACATCTAAGCATTGTTGATGTCTTAGCAATACCATTATCTTTATCCATGGTGTTAACTAAACCTTTTCCTTTGCACTTACTAGATTTGTGTCCTTCTTTTCTGGACCAAAAGCATCTTCCAGTTCCTTTGAAACATTATCCTTGATGCCTCTTCCAACATGATTTACATGATAGAAATTGAACTTTCCTTCCTCTAGGATCATCATGAAACTCCATCTTTCTCTTATTAGCGGAGTCAAGAGACTTACCAAAGTTGATATTATTGATCATATTGTGAGATTGTTGATTAAGCATAATAATGATATGTGGACCTCCAGATCCAATTTCATTCGGTTTCTCATGAAGAATACCATTCCATTGTCCATCATATCCACCATTATCGTGAATCATCCCGTTCCCATCCATTTTCTAAAACCCAAAAAAATAGAGTTAGAGGCCAAAATCATAATCAATGGGGATCACTTTCAATATCTAACATTTTAGGTAATATTCTATGATCTTTACCATAAATCTAGGACTATAAACTATATTTATACTTAACCTTAGGGACATCCCTAGACATACCTTAGAAATAAATCTAGGGATCTCACTAAAGTTCTCACACCCTAGTGTCCAATTGTTGACTAAACCATTCCTCGGATACCAACTATAGAGACCCAAAGCCTGACGTACAAGGACATTACATTACTTTCGTGGAATACTTAATACATAACAAACATAGACACACAAGGACCATAATAGTTTAGTGTCTTTGGAAACTTGGAATTTAATCTTCTAATAGTGGTTAATGATCATCAAGTTCTCCATTAAAGATCTTCCCCTTTTGTTTTCTTACCTAAAACCTTTCTTTATATCCTAGTGAAAATAAAACATAAAAAGGGTGAGCTCAAATGTTCAGTAAGGGTAAGCATAGAGAACATAAAATAGTCGATAAACATTTGAATTCAAAAGCATCAACATAAAACCTAAACATCAAAGTCTCGAGAAAAGACATAATTCTTGGAAGTACGTAAGGCATATATCATAAAGGAACGTCAATATTGTTAAAATTTCATGGGAATAAATCATGTAATTGTGGAAACCATCCAGCACTTATTAGATTTCCTTAGTAGCCAAGGCATTACTGCCAAGACCATCTTAGTGGACAAAGTCCCTTTCTGAATCGAGTTCACTCCTCGTTCCAGTCCTGTATCACTGAACGAGATTAAATTATCATTCTAGCTATGTCTATCTCATGAGATATAAATATTTACCTAATTCATTGGATGTAGATATAGGTACCACCCATCTCATATTGAAATCATTCTTTCGTGTGCCACAAAATCATAAATCATACATCATAGCATAACACATGTAATAGAATGGGATTCTTTAACATCATTCCATCATAACATAATACATATAAAAAATCAATATCATTTCACTATAAGAAGAATCAAACTATGTAGATAATGGAGGCTTTATCCTTGAAACATAAACATATTAAATAATGTCATTTTAGATGGAAAATAGTTTTGATAAAAACACTTGAAATTAATTATTGAGAAAATATCCTTTCTTATTCAAAACCATTTTATTTTCACAAAATGCCATGAAATTTTAAATGAAAAGGGGTTTTTTGAAAACAATCATGCAATCTTGTATATAATGCTTCATGAAAATGAGGCATTATGAAATCGTAAAAATCTGTTCACGCCGTATAAGTTAATAATAACATTCTCCTCGTACTTTTTTCGGAAAAGTCAAAAAGTTCCCCATGTGGTAAAAAAAGTATGATTCTTTTCATAAAATGTAGTAAATATTAAAAAAATGGCTAAAACGGACTTTAAAAATATAGGAAAACATTATTATAAAAAATGGGCAAGGATGATAACAATAACCCTAGTAAATACATACGAATAACAATCACGGATAAGAACGAGATTATAATAGTTATCCCTTACCTTATGCCCAATATGCTTCATATGTATCCAAACCTCCTGTATAATGATTTAAATAATTTCAATAACTTATTACAGAATCATATACATTTTTATTATATCATATAAGTTTCACTTAGGTATTTATATTACCTGTTGATTTGTCAATTCCATGTTAAAATAGCATTTTGGGTAAAATTGTTTCCTTTATCGTACGTGTTTGGACTTGTTGTTCTTGATATTATTAATTATTATATCATGATTTACTTAATTACAGAATGTAAAACCTGATTTATATATTATATATATTCAGTATATATATATATATAATAGATATATAAATAAAATGAAAGACACTGTTCATGGAGACGGTAGGCCGTACGTACACATGAACGCTGTTTTCCTTTATTTATTGACTTGCATGTAAGTAAGTATATGACATATATATATATATACATAAATAAAGTTGCTAAATTATATCATATATTTCTTTATTATTCATTATATATACTTTATAATCATTCTTGAATGGTTAATCATGGAGAATGAATCTCATCGTGTCATGGAGACGGTAGTCCGTACGTAAGCACGAGCGATGATATCATTCCCATGATCGTGGAGTTGTATTCAAGTGTATAATTAATATTTCAGAATCAATATCAATTTACAATAATCATATATAGTTTTTTATTTACACCATTATACCAATCTAAGTAAGGTGGTGGCCGAAAACAGATTACACCACAGCGTGGAGACAGTATTCCCTACGTACACACGCGTGGTGATTTTTATTTCGTAGGATGGATAGATAGTGAAATAGGGTTGTTTAATAATTATAATAACAAATCCTTATATTAGTTATACTGATGTTATTACTTCATAATGAAACAACTAAATAAGAATAAGTATAAGAAGAAATATAGTTGAATGAATTGGTAACGAACATTACCACTTCTTTGAAGCGCCTCTTCTTATCAATTTTTTGGGCACTAAAGATGGTATTTGAACAAGACCATAACCTATAGGATGTTTCTAGGGATGTGTAGAAGAGATATTTTCAGGAGTAGTCTGATATTTAAGGCTCAATGTGGTGTGAGGAGTAGAGGGAGGAGGTGCCCTTTTATAAGGGAGGAGAGGGGCACCTTTTGAAAAACGAAAAAAATTATTTTTTTATAAAGTCATATTCAGTTTTTAATAGCTATAAATTGATTCATTTCGATGCTAAGGAGGGGATTGGTAGAAATAATCTCATCCAATAGATTTTATACAATTTTAGGTTTCTCTTTTAACCATATCATTTTGATTTAACATTAAGTTAAATAATTTTACTTTTACAGTTTCTTCTTGGTTTCTTACACTATAAGGTTAATAAACTTACTATAACAAGAAAAAAAGAACCCCAAGTGGTTCATTATTAATATATATATATCCTTATATAATAAATTCGTCTTATCCTTAGATTTATAGTAATAAAATAACAATTAATAATATAATATTTGTTTTAAAAACTATTTTATGTCAATTTTGACACTATTTGGTATTTGATTTTTGTGAAAATCATAACAGCATGATTAGTTCAAAAAAAGTTACATAAATCAATTCTAACATGTCATATAAACCTATAAAATTAGTTTAATTCATTAAATGTCTGAAATTACATTTATGTGGCTATTTATAATATCAATTATTTTAATATTTCATTATTTAGGTAATTACTACATCACCATTGTGTCATAAATAACATAAAATATTTAATGTATAAAATATTAATAATAAAATACCTTTTGGTAGGAAATATTTTTATCTTTATAATTAATATTTATAGTAAAATTTATGTTATGTATAACCCTATATTAAAAATGAATTAGGTATTAAACATTGATTTTAACTATTTTAACCCTTCTTTAAATAAAATTATAATAAATGTCCTAATCTAATCCATGTGGACCTAAACAATCATATGTTATACCTAAGGTTATTTTTGGTCGAATTACACTTATCTAGTAGAAATAGGACATGTGTTAGGGTAATAATAATATCATTTTTACCCTTAAATACCCTATTTATTTTTAACTGTGGTAAATAAAAGTAAAAAGTTACTATTCACCAAAAAATATTTTCAACTTATTCAACCACATTTTAGTCCATCATATTAACCGTGTCACTCATATTTTCAAAATTCCACTCATAGAAGCAGTAAAATTATGTTTTATGTGAATTTCCAAATTCTCCTATGAGGTGGGTAAAAGACGTTCAAAAGTTCAATAAAATTTATATATATATAAAATTATTATAAGATGACTCCAATGAATTAAATTGAACATATATAGGTATTATGTATCAATTTTCACCTAAAATAAATTTAAATAAAATAAATAAATATTTATATAAAAAGTAGTTTTTTAAATAGTAACCAAGTGTTTTCACTATTCATCAAAAATTGAATGTTTTCAGAAAAATACAAAAAATTCACCCTAGGCTAATTTTGATATTCCTAACAAAAAAATGAAGTCCATTTCAAAAAATAAAGTTTATAAAATTTTAAAAAGTGGGTATTACTATTCATAACAACTAGTTTATATAACATATCGTTGTTTAGTAAACTCGGTATTGCATACAACACAAGCTATCATAGAAGGTCATGATTGCGTGTAATTCAAGCCAAGTAAGGGATGTGTTTAGTGCATGATCCTTTTGGTGTAGTGTACAACACAAGACATCAATAATATTAAAAAGTATATTTTTTATAAAATCTCAGGGTGTTACAGAAAGGTTCTAGCGTCTCATAGCTGAGAACAAAGAGGAAGAAAAAGGGAGGTTGATATCTTGTCCCTTTTGAAGATTTAATGGGGTGATAGTTTAAGATATGCTTAATTCCCCATTAAAATTGAATCTCATTAACCCACGTGGTTTTACCATGTAAAAACATCCCGAGCCATAGGAATATTTAATATAGGATTTATGGAAATTGAATCGGCCTTCAGAGTCCATAAAATAAGGCTTAAAATGTATTTTTCCTCAAAGTAAAAACGTCAATGGGGTGAAACAGTAGGAAGATGGAAACACTGTTCACATACTCAAAATTTGGCAAAGGAATGAAAAGGTCATTGTTAGAGGTTACCGATAGACCTCACCATTAGAGGTTACCGATAGACCACACCGTTAGAGTTTACTGATATATCCCACTGTTAGAGGTTACCAATAGACCCCACGATTAGAGGTTACCGATAGACATCTTCGATAGAGGTTGCCGAAAGACCTCACCATTCTAGAAAAAATGTACACCTTCTATTCTAGAAGCAATGTTCACTAAACCTCACCAATAGAACACTGTTCAGTGAACCTCGCCGATAGAAACACTATTCATTAAGCCTCACCGATAGAAACGATGTTCATTGAACTTCACTGATAGAAAAACTATTCACTAAATTCAAAATTTGGAAAATTCCTGGTGATATGTCACCTTGACCTCCCGGAACACCTCAAACACCATATGTTTACAATGTAATGGAACAGAGATATCCAATCCATTACTTAATAATTATACCTTATATTTTTTTCATTCCATACCATATGGTATAGGATAATGTCCATATTTTGTAAAACAAACTAATGCTTCACAAAGATAAGTGATTCATTTTAAACTAACATATTACAGGAATGATAATAATGAAAATTTGTATTAAAAAATATTATATATATTAAATAATTCTAATTTTACTAAATTATTATCAACAAAAAATTATGTCATATCAATTTTTTTTATCTTTTCACTCCATCAATGAGGATAATGTCATTTGTGAATGTGTGGAGTAATGGAATCATGAAGCGATGTGCCTCAATATCTTCATCAACACAACACATGAATGATTTGAATAATATTATTAAAAAAATATGTTTTTTATAATATTTTTATCATTCATGAGATATAAAATATTACACACCTCCTTTCCAAAATGATCACTAAAAAATGGAAACATCACTCATGCGTATGTATGGTCTACCGTCTCTATGATCGAATCATACTTACTCTCCCCAAACTAAAATTAATAACTTTTCATAAAATTGTAATTCAATTATAAATATTAAAATTATTTCATTAATTTTATTCTTGAGAGTATGGATCTATAATCACTGTAATAGTATAGAAAATAGAAAATCAAAAAAATATATATATGGAAAAGAAAGAGGTTATTACAGAAAAGAAAATAATTTTCAGGAGGAATTATTCATAAATAGGTAATAAATGGTCATAATTAAAACATATTTTTTATGATATATATAATAATAGGTCTATAATATATTTATAATAACCGTATATATATTATACCTAAGGGTTGAGTTTGTATGAAAGAAGATGATAGTAATGCTTAAGGGATTTTTAGTTTCACTTTTATTTCTAAGTGACATATAAACAATATCCATATGTTTATTTTATGTGGTGTATAAAATGAAACATTAACATGTTATAACAGTAATCCAATAATTTTCTTGTTATAAATGTTTCTTTTAATGTTATTTTTATTGAGGATTATGAACTAAAACATTACTATAATGATAATCGATTTCTGTGTCACATATTACTTTTATTCGACAGGATACTTATTCCACACATATTTCATTTATACTATGTATATAATACCCAATACCATATTCAATTATTATTTGAATGATTTTTTAATTTTAATTTCCATTTTATTATCTCACTTTTATGAAGCTTCTTATTATAATTTATAAATTTTGTGTAAATTATTTTTATAAAGTCCTTGTTTTCCATGATTGTTTATTGTTATTTTTTTCATCATAAAATAATTTCACCAGCCTCTCAGAAAAAAAATTAATTTTCAATTATATGTTTATTTATTATATCTTCATGTTATATTTCAATGTTTCCAAATTTTTTACCTAAAATAATTTAGAATATATTAGAATAAAAATCGCCATAATTTATCTCTACTATCAAAAACCTATTTGTTCAAAAACCAAGCTATTTAATTTAATTTTTAAATGTGTTTTTATATTTTTTTAAATGATATATAAATTTAATTTTTAAACACATTTTAATTTTTTAAAATTTTTTGAATTGAATATTCATTTCATTTATCAAAATAATGTCTGTTTGGATTTTATTGAAAATATAAATTAAATATATGTTTTAATATGTATGAAATTAACATTATTTTTACAATCATGACTAATATTTTCAATAAGAAAATTATTTATTTCTATCAAGGTTATATTCGAAGAAAAGTATTTGAAAATTTATTTATATTTTAAAAGGATATTTTTATAAGAGAAATGATATTTTCTTAAATAAAATTTTGAAATTATTTTCCATGATTCCTTTATATGTTTTTATGTTTAATTTTTATTAAATGGTTTTATATAAAGGTTTTATGTGTGGAATTTGTTTACACTATATAGATGAAAATTTAATAAAAAGGTTTCTTGTGATATTTCAAAATAATTTTCCATTTATGAAGCCATACATTGATATTAAATATTTTCAGAGGACATACACCAGGAATTCGATTAATTTCCACTCTCGAAATAGTAAATCATGAGAATATTTTTGTGAAACCCACTTATTTAATGAAAATATGATATGCAATCCTCTTCTTTATCCCTGGGTTATTCTATAATAAATTGACAATGGAATCTGTCTCTTATCAAAGTGTTATGATATTATGAAATATTTGTGAAATCCATTTAATTTTTTGGTTTGTGAAAACATGAATGTTTTGATACCTTATGGAATACATATGTTTTTTATTCAATATGTGATGGGTGGGACCTATACCTCTAACCAATGAATTGAGTATTAATTAATTTTATATGATATCAAATTGAAAAAAAGTGGGTTTCCCAATCCTAAAATAGGTTATATAAGAGTATATCACATTCCATAAAGAGGGTACATTGGATATTTCTAATACCTAAATAGGTACTTAAGAATAAATCCCAAGTCTAACATGTTATAAATGTATTTTTTGGTATCCTTAAAATAATATTTTTGTGATTATGTGTATGAAACAATTCCATATAGTGTACTAATGTTTTTCTATCAGAAATCATGTTCATTTAATTCCTTCTGATTCATTTCTTTTTAACATCCAATATTTGATCTATTAATCATGATTATGATCATTTTTGTGCATGAAATCATTTTCATATCTTTTTCTCATTTTATCATCCCCTATACTCACATTCTGTTAGTGTACATCCCTTATTTATCCTTACTGATCATTATAGGTAAACCATTCTTCTAAATTAATTTTCTATGATATATTGAAAGGTTTCATGTAGTGTATTTATATGTAAATTACTTAATGGATCGTTATTTATGGGATATATTGAAGATCATTCTCCAAATTAGAAGATTTTGTATGTAGTATCCAATGATGAAAATATATTATATTCCTTATGAAATATTTTCTAAAGTGAATTTAATATTAATCTAAAAAGATACATTATCAATCAATTATAATATAGGGTTTCTATAGTTTGTATTATAGTAATTTTTTAGTTAACCATGAGAAACATGGATGAGAATAAATTAGTGATAAATTTAGGGATAAATATTAATATATGTATATGTATTTAACAAATAATAAGTATAATAATGAGTCAATATAATGTACAATGTCCTGGTGTTTTGGGGAGTAAAAGAGAAATTGGTTTCCATGATACTGTATCATTGTATGGATAAGACAAATAGATGTGGCTCTAGAACCAACATACCAAGTTGAAATATCTCAACAGAGGTAATATTGAGGCAGTCTCAATCATCCACGTGTCCTCAATAATCGTCTTTGCTACAAACCTGGTTTGACAATCCAAGGATAGATGTTTTAGATATTCAAAATCTATTTATGAACAATATTCCTTTCTTTAAATAGATGGTTAATATCAACGCCTAGGATAATTCCTAGGTATCATAGAGGGTTTCTTGATTTAGACACCCTATATGCGATTCATCATGATTATGTGGTTCCACACTATGATTACTCTTTATTAAAAAAATGATTTTTAGATGTAGTCAATGGTTGGATCCCAAAGGAACCATAATAATGTAGCAAACAATATACAAAACACTAATTATTAATATATGAAACTGAATGTTATGTGATCTTAAATGAAAACCCATGTTAATATGCATACTGATCATTATCGAGAGATATATAAAAATAATCCAATAAACAAGGAAAAGAGGGTACAATTTCATTTGGAGTACTTGATGAGTAAATTTCCACATTAAATTAGTGGTTTCAATTATCATCTAGCTTTTGAGAATTTTATCAAATAAACTGAAAAGTTATTTTACATTCACCAATGTTCAGATCATGAGAAGATCATTTTGGTTGCATATATTTTTGAAAATGAGGCACATCACTTGTAGACTATTACTTATATTATAAGTTATCAAGATGGAATTTACTCCATGATTTTAAATTAGTTTAATGCCAAAATTTTGATAATTAGATTCTAAATATTCTTTATACGAAAATAAGGATGGATTTCCTCATCACTAATATGAATGAAATTAAATCATTTGTAACCTAGGATCAAATGTTTACATGACATTTGAGGTACTATTCATGTTTTGTAATTTTTCTTTATAATAAGTTTGAGTTATTCATTAATGAGTTATAATAAAGTCTATGAGTACCTCTGAATTCAAGTGGTAATCAAAATTAGTATTGTGTTCTATAAATATTCATATTATATGTTACATGGAGATAAAAAAACATTCATTCTAATAATTTCCAAAACTATTGGAAGGATTACTAATGTTACATTATGAATTAAACAATAACATTATTAAAGTGGGGAATTATGGACATTGAAAAAATGTAGATGTAGTGTGACGATGTTATATAATGTATCAAATTGAGGGAAAAATAAAAATAATTTACCACTAAAACACCAGTATTTTATGTGAAAGGATTTTTGGAATTATTTGAATTCATTCCCTTACACATGCGCTAATGTGGTAGATTTGCCTCAAAACTACTGAAAACAATAGATAAGGGGAATCTTATTTAATAATAATGTATTAGGTGAAATATGATAATTTGGGGCCACTAATAATCCCCATATTATGTGGGAATTTCATGTTTGATTCTTATTTAGTTTCCAGCATAAAATATTATTTTTCATTATTTTTTGAAATATTATGTGATTATCTCTATATAAATGGATTTTGGAATTATAAAATCATATTTTATGTTACAGTGGTACATGTATAAACCCAATAACCAATGTAAATGATTTGGTAGAAGATAAGACATTATTTAAATTATAATTTGATAATAAACATTTTGAGGTGTACACATATCCATGATCGATTGACTTAAGATATATGGTATGTATAATTGGGGTATGAGTTTAAGGATGACCAAAAATCTTGAAATCATTGAAATCCATTTTTAAGTACTATATGATGGAGTTTTATCCAGATTAAGGAAAATTTAATATAAATGTATAGAATTAATTCCATTTATTTTAGAATGTATTGAAAATATTATTTAAGTAGGAATGCCTGTACACTTTGTTCACATATGATTGAATATACATGTATCCTTTAAGGTTTTTCTAATAATTTATTATTAGATAAGTATTAGTTTTATTCACTCACATTTTGATGTATAAATAATTTATTACTATTTGAGATGATTTCTCAATGGATCATCTTTCCAATATGTAGACTAATAAAGAGGTATTGTATAATGAACAAAAAAATTAAATTGTTTCTAATCGAGATCTATTGTTTACATAAATGTTTCAGTGATTTCATTAAGAATCAATTTATAAATAGTTGAATTTATGTGACACGAGTAATATTTATAAGGATGGTATGTAAATGTCAAAAATTCACAAATTAATGATATTCTATAATATTATTCCATGCATTTCATAGGTGGTTGGATAAACACCTTCCAAATGTGTAGTTTTTATTCAACAATAACATTGACTCTAGCATTATGACAAATCCTTACAAATCCATTTGTAAATTGAAGGGTAGAAATCAGTTGTATTATAATGAATATGAAAAAATATTTCTATAAGTACCAGACCAAGATGATCAGATAAAAAATAAAGATAGATCCATTTAATAACATGTAATTATACTTAAGCATTGACGAAAATTCCATGCTGATACTCTTATATGTGATCTATAATAAGCTGTGTGACATGGTGTTTATTGGAATTTCACTAATGAATAATGAAGGGGAAAGAGGGGCATTGGTATATGTATCAATTTGAATAACACTATAATATTTGGATTGTGTATGATCATGTGGAACTTCTACTGAACCTATCTCATGTTCAATATGTGATTCATGTAGCCCTCTTAAGGAATTACATACCTGACCCATCACTTGTATTGAGCTTAATGGATGTACTTCTGAATCATTATATTTCATATAATGAATAAGTGGTATGGATTCGTGATCAAATACAGAATATTCTATGTAATAATACTACTCAATATGTCTAAGTAGTTTTTCCAAACCACTAGGTTTAGAAGCTATATGGGATCCTTAATACATTATGTGGTAAAAGAATACACATTTTTATGTATAAGAGAGGTCAATTTCGAGGGTGAAATTTATTTTATGGTCGATTAACTGTAAAAAAAATAGTTTTTATGAATTATTAATATTTTAATAAATTAAATTTATATTATATCCTGTATAACACACAACCCCATGTTAAATTTTCAATACATTCAACACTTGTATTAGCTTGTGTTGCACATGACATTGAGTTTTAACAAAACCATTATATATTATTAATATGATTCCAACATAAAAATTATAACTAAGAAATTAATCACGGTAATATGGATTTTAATATAGAATTTTTAGATATTATGTTTAATGGTTTAATATAAATAAAACCAATTGATAAAAAAGAACATATAATTTTGAAAAAGTGTGTATATGGTTTGAAAATACAATTTCCCAAAAAAGCTCTTCTTGTGTAAAATAGTGAAATTCATTTTTGAAAATTTTATAAATTTTATTTTATAAAATAAATATAAAATTTTAAATTATCATAAAATTATTATTATGAGTTTTTTTTTGTTTTAAAATTTTTAATGATTTATTTTTTCATGAATATGTGAAAATACTCAGTTTTAATTTAAAATTGTCTATACCTTTCAATTTTTAATAAAGATAATTTATATTTTAAATTGGGTTTAATGTAAAATTCGATCAACTAGTTATCTTTTAAAAAAATTTGGTCATTGAGGTTATTTTTATATTTAATATGGATATAAAAACCTCATAATATTCTTGGACATTTTATCTTCAGAGACCCGCTTTCTCATCTTGTCTTTGAGATTAATTTTTTATATATATTGTACATAGATATCAATTGAATTTTGAAAAATGGATTGAATATTGGGAATACAAATAATTTATATTATTAAAAATGTTCAAAATAATGTTTTACAAAAATTTATTAAATAAATGTAAATATTAATTATCACAGTTAAGTTTAAAATAGGATTACATAGGCGTATTAAACTAAAAAAATAATGGTTAAAATGAACTAAAAACCTGTCTAAAATATTTTTAATGTATATATAACGATCGTATAATATTTAAAATATTTTTAGTAATAAATTTTTAGCCTTTTTAATTAGAAAAGTGTTTTCATACCTTTTTATGTTAAAAAAATTACTAGTGTGACTCTCACCTCACTTATAAAAGGACACCACATATCCTCTCTTATTCACACCATAAAACAATCCTTGTGGAGAAAATAACTAAAACAATCACCTTAAATCATCCATTATATCATATTATACACATTATATTATGAAAACATTCCACCTAGGATGGATTTTTTTTCAATCCTATGAAGTATTCCTAGAGATGACTGAACGCTCTACAACAATAGTTTTTTATTATAATTCTCCCTACACCAAATTAGATTTTTATTTTAAAATTAAGATATTGAAACATCTATATAATACTTATTATCAGATGTATATTTAATTTAATGACCTAATATAGTCTCTTATTCCATCAATCAATTTTGAAATCATTTTTCATGTGTACGGGGACTATCACCTCGGGAACTTATGTCATTCATTTTTTCCATTACCACCACTCACTGTAGTGTATAATGATGGATATTAATTTTATAAATGTATTATATTAATTATATAATTATAAATATTGACTCATTTCATAATATATAAATTATTCCCATTTTATATGATAGGGTATACCATAACGTCCCAAATATTTATTACGTAAAACTATCTCGCAAAGCAATGTGATTTATTTCTTTATATTAAATAACATGGTAAATAATATGGATAAATATAATCAATATATGTTATAATAATAAAACAAGATAAATATTAAGGACATTTTTATCATTATTTAATGATAATATTTTATTTTATATACTACCATGCGACTCACTCGAAGATTATAATATCGTTCGTTTTTATTTGAACTATTGCCTTCATGAAGTGGTATTACTGTCTCATTTCATCACCAAAAAACAATGATGATATGTATATATATATTTAATGACATTAATTTTTATTTATGATATTATTATCATGAATATTAATCATAAAAATACGTACTTTATTTCCATAAGGAAAATTGAAAAATGAAAATGACAGTCATGTGAACGAATGATATAACTTTTCAATGATCATAATATACTTCATTTCTCAAAACCAACCATCATGATTGGTTTTGAACGTATAATTGAATTATAAATATAATATTTATTCCATTAAAACTATTATATGTCTTATAGAACAATGATTAATCTAATATTACCAATAATAACAAATTAAAACATATACAAAGAATACAGATGTTAATACCTGAAACATGAATTTACCAATTAATTAATAATTACCCATTAATAAATTGTCATCACTAAGTAATATGTGACCTGATATATTTAGATATGGTTATATAATATATTTAAAATAAAATTTTATTTTTAATATGTTTTTTCCAACATGTATTATGGAAGTCAGTTCTATTGAAGTACGTTATTTCTAGTCTCTCGTTTTTTTGGGAGACATATGAAAAACAACCACTTAAATTTTGTTATCAATATAATGCCACTCTAAGATTTTATATCCTAAAAAAACATTTAAGAAATTTAATTTTTCATTTTATTGTATTATTTATTGGGTTTTACGATACAAATGATTACTAAATCATTGAGGGACTCTTGTCTCAATTTTTACTTTTGTGTGAGACATTGTTTACTCCCAAAATATTACATTAATGATGTGAATATAATGTAAATTAATGTATTTTATGCTAATTATCTTTATTAATTTTGGAATTTAACTATTCATTATAGTATAATATTTCATGTGGCTTTCGATTCAATGTTATAAAGTGGTGATGAATTTATCTTATAATCTCCTCATTTATCAATATTATTTGTTATTATGATATTAAAGATATAATCCTATGATCGATCGCTCAATAAACTAATTAATGTTTCCTTATCATCTTAAAATTAATGATATTTTCATGTAATAATATTAGCTTCAAACTCCATTATACATAAAATAATTTATGCTTTTTTATTACAAAAATATCTTATTTCGCTCATTGGTCCATAACCCGTTCTTCGTAAAAAACATGTTTTTGAAAAAAATTATTATTTTATTGTTATTTTAAAATGATTTAATAAGGAAAATTTTATCCATTTTTTAAATTTTAAAGTAGTTATTAAAATTAATCCTCATTTCATTTTTTAAAAATTACCATTTTTATTTTTTAGAAAATATGAATGTAATCATTATTTAGACATCAAAACCATAAAAATTATTTCCACCATCACGAATTTTATATTCAATGAAGCTTCCCTTATATTTTTAATGGATTTTTAAGAAATGATTTTTTTAAAAATGAATTTTATTTTAAATTTTGTTTATCATATTTGAAAGGATATTTCCCACAAGAATTATTGTAAATTATTTTAAAAGAATTATTTATATGATTTCTATATTATTTTCATGGAAATGTATTTACAGACTAATTTATGTTTCAAAACGACTTTTCTATTTTGGAAGAAGAATTATCATAAAAAATATTGATTTAGTGTTTCAAAATCATTTTTCATCTCAGATGAAATCCGTTGATATTACATATGCTTTACTCGGGACATGATCCATGTCTACTATTATTTTTCTTTCGTTGAATGGATTATCATGAAATGATGTTTATGAAACATATTTCTCTTTGACATGTTATTCCATTATAAAATTATAATGAAATGCACTTCTTTTACCTCGGGTTATTATTTAATCAAATGATGAAAGAAGAAATAATTGTATAACATATCTCTTTTCCACATGTTATGATATAGTGAAAATTTTATAAAACCCATTTTATTTCATATGTTATGATATGATGAATGTTTTAGGATCATCTCGCATACATATTTAACATTTTCATTTTGTGAAATGTGAGACACATATTTATCTCCTATAGATTGGGTAATTATTAATATTTAATTAGATGAAAGGTTACATGAGAGGTTACCCAATGCCAGAAATAGGGTACATGTGAGGTTATAACAAACCTAAATGAGGGTAAGATGTGATTATAAAAACCTCAAATAAGATAAACACATGGTCATCCCATAAAAAACATGTTATCAATTAATAGGGGGTAGCTATGATGTAATAATTTATTGTGATTTTGTGTATTAATAAAATCAATGTATTATACTAATGTTATGCATGTATGGAACATTTTTATTCATTTATTTATGATTCATTTCAAATGAATTTCTTATATTTTTAAAGTAAATCATAATTTTGATCATTGATATATATGGTATCCTTTAATTATATTTATCTAATGTTATCATACCATTATTCTCACATTATGATTACTAATTTCCCTTAATTACACTTATTGATAATCTAAGTTCACCCTTTCATATATTTCTTTTCCCCATGTTATCATAAAAGATTATATGTTAGTTATGTATATGAATAATACATAATGGAAGATATTTATGGGTTACATAGAAGATCATTCACCAAATTAGAATATTTTTTTAACAAGTATACAAAGTCACAATATATTATTGTCCTCATATTTATGTCTATATAATATATTGAATATTAATATAAAATCATTCAATATACATTTATGAAAACAAGAATTTTCTATATAAATCTGTAACCCTAATTTTCAATCACAAACACCATAAATTTATACTAGGTCATTAATTTTCATTATCTATTCAAAATACATTTTAATGGTACATAATTAAAATTTGATTAATCCTCATAATATACCCCAATAGTGTCAAAAAGGAGTTGAGTATGGAAACAAATGGAAACCAGAATGATGTTTGATAAATTTTCAGTCACCACTTTTGAAGGTTATTAACTCTAGTAGAATCAATAACAAAACAATAGCATCTTATAGATTCTTATAAAGATGTTTGACTAGGAAAACCACACATAATGTTTAACATTGTAATGTATATTTTCAAATTAATGGGATTATCCCATGTTTTCTCACTAATTTTTTGAATCCTAGTATCCAAAGGTAATTAAACCACACTTTCATACCAACAACATTGATTCATATTATTTTTGTATAATTATTACAGATTATTAGAAAATTAATAAAAAAAACATTATAATAGATTTTAGAATAAAAAAGGTTTTTTTTATTTGGATAAAAGGATATAAAAAATATTTATTCGTAATTGATCTATATAATATCCCAATATGTTATTCATAACTAAAACCATTAAAATAAATATCATACTGAAAACCATTCTTTGGGACCATAAAAAAGATATCATAAGTATTTGTGAGATTAGATGCTCATTAATGGTAAATAATGGATAAATAAATGATCACACAAGAAGAAAAGGCCACTATAGCTATTATAAAATGATCATCACATTGGAAAGGCCAAACCAATATATCATTGAGTATAATATATAAATATGTAATATTATTTAGTTTTTCATAATACATGAATCCAAAAGAAATAAATTTACATTAATGATAATAGAATAACATTTTCACATGAAAAAAATTAAAAGAATACACATAATCATATAAATTCATCTCATTATTAAATTCTCAATACCAGTGAAATCATAATAGATTATGTTAACTCCTCATTCAATCATATCCTTCGTTAAGGATTACTCTCAATATTATTATATTTGATAATGTCCCATATAAAGATTTGTATTATCCCCATTAACATCCTTTTCATCTAAGGATATACTCATCATTACCCAATGAATAACAGCGGAAAAAATTTGGGGCCCTCATCTCATAGTCATAATCAATTAGTTTTTATTATATATTATCATAAATAACTCATAATATATCATAACCTATTGAAATGATATTTGTTTTAAAAACATTTTATAAATTTTTCATGGAATTATACAAGGAAGTAGACATGTTCCCTAAAAATAACATCAACATACTCATAATCGCTTTAAAAAAATGATTATTGTGTCCATAGATATCATCCATAATACTCTATACATAACATCAATGTATGTATTGATAAATGAAAATGACATTAATATATAAAATATAATAATTCTTATATAAAATAACATTTTCATTTATAAATCACCTATTAAAAATATAATAAAATCACAAATATTGAAGAGAATATTTTCGTTCAAAATATCATTGGTTATATATAATGTAATCTTAAAACAATTGATCGAACATGATAGTAAGAAAATAAATTCATGAAAATAATTAAAAAACAATGATTCCATTACAATTTATAGTAAAAACAAAAAATTACCATTCCTGAAAAAACGAATATGAATCTATTGAAACCATATTTTCATATTCAAATATGGGAAGAAAATGGTTTTTTACCAATGAGAAAATATATCTTGTTTTCCATAAAAAGGTTCATTCCATCGCTCGATTACTTGAATAGAATAAAATTAAATGAAATCATGTAATATAAAAATATAAATTCATATTATGTAAATTCATGATATTAATGAATGATAGATACTAAAATTTCATCATCATAATCTTAGTCTCTGACTCTTTCAACAACAAAGGATATTTTTTAAAAAATATCTTACCTCATGTTTGAAATTAATAAAATTATATAAAATACATTTTGTTATTAATTTAATTTTATTATAATTATATAAAAAATAATTTTAATTCTTTTAAAATAATATAAAATTCCAAAATAACATTTAAATACCAATTTAATAAAAATTATTTTTTGAAATAATCATTCTTAGGTATTATATGTTTCATGTTTCTTAAGAGTTTTCATACAGTACATGAATTACATGTACTATTATCATGGTTCTGTTATGTAAATGATATTTAATATTAAATTAATATATATTATGATCATTATATATTTATATATATATATTCAGAGACATCCATATAATATATATTTAGAAAAATGAATTATGCCATTCATGGAAATGGTAGGCTATATGTACACATGGATGTTGTTTTCAATTTCCATGGATGGAATAAAATATAGTTAAATGATAATTATTCTTTAATGAAAAATATTAAATCATTTATATCATATATATTCCATAAATCATCCTTCATTAAGAACCATGTAATGAAGAAATGAGTTTTTAT
The DNA here is from genome assembly GCA_963277665.1 of Viscum album. Taxonomy (NCBI): domain Eukaryota; kingdom Viridiplantae; phylum Streptophyta; class Magnoliopsida; order Santalales; family Viscaceae; genus Viscum; species Viscum album. The sequence continues at coordinate 896,630,533 of OY728138.1, forward strand.
CCCACTTGTATAAATGAGTGACATCATCATCTTCTACCAAATTAGAATGTCTTAAAGTAGATATCATATTATAATTGTGAATGTATAAATATTTCACAAATATAAAATATATCCATTGAAACCATCATCAAATATATTAACTATCATGATCTATAAGGAGTTGTGTTGCAACAATGAAGATGTAGTCAACACCTATGAACGACCGATACATTCACATATCATTTCATCTGTTATATGATACAAATTGGGTTTTCCACAATCTTAATAATATTTTTTTTATATTTAGGGTAGTGAAGTAAATATTTTATAAAAAATATCATAATTTTTTTGGGTAGGTATAATAGTAAATAACAAGAAAGAGGATAGTTAGATGATTACCTCTTATTAGATATGCATAAATTTGATAATTTTAAGGACATTTTGAATGTTCTGATAAGATTTAATTAATATCTAATTAATGTGAAAGGTTATTTAGATCAAATATTTTGGGGTTATGATGATCTAGATAGCTCAATGTGGTGTAAATAACAGAAATGAGTGGTTTCCTTTTATAAGTTGTTAAAAGGGCACATTATGTATATCTTAAAATATTAAAATATAATAAATTTAATCTCAAGATAAATTATTCCAAATGGATATAGTATCGATTTTTTAAAAATATTTTATGAAAATATGGTCATGAAATTGGATTCTGAAATCTTAAATTTCGAATATTACCATTATCTCTTAGTTTAACCCCTAGTAAACCCCTTTTAACCATAACAATGGTGATTATCTATTTACAATTTATATTATTCATTAAGAAAAAAAATAAATTGGAATCATTAAAATATTTATACTCATTTCTTACAAATAGGAAATAAAATTTAAAATTTTCAATTATATAAGTTGATGAATTAAATTTATGATTAATCCATCAAAATTAAAAAAAACTAGAGAAATTATTTTATTAAGTACAATAACATTTTACACAAAAATAATACCTAAAATTATTTCAGATGATTATATTTGGAATATTAATTATATAAATAAACATGTATTATTTTTAAAAACATTTTAAAAAGTAGAACATTTTAAACTCATTTATTAAATACAATTGGTTTTAATAATAATATTTATATTTTAAAATTAATAACAAAATCAAAACTTTTATGTATTTTCACTAAATTTAACTATAGTATAATTTTGACATGAATATTTTATAAAAATTATTTATTAATATAAATTTACAAAAATTTAAAAATTAAAATATAATGTTTCTCACAAAATGTGAAAAATAAATTACGAGGAAAAAATGTGTTATTGATGTATATAAATACATTATAAAAAATTGAGTAATTTTTATAATTATTATTGTTAAAAAATAATTTTACATATTATTCATAATGTGGTTATTCATACTTATTTCACCGATTTATTGGATAGGTTACAATGATATATTATATCATGGTTCCTGAAAAATTGGTTTTGGGTCTATCAACAACTATAAAATTTTTTATAAAATATCTATATCAAAAAATATTGGTGTGTTATAATTATTTACATATATGAAATAAGAAAAATAACCCATAAAATTTTAAATTATTTTTTCATAAAATTATCCCTTATATATTATACCTTTTCATTTAAAAGTTTAATTACTCATTTTTCAAATTTTTATTTTTAATAAAAAGAGTCTAAATTAAGAGTAAGAATTTTAGACGTATGTAAGATGTGATGTAATGAAATTTTGTTAAAAAATATTTACTGTTGTAAATTAAGATATGTTTAAATGAGAAAAAATATGTAAATTTATTGGTTTAAATTTTAAAAAATTTATATTATATTTGGACCTTCAGTAATTGACTATTAGGTTTAATAGTAAATACTAAAATTCTAACCAATATTTATCACACCTAGCAGACCTAAATCCTAAGTGATTCCTTCTTTACTATTGACCTAACCCATGATTCCAATGAAATTTCCACCATTTTCACCTATAAAAGGACCAAACATTATTTCACTCCAAACCACTCCCATTTATTCATTTTCTCTAGAACAACTTCCCATTTTTTCTCCATTAATGTTATTTCCCACTTTTGGGATCATCCTATCACTAGAAGGATATATAATAATTTTATTCCAAAAGGATCTCTTTGTGAGGATTATACTCTTCATTACTTGTGTAATCCACTCCCAAATAATTTTTTATTATCATCATCATCCACATATTTTTAGAACTACATTATAAAGTTAATATCATATATTATAAATTTTTTATTTTCAAAAAATCAGATACTATAACTATTTAGAAATAATTTCATACACAATCAATCATTATGATGTGTTGCATTTTGGAAATTTTTTTCAATAATTATTAATCATATAATAAATTTTAAATCATTTATAATTGTGAAAAACATAATAAATATAATATATTATTGTAACGATTAGATTAAATATTTTTTTCATTTTTTTGGAAAGGAAAAATATTTTTAAGTTTATTAATGAAAACTAAATTTCATCTCATTTAATAAATATTCCTAAATGGGAATTTTTAAACTTTCATTAGTAACCACCATAGTGCCATATATTAATCAATAAAGGAACTATATATCACCATAAAACCCATTTTTATCAATTCCCTAACCATTTTTTAATGATATTGGAACATTATGAAGAAGCATGGACCAAAAGCACAATACTTATGAATGTAATTAATAATAGAACATGTTTCTCAAAAATATTAACTATATTAAAAATTGATTAATAAATGGGTAATAAGAATCTATTAATGTTCACTATTTTGTATAATAAAAATAAATATAGATTTTTATAGGATTTATAGTAATCCAAAATTAATTAGACTGGGATTTAGTGAGTCACCGAACATGTGAGAATAAATACTAAGAGTTTTTATTAAAATGAGACTCATTTCAGCCGTTTATAAACATTTCTAGTTGTTTATGTTGTTAAAGTATTATATTATTATTCCCTTAACAATTAATAATTTTATTTTTCCTTTCATTTAGTAGAAATTATAATTTTATATGAAAATGTACTTCATTGATTGATTTGGTTATTTATAATAATGTGACATGGTTATGAATAATTATTGACCACTATATTTTCCATTTCGCTTCTGTGCCCATACTATATCTTACCAATTACCAAAAATCCGTAATTTTGAGGGAAAATTATGCATTCTATTCTAAACCATTCAAATTCATATTTATAAATATTCAAAATAGAATTTCATAATTTTTTTTACCAAAGCGTGTTTCAATAAATCCTTTTAAAAATGATTAAAATGATAATCCTTACAAATAATTATTTTAAATATCTTACACTATATATTTTTTAAAAATTAACATTTATTTTATTTTTGAGGATATTTTTTTTTGGAAATTTAATTCAAATTTATTGAAAAACATTTTTAACCATTTGAAAAATATATTTAAATTAATTTATAACATATTATTATGATAAAGGTAACAAATTTTTAGGGAAAATATATTTATGATTTCTATTACACTTTACTATTTGAATTAAAATAATATCCCCTCTCTAAAATTATGATTCATATATTAACCTCAATATTAATTTATATTATATATGTGTTAGGATAATGAATAATTGATAAAATTAAAATTAATTTCTATAAAAATATTATATGATACATTAAAAATATTATATACCCATTTTAAATCCTTGTGTTCCATTAGAATTTATTTATGATTGAGTATATGTGTCCTTAAAATGAATTATTTATCATTACATGATAGCTATTCCACATGCTTTATAACCCTCTAATTCTTTCGTTAATGCAATATATCTCATGAGATTTGAATGATACATGATTTTTTATCCCATTACTAATATGTTGCTGGAATCATGTGCTTAAGACATGTCCTATATGTTTTGTGATGCTAGTTTATCCTAGTGCACAATTATATAAATTTATTTTTTCTCAACCATTAATATTGTTATGTTTTTTATGCTTATATATGGGTCGCATTCCAATTTTATCCTCCATGGGGACAAATTATGGTCTTATGTCCCATATTCATATGTCAGGGATTATTTCATTATTTCATCATTAATTGTTTTTGGTTATATATCTATATTCCATTTACTATATTTTTACCTTATAGAAAATGACAAGATATTAGTATTTTTTTGTTTTCTTAATCATTTATTTATAAGATGTTCATGTTTTCATGCATGTATATAATCTAATTATAGCTGGATCATCGATATGTTGTTGATTTATTAATAATTCTTTATGACCAATAATTAGGTTTCCAATTTCTCCATGAAATTAAATTCATCCATATTCCTAGGAGGATAAATTTTTCCTAGTTATGGGAGATTTTTAAAAATATTGTATAATAAATGTGTTGTGTATCTAATCACCATTGGCACAAAGGATTTGGGTACTGAGAGAGTGTGTATATGTGAGATGTAATTCATAATAATGGGAAAATGATATAGTATTTTTAAATATATTCTACATTTGTCATAGTTGGCATCATAGTGTGGTTCAGTTAGTTTTGTAGATAAACTTTATAATTATAATGGAATAATTAATTAAAAACCAAACATTGAAATGGATTTCTTATTAGGTGAACCAAAAGGGAAATATTACGAAATTATGGTTTGATAGAGAAATACATATTCGATATCATTTTTTATATGATTTCACTTTAATTTTATAATGATGTTATTTTTTACTAATCATGATTACCCTTTTGGTTCTACTAAAGTGTCTGAACTAGGAAGAATCATGTTTAGAGTGAGTCAAATGGATGACGTAGTGATTATACCAATGAGATACCCAATTAAATGGGATATATAATGAAATTTTGGTGAATATGTTATCACATGTTATAAGTAATTACATAATCCACATTAATCTTTTTAATAAACAGAATTATTATATAATTTATACTTATTCCATCATTTATCAATGAACAACATCCTTTATTGGGTCTTTAATTTAACTAATTACTGATAGATAGATCAAATATGATAGAAACTATTATTTTTATTCAGAACATATTAGTTAATGAAACGGAAATATTATATACATGTTAATAAAAATATGAATTTGAACATTGTATTGATTTGATTAAGAACATGATATAGAATGAAAAAATTAAATCCTTGGATTGGTGGGGACATTAAGTACAAATTTATCACTATATTTTTCCCCCAAATAGTTTTCATATAAAAAAATTTATATTATCATAGATAAACTAAATGGTGAATGATTAATTAGACCATTTGAAGGAATATATAAGGTAATCACATAGTATGTGTCTAGAATTATTTTTAATCTTGAAAAAAAAATCTTCTACAGATTAAACCCATGTCCCAGAAAATAATTCTCTACAATGCTCTTTAGAAGATATATATAATTTATTCTATGTTCATGTAATGTGTAAATGAAAATTTCAGTCCATTGTTATTCTTATAAATATGGGGAAATGAAATAGAATATATAATTTCTTGGGATGTCAAATGATATGGATAAAAAAGGATGAATATTAAAAAAACAATATGACGAACATATGGGAAGAAAAACCCCTAAAATTTCTATGAGGTAATGGGTAAATTTTTAAGTTGTAAATTAAACAGTCCCTAAAGAGAAGCATTTGAAATATATATATATAGATGTTGGATAAATATTTAAATGAAATGAATGTCGAATACAATGTACCTCCACCTCCATTAGTGAAATGTTTCAGGACACATATTTTCTGAAATACATTGATAAGTAACAAATCCATGGGAAAATAAGGATAATAAACATCAATATCGTCCAAATATAAGGCAACCAAGAAGATCCTTTTAAATTGATACCACCAAAGTGTATTATGAGACAATGTAATAAAATATACACTCATTATCTACTAATGATAAATGAATGCCCTATTTGTTTTATTTTTTTCAAATTCCTTAATAACAAACATTTTTTTATGACTACTAATTCACCAACATAAGGAAATAGTAATGGGTTATATTATAAAATATTAGGTAGATCATTGATTTAACTAGAAATTTTAGCTCATCATTTATTTTTGTTTGTGGGAAAATAGTATGTAAAAATGTAGTTATTCATCCCTCAATATAATTCTAACTAATATTATCCATGGAATGGTTTTCACTATATAAAAAACATAACAATTTTTCGATAGGTAAATATATATTAATACTCTAAATCATCCCATGACTATATATCAATTATGGGATCATTATGAACAACCATTAAAAACTAATTCTACAATATGAGTTAAGATACCTGATAATGAGGGATACTTTGATCAAATGTCATGAGAGGTAATGAAATTTTAATATTTTTAAATTACTTGTGAGTGTATCGATATATTTTACTAAATAGATTACTAGAATTAATATGGAACGTGAGGTTGAATTTTAATCTAAAATTATACATATTCTTATTCCCATACTAATGATCCCTTATAGAATAACCACTACCTTCAATGGAGTAGCCAATTAGGAAACATCACAATAATTTTAAAAAAAATAATTAATTTTTTTTCTCTGTGTGATACTCTATTATTTTTTGTTTGGAAGGATTTACCAAATCATCATTTAAATCATTACAATGAGGTAAACCATATTATTATAATGAGAAGTATTATCTACCATATAATAATTATTTTTTGATCTACCTTTAGGATCTCAAAATATCTCAAGTGTGGATATCTAACCTTTATATTATCATCTAATTATTAAAATAGAACATATAACTATGTAAAATGTTCAATATCAATATGTAAATTTGTAATTATATGTGTTTTCATATAGTCTTTCACATTAAAAAAAACATTGATTTATTTAATAAAAAGAGAATTTTTAGATTCTATTAAAAACATTGATGTTATTTATAGGTATTTTCTCATATATTTCTATGGAAAATAAAAAAAATTAATATTATTGGAGGAATATTATAGAGTAATTAAATAAGTGTAAACTCTATGATAACATTAAGAAGATTTAGTTTTGGTAAAAAATATTCCATTGTGGATCATTCAATATACATATAATTTAAATAAATATTTGATTAATGAATGGTCGAGAGAGGCCATTGTAATTGATATAGGTAGTTTTCATAGACTATATGGTTATTATATAATTGTTTTGGGAAATTTAATATGATTTTAAAATATATTAACAATGGTTACTAAAAATGTATTTATGATCCTCTAGAGTCAAGATTGAAAAAAATAGTGTCCAAGTTCTTAAGAGATGTTTACTTACTCCACAAGTACTCATAATACCTTTATATGGGAAAGTAATTTTAAGTGAAATTGATACTTAAAATAAATATCTGGGATATGTACATACTAATAATTTAATGGTAATAGATTAATCCTTTAGTAAATAATGTAAACATGATTAAAATTTCATAGAAGGATCTATTATTGGAAGAAGTAAAATTTTCATCATATTTTTGTATCCAATATATCTTTGGAAATGAAAGTTATATATATTCTCATAAACAAATTATATTATATATGTACATATAATTTTATTTTAACATTCCCCAAAGAACATAGTTATAATTACTAAATTTTCATGGTTACTCAGTATATTACCATCATTCGAAGATAATATGGTTGATAGTTCACTATATAGAAAATAGTATTCTAAGCATATTCATTTTTAAGATTAAAAGGAACCCAATAATCATTGACATGAAAATTATGAAGATGTAAATCATATGGGAGTTGGGAAAGTTTTTTTTTTCAAAAACATAATTCACAAGTATCCATCTATTCGTCATTAATGTATTTGAAGGAGGATAATTTAGAAATATATAATATGGTTGGGAATATTCTCTTTTTAAACCAAAAACGGGACTAAAATTTAATATAATTAAGTAATATTTGTCACCTAAATATTATAAATGGTGAAATAGATTTTATATACTGAAAAAAAAATTTACATATCCATCCTAGACGCAATATGATTAATAGAGACCACATGGGTCATTTATAGTTAGAAAACATTAATGGGATATTACATAGTAAATATCATGATGTGAAATCATATAGAAATATAAATATGAACCAAAAAATCTAATATGATTATTCAACCATTATACATACCCATATAAAAGTTATAGGGCATCAGAATGGATTCCATCAAAAGATTTCCCTAGATCGATATAGGCTATAATTTTATTTCGGTAATGGTAGATATAACAATGAAATTATTGCACACTATAACTATTCTACATGATTTATCACTCAATCAACATATTATGATATAAAAACTCATTGATTTATGGATTAATTAAATACAATAATAAATTGTATCTAATTGAGATACTTTGACGACATTAACTTCCTATATAAGTATTTAATATGATGTGGACATATATAGGAACATTAAAATTACTTATTATCCTATTGATTAAAGTTAATGTGAATAAATAATTAAAAAATTAAACGACATTATATTATCTTACATGATGGATATCAATGGTATTTGGGATATACATATTTTTATGGATGACTTATCATATAATAACAGTTTCCACTGAAGCATTAAAATTGAACAATATAAGGCTCTGTTTGGGAATATATATATATATATATATATATATATATAGCATGATAAAATGAATTTTGTGAGTAAAATATGATAGAACCTGATATTTTAATGAGACATAAATTAATAATGAGAATAATTAGTAACATATTAACTCCTAAAATGTTGACATATTAGTAATTCTAATAATAATTAATGAAATTTTACATTTAAATTAATTCTCAAGGAATTCATATAAATATAACCATTTATGTGGGTTATGATATTTTGGTTGAATTAAATGTTGAACCTTTTATTAAAGGCTCTTAATGATTAAATATATATTAATTACACAGTATACATTAAAAAAAACCCAAGATAATTGTTTCTTTGAGAACATAAATAATAATATAAACTATAAATTATTAATTAGTACATTACACAAAAGTAAGCTATTTATATTGGTACTATATTTTTTATAATGATCACAAAGAAAACAAAATTAAGGGGTCTTTCATAGGGAGGTAGTATCCGTGAAAATTATTTAGGATGATTAGTCACATGTATCTTAAAAACATATCCTATACACCATTATATAATTTTAGGTAGTACACCATGGTTAATGATTTTAATAATACATTTTATTAATATTGAATTTATTTAATCACATACATATCATTTAACTATAGTATATTAAAACACTAATATGATATTATGACACGTTACGTGTTAGGGTGATTCAAACACAATATCATCAACATTTCACTACCTTATATGATTGAAATTATTGAAATATGAATCAACCTTCATGATTCATTACACTATGATTATTCTATATCATATAATATAACATACCTAATTAGTCTTTATAAAATATTGATATATCATAAAATATTATATATAAAAATGCATACATATAATCGATTTTTTGTAATTATATCCTACTTTATTTAATATAATATCATATAATATGATATTAAATGGATTTAAGGAATATCCTCTTTATTATACCAAATTCACTAAATTCAAGAAATACATTCCCTCAATTTAACGTTATACCATATAATATAAAATAAATATTAAACTATATCCTAAAATTTATTTTCATATCATCTAATAAATATTTGGAATTCAATAATTAATCTTCATGTTTATCACATCATATGCAATACCTTTTGGAATATCCTCCCAAAATTCCTTTTTCTTAATCTCTTTAGCATTTTAGTGTATCTATCTATGTCAAACTGAATTCCCATTACATCATCTATAATTCGGGACCCCATAATAAATTCTATAGATGAAAAAATATAAATCACTGAATATACTTAGTAAATATAATTCGATCCTCTAGAAAAGTATTAATGCCACTTATGCTCTAAATAGGTCTTGAATGATCTTCATCATATGTATAATTATTTACACCAATGTCTAATAGTTACATCACATGATAATTTTTTTTAAACAATCCATTTTTCCATTAAATCAGGTGTCTATGGGAATAATTATATGTAATTCACATATATTCTAGACATAAATTATTGACACTATGATTGTAGACTACCTAGTTTGTTGTATAAATAACGTTTTACTATTCTATCTGATGAGTAAGTGAAATGTACATTGTATTACTGAACATATATATCAGTAGGTTATCTCTAAAGAGTGATAATTTTTCATAATAATTATATGATAATAAAAATCCCATCATGGATGATCTTTAACCAATAAAAAGATCATGAAAAAATTATACCATCCCAAAATTATATAATATTAATATTGTGAATAAAAATTATGTAAAAAATAAAGGTTATCATGGAATTTATCTCACCAACCTCATGTATTTGGGACAAAATATATGAAAAATTATCCCCAATTATACCAAATATATAGAGCATAACTCCCCATGTGTTATACTATGTGGGTCATCATGTAAAGTAAATACATTTTGTTTCACAACAGAATATATTATATCATTGAACAATAATAGTACTCATAAATACATTAACCTAATATAATGTCCGATAGTACATCATTATTATCATTAATTAGATATAAATAAATTAATACCTAGTGTTTTTAATTATCGTTACAATTGTTGAAAAATATATCAATTTTTAAATATATGAATCCAACATAAAATAATATTAAATTATTGATTGACTTATGCATTATTTGTATCATATTATATTCATAAAATAAATAAGTTGATATCTATGTAAAAAACATAAAAACAATTTAACAAACAAAATATGTTTTATTTTATGATAAACATTTTATTTGATGCAGTTTTATGGATTTATATTAAACAAACCACATCATTATCTAATTTAAATCACATCTCTATGTGAGAATCTGATAAATCCATCTGTATGAACTCTTTAATTATATTCTTCTATGTATAATAGGATTTATAAAAAGGTGATATTTATGTATCATATTTATAATAATAAAAATTTTGTACGTATTTAGACTCTATAACTTCAAAACATCTATTTGTATAATATTAATTTCTTTTTTAGTCCACAATAAAATTATTTCCATGTTCATAGTCAATACTCTTGAACCTCTTTCTGTCAATGTTTTTCCTTTTAATTATATATTAACTGTTAAACAGTTCACATTTAGTCATTATGAACACAATCATATCTCAATTAGTATATGACGTGTAGTATATATTTAAATAGTTATAAGATATTACCCTTTATCATTTTATTTAACATTATTCCTTAAATTATGTTAGGATATCATGTGAAATTTTTCATTGAACTCTAAATATAATAATATTATATTTTCTAACATTTTTATTTCATAATACCAATAATAAATCCATCAATCTAATAGTATTAGTATTTCAATAAAAATATCATGATAAAAGACCAAAAATAATATCTATCTAGGAAAAAAATTATTTCATCTTATAGGGAATAATTTTCAAATAAACTATTATTTACATAACATTTCATATATTATTTATATTTTTAATTTCTATATAAAAGAGAATATTATCAAATAGATAATCTCATTAGAATAATAATAATCCACAAAATTCATTGATAGACAAACCACTAAATAATAATGATTTTACCCTTGACTATTATTTAAGAATATTATAAAAATTTGTAACCTTCAAAAAAAATTAAAATAAACCATATATTTTAACTGAGAATAAAAAAATTTTATACAATATTAATAAATATAAAATATGAATTAAAAGGTATTCTAATATAAAAATATAAGTTCTCTAGAAAATATTTAAGGTACACGTTCCATTCACAACCTTGATTTACCAACAAAATTCTCTTATAGACAAATTTAATAATTATGGTTACATCTTCCAAACATACATAACTTCAAAACACTAGTATGTGCGCAACACATGTAAAGTTTATATTTTATACCATAAAACAAAAATAAATAGTATAATTGAAATACATAACATTAATACATAAGGTGGACTCTCAAAAAAGTATTTTAAATCCCTTAATATATTTTAGTTAAAAAAATTTCCAATGGATATGTTTTTTTAGAAACCAACTACAGTCAACTAACCATGACACATCCCTCAATTCGAGACAAAGCATGAGGTATGTTAATGATACCTTCATGTTGGAAACATGTACCATGGAATCCAATGTTATCGAGTACAAACTATCTCTCCATAAAAGCATAAATAAACAATAAATGTTTTTCATATATCAAAATGGGTCTCATGTGTCTATATGTTAGAATTTAATGTAAAATAACATATCATTTTTTATATATAAACAAAAAACAAGGAATAATAAATATTAAATTCTAAACCAATAGCTGATAATAATTTTATAATTGGATACCTAGTAGTATAATTATAAATGTTACATAATTTATATAGATAACATGAATTACCAAATACATCAACCATCCAAGACAGACCACAAATATTGTGATATGAAGATATCAACCCCCTGAGTCCCATATTCACCTCTGTATCCCTTGAAATCCAGAAAATTATCATAAATTTTGTTTTCATCCACATTAAAAAAATAACCTACATATTTAGATGTGATATAATCACTTTCTAGACAATAGTGTGTGTGTATATGATGTGAGTTATATGCAACCTATAGGAATTCAGTAAAATTCCTTTGAAATACCTATAAAAAATATTCCATTAATTTTATATTCAAATAAAATTCCAGAAAATAATATTTTTAGATTTAGAAATATATTGAAAAAGCATTTGTGCACCACATCTCCCATTTTAAATAATTATATGAACCCTATTAACGAATGAATATTATTTTATATAAATTTTTTTAAAAATCATTTATAAAAAAATTTATAAATACATTTATTTCAATGGAGAGATATAAATGAAATTGGGAACCAATGAACACCAATATATTTTAAAATAACTAATTTATAATTGGGTATAATACACTGAATAAAAAATATAAAACTAAAACAATGATTTTTAAATTTTTATAGAATAAAAAAATAGGAAGTATATAAAACCACAGAGCTCGATATATATTAAAATATTAAAATGAATATAAAGAATTAACATCATATATATTTGGATTGTGGATCAACAAAAATATTATTAATTATGGAATATTAATAAACATAATAAAGTTATCAAATGACAATAAATAATAAATGATTGTTCTAAAAAAATAGAACATTGATGCCTAATTAATCTTAAAATAAATTTAAATGTAATATAATAAATCATTATAATATTTAATATATTAATAAAAAACCATGTAATTTAATATCCTAAATAATAATAATTTTATATTCGCCAAGGATTCTATGTTTATAGAAATATATAATCCTTTTCCTATCTAATGAGTAAATAATCCAAACCCAATACATGATAAATCCAATCCGGAGAGCAATATTGTGGCATAGTAGTGTAGCGATATCCATCTAATGCAACCACAACTATATCATCTATATATTATTTTTTTGTAGAGTGTCTAACACAAGGATATGTAGGGAATATATTTCTAATTAGTAATTCTTTAAGTATTCCATTTTATTACCCTAAGTTCACAATAATATTTTTAAGGTTGGTGAGGAATTAATTAAAAAAATAAATATAACATATTAATACCATTGTATAATAGAAATATTTCAACACTATCAGCCCCTTATACGATGAACCTAAACCATTTTATATGTAACCTTTTTGTATTCCCATATACATTAAAATGAAATAAATTTCATCTCAAAATAAAAAAATATAATATAAAACATAATGTAACGGTATCATTATAATGTTTTAACATGTGATATGATAATTTTTTTAAAAATGTACTAATTAATCCTTTAATTTCAATTCATTATTGTGAAATTTGTAAAAACATTATAAAAATATTTTATTTGAAATGTATTTCGGATTATAAATAATAAATAACTGAGAGGGGTGAGCCCTCATTGTGATAATATGGAAAAAATTCAATTATACATCATTTATAATATATAACAGTTGAATAAAAATAAATTAATACACATGTAATTACATAGAAAAAGTAAATGAAATGAAATAATATTTTTATAATTATTGATTCATATGTAGTTCAATTTTGGATTAGTGGTAAAGAAATAATACAATACTAAATGTGTTTGGGGGTTCAAAACCCATGGGAAGTAGAGTAATATAGTAGTATAATAGTAGTTGTGGTACTGTAGCACTGATAGGAACTATATCAGTGATAAATGATATTTTTACAGTGGAAGTTATTGTAGCGATTACTGTATCATTAGTGGTACTATAATAGCTACTATAGCCACCATATACTATTAATATAATGTACATTTGGTCCCAAATATGGGGCCTAGTGGATATGTAATGGGATTCATTCCCACTGGGACTTCAGGTGAAAAATATATGATGTAATAAAAGAGGTTGGTTGGGTAGGTTATCACTTGGGGGGCTATGGCCAAATTTTCAGGGATGTGTGTATCTATTGTTTTTTTGTTTAAATGTATTTGTAGACCAAGACACCTAAAATATACATTTTCATCTGAATAACCCCATGAAAATTTAGTGAATTTAATAAATATTCAAAATATAAAATAAAGAATTATTTAGAATTATATTTTATTTCTAAAACATCACTCTAATTATATAATTCATTGAAAAGTGAATCATATGTTTTATTAAAAAAATAAAATGTTCAACCAAACCCATTTTAAGGAAATATGGAATAGAAATCATTCATAAACTATTTTTTGTCTCTTTTAGAAAGAAATAACTTGACAAGACCAAGATAACATCGTCAAAATTAGTATTTATAAGTATATTTTAATAGGATGTTAATTTTAGAGAACTATACCACCCATAACATGCCAAATAAATTTAATTGGAATGAAAACCCTATAAAAATTAATAGTATTTGAGTTTTATTCAGCATAAAATTCCAGGTTAGGAATCAATAAGGGATATAGATTACCTATAAATCAAAATAACCATGAATAGATAACCATAATAATGAATTAAAACACCATGGATAGTAGGGAAATGATAAAATAAGAAAATAGTGGAGGAAGAAGATATAAGGAAGAATAAATAATAGAGGGTAAATTTCAATAGATATTCACTAAAATATACACCAATATTCAATAATAGGAGTGGAATAATTAACCTTGATTCCATTTTAGTTGATCCTTAGGAATGAAAAAAATAAATGTTGAATTCCCCTAATAAAAATGACAAAGAATTCCAAAATACCCATTTTTAAAGGATTGACTGATAACATGAACGTCATACAAATTTATGTGAAACACATATTTTTTCAAATAGATTCAATAAATATTAGATATACTCGATTTATAATCAAATTTAAAAAAAATTTAGAGACCCATATTCGAAGATAAATTTCCTAAAACTCAAATTTTGTACCTAAACATATCAAAAAAAATTGTTCACACTGTATTATAAGAATATAAATTTAATTAGAAATTTTGTTCTGACAATTCTCCCAACCAGGACACTTTCTACCCCACACTTTTATTTTTTAATTAAAAGGAACTAAATTTGGACCTATTGATGAAAAAAATAATGTCCCATGGAATGATATATACTGAATGTTTTATAGATTCACAAACCCATAATAAACTCATCCTTATTATGTATTTAATACTAATTCTTCAAATTTTACATTGGAATTTAAAAAAAATCAATGAAATAGATCATTAATAAATATGATGAATCTTCTATTATTTGATGTTAAATCATCCATCAGAACATGGGGAAGTACACATTGTCATTTTTTGAAACAGTACCATCCAAAAAAAACAGTCACAGAAGTATATTTCCATGTATAGAAGTTCCTTAATCAAAATGTTGATACCTATGTTAGGTCTCCACACAACGTATGGTTTCTCTCAAACTTTGTAAAATGTATATGGTTATGGTACCAAGGAAGTATCATGTCATGTGATAAAAACAACAAATATCCACACCTCATACTACCCAATGGAGAGTGATTAATAATTCCAAAATTACTAGGAACACATAACCATAACTTGAGATATTGTTATCAAGACAACCGAGTTATCACTAATAAGAGTAAAATCCAATAAAATATATTGGAACTTGTTATTTGGTTGAATTATCTCAATGACACGACTCTTTTCAGTCATGTAGGAATAAATTATTTATATTAGGAATGAATTGGTCTTAGTGTTCTAGACATTACGATTGAAAAAATAGGTGATTATTTTATTCTATATTTAAGAATATAAAATCGAATAAGGATATTGGTAAGAATTACCTTTATTTTATAAATTGCAATAGAGAATAACGTAACACATTTTATCTTGTTGGTGACAAATTCATCACAATGACCCAATTAACTAGTCCTTAATTTAATTTAATGATAATAAATGAATATCCTCAATCAAGAATCAAGTGAAGAATCCATTAAAGAGTTTTATTTCTCCATTATATTAATAATTTAATACATGATATAATCAATTATGTAAAAATTAAATTGGAACAACTAAATTAATATATGTTTGGGTTTTGTCTTTGATCAAAAATGTTGTACAATGGATACAAGAATAATTATGTTGACATGAACCCCCAGATAAAAGCAATAAACATTCCACAACAAAATTTTTGTATGAATTTTATATAATAAAATCTAAATCCCAAATATGTACATATCAAGAATGAAAAAATATAATCCAATTATAAACCAAAATGGTAAAATTAAAACATAGTTTTAATAAAAGTAATGAAAAGAAATTGCATTGGGAATAAATTTTTTGAAAACATTTAAATTTTTTTAAAATATGTATATTTTAATTCACAATATATAATAATGAAATAAATTTTATGTATTTTAGTTAAATACATGATATTTATCCATTAAATAATGATAAAAGACCCAATCCCTCACCCTTCTTTTTTAAAACCCATTTATAAAATACCATTCTGATACAATACCCAACCATTATAGCATTACATTAAGTTATGTAGCTAAATAATCATTGTTAATTTTAATAAATTATTGAAAAAATATAAAATAATATATGTTTAATAATAGATAAATATATAGAAAATATAGAAATCAAATATGGAATAATAAGAAATTGATAACTCATAAAAATTTCCCTTAGTTTTTAAGACCATACATGAAGTTCAGAACAGTATCATGAATGTTTCCATAACCAAACAAATTATCTCTTCCAAATTTTTTGGATCATATTATTTAAATATACACTTCTAGGTCTTATTCCATTTCAACCACAAAACTATTAAAACTAAAAAACAATATAAATATATTTTATATTAAAATACCTTCGATTAATATAAAAATTTATCAAAGATATTACAAATTGGAACTAAATATCATGATCTAAAAACAAACTACAATTGTAAACACAGTTATAATAGGGAAATATGGTGATTATGAATTAAATGAGGACCTAAATATTTTTTAATGACAATATAATATATTATTTATTGGAATTTCTCAAATATTGAGAGGTATATGAAACTATTTTGTCACAACCCTACTTGGGTTATCATACCACATCCCATTGGAAAACCCACACAGTTATGCCACACAAAAGATTCCCACATAGGTATCACCACAAAAGTATGCACCACACAGTTATGCAACACCTAAGAATACCACATATGTATCACCATGAATTTAAGTATCACACATGTATGCCACACATAAGAAAAACACAACGGTTTCACCACGAAGGATAGCACCACACAGGTATGCCACATAGAAGAATACAAAAAAGGTATCACCATAAAGGAAAGCACCACACAAGTACGACACACAGAAGAATAATAAAATGGTATCACTATGAATAAAAGTACTTAGCTCATACTAGTTATAACCAGGGTACGTTAGTAGAGATGATTAGATGTAACTAATGAATCATCATACTCTGTTAAGAGGTAGACCCAAGTAGGATCCTAAATCATCATACTCATGTAGGATCCACAATCTTTAGACCCACATAGGATCCTATTACATCATCATACCAACATAGGATCCTAGTACAGCCGACCCATGTAGGACCCTAGAGTAGTCCCATGTGGATTCCTAGAGCAGATCCATGTGTGAATCCTGAACATAGACCCACAAAGGATCCCGAATCATTGACCCACATAGGATCTCTTTCTCATGTTACATCTAGCATCATGGTTCCTACACAATGCATTCTTGATTCCGGTAGGGTCTACCCCACAAGCCAAATTTTGATTCTCCAACTACCACTAATTACCATAATGAATTATCCCAAAGGACTACCTTGTAAGAGGGGTCTCAATGCAATAGACGTTGAATCAATCTGACACACATTATATATGTTATTATCATTTTAGTCCCAAAGGCCTGATTGGATTCTTGATCGATCCACCCCGGCTATACACCAAAATTATAAAAAACTCAAACAGGGTATATCAAAAATACCATCTCGATCCAAGGTTTCTGGTACCATAGATGGTTCATCAAATGGACACACGTAGCTCACGATATGGCTGAATGAATGAAAACAGTTGAAGTGGGTCTGTGTCCGGTCTGACCCGGTCATATCGACCCGGCCCAGGCCGACCTGACCGGGTGAAGGTCAACTCCTCCGGCAGGGTCTGTCTTGGCTAACCATTGCGGCTTGACCCATGGTGTGGTAGCCCTATGTGGTGCGGCGAACCACCATTCGGTGTCCCGCTGCGTCTGGCTAAATGGCCAGCACCCTCCTCCACGTAGCGCGGTTTCACACCGCGCCTTCACTGGTGGCCGACAGCGGGCTAACCTCCCTCCCCTCACCATCACGACACAAGTACGTGACTCCTAAGTGACAGGCGATGCAGACGTTCACTTCCATCCCCTTTGTGTGGACTAGTAGAGTGTCAGTTGTATCCCTTGCGCCGTCGTTGCTAGTGGGATGCAGCCCTTCTCCGGTGGTATGGTTTCACTACCACCATCGGTGCGGCTGCCCTTGGTGTCAGATACTTCTCCCGAGTCCTACCGGTTTCAATCACCAGAACCATTATCCATCCTCATCCACCATAAAGAATGCATCAAAAACCACAATGGTTGTGGAGTGGTCAGGCCATGTTCGTTTGTCCCTCACCCTCTCCATTACGATGGTAGAAAGTGGCTCAATAATTCTTGAATCATGAAGACTATCAAGAACAAGTAAGTGGGTATTCCCAACAACAAATCATACATCAAGAACTATGGTGATCATACGTTTGTGGAAGAGGTTATGTGTTCATCTTCCCCTAAAACTATCCACCAAAGACATAACTCTTTCTTCAATCTCTGATCCGCGGTTTCAGTGTCACTCTTCACCTCCCGCTAGTAGTGGCTCCATCCTCCAATGTTTTGGCATCACTGCACTTTTTCAGTACATCGTTGTTTTTCAGTGCTGACTCCTCTCCCCAAGATCCATATAAATAGGAGAGGGGAAGGGTGTTCAATGTTTGTGGGATTAATTGGGGCCCATTAATAATGAACCTTCATAATTCCCAAATGATGTGGTTACCTAGAATTGAATGGTCAATCTATTAATTAGCTTGACACATCGCCAGTCCCACTTTTCCTCTGGTCTATTGGAGGAATAGAATAAAAATAAAATAATAAATTTATTTAATTTATTCTATTAAAAGATCCAAAAAATAACTTTTTCTTCGGACCTAATTCTGTCGATGTGATGGTCTCCTTCAGCGAATATCGGTGCTGCAAGTTCAATGGTGTCCTCATGTTTCAATTACGAGCACCGGTTCAAAATTAAAAAAATGCCTCTTGCGCGTTCATTGAATGAAACAAAGAAAAAGTTTGTAATGTTATTTATAATAACCCTCGACCCACGTCGGTCGAGGTTAGTCTCTACCGAAGTGAAACACGCCCCAACAAACCTGATTGTACTATCTTATTACTAATCCGAGTTAGCATTTAAAAGTTATGGATTTCACAATAAAGTAATTGTCAATTATTTATTTTATTTACATCCCAAACTAACTTTCTCTGGGGGCCCGTGCCAACCAATGTTAGTATTTTTTTAAAGTAATTATACTCTCACAAGTTAAATGGTGGTGTCATATTTTCAATTCGAGTTACCGTTTGTGAGTAATAAGAATTGGAAAAATAAAATAAAATATTTATTTATTTTATTTCCAATTTTCCCATTTTTGGATTTTTTTCACAGGGGGGGTTGCACCGACTAAACCTAAGTTGCGCCCAAGGTAAACTAGCTAGCCTAAACATGATAGTTCCCTCAAATTCACGATCTGAGTTACTGTTTATGATTTATTCAAATTTTTTAGGAAAACTGCTAACTCACACTAATTAAAACCTAACCAAACTTCAACATATCATTCTGGGCACTCCTAGCCTCAGAATCGCCCACCGTCAGATTTCGCGGTCTCGAAATAATTCTATATATTTAGAAAAAAAATCGGAAATTCGGGGAAATTACATTCACCCCACCAATGATCTTTATGTCCCTTAAGGCCACAACAATGGAAAAAACCAAATGATGGTACTAAGCATGAATCTGAGCCTCCCACTCCCTTGTGCTCTCTCGGAGGTTCTCGTGCTGCTAGAAAAATCACACTAGAGATATCGACCACCCATGAATGATCATCTACAATCGATCCTCAAACTCCACTAAAAACTCCCTAAATTTCACCCCATCATCATTGTCCAGCACACCGTGGTCGATGATGTGGGGTTGGTCATGAATGTATCTCCTTAGTAGGGATATGTTAAAGACGTCGTGCACCCTCTCCCAATATTGTGGAAGAGCCAAGAGTTATGATAACTCGCCTATCATTCGATGTATCGGAAAAGGACCGATAATCCTAGGTGATAACTTGCAGCCTCTACCAAATCTTCGTAGTCACTTTCGAGGAGAGACTCGCAATAATACATGCTCCCCCTTCTGGAACTCTAACAATTTCCTTATCTTGTCCACATAAGACTTCTACCAACTCATTGTTGTCATCACTTGATGACATGTGAGACATCGTGATACAAACTCTCCCATCGTTTCCTTAAAACCGAGACTTTAGTACTGATGCCAAAGATCCTAATACATCTTCACCAAACTAGGATGTACCAACTGAGGGGGTGTATGTGACTCCCTCAAAACCTCCTCCCGTAGCACTACTGGTACCATGGTACGTTTTCTGAATAAGATGAAATGCTCTCCTCCTTCAGAAAATCCATTAGGTGGCTGCCCTGAGGATATCTGAACATGTCGATCCTTGTAGTCAGTGTCCCCATGTTTCGCCTCCCCGACTCGCAGAAGAAGTGGTAGAGTGACTATCATACACTGAAGATAAGATGATATATCTCTATCCATGTAGTATATCTGCAAAGAAGATAGTTATTTTGCCACCTCACTCAACAGATGCAGACCAAACCTCCTGCTAAGTGAATCTGCTACCACTTTTCCCTTCCCAAGAGAATAGATTATCTCAAAGTCATAATCAAGGAGGAACTCTAGCCACTCTGTTGGGAACTGAAAACTCAAAAATCTTACTTTCATAAGGGTAAGGTTGGATGACTAAAGAGTGATCAGCTACACCATCCTATGTATGATTTTATCATGTGCGGCCTAGGTTTCCTTTTTCACCGACTAAAGAAAACCTCATCTCAACATTGTAGATAAACGAAATTATTTTTTCTGAATACATTCAATGTGGGTATGAATTGTGGATGGTCATTAATATTCAAACTGTCATCAAAAGGCCTCGATGTTTCCACCAATATGTTCAAACTGAAACTCTCACCACAATGGTTTGATTACATTGTTGGTGTAAGTGTGATTATTGAGTCTCTACCCAAAGGTATCTTTATTCGTCACGGTTAAGTCAATTGTTTAACCAAAAACTCTAGGTATGGGAAAAGATTTGTGGAATGAAGGAATGATTGGTACCTATTTCTATTGATACGACATCTAGTAGTAGGCACAGAGTGTACCTCAAGTCATTCCTATAGACCTTGGGTCACATTCCCTGACCACATGTAGCAACTGTCTTCCCCTATCCTCTAGCTCCCTGTGCCTGGTGGGGAACACAATGGGGGGTGGTTGTAACATGTATAAATTTACACCACCTCATGTTGCTCCCCTAGCTCTGCTTCCACATCTACAGCCCTACAGATTCTTCCTTCCCTAATTCTTCTTCTCCCTGAATCAATTTTTATATGCCCAAGTCTCTAAGACTATAGTCAGTTTCCTGTTTTCCCACTACTCACATTCACTGGCTGAATCCGCTCATCCAATAAACATTCAACCAAAAAGGTACTCTATAGAATCCAAACATATGTAGGAATACGTAGAGGAAGAGTGTTGGCTTGGACGTCCTTAAAAACACTTCACTAGAATTTCTGAGCCCCGAAGCACTAATCGTATCATATTAATTGTGTACTAATAATTATCGGTACATCTCGATGAATACTCGGCTACTGATATGCCATCCTACTAGAGCTGTAGAAGCTCTAGAGAAATCTCAATCACGTCCTCATGTCATTATTCAGCCGCTTGTGAGTCGTGCTCACCTCAGAACCTGATGGGTATCTGATGCTGAATCACGCATAAGGCATTAAGCCTATATGTGTCCTCTACTAGTACTATTAGTTGTAACAGGTGACCAATGGTTAGTGATATAGCTGACACACTACCCAAAATTACCATCTACTGCAACATTCCATGTATTGAATCATCATCACTACACAGACCATCCTCATGGTCACTCACTAGAAAAGACAAGTAGTAAAGATCACCATCTACTCTACTAGTGTCTCAACTTGTGGAAAACTCTAGCAACCGCCTCCAGCCAGCTCTCAGCTGCATGGGAATCTATTTCACCAAGAAATATCAGAACCCTTTGATACCGAATATCATGAAAGGAACTTAGTCATCATGAACCTTCCACTAGTTTAGCTAGTGGTAACCGCTCCCAAATGGGTGGTGGTGCTGCTGGGACACCACCCGAAGGTGGCAACATCATAAGTGGGCCCTACACTGGAACCTCATCGCTCGGTGTTCCGTCAACATGTACTCTCTCTCGGGAATCCTAGATGGCTATCTACATGACGAAAACCTGATAAGAATCAATAGCTCCATGGTTATTATGTTATACATGGTGAGATGACTCAAGAAAGTCACAAGAAACTCCTCAAAGACACACGCAATCAGTGATTCCATGCACGGAGTCAGAAATCAGAACTCAGGTTCCTAGTGTATGGTTAGGTCGGCCACTGCACTATCACTGGACTCCCTAAAATGAAAACCACACTCATTACACTTAACACTATTGATTCATAGAAAATATCAGAGCCCTAGTTCATCGGTAGAACCGAACACATCTGATACCAATTTGTCACGACCTGTTCTCTAGGGCCCGTGTCGTGACTACCCCAAGACCTCCATCTATAGTCTATGGGCTATAGACTAGCACCCAAAGGCGTCATCCCTGAAACCAGGAAGGAATTTCCTTTATAACTTGTAAACACACACAACCAAGTACATAGCATGATACGAAAACAAGTAAACTATATAGGAAACATTGTTTGTACAGTAATAATAAAAATTCAGAATACATGCCCAACTAGAGAGTACATGGAAACTGAAAATACAATTAAGCTAAAACAGATCCTATGAACACCTGCCAGGGATCCTACATGATGGGTAGGAAAATATCTTTGAAGGTCATCTTTTCGGAATGCCTTCTCTAAGGTCCACCACCGAGCTACCTCTAGTCCTAGTGCCCTCATCCACAGTCAGTGTTTTCCGTCGTCTGCACTGAACTCAACAAGGTGTGGGCGTAGCCCATTAATGGGTGTGTATAGAAATACATAGTAGGGACCCTGATGCCCTCAATGGTCTCAAAAATTCCACAATGGGTAAACCACAATGAATGAAAACTACTAAAAACCCTACTTAGGTATATGCCCATACATATACCTAAGTTATCAAATATCCACATCTCATTCATGAGGAAACACAAGGCCCAAATCATTAGCTTGAAGCTCAACTATTCAACGAAAAAAAATTCCATGAAGGTAACACCACGAAGGTATGTTCCACATTGGTAATGCCACACAGATGAATACCAAAAAGGTATCACCATGAAGGAATTTACCACACAAGTTCACCACACAGAAGAATACCAACAAGGTATTACCATGAAGGAAAGTACCACACAGGTACGCCACACAGAAGATTACCACAAAGGTATCACCACAATGGTAGTACCACACAGGTACATAACACAGAAGAATACCACAAAGGCATCACCACGAAGGTAAGTACCACGCAGGTACGCCCTATAGAGGAATACAACAAAGGTATCACCATGAAGGTATGTACCACATAGTTTCACCACAAAGAAGAATACCACCAAGGTATTAACATGAAGGAGAGTACGACATAGGTACATCACATAGAATAATATCAAATATGTATCACCATGAAGGTAAGTACCACACATGTATGCCACACATAAGAATTCCACAAATGTATCACCATGAAGGTAAGTACCATGCAGGTACATCACACATAAAAATATCACAATGGTATAACCACGAAGGTAAGTATCACACAGGTTGGACAAACAAAAGAATAACACAATGGTATAACCAAAAAAGGAAGTACAAGACATGTACACCACATAGAAGAGTACCACAAAGATATCGAAATGAAGGATAGGACTCATCTCACACCAGGTATAACATTGGCATGGTTGTAAATGATTATTGGATGTAAATAATAAGTCATATTGCTCTGTTAAGAGGATGACCCATGTAAGATCTTAAATCATCAGACCCATGTAGGATCATAAATCATCATACCCACATAGGATCATAGTACATCATTAGACCAAAATATGATCGTTGTATAGCAGACCTGTATAGGATCCTAGAGTAGTCCCACATGGATTCTTAAGAGGATCCAAGTGAGACTCTCGAACACAAACCCATAAAGGATCGCAAAACACATACCCACATAGGGATTTTTTTTCAGGTTATAGCTAGCAACAACATTCCTGCACTATACTTTCTTGATTCTAATAGGGTCCGTCCTTGACGCAACATGTTGATACTTAAACTTCCATGAACTCCCATGAATAAGTATCTCAAAGGGCACCAAGTAAAAGGGGTCTCAACGCAACCTACGGTGCCTCAATTAGACACCAGGTATATATGTTATTAGAATTTTAGTCTCGAGCGGTTGGTTGGATTCATGATCGATCCAAACCGGTTGTACCCCAACTTTATTAAAAACTAAATTAGGTTATACCAAAAGGACTGTATTGATCCAAGGTTTCCGGTGTTGTAGATGGTTCATCAAATGGATGCATGTAGCTCAACATATGGCTGAATGAGCGAAAAAGGCCGATGTTGGTCCGGGTCGGGTCATACCCATCTCGGGCCGATCTGACCTGGTTCGGGACGAATCGGCCAGGCCTGAAGGGTCTGTCCTGACCTTTCGGCATAGTCCGGTCCACTCTGCGGTGACCAGCTGTGGGGCGGTGGCCCGTGGTGCCGTGGCCCGCCCTAGCTGGCTGGATAGCTTGCCCCCTCCTTCGCATGGCGCGGTAGTTCGCCGCACCATTTCTGGTGGCCGACAGCGAGCCGACTACCTCCTCTCACCACCGTGGCACATGGATGCATCTCGTGCATGTTAGGTGGCATGAATAAACACCACCGTCCCCTTCGTGCAGCTGTTCGGTGTTTCGGCCGCTGCCCTTGCTCTATCGTGTCTGATGGGTCGTGGCTCTGCTCCGGCGGCATAGTTGTGCCAGCATCGTCTTTGCTGCCTGTCGTGGTGCAAACTTCTACTATTGAGTCCCACCTATGGCAATTTACATCACCAGTCACCATCCTCCTCCATCGCGAAGAATGCATCAAAAAACATAATAGTTGCGGAAAGGTTGGGACATGTTCATTTGGCCCACAACCTCCGGCTTAGGTCGGTATCATGAGGCCCAATAATTATTGAATCATGAATAACATCAAAAATGGGTTAAGGGGGTATTCAAACCAACAAAACCTACCTCAAGAATTATTGTGAGCGCACGGTTGTTGTAGCGGGTCGATGTTCATCGTCCCCCGCAACTAGCCTCCAACAATGTCACTCATTCGCCAATCTCTATTTCAAGGTTTTGGTATCTCACACCACCTCCCAATGGTACCATCTCCATCTTCTAAGGATTTTACATCAATTCCCTTTGTCGGAACTTTATTGCTTAGTGAAGTAGTCATGACATCTCCCCTCCAAGAACCATATAAATAAGAGAGCGGAAGGGTATTCAATGTTCGTGGGATTAATGGGGGACCATTAATTAGGAACCTTCCTAATTTCCCAATAGTGTGGTAACATAGAATTGAATTTCTAGCCATTTATTGTCTTGTCACGTCACCATTCCAACCATACCGCTTGTCCATTGGAGGAATATAATTAAAAAAATAGTAAATTTATTTTATTTATTCTATTTAAAGTTCAAAAAACTAACTTTTTCTCCGGACCTACTATGGTCAATGTGATGGTCTCCTTAGAGATTATTGGCACTGTAAGTACAACATAGACCCTATATTTCAATTCTCAGTAAAGTTTTGAATGTTACACAACGCCGCTTGCACGTTTTCTGAACGTACCCAAAAAAATGTTTGGAAAATTATTTACATTAACCCTCAACCCGCGCTGGTCGAGGTTAGGCTCGCCTAAGTGAAAGACACACCAAATAACCCCAAGGTACTCTAAAATTTCCAATCCAAATTACCATTTATATTTTATGGATTTTAAAATAAAATAATTTCCACTTAATTATTTTATTTACGGCTAAAAATTAATATTCTATAGTTTCCCATCCCAACCAATGTTTGTATCTTCCTAAAGAGAGTATACCCTAATGAGTTCAGTAGTGGTCATAGATTTTAAATCTGAGTTACCATTTGTTATTTATAATAATTCAAAAAATAAAATAATTTATTTAATTATTTTATTTACGATTATGCCATTTTTGGGTTTTCTAATAAGAGGCATGCGCCGATTAAACATATGTTGCGCCCAGGGTAATCCTTCCATCCTGAATGCAATGATGACCTAATATTTTTTTATCTAAGTTCCCATTTATTATTTATTCATATTTTTTATGAAAACTTATTAAGAGCGCTAATTAATACATAACAATTCTTTAAAGGATCATTTTGGGCACTTCGAGCCTCGGTATCGTGCGCCTTCAGATTTCACGGTCTTGAAATAATTTCATATATTTGTAAAAAAATTATATAAAATTTCAAGGACATTACACATTAACCTAAGAAAAAATTTATTTTTCATAATTATTTCCTCAAAAAAATAACCTATTAAAGGAAGTGGAATTCAAAATCTTATAACCCATGGAAGAGAAACAGGTGTTACCAAAATTATTCTGTGAAAACATAAACCATTTATAAAGGAATATGAATGGAAATATTGGATAATTTCTTATAACGGAATGATTAACATAAAAAACAGCATATAATAGGAATGTTAACTTGTAATGGTATATTGGAAACAATTCATAATGAAAATATCATATCTTTTTTGAAAAAGGTTCTCTAAAAAATAAAATAATTTTTATAACCATATTTTGGAAAATAAACCTGATATATTATAAAAAATGATTTAAAAATAGTTTAGGAACATTTTAATTTGAAATCATATACAGAGTACATGAAAAACACATATATAATTTTCCTTGATAAAATATAAAAGATGCATGAATACATTTTGAAAGAAAAATCCATCAAAACTTTTAAAAGAAGGATTAAAAATTTTAAAAACATATTTCCTTCAAAAAATATAAAATAATCATCAAACATTATAGAAAAAAATTATTTGAAAATATATTTTAATAATATTTAAAAAATAATAATCTTTTAAACAATAAAAAACTTCATTGCAGAATTGATGACAGGTAAATATGTACAAGTTGTTTGATGTAATAAGAACATTCCATTTTCCTGGTAAAATGTTTAGAAAAATGCCTCATTTTGAAACTGATAAATAGATTCCCCTGTAAAAATTATTAAAATTGAAATATGGTAAAATATAATTTTAATGATAAATGGATACTATTAGAATATTAATTGAAATGTATTATAGAAAAAAAATGTTTTGGAAGGAGCACACATTTTTTACCAAAAAAAGGGTAATATCGGGCTTTCTCAAAAACTCTTTTTTAACTATATAATGTTCCAATGTGTTGGAAAATGGAACCAATACATAAATTCATAATTAATTACCAATGTATAACAAAATTAATTAGTGAACTTTAAGGATGGATCATAATATTTCAATAAATGAAGAATAGACATAAAAAATGTCAAAAACAATAATGATATTGTTTCAATGAATTTTGACCACATAGTAACATTGAACCATACTCCTCATGTATAAATGTGAAAATAAATGAAGATTAAAATATAATTAAAATAGTTATATTCATGATATAACATTTCAAGGTTAGTATGTACACGTCATATAAAATTATAGGTTAATGTCATATAATGTGTCTCAATGAAGGTATATTCAGAAAAAAACTATCCTTCAGATTTAGTAAATATTGAAACTACTACCCCAATAAAGATGTATCATAAAATGGATTGTTAAATACCCATAAATTTAATTATTATAATAATTTAAAACTTCCATGTTCATTATACACACCACACAATTGGAATTTGTGGTTAATAAATCTTTTATCTCACAGAATAAAAAAGTGAGATGAAATCCCCTTACCTTGTTTCATGACACTTTTTTGTACTCATACAAACCACCAGTATAATAAATTAAATTTATGATAAATAATTTACAGAACCATGTTTTTATATATAATACAACATATTTAATTATTTTCCCTTACATTACCCTCTTTTTTATAATCCAATGTGAAGGTTTCACATCAAGTATTATTCACTTTATTTTTCGCATGTGTCTTATTTTATTATATCATTGGTCCTTATACATAATAATGATATAAATAATTTAAAAAATTATTTAAATATAATTTAAATTATGTGAATTAATATTACATTAATCGATGTAATAAAGAAATATGAAACTGAATACACCATTCATGTAGATGGTAGGTCGTACGTACGCATGAATGTTATTTCGGATTAATTGTCATTTAGAAATAATGAATGTAAAAAATATATGTATATTTTTATATATTTATATATATAATATTATTATAGTATTATTATTAAATCATATATATCATATATATTCACTAAAAATATTTTAAGAAAAATTCATGTAGTGTATGAACAAATCACATCGCTTTGTGGGATGATAGTCCACAATTCCTCAAAAGAAATTACTATGTTAACACAAAGTGGATTTTATAAAGATATATGTTGTAAAATAATTACAGAATATTAAATACATAATATAAATAATACATAAATTTTTTTATCTTAGTTTCCTCATAATTTTCACCATAGAAGTTAGTAAAGGAAAAAATAACAATCATCATTTAGTGAGGCAGTAATTCACTGTACAAATAAATAGTATGTTTGTTACACATTAGAAGGAATTGTCTATAAGTGTATGTATAAAAAATACCATTGCATCATCATATTATATATATTATACTAATTATGTTATTTATGAATTCAATAATAAGATTTCAATGAGTGTAGACTGAAAATAACAGGAAGAGTTTGAGATAAGACGTTTCGTCTTAATCAGGTAACTCTTTTTGTTTTTGACAAAAGGATTAATGGATCAATTTCTTCCAACATTGAAGAATAAAGTTGAAAGTTGGGGATGTTATGAAGTGTATATGAAAAATATTTTCCAAACCTATGAATATTGAGAGGTGTGATGAAAATGAAGATGTGGTGGCCTTTTATAGGGAAGCAAAAGCACACCCTTTATTTTTGAAAACATTTTTGATGAACCCATGTATTTACCTCAAAAAATTCATTCCAACCCAAAAAAATAAAATAATTTAATTCAAATAGACTAATAATTTCGATAAAATAGTTTTTTATATGTTTATAGGTCAATTTATTTCTTATATATAATGTTTAGTACATTTTTAACCTAATTTTTATCACAACCATTGTAATTAATTTTAATCACATTGACTAATATTTTAAGTCTTAAACAAAGTAACACATATTATAAATAATATAATGTTATTATTAAAAATATGGAATCCATTTTATAAATTATAATCATAGAAGTTGTATAAATTAATTTAAAATTCTTACAACTGACGGGATGACAATACAATTTTTTAAGGTAAAAATGTCCAAACCTTTGCTATGTTTTTATACCCAATTTCTATGTATAATTGACTAGAATGTCTTAAATTGGATTAATTGATAAAAATATGATAAAAATAACCTTTTAAAAGAAATTTAAATATTATTTATACTTATTAATAAATTTTACAAAAGGATAATTGGAATTAAAAATCAGTATTTTTAACTATTAATCAAAAATGGAAGTTTCTAAGAAGAAAAAAATCAAACCTTAGATAATTTCCAATTTTCAAATACAAAAATTAAGTTCATTTTATCAGATTCAATTTTTATATGTGTCTACAGTTTATTATATTGTTTTTCACAAAGGAACATAAAAAGTATTTTTTTGGAGATAATAGTATTTTAATGATATAAAGACATTACCTAAAATTATATCTCTCATTATAAATGTGATTTATTTATAAAAAAACCAATAAAAAATATTGGAAACATTTTTATCAATATTCATATTACTATGTTTGAATACAAGATTATACTTATATAATTTGAATAAATATAACATTGAAAAAATGTTTAATAGTACATCAGTGTTGTATGTAACGTATGCGATGTCTCTCTTGAGTATAGCATGAAACAAGTCAATTAATGTGAATGGAATTTTTCATTTAGTCATTTTAGTTTTATAAACATATTTTCAGCGATTCAAGAAAATAAAAATATCAAAATATTATATTAATTCAAAAAAATAAATTCATAAAATCTTGTGTGTTACATCTGTCCTCTAATATCTCATATAGTTATAGGGGTACCATTATAGAAACTAAAATAAACAGGAATTCTATGTATGTGTACCATAATATTAGGGACATTATGCGCGTGTAAAGAAATTTTAGGGTCCCCGTTAACATTTATTTTAATTAAAATGGGATAATATTCTGATATATCATAAGTCAACTGGGTTTCCATGGACTGCTATCACCAATGAAAGGGATCCCATTACAAAGTATCACAATATAGGCATTCCATGCCTATGTATCACAATATAGGAATGCCATGGTCATATAATATTACAGTGGGTATGAAATTACAAATTAACATAATATAGGGTCTTTATTCCCACATCATATAAAAATAGCGATGAAATGCTAATATATCAAATTTTTAAGGGGTTTTATGATTATATATAAAATTATTGTGACAACTTTATTACATATCATGAATGAATTATATAGTTATATTCTTTTAAATTATTCAATAAATATTTCACAGTTCGTTATTATTTCTCATAGTCAATTATGTCACCAGTATCAAATTAATTCATGTTGCATGATTTTACCACTCACTTTTATTAAATTAATTATATTCTTCCACTAGCCAATGTTCAGAACTCCAAAAATCTATTAACATATTTGGTTCCACTATAATCTTACTATAAGACATCTTATTAAGAAAAAACTGCAGAATAAAATTGGAAATTAAATGTTTGTTCCTCATACGGAATGCAGGTTCTTAAATCCACACTAATTAAACATAAGGGGTTGAATCCTTGTGTATTATTCAAAATGAATTCAAAACTGTATTTTTATACACTAAAACACATTGAACATATATGAACTACAACATCAAATCATCACTCCAACCTTCCTGAACACTCCATATCATAGAGATGGATTTATCTCTTATAGAGAGAAAAAATGTCATGGAATCTACCATGATGAACTTATACACTATTTCAAAAAAAGTGGGGTGATTGAAAAAAATAAACAACATTTAGATACAGGGATAAATAACCTTTATGAAACATTGAATCCTCAAAATGTCATCCTATATTAACATTGGTTGATAAAAAACCCACTCTAAATATTTCCCATCATATTCAAACACAGACTGATCACCCAATTGTAAATAATTTTAATATAATGCCTTAACCTATCACAACCCATTATATTAAAATATTTTTTACTCTTATTAATATTTTTTAATAACTTTATACACACTTAAAATGATCTAATATGAACAATGAGACATTAATATAAAATATAACTAATTAAATTAGATTTTAATGATGTAGTTTTTGAATTGACGGTTACAAAATGATGTAATAAAAAAATTATATATATTGAAAATTAAAAGTTATTTTTAATATGATTTCATTGGTAAAATTCATGTAATGTAGATAATAAATAAATACAAACATTTTATAATATGATCTTTATTTGTCCTAAAAAAACATTTTTTGTATGCTATGCATTTTTAGTTTAAGAGAACAAATATTTAATAGTTAAATGATGATAAATAATACTTTCATTATGAAAAATATATTAAAACTAATTTAAATAATAATTGATATTAAATAAGAACATGAAATTTTAATATTCCAAAGTTCATTTTTGTATTATAATAGTGTTTAATTATCTTTTATATTTCTAATAAAATTTTAATTTATACTTTTCAGTATTTTAATATGAAAAGATGAAATATATTTATTACATAGAATTAAACTACTATATAAATAAGGATATTGATAATTTTTCAGCCAATATTTATTTTATCCCAAATTGTAAAAAATATATATTATTTACAAATTTCAAGACATTTAAGAAAACAATAAGATATGAAAATAATCCTAAATAAGAAAAAAATTATAAATTTTTTTAAATTAGTAAATTATTTATTTAATAATATTAATTTTATTTGATAAAACATATCTTTTACATTTTGGAAGCAATGTTAAAATTTTCTAAAAACATAACATATTAATGTTATATTATAAAATTAATTTTTATCAAAATTATATATTTAAATATTTAAATATAATATATTTTAAATTATAATATATATATATTTGTTAATAAATAAAATTTCTATTTTATTCATAAAATTATGTTATTGTGGATAAAAAGGAGAGACCATGTTAATATTAAATTTTTGTGAAATGAAATATTAAAGGTAAAATTCCTTTATTTTTCCCAAAACATTTCCCTGAATTTTTTGGATGAGTGGTTGATCAAAAAATATTTTGAATGTCATTAATTTTACATTTTTTAGACATTATCCTTTAGTAGTGTGTTTTTTATTAAAAAAATTCACTCCTCTCACCTAAAAAATGACCCCTTAACAAACCCACATTTCCTAAAAATTAATGACTCTTGGTTTGACCAAATAAATCAAAAATCCCTCCCCAAAAATCATATGCATGTACAAGATGTCTATATCCCACCAAATGATGAATATAAAATTATTAATCCATTATTAAATGGAGTTTTTTTAAGTGGTGGTAAAATTTTCTAGTCACTCATTTTTCAATTTCTTTCCATTATTTCGTATTCAAACTCTCCCAAATATATTATTAGCATACTAAGAGGTGTTAAAATTGCTCATACATTAGTGTATACTACATTATCCATCAATAACATATGTTAAGTTTTATAACAACCTTACATGTATTGTTATAAGTATATATTTAATGAAAATTTATGATATTTCTAATAAGATTATGACTCTAAAACAATTACGATAGTTCATTGAAAAAAACCATCAAAACGAAACATATGTGGAAAACAAAACTATTAGCACATTAAAATAAAATTCAATAAAAAATTACTTGTATAATAATGATATGAAATTATTATAAAATGATATATGGTATTACATTTTTATAACTAATTTAAATTTATTATAAATTATGTCACATATTGGAAAGCTAAGATGAATATCGAGGCAAGAGTTTATTTTTTAATTTCAGTTTTACTCTGGATTGATTATATTCAAATTTACATTAGGGTAATTATATGATATTTATCTCTTAAACAAATTATATTTTTCCCTATATATTTTCCTATTGTTTCAATTACCCTTTCTAGTTTCCTCGTCAGTAGTTATAAAAATTCCTAAGTTAATATTAACAAAAATTGTTACCCGATTTCTTATTTTTGGTTGGGAGTTATTTTCATCCATATAAATGTAGTTTATAATATTTCATGACTGTTCATATATTTAAAGAAATTCATATGTTGGGTAAGTTAAAATTTTTTTTAACTAAAAAAAATTATATAGTTGAATATTTTCCATTTTTTAGAATGGATTTTTTGACACTATTTTCAAATATGTGAAAAGAATGTTATTAGGATTTTACAGTTTGTAATTATTTTCTTGTTGTCGTGACAATTTTATATTATAAAAAATTCATTCAATTATGTGAAGGGTAATTAATGAAAATAATATTCAAATTTTTTTATAATATATAGTTTTCTATAAATATTATAGTGATCTAGTTTTCTCTTTCTAAAACATTTAAAAATATTGTTGAATATATTAGATCAAGACACTAAAATGAAGTTATAATATGAGGCCTAGTGATCCTATAATTGATATTATAAAAATATTAAATATATTAATAGAATAGGTATGTAATCTCTTATGATTAATAAAAAAAGTGTCGTGATTCATAAATATGAGACCATTTTTGGGTCCATAAGTAGGCGTTTTCCCTAGGCACAATATAATGTTGGTTAAAATGAGATTTAAGGTGTAGGTGGTCATTAGAGGATCACTAAATTGAAATAAATAATTTAAATAATTTATTTTATTATTAATTGAAAAATTTATATAATTTTATCTATTTAAATTATCATTTAGCTTTTAACCTGTGTTAGCAGAATAACCATAAGAGAATTGAGAAGAGATATTACATGCAATATATTTGGATCTTTTTTATAAGACGATGGATGATTGATTTTTGGTGGATCGAGTGTTATAATAAAAATATATTATTCTCCATCATTAGAAAACATGTTGATGACCAATTACTGATCTATTATAGAGATATGGATTATAAATTGTGTATTTCCTCCTTTATTATTAAAACTTTGAACATTGATTTTATCTGCATTAGTTCTGTGATAATTGTTCCTTGTATTATCTACAAATATTATTTATTAAATTGATATAGTGTAATTATTTCATTTTTTGGTATGTATTCAACCCTGTTAGTCCTTAATATTGGATCATTTCCAAATAATTCTAGATATTGCTAAAAATAATTTATTTCTGTGCTTCGTCTCACTATGTTCTTCACTATCATTGACATTGGCATACAGGGGAACAGTTTGAATTATTTGGGAATTTTCAAGGGAGTTTTAAGACCTAGATTCATGGAATATGTGAATTTGAATAATATATTTGAATATCAAGGGTGTATTGGGATGATTTATATGTTGTGGGTGAGGCTCTATGTATATGTGATTCATAGTGGTGATAGGATAGAGTGTCAACATTTTCAAATTTCGTGGAGTATTCATACAATTAGACGATTCTGAATTTTTTCCACATGAGGACCATAATTGATTGTTGGTGTAAAATCCTATAAATATTGGGTGTTAAATTTATTGGGATCAAATTGTTATGGTTGTATTTGGTGTACAGGATGAGATATTAACTCTTTTATGTAAAACAAGACTAAAATCTATGTAGTACATAAGAAAATAAATCATGTCCATCAAATTTATGTAATGGATAGAATTTTAGATTAATATAAATTTCACATTCCTTGTAGGTGACCTTCCTATAGTGTTACCCTACCTATGTAGCAAATCTATAAGCCAACTACACCTGAACATGAACCCTTGAGGGTGGGAATGTCATGTACAATAGTACACATGCATAGGTAAGAATATATGAACACATGTTTAGTTTGATGGCCAGGACCAAGAATATTCCTATAAACCATGTATCCTATATGTATCTCTGTGAACATAGAATGAATTTCCCAATATTCGTTTAGTTAAAACATTCTCTAGAAATAGGTCGAGGAAATACTCCATGTGGACCCCTTACAAAATTTTTACTCAAAAATGAATATTTTTCCTCAGGTATGTCCATTTTTTTACTCGTATATTGGATAGTGAGTATCCAATCCTGAGACATTTATATTTATATCTTGATAGAGGATTTTTGTGGGTTCAGAGATATGATGTGTGGTGTACAAAGCATGAAACTTATTTTTTGACATTGGATGAAGACAGTGATTAAAAGTGATCATTACAGTGATTCCATATAAAGGACGTACCCCCAATTCGTGGTGTGAATCATCTAACTATAGAGATGGTAGTCCCTTATTTCACCTGGAAATGGGTCCCCCAAATGCATTATTCAAGGTGGTTATACTAATCCCCTATAAATGGAATATTTCCTTTATATATAGGAAGGGTACTCTCATAATCACAAGTATTTTCCCACATACTTGTAATTCTATATAGAGATGGTACTCCATTATTCAGGGCATCCTTCCTCTATCTATTGGTATAGTACTCCCCTATAAAATTAGGGAATTAGACCCCCGTACTCTTTATTAATTGTAGAAACAATAATTCACTATTCTGAGAGTGGGATGTGTATCAATGGGGAAGGTATTCCTCCATCACACCAGAAAGTGGGTATCCTATATTTTTTACTTTTATAGATATTGTACTCCCCTACAGGGAAATGGTTCTTCTAGTTATGATGTTTAACCCCTATATTTTAGAAGGGATATGATCAACTTATTATTATATAGTAATCCCCACAATCAATAGGATATGGAGTTCTGTAAATGAGAGGGTCCACCTAATTATCTTTTATATAGAAACAAGGTATGATAGGAATCAGTGAAGCATCTTTAGATAATAATGAAGACTCCCCATCACGAGGAGGCTATGATATTGGGATCTCCCTTATCACTCAACTGAGATTCATTTTTATCATATATATTGTCGTGTTGATTTTTAGTCTCTATTTATGTGGATATAATTTTATATATATTTTCTATTCATCATTCCTTATGTATTTTTAGGGAATTTTTCTAGGTATGCATATAAACCCACATTTGTATGGTCTTTTTTCAATCAGTGTCATTAATTATATAGGCTATATAATTAGTGTTAATTATTTCACAAGAGCATAGGAATAGTTGGGTACACATAACAAATATGATGGTCTGTTTTGGAGATTATGAGTTGTTCTCACTCATATTTACATTATTTTAACTATTTTAAGGTTGGTAAAAAAAATTTGGTTCACAATGTATTTTTCCAATACCATTTAATTTTACACAATCATTTTATTTTTTATTTCCACATCTTATTTTCATGAATTTATTTCAGTATATATGATCCCCTAATTTATTAATATTTCCCTCAAATTATTCATGGGTATGGTTGGGAGCATGGGTATAGGTGAATTAGGAAATGACTCCCAATTATTTTTTTCTTCTTCGTGCATGTAGTCATACTAATTTCTATAGATGTGATCGGGGAATTTTTGTGGTAAAACCTTGCATCATCAAGGTAGTCTCTAGTGGCTCGGTTTATTATAGAGTTAATTATGAGTAATTCATTGATTAGGATTGTTTTCATATTTTTTCAATTATGTTTATAGGTTTAGATTTAGGCAAGTAGTGTCATAGTGACATAATTGCATCTATTAGGATAGAGAACCCATTATTTTTGTTGCGGATAATGTATTCATACACCACGAATATGAATAAATTATTTTAAAAACATAAATACCATAAATTATATATAGGACATAATGGTATACTAACCATATATGATTTATTAATTTTACTTTCCTAGAGTATGTTCCCTCCATATATATATATACTCATATGACTGTGGTAAATCATCATTGATTTGAGGATGTATTTTCAAAGATAGTCAAGTAGTTTAATGATTTTGGATCATTATGATGATTCAATGAGTGATGATGAATCAGTTGACGGGGTGTCTACTATGTACATTCCACCATGTGGGAAGGAAAAATAACACCCACTTGATGAGAATCATATTTTAAAATTAGGGAATGCTGAGGATGCACAGAGTCTTAGTACACTCTTCATGTTGCAGTGCTATAGGTTGTTGAGGTTACACAATGATAAATATCCCCAGTTAGTTCTAGATTTTATTTATTAGATTATAGGATTCTTCGGGATCATGCATACTCTTATCAATTATTTAACTGGATACATCTAATCATCTTTACAAATAAGTAGTACGTGGGTGGAGTCAATCCATGCAGACACCTAGTGATTCATCACTCTCATGGTCTATCTTTTAGTATATAGTTTTTTGGATTAGTGTCCCCAGGGCATAATATAGTTCAATTTTAGGATATTTTGGAAAATAATCTATGTAGTATGTTATTATATTATTATTCCATGAGGATTATATATCTTACACAGTACTCTCTCGACTTGGGCTGAGATGGATTTTGAGTAAGACTTTGTATAGTATCCCTAGAGACATCTGTAATAACATTGTATTCTTATGTATCCCTACTTATATTAGATTTTTTGATTTATCTATATTTACAAATGGATGTTAGGAAGAGGGAAATCAGGTGGTTTTTTTGTTAATTTGAATCCATTGGATGGGTCATATGCAGCGTCTAGAAGATTATAAGTGTTGTGGAATTGTAGTCATTCCCATTAGTAGACATGGTATTATGTTCATGGAGCATATTTACCACATATATCATCATGTATTAAAAGATATTTTTTATGTTATTCATATGGAAAGCATGGTCACATGCCTGGTGACTACCTAAAATGTCATGTAGGTGAGGGTAGGATGGTCGTTGATGGACAACCATAATATAAGAAGTGTCTTGACTAGGTTTTACCTATTAATGGTTATGGAGGAAGCTATGATGGTGCATCTTGAAAGAGGTCTAGTGGGGTAACATGAAGAGGGGATTCTTTTGGATAGAGACATTATGAGCTACTTCCACAACTACCCCCATGCAACCCACACCAATCTCTAGGAGCTGGTTAATGGGGTTGTGGGAAGCTATAAACCATATAGATTTATTACCAATCATGATAATATATGTTATAAGTTATGAAATTTTTTTATTTTTCACATTAATTAGTACATGTATAAATAGGTGTGAGAAACTACTTATTTTCCATATCACTCATATATGATGTTGAGCTCAAATTTCAGAGTACAATGCAATAACTTTTTATAAATGTTTTGACATGGTGAGATTCATTGATATCACATGTATGTTGGTAGTGAGAGCTATCAAATGGTTGTGACAGATTATCCTGATACCTCTTGGTACTAAAAAGTAAATTTTATGAATTTTTAGTTGGAATGTACAGATCTTCCATAGTTATTGGCCACATTGACTACCATCGAGGATTGGTTATATCCTTAGTGACAGATTGTGCAAGATTCTTCTTTTCAAATGTCTGATATCTCATTACTATGTCTGTGAGAATTATGAGTAGGATTCTATATACCCTACTAATTATGTTGGTATGCTAATCCATTTTCATAGTGGGACATTTTAGAATCAATATTTCTTTACTAGAAGATTCTTTTATATACATGTTAATTAAAGATGACCTAAGATTACTTTTGAGGTGGGATAAGAAATTTTTCATCAACTTGAACCCCAATTATGCACCAAAAACATCTATGTAATATAGTATTGAATTTACTATGTAATTAGATACAAGGGTGAAGTAAGAGGATCTTTGGTATAATGGAGTTTTCAGACCAAATTTTCCCCCTATGAATGTTTATTTTTTGTTTTGAAAAAGGCATAAGGGCTTGTGCAACTTGGTGTTGATTATCATCGCATGAACCATTCCATGATAAATATTATCTATCCCAAGATAATTATTCATGGCCATATATATACATTGGGAATTAATATATTAAAGTCAATTTTTTATATCAAGTCGGGCTACCACCATTTGAGGTTTCATTATGATGATATTTTTAAGATGATATTATGATTTTACTACATACACTATTACATTCTAGTTATGCCTTTCTGTGTGACTAGCTCCCCCAATGTGTTTATGGATTTGATGAACTATATCTTCTAGACATACTTGGGATAATTTTGGGTTAATTTTACTAATTAAATAATCATATTTCAACACCCTAATATTTTCGTAAATTTATTATTTAATTAATTTATTCTTTATTATTTTTTTCATGTCACACTACATTAAAAATAGTTTATTTTTTATGAAATATATTTTGTTTTTATTACACACAACCCAATGCTAATTTTTCACTATATGAAACATAAATTTTGGCTTTATATACCTATATCTTTAATGTTAGTGTATGTTTCACATATGACATACTTTCCGTGATGGTATTTGTAATATGCAAGACAGACTGTTACTGAACAATAATCTGTTATTAGAAATATTTAAATTTAATATAACAATATATAATGTAGCCATTAAATTATAGATTCCGAATATTATTAACTATCATATAAAAAATTTGGTATTTATCAAATATAAATTAAATTAATCTGTTTCAAATTATTATAAATATAAGGAACAAATGAATACAAAATGTGTTTTTATAGAAACCTATTCTTATTCTCAAAAAGTTGTTTAAACCTAGTAAACTAAATTATCTAAAGTTATAAAAGAATTTTAATGTAATATACACCAAATAAATATATTTTTAAATATATTTTATTGTCATCCAATAGTGTTTAATTGCATAAGATATGAATAATGAAAACTTAACTCATAAAACCCAGTATTTTTATTAATGAAATTGTTCGAGTTATTAATGTGGAACATATTTTAAATCTAAATTTGGGATTATTTATAAATATTATATTTACAAATAAACCTTATATATAATTTTAATCATAAAAATCTTGTAAGGGTGAGTTTTGGTATTTTTCTATGATTTTTTAATTTTTAATGAATAGCTAATGTAACACCCCATGTAAATAAAGAATATGACATTTTCATATTTATCCATATTTATGAATAATATATTAATATGACTTTAGAGGGGATGATATGCTCGAAGGCGTACCCAACATGCAACAACGAGTTTCTTAGGAATCTTACGTTGCACTCTAATAATAAAATAATATTATTTTAAATGGTAGTTAACATGTAGCCGTTGTATTGGCGGGAATAGATAGAAATAGCTAAAATATGATTATATATGTTTTCAAATGTTTTTACATTTATCCAATCATAGATAAAGGCCTAAAATACGGAAAGAATTCAATTTTAGGCGTATATGCCCTAGTTTTCACTAAAGGTTCACTTATCTCCTTTTGATGGCGAACCATCATTAAATATAGTTTTGTTCAATCTTATACATTCTATTGGATCAAATAAAACTCTTCTTAAGAATTGGGACATCAAAATTTACTTTATGTAAATTTTTGGTATCTTTCCGATAAAGTTCCATTTTTTAATGAATAGTGTAAAATGTTGTATTTTAATTCAAAACCTCTTTTTAATATAAATTATTTATATGATTATATTATCTTTTGAATTGTTTTTAAAGTGGAATTAGAATATATTTTTACCATTAAATTCAATAGTGGTCGATGGAATTAATTTCACTTTGAAATCAGACTTAAACTAATGTCAATCTTTTGATACTTATTGTTTCTTAAAAACACGCTATTTGCTCTGACAGTGGGAATTAATTATTAAATTAATTAATGTGACTTATATGTTTTGAATTTTTTAAAATAGACTTCATTTCTGAATTCGTAATATCAAATATATCTTAGGGTGATTTTTTTGTGATTTTTCTGAAAAACTTCAATTTTTTATGAATAGTGAAACCACTAAGTGGTACTTATAAAAACTGATTTTTCCGTGTAAATGAAATTTTTCCATATTTGTGTTTTTAATTTCAAAAATATTACATACATGGTTGTCACTAAGATGTAAAATGTGGTTCAATGGGATAAAAATAATTTTTGGTGAATAGTAACTTATTATGTTTTTAATCGCGATTAGAGGTAATTAGTGTAGTTTACGGTAAGAATAATGTTTTAATAAAATGAAATGACCTAGACACATGTCCTACCCCTCATTGGATGTGTCATGGCCGACCATGACAATCCATGGGTCATGTTGGGGACCCCATGGAGCCACTTTGGTTTGGAAATGACATAAATATCTTTTTATTTAATGTTAAAGTAAAAATGACACTAACATGAGATGTTTTACAAAAACAATTTTTACATGGGGTTATAGAAGTCATAGTTTTGACTATAAATCGTCATTGGAAAGCTAAAAAGATTTCCTACATCATAGTATTTGTTTTATAATTTTTTTACATTAAATAAATTAAATTATTTATGACATCATGATGATGCAGCGATGACCTCATTATTTAACGATTTAAATAAAATGGAAAGGTAATGTAATATCTAAGACCTAAACATGTACAAAACCTATTGGATTTTTGGATTTAGAACCCTTATCACGTTATCCTAAAAATAAATTAATGTGGGACCTTTAAAATCCGATACTCTTTTGAAAATAATGTAACATTTTGTAACATTACAAGAGTGCCCCTCCTCTCCTCTTATAAAAGGCCCCCACCTCTACCTCCTTACCCACACTCCCAAAGCCTTTGGCTCGGCCAAACCCTGCCCATTTTGTCTCTACACTTCCCTCTATTACTATTTGAAGCCTCACTTTGGGGATAATTCTTCCCAAGGGAGCCTTTGAGCTCAAACCAAAGGGAGTTACCCGATTTTAAGGTAATGTCTTCGCTTGTGTCCTTTTGTTTTATTTTGCTTCTCCAACCCCCTAAACTCTTTTTATTCATTTATTTTGTAACAAATACAGAATATTAAATATACTAGTATGTTTTTATAACACTTATTAGAGCTAAATTTACACACACACACAACTAATGGTTAAAGAACATATTGTTTCCGTGGATGGCGAATTTCTGCCTCCCGAAAAGACGATTGTTCAACATTCTTCTAACACCTTCAAAGGTGGCCATTAAGATGAAACTATATATATATATGATATCAAATATGTTTATGTTTTACTTAATCTTCTGTATTTTTCATTTATGGCATACCTTTATGGTTTCCATTATGGGTAAACCCAATATCTTC
The DNA here is from genome assembly GCA_963277665.1 of Viscum album. NCBI lineage: Eukaryota > Viridiplantae > Streptophyta > Magnoliopsida > Santalales > Viscaceae > Viscum > Viscum album. The sequence continues at coordinate 896,673,717 of OY728138.1, forward strand.
ATCTAAGGAAGTGCGGACTACCACCCCCTCAAAGTGATTTGATTCGTTAATACCATATGTGGTACGTATAAAGGATATATTTAATGATATTATATATTATACCATACTAGAATTAATATACTATTATGTATCATTATTTTTTAATTCCATTAAATATGAAATAGAAATGGAAGTAGCGTTCATGCGTACGTACGGCTTACCGTCTCTATGAACGGTACATTTCATTTCTTATCTCAAAATGTTATGTAATATTATAAGTACATATATATAATTGATATATATGTAATATATTACATCTAAATTATGGATATAATTCTGGAATTATAACATATATATCTCTCTCATTTTGTTTTAATTCCATTAATATGACAAAAAATGAAAGTAGCGTTCATGCGTACGTACGGCCTACCGTCTCCATGAACGGTGCTTTTCGTTTTTTATCTCCAAATGATATGGAATAGTATAAAATGAATATTTACTGAATATATATGATATTTTAATCATTAATACTATTCTGGAAATTATTTACTTATAACTACATGGGAAATCGTTTTTCAAACAGGTACATTTTGGACTCATGTACCAAACATCGGCAAAAAAGTATGATATGAACTAACATTATTAAACAATTATTATAACATTATAATATGTGATATAAACTGAATAATAATCTATAAAGGAGGTACTTAGGAAATTATTAATTGACCAATGTTTATTATTCAGGAATATAAAGAAACAAACAAGACAAGTTGGACTAGAGGTAAGGGATCCTACTCCTCTCTTTTTTTAAGTACAGTTTTTTATGTCATTCCTTTTAAAGCTCATATTTCATGATATTGTAATGTTATTTTATATTAATATTACTGTAATTTTTATGTTCATGTAATGAGAGACCCTATTCTCTCTCATCAATCCATTTTGGAAGTTTTGAGTGGTGTCGTTAGGCTGCCAAATTTTCGTAAGAGATCTAACCTCTCTCTTTCTTTTTAAGTACTATCCTTCATGTCACTTCTTTTAAGCTCCAATTTTTTATGTTGGGGGATGTTATTTTATATTCATATTTATATAAACTTTATTTTAATATTATGAGATACCCTACATGATCTCATCAATCCATTTTTTTAACTTTTATGTGGCGTCGTTAGGCTGCCGAGTTTTCATAAGGGATTTTTCATCTCACTTTTATTCACGTGAGATTTATGCTACATTTTCCATAATTTCCTTTGAGTGGTGTATGTACTGCCCATTTTTTTACTCATTGTGTAATATAATTTCTTTTACTAGTATTTACATCAATGTGGTATTGTCCTTCTTTCATGAGGTGTATGTCTCGAAAGATACCCATGTTAGTAAGGGAACCTTTCACCCTCCTCTTTTTTAAAGACTTCTTTTGTTGGGTCCTTTAATTTACATATTGTTATGTTGGGATATGTTCTCATATATCCTTATTGATTTAAATTTTATTTCCAAGTGATGAGATACCCTTTTTTTATCTCTCATCAACTCATTTTGATGTGACACCGTTAGGCTGTCAAGGGAACTCTTTAACCCCTTTTTGTCGTACGTATGCGACGACAATGACATCTCCGCCGTCGTGACCATTATTTGAGTTTCGGCTTCCTCTACAAGCCATACCTTCTTTTAAAAAGAAAAATAAACACCATTTTTACTTTTATTTTATTTTGGTATTAAAAATGGTTTTCATAATGTATTTATATCAATGTGTTGTATTGATATCTTTTTATTGCAAGGTGGAAATGTTATGTTTCCTTTATGCATGTTTTATGTGATAAGATTATGTTATGGTTCTTGGGCATTATTATGAAGATAGGTGGTTCCGTGCTAAACTAAGGGCGGTTGAGCCCGATATAGCTCTCCAATGCATTGGGTAATGCGAAGGAGTGAAACGTTAAGGTTTTTCCGAAGAGATTTAGGGAATATACTATGGTAGGTATTCCAAACGTAACCAAGAGGGTTACTCCGTACGTAAGAATGTTATGAATGTCTCAAGTTACCTTTTATGTCTTATTATTTCTATGATTTATTCATGATTTGATGAGGTATGTTAAAGTGCCTATGTTTTATGGGTAATGTATGATATCATTCTTTTGTATATATGAACTCATGTTTCCTTTCCATATTTTTATAACCCTTACTGATCTTTTTATGCTCATCCCAAGTTTATGAAATGTTTTTCACAGGTCAAGGGAACGTTACATGATGTGATGATAGTGTCAAGGATGTGTCAATAATGAATCCATGTTTTATTTTAAATATGTTCCCATTGATGGGAAGAATGAATACTGTCTTTTATGTAACCAATTTGTTTAAATGTGGAATGTAATGCAAGTTTCATGATCTTATTATCTAAACATATAAACCTAAAAAGATCCACAAATTGTAATCTTGTAATAACTCAAGATTAAGTAAGGTTTAAGGCTGGGGCCTTATAGTTGGTATCAAAGGTCGGTTTAGATAACTTTAGAGGTTAGGGTATTCTTTTAGCATAAGTGGCATTACCATAATGGTTAGGATTTCAGAAAGTGTCCTAGTTTTAGATATAGTTAATGAGTAAGTATAACTTAGTTTTTATCTTCCTCATTAGTACATGATGTTTTTTTATATACTCACACTGACCTTTTTGTTTTTAGTAAATGGCTGGATATAGAAGGCACCAAAGTAACAGTGGATGTGAATGAAACTGTGACAGTTTTTTGAGCAAGCAACTGAATGATATGGGAGCTACAATGAGAACTCTTGTGATTATCCTCAACCAACTATCTGGAGTCATGATTGACCACCTAATCCTTGGTGATTTCTCTAAGGCATCATATATGAGAGAAACAAATCCATACGGAAGTACAGGTAATAATCATAAAGGTAAGTGTGTTCAAAAACCTATGTGTCAACGATGTGAAAAGAAACACCTAGGAAAATGTTTCAAAGGGACAGAAATATGCTATAGATGTGGAAATGAAGGTCATAAATAAAGAACATTCCATGGAAAAAGGAAGCATCCAGTTGACTCGAGGAAAGGGAAAGAAGTTCTTTTTGAGGGATAAATTGAATGTTTTAAATGTGGTGTGCATGGTCATTATGCAAACACATGTCCAATGAAGAAGTTTAGTGAATGGGATCACCAAGAGCATACAAATGTTTGTTTACCAATACCTAATGCCATTCCGATTGAGGATGAAGAAACTGACAATGACCAATCAAAGGTATGTATTATTTCATGACTATTGTTTTCCTATTTTGGAATCTTAGGATATGATTCAGGATTTTGTTTGTAGGAAAGAGGTATTTTGAAATAAGTTGTAAAGGAATGGTTAATGGATCATGAAGAATGTTGAATGAGTAATATGTCAACATATAAGGGCTTCAAGAGTTATGGTGAAATTCTTAAGAGTATAAAGTCTCTTTTGATGATGGGGTTACATTAGAAGACTTTTTATATTATGTGTAACCCTGATGTTTAATATATGAAAATTTTATTCAAGGAATAGTTATCTTTTCTTTTGTGGACATAGTTATAAAAAACCATTTGGGTTTATATGATCCATACATTTGAGGTAATTATGGGTTACTATATGTTATGATTGAAGTGAAAAGCATGAGATAAAATTGAGGTTAAATTTATGTTATGGTTATTTTTTATGATTTTATCCCTTTTTGGGGAATGATTTGAGAATTATATAGTTTTGGAAAAAGGACAACATGTAGACCGTGTGACTACCCGTCGCGTCGGACAAAGCTGCGGGAATCGAACACATAACCAAAGTGTGACTGGTATTTATCGCCTACCACTGGACTACGTGAAGTCCCTGGTTAGTTTGACTGATTATTTTTAGTTATATCATTTTATGATTTAAGAGTAAGTTGATTTTGGGTTATTTATGAAAATGATTAACCTATCATGGAGGATATGTGGTTAGGTTAATTACTTTTCAATACGAGACTTTAGGAGAAACTGATGTTGATTGGAGATAAATGTTACGATTTAACTTGGAAGACTATGTGACTAAATCCTTCAAATATTTGGGTTTCAATCTTTGATTGGTTTACCATGAAGAATTTTATGGACAAATTGTATATAATATGGTCCTCGTTGAACTTTGGGTTTTGTTGGACAAATTTTGGAGATTAAGCGTAGATTTTCTTTTTAAAGGGTTATCCTTTTCTGGATTATCTGACCTTGTACTAACCTTTTTGGTTTTGGTTTTGGTTAAAGTCTAAAGACAAGGTATGTATATAGTTCTCTTTGGTGGATTATTTGATTCTCTAGAAGTTGATTATAGTACTCTTAATTTGAACAAGTCTCCTTAAATACTCGTCTTTTGGAGAAAAATATGAGTTTGATTAAGGAATCTAGTAAAAGTTGAAAGTCAACATGATAAGTGATTATTTTTCCTTATGAATAAATTCCTTAATAAAAAGTAACATAAACCAAAAATGTTGTCTATTAACTTTTCCTATTGGGGAATCGAATACCGTTTAACCCATCACAAGTTTGTGATTTTCTTATGGTTAACTTTGTTCTAGACATGTTTACTATCACTCTCCCTCAAGAACATGACCCTTTTCTTTTTCTGCCATGTCCATTTTTTCTAAATGGAATCCTAGTATGGGTTAACTTGGGAGACCTCTGTACTTATCTTCCTTTATTTTAATGTGATAGTTTTACCGACTCTTGTTCCGATGAGGGACTTTCAAGGATGTTTCCAAGCTCAATTTTAAAAATTGCGAGGACGCAATTCCCAAATGGGGGGAACGATGTAACACCCCAAGTAAATAAAGAATATGAAATTTTCATATTTATCCATATTTGTAAATAAAATATTAATATGAATTTAATGGGGACACTATGCTCGATGGCATACCCCACACGCAACAACGATTTTCTTGGGAATCTTACGTTGCACTCTAATAATAAAATAATATTATTTTAAATGGTATTTAACATGTAGTCGTTGTATTGGAGGGAATGTATAGAAATAACTAAAATATGATTATATATGTTTTTAAATGTTTTTACATTTATCCAATAAAAGATAAAGGCTAAAAATACGGAATGAATTCAATTTAAGGCATATATGCCCTAGTTTTCACTAAAGGTTCACTTATCGCCTTTTGATGGAAAACCATCATTAAATATAGTTTTGTTCACTCTTATACATTCTATTTGACCAAATAAAACTCTTCTTAAGAATTGGGACATCGAAACTTACTTTGTGTAAATTTTTGGTATCTTTCCGATAAAGTTCATTTTTTAATGAATAGTGTAAAATGGTGTATTTTAATTAAAAACCTCTTTCTAATCTAATTTATATATATGATTAGATTATCTTTTGATTTGTTTTTAAAGTGAAATTATAATATATTTTTACCATTAAATCCAATAGTGGTCATTGTAATTAATTCCACTTTGAAATCAGACTTAACTAGTGTCAATCTTTTGATACTTATTGTTTCATAAAAACACGCTATTTGCTCTGACAGCGGTAATTAATTATTAAATTAATTAATGTGACTTATATGTTTTGAATTTTTTAAAATAGACTTCATTTTTGAATTCATAATATCAAATATAGCTTAGAGTGAATTTTTGGGATTTTTCTAAAAAACTTCAATTTTGGATGAATAGTGAAACCACTATGTGGTACTTATAAAAACTGATTTTTCCATTTAAATGGAATTTTTCCATATTTGTGTCTTGAATTTCAGAAATCCGACATACATGGTTGTCATTAAGAAGTAAAATGTGGTTTAATGGGATAAAAATAATTTTTTGGTGAATAGTAACTTATTAAGTTTTTAATCGCGATTAGAGGTAATTAGTGTAGTTTATGGTAAGAATAATGTTTTAATAAAATTAAATAACCTAGACACATGTCCTACCCTCATTGTATGTGTCATTGACGATCATGAAAATATATGGGTCAACTTGGGGACCCCATGGAGCCACTTTGGTTGGGAAATGACATAAATATCTTTTTATTTAATGTTAAAGTAAAAATGACACAAACATGAGATGTTTTAATAAACCAATTTTTACATAGGTTTATACAAGACATATTTTTAATTATAAATAGTAATTGGAAATATAAAAAGATTTAATACATCATAGTATGTTTTATAATTTTTATACATTAAATAAATTAAATTATTTATGACATCATGATGATGCAGCGATGACCTCATTATTTAATGATTTAAATAAAATGGAAAGATAATGTAATATATAAGACCTAAAAATGTCCAAAACCTATTGGATGAGTGTATTTCAAACCCTTATCACCTTATCTCCTAAATACATCAATTTGGGACCTTTAAAATCCGAAACCCTTTTGAAAATAATGTAACATTTTGTAACATTACAAGAGTGCCCCTCCTCTCCTCTTATAATAGGCCCCCACCTCTACCTCCTTACCCACAATCCCAAAGCCTTTGACTCGGAAAACCCCTGCCCATTTTGTCTCTCCACTTCCCTCTCTTACTCCTTGAATCCTCAGTTTGGGCAGAAGTCTTCCCAAGGATTCCATTGAGCTCAAACCAAAGGGAGTTGCCCGATTTTAAGGTAATGTCTTCACTTGTGTCCTTTGGTTTTATTTTTCGTCTCAAACCCCTAAACTTTTTTTATTCATTTATTTTGTAACAAATACAGTGTCTTCAATATACTAGGATGTATTTATAAGAAATATTTTAGCTACACTTACACACACCTACATCTAATGGTTAAAGAACATACTGTTTCTGTGGATGGAGAATTTCTGCCTCCCGAAATGATGATTGTTCAAAATTCTTCTAACACCTTCAAATGTGGACATTAAGATGACACTATATTTATATATGATATCTAATATGTTTATGTTTTAAAAAATCTTCTGTATTTTTCATTTATGGCGTACCTTTATGGTTTCCATTATGGGTAAACACGATATATTCATTTAAGGAAGTGCGGACTACTGCCCCCTCAAAGTGATTTGATTCGTTAATACCATATGTGGTACGTATAAAGGATATATTTAATGATATAATATATGATACCATACTGGAATTAAAATACTATTATGTATCATAATGTTTTAATTCCATTAAATATTAAATAGAAATGGAAGTAGTGTTCATGAATACGTACGGCTTACCGTCTCCATGAACGGTACATTTCATTTCTTATCTCAAAATTTTATGTAATATTATAAGTAAATATATATACTGGATATATATTTAATATATTACATCTAAATTATGGATATAATTCTGGAATTATAACATATATATATATATATATATCTCATTTTGTTTTAATTACATTAATATGACAAAAAATGAAAGTAGCGTTCATGCGTACGTACGGCCTATCATCTCCATGAACTGTGCTTTTTGTTTTTTATCTCCAAATGATATGTAATAGTATAAAATGAATATTTACTGGATATATATGATATTTTAATTATTAATACTATTCTGGAAATTATTTACTTATAACTACATGGGAAATCTTTTTTCAAACAAGTTCATTTTTGACTCATGTACCAAACATCGGCAAAAATGTCTGATATGAACTAACATTATTAAACAATTATTATAACATTATAATATGTGATATGAACTTAATTATAATCTCTAAATGAGGTAATTTGGAAATTATTAATTAACCAATGTTTATTATTCAGGAATATAAAGAATCGAACAAGACAAGTTGGACTTGAGGTAAGGGATCCTACTCCTCTCTTTCTTTTTAAGTACAATTTTTATGTCATTCCTTTTAAAGCTCATATTTCTTGTTATTGGGATGTTCTTTTATATTAATCATACTATAATTTTTATGTTCATGTGATGAGAGACCCTATTCTCTCTCATCAATCCATTTTGGAAGTTTTGAGTGGCGCCGTTAGGCTGCCAAATTTTCGTAAGAGATCTAACCTCTCTCTTTCTTTTTAAATACTCCCCTTTATGTCACTTCTTTTAAGCTCCTATTATTTATGTTGGGGTATGTTCTTTTATATTCCTCTTTCTATAAACTTTATGTTAATATTATGAGATACCCTATTTTATCTCATCAATCCATTTTTGTAAGTTTTATGTGGCGTCGTTAGGCTGCTGAGTATTCGTAAGGGATTTTTCATCTCACTTTTATCCCCATGAGATTTATGCTACATTTTCCATAATTTCCTTTGAGTGGTGTATGTACTGCCCATTATTTTACTCATTGTGTAATATACTTTCTTTTATGAGTATTTACATCAATGTTGTATTGTCCTTCTTTCACGAGGTGTATGTTTCGAAAGATACCCATGTCGGTAAGGGAACCTTTCACCCTCCTCTTTTTTAAAGACTTCTTTTGTTGGGACATTTAATTTACATATTGTTATGTTGGTATATGTTCTCATATATGCTTATTGATGTAAATTTTATGTCCAAGTGATGAGATACCCATTTTTTTATCTCTCATCAACTCATTTTGATGTGACGTCGTTAGGCTGTCAAGGGAACTTCTTAACCCAATTTCGATTTCTTTGGGTTCAACATGTAGTTATTGAATGTGTCATACTTTGAATATGTGTGAATTACATTTGATTATTTTACACTTAATATCCATTTATATTTGGTGTATTTTTTTTTTCACACATAATTATGTAATTTATTTATCCTTAAACCAAGGATATCGTCTTTGTAACGGACTTCGTCTCAATCTCCATTCATTGAGGCATATTTTGTTTTATACACAACCTTCTTTCATACAGTTTATAAACACCTTTGACTTTTACGTTTATCCAAGAGTAATCTTTTTTATACGAGGTGTTTAATAAACGATAAAAGGGAATGTTTTTGTCGTACGTATGTGGCGACAATGACTTCTCCGCCATCGTGACCATTATTTGAGTTTTATCTTCCTCTACAAGCCATACCATATTTTTAAAAGAAAAATAAATACCATGTTTTACTTTTTATTTATTTTGGTATTGAAAATGGTTTTCATAATGTATTTATATCAATGTTTTGTATTGATATCTTGTTATTGAAAGGTTGAAATGTTATGTTTCCTTTATTCATGTTTTATGTGATAAGATTATGTTATGGTAGATGGGTGGTTCCGTGATAAACTAAGGGAGGGTGAGCCCGATATAGCTCTCCAATTCATTGGGTAATGCAAAGGAGTGAAACTTTAAGGTTTCTCCGAAGAGATTTAGGGAATATACTGTGGTGGGTATTCCAAACGTAACAAAGAGGGTTACTCCATATGTAAGAATGTTATGAATGCATCATGTTACCTTTTATGTCTTATGATTTATATGATTTATTCATTATTTGATGAGGTATGTTAAAGTGCCTTTGTTTTATGGGTAAAGTATGATTTCATTCTTATGTATATATGAACTCATGTTTCCTTTCCATATTTTTATAACCATTACTGAGCTTTTTATGCTCATCCCATGTTTTTGAAATGTTTTTCACAGGTCAAGGGAAAGGTACATGATGTGATGATAGTGTCAAGGATGTGTTAATAAAGAATCCATGTTTTATTTTAAATATGTTTCCATTGATGGGAAGAATGAATACTGCCTTTTTTGTAACCAATTTGTTTAAATGTGGAATGTAATGCAAGTTTCATGATCTAATTCTCTAAAACTCTAAACATGAGAAGATCCTTAATGTGTAATATTGTAATAACTCCAGATTAAGTAAGGTTTAAGGCTGGGGCCTTATAGTTAAAAATAATGAATTTGAATTCAAAACTGATTTTTCATGCAATTTTATTAATATAGTATAATTATATTTTATTTTAGTTTTAAATATTAATCACATTAATTTTATATAATTAAATAAAATTTTGGTAGTTGGAATTAATTTCACATTGAAATTCACTATTATACATATCTATCTTTTGAACACTTTTACCTTAAAAACTCAATTTGTCATCTAGTTTTTGGGATTTAATTTAAGTTAATTTTATCTACTTATATGATTAAAATTTATAGAAATTTATTACATAGTTGAGAATCAAAATAATTTATAATTTCATAAAATATAACAAATTTTTTTGAAATGAAATATTAGTGTAGGTAATTACAATTTAATACAATATTTAAGATTCAATTTGGCTTAATTGTGGACTAAAGACTAAAATTATGGCCTCATATGTCCTAGAATCATATAAAAAATCCAATGGAAAACAATATTTCGAACCAATAATCCCTTGCATTAATTTTTCCCATTATTGTATCCTCATAAAATAAAAAATGTGGGTGGGTTTCCCTTTTTCAAGATATTAGAAAATTGAAACTCCTCCACTATAAATTGCCTCCTCTCTTACTAGTTCCATACACCTACTAGAACATGTTATTTCACATATGATCTTATCAAATATCTCCCCAATATCCCAATCCTCTACTTTTATGCCTCCATTTTTGAGTACTGAAATCCAATATTTCCCTCAGGGGAAAACCAAATGGTGTTAACCAAAGAAGAGGCAATATCCTTCCTCATGCTCCTTTTTCTTATTTTAGTTCTACGTCCATAAATATATCCATATTCCATTATTGTAAAAAACACAATGATAATAAATATAAATATATTTATTAATGATAATATTTTTACCTAAGAATCCACAAATTTTTATCTAATGGGTAAGAGACATACTATTTATATGTACGGCGAACTACCACCTCACAAAATGATGATTGTTCATTATTACAATAACCACAATCATGGTGAAAATTATGATGGAAATTTTTTATATAAAATATTTATGTAATTTATAATGTTTTTAAAATTATTTAAATAAAATTCAAAGATATATTTATACACCTCATCTTGTGTATATATGATAATTTAATTTGAGAAAGTGTACACTACCACCCCCCTCTAAGTGATGTGATTCATTCAAAGAAAATATAGAATGTATAAAAAATGGGTTTAGTTAAAAATATGTCAATATATATATATATATTATATTTGGGATATAATTTAATTTTTTTTAATATATTATATACAATTTTCTTTCTTACCCTCTCACACATTTATAAAGTGATTATGTCGTATGTGGAGGTGTGGACTACTACATCCTTGACACAATGCAATTCCATTATCATCATAAGAATTATATATATAATAATATATTATTAAATAATATTGTATTTAATATATAATTATTATTATGGAATGAGTAATGTGACTTACCTTCTCTTCATATTGATTATTGCGAAATGTGAATGTTAGTCATGTGTATGTACGACATACCAACTCCATAATTGCAATGTTGATTCATTTTTTAAAACCAAATTTAATGATTATTTTTAAAATTATAATGAATGTATAAAAATAATATTTATTTACTGATTAAATTTCATTATATTTTTATATAATAACCCCTTTTACCATAGTAAACCAACCAAATTTTTTTTAACACATGAACTGAATGTGGTCAAAACAACCGACACAAACAAAATTATTTATGAAGTTGTATACAACATTGTCAGAACTGATTAAAAAGTCCAAATAAACATGAAAATGGTTCTAAATAAATTAATTAATTAACATGAATATATTATACAAAAATATTATGAATCATGACGGATATCAGATTCAAGGTAAGGTAATTTTATCTCCCTCTTTATTTAATGAGATACCTACCTTATTCCCCACTAAAATAATTTATGTGGTGTATATAATAATGTTGAATGTATTATGTGCCTTAAAAAATATTTTGGTATTTTTATACCCATTTGATTATATTTATCTCACGAGGATTATGTTTTAAAAGTTAACAAACTGGTAATGTGATTTTGGCTCAATTTTATTTATATGAGACACATGCAAAGTTATTCACCAACATTTTTATATGAGGTGTATAAACCTACACTATTTCGTTAAAAAGTGAATATAATTATATTAATGGTATTTTATATCTCCTTGTACATTCTATTTCTTATATGAGGAGTTTGATTATTTATTACCCAGTTGTAAGAGTTTATCAAAACAATATCACTTTTTATCAAGGTTTTTTATAATCACATTTTCCATAATGAAATATTATGATGCATTTTTTAAGAACACTCGTGAAATTTATTATGCAATTGTTAGTATTGATATATTCATGTAGTAGTACAATTTTTTTCACTCTTGGGTACTTATTATAATAATGAATTGTTTTTAGAAAATATCACCTTACATCTATCTTCAGTATGAAATTTATGTTCCATAAAATCGATTTTTTCTAGAAAATATTAAAACAATATTAAAATATTATCCAAAAATATTGCAAATAAAATTTTAACATTTTTTACCTTTAAAACAAAAATTTTGTTTGAAAAATGTATATTCTTTTAATTTTCATGTCGTGGCACTTATCTACACTATTTATAGTGCAAAAGGAATGTTTGACATGTATTCATTTAACTTATATCATTTCCTTGAAGCCTTCATTAAATTATTGAATGGTTAATTTTTGGGAAATTATTTGTAAATTATATTTTCAATGAAATAATTTTGAAATGGTTTTCATGATTCTATTTCAAAAAACTTTCACGATCCAATATATGTTTTTAAAGGAAGATGGTTTCAAAATGTTTTTAATGTTAACATTATATGTTTTTATGTTTATTTTCATTAAAAAATTTATAATGTTTTTAAATTTTATGAATCATTTTAAAATGATAATAAATAAATTCAACATTATTTTTTAAAAATATTTTTCAAAACTATTCTCTATTTAAGATAACATCCATGGGAGATACTCATGAATTTATAAGTAAGGATATATCATTTTCATTTATATTAATTCCTTAAATGGTTTATATATTGTTGAAATGGTGTTTAGGAAATAAAACTATTTTTACATTTTATATTTCTATAAAACTGACTTCTTTTCATGGGAGATTCTTTGATGAATCATTTATGAATCCTGATTCTTTTACCACAAGTTATGGTATGATTTCATATTTCTTGACACACATTCCATTTCATAGGTTTAAATACGACTATATCTATTCCTATTCCACATGTACGTATTATTTTATTATGGGATGGTTAGAAACTATATCTCCCATAAATTCACTTGGAAATGATTTATATATCATGAGATATAATAAGATTGTATTAGGAGTGAACCATGACCTTGAATAAGGCCATGGAAGTGAAATATGACTTCAAATACGGTATGAGGAGTGATCTCATGCTAATAATATGGAAATGGGAGTGAACCATGACCAGCAAGATTGTATGGAGGAGTGAAATTATACTATTAAGATGGAATTTGAAGACATTCCTTGGCTGCTATAGAAATTATATTATATGCCTATTAGTTTCCCAAATTTCCATATCTTGTTACTAGGTTATAATTTCAGGAATTAATTTCATCATTCCCTTGTTATTATTTTCATAAGAACTTCCAATAATTATGACATTAATCAGTTTTATGATCTTTCATATGATGGTTGATATCTTCTAACATTAAGATCATGTTTTTATATCCCTATGATCATGTTTATTCATAGATTTCGACCTAGTTTACCCTTACGGAGAATATGAGGTCACCCATTTTTGTGTTTCCTTCCCCTTTAAATGATGAATTGTATTATGTATGATTTTTCAAATAATGATCAAAATAATTCAGAATATTTTTAAAGATAATGTTTATCACATATGTACCATGGTTCATGTTTCTATGATTACAAAGGAAGTAGACTAAAATGTTAATTGGGAGTCAATTGTTTTGAAATGAGTTAATTCTTTCACAAAAGAAATTTAATTTCTATATACATTAATATTTATTCATTATAGTTGATAATATATAAACATTTTCATTAATTTTTTTAAAATAGGATGTGAAAACATTTTTTATTACTCATAGAACAAGTCAAAGGATAAGTCTATGGGTAAAGACAAGTATAGGAAATGTACTTGAATTTTGGAAACGAATGGAGGGAGTTGTTTCAAATAAGTATATATATATATATAAGGAATAAAAGTTGATGTGGATCTAGAATAATTATACATAGTGGTAAAAACTTTGAAAGGACGTCATGATACTAACTTGGGTAAATCGAGTACACAACAACGGGCCTTGCTATACACCAAGATTGACAGTCATGGGGGGTATGCTTTGAAAAGTCACAAAAATTTCATAAACCATTATTAATAATTTTAAATGATGAAGACTATAAATAACATATTATAAAAAATGTTCTTAATATTAGAAGGAAGGTGTCATGAATTAGAAATACTATTTTTAATTTTTTTAGTATAATGTGGATTTCTACTATGATATTAGTTTCCCACCCCCAAGATTTATAGTCTTTGTCAATTGAGATTACTGAAATTAATATGGTTATCATTGGATATTTTATTTATGCATAGTCATATAATTATGAAAATCTATTTACAATGTGTAAATATGATAATGAGAATAATTAAGGTGTCATTTGTATTGGTTATAATTCCATAGATAAAGAGACCTCAAACGACACACAAAAGGTATTTTTGTTCTTTTAGTAGTTATTTAATTTATCATGTGAAGCATGATTCGATTGATTTGGATAAATCTAAATACATGATATATATTTCATATTCTATGTATGACTTGTGAATGAATATTTTGATGATGGATGAGTAATAGTTTAAGAATAACGTTTTATGAATTATGTTCTTTTATTTTTCAATTTAAGGATTATCTTTTATGAATCATGATATGTATAAGTATGTTCATTATATTATTTCAGTAAGGAATGAAAAGAATACATTTAATAGTAATGGACAATTATAAATTTTATGTTTTGATTAAGAGAATGTAAAATGTAATGTTTTCCATATTTTAATTTTTTTTAACATTGACAAAGAGATGATTGATTTGGATAAGGTAAATTATATTGAACAGATTATCTAGAATGTGATTAATTATTGTTTTAAAAAGTTGTCTATTACATCATGGATGTTTTTTATAACATATTATATTGAGGTAATATATTGATTTAATTTTGGAATAAGGAAGCTTTTTTATTTTCCAAAAGTATTTATGGTAATTTAGGTTATTAACATGTTTCAAGTGAATATATTATTTTGGTATTCACATTTTTGTTATGTGACAACCAAGAGATATATTTTTGTATACGAGTGATGCCGGTAAAGTTTAATTTTTACATTATTTATAGAATTGTTGTTTCGTATATTTTGGAAGGGTTATAATGTTAAACATTTATGGAATGTTCAAGTTAATCTGTAGATGAAGTATTTATTTGTTGAATTTGTATTGATAATCCTAGTTAAAGTTCTATTTTATATTTAACCTCATTTCAAGTATGTAAATCTTATTTATGTTGGAATTTTTTATTTTTGGTTTTAGAGTGGGTCATAATTTATGTTGTGTGAAAACTAATAAATTGTAGAAATATTGTGGGTCTTCAACCAATGAACATAGGATGATAATGATTTGATACCTACCATTAGAATATGTGATGACATGGTTAATGTGTAATAATTTAGGATAAATTGATATTAATGATGAATTGTTAGTTTTTATTTTTATGATTATATATTAATGTATTTACCATATTTATTTTTAAGAATAGGTTGAGATAAATAGATATGCATTTCTATTTTTATGGGCCTTATGAATCGCAACATGATTATTTTAATGCTTTAGTCATCAAAGTTAATTTCTAGATATATGGAACATGATGTAATGGATGGATTAGAAATTTATAAAAGAAAAATTAAGGAATGATTTTTATTGGATATAAATATAATAAGTATGTGTTTTTACATATATCATTGGTCAATAAATGAAATACTCAATGTTGGTAAAATCATAAAAATAATATTTTCCTAACAAATTTATTTTTGTTTAGCCATTGTAATTTTAAATCACTATAGATTAATAAATTTGAGAAATGAAAATTGTCGTTGATTATTTAATTTTTTTAGTGATGACCTCAATCACTCAAAAAATAATTATTATTCATTCATTAAAAGTCAATATTTCTATTTTCCATCTATGCTATTAAATGTGTAAACATTGATATGAGTTTAATTGGATAACTGATATGTTTCCTACATTTGTTTTTAAAAGGAATTATTAGTATTAATTTTTATGATTTGGGTTTCTGTGAAAGGAAATATATAGTATTAAACCATTGATAACCTAGATGAATTTCAAGGAGGAAATTCATTGGGGGGTGGAATGTATCACTCGGATTTTCTGAAAGATTATATTTAAAATTATTTAATTTTTTTTGATATTTTTTAATTCACACAACAATGAAAATGGATTATTTTTTAAAAATGATATTTTTTGTGCATTTTAAGGACCATCAAAATAAATTTTCACTACAGACATCTTAATTTTTAGATTTTTTCAAATGGAACATCAATGTTAGCATATGATACACACAATAGTGACTTTTCTTAATGGATTATGAAATACCAAAGGAAGAGTGTTACCGAAGATTAATATATTATTTACAAAATTAAAATTTAATATAATATTATACTACATAGATGTTGAATTAGATTTTATGAATATTATTAACATACTTATGATAATATTTTTTATAAAATATTAATTGAATTAATTAGATAAAAATTATTATGAATATAAAAACCAATTAAATATAATGGGTGTATTTTTATTGAAATTAATTCTTACGAACACATAGTTTTTTTAATACTAATATATTTAATTTAATTAAAATTATAAATTAATTTTAATTTAATATATATGTTATATATCCTAGGTAATATTTTATATAGTAATAAAATAGATTTTATAAGTATAAGATCTGAATAATCCAAATTTTACACAATAAACCTAATATTTTCACTAGAAAAACATTACCACTTCAAATGGTGAAACTTTTTTAAATAAAGATTCTGAAACATTCCGAAAATTTATAAGCCAATATCACCATCATATTTGATATAGAATTATAAATTTCACAAACCATCCCAGGTCGACCATGAACATGTCACTCGAGTCGATATATGGCATGGTCTAAATGACGTTCTCGATCTCGATGGGCTAGCAACTAGTGTCAGGCATCAAAAAATACAAGTGAGAATGATTTTTGACTATAATGGAAAACATAAAAATAATTATAACTAAATAAATAGATAAAATAATAATAGAAATAAAAAATTAAACAACCTAACATACCAATAAGCATCCCTGAGGGTCACCACCTGACAATAGAGCACACTTACTACTAGACCAGTCCAACACTTGAGGAATCTGAAACTAGAAGGGTAAAGTATGTTTGAGAAGCGAAATGATTAGAAGGAATGAAAAAAGTAAAAAATAGAATCCATATGTTTTCCATTCCTAAATAAATGTAGTAACACTTGTTTGAAATATAGTAATAAATGTCTTTTTTATCACACATTAAATTTTTAAAATGATAAGTCATAATTCTATTTCTCTTAGGATTTAAAAACAAGGCACGAGAAGGATAAAGGGGAATGAATTATGTTTTTAAAATATTATTTAATGTTTTTCTAAAAAAACAAAGAGTCAAAAATTCCAAAATAATCTCTAAAACCTGATATCATACAGAGTTCTACACAAAAATGGAAATGAAACTATGTATTCATGTCAAAATATCATGAGAAGACCTATAAAATCAATGTAAATCAAAAACACACTATTTCCTGGGACTCCATCCCCTATAGCATTCCACACTTGAAAAAGAAAAACACCCAAACACCTATCCTCCTCATATCAGGACATACTTAGGGGATTAATTACATATCAGTAAAACCAATTATCCACCTGGTTTGGGGAGCTATTCAGTACGTGAGCTACCAGTACTATAATAGTTCTCAGTAAACATATTTTCTATTTTAGGTTCCCATGCTATGTTCACAAAGGAGTGTTTCACACATACAAACAACATGAATCATATATAAAACCAAACACATCACAAAAACAGACACCACACTGGCAGCCTCAAAGATAGTCACTTATCATAAATAATAATTACTCAAAGGTGGTCCCCTAATGTGGACTATTTAGTCTCATGATCAATCAATTATGAAAGAGGACTAACCCAATAGGGGTTTTACAAATATCCCATTCAATTATTCCAACAATGCCTTTAACTTTATTACTTTTTAGAATCTACAAAAAACACATGGAAACCATTTATAAAAAAGCAACAAACACTAGTTTTATATAATCATGGCCAAATCCGCCTTTACACAAAGGCATTACAAAATTTTTGAAAGATCCCTTTTAAGCAAATTTAAAACACACAAATCCTACACAAGTTCCAAATGAGCTTTCAAACTACATAAAATCATGATCTCTTAAATAAATTTCAAACATTTCATAGCTCTCATTCACACAGAGAAGTATTTTTCAATTCCAACTATGCAAAACCATGAATAACACCTTTTGAATCATGTTTTAAAACTCAATAAAATCCAATTTCCTCTCTTTGTAGAAGACATGGAACCGTTTAAATGGGGGGCCAGAGGAATAGAATAAGTTGTTTCCTTGAGGCAAACCAATTTTTAGTGTTCCATCTTGAATTTATTGCACATCAATGTGTGCACCTAGTGCACCCATGAATGTGGAAACAAACAGTAGAACATTCCTAAGTCAAAATAACATTTATACCCATTTCCAGAAAACCCCCATTATATTTAAAACATAAATTTATCAATTTCAACCATTTCAGAAATACTAAATGATATCATCAACCAAGTATCCTTTTTTAAATAACTATTTTCAACCCACACCAAAATGAATCACTAATCATCACATTTTAAACCCTAGACATAAATCAAATAAATTTAACACGACATTTCATATAGGGAAAACCTCACTAAACGATAAAATTTCTCCCTAAAATTTTAATGGACATTTTATTGAACTACAATGGCACAAACACACATGTGAAAAAAAAATAATTCATGTAAAAACCCATTACCAGTAAAATATAACAAAATTAAAACATCAAAAAAATTTATATAGAGGTGTCATAGAGGTTCGAAAAAAGTTTATAAATTATATAAATTAACCAATAATCAAAGGAAATGAATTTGAACATAAATGATATGGATTTACCTACCTCAACCACATTAGGATGCAACAAAAACACTAATATAATGAATATTATGTCCCCATAACAAAACTACACACCCCAAAAAATAAGAAAAACACACACATCACAATCCCTAAATTGCAGTGTTTGGCCAAAGCCAAAACCCACCAAGAGAAACCCAAAAATCAACGGCTAACTCACCAGATAGGGGTTGGTGGTCATTCTCTAGAGAGGGATTAAGTGGAGTCGCATGTGCCAATGAGGGTGCTGGTGAGGTTGGTCATGTCCAGAGTATGCCACTACTGGAGAGGGATAGTGTCTGAGATGGGAGGCCACCAGGGGTTAGGTCGCATGTCCAGAAGCTGTCAAAACTGGGGGGTCGTGCAACTAGAGCAGGCCAGGACAGACCACACAAGAGCACCAGTGGGGGTCACAATTGGACAATGACACCAGCAACACGGTAAGACTAATTGGAGTGGGCAGGCGGGAGGCACGAAGGGGGATCTGGGAGGGCGGCACCCAAGGGGAAGGGGGTGTGCGGGTTAGGGTTTCCTTCCTATTATTTTTATTTTATAATAAAAATATTATTATTTTTTTGTTAATAAGAATATTATCACATTAATAAAATTTAATTCATTTCATTAAAAATAATATGATTAATATGAAATTTAAAAATAATACTATCAATATCTTTATAGAAATAATAGTATTACAAGAAGTAAATAATAATAATAATAATAATATTATATCTACACTAATAATCAGATTATAAATAAGGATTAAATAGTTTATAATTTTTTTAATATTTGTGTATTCTTATAGTCTTCTGGGTCGACCACATGATTACCACTAACTCTTCGGTGCCCATGATCCAGCTTGAAACCAACAAAAAATAACAATCATAAAAAATATAAACCAGAACTAAACCCATGACTCGATGATTATAACCAATGACAAGAAACAGGGAAATAAAAATAAATTTTAATGCTGGTGAGTGATATTTCTCCCCACAACAAACAGTTTCTACAACCAGAATGTCTCCCAACCGAATGATAGACCGAAAATGAATTCATGCACGATTGAAACTGAATGTATCCACAACACAGAAGAATAGTAGAACACGAGAGGGTTATCCCCACCACATGAACTCAAATAGTGCATAAATTTAACACCAAAACATACCACCAGAAGAGGGGTTTGGGGAGAACTGGTAACTACCCACCGATTCAGAATAACTTTTATAGAATGATAGGACTAACACCTTTGCTGAAACATTGTACTCTTGACACAGACCAAAAACCCCCAACACTAGATAAAACAAATGAGAAAAACTTAATCCAATTAGTGAAAACAATCATAATTAATCACATTTATTCTTCCACAATAATTTACATCTCCATATGAAGATAGCTAAACTGAGATCAACCCATACAAAGGACAAACACACTTTATGAAATACAAGACTCAAAAAACCATAATCACACGAACAAAACTATTTGAATTACAGTAGTACATTCCAATCCTAATATCAAAATTAAAGGATGAGATAAAAATGGCAGAAATAATGAATAATAGGGAAACACGAATGAAAAGTCTTCAAAATTTTCAATCCTAACACATGGAACAAAACACAAACCAAGGATCCACACCCTTGATAATACTTTACTACACGTTAGCTCCACGCTGAGACCTATGGAAGGGGATATGATGACTGAAGCATTTGTTACCTCATAGTCATTAACTAGAAAGAACCAATCATAATGTTCATTATAGTTGACAATTTTTTAAAAAACATCTCTTAATGACCCCCGACATCTACAACGATTTCATTTCATCAGTGGGTTGCGACAACATGGCGTTGAATGCCCCAAAATCCCACAATGAGGGCATACCACTGAATAGTCCAACGAATTGGAATATCGAACCACTATAGAGTAATATTTAGAAATAAGTCCCTCTAGAACACCCCATTCATTAGATGGGTAACTATCCTGAGTAGAAAGAGACACAAGATTTCCATCCACATATGCATCCAGGACCAACTCATCTAGAAATGATTAATCTACTTTTTCCCAAAGCAATGGTCCTTAGAAGATAATAAATTCTCATAGATCTATATATGGATACCCCCAAGAGTAATGGAAATATTCATCAAATCCTATTATTCTACCCCCATATAAAAGGAATCTAGTTCCTTTAAATGATCAACATATGCCTTCACTATCTGTTGGCCTTGTTGAATACGCATGAGCTCTTCCTTTTTCTCAGACTCCACCACTTCTAGTATGAACTATTGGATGAAGAAATATTTAAATAAGTCCTACATTATGACAACTTAATTTGAATATGTCTATGAAAAACTCTTATTCATCTAAATATGAACACCCGAGGACACCTAAAATAGAACACACTCAGGTAGCTTCAGGAATTCCCAATACCCTAAAGACATGCTCGACCTCGTCCATCCACTCCAATTCCTTCAACAGACATTAATCCCTGCAAAGAATAGTCAATTCTTGAGAGGGACCAAAAAATGAGCATGAATCATTAGCAACCATATGGATGTTAAAGGATGGAATACTCCGAAAAACACTAGAAACACAAAACCAAAACTTGCCTCGAGCAAAAACACAATCGAAATGAACACCCAAACCCAAGACAAACAGACCAGAAGCCAATAAAATATATACAATACCGAAACCCTCTATTCCAAAACCACCTTTTCATTTATGTTTCAGATCATTATTATCAAAAGGAAATTTTTTTATTCCAAAACCACTTTCAAAAGAAAAAAATCCACTCCTCTAGGAAAACCCAATTTCAAAAACCATTATATTTCTAAATGAACCCAAGGAATCAAATGAATATTCACATGTGTGTCTACACATTGAAATCAATATCATCCAAAAACATGTCCCACTAAGTACTTCCAATAGATACCCACTGGCAAATGATGTTAAATAATGATTTCCAAGGGTCACATTCCCTCTTTCTTTATCTGAACCCAAGCATTTTCCAAAGTTCCTAACTAAATGAAACCAATTTTAAAACCTACCCTACCCATTTAAAATAATTTAGAGAAAAAATTTTCATTTAAAAACCCAATTTCATTTCCAAAAGTATGGTTTCACAAACTAGAACAAAACAGAGTATAACATACAACTAACCAGCAGAATTATGAACTACCAGTTACTCTTATACCAAGGACATAGTTGTGAGCCACACCCTATGTAAGCATCAAATACTTTGAGTAACTTAAGGCAAGTACGCAGACTCTACATGGATCACTACTCTATTTTAGGACCCAACGTGATGTTGTCTAACTTCTGTTTTCATCCCTCAATCCAAAACAAAAACATAAGACTTAAATCTTAAACAACCCAAGGCAACATGAGGTTAAAAATAGGAAATGGTTAATGAACCCCTTCTAGTACCTACCTCCTAAGTTCTAATATCCAAATATCAATCTTTCGGAAACCACAAATAACAAGGGTCTCTTATAATTCCATTTTTTCATGAACCAGCCTTGGTCAACCCTAAACCGATCAACTAATCTGGTCTATAGTATGACCCCAAGGGTTTTCCCGATCCCCAAAGTTTGGAAACTAGTGTTACGCATCACAACATACAAGAATGATAAATTTACTCCCTAAAGGAAATATATAAAAATAATAATTGAAAAAATAGATAAATTTAATAAAATAAATAAAAAATAGTTTCCCAACTAAAAATATATCCAACCGACCATAGAGTCCCCACCTAACACAAGACTACAATCATAGCAAGAATGATCAACCAGTAGAGCAACCAGAAACTAAAAGGGTGAATTAGGCATGAGCATTGAAATTCTCAGTTGTAATTCAAAATGTAAACCATTTAATCCATGGGTATTAATTTCCAAATGAAATCCATTAACACTAGTATGATGTACAATTTTAAAAATATATTTTTAACCACACATTAATATTTAAACCAACCAATCACAGTTTCATTAGCATTATTATTTAAAAAAAGGAAGAATATGGAGGAGGGGACTACAGTATCTTTTCAAGTATTTATTTTAATATTATTTTAAATTAACCACACATTCACATCTTCCATGAAAATCACAAAAATTATATACCAGAAAGGGTTCTACACAACAAGTGAATCAACACCAAGTATTCAAGTCATATGATCAAGGGAAGACCTATGAAGGTAGAAAAAAACTAGAACATACAAATACCAATGACTCTATCCCATGTAGCATTCCAAACATGAAAAATTTAGAATGCAAAATTCCCCCACCACCCTATCTCAGGACAGCCCAAGGGGCCAAATCCCATTGCAATAAACCCTATTTGTAACATCCCATGTAATTAATAAATAATATATGTTTTTATCTATGTCTATTAGTGAAATAGATAGTGTTTTAGAGGCTTAAAATGATAATAAATCCAATCTTAAGCATGGAATACACTAATATTTTTAAAATATTGTTTTACTGCCTTTTTATGGCAAACCATTTTTAAATCTATCTTTTGACAATTTTATAAGCTATGTTTTTCAAAATAAACTTATTATTTATGATTGGGACATCAATATTTACATCGTGTAAATTTTTGGTATTTTTCCGATAAAGTTCATTTTTTTAATGAATAGTGTAAAATGTTGTATTTTAATTCAAAACCACTATTTAATCGAATTTATTTATATGATTAGATTATATTTTTAATTGGTTCTAAAGGGAAATTAGAAAATATTTTTACCATTAAATCCAATAGTGGTCATTGGAATTAATTTCACTTTGAAATCGGACTTAAACTAGTGTCAATGTTTTGATACTTATTGTTTCATAAAAACACGCTATTTGTCATGACAGCGGGAATTAATTATTAAATTAATTAATGTGACTTATATGTATTTAATTTTTTAAAATAGGCTTCATTTTTGAATTTGGAATATAAAATATAGATTAGGGTTAATTTTTGGTATTTTTCTGAAAAACTTCAATTTTTGATGAATAGTGAAACCACTAAGTGGTGTACTTATAAAATCTGATTTTTTTGTTTAAATGAAATTTTACCACTTCTGTGTTTTGAATTTCAAAAATCCGACATACATGGTTGTCATTATGAAGTAAAATGTGGTTCAATGAGATTAAAATAATTTTTTGTTGAATAGTAACTTTTAAGTTCTTAATCGCAATTAGAGGTAATTAGTGTAGTTTAAGGTAAAAATAATGCATTAATAAAATGAGATGATCATGACACATGTCCTACCCTCATTGGATGTGTCCTGGATGACCAAGACAATCCATTGGTCAACTTGGGGACCCCATGGAGCCACTTTGGTTGGGAAATGACATAAATTACTTTTTATTTAATGATAAAGTAAAAATGACACAAACATGAGATGTTTTACTAAAAAATATTTTACATGGGGCTATAATGAACAGATTTTTGATTATAAATAGTCATTGGAAATCTAAAAATATTTCCTACATCATTGTATTTATTTTATAATTTTTAGACTTTAAATAAATTAAAGTATTTATGACATCATGATGACGCAGCGATTACCTCATTAATAAAGGATTTAAATAAAATGAAATGATAATGTAAAATATATGACCTACACATATCCAAAACCTATTGGATGGGTGGATTTCGAAACCTTATCACCTTACCCTCTAATTATTTCAATGTGGGAACTTTTGAATCTGAAAATCATTTTAAAATAATGTAACATTTCTTTACTTTCCATGAGTGCCTCTCCTCTCCTCTTATAAAAGGCCCCCACCTCTACCACCTTACCCACACTCCCAAAGCCTTTGGTGTCACGACCTATCCTCGAGGCTCGTGCCGTGAATACCCCAAACCCGCCTTCCATAGGCCATGGGCTGGCGACTAGCACCAAGGCGTAAATTCCAACAAAAGGGAAGGCATTGGCTTTGAAAAGTAAACAAGCACCACATAGTAAGCAAGCGGAAAAGTAAACACTAAGTAAAGACTGTAACAAGCTGTGCTGAAAGTATAGGGGGCTGGAAATACAAGCCCAAAATTAAAGTACAACTGAAGGGTAAAAAAGCAACTGAAAACTAAAGCCGCATCATCGAGTCGTCCTCTGAAGGTCCCACCTGAAGGGTGGGTACAAATAGCCTCCACAGCTCCTCGGTCCAGCCGTCCGCTCCGACTACGTCCCGCCCTGTGGTCCACCTCCAGGTACCGTCCTGCTCCGCAAGCCTCCACCACGATCAGTGATGTCCGTCTTCTGCAACCAACACAATGAAGTGCGGGCATAACCCGTGAAGGTGTGAGTATAAGCTACTCAGTAGGGACCCCGAGACCCCCGAAGGTCTACCAGAATCCACAGAGGATAACCCACAGGGAGAGATACAATCACGAAGTAACATCCGACATGGCTTAAGTATATGCCCATACATATACCTAAGTCATCAATTCCCACTCGGCTCCAACGTCCGAGCTCAAGCACAACCCAGTTCACACAGGAAAGCAAAACGTAAACCCACACAGGATAGCACAACACAATCCACAAAGGAGAGTAAACAGTAAATCCACACAGGATAGCTCAGCACAATCCACAAGGGAGAGTAACACATGATTCATCTCACACATGTATACTTCTTCAAATGACGATAGAGATGATCAGATGTAGCCACTGATTCATCTAATCCATCGGACCCATAATGGATCAGAAGGTACTAACCCCCTGCAATGACCCACATAGGATCGATCATGAAGTTGGACCCAAAGCTATTGGGAAACTTTTTATTTATCAAGTACAGTGGTTATGCCACTACAACCAAGCGCTTTCCTCTTACCTAGGACTGCTGCTACAACCAAGCGCTCCCATGTGCCTCTACAACTAAGTGCACCTCTGTCGTGGGTCTGCCGCTACAACAATGTGCTCCCCTGTGCCGCTACAACCAAGCGCACCTCTGTCGTGGGTCTGCCGCTACAACCAAGCGCTCCCATGTGCCGCTACAACCAAGCGCACCTCTGTCGTGGGTCTGCCGATTCAACCAAGCGCTCCCCTGTGCCGCTACAACCAAGCGCTCCCATGTGCCGCTACAACCAAACGCACCTCTGTCGTGGGTCTACTGCTACAACCATGCGCTCCCCACTAGGCTATCCGTAACACACTGAGTCATTCGATCAGCAGTCGTCAAATCTCAACCGGCTCTAGGGTTCCGCACACAGCATGCTCGTTCCGGGAGGGTCCACTCCACGAGCTAAAAGGTCGATTGATCAACTGACATGCAGTCTGGAGTTGATGTATCCCAAGGGGTACCGAAGTGGTCACTGCCGAAAACACGGAGGATTCCCGTATTGTTCTCATCATCGTCGCAGTCGAATCCACCGAGGATCTCTGTATAGTCGTCGTTGTCGAAGTCGCAGCCAACACTAGGGTTCCCGCACACAGCAAGCTCGTTCGGGAGGGTCCGCTCCACGAGCCGAGAGGCTGATACATCAAATGACACAAAGTACGAAGTTAATGTATCCAAAAGTTCCGTATCGCCAACAGGAACTCAACGTCGCAGACAGCGCGTCAATCGGACGCCCTGTCTGAGAGTTATTGGCTTTTTCGTTCCAGGGGCCCGGTTGGTTTTTAAGGCAAAACCAACCCTACCATACTCCACCTGCGTCCAAACCTCGGGCGGAGTGAGCCAAAAGATCCGTCTCACTTAGAGGAATCCACCAAAGCTGATGGCACGTCAATCGGACGTCCGTAGCTCAAGATATGAGCGTTTCCGCTCCGAGGGCCCGGTTGGTTTCGTGTACGAACCAACCCGGCCGAACCCAAAGTATTCTGAAACCTTGAGTGCAATATACTGAAATTACCGTATCGATCCAAGGATCGCGTTTCCGCTGACGGCGCATCGTTCGGAAGCCCGTAGCTCAAGTTACAGGCAAAAGAACAAAAATGGTCCGAAGACGGGGGGTCCGGGCCCGGGCCGACCCGGCCCGACCCCCCCTGGGTCGGCCGAACCGGGGCGACCCGACCCGGTCCCACCCAGAGGGACCCAGTCCGGTCCGGCCAAGGCGTGGCCTGGCTCGGCCGGCCGGTCCGGCTCGGCTCGGCCGTGCGGCCGAGCGGCTGCCGCGGGGCGCTGCCCCCGCGGGTCGGAAGTGCCGCGGCCCCCCGCGTGGGGCCGCGCTTGATCAAAGGACGCGGCTTTTCCGCGTCCGAGTGCACCAGACTTGCACGGCTGCGGGTCCGCGGGCGCCGCCGCCACGGCGGCCCTGTCCAGTGGCACGTCGGGGCGCCGCCGCCCCCGGTGGACGGCGCAGCCGCGCCGGCGACCCATGCCGCTGGCGGCTTCCGCGGGCCACCGGAGTCGCTCCGGTGGTCCGATTCTATTCCCGTCTGCGCCACTGCTCCTACCGGGACTTGTTCTTCACTGTGGAACCATCAAATTTCCGTTGTGGCACGTTCCGTCGTCACCCTTCAAATCTGCACAACAACGAAGAACAACGGAGGGTTGTCGGGCCGTGTTCGTTTGGTCCGCACCCTCCTTGATAAATAAAAACAACGGGAGAAATATTCAACACATGAAACGACAATTTTAATAAATTAAAATAGTTCATATGAATCCGGTTCTTTAAATTTTAAAGAAACGTTCACGGGAATATAAAAGGGGTATTTCCCAAAACAAAATCCCTACCTCGTCAAGTTGTCGCCTGTGGGTTCTTCGCAGAATTGGTTGCCGCAGAAGGAGGCGATCGTCGCATCGTCATGGTATCCAGCGTCGTGTCGACGCGGAAGGGGGCGATCGTCGACGAACTCAAACAGAAGATCGAAGATTTCATCGCGGAGGAAGGAACGTCGTAGAAGAACGTCGCAGGAGAGGAAACGTCGGCGTCGCGGCACACGGCGTCGCGTCGTCGATTTCCGCGGGTTCGGCGTTCATCGTCGGAGGATGGAGTTCTTCGCGTTATATGTGTTCTTCGCGTTCTTCGCGAAGAAGGGTGAACGCACATGAACTTCTGTCAAAACCTCTCAAGGTGTAATCCTCCAAAATTCGTGTTGGTCTTATTTTTATTATTACGCCAACAAACGAAAAAGAGGTAAGTAACAACCCATTAATTCGTAGAATTAATTCAACGAAAGAAACCGCCCATTTAATTCACGAATAAAACCGCCCAATTAAATGGTGCGTTATGAATTTAAGAAAACACATCAGTTGACTTTCATAATGACGTGTTTTCACGGGTGCGTTACTTAGCGGAAAAGAAACGGCGGGGCTCGTGCGGGCCCCACATCACAAATATCCTACCAAGAGGGTAGGATATTTTTGGATAGTACCCTATCCGTTTCAACTCAGATTAAGTGGCTTTCAAGTGGATTCAAGTGGCTTAAGTGAAATAAAATATAGTTTGTCGAACAATTTATTTTATTTCTTAACTTTAAGCCCAAAAATTAAAAACCATACCCGAGCAAACGCAACTCCGGAAGAGACATTTCTATGAAAATATAGCGCTGTGATTTCATCGGTGCCCTCAGAATTCGATTTCGGGCACCGATTCAAAAGTTAGAAAAACCCGATCGTCTATTCACTGAACGTACCCGAGCCAAACTTCGGAAAATGATTACGGGCACACCGGGCCTCGGAATCAGGTTCCACCAGAAACTGCATTCTTGTAAAGTTCCAAACAAAATTAAGAAAAAAATTTCCTTGAAATTAACGGGTCATTACATTACTCCCACCTTAGGGCTTTATGTCCCCGTAAAGCTTCACTACAAACTTAGGGATACAAAGGTGGTACTGAGCTCGCATCTAAGCCTCCTGCTCACAAGTGCTCTCATGGAGTTTTCCGAGCTGCCATCTGAAGCAAACTAGAGGAATAGATCTTCCACGTAGGACCTTCTCCTGTCGATCCTCGATCTCCACTGGGACCTCCACAAAAGTCACCCCATCACCAAAGACCCACTCTTCATGGTCCACGATTGATGTTGGGTCGTGCACGTATCTCCCCTACTGAGATACGTGGAAGACGTCGTGCACCTGGTGCAACTATGGTGCTAGAGCCAGGCGATAAGCCACCTTGACAATCCTGCTGAGGACTTGGAAGGGTCCGATGAAGTGTGGAGACAACTCGCTGCTTCGGCCAAACCTCTGTAATCCACGTCGAGGTGAGACCCACAAGAAGACGTGGTCACCATCCTCGAACTCTAGTGGCCTCCTCCTCTTGTCAGTAAAAGACTTCTGTTGGCTCTGAGCTGTCCTCATCCGCTCCTGGATGACCTAGACCATCTCTGTCGGGGCCTCGACCACCTCTGGTCCCACAAGAGCTGCTATGATTTCTTCCTTGCCGATAAGAGAAATCAGGTCTCATCCCCTGGATGAACCATGTTCTTTGCCTAATACAGTCAATCCCGACATGGATGATACTAACCCATACTAGGGATGACGTCGTAAGGCCTCAACGCTACTACCAAGTTATCCAATCGTTACTCTCGCCTCCAAGGGTTGAGTCACACTGTTGGCATCAGTGTGTGGTAACTGGGTCTCCTCCAGTAGGTATCTCTCAAATGAGGGTCAAGTAAACAGTCTAAACCGGAACCTCTTAGTAACAACACAAGAGAGGACAGGAAAGTAAATGCCACAAGAAAAGGTGTCTTTTATTAGTGCAGCTCAAGTACAAATACACAAAGCATCTAAAAACATTCATCAATAAAACTAGAATCAACATGAACAAAGGTCTCTAGGTCTGGAGCTAGTCCCGCTCCTTCCCATCTGCTCCCGGAGTTCCATGATCGTAGGCCTCAGCTGCCTGAAGCTGAGCTCTCACATGTACACCAACTCCCAGTGGTCGGGGTGGACCTCCTGGTGGTGTTGGTGGAAACACCCTGAGGCGTCGTCCACCTCCAACTACACGGACAGCTCCCCTGCCATGGCCGCCTGCTCCTTGCGGCCAGCCCTGATCGAACCTCTGCCTCTGCCTGGGGGGTCCTTCATTCATATGCTGGTCATCCATATGGAGGGTCAGACAGTCACGAGCCATTTGACCAGTCCCGCCGTAGGAGTAACACTGCCCTCTCATGGAAAGTCATTGCCCACCCCGAGTGCCTCGCACAAACGATCCAGAGTAATGATGTCGACCACCTGTAGGTCTAGCCCTCTTAGACCCCTGCGTCATCTGTCTACTGCCCGCTGCAGAAGACTCTGCCGCATGTCGGCAAGTGGTGGGTCCTGCTGCTAGAGACTACTCAGCAACGAAACTCTCCACTAAGAGGGCTCGCTCCAACACCCCTACCTGAGTCGGAATGTTGAGGGAGACCATCGGAGCCCTGATCTCATGCCTCAGTCCCTGCTCGAAGGTCCGGGCCCGGAAGAACGGGTCCCATACCATATCTGTGGAGTAGTGCGAGAGATCAGTAAATCTCGCCGAGTACAGGGCCACTGTCATGCTGCCCTGCCGCAGCTGTAGTAGCTCTTGGATGCACGCCACTCGGAGGGTGGCTGGGAAGAACTCGGAGTTGAAGATGCTCTCAAAGTCCGTCCAGAGAAGAGATGTATCGTCGTTCACCTGGAGCATCAAGCTCCACCATCTGCCTGCTGCCGCGTGCAGTAGGCTCGCCGAGAGGATCACCATGAGGTGTGCTGGTGTCCTCACTAGCCTGAAAACTTGAACAACCACCTCCAACAAGTCATCGGCTGCCTGGGGGTCCGTATCCCCACGAAACCTGGGTGGTCGCTGGAGTTGGAACACATGAAGAGCTCCAAGGTGACGTGCATCGTCAGCGGTTGTGGCGGGAAGCATCGGTGGCTCGAAGGGTAAAGGTATCGCCGGTTCCTCTGCTGACAAGGAGCCCTGCACCGAGGCCTCGTCGCTCGGTGGGTTGTCATCACGTTCCACTCTCGGAACCCTAGATGGCTGCCGTCGTGGGTCCATCCTGAAAAGAAATAGGTGCGCCACAGTTAGAACAATATACCTGGTGAGCTGACAGAAGTAATCACAAAGAAAACATGAAACACACATGCTATTAATGTTTTCGTGCATTAAGTCGGAAATCAGAAGTCAGGGTCCTGGTGTATGGATACGTCGGCCGCCGCACCAACACTGGACTCCCTGGACTTGATAACCACTCTCAATATGCTTAACACTATTGCTTCACATAGAAGAAAGATCAGAGTCTACGGTAGAACTGACCGCATCTGATACCAATTTGTCACAACCCGTCCTCGAGGCCCATGCCGTGACTACCCCAAGCCCGCCTTCCATAGGCCAGGGGCTGGCGACTAGCACCAAGGTGTAAATTCCAAAAAAAAGGGAAGGCATTGCCTCTGAAAACTAAACAAGAACCACAGAGTAAGCAAGCAGAAAAGTAAACACTATGGAAATACTGTAACAAGCTGTGCTGAAAGTAAAGGGGTCCGAAAATAAAAGCCCAACTGTAAAGTACAACTGAAGGGGAAAAACAGCAACTGAAAAGAAAAGCCGAAGCGTCGAGCCGTCCATTAAAGATCCCACCTGAAGGGTGGGTATAGATAGCCTCCACAGCTCCTCGGTCCAGCCGTCCGCTCCGAGTATGTCCCGCCCATTGGTCCACCTCCAGGTACTGTCCTGCTCCGCAAGCCTCCACCACGATCAGTGCTGTCCGTCGTCTGCAACCAACACAATGATGTGTGGGCATAACCCGTGCTTGGGTGAGTATTAGCTACTCAGTAGGTACCCCGAGACCCCCTAAGGTCTCCCTGAATCCACAAAGGATAACCCAAAAGGAGAGATACAATCACGAAGTAACATCCGACATGGCTTAGGTATATGCCCATACATATACCTAAGTCATCAATTCCCGCTCGGCTCCAACGTCTGAGCTCAAGCACAACCCAGTCCACACAGGAAAGCAAAACGTAAACCCACACAGGATAGCACAACACAATCCACAAGGGAGAGTAACACAGGATTCAGCTCACATAGGTATACTTCTTCAAATGACGATAGGGATGATCAAATGTAGCCACTGATTCATCTAATCCGTCGGACCCATAATGGATCGGAAGGTACTAACCCCCCGCAATGACCCACATAGGATCGATCATGAAGTTGGAACCAAAGCTATTGGGAAACTCCTTCTTCATCAAGTACAGTGGTTATGCCGCTACATCCAAGCGCTTCCCTTTTACCTATGACTGCTGCTACAACCAAGCGCTCCCATGTGCCGCTACAACGAAGCGTACCTCTGTCGTGGGTCTGCCGCTACAACCAAGCTCTCCCCTATTCCGTTACAACCAAGCGCACCTCTGTCGTGGGTCTGCCGCTACAACCAAGCGCTCCCCTGTGCCTCTACAACCAAGCACACCTCTGTCGTGGGTCTGCCGCTACAACCAAGTGCTCTCCTGTGACGCTACAACCAAGCACTCCCATGTGCTGCTACAACCAAGCGCACCGCTGTCGTGGTTCTGATGCTACAACCAAGCACTCCACACTGGGCTATCCGTAACACACCGAGTCATTCGATCAGCAGTCGTCAAATCTCAACCGGCTGTAGGGTTCCGCACATAGCATGCTCGTTCCGGGAGGGTCCACTCCACGAGGTAAAAGGTCCATGCATCAACTGACATACAGTCCGGAGTTGATGTATCCCTAGGTGTACCATAGTGGTCACTACCAAAAACACGGAGGATTCCCATACTGTTCTCATCATCGTCGCAGTCGAATCCACCGAGGATCTCTGTATAGTCGTCGTCGTCGAAGTCGCAGCCAGCACTAGGGTTCCGGCACACAGCAAACTTGTTCGGGAGGGTCCGCTCCACGAGTCGAGAGGCTGATACATCAAATGTGAAATGTCCGAAGTTAATATATCCAAAAGTTCTGTATCGCCAACAGGAACTCAACGTCGCAGATGGCGCGTCAATCGGACGCCCGGTCTGAGAGTTATTGGCCTTTTCATTCCAGGGGCCCGGTTGGTTTTTAAGGAAAAACCATCCTGACCGTACTCCACCTGCATCCAAACCTCAGGTGGAGTGAGCCAAATAATATGTCTCACTTAGAGGAATCCACCAAAGCTGATGGCACGTCAATCGGAAGTCCGTAGCTCTTGATATGAGTGTTTCCGCTCCGAGGGCCCGGTTGGTTTCGTGTACGAACCAACCCGGCCGAACCCAAAGTATTCTGAAACCTTGAGTGCGATATACCGAAATGACTATCTCGATCCAAGGATCGCGTTTCCGCTGACGGCGCATCATTCGGAGACCCGTAGCTCACGTTACTGGAAAATGACCGAAAATGGTCCGAAAACGGGGGGTCTGGGCCCGGCCCGACCCGGTCCGGCCAGGGCACGGCCGAGCAGCCGAGCGGCTGACGCGGGGCGCTGCCCCCGCGGGTCGGAAGTGCCAAGGCCCCCCGCGTGGGGCCATGCTGGATCAAAGGACGCGGCTTTGCCGCGTCCGAGTGCACTGGACCCGCACGGCCGCGGGTCCGCGGGCGCCGCCGCCGCGGCTTCAGCTGCCGCCCCCGGCTGCCGGCACCTCCGGCGGCTTCCACGGGCCAACAGAGTCGCTCCGGTGCTCCGATTCTGTTCCCATCTGCACCGCTGCTCCTCTCGGGACTTGTTCTTCACTTCGGAACCATCAAATTTCTGTTTCGGCACGTTCCTTCGTCACCCGTCAAATCCGCACAACAACGAAGAACAGCGGAGTGTTGTCGGGCCGTGTTCGTTTTTCCCGCACCCTCTGCGTTAGATGAAAACAACTTGAGAAATATTCAACACATGAAACAATAATTTTAATAAATTAAAATTGTTCATATGAATCCGGTTCTTTAAATTTTAACGAAACGTTCATGGGAATATTAAAGGGGTATTTCCAAAAACAAAATCCATACCTCGTCAAGTCGTCACCCGCGGGTTCTTCGCGGAATTGGTCGCCGCGGAAGGAGGCGATCGTCGCGTCATCGAGGTATCTGGTGTCACATCGTCGCGGAAGGGGGCGATCGTCGACGAACTCAAACAGAAGATCTAAGATTTTGTCGTGGAGGAAGGAACTCCACAGATGAACGTCGCGGGAGAGGAAACGTCGGCATCGCGGCACACAGCGTCGCGTCGTCGATTTCCGCGGGTTCGGCGTTCTTCATCAGAGGCCAGCGTTCTTCGCGTTCTTCGCGTTCTTCGCGTTCTTCATGAAGAAGGGTGACGGCACAAGAACTTCTGTCAAAACCTCTCAAGGTGTAATCCTCAAAAAGTCGTGTTGGTCTTATATTTATTATTACACCAACAAACGAAAAAGAGGTAAGTAACGACGCATTAATTCGTAGAATTAATTCAACGAAAGAAACCGCCCATTTAATTCACGAATAAAACCGCCCAATTAAATGGTGCGTTAAGAATTTAATAAAATGCGTCATTTGACTTTCATAATGATTGGTTTTCGCGGGTGCGTTACTTAGCGGAAAAGAAACAGCAGGGCTTGTGCGGGCCCCACCTCACAAATATCCTACCAAGAGGGTAGGATATTTTTGGATAGTACCCTATCCGTTTCAACTCAGATTAAGTGGATTTCAAGTGGCTTCAAGTGTCTTATGTGAAATAAAATAAATTTTGTCGAACAATTTATTTTATTTCTTAACTTTAAGCCCAAAAATTAAAAAACAGACCCGAGCAAACGCAACTCCGGAAGAGGCGTTTCTAAGCAAATACCGGCACTGTGATTTCATCGGTGCCCTCAGAATTCGATTCCGGGCACTGGTTCAAATGTTAGAAAAACCCGCTCGTCCGTTCACTGAACGTACCCAAGCGAAAATTCGGAAAATGATTCCGGGCACACCGGGCCTCGGAATCAGGTGCCGTCAAAAACTGCGTTCTTGTAAAATTCCAAAGAAAAATAAGAAAAAAATTTCCTTGAAATTTACAGGTCTTTACATTTGGCCTGGACAACCCCTGCCCATTTGGGCTCTCTACATCCCTCTCTTACTCCTTTAAGCCTCACTTTGGGCAGAAGTCTTCCCAAGGAAGCCTTTGAGCTCAAATCTAAGAGAGTTACCCGATTTTAAGGTAATGACTTCTTTTGAGTCCTTTTGTTTGATTTTGCATCTGCGAACCCCCTAAACTATTTTTATTCTTTTCTTTTGTAACAAATCCAGTATCCTCAATATACTAGGATATTGTTATAAGAAGTATTCGAGCTACACTTACACACACGTACATCTAATGGTTAAAGGACATACTGTTTTCCGTGGATGGTGAATTTATGCCTCCCGAAACGATGATTTGTCAACATTCTGTTAACACCTTCAAAGTTGGACATTAATATGTCACTATATTTATATATGATATATAATATGTTTATGTTTTCCTTAAGCTTCTGTATTTTTCATTTTCGGCATACCTTTGTGGTTTCCATTATGGGTAAACGCGATATCATCATTTAAGGAAGTGCGGACTACCGCCCCCTCAAAGTGACTTGATTCATTAAATACCACATGTGGGATTTATAAAAGATGGAACAATGATATTATATATGATATTATACTGTAATTATAATATACCTTTATATCATTATGATTCCATTCTATAAAATACGAAATACAAATGAAAGTAGCGATCATGCGTACGTACGGCATACCGTCTCCATGAACAGTGCATTTAATTTCTTACCAATAAATGATTATGTAATATTATAAATGCATGTATATACTGGATATATATGATATATATGATATATACATCATGATTATATTTTTGGATATAATGGATACATTAACAACTTGTAATTATAAAGGGTTTATTTTTGACTCAAGTACCAATGATCGTTAAAACGACCGTTTTTAGCTTAAATAATTACATAGTGTTCATGACATGGTAATAAGTGATATAAAAGGAATAATGAACTTGAAGAAGTATCTTAATCAAGTAGAAATTAACTCAAGTTTGTTATTCAGGAGATTAAAGAGGGACCGAGTCAAGTCGGACAGGAGGTATGGGACTTCGTCTCAATCTATTTTCATTGAGGCATATTTTGTTTTATACACAACCTTATTTTATATGGTGTATAAACCCCTTTGACATTTATGTTTATCCAAAAGGAATATTTTATATATGAATCATTTTAATAAACGACAAAAGGGAATGTTTTTGTCGTATGTA
Organism: Viscum album; assembly: GCA_963277665.1. Taxonomy (NCBI): domain Eukaryota; kingdom Viridiplantae; phylum Streptophyta; class Magnoliopsida; order Santalales; family Viscaceae; genus Viscum; species Viscum album. The sequence continues at coordinate 896,709,848 of OY728138.1, forward strand.
TGCGACGACAACGACTTCTCCGCCGCCGTGACCGTTATTTGAGTTTCGACTTCCTCTACAAGTCATGGCTTCTTTTTAAAAGAAAAATAAATACAATGTTTTACTTTTCTTTTATTTTGGTATTGAAAATGGTTTTCATAATTTTTTTATATCAATGTGTTTTATTGATATCTTGTGATTGAAAGGTGGAAATGTTATGTTTCCATTATGCATGTTTTATGTGATACGATTATGTTGAGGTTCTTGGGCATTATTATGAAGACGGGTGGTTCCGTGATAAACTAAGGATGGGTGAGCCCGATATAGCTCTCCAATACATTGGGTAACGTGAATGAGTGAAACGTTAAGGTTTCTCCGAAGAGATTTAGGGAATATACTGTGATGGGTGTTCCAAACGTAACCAAGAGGGTTACTCCCTGCGTAAGAATGTTATGAATGCCTCAATTTACCTTTATGTCTTATGATTTCTATGATTTATTCATGATTTGATGAGGTATGTTAAAGTGCTTATGTTTTATGGTTAAAGTATGATTTCATTCTTATGTATATATGTACCCATGTTTCCTTTCCATATTTTTGTATCCCTTAATGATCTTTTTATGGTCATCCCATGTTTCTTGAAATTTTTTTCAGAGGTCAAGGGAAAGGTACATGATATGATGATACTGTCAAGGAAGTGTCAAGAAAGAACCCATGTTTTATTTTAAATATGTTTCCATTGATGGGAATGAAGAATACTATCTTTATGTAACCACTTTTTTTATATGTGGAATGCAATGCAAGTTTTAGGATCTAATTCTCTAAAACTCTAAACCCTAAAAAATCCTCAATGTGTAATCTTGTAATAACTCAAGATTAATTAAGGTTTAAGGCTGGGGCCTTATAGTTGGTATCATAGGTCGGTTTAGATAACTTTAGGAGTTAGAATTATATTAAATGATTATCCAAAAATATTTTTTTATGGTCAAATTGATGTGATATAGTATTTGAAGATTACCATGTTGCTTCATCTAAGACATGTTTGTTCAGAATGGTTTTCCACAGAGGAAACAGGGAATCAGTGCTAGGAAGGCATGCAGAAGGAAATAACCTTCCGAATCAGCATCCTGAGATGGTCGGAATTGTAACTGAACAGTTTTTTGTAGTAATGGTGTAGTTGACTCAAGCGATAAATGGTGGTGGTATCCATACACGAGATCATCCAGATCAACCGCAAAGGAACATGTCAGTGGTGGAAGATTTCATGAAGCAAAATCCCCATAATTCCGAGGATCATCTGACCCTGTGCTAGCAGAAGGGTGGATTAAAGCATTGGAGAAGATTTTTGATGTCATGGGGTGTTCAGACAATCAACAGGTTAGTATTTCTATTTATCGTTTAGAGGGTGAAGCAGATCAGTGGTGGTCGATGGTTAAAAATATCAAGGATGCTAATGAGATTTCTGCTCTCGACTGGGATGAATTCAAAGGTATGTTTCTTGAGAAGTATTTTCCTAAGGCTGTTCGACATAGGATGGAAAATCAATTCTTGGAATTGAGGCATGAGGAAGACTCAGTGGCTGCCTATGAAGAAAGTTTCACTCTATTGGAAAGGTATGCTCCAAATTTTATCTGAGACCATGATAGTAAAATCAATCGTTTTTACTCAGGATTAAAGACAAAATATTGAAGGGAATTAGCTTCTCGTGAGTTTAAAAGTTATGAAAAGCTTGTTCGATGTGCTGAGAAGGTGGAAATGGAGTTTGCAGATAATCAAGTGTTCTATAACAACCAACAGAAGAAGAGACCGAGGTGGCAGGAGAAAGGTAAGAATTCTTCAAAAAAGTCTGACGGTAAGAAAACTAAGTTTCCAGTTTGTGATAAATGTGGAAAAAGGCATGCTGGGGAATGTCTTCTGAATTCCAGAAAGTGCTACCGATGTGGTAAGATGGTACATAAGGCTCGTGATTGCACTGGAAAAGATCAGGGTGATGGTAAGACCAAATTTGATTTACAGTTAGTATAATGTTATAAGTGCAATGAGATGGGTCACTATGCAAAGGAGTGTCTGAAAAAGAGCTTGGGTGATGGGATGCAGTTAGACTACAAGCAGAAAGGGGTGGTGAAATCCTTTTCAACTACTTCAGCAGATGTCGGGCTATCAAATGAAGTTGTATCAGGTACTTTGTTTGTTTTTTCAGATTATGCCAGTGTGTTGTTTGATTCAGGGTCTACACATTCTTTCATCTCTGAAAACTGGTCTAGTAAAATGGGAATACCATCTCAAGAAATAACTTCGGAACTTTTGGTAAAAACACTTGGGGGAAATGTTGATGTAAAAAGAATTTATAATAATCTTCCTATCCTTATCTGTGGAAAGAACCAACTTGCAAACCTTTTTGTTCTACCTCTAGTAGAGTTTGATGTTATCATGGGTATGGATTGGCTCTGTATTTTCCATGCTAAGATTGACTGTAGAGCAAAAGAAGTTTATTTTCAGAAATACTTTCAATTTGTGTAAAAGAATGAACCCTTACTGTTGATAACTTATCAAGAGGCCAATAAACTTGTAAAATATGGAAATGAATGTTACCTTGAACACATTGTTGAAAATAAAGGAACTGTTTAGATTAATGATGTGCCAGTGGTAAATGAGTATCCTGATGTTTGTCTTGATGAGTTGCCTAGAATAATACCAGATCAGGAAGTTGGATTTACTGTTGACTTAGTTCCTGATGCTAAGACAATTTCAAAACCCCCTTATCAAATGGCTCAAATTGATCTTTTAGTTTTGAAGGAGCAATTGCATGATTTATTAGAGAAAGGTTTCATTCGACCTAGCACATCACCATGGGGTTCTCCTGTTTTATTTGATAAAAAAAAGATGGTTAAATGTGACTTTGCATTGATTAAAGATACTTGAATAACATCACTGTTACGAACAAATATCCTTTTCCTCATATCAAGGATTTGTTTGATCATCTCCAGGGAGCTCAGTATTTGTCAAAGATTGACCTGAGGTCGGGGCACCATCAGCTGAAGGTAAAGGAAGAAGATGTTCCAAAGACCGTGTTCCGTACAAGATATGGCCATTATGAATTTGTAGTAATGCCTTTTGGGCTAACCAATTCACCTTCTATATTAATGGACATAATGAATAGAATTTTCCATGTATTCTTGGATAAGTTTGTGGTGGTTTTCATTGATGATATTTTGGAGTTTTCTAAAAGTAAAGAGGAGCATGAAAGACATTTAAGGGTTATCTTGCAAACCTTGAAAGAAAATAAACTGTATGTAAATTTCAGAAATTGTGAGTTTTGGTTGCAACAAATTTCTTTCCTTGGTCACATTGTTTCTAAAGATGGGATAACCGTTGATCCTGCAAAAACAAAATTTGTTGAAGAATGGCCAAGACCCACAAATGTAACAGAGATTCGTAGTTTCCTTGGTTTGGAAGGCTATTACCGAAGGTTTGTTAGAAATTTTTCACGGTTATCTAGTCCAATGACTAAGCTAACTAGGAAGGGTTTTAAGTTTATCTGGACAAAATAATGTGATGATTGTTTTCAGGAATTGAAAAGAAGATTGGTGAATGCTCTAGTTTTGGCACTACCTTCCAGGAATGTTGAGTTTTTTATATACAGTGATGCTTCATTGAAATGACTTGGTTGTGTCTTAATTTAGAATGATCAGGTAATTGCTTATGCTTCACGTCAGTTGAAAACTCATTAGGTAAATTACCCTACACATGATTTGGAATTAGCAGCTGTTGTTTTTGCTTTAAAAATTTGGAGGCATCATTTGTATGGAGCAAAGTGTGAAATATATACCGATCACAAAAGTTTAAAGTATATATTCACTAAAAAAGAATTGATCATGAGACAAAGGAGATGGCTATAATTAATCAAGGATTATGATTGTAAAATTTATTACCATCCGAGAAAAGCAAATTATGTGGCCGATGCATTGAGTCGAAAAAGTAATTCTTCATTAACAATGTTGCGTTTGGAATGTGATCCTTTGGTTAAGGATTTGATGAACTTTGGCATAGAAGTTTTTGGAGCAAGAAGTTCTTATGTTTTGTTTCAAGTATCAGTGAGATCATCTCTATCAGACATAATCAAGCAAGCACAGAAGCAATATAGTGAGTTGTAGAAAATGGTAGAGCTGGTTCAGAAGGGTAAGTTGCCTGAATTCAACATTGATATTGATTGCGTTTTGAGATTTGGTAAGAGATTGTGTGTGCCTTGTGATTCACAGTAGAATAGAGAGTTGTTATGTGAAGCTCATAGTTCTCCCTTTTTAGTTCATCCGGGTAGTACTAAGACGTACAGAGAACTGCGGGAGTATTACTAGTGGGATGGAATGAAATGAGATATTGCTGATTTTACTATGAAGTGTTTGACTTGTCAATAGGTTAAAGAAGAGTGCCAGTTACCGAAAGGGATGCTTCAGCCTTTACCAGTGCCAGAGTGGAAATGGGAAAATATATCCATGGACTTTGTTGTGGGATTACCGAAGACATCTCAATGTAATAATGAAATCTGGGTTATTGTTGATCTCTTGACCAAATCTGCTCATTTCCTTGCTATACGAGATACTTTTTCCCTAGATAAACTTTACGGTTTGTATCTTAAAGAGATAGTCAGGTTACATGGAGTTCCACTCTCCATTGTATCTGATTGTGATCCCAGGTTCACTTCTAATTTTGGAAAGGCCTTCAGAAGTCGTTGGGTACTGAATGAAATTTTAGTACAGCTTTTCATCCTCAATCAGATGGAAAGTCAGAACGAACAATTCAGACATTGGAGGATATGCTACGTTCTTGATCTATGGATTATCAGGGAAGTTGGGACCAACATCTTTCTTTGGTTGAATTTTCATATAATAACAGTTTTCATTCCAGTATACAGATGGCACCATTTCAGGCATTATATGGGAAGCAGTGTCGAACTCCAGCTTTCAGGGATGAAGTGGGTGAAAGGATGTTTATGGGACCAGAATTGGTAGAAGAGATGGCAGAAAAAGTTCAGCTGATTTAGAAGGACATGAGAACAGCTCAGAGCAGGCAGAAGAGTTAAGCGGATAACCGGAGGAAGGATCTATCTTTCGAGGTAGGTGATCATGTATTTCTCAAGGTTTCTCCTTGGAAAAGTGTGATGAGAATTGGTAAGAAAGGAAAGCTGATTCCATGGTTTATTGGACCATATGAAATTCTAGAGAGAGTTGGATCAGTTGCATACAGAGTGGCATTACCTCCAAGTTTATCTTAGGTACACAATGTTTTTCACGTTTCGATGTTGAGAAAGTATATGCCAGATCCATCTCATGTTTTGAGTCCAGATGTAGTTAAGCTGGAAGAGAACCTATCTTATGAGGAACAACCGGTCCAGATTCTTGACCACATGGAGCATGTGTTATAGAATAAGGTGATTAATCAGGTAAAGGTTTTGTGGAAAAACCACATGATTGAAGAGGCAACATGGGAATCTGAAAATGCAATGAGGGATAAATCCCCCACTTATTTGATATGTAAATAAATTGCGGGGACGCAATTTTCTAAAGGGGGGAAGGATGTAACATCCCAAGTAAGTAATGAATAATAGATGTTTTTATCTATGTCTATTACTGAATTAGATAGTGTTTTAGAAGCTTAAAATGATAATAAATCAAATCTTAATCATGTAATACCCTAATATTTTTAAAAGATTATTTTACTTCCTTTTGATGGAAAAACATTTTTAAATCTGTCTTTTGACAATTTTATAAGCTATGTTTTTCAAAATAAACTTATTATTTATGATTGAGACATCAAAATTTACATTGTGTAAATTTTTGGTATTTTTCCGATAAAGTTCATTTTTTAATGAATAGTGTAAAATGATGTATTTTAATTAAAAACCTATTTTTAATCTAATTTATTTATATGATTATATTATCTTTTGAATTGGTTTTAAAGTGAAATTAGAAAATATTTTTACCATTAAATCCAATAGTGGTCGTTGGAATTAATTTCACTTTGAAATCGTACTTAAACTAGTGTCAATCTTTTAATACTTATTGTTTCATAAAAACACGCTATTTGTCATGACAGCGGGAATTAATTATTAAATTAATTAATGTGACTTATATTTTTTGAATTTTGTAAAATAGAATTCATTTTTGAATTCGGAATATCAAATATATATTAGGGTGAATTTTTGGTATTTTTCTGAAAAACTTCAATTTTTGATGAATAGTGAAACCACTAAGTGGTGTACCTATAAAAACTGATTTTTCGTTTAAATGAAATTTTACCACTTTTGTGTTTTGAATTTCAAAAATCCGACATACATGGTTGTCATTAAGAAGTAAAATGTGGTTCAATGAGATTAAAATAATTTTTTGGTGAATAGTAACTTTTATGTTCTTAATCGCGATTAGAGGTAATTAGTGTAGTTTAAGGTAAAAATAATGATTTAATAAAATGAGATGATCTTCACACATGTCCTAACCTCATTGGATGTGTCATGGCCGACCATGAAAATACATGGGTCAACTTGGGGACCCCATGGAGCCACTTTGGTTGGGAAATGCCATAAATTACTTTTTATTTAATGATAAAGTAAAAATGACACAAACATGAGACGTTTTACTAAAACAATTTTTACATGTGGTTATAAAGATCATATTATTGATTATAAATAGTCATTATAAAGATAAAAATATTCCTACATCATAGTCTTTATTTTATAATTTTTATACTTAAAATAAATTAAATTATTTATGACGTCATGATGACGCAGCGATTACCTCATTAATAAAGGATTTAAATAAAATGAAATGATAATGTAAAATATATGACCTACACAAGTCCAAAACCTATTGTATGGGTGGATTTCGAACCCTTATCACCCTACCATCGAATTATATCAATTTGGGACCTTTTGAATCCGAAAATCATTTTAAAATAATGTAACATTTCTTTACTTTCCATGAGTGCCCCTCCTCTCCTCTTATAAAAGGCCCCCACCTCTACCACCTTACCCACACTCCCAAATCCTTTGGCTCGGCAAACCCCTGCCCATTTTGTCTCTCCACATCCCTCTATTACTCCTTGAAGCCTCACTTTGGGCAGAAGTCTTCCCAAGGAAGACTTTGAGTTCAAATCTAAGAGAGTTACCCGATTTTAAGGTAATGATTTCTTTTGAGTCATTTTGTTTGATTTTGCTTCTCCAACCCCCTAAACTATATTTATTGTTTTCTTTTGTAACAACTATCATATCCTCCAAATACTAGGATGTTGTTATAAGAAGATTTAGAGCTACACTTACACACACCTACATCTAATGGTTAAAGGACATACTATTTCCGTGGATGGTGAATTTATGCCTCCTGAAATGATGATTGTTCAACATTATTTTAACACCTTCAAAGGTGGCCATTAATATGTCACTATATTTATATATGATATATAATATGTTTATTTTTTCCTTAAGCTTCTGTATTTTTCATTTTGGGCATACCTTTGTGGTTTCCATTATGGGTAAACACGATATCTTCATTTAAGGAAGTGCGGACTACCGCCCCCTCAAAGTGATTTGATTCGTTAAATACCATATGTGGGACGTATAAAGGATGGAACTATGATATTATATATTATATTATACTGGAATTATAATTTACCTTTATATCATTATGATTCCATTCTATATAATATGAAATAGAAATGAAAGTAGCGTTCATGCGTACGTACGGCTTACCGTCTCCATGAACGGTGCATTTCATTTCTTACCTCTAAATGATTATGTAATATTATAAATTCATGTATATACTGAATATATATGATATATATTATATATACATCATGATTATATTTCTGGATATAATGGATACATGAACAACTTGTAATTATAAAGGGTTTATTTTTGACTCATGTACCAATGAACGTTAAAACGACCGTTATTAACTTAAATAATTACATAGTGTTCATGAAATGGAAATAAGGGATTTAAAAGTAATAATGAACTTGAAAAAGGATCTTAAACAAGTATAAATTAACTCAAGTTTATTATTCAGGAGATTAAAGAATGACCGAGTCATGTCAGACCCGAGGTATGGGACTTCATCTCATTCTCCTTTCATTGAAGCATATTTTGTTTTATACACAACCTTATTTTATATGGTGTATAAACCCCTTTGACTTTTAAGTTTATCCAAAAGGAATACTTTTTATATGAAGAGTTTTACTAAACGACAAAAGGGAATGTTTTTGTCGTACGTATGCGGCGACAACGACTTCTCCGCCGCAGTGACCGTTATTTGAGTTTTGGCTTCCTCTACAAGCCATAACTTATTTTTAAAAGAAAAATAAATACCATGTTCTACTTTTATTTTATTTTGGTATTGAAAATAGTTTTCATAATATTTTTATATCAATGTGTTGTATTGATATCTTGTGATTGAAAGGTTGACATGTTATGTTTCCTTTATGCATGTTTTATCTGATACGATTATGTTGAGGTTCTTGGGCATTATTATGAAGACGGGTGGTTCCATGATAAACAAAGGGCAGGTGAGCCCGATACAGCTCTCCAATGCATTGGGTAACGCGAAGTAGTGAAACGTTAAGGTTTCTCCGAAGAGATTTAGGGAATATACTGTGATGGGTATTCCAAACGTAACCAAGAGGGTTACTCCCTATGTAAGAATGTTATGAATGCCTCAAGTTACCTTTATGTCTTATGATTTCTATGATTTAATCATGATTTGATGTGGTATGTTAAAGTGCTTATGTTTTATGGGTAATGTATGATTTCATTCTTTTGTATATATGTACCCATGTTTCCTTTCCATATTTTTATATCCATTTCTGAGCTTTTTATTCTCATCACATGTTTTTTGAAATGTTTTTCACAGGTCAAGGGAAAAGTACATGATATGATGATAGTGTCAAAGAAGTGTCAAGAAAGAATCCATGTTTTATTTTAAATTTGTTTCCATTGATGGGAATGAATAATACTATATTTATATAACCACTTTGTTTATATGAGGAATGTAATGCATGTTTTATGATCTAATTCTCTAAAACTCTAAACCCGAAAAGATCCTCAATGTGTAATCTTGTAATAACTCAAGATTAAGTAAGGTTTAAGGCATGGGACTTATACTATTATCCACCTATTATGGGTAAATGGTCATTATGTGAACTACCAGAACAAAAATCGTTCACAGTAATCCTCTTGGATTTGGTAGGATCCCATGCTATGTTAACTAGGTGTGTGTCACACATCCGTACAACACGCCACATATATATAACCCAACACATCACAAAAAGAGACACCATCCCAGCTACCTCATGATCAGTCTCATATGTTAAATAATAATTACCCAAAGGAGGTCCAATAAAGAGGACCATCCCATATCATTATAAATCCACAAGGAAAGAGGACGAACCTAAGAGGGGTTTTCCAAACAACACTTTGGAAGATGTATGCCATGACTTTATCTTATAAACATTCTAGAATTTACCAAAAAAAAATTTAAACCATTTAAAATACAACAATAAACACCACATTTATATAAATAGGGACAAATGGGCCATTACCCCAAATATTTACCAAAAGTACCCAGGTACCTTTTTAAGGAATGATAAATCACACAAATCATATGAATGTTCCAAATCATTTGTAAAACAAAGTACATGCTAATTTTTTTTAATAAATACCAAACATGCCATATCTTCCAATCACACACCCATGTAAGTATCAATTCCAACCAGTCCAAACTGTGAGGAACACATTTTGAACCACATTCAAAAGATCAATAAACACCAACGTCCACCATTTTAGAGAACATGGGGAAATTATAAAGGGGGTAGGAGGAAATAAAGAATAGGTTTCCTGGAGGGAAACCAATTTTTAGTGTCCCATATTCATTTGATTTCACATCCATGTGTGAACCTAGAGCACCCAATGATGTTCCAACAATTAATGAAATAATATGAATCCAAAGAGAACAACCAAGAACATTTTCATAAACCCACCATTTTTTTTCAATGTAAAATTCATATATTTAAACCATTTATGAAATACAACATGAGTTCATCAACCAAGAAGCACATTTTTCGAAACAATTTTCAACCCACACTAAACTGAATCACCAATATTCGCATTTGAAACCCAATACATTCTTCATGTCAACTTTACAAAACAATTCAATTGGGGAAAATCTCAAAACCATCAAATTTCTCCTTAAAAGCTTAACGAACATTTTATCAAACACCTATGGAACAAACACACTTGAGAATAAAACAAGATTCATTTTAAAACATTTCTTATTAAAATTATTTCAATTTTAAAAAATCAAAAAAAATCTACATAGAGGTGTCATAGAGGTGAAAACAACTTTATAAATTTAATAAAGAAATCTTAAATCAAATAGAATGCAATGGAAAGTAAAAAATATGGATTCTACTACCTCAACGGCATGAGAATGCAACAGAACTCTTGGGTAAGAGAGAATACATCTTTAAAATCAAACTACAAACCCTAAACAAAACCAATAACACACAAATCACAAACCCGGATTCATGGGGTTATGAAAAAGCAAAAAACCCCATGAGAAACCGTAAAATAAAGGGAAATATCACCAGAATGGTGGGGGGTTGTGCTTTATAGAGAGGGAACAAGTTAAGGAGGTCACAATGAGAGAAGGATGAACTCGAGGAGAGAGGGTGGTTGTTAATGAAGTCTATGGGGTCGAGTCATGTTCCAAGATGCTGGCTGGATATGGGGTCGCGCATGGGGATAAGCCATGGAATACTATAGGAGGACGCCTGAGGAGGTTTAGTCTAGAGAAAATAGTTGGTGGAAGGGGAAGGGTAGCTGGAGTGGACTAGCCAGAGGCATGGAGCGGGTTCAAGGTGTGCAGCGTTTAGGAAAAGGGGATGCAGGTTTAGGGTTCCTTCCCTTATTTTTCATTTTATAATAATAATAATAATAATAATGTTAACAATAACATAATAATAACAGTAATAATAAAACCATTAATATGGTAATAATAATAAAAAATATCACATTAACAAAACTTCTTTCATTTCAATAATAATAACAATGATTATTAAAAATTTAAAAATAATTCAATTCATATAGACATGGAAGTAATATTATTAAAAAAATTAAATAATAATATTACTATTGTTTTCTATAAAATAATGATAATGATAATATTAAGGTATAAAATTTTATTAATTTTATTTAATTTTATGATTTGGGTAGTCGCACAGTCACCGCGGCCGACCAAATAGTTACCGCTAACCATGTGTTCCCCGTGCACTAGCATGAAACCCCAAAAAATAACAATCCTCATAAATTTTAAACCAGCTCACAACCTGAGACCCGAAGACTGTAAAAAAATCCAATAAATAATGAAATTAAAATTAACTTCAATCTCCAGCAATTCCAATAAAAAGAGTTTTTGGGAATTTTTTGAATTATTTAGTAAAGATTAATTTTTAATGAATAGATTAAAATAATTAATTTTAATTCCAAACTACTATTTCATCTAATTTATTTTATATTAAAATTATAATTCAATTCAGTTATAAATTTTATTATGATGAATCTTTTATTGTTAAATTCATTTTATTTCATTTCGATCAATTTCAAGTTGAAATTTTCAATAAAAACATAGAATAATTTTTATCATTTTTATATAAAAAACCTACATCGTCATGATGTTTATGGTGTTAAATTTAAATTTATTACTGCAACTTTTGTTTTTGAAATTTTGAAAAAATAATTCTATATTTTGATTAAGAATAATTTATAATTTCAGTGAATATAAATATATTTTTTGAATCAAAATATTAATGAATGTAATGTGAATTCATTACAATGATTAAGATTAAATTAAGATTAATAATGGACTAAACACTATCCATAAGGCATAATATGTCATAGTTACTTGGGAAAAATTTATTTGATGTCCCCATTTATGCCATATCCTCCCATTTTTTGAATGTGGACCATTATTTATTGGACATGATATAAAAAAACATAGGCAGGGTTTCCCTTTTCCAAAATATTAAAAGACCATCACTCCTCCACTATAAAAGGAATCCTCTAATCCCACTTATAGACACTTCTAAAGACACATATAATTTGAAATGTGCATCCCAAAAATCTCACCAGTATCCCTCAATTCCTCTTTGGATAATAATTTTTAGATTATTGAAATCCATTGAATTTCATTGGTAAATTCCAAAAGTATTTAACCAAATAAGATGTAACATCCTCCCTCAAGATCCTTTATCACACATTCATTCTTCATCCCCTCCCCTCTCCAAATTACATTATTATAAAACAACACCAGTGTCCCCAATGTACTTATATATTTTTATTATAATAGTTTTACCTACACACACATTTATATAATTTTTAATGAACATATTTTTTATTAGTACAACGAACAACAACCTAAAAAAGATCCCTGGTCATTATTCCCTTACTGTATTTGATGGAGGAAATTATGATAAAAATAATTTTTAATATAATATTAATTATATTTATAAGGAATTTAATATTATTTCATTATTATAAAACACATGTCATTATAGTTTCCATATTGTGTAATTACAATGATTTCGTTAGAGGAAGCATGGACAACAACCCTTTCAAAGTGATCTGGTTCGTTCACACACAACATAGAATGTAAAATGGATGTTTTTAGTTACATATATTTGAATAAAAATTTATTTTTTATATTTAGGACATAAATATAATTATGTAAATACAAAATATACCATTTTTATTACCCTTTCATACACTTATATTATGATAACGTCATTTATGGAGGTGTGTATTACCACCTCATCCACACGATGTGATTATGTTTACATCAAAAGAATAATATACATAAAATTATATGATTAAATAATATGGTATTTATGATATAATGATAATTTAATAATTATTAACATTATATTTCATCATTCATTAATGATCATTGAGAATTGGGAATGTTACTAATGCGTATATACGACCAATCATCTCAATGATTGTAATGTTGAATGATTTTTCACAAACATATTTACTGATTTGTTTCAAATGTATAATAAATGAATTAATATGTTAATTACGTTATTATTATTATTATTATGTGTCTATTTATATATTGAAACCTTTTACCATAGTTGACCCCCCACATTTTTTGTAACACACAAAATGAATTTTGTCAAAACAAAAGACATGAACATAATTAGTTGTCTAGAAATATAAATAGAAAAATAAATGAAGTAAAATTAATAATAAACAGGAAAAGTGTTATCAAATAAGTAATTAATTTAAATGATATATTATTTAGGAATATAATGACACACGTAACAAGTCTGACACATATTAAGGGCATTTAACCATACTAATTATTTTCCTGAGATGTATGCCTTATTCACTACTCACTTATTTTTATTGATGTATATAAGTCCCCTTATTTTATTCTGTGAAACTAATACATAAATCCATTAGTAGGTACAAAATCATTAGTATATTTTTTCATATGTCTTATGATTCTAAATTTTAAAAAACTGTAAATTAATTTTTCTCAATTTTCATTATTTCAGACACATGCCATGTTATACGCCAATATTTCTATATGAGGAATATAAAATTCTATTTAATGTTATAACACGAATCCCATTATTTTCAAGATATTTTAATTCTCTATGTAACATCATTTTCCTACATGGGTAGTATGATTCATAGTTATAATGTTGTAAGAGTGTTTTGATACCATCTCACTATTAATCCAGATTTTTTATTATTAAAAATTGACTTAATGAGATCATATTATACATATTTTTAGAAAACTCATTAATTTATTATTTTTTGGTTACACTACATATATTCATGTATTAGTAACAAAATTTCCACTCTTCGGTACTTATGATAGTTCTGTTTTTATGAAGATATGACAGAACCAATCTCATCTGTTATAAATCTATGTTTCTTAAAAACCATGTTTTATAATAAGGATTACAATGATAATATACTATTATCTATGATATATTGAATAAATATTTACACATTTTTACCTTTTAAACAAAATGTTTTTTAAAGAAGGTAATCTTTATATCATTTTCTGGTTGAGGAACATTATTAATCATTTTATGATGCCAAAAAAATGTTCAGCATGTACGGATTTACCCGCTATCATTCCATCGAATCATCCCTTGAATTTTTAAAAGGTTATTTTTTAATTTTTTTAAAACAAATATCTAAAAATATTTTCAAATGGTTTTGAAGTTTCTTTTATAATGTTACAATGAAATACTACATTCAAAAGTATTTCAATCTATTCTACATGTTTACAATGTAAATATGATTTAATTATTTTTTGCAATGAATCATTTATATTCTTCCAAGATTATATTCATGAATGTGTTTTTTTAATGGTTTTACATTTAATTAATGATTTTTTAGTGGATAATGTAAAATTCCATAATGTAGTGTTTTTAGAAGTCCATTCAAAATTATTTCACATATATGTTGACATCCATTGGTGTTACTCATGAATTTTTAGGAAATTATCTAAATTCTCCATTAATATTATTTATTTTAATGTTTAATAGTTTGATGAAATTATGTTTATGAATCCTACTTCTTTTCATGGGTTATATGCCTATTAAATCGGCTTCTTTTCAGAAGTTATTTTTTGGATGAAATAATTATGAAACCTACTTATATTTCTAGTGGTTAAGGAATGATTTCATGTTTATGACACCTATTTCATTTAACGGGTTATGATATAATTTTTTATTATCTTTTGGAACATGTACATATGGTTTCATAATTTTATGTGTGGGACCTATACTCCCTCTAATAAATTGAAATTTGGATTTTTATCTAATGAGATAGGCTATGATTGTATTGGGAGTGAACATTGACTACTAAGATGGCCCTGGGAGTGAACCACGACTACTAAGACGGTATAAGGGAGGAACTCATGAAACTTATATGGACATGGGAGTGAACCACAACAACCAATATGGTATGGGAAGTTACCCCATACTACTAAGATGGTTTTGGATGTGATGTCATGGTTACTATGGAAATTATATTATATTGTTTTTGTTTTCCCAAATTCTGTTTCATATTATTGTGTTATACTTTCATGGATTATGTTATTCATTTCTCTATGATTCAGGTCTTATGCACGACCAATATTTATTCCATTATTAATGTTTATAATTTTTTTCATGTAGGGTGTGATCTTCTTATATTATGATGATGTTCTCATACACCTATTCTCTTATTTATTCTTACATGTCTCCCTTATTTAACTTATAGATCATATGATCTCCCATATTTTTATGTTTTCTTGCACAAGATATGAAAATTTGATTTCATTATTGTTTGACTAAGTAGGGTTATTTTCCAAAGAACCTAGTGAGATATAATGTAGCTCAAATAGATACAAGTCTTTTTGTTTCCATGTTTTGAAAGGAACTATAACAATACGTCTTTTGGTATTGTATTTTTGTAATATTTTATGTATTAATTTTTTTTAATTATTGTCTATTTACCTTAATATTGGTTTATTATACATATAACATTTGATGTTGAATAAGAACCATGAGAACTGGAGTATGGTTCTAGAATTACTTTTCCCCCCACTATTATATTAATCTATTGATGATCTAGTTTTAATTAAATGAGGTTCATTTTCTAGTGTATAAACATTATGAGTATTGATTACAGTTAGAGACTGTGAAGATTGATTCAATTAATTAATGGGAGCCACCTAGGATGGATTTAGAGGTATGTAACTTATTTTGATGGGGGTACTTTTGGAGGTTCCTGGTAAAATTATTTTGGATCGCAACATCATTGACCACCTTAACATAGATATGGAATTGTTTTCCCTAGACTCAGAATTGAGAGTAATCCTTTTAGGAGTTCAGGATATGGATGAATAATGAATTCTTCTTGAGACTATTAGAGGAGGGCACAGAGAACATAGTTCATCATGATGTATCTATAGTTGGTCTCATCTATGTCTTGATGTGGACATAGTAAGTGATCACATATGGTTCATGGTAGTTGAGGAACCATTATTATAACTATAGGACTCATGAAATTATATTTGGAATGTTATTCCTATAGTTAAAAATGTGGATGTAGTATCATCTGGTAGAATGATATTTTGTTTACTCAAACCATTATAGTATCATATTTTTCACAACAACTGTTTATATGATTCCAAGAAAGAGGAGGGGTGGTAGTTCCAAAAGGATAATGACTTAGTTGTTTTCAAAACAATTGGGAAGGGAAATGTTGTGGATGATTCCCTTATTAGGGTGTCTCAATTATCATTTGGTAGAGGAGGTGTATGAGAAGATAATTTTTTTTCAATTCGGCCTTGTAGATATCAGGGAACTAGAAAATCATCAGTCGATTGTTTTGACTCCTCCACTTGTCCTGCATGTCTGGGAGAATTTGTTGGAAGACATTGAATAAAAGGTTCATTGTGTCTAGGTATCATTAGAATATTAAAAAAATGGATATTCTAAAGGGGGAATATGTTCGGTCGGAGATGAATAGTGGTTATGGTTTTGTGAGAGAGGTGGTTTTGAGGGAATTTCAAACAGAAGCTTTTTCATTACATCCTTGTCTATGGATGATTTATTAAGACCATCAATGTCAGTTTTGGTGAGATGTATTGTAGTGTAGTTTTATAGAGTTCATCTCTCTATGTCTCACCTATCAATTAGTAATGTTTTAGCAAAAGGTTCTAGAATATTTTAAATATCCTTTTTATATCCCATAGAGGAAATGAGATGGAATAACCATTCTATTTCAACAAATATTCCATTGATAGTGATAGTACATGATTCTATATGAATTATTTGAAAGAGGATTACGAATTCAACACACTGGCTTGATATCTAGGATTATATTTTCACAGAGATTCTAGGATAGTTGTAAGTGTGGTTGATAATCCATATCCATGAGTTACACTACATTATTTTCTCTAACCATAATGCGTAATTTAAATCACAATTTTTTTGTGGCATGTAAGAGGAATTTGATAACCCTTTGCTGATTAGTGTGTTGATTCACCCACACAACAATGGGATGGATGAGAAAAATATGTAGTTACTGGGGGATATGATGAGGGATTGTTTTTGGGAAATTGGATGGTCCTGGGAGGATCACATTATATTAGTATATTATTATAATAAGAATATCTATCACTATATTTTCCTCATGATTACTTTTGAGGTTTTTTATGGCAGACCATTTCTGTCACCCTTATGATTGATTGATATTGGGAATACCTCTCATGTTGTACTAGATATAGTCTAGGAGATGACAGATAAGGTCTTAGTAATTTTTGAGATGATGAGGACTTCCTAGAGTAGACAACAATCTTATACTTTTCTACATCATAGTCAATTTGAGTTTAAGAATAGATACCTTGATTATCTAGAGATTCTCTCCACTATGAGGAAACTAGAGGTTCATTCCGGGTATTTATCTTTAACTGAGGTTTATCATGTTATTAAAAATTCTATATATTATTATAGAGGTTGTTTATAGTCAGCCTTCACACTCCCTATTAGTGTGGGTATATGACAGACTCCATGTTTTTCAAATAAGGACAGATGTTCAAGAGACATAAAATTTCATTTAATTGGGAGAGATAGATGTTGAGGATGGAATCACCTTCATAAAGTAAATATGGAGATCATGTATAGGATGAGTAAAATAAAATATTTATGGATCATTCCCTTATTTAATCTATGGAAGCATTTGATCATCCCTGATAGCTTTTGGGAGAGGGTGATTCTTATGAAGGTTCAATATCCCCCCCATTTAATTTTGTAAATCTTATTGAGGGTGAATATATATGAAGGGGAATAATTTAGTTTCTAGGATTATTCCTAATATGTTAATGAAACATATTATAGAATATTCTTCAATCCAGGAACTGAGACTGAGTAATATTCCATGCTCCAATGTGCCTGAAATTGTTATTATAAGAATATTAAATATATTAAAAATGTGTATAAAATTTTTCAGGTTTAATAAAATAACACCCAAATGGAGTCTCATATTAGTAATTTCGGACCATGTTCAGAACAATAATATACAGTTTACAATATGTGGGACCTTAATTTTTTTTGATGTGAATGATTATTTAAGGATGTTTTCAGTGGTGTGTTAAAATGATGAAAATTAATGAAATAGTTATCTCATTATTATATGAATAACAGACCAAATTACCCCTTTTTAAAATATGATATAGACTTTCACCAAGGTATTCTATATAACCCAAAGAGAATTGGGAGGAGAACTAAAATTCTTCATCAGTGGATTGATATTAGAGGACCATGGTCGATCGAATTTGGGTGGATCAAGAGTCAGTAGAAGAAGTGGGTCATAGCCTTCACTGGTGAACACATTATTCCGAAAATATTGATTAATAATCAATATAATTCCCATAAAATTTTTAATATTCAATGTTTGGTTAAAATAATAATCATGTTAAATATCTACATTTGTTCAATATTATTCTTCCTCGCTTGATCCCCACAATTTATTGAATAAATTTTATCTAGGGTAATTATTCACTTGTTCCACATGTAATCCCCCCAGGAAATCCATGTTTTATGGACATTGTCCAATAATTATTTTGAATATCCAAATTCGAATTGTTTATATGTGTTACCTCCTCTTCTCTTTTTGATCTTCACCATTTCCCTAATAGATCAACAATTTAATGTTTTTAGGCTATATCATGTTGGATAAAATAAAAAAAATCATAAAATATTTTCATATGATAAATAAATTGGAAAATCTATAATGTATTGGGATATAATTAATATTTTTAGGGATTAATTTTTTATCCTTGATCGAGAGTGATTACTATTTTGAGTGGAAACAACATCAAGAGGAATATATGTTTCATATAAATGAGTAACAAAATATTTTGGGACACTAGAGGGATAATATATATTTATTGAGAGTGATCCTTAAAATTATGGGTGTACAATAGGTAGGGATCATGGTGGTGGGTCCTAAAATAGAATACATAAGGAAATTTAAACTTTCATTTGAAATTAAAACTACACACTATGTGGTGTGGAAAAAAACGTGACATTTTCTTTACATTTCTACAATGACTAGGGTTTTTGTAATGAACTAAAATAAATCAATGAAAATTACATTATTAGAATTTTTTCATAAAACAAAATAACATAATATCACATTTACAAAAAATACTAACTTTATAAGTCAATATTAAATGCAATTTGAGTTATTTATATAAGTTAAAGAACCCAAACCGATGAAAGAGTCACTTGACCATTGCAATAGTAATGTGACCCTTATGAATAATAACCCATCCAATATAACAATATCCTCACCTATGAAATTAATCTATAATTTTGGAATCTAATAATGAAAATTTTGAAATATCTATTTCTTGGAATAAGTAAATAAATGTTTTTGAACACATTATTTAATTTTTGATATTTTTTAAGATAAAAATATTTATTTTCAATTTTATAATTAACATAATGATTTAAATAAATGTTATTTTAATTAAATGTTTTAATAAATTAATATTTTATTTAAATATTATTTTATGACAATTTTATAAGACATTAGTTGATTTTTCAATGTTTTATAAAATCATTTATAATATTAAAAATAGTATTTTCTATAAAGATTAATATTTTAGTTAATAATTAAAATTCTCATATTTAGAAAATTAGTAACATTAAATGATAAATTTTATTTAATACACACATAAAAATAATTAGAGATGAACTATTTGATTTTTAAAAAATATTGGTTTTTTAGTGAGTCTTGAAATACGATTATTTATGATATTATATAAATACTTGAATTGTGGATTCATGGATGAATTATGGATGATTTAACATAAAATTTTACAAGTATCCTTAAATATTTTAATTTATATCTTGATAATTCTAAAACTATTTATAGTATTTATGAGAAATAATAAATAATGAATAAAATAATGAGAAAACACTCCTCTCAGCCACTATAAATACAACCTTTACCACCTATTTCTTCACAACATTAAAACATTGATAAATTATAAAAATATTCCCAATTTTTTCCTAAATACTCTCCCTCATATCTAAGATCCTTCTTCCCAAAAAAAAATTCAAATACCCATAAAGAGGATCTAAAGGGGAAGAATTAAAAGGGTAAAACAGTATTAACCTCCCCTCATCCATGTTGAATGATAAATCAAGTATCTTATATATATGGATTTTTTTTATTTTAATGGAATGTCTTTCATCAAACCCTTTCTCCTCAACCTTATTTCTAGAAAATTAAAACTACATCTTCAATGATGAAAAATATTCATTTTCTTATACCGCCTTTAATGATGGTCTTAAATACATAATAATGGTTGAGAATGATTTTAAAATACATTTAATAACTTTTCTATGTTCTGGAGATAACATAAAAACATATTATAAAAAAATCAAACAAAACGAGTTCGTTGTGAGAGAATCCCACATAAAATAATCCAAACAATTTACACAAACATCTTTTGTAATGATTCATCCTCAAAGAAAATTAAAAAATTACTTATATAACCATTTATTCTTATGGATGTTTATTTATAACATATATATGATATTTTGGATATTTATTCCCATTTTACCTGATCATCCATACTCTTTTATAAGCAACCAGTCATGAAAAACCTGAAAACAAAGGCACAATAATGATGTAATTGAACAATATAACCCATAAAATGGAAATAAATGACATTAATAAAAAATAATAAATCTATTAAATGTATAATATGATCTTTAACTATTAATTAATTAATGTTATTTAATTATTAAGTACATTATGTACAAGTGTATAACTGTTTCAGACATAGGGTAATAGATTCTTTACGAACCTCAATTTTACCACCAAGATAATATTTATGTCACTTTAACCTAATTTAACTATTGTTTATTTTTAGTATTCCTCTTAAAAATATCTCTAATAAGTTAAATAATCCTGTATCACAAATATTTTACCATTTTTTCGATCTATATGTTTTAAAATGTATCGCCTTTCAATTTGTCTGATAAATAAGATTGATTAAAATGTATTTTCCAATTTCATATCCATTTTGATGGTATCCCCATATCCATATTCAAAACACTATTATTTTTATAAAAATTATTAATTTTTCATTAAATACAATATTGAGATATTTATTGTTTTATATAAATAATTTTTACTTCTTCGTTTTAAAGAATCATTATTTTTTTACCATAAACCGCACTGAGGTGGATCACCACTAATGTCCCCAAAAAAATATTTTCAAATTATTTCACATAATTTCTACATTATCTATAATTATCTATACCTTTTTTCCTTTATGAATTTATTTTTATTTTTAAAATCTATTCTTTCATGAACAATTTTATGATACAACCATTGTTTATGCCTTTTGAAATGTTTCTGATATCTAATTCTTTCCTTGGGAAACCCTTATATTTTCACGTTACGTTTTATTCATTAGGTGGAACACTTATGCATGATCATTTTATGATGGGTGCAAAAACATATAACTCCAAATAATGGCGTAATGTTTATTCTCAAGAGACGTCATGTTTGGAAAGGGTGTGAACCTAATTCCTCGATGGGACTCTTTCCACCATGTGATATATTCTTAGAATTTATCCTTGAATCATATTATTTCCATGTTATATATTGTTTTTCTATTCCTATGATGTCATTATTCCATGATATACATGTTATTATTCATTAATTTAATTAATGATCCATGTGTTTTATGTTATCATTTGGTATCTTCTAACCCATGTGAGATGTTTATTCCTATATTGATTCCCTTACTATGGTTTTTATCTCATCCATACTATTCATTTACTCCCCATGTTATACTATATACATATATGGGATCAAAGGGAATTAGGACATTCTTATTAATATTTAATAAATGACCTTTCTTTTTTGGTTTCGTGTTGTTTATATTTGTACCCAATCATTCAAATACACTAGACATTACAATCCTTTATTTTATTGGATGTTAAATTATACTTAAAATCATGTATTAGTATTTGTAAAAGGATAGGGTAATTATAATTTGTATCATAGAATGGTATAGATATTTTGGTACATAATGAATAGATACCATTATTATGAACCCTATGGAATGTTCTACATCATGGATAACATAGATTGAAACTTTTGGTATTATATGTTATGATATAATATTCATTTACAATATTATACTTTTATGTTAATTTTTATTAATTTCATATACATACTATAAAATTATTCAATCATTCATAATTGTATATTTTTGTTCATTGTAATTTTATGGAATTAAGAAAACTTATTCCAACAATCAATGTGATAGGAAATGTTATGATTTCCCTAATGAAATGCCAAATGTGATGGGAATAGGTGCACAAAACATCTTGAATATACATTCTCAAGTGGCTTAAGTTATAAAAGATGGTTTTAACTATGTGGAAGGGCCTTTATCTCTTAATAAATATAATGTTTCATTGAATCCATTATTTGACAAGGGTATCCCATGTTTAGGGGATCATCTGATCCCCTCCTTATTGAATAATGGATTAAATCAAATTAAATGATATTCATTGTCTTACAATGCCTAGATGAATTAAAAGTTGTGTTGGATGTGTATCAATTTTATGGGGGAATCATTTTGGAAACTAATAATGAATAGAATGTTCATGGAAGAAATTTATACCATTGAATGAGAAGATTTTATGACAATATTTTTCAACAAATATTTTTCAAGATCCATATGTCATACAATTGAAAGAGAGTTACTTAAACTAATGTAAATGGAAGAAATGTCTATTAGGGAGTATGAGAAAAACACCACAAGGCTGGTATGATTCTTCATTAGCAGTTTCTTGAACAATGAATGCATGTTGGATCACTAATTTAGAATACTAAAGTCGAGTATATGAAAAGCGATGGGGATTGAAGACATCGACAGTTATGAATGGAATGACCTTCAAACCATTAAGGTTGAAATATAGATCAGAGTATCTTAGATGGCTCGTGGACCTAATTGAAAAATGTTAAAAAATGGTGTGTAATACTACTGGATCAACAAAAAAATCACATGTTGGAAAGAAGTCCCAACATCGTAAGTGTAAATTTTTTTGGAATAAGAATCATGGAAACTACTTAATGAGAGTGATGAGATGCTTCAAATGATGAAGAGGGAGGAATATTGTTAATATATACTAAAGGGATATGAATAATCCCACTAATGTGGATGAATAAAGGATGGTTCATATCAACACTCATCATGTAGTTTATTGTTTCAACTTCAAGTAACATGGGTATTATTCAAGGCATTTCCCTAAGCCACAGTTTTTTAGAGGAATTAAAAAAACCTACAAGGAAAAAAAATAAGTGTATATACAATAACTACTTCTATGTTGCAACCCAAAAATGATGCATTAAAAGGTATACTGGTTATTTATTCATGAATATACAATGTACTATTTGATCCAGGTTCTACTAATTCATTAATATCTAATAAGTTTAGTATAACTATTCAAAAACCAAAAAAAATGTAGGTTGAGTTATCATTGAGAACATACAAAGGATGAGTTATTGAATCTGAAGTATATAAGCCATACGTGGTAATGTTTGTGGAAAGAAATGCCTAGAAAATCTTATCTTAATTCCATCGGTGGAGTTTGATTCTATATTGGGTAGACATTGGCATGATCTATACAAATCCAACATCGATTGTTAGAAATGGGAGATCACATTTCACATCCCAAAGAAAAAAGCAATTTTATAAATTTTTTTGGATGAGGTTGAATATTTTTCAAAGTCATTATATTAGTTGTGGTTAGTATTTACTTAACAACAGGAATATCTATCTCAAATTATTGAGATAAGGGATAAAACTTTTCTCAAAGACAATCCCATCTCGGTGGACTACACAAGTCTGCTACTAAAACATTTGATGGACTTCCTATTATCTGAGATGTTTATATTTCAATTGAACGTATTTTGGGATCTATGAATATATGAAAGAAACTATGTATAGTGGAAAAAAATGATATAGAGGAACTGAAGGAGCATTGACAATAAAATGTAGACAATTTTTATATGCTTTAATGATTCACCATGGGGGATACCAATCCTCTTATTAAAGAATAAGGATAGATCAATACGCTTATGTATTGATTATCTTGAGCTCAAAAAAATAATGATATATAAAAAATATTCATTTCTAGAGATAGATTAATTGTTTGATTAGCTATGTGGGGCTAGTTATTTCCCTATGGTGGACCATCGG
The DNA here is from genome assembly GCA_963277665.1 of Viscum album. Classification (NCBI taxonomy): domain Eukaryota; kingdom Viridiplantae; phylum Streptophyta; class Magnoliopsida; order Santalales; family Viscaceae; genus Viscum; species Viscum album. The sequence goes on from OY728138.1 coordinate 896,734,177, forward strand.
TCAAGATATCACCAATTAATGTTAGAGAATGATGATATTACCAAGACATACATTCTAATGTCGTATGGAAACAATGTGTCAATTAAGATTCCCTTCAAATTATCTAATCAAATATCAAATTACAATGATTTATAGAATAGAGTCATTAGATATAACCTGAAAAAATTATTATAGTCTTTATCGATGATATTTTGAAATACAAAAAAATAAAAGATGAGAATGAAGAGGATTATAATACTATTCTAATGACATTAAAATGGGATATAATAAATAAATACTATAATTAATGTTAGTTATATAATGAGTTTGTATCATTCAAAGGTCATGTTATCACCAGTAGATGACTATGTGGGGACCCTTTTAAGAAGTGGTTGTTGAAGAGTGGAACAATTTAACACATGTAATGGGGATCTGAAGATTCACCAGTCTAGCAAGGAACTACATTTGATTTATAAAGACCAAATTAGGATTTCATAACCCACCATTGAATATTACACAAAAGTTATTGGAAATTCTCATGAACCATGAATGTGAAGAATTCTTCAACGAGTGGAAAAATATGATTATCATTATACTAGTGCTCGGAATACTAAAAAGTGGGACCTTTTTATGGTGTAAGACGATGGTATAGATACGTTATTAGGATATTTACTAATGGGAAATGATATTTTAATATCCTAATCATCATAGAAGATGAAAATTCATGAGTAATACTACCCCACATTTTATATACAGTTGGAGGCTATGAAAATTGCATTGAAAATCTAAAGGCATTAACTGTACGAAGATGTCTGTGTTATATATATTGATTATAAGTGAAAAATTTATATTTTCACATAAATAAAGAATAATATGATATAATTAATATGTTTAGAGCTCATAAAATATTACAACACTCAATCCACATCCTTCGTAGTTGGGAAAATAATGTGGCAGATGCTCTAAGTAGAAAGTATCATGAAATGATATAAACAAAAATATTTGAGAATGATCCAATCTTACCTAATTTAAAAAGGATGGAAATTTGAATCCCTAAATATAGGAAAAAAATCCATTTATCAAATCATTAATCAACCATCCCACGGTGGAGAAAATAATTTATGATCAATGAAATGATTTGGATTTCCCAAAAAAGGTGAAAGCAATTAAAAATGGGAAAGCCTAAGAGTTAAAAAGGGATAGGGAATCATTAATCAAATTTTGGCCATGACTATGTGTACCATCCAATCAAGTGAAAACGAAATAGCTGTTGAGTGACAGACATATTCCAACCTTCTCTATTCACCCAGTGTAAAATTTATGTATTGAGATCTTCGACATCACTATTAGTGGAATAATATGATGAAGGGGATCTCGGTATATACATCAATTTTCCTAGAATATTAATAAGTGAAGTATAAAATAATAAAACTAAGAGGATGTTATAATAATTACCCATACAAACATAGAAATGGTAACACATAACAGTGTACTTTGTCACTTGACATCCGATAAAATTCATAGGAAACATTTTGGTATGGGCTATTTCGTATCATCTTACAATGATAACTCACATTATTGATATGTTATAGGATATATAAATAAATACTCTAGAATATATAAGCATTAATTTAGTTGTCAGGATTCCTGGGGTAGCACTATCCATTTTATCTGATCATTATTTGAAACTCACCACCATGTCCTGGAAATGTATCCAACATGATCTAAAAATTGAGCGGAACTTCAGAACATCTTATCATCCTCAAACTAAAAGTCAATATGAGAAGAATATTTAGACACATAAATTTTTTTTGATAGAATGTTATATTAAATTAAATGGATGATGGGAAAATCATATACCCATGGCGGATGTAACGTCCAGGTTCCGGGTGCCACTCAACGGGTGCCCCGAACCCGGTTTTCCACGTGACCTCAAGCGCATTTCCCCAAACGCTAGAGGCTGCTGACTAGCAGCAAGGGCCCAGGTCTGAGAGTGGGGAATCTATGACCTCATTTTTCAATTTGTAATGCAGCAGAATGATATAAAACATGAAATGAAATGCAGAAGCAGTAAGTCATACACAACTGAAATAAACAACAGCAGTGTATATAACCAATAGTATATAGAAAATGGTGCAACATGTCTTATGTTCTAGGAAAACAACCAGAAATTGTTACATAGCAGTACGATACAATAAAGATTACAAGTGCATAAAAACAAAACAACTGGCAGCAGCATCGCGAGCCTAGGCCCGGTCCCATGCCACCTACTCCTCAACAAGATTCAAGTACCTTTATAGGGACTCTTTCCCCTATCCACACCTGTAGAAATGTAATCTGTTTGTGCTTAAAAGCGTGACCCAAATAGGGTGTGAGAAATATATCTCAGTAGGCACCCACCAAAGGCCCATTCCCAACTGCGTGTGAGCATTCAACAACAGTGTGCAGTAGTAAAATGCAATAAAGTAAGCAGTACTCAAAATTAACTAACTACCAGTTATATTACCATGTTATTATTCATTTAATCCATTAAATACTAGAAATAACCTCAGTGCATTTCCATGTAAACATTTCACGTCCTTAGACAAACAAAACCTTACCCTCAGGTAAGCAGAATCCAAACCGCAGGTATAGCCCTCCTACATAACAAAATTTTCCCTTAGGTGTAGAAAGTGTCTCCCTCAGGCACATAAGTCAAGCCCTCAGGCACGAAAGGTTTCCCTCAAGTGAAAAAACTACAACCCTCAGGATAAATAGTGCAGTTCCCACATGCTAATCACAACAACTCCCTCAGGCTAAACTGGTAACCGGGCCATGCCCAACAGGTAACACGCTGTAACAAAAAATTCCTCTCAAGGAAATTCTACACTTACTACTTTAATGGCATACCCTCGGGTATCCTGCCCAAACAGCTAAACAGTGGAACACACCCTCGGGGTGGTTCCAAATCCAAGAAATGATCACAACTAGCCTTTTATTATCACAATTTAATCACCTATGCAATTCTTGGTATTAAATATAGAAACGGCCTCATCCACACAACACCCCAACATGAGTTCGTGGCCCAAAAATGCACAAAACGCACAATATTTGGAAAACTAAAATCAAGCCACCTACCTTATACGCCAACGAGTGTTTACCCGAACGCCGAATTCAGAAATTCCCAAGAACGGCATAGATATGAAGAAGAAGAAAAACTATTCAAACCCAAATAACTCCATTTTGAGGAATAATTGGTAAGAAGCAGCAAAGTAGGTGGACGCCCTTACCCATGCGGTTCCAACGGAATTGTTCGAGGAGGAAACCAATTCCAAACGAACACCCGGCAGATCTTCAAAGGTACGACCTCCTCATTTAGCTCCAAAACAGCTCAAATGCCTCCTTTTCTAAATGAGGAGGCTACTGCCTATTTTACGCCGAAAAAACATAGTACACGGTGTGTAATTACAAGTACACGGCATGTACTCCTTTAATTTAATTGTTCCTCTAGTGGAACCGCCACACTGTTCATCCGTCGACATGAGTACATGACATATACTCCTAAGTACATGGCGTGTACTGCCGCCCAGCTAGTGGCTGCTCCACTGCCTTACTATTTTGGTCGGCCAACTGACTACATGGCGTGTAAAGAACCACTACACAGCATGTAGTTGGTTCCTACATCCTTTGTCGCAAACATGGCTACACTCCCTATGTACTCATCCCAACACGGCCAGAAGTACACGTCGTGTGGAAAAAGTACACGTTGTGTAGTTCCAAAATTTAGGATTTTTCCCCCATTTTCCGTATTTAATTAAAACACTTAAGGAAAAGCGAAAAGAAGAATCTTGTACCTCAAAGATAAGAACCGAGTTCTTACAAACATCCCCCTTACAGAAATTCGTCCTCAAATTACCTTTCCAAGGGTGGAGAAGATATAGACGTGAACATCTCCGGCCACTGAGCACGTATGTCACCCTCCCGATCCCAGGTCTCATCCTGCACTCGTCCTTGCTGCCATATCACCCGTACGAGAGGAACTGACCGGCCTCAGAGAACCTTCGTGCTCCTATCAACGATACGAATCGGATGCTCCCCGAAGGACACATCTGCCTCTAGCTCAACCTCCTCAGGTTGAAAGAAGTGAGATGGGTCTAAAAGATAGTGACACAATAGAGATATGTGAAAGACGTCATGAATGGCTCGATACCGCTGCAGTAACCACAACCGATAAGCAACTATCCCAACTCTCTCAAGAATCTAAAATGGCCCCACATACCATCGTGAAAGTTTACCCTGTCTCCCGATCCGTTTGTGTCCCAGCCTCGGCGAAACACACCAGAAAACATGATCCCCAACCACGAACTCTAAGGGTCGTCTACAGCGATCCACATACGACTTCTGACGAGACTGTGTGGTAGCCATCCACTTCTAAATCAACTGGACCTGCTCAGAAGTCTCCTGCGCGAGATGTGGCCCCGGTAAAGCTGTCTCACCTGTCCCTATCCAGCACAAGGGTGAACGGCATGGCCTACCATATAGAGCCTCGTATGGTTCCATCTTAATAGTATACTGAAAGATATTGTCATAGACAAACACAACTAAGGGTATATGATTCTCCCAAGAGCCCCAAAATTCTAGGACATATGCACGCATCATGTCCTCTAGCACTTGTATCGTATGCTCTGACTGGCCATCTGTCTGAGGGTGGTATACTGTGCTCAGAATCACCCGTGTTCCCAGTGCCCTCTGAAAACTCTTCCAGAAACAAGATGTAAATTGGGCATCCCTATCTGAAACGATAGAACGAGGAAACCCATTAATATGTACGAGCTCTCGGACTTACAGCCTTCCGAGCTCGTCAACACCGAAGGTCTCCTTGATCAGCAAAAAGTGAGCTACCTTCGTGACTCTGTCCACAATAACCAACACAGCATCATTACCTCTCGGTGACCTAGGAAAACCAGTCACGAAATCTGTCGTGACATCTTCCCATTTCCATTCCGGAATGGGTAACTATTTTAACAGCTCACTTGGCCTCTGGTGCTCCGCCTTCGCCTGCTGACCTGTGGAACACCTCATAACAAAACCAGCTATCTCACTCTTCGTACCCAGCCACTAGTACTGACAACTCAAGTCACGGTACACCTTGGTAACCCTGGGATGAAATGTCCAAGCTGAAGCATGAAACTCCCGCATCAGCTCCTCGCGTATATCCCCTAGAACCCATACTCGTCCATGGAAACACAAAATCTCATCACCGCCTATCGTCCAACCAGGAGGAGGGTCCTCACTTGCCATTGACTCCCGTAGAACTAGGCCTTCAGGATCCGATAGCTACCTCATCCTCACTATGTTCAGGAAGGTAGAAGTCACAGCTACAGAGGAATGATATGTCTGCCCCTGACTATCGTGCACCTCCAGATGCATCTCAGAGAACAAAGCCATGAGATGCCACTCACTGTTGGCCTCCTGCACTGCCTGTATCTGAGTCTTCCTTCTCAGTGAATCACCTACTACATTACCTTTACCAGGTGTATAGGCATGCTCAAAATCGAAGGACTGTAGGTACTCGACCCACCTTCTCTGCCTCAGATTCAGGTCACACTGAGTAAAGATATACTTGAGTCTTTTGTGGTCATTAAAAAACAAAAAATGATCTCCCAATAGATAATGTCACCAATAACACAATGCATGTACAACTGCAGCTAACTCGAGATCACGCGTCAGGTAATTCCTCTCATGTGGCCTCAACTGCTGAGACCTGTATGCCACAACTCGGTCGCCCTGCATCAACACTACCCCCAGCCCAATACCTAACGCATCACAGTAAACTATATAGCTCTTCCCTAGCTCTAGGAGTATTAGAATAGATGCTGATGTCAACCTTCCCTTCAGGTGTTGAAAAGATGCCTCATAAGCTTCCGACCAAACGAACATCACACCCTTCTTAGTCAGACCTATCAATGGTGCATCTTCGAGGGAGAAGTTCTATATGAAACGTCTGTAGTAACCAGCCAACCCTAAGAAACTTCTTATCTCAAACACGTTCTTAGGCTGCTACCAAGAAACTACTACTCTCACCTTCTTCGGGACTACTGAAACTCCTACCTCAAAGATGATATGTCCCAGGAAGTGAATCTGGTCCATCCAAAAGTGGCACTATGAGAGATTAGCATATAGCTGATGCTCCCTCAGTGTACTAAATACAATATCAAGATGGGTGGCATGGTCGTGTCGAGTGTGAGAGTAAACCAAGATGTCGTCCACGAATACTACCAGAAAAGAATCAATATACGGATGGAAAACATGATTAATCAGAGCCATAAAAACTGCTGGTGCGTTCGTGAGTCCGAACGGAATAACTGTATACTCATATAGATCATACCTACTCCTGAAAGCCATGAGAGGTATATCAGATGGTCTCACGTGCAACTGATGATATCCTGATCTCAGGTCAATCTTCGAGAACACTCGTGATCCATGAAAATGATCAAAAATATAATCAATCCACGGTAAGGGATATCAGTTCTTAACCGTCAACTGGTTCAGCTTCCGATAATCCACGCAAAATATGAGGGTACCGTCCGCCTTCTTCACAAAAAGGACCGGAGAACCCCAAGGAGAAGTACTGGGTCAGATAAATACCATTGCTTCCAACTCCTCCAACTACCTCTTGAGCTCCTACAACTCAGGGGTGACCATCCTATAAGGAGGAATGGACACCGGTGCTGCTCATGGCACAAGATCGATGGAGAAATCCTCCTCTCGTACTAGAGGTAGACATGAAAAGTCATCTGTGAAGACATCCCTGAAACGATAAAAAACTAGAGGGAAATTTTTCTCACAAGTCCCCTGATCATCCAGATATAAACTCACAATCTGGGCTGTGACTCCACCTCGCCCATGATGCTCTGGTCCAGCTCGACTCGCCTGGACATTCCACTCGCCCTTGTATAGAAACTCTCCTCCCTCTGGTGACGTGAAACTCACTCTACGACAATAGAAGTCTACAACGGCTCAAATGGGAACCAACCAGTCCATCCTGAGAATGACATCATAGCTCTTCATCTCTAGGAAATATAGGTCCCAAAGGAAGTAACACCCACCAACCTCAAGGGGGAACTCCTTCCACTGACGTACACCATCCGTTCTAGTCCCCAACGGAGTGTCTAGTTTCATGATATCAAAAAAAGTATAAACACTGTGCCCAAGGCTCTCCACAATGAGTACCGATATGAATCTATATGTATCAACCTTATAGAAAAGTACTGAAGATAAGACAGATACTACTAGAATAGTACATATGACTGTAGAAGGTCCGAGATCTTTCTCATGTTGGGTCTGTTGCACTGTATATGTCTACCCAGAACCGTGGACCTGCGACACAGCCTGGCTACCCTGAGCTATCCCGCCCTGCTGCATCTGAGATCCTGGTGTCTAGCTACCACAGCCACAGCCACCATCTCTGCCTACACGGCCGGACTCCGAGTCAACACTACATGACATGTATAAAAGCTACACGGCGTGTTTAACCCAAGACTTTCCCTAACCCATGTCACTGCCCACATGGTTTCTGACACGGGAAGAGACTACACGGAGTGTACTTAGGGTACACGGCATGTACTCAACAAGCTCTTTTTCCTTCCCAAACAGAAGGCCATACATAACGTGTGAAAAAATACTACACAGCGTGTATACTGGGTTTCCAGACAGTATGCCTCATAACTTCCCCAGAACCTAGAAAACACTGAAAAACAACACCTAAGTGTCAAATTATGACCCATGAGGGCCCATACTCTCCACGAATCAATGTTTGAAATTTTATCTGTGTTATAACTAATAAACAGTCAATGATCCACCAAATTGTGGTCAATGGGGGACCATACTCCCCAAAAACCAAAGATTTGCATCCATTCTATAAACAGGCTTACACAAAATACTCTATCAAAAAGCAGGTATTTATCAAGCAGCTATCACAACATCATGCTTTTCTATCACAACAACTATCACAACAACATGAAATTTTCTAATGCACCTATATGCCATGGAACTATGCATGGCATGTGATTTCTAGCATGTGCCTAGATGATGCATGAGATGGCATACCCTCATCTTAGCGGGTTGCAACTAAATATAACCAAGAGATAAAGTATAAACCTCACAATACAAGTGCGTCAGCCAATTGTGAAATCATATCAACTGTAAAATTTTCAAAATCAAAAACCTGAAAAATACGAGGTAGACTAGCTTTTCCCTGTACGCGGGTTAGCTACGCCCAGGAAAAGCTTATTACTAACTACCATTCTTCCTATCCCTGACTAAGGCTCCAAACATTAAGTTGAAGAAAAGAAACACCCTCTGATAACACTTTGCAACGTCCAGGTTCGGGGTTCCACTCAACGGGTGCCCCGAACCTGGTTCGCCACGTGACCTCAAGAGCATTTCCCCAAACGCCAGAGGTTGCTGACTAGTAGTGAGGGGCCAGGTCTTATAGTGGGGAAACTATGCCCTCATTTGTCAAAGTGTAGCACAGCGGAATGAAATAAAAAATGCAATGAACAAGAGAAGAAATAAATCATACAAAACTAAAATAAACAACAGCAGTGTATATAACCAATAGTATATAGAAAATGGTGCAACATGTCTTATGTTCTAGTAAATTAGCCATAACATGTTACATAGTAGTACAATACAATACAGAGTACAAGTACAGAAAGACAAAATAGCTGGCAGCGGCATCGCGAGCCTAGGCCCGGTCTCATGCCCTCCTACTCCTCAACAACAGTCATGTGCCTGTATAGGGACTCTTGCCCCTATCCACAATGCAGAAACGTAATCTGTTTGGGCCGAAAAGTGTGACCCAAACAGGGTGTGAGAAATATATCTCAGTAGGCACCAACCAAAGGCTCGTGCCCAACTGCGTGTGATCATGCAACAATAGTGTGCAATAGTAAAATGCAATAATGTAAGAAGTACTCAAAAGTAACTAACTACCAGTTATATTTACATTTTATTATTCATTTAATCCATTAAATACTAGAAATCACCATAGTGCATTTCTAAGTAAACAGCCCACGCCCTCAGATAAACAAAACCGTACCCTCAGGTAAGCATAATCTAACCCACAGGTATAGCCCTCAGGCATAACAGAATTTCCCCTCTGGCGTAGAAAGTATCTCCCTTAGGCACAGAATTCAAGCCCTCAAGCACGAAAGGTTTCCCTCAGGTGACATAACTACAGCCCTCAGGCTAATCAGTGCAGTGCCCATAGGCTATTCACAACAACGCCCTCATGCTAAACAGGTAACCAGGCCATGCCCAACAGGTAACAAGCAGTAATAATCAATTTCTCTCAAGGAAATTCTACAATTACCACTTTAAAGGCATACCCTCGGGTATCCTGGCCAAATGGATAAACAGTGGAACACACCCCCAGGGTGGTTCCGTCAAAACAATGATCCCAACTAGCCTTTTATTATCACAATTTAATCACCTATGAAAATATATGAATTAAATATAGCAACGGCCTCAGCCACACGACACCCCAGCATGGGTTCGTGGCCCAAAAACGGACAAAACACACGACAATTGGAAAAATAAACACCAAGCTACCTACCTTATATGCCAACGAGCATTATACCCGAAAGATGACTCCAGAATTTCCCCTGAATGGCGTAGATCTGAAGAAGAAGACAAATTGTTCAAACCCAAATAACACTTGTTAAGAGAAGAATTGGTAAAAAGCATCCAAGGAGGTGGAATCGCATACCCGTTCGGTTCCAACGGAATCGTCCGAGGTAGAAACTGATTCCAGATGAACACCCGGTGGATCTTCAAAGGTCTAGCCTCTTCATTTTTCTCCAAAACAACTCAAATGACTCCTCTGCCAAATGAGGAGTCTACTGCCTGTTTTAAGATGTAAAAACAAAGTACACGACATGTACTTCCAAGTACACGACATGTACATCCAAGTACACGGTGTGTACTCCTTTCATTTAACTATTCCTCTGGTGGCACCCTCACACTGTTCATCCATCGACATGAGTACACGGCATGTACTCCTAAGTACACGACGTGTACTGCCGCCCAGCTGGCGGCTGCTCCACCGTATTACTATTTTAGCCTGCCGACTGACTACACAGCGTGTAAAGGACCACTACACGATGTGTAGTTGGTTCCTACACCCTTTTTTCCGACATGGCTACACTCTCTGAGTACTCATCCCATGACGGCCAGAAGTACACGGCGTGTGGAAAACGTACATGGCCTGTAGTTCCCAAATTTAGTATTTTTCCCCCATTTTCCATATTTTATTAAAACACTTAATGAAAAAAAAAATCCCGTACCTCAAAGAGAAGAACCAGGTTCTTACAGCGGAGGTCACCTATAATAATTTTTTCCACATGAGAATCCAAAAGGATCCATATGAAGCAATTTTTGGAAAATGATGCTGAGCATCATCATTTTTGGATGAATTCGGTGAACATAATCTATAAGGACATAAAATGGTTCATGAAATGGTAGAATAGGTGATAATAGTACAGAAGCATATCTAGGTATACAAAATTAAACAAAATAGATACATTGACTATCATCGATGAGACCTAGAATTTGTGGTTAGATACATGTTATTCCACCTTATATTTATCATGATATTTGGGAAGAAATGGATTGTTATTCCTAAGTACATCAACCCCATTTATATCATTGATCATGTTATAGTTGGGGCCTATTTACTAGAACATACACCTACCAAGTCTCAAGTACATGATATATTTCATTTATCCCACTTGAGGAAGTACAGACCAAATCCCTCATATGTACATAATCCATGGGTGGTACAGTTGGAAAATGATATTGATTACAAATAGCCTCTAATGAATCTATTTGATCATAGAAGTAATGTTATATTCAAAAATACTTCCTTCATAGTCAATATATTATTGTAGAACCACAATTATAAAGAGCCAACATGGGTATCAGAGGATGTAATGTGGGGGAAATACCATTAGTAGTTGATGGTCTATAAAATTATGAGGGAAAAATTTCATATGGGGGAAAGCATGTAACAACCCAAAATATTAGTCAATAAGAAATCCCTTATAATAATTATGTCACATAGTATAATCACATAAAATAACATTAATTACACAATAAAAACAATAAAAAATATAATTTATTAAATAATAGGTATTACAAAATATTAAGGAATATATACTGATTAAATAATAATTTGACCTTTTGAAATAGTAATGTGACCCTAATGAATAGTAAACTGACCTATAGAATAGTATCCTCACCTATTAATGTATAAATAAAATATGGGTATATTATAAATAAAAATATAATATATCTATATCATAATATAAGTAAATAAATTCATTAGAATGATATATTAAGTGTTGGTATTTTTGTATGTTATGAATATTAAATTAAAAATTTATAATTAATATAATGATTTATAACAAAAATAATATTCATAAAAACTATTCATAAATTAATATTTTTCTGTATCATGATTATAATATAATTTTATGTACCCTTAATTAATTATTCAATTGTTATAAAATATGTTATAATCATAATGTCTAAATTTTCCATGTAAATGATAATTTTAACAAAAAATAATATTCTCATAAATATAAATTCTTTTCATAAAATGGTCCTCAATTTTGAATTCTAAATTAAAAAACGATAATAATTTTTTTAAATAGAATAATTTTTGGTGAATATTGAAATATAATAATTTATAATATTATCTAAATATATGAATAAGGGAGTCATGAATGATGTATGGACGTTTTGAGATAAAAATATATAAGTATCCTTATATTTTAAAAAGCAATAATTGATAATTATCAAACTACTCATAGTCTGGAGTCAAAATTATAAACTAATGAATAAAATAATGATTAATACCTCTCTCCTCCCCTATAATTACCACCTCCTCACCTCACACATATCATATATTGAGACATGTCAAAATCCTTCCAAGTAATATTCCCATAGTACTCCCACTATGTACATGATCCCTTGGTATCAGGAAAAGAAACAAAATCCAAATTCCCTATGTAGGTTCTCAAGTAGAGGAATTCAAGAGGTAAAACCCTCTTTCTTCTTCATTAATTTTTTTTGAATTTATTTTCATTACCTATTATCTCCTAGAATCCCCTATGATTAGTGGAATTATAAATATTTGTTATTATATATCATGGAAGTTTATTTTTCAATGGAATATCCTTCATTAAATCTCTTATCCAATCTTTTTTCTAAAAATTGAAAAATTGTCCGTGAGGTGTTAATTTATTGGCCTCAAGGATAAAAAAATTTCATATTCTTTTACTACCTTCATGGATGGTCTTAAAATAGTTATAATGGTTGAAATATGTTTTGAAATTTATTTTATAACAATTTTTTTTGTTTTTTAACTGACATATAAACAAAATATTAAATAAAAAAAACAAGGTTATTATGTGTGAAAACCAACCAAAATAATCAAAATTATTGTCGGTAAAAACGTATCTAATGATTCATACTAAACCCAAATAACCAAATAAATTATATAAACATTTAGATTATGTATTTTAATTAATAACATTTAACTTTAGGCCTGGATATATATTTTGATTTAACATGATAATCCATACTCTTATAGAAGAGAACTAATCATGAAAATCAAGAAAACGAACACCCCTAAATAATGAAATTTAACTCTATAGCGCACCAAAAGGCCATATATTAACTTAAATAACTTTATTAAATAATTTACATGTATAAAATGTTCTATATTTATTAATTACTAATTCTAATTCGATTATTTTGGACATCAATTACTGGTGTCTAATTGTTTTAGAAAAAAGGTGTATGATTCATTCTTAACCTATATTTTTTCCCTTAAGTTTATGATTTATCTCCCTTTATCAAACTTTAACACTCCTTTATTTTTATATAATTATTATATATTCTGTTATAATGTTCCAAACTCATTTATCAATAACAATTTATTTTTATTATATAGGGATATGAATATTTTAAAAGGTTTTATTTTCACTTCTTCTCAATAAGTAATCATGATTAAAGGGAACTTAATGGATTCATACTTTTTTTCAAGTTCTCTCCATAATCATTATTCAGACTCCATTATTTTTATAAAATCAATAATTTTACAATGAAACAATATTTTGGTTCTATTCATGTGTTATACAAATAATTATAAATTTTCCATTTTAATAACTCTTTAATGGTTTCCCTTAAACTGCATTAATGTGGTTCAATAATAAAGAATCCTAGAAAACATCTTTTTTATTATTTCACATAATTTGTACAAAATTTATTTTTATATATTAATATTTTCATTATGTAATTTTAAATAATGATTTAAATAAATTATTTCATGAACTTGTTTAGGATACACCCTCTGGTTATGCCTTGTGACATATTTATGATACCCATTTCATTCCTTGGGAAAACCATATGTTTATACATATAGATTGAATATTTTTGTCGAACTAATACACATGAAAATTTTATGACGGTTATGAATTGATAGTGATCCAATGCATTGGGTAATCTTTAGTCTCCTGATATGTCATGTTGGGATCGGTAGTAAAGTTGATTCCTTTATGGGATTTTGTAAACCATGTAATATCATCTTGTTCAATAGCCTGTAATCAGGTTTATTCCATGTGATATGTTTTTTCAGCATTAGTATGATTCCATTATTACGATTTCTCGTGGTATAAATTTCATTATTCATTATGTCTATTAATGTTCTGTTCCTTTAATTTTGTCAGATTATGTCTTCTAACCCATGTTTTGTGTTTATTCTTATGATTATTCCCTTGTTAGACTTTTTACCTCATCAATTTTTTTCATGTAATCCCTAATTTATCCTAGGATTATATAATATATAAATGTCAATTAGTATAACATTGTGATTATTTAATAAATGATAATTATATTTTTGTTTCAAGATGTTTAATTAAGAGAAAATTCATCAAATTATAATTGACATTTTGAATATTGGTTTAATATGATTGTGTATTATTGTTAAGATCATGTACTAAATTGTGTAAAAGTATTGGGCCATTATTTTTTGTAGTCGAAGATAAATATATCTTTTCTATTTGAGGGCCCACACACCTACCTGAGTGGATAGCCCATTTGCTACCTACATATTACCATGGCTTAATGTGGACATACATGTCATGAACCAAAGTACATGTGAATGATCTAGGATACATATAAATGTGATGATATTCATGACTATGACCTCACATGGTTAAAAATTTAATGCTTTCTGCAGAGAAAATTATGTACAGAGGTACATAATCATGATCTATTTCTTTGGATAAAACATCTAGAAATCAAAGTGAGTCCATAATTCATGTGGATGATGACACACTGTGTAATCCAATAAATACCGTCTTTACCTCATAGATTCTTTTTTCGGACTCATATTTTGTACATATAGTATCCTATCCTCAGTGTTTTTTTGTATAAAATGAAAAGGATTAATTCATATTTTTATTTTAAATATGTTGTGAACTGTTCTGAGTGGGATAATTCTTTTTATGCTGATCGATGATAGAAGTGATCATACCAGATCATTAGAGGGATTCAATGAAGTGATGGTAAACCGTTATTAAAGGGATGGGTATTCACTCTAAATAAAGTACTTCACTAATTATCAAAATCATAGTTCCCCAAAATTTAATATTATAGGTAGAGATGATACTCACCTATTCAAGGTGAGAGTCTACTATCTTTGAGGACAATACTACCATGTCACTCTAGGGAATGTGTCCCTACTAATAGATATTTATAGTAGATATGGTACTCCCATATTCATGGATCATGTCATCTATATACTGGTATGGTACTAATCTATCACACCATGACATAGACCCCCACACACATTATTCATAAAAGAGATGGAACTGCTTTGTTCAGATTGGGAATCTTCTATATAAGTGAATAATACACCACTATCACACATGGGACAAATTCCCCCATATTCATTATATTGTAATATATGATACAAAATATACAAGAATATGTCCTCTATCTTTCTAGTTTAATCCCCTATCATATTATTGTAGTGTTTTGATTTTTATTTGATAGTGTTCCCCCACATGTTGTCGAGAAGTGGTGTGGTGTGAGCCCTTTTCTTGAATTCTTCAGGAAAACACATGATATGATGGACATTGATAATGATCTTTTTGAGTTGAAGGTGGATGCCTTATTACCAGGATATTCCAATTCTATCTATTTTTCATCATTAATGAGAATATATATTTTAGGTTTTTATTTCCCTCCCCCTTTTGATAGAAGTGAATAATTATATTATGTGTCGTTATTAATCCATTAGATATTTTAGCGCATCCTAATTAAAATATAAATATATATTCACCACTAAACATAATTTTCCCAAACATGTCAGGTCTTATGAATATGACATACATAACAAAAATAAACTTAAGTATAGGGAAACTAAGGCTCATAGAACACATAAAAATTTCATGTATGAAGATTAGGAACTAAGAACTATTAGTTTTAAATTATTCATGTCATGGTCATGTTATTGCATATTTTCTATTTGGGGGTGTTTTATCCATTATAACATTTCATTTTACACTGCAATACAGTTTCTTCCCTTGAATCTACTAAAAGAACAATTTTCAACCAAGTGAAGACGATTCTTATTATTATTCCACTGATTTTTTTTATAGAGATCGTTGGGTACATGTTTATATTTACAATCAGAAAAGACAAATAATTTTATTTACTACTTCATGGTGCTTTTCAAGATCCCATATTCAATAGTGGTGTGCTTGGTGATGTTATGGATTGGCTTGTCATGAACCATGGCAGATCACCATCCAGCCTGGTTCGCAACATGGCTCGAATGGTGTTCTCGATCCCCACAGACTGGCACAAGTATCAGTGTATCATAAGTGAACTTAAAACCAATTTACCCAGATCAAAAATATCAATACCACTGTCTAGAAAAATAAAATGAAGCTATAAATATACATCCACAAATTCTTTTAAACTATAGTCTTATTTAATGACTAAAAATCAACTAATAACCCAAAGGAAACTACCACAATGATAGAAAGCTAAAACTCCAATACCAACCTCCATGTAACATGAGGCACAACATGAGGTGAAACATCCTCAAGAAACAAACACCATATAGCACGATAAGACCATCAAAAACTATAACCACCATCACTAAGCTTGTTTCCTCAACTTGGGATACACAAAGAACATTGTCTAAATTCCCCCAAAGGTGTATGTACGTTGTGAGCGAAAGGCTCACTAGGAATCCATCGAAAAATATTCCACCCATAACCATTTAATGATGAAAAAATTTTCATGTTAAACAAATAAAAGGGAAAATAAATGCTTGAACATTATTTAATGAGAACAATTTTTAATGACTAGTGTTTTAAATGAATACAATTTTAACGAAAAAACGTAAATTAAAACAGACATGCATAAATACTTTTGATATAACCTAAGTGTTACACCGGTAATCAAGGATTAATCATGGATCACTAAACTCGGAGTGGCCACATTAGTGTTAGCTAGCGTGGGTCCCCAGATCTTCATGTCTCGGTGAAACATGGCTTAGAAACCCCAACCCTTAGTAAATGTGGCTTTGAAACAAGGAACCTTAGAAAACATGGCATAGAAACCAAGACCCTCATCAAACATGGCATAGAAACCTTTTCTCTAAGTCATTAATATGTTTAGTTAGTGTAGCAGTTTTCAATACTACTACGTGAAATAGGGATGAATCCACCCTCAGATAACTAGCCCACTAGTTCAGTCCACCTTCCTAGAAACTCAGGCTACTCACATGACACACAAACATGTATGAAGTTCATAAAGGGTTCACATCACATAAAAATCCAAGGTAAAACACAATGAATTCCAAGATACCTTTTACACCATCAATTTAAATTTTATGATCCATGTTTAGGTCACATGTCGCATTTATGTTTAATAGCCGAACATGGTACTTACAGACACAAAACAAAAAATTTCGCACCCAAATGACATTATAAAATATTACCCAAACCAAAACCTTGTCCAATAATTTTTCACATCATTTATATAATTTTATAAACCCATTTAAAAAATTTATAAATCAATTCTTAAAGAGTATCACTGGGATTTACACTTGAAAAGAAACGAAAAATCCCCATTTTGAGTTAACCACACACCAAAATATTTTTAGAACATAATATGCATCGCATAAACCACCAATTAAACCAATTTAAAATATTAAAAAAATTACAATTAAACAAATACCAAGAAAATTTATTGAAAAATTTGGAAAATGTGTCGCACTACATGAAACAATATAAATGTACTCAAAACCTCTTTTATGATGAATCGCATCTGGATCACACACCCAAATAACTCACTACACCTATTTCACTTTCATGAAAACTAAATCAATAGTTCCTAATACATAGATGAATAGTATATCATTGGTTTTCATAGAGTAATACACTGACATTTCACATACGTGCTACTAACAAATCAAGTAACATTAAATTATAAACAAAATCATATTCACAGCATACCGAGCATATAATAATTATGCCAAATTAATTTATTCTACATTTTTATTCATAAAATAACACTTATATGCAGAATCATATTCTTCAACATTAAAAAAATTATAGAAAAAAATTACATAACAAAATCATTATTCTAAAAACTGTATTTCCACAACATGAACAAAGAAATAAATTAACAATATAGTTTAAATGAACACTACCATGGTTGAAAAAACCCCATGAAATATTTTGAAACACTTTTTAGAATATGTCACATGACTCAAAATACTAAAAACTAAACCAAATATTCAGCTCTGACTCAACACACATTAACGATAAAGAAAAACACAATCTGTATAGTTTATAAAATCAATTAAATAGTTCAGTATGGGTTTTCACATAAAACTCACATTTATCACACATACATACCATAGCATAATTAAAACTAAAAATCCCAGAAAAAAATTATTAAAAATATGTTAATTTAATTTATGAAAAAAATTAATTCTCCTAATAATGGATAAATGTGGAACCACTTACCTCACTTGGTTGAACATCTGGAATATTAGGAAAAACTTATTCTCACCGCATTCACACCACAATGAAACTAGAGCAAACCTAGAAACAAAATATTAATGATTAAAATCAAACCCCAAACCACAGTAAACCATAAACTAAATTCAAACCCCTACAATGAATTAGTACAGTTTATCAGAAGGAGTGTAAACTAGAGTGTGGTCATGGTCACCAGAGGAGGAGTCTGGTGCGTTCACAATGGGTAGAGGGGGAGGTCGGTGGTTTCAAAACAGGTAGAGGTGGAGGCTGACATAGAAGATTGCGATGTGACATGGCATGTCATCGTGATGGGGGTAGGGAGGCTAATGAAAGGCAGTCACTAGATGAGATGAGAGGGAGTAGGGAACCGGGTGAGTTAGCAGACCAAAAGGTGGAAATGAGATAGACGAGGTGATGAAGTAGGGGCGACCCAAGACATGGGAGGGGGAGGCGGATCAATGATGTGATGGGGAAGGGGAAAAAAGTGATGGGCGCCACCTAGGGGAGAATGCCATAAAAAAACAAGTATACATTATAAAATAAGAACAAAATAAAGATAATAATGTTAATAATAATAACATAATAATCTTATTATAATTTTCAATAATAATAATAATAATATCATCAAATATTATTATTATTATTACCATTAAAACAATTATTTATTTCATTTTTATTATTTTATTAGATTTTAATTTTATCACATACATAATTTATTTCTTTATTTTTAATTCATTTTATTTAATTATTTGATCATCGGTAGGTCATATGGTGGCCAGGTGAAGCCACAAGGTTTCCAAATCCTGCTTCTCTCGATCATCGAGTGCTACCAAGCCGCGAAAACACATTTATCTATAAAAACTCAAAATTCAACTGGGACTCATCATGCATCTCAACAGAATATTTTTTAGCCAACTAAAATAAAAAAGTGATATTAAATTATCATAATATTAACAATAATATAAATTATCGTAATTTTAATAAAAACGTAAAAAAATTATATTACTAAAGCTATCGATAATAATAATAATAATATTTTCAAATGATATTATTTTTATTATCATTAAAATTTTCCCTTGAATTATATTACACTTATTATTTTTATTTTATTCTCATTTTATTATTCATTACATTTTATTCATCTACCTTGAACATTAGGAAATTCATGTAGTAAACTGGGAATGGTCGAGCGGTGACCCAAGTGAGGCTCCACAACGTCGACCATGGGGCACTAAATGTTGTCAAAGACATAATGTGCATTTTAAAATAAGAACCTGAAAATTTAAGACACGATTCAACCAAAACTACCTGATTCCCAGAAATAAATATAATACATAATTCAGAAATGGATGGTGTGAAAATTATCCCCATCGTAGCACTTTCCATCCTCATAATTCCACAACTAAGACTAAACCCCCATGTTAGTAGCCGATACCCCTAGAGGTTAAAAAAGGATCCCTATGAAAATAAATAGAATAGAGAAAAAAATACCATTCTTAGAGAAAGTGACATAAATAAAAACTTCATGAAACCTGTGAAAATATATTTTTCTCAGTGTCGTGCACCACAATGAGATGGATCAACACCAGTTGATTGAAAAAGGAAAGGAACTCTCACACCTAAATAATCCAACTTCACAAGTCAAAACACCTCAAGAACTATTTAACGAATACCATGTCGTTTTACTAGAATAAAAAAGGAACACCATTCATGTCCATGGAACACTTTGATCACCTACCACCACGTGAATTCTGGGAGTAGAACTAGATGTCCATCATGGGAAAACCCAAAGGGGCCCACCATTAGAAACCTAATAACACCTGTGATGAGACTCGAAAATAATTATGGGGAGCTCTAATAAAACACCAACCAATTATGAAAAGGAAAATGATAATTCAATCTAGACACATCAGTGAAAGACCCACCATGGGTCACTCTACCGTTTGAACTATAGGAAGATACACAACATTTACATTTCCTATCAGTGACAAAAAACCCCTCCATAAGTGGAGGGGTGGGTGGGGCCCAACTACCAATGAATCAAAACCCCAGTAAATATTAACCAAATATTTCACATACCTAGATAAGCACTAATCAATATTGAGGATTATTTCCCCAAATAAACCCCATAATGGACATTAAGTTGAGGCTTCTTCCCGGTGATACCCAACCACTGGGTTTTAAAGAAAAAAATAACAATGCCCTCACATACCCATGTTATATACCTTACATTCAAATAAGCCAAAACATAGAAATAAGGTTCTGCCGCCACTCTCCCCTGATCAAGAACAACTGAAATTGTATAGCTACACTGGAGGTTTAAAATATTCCTATCTTCCACACTAAGAACCAGAATTAGACCCAAGCCTTAGACAACCTTGATGTTTCCCTGATTACATGTCAGCATAACTCCGAGGACTATGACTAGATACCTGATGATCGAAGCATAATCTTCCTCATAGCTAGGAATTTAATACTCTCGAACATAGGTTCTTCTTCCCTGGTACCACATGCAACCACACTACTATCGATACAACACCAACAAACACAACACACCACAACATCCAAAAACTCCCTCATGAAAAATCTAACAAAACAAGGGTTTAGATGATACATAGGAATAACTTATTCACCTTTACAAAAAATCACAAGATAGATATATGCACCATAAAAAGTACCTTGTGGACAGAAAAATTAGAACACCCTTAGAGGGGGACACAAACCTATGAAAACATGGATTCTCGGAAGATTCGGAAAAATCCACCTTTTCTCTTCAAAGATAACTCACACTTCATGACATCACCAAAAATAACCCTTGAAACCGATAAAAGTCCTAAAAGCCTCTCTAGAAATCAGACAACACCGACATATCTGAATCTCCATCACCCTCCCCAGCTGGAATTCCTTTCACCATTTTCTAGGGGGCCCTTCAAACATAACAGTGTCAAAAATCATACCTAAAATCTCAGACAACTCAAAGAAAAAAAATGACTTCAACTCTCTTATTATCCATCATCTCACTACGTGAGGATCTACATATCCAAAAATAGTAAAAGGGGTAGACTTAGCACTATCACTCAAAGGGGAGAGTCCATGCTTTAATCAATTGGATGGCCAACCAACGACGAATTGTTTATGGACACACTTCAATCGCATGTTAATACTTTTATGGGGAATATAATAGTAATGAAAGAAAACCATGGACCCAATCAAACTAGTCCAATGGAAAAGACATACCAGAAAAGAACAATAAATGTGTAGGGGAACCACTATAAGGTCCCACCGATGCTCTTTTCAAAGGAAACCACTTACAACACACTTTTACACAAACTTACTTGTGTGACATCAAACTCAAGACAAAAATAATCCCAAAAGGATATTCGGCTCAAAAATCATCACATCCAATATCTCCAAATCACATGGTCACACCATAAAATCACTAGTTATGAAGACACCAGATTTTCCTTTAATATGACTTTTTGAAAATAAATGAAGATGGTGGATTGGGAAAACACCAATGGTGTCTCAGGGGCCTCACACATGTGTATTCTTATGTCACATGACACCCACCTCATGTCTATCCCGACACTCATCATGTCATTCCATTATCAATTCCTCAATCCATATATGCACTTGCATGTGTTTTCCCATGAGAACACCAAGGATAAACACTATACAATTCCATTTTTTTCAAAACCAAAACATTAAACCAAAATATTTCAAACCATACACTTCATTTTACTTTTAAATAGATTCTTCTCAAAATTTATTAAAGGAAAAAATCATTTTTACATAAAAACAAGATTCTAAAAAATCCAAATCAAAGAGATAAAGAATAATGCAAAAGGAACTTGTGTTAGTGGGTGACTATGACATATATTTGGCATTCATATTGCAATAATGACACCACTATAGAGTGTATTGTACGACAATGTCCCCAGATCCACATGGATTTCCAGGCCTTGTGAGATAAATGGGGCCACCGATCATACTCCCTTTTCATTTCCCCTGAACAAGATTTTCCATAAAGACCGACCACTCAGTCAAACCTAAACATAACCTAGTAAATCGAGTCCATCCAAGAGGTGTGTTGGCCACACACCATGATCGTAGCTAGAATGTCGAGTTCTGACACCCTAAACATCATTCTACCAAAACATTTTCAAAGGGAACATGGACCAATAGAGAAAATTGGCTCTGATATCATTTTCTCACGAACTAAGCCAGGTCCCCATCTGAACATGTGCCCAACCCAGTCTGCAACATGTCCTAATGGGAATTCCCAACCAAAAAAAGCTGGCACAAGTGCCAGAGTATCAAAAGTATAGTTGGGAATTATTTACCCCAAAAAATCATCACAAAACCACTAACAAGATAAATCAACTAAAACGAGAAATTGATAACCAAACATGCCTTTAAACTATAATCAGATTTATAGTATATAGTTCAACTGAAACCCCAATGGAAACTAAAATGAGAATAGAAAATCAAAACCCCAATACCATCCTCCAATAAACACGAGGCGCAACATCTTCGAGCTACCAACACCATCTAGCATGGGAAGACCATCAATAACCCAAACGAGCATCTCTAAGCACGATGCCTCAACCTGGGTTAAAAAAAGAACAATGTATACATGCACCCAAAGTTGTATTTAGGTTCTGACACAAAGGCTCAGTAGGATTCCACTGAAAAATATTCTATGCACAACCATTTAATGAAAAATACATTTTAAAGTTAAATAAATTAAAAAATATGCTTTAATAGCATTTAATTGAAAATATTTTTAATGACGGGTTTTTTAAATGAAAAAAAATTTAATGACAATAACATAAATTAAAACACATGTGAATATATACCATTAAGATAACATATCTATCACACTTGTCAAAATAGTTTAAACAAGGGGAACCAAACATGTGAGAGTCCCCATGGGTTTTATCTAGCAAGGGTCCCTAGATATTCTTGTCTCGATGAAACATGGAATAGAAACCCCCACCCCCAGTAAATGTAGCATAGAAAGAATAACACTTAGAAAACATGTCATAGAAACCACGAACCTCATCATCTGTGTCTTAGAAACCATGAACCTCAGTCATTCACAAGACTAATTGTTGTTGTATTTGTCGGTCCTGCTATGTGAAACAGGGCCGATGCCATCCTCATATCACTATCCCACTAGTTTAGTCATCCTTCACAGCTACTATTGATTCATGTTTGGTGGTCAAACATATTTCAATTTTATAAATGGTTCACATCACATAAAAAATCCAAGTTAAAATTCTAGGCATTCCATTGAATAATTTTAGGGATCAATTTCAATTTAATGATACATGTTCACGTCACATGTCGCATTTTTTGTGTAGAAGTCAAACAAGGTACTTACACACACAAAACCACTATTTTCACACCCAAATGACCTTTTGGGAATATTACGCACACCAAAACATTATCTCAACTAGTTTATCACCATTTATATTATTTTATAAACCCTTTTAAAGTTTTTATAATACAATTGTGAAAGACTATCACCGGGATTTACACCTGAAAAAAATACCCATTTGAAATTAATTGCACACCAGAATCATTTTAGTACTTAATATGTGTCTCTAAAAAAATCAATTAAACCAATTGAAAATTTGAATAAAACACTTTTACAATAAAAAAATACAATTAAAATTTATTTGGCAATATGAAAAATATGTCGTACTATATTAAACACCAAAAATACACTGAAAACCACTTTTATGAAAAACTGCATCTGGATGCCACACCAAGAACACACACTGCATCTCATTCACATTAATCATAACTAAATTCATAGTTCTGAATACATTGATAAATAATATAACATGGGTTTTCTCAGATAAACACACTAATATTTCACATAAATGCTACTATCAAATCATGTAACATTAAATTTCAATCAAAATAAAATTCAAAACATACCGAAAAATTAATAACAATGCCAATGTAATTGAACAAACATATTTAATCATCATATAACACTTATACGTGGAATCATTTACTTCCACATGAAAAATTCATTCTAGAAAAACATTTTCATAATATAATTATTCATTTTAAAACTATATGTCCACCACATGATCAAAATATTAAATCAACTGCACCTTTTAAATGAGCATTCTCATTGTTGAATAAACGACTAGAAAATTTGTGAAACAATTTTCAGAATATGCCACATGACACAAAATACTAAAAATTATACCAAATATTCATCTATGACTCAACACACATTGACGCTAAACCAAAACAAAATCTGCATAGTTTATAAAATTCTAATAAACATTTTAACATGGTTTTTCACAAAAAACACACACATATCACATATACCTATCAAAAATTAATTAAAAACTAGAATGATACCAAAAAAATAAATTAGAAAATATGACATATTATTTTATGAAGAAAACTAATTCATCAAATAATGGTTAAATGTGGAATCAGTTAACTCACATGGTGAAACATCTGTTAAATGAGGGAAAAAATATTCTCACCACATTTTCACCCCAAAGAATATAGAGGAAACTCTAAATAAATATTAATGATTAAAATCTAACCCCAAACCACTATAAACCCTAAAAGAAAATAGAAACACTATAATGAACGATAAGGGTTTACCAGAAGGAGAGGTAACCACAGTAGGGTCGTTGTCACCAAAGGAGGAGGTTAGAGGGTTCACAATGGGTAGAGTGGGAGGATGGTGGGTTCTCAATGAAGAAAGGGGGAGGCCAGTTGTGATGATTATGACGTGATGTGGCAGGTCGTTGTGACAAGAGTCGGGGAGGCCAACACTAGGTGGTCGCCAGGCAGGAGGAGAGGGAGCATAGCACAGATTGAGTTGTCCAGCTGAGAGGAGGGTAGCTGCGGGACCAGGTGAAGGATCAGGGGGTGATGCCGGACATGGGAGGTGGAGGGCGGACTAGCAAAGCGACGGGAAGGGAGAAAAAGGGAATGACATGAACTAGGGGAAAAGAAATCCAAAAAATTGAAAAATAATATATAATAAAATAAGAAAAAATAAATTGAAGTTAATAATAATAATAACATAATAAAAATATTATATTTTTCACGAATAATAAAAATAATATCCCCAAATAATATAATTATTATTACCATTAAAAAAATTATTTATTGTATTTTTCTTATTTTACTATATTTTCATTTTATCACTCACATAATTTTATATCATTATTATTAATTCATTTTATTTAATTAATTTTATAACGATAGGTCACATGGTGGCCCTGTCAAAGACATGAATTTTCCAAATCATGCTTCACCAAAGCATCTAATGTTGTCAAACTGTGAAAAATCAATTTTCAACATGAATTCAAAATTCAATCGGGGGTCATCTAACATATCTATAGAACATATTAAATCCAAATAAAATAATAATGTGATAGAAACATAATATATTATTCAAAATAATATATATTATTATAATATTAATAAAAACCTAACAAAATGTATATTATTAACGCTTTTAATAATAATAATAATAATAATAATCTCAAAAAATATTATTTTTAGTATCATTAAAATAGTCGATTGAATTAAATGACACATATTATTTTTATTTTATTCTCATTTTATTATTTATTTCATTTTGTTTATCTACCTTGAAAATTTGGCAAGTCATGTAGAAAACTGGGAATGGGTGATTAGTGACCCTGGCGAGCCCATGCAGCTTCGACCACCGGTCACCGAATACTGCCAAGGCCAGAGTGTTCATTTCTAAATAAGAACCCAAAATTTTATGTATGTCTTCAACTAGAACAACCTAATTCACATAAATTAATACAATAAATAATTCAGAAATGGTGGTTGTGACAATTATCCCAACCACAGTGCTTTCTGTCCCTGGAATTCCACAACTAAGTCTGAACCCCCATGTTAGCAACTCATACCCCCTTGAGGATAAAAAATGATCCCTATGAAAGAAATGTTAATAGAGGCAAACACACCATGATCCGTAAATGCGACTTAAATTAAAACATAAATGAACATGTGAAAAGACATTTCACTATGTTTCGTCCATCCCAAAGAGCTAGAACACCTCCAGTTTATTGAATAAGGAAAGGAAATCTCGCAACCATAGAATCCAACTTCACAAGTCAAAACTCCTCAATCTTCATTGAACGAAAACCACATCATTTGACTGTAACAAACATAGAATACAAAACACGTCCAAGGTATACATTGATCACCTATCGCGAAGTCAATTCACGGAACAAAATAAGAAGTCCAACTGGGGAAAGCATGAATGGGATCCCCACCATTAGAATCTTACCAACGCTCTAGACGAGACTGGAAAACCGACATGGGGAGGCCCGAGTGGGAACATCGACATTATGAGAAGGATAACTCCAATTCATTCTAGACACATCTGTGTGAGATCCAATATGGGTCTCCCCACCATTTGATCTATTGGATGATAAAAAGTTCGAGATTTTTTGTAAGTGACCAAGAACCTCTCCATAAGTGGTGGGGGGGGGTGTGGGGAGGGGCCCAACTATCAGGGCATCAAAAACCCACTCAAAGACAAACCAACTTCTTCACATCCCTATATTAGATCTAATCAATGTTGAGTCCAATTTCCCCAAATATACCCCTTAAGGGTCATTAAGTACGATTACGCGTTTGGTGAGACAAAACCACTCGGTTTTCAAGGAAAAGAAATAACAAATCCTTTACATAACCATGCGATAAACCTAAAAATAAAATTTACCCCAATGTGGAAACAAAGTTCTCCCACAACTCTCCATATGAATAAGAAAACTGAATCATGATAACAACACTGGAGTATTAAACTACTTCTATCATCCACCCTGAGGACTAGAATTAGACCCATGCCTTTCACGACCTAGGGTTTTCCCTGACTACGTGCCATCTTCACTCTGAGGCCTATGGCAGGGTCCATTATGTTCGAAGAATTGCAGGACTCATAATAGGGCATTTAAGACTCTTGAACAGGACTTCTCCTTTCCAGGTTCTACATGCAACCATGTTGCAACTCATAAAACACCATCAAACACAACACACCACAACATCCAACTACTCGCTCGAAAAACATCCGTCAAAACATGGGTATTGATGATGTATATTCATTATATCTTCACCTTCACCATCTAAATTAAGAAGAAAATGTTCATAGAAAACACTCCCCTTTGAACAGAAAAATTATAACTCCCTAAGAGGGGGACACACTCCTATTAAAAGAGGGATTCTTGAAGGATTCTTCAAAATACACCTTTTATCTTCAAAGAGAACTCACACTTCAAGACGTCACCAAACAAGAACCTTGTGTCCAATGAAAGTACTAAAACCCATTCATTATATTGGTAAAAATGATATCTTTGAATCACTATCACCCTTCCCCACTAAAATTCTTATCACTATTTTCTAGGGGGAGCTTCAAACACAATGGTGTCAAACTTCAAAACTGACATCATAGACAACTCAAAGAAACAAAATCACCCTTCAATTCCCCTTTCATCTATCTTCCTGCTATGAGAGGATCCACTTAACAAAAATAGGAAAAAAGTTAGAAATAGAACTATCACCAAAAGGAAGTTTGCATACATCAATAAACATGATGGTCGAGCAATAATGATATGTCCATTGACACATTTAAATTTTATGCTAATAGTTTATTTCAGGAATACAATAATCATTAAATAAAACCATGGACCCAAACAAACTAGTCCAATTCCAACTAAATTCCAAATGATAACAGAAAATGTTTAGGGGGAACCACTACAAGGGCCTCCAAAATCTCTTTTCAAATGAAACAATATATCACATGATTTCACACCAACATGCTAATAAGAATTGACACTCAAGACACAAATCACACCGAAAGGATTCTTTGCTTGGAACACATCACGTCCAACATTTCAAAAATACATGGACACAACACACAATCACCTACTATTAAAACACCTAATTTTCCTTTAACATATGTTTTTGATAGTAAATGAAGATGGTGGGATGAACGAACACCCATGGTTTCCCATGGGCCTAATTGAAGGGTATTCCCACACCAATCGACACCCACCTCATGTCCATTTTGTCACACATCCAGTAATACCATTCACAATTTCTACTTCAATATATTCTTATGCATGTGTTTTACCACGAGAACACAAAGGATAAAAACATGACCATTCTATTTTTTTCACAACCAAAACATTAAACCCACAAATTTCTAACCATGCACATCATTTTATTTTTAATGCTCTTCATTTTAAAATATTTTCCAAGAAAAAATCATTTTTACATAAAACCATATTCTCATGAATACAAAACAAAGAGACAAGGAATGATGAAAAAGGAACCACTATCAACTAGTGATTAGGACATATGGTTGGCGTCCATATGCTAATCATTCCACTACCAGGGAAAGTACTCTAGGACAACATCCCTATATCTACATGGCATGTTATTCCATGTGTGATCACTAGGTCCAATGAACCTACTCCATTTTCAATTCTCGTAAAAAAATGTGCCATAAGGACCAAACACTCAGACAATCATCAACTAACCCTAGTAACTCGAGTCCCGCCAGGAGGTGTGTTGGTCAAGAATTATGATCGTAGCAAGAATGCTGAGTACTGACACCCTTAACATCAGTCTACCAAGACTTTTCATAATGGAACACGACCCAACAGATAAAACTAGCTCAGATACCAATTTTTCTTGAACCAAGTCGGGTCATCATCTGACCTGGCACCCGACCAGGTCCACAACATGGCCCAATGAGAATTCCTGATCTCAATGAGATGGGAAAAGTGCCCAGATATCAAAAGTACAGTTTAGAGTGATTTACTCAAAATAATAATAAAAAAACAACAACTAAGATAAATCAACTGAAACTATAAATAGACAATCAATCATGTATTTAAACTATAATTAGATTTAATGACAACAATTCAACTGAAATCCCAATGGGAACCACAAAAAATATATAAATTAAAACCCAAATACCAATCTTCAATCAATATGAGGAGAAACATCCTCATTATATTAACCACAACTAGCACAGGAAGACCTTCAATAATTAGGACCACCATCTCTATGCAAGATACATCAACCTAGGATACACAAAGAACAGGGTTTACAAAGACCCAAATGTGTATTTGGGGTGTAAGCTAATGTCTCAGTAGAATACCAACGAAAATATTCCACATATAACCATTTAATGGAAAATACATATTATAGTTAAATAAATATAAAGGAAAATAAAAACACAAACCTATTTAAAGAAAACAATTTTTAATGACATGTGTTTTAAATGATAACAATTTTAAAGAAAACAACCAAAATTAAAACACATGTTCATGTATACTGTTGAGATCACCCAACTGTCGTGGTAGTGAGCGTAGACTAAAAATTGAGAGCCAAATATGGGAGATACCACATTGTTGTTATTTAGTGTGGGTCCCTAGATCATTGTGTCTTAGTGAAACATGTCTTAGAAACCACAACCCTATGTAAACCTTTCTTATAAGACACAACCCTCAAGAAATGTGGAATTAAAACCACGACCCTCAGCAAACCTGTCTTAGAAACCATGACCCTCAGTCATTCACAAGTTTAGATAGTGTGGAATTCATCAATCCTGGTAAGTGAAATTGTGCCGAAGACATCCTTAGATCACTAGTCCACTAGTATAGTCCACGATCCAAGCAACTAGGGATTCCCGCTGGGTTCTCAAACTTGATTCAAATTCATAAAGGTTGGAGATTACATAAAATAGACAAGATAAAACACCATGAATTACATTGTACCATTGACACCATCAATTTATCTTTGAAGATAGATCTTTATGTCACATGTCACATTTATAAGTAAAATCCAATCATAGTACTTACACTCACCAAACCACAGTTGGCACACCAAAATTCCCTTCTGAAATATTACAAAAACCAAAAAATTGTCCAAACAAGTCTCTCACCATTGATATAATTTGATATACACTTTTAAAATTTTTACATAACAATTCTGAAAGAGTATAACCATAAATTATGCATGAAAACGCACTTAAAATCCCCATATTGAAGTAAACACACACCATAATTTTTTTAGAACACAATATTCATCCCTTACACCACAAATTAAAACAATTTAAATTTTAAAAAAATAATAATTAAACAACCACAAAGATAATTTATTAAGAATTATAAAAATTTGTCACACCACATTAAACAAAAAAAAAACAAACTCAAAACCTCTTTTATGAAGAAGAAATTCTGGATGCCACACCAAAAACACAAACTATAGCTCTATAAAATTAAAGAAAACAAAATGAACAGTTCTTAATACCCTAATGAATATCCCAATATGGGGTTTCTTATATAAAAAAACTCACAATTCACATAAACACTACTAATAAATCATGTCACATTATATTTCAAACAGAATCAAATTTGAAGCATACTGAAAAATTTATAATTTATTAAAATTAATTAAATAAAGATTTTGATTCATTAAATAAACCGTAAACGTAGAATCACCTACTTCCACATGAAAATTTAATTCTAAAAAAATAGCCTCTTAAAGAAATCATTCTGTTTAATACTCTTTTTTCTCCACTTGAACAACAAAATAATTCAACTGGACAGTTTTGAAGACCATTTCCAGAGTTGAATAAATGCCAGAAAATATATGAATGAATTTTTAGAATATGTCATATGACTCAAAATACTGAAAATTACACCAAATATTCTTCCATGACTCAATTCACAATGATGCTAATCCAAAACACAATCTTCAATGTCTATAAAATGCTTACAAACATTTCAACGAGGTTTTTCACATAAAACTCACCTATATCACATATACATATCATACCATAATTAAAAATTATACTCTCACCAAAAAAAATTAATTTAAAAATATGATCAAATAATTTAAGAATAATATTAATTCATCAAATAATGTTCAAACGTTGAACCACTAACCTTAAACCCAAAAAATAGGTAAAAACATATTCGCACTACAATCACACCAAAAGGAACCTAGAGCGATCCCAAAAAAAAGATTAATGCTTAAAATAAGAACCCAAACCACTGGGAACACTAAATGAAAATAAAAACCCTATAATTAATAATAAGTGATTATCAAAAGGATATGGAATGATAGTGTGGTCATGGTCACTAGAGGAGGAGGTTAACGAGTTCGTAGTGGGGATAGGGGGAGCCCGATGGGTTCCCAACAGGGAGAGGGTGAGGCCGACAGTAGAGATTGTGAAGGGAGGTGGTGTGTCACATACATGACTTATTTAAAATCTATTTTTCATTAAATTTAAATTCTTTATTTGTTTTGGGCGTTTCCCGTGCATTTTGGTGTGATGCTGGGCTTTCAAAATTTGGTCCAAACTGTTATCCCATTTCCAAATTTAAAAATAATATTGTTCATTTATAAGACCTTTATTTTTCATCATTTTGCACCCATTGTTCTTCCCAATTGGAATTAATTGGTATATTAAAACCTCCATATCCATTTAGATCTCATAGGAATCTAGAATCATAGTGGATTGCGTTTTTTTATTAATGTTTTGTGCCAACATGATAGAGCATTTCATTAATTATTTTTCTTAATTATTTAATATCTCATTCAATTTTTGTGGGTTTTCGGTGATTCCAACTCTCCCCCAAGACCAATTACCCAAGGAGGGCCTTCATTATATCCTCCCCCACATTGGAGTTCATATTCATTGATAATTTGGGAGAAACTTCTCTAAATTTCTTTAATCCCCATATCTGAAGAGGTAAATTATTTCTTTCATAACACCTTAAATTTTTACTATTAGTCCCCAATTCCAGTTTCTACATGACCTCATATGACTTATTAGAACCTAACATGTGGTTTCAGATGTTTGGAAATTTAGCTAATCGTGTATTTGTGTCATTTTATTCAAGATTTCTTTATGTATGTGTATCTCCCATCATTTTCTTCCTTCTCCTTAGGGTTTTCACCCTATATATTGATGTTATGAAATGTCAAAAAGTTAGGGTTCATACATAGGGTTTTATTTAGTATCATTTTGGTCAAATATTGGGGATTTATGTTGGATTTCACTCCGTCATGGTGCGGCAGTGGTGTGGTTGATGTCTCACAAAATAAATTGGTATTTTGAAACAAAAGATATAAGGGTCCATGTGTTAGCATTATAAGATGAGTTATATTTTCTTAATTTATATTTTTATCATTATATTATTACATTATGTTTGGTGAAGGAACCATTTTTGGTAATATGGATTAAGATTATAGTTTCAAATTTGAATAATGGTTTGAAAATGAGTGTTTTCCAAGAGTATCATTTGTTGTATCATTTGTTGTAATTTGATAACATTTGAATGTGGTTTAATAAATGTTTATAGGTCTTATAAATATTTTTTTTGTATTGGTATTAGGGTGATTTTGGCCATGAAGGGGGTTTTTGAAATGGTTTTTTTTTCAATACATGGTTATACCGCTTCAGATTTTTTTATAAAAAAATTATTTGATTTAATGAGTTAAATAAAGTTGGAAAAGGAAGAACATGTACTGATTTGGTGAGTGTGATTTCTTCATATGGTATTTTTAATGGAAAATTGGTGATATAAGATTTCAAACATTTTTATAATGTTTTATAAATTTCTGAATTGATTTATCAAATTCCATGAATGGCATGAAACGCATTTGTGGGTTGTTTTGTGTGAGTATGATGTAATAAAATGAATATTTTTTTGTGAAATGAGTATTATGTGACATGTGTGTGGGATGTTTTGTGGGTGTGTGATTTTTATGTTGTATTTTCTTGTGAAAAATATATTTCATGTCTTGTAGAACTTGTTTGATAACAAGAGGGAATCTTGAGTATCCTGGTGGGTGGTTATGTAATAGTTTGTTAGTGATCTCATGGGGTATGACCCCAGTTTCATGTAACAAGTTTGACGATGAAAAAACTAACTAAACACTTATGATAATTATGATGATGATGTTGGGTAACCAATATGTTATGGGTATGATCCCTACTAGTGGCTCGTATGTAGGAGAATGGATATTGTGATGGTTACTTTCACCGAAATATGAGGTACTTGGGACCCACAGTGAGATAGTTCCTAGGGGTTATTTTCCCATTACATGTGCTTGTTAGATACTTTATGCTTACCAAAAGCATAATATATGTTTGGCTGGAAAATTCAGTAGATTTTTCATTCAATTTAAATTTTTTGATTCTTTAATTTACCCTAATTGAAAACTGTTTTTATTTAAAGTTGAATCTCTTTAAAAAAATTATTAGCATTTCGTGTTTATGAATAATTGAATGATTTTTTTCCATGATTATTTATCACATGTAATATTTTACTAGTGGAATATTATTATGATTTGGATCAAATCCTACTAACACCCATGGGTTTAAGTATACTTGGTTATTTTGTCGTAGGTTTGGGTAAAGATTTTAGTGCAAGTGGTTCATGTTTTTAGCGGTCCTTCTTGGAGTACTGTCATGGAGATTGATTGGCGGCAGTGCCCCTTTCCATGAAAAGGATCTTGGTCTATCTATTATGGGTTTCTTAATTTCTTATAGTTATTGAGAATTGTTTTAAATTATGTAATTGAATTTTACATGTTTTTAAAATATTGTTTGTTTTGAAAATTACCAATTTGTTATGTTGGATTTGTTTGTTGTTTTATGTTTATCAACTAAGGAAAATTATTCCAAAATTCCATTATGTGATACATGAGAACTTGTGCGTGGCTGTGGGGATTGGGAATTCCCTTCGGGATTTGCCACGATCTAGGACAGGTGTCGATTTTGATGGACACTAGGTATGGTTCGTGAAAAAATGGTATTAGGGGAGGTTTGGTTCTCTGTCATTGTGTTATGTTAACCGGGGAAGATTTAGGATAGTCTGGAGTTCTGATTGTTGGGAATTTAAATTCCGATTATGGGTTGTGTTCATGGACAACATAGCTAATGATGGGATTCGAGTCACCAGGGGAAGTTGATATTTATCTGAGTCCTTTGGTTTTCATGGTTTGATGACGATTACGGGATATAAAAAAGAGTTGGGTTAATGGTATCAGTGAGCTCACAGGGCCTGTAAAGCCATGTGGAGATGGGGATATTTCCCTAGAACACTCTCTGTGATGGAGAAGTGATTGGATTGTCACTACCAACCATATGTCCAAGTCACCCTCTGAAACTAGATTCCTCTTGCGTTGTCTCTTGTCTTTTCGTGTTGGGATATTGGAACGTGGTTTTATGAAATAAGAAGACTTGATTTATTAAATGTGAACTTTTATGAAACTATATTAATGTAAATTGGTAGTGCCTTGATTTCTGAAATTGTATAACTAAATTTTCATAAATTTTTAGATATAGAGTGTCGTACCCCGACCCGGTCGATGCGCGACTTGGTCATGAGTTATAAAACTACAAGAAAAGTACACATTTTATCCTTGTATGAGGTCAAAGTCGGGTGGCACAGTTCGAGCGCGGTCTGGCCAACCATGCACTCGACGTCAGGAAAGACGTTCAGTTGCTAAATTTTATTATTATTATTATTATTATTATTATTATTATTATAAGAAAAATAAATGAAATAAATAAAACCCTATATGTAATACATAGTCGCCCCCTCCCCCCTTTCCCATTCGACCCCCCCCCCCTCTTCGCGTTGTGGCCCCGCCACCGCTTCCATATGCCGCTCACCCATCGTCCGGCTGGCCATCCCACTCCGGCCGCGCCCCGGCATCCCTCCGCAGCTATCCTCCTTCCCCGCCAGCCCACCTCCATTTTTCCCATCATCGACCCATATCCCGGCGTATCCCCGCTACCCTACATCGGACTGTCGAACCATTTCTCGCCTGCTAGCAGCACCACCCTCCGGTGCCACTCCTCCACTGCACGCTATGGAACTCGCATCGGCCCTCCTACTCAGCCACTCTCTGCCGTCCCCCCCCCCCCTCCGACCAAACCTCCTTGCTCTGGCTTCTTCTTTGTGAGCCTCGTATCTCCCCAAGGCGAACCCCCCCCCCCCCCTTCGGCTGAACCTCATTGCTCTGACTGCTCCTTTGTGAGCATCAGATCTCCCAAAGGCAACCCCCTCCCCCCCGGCCAGTCCTCTATCTCCATGGTGCTCTTTCTTGGATGCACCTCCCTTCTCCTCTCGTGCGGCATACTGCACACCCACGTATCCCGCCGGCACCCGCTACCTCCAGCACCGCTTTATCTCCAATGCGTGACGTTTCCCCGATGAGTTTCCTTGCACCCTTACCTTTTATTTCGTAAGAAAGTAGGGTTTTACCAAGCCCTAATTCTAGGGTATGGGTATTTTCTTGTGATTATTGGATTATAGGGTATGATATTTGGTCTTGGGGACTCGGTATTATATCATGGAAGGTTTTTTCATTTGCGCATTCAAATAGTAGGTGTTTCCAACCATTTCCCTTTTTGATTCAAACCTTGAGCACTTGGATGTTTTTAATTAATTTTTATATAGATTTTGCATCTCTATTGTAGTCATGGAAAGATTTTGACATGGTTATATTATTGTTTTAAATTTCTAAAGTGTATTTTGATGTAAGTTTATATGAAATGCATAGGTTCATTATAAAGTTAATTGAGTTCTTTGTGATGGGTTTGGTTCTAATTGATGGTGACTATGTTTTGGAAATGTAAAATTGGTTTTGTGTTTTTGTTAGACAAAATTGATGAAATAATAAGTTGTTTTAGAAAAGATTTGGAAATGGTGGCTATTTTGAAAGATGTATTTTTCTTTTAAAAAGTTTTGTGGAAGAAGTGGGGTTGGATTCAATGATAAAGTGGTTTATGAATGATGGTTTCTAAGGTTATTTTTCTAAAAACCCGATGTGCCATTGGATGTTGGCACATCCATGGGATCACTAGGTGCTCACATGGATGTGACTCCAAATGAAAATGACATATTAAAACTATGTTTTATTAAAATTAGGTTTTAGAGAAAATAGTGTTCTATTTCAAAGGTAATTGAAAATTTTTGCCCGGTTGGCTTTTGGTGTGAGTTAGATGGCTGTTTTTCTTAAAGGACCGTTTGGTAAACTGGAATTTTTTGGGTGTGTGTTTCGATCTTAAGGGCTAGTTTGGCTTTAAAAATCTAAATGATATTTTTGTAATGTTTTGGGTAATGCCTTTTGGCACGTCAAGTTAAATGCATGTTTGGATCTTCCAACTCATCTATAATATTTTTGTTGACTCTTTTAAATGAATGTGTTTTTGTAAAAATGTGAATGCATGTTTGGAAACCTAATGTGTTTTAGAAGCTGATTTTAATGTTTATGTGAGGTGACGTCCCAGTTGGCACTTTGTTGATGTGATATAGGATTATATATATATATACATACTTATGGGTCACTTCTACAAGGGGACTCCCCATCAAGGGATGTCATGTAGCGGTGTCCGTGTAAGGGGTTGGAAAGTGTGGTAAAATGAGTCACTCATGTGAGGGCCTCTCACTTACATAGTATTATTAATGCTACCATGGGTTCCTAGGCATATTTTAGAGAATCTATTCGCGGTTTCTAGCCAACCCCGATTAGACATGTTATTTTCCCCTTGGTAGATAGGCCTTGTGGGGAATTCCACTGGTTAGCTATTAGGGCAGCCAGTTGGTTATTGACTATGGAGTACCACGGCGGCAGGTAGTCTGAAACTGAGTACATCCAGGGTTTTCTAGGGATGTTTAAGATCACTCATGGTTATTTCATATATCTTCTTGTTTACTTTTACCTGAACGTGGTTTCCAGCATTTACTTATTAACTGTTCTTCTTGTTCACAAATGTCATAAACATGGATTTGAAATTCTGTTTTTACAAAATTCATTGTTTTGGGAAAAATAGTTTGTGGTGTGGGTTAATTTTAAAATGGTAAATCAGGATCCTTTTCCCATAAAATATGAAAACCCTATTTTCTATCGTTGTATGTGCAAACTAGTGTTTTTGTTTTTTTTTCCGAAAAGTGTTCATGGTTGGATTCTGTGGTTTACTTTGGCAACCCTACTGAGCATTTTTAATTCTCATGCCTATCCTATATTTTCAAATGCATGTTCAGTTTCACGGTTCAGCTTCCAGTTTCTTATAGCCATTGAGTCAGATTTTTAGTATTGGAGGTGACCTAGAGGTCACATAGAGGTATGTGCAGTTTTGTTTTATTTATGGTGCTAGTTTTTTTTATCGTCAGTTTTTATTTCTCTATTTATCTTTTTCACATGTTCCAAATCATTCCCAACGTTTTAAATTTTTATGCCCGACACTCGTTTCCATTTAGGGGGATTGGGAACTCCCTTGAGGACTTTCCGCGAGCCGGCTCGGGTGATCGGGTCAAGGTCGTATAGGGATAGTTCTTGAACAAATGGTATTAGAGGAGGCCCTTGATATTTGGGATGTTTGGTATAAGGAGATTAGGATTTTTTGGGACTCAGGAGGTACGTTATGGGGTGGTTCATGATCACCTCCACCCATGACGAGACCTGAGTTTCAAGGGGTCGCTGGGTTTTGAGTTTTTTTCCTTTGATTGTTATGGTTTGGGGGATGATAATGAAGGTGAACTGGTCCATGTTGTGGCCTCACATGGGGTGGTGACCCATGTGGAGTCCAAGTGTCCTATTCAAGGACCTTATAGTGATATACCTTACTTGGGATATGGATAACCACCATGTCACCGAGTTAGGCATATGCACTAGTTCCTCGTTACAGTGGTTTGTGTTTACTGAGTTTTGTTTTGATCTTGGTCGATGTGAGTGTGTGATAAAAATGAAATTTGTTTTAAAATGGAAATGTTTTTCTTTTTAATTTTTTTTTAAATTAGTGAATTGGGTTTTAAAGTTGGAGTATTTTGATTTGGAATGATTTATTATGTTCTTGGATTTGATATGGGAAAGAAGTTTTCGAACCTTGGAATTATTTATGGGGCGTCACATGTGCATCGATATGTGAAGAGAGTGCGTGGGAGAACATGTCCGCGAACAATGTATTCAGGATTGGGTAAACACACATGTGACAGTCCATAAGGGGCCATAGGTGAGTTTTTATATTTAATAGATCTTTCGTTTTTTGGAAGAGAAATTATTTACTTATGTTTGTATATGTTTATCTTATGAGTTTTTTCCCTTGGCTCGGGCTGATGCTTTGATTGAGTTTTGGCTAGATTCTAATTTCAGATGTGTTTTTTGTGTTCTTCTGAGTATGCCACCCAAAATGGTCGCTAATGTTGCTAATGAGTCATGCCCAGTTTTTAGTTCTTTTTTCATGTTTCCTATCGATCAAAGTAATCAAAGCCCGTTAGAGGTAGTTGTGTGGTTGTAAAATTAGAGTTGGTCTTTAGGCTGTTGGGAACTCCTAGGGTTTTTAGGGTTTGTATCGTCTCAGGTTTATTTGAGGGTCCAGTTCTAGACTAGTAATGATGGATGACTCACCATCATAGAAGCTTTGGGTGTGTCTGATGGTAATTGGATCTATTGAAGGTTCCCCATCTGTTAAGGAGTATATATAGGAGGAATCTATCACAAAGACATAATCTTCGTCAGTGACGACTCTCAGTTTGTCTGACCATCCCCTTGTGTGCCACTAGTATGGCTAGTTCTGGAATTCTAAGCCATTATGTTTCGTTCCTTTTAAAAATATGTCACTGTTGTGGTTGATTTAATCGTCGATATGGAGAAGTTGGGGATTGGAGAATGAAAATGCCTTACTGTGAGGCAGGGTATGCTTCAACCATCAGAGCCCCAACCACAGGTCTCGGGGTGAAGCTCGCGCACAGTTATGAGTGGATGAGGGTGTGTATAACCTCGCTTTGGATTATGTTTCCAAATTTTTGAAGGGAAATATCCAATGTTTTCTTGTTCTATTCTGGTCTTCATTTTAAGCTCATCCTTGTTGTGGTCACATGATGATCTTTTTCTACCGCAATACAAGCAGCCTCATATACTCTTAGTTCAACTTCTAAATCATTTTAGTTCCTTGAAGGATGTTGGGGCTAGGTATAAACAAACCTGTTATTATTTTCAGTATGGTCTCAGCTGCGTACGTTAAGGGGATGTTGGGTTCTATGAAATTAATGGGTGTTTTTTCTGGGCTCTTTATTAGTCCCGACGCCTCTCCGTGGGTTTTCATATAGTGTGATTGTGTTTTATAGGGGATTTATTCTTCCCCGTGTCTCAGTGTGCCAGTTTTTCCAAGAATAGTTTCAATACTAGTGGTGGAGTTGTTTGGTTAGCATTGAGAATGTGGGATGAGTTCAGTGTGAGGAGTTCCCGTGTTTCCCCCGCATTGGTGGTGTGTTCGAGTTTCATGGTTTTCGTGTTAGTAAATTTCTATGGTGTGGAGAACCCTCCCGTGTTCTCCCCTCAACCTCGTACAATGATTGTACTCGAGTTGGTCGGGTGTGGCTTATGTTGGTAATGGTCACCCCGAGCATCTCAAATTATTCTAGTTTTTACTGGGCATGGACTCGGGATAATCTAACAGTTGACATAGTGACTTTCTAGGGGTAGAAAGTTTCTGTGGTGGGTAGAATTGTCGCACCCCGACCCGGTCGATGCGCGACTTGTGCGTGAGTTATAAAACTGCATGATAAGTACGCAGTTTAACCTTGTATGTGGTCAGAGCCGGGTGGCACATTTCGAGTGAGGTCAGCCCAACCGTGCACTTGACATCACGCAAGACGTGCAGTTGTTAAATTTTATTATTATTATTATTAATTTATTATTTTATTAGAATTAATATTATTATTATAAGAAAAAAATAAAACCCTAACCCTAATAACTGGTCTCCCCCTCCCTGCTTTGTCCTACCCCCCCCCCCCTCTTCGCACTGCAGCCCCTCCATTGCCTCCCCGCGCCGCCCGCCGTCAGGTTGGACATGCCACATCGGCCGCGACCCAGAACCCCCCCACCGCTCCCTGCCTTCATCGTCGGCCCGCCTCCATTTTTCTTGTCGCTGATCCCTGTCCCGGTGTCTCTCTGCTACCCTATATTCGTCGGCCGAACCTTTTCTCTACTCTACCAGCCGCACCATCCCCTGACGCCACTATTCCCATGTGCGGTATAGACCCCACGTAGGCCCTCCTACTCTTCTACTCGCTGCCGCCCACTCCCCCCCCCTCCGGCCGAACCTCCTTGATCCGACTTCTCCTTGGCGAGCAATGAATCTCCCGAAGGTGCACCCCCCCCCGGCCAGACCCCTCGCTCCTCAGTGCTCCTTCTCGACCACACCTCCCTTCTCCTCCCGTGCGACGTACTACGCACCCATGCGTCCCTCCTGTAGCTGCGACCTCCAGCACCGCTTTATCACTGACATGTGACATTTCCCCGGTGAGTTTCCTTACACCCTAACATTTTATTTTGTAAGAAAGTAGGGTTTGACCAAGACCTAATGTTAGGGTTTTTGTATTATTGTATTGTGTTTCTTGGATTATAGAGTATGCTATTTGGTATTGGGGACTCGGTATTATATCATTGATGGTTTTTGTTGCATGTGCATTCAACTGGTAGGTGTTTCCAACCATTTTTCCTTTTTTGATTCAAACCTTGGGCACTTTATTGTTTTTAATTAATTCTACATAGCATTTGCATCTCTATTGTATTAATGGAATGCATTTTACATGGTTATATTGCTGTTTTAAATTTCTAAAAGAGGCTTTTGATGTAAATTTATATGAAATTCTCAGGTTCTTTCTAATGTTAATTGTGTGCTTTGTGATGTGTTTGGTTTTCATTGATGGTGACTGTGTTTTGGAAATATAAAATTGGTTTGGGGTTTTTTTTTGTCAAAAATGATGAACCAATAAGTTGTTTTAGAAAATATTTGTAAATTTTGGTTGGTTTGAAAGATGAATTTTTCTTTTATAAAGTGTTGTGAAAGAATTTGGTTTGGTTTGAATGCTAAAGTATTTTTTACGAATGGTTTGTAAGGGGATTCTTCTAAAAACTAGATGT
This sequence comes from Viscum album, assembly GCA_963277665.1. Classification (NCBI taxonomy): domain Eukaryota; kingdom Viridiplantae; phylum Streptophyta; class Magnoliopsida; order Santalales; family Viscaceae; genus Viscum; species Viscum album. The sequence goes on from OY728138.1 coordinate 896,775,258, forward strand.
GCCATTCGATGTTGGCACATCCATGAGAGCACTAGGTGCTCCCAGGGATGTGCCTGCAAATTAAAACAAAACATTTAAGATATGTTTTCATAAAACCGTGTTTCAGAGAAAATAATGTGCTATTTCAAAGGGAATTGAAAGAAGATGGCCCGATTGGCTTTTGGTGTGAGATAGATGGTCGTTATTCTTAAAGGCTCGTTTGGTAAACATGAATTTTTTGGGTGTGTGTTTCGATCATAATGTCTAGTTAGGATTCGAAAATGTAAATGATATTTGTGTAATGTTTTGGGTAATGCCATTGGGAAAGTCATGTTAAAGGCCCATTTGGCTCTTACAACTCAACTATAATATTTGTGTTGACTCTTTGAAAAGAATTTGTTTTGGGAAAAATGTGAATCCCCGTTTGGAAACCTAATGTGTTTTTGAAGATGGATTGAATGTTTGTGTGAGGTGACGGCCCAGTTGGCACATTGATGATGTGATATAGGTATATCAATATATATACATACTTATCGGGAAATTTTACAGGGGGAATCCCCTTAGAGGGTTGTCGTGTATCGGTGTTCGTGGAAGTGGTTGGAAAGTTCGGTAAGTTGAGTCACGCGTGCGAGGGCCTCCCACATACATTGTATTATTAAATCTACCATGGGTTCATGGGATTATTTTAGAGAATCGATTGGCGGTTTCTTGCCAACCGCTATTTGATGTGTTGGTTCCCCATTGGTAGATAGGACTTATAGGGCGTTCCACTAGTTGGCATTTAGGGCAGCCAGTTGGTTATTGACTATGGAGTACCAGGTCGACAGGTAGTCCGAATCTGAGTACGTCGAGGGATTTTCTAGAAATGTTTAGGATCCACCATGGTTATTTCTTATATCTTCTTGTTTACTTTTACTTGAACTTGGTTTCAAACATTTACTTATTACCTATTCTTCTTTTTCAAAAATGTGATAAACATGGATTTGAAATTTAATTTTTAAGAAATGCATTATTTTGGGAAAAACAAATTTTTATGTGGTTTTGTTTTGAAATTGTAAATTACGATCCTTTTCCCTTTAAATAAGAAAACCCTACATTCTATCTTTATATGTGCAAACTAGTGTTTTTGGGTTTGTTTTTGGAAAGTGGTATTGGTTGCATAAAGGTAACATTTATCATTTCTTTTTTTCCCTAATGAATGCTACCATTATCAGAGTTATTCTATGTGGGAACTAATCCTTTTAATAATTTTTTTATTAATATATATATATACAATAATTATATTTATATTCAAAAAATAACTTTTATTTGAACACATTAATTGAAAAAAATGCATGTTTATAATTAGTATAAATAGTATATATAAATATATATTTCTCCACTAATAATAATATATGTAAAATGTATCAAAAAAAGTATTTATGAATTTATAAGTATATAAATATATATTTATGTAATTATAAAATTATAATAAATATATGTATATTATAAATATTTTTATTATATTTAAAATTATATAAACTTATATATTAATATATATATATATATAACTGTATAAATATATATAAATATATATTTAGATATAATTATATACATATATATACATAAAAATATATATAATTATATCAATGTAAATAATTCTATAAATAACTTTATAAATATATTTATATACAAATATATATATATATATATAAATAAATATAAATATTTGTATATTTAAATAATTCTAAAAATTTAGGAAATTTATTTTGATAATATTTATTTATTATATTAATAATTATATATACATATAAATAAATAAATAAATAAATTTATATTAATATATATATTTATAATTATATTAAAATACTTCTATATATATATTTATATATTTTAAAAATTGATTTATATTTTAAAAACCATATATAAATACTTAAGTAATACAAAAATATGAAATATATATCTTTTACTGTAAGATGAATCTTATTTTTATATTTTTATAAATAAAAAATTATCAATTTTTTTTAATTCAAAATGTTTATTATTTTATTTATATACATTGATTACATGTTGTGTATCTAATTAATATATATATATATATTTATAATATAAAAAATTTATATTTAAATAGGTATATAATGTGAAAGTGAATATATTTTTAAAGATATATATTAATTTAATAAATAGTAATTTGAAATATGTGTACATGTATAACAACTTGTATGTTTATGTATGCATTTATATATGTGTATTCATGAGAATGTGTGTGTGTAGATATGTAAGTTTTCATATGTATGTTTGTAATTCCTGTAAATGTTACGAATTCACTATTCAATAATTTTTGTAGATTATATTATTTAATTTACTCACATATTATTTTATATTCGTTAATATTATTAAAAATATAAATAATAATTTTGTAATATTAATTTATACATATATTTATTAAGTATCCATCTATAATTTTCAACAAGTTTGTAATTTATGTGAATTTAATTCATTTTATTTTATTTTTTATGTTTTAATGCTTAAAATATCTTTGAAATTTACATAATGTATATATTTTACTGAATGTTTAATATTTTTTAATTTAACTTTTTAATTAAAAAATTATAAATATATTTAATTATTTTTGGAAAGTAATTGTGAAATTATAAATAAGTAAATATATATTGGATAAATAATAAAATTATATTAAATATGAATAAATATTAAATTTATTGATTATATTTGTTGTTATATCTTAGTAAATATATATAAATATTTTTACAAATATTTATTTATATATATATTTATAATATATATATATATATATTATTTCAAAATTACTATAAATGTATATTAATAAAAAAATTGAATTACATATTGAATTATATATATTTAAACAATAAAAGAAATATATATATTTATATAAATATATAATGTGGTGTAGACCGTGAGGATTAATTTTACAAATATATATATTTATATTATTATTATTATTATATAGAAATGTTTTTAAATATATATACATATATAATTATAATTAAAAATAAATTAACTAATATTTAAATAATTATAAAATAAAAATAAATAAATTTTTGTAATTTTATAAAAATATATATAATTATATAAATATATAAAAATTAATAATAATATATAAATATTTTAAAATATATTTATTTATAATTATATATATATATATATTTAAATAATTATATTTTTATAATAAATATATCAAAATAAGAAATATATTTATTTTATTTACATTTTGATAATTATATTTAATAATATTAATATATATAATTATATTAGTATAAATACAAATATATATACAAATGTTTAGAATTATTATTTTTATAATAATATATATATATATTTAAATAATTATAAAATTATATTAAATATATTAAATATATTTTTAATTATTTATATATATACTAATATATATATATATTATTAGATAATTATATTAACTTTTGCACCACTAACAATTATATTTCATAATTAGTGCTTTCTATTTCAGTGTGAAGAAAAGTACTCTTTATCAATGTTTTATTGAATGTGATGATAAAATCCATAAATGTTCTTATAAATACAAACATAACAATATACTTTCATTGCTCAAACCACCAAGCTCTCATAGAAATAGATATCCAATGATACCTTCGGGAAACCCTAGTATCGCTGCCGGTCAACTTTCTGGATGAATCGATCTCTCCAAATCTAAGTTATCTAATGATTAATCATAGCAATTCCTTTGACTACACAATTTTATTCAGTTGAACCTCATCAGACCCTACTGATGTTAATCTTCTATTATTCTTTATGAACCAAAAAATAAGCTTAAGAACAACCATGTATTTTGTACATGATCACCACATCATCCACCACTATCTTTTTCTATTACTTTGTCTCCTTCAAAATAACCTGACACTCACCCACACAAAAATAACACAAAAAACATCATACCGTTAAACAATATCCTCATATTCCATTTCTCAAGGGATGAGTTGTTGGGTTCTCATGTTTTCAGGAGAAATAATGTATTGTATTTTTCTCTGGTTTGTGTGATAAATGATTTGAGGGAGCCATTGGTTACATTTATTTCACAGTATTTCTAGTTTCATATCAAGGTTTGGGAATTTCATGAATTTTAATGATTTATGTAGTGTTTTATTTTAGTTTTTTTGTAATTGATAGTGCGATCTTCCATAGTATATAATCATCAACACTGACTTTATGTGACGTTTAAATTGACAATAACCCTCATACCAATATATATTAGTTTATTTGATACTCAAAAAAATTAATTATATATTTTAATTCATTATAATAATGACTATTCCATATCACATTATATTTATCTTAAATACTACTATATACTATTTCAAGAAAAACCTATTATTGGAATATATATACAATTTATTCCCTTATAATTGTTTTTTTAATTTGATGGTTGTTTTTTAAAATAACAATATTAATTAAATTAACGATGAAAATCATTCAAAGTATACACCTTTTTAAAATTTATTTTATTATGTATTTATTATTTTATGATACAAGAAATTATTGATTATGAGTAAGCAAAACATATTGTATAATTTAAAACATCGAAATGTTTTTGAAATACATTCTAAAGCACTTTTTTTGCAATTTTACATAATAATAAAAAATTTTATTGAATAAAATTGTTCAAATTTTCATTAGATGGGATGGTGCATGAGTGGTAAAATCTGTAATCGTGAATCCAAAAGAGCAGTGATCAAATCATAGAAAGTCCCTTGGGGGATTTACATCATAGGCAGTGACACATGCATGATGCAGGTCTGGGGAATAGGCATGATGATGTTGCCATGATGTTGCTCTGGACTTTTGTTCCATGTTCATGGGCCACGTTGCCTTCATCCTACATGCTATATAATCAGTCTCCCTCTACAATTATAGATATAGTTAGTTTATTTTATAATAAATTGAAACATTAACCCAAAAATAAAATCAAAATAGTTGGAATTTTTTTTATATTTTTTCAATGAAGATGTATTTTATTAAAAAAAATATCAATTTCTAGATTACAAAAATGTATGCTAATTATCTATTTTCCATTAAAAATTTATTATCAATTTGAAACTATTTTTTCAATTTAAAAAATAATATTATTTTTAATTTAACCATATAATATTTTTCACATTTTTAGGTTCATTTTTTTAACTATTGTAATGTGGGATATGTTTTTTAAATTTTAACAAAATTGTTTCATGAATAAAATTATTTTCAAATTATTTTAAAATTATATTTTATTTTATAATAATTCAGTAATACTTTCTCATTTTCAAATAACATCAATGTTGAAAGATGTGATTGTAATGACTAATACATTATGTCCATTTTTAATCCTCTTACCATAATAATGTCCCAAAAATGTAAATTATTTCCCATATTTTATTAGTAACCACAAAAAACTGAAATTTATAATATTTTAAAATATCATTTCAAAAAATTGTTCCCCTAGAATAATGATGAAACTCGGTTTTGGAGATGAATATCAAGATACTAAAGATAAGAAAAATAAAAAATAAAAAATTAAACTAAAGAGAGCATTTTTATAACAGAGCAATTAAATTATATTTATCTTGGATAGATCTATACAATCATTATTTTTTCATTATAAAAGTGTTTTTCAAACTAGGGAAAATACAATCTCATTTCACTAATTTTAATATTATTGGATCTTGTGATGATAAATGACCATCAAAATGTGATGTTACTGACACATTAAAATCTCCTCTATATATGATTCCAAAAATATAGTAAACAAAATTATTATTTTAGTTTTATTTATATCATGATATTTGTTAACATGAATGAAGTTGTAAAAATATGTTAAAAATTGTTATCATGGAATAGAATTATAAGTAAGATCATTTGGAGTTAGATGTATGTACAATATTTTCAAGATAAAGATGAAAGATAAATGTCTATTGAAATAAAAAATAATATCCTAAAAAACAATGAAATACTTTTTTTGGATATTATTTATGGATGGAATATTAGAGACAATGGGCCATCTAAACAAAACAACACCGGGGGGTGGATGGATATCAGGAGACATCTATGATGTTTATGATTTCATACCATCTGGATAGAATGGACCAAAAAATTAATGTTTTATATGGTCATCACATTATTTATTGAAGTATATAAAGAGATACAAGACAAGAGATTTCTAAAAAATTAGGAATTTAAACTAAATAGAAATTTAAAGGTTATACATATTAAAAGTACTCATATATAGATTTGGATATTAAATATTTAATCACCTAAATTTATTAATAACACAAACAACATATGAAATAGAACATAAACTAATTAATTTTATGTAATTATGAGTCACACCACTATATTGAAAAATTTATTGAACATACTTTTCATCCAACTTCACCTTCATTGTTTTAATAATTTATTTCCTCAACAACTACAACTTCTCCTTGATTTTGTGTTAGTTTCTAAGGGATTGTATTACTGAAAATATGAGGACCGGTGGGATGAGAAACTATGTGTGTTCTTCAATTAGGGATATGATAGAATCAAATCAAATTATTAAAGAACATAATGATTGTTGGGTTTTTGAATGATAGATGTAATATTAGAATAATATTTCCTTCTATTGATGCATATAGATTTAAAATTTCAAAAGTGATTTCATGGTTGAAAATTATTTTAAAAATATAATAATTGACATTCAATATTTGAGAACCCATTATTAACATTAATATCTATATTTTAAATTATGAAACATGGTTTCACATAATATGTCTTTAATTGTTTTATATTTTAATATATATATATATATAAAAGTTTTAAACATATTATAATGTTTAATAAGTGATAAAATATTATAAAATGATTTTGAATGGTCATAAAATTTTTAGAACATGTTTAAATATATAAAGAGATAGGATTTAAAAATATTGAGCGAGTTCTATGTAGTTTGAAATTGAATTCATAGTTTTAATATCAATTTTTTTTAATGTGTAAACATTTTTGTCAAAAAAAATTAAATAAAATGTAAAATTTTATTTAGCTATTAAAATCATTTTATAAAACTAATAATAAGTTTAATAATGATTAATTTAGACTCTTTTTATATAATTTTTACAATAAAAATGTGATTTTAACGATTAATGGTCTATCTTTTTGTTAAAAAATCAGATATAAATGATGGTTTAGAATGTGGATGATATTTTCGATTTAAATGATAATCTATATAAATGAAATTTTAAATTTTACATTGAATTACATATATAGTGTTGTGATTTGAAATAAGAACTAATAGATTATTGAGAATTTTAAAGTGTAGCATGCTCCATAAATGGGATGTGTGGAATCTATATTTATAAATTGAACCATTTGTAATGATGATGGTTGTGAATATTTATATGATCATATTAACATTATGATACCTCATATATACACATAATATATCCTATAACGTAATATATATTTATAATAAAAATTTTAATGGGAATGTAAAAAACTCCATCCAACCCATAAAATATCTATAATGTCCCAAATCCTGGAACCTTAGACTCAGAAGAGATAATCACTACATTAATACAGTCCTATGACAAAAAATATTTTTCATTTAATTTTTTAATTAAAGGGATTCTTTGAATGTAGAAACCTAAATGGCTATCACAGCATGAGTGCATGTAAGTCTATAGAATATATCCTCCACATGTTCGCACCAATCTAGGAACCCCTTGTGTTGGTCAGACTATTTCTGGTTCTTTTTCAACATTACATAGAAAAAAATGAATTTTTTTCATCGGATTTTCCAAATCCCCTACCCGAAAATATTTAGATATAAATTCACAAATATCATCCTCATTTGCTTCATCTCAAGAAAAATTAGTACTACATTTTGTTTCCAGAGACTCATCCCCCATCTCGTTTGGACATAAACCTATGCGTTGAAAACTATCCTAAGAAGTATTCATCCCATACATGACATCGTTGATCACTGTATAATAAATAATAAGATAAAACCCACAAACAATAGAGAACGTATTTAAAAAAAATCAATTACACATTTTGATTAAACCATGAGAAAATTATTTTAAACATTAAAAAGATATTTTCCCTTTATTTGAATAAACTTTTTATGATTTTTGTAGTTTTTAAAATTTTATTATTTTGAATCAAATAAGATAAATTTGAATAATAATTTTATGGATTAAAATCATATAACAAATGAGTATGCATATACAGTGAATGATTTCATCATGTCTGTAAAATATCATGCATATTACACTTCTCATGTTCATACTCCAGGTTCCAAAAATATTTATTCCTGACTAAATAGTCCATAGCAGTTTGAAGTAATCAAGCTCCAACATAGAATATATAGATTCTATAAATATTGGACTAAATAAGTGAAAAATTTAATGTAGACAGTGAATAGGATTGAAAAATATTTTATGGATCATGTGATATGATTACATGTGTGGGATATGAAGAGTAATATATCTAATTTGTGATTATAGTTGTTAATGATGATGAATATTATATCAAGGTTTTTAGAATGACAGTCGAAGATGAACTTCGTGATTTTTGTAAATTATATGTGAAGATAAAGAGTTGTGAAAAGACATCATTGGGTGATAATTGTAATACATATACTACATTTCCAACGATACAGAAAGATATATAATTTTAAATCCAACAATGAATGGAGTGAAATTTATTTAAATTATATAATTATTCTATTAAATGATATTTTCCCACAAGATAAAAAGTTTTTTAGCCCAACATATGATATTATAAGAATGTTATGTTCTATGAATATGATATATAAAAGAATTCATGCATGTTCAAAGGACTGTATTCTTTTTCACAAGGACCCAAAATCACTTAAAGATGGACTACTGTTTTGTTCTTATTGATTAATGAATCGTGAATCTTGACCTATGAAATTCATATAGTAATTTACAAGCACTCCATTTTTTAGGTGACAATATTGAAGTATGAAGTACTCATGGAAAATAACATGGCACAAAAATAAAATAAATCAATATGGTAAACATTGTAACATAAGAGACTATTGTTAGGGAAATATAATCGATCCCATGTATCATGAATTTTGTAATTATATGAGAATCAATTATCTTGTACTATCTATAGATGGATTGTTGATTTTAGTATTCAATGTCACACTCAAAACACATGGCCGGTTATATTGATAAATTATACGTTTCCACCAGGGTTATGCATGAATCATGAATAAATTATTTTATCATAAAAAACTATGGGGTAATGTCACTGATGTTAGTTTTCCTCCATTGAATGAATATTTGAAATTATTTTTTGACTCATGGGTTATGTTATATAATTATTCCTTAAATTAAGATTTCTTATAGAGAGCCTTATCATACAAGATGATAAATTACTTTTTTTATTATGGAAATTTTTTTGGATATTTCATTGAATGAAATAAAAGATGTCCTATTTTTGAACAATGTTCACATTCATATAGTTTGTAACATTCATCAAATATGGTGTTATTATAATATTATAAATTTCAACCCCTATAACAAAAGTATCTATCTATGATGATGTCATTAAATGGGAGTTTACATGAATGTAAAACACTATATCCACTAATAGGTGATATACTATTTCAGAATGTAAAATTTATGTCCAATTAAATTGGTTAACACTTATCATAAAACCTTTTGAAAATATGTTGTAAAATGATATCAGAATTTTTAAAATTAACATATTGTAATTTTCTGTATGTTGGGAATTTTATTGATGTTATTCATGTTGGAAAAAATTTACGTGATATTTTCAATAAAAATTTAATAAATTCATAGGAAAAATAATGTATGGAATGAATACTTGGATATTCAAGAATAAAAATTTACTAAGGGGAGATTTAGTGCTAGTAAAGGAAGAAAAAAACATTTAGTCCTCCTCCCACTTACACTCTTTCCAAGAATTCGAGATATTAGTTTTCTAAATTCTTGAATTATTTAAAAGACACATAAGGGAATTCATTGAATGTCATAATTATCATGCAATTAAAATTTTCAATTCTAAGTTCACTGAAATCACATGACTATCATGTATTGATGCATGATCTACTGCCCATAGCTTTCTGATTCACTTTTCCCATGAATCCCTATTATTCATTAAGAATTATTTTTTTTATTTTTCAATGATAAATGTAGTAACATTGGAGACCCTATGAAATTTACAACTATGACAAAGAAAATTATCAGCGTATTATGTGAATTGGTTATATTATTCCTATTATAATTCATTGATATGATGGTTCAATATGGTGGAGAGATTCGAATATGTGGTCATGTACATTAAAGATGGATGACCAAAATTAAATATTGTTTGATTATATTGAAATTTTATTTAAAAAATCAATGTCAGCCAAATGGTTTTATTCAAGAGAAATGTTGAAGATGTCATTCAATTCATCCCCAAATACCTCTCTGGTGAGTAATAAATTGTTCTACTGAAATATAATCATATTGGAAATAATGTGTGTAATTAAATTTCAAGAATAGATGTTTTAATAATCACTATTCTAGATTGTGATCATGGTCACCATTAAATTTTTTCAAATTAGTTTAGAGGATTCCCTATATGTTGAAAACTATACTGATATTATTTTTCATTTGAATCATTCAAGGTTTGAATTCTATATATCAAACACATATAGTAAGAAGTTTATACGATTGTTTCGAGGTTATATTTTTATGAAGTTATATAAGAATTATGATTCAATTTCACAATGACTGCGATGGATAACTAGATGAATAATTGTGTATGTATTATATTATAATTGTTATATAACTAATGGTTTTATGTTATAAAAAAATTAATAAGATGTTTTAAGTACCATATAAATAATTGGTGTTATAATTATTGAATAAGGGATGAATTAGAATGGTACCAAAGATTAATATCAAATTTATCTAAATATTTCATATTTTGGTATCATTAAATCAATATTGGATTTTGATTATAAAAAAATCCATGTTATTATTATTCAATGCATGTGTGTTGATAATAGGTTTTCTATAAAAAAAATAATTGGGATTTGTGAATTTGTATTTCAGTAAATTAGGGTACAAATAAAAACCACATATAATAGAATCATATGTAGACCATGTATTTCATGTTCATGATCATGTAAAAAAAATTGGGAAAATGTTCTATTATAATCTAAAACCATATGAAAATTAAACTGAGCATGACTAATTTTTTGGGATGTTGCAACAATATTCTAGATGCCCCAATGTTTTTGGGGGTATTTAATGTCATTAGATACCACAATGAATGGATTCAGATACTCAATATAGGGTTCCAACCAATTTATATTAAAAATAATTGTTTATAATTACCATGAAGTATTTTTTAATATATATTGTGTCACCTCGTGTTATTAACTATTATCTACTACATTTTTGAAATACAAATTAAATGGATAACCAATTTTATAGTTAACGACTTCTTCACACACCGATTCTCTTAGTCATGAGGAACAGTTAGTTTCTCAACATGTTGTTTCTCCCAATGTGGAAGAATAACAACCTTTTTCACATCCGGATGCTATCAATGTAGAGGAAAAAAATATTGTAAATTTTGATCCTAAGTAAATTAAAGATGTCGAAGAAATGAAGTTCTTGAAAAAATGAGAGAAACATTGTGTGAATAGGATAGAAAAACATATTAATGTGTCAAACCAAGGAACAATATTTTAGGTTGGATGTAATTTTCATAGACATCATATTAACCTCAACATGGCCATGTTCAATAGTTTCAATGGGATAACGCCACACCAGTGTGTGCAAATTGATGTTGATTTAAGAAACCATGTCATGCCCATTATTAGTACACTTATTTGTTAACATAATATGGTATCATTATTCTATCCTTTATTTATTTAAAAAAACAAAATAATGAAATATTGACTTAGTCTTCATTATCATATTTAGAGTGAGTTTACAGTAGATGAACACTAAAATAAATTTGTATTAATGCTTTCTGGAAAGTCTCACAGAGGCATCCACACAATATTATTAATGTTTCATCTCAGATATTCCAAAGGGAAAATAAAACCAACCCACCGCATATGGATTCATACCTAATAAGAGAAGAAGCATGGGATGGACATACTGGATTTCAAGAGGATACATATTTTCAAGAACAGTGTGGATGATAATACATTATTTTAATATAAGTTTATTAATCACTTCGATTAATAATTTTTAATTTAAGAACATTAAACTAGGTGACTAAAATAAGAGACGGGTAACAAAACTGACGTACCCATTCCATAGAGCATTGATGTATTACTCTTCACATGAAATGTTTTTATGTTTTCTAAATATAATGTAAATATTTTATGTGATTTAAAAAAACATAATTATATATTTATATTTATATATAGATAATAGAATTCAAATCCAATTCCAATTACATCCCACATCATGTACTATAGGTATATGCATGTGTACATTATAATTAGACAATAATATTAAAAAACATAAAAAATAAATGGGATGAATGTGTACGTATAAGAAAATATTTTTTTTAAATGGAATTATATAACGACAATTAATTTTTTCCTACAATTTTATTATAACATACAGACAAGGCTCATCATCTGCTATACCAAATGAAGATCTATTAGCAGTGGCCTTGATATGGCTTGAACAATATGGATGCATCAAAGGTGGGGTTTTGGGGTGACACTGATTATACATTTAGTAAATAAAGGAACATCAGGATAATGATATAAAAATTTAATCAATGCCGGAATGATTAGATTCTCATGAATAGAATTTTCATTTTAATTCTGAGTTTATATAAAATGTTATTGAGTATAATATATTTTTAGAAACAACTCACAAACAACCATTACAAGATAACCCCCACACAACATATTTTTATTTGAGAATATCCTTTCAAAGAACTATCTTATAAGAAGTAATAATTGATCACAACATAAGTTAATAAAATATGAATCAGAATGAATCTACTACCTTTACAATATATAAATTATTTAGGGGGAAAATAAATGTGATTTATATATATCAACACCCACCAATTTCCTTTTTTGAGGGAAATACTTCTAAAAATTCATTAAGAAACCTTTCACAACAGACAACATCAATCATGTTATATGATTGTGTGGAAGCATGTATCTCATTAGCTAATATTCTACCCACCCATTCCACTTGAATATTTGGATATTCATAACGTCGAGTAAGTAATTACCAAAATCATTGCATGAGCATCAGATTAGGTAAAAAACATTCAAAAATGAAGTATTCATTTTAAGATTATTTTTAATGCTAAAACATTAAAAATCAACTAATGATGGATTGAACAGATGAATGTTATTAAAAATTGAAAAAGTTAAAGGACTAAATGAGAGGTGATATTAAAATGATATAAATTATTAACTAAATATTAAGAAAGATATTCAAAATTCCCCATTATCATTCCAACTGATTCTATACATTTACTAAAATTGATGTTTTATGAAGATACATAGTTACAATGTGGTAGAAAATAGATTGCTAAATTTCTAGAAGAAATGTGAAGATATTTCAACAACAACTTCATTACTCAAGATATATTTAATGGAATAAGGATGTTTGAATGGATATGATTCGACGTTATAAATTTATAGGTGTGGTGTGTTGTCATTATTTTTTTCAAATAGATGATCTAAAATGTTAATAGTGAGTAAATAAATTTCATAATTTTTCTATCAGTTTGTATAGATACTATTTGAAGAGAAACCACTATGAAGATAATTATTGACTTAAGAGTCTTCACATCACTTATACTGACTAATCCAAATTGAAATCAACTAATATTAATGAAATTGTGGAAAATAGCCTAAAACATTTGAATTAAAACTTATTAATGGAAGACTCTTTACATTAATAATGATATAGGAGTAAAAATGTATAATTTATTCATATAAAATATATTTTAATTCTTTTATTAATTATTATTTTTTATTTTTAGGTGTCATTTGGTACTCATTATTGTCAATCTGAATACTCTACAAATTTATACCATAGATTCACTGCATTGATACCAATCATGGTGGCCACATGTGATGATGTTTGTTAATATTTATTACACTACATACAATTTTTTAGAACAAAAAATCATTTTATATATATATAATTTTGTTTCAATGATAATTCATTTATTACAGTGAGGTGTTTTAATATCTTGAATATCATGGCATAAGGAAAGTCCATGTGTGTGTGGAGGCTATCAACATCTTTATGTTGATATGTATGAGTGTATATATATGAATATTTTACTTGAAAAACACGTATCAAAACATATAGAAACATTTTCTAAATGTTTATGTAGTGTTCGAATAAAACCAATTGAAAATGTTGGGGTTATTATGATTAAACATTTATGAGATATATAATATACTATCATCAAAATATCAACCTAGAAGACGTATTTTGGAAGATAATTTCTATTTTATTTAAAATATTTTTTTATCCCTTGTGTCTTTATATTTCAATAGTACTACCATAAATTTAGAAATTCCCCATTTTCAAATGATGTAATATAATATTTTAGAAACAACTAGGTAGAAATCATGAAGTTATTATATAATCACATATATCTTGAATATTGTTAAGTTAGAAATCTTATTTTTATTATTATGTATTTTTTTGATAATTGATAATTTCTTTATTCATTTCTCAAATAATGGAAATTCTTTGAAAAAGGTTTCTATGTCAATAAAATTGACTATTTCTGTCATAATGACTCTGTCTATTATAATTACTATGTCTATAATATTCACTATGTCTATAATAATGACTATGTCTATCATACTGACTCAGTCTATCATATTGACTCTTTCTATCTTAATGAATTTTACTATCGTATTATCTCTTTCCATTGGAATCACATTATTGCATCGTACCTACTTTTAATCATAATAGTGTTTTACACTATGCAATATTAATCATAATCATATGTAAATTTTATAACATTCATGGTTGCATAATTTTATCAAAACACATGTTTTATATCAATCATACTCATGTTATATTTTTTCACATATAATTTATATTAACCAAAATGTTATCATGGAGTTAGTTTTAATCTAATCAAAATGATGTCATGTTTTGTATTTCAATATGACCCTTACAAATTCAATGTCTCCATGTCCCTTTGAGTTTACTGATTAAATATGACCATTAGAGAATGTATGACCACTAGAACTTTAGTCCTATAAATAAGAGGTTATTTTAAGCTGAGATAAAAACATGAACATCTTTAGCTACATCAGATTTCTAGAGTGAGACTGTGTGATGACTCTCTACTTCGTGTGAATGCCTGGAAATTAAAAAATGTTAATGGATCATTCTTATATTATGTATTTAAATAAGTTCTTTGTTTTTCTTTGGTCATCTTATTATGCAATTATGATTGGGGGCTTCCGGGGATAGGCAGACAATGCGACTTGATATCTTATCGAGCAATTTCAATTTTTTGAAATATAGAGGTGTCGATTACCAGTAAACTGAAGGGCTTGCAGGGACAGAAAGACCATCATGGTGATCATTGTATAGAGGGCTTAACAGTTTTTTAAGACAAACCTATTATCCTAGTTCAAAGGATATCATACTCTTTAGGATAAAAGATTTGTAATAACTTTTACTTTTCTTCTCACTATTGTAATATAAAGATAATATTGTTATTAATTCTTTCTATTTGTATTATTTGGTGATTGTATTAATTACAGCATATACATTTATTGTTGATTCAGTACTCAATATGGTAGAATAAATTACACTATGTATTACTTTAATATTAATATTCAATATGAATACCATTTTTTCATAACCTAGGGTATCATAACAATTCCCTCGAGCAGAGAGTCAGGCTAGTTATTTGTTTTATAAGAGGAATTGTGAATTGTGAATTGTTATATTATATAAATAACCATTCATAATGGTTATAATAGCATTTTTAAAATATAAAAATTACCCCATATTGTATTTAAGAAATTTCATATCCATTTCGGTCCAATAATTGGTATCATGGGAGGTTTTCCACTTCTTTGAATATTTGATTACATTATTTTCGATATTCACTGACTTGTTTTTGTGGAAAAGGGAATTTTATTCCTTTTCACTCCATTCAAGAAGAATGTTGATACAATTGGAAACTGTAACAATACAATACCAACTATTTTTCTGTTAATGATTTTGAATATTGGAGATATCGAATGAATATTTTTATAGTCAATACTTGTGTAGATAATTTTGTTATGATCACTAGTGACAATGATATTCCCATGAAAGACGTAAGATATTTTACTACTCAATAAAAACATGAATATTATCAATTCTATAAGTTATGAAATACTTTGTTGTCTTCTTTGACTATGAACATTTATAGTCAAATCGCTTCATGTGAAGCTGCAAATAGTATATGGAAGAAATTTGACATTAGACAATTTGGTACATCCAAAGTTGTTTAAATAATAAGAGCTACGATAAGAGCTGACTATCAAGCTATTGAATTTCCTTATGGT
This sequence comes from Viscum album, assembly GCA_963277665.1. Taxonomy (NCBI): domain Eukaryota; kingdom Viridiplantae; phylum Streptophyta; class Magnoliopsida; order Santalales; family Viscaceae; genus Viscum; species Viscum album. The sequence continues at coordinate 896,791,813 of OY728138.1, forward strand.
GAACTATTAGTGATGGTTCAACAATGAATAATGAAAATTGTCAACAACCTTCATGCTATGGGAGAGAAAAAATTAGAAGATGAATTTTTAGTTCAGAAGATCATAGATATTATACCAAATGGATGGGAATCCAAGAGGACTGTTGCTGAGAGGACTGGGACTCCCTCTCAACCAACACCTTCCACTCTGAAGTTTCATGTATATCATTCACAGGCTACCAATGAACCTGGTCTTTTTCAATAGACATTCTCTAAAGAAACTTTTTTTTTGGAATCAACTATTCACAACAACATCTAAAAAATATACAAATTTGGATCTATATCCAACTCCTCCCAATTAAATACTAAGGATGAATTCTGGTTGTATTTATTCAATTGTGAGAAATGGAATATGTCATGGATGGATGTAAATTGAGATGGTATGTCCAACCCATATGACAACTTGCCAATATGCTCAGTGATCTCAAAAGGTCTAACATACCTCATCATCAGTTTCCATTACATTCCAAATCGACGATTGCCCAGATGAGGGGACACTTTCAAAAATACCATGTAACCCACAGAACACTCTATATCACAACACCTCACTATGTAAATTATTTATGGTGACTCTGGGATGTCAATACGAACTACCTGATCAACCCGACATTCTTAGATGACTCTAGCACCAGACTTATCCCTAACAGTGAGTTTTGACCTATCGGAGCCAAACATAGAGGGGACTGACAACGCTGACAATAGATAGCCTCAAAAGGAGCCACTCGAATTGAGGATTGGAAACTATTATTATAAGAAAACCCATCCAATCCCCAATAGCTATCCTAAGAACCTCCAAAGTCTAGAACATATGCACGGAGCCTATCCTCCAAAATCGGATTTGCTCAGTCTGTCTAGCCTTCCATTTGTGGATGTTATGATGTCCTCATCTAAATATGAGACCCCAAGGACTTCTGAAGGCCTTCCCTATTCCACGAAGTGAAATTGGGTTCTCTATATAAGAAAACGGCTGATATCAAACCATGGATCCTTAACACCACTTGATGATAAAAATGGCCCAAGTTATCCACTTTTTTTGTATCTCCAATCAGATTGAAGTGTGCGTATTTGGTCAGACGGTCAATCACCACCAAAATTGAATTCCTACCCCGAGGTGTACAAGGAAAGCCAACAATAACGTTCACATCAACCTCACCCCACTTATAGGATGCAATGGATAACGACTAGAGAAAACTGGACTGTATTTTATGCTATGCTTTCACATGATGGAATGTGTAGCATCTCAACACGACGTTCGCAATGTCTCTTCTCATACCTGGTCCCCAGAACTACTGACAGACATCATAATACATCTTGGTGGAACCCGGATGGACAACCCAATGAGAGAAGTGTCTATCCTATATTACCATATTATGCAGAGATAACAACACTACTAAATGGCCCTTGATGTACAGGATGCCCATGGACGATTTTGAAAAATCAGAAGACGTCTCCCCACATAGAAGTAACTTCTTTGACTACTGACAAATCTCATCACTAGGTTGTTCCCTCTAAATCAACTCAAAGTGAGAAGGATTCAACTGTATTCTCAGCAATAACACACCTCAACTATGTTGCTTCATCTCCACATGCATCTGAGCAAAAATCCCCACCAAATTCCACTCATCACTGGACATTATCATGGATTTCACTTGTAATTTTCAACTCAAAGAATCTGAAACCACATTTCCCTTTATTGGGGTTTAGACAATGTCATAGTCAAACACCTGCATATTTGAAATCCAATGACATTGCCTCCGAATTTTGTCCTTTTTTGAGATGATATAGGTCGTGCTTTAGAGATTAATGTAGACCAAAAACTTCTCCTCACATTGGTAGTGATGCCGTGTCTTCAAAGCATGAATCACAGTTGTCAAATCCATGTTGTGGGTTGGGTAATTCATTTCATTTTTTCGGAGTTGGCGAGAGCTATACGCCACCACATGATCATCCTATATAAGCACGCACCTAATACCCATACCTGATGCATCACAATACACCACATACAACTTTCTAGAATATGGGAAAATGTAGAGACCCGAAGCTTATCGTACATTGACATTACATTACTTTTGCGGAATACTTAGTACATAACAAAAACACACACACAAGGATCGTAATAGTTTAGTGTCTTTGGAAACTCAGAACGTAATCTTCTAATCGTGGTGAAAGATCTTCAATATCTCCCATAAAGATCTTCCCTTTTTTTTACCTAAAAACCTTTCTTTATATCCTGGGGAAAGGAAAACATAAAAGGGTGAGCTCAAATGCTCAGTAAGGGTCAACAAAAGAAATATCAATCACATCATATACATAAGAACATAGCTTTTGGAAATCTTAACCTGCAAAAGAGCTCATAATATCATAACATGGGATAAATCATAGAAGTGAAAATGAGATCCCCATAATCATAACATGAAACTTGAAACTTTGTGGCATGCACACATAATCATGGAAAATCATTTCTTGTTAGTCATGACTCATTGCCAAGACTATCTTAGTGGACAAAGTCCCTTTCTGAACCGAGTTCACTCCTCGTTTCAGTCCTGTATTACTGAACCGAAATAACCTTCCGTTCCAGCCATGTCTATCTCATGAGATATAAAATCTTTACCCAATGCATTGGAGGGAGATATAGGTCCCACCCATCTTATAATGAATCCTTTCTTATGTGTGCCACATAATCATAAAACATACATCATCGCATAACACATGTAACAAAAATGGGATTCTTGAAACATCATGACATCATAAATCAATTCATATATGATAAAGGAATTCATAAACATAATTCCATCACAACATAGTCAAACCAATGTAAAAATATGGATAGAAACAGAACCCTTTATTATCTTAGATGGAAAATAATTTTGATAAAACACTTGAATTGAATTCTTGAGGAAAATATCCTTTCTTCTTCAAAAACATTTTTCCTTTCATAACATGTCATACAACTTTAAAATAAAAGAAGTTGATTAAAAATAAACTTGAAAACTTGTAAAGGAAGCTTCTTTTAAGTAATGTTTTAAAAATCCATTCATGCCGTATAAGTTAAAAAAACATTCTTCGTACTTTTGTCGGAAAAGTCAAAAAGTACCTCGTACGGAAAAACGACAAAAGATTCCTTTCATATTCTTTACTAAAAACTCACCTAAGGGTAAAATTGGATTTAAACTATTTCAAGTGGATGGAAACAATATTACATATTTAGGGAACATGGATGTGGATGATAAAATACACCCCAGTAAATACTTACGAATAAACAATCTCGGATAAAAATGAGGTTGTGATATTTCCCTTACCTTATGTCCGACTTGCTTTGTAAGTGTCCAAACCTCCTGTATAATGATTTAAATCATGTTATTGAATTATTCCAGAATCATATTCATTGTTATGATATCATATATGGTTCACTTATGACATTATATTACCCGTTCTTTTGTAAATTCCATGTTAAAGAAGCGTTTTGGGTAAAATCGTTTCATTTATCTTAGGTGTTTTGACTTGTTGTTCTTGACATCACTATTACTTATATCATGATTTACTTACTTCCAGAATATAAAATATGATTTATATATCATATATATTCAGTATATATATATATATATAATAGGTATATAAATAAAATGGAAAACACCGTTCATGGAGACGGTAGTCCGTACGTACGCATGAACGTTGTTTTCCTTTCCTTATTGTCTTGAAATGGAAGTAAGTAGATGACATACATATATATATATACATAAATCCAGTAGCTTTATAATGTCATATATTTCATTATTATTTCTTATATATACTTTATAATCATTCTTAAATGGTTAACATGGAGAATGAATCTCATCGCGTCGTGGAGACGGTATTCCGTACATACGCACGAGCGATGATATCATTTCTATAAATATTGAATTGAATTGGAGTGTATTATAAAATATATCAGAATCAATATGATGTTGTAATAACTATGTATAGTTATTCTTTACACCATTATACCCATCCATGTAAGGTGGTGGTGGAAAATAGATTACACCACGGCGTGGAGACGGTATTCCGTACGTACGCACGCGCGGTGATTTCTTTTTCCGTAGGATGGATAGATGGTGAAATAGGGTTGTTTCATAATTATAATAACATATCAATATATGAGTGATACTGATGTTATTACTTCATAATGAAACAACCTAAGAAGAAGAAGTGGAAGAAGAAATAAAGATGAAAGAATTGGTAACGGTAATTACCTCTTCTTTGAAGTGCCTCTTTGAGACCTCCTCTTAGGGCACTAAAATTGGTCTTTGAGGAAGACCAGAACCTCTAGGATTATTCTAGGGAAGGGGAGAAGAGATTTTGGCAGGGGTTGGCCGAGCTTGAGTGCTCAATTTTGTGTGAGGAGGAGGGGGAGGAGGTATCCTTTTATAAGGGAGGAGAGGGGCACCTTAGGAATATCTCAAAATATTATTTTATATTAAAGTCAAAATCGGTTTATAATGGTTCCAAAGGGTCTTATTTCGAAGATAAAGTGGGGATGGGTCGAAATCCTATCAACCAATAGAATTTAGACAAGTTTAGGTTATTATTTTAACCTTATCAATTAGATTTAACTCTAAGTTAAATAATTTAACTTTTACCGTGCCTTTTTGTTTTCTTACACTATATGGTTAATACACTTACTATAACATGACAAACGAACCCCAAATTGTTTATTATTAATATATATATCCTTATCTAAGTCATTTGGCCGAACCTTAGATTTTTAGGAATAAAATAACAATTAATAATATAATATTTGATTTAAAAACCATTTTGTGTCAATTTTGACACTATTTGATATATTATTTTTGTGAAAGTCATAACAGAATTATATGTTCGAACCAAGTTGATTAAATCAACACTAATATAACATAGTAACCTAGAAAATTAGTGGAATTCATAAAAAGTCTCAAATTATATTTATTTTGGTGTTTATAACATCAATTATGTCAATATTTCATTAATAATATAATTACTGCATCATCACTGTGTCATAAATAAATTAAATTATTTGATGTCTAAAAATTACAAATAAAATACCATCATGTAGTAAATCTTTTTATCTTTCTAATGAATATTTACAATCGAATTTATCTTATGTATAACCCCATATTAGAAATGATTTACTTATTAAACTTTGATTTTAACTATTTTAACCCTTCTTTAAATAAATTAATAATAAATGTCCTAATCTAATCCAAGTGGGCCTAAATGGTCATATTTTATTCCTAAGTTTGTTTTTGGTCGAATTACACTTGTCCAATAGAATTAGTACATGTGTTAGGGTAATATTAATATCATATTTACCCTTAGTTACCCTATTTACTATTAACCGTGGTAAAAAAAGTAAAAAGTTACTATTCACCAAAAATTATTTTCATCTCATTGAACCACATTTTAGTCCTTGATATTAACCGTGTCTCTCGGATTTTCGAAATTCCATTCACAGAAGCGGTAAAATTAAGTTTTATGCAAAATTCAGTTTTTAACCTACCACTTAGTGGTTTCACTATTCATCAAAAATTGAAAGTTTTCAGAAAGATGCCAAAATTTCATCCTAAGCTATATTTCATATTCCGAATTCAAAAATGAAGTCTATTTTACCAAATTCATAACATATAAATTGCATTAATTAATTTTATAATTAAATCCCGCTGTTAAAACAAATAACGTGTTTTTAAGAAACAATATCTATCAAAAGATTGACACTTGTTTATGTCTAGTTTAAATGTGAAATTACATCCAATGACCAACATTGTATTAAATTGTAAAAATATATTCTAAATACACTTTAAAACCACTCAAATTAATAATTTATCACTATTAATTATTTCGATTGAAAAAGTTGTTTTTAACTAAAATTTAGTAATTTTCACTATTCATCAAAATATGAAAGTTATCCGGAAATCACTAAAATTTCACCTTAGGCTAAATTCGATACTCCGAATCAAAAAATGAAGTTCATTTTGAAAAATAAGATTTACAGAGATTTAAAAAGTGGTTATTACTATTCATAACGGCTAGTTTTAATAATATTTTAATAGCATATCGTTGTTTAGTGAAACTCGGTATTGCGTATTACACACGCTATCGAGGAAGGTCGCGATTGCGTGTATTGCAAGGCAAGTCAAGGATGCGTGTTGTGCAAGCTCCTTTTGGTGTAGCGTACAACACAAGACATTAGTAAAATAAAAAAGAATATTTTTCATAAAATCTCGGGCTGTTACATTCTACCCCCCTTAAAATGAATTTCGCCCTCGAAATTCGTCGGGGTTATAAATGGTTTATTATTCGAAAGTTTCTTTAATAGAAACCCACATCATAAAAGGGAATACCAAAACTTGGCTTTAAAAACTAAAGTATGAAATGTAACGATTACCCAAATAAACTAATCGTTGGGTTTCCACATAGGTAAAAATATGGATATGGAAGAGAAATCTAACCATCATGTTCTGATGGAGAGTGGTAGAGAACATGGCTATGGAAAAGCCAGTAATCACAAATCCATATATTTGTGATGATATAAGGTACCATCTGATTCATCAGGTATAAGATCACTAGGACAACATTTTTTGGTTTTCAAGATCATTTCCCCTAAAGTTGAAAATTTGAATTAGAATAAATACTTACTTTATTTTGGTACAATCTCACTGTTGTTCGTGCTTTGAACAATTTCCACTTCATCTCTTAAATAAATGAAGTTGAATTTGTTATTCGTGAAGTGTTAGCAGATCATGTGATAGAATGACAGATCATTCCATCTGTCTCAAACAAAAGGTTAGCAAAACTTATATACATAAGTCGATCTATAGTGAGATTAATCATATATGGTTCCTAAAATGGACTTATACTTCATATATCATACTGCTTAATATAATAAAACTAGTTTCTACTAAACATGGACTTCCTGTAGGTCAGTGGTAGGCGATAAAGGCCAGTCGCACTTCGGTTGTGGGTTCGATTCCCATTGCCTTGTCCGAAGCGATGGGCTGTCGCCCGTCCTGCAGGTTGTCCTTTTTCCAAAACTATATTACTATAACATCCCATCAATAATATCGAAAAAAAAAATTTCTATCCTTAAACAATACTAACTTACGTCCAACACAATCCATTCCAATCTTTAGGCTTATCCATAATACTGCAGTCCACTCTCATAACATAGTGAAAACGATTACCAGAGATTTAATACCATCGTTGATCCCCATATATCATAAGATATATCTTTTTGGACACATTCCAAACATTCAAAGGCCTTAATCTTGTACTCTCTTAAATACCCATTGAACCTTAGTGAAAACTTGAATGCAGTTAAAAGTTAACACTTTACACATACCAAAATCCTCAAAATTATTTATACTCAAACCATGATATCACTTAGTCCTTATATCAATCATGAGCTCATGAATACAATCAAACATCTCATTATCTTCTTATCCTTTCATTATACACTTATCATATACTTTCCAAAATATTTGAATCACTTTTCATAGTTATTGGTACCTTAAAATTATTGAAAACCACAATAGACCAATACTTAAATATTTCAATACACCATAAAAGTACCTCAACAACATTATTCTTGAATACCAAAACACTTTAGTCCATCCACATCAATGATTATCCTGGAATAAGTCCTTCCTTGATTTAGAAGTAACTTTTTAGGTCAGGGCATTGAGTTGGGTAATGCCCATGTTCTCCACAAATAAGACATTGAACTCCATAACAGTCTGTCACTCTATGACCCTTTTCTCCACACAGATAACATCGGTCCCTCCATTTGAGGTATTCCTCAAGGTTCTTCTTCCCTTCTTTAGAAATCTCAATCTTCCTTTCTTTATGCTCCTCAACATGCGAACATGCATAATAGTCTATCTTCCTCTTCTTTGAAGAATTAGGCATACCACTAAATTTCACCTTGTTAGTCATATATCGCGATGATTGATTCGGCATAATCACAACATCTTTCTCTCTAGGCATTACACAATTTTGTTGCTCATAGTCACCAATTTGTCCATTGGATTCAATGTTAACTGAATTCCTTTTGGTTCCCTCCATTAACTAAAACACAAAAATAATTTTGTGAGAATCAAAAATCATGCTAGAGAAAACAACATAGTAAAGGGAAAGTATCCTAAATACCTAACTTCTTAGGTTTAATCTAATATCATTACCATAGTTCTAGGAATATATCCTATACGTATACTTATCCTTAGGGACATCCCTAGACATACCTTAGAAATATCTCTAGGAATCTCACTAACGTTTTCGCATCCTAGTTTCCAAAGAATGACTAAACCTTTCCTCTGATACCAACTGTAGAGACCCGAAGCTTATCGTACATTGACATTACATTACTTTTGCGGAATACTTAGTACATAACAAAAACACACACACAAGGATCGTAATAGTTTAGTGTCTTTGGAAACTCGGAACGTAATCTTCTAATCGTGGTGAAAGATCTTCAATATCTCCCATAAAGATCTTCCCTTTTTTTTACCTAAAAACCTTTCTTTATATCCTGGGGAAAAGAAAACATAAAAGGGTGAGCTCAAATGCTCAGTAAAGGTCAACAAAAGAAATATCAATCACATCATATACATAAGAACATAGCTTTTGGAAATCTTAACCTGCAAAAGAGCTCATAATATCATAACATGGGATAAATCATAGAAGTGAAAATGAGATCCCCATAATCATAACATGAAACTTGAAACTTTGTGGCATGCACACATAATCATGGAAAATCATTTCTTGTTAGTCATGACTCATTGCCAAGACTATCTTAGTGGACAAAGTCCCTTTCTGAACCGAGTTCACTCCTCGTTTCAGTCCTGTATTACTGAACCGAAATAACCTTCCGTTCCAGCCATGTCTATCTCATGAGATATAAAATCTTTACCCAATGCATTGGAGGGAGATATAGGTCCCACCCATCTTATAATGAATCCTTTCTTATGTGTGCCACATAATCATAAAACATACATCATCGCATAACACATATAACAAAAATGGGATTCTTGAAACATCATGACATCATAAATCAATTCATATATGATAAAGGAATTCATAAACATAATTCCATCACAACATAGTCAAACCAATGTAAAAATATGGATAGAAACAGAACCCTTTATTATCTTAGATGGAAAATAATTTTGATAAAACACTTGAATTGAATTCTTGAGGAAAATATCCTTTCTTCTTCAAAAACATTTTTCCTTTCATAACATGTCATACAACTTTAAAATAAAAGAAGTTGATTAAAAATAAACTTGAAAACTTGTAAAGGAAGCTTCTTTTAAGTAATGTTTTAAAAATCCATTCATGCCGTATAAGTTAAAAAAACATTCTTCGTACTTTTGTCGGAAAAGTCAAAAAGTACCTCATACGGAAAAACGACAAAAGATTCCTTTCATATTCTTTACTAAAAACTCACCTAAGGGTAAAATTGGATTTAAACTATTTCAAGTGGATGGAAACAATATTACATATTGAGGGAGCATGGATGTGGATGATAAAATACACCCCAGTAAATACTTACGAATAAACAATCTCGGATAAAAATGAGGTTGTGATATTTCCCTTACCTTATGTCCGACTTGCTTTGTAAGTGTCCAAACCTCCTGTATAATGATTTAAATCATGTTATTGAATTATTCCAGAATCATATTCATTGTTATGATATCATATATGGTTCACTTATGACATTATATTACCCGTTCTTTTGTAAACTCCATGTTAAAGAAGCGTTTTGGGTAAAATCGTTTCATTTATCTTAGGTGTTTTGACTTGTTGTTCTTGACATCACTATTACTTATATCATGATTTACTTACTTCCAGAATATAAAATATGATTTATATATCATATATATTCAGTATATATATATATATATATAATAGGTAGATAAATAAAATGGAAAACACCGTTCATGGAGACGGTAGTCCGTACGTACGCATGAACGTTGTTTTCCTTTCCTTATTGTCTTGAAATGGAAGTAAGTAGATGACATACATATATATATATACATAAATCCAGTAGCTTTATAATGTCATATATTTCATTATTATTTCTTATATATACTTTATAATCATTCTTAAATGGTTAACATGGAGAATGAATCTCATCGCGTCGTGGAGACGGTATTCCGTACGTACGCACGAGCGATGATATCATTTCTATAAATATTGAATTGAATTGGAGTGTATTATAAAATATATCAGAATCAATATGATGTTGTAATAACTATGTATAGTTATTCTTTACACCATTATACCCATCCATGTAAGGTGGTGGTGGAAAATAGATTACACCACGGCGTGGAGACGGTATTCCGTACGTACGCACGCGCGGTGATTTCTTTTTCCGTAGGATGGATAGATGGTGAAATAGGGTTGTTTCATACTTATAATAACATATCAGTATATTAGTGATACTGATGTTATTACTTCATAATGAAACAACCTAAGAAGAAGAAGTGGAAGAAGAAATAAAGATGAAAGAATTGGTAACGGTAATTACCTCTTCTTTGAAGTGCCTCTTTGAGACCTCCTCTTAGGGCACTAAAATTGGTCTTTGAGGAAGACCAGAACCTCTAGGATTATTCTAGGGAAGTGGAGAAGAGATTTTGTCAGGGTTTGGCCGAGCTTGAGTGCTCAATTTTGTGTGAGGAGGAGGGGGAGGAGGTATCCTTTTAAAAGGGAGGAGAGGGGCACCTTAGGAATATCTCAAAATATTATTTTATATTAAAGTCAAAATCGGTTTATAATGGTTCCAAAGGGTCTTATTTCGAAGATAAAGTGGGGATGGGTCGAAATCCTATCAACCAATAGAATTTAGACAAGTTTAGGTTATTATTTTAACCTTATCAATTAGATTTAACTCTAAGTTAAATAATTTAACTTTTACCGTGCCTTTTTGTTTTCTTACACTATATGGTTAATACACTTACTATAACATGCCAAACGAACCCCAAATTGTTTATTATTAATATATATATCCTTATCTAAGTCATTTGGCCGAACCTTAGATTTTTAGGAATAAAATAACAATAAATAATATAATATTTGATTTAAAAACCATTTTGTGTCAATTTTGACACTATTTGATATATGATTTTTGTGAAAGTCATAACAGAATTATATGTTCGAACCAAGTTGATTAAATCAACACTAATATAACATAGTAACCTAGAAAATTAGTGGAATTCATAAAAAGTCTCAAATTATATTTATTTTGGTGTTTATAACATCAATTATGTCAATATTTCATTAATAATATAATTACTGCATCATCACTGTGTCATAAATAAATTAAATTATTTGATGTCTAAAAATTACAAATAAAATACCATCATGTAGTAAATATTTTTAGCTTTCTAATGAATATTTACAATCGAATTTATCTTATGTATAACCCCATATTAGAAATGATTTACTTATTAAACTTTGATTTTAACTATTTTAACCCTTCTTTAAATAAATTAATAATAAATGTCCTAATCTAATCCAAGTGGGCCTAAATGGTCATATTTTATTCCTAAGTTTGTTTTTGGTCGAATTACACTTGTCCAATAGAATTAGTACATGTGTTAGGGTAATATTAATATCATATTTACCCTTAGTTACCCTATTTACTGTTAACCGTGGTAAAAAAAGTAAAAAGTTACTATTCACCAAAAATTATTTTCATCTCATTGAACCACATTTTAGTCCTTGATATTAACCGTGTCTCTCGGATTTTCGAAATTCCATTCACAGAAGCGGTAAAATTAAGTTTTATGCAAAATTCAGTTTTTAACCTACCACTTAGTGGTTTCACTATTCATCAAAAATTGAAAGTTTTCAGAAAGATGCCAAAATTTCATCCTAAGCTATATTTCATATTCCGAATTCAAAAATGAAGTCTATTTTACCAAATTCATAACATAGAAATTGCATTAATTAATTTTATAATTAAATCCCGCTGTTAAAACAAATAACTTGTTTTTAAGAAACAATATCTATCAAAAGATTGACACTTGTTTATGTCTAGTTTAAATGTGAAATTACATCCAATGACCAACATTGTATTAAATTGTAAAAATATATTCTAAATATACTTTAAAACCACTCAAATTAATAATTTATCACTATTAATTATTTCGATTGAAAAAGTTGTTTTTAACTAAAATTTAGTAATTTTCACTATTCATCAAAATATGAAAGTTATCCGGAAATCACTAAAATTTCACCTTAGGCTAAATTCGATACTCCGCATCAAAAAATGAAGTTCATTTTGAAAAATAAGATTTACAGAGTTTTAAAAAGTGGTTATTACTATTCATAACGGCTAGTTTTAATAATATTTTAATAGCATATCGTTGTTTAGTGAAACTCGGTATTGCGTATTACACACGCTATCGAGGAAGGTCGCGATTGCGTGTATTGCAAGGCAAGTCAAGGATGCGTGTTGTGCAAGCTCCTTTTGGTGTAGCGTACAACACAAGACATTAGTAAAATAAAAAAGAATATTTTTCATAAAATCTCGGGCTGTTACAGAAAATCATAATGTTGGCAATAGTCAACTACCTCTTCTACTCAATGGATTCTTTAAATTCTTGGCCCTATAAAATCTTCACCCATTTCTAGGTGAGTGTGGTCATTGGAGAAGAAATTCAAGATAGATCTAGAACAAACTGAAGATAGTAAAAAACCTGGAAGAGGAAACTCGTGATCTCGAACACATTATTCGGCTGCTCCTATGACATTACCACACTAATATACTCAGGTTCCACCAAATCCCCCGTGCTCTGATATCACATTCTCCAGAGATTTTACCTCCGTAGTCTAGAAAGTGCATTTTTACTACTTGCATATAGGAGATGCTCTATAAAATTACTCAGAACAAACTGCAAGTGATTCTCGTGTTCCTCCAAGGATCATGAATAAAGTTGTTTTTCATCCAAAAATAACACAACAAAAGAATAGTCATACCAAGGAACCCCCTGTTCACGAGTTCCATAAATACAGATGTAGCATTGGTCAATTTAAAGGGGCCCAATGAGAGATTATTAATGGAATAAATCCTTTGGATTCAAATTTATCCATCTATATATTTAATTCCATAATCTTTATGGGGGCCTTTCAATATGAGGGAAGAGATATCGATTGTGATCCCGACAATAGATCAATCGAGAACTCTACATCCTCTTCTGGGGGAAAACATGAAATATCTTATGGTAATAACTTCAAAAAATCATCAACTAAATGAGGTAGTACACCTTCATGAGAATGACCCTCATCCTCTATCATGAGTGATGATAATAGAAAATCAACACCTCCCAACTCTAAGAGTTTTGGTCCTTCCCAACTCGATCAATGATCCCATTCCCCATGAAAAACCCGACGACTCCCATCAGGGTTTGTAAAACTCAATCACCTACTATTGAAATAGTTGTGATCATGGATGTTTATTATCAAATCAATGCCATGAATTATGACGAACAGATCCATATCTAATACTAAGAGGTCCCACTCCATCTCAACCCCATACATTGAAAGAACAAACGACAGGAACCTAAGACCTTACTCATTCTTCATTCCCAACGACATCACCAAATCCATCATAAAAGACAACAGATATGTTGTAAATGTCTTCATGTCCATAAAATGGGTATAATTGAATGAAACATAGGCACAAATATTAAAAAGAGAAGCAGCTAAATAATTTTTTAATCAAAATGGTACCTATAGCAGTTGAAGATCCCACCTCTAATCCTGCTGCTACCTGACCCACCACATGGAGAAGTCCGGTCACTGCCTTAGGATGAACTCTAGACTGTGGATGTTCCCTAAACTGGCTCTACCTAGAAGATGACCTAGAACTACAATCACGTCCATGAAAATAGGATCCCCCCATCTTTAACATCTCTGACTAAGATGTCACTCTTCATGAATCTAATGACCCAACCACACTTTGATGTGGATGTTTCACCCCATAAAAGTGTAACAAGTGACCCATAACTGCACATTTATAATAGTACTTTGGAGGAAATGGGCATGCTGGTCAGATGTTCCCCTACCATCCATAGTGGTGGCACATAACAGTTCTCACTTCAAAAGACACATGTGAAAACTTCTTGGAAGAGTGGCCCGAACTACCACCTCCCTTATTCCCATGCTCCTCTTGAAAAATTTTCTCCTCTAAAGAGATTCCACTACCCACTACTAACACCATCGCAATGAAACCATCCCTCACATTTTTTCAACCTCTACCATACAAGCCCAGTCAACCACCTCAGCATAGGTCTGTAGCTGTAATAAGAAAACATGGGAGGATATATCTATTCATAAGACTTTCTCAAGACTTTGGTCCTTTGATTGCTCATTAGAGATGAATTGATTAGCATACCAAACCAACTCAGCAAAATCGTTGGCATACTTTATCATAGAAATGTCCCCCTAAACAAGATCCATGAACTCTTGGGATATAGCATATTCCATGACCTTAGGGAAGTAATTTTCATTGAAGAAGACCTTGAAATGTTCATAGAGCATCTCCTCATTCATCATAGTTTTAAGTACTGATTCCCACCACCTATGGCTGGGAACCTCCAATAGAAATAAGAAACACTTCACCCAGACCTCCTTGGGTGTGTCCAGAAACTCAAACATACACATGATATTTTCAATCCATTCCTCTACTTCCTGGGGTTCTATGCTACCTCATAATGTATGCGGTTTATTTTTTAGGAACTCATGGGCCTTTTATTTCATATGAACAGTCTCATATTCTATAATAAGAGAGATACCAGGATACATTCCATTTCATAGAGCTTGTAATGCTCGAATCATGGCCTATACTAGCCTATGATCTAGCAGTGAGGGAGAACACTCTCCGGCTTCTGTGAAAGTTCTGGGCACAGCAGAAGCACATGGGTGGATGTGCCCACTTGGATTTTTTTTCATTAGTAATGATTAATCCAGGATCAGTATGACGATAAACACTAATCTCCACATATAGATTCATATAAATAGACAAATAAGAATAATGTTCCTAGAACTAAAAATGTGGATCATCACAGGTTGATTATAATTAATTTAATTAATTTAAATGAAGTTCCTTTTGGGTGTTTTTTCTTTATTGATATTTATGATCATGTTCTGATGTGATTCATCATTGCGTCACAGAAAACAAGGGTAGAAATCCTCTAGTGGTGATCCATACGTGCACCATGTATCTCTGGACATCGCCAAAGGAGTCTGCAGGTGCTGGCTTAGAGAAACCATTTCATGTGTTTCCCACCTTAGATCGTCTTGATCCGATGAAGATAATCTCCCTTGGTCTTGTGATTGTTCTTGGAGAAAGGTGTTCTTTTAGTCCTGAGAGAATTTTCTAGAATTGTTGTGCACAATGATTTATAGTAAAAGATTTGGGGATGTGAGGATATTTATAATCAGGTTTGAGGTTGTAGAGTAATGAAAATAAATAAACATGTTACGCATTTTATTTATTTCATTAAGTCTTTTGAAAAACCCATGTTGAATAATGAATTACTTGACATGCGCCCATGCTGATAATAATAAATATCATTTTATAAAGCGATATTTCTTCAAAATATTGACTAAACAATTTACACAGTGAGTAATCATAAATACACAACGTGTACTTTTTTTTCATTAAAAACTACATGGCATGAAATCATTAATACACGTCTTGTACTTGTTTTCAAAATAAAAACTACACAGCGTGTAATCATTAATACACGACATGTACATGTTTTCATTTTATTCTTCCTCAAAATTAAAATTATTTAGGTATCCTTGAATAATTATTGAACCACATATGGGAATAATCTTTGTTCTAATTATGATACATGGATACACATAGTGTGTGACCCTCTAGGCATATTTTTCATTAGTATTAGGTAGGCTTGCCTAAATTCCAAGATTACTGTCTAACAATGGGTCAAGGAACCCAAGAGAATGAAGTTGACGCCACATTGACGTGTCACCTCATACGAATTCTTGTTGTGTAATTTAATCCCTTTGTCTCAATATATCATCAAGTATGTTTCATGGAAGTTTCATAAACCTAGATACTTGATCTGTCATTATTTGACATTTAGAAATAAACATATCCTGACACCATGGCCATGGAATTTGAGTGACAGTTCTATTTCAATCAAGGGGCCTGAGATATCTACTTCCATAAATATGGAAGGGACAAATCCTTCATCGACATATCAATTAACAACATGTCATTCGTGACGCACCCAACGCACCCTACATCCTGCCAACTCTCTTCGTGACAGTTTTCATCTGTAAATATAAGTGTTCAAGTCATGACAATAGTTAATGAGAATCCTAAAATCTAAGGACCATTACACACGCTCATAGATAGCAATGCCTGATGAAACCAAGACATGCAGAATTTCTACTAGCAGGTCTCTTCTCATAATCTTCCATCTTGGAGATTACCAAGTGCAAACTTCAGGAGAGAGAGTCCAATATTCTTAATAGTACTTTCACACGAAGGTATGTATTCTATGTGTCCTATTATAGAATATAATCTAACCGTATAACTTTATTTAAGATTATTTTTTTATCATTTCAGGGTTCTCATCATACCAGGGATCTTCCATGACCATATTATTGAAAGAAATATTCATGGAAAATAGTATATTATAGTCATGAATAACAATTAACAATATATAATAAGTGTACATTTATTTAATCAAATTACAAAACAGTTGGTTCTCAGGACACCACACCTTACAAACTCCCACATGGACTAGAGCCAACTGCCTACAACTTTTAGTATTCTAGACCTCACATGATGATCATGTTTCTAGTGAGTCAAGGCTTTAGTCACGTGGTCTTCCATGTTGTCATTCATGGAAATACTGCTCACTATAACTTCACCTCTCTAAGAAAAAGCCCTCAAGAGATGTTACTTATGATGTATATGCTTTGTCCACTGATGTGACCTTGGCTCTTTTGTAAGTTCCACCACTGTAGTATTATCAAAATAATGTGTGATAGGATCTTTACGGCTAGGTACTATATCAAGCTCTTGGACAAATCTTTTCATCCATACTTCTTCATTAGCTGCCTCAGAAGATGTGATATACTCGGACACTGTAGTATAATCTTCCAACACACTTTTCTTTGAGCTCTTCCAGCTCACTGAACCTCCATTCAAATTGAAGGTGTATCCAGTCTGTGACTTCATGTTATCTTGATTAGTCTGGAAACTAGCATCTACATGTTATATGAGACTAGTTCCTCATATACTCCATAAACCAGGAACATATCCTTAGTATGCCGTAGATACTTGAGGATAATCTGGACATCCATCCATTGGTGGTCTCCTAGATCAGCATGATATCTGCCTACTGCACTTAATGTGTATGAAACATATAGCCTTGTACATAGCATAACATACATGGATGAGCCAATCACAGATGCGTAAGGGGTACTTGCCATTTTCTTTCATTCCTCATGTGTATGAGGACACATTTTCATTGGAAGATGAATTCCATGTGACACAGGCAATAATGCCCTCTTGGAATGTTTTATACTGAATCTCTTCAGTGTATTGTCAATGTATGTACTTTGACTCAGGCCTAGCATTCTCTTCGATCAGTCATGATAGATCTTGATCCCAATAATATATGTTTCCTCTCCTATGTCTATCGTGGAGAATCATTTATTTGACCATGCCTTAAATGAATGTAAGACATGTACTTCATTTCCAATTAGTAATATTTCATTAATATACACAATTAGGAAAACGACTGCACATCCAAAAAACCTCTTATAGAAACAAGTATCATATTCGTTCTTAAAAAAGACAAATTATATTACAGCTTCATCAAAATTAATGTTCCATGACCTTGATCCTTTCTTTAAACCATAAATGGATTTATGAAACTTCCATAACTTGATGGAATCCTTTGGAGTCAGAAAACCATCAGGTTGTGTCATGTAGAAATCTTCCTGGAGGTTCCTGTTAATGATGCTATTTTGATATACATTTTCCAAATTTCATAGTTATTGTAAGAAGCAATGGAAAATAGTATTCTTATGGATTTCATCATTGGAACTGGTGAAATGGATTCATTATATTCAATTCTATGATGCTGTCTACAACCTTTGGTAACCAGTTGTGCCTTATAGGTGCTGACTTTCCCCTCCAAGTCCCTTTTCATCTTTAATCCCCATATATTACCTATAGGCTTTACATCAACTAGAGGATATACCAAAATACAGACTTGGTTTTAGTACATGGAATCCATTTCATAATTTATGGCTTCATTCCACTAGGGAACATCTGTACCTTCAACTGATTCCTTGTAGGTAATAGGAACATCATTATCAACCAATAATTAGTCACCATCCTCGGTGATGAGAAAACCATTTTGATCTAGTTCTCTCACCTCTCTCATGCTTCTACGTAGTTCTTGTGGATCTGGAATAGATTTTTCTTCCCTAGGGCTTTGTGGAATTGGTTCTTGTACCGATGTTGTGTATCTTGAGCCTTGATATCATCGACATCTATCTCGCTCCAAATATCTCTTTTGGAGATGTGATCCCTCTCAAGAAATATGGTACATCTGTCCACAATAACCTCTTTTTCTGAGTGGTTTTATAGGTAATATCCCCTTTTTTTTCTTTGGGATATCTTATAAAGATACACTTTGTGCCTCTGGCTGCAAGTTTGTTACCTGAAGAGGCCTTAAAAAACACTTCGCTACCCCACAAATGTAAATTCAATAACATGATTTTGCATCCAATCCATAAATCATATGGAATACCATTTATTGATTTAGTTGGTACATGGGTTAGTATGTGTGTTTCTTTCTATAATGCGTAACACCAAAAGATAATGGAAGACACACATGACTCATCATTGATTTCACCATGTTCAACAGGGTGCATTTCCTCCTTTCACTTGCACCATTCCATTGAGGTGAGTAAGTAAGAGTTAGTTGAGATATAATCCCAAACTCCATTAAGAAATAAATGATGTCATGGTTAAGAAATTATCCTCCACTATTTGAGAGGATTTTCTTAATCTTCTTACCAAGATTGTTCTCAACTTCATTCTTTTATTCTTTGAAATGATCAAAAGAATATGACTTATAACTCATTAAGTAAATATATCCATATCTACTAAAATCACCACTAAAAGTTATGAAGTATGAGAACCCACCCCGTGTTTCAACTGAAAATGGCCCACACACATCTGTGTGAACTAATTCAAGAATATCATTATCCCTTTCACCTTTCCCACTAAATTGGGCTTTGGTCATTTTGCCTTGTAGACACGCATGACATACACCAAGTGGTTTTAGTTTGAAAGAATCTAAATACCCATCTTGATGTAATATTGTCAAACGTTTCTCATTGAAATGACCTATCCGGTGATACCAATGATTATTGTGGTATGAGTCATGTGAATTAACATTGTCATTGATTTTCGTTACTTGGTTTTTATAGTCTAACACATAATGGTCGTTATATAAATGTGACCTTCCAAAACAAATGATATCATTATAAAAGTAGAAACATCCACTTCCAAACTTGATGATGAGTCAATCAGTATCTAATATGGATACCAAAATATTGTTTTTGGTTATAGAGGGTGCATAATAATATCCTTTCAAATCCAAGACCATCCCATTAGGCAATGTGAGGTGGTAGTCTCCGATAGCTACAACAGCGAGTCTGGCTCTGTTGGTTGCTCATAGATCCACCTCACCTCGGTCAATAATTCTGAATCTACATGGTTTATATATTTGGATATTGATGTGACAACTAAAAGTAGTATCTAATACCAAATTGGTAGGAACAGATAAATTGCAATCGATATCAAATGCACCTGAAGCTTCCCCTTGCTTCCTTGGCTGGGAGCAGTTTTTCTTCTTGTGGACCTTCTTGCCACCTGTTCTCCTGCCTCCCCTTTGATCTTCCTTTTCATGGAAGACCGTGAAGATGAATTGGTCTTAATTCTCTTTTCATTACCTTTCCTTATATTCACCATGAGGATAGAATGATTTTTATGCTTCATGTCATTGTCCACTTGGTGAATGAGGATAAGAAGATCAGACAGAGACTTCTCAATGTTGTTTATGTTGAATTTCCAAACAAATTTTGAGAAGATATGGGGGAGTGATGAAAGAATAATATCGGTACCCATTTTTTTAGGGATTTTTAAACCTAGAATCTCCACGAATTTAGTGTATCCATTGGGCTTGACTACATGAGTCTCGACTGCGGAACCGTCTCCATGATTGCTCTGAAATATATCCTTGGAGAACTGAAACCTTTCCTGTCTTTCTCTATCCTACTATAGACCACAGAGATGCCCGAGCATGCTATAGGAATACATGTCATCATGATACTTCATGAGCTCACTAGAAATTGATGATAACATCAAACAATGATCATCGAGTGCATCGTTCAAATGTTGATCATAGACCAGAAAATATTCATCACTCTCCCCTATGGCAGGCGAATAATTAAATTAGGACTCTAGAACATAAAACTTTAGTTCATGGAATAGGATAACCTGAAGGCAGCTAAACCATTCCTAAAAGTTATACCAGGTGAGGATATTGTATATGACCAGAATTGATTGTAGAGAAATTGTGGATGACGAGTTTTTTAAAATTGATTATACAAATTAATATAGCATATTTATCAATACCTTTTGATTGCATTTATTGAAAATTAATAAATGAATTTATCAATTATACCACAATTTTATCAATTCACAATGGCCCTCACCATTGAACATGGAATGTCTAGTTACTTAAACATTATATTTGAAAGGATCCATATTCCCCTTCGCATAACCCCAACAAGGGTTGGTCAAGATATTTGACGGTATTTAGGTAGGCATGTCTTTGCTAACTGCGAGCTTACAGTTCCATGATCTGTTGATTGGACTCCCCAATCATGAAATCATGACTTGGATTTCTTCAACTCCTACCTCCAATATTACGTCAACTCTAGAAAGGGCTACTCCTCTTAATGTAATATGGTTAAGTCAACCTGTAACCTTTCATAAGGGCTTCCATTATAAAAATAAGATTCCCAAAAAGGGTTGGCCAATCACTTAGTTTTATTGAGTCTTGCCATCAATCATGTAATGGAAGGCTTTGCATGGATTAATATGGTATTGAGGTATTTTAATCATTTTTGCGTAGTTTTTCATTATCAAATTCTTGTTAATATTAAGTGATTCTTGATTAAGTTATTAACTATGTTCTGATAATGTTTACACATAGTCTGGTTTTTATTTTATTCCATATCTTCATGCTTGTTTATTTTGTCGACTATTTGATCACGACAAAAAATACATAATAAATAAACAATGCAATCAGAAAGAAATAATATAATATTTCATGATCATCGGCATTTATTGGTTAGATTATCTAGCGGTTTGATAAGCTTACCCTGACCTAGGGAAAACACGTAGAACTGATTGTTCTTGTTTTGCAGCTCCCACATGTCCACCGTTGTATCTTCTAGGGTTGATTTTTCCTCAGCTTTGGGTTTTAAATTGTCTCCTATGGCTTGGGAGATCCTCTAATACATGAGGTTTACATTATATAAACCATGGGTACGCAAGCCCTATATTTTATTGGAAGAAGGCTCACAGACCACCAAATTTAAATTAAACCAATTTAAATGAAACAAAACACACATAAAAAGGGTCAAGCTCATGATCATCCATAACATGAAAAAACAATTACACTTATTTAGAAATAAAATTAGTTTAATCTTTATATTATTTACGATAATTCACACTTGAAATTAATTAATTACGATCATATAATTAATCAATTCTTTACTCGAAATTACTTTCTGAATTTCCTTGAAATTATTTTCATCCATATCCATTGTACATGTGTTTTTACTTTTGGGGGAAACCTAGTGAAATTCCATTTCTGGAAAGTACATGGTTTGTAGTTTATATTTAGATGGCATGTATTTCTTTTCACCCTTTATCCAAAGTACATGCCGAAGAATTTGGCGTGTTTTCTCTGATTTGGAAATTTTGGAGTAAACAACATGTAGATTAATCTAACATGTCATGTACTTCATTTTTACGTGGTGAACGGCCTGGAAATCCAATTTAAAGAGAACATGGATTCTCCTTGTACACAATTTCACTTGGGGAAAGATAAGACTACATGGTGTGTTGAATCAATATACATGTCGTGTATTCCAGGTTCCATGTGCCATTCATTTCTGGTCAACATGGTGTTATAAAACTCTGGTATACTCAATTCACATGGCGTTGTTTGGAAGACTAGTTCCGGTTCATGGAACCTAAGTACACAGCGTGTAGTTTTCATTACATGATGAGTATTCCCGTTTTGTATATACAGAAAGAGTGGCTTCTCCAGATGAGTTACTATTTTTTTTGTAGTCAAAATTAAAAATAAAAGGACATTTCTGTGATGTGAATCGAGAAACGAAGGAGGAAGAATAGATCTCGTTCATTCAGTTTAATAGAATGATTTATCACGAATTGGATAAAATATAAATACATAAATTATCAATGAAAATTAAATAACTATAATCAACATTGTAACCTCGCTCTGATACCAATTGATTTTTTTGGGTGCAGTTAAATCAAGTGGGTGTATGTTCCCAATTGGCTCTTTATCATTAACCTTGATCAATCCGGGATCAATACGAAGATAAACGCCAGTCTCCACGGATCGATTCACAGAAATAGACAAATAAAAAGAAAGGTCCTGGAACAACAAAAGTGGATCGTCATATGTTGATTATATTTAATTTAATTAATTGACAAGAAGTACCTTTTGGGTGTTATTTCTTCGTTGATATTTTTGACCATGTTCCGATGTGATTTTCCATTGCGTCACAGATTACAAGGGTATACTTTCTCTAGAGGTGATCCAAATGTGCACCACGTATCTCTGGATGTTTCCAAAGGTGTCTCTCGGTGCTAGAGTGGAGAAACCATTGCCTGTGTTTCCCGCCTTAGATCTTCGTGATCTGATAAAGAGGATATCTCTCGGTCTTGAGAGTGTTCATGGAAGAAGGAGTTATTTCGGTCTTGAGAGAATTCTCCAGAATTGTTGTTCACAATGATTATTAGGAAAAGGGATTGGGTTTTGAGGATATTTATTATCGAGTTTGAGGTTTTATAGTTATGACAATAAATAAACACGTTACACATTTTATTTATTTCATTAACTCTTTTGAAAACCCATTGTCGAATAATTAATTCCTTGACATACTCATATGATGATTATAATAAATATCATTTAATAAAATGATATTTCCTCAAAATCCCAACATGAAAAACTACACAGCATGTAATCATAAATACATTGCGTGGACTTGTTTTTAATTAAAAACTACACGGTGTGTAATCATTAATACACGGCGTGTATTTTTTTTCAAAATAAAAACTACACGGCAAGTAATCATTAATAAAAGGTGTGAACTTGATTTCATTTTATTCTTCCTCCAACATTAAAACAATTTAGGCTTCCATGAATAATTATCAAACCATTTATGGGAATAATATTTATTCTATTTGAGATACTTGGATACACTTAGTGTGTGACCCTATAGGCCTATTTCTGGTTGGCATTAGGTGGGTTTGCCTAATGTCCAAGATTACTCTCTGGCAACGGGTCAAGCCACCAAATAGAATGAAGTTGACACCACATTGGCATGTCACCTCATATGAATGATTACTATGTAATTTAATCCCTTTGTCTCAATATCTTATCAAGATGGTTTCATGGCTTTGTCATGAACTTATATGTTTGATCTGGCATTCATTGATATCTAGAAATAAACTCATCGTAACACCATGACCATGGAAATTGTGTGACAGTTCTATTTCAATTGAAGGGGAAAACATATCTACTTCCATAAATATGAAAGGAAAAAATCCTTCCCGGACATATCTATTAACTACAAGTCATTCATGACACACCCAACATACCCAACTTCCCGCCAACTCACTTTTTTATGGTTTTCGTTAGTAAATCTAAGTGCGTGATTCTTGACATGAGTTAATGATAATATTCCTGTCTATGAACCATTACACGAACTCATAGATAAAAATATTCGATGACACCAAGACATGTAGAATTTCGAATGGTGGGTCTATTATCATAATATCCCATTTTAGAGTTTATCAGGTGCGAACTCCATGAGAGAGAGTCTTATCTTCTTACAAGTACTTGCACATGACGGTCTGTATACTATGTGTACTATAATAGTATGTCATCCAACCATAAAACTTTTTTTAAGAATATTGTTATATCATTTCAAGGATCTCATCATAGCAGGAATCTTCCATGACCCTATTAATGCAACAAATATTCCTGGACATTATTATATTATAGTCATGTAGAACAATGAAAAATATATAATAAGAGCACATTCATGTAATCAAAGTACAAAAAAAGTTGGTTCTCAAGACACCATCACTTACATTCTTTTAGTGGGTGCATGTGATCTTTTTGAGGAGGAATGCTGCTATAAAAGGCAGTTGTCACAAAAACCAAAATATGTATAAACTTTTTGAATATTTCACCAATAACATCATATATAAATAATCCAAACACATTAAAATGACGAAAGAGACAACTCCCCCACCCCACTCAATGTCCATGTGTATTCTGATGCCCACACGTCTCACCTTGAAGTGAAGTCAAATAAACAAGTCCAATGTCCCATTGTGACTCGAGGTCCTCCACAAGAGTTTTGGGTCATGAACCCTACACATGACCAAAACATAAAATCCTAACCGTCATAGATCATCACAACCTCGAATCATCCAAAAATCATAATACAACCTGAAAACATTATACTCCTCCGATAGATCTTTTTCATGAACTAAATTTGGTCGCCATCCAAACTGGCACAAAAACCGGACCTGGGAATTCCCTAAAGGGCCTTCCCTATCTTTATGGGATGGAAAATGTTCTCAGGTATCATATACTTTGGTTTGGGAATGATTTACCTGAATATAGATACATAAAACATCAGAGACAATCGATTAAATTATTATGAAAATTCATCACAAAAAAGTCTTAAACAAAATCCAAAACTGAATACATAGGTTCAAATATATAACAAGAAGTCCAACTACACATAAAAATTTCAGAAAAACAGCCCCAAGGGCTCTACACGACAAGGGGTCATCAACCACAAGATGTCTCCACAACACCGCACCATGGATGAAACTAACACCCTGAACTGCCATCATCCAAAGCATTTACATTACCTATGTCAAACATGACCAAGTAAAATTACCCCCAATGGGTGTATGTTGGGTGTGATAATAATCCCTATATGATACCACTATTATATTACATAGATTAAGCAATACAATATAAAAATCATTCCAGTTTTGATAGGCAGAAAGTGGTGGAAATAATTTATAAAGAATGAAACTTTTAATTATAATTATTTTTCAATTAAAATTTTTCATGAGTGAAAAAATTTCAATAAAACATTTAAGCTACAATAGTATCCATAAAAAACCACCTTCTTCCAAATATAAATACAACAGATTCAATGATAACCAATATCGAGAACACCCCTAGGCACTTGGTAGACATGGACCCCATGTACCTCATGCCTCGGTGTAGAGTAACCATATAAAAAATAATTATCATGCATGGGAAAATTTTAGGGAAAATAACCATTACCTATTGGTACCTAATAATAAATAATAACATTTTTTAGTATTAAATTTATACATTTTTCTCAGTGAAACATGGATAAAACCCATCCAAATAACTAGCATACTAGTACATATTCACCCTCCTGGGTACTCGGTTTTCCCCCATTGTGCTCAAACCATTATCTCAAGATAAAAAAATTCATTATCACATAAAAAAATTATTTATTGTAATAATAAACTCTAAAAAGTAGGTACACATGTTTTTCAACACTTACACCACTCAATAAAACCTTTAGGATTTCAAATAAATAACTTCATAAAATAGAACAATTTTTTGCATACTAATTTCCTTAAAATCCCACTTTAAACGCCACATGCAAACCCATATTCATCAAAAAAAGAATTTTCAACATCAAAATAATTTTAATACACCAATTACATGAGTTATAAAACATCCCCATTTGGTATCACATAAAAATAGACATATAAAACACCCAATTTAACACTAAATTGGTACCCAAATATAATTTTCATTAAAAACCTCACCCGGACCAGATTTCATAGAAATAATAATGAAGAGAAGTATTTTAAAAATAGAAATTCATCAAAGATAACTCATATATAATTGATCACCCATGGAATCACCTATCACAATTATCAAAACCCTTGAATATTTGTGTGAAAAATCTACCACACCACCGTCAAACCGCCCGGGACACAAATCAAGCCTAAACCATAAGGATTTAAAAATAAATCAAAGATCAAAACCAACGTTCGAATCCCCACTTTATAGACAATATAAAAATTATGAATAACAGGAAGAAACCCAATGCAAGAGGAAAAAACCCTATGCCAGTGGAGGAAGAATGAATCTGACCCACTTACTAGAGGTATGATAAAGAAATCGGCCCAAATACAATAGTATTTGAATTCCCAAGAAACCAAATATTCACATTAGGTTTGAATATGTCTGATAAGGTAATGTGAGAACTGAAAAGGGGGAAATTGAGTAAGAATTGAAGGAGTGATGAATGAAACAAGTTACCTCTTCAAATCAAAGAGATTTGAGAAAGACTAATAAGTTACGCCCTAATTCGCGATGCATACTAGCTCCAAAGTTGTGGGGGGGGGGAGAGAATGTGGTTGTGAATGGGTTTAGTGGGATTGGGTGAGACTTGGAATCACCCAAGAATTGTAAAAATTGAATATGATATTAAATTAACATTGTTTTTTTAACTGGAAAAGGGCTTTGGGATGGCACAATTCATTAAAAAACAAATCCACAGTTAATATACATTATTAAAGAGTCCAAATTAATATGGTGATGTCAATAGGTCATGGTAGGCCATGTTGGAAGTGTAAGAGGTATAAATATTTAAAAATTAATTAGTTATAAGATAAACCGAACTTGTTTTTAAATATGGAAAGGGGCTCATGGTTTGGCCCAAATCAGGAGAACTCACCCTTTCCTAAAAAATATCCTTGGAAACCATCAGAAAAACTCAAGAAATGAAATTAAATTCAATTTACCTTTAAAATAATTAATATATGTGAAATTTTTTGCTTATGAATCATCCTAGTGATAACATCATTGGTGATGTAAATCAACCAGTAAGGACTAGAAACATCTTACAAAATGAAATTGAACATCTTGCTTTTCTATCACAATTTGAACATAAACATCCCTGTGAGGCCTTAGGTGATTTGAATTGGATTAAGGCAATGCATGTTTAACTAAATTAATTCAATAATAATAATATATGGTGCTTATTTGAAACACCATATGATACATCTGTTATTTGAGTTAAATGAGTTTTCAGAAACAAATGCAATCCAAATGGTATCGTTTTAAAAAATAAAGCTAGACTAGTTTAAAAACGTATCTAATCAACAAAAAGGCATAGAATATGAAAAAACATATTCTCCAGAAGCAATACTTGAATATATTAGAATTATATTATCCATTCAACCATTCTTTATTTTTAATCTCTTTCATATGGATATCAAGTGTGTTTTCCTTATAGGATATGTTTAGGAGGATGTCTATATAGACTAAACCTTTAGTTTTGTAGATACAAAACATAATTAATGTGTTTAAAAACATAGAATTTCCATTTATAGATGTAAACATGCCCCTAGTGCTTGGTATGATTGGTTGGCCATATTTTTTACTAAATAATTACATTAAAGGAACAGTTGATCCAACTATTTTTATAATGAATGAAAAAAAACAATATTATGATTGTTCAAATTAACATTGATGACATCATTTTCAGATCAACTAAAATGCATTTAACAGATTCATTTGCGAATCCAAGGATTGGTATGTTTCGAATGGGTATGATAGGTGAATTAATATTCTTTCTTGGGATTAAAATTTCTCAGAAACCCATAAGCTACATATATATCTCAAAAAAAGTATATCAAATACATACTCAAAAAGTACGGCTATAGAAATACTAAAAGTATTTGTACTCCCATTGGAACCTAAAACAATATTGAACATGATGAAACTAGTCAAAAATTTGATCAAACATCTTTTAGAGTTATGATTATAAGTCTACTATAATAAATAACTAGTCATCCAGACTTAATGTTTATTGTATGCTTATGTGATAGATATCATGAAAATACAAAACAATCCCATTTAAATTATTTGACAATTATTTTTAGGTATTTAAAAGGAATATTGTATTTATTCCAATCTTATTCTTATGGAAATGATTTTGAATTAATTTATTTTTCTAATGCATAATTTTGTGATGGTAGTGTTGATAGAATGTTTACATATAGAAATTTTAACCATAAAGTAGATTATTCAGTTTCTTGGTTATGTAAAAAACAAAAATCAGTTTCACTCTCCACTAGTGATGCAAAATATGTAGCAGCTGGTAGTTGTTGTAATCAAGTGTTGTATAGTCAACACACACTCATGTACTATGTTGTGAGTTTTACTAAAACTCATATATTGTGTGATACCACAAGTGCCATTTCTCTATGTAAATACCATGAATATCACTCTCATTAACAACACATAGATATTTGGAATCACTTTCTTAGGTGTCACAATAAATGTGGATATCATTTTACAGTTCATCAGAGTGCAAGAAGTACTTGTTGATATTTTTTCCAAACAATTACCATCCAAAAAATATGAATTTATTAAGAAGAATATTGGAATGATTACACTAAAATAATAATTCAAATTTACATTTTGTTTTTACTATTATTCTTACATTAATAAACTCATTTTCGTATGGGAAGAATACTTTTTTAAGGTTTTAGCTAATTTTTGTAATGGTTTAATTTCATATTACTATGTTATATTTTATATAATACTTTATTTATTTATGAATTATCATTATATTCATCTTAATTGTATAATTAGGTGTTATATTTTATATGTTATGACATTCAGCCTTTCCTTGGATATTTTTTAGTTTCTACATTTTGGTTTAAAAAACTGACTATTAGCATAAGAGTCTACCATCGGTTTGAAAACCAATGGTAATAAATTTTCTTCCCATTGGTTTAATAACCTATGGAAAGGAATTTTTTTTCCAATGGATTGACAACCTAGGGTTATGAATTTTTTTTCCATCAGTTTAAAAACCTATTTTAATGAATTAGTTTTCCATTGGCTTGACAACCTATAGTAATGACGTTGTTTTCCACCAGCATGACAAAATATGGTAATGAATTTGTTTCCCATTGGCTTGAAAAACTATTTTAATGACTTTGTTTCCCATCGGCATGAAAACCTAAGGTAATGACTATTTTTCATCGGTCTAATAACCAATCACATTCACTTTGTTTTTTATCAGTTTGATATTCGATTGTATTTTTTTATATCAACTATTAATTTATTATATTGTATTATATTTTGAAATTCATTATACTGTGAAACCAACAACTTACATTAAATATCTGACAGGTATATTATCTTTCCGTTTTTTATTAATTTACATTTGTGTTATTTTTTCTTATCTTTTAAATTTCCCTTTTCATTTTTTGGAATATTTAATTAATTTTTTTAAAAAATAATTTTTATTCTCCACCATTGGATTATTTATCTTTTAATATAAACTATATAAGACCAATAGTCATCCAAATTCTCCTATAAATATAGTAATCCCATTCATAAGCCCACACACGTTTTTAAGATTTCATGGCGAAGCTCTTCAAATTTCATGGCGAATCTCTGCCTCCCTGCTTTGGGGGATACCCTAAAATATCTTATGGTAATACCTTCAGAAAATAATCAACTAAATGAGGTAGTACACCTTCATGAGCATGACCCTTTTCCTCTATCGTTAGTGACGATAATAGAAAAATAACATCTCCTAACTTTAGGAGTGGATGTCTCACCCAACTCCACCGAAGATCCCATTCCCCCCAAAAAAACACGACGACTCCCATCTGGGTTTGTAAAACTCAATCACCTCATATAGAAATAGATGTTCTCATGGATGTTTATTATATAATTTATTCCATGAATTTTGTAGAACAGATCCATATCTAATACTAAGAGGCCCCACTCTATCTCATCCCCATACATGGAAAGCACACACGATGGGCACCTAAGACCTTACTCCTTCTTATTTCCCAATGACATCACCAAATCCATCATAGAAGACAAAAAATATGTTGGAAAAGTCATCATTTTCATAAAATGGGTAGAATTGAATGAAATATAGGCACCAATATCAAAAAGATCATCAGGTAAAGAATTTTTTAATCAAAATGGTACCTAGAAATGTTGAAGATCCCGCCTCTGATCTTGCTGCTACATGATCCACCGCATGGAGAAGTCTGGTCTCTACCATAGGATGACCTCTAGACTGTGGATGTGCCCTAAACTGTCTCTACCCAGAAGATGACCTAGACCTATAATCAGGTCCACCAAAACAGGATCCCCCCATCTTTAACATCTCTGACTGAGATGGAACTCTTCATGAAACCAATGACCCTTCCACACTCTGAAGTGGATGTTTCACCCCATAAAAGTGCAACAAGTGACCCATAACACTACATTTATAATAGTTCTTTAGAGGAAATGGGAATTCCGGTCAGATGTTCCCATACCATCCATAGTGGTGGCACATAACAGATCTCACTTCAAAAGAAACAGGTAAAAACTTCTTAGAAGAGTGGCCCGAACTACCACCTCCCTTATTCCCATGCTCGACACACATAATTTTCTCCTCCGAAGAGATTCCACTACCCACTACTAACACTATCCCAAAGAAACCAGCCCTCCCTTTTTGTCAATATTTACCATACAAGCCCAGTCAACCACCTCAGCATAGGTCTGTAGCTGAAATAATAAATCATGGGAGGATATATCTATTCGTAAGACTTTATCAAGCCTTTGTTCCTTTGCTTGCTCATTAGAGATGACTTCATGAGCATACCAAACCAACTCCACAAAACTGTTGGCATTCTTCATCATAGAAATATCCCCCTGAAAAAGATCCATGAACTCTAGGAATCTAGAATATACCATGTCCTCAGGGCATTAATATTCATTGAAGATGACCTTGAAATATTCACTGCACATCTCCTCATTCATCATAGTTTTAAGTACTTATTCCCATCACCTATGGCTGGGAACCTCCAATAGAAATAAGAAACACTTCACCCTGACCTCCTTGGGTGTGTCCAAGAACTCAAACATACACATCACCTTTTCAATCCATTCCTCTACTTCCTGGGGTTCTATGCTAACTCAGAATGTATGAGGTTTATTTTTTATTAACTCATGGGACTTTTCTTTCATAGAAATAGTCTCATATTCTCTAATAAGAGAGGGACCAGGAGAAATTCCATGTCTTAGATCTTGTAATGCTCAAATAAAATCCTCTACTAGCCTCTAATAAAGTACTAAGGGAGAACACTCTCTGGATTCTGTAAATGTTCTGGGCACAGCCGAAGCACACACATGGATGTGACCACTTGGATTTTTCTCATTAATAATAATTAATATAGGATCATTTTGACGATAAACACCAGTCTCCACAGATCGATTCATATAAATAGAAAAAGAAGAAGAAAGGTCATGTAACAAAAAATGTGGATCATAACATGTTTATTATAATTAATTTAATTAATTGAAAATAAGTACCTTTTGGGTATTTTATTCATTTATATTATTAATCACGTTCTGATGTGATTCGTCGTTGCGTCATAGAAAACAAGTCTAGACTACCACTAGTGGTGATCCACATGTGCACCACGTATATCTGGACGTCGCCAATGGTGTCTCCAGGTGCTAGCTTAGAGAAACCTTTGTATGTGTTGCCCGCCTTAGATCGTCTTGATCTGATGAAGAGAATCTCTCTCGGTCTTGAGATTTTTCTTGGAGGAAGGTGTTCTTTAGGTCCTGAGATAATTCTCTATAATTGTTGTGATCAATGATTCATAGGAAAATATTTGAGGTTGTGAGGATATTTATAATCGGGTTTGAGGTTGTAGAGTTATGAAAATAAATAAACTTGTTACACATTTTATTTATATCATTAAGTCTTTTTAAAAACCCTTGTCAAATAATGAATTACTTGACATGCGCCCATGCTGATAATAATAAATATCATTTTATAAAATGATATTTTGTAAAAATCCTGACTAGAAAAATTACACAACGTGTAATCATAAATACACGACATGTACATTTTTTAATTAAAAACTACATTGCGTGTAATCATTAATACACGGCGTGTACTTGTTTTCAAAATAAAAACTACAAAGCGTGTAATAATTAATACATGGAATGTACTTGTTTTCATTTTATTCCTCCTCCAACATTAAAATGATTTAGGCACCCTTGATTAATTATTTAACCACATATGGGAATAATATTTATTCTACTGTGATACTTGGATTCACATAGTGTGTGACCCTCTACGCCTATTTTTTTGTTGGCATTAGGCATGCTTGCCTAAATTCCAAAATACCTATCTAGAAATGGGTCAAGGAATGCAAGGGAAATAAGTTGACGCCACATTGACATGTCACCTCATACGAATTATTGTTTTGTAATTTAATCCCTTTGTCTCAATATCTGATCAATCAGGTTTCGTGGAAGTGTCATAAACCAATATGCTTGATATGTCATTCATTGACATCTAGAAGTAAACACATTGTGACACCATGGCCATAGAATTTGAGTGACAGTTCTATTTCAATCAATGAGCCTGAGATATCTACATCCATAAATATGAAAGGTAAAAATCCTTCCTTGAGATATCCATTAACAACATGTCATTCATGATGCACCCAACACACGCTACTTCCCACCAACTGTCTTCGTGATAGTTTTCGTCAGCAAATCTAAGTGTGCGAGTCATGACATGAGTTAAGAAGAATCTTACAACCTATGGACCATTACACACACTCATAGATTGAAATTTCCAATGAAACCAAGACATGAAGAATTGCTACTGGTAGGTCTATTCTCATAATCTTCCATCTTGGAGATTACCATGTTCGAACTCTATGAGAGATAGTCTTGTCTTCTTACAAGTACTTTCACATGACAGTATGTATACTATGAGCCTTATTATAGTATATCATCCAACCGTAGAACTTTATTTAAGAATATTTTTATAGAATTTCAAGGTTCTCATCATAGTAGGGCTCTACCATAACCATATTATTGTGACAAATATGCCTGAACATTATTATATTATAGTCATTCAGAACAATTAACAATATATAATAAGAGTACATTCATGTAATCAAAGTACAAAACAATTGGTTCTCAGGACACCAAACCTTACAAAATCCCACTTGGACTAGAGCCAACTACCAACGAATTTTAGTCTGCTAGACCTAACATGATGATCATGTTTCTGCTGAGTCAAGGCTTTAGTCAAGGGGTCTTCTATGTTGTCTTTCATGGAAATACTGCTCACTGAAACTTCACCTCTCTGAGAAAAATACCTCAAGAGATGATAATTTTGAAGTATGTGCTTTGTCTGATGATGTGACCTCGTCTCTTTTTTAATTCCCACCACTGTAGTATTATCACAATAGAGGGTGATATGATCTTTACTGCTAGGTACTACATCTAGCTCTTGGACAAAGCTTCTCATCCATACTTATTCTTTAGCGGCCTCAGAAGCTGTGATATACTCAGACTCTGTAGTATAATCTTCCACCACACTTTTCATTGAGCTCTTCCAGCTCACTGCACCTCCATTCAAATTGAAGATGTATCCAGTCTGCGACTTCATGTCATCTTGATTAGTCTAGAAACTAAAATCTACATGTGCTATGCTGACTAGTTACTCATCTCTTCCATAAACCAGGAACATATCCTTAGTATGCCTTAGATACTTGAGGATAGTCTTGACTGCCATCCATTGGCGGTCTCCTGGATTAGCTTCATATCTACCTACTGCACTAAATGTGTATGAAACATCTAGCCTTGTACATAGAATAACATACATGACTGACCCAATCACGGATTCATAAGGGGTCCTTGCCATTTTCTTTCTTTCCTCATGTTTCCGAGGAACCATTTTCTTCGAAATATGAATTCCATGTGACACTGGAAATAATCCTCTCTTGGATTGTTTTATAATGAATCTCTTTAGTGTCATGTCAATGTATCCACATTGACATAGTCCTAGAATTCTCTTCGATCTATCATGATGGATCTTGATCCCAATAATATATGTTTCCTCTCCTAAGACTTTCATGGAGATGCATTTATCTAACCATGCCTTAACTGACTGTAACACATGTACTTAAATTCCAATTAGTAATATGTCATCAACATATACTATTAGGAAAACGACTGTACATCCACTAAACCTCTTGTAGAAACAACGATCATATTCATTCTTAACAAAGCCAAATTACATTACAGCTTCATCAAAATTATTGTTCCATGAACATGTTGCTTACATTAATAAATAAATGAATTTATGCAACTTCTATAACTTTTTGGAATCGTTTGGGTTCAAAAACACTTCAGGTTGTGTTATGTAGACATCTTCCCGGAGGTTCCCATTATGGAATGCTGTTTTGACATCCATTTTCCAAATTTGATAGTCATGGTAAGAAGAAATGGAAAATATGATTCTGATGGATTTCACCATCGAATTTGATAAAATGGTTTCATCATATTCAATTCTATGATGTTGTCTATAACCTATGGTAACCAGTTGTGCCTTATAGGTGATGACATTCCCCTCCAAGTACAATTTCATCTTTAATACCCATTTATTACCAACAGGCTTTACATCAACTTGAGGATCTTCCAAAATCTGTAATTGGTTTTGGTACATGGAATCCATTTCAGAATTCATGTCTTTTTTTCACTAGGAAATGTCTGTACCTTCAACTGCTTCCTTGTAGATAAGAAGAACATCATTGTCAACCAATAATGAGTCACCATCCTCGGTGACAAGAAAACCATATCGATCAGGTTCTCTCACCTCTCTAATGATCCTACCTAGTTCTTGTGTCTCTTGAACAGATTCCTCTTCCACGGGGCATTTTGGAATCTATTCTTGTACAACTTTTGTGTATCTTGAGCCTTGAGTTCATCGAAGTCTATCTCGCTCTCAATATCTCTTTTGGAGATGTTCTCCCTATCAAGTAATATGGATCATCTTTCCATTCTAACCTTTTTTTTCTGAGGGGTTGTATAGGTAATATCACCTTGTTTCTTTGGGATATACTGTAAAGATACATGTTGTTCCTCGGGGTGCATATTTGTTACCTAAAGATGACTTAAAAAATGCTTCGCTACCCCACACATGTAAATTTCATAACATGACTTTACGTCCACTCCATAACTCGAATAAAATACCACTTATCAATTTTGTTGGTACATTGGTTAGTATGTGAGCTGCATTTTGTAATGCATAACCCCAAAAGGATAATGGAAGACTCACATGACTCATCATTGATTTCACCATGTCCAATTGGTTGCGTTTCCTCCTTTCACTTGAACCATTCCATTGAGGTGAGTAAGGAGGAGTTAGTTGAGATAGAATCCCAGAATCCATTAAGAAATAAATGAAGTACTGATTAAGATATTATAATCATCCTTCTTAGCGGAGTTTCTTAATCATCATACCAATCTGGTTCTCAACTTCATTCTTGTATTCTTTGAACTGATCAAAAGAATCTGACTTATACCTCATTAAGTAAATATATACATATCTACTAAAATCATCAGTAAAAGTTATGAAGTACGATAACCCACCCCTTGCTTCAACTGTATATAGTCCCCACACAACTTTGTGAACTAATTATAGAAGATATTTATCCCTTTCACCTATCCCGCTAAATTGGGCTTTAGTTATTTTTCCTTGTAGACACGCATGAGATACACCAAGTGGTTTTAGATTGAAAGAATATCAATACCCTTCGTAATGTATTCTTGTCAAATGTTTCTCATTGACATGACCTATCCGTTGATGCCAAAGATTAGTTTGGTATGATTCATGTGAATTAACATTGTCATCGATTTTCATTACTTGGTTTGTGTTTTCTAACACATAAAGGTAGATATATAAATGTTCCCTTCCAAAACAAATGAAATCATTATAAAAGTAGAAACATCAACGTCCAAATGAGATGATGAATAAATATGTATCTAATCTGTATACTGAACTACTATTTTTGGTTAAAGAGGGTACATAATTACATCCTTTCGAATCCAAGACCATCCTAGTAGGCAATGTGAGGTTATAGTCTCTGATAGCTACAACAGCGAGTCTGGCTCCGTTGGCTGCTTGTAGATCCACCTCACCTAGGTCAATCTCTATGAATCGACATGGTTCCTATATTTGGATATTGATGTGATCACCAAAAGAATTATCTAATACCAAATTGGTAAAAATAGATAGATTCAAATCTATATCAAACGCACTTGAATCTTCCCCTTGCTTCCTTGGTTGGGTGCAGTTTTTCGTCCAGTGGCCCTTCATGCCACATGCGAAACAAACAGCCTCCCGTTCTCTTGACTCCTATTTTATCTTCCATTTCATGGAAGGCCTTGAAGAAGCATTGGTCTTAATGATCTTTTCATTACCTTTATTTATATTCAACATGAGTATAGAAGGCTTTTCATGCATCATGTCATTGTTCACTTGGCGAATGAGGATAAGAAGATTAGATAGAGGCTTCTCATTGTTGTTCATGTTGAAGTTCACAACAAAGTTTGAGAAGCTCTAGGAGAGTGATGGAAGAATAAGATCAGTACCCAGTTTTTTAGGGAGTTTAAACCATAGAACCTCCAAGATCTCAATGTATCCAATGAGCTTGATTACATGAGTCCCGACTAGGGCACATTCTCCATGATTGCATTGAAATAGATCCTTGGATATCTCAAACCTTTCCTGTTGTTCTCTATCCTAGTATAGACCATGGAGATACTCGAGCATGATATAGGAATACATGTCTTCAAGAGAATTCTTGAGCTCACTAGACATTGATGATAACATCAAACATTGAATGTCAAGTGCATCCTTCAAATGTTGATCATACACCAGAAAATATTCATCACTCTCCCCTAGGGCAGGAAAATCATGAATAAAGGACTCCAGCCCGTAATACTTTTGTTCATGGCCTAGGATAACCCGAAGGTACCTAAACTATTCCTGAAAGTTATAGTCGGTGAAGATATTGTCTTTTTTCAGAATTGATCACATAGAAAATGTGGCTGACGAGTTTTTTCATATTGACTCTTAAAATAAAAAAATCCGATTTATCAGTACCTTTTAATTACATTCAATGAAAAATAATAAATTAATTGATCAATTATCCCACAATTTTATCAATTCCCAATGGCCCTCACCATTGAACCTGAAATGTCTAGTTTTTTTATCATTATATTAGAAAGGATCCATATTCTACTTCGCATAACCCCAACAAGGGTTGGTAAGATATTTGAAGGTTTTTATGTAGGCAGGTTTTTCCCAACTGTGAGCTGACAGTTCCATGATCTGATGATTGGACTCCCCAATCCTGAAATCCTAACTTGGATTTCGTCAACTCTTGCATCCAATATTACATCAATTCTAGCAAGGGATACTCTTCTTGATGTAATATGGTTAAGTAAACCTGTAACCTTTCATAAGGGATTCCTTTATAAAAATAAGTGTCCCAAAAAGGGTTGGCCAATCACATAGTTTTATTGAGCCTTTCCCTTAATCAAGTAATAGAAGGCTAGGTATGACATAATATGGTATTGAGGGATTTTAATCCTTTATGCATAGTTTTTCATTATCACATTCTTGTTAATATTATGTGATGCTTGCTTAAGTGATTAACCATGATCCGATAATGTTTATGCATAGTCTGGTTTTTATTTTATTCTATCTTTTCACACTTGTTCATTTTATTAACAATTAGATCGCGACAACACATACATAATAAATAAATCATGAAATCAGAAATAAATAATATAATATGGCATTATCATGATAATTTATTGGTTATATTATCTATCGGTTTGATAAGCTTACCCTGACCTAGGGAAAACACCTTGAACTGATGGTTCCTGTTTTGTAGCTCCCACCTATCAACATTTGTATCTTCTTGGGTTGGTTTTTCCTCATCTTTGGGTTTTGAACTGTCTCCTATGGCTTGGGAGATCCTCCATTACATGGGGTGTACATTAAAAAAACCATGGGAATGCAAGCCCTACATTTTATTGTAAGAAGGCTTGCAGGCCAACTAATTTAAATTAAACAAATTTAAATGAAACTAAATACACATTAAAAGGGACATTGGTCTAGATCATGATCATCCATAGCATGCAAAAACATTTACGCATATTTAGAAATCAAATTTGTTTAACTTTTCTATTAGTTAAGATAATACACACTAGAAATTAATTAATTACGATATTATAATTAATCAATTCTTTACCTTAAATTACATTCTGAATTTCCTTAGAATTATCTTCATCTATATCAATTGAACAGGTGATTGTAAATTTGGTGGGAACCTGGTGAAATTCCATTTATGGAATGTACATGGTGTGTAGTTTATATTTACATGGCGTGTACTTCTTTTCACCCTTTATCCAAAGTACACACTGGGAGATTTGGCATGCTTTCTCTACTTTAGAAATTTTTTTGTAAACTGTGTGTAGATTAATATAACATGGCATGTACTTCCTTATTACATGGTGACCGGCCTAGAAATCACATTTACATAGAACATGGATTCTCATTGTACACAAATTCACTTGGGAAAGATCAGACTATATAGTGTGTTGATTCAATATACACGTCGTGTATTCCGGTTCCACGCGTCGTTCATTTCTGGTCAACACGATGTTGTAAAACTCAGGTATACTCAACTCACATGACGTTGTTTGGTAGACTAGTACCTGTTCGCGGAGTCTAAGTACACAGCGTGTAGTTTTCATTACACGATGAGTATTCCCGTTTTGGACATACATAATGAGTGGGTCCTCCGAATGAGTTCTTCATTTTTTATTGTAATCATAATTAATATTAAAAGGTCATTTCTATGATGTGAATTGAGAAATTATGGAGGAAGAGTAGATCTCATTCATTCAGTTTAATAGAACGATTTATCACGAATTTAATCAAATATAAATGCATAAATTTTCAATGAAAATTAAATAACTATAATCAATATTGTAACCTCGCTTTGATACCAATTGAATGTTTCAGGCGCAGTTGAAGCATGTGGGTGGATCTACCCACTTGGAGTTTTGTCATTATCCTTGATCAATCCAAGATCAATATGACGATAATTGCCAGTCTTCGCTCATCGACTCATCGAAATAGACTACGAAGAAGAAAGGTCCAGCAACAAAAAAAGTGGATCTTCACTGGTTGATTATAATTAATTTAATTAATTGACAAGAAGTACCTTTTTGGTTGTTCTTTCTTCATTGATATTTTTGATCACGTTCCGATGTGATTCGTCGTTGCATCGCAGATGATGAGGGTATAATTCCCCTAGAGGTGATCCAAACATGCACCACGTATCTCTAGATGTTTTCAAGGGTGTCTCGTGGTTCTAGCGTGGAGAAACCTTTTCCTTTGTTGCCCGCCTTAGATCATCTTGATCTGATAAAGAGGATATCTCTCAGTCTTCAGAGTGTTCTTGGAGGAAGGAGTTCTTTCGATCTTGAGAGATTTTTCCAGAATTTTTGCTCAAAATGATTATTAGGAAAAGGTTTGGGGTTGTGAGGATATTTATAATCGAGTTTGAGGTTGTAGAGTTATGACAATAAATAAACATGATACACATTTTATTTATTTCATTAACTCTTTTGAAAACCCCATGTCGAATCATTAATTCCTTGACATTCTCCTACGCTGATTATAATAAATATCATTTAATAATACGATTTTTCTTCAGAATCCCAACATGAAAGACTACACGACGTGTAATCACAAATACACCGCGTGTACTTGTTTTAAACTAAAAACTACACGGCATGTAATCATTAATACATGGCATGTACTTGTTTTCAAAATAAAAACTACACGATGTGTAATCATTAATACAAGGTGTGAACTTGATTTCATTTTATTCTTCCTCCATCATTAAAACAATTTAGGCTTCCTTGAATAATTACTAAACCACATATTTGAATAATATTTATTCTACTTGAGATACTTGGATACACTTAGTGTGTGACCCTCTAGGACTCTTTCTCATTGGTATTAGGCAGGCTTGCCTAATGTCCAAGATTACTGTCTAGCATTGGGTCAAGGAACCAATGAGAAAGAAGTTGACTCCACACTGGCATGTCACCTCATTCGAATGATTACTATGTAATTTAATCCTTTTATCTCAATATCTATTCAAGAATGTTTCATGGAAGTGTCATATACTTATATGCTTGATATGTTATTCAATGACATCTAGAAATAAACTCATAGTGAATCCATGGACATTGAATTTGTTCAATTGTTCTATTTCAATCAAAGGGAATGGGATACCTACTTCTATAAATATAATAGGGAAAAATCCTTACTCGACTTATCCATTAATGACATGTCATTCTTGAAACACCCAACGTACCTGACTTCCCGCCAACTCTCATTGTGATGGTTTTCATTAGTAAATCTATGTGCACGAGTCATGACATGAGTTAATGATAATCTTCCATTCTATGGACCATTACAAAAGCTCATAGATAACACTATTCGA
Organism: Viscum album; assembly: GCA_963277665.1. Classification (NCBI taxonomy): domain Eukaryota; kingdom Viridiplantae; phylum Streptophyta; class Magnoliopsida; order Santalales; family Viscaceae; genus Viscum; species Viscum album. The sequence goes on from OY728138.1 coordinate 896,832,706, forward strand.
TTACACCAAGACATGCAAAATTGCTACTGGCGAGTCTATTCTCATAATCTCCCATCTTGGAGATTACTAGCTGCGAAATCCATGAGAGAGAGTATCATATTCTTACGAGTACTCACACATGACAGTCTGTATACTATGTGTCCTATCATAGTATGTCATCCAACCGTAAAACATTATTTAAGAATACTGTTATATCATTTCAAGGATCTCATCATAGCACAGATCTTCCATGACATTATTAATGCAACAAATATTCCTGGAGATTATTATATTATATTCATGTAGAAAAATGAACAACATATAATAAGATCACATTCATGTAATCAATTTACAAAAAAGTTAGTTCTCAGGACACCATCCCTTACATTCTTCCAGTGGGTGCATGTGACCTTTTTGAGGAGGAATGATGCTACAAAAGGCAGTATTCACTAAAACAAAAATCTTTAAAAACATTCTAAAAATTTCATCAATAACACCATAAATAAATAATCCAAACACATTACAATGATAAAATAAACAACTCCACCACCCCACTCAATGTCCACGTGTATTCTGATGCCCACACGTCTCACCATGAAGTGAAGTCAAATAAACAAGTCCAATGTCCCATGTTGACTTGAGGTCTTCCATGAGAGTTGTGGGCCATGAACCCTAAACATGATCAAAACATTTAATCCTAACAGTCCTAGATCCTCTGAAGCCCTACTATTCCAAAAATCAAAATACAACCCAAAAACATTATATTCCTCTGATGCCAATTTTTCATGAACTAAATATGTTCTCCATCCAAACTAGCACCAAAATCGGACCTTGGAATGGCATGAAGAGAATTACCTATCTATTGGAGAAGGAAAAAGTTCTCAGGTATCATATATTTTGGTTTGGGAATTATTTACATGAATATAGATACATAAAACATCAGAGACAATCTATAAACTGATTCTGAAAATTCATCCCAAGAAAGTCTTAAAGAAAATCCAAAACTGAATACATAGGTTCAAAAATATAACAAGAAGTCCAACTAAAAAGAAAAATTGTAGTGAAATAGCCCCAAGGGCTCTACACGACAAGGGGACATCACCCACAAGATGTCTCCAAAATGCCGCACCATGGATGAAACTAACACCCTGATCCACCATCATCTAAAGCCTTTCCATTACCTATGTCAAATAGTAACAAGTCAAATTACACCCAAGGGGTGTAAGTTGGGTGTGATACTAATCCCTATATGATAAAACCATTATATTACCTAGATTAATCAATATAATATAAAAAGAATTTCAGTTTTGATATGTAGAAAGTGGTGAAAATAATTTCTAAATAATGAAACTTTTAAAATTTAAGTGTTTTCAAAGATAATATTCAATGAGTCAAAAAATTTCAATAAAACATTTAAGGTACATTATTATAGATAAAAACCCACCATATTCCAAAGATAAATACACAAGATTCAATGAGATCCAATATCCAAAACACCCCTAGGAACATGGTAGTCTCAGTCCCCATGTACCTCGTGCCTCGGTGTAAAGTAACCATAGAAAATTCATTATCTTGCATGGGAAACTTGTAGGGAAAATACCCATAACCTATTGTTCCCTAATAATCAATAATAACGTTTTTTAGTGTTAAATTTATCCATTTTTTCAGTGAAACAAGGATAAAACCAATCCGAATAACTAGCATACTAGTACATATTCACCCTCCTAGGTACTCGGTTTTCCCCCATTGTGCTCAAACCATTATCTAAAGCTAAGAAAATCCATTATCACATAAAAAAATTATTTATTGTCATAATAAACTCTAAAAATTAGTTACACATGTTTTTCACCACTTACACCACTCAATAAAACCATTAGGATTTCAATTAAATAACTTTATAAATCATAACAATGTTTTGCACACTAAATTCCTTAAAATCCCACTTTCAACACCACATTCATACCCATATTCATCAAAAAAAGAATTTTCAGCATCCAAATAATTTTTATACACCCATTACATGAGTTATAAAACATCCCCATTTGGTATAACATAAAAATAGAAATATAAAACACTCAATTAAACACAAAATTGGTACTTAAATATAATTTACATTAAAATCCTCACCCAGACTAGATTGCACATAAATCATAATGAAGGAAAAGTCTTCTACAAATGTAAATTCATAAATGATAACACATATAAAATTGATCACACATGGAATCACCTACCACAATTATCAATACCCTTGAATATTTGTGTGAAAACTCCACCACACCACCATCGAACCACAAGGGACACAGATCAAGCCTAAAACCTTATGGATTGACCAAGAAATCCAATTTCAAACCCTACATTAGAATCCCCACTTTATAGACATTATAAAAATTATGAATAACTGGAAGAAACCTAGTGTAAGAAGAAAAAACCCTATGCAATTGGAGGAAGAATGAATCTGACCCACTTACTAGAGGTATGATGAAGAAATCGGCCAAAATACAATAGTATTTTAATTCCCAAGCAACCAAAAATTCACATGAGGTTCCAATATGTCCAATAAGGTTATGTGAGAACTGAAAAGGGGGAAATAGAGTATGAATGGAAGGAGTGATTAATGAAACAAGTTACCTCTTCAAATAAAATATATTTGAGAATGACTAATAAGTAATGACCAAATTCGTGATGCATACAAGCTCCATAGTGGTGAGGGGAGAGAATGTGGTTGTGGCTGGGTTTAGTGGGATTGTGTGAGACTTGGAATCACCCAAGAGTTATAAAAAATTAATATGATATTAAATAATCAATGTTTTTTTAAAACTAGAAAAGGGATTCTAGGATGGCCCAATTCATTATATAAAAAACAAATCCAAAGTTAATATTCATTCTTAAAGGGTCCAAATTAATTTGGTGATGTTAATAGGACCAGGTAGGCCATGTTGGATGTTTAATGGTTTTAAAATATTTCAAAATTAATGAGTTATAAAATAAACTAGACTAGTTTTTAAATGTGTAAAGGGGCTGATGGTTTGGCCCAAATCATGAGAACTCACCCATTTCTAAGAAATTGCATTAAAAACGCTAATAAAAACTCAAGAAATGAAATTAAATTCAATTTACCGTTAAAATAAGTAATATATATGAAATTGGATTCTTATGAATCATCATAGTGATAACATCATTGGTGATGTAAATCAACTAGATACAACTAAAAACATCTTATGAAATGAAATTGAACATCTTGCTTTTCTATATCAATTTGAACCTAAACATCCCTGTGAGGACTTAGGTGATGAGAATTGGATTAAGGCAATGCATGTTTAACTAAATGAATTCAAAAAGAATAATATATTGTCCTTCATTGAAACACCAATGGATACATCTATAATTGGAGTTAAATGAGTTTTCAGAAACAAATGCAATCCAAATGGTATCATTTTAGAAAAAATAAAGCTAGACTAGTTTAAAAAGTTTTTAATCAATAAAAAGGCATAGAATATGAAGAAACATATTCTCAAATATAAATAATTGAATATATTAGAATTATATTATCCATTTAATCATTCTTTAATTTTAATCTCTTTCATATTGATGTCAAGTGTCCTTTCCTTATAGGATATGTTCAAGAGGATGTCTATGTAGACCGACCCTTTAGTTTTGAAGATACAAAACATACTGAATATGTTTAACAACATAGAAAGTCACATTATGGATTTAAAAATTCCCCTATAACTAGGTATTATTGGTTGGCCATATTTTTGTTACTAAATAATTACATTAAAGGAATAGTTTATCCAACTATTTTTATAATGAATGAAAACAAAAATATTATGATTATTCAAATTAATGTTGACGACATCATTTTAAGATCAACTATAATACCTTTAACAGATTCATTTGGGAATCTAAGGATTTGTGAGTTTCAAATTAGTATGATGGGTGAATTAACATTCTATCTTGGGATTAAAATTTCTCAGAAAACCATAAGATACTTATATATCTAAAAAATAGTATATCAAATACATAATCAAAAAGTACAGCTATAGAAATACTAACAGTATTAGTACTCCTATTGGAACCTAAAAAACTATTGATCATAATGAAACTGGCCAAAGATTTGATCAAACATCTTTTAGAGATATGATTATAAGTCTACTATAATAAATATCTAGTCATCCAGACTTAATGTTTATTGTATTCTTATGTGATAGATATCATGAAAATACAAAACAATCCCATTTAAATTATTTGAAAATGATTTTTATGTATTTAAAAGGAACATTGAATTTATGCCTCTTTTATTCTTATGGAAATTATTTTGAATTATTTTATTTTTCAAAAGCATAATTTTGTTATGGTAGAATTCATAGAAAGAGTACGTATAAAAATTTTAATTTTAAAGTAGATTATTTAGTTTCTTGGTCATGCAAAAAACAACAATCAGTTTCACTCTCCACTACTGATGCTAAATATATAGCAACTGGTAGTTGTCGCATTCATGTGTTGTGGTGTCAACACACACTCACGTACTATGTTGTTGGTTTTATTAAAACTCATATAATATGTGATACAAAAAGTGCCATTTCTCTATGTAAGAACCATGAATATCAGTTTCGTTAAAAACCCATAGATATTTGGCATCATTTTCTTAGGGGTTACACAAATAAAGGGGGTATCATTTTACAATTCATCAGAGTGAAGGAAAAAATTGTTGATATCATTACCAAAACATTACCATCTGAAAAATTTAAATTTATTAAAAATAATATTGGAATGATTACACTAAAATAATATTTCATATTTACATTTTGTTTTTACTATTATTCTTACATTAATAAACTCATTTTCTTAGGGGGGGAACATTTTTATTTTGTTTAAGGGTTTACATTTTTTATGGTTTAATTTCATATTAATATGTTATTTTTTATATCATACCTTAATTATTTATGAATTATCATTCTATTCCTCTTAATTGTAGAATTAGGTGTTTTATTCTTTTATGTTATGACATTCAGCCTTTCCTTGGATAATTTTTAGTTTCTACATTTTGGCATAAAACAATGACTATCAGCTTAACAGTATTCCATCAGTTTGACAACCAATGGTAATGAATTTTATTCCCATTAGTTTGATAACCTATGGTAATGAATTTGTTTTCCAATGGTTTGACAACCTAGGGTTATGAATTTGTTTTCCATCAGTTTGAAAACCTATTTTAATGACTATGTTTTTCATTGGATTGTCAACCTATGGTAATGACTTTGTTTTCCATCAGCATGAAAAAATATGGTAATGACTTTGTTTCCCATTGGCTTGACAAACTATTTTAATGACATTGTTTAACATCGGCTTGAAAACCTAAGGTAATGAATAATTTTCATTGGTTTAATAACCAATCGCATTCACTTTATTTTTCATCAGTTTGATATACAATTGTATTTTTTTATTTCAACTATTAATTTATTTTATAGTATTATATTTTGACATTCATTATACTATGAAACCAACAAATAACATTAAATATCTGAAAGGTACATTATCTTTAATTTTTGTATTTCTTTACATTTGTGTTATTGTTTCTATTATTTTAAATTTCCCTTTTCAATTTTTGGAATTTTTTTATAATTTTTTTTAAAAAACCTTTTTATTCTCCACCATTGGATTATTTATATTTTAATCACAACTCTGGAAGACCAATAGTCATCCAAATTCTCCTATAAATATAGGAATCCCATTTTTAAGCCCACACAGGTTCTTCAGATTTCATGTTGAAGCTCTGCCTCCCTACATATGACTCGTTATGATTATTTCCTATGCCAATAATCTTTATGTATTATTCCTTTTCCAATAATCCTACCAATATCACTTCAAAGAATTTCTCAGAAATAGATTTATTCAGATAAAGGTTATCCTTTCAACATTTATTTGATAGTAATGACTCGAAAATCAAAATTATTATTTTATTCTAAGGCTGGGAACATATTTGTGTCAAGAAACACTTTTCCCAAGATCTGATTCTTGGCTAAGAGGTTAGAAAATTCTACAATATTGTGTCTTTTTATAAGGATATTATGATTACCATTGATGTGTATGATAGAAAGTTTGCAATGTATAAAAAACATCACATTTCATCAATGTCCTTACTCAAGGTGACTCCTTTTGTACATCTCATAATATACCTAATGTCATTGGTATGTTTTATAAGGAAATAGTGGAAAAGTCACTATTTCTTATAAATGAGGAGAACTGAAAAGTATCCCATATCTCTGAAGATAACCACTTTGTTGTCCATTGGATACATGTGTCCATACTCCCAAGGAATGGGAATAACGAAATTATTAAGGTTGCTAACATATTTATGTTAGATTATCTTGTACAAATGGGAATGGTAAATCTCATGGGTTATATTTTCGAAACTATCAAGAATGTGAAGTCTAGAGAAATTAAGTCCCATATTATCATGTATCCATATATTCTCATAAAGGTCATTCGTTAATGTTTTATGTTTTTTAATATTCAAGTGAAAGGAGAATTGAATGTGGTGAAAGATTATTGGTTAAGTAAGAATATGATAATTAAATTTAATGTTTTCATTGATGAAATGTCAAAACTCTTCAACAAATATGTAGAAGAATCATCACCAAATCATTCTTCACCACTTCTAATACAATCATCTCCAACTGTTTTAGATACTCAAAATTTAGATCCAAAAATAAGTACAAATCATAAAAAGAAAATGAAATATAGTAAAGAGTTTTTATCCAAGGGGAAAATGAGAAAGAACAAAGAAAATAATTTGATCAACTATTTGGTATTGATCCACCAGAAACTCTATCCAATAACATAATAATAGATGATTCGCTATAGTATGAGAAGAAGAAGAAGAAGATTCTTTTGGAATGAAAATATCATGATTTTGATGTTGAAAATATTTTAAAAATTGTTTAGATGGAAAGTTGTCAACTAACAGAATAAGTTCAACAGGAAACAATCATACAATCTTTTCCGAAAAAGAAAAAGATATAGAAATTGGTCATGAAGTGATTCAATTAGCTTAACAACAATGAGTTGATGAAGAGGAAGATGAATTTATTAAATAATATCTTTAGAATTTTATGAAATGTATAGAAAAATATTATCTTAAAAAATGTGAATGAATTGAAAAATAGAATCCTCATGTCGATCATGCACTATTTCAATCCTTATAAACCCAATCATAGAGAATTCCATCTCTAATCATGAAAGGGTGTCAAATTTTTCATACTGAGAATGTAATACTGATCAGTGAAAATGTTGAATATGTAGATGAATAAGAAGAAAAAAGGGTTGAAAAGGAAAAACATAGAAGAAAAAAAACTTCCTGATGAAAACTCGATATGATCCAATGACCATGAATCATATGATTACGATACCGATTTAGAACACACAATTTATCTATAGAACCTTGATTTCATTGTTCGTGTTTTAATAATAATAGATAAGAATATTCCTTAATTTCCTACAATAGAAGGAATGATTTATTTTATTACAGAAAAACAAAGGATGAAATTTGGTTCAGTAAAAGAGCTCAGAAAGAGAGTCATGTCAATAGAGACAAATTGTAACGTTTTGAGTGATAGTTCTATTTCTTATAAGAATGATTGAAAAATGATCAATAAATGGTCATACAAAATAGAAATATTACTGAATTAACATGATGTATCAATTGAATACATTGTAATACTTTCATGTGATCTTTCAATTTCTTTTAATAATATTGAAAAGGAATCTATTGATAGGTTGAATGAGATTTCAAAAACACATGGTGATAATGATCCAAAAGTAAAAGAGTTTATAGAAAGGATGAATGCTTTACAATCATATTTTTCAAAGGTTTCATCTTTCAATGATAAAATAGTTTTTTTAAAGGAAAAAAATACTATTTTGACTCAAGAAAATAAAAATATACATGACAGAATTGATACACTTGAAGAAGTGAACAAAATTCAAGAAGCGACTATCAATAATCAGGATCAAATTTTTTCAAACCAACAAGTGATTCTCATATCCTTTGGGGTTTATATCTCTGACGATAAGAAATAGATAAAGGATGAATGTTTTTCTTCATGAGTTGATCAAGAACGATAAATAAAGTGAAATCAAATTAATATTTTGTGGTATCTTTAATTATTGACTGTCTTTTGAAAATCATAGAACATATAAAATTCAATGCACTCTACAGTTGTATGCACATTTTCATGTATTCCATTTTTGTCTATACATTTCAGGACATACAAGAATATAATATTTTTTTTTGTAAATCACAAAGGAGTAGAATGTTATATATAAGGGGATAATGTTTCACAAAGGGGGGTAATTGTTAATGTTTTACACAAAAGTAATAAATGAAAGAGAAGAATAATAAAAAAAAGGGAAATATATATGAATACAATGCTTAATAATTATTATACCTAATAAGGAGATAGTTTTATTCATTTATCTATTCAGAATATCTTTCATAACTTATGGGGAGATAAGTATTTATATCAAGTTTTAATTTTTTTGTGCTTTCCAAATAGGGGGAGATTGTTATGTCAAACGTCTTATTTTGATATTAATGTATTTCTTTTTGGAAATCAAAATTTTATTTATTCATTTCTATAATAACAAACATACTTTGAAAATGGTTTCTCTGTCTATCGTATCGACTCTGTTAATCATAATGACTCTGTCTATCTTAATTACAATGTCTATCATAAAGACACTTTCTATCATAATGACTATGTCTATCATATTGACTCCATATATCTTAATGAATATGTCTATCATATTAACTTCGTTCATCATTATTTCTATATTCCTCGTATCATCTTAGAATCATAACATTTTTTTATATTATGTAATATAAATCGTACTCATATGTCACATTTATAACATACATGTTTTCATACTTTTATCTGAACACATGTCTTATATCAATTGTAATCATGTTATCGTATTCATATATCTTTTGTTTTATCCCAAATGATGTCGTAAATTTAGATATAAACCAGTCAAAATGATGTCATATTTTCTCTTTCAATATGACTATTACAAATTATAGGTGTCCATGTCCATTCAAGTTATCTAGAGAAATATGATCATTGGAAAAAATATTACCATTGGATCCTAAGGCCTATAAATTTGAGGTAATTTGAGGGCTTCAAGGGATAGGCAGATGATGAGAATGATCATCATATCGAGGGATTTCATGTGTTTGAAAGAAATAGGTGAAGATTGCCTATAAAATCAAGGGATTTCATGGATATAAAGATCGGTGTTCCAATCATTTTATCGAGGGTTTACAAGTATTGGTAAGACCGACATATCACTACTAAAAAATAACTTTTTACCCAATGTTTGGGGAAAAACCCTAGGTATAGGGGTGCCCTATACCCACGGTTTAGGAAAACCGTGGGTATATGTATAGTGTGGGATCCTATACCCACAGTTTTAGAATACTACTGGTATAGGTTACTTATACCGTGTGTTTTCCCCAAAAACTATGGGTATAGGTTTTTAATGGCTAATTCCCATGGTTTTCTAAAACCATAGAGGAAAAAGCACATATACCTATGGTTTTTCTCAAAACTAAGGGTATAAGTGTTTATTTCAAGGCGTATCCCCCTAATTATTGGCAATTCCATGGGGATAAATTTTTTTGATGGTATATACCCAACATTTTTTAAAACCACAGGAATTGATTTCCCACTTAATGGCGGAAAAAAATATGTGGGAAACAAAAACAATTGGTAGGAAAACCTATACCCAAGGGTTTTGATCGTATACACACTATTTGAATAAATATATTTATGTTGATAGAATTATTTATGTATATGCGTTATATGGGTGGGTTGATGAGGCATTTCATGTATGTTCCAGTGATTAAGGTATAGAATCTCACTGGCCAATTTTTTTGAATACATCAGCAGGGATTAATATTTTAAAATAAATGGAGATATATTTAGACGTAATCGATGTAGCTTGGTTGGTTATGTGCTTGATATTTTATGATTCAGACATGGGTTTGAATCCCGTGATCTCTTTTTTCATAATAAGGTCAAAGGTAAATATATATTGAAAAATGTATATTTATATTGATCAAAATAGTGTTGATAAAGTGGTGAGATGCATTGAATTTGATGTGTATGTCAGGGGACGTCACAGGTTCAATACTTTCAAGCTCATTTTTTGCACTATATTTACCCATGGTTTTAAAAATATGAGTATAAGACTTTGACCATGTGGATTTGAGGCTTTGAGGCTTCGACGTGTGGGAAAAAACGTATAGCCACAGTTTTCAAAGCGTGTGTATAGGTTAGGGACCTATCCTTACACCACCGATGCCCACGGTTCCCAAAACCATGGGTATATTCTATACCCACGGTTTCGGGGGCTATACCCACTGTTATGAACTATGGGTATAGGTTATTTCTCAGGTACTATATTATCCTAGGTGAATGAATACCATATTATTTCGGATAAAAGATTATTATTAACTTTTTTAACTTCTCTTCCTATTGTAATATAAATAGAATATTTTTTTTCTTTTTTCTAGTTCTATTCTTTTGTAATTGTATTATTTACATAATATAATTTTTTTATTGATTCTATACTCTATATGGTAGAATCATTTTCACTGTTTATTACTCTGATATTTGTATTCAATCCGAATACAATTGGATAACAACATATGATATAATTACAATTCCATCATATAGTGAGTATGTCTGCTTGTTTGTTATATTAGAGGCTTTATGAATTTTTATGTTATATTAAACTAATAATCTTCAATAATATTATAAAAATATTTTTTTAAATATACATTTTACCCCACTCTTTTATTTGTGTGATCTTATATCCATGACAAACCAAAAACATATCTGACTTCCTACCCTTATTTAGTATAACTTTCTAGTAATTTTATCATCTATAAAGGTTTAGGATTTGAGTGTAATTGGTCCAATTTTTTTAATGAATGTAAAGAAGACACAAAGATACAAAAATGTGGGAGAGGCACCACTAAACATGGTGGATGTACAACATTGACCATAATAGAAGTAATGGAAATGCCAAATAACACACTAAAATTGTCTAAAGGCCTAAAAAGTACATGCTCAGCATAAGATGTAGTCCTAGAAATAATATCCAACATAAAATCCCATGGATTACCCACGAGGGTACCATATCACGGCCCAAATTGTCATGGTAGAATTCATAAATTGAATAGGACCAAACATGGTCTTTATGACCCGAAAAGCAGTTACAGACATATATCCTACATCCAACACTCCCAAAAGTGTATCTAATTTTCATTGAATACATCAAACCTATAAAAAAATTTATTCATCTCTTGTATCACTATATAATCCTACAATTTCTAGGATGCTCCACAAACCCAACTATGTTTCTTCGTTGGTCACTTGTCGATGCCACCACTCCAGCTACGGTGAACCTTCGTCAGTGAGCATGATCTTCATCACCGAATAACTCCCGTCCTAGCTGTCGGGCACACCACTGATTTATAATCACAAATAATAGGGTCAAAATAAATCCATTTCCCACATAGATATCATTGTCACCTCACCATGAAGAAATAAAAATACTTCACAAAATGAAAACATCGCACATCCCACATAGATGTTTCCCTTATATTCGCTTCATCAATGACTATATTACACCACCATGATTCCATATTGGCAACACCAACACATATCCATACCTGTATTATAGGTGGTCTATTGACACCTGACATCACCATCAAAAGAGTCTCAAGCCATACCATTAGGGAATGACTCCATTCACCACCAGATCTATCATCACCCCAACTATCAAAGTATTATTAATCTTCATATCACCATAAATAACCTTGGAAACCCACATCATGGATTGAGGGTTCCACATTACAGTTTATTTCTCCACAAATATCATATTCTTAGTGAAAACTATGTCTACCTGCGGTTCCAAAATGTAAATTTTATAATCCTGTCTCATGTACCCTGAAAATCACTTTATATATTCAGATGATGTGACCTAAAAATTCTCTACGGCGTATTTACAGTCGTACGGGATGGACTTACAGCCACCGACACTCATATCAAAAAGATCTGCATTGAGATAACCAATTTTTATGGAAAAAATGGAAAATAGATCTATGTTCCTAACCACATTGTAAGGAGATCAATTTTAATTATCAATTGATCTGGTGTGATCCTTGTAGTGATCACATGTATTGATTAAGAAATAATCTCTCCCCTATATAGAGAAATAATAGTTTTATAAAAAAATGTTAATTTCTATATAATTTTTATCTAATACTTATTTTGTTAATATTTAAATTGTTAATAAAGAAATTACTTCTCCCTCATGGATGATTCACACCTTGACTATGGTAACATATCGTAGGATTAAAGGACTTATAGGACTCTACCATACCTCAACTCTAAACATGGTGTACCCTATATGACTCGAATTATGTGGGTTTAGTATAAAATTGATATTTAACTAATGTATTGACTAATTTTTTTTTAAATTTATATTTGTATAGTAATGGAAACTTAATAATATTTTTATTGTAAATGTGTAATCTTTTAGGAATCCTTCTTTTTTTCTTTTATGTATTTGCTAAAATCCAAAAAAGAAAGAACATGTTGCTTTTGGAATTGGAATTTTAGGCTGTAAGGGGTTTCATTTTCCATCCAAATGTGTTAATTCAGTATTTTTTTCCTTGGTATAGATAATGTAATGAAAAAAACATATAAACAAAAAAACCCAACATGTTTTAATCTGATACATGTCTTTCTCAGTATGACTCAAATATATGTTTTTTTTATTTGATTTTTAGATGAAAAACACATCATAAAAATGAAAAATACATTCATATAGTTTATTAACATGATTAAAACTATCTATAAATTATTTATGATATATAGAAATTAAACTCGCAGTAATCAGATACATGTTGTGAATAGTATAACTCCAAGTGAATCTTATTATTTATAATCAAAAGTAATTTTAAGAAATATCACTTGTGACATACTGAAATCTGAGTAAAAGTAATATTATATTTTTGATATTTTATGACAATGATATATATGTTATTTTAGATGTGTATGAATCAATCTTATATCAGTCAGATGGTTTTGTGACTGGTATGAATCCCAATGTGTTTTTTATTTTAAAATGAAATTTATTTTAGTAATAAGTACATGTGAAATACTCAAAACCATGATTTTTATGAATTTTTTGATATTCTATTACAATTATCTATAAGTTATTTTTATGTATATAAATTATCTTTACATACACTTGATGTATGGTGTAGCTAATATGACTCCACGTATGTCATTTTTTAAATTGAAATTATTTTTAGTGGAAATGATAATCAAAATAATAAAAAATGATAAAACACATTCATCTTGTTTTGATATGTTAGGAAAACGATTCGAAGGTTATTTTTTATGTTTAGGAATAACCCACCCCACAATCTGATGCATTGTTTGACTGGTATGAATCATATTATGTATTTTTATTTAACAATGATATTTTTTATTTAGAAAGGATATGTGACATTATCATGACCAATAAAACCCATTAATATGGTATTGATACATTATAAAAATGATCCACATGTAATTTGTTAATTATTGTAATCAGCTTCTCCACAATCTAACTCACGAGGTGACCGATATGAAATAAAATGTGTCCTTTTAGGAAATATATACATTAATTTTATTAAGAATTTTATGTGAACTATTAAAAAAATGATAATCCTTTTAGTTTTTTTTGAAAATTTATCAAGATGTCACATAAGTCATTTTTTATGTGTTGGAATTTGTATCAGCTCAATGCGTAGCACAATATGACCAATATTTCTCCATTTTTCTCTTCTTATTTAAAATTCCCATTAATTTTGATAAAATGAATATGTGACATAAAAAAATCATGCAAATACAGTCATTATATTTTGTTAAATTATTAAAATAGCCCATAATTATTTTTATGGGTTTGAAGCTGGCATAACTCAATCAAACACACATTGTGATTGTTATAACTCAAAGAGTCCATAATGAGTTTAAAATTGGTATTTCAGTTCAAAAAGAGTTTTTGTTAATGAAATCTGATCAAAGAGACTACAATTTTCGTGATATTTAATAAAAATGTTTCATAGTTAATTTTACAGATTTTGGAAAAAATATCAAATAGAAAGAACACATGGTATAACTGGTATAACTCAATGTGAATTTATAATATTTGAAATGGAAATCATTAATCAAAAAGTGACATACTCAAAACCATGTAAAAACATTAATAGGGTCTTTATAATTTAGGAAAACAATATATAAGGCATTTATTATTGTCTGGGAATCAGATGCACTTCAATATAATGCACAGTGTGACCGAAATGACTCCACCCATTTAATTTTATGTATAATTGACATTAATATTATATAATAAAATTAAAATTAAAATAATCATGAAAAATCATTTGTAATTTTTTATACATTATTTAAAAGATCCATAAGCCATTTTTGATGAGTATGAAACTAAATCAACTCAATCTGACATACATTGTGACCTGTAGAACTCAAAGTGTATATTATATGTTTAAAATAGTCATTTTATTTGGAAAATGGTGTCACTGAATGAAAACTAAGAAAGAAAAATCCCAATGATTTGATAATTTTTTACAAAGATTAATAACAAATTTTTTGACATATAAGAAGTAGAATCATGTCAAAATAACAGATAATCAGATTTGTGTTACTCAAATTTCATGTTTAAAATATAAAATGGAATTTTATTAAAAAAAACTATTGACATACTCAAATGAATGAAAATAAATTCAAAATTTTGTTATAATTTAGTAAAAGGATCCATATGCCAGATTGGATTTGTTTGAATCAGCAACACCTCAATTCGGCATATGGTGTCACCAATATGTGTTAAGCTGCAACTTCTTTTTTAAAATTTAAATTAATTTAAATAAAAAGAAAAAATAATGTACTAAAACCCAATTAAAATAATTCTTCATGTTTTAATAATTTATGAAAATTGTCCATATGTCATTTTTTACATATAAGAATCAGTCACGCATCAATTATATTCATGGTGTGAAAAATATAAATCCATGTGTTCCTTTCAATTTAAAATTAAAATTAATTATAAAAAAATGACATACTCCAAACTGAGAAAATAAATTAGAATTGTTAAGAAACATTTGTAAAATGATCCATATTTAGTCCTTTTTATGTAGGAGTAAATGACCCTCATTCTGATATAAGGTTTGATTGGTATAACTCCTTGTTAGACTTTTTATTTAACATTGGCATTAATTTTATTAAGAAATAACTGTGACATGATAAAGTCCACATAAACACACCAAAAATATTATTATACATTATTTATTAAATCAATATATTATTTTTGAGGTGTAATAACTTGATTCACCTCAATCGGATACACCATCTTCCCAGTATGACTCAATGTGTCGATTATCTGTTAAAGAATGACATTTTCTTTAAAAGGGAGTGTCACTCACTTATAATAATGAAAAATAATTATTATTCTCATTTTTATTTAGTAAAATGAATCATAAGTCATTTTGGATGTATTGGAATCATTCTAATATCACACCGACACATGATAACACTTGCACAACTGATAGTGTGTGTTTTTTGTTTATAATTTCATTTTAGTAAAATGAACAACAGACAAACTCAAAAAATATTAAAGTCCTTTGGATTATTTTGATACATTATGAAAATGAACCATAATTAAATTGGTATTTGTATGAATCAACTACAAAAAAATCCAACACACTATGTGACCAGTATAATGCAACATGTGTCCTTTTTTTATAATTTCCACTTTAGTAAAAAAAGATATGTGACATACCCCAAACAAAGAAAACACATTGTGATTGTTTTAATACATCAATAAGACGATCAACATGTTAGTTGAGATGGGTATAAATTATCCACAATGCAATATGTGTCACAATTTTCTGGATTTGAAATATATAGTCTGTTATCATTCAAAAGTTGGCATTTTTTTCTATATAAGGTTCACATGCATAAAACTATGAAAATGAACTTTGATTATGATTGTAATTTGGGGAAATTATTTATAATTCATTTTTTACTTCATTGAATCATTCTCATGTTAATCCAATACATGATATTTCTAGTATAACTCATATTTCATGTTTAATGTTTAAATTAAATCTTAGTAAAAAAGAAAAGTGACATAAAAAATCATATATATTTGGATTATTATGTTTCTTTAGGAAAATGATCCATATATAATTTTTTTCAGGTTGGAATCTTCCCAATATAAATCTAATGCATAGTGTAACTAATATGGCCCACATATTGTCTTATTAGATGAAATTGACGTCTAATTAATGTATTGTTTCATTTTTATTTTTAATTTATTTCATTTAATAATTACTATTTGAATATTTTAATTATTTTATATTTAGATTTTTTTCTTGGGTTTGGGTGGTTAATTTAAAATTTGATATATTGGCTAGGTTTTTTTTGGAGGAGTTTGTGGGTGATAAAGACGACGAAACAATATTTTTAAATTATTATAGACTGTTATTTAAAATTTAATTATATAAAACTTTTTATTAATTATATATATATTTGTTTTTTATATTCAGGATTTATAACTTATTTATATTAAATTATATATCTTCATACTTTTTATTACTAGATAGTAATATTTTTAATATTTTGATGTTATTAAAATATCACACTTCATTAGAAGGGACTTTATCTATAGTATTTTTTGTGCTGGTAAAGGCCCTACTTTATGAATGCTAATAATAGCATTGAAAAATGCCCCCATTAATGGGACTGCGTAAAAACTGATAGGTTATCCCTGTTAAAACAAATTTTTTCTAATTATAATAGAAAACACTATAGTAGTGATTCACTTTTATATGTTGTTAAATTTTTTAGAAAGGAATATAATAAATAAATGATGATAAATTAAATTATTTTTTAATTAATTGATTTTATATTATTTAATTAGTAATTTTTATGAAATAAAAATTAGAACATCCAATATTCAAATAGGAAATATTCATATAAAAATAGTTTTCCAATAAATTTTATATATCTATTTAAAATAATTTATTTTGAAAAAGTGATCTTCATTTATGAAAATATAAAAAAATATTGAATTTTGTTTAAATTTTTTAATTTTTCAATAAAATTTAATGTTTAGTTGAATATTACTAATTATATTTTTTCAAATGACGTGAAATTCATTATATCATAAGGGTATAAGAAGCAGTAAAAAATTAATGAATCATTTTCAATAATATAATATTTATTTAAAATGTAAAATGAAACAATTTATAATATTATTTTTAAAAATTATAGTTCTATTTTTGAGTTTATGGATTCTATGTTATATTTTTTTCTATAACACATTTTACATACTATATATTTGTTAATAAAAACGTATTTTTATCAATATTACATATTTAATATTATAAATTAATCAACATATTTTTTAAAAAAAAATTCTAAATAATCATATAATTTTTTTTTTATTTTTGGTCATAAAGTAGGTTTCTGATGTCAAAGAAAATTATGTATCGTTCTAAAAGTAAATTATGAAAATAATATAAATTCTCCGGAAAATGAAATAAAATGTAAACAATTGATCTTTATTTGTGTGGATGAGAAGTAACTTGAACAAGCCTTAACCCTATTTATTATTATCAACCTTTTTATCTAGCTTCCTCTAATAGTGATTTTTTTATTTCAAAAAATGCAGATGATTATACCTATAAGAGGAACCTTTCACCACTGAACATTTCCTCAATCCCAAATATATTTTTTAAAAATGTTTTATATTCTAAAATACCTATAAAAACATGGATGAATTTAATAAATGACCTTCTCTCAAAGAGGAACACTAATCAAAGGATTAATAAATATTAAAATGGAGTTGTTGTAAGGAGTATGATTTAAAATACTAATCACAGAAATTTCATTTCGTTTCCCTTATTTATTCATAAAACTCTACCAAATATATTATTACCATGATAAAAAAATTTGTCATTAATAAAATTATGTGAAAAATTTATAATGTTTATATAATAATAATTATAAACCTTCATATGCACTATTTAGAAAACAAAAATTTCACTTGTGCATATGTGTTGACAACTACCTCCAGTGATGATGTATTTTATTGTTCATCGCCACCATAGATAGATAATTATAAATGTGTATTTAATGAATAAATATGATATTTATTAAATTATTTATATATTTTAGTTATGTCCTTGGTTAATGGTCCATAAATTTTAAAACTAAAACATGCATGGGAAATCGAACAATTAAAACCAAAATATCAAATTTTGAAAGAAATTACCAATAATTGTTTGGTAAATTATTTTATGTGAATGTTATATATTAATATTTATAGAAATATTTTCCTAATGTGTATTTTTATAACTATAAACTTATTATAAATATTTTTTATAGTACATTAATATAATTATAATACGCAGTTATGGTTATATTTTCATTCTCATTTATACTAGAGATAATTGTTTTTATTTTACATTCGGTGGATTATATAATTATTCTCTCATAATCCCCATAAATTTTATTCTACATTTTATATTTTTTGGATTATCTTGTATTATTTAATTTTTCCTTTTTTATACCCAAAACTAAAATTACAATATATTTATTAAGAGCTAACCTTATTTCATTATTTTTGTCGGTCGTATTTTTTCTCCACATATATATTCCTTATATTCATCCTGAAATATTCTTCCCTTTCCTCTTATGAGTTTTTGAAATTAATTTTATAATATTTTAATCATCAATGAAATATTTTTAATAAAGTTATTTCCATTTTTTATATAAGGGTTGTTTTGAATTTCAACGAAAATGTATTAAAAGGATGTGTTTTAATTATTATTTCTTGAAATCGTTTTCCTATTTTTCTGGACATAATTTTTTATTATGAATATTTTAATTATATTCCATGGAATTTAATGAAACTAATATTATAATTATTTTGGAAATATGTATTTTATTTAAATGTCAAAAAATAAAATAATATTTCATTTTTTTGAAACATGTTTAAAATAATTTATTGAAAAAATTACATCAATGTAAATTCAATTTAATGATTAATTTTATTCACTTGGTCTATGAACTTATGACACCATCCTATTTTATTCTCTAGATTTCTTATGGTTATTTTTCTAAAATATCCATCAATATCATTTTTCCAAAGGTTAATTACAATTTGATGTACTGAAATATTATTTTATGATATTGTGGAATACCTATGAATATATTATCTATATGTGATGTGTGGCTTCATTATATCCTTCTATGGAAATGTTTTTTTAAAACATTAGATCTAATTCTACAAGGGTGGTTTTCCTAATAACATGAGGTTTCTTGATTAGATACCTATGTCCCATAAAGGAACATGGTTTTTTTTCAAGACTCATACATGATGAATGTCTTGGGGGGATGATATACAATTTCAATGATTATATTAATTATAATTTCTAATAAATATTCAATATTATAATGGATCAATATTATTTTTTTCTGAATAATGATTAATCTAAAATATTTATTCCTTAATTGTTTTTATTTTTTGATTCATGTATTAGTAGGTTAGAAAATATTATGATAAATAATTTCAATCTTATTATGTTTTCATACAGACATGTTCATATTATTCTAACAGATAATATTCGATTGGAATATCCCATGTTTAACCTTATTGAACATCTGATCTCCCAATTTCTTAATTTATCAATTAATTATTTTATGAAACTGAATATTGAATATTTTATATTTAAATGTATTGTTTCATATTAGTGTTTTTAGGGGTAATATTTTGTATCCTTTTCACCACTTCTATAAGTTCAGAGTAACACTATTGGAGGAGAGATATCTTAAATATATCCCATGTTTTTTATTTTTTTATGGACAATCATAAATAATATACACAAACAATTTCTATCTAGGGGAATCAATCATGATCATGTTTACTTTGTCCTGGTAACTACCATGTAACATAATCAAATTGATGTTTTGTTATATATTCTCTAACTACACATATGATTCATTAGAATCCTCCACCAAATTAATTTAGGCAGTGTCTAGTCTCAAAATTATCAGGTCCAATATCTATCAAATGGTAGTCACAAACCCATACGACCTCTAGTAACCTGAACGTCCTGGGTAACCATTACCGTAAGACTTTTATTAACCAGACGATTATGTTACATAATTTTACCCACTACTATATCTGGAGAGTTCACAAAGATTCTTATTCACGGAAAAATTGATCATATTAGTAATATGAAACTCAATAAATGACAATTATATATCATGAAAATCTAAAAGGCATGTTCAATGCATAATGAATGAAATAAACTACTAAAATAAACCATTATTGATAGAAATAGATTAAATTATATCTCATTTGATGAGAAAGCATGGAAAAATTAAAAAATTGAAGATAAAATTTTCATGCATAATAAAAATATGAAACCATAAAAATAAAATTAATCTTCATAAAAATAAATTTATTTGAATAAAAATTAAATGTTTGAATGCATGAAAAAATTATAAATACACTATTTAGAATCTATCAAACCTAAAACACAATTTATTTATACCAGCAACAATTCCCTCAAAATCCAACATTTATTTTCCAACCTATCATGAGTAAATATGAAACGATATTTAATTTATAGCATCATAATATCAATTTATGTATATAAAATACCTCAAAAATGATCTTACCCATTAGAGACAAAATTTATGAATCTGAAAAAAAAATCCTTCTATCTTATGATTTTACGTTTAAAATAAAATGATGATAAATACCAAAATTTATCAAATCATTTAATTCAATATGAGAATATTAGATCATACTCAAAAACCATTGAATCTCAAAAATTATTTAATTTAAATATTATACCTAACAAAATTCAATTTAATCCAATCCATTCAAATTATTTTTAAATTGAATAAAAAAATAAAAAATAATCCAAATAGAATAAAAAAAGTATCAATACATTCCAATAACTATCCAAATTTACCTCAAATAATTCATAATCAATAAAAGATACAATTAACGGAAGTGGAAATGAATTTTTTTAGAAGTTCATGGAAAACTTATATTGTTTATAGAACCATTATATTTCGATGTCAAATTATATATAATATTTTTAAATAAAAATGAATAATAAGTTAATATATTATCAAACCATGCTCTATAACCATTGGAATTTGGAATCACTTACATTTCCCCCATGAATCCAATTGTATTATCAAAAATCACAAAATAGATCAACATTAAACATAAAACCATGTGTGTCAAGAATAATTGGAATTAAAATCCCATTATTAAATTATATCTCTATAATTCCCATATAACTCAAGGAGGTACATGAGAAAGAGATTGTCAGACACTCTCTTTCTGTAACCTCATAAAATATAATGACCTTATATCCAGTCAACCCATATTTCCATATTATATAAACAAAATGATGATATCAATTTATTTATAACTAAAAAACCTATGAAACCATGATCAAATTCCATTTTTTTAGTCACTATAAACCATAAAAGAGTTTCCTTTTATTACATGATCAAAGTAATTTCCCTAGTGTTGAATCCAGGATGAAATAAATATTAAACATTATACCCGTTGATTTTTATATTTTCATATATACATGGGATATAATAATTTTCATTCCTCTACATTCACATGATAAATTATAAATGAAATATATAGAATATAATGAACTTTTCATAGCTAACCCTAACATGGTTAGCATAATGATTATGAAATAGATAATGATTTAGATGTACCAAATCCATTTAGTTCCCTATGTTATTTTGATTTCACAATGGGTTGGTATCAATGAAACATAAAAAAACTAATCTATTTTTTTAAACATCACCTTATGTCTTTAAAATGAGTAACTTACTCCTCCCTCTATGATCCCCTTCATATACTTAGAATGAATAAAATACAAACAATACGACTAAAACATTGGGTCTCTTCTGTAGCCATTGATGATATTATAGTGAGGTAAACATCCAACAATATCCAACTTATTCCTGTATCTCTCCATAAAAATATTTTATTTATAAAGTCAACAGAAATTTTTCCATTTGTATCATATCCTACCATTTAAATTTAATACAATGTTTTGGATTGAATCTTCTTGTTCATGGATTTTTGAAGGTTCCCCTATGATTTATGTGAGCATAATGAGTCATAAATATTGAATAATTCACATGGAAATATTAAAAATCAATCCCTAGTTTGGTTTATGGATAAATTTTGTTGTTAAATTATGTTACCTTTATATGGAATGATTTGCTGTTTTATATTGAAAAATTCTATTTTTTTTGTAATATAAAACATCTTGGATTCCACCTCTATGGTTGGGAATTTTTAATATATATTTTAATAATCCTGTCTTTCAAACTACGTCATTGGAAACAATAGTTGACTTAATCAACAATTATAATGGATTTAATCCTTCATAACCCTCTCAATATCTTCAAGTAGAACCTCCAATAAAACCTTTTTCTTAAAAAATATGCAGTGAAACGACATCCTCTATGGAATGTCCACTTATAGAATATGAAATATTAATTAATTATATATGTTGATTTAAACTAACAAAATTTTAATTCTGATTATGTTTTGGGTCTTACAATGTTTTATTTTGAGTTAAAAAATGTTGTGATGTTTCCATATTTCATTTAATAGGAAATCAACATTTCCAAACCACAATGATACGGACACCCAAAATTTTCAATCATCATTAAATGTCATAAAAAAATATTATACATTAACTCTAACTCTTAGTTAATCTGATTATGATATGAACAAAAACCCCAAATCCCATTTTAGAAATTACATTTAAATTCTAGTACATAATATCAAAATGCATTACACATTTCCTTATTCATGTAATAAGGGCATCAATGCAAATGTATTGCCACCCATTACACCATTCATCTAAGATGACAAAAACCAGCCATTCTGGATCCACCATAGTTTTTTCCTTTCTTCATAAGAAAAGGCTCTTAAATGATCATTTCCTCCTATACACACCCCTTCCAAAAAAAAATTCTTATGTGGTGATATCAACCACTAACATTTTGTATTTCACTTAACGGATGTCCTTGATAGCAGTTGGATATATTATTGGATGCTTCAAATAGTTAATCTAGTGAATTAAATTATATTGTATCTTAGAAAAAAATTATTTGACCTACATAGTCTAGAATGGTATATTTTATAACGTAGTCATTTTAATTATGGAGTATAAATTCCAATGGTATCACATCATACAACATGGACGCGACTCTATAGGATGAGGTTTGACTTCTTGAAAGATGTTATCTTTAATATATTTCATAAACTGTGATGTAAAGATATATTAACATGGATTTATAACAATTCTCCATGAATTACATGAGAACCATTCTTCTACTTTTCAATTATGCAATCCAATAAAAACCTCTAATGGGGTTTTTTCTCAACAATTTCCCCCTTTGGGGTTTTCATTAATTCCAAAAAAGTTAAAAATATAAATGAAATATTTATTTTATGTTTTAATTTATTTCAAACTAAACAATCCATACTGATCATCTACCTTCAATGATCGAAATAAATGTTCCTCAAGAATAAACAATATGCTATAGTGAGATAACGAACTATTTAAGAAGCATGGTTTTAATGAAGTAATTTTCACATAATAAAATATCATTGCATTTAAAATTTCAAACGAATAATACTCCCCTTAAATCACATGACTTCAACCACTAGAGTGAAAAAATAACTCTCCCACCTTTATAAGTAATCTCACCCTATAATAAACATATATTCTACACCATTTTCAATGAACCAATTATCATTTCTTTTATGATTCATAGATAAATTTTATAAACACATAACATGAGATGAATGAATAAAACACACCATTATATTGATGTAATATTTATTGGTGAGTGGGGGTCCTTACATTATGTCCAACTAATAAGATGAATTTTGTTGGACATCATATGCCAGTCGATGGAATTAAAAATCATATTTGAGTCATTTTTATCATTATACCAGCATCTTGATCTCATTTCATCATATACAACATCATGAAAACATAATAATACTCATTGAAATTCATGAAATGGCACTTTATTTTAATTTTCATCATTCGTTAGTGTTTAATGAGATTGTTTCAAATTTTAATAAATATTTATTTATAAAACATAACCAGAATTGGAAATTACCCATCAATATCAATGTGTCCATGTTATTGTTTCATCAAACTCAATTAGTTATATTGTTGTGTTACCCTCACATATTCCACTTCTACAGAGATTAATAAAGTCTAGTTTGTATCTTTTTACATTTTTATGTAATTCAATAGTTTCCATTTGAGAACACAACTTACAAGGTATACTTTTGATTACCCACTAAACCCTCCCAAAAAATATCATTATATCAGAATGTTTTTTTTGTAAATTTATAATACAATATATCCTATACCCTTATTTGATGGGAAATATAAAATTACAAATCACATATATTTCATAATAATTTAAATGAGACAAATTTGATATATTGATTTTTGACAAGTGGAAATCATAATGTCTGAATGAATGCATTCCCAGTAAAGTTGGTTGCGCATAATTTTTCTAAAGTGTGTCACATCAACATTCTAACATTTACCATTTTTATAAAATTCCATCTGTTTCCCCAATAGGTTTACCATTAGTTGGGAATCATCCATTTTAAATTGATTCACAATTTTATTTAAATTTTTTGTTTAAGATAAAAATATTATATCCTTTTTTAATCACCAAAAACCCAAGGGTGAAAAATAATTATCCAATTAATTAAAATTTCACTTTACACCACATTATGTGTAAATATTTCATGGATTAGATTTTATATAATACTAGGTTAATAATTCCTTCATTATATCTGATCACCACCATCTTCTTTTATTTCTCATTTTGATGTATAGGTTGTGATCAACCCCTTCATTATGATAATAAATCATTGTTATGTTATAATCCATCCATTATAAACCATGTTTATGTTGATTACTTCATCTGGTATCATTCATTAATAAATACACATACCTTGATCCATTTATCATTATTGATAAACCCATCCAACTTCCCAATTTAAAATTCTTATTCAAGGATTTCATTAATTAAATATGATTTCATATACATGTGATATGATTTAAAACCTTTTATTATTGTAATCTCTAAAAATAATATAATGGATTCATACAAGGTAACTAGTGAAATGTATCATCAATGTTAATCCAATTGATTGGTAAATATATTATTCACCTATGATATGCATTATTTATTTTCATCATTCCTTAAATAATGATTGTTTATTTTTCTAGTTCCATCACATTTTTTATTTATATACCATGATAAAACATACCATGACTAATGTTAATCAATTTGAACACCTTTTTCATATAGTTATCTGCGCTAATTTTTATATTGAGAAGTATCATCAATATATATTGGTTTCACATAGGATAATAATGGAATTTTTTATCCCCCATCGTTTTACATCCATGAACAAGGTTATAAAATCACCCTAAATGTTGATGTTCTTTATTTTATCTAATTTTCATAGGATAAATGTACTAGTAATTCCTATTGCATTCTGTGAAACGTCTACTCAATGAAAGTTGAGATATTGTCTTTATAATTAGAAATATGGTCTTATTTAATCAGGAACAGAAAATAAAATTTTACTATTTTGAATATCTGATTGATATATAATAAATATGCCCATATTTTGGATGAATATGCAAGAAATAACCATTAATCTCCATATTCATTAATCATTATATTATTTTACTCATTAGTAATGTATTACATAATCTAAAACACCCAAACATATTTCATCGTGTAATTATTTTCATACAACCATTCATAGAGTGAATTGACATTATTGGGAAAAGGAAAAGATAGATAAGAGATATTTATCCCCATAAATATTAGTTTATTTGAATATTTATCATGTTATGATTTTTCATGGAGAATAGTATAAGCCATATTATCAATGATAAAATTTGTCACATTAACAGAACAATTTTATTTAGGGTTTTCCACCCATAAAACAAGATACTGAATCCTTTATTTTTTTTGTAATTATCTATATGGGTATTTTTGGATTATGTAATATAGTCAGTGTAATGCTATTGAACATTCATATGTTTCATTAATCCATCCAGTTTTTAATGATGAGTAATGAACTTATATACTTTAGTATAATTAGTAATCACTATTATAAAATCCATCCCAATGAAATCCTCATAATAACCATATAATATATTTATATTAGATGATTTATGGGTAGTTGGCCCGAAAACATCCACATGAAGTACAAAAATACTCTTGTAGATATTAGATGCATTAGTTTATACATCTTAAAAAATTATTCTCACATTGTTAAAAGTAAAACATGTATGAATATTGTCACATGTGATCTTTTGGAATTCACATGACCAGTTAGTCCTCAACGAATTTTGAAATAATAATTAGCTTTTATTCCAAATTGTTTTATGCAATAGCTTTTTAATCTTTTTTATAAAAATATGCACCAATTTTATTTATTAATAAAAAATAAATTACATTTATCTCAAAATTTGCTATATAAAGGTAAACCATCATTTCTATTAATATTGAATCCCTTATTTCCAAATTATAGAGAATTTATTGGGTCAGTAATCTATCATATAGTAAAAAATATTATAGCTTATATTATATACCAAGATAATATATATCTTATGAATATATTTTACAGTATATTTTACCATCCCAAAATCGTAATTTTTATCCATTCATCATTTCCAAACAAATTCATCTGATGATTTTAATATTTTATGATAAAATTGAAAATTTTATTTCCAGTCACGTGGGAGGTACATCCACAATCTCGAAACCATAAAAAAATCATGTCATTTTCTCTAATAAAAATTTAAACATCCTCTACCATATAATAATATTGATTCTTTCTTCACCTCCCTTGATGATATAATTATCATTATTTCAACTGTTTCATATATTTTGGATTATTAAAATACATTTTTATTTTGAAAATGAAAAACTATATTTTCCTTTTTACGGTGTTGGATGATTTTCTCAGCATCTTATATCCTTTTTTCTAGGACTCATTAGTCACTTATAATTATTCCATTGTGAAAAAATATGTGTCCTTCTGCCCATGGCCTTGACACAAAATGAAATAACTATTAAAAGAACTAGAAAAGGATGGATTAGCACTTTAATATTTTAATTTTTGTTCATCACTGGAAAATGTATTTTGAATGGAGAATAAATATTTGATATTTCCTAATATCGCATAAAAATAAAATATAATTTATTTTCTCATCCTCTCATTTCACATTACATTGAATGCATGTTCTTGATCTTATACCTAAATAACTTTCCACTTGTGAGTTAATGCATGTAGCCTATCATGAATTGTGTATTTTCTCCCAGGGTTTTCATTATCCATAATAAAAATCCCCTATTTAAAAAAATTATCTATTATAATGGGAGTACACTTTTTAGTGATAACTCCAAAAAATTCATTAGCCTCAACTAGGGCTTGTTTCATCAAGAACCAAGATTTTATGAAGGGTGTTAGGATTATGTCTACATCCATAAACATCAAAAATAAAACATTAACATATTATTGATATTACATAGTCCTTTTTAGATTTTATGTCATTATAATTTCCATTCCATAAATGATCCATTCTTATTCTAATACATTGATATTGAGCTTTAAAACATTTCTGATGTTTCAAAAAATTATAGAATTCAATTTTTTGATCTCATCATTCATTTCTAAAATATCTTTATCATGTTTATATATATATATTTTCCTTTGAATCATGATAAAATTTATATTACATTTGGTTTTATAACATCCTATATTGAGTTCTGCAAGGTTTTCCTTAAGAACAACTGATAGATCAACTCTTCCCACAACATCATTATATTCACCACCACTATAAGGAATCTTTTTTCTATCGGTAACTACCACTAATAAATAATAATAAATTTCCCTATAATTCTCAACATATTCTACATCGATCTAATAAGAAAATCTATCATCAAGAGATGATAATTATTTAATAGAAGCATTTTTTATCACAATTTCTTTTATAGTTAATAAAATATATCATTACAAATCACTCAATATCATCTTATGAAATGTTTATTAATTAGTTATATATTAGATCACAACCATTACACATCAGAAAATATAATTTGGAAGCATTAATTTGAATATTCCATTCCCCCTCATATAGTCCGAAAATTAAAAATCCATCACACCACCAACCACATATTTTTTCCATATTTACATTAACCAAGAGTGATTTCATTTACTTAAATGAATCATCCATTGAGTTTTCATACATTATGGGCACCTTATAAGAATATTTAATTTCATATTCAATAAATGATAAATTGACGATGTATAGTGATGTATAATTCCAATCTATGTATTAAATTATAGAAACCATGGTTTTAAACTATTATAAAAGTATCATAAAAATCATATGATGATCAGGGTATCATTAATATCTACTCTATGTCATCACATGTCATAAATAAGGGCAAACAATAATAAAAAATTCCATCAATATATTAATTTAGTCTCATCATAATAAAGTAATATATATTTCATTTATATTTTAACATAAAATCGTGAAAATTGGAATCCCCAACATAATGATTTTATATATTTTCCTACATATATTTTTTGGTTTTGAAGACCTCACCTTCGTGTATAAATGGTTGAAAAAAATATCCCTATAAGAAATTGATATCAATTTTATACACAACATGTTATTTGTGGTCTGATTTTATTTGAATCTACATTCCATTTTTAATGTAATACCATTAATATATATACATTACACATATATTACCAATTAAATAATATAGTGTTTCATCATGATCATTCATAATTATAAATTTCTACCATTGAAAATTCTGATTCTATTATGACCCACTATAGTTACAGCTACCCTGATTCTATGAGAGATAAACATTACTCTGAAACTGATCATTTGATACAACCTTTTTATACATTATCAAGGTAACATCCCTATATGGTAATGGGGGAGAATAATGGATTGATATATTTTAACCCTTTATTACCTTGATCATGATATTTTAATCTCATTTAGATGAATACTCATTTCCTATTATTTACATTTTTATGATAAAACTTTAAATAAATAAATGGTTTATAAATTATTTTACATGGATCGTCCTAACTAAGATAGTCCATGAAGAATGATTATGATTAGTTATCAATGAATCAAAACAAAATATCAGTGTTCTTGGTATTTATAACACAATGGATCGGTCTCTCTGACCCTATGTACTGATTTTTCCTACAAGATAAGAAAAATAAGTTCCTCCCATCACAAATAAAAACTCAATACACACTACCTAACAACATTGATCATATTTAAAATATTAGTATATAAACTATACACTTATCATGGCATGTATTTTCCACACCCATTATATATGTTGCTGTGAGATAATGATAATCTTATTTTATTCTTCCTATTTTCTATCTCATCCTAAAAATTATTTAATAAATACAAATAATAATATCTTTTCAATTAGATAATCTCCCTTATATTATTTTCAATCTATTGGTTAAGGTATAATATCCTTGTTATATTGTTGTTTCATATGTACCATATTATTAATGGTATCACCATGAGTCATATTATCTAAATTAGACACCCAAATATCTATAACATAAACCCTCTTTCAGTATTTGGATAAAATAGATAGCTATAAAAAAACATTGAAATAGAATGGTATATTTGTCTATATTATATAATTCATTTTTCTATAAACGATGGTGTGGTAGAAACACTTTAGTGAAACATTTATTTACGCTGTTTTTTATTTTATTTTGATTAAGCACAATATTTTATGGACTTGTATTTTTGAATTCATCAAAACATACCATGCATTGAATTTTCTATTAATCTCTTATAATCTCTTGAAGTGACCTTATATAACGCCTTGATTCCCCAAATCCATTCAAGGTATTCATGTCCAATATAATGGGTCTTACTGTATGATAGGGAATTATAAATTAAATTGATATTTATGAAACACTTATCCACTTTAAAATTTTAATTATATTCGGTGGATTTGTGTAACATGTTATAACACTATTCATTACTATGGTGTTGTTTTATATCATACAATAAGACATTGACATAGCTAACATTCTATGAAATCAATACCCAAAAATATCTACATGAATTTAAAGTTATAAATACATATTAGAGATGGAAGATATACTATCATTCATCTGAATATAGACTGTCCTAAAAACTCTATTTCCGACCATAGAAATTCATCTTGAAATATAGTGAATAATAAAAAACCACATTCATAGTGACTCTTTCAATTAAAAACGGTCCCAGTGACCACCTACTATATTCAAATATTCTATTTACATGGGATGATAATAATAAAATATAATAAAATGACTTGTATAATGTAAAAACATACCATGCACATGTACCTACATGAATGGGTGCACACATTCACACCCCTTCAGTCACACTCAACAATGTGTTATTGGGGATCGACCGCTAGGAAGGGTTTTCTTCCACTGAGCGGTATCTCCCTATTTTTCACAACATCTTGGGTTCCTACTTCTATAATCTCTCCCACTCTAGCATGATTATATATCTCAGTGTTGTCTCCTATGGGTCCTAGAATGGAAAAACATCCTTAGTTGTGGATTCTAACACTCTAGTGGCAGCGTCTTCGGCTTCAGGAAAAGATCTCAACTAGACTGGTGGTGGTGAAGATTGTTATATATTTGGCGCACTTGTTGTTATGGTGTCACCTCCTTGGGCAATCGGTATAGCAATTTACTTCGGAGAGGATTCGTTCATTTCATTGGAAGCATTTGCAGCTACAGGATTGGATCTCACTTGGCCCGAGGGTGGTGAGGCCCAACAAAGGCTCCAATGTCTTCTGGGGTGGTGCAACATCGACTTCAGATACGCTCCGAGGGGGAATGTTTTTTTAGTATTTGTATTTTTCATGGTGGGGAGGATATTTGTTCATGGAATGAATTATTCAGATACAGGTTTTTTTGGGGTTCGAGACACAGGAATGATGATACTTTTGGACTCGACTGAAGGAAACATGTCCAAAAAGAGTATCCTGAGAAGGCGATTCACTAATCAAAGCATTGAGAACATGAATGTTTGGGAGGGTATAGGGACAACCATCAGATCAGGCATGCTCATTGACACAAGACACATTCTAGTTGTTTATCCATGCATTGGTGGAGAGCTTCATCATGATACATAAGCAGGGGAGGAGTTGCTCCAGGTTGTCGGTATGGGTTTTATTTTCAAAGATCT
The DNA here is from genome assembly GCA_963277665.1 of Viscum album. Lineage (NCBI taxonomy): Eukaryota > Viridiplantae > Streptophyta > Magnoliopsida > Santalales > Viscaceae > Viscum > Viscum album. The sequence goes on from OY728138.1 coordinate 896,864,207, forward strand.
TTAGGTCATGTAATGATTTGTGTCCATGAACTCTATTTTGTTTCCCCTTATTCTCTTAAAATGGTGTTTTATTATATAATAAAACAACCAATGGACTTTGGGCCATAGGATAGACAGGATCGACCACCCATTTTCGAAAGACTAATGTTATGTTGGAATTTATTGGGCTTGGTCATATGTTTATATATGTCATATCATAATTACGGAAGACCTATATTTTAAGTGGAATTGGATATAACTTTATATTACTAAATAATATAGGATTATCCCTACTTAGAGATAAATTATTGAAATATTATATGGGATTTCTAATGGAAACACATCCTGACATGTGGGTTTGAGTCTATGACATATGATCTTTCATCCAGAATAGTATCTAATTATATATATTTGAATTACCCCATAGAAATAATCGAATTAACATAGATCCATAACTATAAAATCCCAAGTATGTAAAGAATTATGGATTTTCGTATATATGTCTATATATTAATTAGATAGTGTTTTAAAGGCTTAAAATGAGAATAGATCTAATCTCAAACATAAAATACACTAATATTTTTAAAAGATTGTTTAACTATCTTTTGGTGGGGAAATTTTTTTAAATCTAACTATTTAAATTTTTATAATATCTATTTTCCAAAAAACTTATTATTTAGAATTGGGACATTTAAATGTACTTTGGATAAATTTTTGGTATTTTTCTGACAATGTTCATTTTTTTAATGAATAGTGAAAAATACATCATTTTACTTCAGAACTGATTTTTCATCTAATTTAATAATTTGGTTAGATTATCTTTATAGTGGTTTTTCAATTTTAATTAGAATATATTTTTACCATTCAATCCAATTTTGGTAATATTAATTAATTTCACTTTGGAATTGGGCATAAAAAAGTGTCAAAATTTTGATAGATATTGTTTCTAAAAAACCTGCTATTTGTTTTGACAATGGGTATTATATTTAAATTAATTAATGAAATTTTGGTTTTTGGAATTTGGTAAAATGGATTGAATTTTTGGAATCATAAGGTCCAAATTATGTAATTAAAACTCTTGTTTTTGGACATTATGAATAGTAACGACGGTAATTATCTTTATTTATCGTGATTAATTAGTAATCGGGTAGTTAAGGTTAATAAAATAATATCATAATAATATAAAATGACCCCAAAATGTGTCCTAATTCTACTGGTTTTGTAATGGCGGACCATGGGATTCCTTGTGCCAAAATTTGGGACCCCATGGAATCACCTTTGAGTGATAGTGACACTTTATCATTTTATGTTTTTTAAAAGGAATGTATAACCAAAGTATGTATCACCCAAGTAAAACAATTTTAGTTTTTCTGTGTAAACTATCTATTAGACTATAAATAGTATTTGTAAATCTAATACAATTTCATAAATGATAGTATTTTTTTTATAATTTTTAAACATTAAATAAAATAATTTTTTATGACACCATGACGATGCAGCGATTACATCATTAATGAACTATTTTAATAAAATGAACATATAATGTAAATTATAAGACATACACTTGTCAAAAACCTATTTTATGGGTGTATATAGAACCCTTATCACCTTATCATAGAAATATACCATTTTGGGACCTTTAAAATCTGAAACTCATTAGATAATAATGTAACATTTCTTTACGTTCCAAGAGTTCCCCTCTTCCCTCTTATAAAAGCCCCCCACCTCTAACACCTTACCCACACCTCTCAAGCAATTTGCTCAGCCCAACTCTGCTCATTTTATCTCTATATATCCCTTATTTAAAATTAGAGCCTTACCTAAGGCATAAATCTCTTCAAGGAACTCTTTTGGTTCAATCCAAAGGGAGTTATCCGATTTAAAGGTAATGTCATCACTTATGTTCTTTTGTTTTATTTTGCTTCTCCAACACCCTAAAATCATTTTATTCTGTTCATTTGTAATAACACAATTATCTCCAATATACTAGGATGTTGTTATGAGATTTATTTGATTTACACTTACTTGCACCTCCATCTAATGGTTAAAGAACATAGTGTTTATGTGGATGGTAAATTTCTGCCTCACGAAATGATGATTGTTCAATCTTTTTTAAACACATTTCACGGTGGCCATTAATAAGTCACTCTATTTATATATTATATATATTATGTTTATGTTTTCCTTATACTTCTTTACTTTTCATTTATGGAATTCTTTTATGGTTTCCATTATGGGTAAACACGATATCTTCATTTTAGGAAGTGCGAACTACCGCCCCGTCAACGTGATTTGATTCGTTAATGCCATATGTGGGACATATAAAGGATGGAGTTTATGATGTTATATATGATATTATACTGGAATTATAAAATATCTTTTTATCATTATGTTTTCATTCCACTAAATACGAAATAGAAATGAAAGTAGTGTTCATGCGTACGTACGGCTTACCGTCTCCATGAACGGTGCATTTCATTTCTTACCTCTAAATGTTTTGTAATATTATAAATGCTTGTATTTAATGGATATATATGATATATATGATATCTATATCATGAATATAATTTTGAATATTATGTATATTTTACCACATGAATGACTTGTAATTATAAGAAGTTTATTTTTGGCTCAAGTACCAAATATCGATAAAACGACTATTATTATCTTAAATAATTACATAATGTTCATAACATGGTAATAAGTGATATAAAAGGAATAATGAACCTGAAAAAGATTTTTTATAAATTATAAACTAACTATTGTTTCTTATTTAGGATATTAAAGAACAATCGAGTCAAGTCAGACCCGTGGTATGGGACTTCGTCTCAATCTCCCTTCATTGAGGCATATTTTGTTTTATAAAAAACATTATTTTATACGGTGTATAAACCCATTTGACTTTTAATTTTATTCAAAAGGAATATTTTTATAAGAGTCGTTTTACTAAATGACAAAAGGAATGTTTTGTCATATCTATGCGACAACAATGACGTATCCGCCGCCATGACCATTATTTAAGTTTAGGCTTACTCTACAAGCCATAACATTTTTTTTAAATGATAAATAAATACCATGTATTACTTTTCATTAATTTCGGTATTGAAAATGGTTTTGATAATTTTTTGATTACATCATTATGTTGTATTGATATCTTGTGATTGAAATTTTGAAATGTTTTGTTTTCTTTTACGCATGTTTTATGTGATAAGATTATGTTATGGTTCTTGGGAATTTTTTATGAAGACGGGTGGTTCCGGGATAAAATAAGGGTGTGTGTGCAGAATATATCTCTCCAATGCATTGGGTAACATGAAGGAGTTAAATGCTAAGGTTTCTCCGAAGAGATTTATGGAATATACTGTGATGGGTATTCCAAACGTAACCATGAGGGTTACTCCCTACGTAAGAATGTTATGGATGCCTCATGTTAAATTTATGTCTTATGATTTCTATGAGTTATTAAAAAATATTATGATTTCATGAGGTATGCTAAATTGCTTATGTATATGAGTAAATTATGTTTTCAATGATTCTTATGTATTCATGGACTAAGGTTTTCTTTCCGTATTATTATATCCCTTACTGATATTTTTATGATCATCCCACATTTTTGAATATTTTATCATAGGTCAAGGGAAATGTACTTGATGTGATGATAGTGTTGAGGAAGTGTCAAGAAAGAATCCATGTTTTATTTTGAATATGTTTTCTTTGATGGAAAAAATGAATACTGTCTTTTTTGTAACCACCTATTTTAAATGTGGAATGTAATGCATGATTCAAGATCTAATTATCTAAAACACTAAACCTGAAAACATCCTCAAAGTGTATTCTTAAAATATCTCAATATTAAGAAATGTTTAAGGTTGGGGCCTTATAGTTGGTATCAAAGGTCGGTTTATAAAACATTAGGAGTTATAATTCTATTAAATTATTATCCAAAAATATTTTTTTATGGTCAAATTGAAATGATATAGAATTTTACGATTACCATGTTGCTTCATCTAAGACAAGTTTTTTCAGAATGGTTATCTATAGAGGAAAAAGGGAAGTAGTGCTAGGAAGGCATACTGAAGGAAATGACCTTCCAAATCAACATCCTGAGATGGTCGGAATTAGAACTAAACAGTTGGTTGCAGTAATGGCGCAGTTGACTCAAGAGATAAATGGTGGTTGTATCCATGCACGAGATTAGACAGATCAACCGCAAAGGAACATGTCAGTGGTGGAACATTTCATGAGGAAACATCCCCCATCATTTAGAGGATCATATGACCCTATTCTACCTGAAGGGTGGATTAATGCACTAGAGAATATTTTCGATTTCATGGGGGTGTTCAGACAATAAAAAGGTTTGTCTTGCTATTTACCATTTGGAGGGTGAAGCAGTACATTGGTGGTTGATGGTTAAAAATATCTGGGGCGCTGATGAGATTGATGCTCTTGAATGGGATGAATTCAATGGTACGTTTCTTAAGAAATATTTTCCTAAGGTTGTTCAACTTAGGATGGAAAAAAATTATTTGAATTGGGGCAAGAGGACGACTCATTGGATGCTTATGATGAAAAGTTCACTCTATTGGCAAGTTATGATCCAAATTTTATCAAAGATGTTAATAGTAAAATCAATCATTTTTACTAAGGATTAAATCCAAAATATCGAAGGGCTTTAGCTTATCATGAGTTAAATAGTTATGAAAATATTGTTCGATGTGATGATAAGGTGGAAATTGAGTTTTTTTATGATCATGTGTTCTATAAAAACCAACAGAAGAAGAGAACGAGGTGGAAAGAAAAAGGGAATAATCCTTCATAGAGGTTTGATGTGAAGAAAACTAAGTTTTCAGTTTGAGATTAATGTGTTTAGAGGCATGCTGGGGAATGTCTATTGAATTCTGGAAAGTGCTACTGATGTGGTATGAAGGGACATAAGGCTCTTGATTGCCTTGAAAAAGATCAGGGTGATGGTAAGACCATATATTATTTATAGTTGGTGAAATTTTTCAAGTACAATGAGATGGGACATTATGATAACAACTGTTCAACAAAGAGCTAAAATGATGGGAAGTAGCCAGTATACATGTAGAAAGGTGTGGTGAAATCCTTTGCAAATAATTCAGTAGATGTTGGGCCATCAAAATAAGTGGTATTTTGTACATTGTTTGGTCTTTCAGATTATTCCAATGTGTTTTTTGATTAGGGGTCTACACATTCTTTCATCTCTGAAAAATTTCCTAGTAAATTGGGAATTCCATCTCATGAAATGAACTTTGAACTTGTGGTAAAAACACATGGGGGAAATTTTGAGGCAAAAAGAATTTATAGGAATCTTCCTATCCTTATCCGTGGAAAAAACCTACTTGAAAACATTATTGTTTTACCTCAAGTAGATTTTGATTTTATCCTGGGTATCGATTGGCACTCTATTTACCAAGCTAAGATTGATTGCAGAGCTAAAGAAGTTTATTTTCTGAAAGACTTTCTATTTGTGTGCAATAATGAACCCTTATTTTTGATAACATATCATGAGGAGGAAAAACGTGTAAAAGATGGAAATTAATGTTACCTTCCACATATTGTTGAAAAAAAAGGAGTCGTTTAGATTAATGATGTGCCAGTGGTAAATTAGTATCCTGATCATTTTCCTAATGAGTTTCTGGGAATAATACCAGATCAGGAAGTTGAATTTACTGTTGACTTAGTTCTTGATGCTAAGCTACTTTCAAAAACCCCTTATCGAATGGCTCAAATTGATCTTTTAGAGTTGAAGGAGCAATTGCATGATTTATTAGAGAAAGGGTTCATTCGACCTAGCACATCACCATGGGGTTCTTCTATCTTAATTGTTTAAAATAATGATGGTTCTATGAGACTTTTCGTTGATTATAGAGCCTTGAATAACATCACTGTTAGGAACACATATCCTTTGCCTCATATCGATGATTTGATTGATCGGCTCCTGGGAGCTTAGTAATTTTCAAAGATTGACCTGAGAACGGGGTACCATCAGTTGAAGGTAAAGGAAGATGATATTCCAAAGACTGTGTTTCATACAAGATATGGCCATTAAGAATCCGTAGTAATGCCTTTTGGGTTAACCAATGCACCTACAGTATTTCAGGACCTTATGAATAGAATTTTCCATGAGTTCTTGGATATGTTTGTGGTTATTTTCATTGATGATATATTGGTGTTTTTAAAAAGTAAAGAGGATCATGAAATTCATTTAAGGGTTATTTTGAAATCCATAAAAGAAAAGATTTTTAATGGGAAATTCAGAATGTGTGATTTTTGGTTGCAAAAAATTTCATTCCTTGGTCACATTGTTTCTAAAGATGGAATAACTATTCATCCTATAAAAACAATGGTTTTTGAAGAATGGAAAAGACCCAAAAATGTAACCAAGATTCAAAGTTTTCTTTGTTTTTTCAGGCTATTACCGAAGGTTTGTTAGACATTTTTCATGTTTATCTAGTCTAATGACTAAGCTAACTCGGAAGGGTGTTATGTTTATGTGGAAAAAAGAATGTAATGATTGTTTTCTAGAATGGAAAAGAAGATTGGTGAAAGCTCCAATTTTGGAACCACCATCCAGGAATGGTGAGTTTGTTATCTACAATGATGCTTCATTGAAAGGAATTGGCTGTGTCCATATATAGAATTATCAGGTAATTGATTATGTTTCACGTCTGTTGAAAAATCATGAGGTAAATTACCCTACACATGATTTGGAATTAGCTACTTTGGTTTTCGATTTAAAAATTTAGAGGCATCATTTGTATGGTGTAAAGTGAGAAATATATACTAAACACAAAAGTTTAAATCATATTTTCACTCATAATGAATTGAACATGAGACATAAAAGATAGCTAGACTTAATCAATGATTATGATTGTACAATTCATTATCATCCGGGAAAGGCAAATAAAGTGGCTGATGCTTTGAGTCTAAAATGTATTGCTTCATTAAACATGTTACATTTGGAATGTGGTCCTTCGGTTAAGGATTTTATTAACCATGGAATAGAAGTTGTTGCTGCAGGAAGTTATTCTGTTTTGTATCAGGTATCAGTGAAATCTTCTCTATCCGATAGAATTAAGCAAGCTCAGAAGCAAGATAGTGAGTTGCAGAAAAAGGTAGAGGTGGTTCAGAAGGGTATGTTACCTGAATTCAACATTGATAATGATTGTGTGTTGATATTTGGGAAGAGATTGTGTGTTCCTTGTGATTCACAGTGAAGAGAGAGTTGTTATGTGAAGCTCATAGTTCTCAATTTTTAGTTCATCCTGGAAGTACTAAGATGTATAGAGATCTTCAAGAGTATTACTGGTGGGATGGAATGAAAATAGATATTGATGTTTTTACTGTGAAGTGATTGACTTGTAAATAGGTTAAAGAAGAGAGACAGTTACCAAAAGGGATTCATTAGCCTTTACCAGTTCCATAGTAGAAACGGGAGAATATATCCATGGACTTCGTTGTGGGGTTGTCGAAGATGCCTCGAGGTAATAATAAAATATGGGTTATTGTTGATCTCTTGACTAAATCTGCTAATTTCCTTGATATAAAAGATAATTTCTCCCTAGATCAAATTTCTCATTTGTATCTTAAAGAGATATTCAGGTTTCATGGAGTTCCCCTCTCCATTGAATCTGATTGTGATGACATGATTACTTCTAACTTTTGGAAAGTCCTTTAGAAGTAAATGGGTACTAAATTAAATTTTAGTACAGCTTTTCATCCTCAAACAGATGGGCAGTCAGAACAAAAAATATAGACTTTGGAGGATATGGTATGTTCTTTTTCGATGGATTATCAAGGATGATGGGACCAACATCTTTCTTTGGTTGAGTTTTCTTATAATAACAGTTTTCATTCTAGTATATAGATGGCACCATTTAGGGAATTATATGGGAATTAGTGTCGAACTCCAGCTTTTTGGGATGAAGTGGGTGAAAGAAAGTTGATGGGACTAGAATTGGTAGACAAGTTGGAAGAAAAAGTTCAGCTGATACAGAAACACATTAGAACAGCTCAGAGCAGGTAGAAACGTTATGCAGACAACAGGAGGAACGATCTCTCTTTTGAGGTAGGTGATCATGTCTTCCTCAACGTTTCAAGATGGAAAAGTGTGATGCGATTTGGTAAGAAAGGAAAGCTGTGTACAAGGATCATTAGACCATATGAAATTATGGAGAGAGTTGGATCAGTTTCCTACCATGTGGATTTACCTCCGAGTTTATCTCAGGTACACATTGTTTTTCATGTTTCAATGTTAAGGAAGTACATTCCAGATCCATCTCATGTTTTGAGTCCAGTGGTAGTTCAGCTGGAAGAGAACCTATATTATGAGGAACAACCAGTCCTTATTATTGACCACATAGAGCAAGTATTGTAGAACAAGGTGATTCATCAAGTAAAGGTTTTGTGGAAAAACCACCTGATTGAAGAGGCAACATGTGAATCTGAACATGCAATGACGGATAAATACCCCAACTTATTAAATAAGTAAATAAATTGGGGGATGAAATTATCAAAAGGGGGAAAGGATGTAACATTCCAAGTAAGTAATGAATTATGTATTTTCATTTATATGTCTATTTATGAATTAGATAGTGTTTTAGAGGCTTAAAATTAGAATAGATCTAATCTCAAGCATAAAATACACTATTAATTTTAAAAGATTTTTTACTACCTTTTGATGGGAAACCATTTTTAAATTTATATATTGAAAATTTTATTATATATATTTTTCAAAATAATCTTATTATTTAGAATTGGGACATTTAAATTTACTTTGGAATTTTTTTTGATATTTTTCTGACAATGTTCATTTTTTTAATGAATAGTGAAAAATATTGCATTTTACTTCAAAAATGTTTTTCATTTAATTTAATTATATGGTTACATTAACCTATTTATTTCTTTCCATGTGTAATTATAATAAATTTTTACCATTTAATCCAATTTTGATCATTTTAATTAATTTCACTTTGGAATTTGGCAAAAAAAAAGTGTCAAACTTTTGATAGATATTGTTTCTAAAAAACCTTCTATTTGTTTTGAAAACAGTAATTATATTTAAATTAATTACTACAATTTATGTGTTTGTAATTTGGTAAAATGTATTGAATATTTTTAATCATAAGGTCCAAATTATATAATTAAGACTCATTTGTTTTTGGACATTATGAATAGTAATGACGATAATTATCTTTAATTATCATGATTAATTAGTAATCAGGTAGTTAAGGTGAATAAAATAATATCATAATAAAATAAAATGACCCCAAAATTTTTCCTAATTCTATTGGTTTTGTCATGGCCGACCATGGGATGCCTTGTGCCAAACTTTTGGATGCCATGTAATCATCTTTGGGTGATAGTGACACTTTATCAGTTTATGTTTTTTAAAAGGAAAGTATAACCAAAGTATGTATCACCCAAGTAAAACAATTTATTTTTGTCTCTGTAAACTATCTCTTATACTATAAATAGTCATTTGAAAGATGAAAATATTTCCTATATCATAGTATTTTTTATATAATTTTTAGCCATTAAATAAATTAAATTTTTAATGACACCATGATGATGCAGTGATTACCTCATTAATGAACGATTTAAAGAAAATGAAAAGATAATGTAAAATATAAGTCTTAAACTTGTCGAAAACATATTTTATGGGTGGATTTAAAACCCTTATCACCTTTTCCTATATATATATATATAATGTTGGGTCCTTTAAATTCTGAAACTCATTATATAATAATGTAACATTTCTTTACTTTCCAAGAGGGGCACTCCTCCCTCTTTTAAAAGGCCCCCACCTCTACCACCTTACCCACACCTCTCAAGCCATTGTCTCAGCCAAACTCTGATCATTTAATCTATCCACATCCCTCACTTCAACATATAATCCTTACCTTAGGCATAACATTCTTCAAGGAATTCTTTTGGTTGAAACCAAAGGGAGTTGTCCGATTTAAAGGAAATTTCATCACATATGTTTTTTTGTTTTATGTTGCTTATCCAACCCCCTATACTCTCATTACAATTTTCTTTTGTAACAAAACTAGTATATAGAATATACTAGGATGTTGTTATGAGAATTATTTGATTTACTCTAACACACATCTACATTTAATGGTTAACGAACATACTGTTTCTGTGGATGGAAAATTTCGGCCTCACGAAATGATGATTGTTCAATATTCTTTTAACACCTATCATGGTGGATATTAATAGGTCAATATAATTATATATGATATATATTATGTTTATGTTTTCCTTATTCTTATGTATTTTTCTTTTATGGAATACCTTTATGGTTTCCATTATGGGTAAACGCGATATCTCCATTTTAGGATGTGCAGACTATTGCCCCGTCAAAGTGATTTGATTCGCTAATTTCATATGTGGGATATATAAATGATGGAGTTTATGATGTTATATATGATATTATATTGGAATTATAATATACTTTTATATCATTATGATTTCATTCCATTAAATATGAAATAGAAATGAAAGTAACGTTTATGCGTACGTAAGGCTTACCGTCTCCATGAACGGTGCATTTCAATTCTTTCCTCTAAATGTTATGTAATATTATAAATGCATGTATATACTGGATATATATGATATATATGATATCTATATCATTAATATAATTATGGATATAATGGATATTTTACCACATGAACAACTTTTAATTATAAGAAGTTTATTTTTGGCTCAAGTACAAAGATCGACAAAACAACTGTTATTAACTTAAATAATTACATAATGTTAATAACATGGTAATAAGTGATATAAAAGGAATAATGAACATGAAAAATTTTCTTAAGAAAGTATAAATTAACTCTAGTTTATTATTCAAGAGATTTAATAATGATCGTGTCAAATCGGACAACAGGTATGGGACATTATCCCAATCACCTTTCATTGAGGAATATTTTGTTTTATACAAAACTTTCTTTTCTACAGTGTATAAACCCCTTGGACATTTAATTTTATTCAAAAGGAATACTTTTAAATGAATAATTTTACTAAATTAAAAAAGGAATGTTTTGTCTTACGTATGCAGTGACAATGACTTCTCCGATACCGTGACCATTATTTGAGTTTCGGCTTCCTCTACAAACATAACTTTTTTTTAAATGAAAAATAAATACCATTTTTTACATTTATTTTATTTTTGTTTTGAAAATGGTTTTGATAATGTTTTGATTATATCATTTTGTTTTATTGATATCTTGTGATTGAAGTGTGGAAATGTTATGATTCCTTTATGCATGATTTATATGATACGATTATGTTATGGTTCGTGGGAATTTTTTATGAAGGCGGGTGGTTCTGTGATAAACTAAGTGCGGTTGAGCCTGATATAGCTCTCCAATTCATTGGGTAACATGAAGTTGCTAAATTCTATGGTTTCTCTGAAGAGATTTATGTAATATACTATGATGGGTATTCCAAACGTATCCTTGAGGGTTCCTCTCTACGTAAGAATGTTATGAATGCCTCAAGTTAACTTTATGTCTTATGATTTCTCTAAGTTATTCAGAAATCTTATGATTTCATAAGGTATGTTAATGTACATATTTTTATGATTAAATTATGTTTTCAATGATTCTTATTTATACATGGACTAAGGTTTTCTTTTAAAATTTTTATATCCCTTACTGAGCTTTTTATGCTCATCCCTTGTTTTTGAAATATTTTTCACATGTCAAGGGAAAAGTACATGATGTTATGATAGTATCGAGGATGTGTCAAGAAAGAATCCATGTTTTATTTTAAATAATTTTCCTTTGATGGAAAAAATAAATACTATCTTTTTATGTAACCACCTTGATTAAATGTGGAATGTAATGCATGATTTATGATCTAATTATCTAAAACTCTAAACCTGAAAAGATCCTCAATGTTTATTTTTGAAATATCTCAACATTATGTAATGTTTAAGGCTAGGGCCTTATAGTTGGTATCAAAGTACAGTTTAGATAACTTTAGGAGTTAGAATTATATTAAATGATTATCCAAAAATATTTTTCTTATGGGCAAATTGAAATGATATTGAATTTGAAGATTACCACGTTGGTTCAGCTATGAAATTTTGTTCAGAATGGTTTTCCACAGAGGAAACATGGAAGTAGTGCTAGGAAGGCATACCGAAGGAAATGACCTTCTGAATCAGCATCCTAAGATGGTCGGAATTGGAAATAAATAGTTTGTTGCAGTAATGGTGCAGTTGACTCAATCCATTAATTGTGGTGGTATCCAAGCACGAGATCAGCCAGATCAACCGAAAAAGAAACATGTCATTGGTGAAACATTTAATTAGGCAACATCCCGCATCATTCAGAGGATCATCTATCACTGTGCTATATTAAGGGTGGATTAAATCACTAGAGAAGATTTTCGATGTCATGGGGTGTTCAGACAATCAAAAGGGTAGTCTTGCTATTTACCATTTGGAGGGTGAAGCAGATCAGTGGTGGTCGATGGTTAAAAATATGAGGGATGGTGATGAGATTGATACTCTTTACTGGGATGAATTCAAATGTATGTTTATTGAGAATATTTTCCTAAGGTTTTTCGACATAGGATGGAAAAAAAGTTCTTGGAATTGATGCAAGAGGAAGACTCAATGGCTGCTTATGAAGAAAAGTTCACTCGATTGGCAAGGTATGGTCTAAATTTTATCTGAGACCATGATAGTAAAATCAATCATTTTTTACTCAGGATTAATGCCAAAATATCGAAGGGCTTTAGCTTCACGTGAGTTCAAATTTTTTGAAAAGCATGTTCGATGTGCTGAGAAGGTGGAAATGGAGTTTGCCGATGATCAAGTGTTCTATACTAACCAAAAGAAGAAGAGACCGAGGTGACAGTAGAAAGGGAAGAATCCTTCCAATATGTCTGATGGTAAGAAAAATAAGTTTTTAGTTTTTGATAAATGTGGTAAAAGGCATGCTGGGGAATGTCTCTTGAATTTTGGATAGTTCTACTAATGTGGTAAGATGGGACATAAGGCTCGTGATTGCATTGAAAAAGATCAGGATGATGGTTAGACTAAATTTTATTTATAGTTGGTGAAATGATTCAAGTGCAATGAGATGGGTCATTATCAAACGAGTGTTCAACAACTAGCTCAAATGAAGGGAAGCAATCAAAATATAAGCAGAAAGGTGTGGTGAAATCCTTTGCAACTACTTCAGTAGATGTTGGGCCATCAAATGAAGTGGTATCAGTTACTTTATTAATTTTATCCGATTATGCCAATGTGTTGTTTGATTCGGGGTCTATACATTCTTTCATCTCTGAAAATTTTTCTTGAAAATTGGGAATTCCATCTCAAGAAATGACTCATGAACTTGTGGTAAAAACACATGGGGGAAATGTTTAGGCCAAAAAAATTTATAAGAATCTTCTAATACTTATATGTGGAAAGAACCTACTTGGAACCCTTATTGTTTTACCTCTAGTAGAGTTTGATGTTATCCTGGGTATAGATTGGCTCTCTGTTTACCATGCTAAGATTGATTGTAGAGCTAATGAAGTATATTTTCAACAAGTATTTCAGTTTGTGTACAAGAATGAACACTTATTGTTCATATCATATTAAGGGGATGGAAAAATTGTATAAGATGTAAATGAATGTTACCTAGCACATATTGTTGAAAACAAAGGAACCATTCAGATTAATGATGTTCCAGTGGTAAATGAGTATCCTAATTTTTTTCATGATGAGTTTCCTAGAATAATACTAGACCAGGAAGATGAATTTATAGTTGACTTAGTTTCTAATTCTAAGACAATTTCAAAACCCCCTTATCGAATGGCTCAAATTAAAGTTTTAGAGTTGAATGATAAATTGAAAAATTTATTAGATAAAGGTTTAATTCGACCTAGCACATCACCATGGGGTTCTTCTATATTAGTTTTTAAAAAGAAATATGGTTCTATGAGACTTTTCTTTGAATATAGATCCTTGAATAACATCACTGTTATGAAAAAATATCCTTTGCCTCAAATCAATGATTTGTTTGATCAGCTCTAGGGAGCTCAGTAATTTTCAATGTTTCACCTGAGAATAGGGTACCATATGTTGAAGGTAAAGGAGGAAGATATTATAAATACTATTTTTCATACAAGATATGGCCATTATGAATTTTTAGTAACGCCTATTGGGTTAACCAATGCACCTGCTGTATTCATAGACCATATGAATATAATTTTCCATATGTTCTGGGATAAGTTTGTGGTTGTTCTCATTCATGATATTTTGGTGTTTTCTAAAAGTAAAGTGGAGAATGAAATTCATTTAATGGTTAATTTTAAAACCTTAAAAGAAAAGAAATTTTATGGGAAATTCAGCAACTGTGTGTTTTGGTTGCAACAAATTTCATTCCTTGGTCACATTTTTTCTAAAGTTTGAATAACTGTTGATCCTGCAAAAACAAAGGTTGTTGAAGAATGACCAAGACCCATAAATGTAATCAAGATTCCTAGTTTTCTTGGTTTGGAAGGTTATTACCAATGTTTTGATAGAAATTTTTCACGGTTATCTAGTCCAATCACTAAGCGTACTCGGAATGGTGTTAAAATTATCTGGACAAAAGAATGTGAGGATTGTTTTCAGGAATTGAAAAGAAGATTGGTGAATGATCCAGTTTTGGCACTACCTTCGAGGAATGTTGAGTTTGTTGTCTACAATTATGATTCATTGAAAGAACATGGTTGCGTCTTAATGCAGAATGATCAGCTAATTTCTTATGCTTCACGTAAGTTGAAAACTCATAAGGTAAATTACCTTAAACATGATTTCGAATTAGCTGTTGTGGTTTTTGATTTAAAAATTTAGAGGCATCATCTATATGGTGTAAAGTGTGAAATATATACTGATCACAAAAGTTTAAAGTATATTTTCACTCAGAAGGAAGTGAACATGAGACATAGGAGATGGCTAGAATTAATCAAGGATTATGATTGTACAATTCATTACCATCTGAGAAATTCAAATAAAGTGGCTGATGATTTGTGTCGAAAAAGTAATGCTTTATTAACCATGTCATATTTGGTATGTGATCCTTTGGTTAACTATTTGATGAAACTTGGCATATAAGTTTTTGGTGCAGGATGTTTTTCTATTTTGTTTCAGGTATTACTGAAATCTTCTTTATCAGACAGAATTAAGAAAGCTCAGAAGCAAGACAGTGAGTTGCAGAAAATGGTAGAGCTAGGTCAGAAGGGTATGTTACCAGAATTGAACCTTGATATTGATTGTGTTTTGAGATTTGGGAAGATATTGGGCGTGCCTTGTGATTCACAGTTAAAGAGAGAGTTGTTATGTGAAACTCATAGTTCTCCATTTTCAGTTCATCGTGGCAGTACTATGATGTATAGAGATATTCGGGAGTATTACTGGTGGAATTGAATGAAAAGAGATATTTCTGATTTTACTGTGATGTGTTTGACTTTTCAACAGGTTAAAGCAG
Organism: Viscum album; assembly: GCA_963277665.1. Classification (NCBI taxonomy): domain Eukaryota; kingdom Viridiplantae; phylum Streptophyta; class Magnoliopsida; order Santalales; family Viscaceae; genus Viscum; species Viscum album. The sequence continues at coordinate 896,879,692 of OY728138.1, forward strand.
AGTGGATGTTACCGAAAGGGATACTTCAGCCTTTAGCAGTGCCAGAGTGGAAATGAGAGAATATATCCACAGACTTCATTGTGGGGTTGCCGAAGACGCCTCTGGGTAATAATACAATATGGGTTATTGTTGATTGCTTGACTAAATATTCTCATTTCCATACTATATGAGATACTTTCTCCCTAGATCAACTTTCTCATTTTTATCTTAAAGATATAGTCAGGTTACATGAGGTTACCCTCTCCATTGTATCGGATCATGATCCCATGTTTACTTCTAACTTTTGGAAAGGCCTTCAGAACTCGTTGGGTACTGAATTGAATTTTAGTACAGCTTTTCATCCTCAAATAGATGGGCAGTCAGAACAGACATTTTAGTCATTGGAGGATATGCTATATGCTTTTCGATGGATTATCATTTGAGTTGGGACCAACATCTTTCTTTGATTGAGTTTTCTTATAAAAACAGTTTTCATTTCAGCATACAGATGGCACCATTTGAGGAATTATATGAGAAGTGGTGTCGAACACCCTATTTTTGAGATGATGTGGGTGAAAGGAAGTTGATGGGACAACAATTGGTAGAATAGTTGGTAGAAAAAGTTCAGCTGATACAGAAACACATGAGAACAGCTCAGAGCTGCCAGAAAATTTATGCGGACAACAGGAGGAAGGATCTCTATTTTGAGGTAAGTGATTATGTCTTCCACCAAGTTTCACAATGGAAAAGTGTGATTCGATTTGGTAAGAACGTAATATTGAGTCCAAGGTTCATTAGACCATATGAAATTATGGAGAGAGTTGGATCAATTGTCTATCGAGTGGATTTACCTTTGAGTTTATCTCAGGTACACAATGTTGTTCATGTTTCAATGATAAGGAAGTACATGCCATATCCATCTCATGTTTTGAGATAAGAGGTAGTTCAGATGGAAGAGAACCTATCTTATGAGGTACAACCGGTCCCGATTCTTGACCAGAGGGAGCATGTATTGCGGAATAAGGTGATTCATCAAGTAATGGTTTTGTGGAAAAACTACATGATTGAAGAGGAAACATGGTAATCTAAAAATGCAATGAGGGATAAATAACCCAACTTATTCAATAAGTAAATAAATTATGGGGACACAATATTGAAAAGGGGGGAAGGATGTAACATCACATGTATGTAAAGAATTATGGATTTTCATATCTATGTCTATTTATGAATTAGATAGTGTTTTAGAGGCTTAAAATAAGAACAAATCTAATCTCAAGCATATAATACACTAATATTTTTAAAAGATTGTTTTACAGCCTTTTGATGGACAAAAATTTTCAAATCTAACTATTGATAAATTTATAATCTCTATTTGTCAAAATAAACTTATTATATATAATTGCGACATTTATATTTAATTTGGATAAATTTTTGGTATTTTGCTGACAATGTTAATTTTTTAAATAATAGTTAAAAATAATGCATTTTACTTCAAAACTGCTTTTTCATCTTATTTATTTATATGTTTAGATTACCTTTTTAATAGATTTTCAAGTGTAATTAGAATATATTTTCACCATTTATTCCAATTTTGGTCATTTTAATTAATTTCACATTGGAATTGGGCATAAACAAGTGTCAAAATTTAGATAGATATTGTTTCTAAAAAACCCGCTATTTGTTTTGACAACGACAATTATATATAAATTAATTACTGAAATTTATGTGTTTGTAATTTGGTAAAATGGATTGAATATTTGGAATCAGAAGGTCCAAATTATATAATTAAGACTCTTTTGTTTTTGAAAATTATGAATAGTAATGACAGTAATTATCTTTTATTATCGTGATTAATTAGTAATCGGGTAGTTAAGGTTAATAAAATAATATAATAATAATATAAAATGTCCCCAAAATGTGTCCTAATGGTACTGGTTGTGTCATGGCCGACCATGGGATGCTTTGTGCCAAACTTTGGGACCCCACGGAATCACCTTTGGGTGATAGTGACACTTTATCAATTTATTTTTTAAAAGAAATGTATAACCATAGTATGTATCACCCATGTAAAAAAAATTTAGTTTTATCTCTATAAACTATCTCATAAGATATAAATAGTCATTTTAATGTTAAAAATATTTTCTAAATCATAGTATTTTTTTTATAATTTTTAGACATTAAATAAATTAATTTTTTTGACACCATGATGATGCAACGATTACCTCATTAATGAACGATTTAAATAAAATAAAAAGATAATGTAAAATATAAGAGTTACACTTGTCAAAAACCTATTGGATGGGTGGATTTCTAACCCTTATCACCCTATCCTTGAAATATATCTATGTGGGACCTTTAAAATCCTAAACTCATTATTTAATTAAGTAACATTTCTTTACTTTCGAAGAGTTCCCCTCCTCCGTCTTATAAAAGGCCCCCACCTATACCACCTTAGACACACCACTCAAGCCTTTGGATCAGACAAACTCTACTCATTTTTTCTCTCCCCATCCCTCCCTTCAACATATATACCTTACCTTAGGCATAATTCTTTTCAAGGAACCCTTTTGGTTCAAACCAATGGGAGTTATCCGATTTAAAGGTAATGTTTTCACTTATGTTCTTTTGTTTTACTTTGCTTCTCCAACCCGCTAAACTGTTTTTATTCTTTTCTTTTGTAACAAAACCAGTATCTCCATTATACTAGGATGTTATTATGAGATTTATTTTATTTACACATACACACACCTCCGTCTAATGGTTAAAGAACATTTTGTTTATTGTAAAAATCAATTTCTTATATAAGGAATTATGAAGCTACACATCAAAATACTCAAATCCATGATCCAGAATATACACATCTTACAAGAACCATGATTGTGAAATAAAATAAAATTTCATTATATTTATGAAATACATTTTTTTAGATAAAAAATATACACAAATAAGGTCCACTATCAAAAAGAAATAACAATAATCCTGAAAAATTAATAGATGATATATAAATAACCCAAGCATAACATTGTTATAGAATGTGTCACAATATAAATTTGAAAACACGAAAATAAGACAATAATATTGAATATTATACTAATACAACATTATAAATCAATTTTTATCATTGGATTACCCGATAAGAAGATATGGTATGTTCTTGGGAATATATAATTGGTGAATCATCATAACAACAACTGAGGACACTGACTTCTCATAAAGTCAATTTTCTCTTACATAGCCTCCATTTGAAGAAGGACACACAAAGGTAGAGAAAAAAAGATAAATATCATTTTGTTATTATAGGAATTTCACAATGTTTGGACACATGGCTTTGGAAACCATTTTTTTACCATGAAATAACCAGTAGATTCTAGTTGGGCACCCCGCATGGGATGGATTCATGGTGTCTCCTATCCGTGAGAAATCCATGAAGATGCCAATGAAAATAAATCGACCCATATAAGACTAATCTATATAGATACTCTTATATATTTCATATCCATGTATCACATCTTCTATTAATAGCAAACAACACACTTAATAGTAAACCACATGGTTCCAAATACTTAGGTAGTAACATAGCACTATACATATCAAATTAACATACATATATTATATATTCGAAAAATTTGTGATTACATTCACAATCCATGCATATTACAATGTCATGATTATCAACATTGATGTAAAACATGGGTGCATGGTTAGTACTAATAATGTTCTAACTGTGTACCCATGTCTGCATTCCCATTTGATTATAACTCAAACCTATAACTCAAAAGAATAAAGTATATAAATAAATAATTAAATAAAAATAAATTTATAGAAGGTTCTTAGTGGTGTAACATTTCAGGATAGATAAATGATACCTAATGAGAAATATCTAAAAAAATGTTAAAAACCATATGTAAATAGAATTAAACAGGATTGAAATACTGCTCATCAACATTTACTATAAACTTCATTCACCCAATGATAGATATTTGTTTATGAGAAATAATAGATAATTATTAATATATAGATAAAAAAATTTAAAAATATTATACACAATTATAGATAGATATGTAACCCAGTATTTAGTAATTAAGGATGTTAGATATAGTCATCATGAATATATAAATTTTAGGGTTATATGAAAATTGATAATATATGGTTGTTGGGATTATATGGTCATTCTATATATACCATTATTTGATATATGTTATGTTAATGAGATAAGATATAACTATGTTATACGTAATGATGGGTAATAAATATAAATAGGCTAATAAAAATATATCCTTTGAATTAGTAATTATTAATAGAAGTAATCACATAATGTAATTTTTTTCGAATGAAAGAAGAAATAAAATATATAATTAGAGTAATTTCATATGATAATCATATATGTAATCAAGTAATGGATGAAAAATCAGTAATATTTTCCCTTGATCAAGCCCCGAATGAACTTGAACAAGTATTTCATCAGTAGAATTTACCACTCAAGAAGATCAAGAATGAGGAAATAACTATGAGACCCATTTTAGATAAACCACCATCTGGGACTTCAACCATTTCTTATGTAACCAATAGGTCTTATAAAGATGTTTTGAGGTTTTTAAGCATGATATAACATTATATCAACATATAATTATTAATTAATTAATTTTCATTTCAGATATGTATTTTTTTATTATGATTGAAAATATAAATTATTTAATTTTTAAAATAATATTCATTAATGTGATTTTAAAAAATATAAATAATTATTTTCATACCAATGAGTAAATAAATTAAAATATTTATCATATAAATAATTATTTTACGTAAATATGAGAAAAATAATTTATTAATAGAAATGATATTTTTAAAAATTTATATATGATTAATGTAATTTCTAAGAAATAATACATAATGGTTAAAAGAAATTTTTTTAAAAAATATTATTTTTATATCTTTATTATAAATAATAACATTTATAAAATTATTACCAATTGATATAAAATATGAATAAAATATTTAATGATAAAAAAATTTAGGTAGAAAAAATTTTCACTATAAAATATTTTTTACATTTAAAATATAAATTTCTCGTATTTATATTATGAATTTTTTTAAATGGTATATAAATTTTAAATATTTAAATTATGATCTATTACAATACAATCATTTCACTAACAATATAACTATTATGAAATATAAATAAAATACACCAACTACATTAACATTATATTTTTTATGATCACATAATAATGTTTAATGAAATAAATATTCTTTATCAATATTAGTTAAAAAAATAATTAACACTAGGTTACTAATTTTACAAATCTATGTTTAATAAATAGTATTTAAAAAATTTAAAATTATAACTATTATGTTTAATGTATATAAATTATTTTATTATTACAATTTTTAATATTAATAAATTGATTATATAGTGAGATACAGTATGCCTGACCAATAAGTAATCCCAGAAGGAAGACGCATCAGGCGAATAGAGTGGTGGGAATGGTTATCCATAGTGTTTGGGGCATGATATGGGTTTTCCATGATATTTGGATATTTATTTTCAGTCCAAATGTCTTCTATTCTTTCCATCAATGGTAGTTGTAGGTGTGTTGAAGAGTCGAGATAATGATCAACAACCTATGGTAAATGACACAAAAAAGAATCAGTTTCTTAATAGATCTAAGGGTTGATAATCGTCTACCATATAACAAAATCAATGAAAATGGGATGATGGATATTGTAGAAGAAAATTCCAATATTTTGGGGGACCATAATGATGAATGCATTTTTTTTATTCTTCTTATATTGTTCTTTCATAGGGAGAAAACTCGTGGAATATTAAAAAGCTGGGGAATCATCTACATCACATATGGGAATTCAATGGATATAGAATTTTCTAAATTGTGAGGGGATTGTTCCACACTGTATTCCTCTCATAGGATATAAAAAATAAGGCATGGGGTTCTGGGATTCTTACACTAAAGCATGGTTTTTTATGATCCTTGATTGGTACCCACTATATGATCCCAATATGTTAAATAATCCACTAGCTCCATAAGGGATTCAGATTCAAAGTTTCAATTTGTTTTTTAGGATCATAATATTTTATAGGATGTAGGATATTCTATTTGTATACAAATCTAGACAGACCAGAAAACTGAGGATGCCAAATATAATAGATTTACAAGGGTGATTGCAGAGGTAAATTGTTTCCCCAATATTATTCAAACAGTGGTATTAGTTGATGAATGACATTTAAATGAGGTGGATGATCGTTATGAGAGGTTTCATTTGGTCTGTGAAACATATAAATTAATAGGTTACTCGGTTGAGAAATGAATAATAAATTTTCACTGCTATTTTTGTAGCATATTCGGACATATAAATGATAAATGAAGGTTTATGCTTGTCACTCTTGCTGATAGTGGGACGAAGAATAATGCTAGCTGGTCCTCTTACAGTGCCCTAGAAAATTGTGGGGATGACAGAGATCATGTAGGTACATAAGATGATGCCCTGTGTGGCCTTAAAAAATATGTAGGATCGGTTGATGGTCTCTCTCCAGTTTAGGTATTGATTACTAGAATGGATCTATCTCTGTTTGTTGAGAATATTTCAGGATCAAATTATATTTCATGTGGGAGAAGGATCTCATTGACAGCAGCAAGCGATGATAATGAGGGAACAGTGGTAAAGGAGGCGCCATCCGAGTACTCTGACATTCAGGAGGATATACATCATGGTGTTTAATATGAACCTCTCAATAAAAAAATTGATAAAAAAGGGTAAAATGATGGTAGTTTATGAGGAAGGGCTGCAATTATTTTTTCCATTAAAAACCTCAATTTACTAAATTTTTAATTTACTTCCTGAAGAGGGCATAAATGATCAATTGAAAAAAAGGATTGTGGTTCCTGTAGAGTAGTATATCACTGCCTGGATGGTCTCTAAAAATCGTGTTACACTGGATGATATTTAAATTTGATCTCATAGTAATATGGTGTTTCATAATGAATTTGGAAATGTTAATGCTTGTGTTTTTTGAGGTAAAAACAATGATACAATTGCAGAGAAATACTTTTTTCTTTGGTGAAGGATATATACTTGTTATATGATGATTCTAATGATTATCATGACCCATGTAATGGAGAATTGGACGACATCTAAAGGGTAGAGGAGGATACTGGGGAAGGGGTGGTCTTCTATAGTGATGATGAAATTTTCTTTGGTGAAAAAGATAATATCAAATTTTTTATTTATTCCGCATTTCCATGTCTTGCATGTAATTTTTTGATAAATATATTGAATCATGGATTCAACAATGGTTCTCAAATCATTGTTAATAAATATTCATGCATAAGATTTTTTTTTATTTAATATTTATTTCACTTGGACATAAACGTTCACATTTGACTATGTTTTTTGAGGATATTTATATTATGGATTTAAATTTCTAAAATTTTATATGTATTCATTTTTAGATAAATTTATATCTACATAAAAATATAAAAAAATTTAATATTTATTTTGAAAAATGAAGCATGGTAAGCGATAATTATCATCCCCTATTTTATTTATTTCTCATCCATGTCCATATTAATTAATAAAAAATAAATAATTCTATTATTATAAATCATAATTATTTATTATCCTATATACATGTTATTTTTATCATTATATATATTTTAGAGTAAAATTTAGTTTTTCTATTTTCAATGTTGGTTTCATTAAAATAATATAGAATATCTTAAAATTATTTTCATTCCAATTGCATATAATTTATATTTTTTATCCAAAATTTTTAGGATCTATACATCATATACATTTATGTTTACAATAGAGTTAAATTTAATTATAAATTAATAATTTATTCTTATTTTAGAAATTTTGAAAATGATTTTGAAATCCATATAGAATAGTTTTTAGTACAACATTTCCAACACATTATAGAAACAATTTTTATGATTTATAATACATTTTCATCTATATATTAAAAATATATATAAACTTTTAAACTCGGATACATGTATCACACCCTATGGTTTTTATAATATATTTCATTTTGGTGATTAAAACATTGATATCATCTAATCTGCTTCTTAAAGACAACCTATATACAAATTGTTGAAAATTTTATGTATGTATTTTATTTGTATGGGTTACTCAAGCAATATTGTATGTATGATTTAATCTTGATTAAATATATATTTTTCACCATATTTTGTTTTCTATGATCGATGGTTATATCCGTTTACCGAATTTGGTAAAGGTTTATATCTACTGAGGTATGGATGAACGATATGGTTATCCCCTATCAAAAATGTAATGGAACATAGGTGGTTATCCCATGTATACTATATCATGAGACATGATTTTAGCCTACTTCTATATGATATAAATATTTTGGTGGTAAAAAAAGACATATATTATGATTTTCAATGTTTTTATTTCATCCAAATTTATATACAATTAACTATAGATTATCATTATTGTCTCTTGTTTAACATTATTATTCCTTGAAATATTTTATACATCATTGGTGATTCATTTAGGGAATATTCCCTGATTTTATGACATTTAATAGTATATAATACATTATGATATATAACTATGATTTCATGTTATATTTAATAATATATTTCCCACTTGTAAATGTTTTCACATTACATTATTTTCTAATTCATTATGGATAATGAATTCAATTTTCCATTACTAGTCATTTTTTCTCCCTCATTCTTATATTTTTTACATTCTGATGAAATAATAAAATGTGATATTTCTATAAGGAAATATTTTCTATCCAATTTATTTGTGATATGTTTAATCTCTAGTATGTAATACTATGTTTTTTTGTACTTAATATCAAAATAATCTAATACTTTTTATCTTAATAGATTGTATATTTTTGATATGTAATGTTTAAATTTAAATACAATAGCCCCACAATCTTAGTGATATTTCATAACTTCATACAATGTAAGTAGATGAATAAAATCATATCCCAATGACTATAATTTTTTATTATTCTCTGTAAATGTAATTCATAAATGAAATTCATATTACATTCTAAAAAATATATAAAATAAAATTTATTTGAGAATGAAATTATTCCTAGTTTATTTTCCCTACATATTAATCATAAAACACATCATGGAATCTTTGTGAAATAGAAGCATAATAATGTGGTGAGAATAGATACTCTAAAATGTTATTGAAATAATATAAGCTATCAGTAAGGAAAAAAATAAAAAATGGAAAAGTAATAAAATAGGACAATATCTGTTTAATCAATAACATGAGCATAAAATGGTTGGAATAAAGTATTATAAAATAAACCATCTAAAAAATAACATGTTCTATAAACCTATAAATGGATATTATAAATAATATAATAATAAAATTTAAATCATAAAAATGAGTTCTTAATGATAAAATACATAATAATATAGATTTGAAATGTACCACTGATTCCTTGACCAGGACATCTAAAATTACCTTTAAGTCCTTTTTCCATTACATATACACAAATGGGTACGACCTTGGACAATACATATGCTAGTATGTCTCATGATACCTACTATAACATTAATTATCTATAGAAGTACCCTTCCCTCAAAATATATGTTAAATGAATTCCTTATATTAATAAATAATACAACATAATAAATTTTCCATAATAGTCAATTTATGTTTATATTGGAAGAAGTATTATATGTAATATTAATATTTTCCCAAAAATAAAAATGATAATAAACCATTAAATGAATTATGATGTATGGTATAATTAAGTTATATCATAAATATATGACTACAAATAGATGTTTACATAGAAGAAAATATTATAAAATTTTCATAGGGAAATATCTTCTTGAAAATTCAATTTTCTTTGAAAACCTCTTACTAGAAACATAAAACCGCACCCCTATAAAATATATTATATTCATTATAAATGTGTGTTTAAAATTTTAATGGATGCCTCAAAAAATTATGGAATCATGATGGGGGAAATTCAATTAATTTTTTTATAAGATAGAAAAACTTTCCTTTCACACTTTTGTATGACTAGCCATAATGTTTGTGAATTAAAAAAAATATAAGAGTATTAATTTTATATTTTCAATTAACAAAAGAAATGTAAAAATGGATTGAAAATATCATTATAAAATTTCAAAAATTGTTTTAAATATTTTTTAAAAATATGGACAAGAAAGAGATATATTCCTTAGTTGTGACTTCAACATAAACAATATTGTATGATGATGAAATTGTGAATAAACCCTTATGACATGGGTTTTTGTAGAATTTTCATACCCATGAAAGAAATAAAATTTAATAATACATTCATTAACATGAAGGAAAATATATTCATGATATAATATATTTGAGGTCCAATATATACATAACAAATAAACAAATTATTGGTGAATATGGTATATTCCTCACAAAATTATAAGTGAGACAACCAACCATTACCTTGGATCTTACATCCTTTATATGGGAAAAAATATCCTAAATATATAACATATAAATATATACAATCATAATACATCTATATATATCATACATTTTATTATTTATATATAACATATTATCACCTGTTTATAATCAATTCATTGCTAAAATCACCATTTCTCTCAATAACTACTTCCTTTTTCATGTATGATATAGATCGATAGTTTACGTCCTTTTATATTTAAAAAGGTTGAATAACTTACAAAATATTAATTATTATACAAATATAATTTCTGTTCAATATATGTCTATTTATATTAATTCATAAAATATATATATAGATAATGAATTACCCAGTTCATGAAGACGGTATGCCATATGTATTCTTTAATATTTTTTTTCATTTTTTATTGATGAATAGTAAGAAAGATAAATAATGTATCTCCATTTAGAAATACTAAATATATCATATAAATAATATATATTAATAAAACCACATAGTTGGTATTTTGTTGAACAATATAAAAAACCTAATCATTATTACACATTTAAACATGATTTATTACATAAAGTATCACTAATAAAACTCATTTTATTGAGAGGACTAGTTTATTTGGGCTTAAGAACATTACATAATAACATAAAACTTGAAACACACATGTTTCTTGAGTACTTCTTTTACCTGACCACAACATTTGTTTGCACATAGAATTTCATGGGATAACCCGGGAACATTCATAATAAAATGGTGAGAAATAAATCCCATTATGGGAGTAGATAAGGTATATCATGAAAAATAAAATACATGTTAGGAAATAGACATATCAATGGAGCATTAGAGAAACATGAACATAGTGACATGATTTAACAAGATCATTATAACATGGAAATGTGGGAACAACATAAAACATGATATTAGTAAGTGAAAGGGATAATTGCACATGTACTAGAATGAGTAAAACACATTTAAAATGAATTATCATGAGTAAAAACTCATTTCATATGGCTTAACATGATACTAAACATTACCCAATGCATTATAGCGCTTTTAGGGAGCACCCTTCATAACATATCCATCTCAAGCTTAAGTGCGCCACATAGATCATATAACATGGATTCATTCAACAACATCATTTTTTTTCACATTCAAACACTATGGAATATAAAAATGAAATTACCATTAAATAAGTATATGGTCATATATTAGAATATCCTTCATTGGGAAATTATTATGGTATTCACTACACAAATACTTTGGATTGGAAAATCATTTTGTAATTTCGGTAGCATAACAAAATCATAAGGAAATTAATAAATTCGGTTGATGAGATTGAAAGGGTTATATCATCATTTATACATTACAAATATTGTAAGTGGATCATTGAACATAATATCACAACATAATAAATGGAATTTGGATTAATAATATAGAATAAATTCTTGAATGGAAATTAGAATAGAGAAATCCATTACATAATTTTGGCATGGTAAGGGTGCACACGGAAGGCATTAATGAGAGAGAAAGTGTTATATCATCATTTATTAATAACATAGATAGTAATGGAATCATGGGGAATAATATTCCAAAATATGAAATGAAATTTAGATGCATAATATAGAGGAAATTTTTGAATGGAAATACAAAGAGGGAAATCCCCTACGGAATTTCAGTATGGTAAGGACTATACCCGGATAGTATTAATGAGAGAGAAAGGGGTATCTCAGTATTAAAATATTTTTAGGGAAGTATGGGGGATGTTAAAAATAATTCATCAACATTTTTAATTGAAAATAAAAGGGGATAAAAACAAAATGAAACATCGATTGAAATAAGAATGGAAGGAAAGTAAGGATCCCTTAATTAGATGTGTGATCCTAATGGATTCGGAGAGACTAGAGATAGGTTTCCTAGGAGATTGGGAGAACCTTGGGAGGACTATAGGGAGTAGAGAGAAGATTTCTGACATTCTCCAAATGGTTTGAGGGAAGTGAAATGGGATATTTATTGAATTTATATAAGAAATGAGAGGGAATTTTTTTTTGTTTAGGTTTTGGGCACTACACACTAAAATATTCCAAATCACAAACCATCCAATGGATTTTGAAAATGGAATCTACAAAATGGAAGTTGTATAAAATATTTTATACATATAAGGGCCGAAAATATTTAAATATTAGGCATGCCTATTTAGAGGTGATTCAAACTTTCAAGGAAATTATTTTTAAATTTTAAAATATTTTACTAGTCTTAGTGCATCCACTATGGCATTTTAACATTAAAAAAAATATATAAAATTTCATTATATTAAAAGAAAAAATATTTTTAGCCTTTTATAAATTATATTATATTTTATTATATAACTATTGAGTAATTATTATGTCATAAAAACATTATATATTTATATGGTATTAAATTTTTCCAATAAAATCAAATGAAAATGAAAATTATAAAAAATTTATAGTTTGATAATTTAAATATCCAAATTCAAAATATAATATTCATTTGTTTCAGAATAAATTTTTAAATATGAGAATTTTTAATCTTTAAAAGAAAATCATCATTTGTTGAAAATTCCTGGGTTTTAACAAAATAGTTTTCAAACCTTAATAAAAAAGTCAACTAACATCATAAAAAAAAATTTGATCCCCTATATTTAAAAAAAATCAATTTAATAATAATATTTTATTAAAATATTATATACTTAAAAAGAATCCATTAATTTATCAATATATATATATTAATAAAATTTTAATAATATCTAAATATGTTATTTGTGCTTTAAAAAACATTAACAATGTAACAATAATAGATTGATAGTGTATTAGTTATTATATAATAAAATAATACAGATAATAATAATGTTATAAACTCATTACATTTACCTTTATTACATCAGAATACTCCCTAACAGTATGGTATTCGATGGTCAGGCTTTCATGGGGTATTTCTATTAACATGGTTTGACTCGTGACCTCAATGAGCTTAAAAGTCTTCTATATATGGTTTCCCTAAATCTTAAGCTCATGGATCTCAATGTCGTAATGTTGTAGAGAAAATCCCAGAAATGATATCTCCATTAAATTCTATGATAAATAGGATTCATATTGTACAATCCTACTGGATGAGGCTATCACTAACTTTTTCCGTGTCAAAATGGTTTGCTAAAATCCTATATATATACAAGTCATGTGATCAATATTCAATAGATATATTATCATCAATAAGTATACTTAAGAGTCATTTAAATCCAAAATAAATATTTCAGGTGTTTTCTATATTCATAAGACATTAATGGAAAGGGAATTTTATTCATTAATGTCTGGGTCATTTCAATATTGTACCCTTAAGAAATTTCACCCACAAAATTTCCTTTTCCAACACTAAAATAGAGGTGGGTAACTTTTCCTCATTACTGCCTCCAGTTCCCCCATTGCTTCTTCAAACATGTGGTTTTTACACAACAACTTAATGAGGGGCATCATCATATTTCATAAATCATTTTCATTGTGATCTAAGAAAATCACTAGCTTCTATTCATAGGAAATTTCATTCTCAAATGATACAACCTATGGATTTAGTACATGTAATGTGTCAGTTATATACATCCTCAAGAGTGATTCATGGAATACATCATATACTGGATATTGGTTCAGTTAGGGTGCTAGTCGATTGAACACTGCTCCAATGAAATTATGAATCTCAAATGGGCCGATGTACCTTAGACTAATCTTTACCCTCTTCCCAAATATCATACCTATCTTCTATATTGTTATGTGTAGGAATACCATGTCTCCAACATAAAACTGTTGGTCTAAATAATCCTTTTACCATAGAAATTTTGTCGACATGGAGTGGCATTAATGTGATGCTGGATGGTTTTAACCTACTCTAAAATTTCCTTGACTATTTATGTACCTATAATTTTTCACTCCCCATCATGACCCCAACATTAAACTATTCTGCACCTCATCCATAATGTTATTCATTAGGAGTCATTTGGATGCTTGTGTGGAAATGGTTGTTGTAAGAGAACTCAACAAGAAGAAGATGTTGATCCAATACTCCCTCCATGTCCATTTAAAATTATCTCAACATGTCCTCATATTTTTGGATATTCTGCTCATATTCACAAAATGTTTAAGGATGATAAGCCTTACTAAAGTTCAGCTCAGTATTCAGAGCATGTTTTAGGCTCTTCCAAAATAATGTGCTAAATCATGGATCTCGATCAGACACAATCAATAATGCTACACTATGTAGTCATACCACTTCTCTAATGTATATCTTTACTATTTAACCAAAAAAAAATTTATCGAATTGAAATGAAGTGTGAATTATATCAAAAAAATCCACCACAACCAGATAGCATTGTATGCCATGGATGTCTTTGAAAGTCTGGTAACTAAGTCCATGATGATGTTCTCCATGTTGGTATGGATAATGATTGCATCATCCCCAAAGACTTCATCCAATAAACCTTCAGTTTCTGACATACTAGGAACATTGATGTATATTCAGCGATCTCCTTCATCATGTTATCCCACCAATAATTCTCTTAAAGATCCCAATACATATTTCTGTTTCTTTGGTGAACAGAGAAATTAAAACTATATGCATCGTCCAAAAGTTCCTTCTTTAAATACATAATAGATAGAACACATAGTCTTGACCCTAATATCAGAATTTCTTCTTCATTTACATTTAACTCTGAGGATTTCCATTTTTTTGAATGAATCCACTATTTACTAAATTCACACATCATCTTTTTGGAAAACATGTAACCTTTCCAAAAAATAGTTTTGATTCCTAATTTGTGCAAGGATTAATGATTTTCCATTCCTTATGATTCCCATTTCGATATTAATAAAATCTAAGAAGATTAGGTCCTTCTCAATTCTTATCAATGGTTGAATTGTTGGGTGCCTTATACATAGAGCATCTTTCACCTTGTTCACTTTCCCGTAGTTGTAATGGATTGAACAATCATAATCTTTGAACTGCACTAACTATCATCGTTGGTTCTTTTTCAGATAATTATATGTGATTATATTTTTGAGACCGTTGTGATCTGTATATACTTTAAACATATCCCAAAATATTTAATACTTCCATATTATCAATGTAAAGATCACAACTACTAACTTCATATCATGTGTGGGATAGTTTTTGTCCTGAACATTCAAATTCCTTATGTTATATGAAATGACATAGTATTTTTCCTAAAATTCCATCAAAGGGAGACTTATAAAATTTTCTAAACGAACATTCCCAAATACATCAACACGTGATACACCACTTATAGAAGTTTTTTTAAAAATGATTTAATATCACTTCTTCTAGGGACATAATGTTCATAAAAAATACAAATGATATACTAATAAAACATGACTAAAATACAATATGTGATACAATAATTTGATGGAGTACTTAAATTTAATTAATTCATCATTATACATATTAGCATAGGACTTCCCATGCAACCTTGATCGTGGATATTTCTGATTCTCATCATGATTCTCTGCCCTTGCCAAAGAGTATTGTCTTGGTTAATGCCAAGCATATTCACATTTATAGCATAGAACCGTAATTGATTCCTTTTATGGAAAAATGTTTCCATTCATCGCATTATCCATTTTGGCATAGATATTGGAAAAATTGTGCCCTTTATTTGAACACATGAAATATATTTTAGTCCCTTAGAGGAATTTTCCTTGGGGCATCTTTTCAAACATGTTTCATGAATAAAATTGGGACATCATTCCATTATCACCTTTAATAGATGAAATTTCCTATGATTTAATCTTCCTCAACATTCATTTACTTTGGAATTCAATAATGTGACAACTGTTAATTATAATTTTTGATAGTTGGTTTAGAAAAATCATCATATGTTGTGATGGAGATACCGTTAGAAAGGAAATATAATTGAGGAAGTCATCACAATACCCTTTGCATCTATTGTTAACTTAATTCATTCTATTACCTTCCTAGGGATATAATAATAGGAATATTATGGGTAATTATTTTAAATTAGTAAACACGTAAAGGGTAATGCAATTACAAAAATGAATAACATATAATTTACATATATTTTCTTAAATTATGAATTTATAGGCTTTAATATATGTTATTTATGATCTATTTCCTAACATATATTGTCATAGTATTTATTATTACTCTATTAATAATGATTCATAATACGATTTTGAATTTACCAATGCATATCCAATAAGAGTGTCGAACCAAGAGGGCATCAAATCCCATTGTCGTGCAGCATTTCTTATTCGAGTGTATTTCTAAGTGGTGCTTTTTTAGTTTTACCCTTACATACATCTATGTTAGAGAAACCTCTATTTTTTAGTATCTATTTTGGGTTGTATTTTATTGATAAACCACTTACTCCATACTCCCCAAAACATAAGGATTATTTTCCTATACTAAGTCTTAACCCTAAGGAGTTTACTATAGTTTTATAACCTGGATCCCAAAAATAACTAACCCTATCCTCAGAATCCAACTATAACAATTGTTGTCCTTATTACCTATTTAAACATGATTTATTAAACAAACATGAAAATAATACAATTCAGAAGATCGAGCGGTATTGTTTATTTGGGAATTATTAATATTACAAAACAACATAAAATATGTAATTTTTATCTTATTGAGAACTTTATTTACATGAAAAAAGAATTATATCATAATTAGAATTGTATGGGATATCCGGAGGACATACATAAGAAAAGGGTGACCTATAAAGCCCAATAAGGGAGTAAATAAGGAATAGCATGACTAATACAATAAATAGTAGGCAATAGACCTATAAATGGATGATAATAGAAACATATACATAATGGTATTATATAACCTGATCACCATTAAATGGAAAAGTGGAAATAACATAAAATATGATATTATCATAAGCCAAGGCTAATTAAACATGGATTAGAATGATTAAACACTAATTAGACATTAATTATCATGAGTAAACCCTCATTTCACAAATAATAACAAGATGCTAAACATTAAAAAATGCATTGAAGTGCTATCATGGCACACCCTTCATTAATATTTCAATCTCACACTTTGAAATTCCACCTAGATTATATAACACGGATTCGTTGAACAACATAATTTAATCAATAAGAAAATAATGTGGAATATATATATGTAAAATCTATTAAATATGTATATGTTCAAAATGGTGAATAACCTTGACATAATAATTATTTTGGTATTCAAAACAAGATGATTTTGGCTTGGAAAATCATGGTGTAATTTCGGTAACAAAACGACATCATATGGAAATTCATAAATTGGTTAGATTATAGGGGATGTGTTGTCTAATAATTTATACATGAAATATATTTTCAAGGTGCCATGTGACATAATATATCCATATATGATATGTAATTTAGATAAATAATATAGAATAAATTCTTGAATTGAAATATGAAAAGAGAATTCCCTTACGAAATTTTGACATGGTTACGGTTGTACACAAAATGAATTAATAAGAGAGAAAGGGTATAATAATATTTTATTAATTAAATTTATAGTAATGGGATCATGTGAAATAATATCCCAACAAATTAAATGCAATTTATATGCATAATATAGATTAAGTTCTTGAATGGAAATAAAAAGAGTGAAATCTGTTACAGGATTTCTGTATTGTAGCGGGTGTACATGGAACTAATTAATTAGAGAAATGGGGGTCAATCACTATTAAAAAATACATATTCCAATAATGGGGAGGTGAAAAATCATACCCCAATCATTTTTAATTGAAAATATAAGGGTATAAAAACATTAAGAATCTAGGATTATAATGTGAAAGGAAAGAAAGTAAAGATCCCTTAATTGGATAGTTGGTCCCAATCCCTTGGGAGAGGAATGAGAGAGGCTTTATATGGGCATGGGGGAACAATGGGAGTACTATAGGGATTAAATATTATATTTTTGACGATCACCATATGGTTTGAGTGAAGAGGAATGGGGTATTTGTTGGGTTTATTTTGGAAAGGAGTGGAAATTCATTATTATTTTGTTTTTAGACACTACACAATAAAATATTCAAAAACAAAATCCTTCACCTGGTTTTCCCCCTGGTTTCTACAAAAGTGAAGTGGAATGAAATATTTTATAATTATAAGGGCCTTAAATATTAATAAATAAGGTTTCTCTATGTAGTGGTGATTCACACTATCATGGAAATCATTTTAAAATGTTAAAATATTTTATTAGTCTTTGATTGTCAACTATGGCATTATTAATTTAATCAATGAAATATAAAATTACATTATTCTAAAGGAAAAATATATATTTTTTCCAAATATATCTTTTATAGTATTTTATTATATAACTATTAAGTAATTATGATTTCATAAAACATATTTTATATTTATATGGTATTAATTTTTTACCCAAAAAATCAACTCCCACCGAATATTATGAAAAATTCACCATTAGATACTTTTGACATACTAATTCCAAAAATAATATTAATTTAATCATAATAATTTTCTAAATATGTTATTTTTCACTTTTAAAATGAAAAACTATATTTTTTGAAAATTCACGGGCTATAGAAAAATAGTTTTCAAACCATAATAAAAATTACAATTGACTTCTTAAAATTGTATGATCATTAATATTTAATATATATTATTAAATAATAATATTTCATTTAAATATTAATTAATTAATAATAATCGATTAATTCATCAAATAATATTTCATAATTAAATTTGAATAATAAGTAAAAATACTGTTTATGATTTAAAATTTACTTTAAAAGTAAAAATAACTGAATAAAAGTATAGTTATTAATATATAAAAAAATAATTCTCAAAATCATAATTTTATGCTCTCATTTCATATTCATTTATTACACCAACAAACCCCTAAAGAGTAAGGTGTTCAATGATGGTGCTTTC
This sequence comes from Viscum album, assembly GCA_963277665.1. Taxonomy (NCBI): domain Eukaryota; kingdom Viridiplantae; phylum Streptophyta; class Magnoliopsida; order Santalales; family Viscaceae; genus Viscum; species Viscum album. Next base: position 896,899,048 of record OY728138.1, read on the forward strand.
CTGGGGTTGTTCGGTGAACATGCTTTATTCCGTGATCTCAATGAGATTGAACATCTCCTATAAACAGTTTTGATCAAGCTTATGTTAGTGGATATCAGCTTGGTATTAGTATGGGTCAATTCCTAAAAATTCAATCTCCTCTGGAAGCTCCGATAAAGAGGCTTCGTTGGGTAAAATCCTACTGACTAAGGTCGTAACTTCCTATATCTGTGTCAAAAGGATTTGTTAAAATCCTATATTTATAATAGTATTGTGATCACTATTCAATGACTATGTTATTATTGTTAAGGATAATTAACAATCATTTAAATACAAAAAACAGAGTCAATGTGTTTTATATATCTATAAGACATTAAAACAATTGGAATTATATTCATAAATGTTCATGTCGTTACAAACCATCACCTCTATTATTTTTATAATGATGTTAATAATAGAAATTTATATGATATGGTAGATGTAAAATCCAAAATGAGGAATAAATATCTTCAGGACCATTTTCCATTTTATAATTGTGGTGAGTGGCACATTTTCGATCCCGTAAACAAATAAAATACAATTTCGATATTCTAGAACTAGATTCATCAAAAATTTTATTAGTTTAATCATATGGTAGTATTTGGTTTACATTTCATAAAAAAATATGATTTTAATAGGTTTATGTGATATTTTATTGATTATAATTTAGTTCAACCCCATAATAAATCTATTTTAAATATTACCATGGTGACATTTTTAGTCACGTAATGGTATATAATACAACATATATATTTACTATTGACCCATAAATTAATATTATAATACTTATATGACCATATATATTACTAATTTTCAACATTACATATTATTATAATTTTTGTTGTAATTTAATTAAATATTTTATTTATAAAATGTCGTTATTGTACACTTTGAAAGTATCCAGTTAATTTTAATTAAAATAAATCAATATATCCTTGTACTTAAACTAAAATTAATTTGAAAATCAATAATATGTCGCATATTTCAAGAATATTTATGTTACAAATTATTAAATTCAAATAATTCATGTATTATAATTTTAATATTAGTTATTTTATTTTTCCATTAATTAATTCATTACATCATCATGGTTATGTAATCATTTATGATAATTATTTATTTAGAAAAATAATTAATAGATTTCCATGATAAAGATAAATAATTTGTTTTTATAAATATTATTTATATTCAAACATACCCTATGATTAACCCAATGTTAAAAATATTATATTTATTGAAATACGATTTTGATATTTATTAGTTTTATTTACATGAACAATTATAAAGGTAATAATGTCATATAAATAGAAAAAATTTTATATAAGGGAATCTTGAATGATTATGGAAGAACTAGATTTATAAAATAAAGTACCCATTTTTAGGGTTATTTTATATTCCATATAATTTTATATCTAAACATAATTACATGATTAACCCTTTACATTGAAACAGAATTAATTGTTTTTACTTATCATAATACCTAATAAATAATAGTGGCATATTTACAAAATTAAGACCTTCTGTTTCCAAATATATGACTCATTATTTTATAGTAAAATTTAATAATGTGTAGAAATTAATTTAATAGTAAAATTCAAAACCCAAAGGAGATGAGTTTTTCAGTAAAATTCCTTTTCAACTATAATCTTTTTTTTTTCAAATTCAATTATAAAATTTATTCTAAATCATAAAGTACGATTTATGTAGATATATTACTAATCAATGAATTTTCATTGACTAGGTCTTATATATATCTCATAAATTTTTAAATAATATTAATAACCTCTAATTTAATGTATATGTTATAATAGCCAGAAAATAAAATTTTTGGATTCTACTATGATAGGTGTTTTGTATTGTATACCCAATGGATGATATCATTCTTGAATATTTCTAGGTGCCACATTATCTCCTCCAATAAATTTTATCCTATCAATTGGAACATTTTATCATTAATCATGGGGTTCAAATTTGATAATTCATTTTTGGAATACACACATAAATAAGTTTTATTAATAAAAAATCTAAAAAGGTGGAAATATAAATTAAATAGTTATCATCAAACATGTTTTAATATTTATAGAACATTACTGGGATGTGAAAATATAGATATGGACAAAAAATATAGCGACTAAGGATTAATTGAGTGTGATTCATATAATTTTCATGAGAACGTTAACCATAAAAAATCATAAATATATGATGACTTAAAATACCATTGATTTCTTGGTTGGAAATATATATATTTTATGTTTTTGGTTAAATGTATATCTTTTAATAACAGTAGATTACAGAGCTACCCATATAAATAAATAATAAAAATTACATTTCTATATTTATATACATGTGATAAGATTAATCTCATTCACTAGTTGTGCTTTTGATCTATTTCTACTTTCTTTAATATTCAACAAAATAGATATTTCATATTTATTTCTCATGATTGAAGAACATTTAAAGAATGATAACATAAAAAAGTCCTTCCATATGAATCTAAATATTTAGTGAAACAAAAATGGTTATAATAGGTTATCCAATATAATAAATAATACATTAACCATAAACAATAATATTGAATGTTAAAAAAATCCATTTCATAAGAAGATATCTTACAACCCCCTATAATATCTTGAACGAGGATCTATAAGATAGGGACCTATAAAGGTGTGTCACCTGGACTAATTTCTGATTCATTATATTCTAGTGGAATTTGATTAGAAGCGATGTTCCGTGATGGAAATATGTGGTGAATTAAACATTATATAAGAGTGGAAAAATAGTGAAATAAATAAATAGAAATATTAAAATCACAATTTAATAGATGAAACACTAGAAACAAGTATTAAGAATCATTTTCAGATTCATAAACCAAAAATAAACTATACTATCAATCCATATCCATAGGCACAGTAAAATATGTGATGATTTTATGGAATGATAATATACAATAAGAAAAATTACGGAATATCTGACACATGTATACACAACACACTATAAAAATAATAAACAAAATCGCGTGACGAATGATTTAATTGAATAAAGAGAAATAACTCAGTCCTCTAATCACATACTCCACGATACATTTAAATTTAATCATGAATCCAAGATAAGGTGTTTTCCCATGACCACAAATGCTTTTAAGAAGTCTACTCAGGTACAAAGACATCCTGAGTTCGGTGCGAAATAAACTCAGTATCCCACCACCAATAGTTTCTTGAATAATCCATCAATTATAAATATTATAGTAATGGCCATTCATATTAATTAATAATAATAATAATATATAAATTATATATATCAAACTTTTACGGTTCAATTTAGACACCCAGATTAGTCTGCGTACATAAATATTGCCCGAAATGTTTCTGAAGTCAATAACCATGTGTATCCATATATATATATATATATAAGTAATCATATATAAGATGTATATATGTATAAATGAGATATAAATGAGGATTTATATATGAATATGGCTGGATAGTATGTTATATCTAGACAAGGGGCACAACTCATTCATCCATAAAAATTATAATTTCCAATGTCTATAGTAATGAACATTCAATGAATCCCATATGAATTCAAGAAACCATGGTCATAACATAAGATAGTGGGGTCTATCATCATGACCCAAACCCAATGCAAGGAACATGGATCATTATTTCCATCTCCCAAATGATAATTAATGGTTTTAGACTTCATTCCAATAACCCAACGTAAGGGAGCATGGAACGACATGATCAAAATAATACATAACTATTATTCATAGACCATTAACCATGTTCTAATAATAATAATAATCAAAATTTGGCATTTCTTCTATGGAATTATAGTAATGTTAACCAATTTAACCAAAGGTTTACAATTAATTTGTTTTAATTTTATAAATACTCAGCAAGTGGTGTAGTCTTTTCTCCCAATATAATCTAATTAAATTAATCCATTTTATTTATTAAACATGGAAAATAAAAACTGAGGAAAAAAAATACTAACTTAGACAGTTGAAGATCAATTAATAATATACATTCAGGATGGTATTTTAGTTTTATCATAAAATGTGGTCCAAATCAATGAGTTCGACCTTCTAAAATAACTCAATATGGCCATTTGTAGTATTTAAACATGGATCAATCAATTATATGGGTGATGAATCATATTATAGATATTAATGGAAACTAATTGAATAAATAACATCATAAATACTATGAAGACACATTATCATTGAAGGAAAATTACTAGACCAAATAACATAGGTTATCAGATGACCACTCATTCGGTAATATCCATATATTTGAAGAATAATAGATGAAATAGAAATAATGATTCAATGTTTGAAAATAGGGAATATGATCTTGCCCTAAAATATTGAAAAATATATGAATAGAAATTATGATTCGATGCAAGATGACTAAGGATATTATAATTAAAGTTCTAATGTGACCAATTTAAATGAAATCATAGACTGGAGGGAGAGTTATCTAGAAGAAAATATTAGTCTTGGGAGAACTCCATGGGATAAGTAAAGGTTTGTTGTCTTCTAGAGAATATGATAAAAAAGTAATGTGGAATTAAAAAAATTAATGGGAGATAATGTAAAATCACCCCTTATAATGGGGTCACATGGCTTGGATAGATGGATTCAAAATTGTGCACCAACCATGATGCCTCCACTCTCCATGAACCCCCTTTACATGGTCTTAGACCACAGTTTTCCTTATAATATAAAATATGTGTGATATGATACTATAATTAATTTCTTCAATTCCACATAGGTGTGTATCCTAGAACACCTGGTATTAGAAAAACTATATGACCTATCAATTTTAAAGTGTAACATGAGTGGTTGAGTCTCACAGTTTTCACTGATCATGCACAAACCATGTGTCCCACTTTGTTTCTCAAATTTTCAGTAGTCCAAGATCCAAAAAATCCCTACACACTCATGTAATATTCTATAGACCTTAGATATTTTTAACAATGGTAATACAAAAAATTCATTGAAAAAATTAAGGATTTTTACATTTCTTAAATTCCATGTAATTACAACCTCCCACCATTAAAGAATATTTTCCCTGATTTTCCTTCATATTATAAAGAAATATCACCCAACAAAATATCCAACAAATAGTATTGTACATAGGCATCATTATCTATTTTCTCATCATATACTCATCCCTGATTCCACAACAACCACAAAAAATGAACATTTCATCCTCACAGGATGATCACACTCTAATCCATAATATTAATTTCTTACTTCTTGAAGGAAGTACCTATGTCTGTATCAACCAAATTATGAGGTAAAACATGAATCATGTATAAATTATAAATTTAGATATTAAATATGTGCAAGAAATAATCCATCTGATGGTATCTCTGAGGTAGTTCAATATAGTAAGAAAATTTCCAAATTTTCATCAATCTCAAAAACTTTTGGTGAATTCATCTATGTTATTTCTTTATATCTGAATTATTTGGTATGCCAAATATAATAAAATTAATGAAAACCTAATCCCTGACCTCAACTGTATGTGGTCATCAGTGTCGATTGGCAGTAGATATTTTTTTTCAATACATATGTGTGAGCATTTGATTATTGATTAGGGGAACTATTTCTAAAGTATCTTGGCTGACATATGGTCTATGTAAAGTGACACATACTACCTCTAACCAGAACATGGGTTCTTTTAATGGATAACCAACCAATGTGTAATAATTATCAATAAGGGCGGTAACCTAAAATCAATTTATATAGTAAAAATTAACTTGTGTAATATTTTCTCCCAAGAACCCCTAAAATCAACAAAACACAAACGCTGAATTTCTTCTAAAACATGAATCATGTTATATATGCATACATATATTTGATGGTGATAGGCCATGATTAAAATAACCTATTTACTAAAGTCCTTCTATAACCCATTCCATAACTAATATTTGAAGAGGTTGTCCCTATCAGATATTATAGAACATATAACTAACTGAGTATGCATGACCTACCTAGTGTAAAACCACCAAATCTCATATACCATGAATGTATCCCGAACAAGTATTAAATATGATGTAATATTTAAATGATAAATTACTAAAAAAATAATTTATTTTACTTGAGGATATCTTAGAAAATCAGTACTGATGCAAATATGAGAATCAACCAACTTCCACTCAGTAATAGACAATGGTTATAGAAGTCCATCTTGTCTTTGAGGTTCCACCATAACCAGTAAATGGTGGAATAGTGAGTGATATATAAGGATATATACAATTTAATAGAATCCCACAAATACCAGAGTCTTGTGTCATAATACATATTCATGGAACCTGAATGTATATACCAAACTAATGAATTAGTCTCCCTCTTCTACTCCTCTCAATTGTATGGTGGGATCCAAACACACCCAGGATAGAGTGTGGTCTAACCATCATCTATTCTCCAACCAGATGATGAACCATTATCTTAGAAATTATCCCTTAGGACTATGTCCTATTAATATTATAGTTTCCTCAATATCACCCACTACAGATGTGTAGAAGTCACTGCTTATGCAAAGAGTGTAGTTTTAACATGACCAATCTAAACCTTAACATCAATATCTAAAAAAGAGACCATAATCATCCACTCAATACTATCATCATGGATATCTCATGTATGAGTCCTCCAACAATGACCCTCAGATACTATTTTAAAATTCACATTGGTGTAAGAAATAAAAAATATTATGGATTTCATTTTATCATCCCATATTCATATTCTAAGATTGAGATTAATCAACATAAATATTCTCCTGAGTATTTTTTGATTAGTGAATTCCAAAAAATGCTCCCAATGAAAAATAAAATCAAAAACCACATAAATTATGAACAAAAAAATCTATAATGAGATTATGTTTTAATTAATTTCACTCGTGAACCTCAACTTGTGGGAATAATATGTCATAACTTACTTGTCCTGTATCATAATTTCTCTCATCTTCATACCTAATGCGTCACAATAAAATGTTTTCATCTTTCCATGAACTGGATGAATAAGGATTGGCATTGAATTCAATCATACCTCAACTCTTTAAATAACTGTCAAATTATTCTAAGAAATATATTTTGAACACATCACTATCAATCATTTAAGAGGCACTAATAGGTGTGATAAATTTTCGATTAATTGTCTTAAATTCAAGAATAGATACATGAAAATCCATATATAAATAATTTCAGTACACTTCCCTAAAAAAACTATAGCTCTCATGATGTTTGGGTCAAATAATAGCCTTGATATTGAGATGATATGATTCTTTAAGTAGATACCATTTGACCCAATGAGATATCGTTTTAGCACAATATAAGTATGGTGCTCACTTAATATATTCAACATTATCGTAAAATATTTTTCATCGTTTTTTCAAGTGTGAGAATAAAAAAAGAATTTTTAAAAAAAAATACTTCTTTGAATTATTACAAATACATATGTAAAACATAATTATTTAGATTCATTAAACTAATATATGTGTTTGTGATACTCAAAAACATTACCTAATACTCATAATGACCACACATACTATATAAATATGTATGAGGTATGTCTAAAGGAGAGATTGATACCTGATGATATACTAACCTATAATCTCAATTACAAATAATCCTCACTCCATGAGGATAGTCAAATTGGTCTTCTATTCAAGGAAGTGGAAATTAGATCATCATTGTGAGATAGTTTTTCCTTCATTTATCCATGAAACAATCAAGGGTACCATCAGACTTCATTGAAGAAAAGGACTAGTGAAACCCATGGAGAATTATTGTGGTGTAGAAAACTATTCATCTGTATGTGTTACAAAAATTTCATGATCTCCATAATCTCCATAGCTTCCATTCATTAAGGAGGAATAGATACATGTACTGCACATGAAATTAGATCAAGGACAATTCATCCTCTTTCATTTGAGTATTCCTAAAAAAGTCATCATGTCTGAATTATCTAAGACAATCCCCCATATGAAAGAAAATTGAAATTCAAACCCCCTAATCATACAAGACAAGACTACCAAAATGGGTTTTTTCTCTTAATATTAATTAATGTTTAGGTCCTACTCTAGATGCATGGACATCTCATTCTACTATGTGGATTCGTAAATGTACCTCTATTGATGTAAGGAACACCTTCTAGTGATAAAAATTAATATGGTCTCAATTGGGAACTATCCTAATCATGTGATGAATTACATCAATCCTTTTGATATAGTGGATGAAAATATTCCACATGTAATTATATCTACCTGTCTAAATGGTTATTTCATATCCTTTATCCATCATATCAAAAATTTAATAGAAATCCACCCAAATAATCTTTTCTGTTAATCCAAACAGTTACAAAGAATTTAACCCAATATAGTGTCTCATGGAATGTCATTAATCTCATAAAAATTGATATAACTGCAATGTATATGACCCAATAATATGGTTCATAAAATCATCTTATTATGCATATTTCATATCATTTATGTAAAAAATATTCATACTAAGCAGGAAATCACATAGGATAGTTATGGGAATGACAGCCTTTGCATTCATTGGTTTTGTGATTAAGCCCCACAACCTTGTATGATGTATCAATATTTCACCTAGAATTTAGTTTTTTTAAAACTATAATATTCCAAAAAATATAAACAGCATCCTAAAAAATAAAATTATTCATCAAATAAGTTTTTTTTTAATTTCTATCTTTTTGTAGATGACATAATCCAAAAATATACTAACTCTTTTCTCTACATAATGTATGAAATAATCAACCAAAAACTAATACTAAAATTTAAATTTATCAAAAATGTTAAATACATTTTCACAAAATATAAATGAATTATTTCAAAAATTATTATTTTTGTATAGAATATAATAACAAAGGGGTTGTATTACCATAAATTTCCCCCAAAATAACTTGTTAATATCCTGTCACACAGAAAATCAAAAGGGGTATATATGCCTATAAAATTATGATCATCCATAGATTTATCATCCTAAAGAAATTTTGGTTTATCCCAATATCAATAACATATGATTTTTTATCAACCACTCAGTCATGTGCATCCTTAACATATCACAATATCACTATAAAACATTTCATGGTTATCAGAACCAATAAAAATATACCTTAAAATAATTAATGGTAAAATACTAAGGAGTAATAAAAATATGATTCCTGATTTATATAGAAAGAATACCATTTATAAAAATATGTCAACATCATCAATACATCAATTTATTAACTTCATTATTTCATACTAGATAGGAACATATTTGGTCAAGAGAATAAACATTCATTTAGGGAAATGACTCAAAAAATTCCCGTGATCCCCAAATATCAGAAAATGAATTCCACGTCCAAAAATACTCTATTCCCAATATATACACATAGTAAACAACTTCTTCCCAATTTATGATTATCTTATATTCAATTCATTAATAATTATTTATAATAATGAAATATTTATTCATTACATATTTCATCATATCCAAATGAACATCCGTAAAAGTCACATTTACAGATATTTTGCTTATTAGGAATCTCAAATATTTTTATGTTCTTAATAATATATCACAATATTTTATTAGGAATAACCAAAATATCATTATCTCTTGTCCGCATCATATTTTTTCACATACTGAATCAACCACCACATTAAATGTTATCCAGATTCTTCCAAGATCTAGTCATTAAATAAAAGAAAAAAATAGGTATGTATAAAACAACACTAATCATGTTGAGATAAAAAAATATTCCCAAAATATTATTCAAATTATTTCTAATTCATTAAAAATATTTCTCTTTATGGGTCCTAATTTTTAACCTAGGTTATCCATGGTAATTACGAAATAAATATGACATTAAACAATATAAATACATATCCTCATATTCATCTATAAGGTTATAATATCGAATGAATGTTTTTATAAATATAATATCAAGGGTCTCTAACAAACTACCTCTAACTAATACCTTAATATACCAAACCAAAGTTCCATACTCTCAGTGTTTAAATTATTACATTAGAAATATAAAAAAAATCACATCCTAATGGGATGACTAGTTTAGTTGTATTTTATGACTTTAATATCATATTAAATAAATATTATATTTTTTATTAGAAAATAGAAAAGGTTTTCGTTATAGAATTAGATTTTTTAACATAGTTAATACATGCATATCAACTTATAAAATAACATAGCATCCCATGGAAAATGAATTTTAAGATGGATTTTTTTATAGATGCTTTGTAAGTGTATATGTACATCCGAAGATATCATGAATAAACAAATATAAATAATAAGGAAAGGTAAATAACTAATAGACATTCCATTTAAACAATAACATGAGCGTAATATTTAATTAATATGGGATAGTCCATTAATCCATATAAACAATCTCATAAAATCAAAATGTATCCATGGATATTATAAATAATTGAACAATCACAATGACATAAATGACTAATTTCATGAAGATTAATGTTTTAATTACATAAATTTGAAACATACTAACATGGCCTTATCTACAACATAAAAAAATGCAGTCAAGGCCTTATGCCATGGCATTTGAAAATTGGTCATACCCTCAGCCAAAGTACACACTACATTTTCCCCTGAAACCTAATTATTTAGTGATTCGATATACATGGAAACTATTATTACATACTTCATAAAATTCATTCATTACATTAATAAATAAAAAAAATATTCCTTATAAAACTATAAGCTTCCATATTTCATGTGATATCTTACAGAATGTTAGTAAATTCCACTTTTCAAAATGATCATTAAAAAAATAAATATATAAGGTGGATGGAATTATTAAATTACACCCTCAAAATAATATTAACAAATTTGTTTCAATGATATAAATTTTTTTAAAATTTTGACAATAAAATTTTCTTTATGAAAATACAGTTAATTCATAATCAATTTTAAAAATATAACAACTTTTCCCTCTATAATGTAGTAATATTATTAGAATGAAAAAATTAAAATTTTAATGTTATCTAAAAATAAATAAGGCACAATGATGGATAAAAATACCATTAATTATTTATTATATAAAAATATATTCATTTCACAATTTTGTATGAAATTACAGTATATACATAATTCAAAAAAATTATATTTTACTTAATTTTTAAAAGAAAAAAATTATAAAAAATAAATTAACAATTAATTTTAAAATATAGAACACATTTTTTGGAAAAAAAATTCACACTAAACATTTTAATTTAAATATTTCATAGTTGAGACTTATAAATAAATAATCCATAATATTTATGAAGTTGTGAAAACCCCCATACCAGTTGGGTTTCATTTTAATCATATTCCATACGAAAGTAATAACATTAAATAAAACCTTAAATACAATGAATAAAAATTTATTAATGATATAATATATTAATTTTTTTTATATAAACCACATATAAAAATAAGATTTTAATTTGGAATATGCCTCACATATATAGAAGTGAGATGATAAACCTTTACATATAGTATGGGTTGATTAGTATAGTTATGAACCAAATGTATAATAGAGATATAATTACTTTAAATATATTATTGAACCATATTCATATATATATATATATATCATACCATTTATGGTTTACTTATAATATTAAATCATGTATTCACTATTAATTTATTGTTAAAATCACTTTTTATGTGGTATCTACATCATTTTTTTGTGTACAATTTGGTTCAGAAGTTTCAATACTTGAATATTGATCTAAAAAATAACTATAATTTTAATATGTAAATAAATATCATATATATTATTTATAAATTTATATATAGAAAGCCATAAATTTGAGATATAGAAAACGAATAAAAACATTCGTTGATATTGCAGGTCATACATTTGAATAAACAATGTTATCATTTTTTTACAGATGTAATGAAAGAATGGAAAATAATAAATAACCTTTAAAAAATAATTATATAATCATATAAGTCAAATATATTCATAATATCCATCCTAATTAAAATACAATAATAATATAAAATAAAATGATTCACATCACTACGTGGAGGTGGCAATCCACTCGTATGCACAAGTGACATTATCGTTTCCTGATATGTTTGTAGGTAGGACGGTAAATATGATATTATCATTAAAGATGTATAATTATTTTTTATATATCATATATAAAATTTACAAATATAATTATTACCATACATTAAATATGATGATGACAAATAAAATTTTCATTGTGTGGAGACGATAAGTTGTACATTTTCATGATCATTTCAGTCACTTCCCACATTATTGAAAATTGATATTAAAATGGTGGTTTTATAATAATAATAATAATAATAGTTATTAGGTATTTTAATGAAAATTGAATTATTATTTTATTTTAATTTAATTATATTTAACATAGTTTTTTAATGAAGTAAGATGAATGTGATCGGTTACGGATATCACCTATTCTTTTGAAAAACACATTTAGATATCCTCATATTAACCATAATTCTAGTCCTTCTATGATTCCATACCTCATAAATGTGTATATGGAATATTATAATAGATATTTATAGTATGGTAGAGCTAGAAGGCCTATAGTTGTGCAAATTATTGACGTAGGAGGTTCCCTTTTATAACTGCTTTAAGGAGAACATTTTAAATATCTCTAAAAAAATTTATATATATTAATACAAATCCAGAGAAAAATTATTCCAATTGGTCATAAATTTGAAAATATTGTATTATAGTGATTAAAAATATTTAAATAATAAATTTTATATCGGTTGATTTCCTATCAAAATCCATATCATTTGTGTTAAAACCTTGAATTTACTATTTTCACATTAACCAAGATAATTTTTTCTCAATAATAATGGTTGATAATTTAACATATAAAGTATATATTGAGAAATATGATGAATATTTATGACCATTTATTCCATATAAAATCCAAATTTCACCCCTTTATGATTTTTTATATGTTTTAAAGAAATTATAAACACTATAATCTGATAAAATATCATTATTGTCAATACTAACACTATTCATTAAATATCGACATGAAATACATAAATTACATGTTTTAGTAGAATTAAATCCAATTAAACACAAATAATATGTCACTTGGATCTAGGAAATTCATGATATATAATTTCTTATTCAAATTAAATAACATTCATGGATATTAATGTATTATAATTTACTTTTTTATTAATTAATATTTTTCAACGTCGTCACTGTGTAATCATTTAAGTAAATTATTTATTTAATGAAAATTTAAAATAAATTAACATGATGAATTTAAACAATGTATAATTCAAATTTTTATATATATCATAGAATATCCATTGTGTATCCATAAGTTAAAAAAATTAAAGATATTAAATATAAAAGTGTTATATTTTTGAAGTTACTTTACACACACTATTATAAAGTTTATAATCCAATACAAATGGAAAAAAAGATCATATAAACATATCATGAATTATTAATGATGAAATGGTATCACATAATAAAATATAGGCATTTATTGTGTAATTTGTAGTCCTTAGCATTTTTTTTCTGACCACAATTATCTCATTCATTGATTATATAGTTTATTAAAACATCTATGGTTTCTATTCATTAAAAAAATCTTCATGAATTTTTTTTAAAGAGCCATATTTTTTCACGTATTTTTTTTAATTATATTGAATTGTTACAAGTTTGGGAAATTCGACAGTGCATGATTATGATGCCCGGTGTGCCCAAAAATCATTTTTATCTTTTTTAAAATACATTCAGCAAACACAGTGGTGGCACTTTCTATATTTTAAACTGGTGATCAGATTAAAAATATAAGGGAACCGTTCAATCCGCTGTGCCTAGATTCAGTTAAGGGATGTTTCATTTCTACCATAGTATGCATGGAGAAAAAAATAGATTTTGGTCCTTTTAAAAGAATAATAAAATACCATTGTTATTTTATTTATTTATTTATTTTCCTCTAACAGACAAAAATCTATCCCAGGACCAATGACGTGTCAATCCATTAAATGACTTTACTCCTAAAATCCTTTGTAATAGAACCATTGGAATTAAGAAGGATTATATTAAATAAACCCCCGTTTATTCCACAAGCGTTACTCACCCTACCCCTCTCTTATTTATACATAGCATGGGATGTGGTATTGGCACTTCTTCTCCAAGTGATGAATTCTGATAAAGTCTCGTGACAATATAAAATTGGAGGACATAGCTAGTTCCAGCTAACATTGATGAGCGATGTTGAATCATGAAACAAGGGATGACGTTTGAGCGACAATGTTGGTGGCTTTTTGTTTGAATGAAGAAGAACAAATCGTCCTCAATCGCAAATGTTCTCCAACTATCATGAGTTAGTGGGTTTGTAAAATGTTTATCTTTTATCTTTTCTTTAAATTTGTTCATTATCATATTAACGTGAATGGTGCAGGACAAAAGAACAAGGGCCAGACCCCCACCGCTCTGTTTAAGTTGTGTTCTTCTGGGATGTTTTTCCTTAGGAAGATTATAGTGAGAAGATGGTGTCAGCATGGAAGAAACCGATGAACCACTGGTGAACCATGTTGGTGGAAGCCGGTGGTTGTCATAGGATACCCACGGTAAATGACCAGAGGTTGTGGAGGGTGGAAACAAGAGGAACCGATGGTGGCTATTTCCGAATCCAGCAGGAAGCAGTAGGTGGAGATCAGTGCAGCCCCACACCATGCCAGGTTGGTGGACCCCGGGTCATCCAAAACTGCTGACCGTTACGAGGTGAGGCAGTGCCCCACCTGCTGACAGAAATGACCCTATACGCGTAGGTCTAGTTCGGAAGACCTATATGCCTTTTGGTGCACTGGGCCAGACCCGACCACTGGCCTGATCCAGATATGTGGTCCAGGGAGATGAACCCACAAGCATTCTAGGATGAACTCGTTGACTAGTGTGCCAATGTTGGTGGGCCGCGCCCAACCCAACAAGTCGGGGAAACTGCGGCCCATGCACGTGAACCAAACCAGCCCAACCCAATGGGTTGGACCAAGAATACTAGGCCGACCCTTAGCGGGATCGACCCGAGTAGGTTAAGGTAGACCCTAGGACCCGTTGTGTCAGGCCGGACTGACCGAGTCAGACCGGGCCCAGACCCAACTAGTCCCGAAATAAAGAAACTCATATAACTAATGAACCATGTGATCTTTCAAAACACTGTCAGTGGCGTTGGGATCCATTTTAGGAAGCAATCCCTTTGGCATATTCTGACAGGCTCGACCGAGTCTGGGAAAACCGAGGTATGATCACAACTGTTTCACGGAAAGGGGTGTAACTAACATTCTAGGAATTTTTTGGATGGACCATCTATGGAACCATAACCCTTGGAATGAGACAGTCTGGTTGGTATACTCCACTTGAGTTTTGGAAAATATTGGAGTACGGCTGTGAGTAATCAATCTATAATTCAAGTGCACCCTCAATATTAAAAGTATTATAAGTCACAGACCGGGGTGTCTGATTAATGCACCATATTTCATTTTGAAACCATTATGACATGGTAGTCCATTGGGATAAATCATCATGGAACTTTGTGCCCGTTTAATGATGACATTTGGCTTGAGGAGAGGACAATTCCAGAATCAAGCATTCTTAGTTCTGGAATCCAGTGGTTCGCAGTGAGGCGGAGGTTGTAGACACATCATAAAATGGTTAGTACTGAGCAATCCTTTGTGGGTCAGCAATTATCGATCCTATGTGGGTCAGATCCAGTGTGGGTCAATGCTCAGCAATCATGTTTAGGTCATCACATACCGATCCTGTGTGGGTCAGAAGGGGTTAGTACATATAGATCCAGTGTGGGTCATATCCTGTGTGGGTCTACGCTTAGCGATTCTGTGTGGGTCAGCACATACCGGTCCTGTGTGGGTCATATCATATGTGAGTCTGTGAGGGTATGTACCTATTGATCCTATGTGCGTCAGACACTATATGGTCAGCAATAGTGCTTCTAGATAGAATTAGACGATCTACCTTCATGACTAATCATATGAAATTGTATATTTCAATATATACCTGCGGTGTGCTGAGTCTTTACTTTCATGGTGTTACCTTCCTAGGAAACCTTTGTGGTACTCTTACATTTGTGGTGTTACATTTAGATTAATCTTACCTTCGTGGTGTTACCATTTTGAAACTATTACCTTCGTGGTGTTACCTTGGTGGAACCCTCACATTCGTGGTGTTTCCTTCATGTTGTTACCTTTGTGGTATTCTTCCTTCATGGCTCAATTGTGAAAATGAATTAATATTTGGAGCCTTAATATTCCTCATGATTGAGACGTGTATGTTTTGATAAAATAATAATATTTATAACCATATACCTAAGTAGATTTGAGGACAACTTCATGCTTTGTGATTGAATTATTGCATTGTGGTTTTTCCATTATGGAACTCTGGGAGACCATAAGGGGTCTCGAGGTCCCTACTGTGTATTGTTATAATCCCTCCTTCGCGGGCTACACCTCCACCTTGTTATGTCTTGTGCATATTATATATAGCGTTCATCGAGGATGAGGGAGCATGGACTGGACAGTTCTCATAGGGGGACTATTTTGACATGACGTGATGTAGGACTACTGATCGATAGATGTACCCACAAATCCAGTAGGATCCTTGGTGGATGATCCAGGAGCTGTTTTCTCTTTCCAATTGTAGTTTTACTTTTATATTGGGCTTGTATTCTGTGTGATTTAATTTTTGTATACTTATTAGTAAAATAGTTTACTTAGTGTTTATTTCTCAGTTTGTTTTTGGTTTGTGTGTTTTTACATGTATAAAGGCAACACCTTCCGGTTTTCGTAATATTCATATCTAGATCTAGTTGGAAACCCTTGGCCTATATAAGTCGGACATGGGGTAGTCATGGCATAGATCCCAGGTGATGGGTCGTGACAATGTGGGATCAGAGGAGTCGGTTCTACCAAAGAACTATTTAAAAGATGTTTTATATGTGGAAATAATGTTAAGTTTTATGAGGGTGGTTTTCAGTTTGGGGAATCTAGTGTTGGTGCAGCGACTGACATATCCATACATCATGACCCAGAATTCTGATTTCTGACACAGTTCACAAAAAAACCGATTGCGTTTGTTTTGGAAATTTTTTTATTTTGATTTCTTTTTTTTAGAACTCCACGTATAAAATATTGATTGTGGAGATCCTGGTTACTTTCAAGACGCCACCTGGTAGACAGTCAACCCGGGTTCCTGAGAGAGTACACGATCACGACCCATCGAGCTATGAGGTATCGGTGCAGGACCCTCTTACAGTGATAGTACCATCGGGTGGTGCACCGGTAGCACCACCACCCATTGGGAAGAAGATGCCACCAGCCCCACAAGCATAGGGTTCACGCCAACTGAGAACATTGCACTACTTTCAGCGGTAGAGGCCTATTAGGTTCTAGGAAAGATGAATCAACAAGTTCCTGAGGATCTGCTAGTGGATGTGGTTAGTGTTTTTCACTTAGTTGGGACACCTGCTGATCTGATGGTGATCTGAGCTGCCAGTTTCTTCCAGGGAGTAGTTGGGAGATGGTGGATTCTAACAGTCTAGTTACAAAAGGACGCAACCATCACCTGTGTGGAATTCATGGTCCTTTTCAGGGTAGTGTATTTTCCCAGTGACTCTACGATCATGGAGTATACAAGAGATACTGCAACTACAGAAAGGCATCATGTTTTTGGCCCAATACTCAGTAAGGTCCACTGATCTTTTCTGCTACTCCACCAACATGGTATGAGACACTTCCCTTCGTGACCATACCTCTTTATAGGGTCTCTAATGGTAGATCAGGTCATAGATGATATCACTCAGCATTCAAACATAGGCTTGGGTACTCGAGCGAGAGCTATTGGTTGAGAGCATCCTAACTAATTAGGCACCGACAATGAGATCCACCACCAGATGTCAGGTATCATAGTCATATGAAGAAGGAAGTAGATGGATCATGCAGGGGACCATGTGGGACATACCTTCTTCTAGAAGACATCATGATATATGGTCAGCGGTGAGGGGATCACGGTATAGTAGAGGAATGTTGAGGAGAAGGCAATGCTACTCGTGTGCCGAGTAGAGTCAAATGGCTCACGACTTCACAACCCACATTACAGACATCTATCTGATGGTAGAGGGACCACACTGGTAGAGGTAGAGGTTTTATTGAGGAGCGCCATAGGGCAGCAAACATGGTAGTGGAGCTGGATATGCAGCTGGCGGTGGGTGGTGATTTGATGTTATGCTGCCACCACCTAAAAGTGGTCCGTCATGACTAAAGGGAGCAGGGGGACATGGGCGAGATCAATTCCACGCAGTTGAGGCCCATGGACATCATACTCCAACAATGATTAGAGGTATAATCTGTGCATATTCTACCATAGCTTCAGTACTTATAGACACATGTTTTTTTCACTATTTTAATTCCAAGGCACTCATTCGGTGCACAGAGATCTTGATCCTTATGGCTAAATACTCCTACGAGAGAGTATTCGACAATTAAACACTTGTGTCGATAGTGTGAGCTTACACTAGGAGGTGATAGCTTCGACTGGGATCTTCCAGTTGCTGCATCAAGGCTTTACTACATCATCTTTGTTATGGATTGGTTATCCACAATCCATGCTCTGATTGACTGTACTTAGTGCAATGTGCGGTGTGTCTATAAATATAGGACTAGTTTTTCCTTCACCAGCAAGAAGGTATCCTTTTCATCACAGGATGAACATAACCGGATGAGGGTGCAGCTGATCAAAAATTTGTTGGCTAGCCTTACCCTCTGAGTAGTTGATGTTTAGAGTCTGAGAAATCATATAGTGGTGGACCAATTGGCCAATGTTTTTCATGATGATGTTCCGGGACTACCTCCTCATAGAGAGGTATACTTTAACATTAACAAGTACTCTAATAGGATTCTGATATCTACACCAGCATATACGATGGATCCAATATAGTTTTGTGAGATATGGGTACAGATATAGGACATGTAGAGGATGGAATTCATAAAGACCAGTGTTTCTTAATGGGGAACCCAGATTTTTTGGCCAAGAATGAAGATGAGAGTTTCAAACACTTTGTGGAGTATTGGAGCCTGAACTAGGTGACCGTGGAGAATAAGTATCCACTTCTAAGGATTAATTATTTCTCTGATCATTTGAAGGGATCTCGATGGTTTTCAAAGATAGACATCAGATTAGGCTATCGTCATCATAGGGTACGATATGAGGATGTCCATAAGACCACCTTCAGATGTCGGTATGGCCACTAAGGGTTCTTTGTTATTCTATTCGGTGTGAAAAACTCTCCACTAATGTTATTTTTACCCATGAATTGGATATTCTATCCATTCCTTGATCTCTTCATTGTAGTCTTCCTTGACAACATCTGGGTGTACTCAGCGATGGAAGAGGAGAATTCCTATCATCTGTAGGTAGTTATAGATACACTAAGAGAGAACCATCTTTATGGTATGATCTATAAGTGTTATTACTAGATATTAGATGTCCACTTTCTAGGACATGTTATCACATAGGCTGGACTTTTACTTGATCCAGTTAAGATAGATGTTGTGCTTTCATGGGATCCATCGAGGAGTGGGACCATGGTGCGAATTTTTCTGGGGTCGGATGGGTATTAGAAGATATCCATGCCTAACATTTCCATAGTTGTGGCACCCTTTTAAACATTAACAAAGAAGATACATCTCTTAATGTGGATAGGGAGATGTCAGCAATGTTTTCAAGAGATGAGGTGAAGACTAATGAGTGCCCCCATATTGAGGCTACCAGAAGAAGGCGTTGGGTATGTAGTCTACCGCGACACATCATGGACTAGACATGGATGTATC
Source organism: Viscum album (assembly GCA_963277665.1). Taxonomy (NCBI): domain Eukaryota; kingdom Viridiplantae; phylum Streptophyta; class Magnoliopsida; order Santalales; family Viscaceae; genus Viscum; species Viscum album. The sequence continues at coordinate 896,918,953 of OY728138.1, forward strand.
TTAATGTAGGAGCGAGCAGTGATCACTTATGGTTCACGAAAGATGAGAAAACATGAGGAAAACTATTCTACCCTTGACATGGAGTTAGATGCATTGGTCTATTCCTTCAAGATGCGGTGAAACTACTTGATGGGTGAATGGTTTACTGCTTACTCGAATCACAATAGTTTAGTGTATATATTTTCACAGATGGACCTAATCATGAGACAACGTTGTTGGATAGAGTTCCTCTAAGACTATAACGTTGAGATAGTCTATACTCATGATAAGGGGAATGTAGTGGATGACACACTCAGTAGGAGGTCTGGTTTACAGTTGCTGAGTGAGGCGACATAGCAGCTAGCCAAGTCACTTATATCCTATGTGGATTGAGATGGAGCAGCTTACCTCTGCTCTATGATTGTCACTCCACCACTTCTTCAGCGAGTACAAGAGGAACATCATGGGGACATTGAATGCAAGGCTTGAAATTTCCAGATAACCTCATGACATGCATCTGATGGAATTTCTAAAGGTGCAGATCACATAGTCCTCTTTATAGGACACACCGTGGTACCAGTGGTTCTACAAGTGGAGTTATTGGAGGAGATCCATACGTCCCCTCTTGTGGTATATCTTGGTGTGGTGAAGACCTACTGGGACCTCTTGAATTAGCACTGGTGTCAAGGGATGGAGAAAGCAGTGGCAGAGTATGTTTCATGATGCCTCACCTGTCAGTAAGTGAAGGTCGCATATCAGATACTAGCAAGCTTAGTGCAGCCACTAGAGGTGTTAGGGTGGAAGTGGGATGGTATATACATGGGATTTCTTATTGGGCTTCCATTCACGTCTAGGGTACAAGATTACATCTGGGTGATAGTTGACCGACTCCCCAAGTTGGCCAACTTCATCTCCATACAAGAGAGGGGATCCGTAGAGGGCTTGAGACACCTCTATGTATAAGAGATTGTACTATGTAATCAAGTGCATAGATGATCATCTTTGACCATGACTCACATTTTACATCCCGGATATGGAAGGGATTATAGGAGTTGTTCAGGACTCAACTACATTTGATCATCGAATTTCATCCTTAGACAAAGGGTAAGACAGTGTGAACCATACAAACACTCGAGGACATGATTCATGTCTTGCGTCCCAGATTTTGGCCACAGATGGGACGATCACATGACCTTTGTGGAGTTTTCATACAACAAACAGTTGTCACCTCACCATCAGCATGGCACCAATTGAGGCCTAGTATGATCAACCTTTAAAATCACCTATATATAGGACATACCTAGGGGAGTCAGCACTTATGGGTCTATACTTAGTTTGGGCTACTACTAAGAAGGTACAAATCATTCGGGAGAGGATGAAAATTGCACAGTGCAGACATAAGTCATTCCCTATCAAGAGATGGAGATCTCTAGCGTTTAAGTAAGGGGACCATGTATTTATCAGAGTCTCCCCTCTATGAGGACTATGTAGATATTGAGAGGCAGAATTCATTCACCAAGGTTATCAAACCATATCTGATACATTTGAGGATTGGAGAGGTGGATTACCACTTGGCACTTCCACCACTATTGGAGAGGGTGCACAATGTCTTCCATGATTCATAGACAAGGAGATACATGGATGACACATCTCATGTCATAGACCATGGCGTCATGGGATATGATGATGGGGTGAAATTCATAGAGGTTCTAGTGAAGATAGAGGATCGATAGGAGTGAGTATTTCTTGGATGATTGATACCTCTGGTGATAATTTACTGGTAGTATGGGAACCTCCAGGATAAAACATATGAGAGGGAGGATCAAATTCATGCACACTACCCCTATTTGTTTCTATAGGATATGTTGGGGATTTCGGGGATGAAAATTACTAATTTGGGGAGAATGTAAAGACCCGGATTTTTCCTAGTAATTATTATAATTATATGGAATTATTATGAGTCAGAGAAATTTGAAGGCGTGTTATTCCGACGCTCGGTTTCCAAGGAATGAATTTCAGAACGTTTTTAAGGTACATTCAGTAAATTTGTGGGTGTCATTTTCTATCTTTTTAACCCATTCTTGGATTTAAAATCTGAGGGTACCGTTGAATCCACACCACTGTGATTTGATTAAGGGAGAATTATCTTTGATTTCATTATGTCTGGAGAAAATGATAGATTTTGGAATTTTTAAAATAATAATAATATAACTTGGTTATTTTATTTCATTCATTCTATTCCACCAATGGAAAAGTGGATGTGGAGGGACCAACGACGTGTCACAAAAATAAATAGATTGGCAACTCAAATCCATTTAATTGAGCTTTTGGAATTATAAAGCTTCATACTAAAAGAACCACCATTTATTCCATAAGCACTACTCACACTCCACCACTCCAAATTATATGGAACATGGAAGAGGTATTGGCACTACATTACCAAGCGACGTAGTTCTGATAATGTGTCGTGATGCCAATCACTTGGAAGAGGAGCCGGTTCTAGCGTGCACTAACCAGTGGCACTGAATCACGAACTAAGGGATAAATTATGAGCAAAAACGATGGAAGCTTGTTCCGGTGATGACAAAAACATACTCCTCAATCATGATGGTTCTCCAAAGATATTGAGTTGTTTTTTTTTAAATATCACTTTTGATTTTTTCCTTAATTTTATTCATTATCACATTAACGATGAGTGTGTGGAATGAAAGAACAAGTCCTTACCATACTACCTACCGATCCATTTATGTTGCATTCTTTAGGGATGCTTATCCTTAGGGTGATTGCACCGAGAAGACGGCGACAGTGCGAATGAAACCGCCAAACCGCTTGCATGCCAAGTAGATGGCCGCCCGTGGTGACCGGAGGAGACCCTTGGTAACTGGATCCAGGTGGTGGAGGGTGGAGTGTGATGCCGTGTTGCCGAGGGAAGAGGCGGTCATCTAGACCCGGCCACACGAGACAATGGGTGGTTCCCGCAGGCACCGATGATAACTACAATCGCGGCCAGTGGGCCATGGAAGGTGGAAATGGTGCGGCCCCACACCACGCTGGGTTGCCGGACCACCAGTCAGCCAAAATGGACGACTATTACGTAGTGGGGAAGTGCCCCACCGGATGGCCGAAATGACCCTGCACTTGTAGGGCCAGCTCAGAAGATCGGTTCACCATCTGGTGGATCCATGCCAGACGAGCGGTCTAGACCCACCAGCGAGCCAGGACGATCCTGCGGCCTAGTGGTCCAACCCGGCTGTGCCGAGCCCCTCTCGATGGGCTCGACCAACTGCGACCCAGGACAACGAACCAAATGGAGACAACCCTAATGAGACACACCCAGTAAAACGGGCCGACACTTAGCAGACCGGACTCGAGCATGGCCTAGTAGACTCTGGGACCCGTTGTATCAGTCCGGCCTGACCGAGTCGGAACGGGACTGGACCAAAATGGCCCCCAAATAATGAAACATCTGTTACTAATGAACTGATTGTATATTCAACACACTACTATTAGATTTGAAATCCCTTTTGGGAAGAGGCCCATTTAGAATATTCTGGAGGGCCCAATCGTTTCGGGCTGGACTGAGGCGCAATCACCCCTATTTCAAGAAATGGTGTGTAACTAAGAAACCAACTTCCATTTGAAGAACCTTTTGTATCGTCGATACCCATGGAGCAAGAAGGTCTTTCTAGTATACCTCATTTGAGTTTTGGAAAAATATGGAGTACGACCAAGTTGGATTGAACCCGAATCCAACCAGGGAATCGGTACTAAATCACTTATTAGTCACAAACTAGGCGTCCTATTAATGTGTCGTCTGTGCCATTGGATCCCATACAATATTGTGGTGCTATGGGATACTTTTTAGTGGAGCTTCGTGCTAGTTGGAATATGAATGATGGGTTGAAGAGCGGATCCTCTCAGAATCAAGTGTGGTTAGTGTGGGAATCTAGTGTCTAGTAGTGAGGTAGAGGTTGTAGACATATCATACAGAGGATAAGACAAACTGATCATGTGTGGGTCAGATCCTATGTGGATCTGTGATCAGTGACCCTATGTGGGTCAGCACATACCGATCCTATGTGGGTTAGTGGTGGTTAGTATCTATCGATCCTATGTGGGTCAGATTCTCTGTGGGTCAGCGCTCATCAATCCTATGTGGGTCAGATTCTCTGTGGGTCAGCGCTCATCAATCCTATGTGGGTTAGTGCATACTGATCCTGTGTAGTTCAAATATTTTTTGGGTCAACACGGCTTAGTACCTATCAATTCTATATGGTTCAAACTCTGTATGGTCAGCAACAACGCCTCTTGATAAATAAGGTAATCCAAATTCATGACTAATCATCTGTACTTCTATACATTACTATATACCTAGTGTGAGCTGAGTCTTTACCTTTGTGGTGTTACCTTCCTGGTGTTACCTTTGTGGTACTCTTACCTTCATTATGTTACCTTTGTGGTAATCTAACCTTTGGGGTGTTACCATTGTGGTACTCTTACGTTCATGGTGTTGACTTCGTGGTGTAAACATCATGTTGTTACATTTTTGATACCGTCACCATCATGGTGTTACCTTCGTGGTGTTACCTTCATGTTATTCTTCATTCATGGTTCAGTTGTGAATATGGCCTAATAGTTGGAGCCTTATGTTTCTTCTAGAAAGAGATGAGTATCTTTTGATAACATAGGTATATGTATGGTCATATACCTAAGTATAGTTGATGAATACATAGTGATTTATAATTTAAGTCTTGTATTGTGTATTTTCCTTTGTAGAACTATGGGAGACCTTCAGGGGTCTCAGGGTCCCAATTGAGTATTGGCAAACTCACCCATGCATGGGCTACACCTGCACCATTTTTTATCTTGTGTAGACGATAGGCAGTGTTGATCAAGGCTGAGGGAGCCATGAGTGGACAATGCATAGAGGTGGACCATTTTACCTAACGTAACACAGTACTACTGATTGTTTGATTTACCTACCCATCTGGTAGGAACCTTGGTAGACGATCCATGAGCTATTTTCTCTTTTCTGTTGTGCATGTACTTTGATTTTGGGATTGTATTCGGGCCACATTACTTGATGTACACTTTTTACTACAAATGTTTTTTTTTCAGGGTTGATTATCTTTGTGTTCTCATTTTTTCTGATTTTATAAGTTTAAATTAAATGCCTTCCCAATTTTGGGATATTCCATTCTAGTTCTAGTTTCCAGCCCCTGGCCATTAGATGGTGGTCTTGGAGAAGTCACGGCACGGGCCCCAGGAGATGGGTTGTGAAAAAATTTCTAAATGAGGAACAACTGATTGTAATTTTTGTATAAATTCATTAATATTCAACATCAGCAATTGTAATGAATTAAATTATTAATAATATATGAAATGGAGTGAAAAGTAGTTTTTTGTAAAAATCCAGTTTTAAATATGAAAATGTTTTTATAAGAAATTCAACTATGAAATTGGTTCCAATGAATATAATTTAAAAATTAATTATATATTATATAATTTTTTTACATTATTATTTGACTAAAAAATTATAAATTTTTATGTGCTTTATAGAATTTTTTTTAAAATCTGTATTTTTTCACTATTCACTAGATAATTAATCATTTCTAAAAATCAAAAGAAATTCAAACGATTATTATTCTTGTATAATTACTGAAAATTAATTTTTTGAAATACTGTATATATGTTTTCTGAAATTTAAATATTATTTTCTCTTACAAATACAATTAATATACATTTTTGATGAAAACATATTTCTGAAGCATAAAATATCCTTATTGAATATCATGTACTTATTTTATAATATTTAAAATGAAAATTGTATTGAGTATTCTATGTGTATATATATATATCGTAATTGGGTTAATAATATTCATATCATTAAATTTAACTACTTGTTAACAATGGTCGAATTATAACATTATGGTGTTCATTTAAACTCGTTGTTGGGTGTGGTATACACTATCGTACAAACTTTTTTTTTAAACTGTTCAGTGTTACATTAATTATATGAATATTTAATTAAATATTTATTTAATATAACTTTAATCTCATGAATGAGTTTGGGATGAATTTTTGGTATATTTAATGTCAATGGAACATTAAAAAATTACTGAAAATTAAAAAAGTAGTGTAATTGAGTGAGTTTTGAGGCTCAATCATCATTTTTATATTGAGTGATACATGTGGGAGTCCATAATGGGTAATATATTTTATAAATTACACATATTTTTATAATGTTATAAATATTAAATACTCTATATGATTGATTACTAATGGAAAATTTATTGTGTATTGTATCAGATTTTATTTCTATAATAGTGAAACCAAATTCAGGGGAGGATTATTCCATTATCACTTCTCAATTATGAATTTTATTTTTTGGTGGGGTGAGTTGGTTGAATTATGGATATTAAAATAATTTGGACTATTTTGAATCAGGATGATTATGGATTTCCTATATTTGTGAACTGACTAATTGGGAATGGTGGATGAGGATACATTTATATTGGGTGATTTGGGAAATCAATTTGAAATCATGTTATAATTATTAAAGCCCTTTAAGTTCCTCATAGTAGTGTGTTGTTTTTGAAAAAGTGAAAATCGAAAATGATTTAGGTCTCACAAATGATAGATGTATAACACGTGTCTATGGATAAATGAGTTTGGATTTAATACCAATTAGACAATGGAATAATAGATTCATAATGTTCCATGATTCTTTATAGACTTAGAGATATGCTATGAATTATGGTCTATCTAGTTTTTACTATAGAGGCAGATGGGGTGTGGTCCTTTTAAGATTTTTTTATCCTATATCGCCACTAAAAAACCTAGTTTATCCTTGAACATGACTCATGAGAAGGCGTATGGAATGATCCAAAAGGCATTCTTCATCCACATGGGATGGTGATAATCACTTAAGAATCTAAGACAAACCATTTTTAATTATTTCTCCTAAAAAATAATTAAGATTAGGATATATCAAAAATGGATGAATAAAAAAAATTATCAAAGAATATAAATAAATTAATATTTTGATGTAATATTCAACATCAAATGATAGATCAAATTACATAGTAATTTTTATGAAATTATTGTTGCAAAGATAATAAAATTATTTTCCTATGATAATATTAATAAAAAATGTGGAAATACATATCTGATTTTTTTGAGGGGCATTATACCACCATTCTACCACCACAACATAGAATGAACTATAAAATGATCTTATCTCAACTTTGTGGTGCCTTTCCCATTCCATAAGTATACATGACAATGCCTACACTCACCAATTTGGTGTATGTAGTGCGTAAGATCAGCATTCCAAAAAAATATTTTCCTTTCTTTATATAAATTAAAATAGTTAAAATATACAATTTTCTAATGATTCAATAATTTTACATTAGAAAAAACATTTATAGATGATACAAAAACCTAAAAATAAATAATTTCATTATAGTCCTAAATTAACATATTTATAAACCATTATAGATCCAAAAATCAATATACAATTCAAATAATAAAAAATATCGCTATGGTTAAGAGTCATGTGTTATATAATTCTATGGAGATCATGTATCCTCTCACATTAAATGTACAAGGAAAAGTTAATTGGTGAAATATAAAATCCCTATAAATCTGAACTAGGGATTAGAGATACATAATATATGGATCCACGACATTCCAATGTTTTATTATTGTTTGAATATATATCAAATTATATAGACTAATTCTAAACATGGTTTTTTTTGGAAAATAACAACCAACAAAGCATTTGGGATCCCTTGGTTTTTTCCATTCCCAAATAAGCACCACTTCTATAAATAAAAACCATTTATAATGGTAATTTCCTTAACTTAAATGGTAGATTTTATTAAATTAATAAACAATCATAATATGTAGGAATAAAAATTGAAACTAACAATTTTAAGAAATACTCATTTTATATATATCAAATAGATTTATATAAATCATGTACATTACATTACGAAAAATTATATATAGATTAATCATGTGAAATCATAGAAGATTCATATGAAAAAATAATATTCTACCAAATAACTAAACCACATGAAGTAGATGAAAAAGGGTGAGATCTAATAACTGAAGATAGTGTATTATACGTGGTTTCATGATCGAGTGCGAAACAAAAAGTCTACATGATGAATTGATGATTGAAAATACTCATAAAAAAGAAATAACATTATATTGAGTGTGGAGAACAATTTATACGGGAAATGAGGAATTCAATATGAGAGAATCCATTTACTATGATTACCCATGAATATCTATAGTGAGTTCTCACTAAAAGAGAAACATGATTACATTTATTTGGTGGTCTTGGAAATGAGACAGTATTTTTTTGAGAGTACAATAAATAGGAATCCTTTGGGACAATCCAATATAATAGAAAATTGGGAAGCTCATATTTTCAATGTTTGGTCAAAAAAATTCATGAAATTAAAAATGATTCATTCCAAGAATATTTTATGAAATATTTTTCTATGGAATAAAATAATTGTTAATGATGAGAAACATTTTAATGAAACATGGGATCTACAATTTAAGAAATCCAATCAATACCCCAAAATGGTTAACAACTTGAAGTTATGTTTCATGTCATAGAACTATACAAAAGATCTCTTCTATATCCCCTAGGGACACATAAATCATCAAAATGCATGGAAGGAATATAAAAAAATGAAAGTATATATAAAAAATTGTAACTAAAAATGATGAGATCACATAATTATTCACAACATATCATAATCAATAAAAAAAGTCAATTTTAAACAATTTTTTTATGATACTTTACTATAATACTCAGATTTTACAGGAACATTTCATATGAATATAATCAATGATCCCATAAAACATAGACAAAAATAAGAGATCACCCCTAAGAAATACTTTCTTCGGAATCAATTATTGGGATTGGTCTTTTGACTACCATCTCTTTTGGATAAAAATAATGTTCCACCAAATTAAAAATATTAGAAGGTCCAAAATGATATTTATTGAGTTCAGGTACATGATTTTTTTGGATAAATGTTAACTATGGTGGATATTAAAAATGATAAGTAACCATTATAGTATTATCCATGTTTTCTAAAGGACCAATGAATCTCAGAGGAAACTTACCTTGATTCCCATGTTTCTGATTACCCAAATAACATAAATAATTTATTAACACATAATCAAAAATATTAAACTCCATATTATGGTGCCTAAAATCCTCATAATATTTATGTCATATAAGAATTATAAACAACTAGTACTTAATATTTCGTAGCTTATCTATTATATCCTGAAAAATGTAAGGACCAACAAAAGAAGATTAAATGACCTCATTCCATAAAAGGGATGATCTAAAATTGATAACATTCATGGACTCAAAAATGTACCCTGTATTGATTTTTTGGTCATTATTTCTATATAATATTATTACTAAAACTAAAAAGAATTTAAAATTAAATAAACAATCCAAGAGGAATGACTAATACTTTTACTATAGAGTCTATTTTTCTACAAATATTTATCAATCCATGTGTGGATGGTAGGCTATATGCCACCTAATTAAAATTTCGATCTCCTCTTGGGGGGCCTTGGAAAATTAAAAGGTAAAACCGACCGCTATTTTAATTTTTTTTTAAGTAATTTTTTGTATCCTTGTAATATATTTTTTAGGTCGGAGTATGGTACTCAAGTGGGGGTGAATTGAGTATCTGTGAAAATTTCTATTAAAAAGTATCCTTTAAAATGTTACCCAATAAAAATGAATGCAAACTAGTAAATCATGTTAATAATGTTTTAATAGTTTGATTATTCAAATAACTCATCAGAATATTGATTAATTCTTAGTAATATCATTATGAGTTATTGACACTACTTTTGGAGATATTCTAATAATGAAAAACAATTATAACTTCTATCCAAGACTATATATCAACGTAAAATCTAGTGTTTTAATAAATATACAGTAAATTAGTGAAAAACTAAATTAATGTCAAAACGGATAAAAAATTGATTTATTATCAAGAGGATACCTAATCCTCCAAACATGGTGATCACCTTCCATCAAGAATTTTATATTAATAAACATAATCCACACCCTAGATCAGGTTAAACAACACATTACAAGAATTTCCCGGCCACACAAACTCTTATACTATTCTTCATGGGTATAAACTACTAGGTCAAAAAAGGACCTATTCCACACTTATCTATGGGATTAAGCAAATGTAAAAAAGTTATGAGAGGCATGACATGTTTTATACATTTGTTTAGTGCAAAAGACAGTGTGTGTTTTAATATAGACATACAAACACTGCCCGAATGCTCAAAAAAATACAAAAAAGATAAAAAAAATATAACAAAAGGTTATAAGTGTTATTGGTGTTATTAAATTCTGCATTGGACTTTTATGATAAAGAAAATACATGTATCAAGTCCACTGTAAAAAATAATGTTTCACAGGACTGGTAATCTAGGTTACAGATATAACTAGCTCATTTTCTTCCTGGAGTTGTTTCAATGAAGATGATTGATTCTCAGATATACTATAGTCCATCATTTTGAATCGAGATTATGCGTTTCTTATGTTATTCATTTGTATCTTGTTTCATGCATCATCAATTTTAAAAAATGAGCGCCCTTCTGCTGCACACTTATACACATCTTCTTGTTCCAGTTCCACGCTTTTCATTTTATTTTTCTATGCGTGTGTTGGAGATGACATGATGTATTTATTGTGCACCTCGTACCTTGTACAATTAGCTGATATGTCTACAAATAATTATTGATTATGTCAGTTATTTAAAAATAAGCAAGTATGATCATTATAAATTAAATTGAAAACAACAGAATATATTAATTAATGATGTGACAGTCTTTATAGAAATGATATCATTTAGAAATGGGTTAACCATGAAATTGTATCTTCTTATTTTCTTTTTAGAGGTGAGATAGAAATTGTGGAATAGTTGTATTTGGATCAGAAATCGGTTGCACATATGTTATGTCAGAAGCACATGGTTTGGTGCTTTTCCAAAAATTGAACAATTTAATATTTAAGGTATCAAGGAACTAGTTTCACAGACTTCATGAGAGATGAAATTGTTTATGGTCTCTGGTTCATGGTGTATGGGTTACAGTGTCTACAGTTACGGTGTATGGGTTACAATGTCTAGGATACAATGTCTGGGATATAGTGTCCAAGTCACGGTGTCTGGGTTACAGTGTCTTGGTTATGGTGTCTAGGATACATTATCTGGGTCACAGTGTCTAGTCACAATTTCTGGGTCCTAGTGTATGGTTCACTGTGTCTTATCACAGTGTCTTTTTCACGGTGTCTGGTCAAAGTGTCTATGTCATAGCATCTGGTCCATTTCTGGATTACCAGAACCACTGGAAGACTCATGATATCACAGACTTAGAAAAATATCTGAAAACAATCTTAATATGTAACATTCATAGAATGAAATAGAATTAATTATTATTATATGATATCATTATATAACATTGTTAAGTATAGAGTACAATAATTACAAATGACTTGTGATTAATAGGATATAGTGGATGTTTGTTTAAATCATAATGAAACCAACCATCTCTACACAGTATTTGAGATAGATTAAATAGAACTGACATGATTTATTGGATTTACAAGATTTTTTATCATTAAAATATTATTAAATCATGAAGATTCAAACAATAAACTCCATTTTTATGATAAAAATCATAATAATTAGTTATTTTTGCTTAGTGTGTTGTCTCTACCTTAGGGCCTGAGTGTGCGTACCTGTTATCCCCCTTGTGGGATTCTCAAAAATAGTACATCCCCATCAAAATACATGTTTAAATTCTATTTGGTATTAGCTATCTTCTATTTTCCCCTGGTAGAAACATAAGAAGGGCCCACAGGAGAAAAATGAGATTTTAAAGAAGGGAGTGATCCATCTATTAGAGATGGAAGTGGGACTCTTTCAAAAATAGAATGTGCCAAATTACGTTTGGTGGAAAACCAAAGACTGATTTGGTCAAGGACAACCAGTCGGATTAGGATCTGATCGTGAGATACTGACATTGAGGTAGAGGTAAAGGCAGTAGATGAGGAAGGTGGTAAACCATGACACAAGGGTGTAGCTGCAGGAGATATAACATAAGTGCTTTGAACCTGATGAAAAGGATTTAACAACTGAATGAAGTCAGTAATAATCTTACCACCATACTGCATTTCTTTCTCCAAATCATATTTCTTCCCGATGAATCTTCCTAATAAACGAGTGACATCTTCGATATTTTGGACGTTATTCCTTATGGATTGAGTGAAAAGAGGTATTTTTATACTCTCTACAAGATACATGATATGATAATTCATATCATGCATGGAGAAAATCCTATTAAAGTAGAAATCCACTTTCTTCGTAATTTATTCTATAGCATCATTTCATATCTTTGAACGGATACTTACTAGGTCATGGAATCTATCACTATTCTTGACAATCGTTGATAGACTCTCATTGTCAAAGCCACTTAAAACTGTATAAAGTTCTTCCATAACAAAATTTCTAAGCAGATCACTGTCAAAGGGTGGATATGAGTATTCAAAAGTGGTAGAGTCTGTAATAGATGATGTGAGGAACATGAGATGATTGAGAAAATTCTGTAGTCATCTCTTGTATTAATATGTCATTTGTTGAGACCAATAACAAACTCAGGGGTCTCCTGAACAAACTTCATGTTTCTTTCACCCACCTTGTTAATTAATAAAGGCATGTTTTGTTGAATTAGAGAGGAAAATTCATTTGGAATCTGACCATTGACATCCTCCATAGGATGAGAAACAAGATCATGTCTTGATTTCAAGACATTCTACAAATCATCAACCATAGCTATAGAAGACTTACTGTCATCCCTCAACTATTTTTTTATAAATTATAACGTCATGAATGTCATGATGAATTTTTGGCTGAATCATCCATATGATCTTCTCTAATAATTGGGCATCATCTCTTTCAATTATATATTTTATAGGAGATAGTTGGTTGTTCATGAGATTTTATATTCCAGACAATAATGTATCCCCAAAGGCTATCAAATCAATATAACTCATTAAACTAAGAGGTTCTAATGAAATTTCAAGAACATGAGCTAAGACTGGCTCTGGTTCCTTCGTAGAGATTACCTTTAAAGAAAATACATGTTTGAATAGAAACATAGTTGATAGGTTTATGATTTATACTAAGGATTATTGGGTATCATCCACATAAAATTATCTAGGAAACATATACCAGGTATCCAAAATGGTTTGATCAATAGGATTAGGAATGTCAATACATTCATGACAATGTTACAGATCCCCCTCAACAAGTAGATATCTCACTAGACAAGGAGACTCAGTTCTGTGAACTAGTTCTAAATGATCATCTCTATTACTGACACCTATTTATTTTATATCTAGATGGAAGGATTTTTCCACTCTTTTCTTATCAGATAAGATAACTTCAAAATTAGATTCTTCTTCCAAATATTCTTCAACCACATCTTCATTCTTAAGATAAAGTTCTTCTTCAAGGTGCCCTTCTGGAACATTATTTCCAAAATATTAACAATTGATTATTTTCTAGAAGCATGTTCTTTATCCAAATCAATATATATTCTAGTAAAAGGTTCATCCTTATCAACTATGTTTTGTAAAATAGGTACATATTCTTCCTTATACATGAATGTTTCTTCTAGAGATGCAACAATTTCCTCTTCTACCTCATCAATAGTATAGTCAACAATTTAATCTGATTAAAAAAAGGATGATATATATTTTTATGTCTTCAAGGATGCTCCACCGGGTACAACTTTTCATATAAACATTTATTATCTTCCACCCAAGATGTTTTCCATAGATTCCAACTAATTTTTATCATTTTAACTATAACCATTGAGATAATGAATACTCAGTCCTTGATGAATTATTCATTTGGTCCAACCATTCATTTAACAAACATCATAGTAGAGAATAAAATGGAGTAGAACAAGGAGGTAGACTTTGAGGTTTTCTTAATCAACTAACACATGTGATGTATAACATACATGCACTAGATAATCTTGTGACCATTATTTATAAGTTGTATAAAAAAATATATTCATAATTATGGGTAGAAAAAACTCATTTTCGTGGACAAATCATATTATGAATAAACATAAACAACTATTTGGTTTCACCATATAACTCATCAGTAACATCACTTCTTTCCTTTTAATTTCTATTCAAGCATCCCAATGCCTCTTCTAAACTAAAAACATCCCTAGTAGGAGGAGGGCCTCTCTCGTAGTCCTAAAAAATTCCCTCATGGGGTATTCCTTTGAAGGCAACCCATAACATCGAGGAAAAGCTACATTTTGGGCCATTAATTCAGCTTCTCACAACAAATTCATCTTTAGCATTGAAATACATCTAAAAAAACTGATAGAACTAAGCTACAATATTTGGTTAAATCGGCATTTTATCTATTGTGAACCAGTCCAATAATCCCTTATCTTTTAGTACATTCATAAATTATGACTTACTTGATAGAAACCAGTTCGGGCAGATTTATTTTTCTTGTACCACTATTCTATCAACAAGATTTGTGTTCAATAGTCCTTCAGGCACTACCATCAGTGCCCTTTTTATTTTCATCTGAGATATTCTCTTCCCATGAGTCAATGAATATGGGTGCTTCATCATGGGCATTTAGTGAGGGTTCTCTATAGAGATAGAGAGAGATATATATAGGATTGAAGGTGGTTTTAAATATTGAGAGTGAAAGGTTTTTGTTTTGTGAGAAGAGAGCTCAAGTAAAGAAAATAGTGAAACATTTTTCGTTTTTATCATTTTGGGAAACCAAGAGTCCCAAATTTAAAAGCATAGGATAAAAAATATTAAGTTAATAAATTATATTGATATGGTTTATAATATACCAAATAAATGAAAAGGTGTTATTACGGTTAGACTAGAATATATTTTCATGATGAGACCATAATAGGTTGTCATGGTGAGGCCAAAATAGGTTTTCACAGTTTCATCTCTACTGTGTGACATAAAAAGGGTTAGTCGATATTTCATGAAATAGTAAGTGCAATATAGTAATTGAGAGACAAAATCATTGAGACCATAATCATGAAATAGAAAATTCAAGACAGTAACTTACACAACATTGAGAGTGAGATAACAGTAACTCATGAAACTGTAAACTATTAAGCGGTAAGCTCTGAGATTGTAATGTTTGAAACAATATATTTTATTATTCCGATTTATCATTCCTAATTCATGTATGATTCAATCAATCCTTATATAATTTAATTCCTTGGTAAATATATCATCAATATGATATTCATTCCCAATGAATTCCAAATTGATATAATATTTTTTGATAATAGACTCTAAAAAAGTTATGCTTGCATCAATTTGTTTGGTCCTAGAGGGAAAAATAGTTTTTTAGAGATGTTAATTGAATTTTTTTTTGTCAAAATATATAACTGAATGCTTTAATTTATATCCATAATATAGTAAATTTTGTTTCATACAATAAAATTGTGGACAACCACACTAGTAGCTATGTATTCAGCTTTGGCAGTAGATAATGCAATATAGTTTTGTTTCATACGACATCATGTTACTAGAGACTTTCATAAGAAGTGACATGTTCCAAAGGTTAATTTTTATCTAACCTTAAACCACCAAATTAAGCATCAAAATAACTAACTATCACAAATGATTGTCCTCTGGGGTAGAAAAAACCTAGATTGGGTGTGTGTTTGAGGTATTTGAAAATAATTTTAACAATATTGAAATGAAATTCCATTTGGTTTTTTTGAAATTGAGAAAACATATATTCACAAATCATAATATCAGGTCAACTAGTAGCTATGTAGAGTAATCCACAAATTAATCCTCTGAAAGTAGTTTGCTAAAAAAATTCAATCTTCATCAAGATCAATCATATAATTAATACTAATTGGATAATCACAACATTTATTTCTATCCAAACCAATACGTTTTTGAATATATTTAGTTTAGTTTTGTTGATTGAAAATAATACCATCTTTATTTTGAATGATTTTAAATCCAATAATGATTTTTAGTTTACCCATTAAACTCGTTTCAAATTAATTTGTGCATCATTTAAAAAATTGAACACATAATTTTTCTTGATTATCCCAAAATAATATCATTTAAATAAATTTGGACTACAATGACATCATTGGAAAATTGTTATATTAAATGGGTTGGATTATCTAAAACTTTTGTAAATCCTTTATAAATATGATAAGTGCTTAATATATCATACTAAGCTATTAGAGCTTGTTTTAAGCCATAAAAATATTTGGAAAATTTGAAAAAATGATTTGGAACGTAAGGATTTGTGAAACTAGGGGGTTGCTAAAAAATTTCATCCACAACTATATACCCATTTATGAATGCACTCTTGAAATCCCATTGATATAGTTTTAAATTATAATGTGCAGCATCAACAAGTAGGATTTTGATGGATTCATGTCTAGATATTGTGCAAAGGTATCCTCATAGTCAATCCATTCATCTTAATTATAGCCTTCTGCAACAAATATAGACTTGTTTTAAACTATGTTACCTTCTTCATCTAATTTATTTCTAAACACGCACTTTTTACCCATGGTGAATATTTCATTGGATCTATCAATAAGTTTCCAAATTTTTTTTTTCAAGATGATTATATTCTTCTTGCATAGCCATCACCCAAAATTCATCATTGATAGAATCAGTAATGTTTTTAGGTTAATGATGTGATAAGAAAACAGGATGTTCATCTTGATTTCTAATAGAATCTCTAGTTTGAGTTCATTTATCTAAATATCGTACAACAGTATCTAAAGGTTGGTTCTTACAGGTTCTAACAGTTCAAGAAAATTAGAGGCTAGACATTTTAAGTTCATCAATAGGTATGGTTTCATTATAACATTAATATGGAAAATTTCCATAACTAGATGTTTTCATAGATTCCATTACAGGATAGTTGGAGGGTTTGGAATTGTTGTTCAGTTTTGACATATCATCCACCAAGTTCACTATAGATGTCTTAGGCTCATGTAGATCAGCCTCATCAAACATGACAGGGAAAAATTCTTCCACACATTTATTTCTTTTTTAAAACACTCTATAGGCTTTTCTAGAGATTGAATATACTAAAAAACCATCATCACTATTGGATTCAAACATGTCAAGATTGTCCATAGTATTAATGATATAGAATTTTCAACCAAAAACAGTTAAGTTACTTACTTAGGGTGTTTTATTGGTCCATAACACATATGGATTTCACTTTTAAATAGGTATAATCAACACTCTATTAATAGTATAGCATGAATTATTTACAGCATCGGCCAAAAAATAAAATGGTAAGTCAAATTCACTAAGCATAGTTCTAGAAATCTATTTTAAGGTCCTATTTCTTCTTTCTACAAATCCATTTTATTGAGGTGTAATAGGGGAAGAAAAGTTATGACCATAGACATTTTGTGACAAGAAGTATTAAAACTCATGATTAACAAACTCATGATAAAGGTCACTTCATAAGGATTTAATTTTGTGTCCACTATGGTTTTATATACTTTTTGCATATTTGGTGAATTGAGAGAAGTCTTCAAATTTGTGATCAAAAAAGAATGTCAAGGTATATGTAGAAAAGTCATCTATAAGAACAAAGTCATAGGAAATCCAATTTAAAATATAAACTCTAGATCATCGAAAAAATCCTTGGGAAATAACTTGAGAGGATAAGAAGCTGAAACTTTTTTCAATGGTTTGAAGGAGCTTTGGTGTTTCTCTCCCTTTTGACAAGGATTACACACTTTATCATTTAAAATCTAACGTTTTGGTAGGTATTTGACTAAACTTTTTCTGGTTATCTTTCTAAGGGAGTGAATATTGCAGTTTCATAGTCTTTTATTCCAAAGACATGAATCATTTTGAAATAAACATAAACATGAATCATTTTAGGAAACTAAATATTATATTCTTGCTGAATATACATTTTCATTTACCAATGAAAAAAATACTAATTCATTTTTTCATTTAAAAACTTTTCAATAATCAGTTTCAAATTTAAATGGAAATACATCATCAAATAATTTTTAAATACTAAGAAGATTATATTTCATTCCATCAACAAAAAGAACATATGAAATTTAAACTGAGTTAGGGTTACTGATTTGGCCAATGCCAATGATTTTTCCTTTGGAATTGTCACCAATGGTGTCATGTCCACCATCATTTTTTAATGTTATTGAAAAATGAATAATATCTTTTCATGTGTCTTGATCTCCCATTCTCCAGGTACCATAAGATTTTAAAGAATGTCGTTGAACAATTTTCCTACAAAATTGCCAAAAAAAAACCTAGATATTGGTACCCATATTTGTTTGGGTTCTGTAATATTAGTAACCAATGATTTAGTAACCCACATATTATTTATAGGTTTCCCATAAGCGTTATGAAAATTACATGAAAAATAAAATATATTTGGTTGGAAAATCATTAAATAGTAGGGAGTGTATAGTAATTTGTACTGGAAAAATGTTTTCCTAATCTATGAGTAAATCTATATGTTCAAGATTTAGATAAAAAATTATTCTTTACAAAAAAAAATTTTCTATGTTGATAGCCAATACCAGTAGGGTATTTATGGGAAATCGTTTTAGCTAGATTTTTTATCAAATTAACATTACCATTAGAAAACCATTCAGTGATGTTTTGTTATTTCTCAATATATATATATATAGTTCATTGTTTTCTTTGAGTAATTGATCATTTTCCTGTATTTCTACAGTAAGTTTAGATTTAACAGTTGAGGTAAGAACATATAGTTTCTTTAAAGACATGTATTTATGTTTTAGATCATTATATATCTCTTCAAAAATCTTGCAGTACTAAAAAATTTCTTCTTTATAAATATTTTCATAATCACATTCATCTCCAGAATAATTGTAATTTGGGAAAAGATATTCTAGGGTCACCTCAGATGTGTTTATCATGAAACACATATTGGATTTGTTATCATGTTCATTATGTGAAGATCCTGAGTCACATGAACTACCCTAATAATATCTCCAAGTTTCTTTCATTTCCTTTTATACATTCTATCTTTGTCCTCATATTTCTTTTTATACTTTATCTTGGGACTATCAACCATTACATGTCCTTTTCATTTACATTCGTAACATATGATCTCATCATACTAGTCATTTCTTTTAAAATCATTCTTAGAGCATCCCATTTGATCATATCAACCATCGAATATAGGATTTCTGAAAAATTTCTTCATTTTGTAAAATTTATTAAACCTTATGGATAATTGACCCATCTCATCATCACAATATGCTTAGGATTTTTCATTTCTATAATTTTCTACAGAGACTAACAATTTTTCTTTTTCTATGTGATTATAGGTAGTGGACTTAAATGCCAAAAATTTTCTTTTGGGATCATCATCTTCTTCCATGTTGACATTTAGTTCCTCTTCATAAATAATTAGTTTCCCAATGAGTTCCTTGACATGAAATTTTCTGATGTCACATTACTCTTTAATAGAGAGAGAGGTTCATCTCTATCTATCAGGTAGGCATATGATAATCCCAATAGTTTGTTCTTTTTTAGTAACATCTCTTCAAGAGAAATCATTGTGGTGACAATTTTGTTAAACCTAAGATACCTATCGAAAATATTCTCATCTGGAATCCCTTTTATGTTTTCATATTTAACAGAATATGTATTGAGTCTCATTTCATTTACACAAGATGATGCTTCCTGTGAAACAAACCAGGTATACCAAATTTTATGGTTAGATTTACATGAAATAATTTTGTTAAATTACTCATCTCTTAAAGAGAAATATGAATCATTCATGGATTTGAAATTGTTATTATATGTAGTCTTGGATCATTCATCCCAATTAATTGTATCAGTATCATGAACCCTATACTCTTCTATTATTGAAGACCAATATTCAAAGCCCTTACTTTCTAAATGCATTTTCATTTTAATTTTACATTGGGAATAGTTAGTTTCATTAAAGAATGGTGTTATTTTTGTTGCAACACCTTCCAGTATATAATACATAATAATGAAATACATTAAATGAGATAGAAATTCAGAATGAACATAAATTTATAGATCATTAAAGTACAACTAAAATCATTGTTGAATTGTTTTAAAAAAGCAGAGTCTTAACAAGAATATAAACTCCTCTAATACCAAATTTTGGTTAGAATAGAGTACTCAAGGGGAGGTAAATTGATTATCTATTAAAATTTATGTCGAAATGTTTCCATAAAATTTTTCACCAATCAATATCAATATATCCCAGTCAATCAAGGTAATACAGTTATAATAGTTTGACTATTCAAGTAAATTCTCAAAAGATTGATTAATTCTCATCATATCAATATGAGTGATTGATACTACTTTGGAAGCTATTCTAATAAGTGAAAAAATTATAACTACTCTCCAAGACGAACTGTCAATGTAAAATATAGTGTTTTGTAAAATATATATTAATGAAGAGAAAAAGTTAAATAAAATAAACAACGGATAAAACAAGTGGTTCTATCTCAAGATGAGAAATAATCCACTACACTTTGTGGTGATATACCACCAAGAAATTTATATTAATAAACATGATCCTCACCATGGATCCGGGTAAACAATATTTCACACGACTTTCCAGGTCACACAACATCTTCCACTATTTTTTAGGGTTATATACTTCCAGTTCACACAAGGACCTGTTCCGCACTTCACAATGGGAGTAAAAAAGATTAAAAATATATGAGAGGAAGGATATTGTGTATCCTTTTTTTAAGTGAACGATAAGTGTATTTTTTAATATATACATACACACACTGCTAGAATTCTCAAATCCATACACCACCGAGAAATGATGATGAGAAAAGGTTAGAAGTGCTCTGAGTGTTATTCTATGTAGTTATGGACTATTAGGATTAAGCACATACACGTATCGAGTCCACTCGTGAAAAATAAAGTATCACAAGTCTGGATATCTGGTATCCATGTATCATATTCATCCACGAGTTTGTACTATGAGGATGATTGTTCATATGATCTACGATATTACATCCTTCTGAATCTATGTAATGTGATTCTTGTGTTCTATAGTTGAATCTGGTTCCATGCATCATATATTTTAAACAATTCTCTATCTTCTACTACACATTATTGCAAATATTCTTGTTCCAATTCCATGATTTTCCTTTTATTTTATAATGCATGTGTTGGAGCATATAGGATGCATGTATTCTACACCTCATACCTTGTACTGTGATCTAACATGTCTACAATGAATTATTAATTATGTCAGTGCATTTAAAATACTCAAATATGACCATTAGAAATTAAATAGAAAATGAAGAATCAGAATAAATAATGGTGTCATAGTCTGTCTAAAATGGTATCACATGGAAACATTGTCACCAAAAAATGATGCCTACTTATTTTCCATTGAGCTGTGAGAAAATCCTGACGACATTACTTTTTTGAGATTTGGAACCACTAGCTCAAAATCGATGTTAGAATCATGGGGTCTTGTGATTTCCCAAACATCGAATGGTGTCTTAGTGATGGTAGAAAGTAACCAGTAACATAGACTTTATCTGATATGAAACAAGTTATGATATATGGGTCACAGTATCTGGGTTACAGTGTATATGGTTACAATTTCTTGGATACGATGTCTGGGATACGATGTCTAGGTTACATTGTCTATGGTATAGTGTTTGGGTTATGGTGTCTGGGAGACAGTGTCTGGTTTACGGTGTCTGGGACACTGTGTCTGGTCATGGTGTATGGGTCCTAGTGTCTTGGTCACTGTGTTTGGTCACCGCATCTGGGTTATGTTGTCTGGTCATGGTGTCAGGGACACTGTGTCTGGCCCTTTCCTAGAAAACCAAAATTGGTGCAAGAATCACAGTTTCTAAAACATCTACAAATATTAATAAACAGTCTTCAACGTTAATTTTCATATATTAAATTATACATGATCAATCATATAAGAAATAATTATAGAAAAAATTTAAGTATAGAGTAAAATAATATCATATTAATTTGGATAAAATCTATTTAGTGGAAGTTTATTTAAATCCTAAAGAAACCAACCATCTCTACACTTGATCCGATATAGATTAAAAAGGATTAACATGATTTATAGGGTTTACCCGATTTTGGATCATTAAAACAAGATTAAATCCAGATGGTCCAACATCTTTCATGTTAAATATTAATAATTCCTTAACCATTTTTGTAACCCAGATCCTGAAAAAATAAAATGAAATAAGATAATAGGTTAATAACCCACATTGTGAAATTATTCTCTTAGCGAGTCTGTGAAAGTAAAAGGATGAAATATATGCACACATAATCCCACTTCCATTTCAGAACAAGTATTAGTTGAGGAAAACCTGAAGGATTATGATTCATGGACTTAATCTGATATCACATAATGGAACAATATATGATATTATTTATGTCCCAAATCATACCAATCCACAAGAACCAATGATTCAAGTGATAATCCATCTTTCTAGTGACTAGGTTAATAGTTCCACATGTGAAATAAAAATCATACATCATATCAATTTTAATAGGTGAAGTAAAAAACCTCAGTACATGATGGAAATAACTCACTTAGTGGAATGAGAATAGAAAATGATTTTCTACCCCATATAAAGAGCCTATGATATTATGAAATTCAACATCCCACTACTACTCTTGAAAAACTAACACAAAAAGAGATAATTTATATTGAATTATAACTAGATAAGTAAATTTCCCATAATCCTATTCATTAATATGTATCATAATAAATATTCCAATAATGATCCACTCATATGATGACTCCATCATAGTTTTGGAAGGAAACATTTTATTGAGGGTATTAGTAACCACATTCCAAAACTCATGGGAATATGTGATGTAAAAAAAAATTATTTAGTACTCCACCGACATACTAAAACTATGATTATGGTCTTTATTATAAATGATATATACCAAAATATAATGTTCTAAATAGTCAATGAATTTTTCCCCAAAAGGTGATTTATCTTGTTCTAAAGGGAATGTATAATTGATAAAATATATAGATCGTTAGTGGTGTAGTTCATCTTTTATTGCCAAAGATAATGAGATAAATTCCCCTCATGTGATAACCTTTGACTTGAAAACATCCAAACCCCACACATGAACCATAACAATACATGATGTAACCATTCCCATCATTTTAAGTAATTATAATATGGTAGGTATTCAAAAAAATATAAATTCAACAAAGGAATCTTGTCTTCTATAATACCATTTTAATTTCACTCCATTTCTAGTGTGATAAGTTTATGAATAGTATAATGTTTATAAATCCATTACATAGTACTAGTAATAATCTATTGGGCCAAAGAATCATTGGATCTCAATTAAATTTATCATATATTCCCAAAATATCATGGCTTTAAACATTTTTGTGTTAAAAAAAATTCTATATTTATAGATCACTTTCCCTTATTCATAATATTCATGAATTTTAATGTTTCACTTTGATAACCTAAAACAAAACATTGATAAAAAAAAGGATACAAAATCTGCTCTCAATTGATTCTTATACTGTGCCTTGGTTCATATGTCAATAAATATGTTGTTCACGATCACCTAAATGATTGAATTTAGGTAGTTGAGAAATATCCATGTCATCAATATAATAACATCTATATGATTAATATGAAGGTTTAATATTGCAACAAGAATCCCATAGTTTTCAATGATTTTCCTGAAGGTTGTTTTTTAAATTTCTAACTATTTAATCATGAGTCATTGGTAGTACACCCAATGATCAATATTAGAGAACCACATAGGCCACATTAATTGATTAATAAAAAATTAATGTTGTATATGTGATATATATTCTTAATAATCAATAAGTTGATATTATGATATTCAACATTTAACGATAGAGTTTTGTTCACCTCATCAGAATAGTGACATGGGCTTCCCCAAATTGATAAACATGGACAGATCAAGTCCTTATCTTCTAAAATTTTCACCTCATTAATATTTTTTATTCCATATATTATAAAATAATAGAGAGTGGTTGGGTCCTAAATAGTAAATCTATCAGAATATAACGTCTCTATCTAGGGTTGGACCCAAGATGATGGTTTGAAAAACAATAGGAGACTCTTTAACAATTGAATGATTTTCAAAACACATGAATTACTCGTCATGTTCAAGTTTAAATAAAATTATCAATTTACTAGGATCTAATAGAGAGTTTTTTATTTATGGGATCTTGTATCCTATTCTCCTTTTAACACCTAGGCCATCCAATTAATATTAGTAAAATATCCCCGTCAATGAAAACAATTAATACAATCTCTATTGTTTACCACCGATTTTATAATGATAATAATATCAAATAGTTCTGAATCAAGAACAATAAAATCTAATGATATATCAACATATAATAAAGAAAAATTTCATTAGTGGAATCATAAAACCTACCACTTATATTACTAAGAGGAAAATAAATCTTCATAGCATAAGGCGTGAGTTTTGAATAAAGATTTAATACATTCAAATGGTTGGACGATATAATTTTGTGAGAGGAACAATTAATAAATGGAGAATTATATATATATGAATTAATTAAGATCGAATATCTCATAGTTATTTGGAACACCTCAATATCAATTAAAAACTATTAAATTAAATAAAACTACTTCACCATAGATGTAGAGTTAGTTAATCACTAAAAGATTCTTGTTGAAGTCCAACATCCTTTGAAGAATCTAACTACACCACTAACCCTATCAGTGGTGAAGAGGATAAAACAATTATTTTGGTTTATTAGTATAATTTAAATCATTTAATATGACCATGTAATACACTAGATGTCATAAACATTGAGATTTTGAGGAATATAATTTCTCATTACATGTTTTCTCACATAAAAAAACTTATAAGGCCTATGAATTTCATTGAAAATGTTCTACGATGAGTTATCAATTTTTAGGCACCACCACATCCCATATAAGACTTTATTAACATCTTATTCCATCTATAAGTGCCAATATATCTACCATAATTCCTAGAATGAATTCTAAAAAATTAGAAATTTCTATCGAGATCATTTTACCTGTTTACTTGATCTATAACCTTGTACTATGTGGAGTTTTTCTATACATAGACCAATGGATATTTATCTATTTATAAAACCATATAAATATGATGATCCATTAGATTTTCATTCAATAAAATATATACATAGAAATTATTATACTATGAATAATAGTTGGATTACTGGATAAATAAGTAATCAAAATGATAAATACTAAGAAACTATAATGACGCCTCCAAAATCATCTTGTAAGGGTAAAAAATCATGGAAAATATGGTATTAAAGACTATTCACTCTAAACTAGAACATTTTTTATAGAACCAATGAATCCTGTCACCTTAAACTAGGTACTTTAATCATAAAAAAACACTTCAATTTATTATAATCTATATTTTCAATGAATTTATAGATATTAATAATCATTCCAAACATTTTTCCACTTAAGAAAAAACTTTTTTACGAACACAACTGTGTTTTACCTAAATAAGTTAATCAAAAAACATTTGGTGAATGTTTTTAATCATATTTTTGTTTTATATATTAAATTAAAAATTTAATTTTTAACATATGTGTTTTTTAGGTAGTAGATAAGTATAAATCCATCTTTTACTGATAAAAGATGCGGTATAATAAAAATTTGTCTCAACACCGTTTGTGATCTCATTTTAATTTTTTAGATATTTTTAGAAAATTTGTTTGAAAAAAAGTATAATTTTTAAATTATAATTTCTTAATTATCTTATTGTAAATTTATGAAAATTCCATGAGAATATTAATTTTTCAATGACTTGTTAAAATTATGTTTTTATTAATAAATATCATATATTTTAATGAACTAAAAAAAATAAAAAAAAATTATGATTGTTTAAAAATAAATTTTTTTCATTTATATAAATTAATACAATTTACGTAACTTGTTTCATTTTAATACTTAATTTTGAAATATAAACATTTTAAACATTTGAATATTTTTCCTTTAGAAACATGTATTCTTATCACGTCTTAAGAATTAATTTTAAATTAACAATTTTTAAATATGTGAAAGGAATATGGATAATTGAATTCAATATTTTTAGTCATTATTATATTTTTTATAGATTATCTGAAAATAATTTTTTATAATATTTTAAAGTAAAAAATATTATAAATTATTTACCATAGTTAAGGTAAAAATGTGTTTAATATGGTGGGATTAAACTAAATATATTTGGGTTAATAATGACAAAAAATAATCCATAAAATCATTTTATACACATATAATGCAATAATATCATAAATATTTATTAATAAACAATGTAAGGGAATTTTGACCTGTGAAAATCATTGGTACACTGTTTTCATTTTATAAATTATATTTGTGAAACTTTCCTAACATGTAAATGGCCGCCACATCTCCCCCCTCATTAAACATCCAAAATCCATTTGTTATTTCAATACATATATAAATAAATTCCCTGAATAAATAATATCATATAATAATACATTTTGGGTAATAAATCAAACCTACAATGCCTTGTGTTGAAAAACATAGATGTTTTCTGAAGAATTGTTAACACCACTAATCAAGTTTTTTATATTATTTAATCCTCCACTACCTAAAATTCTTATTAAAACACAATAATATAAAATATTATGAATCTTAAATGAAATTTTAGGTTATTAAGTTAATTTAATGATCCACAAATATATCCACTTCCACAGAATGGGCTACAAAATCATTATTATTCTGTACTGAAAATTTAATCCCCATGAAATGATGTCATTCGTTTTTTCCATTACCACATATCACGAATGGATATAATGATGGATTATGTTTTTATATATTTTATTTATTATATTATTATAATTTCAAAAATATTATATCAGATAAAAATTGTTTCTACCCTTTCTTTGGGAATACGATAATGTTGCTCCTGTGTAGAATAGTATACCACATCGAAAAGTGATGTAACTATTTTACACTTTACCCAAAAGGTAAAAAATAAAATTTTAATGATAATTTTAGATAAATATTACATTATAATTATCATTTAATGTTAACATATTATTAAGTCTATTTCCCTTCAATCCATTGAGAAATTGGAATGTTAATTCCTACGTATGTATGAACTAACCTCTCTAGGAATGATGTATTTATTTTTCTATATATAAATAGTGAGGATTAATATATATTTATATTATTAATAACAATATCAAGATTATATATAAATTTTTAAGGTATGAGGATAAATAAAATAGTAGAAGAAAACTGACATAAAAAAGCAGTTTTACCAAAAACCTGATTATAACAAGGTATTATTTAAAAATTCCTATTAAAAGTCGATAATTAAATCATATATTGTATGATATATATTATTGTGGTTATGTAATATATTTATAATATATAAATATTAATTAAAATTTAGTTTTCATTGTATTCATAGGGTGTTGATACTTAGGTTAATGGATTTCAAGTCACACTATTGTTTCATGGAGACTTATGAAAATTAACTACTCATTTATATTATGGTTTATATATATTTCCCCTTGTAAATGTTATATCATAAATTTTAATTATTTGAGGATTTTTTTTATTTTTCAATTTTGGTTACTATTTTATCATCATAATGATACAAATTATTACTAAATTGTTAATGGATTTCTATCTCATTTTTGAGATTTATGAGAAATATACCATATCCACCACCAATATAATTTATGGGGAGTATATATTTTACCTGAATGTTTTTTATGAATTTCATAATAAAAAATATAATTATTTAATTATCCATTTTAGTAGATCTATTTTATAGTGATTATAATTTAATTTTACTAATGTATTACATATTTTATGCCAAAATATCATCATTTATTAGGATGGTTCTTGATAAGGATTCGAATGATGTAATATTATGTATTTTGTCTATAGAAACTAATGTATTATATAGTACTCAGATTATGTGATGATAATTTATTCTATCACTTCATTTTTCTCCCTTTTTTAAATTAAGAGTTGAAAATAATGTTTTTTTTGTAAAAAACAAAATTATTTCAATCTTTAGTTCAAAAAAGTGTTTTTAATTTTTTTTAAAAATGTGTTTCACAAAATGTATTTATCATTATTAAAATGATAAACTAATGTTATTTTAACCATTTATTTATATTTAATTTTTTTTGAATGATATATTCATTTAATTTAAAAATAATTCTCATTTAGATTTATCAAACATGTGAAATTAATAATTGACATAAAATGTACAATATGAACCTAATTTGCTACTATCTTACCATTATTTCCATTTAATATTCCTTTATAAGTTTTCTCGGTTATTTTAAAATTGTATTTTTAATAATATTTAGTTTTCTGAAGTATTTCTTCAATGTGGAAACGGTGTTTTCCTAATGAATAGTTTTAATGTATATTTCAATATTCATCTATATGTTATCAAATATTATATTAAAAGGAATGGTTTTCAAAATTATTTATTCATTTTTAGTTTAAAAAACTTGTTTTTAATGATTTTTTTTCCATTAGAAATTATCCAAAATTAATTAAATGTTATTTTCCACCTAATATGACATATATTTCTATTACCATTGCCTTATAGAGGTTATGATCCAAGAATACCATTTATTGTATATCATTGAAATTCTTTTATTTATGATGGAATGTTGTTTAGGAAACATGGTTATCATATACATATCATACGGTGAGAAAATTATTATGAAATCAACTTTTTTTCATGCGTTAAAATATGTTTAAATGTTTAAATGATTAAATGATTAAATAATTAAATAATGAGTTTATTGTGAAGCCTAATGATTTTTTACAGGTTATGATATGCTGGAATGTTAAAGAAACCCATTCAATTAATGGGTTATGATATGGTGAATGTTTTATGATATTTTGCAACCCATATTTATGATTTTAATTATATTATATGTGGGATGTATATGTAAATATAATTCATTGGATAAATATTAATATATAATGACATTGGTAAGAATAAAATGTTCAGTTAAAATGGTTCAATAAATTATTTTTTTCCACTATGATGGTTTTGGGTGTGTAACATTATAACTATGATGGTTTTCGGAGTAATCCCATTCCACAATTATAGACTTTTCAATAAGGCTTTACTACTATGTAAATGATTCTTTATTATTATCTCTATTCCACAATTCCATATCTTATTCCAAATTTATGCCATCAAGGATGATTTTATTTGAATCACTTATTATTCAATTCTTATAAACAACCATGATTTGTGACATGTATCAAGATAATTATATTTTATTTACATGTTTATTTTATAAAATGTGAATCCCATGTTCTCATATAATTATGCTCATTTAATGATTTTGTAATCATTTATATCTCACACTCTTACCCTTATTAAGAATATGATATCACCATTTCTTATTTTTATCTCCCTTTTTTATGAGGTATGGTTTTATGTATAGTATATGTGACATTATTATTGAAATGGAAGATATTTATTGGGTCATTTAAATTTATAAATTATTTATATATAAAAGGTGTAATATATATTTAAAATTCCTAGTTTTATATAGTTGTTATTAGAGTAATGGTTATGTAAATATTTATAATGCATTATAATAAAATTTTATTTAAATCCATATATATTTTTCAAATTATGTGTCCTTGTATGTCTCTAAGGATATGTTTGTGGAAGAGTCAAATTATACAAAAATGAATTGAATTTTTTTTAAAGGATAGAGTTAGTGGTTTTTATGAAATATAATCATTTTACGGTTCTTATAAATTGATCTAGACTTCTTATAATTGTTCCTAGGAGTTATAACTCGGATAAGAGTGAATTGAGTTGGACTCTATCATTAATTGGTGCATGAAAAGGAACCTTTATTCACAATAATTTTTACACTCATAGGGGATATGGTTTCAAAATTTACAAAAACATTATGAATCATGATTAAAGATTTAAATGATGAAAATTAATGACCTAGGTAAATATTATATTTTAATATATTAAAAATAAAGTTTCATGATTTAGCTACCATAAAATTGATTTTTTATGATTTTTTTCCAATAATAATTATTATTTCAGACACAAAGCGTTTTGGTTGTAGTAAATTGCTTGATCCCAAAGGTACTATATTAATTTTTGAGTCTGAAAAAATAGGAAAAAAATTACACAAAGGAAGCTAGAAATTATTCGAGTGGTAGTGTCAATTCATTTTTCAATGCTCACACAACAATATCATTCAATTTGTCATGGTGGTATTTTTAGAGAGAAAAGAAGGATATTTCATTATGTCAAGTCTTCCGTGAGGATATGAATACCTTATTTTATTTAATTGTTTAATACGTTTATTTTTGAAAAGTGGATCATTTCCATTGAAATTAATTATTTCTTTTTTCCATTGTTTTGAACATGAGTAACTCATTTTGAGTACATATTATAGGAAATTTAATAGAAATTAATGGTGGTATTTAATCATGAATATATTAGAACATGTTTAACTTACTCCAAGTATAAGGATTCATTCACGAACAAAATTTTCAAGATGTAATTTCCACTTATTCATGTAATAAAAATGGAGAAGGATTTTTTCGCGTTAAAAATGATTATGGATCCATTGGAACATACGAAAAAAATAATACAGTTCTAAAGAGGTATGTTTTAGGTATCATTATTTGACCAGAATTCATAAAGGATATGTAATTTTTTAGTCTGATACCCTTTCATGAAAGGGAATTTTCAATAAGAAAATTTATTAGGTATAAATATATTGTTCAAAGTGAAACCATGGTATAAATATTGGTTGGAGTTACATATCAATCAAATCATTTTGATAAGAATAGAAGGATGTAATTCAATGGAAAAATTGAAATAACATAATTAAAGTAATATAATCATTACCTCGTGATCAATGTCTGGGATTATAGAATGAATAAATTATATTAAGGGGACATGTAATCTTTTTACATGTCATAATGAATTTCATTGATCAATTAATTATCGATATAAAGTTAAATGTTATGTATATTTAGAAACATAGATAATGCTAGATAAAATTCACCAACCACACTCTAGTACTAAAAATTAATTGAGTGTGGTAATAATGAAAATTAATTCCCCAATACAATGTATATGGATGATTATAAGCCACCCCAAATTCTGATGTCAATGGAATATGATACAGATTATTTAATCACTATAGTTTAAGTGAGACATTATAATTAGGGAATAATTATCCTCCACTCCCATGATATACATGTCATAGTTAATTTTGTATGAATAATCTTTATAAATATCTTAATATTCATACATTAGTGAAATTTAATTGTATTTAGAGAATTTAGTATCTCACCCTATAAGGACTGTGGAATAATAAAATTAAACAAGACAATATATCTGTACATAATTAAAACCTACCCTACAATCCTAATTTTACTATATAAGATAATAGACTATTGAATGAATGATGTGAGAATTTTGTTTGGGAAGAATATATTTCTTAATGTAAGATTAGGATAAGTGTTTTGGAAATAATAATTTGGTTTTTTATTTAAGGATGATCATAAGATCTGGTTTATTAAAACCCATATTGATGTTTATTAGGATGGGTGTTTATCAGTATTATGAATATTTTAGGTGAATTATTTATTAGTAAACCACTTGTGTTTGTATATATTTTTGTGATATAGTTATTTAATATACAATTCGGTTACACATTGTGGATATAAGATTAAAGTTCTTGTTATAAAACCACTTATCTTATCATTGATGTTGAGATAATTATGGATTTTTTTCGATCTATATACAATGTCAACACATTTCATAGTAATTAGATAGGATTTATATATAGGTATTATTTCCATAATATAAATTAATGAAGTTTTAAATTTATATAGAGTACCACATGCAATTGAGCTTAATTAACATAAAACTTTTACAATGATGTTTTAGTGATGTAATATGTAATATATTTACACAATATTTATTTTCATAACATCGTATCATCCTTAGATTAATGATCAGGCCGAATAAAAAATTTACACCATAGAGGATATCATATGATCATATTATATGTGTTTAAAAGGTGTTTCAGATCGAAACTTTTCTTTAGTTGTGTGTTCTTACTCCAATATCACTTCCTTGGATATTCATATGTCACAATAAGAATCACATTATGGAAATAAATGTAGAACATAATCATTTTTGAATAATTTTTCCCAAAAAATTATTGGGGGATAATAAATAGTTATTGAAATTATTGAAAAGTTTATATCCATTAACCTATATTGAATAGACGCATCATTTCGGTAGAACGGTTGTGATGAAATTAGGTTGGTATCCTATATATTGGTGCCTTTAACAGTACTCCCTCAATTCCATGATGTGTTCCATGTATCTCAGTTATATATGACCCATAATATATACTATACTCTCAGTTCACAATAATAGAAAATAGTTTTTTTTTGGATTAAATAAGAATTGTTATTATATATATTAATTAAAATGTTCTAAAAAATAATGTTACTGGACTCGTAAACATTTTCTAGCGAATCCACCAGTTTGATGAATTTACACAGGAACCTGAGCATGCAATAAAGCAGAAGCATCCTCAGTTTTTAGTACAAAAAATATTCATTTGAATAGAAATCTTAATTTTAGGATTGGGGATTAATGTAACAATTTTTTATTTTGAGAAATGTTTTCCCCCAAATAAATTTATAATTTTCAATATTTTTCATTACACCCAACAGGGAGTTTAAAAACAATGTGACATTCTATTAAAATATAATTATTCAATATAAACGTAATTTCATTTCCATTTGAATGTTGGGTATGAATATTATCCACTAAATTATAAAAATAAATTCATTAAACATGTATAAAAAAGAAATTTTTTGTTACCAATTAACTATAATTGAAAATAAATACCATTTGAATATAAAAGAAATATTTTTCTGAAAAAATATTGTTATCCATAGACGTTTTATTTACAGAAATATATTATTCAATCCCAATTTTATGAATTAATTTATTAAATATATATATAATAAATATTCAATAAATTTTTTTACATTCATCATATTTTTTTTATAAAAGAGATTATAATAAATCTAATTTTATACTTAAAATAATTTTTTTTAAATGGTTTTTCCTTTTACCTAAACATTTTAAAAATAAATTTTCACTCCATAATGAATTTTTTTATGTATATTTATTTTTTAATATCATAATATTAATGAATTATTATGTTTAATTTCTATATTTTTTTAATGATAACTATTTATTCATAGTAAAAAATAACAGTTTTTATTATGATTTTTAAATTTTAAATGATTTAATATACTTGAAATTTTATACATATGGATGTCAATAAAATAATATTTAGATAATATAAATTTTAATACAATTTTCTTCAATTTAATAATATTCATATTTATTTTTTATATAATTTCCTTTTAAACATCTAAACATTTTCTCTTTGAAAACTTGTTTTCTAGTTCAATATATAGTAATAAATAGAAGTTATACCTTTATATAGATTAATGGAATATCTAAAAATGGATTAAAAATTTTAAATAAAAATAATTGTTTTCTAATATTTTAATCATTAATTTCTTCCATAATAAATAGAAAAATCTGTAAATTTGTATTTTGTAGTCAAAGATAAAAATTAGTTAACCAGGGGTTATACTAAGAACAGAAGAGCTAAAAGTGATCCAAAACATGCCCAAACCACCTCTTAGAGACACAAATATATCTAATATATTATATGATCATGAATTATTCCTTTTTTATCCTATTGAAATGTGAAAAATGGGAACTCTTTATTCAATTAAATAATTACAATTGTACCACTCAACTAACTATTTAAATTTCACCCCTTCTCCTCTTCAATTAACTTATACAATAACTATTATTCCAATCAATATATTACCAAATAAAATCCTACCATCACTTATCTCATATAATAATCCATATTTTATGTATAAATCCAAACTATGAATACATTTGGTGAAAACCAAAAGTAGTTGTTCGAAGAAGAAGTAACACCCTGAACCAAGCACTATATTTTGATTTCATCTTCAAATAACATCAATTATCATTAAAATATGATGATATAACAATCTAAATTTATTCCAAAAACATTTATGTTTAAATTTTATTTTCTTCACCCAAAAACTACATTCATTTCCAACAAATAGGTTTTTAAAATTATCATTCATGGGTATATTAGATTTCCTCATCACAAGATTATGTAATTCATTTTTCCATTACAAGACATCACAACTAAATATAATGATATATTTTTTATATTTTCCTTTTATGATATTTTTATACTTCATGAATTATTATATAGCATAAAATATTATTACATTCTACTATGTGGGAAAACAATAATGACCCCCTCCCCACAAAGTGTACCCCTCATGGGCCGGAAATTTGAGAAGGGTGATAATGATCCCCTTAGTCCCGCATCCAATAGGCCACAGGATGACGACTAGCACCGAGGGTATGATAATCACAAGATGGGAGGCATTACCCTCTAAGAGAACACTTGTGGAAGAGAGAGATAAGATATACACCGATAAACTCCATCTCATAACTGGAATATAAAGGAAACCCATATTCATATATGAAATTTCATGAAAATGTACTACAACTAGAAGGGGAAAAATAAATGTGCCCAAAAAAAGTAAAAACAGCAGCAACCACAAGCCTGAATATCTCCTACAACTCCAAGCTAGTAGAAATCATCTTAATCTCCAACCTGCTCCAAGTGACCTGAAAAACAGTTTATATATACATAAGGTGAGTATAACAGTTTACTCAGTAGGATCCTCCCTGAAGCCTCTCGTGCAAAAGTAAAGAAAGAATACTAAAGCATAGTGAACAACAAGTGAAACCAACTCATCACCTAAACAGGTATACTATGTTCCCAACCTCACCATGGATACTCTCATCAAGTATTGTATACAAGAATATATCTTATAATAAAAAATATCATGGGTACCCCACTACTACTTTTCCACTAGTTTTCTGGTTTTCCCCAACGTCGCACATCCTAACCATCACTCTCCAAAAAAACTTTCCTGCAGAAACCTGGGCGAAGCACCACAATATGAACCTCGTTCTCCACAAAGGCTTTCCTGTAGACACCTGGGGGATGAACCACACCTTCCTAACAACCAAAAGTAACATGGTAGTTTCCATGATCCACCATATCTCGCATAACGTGTATCATACGTCGGGTATTATACCTTAAGCCATTATAGCCCATACACCGAGTAAGGATCCTCAAGCCATCACAACCTACACAAGTTACACCTATTGTAGTACATAGAAAACTATATCCAGAATATATGTTTGTGAATAACCAACATCCATTATAGCACTCTACACACATGTATGGGGAAAACTAACCAATGTGTCTATCAGCACAAGTAACTACCAAGAGACGATGGTGGGGACAAAGGGGGTATTTAGCCATTCGTCCCCCCACCGGAATGTTTGGGAAAACACCCCCTCAAGTCTCAGAATCCCCAGGGTGTCAGTTATCCCTTACTGACACCATGGAGTAGACTATAGAATCACAAAAAGTACAGGACATATTATAACTCAGAACCACACTATGGTAATTAACATGTCTTAGACACAACTGTAGCTAACGTCTCTCAGACTCTGGGATGCTACTTCTAAGACAAGGTATCCTATAAGCACAAATACATTTAAAGAGATTTATTAGATTACATCATTCCATTTTTTCCAGTACCATTGTACGTTAAATAATTATTTAATCTTTAATTAACCATGAACAATTCCACATTAATATTTCATTAACATCACACCCAAAGTCAACTATTCCTTCAAAAATTATATCATCATCATTATGCTCCAGAATCTACCTTCCCATGGGTTAATAATATTTATTCAAATATTAATTATAGAATTACTTTCCCATATTCCCAGGAATTCTAGTAAATCATTCTATGCTACTAAACACAAGGGTGCTCAACCCACTAAGTAGATGTACTACCCATCGAGTCTTTGCGGCCTATAGCAATAGCGTAGACCTATTCCCCCTTGAGAAGCTATACATGGAAATCATGTGGCATACCCTGCGTGTATTCGCCTCTCTCGGGAGAAGTGTAAGCAAGGACATATGCCTTGAAGAGTGGGGAAATGTAAAGCAGATACACAACCAATAAAAATTACCATGTATCCAAAAATCACATCCACTCCATTCCATCATCCCTAGTGTCCTCCCTAACACCCATATGCATAAATCGATGCATCTATCCACTCTATGCATCATTAGCTGCCACAACCAAAAACTTATATGCCCCCACATATCACAAAATCCATCCAAGATCACATTACAACACAAACAGAAAGAAAAAAACACCACATTTAATTGGGCTTTTGGACCTTTAACAATCAAGAGGGTAACTCAGAACCCATTAAGGAATTATTAAACAATCAATTCTTTAATCCATCTTGGTTAAACCGATTTATTATTCACAGGTTCCAAATTCTCGATACCTCACTAGTAAGTTATCATAAATAAATAAATATTCTTACTACACTAATTTGATTAACATCAAATTACAACAAGAACAAGATTCGTTTACGTGCCTCTTTATCTATAGTCAAAAAATTATCAATTAATCCCAATTTACATTCTTTACCAATTTCAGTCAAGAACGAACTGAAAATCAAAGAAAGCATTGATATCACACTATCTAGAAAAACACGAGGCAATAACATACGGTTGATATCAATTAATTTATCTTGTTGAAATATTTAATATGTCAATTCCATGGTCATCCAATGGGATTAAACATGCTAAAAATAAATTTTCACATAAAATAAACGAGAAGCAATTAATCACCTACCCTTAAGAGTTATTAACATTCTTTATCCACACAATGGGTCAAGATCCTCCTCTCGCACCAACTGCATCCACCTGAGGATACCACGGAACAACCGCACCAGCCAAACCCCCCGAAAAACCCCATTAAAAGAATATAGATTACATGCTTTAATATGGTAGGGAGAGATAGGAGAAAATACAACTCGTTTGCATCAAAACAGAACAAAACTGATCCGAGGAGTAAGGTTTGATTGTGAAACCCCTATGGGAAGTAATGAAAGGTTCTAGCATCTCATAGCCATGAACAAATAGAAAGGACATGGGAGGATGATATCTTGTCCCTTCTGAAGATTTTATGGGGTGATGGTTTAAGATATGCATAATTCCCCATAAAAAGAGTATCACATTAACACACATTGTTTGACCGAGCAAAAACATCATGAGACATAGGAATAATTAATATGGAATTTATGGTCATTTAATTATACTCCTTAATTTGAGGGTTGCAACATCACAGACGGTTCTCCATTCCAACACCGTATGAGGGAGATATGTTGGATGTAAGATCTCGTAATAATAATAATATTATTATTATTGGGTGTTTCATGGACCCGATCCATGAACCATAATTTAGTATTCCACATTATACATGAATCTATTGTATTAATGACAGGATCACATCACCACTAACGAGAAGTCAATCGGGTGTCGCACGCATGAGTTATGGTGGGTTGAAGAATTAATAATAATAATAATAAATCTATTATTTTCTGAGTGCTTCGGGTACCCGATCCAAAACCCAAAAAATACATCCAATAATGGACTCAAAATTTCCGTCTTGAAGTCAGCGTCACACTGCATTGATAGTTCGTAAAACTGAGGTCACACGAAGAAGATACGGTCAAAAAAGTGTTTTATCAACAAAAACAATAATATGATTATTATATTATTATTTTTTTAATTAATTTATTTCAAATACCCAAGGTCACGCACCAGTCTCTCCAATTTGGTGCTCCTCACTCTCTTTTACCTTAATTGATTTATTTTTCTTTTTCTTTTATTACTTCCCCATTTAATTCCCACATTCTATCTCCAATCTAACTTTTTTATTCCAGATTTCTTTTCCCACTCCACCAAAAGTGGTGCCTCCCCTTGGCCATTAATCTATGCCCTCACGCCCCAAATCCTTTATCACTTCAATTTTATTATTAATAATATTAACAATAATAACATCCATCATTAATGTTCTAATTTAATACCATTAAATTATTTGACCATGGTTATTCTCACATTAAATTAGATCCATTCTATTTAATTAATAACACACTAAAATACACCATTTCCATTATTATTTAATAGTAAAAAATACTCCTCCAATTTCTTCAATAGTTCGCCATCATTATCACTAATTATTATTAATATTATTGACACCCATTATTATATTATAATTACACTCTCTCTCTCATAAATTAAATCTGTCTCCTACAAAACTCACACGACATCTTCCTGACCTTAATTTTCATTAAGTAAAGGACTGGAGAGGTCTGAACCATTACATCAGATACCTCTCAAAACATTCTCGTCCCCGAGAATTCAAAACCAACCTAAAGAGACAAAAAAAATTAACGGTGTCCGAACAATCACCCATTGAGATACCTCTCAGAAGAGAGCAGGAAACAAAAAGAAAAAAAAAAGAAATTCACAAATAAAACATGAAATTGCTAACAACAAAGGAAACATCATTACATGAAAGGAGTTAAGCATCAAAAAACACTAGGTACAGAGCACATATCTGTGACTCACATTCCCAGGTACTCTCCTCTATGCAACCATGACTCCACAAGACATGAAGTATGGTGATATAACGCACGTGAAACACCTTCTCCTTTCGGTCTTGGATATCCACAGGTCGCTCCTCAAAAGTTCCATCATCATCAACATCGATCTCTCCCCAATCAATAATGTGGGAGTCATCATGAAGATAATGATGGAGCTGTGATACATGGAAAACAACATCTATCTGACTCCTCTGTGGGGGATTTGCTACTCGATATTCCATAGCTCCAACACAAGCTAAAACATCAAAAGGCCCAACATACTAGGGAGAAAGTATACTTCCATGACCAATCCTTCATTTCCCACGACGGGGATTCACCTTCAAAAACAAATTACCCTCAACATTAAACCCCAAGGGTATCCACCTTTGATCAACATATGATTTTTGATGATCTTGTGCTGTCATAATCCTCTAACAAATCACCTGAACCATCTCTGTTGCATTCTGCACTAGTTTCGGTTTTATAATTGCTGACCCTCTGACCTCAGTCCATCACAATAAAGAATGGAAAGGCCAGTCATACATGGCTTCAAATGGCACAATACCAAGGGTAATGTGAAAACTATTATTTTAAGAGAAATCCACCAAGGGTGAGTGCTTCATCCATGAACCTCCAAAATCATGAACACAAGAGCGTAACACTTCTTCACGATTTTGGATGGTTCGCTCTGTCTAACCATCCGTTCGAGGGAGAAAAGCAGTGCTAAGGCATAGTTGAGAACCAAAATCATGTTGGAGACCCATCTATATCCTGGAGGTAAAACGAGGATGTTGATCAGAAATGATCATACTAGGGACTCCATGAAGTCTCACTACCTTATCCATATACGACCTCGAGAAAACAACCACTGAGCTCGACATCTTGATTGCTATAAAGTGTGACAATTTTGCTAAATGATCCACTACCACCCAAATTGCATCATGTACTCCTGAAGATCAAGGTAAACCTGTAACAATGTCCATTGATATTTCCTCCCACATCCACTGAGGAATCTCTAATGGATGGAGAAGACCACCAGGAACACCGTGTTCATCCTTCACCTTTTGGCAGACTAAACTTCGAGACACAAACTCCGCTACCACACGCTTTAACCCAGGCCACTAAAACTGACTCCTCAAGGATCGGTACATCTTTATCATGCCATGATGTACTTATAAGGGCGATCTATGGAACTCTTAGAGAGACATATCGCACAACGTCATGGGAACAAAAATCCTTCCATGATACAACAATCGGTGATTTTCCTCCTCTGACCAACCATTAGGGGCCTCACCCCAAACAACTAGGTCTCTCCAAAACTCCACCTCTAGATCCTCCAAATATGACTCTTCCACCTTCTAAACCATGGATGACTATACATTCATCTGAAAATGACATCCTCTACCCCCAACTTCTCCAATATCAAGATGCAATGAAAACAGTTCATTCATTACTCTCCATGAATCTCCGAATTCATGAACACCATCAATACATGACTTTTGGATGAATGCATCAGCTACAACATTCCCTTTTCCTGGTTTATATGATATTTCGAAGTCGTATTCCTATAAGAACTCAATCCATCGATGCTGTCGTAAGTTCAAGTCACGATGGGAGGAAACATACCCCAATCACTTATGATCAGTCAAAATCACAAAGCGCTCACCAATGATGTAATGTCTCCACAACACCAGAGCAAACACCATAGCTGCCAAACCAAGATCATGGGTGGAATAATTTCATTCATGGGGACACAATTGCTGAGATCCATAAGAAACAACTGACCTCTACTAAATGAGATCACAACCTAACCCAGATGTGAAGCATCATAGAAAACATGAAACTGGACTCCCTCAGCTGGAAGACAAATTACTGGAGCACTTACTAACTTCGTCTTTAGATACTTGAATGCTTGCTGACACTGATCAGTCCATATGAATTCCTAATCATTCCTTGTAAAACTTTCATATGAGTCACACATCGTGAGAAATTGTCTATGAATCTCCTGTAGTAGCATGTGAGACCAAGAAAACTTTTCACCTCTGACACTATCTAAGGGGATTCCCAAGACAGAACTGCTTCCACATTCGATAGATCCACAGCTACTTCCTATTGGTAAATAACATGCCCCCAGAAATGGAATTATCGAGCCCAAAACTCACACTTTGACAACTTCCCTTATAACTGATGTTGGTGAAGAACTCCTAAAATGGCTCGTAGAAGCTCTGCATGATCCTCTTCAGATGTGGAGTACACAATGATGTCGTTGATGAAGACTACCATGAATTTGTCCTGGAAATCATGGAACACAGCATTCATCAACCCCATGAATATGACTGGAGAATTTGTCATGCCAAATGGCAATAAAATGAACTCATAATACCCATGATGACAATGGAAAGAAGCCTTCCGAATATCCTCGTCCTTCACACACATCTGATGATATCCCGACCGCAAGTCGATCATTGAGAACCAACTTACACCCTTCAGTTGATCGAATAAATCATCAATTCATGGAAGAGGATAGCGATTCTTTATTATCACTTTGATTAAGTGACAATAATCAACACACAACTGCAAACAGTCGTCGACCTTTTTAACTATCAAAACCGGTGCACCCCAAGGGGACACATTTGGCCAAACAAAACCGCACTAAAACTGACCATAAAGATGTATATGTAGGTCTTGTAACTTAGCTAGGGCCATTCTGTATGGATACATAGAGATAGAAGATGATCCTAGCTGTATCTCGATCCCGAAATTGATCTCTCGTCGAGGGGGTAATGCTACAAACTCTTCTGGAAAGACATCAGAGTACTCATCTATGACCTTAGGAAACACCAACTGTTGAACCTCTGAAGAACTCAGCATCGACATAGACATCATGGATGATAAGGATGGAACAGGCATATGACCCATCTGAGGGTCTTTCTCACCAACAAACTCCACTTGCTCTCCATCCGAACCAATGAGAATGACCTTTTTCCTGAAGCAATCCATGATATATTGCATTGAATACAACCAATCCATGCCCAGGATGACATCATATGGTTGTATTTGTAAACATAGGAAATCTCCCCAAGAGTGGTGTTTCCCCAACACTAGATCACAGTCTCTAAATACTTTAAACATGTCATCTTGACCTCAAACTGGCATAGTCAATGCAAAGGGCACTGGAAGCCTCCCTTCCTCATGTCCCAATGCATGGACACATGTAGGTGATATGGAGGAGTGTGTCTCTCTTGAATCAAACAAGGCATACACCAAGGTAGAAAACAAGCAAAGCATTCCTCGAACGATGTCAGGCTCGCCTAGAGCTATCAATTCTAAAGCATGAATCTGACCATGAACTCATCCACAAACTCTTTGACCCTAATGATGACCACCACCACAGCCACCCTCTGCTCTCTGAGGACGAGGAGCATCTTGGGGATGTCCTCTACCTGCCCCATATACCCTCTGCTGAACTAAATCTGGTGCAATTGGCTGCTGCTGTCTTGGCTGGAACTGCCTCAATGGAAGAACCTGGAGCATAGATCTCGGTGCCTGATGACCTCTCTAAAAGGTTGAGAACTCCCGATGCTGATAGCCACAACCACTAAAAGAAAAACAATTTCTTGATCCCTTGGCATAGGCCTGAGAGTTTCTAACTCTGGATTAAAGTAATGTGAAGTGGTGGGACCTACCATCGGCTAAATGGAAACTCTTATGCCCTGAAAACCAGGAACCCTAAAACACAACTATACTTTGTGAGGAATCATGCTGATTCCCCTCTAGTGATGATCTGGTCCTGAAAAAAGTCCTCTCTACATACTTTGACCTCCCCAGTACATGAAGATATGTATTCAGCATAAATAGGGTGACCAGGCGCTGGATCTCTGGATACAAAGCCACCTCTAAATGCCTCAACCTAGCCTCCTCATCTGGTAACATGTCCTAAAAATATCGTAAATGTTTCGTGAAACAGATTCCGAACTCTCGAACACTAGATCTCCCATGTTGAAGGGTAAGAAGCTCCCGACTACTGGACACCTTCGTAGTCAAAGAATGAAACTCGACTCTAAAACTATCTTGGAACTCCACCGATGATATCGCTAACTCCTCACGATCCCCGGGGAACAAGAGAAACCACTACCTCGCCACTCCACGTAGCATCGTCACAACCAAGGACACCCGGTGCTACTTACGATCACGAATCGAACTGAAGCTGATATCGACCTCTTCTAACAAATACTCTGTGAATTCATATGAAACAGTTCCCTCATACATCTGGATAATTTTGTGGTGAAACTCTCTGAGTGTCTTTCTCCATGTTTTGTTGTCATCAACCTCTACCCTATGGCGATATGTTGGAATAGCCTTCTGGACATTTTCTGGGAAAAACTGACGAGGATGTCTACCAGGAGCCATACCTATAAAATAAAAACTGTTAGAGTTCATAAGCCAATAATATGGAAGACTCAAAATTATTTTATTTATTTTTTTGTTTCATTCATTTTAGGTTAACCTACCACAAGTTAGACCCATTATAACACAGGAACAATGAAAAATTGTGCATGATCCTTTCCTAGGTCTCTACCCTTCAAATATTATAACCTTCTTTAGTAGCCATTATAAACGTAATGGTCTGAACATCAAATCATATGGGACCCTAAACACCTATGTCTCAACCAGTCTCAAGTGGTTACCTCACATGCTAAACATTAATGACATTGTTTCCCTACCAATCCATGCAACCTAACGTGTGCCTGACTCCAAACTCCATCCTATCCCTCAACCACACCTCTAATACCACTCTGTCACGACCCCCTCCCCACAATGTATACCCCCTGGACCGGCAATGTGATAAGGGAGATAATGACCCCCCTGAGTCACGCCTCCAGTAGGCCCCAGGTTTGCGACTAGCACCAAGGGTATAATAAACACTCATAAGGGAGGAATCACCCTCTAAGAGAACACATGTGGAAGAGAGAGATAAGATAGACATCAATAAACTACAACTAATAATTGGAATATAATGAAAACCCATGTTCGTATATGAAATTTCGTGAAAAAGTAC
Organism: Viscum album; assembly: GCA_963277665.1. NCBI lineage: Eukaryota > Viridiplantae > Streptophyta > Magnoliopsida > Santalales > Viscaceae > Viscum > Viscum album. The sequence continues at coordinate 896,962,863 of OY728138.1, forward strand.
TACAATTGGAAGGGGAAAACTACAAGTACCCAAAAGAAAGTAAAAACAACAGTAACCACAAGCCCGAACAGCTCCTGCAACTCCAAGCTTGTAGAAAACCCCTTGATCTCCATCCTACTCCATGTGACCTGAAAAAAAATTTATATATACATAGGGTGAGTATAATATAATACTCATTAGGATCCTCTCGGAAGCCTCTTGTGAAAATGTAAAGAAATCATGCTAAAGCACAGTGAACAACAAGTGAAACTAAATCATCACCTAAACAGGTATACTAGGTTCCCAACCTCACCATGGATACTCTCACCATGTAACACATACAATAATATTTCATATAATAAATAATATCAATGGTACCCTGCTACTACTTCCCCACTAGTTTTCCGCTTTGTCCCAACGTCGCACGTCCATAGCATCTCACTCCAAAAAGGCATGCCCGCAGACATTGGGGAGAAGCACCATAGTATGGACCACTTGACCCACAAAGGCTTCTTCACAAGCAGTTGGGCGAAGCTCCACACCATCCTCACAAACAAAAGTAACCAGGTAGTTTCCGGGATCCACCGCAGCTCACATAACGTGTATCATAAGTCGGGTATTATACCACAATCTATTACATCCCATACACCGAGAAAGGATCCTCATGACATCAAATCCTACACACATTACACCTATAGTACTACATAGAAAACTATATCCTGAATATATGCGGGTGAATAACCACAGGCCATTAAATACCTCTACACACATATATGGGGAAAACTAACCAATTTTCCTATTTGAATAGGTAACTACCAAGAGAAGAAAGCAGGGCCAAAGGGGGTAGTCATCCATTTGTCCTCTAACCGGAATGTTGGGGAGAACACCCCTCCAGGGATCAGAATCCCTAGGGTTTTAGTTTCCCTTACTAATTGGGTGAAGTAGCATATACAAACACAAAAATTACATGATATATTATAATTCACAACCACACTATGGGAATTACCTAGTCTTAGACTCAACTATAGCCAACGTCACTGAGACTCCGGGCTGTTACTTTTAATACTATATATCCTATATGAACACAACCATTTAAAAAGATTTATTAGACTACATAATTCCATTTTTATCTATTCCATTGTACGTTAGTTAATTATTTAGACATTAATTGACCATGAACAATTTCAAATTAAAATTTCGTTAGCATCACACCAAATGTTAACTATTGCTTCAAAAGTTATATCCTCACCATTATATTCCATCATCTCTATCCCCATGGGTTAACACCATTTATTCAAATATTCATTACATAATTATTTTCCCATATTCCCAGGCATGATAGAAAATCATTCTATGATACTAAACACAAGGGGGCTTATGTCGGTGAGTAGATGTACTACCGGTCGAGTCATTGCCACCTATAGAAAGAGATTAGACCCATTCCCCCCTATGAAGATAAACATTGAATGCACGTGGCATACCCAGCGTGTCTTCGCCTCTTTTAGGAGAAGGGTAAGAAAGACCAGGTGCCTTGAGCAGTGGGAAAAAGTAAAGAAGATAAACAACCAATCAAAATTACCAAGCATCCAACAATCACATCCACACCATTCCATCATCCCGAGTGTCCTCCCTGACACCCATATACATAAACTGATGCATCTCGCTTCTTAAGCGTCATCTGCTGCCACAACCAAAAACCTCCATGCCCCCACATATCACAAAAGCTATCTAGGATCACATCATGACACAAACATCGGGAAAAAAAACACCACATTTAATTGGGAACTTATCCCTTTAACAATCAAGAGTGTAACTCAGAAACATTTAAGAAATTATCAAAAATTCAGTTCATTAATCCATCATGGGTTAGACGATTTATTATTTGTAGGTTCCAAATTAGGGAAACCTTACCAGTATGTTATCATAACTAAACTAACTTTCTTACTGCACTAATTTAATTAACATCAAATTACAGCAAGAACCAGATTCGTTTACATGTTGATTTATCTTTAGCCAATCAATTATCAATTAATCCCTATTTACATTATTTTCCAATTTCTATCAAGAACGAACAAAAAATCAAAGCAAGCAAAGATATCACACTATCTAGAAAAACATGAGGTGATAACATACAGTTGATTTGAATTTATTTATCCGGTTGAAATATTTATTATGTCAATTCCATTGCCATCCCATGGGATTAAACATGCTAACAATACAGATTCACATAAAAGAAAATATAAGAAACAAATCCCCTACCTAGAATAGTTCTTGACGTTCTTTATCCACACAACGGGTCACGATCCTCCTCTTGCGCCAACATCATCCACCCGAGGATGCCACAAAACAACCTCACCAACCAAACTCGAAGAAAAAACCCATTAGAATCATGGAGATTACATTCTTTAATATGGGAGGGATAAATAACAGAATATGATCCCTAAGAAATGACTATAAAACATACCTAATTTTGAGGATTGATCGATACAGCCCGGTTGCATCAAAACAGAGTGGAATAGATCCGAGGGGTAATGTTTTATTGTGTAACTCCTATGGGAATTATTGAAAGGTTCTAGAATGTTATTACTGAGAACAAAGCGGAAGGAAAAGGGAGGATGATATCTTTTTCCTTTTGAATATTTAATGGGTTGACTGTTTAAGGTATGTTTAATTCCCCATTAAAAGAGGATCTCATTAACCCACACGGTTTGACTGAGTAAAAACATACAGAGCCATAGGAATAAATGATATAGGATTTATGGTCTTTGAATCATCTGTATTAATTTCAGGGATGCAATGTCACAGATGGTTCGCCATTCCAACACCATTTGAGGGAGATATATTGGATGTAAGATTCCATAATAATAATATTATTATTATTGGGTGTTTCATCGACCCGACCCATGAACCATAATTTAATATTCCAAATTAGACATGAATCTATTGTATTAATTTTAGGATCACATTGCCACTAATGAGAAGTCAATTTGACGTCGCACGCAGGAGTTATGGCGGGTCGATGATTTAATAATAATATTAAATCTATTATTTACCGAGCCCATCATGTACCAATTCCAAAACACCAAAAAGACATCAAATATTGGGATCATACTATCTGTCTCGAAGTCAATGTCACACTTCCGCTGATGGTTCATAAAACTAAGGTCACATGAAGATGTTACGGTCGAAAAAGTGTTTTATAAAAAAAAAATAATATGAATATTATATTATTATTTATTTAATTGATTTATTTCAAATACCCAGGGTCACGCACCACTCTCTCCAATTTGGTGTGCCTCACTCCCTTTCACCTTAATTTATTTCATTTTCTTTATCTTTTATTAATTCCCCCTTTAATTATCTCATTTTGTCTCCAATCTAACTTTTCCATTCATGATTTCATCTCCCACTCCACCAAAAGTGGCACCTCCCCATGGACATTACTCTATTCCCTCATGCCCCAACTCCTTTCTCACTTCAAATTTTTTATTAATAAAATTAATAATTATAACACCCATCATTAATGTTATAATTTAATCCCATTTAATTAGTTGACCATGGTAATTCTCATATTAAATTAAAACCATTCCATTTAATTAACAACACACTAAAATCCACCATTACCATTATTATTTAATAGTAAAAAAACCTTTTTAAATTTGATCAACGGGTCGTTATCATTATCATTAATAAGTATTATTATTATTGACACCAATTATTATTTTATAATTACTCCTTCTCTCCCATCTATTAAATCCTTCTCCCATGAAAATCACACGGAAACTTCCTAACCATAATTTTCACAATGTAATGTACTAATGAAGTCAGGGCCATTACAAATATGATAATTTCTTTTGTTTGTACGATAGACTACACCTCAAAAAGTGATTTTTTTCGTTCATGCATTAAACAAATGGTTACAAGGATGAGTATAATGAAAATTTGTGGTATATATGAAATAAAAATCCTGACATAATTTTAATTTATTAATAACCATTTTTTCCTTTCATTCCATTAAAAAATGTGAATAGTGTTCATTTGTATGTAAGACCTACTATATCTATGAATAATGTCTTTCAGTATACACATATAACATTTATGGATTAGTCTAAAAAAATATATAAAGAGTATATATTATATTCCTATCATGGATAATATTATATAGATTATTTAACCTTGATATATTTAATAGGTTCAATGATATAAAAAATCAATACGAAAAAATGAATGTTATTATTAACCAAAACAAGAGTTTAAAATGAATACTTGAAAAATGAGAAACAAAATGCCATAGTTAAATAATATATGGCATGAAACATATAAGCATGGTTTGAAAATATGTGTATAATATTCTTATATTTATTATACTAAATGTTTTAATGTGTGTAGAGGATGTTATAAATTTTGTTTATGGATTTCTAGAATCACTTTTATTTCAAGGTGTATAAGAAAATTCACCACTCATTTATTTTGTTCAGTTTAAAAACTAACCATTTGAAATTTTATATCATTAGTGTCCTTATTTTAATTAAATACGATTTTTCATTTAATTTTAGTCTTTATTGGTCCTGATGATTCAAAATATAACTAAGGTGGTATAATATTCTTATATCACTTTTTAATTTATTGAGACACATTCTATATTCACCATTGCTTAAATATATGTGGTGTAAATATTTTCAATTAAATATTTCATTATTAATCTCTAAAAATTTATTGGCATTGATATATCAATTTCAATATATATATTTCATTTTCTATATCATTTAATTCTTCCAATGTGGTAAATATTCCATGTTAAAATCTCATCATTTATTATGAATGTTATTATTATGCTTATAGTTATATAATACTATGATATATTTGTCTTTAAACTAATGAAATTTATCCTTTACATGATATGCCATTAGAATAGTTTTTTTCAATCCATTTACCTCTCTTTTTGTACTTGAGAGTTTAAATATTTTTTTCTGAGGAATAATAATCTTTATATCTCTCTTTAGATGAAAATATTTTTTCTCCAAAATACATTTTTCATAAAAATATTCAATAATTTTTTTTAAAATTACAACAATAATTTTTTATCTTAAATTTTAACCATGATATATTGTTTAATTGTTTAAGGAATATTAAAGTCATTTTAGAGAAAACTCATGTTTGGATATTAATAAAAACATGAAATTAATATTTTTTTAAACATGAGTGACATGATTGATATTTACCTCTATCCCGACTATTATTTTATTTGAATATCATTTTAAAAGTTTTTATGGTTATATTAGGAAATTATTTTGAATATTTTTTAGGTGTTATGAAATATTTTTAAAAATTTTGAAAGGAAATTTTTCCCATTAAAATTTTAAATTATTTGAAAACATTACATTATTTGTTCCAAATTTTAATTTTCAAATTAATTAATTTCAAAAAAAAATTATAAACATTATAAAAAGTGATTTTCAAGGAAATTAAATTTACTCTGGAAATAATACATTTTTATTTAAAAATCATTTTCCTATTTATATAACAGTAATTGAAGTTATCAATTGTATATTGGGATATAATCCAAGGATTCCATTTTAAATCGAACTATAAATGGTTAATGTTAATGATGGAATGATTTTTAGGAAACCATTTTCTCTTCCATTGGTTATTAAACAATAATAATATTATGAAAATCACTTATTTTAATGGATTACACATTTATTAAATGATTAAATAAATATGTAACTGATCCCTTTCAATAAGTTAATATATTATGATATTTCTATTAATCCCATTAAAATTTTTGGTAAAAGATATGAGGAATGTTTTATGTGTTTTTAGCACGCCTATATTTGATTTTTATTATGCAATGGGTATGATTTATACCCCCGTTATGTGAATTGGGTAATTATTTATATATCCTGATATAGATATGATTGAAAAATGGTTTAATCCTAGTTCGGTAAGGGAATTTTTCTTCTATGATGGTTTTTGGGGTGATCCACGAATAAAATGATGGTTTGGGGAGTGAACACTTTTTACTATGATATCTATGAAAGTGATACATGACTACTATAGAAATGATTTTCTATTCTTATGTGTATGTTACAATTTAACAACTTATTCCAATATTATTCTCTCTTGAATCATGTTATTTAATTTCATTATGATTCATTAATATTGAAATGCCATGATTTATTCCAAGTATCAGGATTATGATCAGTGATATGGAATTTTCAGTTTTCATATATTAAAATTTTTTATCACACAATTTTTATAATTTTAAGATTGTGTGACCATTGATATCCCTATTTCAATCACTTACCGAGCATCTAAGTTCACCCTCTCTTATTTTTCATTTCCATTGTAATAAATAATGATTTTAAGATGGGTTTGGTTGTGAAATGTTCTATAGGGGAATATTTTTATGGGAGATATTGAATATCTATCACTAAATAAAAATATTTACTACCTATTCCTTGAAAAAAACTAAACAATTGCAGTCCAAAGTCAATGTTTTTGTATTGTATTGAGTATTGGTCTAAAGTGATAAAAATATATTTTAGAAAAACATAGGTTTCTATATGTGTTATGGAGGATCAACTCTATTGTAGATGTACATAGGCTAGTGAATTGAGGACTTCCATTATGACTGTGTGATTATATGGTTGAGATTATCAACAAAATGGTTATGTATGAGGTTTATTTTCTTTTAATATAATGGTTCATGGCCCATGTTTAATTATACTTTTCTTGGAGATGATATTCTGTTCAAAAAGTAGTGTTTTGGATAGATATTGTTATGTATATTTTTGGACATGGTGTACTCAAAAGATCAAATGGTATTAGTTTTATGGAATGAATATGATATATTAGATGCATAAGTGAAAAAATAGACAGATGAGACATGAGGAATGTAACATTAATAACAACATAAGTGAATTTGTATTTCTATAAGTAAGATACTCTAACAATTTTCTGATAACCAATGAGAATATTGTTGATATGGGTCCTAGAGGTATTATATGATCATCCAATGGGATATATTTTTGTTGGGAATTTTATGGTTTTATATTTTTATAATGAGGTGAATTTGAAATAGCTCCACTAATGGAAATATATTCGTTATGAATGATATATTTGAGTTTAGCACTAATGTATTAAATTTTTTCCATAGGGTATGTCAAAATGATTGGCCTCCTATTTGGTTTCCTTGAGAGGACGAACAAGATCTAGGTTTCAGGACAGATGTGTTACCCAATGGATAAACTAAATATATTGAGACACGTCCTATGTAATCTTATGTATATCAAATGGATACAACAATTGCATATATTGATATCATATGTATAAACCCATGTATACTATCATGCCCCTTACATTAATTGATGATATTATGGTTTAGAATCATAATGTCATGGATAGAACACACTATATTTATTTTGTACTATATTATGTGTACAATGGATTAATATTTTTCATTGTGCAAGTTCTCAGATATTTATATATGTAATGGTATATTTTATGGACATAGTTGGTTATTTATTATTATGTTTTAAACTCATACCCTAAACATTAACATTTTTAGATAGGGAATTTTCAAGATTTTAATGTTATTGTGGGGATGGAGTTATGGTACAATACTAGGTATTATTGGAGATGGGAGTGGTTTATGAGGTGGCCCCAAGGGCATAACTATCTAATATGTTAACAATATTTTATCACTATTTTATTTTCATAGAATATTATTTTCCATTAAAGGAAATGAAGTGTGGTATGAATAATTAATTTTGTAAACTATGTTATGATTCTGATATAAAATATATAGAATTATTGTTATTATTATTATTTTTATAATTTCATATTATACTATGATGAATGTTTTTTGTTTTTGGATATTTAAAATCATTGGATTTTTAGGATACATTAGGGATAGTATCCTAATATTATATATTTGTCCCTCTCTAAAAGGGAATATACTATAGAATATGAGTTGGTACCTATAAATTGACATAGATACCTTTCCAAAATACTATATATAGAAATAATTATGAGGTAGTTTAAAAAAAACATTTTAAAATAGTGTATGTTATCATTTAATTACAATTAAACTGTTATGTGACAGTCATGTTAATATAGGGTTAAAAAATTATAGGTAGCTAGGATAACTATGCTAAAAATTATTTCGAAAAATGTATAAATTTCCTATTAGGAAATCAATAACAACCAAATAACCAAAATATAATATATTTAAATTTTATTTACCTTATATTGCAATCAATTTATATTTTCATGATTTTTCAACCAACAGTGAAGATATTATTAACTTATATACTCAATACAGTATTATAAATTGAACACCCCATCATTTAATACTATATTTTATAATATGAAAAAATTGTAAAATACTCATTAAGTGATCTGATGTTGTAAAAAATACATGAATTTGGATCCCAACATCTATTGATATTAACCTAATCCTACTTTTAGTTTTTCGAAGATTAGAAGCATCATTTGATGTTATGATTAAGTAAGGCTTTAGTTATAAATCACATGTAATATTTACCTTATATAATCAAATACATCATGATAATGAAAAAAATAGTGATCATAACAAGATTAAAATTTGTTAACTAGAAGTGAAATATCATCAAATTTAATTTATAATAAAATTTGGAATATATTTATAATTACATTATATCATAATTCTCTCTTCTCTAATGATTGTTAAAATATATCGCTTCTCATAGTGAATTTGAAATTTGATCCAAGTAAAGAATCTATATATAGGTGATCTAAATCTACACCAAAATCTTTGAACAATAGTATACCATCCACAGGTGGTAGAATGACTATTTTTTATCAAATGTGTTTTTCAAGGATGACCATTCTCGTGATTGGATGAAATCTTGATGGTCACCTCTTGGCCTGTGATGGGTGGAGAGGAGAGTTATTGATACATGATATTTTGTTACATATTTTTTATTGTATTAATTTAATCCTTTTGATATTTTTAATTTATCATAACACTAAATAATTATTTTATAAATGAAATCACAAAATTTCATTTGTGTACACCACACAGAAGAGGTATATTAGCTTACACTGTAAGAAACACCAATATGGACTGTGTTACATGCATCACCGAGTCTCCATGAATCATTATATTATGGTAATAATTATTTAAAATGATATATTTATAACCAAACCATTACAAATATTAATAATAATAATATTAAATAATTTTTTTAAATTATTATTTTTTTCAAATAAAAAACATATTATTATTGAAATATATAATATTTTTGGTAATGTCATTGTATTATTAAAAATATTATTTAAATAAATGTATTCGCATTAATGATCTTATCTGAACAATAATAAAATTAATTTTACACACCTTTTGAAATGTAATTTGATAAAAAACATTAATTTCTTAATTCTTAATTTCAAAATTATATTTGGGTGAATTTAATGGATTTTTCTACGAAATATCAATTTTGGATGAATATTGAAAAATACTAAATTTAAATTCAAAATTGTTTTTTATTATAAATATATTTATATAGATAAATTGAATTTTAAAATGAGTTTTATGTTGAAAAATATCAATGATACATATATTAATCCGGTTTGGGTCATTTAAATCATTTTTATTTTGAATTTAGATATAAAATCTTAATTAAATTTTGAACATTATTACATTAAAAAATTGTGTTATAGCCACGTTTGTGGGATTATAATTAAACATAATTTTGACGCTTATAATAATTTATTTGAAGACATAAAAATATAAGGTTTACATAAGATTTATAATTAAATTATAATAATATCAAAAAAAATTTCAAAAATATTTGTGAATTTGATTAAAATTAATTACAATGTTTATGGTGAAATTTATCTTAAAATGGGAATAAACCACAAAAATAAGGGCTCAAATGTCATATCCTAATTTCCAAAACTTATTGGATGGAAATATTTGACCATAAACATTTCATTTGTGAGTTTTGATTTTTTATACATTTTTAGGTAAAAACGTGGGAACACGTAACTTTTAATTTCAAAAAATGCCAACAGTGTCCCCTCACACACCTATAAAAGGCCACCAAATCTCCCACTATTTCACTCCTCTTAAAAAACATATGAATATATATGATTGTCTAAGATTACATACCAACATCCCAAACATACTACATTATTCCTCCCTTTGGGAGTAAATCCATCAATGGAAACTTATTGGGGAAAACCTAAAATAATTAACCAAACAATATGTATCATCCTTCCTCAAGATATTTTATAATATTATCATTATCATGTACCTCTATTATTTTAATTACATGAATAAATATTTTCATTATTAATAAAAATATATTAATATTTAGTTATAATAAAATGTTTACCCATAATTACACACACATCCATCTAATGGGTAACGAACAAACCGTTCTTATGTATGAAAAAATACCGCCTCAAGAAATGAGGTTGTTTTTTTACATTACAACCAATCATTGTTGGAATTAATATTTAAAATTTACTTTTTATATGATATATATGTGGTATTTAATATTCTATTATTTTTATATTACAAATTTGTTCATGCATTTCATTTTGTGTCAAGATGATAATTCTTTTTATGGAAGTGTGGACTACCACCTCCTTAAAGCAATGTGATTCATTCGCAAAATACATGAAATGTGGTTGGAATGATCTTAGTGAGAATTTAATATATATATGAAATATTAATTCAAATATAATTATATTATAAAAACATATATGTATTTTACATCCATTCTCTTAATATTAAAATGAAAAATAAAAATAATGTTCATGAATACAAATGGCCTACAGTCTCAATGAACGATGTCTTACATTTCGTAGTTATATATTATATAGATTTTTATAAAAAAATATATATTATAATTATACATTATATTTAAACAATGTTTTAAATTATTTAAATCATTAAACATGTACGAGGAACAAAAATATAAAAAATTATGATACATGTGACAAACAAAGTGGATATTACTCGAATAGATACCTTAACTGGGAATAGTTAATTATGATATAATATAAAGTCATAATAAAACCATATATAGTATTACAAAAAATAAAATATTTATATATCAATGATTAATAATATTATATATATTATAAAGGTGGTTTTTATGAGTATAAATATAGTCAAGAAAAAATGTATGGGAATTCCATATCCCTTTTTTCCATGAGATACATGCCACATTCACCACTCAATTATATTGTGGGGTGTATAAATTCCATATGGAAATTTGTATCATTAATATAAATTATATAAAGATATTAAAATATTTAAATTTATCTTTTCATTCATTGGGATCCTTATTCAGAAGTTACACAAGTTGTAAGGGTTATCTCATCTCACTTTTATATTCCTTCAGACACATGCCATTTTCAGCACGAATTTATTAAATGTGGTGTACTTAATTACCATGGATGTATTCTATTATTAATATCCACAAAATAATTTTTATTTAAAAATACATTTTTGGATATTTCATTCATGTTGTTTTTTGTCAAATGTTACGAAATCTATATTGTAAATTTTCCCCAATTTTCCTTCTTTGGGAAACATCCCATGTTATGCACCTATATTTTTTCCCATGTGGTGTATATAATACCGTTGAATTGTTATATAATGAATTTTATTATTTTCATGATACATTAATAATAATTTATTTATATTATTTATATTATTTTATGATTCCAATTTAACGTATTTTTAAAGATTTATTAATATAATCACATCGTTTACAAAAAATATTTATGGTTATGCCAACATTGATGAAATATTACAATCTATATACAATTAAATATCATTTATTTTCTCACCCTCTTTTTAATCATGTTATATTTAATTAATGGTTATATTATCCCACACTTCGGTACACAACATGATCAAAAAATCTTTTTTATGAATGTTTGATTATACCATGCTGTTTGGTCAGAAATATATGTTCCTTAAAAAGAAAATATTATCAAATTGCTTCCAAAAATATTCTAATATTCTTATAAAATCATTAAAAAACATTTTACACATGTTTTAACTTTTTATCATACAATTAAAAAATATTCATTCTTCTTATTGTTTTCTAGTTGAGTCACTTTTCTAAACTATTTACGGTGTAAATAGAATGTTCGTCTTGTACAGATTTACCCGCCATCCTGACCATCATTCCGTTGATGCTTCTATTATATGATTACAAATACATTTTTAAGAGAATTTTTTTACATGTATTATGGATGTTCTTTTTTTAATGTGATTTTTAATTAATATGGTTTTTAAAATTTTATTGTGTCTAAAAGGTATTTTAAATGATTTTCAAAACTTAAATGAAAATTTTTTCAAAGGTTGATTTCAAAGAATAGCATTTCAACCATTTTGAAGAATCGTTTTTTTATAAATATAATTTTAAAGGAAAATATTTTAATATTTTTTTCAATATTCTTAAATACGTATTCATGGAAAAGGTTTTCAATATGATTTAATTCTTTAATTTCTTGTAATTAATGTATTTTAATTGAAATTTTGTTGAAATATTTTTATGCTTAAAGGAAACATTTCCAAATGAAGAATTATATTTTTCCTCAATAAATGTTTTCAAAATATATTTCAAAATTATTTTCCACCAATTATGAAACCATTAATGCTACTCAATCCCGTCTGAGAAATAATCCAATGGTTCTATTCAAATTATTTCTTTAGTGGCTTATATTTTTATGGAATGATGCTTATGACACCCATTTCTCAACCACTGGTTGTATGATTTTAAAACCATCATCCTTTCATGAATTATTAATTATTTAAATAATTCTGAAACCAATCTATCTTATATAGGTTAGGATGTTATTAAATATACAGTATACACATTTCATTTCATAGGTTATGATTTGATATTTATAAAACCCATCTATTTTTGTGGTTCATGAAATTTTGAATGTTTTGTTACCTTTTTGAACATATATGTATGATTTTATGTTTTCAAGAGTGGGAAACAAATCTCCAACCAATACATTGGGTAATTAGAAATGTTTTATGATCTCAAGAGGGTACATGGGGGGGAATACAAAGCCTGAATCATGATAAAATTTCTCTCCAGAAAGAAAATGGTACATGAGAAGGAATCCCAATCCTAAAATATGAAGGAATCATAATAATGAAAAAATATGGAATATTAGTGAGAATACACAGCCTTAATTAAGAGGTAGACTTATTTTAGAAACAAGAGTGTTCATAGGAGGGCATCCCTTGACCAAAACTAGAAGTTGAATGAGAGGGAATCCAATTCCGGATACAAGAGGGTACACACGAGGTCATCCAATGATTGATGTAGATACAATGTTATTATCCTAATACTATCATATTATGAAGGTTTTGGTATGTAGCCTTGACATTGGATTTTATATATTTAATAGTATGGAACAATTTATATTTCTTATTTCCCAAAAGAAAATTCTCTTTTCACCCTTTGATTTATGACATATGAGTGTAAAATATTTATGACATGATTCATGTTTATGATATTTTATATTTAGTGTATGATCATATACTGTAATGATCATGTTCACATACCCATATTTTCATGATTATTCTTATATATCTCAAATTTTTACCCTTACTTGGAATCTGAGGTCTCCAATTTTTATGATTCCCTCCATAGGTTATACAGATATATTTTATTTATGATATGTCTGAGAAGGTTTCTCATCATTGTTAAGCTACTGGGAGACAATTTATCTTACTAATGTATCAATAATATGATAAAATTTTTCCTAAACCACTAAAAAAATATGTTTTTTAATATATTTGAGTAATGTTTTATTCATTCTGTAAAAGCGGTGTAATGTATATGAATGAAAAGGGAGGGTCACAATAGATTTTATTAGAGAAATGGTTTAGTCAATGTTTGGGGTATTGGATTAGAAACCATTTTTAGGATACCTAATCATATTTCTAATGATATGTCAAGGAATTTCTATAAGGAGAAGTATAAGTATAAGTAAATGTTTAGGAAAATATCTTGGAATTTAAGTAAAGGATCGAGTGATAGGTTCCCTATAATTAAATCTATATATATATATATATATATAATGTATGTTGATGTGGCTATCGAACAATTTTAATTTGGGCTAGTAACTCTTCCAATGTGTGTTGTTCCAGACTCGATAATAACCGGGTACATGATAATTGGCCTTGCTCGACAACCTGTTTGACACTTTTGGGGGGAATTGTATTAGAAATTCTAAAACATCATCTAAATCATCATGAACGATTGGAATATAATTTGACAATGAAAAAATTTGGATAAACCTAAGGGTTTTTTGATTAATAATTTTGTGTCATGATTATTTATAATAAAAGTATTTTTTTATGATTATCTAGTTATGTAATATGATACGTGTTTCTCATCCTATGACTTATGGTTTTATTCGATGGATATAAGTAGATAAAAAATGGTTAAAAATGAATATTTCATATGTAGAAAATATTAGAAATATAAAAATATACATATCATTTCAAAATATAATATAGGGAATTAGGATGGTGGTATGAGTATTGGTTATGATTCATTATATAATGAGACCATATATGACATGTTAAAGGTATGCGATGTTCTTCCAACATTGTTCATATTTAACAGATGAAGTATGCTTAGATTGAGGTTTTTGAATCAGCAAAAATAATTCATAATTTATATTCTAAGAAAGAGGTTATAAAAAATAAGTTTATGAATCCTAATTAATTGTTTAAGAATAATGTTAGATGAATCAAGCATTTATTTTTTGGGAATTCAACGATTATATTATATGAATCATGAAATATATACATATTTTATGTAAAATATTTCATTATTATTTAAAAAGTATATATTGAATGCTTCTGAATATATAAAAGATTTATTTAATAGAAAGGTGAAATTTATATTAAGGTATGGTAACCCTTAATGTGTTCAGTATATAGTGAAAATGGGTTTTATCATGGAATAAAGGAAGATTGAGATTGATGAAGTAAATTGAATGGTATTTCTGACCTCATAAATTGTAATGTAATTGATGAAAATGTGGACTATGTTATCCTACATGATATTTATAGATTATAGGATTTATAGAATATATCCAATAATCTTCTAAATAATGTACTAAAACATGTATTCCAAAAGGATTTATAGAATCTCGGGTTATTACCACATTTCAGGAGAATGAGAAATGGGGGTATTCACATATTTGGATTGTGACAACTAGTATATTCCTTTTGATATATAATTGATAATTTTTATGTTGATTTTGTGACTTCTTTCTAAGTTGTGTGATTTTTATATTTGAGATTTGAAATAGGGTTATCCATTTATGAATAGACTATGAAACACCACATATGATGTTTTTGAAAATAACACATTTTCTAAACACATGAAGATTTATTAATATTGGATGAAATGTTCAAAAAATAATATGGTGATGATAATGGATAATCATTTGGATGGAATTTCATGGACCTCAGGATCTATTAGTGATTTATGAATTAAAAACTGAAATTCCTTTTTAGAGAATGTGGTGAATTTGAAATTGATTAGGGCACAAGAAATTTTGTTATTATACTGAATCATGTTAGTATATTTTATCATGCAAATTATGGAAACCTTGGGAAAAGGTATAGAACCTGAAAAGGTTATCATTATACATTATTTTATGTTGAATCAAATGTTCCATTAGATCAATGTTGATTTATGGAATTCTGATAATTTTTGTTCTCAGACCATGATTTTTATAACATTATATCTAAACATTATTGGTATATTTCACTTCTATGACCATATTTTATCCTCACACCAATTTTAAACTTTTTGGAAGAATTTTAATATGTCACTTTGGTTAACCGTTATGATTTTGACATTATAATTTTCATGTATGTTTTAGAAATAATTTTAATGATGTGGGTTTCTTGGAAAGAAACTTTCACGTAATAATGAACTGACAAATAAATGAATTTTAATGGTGAAACTCATTTTAATAGATCTAGAATTTAAGACACTAGGATATCATTAAATATTAATTTTCTATTTAAATTAATTATAATGATATTTTCATTCCAAACAAAAAAATATCGATTTTATAATAAATATCTATATTTGGTTTCATGACACTACATGTAAAACATAGATTAGCTTGTGCTACATGTGACACCAATTAGGGTTCTATTACATTCATGACTATATTTCTACGAAAAATCATGTTATTCATTATATTTACGTAAATAAGGTATTTAATACATTGTTATTAATATTATTAATATGATTATAAATTACTAATTTATAAATTTTATTTTTAATGGTTTCATATAAATAAATTAAATTGTTAATGAAAAATATTTTTTTTTGGGAAATTGTTTCTATGTTTTAAATACAATATTTATTAAAGAAAAAAAATTTCAATAATTTTGAGAATTATAATAAAATTAAATTTATAAATTTTTTGAAATTATTTTTGATAAAATTAAAATAATTTTTAAATACATAATTCAAAAATTATATTTTTGTTAATTTATGTGATTTTATTGAGAAATTTCATCTTTAGGAAAATAATGAAAAATACAAAATTAAAATTAAAAACTGGTTATTTCATAAAATTTTTATATATAGTTAAATTGTTTTATATTATTTTTAATGTTACAATAATTCAATTTTACACATATTAATCCAAATCAGGTCATTAGATTCATTCTTATATTGAATTTATATATTCAATATTAATGTAATTTCAAATATTCACACTTTAAAAACATATCTTCTGGAAAATTATATGCGATTAGCTTTAAACAAAATTTTTCCAATATTGATAATTGAATTTTGTAAAATATAGATATCCAATTTTAATGATAATTATATTTTTTGTCTAATAAGAACAACTAAATTACTAACCAAAAAAATCAGTGAACATGATAAAAATTAATTAAAATTATTAAGGACAAATAAGGCATATTATGAGACAACCCCTTAAACATAAAAACTAAATGACATGAAACATGTCCAAATACCATTTTATTGACATATTTATTCCATAAATCATTAATTTTTTTGTTTTTTTGTTTTTTCAAGACATAGTTTAGAAAAAATATGGGTATAGCTTACTTGTATTAAAAAATTCCATATGTGTCCCCTCCCTCCCCAATAAAGTCCCCCATATCCCTCTTCCTCACACATGTATGAATAATTATATTAGAAAAATATCTTGCAATTTTACTTCCCAATGTTCCTACCTTCCTCTCTAAAGTGTCTCTTATGGATGAAATACAACAATAAATTCACTTTACATGAAATCTTATTGTGTTACCTAAAGATGAGGTAACATCATTCTTCAATATCCATTCCATTATTTTCATTATCCACCAACTAAGATGATAATATTACATTCATAAATAATTTTCCCTATATCCTCAATATGATAATATTTTTTAGTGATAACTTTTCAACCAACACATATACACAATTAGATCTAATTGGTATGGAACATACCATTCTTTTGTAGGGCGAGCTACCCCCTTGTGAAATGAAATTGTTAATTTTTTCCATTATTACATCAATTTGTTGGAAATATGATGGAAAATATTTTTTAATATGATATTTGTTTTATATATTATGTATTTTTTATTATTTAATATTTATATAACACATTAATTCATTCTTTCCATTTTCTTTAAATACATCAATTCTATTTGGTGGAGTATTTAATACAACCTCTTTAAAGTAAAATGATGTTTTAAAATTTTACATGGAATTTATTAATGACGTATTTGGTGAAAATATTTTATACGTATGAAATATTAATTATACATTTGTGATATTACATATAAATATATGTAATTTACATTATTTGATTCATCAGTTGAAGGAAAAATGTGAACAACATTCATGAGTTCGTAAAACAAAATGTCTCCCCGAATTGTTTATTCCATTTCCCATTTTTATATAATAAAAATTATTATAAATATATATATAGGAATATAAATTATACATATATTATTTTTTATGTTCTATAAATTGTTTTATAAGAATGAGGACAAAACAATATAACAAATTAAGAAACAATTCAAAAACAAAGTTGATATTACTGGTAGCGTTACATTAACATGGAATCGTTAATGAGTCAGTAATATAAAGTCATAATAAAACAATATATTTTATTTTATATCATAATTTTTTTATTTAATAATTTATTATATACTATTAGTTATTATACAATAGGATTTTACAAGTATAAAAAGTGTCAAAACATATAGTAAGTGAATTTCAACTCCCTTTTTATTTCCAGGTGATGCATGCAATCTACACCACTCCATTATAATTTTTTGTATATAATTCCCTATGAAATGATATATATATATATATATATTTATATATTTATATTAAAATAATTATATTTTTTATTCATTCATTGGGAATATGATTTTTATTGTACTAAAGTAGTAAGGGGTTTCTCACCTCCTTTGTATTTTATGTTGGAGGCATTCCATGTTCACCACCTATTTCTTTTATGTGGTTTTTAAATAATAATAATAGATTTATTATATCATTAAAATACATATATTTATGACTATTTACATATCTATTTTATGAAATTTCATTCATGTATTTGATGTATTAACATTTTACAAATTTGTTAAGTAATTTTTCCTCAATTTTCCTTCCATTAGACACATGCCATATTACCAACTTATAGTTTTTCATGTTGTGTATATACTACTATTGAAATGTCATATTATGAATCTAATTCCTTTCAATAGATTTTAATATCCACGAATGTTTATTCTTTCTAATGTATTATGATTCAAATTTACCAAATTGGTAACCGTTTATAACTATAATATCACGCTTTATAAGGATTGATTATGGTTATGTTCCCATTAAAGAAATCATATGATACAATTCTCAAGAACTCACATTATTTTTCATAAACTATGGTCATTAATTTTAAATTCAAGTATGTGTTCAATTTTGCTATTATATTATAGATAAGATAATTAATCAGGTGTTTTTAAAAACGTTAGGAATTTACAATCTAATCAAATGGAAATATGTGAACCTTCAAATCCAACATTTCAAAAATAATTTTAAAAAAGATTCCCATATTCTCATATAATAATTTAAAAAAAATATCCATGTTTCAAATTTTGAGTAACATTTTTATAATTTTTTTTTTTCATTTTTCCTTCAAGGAATATTTCAATAATTTTAAAGGTGAAAAATTAATGTTCAATGTGTGTGTGTTTTGAAAACATTGTGACCACCATTCCCTTGAATCTTAATTTAGAATATTGAAACATAATTTTTTAAAAAGTAATTTTTTCCAAATATTCTGAAAATGTATCGGCATTAATGTGGTTTTCATTGAAAAGAGATTTCAAAAAATAATGTTTAAAATCTATTTTGATTTCTTTTTGAAACATTATTTATATGTTATCCAAATTTTGATTTAATATAAGTTTATTTAAATGATTTCTAAAATTATTTTACATGTTTTAAAATGTGCTCATTTTCATGGGATAATCTATAATTAAATAAATTGAAAAACCTATCAATATTCTATAAATTATGATGTGATTAGTTATTAATGATTTCCATTTCATTTCATTGGTTATGTTTTGATGTTTTCAAACCCCATCTATTTTCATAGGTCATGATGTGATAAATGTTTTCTTATCTTGTGGAATATGTATTTATGATTTTATTATGTGATATGTGGGACTAATATATCCATCCAATTCATTGTGTAATGATAAATGTTTTATGAGAACAATATATTAAATTGGAAGGCATACCATACTTTAAACAGGTGGGATTCATAATCCCAAAATAAGAGGGTAGATGGGAGGGCATCCCAAGCATGAAACAAGAGAGAATCTTAATCCCAAATCAAGAGGGTACAGAAATGGAAATCCCATAGAAAAATGGGAATGTTATGACTGAAATAATAGGTTTCTTAGAATAGAATCACAAGCCTGGAATATGATGGAATCATAATCCAGAAAAAAGAGGGTACATGTGAGGTCATCCCAAGACCGAAACAAGAGGGTACATGGGAGGTAATCCCATTATCAAAATAAAACAGTATGTGGGAGGTCATCTCATGACTGAAGTAGTTACAAATGTTATTATGCCAATACTAACATGTTATGAAGCACTTTATATGTATCCTTAAGATATGATTTACAATGTTTATGTTTATGGTAATATTTCCATTCCATATTCCTTTAATAATAATTCACTTTTTACCCATAAGATTCCTGACATAATAATGACAATATTTAAACCATGATTCAAGTTCATGATATTTGATATACACTTTATTCTCATCTAATTTCAGGATCACGATCTGATTCCACTATGATCATGTTTATTCATACATTTCTCCCCAGTTTACCCTTACATAGCATCTGAACTCTCCCTTTTTTATGATTCATTCCCAAGGTTATGATTAAATTATTTTATGATATGTATAAGAAGGGTTGTAGTCTTGGAGTACCTAGTTCAAGACAATGTTTCTCACTGTTGTATATGAGTTTATAATTCCATTTTTTTTAAATATAATAATCTAATATTGTCTTAGGCATCTATCTGTGTAATTTTTATGTATTTTAAAAAAATATATATAAAATATATGTATGAAACGTAATGTTCCCTATAAGATAAATAAATGGATATAGATTAATATATGGGTCATGAGAGAAACAAATTATATCCATTATTCCCAAAAACATTATTTTACTAATTATATGTAATTAGATTTCAATTTTAGTAAGGTTAGGTTTCAATAATCACACAATAGCCTTTTCATTATTCCAAAATCTATAATTGAATCCATGCCCATTAATAAATAAAATATTGTTATTTAATTTCCACAGGAACGTCATTTGATAATATAAATAAATATTAAACATAATATTTCAACTAAAACCATTATAATATGTCATGTTTCTTCCATCAATATTAACTAATCCTCGAATAAGAATATTTAATGAATAATGGTAACTAACTAATTATTTTGTAATTAAAATAATTATCACACATGAAAAAAGAAATAATAAATATTTATTTTTAATATATAAGTCAATTAATATTTCCTATAATTTTTTATCTTTTAGAGATCATCTAAACACGATTAAGTTTTATTAGTTCAAATATGTTAAATTCTATACGTAAATTTAACTGAGATTGTAGATACACTAAGTGTGAAATACTATTGTCATCTTTCTCAGTGCAAATAAACATGACAAACTAACAACCAAGATTAGAATCTACGAACCTTCTAATGATTCTTGATAGAAAGATGTTAAATTCTGAATGATATCTATCCTAATAAGAATATTTATTTTTATATATATATTTTTTTATCCAAATGTCTAAAATAAAAAAGTTTTCATACTAGTTAAATATAATTATATTATTCATGTATATTTATTTTTGTTTCCAAAAATAATCTCTCTAAAAGAAAATCATGGTTAAGGACTTATTTAGGTGGTTTATTTCCTTTTAATGGCCTGAGATATTAACAGTCATCATGAGACAAAACAGATAAAGTCTTTACCACATTATCCATTAATGTAATATCACTTGTGAAAAACCCATCATATCATTCTTTTCCATTCACATATGTCATCATAGTTTAAATCATTACATAAATGTGCATAAATCACAATATCTACTAATGATAATCATAATTTATACAGATTAATACACACATCTAATGATTGTAACATCAATTGAAACAAGGAAATAATTAATTTATATTAATGATAATATTCTCATAACATCATATCTCGTGTATTAGAAAGGATTAATACCATTAAATGTTTTGTAAATGTATTATGAACCTCTTACAAATGATATCATATATTTTTAGTGACTCATTATACAATATAGTGAATCCATTGAAAAAGGATAAAGAATACTATCTTGAAACCACTACCTTATCACTACAGATGGGAACTTACATGACATTTCAACATTTAAAATAATATAAGGACATTATTACATACAAATATTATGAATATGAACACCAAAATAGGGATATGAAAACTCATTTAACAAGAAAAATTGTTTTAAATCTATATAAATGTTGGTTCTAGGGAAATAATGCCAACATAGTACCACATTCAGTATATCAAATTAACAGTGTCATTTAGTCTACTGACTATCACATGATAGTCATGATTTCATTGACATAAATCCATCTTCAATGGGTTCTCCATGTTTTAATCCTAAAATAATAATCTCATTTAAACATAACCTCATTAAGAAAATTTCCTCATTAGATGAAACATCTAATGTTTTTATTTACCTATTGTTTTGTCCTTGTCTATATGGAGAAAGCTGTCATGCCCCGTCTCTCGAGGCACATCCTGTGACTACCCCAGGCCTGCCTTCCATAAGCCAGGGTCTGGTGACATGCACTTAAAAGCATATTTACTAAAATGGGAAGGTGTTGCCATTAAACAAGTACAAACACAAAGTCCAATAACACAACAAGAATAAACAATAAAGTCAAATGCTATAGTAAAAAAGGAGTACTGAACTTAAAAGGGGGACAGAATACCAGCCCAAATGAAGGTATGAGTATAACTGAAAGAAAAAGTTCAATGGAAATGAACAATAAAAATGAAAAGGGGATCAGAGCTATTGAGTCATCCTATGAGGATCCTACTTGAAGTGAAGGTAAATATCGCCTCATCAAAACTCCACATCCACATATCTCCGCAGCATATCATATTGTCTTGGATCCCTCAAACATTAGCCCAACATATCATCATCGTCGCAAGACCCAACAAGGTGCATGTGAATCTTGTGAAAGGGTTAGTATAACAGTACTCAGTAGGGACCCTGAGACCCCCGAAGGTCTCTCATAATTACACATGGATAACCACAATGTCTGATGTCAATCACAGAAAAAAGTAATAGACATAGCTCAATTAGTGTCTCAGATCAAACCAGGTTTACATGTTAGAGATGATGGATATAATGCTGACCCAAATAAGATCTCTATGAATACTAATAGCCAACAACAGATACTCTAGGCCTAGGAACAAGTAAAATTCCATGTCACAATGTCAAACACCTCCGCTATTGGAGAAATCACCCTCTATGGAGTACAATGGTCCTACCAGATCACATAGAGGTGTATCCCACTAACCTTGAACTGCTGATGTACACCTCCCCATCACGTACCATGGGTCTCCATGGTCACATAGAGATACACCTCCACCGTGACCTATTATGGTACTCCTCCCCATCACGTACCATGGAAGATCCCCACTGTGGCCTAATAAGGTAGTCCTCCCCATCGCGTACTATGGTAGTCGAGTCACTCTTAGTAGAAAAGTCACCTGTCGTCAGGTCTCAGCCAGTTGCAGGTTTCCGTAAGTATCGTTCTTGGGAGAACCAATCCCCAATCAATTGGTAATATTTAAAATAGAAAAAAGTCTCGAAAAAGTAACCCAATGATCAATCATGTCACAGGGGGTCCAACACAAAATACATCGTGTCAACTGGATGCCCGATCTGTTCATTATTGGCATTTCAGGGATGAGGGCCAGGTTGGATTTGGTTGTGATACAACCCATCTGTACTCCATGTTTCTTCAAAAAAAAAATCACGGTGTATGTAAAAATGATCGTGTCGCTCAAAGGATAACAACTCCCTAGACAGTTCGTCAATAAAATGTCAGGTTCTCGAGATAAGGCCATTTAAGTGTTTCTGGGTCCGGTGGCTCCTGGTTCGGGACTGACCTGATCAGACTAACCAGATCCGACCCGGTCTGGGCTGGGCTGAGGTCCGGCCGGTCTAAAAAAAGTGTCATCCCGCAAGGGAGGCCCGAACCATGTAGAGAGGGGACCGTAAAGGGGTGACCTAACCCACGGTTGGTAGCGGCCCGGACAAAAAAAGGGGTGGCCCAGCATGCGGTGTGGTGCGGCCTAGCCTACAAGAGGCAGCCCACTGGGTAGCCGGCCTGGCCCGCTGGCGGCAGAACGCTGGAGGATGGTCTGACCACGATGGAAATGACCCACAGGGCTTCCGCCATGAATCTTAGGGGAGTCTCTCCCCTGATATCCCGAATGGGTGAAGGCCATTCAACCTTTGAAATGGTGGCACCACGTGGGCGCTACACGGTCACCACATAACCCGTCAGAGGAACATGTTCTTAATCCTCCTCCAATTATTCATCCATGGTCTCCTTCAACATATAGGTATGTGACAACATGCCGCCCTACCCTTACATGGCCGGCTAACAAGCCAACTTCCTTCTTTGTCTCTCGATGCTGATAAGCTGTGACCCCTTTGCACACAGGCAGTGTGCGAATGTGCATCCCACCTCCTCCACGACTAGCCGATGCTGACTACTATGATGTCCACTACATATTCATGTCACGGTCTCCTCTCGCAGTGTGCATTGGGGCATGACCTCTATCATAGTTTGTTGGTAACGTTGCACAATCGGTCTTCCATTAAAGGCGCACGGTTAACAAAGTTGCAGAGGGTTTTCTCTGGTTTCATTAGGCTGGCACCCTCCACGTTATCTCATGACCAATGGTATGAGAAAATGTATTTATCAGTTTCTTTTATTAATCAACAAACAAAACCAGACAAGGATATCCTATTACAACCTCATAAAAAACGAATGATTCTCGGATAGAATTATTAGTCGGTTGACCCATGTTCTTCATAGTATTGTCATGAATAAGGAAGAGGGTATCTTTTATGGAAATGTAAATGAATAAACCCCCTACCTTGAAAAATCAGGAGAAAATTCTGCTCTTGAAGGTGGATCATGTTATTATTTCCCACAACTAGTTCCCAAAAATGCCACTCATTCGTCACCCTTCGGTTCATTGTTCAATGTCATTTGTCACCTCCAGCAGGTTTGGCTCCGTCTTCTAAGGGTCCAGTGTTGTGTAACTCCTTTAGCAGTTCATTTCTAGGTAAAGATGTGCCGATACCCATCCCCATGATCTATATATATATGAGAGTGGGAGGGTAAGTAACGATGTTTGTGTTTAATGGTGCTCATCAAATTAAGATGTTTTCTAAATTCCCCAATGACTTCATTATATTCGGATGTCATGTGAAGCCATTTATTGGCATGAAACGTCACTGGAACCACCTCCATTAATATCCTATTAGAGGATATAAAATAAAATAAAAAAATTATTTTCTTTATTTTCTTTTTAAAATGTCATAAAATATAACGTTTTCTCCAAACCTACTGCAGTCAATGAAACGCCTCCATTAAGCGAATCCTTGCACTGCATATTCAGCGGTGCCAACAAATTTTTAATCCAATTAGTTCTCCAAAATATATAAAACATCACTCATGGGTTTACTGAACATACCCAAAAAAATTATTGTAAATTCATTTTGGCACTATGGGCCTCAGAGTCATGCATCGTCAATTTTCGAAGACTCATAATAAATCCATATAATAAAAAACTTACATGAAAAAATATAGTTCTTTACAAGAGCATCCCCTATACAGTTATAATAGTAAAATGTGATATGATATGAACTAGTAGGTACCTAATTAATATGTTGTAAAATTTTGTGAATCCACACGTCTACTTTAGCTTCATTTAATTCATTAATTTACATGGAAAATGTAGTAGAATTGTTGAAAACTGGACACATTAAAATCATTATTATACAATACCTACATTAAGTAAGAAAATACATATCAGGAATGAAACATTCATAAGAAAATTAACACGAAAATATCACACATGCATAACCCATGACGACTAGTTATTAATCTATAAAAAAATTAATAATAAAATATAAAAATAAAATAGATACATAAGGATAACCTTAATTCAATTATAATGTTTTTAAAATTAATATTCATAATATCTACCAAATTGATAAATTTTTTGGAAACATATAGAGTCATAAAAATCATGACATACACGAGGGATAATATCACTGAATAATATGTAATCTTAATCAATATCTCTCCTTCCTTTTCAATTTGTGGAAATAATTTCATATAATGATGTATACCATGTGACAATAGAACCAATTCTTACCTATATTGTTCTATAACATAACTCTTTTGTATCTTGTCATAATATATACATTGACATAGTACATATAGACACATGGATCTATTTGACAAGAAATTTTTCCCTAGAATATAGGTTACATCACCTAATTTCACATTTTAGAAACAATTTCTCAGCCATTATTTAAAATATTTTATTGAAGGTATATCATTATCAATTATTAATATTACATTAAAATATATTATGAGGAAAAAATCACTATTTCTAAACCACATGTAATAACATAGAATAAAATCATTTTTAATGGATCCAAATTCCATTATGGATCCATAATATTGAATATTCCATGACATGAATTCATATATTAATTAAAATATAGATCCCTAAAATTTTATATGTTTTTTGACTTTCATGGAGTCAAACCACCTTTTGGTTGTGACATGTAAACATCAAATTAATTAATTTTAATGAAAGGATATTCTATATTCAAATCCATTTTCAAGTGATGTATTAACAGTATGCTACTATAGAATAAATTCTAATAGATTTTAAAAATTAATCTTGAGAAAATATTTCAACAAATCTAATTCATTGAAATTTGGTAAAAAAAATTATCCATTAGTCATGGTTTTAGGGTATTCATTTTACATCACAATTCCATATTTCCCATGAATAAACATTTACACCAAAAAAATTTACATTAATTAGAGAATTTTACAGAAACCAAGATTTATTTTAATACATTGAATCCAAGTCATAACACATTTGATATTTCCATATTTTTTTCTTATATTATCTATAATGAATCCTTGTTATAAATGTGATCAAAACTTGCAAACAATAATGAGTCATTTTCATCAGTGATACTAAAACCATATATCTCTAGATCTCTAAACTCTCTAGTTCTCCAAAAATGTAATTGTGGTTCAAGAACAATATATTATAAGGGGGAACTATGAAATTGATTATTATACCTGCTCTTCTTCATCATGAGCATCAACTTCAATGAAGATAATATTTCACCCATTATCCTAAAGTATGATGTTTTCCCTCTCAAGAACGACTGAATGACTTGAAATAATTACTTTATTATCAAATTTGTTCCAAAGAGAGTATCCTATTTTTCTATTGGGTTACTCATTAAATATATAATTTATTCCTTAAAGTGATCTATTATTGAGCTATCTACCTGAAACATATCACATCCCTGTTCTAGAACATTTAAAAATGGGGTCCTTTCCACTCTATAAAATGATAGGAAACCAATTTTCCACATTATAGGGAATGTGTTTTATTAACTTTAATTTGGTTTATAATTAATATCCCTAAAAGGAAGAAGTATGAATTGTGTGGCTAATCATTGACATTACCATATTGATCATGGTATGATTCATCCTTCAAAGAAAAAAAAATCAATAATAGTGTACATGGTGGAGTGAGTTGGAATAAAATACCATATGCTTTTATAATTTTGATCAATTTCTGGTTATGATATTCACCACATTTTTTTGATTGATATATCTTTATCATCCATCTAAGATGATTTTAAATGTCATTCTTAGACTATTTAAAAATATAAATCGATTATGACTAATACATCATTATGTATTAATAAAAATACTTAATCACATATTCATTTGATGTAATAATTCATGAGTTTCCTCCTCTTTCTCATACATTAATCGGTCCACATCAATATGTGTTTTCCAAATCAAAATGCTCTACAACCCTATAACACAGACCACTGATTTGTGGTTTGTTCATCCTAATTTATATGAATAATTGAACCTTTCAAGTAAATTTATCTCATAAGAGTCTAATTAAACATATTGATATTGATTTATCAAATTCTACTTTTTTATATAACAATGAAGCAGGTTCCACAACTATATAACCATTGGGTAATATGTAATTATTTAATTATCAAGTTCAATTTTTTTTCAAAATTTTCTACATAAAGACAATTATTATATTGTTTTATAAAATAACATTTTCTATATTTATATAAATATAATCCATTATTTCTAAATATGAAAATAAATCAATCTATATCACATAATGAAATGGATATAATATTTCTTAGAATAAAATACACATAATATTAGTTCCTTAAAATGAATTTTTTCCTAGAAATGTGTTATGGTATATTCCAAAGGATAGAGAGTCCATGATTTATCTATTGGAAGAGTGTAAATAAACCTATCTTCTTCAAATGTTTTAAAATCTAGTTAGTTATTATATTGGGATAAAATGTGAGCACCACATGATGTGTCTTACACTAAACTTGTGGATGATGAAAAACTACACATGACAATGAATGATTATGAAGATACCCCATATTTATTTGTCTATGATTAAATAATATTATGGTGGCCCTTCTACGAACATGGATAACATTCAACATCGTTTCCCTTTCCTTTCAAATGTATCATATTTTTCTAGGAGGGATAATAACTTGAAGACTTTATCTAGAGAAATTCATCATTACATATTTATTATTTATCTTATAATATTTACCTATAAGGATAATTGTTTTTTACACCAAATATATTTATAAACCTGGTAGATAATATTATGATGTTATGAAATTTTATTATCACTATTTATCATATATAATATTATATAAAATTGGATTTTTTTGGGAAAATATTAAAAAATAATATTTATGTATAGATCATCATGGGTCTAAAAATCAAATACACCCAGATACTAAATTTATCCAATAATTGTTACTATATATTACCTAACTGGTGAAAAATCTCCATTATATCACATGTATATTTAGTTGGAGATCTCATATATCTCTGATCTCAAATTCTCTTTAGAGTGATACAAATTTTGATAATTTATATTACACATATATCTTTCCTCATATTTCATTAAAATCTTATTTTCAATGTGTAATACATAAATCGTTTAATATACATAATTTCATCAACATGATTCAAATAGAGATATAACTATTTCCAAGTATAATCTTTGTAATGTAACTCAGAATGTTGTGTTTCTAGCATATAAAATTTTCGTTTATGGTGTATTTAAAAAAAATCATATAAAATTATTTGAAATTAATGTTATTGATAATATTATAATTTTATACCATAGGTCACATTGATAATGGAGAATTATTTAGGTTTCCCATTGGTATATGGTAAAAGAATATAATTATTAATTTAATTTATTTAAAAAATATAATTATAAATATAGAATTATTTTAATAATTAAAAATATCACACTATTTTTCAAAACCCAATACAATTGCCATTTGTTTATGAAAATCATTTCATGTTTATATTCTAGTGTCAAGGATACATATTCCATTCTCATAATCTAGACATATGATTGAAATCAATTTTAAGGGTTTTAGGTTGGTGTTACTATAGAAATATAACAACTCATAGTTCCTTGACCTATTTAGGGTAATCCCTAATCATAATATACATTTTTAGGATTTCATCAACATTTTCATCGTAATTACAGATATTTATTCTTAGTTAGTCACCCCTTAATTTTATTTAATTTATATCAATTATATGACCCCTGCTAAAATTTTAACAGTAATTTAAGGAAACATAACCCGGGATGGTAAGGTACATCGATCTTCAAGTAGAATTCTAATATAGGTAGGGGAATTATAATCTAAATAAATATTTTAATTGAGTTATTTTTATCATTATGCATAAATTAAATTTTATCAATTATTATAACTTGTTAATTTAGGGGTAATTTTATTAATAGTTTATCCACATATGATAAATAATTTATTCATAATATGATATTATTTTATTTTAAATTTCATACTTGTTAATTCACTTATTAGGTGATAATAAATATTTCAAAAACATAGATAATTAAACATTAAACTATCAAAAATAAAATATTAGTGTGATTATTATGAGATTATGAAATGATATTTTATATAGAATATAATAAATTAACCTTGTCTTGGTATAGGGTATAATATTTTACCATGGATCTTATGTAACGCCCTGACCCTAGAAGCTCAGATCTGGTGCATTATTTTGATACATTGGTATGATTAGAAGGAATTAAATCTCAATAGGAATAAGTTAACATAGAAAGGTAAATAACCGATAACACATTCCCTTAAAATAAATAGTTAAGGAAAAATTAATTTGTCAAGGTAAGAAACTATAACTCATGATATCTAAATCAATTAACTATGAATGAAATGTATCCATTGATATGTCTACAACAAATATCATGGATGAATATTAACCAAATCATGAAAATGAAATAATCAATAGATATGTCAGTGAAAAATCTCATGGATGAATAATAACTAAATATTAATGTGGTAAATTAATAATTATTGGAATACATGATTACTACGTACATTATACCATTATAGTAAATTACTTTCACTAGAGGGTTTACCTAATGTCTAGTAAAAACCCATCTGATTTATCCAAATGATTCATCCCATGAGACTAATATTGCAATATGGGGATATCAATAATAGGATCACATTCATGTTATATAACTCCAAATAATCTGTCATATTCATGAACATTGTGCCTTATCAAATTGTTTCAATATTTTATAGATGATACAAATTTATCAATAATTCTACATCTCATTAAATAACTATCAAGTGTACACCATATATAAATGATATATGGTTTAATATATAATAACATCAATTTGGTGAGAATATGGATATTCGTGTCAATTTAAAATGAAAAATGGTTACAATAAATTGATTTTTCCTAATAGAGTTTTAATAATCCCAAAAGAAAGTTATATTTCAATGATAATAATTAAGAATATGTTTTATGAAATTAATCACCGAACATCCCAAAATGTACCATAACAATTAAAATATTTAACAAAAAATCAAAATAAAAGAATTATTTTCATCAAAATGAGGAAAAAATATTCATGATATAATTTATAAAATGGGAAGTATATACACTATATAGAAGAAATGTTTGGTGTATATGGTTTATGACTTACGAATGGAAGAAAAAGACAAGAATCTCTAACCCCAACATGAATTTTGATGTGTGGTATTTATCATCTTAAATAATGGATTATTATATGTTAATATATTATTATAGAACCATAAATATCATTATAATATCACCTATAAAATCCCTATAAAATTTTATTACATATTTGTTAAAAGCATTCAAAAAATTTACTATTTTGGGTGTTATTTTCGTAGTTTTTATTATTATGTTTTATGTTTTTAATTTTTATTTTCATTTAATAGATATTGATTCATCATGTACATAATACAACATAAGAAAAAATTAATTTATATATTCAGTACATATTTATTGATAGTATTCTATAATATTTGATCATTATAAATGAAGTACATCGTTCATGGAGACAGTAGGCCACACGTACACATGAATGTTGTATTCATTTCATTATTGTATTAAAAGTTTTAAAGATAAATGAAACATATGTAAAATTGTAATTTTAGTATCATATGTAAGATATTTATGTTACATTGTTTTGTTATAATCATCCATTAAACATTCCATGTATTCTATGAATGAGCCATATCATTGTGAATTGGCGGTAGTCCACACTTCTATAAACAATATTAGCATATTTACAAAAGATTGATAGAATAAATGAATGTTCTAAATAATAATTTTGAAAGTATAAAGAAATTATAAATATAAAATATAGCATATATAAATAGAGTTTCCGTCATAATGGCCAGCATGATATATGGTAATGGACAAATGAACAATCATCGTTTTGTGAGGCACTAGTTCTCCATACACTGAAACAGTAAGAATGATACCAAATAAATTTGAGTTGTGCGAAAGTGTAAGTGAAAATTATAACAAAAAAATCCTAATATATTGAGTTAATAGGTATTTTATACAATAATATAATAATAATAGTATAGTTATTAGTGATCTGAAATGAAACTAAAAAATCACGCAAGAAGGTGTTGCCTCTAAATTGGGTAAGATCATTTTCTTTATACCAAAAGAAGTCCCTCGAATTCATTCTTTCTAAAGGGAGGCATCTAGGGTGGGGGAAGGGGATGGTATAATATTTGGTTATATATTTTACGAACCTAACAGGTTTGATAGGTGTGAATATGTAGAAGAGGTGGTGGCCTTTTATAGGGAAAGAAAAGGAATCCCTTGAAATTTTTTAAAGCAAGTTTTTTAGACACATGTATTTACCAATAAAATTTCATAAGAAACCAATAAATGTAAATAATGGAAGGTTAATATCCGATATATGGAGACAAAATGGGGTTTTTACATGTTTATAGTTCATTTTGGCCCCTACATTGAAGGTATATTCCTTTATTAAAGTTAATTAAAACATTATAATTTCAATTAATTTTAATTACATCTTGTAATTTTTTGTTTGAAAAACAAGTTTTTTCATTTTACACTGTAAATAAAATCTTCATTACAATGGCTTTTGATAATTATTTAAAATTAAATTCACATAAGAGGAAAAATTAATATAAAGGTTATTCATATAGATGGGATGAAATGATGGGTTTATAAAGTACCAAATTGTTCAAGGGATTGTATATTTTTTATATTCAGTTTCAAATTGAAATTTATTCTAATGAAAAAAATTCTATTAATATGTGTATACTTGATCTAATTTGGTCTCAAACCAAATTTGATATATAATATAACATAATAATTATTTAATTGGAAATTTAGTTATTAACTAAAATGTAGTATTTTTCATTATTCATCCAAAAATGACATTTCATAGAAAAAACCAAACATTCTCAAAAATATAATTGAGAAATTATGAATTAAAAATCAATTTATATTTTTTCAATTTAAATTTCTAAATATATCAAAAATAATATTTTAAATATTTGGTCTATTAAAATGGTGAAACCAACATTTATAAAAATATATTATATTATTTGTTATATTGGGGTTGTTACTATATTATACAAATACAATATACTAGATGAGTGTAAATATATAAATTTTTTTGTTATATAATATATATAAATTAACTATATAATCTATATAAAATTGTTAGAATGTAATTGATTGTGAAATACCTGATTAATAGTATTTTTTATATGTCGGGTGTTGGGTGCATTGCAATATTGTCGACGAAATATAAAGGAAAATATGTTAAATTGTCAGCATTCTAAATTCTCTTCTTAGAAAAAAATTTCCTTAAAATTTTAGGGTTTTTCATTAAAAAATGTGGTTATTTATCCTTCATATAATCCTCCCATTCTCATGTTGCTTCATCAATTTTGTGATTTCTCCAGATAACATTTACCAAACTAGTCACCTAATTCTTCAGTACTCGCTCTATGATATGAAGAGTCTGGATGGGATTTTCATAATATGAAAGGTCGTGTTCCAACTCTATCTCATCTTATATGAGCACATGCATTGGGTCTGGAACATAATTCCTTATCATAGATATACAAAACAAATTACGTACCTTTGTGAGATTTAGCATCAATGTTAAAGGGTATATAACGAGTCAAATCCTTTCATGAATTTTTAAGTGTCCAATAAACCTATGGATCAATTTCCCCATATTATCAAACCTGGTAACACCCTTTCATGGAGGTATCTCCGGGAAGACAAGAACACCCACAAAGAATTCAATATATTTTCTCTGATTATCATCGTAACTCATTTTCCTTCTTGGAGGCGTTTCCATATTTTCTTTTGTAGACATCATTGATATTATTTTGTATTTAACAAGTTATGTTCCTAAGAATTTCCTATCTCTATGTTCATCCCAAAAAGTTATAGTACAAAATATCTTAAAATATAAATCTTCATACCACACCATTTGAAATCATTAATGGAATATATAATTATTAGAAAACTCTACCAAACGTATGTGTTGATCCCATATACCATGAATGCTAGGTGAGCATGTTATGAACTTACCTAAAATTATTTGAATTGTTATTTCATACTCTTATTTAGTTTTGGTATGATTTTCAGTGATCAAATGATGCTCAGTGTCAATAACCTTCAAAATAATATTCTATAATTTGGATGTAAAGAGGGGGTCTCGATCAGAATCAATTAATATACATGCTCCATGATTTCATACCACTTCATTAATGTAGATCCTTGTGAGGCACTCGAGAGGATGATATTATCATATGGAAATGAAATGAGTAGATTTGGTATGTCAGTTAATGTTTACCCATATTACATCATTCATTATTGGAATCATTGGTATTCCCATGAAAAATACCATGGTAATATCATAACATTTATACATATGAATAATAAGAGGTAGCATGAATCATTTAAGACACTACCTTATAACATTAAAATGTTGAAAAACCCAACATCTAGACATAGAATCCATTTTTTCTTATTTATATTATTAGATAAAAAATTATCCTTCAATTCCCTATAAATCATTGTGATCCTAGGGTAAATAGGGAAATTAGAGATATGTGCATCATTCCACAATTCATTTTTTATCTCAAATATAGATTAAAATCATAACCTCTTTCCAATTTTTAGAACACCATCTTCAAAACCCAAATCTCAGAATTTTCAACCACTCATGACATTGATATTCTATTAAAATTCTTTATCATCAGGTTGATAATTCTTTATTCACTATTATAGGGAATTTTTTTAATAATTTGGAAAATTAATAATGTCTACCATTCTTCGAAATTTTTATATCAATCATTACTATATCCACGAAAAAAGAATCATTATTAATGAAAATATGAGTTATAACATCATGGTCATTTGTAATAAATGTGTATTCCACCTTATTATGTTTCCCATAGTGGTAATTTATCCCAAAAACACAATCATTTAGTACTTTTATCCATGACATAGATCCTTCTATGAGAAATTAAATGTCTGTATCTTATGACTCGTGTATATCTAACATTTTTTTAATAGATTTATTGTGTCTATATTTTAAATGAATTTATTATATCATCTTACTCCATATCATGGTTTCGATGGTTCTTTTTGTGAGTCTTCAATTCCTTGATGCATACGCACAAACATTATTGGTTAGCTTTGGACACAACCATGTAACTTTTATGATGCATCACTATATATGAAAATCACATCACTACCAGATGTTATATTAAAAATTAGGGAATTGAATAATATTATTTGTTTTTCATTAAAACATATTTCCATTCTACAATAAAAACATAATTAACACCTTTACGTTTAAGCTTTCTTAATGAGTTATCTAATCGGAATTTTTTTTAATGAATCACTGTTAGTAACATGCCAAACCATGAAATTATTTAACATGGTTATGATTTTTGGTTTGGGCCATTTTATGACTATATTTTTCATTATAGGATCAATATATATTCCATCCTTCATGAAAATATAAACAAAAGAATAAACATATATAAGTACGATATTTCATTTACTAGATTTCCCATATATCTATACTCTTATAAGAGTCTTAAGAATGATACTCATGTGATTCCCATGATACTCATATGTTTTATAATATAGAAGAATGTAATCAATGAATACAAAAAAATAATTTATATATTCTTTGAATAATATGTTCATTAAGTCAATAAAAAATATCATTCATTAGTAAATCCAAATAGAATTACATTAAATATGTAATGTCCATACATCATATAAAATGTTGTGATTGGAATTTCATCTTTCTTAAGATGTAATTAGTGATGAATAGAATACAGATCAATCATTGAAATGTATTTGGCACCAATATGTCAATCAAACAATTCATCAATGTGAGGTACAAGATACATGTTCTATATTGTAATAGAACATATTTCCCTCTAACAAATACAAAACACCATGGATCTGTATTTATTTTTAATAAACAGAATAGGGGCTCCCCATAGTGAAACACTTGGGAGAATAAATGCCTTATTACTGAAATTATCATGATGATTCTTCAATCCCACAAATAACTTACTGGCCATTCATTGGGGATTCATTGATATTGTTCTTGCTCTGGGGAGGAAATCACTGGAAAAATCAACTTCCCACTCTTTGTAATTTCTAGGAAAATCCTCAAGAAAATACATAAATATATTATTGCACAATAGGTACATCTACAATTTATGATTACATCCTTCATTAGTAGGTGTGACATTATCTTCTTCCACATGGATTTCATTACATATAGCTACTAGTAGTGGATATAGATAAAAATCAGGTAGGGAAAATTCTTCTATAATGATGATGGATTCATCATTTTCCTCACATATAGTAACATCCATTATTTCAAGATAAATGTTGGCATCATATTTCGAGAGATAGTAAATACCAAGGATTTTCCAAAGTCAACCATTAGTATGATAATTTGTTCAGCACAAAAAAAAAATTTTATTTTTCATAATTGGGATAGACCAAATCAAATTTGTTTTAATTATTCTCCCATTAGGATTTTTGACTGATAAGAAAATTATTAAATTGAAATAGAAGTGTATAATATTCTTATAAAACTGGTTAGATATAAAAGAGTGTGATGATATAGAATAAAATAATGCATTGGATAAATTTGAGGATATAATTAGTGTTCCTACCACTACATCATTTTGTACTTCAACCGATCCTGTTGTGAATTTATAAGCACGTTTGTCTCCCTTGGACTCTTTTTTGGAAGATTTCTTTTAGTATTAAGGAATTTGTTGGAATAATTCCCCATATCCTTGAAGTTGTAACATTAAATATTAGTTTTTTCCATCATCCTATTGTATTCATTAACAAGGTGACCTCTTTCTACACATTTATAACAAACTCCCATTCTCTTCAAGAATTTAACATGGTGATTCGTTCAATAGTTATCATATGATGGAAATTATTTCATCTTTATCTTATTATTTGACACATTCAATTATTCTTGGTTCTCAAAAGATTTATTATTATATGGGATTATATTGAATTCATAGGATCTTGATAAATACTTCACTATCTTAGTGAAACATAAAACGATTTATTCATATATTTATAAATTCATTAAAACCAGTTCCCATCAAGGATTTTACATATGAACTTCAATGAATTGTTGAATCAAAATCTCTATGTTGTGTATATAATCTCCAACATACTAGGATAGCCTTGTCAAGGTATGTTCAAAATTCACAAGACTATCTTATTCATTTTTCTTTAAGATATAAAAATTACTCATAGTAATATTTAGTTAATCATGAGGGAAGTATTTATCAATAAATTTATCCTATAAAATAAACCTATACATGATTTCAATTTCATCTTCATCCATTTTAGTTTGGATTAGTGGCCACCACTGATCAAAATCAATTAGAAAATAATAGACTGCATGTGTAACTATTTCATTTTCACTACATTAAATCGTCGTGAATATTTTTTTGATATACTTAATCCATTAGTCATCAATAATTGGATTATTATTTCCACTAAAATATGGTGGCTTCTATCACATAATGCAACCCTGTATAATAAATTCTCTTCATTGAATATATACCTCCATTAAAGAAGGGATATTTTTCGTATCATGACTAAAATGTCCTCATATTTACATAATTTTCTCATTTCCAACACCAGCTATATTATTTTCCACAGTGGAGAAATCTCTATCTTATCCACGAGTATTAATCACATTCATCATTAGACACTCAATTTCTATAAAAAAGGAATTTATGGGATTATATCATGAAAACATAAATTTCAAATATGGTATAACCCATAATATAAATTCAACATAAATCATAACTTTGGATACTTTGTTGGCATGTTTTTAATTAAATCCTTCATAATGGTAGGTAATGAAAATGTGAACTATCCTAAGAGTATCCCACAAGAATGTCCATATAGGTTAGTTGTAAGGCCAATTTTCTTGTACAATCATAATCTAGTCAGGATCGAAACACATTATCATTGTTTTTACTCTTAGGAACATCTTTTTCAGAATGAATCAAACATGTATTATCCATACTTGGATATATTTCTAGGAATAACCACAAAATCACTACATTACCAAGATTCTAGGATTTCCTTGTAATCTTATCCTAAATTTCTATCTTTGGGATGAGCTCCCTAATATATAAATTCTAAAACTTGTTTCCTATGTTATTGTTAAAATTTGTTTGATACCAACTATTACACACCAACACTAGAATCTAGGTGTTGGTGCTTTGTTTTATGAAATTATATTGATTTCATGGATTCAAATAGTGAAATTAAATTCATTTTAGTATTATTGGAAGGCTATATTACATGTATTATAACCACAATATATTGGAGATAAGAAATACAAACTTGTTACATAATAAACAAAATTAAAAATAATCATTAAATTCTTATTCAATGATTTCTTCTTCATAACTAGGGGAAAGAAACAAAACAAGGGTGATCTCAAATGCTCAGTAATGATAATTAAATCATAAGAAATAATGAAAATGGTAAAAAATAACAAAGAGTGGTAAATAATTGATAAAAATTCTATTAATACTACAAGATAAATAATAATCAATATAGAATGGAAAGAAAATATAACTTTTTTCATATAATTCAATAAACTGATAATGAAATGTATTAATTGACATGTCGACGAAATATATGATGAATGGAAAATAACTGAATATAGAAAATAAAATGAATCAATAGATACATCGACAAAAAATCTCAAGCATGAATAACAACATAATATAAATAAGGGAAATGATTAATTATTGGATTTGATGTTTCTGAGGAACATGGAATCATTACCTACAAGGCCATTCATAGAAAAATTTATAAAATATCGAGTAAAGACACATCTAATATTTCTAAATGATTTCTCTCATCTGACTACCAATTCTTGAATTTGATATCTATAATCAGACCCAACCCATGTTGTACATGTCCAAATAATTTCTCATAAAAAATGTGACTTATCAAAATTTATCAACATTGAATAGTAGATAAGCATTTTTCAATAATTTCATAGCTAATCAAATAACTGTCCAGTGAACACCATATGTAAAATGATATAATGTTCAAGAAATAATTATACCCATTGTTTGACAATATAGATATTCAAGTTAATTTTTAATGAAAATAGATTACAATAAAGAGACTATTTCCAAGAAGAGGTTAAGAACTGCAGAAGAATGTTATATTTCATTAATAATCATTAATAATACATTTTATGAAATTATTAATTAAACATATCAATGTATCCCATAACACTTTAATCATTTAATTCATAATCCCCATAATGGAAAGTTTTTCATACCATGAAGAAACAATAGTCATGATATACTGTATAAATGGGGATGTAGAAAATCCATACAAATGAAGTGTGTAGTGTATACAGTGTATACCTTAGTAAAGGAAAATAACCCAAGAATCCCATACCTTAACCACTATTTTGATGTGTGGTGTTTATCCTCCTATATAATGGTCTAAAATGTTTTAATAAATTATAATATAACCATTCTCATGTAAAAAATAACATATAAAAATTCCGTATAATATTTATTACTTATTTGTGAGAAACAATAATTAATTTTACTATTTTAGGTGTTATTTTACTAATTTTATTGATAAAGTAATAAATTTTTATTTGTTGATACAATTTCTTAGACATTTACTTCATCATCTATATATTGTATACCATTACTAAAATATCTTATATATTCATTAGATATATATTAACAGTAGTCCATATTATTTAGAGATTAGAAATGATGTGCATCGTTCATGGATATGGTGGGTCATACGTATGCATGAAAAATACATTCATTTAATTATTATTTAAAAATTTAATTATAAAAGATTCATTTGAATATTGTAATTAAAATATCATATATATGATTTATATGTTATATAGGTTTATTTTATCAATTATTTATATGTTCCAAGAATGGAATGAATGATTCGTATCGCTTTTACATAGTGGTATTGCACACTTCATCAATCGATATTATCATATTTATAGGCGATGGAATGAAAAAAGTTATGTTCCAAATAAAAATTACTATAAATTATCTTGTTTTTAAAAGGAGATAATATGTTTTATTACATACAAAATATGCCACATAGAAATAAAACATTATTATGTTACCTTAAAATATATCTTTTAAAATGGTGGTAATCTACAATATTAACTGATTTACGAAAATATTTTATTCATGGTTATTTAATTAATTATTTTGTGAATAGTTTTTTATAAATGAATGTAAACCCTATTTTAGTTAAAATTATGTTTTTTTAATAACTATTTAAATTTATATATGTAAATTTATAAAATAATAAAATCACTATTTATGGATTTTATTAATGAAATATATATGTAATATATTCAATTTAATTCTTAAAATTCTTATTATATGTTTTTTGGGTATTATTTTAAAACAATTTCAATTTTATGGATAAAATGAGTTTTTTTCTAAAATTGTAGTTTTTCCAACTTTTGATGGGGTATCCATTTTGAATCTAGTTTCTTACAATTTTATTTATTATTTAGACAATATAAATGTATTATTTTTATGTGGGACATCAAACTTTAATTTTGTTGGTAATTGATTAATTTTTTGATAAGATTCAATCTTATAGAATTTGTAAAAAATTGCATTTTAATTTAATATTGTGTTTTCATCTATTTTATTAGTATTGAAATTTAAACATTTTTATTTGAATTAATGTATAATAAAAAAATGTATGTTAAATTAAATACAATTATTGTTATTATATGAAATTTCACAATGAAATTAGATATAAACACAATCAATCTTTTGATGTTTTTTAATTTTAAAAAACTCGTTCTCTCGCTTTGACAACATCAATTAATTTTAAATTAATTTTTCAACTACAATGGTTTGAATTATGTCAAAAAATTCCATATTTTGAATCAGTGAGGATAAATTATGTTAATAGGTTATATTTTTGGATATTATTAATAGTAGCTATAATAAATTTTAAATACAACATTTAAAAATAAATTTGGTTGTCTAGTGTAACAAACAATTTGATAAGAACAATAAAATTACACTAACACCTGAAAAATTCCCTTTGGACTAATTTAGCTTGACAAATATCACCTAAGGGGTATAATTGATCTATTTAATTTATGTTTCCATGAAAGTGATGTAATTTTTATTAAAACAATAGAAAGTGACAACATTTCACTCTCTTATCTATTATAAGTATAAAAATGTTAATGTAGTGACAAACATGATGAATCGTAGAAAATAAATATTATACAAAAATTTAATGAAATTATCTAAATAATGGTTATTTAATTTTATTTTTAATTTATTTATTAATTACCTTAAATAGTGACACAATAGTGATAGAGTAATTATATTAATAACAGATATTTAAAATAAATTATTTAATTAATATTAAAATAAATATTATATCAATTAATTAATGTTATCCACGATTTTTCTCGGTGAATAATACAAGTTATTAGACTATTGGATATAATGTTTAAATGTCATATCTCGGTTTGGAGTTTCATTAAAATCAATAGAATAAATAGTGTTAAAATTGAAACTATTTACATTTTATAAAAATAATATATTATTATAATATTTAAAAATCAATATTTTTTTAAAATTACAATGTAGATATTTTATTATATAAAAGTTATTTTTGTTTCCATTTATGTGAAATTTACCCCTTATATGAGACGTCAGTAGCATCATAATAATTATAATTGTATTCCCTCAATTAAGATTAAATGACATTAATGATGTGTAAAATGAAAAGATAAGGTTTAATATAAAATAGATAAATTTATAAAAATTATTTGATGAGGTTATTTAAAACTATAATCATCATTTATTATAAATAAATTAGTTTTGGACCATTTTGAATTGATATTGATTTTCTATTTATTTAATACATTAAATAATCCCAAGGGTGACCCTCCCATCTCTTAAAAAATTGAACTCATTCCTCTCTATTACTGACACTTCTAAAACCTTTTAGGTCCACCACGATCTACACAATACTCTTCCTAGAATTCCTCCCCACAAATTGGGATCCTTATTTTGGGAAACAATCTTCCAAAATCACCCTTTTTGTATAAATAAAGAGAAGTTTCCCGATTAAAGGGTAATGGATTCTCTCATGTTTTTAGTTTCATTATATTCTCGACACCCTAAACTGTTATTATTTTATGATTACCTAAAAAAATAATATATTAAATAATCAAGGTTGTTTTTAATCTAGTTTTATAATCTACACTTACACTCACCACAATTTAGTGGGTAATGAGCATAATATTTCTGTGTATGAAAAACTATTTCATCATGAAATGATTATTGTTCAATTATCATCTACCACCTATAATAGTTTCCATTCCGATGGAAACTATATATTAATATGATATATATTAAATATGTATTGTCTCTATGGTTCTTCAATTTTTATTTATATCTTACCTTTATGCATTCCATGTTTTGTAAATATGATATTTTTGTTTGAGGAAGTGTGGACTACAACCCCATTAAAGTGATATAACTCATTGCCTCGTTACATGGAATGTATAAAAGATAATTTTTAAAAAAAATAAGAGACAAATATGAAATTAATATAATAATCTTAATTTAATATAATTTTATATAATATAATTATTATTATGATTAAAATATGACAATGAAATTAAAGTATCATTCTTGCATAAGTACGACCTTCAATATACATGAATGGTGCATTTGATTTATTATATAAAAATATTAAGGATTATTATATATAAATATATAATATAAATATATGATATTTAAATCATGTAAACTATTCTAGAAATGGTGTAATTTTTACCACATGGAAAAAACATCTGTTATGTTATTAAATAATTCTGTAATATTTATAACATTGTAACAAGTTTTATAAAACAATAATATACTATAAAAATGATCCCATGCATGTATAAATTATCCTAGGTATATTATTCATGAAAATAAGGATTGTACGTGACGAGTCAGACTAAAGGTAAGTGAACTTCTTACCCTAATTTCTATTCTTTGGGTTTATTTTTTTCTTCATGATTTGGTCATGATATGATTATGTGAGTAATAAAATTTGATATAATATATTTTATTTATAGGGTTTTTATTTATTTTTATTGTGAATACACATAATCAATCAATTTTATTAAAAAAATGATATTTTTAATAAAAATCATCACTCAGTTTCCATTCATTGAGTAAAACATAAATGTCATTGGTTTTGATTTTCTCCAAATTTGTGTGAATGAACTAGGATTGTTTTTAGAAGGCCCTAGTCTTAAACATTACATTATATTGAATTATGTTAATAATTCACATTGAGGATCTTTTTAGTTATATAGCATTAGTGAATTAGTTCATAACATAAACATAACAACTTGAATATGACATGTAGACACTTCTACTATGTATCCAATTTTTTCAATAATTAAAAACTCTTTTATTAAAAGAGTAATGTCTAGTTCCATATTTTTTACATCATGAATTTTCATTGATCACATCGATGACCCTATTCCAATTTAAGTCCTATGAAAAATATTTCCAAAACATGGAATGAGCATAAAAAGTATAGTAAGTGATACACAAAGAAAAAAACAGTTATTTTTTTTCAAAACAACAAGTAAACCATGACTATAATGTCATATGAATTACTTTTCACATTTATGAATTAATAAATAATCATCACTAAATAAAATATCATCTCTTACCATTTTTTAACCAAAATATTACCATAAAACCCATTGAAATAATACATAACATATAACAGTAACTTCACATATAAACATACTTAAATTGAATAGCAACACGGTGGAAATCCACACATATCACTAAATATAATAGCCATACGGCATAATTCCATACCAAATGCATTGGAGTTTATAACATAACCACATGTACTAGTTTATCAGGGCACCACCCATCATTTGGTTTATCACGAAACCACATGTCAAATGTCCAGGTACCATTATAAAATCTTAACACGTAAAATACAAAAAATATAATCATTTTAAAAAAACATTTAATTATCATTCACAAGAAATAATTTCAAGATATTGAAATAATCTATCCATGTGAAAAAATATTTTCAATACTAAAATGTCCAAATACAAAATAAGGTGTTTCTTTTTTTATTTTAAAAAATGTTATGGATTATAGTGGAAGCCAAATAACGATTACCGCAGCAAAGATGTCATTATCACTATAAAAATAAAAAACATTACTTTTTTCGTTTATTAAATAAATACGTAGAAAAAATATTCCCTTTGAATGAAGTGAAAATTAAGGGGTTTATACATTGTGTAAAATAATGATGTATAAATGTAAAATTATTCCCTAATGA
Source organism: Viscum album (assembly GCA_963277665.1). Lineage (NCBI taxonomy): Eukaryota > Viridiplantae > Streptophyta > Magnoliopsida > Santalales > Viscaceae > Viscum > Viscum album. The sequence continues at coordinate 897,007,158 of OY728138.1, forward strand.
ACATTGATTGAGAAGAATTCCCTTAGCTCATATCCGGATATAATTATTAATTCTTTAAATTCTTGATTAATAAAAATAAGTAAATTTATACTCTCTTATGAAACCTTTTAAATTTTATTATTTAGTTTATATCCCTTATTACTTTTCTATAAAAATTAGTTAATTATTTGAGTTTATATCGAACATTTTGTCGATGTTTGGAACTTGATTTAAAAATGAAATTGTTATAATTATAATTTGTCCATGTGGTGAAAAGCCCATTATCTATAGAATTATATTAGTGATTTAGATATCAAATATATCATATATGTAATATATATATAAATATTTATAACAGTATGTAACATTTGGAGATAAGAAATGAAATGCATCGTTCACGGAGATTATAATCCGTACGTATTCATGCACGCAACATTCATTTATATTTCGTGTTTTGATGGATTGAAAACATAATTATACAGAGATATATTATAATTATAGTATAATATCATTTAAAATTTCCTTAAGTCCATTCTTTATATGTCCCATGTATGGAATTAATGATGTTGAGTCAATAAGGTTTTCCTTATGACTTTTCCATTCCTTCTTGTTTTGTAAATCACAAACACATTATCTTTAAGGAAAATAACTTCTATAAGGAAAAACGCTTTTATAAGGAAAATCGCTTTTATAAGGAAAATCACTTTTATAAGGAAAATCGCTTTTATAAGGAAAATCACTTTTATAAAGAAAATCACATTTATAAGGAAAATCGCTTTTATAAGGAAAATCACTTTTATGAGGAAAATTACTTTTATAAGGTAAAATTATCCTTATCATATTTTAATACATATATTTCTTAAGTATAAGAATCGGATTAATTTCTATATTCTCGGAATCATTTAAAACATTGATATGAAGAATTATGCTTTAGGCTCTGAATTCGGGATGAGAATTGTAATGAAGTTCCATTCCGAATTCTGGATACAAACTCTAATAAATTTCTACTCCGAATACTGGATACAAACTCTCATGAAGTTCAACACCGAATTCTAATGACGAATTATGATTACAAATTATCATTATGAATTCTGATGATAAATTCTCATTCAGAATTCTCATTCCGAATTCTCCTATTAAACAGAATCTAACCATCTTTGTTTTATACACACCAAATTTATTTAGACTCCAAACTATTATTTTTATTAGACTCTGAACCTTCACTCCGAACATTTGAGTTAGACTTAAAATGATGTCGTACTTTCTGTTACACTTATTTTGTTATAAAACGATGTTGTCTATTCTGTTTTAAACTAACCATTGGTTGAGTTACACGTGTACAGGTCCCTCCGATTTTTAAGGAAAAAACGACCGTTGGAATTGAAGCCGATATTGCCTATAAATAAGAGTTCATTTGAAAGATCTCAAAACAATAGAAAAGTTGATCAATCTAGATAACACATGTAGCTATAGATATTTCTAAAGAGAGAAATCTTTTCATTCCTTGTGCATACTGAACCGCTCGTTCAGTTTTTTCTTCATGCGACTCCAAATGTTGGTGATTACATTCAAGGACTTCCGAGGATAGGAAGACAGAGGTGCCGACTACCTTAAAGTTCTAGGGCTACCTTGCTGAGGAAGACAGAGGTTCCATCTACCTTGAAGTTGATGGATTGCAGGGATAACAAGAAAGAGATTCTGATATTCGTATCGAGGGCTTACCCTGGTGTGGGAAAGACAGACTTGCTTGAAAGTATAAATCAAGGGACCTTTATCCAAGGTTGTTGGATACCCTACTCTTTGGGTTAAAAGAATTATATCTTGTTACTTGTAGTTTCACTACTCATTTGTTTTCGCTGCATATTGTATTGTAAGGAATGTGTAACGTTATTATACTTCCTTAATTGTACTCTGTTTCTATTATATTCTATATGCTTTAAGGTAGAATCTCATATTATAATATTTTGTTATGTTTCGATTTCCGGATCCATATTTTTGGAACCTACTTTCGGAATCACTTTCCAGTTTTAAGAATGTACATAGAACTTGAAGTTTATAACATCATTCCTTATTCCAATTCTTCAATTGGTGTTATAGGTGTTGTGAATTTTCTTAGTTTAACATTGTTAAACATAGATCATTTATTTGTTTAAAGAAAATTTTAAAGTATACAATTCACCCCCCTCTTGTATATTGAGCATCTTAATCATTATTTCGATCATATAATTGGTATCAGAGGAGGTCTTTGAAATACTTATACTCACGTATAAGTTTTTCTTACTCATTTTCATTATTCTTCATAATTTCATAGAAAGAACATTTTCATTCTGAACTTTTTCATTCCGAACTTTGTCATTCTGAAATTTTTCATTCCAAACCTTGTGATTACGAACTTTTCCTACTAACAAGTGTTGTGCCCAAGTGATTGCATTTATTGTCAATAACATGTCACTATGTGTCAACTGATGAAGTAGATCTTGAAGACTAATGGTTGGAGATGCATCATTACATCTGATGATTGATGAGATGGTCTTTATGTTCAAAGAACTTGTATCAACTGGATACAATGTCACAACAATCTTTGAAGACCATGCATTGTCTTCACAATGCATGAGGAGATGAAGTGATCCATCTACAATCACTAAGTGGATGAAGTGGTGCTAATGAAGTCCTTGTAATCACTAAGTGGATGAAGTGTTGCTAATGAAGTAAATGTACTATTTCTTAGTGCATGTGAATTAGAAGAAGAACCAATTTGATCTCTGATTAGATCAACGAAGCACATGGAAGAAATTATGTGATTAAGGAGCTCGATTGAAGATGAAGACCCTTCGTGAATTCCATTCCTAAGTGATGAATAAATGTTGAAGAGAATTGGAGGAATTCTAATGAAGAAAAAGAAATAAAGAAGAGGAAATGAAGTAGAAGAATGGCTTAAGTGGCATTTGGCATTTTATATTGGGAGTACTTTGTTTCTTAACAAAGTCCTTATTCATTTCCTTTGCCAAAAAATATGCCAACAAGGAGGCCAGCCGAGGGTCATCACCCAAGGCACATGTGGGACTCAAGGTCGCCACGCCCATGGGGAACCCTCGAGGCTAGGGCACTTCATGAGGCACATGGCTGGGTCGTGTGTAAGCCCAGGGCCACGCAGGGGATTAGGTCCTATGCAGCATGGACGCCAGAGCGCGCACCTGTGTGTGCATAGTGGGCGCCAGTGGCGCGCCCGAGTGGCAGGGGTGGGTGCAAGAGTGCGCCCGCATAGAGAACTCGGTGTGGGGCGACATAGAGAGGGGAGAATTTCAATTGCGGTGAAGGGGGGAGCGATTTTTTGATAAAGCACGGAAAAACCGGGAGCCGTTTCGATGTGGGATGCACAATTTTCACTGGGAGCGAATCCTGGCCGCTCGATCGATCGCACGCTAGATCTCGACCGCAAGATCGATCCCGCGTGAGATCTTCTGATCGCGGCCGTCCAAAGATCTGATCCGATGGCTGCCACATCGCCTTCCTCGAGCTCAGACGAGGCACCTCCCGCGAAGCCACTGATGAACCAGAGGTTACCCGTGGCCGGATTTCAAGTTCCCGACCACCTCTGAAGGAGCTAAGGAGTCCATCCGGTTCATCTGGCCACACTGAACACGATCATGCCTAAAAATGGGTGTGCATGCAACGAGGGGAGCATTTCGAGTTCGGCCGAGGAAAAAGGACGTGCCGAGGCCAAGTGGTTTTTGTTTTTCATGAAATATAAGAGAAGAGGCCATGCATGCATTCGAAATTGCATGCACATTAAGAAAGGAGAAGGATAAGAAGTCCGCGTTGAACAAGGAGAAAGAAACGTGATTTTCTGATCGCGTTTAAAGATTTTCAGGAACCAAAAATATCGGTGGTTCATGATTTATCCCACGCAGATGAACCAAGGACCTCTTCCTATATAAAGAGAGGCCGAGACCTCTAGAATGATGCTGATCCTTTGAGAACTCGAGAGTCCCGCGAAGCCATCCGAGCTACGTGAAGTACCTCTATGCAACCTCTTGCGCGACTGAGAATCCCAGAGCCACCCGAGGCCCCGAGGAAGTCCCCTGCGTGCTACCTCTTGTGCGACAGGAAGAAGAGCTTGGGAAGTGTACTTGCACGCCCCATGCTTGGTTACACCCTGCGTGCCCACGGGTGTCACGCCCTGCGTGACAGAGGTCGTCCGCACACCTTGTGCGGCTATTGAAGTAGTGAGGCCACACCCTTGTGCGCCTCTTTTGGTGTTTGAGTTTGGGTGAAGCATATACCACACATGGGCCTGTGTGTTCATGGAAGAAGACCCGAGGCTCAGCCTTGTGTGTGCACAAGTGAAGAAGAACAACCATGAGAAGAAGAGGAGTACACACTTAAGTGTGTGAATGAAAAAGAACTGATCATTCTAAGTGATTGGTTTTTCGGTGAGCAAGACCAACGAGATATTTTGAAGACTGTTGAAGCTACTTGAAGTTTTGAACAACACCTTTGAAGAAGTGAAGTGGAGCCATGATGAAGATGAGGTTGTGGATTTGGGGTGGGGGGTTTAACCAACTTGTAATTGGGGGGTATAACCAATTACTCTGTAAACATCTTTTGGCATAGTGAAGAATCCGTGTTGGGGGGGTGTAACCAACACGGCAAGGAGTAGTTCTTTGTACCGAACATTGTAAATCTCTGTGTTCTGTGCTTTCATTATCACTACACCACTAAACGAGTAGATCTAGGCCTTAACCAGCTGCAGAGTTTGAATTAATAATTCAAAGGGAACAATTCTAAAAAAGAAAAAGTTATCACTGATTCACCCCTCCCCTCTCAGTGATCACAACCGATCCAGGAATTTCAAGTGGTATCAGAGGCAGGTTGCCTCTGTTAGGATCTACTTCTGAGAAAATGGAAAATCTAAATTCTTTAAATAGTAGGGGTGTCCTTACATTCGATGGAAAGAATTATCACAGATGAAAAAAATCGGATGTTTCCCTACCTTCTATCTCACGGCCTTGATGTTAGAGATGCAACCTTATTTGGATTCCCTCCTCTTGCTAATGAAGCTTCTATGACACTGGATGAGAAAATAAATATGGAAGTTGATGGTAAATCTCAAAATTCCATTCTTATGTCACTCTCAGAAAAGGTATACACAAAAGTCATGGGACTCACGAATGCTAATGAAATTTGGGACAAATTGGAAGGTAGTTATGAAGGCAACATGAAAGTCAAGGAAGACAAATTACAAATTTGGAGAAGCATGTTTGAAGATGTCAAGATGGGAGAAGAAGAAAATATTGATGATTATTTCACAAGAGTCAATGAAATTGTCAGTAACATTCGGGGCTTTGGAGAAAAGTTGGAGGACTCGACTATTGTTACAAAACAAATGAGAAATTTTCCTGACAGGTTTGACCCCAAAGTCTCACCATTAGAAGACAGAGATGATCTCTCTCTTGATGAACTACACAACATTCTCATTTCATATGAAATGAGGAAGATCCCAGTATTCAAGATGAATATCAAGGATGAGATGTCTTTTGAGGCCATGAGACAACTCAAGATAAAAGATGACGAAGTCCTAGAATCAAGTGATTCTGACAATGAAGAAAAGTATGAAGATCTCAAGACAATTATTTCTCTTTTTTCTAAAAGGTTTGGAAAAACTAAATTCAGGGGAAAAGGGAAATCACCATCGAGATGTTTCAATTGCAATAACGTCGGACACTTTGCTGTTAACTATCCTAAGAAAAGATCTACTACTCCAGATATTGAAGATGTGAAGTCACAAAAGAATAAATTCAGTAGATACCCAAGAGAAGGAAACAGATCTGGTGAAAGAAAGAAAAGGATCGTTCCTGGTGAAAGAAGGATCTATTTAAGCAAAGAGGATGAATAAGACTTCACTTCAGCAAGTCAATCAAAAGAAGAAATGAATTTTATGGCTCATGTGGAAAAATGGTTTGACACCTGCAGCAGTGAAGATGATGAAAGTGAACGAACAGAGCTCGAACACATATTGAAAGATGAACTAGTGTCTTGCCTTGAACAGAACACTGAACTCAATAAAGAGAAGAGATTGTTACAAAAGGAAACCAAAAGGATAACTAAGGAGTTGGAAGAATGTATGAAGAAAGAGACAATGTACATTGATGAAATCAAGAGACACAAACTGAAGGTAGATGAGCTGGACAAGATAGCAAAAGATCTTGAGGAGAACCTTCACCTCAAAGAAGAAGAGCAATCAGTGACACATTCCAAGTGGATTGAAGCACATAATAGCTTTACAAAGATTAGAGAAGACTTCAACAAGGCTGCTGAGGTCAAGGCAGAATCATCTCATGTTGGTGCTCAGAGGCAAGTCAATTTACCACTAAGTAAATCTCTAAATATATCTGTTATTTCTAACAATGCAGGTTCAAAGATAAAATTGAGACAAACATGGAATGAACAAACCTCTGTAAAATGATCTTCAATGGAAGAAAGGAAATCCTCAAGAAGGACTACTCAAATCTTGGACAGAAAATTACAACATGACTCTTATCAACAAAGAAGGTCAAGGTTCAGAGGCTACTGCTGGTGTTGTGGTGTGTTTGGACATAAGTCCTTTGCATGCTGGTATAACATGTCTCTTCCAAGCATGAGGCATGAGTCAAGGGGGAGACATCCTGAAACCCAGAGTGTTTTGCAGAAAGCATCAAATCCTCCAATTCAGAACACATTTGACTACCTGAGTGAAGCTTGTGGAAGATGTGACCAACAAGGTCATAGAGCTGATAAATGTATGACAACTATTCCTGAACAAAACATCAAAGACATGAAAGGGAAAGGCATTCATGAAACCAATGATGAAATCACATGCTTTGCTGAAGTGGCTCTAAAATCCAGCAGTAAAACCAAGTCATGGATTCTTGATAGTGGATGCTCATCCCACATGACTGGTGATACAAAAATTCTAAGCAACATTGAAAGTCATGAGGGAGGAACCGTGGTGTTTGGAAATGATCGTTCTCTGAAAATCAAGGGAGTTGGAAAGGCTATGATTGAAACAATAAATCTAAAATGAAATGATGTGTTTTTTGATGAAGGATTAAAGCACAACCTACTGAGTGTAAGCCGATTATGTGATGATGGACATGATGTGTTGTTCCAGAAGGATTCATGCATCATCAAGAGCTCAAAGGATGGAAAAATCATCACTCAATGAAGAAGAACCACTGGAAACCTATTTCAAATTGGTGAGTCCATCAATTCTTGTTATCTTAGTTCTAAAGATGAAAACAATATTCGGCACAGAAGACTTGGCCATCTAGGTCAAAGAAGTATGAGTAAAATTTTGAAGTACAATATTGTACGAGATCTGCCCAAACTAAAGAGAGAAAGAGATGAAATATGTGACACATGTCAGAAGGGAAAACTGACCCATAGTTCACACAAAGGAGTAGATATCATGTCTACTGGGCCTCTTGAACTCATTCACACAGACATATGTGGACCGATGAGACAAAAGTCTACAAGAGGATATCTTTATTTTATAACCTTCATTGATGATTACACTCGGATGACCAACGTCATGTTCATGAAACACAAGTCAGAAGCAATCATGATATTCAAAAACTTCAGGAGGCAGGCTGAGAAATAACTTGGATTCTGTATCAAGAAAGTGAGATCAGATAATAGAAAAGAATACACTTGTGATAATTTTGAAAGCTATTTGGTCAAGCATGGAATCAAGCATCAATACAGTACACCATATACTCCACAACAAAATGGAGCGGCTGAAAGGAAGAATCGAAGCATAGTTGAAATGGGGAGGACTATGTTGGTTGAGGACAATATCTCTAAGTTTTTATGGAGAGAAGTAGTATGCACAACTATACACATAAAAAATAGATGTCTCCTAAGACCATAAACACAAATGACAGCCTATGAAATGTGGTTTAACAGAAAACCAACTGTTATGTACTTCAGAGTCTTTGTCAGTCCATGCATCATCAAGATTAAAAACATTAACCTGGGAAAGTTTGAGGAAAAAGCAGAAAAATGAATCTTCATGGGCTACCTACCTGATGGAAAAGGCTACAGATGCTGGAATAAGAGGTTGAGAAAAATGATTGACTGCAGTGATGTCAGAATAATTGAAAACAACACCAAACCATACATTGTGGATAATGATGACTCAATGAATGACACAACCTTGGAATAAAAGAATGAAGAATTAACTGAGCCAACACCAACTGCTGGTGAGATCAACTCTGAACACACTAGTGATGAAGAGGAAGGTAACAAAGATGGAAGAAAGAGATACAATAAATTGTAGAAACATGTTGACACAGAAAATGTCCTTGGTATCCCACAGTCCTCGGTAAAAATTAGTAGAAGATTGAGATTGGAAGATCACACTGCATTGGTTTCTCAAGTGGAACTTCACACAGTGGCTGAAGCAGTTGAACATGAGGAATGGATACAAGATATGCATGAGGAACTCAATCAAATAGAAAAGAACTCCACTTGGGATCTTGTGCTAAGGCCCAAAAAAAATGTAATTGGGACAAAGTGGGATTTCAGAAACAAACTCAATGAGAAAGGGGAAGTTTCAAGAAATAAGGCCAGACTTGTATGCAAAGGGTATTCACAAATCGAAGTAATCGACATTGAAGAAACGTTTGCACCGGTTGCAAGACTGGAGACTATCAGAATGTTCTTAGTAGTTGCAGCACACAAGCAGTACAAGGTTTATCAGATGGATGTGAAATCTGCATTCCTAAATAGAGATCTTGAAGAAGAGGTGTATATAGAACAACCAGAGGGATTTTTGCTAGACAAAGATGGTAGCATGGTATGCAGATTGAAGAAAGAATTGTATGGGTTAAAGCAGGCTCCCAGAGCCTGGTACTCCAAGTTGGATGGTTGTCTTAAGAGCATGAAGTTTGTCAAAGGAACAGTTGACAATAATCTCTATGTCAGAGAAATGTCCACTGGTACTCTCATAGTAAATATCTATGTGGATGATATTATTTTTTCTGGTGACAAGGAAGGACTATGTGAAGAATTCGCTGAGCAGATGAAGAGAACCTTTGAAATGTCCATGCTTGGTCAAATGACATATTTTCTAGGATTTCAAGTGGAACAAAGGAAAAACTCTATATTTCTTTCACAAGAAAAGTATGCAAGGGAATTAGTGAAAAGGTTCTGAATGGAGTATGCAAAGGAAGTCTCAACACCCATTTCTCTTGGAACCAAACTATGAAAGGATGAAGAAGGCAACAATGTTGATCAGAAAGAGTTGAGGAGAATTATTGGAAGTCTCCTTTTTCTCACGGCCTCAAGGCCTGATATAACATATGCAGTGACATTGTGTGCAAGATTTTAATGTGACCCAAAAGAATCTCACTTATCAGCAGCTAAAAGAATCTTGATATACGTGAAAGGAACCCTCAACAATGGACTCTTATACAAACAAAGTACAAACATAAAGTTTTTGGGATTCACTGATGCTGATTGGGCTGGTGATTGCACTGATAGAAGATCCACATCTGGTGGAGCCTTCTTTCTGGAAGAAGGATGTGTTAGTTGGTATAGCAAGAAAAAAAATTTGTAACATTGGGCACAGCCGAAGCAGAGTATGTGGCAGCTACACATGCATGTACACAAATGATTTGGATGTAGGTGCAGCTAGCAGATTTGAGAATTAAAGCTGAAAAATAATTGTGGATCTTATGTGATAATCAAAGTGCAATTGGCTTGTCTAAGAATCCTATACAACACTCCAGATCAAAGCATATTGATATAAAATATCATTTCATCAAATAAAGGGTCTCCAGTGGAGACATCAATCTCGACTACATTTCTACTTAAGATCAGGTGGCAGATATTTTCACCAAAGCTATGGCTACAAAAAGATTTGTTGATCTATGGATGAAACTTCATGTTCAGCCTTCTCCTCTCACTTGAGGAAGAGAAAGGTCCCTCCTTATTCCCTAAATTTATATGTTTTTGTATTGACATGCAGGGAATTGAAGGAGATGAGTGCATCCCTTGAGGGGGAGCGTTAGTTGCTGAGTCAAGAAGTTATGCATTTTGGGAATGACTTCCTATTCATCCCTTTGAATTTGTTGGCCAATAAGGGGGGGAAATAATTAGCACATACACATTGTGATATTATTCAAAATGTGCTTCAGAGTATTGAAAACCAAATACAAAGGGGGAGATTGTTGTGCCCAAGTGATTGCATTTGTTGTCAATAACATGTCACTATGTGTCAACTGATGAAGTAGAGCTTGAAGACTAATGGTTGGAGATGCATCATTACATCTGATGATTGATGAGCTGGTCTTTAAGTTCAAAGAACTTGTATCAACTTGATACAATGTCACAACAATGTTTGAAGACAATGGATTTTCTTCACAATGCATTAGGAGATGAAGTGGTCCATCCACAATCACTAAGTGGATGAAGTGGTGCTAATGAAGTCCATGTAATCACTAAGTGGATGAAGTTGTGCTAATGAAGTCCATGTACTATATCTTAGTGCATGTGAATTAGAAGAAGAACCAATTTTATCTCTGATTAGATCAATGAAGCACATGGAAGAAATTATGTGATTAAGGAGCTCGGTTGAAGATGAGGACCCTTCGTGAATTCCATTCCTAAGTGATGAATAAATGTTGAAGAGAATTGGAGGAATTATAATGAAGAAAAAGAAATAAAGAATTGGAAATGAAGTAGAAGAATGGCTTAAGTGAATTTGGAATTTTATATTGGGAGTACTTTGTTTCTTAACAAAGTCCTTATTCATTTCCTTTGCCAAAAAATAGGCCACCAAGGAGGCCAGTAGAGGGTCATCACCCAAGGCACATGTGGGACTCAAGGTCGCCACGCCCATGGGGAACCCTCGAGGCTAGGGCACTCCATGAGGCACATGGTCGGGCCGTGTGTATGCCTGGGGCCACACAGGGGATCATGTCCTGCGCAGCATGGGCACCAGAGCGCGCGCCCGTGTGTGCATAGTGGGCGCTAGTGGCGCGCCCGAGTGGCAGGGGTGGGCGCAAGAGCGCGCCCGCAGAGAGAACTCAGTGCGGGGCGGCACCGAGAGGGGATAAGTTCAATTGCGGTGAGGGGGGGAGCGATTGTTTGATAAACCATGGAAAAACCGGGAGCCGTTTCGATATGGGATGCGTAATTTTCACCGGGAGCGAATCCTGGCTGCTCGATCGATCGCGCACTAGATCTCGACCGCACGATCGATCCCGCTCGAGATCTTCTGATCGCGGCCGTCCAAAGATCTGATCCGATAGCTGCCACATCGTCTTCCTCGAGCTTAGACGAGGCACCTCCCGCGAAGCCGCCGATGAACCAGAGGCTACCCGTGGCCGGATTTCGAGTTCCTAGCCACCTCTGAAGGATCTAAGGCGTTCATCCAGTTCGTCTGGCCACACTGAACACAATCATGCCTAAAAGTGGGTGTGCATGAAACGAGGGGAGCATTTCGAGTTCGGACGAGGCAAAAGGATGTGCTGAGGCCAAGTGGTTCGTGTTTTGCATGAAATAGAAGAGATGTGGCCATGCATGCGTTCGAAATCGCATGCACGTTAAGAAAGGAGAAGGATAAGAAGTCCGTGTTGAACAGAGAGAAAGAAACGTGATTTTCGGATCGCGTTTAAAGATTTTCAAAGAACCGAAAATATCGGTGGTTCAAGATTTATCCTACGCAGATGAACCGAGGCCCTCTGCCTATATAAAGAGAGGCCGAGACCTCTGGAATGCTGCTGATCCTTTGAGAACTCGAGAGTCCCGTGAAGCCATCCGAGCTACGTGAAGTACCTCTGCGCAGCCTCTTGCGCGACTGAGAATCCCGGAGCCACCCGAGGCCCCGAGGAAGTCCCATGCATGCTACCTCGGCAGTGTACTTGCGCGCCCCGCGTTTGGTTACACCCTGCGTGCCCACGGGTGTCACGCCCTACGCGACAGAGGCTGTCCGCACACCTTGTGCGGCTATTGAAGAAGTGAGGCCGCACCCCTTGCGCGCCTCATTTTGTGTTTAAGTTTGGGTGAAGCATATACCACACTTGGGCGTGTGTGTGCAAGGAGGAAGACCCGAGGCTTAGCCTTGTGTGTGCACAAGTGAAGAAGACCATCCTTGAGAAGAAGATGAGTACACACTTAAGTGTGTGAATGCAAAAGAACTGATTATTCTAAGTGATTGGTTTTTTGGTGAGCAAGACCAATGAGATATTTAGAAGACTATTGAAGCTACTTGAAGTTATGAACAACACCTTTGAAGAAGTGAAGTGGATCCATGATGAAGATGATGTTGTGGAGTTGGGGGGGGGGGTTAACCAACTTGTAATTGGGGGGTATAACCAATTACTGTGTAAACATCTTTTGGCATAGTGAAGAATCCGTGTTGGGGGGTGTAACCAACACGGCAAGGAGTAGGTCTTTGTACCAAACCTTGTAAATCACTGTGTTCTGTGCTTTCATTATCACTGCACCACTAAAAGAGTAGATCTAGGCCTTAACCAGCTGCAGAGGTTGAATTGATAATTCAAAGGGAACAATTCTTAAAAAGAAAAAGTTATCACTGATTCACCCCTCCCCTCTCAATGATCACAATCGATCCAGGCATTTCAACAAGTTTGTGTGCCGAAGTTTATTTTATGTATGGCAGGAATCAATGTTGGCTCCATTGATAAGCTAAATCCTACAAAACCACCAATCCTTGATGGTAATGACTAAGAGTACTCAAGAGATCTAATGAAAACTTTTTTTATCAACACTGGAGTGGACAACTTTGTTATGCTTACTGGAGATTATAAAAATCCAGATAAGGAAGTTAGAACATTCACTAACCAGGAAAAGCAAGAGTATCAACTCAATTATAAGGTACGTAATACTCTTCTGTTTTCAATGACCAAAAATCTATATAGCCACATTTCTTCTTGTGAAGCATCTAATTGTATATGGAATAAGTTAGAGGTTACACACTTTGTAACTTCTAAAGTGATTGAAACTAGGAGAGATATGCTTAGAGTAGAGTACCATGTCTTCAATTTTCCTTATGGTGAACGAATTTGTAAAGTTCAACGGAGATTTATAACTATAGTAAATAGCTTACAGTCTATGGGAGAGAAAGGATTAGATGATGAAGCACTTGTGGATAACATAATCGATATCATTCCCTATTAGTGGGAATCCAAAAGAACAGCTATAGATGAGAACAATAAGGTCACTCAAATTTCTCTTGATGATCTATTTGGAACTCTTCTACAACATGAGACAAGAATGAAGAGAGATGCTGACATTATCAAGAAAAAGAATGGAAATGGTACCGTTGCTTTTACAACAACATCAAATCAGATGAATGATAACACTCCAGAGAGAGTAACCAAATCCATGTCTAAGAAAGTTATTTTCCAATCCGAATCTAGTGAGAGTGAAATCTCTGAAAATGAGTTAGCAATTATTGCTTGAAAGATGAACAAGATAGCTGGCCAAAGAAGTTTCCAATCCAAATATAAGAAAAAGGAATGGAAAGATAGGAAATATGGAGAAGTCACTTGTTATGAATGCAAGAGAGATGGACATATTAGACTAGATTTCCCTTTGCTAAAAAAGAAATAAAGTAAAGAAAGGCATTAAGACAAGAACAAAAATAAGTATTATAAAGCAAAAGCTAAAATGTTCTGAAAGCTAGTAATACCTGGAGTGCCAGTGGTGGTGACTCTTATGATGAATCTTCTGATTATGGATCTTCAGGATAGACGATTCTTGGTCTTATAGCCAGAATACCTATTGACAATCATTGCTTTATGGCTAAGGTACGAAATGCTGAATCACTAAACAATGTTTCTCTAAATTCTAATGATAGTAAGTATTATAACTCTTCTGATGAAGAATCCTCTTCTGATGATGAAACTATTTCACTTACCTATGAAGAAGTTTCTAGGTTTGCTGATCTTCCTAGAATTGAGAATTCAAAACTCAATAAAAAACTTGATAAGGAAAATTCTAGAAATTCTATTCTTATGAAAGAAATATCAGATCTTTCTAAAGATCATGATAGGAAAAATGATTATTTTGAAAGTATTTCAAAAAATCTTGAGGAAGTATGTTCTGAGAAGAAAAAACATTCTAAAGAGTTAGAAAAATTAATTTATATGAAATGTGTTTTTGAGCATAGCTCTAGTTCTAAAACTCATGATTTTGAAGATAAAAACATGGTTATAAAACTCAAGTCCGAAATATTTTCCTTAAAGAATTTTTTATCAAAATATACCAATGGTAAAGAAAAATTTGATAAAATGTATTCCCAAATACGACTTTTATGAAATAAATCCGGATTTGGTTATACCCATGCAAAACCTATTTTCAGTAACAATTATTTTTTTCCTCAAAGTGCCCCATTTTGTACCAAGTGTTAATGTGGTGGTTACTGGGCAAAGAATTGTTACTTAAACAAAACCCAATCTTTAGGTTTTCATAAACCTTATTTCTCAAAGAATATGTGGGTTCCTAAAATTTTATTGTCCAGAAATCTCGGATCCAAGCAATTTTTTGATTCCGAAAGAATAATTCTTTTCTTGTTTTCAGGAAAATAAAGAGAATACCAACAAAAAAATGTGGTACATGGATAGTGGAAGTTCCTGGCACATGACTGGTAACAAAATCTATTTTGAAAAGATTATCAAAACGAATGGAGGAAAGGTAACTTTTGGAGATAATGCTAATGGAGAAATTGTTGGTATATGTAATATTGTTCTTCTTGGTAAAACCATTATTTCAAATGTTCTTCTTGTTAATGTTCTTAAGCACAACCTCATTATCATAAGTCAGTTATTTGATGAAGGATACCATATGAATTTTAGGAATGATAAGTGTTTAGTTCACAATTCCAAGGTAGAATTTATTCTCTCAGCCAATAGGAAAGAGAATGTTTACACATTGAACCTATAAGACATCAGGAGTCAAGATTTACCTTTCCTAGGTGAAATGGAAGATCATGCCTCATTATGGAATAGAAGGCTAGGTCACTATAATCTTAGGAACTTATAGAAACTCTCTAAGAAGAAACTAGTTAAGGATCTACCGGAGTTTAGATTTTATTCTTCTATAGTTTGTGATCCTTGTCAATATGGAAAGAAACATAAATCTTCTTTTAAATCAATCGGTGAGGTCTCAAAAACTGATGCATTACAGTTAGTGCATATGGATCTTTTTGGTCCAACAAAAACTGGAAGTATTGGAGGCAAATACTATGTGTTTGTTCTAGTTGATGATTACACTAGATTTACTTGGGTCTATCTTCTAGCAAAGGAGTCTGAATCTTTTTCTTATTTCAAACGTTTTATAGCTCAAGTTAAAAATGAGAAAAATATTCCGTTGAAAACTATTCATAGTGATCATGGAGGAGAATTTCAAAATTCTTATTTTGAATCATTTTGTAATAGAAAAGGTATTACTCACAATTTTTCATGCACCAAGAACTCCTCAACAGAATGGTGTAGTTGAAAGAAGAAATAAAATTCTTCAAGAGATAACTAGAACCATGTTGAGTGAATATTCTATAGGTAGACATTTCTGGGATGAAGCTATAAGTACTGTTTTCTATACTATAAATAGAGTTTTGATTAGACCTTTTCTTAATAAAACTCTTTATGAGTTATGGAATTGTAGAAAACCAAGAAATTCCTACTTCAAGGTTTTTGGTTGCAAAGTATTCATTTTGAATACTAAAGATAACATGAAAAAATTTGCACCAAAATCTGATGAAGGAATTTTCTTAGGCTACTCCACAACTTCTATGAAATATAGAGTTTTCAATAAAAATACTTATAATGTTGAAGAAACAGTTCATGTAATATTTGATGAGTCAGATTCTTTTGTTTTTAAACCATCCCAACCTACATCCTCGGATGTGTTTTTAAAAACATATTGTCAACCATTGATAGAAGAACATTTTGATAAGAATAATGTTCAAGAAGATACTTCTGAAACATTTACCCCAGAAGACTTTCTACCCTATGATGATGAACAGGTTTCACAAAACCCAAATCAGATGTTTCTTATGAATCATCCCAGTGATAGTATCATTGGTGATGTAAATCAACCTGTAAGGACTAGGAGTTCATTGATAAATGAAGTATAACAACTAGAATTTAATTCCCAATTAGAACCAAAAATCACTGATGAAGATTTAGGTGATAATGATTGGATCAAAGCTATGCAATATGAACTAAATGAATTTGAAAGGAACAAATTCTGGATCTTGGTTGAAAGACCTAAGGAATCATTTGTTATTGGAGTAAAGTGGGTCCTCATAAACAAATTTGATGAAAATGGAGTCATAGTAAGAAATAAAGATATACTTGTTGCTAAAGGCTATAATCAGCAAGAGGGAATAGACTATGAAGAAACCTATGCTCCTGTAGCTAGACTTGAATCTATCCGAATTCTACTTGCCTTTGCAGCATTCTTTAATTTTAAACTTTTTCAAAAGGATGTGAAATGTTCTTTTCATAAAGTTTATGTTCAAGAGGATGTTTTTGTGGAACAACCTCTTGTATTTTAAGATACAAAACATCATGATCATGTTTTTAGACTTACCAAAGCTTTGTGTGGTCTTAAACAAGCCCCACGAGCCTGGTATGATAGACTCACTGATTTTTTGTTTCAAAATAACTATGTTAAGGGAAATGTAGATCCAACCCTTTTTATAAAGAAATATAAGAAAAATGTTTTGATTGTTCAAATTTCTGTTGATGACATCATATTTGGTTCAACTCAGCAATCTTTAACCGACTCTTTTGCAAGTCAAATGAAATATGAGTTTGAGATGAGTATGATGGGTGAGTTAACTTTTTTCCTTGGTTTTCAAATTTCTCAAAAACCAGAAGGAACCTATATTTCTCAACATAAGTATATTAAATATCTTCTCAAAAATTATGGTTATGACAATACTCAAAATATAAGTACTCACATTTGTACCTCAAATTCTTTAGATCTTGATGAAGCTGGGAAACCAGTAGATCAAACATCTTTTAGAGGTATGATAGGAAGTTTACTTTACATGACAGCTAGTTGACTAGACTTATTGTTCTCATTATGCTTATGTGCAAGATATCAATCCAATCCTAAGAAATCTCACATAAAGGCAGTAAGAATAATTTTTCGCTACCTTAAGGGAACCATGGATCTAGGATTATTTTATAATTATAGAAATGATTTTGTTCTAAAAAGCTTTTCTGATGATGACTTTGGTAGATGTAGGATGGATAGAAAAATTATATCCGCAACTTTTCATTTCATGGGAGATTCTTTAGTTTCATGGTCATTCAAAAAGCAACATTCTGTAGAACTTTCCACTGCTGAAGCTGAATATGTAGCAGCTGGAAGTTGTTGTGATCAAGTGTAGTGGATGCAACACACACTCATAGAATATGGCTTGAGTTTTAATAAAACTCAAATTTTGTGTGATAACACAAGTTAAATTTACTTAAGTAAGAACCCTGCACATCACTCACGTGAAAAACACATAGATATTAGGCATAAATTTCTTAGGGATCACACATAGAAATGAGATATTATTATTCAGTTTATCGGAACTCAAGATCAACATGCTGATATTTTCACAAAATCATTACCTTCTGATAGATTTTAATACATTAAACAAATGTTAGGAATGATAACCATAAGGTAGTATTTCTTATTTAAATTTCTGTTGAAAATGTCTCCTTACAGTAATAAACTCCTTTTCAGAGGGGGGTACATTTGATTGTTAGAGTAACTATATTTTTTCAACGTTTGTTTTCAAACTTTTCGGAACTAAAATTCCGGAATGGGGATTTCCAGAACTGAAATTTTCCAGAATGGATATTTTCGTATAGAAAACTTCTGGAATAGATATTTTTGTATTGAAAACTTCCGGAATAGAAAATTTCAAACTGGTGTTTCCATAACGAGATTTTCGTACCGAGCCTTTCATAATGATCTTTTCGTATTCAAACTCTTGCAATGATCTGTTGTTTAATTTGTTGAGTTTTTCATAGTGAGTTTTGCGGACTATGTAAATATTTTTCGTAGTCAATTTTTTTTTCTCCTCAAGAAAAATATTACCCATTATGAATAATCCTCCTAAACCAATCTGAAAGGTAAGATTTCCTTACTCAAGTTTTCGTAATCTTACTTTACTTGCTGGTGTTTTCTTATAATTTGTTTTCGGATTATAGTTTTCTTAAATCGTTGTTTTAAAAAAAACCTCAAAAGATTGGATTCAAGTTTTCTTGAGAATTGGTTTTCAACCGTCAGATCTGATATCAGCTTGTTACAACCATTCGATCAACCGAGGAAGATGAACTGTTATATCATTTCCTATATAAATCGGTCCCCAAATACTCATCCTACATCGGTTTTCAAGCTTCAGCGTCCCAAAGATCTTCCTCTCTATTTTAAGTCTATTCCGATATTCAGTTTACTCCGTTCCGAACTTCTCAGAAGTCTCCAGATCCGAATTTCGGTTGAAGCAGCTTCACAAGACCTGTCAACCACTAAGCCGATTTCCAAGTGGTTAATATATAGAGAATGGTTGGTTCATCCTAATTTCTTCAACATGTATGATTCTATTATATCCAAGAATATTAAGCTTAATGGATGGGAAGATGTTGCTGTGTCCATGCCCGGAAATCAAGATGAAGTTTATTAGGATTTTCTTATAGAATTATATGAGATAGTTTCCTTCTATAAGGATGATGGAAGGGGAAAATTATCATTTAAGTCTTATGGAAAGACTTATAAGCTTTTTTATTACAAGGTATCCATCTTGGTAGGGCTGAACAATAAAGGAGAATCCATGTTCATTTCTCATGTTTTTTCAGATTCAAAGAGAATCTTCGACAAGGAAAAGGCATTGGAAACTCTCAGACTGGCAGATGACAAGGCTCCGAATATTTCTTCTCTGTCTATGAATTTTGGGATTCTAGAATTATGGGTACAAGGTCTTATCGTAACGAGGAAAGGTGACAAATATAGTCTGAAGAAGAGTGAGATCTACATCCTAGATTTTCTGATAAATCTGAGGAAGTTTAATCTGATGAAACACATTCTTATTACCATTGAGAATGTTAAGAAAGGGAATATGAGAGCTTAGATCATAATGTATCTAGAAATCATCTCGAAATTGATAGATTGGTTCCTTAAGTCTTTCAAGGAGGCTTTCATGTCTAAGCCAAGAGTTTTCAAGATTATGTTGGTGAGTGATGGTACTCTCAAAAGGATGGATATAGCCTTCGACAAAAAGACTGGTCAGATTGTTGATTTGCCTACTCAAGAAGAAGCGGTTCAAAAATATGGTGAACCTGAATCCTCTAAACCAGTGAAAAAGAGAGAGTTGAAAGAAGTTGAAGTTGAAGCAGAGAATACAAAATCTAAGGAAGTTCATTCCGCACATCCAAAACCGAAGAAGAAGAAAGATTATCCAGATGAGGTAGTTTCTAAGTGGAGGGAAATCATAGAGAAGAGAGTGCAAGGGGAGCCTCAGTTTGGATTGGTTCCTGCGGAGGCTAAGGCATTGAAGGAATGAACAGATGATGAACTAGAAATAAAAGTGAAAGAAAATAAGCTTAAGAAAAATATGTATAAAGCTGAGGTGGTTCAGACATTGTTAAAGTTTACTGAGATGGCCTACGAAAACATTCCTGTTCCGGGATATTTTTCTTTGGAATCTCTACCGGAGACTCCAGGAAGAATCTTTGTTGCTCCGGAAGAGGCAGTTGAAAAGTATGTTGAGGAAGTTGAGTAGATTGAGCAAGTAGAAGAGGTAGAATCAGTTGCTGAAGGTAGTGGTGAGACCGAAGATGTTTTGAAGCAAGTAGATGATTATAAAGGGACACCTTCGGAAAATTTGTCGCTCCGAACTTCAGAAACTGAATCATCTATGTTAGTCAGTCCAGGGAAGGATGAGGAGAAAGGATAAGAAGAAGTAGCTTATCATGAAAAGGAAGAACAAATTCTACATGATATTTCTCAAATGTATAATGTAGAGGATGGTGCTCAAAATGTTGTTGATGATGAAGACAATGTTGTTAAAGTGTATGACAGTGAAAAGAGAACTCCGGAATAGGAATCCATTCCGAAAAAGGACAAGGGAAAAAAACTTGTTGCTGATACCCTGAGCTCAGTGGTTGTAAAGAGAAGGGAAGTTGGTGATTCTTCTAAG
This sequence comes from Viscum album, assembly GCA_963277665.1. NCBI lineage: Eukaryota > Viridiplantae > Streptophyta > Magnoliopsida > Santalales > Viscaceae > Viscum > Viscum album. The sequence continues at coordinate 897,027,346 of OY728138.1, forward strand.
ATGAAGGATTAGAAAATTGAAGAAGGAAATTCTCCAAGAAAAGACTCGGATTCGGAGTCATCTTCGTTGGGGCATGAATTTGTTATTCAGTCATTAAAGAAGTTGGTAGGTACTATTCCGAATTTCTCAAGTATTGATTCATGATGCCAGATGCTCCAATATGCTTTGAATCTGAAAACAGACTCTGTATCCATGGTTATGGAAAAATGTGTTGAGATAGAGGCACAGTTCAAAAATTTCTTTGTCCGATATGAAGCCCATAAAAGAACTTGCAAGAGGATGACTAGTGGGTCGACGGAGACTGTAGAATAGATGATAATCTATGATGAAATCCAAGATAATGTGAAGGATGACTTTGAGACAGAAGACATGAATATAAATGAACTTACTTCATCCTTTGAAGAAATGTTGACAGATGAAAAGAATTTCCGGATTCAAGAAGTCAGAGATCTGAATGGGAAGCTAAATTCTGTTTTTCAAAACTGGAAGTATGAAAGGGATCATCGGATTGAATTTGAAGAGAAGTTGTTAAATCAAGAACAAATATTGAAGGCTGAGGAAGAACAACTTCAAGCTCAGGAAGAAAAGCTTCAAGCCCAGGAAGAAAAGATTGATGCTCAAAGTGCAAGAATAGTTGTCTAAGAGAAGCAAGCCGAGGAAGATCATAAAGACTTGAAGAAGATAAAGACTTTTCTTAAGGGTCTCATGGCAAAGGAAAAAGATCCAAAATAGACAAATTCGATCTTTTGTTGTATCTCAACATCCTTGTTGTTGAATTTACAAACTTAATGAAAATTGTTCTTGCTCGTCTCTTTTGTTGTTACTACTATTTTTTCAGGTACTTTGTTATATTTTACAGTCCATCGAATTCTTTTTGAAAATCACAATGGGGGAGAAGGAATAGAACCCTAACAAAGGGGGAAAAGGAAAAATAACCTTAACAAAGGGTGTGAAAGAAAAATAACTCTAATAGAGTTTATCTAAAGGGGGAGTTTTTCAATAAAGAATACTTTCTTATTCTTAATGAAATATCATTCCAGAAATCTAGAATACGATTGTTAGAGTTTCAAAACCTAAGGGGAAGTTAGTCTTATTCATCAACATCCACAAGAAAAGGGAGATAACCCTTAATGTTTTCTTTCTTTTTTAGACTTTATTTTTCGAAAGGATGTTTGTGCTCTCCAAAAAGGGGGTGATTGTTGAGTCAATAAGGTTTTCCTTATGACTTTTCCATTCCTTCTTGTTTTTAAAATCACAAACACCTTATCTTTAAGGAAAATATCTTTTATAAGGAAAATCGCTTTTATAAGGAAAATCACTTTTATAAAGAAAATCTCTTTTATAAAGAAAATCTTTTTTATAGGGAAAATTGCTTTTATAAGGAAAATCAATTTTATAAGGAAAATCACTTTTATATGGAAAATCTATTTTTATAAGGAAAATCTCTTTTATAAGGAAAAATATCCTTATCATATTTTCACCCATATATTTCTTAATTATAATAATCAGATTCATTTCTATATTCTCAGAATCGTTTAAAACTTTGATAAGAAGCATACTGTTTTAGGCTCTGAATTCTGGATGAGAACTGTAATGAAGTTCCATTCCGAATTCTGGATACGAACTCTAATAATGTTCTACTCCAAATTCTGGATACGAACTCTCATGAAGTTCGACACCGAATTCTAATGATGAATTCTGATTAAAAATTCTCATTATGAATTATGATGACGAATTCTCATTCTGAATTATCATTCTGAATTCTCCTATTAAATATAATCTGATCATCTTTGTTTTATAGACACCAAATTTATTTAGACTCCAAACTTTTATTTTTCTTAGACTCCGAACCATCACTCTGAACATCTGAGTTAGACATAAAACGACGTCATACATTCTATTACACTTATTTTGTTATAAAACGATGTCATCTATTCTGTTTTAAACTAACAGTTGGTTAAGTTACACATGTACATGTCCCTCGTATTTTTAAGGAAAATATGACTATTGGAAAGGAGGCTGACCTTGCATATAAATCGGAGTTCTTTTGAAAGAGCTCAAAAAAATAGAAAAGTTGATCGATATAGAGACCACATGCTACTAAGGTGATTTCAAGAGAGAGAAATCTTTTCATACCTTGTGCGTCCTGAACATCTCATTCAGTTTTTCTTTCGTGCGACTCCTAATGTTGGTGATTACATTTGAGGACTTCCGAGGATAGAAAGACAGAGGTGCCGACTAACTTAATGTTCGAGGTATTCCTTGCTGAGGAAGACAGAGGTTCTAACTACCTTGAAGTTGAGGGCTTGCAGGGATATCAACATAGAGATTCCGATATTCGTATCGAGGGCTTACCCTGGTTTGGGTAAGACAGACATGCTTGATAGTATAAATCAAGGGACCTTTATCCAACGTTGTTGGATACCCTACTCTTTGGTTTAAAAGACTTATATCTTGTTACCTGTAGTTTCACTACTCGTTTGTTTCTGCTGCATATTGTATTGAAAGGAAAGTGTATCTTTCTTATACTTCTTTACTTGTACTCTGTTTCTTTTAGATTCTATATGCTTTAAGGTAGAATCTCATATTGTAATCATTTGTTAAGTTACGATTTCCAGATCCATATTTCCGGAACCTACTTTCGAAATCTCTTTGCAGTTTTAAGCAAGTACATAATACTTGAAGTTTATAACTTCATTCCTTATTCCAATTCTTTAATTGGTGTTAGAGGTGTTGTGATTTTTCTTAGTTTAAATTTGTTATACTAAGCTCATTCATTTTTTAAAAGAAAATTTTAATGTATACAATTCACACCCCCTCTTGTATATTGAGCATATTCATCATTATTTCGATCTTACAAATAAATCATATCACATTGAGAGGGCCGTAGTCCGCACTTCCTCAAATGTAATTATCACTTTTACCCATTATGGAAACCATAATGGTATGTTATAATTGAAAAATACAGAATCATAAAGAGAACACAAAAATAATATATATCATAAATAAATATAGTTCCATCATAATTTCTACCACAAGAGGCGGAATGAGATAATCAAACAATCATCGTTTCATGAGGCAGTAGCACGTTATCCACAGAAACAATATGTTTTTCACCTATTAGATGGAGGTGTGTGTATGTATAGTTCGAATCCTTCACATAACAACCACCCAATATAATGAGGATACTATTGTTGTTATAAAATAATTAATAAGAAGTGCTTATGGGGTTGGATAAGTAAACTAAAAGAAAATAACATAACAAATTATGTTACCCTTAAATCTGGAAGCCCACTTTGGTTTGAACCAAATGGATTTCCTGAAGTGCCTTATGCCTAAGGTAATGTTTGTAGGTAGAAGAGATGGACCTTGAAAGATTATTTGGGCAGAGTTTGGACAAGAAAAGGGGCTTGAGAGGAGTGAGGAATGGGTTAGTGGTGATTGTTTTTATAAGTTGGGGGAGGGGCTCTTTAAGAATGTTTGAAAATATTATCTCATTATACAATGATTTTAGGTTTCTATAGATCCAAATCTCATTAAACATTAAAATAGGATGCATCATGTAAGAAATAAAATCATCCAATATTAATTGGATCATTTTTGGATATTGTTTTAATTTTTATAATATTATTTATTTATTTCATTCATTAATGAGGCAAACACTACATCATTATTGTGTCATGAATAATTGTAGTTGATGTCTAAAAATTTAAAAAAATACCATTATATAGGAACTATTTTTATCATTAAAATTAATATTTATAGTGGAATAGATAGCTTAGATAATCACATATAAAAATTGATTTACATAAAGATATATGTTTATGCCTTTAATGTATATACTTTAAATTAATTCACATAAGTGTCATTATCACTCCCAAGTGTCTCCACGAGGTCAAAAAATCAAAAAAGAATGCCTATGGTCGGAGATGTATCAACCAATAGGATTAGGTCACATGTTTGGGTAATTTTATATTATTATAATATTAATTTATACTTTTATTTACCAGATTTACTATTTAAACGTAATAAATAAAATATTTACTGAAGTAAATATTTAAAAAATCTAAAAACAAAATATACATATTTACACCATTTGGACCACCTGAATCTAAATATAGAATCCATTTTTACCAATTCTAATCTCATAAGTAACAAAAATAAATTTAAAATTAATTCTCGTCAAAACAAAAAAAGTGTGTTTTTTAAGAAATAATAACTATCAAAAGATTAACAATTGTTTATGTCCATTTTCAATGTGAAATTACATACAATAACCTTCGTTGGATAAAATAGTAAAAATATAATCTATTTACACATTAATAATGATTAAAAAAATAAATCTATGCTAATATATATATTAGATTAAATGACAGTTTTTAATTAAAATACAGTATTTTTTCACTATTCATGAATAAAATGAATTTTATCAGAAAAAGACAAAAAATTTACCCAATGTAAATTTTTATTTCCCAATTCTAAAGAAGAATTTTATTTTTGCAAATATAATATATAAAACTGACCAAAACTATATTTAAAGAGGGTTCTTCATTAAAATATGTTAAATTTACATTTTAAGTAATATTAGAGTATTTGTGCATAAAATTGGATTAATTCGCATTTTAAGCCTATAAAGTTTATTAGATAAATGTTAAATGATTTAACAATCATGTGTTATAATATTTTAGTTAGTTTTTTTCGTTACTGGCTATAAAACTTCTTGGAATTAACTACCATTTAAAATATTAATAGTATATTATTATTTTTTAGTATAAATTAACATTGTGAGCAACATAAGATTTCAATGAATCCAATTGTTGCGCATCGGGTATGCAATAAATAATATCATCCCTTTTCAATTAAAATTAATATTTAAATCACAAAATATTAATAAATATGAAAAACAATTATTCGTTATTTACCTGTGATGTTACATCCTTCCCCCCATTTTGAAATTTGATCATCACAATTTTAATCACATATCTAACTAATGGGGGTATTTTTCCCTCATAGCATTTTCAAATTCCCATTTTCCTCTTCAAACATATGGTTTTTTCACAAAACCTTTACCTGATGAATTACCTTATTTTGAAATAGTTCCACTCTTCGGTCAAGAATCTTGATTTGTTGTTCCTCATAATATAAATTATCTTCTAATTGATCTACACCTCATCTCAAAACATGATATGGATATGGCATATACTTCATCAACATTGAAACATGAAAAACATTGTGTATCTGGGATAAACATCTAGGTAAATCCACTATGAACATAGTTGATCTAACATTATCTAAGATTTCATAAGGACCAATGAACCTCAAACTCATATTTCTCTTCTTACCAAAATGAATGAAACTTTTCTATAGAGAATCATTGATAAAGACATGATCACCAACCTCAAAAGAAAGATCCTTCCTTCGGTTGTCTGCATAACATTTTTGCCTACTCTATGGTGTTCTCATTTTTTTCAAAATCACTGTTACTTTTTCTACCATCTATTCTACCAATTATGGTCCCATCAACATCATTCAATATACATCATCCCAAAAATTATGTGTTAGACACTTCATCCCATATAATGCCACAAACAGAGCCATCTGCATACTTGAATGAAAACTGTTATTATAAGATAATTCAACCAATGGATGATGTTGGTCACAAATTCCCTAGAAATCTAGTGAACAAGCACATATCATATCATCCAAGGTATGAATTTTTTTGTTCTGACAGCACATATAATCGTAGATGAGAAGTTGTACTAAAATTTAATTCAGTACCTAATGAATTCTGAAGCCTTTACAAAATATAGAAGTAATCCTGGGATCACAATCAGATACACTGGAGAAGGGAACTCTATATAACCTGACTACCTATTTAACACACAACCGGGAATGTTTATATAGAGATCCAATATCTTGAATAAGAAGGAAATGAGATGATTTAGTCAATTGATCAACAATCACCTAGATTTCATTGTTACCTCGAGATGTATTCCGTAATCCCACAACGAATTCCATGGAAACATTTTCCCATTTCCACTCTGGCACTGGTATTGACTGAAGCATCCCTTTTGGTAACTATCACTCTACTTTAACCTGTTGAAAATTCAACCACTTCACAGTAAAGTCAGCAATATCTATTTTCATTCCATCCCACTAGTAATACTTTTGAATATTTATGTACTTCTTAGTACTACTAGGATGAACTGAAAACAGAGAACTATGAGATTCACAGGACAACTCATTCTTCAACTGTGAATCAAAAGGCACACATAATCTCTTTCCAATTCCCAAAACACAATCATCTTCAATGTTAAATTCAAGGAAATTACCATTCTGAACCAACTCTGCCATTTTATGTAACTCACTATCTACATTTTGTGCATGCATTATTCTATTTGATAGAGATGATATAACTAACAACAGAAAAAAAATCGAAGAAGTCCTGAACAATAAACTTTTATGCCAATGTTCATCAAATCCAAAAAAAAAGGATCTCCTTCCAAACATAGCATGATTAATTTAGCATTAATTTATCGACTAAAAGAATCAACCAATTTATTTTCATTTCCCATATAGTAATGGATCATGCAATCATAATCCTTGATTAATTCTAACAATCTCCCCAGTAACATGATTAATTCCTTCTAAGTAAATACATACTTCAAACTTTTGTGGTTAGTATATATTTTATATTTTACTCTATACAAATGTTGCACCAAAATTTTTAAACCAAAAACATTAGAAAATTATTCCAAATAATGTGTAGGGTAATTTAACTCATGAGGTTTCAACTGACATGATGCATAAGAAATTACCTGGTCATTCTGCATAAGGAAAGAGCCATGTCCTTTCAACGAATCATCAGTTTAGATAAAAAATTCACAATCTCTGTAAGTTAATGAAAAAATAGGATCATTTAATAATATTATTTTCAATTATATAAAAAATCAACTCATTCTTTTTTCCAATGGAACATTACACCTTTTCGAGTAAACTTAGTCATTGGACTAGATAACAATGGAAAATTCTCAACATAACTCTAGTAATAACCTACTGAACCATGAAAACTATGGATATTGGTTATATTTGTAGTTGTTTGACATTATTCAACAAATTTTGAGTTAGTAGGAAAAAAAATTATGCCATTTATTGAAACAATGTGAACATGTATTGAATTTTTTGAACCAAAAATCACATTTGCGGAATATTCCATACATTTTCATTTCATTTAATGTTTTCAGGAAAAGCCTTAAATGTCTTTATTGTTCCTCATTACATTTGAAATAAACCAAAATAACATCAATGAACACAACCATAAACATATCAATGAACTCCTAGAATATTATATTCATGAGATCAATGAATACAACAGATGCAATGGTTAAACTGAAAGGCATAACTACTAATTCATAATGGCCATATCTAGTACGAAACACGATCATTGGAATGTTTTATTTCTTTACATTCAACTGATGGTACCCTGATATCATGTCAATCTTTGGAAAATACAGATCTCCCTGGTGCTAATCAAACAAATCATTGATTTGAGGAAAAGGATACATGTTCTTAAAAGTGATTTTATTAAATTCTCTATAATGTATGCAAAGTATCATTGAACTATATTTCTTTTTAACCAACGTTATAGGAGAACCCCATGGTGATATGCTAGGTCAAATGAAACCATTATCTAATAACTTTTGAAATTTATTATTTAACTGTAAAAGATAAATTGGATCCATTTGACAAGTGGGTTTTGAAATTTTCATAGCATCAGGAACTAAGTAAACAGTAAATTCAACTTCCCGATCAGGTATAATACTTGGAAACTCATCAAGAAAAACATCAAGGTACTCATTTACCACTAGAATATCAATAATCATTATAGTTCCTTTGTTTTCAAAAATATGGGCTGGTTAACATTCATTACATTATTTTACTAGTTTCTCTTCTTCTTGATACGTTATCTAATGTAAGTGGTCATTCTTCTACAGAAACAATAATTATTTCTGAAAGAAACATCTTTATCTCTATAGTCAATCATAACAAGATAAATAAAAATCCAATCCATACCAAAAATAAAATCAAACTCTACTAAAAAATCTTACCATTGGATTTTCATTGCCTTCTGGATTCATATCATGATATGGAATTCCCAATTTCCTAGAAAACTTTAGAGAAATGAAATAATGTGTAAGCCCTTAATCAAACAACACAATGGCATAATCTGAATAGACAAACAGTATACCTCATTATACACCATTAAATGGCCCATCATATGATGATGTAGTTGGAAAGGATTCCACCTCCCCTTTATGGGTGTAATAAGTATTTGTTCCATAAATTACATTCTTTGTTGGACAATAATTTGTATAATAACTCATTTCATTGCACTTAAAACATCTTACAACTAGCTTTTCATTTCTTTATAGATCATCATTCTTAAAGTTATGAGCAATATGACCAAACATACCACATTGGAAGAACATTATTGACCATGATAAACATTATCTAAGATTCTTTTTACCACATTTCTTATAATATGGTTTTTAATTTTCATACCTCTAAGATTCTTTGATGAATTCATTCACTTTTCTGGCCAATCAGACCTCTTCTTTTCATTGCTCTCTTGGAAAACCTCATATTCAAAAAACTCTATTTCTACCTTTTCGGAACATATGAAATGTTTTTCATAGATTTTACGTTCAATAAAGTCTAATTCTATTTGATATCACTACATTAGTCTTCTGTTAAATTGATAAATCTTACTATCATGGTCTCAGTTGAAATTTAGAGCATAACTTGCTAGTCAAGTGAATTTATCTACATAAGTATCCACTAATCCATCCTCCTTCCTCAATTACAAGAATTTGTTTTCCATCCTAAGATGAACAACCATAATTAATATTTCTCAAGAAACATACCTTTGAATCCTTACTAATCAATAGATTCAATCTTCTCACTATCCCAAATATTTTTCACTATCGACCACCACTGATCAGCTTCACTATCAAAACTATAAATATCAAGACTATCCTTTTGATTTTCTTGAACACCCCATGACATAAAAAATATTCTCTAGTGTTTTAATCAACATTTTAGCTAGATCAGGGTCAGATGTTCCTCTGAATGATGGGGGATGTTGCCTCAAGAAATGCTCCACTACTGACATGTTCCTATATGGTTGATCTGACTGATCTCATGAATCGATACCACTACCATTTATAGACTGATTCATTTGTGCCATTACTGTAATAGCCTTTTCAGTTCTGATTCCGACCATCTCATGTTGCTGATTTGTAAGGTTGTCTTCCTTTTTATGCCTTACTGACATAGCTACCATGTTTCATCTATGAAAATCCATTCTGAGCACAGAAATATCATAGGCAGAGAAAAAAAGTAATCTGTAAAATCTATATAATTTATGTATTATGATAAATTAATTTATATAAATTAATTTAACAATATTATAAATCATAATGTTGTCTAAACTGACCTATGATAACAACTATAAGGGCCTAACCTTTAGTGTTGCATAATATTGAATTAAGATAATAATTAACACTGGAAAATTTTTCAGGTTTAGAGCATTATGTAATTTGGTCATTACAAAAACATAACAACATGAATATTACATGTAGAAACTTCTACTCAGTATCCATTTTCTCATAAAATAAAAACTCTTTGAAAAGAAGTCATGTCTAGTTCCATGTTTTAGACAACATGACTTTTCATTGATCCCTTCCGTGACCATTTTCCACTTTCTATCCTTTAAAAAACATTACAAAAATATGGAATGGGAATTAAATGCAAAGCACGGTATACACAAAGAAGAAAAACTGTTAGGTTTCCAAAAAAAAGGTAATCCATGAATACCTTATCATATGTTATACATTTCTCCTTTATGAAGTAGTAAATACTCTTCACTAAATAAAAGATCATTTCTTACCATTTTTTAACCATATGATTACCATAAAAACCATATAAAGAACACATAAAATAAAAAGGTAACATGGGACATAAAGATACATAAATGTGATAACCATAAAATATACTTCCACACATATCACTAAATGGAGTAGCCATATGGCCGAATTCCATACTTGATGCATTATATTTTAAAAGTAACCACCATCCTGGTTTATCATGAAACTACCCGGCATTTGGTTTATAAAATAACCACCCATCAAATGTCTATGTAGCATTATAATGTCATTACACATATAATATTGAAAATATAATCATTTAACCAATAACCTTTAAATTTCAATCACAAGTAATTATATCAAGATATTGACATAATTAATACAATCCAAAAACCATTTTCAATACCAAAAAACCCAAAAATATAATAAGGGGCTTATATTTTTATTTAAAACAATTTAAGGCTTATATATGAATCCATGTAACGATTACAGCGGTGGAGAGGACATTATCGCTTAAAACATTACAAACATTCCATTTGCCTTTTAGTAAAATGATCCATAGAAAAAATATTCCCATTGTAATAAATTTATATTCAAAGGGGTTTATACTCTGTATAAAATAATGTTGTGTATAAATCAAAATACGGCTCAATGAATAGAGATTCAGACGAAGGTTTTTTCTTTATGTCCGACTTGACCTGTTCATTCATTAATTTCTTGATTAATATAATTAAGATAATTTATAATTTTTTAAGATCCTTTTTCTATTTTATTATTCCTTTTATATCACTTATTATATTTCTATACCAATTATTTAATTATTTGAGTTTATATAATATTTTTTTCAATGTTCGGAACATGAGTTAAAAATGATCATATTATTATTATAAACTGTACATGTGGTCAAAATTCCATTACCTCCATTATTATATTCATGATTTAGATATCATATATATCATATATATCATATATATATATATATTTGTATGTATTTATAATAGTACATAGCATTTGGAGAAAAGAAATAGTTTGTCATCAACAGAAACAATACGTTCTTCATACATTAGATAGATGTGTGTGTAAGTGTAGTTAAAATAATTCACTTAACATCAACCCAGTATATTTTTTATACTAGTGTTGTTATAAAATAAAGGAATAAAAAGATTCTAGGGGGTTGAAGAAGTAAAATAATTTAAAAGAACTTAAGGGAATATGGTACATTAAAATCAGGCATCTCCCTTTGTTTTGAACATAATGGTTTAAATGAAGTACCTTATGCCTAAGGTAATGCTTCTAGGTGGAATATATGGTTCATGATAGATTATATTGGTGTAGTATTTATGATATAATAGGCTTTAGATGTGTTAATACTCGGTTAGAAATGAGGGATTTTTATTTGGGGGATGCGGGGCTCTTTAGGAATGTTTTAAAATATTATATTATTATTAATGATTTTCAGTTAATAAAGATCAAAAACTAATTAAAGTCAAATATAAGATGAGTCATGTTAGAAATAAAATCATTAAATATGAATTAGATAGGATTTGGATATTGTTTTAATTTTTATAATCATATTAATTTAAATAATTCATTTATGAGGTAAACACTGCATCATTATTGTGTCATGAATCATTTAATTTATATGATGCATAAAAATTATAAAAAAAATACCATGATGTATTAAATATTTTATCCTTTCCAATGAATATATATAGACAAATAATAATCTTATATAAAACCATGTAAAAAATTATTTACTAAAACAAATATGATTATTCCATTTTATTCTTTACTTTAAATTAGTTAACAGAAAGTGCCATTATCACTCACAAGTGGCTCCATGGGGTCCCAAAATCGACCCACGGATGACTATGGTCAGAAATGAATCATCCAATAGGATTTGGACACATGTTAGGGTATTTTAATATTATTTTAATATTATTTTGTTATCCTTATTTTCTAGATTTACCCTTTAACCGTTGTTATTAAAATATTTACTGAAGTCAATATTTAAAATGTATAAAAATAAAAGATACATATTTACACAATTTGGTCCTCTGGATTAAAAATATGGAATACATTTTTTGAAATTCTAAGCACAAAAGTTTATGAAATTAATTTTATATAAATTTCCATTTTCAAAACAAAAAGCATGTTTTTAAGTAATAATAAATATCAAAAGATTGACACTTGTTTATATCCAATTAAAAAGTGAAATTACTTCCAATGACAAACATTGGATTAAATGGTAAAAAAATAAATATAATGAAAATTTAAAACTAACTAAAAAGATAATCCAACCATATAAATAAATTACATTAAAAATCGGTTTTTATTTAAATATAGTATTTTTCACTATTCCTTAAATATAAATTTTATCAGATTAATACCAAAAATTTACAAAATTAAATTATGATGACCCAATTCAAAAGAATAATTTTATTTTGTCAAATAAAACATATAAAAGTTACAAAAAATAGAATTAATGAGGGTTATCCATTAAAAGATGGTAAATCGACATTTTAATGAACATTTGATTATGCATGTTTATAATTAGATTCATTCGCATTTTAAGCCTCTAAAATTTATTAGATAAGTGTAAAAATAATTAACCAACATGTGTAATAATATTTTAGTTAGTTATGTTCTTTCATTCCGATAAAACGACTAGGTGTTATTTACTATTTAAAATTATAATATTATTTTATTATTTTTCAGTATAACTCTACATTGTGTGAAACGTAAGATTTCAAAGAGACCCGTTGTTACGTATCGTGTACTCCATCAAACATATCATAACATTTTGATTAAAATTTAAATTTAAATCAAAAATATTAATAAATATGAAAATTTATTATTCATTATTTGTCTTGGATGTTACTCTTTTACATTGAATATCCACTTATATTTGGTGTAATTAAATTTTTCGCACATAATTATGTCACTGATTTATCGTTAATATAATGAAACGATAATTGTAATGGTCTTTGAATCATTTCCCCTTTCATTGAGGAATATTTTTTTGTTATACAACACCTTCATTTACAGGGTGTATAATCTACCCCATTGACTTTTAATGTAAATAAATGGTTTTAAAAATTAATATTTTATTACATGAATAGTTTACAAGATGGATAAAGTGCTAGTTTTTTAACATATATATATATATAATTCTTCTTTCTGGGACATTATGTTATATTTGGATTCCTCTAATGGTCATAATGTTTTTATAAAAAAATTAAAACCATATTCCCTTATCGGTATTTTGGTATTGAATATGTATTTGAGAATGAATTTATTATATCTTGAAATGATATCATATGATTTCAATGTTGAAATTTTATTTTTCTTATATTTATGTTTTATATTCCTTCATTATGTTATAGGACGTGGGTATTACTTATGTATAAGAGAGGTTCTTTTATAAAATAAGTGTGGGAGAGCCTATGATAGCTCTCCAATGCCTTGGATAAAGAGACATTGGTAAACATTAAGGTTTTTCTATAAATATTTATGTAATATACTGTGATGGGTATTCCAAACATAACCATTAAGGTTAATACCTATGTAGGTGTGAAATCTGTACAATATGGATTACATAAGTTTCCTTTATAGGTTTATAATTCTTATTTTGATTTTCATGATTGTTAAGATATCACGGGTTTATAAATATTCATGTACTATCTTTCTCTCTCATTATTTTATATCACTCACTAAGTTTTTTGTGCTCCTATTATGTTTTCAAAATGTTTTCACAAGATATAAGGATGGGTAATTGCTAAAAAGATGTCAAGAAATGTTTTTCCATAAATTAGAAATCATGTATAATTTTAAATGTTCTATATTTTTAAAGAATTTGATACTGTTGTAGTGGATTCCAATTTTTATAAATTTGATTTATTATGTAATAACTATGTCCTAATTCTATAAAACTATAAACTTAAAAATATTCTTATTTTAAAAAAAGATCATATTATTGACTTTATTCAAGATTATGTAATGTTAATTGATGGTGCATTTTAGTTTGTATCAAATGGGGGTTTATAAAAATTTTCAAATTAGGATGTTTTATTACGAATTAGGGATTTCCTCATGGGTTCATTATTTAATAGTTGATAATGAGTTTATTGTCATAATAATCCCTTTTTTGGTTCTATGATCGAATATATTAAGCTGACTATTGGAATTTTTGGAGACATTAACCTTTGAGAAATTATGTGATATTTGTTTTTGGGAAGAAAAATCTAAGGTATGAAATATCCATTGAGGTTAAAACATGTTATAGTTATTTTTGAGGCATTTGTAATATTTTTGGAATATTATTAGAATTATATAGTATTATAAAATGAATTACCCACAAGATGGGTGACAACCCATTGCGTTCTGTTAGGCCGCGAGAATCGAACCGACAACCGAAGGGTAACAAGGTCGCATTGCCTACCACCAGCCTATAGGATGTCCTTGGATTGTATGAATTTATCTTTTTAGATAAACTAGTATTTGAAATATGAAAACTTCATTTTGGGAAATTACATTTTACCAAATAGATATCCTTGAAATTGGGAAATGATTTGGGGAATGTGTGACAAATGTTATTGTGAAAGATGTTCACTAATTTGAGAACCCAATATACCTATTAAAATAGAATACTATGGAAATTTTTAGGAGTAATTATTTAACTTATTTTTCAAGATTCCATGTTTTTATTGGGGACTTGTGGTGATTCGGGTTATTTATGTTAAAGGATAACACATTTTGGAGAATAAGTGATTAAGAAATTACTTTTTGGTATAATACATTAAGAGTTGTTGATGTTATTTGGACATAAATGTTATAATTTATATTGGAATACTATTTGATCAAATCCTTATTAAATTTGGGTTTCAATCTTAGTTTGGATTATTTTTTATAATTCTAAGGACATTTGTTTGTTGTGTAGTCAAGGATTAACTATGGGTATTAATTTTGAATTATGGAGGTTTAAAATAGTCAATATTCTTTTATATTTTATTATATTTACGGAATTATATTATTTTTATCCTAACCTTTTGGTTTGGGGTAATAGATCTAGACAGGATAAATAGATAGTTAATCATTTTTTGATTATATGATTATCTAGAAGTTGATTCTAATGCTTTAGGTGTGACTAGGTCATCTTGAATACACATCATTTGGAGATAATATGAGTTTTTTGTAGAAAGTTATTATAGGATGAAACTCTACTTGAAAAGTAAATATGTTTCCTTATTATTTTAGTCTTGCTCACAAATATGTTCCTCAACATTATGTAATAGATCATAAAACCAAAACGTTATTCATTTACATTTCCTAGTGTGAAATCAATGACTATATAAATGCCACATGTTTGTGGTTTTCTGATTGTTAGCATTACCCTGATAATTTTTTCTAACACTTAATCAGAACAATATTGTTATTTTTTCTTCCATACAGTTGTTTTATTATGTCGAATCATAGTATATGTTTTCTCAGGTGGCCTTTATATGAAAATTTCTGTCTTTTAATGTTGATGTTTTATTAATCCTTTTTCTAAAATGGGAAAAAATAAAGGTCTTTTAATGAGTTTTAGCTTAGTAAACAAACCCAAATATATATTTCCTTGAAGAAATTTCCTAAATAATGTGGGATAATGTAACATCGTAATTGTTTAGAAGGAGATAATATGTTCGATATCGTACATAATACACTATATCAAACGTAATAATTATTATGTTACATTCTAACCTACCAACTAATATGGGGATACTGATTAGAATTAATTAATTTATCAAAAAAAATTTACACATGTAATTATTTATATTTTTTGAACATTTAAATATAAATTAAAATAAACCCTAATTAAAATAAAAGTAAATTTTTTTTGAAAAAATATTTAAATTAAAATAAAATAGTTAATAAATTAATAAAATAACTATTAATAAATTTTATTATTGAAATAGAAATTTAATATATTCGATGTAATTTTTAAAATTAATCTTATATGTTATATATATATATATATGATATAAGAAGGAATTCAATTTTAGGTATAATTTTTTTTTAAAAAATGATGTTTTACCACATATTGATGGAGAACCCATTTTAAATATATTTTATAAAGGTTAATAAGTTAATTTTTACAAAATAAACTTATTATTTATAATAGGTAATTCTTCATATATGTTGGTTGAGTTTTCTGTATTTTTATAACAATATTAAATTTTTATTGGATACTAAAAAATTCTGCATTTTATTTTTAACCTATTTTTTTATTTAATTTATTTTTAAAAAATTTTATCCTTTTAATTGGTTTTTTTGTATAAATATAATTATATTTGTCATTAAACCCAATTTTTTAATTTTATATAATTTAAAATTGAAATTAGAAACAAACATCAATCTTTGGATTGTTTTCACTTTTAAAATAACTTATATTCTCACATTGGAAGTGGGAATTAATTTAGAATTAATTATTAAACCATATAGGTTTTGAATTTTGAAAAATGGATTCAATATTTGTAATCAAGTGTTAGAAATTATTTTAATATGTTATTTTTTTTAGGATAATTTGAATAGTGAATATAATAATTTTTATTTACAACAGTTAAATGTAAATAAGGTAACATAGGTTGAAAAAAATATATGATACATATAATAATTTTTTCATAAAACATTAAAAAATCGATTTGGATTAATGAAATTTTAAATATATCACTTATGGTTTAGAAATGACTTAGTTAAAAAAAAATTAACCATGAATGTGATGTGATTATTATTAAAAAATTAGTTAACATTTCACTGTCATATCTCTTATAAGTAAAAAAATGAAATAATCTAAATATTGGTAAATTATTTTTAATTTTTAGATATTAAATTATTAAAATAAATATTTAATCAACACTGATATAGTAAATAGTTTATAAAGACACATATCAAATTAAATATATTATAAATATAATGAAAACATTATATGAAATAATTTATATCATACACAATTTTTCATTGTAAATATGACATGTAATAAGTCAATTCAGTTCTTCGTTTTAATATTATATATCTGTTTAGAGTTTATTTAAATTAAATGATATGAATAAGTAAATATTTAAAAATATTGATATTTTATAAATATAATACTTCATTGAATTATATAAAAAACAAAAAAAATATTTAAAATTAAAAAGTATATATTTTATGGTATAAATTATAATTTAGTATCCAATGAAAGAAAATCCACCTCATATAAGTGAAATTAATAGCCCCTTAATAATTAAATATGGTTACATCAATTAAAATTAAAAGAGGTGAATTAAGGTTAAACTGAAAAGATTGTTTTTAACATAAAATATATTCATATTTAATAATTATTTGGTGATATTATTTTGAACTATACTCATATTATCAAATATTTGAAAGTTTTTTTAGACCAGTTGGAATCAAAAATGATTTTATATTAATTTAAAACATTTAATAATTTCAAGGGATCCCCTCCCCTCTATTTTAAAATTGAACTCATTCTTATTTATTACTCTCACATCCATAGGATTTTAGTTTGGCATAGATGTAGAAAAAAATCATCCTGGAATCCATCCCTTCATCATAGAATATTCTATTGTGGAATAAATCCTCACAAGGATGTGTATTGGTACAAACCAAAAGTAGATACCAGATTAATAGGTGATACATTCTCTCTTTCTTTTTAGTTTATTTTTTATAACAAAATCCTTATATTCTTATTATTTTATAATTTTATAAACAAACTATTATATTAAATACAGTAGATTGTTTTTATGATATGATTTTGACCTACACATAGACATTCTATAATGCCCCAACACTATTTACCCAGAGTCGGTGCATTATTACATAACATTGGCATGAACATAAGGAAATCATGTCTCGAAAGACTGATCAGTTTAGTAATATTGGAATAAAGATTCATACATAAGTTCTACATTATAGCTTGAAGAGAAATAAAACACGAATATATTTCATTAGAAACATCCAAGCCTCCTAGATTATACTTGCAGCTCACTCATAAAAAAATTATTTATATACTAGGAAAATGAAACCTAAGAAAGGGGTGATCTCAAACGCTCAGTAAGGGTAAGTAATACAAATGAAAATTACATAAATATTATGAATGGTGAATAATTGAAACCACATGCATTAACCAATAATAAAAATGAATACTTATATAGTAGGAATACGATCTGAGTAAATAATGACATAATAAAACATAATCAGGGATAGTTTAATAGTCTAATGACCACATGAACCATCAATATTACTTTCATAATGAGGGAATGTATAATTATAGACATTCTGAAACATTTTGTAAAGGCTTCATCCAAGATGTCTAAAAATTATTAAGTCCTTAGCCAAAACCATATATCAATATGGGAGAGGCCTCAGCCAATTCCACATCTACTTGTCTCATGATACCTATTGATGCATCAAGGAGCTATAACGGGCTCCACCTGTCACTTACTATGTCCAATACATTACTCATATGAAAATGTTGAACATTACATAAACATATGTATTAAAACTAGCATAAAAAATGTCAATAATTTATCAATATAACATGAATGGTATAAAAATAGCAGATACATGTTCAAACAATTCACAAAACCTTCAATACTATATGGAATTTTTGTATCATAATAAATCAACATGCAATAAACATAAAATCCATCAAAGGATGTTGACATAGATGAAATGAATACTATTTTTAGAGAAACATCCTATTCTAATTTGAAATCATTTAAGAGTCACATATTTATAATTAAAACATTTATTTTCAAAATATTCTTATAAGTTTTTAATGGAAGCTGTGATGATGTTATAATGACAGAAAATAGCTGCTCCCACTGTATAAGTTAAAAAAAATTCTTATTATAAATTTGTCCAAAAGGTAAAAAAGTACCTTGTTTTGAAAATGACAGAAGTATTCCATTAAAAAAACATAACGGTATAAATGAATTTAACCTATTTTCTAGTAAATAGTAAAAAAAATTGAAATACTTTTTTATGAAACATGTATTTTGATGATTAAGGGGTCCCAGTAGATATGAATAAACAAACTCGGAAATAAAAGAGATTGTGAAATTAACCCGTACCTTGTACTTTTCAATGGTAGAGGGTAGGTTAAACTTTTATATAATGGTAAAATAATTGATATTAAATTATACAAGAATCATATACAAACATATGACATCATATATGATCTTTTAACATTTCTTTGTTAATAATATCTTAGTATTATCGTTGTTTCGGGTGTAAACAGATTTGTTTTCCTTTATATTCATTGTAATGTGATTCATATTTGTTATATATGGGATGTATCTTATTCATATCCAAAAGTATATCAAGTATTTAAACATTATTTTTAATCATATAAGGAAAATTATCCTTCAATTTATATGATGGGGAATGAATCTCATTGCGTTCATGGAGACAGTAATCCGTATGTAAACACGAGTGAAAATATAATTCTTTTGAAATTAAAATAATATATAACAATATGGTATATAATATATATAAAGATTCAATATCATTTTATATTTACTATTTACATCAATTACACATCATTATTATATCCATCCAAATAATGATGTATTGGATAACAATTACACCACGACGTGGAGACGGTAACCCGTACGTACGCACGTATGGTGACATGTCATTCAAAGGATGGACAAAAAAGTGAATTTGGTTGTACCATATTTATAATAACATCATAAAATATAGAATACACTAGAGTTATTATTTTATAAAATAAACAACAAATAAAAAGTAAGTGTATGAAGAAAGGAACTTGAAAGAGGTGATGAAATATTTACCTCTTCTTCAGTTTCTTCCTTTTGATTTGATCAAAAGGGCTCACTAGGTTGGATATCTGACCAATGTAAAGCCTCTTGGATTAAGGTAGCATAGGTGAGAGGGTATTTGGGAAGTGTTTGGACGATTCAAATGGATTTTCTGGTGTGAATTATAGATGAGGGGGGGGCCCTTTTATAATAGGGGTGAGGGGCACCATAGGAAAAGCTAGAAATATTATTTTATAATAAAATCATTTCCAGTTTCTAATGGATGAAAAATTTATTATTTAAAGGATAAGGTGGGGATTGGAGAAAACCACTCAACAAATAGGTTTTAGACAGGTTTGGGTCACTATATTAATTCTATCTTTTAAATTTAACTCTTAGTTAAATGGTTTTACATTTACCATGTCTCTTTGTATTTTTATATTATATAGTTAATACACTTACAATATACTTCCAAGTGAACCCCATGTGGTTCTATAATGATAAATCTATCATTAAATAAGTCCTTTGAAAAAATACGATTTTTAGAAATATAGTATCAATTAGTAATATAATATTTGTTTTAAAAACAATATTATGTCTATTTACACACTATTTGGTATTTTGTTTTGTTAAATTAATAACAACATTATTACTTCAAAAAAAATTCATCTAACCAACCCTAATATGTAATATCATCATAGAAAAGTAGTGTAATTCATAAAAGTCTCAACCTACATTTATTTTGATATTTATTAGATCAATTATTTTAATATTTCATTAATTATGTATTTACTGCATCAACATTGTGTCAAAAATAAAATAAATTCATTAATGTCTAGGAATTATAAATAAAATACCATTTTGTATGAAATATTTTTATATTTATAATTAATATTTATAATCAAATTTATCTTATGTATAAACCTTTATTAAAAATGTTTTAGTTATTAAATTTTGATTTTAATCTTTTAAATCTTTTTTGAATTAAATAATAATAAATGTACTAATATAATCCAAGGGGGCCAAAGTGGATCAAATTTTATTCCAAAGGTTGTTTTTGGTCTAGTTATACTTATCCAATAGAATTAAGACATGTGTTAGGGTAATAATAATATCATATTAACCCTTAAATACCCTATTTAATTTTAACAGTGGTTAATAAATGTAAAAAGTTACTATTCACCAAAAATTACTTTTATCTTATTAAACCACATTTTAATCCTTGATATTATCCATGTCACTCATATTTTCGAAATTCCACTAATAGAAGTGGTAAAATTATGTCTTATATGAATTTGAAAATTCTCCTATGAGCTGGGTAATAGACGGTGAAAAGTTCAATAAAATTTTTATATATATAAAATTATTATAAACTAACTACAATGAATTACATTGATCTTATATAGGTATTATATATATAAATTTTTACATAAATTAAATTTAAATAATATAAATAATTATTTAAATAAAAATTCTGTTTTAAACTATAACTCATTGTTTGTCACTATTCATAAAAAAATGAATGTTTTTACAAAAATACAAAAAATTCACCATAAGGTAATTTTGAAATTCCAAATCCAAAAATGAAGTCCATTTTGAAAGGTAAAATTTATAAAATTTCAAAAAGTGGGTCTTATAATTTACAACTGCTAGTTTGATTGGTTGTGGTGTGTGTTAGAACTCGAAGTTGCATACAACACATGCTACTGTATTATTAGACGGGAAACGTACCATGAATGATTGGGGTATTACATTCTTCCTTCCTTCTAATTATTTCATTATCAAAATTTATAGAATACTGCCGCATGAAAATACTCAGGTGGTTCTTCACCATAAGTTCCTCGGGTTATCACGTTGCCTCTTCCGTCTTATGGTTTCTCTAGAGAACTTTTACCACATGAGTCCTCCGGTTTCTCAACACATGTTCTCTGGAATCAAGAATCCTAATGGGATCTTCACAATATGACAGATCGGGTTCTATTTTTAATTCCTTATAGGTGAGTACATGCATTGGGTTAGACATGTATTTTCACAACAGTGATACATGGAACACATCGTGAACTTTGGAGGGATTTGGCGGCATTTCCAAATGATAAGAAACATCCCCAATTTGTTCTAGAATTTCGAAAGGTCTGATGTACATGGGACTCAATATACCCATCTTACCAAAACGTAAAACACCCTTCCATAGAGACACCTTCAAGAAAACATGATCTCCTACAAAAAATTCCAAATCCTTCAATCTTTTATCAGCATAGCTCTTCTACCTACATTGAGCTGCTTCGATGTGGTTTTGGATTACCTTCGCCTTTTACATCATTTACTCCACCAGTTATGGGCCTATGAGTTTTCTTTCACCAACATCATCCCACCAGGTGGGTGTGCGACATATCTTTTTGTATAATGCTTCATATGGTGCCATCTGAATACTTTAATGGAAGCTATTATTATAAGAAAATTATACCAGAGGTAAATATTGTTTCCACATAACCTGAAAGTCATGTGAGCAACATCTCAACATGTATTATAAGGTATGAATAGTCCATTCTTATTGTCCATTAGTTTGGGGGTCGTAGGTAGTTCTCAAACAAAGATCAGTATCTAGGGATTTCTGAAGACTTCTCTAGAATCTTGATGTAAAACGTGGATCATGATCAGAAACAATTGATAGGGGTACTCCATGATGTCTCAAAACATCATTAATATGTATTCCTTCTAAATGTTCAATTGGTAAATCTTCCCTTATAACAAGAAAATGTGCTGACTTGTTAAGATGATCAACAATGACCAATATTGCATCGTTCCTTCTAAGAGTTTTTGGTAGTACCCTGACAAATTCTGTTGTAATATTATCGCATTTCCACTTCGGTATGGGAAGAGGTTGCATGAATCCTCCAGGTAGTTTCCTTCCATCTTTCACTTGTTGAAAACCATAGATCTTGACACAAAATAAGAAGTATCTCTCTTCATGTTTTCCCGCCAAAAATATTCCTTCAAATATCTATACATTTTGGTGCTCCCAAGGTGGATATGTAAATTGGAAGTATGGAAATAATCCAACAATTGCATTTTTTGATCAGGTATGTCGGGAACACAATGTCTCTTCCCAAACTTCAAAATTCCATCTTCATACAGGAAGTCACTCAATCTCATGTCATTCACAGCTCTAATATTTTTTTGAAACTCTTCATCACCAGTCTAATAATTCTTTATCCATTCTAGTAAATAAGGTTTGGCAACCATTTGAAAAAGCATTTATGTTTCATCTTCCATTTTTATTACCTTATAAATCATTACTATATCCATATATATCGGATCTTTTTTAACTCTCATCTTGTTCAAAACTCAATGATCCTTTCGACTGAAAGCATCTTCCACCTTATTTACCTTCCCCGGGTGGTAGTGTATAGTGAAATCATAATCATTGAGTAGTTCAAGCCATAAAATTTTCCACATGTTGAGTTCTTTTATTTAGAAAATATACATCAAACTCTTATGATTAGTATATGTCTCACATTTTTAATCATAGAGATAGTGTCTTCAAATTATCAAAGCAATGATTATAGATACTCACTCAAGATCATGAGTAGGATAGTTTTGCTCATGAATTTTTAGATATCATGATGCATAGGTAATAACCCTATCATTCTGTATAAGGACACAACCAAGTCCTTTCTTTGAAACATCACTATAAATAACATACCCATCAGTCCCCAATGGTAAAGTCAATATAAGAGAATTGAATAATATTTTCTTCTGTTATTCAAAACATTCTTCACACACATTTGTCCAAACTAATTTATCCCCTTTACCTGTGATCTTGGTTAATGGGTTATCCAACTAGAAAAAATTCTGGACGAAACGTCGATAATAACCTGCTAAACCAGTAAAACAACGTACCTCAGTTATACTTGTCGGCTCTGGCCATTCGTATATTTCTCTTATCTTAGAAGTATCAATAGAGATTCCATACTTAGAGACAATATAAAAATGAAAAGAAATATCCTGAAGCCAGAATTCACACATTCTAAACATCCCATATAATTCATGTCTTCTAAGAGTGTTCAGTATAATGCCAAGTGATTTTCAGGATCATAGTAGTTTTTGGATTATACTAAGATATATTCAATAAATAACACTACAGATTCATCAATATATTCCTTGAAAACTCTATTCATTTGATCCATGAAGACATAGGGTGTATAAGTCAATCCTAATGGAATTACTGTAAACTTATAATGCCCGTACCTGGTTTGAAATGTTGTCTTCGGAATGTCTTCCTTCTTCACACACAACTGATGGTATCCAGATCGAAGTTCAATCTTTGAAAAGTATTGATCACCATTAAGTTGGCCAAATAAATCATAAATGTGAGGTAGGGGATACTTGTTATTTATTGTTATAGCATTGATCTCCTTATAGTCGATACATAACCTCATATATCCATCATTATTCTTAACAAAAAGTATAGGGGCTCCCCATAGAGAGACACTAGGGAGAATAAATCCCTTATTACTCAATTAATCAAATTATTTCTGTAGTTCCACTAATTCCACTGTGGAAATTCTATAAGGGGTCTTTGATATGGGCCTTGGTCCAGGAATTAAATCAATGGAAAAAACAATTTCTTATTATGCAGGATGTCCAGAAAAATCTTCTTGAAACACATCAAAATATTCTCTCACAATAGGTAAATCCTCTATTTGAACATTCATTTCTTCCGCAACAGTCATTTAATTCTCTTCTACCCCAATAATTGAATTTATTTGATCTGCTGGGGGTGGATTTAGATAAGAATTGGTTGGTGATGATTCTGCTCTAATGATGAGGTGTTCTTTATCATTGTCATCAAAAACAGTAACATCCTTCTTCAAACAATAAATTTTTACATCATGGTCCAAAATCCAATCCATACCGAGGATTATATCAAATTAAATAATGAGTATGATGATGAAATTAGAAGATAAAGTGCATTTATTTTCTCTAATGGGGATTGATTCACAATTTTTTTTTGCGATGATAATTCCCTTAGGAGTTTTGACAGACAACTCCCTTGTTAAAAAAATTGGAAATATCTAATTTTCTTAGCAAACTGGGATGATATGAAACAATATGATCATCCAGAATCAAATAAAGCATTTTCTAAACGTGAGGAAACCCTTAAATTACCTGCCACTACATTTTTTGGGGCTTCAGCCTCATTAGTAGGGATCGGATAATCTTGGCCTTGATCCCATGGCCTTTGTCTGAGGTAAGTTTCCCTGACACATTGGACATTCATTTCCATAATGTCCAATCTCCGTGCAATTTTAGAATTAAAAATTGGTAACTTATTTCTTTTCCATTCAATCACCATCTAGATGGCCTTTCTGTCCAGATTTGTAGCGTACCTATTTTCCTTTTTGACAGGCACCAGTGTGCTTCAATCCAAAATTATCATAGGGAGGAAATTCAATTATTCTATTCATCCTTGTTTCCTTATTTACTTTCCCATAGTGTTTAGAAGACCTCTTCTTCTCTTTCATTGATTTAAATCCATAAGACAAATAGAATTACTTTTCTATCTTGATAGTACACGAGACAATATCATCATATGATGAAAAGGATTGTGATACTAATTCTTGACAGGGAAATGGTTTAAAACCATCAAATAAATGATCAATCTTACTTCTTGGGTTACGTATATAATCTTCAGCATGCCTTTCTAAACATGTAATGTTTGCCTCATAATTTGAAACATTATCATCCTATTTTTTTCTCAGAAAAAGAAATTGTCTTTCCATATCTGATAGATGGTCATGAAGAAAGTATTTTTCTATGAAAATATCATTAAACTCCCTCAATTCCATATTTAATACTTCATCATCTTCCTTTGTGTTTGGAATCAATGACATCAATTGATCATCGTCTCCAGTGAGGTGGTAAAACACAAGGACAAATTTTTCCATTTCATTACTTCTCAAGTCATAGAATATTTTATCTACATAATTTAACAATTTCTCAGCTACTAATGGATTTTTACTCCCATTAAACATTGGTGATTTTTTCCTCATGAATCCGTCTAACATTGATCCTCCACACTGTGGATCAAGGAGCTCCATACTGGTAAGGTTATTATTCATAACCTGAGTGAGTTGTCCCAGTATGGTGATAAGTTGACCGGCACCAGTTGTATCAGCAACTGCAATATAATTATATTGAATACGATGGAAATCCCAACATGGAGTTCATGAATTGATATGGTTTCAATTCCTTCCACTAGGTGCCATTTCTAAAAAATGGCATACACTATATTAGTTTATGAATCGCAATAATAAATCCAAATTTTTAAAACAGTTCACATAAATTGACCAGTTTATGGATATAATCCATAGTCATAAAAATGTTATCTATGAGAAATTATATACTCAAATACCATTTATAATGGGTTTTAATGAAAATGAGAATTATCCTAAGAATATCCCCCAAGAGTCTCATGTCCAAGAGTACAGCAAGGCCTGTTGTCGTGCAGCAGTTCTCATTCGAGTCTAGCTCAAAGCAGTGTTTTTGGGTTTTACTACTGGGTACATCTGTTCCAAAGCTGCCTCTACCTTCTCGTATCTAGAGAGGGATGAATTTCTTGGAAAACTCACAAAATATCTACAATACCACAATTCTTAGGAATTTATTCTATTCTAATCTTTAACATCTATCTTAGGGCTATATGATCTAACCATAGTATATAGAAATCTAGCTTCCATTGTTTGTACTAAACTTCCTCTAATACCAACTGTAACTCTCTAACCGTAGTTACCCTGAGTCAGTGCATTATTACATAACATTGGCATGATCACAGAGAAATCATGTCTCAAAAGACCGATCAGTTTAGTATTATTGGAAACAAGATTCATACATATTTTCAGCTTTACATCTTGAAGATAAATACAACATGAATATATTTCATTAGAAACATCCTAGCCTCCTAGATTATTCATGAAGCTCACTCATAACTAACATCTTAATATCCATGGAAAATGAAATATAAGAAATGGGTGAGCTCAAATGCTCAGTAAGGGTATGTAATATAGTGGAAAATGACATAAATATTAATCATTGTGAATAATTGAAATCACATGACTTTACCAATAATAAACATGAATACATTTATGGAAGGAATACGAGCTGAGTAAATAATTCCATAACAAAACATAATCATGGGAATTCTACTAGTTTAATGACAATATGAACCATCAATATTATTTTCATAATGAGGGAATGTATAATGCTGGACATTATAAAAGATTTTATCAAGGCCTCGGCCAAGTTGTCTAAAAATGATTAAGTCCTCAGCCAAAACCATATATCATCTTGGGAAAGGCCTCGGCCAATTCCATGTCTAGTTGTCTCATGAGACCTAATGATGCATCGATGAGCTATAATGAGCTCCACCCTTCCCTTACTATGTCGAATACATTCCACATATGAAAAGGTTGAAACATTACATAAACATTCGTATTAAAACTAGCATACGAAATGTCAATAAATTATCCATAAAACATGAATGGTATAAAAATAGCACATCCACATTCAAAAATATCACAAAACCTTCAATACAATATTGATTTTTTGTATCATAATAAATCAAATTCAAATAAACATACAATACATCAAAGGATGTTGACATAGATTATATCAAAACACTTTTTAAAGAAATATATCATCATATTTTGAAATAATTTAAGTGTCACATTATTATAATGAAAACATTTATTTTGAAAATATTCTTATAAGCTTGTAAGGGATGCTTTGATGATATTATAATGGTGGAGAATAGTTGCATCACACGTATAAGTTAATAAAAACATTCTTAAATTTAATTTGTTGAAAATGTCAAAAAGTAATTTGTTTGGAAAACGACGGAAAGATTCCTTTAAAAAAACATAAGGGTAGGAAATACCTTAACCCGTTTTCTAGTAAATATTAAAAAAAAATTGAAATACATTTTTATGAATCCTGGATGTGGATGATAATGGGGTCCCATTAGATACTTACATAAAAACAACCATGGATAACAATGTGATTGTTAAATTGCCCCTTAAATTGTAATTTTCTTTTGTTTATGGTAGGTTAACCTCATGTATAATGTGGAAATAATTGATATTAAATTATTAAAGAATAATATAAAAATATATGATATCATATATGATCTTTTAACATTACTTTTTTAATAATATCTTAGTATTATAATTGCTTCAGGGGTTAAAAGATTCATTTTCCATTATATTCATTTTTGTGTGAGTAATATTTGTTATGGATGGGATGTATATTATTCATATAAAGAATAATATCAGGTCATTAAACATTATTTTTAATAATCTAATGAAATGATGTAGAATGAATCTCATCGCGTTCGTGGAGACGGTAATTTGTATGAACGCACGAGTGAAAATATCATTCTTCTGATATTAAAATTATATATAATTGGATTGTATATCATATATACAGAATAAATATCATGGTATTTTTTTTATTTACACCAATTACACATCATTATTATACCAATCCAAATAATGACCTTTTAAATAACAATTACACCACGACGTGGAGATGGTAAGCCTTACGTACGCATGTATGGTGACAAGACATTGGAAGGATGGATAGAATAGTGAATTCGGTTGTAACATATTTTTAATAACATCATAGTATATAGAATATACTAGAGTTATTATTTTATAATGAAACAACAATGAAAAAGGAAGTGGATGAAGAATGTAACTTGAAAGAGGTGATTAAAAATTTACCTCTTCTTCGGGTTCTTCCTTTTGATTTGATAAAAAGGGCTTCATCGGTTGTCTTTATGACTAAAGTAAGGCCACTAAGATGAAGGGATGATAGTTTAAAGGATATTTGGGTAGAGGTTGGCTGATCCATATGTTGTTGAAGGTGTGAATTAGAGAGGGGGGTGTCCTTTTATAAGAGGGGTGAGGGGCACCTTAGGAGAAGGTCGAAATATTATTTTATAATAAAATCAATTTTGAATAATAATGACTCCAAAATGGAATATTTAAATGATAATGTGGGGATGGGTCGAACACCACTAAACCAATAGGTTTTAGAAAGGTTTGGGTCACTATATTAACTTAATCTTTATAATTTATCTCTTAGTTAAATGGTTTGACATTTACCATGTCTCATTGAAATTTTATATTATATAGTTAATACACTTACTATATACTTCCAAGACAACCCCAAGCGGTTCATTAATGATACACCTATCATTATATAAGTCATTTGGCCAATCCATAGGTTTTTAAAAATAGAATATCAATTAATAATATAATATTTATTTTAAAAACACTTTTTGGTCAATTTTGACACTATTTGGTATTTTATTCTTCAAAATTCATAACAGCATTATTAATTTGAAAAAAAATCATCTAACCAACCATAATATGTCATTTTAACCTATTAAATTATTTTAATTAATAAAGAGTCTAAAATTACATTTATTTAGATATTTATAATATCAAAAAATTTAATATTTCATTAATTAGGTAATAACTACATCACCATTGTGTCATAAATAAATTAAATTATTTAATGTCTAAAAATTATAAATAAAATACAATTACGTAGGAAATATTTCTAGCTTACAAATGAAAATTGTTAATCGAATTTATCTTATGTATAATACTATATTAAAAAGTTTTTAGTTATTAAATTTTGATTTTAATTCTTTTAACTCTTATTTGAATTAAATAATAATAAATGTCCTAATCAAATCCACC
The DNA here is from genome assembly GCA_963277665.1 of Viscum album. Classification (NCBI taxonomy): domain Eukaryota; kingdom Viridiplantae; phylum Streptophyta; class Magnoliopsida; order Santalales; family Viscaceae; genus Viscum; species Viscum album. The sequence continues at coordinate 897,056,845 of OY728138.1, forward strand.
TGGACCAAAGAGGTTCATAATTTATTACTAATGTTTTTTTGGTCTAATAATACATAGCCAATAGAATCAGGACATGTGTTAGGGTAATAATAATATCATTTAAACCCTTAATTAACCTATTTACTTTTAAATGTGGAAAATAAATGTAAATAGATACTTTTCACAAAAAAATTATTTTTATCTTATTGAACAAAATTTTACTCCTTAATATAAATCATGTATCTCGGATTTTGGAAATTCAACTCACAGAAACGATAAAATTATGTTTTATGTGAACTTGCAAATTCTCATATGAGCTGGGTAAAAGACTTTGAAAAGTTCAATAAAGTTTTTATATATCAATAATTATTATAAACTTACTCCAATAAATTAAATTGAACATATATAAGTATTAATTATATATTTTGACCTAAAGTAAATTTAAATAAAATAAAAAAATATTTAAATAAATATTTTGATTTAAATTATAACCCACTGTTTTTAACTATTAATAAAAAATTGAAGGTTTTCATAAAAATACATAAAATTAACCCTTAGATAATTTCGATATTTCTAATCCAAAAATGAAGTCCATTTTGAAAGATAAAATTTATAAAATTTCAATAAGTGTGTATTACATTTCATAATGGCTAGTTTGTCTGGTTGTGGTGTGTGTATGAACATGATGTTGCGTACAATACATGCTACTGTATTATTCAAAGGGAAACGTACCATGGATTCTTGGGGTGTTGCACCTATTTCCATTTAATATGAAACAAACATACAGTTTTATTATACGAAGAAATACTAAATTAAGAAATGATTATTGTTCAATTTCAACCTACCATATCCCATGGGGGCCATTATTATGGAAACTTTATTTATATATGATATATATATATATATATGATATTTATATTTTCTCAATTCATAATTATGTTTGATTTATAACATATTTGTTTCATTCTATATTGTGTAAATACGATAATTTCATTTGAGGAAGTGTGGAATATCTCCCCCTCAAAGATAAATGACTCAATCCTGCAATACATGGAACTTGTAATGGATAGTTTTATTTGACATTTGGTACATAAATGATATTAATATAATATTTTTTTTAATAAAAATTTATATCATTTATTCATTATTATTTTAATTTGATAATGAAATGATAGTAGGGTTAATGAGTACGTATGTTCTACCGTCTCCAAGAATGGTACATTTCACATCTTATCTACAAATATAATGGATAATTATAAATACATATATAATGGATATATATGATTTTTAAATTAGATATAATATTCCTGAGATGATGCTATTTTTACCCCCTGAAAATTTACATCAGGAAATGTTCATTTTTGACTCAAGTACAATATATTGACAAAAGGTCCAATATGAACCTAAATAATTATTTAATTTTTTTAAAATGTAATAAGTGATATAAATTAATAGTAAACATGATAAATGTAATAAATCAAGAAGAAATATACTAATTTTTATTATTTAGTAACATAACTATTATATGTGACGATTCAGACTCATGGAAATGTATCTTTTTAACCTAGTTTTCATTCTTTAAGTAAATAATGTAATTATTGATTATTTCATTCTATGAATACATCTATAACTACTTTTGAAATATTTTATTTTATTTATATATTATTTATGTGTATTTATAGATAATACACGTAATCCATCAATTTAATTAACAAATTGATCATTAGTAGGGAAATATTAACTCAATTTCCATCCATTGAGTTAAATATACATGTCATTGGTTTTTTTTAAAAGAGTATGTGTGAATGTGGTATGATTAATTTATGCTTAATAACCACTTATATTGGGTGTATTTATATTTTTCACACATAATTATGTCATTGATTTATCTTTAATCGAATGATATGATCTTTGTAAGGGACTTTGCCTCAATCTATTTTAATTAAGGAATATTTTGATGTTATACACCACAATATTTTATACAGTGTATGATCAAACCATGTAAAATTTAATTAAATTCAATGGTTTTCAAAAGTAATTTTTTTTATACAAATCATTATATTAAATTTAAAAAAATGAATATTTTTTATCATATTTGGAGACAACACCCTATGCACTGATGTGACCATTATTTGGTAATTGGATTCATCTACAGGTCGTAATCTTTTGTATGTAAAGTAAATAACATTTTTAATTTTTATGCATTTTTTATTTAAAATGGCTTTGATAATGTCTTCAAATGATATCATATGACTGAAATGGGGAAATTTTATTTTTTCCTTCATGCATGTTTTATGAGTTATAATTATATTATGGTTCTAGTGAATTGTTTATGAATACTAGTGGCTCCGTTATAAACTAAGGGTTGGTGACCCCATGATATCTCTCCAATACATTGGGTAATGAGATAGAGGAAAATATTATTATTTCTCCTAGTAGATTTAGGAAATATTCAATAATTGGTGTTCTAAACGTAAGCATGAAGGTTACTTCATATGTATATCTAAATAAAATAATGTATTTATAATAAGGATGTCACAAGTTGCCTTTATGATTTTAGGATTTCTATGATGTTATTACGAATTATTATTATTCGAGGGGTTTATAAATATTCATGAAAAAGTGTTTAATTACTAATTTTACATCCATTAAAGTGTTTTTTTGTTCTCATCCCTCATTTTTAATATGTTTTAATAGTGTATAAGGATGGTTAAGATAAAGGATGGTGTCATGAAGATTTTTTATAAAGAAAAATAAATCATGTTTACATTTAAATGTTTTATATTTTGAATGAAATTGATTTTATTGTAGTGGTATCCACATTGTATAAATTTGAGTTAATATGTAATATCTATGTACAAATTCCCTTAAATGTTGAATCATAAAAAGAAACATAATTTTAAATAATGTAAAAATATTTACATCCCTCCAGATTATGTAATCATTAATGCTTGGGAATTATAATTAAATATGAATAAATAAATTATAAATCTGTTATATAAACTATATAAATAGATAATCTATCATAATTTCCAACATGATAAGTGGTAAGAGGAAATTGATTAATCATTGTTTTTAGAGGATGTTGTTTTCTATACATAGAAACATTATGTTCGTTACCGATTTGATATAGGTGTTTATAATTATAGTTGAAAATCATAACATAAATGAATCCTTGAATATTAAAGATTATAATTTTTATTCATTTATTAATATGGTTATATGGAGTGGATTATGTAAATTAAACTAAAAATCATGAGACATGATGCAACCTATTAATCGGATATCATCTTTTGGTTTCTAGGAAAAGACTTCCTTGTAATTATTTCTACCCAAAGACAGGATACTAGGTCTAGGGTGTATATGTTGGGAAGCTATTTCGGCTGATAAATATTGAACCACAATGGTTTGAGAGGTGTGAAGAAGTCGAAGAGGTGGTGGCCTTTTAAAGCGATGGAAAATGACTCACATTGTATTTTTGAAAACAGGTTATGTGTACACTATTTCTTACCCAATACAATTTAATACCAAACCAACCAAACTATATAATAGAAGTTTTATGTTCATATAATGGCTATTAAATGGGGTTTTGACATGGGGATAGGTAATATATGCCCTTTAGATAATGATTAAGTCTTTTATAAAGCATATTTTGTATTTAATGAATGTAATTAATTTTATTTACATTCACTAATTATAATTTTCAAAAAATTAATTTTATCTATTTTTAATCTTAATATCATCCTAATTAAAATATTAACTTCATTTTATTAGAAATTAAATTCAAATAACTGGGAAATATAAAATTAATTCTCATTCATGATATGGGATGAAATAATAGTTTTTTAATGTTGAAAAATATTCACAAATTTTTTATGTTTTTATATTCAATTTAAAACATAAATATATTATAATGAACTAAATTGTATTAATAGTTGTATAATTGATAAAATTGTGTCTTAAAACATATTTAATATATAACATATCATTAAAAGTTATTAAAATGAAAGATATTTTTTATAACTAAAATGCGGTGTTTTATTATTCATCAGAAAAAGATGTTTCTCAGAAAAAAAAACAACCTCAACTAATGTCATCATTTTGAATTAAAAAATGAACATTAATTTTACAAATTAAATTTATAAATTTTCCAGAAAACATTTTTAAAATAGATGTTCCCTTAATCGTTGGTAAAACTAATTTTATAATAACATTGTATTTTATCTATACTTTTCTGTTTGTTCTTATATTATACATGAAAAATATATTATATGATTGTTTATATATATACATATAGGTTTATTATATATATATGTAATAAATTAAATCTATAAATGTTTTAGAATGTAAGTAATTGTGAAAAAAATGACTCAATAGTATTTTGTACAATCCAGGTGTTGTGTGCATCGCAAAGATGGTGATGAAATCTAATAAAAATAATGTAATGTATTGGGGTGATATATCCTATGTATTTCCTAAATTGGTTTGACCTCATATCCTATAATTGATCCAAATCCACAATATTTGGAGCTCCATCCTTACATAATATTTTTACTCACATTTAGATGAGAGGAACTAATGAGTTCGATAAAGGTTGATTATATAAAAAACTTTTAGAAATCAGTCCCTTGGGTGGGGAAGAATCCCATGATGTAAAAAATTATTTATCAGAAATAAATTAATAGAGTCTTGTTATATATAATGGATTTTCTGTTTTTATTTTCATCCACACTACACGAAAAGATCATACATTTTCAATCATGTCACCTATTACAGAAATTGGGTATTTTATTAATATAATGATCAATGATTTAATAAAATTATCTTAATTTATTCTCATTTCATCAAACCATCTTTTACTCATTATCATTAAAAAATTTACGAAACATTAATATTAGTTAAAATTATTATAGCCCGCAATTTTACAAAGAGGAAATATTGTGTATTCTTCAGAATTTTAGTGTAGAAATTATTTTGATAAAGTAATGTTAATCCTATAACTTAATATATAATAATGATTCAAGGAACCCCATAATAAATAATCAATTGGTTTAATTTCTCATTTTTTTCTTATTTTTCTTGAAATTTTGAAAACATTAATTTTAGAAGACTATACCATATTTAAAATAGTGTAAGGCATAGACATGTCTTCTACTCATGTTTTTAGCACACACCTAGGTTATATATATGGTTCCTATCATGGATTTGTTCTAGGTACATAGAATGTACTATAATTATGCATCATGTAATATCATATTCCATGTCATGTCATTACGCATGTCATGTATAAGATAAAAAGCACGGTATGTACAACTTGTGTAGTTGGAAATTACATAATAAGCACTACATATTCTGAATAGTGGTTTCACGATGAGTTGAACTTCTTATCATGTGCCATTATTTATGGATATACATGCTATTTTGATATATTCTGATCAAAGATATTTTTCTTTCATATTTTTCCTCATAAAAAGAGATACAAGGGATAACGAAAAATATCAAGGTGTATAGATAGAATGCATATTTCGTTTACTTTGGTATATGTAGGTAGAGTCTTTGGATCATTTAGATGGTATGAATCAAATACATCATTATTTTTAATCGTTTAAATATTAGTGGTTATATTTTTTAGGAAGATAGAATGAATGATATGATAATTCTAGATATTATATTTTACAATTTTGGGTTAATGACAAAATTAAACACATGAAATTAATCATTGAATCATTAATATTTATAAGTTAACCATGTGATTTCAGAGATACCAATTATAGTTTCTTAGAGTAATGTAAATTTATTGTTTTGGAATGACCATACGACCATTTATTCATAAATCAATTGCAATCATTTCATTACATGATGTAAATATAATGTAAAATGTACAAATTAGATTACATGACTATATTATAATTCTAAAAGAAAAGTAAATGGATATTACCATCTAAAGAAAATCAATATATAATTAAATATAGATTTATATTAAAAATAATTATCTCTGCAATTATGATCAATCTAATTGATGGCCTTACACTATTATTTAACCAAATGACCCGTATATAGAATCCATTTAGTAGTTAACCACATGTGTAGTAAACTCCCAAAAAGAAACAATTAAATCTATCGGTTCTTGCATGACAGATCCCGACTTCTTGCATTATTTTTGGTGCCCCATAGTCTAATTATTCTCATGTTGGGGAGAAATCATTATGATCTATTTTCATCATGAGAGTGGTTGGGAGGAGATAGATCAAGATATATTTATTTATATATAAGGATTGAGAAATACTCACCATATTTATTCTACACTACAATTTGTTTCTAGGAAAGTTGAATAATTATGTATATTCTATGATAGTTAAGGGTTGGGAAAATGAAAAAAATACCTCACCCCATTACAGTATTTTTAATTAACCCCATGTCCATTAATAATAATATTATTATTAATCACAATACATGTCTAATTAATTTAAGATAATATGTAAATATTATTTAGAAAATTTACAACCAGACATTTAAATATGATCCTTTTTCCGACATCAATATCAAATAATCCTGAACTAGTTAACATTTAATAAATATATTGTACTTTATTATTCTGTGATAAATATAATAAATATTATAGTCATTAAACATGAAAATATATCATTACCCTTGGTATTAAACTCAATTATTTATTATAATAACATTTGATTAAATTATGTTGATTAAAAATACCCTAATTAATAGTAATTATTATATATTTTGAAATTCAATAAAATATTAAAGTTGAAATTTGTGATACACTAAATGTCATACCCTCTAGGCCTCATTGAATATTCTAGTAGGAATAACCACATATATATCACGTTTAGCATCAAGATAAATTATAGGGAGTCCATAGAGAAAAAAGTTAACATCACAACAACATCCAAGATCCTTGTAATGATTACCTTGTAATATTATCCTATTATCATTATATCCTAAGTCATTAAGGTTTTAATTCAGTTATATCATCTAATATTCACGATTTATCATCCTTTTACATTAAATAAATAAACTCTCCCATCAAATATATTGGACATCGATTTATTTAGTTCATTCAATTCCTATCAATGGGGTTGAGATGTCATCTTTTTTCAATTAAAAAATATGTTAAATTATTTTTCTCATTATCCATTATTGCATTATCAGTCATGACACACAAAACATATCGTACTTCAACATAAACATATGTTCTCATTGTTTATATCAATAAATGTATGTAAATTTTTTTGATATAAATTAATAAAAATCCCAATGTCTAAGGATCGATAGACATATATTTATATAGGAAAATTAATGGATCATGGAATTAGGGATATTTTATTGATAATCATGTTCTCATAATATCATATCTCTGAGATTACCAAGGGATATTATGATTTATAGGTTTCTTAATGTATTATGTGGCTCCAAATTTTGATCATTTGTATTATCTGTGTCTCATGAAAAAAATATCGTCTTGTTATAAAACTAGGTCCAAGATATATTTCATGGAAGAAATATATTATGATTAAATTAGGGATCATTAAAACTATGTATTGTGACATATTTTTAATGAAATTATTACATGCAATTATTATATATACTAACAATCATGACATCATAAGAAGATTTATTTAAAAGTTAAAAACATATAACGAATATCTAAACATGTTTGTTCTTGGGAACCAAATCCAACACCTACAACTTGTAAAAATGATAATTATTCAACCATGCTAATTATCAATTTATTAAAATTATACAAATATATATAAAAAATTCATCATAATTATATTTTTTGATAAATTATTTGTATTTATAAGAAATCATTTGTCTTCAAATATCCTATATGAACTATATATGTAATTTCAATAACAATGATATGATTACATCATGATCTAGTGAAATATATATTAATAACCTTATATCGCATTCAGAAAATATAAATTGAGAGGTTATGAATAAATATAATGGAAATATATGAGAATAAAATTAATTCCAATAGTCTTATGATATTGATATTTTTAGAATTTTATTTGAGGATATGGTGGAATTGACTAATTCGACATTTAGATTATTTTTAATCCATTGTTAAAAATAATTAATATTATTTTATATATGATGGATTTTATTCAATTTAATAATGAAATATGAATGCTTTATTTTTTTGTATTTTGGATCAAAACGATCTTATATCTACAGTTTACAACTCTATACTCAATGATGAATTTACTGATCACTATAAATTCACATTTGATGTTAATGAAAACTCTATCACTGACATTCCATTCATTAGACCATGGAAAAACCAATAATTAACCCATTACAAACCATGGGAAAATAATATAAAAACCCCTATAATTATACAGGAACAAAAAATTGAAATTAATTTTTCTGTGTAGGTATAACGAAAACATGAAATGTTTTCTTATTCCTAATCTCTTAAAGTAGAAAAAATTAAAAAACTATAAAATTATATGACATATAACAAATTATATTTATAATATGAATATGAATTATGTATATAAATAGTAGACATATATTGATTACATTAGCAGTGTTTCAATAATATGAATCTTTAATAACAAAATTAAAATTTTGTCACCAAAATAGAGAATATCTAATCAAAATACATTATCCATTTATCTCTTACTATTCAATATGTATTTGTTATGGATCATTCAATATTAATTTATTTCGGTGTTGTTATGGATTATATAGATATTTATTTATAAATCCTGGTCCACAGTTTGGTTATTCATGTATTCCTAATTGTAAATTCTTATTAGTTATTTTAATTATATTTTTTTAAAAATAATATGATAATATTTATACCTATATTGTATTATTGAAAACTAATATTTTTTAAAATATAAAAAATTATTGAAAAATTAATCTATACAAGATAAAATAGATTTGAAATGTTTGTTTTATCTACAAATGCCTAGACATATATTTCTTCATCCAATAAGAGTTTTATTGAAATAAAGGAAGCAATACAAGAAATTAATGTTTTGTATGAATTAAATAATAAAATTTAATGATATAAATTTAGATTATATGGATCATTTATATGTTTATAATTATTAACCTATTAATTAATGGGTTTATTCAAAATATATGTAAGTATCAACATAAATAAGTATTGAATTATTATGAAAAAAATAATAGATATTTTTTTCTAAATCAACATATGGTGGTTGAAATTGGAAAGTGTATCATATTAAATATTCCAAGGAATTAATGTTATGTTCCATTCCTAAATATTCCCACTCATGCTTGGGGAGATAAAAACTATTATTTAAGAAAAATACATAAAGAGGATATTCATATGACACATGGTTTCTAATACACTAGGGGGTGGAGATTGTACTAAAACATTTCAAAATATAGTTAGATAGTGGTGAGAACATCCCATTGGGTGTGGACAATGTGCATAAACTATTATGGATGAAAAGGTGTGTCTACAAAATATAACACATTTTACTATTATTATTTAATATTATTTTCCTCAAAAAATATATAATATAGGGAAACATAAAAAATAGAGGTGTGAACTGTTTTTTATTTATTTATTTTAATTATCATTGATTCGAAATAGAATTTTATATGTAATGTTATGGTTGTTTTAATATGTGATTCACTATATCATAATGGAAAATGGAAAGAAGGAAAAATCCCACAAAGGACATGAAGTCATTTTTTAGAACTAAACATATAATTGTATTCATGTAGTTCCTCCTTGGCCACATAGTCTATATGAAATAGTGATATTAATTCATATATTATAATTCCTGGTATTATTCCCACATACCTCCTACATGTTAACATTACCTATTTTAGAATGAATTTTTTTTTGGGACACCAACAATAATCCATGAAATGTATAAGGTTTATTTTTGTTAAGGATATTTCATCATCGTCAAAATATTCATTCATGGTATATATCTCATATAGATACCACAAGCTACATTTTTTGAATGAGATATATCCTGAAATTGTTTCATTTGAATAAGGTTGAAGTGATTCCTTCATTATCACATACATTATTCAAAATCATGTTATGTATATGTAATTTTTTCACTATTATATGACCATGTGTCTTTATAATTATAGTAATAAATAATACCTATTGACAATCAACCTTATCATTAATGAAAATGAATAAAAAAATAATGATTCCTATTTATAGAGGTTTGCTTGTGATGTCAATTCACGGTGAGAAATTCACCATGAACATTCATGACACAAACCTCATAAGAGGACCTCACAAATAACACTAATGGAAACAATATCAAAATACATTTTATTGAATGAATTCTGAAAATCAACATCATAAATAAAATTTTTCATATCACATATATAAATCTTAGATTATGAAGGACTACTCATGAGGCCTTTTCACACACGGACCTTGTGAAAACAATTCAATGTGGGTATCATATTATTACAGTTGATCGATAACACCCCATGAAGAAAAACTATGATGATAACCACATGAAGAGCCTCTACTAACGAAGCATCATAGAGTACCTAAATGAACATAGTACATAGAGGTAAGTATATAAAATCAAATTACATTTCACACATCAAGAACCATATATAAATATAATAATTCCTTGACAGAATATTGGGAGGCCTAAAAATGGTCCACTATATAGACATAGATAACAAATATATGATCATGAAGAAAATTCATGAATCACACTTCAGAAACAATATTAACAAAGACACCGCATTGAAATAATTTTATAATGACAATTTGAAAAAAATACATCCTGAAGCTCATCCTTGAACAACACATTGAAATATAAATTTCATGAAACACATATAAACATACCCATTATAAATGGTAGTTCAATAGAGTTATTTATATTGAATTCCCATTAAAACAATGCTTAGATGCTCATGTGTGTTACACGATTCATAAACTAGTATCAATATATTATAAGACTTATAATTTTCATTACCCAATAAAAAATATAAGAAAATATTGTCTCATAATGTATATTATAGACTCCTCATATTTATCGATGAAATTAAATAATTTATATCATATATAGTTACATCTCATAATAACCAAATTATAGGAATGGAATATATTTCTTCAACCCTTATTTCACTAATTTCAGGTTTTTGTGTTGAATGATCACAAGTGAACACACAAGAACCAATTACCATGATCAATTTCCCCAAGTGTTCATTTAATAAGAAATTATATGAGCTATAATCCAATTACATGATCACTTTAATGATCTCATTCATATTACCAAATTAATGAACAATTCATATTATGGGCCCCATACTGGGTGTGATCACCAATCATTCCATCACCTATTTACATTCTAATAAATATGATAAACAATCTGAAAACATTTTTCATACTAATATAAATACCTTCTATGATGAGAATCCCCTTGTTTCCATTATTTTCCATGTTTTTTTGAAATACTCTTGGTTTCAAAATACCCCCTTCAGTAGAGATACTTATCTCAATATCCTAATGTACCATCAACTAAATCATCATCCAGAGAAAAGTCAAAAGGGAATCCCAATGCATAAGCTCCAAATAATCCAGTTTTATTTCTTATATAAGAACAAAATTGTCCTTAATGTATAATTTTAGAAAAATTATAGGTTCATAACTAAGAAATATAGTGATAAAAAATAATCTATATGGGATTTAATTCATGTTAATTTTAATATTTAGGATGCCTTATTTGAGTTCAACCACAAGTCCCATATACAAATATTGTGCCACATACTAGGTGTAATCAGTAACCATATTATATTTCATCATTTTTTATTTAATGATTTATTCAGTGTAGTGGAGAGAGACATGGATTATTATATCCATGTCGAAAATGAATCAATTATTGGATATGTTTTCCAATTAATCCATTCGGAAAGTAATAAATATTTTTGTATGCGGCTACGGTTTCATCATCTTAAAAGGTAAAATTATTGACCACATCACATGAAAATATATGGACCCAAATGCCTCATTATGTGGTATTAAAAACATTTTATATGATTATATTTACAAGAATATCTAGGAATACCCTATCATGGCCTCGATATTTACTCCACAACACTTGTTGCATCTATTTGTAGATACCAATACATCTATGGGTGAAAATTAATTATATAGTTTGTTACTATTCAGTTTTAAATCATTTGGTACTGAAATAAAAAGATAAAATCATCCAAATTATAATCCCCAAAAATATTGTCTTATTAAATTGATTTTTTAGTAAATTTATTTCATATGGGATATCAGTGGTGCTACTAATTCTACTAGGAGGGATTCATGACCATATATTTAATATGTAAGATATTTATAGAGAAAGAAATATGTACCCCATTAAGGGCGAGATAAGTCCTGATTCCCATCATTTTGAATAATATAAACCCAAAGTATCATCAATAAATTCCATGTTACCACCTATATTAACAATGATGTCATGCATCAGCTCAAAATGAGTGTGGGACAATTACACGTTGAAAACAATTTTGATTCCAGAAAACATCAAAATATTGATTTAAATCATTAAATGATCCAATAGAATGAAAAAATACAACCGTTGAAATTTTGATATAAATATTTAAATGAAATGTCAAAATACATTTCAAAATATCACAGGACGCGCCATTTATTTTTGGATACATTTCTTTAAGAGTATTATGTTTGAAACTATAATTTGAACAATCTGTATGAGTCATTTCTTAGGAATAATGTTACTTTTTAAAGATTCATCTTATAATTAATAAGATTCAATTTTTATAAATAATATATATTTTATAATAGTCTTTTGTTAATGTCATAGCATTCATTTGGAAAATATCATTTGACAATTAGAAATATTTTAAGAAAGGATATTCCATAACAGTAATTTTACATTAAAAATTATAAAAATCAATTTATAAACATTATCAACATATAATATGAGTACTAGGATAAATATTAACCTAGAAATAATATAATATTACACTTCATTATAAAAATAAAAATCAAAATATCTAATAAAATAGAAATAAAATATTTTCTAAATAATAAAATATTTTTAAGCTTTTGTAATTGTATAATAAATTAATTGTAATTATAACAGTTAAATGTAATAATGGATTAAAAATTATCTAGAAAATTAAAACTCCATATATTTCTAAATTGATACACTCATACAAAAAAATCTCATCCTTTTTAGTTTCTATAAAACTAATAATATTGAAATACATAAAAAATTATTATATTTCTTGTTAGTATTAAAATTTCAAAATAATGAAAACCCCTTATTAAATTAAAATAATTCTTAAATAAAAGGAACTCATATTAAAAAAATCTCTAATATATATGAATGAATAAAATTGATAAAAAAACAATTATTCTCAATGTTAATAGATAATTACTAGTGGAAAATATATTTCACACGAAATCATTCATTAAAAAAAAGTTTTTATTAAAGTGATCATCAATATGGCAATAAGAAGAGCCAAAAAGTCTAAAAATGATTAAGGGATTGAAAATCCTCAGAGTGAAAAATTTTACAAGGATTTGGAAATGATCATAAGGAAAAAAATATATAGGGAAGAAGAGGGAAACATTCTGGGATTATTGGAATATCTGCTACCCTATTACATTCACTCAATGTATAAAGAATAATAGTTATGGGATAGAGAAATATATATTTTTCCAAATGAAATAAAAAAAATGGTGTGTAGGCCACATTATTTCAATATATATCTCTGGATATTTGGAATGAATAAACCATTATAATAAAAGGTATAAATATATACCAATATTGGTAAATAACCCACTTTGATTGGATCTTCATTATGTTGTGATAATGTGTTCTTACACCATATGTGGGACTGTAGGGAATTTTTTCTTATCTGGTAGGGTGATGAAATCTTCCACTGCTTACTATATTTCCATCAACAAAATATTCATCATTTTGTAGAACCGATGGAGGGGTAGGTGTCATGGAAACTAAATGGTGGAAGAAATTAATAGAGCGAGATCCAGTTTTAAAATTGAAAAAACCTGAACATTTCATAAAGAATATGGTGGGGAGGTAAATATAATGGATATTAATAATAAAATTTGACTTTAGTAGGGAATAAATTCATTGAAATACATTTATTGTTTGGAAATCATGAGCTTCCAAAATGATCTTATGTTCAAAATTAGAATCCACCATACTCTCTATTCACTAGTCTCTGTTTGATATACTTCTTATTATGAATTATCTCAAGAATAGATCATGGGATCAAATTAATAGATAGAACACTATTCAATACATAATATATTGTTATACAATAGTATCCCAATCAATATGGGTAAATATATGTTCTTTCCAATTGAGATGAGGACTTGTAGAAATAAGGGAACATGGAAACTATTGACCACCATTATACTGAACAAATATATCTTAAGGAATTGCATGGTTATAGTCACGCCATATGAGGAATAAAAATTTAAAAGGGTTATCTGAATCCACACACTTTGACCCTAACGGATCACCTCCATGATGAGTATTCAGAAAATAGTAGTATTCATTACAATTAATGATTCCCTATATGTTTGGATATTAGTAGAACTTACCACCTTCCTCTATATAGGGTATAATAGAGGATGAAAGATGAAAAATTAGGGAAATTTGTTACCTCTCTAAAAGGGATGATGGGTGTAGGGTCAAGGGAAAATGTAAATGAGATTTATGGAATATATATCTATTAAGAACATGGTCTCACCAAAAACCATCACCCTAATAAAGTGGTCAAGAATAAGCAATATATTGAATTTTATGAATAACTAAAATGTAATGGTGCAAGAATCTAAATTAAAACATGTGTTAATATATTTCTTGTATTATATCTTCTCAATGTCATCGCAAATAGAGGTTATTGAATTTAAACACCATTAATGTTTTTCATTCACATGTTTCATAGAAACAAATAGGATTATGATCTTCATTTCATCCTATTCAGATGTCATGTATGGGTGCCTATAGCTGGAGTAGTGGCATTTTATTATCATTTGGTAATTAAAAAAATATTTGAAATTATGTTAAATGTTAAAATTGATTTTATCTTAAACCATGATGATATAAAATATGTGAAATAATGTTAAAGATATTCTTGTTTTGATGGCTGTGATTCATCCTCCAAAAAAATTAATCAAATATTTATAGTTTGTAATCCTCCCTAATATTATTTCAATCATGTTTTTAATGTGTTTCCACATAATACCAATGTGTTATAAAATTCAATATAAATTATCGATGAAAAATTAAAAATTGTTAAGACAAATCTTTTACACTAAACCTAAACTAATTAATATATTATATTTAACTAAACAATTAAAATTTAAACAGTTATTATAAGATGAAATAAATAATAAAATTTTAAAAATATAAAACATTATATGAATTTTAAAATATAATATATATATAATTAATATTGTCATTGATGTTTAGTTATTAATGTTTATCCTATAAATAGTAAATAATAATTAATAAAAAACCGTTTAACCAATTATAAATAAAAATGAATAATTAGTAACTAAATATTCGCTCATATAAAAATTTAAAATTTCCATTATTCCAAGCTAAAATTTAATCTTTTCAAATTTCACAACATCCAAAGGTTTTTTATAGATATCTATTAATTATTGTTGGATTGATATATAATTCATAACAGTTATTAATTATTGAAGATGTTCTAATATTAAATGATATGTCACTTCAATATGACTGGTTATATAATGTTCTATAGAGGTTATTAAAATTATAAATTGATGTCCAATTATAACAAAAATTTACATTCAATCAAAATAATCATTAAAATGAGATAAATTTTATTTAATCCATTAATATTGAGCACAATTACATGATACTGTAATTTTTTTTACCTAAGTAGGTGACAAAGAAACTAACAACTATTTCATTAAAATTCAAGAAATCAACCCCTTTCTTACAATGTGAGCCATAATATAAGTACATTATTTACCCAGAAGATATCCTCCAAAATCTGACTTAGAATATCTAATAAATCAGATCATAACAATAATTAAAAAACAATTAATAACTATTTAACATATCTAACACTCTTTGTAATAGTTTTATTTCACATTATTTAATGTCATATTTTCATATATCCCTTCTAAAATGAAACATTAAATAATTTATACCTATAGTTAAAAAATTTATAATTCTTATCATACCTATAAAAATATTTATAAATATTGATAAACTGATTATATCATAATCTTGTTATAATGAAATATTCATTGTGGTACCTAAAAATTTACAATCATAAAGTCAATATAATTTGACAAATTAATTAGTATAATGAAAATAAATTAGAAATAGTCCATCATATCGTAGTAATATTAAATGATATAAATATAATTTTAATTTATCAACATGACTCATATCAAATTTAGTATTCAATGATGAAAATAATATATAAAAATACCTAAGGTGATTATAATATGACATCTGTACCAAATATTTGTATATTAAAATTATTAATAAAATATATATTAATAAAAATTAAGGACTAAATTGAATTTATTGAATTCAATAAACAATAAAAATATAGATATAATTTCATTCCATACATGTGGAGCCTACTTATGGTCATATAAGGGTTTCACCATATCTAAAACATGATTATGATATTTTTCATGTTCCAAAATATTGTTTTTTAAGTAAAAATATTCATAAATCCATTAATTTAAAACAATAATTTATGTACATTTGAAAATTCTAAAAAACATGAAATTACAGTTATGATAATGAAATATTAGTAGACTCTAATAATGAAAATGGAGAATATATATTATCATACTCAATAGATTTTTCAAATAGCCATGGGAGACCTATGTTTATTCATATCTTATATTCTATAATGAATCATATATTATATTTAGGAAAATAAACTCCATTTCTATAATAGTAGAATATTTAGTTAACAAAACTGTTCTGTAAAATAAATTATGTGACAATTGAATATTTTCATCATCAACATAAAAATTAAAATTGAATATTGTAAAGCATTGAAATAATCCATCGAAACAAAATATTAAATACATTATGTGTGA
Source organism: Viscum album (assembly GCA_963277665.1). NCBI lineage: Eukaryota > Viridiplantae > Streptophyta > Magnoliopsida > Santalales > Viscaceae > Viscum > Viscum album. The sequence goes on from OY728138.1 coordinate 897,073,928, forward strand.
GAAGAATTCAATAAAATAATTATTGATCTGAAATTAAGAATTAGCCCCACCAGTAATTCATTCAATACGATTGTCCTTTTTAGTTTTATAATTTTTTTATTCGGTTGAAATTCGTCATTATCAATATTAAATTTCATTTCATGTTTTACAATATAAAATTATTTAAAATTATCTACATACTGTTAAGAATATTAATTATTTCTCTTTAATTCATTCTCATAAAATTTAATATGTATAACATATTCAGTATTAATAATTATTTTATTATAAACTATATATTTTTTCCAAAAAAATTGACTAAGTGAAAAAAATTCCTTCAATTTATTTAGTTTTAATTTAATCTAGATAATTTTCAGTATAAAAAATAAACCCCTCACAACAAAAAATAGTATGATATAAAATTATTGGTTTCATTCATTTCAATTATACAAAAGGAATTTTATTAAGTATAGGTATATTAATGAAACTATATATATATAATAGTATTAACTAATTATTCACAACAATATTTTAGTAGATTAAATTAATTAACATATATCTCACATGTGATGAACTATAATTCAGAGGTACTCCTCTGGTGATCCTTGGTCATATTCTTTGGTGGGCTAGATAGTTTTTTGTGTTTTGGAGGTTGAGAAAAAGTAATTTGGGAGATTCATGAATGGTGCATTGTTATGGTTCATATAAATTTTAACTATGTGATCACTATATTGAATAAATCTATTACTTATTTGTGGAATATGATGTAGCTTTCACATTCTTAAACAAACACAAGGACATGTCCATTTAATCAAGTGGGGTCTGGTGTTTTTCTAGGTGTTTAACTTTGTTTTATCATGGTTTTCCCAAACAATGAGACCTATATTAAAAATCATGAACCCTTTGAATAAATTTGATTTCTATGTTATTAAAATATTAAAAAATAATGTTTCAAAATAATCAACAAATATATAATTATTGTATGGGTCAACAGTGATTGTATACAATTAGTTTAACAATGAGGTGCCCCCTAGGAATCCATAACACCTTCCTGCCAAATATTTAAAAAATATGATATTAGCCGAATTCCCATGGTCAGTTTAAATTCTAACAAACCCCTAATATCATTTAGGATTGAAATTAACATTCCTCATTTATGTATAGGTCTCTCCCATTGGATCCATGGAGCAATTACTTCATTATTGATGTATCACATCATGGTATGTTTCATATTTATCCAATGTCTCCACTTCATTGTAGATAATTGGTAGATATCATCCCCAACAATATTGTGAATCAAAAAGTGAGCATTTATACCACATATAATGTGTTTGGATAATTATTTTAGTTGTATCTTTTGAATCATGTATAGAAAGGAAGCAATTTCTTCCTCCTTGGTCACTTTTGTTGAGGAAAATTGATTTACCTTCATTTTGATGTTGGTGTTTCTATAAATTGAAATAACTATTTGAATTGATTATCATTCTTGTAAAATTAAATATTTATTTTTCACAGAATGGATGTGATATATGGTTTATAAGAATCTCATTGAATGATAATGGAATTGAGTTGGGGTTAAATATAAAAAATGGGGTTTTACAAAATGTGTTTGATTAAATAATTGAATGTTCAATTGGATTGGAAATAAATTTTCAACATCCAATGATTTTTTTTATTTTCAAGAAATTTTTTTTATAATTATTGAGAATGGTTTTAAATTTTATTTCTAGCAATCAAACATTGTGAACCATTGGTGCATCGGGGAAGGGACATCAGTGACCCTAGTGTGTGGGGGAACCACTACAGGTTTCATTTAGAATACTGACAGACTACAATAGGACTCAATATTATTTTGTACCAAAATTAATCCTTTTTTTATTAGTTATTAATAGTGCGTATTATAATTTTCAAGTGAGAAAAAAGAGTTATTTTATATTTATTGTAAATTTTTTCATGATGGATTTTATCATCGCTAATTTCTCGAATGATTTCACATGATGCTATATCACATGGATTTTTGTGATGGGTTATATTATGTATGTGTATTTACATTACTACCTAATAGTTTATGGATATTAATTCTTATTTTATGACCTCTTCTTATTTATTTCTTAGATTTATGGATATGAAAGGCTTTTATGAAAAGATTATATGAATATATTTACAAATAAATTTGGAATTATAAACCACATTTGGAATAAATTGTTTTTTTAAAATCTATTAATATTGAATTCAACATATGAGACCTTTTATAATATATATGGTTCAATACTACTAGGATTTAGACTCAAAATTAATTTTTTGTGTGTGTTTGTATATGATTATTTATTGGATGAAGTTATGGGGAAGGAAATATTGTAGCATATTGGATTATGTTGTTTTTAGAGCCTTCATATTGAATGGGTTTGAGGGGATGTTTGGTCACATCGCTTATTTTTGTCTTCTTTAATTCAAATTTTTTTATTTTAACAGGTTTTCATGATTTCTATGGATATGATTGTATCTTTTTCATACACATTATATTCATGATTTATGAAACATTTTTATTATACTCGAGGATCTTTTCATTTATCTTTTTTAAGACTCACCATGATGCGTCTACATAAGTAGTTTTTCTAGTTGAATTGGAATTGTTTGTTACAATTTTTAATTAGAGGTATACTCAACATTTTGTCATCTAGAACTACCTAATTGTGGTACTCTTTCGTGGGTACACAAGAGTTTGAATGATCAGAATTAGGTAGTACGAGTGGGGGGGATTCTGGCCAGCACAATTCCTGGTCTTAATATGAGTTACCCCATGTGGTCTTATTTTTTTCATGTTTCAAAAAAGGAGTTTGGATGTTAGTTGAATTATTATAATTTCATGATTATTTTAATAAACATGATCCTTATAATATATCTTTCTTCATTTAATGAATTCAAAATTGATATAAACTATTGATTTTTTAAATCCTAAAAGACAAAACATGATATTGGTCATTATATTTTGTAATATTTCCATACATCTCCTTGGTCATTAGGTTATTAGAAGAATTTTTATATGGGAAATATCTTCCAAATATAAGAGTGGAACCTACTTTATATGATTTATATGATAATCTTACATCCTGGCTATCCTTGGTTGATGTTATAATTTGTACAACACGGACACAGGTCATGTGGGAGTTGAAAACACATTATGAGTATTGGACCAACTCTAGGAATATACTGAGAATTATCTATTTGTATTCAAAGATAACATGGGGCCACTAACATATAGTTATTGGATGGAGAGGATTTAGAGGATAATTATCATTTTAATGACTCATGAGGAATAAAAGGTTGGTTTTTTCTTATTTATTCTTTATGTACTACGATGTAAATGATGTTGCTCGATTGTGAACTATTTATTCTATAAACATAATACATGTAATTACATCCATAAAATATTAATTAATTAGTTTTACCTTGATATGTTATGTGTAGTCAATACCCATGGTTTTCTAACAACGGAGAAATGATATAACAATTTTTATTGTATTTCACCCACTTTAATGAGTTGGTACATCTGTCAGCAGAGCTCATAACCAATGAGTACCTTAAGGATCATGGGTTTATATTTGGAATTTGGTTGGATAATGGGTAAATTTTGATTCTCATGTTCATTTAAACCATCATGGAGTTTCATAAAAAAGCATATTTGGATTAGTTAGGAAAATCCATATATAATTTTCTAGGTGGATCATCTATTGGAGGAGTTATTAGACATCGTGAGTCATATGTCCAAAGATGGAAGCGCAAATGTGATCAATTATTAAGGAAAATTTCAAGGGATTTTGTTAGGAATGTATAATTAGTTCGACTATTAGAGTAGAAATAATTTATATACCAGTACTACAAGGATATATGTCCCTTGGAATTGACATATTAGGATATTATAAGGCTATCTGAATCATTTTGTAAAAGGATATCTGAAGCTATAAATTCATGATCAACTATCACTATTGGTGTAAAGGATCTAATCAATGATTTCATGGGTGGTGGATCAAATATTTATGAAAATGAAGATGTTTACATATCTATTATTAGATGGATATGTGATACTATGTTTTCTATAGAGGAATATGAAGTAGGCCAGGTGCTATTAGAGGTAAGGTGTTTATTTCATATTATTTGATTTTATCATTGATTGGTACATGTTTTAATCATTCATTTATATAATCAATTTCATTTTAAATGTCAGTATATGTTTCATATTTTAATAAATTTATCTTCGATCATACCAATAGTTGTGGAAATAGGTCTGAAAAATGTTTTAGCTGACCCATGTGTCAGGTGATGATAGGCGACTATTAGGGGATTTGAGAATTTTGTGTTCTAGATATTTTAATAAGCAATATAATAAGATGAGTGCATTGGATAATCATTGTTAAGGAAATGATATAATTTTATCATAATCAAGATCCATTTATATACTTTTATTTGGTCACATAAGTTTATCATGATGAGTGGGAATCAACATCGTTAAGGGATGTGAATGTTTTTCCATATTATGGGGTAATGTCATAAAATTTTTTATATGAATCTTGATTATTTTTACAACTATTTTTATACTAAAATCCTCAAATTGATTGGTTTGAAACCCTAGGTTATTATGGATAATTTTTAACGTTTTCCACCATTGATATAGGTTATGTTTTCTATTGACCAACTCCCTGTTAAGAATGTGATTTATTTATTCATATTTAGTAGGTCATGGTTAGTTGGTTGAGATTAATATTTAATATTCATATGTATAAGATAAGGAATTCAATATTCATAGAATGTAACAATGGAATTCACTATCCACTTTTATAATAATGAATAATAAATCCAAATAAATAATTTGGATTATATATAGTTAAATTGGGTGACTATTAAGAAAAAATAACCTTTTCATTGGATTGATGTTTTCATACGATAATAGTGAGGAATTTAGATTTTAATATAAATACCTTTGTTATGTGTAACACAAGATTATTTTTTTTGGAATATGATATAGAAAAAATATTGTTTAGGATTTGGAATGGGAATTTTGAGTATTTGTTTATGTTAATCAGTCTCACCAATGTTCCTTTGATATTTATGCAATCGAAAAAAAATCTATTATTAGATCATGGAATATATGGAGGTTTAATTTCTGGATGATTTTGGTGTACTCCAAATAGAGGTAGAGCATATAGGTTATTTATATATCATTCATTGAAAATTGAAGGAATCTCATCATTATTATATATTATTCAAATGAGATTACTAGATCTAGGAATTGAAATTTTGGGCACATGTAATATCTAGGAGGTGTGTCTTTGTGAATCCTAAACATTTATATGATGATATATAAATAGATCCTCGTAATATTTTTTGATAATCATAGATTCTTGTGTTTTGGTCGTTAATATAGATGGGTTTTTAAGGATTTATCATATATTGAATATTTAATGACACATTTATTCTACAAGGATGTAATTTTTTATGTAATTAAAAATTTCATTGATCATTTTGGGAGATAATAGTAAGGTTGAATTCAGTACCAGTTTTGAATCTTCCAAAATTTGGTTTAGGTTTTAATATTTTATTTAATGCATTTAAATGGGTTTTTGATATTTCTTGATATGGGGGAAAATTTTGGTAGAAAATAGATCCCAGATGTTACACTAACATGAGAACAACTATTGTAACCACAATAATGATTGTGTTGTAGTTTTGAATACACTCAAAAGGTAGTGGAGTTATATGTTTTTCGAATATTTTACCATGGATTATTATCATAATGGTTTGAAATATATTATTACCCAAGGAATATGAAATTTAGATAGAGAAATCGGGTGGAGTATCTTTATACCATTTATTTTCACATTTCATACACTCCGAAAAATGGTGATATTTTTTTTATTCATTTTGTAGAAAATTATAGACACAATCCATGAAGAAAATTGTTGAATAATACTCTCTAATGATTTTTTTACTAATTTTAACGTGGTATATGAATATCATGGAGGAATGGTGTTCATGGATTTAGTTAAAGATGAATCATTTATTGTTGAGAGACATTTCCAAGAGTAAGTAATAAAAAGTGAGTACCAATTTTTTTGGTAAAATCCTTTATTGTGTGTAGATAATGATTGTGTTGTATCAGTCTCCCAATGGAGCTTTATTCTTCAATAGTAGGCTACTTATTTTGTTTTCCCCGATGCTATAGTTGATAGATAGTGGAAATTGGTCATCTTGGTCAGTACACCATATGGTTTCAAAAATGTTTCCAGACACGTGAAATTAGAATGGGTTCCTAGGGATTAGTTTGTCGATTGATAATTTCAAATTTTGGTGCATCAATTTTCATAAAACTAGAAAATAATGATGATGAAATGATGGATTAATTAAGAAATCAACTATTTCTGTGTGAATGTGGACTGATTGTCCATGTATTTCATCACTGTGTTACAACAATATCTTAATGGGAAGTATGTGAATTGTTTTATTTTTAATAGAATTGTGCAATCAATACATTTCATGACTATCAATTATTTGAAAAAATATTACCAACATGGGGTATTATATTTCTGAATGATTGTGAGACATCATGGAGTTTCCCCTACAGTTGTTTCTGAATTAAACACATGGGTAACATGTTTGATTTTGAAACGTTTTCAATAGGTGAGTAGTTTTTTGTTTGATTTGATCATAACATAGAATCCCACAGCAGATTATAAAAAATAGTGATATATATCAAGGTTTTTGAGGATATGATCCATGATTCTGTGCATTCTTTTTGAGGATCGTGATCAACACATTTAACCTAAGTCATATTTTAATATAAAAATACTTTCTAATATTCAATAAATAAGGTACCATTTTTGCATTATATTAGAATCCATGTTGATCACCATTGTGCTAGGTAGAGTTGGGAGTGTTTTCCTTGATTAGGTAATGCCTCATTATAGGGATTTTGGAAAAGGTTAATTTAATACATAACAATATGGTCATAATAAATAGATGTCATAAATATTATTCCAACTATATTTATCAACCAATAGAGATTAAGGTTGATGAATTAGATATTTCGAGAGATACATCTCGATTGGGATTTCATCAGTAGGTTAAGAATTGTATATTGGCAGTGATATTTATTCCCATTTAGGATAATGGATTAACATGTAATGGTAGAATATTAGTAGGAAATACCATCTCACATAACATTGATATGTGATGTGAATGATGTTTCGTAGATAAGGAGGTATCACATGGAATCATCTGATGTGATTGGATTGGAGGATATCGATATTTATCCCGATACCCATGTTGTTTAGTTACCATTTCGAATTATATATCTCAAGATAAGGTACTACATAGAAAATTATTTCCATGCTCCTGATACTATGATTGATAGGACAAATAGTTATGATACATGGGATAAGGAATCATTTATGAGGTAGTAATAACTGTTTTTCTACATGTTTATTAGATATTAAGAACATTCTGGGGATACAAAGCTCTAATGATGTGGATTATTTTGAATCCATATGAATAATAGGTATTCCATAGAATATCAGTGGTTATTCAGTTTTGTTTTTTGGGAAGTTTCATTGGATTGGATGTTATAAAAAATGAATTCATGAGAAATTGGATTGGTGAATACTTAGGGCACATGCTTAGTTTAACCATGTGATACACATATAGTATTCATCTATGAGGATTAAGTGGAATATAACACATGTTGTGCATGGTTAAAAAAGAATGAGTCATGATATTGGAAACATTTAGGAGTTAAAAGTTTTCTATTGGTGTGACACGGGTTGATCATTTTTCACCAAACGTGTGACCCCTTATTATAATCATGAACACATTGAAAAATGGAGTTTTCATGTTTTGTGAATGGTAACTCTCTACATTATTCCAAAATATTTACCTTCTAGAATGGAAAAAATTGGATTTTGGTTTTTATATACATTTAGTTCAACCATGCAGCCACCTCCATGAAATCATGTTACCGTCCTAAAATATCATTTCTGATGGTTTTCAGGAAGCCAAATAACCCCAAAATATCATTTCCTCTCATGATTACCCCTCCATTGTTGATTATAGATATCTCCCAATTGATTCTAGGTGAAATTTTTTTTATTGATGTATCACATCATGTCATGTTCAATTTATTATCTGGTTTCTCTTCTTCATTGTAGATCCTCTCTAGATCTCATTACCCCCAATCAGATGGACTGAAAATGGGTCTTTAATGCGTAATATATGGTTTTAAACAGAGGAGTGATGTTTTTTATTAGATAAATAGAAATATGATTACCCTATATTATGTTCAACAATATCAATTGTTATACGTGAATGGTTCAACTTCTATATTGAAATATGTGTTTATATACATATGGTTAATATTTTAAATTTATTTTTATTCAAGTAAAATTTATATTTCATTTCATTTAATTGAATATATTTAGGGTTTCATGGGATCTCATGTAATGAAACATGTTTTAAATTTATTTATCTATAAAAATTTAATTTCACATTTACTATTTAATCAAATGATTGAATGGTTTTTGGGATTGGATATGAGTTTTCAATCATTAATGAATATTCCATTTTATATGAAAAGGATTTATAAATTCTCGTTATTTTCTTAACATGTATTTTTGAAAATAGAACTTTTGGAACCAATGGTGTGTATATAAATTGAAATACGTGACTCTAGTGTATTTAAAAGTGAAAGAGAGGTTGATCCATTCATTATTCTAACATGTATCATGCACATATATTAATCATTTTGGTAAAAGATAGAGATGAAATAAATAAAAAGAGATATTAATTGAGATTATTTTGATATCTTGAAATACTAATTAGAAATGAATCTCCTTTTTCAGATTTCTTTTTAAATTATTTACCTTCCTCTATTGAAGCCTTAACGTAATTAATATGTAATGTTAAATCCTTCATTCTTAATTGTTTCTATTTTTTTACATGATGCAGATGCCATATTACTTGAAAGCGTATTCTAAGGAAATGTTTTGACGTAGGTGATGAATTCTACTTAAATTTCTTACCATAATGATGAGAGGAAATATTCATTTTAGGTAAATTTCAAATGGAATTCATATTGATAATGAATTTAAAAATAAACATGAATGATTTAATAGGCTTGGTTATTTCAATGGGGAGAATGTAAAATACATTGTTTGATTATTCCATTTAAAAAATAAGGAATGAAGAATTTTACTTTATGATTCATGAAAATTAAATTTTCAATTTGATCATTTATTTTTGTTAAAATTTAATTTATTTCATGGTAAGGTGAATGAACCTTGTTGTATATTCATATTCGATTCTTCAGGAGAAGGATGAATTCAAGTGAGAGGTATTTGATAAGTGCAAATCATGCATATATTTTTGTGTGTTTTAAAGTATTAATTTTTGTATTGGATTTTTTAATGGTGAACATCTTGGATCAACATGATTTCTATTACGTTTTATGGTATGAAATGATGAACATTTGGAAAAGATACAAAAAGTGGAGAAAATATGATCAGAATAACAAGTCATGTAGTGAGTGAATATAAGCGGTGCGACACAAGATTTTTGAAGGAGATGAATAACTAGAATATAGATAAAATTAGGTACACAATGAGAAATTAAATTACACATTGTGACTTCATCAAGTGAGGTAGATCTATGTTATACAAGAAGTGATGATGGTACAAACTGTGAACTAAAATTACACATCATGAGTTGAGATTTCGCAACCTGATCTAAGTCAATGATGGAAAATGAGATTTTCATATAATCAAAAGACACAGATGGAAACGCATGGGATAACATGGTGTGTACCCCATGTACACATCATGAAAATTATATGTAGCGAAAAATTAAATCGACATTGGATGTGCCACTAATGAAATTGTATATAAAAATTGGCCTCATACCACCATTCATGATACTCTAGGGCCATCAGGAACATGTGTTACAGCAATAGAAAATTATGTGACGATATGGAGCCTCACTTAACATTATTCATCATCAAGTACAAATAACCCTCATTACCCTCATCCTATAATGAGTGAGTTGTACACATAGTGATGGGTGATGTGATTTTATGTGGGTGTGATTCTTGGGGATTATTTCTATATTTTAATAAAATTTTTTTATTTAAACTCTATTTATTCAATTCGAAATTTATTTCATTTTCAATTTCACGATAATTAATTTTGAATTAAGGAGTTATATTATCATTCTATCAATTGATCATATTAGTTTGTATATGACCATTATGCATGTTTTTCTAGTTATGTTCAAACAAGGTTTTGGGTCACTTATCCATGTGATTGAATCTAGAAGATGACCATTCTAATGGTCTAATCATATGATTTTGGATGGTTATATATAACAAGGACCATTTTTACCCAAATCTGACACTAAATATAAATAACTTCATTTACAATTGATTCTGAAGAACATGATCTCAAAAATCATTGATATTGGCATGGCTCTTATGTTGATTCGCAACCCAATTAGTCCTACAGTTATTTTTATTTCATTCAGAAATTTTAATAATATCAATTTATTTTTCATTACATAATAAAAATAAACCTAAAAATGATTATTTTAAGAAAAAATTTCTAAAATATTGATCATGTTCATGATTTTGTAGGTGGTATAAGAAAATATTAAATATGTTCCTTGTAGTAATGAATATAGGTTCATGAGAAGTCAATGTATGAAATAATAAAAACCATGATGTTGTTGGAATTGGGTCCAAGAGTGTATAATGGTAATGAAAAAAATACTTTCCATAATAAGATATCATTTTCTCATGGTTTGGTACATCGAATTAACCTGAATTGGAAACAGAAAACCTATTTTAAACATTCATAAAAGACCAACCCAATAGTCAAGGTTGATTTTTATATCATAGATCTCATATTAATCATATGTATTTAATCATCTCATATAGTGGTCATGGTAAATGAATGAATTAATGTTACCCGAATCCCAACCCCACTCACAATGGTCATGTAAGAAGAAATCATGGAAATGACAGATTTGAGGAAAAAAATATGAAATCCCAAAAAGAATATAATTAAAATATAAAGTACATCCACAAGAAATTCCCCATCATCATGTAGGATCCAACACAAATAAATCTCAATATCATACTACGCATGAGTGGGTGTCGAAAATGAATAAATTAAAATACAATGAATGTGGTGATGTAGGTGGGTGTGCCTCCATAGTTAATAGATTTTTGTTTCTAAATCCATAGATTGACTGAAAAGGGTGTGGCGAGTGGCTCTATTTATAGGTGTTAGAAGATATCTTCTTGACGTATTACAAAACATGTAATTGCATTACATGTTGTGTAATCAATGTATGCCTTTATCCTATGTAGGTGAAAATCATGCACCAATATCATTAAATGATTTGAATATTCGGAACAAATCAGGATGTGTAATGTTGAATCATGACATGTAATCTTTTAATATTTAGATCTAGAAAATCTCATTGTATTTTTCGTAAAACATGTGTCATAAAAAAATTTTGTCATTAGAAGTTAATTCAGGACAAGTACTTGTGTCTCATAGATTGTATTCGTGTCATGACTTGTTCTGTTAGCAGCCTACTTCTATGAAATTTCAAATTTTGTAATGATGATACAGGACATGTAATCTTTCATTTTCCAATTTATCGACTTCAAACATCCAAAAAAATATGATGTCCTTCCACTTCAATTTTCTCGTAGTATGATGTTTCTTTTAGAAAATATTTTCAATTATTTTCCTTCATTTTTAAACTTTTCATCATTTCCTTCCAAAAAAAGTACAAAACTATTCAATTCAATAATAAATATAAAGAATAATAATTTCAATAAAAAATTCATTACCAAAAATACTCTAAAATATATTTATTAAAGACACTTATAATTTTCCCCCACAAATGAATTCATACTTTTACATAAGGTTGGAATCTCAAAAATCTACAAAAGAAACTCACATTAAAATTCTTTAAATTAAATTTAAATAAAATAAATTGGTTAAATGGAAAATTAAATAATCCAGCATCACATGTCAGAAATTCATTAACGCCTCACTACTCTATGAAACTATCTAACCGATTATTTTACTTTTCCTTAATTGATATCGCAATATTTCCCCATTCATCCTTCTTCATTTTTCAATTAATTATCACTATGCATTCCATGTTTAATTTGCCTCACCTGAATTTTTCTTCTCATCAGCACAGTGAAAATGTAAATATAATTCATCAAATACCTTAAAATATGTACATACTATAGGCTTTCATGGAATCTAAAATCTCCACTGGGTAAACTCTAAGAACAGAATTAGTCATTAGGGAATCACCATTACAAATCATATATCTACGAGGCTTTGGGGGAGCTAGGTAAATTATTTAAAATGTAAATATTAAAAAGGAGATTTGACTCAAAATCATTTCCCATGATATAAAAATAATCTCAATGAATATATCCCTTTATATATTCAATCTATCTCTTTCCCCAAATAAATCATAGTGGGCTCATGATACGTGTATGAATAATGAATGAATCAACCTATCATTATCTCATATATATATATATATATATATATTATTTTTTCCAGTTCTACACTAATGAATAATATTACATCTATCACCTAACCATATTCAATAAAAAAATTGTCAGTTTGGTAAATAGTGATTTTTGATCCTCCGAAAACACAACCCATTTTTTCTTTTTTTAAAACTTTTCTTTGAAAGTGTGGTGATAAATAAAAGACAATGATAAATCTGAAGGCATCACCCCATATCATATTAAAAAATTCTTCATAAAAATACCCATAGTAAATTATATCTCAGTGAAGCCAATAATGTTCATCCCCCACTCATATTTAGCCAAAAATCAGGAAAAACATTTAAATGAATGTAGGAATGGATAAAACAGGCTTGTGTCATGTATAATTTCGAAAAAATAAAATTCATGCCTTCTACATGATAAAGGAGGATTAATTCAAGTTGGGACATAAGATAATGGATAACAACAATAATGCCTCAATCATATTGAATGTGATTTCGTTCAATTGTTACATTGATAAGATGAAAATGATGTTCTAGAAGAAAACATGCATGTGTTTTTTTATGAAATATATGGAAAAGGGGTTTGGAAATATTATCTCAATGGGTGTCTCAAAAATGAAATGAATGGTTGGGATGATCACTAATAGGAAGGAATGTGAATAAAGGAATCAATTAAAGATAATATCTAAAATTCATTAAATGGCCAAATCTGAGAAAAATTTTATTTTCATTGGTCAACATGACTCTCGAAATCATGATTTCTTAAATCTAATCCAAATTATTATATTTACTAATTCTTTATCCCATTTTCCAAATTCAAATCTATTGAAAATAAAATTTAAACATATGTAATTGAAATTATGCTAGAAATTTTATGTCTCTCAGTACAGCTGAATAAAGGATAAATCATTTCTGTGGCATGAAATTTACATTTAAAGCTCTAAAATATAAATTTATTGGGAATAAAAAGGGAATTTAAACTCATTATTTTGTTTCATTGATGATTCAGAAATTGTCTATATGAGTTCTTCTTGAAAACTTTCATAACATGTATGTTCCCTTAATGGAGTATAAATCTTTGGGATCATCATCTCCTACATCATTCCTGATACCTTCTTCTTACCTTGATGGTTCTATAAAAAAAATTAAACAAGTGAAATCACATTCCATATCAATGAAATTTAAAAATATTTATGGGATGTCTTCATTTTACTAGAAATAAAAAATAATGAAATCAAAATACTAAAAATTCAGGTAGCCTCCCGGATGGACTATTTTTACCGTCATTGGATTGACCTAAATTCCTCAATCATTGGATATCAATTGTATGAAAGAGGTTATATAATCTAGATATATTAAATTTTGATGCCTTTATTCCTTAGTGTCGATTGATCTAATCCCTCTTTCTGATACTAATGTCACCCATCAAATTGTCAATACATTCACAATATCTTTGGGACCTATCCAATGGTTCATTAACCTTTTTATAAAATAAAATGAAACATCACAAACTACAATAAAAATTGTTTTCCTTCTTTTAATTATTCTTGAATACATTTTCATCTATTATCTTCAACCTCAGATAATACATTATAATATATATTCTTCTTGTAATTAATTACTTCCTTAACATCCACATCTGCTACATGAGCTCTCATTAATGTAAATATAGTGTCTAAATTAATGAAATTCACTTTCAAAAATTAATCAACTGATCTATATTATTTTTTCATCAACCAGTGAAAATTGTACATTGCTTCTAATACTCTAACTCTAAATATTAGATCTCCCTTTTTAACATCAATTTGTTCTATTCCAATGGTAATGATCAGTCTTTATAAGAATAATGGTTCCTTCCCTTAATACATTTCTATCACCTAAAAAATAAACAATAAAATTTAACTCATCAAAATTTATGATGACATTTTCATGTATATCTCATGGTTTCCACAATGTTGTATCAACTTGTTGAAGCATAACACCTGTTAGTTGCATCTCTTTAAATCCAAGGCTTTTGAATGTTATATATGAAATCATATTTATGAAAACATCTAAATTAAATAAACATCTAGAGAACACATTAGTATAATTGATAATTTGAAAAGAAAAAAATACATACATCACATTTTATATTAGTTTGGACCCTTGACAGAACGCTTGAACACTCTCTTTCTAATGGAATGGAGGTTACTTCTTCTAGCTTCAAGTTTTTCGTCACAAAATACATCATGAAAATTACATAAATTTTAATATTTTAAATTTCCTCCTTGAATGGGATATTGATATTTATCCTCACGATCATTTCTAAAAAAATTATCATTTTAATAAATAATCGAATACTTTCCCCAATATAGAAAGTGTAGTGTATATTGTTATGTTGGTGGTTCTTCTTCTTCAATTTGTTCCTCAGCTTCTTCATTTTATTTTATACTTTTTTCAACTTGGGTATGGTCTATTATTTACAATAAATTCCATACCTCTCCCTCATGTATTATTTATAATTCTATGAAATATGGAAATCACATCTACAAGAGGATTTTATTATGGTAATTTTAGTGTTTATCCCCATTGTCTTTCTCTATGTATCTAATTTATGTGACATACATGATGTAAAAAATTCTTTATTGAATATTCTCAATTTTCTATGATTTTTTTTCCTTGATTTCATTCCCATGATCTCTTGGGTCTGTCGTCAACTCATTATTTGCAGATCTTATGGTGCTATTGAAAATTTAATGGTTCCCCTCTAGGAGACGAACATGACTGTTTGTTGTGGGTCCTTGTTGATGATATTTAAAACCCTTCTTCCTCTCCTGAAATCCTTTACATTGGCCATGGTTTTAAAATTTTGGTTATTCTGTCCAATATCCTTTCACATAATCTTGATAATTATTATCTAAAAAATTTGTATCATGACAGTATATACCATGGATATTTTTTTTTCATTCATTGTATCCTTCTTTTTCATCGCTTCCATTTGAGCAGCCATAAATCTATTATCCACCATATTAACTTCTTTTTCTTTCCCCTCTTCTAGTTTCCATTGAAAACTATTGATGCCCATCTCATGAACTAACACCAAAATCTCCTCAGGTGACTTTCTCACCAGTGATCCTCCTCCAACAACATCTTCTATGGAATGATTTCACTGATACAATCCTTTTTAAAATGATTGAATTCACAACCACATTTTGATTCTAGGACACAAAATCCACAAATCAAACCTTTGAAATGATCTAATTTACTATTTAACAATTATTAATTTAACTTATCAAAATTTAATATTCTTACATGCAAATCCATTGACATTTAGATTGAGAATGACGTTATAAAAAATTTCCATAAAAGATCCTCCTAGGGACTGATTGAATATGGGGGAAGAATTTGAATCCACTACCTTACATTTTATATCAATGAATATATGAACAAGAGTCGTCTTACATCATCATTTATGAAATTATAAAATTGGAACATGTCACAAATCTCCATGAAACATCCAATATGTGTGATTGAGTCTTCCTGATGTATCCATGTGATTAATAGTGAGTGTTTTATCATTTGAATGACCGCTTACTTGATATCGAAGTGTTGAGCACCAACAATGGGTGTGAGAATTTTTGGATTGACTCATGTGTTTGATGGTCTTACATACTTTCATAGTTCTTATTTCCTTGTATTATTTACTTGTAATTATGGGCTTTCAATTTGTACTAGATCGTGAATGACTCTTTTAAATTTATCTCCTCCTAGCATGATGATTTATTCTTTTTTGGATTCCACCTTCCCCTTTCATTGATTACATTTGGTCTAATCTAGATTTTATTTGTATGAAAGATCTGTGATTTTATATTTCCCAATAGTGGTGTAGTTAGGAAATAGATCATTTCAAAAAACTACAACATGAATAGAGAAATTTTAAAATAATAAATTTAATATTAAACAATTATCTAAATTCATAAATAAATTAAATATAGAGGAAACTATCACTAGAAAGAGTGCCCGTTTGAAATCCCCATTGGTAAATGTCATTTCTCAATAGTATTTGGAAAAATAATTTCTAAAACCCAAAATATCATACTCAATTTTATAAAAGTGAGTATAAGGAATGCTTATGATCGAAACCACATAAATATTTAGTATGTTATAAATTTATGTAATAAAACTAAAAAGAGAAATTATTTGATTTTTTAAATTAAACAGAATGAAATACAGGATTGAATTGGTTGTGAATCAATATGAGAGGCATCCTATGTTCAATTATTTTCTAGTTTATGTGTTTGGGACTCATTTTAACAATAATTTATTTATAATTTATATTGGAGTTGGTTCAATAGGGGTCCTTAGTCGGTGTATCCATAAAAATATTATTATTGGACAGTTGGGATGGTCATATACATGATTAAATCACCCAGATTGGTGACCAAAAAGCATTTTTAGACATAAACTTCTTAGATTTCATAATTTTCATACACAGAATAAGAATAAAAATTGATGAAACGAAAATATAGCTGGTTAATTCACAATCAATGTTCATGAAATGAAAAAATAATGATTCTATTAAATGAACATATATAGTTTCAACAATCCAAAACAAGAATAAATTAATGAAATAATCCCCATGTATTATAGGCCACTACAATTACATCACCCAACAGTAAGTGGAGTACTCGATCAATATATTAACGATGTTAACGAGTATTATTGGTATATGAAGAATAATGGTGGTGAAGCGAGGATCTGAATCGACACTTCGTTGTCAGAGAGTGTATTAGTTTCTCATGGTAATCAAAGTGTATCTTGGAAGTGTGACTTGAGGACTCTTTTATAGAAAAATTAATCATCATGCTTAGTAGTTTTGATTTTATTTTTCACACAACACCATCATCATGACGTGTACCTAGATTAAACATCGTGTAATCCCTCACATTTTCCTCCACATATTTTGAATATATGAAAATAGCTTTTGTTGACATTTACTAATGTCACTTCATGAAAGATCAACTCCCAACTTGTTATTATTGTTCACATAGTGTACCATCTTCATGAATTTTATATACCGGACATGCCTCATTTGATGAAGTCACGATGTAAATTCCATTACATGTCGTATAATGATTTCTCTCAATTTTAAAGATCTTAGTTTCCTCAAACAATCCAGTTTCACACCATGTGTGAATATCACATCGCGAAGTGTAGTTTTAGGAATATACTATGCACTTTTCTCTTCTATATATATATATATATTAATCATTTACATCCATAAAATATAATAAATCAATTTGAACCCAAATATGAAAGATCAAATATTTAAATACAATAATTAATTCATTAAGACCCTAAAAAATATATGCATGAAATACACTTATAAATATTATAATATTATATCATGATATAAAATGAAATAATCTCACTTTTTCATATACATTTCATCTATTTTATGTAAAATAACATATTTATGAAAAAAATGAAACAATTCAAATTATTACTTGTTATATTAGAAAAATCCGTATAATAGATATTACAATTTCTATTATCAAAAACTAAAATAGAATCATTCATGGAAATATAGAAATAATCATTTTTAACTCTTTATAACATGAAATTTTCAAATAATTTTGAAATACAAATTATTTTATCTTTATATTCATTAATATATTACACTATATATATTATTTTATAGTTAGAAATATATAATTTATCAAATAATTTTAATATGAATTTATAGTTATCTCCAAATGATAAAACCCCCTCATAAAATTTATTTGGTGATAAGAAATTTTATAGATAAGTATTCATGTGTCTAGAGAAACCACTATCCCAAAATCAAATTTCCTTTTTTATCATTACATTAAATTATTCATCAAAAATAAATTAGAAAATATTTTGGTTACCCATGCCACCATAGGCGAAAATGGGAATAAAAATAAAACGGATACCCCAAAAAATTAAAAATGATCATTTTGGGAAATCATGGTGACTATTTTATAGAATTAAATGATTTTTCATGTTCTAAATATTAAGGAAATAAAAATGAAAATTCACTTTAATAAATAACATTAATTAAACTTGTAAATTACATGACAATTGATATAAATAATTTTTATCTTTTGATAAATAATATTATATATATTATAGATATTTTATTATCATAAAAAACATCATTTTAATTTTTATTTACGTTATCCATAGACATCAGTTCCCCATATCATTAATTAACTTGAAAAAAATTCAAAATCATCTATAGCATTATATTTCATTATTTTCAAATTTTGATGCCCTTCTGATATCATTAATGATCCAGAAAATAAAATTCATCATAATATCACTTTTTATTCTTTATTTTCTCATATTCATATGAAATAATCATATTTTACTCATCTTGATTATTATTTTTTTATTCTTTGTGGAATCAACAAAATCGTCATATATCTCATTGTATTGTTTCATTTTCCTTATAAATTTCAAAAAATTATATTTTCACCAATAAGATATATTATAAGAAAAAATACATTAATTTCCAGTAATATAGTTTTTAGTAGTCAATAAACTTAGATTATGAGACTATTTTTTAGCTATTATCTTATCCCATGAATATGATTCCTCTAGGAAACACTTTCTACCTATTAAGGAATATTTAAATTTTATCTCATGATATTTATACTTTTTCATATTCAATATATTTGGGGAGTCCTTCTAAATATGACCTATATATCTTTATTCACAACAAGTCTATTTTTTTATTCACTATAAGAACATGTGTTATGTTTCTTTTTTAATATTTTTCATCCATAGAATTGTTATTTTCACATGATAGATTCAAATAATTTTTTTTCGTTTTTATATAGACACATTTTTTAAAGTGAGTTATATTATCATGTTCACTTCCCCATATCTTATAATTAAGATAATTTGATGATACATTTGTATTATATTTTAATTTAAAAAAATATTTTGTAAAATTTATTAATAAATAAAATTATTTAATTATTTTTAGTATTTTAAGTGTTAATTTGTAAATTCAACTAGTGTGCATTAATAAATTATTTGTGTTTTTATGATGAATCATTCATTACATAACATTTTATTTGTTTGGTTTCTATAACTCATTCAAGAAATAATAATATTCATTGGTCTTTAATAGGTGAACTCATTCCACAGAAATAAGTTAAAATCTATGAAAATTTTTGTTGAAAAATAATTCTTCTCATATTCAAAAATCTTGCTAGTTATATCTTATAATTTCTATTTTGGGTCTCAACATGTGGTATATTCCATTGTTTGGAACATAATTAATCCACAGTATAACTAATCAAATTTTTCTTGATTTAAATAAACATAAAAGTTTATAGAAATACTGATATAATTTATTAATAACATCAATATTTTATATATTCTTTATCACATCATACCTGGAAATCAATCTTGGTTAGGAACATGTAATTTTTAATATTTTTCAATCATAGTAAAATTATTAATAAAAATAGTCTTCCATTTCTATAATGCATCCATCTGAAAATTCTACATCCTTAGTCATATTAATTAAGTTAGGGACGACTCTGCCTATAATGATCTGAATGTTTCAATGAAATTTTTTTATTATGTGAAATTATTACGAGTCTGCCAAAATTTACGTAGTCTTTTTCTGAGGCTTGGAGTGCTCGAAATGAATTTTAGACCTTTTTTCATGTATGTGAATTAATAGTTTGAGCGGTATATTGTAACTTTTGAACTAGTGATCAAAATTGAAATCTGAGGATACCACTGAACTCACAGTGCCGATATTCACTTAAAGCGACCTTCACCTCAACCACAATGGGTCAAGGGTGGAAGTTAGTTTTTAATATTTTTTCGGGGAGAATTGAAAATGAATATAAATAACTTTTATTTTATTTTTCATGAAACTCCCATTTTAAATCAGGGTGTTGGGGCTTACCTGAACTCCCCTTTAATGTGGGGAAACCATTGTAATTCTCCTAAATTATGTGACAAAAATAGTTGAAATAATTAACATAACTTAATTAATATTGGTTTCACACCTATTTGTGATAAATTATTGTCAATGGGGGAACGTGCGGAGAACCATTAGAGATAATCTCCCAATTATGAACATTCACCAGATCAAGAATTATGAACCATGTTTGTAGTGTGTTGTAGGAGTGAAAGACATAGACATCTTCATCGTCTTAATATCCTTCCTAATGCCCCCTCTAATGACAAAATAAGGTAGGTGGTATAGTTTGATATATGATAATTATTATTTATTGAATTTTCTTATTCTTGATTCTCAACGAAGGTGGCCAAAAAAACATAGTCATCTATCTTCCAAAATACCATTAACTTTTCAATTTTTTATCCATGGGTTATTCGTGCGTTTCTCAACCACATATAATTAAGCACGGTAAAAACACAATGTACTGTTGTGTGTGACATATGGATTCATGGACCATGACATGAGGATCATTAATATGCAATCATAATATTTTTCCGTCTTTTAACAAAGCTACGTTGACCAGTGGAAGAGGAGGGTAGCCGACAACTGGCCTACAACGATTTGAGCATGCGATGGAGGAGGACAGTGGCCAACATGTCAGCCGGCTACATGGAATCATGGTAAAAAACATCCATGTCACCGGTGGAAGAGAATGTCTAGGACTGTTGGCCATGGTAGGGAAGGGGATGGTGGCCGGCATGTCGGACGTCAGCATGGAGGTAGGGTGGCAGGTGTCCTCGCGGCTGGTAGGGGAGAGGGGACCCGACTATTTACCCACGGCGGTGCACCTGGAGGGAGGCCGACACCCATCCAGCTACAAGAGGACAATGGCACTGTCACTGTGTTGGAATGAGGGAGCCGTTTGGTTTTCCGACTGACCGTGTCACGCCAAGTAGGCCCCTGGCGGGTCCTGCATGCCTGCAGGCGGCACCTCATGACACTATCGGGTTGGAAAAACCAAAGGGTCTGTTGGACCGTTACAAATACTAGGGGCATCTCCCCCGGGTAGTGGCTAGGGTAGGCCCAGCCATTGTAGACCACACCAGCCCAGTGGGTCACGCCCCTTGAGCCACACTGAATCGGCCACACCTAGTGGGTCGGGCCACCCCCTTTGCGGGCCGAGCATTTCCACGGTCCTATCCATCCGGGTCGGACTCGGAATAGGTCGGGTTGACCCAAACCAGGTCGGGTCGGGACGGTTTGTTCCCCCTGGGTTGGACTGGACCCGGTCACATCTTGACCCAGATATGCCTTTTCAACCCAATCTTCAGAACCAGGTGATGTTTGACGAAGTGTCTATGTAACTAGATTACTTTTATCGAGACAGTCCTTTGGTATACTCTACTATAGTTGTGGATAATGTTGGATTATCGCTAGTTTGGATCGAACCTGAAACCAATCGGGCCCTCGGAATGGAAACACTCATAACTTACAGACTGTGCGTCCGATTGAAACGTTGTCTATCATGCTGGGTTCCTTATGATGTGAAGGTCTTTTTTTATTCTTCTTCGTGGGACATTGTGTTAGTTGAAGTATCAACCGATGGCTAGAGTAGATGAACCTCCCAGAATCAAGAATTCTCTGTGAGCTGACCCTGGGGCTGACTGTACTTGAGGAGTATTCATATCCAATGTGAGTCATATTTAGATCCATCATGGGTCAGTGCTCAATGATCTTGTGTGTGTCAGCGCATACAGATTATTTTTGGATCATGTCTAGATCTTGTGTGGGTAATTTTTAGATCTGTTGTGGGTCATTTTCGATCGTATGGTGGTTAACAATAGAGCTTCTTGTCGATGTAAGTTGATCTAGAAATATAGCTAATCAACTATACTAATGTACACATGATTTACATGGTGTGAGATTATTGTTAACATTTATGGTACTCCTTTATTTGGAGATACCTTAATGTTATTATTTTGTGTCGAATTACCTTGGTGGTACATAGCTCTAGGGTGTTACCTATGTGGTAATTTTATCTTCACAGTGTTACCTGTGCGGTACTTCTACCATTGTGGTGTAACCTTTGGGGTATTCATCCCTCATGTGTGAGATGAGAATACATTGATAACTTAGGTATATATACGGGAGTATAACTAAGTATTGTTTATGTCTATTGCTTTGTGCTTTGAGATTTAGGTATTTCTTTTTGTTTTATCCATTTTGTATTCCCAGAGACCTTAAGGGGTCTCAAGGTCCCTACGGAGTAGTTCTATACTCACCCCTGCACAAGAGACACTTGCACCTTGTTGTGTCTAATGCAGAAGATGGACAACATTGATCAAGTGTGAGTTCTCTTGGACTAGAGGTTGCTCATAGGTGGACTGTTAGATGAGACGTACCTTATAGATGATTATTCGAGAGTTGTACCTACCCTTTAGTTAGGTTCCTTGACAGGTGTTCACATGAGCTGTTTTCAGTTTTAATTTTAATTTTTAGTTGGGCTTGTATTCTGGACCCTTTACATACTATGCACACCCTATTCCTTATATATATATATATTACATTGTGCTTGTGTCTTGATGTGTGCCTGGTTTGTCTGAGTTTACAAGTTTAATGGCAATTCCTTCTCGGTTTTAGGGTTATTCCATTCTTATGTTAGTCACCAGCCCATGGCCTATAGAAGGTGGGCTTGGGTAGTCAGGGCATTGGACCCAGGGGACGGGTAATGACACTACAGAATCTATATTCCAATTTATTTTTAATATATCTTCTTAATAAATGATTTTTTTGTTTTTAAATTTCCAATTAAAATATTTGATAATAAAAAATATATCATTGAAAAAAACTAGAGACAAAAATTTAATTCTCTCTATGTAAATAATATACCTATGTTGATATATCAAGAAGTTCATGACGAAATGGATAATAATTTTTCTTGATTAATATTTTGAATAATTTTAAATCAGATATTAACTAATGTCACAATTTTATTTATGAATAAATTTATCTTATATAGAAATGTAAAAAACAGAACATAAAATTTTATTATTGTTTTCATAAATGTAATACTAGATAAAATAGCTAAAATTATTTTGAATATGAGAGAAATATTATCCTATATAACCTCACATTGTATGGGAGTGGTAACAATATTATAATCCAACGTTTCATCGAACTAATGATCAAACATTACTCCTCCATTTTTACACATGGATTCACAACCAGACAATTCTTTTTTATATTGTTGGAGACTCAGCCAAGAAAATATTCATTTAATAGTGGATTAAAACCCAAAAAAGATGCAATTTTTAATAAAATAAAAAAATAGAAATAGGTATTAATAATAATTGATCTAGGAAATACAACGAAATTTACCAATAACCCAAAAAAAAGATGAATGTTGATATTCGATGGATATCAATTACATCGAAAATGTGTCAATAAATGTGACTATTTCTCTCTAAAAAAGGTAACATGTTAGTATCAATTAAATTATAAAACATTAAATTTATTCTTTTAATTATTTATTTAATTATTGATCTAGTCATATATCACAATTTTTAAATTAATTTAGAGATAA
This sequence comes from Viscum album, assembly GCA_963277665.1. Taxonomy (NCBI): domain Eukaryota; kingdom Viridiplantae; phylum Streptophyta; class Magnoliopsida; order Santalales; family Viscaceae; genus Viscum; species Viscum album. The sequence continues at coordinate 897,098,008 of OY728138.1, forward strand.
ATATGTTGTATTTAGTTGCCAAAGAATTCCAAAATCTCAATCAATAGTTAGATTTCATAGATTACTAATTTGATATGAATATTAGAACATAAAAAAAATACAAATATCATAGAACTAGTTTTAAATCTATAAACAATTAAAAATAGTAAAATCATATATAGTTTTAAAAACATTAATCAATATTGAATCTATAAAAAAAATATCTTCACAATGATATTTTAATACTTATTAAGAATAAAATATGATTTTTATGGAATATATATTCATTAATAGGGATTATCTTCTACCTTTAATGGATCATTATTAATATTTGTAATATTATGTCTAAATAATCATAAGATGTTGTGAAAATAGAAGAAGGTATTTGTAAAAAAAATTTAATAAAAATTTTAAATACATAGTATTGACAATATCAATGTTAGTAAAGTTGATTTTATTCTTCTTTCAGTATAATACCTTGTAAAATAATTAGATTTATTCATCATAGAATCTATTTTTTCAAATTATCTTATGATTCATTTCTAGATGTTCATAATATTAATAAGATTATACGATTAATATTTATAATGAGTCAAAAAGAGTTAAGGGAAATTTGGGAAATATATAAGTGTAATTTCATATGAATGTTTATTATTATTGGATTTTGGAAAATACATATTTGTTACTTTATATGATATATTTTTAAAATTTATTTACTTCTTAAAAATTAATCATATGAGTTAAATTATTTGAAATAAAACAAAAAACCCAATAAATTATATTTCCTAAGACATGATATATAAACAATCATAAACACAATAAAATATAAACAACATCAAATTATAAATCATTGAGAGAAAAAAAAAATATAAACAATTTTTTTATTAATTATAGTTTGTTTATTTTTAATCATAATTTAATTGATAAATATATTAATAAACATAAAATTAATAATTCAATATATATTTTACTGAAATAGAAAAATCTAAAAATTTACTGAAAATGGAATTAGAGTACTAACAAAATGGGAAACACTCAAGGAACCTCACATGATAGGAGAAAAAGGGAAGATGAGGTGAATGGGATTTGAATACCCCCTTCATTTGGGTATTAAAAAATAAACCATATAAGTAGGTTTTTAAATAGTGAACGGTTAAATTACACTTAAGCGTAATCTAAAAATGAGGTTAGGATCAATATAGAGTATGAGGTCTACTATTGGGATTCCTCCATCCTTGGAAATGGTTTTGTGCAAATTTCTGTCAACTAAAACACTGGTGGATGGCCACCAAGGTTCTATTGTCAGGATGTATAAAATTAATGAATTGGGATTCATTTTGAAATGGTGGTACAACATTCCATCGCATTTAAACTCCATTATACTTCTACCATTGGTTTGGTGAATAGTTTCTACAAATCATGAGACCATGTTTCTTCCACCTCTATCAAGATTTCTCCACTAGAAATATATATGTGATTTTCCACCTCAAATAACTCAATTAACTATTTTATATTCACTAATTATAGAACACGCATAAACAAAAAATAATAATTAACACCCACATTGGTATATTATAGGAAATATAAAATTTTTATGTAACTCTATAGACCAAAAATATAATGAGTTATTGAAAACTACCCACAATTAAAACATTAATAAATGAAATGTAAAAATAAATATTTTCCACTAAATCTCTTCAAAACCAATTGATAAAATTCATTGATACATCATTTAAATGTATCGTTAAATGCATAATTTTCATTAACAAAATTAATCGTGCACAAAATTACACTATTGAAAAAAGAAAAAAAATTTATATACAAATATTCTGATTAATTTTAAATCAATATACATCACATATATTACACACTATTTCTCTAAAACATCTACATATACTATCATTTAACAACCCTATTATCTTATACACATTGAGTTTTCTCTCAATCCCACCAAGTATATGATCTAATGCAGTTACCAATCCCAAAACACCAATGGTTTAATAATTCAAATCTTTATGGAATGTCATTCAATAATAACATAAAATCAAAAAAAATATTCATTGTAGTCTTCCAAATTGTATGAATTACCAATTGAAAACACACCCAAATTAGTTCTATCCATTAAAACATAAATATCGTATACTTACTCATGAACAACTCCATCACTATCTCATTAACCCAAAATTACAATGTTCTCTCATTATGACTTAAACATTCATTAAAAACAAAAAATTTATAATACTAAGGTTTTCATGACCCCCACTAGTACCCCCTCTTGGGATAATAATGAAGAGCTTGATTTACCTTAAAAACTTGCGTCTAATATGTATTGTGTTAGAGACTATCCCTGAATTTATTACGAACAAATTTATAGTATTTACCTTAAATACATAAATTTGAGGACACAATATATGATTAAAACCAATAATCAACCCCGTATCATATAAAATAAAAATGAAACCACGATAATACAATTAATCAATGAAAAAAATACAATAAGACTAAAAAATAATGGATCAAAAACCTAGGAAATAACCCCACATATGCTCTCCACTCAATGCTAGTATATAGCATGATATTTACTAAATAAAAAAAAGGTAAATTAAAAATGTTTATATATGTTTTTGGTTGGAAATATAATTTATTCCAAGAAGGTCAAATCCGAGGAACTAATGTAAAAATGTTAAATAAACATAGTAACTCTCCAGTTATCAAGTTGAAGAACTAGTATGATCCTATAATACAAACAACCCCCGATAAATCTCTATGTGTATCACTAAAAAATAATACAACACATATATAAATTTTATATCGGAATAATAGTATATAGACATCACACAACCACTTCAAAAATGATTTCATTCTCTTATTCAACACTTCATTAAATGTTATTCTATCATACCTTCCATATAATTATGTACATGATAATGGGAAATCAATTTTCCTAACATGTTCTAGTCTTTCCAAACCACCATCATATCCAAATAACATCCATATCCATAAAATTATAATTTTACAGGTTTAAGGTGTTAAGAACATGAAGAAAATTATCCTAATTATCTCCTCTAACAATTCTTAAACCAAAAAAATAATATCCTCATTAGGAATCTACATAGATTTCTCTATATTCAATTTACAAATACTAGGAATGATGGAGTATCCATCCATATACCCGAAAAAACAAGTGTGTTGGGGTAAATCATTGGGAACCCAAAAAGGTTTTGTGTGAGTAATATTTTTCGACATTGGTGTGGTTTATAATTAAATATTAATATAATACACAGATGGATAGTTACACCCAAAACCACCCATTAATTCACTCTAATGAAATTTTATGCAACCCATAATACATTCCAGAGTAATGATATTGACACCCATTACAAAAAGTAAGTGTTTAAATTATATTATTTGTATAACAAACAATGTATGACATCATCAATAACCAATTAGTATAAGAGTTTCTAGAAACATGACATGTAAATTACTACCACATTACTTTTTAAAATAATATTACATCATGAATACTCCCTTGAATCATTGAAAATAATTCATGGATTTTTTATTCATATCACAAGGAATGAAAAAAATATTTTATCTCAGATATTTGGTAAGGTTTTTATTTATAATTAAATATCATGATTTAAAATATTATAATCAATATATAATATTTAATAATATAAATATTTTCCATGAAACCAAAAAAAATTTGGTAAAAATACAACAAAAAGTAATATCAACATAACAAACACCTGGTTAATGAATTGTAAATTACCAATAATTGTAATGTATAATTAAATACATTAATGATATTACCATCATTTACTCAACCAAAAAATCATAAATCACACATTGATAGCCTAAATGAAAAGTTATTTTGTATGTCTATATCCTCTGAATGAAGACAAATCCCATAAATATGTATAATATACACTAAATACCCAACTATTATGACATGGTCATATAATCTGCCTATACATCATCCCATGTATCGTTTTCTCATGGTACATGTCAATGGTTCCAAGGTAATGTTATAAAAGTGACCCAGTCGATGATTCCATATCCCATGCACTCTTTATTTATTGAATGAACATTAAAATAAATTCTCCAAAATAATTATAAGTAAAAAATTATCTATATTTATTCAAGAATACAAAATCTATAGTTCCCCATTTAGTTAAATAAAATTATTAATTATAATACTTCAACTGAAACCATATATTGAAATGGTGCATTATTATGAAAATATTAACGTAATGGAATATATTTTATGTACAACCAAGTTTCTAAAAATGGGGTTATTGGATAAAAATAATTTCAAATTAATAATTGAATGTAATAAAAATCATGATATCTATATATTTAATGGATTAAGAATTATATTTTCAAAAAAATTAATAAAACATGAAATAAGACCATTAATTCAATAAAAGAAAAATATTTTTTACAAAACCAATCATTTCATAAATATAAAATAAAATAGAAAAAAAGTAAAAAATTATTTAAAATTTATTAAATAAAAAGATTACAAATTACACATTAATATTTTTTTTCTCTTATATTTGTTAATATTAATTTTATGATATCATAAAATAATAAAAAATTCAAGAAAACTAGAAAAATATTTTTTTTGAAAATAACTTTGGACACTTGAAAATAATATATATATATAAATGGCCATGAAATGGTAAATTTCTATCATACTAGATACATTGGAAAAGAAAATTCCTTTTAATATTTTACTGAAATTTAATTATGACTAATTTCGTAAGAAAATAAATTTTTTCAAAATTTTATATGTAGTGTATATTGTAGTGAAATTAGTGAATTAAAACATATAAATTTTCGGTAAAAACCTTCACAAATAAATTTTAATAAAATCTATATGGACGATAATGATTATAAACAAAACTACGAAATAAGTGCAATGTTGCATACATAAAACATACTAGTTTAATCATTAATAAATAGTTCAATAAATTGAAAATAAAAATGTACACACCAAAAATAAGAAGAGGATATGAAAATGTATATCTGTTATGTATTCTAATAACACAATTTTTATAATGTAAATTTTAAATTAAATAATTCTGAAATAAAATGGTATTGTTAGAGAAATATGTGTGTGCATTTTTTTCTTTTGAATGAAAGAAACTTATATGATAAAAATAGAAAAAAAACAAAAATTACATTAATAAAGTATATTTTGTGATAAAATTCTTTTAGGAGGAAGTATATATCTCATTTAAAATTAATTTGGTGCGTGGCATAAAAAATTTCATTAAAAAATGATATAAATCAAAATTACCCTTTCATCATGTCCAACATACTTTATAAATATGCTAAAACAACTATAATATATATCTATATATATATATTATAATTAATATAACCAAATTAATAGTTATTTAAGAATGAAAAATTTTATAAATAAAATTCCCATTTTCATTTAATTATATATCTTATTATATAATATTGTAATAGAAAACGCATTCCCTTATTTATTTTTATTATATATTATTTTTATTAAATGACATTAAATCACCATTACCATTGATAATATAGAAGAATAATAGTGACCAAGTGATTATTATAAATATAGGGTTTTAAATATATAATTGACATAGATAAATCATGGAATGGCCTCAACTAGTAGTATCTTGCACTACAAAGATTATTTAATAGATATTTTGAGTGATATAACCTAACAGAGACATTCCATTGTCCCGGAATTAGATGAGATCCAACAACTTAATCATGATCAAAACTTTTTATAGGAGAAATTCATTCTCATCTTGAACACAAAACAAATGATGTACGTCGAACCACCCCATGAAAGTATCAATGTCTCACACATTACTTTTAGGTAACTTTATAGTCCACTAAATTGAAATGTATCATGTTCCATGAAATATGAGAATATATAATCATTTTTATTAAATAATGAATATAATTTCCACCAATTATTTTTATATAGTAAATTATTTTAAATTTTAAATAATAAAATACAAATATATATTTCAGTTAATATTAAATTTCATTTGAGGAATTTATTTGGATGAATTAATGAATTTTGGAAATAATTAATATTTTAATTAACAATTAATAGTAAATTAATTTTCTCAATTATAAGTGATCATATATTTTTTATGATGTCAGGTATGATTTTTTAAGGGTTCGAAAACTGATATTGTCAAAAACCCAAGTATTTCTAAATAAATATCGATTTCATTTTTAGGAGTAATAAATTTAGAGATATTGAAAATTGTAATGATTAAATGTATATTATTATTAAAATTACAGTGTAAAAGTATCTAATACTCAATTTTTCATATTTTTTTAAGATAGTTTAATTTTCATGTAAATATAAAATACTATATAAATATGTATTGTGTATTATGACAACACAAAGATAAAAAATTGATGTAATGAATAATATGGATGGTAGGAACAAACAAATATATTATTCCCATTCAAAATAATGTTCTTTTATATTTATTTGACCAATTTAATAAATCCATTATGAGTCGTTATAAACCATTAATATATTTCTATTATTCAAAAATCATTTCATTAAGAGTATGGCTCACATCCACATATGAGTGGGTATTTTTTTATGAATTTAGTTCCTATGAATTGTAAAAAAAATTAATCCACACCCATTTTGAAGAAACCATTAGAAAAATCATGGGAATGTTTTGGTTTTTCGTGGTATCATTATATATATCTGAAAGAAATGTTTATGAAATGATAAATTATTACCATATCATTTCTTTTATAAACCCAAAAAATGACCGATTTCTGGTCACTAAAAGTATCTAGAGCACAACCTTAATCTACTGTCACCTCTCTAGAGTCCACTCAAGGATCTCCAGTCTCTCATTAATCTCATTTAATGAATATGGAGGCACACACACAAGTATGGGAGCTTTTCATTTATCCTATTTAATCAAGTATCTTCCTTACCTAGAGTAACTTATATTCATTTATGTATGATGGTATATTTAGATTCCTTACCACAAAATTTCCAATTTCTGTACAATTATATAGATACCCATTTCACTCACATCCACCAATTCTATTAATTTTAAATCGGCATCGTTATGATATTGATATTACACTTTCATTTTCTATGCCAGAATAATTTTGTACTGAATATGATACACATTTAATATCATGGGTATTTTCCATTGTAAATATATGACTCATATATTGTGTATCATGTAATTATTACAAAAACATTTTAACATTAAATAAAATATTATGATGAATGAATGATTTTTGTAAGATCTATGTGGAACACTTAATAATGTTAATGAAATTAATGTGGAGGGTGAATCCAAAATTATATAGTGTTCAAATTAATTATATAATGTTTAGTCTCATGGAACATCATTTAAGAGTAATTAGTTTAAATGATTCATTCATGAACTTTTTCCATAATTATTTATTATCAGTTAGACTTAAATATGTTTATGATTTTGTGTTTTAAGTTGATTCAACATTTCCAACGTTACATTTATGTTATTAGAATATATAATGTATTTTCATTCATGTTTCATATTATCATTTTTTGTATGAACCATTGATATTCCTATTTTCTAACATGTATTAATTTTTTTTATTTTTTTTAACATTTATTCTCATACTGGGATTTATATATCCACTTTCTTGTTTATGTCCCCATGTTATCTCATGTAGTTTTAAAGGCATTGGAATCATATGAGAATGTTAATGATGTTTTCAATAATGTTGATGCACCACATGTTCAAGATGTTTTCATATATACATAACACTAAAAGAAAATAGACTTATTTACCATCGAGGTTGAATAATTTTTTCTTTTTTGTAAATAATAATTAAATAATGTATAATAAATAGATGGGTTGTGATAGTTGGCATCAAATGAAATGTATTGTTATTTTTTGGATTACGATTGGGTAACCCAATAAAAAAACATTGTGATAAGACTATGTAGAATAAAAAATAGATTTTTTTTTTGGAAAAGTAGAGAAATTGGTTTATCTAGAAAATATATCCCCCACTAGATAATTAAAGTAGAGGTGGGTCCAGAATTGTTGTTCCTATGGTTAATAACTCTGATACAGTGGGTCGGGCCTTACTCGTTGTATCATATTACATGATGAAGAGGATTACTACGCACCTAGTTTGACACTCCTTGTGTATATTCGTTTTTAAATTCGTATTCCATTTCTAATCTGTAAATAAAAGAAGAAAAAATTCCACTATGAATATATAATAGTAAATATATCATTGATAACATAGATTGATACCTATAAATGCATATTTTTTATTAACAATTTCTGTTCATAATTTACACATTAATGAAATTGGATGAAAATTTATATATTTAATAGTTTTCAAATACTCCACTATAATTTTCCCTTTATTCTAGACAATGATTTGAAATCATAAGAATCCGGAAAATAAAAAATGAGACATATAATGTGATGACTTCCCCAATGACACACCCAACCAGATGAGACTGGCAATGAATGAATTTGTGAGGATACACTCTCAGATAACGCATTTTATTAATAGAAACCAAGATTATCAGGATTATGAAAATACCACTAATAATGGACAATCATAAATTGAGTCATTTATGTGAAAAATGCCATTGACATTCATGTGATCTTCCGATCCTGTAATCTAGGAACATTGGATCGACAATGTTGAAATGTTCTTCTCTATCCTTCGATTTTCTAAACATCATATGGTTCTTCTGGATGTTTATCATATTAATGGATATGTAAATAATTTTTTGTCATTGATAAAGAATATGATATCTTAGTAAGAGATGAATGTGAAGTGGTTGAAGTAATTCTAGAAACTATATTTCGATAAATATTTTTCATTCCCTCCCCATATTATAATGGAAGGAGTTTTCCTTGACCTTAATAAAAAAGAATATGAATATAAAATGGGATATGAAGAAAACATCAAAAAAACGTTCACAATACACCTCTATATTGATTGATACCCAAGAATGCATGATTGGCCACTTATTTTGTCAGTTAATCTTTATTTGACTAAAAGACATTTGGATCTGATACATTGATATCGATAAATTAAATTTCTGATGTGACCTCAAAGTTGAGATGTAGATCACAGAATCATAACTATATAAATGGATAAGAGGTGAAATGTGTAGTTTAATTATGGTTATCTGATGAGGAAATTTAATGGTGTTAAATAATTAAAACATCCCTCATGATAATTGTGTGGAATGAAGCACGCCTGATATTTCCTAATGAAGGACACCTAGAAAGTGATGTCTAGTTAGAGAAGCCCATTATGATGTTGGATGAGGGGAATGCTTCAGTAAAACCCTAGTTATTTTTTCATTACATAAAAAATAATAACTGGGGAACTTTTTAATGAGATTCAATAAGTCACGGGTTTTAGGAGAGAACTAACAACCTCAAATGAATAAATTGTGTGCCTTTTCCATTACAATCATTGAGTTGGATTCTTACAATGATTTGGTTAAATATAAGTAAGTTATTAATTAAATAATAGTGAACTTACATTTTGATTTTGTTTATACCTATTACTTCATATCCTGAATGATGAGTAGAACTATTAAAACACCCTCCAAAATCATGGATTTAGAGTTTTTAGGGAAGATAGATAATTAGGATGTTATTTCCTACCAATTATATTACTCATCCCCAATCCAAACGTGTAGGATATATTTACTAGAAAAAACATCTATGCTCCCTTTGGTGGAACATCATGTAATTTTCATAATGTATTTGATTTCCATATATAGATCTAAAAGAATGTTTTCGGGAGAAATAAGTCATGCACCTTATGAAAAATTGACTTTGAAACTATTAAAGTTCATGGAGTATGATGAATCTTCATTAGAACCAACATCTCAATAACAGATATTATTAAACTATGAGAAAAAATATCAAGCTAAAATTATTGAACCCATGGAATGAATCATCCATGGATATATGCCTATATTTTGGGAATAAACATATATGTTCCCTGAGGAATTGCATATTATTCAATTTTTTTAGGGGAAAATTTTTCAATCAAGATTTTACCCATGGAATTCCCATCATCCAATACACTATATGGTTTGGTCGTTTTTTAACCTGAGTTGTAAAATAAATAATTATAAGAGAATCTGGATAGAGGGTTCATAGGGCCAAGGGCATTATCATGGGATGAACTAGTCCTCTTCATCATGGATAAGGATGAGTCAATGGTCCTTTGAATTGATTATCTTGATCTAAAAAACAACATGATAAGGAACAAGTGCCCTCTACCATATATTTATTACATGTTCAATCAGCTATGTTGAGAAGAATAATTATTCATGGTGGGTATTTGGTCTAGATATTATCATGTTATGTTAAATACGGTGGATTTCCCAAAAAATGCTTTTTTTACAAGGTAGTGGAACTATGAACTCATAGTACATCCATTACAATTCAGAACTACTCTAAAATATTAATGGAATTATTGATTATATTCATTATAGATTACCATAATAAATATATTTTAGTCTATATTGATGATATTATAATATGCCCTAAAGACAATGTGGAAGAGGAAGAACATCCAGGCACCATACTAAATACCTTGCGACAAATGAATATTCATGCAAGGTAAAAAATATGAGTTATTCTAGAATAAAGTCTCATTAGTGGGGAATTTAATCAAATATATATATATATGTGGAAACATAAAATACATAATAAATTTAATGATGGATTAGTCCAAAATTCAGGATAGATATCCTTAGTTTCCCAATATTATCTTGGTAATATGATGAATTTGTGAGAAATAACTCAGGATAATAAAACCCTATAACCATGGTAACATATAAGGAAATAATTTATTCATGGAATGATGAATGTGATGAGATCTTGTGGTAAAAAAAATGAGTCCTATAACTGCACCTATACTCACAGTACGCCCAAGGGGATGGCATTTCATGATATTAAACGATTCTTCTATGAATGGATTAGGAAATGTGAAAATTTAGAATGAAAAGGTCATGGCCTATACTTCCAGGATTTTTAAATTTCATGAATAGAACTACTAAATTCAGGATCTGTTGTTGGCTACAATGATCAATGCTTTGAAAATATGGAATCGTTGTCTTTTATGGGAGATGTGTGAAATATATATTGATTATAAAATCATGAAGTATATATTCACATTAAAATAGATGAATATAGTTCAATGAAAATGGTTAGATCAAATAATGGACAAGGAATATTGAATTTAATATCATTCTCAATAATTGAATAATGTTCTCTAAATAGAAAGTAAAAAGCATCCATCAAATTTATCATTTTTGAGAATTGTGAGGGTTTTGATCATCTTAGATATGTATAAGATGGAAAAGGAAATCCTAAAGAATTTAAAATCATTTATCCTTACATAAATGTTTTCTCAAACATCCCTTATAAAGAACATAAAATATTCTCAAATATATGTTTTGGTAATTTAGTAGAAAGTGAAACTATATGAAAATGTAAATCCTAAGAGTTCAATATTATTGAATAAGGCGGTGTGCTATTAGTTTCATTACTATGTGTATCATTAAATCCTGACTTGAAGAAATTATTATTTGACGATGCACATAGATCAACCTTCTTTATCCATCTAAGATGAATAAAGATATATCCAGATCTATGATAAAACTATTGGTGGGAGAATATGAAAAAAGATATTATATAATATACATGATTTTTTCTTCAAGGTAAGAAAGTTATGGAGTAAAGAAAAAAATATACGGGGTCATGCAAACCTTAACCACACGATCATTGAAATGGGAAAATCACAATGGACATTGTCACAGGTCTTTTAATGAAAACCAGGTGGAATAATGCTATATTTATTGTGAGGGATCTTCTTACAAAAAAATCATAATTAATTTGTATTCGAGAGGACTTCTCATTGTATCTACTAGTTTCGATATAATGTAGAGAAGTGGTGAGGCTGGCAGGAATACCACTATGAATTGTGTCCAATCATGATTTGATATTCACCTCCATTTTCTAGGAAAATCATCAATATTATCTAAACCCTAATCTAAACAGTAGTATGAAATATCATCCTTAAACTGGTGTCTAAATTAATTGGACTATTTTCTCATTGAAAAAAATGATGAGAGCATGTTCTATGGACTACAATGAATGATGGAAAAAATATCTCACTTTATTTGACTTACCATATAGTATGAATTTCCACTTATGATGGAAAAAATATCTCACTTTATTTGACTTAAGGGAAGAATTAAAGAACAACTAAATTCTAGAATGATGTAGGATAACGAAAATTGCACGATCCAGAAATGTTCTAGGAAATAGAGAAAAACGATTAAGACATTTCTATATCACATTATGGTGTCTCTGAGTTGACATGACATCTATGGTGAAAACTGACAATGATTCCTCGTGATTGATGGTTGAGACAGTGTATTACTCAGTATACCTCTATGTTATAAATTGATGATATTTGGTAATAAGGGGTAGCTTGGTCCACGATACATCATCCCCATTATGATCATTCATCGCATTAGAGTAGTGTTCTATTAACTGTAATAACTACATAATATATCATTTATGCATGTTGAATTCCATGTGTCACTATTGAAGAAGTACATACAAATAACCTTATATGTACTCAATCTAGATGTGGTACCGATGGATAATGATCATTCCTACAAGGATAATCCAGTGAAAATCATTGATAAAAAATGCAATGTTTATTAAAATAAGAAAATCTATCTCGTCAATCGATTGTGGAGAAACCAAATGTCTGAAGAAGTATTTTAGGAGTATAAGGATGTGACCAAAAAGGGTTATCATCAACTGTTTTATTGTGGGAAGGGGATTTTTTGCATGTGAAATTTTTGAAGGGGGGAATATTCTAAAAACCTAAGCTGTTACAAATAAAATACTCTTTGATTTAAATAATGTATTATTATGTAATATTATTATTGAAAACACATTCATAAATTCCTTTATATTATTCCTCTTAGATTTTATTGAATGTTATTGATCAAAACTTTTTATAATATGCTCATTGAATTGTGATCTCATGATTATTATAAATATATTTTTTTCACTAATCCAATTGACATAGATAGAGGAAGTAATGACCTCAACCATATAGATAGTTTCCTATAAATCCCGTTTATTATTGAATTTTAGGGGGGATAAAATTATTGGATTATACCTTGAACAATCCTAGGATGAGATCCATGAATGTAATCATTATAGAATCCATTTATAGAACATGTTCAATATCATTGTGACAATGACACAAACCTCATATGCTTAATAACCACATGAATGTGTCCCTATCTCACTCCTTTCTATTAAGGAGTTTGTAGGATCATTAAATAGATATATATCCTCACCTTAGAAATATTATTATCAATTTTATTCCATATATAAAATTTAATTTATTTTCATTCAGTTATTCATACTTTATAAATGTTTTATATTTTGATATAATAAAACACTAATAGTATTTTTTGATAAAAAAATATTATATTAGGAAATATATTTGAAATAATATATTTATTTTTGAAATAAATAAAATTTTTATTAAATATTATTCTTAATTAATCTTTATCAAATATAAATGACCATATAATTTTAATGAAGTCTAATGTAATTTTTACAAGGGTTCGAAAATAGTTATTGTCAAAAAATCCATGATTTCCAAATAAATGTAGATTATTATTTTAAAAGTTAAAATAAAAATGACTAGAAAATTATTTAGATAAAATAACTATTTGATTTAGATCATTATGATGAAATTATAAAAATATTATTTTTTATAATTTTATGAGACAGTCATATTTTTTAATAAAAATTAAATAATTTTCAAAAATAAATTTTGTATTATGACATCATAATGTCCCAAATGGTGAAATAAATAAAATAAATGTTATTAATTTATTTTTTTTAACTTCCAAACAATTTTATTTTGAGTTTATTTGATTAAATTTATAAATCCTGTATGAATCATAGAAAACCATTAAATCTTTTTAATGTATTAAAATAATTTTTGTAAGAGTATAACTCACTTACCTATATGAAAGTGTATTAATTTATTAATTTTGGACCTTGTAATTATGAAATAAAAATTAATTTACCAATTTTATCAAAATAATAGTCCAAACCCAAGAGAAAGTTTTGGGTTTTGATTATTTTATTAGATTCCAAAACTTATGTTTGAGAAGTGATATTGAATTACACAAAAATTTACTATATAAACCCATATAAGGACCTATTTATATTTACTGAAAATTCATGGATAATTTATTAATTATTATCCCCTCTATATATAGTCCTAAATAGGCAACTATGAGCTCTCAATAAGATCCTCTAATGCATTTCTCATCTGAGGGATATTTTTCTTTCTCGCATTTATTGAAGTATCTTATGTACTTATATTATTTATCATCATTTAAATTTGATTGGATATGTTCTTCTACATCCACTAACTATATAATTGTGGTAACGATAGTCAGATATCCCTTTTTATCTCATCATCCCATTTTAATATTGTTTTTGTGATGTTGTTACACTTATGTAATTTAACCATGATTATCCATGCCAAAACAATTGTGTAGTGAATAACATAAAAAATTACTATGAATGGTTTTAACCTTTATAAACATATTTCTTTTAAAAATAAGACTTAAATGCAAGTATTCTATAATTATTGATTTTGTAATAAAATATAATGATTAATGAATACATGTTATATGATCTATGTGGCCCATCTATGCATGATAATGAAATGAAAGTGACTGGTGAACATGAAATTATATTTCACTAAAATGGATTGGAAAATTATTATTCTCCTGAGACTTTATTTTAGGAATGGGAGTGAACATTATTCATATACGAGACTTGGTCTATCATGATGTCTTCAAAGTTAGCCTTGACCTATTTTTAAGATGTCGTGTTTTACATTTTTTCCACATTTCCCTTATTCAATTTATGTTATCAAGATATATCATGTCATAACAGTCATTTTTATTATTCACACTATTTATTATTCCCAATTTATATTTATATTGTCTTACATTATTACATTATTCATTTTAGTCTATGTTTTTTTTCCATTTTATGTTTATTGTAGCCTACCCCATTCATATGCATATCCCCACGTTTTCCAGTAATGTTTTAAAAGCCATGGAATTGTTGATGCGTGTTAATGATTTTTTAATAAAGTGTTAACGTATTCCAAATTCAAGACATTATGCAATGTATCTAATTTCAAAATACACTGGTCCTTTTGATCTTTTGGTTTATATTATGTGTGATTTTATGTAATAAATAATGGATTAATTTATAATAAATACAAGATTAATTATAAGTTTTAATAAATTATATGATTCACTATTATCATTTTTTCACACATTTATTAATAATATCTATATTAAAATCACCCACGGTTTTAAAAGTAAAAATTTTATAATTTTTTTATATAAATTTATAATTAATAATTGATTTATTGAATGAAAAATAAATCACAATGCATGATGGAGTTTCTAGTCTATATGTACACACATAAAATGTTGTCATTTACCAAAACTTGTAAGGGTATGAATGTAAGTAACATATAATTATTTCACAAACATAATAATTTCATTAATATCCCATATATTTAGTAATTCCATCTTTATAATTATCCTTCTGAATCAGTGAAGAAAAATGAATCACATGGTTTTTTAGAGTTGGTAGTCTACAAATACACATATGAGATATTTCATTCCCCATATAATTGTAAAGGTGATGAATAATTATTTTTTCATGAACATAATAATATTTTTGTTTATGAAATATACATATTTTTTAGGTCATCATTGATAAAAAAGACTAGAGATGGTTTATTATGAAATAAAAGGAGAGAATTCGATTAAGAGTTATACTTATTCAATGAATATTTTTTCCTACATCCCTATATAATATACGATGTTATTTGGGGTAGAAAGAATGATCTATCATATGGTGATGGAATAAATGAAGTCATTATTATTTCGATTGGTTGAGATATGTGGGTAAATTCATGTGAATTTGTATTGTGATGAGGGTTCATTTTATAAGTGAGGTATGTGGAAAACATGTAAATAATTTAAATATTAATGTACAATATTTTCTTAACTCATGTAAATTTTTTCCAAACTACTATATATTCAATAATAATGTGAGTGAGTATAAATCTAACAAAAAAATAAATTATATACATTTTGACATCTAATTTGAATCATTTTATTTTTTAGGCCACAAATACCTTATTTAAACTTATCCATTATGACTATTGTTTTTCATTTTAAGTGTTACGAAAATAATATTAAAATTTTTATCTAAAATATTCATGAAAAAATAATTATTGGATCACAAATTTTACATACAATTGTTTTATGATTATAAATTTATAACATTCTATTTAATTAAAAATAAGTTTTTGTCATTGAACATATTTTAATGTCATTTTCTTGAGTATTCACAAATAATGGCATTAAAGGATTCATGAGAACAATAAAATATCAATATAATTTACATAAAAATCATTTAGAAATAATAATTATCTAATAAATTCTTTGATAACCGTAAATCATTACAAAATATATTACATCTAAATTTATAACATTCTTTTGTCTGAATTTTCTACTACTCGCATAAGCCCAACATTGATGTTTATTAATAATTGAATATAGAAATATAATGAATATGTATTAAAAAAATTAGTATAATAAATATATATTAATCATTAAAAAATTATCATATATATTTATTATTTTTTTCTACTGTATCCATTAAAATAAAATATAATATGTGGGATATCAAAATTTCTTAATCATCCAAAACATAAATTATTATGATTTTTCTAATCAATATCAAGTGGAACAAAAAAAATCTTATATAAGAATGGATATTTGAGGTAGTAATAATGACATTCAATGGAATAATTTCATGTTATCGGCTGATTTTTATATCTCATACCATAGTTGTGATGATAGGTTTCATTTTTGGCAATTATCACAATGATAATAAGTTACAATGATTATTATAAAATATGACTTAAAATAAAATTAAACTATTTAAAAAATATAACATACCAACTATAAATATGAAATAAATATTTTATGATTTAATTTGAAGAATTATAAAAAAATTCATTTTAATATACTTATGAATGATGCATTAAAAAAATCATTAAAAATTCCCTTTTTAAACACTAAATCAGTGTTACAACAAATTTTATCATACTAATGATTTTCATGAAAGTATTTTTTTTAATAATACATGTCTTATATTAATCCATTACAATCTAAAATAGGATGGATTTTTTTAGGAAAATGTAAATAAATTGTATTTTTTTAAAATTGTTTTTTTATATTTACTAATAAATTTTTATTTTTAAAAGAAATTTAATGGTTGACCGTAATATAAATTTTATGCTATGTATTAAAATGATATAATTTATTTCAAATGAAAATCATTATCTACATTAAATATTATGTCACAACCCATCCCCTAGGGCCGAGGTCGTCACTACCCAAGCCTGGCTTCTATAGGCCAGGGGCCACTGGCTAGAACCCGAAAAGAATATCCCAAAAAGGGAAGGCATTTCCTTTAATCATGTACATTACCAAATTGGGAAAACTCCACAATGTAAACCACAATGGATTTAAGAGTAGCACAATCACCCCAAAGTACCACCACTGAGTGTAAAGTGTGGAAACTGTGAGTAAAGGGGGAAGAAAAGATGCCGAACTCAAAAAAGTACATAAAAAGAAGTACCAGCTCTGGAGGTTGACTTCCATGGTTCCTACCTAAAGGGTAGGTACATATCTCAGTTGGATGTCGATGCAACACTCCACGTATATCAATCCACGTATGAGCATTGTCTAGTCCTAGCTCTTAAAATTCCCGGTCAAAGTTGTATGTCTTCCTCACAAGACACAGTAGGTGCGGGTGAAGCCCATGCAAGGGTGAGTATAACAATACATAGTTGGGACCACAAGTCCCTATAATGACTCTTTATAATCTATGAAAGAACACACCACATAATAAATAACACAGTGGTAATACCCCCATGCATGCTCTCATAAAAATAGCACAATGTAAAAGGTGTATCTCAAACTAGGTATACCTAAGGTAAAAATGTAAAGATGATTATTTGTAAATTTAGAAAATCTTATTATGTCGAGAGACTTTGTTGCTGATACAGACAAGGTCTCTAGGTGCTGACCCACACAAGAACACTTTGTGCTGACACACAAAGGATCATTTGGTGCTGAAACACATAGGATCATAATGTGATGACCCACCTAGGATCTCTAGATATTGACCCATAGAGGATCACTAGGTTGGGACCGAAGTAGGATCACTAGGTGTCGACCCACATAGGATAACTATTCATTCTTTACATCACAACCAGCCACTGGATTCCCGATCAATGAACGGTTCATTCCGAGGGGGTCCTCTCCTCAAAAAATTATTTATATTTCAATATCCATAAAGTCCCAAATTATGTATCACAAAATGACCATGTTATCATAAGGGTCCAAACACAATAGATGACTCGTCAAACAGATGCCTAGTCTGTTAGATATGATATTTTTTGTAAAACGATCCCCATTGGATTCGATTCCTATCCAACCTGGCTATATGCCCACTTTCTCTAGAACTCACATATAGTATCTCAGAAGGTCCGACTCATCGCAAGGGTCCCAACAACACTGATGACACAATAATCGGAAGACCAATTTGATAGATACATGCATTATAGAAAATAGGGGTCAGTTGGATTTGGGTGTGGTCCAACCTTGTTGGACAGATCTGACTAACTCGGCCTTGGGGTCCCACATACCCCGGTTTAACTCGACTGATTCGACCTGACCTAGATTCCGTCTAGGTCGGTGTGGTCAGGCTTGACCAGGGGGCTAGGCCCAATGGGCCTCACTCGACCTAGCCATGTTGGGCTGAGTGTCCTGTCTTCCAGGTCGCATGCTGACTCGGTCTAGTATAGCCTAACTTGCATGGTGGGGGTCTTGCCGGATGGCTGGGGACGTGACTATCATGTCTGATGCTTGGATCGCACGGTGTGGGATAGTGGTGCGATGTAAGGCCATGATGCTACTGGAAGCCATGTCAAGACTCTACTGGCCACATGGATTTGAAGGGCCCTTTTAGTAAGATCGAGCGACCTTGACTCGCCGATCCTCACAGACTACTTAGACACTATCCATCATTCCACACGTCACCGGGCGAGCACCGTGTCTCCCTTCTTCCACCATGACCAATTTTTTATAGCCTTCCGACAGGAACTATGTTCCTCCCAGACCACAGCATGGCCAGTGGGATGTTGTCCAGCGGTCTGGCACACTGTCAGTGCCACCACATGTCGCTACCATTCTCACCAGAATATTATTCAGTGGACCAACGATCGTGCTATAGTGGTATGTTCTCTACGCCACCTATACCAGTGGCCTTAAGGGGGAATCCTCTTCCCCGCAATGGTCTCTAACCCGCCTTGTGGTCAATTCAGAAAATCTGTTAACAAAGGGATAAAATATTGAGGGGATCAGGCCTTGTTCATGTGTGCCCATTCCCTCCGCATGAGATGTTGTAGTAATAGGGATGCTCATGGATTGAGATCAATAAAACTAGAGTTAATGTAATCCCAAATAATAACTCTAGAAATAAAATTCACCCACCCCAATAAATGCATTATTTGTGGATCAACCTGTTCAAGGGTTGACCCACATTTGTTATTTCTAGAATAATAATGGGGATGAACGAGCACAAATTAATCCCCTACCACTTCTATGTTCGTTGATGCGGCAGTACATCCTCAAGGTTTCAATACATCAACATCGTTTTCCACTTCTGAAACTATTCATTATGTTGTGTCGATGATGTTTGACATTTCTCAGTGCTTTTCAATCTTCGTTTCAGGGGACGTTAGTTGGAGTTTCTTCAGATAATCCTCGTAGTATAATTCCTCCTTCCACAAACTCGTTTGATTAAAAAATTAAACATTTCACAATGTTTATGTTATGCTGCAATGTTTTGTCGTTACACTTTTTCATTTATGATATATAATTTTTGATATGATTGAACAATGATCCATTAAGGGGCTTCCTTAATAGTTTATTTTCATTGCCTTATTGCTACATAGCAGTTTCATCAACCAATTCTCAATGGTGCAAAAGAAAAATAAAAAAACTTTTTAAAGTTGTTTTATTATTTTTTTGAAAATTCCAAAAAATTATATTTTTTGTCTGACCATTTCCGTTCGATGTTAGGGCCTTTATAGTTGAATTCCAGAATTTTGAGTTCAATAGTGCCCTTAGATTTTTGATCCATTGAATGGATTAAAATATATAAAAAAATATCTCTCGCACTATTACTAAAGGTACTATAAAAATGATCAAAAATTAATATTCTCCCTCGACCCGTGCTGGTCAAGGATATGCTCCACCTAAGGGGAACATGCCCTCATGAGATCAACTGTACACTCATACTTCCAATTCATGTTATATTTTAAGTGTTATAAGAATTTAACAATAAAATAATTGTTACATAATTATTTTATTTATATTCAAAAACTATCCTCTTCTATTGGCCCATGCTAACCAATGTTAGGATCTACTTAAGGAGATCGTACACACACAATCTGAGTGGTTGCCTTAGCTTTTTAATGTTATCCACCATTCATGAGTTTTAAAAATTTTAAAAAAATTAATTTATTTTATTATTTTATATATGATTATGCCATTTTTGAGTTTTCTCAATTGAGGCCTAGACCGACTAAACATAAGATGCTCCTCAGGTAAACACACCATCTTAAACACGAAGGTGCCCTTCGATTTCTAATATGGGAAACCTCTTAATAGTTATTTTAATTTTTCTAAAAAAATTCTCACACACACTATTAAAAGCATAACATTTTTTGACGGATCATTATGGGCACTTAGGGCCTCAGAATCGCATGTTGTCTTAGTTACTGGTCTCGAAATAACTCCATATAATTTATAAAATTATAAAGATATTCTAGGTCATTATATTCTCCCCCACATATTTATTTACATCAGTGAATGCCTAAATAGAGAATAATCAATCATGTTGAGGTACTGAGCAAGAATCTAAGCCTCTTACGCACCTTTCACTCCTGGAGATTCCAGTTCTACCACCAAATGAGCTCCAGATGAATCAAACATCATTGAATGACCTGATCCTATCGATCCACTTTCTCTACATGGAACTCTAAAAATATCACCCCTTCGTCAATTTCCATCTCACCCCAGTCTATGACATGCAATGGATCATGCATGTACATCCTCAGTTGCGACACATGAAAAACATCGTACACCCATGGCATATGTAGGGAAATAGATAGGTGGTAAACTACCACACCAAATATAATGACGATCTGTATAAGTCTGATGAACCTCATCGATAGTTTTCCAACCCATCCAAATCTATATAATCCCTTTTGGGGTGAGCCTCGATAGAAAACATTGTATCCCTCCTCGAACTCCAAGGGTCTCTATATCCTATTAGCATAAGACATATGCATGCTCTATGTAGTCTTCATCTTCTCTTGGATGATTTGAAACTTCTCAATGGTATATTTTACCATCTATGGACCCACGAGTGTTGACACCCCTGGGCCTATCTGGCAGAGAGGATGTCTTCAAGGCCTTATGTACAAGGAAAAGAATGTTTCCATTTCAATGGTGGACTAATATCTAATTCTCTATTCAAACTCCACAAGTTCTAGGTGGTCCTACCAACTATGACCAAAATATAGGACACAAGCACAAAGCATGTCCAACATGGTATGTACGATTTTATTTATCTGACCATCTGTCTGGGGGTAAAATTTTTTCTCAAGGAAACTAAGTCTTAAATGCTTCTTACAACCCCTTACACAACCTGAAAATAATGTGTAAATCTCAGTATAAGATGATCATTGTAGTCACCCCATGAAGACGCACTATATTATGGATGTAGAGGAGTCCAAATCCCTATACTGACACCTTCTCCCAGATGGGTAGGGTGTGATCCGACTTGGTGAGTCGGTCCAAGATTATTGAGATAAAATAGTGGCCCCCGGTCATGCATGGTAATCCCATCACAAATTTCATCTTGATACCACCCCACATCCACTCTGGTTCCTCAAGTGGATATGCAAAGTGTTCTAGGAATTGATACCCATATTCCTCTTTCTAATAAGTTTAGCATTGTGAAATGAACATTGCCACCACTTTCTACATCCCTAGAAATTATTACAAACATTAGAGGTCCTGATAAATATTCACCACACCAAGATGTACTGTCAAAGGGGATGAATGTGATTCCCTCAACACCTCTTCCAGTAAAGACACATGTACCATGGTGCCTCCTCTGAAAAGGATGATGTTCTCCCCATAAATAAAAAATCCATCAGAAACCATTTATGAGGACATATGAGAAAATCAAGCCTCACGGTTAACATCCACACATTTTTCCTCCATAACTCACTACAAGAGTGGGAGTATAACACTCATAGACTAGAGGTAAGGTGCTTCATCATCATCCACGAAGAATATATCTACATAGTAGATAGCTACTCAATCACCTCACACATCAGCTAAAAACCATACCTCCTACATAGGACGTCATCATCCACATTCTCCTTCCCATGACTGTAGAATATCTCAATGTAATAGTCCTATTGGAACTCTATCCATCGTCCATATCTCAACAGCGAAAATTTCAATGGGATTCATTCCATCCACCCAAAAGATTACCCCCTTTGACTGATAATTTTTCCTATTGACCCTTTGGTAGTGGGTACTTGTTCTCCATATCAACATAGATAAAGTGTTGATATTGCACACATAACCTCAAACACTAGGTTATACTAATCCCATCCTCTATAAGTCCCCCAACTTATCTCTACTCCTGGAGCTCCATGGGAGCCATCCGATATGCATGTGTAGATATCGATGTCATCCCGATGTACAAGTAAATGTAGAAGTACCTCTCCCTATGGGGAGGAAATCATGGAACCATCTCATGAATAGATGTTCACATACCCCACCACTATTATTGGAATATGAAAACTCAAAACACCCATTGCAATGACGGTAAGGTTACTCAGCTGAAGAATGATTGGCTAAACCCTCAAATTCATGATTTATTCAAGTGTTGATTGGGTTCTATTTTTCGTGGGCCAAGTAAAACGACATTCCAACACTATAGATATAACTCATACGTTTTTCTAAACTAGTCAATCTGACCATGAAATGGGGATGTCTGTCCACACCCATACTATAGTGATAAGGCGTCAACATAGCCACCAAGATGTTCCAAATGAATCTCTCACCTCAAGGGTCTGATCACACCAACGAAATAAGTGTGATTATCGAGTCTCCTCCCATCGGTATCTCCAAACACAGGGATCAAGTGAAATGTTTAACAATAATAAATAGTTCTTGAAAATTATTTTTGACAATTAGGAATGAATAGTACCAACATTTATTATTAAAAAATCTTGTAGTAGACATATATTGTACCTTGAATAATTATTTTATCCATTGGGTCATACTCCATGACCGCATGAAGCTGCTCCCTTCCCCTGTCCTCCAACTCCCTAAGCCTGGTGGGGACCACATTAGGGTGTTGGTTGTAAGATGTCAAAATTTAAACCACCTTCTACTCCTTTCATAGATCCTCTTCCAGGTCTACTACCATACATAATCATATATCCACATCACTTCCTCATATCATAAAATTTTTACACCTCTAAATCTATGAGACTGCCTTTGGATTCTTATAATCCCACTGTTGACATTCAGTGGTTGTATATGCTCTTCCAAAGAACAGTCAACCAAAAAGGTTCTCTCTATCACCCTAAAATAAGTTGGAATGTATATAGGAATAGTGCTAGCTAGGATGTCCCAAAACACATCTCATTCAGAGGTCTGATGCCTGAAGCACTGGCCCTATCATATTCATCGAGTACCTTGAAAGGTCGGTACGCCTCACGAAACACACATAGACCAACATGAAATCCTGTTGAATATGTATAATATCTTTAGAACATGTTCCCCTAAGAATTTTAGGGAAAGGAGACCCCTTCTATATTAATGTTTCTCATGCTCTTTCAATTTATAATTCGCCTCATCATAAGATCTAGGTAATTTAAACCCTAAAATCGCTCTACTGAACCATATTGAAGGCTCACTAGAAATACAGCCATCTAATATAATGGTGTAATGGCTATATAGAAACTCAGTCACCACCTCAATCCATTCATTAGATTCATGTGAGTCAGGCTCACCTCAGAACCTAAGGGGTATCTATTACTGATCCTCATGTAAGCAATTGAGCCTAAATGTGTCCTATATTTGTAGAACTGGTAGTAACTACTGAACAACAAGTAGTGGTATTGCTAGGACACAACTCAAAGGTACAGTAATTAGAAACCGACCTTGTAACAAAGAATTATAACTCTTTGGACCATCATTATGGTCATGCATTGGAATCCTGGATGGCTATCTGCATGGAGGAATATTGAAAGAGAATCAAGATGGTCCATGATAAATACGTTATACCAATTGATCTTACTCAAAAGTGATCAAGATAAAAACATTTTCAAAACACATGCTACTACTTATTTCATATAATGAGTTGGAAAACAAAATTCAGGGTCATAATGTATTGATACATAAGCCGCCACACCAAAACTGGACTCCTTGGACTAAAATATGATTTAAAGACTATTAATATTATTTACACCCTTTAACTACAGTCTTTTATTTCTTCTGGTAGAACCGATCACCCTCTGATACAGATTTGTCACAACCCATCCCTTGGGGCCCATGTCATGACTGCCCCAAGCACGCCATTCATTTTCATGGGGATCGTGAGTATCCCCAATAAGAAATATCTTTAAAATAGAAGGAATTGAATTTAAACATGTACACACACAGACAGCGAGAACTCAAAAATGCTAACACCGAAGGAAATAAGAGTAATACAATCACAAAAAAGTACCACCACAAAGAGTAATGTGTGAAAATTGAGGGTAAATGGTCTAGAATACAAGTACAAATGAATAGAATGTACACAAAAATATGTTTAATCTCCACATTTCATCAGCCAAGGAAATGACCAAAAGGGTTGGTACAACTCTCTGTCGAATGTTGTTGCAGCACACCATGTCTATCGATCCACGCCCAAGCACCATATAATCGTGGCTCCCCAAAGTCTCGATCAAAAATGTCTATCATATGCACAAGTCACAATAAGTGCAGGTGAATCCCCTACTGGGGTGAGTAAAAAAATACATAGTAGTGACCCCGAGACCACCAAAGGTCTCTCAATATTCCATGAGGGGAAACACCACAAATGAAATACCATAGAGGAAATAACTCCATGAAAGATCCTAAATGCATAACCCAATTTAAATGATGCATATCACACAAGTTAAAACAAAGTTACATAAGTAATGATGATTTTTCATAAAGCTAGATCATCTTATTCAATCGAGAGGCCTTATTGTTGATACATATAGTGTCACAATGTGTTGATCTACATAGGATTGCTAGGTGAAAACCCACACATGATCAATAGGTCTAAACACACACATGATCGCCTTGTGTAGACCAACATAGGATCACTAGGTGCCGACCCACATTGGATTACTACATGATTCCCCATATACGATTGCTACGTGTTAACCCACATCGGATCACTATTCATTCTTCACATCACAGCCACCTCTGGATTCTTGTAGATATCATTGTTGATTCTAAGAGGATTCATTACTGAAGCCATTGATCATACCTCAACATACATGATGTCCTAGATAGAGTAACCCAAAATGGTCGTCTCATCATAAGGGTACTAATTCAATAGATGGCACATCAAACAGACACCAAATTTGTATGATATGGGCATTTTTATAAAAATGGTTTGGTTGGTTTCGAATCTGATCCAACTCGGCTGTATGCCAACATCCACCTAAACTCACATAGAATATCTCATAAATAATGACTCATCAGAGGGGTCTCAAAACCACATATTTTGCATCAATCGGCCGCATAGTTAGAGAGATACCAGCATTTTAGTGAATAGGGTCTGGTTGCATCTGGGCCTAATCCGACCCGGCAAAACCAACCCAACCAACCTAGCCTGGGGGTCCCACATACCCTAGATTAACTGGACGGACTCGACCTGACCCAATTTAGGTCTGTGTTGGATACCTCTTGCTTGTCTAGTGGGTCGGGACCAATGATACTCACTAGACCGGACCCGGTGTGGCCGAATGTTCAGTTTTCCGGGTGGACTGGTGACACGATCTAGTCTGGCCCAACATGAATAGAACAAGTCTAATCTGATGGATGTGGGTCTTACAGATCGGAGGGGGCCATGCTCACAGGGCCATGGGTCCAGCCCAAAAATCTGATGTCTGACCCGCGTTGTGTTGGATGATGGTGTGTCGTATGGCTGGGATATGGAAAGCTGCCACGTTCGGCATTCACTAGACCAACTAATGCCCGATGACCTCCTACCACGATAGAGTGACCTTGTATCTCCTAGCCACCTAGATGACCCTAATGTAGGACGTATATCCTTGTGGATCTAGGAGAGTGCCACGTCTCCCTACATCAACTGCGGCCTGTTGGTTGCTGTGCTATGATGGGGATGTTGTTCCACCTAGCAGGGATCCTGCTGTCCCACCATTTGACATGTAGTCGGCACAACCGTGTGTCGTCGACTCCACCAGAGTGGTTTCCAGCTGATTATTCCATAGACCACCTGATGCTTTCCAATGGTCCTTTCTTGGATTTGGGTGCACCGAAGGCCTTCACGAGGCATTCTCTCCACCATGAGGGTCTCAAGTCCACCTTGTTATCAATCCGGACAAACTGTTCCCAAAGGGTGCACTTTCGGGGGCTCATGCCATTCTCGTGTAATCCTTAGGATTCCATTTATGATGTTATAATCATAACATGGTTTTGAAATTGTGGATCAATCAAACTAGAAATATAATAATCCCAAATAATTACTCAAAAAAGAAAATTCTCCCTCCTGTAGAAACACATGATTTGTTGATCAACATTTTTTTCGATGATCCAAAATCGTTATTTTTAGATAATATTTGGGATGATATTTCCCAAATTAAACCCCCAACTTCATTATATATGTTTCAACTGTATTATATTCTCAAGGTTTCAAGATGTCAACATTTTTCGCCACTTTCAACTCTGTTCTTTGAGTTGTATCGATGATGTTTGTCATTTGTTATAATTTTTAATTCTTTATTATAGAGGATGTTTTGACTGATGATAGTCAGAAAATCCTCAAAGTTTAATTACTCTTTCCACCAATGTGTTAGTTAAAAAAATGAAACACATCACATCATTTACATTACAATGTTTCATTTATGAAACAACATATTAGTTTTTCTTTCCCAACATGCCATTAAAGGGCATCCTTAATGGTGCCTTGTTATCGACTCATCGCCGCACTACAACATCTCCAGCTACTTCTCAATGATATGAAAGAAAAATAAAATAATTTTTTATTATTATTTTATTATATTTTTGAAAAGTCCCTAATATTAACTTTTTCGTCCAACCCTTATCATTCAATGTTAAGTCCTTACAAGGTAAATCCCAGCATTTTGAGTTCATTATAGCCCTTAGATAATTGACCAAATCATCATTTCAAAAGATATAAAAAATCCCACTCGCCCTTTTACTGAACTTACCATAAAAAAATATCAAAAAATAACATTAACCCTTGACATATTACTCTTGAGGGTAGGCTTCGTATAAGGGTAACACTCCCACATGAGGTCAACGGTACTCTCCTATATATAATAGAAATTACCGTTTAGGTGTTATAAGGATATGAAAATAAAATATTTGTTAATTTATAATTTTTTTATGAAAAAAAATCGAACTTCCATTGGTTTCCTTTGCCAGCCAATGTTATGGTCTACAAAATTAGAGCATACCCTCACGAGCACAGTGATAGTCTTATGATATTAATATGAGCCTCTATTCATGAGTGATAAGCATTTGAAAAATATAATTGTAACACCCCAAGATTTTATGAGAAATATTCTCTTTAATTTCTTTGATATATTGTGTTGTATGCTAAACCATGATTACAGTTCACTGTACAGAAAACTGTATTATCTTGTAGTATACACAAACACTATTCATGGCTTGTGTTGCATGCTATAGCAAGCTTCTTCAATAGCATGTGTTGTATGCAATAATTATTCTCACTAAACAATAATATATTGTGATGAACTAGATGATATAAATATTATTAATTAGATTTTTAATTTTATTACATAATAACTCATGTTACACATATTCTAGAACATGGAATGAGAACTAAATAAATTTTTCGAGTAAAATAAGTATTTTTAAAAAATGCATTTTTGACACCTTTTGATGGAGAACCAACTTTAAATCTAGTTTTGACATGTTTATAAGTTCAATTCGATGAAATACACATAATTTCCATAAGTATATAAAATATAACTGTTGATAATTTTTTATTATTGTTCTGTTAACTTTCATATATTTATTATTACTAAAAATACGAAAAATATTAATTAAAAACAAAATTTTCCATCAAGATAATTTATATGGTTTAATTATAATATTTAATGGTTTTAAAATATAAATAGAATATATTTTTACAATATAATATTATTTATGTCATTTTCACTAATTTAACATTCAATTCATAGGTAAAAACATTTCTATATTTTTCAATGTTTTTACTTTTAGAACATGTTTTCTCAAAAGCGGGATTAATGTTAAATTAAATACTACAATTTTTTTTGAATTTGTAAAAATGGATTCCATATTTGGAATCAGTTGGTTCAAATTATGTTAAGAAGATAATTTTTCTTTTTAGGAATTATGAATAGTAATGACAGTAAATTTTATTTACTATAGTTAAAGGTAAATCTGGTAATTAAGCATAAAATTAATATTATAAAATTACCCTACCACTTGTATTAAAATAATTTAATGATTATATTTTGTTCTAAAATATATATTGGGTCAAAACGGTATCTTTTATAACCAACATGGATGTGACTAAGACCATATATTTATTTTATCTAAAGAAAGTTAAATATGTCTCACTCAATCTTTAATAATTAAAGAATTTTTAATACAAGGATATACAAAATATAAATTAGATTATAAATACTCATTTGATAGATAATTTTCTTTTCTTCATAATTATAATTTATTTGTAAATTTTTATAAATATATAATTACCTTAATAGCTAATACATTAATGATGTTGAAATTATTTTTCTATTAAAAAATCAATAATATAGTTTTTATTAAAATAATAATACCCATCAAAATGACTATAAACTTGACCAAACTATATTTTTTATGTATTGATATACCCAATTCATCCATGTGTTGAATTGTGGACTATTTGGAGCCTTAAAAACAGATTATGACATTTATATTATTTTATTTTAAATGATTTGAATATTTTTACCTTCACAAATTAAAGAACATATCATTATAAAAGATGGGTGTTTTAGAATATAAATTATACTAAAAGTATTATTATGAAAAATAATATAATTACCTTCATCACAGTATTTTATTATTAATTTTTATTCAAACAATAAGTATATTAAATAATTATAAAAAAATGTTGTTGTAATTTTTTTATTAAGAATATTATTAATTGGATGGTTTTAAAAATATTAAAATAAAAAATATATGAACTAATTAATGTTCTCCACAAATTTTTTAGATTCAGTTGACATTTTATGAATCTATTAAATATTTTCGTTCGAATATATCTTATGTTTGGATTTATTTAAATTAAAATAAAGAATATTGTCAAAATAAACACGATTGATATTTTATATATATAACATGTTATTAAAATGATTAAAAATTAAAAAATATTTAAAAATTATAAATTGAAATTTATATTGTCTAATATTTTATAAATTATCCAATTATAGACAATTCATAACACATTTGTATGTACTTATAAAAATTTAAAATTTAGATTATTATTACTAGAAATAAGAATAAATAAATCACATATGGATAAATCAAATTGATAAGGTTTAAAATAATTTCCCAACATGTATAAATTTTATTGGTTGATGAGATTACAACTCTATCTTACCTCATATCTGAATTTGAGTCACATTGTCTGTTTTTATGTGGGGTTTGATTTTATTATTAATTAATATTTTTGAGGTTTCCAAAAGTTCCCCTCTCTTCTCTTATAAAAGGGAACCTCATCCCTCTCTTCCTTACACAATATTTAGCCTTCATGCTCATCCAACCCCTACCCATTACCCTTCCAAACATCCCTAATATCATTTTGGAGATACTGGTCTTCTCAAATGTCCGACTCTAGTCTCATAAGTGGTAGTTCAAAGGAGGTTTGTTGAAGAAGAGGTAATATCTCCTACAGATTCTGTCATTTTTCGTTATTCTTCTACTTCCACTTCATTAGTTTATTTCATTATAAAGTAATAAAATCAGTATAAATAATATACTGATATGTTATTATAAATATAAAATGAACCAATTTTACCTTATATCCATCCTAAGAAAAATGAAATCAACATGTGTGCGTACGTAAGGCTTACCAACTCCATACTGTGGTGTGATAGGTTTTTCCACCACCACAATACATGTATGGGTATAATGGTAGAGATAAAAACTATTTATGACTATTATAACATCATAATGATTCTGAGTTATTATATCATC
Organism: Viscum album; assembly: GCA_963277665.1. Taxonomy (NCBI): domain Eukaryota; kingdom Viridiplantae; phylum Streptophyta; class Magnoliopsida; order Santalales; family Viscaceae; genus Viscum; species Viscum album. The sequence goes on from OY728138.1 coordinate 897,128,801, forward strand.
CACTCCAATTCAATTTCATTATTATGGGAATGATATCATCGCTTGTGCCTACGTACGAATTACCGTCTACACGGCGCGATGAGATTCATTCTCCATGTTCACCATTCATGAATGATTATAAAGAATATGTAAGGAATAATAATGAGATATATGACATAAAAATTATAATATATTTATGTGAATATATACATATTTCATCTACTTACTCCGATTCATGTCAATAAGGAAAGGAAAACAGCGTTCATGCGTACGTATGACCTATACTCTCCATGAATGATGTATTTCATTCAATTTTTCAAACTGTTATATATATTTATATTCTGAATATATATATATATAATTCATGTTTTACATTCTGGATGAATGTAATCATGACCTTATTAAACATATCAATAATTAAAAGTCTAAACACTTATGATAAATTAAACAATTTTACCCAAAACACTGTTTTAACATTGAATTGACAAATGAACAGGTAATATAAATTCATAGGTGTTTCCCTCGGAATCCAGGGATGACCTCCTTGATTGAAGGTTCAAACATTCTTAATAGTTTCTAATGGGTTTGTTCATAGAACCGGAAACATCCAATGATTCCATATCCATTTGGACCTACATTCCAAAGGTATGCGCTCATTAGTTTGTGGACTGATGAGGCTTAGGAATTTCCATTGGTCGAGAGGATGGGAGGTCGGACTCATCACACCATTTTGATGGGAATTATTGTCTATTCCGGTACTCTCTTTATATATTTATGTAATGTTTGTGAATCCTTATTACATTACCAAGTATAAAATGAGCTTTCCTTCAGATCTGACAATCAATGATTAAATATGTAGGAAATTTAGAGAATCATTTATATGTATTCAAGGTTCTTCATCGATAGAGAATCATCTGTATTTATTAGAGATTCTTGGTCAATGTTATCCTTCTACACATTTATATAGAAGACTCTTGGTCATTTTTGATAACCATGCTGGTTTTAAAGCCACTTAGTGGGGTACTTGAATTTTATTTTCAGTCAGAAGGACATGGATTATTTTAGAGTTCGGATCGAACCTACAAATGGGCTACCTACGTATCCTTTGTTTAGAAAAGTAATCAGAACCCCCGTAGTACGAGTAAGGGAGTATGATGTTTATGATTGATGGCTCAAAGAGGGATGTCATAATTACTTTTACACTCTATGCTCACGTGAGTCATGCTCGGTGTTGGAAACAAGAGGTATTGGTAAAAAATCATATAATTGTGCCATGAAAGATACAATAATAAGAAATAATGTGGGAATTATGTATGTATGACTGCTCGGATAAATAAATATTTGGATTTACATAAGGGAAGAAATCCTGGAATATTGTCCACAAAGGTATATGTACTTCATGGAGTTTCGAATACTCTAACTTGGGGCATACTCCTGAAAAGGAGGCCCAAATTAGGAGAGGAATTATTATTTGGGTTTTACTCCTGAGAATGAATCCCACATCAAAGGTAAATTAAGACTAGTTAAGAGAAATTAAGTCTAGGGCCTACTCTTGAAAAGGAGGCCCAGGTTAAAGAGATTTGAACATTTAAGGGACTTGAGATTACTCCTAAAGAATATGCCCAAATTAATGAAGACTTTCACTGGGGATTACTCCTGAAAAAGAGTCCCAGGTTAAAGGAATTAAGGTTTTGTGATTACTACTGAGGAGAATGCCCATAATTTGGGGAATTATGACTGGGGATTACTCTTGAAAAGGAGGCCCAGGTTAGGGGATCTAGGGCTTACTCTTAATGAGGATGCCTAAATTAGAGGAATTGGGTCTTACTCCTAAGGAGGATTCCCAAATTATTGAATTATGACTGGGGACTATTCCTGAAATGGAGACCCAGGTTAAGGATTCTCTTGTCTTAAAGGATGAGGTTGAATGAATGAAATCTCAATCTTTAGTGACATAAATATTTGTAAATAACTAGGTTTTGAGAGATATTCCACAGAATTAATTTCAGATAAGGAAGCCAAATCAAGAAATCATGCCATAAATGGCTTTGAATAGTGTGTTGAAGACTGAATCTTGAATAAGAGAGGTGGAATGGCTTAAGAGGGGAGAAATGGGAAAGAAGGGCACCTAAAAAGGCAGGGGCGCGCAAGTCATGGCAGGCGTGCCAGTACTGCGTGGGCGCACCAGTTCTGGTCACGCAGCTATACTTGCACGACCTATGGGTACTTGCACGTTTGTAAATCATTATGGTAATACTTGAGCGATCCTTGACCAATGCCTTTATAATTATCCTGAGGTACTTCCAGAAGAGAGGTGCACATATTTTGGTGAGGAAGTAAGGCGGCGTGCAAGTATTTTCATTCCCGTTAAGGGTAAGACACTTTAGGGGAAAAAGTGTTAGTGAATTCTAACACTTAGACCTTACTCCTCTTGTTTAGACCTTCCATTCTAGGTAAATAATTACCTTATAAGTGTTCAGAAGACCAGGAGAAGAGACTTGGGCGTTCAGAGCTAAAAATTTGAATTGTGGAAAAATTCCTCCCCGAATGGGGGGCCCACAGGGACTATTTATAGGCTATAGAAAATCCTGGGCGGTTATCCTTTAGGGCGCACAAGTCACTTGCACGACCATTAGGCGTCGTGCATGTCCACATGCGCGACAGTGATGAAACTTGCGTGGCACATGTGATTTTGATCCCTTGTTCATGCCTTTGTCGATTTTTTATGTTTTTCTTCAAAGGATGAATCAATTTGTGCTATGATAATCCCCTTTTCCAATCTTTAGATTTTTTGAACAAAGGAGCATCAACAAAAGTCACTCCCCCCTCAGTGTTGGATCCAAAAAGAAATACGGATTTGACTCTGAGGAAATCGATAATCAAAAGGAAATTGGGGTGCGTAGGGTATGGTGCACAAATGAGCTTCGGGCGCACAGGTTCTAGCGTGCAGGGATACAACCTTTGATCCCGCAGGGTATGGTGCATAGGGTCAAGGTCGCGTCTATAAATAAAGGGTCCACATACGTACAAAGCATATGGATTTGAAACATTCGAGCTCTCACCATGCAAGTTGCATTAACCGTGCATGTTACTCTATTTCCCACTGTTTCCTTGATGTCGTGCTACTGTCAAGGTATCTGGACCTGCGCAGTGATACTTGAACACTAAATACTTGCGCGGCACATCCATACTTGCGTGCCAAGTTTATACTTGTGCGCCTTAATGCCTTTGACATTTATATGAATTCCTCCACAAATATTATGAAAAATAAACCCATTTAAGAGTTAGTTTATTCAACATTTGTGTAGATTCAATGGATCTCAAGAGAATCGGAATGTTTGGTGAACTAGCTAGCAAGCGGAATGATGATATGAAGAACATCATTATCTACCATTATTATACCGTCAAAGATAGAACTTTCAGGAATTGTATAAGTATCTGAAGAAATATCATCTCAAATTTCCTCAAAGCACTTATCTGCCTTTGTATGGCTACAGTCATCTGCGAGAAGTCACTATTCCAGAAGCAAAGAACTATACGCCTAAAATGCAGTTGCACTGCTACTCTATTTCAGTTACGTTGTGCATTAAGAGCAACAACAATGGTGTGAACTTTCAAATTTTCCTTCCATGCCATTTCCTTGAAGATATGAAAATGGCAAACCCATGGGCTGAAATTTTTTCCATTACGGGTTGGTGGAGAGAAGACAAACATTACATTAGAGCAATATCTGAAAATAGTACTCTCTCCAAATGGATCATTACTTCAAATGTTCCATTCTCAAATCCATGTATCCATCTTCCAAGTCTCTTGGACAGAAACATAGTCACTGTTTGATCAGCATAACATTTTCTCAAACCGTACTCAAGAACATCCTTTTACAATTGTCCCAAGAAGAGCTGGTATCACTGCATCTCTTATTGTATCCAATTGAAGGAATTAATTCCAGGTGGTCGATGATGATACTCGGGATTACGTAAATCAAATGAAGAGTTATGCTGAAAGACTTTTATAATTCCGGAAAAAGGGAATAGACTCCAGTCTGTGGATGTCCTTCTATCTCCTGTGTATCAATGAAAAACACTTTCATCTTCAAACATTTTTACCTGCATTATTTGGCTACATGCTTTAAATTTTATCAAATCTAATGGGCCAAGTAAGAATAGTTTTATATTTACTATGATTATTATAAATATCCCTACAAACATTGAATCTTTTAATTGCTCAGTATTACCTAAATCTTAAAAAATGTGTGTTTAGTGAGATGGAACATGACTTTTATTCAGAGTTCCCTTGTCTTTTCTGGTAAGTTTAATGACATGCATGTCGGACATAAGGAGGCTTATGTTTAAGGTCGAAATAGCTTTGACCGAATGAATTAGAATTGACTCAATTCTTTGACAATTTATCTAGAAACATATTACCATACTCATGTATGAGGGAAAAAATGTAAACTATAGCTTATGAATATTTGAATATGAGGAATGATATGAAAAAGAGATAAAAGGCATCAGAAGAAGTAATCTACAAGAATGAAGTTACAATTATTTAACAAACCCGTTAGGGGGTTGAATTATGCATGGCCACTTAAGGGAATTGGCTACATATTCAAATAAATAGCATCTTTTGGCTAACATGTCTGTTATGTAGACTGTTTATGCAAGGCCGCCTAAGGGCACGTACTGTATAGTCTGGAAAAAGAACTCTCAGAAATTTACATTTTTACTGCTAAAAGATAGTGAAATTTTATGGAGATTCAAATTTTCCAAAGTATAGAGTTTTCTATATGGAAAGAGGTACTTGAATATGGAGAAGATATTTTCGAACAAGATTATTGAAGAAATGGATGGATATCACATCTACGAAGGTCTGAACCAAATGTATGGATGGAGAATATAAACCATAGAATTGAATACTTTCAAATCATGAAAAAGGATATGGGACAAATATGTTAAGGATGGCTATATTTTCGGATCCCTACATACTGTCTTTTAAGACCAATATGGAAAAACGAGGCTTTCTTCCCTAGAATGGAGTTAATATTATTTAACAAACCCATTAGGGGGTTGAATTCTGCAGGGCCACCTATGGGAATTAGATGTATAATCAAATAATAGTATCTTTTGGCTGATAAGTCTGTTATGTAGACTGTTTATGCAAGGCTGCCTAAGGGCACGTGCTGCATAGTCAGGTAAAATAACTCTCAGAAATTTGACATTTTTGTGACTAAAATTCATGAAAAGGGTTATGAATAATTGAAAATATTTATGGTTTGGATTATGACACATAATGATTGGTATTGTTCAATGTATACATAGATACACATATCAATGCTAACCATAATCATGTTGTTGTTGGGTCCGGAATGGAAATGTTGGACTTCACTTCATATCCCATAAGGATGGGAATCATGCCATACGTAGTTCTTAAACTACAGTTTAACATCGTGTGGGAAAAAAGGATTAGAGGTCTTAGTTTAGGGTCATAGAGCTTTGACCATTATAAGAAATACACAGTGTGTGTTTTCATGGGGACTTTTCAGCCAAGGGACTGAAAGTGGAATTTGGGGTTATGCCCAAAGATTTGGGGCTGGATTTGAGGGACACCCGAACATTCCAATGTATCCAATATGGATGGGAATGAAGCCTACATAGTTTTATAAATACCTTTTGTAAAAATTTTGTTCATACATGTGAAGGGTGAAAGGGGACATTAGTACAATGATGGTTTATCAAAAGATAAAAGGTTTATGCATTTCCATGTATGCATGTAGTCTTTGAAATGAAACATGATTGAAAAATCAATGTAAACAATGTTTCCCTCTCTAGTGAGGGTATCCATGAATATTGTAGTTTTTTGTCATACTGGACAAAACTGTTGTACAATTTAATGTCGTATAACAAGGAAAAAAGTGAACCACTGTAAAGATATTGATTCTAGGGGCGGTTTCACGAATCAACATCGTATGAGATGGAGGTGAACCGATGTGAAGAGATTGGTTTTGTGCTTGAACCTTAGGAGGTTGCCTATGTACCCAGCCTGGAAGGCAAGGATCAAAGTCTGCGTAGTTCAATTAAAGAATGAATTAATGATCAAGTTGTTCTTGGGGAAAACGACCTAAAAATGATATTGGGGCTTACACATGGTTAGTATCCCAGAGAGAGTGTTATGTTTGAGGTTTTCACTAATCTCATGTGAGTCATACTCGGTGTGAGAAATAATAGGTAACAACAACCTTAACAATGCATAGATTAATGTCATGCAGGACATATAAAGGGACTATACAGTTTAAAGTCATGCAGTTATGACTATTGGTTCTGCACAGTTTAATGTCATATAGCAGGGGAAAAGTACAGTTTAATGTCATGTAGGACGTATCAAGGAATTTCTTTACAGTTTAGTGTCATGTAGTTATGACGATGAGGACAATATAGTTTAACGTCATGTTGGACGGAAGGGGGACTATGCAGTTTAATGTAATGCAGTAAGGACAAAAGAGTACACCATTTAACGTCATGTGAGACGTATTGGGGACTTTCTGTTTTCCCACAGTTTAATGTCATGTTGGACGAAAAAGGGACGATAGAGTTTCACATCATGTTGGACGAAAGTGTGAATAGTTTAAGGTCATATGCATGGATCGTGGATGGTGCAGTTTAATGTCATGTTGGACGGTGGTGTAGTTTAAGGTCATACATGACCGTTGATGATTATGTACTTTAACATATTTTCGGACGAAGGGTCTTTTATACATTTTAGCGTCATGTAGTTAGGACGTCACAGTTTAACATCATGTAATACGAAAGTACAAATAGTTTAAGGTCATATGTATGGACCATTGGTTATGTAGTTTAACATCATATAGCAAGGACGATGAAGGGGACACAGATTAACGTCGTGTGGGAAGAAAGTACAAATAGTTTAAGGTCATAAGTATGGACAATTGGTTATGCAGTTTAACGTCTTGCTGGATAGTTGTGCAGTTTAAGGTCATACCAGACCATTTAGGTAATTTTTTTCAGTTTAACGTTGTGTGGGACGGTGGTGCAATTTAAGGTCATACAGGACCTTGGATAATGGTGCAGTTTAATGACTTGCTGGACGGTGGTGGAGTTTAAAGTCATACATGACCTTGGATAATGGTGCATTTTAACATCTTGCTGGACGATGGTGCAGTTTAAAGTCATACAAGACATTGGATAATGGTTCAATTTAACGTCTTGTTATACGGTGGTGCAGTTTAAGGTCATACATGATCATGGATAATGGTGTAGTTTAACGTCTTGCTAGATGGTGGTGCAGTTTATGGTCATACAAGACCTTGGATAATGGTGCAGTTTAACATCTTGCTGGATGGTGGTGTAGTTTAGGTTCGTACAGGACCATGGATAATGATGCAGTTTAACGTCTTGCTGTACAGTGGTGCAGTTTAAAATCATACAAGACTATGGATAATGGTGCAGTTTATCGTCTTGCTGGATGGTGGTGTAGTTTAAGATCATACAGGACCTTGGATAATTTATTTTGTGTCTATACAAAATAATTCTTAAAAAATCTGGCATTGGTTGGAGTAGTGATAGGTTCTCCATCCATTGAGATTAATGAATAAGCTCCATTGGAGTAGACCCTATGTATTGAGTAAGGTCCTTCCGATTTTGGCTCAAGCTTGGGAGGTTTCTTTCTTGGTATCATTGGAGTTCTGAGAACTAATACCAATTCTCCCTGAGTGAATGAATGAAGACGAAATTTTTTGTTAAAAGCTCGTGCTATTCAATTCTGATATACATCCAAGTGGTGCAATGTGCAAAATAATTTCTCATCTAACCATTCTAATTCATTCAATCACTTTTGATATTATTCATTTGTAGATGACTGATCACAAATGGCTACTCTGAGCGAAGTAAATTGAACTTCAATGGACATGACGGCTTCCGTTCCATATACAAGTGAATATGGAGTTGACCGAAGTGCAGTGCGGGTGGTAGTTCGATAAGCCCATTAAGCATGAAAGAGTTTATCAGGCCATGAATTCTTATATTTATCCACCATATTTTGTAGTATATTTGAAAGAGTCTTGTTAAAGGCTTCTATCTGGCCGTTGGCCGCTGCATGATACCGAGATGAATGGTTGGATTTGATGCTGTATTCTTGATGCAACTTCTTCACCTCAGATGAAAAGAAGTTGGTGCCATTTTCCATCAATATGGTAAGAGGGACCCCAAATCTGGTAATGATGTTAGACTTTATGAACCTAAAAACGCATTTAGAACTGACTTCCTTGAGAGGTATTGCTTCTTCCCATTTGGAAAAAAAGTTAGTAGCAGTATGAATATACTTAAACTGCTTGGTCGTTGCCGAAGGGTAAGGTCCCACCACATCCATTCCCCATGTGGAAAATGGCCATGATAATTTAGCTGTATGAAGCAACTCTGGAGGTTGATGAATGAAGTTGGCATGTACTTGGCCTGAATGACACTTCATTGTGAAATCAACACAATCTTGTATCATTGAATGCCAAAAGTATCCAAGCCTTCGAATCTGATCATATAGTCTATGTTCGGACTGGTGGGCACCATAGACTCCCGCATGCACTTCTTTCATGACAACTATTTTCTCTTAACCATCAATGAATCTGAAGATAACTCCATCAAAACCACGTTTGTAGAGAATTTTCTCTAGGTGATATGGGCTATCATAAAGAGTAAAATTGACCAGATGTCGCCGGATTTGTTCTTTCTCAGCTCTATTAGGTGGAAGTGTTCCATTTTGAAGGTATTCCCTGATAGGTGACATTCATCCTATAGTATGAGCATACAGTTCAATAATGGGACTAATTTCATTAATTTCCTCTATTCTGATTTGAACATAAGGTGAAATTGCATGACGGTGGGTAATACTGATGGTTGTCTTGTCTCAATTTGGATCTGCCAGATCTGTGGCTATATTAGCCAGTGCATCGGCTTGAGCATTTTTTTATCTCGAGATATATGAAAATATCAATTCCGAAGGGAATTCCTCCATTAACTCTCTGACGTAATCATACAAAGGGATTAGTTCTTCTTTTCTGATGGCATAATCCTAATTGACTTGTTTGATTACCAGGTCTGAATCAGCTTTCACTTTTAAGTGATTCACTTGTTTTTGAAGCGCTAATTCCAAGACTGCGATGAGAGCTTGGTATTCTTCTTCATTATTGGTACCACCTTCCCACAATAAGAAGGAATAAGGTAACACTGCCTTTTCTGGAGAAATGAGCACAGTTCCTATGCCAACTTTGTTGAATTTAGGGTTTTCTATTTTCCTCCCTGTTGGACTTCTGGAAGCACCATAAAAATACATTTCCCGTGATTGTGGACTTTCATGAACAGAGAATTATTCCTCATCAGGGAGTTCAATATCTGAAGATGTTTCTCCCACTGAAGGGTGTTCATCCAGGAAATCTTCCAGAGCATGGCCCTTTATCGCCTTTTGAAACACATATTGAATGTCGAATTGTTGCAAAATAACTTCCCACCTTGCCAGACGTCCTGTAAGCATCGGACAACTAAGGATGAATTTGAGTGGGTTTTTGTGAGATACCCATTGGACCTCGTGATGTTGCAGGTAGTGTCTCAACTTTTGAACTGCAAAGATTAATTCCTGGTAGCATTTCTCAAAACTTGAATACTGGGTTTCTGCTTCAAGCATAGTTCAACTGAGATAGTAGAGGTTTTTTTCATTCCCAACATCATTCTTTTGAGCATGTAAGGCACCCAATGATCACTCTAGAGATGTCACATAGAGGATAAGTGGTCTTCCTTCAATAGGTGGCATGAGTACCGGTGGAATCAAGAGGTATTTCATGAGAATATTGAATGCTTCCTGACATTCTTCAGTCCACTGGTATGTGACTCCCTACTTCATCAATTTGGTGATGGGTAAAATTTTTCCTTTTAAATTGGCGATGAAATGCCGAATATAGGCTAAGTGTCCTTGAAGTCCTCTTAATTCTATCAAATTTTGAGGAGGTTACATACTAAGGATTGACTTGGTCTTCTCAGGATCGACTTCAATACCACGATGGCGTACAACAAAGCTGATAAATTTTCCTGAGGTTACCCCAAAAGCACATTTTAAGGGGTTCATCTTCAAATTATGTTGTCGAATCTTGGGGAATATGACTTCCAAATCAGCAAAGTTATTAGATGGTTGTTTGGATTTAACCACCAAATCGTCCACATAGCATTCAACAAACTTCCCTATGAAGGGTTTGAAGATACGATGCATGGCACGCTAATATGTTTCACCAGCATTCTTTAAGCCAAAAGGCATTACGCGGTAGAAAATCACACCCTGAAGGTCTATAAATCCTATGGATTCCTCATCTTTTGGGGCCATTCGGATCTGATTATATCCATAATATCTATCCATGAAGGAATGTTCTTCATAGCTAGCAGTTGCATCAATTAAAATCCTTGTAATCGGATCTGGGAAATCATCCATAGGAAAATGTCGATTAATATCTCTGAAATCTATGAAAACTCTAATTTGTCTGTTCTTCTTCTTTACAGGGACAATATTAGCCAACCACTTGGGATATTGAACTTCTCTGACGAAGTTATATTTGATAAACTTATCCACTTCAGCTTCAATTTTGGAAGCATAAGTTGGGTGAGTTCTTCTCTCGGCTTGCTTAAATCCTCGATGTTCTTCTAGTAAACCCAAATGATGAGTAGCAACATCAGGATCAAGCCCAGAAAATTCGATATAGTTCGATGAAAATATATCTCTATTTTGCTATAGAAAAAAATATACATCTATTTCTCTTCAAGAGTCATGTCCGTACTGATTAAAGTCGGCGTCGATCTTCTTTTGTACCCATAATTATTTCTCTTAGTTCATCAATAGTGGTAGGGATACCCTCTTAAAATGCCAGAGGAACACCTCTGAGATTTTCCTCTTCTTCTTCATCATGTGTTATTTCTTCCGTTTCTACTTGAATAGTAGATGATAAAGAAGAATATTCGTGATCAGAAGAGATGTCACAATTTTCACATCTTGAAGAAGAAGCTTCCATTTCAAACCAAATTGATGATGAAAGATCTTCTATGGGTATTAAAGAAGAGATGATGGATTGAAAATCGACATCATTGTTCACCTACAATGTTGTTATAACCTCTTATGGCCTAATTAGTGAAGTATAGACTTTTTGGTTTTCAGCTAATGAAATGAAGACGTCACCATTTGTTCTTTCATCACTGCTTGGCGGGTTACCAATTTCTCACATGTTGTCTGGCTCGATTTCCATAATTGAGATTATGGATCTTTCCATAAGAGTATTTTGATTTGGGTATATCTTATAAATTTGACTGATAGGAAACACATAATCTGTACTCACATGTGTAAATAGATTTGCTGGAATCTTCTCCAAACCATATGGAGCATTAACTTTGGTAATCTTCTTTGTTGTGGATTTCTCCCTTCCCTTCATGTGATATAATTCTGCCTCAATGTATTGAGACTCACATGACTTGAATGGAGTCTTATCACCATACAATGCCCCAACTTGACAATTGAAACAATATTTGAGACATTGATGGTAGGATGAAGGGATAGCCACATGTTGATGTAGCCAGGGTCTTCCAAGCTTGATGTTGAAGGCTGTGTCTTGATCAACAACCATGAAATCTGAATTGGATACAAGATCTCCAAACTGAGTTCTAAGTGTAACTTCGCCCAGTGGTTCTTGTTCATTTTTATCATATCCTTGTAACATCATGGTAAAAAGAGATAAATCAGATTCTGTGAGGCCTAATCGACGAAGTGTACAAATGGGAATGAGGTTGACTCCTGATCCATTGTCAATGAAAGATCTTCAAACATCTACACCATTGACATTGCCAGATAAGTAAAAAGGTATAGTATTCCCATGCACAACATCATCTTCATCTTCATCAGTAAAAGATATTATTGCATGGCATTCTGCAGGATTATTCTCTATGTGATATACTTCAGCTGTAGCAATTTCAGTTTCAAACTCCTGACGACTTGACAAAGCCTCGATGAGTGCTTCTTGAAGATCTTTTTACATATTCAGAGCATCCAGAATTGATAAATTGGCTGGTACATGGGCCAAATGTTTCAATACACAATACTTTTTATCCATAGGTCTGCGTTTCCCAACATGAATATGTGGTTTAGCAGGTACCTTGGATGCAGATGCTATGGAAGTTGATTCATCTTGTAATGGGATTGAAGTTGGCAATATTCCTGGTTTTGGAAGATTAGACCGATTAGATCCATTTACTTTTTGAGGGGAAGAATATGGAACCTTCAACCGGTCTTCCAAAATAACTGTTCCAGGACTGAATTTGCTATTGGTAGAAGAACTTTCATGTTCTTGCTGAGCTCACTGAAGTGATCTACCACGAGTTTCTGCTGCGTACACAGTTCTAGCAGGGGTAAAATTTGAATAGTGGATTCTGAAATATCCACATCTTCCCCTATATCCTGAGCCTCTGGAACTTCCTCTGATTCCCCTATTTGATATAGGGAATTCGGGCTCATCGAAATCGAAACTGCAACTGGCATATGGATCTGTTAATTGAATCATATTAACAGAACTGAAGATTAATTCTCGTCTGATGAAGTCTCTTCCTGATTAGCCTATTTAGGCTGTGTCGTTTGGTGGGGCAGTGCCCGTGCCTTTGATGTAGATGGCATGAAGTCTATCAGAGTCAACGACAACTTAGGAATTGACACATACACATCTTCTTCTGATTCTTTTTCTTTCTTTGAATCATGTCGTTTCATTGAGGACTTTCCCTCTGATGAAGAGGGTTTTGCTGCAACATTCATGGAAGAAGACACAGTCGGTTTCTTTAATTATGTTCGAAAAATATCATGGGTTCGGTTGAATGTCTTTATGACCATCCAATCATTATACTTTTGTGCATTTTTTCTTTTGACTTCTTGCCATTCGACATCCTCCTTTGGAACTGTAGCAGTGACACATGCTACCTGGCCTGAAGTGCCATTCAGTTTAACTTGTTCCGAGTTGACCATCTTTTTAATGAGGTCATTGAAGACAAAAAACTCCTAGATGAGATGCCCCAACATTTGATAAAAGGGACAATAATTGGGATGGTCTTCAACTCTTTCCTTGTTTGGCCTCATCGGCTTTGGCAGCTGAACCAAATTATTCTCTAGGTCCGAAATGAAGTAACCAGGAACTTGTTCATTTTGTAATGAGTATGTTTTTCTCTTCAAATCCCCAAATTTTATTCATCTTTGATCTCTTTGATCATATGGATGAAACATCCTTTGTTTTTGCAGCTCAGGAGGTGGAGCCCTTCGAGAAATGAAGGTTTGGAAGTAGAAAAAGGTACAAGTGCTTGTTTAAGCATATATGTAGCAGTTTCTTCTTTACCCATTCTCCTTCCTGGAGATGATGGAATTACACGAGATTTAGCCTTAGCCCGTATAAGGGAATTGTAAATCTAATGAGTGATTGAAGTAAGGTCTTGAAACCCTCTTGTGTATTTCACATGGATCAACGACGTGCGTAATTCATCACAAAGATTTGCCACCCAGATTTGCATCAATTCCTCTTGAGGGAGTGCTAATATTAGGGAATATGTTAATCCCTTCCAGCGAGCAATGAAATCTGAGACCCTTTCATTCTCTCTTTGCTTACAATTTCTAAGATCAAACACTATTGTCTTTGGCAAAGTTGAGCTGTACTAAAGAATGAATTTTTGGAAAATATCCTCCCATCCGGTAATTGATCAGGATTGAAAGCTTGTATACCAGACAAAGGCTGGTCCTTGCAAGGTCCATATGAAGTATCTGAGTTTTACTGCTTCTTGCTGCTCTGGAGTTCCCATCATATGACCACAAAAAGGCATGTAATGTGTAAAATGCTATTCTGGGTCACCTCATCTATTGATAATAGGTAATAAAGGGTTTCCAAAACTGGATGGAGGAGATATTGAATCTACCAATTTTGTGTACACTTTCTATTCTGGTTGAACCTGTGCGCATTTCCCGTCCATAGTTTCTAACCGAGCTGTTAATGACTCAATGGTATTTATTAAATTTTGAGAAACATACGGTTGAACATGGACTTGGGTAGGTGCAATGCCTCGATCTTGGAAAGAAGTGATGGGTTTTGCTGCAACTGATGGTAGCACCGCCAATTGTTGTTTCACTTAAACCATAGGCTTAGACCTGTGAGGGTGTACTGATAGAGGAGGACATTCTTGATCCATGTCAGTAGCTGCAACATATTCCCTTGGCTGACTGACTCCATCTCACTCACAAAGAAGACTACCCTGAAGTAGTTCTGCATTCAATCTCCTTATCTTGTTCATTTATTCCTCCTGTTGTGCAAAACATTTCACTATTGAGAGTGATTGTTGTTCTCCAGAGGAAGGATATGTAACCTGATTCTTTCCCCTCCCTTTGTTGGATCCTTTTCAGAGAGGGGGATGTGAGTTACTCAAAGGATTACCTAGGTTCTGAGTAATCCTTTGATTTCTCGTATGCAAAACTTCTTCATTTTTGTCGGTACGTACATCTTCTTGAGCAGGAACCTCTTCATATGTGCCCCTGAGTGATCCTCATCTGGTGGATCAACAACAATGGCATTGATGACATTGATTAATGCATAATGCATCACATCACTTCTATTAGCATTTTTGTGATATTTTCTTCTTCAATGTCTTTGATGAAACATTGCCTTTTGTTGGTTTTATCCCTTAGGAACTTCTTGACGAACCGTAATTTGGAGGGAATCTCCTGATAATTTCGCTCTTAGTTCCTCCTGAGACTTTTTTCCCAATTGAGAAAATACCGACTTTCTCTGAGGAGGGGATTGATGATTTGAAAAAGTCCCCAGTCCGGTGGACTGGGGCTGTTCCTGCTGTTCCTGCTCAATTCCTCAAATCCTATTTGTTGATTCCAAGGGTTGGCTTAAAAGAGTCCCCAGTCTGGCAAGTTGGGATGGATCTTGACAAGCTATGTCTGAGACTTTCTTTAAAGCTCTCCTGATCTTGCGAACCATAGTCCAGAAATTAGCTTGATGCATTACTCTGTATCCAATTTTATCACCTGGTTCAAAAGACTGTTGGATAATTTTAGAAACTTATTTCACATGATGATGTGCTTGCTCCATACGAGATGCTTATTTAATATTCTCGTTTTCTTGATTCATGAGTAATTCAACAACTTTTTCTCTATATACTTTATTTTGAGGGGAACTAGTTGAAGCCTGTTGTTGGGAAAGCTTTTGATTACTAACAAAGCCCATTGACTATGGCCGGCCATGGGCAATAACATTGCATGAGACCATTTTCGGCGGGCTTTGCTGACTAGAGAGCACAATGAAATTTAGTTCCCCATGAACACCCCATCCTCTAACATGAATACCAAATGGGGAATTGGAAATTAAATGACGCAATCTTCTTTGTGCGCCTAGGCATAAACGTTGAAGGGCTCTCTGCAGCTTTTCAGCCTTTGGATATTGAGAAACTGATAGAGATTCCAAATCAATCTGACGTTGTAACCCTTCTATTATCATAATATGATTTTCATTTTCACCATAAGATAATACTTTCTTCTTTAACTGACAAAGAGTTTTACATATGTTGAGACGAATATCATGAATTCCATCTTCCGTCAACATCTATGGAATGTAATACTGAGAGTCAGCCAGAGGCCAAAACATGATGGTACGTCACCTTTTTCTAGTTGTTTTCTCATGTTCAGCATTTCTTCTTTATAATTCAAGGAAGATTATTCTACATAATTTGACCATAGTTTGTGTTTCATTGTTTCTTCATCGGATTCAACAAGATTGGTAGAGAAATCATTGATCAAACTAGAAGATGCATGAATTAGGGGTGGTTCAGAGAATGACCTACACCCTGCACTATCTTCTGATTGAGGAAGTATTTTACCTGCTAGCAATGAAGCATCAGACATGACTGGGTTCGCATTTTCAAGTGCCTCAAGATAAGAGGGCTTTCTCAGCACTACATCGTCCACTGGAGCATTTTCCGGGAAATGTGCATCACTACTGCAGAGAGGACATTCGTAGCGAAATTCATCATCATGGGGAGGACCACCATAATGGGTTACAACAAAAGATGAGATCTCCCACTCCTTGGTCTTCTGACCACACAGAGGGTTCTTGTGGATCTCATCTGAAGATGAAACATTGAGATCGACCGAATTTTCATGAAGTAAGCCTTGATGAGGAAGTGTTTGTTGAAGACATTCGGAATTAATTTTCCCACTATTGGGAAATGAGGGAGTAGAATCTTGGATTCCCACAGATAATTTCATGGGGGATTCAAGAACTACAACATCGAGCAAGGCCTTGTTACAGATTGGCTCTTGATCTCCTGAATGTGTTGGGTGGGTCTTTTTCTTAGACGCCTTATTAATTTATTTGGAAACCACTTGTTGACGAAAGTGGCTGCTTTGAGAATGTGTATGTGCCTGATCAAGAAAGATAGCCAGGTTAGGCTGACGATCTCCACTCAAATCAGGTGTATGTGCCTGACTTGGTTGTCCGTTTGATATGGGGGAGTATGCCCCATAACCATCTTGGACTAGAACAGATGTGTGTGTCTGTTCCGGAGTGAACTGTAGATTTGTCACTCAACTGGTAGGGATAGATTTATGTGTCATTCCCTGAGATGCTACTGAAGCTGTTATAATATCCTGGCATGCTTCTAGAATATGAGCAGAGATTATCTTCTGATCATTCACCATTGATAAAATATGCTTGGTGACTTCAGCTGCCAGAACGGGGATATATGTCCATTCCTTACTTGGAGTAGGTGTATGTGCCTGCTCCTGTCCTCCTTTTCCTATCAGTGAATCATGACAGTACTCAAGTGTGGGGGCATAGAGTTGAGTCTGCCTCCTGTTTGTTACCGGGGCTTTCTGACTAACTTCTCCGGATGCTACCAAGAGATACTGTTGGTAGTCTTGATTAATACTAGTAGGTGTGTGTGCCTGCTGATTACACTTTGCTGAACGTGGTTGACGAAATTTATCATATGTAGTCAGACGAGCCTGCTGACAAGCTGATGATGTATAAACAAGTGTATGTTCATGCCTATAGTACTCTGCTATAATTGCCTGGAGGGATTAGCGTGATGCTTCCAGATGAGTCTGCTGGATAGTGGAATTAAAACGGGAAGGTGTATGTGCCCGCTCGTTTCTTTCCACCATGTTAGGTTGGTGGACTTCTCTGAAGATGGCAGAGATGAGAACCTGATCACTGTTGATCGGATTCTACCTATGGTGGTTCATCTTGCTTGCTCAGGTTTGAGGAACCTGAGCCGAACACTTGGAGTCAATACCCTCATCATGTTGAGGGCGTACTGCCGCACGAGTCTAGCGACGATTGTTGATAGGAGCCCTCATGAAGGACTCATTATTCTTTAAATTAAGGCCCCGAGGGACCTAATTATTCACCTCCCTAGAATATGGGAGTGAATGGTGATTTCGTTTCGGGGATAACGGCCCAAAATGGTTGGAGACGGTGGTTAGCACAGCCTGCTTCATGATCACTGGTCGTTGTTGTTTGGACGACCAGTGTGAGTTGTTCACTTGGAGGGCTTGTCGGGCAGCCTCCAGAGTTGGGATGGACCGTGTTGACGGTACTCCTTAACCAACACATTTGATACCCAGCATTGAAGACGCTGAGTAGGTGACGTAATCCTCAGAGAGGATGACGATCTAGTAGGAGTAGCAGCAGTGACATTTGCCGAAGTAGTATTCATAGGCGTGAACTTGAGAGCATCCATTCTGGAAATGCAGAAGATCTTGGAAAGCAGTTCTTGTTTTATATAACAGATGTAATCAAGATAAATTCAGCCACCACATCTTTTGGATGAGCACATATGTCACTGATTGTTTTTTTGGCCCTCTCATTGCGCTTTAAGTAGGTGCATAACAAATAGGTAAAATATTATTTTAACTTGGATAAGGATTCACATCAGGTTCACCATTTTTTGTTTCCCTCGGAATCTGGGGATGAACTCCTTGATTAAAGGTTCAAATATTATGATCGGTTTCTAATGGGTTTGTTCGTAGAACCAGAATCATCCAATGATTCCACATCAATTTGGACATACTTTCCAAAGGTAGGCACTCATTAGTTTGTGGACTGATGAGGCTTAGGAATTTTCATTGGTCGAGATGATGGGAGGTCGGACTCATCACACCGTTTTGAGGGGAATTATTTTCTATTCCAGGACTCCCTTTATAGATTTATGTTATGTTCATGAATCCTTATTACATTTCCACGTATAAAATGAGCTTTCCTTCAGATATGAAAATCAATGATTAAATATGTAAGAAATTTAGAGAATATTTTATATGTATTTGAGGTTCTTCATCGATAGAGAATCATCTATATTTATTAGATATTCTTGGTCAATGGTATCCTTTGAAACATTTATATAGAAGCCTCTTGGTAATTTATGATGACCATGCTGGTTTTAAATCCACTTAGTGGGGCACTTGAAGTTTATTGTCATTCCGAAGGACATGGATAATTTCAGAGTTGGGATCGAACACGCAAATGGGCTACATACGTATCCTTTGTTTAGAAAAGGAATCAGAACCCAAGTATATCGAGTAAGGGAGTAGGATGTTTATGATTGATTGCTCAAAGAAGGTTGTCATAATTACTTTTACACTCTAATATCATGTGAGTCATTCTCGGGTGAGAAACAAGAGGTATTGGTAAAAAAATCAGACAATTGTACCATGAAATATGAAATCATATGAAATAATGTGGGACTTATGTATATATGACTGCCCAGATAAATAAAGATTAGTATTTACATCATGGATGAAATCCAGGAACGGGGTCCATAAAGGTATATGTACTTCATAGAGATTTTAATACTCTAACATGGGTCTTACTCTTAAAAAGGAGGCCCAAATTAGGAGATGACTTATGAATTGGGTTTTACTCCTAAGAAGGAATCCCAGATCAAAGGTAAATTAAGACTGGTTAAGTGAAATTAAGACTCGGGATTACTCCTGAAAAGGAGGCCCAGGTTAAAGATATTTGAAAAATTAAGGGACTTGGGACTTACTCCTAAATAATATTCCCAAATTAATGAGGACATGGACTGGGGATTACTCTTGAAAAAGAGGCCCATGTTAAAGGAATTAAGGTTTGGGGTTTACTCCTGAGGAGAATGCCCATAATTTGGAGAATTATTACTGGGGATTACTCCTGAAAAGGAGGCCCATGTTAGGGGATCTGGGGCTTACTCCTAATGAGGATGCCTAAATTAGAGGACATGGGGCTTACTCCTAAGGAGGATTCCCAAATTAATGAATTATGACTGGAGATTATTCCTAAAAAGGAGACCCAGGTTAAGGATTCTCTCATCATAAAGGATGAGGTTGAATGAATGAAATATCAATCTTTAGTGACATAATGATTTGTAAATCACTAGGTTTTGAGAGATATTCCACAAATTTTTTTCATATAATGAATTAAAATCAAGAAATCATGCAATAAATGGCTTTGAATTGTGTATCGAAGACTGAATCGTGAATAGGGGAGGTGGAATGGCTTAAGAGGGGTGATATGGGAATGAAGGGCACCAAAAAAGGTAGGGGTGCACAAGTCCTGGCAGGTGCGCAGGTACTGCATGGGCGCACAAGTCCTGGTCGCGCAGGTATGCCTACGTGACCTATGGGTACTTGAGCGTTTGTAATCCAGTATGGTAATACTTGAGCGATACTTGACCAATTCTGTTATAATTATCCTGAGGTACTTCCAGAAGAGATGTGCACAAGTTTTGGTGAGGAAGTAGGGCGGCACACAAGTATTTTCATTCCCTTTATGGGTAAAACACCTTATGTGCGCATGTGCTACTGAATTATAACACTTAGAACTTACTCCTCTTGTTTAGACCTTCCATTCTAGGTAATGAATTACCTTATAAGTGTTCGGAATACCTGGAGAAGAGACTTGGTCGTTCAGAGCTCTAAATCTGAATTCTGGAAAGATTCCTCCCCGAATGGGGGGCCCACATGGTCTATTTATAGGCTGGAGAAGTCCCCGGGTGGTTATCCTTTAGGGTGCTCAAGTCACATGAATGATCATTACGCGTCACGCAAGTCCACTAGCACGACAGTGATGAAACATGCGCGGCACATGTGCTTTTGATCCCTTGTTCATTCCTTTGTTGTTTTTTGATGTTTTCTTCAAAGGATGAATCAATTTGTTCTAAGATAATCCCCTTTTCCAATCTTTAGATTTTGTGACTAAAGGAGCATCAATAGTAAGTCAATCATATATGATATCATAAATATTATTATAGTTATGTTACAAGTTATTAATATGTTTATACCCACTATACAAGAGTCTTCGACACATACAGATTAAATTGGATATAAGGTAAGGGATTCTTTCGTCTCACTTTAATTTTTGTGAGACATATGACTTAATCACTGTCTATTTATTTTGTATGGTGTTCATGCATCGCATGAATGTTTTATAATTTTTATTATGGAGGATATGATATGTATATATGCATGTAATTTTCATTATTTTATGACACATATGATTCCACCATTCATAAAATGTAAGGGATAATTATTCCAATCTTGTTCTTATCTGGGATCGTTTTTTCTTAAGTATTTAATGGGATAGATTTATCATCCATGTCCATGATTTCTAAAAATGTTTTCATAAAAGGTTTACTATTCTTCCATGTATGTTTAAATTCATTTTTTCTCTTTTTTTACTTTTACCACAAGGTATGGAAGGAATATTTCTTTTGATTACCATATGATGTACTTTTGGACTTTTCCTGCAAAATTACAAGGAGAATGTTTTATTAAATTATATGGAATGAACAGAATTTTACTAATTTATAACGCCTTATTTTAATGAAGATTCATATACACAATTTCGTGATTATTTTGAAAAAAATCCTTTTCTTTTAATTTTTTTTGGCATTTTGTGAAAAGAAAATGATTTTTAAAAATAAGGGATATTTTCCTCAAGAATTCATTTCAAGTGTTTTATAAAAACTATTTTCCATCTAAGGTGACATTATTTAGTTTTTTTATGTTTCAATTAGAATTTCTCTATTATCTACATGGATTGATTTTTCGTATGGTGTAATGATAATCATTTGTTTTATATGTATTATCTTATGATGGGATGATGTTTATGTAACCTATTTTATTCTTTAGATTATGATGAATTAATTATGATTATTTGTTGGAACACATAAGAAAGAGTTTATTATGAGATAGGTGGAACCTATATCTCCCTCTAATTCACTAGGTATAGATTTATATCTAATGATATAGACATGGTAGGAATGACAAGTAAATCTGATTCAATAATATAGGGATGGAATGACATGTAAACCCGGTTATGTAATGGACATTGTCCACTATGATGGTATTGGAAGAAATTCTGTTACTACTATGGAAATCATATCATATGATTAATGGTTTTCCACAATTACATGTTTTAATCCAATGATATTGTATCATGCTTAATGTTCATTTGTGATCAATGCCTTATGTAATACAAATATTTATTTCATTACTCATGTTTTATGCTCATGTTTTTACATTCAAATTTTAATGGATTGTTTTATGTTCTCCATGTGTACCCTTACTGAGCATTTGAGCTCACCCTTTTTATGTTTTCTTTTACCAGGATATAAAGAAAGGTTTTAGGTAATAAAACAAAAGGGGGAGATTTGTATGGGATATGTTGAAGATCATTCACCATGATTATAATATTTTTTTCATAGTTTCAAAATACACTAAACTAATAAGGTCTTTGGCAGTCTATTTTTTTCATGTATTAAGTATTCCACAAAAGTAATGTAATGTCTATGTACGTCATGATTTAAGCCTCTACAGTTGGTATCAGAGCGAATGTTTCATCAACTAATAGAAACTAGGATGATAATACTTCAATGAGATCACTATATATATTTCTAAGTTATGTTTAGGCATGTTCTTAAGGTTATGGATATGTATAGGTTACAATCCTATAATGATGATAATGATCATGAATAACCTAGTATTAAACGTAAGATGTTAGAGATTGAACATACTACCCCTTGATTTTGTTATTTTCCTTGCATGATTTTTTTCATCTCATACAGTTCTTCTTTGGGTTTTAGAAAACGGATGGACTCATGAAGATTCATGTTAATGGATAATATTTTGGATAATGGAATGATATTCTTCATGAGAAACCAACTGAAAGAGGATATAGAAGGTGATACATCATTATTATGCATAATCAGAAATCTAATAACTTGATCAATAATCTAAAATTTTGTAAGTTTCCTGAATCGCCTAATATGTGAATAATTGAGTATCATGAAGATCATAGGGGAAAGAAAGTTCATTTTCCCTCATGTAAATCATGATGGAAGAGGTATCATGGAAAAACTATCAAAGGAACTAGAAGATGCTTTGGGTTTAGAAAAGAAGGTCACAAGGCCAGTTATATCGAAGGAAAAGGTTTAGTTAAAACAATGGACAAGGATACTGGTATTGATAATACATCAACAAAGGTTAAATGTTTTAAATGTGTAATGTAAGGGCATTATGAAAACCAATTCCCTAAGAGAAAATCTCATGAATAGAATCAGCATTGTCGTATGGGTAGTATTTATGTGGATGATGATGAAGAGACTACAAAAGATATATGAGATTAATTAAGTGTTGAGGAATAAAATGATGAAGCTCAGTCAATGGTTTAAGAAGGTTGTGGAATGAATTCATGTTTATCAATAATAATGTATGGTACTATGGAATAAAGAAAAAATATATGGATTATTACACCATTTTTTTTACTTGAGTGTATGAATGTATATGTTGAATGGTACCGGTAATCATGAAATGTGATTGAAATATTATTGGAAAGTAGATGATATGAACATAATGAATGCGTAAAGGGGTAATTATATTTTTGATAGTATTAGTGATCTCATGATTGATAAAAGGACAATGATATATCATGGTATGAGTATATTGAAATTTCGGGATTTTGATATGTGGAAATAATTAACTTTTGACAGCATTCATGTTTTCACTAAGGATCTATGGGTATTCATTTTTCAAGAGAATACATTATTAAGGTATTCACATATTTGGAATATGACCAACAAGATATATCATATGATATACGGGGGATAAATGATGAAATTCACATGCTATGTTGATGACCTCTCTAGTAATATTTTTCTTTAAACTATGTGATTGGGCAGAAGTGTTTTTGATAAGCCTAAAGATTGGAATGGATTAAGATAAACATCAGATAGTATTGTTTAAGGATAGATGTTTTTTATATTATTTCTAAAATGATATAATAGTATAGTTTTAAAAAAAGGAAAACTCATAGGATGGGCGACAACCCATCACGTCAGACAAGGATTCTGGAATCGAATCCACTACTGAAGTGAAACATGCCTTTATCACCTACCACTGGCCTACAGGAAGTCCCTGGTCTGTAGAAAATAGTTTTATTTTATTAATTGTTATTTTTTGAGCCATATAGGTTTAGTATCACCATATATGGTCTTATGTATATTTAATAACTTTTTCAAACAATTTATTGAGAAAGATAGAATGAACCAACATTCTAATAGATTATCTACTAACACATCACAAATGACAAATCAAACTTAATTTTTTTAAGATATGAAGTAGAAATTTACCATGGAATGACCAATGGTGGTATTGTACCAAAATCAAGTAAGTATATTTTCTAATTTAAATTATTCAACATTAGGGAAAGGATCATGAAAAAAATGGTTTCCTAGTTTCCTCATATCTGATGAATCAGATGGTACCTTAGATCATCACAAATATATGGATTTGAAATTGTTGGTTTTTTCATAGGCATGTTCTCTATCACTCTTCATCAAAAAATAATGGTTAGATTTCTCTTCCATATCCTTATTTTCACCTATATTCTCCTATGTGGAAACCCATCAATGATTTCATTTGGGTAACCATTACATTTCATACTTTATGTTTTAAAATTAAGTTTTAGTTTTCTTATTTAATATGTGGGTTTCTATGAAAAATACTTTCTAGTAGTAAACGATTTATAACCCCGACGAATTTTGAGGGCGAAATTCATTTTAAGGGTATAGAATGTAACACCCCAAGATTTTATGAGAAATATTCTTTTTAATTTCATTGATGTCTTGTGTTTTACACTACAACAAGATTAGATTGCGCTATATGCAACACTGTATTAGCTTGTAGTATATGAAAACACTATTATTGGATTGTGTTGCATGCAAGAGCAACCTTCCTCGATAGCGTGTGTTATACGCAATACCGAGTTTCACTATAAAATGATATATTGTTATGAAATTTACATTTTTAGTAGTATTAACTAAATTTTGAATTTTATTACATAATAATTCATCTTAAACATATTTACAAACATCGTATGAGAACAAAATAATTTTTTGGGGTAAATAGGTTTTTTTTTAAAAAATATTGTTTTGCCGCATTTTGATGGCCCACCCACATTAAATTAAGTTTGTGACATGTTTATAAGTTCAATTTGATTAAATAAACTAATTAATTTCAATAAGAATATTAAAATTAACTTTGGATAATTTTTTATTATTTTTTTGTTAACTTTCATATTTTGATGAATGGTAAAAATACGTTATCTTTTAATTAAAAACATCTTTTTCTCATAAAGATAATTTATATGGTTAAATTATAATAATAAATTGTTTTTATGTATAAATGGAATATATTTTTAACATTTATTATTATTTATATCATTATATCTAATTTTACATTAAATTCATAGTTAAAAACATTTCAATCTTTTGAAAAGTTTTAACTTTTAGAGCCCGTTTTCTCTACAGATGGATTCATTTTAAATTAAATACTGGAACTTCTGTATTTGGAATTTGGAAATATTCATTCAATATTTGGAATTAGAAGGTTTAAATAATGTTAATATGATAATTTTTATTTTTAGGCATTATTAATATTAATTACGTCAAATTTTACTTAGTACAGTTAAAGGTAAATCATGTAATTAAGGGTAAAAATAATATTATGAAATTACCATAAAACTTGTATTAATATAATTGGATGATTATATTCCGTCGTAAAATATACTTGTGTAGAAATAGTATCTTTTGGAACCCACTTGGATGTGATTAAGAAAATTAATTTATTTTATTTAAGGAAAGTGAAATATGTCTCACTCAAACATTGATAATTAAAGTATTTTCAATATAATGATATAGAGAATATAAATTCTATTATAAATACTAATTTGAAAGATAAATTTTTTATTCATTATTGTAATTTATTTGTAATTTATTAATAATATATAATTACCTTAATAGCATATACATTAATGATGTACAAATTATTTATTTAGTGAAAAATAAATAATAATTGTTTTTATTAAAAAATTAATTCCCATAAAAGGGCCATTAACTTGAAAAAGCCTTATTTTTATAGTATATCTATAACATAACTATACAACTATAGACTTTTTGGCCATATGTATCCTTATAAAACATATTATCACATTTATATTATATTATTTTAAATGATGTTAACGTTTTCACCTTCATAATTTAATACACATATCATTTCAAAAGGTGGGTGTTTTGGAAGATAAATTAGACTAAACTTATTAATATGAAATATAATAGATTTACCTTCATTATAGTATATTATTATTGATTTTTATGATTCAAATAATTATATTAAATAAAAATACAAGAATGTTGTAGTAATTATTTTATTAAAAAAATATCAATTTTATGGTTTCAAAAATATTAAAATGAATATTATATGAAGTCATTAATGTGATCAAAAAAATGATTTAGAATAATAAGACATGTTATTAATCCATTAAATATTTTTGTTCCAATATATCCGCAGTTTGAATTTTATTTAAATTTAAATAAATGAATAATATCAAAATTGATACTATTGATATTTTTATAAAAATAACATGTTTTTAAATTGTTTAAAAATCAAAAATATATTTAAAAATTATAAATTGAAATTTATATGGACTACAATTTCATAAGGTATAAAATTATGTAATATTCTACAACACATATGTAAGTATTTATAATAATTTAAAATTTAGAATTTTATTACCACCAATAAGATTAAATAAATCAAATAATGATAAATCAAATTGATAAGGTTTAAAATAATTTACTAACATGTCTAATTTTTTTGGTATCTGATATTACAACCCTATCATATCTAATATCCTAATTTGAGTCACTTTGGGTGTTTTTATTTGGGGTTTGATTTTATTATTAATTAATATCTTGGAGGTTTCCAAAAGTGCCCCTCTCTTCTCTTATAAAAGGGAACCTCATCCCTCACCTCCTCAAATAATTTTGAGCCATCATGTTCACCCATACCCTACCCACTACTCCTATATACTTCCCTAGAAACATTTTTGAGATTCTAGTCTTCTCAAAAGTCAATCTCTAGTCCCTTAATAGGAATTTCAAAGGAGGTGCATCGAAGAAGTGGTAGTATCTTCTACGGAGTCTATCAAATTTATTTATTATTATACTTAATCTTCTTTATTTGTTTCATTATAATGTAATAAAATTTGTATAACTAATATACAAAAATTGTATTATAAATATGAAAGAAACCTGTTTCACATTATATCGATCCTATGAAAAATGAAATCACTTTGTGTGCGTACGTATGGTTTACCGTCTCCATGTTGTGTTGTAATCTTTTTTTCCACCAACTCCATACTTGGATGGGTATAATGGTTGAAATAACCACTATATATGATTATTATAACTTGATACTAATTCCAAGATATTATATCATGCACTCTATTTCCATTCAATAATTACGGGAATGATATCATAGCTAGTGCCTATGTACGAATTAACATCTCCATGACGTGATGAGATTCATTCTCCATGTTCACCATTAAAATATGATTATAAATTATATATAATAAAAATAATGAGATATATGCATTATGAATAATTAAAAGTCAAAACACTTACAATAAATGAATGTATTTTACCAGAAACACTACTTTAACATTGAATTGAATAATTATTGGGGAATATAATGTAGTAACTGAATAATATATGATATCATAAATAATTTTATGTTTCTGTTAAAAGTTAATAATATGTTTAAACATACTATATAGTAGTCTCAAACACAGACAGAACACATTGTACATAAGGTAATGTATTATTTCATCTCACTTTTATTTCTATGAGACATGTACCTTAATCACCAATATTTATTTTGTATGGTGTTTATACACCCCATAAATTTTTAATGATTTTTATTATGGAGGATAAGATATTTAAATATGAATGAAATTTTCATTATTTTATGAAATGTATGATTCCACCAATCATAAAAGGTAACAGATAATTAATCAAATTTCGTGTTTATCCAGGATTGTTTATTTGTAACTATTTACTGGGGTTATGTTTATCATTCGTGTCCATGATATCTAAATTTTTTTTCATAAAAAGTTTACTATTCTTCCATGTATGTTTAAATACATTTTTATCCTTTTCTTATGTTTACCACAATGTATGGAAGTAATGTTTTTATGTTTACCACATAATGTACTTTTTGTCTATCCGGGAAAAAAGTATGAGCAAAATGTTTCTTTTAACTTATATAGAATGAATGGATTTTTACGGTTTCATAACACCTTATTTTCATGAAGATTACTCTACATTATTTCATAAATATATTAAAAAAAACCTTTTCTTTTAAAATTACTTGTAATTTTTTGAAAAGAAAATGATTTTGAAAAGAATAGATATTTTCCTCATGAATTCATTTCAAGTGTTTTATCAAAACTATTTTCCATCTAAGATGACATTATTTAGTATTTTTATGTTTCAAGTATAATGTCCCAGTAATTGAAATGGTTTGATTATTCTTCTGATGAAATGATATAAATTTGTTTTATATGGATTATCTTATGATGGTATGATGTTTATGAAACCCATTTTATTCTTTGTGTTATGATGATTGATTTATGTTTATTTTGTGGCACATGTAAGAAACATTTAATTATGATATATGTAGGACCTACATCTCCCTCCAATTCAATGTGTAAAGAATTATATCTTAGGAGATAGACATGGTTGGAATGGAATGTAAATTTTCATTAGTAATACAGGGCTAGAATGGCTTGTAAACACGGTTTTTTAATGGACATTATACAATATGAGGGTCTTGGAAGAAATTTATTGGCTACTATAGAAATAATATAATGTGAATAATGGTTTTCCAAAATTACATGTTTTATTCACATGCTATTTTATCATGGTTAATGTCCCTTTGTGATCAATTCCTTATGTACTGCCATGATTTATGTCATTACTCATGTTTTATGTTCATGTTTTTATGTTCAAATGTTTATGGATTGTTTTATGTTCTCTATGATTATCCATACTGAGCATTTGAGATCACCCTTTTTATATTTTCTTTTCCTTGGATATAATGAAAGGTTATACGTAAGAAAACTAAAGGGTAAGATCTTTCTGGGAGATGTTGAAGATATTTCACCATGATAAGAATAATATCTTTCAAGTTTCCAGAGACACTAAACAATTACAGTTTTTGGGCGTCTATTTTTGTCATGTATTATGTATTCCAAAAATGTAATGTAATGTCTATGTACATCAAGATTTGGGCCTCTACAATTGTTATCATAGAGAAGTTTTAGTCAACCATTGGAAACTAGGATGCGAAAAATTTAGTGAGATCCCAAGAGATATTTTTAAGGTATATTTAGGTATGTTCCTAACATTATGTATATGTATAGGTTACAATCCTATAATTACGATAATGAACATGAATAAATTAGGATTAAACCTATGATTTTAGATGTTGAACATACTCCCCCTTTATTATGTTGTTTTCCATGTATGAATTTTTCCTCTCACAATATTCTTTTATGGGTTTTAGAAAATGGCTGGAAAGAGGATGATTCATGTTAATGGAGAATATTATTGACAATGGAATGATATTATTCATGAGAAACCAAAATGAAATGGGATTTGGAAGGAAAAACATCATTATTATTCCTAATCAATAATCTTATAACATGTTCAATAATCTAAACATTGATATGTTTTCTGATTCATATAATAAGAGAAGGATGGAGTTTTATGAGGATCATAGGGGAAAGAAAGTTCAAGTTCCCTCGTTTAAATCAAGTGGGAAGAGGCATCAAGGAGAATGTTTCAAAGTAACTGAATATGCATTGAGTGTGAAAACGAATGATACAATGTCGGTAATTGCAAAGGAAAAGGTTTAGTGAAAATAATGGAAAAAGATAATGGTTTTCCTAAGACATCAACAATGGTTAAAGGTTTTAAATGTGGAATTCACAGGAATTATGCAAACCAATTACCTAAGGGAAAATCTCATGAAGAGAATCCAAATTGGCATATGGGTAGTATTGTTGTAGATGACGATTAGGAGACTACAAATGACACATGATATAAAAGATGTATTGAGGAATAAAACGATGAAGCTCAGTAAATGGTTTGAGAATGTAGTGGAATGATTGCATGTTTATCAAGAATAAAGTATGGTACTATGGAATATATAAAAAATATATGGATTGTTACAGTATTGTTTTTCCTTGAGTATTTGAAAGTATATGTTGAATTGTACCGGTTACCATTAAATGTGATTGAAATATTTTTGGAAAGCTGATGATATGTGCATAATGAAGGGGAAAAGGGATAATGAGATGTTAGAAAGTATTAATGAGTTCATGATTGATAAAAGGGGAATGTGATATCATGGTTTGAGTATATAGATATTTTGGGATTTTGGTATTTGGAAATAATTAACTTTTGACAGCATTCATGTTTTCACTAAGGTTTTATGGGTATTCATTTTTTTAAGAGAATACATGATTTAGGTATTTTCATTTTTGGAATATGACCAACATGATATATCTTATGATATATGGTCGATAAATGATGGTATTCACATTCTTAGTAGATGACCTCTCTAGTAATCTTTTTCATCATACTATGAGATTAGACAGATGTATTTTGGATAAGCCTAAATATTGGAATAAATTAAGTTATACATCAGATAGTATTTTTTAAGGATAGAACATTATTATATTATTTATGAAATGTTATAATTTTATAGTTTTATAAAATGGACAACCCTTAGGATGTGTGACAACCCATCGCATCAGACAAATGATGTAGTAATCGAACCCACAACTGATGTGTGACATGCCTTTATCGCCTACCACTGGTCTACAGGAAGTCCCTGGTTTGTTGAAATTAGTTTTAGATTATTAAGTGGTATTTTTGGATCCATATACGATTAATATCACCTTATATGGAATTTTGTATATTTAATAAATTTTTCTATCCTATTTTTTTGATATAGATGGAAAGAATCATCATTCCATCACAAGATTTGTTAACACTTTGCGAATGAAAAATTCAACTTCATTTTTTATGATATAAAGTGGAAATTGTCCAAAGAACAAACAACGATGTAATTGTACCAATATCATTTAAGTATTTCTACAAATTAAAATTCTTCAACTTTAGAGAAATTATCTTGAAAACAAAAAATGTTTTCATGGTTTCCTCAAATCTGATGTATTAGATAGTACCTTAGATCATCTCAAATTTATGGCTTTGTGATTTTTCGTTTTATCATAGCCCTGTTCTCTACCACTCTTCATAAAAACATGATGGTTAGATTTCTCTTCCATATCCATATTTTCAACTGTATTCTGCAATGTGGAAGCCTAGTGATGAGTGAATTTGGGTAACCATTGTTATTCTTACATTAGTTTTTAAAAAAAAACTAGTTGTCCTTTTTACGATGTGGGTTTCTATGAAAGAAACATTCAAGTAGTAAACAATTTATAACCCCGATGAATTTTGAGGAAGAAATTCATTTTTAGGGAGGTAGAATGTAACACCCCTATATTTTCTTAGAAATATTATTTTTATTTTCTTTGTTGTCTTGTGTTTTACGCTACACCAAGATTAGATTGCACTATATGCAACAGCGTATTAGCTTGTAGTATATGCAAACATTATTATTGGCTTGTGATGCACACAAGAGAGACCTTCCTTGATAAAATGTGTTGTACACAATACCAAGATTCACTAAATAATTATATATATTTAGGAACTAGACATTATGAATATTATTAACTAAATTTTGAATTTTATTACATCATAATTCTTCTTACACATATTCTATAACATGGTATGAGAACAAAATAAATTTTCCAGGAAAGATAAGTTTTTTAAAAAAAATCCAGTTTTGTCGCCTTTTGATGAGGTACCCATGTTAAATCTAGTTTTTGACATGTATATAAGTAAAATTTGATGAACTAAACTTATTAATTTCAATAAGGATATAAAAAATATATTTGGATATTTTTTAATTATTTTTCTGTTAACTTTAATATTTTGATGAATAATAAAAATACACTAAATTATAATTAAAAACAAATTTTTTAATCAAGATAATTTATATAGTTAAATTATAATGTTGAATGTTTTTAAAATATAAATAGAATATATTTTTCCTGTTTAATATTATGTATTTTATTATCACTAATTTTACATAGAATTCATTGGTAAAAACGTTTCAATATTTTTCTATGTTTTAACTTTTTGAACGTGTTTTCTCAATAATGAGATTAATTTTAAATTAAGTACTACATATTATATGTTTTGATTTTGGAAAATTGGATTCCATATTTAGACTTAGAAGGTTCAAATTATCTTATTATGATACGTTTTATTTTTAGGGATTTTGAATAGTAACTATGGTAAATTTTATTTACTACAGTTAAAGGTAAATCATGTAATTATGGGTAAATATAATATTATAAAATTAACCTTACACTTGTATTAATTTAAATGGTTGATTATATTTCGTCCTAATATAAACTTGGTTCAAAATGGTATTTTTGGAACCCACTTGGATGTGATTAAGACCTTTAATTTAATGTATTTAAATAAAGTGAAATATGTCTCACTCAAACGTTAAAAATTAAAGTATTTATTATATAATGATATACAGAATATAAGTTAGATTTTAAATAATCATTTAAATGATAAAATGTTTTTCTTAATTATGGTAATTTATTTGAAATTATTTAGAAATATATAGTTACCTTAATAGCTTTTACATTAATAATGGATAAATTACATATTTAGTGAAAAATCAAAAATATAGTTTTTATTAAAATAATAATACCCATCAAATAGACCAGAAACATTCCCAAACCTTTTTGGTCGAGTATATATATACCCTAAGAATCCAACTGTCGACTTGTGGACCATTTGGAGACTTATAAATCAGATTATGACATTTATATTATTTTATTTTAAAAGATGCCAAAGTGGTTGCCGTCATAATTTAAGTAATATATCATTTTAAAAGATAGGTTTTTTAGAAGATAAATTCGACTAAAAGTATTCTTTTGAAATATAATATATTTAAATTTCTAATATAATTTAATTATTAATTTTTATGCAACAAATATTTATATTAAATAATTATACAAAAATTTTTTATTAATTATTTTATTAAGAAAAATATCAATTAAATGGTTTTAAAAATATTAAAATCAATATTATATGAACTAATTAATGTGATCGACAAATTTTATAGATTAATATGACATGTTAGAAAAGTATTAAATATTTTATTTCTAATATATTCTAATATTGGACGTTTTTACGTGGGGTATAATTTTATTATTAATTAATATTTTAAGGTTTCCAAAAGTGCCCCTCTCATCTCTTATAAAAGGTCACCTCATCCCTATCCTCCTCACACAATTTTGAGCCTTCAAGCTCATACAACCCCTAACCATTACTATTTTCAACTTACCTCCTAAATTTTGGATATTCTGGTCTTCTCAAAAGACCAACTTTATTCTCTTAAGAGGATGTTCAAAGGAGGTGTGTCGAAGAAGAGGTAATCTCTTCTACTGATTATTTCAAAATTCATTATTCTTATACTTTATCTTCCTTAGTTGTATCATTATAAAGTAGTAACATCAGTATAAATAATATAATGATATGTTATTATAAATATGAAACAACCTTATTTCACCATATATCCATCCTTTGAAAAATGAAATCACTAGGCATGGGTACGTACAGCTTACCGTATCCACACTGTGGTGTAATCTTTTTTCCCCCACCACCATACTTGGATGGGTTTAATAGTGGAATTAAAAACTATATATGATTATTATAACATCATATTTATTCTATGATATTATATCATCCACTCCAATTACATTCCATAATTATTGGAATGATATCATCGCTCATGCGTACATACGGATTACCGTCTCCACGACACGATGAGATTCATTTTCTATGTTCACCATTCAAGAAAGAGTATAAAGTATAAATAATGAATAGTAATGATATATATGACATAATAATGTTACTAGATTTATGTTTATATATATATATATGTATATGTGACATACTTACTACCATTCAAGTCAACAAGGAAAGGAAAACATCGTTCATGCGTACGTACGACTTACCATCTTCATGAAGGTTGTATTTTATTTCTTTTATTGAAATATTATATATATTATTATTCTCAATATATATGTGAATCATGTCATATATTTTGGACGTAATGAATCATGATCTATGTAATCATTTGAATAATTACCTGTCAAAACACTAACGATAAATGAACGATTATACATAAAATAATGATTTAAAATGGAATTAACAAATGAACATGTAATATAAATTCTAATGTGAAGAATATATGATAACATAAATACTATTATGGTTATTTTACAAGTTAATAATATGTTTAAACCCACTATACCAGAGTCTCCAATACATATGTAAGAAATTGTATATAATGTAAGAGATTTTTTCGTCTCACTTTTATTTTTGTGAGATATATGACTTAATCAACACCAATTTAATTTTCTTAGTGTTTATTCTTCCCACGAATGATTTATTATTTTTATTATGGAAGATATGATATTTACATATGCATGTAATTTTCATTTTTTTATTACATGCATGATTCTGAAAAAAATACAAGGAGAATTTTTTTAACTTATAAGGCATGAACGGATTTTTATGGTTTCATAACGCCTAATTTTAATGATGATTCCTCTTCATGATTTCATGATTATTTTCAACAAAATCCTTTTATTTTAAAATTATATTGAATTTTTTGAAAATAAAATTATATTTAAAAGAAGTCATATTTTCCTCAAGAATTCATTTCAAGTGTTTTATCAAAACCATTTTCCATCTAAGATGACATTATTTAGTATGTTAATGTTTCAAGTACAATGTCTCTATAAATTACATGGTTTGATTTTTCTTATGATGAAATGATATCCATTTGTTTTATATGGATTATCATATGATGGGATGATGTTTAAGAAACCCATTTTCTTCTTTTAGGTTCTGATAAATGATTTATGTTAAATTTGAGGAACATGTAAGAATGATTTCATAATGGGATGGGTAGGGCCTATATCTCTCTCCAATGCAATGGGTAAATATTTATATCTCATGAGATAGACATGGCTGGAACAACAAGTAAATCTGATTTTGTAATACAGGACTAGAATGGCATGTAAACCCAGTTCAGTAATGGACATTGTACACTATGATGGTCTTTGCAGAAATGCTTTGGCTACTATGGAAATAATATCATGTGCTTAATGGTTTTCCATAATTACATGTTTTATTCCCATGCTATTTTATCAGGGTTAATTTTACTTTGTGATCAATGCCTTATATAATGCCAATATTTATGTCATTACTCATGTTTTATGTTCATGATTTTATGTTCAAATATTTATAGATATTTTTATGTTCTCCATGTTTACCCTTACGAAGAATTTGAGCACACCCTTTATATATTTTCTTTTCCCAGGATATAAAGAAATTTTTTAGGTAAGAAAACAAAAGGGGAAGCTCTTTATGGGAGATGTTGATGAACTTTCACCATGTTATGAAGATTATGTTCCGAGTTTCTAAAGACACTAAACTAATACATTCTTCAGGAATCTGTTTTTGTTATGTATTAAGAATCCTGAAAAAGTAATTTAATGTCTATGTATGCAAAAATTTTCACCTCTTCAATAATAATTTTATTTTATTATTTAATTTACAGTTATTCCATTTTCATTTTTTCCCACTAGAGGCCTACACAGACACAACTGAAGTCATGCCAAGGGTAAAACTGCAATCCTAAACGCAATGGTGCCATCTGATTTTTTATCCGGGTACCCATTTAATAGTTATTTCACATTTAATAGAAAACTTATATTTAATTCTAAACATTTTTCGATTGATCATTCTGGGAACTCAGGCCATCAGAATTTCACGACGTCTCAGTGATGGTTCTCAAAATATTTTAAAATAATAAAATAAAATTATAAATATATTCTCATAAATTAAAAATTAAATCTAATTAGATATATAAAACATCTAAACCCATTATTATAGTAAAATTGTTTCATGAATAAAATGGGTTTTCACTTTTTCTTTTCTTAGTAAAAAAAATTAGAAGATATTTATTTTCCTCGATTGAATTTATTATTTTCTAAGGAAATAAAATTAATATATATTTAACAATTTTTTTATTCATATTCATACCAAACAACTGAACAACATTGTGATAAAAATAATATTCAAATAATATTGTTTTACTTTATATTTTAAGCTCGAAGTTGTGTATAGTGTTCACTATTGAGTATATTATTATTTAAAAATATTTCATAAAATAAACACATGGTATAATAAATCCTCCTCCCTATAATGAAATTACATCAATTAAATTTCGATCATAATATTCCTGAAATTAATATATCCTAACATAATTATAAAAATCGATATATATTGTATTAAAAATATTTTCTTCCGTGTTTTGAATATCATAATTTTTACGAATGTACACACATAACAATTATAATTGAAATTGTGTTTCAGAAAACAGAAATGCTTTATGAGTTTTAAATTACAAATGAAACTCAATTGATTTTCATCATATTTTTCTAGTTTGATAAATTCCTTTTCTATTGGGAATGAAAATTTGATAAATTTTACATACAATATTTTTTAAATCTAATAATCCTCATTTCATCATTTCATGAGTATCATTATTATTGTGATTAATTTTTTATCCATGATAGGTAATTTAATGTTTTAATCCACTATAAGAGCTATAAAATGATGGACATAAATTTTAATAGTCCAAAATACTAACTGGTTAGTACATAATGAAATAATAACCAAATTTAAAAATAAATATAATATAATAAGATTGAATAATTCTAAACCCAAATATAAACAATGTTATCTATCATATTATTAATGTAATCCTAATGTAACCATTATCACTTTTAAAATCACATATTCAAACATTAATATGACTTAATAACATATTTCACAATATAAATTTAGTAAATAACATAAATTTAAATAATAAAATATATAATATAAATAGTATAATTTTATATGGATAACATTTTCTTGTCACATAATTTAATTGATGGTCACATAAATTCTTCTAAAAAACAAAATTTTAATGAAAATAAATTTTCAAATTGTTTGTTAACATTAAACATATTTTTAAAATATTCAATTTTAATATATTAATTGTAAAAAAATATAATATTAGAGAATTACATGGGTGTTTTCTTAATCCTCATTCATGATTACCAGTGATAAATAGAATCACCACATCATTAAATATTCTCAATTTAAACCATTATTACCCTGAATTCGAATCCTGAAAGGTAAAATTCAATGATGAGTGCTATTTATATTCATTTTTTCATTGAATTATCATAACATATTCCATATATATTTATATATATAATAAATTATTCATAAGATAAAAATCCAGAATTTATATTCACAATCACTAAATTAATCATAAAAGTAATTTCAAATAATTTTTCAAATAATTATTCTCAACTTATTCACACGGTCACTATAACCCATATATTATCTCAAGATATAATCAGTAAACACTGAATTATAATTATTATTTTATTCCTCAATACATGGGGAATTGGTTCTCATAATACATATATCATTATGAATAATTAACTATAAATTACATTGTTATTTATTGCTAATTAAATAATGTGTATGATATCATTTTATAAACATGTTACAAGGACTCATTACATTTAATCATTTACCCAAGTGAATTTTCAATGATTCTTGATATGTTGGGCATTGAATCCTTTTCCTACAATGGTCAATATCTCTTGAACTTATATGAATGAATAATTTTATCTTATTGTAAGGTATAAATATTTTGGGGTTGACTATTTTTAATAAATCAGAATAGTTATTTATGCATAATCATATGATATTTCACCCTAGATTATCTTATGTTTTGTTTCTGGATATTTAAATTGATATAAATAACACACTGACTCAGTTTGCATAATATGTCTAGGATCTTCTATACTCCAACACTATATGTATTGGTATTTATAGATATGTAATAAATATGTTGACTAAATATGTTGATTATATTCCATCCTCCATGAGATATCCCCAAATAATGGAACTTATTTCGTTTCCCTAATTTCTTATAGAATATTGAGTTATGTAATAAAAATAGATATGATGTTCTAAGAAGATGACTAGGCTGTTATCATAATTATCATTTAATCTATGTCAATATAAATTCTATTTTCTAAGGTTCCCACTAATCTTGTGTACATAAAAACTATAAAATCATCTACATATGTAACATAGAGATATTTAATACTTTATTATATTGGTATATCATTTAGAGATCACATTAATAATGATATATTATTTTAGAACTATTTTAAAACAATATGAATAAATGACATGACTGTTTCATTTTAAATTAATAACTTCTCATGAAAAAATATTATTCAAGAATCAACTAAATTTAGTGATTACTTCATTTATTTAATTTGAGAAAAAAAATGTTGGTTACGTATTATCAAATAAGGATACATATAGTGGAATTTATCAGAAATAAATTATGTATATTTAATATTTTTGAGTGAATAATCTAAACACATTTCATTAAATCTAGAATATTTGATCAAAACACTACCATTTCTGATATCAATTGAACAACAATATGAAAAATGAAAAATTATTTTCAATAATGGAAATTACATATTTTATACATCATGATTATACCATCAGGGACATGACTAATATATCATAAATATTATCAACAAGGGATCATCTTTGAAAGCATACATATTGTCATGGCCTCTTAAAAAAATATTACATAAATAGGTAGGGTAAAAACCTAAAACCCATCTATTATTAAATGAAATTATCGTATTGAACTATATTGTATGCCAAAATTATTTCCCATGATATGTTTTGATGAGCTCTAGGGAAATCTAAATCCTAGAACAACCTATAATGGTGACATCCTATGAATTATTTAAATATTGAATGATAGATACAAATAATTCTAATAATTTCTTATAGATCCACAATTAGATATATTTAATTGATAAAACATGATATCAATATTTCTACCATAAAATAGTAAACATCCCAAACATGTATACCTCAAATAAAACAATTATATAATATGGAATATGTTTAACATAATATCAATATAGTAGAAAAGATAATGAATATATCCTCATTACATAAAATATTTTAGTGAAGCAGAAAATTAATGTCCATGGAAAAAGATGAATGATAAAGAATATAGTTATAAGAAATGTAATACTCACAAAATATATATTAATCAATAAATGATTAAAGGACAAAAAAGGACAACCCATTCATAAAAATTTTCTGTTTTGAATAATATCTAATAATTTCTAAAATAACGACAAAATATTATAAAAAATTTATAAATAACATTTTTTTTGTAAGATTAATGTTAGAAATGACATTCCATAATCTTTTAATTCCATTATGAAAATAGTACCCTTTCCATTTTTTTTATTTATAACTAAAAAACCATAATTATTGATAAAAATATTTTTATTGAAAACAATCCTTGGACCCTATAAAAGATGATTAAATTGAAAACATGTCCATGATCGAAAAAATATGTTTATTATATATTCAACAAATGATATCATCCATTTCACATGTTTATATAAAATAAAAAAATAATTATTCCTAATTTATTTAAAAGATACATTTTATCCATTATAATTAAATAAAAAGGAAAGGAAGTGATAAATTTAATACTTTTATTATTTTGGAAATAAATTTTAATACAAAGATTTAATTAACATGGATATGGACTAATAATATTCCCCACTGAAAGAAATAAATATAGTAATCATTACATACATGAACATTCAATCTAATTAATTATTAAGAGAGAGAAGAAATTAAAAATTCACATTTCATGAAAATATCATTCAGAGTGGATAAAAAAATAGAGGGATTAGGATATTTTGGATCTTCAACATTTTAAAAAGAAATATGATCGAAAATAATCATTAATTAATATGAGATTGTAATATAAATATAATTCTTATTTCATAAATTATGAATATAAACCCATTATAATTGAAAACAAAAATAAAAAAACATCTAATACCTCAAAAGTAATATTTATGATTAAACAAGTCAAATGGGAATTAGACACATAATATTAAATAAATTTGGTTTATAATGTAAATCATGTATCATAAAAGTGTAAATATGACATAATTTCCCTTGTCTAAACACCAAAATGTTTCATATACAATATTGAAATCATTAATAACAAACATATATTTATTATAAATTTTGAAAATAACCTTATTCATAATCATATTACTAAATATAGTAGACTTATGACATTTTATCAAATGTTTATTAGGAAATCATTATTAATTTTATCTTCTCATGTCCTAACTGATCCACTTTTCATCCAATTTTCAGTTTGGTTATTCCAGTCATTGAATATTTGTCATCGATTCATCCATTAAAATACTAATAACGATATGATGATTATTTTAATAAATTTAATAGTAATATTTATTCATTCATGCATTAAATTCATGGGAAAATCACATCTCTTTATAGAATTGTATGACCACAAGTAATAATAAACAATATTATCATTTCCAATAGATTTTAGGGAAATATTGTATGTAATTTATCATATTTTATTAAATAATAATAATTTCATCAATTATATATATATTATTTAAAAATATAATAACAAATATTCTGTTTTTTGATGTGATGAAAAATAAAAAACATTTCTTCATAGAGGTTGTAGTCTACATGTATACACTATCAATGCTTCTTTTAACATTGGATAGGAAAGGTGATGAGTACAATATTTTCCATTAGCATAGTAAAATTTTATTATATGTAAGGTAACAATGCTATTATATAATATTTTATAGGAAAAATACAGTGACAGTAAATGGAGAAATAACATTAATGAAAATATAAATTAGTTATACATATTTAGATAAATTTAACACACTATTATTTTATAGTATGTAAATTGCTAAATTTAACCTCTTCGATATATTATGTTACACACAACACTGAGTTTAAACTGAAAATTTAATGTTGTTACCTAATTATTATAACCCAACATCTAAATTATGAGGAATTAAATTTATTAACCACATAATGAGATATATAATTTCTGTCTCACTAATAATATTTCAATTAATTCACTATAAATAATAAATTAATTTTTTTTAA
The DNA here is from genome assembly GCA_963277665.1 of Viscum album. NCBI lineage: Eukaryota > Viridiplantae > Streptophyta > Magnoliopsida > Santalales > Viscaceae > Viscum > Viscum album. Next base: position 897,169,522 of record OY728138.1, read on the forward strand.
ATTATATTATTCATCAAAAATATTTTTTTATTTACATAAATGGTTTTAGTTATTTATATTAATAAATGATATATTAAATTTTTATAAATTATATAAAATTTATTTTATATATCTATTATTATTTCTATAAATATCAATATAAATATAATTTTGTTGAATTATTGGTAATATTTTAAAAAGAAGGATTTCCTAGTGAATAGTGAAAATACATATTTTTATAAAACATTTATTTTATTTATATTTAGAAGTATCTATAAAATTTTAATTTAATATAAATGTTCCTTAGATAAAATTTACATATTTATATTATAATTAATTACATTATAATCATACATATATATTATTTTTCTGTATGAAATTTAGTTTTTTAAAAATTAAATTTTCTAGAAAACTATTTATCATTTTTTGTGGGATAAATATTAATTTAAATTATGAAAAAAAATTACTGAATTAAAAAAAAATTATTCCATATTGGTAATCATATGTTCCAAATTTAAAAAATATTTCCATTTTATTTGGGATCAATATGAATAGTTACCATGTTAATATTTTTTACGATGATAAAGGGTAAATTTGGAAATTTTTTAAAAAAAATTATAAGGGATATAAAAACACTGTATAAAATTATCAAAACCAGTTCAATGTTTAATGATAATATATATTAATTTAAATTTTGGTAATATAATCATTTATCGAAATTTGAATGAAATTGTGATGTTTATAGTATTAAATTTAATGAAATGTCAAAGTTGTACTGCTCAGATTTTAAATAGCTATAACATAATTTATATGGGAATTTATATAATATATCATACACTATAATTACTAATTTTTAATGTAAAATAATTATATTCATAGTTATTACTTATTTATTAATTTTAAGGCAAAAATAATTATCATGAAATCATGCAGAATTATGATGCAATAATTATTCAATTAATAGGAAAATAAAATAAATGAAACAAAAAATATTAAAATAAATATAATTTTATATAGTAAGTATGAAATAAGATATATATATATATATTTATTTATATAACATTTTAATTATTCAATAAAATATATTTTTAGTATTATATATGTTATATTATTATTATTTAAGTCAGAATAATGAATATTTCTTAAAATTAACATTATTGATATTTTATAGTAAATAATATTTTATTAAATGATATAATATTTAAAAATAATAATAAATTCACAATATTAATTGTGATTTTATTTTAACTGTTATAAATTTTCCATTTATCATTTAGTTTTAAATTTATAGCAACTATATTAACCCTGAAAATGTAAAAAACCATGTTGTCATGGTTAGAGATAAAATAGTTAACTTATGGTTAAAACCAAGTGAAAAGGGTATAAATTTAGAAAAAAATATAGAATTTATAATATTTTTTATTTTTATAAAATAATAATATTTCAATAGAAATTAAATTTCTAAATCCTTTAGAAGTTGAAAATAAATTTACATTAAATTATTTATTTCAGAAATTCATAATGTTCCTTCCACTCAATAATAAAAGAGAACCCATTAATTACCTTATTTTATCAAAATTGCACCACATATCTCAACCTAAATCTTATAATTTTCCATAACAACAACCCTATACATGTTTTGGGTGTCTTGGTCTTCCAAAAAGACCATCCTTACAACCTATAAGAGGAGATCTAAAGGAAGACTTCCAAAGAAGGGGTAATTGTATATACCAACTAATTCATGTCCATTTATAAATTTAAGTATTATATATATATATATATATTATATGTTATTATTATTATAAAATAACAATATTTTAGCCTTCATCAAATCTATGAAAAACAAAATCACCACACGTGTGTAAGTACGACTTAATATCTCTCTATAACAGTGTAATTTTTTTTCATCACCACATTAGATATATTTTTATATTGACCGAAATAGTGGGTATATATAATAAATATGATATGATATTGATTATTTAAAATTAATATATCATACACATTCATAACCTTTATAGAATTTAAAAATGATATCATTGCTAGTGTGTACGTATAGTTTATCATCCCTGTGAAGAGATGTGATTCATTTTCAATGTTATATACTACTGAATGGGAATAATAGTGTATTTAATGATTAAATATTATATTTATGTATATAAAATTATTATGGATATTTTTAATAAATAACCTATTAAAGGGAACATTGACTATAAAGATAGACAAGGATGAGAAAACAAGCCAATTGACACCTAAAACAGTGAAATGAAAAAAATAATTAATAAATGAGTGTAAAATTGTTTTAAGGATATAATATATGATATAATAAAAATAAATATGATTCTAATATATATTACTAATATGTTTAAACACAATATATAAGATTTTTAGTTATGTATTTTGGAAATTATTCCAAATGTAATTGATTATTTAATAGTCACATTATTAATCAGGTTTGTTTATGTCTAATTATCCATTTGGGAATATATATTTTACTTGCCCATTTATTGGTAATATATTTTTTGAAAAAAATTTATGAATATAAAATAAATTTTAATGACATTTTAACCGTGATTAAATTTTTTTAAAATTGTTAGAAATGAATCTTTTTTCATTTTAAAGATGATGTACTTTATGACTATTCATGAAAAAATATAGATGGATTGAATTTTTAACTTAAATTAAATTAGAATATTTTCATAAAAACATGACATATTAATGTGGGGAATTTTATTTTTTATTTTTATATGGTTATTTTAAAAAATATATTTTCATTCCATTAGTTGACATTATTTTAAAAATAAATAAATTTACAAATTGAAAGGAAATATTAATCCAGATTTTATTCAATGATATAATATATGGTATTATAATCTTGGGAAACATTATTTACAAAATAATATGTTTATTATACAATAATATAACATATTTCATATTTAATTGAGTGGTTAATGACCAGTTTGACTATGTGTATAACACTTCGATACCATTCAACATTTTATTCTAGATGGATTATGATTATGTTTATTGGATGGGAAATTTATTAACATTTTGTATGAAAGATTAAAAAAAATTGTGTACACTGACTATGTTTCACCTATTTTACCTATGGAATAAATTATACATATTATGTGAAGGGTGGGTCTGTCTATTATCTCTCGATGCATCAGTAGGTCTAATGAGAAAAACTAGGTTGGGTATTGGATATAGACTTAATCATTTAGGTATTGTTTCTTTGCTAAATTAATGATGATATGTTTTTGATTTCCTCCATTATATATTCCCTCATTAAGTTATTAGTTATTGATATTATATATGATATTTTATTATTAAAAAATCAATGGTTATGTTCCATTATCATTTGTTTATTTATATGTAATTTTTTATCATATTTTTTTCCAACCATATTTTGAAAATGTTAGTGACTAAATACCATGTTCTTCACTTATTTACATTTTTATATTTTTTATTACTTATTTACTCACAACTTCCAGTATATTCTTAACCATACTATGCATGTAATTTCAAACATTTCATATGTTTTTCACTAGGATATTTGGAAGGGTTATGTAATTAATTATGGAAGGTTATGCTAATTGTAATAACGGTTTTTTCTGAATAAAATATTTATTGTTTCGTATGTCTGAAATGAAAAATGAATATCACATATCTCTATATCATACCAAGACAACTAAAATATTCAATACTTCCGGATTTTATTTCATATATCTTATATTAATCTGTTAATGTGACCACTGACTATGGGTAACTAGGGTAGATGAATTTATAGTTAGTAATACATATTGTATAAAAAACTGTTGGATCTGAATCTACGGATTACACACAAGAGGGGGGGGGGTGAATTGTGTCTTTTCAAAATTATTACAATCTCTTCAATTTAGACAAATTCTGTCCACTATGCTTTAGCACTATTAAATATGCAACGGAAAAAGTAAAAGCATGAACACACGGATGTATAGTGGTTCGGGGAACAGAAGGCCCCTAGTCCACTCCACCAACGCTCAAATCCACGAGCTTGGCGATTTTCACAATCTGGTCCTCGTTTCCACAGACCTGTTCACAACTGAGTACAGGCAGTTGAAACCTTTACAAGTTTCAGGAAAACACAGCCTTCCTGGTTCAAACACGAACTCACACAGCTTAGAACAAGAAGCTGATCACTCAAACATAAAAAGGGTTTCGATAAAGAAAACACTTCTCCAGTTGTTCTTCACAATTGCAACAGAATGCAATTGACAGTAGATAGATCGTCGTCTTCAGAAAATAAAGATCTGTAATCAAAACAGTTCTGAGTCGATCCAGTTGCAATAGATATTACAAGAAACTTCACAACTTCAACAGCAGTAGATTCACAACAGATAGTCGATGTAGAACATGTGAATCCGCTATCAAGATCTTCCTTCGGTAATAAAGGTTTTACACTTCTTCTCGATCACCAGAAAAGAACGCCTTCACACAGTCTCTATTTCTTGATCGTTAAAAGATCAATCTATATATTTCATACACTTTCCTGTGTATATATATCTATCCGAAGTTTCCAAGATAGAACATATATATTCAAATCTGAGAAAATCTTCCGCATAAATAGATCCATGAAAATTTCCTTTAGATTCGCGATATTAAAATATTAAAATAAAATAGCCGTTGTAACTCCCCTGAAGAATCGGCATAAAAATCTCCGTTTAAATCAATCATTAATCCGTTGAAAATCGTCTTTGATTCAGTCAAAGTCGTACTTAAGAATCGGCTCGAAATCCGCTTAATAATCCGCCTGTTTGACCAATGCAAAAAGGAAATATCGTCTGTCAAAAATATCCCGACGCCAAACGTAGGGTTGATGACGTGGCTCCAAATGTAGGGTTCACAAACGTAAGGTTCAGAACGTAAGGTTCAGAACATACATACTTTCTCTTCAGCATTCAAACGTAGGGTTGATCATCCATACTTTGTCTTGCTTCAACTCTCCAAAGAACGTACGGTTGATGATAAAAGTAAGGTTGATGATCCATACTTTTGAGAAAAAAACTCAACACTGAAAACTAACGTACGGTTTCTCTTCCATACTTGTCCAACAACAAAAACGTAAGGTTCCTTCCAAACGTAATGTTCTTCTTCCATACTTTTCAACAACGTAAGGTTCATTAACCATACATTTCAAAATAACGTAAGGTTCCTTAACCATACGTTTCTTTTAACATAAAAAGTAAACTTTTCATCCATACGTTACGTTCATCAACATAGGGTATGAACAGTAATTCCAGTACACGCTAAAACTGATCTCGCGCTACAGTGATTCCAGAACGCGCTAAAATTGATATCGCGCTACAGTGATTCCAGAACGCGCTAAAATTGATCTCGGAATAAATGATGTATGAAATCTCGTTATATGAAATAAATAAATAAAATAAATTCCTGCAAAATACTCAACGAAATAATTAGTAAATAATTAAGGGTATTTGTGAGCATCAAAATCGTCATAAAGAGACAGAGTATTATTTAAAATAATCTCCCCCTTTAAAAAACATTATTTTGAATTGTTTGAAAACAATACATTGCTCAACAATCTCCCCCTTTTTGATGATCACAAAACCCATAAAATAATAGAACTAATTTAATTGCAATCTTTATTGAAAAATTAGTTTTATAAATTTTTTTAATTTTGAAAGGATTAAAACAATATTTAACTATAATAAAATTTCTCCCCCATAAAAATAAATTTTCAGCTAAAAATAGATAAAAGATAAATGTCGTATATATCCAAATTCTCCCATATATCCAAATTTCTTCATAGGAAACAAATGAATTTAAATGTTGTGTTTATCCAAATTCTCCCCCTTTTTGTGATATCAAAAAGAATGAAAAATTACGGATTTGAACACATTCAATATTGCACTGAACTATAAGTAAATGCTATAATTAACTGTGTATGAATAAGTGAATTTGTTATACTGGCTAACTCAATCATAAATCAATAAACAACAAAACAAAAAAAAATAAGAAAAGAATTTTCATTCACAAGCTGTTATATATAAACGATTGTGATATACAGAGGAATCAAGGTTCATAGTTAAGACAGGGAAAAAGGTGTCTATCTCCTTTGAATCGCGGTCTTTATCTCTGTAAACTGTTCTCTGAGCTTCTTCATCATCCCATATCCTAACTTGATGATAAGATCTATGTTCTCTTGAGTCATATGAATATCTTCAATCAAATTAACTCTGAAAAACTCATGCATTCTTTCTTCTTTTTCAACAAAAAGAGCCAGTTTTTCTGATAACCGATTCAAAAGAATCCTAATCGGTTTCTCTCCAAATGTAAACTGATCCACTAAAAATCTCTGATTATCTAGCAAAACTGACAAAGGGGCACTATTACACTGAAGATCGTGTAATCTGTCACTCATATTGCTCATTTCTGCAGTAATTGCTTGAAATTTCCGAATCAAATCAGGTGAAGAGCCTGATCCACTCACAGCACTGTTTGCAACAGACTCAAATTTATTCTCCATGTAAATCTTCAACTCAGACAAATCATCTTTCTTTACCATCTCTGATTTTAACTGATCAACAGCATGCAGCATATCAGTCTTAAACAAATCTACTTCCTGTCTTGAAACAGTACATTCTTTCAGCTTCTGAAACTTCAACTGCTCTAAGTTCAGAGAATTTCTGAGACTAACATTCTCAGATTCTAACTAAGAGATACGCTTGTACAACTCAAAAACTTCTTCTTTTCTCGAATTAGGGGCACCCTGTGCTTGATTCTCATGTCCAGAATTAGGTTGATGAAGCAGGGCAAGTGGTAAGGAATCTGCATCTGAGTGTTCTTTGTCCTTGTCCTGACATGGTTGATCCACTGAACTATCTTTTGAAGCCTGAAACTCTTACACTAAAAAATCTTCCTGAAGTACCTCTGTATTAGCTTCAGAAGTATGTTCATCACGAACAGTAGTATCTCTGACTTCTACTGATTGGTCAAGAACAATATTTTCATGTAAATCTTGAGGTCGGGCCACTTCTTCACCAGGCACTGACTCCATAAGTTGTTCTTGTTGAATTACTTTTTCAACAGCCACAGCAGCAGATTGAGGTTCTTTTTGAGTTTCTGTTTGAGCTGCTGGTTCCTCTATCGGTGCATTCTGCTCCACAACAGCTTCTCTCACAAATGAATAAGAAAATAACGGTTCAGAGGATTTCAAGGCAGGAGAGATAATTTCTTCATCAATTGACCTCTTCCTTCTAGATTTAAGTCCTTCTTGACTTCTCTCTTCCTCAACTTCCTCCATCTCAAAACGAATTCTCCTTGCCACTGTACTAACTCTTGATTCTGCTTGTCCCTCCTTGGACTTAGCCGGTTGAGCCTGAGCACTCTCCGAGTTTTCCTCAGCTCCAATAGGTAAGAGTTTTCCTTTAATTGGGCTCTAGAAGTATCCTACATTCCTCAAAGTTCCAGCATTAAAAACATTACTATGGTGACATTTCACCCCAGCATCTACCAATCTGATCATTCTTCTTTTAAACAAAAACAAAGAAATGAACCTTCCATAAGGGAAAAAGGTCATTCTTGCTTCACTCTGACAGCAGTAACTCAGATATCTTATCATAAACCGAGGAAAATTAAACTTAATATCACACATCAGAAGATACATTATGTACATGTCCGGGTATAGGATTTTCTCCATCTCAGCCATTCTTGGTGCTAAACCAGTCTGAACAAATTTTACCAAAATTTTATGATCAGGCTCCAAATACTTAATAAACATCTTCTTTATCACTCTGGTTCCAAACAGAAAAGTCATAATTTCTTCAGACATATGTAAAGAATCTCCAATATTCCGTAAATCGAAATGAAAAACTCCTTCATGAGGGTAGTTAAGAATTTGACTTATCTCTACAGATGATATTGAAAAGTCCTTATCCTCTATTTGAGCCAATAAACTATCCTCTATATCTCCAAGGCTAAACTGAACAGTTCTAAAGAAATGTCTCATTTCTGCCTCATATAGAAACTCAGAATTTTCACTATTAAAATCTTGCTCAAGGCTTTGAAACGACAACGCTTGCTTCAACAGTAAATTAGTTTCAAACAGCCACTCTAAATCTATGACTTTACCTTGCAGTATTTTCCGACTAACTACCTTAGGTTTCTTTGCAGCACTGCTCTCGGCTTCATCTGGACGCTTAGTCTTTGACATTCCAACAACGATTTCTGAAGGTTCGTAAGTTTAGGGTTTGAAGATTCAGAAAAGGGTTTTGGAGCAGATGTGCGGTTTTAGGTTTTCGAAAGGGTTTCCGAAAAAGGTGAAGCAGTTTAGAAGGTGAAACGGTTCTGACAGCCTTGATTCCCATGTAATCACTAATCATTACTTTTATTTAAAACAAAATAAAATTACTTATAGCGGGAAACAGAAATTAAGCAGAATTCGAAAACAGAATAAGATTTAAAAAAAACTATTTAAAATTAAATAAACCTAACTCCCCCTTAATAAATTCAAACCTTGCCGTGGGAAGTGGTTTAGTAAAAATATCTTCTAATTGATTTTCTGTATTTAAAAATTCTAAAAATATATCCTTTTTAAACACATGATCTCTTAAAAAGTGATGTCTTATATCAATGTGCTTAGTTCTAGAATGACTAATAGGATTTTTTGAAATATTAATTGCACTAGTATTATCACATAAAATAGGTGTATTATTGAAATTTAATCCAAAGTCCATAAGAGTGTTTTTCATCCACAACACCTGTGCACAGCAACTACCTGCAGACACATATTCTGCCTCGGCTGTTGACAGGGCAACTGAGTGTTGTTTCTTACTAGACCATGATACTAAAGACTTCCCTAAAAAGTGACATGTTCCTGAAGTACTCTTCCTATCTAATCTACAGCTTCCAAAGTCAGCATCTGAATATGAAATTAAATTAAAATCAGAGGTTTTTGGATAAAGAAGAGATTGATAAATAGTACCTTTTAAATATCTAAAAATTCTTTTAACAGCAGTTAAATGGGATTCTTTGGGATTTGATTGAAATAGAGCACAAAGACATACTGAATACATTATATCTGGTCTACTAGCAGTAAGATATAACAAACTACCAATCATAACTCTATATAACTTGTTGTCCACTGATTTTCCAGTTTCATCCAAATCAAGTTTTATATTAGTACACATAGGAGTTGTAAATGGCTTGCTGTTTTCAAGTCCAAATTTCTTAAGTAAATCAGTAATGTATTTGCATTGATTTAAAAAATTTCCAAAATCTTTTTGAAATATTTGAAGACCCAAAAAGAAATTTAATTCTCCCATCATACTCATTTCAAATTCTTTTTGCATTAATTCTGAAAATTCATGACAAAGAATTTTATTGGTTGATCCAAAAATTACATCATCAACATAAATTTGAACCAACAAAACATTTTTTGTCACAGTTTTCTTAAAGAGTGTTGGATCTTCCAGTCCAACAGTAAAATCATTTTTCAAAAGAAAAGAACTTAGTCTTTCATACCAAGCTCTAGATGCTTGTTTAAGGCCATAAAGAGCTTTAGTAAGCTTGAAAACAGAATCTAGTTTTTGAGAATTTTCAAAACCAGGAGGTTGCTCAACATAAACTTTCTCCATTAAATAACCATTTAAAAAGGCAGATTTAACATCCATCTGAAATAATTTAAAATTCATATAAGATGCATAGGCTAAAAGGATTCTAATGGCTTCTAACCTGGATACAGGTGCAAAGGTCTCATCATAATCTATTCCTTCTTCTTGATTATATCCTTTAGCTACTAATATTGCTTTATTTCAAGTTATTATCCCTTGATCATCCTGTTTCTTCCTAAAGACCCATTTAGTTCCTATTACTGGATAATCATGTGGTCTTTCAACTAATTCCCAAACCTTATTTCTCTTGAACTGGTTCAATTCATCCTGCATTGCTATTACCCAGCTCTCATCATCTAAGGCTTCTTCTATGGTCTTAGGTTCTTGTTGGGATAGGAAAGCAGAGAATTCAACTATGTTTCCAAGGTTTCTTCTAGTTTGAATACCAGTCTCTAAGTCACCTATCACAGATTCTAAAGGGTGATTCTTTAAGGTTCTAGACTTTCTAGGCATTACATTCAAAGGTTCTTCAGTGTCATGTTCTTCTGAACTGGACTGAATTTCTTTTATATCATTTTCAAAATCATTCTTTAAATTCTCAAGTCTCATGTTTTTATTAGAATCAGGTTCATCTATTTGTTCTATCCTTTTCTCAAAAGGATCAGATTCATCAAATTTCACATGAACTGATTCTTCAACAATCCTTGACTTTTTATTATAGACTCTATAAGCTTTGGAGGTTGCAGAATATCCTAAGAAAATACCTTTATCAGATTTTGGATCAAATTTACCAATATTATCTTTGGTATTCAAGATGTAAACCTTGCATCCAAAAACTTTAAAGTAATTTACTTTAGGTTTTCTATTATTCCATAGTTCATAGGGTGTCTTTTTCAAAATAGGTCTTATTAAAATTATATTCATTATATAACAAGCTGTATTAACAGCTTCTGCCCAGAAATATATAGGTAGGCTATATTCATTTAACATAGTTCTAGCCATTTTTTGAATAGTTCTATTTCTTCTTTCTACAATCCCATTCTGTTGAGGTGTTCTTGGAGCTGAGAAGGTGTGTTTAATACCCATGTTTGAGCAAAAGGAATTAAATTCCTGGTTCTCAAATTCTCCACCATGATCACTTCTCAATGATATTATATTAAAACCTTTTTCATTTTGAACAGATTTACAAAAACCTTCAAATAAACTAAAAGCATCACTTTTAAATTTCAAAAAGAAAATCCAAGTAAATCTAGAATAATCATCAACTAATACATAAACATATAATTTACCAGCTAAACTTGCTACTCTTGAAGGTCCAAACAAATCCATATGGATAAGTTCTAGAGGTTTAGTTGTAGCAACATTATTAACAGATTTGAATGATGATTTGTGTTGCTTGCCAAGCTGACATGCATCACAGAATCTGTCATTTTCAAATTTGAGACTAGGCAAATCAAAAACTAGATGTTTCTTAGATAATTTATGTAAAGCATATATATTGCAATGACCAAGTCTTCTATGCCAGATCCAGGATTCACTTATATTAGCAGTTAAGCAGTTTACTTGTTGTTTACACAAGGAATACAAATCCAAAGTATAAACATTATCAGTTCTGGGTGCTCTAAACTTAAACAGTTTATCTTTAGAAACAGTACAACTATTGTCAGTAAAATCAACAGTGTATCCATCATCACAGAGTTGAGAGATACTTATCAGATTGTGTTTTAACCCTTGTACATAAAGTACTTTGTTGATTGAGACTGTCTCTGGATCTCCAACTGTTCCAATACCAATAATCTTTCCTTTGGAATTGTCACCAAAGGTGACAAGTCCTCCTTCCTTTCGAGTAAGAGAAGAGAAATTAGCTGAAGTTCCACTCATGTGTCTTGAGAAGCCACTGTCCGTATACCATATTTCTTTCTTTCTTTGGTGACCTGCTACCTGCAAATACATTCAAACAAATTGCTTTGGTACCCATATTTTGTTGGGTCCAGGAGTGTTAGCAAGCAGTGATCTGGGTATCCAGATTTGCTTTGTTTTCATAAAATTGATTGAATCATATAGATCATTGGAAATATAAGCTTTCTTAATTCCACATATTTGAGGTTGTCTTAGAAAACAGTTTTTAGCTATATGACCTTTTGTTCCACAGAAGTTACAAATAACCTGTTTAGTGCTAGGAACAAAATAATTTTTGTATAACTTAGGTTTTTCTCCTCTACTTCCAATTCCAAACCTTTCCTTTTTAATAACAGTTTTTCCAAGTATCTCATTTAAGGCGTTTTCTCCTTTTGTAAAAACTAATGCAGCCTTTTTATAAGATTCTACTTCATCCTGTAGAGTTTTTATTTTTGATTAAAAATTAATTTTATTTGAGTCAGCAGAGTTGTATTTGTCAATTAATTCCTTATGTTGTTTTAGCAAAGTATTTCTCTCATCTGAAATAGCTTTATGCAGGTTCTTTATAGATTTATATTTTTTTAATAATGAGTCATACCTTTCTTCAAGCATATTGCAGTAAGCTGCATGTTTTTTATTTGAGAAGCTTGTTTCAATATTTGATTCATTATTTTAGTCAGAGGAGTAGTATGAGTGTACCTCATCAGTTTCAGCCATGAAACACATATTTGCTTTTAAATTGGATTCCTCCTTCTCTGAGCTTGATTCAGAAGAATTACTTGAGTCTTCAGAAACACTCCAAGTAGCTTTCATAGCTTTCTTGTCTTTCTGCTCATAATCATCTATTTTGAAGAATTTCTTCTTCTTTGCATCTTTCAATTTTGGGCAATCCGGTCTGATATGTCCCATCTTTTTGCATTCATAACATCTCACTTCCTTGCTATCCTTCTTGAATGATTTCTTGAAGTCTTTCTTCTTACTGTAGAACTTTCTGAATTTCCTGGCTAGCTGAGCCAGTTCTTCATCCGAATTTGAAGAATCAGAGCTTTCTGATTTAGCACATACTTCTCTATTCTTCATCTTTCTATCCTTTTGTTGAGAAGTCACTTTTAAAGCAGTATTTTCCCTTTTTATGTAGACTTTATGCTGATTTACCTCATCTTGCATTTCAGCCTCGTACATCATCAATGTACCAATCAGCTCTCTCATAGTTAGATCTTTAACAGAAGTTGATTGTCTGATTGCTGCAGAGATTCCATTCCATCGAGTAGGAAGTACTCGCAGTACTTTTAACGCTTGATCAGCCTGCTTGATTGGTTCTTCTAGAGCTGTTATATTATTGACAATTTCTGTCAATCTTCCATTCATCTGAGTGATGCTCTCTCCTTCAATCATTCTGAAAGTATCGAATTTTAATTTTGCAGTTGCATATCTCATCTGTCTTATATTATCTGTTCCTTCATAAGCAACAGCTATTGTTTGCCACATTTCATATGCAGTCGGGCATTGAGATACTCTGTTAAATTCATCCGGTCCTAGACCACAGATGATTGCATTCATAGCTTTTGAATTCATGTCATACTCAGCCTCTGTAGCAGCACTCCATGTATCGGGATTTTCAGGAATTTCATAGGGAGTCAGAATCGTTGAATAGACTTTGTAACCAAGATTTTTCAGATAAATAATCATACGTGATTTCCAGCAGCCATAATTATCTCTATTAATGTAAGGTGCTCTGACCATTGACATTACCTCTCTCGTATCAGCCATGATACACTATGTATAATCTTTAAATACTTCTAGCTTGACAGGACTTTAAAAATAAGAAGCTCCTCCTCTGATACAAATTGTTGGATCTGAATCTACGGATTACACACAAGAGGGGGGGGGGGTGAATTGTGTCTTTTCAAAATTATTACAATCTCTTCAATTTAGAAAAATTCTGTCCACTATGCTTTAGCACGATTAAATATGCAACGGAAAAAGTAAAAGCATGAACACACGGATGTATAGTGGTTCGGGGAACAGAAGGCCCCTAGTCCAATCCACCAACGCTCAAATCCACGAGCTTGGCGATTTTCATTATCTGGTCCTCGTTTCCACAGACCTGTTCACAACTGAGTACAGGCAGTTGAAACCTTTACAAGTTTCAGGCAAACACAGCCTTCCTGGTTCAAACACGAACTCACACAGCTTAGAACGAGAAGCTGATCACTCAAAAATAAAAAGGGTTTCGATAAAGAAAACACTTCTCCAGTTTTTCTTCACAATTGCAACAGAATGCAATTGACAGTAGATAGATCGTCGTCTTCAGAAAATAATGATCTGTAATCAAAATAGTTCTGAGTCGATCCAGTTGCAATAGATATTACAAGAAACTTCACAACTTCAGCAGCAGTAGATTCACAACAGATAGTCGATGTAGAACACGTGAATCTACTATCAAGATCTTCCTTCGATAATAAAGGTTTTACACTTCTTCTCGATCACCAGAAAAGAACGCCTTCACACAGTCTCTGTTTCTTGCTCGTTAAAAGATCAATCTATATATTTCATACACTTTCCTGTGTATATATATATATATATCCGAAGTTTCCAAGATAGAACATATATATTCAAATCTGAGAAAATCTTCCGCATAAATAGATCCATGAAAATCTCCTTTAGATTCGCGATATTAAAAAAATAAAATAACAGAGCCGTTGTAACTCCCCTGAAGAATCGGCATAAAAAGCTCTGTTTAAATCAATCATTAATCCGTTGAAAATCGTCTTTGATTCAGTCAAAGTCGTACTTAAGAATCGGCTCGAAATCCGCTTAATAATCCACCTGTTTGACCAATGCAAAAAGGAAATATCGTCTGTCAAAAATATCCTGACGCCAAACGTAGGGTTGATGACGTGGCTCCAAACGTAGGGTTCACAAACGTAAGGTTCAGAACGTAAGGTTCAGAACGTACATACTTTCTCTTCAGCATTCAAACGTAGGGTTGATCATCCATACTTTGTCTTGCTTCAACTCTCCAAAGAACGTACGGTTGATTATAAAAGTAAGGTTGATGATCCATACTTTTGAGAAACAAACTCAACACTGAAAACTAACGTACGGTTTCTCTTCCATACTTGTCCAACAACAAAAACGTAAGGTTCCTTCCAAACGTAATGTTCTTCTTCCATACTTTTCAACAACGTAAGGTTCATTAACCATACGTTTCAAAATAACGTAAGGTTCCTTAACCATACGTTTCTTTTAACATAAAAAGTAAACTTTTCATCCATACGTTACGTTCATCAATGTAGGGTATGAACAGTGACTCCAGTACGCGCTAAAACTGATCTCGCGCTACAATGATTCCAAAACGCTCTTAAATTGATCTCGCGCTACAGTGATTCCAGAACGCGCTAAAATTGATCTCGGAATAAATGAAGTATGAAATCTCGTTATATGAAATAAATAAATAAAATCAATTCCTGCAAAATACTCAACGAAATAATTAGTAAATAATTAAGGGTATTTTTGAGCATCAAAATCATCATAAAGAGACAGCGTATTATTTAAAATAATCTCCCCCTTTAAAAAACATTATTTTGAATTGTTTGAAAACAATACATTGCTCAACAAAAACATCGGGAAATTGATTAATAAAAACATATATTATATAATATTACACTTTAATAAATTTTCATTTAATTCTATTTATAGGATCACATCTAATTACTTTATAAAATTTCACTGAATATACTAGGATAAATATATAGAATCCTATCTCTAGAATAATGTGTCATGATTTATCCACACAATGAATAATATTTCAAAGATCAAATTGATTCATATAGTTTGATGCATAGACTATATTTTTTGGTTTTTATGAATGAATATAAATATATGGAACCATATTAACAACAAATGTGATGGAACTATCATATATAGGGATTCAAGAATTATTTTGTTGAATGATTTTACCAATATTATTTTGGTTATTAATATCCTAAAATATATACACAATTATGTCTAAATATTTTGATTATCATGTGAGTTATAGAAACCATCATGATTAAAACCTCTATTGAGGATTTATTTTATGGGATATATTCCATATTAATTATATTTTGGGAGGAATTCATGGAAATAATACCAATTGTTTTTGTATTTTTATAATATTATTTAATGAATAATTAAATTATATATTGTGAACCAAATTTTAACAGTATAAATATCCTTATGGGAATATATGGTCTTTGATATTATGGTAATTATGAGTTATATATTTGTTAATAATGAAAAAATAATCATATAAGATACCAACCAATGATAAATCATTTCCATAAAAATTAATATATTAAGGTAATTTATAAGATAATTATCATGTTTTTGGGATTTTATTAAGGAATAAATTAATATTGTTTTATAAAAATCCAAACACATAGGTTAAGCGATAAGTCACTGCATCCAAGAATGCCATGGGGATTAATCCAACCACCAAAGGGAAATAATGGAACATCACTAACCACTAGAATATGTGATGTCATGGTTAGTTATTCTTTATTTCAATGATATCTTATAGATAACCATTAGATTATAAATATATACTCTAATATGTGTTTTATGATATTTTGAAATTTTATCCCTATATGTGGAACCCTATATGATTAATTTTATCATAATATTGTTTTAGTAATAAAGGATGAATTTATTTTGAGAGGAATATATGATTTTTTGTGTATTTATGGTTATGTTTAGTGTATCATGTGAGATTATATGTTTAGGGAAGATAATTTTTTAAGATAAACATTGAATTTTTCAAGGATGTATATATTTTCAGATAGTGGTAAATTTTGGGGTTTTAATATCAAGATTGATTATTTTATATGATATTTAATGTTACTTATTTATTGATTTATCTATGTTGTATTTTATGTATAATAGTTATGTTTTTTGAGATTACGGTAGTGTAATTAAAATTAAGGATTATTATTATTTGAAATTATCTTTCCATTTTCTATCCATTTATTTATTTTTTGAACAAGAAATTGAAGAAGGAATATGTATTTTTTCAATTTTTTATTTATTAATCCATAGAATATGACACTATTGTATTGTTTATAAAAAATAAAATTTACACCATTTGGAGAAAATGATGAGTTTTGGTGGATATTAATTATTGGTTGAAACCATTATTTTTTAGTGACTTTTTTTCCATATATTATTACTATAGGATTTAATCTAATTCCTTAACTCTAGGAATTATATTTTGGTATAAAAACATTATATTCTTATTTCACTTACTGAGAAATGAATTTATTTTTATCGATCATAGTCTTATGGTTTCATGATTGTTAACATTATCATGATCATGTTTTCTATCACACTCCATGAAAACATGATAGTTATATATTTTATTTATTTCCTTATTTTCACTTCCATCTAATTTTCGTAGAATAAAAATCATATGTTTCTGGTGACCTTATCATTTACCTTTATATCTATAAACAGGATTTTTAATTAATCATATTATTGATGTCAATTTCCTATAATGGATTATTTAATTAATAACCATTTATTTTCAAATTTAAATTTAAAATTTACAGGAATATATTTCTTTAATGTGTGGATAATTTGACACCCTAGGATTTCATAGTATGTCTCTCTTCAAATTTAGCAAATTCTATAGCTTACATTGCACGCAACACCCATCATAAATGAATAATGATATAATATTTTATGATTTATATAGGTTACCTCGTGATATGGTTGAAATGAATTGTGTTATACAAATTTTGATATATAAATTTTCTCAAATAATTATTAATGTATTAATTAATGTATTTTGAATATGCCATTAATTTTTAGCAATATAAATTATTCATTTAAAAAAGTTTTTCATAAAAATGGATTCTTTTTTATGAGTAAATATTAAAATAATTTTCAAGGAGAACAACAAAATGTAATTATTATGATTAATAAATTATTTAAAATTTTTATATTCAATATAACTTATTTTGAAATTTTTTAAATTTTCTAAAATTATTTTCTTTTTAATGAATATTGGAAAATATTGATTTTAATAACACCTAAATTTTATGTATATTAAAAATAATTCATCAATCAAATTCGATAAAATCATTTCATAAGTAAAATTTAGTATGTTATAATTTAACTATTTACATTTTAATCATACTTATAACATATTTTGTTAGAAGAACAATTTTTGAGTAAGAATGCATTTTCCAAGAATACATGTCTCTATTGCATTTTTTGGGATTCATTTTAAATAAAATAATGAGAAAAGAAATATTTAATTTTGGAAAATTCATTTAGTATTTTGATTCATATATATTATCAAATATGTACCCTTAATATTTCACCCCATTAATAGTATCATTTGGGTTTTTTGTTACCATAGTAATAGATAAATTTGGTAATTTAGTTTTGAAATAATTTTACAAGGAAAAAAATGACCCTAAAAGTTATCCAAATTTCATTTGATGTTTTGTATTTACCATAATCATTTATAGTCCTCTGATATAACCATTTATGGGCATTTTACTGAGATTGTGTTTTTTATAGTATTTCATTTAATAAAATTTCAATGTTGTGAGGCTCAAATTTTTAAAAAATATTACATTTTTAATATGGGGTCATACCATTATTTAATGTTACTATAAATATATATTGAATGTATAAATGAATTAATTTAATTTTTATAATTTACTTTTTATTTTTAGGAAATAAATAATTACCTAAAAACATGAAAATCTATGATGTCGTAATAATTTATTTAATAAAAAATTCAAATAAATGATATAAAAAATATAAAATTAAATATCATTTGAGATAATTTATATTAAAAATGAATAATATAGATTATATTAAAATTTTCAATATTAATTAATTATTTGGATAAAATTATATGTGATATAAATATTCTCTTAATGTCAACATAATAAATATTTCTTAAAATATACGTTATGAATATTTTAATGTAAATAATAAAATATTAAATGATATTAAATTACTAAAATTGTAATTTATTCCAAATAAATGAGGCTATATTTAAAAATTCATTAGTTATCAAATTAATGGCTGGTTGTTATATTACAATAACTCAATCATTGTGTAGGAATATATGCTATGACCTAAAGAGTTAAAGATGTCAAATTAGGTTTAAAACCAAATGATAATGGAAATAATTTTGTAATAACATATATAAATGTATATGTTGGGTTTATTTGGACACATAGTATTCTTATATATGAAATTGGATGTTGGTATTCCATTTTAATTGAATTTTGTATGAAATTAGTATTTCAAAAATTACCTTAATTACCCCTATACTCAATTACAAAATAAACCACTTACATCAAATATTTACACCACATTGAACCATTTATATAGATAAAAATAATCCCATTTACACTAAAACTATACTAATTCCAATGTTTTAGGTCCTGGTTAATGAAATAGACTAACCCTTGATAACATAAAATGATATCTCAAGGATGTCTATCGAAGAAGAGGTAAACATGTTTACCAACATGTTTATATTAATTTCTACAACTAAATCATCTTGATGATATTTTTATATGATTAAATAATAACATCGATATCATATATATATATACTGAGATGTTATTATGATTTTTAAATACCCATTTTACTCCTTTTTAAAATCATGGGAAAATAGAAAAACATGTGTGAACATGTGGATTAATGCCTCCACATAGCATTTTAATTCCTTTCTCATCACCAGATTGCATGGGAAATTATAATGATGAAAAAAATTGATATATATGGTAATTATAAAAAATTACAGATTATTAAAATTTCATATAAAATAAATATCCATTCCCTTTTAACTATTTAGAAATGATATCATTTCTTATGTGTATGTATGTCTTAGGATCTCTATAAATTGATGTTATTTGTTTTCAATAATCAACATTAAATAATGGTTATAATAATATATTTAATGATAAAATATATTATTTAGGACATTAATATTATGCTTGATATTTTTTACCTATATCCAATGAAAGATAACTTGGACATTCAAGAAAAATGTTTCTTGAGAGAACAAGGAAATTAACACATGAAACAGAGAAATGAATAATATTTATTTAAATAAGAGATAAGAAAATATTAATAAGAGATCAGATGTGATATAATAAATCTTAATACAAAATTTTTATAATGTAATAGTTTTTTTAAAACAAAATAAATGTGTATTGATAATTTACAAACCAGGTCAAATGTAATGGATCGGACCTCTACAGCCCATTCCTTTGTCAAAAATAGGGTCATGATGTGTTCTGGAGGATAAAATGGACTTTTCCCACACTTTTCAGAATTTTGAAACTACACGTCGTGTAGTGTGAGTACACGTCCTGCACCCCCTCGCCGGGTATACCCTGTGTTGAAGGTTGTATCCTTGACATGTGAAATAAATGGGTACACACCGTGTACCCCATACTACACGCCGTGTAGTCTCTCCCCACGTATGTGTTACCCTCAAACCGTGTGTTGACTAGTCAACGGCCGCGTGACGCGTTGAAGGTCGTGTTGGAAGCCGCATGGTCACCGTGTGAAATGGATGAGTACACACTATGTATTATAAAGTACACGCGGTGTACTTATTTTTCCTCCCCTATAAAAGGAGGATTCCCCTCCTCCTTTTCAACTCACTCCTCTCCTCCCCATTCCCTCGGGCAGAGCTCTCCCAAAAGACTTGAAGGATCCTTTCATCCATAACTTCTTCATCCAAGCTCAGATTTATGATCCATCAGCGACCACAGGATTGTAACGATGAGGCGGAACTTCTGAGCATTGAATTGTTGCTTTCCTTTCGGCCTTTTCTTCCCAGCTTCCACCTAAAGAGGTTTTTTTTGGTTTTTCAAGAAGTGATGGACGCCGATGAACGTCTTCTAATGTTGATCTGGGGGAGTGTTGTTATCAGAACCTGTTGAAGTAGGGATATTACCTTCGTCTAACTAATTTTTGAAACATGAAGGGTGGGTGTCCTCTTGTTTATGTGAAACACATTTGAACCGGTTTAATGAAGATAATAACTAGCTTATATAATGGGGTTGGGACGTTTGTGATTATTGTAACATTATTTTATGTCATTTGATATCATTTCGTGAATTCAAAAGGCTTATTCCTACTGAAAATCATGGTCGTTGGGGGCCTTTTCTTGTGCAATTAAATGATGACCTATCATTCTATACCATTTATGTATGGAAACTTTATGAAATGTGGAAATATGTTAATCATGTAATGTTGGCTGATTAAATGAAAATATAGAACCCTTGTGTGATCAGCCCGGTTGAACAAAACTGAAATAATAAACATGTGGGTGCTGTTTGGGGTTAATTTATATGAAGGGGGTGTTTTTGTGGGTTGTTGTGGATCGGGTGAGCAGTGGGACTGCGGTTGGCTTGGTTGTGGGTTGGTGTGAATGCTATGTTAGTGATAGGCTGCGGGGCTGCGATAAATGGTATCAAGGGGGTGATGATGTACAATGTGGTTGTGGTTATGGTGGTTGGCAGCAGTGCTGGGGGGTTGGGGTTGAATGTGTATGAACCATGGGTTGTCAATAATAAATAAAATGCTGAAGATTTAATGATTGGTGGGGCTTGGTAGTGGAACAAAAATAATAATCAATTGGGTTGGTTGGTCAATAAGAAGCGACTTGTTGTATTGCTAGTGTTTTCCAAACTTGATTTGTGGATGGCGGGGATATATTTTACAAACTATTGATATGGTTGGTTGCTGTTGATTTCCCAGTAGTTAAGGAACTAATAAACTAATTCTGTTGAAACATGAAAACCTAAATGGGGTTGGTGTTGTTTGTGGTATGCATGCTTCATAGTAGCAGTGCCGAGGCACATGCTCAGTTCTCTTTTTAAAATCCATAGGTTGGGATGAGTGTTTGGTATATATATATATATATATATATATATCTGTATCTTTTTGTTTTGTCGCACCCCACCCATGTTGAGTACATAGTACCGAACACTCCCATTTCATGGGAGAGGGTATTTTACCCATAGTTACTATCTCTTTCCTGCTCCTTCTTCCATAGGATGTGATGGCTTGAGGCTCCCTTACACCTAAGACTCTTCAAGTAAGTTTCAATTGGGGTGGTTTTAGCCTACGACTCCTTGGACAGGTTTTACTATTTTCCCAAGAATCATTGGGATGAGTTCCAGGTGTGTGTGGGTGGGATAAGAGGTTGTGAGGCCCAGGTGTGTGTGGGAGGGATACATAGTTGTGAGGCCCAGGTGTGTACGGGTGGGATGTGTGGTTGTGAGGCCCAAGTGTGTTCAGGCAAGATATGTGGTTCTTGAGGCCCAGGTGTGTGCGGGTGGGAAGAGTGTGGAAGTTTCAGGGCATTCTCCGTTAGGGAGAGTAGCTAACAAATGGGAAATGGTGTGGGGTACCCAATACTTTTGTCGTTATATACTACTACTACCTATTGTTTTGTGTTTTGGTGAGCGTGGATGGTGTGGTTGGGTGGATAGAATTCCTTGATTGGTTTTTGTTTCTTCTGTTTTTCTCATGGGACATTAGGAACTTTCCCCACTTGTGCATGAGAGCTTTAGGTTTCCCTACTGAGTATTCTTGTATGCTCACCCTACTTTTACTTTCAGGTTTCTAGGAGGACTACCAGGGCTTTGCGGGACCTTACTATTCAGGATAGTTGGAGTTGTTTCACTTTTTGTACTCTTGTTTCTTTTGATATTGTACTTTTTTAGCCTTCTTTGAATTGTACCTTGTTTCAGAACTATTTAAACATGCATGTGGGATTGGTTTGTGTTTACTTCTATATACTTGTTCATTTTCTTTTTGGTGGTTGACTTTTCCTATTTCTTGATCTTAAATAATAAAAAAGGGAAATGCCTCCCATATTTTTGAAAACTCATACCCTTGGTGTTATTTGCCACTCTGAGGCCTACTGGAGGTGGGGCTCGGGGTCATTATCTCCCTTCCACCATTGCCAGCTCCAGAGGGGCATCTTTAGTGGGAGGGGGTCATGACAGAATGGTATCAAAAGTGATGTTTGAAAGATAGGATGATGTTTGGAGTTAGGAAAAGTGAGGATTTCATGGGATGGTAGGGAAACAGTGTTGGCTGATCTAGGTGCGTGACATAGGCCAGGGAAGACCGTCTAGGACACGAGATTTTAGGACCCCCATGATCTAATGCAAGGACTCTAAGCCTACCGAATGGCCAGTTGAGACTACATTTATTGTAGGGTAGAGACCCTAGGGAAGGTACATGCATCAAGATGATTGTGTTTTACTAGATTTGGGTGTTCTGGGAATGAAATTAAATAAAATGTTAAAATAAAACCTTGAGAAATTCATTGCTACTTGGGCATAGGCGATCCTTGTTTACCGTACAGCTATGGCACCTGGACGTCATCCCCTGGTGACACAGACGGCTGAGGTCCAGTAGATTCAAGCGGTCGATCAGTTGAGGATTGACCTAGAGGAGGAAGATAGCTAATGGAAGAAGAGTCTCTGTTCTTTCCAGCAGCAAACCCTTAAGAAGTATGAGGATAGTACTTCAGATACATAGATGGAGGGGTGGCATGAGGGGCTAGGGATCACTTTTACCTTGATCCGTGCTCCAAGGGAGTACTGGGTTCCCCTAGCAGTCATTCAGCGGAGTGGTGCGGCATGCCAGCGGTGGACGCTCTACCCCAGAGAGAGGATAGAGGAAGAGGTTCTGTGGGATGAATTTTAGAAGAAATTCTGAGAGGAATTCATTTCATCCATGATTAAGGCGGATAAGCGGCAGGAGTTACTCACCCTATAGTAGGGAAGTATGTCAGTATGAGAGTTGGGGATCCTGTTCAATGATATCCTAAGCTTTTCTCCAGATCTCTTTCTGGATGTGGAGTCTCCGGAAAGACGTTTGGAGGAGGCACTTTGTCCTTCGTTCCAGTATGCTGTCACCCCCATCACCCTTCCGACATACATGGAAGTACAGAAGACGGAAAAGGTTTTAGATATGATGCACTCATAGGGAGGTTCAACACGTGAGGGGATCCAGCTAGGTTCGTCGAAGGGGAAGGCAGTCAGCAACATGTCTCCTGTGATGGGACCTTCTAGGTTCAGGCTAGTGGGATCATACCCAGCAGTTCTAGTTCAGATCTTTAGGTCCTTGTACCTTTTTCAAAATCCCAAGACTAAAGTGTTTTTCTTATGCGGCTTCAGGCACTTTCAAAGTCAGTGCCTGACCCGATCATAGTACAATGGAGCTGGGCAGGTTCAGCGCCCACCTTATCAGCACCAGTTGCCAGTGAGGCCCTTCCAGCAGCAGCAGTACCATGCTCCTCAAAGGGCAGACTTTGCTGGAGGAGGCCAACCTCAGGGTGCTCCTTAGGGACCTCGACCAGGGCGTGGTCGGGGAGGTGGACGAAATTATAGAGGCAGCAGAGCTGGGTGTGGATAGTTGCACACAACAAAGTTGGAAGCTCTAGTAGGACCAGAGGTGGGGTGAGGTATGATTTTTTTGTTCAGCACTCTCATTTCTTCTTTGTTCGATTCGAGATCTTCACACTCTTTTGTTGCACCTGGTCTATCCCATGATTTGGGAATAGACGTAGAGAAACATTTCGTACCACTGGTGGTGAGGACACCGGTTGGAGGCCTGACCAGCATATCTTCTATTTTCCAGGGATGTGGGCTGAAGATAGTACCGCATAAATCTAGTGGGGATCTTCTTTTGATATAGATTCACCCATACGATGTCATCCTCGGCATCGACTGGTTGTTTTCTGTTATTTCCATTATCGAATACATCCGAAGAAGAGTCTTTTTTTCCATCATGGACGAGCAGTGTGTATATTTTGTTGGATAGAGGAGCAATCAAATGGGAATCCGACATGTGAAGCCTCTCCTTTCCTTGGTAGGCGGGTTATCAGTGGTTTCAGCTGATGCAAAGATTATGGATGTCCCAGAGGTTGTTGGGGAATTTATCGATGTTTTCCCCATGGATGTTGTGACTCTACCCCCTGATGTGACGTTGAGTTTGGGATTGACTTACAGCCTGGTGCAAGTCCTATTTCGATGGCCCCTTATTGGATGGCACCTTCAGAGTTGCGGGAGTTGCAGATTTAGATAGACGAATTGATGGAGAAGGGTTTTGTTTGACCCAACGTGTTGCCATTGAGTGCTCCAGTTTTGTTCGTGAAGAAGGAATATGGTGGTCTCAGGTTATGTATAGACTACCGAAGGTTGAATCAGGTAATGGTCAACAACTGTTACCCCCTTCCAAGTATAGATGGTCTCTTCGACCACCTGAGGGGAGCAGGTTGGTTTTCTAATATTGATCTTCTCTCTGGATATCACCAGTAGAGGGTGAAAGACAATGACTTCTCGAATACCGATTTCAGGTGCATGTATGGGCACTTCGAGTTTGTAGTGATGCCATTTGGAGTTACAGAAGCTCCAGCTGTGTTCATGGGACTTATGAACATTGTCTTCCAAAAGATTCTGGACGGGTTCTTCGTTGTGTTTGTCGATGACATCCTGATCTACTCAATATCAGTGGAGGAGCACGTTGAGCATCTCAGGGTAGTCTTAGAAGTCCTTCGACACCACCATATTTACAGGAAATTGTCGAAGTGTAAGTTCTTTACACAAGAAGTACACTTCCTTGGGAACGTAGTGTCTTAACATGGAATGTCAGTGGACCCGTCGAAGGTGGAGGTATTTGTTTGTTGGGTAGCACCCTAGAGTGTGGTAGAAGTTCGTAGTTTCTTGGATTTAGCAGGTTACTATCGCAGGTTCGTTTCTGACTTCTCTCGATTTGCTGCTCCATTGGCAGCTTTGACTAGGTAAAACATGGTCTTCTTATGGAGCGAGCAGTGCCACGAAGTTTTTGACTACATGAAGGAGTAGTTGGTCAGTGCTCTAGTACTCAGGTTTCCAGAGGAAGGGTTGTTGTATGAGGTGTTTTGTGATGCTTCTGGACTTGGTTTGGGGTGCGTACTGATGCAGAAGATGGATGTGATATGTTATGGGTCTAGGAAGTTGCTCCCTCACGAGCGTAACTATGCCACCGATGACCTGGAGCTTGCAGCAGTAGTGTTTTCACTCAAGTTGTGATGACATTACCTCTTTGGGGAGCGCTTGGTGGTCTTCTCAGATCACAAGAGCATACATTATATCTTCTCCCATCATCACCTGATCTTGCGGTAGTGGATATGGGTCGAGTTTCTCCAAGACTATGACTTCAATATCTATTACACTGAAGGTAAGGGAAATGTTGTGGCTGATGCCCTGAGCAGGAAGTCGGATAAGGAAGTGGTTCGGGAATCCACTGATGCTTGTAAAGTGATTGGAGAGTTGGCCTCCATGCACATGGATGAATGAGTAGAAGGTGTTAGAGGCTTTCTACTTCAGATGACGGTGCAGTCCTCCTTGTTGTAGCAGGTGGAAGAGTCTCTGTGGTGGGACTCTGAGGCAGAAGTAAGGTGGGATCGTGTCGATCAAGGAAATGCTCTAGAAGGATGGTTAGAGGACAACCGACATCAGATGATTTTCCATGGAAGGTTGTTTATTCCAGAGGCGATCCATGAGGGAGTTCTCTGTGAGTTCCATAGCACATCCTTGGCAGTACATCCGGGAATTTCAAAAATGTACCGAGGCCTGAGGGAATAGTTTTGGTGGCCCGGGTTGAAACGGGCAGTGGCGGAGTTTGGGGATAAGTGCCTAGTGTGTCAGCATGTAAAGGATGAACATCGTGTTCTTAGTGGTTTTTTGCATCCATTAGATGTCCCTGAGTGGATGTGGGATGAAATATCGATGGACTTCATCACAGGACTACCCAGAGCTCAGGGATGTTATGATGCTATCTGGGTGGTAGTGGATCGTCTGACAAAATCGGCTCACTTCTTAGCTGTTAAGGAGTTGGTCCCGGTGAGTACCTTAGTACATATGTACGTAGACGAGGTGGTGCGTTTTCATGGAGTTCCGAATACTATTATCTCAGACCGAGAAACTCAGTTTACCTCACGAGTCGGGAGGGGGTTACAACAAGATTTTGGCACCCTCCTATGCATTAGTACATCGTTCCACCCCCCGACCTACGAGAAGATAGAGCGGACTATCCATACATTGGAGGACATGTTGCGAGCATGCGTTCTAGATTTCGAAGGATCACGGGTATGAAACATGCCTTTAGTAGAGTTTTCCTACAACAACAACTTCCGATATACTATTCCCATGGCACCGTTTGAGTATTTTTATGGAAGACCATGTCGTTCACCCATTTGATAGGCACAGGATGGTGAGACAGGGGCTCTTGGTCCAGAGGTAGTGTAGAGCACCACAGAGAAAGACTAGCTTGTACGTGAGAGGATGAAAGTGGATCAGGACCGAAATAAGTCTTATGCAGATTATCATAGGAGGCCCTTGGAGTTCGAGGTGGGAGATCATGTGTCATTGATGTTTTCCCCTACACGGCGGTAGCAGAGGTTTGGGAAAGAGAGCAGGCTCTCACCTAGGTTCATCAGACCTTTTGAGGTGCTGAGGCGAGTCATCGAGCTGGCATATAAGCTAGCCCTGCCACCTCAGTTGGAGAAGATTCATGACGTCTTCCACGTATCCCAGCTACGCTGATACCTACAAGAACAGTCTCACATTTTCGACTGGGGAGAGTTAGATATGAGATATGATTGGATAGTCAAGGAATTACTAGTCAGAATCGAGGATCTTAAAGAGAAGGTGCTCTGTGGATGAACCATTCCCTTGGTTCGTGTGTTGTGGAGGCATGGCGGCCTCGAGGAGAGAACATGGGAGCGAGAGGCTTAGATGCCCACTCAGTACTCGGAGTTGTTTTGACTTCTGTTTTCTTTGTTCTTCTGAGATTGGTATTGATGTTATACTATGTACCTTTGATATACGGAATGCTTGGCTTGTCGGTTATGAGACCTTTTTTCCTTGTTTCTGGAAGTGTGTATCATGTCCGGATGTGTGGGTAAAAGGGAAAAACTATTACTTAATAGAGACGCATTAATGTGGATGAGATTGAACCAATGCGGGCGAGTGAGTGCTGCCTACAGCAGATAATATCTCAACATAGGAGAAGGAATTTCCAAAACCCACATGTTCGGGTAGTGTGTTGGGGGTACTGCAAGATGAAAAATCCTAATTTATGAAAGTGGGAAGACCCAATTCTTAATCGAGTCGCATTAATGAGGATGAGATTAAACCCGTGCAGGCGAGTCCATGCTCCCTAAATCGGATAATATCTCGATATAGGAGAAGGAATTTATAACACATATGATTAGGGTAGTTGGATGGGTTCCTGTTATAACGAGGCCCCTAAGAGGTATCTTGTTGGGCTCCTCTGGGATGGATTTTGAATTCTTGGGGACGAGAATGTTTTAAGAGATATCTGATGTAATGGCCCAGACCTCTCTGGACCATTCCATTGTCAAAAAGAGGGTCATGAATTGTTCTGGAGGGTAAAATGGACTTTTCCCACACTTTTCAGAAGTTTGAAACTACACACCGTGTAGTGTGAGTACATGCCGTGTACCCCATCACCAGGTATACCCTATGTTGAAGGTCGTGTCCTTGCAGTGTGAAATAAATGGGTACACGCCGTGTACCCCATACTACATGTCGTGTAGTCCCTCCTCGCGTATGTATTACCCTCAAACTGTGTGTTGACCAGTGAATGGCCTCGTGCCACGTTGAAGGCCGAGTTGGAAGTCGCGTGGTGATCATGTGAAATGGTTGAGTACACGCCATGGACTATAAAGTACACACAGTGTACTTTTGTTTTTATCACCAATAAAAGGAGCAGTCCCCTCCTCCTTTTCAACTCACTCCTCTCCTCCCCATTCCCTCGAGCATAGCACTCCCAAGAGACTCGAAGGCTTCTTTCATCCATAACTTCTTCGTCGGAGCTCCGATTTATGATCCGTCAGTGGCCCCGAGATCATAACAATGAGGCAGAGCATCTGAGATTGGATTAGTTGATTTCTTTTTGGACTTTCTATCCTAGATTCCACCAGAAAAAGTTTATCCAGGTTTTTCCAGAAGAAACGGACACCGATAGACGTCTTCTAAAGTTGATCTGGGTGAGCGCTGTTATCTGAACCTATTGAGGTAACGATATTAACTTTTCCTCTCTAGTTTTTCCAACATGAATGGTGGGTGTCCTCTTGTTTATGAGAAACACTTTTGAACCGGTTTAATGAAGATAATAACTGGCTTATATAATGGGGTTGAGAAGTTTGTGATTATTGTTACATTATTTTTTATCCTGTGATATCATGTTGTGAATTGAATGGGCTTATGCCTACTAAAAATCATAGCCATTGGGGGCCTTTTCTTGTGCAATTAAATGATTACCTATCTTTCTAGACCATTTATGGATGGAATCTTTATGAAATGTGGAAATTGGTTAATCACGTAAAGTTTACTAATTAAATGGAAATCTGGAACCCTTGTGTGATCACCCTAGTTGAAAAAAACTGAAATAATAAACATGTGGGAGCTATTTGGTGTCAATTTATGTGAACGGGGAGTTTTTGTGGGTTGTTGTGGATGGGTGAGCAGCGGTGTTGCGGTTGTCTTGGTTTTGGTTTGGTGTGAATGTTATGTTAGTGATGGGAAGCGGGGCTATGACAATGGTATCAAGGGGTGATGATGTACGGTGTGGTTGTGGTTATGGTGGTTGGAAGCGGGGTTGTGGGGTTGGGGTTGAATGAGATAAAACTATGGGTTGGGAATAATAAATAATATGTGGAAGAGTTAATGAATGTTGGGGCTTGGTAATGGAACAGAAATAATAATCAATGGGGTTGGTAGGTCAATAAAAAGGGACTTGTTGTGTTGCTTGTGTTTTCCTAACATGATTTGTGGATGGTAGAGATGTTTTACGAAATATTGATATGGTTTGTTGCGGTTGATTTCCCAGTAGTTGAGGAAATAATAAACTGATTCTATTGAAACATGAAAACCAAAATGGGGTTGGGGTTGTTTGTGGTATGCATGCATCATAGTAGCAGTGTCGAGGAACGTGCTCAGTTCTCTGTTTAGAAGCCATAGGAGGGGCTGAGTGTTTGGTGTATACATATATATATCTGTATGTTTTTGTTTTGTCGCACCCCACCCATGTTGAGTAATTAGTGCCGAACACTCCGATTTCATTGGAGATTGTATTTCCCCCATAGTTTCTAGCTCCTTTCTGCTTCTTCTTCAATAGGTTGTGATGGATTGAGGCGACCTTACACCTAAGAATCATCAGGTAGGTTTCGAATGGGGTGGTTTTAGCCAAACACTCTTCGGACATGTTTTACTATTTTCCCAAGAATCTTTGCGATGAGGCCCAGTTGTGTGAGGGTGGGATACGTGGTTGTGAGGCCCAGGTGTGTGCGGGTGGGATACGTGGTTGTGAGGCCCTGGTGTGTGCGGGCAGGATGTGTGATTGTGAGGCCCAGGTGTGTGCGGGCGGGATATGTTGTTCTTGGGGCCCAGGTGTGTGCGGGTGGGAAGAGTGTGGTTGTGTCAAGATGTTTTCCGTTAGGAAGAGCAGATAACTAATGGGAAATGTTATGGGGTACCCAATACTCTTGTTCCTATATAATACTACAACCCGTTGTTTTGTGTTTTGGTGAGCGTGGCTAGTGAGGTTGGGTAGATAGAATTCCTTGATAGGTTTTGGTTACTTCTTTTGTTCTCACGGGACATTAGGATGCCTCACCACTTTCGCACGAGAGCTTTAGGTTTCCCTATTTAGTATACTTGTATGCTCACCCTACATTTACTTTTAGGTTTCTAGGAGGACTACCAGGTCCGTGCGGGACCCTACTAGTCGGGAAAGTTGGAGTTGTTGTAGTTTTTGTACTCTTGTTTCTTTTGGTTTTGTACTTTTTGATCATTATTGTACTTGTACCTTGTTTTAGAACATTTTAATCATGCTTGTGGGATTGGTTTGGGTTTATTTCTATATACATGTTCTTTTCCTATTTTTCGGTTGAATTGTCCTATTTCCCGATCTTAAATAATAAAAAGGGTAATGCCTCCCATATTTATTAAAACGCATACCCTTGGTTCTAGTCGCCACTCCGAGGCATACTGGGGGCGGGACACAGGGGTCATTATCTCTCTTCCACCATTGCCAGCTCAAGAGGAGCATCTTTGGTGGGAGGGGGCAATGACATCAAACCAAAGGTAAGGGTATATTTCAAAATGTCATTATTATTTAGGATTACTTATTCTTATCTCTCTATTGGGGAATATTTCTCTTCCTTTCCCATGATGAATAAAAATTATTTCAAAAATGTTTTTACTAATATCCAATGAATATTTGAACACATTTGTAAAGATGTTTTACTATGAATACCTTGAATAAGCACTTCGAAACTCAGTTCTAAGAATACTATATATATATATATATATTTAAAAATAAAATTATGTTTAATAGTAAACAACACATCTTACATTATTATATCTTTTCAGTTCTAGTTTCTTTATAATGATACAATACCTTACTATTTTATATTTATTCAAAAATATAATGAATCAAAATATATTTTTTGATAAGAAAAATCCAAAAAAGATGGGTTCATCATAAAACATTTAAGATATAAGTTAAATTCATTTGAAATATTGGATGATCATAAAATTTCATAAGTGGTTTTAAAAGCAGTGAATTGTTTTTATAAAACCACTTTCGATAATATATTTTTAAACCAATTTTAATCATTATTTTGAAAAAAAATTAAAGTAATTTTAGAAATTCATATGTTATTGAAAATAATACTATAATTTAAATCATAAATGGTCTAAAAATTCATAATAAAAAATCCAGTGATTTTTCATATAACATTTTACATGATTTAGAAAATAAAAAAATAGTTTCACATGAAACATTGAAGGCTTTCTCGGCCTACCCACTTTCCAAAGGGATGGGTTTACGTTCCAATTATTTATCATGTTTACAATTTGAAGAGATTACTTTTATAAGAAAATTCCATGTGTGATTCTAAATATCCATAAATTATTATCTACTATTTACACACTTATATCAGGGAAATATTTTAAATTTATAAATATTTATATATATATATATATGATTATGAATAAATATATATTAATATAAAATTATTTGATAGATTTTAAGAACCCAAATCTCATCACATTTATACATTGAATAAATACATTTTATATTAATGAATGAATAATAAAAATTCATGCATTAAAATTTCATTACTTAATATTAATAAATATATTTTGAAATTAGTTTATTAGATTTGAATAATTTATTATCATAAATGAAATATGCAATAAAATTTAACTAGTATATGAATGAAATTTATAAATTTGATGATAAAGGAAATATATTATAATATGAAACAAATTTATGGTTTCACATAAAATGATAGGTTTTACTATTTAAAACATACACATAAAATAATATCATTCATTTATTATAAAGGAATGAGATAATTACATTTCTTGTTGGAATCATTATCATATAGAATATGGTAAAAAAATTCACATTTTGAATTTAATTTTTAAAAATAAGAAGAAGTAATTTGTTGTTATTTTATGTAAAAGTTTAAAAATTGATATTCATTGAATTATGTAAATATTTTTTTTTAAAAATCAATGAATAATTTTCTATTAAACAAATAATGGACCAAACAAAATCCATAAATATAATCATAACTATATTTTGGAATCATACATTTAAAATTTCAATATTTTGAATATAATATAGAATTATTTCTTTAATAAATAATTATATCCTTTATGATTAGTGGAACAAATATTTAAAAATAATTTTTTTCCTTACATTAAATATTTGAAAATGAATGGAAGAATTAATGTGGGTTGTTGGTTCAATGAGAATATAGGTGCTGGGGGGTGAAATGCTTGTTTTATATAACTGGTGAGTTGGTTATATTATTATATAATATTGTTTGTGCATCCATTAAATCAGTGATTTAATGTGATGTAAAACACAGAGATAGACACACACTTGTATACATGTAAACATATCCCCTTGATTATTTTAATTCATTGAAACTTAAGATAAACATATCCACAGAAGAAATTAATTTTTTCAGACATAGATATTAAAGAATATCCAAAATTTCTACTAATGATAATGGATGTGTATTGTTTTTATACCAAATACCAAATAATTATGTGATTATAAAAAACTGTCATCATTTTTTAAAAAACTCGGCTATTGTTTAATTTTTTCTATATTTTAATTGGAGATCTTAATTCATTTTATTCTAAAAATTTATTAATTATTGTCATGGATTTATCTGTGTGGTGATTCCGATAGAGGCAATGGAAGATAATAGTGTTGATGGTTTTATTTTTGTTTAAAGGCCATTTAGGAGATACATAATAGAGGGAAAATGAGTGGGGTGAAAGAATAGACAAACCATTTGAGACTGGCCCCTAATGGACAATTGAAATCTTGTCTCATTCTGTCCCTCAAAAAAATTAAATAGTATAAGAATCATATTTATAATACAAGGTGATGCGTAAGGATTTTTGAATCATAGTAATACACATGGGGTACTTACACATGGTCCCTCCAGGAACTCTGCCTCACCCCAACCATCAACTTAGTTCTATATACAGGGACTTACCTACTGGTTTCTATGGATATGCCCATATTAAGACCTTGTCACTCAGGTGTATTCGATATATTCATCACACTCACAGATGAGACCTTGTGATTCCTCCATGATGGTTAGGATTTTTCCAAGCTAAGCTTACATTTGTCTCATTTTTAACAATTGATATACAAATATATATAAACTCTCTAGTAGGATTTATGTTTTTAAAAAATTTAAAAATTACAATAAACAATTTATTAGATTAAAAATATTTATTTTCAAAAATAAAAATATTCATAAGTTGCTAACATTATAATTTTCAATAAAAACATAAATAATACTCATAAAAAAAATTATCTTATAACAATGTTTAGTATTTTATATATTAAAATTTTGATTCTATAATTTAAAATTTTTATACATATTCTAAGGAAACTATTTTATGTTACTTTAATTACCTATACATATCAATAGAATCTAAATCCAAAATTATTTTATTTTATTCTACCTATAAAAATTTATAGCTTTATCAATACCTATGTCTATGGTAGTTCGATAAACACATCCATATTCCTTGATGACCATTTCATTATTTCATAAGAGTGATATATTTTTCTATTATTTATTGTATTATTATTATTATAATATCTATATCTATTATAATTATTGAATATTCATAGGATGTGGGATACACATTTTACCATCTTATGTCACTCGGTTGTGTTCTAGCTATTTTTACAGTTACTATTAAAAATTTTGTTGAATTAGGTCATGTAAGGTAAAGATGAATTATGGTCAATAAATATGTAAACATTTTATCTTTATTTTCATTCAGTAAAAAATATTATTTAATTACATTATTTAATTAAATATTAAAAAAATAAAATCATGGAATGCTATATTTAATTTTTTAAATTTTTTTATGGAATGTTTTTTCTAATTCAAAAAATGAGGTACATTCTATCTTTTTGGAAAAATATATATGAAATGAATGTTTTTTTAATTATATACAATTAAAGGATATTCCCACAAACATTTTTACTTACTTTTTTTAATATATGTTTACATGTTTCCAAAATTATTTTTAATGTAATGTATTTATTATTATTTCACAATATATTAACAATAAATTATTATCAAAAACAAAAATTCATATTTACCCAAGAATTTTTCAATGACTTCATTTATATTATTTTAATATAAGTCCAAACCATTTACTAAATCATATGAGTTTGAATTATAATGATATAATCTTATTTATTTTATTGAAAGGTTTATGATCATATAGATTAAGGATTTGAAACATTTATAATATTCTAAATATTATTTTGGATGATTTATTATTATGATTATTGATTTATATAATTATTAACATTAAAAATGCACGTTTCTTTAAAGATGGTTATATTGAAAACATTTGACATAAATAATATGAGTAATGGTTTAGATGTAGTATGAAAATAGAGGGTCCTTCTATAGAACCTTGATTCATCGATAAGTCTCATTATAAAAACAAGTTTGGGTATTGGATGATGTTTTTCCCACATATGTGTGTTTTCTAATATTAATCCTTTAATATATGTTTATGATTCCTAGGATTATTAAATATCTCTATAAGATATTAGATATTGATATTCCATGTGATTATTCTCAAAGTATAAAATTTATGGTTATTTTTTCACATGATTATCTATTTAGAATTATTTAATTATTTTCTATTCTACACATATTTTTGTAAATTTAATGATTAAATACAATGGGTTTAATTTATTTACATTGCCACATTTTTAATCACTATTCACATATAGAATCTACTACACTCTTATCATTATTGAGAATTTTAGATCCCCGTATTGTTATCTTTTATTTTCCCTGGCATACACGGAATTCCTTTGAGAATGATTATGTAGGGTTATTCAAAGGAAAATAATGGTGTTCTCAAAGAAAATACATTTTTAAATAATTTTTTAATTGAAATTTTAATTTAAAATATTTACTTATATTATCAATAGTACAAAATTTTTTAACACTTCATGATGTGATTCCATTAGTCTTATTCCAACGTAATAATGTAACCACCAAATAAAGGCTAAAACTTCCAAGGTCTTTATAGTAAATCATATTTGAAACTAAATCTTATGATTTTTTAGGGTGCTATTATGGCATGTCAATAATCTATTGTATATTAGGATAAAAGATATTATTTTTCAATATATATAATGGTAAACAAATTTTGATAAAATTTTTTGAATAAAAGTGGATAGGAGGCTCCAATTTATATGTGAGGTGGGTGGGAATCCTATAAAAACAATAAATATTAATGTATAATATGTGGATAACTCATTAAAATTATTTAATATTTTTCTAATAATTGAGTATTTTGATGATAAGGTAGAAATAGAAAAAACTAATTAATTTTATATAGATATATTTTTCATTTTAATCCTTATCTATTTGTTTTACACCATCGTTCTCCATGTTTGACCATTACCATTGTAACAGATGTTTAACTATTTTGGAGTCATAAAATTAATATTTAAAAATAAATATTAAAAATAAATTAAAAAACAATGTTATAATGCTAAAATTACTGTTCACTAGTGTTAAAATAGATTTTTTCAATTTTTTAATTATTCTAAAATACTAGTTTTCATAAATACAAGTTATGGTCCAATCTATGTATATTATGTTATATTAAAAATAATGGATTTTAAATGATATTTTATTTATAATATATAATATTTATTATTTATTTATACTTTATAATAATAAACTAAAATATTTTCTAAGCATAACTCATAAAAAATCATAACTTTTCGTGTCATTAATTTATCTTACTTGAGTTTTCTATTATTTTCAAAATGATTGCATTGGAATTATGTAGACATTAAACATAATTTTCCGATTATAAATATAAAATTAAATAACTATTATAATTATAGTTTAATTATTATCAATTTTATCATCTATATTATTTCAAATGATATTTTTTTCCTTGTCAATATTTTGTCAACATTATTTAATATATTATTTGAAATTTTTTAAATACCCTTATCTTACAATAATTTAATCATTGTAATGAGTAGAATATAGATGAAAAATGACATTTTTATCTATATACTATGCATTTAGTCGAATTTAGACCATATAAAAAAATATTTCTGTTAGATTATTGGACCATATGTATTTATTTAATAATAATTAAATTGTGTTTCCCATATCTGCATTGATAATAATTTATCATGGTTATTATTGATTATGAATAAATTGAAATTAGTATATTTTCAAAAAAATGACCTCATAATTTTTTTTGAAATAAAATTATCATTATTTAATTCGTAGAATTGTATGAAATTTATTTTCATATTTGTATTCAAAAGACATTGAAAACATATAGTAGAAAAATACTCTTTTTATACACAAATATTTCATTACACCCAAAAAAAGAGTAATGTTGATTATTATAGATGTAAATGTATTTTTTATTAACAAAATGAGACTTAAATTATATATAGTACAATATTAAAGAAATTGAATTTTTTAGTTAAAACATTACAAACGTCAATTTCAAGAAAAATATTAATTTTTAAGTATTCAAGTAAAAATAAATAATTTCAAAAAAACATTCAAAAATTAATCAGAAGATAAATTTTACATAAATACATGAAAAATGTTTTTAATTTTGTATTATAATATATTTTTATGATTCATGAATTAATTGTAATTACCAATGTATAAAATGACAAAACCCATTTATAGATGAATTTTTATTAAAGCATAAAATTAATTTATTCATATTATTTTCCTTATTAATGAAAATTGATATATGTTTATTTTTAATTTTCAATTATTTATTTTTATTAATTAGTTACATTAAAAATATATTTCTTAATTAGATTTTCAATATTCATACATTCTAACCCAATGGTTGGGTTATAATAATAGTTTTTTATTAATATTATTTAAAATATAATTTTTGATCATAGTATCATGTGGTATATTATTTCAAAAGTTGAACTATTCTGAAATAGAATATAAACTAAAATATTATATTAGGATAACAGTGTAATGTGGTATCTCCAATAATACTAACTACTATATAATAAACATTTCATACATTAATAAGATATTAACCAAATCCACACATTAAAAAAATAGTTACAAAGACCAATCACACTTCCTTGTCATCAATTAATTATGTCTTCTATAGGATTAGAATTAAAAATAGTTATTATTTTCCAAATGTAAAATATTTTTTAATATTAATGAGGAGCCAAAAACAATTCAGTGCTCGTTTTTATTATCCCAATTCAAATACATTCATCCCCAGTTAAATAATTATATGATATATTTAATATACCACCATCATTTGGTTTATATACAAATTATTTTTTCTAGATTTATGTATTCTAAATCATGACATTAAATATGCCATCTCTAGCCAAAGCACCTACCATTCACCCTTATCAAACCCTGACATCCAATAATAATCCTCTCACTTAAAATTTGGAACACAATCTACAAACACCTCTCCCATTTCACAATCCATAATGGAACCTTTAAACAGGGCTACAATTACATTAAAACAAAAACACATCAAATTAAATGGATTACAAAATAAAAAGGACAATTATGATCATAATTAACATATAATTTATTTAGAACCATTAATTATAAATTATCATTATTATTATTATTAAATGATTAAAATTGTTTCTACTAGAAAATAATAAAATACTTCATATATTCGCCTGAAAATATTTTTTAGGAAATATGTTTATCATAAAAATAGTGAAATTTAAATTTTTTTCTTCAAATCATTAAGGATTAATTAAAATTTAAATAAGAAAATACATTAATCCATTCATCCATTTGAAATTTTATCCTCATTTACTATCATTTTTTTTACTTTGGATATTCATAATAAAATATTTGTAACATATAAAAAAGATAAAAACACATATATTAATGTAAATAACTATCTAGGAAAACAAGGAAACACATCCCCTATTTGTCCCTCACTGTATCCACTATTATATTTATTACATTAATTCATATTATTTACCGATTTATGAACACCCATAATAAAATAAAATTTTTTCTAAATAAATAATGGATTCTTGAATCCACTAACATACATAAAAATCTATAATGTGATGCAAAAAATAGTGAGTGATGAAGGATGAGCATATGTTTTGGAATTATTTGATTGTACCCGTGATCAATTAGTATTCCATTAAATAATCACATTACATAGCCTTGACAATCTAGGATCTAGGAAAAACAATTTATTCTTGAATGAGTGATGGAATCTATTTTCAAAATAATCGACATAGAATGTCTTAATTGGTACTTGATAAGGACTCATACAAATTCCCTTATTATTTTAATTCACATTAATTTAGTTTTTATTTTATTCCATCCTATGATGAAATATTATTTATTTATTTTTAACACCGTTAATATTATAATCATTAACTTAATAAATGGAATTAAATTCTTGGTTTTTAGTTTTTATTCTGTTTTATTTATTAAATACTGCTTTCACATTGTTTGGAATTAAAATTAAAAAGTGTATGACATTCACTTTGTGGGAAAAGGGAGAAAAATGTTATGAGTGATACAAATATATGAGCTATAACCTACACTCATGAAAAGATTAATAATAAATCATTATTTAGAAAACATATCCTAGACTACCTGAGTTCAATGAGACCAAAAAATTTCTAAATTCAATTTTCATTACATATATTATGATAAATAACTATATTAAATCCATTTAGAAATGGAAATGCATATATTTATTACTTAACCAAAATATATTAATTATCTTATCAAAAATCAACCAACAGAATTACTATATTTTCCCCCTCAAAATAACATTTCATATATAAATATTTCAAATAATTTTCATTTGAACTCGTTTTTCTCTGAAACATACCTTTCCGAATCAATTTTTTTTTTGACTTTATTGTATTTTTAGAAATAATGCTTTTTGATAATTAATGTATCCATGAAACCTATATGAAAATCCAATCAAATTATTCTGTATGGGTTCTAACAAATGATAATAACCCATGTTGTTACGTGTTATTTTAGCTAGATAATAATTTAAATAATATAATTTAATAAACAATTTTTTAGAAAATTTCATTTGTTTAAATGGATTTTTTTTTTGTATTTTAAGGGTCTAGGTAAATAAATAGATTTTTTGTTATAGATTATCAGGGAAAGATATACAACCATGTTCCTAGAATATGTAAACCATGTACATGGTGTGGTTTTCTGGGTTTTTAATGTATTACATACACTACCATGTATACAGTAGTTATATAGCCAATTCCAATTTTCATGTCCGAGAGGGAGGAGTCCAAGGAGTTTCTATGTTCATTGTAGGAATACAACATGGTCTATGAATACTTTTATACAATTTAAGGGGTTTCATACAATTTAATGGTTTCCACCATTAATTTTTATGTTTGGGGAATAAAATTATTTTTTATTTAACATATCCTCTACTTTTGATTCCTCAATAATCCAACTTGGTTTAGATTATTTTAGTAGAATTATTAACATAGGATTATTTTTGTCACACTACTCTTATCCTATTAAATATTAATTAAATATATTCTAATATTTTCTTATCCCTTATATTGATATTACATGTTTTTCACTAGATCATGGTTGAATAACATCGTGATAAAACATAAATATTTATGTGTGCATTGGAAGATATCTTAGAGAGAGGAATGAAAATTATTTCTCATCGCCTCTATAAAAGGAAAAATCATTTCTATATTTATGGAATTTCTAAAATTTAATTCACAATTGATGTAATATTAGGTTGAGAATCATGTATATATTTTATATTGGAGT
Source organism: Viscum album (assembly GCA_963277665.1). Classification (NCBI taxonomy): domain Eukaryota; kingdom Viridiplantae; phylum Streptophyta; class Magnoliopsida; order Santalales; family Viscaceae; genus Viscum; species Viscum album. Next base: position 897,209,500 of record OY728138.1, read on the forward strand.
TCCAGATGATCGTCACAGAATATTTACACCTTAGTAGACATTTTTTATTTTAACTACATAAGTAAATAAGTGTTTCAACATTTATACATAATTTTTTTATTTTGAAAAACTATTTACAATTTTAAAATTTTAAATTTATAGATTTTAGATTGAGATAATATATCATGTGCTAAGGAATCCAATAATTTATTTAAAAAATCGATGTAAGATTGAATTTAATGAATTATGCCAAAAATAATTTAGGTGGTCCCTAATTTATTCATCTCAAGATATTGAGTGTTTCATATCCAATATGATTTATTGGAATTAGTACTCCTGTTTGGGATATGCAAGAAGGAAACTAAGGAGATTTTAATTTATTATTAAACTTTTAAAGACTATTATCCATGAAAACGGCATTATTCATAAAATAAAATGAAAATTGAATAACATTGTATCATTTCACCTTGTGATCCTCAGGTTAGTTAAAAGTGAAAAATACACATTGGTGTTAGAGAGAATGATTTAATATAATGGAATCATCGGTCTATTATGCTATTTAATTATTGTTTTTATAGGTGTGATTTTTTGGATGGATGACATTGAGAATCATTTTTACTTGTTAGGTGAGGTTATTGTGAGGATTGGATATTAATTATAGTATTTTGGAACTCACCTAGGGTTAATTTGAATGTTTTGTATGGGCTCATAGTAGGTGTACCCATACGGTTGAAAATTTGCTAAGGGACAGGTCGATTTTATAACTAGGTCACAATAAGATTATTTAGAGTTCATAATGTGTCAGATTTGGATTCAATACCTAGACGATAGATAAAAAAGGGGATATGTGTGTGGTATGTCTTCCATAAGGCCCATATGTTGGAGACTCTACATAGTGGTGGATGCGGGTGGGTGCATTGAGAGTGAAATGGGGTTCTTTGTTGCTTAATGTGAATACATACCTATTATAATATAATATAGCTAATTATCATGTTTTTTTTAATTAGACTTTTCATATACAAATTATGTGTTATATATTATGGTCCAAATATATAATCTATATGATGTACAAAATAAGAACATGTAGTTATAATAATGTGTTGGATTATTTTGTATGGTCTTAGATATTATGTAGTTGATCGAGAGTGTCTTGGATAAATGTTGATAATAAGTAACATGTAATGTATTAGACCTAATGGTGTGTTAGTTTTTGTATATATATTAGTTTTGTGGGGTTACATTTAATATCAATCCACCACACAGACATGAGAATGCCATGGAAAAAACCTATTAAAAAGAACGCCACCCTAGAGATAGACCAGAATACCCACGGATATTATATATTTATAAAAATAGTATTTTTTCACTCTATTATGCCCCTTGAATTCATCCCCAACCCCATGTTGTCAGGAAACATATTCTTCCCCAATGTAGTGTTACCGGGAACATCCACCCATGATGCCTGAATAACACCAACTGTACTCTATATCCTAGAATCATGGCCAACTTCAACCAGCCAAAATTATCTACAACCATTGGTGGTAAATGGATCTTCATTTCACCACCTTCAAAAATAGTGTTTTCAAACAACTAATGGTGTCATATTATTCTAGTCAAAAAATACACTACTTTAATTTTATTGGGAGTGATGAAATACAACCGACAGAAAAAGAAAAACTACCCACTTGAATCATGGGGGGAATTCCCCACCACTGAGTTATCCCATTAATTTCAAATTTTAACCAATATGTATTCCAAAGGTGAAACATAGGTTTATTATGTGGAGTTGTTAAATATATGAATTTTATTATACATAGTCATGGTGTACCTATACAAAGGTGATACTTGGATATTACTATTTTAATAAATAGTAACCCAAATTATAGGCTATGAAACCCAAGAACATTCTCCAATGATCATATTTTATTTTTAGTGGCTGAATTTCAGGCTGATCCTCTATCAACGATATATAATTTTCAATGGATGGATATAATATTATATCAATGGTAATTATTTATTACACCTAGTAAGGGTAGTGATTTTTATCATCAAGTAGTTATAAATTTTTCTTATTGTTTAAATTTGAGATAGGCCATCTATTAGTAATAAGTTTTTCATAGGGGATATAAACATGTATAGTAACCCAAATAGTTCATTCTAGGGGATAACTAAATATATTGTCCTCTAACTGCTATTAGAGCCAATGGATAGTTGTGTTAGTTTCTACAAAACCATTGAGGTAAAAATATATATAAAAAATGTATAAACATATCGAGGAATAAAGAAATATGATTATCAATATAGAACAAATAATAACATTATTCAATAGGGTGATATAGGTTGTTTAGATAATCATGATGGGATTATTAGCACCTAATATAATGAACGGTTTTATTCATAATGAGTGTTATGGATTTCAACATTATGTTATATATACACTCAAATATATATGTGATGGTATATTTTTGGTTCTAGATTAGTAGTGTACTATATTGTTTCATACTCATACACTACACATGAAATTATTTACATGTGAATGTTTTTCATTGAGTTTCAATGGTGGGAAATTATCTGAGGATGATGAATGATTCCATGTATTGGAAAAGAATGGAGAAAATTATGAGGTGTCAGATTGGACATGGTTAGCTATGGTCACATCTTTTTTATTATGATTTTCTTTGTGTATATGGTTTTTAAAAAATAATTATTGTATTTACAAATGTTAAAAAATTTATAAATAGATTCGTTGTAAATATATCATCTATTATGTTATTATTATCGTCTTTATCACTATAATTTCATATTGTGCATTGTTAAAAGATATATGTTTTTATTTAATTAAATATATGTTATGGTTATGAAATAGTGGGAATTGAATCCCCATTATACAAAAAATACCGTTTTCATAAAATGATTTCCTACAACGTGTAGTGAGGCGTTCCTAAAGAGACATAATATCCATGGTCATCTATTTTTTTGTTAATTCAAGATAGGTTATTGTTAACCTATATCAATGACTTAATTTTTTGGTTTATTTTTATTATAATAGATTATTGACTTCCGAAATGATTGAACTTGGTCTTGAAATTATCCTTATTCATAGTAAGAACCTATTTTCGTGAATTCCATGTTACAAAGGATATGAGGTTGTGGTTATTTATTTTTTAGGTTGGTGTTGGGATAATTTTATTGATGTATGAATTTTTGGTTATATATATTTTTTTACACTTGGATCAGGTTCTTAATAGAGTGTTTGTATGAGATTCATACAAGATAAATGTTGTCATAGAATATTAATTTAATTATGTTTTATTGGACAAGTGGAATAAAAATGTGTTTTTTTGATTTTTTTCAATAATTAATGGTCCGAATAGGTTCAGATATGGGGTTTTAGTTAATTAAAAGAAAATAATAAATAATTTTATGCTATTTTAATTTACTAATTGTTGGAATATTCATTATTTAAAAAATATGACTATATTTTTAGGATGATTAATGTAGATTATTAAGGAATATAAATAGAAGAAGTGTGAAGGAAACCACATAGTTATTAGAGAGAGGTATTTTTCGGTCCATAGGTTTTTTTGGGAAGGACATAAAAAATTGATATTGGTTATTTAAGAAGTTTGAAATTAACAGGATAAATTTGATCCTAAAATGGATGATTAATTTTGTGATCCTTGTTACATTAATATAATAAATATCCTATCCAAGGTCATACAACAACCTAATCCTTAGATACACTTCCATTCATAAATCATAATGAATATTTCCAATAAATATAAAATAATCATCTAATGAACTAATGGATTTGTAAAATAGGATACATAATAATACCCTTATAGACATAAAAAAATATCATAACTATTTACAAGATAATATATTTCTAAATGATCTCATGGGAATTTTATAACTATAATGGCTATCATTGAGAATATATATAAATAAAAAGATGATCTAGAATTCTCTATAAGTGAATAAACATAGAAATCTATCATAACAAGAGTATTATGAGGCAAAATATTATATCATAAAGATATTGATAATAATAATGAAATAATATCATAAGTTAATGATATATTAGATCATGTAACCTTGTAATAGGTTGAATAAACCTAAAACCTGACATATTAGACATTTGAAATTGTAACTCCCATGACTATCATATTATGTTGGAAAAGTCACATGGTGGAATAGATTCTATTCATAATACCATACATTACATCTCGTGAGATATAATTTTTTTTACCAAATTCATTATAGGGTTATATAACTCAGATCCCATAAATATAATTATGAAATCAATACATATCCATTGAAAAAGATTTAATGAAAACAAATATTAACCATATGTTTTATCAAACAGATGAGAAGGAATTGTTTTTAAATATTCAAATTTAGGACATTACCAATGGCTAAATCCTAATTATTCCATAATTATAAATCAAGTAATTTTTTAGTTCCATAATTCAATAATGGATATTGATCTTATAAATGGAGTTATAGTGTGGAAAATTTATAAGAGTGATATTTTAGAAGAATAAATAATTTTTAGCCACTCAAGAGATTCCTCTTAAAATGACTTGATGATATTTTAAAAGAACGAATGTGTTTATTTTTTATATTAAAAAGAACTTATCCATGTTTTTTGTCTATAAAAACTTAATGGAATTTTATATCCTATTAATGGTTTATGATATTTAGTGGTAGGTTATGATTTACATGAGATAATAAATAGTAATGTACCCTAAAACAATTCTTACCTAAATGATATATTTTTAATGTGAACTAAAAATATGTGTAACCATAGAAATGATGTTTATAATTTAGAAGGAATATATTTAAGGAAAATTGAAAAAACATATAAGAATTTCATGAGATGAATAATTAAAAATAATGGATAAAAATAAATTTAATATGATATAAATAAATTACGAGGGTCGTAGAGTAGATCTGATATGTTGTGAGAATAAAATATACCCATGTTCTTCAATTGACTAATAATTAAATTATTTTCACTAAATACATTCCCAATAACATATTGAATATTAATTTAATTTTATAATTTAATTTTTTTCATTTTTCATTTTTAATATAGTTTTTACATATATAGGTTAATTAGGGTTGTTCGAATAATTTTTTCGTAATGAATTTAGTATGATGACATTGGTCAAAATTGTTGTAATGAAAAATAATGATAATTTTTTGGTGGACTATACAAATTTTTATTAAATTGGAAAAATAATATTAAATATTCTATGTTATACAATAAAAGTTTCATTTTTATTAAGAAATTAATTAAAAATAAATATATAAATAACTAATTTAATTAGAGTTAATATATTTGAATAATAGTGATTCAAAAAATAAGTAAAAATACTTATATAGAAAAAATGGGATTTTTACACTATCTTTTCTTAATTTTATTTCATATAAATGAATATTTTAATCATAGTTAGAATATATGAATAATAATGATTTTTTATGTTCACCATGACATATTTATTCTCTTAAAATAATAAACGGATCATGAAATGCTAATTTTTCAAAAAAATATATTTTAACTACAAATGATAGTTACCTATATATAATATTTTTAATAACTTATACACTTATCATTTAAATTTATATATATTATTATATGAAAATATAACTTGTAATTTTATCAACTCATTATATTATTAATACCATTTTAGAACATAAAAATAACATATTTAATAATATATTATATTTCCTTTAAATTATTATTGTTCCAAATATATATTATTTAAACTCATTAAAAATAATAGATTACTCTTGTATAATTCTGTTCCATATTAATATAAAACTATCATTTATTTAAAGAAATTATTTTCTATAAACATATTTTAACTAATGATATTCCATTTTAATATATAAGAATACTATAACCATTCATCATACTCTCACTTCGTAAGTCACACGCCTCATTTCCATAGATTTCATTTGGGATCTCAAACCACTATTTTTTCCTTTCATTATACTCATTTCCATTGTTGTTTTTGTTTTTATAATGATAGTTTTTAATTACGAAGATTATCCAAGGGAGTCAATTGTATTATTGAAATTATAGTCTCTATTAATTTCCTTTATTTAATTTTTTCCCTTTTTAACAGATGTACTCATCCCTCATATGGAAAATTATTTTTCTGTGATATATAGTTTGATGTACATATATTTTAACATTCAATTACAATTATATTTTTTTTCCTAGAATTTATGATATCTGGAATATAATAATTTCGATTCATGTACTAAATAATATGAAATAATAGAGAAACATTCATTATTATTAATAAATAAAAATTAATTTCTCATAATAACTGTGGTGTTATATTCTCCCTCAATTGAATAAAATGTGTTTAAACAATTTTAATTACCACAAATAAATTAAATTAAATATTTTTATATACTTTTTAGTAATAAATAAATGACTATTGTAGTTTGAAATAAATTATATATAATGTTGTGGAAGAAATTTTTTTCAATTAACTAGGATTATCCCAAATATAGAAAAATTCATTAATTATTTCAACCATGATTTTTTCATTAATCATCATTTAATGGAATGACATTAATAGGTGGACATTAAATTTTATTTCCTTTTAAAAAATAAATCATCATTAACTATAGGGTGAAAAATAAATTTCCAAAATAAAATTCTTTATATGTAAAGGATCTATAATAATACATTCTTGAATTAAAATCCCCTAAAACATGAATAGTATTCATATTCATTATGTTTAATAATGATCCAACATAGTTTTTTTAAAATAGTAGTAGTTAGTGATAAATTACATGAAATATTACATCCAAAAAATAAGGGTGATTATTATGTGTACCTTAAACCTATTAATTATTATTATCTACATTAATAGTTTTTTTATTGGATATTACTTTTTCCAATGTTAATTGTTTATATTGATACCTATTGTCATATTTTTTCCTTATATTACTACATTATATTTTATATTTCCCAAATTCCATAAATCATAAATATCAAATTCGTAATGGATCCCAAGAGAGATACTTATTTTTCAAAATTCTATTAATCAATATTTTACTTTTCCCTGTATAGATTTTAATAAAATCCCTTCAAAAATTAAATTCAAACATCTTCTAGTACTTTTTTCATATTTTGATACGGTTTCTATTCAAAAAAATTTAACATTAATATAAATGGTATTCTTTCCATCCCACTCATCATCAACTGAATATCCACTAGACTAAATAATTATCTTATTAATTTTTTCATGGAAACTCAACTCTCTCCACATTTTTTATTATAATTATCAATAGAATGTTATTATTAATGAAATGTTCGATTAGTCCACATATTTCCTTATTAAGATTCTCATTTGGATAATATCTTAAATTTACATGGAATCCATTGTCAATTTGATAATTTTGGGCTTTATCCATTACTAAAACCGAAGGATTATAATGTGTGTAATAATGTATTAATATAATAATAGGATGACCATGAATAATAATTGAAAAAATAAACCTAAAAATTAATTAGACTTTAAACACCCTAAATTAACTATTTATTTATAAAAAATTACTTTTTGTTCAATATATTTTTCGTTATACTATTTACTTTCTTTATTTATAAAATAATTCCTATAAAATTATACAGTATAATGGATAATAAATATAAACTAAATAAATTAGGGTTATCCTACATTAGTGTCTAAGAATGTGTGTTGTAAACATTTTTTTCATGTTCCAGTTGAAAATTTATTTAAAAAAATCATCTATTTTCATTGATAAATCCTCTTGGAACATTAATGCTAAATATTATATCCACATTTCTATTTTAGGAAGTGATGTCAATTATTGGAATTACACATATGAAAAAAATTATCAAAATATCAAGATTTTATCAGATAATTTAATTTTTATTCCTTGATTTTTCTTAAATTTAATCCTTAGATTTGAAAATATAACATGAAATTTCATTCAAACCACTATAGAGACCCATTCCCTAAATACATATTAAATCGTATTTTTATTATATAGATTTATAATAATTAAAAACCAAAGATCCAAAAGTTTATTTTGATTTTATTATTAGATAATTAATATCATTAACATTAACCTAAAAATCATCTTTATTTAAAAATCCATATATTAATCCTAAATCTGATAGATATTTTAAAACTACGTAAGATACCATTGATACAATAAAATAAAATTCATGTAATATTCTACTTAATTTCCGATGTGATACTCACTAAAACAGAAAAAATGATGTTTGAGAAGAAATGTGTCACCGTGATTGAATAAGATGAAGGCTATATTTCCTTGTTCCACAATGATTCCCCATAATGAGGGATAATTGGGATGACCCCCATCCATAGGTTGTTCATGGGTTTCGTTGATCAATGATAAAAAGGTGATTACACATTAAAATGTAATTTCATCATTAAATTATTGATTATTTGGATTAATCATCATATCAATAAGTTTACACTGAATTGAAATATTATATTAGAATGGTTGTATCTCCTAAAAATACATATAGATCAAAAGTTTGGCAACTAGAATGTTGGAAAAAATTTATAAAGGAATTCTCACCACCGCACATTCCATCCACCCAGGCCCATCCTCATAGCCCATCCACATAGTCCTTTCTGTGTAGGAACCTCCGAGAAGGGAACTCTATGATTTTCCCTCTGTAAAGACTCCTCTGTATTAATTCATTCACATTGGACCACCAGCGCAACTACAAATAATACCCTTCCCCTGAAATTAAAAAAGGTCAACTGAACTGTTAGACGATGAACCAAGGGAAGGTCTCTGGCTATTCCATTCCTTCATCCAAGTAGCCCATATCTACATGTGTGACCTACCATTCACCACCCATACAAGGCATGTGGCACCAATCACAGTACATAGGTGACCCATACCTTGGAACCCAACTGTGTGACCCACCTAGACAACCCACCTGTCAAACCCACAAGGGTTACCCAGCTCCACGACACAACTAGGTTAACCATACCTGGGAGAACCACCTAGGTAACATAAAAAAGAGATCATAATAGTCCATATTGTGGGGGTTGCACCACCACACCTACTCTTTAGATCATTAGCCAGCTATAGTCCTAGCCCTCTGGACTGTTCCCTTTTCTACCATCACTGACCTCCTTGAATAATTGACATCCAAATAATAAATTTCATACTAGGGTTGAGAGAATTTTTGGTGATTCCTTATATGTTCTTAATATCTACACATGGATTACCATGATTTTAGAAACTTAACCGCACCCCATTAAATAACCTTGAGTCTAAATACTAATCTTAGTTTCGTTACAATGTTACGAGTTGAAATTGTCATCTTAGATTCATATACTAACTTTAGTTGATAGACTCCTCATTAAAATCCTCAAAAATAATCAAGTGACACCTATTCCAGGTTTAATCAATATATAAGAATCATTTTTATTAATAATCCACAAATAGTACATGTGTATCCTCTTTATGAGTAATCCCTAAATAATCCTCAAATGGGAATCCTCTAGTAGAACAATCACCAACCAATACAAAGGAATACTTCTTATAAGTATGCCACTAGTTTTTTAAAATCTATCCCATCATGGAAAAGTTCATCATATAAGTTTCCATATCATATTTTTTCTCTTGTTGATCACACTATGCTTGAATCACGTGGTCATATAATTTTATAATGGTCATAAAATCCACATGATTCCAAACCAAAATGTTTGTCCTCCTCGGGTGTATGATGCAATAACATCCCAAACCCTAACTGACATCATCCTTATGATGATGTCCCATCTATATTATTCAATTGGAAACCCCAAGAAGTAATCCCCAATTATTAAGATATTCTAACTATATTCATTCTATAATTAGGATACATAATGATAATCCTTATTAGGAATATAACCAAATCAAAAAAAAAAAATAAATCAAAATGATACTAGAAAACAACTCAAGCCCATGTTCACAGTGAATTCATTTCAAGTGAAATCTCAAAACTAAATAAACTCAAAGGGACATAGTTCATTAAGAGGAATATATTTGAGTTCCTCTATAGTAATATGTCCTTACAACCAAACTATGAATGACTTTATTCACATTAAAATGGGAAATTTATGAATCATTCAGGAGTTGAAAACCCGACACCCAAATAAACCATGTACTCTCTTGACCACATTCCTAGACCGTTCTAATTCAATATGAAAATTCACATCCCTTCCAGGTTGATTGATATTCTTCAGCGTAAGACCTATACCAAAAAATGAATAGAAACCTTTAACCTGGACATCCTTATCACATGATGATAAACAATATAGTTAATTACATATCACAAGACATCAAAAATTATAATGTTTCCTACTAAGATACCATAAAAAACTTGGTTTCTGGTTCTTTTTATAAATATATATAGGAAGATGATCATATGTGTTCGATCCCAATTTCAAATAAATATTCATCACCCCGAATGAAAACACACTCAAGAGACCCCCAAAATATGGCTAAAAAACTAGAATCATAATAATATTATCCAAATGAATATATATTTTGTACATAAGATGATACAGTTGATGAAAAACCTCAGATACCTACACATATATACATTAATGAAGAACCACAGATATATATATATATATATATATGATTATATATTCCATACATTTTAGTAATTTGTTTTTTAATTGAAAGAAAATAAATACCATAAATACGTAATAATAATGGATTCAAAAATATGTGTTAAAGCTATAAGAGTTTCCCGATGTAGGTAATAATTCACCCAAAATGTGTGTACTGACCTCATACTCCCCTTCTCTAGACCAATGTGAGTTGTTATGAATCTATGTCCAAACCTCCCATCTAGAAAATTCTTTTTGATATAAGGTCTTTATGGATATATTATCATTGTGTGTATTGTTTTCCATGAAATATAGAGTTGGAAATCATATGAAATAGTGATTCTGAAATCAAAAATATTTACAAAGGGACATAAAAAAATAACGGAAACAAAAAAGTTATTGGGTGATCAGGAAATCCCCATTGAGGAAAAAATATGAAAATTTTAGAATAACATGACATTCAAGAAGAAAAATATGTTAACATATTTACAAGGATCATAATAATGGAATAATTTTATAAAAAATATAGGTCATTGGACTATTGAATAATTGAATATATTGGAAAATCATAATAAATGGCATCAAAAACATAATTTAATAGTCAATATCTAGAAAAACCAAAAGATTGACAAATGTGAAATGGTGAAATAAGACTACTAACTAATCAATTACAACATATATCACTACAAATAAATATTTACATAAATATTTGATGGAAAAATAATTTTTAGAACACCCATCACAAAATGAATATTAAAAATATAAAATCAATTGGAGGAAAAGAATTTATTAACCATATATATTGTACAACCCCTAGGAATGATTTAGGTTTGGTAATTTTCATTCATGGAATAACTAAAGAAATAATTGTGAGTATTAGATAAATATTAAAGAATGAACCACTTTTCACGTTACAAAATTGAACATAGACATTTTTCTTCAACAATGAGTTAAATCCTATAAAAATTATGAGAAATATCATAATAAAAAATAAAAATAAACCGCATGGGTGATTCTATGTGAAATATGGATTTAAAACATTTAATTATGGAAAAATAATATTAATTTACATAAAAATGAATTAAAAAACACTTTTCTATATAAAATAATTCTATATGGATAATATTATTGATTTCAATGAAATTATTGGAGGATATTATTTATATGTGATAAAAATTAGTAAATTTAACATAAAATGATTTCAAATATAACTATGAATTTATAATTGAAATAGAAACACGTGTAACCCAAAAAATTAAAAGGATGTTTAAATAATTATATCTGTAGGGTAAATATATAAAAATAAAATAATAAGTTCTCTCGTAGAAGATTTTTTAAAATGGATAAAAGGAATTAAAACAAATAGTCTATATCATTCTTTAGTGGTTGTGAACACCCCTAACCTGATATATGAATTCACTCAAAAAATTCACTTCACATCATGAATAATTAATGTATGTTCATCAAATAAATAACCAATAAAATTATTAATCAAATTTTTTTTCATTATTTCATTACTCCTTTTTAAATATAATTTTCTAATATTGTTCTTTTCTTACATCAGTTAATTAGGGTTTGTTTAATTTCATAGTAACCCATATTGTTTTTTTTCAGTAAGTTGAATGTGTTATAAAATAATATATAGATCTATATAATTTCTCCTGATTATATCCTTGATTATTCCATTGGAAAAATAAATTTAAATTTTCAATGGTTATCCCAAAATTTACCCAAATGGTGAAATGCTCCATGATAAGTCAATTTATTTGTGATATAATTGTTATGATCTTTTAATATCAATCAGGAATATTCTAAATATTATTTTTTTAATATTAAATTAATTAATAATGTCATATACATAGAAAAAATAAAATTATAAGGGCATCTATGTTAGGAGTTCATGGAAAATAACATGTCGTATCATATATGGTGTACTCAACACATATACACGTACGAAACATTCTGTTTCCATATAATAATATAGGGATGTAAATAGAATACTAACAGTTTTATAAATATTTTATTAGTTAATTTAATAATAAATTCTTAAATTCCATTTATCTTGGTGATGATGAATTAAATACACAATTCATTTAGAGGTTTATCTACACCAACACATGAGGTCATTTTTTTCTCAATTTATTGGGATCAAGGAGTACAATTTATAGTCCATTAGAATAATAAATAAACCTTATATTAAATATTATATTTTATCATTACATAAAAGATATTCAAAATTGATATTTATAAAATAATAAAAGATAAATATTTTTTATGTTGAGTGTATTGTGTTTACCTTGGATGTTCCCATTAGGTAACCTCCTATTTCTCTATAGTATGATATTTTTTGTGACCAAGGATTTAATAAAATGTGGAGTGTGTTGAGGATAGATAATGTAGTTTTTTGGTTGTGTAATTTCTTGAAATATCTAATGAACTGTGGATGAGGTTATCACATTTTATTAGTAAATAGAGATTAATTTTTATAAAGTCTAATTACTCTTCAATATATTCATTACAAATTCACGAGAAAATGAGAAAAATGGAATATAATTTTGTGGAGAAATATATTAGTTTTTTCACTATTTAGAATAAAAATGTACATGTGTTTCAAATGTTCAATCTTTTTTTACTCTGTTAAACAACTTTTAAATTAATTTTCTCTTCCCACTGTAATCCTAAATTAGATTCAATAACTATATTTAATATCAAAAAATAATATTGAATTTATTTAATAACATGAAATTTTTTTTTAATATATGGATATATTTTTATGAAAAAAATTTCTAATTTATACTGAAATAAATTTTTAGTAATATCATATATTATTCATAAATAATATTTTACAGAAAAAAATAATTTTATACTGAAAATTTATATACGGGATAAAATAATAAAATATTACGATTTTAAAAATGAAAATTATTTTAATATAAAATGTATATATCTCATTTGACATTCAGATAAATCCAAACATGATATTTTTAAAAATCAGGCTTAATTAAATGATAAGAAAAAAAATTTATATAATTAATATATTATGTTATATTTATATCTTATAGATAGTTTATAAATACTAAAAAATATACAATTATAATGAATAATATTAATCCATAAATAAATAATTGATAAATTTAAAGGGTTTTTAAAAAATTTATGTCGTGTTTACATACTGATATCATAATAATAGTAATATTTTTCAAACATTGAATCTACCACACTTCATCAAAAGATAGATTAAATTAAAAAAATAACAAAATCTCATGAAATTCAATTTTTTATATTTTGAATTTAGATATTCTGGATATTTTCTAAAATCTAAAACCTCAAACCAAATTTTTTTTCAGTTATGACATAATGAAAAATAAAAAATACTAATATATAAAAAACTATCTTGTGGACTTCATATGTTTATAATATTCATTAACATAAATTAATAATTAAATTAGTATAAATTAATATCAATAATAAACATTAATTAAATTTCAATATAATATATCAATTCTCCAAATAAATGAAAAGAATTTGAAATTCAATTTTTTCTAAAATATATTGTTAAATATAAGATTATAATATGAAATATTAAATAATAATTAATTATTTATATCTGACTAATTTATTTTTATTAAACTATTAATATTAAAATATTTTATTGAATATTATAAACAAATATATTATTAATAATATTATAACCTTTAAAAAATATATTTAATTAGATATTATATTTTTTATTCATTACAAATATTTCTAAAAAATAATATTTAAAAACATTTTTAATTGTGTATCACCATTATGTACTTATTTCACCCATCTATATCCAACAAATAATTCTAAAACAATTATCTTTTCATGGAATATATTTTCAATGTTCAGATTCTATTTTTATATATAGGACTCATAATAAAATTCATTTGATCATAACTTCTTATGTCACAATTCCCAATTAATATATTTCATTTTAGATCTCCCAATATTCATTCTTTTTATGGTGTTTTTTTATGAATGTATGTATTTATATTCTAATGTTCTCTCATATCGGGGGTTTTTTTCCTTCAAAATTACTAGATCGAAAGATAATATTATTTCCAATTTACATTCTATTTTTATTGTTGTTTTAATGAAATGTAATAATTAATTATGTGTAATAATGAATTCTATATCGGATAAGTTTTCATATACCTTTATTGTATTGTTTTATTTTAATTAAATAAAGGGTTTCTATTTGTTCATATCTTCAATGGGGAAATATCTAATAAAATATTAATTTTTTTAAAATTGTTGTGAAACAATATATAATATTATATGGAAAAAATTAATGTCACCAAAAACATTTAGCTCTGAATGTTAGGTCATGTTTCTAAATTGTTTGAGATCATGTTCTCACAAGGATGAGAATCATGGGTTTTTGGAATCGAGATACAGTAGTGGTAATTTCACACTATAAATTAATTAAATGGTGCATTATTTTGACCCAATAATTTGTATCATGATTATAGTTTATAGTGAGGTTTGGTTTTACAAGATAAATTTTTTTATAGAGATAAGATGCTTGTTGTTTCTATATCACTTTAGTTATAAGGATGAGATATTCAATGTAATGGGGATATTTATATGTCATATATTTCTTACCATGCGTTCCATAGAGTGTAGGGTGGTGTATTATTAGTTGTGAATGTGATGATATAGTTTGAGATAGACCATGTGAGAGTGTTCTCAATGGCTACCACACTATATGATGGGTGTGCTAATAGGATGAATAATGTGGATAATGATTGTTTTA
The DNA here is from genome assembly GCA_963277665.1 of Viscum album. Taxonomy (NCBI): domain Eukaryota; kingdom Viridiplantae; phylum Streptophyta; class Magnoliopsida; order Santalales; family Viscaceae; genus Viscum; species Viscum album. The sequence goes on from OY728138.1 coordinate 897,224,893, forward strand.
TGACCTGGAATGTACAGTTTGGATTTGAATGTCTTCTGAACCATTGGTTATTTGTTGACATGGTGAATCCATGATTGTTCTGGTGGATCAAATGCTCTGTATAATAAATATTTATTGATGTAATTTATTGTAAAGGATAGGGTTTATTATATTATAATATGGTTATCAATGTGATGTTAATGTTTTTTGGGTATGGTAACCATGTGAGTGTTAAATTATATAATTTTTATTACGACCCATTCTATATGTAAATAAATATTAAATCTTTTTTATTAATATTGAACATATTTCAAAATTAATTTCCATGTAACAATTAATATTTACTGTATTTTGAGACTAGATACCCAATTAACTTATTTAATTAATGATCTTCATCATCTCAATATATGATCTCCCCATTTAGTAATCTTTATTGAAAACCCTAATAAATTATTTATTCATGACATAAGAAACAATAATATAAAAAAGAGTGGGATCAGATTCATTGCTTGTATAAGAAAAAGACATAACAATAATCACATAAACATCACATGATCTGATTGGTTTTAGAACTCGATCCAAAAAAATTATAACTATACACATTATAAAATTTTCCATAATAGAAAATCCAATAATAAATCATGGATGTTAATAATATAATAATCATACATGATATATATGAAAAAAACATTAGTAAACTATATATACATTAGATTATAGAAAAATCATAGAACTATATCATTATGTACTCATATAAACTGAAATAGTTACATCTATTAAGCTAGGGACTATAAATTAGCTCTTCTCATAAACAAATTTTGATATGAAATCCATGTCCATGTAAAGCATATTGAGAGTATACTAGGTCCAATAATAACCTTATTGACATGAGATAAGGTTTACCATAACCGTGTAGACATTAAAATACCTCTAAATATAACCTTATAGACATGAAACTAGGTCAACCCAAAAACTTATGTAAATGAAACCACATACATAAATATCAATACGAACATGAAATTTAGTTATTGATGAACATATTTAATTAATGAGTTATCAAAATTTTCCCAAGGCATTAGAGGGAAAAAATGGACCCACAAAAAACATAATAATAATAATTAAATATAAATTCCAAAAAATTTGTATCATAACCTTCACCGTGGGAATGAAATGTGTTTCATAAACATTTCAATAATATATCATAGCATATCCCATTGATGAAAAACATGTTTCATAAAAATTTCTTAATCATAATAAAAAAATTAACAATCCCGCAAAATATTAATGATGGTACCATTAGATCATATTTTTAGTAATAAAATAAAACATATGATTTGTGTCAAAGGTCAATTTAATTTCCATAGAAAGATGAATAAAACATTATGGAAGAAAATAATATCTCAAATTTCTAATTAATTTTTTTAAAACAATAAATTTATTAAATAGAAATGAAGTTTTTATTATTTTAAAATAATATTTTACTATTTTAATTTAATCATTAAATTATTGTATAGACATGTAGGCCTGAAATATCATTGTATTAAAATATATAAAACAATATTTTGTTTATCATTTTTGATAAAAAGAAAAAATTGAATCACATAGAAAATGACATGAATATTCTATTTTAATTTTATATTAAAAATTATGAAATTGTAAAATATTATTGAAAACAGTCACTAGAGAATAATAAAAACATTATTTATAGATATTTTGGAAAACATGTTCATGTGAATGAATTTAGTTTGTAAAGAATATTTAAATAAAGTTAAATTTTAATAAAAAAACATTATAGATCTCTTTTATTATAAATGTGAGGAAAAAGAATGGAAAATATGTATAATCATGGAATAAATAGTGGGTAATAAAATTAATTAATTTACAGATATTCATATCATAATATTTTATTATTGGAAATTTAATCATTTATAGACTCTTTATACCAAGAGATTGAAACTTAATAGTTGAATAGTTTTCTAAATATTGATTCAGAATCCCCAAAAATAATGAATGATATATGAATATTTAGTTTCCAATAATTTTAATAAATATAATAAATAAATAAATTCCTTTGTATTATATATGACACAAAAAATAATTAAGTTGAGAATATAGAATGCATCCCACATAAATAAAAGTGAGACAAAAATACAATTCCTCAACTATTGAATTTATTCTTACTCGTTTAAACCTACTATACAATAAGTATATAGAAAATATAAATATATTCCAAAACAATAATAATATATATATTATTATATAAGATTTAGTTATATTGTTTTTTAACACTTTAATTATCAATTCCTTATTAAAATTAGTGTTTCCATATGAAACTATTTCATTTTCCATGTTCGTTTTTCATTATTTAATTTATTACATATAATTTATTAGGGTTTAATAAAAAAAATGTTAATAATGTTAATAATATTATATTTGTTGGTTATATTCATATTTAATGTTATAAATAAATTTTATAGATAGGAAAATGAATACACTATTCATAGATATGATAGGTCATACATATGCATGAGTGATGTTTATATTCTCCTAAAAAATTGTATAAAAGAATGACAATGAATAAATAATCCTTATATAATATTTTTTTGAATAGAATAAATAATATTTTATCATCAAATACTTCCATATTATCACCCATTAAAAAAAACTAATCATGCCACATCACATTGAAGAGGTGGTAGTCCACATTTTTCCTTAACCAACGATTTAATTTTCAACAAATTTATATAATATTATTGTAGATGAGATATTATAATTAACATAGTATGGATAATTAATAAATATATTATATTTAAAAAATAATATCCTTATATCAGCATGCGAGTGGTGGAAACGGGAAATTAATTACATTGATTTGTGAGATAGAAATCTACTATATGTATGATTAATTGATTCAGTTCCATTTTGATGGAAGAGGATATGTATATAGGTTATTATAATAATAAAAAAACAAAATTATATGGGATATATATGTTAATATCATTATAATACAACACTATTTTAATAATGTGGAAATACAAATAAAACAAAAAATCCATGTGAAGAATGATATATAATCTTTTGAAAATATCTTTTGGTTTACACTAAATGCCTTCCTAAAATGGATTCTTAATCAATATAATTAAACAATGGTATGGTTAGAGAATTAGTGATTGAATCTTAATATGTAATTTATATTACAAAATATTTCGGAAGTGTGAAGTAGATATGATATGATATTTTCATTTCTAAATGGGGAAGATGACCCACTTATTAACCACCAAAAATGCATAAAAAATCCAAAATTTTAAAGTCATTACAAAGTGAAATTATCCAAAATGATCTAATATTATATGGTGGTTTTTTTATAAAGTTTTCTTATGGCCACACAATATATGTTGGACATGTTTTTTGGTTTTATTAATATTTTATTTTGGTTTAACCAAGGATATACAAATTTAACACTAAATTAAATTAATTATCCTCTCAATGTTATTACTAGTCATTATGAATAAAAAAATTATGTATTAATTTATAAATAATATTAATTATTTATATTAAAAAAATATAATATATTTACCAATTTTAATTCCTAGAAGAATAATATTTTAACATAAATTAAAACCACAAATTGGATGAAACATCAGTTTTCCAATGATAATGTTTAATATGTATACATTGTTTTTATATTAAAATTAAACATTTAATAGATTTAAATGACCTAAATTGAAAAAATAATAATAATTAAATCAAATTTGCAATTAAATTCATTTTAAAAAATGGAACATATAAATTATTATTTTGAAAAAAATAGTGTAAACAAGATATCTTTCAGTATTCATTAAAAAATATTATAAAATTAAACAAATGGATAACGATAAATTTTAGAAGTTAATTTAAAAAATGAAGTTAATTTTCATTAAACATTATCTATACTTGGCATTAATTACATCAGATCACTAAATTGTATTAAAAAAATATATTTCCAAAGAATATAAATACAAACCTAATATAGTTATCTTGTTATAGTGGTCTGACAACTGAATAAAAATAATTTAATTGCTCTGGTATATAATTAATGAAGAGTGATTCATATGACACATAGTAGATGTTCAATAGGTTCTATGTACGACCCATTTTGTAAGCTAAAATCCATATATGCTTATGAATCTTGTAGGGAACAATATAAAATGTTTTTTCCACCCTTATCCCTAAATATAATGATCTTATTTAGTAGTTAAATTTATAGAAACTCATTTTAAGCAACTTCATCTTAACGATCACAATGATTATTATCATCACAATATTTCATTAAAATTTTTCTAATCATTAACTTATTTTGAATGGGATTACCCTTAACTGATATTTCTATATCTATGTTATATCCCAAGAAAATTCATTGAATAACATCATCCCTACATGTTGGAGTTATATGTATCCTTAAATAGAGGGAATCATAAGGATATATCCAAATAATTATATGTATGTCCTTATTGTATAGAAAATGGATAAGAGAAAGGTAATGTTACAAACCGTCTTTAAAATTTGTAATAATATCTCATCAAATCCTTTATGGTTTTAATGTTTATATTGAACTCCTCATCCGTGTGAGGAAAATAGATTTTTATAAAAATCATCTTTATATCCAGAACCTATTATTTTTTTCACAAAAATATTGAGTCAATCCATGGATCTTGATGAGATACAATAAAATATGATACTCTCGGATACCATAATGCTGCATTTATGTATATCCTAGAATGGCATACTAGATAGAAATTTTATCCGATGAAGATATTTTGTTATGAAATTGTAATGATATCAATTACAACCCATATAGTATTATAAATATTGTATATTTTGGGGAGTCTAAAGGGAAATTCCATAGTGATGATTTTCATTTTCTATTCTGGTAAGGGTAATGGAAATAACACACCATTAGAAATTTGTTTCTCATATTTAACATCCATATATAAAATGAAATAAATTTAAAATATATAATACTTATATTAATTTCTTCCCACCAAAAATTATCCTTCGAATTTCTATAAAACATTTTACTTCTATGATGAATATAAAATAAATAACTATGATTTTATTTCAATTTCACCTTAATCATTTTACATAAGGAAGAAAAAAAGACATATTTATTTGAAGTTATCATCCCATCATCATCATTGATATACTATGGAACATTTTTCCTTCTTCAATGGCTCGATGTTTTTCTTTCGCAACGCTATAATCTTCAACTAGAGAGATGTTTAAGAACTGATTTGAGAAATATAATATTTTACCACTTATTTAAATATTAATAGATCCATCCATTAAAAATTCATAAATATTATATCATTTATGATTGTCATCATAAATATTATATCATGATCCATTCGGTTCCTAGATTAATCCAAAATATACACTTTTCTAGGGAGGTAATTTATTCAGAGGTAATAATTATTAATCAACCCCATCCATCTTCTTTATCACATGTTTAACAATGTTCTGCGAATATATTATTTATATTTAATTATAATAATATATATCAGAATTTTTTTTTCATAATGATAATTCCTCTATATTCTAAATGATGAAAATTCTTATATCTAACTACAAATCACGTTTTTTGTAATTTTTATCATTTCCTTCAATTCTAATGAGGCATTAAATATAACTGATGTATTCAACATGATAATGTGTCACTATACATTTTTTTCTATAACAATTGGATATAAACCATTTGAAATGGTATGGTAATTTAAAAATAGTATTACTAACTAATCTACACAATATTTCCTTTATATTTTAATCTCATTCACATATCCATGGGAATTTGGCTCCATTATATGTTAAACATATCATGGGATTGGACAAAAATTATTTTTTTCCAAGAAATACTCAATGATAACAATCTAAATTATGAAAAAAATAGATACATATTACTTTATTTCTTATGAGAAAACATTAAATACTATCTATCAGTGATGGAGCCCCAGATATATTGTCACTATATTGTATAAGACCCAAAAAATGAAATATTTCATAGAAACATCGACACATTCTAAATTTGGAATAAATTTTCTCTCTCAATAGGTTATTCATAGAAATTCCATATTTATCTATTTAAAATTAATTTCAAATTGAATTGATAATAATATAATTTATAACTAAAAAGGTAATATTTTCAACAAAACATATAAAAACGATTTTTAATCAAATCATGAATTTTGCGGGGTGAATTAGTAAGACAAACTAGAATCACTATATATTAAAAGTTTCTAGACATTATATAGAATGATGTCTTAGGTATATACTTTTTCATGACCATCAATTTATGATATCAAGAATGAAGGACATTTTGGTAAAAGTTCTATGCTCCAGAAATTTGACCAAACATGTCATCTAGACAGTAAAGTGGATACATATTATCTGTTGTGATCTTATTCGAAATTCTACAAAAAATTTAGTGTTTCATTGATATTTCATGCATTATATAAAAATAGGTGAACACCATAGTGACACACAATGTAAAATAAATCGTTTTTCAATATTTTATTATTTTTTGTTCTTTAATTTTTCCAAAAAAAATCAGTGTGGTATAATAGGGATTCATTAAAATAATTCAGGAAACAATTATGAATTCAATTACAATATCCACATAATTATTAATTTGGGGAATAGGAAACTATTTTGGAAATGAATTAACACACTCACACACATGACTAGCAGTATTGATGTTGATTTTCTCCCCTCCCATCAGAGATAAACACCACATTTAAATATGAATTGTGGATTATAAATTAGATGTGATCATTGTAATAAGTTTTTATATATCATCATACAGACAAATGTTCATAGTTTTTTTAGAAAAAATATTACTTACCATAATCATTAATAAATTCTAAATTTATGTTATAAAACCAATATTTGATTGAGATAAAATCAAATACAACCAGAGAGAGAATGAATAGGTTTGAAGGAAGCACATATATGAAAATGTAAACAATATAATACTCTATAATTGAGTTTCCATCATCAATAAAATTTTTAATTTCATTTCGAATTCAATATATATTCTTCGGGGAGGACCTTTGAAACCCTACGAAAAGTTTTCATATACAAACACACGGTTATATATAAAGTTTAACAAGATGTTATCAATTCTGAGGTAGATGGTATGTGTATGTTTCACCACATAATTTTTATATACGTATTCATAAATAGCGATCATAAATGATTTTTTTTGTTTAATAGACCAATACGTTTCATATTTCTTTCATTGTAATCAAAATTCACATTATAGAACAAATTATGATAATTTCCATATTCTTGTTTTTGAATCTCTAGATTGTGGGAAGTTCATTATGTTGAGAGTTTTCTCAATTCATTTAACTGACTACTCTATTAACATAATTTCTTCATTATATTTCATAAGGTATAGGCTCCCCACACTTGAAACACATTCTCATTCTTATTAATAATATACTTTAGTGATACTTCCCATATTTATTGGAAGGTATCAGGTTGAAAATTTATCATCTATATAGGAGAAATATCATTAGAGATTCCATGAAACCCTATATTTATTTTATTATTACTATAATGGTGACATTTTCAAATTCCCATTTCCACTTAGAGTGATAATCGAACAACTTCTTCATATCATCAATAGTCCCTTATATATAACCCCAATTTAGGTCATAGAATTAAGACAATGAAGAATCGATCAACATAATTTTTAGGATGTATGGAAATACTAGAATAGTATATATGAAGTCCTGCAAATACAATACTTATAGGTACTAATAGATTCAACATACTTATACTTATTCTACATATATACCATATAATGTTTCTTATAATGAATAAAATGAACATACTAATTTAACAAAATATATGAAAAAATACAACTCTATGGATTCATTTTATTCTCATTACCTCATCATAAAAATAATAATTTTATATCACTGATATTCAACTCCTTCTAATATATAAATGTCCAAAAAAACTATTTCATGTTCCAAATTGTGGATTATGATAAATATATTTTCAACAACAGTCATCCATTTCTCGTAATCTTTTTGATCATTTGACGCATTAAAATATGCCAGATTTTTCATCATGAAGGATAAAATAGATTATTCTTCTATTTATTTCTTGGTAGATTGTAATTATCAATGGATTAATAAAGTTGACTGAGAATATCCTACATGTTATAAATCCTAGATCATAAATAATTTTTTTCACAGTTTTAAAATCATTTTAGTTAATGTGACATTAAAAATTTAATCTATTCCTTTAGGCATCATCAATTGAATTAAACCTCAAATAATTGTTCATGAAACCATGAGGAAAATGGAAAGCCACATAATAATAAAAATAATTAATAGGATGACTGAATCATGAAACCATGTTTTCAATATATGACACCTTATTATCATTCTTTTCCATACATGAACATCATCAATACAAATCCTTTATCAATATTTATAATGAATATGTGAATTATCCAACATTTATTATAGATGACTGTAAAACTAGTTGTGTATCAAGGACCATTTTCATGTACTATGTTATTAAAAAATCCATCCCAATGCACCCTTTTTAATGTTATATCAAATAGATATAACTATTATTGAGATATATCAACTTGTAGTCTCAATATAAGGATATAGTTTTTTGAAAAAAATACACCTTACACAAAATTTATGATGTAATCCTACAATTAGGCTTATCCTAAGATATTTTGAAAATTTTTTCACACACAAAATAATAATATTGAAAATAATGATTTAATAAAACCAACTTGATCAACCATGGAAATACACATGCAAATTTTACATTTTTATGAAAAAAAATCCACAAATATATGCACGAGGACTACAAAGGATTAATATACTTTTATACTATATATAATATCATCTTATTTCATGATATATTCTTAAAATATCTCATAATGGTTTCCCCATTGAACAAAAATCATAGACATACCCCGATTAGACCATTATTTCAGGAACTAGGGGACATAAATATAATAAAGGGTGACCATAAAAGTCATATAAGGGTAAAAAATAGAGATATGAACAATAATATTCACATTAAATGATCTTAAGGGAATTGGAACACAATTATAACATTTAAAACCACGATCCATATAAATATAGTTATGATAACCATATCCTAGTATAATTCTTTGCTATTAATAACACATGAATCATAAATGAAATCAATTAATATAATTTATTATAGAAAATCATAGACATAAGATTTTGAAATTTTTTAGTCCGATAATTTTTTTTAACATATATATATAGAAATTTTTCCACTCATTATGATTCGGACATGAAATAATGTCCTCAAATAATGTTCTGGATAAGAAATATTTTCTCATACATAATTATATGAACTTGAAACCATGTCAAAAAATATCCATATAGAAATATGAATATTTTCAAACATAACATTATATTCATGAAACCAGTTCCACACATTAATTTGGGGACATAATACTGGTCTCCTCATAACCATATTGACATGAAACCACTTCCACAAAAAACATTGTGATTGAAAAATTATGTAACAAAATAAAATAGTTAACTCTTGAGTTATCCATAATTTTAAAATGAATTGGATGTAATTAATGGAACTAACAATGACATAATCATAATTCATTTCATATGAATAAAAAATAAATTCATCATAATCATATAGAGTATAAGATTAATTATTATCATAAAAATTTCAACATGTTATCATAACATTGCCGATTGAAGATAAATATGTTTATAAAACATATAAAAATATTAAAAATAAAACCAACATGAGAAATAATAAAAAGGAAACCATTGAATTATATCTTGAGTATAACAAAAATAATAATATTGTTTTTTATTGATTAATTAAAATTCCATAAAAATATCACTAAGATACTTTACAAGAAAATAAACTTTCAAAATTAAAATCAATTCATTAAAATATGAAAATTGCATAACTATTAATGAAGTAATATCTTTTGAAATAAAATTATAAAATTGTAAAGGATGATATAAATTATTATTTAATCATATTAATGATAAATATTATTCATGTTTTCATAGTTAAATTAAATATTAATTTCAAATTTTCTAGTAAAAGTCAAATGTTCATCATATATAAAATGTCAGGAAGATTAATTTTGAACCATTTTTAAATAATTACACTTTGGTAAAAAAAAACTAATTATTCATTGGAAAATATTAAAAACATTATTATAATATTTTACATAACATTTATAGGGATCATATATATTTTTTCAACGTTTAGTGAAATATAGTTTCATTCTGATAAAATCATATTTTTGATAAGTTTTGTACATAAGGTTATTAAAATGAATAGAATAAATGTATAATCAATTTGTAAATATAAAAGAAGGTAATTAATTTATTTATTTAGAATGAAAAGATATTATTTCTTTATTTTAAATTTAGTCATAAAAAATCTCGATAAAAATGTTATTAAAACTTTAACCCTACCAAAATTTGTAGCATTTGAATCATAATACCCATAAAACAAATATCCATTGAAGAATATGTAAATCCGTGTAATTTTTATAACTAAGATAATACAATAAATTCAGTTATATTGTATACCCTATAATATATAAATAATTATAAGAAATGGAATGTTATTTTTGGAAATAATATAAAGGTGATTCATACAAAAATCATCAAATTTATTCATCAACATTTGATCCTAATATATTATAAAAATAGATTTAATATGGATAAATATTAAAAAAAATCATATATGTGATACGACATATAATTTATTTATATCCTCCTAACACCTATTTATTAAACATTAATCGTTTAATTTCTTATTTTGGGTGATAAAAGATTCATTTTTCAAATATATTTTAGTTATGTTATTTTAGAACATAAACATTATTATGGTAGTGTCACCCTCAGAATGTTAATCATGATATAAATATCATATATATTTTTTCAATACATATATAGAGTCATCCAAAACTTTATGGTATAATAAAATGAGTACACCGCTCATGGTATTGGTATGTCGTATGTATGTATAGATTTTGTTTCTATATTATCGACGAATGGAATTAAAAATAAAAAAATGAATGACCCATATTGAATAATATTTTATTCATATAAATCCTATATTTTACAAAATCCACTATTATTACTATGAATTTAATTATTAAACAACAAGCAATTAATAACTTTGTGGATACGGTAGTCGATATGTACAGAAGAGTGAACTTATCATTTTTGAAAAGATAGAAAGGCAAGAAGGTTGAGGTGATATTATAATTACAGAATTACATTTCTGTCAGTATATATATATATATATACCTTAAATCAATAATTATATTCTACTATGATAATATGTGATGGAAAACAAATTACAATAGTTCATGATGGATAATCCCACATTATACATGATTTCCTTATTCATATCCTATTTATGGAAATATAATATGTATATATTTAATGAAAATTTCTTAATAACGTAAAATTATTTGGTAAATAATTCTGTTATTATATTATCAGAGTGTAATTATATTTTATGGAGGTGATATAATAAATAAGAACAAAATTCTCTCTCATGAATTATTCCTCTTCCTAGGATAATATCCTTAGGATTCAATAATAATTAATCTTATGATGTATTCATATTATAAATTTGGAGTCTAGGGAGAATACAATGAATTATGGAACTGAATTTTTAAGGTAATTTCAAAACCAATAAGGATTTTTATTTTGGAATTTTAGAGTATACAATACATTCATTAATAAGTGGGGAAGATGACCCACATGAAATCAAAATGGAAATATCTTAAAAGAATACAAATTAATGAAACAAAATCACAAGAATAACACCTAAAATTGACATTATATTGTAAAATTGAATATGATAATATTGAAATATGTCCATACTATAGTATTTAGACATATTTATTAGGAATAAATCCTTTATATTTTGGTTTAGCCCCTTAGTATGCATTATTTTTCCATTAATATAGCCATTGATATAAAAAAATTCAATATTAATTATAAAAAAATATTATTAACTAATTAAAAATTATTAATTTGGCTGGATATGATTATTTTTATACTTTTTTCAAATCCAATTCAGTTAAATGAAAAAATTTATCTTCAAAATAAACATGCGGTTGTATGATAAATATTTTCTCTATGAATTTTTTTTCAAAAGTATAAAAATATTTTATATAAAAATAAAAAATATAATTGATTCCATTTTCCGAAATTTATATTAATATTAAAATATTATTTTGAAATATACATTTAAACAACAATTAAAAAAATATGGTACATGAATAATATTTAAATACAAATACATTTTTAGCAAAAAGATGGATTTTTTTACAAAACATTGAAAAATTCAAAATTTACCTTAAATTATCTAAAATATAAACAAATATAATTTTTAAAAATAGATTTTAATAATGAATCTCATTTTTCATGAATTTTTATTTAAAAACATTAAAAAAAATAAAATAAATTTATCTATTTTGAGGAAATATTTATTTTTCCTGATTATAAATCGTTTAATAAAATAAATGTTTTTATTTTAAAAATATAATTCCCTTAAAAAATATTATAAATAAATAAAAGAATATATTTATTCAAAATCATACTTCAATGTTTAATGGCTATTTTATAATGGAAATGAATAAATAATAAAATTTATAATATAATGTGGTCTGTTAACATATGGTGTCATTAATGCTGATACTGAAAATAAAGAAAATAATTAAAAAAATTCTATAAGTGATACGTTTTGGTTTTAGGATCTATTTATTAAAACTAATTTATTAAATATCTTTTTTTTACAAATATCACATAACAAAATGGCTCAATATCATATATCATTACAGTGAAACATTACTATATATTATTATATATATTAACAAATAACTAAATAAAACGTATTTATGAACAAAAAAATGTAATATAATAAGAAGTAAATAATAATAAGAAACAACAATTTATCACGAATCCCATTTTTATATAAATACCACACCCCCAGTGATAATTATATAAATAATGAAAACAATTAGAAATATAATATAACAATAGAGAATTTTTTTTGATTATGAAGGATAATATTAGTGAGGCATGGAATGAAATATATTAGAATAAAGAATGTGGAACATATTTATCAGGAATATTGATATGATTTTCATATTTGGAATTTGGGAATTATGGGTTTTCAATATAAATTGTTGTTGGGTATATATCATAAAGTCTTATATGATTTATTAATAAAATTATTTATAATATTATTTTAAATAATTTAAGATACCAAAATAAAATATGACTAATATAATATAGTCATTGAATTATTAAGTATAAATATAGGTAATAAATTATGGACTTTTTCTAGAAATAAAAAATCATTGACATTAAGCATATGAATTATCCCTTATGAGTCATTTTTTTTCAATATATTATGTGAGGTAGAATTTCAGGGGTTATGTAAGATCCAATAAATTATTAAGGTATATTTTTTTTTATGTTATATTTTTTCCTCTTCTTTTGGGATATATATATTTTTCTTTATGTTTATAAGAAATCATGGTGTGTTTCGGAGGCTTGTGAGGAAAAAGAGGAAGAAAATGAAATTTTTTGGAATGTTGAATAGTTTTTGTACTGTTAGCACAAACCTTATAGAGAATCCTTTGTAACCTTGCATCCTTGTATGGAGCCTTACGCATGGTTGGTGAATGGTTCAACAAACCATGTGGGATCCCCAAGTAACTATGTGAGGAGGGTGATTTTTAGAACGAAGCATCTGCATGGATTGCACAAAGTTTGGAAAACAGTGTGGGTAAAATATGTGGCCCAAAAAATGTGCATAAATTTAAAAATATACCACTTTGTGATTTTAATCCCCAACATAGGTTTCTTCTTCATTTCTCCCCATGCAACCCTAGTGATGAACATGGATTCACTATGCTCCCAAGTGTTTATTCCGCATTGATTTTTGTCCATTTGGAGAACAGTTGGTTACATATCCAAGCCACGGGAATGTATAATCTCCTCCTTAAGTATTCTTTTTTATTTGAGTTTTTACTTTTCTCATGACTCATTTCAAAGCTCTAAATCAATGTTTTTTCATGTGAGTTATATGTTAGGTCTTCAAGGGGTGTTTGAATATGAATCTGAGGTTATGATTAAGAGTGAATTCATACGTATCCATGAGTGATGTTTATATTCTCCTAAAAAATTGTATAAAAGAATGAAAATGAATAAATAATCCTTATATAATATTTTTTTGAATAGAATAAATAATATTTTCTCATCAAATACTTCTATATTATCACCCATTAAAAAAACTAATCATGCTACATCACATTGAAGAGGTGGTAGTCCACATTTTTCCTTAACCAACGATTTAATTTTCAACAAATTTATATAATATTATTGTAGATGAGATATTATAATTAACATAGTATGGATAATTAATAAATATATTATATATAAAAAATAATATCCTTATATCAGCATGAGAGAGGTGGAAACGGGAAATTAATTACATTGATTTGCGAGATAGAAATCTACTATATATATGATTAATTGATTCAGTTCCATTTTGATTGAAGAGGATATGTATATAGGTTATTATAATAATAAAAAACAAAATTATATGGGATATATATATTAATATAATTATAATACAACACTATTTTAATAATGTGTAAATACAAATAAAACAAAAAATCCATGTGAAGAATGATATATAATATTTTGACAATATCTTTTGGTTTACACTGAATGACTTCCTAAAATGGATTCATAATAAATATAATTAAACTATGGTATGGTTAGAGAATTAGTGATTGAATATTGATATGTAATTTATATTACAAAATATTTCAGAAGTGTGAAGTAGATACGATATGATATGATCATTTCTAAATGGGGAAGATGACCCACTTATTAACCACCAAAAATGCATAAAAAATCCAAAAATTTAAAGTCATTACAAAGTGAAATTGTCCAAAATGATCTAATATTATATGGTGGGTTTTTTATAAATTTTTCGTATGGCCACACAATATATGTTGGACATGTTTTTTGGTTTTATTAATATTTTATTTTGGTTTAACCCCGGATATACAAATTTAACACTTAATTAAATTAATTATCCTCTCAATGTTATTACTAGTCATTATGAATAAAAAATTTATGTTTTAATTTATAAATAATATTAATTATTTATATTAAAAAAATATAATGTATTTACCAATTTTAATTCCTAGAAGAATAAAATTTTAACATAAAATTAAAACCAAAAATTGGATGAAACATCAGTTTTCCAATGATAATGTTTAATATGTATACATTGATTTTATATTAAAATTAAACATTTAATAGATTTAAATGACCTAAATTGAAAAAATAATAAAAATTATATCAAATTTGTAATTATATGCATTTTAAAAAATGGAAAATATAAATTATTATTTTGAAAAAAATATTTTAAACAAGATATCTTTCAGTATTCATTAAAAAATATTATAAAATTAAACAAATGGATAATGATAAATTTTAGAAGTTAATTTAAAAAATGATGTTAATTTTCATTAATCATTATCTATAATTGGCATTAATTACATCAGATCACTAAATTGTATTAAAAAAATATATTTCCAAAGAATATAAATACAAACCTAATATAGTTATCTTGTTATATTGGTCTGACAACTAAATAAAAATCATTTAATTGGTCTGGTATATAATTAATGAATAGTGATTCATATGACACATAGTAGATGTTCAATAGGTTCTATGTACGAACCATTTTGTAAGCTAAAATCCATATATGCTTATGAATCTTGTAGGGAACAATATAAAATGTTTTTTCCACCCTTATCCCTAAATATAATGATCTTATTTAGTAGTTAAATTTATAGAAACTCGTTTTAAGCAACTTCATCTTAACGATCACAATGATTATTATCCTCACAATATTTCATTAAAATTTTCCTAATCATTAACTTATTTTGAATGGCATTACCCTTAACTGATATTTCTATATCTATGTTATATCCCAAGAAAATTCATTCAATAACATCATCCCTACATGTTGGAGTTATATGTATCCTTAAATAGAGGGAATCATAAGGATATATCTAAATAATGATATGTATGTCCTTATTGTATAGAAAATGGATAAGAGAAAGGTAATGTTACAAACCGTCTTTAAAATTTGTAATAATATCTCATCAAATCCTTTAGGGTTTTAATGTTTATATTGAACTCCTCATCCGTATGAGGAAAATAGATTTTTATAAAACTCATCTTTATATCCAGAACCTATTAATTTTTTCACAAAAATATTGAGTCAATCCATGGATCTTGATGAGATAGAATAAAATATGATACTATCGGATACCATAATGCTGAATTAATGTATATCCTATAATGGAATACTAGATAAAAATATTCTCCGATGAAGATATTTTGTTATGAAATTGTAATGATATCAATTACAACCCATATAGTATTATAAATATTGTATATTTTGGGGAGTCTAAAGGGAAATTCCATAGTGATGTTTTTCATTTTCTATTATGGTAAGGTTAATGGAAATAACACACCATTAGAAATTTGTTTCTCATATTTAACATCCTTATATACAATGAAATAAATTTAAAATATATTATACTTATATTAATTTCTTCCCACCAAAAATTATCCTTCGAATTTCTATAAAACATTTTACTTCTATGATGAATATAAAATAAATAACTATGATTTTATTTCAATTTCACCTTAATCAATTTACATAAGGAATAAAAAAAGACATAGTTATTTGAAATTATCATCCCATCATCATCATTGATATACTATGGCACATTGTTTCCTTCTTCAATGGCTCAATGTTTTTCTTTCGCAACGCTATAATCTTCAACTAGAGAGATGTTTAAGAACTGATTTGAGAAATATAATATTTTACCACTTATTTAAATATTAATAGATCCATCCATTAAAAATTCATAAATATTATATCATTTATGATTGTCATCATAAATATTATATCATGATCCATTCGGTTCCTAGATTCATCCAAAATATACACTTTTCTAGGGAGGTAATGTATTCAGAGGTAATAATTATTAATCAACCCCATCCATCTTCTTTATCACATGTTTAACAATGTTCTGCGAATATATTATTTATATTTAATTATAATAATATATATCAACGATTTTTTTCATAATGATAATTCCTCTATATTCTAAATGATGAAAATTCTTATATCTAACTTCAAATCACATTTTTTGTAATTTTTATCATTTCCTTCAATTCTAATGAGGCATACAATATAACTGATGTATTCAACATGAGAATGTGTCACTATACATTTTTTTCTACAACAATTGGATATCAACCATTTGAAATGGTATGGTAATTTAAAAATAGTATTACTAACTAATCTACACATTATTTCCTTGATCTTTTAATCTCATTCACATATCCATGGGAACTTGGCTCCATTATATGTTAAACATATCATGGGATTGGACAAAAATTATTTTTTCCCAAGAAATACTCAATGATAACAATCTAAATTATGAAAAAATAGATACATATTACTATATTTCTTATGAGAAAACATTAAATACTCTCTATCGGTGATGGAGCCCCAGATATATTGTCACTATATTGTATAAGACCCAAAAATTGAAAAATTTCATAGAAACATCGACACATTCTAAATTTGGAATAAATTTTCTCTATCAATAGGTTATTCATAGAAATTACATATTTTTCTATTTAAAATTAATTTCAAATTGAATTGATAATAATATAATTTATAACTAAAAAGGTAATATTTTCAACAAAACATATAAAAACGATTTTTAATCAAATCATGAATTTTGTGGGGTGAATTAGTATGACAAACTAGAATCACTATATATTAAAAGTGTCAATACATTATATAGAATGATGTCTTAGGTATATACTTGTTAATGACCATCAATTTATGATATCAAGAATGAAGGACATTTTTGTAAAAGTTATGTGCTCCAGAAATTTGATCAAACATGTCATCTAGACAGTAAAGTGGATACATATTATCTGTTGTGATCTTCTTCGGAATTCTACAAAACATTTAGTGTTTCATTGATATTTCATACATTATATAAAAATAGGTGAACACCATAGTGACACACAATGTAATATAAATCGTTTTTCAATATTTTATTATTTTTTGTTCTTTAATTTTTCCAAAAAAAATCAGTGTGGTATAATAGGGATTCATTAAAATAATTCAGGAAAAAATTATGAATTCAATTAAAATATCCACATAATTATTAATTTGGAGAATATGAAACTATTTTGGAAATGAATTAACACACTCACACACATGACTAGTAGTATTGATGTTGATTTTCTCCCCTCCCATCAGAGATAAACACTACATTTAAATATGAATTGTGGATTATACATTAGATGTGATCTTTGTAATAAGTTTATATATATCATCATACAGACAGATGTTCATAGTTTTTTTTGGAAAAAATATTACTTACCATAATCATCAATAAATTCTAAATTTATGTCATAAAACCAATATTTGATTGAGATAACATCAAATACAACCAGAGAGAGAATGAATAGGTTTGAAGGAAGCACATACATGAAAATGTAAACAATATAATACTATATAATTGAGTTTCCATCTTCAATAAATTTTTTAATTTCATTTTGAATTCAATATATATTCTTCGGGGAGGAACTTTGAAACCCTACAAAAAGTTTTCATATAAAAACACACGGTTATATATATATTTTAACAAGATATTATCAATTTTGAGGTAGATGGTATGTGTATGTTTCACCACATAATTTTTATATACATCTTCATAAATAGAGATCATAAATGATTTTTTGTTGTTTAATAGACCAATACGTTTCATATTTATTTCATTGTAATAAAAATTCACATTATAAAACAAATTATGATAATTTCCATATTCTTGTTTTTGAATCTCTGGATTGTGGGAAGTTCATTATGTTGAGAGTTTTCTCAATTCATTTAATTGACTACTCTATTAACATAATTTCTTCATTATATTTCATAAGGTATAGGCTCCCCACACTTGAAACACATTCTCATTCTTATTAATAATATACTTTAGTGATACTTCCCATATTTATTGGAAGGTATCAGGTTGAAAATTTATCATCTATATAGGAGAAATATCATTAGAGATTCCATGAAACCCTATATTTATTTTATTATTACTATAATGGTGACATTTTCACATTCCCATTTCCACATAGATTGATAATCGAACAACTTCTTCATATCATCAATAGTCCCTTATATATAACCCCAATTTAGGTCTTAGAATTAAGACAATGAAGAATCGATCAACATACTTTTTAGGATGTATGGTAATACTAGAATAGTATATATGAAGTCCTGTAAATACAATACTCATAGGTACTAATAGATACAAAATCCTTATACTTATTCTACATATACACCATATAAAGATTCTTATAATGAATAAAATGAACATACTAATTTAACAAAATATAAGAAAAAAATCCAACTCTATGGATTCATTTTATTCTCATTACCTCATCATAAAAATAATAATTTTATATCACTGATATTCAACTCCTTCTAATATATAAACGTCCAAAAAAACAATTTCATGTTCCAAATTGTGGATTATGATTAATATATTTTCAACAACACTCATCCATTTCTCGTAATCTTTTTGATCATTTGACGCATTAAAATATGGAAAATTTTTCATCATGAAGGATAAAATAGATTATTCTTCTATTTATTTCTTGGTAGATTGTAATTATCAATGGATTAATAATGTTGACTGAGAATATCCTACAAGTTATAAATCCTAGATCATAAATAATTTTTTTCACAGTTTTAAAATCATTTCAGTTAATGTGACATTAAAAATTTAATCTATTCCTTTAGGCATCATCAATTGAATTAAACCTCAAATCATTGTTCATGAAACCATGAGGAAAATGGAAAGCCAAATAATAATAAAAATAATTAATAGGATGACTGAATCATGAAACCATGTTTTCAATATATGACACCTTGTTATTATTCTTTTCCATACATGAAAATCATCAATACAAATCCTTTATGAATATTTATAATGAATATGTGAATTATCCAACGGTTATTATAGATGACTGTAAAACTAGTTGTGTATCAAGGACCATTTGCATGTACTATGTTATTAAAAAATCCATCCCAATGCACCCTTTTTAATGTTATATCAACTAGATATAACTATTATTGAGATATATCAACTTTTAGTCTCAATATAAGGATATAGTTTTTTGAAAAAAATACACCTTACACAAAATTTATGATGTAATCCTACAATTAGTCTTATCCTATGGGATTTTGAAAATTTTTTGACACCCAAAATAATAATATTGAAAATAATGATTTAATAAAACCAACTAGATCAACCATGGAAATACACATGAAAATTTTAAATTTTTATGAAAAAAAATCCCCAAATATATGCACGAGGACTACAAAGGATTAATATATTTTTATACTATATATAATATCATCTTATTTCATGATATATTCTTAAAATATCTCATAATGGTTTCCCCATTGAACAAAAATCATAGACATACCCCGATTAGACCGTTATTTCAGGAACTAGGGGACATAAATATAGTAAAGGGTGACCATAAAAGTCATATAAGGGTAAACAATAGAGATATGAATAATAATATTCACATTAAATGATCTTAAGGGAATTGGAACACAATCATAACATTTAAAACCACGATCCATATAAATATAGTTATGATAACCATATCCTAGTATAATTCTTTTCTATTAATAACACATGAATCAAAAATGAAATCAATTAATATAATTTATTATAGAAAAACATAGACATAAGATTTTGAAATTTTTTAGTCTGATAATTTTTTTAACATATATATATATATATATAAATTTTTCCACTCATTATGATTCGGACATGAAATAATGTCCTCAAATAATGTTATGGATAAGAAATATTTTCTCATACATAATTATATGAACTTGAAACCTTGTCAAAAATATCCATATAGAAATATGAAGATTTCCAAACATAACATTATATTCATGAAACCAGTTCCACACATTATTTTGGGGACATAATACTGGTCTACTCATAACCATATTGACATGAAACCACTTCCACAAAAAACATTGTGATTGCAAAATTATGTAACAAAATAAAATAGTTAACTCATGAGTTATCCATAATTTTATAATGAATTGGATGTAATTAATGGAACTAACAATGACATAATCATAATTCATTTCATATGAATAAAAAATAAATTAATCATAATCATATAGAATATAAGATTAATTATTATCATAAAAATTTCAACATGTTATCATAACATTACCCACTGAAGATAAATGTGTTTATAAAACAAATAAAAATAATAAAAATAAAACCATCATGAGAAATAATAAAAAGGAAACCATTGTATTATATCATGAGTATAACAGAAATAATAATATTTTTTTTATTGATTAATTAAAATTCCATAAA
This sequence comes from Viscum album, assembly GCA_963277665.1. Taxonomy (NCBI): domain Eukaryota; kingdom Viridiplantae; phylum Streptophyta; class Magnoliopsida; order Santalales; family Viscaceae; genus Viscum; species Viscum album. Next base: position 897,246,470 of record OY728138.1, read on the forward strand.
GATATCACTAAGATACTTTACAAGAAAATAAACTTTCAAAATTAAAATCAATTAGTTAAAATATGAAAATGGCATAACTATTAATGAAGTAATATCTTTTGAAATAAAATTATAAAATTGTAAAGGATGATATAAATTATTATTTAATCATATTAATGATAAATATTATTCATGTTTTCATAGTTAAATTAAATATTAATTTCAAATTTTCTAGTAAAATACAAATGTTCATCATATATAAAATGTAGGAAGATTAATTTTGAACCATTTGTAAATAATTACACTTTGGTAAAAAAAATTAATTATTCATTGGAAAATATTAAAAACATTATTATAATATTTTACATAACATTTATAGGGATCATATATTTTTTTCAACGTTGAGTGAAATATAGTTTCATTCTGATAAAATCATATTTTAGATATGTTTTGTACACAAGGTTATGAAAATGAATGGAATAAATGTATAATCAATTTGTAAATATAAAAGAAGGTAATTAATTAATTTATTGAGAATGACAAGATATTATTTCTTTATTTTAAATTTAATCATAAAAAATCTTGATAAAAATGTTATTAAAACTTTAACCCTACCCAAATTTGTAGAATTTGAATCATAATACCCATAAAACGAATATCCATTGAAGAATATGTAAATCCGTGTAATTTTTATAACTAAAATAATACAATAAATTCAGTTATATTGTATACCCTATAATATATAAATAATTATAAGAAATGGAATGTTATTTTTGGAAATAATATAAAGGTGATTCATACAAAAAGTTTCAAATTTATTCATCAACATTTGATCCTAATATATTATAAAAATAGATTTAATATGGATAAATATTAAAAAAATAATCATATATGTGATACGACATATAATTTATTTATATCCTCCTAACACCTATTTATTAAAAATTAATCGTTCAATTCCTTATTTTGGGTGATAAAAGATTCATTTTTCATATATATTTCAGTTATGTTATTTTAGAACATAAACATTATTATGGTAGTGTCACCCACAGAATGTTAATCATGATATAAATATCATATATATTTTTTCAATACATATATATAGTCATCCAAAACTTTATGGTATAAAAAAATGAGTACACCGCTCATGGTATTGGTATGTCGTATGTATGTATAGATTTTGTTTCTATATTATCGACGAATGGAATTAAAAATAAAAAAATGAATGACCCATATTGAATAATATTTTATTCCTATAAATACTATATTTTACAAAATCCACTATTATTACTATGAATTTAATTATTAAACAACAAGCAATTAATAACTTTGTGGATACGGTAGTCGACATGTACATAAGAGTGAACTTATCATTTTTGAAAAGATAGAAAGGCAAGAAGGTTGAGGTGATATTATAATTACAGAATTGCATTTCTGTCAGTAAATATATATATATATATATACCTTAAATCAATAATTATATTCTACTATGATAATATGTGATGGAAAAAAAATTAAAATAGTTCATGATGGATAATCCCACATTATACATGATTGACTTATTCATATCCTATTTATGGAAATATAATATGTATATATTTAATGAAAATTTTGTAATAACGTAAAATTATTTGGTGAAAAATTCTGTTATTATATTATCAGAGTTTAATTATATTTTATGGAGGTGATATAATAAATAAAAACAAAATTCTCTCTCAAGAATTATTCCTCTTCCTAGGATAATATCCTTAGGATTCAACAATAATTAATCTTATGATGTATTCATATTATAAATTTGGAGTCTAGGGAGAATACATTGAATTATGGAACTGAATTTTTAAGGTAATTTCAAAACCAATAAGGATTTTTATTTTGGAATTTTAGAGTAGACAATACATTCATTAATAAGTGGGGAAGATGACCCACATGAAATCAAAATGGAAATATCTTAAAAGAATACAAATTAATGAAATAAAATCACAAGAATAACACATAAAATTGACATTATATTGTAAAATTGAATATGATAATATTTAAATATGTCCATACTATAGTATTTAGACATATTTATTAGGAATAAATCCTTTATATTTTGGTTTAGCCCCTTAGTAAGCATTATTTTTCCATTACTATAGCAATTGATATAAAAAATTCAATATTATTTATAAAAAAATAATATTAACTAATTAAAAATTATTAATTTGGCTGGATATGATTATTTTTATACTTTTTTCAAATTCAATTAAGTTAAATGAAAATGTTTATCTTAAAAATAAACATGCGGTTGTATGATAAATATTTTCTCTATGAATTTTTTTTCAAAAGTATAAAAAAATTTTATATAAAAATAAAAAATATAATTGATTCCATTTTCCTAAAATTATATTAATATTAAAATATTATTTTGAAATATACATTTAAACAACAATTATAAAAATATGGTACATGAATAATATTTAAATACAAATACATTTTTAGCAAAAAGATGGTTTTTTTACAAAACATTGAAAAATTCAAAATTTACCTTAAATTATCTAAAATACAATCAAATATAATTTTCAAAAATAGATTTTCATAATGAATCTCATTTTTCATGAAAATATTTTTTTTAAAACTTTTTTTAAAAAATTAAAATAAATTTATCTATTTTGAGGAAAAATTTATTTTTCCTGATTATAAATCGTTTAATAAAATAAATTGTTTTTATTTTAAAATATAATTCCCTTAAAAAATATTATAAATAAATAAAATAATATATTTATTCAATATCATACTTCCATGTTTAATGGCTATTTTATAATGGAAATGAATAAATAATAAAATTTATAATATAATGTGGTCTGTTAACATATGGTGTCATTAATGCTGATACTGAAAATAAAGAAAATAATAAAAAAATTCTATAAGTGATACGTTTTGGTTTTAGGATCTATTTAATAAAACTAATTTATTAAATATCTTGTTTTTACAAATATCACATAACAAAATGGCTCAATATCATATATCATTACAGTGAAACATTACTATATATTATTATATATATTAACAAATAACTAAATAAAACATATTTATGAACAAAAAAAGTAATATAATAAGAAGTATATAATAATAAGAAAGAACAATTTATCACGAATCACATTTTTATATAAATACCATACCCCCAGTGATAATTATATAAATAATGAAAACAATTAGAAATATAATATAAAAATAGAGAATTTTTTTTATTATGAAGGATAATATTAGTGAGGCATGGAATGAAATATACTGGAATAAATAATGTGGAACATATTTATCAGGAATATTGATATGATTTTCATATTTGGAATTTGGGAATTATGGGTTTTCAATATAAATTGTTGTTGGGTAGATATCATAAAGTCTTATATGATTGATTAATAAAATTATTTATAAAATTATTTTAAATAATTTAAGATACCAAACTAAAATATGACTAATATAATATAGTCATTGAATTATTAAGTATAAATATAGGTAATAAATTATGGACTTTTTCTAGAAATAAAAAATAATTGACATTAAGCATATGAATTATCCTTTATGAGTCATATTTTTTCAATATATTATGTGAGGTAGAATTTCAGGGGTTATGTAAGATCCAATAAATTACTAAGGTATATTTTTGTTTATGTTATATTTTTTCCTCTTCTTTTGGGATATATTATTTTTTCTTCATGTTTATAAGAAATCATGGTGTGTTTCGGAGGTTTGTGATGAAAAAGAGGAAGAAAATAAAATTATTTGGAATGTTGAATAGTTTTTGTACTGTTATCACAAACCTTATAGAGCATCCATGGTAACCTTGCATCCTTGTATGGAGCCTTACGCATGGTTGGTGAATGGTTCAACATACCATGTGGGATACCCAAGTAACTATGTGAGGAGGGTGATTTTTGGAACGAAGCATCTTCATTGATTGCACAGAGTTTGGAAACCGTGTGGGTAAATATGTGGCCCAAAAAATGTGCATAAATTTAAAAATATACCACCCTGTGATTTTAATCCCCAACATAGTTTTCTTCTTCATTTCTCCCCATGCAACCCTAGTGATGAACATGGATTCACTATGCTCCCAAGTGTTTATTCCACATTGATTTTTGTTCATTTGGAGAACAGTTGGTTACATATCCAAGCCACGGGAATGTATAATCTCCTCCTTGAGTATTCTTTTTTATTTGAGTTTTTACTTTTCTCATGACTCATTTCAAAGATCTAAATCCATATTTTTTCATGTGAGATATATGTTAGGTCTTCAAGGGGTGTTTGAATATGAATCTGAGGTTATGATTAAGAGTTCATTCATCATCAGATTCAATGTTTGTGGTTTGTGAGTATTATATAATAGTATTATTCTAGATTTATGCATGGATGTCTGTGTTCATATTTTCCCCTTATAGTGTTCCTGGCACTATTAGAGTGTTTGATAACATGGGGTATCTAAATGACTGATTTAAATCCTCACTTTCCCTATGGGATTTATAGAGAATGACTTAACCATTTTAAAGCCACCCATGGGGTTCACCCACAAACTCAAAGTAAGAGTAATATATGGTTAATGGAAGGGTTTCCGAACAATAATGTGTAATCCATGTTGAATATGACTTAATGATTCATTATGTTGTAAATGGAATGATGGTAAATATTCCTAGGGTGATAAATTCATAAGGTGTTGTTTGACATGACATTAAAATGGGATAATTGGGATGAATGTGATTATTCTGATTATTTTATGAGTTTTGGTTAGAGATGCATAAGCGGATAAGTTCATATTTAATGGTGAACATAAAATTTGGAAATGGAAGGAGAAATGTGGAAAATGTTAATGATATGTAATAAGGAAATGTATGAAATGATGGAATGGGTTAGTATATGATAATTAAGAGGTACACCTAAATGATTGAATATAATGAATGGGTTGTATTATATGATATGAGAGTTTTACCTAAAATGCATAAGTGGGTAAATACTTGTTAAATGATAAATGGGAAAATATAGCTATATGTATGTTGAATGATGAATTCAGATAAGGCATAGAGTACATTGAATATACTTAATGGGTTGTGTCATGGGGATTATAATTTAACTATATTGTAATAAACTAAATATTGGGAAATTTTTTAATGGGTTATTGAATAATTTTAATTATCATTCTTGGCATATATTGTGAATTGTAATGGATTTGAATATCCTTGGTTGTGTTATGATATTTTAATGGATGCATGATAAATAATCATAGGAACATTGCTTGGTAGGATGTGGTACTGAGTTAACATTCTCTACACATGGGCCGAGTTAGGCTGAGGCTCTAAACATCACCCCATAAATGCAAGGGTTAGGGTAGGGTACATAGTCTTTATTCCCTTATCAGTTGAATTCCACCCAGACTTAGTCTACAAGGTGAGAGTAATTTGTTGATGTGATATGTGTATCCCGAGTGAGATAGGGACCATAATGATTTTCACTATGCATTGTGAATGTATTTTTTAGACCCATATGTAGATGATATGTATGGGTAACCAAAGAAAATTATATAATAATGGACCATGTAGTGAAAATTATATCTGAAATGGAATTGGGATTAATATTAGTCATTAATTAAATGAACATTGTTACCTAATAGATCATAAACTATCCTTAATTTAAATAACCGTTATTTTAAACATTCTTGCACTATCTATTAGACTAGACATTTTGTAGATACCATTGGTGATGGTCTATTGAGTTTGGTAATCACACCCTACTTGGGGCACTATTATGTACTTGAGAAGATCTCATGGTTGCAGAAAAAGAAAAAATGCAGAGGCCCTACTCTTAGAAATTGATTTGGGCTTGGGATATACCGGGGGACGGATCAAGACATGGATTCCTGGTCTATTTGGTGTTTTAATATTTGTTTATTATGGGGTTTCTTTCACTTTTCACTAGCAAATGACATGAATTTATTGAATTTGATTTTTGTTTTTACTCTATTTGGGATCATATTCGTTATTCATGTTTATTGGTTGTTATATTGTTTCTACAATTTATATCGTGTTCTTGTTTAGCATATTCTGGAAAAGAGTTTATAGTCTTCCCACATAAATTATTAGAGCCACATCACTAGTCGGAATCCTCTGGAATATGGGGAGGTGCGCTTGAGGTCATGTGAAGACCCATCTTGGGGACATTATAAAGTGGTATTAGAGGAGTTCATTTCTATTTCTTACTATTTACGTATTATAGACAAGATATTATGGTAGTGTCAGGCATTAGAAATGAGCTCATGCTTGGGTGTAGATAACCCATTTACGAGGGAAATCCCAAGTCACCATGGGTGGAAATTGTTGTTCTTGATGAGTGTTGTTATATATGAATGATATTTCATCATTGGGTGATTTACATGTTGTCTAAATTGGCCAATTAAAGATATTTTAATCATTTTCTGAATGACATGAGGTTGTGTTTTCATGCAACATTTAAGGAACCTAAGGATGTAGGTGGCATTAATCCTTATAAGCACACACATGAGATGGGTGTGCATGGAATAGATTATATAATACATTTTACTTCCTTGATAAATATGAATAAAATAAAGCCTTATAATGGTATTACAAGTGGGTGAATAGAAGGAAAAAAATAATATTTATGGAATATTGTGTAAAAAGAAATGTTACGAATAGGTTAACATTTTGGGTTATGATAAATTATAATATATGGTATGATGTCAGAAAGAAAAAATGGTGGCATAATCATGGTAAAATTGTTAATGAATTTTTACTATTGAAAATTTTTAATGAGTAAAAATGATTGTAGTAACAAGTTGTGAAATTAGAAGTGTTCTTAATTGGAATGGATCATGTTGTGAAAGAATAATTATTTTAAAGAGGTGTTTCTGAGAGACAAGTGATTTAGTAAATTAGTTATCCCTTGTTAACTATGAACCACAATATGTATTGTAGAGGGGAGTGTTCAATGTGTGATAATGACCCTTAGGATAGAGTATGAAGAATGTTTTTTTACGGTTGATAGCATGATATCATTTCCAACCGTGGTTAAATATTTTCAAAAATTCATTGAAGCGTCAGGTGAATGATAATTTTAATATGAGAATGATTGAGTTCCATTGTGGGCATCATTTGTGTTATTGTTTTGACCCTATTATGTGTGGGTTGGGCAGTTAGAGTTCCCTTGATTGATACATTGAATTTTGACCATGTGGAGAATTGGGTTGTGATATGGCCTAGTGGTCAGTTTAGTGAACCCTTGGTAGGTTTATGGCTTTTAGGTTGTGAGGAATAGTTTGGTAATGTATGTGAAGAAATATTTGTGGTTTTTGACTATATAGAGAACATGTTAGACCTTAAGAATAGTGCCTAGGTCATGGTGACTATGTTAATATAGATATTATGAGTTTTTTATTGAATCTGGGAGATGATGTTTTGTTCATAGTGTTGATGGGTTTGTCCACCCATGGTAGGGAACCTATAGTAAACTGTTGTTTGGTCTGTAGGAATAGTTTTCATTGGAACTGGGGTGGGGTTTCCATTCACGAGCATTGTTATGTTTTTGTCATGATATATATTGTTTTGAGAGAGGGCCAATTGTTTTTCCTCGTTTTGACTCCCTTATAGGGATTTGGTGTTGTTCAAAATTAATAGTGACCTAGGAGAGTGGTCAGTTGGTGTTTCTAGTGCATTGGAGTGAGTGGCGCACATGTAGATGGTTTGGTAATGATAATAGAACTCAGAGTGGTCAATGGTGATGACTGGCCATGAGGGCGACGTGGGATTATTGATGGTTGGTTCTGACACACGATTTGTGGTTATGCGATGATAATTCTAGAAAATCAAGGGTGAACTCCTGGGAGGATTGTCCAGTTGTGCAAGTACCATGGAATATGATCATGTTTGAGGCCCTAGAGGCAGTGTCAATATATACTGAGTTCTACTAAGTTATTAAATTCCATAGTGGTTCCATGTTCAATAATAAGGGAACCCAAGTTTTTATGATAAGTAATATGGTTTTTTTCTAAGGGTTTTATATTATGGATGCTAGACTCATCTCTTCAGATAATGAATAATGGAGGTCGTGAAGTTTTCTTCGAGAAAAAAAGAAAAGAGTGGCTGATGTGTGGTTATATGCTTTCACTCGATGGTGTCACTCAAGGTGAGGGTAGTTTCATGGATGAATTTTTTTAATGGTTTAGATGTCAGGTGAGATAAAGAGGTCGCCTTAGGTCTAGTAAGACTGACTAACTTGGAAACTTGTTTAGGTATGTAAGTGGTTGATGGGATACACATAGATAATGGTTTATTTTTGAGAGACCATTCATTTGATAGGTGTGGTAGACTGTGGTCCTTCAATTGTTAGCTATCAGTGACTCATCAAAAGAACTTGAGTAGTGTGGTGGATGTATAGATAAATAAACCACTGGGTCAATTATTCTTGGAGGTTTGGTTTTGGATCAATGGTTATACTTGGTTGGAAATGACACCTGAGTGGTGGTGGATAAGTGTAGATGAGTTTCATTCGGTAGGGGAGCATGAGATCATTGACCGGTCATTTTGTTCCATAGTTCGAAGTTGGAAAAGGATAATTTGGTGGTGGTTTTCTTTGAAAACTTCTTAACGTAACACAACTAGTGACCATCCTGTCTAAAATATTGATAATATATAGGGTATGTTGAAAATCTCTATCTCATGCCAAAATAATTAAGGTGTTCAGTTGGATAAGGGACACCATGGAGTTATGTGCAAGGAAACAATATGTGTGGTGAGTGATGGTGGGATTCACGCCCTTGGATTCTTCAAGTGGAGTCCTCAAGATGGACCAAGTCTCCACAAATTCAATTCGTTCTATACACGGAGGCTGGGAATGGGAACTGGGTCACGTTAGTTTTCATATTTTGGAAGAAATATTAATGGACATGTCTGTGTTTTGTGTTTGGTTTAGAATCAAGTATTATATGTGGTAGTTGGAATCTCTCCTTGAGATCAATGGTAAAGTCACTCTTATGGTGCTGAGTTATACATCCGTTCTAGATATGGAGAGGAAAACATCCAGTTTATGTAGTGGCATCATGATACCAGTGGGGAACCTGTGAGGTGCATATTAGGTTCCCATAAGAGAAATGTAGGACTTATATGTGGTTCCTGATGAACCATGTGTTGGATTTGAACTCATGGTGGTTCCATGGGAATATTTTGATGTCTGTGATGGAGCCATATAAGGATGTGGATAGATACAATGATGGGTAGTGGCCTTAGTGGTTGTGTTCTATAAATCCAATGAAGATCGGGGATTGACTAGGGTAAAATCTCCTTAGGTGGTTTTAGAACCTTTTGATGATGAGGGAACCTTTTCCTCACAATGTGATTTAATGCTAAGGGTGAATCTCGATGATGGTATGGAAGGTAGTAATGTCGTGATGATGGAATTCTATTGGAATTCACAAAATGATCACAGTGGGAACATGGGATGGTAATGATAGGTATATATCAATAAGCACCATGGGAATGAGAGAAAGGGGTATCATACCATTAATGAAAAGTGTGTGTTCATGGACAATAAAATCAGATGTCCCGACCTGATATGGTTTTCAAGAATGGTTTTGGTTAGAATTACCCACCTCTGGGTTCATGTTGTGGTGACAATATCCTTTTTGAATTGAAGCTGTACCTGAGTGAGTTTATATTGTTCTTAGTCCTCAAATGTTTGAGGTATGGATGTCCTTCTAAATGGTTTTGACACTAGGGATAGATGTTAATACAAGGTCATGCCACTATGGAAGTTTTGGAACGGTGATTTAGAACATATTAGATGATGTGATATTTGAGTGGAGTTTTAGAAGTCCTTCATCGATGTGTGAGCTTCCAGGAAACGAAAAATGGTGGAGAAAACTATTCTAGATAAATGGTAAGCTGATGATGTTGCCAGAGTATTATGATTCAAGGTCTTGAGTGGTCATTGTTCGGGTGTGTTAGCCTTGAAAGAGTGATTTGGAACAAGTTTAATTTGTAGAGTACCTGAGTGTTTGTGGTATCATTTGGTTTTATAGTTGTGAAGTGAAATCTCAAAGAAAATATTTTCAAGGATCATGTGTTTTTCTTTCATGTGATAATGGTCTTGGCCACCGTTAGAGTTAAGAGAATTGGAAAATGACACCATGTGATTTGGGTTATGAGTTGTTTTATCGATTTTGAGTATGGGGTGCCCATGGGTTCCTCCATGATGATGTAATATTGTGTGTCAAGTTCCCATTTGTTGTGTGAAATGTGTTGTCACTGATATTTCCCCCATGAAGATCTAGTGTTGGTTATGGTTGAAGTTGATGCATCATTGTGGTGTTTTTAGCTCGTGTTGTGGTTGTAACAAAAACTGATTGACAGGAATTTCTGTACCCTTGATCCGTGTATGGTGGCATTGTGATTCGAAACCATAAACATGGAATGTGGGAATGGATAGGTAGGGCTTCTGTCTTGATATTTTATAAAAGATGTTTGGTGATGCTACGAAAAGAGGATCATGATTGAGTTGTTATAAGGTGGGAGGTTGTAAAATCCTAGATCTTCCTAAGTTGTGTTTTCTTTATGTTTTGGTTTGGACTCTTATTTTTGGATATATATGTGTTTCTTCATGTTCATGAGAAGGTTTGGGGATGTTCTACGGGTTCAGGATGTGAACGATGGAAAAAATATAATTTTTGGGGTGTGGAACAGTTTGCACAAGGTTAGTGAAAACCATGTGGATCATCCTAGCTAACCATGCATCCATGGGAATATCCTTACTCATAGTCCGGTCACAATTTATAAAACCATGAAGAATCCCTCTAATAAAGTGTGATGGGGTGATTTTTTGGTAGTAACATCAGCACAGTTTGTGCATGGTTTTGAAAACATTGCAGGTAAATAGTGTGGCCATGAAAAGTTAAAAAATTTAGAAAATTACCATTATTGGATTATAACCCCCAACTCAGATTTCTCCTCCATTTTACCCTATGTTACCCTAGTGACAAACATCATTGACCAAATATCCCAAGAGGTGATTATCATTATATTCTTAGTCACATGGCATTTCATTTGTTTGCAGATCAATGCCCCGAGTACGTCTAATATATTCCTTACTTCCACCTTTTGATTAGGGTTTTCACCTTTCTCCCATATTCTTTTTAAAGATCTAAATCCATCATTTTCTTGTGCGATCTAGGTTAGGGATTAAAGGGTTGTTTGAATCTAGATCCAAGTCAACGATTAATAGTTTCATCATCATCAGATTCATGGTAGGTGGTCTAAACGTATTATCGCATAATTTTAAATTAGATTTGTGCACAGAAGATTGTGTTCTTTTCCCCTAATTGTGCTCCAGGCCCTATTGGAGTGTTTGATAAAAAGGGGAATCTACATGACCGATTAAAGGCCCCGCAGTTCCAGTGGGATGCGTAGTGTAGGACTTGACCATTTTAGGGCCTCTCATAGGGTGTACATGCAAACCTAGTCCTAGAGTGTTTTAGGGTTAATGGAAGGGTTGCTAAATAATAATGTAGAATCCATGTAGAATATTTATTAATGGTTGATTATGTTCTATATGGAATGATGGTAAATATTAATAGAGAAATAAAGGCATACAAATTTTTTTGGAATTATAAGAATATGGGATAATTGGGTAGAATGACATTATGTTGATCATTTCAGGAGTTTTGGATAGAAATGCATAAGGGGATTAGTGAATGTTTAATAGTGAACAAGTAATTGGTTAATGGAATGAGAATTGGGGAAAATGTTAACGAGTTAAAATAAAGGAATGGATGTAATTGTGGATGTCTTATTACATGAGAATTATGTGGTACACATAAATAATTGAATGTGATAAAGGTGTTGTGTCATGTGATATGCGAGTTGTACTTGAAATGGATAAGGGGTAAATTTTTATCAAATGATAAATGGGCTAAATGGGTAACTGTATGGTCAATGATGAATTTGATATGGCATAGAGGTTGTTTAATACACTTAATGGTTTTTGGCACAAGGATGGGAATTTAAAATGAATAAAATGAAATGTAAATTAGAAAAAGTGTAAATAGGTTATAACATGATATTAATTCTGCTATCATTGGCATGTATTGTGACTTCTAATGGAATTGAATATTCAAGGTGGTGATATGGTATGGTTATGTCGACATGATTAATAAGAATGTGAACATGGCTTGGTATGGTGGGATATTGACGTGAGGTTCTATGCCCAAAGGTCATGTTGGACTGAGGATCTATACTCTGCCCCATAACTGCACATGTTAGGGAAGGGGACAGATGCTCTATTCCCCTAATGGTTGCATTCCACCCAGACTGAAGCTTTGAGGCGAGGGTAATGTGTTGGTCTGATATGCGTATCCCTTTTGAGATAGGTACATGATTGATCTCCCATATAAAATATGATAATTACCCTTAGATCCTTGTGTAGATGATATGTATGGATAAACCAATGAACAAGTGATATGAATAAACAATATTGTTTAATTGGTATTAAAATAGAATTGGTTTAAATACTAGACATTAATGAAATATACTTTTTAACTAATGGATCCCACTAAATACCCTGTTTACATATAACATAATTTATTATTGTATGAAATATCTATTGGACTGGATATTTTTTAGACACCATTTGTGGTGGCCTACTATGTTTTGAATTCACACCCTGATTGAGCAGCCATTGGGTACTAGAGCAGATCTCCTGGTTACAGGAAAGGACAAGGGCAGAGGCCCTATGATGAGATGTTGAGTAAGGATCAGAATGTATGTGGGAAAGGATCCAGACAATGAGTTGGGACACATTTAGAGTTTTTCTATTTCTTTTATTTTGGCTTTCTTTATCTTTTCAGTACTCAACGATGTGACATTGTTGTATTTGATTAGTGTTTTTACACAATTTTGGAAATGTATTGTTATGAATTTATATTGGTTGTTATATTTTTTCCACAATTTATATTGTGTTATGAAGTGGATTACTCATGTAAATAGGGTATAGTCTCCCCACACGACTCATTAGACCCTCAACATTAGTTGAGAATATATAACGTACGAGGAGACATTCTTGAGGTCATGTGATGACCCGACTTGGGGAACCAGTTTAGTGGCTTTTGGGTTGGAGACATCACAAGATTTTTCATTATCCAGATATATATATATATAAACCATCTTGAATGAGTAATTTAAAATCGTTTGACAAAAATTTAAATCTTGTGTAAATGTATAGGAGATCCATTTTTGGTGAATCACTTCCCACAACATTTATCACTTTTAATCTCACCCTTATGACACATATATATATTTTTTAGGGGTCTTGTATGTAGAAGATAAGTTTATATCAACCTTTTATTTTTATTTAAATAAATGATATTATAAATATATGTGTGTTCTATTAAATGTATTTATATATATTGTACATTTTCTGAATTAAAAAAAATTTGAATTATTTAAAGTAATTATAGTCATTATTTTAATTCCAATGGGTAGGTAACTTTCAGTGGTATTTAAATAAATAAATAATATTTAAAAAATATGAATTATATCATACAACTATATAGGGTTAATTTATCAAAATCGATTATTTTGCAATATAAATTAATATCACACTAAAAAATCAGAGACACATAAAAAACTTAATTTAATTTAATTTTTATAAGTATAAATAAATATATCAACACATATATGATGCCTATAAATTGATATCAAACAAGAATAAAAATACTTAACATTATAATCTTTATCAATATATAGTTTTTCCATCTTATATATTGTTTTAATTTGATATTATAATGACACTTATTTAATATTTATTATAAATAAATGGAATATAAATGTTGATTCAGTAGGATCAAAGTAGTTAAAATGTTACATATTATAACACCAAGTGTGTTTAAATGAATAAAATTCTGATTAATAACTTAAAAAACACAAAACCCAATTGATAATTTAACTTTCTGAGAATATATGATTGAATAAATATTAAATAAATTATACACTATCCATATATATTTTTTCTAGAAATCCTGATATTTTTTGGTAGTATATTCATTGAGCAACACCTAGATTTATTAACCCAAAATATATATAAACCTTATTATATTTCCATTATTTACGTGTGTATAAATATTATAAAATATTTAATAAAATATTTTTGTATAAATTTCCCAATCAATAAAATTTGATGATAAATTTTAATTAAATAACCAATCAATAAAATGTAATATTATTTTATTTTTTAAAAATATGTTTTCTCAAAATCGATGTTTTGAAATTTCATGAAAAAAAATCTAATTAACATTTATATATTAGAATAATATTATTTGAAAAAATTAACATTATTTTATAAATCAGAATATGAAAATTAAAATTCTACTACATTTTGAGATTTTTCAGAAAATATAAATTTGTCATTGAATAGTGGAACATACTAATTTAAAAACATTTATTTTAAATTAATTAATTACATTAATATTTAAATAATATATTGAATTTTATTTTTTTAAATGTATTATAAATAAATATATTTAATCTATATAATTAAATTTTAATCACCATTATAATATATATTTTATATGTTTTTCAGGATTAAAAAAGAGTTATTTTTGAAAACAATATTAAAGTAAATAATGTTTCTCAATTTTAAATATTGGAAGTAAACCATTATAATAATTGAATTATATTAAATTTTTATATTATAAATCAATAAATATTAATTTATATTCATATAATTATAATTAATTGATATAGATTCAATATAAAATCATCTACTTTTTTAAAAAAATATACACTTATCTAAAACTGATTTTTGTCATGTCTATGAGTTTTGTTTAAAATATTTTTCTACATTTAACTAATTTATCATAGAAATAATATTCAATTTTTTAATATTTTTTTAAATTATATTAGAATTAATTTTTAATAATTTTATGATAATATTAATTTTTGGATAAATGGTGAAATTTTATGGAATTTAATTTAAAAAAACCTTTTAATTTAATTTTTTTTAAATATATAATATATAATATATTTTTTCAAAAATAAAATATATTTCAATTAAATATCTATTTATAAATTTTAGTTATTTTAAATTAATTTTATTTTTAAATTCGAGATAAAAGCATTGTAATCATTTGAACATTTTATATTTTAAAACCTACATTCTAATTTCATCTACATGTTTAATTTTAAATAATATATTCACAAATTATATTATTATAAATTTTAAAAATTTATTAATTTTTTAGAATAAAAATAATTTAGATTATCTAATATTGTCAATATAATTTTTGACCCAAATAAATACTGAAATCCAAAAAAATTAATACTGTTAGAGAAAATTTTATTTACATTATGGTAAATCTAAAATGATAAGGTTAAAAATGACATAATTATTATTCTAAAATTTATTTTATTGATTTATTTTAACTATAAACATTATATTATCTTAAATGGACCATTAATTAGTCCTTAGGACATTAGTAAAAGTAGGCGGAATTAATTTTATTCAAAAGTTTAAAATGTTCCTCTAACCTCCAATAGAAAAGGCCACCAACTCTCCTCCTTTCATCACAGATTAAAAATAAATTTTTATGGAATTTACTTCAAAAAAAATATATACATAACATTTTATCTTCATAAGACCATTATTTTGGTCATAATTCCAACCACTGATGGGATTTGGTGGAATCCAATATATGTTTCCTGAAGTAGAGGTGAAGTTCTTCATTGTAATATTTTATTTTATTTAATACACCACACAATTAAATTTTTCTTAAAAAACTGTATATGAGACACACAATATCATAAATATTTTTATGTGTTATTATTTTGATTTCATTTCATAATTCATTCTACTCTTCCTTCAAATGGGTTACGATGTCAACATTCATGTGTACAATGGACTACCACCTCACGAATATATGACATTCGACTTCCCATTTACTCTTGTCAATGTTGTGTTTGATTATGAAAAATATATATATATTATCATTATAACATAATTATGTTTAAGGATTCATTATATAATAAATTATTTTTTACATTATATTTTATAAGAGATTCGAATACATCGCTAATGTGTACAGCAGACTACCGCTTAACAAAGCAATATAATTCATTAATGATTTACAAGAAATACGTTAAAAAAAGATCTAATGAATATTTTAAATATAAATGAACAAATTATTATATTTATTAAATATTTATAATTAACAAAATATCATATACATTTTATTTATTAAAATAGAAAAAATATTACATTGTCTTTGTACGTGTGGACTACCATCTTCACGAATAGTGGTGATTCACTTTTCATGGACACAAAAAATTTATTATATATATATGTATATCTATATTTTGGAAACTATTATGTTATAAATTCTATTATTTTCATTACATAATGACAGAAATTAAATACCACATTTTCAAAATGAACTTTAGAAATTGGAAATGTTACTTATCCATATGCCATGAAAACTATCTTCATTATCATAAAGTACATCAATTTTCATATCCATCTCTAATGATTGGTTTTAAATGTATAAATTATGTTATCATATAATAATTATGTCAAGATTTTAATGATTAATATAATGTAACTATATAATATGAAAATGATTACAAACTTTGATTAAAAAGAAATAATGAAAATACGACTATATAGAATAGAAATAATTAAAATACTGAATGATTAATAATAAATTGTGAATAATGTGTTATATAAGGATCATATATGACATTATTAAAATTAATTATATTATAGAATATGTTAATATCATTGTTAAATCAATTATAAATTTGGTTAGATCATGATCACCCTTGAAAAAGCTTGAGGTAACAGAGTTATTAACCTAATTTCTATTCATTTGGTTTATCATATAAGTCATTGATTATGTAAAGATAATATTATTATTATAATGAAATTTTATTATGTTATATTCTATATACAGATGTCTTATGTAGATATACATTTCATAAATTTAATCATTTAGTTGAAAAATCAAAAAAAAATTATGTGTTCCTTGTAAGTGACTTCTAGTCTATCTTTTATTTCAAGTAGACATATGAAAATTCCATAGTAATATCTTTTATGTGGTTTGTATATACCGCAAAATTGACATTTTTGACATGAAACACATTATTTTGATAATATTTGACACTTCATCCATTTTCCAGATTTATTGGTGATAATGTTTCAAAATATAACCCAATCTAAAAGGTCTTATTGTGTTAAGATTCATTCATGGATAAGAATGTCTTGATATGCACCTATATTCTTTTATGAGGTGTATATACATACAATTTGAAATGTAATTTCATTTAGTTATTTATTCTAAATTTATTTTCTAATTCAATTAATGTTATCCTTTCATGGGTGTTATGATTGAAATCTACCAATGTTGAATGATATTTATATTACATTTCAACATTTATTAGTGTTTTTGTATGTTTAAGTATAAAATGTTTAAATCCTTTGATATATTACATTATAATTATCATGAATATATTCTAATATATTTATTCATTAAATTTTCGAGTGATAGTAACAATTTTCAACTATTTAGTACCTATAATAATTAAAAATTGTTTTACTGAAAAAAGACTGCATTATTCACATTATATAGAAATCTCTTTTGTTCCAAAATAATTTTTTATAACAATGATCAAAATTTAATTAAACATTACAATTGATTTATTTTAAAAAAGTATAAATGTTTGAAATTTTAAATATTTATTCCAATGACTCACTATATAATTTCCAAAAAACTTAAATTTTTTATTTATAAAAAAAGTGAAAATAGTTTTTATAATATGTACAAAATGAATAGGACATTCTTCCCACATGACCATAATTTTCATTAAATAATCTATATTATGTTATAAAGGATATATTCATAGAAAAGACATTTCAAAATGTTTTCAATAGTGTTTTAAAAAATTTAATAGACTTCTTCTTATTGAAATGGGTCAAATGATTTTTATGTTTCATTATATGTTTCGATGAATTTTTTTCGAAGAAAAATGAATTTCAATTAATTTTTAGAATATTCATGAAATTTAAATTTAAATATTAATTTTATCCAAATTAAATTAATGAAATTTTAATGGTATTATAGTTTATAAAATTCAACAAATAATGTTGTCACATAAGCAACAATTGGGATATTTTTTAATAATACACATCCCATTTATTCTTTTAATAAGTTAAGATTTTATCAAATATAGTTTAATCAAAGTCATTTATTTCACATTATTTATTCTTATTTCAAAATTATTAGGATGTAAAATGTTTCCACTCTAAGGGGTATTAATATTTCAAGGTATATAATTTGGAAACCATTTATTACATGGGATAAACTTGTTACAAATAGTTTGTTATAGATCCCATGTATTTTCCATGGGTTAACCATGATTCAAATAAATTATGATAAAATAAGTTTAATTTCTATGTGTTACTCAACTTTCCCTGATGTTTACTTAAAAATAATTACCTTTATATGGGTTAATCAAGTTATAAATTTAATACGGATGGTTTATTGAGTCTTATAGGGAATTATCTATGTACTATTTTCATGATTTTGATTGTGGAAATTACAAATGACTTGAATTCCCAGACATATCTAGGTGAACCTTTTATAGATTATATTATTGGTACACCTAGATTGATCTTGTTGAGCCTGGTATAGTATAAATGAAGGGTGATCCCATATTACATTCTAATTAATAGGGTATTGATTATATTCTGTAGAGAATTATATTGGATGTTGACTGTATGGTTATTCCTTCTTCAAGGGTTTTATAAGGGTTCTGTATAAATACTATGAATAAAATATTACAAGATAAAAAAATTATGTATGATTTCCATGAGTTTTAAATGTTTATGGGTCCGAAGATTGAAATCACATGGAACATGGTTTTGGATTTTTATGAAATTTCCATTTTTTAAATCTGTATTCAATTTTTCATGATTGCTGACACATTTATTGATTAGGATGTTTAGTTTTATGATTAACTGGATACATATTTTTATAAAGTTATAATTTTATGATTTTTTAGAGATATTGATTTAGAGTTGGATTTATATTTTATATCAATTCGGTTGAAAAAGTGGGACACTTCCATGATCCAACCAGAATCATTAAAAAATGATATAGAGAATAAAATTATTTAAATCTGAAATGAAACAATTATATGAAATATACAAATATAATATTTATGAAATATTAGTTACCAATTTATGTAATTTGTAATTTATTACATCATCAAATTGGTAGTAAATGTTTCGAAAGTATGCCAAAAAACATCAACTTTTATTTATTATCATTGATGCCTCTGGTCAGAATTAGATAATTATAGTCTACCAAATCCCTATAATCCCTCATTCTCCCCACATTAATTTTTCATCAACCCATCTTGTTAGCATCTTAATTAGGTGCAGGAATTATACAAATCTCCTCCAGCATCGCTTCTTCAGAATGAAGAACAATATCTAAATATGTTTCTATGGCCTTTGCATCTCCTATAAAAAATAATTCAGAAATGTTCTCCAATGATGAATTAGTAATATAATTATTATTTTTTATATCACTAGAGGAACAGATAAGACCACCTCAAAAAACATATATCCTCTCCACATTCTAGTAAGTTAATTCAACTTGTCACCCAACTAATAAATATCATGATCATTATATCCACCACCTTCAACGATTTTACATCCACCCCCCAGATTCTTGATGGCATCCTTCACTAAAAAAATCATCTATGTATCACACTCCAATTCCATGATCCCGTTTTTTATTGGATTACCTTTCATATACTAGTTTACATAGATATGATTAATGCGTTAACAATTTTTTTCTCCTCTTTCACAAATTATAACTTCCCATATCATTATTAAGTTTTTGTTACATATATCTCCTTAGTATGTGAATTCCTCTACCAGTTCCACCCTTTGCATTGTCTTCTGATATTTGGATATAATTATACCCCAAACAATTCTCTTGAGTAGCAACCTAAAGGGACATGATCCTGGCCAGGAGTATCAGTTATCAATCATTTAAAAACATTAAAAATGTTAATATAAGAGAATATAATTATCAGATTTATTCCCCCCACCCCACATTAACACAACACCCCAAATTATGTAAAGAATCCTTCATTTTAATTTTATTTTCCTTTATGAACACATCCTTGAGTGAAGAACCACACCTAAAATATTCAGGATTGAATTCTTCTATCTTTCCTCCTTCTAAATTGGAACAACACATAAATTATCCTTTTTGATCAAGTGTTCCACTGTAAAAAAAATCCAGAGTTTTTGGCACAAGAGGCTATATTGTAACATTATCATCCATTCTCTTGTCGTTCCCTAAGACCACTATGTAAATAGTATAAGGAGTGAACTAGATGGTCATTGAATGAGAAAAAATAATTCAATATTTCTAAACCTCCTCCCCTTGAAATATAATTTTTCCCCATTAGTGATTAAAATAATATCAATTGATGGTCATGATACATCCACATCAATTAATATAAAAATATTTATTGGGTGTAAAATAATGTTGCTCCTACTAGATGAGTACAAATAGATTCATACCATGTTTCCAATAATATGTAAAATAGTTGGATTTTAGAACAGTAGATAATGTTTTTGAATCCTTACCCACAAATTTATCGTTAGAGTATCTCAATTCATTTTAAAATAAAAATAATATAAATGTATATGTAAATTAATCCCATTGAATATTTTTGGAGTATTGGACCAGTAAAGAATAAAATAATTCTATAATGCAAAGAGAACTATTATCTGATGTTTTTTTGAATGCCCACCACTGCATGATCATGAATACCGTAGGATCCAAAGATGAACTTATCGAAATAATTTATTGTGGGTTTGTGCTTGTTATATCAAGCCACCAAGATTTGATTAAGGACACCTAACACATCTATAAACTATGATGTTGACAAACCATGATAAGGGGATATTTTATAGTGATCAAGAACCTTTAGGTTGAGTTTGAAAGTTGGTAATTATAGACATAAATATGTTTTAGATAATGGGATAAATAGATGTGGTTGACAAAGGAGAGAGAGTTAATGAATATCATCCCCCATCTACAAAAGAGGGGGAATGGTGGATCTGTGAATATCACCTCTTAGGGAATTCTGTAGAGAAATATAGTTTAAGTCCACTAAACTATTCTCCACTAATAATAATTGAAGAAATTTAATTATTAAGGATTATATTAACACTTAGACGTATTTTCGACACCTGTATTTTTTTATTTACAATATATTGTGTTCTATAGTGTTGAATTAATTATCTCTAGAAGGGTTTTATATAGATGAATGTTTTGAAATAATGTCGAATATGAAATTGTAGGAGAAATATGTATGATATTATATTTCCTTTAAGTCTATTGTTTATCTGATTGATTTTCCTAAATATATAAATCTATAAACCAAAAATTTCATTAATAATTTTATGTTATCCAATTTAGCCTTTCCATTTATTTTGTTTTAATGGTTTAAAATTTTCCCACCTATTTCTTTATAAAGACTTGAAATGAATGTTTATACGATTTTTTATTAGGATGAAGTTTATGAAAATATTTATTTTATCATGAAGTATATATTTAAATATTAGCATAAAATTTTTTATTGTATTTAAAATGATTAGTGTTTATATGAACTTTAATATCGACTTAATTATTGTAACAATAGTTTTATTTAGTATATAAAAACTCGGTTTGATGTTCTATTTTGTGATTAAGTGATTAATTTTATTTGAAAAAAATATCACAATATTTTATTCATGTTAAATGAGAAGTAAATGATAAAAATTGATTTGTAAGCAAACATTAATCTTCAATTTGTTAAGGCTATTTGGGATATATGATAATTAAATCATGAAATGTTTTAATTTCAACATTTTGTTTTTTTGACCGATATTGAAGATAAAAAAAGATAATATGGTTTGTCCATTTAATGACTTATCATATCATTAACTAGCCATACTAGTTTTGGTTTTTATCTACAGATATGTGTAATAGATTTTGTGGATTCTTTTATGGTTATTTGGTCATTAATAGTCCTTTTTTGTTCTTTAATAAAGAAAAATTAGTCTTTATTAGTCAAAATTTGGATTAAAAGATGATATTACTATTGAAATTAAAACAATGATGAAACTATAATAATCATGTTAGTATATTTAATTATTCTCCTAATGTTTGTAAAAGTTATAATTTATCATATTCAGGATAAATATCTTGAAATAATAATTTTATCCACTAATATTTTTTTAATTTTTTTCAAATTGTCTTTAACGTTATGATAAATTTTATGTTTTATATCCCTTAACATTTAGTTGAAAATTCACTTCTATGTGATTAGTAATTTCAATAAATAGTTATAATTAGTCATTGTTTTCATTAATTTACACATCATTACTGTAACATCCTAGGTAAATAAAGAATATTAATTTTTCATATTTTTTACTTGTCAGATATTTTTACATTTATTCAATAAATGTTAGAGGCTTAAAATAATAATGAATCCAGTTTTAAGCGTAAATATTTTAATATTCATTAAAAGGATGATTAAATGCATTTTAATGGATAACCCTTTTAAAATATACGTTTTGAAAATTTTATATTTTATATTTTATATAATAAAATCCTGCTTTATAATCAATACATCATAATTTACATTGTGTACATTTTTTTTATTTTCTGATAAAGTTCATTTTTTTAATGAATACGGAAAATGAAATATTTTAATTCAAAACCTCCTTTTAGTCTAAATTATTTATATAGTTAGATTATATTTTTAATTGGTTTTAATGTGAAATCAAAATATATTTTTACTATTTAATAAAATTGTTGTTATTTTATTTAATTTCACATTGAAGTTGGACATAAACAAGTGTCAAACTTTTAATAGATATTGTTTCTTAAAAACACGATATTTGTTTTGACAGTGGGAATTGATTATAAAATTAATTAATGCAACATATATGATTTTAATTTGGTATAAATGATATCATATTTTAATTTGGAATATAAAATATAGATTTAGGTTAATTTTTGGTATATTTCTAACAAATGTTCATTTTTAATGAATAGTGAAAAATACTGCCTTTTAATTCAAAACTGCATTTTCATCCAAATTATTTATACAGTTAGATTGTCATTTTAATTGGTTTTAAGGTGTAAGTTAATTATGTTTTAATATTTTAATACAATTTTGTTCATTGTATGTAATTTCACTTTTCAATTGGTTGTAAAAACAAATCAATCTTTTTGGACATTATGAATAGTAACGACGGTAATCACCTTTAATTATCGTGTTTAATTAGTAACCAGGTAGTTAAGCGTAATAAAATAATATCATAAAAATATAAAACGACAACAACATGTGTCCTGATGCTACAGGTGGTATCATGGCCTACCATGGGATGCCTTGTGCCAACCATGGGACCCCATGGAATCACTTTAGTGTGATAGTGACCTTTTATCATATTTGTTTTTTAAAAAGGAAAATGTAACCAAATTATGTAACAACTAAGTAAAACAATTATTATTTTGTCTATATAAACTATCTATTAGACTATAAATATTCATTGGAAATCTAAAAAGATTTCCTACATCATTGTATTTTTTTTATAATTTTTATACATTAAATAAATTAATTTATTAATGACACCATGATGATACATCGATTATCTCATTAATGAATGATTTAGATAAAATGAAAATATAAGGTGAAATCAAAGACATGAAATTTTTTTAAACCTATGGTATGGGTTTATTTTAAAGCCTTGTCACCTTATCCTCGAAATGTATCTTTTTTGGACCTTTTAAATACGAACATCATTTTAAAATAAAGTAACTTTTCATGACGTTCCAAGAGTGCCCCTCTTACCTCTTATAAAAGGACCCCACCTCTACTGCCTTACCCACAATTTTCAATCCATTGGCTTGGCCAAACAAAGCTCATTTCATATCTCCACATCCCTCTCTTCATCTTATAATCCTTACCTTAATGAACCCTTTTAGTTCAAACCAAGAAGAGTTACCCGATTTAACGATAATATTCTCTCTTATGTTCTTTTGTATTATTTTGCTTCTCCAACCCCCTAAAATATTTTTATTCGTTTATTTTGTAATAAAACCAGTATCTTAAATATACTAGTATGTTGGTATGATAATGATTCGAGATACACTAACACACACATCATTCTAATGGTTAAAGAACATAATGTTTCGGTGGAGGGGGAATTACTGCCTCACGAAACGATGACTGTTCTATCTTCTCCTACCACCTCTCATGGTGGCCATTATGATGGTACTATATTCATTTATGATATATATCATATTTATTTCATATAAATGCTTCTTTATTTTACATTTAATACATACCTTTATTCTTTGCATGTTGTGCAAATGTGATAATTTCATTTGAGGATGTGTGGACTACCGCCCCCTCAAGTGATGTTACTCGTTCATGCAATACATGGAATGTATAAATAATGAAATGAATGAACTTATGTGACCTATATAAAATATATATTATAATTTAATTATAATATATATATATATCTCTCAATTAGTTTTTATTCCATTAATATAACAAAAGAAATGAAATTAGCATTCATGAGTAGGTACGACCTACCCTCTCCATGAACAGTGCATTTCAGTTATTATCTCCAAATGTAATGTAATAGTATAAAATGAATAAATAATGGATATATATAATATTTAAATCGTTAATATTATTCTTTAGATTATGAAACTATATCATCATGGACAATTCTTTTCAAACAAGTTCATTTTTGACTCAAGTACTGAACAATGACAAAAACGTCTGATATGAACTCACATAATAGAATAATTACTAAACAATTATAATATGTGATATGAATTGAATAAGAAACATTAAAGGATGTACTTAAGAAATAATTAATTGACCAATGTTATTTATTAAGTAATATAATGAAACAAGCAAGACAAATCATACATGAGGTAAGGGATCCTACCTCTCTTTTTCTTTTCATGTACTCTCTTTTATGTCGTCTATTTTATGCACCATATTCTAATGTGGGAGAATGTTGTTATATATTTACATTAAATAAATTTTTATTTTTATATTATTAGAGACACCCTATTACTCTTATCAATAACTTTTAATAATTTTTATGTGGAACTGTTAGGATGTCGAATTTTTGTAAGGGATCATTTCACCTTTCTCATTTTCAATGTTCTACTTTCATGACAAGTATTTCAAGTTACTTTTTCTTATGTTGAGGTATGATATATATATCCATCAGACTATACATTTTTTCATATTATTATAGACCCAATTTGATCTCTTCAATCAATTTTTTGGATGTTTTATGTGGCGCCGTTAGTCTGCTGAGTTTTCGTAAGGTATTTTTCATCTCACTTTTATTCTCGTGAGATTCATGATACATTTTCCAATATTTACATTTATATATTGTTGCAATACAAATGATTTTATTCTTAGTGTAATAAAATTTAATTTATGGCTATTCATATCTTCATTGTATGACCCTTCTTTTATGGGGTGTATGTTTCAGAAGTTACCCAATATCGTTAAGGGAACCTTTCACCCTCCTCTTTTTAAAAGACCACTTTTGTTATTTCTTTTAATTTAAAACATATTATGTTGGGATATGTTATTATATATCCTTATTGATGTAATATTTATTTCCATGTGATGATATTCCTTTTTATCTCATCAACTCATTTTCGTAATTTTATTTTGACGCCATTAGGCTGTCAATTGTTTCAAGGGAACTACTTAACCCAATTTCGATTTCTTTGGGTTCAACTTGTAGTTATTGAAAATTTCATCCTTTGAATATATGTGAATGATCTATGATTTTTTTACACTTAATATCCACTTATATTTTTTTTATTTATAATTTCACACATAATTAGGAGATTGATTTATCCTTAATTTATAGATACCTTCTTTATAAGGGATTTCATCTAATTTTACATTTCTATTGAGACTTCATTGTTGTTATGCACCATTTCACCATTATATGGTGTATATATTATCCTTTGAATATTATATCACAAATCCCTTTATTCTAATGATATTATAATGTTCTGATTAAAGTTTGTTCATCAATTATTTGTATTCATGTGTCTCTCATTTTTTTAAAAAACTCTTTAACTAAAATATCGTTTTAATTGTTTTAATGATTTGTTCTTATAAATATTCCTCATTAAAGTAAATTTTTTCAAAATGGTTTTACGTATTTATTTATATGGATATTAATGGTTTAAAATGTTAAAATCTTCAATGTGGTATGGGACACATTGATTCAAAAATATCTTTTTAAATAGTTTTTGAAAATGGTTTGATAATGCATTTATTTTGTAAAAATATTGAAATGATATATTGTGATTGTAATGTGGAAATACTATATTTCCTTTATTATTGTTTTATTTTCTATGAATATGTTATGGTTATTGGACATTGTTTACGAATATGGATGGCTCTGTGATAATCCTAGGGCGGGTGAGCCTGAGATAGCTCTCCAATGCATTGGGTAACGAGATGGAGGTAAACGTTAATGTTTCTCCGAAGATATTTAGGGAATATAATGTGATGGGAATTCCAAATGTGACTCTCTATGTAGCTGTGATATCTACAAAGCTATTTTTATATGGATTCCATAAGTTTCCTCTATGATTTATGATTTTTTGTGTTACTCATAAATCTTATGATTTCGTAAGGTATGTTATGAAAAAAAAATTTTGGTTTCATTGATTTGTATTTATTGATGGGTTAGTGTTTCCTTTCCTTATTTTATAACCCTTAATGAGCTTTTTGTGCTCATCCCATGTTTATGAAATTTTTTTCACATGACATAAAGTTGAATAGGGTCAAGGATGGGATCAAGGAAATGTAATTCTGTCAAAAACATGGTACTAAACATGTTTCTTTTTAAGAGTTTTTATTTTGTGAAAAAAATGGAAACTGAGCATATGTGTCTACTTTGTAATCTTTTGAGATGTAATAGTTAGTTCTTAGTTCTGTAATACTGTAAACTTGAAAATATCCTCAATGTGAATTATTCATTTAATTCAATATTATGTAAAGTTTTTGTATGGGTCCTTATAGTTGGTATCAAATGTCAGTTTAGAAAACTTTACAGGTTAGGGTATTCTTTAAGCATAAGTGACAAGTTGTGTATAACCACAATGAATAGTATATTAGAAGGAGTCATTGTTATTTTTGAAAGTTGAAATGAGTTTGAGATAACTTGGATAAGTATATCTTAGTGTTTATCTTCCTCATTAGTACATGATGGTTTTGGTGATATACTCACAGTAACATTTATTGTTTTAGTAAATGGATGGACCTAGCATGCTCTAAGGTGACAATGGGTATAAAGGAAACTATGGTGGTTCTCTGATTAACAGACTGGATGAAATGGGGGAATCAATAAGGAATCTAGTGTTTATTCTAAACCAACTATCAAGGAGTCATTATTAACCACTTTAACCATGGTGAGTTCTCTAATGCATCATGTATGAGAGAAACAACTCGATGTGGATGTTTAGGTAACAATTATAAAGTTAAACAAAAGATTTTATATGATCCTTATTTTGAGGTAATTATGGGTTACTATATGTTGTGATGGAAAATGAAAGGCATGAGATAAACATGAGGTTAAAAAATATTATGGTTATTTTTGATGTATTTATTTATTTTAGAGGAATGTTATAAAATTATATTGTTTTTGAAAAAGGGACAAAATGCAGACTGTGTGACAACCCGTCACGTTGGACGAAGCCACGGAAATCGAACCCACAACCAAAGGGGAACTGATATTTATCAACTACCATTGGACTACGTGAAGCCCCTGGTTAGTTTGACTAATTATTTTTAGTTAGATGATTTTCTGAATCAAGAATAAGATGATATTGGGTTATCTATGGAGATTATTAACCTATCATGGAGGATATGTGATTAGGTTAATTACTTTTCAATATGAGACTTTAAGAGAAAATGATGTTATTTGGAGATAGATGTTATGATTTACCTTGGAAGACTATGTAATTAAATCCTTTAAAGATTTGGGTTTCAATCTTAGTTTGGTTTACTTTGAAGAATTTTATGGACAATTGTTTATTTAATGGTCTTTGTTGAACTTTGGTTATTGTTTGACAAATTTTGGAGATTAAGAGTAGTTTTTCTTTTTGTAAAAGGTTATCCTTTTTAGGGATTATCTTACCCTGAAAAAAAAAAATTGGTTTTCGTTAAGGTCTAAAGACATTATAAATATA
This sequence comes from Viscum album, assembly GCA_963277665.1. Lineage (NCBI taxonomy): Eukaryota > Viridiplantae > Streptophyta > Magnoliopsida > Santalales > Viscaceae > Viscum > Viscum album. Next base: position 897,274,797 of record OY728138.1, read on the forward strand.
TTGTTCTCTTTTTTATATTAGATTATTCTCTAGAAGTTGAATTATAGAACTCTTAATGTGAACAAGTCATCCTGAATACTCATCATTTGACGAAAATATGAGTTTGTGTTAGAAATCAAGTAAAATTTGAAAGTCTACAACACAAGTAAGTATGTTTACTTATGTTTTAGTTAAGCTCATAAATAAATTCCTCAATGAAAAATACCTTAAAACAAAAACATTGACTGTTAACTTTTCCTACTGGGGAATCAAAGATTGTTTAACCCATCACATGTTTTTGATTTTTTGGGGGTTAACTTTCTCCTAATCATGTTTTCTATCGCTCTCCATACGAACATGATGGTTTGTTTTTTTCCTCCATATCCATGTTTTCATGGAATCATTGTATTGGTAATCTTAGGTGTCCTTTGTAATTATCTATCATTCTTTTAAATTAATAGTTTTATTGACTCTTTTTCGGATGTGGGACTTTTTATGAAGTTTCCAAGACCAATTTCAAAAAATTGTGAGGACGCAATTCCCAAAAGGGGGGAAGTCTATAACATCCATGTTAAATAATGAATATTACCTTTTCATATTTATTAATATTTTTTTGAATAAAATATTATTATTACTTTAAAAGGTGATGATATGTTCGATGGCGTGTCCAATACGCAACACCGAGTTTCTTTGAAATCTTACGTTGCACACTAATAATATAACCGTAAATAGTTGTTAACAACTATCCATTGTATTGGTAGGAATGAATAGAACTGACAAAAAAGTTATTATATATTCTTTTCAATTATTTATAGATTTATTCAATAAATGTTAGAGGCTTAAAATTCGAATGAATCTAATTTTAAGCGTAAATATTCTAATGTTCTCTAGAAGGTCGATTTACCACATTTTGATGGAGAACCCTTTTTAAATTCACATTTTTACAATTTTATATGTTATATTTGAAAAAATAAAATCCTTCTTTAGAATCTAGACATTAAAATTTACTTAGTGTAAATTTTTGTTATTTTCTGGTAACGTTCATTTTTTTTAATGACTAGTTAAAATGCTATATTTTAAATCAAAACCTCCTTTTAGTATATTTTTTTATATGGTAATATTATACTTTTAATTGGTTTTAAAGAGTAATAAAAAAATATTTTTACCATTTAATCCAATTATGGTCATTTTAATTAATTTCACTTTGAAATTGAACATAAACAAGTGTCAATCTTTTAATAAATATTGTTTCTTAAAAACACGCTAGTTGTTTTGACAGCGGGAATTGATTATAAAATTAATTAATGAAACATATATGTTTTTAATGTTGTAAAATTGATATCATTTTTGAATTCAGAATATCAAATATACCATAGGGTGAATTTTTTGGATATTTCTGACAACTATTCATTTTCAATACTAGTGAAAAATACTGCATTTTAATTCAAAACTTCCTTTTCATCAAAATTATTTATTTAGATAGATTTTAATTTTATTGGGTTTAAGGAGTAATTTAATTATGTTTTTATCATTTAATACAATTTTGGTCATTGGATGTAATTTTACTTTTAAATTGGATGTTAAAACAAATCAATGTTTTGATAGATTTTACTTCTTAAAAACCCGTCTTTAGTTTTGACAACCTTAATAATTTAAATATAATTACTATAAATTCTATGTTAGGAATTTGATAAAATGGATTCCATATTTTGACTCAGAAGGTTCAAATTATGTGATTAAGACTCTTGTTTTTTGGACATTATGAATAGTGATGATGATAATTATCTTTAATTATCATGTTTAATTAGTAACCGGGTAGTTAAGGGTAATAAAATAATATCATAAAAATATAAAATGACCCCAAAATGTGTCCTAATGCTACTGGTGGTGTCATATAAGACCATGAGATTCCTTGTTCCATCATTGGGACCCCATGGAATCACATTAGTGTGATAATGACCTTTTATCATATTTATTTAAAGAAAGGAAAATGTAACCAAATTATGTAACACCTAAGAAAAACAATTTAAATTTTGACTACATAAACTATATCTTATACTATAAATAGTAATTGGAATTCCAAAGAGATTTCCTACATCATAGTATTTGTTTTATAATTTTTAAACATTAAATAAATTAATTTATTTGTGACACCATGATGATGCAACGATTATCTCATTAATGAACTATTTAAATAAAATGAAAAGATAAGGTGAAATAGAAGACTTAAACTTGTATAAAACCAATTTTATGGTTGTATTTCGTACTCTTATAACCTTATCCTTGAAAGTTTTCTTTTTGTGACCTTCTAAATCAGATAATAATTTCGAAATAAAGTAACATTTCATGACATTCCAAGAGTTCCCCTCCTCCCTTTTATTAAAGGCCCCCATATCTACCACAATACCCACACCTCTAAAGCCATTGTCTCGGACAAACTCTGCTCATTTCATCACTACACATCCCTCTATTCATCATATAAGCCTTACCTTAGTCATAAAGCTCTTCAAGAATCCCTTTTGTTTCAAACCAAGAGGAGTTACCCGATTTAAAGGTAATGTTCTCTCTTATTTCTTTGGTTTTATTTTGCTTCTCCAACCCCCTAAACTCTTTTTATTCCTTTATTTTTATAAAAACAAAAATATCATAAATATATTTTGCTGTTTTTATGAGATTTATTCGAGCTACACATACACAAACCTCCATCTAATGGTTAACGAACATACTGTTTCCGTGGATGGTGAATTATTGACTCACGAAACGATGAATTTTCTATCTTCCCCTATCACCTCTCATTGTGGACATTGTTATAAAAATATATTTTTTATGATATATATCATATTTATTTCCCCTATAGGCTTCTTTATTTTAAATTTAAAATATACCTTTATGCTTTTCAAGTGGTGCAAATGCGATAATTTCATTTGAGGATGTCTGGACTACCACCCCCTCAAGTGAGGTGACTTGTCCATGAAATACTTGTAATGTATAAAGAATTAAATTAATGAACTTATATGACATATATAACATATATATTATACTGTAATTATAATATATATATCTCTCATTTAGTTTTAATTCCATTAATATGACAATGAAATGAAATTAGCATTCTTGCGTACGTACGACCTACCGTCTCCATGAACGGTGCATTTCATTTTTTATATCCAAATGTTTTGGAAAAGTATAAAATTAATATATAATAGATATATATGATATTTAAATAATTAATACTATTCTATAGATGATGAACTTGTAACTACATGGACAATTCTTTTCAAACAAGTTCATTTTTGACTCATGTACCGAACATCGACAAAAGCATCTAATATGAACTCACATAATTAAATAATAATTATAAAATTATAATATGAGATATGAATTTAAAAATAAACATTAAATGAGGTCCATAGTAAATTATTAATTGACCAAATTTTATTATTCAGAAATATAATGAAACTAACAAGACAAATCAGACTTGAGGTAAGGGATCCTACCTCTTTCTTTCTTTTTAAGTACTCTTTTTTATGTCATCTCTTTTATGCTCCATGTCCTGATGTGGGAGAATGTTCTTATATATATACCTTACTAAAATTTTTATTTTAATATGATAATATACCCCTCTTACTCTCATCAATTCATTTTAAGAATTTTTAAGTGGCGCCATTATGCTGCCGAATATTTGTAAGGGATCATTTCACCCTTCTCATTTTCAAAGATCTACATTCATGATAAGATATTAAAGTTACTTTTTCTTATGTTAGGGTTTATATCTATATCCATAATACTAAAATTTTTTTATAATATGATTATAGACCCTATTTGATATCGTCAATCCATTTTTTGGATGTTTTCAAAGGCATCGTTAGGCTGTCGAGTTTTCGTAATGGAATTTTCATCTCACTTTTATTCCCGTGAGATTCATGATTCTTTTGCAACTATTTAATTTTCTGTGGTGTTTTACTTCCAATGATACTATTATTTGTGTAATATTATTTAATTTTGGGTATTCACATCTTCATTATATGACCCTTCTTTCATGGGGGTACCTTTCGGTAGTTACCCAAAATCGGTAAGGGAACCTATCACGCTCCACTTTTTAAAAGGCTTCTTTTGTTATTTATTTTAATTTCCATCTTATTATGTTGGGATATGTTCTTATATATCCCTATTGATGTAAAATTTATTTCCAATTGATGATATACCATTTTTGTCACATCAACACATTTTCTGAATTTTAATGTGATGTCGTTATGCTGTCGAATTTTTACAAGGGAACTCCTTATCCCAATTTCGGTTTCTTTGGGTTCAACTTGTAGTTATTGAATATGGAATCCTATGAATATGTTTCAATTACCTCTTACTTTTTTACACATAATATACACTTATATTGAGTGTATTTATATTTTTCACACATATTTATGAGATTGATTTATCCTTAATTTAAGGATACCTTCTTTATAATGGAATTCAACTCATTTTACATTTCTATTTAGACATCATTGTGGTTATGCACCAATTCATCGTTGTATGGTGTATATAACACCCTTTGGAATATTATATCACGAATCCCTTTATTCTCATGATATTATAAAGTTCTGATTAAATGTCATTCCTTAATTATTTGTATTCAGGTGCCTCTCATTTTGTAAAAAAACTCTTTATCTAAAATATCATTTTAAATGATTTAATTATTTATTCTTATAAATATTCCTCATTAATATCCATGTTTTCAAAATGGATTTAAGGATTTATTTATATGGATTTTAATTGTTTTAAATTTTAAAATCTTCAATGTGGTATGGGACACTTTGATTGAAAAATCTCTTGTTAAATAGTTTTTGAAAATGGTTTGATAAAGAATTGATTTTGTAAATATACTGAAATGATATATTGTGATTTTAAGGTGGAAATGTTATATATTCTTTATGCTTGTATTATTTTCTATGAATATGTTATGGTTATTGGATATTGTCTATGAATACGGGTGGTTACGTGATAAACCAAGGGTCAGTGAGCCCAATATAGCTCTCCAATGCATTGGGTAACAAGAAGGAGGTAAAAGTTAATGTTTCTCCAAAGAGATTTAGGGAATATACTGTGTTGGGTATTCCAAATGTGACTTCCTATGTAGTTGTGATAACTAAAATGCAAGTTTGATATGGATTCCATAAGTTACCTCTATGATTTATGATTTCGGGGTGTTACTCAGAAATATTATGATTTCGTAAGGTATGTGATGAATGAATAGTTTTGGTTTCATTGATTTGTATTTATTGATGGGTTAATGTTTCATTTCCTTATTTTATAATCCTTACTGAGCTTCTTGTGATCATCCCATGTTTTTGAAATGTTCATCAAAGGACATAATGGGGAATAGGGTCAAGGATGGGATCAAGGAAATGTCATGCTGTCTAAAACATGGAACTATACATGTTTCTATTTATGTGTTTTTATTTTTTGAAATTAATGGAAACTTAGTATATGTGTCTACTTTGTAATCTTTTGAAATTTAATAGTTAGGTCCTAATTCTCTAAAACTCGAAACCTGAAAAGATCCTCAATGTGAATTATTCATTTAATTTAATATTGTATAATGTATTAAGGTTTAGTCCATATAATTACATCCCACGTGTGTTCAATATATTGTATGACATGTATGTGTTCTTTTATATGACCCCAAAGCTTCACTTTCACTATTTTCGAGAATATGTTTTATTAAAGTATTTTTACATTTTGGGTTTATAAAAAATTTATATTCAAATATCCAAACATTAATTACATATATAACGCTAAAATTTAAAGGATACTTCCTATTAAAGGGAATAGGATGCAACACCCTAAAATTTAAATGAATAAATTTGTGTTTTATATCGTAAATTTTAAAAACTCAGATTTTATTTTCATGTATTTTTTTATTTTATAATTGTTTTTGGGAAAAAATGAATTTCTGGTAATTTCAAGAGTACATGTTGTGTACATATATGTAAACTCTATGTACCCAGTTACAATAGGTGACCATGTAGTGGATGTGTAATGGCCGAGTACATGTCCGTGTGGGGTGACCTGGAGACCGCCTAATACAGGGATTAGTAATGGAAAGTACTTGATGTGTACTTATGTTTTTATTACATTAAATGGATAGGGGACACATGTCATACATAAATTCATCTTCAACATAACATGTATTATACTAGAGTGAATGAGATCACCGAATCTTCTCTAATCCCCTGACTCGTTGTTCTTTCTCCGAATTGAACTCTTTCAGTTGTGTTTGAATCGCACTGATGAGTTCTTATTTCATCTAGAGCATGTTCTCTATATTTCTCATCTTTTGTGAGTTATCCTCCATTTAAATTTGTTGACATTTTTTTAGATCTACTATGTTATAGGTCGATCAAGATGCTGAGGATCAAGAGAATCGATTGTACTACACCGAGGTAGGTGGATTGTGCCTTTCCATTGTTAGTATTTGAGTTATACGTGCAAAAGTTCTCAATACCGTAGTTCAGGGTATTGTAGGTTTATTGTTTTCTCCCTACTATTGACTTTTATTCCTTAGTTTTTTTAATATAGGTAAATTGTTTATGAATAAGGCTATCATTTCCATGATAGGGAAATTTTTCAATAGTTTTTTTGTATTGACCGTTTGTTATGGCTTTTCCTGTTAGGTTTATTTATTTTCCATGCATAGTATTTTTAGTATGTAGTTATTTTATATAACATACATTCATATTCTTGTAGATTTTTAGAAAAGTAGTTCTTTAAAGTTGTTCACCAAGTAGTTATTATGGTTTACATTGGCTGTTGAACATCGTTGTGCACGAATGACTAACACAGGGCTGTGGAACCTGGTGTAGTAGACCATATGGAGAATAGATGCGGAGGGATTATCTAGAGTGTAATTTTATTTTCCACATTGTGAGACCATAGGGGGAATGAATGTAAGTGATACCTTGGAGTGTGTTTAGTTCCTCGATATGAGCCATAGGGGGAATTAGATGTTGAGTTCATTCATAGAGTTCTTATTTGTTACTGATACAAGAACACTTGGGGAATTGATGGTGATTTCTTCCTTAGAGAGTCTTTCCTAAAGACGACCCATAGGGGTTAGACTATGAGTACTTTGCAGAGGGGTACCTACTATTATTAGCTACATACTAAATATATGAAAATGAATTCAATGGAAACTGTAGTATTTTTACCTAGAGTACTTATTTGTTTACTACTTATTTTTTCTTATTGCATACCATATATATTCATTGACTTTTAGGCGTAGATCTTTGGGAGATTGTATATTTGGATTCGCCTAACACCCTATTTGGGTCTGGATTTTGGGCCCAAAATATTATATTTTTTATGGTCTTTCTAAGGGTATGAACCCTTCTACATTGGGTATTGGATTGGTGTGGAGCTGGATAGAACGGTACAAAGGTAAGTCTTGTGATTCTGTGAAGATGTTTAGTTGATTTCATTTTTTACTTGGGTTTAGAGCTGTATTCCATCATTGTGACATGTTTGGATACATTAATAAACACATGTATCATGAATTATATTTATATGTTCTTCAGTTGTTTATTACTTTTAGTCCACTGATGTGTACTTGTGGAATGTTATTACTACATTCACTATTATATATCTTTTTACTTCTGATGGGTTACTCCTCTAATGAGGAAATGTTTTCTCCACTATCACACCAATGGTACTTGCTACTAGTCGGTAGCCTCTGGAGTTTATAGAAGAATTCATGAGGCCTTGTGACCAACTAGGTATGGGGGACTGCTGGGTGGTACCCGGAATCAGGACGTTGCAATGTCGAATCAGAGGGAGGTTTTCTCTTCTAAGATTACTATTTGGAGCCTAGAGCCAAGGATATAGAGGAATATTTAGTTGGTAATAAACTGTTCCCAGGAGTAGCTAACCCATGTACCTAGAAATGAAATCATACCACAATTATTGTAAATTTTCTAGTTTTGAAATTATTATATTTGATTATATTTTACCATTTAGTGATTCAAATGTTTTGTACTATTATAGTTGATATTTTAGAGGTTCTAGTTTTGTTGCAACCCATTGAGAAGTGTGTATTCCGTCTCATGAATCATATAGGCACTTTCTAGAAATCACATGTCTTGCATTGTTATAATTCCATTTAGGGTGCATTACTGATAGCATTTTTTTTTTGATAGATGTAGTGCAGGATATGAAATTTGTTGTGATAGATTCCATGATTGAATAACTGTTGTTTGAAGGGGTATTGAATTTTATTGTATGTTTTTTTTCAATAAACACCAATTTTTGGTTCGTGAGGTGTTATGTGCCCTCATGGATTAGAATTTGGTGGATACATTCATTATTATTCCTTGTACATAACATGTATAAGAATCCTAGCGTTGATTTACAGGGATTATGGGCCCTCACGAATCATAATTTGGAACATTAATGTTTGTTTTAGATATTTTCTAGGATCCGGAGTAGTTTATGAGGATTAATTCTTAAAAAAACATATAATACAGAATGTGTAATAGTAAATACACATCATGTGTCCTTTTTTTGGGGAAGGAAAATTTTTTCTGAAGTACACACTGTGTACTTCTGTACACACCATTTAGTCTCTTACCGTGTCACTGACCATGTGGGTAGAGACACAGGGTTGAGAAATCTTTGGTGGAACACACCGTGTACCGAATGTAAACTCTGTGGGTCTAAACCATATATCTTCATTTGAAAAATGACAATAGTAGATTCTGGGTAGCTTGTACATGATGTTACCATGGGAGAACATTCTGTGTAGAGTTAGCCGTGTAACCCACTGTGTGACTAACAACACGGGTTGGTGAAATTCTTTCCTCTATAAACAGAGTCTGAAAAAAACTAGACTTGTAGTCTCTTCCTAGGAGAACTCTGTGGATTATTCATGTAGAAGAACTCGAGAAGGGTAACACAATTAAAGGACATGCTGTGTCTTGAAGGAAATGTAGTGTGCATGGGATGTTACACGAACAATTGAGGAATATTTTCACACCCACGTAAAGGCTTGAGGGAACACACCATGTAGAGATTATCCACACTATGTATCCTTGATTATAAAAACATGAATGATTTCCTTCTCCTGTTCCCTTCATTCACTTCTAATTTTCTTTTCTTGATAATATTGACCTAAGGTGTGTGTTTGAATTAGAAAAGTAATTCCACCAACATATCATATGGATGCACACTAGTTTCAAGGAATTGATCATACACTTGACATGGATGATCACGGAGTAGCAGCAGATCCTCTAGTAATTCTAGTCTTGGCACCTTCCATTTTTCCGTACCCATGTTCTGATGCACACTTCTGACAGGGATTCATGAGGTTTTTTGTATATCATTATCGGAGCACCACCTCTTTTCCTGTAGATGGCATAGTTGATGCAGGTTTTCTAGTAGTAGCATCCTCCCACATTAAAAGTGGAAAAAGATCCTCCGGCTATAGAGTCTGGGTTAGAAGACATGTTATGTATCGTCAACCATCTGGTGATGACTCTAAAGAGGATGGAGAATCTCGTAATGTATTTGATTCATGATTCCACCAAGAGATAGTGGGATGTGATCTCATTGGAGGGATGCCAGCAGGGTATGGCTTGGGATGAGGTTCAACTCAGCTTCAACGGTTACTTCTACCTCGATACATTGAGGGAAGATCGATCCAAAGAGTTGATGAGTTTGGAGAAGGGCACTCTTTCAGTAATTTAGTATTCATATCGCTTCACAGATCTTCAACACATTGCAATTATTCCAATGGGTGATGAGTTATTCCTCGCAAGGAAGTTTGAGGTTGTTCTCAGGAATGACATCTGATCTCATGTGATAATATTCAAGTTGATTTACATCACTTCTTTAGCCAACCAGGCACTTATCACTGTGTGAAATATGAGGGATTCTGGAGCTGTTATCCTGGGAAGTTCGACATCCATAGTTAATTCCCCATAAAATAACAGTAGGAAGGGCCGAATGGAGTCTACATGTGGAGATTTTAGTAGGTGGGATACATCTTCAGCTAGCCTGGTGGTGTCCTACTGGTGATTTAGGAGTAGGAATATGTGGCCCCATTTCTAGTTATACATAGGGGTGTGCCCTTATTTTTTCAACATAGTCCATCTTCAATGTCTCTATCAGTATTTATTTCGGAAAACTAGTGATTTGAGTTCACTTATGACCCCTCATTTAGGAGAAGCACCACCCGGATCTCATCAGTTAGTGAACTAGAGTTCTTCCAGTCTTTCAGGGTGACATGGAGGTCGTGGCTGTGGTAGCCAGTTTCCCGGATTTCTACGGAAATAGAGTGGATCTACTCAGGGAGGACAAGCAGGGTCACAGGGCTGTAGTACATGCTTGACTTTTGCAGTGGAGCAGACCTAGCAGAATTAGGTTCTCAGACTCTCTACAGTTCAAGGTATTATCATAGTTTCCTTAGTTTTATTTTCATATATTTCCAATACAGTGGATTTCCATAGTTTCATAATTTTTTTCAATTGTGGAGTTACTTTCACTCTGTATCTTTTGTTTTACTGATAACTTGACTCTAGACACTCTGTTGGGGATGAGAATGGCTAGTGTAGGTTAGTGCAAGGAGTTCCCTCTTGATGTTGTTGTGTGTCACTTCTCGTGGGACCTATATGTACTAGAGATGAAATTCTATGAGTTAATTATGGTATTATACTGGTTAGTTCCCTTATAGGATGTTATTGATTTTTATAACCATAGAGTGAGTTTCACGTCACCAGAGGTAATGTATTTTCTACAAAGGGTGAATGGGATGTTCATGCGAGTAGAGCAGGACTTGAGTATCATGGATTGGGAAGAGTTATAGCCCAAATTTCTATTCTGTATCTAGAAAACCAGAGGACATAAAAAAAAGGAATTTCCCATAGTGGTGGATCATATTAGGGATGTATTTAAAAGGAATTTTTTAGACATCCTCTTGAGAATGAGGTAGAATTTTTTTTTCACCTCGTCCCAAGAACATCACCTGTGTCCATTCCACCTTATATGATGGATACACTAGTGCTACTTGATCTCAAGAAGGAAATGGATTATATGCAGGAAGAGGGTTTCATTTAACCCAGTACTTCACCTTGGGGTTTTCCCATACATTTAGTGAAGAAGGAAGGTGGTACCCTCAGACATTTTGTAGATTATTGGAAGATGAACCAATTGATAGTTAAGAACTGATATCTCATATTATGGATTGATGATATCTTTGATCATCTTCGAGAAGATGGGGTGTTCTGGAATATTGAATTGAGATATTGTTGTCATATGTTGCGCATTAGACCATATGATATACCTCGTACAGCCCATCAAATAAGGTTTAGTCTATAAAATTATGTGGTAATTTTGTTCAGTCTAAGGAATGTGGAAATAGTTTTCATGGAACTAATGAACCAAGTGTTACATCCATACGTGGATTATTTTGTAGAAGTATTCGTGGATGATATCTTGGTGTACTCTCACACTCGATACATCTATGCCACAAATCATGAGAATATTCTGAGTGCACTAAGAGAGAGCATTAGTTATATTATAAGCTCTCGAAATGACACTTTTGAATGGACAAAATTCACATCATGGGTCATGTTATCTCAGAAAAAAGATTATCAGTAGCCCTAGAGAAACTAAGAGCAATAGTTTCCTAGGAGTATTCAAAGAACATATTTGAGGTGAGGAGTTTTCTAGTGCTGGCTGGACAGTACAATCATTTCTTATAAGACTTTTGGAACGGAGCAGTGCCACTAACAGACCTAAATAAAAATGGGTGCAATGTAATTGTGGTCAGATTCATGTATGGAAGAATTTCAAAAACTAAAAGGGATGTTGAAATGAGCACTGATACTAGATATTTCCATTTTGGGAAAGGGTTATACAGTTTACTATTTTGCATTTGGTATCGGTCTGAGATCAGTTATTATGCATGGGTAAGGAGTAATTGCGTTTGGGTCTAGATAGTAGAATCCTCATGAGAGGAATTACATGACACACGATCTTGAGTTGGATGTATTTATTCATTCTTAATGCCTTCGTAGAAATTGTATTTTGCGAGAGAATTTTTTTGGTCTTAATAGACCACAAATGTCTCAAGTATATCATTACTCAGTGTGATCTGAATTTGAGACAATGAAGGTGGTTATAGTTGCTTTAGTTTTTTTACATTGAGCTTCAATAAACAGCTGGAAAACGAAAAAAAGTGACTGATGCGCTGAGTAGAAGATCCCAGATATAGGCAGTTCAGGAGGCTAGCTACGAGTGGTAGCTTATGGCTCTGTTTTCTGAGATTCATTTGGAGGTTCACGAAAGATAGGGGCATATGTTTCTTTCTTCTATATCTATTACCTCTAATATAAATTATTGAGTACATATGAGGCATATATCTTATTTAGAGGCCTAGTCGTATGAATGAATGTGTCATGAGAGGACTGTATTCCAAGATGGACCATAGGTGAGGATGAGATGTTTCACTTTCTTAGGAGCGTATGGGTGTCAGCAGACATGCATGTGGTGCTAGTGTGGCACTATCATTTAACAGTTTGGAATGCCCATCCTAGTGTAACCAATATGTGTTGTGATCTAATCTGTCTGTATTGGTGGCCAGGTATGAAGAGAGTTGATGCTGGTTTTTTGATGAGGTGTTCCACATTTCAGGAGTTAAATGTGGTGCATCAGCGACAAGAATGGATTTTTTATCCATTACTCGTTCCCGAGTGGAAGTGGAATAATGTCATGATGGACTTCATGATAGTTTTTCTGGGGTCTCGTAGAGGGAACGATGCAGTTTGGGTTGTCATTGAAAGGCTTGTGAAGGTTTCTAACTTCTAGGTGATCAAGGAGTCCTTTAGTGTTGATGATATCAGAAGTCTGTACATTCGGGAGACTATGCACATACATGGGGTTCCGAACTACATTTTTCAGAAAGGGATGAACGTTATACATCTCGTGTATGTTAGGGAGCACAGAGGGTATTGGGTACACACGTACTTCTGGGTACAACCTACCATCCCCAGACAAATTTCCAGTCTAAGAGTATGATTAAGGTTCTGGAGGACATTATTCGAGCTTTCTTCCTAGATTTTGGATGTTATTGGGAGAAGCTTATACCTTTTGTGGAGTTTTCTAAAATAATAGTTTTTAAGAAACTATTCATATTTCAAATTAAGAGGATTTGTATGATAGGCCTTTCCCATTACTCTAATGCTTGCTTGATAGAGGAGCGGCAACTAAGTGGGGACTTTGTCTTCATCAAGAGACGACATAGAATGTAGAGTTGATTCAGATGAGGATGGATATTGCACAGTCACATCAGTTGTCTTATGCTGATTGGAGAAGACAACCTCTAGAGTTTGAGGTTGGAGATCAGGTTTTCTTGCGTGTCACACTGAGGTTGGGATAGAAGAGGATTAAGAGAAAAGGTAATCATTCATCAAGATATGTCGGGCAGTTTGAGGTGTCAGAGAAATTCAGTCCTGTTGCCTATAAAATGAATTTTCCTCAGAGGTATCGGTCAATGCATGATGTTTTCCACATTTATCAGCTTTAACGTTACTCCTTGAAATTTTAGGATTGTTACATGGAGTACTTACTTGTTTATAACTTATTTTTACATATTACCTACCATATATATTCACTAACTATTATGAAAAAATATTTTGGTGGTTTCCTACTTGGATTCATCTCAATCCATTTTTGGGTCATAATTTTGGGCATAAAAAATTATAGTGTTCCAGGTCTTGATAATGGAAATCACCCTTATACTTCTGGTATTTGATTTTTGTGGAGAAGGAGACCATGAGAGCAAGATGAGGCTTGTGATGTTGTGGAGTTGTTTTCATTATTTTATTTTTTACTTTGTTTTAGTTCTATATTTCAACATTTTGACATGTTTGGATGATTTCCTATAAATATTAATCATTAATCATATATATATGTTCTCCATTTGTTTATTACATTCTATCTTCTGTTGTGTACTTATTTCATGTTATTAATTCTTATGCTATTGAATATCTATTTACATCAGCTGTGTTACATAACCATTTGAGGAAATAGTTTCCCCACCATCACACCCATGTCCCTTACTACTAGTAGGCAGCCTATGGCATTTGGGGAAATGTGTTTGAGGCCATGTGACCATCTGGGTACATGGCACCTATGGGTGGCACCTAGAACCAAAGCATTACATAAATGAGACACAACAATGATATTACACAGGAATGTATCTCCCCCATATTATAAAATATACATCTATTAAAATAAATAAAAATTAAGCAATTAATTATATTACATGAAACCATGATTCTTTTATGTTCGATATTGTACTCAACACATAACACTGAACTAAAACAGCTGATGATAAATATAACCACTATAAAATAGAAATTAAATTGGAAGAAATTAATAGTGTAACTACATTAAGGTATATATATATATATTCCAATCATCAAAAACTATTTATAATTTTTTTATATAATAATCAATTGTTTCTTACTAAGGCTTTTTCATACTTCAAAAAATGTTTTTACCTAAAATTTGATTTTTGTTGATTATTGTGAGAAAATATTTTAATTAAAATTGGAAATTTATTGAAAATATATTAAATATAATGGAATAAATTTTTGAAATTATATTATCAATTTTTTTTTAATATTTTAGGATTTTTTTTAAAAATACTTGTTTTCAATGAATAATGAAAAATAATGATTTTTTAAAAATGAAATTTATTATCAATATAACAATTTAAATTACATTTAAAATTATTTAAATAATTTTTAATTTATGATAATTATTATTTAGTTATATATATTCACCATTTTTATAGTTGAGCCATAATTATATTGTATTTTATTAAATGTTATTTTTTTCGGTTTAAATATTGGATTTTCATAAAAATAGTTTTGAAGTACATATTCTTTATAAAATTATATTAAATAAAAAAACACTAATTAAGAACATTTTAAATGAAAATTTTATATTATATATAAAAATTATTAATTTAAATTCAAACCGTGATTATTATTACTCATAGAGATGATATAAAATCATCATACGCTAAAAAAATACACTTCATGAAAACCCACATTTTCATCCCTTCTGTGGGTTTGGTATTAAATCATAATTTTACATAATTAAAAAATAAATATTTATTAGAAAATTAATTTTTAAAATAATAATGAAAATATTTATTTTATTTTATTTTTTCCTAAAATATTAATTTTTTGATTAGTAGTGAAAATTAATGATTTATAATTGAAAACTGCCCTTGAATTTAAATTTAATATAAATGTGTATTATATTATAAATAATTTTTATTTTTAAATTAGTTATATTATATGTAAAAATTAATTTTATATCTTATTAATGAATTACATGATAAAATTGGATATAAAAACATTGTACAAAAGTGATCAATTTCAGTTTGAAATCCCTCCTTATCGCATCTATGAGATTAATTTAAAGAATAATTTTTCCTATATGGTGAATTGATTTTATAGAATTATATTATATATTTGCAATCATAAAAATTTGTTTTATAGAATATTTAATTCTATATTTTTCGAAAAAATGAATAGTTATGATAAAAAAATATTCACCACTTTCAAGGTAAAAATAAATTTACCTAGGGTTTAAACTTAATTGATAAGCGTTAAAATGACATAATAAGTTCCCTAAAATATATTTAATGGCCTTATTTCTATAATATACCATTTATTATTGATAATGTTGATTTTTTTTACCATTTTTAAATCATAGAAATGTTGGTGGAATTCTTTATTTTAAAACATTACAGTTGTACCACTAACCTCATTTATGAAATCCAACAATATTTACATAACTATTAATTCCCTAAACAGAAATTATTCATTAAATAAAGTCAAAAAAGACATAAAAAAGTTACAATTCTAAACCAAGAAGATGTAGTTTTTGCAAAAATCCATCCATGGATGGAAATTTATCCAAATAAAATGTAGTTACAATAAGAAGAGTCAACACACTTCAATGAGTGTCTCAATTTAATTCCTTACTTGAAAACATTCATTTATTCTTAAAACATGATTATATAATATAATAAATATATTGATTGTTATGAGATATTATTATTTTATTGTGATAATCTCAATCTTTATCCTCTTCGATCAAATAGGTTACAAGATACTTATTCATGTATATGAAAGACTATCGCATCGTGAAATGATGTCATTTGATTTTCCTTTTCTACATCTCATAGATGGATATGATGATAAATATATGTATATATATATATATATTATTTATAACTTTATGATATATATATATATTACTTATATCATATTTCCTTTATTTTGATTTTCATTCTATACAGTTTACGATATGGTCACTCAAGGGTACTCAATAATACCTCCTCACGAAGTGATGTGATTCATTAAAGTAATAGATTTAGTATAATAAGGAAAATTATAATGAAAATATTTGTTATAAATGAAAACTATTATTACATTTATTGATTAATTGTCAGAGTTAAAAGATAAAATCACATTTTATTGGATTTTTTACTCTAAAAATTGATATCATCGGTCATGTAACTGTGGACTACTGCCTTCACTATGTGATGTGACTCTCTTTTAATAACGACAACACAAAGATGATATATAAATGTATATAGAAATATGTAATGTAGTATATATTAAATTATTATAATTACAAAATAAAATTATTACATATTTTCCAAAATGATTGATGTAAAATGGAAATGGTGCTCATGTGTATATATGACCTACCATCTCTATGATTGTATCATACATAATTTTTAATAAAAAAGTTTCATCATTGGTTTTAAATGTATAATTGATGTATAAATATAATAATTATATCATTAATATTATTATTGATTTTATGGTACTCTGAAATATTCTTAAGAACCAACATATTCTATAAAAATAGTGACTAATAAAACAAGACAATTAACACCTGAAATAGTGAAAATAATGAACTATTATAAATGATTGTGTAATAAGATGATATAAAAGGATAATATTTCATGTATATATATTAATATTTTTGTATAAAATTTTATTTAATATTATATAACTACTCTACATGAGGATAAATCAAATTCTACAAAAAAACGTTATGTAAAGTATTTTTAACTCAATTTCCATTCAATAGTTTGAATGTTATTATCAATGAATATGTATTACACAAAATATTTTTTTAATGAGAATTTATAATTTTCTAGAGTATAAATTCATGTTTATGTTTATTTATATTTGATATATGTAATAATTTCAATGATTAATATTTACTTCAATGATAAGATATTTTTTAGATATAACTAGTCAACCAATTATATCCTGGAGACATACGATAATTCACCGCTCATTTCCTTTGTGTGATGTATATATATATATATATTTTGGGATTTTATTCCACAAATCCCATTATTTTAATGTTATTTAATATGTATTATGATTTTATTCTTTATTGTAGGTAAATATTAAATAGCTTACAAAAGAGGTATGAGATTTATTTGTCAATATTCCTTCTTTGAGACATTTGTTATGTTACGAACCTATCAATTTTATGTGAGTTTTATAAGGAAAATTTTAAATGTAATATAATTTATTTGTTAATTCTCATGATATTTTATGTTTAATTTAATTTTAAAAATTTCTCAGGGTTATGATTCATAGCCACAAAAGTTGCAAGATCTTCATGGTACAATCTTTTTGTTTTTTTGGATTGATTAGGATTGAATCTCAAATGTTGAAATATTATGATATATCTCAAAATAAATATCATGATTTATGATGTCCTATATTAAATAAATAATTTTATTAAAATAAATGGAAACATTTTCTTAGTCTTTGATATATAACTTAATTTTGAAAATGAATTTACGAAAAATTGACTTGATTTCTCTCTTGTGACAAAAAATGGTTTTCTTCAAAAACAATGTTTTTTATTTTATATTCTAAAAATGAAATTATATTATTGAAAATGATTTAAAATGGAAATTTTAATCATTTTTCAATTTTTTTAATTTTATTAAAGGAATCTATATGTTTATTCCAACAATATTTATTACCTTTTATAGAAAATATAAATATAATTTTTTTCATAAAAAGAACATCATGACTTTTTTACCCCATCATAACCATTATATTAATTTAATATACTATTATATTTATTGATGGTTATTTTCAATGAATTGAATTTTAAAAATGTTTGAAAAAGTATTACCTAAAAAATGGAATGTATAATTTCCCCATGAAATGTTTTAAATGATTTTTAAATAGTCATAAATTCGTTTCCAATGTTTTTTTCCAAAAGAAGTATTTTTTAATGTTGTTTTATTAGTTAAATTTAAAAAAAAAAATTATTTTCGCCCAATTTTTTTAATGGTATTTTACATTAATTTGAATTCACAATATTTTATAACCCTTGTTGTTAATTATTTTCCAACATGGTTATTTTGTTATGATGTCGTCCAATTTAATTGTTTTCATAGATTATGATCGTTTGAAATATTTTTTATTAGAATCCATTTCTATAATAAGGTAAATCATGTTTCAATGTGATTAATATAAAACTTGTTACTTTTCAATGGAATAATCCTATTTAAGAGTGAGTATTATTTACAAAAATCATATATATATATATAACAGTATATTTTTTAATGAATATTCATTTATTTTAGGAATTATTTTTATCCTTGGATTATGATCATATATAATAATTATTATTTTTTCTCTTTCTCATATTTTATTACATTATTTATTTTGATGGAATTTAAATTTTTACTTCAAATTTAACATAGTTTATTAATTTCATTATTGATAAAAATGAGATATGGTAAATAATTAATCATATCCTTTATATTATCAACATCACAACCTAGTCCATATTATTTAATTACACAACCCATTATTCAATTATATGGAATGATAAGAATGTATTTTATTTTATATATTTTATATTTTCATTTTTCACTACTGAAACTGATATTTTATATTTTTTTGAATAATTTATTTCATTATAATAATTTTACTATATTTTAATTCATTAATGTTCAATATCTTTTTATTTTATATCTTCCACTCTATATTTTTTCCAATTTACCCATTATATTATTTTTAAGAATCATTATTCTGAAATTTACATTCAAACTAATATTCTAATAGATATTTTAAATTTTTTAAAATAAATTTCAAAATAACGTCTATCAAATTTTTCACAATAATTCCACCATAAAATTATGAAAAATATATATTTTTATGATTTTTATATCTTTTTACTCTATAAAAATAATATACCATCTCTGGTAGAATTATATTTCTATAACCATCTGTGTTCATTTATATTATATTTTTATGGTGATTGAATATTTAATATCATCCTTACAAATTCATCTATAAATATTATACAATAAATTAATAAAATATTACGTACCCATTTACCTACAATGGGATACACAATCAAAGATACAGTATTAATCTTATGGGGAAAATATAATTCTCATTTTTTATAATTTGATAGCTAGTCCTGAGGTTTTATACCCCTCTAATGTATTGGATGATGATTTATATCTCAAGAGATCATAATGTTAAATAAGTGGGTACCACAAGACGACAATGTTGTGTGACAAATGTCGATATCCCAACTCCATTATGTTGTGGTATGGGTGTACATCCTATCTCATTATGATATAATTTTCTTATTTATAAAACATGAAAATTATAATTCTTTTCTATATTTATTTTTTATCCAACATTTCTATTCTAAGATACTTGATTGATGACAATTCTCTCCTTTTCCTTATTCTATTTCATTTTATATATCATTACTTCATAATAATTTATTATGGTTGTATATAATTCTTCCATTATCTATGTTATTCTATCATATATATATCTATATCAAATTATTTCATTTTCATTCCAATCTGACATTTCTCCCATGTTAATTTTTTCTCACATGTATAAGATCAAGTCCAATATAGCTCATTGATTATTTTCCCTTTTTGTGAATTTAAGATTATCATTATAGTGATTAAAATTTCCCTATTAAATTATACAAGATATTATTCATATGATGATACCATTTTTGGTTTTTTTGGGAGTTATTGAATCTAAATTTTATAATAATATAAATAGGTGGGTAATATATATAGAAACAAATCCTATTTCTATAGAAAGAGAGTGAATTTTTGAGATGTAATATTAAAAATGTAAAATGGTTTATGATTTATGAGATTTATTTATGGGTAGTATAGTTCGGTATTAGAGTAGGGTTTAGTTTTATTTTCTTGACTGTTTTAAAATGTGTAAGGGAAAAAATTATTATATTTATATGATGAAATAAAGTATTATAAGGTAAGCCATATTTGAAAGAGGAAGAAATGATGGTGTAAGAGTTGAATACATCATAAGTTTGATTTTTTTAATGATTATTTAATAATTTTTTTAATATATTAATTTTTATTATTTATTATAACCCTTGGGATTTTAATAATTGATCATAACGTTGAGGAATAATGTCAATAGTGAGTGTGAAGGACAATATAGTTATTATCATAATTAAAATCATTATTATATAAGAAATGTAATGAAATCCTTCCTCACAATGACATATGTTGTCATAATGAATAAACTATACAACATAAATCTCTTGAATGAGATCAATAACGATAAAATTATGATGAATTTCTTTATACAACAATGAGAACAATTATTTATTGGATATTCTAGTCTTCTAATTAATGAGAAATGGATATATATGATAGATAATATATTTTGATTTTGAAATTCATCAAATTTGTAAAGATAAATTTTTATACATTTAATGAAATTGTAAACTAGACCAATGATGGGATTTGATCACAAACATCAGATAAAAGGATCGATTTAACAACAAGAAATGAGGCGATTTTAATAAAATATTTATCTCCTAATATTTTCCCAACACACTTATTTATAAAATAATGCAAGAATTCTTTGATCTTAATAAATGGTATGATAAATCAATTAGTACCATTGAATAAATCATTTTGGGAATCCGTAGGAATGATTCTAGAATAATTATCGATCATGATTATAAAAAAAGAATCATTTATTTATTAGAATTATATCAAGTCTCTAATTAGTATTAGTTAAAGGTAACAATGGTAAAAATTAATATAATGTTCGATGTCGACTTATGTAATCTTGGGAATTTAGAGACACTCATTATTCACATTGATTTTGTGAAAAAAAGTATATGATTGCATTGGATATAAAATGATAAGGCTATCAAAATAATTAAGATTCAAAAATCTTTATACTAAAATTGTTTGATAAAACACCAATGAAATTACAATAAATGAATAGGAAAACGAATCATATAAAAAATTATTGATCCAGGAACTTAACAAATTTCATGGAGATATTAATAGATTGGTTATAAAAGTATATACAAAGAACATATCACTCAATTTACCACCAATATTATAAATAGATTTGGTGTAAATAATTTGGATAACCTAATTATAAGTAATCTAATACAATATATAATGATAAAAGCAAACATAAAGAGTATAAAAACACATGGAACAAGGAATAAAAATGTAACTCACCACTACCAAGGTGGATTATAATAATTAATTAGGTAAGGAATAATTATTATGCAATCAAGATCCCCAGATTTCGGTTTTGATTATTATTTATCATATTTTTTCATTTCATGAATGTTTTAAAATATTATTTATTCACCAACTAAAATATTAAATATTTTTTTACTAGTGAATTCTAAGGTGAAATGATGATTTCATTAGATGTTTATAATTATTTTTTAATTGAGTTTTTTAGAGGAAATAATCCCAGATAATATAGTTATTTTTACCTTATTAGAATTCAATGAAAAATTGGTAATGGATTCGTTCTCATGATATAAATGTCATATATATTTTCATTATCTGGAATTAAATTATGATATCTTATATCATCATATATTAATATATCAATTCATTATTGTTTATTAATACACTTGGAAACATATTATTTAATATGGTTCATGATTATTAATAATGAGGTTAACATGGAACATATTTCTATAGAGTAATTATATAATTAAGACATTCCATTTTATTAATGTGTTGATGTATTTCCAATTTATTTTCCCTGAATTCACCTAGAATATGCTATTTAGATTTCAATTATACCCATACCTAGTTTATATAGATATATATAATTACCCCCATTAAAAGGAATAATTGATGAAGAAACATCTTGTGAATTTTTATAAGTGTTGTTATCCCATGTTCATATCCATGGAGTATGATATTTTCTTATGTTAATAATTAGTATGCATCTTTTCATACATTAATTTATTATAATCAGGTTAATACGTTAATGATGAAGAAAAATAACATCTACCTAGTTTAAAGGATTGGTTCAGTCAACTTAGACGAGATCATTAATTACAAATATTGGATATGTGACATTTATATTATCGAATAATGGTGAAAGGTTAATTTATTAATATGAAAACATTCAATAAAATATATAGACACTATTTTCTAAAACACTCCACTTGTTATATTAGATACTTTTCCTAAAATATAAAAATAGTATTCCTAGATTTTATTGAAATAAATGTGTCCAATTTACCACCCATAACAACATAGAATATCTGAAGAAAAAATTTGACAATTTAAATAACCATGGACACCTAGTGTTTATTGATTTATTGAATTATGAGACACTCTTATGAAACAAATTCCTTAACCTATGGTAATCATTATTCAAACTATACTAAGATTGTATTTTTTTGAATATTAAATATTCATCATTTTTTCTACTCTTCCTAAAACCCTATGAATAAAAATTAAAATTTTGTATTAGAATAAAATTTATGGTATTTAAAATATAATAAGAATAAAAAAACCAATTTATCCATGAATTATTATATTAATTTAATTTTTAAAAAATTTATTTTGGATCAAAATAAATACTTTTAAACCATGATAATAGATTATATACCTTATAATTTTAAAAAACAATTCCTTAATAATTATTATATGAAAGATAAAACTAATAATTTCTTCATTGGATTCATGCAATTTTCATTTAAACTTTTTTAAAAAGTAACACCATATACCCATAAGATGTGGAATAGTTATTTTTTTAATATTTTATCCCATTGGACTTCCTTGTGAAATCATAATATATCTATAAACACCCATATAATACATTTATAAATCATATTAGTAAATTGAGACATAATTTTTATACCACACATACAATCACTTCAATAATATATCCTAAAATATCCAATTAATTGAAGATCTATATCACGCTTACTTGTTCATGGGTTATAACAAATTCAACCATCCTTTGATTCTAGTTGATAAACTCATTAATTTTTTATAAAATATCTACCCATATTAATATAATAATGGAATAATTATTTATCCTAAATAATTAAAATTACCAATAAAATTATAATAAAAGCATAAATATTGTGTAAACATATTCCTCTCACATATAAAAAAATCGTTCTTGATATTGAAATATCCAATCCATTTAAAATAACATTTAGAAAATACACAAAACAATTTATTGTTAGATATTATATTAATTAAATATTATTTATTAAAAAGGAATTTATTAATCAAATAATTAGTATGGATTCTTAAAATACCATTAAAATTGAATAAGTTAAAATATACATTCACATTCTGATTTTTCAAATCATTTCCCAAACACAAATAAAAAATTACTTTTTTAACCATTGAAAGATGTAAAAAGAGATAAAAATTGTCATTGATAATAAAATTATTTCCCTAAAAGGAGATATATAATTTTTTTAGAATATTGGATTATAGAAAAATATAATTAAAATAAATATTTTGAACATTTAATATGAGTGGTTTATGGTAATGTTTCTTTTACCATGAGTTTTATTTATCTTATACGTCATTTATCAGAAAGAATAATAATTTTTTTTATCTTTTTTACATTAAAAAATAGTTTTTTATTTGGAATTTTTATATATTTATTTATTATAATTTATAATCAACTAGGCAATCAATTAATTTAAGTTGTGGTGTTTTGATGTTATTTTTCATATATGTCGAAAATGGCTTTGGTAGGTTGAAAATGGTTGATGTGGTCATTATTTCCCAATATTAAAAATAATAATCATGAAATAAGAATAATTTTAAATAAATTTTATACATAAAAAACATTAAATTATTGATATATAAAATTAATTATGTGTTAATCATGGAGATGGGAGTCCATTCATCTAGATAAGTAACAAGTTCATTTTGAGAGGCGAATGATGGAAATAATTTATGTATTGTTGTATACATTTATAATTTTTATTTTAATTTAATTAATAAATAATTAAATAAAATAAGAATATATATATATATATATTAGATGTGATGTGATCATGAAAAATGAATCAGATCACCTCATGGAGGTGATAATCCAATGATACGCACGAATGACATTACAAATTTTCAATGGAAGGAAATGTATGAAATTTTATGATATATTACTTATCAATAATTATATTTATTTGATTAATATAATATAAATATATTAAAAACATTATAATAACATTCCATGTTAATTGGTGATTGAAAAAAATTGATTCAATTTTTATGGTGGTTGTTTGTATTACTAATAAATGATGATTTGTAATCCCATTTAATAGAAGACGGGAGGGATATGGGTTATTAAAGAAACAATAAAATCTTTAGTGCATGGAATATACTACTTATAATATTTCAAAACTACTTAACAATACATTAATAATTTTTTGAATGAAATAAAACTAAATCATTCATTTAAAACATAAATCTCATCTTCAAACAACCTCGTTTTGTTTAAAATATAATCGCTCTAAGGATGATATTATTCACAAAATAAGACCTCTATAATGTGGGTTGGGATTTAAAGAATTTATTTGTTTAGTAATTTTCTATACTAAATTTCTCAAATGTATTGAGGAAATGAGGATAAGAGGTTCCATTTTATATGTGACGGAATATGCACTCTTGTTATTTTAAAAAACATTAAAATATAATATTGTCACAATCATAAAAAATATGTTTAAATCATGGTAAATTTGGAATTAATAATGAGATAAGATTGAAATGAACTATATAAATAATACTCATAAATGTTTTTGATACATTATTATAATTATATAAAGGTGAAACACCTTTAAACTCCTCTTATCTTTAATTCTGAATACAGAAAATTATACCATGAAAACATAATACAAGAAAAATAATAAATGGTGATTATTTTAAAAAATTTAGATATGATAATTTTAAAATGGTATCTAATTTATCACAAAATATTTATATAGTATCTCTATTTTATTATTAATATAAAAACAAAAAAAAACATTAATAATTAGTTTTTCTAGAAAAATACATGATTAATGCATCAAAAATAAATATTTCATTAATGTAGAGAAATAAATTAGAATAAATGATTTTTTTCATAATAGTATATTAAAAATATCAAATTTTTATTTTATAGAATTAAATAACCATATTACTTATTCCAACTAAACTACTAAATGTAACCACCCACACATTTTTTTAATAAAACAAATATAACATATATTCTCAATGATAAATCAAGGGAACAAAAAATTAAAAAAAATTATTTAAAAATATTTAAACATGTATTTGTAGAAATGCTTTCCCTATTTTATAAAATAATATTTTTTATAGATTTTAGATATTATTCCCACAGTTTTTACCAAGTTTAAAATCTTTTACACTTATCGTGGTAATAATTATTTACCATGATTTCAATTTATAATGATGCAAATTTTATTTAAAAAAAATATATATTTTTACCAAGTATGATTCTATATGTGGAATAAATATTTTCAAACTAAATTTACTAAAGAGTAAACATTTAATTTAAAATAAAACATCAAAAAGAACAATGAGAAATTTTTTTTAAAATGCATTTTTATACATAAATGGATTTATTTTTATTCCATACCTAGTAAAACAATAAAATGTGTATAAAAAAATTACTGAATATTTAATATTTAATTTTATCTTAAACAGTTAAATAATATTGATTTGTTTTATGAATTATGGAAAAAAATTCATCAAATACCAATCGTTTTGTGATATGTTTTTTTAAGAATAACAATTAATTTATACCAAAATAAATCATATTTATGCTAACTAAGAAAGTAACTATATTATATAAAATTAATGAAAACCTATGTTAATTTAGTATAAAATTGAAGTAATAATTAGTATTTTCAATGAATATAAAAGATACTTTTACAAAAATGACATGTCTCATTATTCACTAAAAAAATATTTCAAAAAAAATTAAAACAATTCACCGAATCAGAATATTTATGTTTATTTTATATGTTATTTCTTATTAATAAATTAAATTTAATAAAATTTAATGGTAATAATTATAATATTTACTACTAAAATTAAATAAAATACAAGAAAACATAATTATAGATGATCAAAATGATTTTACTAAATATATAGTTCATGTTTGATATAAATTTTAAAATAATTTTTGGTTATAACCAATAAATATATAATTCATAATGTGTTAAATAAAATTAAAAGATTAAAATTCTAAAATTTTCTAATAATAGTACTATTTCAATTTTAATACATCATTTTTAGATTTTTTTCGGTGTTTCGTTCTTTATATAGTCTCAAAAAATGTGTGATTTTTTAAAATTTCATTAAATTAATTTATGAATTAAACGTGACACCATTTTTTGTTATAAATTCTTATGAAATATTCAAGTATTTAATGTATAATTTTGTAGATATTTATTTGTTAAATGTATTGTATTCCTTATTAATTATATTCTTATATATTCATAGATAATGTAAGAATTCCAAGACCGTATTTGTAATGTGATAATGAAATAAAAAAACTGATAAATTCTATGAAAAACATAGAATTTTTGAATTTTAGATTAATTAATAATCCTTATTAATTATTTCATTCAGAAGAGTGGATATATTTCCTTATCATTAATAGATAGGAATGATTATATTTTTGTATAGACATGATACTACCAAATATATCAATACTATTGTTGGATTAAATAGTAACTATAATTGTTTTTTGAGAAATTCCCCATGATTTTATAATAATCAAACTATGTTAAAATAGAAGGTATTTCATTTTTTTATGATAGATAAATTAAAATACTATTTCAAGTATTTTATGAGAAGTATAGTCACCCCATGTGAATTAATATTTTCATATAGTATAGTAGATTATTTATTTTATTGAGATGAATGAAATAAGGATTCGGGAGATATAATTTTGAAAAATTAATGATAATAGTTAGGTCAGATGCATTAAAAAAATATAGAAAATTACCCGATACATGAATCAAAAAATGGGGAAGTAAATTTGGTATAATAAATTTTTATACAATTTTACTATGGAAAAATTGAGATATATAAACTAATAGAAAGTGTTTAATGTATTTATTATCATAAATGGTTTATTACATGAACCAAAATATAAAATTAGACTAAAAATATGATCATTATTGGTAAATACAATACCATAATGTATAGGTGAATATGTTGAATGATTCAGTATGTAGAAATCTTCTTGGTAACTTATTAATGATAATGATTGAATGGATCCAAACCATCCTATATTTAAAAACCACGATTACGTAAATGATATTATAAGAGATGAAATCCCATATCAATAAAATTAGGTTTCACATCACAGGTAACTTAATAATATTACATTTTATGGATTATCAATATTTGTGAATAAAATGTTAATATTACTTTAAAGGGAATGCTATTCTCGATGGAGTACCCAATACGCAACTACATGTTTCTTTGAAATCTTACGTTGCACACTAATAATATAATAATATTATAATAGTTAACGCCTAGCCGTTGTAATGGAGTTAATTAACATAAATAACTACAAATTTATTATATTTGTTTGTAAAATATTTTTATATTTATCCAATAAATGTTATATGCTTAAAATCCAAATGAATCCAATTTTAAGATTAAATACTCTAATATTTTTAAAAGATTATTTTACCACCTTTTGATGTCAAACCTTTTTTAAATAGAACTTTTGAAAATTTTATAAGCTCTAATTTTCAAAATAAACTTATTCTTTATGATTGGGACATTAAAATTTACTTTGGATAAATTTTTGGCATGTTTCTGAAAATGTTCATTTTTAATGAATAGTGAAAAATATCGCATTTTATATCAAAACTTCTTTTTCATCTAATTTAAATATATGGTTAGATTATATTTTTAATGGGTTTTAAAGTTTAATTAGATTATATTTTTACAATTTAATTAAATGGTGGTTATTATAATTAATTTCACATTGAAAATGGACATAAACAAGTGCAAAACTTTTCATAGATATTGCTTCAAAAAAACTAGCTATTTGTTTTGACAGCGGGAATTAACTATATGATTTATCAATGAAACTTATATTTTTTCAATTTGGTAAAATGGAAATAATTTCTGAATTTTAAATATCAAATATAGCTTATGGTTAATTTTTGGTATTTTTCTAATAATGCTTTTTTTAATGAATAGTGAAAAATACAGTTTTTAATTCAAAACTGCCTTTTCATCTAATTTATTTTTATATTTATATTGTCATTTTAATTATTTTTAATGTACAATTGAATTATTTTTTTATAAATTAATACAATGTTGTTAATTGGATGTAATTTCACTTTTCAATTGGTTGTAAAAACAAGTCAACCTTTTGATAAATTTTACTTCTAAAAAACACGTCTTTTGTTTTGACAATGGGATTTACATTTAAATTAATTACTACAATTTATGTGTTTTGAATTTGATAAAATTTATTCCATATTTGGAATCATAAGGTCCAAATTATGTAATTATGATTCTTTTGTTTTTGGACATTATGAATAGTAACGACGGTAATTATCTTTAATTATCGTGTTTAATTAGTAATCAGGTAATTAAGTGTAAGAAAATAATATCATAAAAATATAAATTGACCACAAAATGTAATCTAATGATATTTTTGGTGTCTTGGCCGACCATGGAATACCTTGTTCCAACCATGGGACCCCATGGAATCACTTTAGTGTGATAGTGACCTTTTATCATATTTTATTAAAGAAAGGACAATGTAACCAATGTATGTAACTCCTAAGTAAAATAATTTTAATTTTGTCTAAATAAACTTTAACTTAGTCTATAAATATTAATTGGAAAGGTAAAAATATTTCCTACATCATAGTATTTTTTTTATAATTTTTAGACATTAAATAAATAAATTATTTATGACATCATGATGATGTCGTGATTACCTCATTAATGAACGATTTAAATAATATGAAAAGAAAATGTAAACTCTAACACATAAACATTGCAAAAACCTATTTTATGGGTATATTTCTAACCCTTATCACCATATCTTAGAAATATATCAATGTGGGACCTTTAAAATCTGAAAGTCTTTTTAAAATGAAGTAACATTTCTTCACTTTGCATGAGTTCCCCTCCTCTCCTCTTATAAAAGGCCCCACCTCTACCTACTTACCCACAACTCTCAAGACTTTGGCTCGGCCAAACCCTACCCATTTCATCTCTCCACATCCCTCTATTCATCATTGAAGCTTAAACATAAGCAGAAAGCTCTTCAAGGAACCCTTTTGGTTCAAACCAAAGGGAGTTATCCGATTTAAAAGTAATGTCTTCTCTTATGTTCTTTTGTTTTTTTTTGCTTCTACAACCCCCTAATATAATTTTATTCGTTTCTTTTGTAACAAAAAAATTATATTATATATACTAGGATTTTTTATAAGAAATATTAGATCTACACTCACACACACATCCGTCTAATGGTTAAAGAACAAACTGTTTCTGTGGATGGCGAATTACTGCCTCACGAAACGATGATTGTTCAATATTATTTTAACACCTTTATAGGTGTCCATTATGATGTCACTTTATTTTATATATGATATATATGATATTTATGTTTTATATATGCTTCTTTATTTTATATTAAAATCATACCTTTATTCTTTTCATGTTGTGAAAATGCGATAATTCCATATGAGGAAGTGCGGACTACTGCCCCCTCAAGTGATGTGACTCATTCATGAAATACATGGAATGTATAAAGAAGGAAATTAATGAACTTATGTGACCTATATAACATATATATTATACTGTAATTATAATATATATATCTCTCTCAATTATTTTTAATTCCATTAATATGAAAAATAAATAAAAGTAGCGTTCATGCGTACGTACGACCTACCGTCTCCATGAACGGTGTATTTCATTTATTTTTGTCTCTAAATGATATGTAATAGTATAAAATTAATGTGTACTGAATATATATTATATTTAAATCATTAATAATATTTTGGAGATGATGTACTTATAACTACATGGATGATTCTTTTCAAACAAGTTCATTTTTGACGCATGTACCAAACATCGACAAAAACATTTGATATGAACTCACATAATTAACTAATTATTATAACATTATAATATATTATATGAATTTAATAATACAAGTTAAAGTAGGTCCTTAAGAAATTATAAATTGAAAAAAGTTTATTATTCAGGAATATAAAGAAACGAACAAGACAAGTCAGACTTGAGGTAATGTATCCTACCTCTCTCTTTCTTTTTAAGTACTCTTTTTATGTAACTTACTATAAGGTCCTATTTATTATGTTGGGGGATGTTATTTTATATTCATATTTCTTTAATTTCTATGGTAATTTGAAGAGATAGAATATTTTATTTCATCAATCCTTTTTTCGGATGTTTCATGTGGCGCCGTTAGGATGACGAGTTTTCATAAGGGATTTTTCATCTCACTTTTATTCCTGTGAGATTTATGCTACATTTGACACTATTTTTTTTGAGTGGTGTATGTAATTCCAATTATACTACTCTTTGTGTAATATAATTTCTTTTTTGGGTGTTTACATCAACGTTATACTGCCTTTCTTTCATGGGGTGAATGTTTCGAAAGTTACCCAAATTGGTAAGGGAACCTTTCACCCTCCTATTTTTAAAAGACTTATTTTGTTATGACCTTTAATTTACATATTTTTATGTTGGGATATGTTATTATATATCCTTAGTGATGTAAATGTTATGTACAAGTGAGGAGAAAACATTTTCTCTCTCATCAACTAATTTTATGAATTTTAATGTGACGTCGTTAGGCTATTGAATTTTACCAAGGGAACTTCTTAACCCAATTTCGATTTCATAGGGATCAACATGTAGTTATTGAATATGTCATCCTTTGAATATCTGTGGATGACCTTTTATTGTTTTACACTTAATATACACTTATATTGGGTGTATTTATATTTTTCACAAATAATTATGAGATTGATTAATCCTTAATTTAAGGATACCTTCTTTATAATGGATTTCATATCATTTAACATTTCTATTGAGACTTAATTTTTGTTATGCACCAGTTCACTCTTACATGGTGTATATAATATCCTTTGGAATATTATATCATGAATCCCTTTATTCTAATGATATTATAAAGTTCTGATTAAATGTTATTTACCATGATTTCAATTTAGAATGATGAAAATTTTATTTGAAAAAATATATATTTTTACCAAGTATGATTCTATATGTGGAATAAATATTTTCAAACTAAATTTACTAAAGAGTAAAATTTTAATTTAAAATAAACCATCAAAAAAACAATGAGAAATTTTTTTAAAATACATTTTTATACATAGATGGATTTATTTTTATTCCATGCATAGTAAAAAAATAAAATGTGTATAAAAAAATTTACTGAATATTTAATATTTAAATTTATTTTAAATAGTTAAATAATATTGATTTATTTTATGAATTATGAAAAAAAAATCATCAAATACCAATCGTTTTGTGATAACTTTTTTTTAGAATAACAAAGATTTTATACCAAAATAATACATATTTATGCTAACTAAAAAATTAACTATATTATATAAAATTAATGAAAAACAATGTTAATTTAGTATGAAATTCAAGTAATAATTAGTATTTTCAATTAATATAAAAGATACTTTTACAAAAATGACTTGTCCTACTATTCACTAAAAAAATATTTCCAAAAAAATTAAAACAATTCACCGAATCTGAATATTTATGTTGATTTTATATTTTATTTCTTATTAATAAATTAATTTTAATAAAATTGAATGGTAATAATTATAATATTTACTACTAAAATTAAATAAAATACAAGAAAACATAATTATAGATGATCGAAATGATTTTACTAAATATAGAATTCATGTTTGATATAAATTTTAAAATAATTTTTGGTTATAACCAATATATATATAATTCATAATGTGTTCAATAAAATTAAAAGATTAAAATTCAAAAATCTTCTAATAATAATACTATTTAAATTTTAATAAATCATTGTTAGATTTTGTTCGGCATTTCGTGCTTTATATAGTCTCAAAAAAGTGTGATTTTGTAAAATTTCATTATGTTAATTTATGAATTAAATGTGACACCATTTTTTCTTATAAATTCTTATGAAATATTCAAGTATTTAATGTATAATTTTGTAGATATTTATTTGTTAAATTTATTTTATTCTTTATTAATTATATTCTTATATATTCTAAGATAATGTAAGAATTCCAAGACCGTATTTGTAATGTGATAATGAAATAAAAAAACTGATAAATTCTATGAAAAACATAGAATGTTTGAATTTTAGATTAATTATTAATACTTATTAATTATTTCAGACAGATGAGTGGATATATTTCCTTATCATTAATAGATAGGGATGATTATATTTTTGTATAGACATGATACTACCAATATATCAATACTATTGTTGGATTAAATAGTTACTATAATTGTTTTTTGAGAAATTCCCCATCATTTTATAACAATAAAACTATGTTAAAATGGAAAGTATTTCATTTTTTATGATAGATAAATTAAAATACTATTTCAAGTATTTTATGAGAAGGATAGTCACACCAAGTGAATTCATATTTTTATATAGTATATTAGATTATTTATTTTCCTGAGATGAATGATATAAGGATTCAGGAGATATAATTTTGAAAAATTAATGATAATAGTTAGGTCAGAGGTATAAAAAAAAAATAGAAAATTACCCAATACATGAATCAAAAAATGTGGAAGTAAATTTGTTATAATAATTTTTTATACAATTTTACTATGGAAAAATTGAGATATATAAACTAATAGAAAGTGTTTAATGTATTTATTATCATAAATGGTGTATTACATGAACCAAAAGATAAAGTTAAACTAAAACTATGATCATTATTGATAAATACAATACCATAATTTATAGGTGAATATGTTGGATGATTCAGTATGTAGAAATGTTCTTGGAAAGTTATTAATGATAATGATTGAATGGATCCAAACCATCCTATATTTTAAAACCAAGATTACGTAAATGATATTATAAGAGATGAAATCCCATATCAATGAAATTAGGTTTAACATCACAGGTAACTAAATAATATTAAATTCTATGTATTATCAATATTTTTGAATAAAATGTTAATATTACTTTAAAGGGAATGGTATTCTCGATGGAGTACCCAATACGCAACTACATGTTTCATTGAAATCTTACGTTGCACACTAATAATATAATAATATTATAATAGTTAACGCCTAGCCGTTGTAATGGAGGGAATTAACATGAATAACTACAAATTGATTATATTTGTTTGTAAAATATTTTTATATTTATCCAATAAATGATAGAGGCTTAAAATATAAATGAATCCAATTTTAAGAATAAATACTCTAATATTTTTAAAAGATTGTTTTACCACCTTTTGATGTCGAGCCTTTTTTAAATAGAACTTTTGACAATTTTATAAGCTCTAATTTTCAATATAAACTTATTCTTTATGATTGGGACATTAAAATTTACTTTGGATAAATTTTTGGCATGTTTCTGAAAATGTTCTTTTTTTAATGAATAGTGAAAAATATCGCATTTTATATCAAAACTTCTTTTTCATCTAATTTACATATATGGGTATATTATCCTTTTCATGGGTTTTAACGTTTAATTAGAATATATTTTTACAATTTAATTAAATTGTGGTTATTATAATTAATTTCACATTGAAAATGGAGATAAACAAGTGCCAAACTTTTCATAGATATTGCTTCAAAAAAAACTAGCTATTTATTTTGACAGCGGGAATTAACTATATGATTTATCAATGAAACATATATTTTTTAAATTTGGTAAAATGGAAATCATTTCTGAATTTTAAATATCAAATATATCTTAGGGTTAATTTTTGGTATATTTCTGATAATGCTTTTTTTAATGAATAGTGAAAAATACAATTTTTAATTCAAAACTCACTTTTCATCCATTTTATTTATATATTTATATTGTCATTTCAATTATTTTTAATGTATAATTGAATTAGTTTTTTATAACTTAATACGATGTTGTTCATTGGATGTAATTTTACTTTTCAATTGGATGTAAAAACAAGTCAACCTTTTGATAAATTTTACTTCTAAAAAACCCGTCTTTTGTTATGAAAATGGGATTTACATTTAAATTAATTACTAAAATTTAAGTGTTTTGAATTTGATAAAATGGATTCCATATTTGGAATCATAAGGTCCAAATTATGTAACTATTATTCTTTTTTTGTACATTATAATAGTAATGACGATAATTATCTTTAATTATCATGTTTAATTAGTAATCAGGTAATTAAGTGTAAAAAAATAATATCATAAAAATATAAATTGACCCCAAAATGTAATCTAATGATATTTTTGGTGTCTTTTCCGAACATGGGATGCCTTGTTCCAGCCATGGGACCCCATGGAATCACTTTAGTGTTATAGTGACCTTTTATCATATTTTATTAAAGAAAGGAAAATTTAACCAATGTATGTAACACCTAAGTAAAATAATTTTAATTTTCTCTAAATAAACATTATCTTATTCTATAAATATTAATTGGAAAGATAAAAATATTTCCTACATCATAGTATTTTTTTTTAATTTTTAGACATTAAATAAATAAATTATTTATGACATCATGATGATGCAGTGATTACCTCATTAATGAATGATTTAAATAAAATGAAAAGATAATGTAAACTCTAAGACACAAACAGGGAAAAAACCTATTTTATGGGTATATTTTGAACCCTTATCACCATATCATAGAAATATATCAATTTCGGACCTTTAAAATCCGAAACTCTTTTTAAAATGAAGTAACATTTCTTCACTTTGCATGAGTTCCCCTCCTCTCCTCTTATAAAAGGCCCCACCTCTACCTCCTTACCCACACCTCTGAAGCCTTTGGATTGGCCAAAACCTGCCCATTTCTTCTCTCCACATCCCTCTATTCATAATTGAATCCTAAAAATAGGCAGAAAGCAATTCAAGGAACCCATTTGGTTCAAATCAAAGGGAGTTATTCGATTTAAAGGTAATGTCTTCTCTTATGTTGTTTTGTTTTATTTTGCTTCTCCAACCCCCTAATATCTTTTTATTCGTTTCATTTGTAACAAAAAAAATTATATTCTATATACTAGTATTTTTTTATTATAAATATTAGAGCTACACTCACACATACATCTGTCTAATAGTTAAAGAACATAATGTTTCTGTGGATGGCGAATTACTGCCTCACGAAACGATAATAGTTCAATATTCTTTAAACAACTTTATAGGTGTTCATTATTATGTCACTTTATTTTATATATTATATATATTATATTTATGTTTTATATATGCTTCTTTATTTTATATTTCAATCATACCATTATTCTTTTCATGTTGTACAAATGCGATAATTTCATATGAGGAAGTGCGGACTACTGCCCCTCAAGTGATATGAATCATTCATGAAATACATGGAATGTATATAGAAGGAGATTAATGAACTTATGTGACCTATATAACATATATATTATACTTTAATTATAATATATATATCTCTCTCAATTATTTTTAATTCTATTAATATGACAAAGAAATGAACGTAGTGTTCATGCGTACGTATGACCTACCGTCTCCATGAACGGTGTATTTCATTTATTTTTATCACTAAATGTTATGAAATAGTATAAAATTAATTTTTACTGAATATATATTATATTTAAATCATTAATACTATTCTGGAGATGATTTACTTATAACTACATAGACGATCCTTTTCAAACATGTTCAATTTTGACGCATGTACCAAACATCGACAAAACATTTGATATGAACTCACATAATTAACTAATTATTATAACATTATAATATATTATATGAATTGAATAATAAACTTTAAATTAGGTCCTTATGAAATTATAAATTGACAAAAGTTTATTATTCAAGAATATAAATAAACAAACAAGACAAGTCAGACTTGAGGTAAGGTATCCTACCTCTCTTTTTCTTTTTATGTACTCTTTTTTATGTAACATACTGCAAGGTCCTATTTATTATGTTGGTGGATGTTATTTTATATTCCTCTTTCTATAATTTCTATGTTCATTTGAAGAGATAGAATATTTTATTTCATAAATCCTTTTTTCGGATGTTTCAAGTTGCGTCGTTAGGCTGCCGAGTTTTCATAAGGGATTTTTCATATCACTTTTATTCCTGTGAGATTTATGCTACAGTTTACACTATTTTTTTGAGTGGTGTATGTTATTCCAATTATCCTACTCATTTTGTAATATAATTTCTTTTGTGGGTGTTTACATCAACGTTTTACTGTCTTTCTTTCATTGGGTGAATGTTTCGAAAGTTACCCAAATTTGTAAAGGAACCTATCACCCTCCTATTTTTAAAAGACTTATTTTGTTATGACCTTTAATTTACATATTTTTATGTTGGGATATGTTATTATATATCCTTAGTGATGTAAATGTTATGTCCAAGTGAGGAGAAAACATTTTCTATCTCATCAACTAATTTTATGAATTTTAAAGTGACGTCGTTAGGCTATTGAATTTTACCAAGGGAACTTCTTAACCCAATTTCGATTTCTTAGGGATCAACATGTAGTTATTGAATATGTCATCCTTTGAATATGTGTGGATGACCTTTGATTGTTTTACACTTAATATCCACTTATATTGGGTGTATTTATATTTTTCACAAATAATTATGAGATTGATTTATCCTTAATTTAAGGATACCTTATTTATAATGGATTTCATATCATTTTACATTTCTATTGAGACATAATTTTTATTATGCACCAGTTCACTCTTACATGGTGTATATACTATCTTTCTAAATACTATATCATGAATCCCTTTATTCTCATGATATTATAAATTTCTGATTAAATGTTATTCCCACTTATTGTATTCAAGTGTCTCTCATT
Organism: Viscum album; assembly: GCA_963277665.1. NCBI lineage: Eukaryota > Viridiplantae > Streptophyta > Magnoliopsida > Santalales > Viscaceae > Viscum > Viscum album. Next base: position 897,312,210 of record OY728138.1, read on the forward strand.
TTGTTAAAAACCTGTTAACTAAAATAACGTTTTAAATGTTTTATTGATATGTTCTTATAAATATTTCTCACTAATACCCATGTTTTCAAAATGGTATTAAGTATTTATTTATATGTATATTACTGGTTAAAAATTAAAAAATCTTCAAAGTGGTGTGAGACACTTTGATTCAAAAATCTCTTTATTAAATGGTTTTAAATGGTTTTGAAAAGGGTTTTTTAGAATGTATTCATTATTTCAATATCTTAAAAGGTTACATTGTTATTGAAATGTGGGAATGTTATCTTTTCTTTATGAATAAGTTATGTGATGTGTTTATGTTATGGTAATTAGGCATTGTTTATGAAGACGGGTGGTTCTGTGATAATCATATTGCGGGTGAGCCCGATATAGCTCTCCAATGCATTGGGTAACGTGAAGGACTTAAATATTAAGGTTTCTATTAAAAGATTTAGGGGATATAATGTGATGGGTATTCCAAACATAACCATGAGGGTTACTCCTTATGTAAGAATGTTATGAATTCCTCAAATTACCTTTATGTCTTATGATTTCTATGAGTTATTCATAAATCTTATAATTTCATGAGATATGTTAAATTGATCATGCTTTATGAGTAAAGTATGATTTCATTGATTATTATGTATACATGGACTATTGTTTTCTTTCCGTATTGTTATAACCCTTAATGAAATTTTTATGCTCATCCCATGATTTTTTTGAAATGTTTTTCATAGGACATAACGATGAATAGGGTCACAGATGGGATCAAGGAAATGTCAGGTTATCTAAAACAAGGAACTAGACCTGACTCTTTTGTTCAAGAGTTATTATTTTTGTGAAAAAAATAGAAGATGAGTAGATGTGTCTACTTTTTTAAATATTGAGATGTAATAGTAATGTACTAATTCATCTAAAACTCTAAACCTGAAAAGATCCTCAATGTGAATTATTCATTTAATTAAATAATAATTAATGTTTAAGTGTGGGTCCTTATAGTTGGTATCAGAGGTCGGCTTAGATAACTTTAGTGGTTAGAGTGTTGTTTACGAAAAAGTGACATGTTTTGTATAACCACAATGGTTAGTATATTAGATGGAGTCATAGTTTTTTTTGAATGTTAGAATGTGTTTGAGATAAATTGGATAAGTATTTTTGGTGTTTATCTTCCTCATTATTATATGATGATTTTACTGATATACTCAAACTGACCTTTTTGGTTTTAGTAAATGGATCGATCTAGCAAGCACCAATGTAATAGTGGATTTGAAGAAAACTATGACGGTTTTATGATAGAACATGTGAATGATATGGGAGCTGCAATTAGAACTCTTTTGGTTATCCTCAACCAACTATCTGGAGTCATGATTGACCACCTGAACCTTAGTGATTTTTATAAGGCATCATATATTCAAGAAACAAATCCCTATGGATGTTCAGGTAAAAATTATTAAGGTAAGTATGTTCGAAAACCTATGTGTCAAATATGTGGAAAGAAACACATAGGAAAATGTTTCAAAGGGGAAGAAAGATGCTATTGATGTGGAAATAAAGGTCATAATTGAAGAACCTTCCATTGAAAAAGGAATCATCTAGTTGATTCTAGGAAAGGGAAATAAGTTATTTCTGAAGGATCAATTGAATGTTTTAATTGTGGTGTGCATGGTCATTATGCAAATACATGTCCTACAAAGAATTTTCGGGAATGTGGTCACCATGATCGTAAAAATATTCATTTACCAATACCTAATGCCATTCCGATTGAGGATGAAGAAACTGACAATGACCAATGAAAGGTATGGAATATTTCATAACATATGTTTTCCTATTACTGGAATCTTAGGATATGATTCAGTATTTTCTTTGTAGGAAAGAAGTATTTCAGAATAATTTGAAAAATAATGGCTAATGGGTCATGAATAATGTTGAATGTGTAAGAAGTCAACATATAAGGGATTCAAGAGTTATGATAGATTTTAGGAAGGTGAAATTCTTAGATGTATTAAGTCTCTTTTGATGATGGGGTTACATTAGAAGACTTTTTATAGTAACCCTGATGTTTGATATATGAAAATGTTATTCATGGAATAATTATCCTTTATTTTGTGGATATATTTATAAAGAACCATTTGGGATTATATGATCCTTGAATTTGAGGCAATTACTGGTTAATACATTTTGGGTTGCAAAATGAAAGTTATTAGATAACCTTTGTGGTTAAAATATGTTATGGTTATTTTTGAAGATTTTATCTCTTTACGGGGGGGATGTTTTATGAATTATATAGTTTTGGAAAAAGTACAACACACAGACCGTGTGACAACCTGTGGCGTCAGACGAAGCTGTGGGAATCGAACCCACAATAGAAGTGAAACTGGTATTTATCGCCTACCACTAGACTACGTGAAGTCCCTAGATATATTAAATGATTCTTTTTAGTTAGATTATTTTATTAATTAATATTAATTTGATTTTTGGATATCAATGGAAATTATTAGCCTATTATGGAGAATATGTGATTAGGTTAATTAATTTTCAGTATGAGACTGTAAGTGCAACTGATGTTATTTTGGAGGAAAATGTTAAGATTTATCTTAGGAGAATATGTGATTAAATCCATTATAGATTTGGGTTTCAATATTTGTTTTTATTACCTTGAATAATTTTATGGATAGATGTTTATTTAATGGTCTTTTTTGAAATTTGGGTTTTTTTGACAAATTTTGGAGATTAGGAATAGTTTTTATTTTTGTAAAAAAATATCTTTTTTGGGTATTATCTGATCTCGTACTAAAATTTTTGGTTTGGTTTTGGTTGAGATATAAAGACATGGGAAATGTATAGTTCTCTATTTTGGATTAGGTGATTCTCAAGAAGTTTTCTATAGTAATCTTAATGAGAACAAGTCTTCCTAAATACTTGTCTTTTGGAGAAAATATGAGTTTGATTAAAGAATCTAGTAAAAGTTGAAAGTATATGTGAAAAGTAAGTATGATTAATTATGATTTAGTTAAGATCAAAAATAAATTACTCAATGAAATGTATCATAAAACAAAAATTTTGCCTGTTAACTTTCATACTGGGGAATCGAATACGGTTTATCCCATCACATGTTTGTGATTTTCTTGTGGCTAACTTTCTCCCAGACATGTTTACTATCACTCTCCATCGGAACATGACCCTTTTTTCTCCTCCATATCCATATTTTCCTACTTGGAATCCTAGTATGGGTTAACTCAGGTGACCATTATACTTCCCTCCCTTTCTTTTAACGTGATATTTTTACTGACTCTTGTTCCGATGTGGGACTTTCAATGAAGTTTCCATGCCCAGTTTTGAAATTGCGGGGACGCAATTTCCAAAAGGGGGGATGGATGTAACATCTCAAGTAAATAAATAATATTACATTCTAAGGCTTATCAATATTTGTGAATAAAAGTTTAATATTACATTAAAGTTAATGCTATTCTCGATGGCGTACCCAATACGCGAAAACAAGTTTCTTTGAAATCTTACGTTGCACATTAATTATATAATAATATTATAATAGTTAACGCCTAGCCTGTGTAATGGAGGGAATGAACATAAATGACTACACAATTATTACATATGTTTGTTAAATTTTTCTTACTTTTATCCAATAAATGTTAGAGGCTTAAAATCCAAATGAATCCAATTTTAAGAATAAATACTCTAATATTTTTAAAAGAATTTTTTACCGCCTTTTAATGGAGAACCTTTTTTAAATATAACTTTTGACAATTTTATAAGCTCTATTTATCAAAATAAACTTATTATTTATTATTGGGACATTTAAATTTACACTGGATAAATTTTTTGTATGTTTCTTACAGTGATCATTTTTTAATGAATAGTGAAAAATATAGCATTTTATATCAAAACTTCTTTTTCATCTAATTTAAATAAATTGTTAGATTATATTTTTAATTGGTTTTAATGTTTAATTAGAATATATTTTAAGAATTTAATTCAATTGTGGTTATTACAATATATTCCACTTTGAAAATGGACATAAACAAGTGCCAAACTTATCATAGATATTGCTTTCAAAAAAACCCGATATTTGTTTTTACAGCGGGAATTAACTATATGTTTTATTAATGAAACATATATGTTTTTAATTTGGTAAAATGGACATCATTTATTAATTTGAAATATCAAATATAGCTTATGGTTATTTTTTGGTATTTTTCTGATAATGCTTTTTTTAATGAATAGTGAAAAATACTGTTTTTAATTAAAAACTGCCTTTTCGTCCAATTTATTTATATATATAGATTGTCATTTTAATTGTTTTTAAAGTATAATTTGATTATTTTTTTATCATTTAATACAATATTTTTCATTGTATGTAATTTTACTTTTCAAATGAATGTAAAAACAAGCCAATCTTTTGATAAATTTTACTTCTGAAAACCCGTCTTTTGTTTTGACAAAATGATTTACTTTTAAATTAATTACTACAATTTATGTGTTCTGAATTTGATAAAATGGATTCCATATTTAGAATCAAAATTTCCAAATTATGTAATTAAATCTCTTTTGTTTTGGACATTATGAATAGTAACGGTAATAATTATCTTTAATTATCGTGTTTAATTAGTAATCGGGTAATTAAGGGTAAGAAAATAACATCATAAATATATTAAAAGACCCCAAAAAGTGTCATAATTATATTTTTGGTGTCTTTTCCGACCATGGGAAGCCTTGTTCCAACCTTGGGACCCCATGGAATCACTTTTGTGTGATAGTGACCTTTTGTCATATTTTGTTGAAGAACGGAAAAAGTAACCAAAGTATGTAACACCTAAGAAAAATAATTTTAATTTTGACTAAATAAAGGATATATTAGACTATAAATAATAATGTTATAGCTAAAATGAGTTCCTAAATCATAGTATTTTTTTATAATTTTTAGACTTTAAATAAATAAGTTATTTATGACATCGTGATGATGTAGTGATTACCTCATTAATGAATGTTTAAAATAAAATGAAAATATAATGTTAAATATAAGACTTAAACACGGAAAAAACCTATTGAATGGGTATATTTCTAACCCTTATCACCCTATCCTCGAAATATTTCAATTTGAGACCTTTAAAATCTGAAACTCTTTTTAAAATAAAGTAACATTTTTTGACTTTCCATGAGTAACCCTCCTCTCCTCTTATAAAATTACCCCATCTCTACCTACTTACCCACATCTCTCAATCCTTTGGCTCGGTGAAACCCTGACCATTTCATCTCTCCACATCCCTATCTTAATCATTTAAGCCTCAAATTAGGCATAAAGCTCTTCAAAAAACCCTTTTGGTACAAAACAATGGGAGTTACCATATTTAATGGTAATGTCTTCTCTTATGTTCTTTGGTTTTATTTTGCTTCTCCAACCCACTAAATATTTTTATTCCTTTACATTTAAAACACACCAATATCTTCAGTATACTAGGATGTGTTTATAAGAATAATTAGATATACACTGACACACACATCTGTCTAATGGTTAAAGTACATATTGTTTCTTTGGATGGCGAAAAATTGCCTCACGGAATGATGATTGTTCAATATTCTTTTAACACCTTTAAAGGTGGCCTTTATGATGTCACTGTATTTTATATATGATATATATGGTATTTATTTTATATATATGCTTCTTTATTTTATATTTAAATCATTCCTTTATTCTTTCCATGTTCTGCGAATGCGATAATTTCATATGAGGAAGTGCGGACTATCCCCCCCCCCCCCCAAGTGATGTGACGTGTTCATGCAATAAAGGGGATTTATTAATAATGAAATTAATGAATTTATGTGACCTATATAACATATATATTATACTTTAATTCTAATATATATATATATCTCTCAATTATTTTTAATTCCATTAATATGACAAAGAAATGAAAGTAGCATTCATGCGTACGTACGACCTACCGTCTCCATGAACGGTGCATTTCATTTCTTTTTATCTCCAAATGTTATGGAATAGTATAAAATAAATATATACTGAATATATATGATATTTAAATAATTAATACTATTCTAGATATGATGTACTTATAACTACATGGATGATTCTTTTCAAACAAGTTCATTTTTGACTCATGTACCAAACATCGACAAAAACATTTGATATGAACTCACATAATTTACTAATTATTAGTAAATTATAATATGTGATATGAATTGAATAATAAAATTTAAAGGAGGTCCTTAAGAAATTATAAATTGACAAAAGTTTATTATTCGGGAATATAAAGAAATGAACAAGACAAGTCGGACTTGAGGTAAGGGATCCTACCTCTATCATTCTTTTTAAGTACTCTTTTTTATGTAATTTACTCTAATATCCTATTTTTTATGTTGTGGAATGTTATTTTATATTCCATTTTCTGTAAATTTTATGTTCATATGAAGAGAGTCTATATTTTATTTCATCAATATTTTTTTTGGATGTTTTAAGTGGCGCCGTTAGGATGCCGAGTTTTTGCAAGGGATTTTTCATCTCAATTTTATTCCTATGAGATTTATGCTACATTTTCCACTATTTATTTTGAGTGGTGTATGTAATTCCCATTATCCTACTAATTGTGTAATATAATTACTTTTGTGGGTTTTTACATCAAAATTTTATGGTCCTTCTTTCATGGGGTGGACATTTCAAAAGTTACCCAAATCGGAAAGGGAACCTTTCACCCTCCTATTTTTAAAACACTTATTTTGTTATGTCTTTTAATTTACATATTTTTATGTTGGGATATGTTATTTTATATCCTTATGGATGTAAATTTTTTTCCATGTGATGAGATACCATTTTTTCTCTTATCTACTAATTTTATGAATTTTAATGTGACGCCGTTAGGCTGTCGAATTTTACCAAGGGAAATTCTTAACCCAATTTTGATTTCATTGGGTTCAACATGTTGTTATTGAATATGTCATCCTTTTAATATGTGTGATGACCATTGATTTTTTTACACTTAAATGTTTTATTGATTTATTCTTATAAATATTTCTCATTAATATCCATGTTTTCAAAATGGTTTTAAGGATTTATTTATATGTACATTAATGGTTAAAAATGTAAAAAGAATAAAAGTGGTATGAGACATTTTTATTCAAAAATATATTTATTAAATTGTTTTATATGGTTTTGAAAATGGTTTTTTAGAATGTATTAATTATTTCAATATCATTAATGGTTATATTATTATTGCAATGTGGAAATTTTATCTTTCCATTATGCTTAAGTTATGTGATGTGATTATGTTATGGTTCTTGGGCATTTTTTATGAAGATTGGTGGTTCCGTGATAAACTTATGGCGGGTGAGCCCGATATAGATCTCCAATTCATTGTGTAACGTGAAGGAGTTAAATGGTAAGGTTTCTCCAAAGATATTTAGGGGATATACTGTGATTTGTATTCCAAACGTAACCATGAGGGTTACTCCCTATGTAAGAATGTTATGAATTCCTCAAGTTACCTTTATGTCTTATGATTTCTATGAGTTATTCATAAATCTTATGATTTCATGAGGTATGTTAAATTGATTATGCTTTATGAGTAAAGTATGATATCATTGATTCTTATTTATACATGGACTAATGTTTTCATTACGTATTGTTATAACCCTTACTGAGCTTTTTATGCTCATCCCATGTTTTTTGGAAATGTTTTTCACAAGATATAAAGCTCAATAGGGTCAAGGATGGGATCAAGGAAATTTCAGGCTATCTAAAACAAGGAACTAGACATAACTCTTTTGTTCAAGAGTTTTTATTTTTGTGAAAAAAAGGAAGCAGAGTAGATGTGTCTACTTTGTAACCTTTGAGATGTAATAGTTATGTGCTAATTCTATAAAACTCTAAACCTGAAAAGATCCTCAATGTGAATTATTCATTTAATTCAATAATAAGTAATGTTTAAGTCCGGGCCCTTATATTAGTTCAATATTATACATCAATGTGAAAATAAACGAGGTGTAGTAGTTCAATTTCTTCAAATAGTATAAGGTAGGGAATATTTCAGTTTTTTACTAGTCTAGGGAATTGATTTTCAAAGTAGGGAAAGAAATATGTTTCCTCCAAATAAATGAATTTTATAACAATATATTAAAATATACACATAACTAATCAAAATATATATGTCCTTAATGCATACATAATTTTAAAAACCTCATAAATGATTTTTTGGAGGACAACATGATGGGAGCATTATATAGTACATATCATGACTCTAGGTATTCCAGAAAGATTAATATGAAAAATGTGTTTTTGTGGGTGAACAAACCAATACCAATAATGTATCAGAAAAGAGAGGACACCACTATAGATTATATTGTGGGATTTCCCATGACCTATAAATTATATAATTAAATTTGGGATATAGTTTTTAAACATTTGAAGTTATTAAAAATCACTACCATTTGAGATAATTTATCACATAATAAACATAATAATATATACATTTTTACATTCGAAAGGACTAATTAGGTAACACATTAACTTATATATGATCATGATCAAGGATTCACATTAATATCCTAAAAATTAATTCACAATAATTAGTTATAAATATTATATTTAAAACTTCTTATAATCCGAAAATTTAGGGTAAATATTAAGAGCACATTAAAACTCTTATATATACATTATGATCATACATAATGGATTTCAATAGAGTTTTGTTTCATTATCTTTCTCTGGTAGATATCCAAAATATTAAAATTTCGCACTATATCATTTAGGAGGAACTATATAATCATAATGGATTAATAAATATAGAAGACCAATATGATGGGATGATGTCTTAGTGAATAATATGTTAAAACATGATCATTTTTTTTATTTTAGAGATAATGGATACTATTTATTAATATCCTAACAATATTAAATGTGATAACAAGATTTATTAAAATAATTTTCAGTGAGATTTTATTTATGATTTAGGACTCAAGGTACTCCACAGAATAACACTGCATAATAGGGTGATGAGAGTAAGGTATAATAAATCAAATGCATATAGATAACTAGTTTCTGATAAATGACTAATTATTAATTAATTAAACATAAGAATTTAAAAAAACAATAAATTCAAAGATAACTAAACCTAATAAATCTGAAATTATATATATTCAATAGCATAATGGGTATCATACAGAAAAGTACATTGTGTCTATTAGTAAAATATTTTCAATAAAGATAATAACTATAGAAAAACAATACAATATTCATTTTATAGTGTATCATGGTTTTCATGAAATCTACATAATACTTTGGGTAAGATGTTCTGGTCCCCTTTGAAATGTAATTATATCATCGTGCTATGTAGAATTGAAGGAGTGTAGTTTGGGTGGGAGATAGTATTAGAATATTGTTTTTGTGATTAATAGAAAATCTTATATCATTATTAAATATTATCATACTTTATATAAGATTTGATGATAGTCATTTCACTATGAATTCAATCATACATTTCCCAATCATATGTGTGTTAGATTAAGTCATATCTCATACAACCCTCAGACATTACATCTCTATTTTGTAATGATAGGTAAAATTCTATTAAGAATATAAACGTAACTTATTAACATTTTACTATCATAGATGATACCTAGTAGTGAAAAATTAATCAACCTGCATGACCTATGTAAATATGATTAATCTATTTCATACAATATGACAATGTAAATCATTATTTGTTCAATTATTATATATCATAAAATATAATATATAATTGATTAAAAGTAATATATTATATTTATATATGTATTAATCTATGAAATATGCTATCATTTAATAATTTATGGTCATTATTTAGTCAATATTTAATAAATTTCTCACTTTCACTAAGGCAAAAATGATTTTTGGGATACTTCACGTAATATTGTATCTTATAAGAATTTTTTTCAAGCTATATCAAATATTTTTTGTATATCTTCAAAATAAATTTTATAATGATATAAATACTTTCATAGTGTGTCATATTATATGAATATTTTTTTAATAACCATTCTAATATTTATTTATATAACTTTAAAAACAATAATTATTAAAATCTTTATATCTATCTCAAATCATAAATTTTAGCTACAAATTGTAAACCCATGTTAAATTTTTTAGCTGACAATCAACATGAATCACAAGATCTAAAAATGGATGAAAAAAAATCCCTTATAAAACAATAAATTATTCTTAAGATTTAATTTTATTTTGAATGATTTATATTAAACATACTCATCACCTTCATTTTTTTAATTAGCCACGTCATACAATAAAATAATTTTCCAATTTTCTTTTTTCCAAAATATCATTTGATATCAGAAAATGGAACATGTATTACCCAAACATCATATTCATAAATTATATAAATTTTTTATAATAAATAACAAGCTTAATGAATACATCACTAGTTAATCATCTAATAGATTCATACAAAATATGTAACATCTATGAATGACTATAAATTTCCAAAGTCTATATCTATAATCAAAATAAATTCCAAAAATTACATTTCATAGGAAAAATATCACTATAGTTTATATCAAACTAATAAATAAATCAAAATCACATCCAACCACTTCTTAATTAGCTAAACCTAATGTTTAAAAAAATAATTAATCTAAAGAATAACGGTTATAAAGATTGGTGTTTCATGATCCTCTGAGAGTTTGGATAAAAAAATGAAACATGATAAAAAATTATATAAAACAAATATGGTATGGTACCCATGTTTTATATTTTATTATTCACCTAGATTCATCTTCTCCTTTCTTCTCTCACAGAATTAAAATATTATGCCTTTATCTCTTACTAGTATGTTAATTTTGAAATATAATATTTCTAAAAAACAGGTAAAAAATACTTTTCCAATCTAAAAACATAATTAAATATATTTGTTGAATTCTATAACAATAATATTATAAGAATAATCATTAAAAATTTATTTTATCTATACATGTATTTTAGATAGTTTTATTTTTAATGGATTTTCTTGTCACAAACGAACTAGAGTCTACCAACCATGACAACCTCCTCGATTCGCGAGAAAGCCTGAGAAGTGATACCAGTTTGAAAAAATCGGAACATATGCCAATGAATAAAATGTTATTATGTGGTTATTTTTTCAGTGTCTAAATATAAATAAACAAATAGTATTGTCCAAACATTTAATTGAGCATGCTTCATCAAAATGTTGTAATTGCAGGAAAAATAAATGGCATATTTTAAACATAAAATAATGAACCAGGAAAAAATAATATGAATTACTAAAATATCCCTAGAAAAATAACATACAATATATTACATAATATTTATAAGTATATAATATTTATTTATTAGAAAATAGATAAATTATCCAATACAACATCCATCTAAGCCAAACCAGTAGACATAATTCCTAAAGATACTATCACCATGTGAACCAAGGTCTCATTCATATCCAAATACATAAACAAACATGAAAAAATGTTATTTCTATACACAAGGTAAAATAACCTATATATCTATAGATTACCTAAAACTACATAAAAATGATCTTTTTATGTTTGGTGTATGTTACATATTACATGTAGCATTTCACCACATAGTATAGGGTTTTTATTTTTAACCATCCAATTATTTAATGAATGAAATAAAATTTATTAAAATAATATTTTTAAAATTTAAGAAATAAAAATCTTTTATATACCTCATTGAACCATTTAAAAAATGATCACCATATTTTTAAGAAATAATTTTAGATCATATGAATCTAATTTAAAATCATTCAAGAAATAATTAATTACATACTTTCAAGTCAGGGTAGAATGATAGTATGGATTGGAAAACATTATTCACCAATTATGTCTACAACCAATGTGTTAATTGTGTTATTTCCATGATAAAAATAAATACAACTAAATAAATGATGTAATAACACATGTAGAGTAACATAAATGTTTAAAATATAAATACAATACACATAAGAGATCCACAAATTTATTAATAAGAATAAAATATAATGATCTAATATATTTAATGTTAGAGGAATGACATACATGTAAATAATTATAAAAAATAAATTTATGACATGATGATATGATATGATAATAATTAAATAAAATAGCATATGACTGAAAAAACTACTACTAATATAAATATAAAAGTCAAATAGTACATAACATGATTTATATAATTATATATATGATTAAAAACCAATATAACTAAATTATGATAAAAATTTCACGGGACATGCCTAAATATATCTATGTTTATGTCACCCCTTGATCCTCATACCATAACATGAGAAAAAAATTATTTGGAATCCTTACATGGGTCAGTATAGAGAGATTCCACATGGATTAGTGGTTTTGTGAGACATATATAGTAGCACCCAAGTATATCATTAATCCCTCCATATTTTTCAGTCCATATTACCAAATAATTAAAGGGTAGATCATGCATTTTAGTACTTATCTTAGCCATCCTCCCTAAGAACATGTTTCATGATGATGATATCTATGGAAGGTATGGACACATTTTATATCTAAATAGTAACATATCAATAACATATAAAAACAATCTATTATTCGATAAACCTCCATCAAAAATCCCTACTTCCTTAAATATGTAATATTTATTTATTCTATATAAGTGAAAAATAATAATAAATTTATCTCAAAATATTGACAAACTCTTATAAAATGTAATAAAATGGGATCCAAAACAACAGTGTAACATGTGTAATGAAATTTTTTAATATAACAGTCCAATATTTACTTTAGTTTTACTCCACCATTATATAAAGATTATATCCGTAATCTATATTTTTAAAATTAGTATTTATTATAATTAATAAGTATCATAATAGGGAATATAATTATATAATTAACATGGGAAAATCATCATATTAAAAATATCATTTTATAAGTAATGAAATGAATTTAATGTAACACAAATCACATGTTATCACAAAAATATCCCAAATATCGTGAATAAGATCAATATTAATTACAAATAAATCTATATAACACCATAAACATTTCAAACAAAAATAAAATATATATATTATCAAAAAATTAATTCGTTTCATTTTCTTATTTGTAAAATAAAAATTTAATTATAGTTTTATATAAAATTTACCTCTTTTGAATATTTAAAAACACTGAGTGACCTGAAAATCATTCATGAGTTATATTTCCTTTGAAGAAATTCTACTCTAATTTTTCATCTGGGTTAGAGAACACGAAGATGAAAAATCCAGGATAACTTTAATAACATTAACATTTATATAAATATATATATATTAATTTAAAAATGATATTTGAAAACTCCAGCACATATAACATAATAATTAAATATAATCTCATAGAATTACATACTTCAATCCATTAGTATAAAATATACATTAACACATAATTCTAGTTTTAGACAAAAGGGGTGCTTGAAATTCCTTCTACAATAAAATACCCCAAAAAAGACAACCAAAAAAATTAATTAGCCACCAAGGACATTAGGGAAAAGTGAATTAAGTAAATTAAGAGTGACGGGAAGGATGAAAAATGTATTAATAGAGAATAATAGTGATATATTGAACTCCATATAGAATCATAAAAACCCCACCATTGATCATAGTGGATGGAGGGTCAGTCGGCCTTGATTTAACTTGTCCTACACTCAGGAATAGATATATTAATGGTGGTATTTCCCCAATAAGTATCCATTAAAAAATAAAAATATTTATTTTGAAAAGTGTTAATAGTTTATATACATATTTTACTAAAAAAATAAATCTAGAGTTATTTATAATTGATTTAAATCCCCATAAACTAACTCAGTTTTAATAAATATATCTATAAAACTATGTAATAACACACTCTCCAGGATAAATATCAAAAAATTCGATTTTTTAACCCAAAAAATTCATACACAATGGAAGATATTTTATATAAAAATTATCCCAAACCTGAAACATTCTACCCCCATTATGTAATCGATGAATTTATAGTATCTAAAATAAGGTATAAGAATGTAATATCCAAAATACACCAATGAAACCAGAGACAGTTATCATTTCCATTACCAGAACCAATGACATAAAAATGAAAAATAACATAGGTAAATGTCCACACATAATATTCCATACCAAAAAAGGTTGATTCATTCTATATACCTCCCCATAATGAATTGTTTCACCATAATATGGTGAAATCTATAAGGCCTCACTTCCATTGATGTACCACATAAAAGAAGAAATACATACCAATTACACACCCAAAATATTATAAGAGATAGATAGATATTACCGATTACAAGAAAATATTGAATAAAGTACTATCCATAGACCTTGTGATATCAGTATAATCATGTTATCCCAAATATATAGAAAAATCATGAAAATACAAGGTATTTAGATTTTATGTGAATTGAATGTCATCCATAACACTTATCATTCATGAAGGAATAAATTTTGAAAATAATTAAGTAAATCTTCTTAAGATATCGTTAATTTACCACATTTTGAATAATTGAGGATTTCATCTATAATTAATAAATAGAATAAAATAAAGACATTTTTATAAATTACACATCCTATAATACATAAATAATATCTACATAACACATGATATTCAGTAGGTGGAATTTTCATAACCATTATCATATTAACTTTAATATTACATAATTTATGGACAAGTAATGACACATATAAATCGAGGAAAGAGTGAAGTCTTATTTTATGTGTTCTATTTCTTAAATAAGTCCTTAATGTCAATCTATATAGAACAATTAACTGAGAAAAACATTTTGAAAAACCACTCTATTCAGTATTTGGGTAATGTAGATGATAAAAAAATATATCCTATGGATATGGGAAGATCCCCATTAAAATGACCATCTCAATATGATAATTGATCACTCCACTAACCCTTTTGGGGTGGATTCATTTTACATACATTTAAAATAACAAATTCATGTACTTATGATGATTTAAAAAATCCAATTACAAACTAAATAAATAAAATTAAAAATATATTCTAGATCAAAAGGTATCATACACATTGCATATAAACGAAATAATTTATTAAACATCAAAATTCAATAAAAATATTTATTAAAAAATCAGTATATATTTGACAGATGGAAATTTTATATTTATTAGTGAAATTCTTATTAGTTCCCCAAATATTTTTATAACACTCATTCTCCCAATTTCATTTCAATGTAATTTTAATAAATATCTCATCCCATACATAAGCCTTCCTCTAAAAATTATATTCACCAATATAAATCATAATTAAATATTATTATTTTTATGTAATATCAGAGATTATGTTATTTTTAATCCATTTTAAAAAATAGTATAAACATTAGAGACAGCATTGTAACAATAATAGTGGAAATAAAAAAACTAAATAATTTTTTTCCATGATTTGGTTGTCATTTGTAAATCATGCAGTACTTTGTTGAATGTTTCCATAACAATACACATGGTATATTCATAGTTTTCTAGACCATGTATGAATAACATGAAAATCAATTTAATCATCTGTATTCATCCCAAAACTATAAAATACTCAAATTAAACAATGATAACTATAGTATACATTATGATAAAAACTGCTAATATAAAAAGTGATCAGAAATAGTAAAATATGAAAATGTATTTTAAGATTCATATCACTACTAATCTTGGAAACCTCAGTCTACCAATGATGGGTGGGGATAAAATACCAAGAAATGATATATATATATATATTTATTAAACACTATCACCTTATCTATAAATCCTTCAAAATTAAAAATTTTAATTATAAATATTTTTTATATAAAATATCTTATTTCATCTTGCAACATCACCCTTGTTGGTCCATGACGGGGCCTAAGGAGTGATCATGATATGAACGGGATGCCATCCTATTATCTATACATCAAAAGTAATCATATTGGAATTAGTTTAACCTATGAATAATAATATATATGTTGTTTAATTATTAACATATATATTTCATGTTACGTGGATACATTATACTATGAGGAAAAATAATATAAGTTCATTCAGATATATGAAGAAACAAAATAAGGAATAATAAATATGAATTATCCTATAAACCCCTGATAATAGATATTAAATATTTTATTATATAGGTACCAGTATATAATGGATAATTATTATGGTATAATGTATATTGTGTCCGGTATCTCAACCATCTATGATGAACCACTAAACATGAGATATCAAGAAATAATGCCAACGTGACTAAAGGTGGACTTTGTATCCTAAGTCATAGAAAATACATACATATATCCATGTAGTCTACATTTGATAAAAACGTTAATATATTTATAATATATATGAAATAAATAAACACCATAGTGTGTATATATGGTGTGAGATATATATTCCGACTAATAATTCATTAAATATTAATTGAAATTCAACTTATAAGGCTTCCTATTATTGAAAATTTGAAATAAAATTCATTAAAGCAATATTTTTATCATTTATAAAACTCAAAAAACAACCATATACCCCATAACCAAATTTAAATATCCATAACCAATCATTGGATCAAGAAAATTATTTCATTAAAATCCTTTTGAAGGTACTTACATAAAAATAAAAGCAAAGTATTCAATTTATCAGAGAATTCCAAATGATTTTGAAATCATATATTCACCCATTTATTTTCCAAATTTATTAAATACGTGATTTATTCCAAAAAATGTAGGAGTGTAAACTAAAACATGATGTAGTCTTGAAAATGAAAAAATTAGTAAGAGGTAATCAAAACCACACATGTCTGATTTTTAATTCAATATTATTAGGAATGTAATTAATGGAATAAATAATTCATATTAAAGATAAAACCATTGAATCAATTATTTATTGAAATGTAAATTTTTTAAAATGTGTTCATATAATAATATGTAACGAATTTATGTGATAAAAATTTAATAAAATATTGGATTATTGATGTAGAACTCAATATTAAGTAGTATTTGAATTCTTTATAAAAATAGAATAATAATTAAGAACCGTTTAAATAAATAGTTAAAGAATGAATCTATTGATATTAAATAAGGTAGCCAATAACCCATGTCCAAGGTACACTAGGATCATTACAATATCTCTTGATTAAAAAAAATATATAACCCCAGAGTGTACCACTAAGGACAACAATTCCCTTCCCTAGAATGTTTGTGACACTCATCTAAAAAAACACACCCCTATCATCCATTTCATAGTATTTTTTTTAGTGTAGTGAAATAATGAGATATGTTGGCCATGTCATGCATAGTTGTACAGTTTCTATTCTTCCCGCTATTACATTTGGGTACCCACAAAGCTAACAATTTTAGTGAGCAAACATATTAGGACCACCAAATTAATTAAGAAATAAAAACATAAAAGTTGAATAAAAATATCAATCAATCTTATAAAATAACTTCTCCAATTAATATGAATTTCATTTTAATCCAACATTAATTAATCCATAATAAATTTCATATTAAAATATATAAAATTTCATTTAATTTATGCTAAAATGTTTCTGAATAAAATTGCATAACAATTATTAAAAATACCAATAACACATTGTGAGAAATATGTATTTATTTTTAATCCATCATTGATTAATATTCATTATTAGGAATAAAAAACATCGAATTAAAACATTTTTTTTTGTATAAGGAACAACCATGTCAAAGAGGATTAGGGAAATTAAATTAAGCTGAAAAAGGTCAAAATAGGAATTAAACCTAAAGTAATCTCTATAAAAAACATGAATATTATTTAATAATTTTATTTAATGAATTATTGTGAACATGGTAGGTATCTAAATGTGATAATATATTAAAACCAATTACATAATACATTTTATATATTATTTTGAGTTTTGATGCAAATATTTCAAAACCCGTAGAGGAAATTGTCTTGATTGAGATAGGTGATGAACACTAGTATAACAAAACCAGTGTAATTTGAGTCATGGGATTGTTTATATATTAAAATTGAGTAATATGAAATCTATATAACAAAATATCCTCAAGCTGTAGAATGCTGAAAACCTTTTTTGTTCTCCAATTTGGATGCTTATTTCTGGTACTATGGGAAATATGGTGGGTCCAGCTTTTGATGGTTTTCTAACTCCCTCCGGCAACTTCTTTTTGAAAAATTCATGGATATTTTGTATTAATAAGTCGATGGGGTTTTAGAGTGATATAGAATATTAAACCATGAAACTGAAAGTAATAAGAACAAAACATTAATATTAAATATCAACACTGCACCCTTGTGTGTCCAAAATGATAGATAAAAATCAAGAGTATTTTTTTCCCGTCATAGAGATTTGGTAGGAGGACATTGGGGAAAAATACACTTATCAAATGATTTTTGTAAGGATTAATGATTTAATATTTGATTAAGTGAAATTGATCCTTACCTATGTAGGATGGGGATAATATGTTTCACTCTATATCTAGTAATGAAAATATATAGAACCACATAAGATTCGTGAGTATAAATAATTCCTCTATAAAACTTTGTATTAATAATCTTAATGATGACATAAAATGAAATAGTGTTGATCATAATTAGGTAGAATATGAGATGGTATAATATATGGAAAAAGGGAATTCATGAGAATTATATACATCAGTAGTCAAAAAGAGGATAAGATGAATGCTATAATTCATTCTTATTATGAGTATTGTTTATATGGTGTAATCCTTTATTTTTATTTTTCGTGTTCATAATAGGATGATCAGGTTATGTGATTAAACTGATCCATAGAGATAAATGGTAATAAATTGAATTTTATTTTGGAATATGAAGTGTAAATAAATAGATGAACCCATGAAGAGATAATAATTATTCACACATCCTAAACTGTGGAGTCAATATCAAAAAAATATGATTGGGGTGCACTAATTTCCCAATTGAAAGAAACATATCATATTTTTGAAATAAAAGAGTTTTTTAATGCAAAGTTGTTGACTAGATTGTAGATTATACTATCATATACACTATACCTATATATGTTTCTACAAATCTAGGTTATTAAATTCAGTTTGAGACTGGATTGATCAAAATGATTTATTTTGAATAGTTCATTATACCACTATTGTTGGATTTGATTATTTACATAAAGGAGGAGAATATAGAAAATTATGTTTATATTAAATCATCATTGGAAGATGTAAAATGGTATATAAAATAAATATTCATGGTTTATCTATCAAATTCTAAATCTAGTTTTCTTATGGTAAATATATTTTTTGTATACCGAGCTTCAATGAAAGAAATAATAATATAGAGGTTTATATTTGGGTATTTACAAATATAGCTTTATTTATTGAATTTCTCATTCACAGTGATTTGTATTGGATTATTTTTATATTGAATAGATTTTTCAAAGAGGTCATGAAGCTAACTTGTGAGGTTTCATTTTTGAATGATTATAATTTATCATTGTGTTATAATATTTTAATTTTTGTCACGTTTTAAGGATTCCATTTACATAAAAAATGGATTTTATTAAAAAATATTTTATTTCAAAGACTAATCATGTTTTAATTCTAAAAACTTGTTAATGAAATGATATAATGTAAACCAAAAAATTTCAATCTAAATAACCACACAAAACATATTCAAAATTATTAAATTATAAAATCCAATCATAGGGAGTAATTAAGAAATTATTTGAAGTATTAAATTTCAATTTATTAGAAATTATTTTCAATATATCATTTTTTAATTTTTATCAAACACATAGATTCTACCAAATTAAATCTTGGTGAATATAATATAAGATTAAGTGAAAATCATTTTTGGGATAAATTATGAAAATACTATGTTCAAATAACCATGATAACTTTATCAATAATATACGTTATAAGTTTATTATAATTTCATATCGAATATATAAATCTCAGGATCATATATTAGGGTAAATAATAAGAATATAATTCAAACACCAGCCCTAATGAATTTAAATCTTGAAAACGTGGATAAAAAACACTATATTAGTTCTCATAATGAGATTCAAATAACCTTGATATTAGAATAACTATTTAAATTGAACCCAAATATGGAAATTGAAAGACAAGAATATAATGAAAATTAAGAATAAGAAAAATATGAAGAATATGATATTAGAATAATATAGAATAATATATTAGTGAAATTTAAATATTTGGAGTGGACAAAAATTAATAAATACTCGATTGAACATTAATGATAGAAGGAATGTCATTATTGAACTCTATAAATTGTCCCTCAGAAATGGAGAAGATAAATATAGCATTCCTCTAATGAAAATACATATTAATAAAATAAAAACATCCTAGAATTTATAATTGTATAATAAAATGATTTACTAAACCAAGAGGAAACAATATGCCTGCTACTATATTTAAACCAACGTAGATGGGCACATGTTACACCCAAAATTTTCAAGACATGATGAAAACCATATGGTTTGAAAAGGGACCATAATTAATATTTTATTGGCCCAAAAATTTCAAACTAAATGGTATGTATTATATCATATGTATACCAACATAAATGTGATATTGGATTATATAAATGTTTTCATCCATAAAACATTCAAACCCATGTAAGTCATTAGTGAAATTAACATTATTAAAAATAGAGATAAAATGATAATAAAAATACAAAATCTCAATGAAAATAAATATACGTTACTTTTTAATAATTCCTAATTATAAAATTTAATCCAGTATTTAAATTGAATATAAATTTAGTTAATCCAATTTTCTAATGAAATCTGAGAAAACATAGATTGAATAGTGAAATTAATTGAGATTAAAAAACATTTATCAATGGAAATTAAACCATTATATTATACCTGAGTTAATTCATGTTATTTTTTTATGAACTAACATCACTAGAACATTCAACCACAGAATTAGATTTCCCTAAAATGTGGTTCCAACAATAATGGTGACACCATTTATGGTTTTATCCACAATGCAAGGTTTTTAAATATTATAGTAAAACAATATGGTCAAATTACCATAGAAGAATCATCTAATATAATAAAAAAATTTATCAAAGACATTCTGAATTCCCCCCAAGGGAGAGTGAGAGATTAATGTTTCCCAAACAACACAGAACATGGTATCATCCTTAAATATAGTTATATCATGATATTTGGAATACACCGGATTAAATAATAATCAAAGGAAATATAAATGAACTGGTGATATATAATATCAGAATCAATGAAAATATTCTATTAGTATCATAGGATGAATTTATTTTGATAATGAATTCTATGAGTATAGATGTCACAAATTGACCACATTAAAAATAACTAAGGTGTAGCATATTTATTAATGAACACATAACATTTTCATGAGGAATCCATTACATACCAAATTAATACTAAATGTATCATTTAAATACATAACAGTGTTTTTCAATTCATTGAAAATATTATCTCTGTGACTATATAAACTACACATTAATAACATTTTAAACTAACTAATGAAACATCATTATCAAGGTATGAGTGAATGTTTTTTAAGGGTTTGAGTTCTTGAATGTACAATTTATGTATTTATTAAGAATAATAAACTATTTTTTAAATCGATTTTGAAAAATATATACAGTTCAAGACTACTCTATGTTTATGATTATGATGTTCATACTCAAATTACCGAAAGAACCACACTAAAAGGAAAATCATGATAAGATCATTCAACACTCCACCAACACCTTTCAATTGATACAATCTAAAATTAAAAAGAGAATAATAAAAAAATTAAATATCATTATTTAAAAACCATAGTCCATTTAGAAACCAAAATGGTAAAATTTAAAATAAAATCAACTTGAAAGGATAATACATATAAGGAATAAAATTAAAAGAATTTTAAAACAATTAAAAATCATTAAATAATGTTAAATGGAAGCTAATATAATGTATACCATAGAAAATTTCACGTAGGATATATAAATACAATTAAAACCCCAATTTAAAACATTTATAACCCTTATTAACCCCACTTTTAATTTTATGATACATTGATACAATATCCCTTCCCTTTGAAAAATGTTATAGTATAAATGTATGGAATAATACAAAAACACAACCTTAATTTTATTCAAACAATTATAACATAATTTAAAATAATATTTTAATCCTTTTTAATCATGTTAAGAACACATTAGACATAACATATAAGAGAAAGGCTGGAAAATAAAAAATTCATGATTGATGTCAGATTCGTTATAGTTTAAATAGTTACTCAGTATGACTGTCATGGAACCATACAGTAGTCTTTAAAAATTTTACCAATCCATGAAAAAAATACTTCAAATGAATTATCTAGATTTTGAGTTAGTTTTTCACCTCTGGGTGTTCTAACACTTCCACATATAAAACAATTAAAATGTCAAATTAACATATGACTTGAGTATAGATTAAAATAAAATCATTTTAAATAAATATAGATAAAATATGGTAAAAAAAATAAATTCCACCATTTTGTTTTTAAATAACATTCTTAGTTTATATCATTTCTTGAAATATAGTGATCGGACATAAACTAGTGACCCCACACTTATGTTTATAAAATACTATATCATCTCTACATAACATATTCGAATTAAAATTGGAAGTTCATATCATTGTTTCAATAAAAAACTATTTCAACCTACCACATAATCTATTTCATCTAGTTATATGGTCTAAGGAATGTTTATGAATAAAAAATACCAAAAAATAGTTTCTAATAATCATAATTAATCATGTGGTAATTATTTCACCATCGAATATTTAATAAACATAAATTTTTATTCTTAATGGGAATCCAACATAGAGTGAACATATGTTCTAATACTGAGGAAAATAAAATTGGTACTTTCAAATATTAACAAAAACAAGTCCTAAATAATATAATATACCATTACATGATCTTATAAAAATCATTAAACATTATAGATAATTAGAAAAATTCTATATGATACCAAAATTATGAATAAAATGAATTGGTAGATATATCCACCATCCACTATGAATCACTAAAACATTTTTATAATGTGATCTTCACCATGTTCTACAATTCTTAAGCTTCATCACAATACATCAAAATACATGAATTATGGAGGTTTATATACACATTTGAACATAAATTTTATATCAATTTAATAAATAAGTACTCCATACACATCGGGTTTTTTGGTTTCGTGTCAGTAAAAAATTCCCAATTATATTTTAGAAATGTTTCTTAATATTTAATTTTAGAAAATATTCCATTAAATCGTTTTCGAAATAGAATTTATGAAAATAATAATCTTAACATTTGAAAAGTATAAAAAACATGTAAATACAACAACAATACATTTACAAAACCATAAACACACATTTAAATAATGATGATTATCTCATAGAAATACATTTGAAATAAATTTATAAAATAATTATGGAAATAAATTCATTTCATAGTGGAATAAGAAATGATTTTGAAAACATAGATTCTGGTTTTAATTTTTCTAAAATCTTTTGAAAATTTGGGTTTCACTATTAATGGAAAAAATGAACAACAACAAGAAGTTATTATGTGCATCATATAACATATATGAGAATAATATAAAAAAGGAGACAACTTTATTGAATAAAATATTAAAATTAATTTAATAATATTACATAATATATGTATGGTTTGAGGAAAAAACATAAAAGAACTAATTATTAAAAATTTAAATATTACATAATGTAATATTATAATAATAATTAAATGAAGGATTTTATAAAATAATATTTGTAATCAAGGATAATTTATTCAAAAGTAATGTATTATATACAATAATTTATAAAAATTAAAAAATTGATCAAAAACCATGTTAATTAAAATATTAATCACTAATCATGGGATATGATTTATGGTATTTATGTTCAAAGACCATAGGATACTCACATTATCAAATGAGAAAACAAATCATATCAAATTCATACATTATATTCAAATAAACCCATCATCCTGGCATATAAATGTTGTTATATCCATCTAATGGAACCATATCTATATCATATGTTCCTTATATTGTTATATAGTTCTTTAGAAACCATGTAAATGGATGACATGTCATTCATTATGGATCATGCACCAGTACTTCTATTAGGACTAGACCCTTAACATTATGTAATATAGTCAATTCATTTAGAATTAACTACTATTGATTTTTTCAAATATATTTTCGGTATAGTGTTTTTCAAAATTACGACAATTTTCCATCATATAAAACCAAAAGAAAAAAAAAGTGTGTAATACTAAAACAATATCCATTTCTTCCATAAGAAAATAGTATTAATAAAATATTATATATTTTCATGAAAAATATTCACTACATTAATCTGGGGTACTCATGTTCTCTAACCCATACTTAAAACATATGAAGAACATTTTAAAAAATGAATTAAAAAAAAAAGATCTATTAGGGACATAAAAATGAGATAATCTAATAGTACATGAATACTTATAAGAATATGAGATCATTTTCACAAATTAATACTCCTAGCCAAATAAGTATCATATAGTTACTTTTTGAAAACATGTCATTTACAAAAAACATAGAAAACAAAAATCATACCATAAAGATAACATGGGGAATTACATAATTAATTTTCTAATGAACATGGCCATATTATGATTTTTAACCCACACGACTCCCTTATAATGTAACTCTCATTGCTACCTTATGATATAATCCTCATAAATATCTTATGGTTTAACCATTATAGTTACATTTGGAGTAACCATACGTTCAACCTCAAACATAAATATACCCAATGAATTGGATGAATGTATTGCTATTCCACTTTATTATAATCAATTCACATATATTATAATCACAAAATAATAATACTTTCATAAAAACATTCCATTTATTTTTTTCAAAATGTGTACTTAAAGAATTATTTTTGAAGGAAAGTACATTATAAATTAATATAATTAATATGTAATTAAATAAAAATAATGTAATATGTGTAAAATCCTAAATAAAATAAATGATAAAAAAATAAATTCATCTCACAAATAAAATTAGTATTATATAATCAATGAAGAAAATGGTTAATCCCAAAATAAAAATTTGGTATAATAATTCCTTTACACCAAGTTCATCTAACTGAAAACATGATCATAACAACAAAAAAATGGTTTAATGAGTGTTAATAATATGTAATTGAAAATTTTTTATTTTTATAATTAATTATATTATATTATTACTTCTTTCCAATAACTGTTTCATTATACTTTGTTATTTTATTTGATTTAGGTGCATTTGTTTCATGGTTTCCATAGACGGTTCACTATGTATTTTCTGGTCGAAAGGAATAAAAACACCATAATAAGAATGAAATGTTGTTAATATGTTTCCAAAATATTAGATGTCAAAATAGATAATTTTTTTCAGATATTAGGATGAATCATTAATTAAAATCTTAATGAGATTGATTGAATTTAATTTAGCTATTTTTATGATTATCATAAACATATGTCATTTTATTTAGTATCATGTTAATAAATTGGTTTAAGTACATTAAATAAAAATCAATATGTATAATAATATATTATTTATCAATAATATAGGTTTAATAAATTTACATGAAGGATGTAATGAAAATGCATCGTCTCTAATGGCTGTAAATAAACACATCATGAAAAATGTTTTTGTTTTTATAACAAAAGGTATAGTATAACAGGTTTGAAGATGATTTTTTCTATAAAAAGTAAAATATTTAATTATATATTTGATAAATTAGTTTTCATGCCACTTTGATAAATAGAGGTGAATATATTAAAAAAAATGTTAAATAATTGAATAGAAAATAAAAGAAAATATAAGAGGATTTTACATCCTAAATTATCATTATTGATAACCTCTTTAAGTATGATGGTTATGACTAATTTTTGAGATGACTCAACATTGGTTCTGAGGAAGAGGCTTGGGATTGAAATTTGGAATAAATTAAACAATATACAAGTCTTTGAGGTGTGAGGATAAGAGGTGGTGATGGATTATATTTATAGTAGATCATATGGTTGTTTTTCATTATTATATTAATTTTTTATTATTTTGGATCAAGACATGGAATAATTTGAGTATTAGCACTAAATATATTAAAATAAATAATTTCTGTTTAGATTATTGTGTTTAACATAGATATAACTGATAGAATCATTTAATTTACTTATAATGTACATATCCCAATATTTTAGTATTTTACATTCACTAAAAATTCATGTTTTTTAGAAAAATAAACCCTAAGAATTTTGAAACGTTTATAATGAAATAATGATATACGTTCTTTAAAAAATTCGTATTATTTAAAATTTAATTTCGATTTAAAATCATTATTAATTCAAAAAATCAAAATTTAAAACATTAACTAATTTCCTTAATGATTTCAAAAATTAATTACATTCCCATTATATTAAATTATAATTTTAAGAAAATAAAATATTTATTTATAAATATATTTTGTGAAGAGATATTTTATTTTTAATCATTATATTATTTATAAAGTTGTCACTAAACATTTATGCTTCACAAAAATTCCAACACTTCATTTATCACTTTAAGAACATTTTGTTACCTATTCCATAATAATAATTTATCATATTTTCACATTAAGATACAAAAATTTTAATTTTAGTGTCATATTAGATGTTACTATTCTATTGGCTAGCTTACTATTCCTCAGTTTAGGTAAATATTTCATCAGTATAAATTCATTAATTTCTATAAATACAAATTATTTCATTATAAATTTATATTTAATGTGACTATATAATTCAAAAATAAAATAAATTAATAAGTACATGAGTTGTTACATTCAACACACCTTATTGAAATTGTTTCCTGGAAATTATTATTTATATATTAAAAATGTGATGGTACCTTTTCGTCATATCATTTTCACATCCCCATGTAGCATCTTCAATAATTTGGTTTCACTGTAAAACCATAATATGGTGAATTACCTTATTCTAAAACACATTCTCTCTATGATAATTAATATAAATAGTTTTATCTTACTAAGAAAAGTTAAATTCCAACAAAACTTCTTCTGGCATAAAAATAAAATGAATCTGTTATATACTTTCTCATAATTAAGACACAAAAAATTGTGTACTTGGGATAAAATCATAGGAAAAGATACTTAGTAGGTGACCAATCCAAATTTCTCTAGGATTTCATATTATCCAATGAAACATCAACATATTATTTCTTTCTGAAAAAAATGAACAATGATTTTGTATAGCGATATTATAAAAAACATTACTACATAGCTTGAAAGAAATGTCTTTCCTCTGGTTAACATTATAAATTTTCTTCCTACCGTTAGTTTTCCTCATTTTTTTAATATATTTTTCACATTATTGTCCATTTACTCTACTAATTTTAGTGACATGAAATTATATTCTCCAACTTCATCCCCAAAATCTAAAGTTTAAAAACACATTCCATATAATTCCTCAAATTGATTCATCTATATAATAAAATGAAAGATATTATTATATAAAAACTCAAATAATAAATGAAGATGATCACAACATCCCCAGAAGTATATTAATAATGCATGAATAATATCCTCTAACATCTGAATTGTTCACTTGGTCTGTCCAACAGATTGAGGATGAAAAGAAGTGATGAAATTTCTTTCTCATTCCAATGACCTATGAAGGCTTTTTACAATGTATTATGTGAACATGTGATCCCTATCAGATTTTATGGAATGGGTAACTCCATATATCATGAATATAATTTTATTGTACACTTTAAAATGGTGATTTAAAGACATAGTATCCTCAATAGAAATGAAATTTGTAGATTTAGTCAGCTGGTCAATAATAATAGATATTACATTTTTAGCATGATAACTATTTGATATTCCCACCACAAAGTCAAAGGATATATTTTTCTATGTCCATCATTTCATTGGAAAAGTATAAATCACCCAATTGGTTGTTTTTTCTGTTCTTTATCCTATTGAAAAATCAATGAATTCATGAAAAAATATTAAATTTCTATTTTCATTAAATCATAATCTTGAAGGTATATATACATCAGTGTGATTTCATGATACAATAAAGATGGAGAACAATGAGATTCATTGAAAAAATGAGTCATCAATTAGGATTCACAATGAACACATTATCTCTTGTAAAATATCAAAACAAAATATTTAACAATATTAAATTCTGGAAACATTGTTTATTTAGAAATTCTACCATTTTTTGTAAATCATCATCTTCCTTTTAAATATTGTTAATTCAATCTAACAGTGATGAATGAACTGAACCAAAAATTCATGGAAATTTATAGCACTAAAAACATCCATAAAAAATCAAATCATAAATAATTGGGTCTTAATACCAACATAAAATGGCTAATAATGCATTGTGTTTTCAGCTCAACAGATCTTCGACTATAATTTTTTCCATTATAGTAATTGATTTTTCATCCATAATCCATTATCAGATCATGTAATGTAAACTTAATAATGCTTAATTCCTTCAATGTAAATATAATCCTGAATCTTTTATGGTGAGTATATATTAACACTCGACTCCATCAAATTGGTTAGTTCACATTTTCAAAGTAAATACCTCAACTTCTAATTTCAAATCGTGTGTGGGATAATTTATTCCATGAGTATTTATTTTTCTTGAAAAATATAATGTTACATTATCATTCTATATTATAAAACAACTACGTCCCCTCAATTAAGAATCATTGTAAATGAAAAATTCATCATTTATCAGAGGTAAGGTAATCTTTGGAGCATTCAACAATATCTTCTTCAGTTCCTTAAAGAAGCCATCACAGTCTTCTATCCCAAAAAATTTAGCACCTTCCCTATTTACGTATCTAAAATGCTAGATAATAATGCAATTTTTTTTCCAGAAACCATTATTAATAACATTATAGTCCAATAATTTTGTGAATCATTATAAAATTTTAAGGGGTCTTCCAATCATCAGTAACTATTGTTTGAGAGTGATCAATTGTTTTTCCATCCTTATTTACAATATTCCAATATAATTAATATATTAAAACAAAAAAACAATTTATATATTTTAATTATAACTTATTTTCCTTAAGTGTTTCCAAGAAAATCCTTAATTTTTTTTCATGATCCTCATAGATTTTTGAAATGAATAAATATAATCAATAAAAATGAAAAAAATAACAAATAAAAAATAACAAAAAATTCAGGGAATATTATATTTATTAGATCCATTAATATATAATGGGGAATTTTTAAATCCAATGGTCATAATAAAAAACTCATAATTCATATATCTATTATAATATTTTGTTTTTGAAATATCATCCTCCATCACCATGAGCTGATGGTTCACAAATCTCAAGATAATCATGGATAAATATAGACCTCTATATAGCTGATCAATCAAGACACTGATATGAGTAAAAATATACTAATTCCTATGAGAAATATTATTCAAAACATATAATAAATTAAAATCAATTAAATTTCTAAATGAACCATATTTTTTATTAATTAAAAATATGATAACCCCATAGTGACGTTCTTAGGTGAATGAATCCATTATTAATCCAATAATGAAATTGGTTCTTCAATTCTAGAGGTCCACTGGAAACATTTTTTAAGGGGGTTTTAAATTGGACTAACATAAATAAAAAAGTATAGAGACCCTTTATTTTCATCCATTAACATTTCAGGTCTTTTTTAGAATACTTAAAAAGTTATTAAAAAAAGATGTCCAAATACCATATTAATCTAGTTCCATTGGAAACACATAAATATAATCAATGTCACATAAATGAGTTACATCATCTTCCACAAGGATGTTATTCGCTATCACCTTTAATTGACACATAATAAATTATACATATCATCAAATCCTTGGGGGAAGGAAACATAAAAATTGTTGAACTCAAATGATCATTAAGGCTAAATAAGGGAGATATGAAAGAATCATTTTTAGTATAATTGTGTGAGGCCATGACTATGAAAATAGAATTTTAAACCCAACAAATGAATGATGATATGCATGAATCATGGTATAAATCCCGGATTTTTATTAGATATGCATCAAAAGGAAATAAAGAACATAATCCATGATATCATAAAATAGGAATAAAACATGGAATTTTGGAAGACACATAATCATAAAATATTATTTTCATATTACCCAAGGTATCCCTGACAAGGCCATTATGGTGGTATCGGTTTACTCCCCATATAATATTAGTAGTCATGGTTTAATCCCATGGCCATCTTAGTTTAATGGGTTCTTTCTTTATATATTCTTAGTAGTCATGGTTCACTCCCAATTCCATCATAATAGTCAAAGTTCATTCCCAATAACATACTTTCTATCTCATGATATTTAAATCATTACACAATGAATTTGATTTAGGTATAAGCCCATCCATATCAAAATGTACTCATAAATATATGTTCCAAAAGATAATAAATAATCATATCATAACCTATGCAATAAAATGAGAATTATAAACAAGTAATCAAAACATATAATGACGAAAAAGATAGGTTTCATAATCATTTCATCATAATCATTACCCATTTAAAAAATCGGATTTGAAAATTATATAACATGTGAAAGATAAAAATGATTCCTAAACATCATGAAATCAAAAATAAATACTATAAGTGGAATAATATAAATGTAAGCATTGAATAATTTCACAATAAAATAATTATTAATATTAATTAATGATTTATTTGATGTAAAAAAAATTTCATGATCATTTAGAAATATATCTTGGTGGAAATATCATTTCTATACTGAAAACAATTTTTAAAACATATGTTTTTTTAAAAACCTTTTTATTTGAAAATATATTTAAAAATATATAAATTTATCATTGAAAATTGGAAGAAATTTAAAATCATTTTTCATTGAATGTTATCTTTATGTATAATTTAGAATCAATTTTATTGAAACATTTATTAATAGAAGGTTTTTGAAATAAAATAGATTTTACCATGGAGATATAAATATGGCCATATATCCATAAATTCACTTTTATAATTATCATAAGACAACATTTTTGGAATATATTTCTAATACATGGATATATCTTGAATAACAGGGGACATGGAAACTCGTGAGTATTCATTAGAGATGTAACATAATATTTAAATAATGTAAGCATAATCATAAACATTCTTGATACAAGAATAGATTGTTTCAATAAAATCTTACCACATGGTATCATGGTATAATACACTCCATGGAATTTAAAAAAATTACATGAATTATAATATATCAAGAAATGGAATATATTAAATATAGATAATTTATAATAAATTTAAACACACCATGAAAAAAGAACAATTTTTCATATAAAAACATGTGTCTTAGAGAAGAAAAATTAAGACAAAACTATCTTACTAATTTGGTACCTTTTGAAAAATATTCCCCTTGAAATAGAGGTCATATAATGGATATCAAAAAAACCCAAATACATGTGTATATTAATCATTTAATACATCCATGTTTATTATATACACCACACAAAAGTAATGTGTCGTGAATAATGTTTGTATCTCATAGATATAAAAAATTAGAGGGAATCCCCTTACCTTGTGTCATGACTATGTCGTTTCATATACAATTTTACTATAATATAAATTTTATTTTATTATGAATCTTTTATATAATCATTTTATAATATCTAATACGATTTATGGTTTGATTATGATCATAACTTACTCACTTGTTTACAATTCTATGGTAATGTTTCACTTCAGGTGATATCCTTTTTGTTTTCGCATGTGTCTTAATTTGTTATATCTTTGGTCCATTTATAATGATTTACATAATGTTTTAAAACATAAAAAATATAATTTATATTCAGTATATATGTATTATAATAATCTATATAATATAGAACTATGAAATGAAAATACATTGTTCATGGAGATGGTAGACCCTATATATTCATGAACTTTGTCTATATATATATCATTATTAAATAATAATTATTATATAATATATATCATATATTTTCACCACAAATATCCTTAATACATTCCATGTAGTGGATGAAATAATCCCATCTTACTGAGGGGGATGGTTGTCCACACATTTTCAAAAAAAATTATTATATTTACTCCAAGTCAAACATATAATGATATGTTTGGTAAAATGATTGCTAAATCTAAAATAAATAATGAAAATAATTAATATTATATATAAATATATTATTAATATTAATTTCTAACATGATATGTTATAAATAATGAATGAACCATACTCGATTTGTCAGACTTTAGCTAGTCATACAAATATAATGTATGTTCATTACCCATTGGATGAAGGTGTGTATAAGTGTAGGTGAAAAACATATCATAAAAATATAAAATTTTATATTAATTTTTTTTGTTTTATTACTATGTAATAATTACTATTGAGGGTGTTTAAAATGAAAATGAAATAATTTAGTTTGGGGGAGGGTTTTACCTCTTAATCTAGTAACTCCTTTTGGATTGCAACAAATGCATTTCATGATTAATTTATGACCATGGGAGGCCTCAAATTGGGATTTAGAGATGTTGGGGATTTATTTTATTATATTTTGGTTTAGGAAATTTTTCATTATAGTTTCTAGGATGATGGAGTATAAGAGGCCTTTTTATAGTTGGAGGGGAGTTGCATACTTGTAAATTTTGGGAAAAATAATTCCACCCATGTTTTTTCCTACCAGGTGCATCTAATAATGTGAAAAAATTAAATAAAAGGTATTATTTAGAAAATATATATCCCAAATATGGATCTTTGACATATTTATAGGTCATTTTTGCCCTTATGATTAATGTTTAGTTCCTTGGTATGCATCATTTTACATTAATCGTAATAATAAATTGTATTTAATTTCTCTAATTTTGTGGTAAAAAAATAATTGTATAATAGTATAAATTAGATATACATTTTATCCAAAATATATAATACATTATTTCAAATTTTAATCAATGTATATCCATTAATTTATTTAAAATTAATCTCACAATTGGCTGGACATCGGGGTGTTTAATGTAAATACATTCAAACGTTTTCTATGAATTTATACTCACTTTCATAGAGAAATTTTGATCAAGTAACTAAATAGATTTAATTGATAAAACTATTATCTAATTATACATTTAAATTATATAAAATTAAAATTTATCCTTATATATAAAAAGATAAAATTATAGTTCTGAATTAAAATCTGGTATTTTCACTATTCATAAAAAATTGATGTTTTACATAAAAATCAAGAAAACTGCCCGAAAATAATTTAACAATTTCTTTATTTAAAAATTAAGTGTATATTATCAAATTAATTTATAAAATTTTCTAATTTTTTTTTAATAATTTATATAGATGGACATTAAAAGCTGTTCGTTTCAGAAATTTTTATTTTTAAACATATAAGGAATTTAAAAAAATATGATTCATTATCAATATGTATTATTTATATAAAACGATTGTAAATTATATTTTAAAATTATTTATTACTATTTAAAATACTGTGTTTAAATGATAGGTAAAAATTGTCTCATTTGAATTATTATATCATTAAAATGATGTTTTTTATAAACATGATGTTTCATGTATTGTACGCCACGTTAGTGTTGTGTGTAATGTACACCAAGTTAGTTTTTTCTGTATCATACACCAATTCATATATTCATGTAATGTATACTATTATGGTACCATTTTAATTTATTGTTTGACATAGTGTGATACATGATATTAATGAACGTATAGTTTTTTTTAAACATCTATAAAAACAAGGGTTGTTACATTCGATACCCCTTAAAATGTATTTATCCGTTGAAATTAATTTCTTTAGGAAATAAACGGGGACAAATTTATATCATAATATCATAATATTCCCATGATGATTCCTCCAACTATATATTTTTATATAAAACATTGTCCATTTGAGTGGTCTTGATTTATAGAACATTATTTGTATGGTCCAGAAAATTATATGGTTGTTCCTCATAAGAATGATCCTTATCCAGTGGTATGACCTCTGAATTCAGCACATATAAAGGATCATTTATATAATACCTCATTATATTTACATGGGACAAATCGAATACATGATTGTGATTTGGAGGGAGATCCATACGATAGTCTATTATCATGATACGATCAAGAATCTCAAAGGGACTGATATAGTTTGGTATTAGTTTCCCTCTTTTTATGAACCTCATAAAAATATCAAAGGAATTGATAAAGTTTGGTTTTAGTATCCCTTGATTTCGGGTTAATTCTGAGGAAGAAAGAAGAAATGGTGATTTTATAAGTACATAATGTGTACTTCTGTGTACACGTTGGGTACTATGCTTCTGGTTACCATTGCATACTGACCGTGTAATAGATGATTACGTTGCTATTTGGTGACCTGGAAGACCGATAAATGATAGACCAGATGATGAAAATACAAAATAATTATTTTTAATAAACACTTTGTGTACATTTCATTTAATTTGACATATCAATGTGGGGCCATGTCTTATGTTAATAATCATCATCTTATCCCCATCGTTCATATAAAAGATAAATGAAACCACTGAAAATGTTCAAACCCCTAATGATTCTCTATTAGAGATCCAATTGAGACACTGTTAGGGGAGTTGGAATCCCATCAGATAGCTCTCAATAATACATAGATCCATTCTTTCAGATTCTTTATTTTATTTGAGTTATTCATGGTCAGTCGTTTTTCACTATTTTTATATCTATGTTGTTCCAGGAAGATTCATGGGATGACATTCAATTATATTGATGGTACAACATCGAGGTAGGTGTTTTGTGCCATTTTTTTATATTTTGATTATATATGATAACAATGTTATATACCCAGGATTATAGTATTTCTTGAATTGAAATCATACCCTATTTATTACCGACAATGATTTGATTGTTTGATAATGGGATCTTGATTATGTGTAAGGTTAGAAACCATGTTTCAAGATACCCCATGGGTGTGATTCCAATGATTTATTAATTGTAGTTATTTATTCATGGATGTGTGTTATGATATCCTGGACTTCCATGACTTGTCTAGTTTGGATGGAGTTGTTGTTTATATGGAATGCATGTGACATGATTCGTAATTGTTTAGCCATGTAGTAGTTTCAGACTACATGTTATTTTTTTCATATTATGTGCACACTGTTTTTCCCATCGGCCATGAGAGACTTGGACTAGGAAGACTTTAGGGACTTACAAATAATATACACAGGACATTGAGAGCCTTGTTGTAGATGATTGAATTAGGGGTATTGACCAAGAAAGCTACAATGAAGGTCACTTATATTTTGTTGATTCTATATTAACCTAGGGGTTTTTACTGTGACTGTTATCCCGAAGGTTTCTTATAATTTAGTTATGCAATTTTGACAAATTGGTATTGACTATAAGTGCTTCCCCGATATTCGTTGTAATTAACATATACTATGTAGAACCAAAGGGATTAGACCATGAGAGAATTCTAAGAGAGTTGTTTATTAATGAATGAATGATTGTTATGAGTCTTCCAAACCAAAAAATTATCTTGGACTCAGACATACTTGATTGTTTATATGGTAGTCTGAGACATTTAGTTTATTATTATTACACATGGGGATATAGATCTTCGGAGATATCCAAAGATTTCATGATTCAAATGTTGAAAAATAAATGAAAATTATTATAATTGAAAACTATAAGATTGTATTATTTTGAGAATATATAATATTATTGCTTCATTACTTCATATTACGTGTTTTATATACTTACTAACAGTTAGGTACATAACTTTTGGTCATTTCCTACTAGGATTCATCTAGCACCCAATTTTCGCAATTTCGTGGAACCAAGAAGATTATATGATTTCATCTGTAGATAAGGGAACACTCTATTCTTCATGAGGTACTAGATTGGTATTAGAGCTGGAGAGAATATGATAAAGATGAGGCTTCTAATACTATTAGAGTTTACATTTTTTTGTATATGGGGTTATGTTTTTTATTTCAATCATTGTGACTTGTTTGGATGTATTCCACAAAACATGTGACATGCATCATTTCTATATATATGCTCCAATTATTTATTGCTATCAGTATTCAGATGTTTTTTTTCAATTGTATGGTATTAATATTTTGGAAACTCTTTAATATTTGTGTTACACTATGTATATTATGACAACATTGTCATAGTTTCCCCTTTATCACACAGTGGCCCTCGTTGCTAGTCAGAAGTCTCTAGTGTTTGGGGAAATATGCTGGAGGTTATGGGAACAACTGGGTTTGGGGAACCTTTGGGTGGAACCCATATCTAGTAAATTTAAATGTTGTATCATAGGGGTTTCATTTTATCTTTTATTTACTATTTAGAGTGAATATACTACGAGAAGAAGTAAATGGAGTTTTGTAATTAGATGTGCCTCGTAGTACCTAAACCATGTATAGGAAAAAGCATTGTTACCTTAGATATTTCAATTTTTCTTGGTTTTTCAAATGTTATAGTTTATTTGATTTCGCCAATGGGTCACTAAATTGTTTGTGATGTTATGAATTATATCATTGTGGTTCTATTTCTTTTTCACCTCAATGAAATGAGAGTTTGTCATCTCATTCATCATATAATAAATTGTTAGAGATAACATGCTATTAATTCTTCTCATTCCATTTATGGTACATTACTAATTTCATGATATTGTGGTAGATGTTGTTCTAAATATGCATGTTATTATGATAGATTTCATGAATAAAATACATTTTATTTTGATATGGTATTTTTATATATAATTTCTCTTTTGGATTAGAGAAAAACATTGGTTCTTAATGTGTTATAGGCCCTCTTGGATCAGAATTTAGAGGATTGTATTTCAAAATTACTTGATTTTTTTTCAAATATGATAAAAATAAGGATTCCAAAATTTGATTCTCTTCAATAATTGGATTTCACAGATCGGAACAAGGAATTCATTACACAAATTTTATGGTTTTGTGTGTTCTGGATTTTTTTATAGGCTTACTATCCAGAAACCCAAATAACACTGTGTGTGATGTTATGAACACACACCATGTTTCTTATGTTTTGGAAGAAATTAATTATATTATGTACACATCATGTGCAATATTCACACAACATGTAGTTATCAACCTTGTGAATAACTATGTGTGTAGAGACTTGGGGTTTGGTAAATATTCATAGAACATGTTGTGTACTGCGTGAACATTTCATGTGGTTGTTGAGCGAGTATTTGGATGTGTGACTAATGTTATGGGTGGATACTTCTTTTGAGTACACACAATGTCTAGTGTGATCATGTTGTATATTGTTAGACCAGTAGGACTATGTGGTTATAGCCTTGTAGAGGTACATGAGTAGGAGGTAATATTCATGTACTTTCCATGTCTCATGAGGAATAGGTTGTGTGTATGGGGTGTTACACAACTAGGTTAATATAGGTAAACTCGCCTGTTAAGGATTATGGGAAAATGACGTGTAATGGTTCTATGTTCCTTGAAACCCATATTTTGTAAATCTTCCATGATTTCCTTTTCCTATTCTTTTCATGAAATTTTTTGTTGTAGTCCATGATTATCATGAACATAGGTGTCTTCTTGACCGTGTAATGTATTTCCCCCAAGTTGTCATATGGTTGTACGCCATGTACAATGTAATGATTAGACACCAGAAATAGTAGATCAAGTACTACATGGAGATCCTCCAATCATGAACATATTGTCCCCTGATGTTATACTAGATTAAGGTGTCGATTCAATGTTCCAAGATGGTTTTTTGAGGATGATTTAGTTTTTCAGGGAATACCAGATCATGACCTGACTATTGATGAATTGATGCAGGTGTTCTAGTAGCAGCATCCTCCCACTTTTTCCTGGGATAGAGGACCATAGTCTGTAGGGTCATGGTTGTATTCCATTATTTCTATCATAGAGCATCTGGAGATGCCTCTTGAGTAGATAGTGTAGCTCACGACATACTTTCTATGTGGTTCCCCCAAGAGATGGTGGAATGTTATCTCACAAGTAGGATATCATGAGGATATGATTTGGGAAGAGTTTTAGAGGACAATTCAATGATTACTTCTACAGTGAGATGATGAGGATTGACTGATCCTGGGGATTCATGAATTTTGAGTAGGGTTCTCTTTGATTAATGAATTATTCTTCATTCTTACTGATCTTCAACACTTCACACTTGTTTTGGGTGGTGATGAGTTATCACTATCTAGGAATTTTGAGGATGGTCTTAAGTACGACATCCAATCACATGTGAATGTTTTTAGGTTGAATTTGGTGAATTCTATTGTAAACTAACCAATAATAACCATGTGAAATTTGAAGGATTTTGGAGATGAGGTCTTGGTAGGTTCCATTTCAAGGGTTGGTGCTCCTTCGATAAAAAATAAGAAGTTCTATAGGGAGGACCCACACCATATTTCATCAGGTAGCTAGGTGGGGTGCTACCAAAGCGAGAAGAGTGGCCACATGAGGCCTCAGTGCCCGAGAGTCCCAACATAGTGTCATTATTTTGGTAATATGGGTAGTCATCACCATTTTTTCTAGATGTTTTGACCTAAAAAAACTACGAGGGGATATGTTATAAATACATGTTCAATATCTGGACCACTAGTTTCTGATCAATTAGGGAAATGGGGCTCTTCAGGCTGGGAAAGTGGTTTTGTGTATTGTATCAAGAAAACAGTTTCTCACTAATAGTAGTGTGGATCCATTCAGGGTTTCCATGAAAGGTCTTAGTGCCATGGAGCATGTTAGAATTTTGTGATGCAACAAACCTAGGAGTAGTAGGATCATGGATCCCCAACAGTTTGAGGGGAAATTCTAGTTTCCTCAGTTTTAGCTTCAACCCTTTTTGATATTGTTGATTCTTATATATTTATTTTGTTTCCATTGTATAGAACTCTGGGATCTAAGTCTGTAATTATAATTATGTTATGATGATAGACATTCCATTGGGTATTAATAAAACATGTGTACATCAGTGCAAGGAGATCCCTCTTGAAGTTGGTGGGTTTCTCTTCTTGTGGGACCTCTATATCTTGGATATTAAAGGCTTTGGTTTCCTTATTATAGTGGATGGGTTAGTATCATTTTTTCCCATTGTTAACGTCAATCTATATAGGGTGAGTTTTACTTCCATAGAGGGATAATACATTCAACACAAGGGAGAATGGGATGTCTAGGAGAGCATAGATTGAACCATGCATCATCGGCTGGGAGTAATTATAGATTGGATTTCATGTCTATATCTGGATGACTGTGGGACTTCATAGATTGACTTTCCACAATTGGTGTATTGTTTCATATATGTCTATTGAGACTATGAGGGTAACTAGTGTCTATTCCTCCGTTTATGGTGGCTTCACCATAGTTATAATAGAACAAGATGAAATTGGAGGAGTTAGAGGAAATGGTTTTCCTCCAACCCAATAATTATTTCTTGGGGTTCAGCTATCATTTTTCTGAAGAAACAATATAGTACCCTAAAAAAGTTTGTGGATTATCAGATGATGAAACAATTGATGGTCAAGAACTGATATCCCCTGCCGAGGATTGATGTTCTCTATGATCATTTTCACGGATCCCATGTGTTCTAGATGATTGAATTGATATCTTCTTATCATCATTTTTATATTATACCATCATATATACATCTTACAGCATTTCAATATAGGTATAATTTCTTGGAGTATTTGGTCATTCTGTTCGGTCTCATGAAAGTAATGAAATTTTTCAAGTAACCGACCAATCAAGTGTTCCATCCCCACTTTGAATATTTTGTGGTAGTCTTTATAGAAAATATCTTGATATACTCTCACACATGACATTACCATTCTAGTCATATTGATGTAATATTGAGTACAATGAGTGAGAATTTTATATATAATATGTTCAAAAAATGCCACATCTGGATGGATCAGATTCATTTGATAGGTCATTTCTTCTCAGAGATAGCTGTATCAGTAGGCCCATAGGAGATGATAGAGATAGTTTCATGGAAGTATCTGAAGAAAGTATTTGAGGTACAATGTTTTCTAGGGATGGATGGTTACTATAGACAATTTATTCAGGACTTCTCATGTTTATCAGTTCCACCTATGGTCCTGACTAAGTCGAGTGTGATGTAGTTGTAGACATATTTTGGTGATTCATAATTTTAGGATCTAAAATGGAGTATGAATTCAGTATAAATACATATTTTTCCACAATGGGAAACAGATAAACCATTTATTAAGAAGCATCGGGAATTGGGCTAGGATTAGTGATTATGGAGTGGGAAGGAGTCGTTCTGTTAGGGTCTTGGCAGTTGAGGCCACTTGACAAAAATTACTCATCCCACAATCTCGAGTTAGATGCAGTTGTGAATGCTTTTCACTGTTGGAGATGTTATCGTTTATGATATCATTAGGCTGTTTACAGATACAAAAAAATATCCTCAAGGATATATTTAATCAATGACATAAACATTTGAGACAACGAAAGTGGGTTGAGTACCTTATATCTTTTTCCATTGATATTTCTCACACACCTAGGAGATGCAAGGTTTTGGCTGATGCATTGATCAGGAGGACTCAAATACATGTAGTTTTGAAGTCCAGTAGTGAGTGAATGGTTATGGATTTGTTCACTGAGATGTGTTTGTTGGTGAACAATTTCTAGTGGAAACCATTTCTTTCTTCTATACATGTTACCTCAAATCTACTGGATCGAGTGAAAATGAGGCAGTTGTAAGATTCTTAAGGCCTAGTCCTATGAGATAATGTGTGAGGTGAGGACCCCATTCCTAAG
This sequence comes from Viscum album, assembly GCA_963277665.1. Taxonomy (NCBI): domain Eukaryota; kingdom Viridiplantae; phylum Streptophyta; class Magnoliopsida; order Santalales; family Viscaceae; genus Viscum; species Viscum album. The sequence goes on from OY728138.1 coordinate 897,353,085, forward strand.
TGGAGTGTATGCGAAGATAATGTTTTGAATTTTCATGGACATATATGGGTGTTTATAGACATACGTGAGGATTATATGTGTGATTTTAATTCCTCGTAATAGGGATTTCATCAATATGTCACCAATATGTATCAATATATTCAAAGTCAGTATTGGTGGAATGTTATGAAGAGGGGTGTAGTTTTTTAGGAGAATTTCCACCTATTAGTAGGTGATTACAGAGCATAATTGATAGGTAGGGAAATTATAGGAGTTACCCATTACCGAGTGGGAGTGAAATAATTTCACAAGGGTTTTTTTGATCTGTTTACTGAGGTCACCTTGAAGAAATGATGATGTTAGGGTTTTTATCGACAGGCTCACGAAGGTTTCACATTTTCTACCGATTAACAAAAACTTCTCTGTTGATGAGTTTGGAAGGTTTAACATAAGAGGGATAATACGTTTTCCTAGGGTTCTAGACTCTATCATTTAAAATAGGGCTTCTCAATTTAATTCTTGTGGCATGAATGGAATACATAGGGAATTGGGTACCTTGGTACTTCTAAGTACTACATACCATCCTAAGAAGGATGGAGAGTTTGAGTGCACACTTTAGTTTTTGGAGCAGATGATTCGTGAATGAATCCCTGATTTTGGGGGAACTTTTAAGAGACACATAACCCTAGTAGAATTTACAACAATTTCAGTTTTTGGGAAATGATTTAGATAGAACCTTTTGAGGCTTTGTATGGAAGGCCATGGAAATCACCCTTATGTTGGCTAGAGGCAGGAGAGGCACCTATGATGGGAACCAATCCTGTCCAGGAGACCACTGATATGTTTGAGTTGATTTAGAATAGAATGGATACTACAATGTGTTTCTAGAAATCTATTTGTTATTGATGGAGACGATCTCCAGAGTTCGAGATCAGAAATCAGGTATGTTTGGATGAGATTATATCAAATATACACAAGAGGAGGGTGAATTGTGTCATTTCAAAAATCATTACTAGATCATGTTCTGTCCTTTATTATTAATCAAATTGATTAATGCAAAGGAAATATGAAATTCAGGGACACACAATATATAGTGGTTTGGGGAATAGAAGGACCCTAGTCCACTCTACCAACTCTCTACTCCATGAGCTTGGCGATTTTCACTATCTGTTCCTCATCTCAACAGACCATTCAACAACTGAGTGTAGGCAGCTAGAACCTTTACCATCTAAGGAAAATCACATCCTTCTGGTTCACTCACAGATCCTACATATCTTAGAATAAGAAGCTAGTCACTCAAGATAAAAAGTATTTGTTATTTGAAAAAACTCTCCCGATTGTTCTTCACAATTGTATCAAAATGCAATTGACAGTAAATGGATCATCGTCTTCAAAAATAATGATTATCAAGAAATAGTCATTATGAGTCTATACCATTGTAGTAGATATAGAAATTTAAATCCCATCATCATTATTAGCATATTCAAATTATATCTCCAATGTTGAATAAGTGAATCTTTTTTCGTGTATCTTCTTCTTTAACAAACATAGATTTTTTCGCTCTTCGTACTCAACACAAATGTAGATCCTGATTGAGTAGGTTTTTACTTCTCTTCTAAAAAGCTATACAGATGATCTCATATTTTGATAGATGAATCTACTCTTGTATTCTTGATCACTATTTTCAGTTCGTACTTATACAAACCTCAATATAAAACAGATATAATGAATACTTCCTCTGTAAAAATTAGAACCACAATCTTCACCATATTACTCACTTTATTCAATCATTTGAATTTATAGAGTTTTCATAACAGTCCTTGTAATTCTACATTAAATGATCATTTTAATTCAATACTTAAATTTCCTTGAAATCGTAAAATACACCCTTTAAAATCAGCATTTAATCCAGCTTAAAATCATCCTGATAATTCTCTTGTAGATTGTTGAATAATAATATAATTTTTAAATTCATTGACCCAAAATGTAAGGTTGAGTTGTATAGTATGAATCCTCTGAACGTAACGTAGATCATAAACCTAAGGTTGATGACGTAGCCTTCAAACGTAAGTCTGTTAACATATGGTTGATCCCAAACGTAGGGTTGGCCATCTATACATTTCATTCAAATGAACGATAAATTATCTATAATTTTATAAGCTTCCAAATGAAAGGTACATGATCCATAATTTTATAAGAAACATAACATTGTTTACAGAAGTAAGTTTCATGAGCCATACATTTGACAAACAAATGTAATGTTTGACACATACAGATGGTTCTCCTTCCATACTTTTATTATATCCCAAACGTAGGGTTCTTTCTTAACGTAGGGTTCTTTTTCATACTTTTCCGAAAACATTACCATACTTTTCTGATAGCTTGTAATGTAAACAGTGGCTTCCTTTCTTTACACTACGTTTTCACATGTAGGGTATGAAAAGTGATTCAAAAACATGCTTATGCAATTCTCGAATACAGTGAGCATGAATAGTGTTTCCAGAACATGCTAATGCGAATGCTTTAACAAATGAATCTAGTTGTTCATGTACATAAATAATTCATCTAGAGAATAAAAAAATAAATAATAAATTCCTGAAATATACTTAAAAACCCATTAGAAAACTATTAATGGTATTTTTGAGCAGCAAAATCACCATAAAGAGATAGATTATTATTCCAAAAAATCTCCCTCTATAAATAAAAACATTATGTATTGTTGAAAACAACACATTCTCAACAATCTCCCACCATTTTGATGATCACAAAACCCATGAAATAATAAATGAATTTAATTTTCAAAATTAATTACATATTTTTTAGAATTTTGATTCGACAAATCAATATTTAATTTTAACAAGATTATTTCAAAAATAATTAAACATTGTATCATCTATAACCATAAAAATTAATTTCTCCCCCTTTTTGCAAAGTAAACATTATATTTTAAAAAAATATATCACCTTAAATAAAAATAAATAATAATAATAAATATTTTTATAAGAAAAAAATATTTTTAAAGAAAATATTTCTTCATATTTATTCCTAAAATAACATAAAAAAGAATGAGTAAAAAATTTTCATGTTTATCCAAATTTCTCCCCCTTTTGTGATATCAAAAAGAATGACAACATAAGTAATATGACACGTATTAATGTATCACTAAACAAAATTTTATGTTATTTCATACTAGTTATAAATTAGTGAATCTGGATTACTGTCATATCTAATCAATGATAGTAAAAAAACAAACAAACAAATATATAATGAAAAATATTTTCATTGAAAATAATTTAAAGTACAAAATTGATAAATACATGAATCAAGGGTTGGTCAGGGTTTAGATAGGGTATTTCTTGGTTGAACTACTTCCTTGATTTATGATAGTTTCTCCCTTAGTCTCCTCATCATTCCATCACCATGCATAAAAATAATATATCTATTCTCTTGTGTCATATTAATGTCTTCAATTATGTTGAGTTTGAAAAACTCATGTAGTCATTCTTCCTTCTCCAAAAACAAGGACAACATTTCTATTAAATTATCCAATATAGATCTGATTCCAAATTCATTTGAGGTTAACTTTTCAACTAAAAACTTTTTATTGACTAAAGGCACTAAAAGAGGACCACTATTGCATTATAAATTATGCAAAATGTCATTCATATCAACAAAGATAATGGTTATAGCCTTAAATCTTCTGATAAAATATGGGGAAGTATCTGAGCCACTGGCCTCATCGATCCTGACTGATGCCAATTTTTTCTCCATAATTGACTTAAGATCTGAAAAATCTGACTTCATAACCATTTCAGAATTTAATTTTGAAACCTCATTCAGCATGTCCTACTTAAAATCTTCAGCTTCTTTCTTTGAAACTGTACTATTTTGTAGCCTCTATAAGTGTAATTTTTCTTTTTCCAATGGGCTAATTAGAGCATCAATCTCTTTCTTCGCTATCTCTAACTCCCTGTATATTTCTTCAACTTCCTCATTTTCTGATTTAGAAGTACATTGTGCTTGATTCTTCTTTTTAGCATGAAAGTGATGTACTAACACTAGGGGTAAGGATTCATCGTATTCTTTATCGTTATCCTCTCTAACTGGTTGGTCTACAATTTTTTCCTCTAAGTCTTCTCCAGACTCTTTCACATAAAAATCCTCTTGCAGAACTTCGGTTTATAAATATAAAGGGTTTTCATCCTGTACAACAACAATAAATTCTTCTATCTGATTCTATTGAATATTTTCATCTTCAACTAGTTGAGGGCTTTCCACATCTACTCCAGGTAGTGCCTCTTTTTCTATTTCATCTTCAGCTTCTTGTTCTATTCTTTCAACTGCAATTCTTTTAGGTTCATCTTCTGTAACAACCACATCCTATTCCTAAGTCTCTCTTTCAGAATCGATTTGAATTCTAGATTAAATCTTTATGTTTTTACACTGGTTCTAACATCTCATCAACAACATCCATTGATTGTTCAGTAGTAGCTTCTCATACAAATCTATAACTAAACAAATCATGTGAGGTTAAACCATTTGAAACCTACTCTTCATGAGCATTAGCATGTCTTATTATTTTTACTTGATGTCTTTCTTGACTTCTATCCTCTGGTACAATATCAACTTCAAAACTTATTCATAAGGAAATAGAGCTAACTATGGGTGTAGGTTGATTTTCCTACGACTTTTCAGGCTGAGCCTGAGTTCTTTCTTCTTCTACTTCTTCATCAAATCCTACTGGCAGGATTTTTCATTTTAATGTACTCCATAAATAACCAATTTTTCTTTACTGTAGCAGCATTAAAAACATTACAATGGTGAAAAATAATTCTAGCATCAACCAGTCTCACCATGTCTTTTTTGAAAAAGAATTTTGAGATTAATCTACCAAAAGGGTAGAAATTCATTCTAGTTTTACATTGATAGAATTAAATCATGTACCTCACCATGTACATAATAAAATTTAATTTTACATCACTGATCATAAGATACATTATGTACATGTCGGGATATAGTATCTTCTCCACCTCTGACATTCTAGGTTCTATCCATGTTTGTACAAATTTCAGAAGGATCCTCTGATCTGGTTCCAAATAATTAATGTACATTTTCTTTATGTTAGTAGAGCCAAATAGAAAGTCATTATGTATTCAAGTTTATGCACATAATCTCCTATAGTTTAGAAATAAAAATGAAGCACTACCTCATGAGGGAAGTTCATTATCTCTCTAATTTCAACTAAAGAGATTGAAAAATCTCTATCTTTATCTTAGCCATCATGGTTTCATAATCATCTCCTAAACTAAATTGAACTGATTTAATGAATTATTGAAGATCGGAATCATATAAGAATTCTTTATTCTAAAGATTTAAGGTATGTTCAAGATTCTAAAATGACACTGCCTATTTTAACAACTTGTTCGTCTGAAATATCCATTTTAAATCCATCACCTTTCCCTGTAGGATTTTCCTTCCCTCAGAGCGTTGTGTCTTGGCATTGTTGGTCTTGGTATCATCTTCTCTCTTACCCATTGGCATTTTTCAAAAATATCTACAGGTTTTGAGGTTATGGTTTTGGAGGTTTGTAGATTAGGGTTGATAATCAGTGATTCAGTTTCGCGGGTTTGAAAGGGTTTTGATGGAAATGAAACAATTCCAAATTCAAATGGTTCTGACAGCCATGATTCTAATGTTTTTAATAATAATTAAATATATTTTAAATAAAGAAAAATTATCCATAGAGTATATTAAAATAAATAACAAGTTCAAATTTAAATAGAAGAAAGAAATTAAAATGAATAAAATCAATATTTTATTTAAAAATAATCAAACCTAGTTTCCCCATAATAAAATCAAACCTTGCAGTGGGAAGTGGTTTAGTTAAAATATCTGTTAATTGAATTTTAGTACTTAAAAATTACAAATATTTTTTTTAAGAACATGATCTCTTAGAAAATGATGACTAATATCAATATGCTTCGTCTTAGAATGATTAGTAGTATTTTTTTTAAATATTTATAGCACTATTATTATCACATAAAATTGGTTATTATTAACATTTAGTCGGAAATCTATAAGATTGTTTTTCATCCACAACACTTGTGCACAGCAACTGCCAGCAAGAAACATATTCTGCCTCAGCTGTTGACAGGGAAACTAATTGTTGTTTTTTACTTGACCACGACACTATAGATTTCCCTAAAAACCGACAGGTACCCGAAGTGATTTTCATATCTAATATACAACTCCCAAAGTCTGTATTTGAATATAAAATAAAATTAAAATCATCTGTTTCGGGGTAAATCCGAGATTGAAAAAAAGATTCTTTTAAATATCTAAAAATTATTTTAACAGTAGTAAAATGTGATTCTTTTGGATTTGATTAAAATATAGCACAAAGACATACTGTTTACATTATATCTGGTCTTCTAGCATTAAGATATAAAAAACTAACAATCATAACTCTATATAACATGTTGTTAACTGACTTTCAAGTTTCATCCAAATAAAGTTTTATATTAGTATACATTGGAGTTGTATATGTCTTGCATTTTTCAGGTACAAATTTCTTATGTAAATAAGTAATGTATTTTCATTGATTAAAAACTTTTCCAAAATCTGTTTGATGAATTTGAAGTCCTAAAAAGAAATTTAATTATCTTATAATACTCATTTAAATTTTTTTTCATTATATTTGAAAACACATGACAATAAGATTTAATAGTTGATCAAAAATTACATCATCAACATAAATTTGATCCAATAAAATATTAGAATTTATAGTTTTCTTAAATGGGTTTGGATCTTCCATTCCAACAGTAAAATTATTTTTCAGAAGAAATGTTCTTAATATTACATACCACGATCTAGGTGCTTATTGAAGGCTATAAAGTGCTTTGTATGCTTAAAAATAGAATCCAGTTTTTTTTTTAATTTTCAAAACTAGGAGGTTGCTCAACATAAACATCCTCTATTAAATATCAATTTAAAAAGTCAGACTTAACATCCATCTAAAATAACAAAAAATTCATATGTGATGCATATGCTAAAATTATTCTAATAGCTTCCAACCTACCTACATGTGAAATGGTCTCATTGTAATCAATACTTTCTTCTTGATTATATCCTTTTTCGACAAGTCTTGATTTATTTCTAGTTAATATACCTTGTTCATCTTTTTTATTCCAAAAAACCCATTTTCTTCATATCACTAGATAATTATGTGGTCTTTCAACTAATTCCCAGATATTATTTCTCTAGAACTTGTTTAATTCTTCTAGCATTGCTATCATCAATATGTATTCCTCTAAATCTTCTTTTAATGTCTTAGGCTCTAGTGGGGATATAAAGGGAAAGAATTCTACAAGATTTCATAATTTCTTCGAGGTTTTATTTCTGTTTCAATGTCAGCTATTATAGTTTCTAAAGGGTGATTCTTTAGAGTTATAGTCTGTCTAGATAGAAAACGTATATGTCTTATTGTATCTTGTTCTTCTGAACTGGACAAAATTTCATTTATATGTTTTTCAAAATCATTTTTCAAATTCTAAAGTCTAATGTTATCATTAGAGTCAGATTCATTAATTTTCACATGAACTGATTATTCATCAATCCTTGACTTCTTATTATAAACTCTATAAGCTTTGGATGTAGCTAAATATCCTAAAAAAATGCATTCCTCAGATATTGGATCAAACATACCAAGACAGTCATTAGTCTTCAATGTGTAAACCTTGAATCCAAAAATATTAAAGTAATCTAATTTAGGTTTTATATTATTCCAATGTTCGTATGGGTTATTTTTCAAAATTTTTCTAAATAAGACACTATTAATTATATAGTAGGATGTTCTTAAAACAAATTCCCAAGAATATGTAGGAAGAATGTTTTCATTTACCATAGCCTTAGTCGTATCTTGAATATTCTTATTTCTCCTTTCAACAATTCCATTTTTCCAAGGAGATCTTAGTTCAGGGAAAGAATATTTAATACCCATGTTTGAGAAAAAGGAATTAATTTCCTAAATCTAAAATTATTAACTATTTTCACTTATTAATGAAATTATATTGAAACCTTTTTCATTTTTAGTGGATTTATAGAACATTTAAATAAATTAAATGCTTCATTTTTAAATTTCAAAAATAAAATCCATGTAAATATAGAATAATTATCAACTAAAATATATACATATAAATTACCAGTCATGATTACTACCCTTGAAGGTCCAAACAAATCCATATGGATATGTTCTAGAGGTTTAGTTGCATCAACATTTTTAACAGATTTCAAGGGTGATTGTATTGCTTTCCAAGTTGACCTGCATCACAGAATCTCTCACATTCAAATATGAGACTATGAAAATTAGAAATTAAGTGTTTATTAGATAATTTATGTAAAACAGATACATTACAATGTCCTTGTATCCTATTCCAGATACAAGATTCATTCAATTTATCATTTAAGAAATTTAAATATTGTTTCCATAAGGAGTTTATAACCAGGGTGAGTACATTATCAATTTTTGGTGCTCTAAATTAATGTAGTTTATTTTTTAAAATTGTACATCAATTATTAGAAAAATCAACAGTATAACCATCATGACAGAGTTGAGAGATACTTATTAGATTGTGTTTCAATCCTTGTACAGAAATTACTTTATTGTTTGAGATAGTTTCTAGATCTCCAACTATTCCAATACTAATGATTTTCCCTTTGGCATTGTCAAAAATAGTGAATAGTCCAACATCTTTTTGAGTGAGTCTAAAGAAATTCATTGAGTTTCCACTCATAATCCCTGAGAATCCACTATCCATTTATCATATGATATTTTTTCTTTTGTGACCTGCTTCCTGCAAAGGCATTTAAACAAGTTGCTTCAGTAACCATATTTTATTAGGTCCATTTGTGTTAGCCAGCAATGATCTGGGAATCCAGACTGGCTTTTTTCTTCTAAAATCAATAGTATTAAATAAATTATTTGATCCAAAATATTCCCTAATAAACTTATTTGGGGTTGTCTTAAGGAACTATTTTTAGAAATATGTCCCCTGGTTCCACAATAATCACAATTTAATATTTTAGAGCTTTGAAGAAAATAATTCTTGTATTTATTAGGTTTTTCACCTTTACTACCAATTGCAAATCATTCTTTCTTAATAACAATTTTTCCAAGAATTTCATTCAACCAGTTTTCTCCATTGGTAAAAATAAGTGATGCACTTTTATATATTTATACATATATTTGACGAGTTTTTATATTAGAAACACGATTTGTATTTTCAATGTTAATTGAATTATACTTATCAGTTAACTCCTAAAATTGATTTAGAATAGTATCTCTTTCATTTGAAAACATCCATGTGAATGTTCTTTGAAAACTTATGCTCTTTAAATAGAGAATCTTATTTACCATCAAGCATATTTTAGTAGGCTACATGTTTTTCTTTAGAGTAACTAGATTCAGAACTAGGGTAAGAAGAGTAGTAAGATTTTACCTAATCTATTTCTACCATAAAACACATGTTGGATTTCAGATTTAGTTCTTCATTCTCTAAGTCTGATTTAGAAGTCCTAATAGAGTCTTCAGATACACGCCATGTATCTTTAATTGCTTTCTTTTCCTTATGCACATAATTATTCCTTTTGAAGACCTTCTTCCTCTTGTATTTCTTTAACTGTGGACAGTCAGGTCTGATGTGTCCCATTTTCATGCACTCATAACATTTGACTTCTTTATCATCATTTTTGAATTATTTTATGATTCCATTCTTCTTTCTATAGAATTTAAAGAATTTTCTTGCCATCTAAGCCAGTTCCACATAGGAATTTGATAAATCAGAACATTCTGATTTCACTTTTACACATTAATTCATCTTTTTGATTGTGATGACACTTTCAAGGTAGTGTCATCTCTCATGATAAACACTTTATGCTCATTTTCATCATCTTGCTTCTCAGATTCGTACATCATTAGTGTTCCAATCAATTCTATCATAGTTAAGTCTTTGACAGGGGTTGACTATTTGATTGCAGCAGAGATATGATTCTATCTTATAGGTAGTACTCTCAGTACTTTTAAAACATGATCAACTTGTTTAATGGGATCTCCAAAGGAAATATTTATTTAAAACCTATTTAAAACATCCATTAATATGTGTAATTATTTCACATTCAACCATTTTGAATGTGTCAAATTTAATCTTAGCAGTAGCATATATAATGTCCCTGATATTGTTAGTTTATTTATAATAAATAACAATAGTTATCCACATCTCATATGTTGTCGAGCATTGAGATAATCTGTTAAATTCATTAGGTCCTAGACCACATATAATTGCATTCAAGTCCATTTAGTTCATATCATATTCTTCTTCCATATCAGCAATCCAAGTCTATGGTTTTTCAGGTATTTCGTATGGAGTCAATATCTTAGCATATATTCTATATCCAATGTTTTTTAGATAGATAATAATTCACAACTTCCATCACCCTTTTTTCCTCAATTGAAGTATGGTGCTCTGACCATAGACATTCCCTCTCTTGTATTAGTCTTAATTATCTGCATATAATCCTTAATCGCTTTTAGCATGTTGGGGATTTATCAAAAGCGCAACCTCTGATACCAATTATTGAGATGAGGACCAGATGGTGAAAATCACTGAGCACGTGGAGTAATGTGTTTGTGTAGTGGACTATGGGCCTTCTGTTCCCCAAACCACTATATATCATGTGTCCCTAAATTTTGTATTTCCACAGCATTATTATATCTGATCAATGATAAAGGACAAAACATGATCTCGTGATGATTTTTGAAAATACACAATTCACCCCCCCCCCCTCATATGTATATTTTATATAATCTTGATCCAATAAGGTATTCCTATGTGTCACACTAAGGTTGTAAAACATTATTATTTTGAGATAAGGAAATCATTCACAGAGATACATCAGGCCATTTGATGGATGGGAGAGAGTTGGTACAATTGATTATAAGTTGCATTTAAAATAGATGTATCGAGGTATACCCGATTTCATTCATGTTTCTCAGCTACAATGAAACATTTAATACCAATCTCATGTTTTTTAACCTAAGGCAGTTGAGTTTGAGGTGGATACAACCATAGAGGATAACCTTATTAGAAATGTGGATCAAATCACAAATGTTTTCAGTGGACAATTTGTTCCTCTATTATGTGTTATTTGGTAGCACTGTTGAGTATAAGATGAGTCTTCGGATAGGGAGGTCGATGTATTATCACAGAGGCCAGAGTTGTTTGAAGATACATATTCACCACCCTTGGATATTTTTTTGGGAAATTAGTCTTTAAATGTGGAGGTTTGTAAGAAACTATAAAATAATTTCCAATATATATTGTGAATTCAGGTATTTTTATGGGAAAATAAAGATATTGTGATTTTCTATGTACACAACTTGAACATATGTTCAAGTCATCCACTCGGTTGCGGCATATAGCGACATATTTGTAGTGTTATAGCCGAGTACATGGCCATTTCATGACCTGGAAGAATGATTATCCCAGGGTCGGTTGAGGAAAATACACAATGTGTAGTTTTTGTGAACACACAATGTACTTTTCTTTTTATTTGATATATAAGAGAGGTGTCATGTATTATGTCTGTAAGAATCTCCTTCTCCCAATGGTTCGTACATGAGAGTGATAGAATTCCCAATGAACATCAATCCCATTTCGATTATCCATCTGATTTCTGATTGAGACATCGTTAGGTGCATTGGAATCCCACCAGTGAGTTATTAAAATTCTGAGAGTCATTCATATTAATTATTTCAAATTTCTAGGTTATTTAATGTTGGGATATTTTTACCTTTTTTAGATCGATGATGACTTAGGATGATTCAATGGTTGTCTATCAAATATATTGATCATACGATTTCAAGGTAGGTGGTTTGTGCCTTTTTTTGTTCATATTTGGACAATATATGCTAAAAGTTCTTCATAACCATGTTTGGGGTATTGGATGATTTGGAATTTAAATATTTTTATTTCATATTATTGTTTAATTGATTGATAAAGGGTTTTTTCTTATGTGTATGGTTAGATAAATTTTTTACAGGACACCCCATGTATATGTTTCTTTTCATTGACTGATTATGGATATTTAGAATAGGATACCTATTAAGATTTCCAAGATTTATATGCATTTTCTTGTTAGGATGTAGTTTTTTTATATTAAAGGAATGTGATATGCTTTGGGAATGTGTATCAATGTTGTAGTTTCAGATTACAAGAGCTTAGTTGATATTGAGTACGAACAGTTTTTCCAATGGACTCTAAGATCCTAGGACCAGGAAGACTGTGGTGAGATCCACATTATCTTCAATGGACCGTGATATACTTATTGTAAATGATTGTCCTATGGGTATTGACTGTGAGAGCTACCCAAGAGGTCATTGATAATTTATCGATGCTATGTTGACCAAATGGTATTTTCCATGAGAGAAACATATGAGGATGCTTATAATTTATTGGTGTTCTATTTACATAAGATTATTGACCGCCATAGCGATGTAGATAGTCATTTTAATTGTCCTATACTATGTGGAACTATAGGTGTTTGACCATGAGATATTTCCAAGAGGGTTGTATTTGAATGATTGTGATGAGTCTTCCAAGCCAATGAACATTCATGTGATCATTCTTACATGATTATTTAGATGGTATTCTGTGACATTTGTTTTGTTACTACTATTCCATCATTGGTAGATTTTTCATAACGGTACACAGATAGTAAACAGTAGTAGAAATAGTAATGACATGGATGAGTTTCTTTTGATTGATTGTTTATGGGTGTTTAGTCTAGGATGCCTATTAGGATTTCCAATATTTCCAAGATTTTATTTTTTATGATTCATTTTTTGTTTATATTAAAGGAATGTGATATTCTTTGGGAATGTCTATCCTGGTAAAAGTTTTAGATTAGATGAGCTTCATTGATATTATGTGTGCACGGTTTTTCAAATGGACTCTGAGAGCCTTGGACCAAGAAGATTGTGGGGACTTCCACATTAGATATAATGGACTTTGAGATACTTATTGTTTATTATTGTCCTATGGGTAATGACTATGAGAGATACCCTCGAGGTCACTTATAATTTATTGATTCTATGTTGAACCAAGGGTATTGACCATTAGAGAAACATATGAGGACGATTATAATTTATTGATGTTATGTTTACACATGATTATTGACAGCCAGATCTATATAGATAGTCCTTGAAATTGGTATATACTATGTGGAACCATATAGTTTAGACCATGATACATTTCATAGAGGGCTGTTTTTGAATGATTGTTATGAGTCTTCCAAGATAATGATCATTCATGGACTCAGTCTTACTTGATTATTTAGATGGTAATCTAAGACATTTTTTTGTTACTATTATGAAGCATGATTTTTATCTTCGTATAAATCTTGAGATTACATGATTGAAATGAAAAAAATTAAATGAATGTATTCGAATACTGTCAGATTTTTTACTTTTGATTACATCCGACATTATTGTTTCATTCTTTCATATTACATGCTTTATATATTAACTTACAATTAAGCACGTATTATTTTGTGGTTTTCTACTATGATTTATATCATTCCCTCTTTGGGACATGTTTTTGACCCATGAATATTATATGATTGAATATTTAGATTAGGGAAATTACCCTTCTTCATCAGGTACATGATTTCTATTAGAGCTAGAGAGCATGATAACAATCTAAGGATTGTGATGTTGTTGGAGTTTACTTTACTTTCTGAACTTTGGGTTCAAAATTTTATTTCTATAACTATGACTCTTTTGGACGATTTACTAGACAGATGTGACATGATTCATTTATAAATATGTTCTCTATTTTTTTATTACAATTATTATTCCATTGTTTTCTTCTCTTGTATGGCATTACTATTTCTCATACTGTTTACTATTTGTGTTCCCTTGTGCATACTCTACCAATGATGGCTTAGTTTCCCCATTATCACACCTTGTCACTCACTATTATTCAGTATCCTCTAGAAATTGTTGAAATGTGAATGTGGTTATGGGATAAATTGGGTTAGAGTCACCTTTGGGCGACACCCTGATTTGGGATAATACATAAACCATCTTCCATGTTGTTCACATACCAATGGTGGTAATGTGTCGAGAAGTAATAATCCCTTATCAATGCTAACCAACTTCTCTAGAGAATGTTCAAATCAATCTGTCTGAATATATATTTTAAACTTTTCAAAATTTTATATATATCAATCTTTTCTCCATAAAGATAATTCCACAGTATCATAATGAAAATATTACCACTGCTAACTCCAAATGATGTGTTAGATATTTTTTTCATGAATCTTCATCTTCCATGAGGCATAAGTAATAATAATTATATTATGGATATGAAATCATCCAAAAAACTTCTATAATACATCACTATATATTAAATCCCCTTATCCACTATAGGATAATATAGGTAGAGGTGTTCTTACTAGCCTTTTGTTAAGTTCATTGATATATTACACACTATCATATGTGAAGAGGAACATAACACCATTATAAGATATCATGGTCGTAGGATTAGATAATCATAATAACTTATCCATAAACTATCAATAATATCTAGATAAATGTACAAATATATGGATCTTAGTCACTGTTGTTGGTCTAAGACTATATTCAATTACCGTTTTCTTTTCTGGATCTACTGCTATACTATCTCATGAGATTACCTAACCCAAAAATTAATCATTTTATAGAAAAAATAAACATTTTATAATCTTTAAATTTAAATTATCTTTCTTTAGTGTGGTTATTAAAATGATCATGTGATTATAATTCTCTTACATACTCTTTGAATAGATATGATTATCATCTATAAAGTCTGCCACAAACTGATTGAGATAATATCTATAGATATTATTCATTAAATCCTTTAATATAGATGGATGATTAGTAAGTCCAAAATGCACCACTATATATTCATAGTGTCAATACCATGTATGAAATTTCATCTTGGGTATATCATCCTTCTTTACCATCAATTGATGTAATTTAGAATGAAGGTCAATCATGGAAAAATATTGACCTCTGTATAGTTGAACGATAAATTCATCAATATGGGGAAGTGGATAATATTCCCTGATTGAGATATTGTTCAACTACTGATAATCAATAAAATTTTATATTAATGTATATTTACTTTTTCAAAAAAATGGAACACACCAAGGTGGAAGAGTTGGCTGAATGAATCAATTATCTTGGTTTTTTGTTGTTTCTTCTTGATTTCATTATACTAAATTGGGTACATTCTATGAGGAGTCGTTAAATATGGTGTGGAAATATGTATGAGTTCATGTTTCGATGGAATACTATGGAACTCTTCTAGAAAGACATCCAAAAATTCTCAAGCTGAAGTTCCCAGATCAGTGTGAATCACTGAGAGGGGGAGGAGGTGAATCAGTGATCCTTTAAAACTTTTTACTAATTGATTCTTAATCAATTAAACCAATATGGCTGGTTAAAGCCTCGATCCACTCTTCTTGTATCTCTCAGCCTTTCCTCGAGTGATGTAGTAAATGTAAAGGCACAAGACACAAGGATTTATATGGTTCGGCACCAAAGGCCTACGTCCTTTCCATGTTGGTTATACACCCCAACATGGTTTCTCCATTATAATCGGTTAGTATTACAATGGTCGATACAGAGTCCCACTGTATCTCTACTGAGTCCCACAGGAGGGTCTTTATACTGCGTCTCACAGAGTTACCAGAGTCCCACTAGCCTGCTCCAGAATCCCACTGAAGACTTCTTCCACCCTGAGTCTCACAGGGGGCTTCTCCTGGCTTCTCGAGTCACACGAGCAGCACTTTATCACTTCAAGTTCTTCAAGTATCTTCAGCAGACTGGGATAAAGGCTGTTGGCCTTGCTCTGTACCTATGCTCACTTGTGATGAACAGGTCTTCTCGTCTTGCTCGGGCTTTATCACCTTCTTCTAAGGATGACCCGGCCTCTCTCTTCAACTACTGAATACTCAGACAACTGATATCTTTAACTTCAGTCTGGTCCAATCTCACTTCAAATCATCTTCATGAACTGAGTGGATGGCATCTCTTCATCCTCATGCACTGACTGCATGGCTTCTCAATTTCTTCAAGATCTTCTGGTCTTGGAAAACTCAGATGGACACAACCAGATTTGGCTTTGTTCACGTGTGCACGTGCATGGATGTAAGCATCCACTCCCCTTCTTCTTCTCGGTTCAATAAACCCACAAAGGGTATAGTCTCTTTAAGCACACACCTTCTTTGAACTTCACACAATTAATTCAATTTGCTTACACACATAAATGTGTGTTCTTCTTTGTGTGGATGTCTTCTTCTTCTTCTAAGTGTTTACACTTTTAGTGCACACACTAGGTTCGGCCTTCGTGTCTCTTTGCACACACTTGTTTCACTCTTGCACACACATGAGTTGGCCTCCTCCTATTATTGTTTCACACACACACTTTAGTGTTCTTTTAGTTTGTTCTTCAAAGTGTTCACACACAAGGGCTACGGCCTCCTCTTGTTCACTTTGCACACAAGGCACTAAGGCCTCGGCCTTCCTCTTGTTTTGGACACACACAAATGTGGTGGCCTTCCACTCCTTCTTGCACACAACCCGTAGGTGTGCACTCACTTGGCTACGGTGTATTATCCTTAAGCACACACACACAAAGTGTGTCATTCACATCACCCGAACACCTACTGCCCTTCTTTGCACTTAGCACGCACACTGTCCGTAGGTGGTCGTCTCCACATGAGCTCAAAGGAGGCGCGCAAGGGTGCGGCCAATCCTTTTCTCCAATAGCCGTGTAGGGTCTTGGTGCAAGGGCCACTGCCTCGGGTGTGCACGGTGCAACACCGCGGGTGCACAAGTGCTTACCGCGCAGGGTGAATGACACAAACGGCCGTGCAAGCCTCGGGTGCAAGGCACCTCAACCACGGGGCGCGCAAGTGCTACTGCCCCGGGTACTTCCTGCCGCGCAAGGAGTAGGCGCGCAGGGAACACTTCACCTCCTTCTTCTTGTCGCGCAAAGAAGTTGCACGCATGGAACAACTTCAAAGCCTCGAGTGGCTTCGGGATAACTGCCACGAAAGTAATTTGTGCGGTGGCTCCTTTCTTCGTGAGGCAAAGACACTCACAGATCTTCAAAGTTTCAGCAAGCAAACCGACAGCCTCAACCTCTCTTTTTATAGGCAGAGGGATGCCTCAAATCTTCCGCGTGGGATAAATCGAGTTCCCGAAGTTTTCGGGTTTTCAATATTTTTCTCAAATCTTGATTTCTTCTCTGTTTCAACGTAGGTTCTTTATTTTTTATCTTCTTCATGTGCATGCATTTTCAAACGCATGCATGGCATCTTTAATACTTGTTCATGCATAGCATGAACACAAGAAGCCTCGGCAACTCTGTTTTCCTCGGCTGAAGTCCAAAATCCTCCATTCATCATGTGCATGCATATTTTATTGCATGGTTGTGTTCAGTAGGGCCATACGAGCCGAATGGGGCCTTCGGTTTGATCGGAGGTGGCCGGGAACTTGAACTCCGTCGTGCGGGTGGCCTCTGGTTCGACAGAGGCACGCGGGGAGGCCTCGGACGAGCTCGATGTAGTGGATGACTCGCCGGCCGTTGGATCGGGCGATTGAAAGACATTAGACGGCCGGGATAAGATCTCGAGCTACGAGATGCGATGAGCGGCGGAGATCGAGCGCGCGATGAGACGGATGGCCAGGATTAGCTCCTGGAGATTTTTTCGTGTCCCACATCGAATCGGCTCCCGGTTTTTCTGTGGTTTATCACCCAAGCGCTCTCCGCTACTCCTTAGTTGAACTTCTCCCCTCTCGGTGCCGCCCCACACCGAGTTCTTCTTGCGGGCGTGCTTTGCGCCTACCCCTACCACTCGGGCGCGCCACTGGAGCCCACTCTGCCTCTCGCGGGCACGCGCTATGCACCGTTGCCGCGCGGATTTGATCACCCCCTGGCCTCCTGCCGCCTTGGGCTTGCTCCATGGGATCCCCCATGGGCGTGGAGCCTAGGCCCACATGTGACATGGGGTTGAACCCATGGCTGGCCCTTGGCTGGCCAATTTTTTGGCAAAGGACAAAATAATACTTTGTATAAAAACAAGGTACTCCCAAGTGAAATATGCCAAATGCCATTCACCTCTTCTCTTCTAACACATATTCTCCATATTCTTCATCATAATTCCTCATATCCTCATCAATTTGTATTCTTCACTTAAGAGGGACTTCTTCTTCAACCGATCTGCTTAATCAAACATGTCTTCAATGATCTTCATTGATCCAATCAAAGATCAAGTTGGATCTTCTTCATATTCACATGCACTAACTGATAGTGCATGGACTTCATCAATCCACATAATCCACTTAGAAGTTGTGGATGCATCATATTCATCTCCTCATGCATTTTTATGACAATGCATGGTCTTCTAGAGCTTGTTGTGACATTGTATCCAGTTGATACAAGTTCTTGGAAATTAAAGAACAGTTCAACAATCGTTAGATGTAATGATGATGCTCCATCATCATCCATTCATCAAGTGGTGTATCTTAGTATCATCTTGATACAAGTATTGAAACATTAAGATCAGTTCTACAATCGTCTGATATGGTATGAGAATGTTTCAACCACAACATCCTATGTCACTTAGTGAATCTCCTAAGTGACATGCATCTTAGTACCATGGCCATTCTTCTTTCCTCACCAACACCATCACATCCTTTGTCATTCACATATTGAAACTCCTTGACATCCATCCATTCATTCCTTGACAACAACATACCTCATTGACAACAAATGCAACATAGTGCACTTCAATCTCCCCCTTTGTATTTGTTGGAAATACACTAGATCACATATGAATGGGTCAATATGTGTTCCAATATTTCTCCCCCTTATTGGAAATCAAATGAAAATGTGTGGTGTAGTTATCTTTAAAATATCTCTTCCTCCCTTTGAATATCATTTTCTTGAAAATCACTAAGAGAGGGATGATGTCACATGTTCTTCTTTAGCAAAGAACCTTTAGTAAATCATCTCTAAGTCAACTTGGGCTAACCCGGTGTAGAAAACAAGAGTGATGTAAGCAAGATTTTTCAATGCTGTCCACATTTCACTATACATGTGAGATCATGATTAGCTTCCAGGGGTTTGAAATTTTTCAGATATAACAATAATTTTCTAGATCCTGCACATACTTCACAAAACTCATTATAAAGTTCAGTGCAACGATAAAGCTCCCCCTTTCAACCATTTCCCTTCAATCAATACTCCCCCTTAATTGTCATGATGAATAAAATTAAGAAACAAGGGATGAAAGTATGATTGGAATACCTTCACTTTTCTCAAGATGGTATTAAATATCAGAATCCCATCTTCTAAAGATTGGATCCTCCTTAAGGGGTGCACTCCATTCTGTCCAAACCACTCTCTAGATGAGAATCATCATCATCTTCAATTCCCTGCAATGTTAGCACATGTAAATACTAAAAGTATAAGAGAATAAGATGGAACCTCCTTGGATCATCAATGTGAACAACAAGGTTGAGAAGATTCTCTCAACCGAGATGCCCCATTTTCACCATTCTTCACACTTGCACATCTGATCTTCAATGATGATTGTGCTAGTGTGGATCTCAACACATCCTCATGTGAAATCTTTTGTTTCCTTTTTTCCTTAGCAATTTCCAGTGCTTCATCTTCATCTCTTTGCAGTTCTCTGGCAAGTTGCAACTGATTAGGCCATATGACTAACAAGTCATTTGGAAGTGAGGCCTCAGTTTTGGAAATTCCACATGGTTCTTTTGATACTGTTAAGCCACCATTCTTAGGCAACTTATTTTCAACCAATCCCTTCTGCTTCTTCTGGATTGATTTTTTGTTTGAGTCCAGTCTGTCTCTATTGAATTTCATGGATTATTTACAAAGATCCATGGTATGTCCTTTCTTTCCACAGTAGAAGCATGTTTTCTTCTTGGTGGTACTTCTGGATGCATCACCCTTCTTGGATTTCAAATCCAAGGAATTATCTTCCTTTTTCATCATCTTCTTGGGAGCATTGTCACCTTTCTTTTGTTTGCTTCCCAAGGATTCTTTCTGAGCCAGGTTCTGTGATCTTTTCTTCTTTTTAGCTCTGGAAACAGTTGAAGATTGACATGTATCTTTTTGACCACTTTTGCAAACATCCCAGATGTTATCAAGCAATACAAATCTATTTTCAGTAAACAGATGTCTCTGGACCTATGGATGTTGCTTCTTTCCTTCTGGCTTGCTCCCACTTGGCATGGGCTTCCTTTGTGCTTTGACATTCAGTAGATTGTACCAACAATCCTTTGCACAGTGCCCATACTTATTACAACACCAACACTGACCCAAAAATCATGTCCTCTTCAGTCCTTCTGATTGTTGGGTAATTTTCTTGACTTGTTGTGTTGTTTCAGGAGAGCATTCTTTCTTCACTGTCTTCATCCATACTTGTTTGGATTCATTCCTCCATTCTGCACTTTTAGTAGAAACACTTTTAGAAGCATGAGTACAAGATGGTATGGATGGTACCTTCTTCTTAGAAGTTGTTTCCCTTTTATTAGAGGATGTCCTTCTTTTGGAATCATCCTTCTCAATGCACTCTTGTGTAGCAACATTTCTACTTTCAGCTGACTGGGAGGATTCAGCTTTGGGTGATTGCAGATTTTTCAATATCACCTCTAATTCAAGGCATTTCATGTTGAGGGAGTTCTTCTTATCCTCAACCAATCTTATCCTTCCTTCCAAATTTTCTTTTAGCTCTTTCATCTGGTCATCATGCACCTTTTTCAATTCTTGCAATGAGTTTTCAAGCTCCTTCACCAATTTGACTTTGTCTTCAAGTTGAGCGTCTTTGACAACCATTGAAACTTTGTGAAACTTTTCTAGTGCATGGAAAACTTCTTTGAACACAGTCTTAAAGAATTCTTTCTCAAAAAGGCTTCTTTGTAATTCTTCAGTAGTGTCTTCATATCTTTCATTGCAAAGAGATACTGTTTCATCTTTATCCTTCACCAGCTTTCTGAGAGTGTTGGTTATGCCAACCCTTTTTTCCAATTGATCTTCCATTGCATTGGCTTCTTCTTCTAGCTGTAATTTTTCTTCTTGAAGATCATGGATGCTTGTAGCTATACACACTGCCACATCCTTGGGGACTGTCTTCTGAAGATATTCGATTTCACTTTGAAGATCTTTCATTGTTCCAACTTCATCACAGCTAGGACATGCTTTCTTCATATTCTTAGCATGTTTCATCTTTCTATTTTTCTGAGTCTTGGAAGATATCTCCATTTGAGGCTGGTCACTCATTTCCTCAAATATGCACAACATAAAGACTCCCTTGGATCTTTTAGAGGGAACCTCTCTCTGATACCAATTGAAGTGCCAAGATCAGTGTGAATCACTGAGAGGGGGAGGGGTGAATCAGTGATCCTTTAAAACTTTTTACTAATTGATTCTTAATCAATTAAACCTCTATGGCTGGTTAAAGCCTCGATCCACTCTTCATGTATCTCTCAGCCTTTCCTCGAGTGGTGCAGTAAATGTAAAGGCACTGGACACAAGGATTTACAAGGTTAGTCACCAAAGGCCTACGTCCTTGCCATGTTGGTTATACACCCCAACATGGTTTCTCCATTATAATTGGTTAGTATTACAATGGTCGATACAGAGTCCCACTGTATCTCTCCTGAGTCCTACATGAGGGTCTTTATACTGCGTCTCACAGTGTTACCAGAGTCCCACTGGCCTGCTCCAGAATCCCACTAAAGACTTCTTCCACCATGAGTCTCACAGGGGGCTTCTCCTGGCTTCTCGAGTCACACGAGCAGCACTTCTTCACTTCAAGTTCTTCAAGTATCTTCAATAGCCTGGGATAAAGGCTGCTGGCCTTTCTCTGTACCTCTGCTCACTATTGATGAAAAGGTCTTCTCGTCTTGCTCGGGCTTTATCACCTTCTTATAAGGATGACCCGACCTCTCTCTTCAACTACTGAATACTCAGACAACTGATATCTTTATCTTCAGTCTAGTCCAGTATCACTTCAAATCATCTTCATGCACTGAGTGCATGGCATCTCTTCATCCTCATGCACTGACTGCATGGCTTCTCAATTTCTTCAAGATCTTTTGGTCTTGGACAACTCAGATGCACACAACCAGATTTGGCTTTGTTCACGTGTGCATGTGCATGCATGTAAGCACCCACTCCCCTTCTTCTTCTCGGTGCAATAAACCCACAAAGGGTATAGTCTCTTTAAGCACACACCTTCTTTGAACTTCACACAATTAATTCAATTTTCTTACACGCATAAATGTGTGTTCTTCTTTGTGTGGATGTCTTCTTCTTCTTCTAAGTGTTTACACTTTTAGTGCACACACTAGGTTCGGCCTTCGTGTCTCTTTGCACACACTTGTTTCAATCTTGCACACACATGAGTTGGCCTCCTCCTCTTGTTGTTGCACACACACACTTTAGTTTTCTTTTAGTGTGTTCTTCAAAGTGTGCACACACAAGGTCTACGGCCTCCTCTTGTTCACTTTGCACACAAGGCACTAAGGCCTCGGCCTTCCTCTTGTTTTGCACACTCACAAATGTGGTGGCCTTCCACTCCTTGTTGCACACAACCCGTAGGTGTGAACTCACTTGGCTAGGGTGTATTATCCTTAAGCACACACACACACAAGGTGTGAAATTCACATCACCTGAACACCTACTGCCCTTCTTTGCACATAGCACACACACTGTCCGTAGGTGGTCGTTTCCACTTGAGCTCAAAGGAGGCGCACAAGGGTGCGGCCAATCCTTTTCTCCAATAGCCGTGTTGGGTCTTGGTGCAAGGGCCACTGCCTCGGGTGTGCACGGTGCAACACCGCGGGTGCACAAGTGCTTACCGCGTAGGGTGAATGACACAAACGGCCGTGCAAGCCTCGGGTGCAAGGCACCTCAACCACGGGGTGCGCAAGTGCTACTGCCCTGGGTACTTCCTGCCGCGCAAGGAGTAGGCGCGCAGGGAACACTTCACCTCCTTCTTCTTGTCGCGCAAAGGAGTTGCACGCAAGGATCACCTTCAAAGCCTCGGGTGGATTTGGGACAACAGCCGCGCAAGTAATTTGCGCGGTGGCTCCTTTCTTCGTGAGGCAAAGACACTCACGGATCTTCAATGTTTCAGCAAGAAAACCGAGAGCCTCAGCCTCTCTTTTTATAGGAAGAGGGATGCCTCAAATCTTCCGCGTGGGATAAATCGAATTCCCGAAGTTTTTGGGTTTTCAAGATTTTTCTCAAATCTTGATTTCTTCTCTGTTTCAATGCGGGTTCTTTATTTTTTATCTTCTTCACGTGCATGCATTTTTAAACGCATGCATGGCATGTTTAATACTTGTTCATGAATAGCACGAACACAAGAAGCCTCGGAAACTTTGTTTGCCTCAGCTGAAGTCCAAAATCCTCCATTCATCATGTGCATGCATATTTTATTGCATGGTTGTGTTCAGTAGGGCCATACGAGCCGAATGGAGCCTTCGGTTTGATCAGAGGTGGCCGGGAACTCGAACTCTGTCGTGCGGGTGGCCTCTGGTTCGACAGAGGCACGTGGGGAGGCCTCGGACGAGCTCGAGGTAGTGGATGACTCGTCAGCCGTTGGATCGGGCGATTGAAAGACATCAGACGGCCGGGATAAGATCTCAAGCGGCGAGATGCGATGAGCGACATAGATTGAGCGCGTGATGAGACGGACGGCCAGGATTCGCTTCTGGAAATTTTTCCGCGTCCCACATCGAAACGGCTCCCGGTTTTTCTATGGTTTATCACCCAAGCGCTTTCCGCTACTCCTCAGTTGAACTTCTCCCCTCTCGGTGCCTCCCCGCACCGAGTTCTTCTTGCGGGCGCGCTTTGCGCCTACCCCTGCCACTCGGGCGCGCCACTGGCGCCCACTCTGCCTCTTGCGGGCGCACGCTATGCGCCCCTGCCGCGCGAATTCGATCACCGTGTGGCCTCCTGCCGCCTTGGGCTTGCTCCATGGGATCCCCCATGGGCGTGGCGCCTAGGACCACATGTGCCTTGGGGTTGAACCCGTGGCTGGCCCTTGGCTGGCCAATTTTTCGGCAAAGGAAAAAATAATACTTTGTATAAAAACAAAGTACTCCCAAGTGAAATATGCCAAATTCCATTCACCTCTTCTCTTCTAACACATATTCTCCATATTCTTCATCATAATTCCTCATCTACTCATCAAATTGTATTCTTCACATAGGAGGGACTTCTTCTTCAACCGATCTGCTTAATCAAACATGTCTTCAATGATCTTCATTGATCCAACAAAAGATCAAGTTGGACCTTCTTCGGATTCACATGCACTACCTGATAATGCATGGACTTCATCAATCCACATCATCCAATTAGAAGTTTTGGATGGATCATCTTCATCTCCTCATTCATTGTTATGACAATGCATGGTCTTCTAGAGATTGTTGTGACATTGTATTCAGTTGATACAAGTTCTTGGAACTTAAAGAACAGTTCAACAATCGTCAGATGTAATGATGATGCTCCATCATCATCCATTCTTCAAGTGGTGTAACTTAGTATCATCTTGATACAAGTATTGAAACATTAAGATCAGTTCTACAATCATCTGATATGGTATGAGAATGTTTCAACCACAACATCCTATGTCACTTAGTGAATCTCCTAAGTGACATGCATCTTAGTACCATGGCCATTCTCCTTTCCTCACCAACACCATCACATCCTTTTCCATTCACATATTGAAACTCCTTGACATCCATCCATTCCTTCCTTGACAACAACATACCTCATTGACAACAAATGCAACATAGTGCACTTCACAAGGAATAGCCATATCATAAACATCGATTTCCTCCCTAACCATTTGATATAAACACACATTTTGAATGGAAATTAAGACCCATACACAAGATATAAAATCCATAGGAAATTCATACTTATAATCAAATGGATGGATGATCATAAGAGGGTCAGAAATACAAAATGGAACTTCCCTTTATAATTGATGTAGGATTTTCTATAGAGATCACATATATTCATAAGATGACATCAAATTAAACTAAAGGAATAATGAAAAAATTTACAAGAAGCATATCCCACATACATAACCCACAGTAGAATCAGGAACGTGTGTTTCAATGATTGTGCAATTATTATTTTACACTGCTAACTCAATGTCTTATAATTTTGGTGGAATCCTATCTACCTAAGAAGATTCATTATATATGAAATGTTCGATATATCCAGAATAAAATATTACATTAGTATTTCAATGGTGGATGGAATGTGTACCTTTTATCCTGTTATTATGACACCGTTATAATAAATAGATATTTCTTGAGATTTACCTTATATCAAGGCTTAATAGGTTATTAATGTTGATCATAATCCCTAGCGCTTAAGGATGAGTAATGATTATCATAATGATCATTCACCTTACGCAATTTATACTAAATCGTAGGATGTGAATTATGTGGCTTTGTTTACCCACTCACAACATTATCTAACATCATCCCATCACATTAGTAGTCAAATGACCAGTGGAATTCCCTTACACACATAAAAATTTTATTTGGCCCCTTATAGAAATTTACTATTTTCTTCTTTCCACACATAAATCATAAAAGAATTAACATCTTCTTCTGTTCATGTTTTTCATATATTTATTTGAACCCCATATTCCTATTATTATCAAAACCCTGAGGTTGATAAGTGACTTCAAACTTCATTTCAACGTTGATTTCACAGCACACAATATTTTATTATAAAATAATTCCCCTTATGAAAAATACCATTATGTTACATTAAATTATGATTTTGAAGAACCTATCAACTCCATATTATTGTTGAATGATAATTCAAGAAGTGTACCTCACAAATATCATGAAAATAACTTCATATATACCAAAAAATTCAACATTCTTTTACATTATATTAAGGAACACTTACCCAATCATGGTATGAACAATCCAAGGAAAGTATTTACTGAAAAATATGTTCTTAAACTCATCCCAATCCTTATATTCAATCTCATTTGGATTCCATGTATTCTTGATTAGAGTCCACTATTAGTAGGATTCTCCTTCTAACCAATAAAAATACATAATGAATTTACCATGATCCATACACTGAGGAAAATAGATTATCATTTCAGTTGTACATATCCATTATTCATCAACAAGTGGATCATAATACCCTAAAAAAGAAGGTGGACATTCCCTTAAGAAATAGTCAACTTAAATTTGTTCCCTCCTTTTCTCATTTGGAATTCCACCATGATTCATAGCTTGATAATGCTATAACGGAATTTAAATGAGTTTCTCCTTATAGATCCCATAGAATTTTATTTCTAATGAGGAAAACTATTTCATTTCCATTTTAAATGACATTAACAAGGTTATTTCAGGTTCCAATCATGGACTAAAACCAAAATCATAGATTAAGAAAACATTATCAAATTGACAAACTACATAATCATGAGAAGACACTTATAGGATGTCCAAATTATCGAACCCAACTTATTCCATAACACCATAGGTTTATCCAAGGTTATTCATAGACAATATCAATTTAAATACTTCATGATAGATCATGATGTTTTTGGGTTTTCAATAAATATCTCATGGTAGTGTCAAATAAGATGTACAACAAATCCCATTGTCATGAATCAGATTTCCCAGAGTAAGGCCAAAAATGTATTTTTAAACTTCATACTATAAGGTACACCTATGTAAGATTTACATACACCTGTATTATAATGATGGGGATTTATTTTTAATAAACTAATCACCTTATCATTTACAAAAATTCCAGGATATGTTCTTATAGTTTTCCTTATCCTTAGACTTATACCCAAACATATTGATAGGGTTCTCACTAAGGTTTTCTTATTATTGATTTCAAATATTAACTAATCCTTTTTATGCATACCAATTATATTTTCCCTCACTTTTCATATAGTAAAAATACATAACATTTAAAAACTACATAAAACATTCTACAAAAAAATTCCCAATTAAAATATTAGTCCCGTGCCTTTGGAAACATGGAAACATAATCATCTGTTCATAAATGAGTGACATCATCTCTTTCTAGGTTCTACTTGACTAGAATAATTCCTAGGAATATAATACATAATAATTATCTTCGTAACCTTGGAGAAAGGAAACATAAAAGGGGTGATCATTAATTATTAGTAATGTTACACAAGTGTGATATTTCATCATTATCATGAGGATAAGGTTCTTATAACATGACCATGAAAATAGATGATCACACCATGCATATCAAAATTATTGGAATTAATCATGGTATAATGCTTGTAATTTTTAGGACACGAATCATTAAAAATAATGAACATAATTCATCAAATCATAAAATATTAATAAAAAATGTTATTATGGAAGACACATAATCATATTATATGATTTACATACCATCCATTGCTACCCAGAAAATCTTGGTAGTATGGGGTCACACACTATACAATATTTTTAATTGTAGTTCGGTCTTGTGTCCATTTTAGTAGCATTGGTTCACTCCTCGTACCCTCTTGGTTGTCACGAATAACTCCCAGGGACATATTATTAGTTAAGGTTCTTTCCCATGACCATCTAAGTCTATCTGATTATACATATATATCTTTACCCAATGTAGTATAGGGATGTACGGGTCCCAACATTATTACATTATAGTTATACAAAAATGCACCACACGATCTTCAATAATAATATCATAGCCCGTGAAATGTAATGGGAATTATAAAAATTTAATCATATCAAAACATGTGGAAAAATAAGATTAAATAATTATGTCATCATATACATTAGATGTGAAAGCAATTTTGCTTCAAAATAATATAACCCAAAAATTGAGAAACATGTTTGGAATAAATTTATTAATTAAAAACATAATACATTTAGAGATATAATATTAATTGAATCATTGAATATTTTTCCAATAATGGAATGATTTTCACTAATGTATGTTATGTTCAATTGAAAATTATTTTTAAATATATTTTAAAATATATTTTGAGTAAGACATCCTTCTAAATTAGAAACCTCTTTTACAAACATAAATCATTTTGGAAAGCCTTTTTATTTGAAAATTGATTTGAAAACATATAATGGTATTATTTAATGAAATAAAACATTATTAAAATTATTTTTCATTCAAATATATCTTGAAATATTATTTGAAAACAATTTAAAACATTTTTGGAACAAATTTTTTGTAATAAAACAGATATCCATCCAAAGTGACAAATAAAGTAATATTTTATTAAAAATCGGTTTATTAATTATCTTAGGTACCAAAGAGTTGAAAATGTTACTTATAAATTGATATATGATGAGTAAATATAGTATAAGTAAAATCTAGTGTTCTTGTTTGATATGGTTCATAATATTACAATAAAATAATAATAATCCTAAATAATCTCGATAACTGATGTGATTGTTTCATTAACTTCATAGAAAATAGTAACATGGGACCATACAATACATATATGAAGATAAAACTAAATCATGGTTAGAAAATCATGAAATTATTTATATTGAAATATATAACATGTTGAATATATGTATACACACCATAAAAAAATAATTAAGGTGCATATCAAAACAGGTTCCTTAAAGAAGGAAAAATGAGACTATAATTATACTACCATTTATGTAACATTTGATAATTTAACCCTAGAAAATATAGATAATACAATGGATATGAAAATCAATAAATACATTATATCAATATTCATCGAATACATCTATGTGTAGTATACATAAACTAAAAATGTAATTACTCGTGAACAAATCATGTATGACATAGAAATAATAAGTGAGATGGAATTTCCTTACGTTGTGCGTGGAATCTCTTTATAATCATACAAGATTATGTTATAATTAATAAAATTTTATAATATATATTTTATAGATTTTTAATCATTCATATAATACAAAATATTGTTTTATTATGAACTAATGTTTCCCACATGTTAATAACTCTCGGATAAGGTGTCACTTCAGTTCATATCCACTTTGTTCATCAGCAAAGTCTTAATTTCTTATATATTTTATCCACATACCTATATAATGATTTTTTTAATTTAAAAAATTATATTAAAAAATTATATTATTATATTTACATTTAAATATATTTTTTTGAATATAGAACTATGAATTTGAATATATTAATCATGGAGACGGTATGTTGTACGAACACATGAACATTTTTTCTGTTTAATTTTCGTATTGAAAGAAAGAACATAAATGACATATATGTATATATATATATATATATATATATATATTAAATTAGTATTATTATATAATATATTTCATATATTTTTATTAAACCCATCCATAATAAATTCCATGTAGTGTGTGAATGAATCACATTGCTTTAACGGGGTGGTAGTCCACACTTCCTGAAATTAAGTTATCTTATTTTCAACAAATCTAACATATAATTGTATGTTTTATAAAATGACTAATTAATCTTAATCATATGATAATTATCATATAAATATTATTTAAGATGGTATCCAACATAATTCACAACATAAGATGCGGTAAAGAAAGAACAAGCAGGCAATGTTGTGTGAGACAATTGCTCATAGTATGCATAAGCAATATGACTGTTACCCATTAGATTGAGGTATTTGTATGAGTGGTTAGAAAACTTATCATAAAAATCTCATTATATTTAGGATAATGGCTGGATTTTATAATAATATAATAGGAATATAATTTGTATTGAAGAATGAAAATAAAATAATGTATTTTGAGTGAGGGTCTAACCTCTTTATCTCGTAATTCCTTTTGCTTTGCGTTAATTGAATACATGGGATCACATTATACCCAATAGATGATTCATATAGGAAGTTCAAAAATTTTGGTATCTATTTCGGAATAGTTATTTTTATCCAATGTCTCTTGAGAGGTGTGAGGATGTGAGAGGAGATGATGCCTTTTTATAGTGGAGGAGGAGTGGCACCCTGGTAAAATTTAGAAAAAATAATTCCACCAATGATTTTACGTGGTCATGTTGATCCAATAGCATAATCAATTTAATAAAAATGAGGATAGTGCCAAAATATTTAAATCCAACAGATCTTGGACATGTGTATAGGTTATTTGGGCCCTAGAGATTATTGTTTTATCCCCAATTAAGTGTAATTTTACCTTAATCATTGTAATTAATTTTAATTATCTTCAGTAATATTTGCTGACGAAAAATAATTTGAATATATTTAACAATATAATGTATTATAATTAAAAAGACGTTTATTAGAGATAAATGTATTTATAAATATAAAAGGCCTTTAAAAATTATAGATTTGATAACAAATATTCTTTATTTATATAATACCATTATAACCAATATTATATAAGTAGTCATTATAAATAATATTACTATGTTTAATGGATAGGTTAAAATTATATCTATTACAAAATTATAACATCAAAATAATTTTTCATAGAAACAATGTGTTGTTTGTAATATATATCATGTTTGTTTTGCATGTAATGTATGTCACCAATGTATGGAATGTTTCTTATTCCAAGTTTATGATATGAATAACATACATAAATTTGGAGTTTTGTGATTGTAATTATTGACTTATTGTAATGTATGATAGCAATGAGAGTTTAGTTTATCTAATAACAAGTCCAAAAAAAACATGGGGTGTTACAATAGTTCCGTTGTAAATTGAACATCCCAATCTAGTACAACAATGGGTAAATCATCAGGAAAATAATATATGTATTTATTTACCACTGGAAAAATATTATTTTTAATAATTCCCTTGTTTACAATATAATGAGAAATATAACATTCATTTACTTATTTTAAAAGTGTCACAATTCCCTGATATGTAAACAATTTTATGGTTATATTCTTGTATAAGAAAACGTAATGTGTAGACCTTGAATCAAAAAATCCCTTATAAAAATCTTAGAATAAAAATGTATAATATATCACTTAATTGGATAGTTTAACAACTAATGATGTAGTGGAAAATGATCTCTCATAAAAAATCTACTTATAATCTAGAAAAATTAAAAAATTCGAATAATAATTTTTGATAGTATTTTCATAATGAAATATATAACATCATTTAGAATACATTATATTTATTAGAAATTTTCTTTAGACCATTTTCATTATAATCATAGGACACATACCAAAAAAGACGACATTGAAAACAATACAAAAATTTCATGAATAATTCCCCGAGGTTATTTTTACCTCACATTTGACAAAATATAACCTAGATATTCTTTCATTTTAATTTATTTGGTTGATTCTTATCCATCGCATTCCATATGGACGTCTTCTTCGACTTATTGTCAATGTACACATTGTCATCGACAAAATCAATTTATAGCCTCTCAGCACATTAGATAAGATTATCATAATTTTTTTTTCATGGGAGGCCAATGTCCTTTGATATAAAGGATTCAATATTTTACATAGACAATTGATTTTTATAATAAGATACCTAACAATATTTAGATCATACCTTGCCAATAGGGTGATGTTTTCTTCCTAAAAGGACACAAAATCACCCTCCTTTTGATTCAATTCAAGAAATTTATATTCCATATTATATGGAACCTACTTAAGAAAATATTTTTCAATATCATTTTGATAAATTTGTCATATTACTAGGAATCAATATCATCTTATCCCTAATATTATTGAACATTGAACACCACTAGTCATCTTTACCAACAAAATGATAAATGAAAAGACTAACATTTTATAATCTAAAAATTCCATAACCTAAAGTATATTTTCATGGCATTTAATCTATCATTCATCCACCCATAGGTTATAATGTCCACTGAGTATATGAGGTTGTTTCCTAATAAAAAGTCCCACTATCATAATGTTCTTTTGTGGTAGCTCTGGATTTTATCATGAATGGATTCCACCACCATTTATAAACTATATCAACAGATGCATTACAGTCAAAAACTATTTGGTTCCAATTCCCACCATTTTAGGTTGTCGAATAGAATTATATCACCATCTTAGCGCCTTCCCACTTCAAATTCCTTATTTCTTCCATGAAAAATCATTCTGAATAGATATATCATAGATGAAGAAACATGGTAATATTATAATCCAATATCATTTCGATAGAAATATTGTAAAATTATTAATGATATTAAATTGACATCATCATAATCTGAAAAGTTATCTACACTATTTTCTAATAGCAACAAAAAGTACCTGACCATTAACACTACACAATGCAGTAACATTATTTATAATTTAGTTATTTACATTCCTAAAGATACTTTATGTTTATATTTTTTTAAAAATTATTACATAGTTAATACATATCATCCCACAATCCTAAAAATTGATTATTACCAAAATAATGTCCATTTTTCCATAATACATTAGTTTTTAATAAAAACATGTAATATATTCATGGAAAGTCATCACAATATTAATCTCTGATTCTCTTTTTATATTAACAAATGTTAAACCCTATGAAAAACATTTTAAAACATCGGATGAACCCAAAAATAATAGTATGGGACAAAAAAAGTGTGAATCCATTAGTACATGAATACCTATATAAATAAGAAATAATTTTCACAAAGACATACTTCTTTCCAATTAAGTTTAATATAGCTATATTGTGAAAACATGATATTTACAAAAAACATATAAAACATTAAATTTTCCAAAATGTTAAAATAGGGAACTAAATAATTAATATTATAACCCTGACCAATATTTCATTAGTTTTAACAATTATAGATACCTTCCACTGTATCCCTCATGACTATCTTATGATGTAACCCTTGTGACAACCTTATGGTGTAACAATCAAAGTTATACATTATTTAAACATACAGTCAACCTCTAATATAAACATACCCAATGAATTTTAGTGAGATATTGGTCCAACACATCATCAAAAACAATTCCCAAAAACTATAATAAAAAAATAATAAAACCTTTGTGAAAACATTCTTATAAAATTTTATGAAAATAAAATTAAAATAGATTATTTAATGAAATTTCCCGTACAAATGAATTATAATTGATGTGATAATTATTAAAATTATTGGAATATGTGTATAAACTACAAATAAATATAATACAACAAAAATTTGCTTAATTTCACAAAAAATAATAGTACCACATAGTCAACAAGGTAGAAGTTTGACACAAAGAATGGATATTGGTTTAAAATTCCCTTACAACTAGTTCAACATACTTAAAAATTGTTCAAACCTCATATATAATTTTTTAAATAGGGTTATTAGTATTTTAATGAGATAAATTCAAATATATAAATATTTATATGATATTCTTAAAATAGATTCCCATCCATTTATTACTAATATTTGCTTATTATAGAGGTTTTGGGTGCATTTATTTCATGGTCATTATGATGGGTGCGTTTTGAATTTTATAGTCAAATTGAAGAAAAACATGTGAGATAATACGAAATTATTGTAATATTATTAATAAATATTACAAATATTTCATATAATTTTTTTCTTATATTAGGATGAATCATTAGATGAAACATTAGAGAATGATTTTATTTATTTAGGTCGTTTTTATTTTCATTATGATAATTATCATTTTATTCAATATGATTTATATATATCAGTTCAAGATCATTAAAAAACATATAATATGTATTATAATGTATTATTCAAGAAAAAAATTGGTTTAAGACCATCCTTATGGGGGAAAATGAAAAATAAAAGCCTATCATCAACGTTTCCAGTAAATCGACACATCACATATGATGTTCTCATTTGTATAATAAAACACAGAGGATAAGAAGATTGATGATGAATTTTTTCAAAAAAAAAACTTATAACATTAAATTTTATATAACATAAATTATTTTCCATTCCAATTAGATATGGGGAGTTGAAACCAGTATAAGAAATAAAAAAGAATCAAAAATAGAAAAAAATAAAATGAAAAAGGATTTTACATCTTGAATTCTCCTCCTTGAGAATCTCCTTAAGGCCCTTAGTTTTGGATTTTTGTTGATACAATAGGTATACTATATTTGGGAAAATCATTGTATGGTAATTGGTGTTAAATAAAAAAATATATATGTCCTTGAGGAGTGAGGAGACGAGGTGTTGAGGGGTGGTATTTTTTAGGGGGGTGATTGCTTTTTTCACATTGTTATATTCATCAGATTAATACTTTTGATCAAGAAAATGAATAGTTTGTGATTTACCACTAAATATATTTAAATAAGTAATGGATTTTTTATATTATTTTTCATAAATATATGATGACTCATCGAATAATATATTTTAATTATAATGTATATATAATGTAAATTAATATATTATACTATTCACTAAAAAATCAAGTATTTTAGAAGAATCCAAAAAAGTCACGGTAACCATTTTATCATGAGTAGAACTAAAAAAATTAACTGAATTTTTCGAAAATAAATTTCTAATTATGATAAATTTAATACTAAATTAAAAACATAATTTATTCTAAAAAATACCAATTTAAAAACTATAGCTCAATTGAGAACACATTGAAAATAATAATAATTATGGCCTAAAAAATTATATTATAGTCATTGGAAAATAAAATATTAATATATGAATCTATTTTATGAAAATTAATTTTATTTTAAATGATTATATTAATAATAAAATGATAAATATTGATTTATGTTTCACAAAAATAAAAAAATTTAATTTATCAATTTTAAAATTTTTATTTACTTATTACATGAAAAAACCATATCATATTTTAAATTTTAATATAATGACATTTTATTTACATTTTTGTCTGTGAGGTTACTAATCAATTGGTATGATTAATATTCTTTAGGTAAAAATAGTATTCCATAAGTATTTTCTCCATAATTTCTAAAATTTCCACTTATTTCATTATACATTTATAATGTATTCTAGTCTTTAATTCAAGAAAGAACATATCTTATAAGAACCGAGGTTATTACCCCTCCCATCCTGAGTAATTAGGTTCCAATTTATCTATCCATGGGAGGTGAGTAAAAATGTTTATACTCTAAATTCAAATATCATAAACATAGAATAGAAAATATTTCATAATATAAATCCCACATCTCACTAATCTACACACGTTCATAATAATACCCATTTTATTTGATGGATAATTTTAAAAAAATAAAATTCCTCTAATAATATATATTAACTAAAGAAATAATATCACTAAAACAAAGATCAAAATAAGTGTTATGAAATCATTGAATACACCATACTAAACATTCCTTTAGTTTAATTTCAAACATAGAAAATTTGTAAACAGGTGTTCAAAAAAATTGTTGAAATAATATTTTCAAATAAATAATTATTGTAAAAAAACACAGCAATTACAAGTAATTTACAAGGGAATATTTAATAATAGTAGACAAATATCTAAAATTTAATAATGTAAACTGAACATATATCACTAAATATATAATTAAATAAATATAACAAATAAAAGAATAATTTCAATTTCAATGATTCTTCTATGTAAATATCACTAAAAAAATTAAATATTTCATTATTCTATAAAATATTATAATACAAATCACTATAAAATTAGTTTTTATTAGAAACCCCCACATTAATTAACAATTATTTTATAATGATCCAATTATTAATATTATTAATGGTAAAGAATTCAATAGAAATCATTCATAGCCTGTATGACATAATAACCATTAAAACCCCCCGTTAGTTATAGACAATAAAAGGATATCATAATAAAAACCAAGTTAACAACATCAGCCTTACTGTTTATATGTTGATTCAAATTTAAGGATGAGCTTAAAAATAAAAAAAATTCCATAAAAAAATATAAACCTT
This sequence comes from Viscum album, assembly GCA_963277665.1. Lineage (NCBI taxonomy): Eukaryota > Viridiplantae > Streptophyta > Magnoliopsida > Santalales > Viscaceae > Viscum > Viscum album. Next base: position 897,389,053 of record OY728138.1, read on the forward strand.
ATTTTTTAGTTAAAAACTCAATCAACTAGATGTATGTCACCATAGATGATTACTATTATATTAGGTATAAAAATGTTATTTACATGAGCTATAGATTAAAATCAATGTGTTAATACACACCTAACCAAACACATCCACGATTGAAATTTTGGAAATGATAAAGAAGAAAACCATGATGAAAATGAAAGTGGATTATTATAGAAGTTAAAAATAAGTAAAGGTAGATATTTAAATTTGATAATCATGAAGAAATCCATCCCCGAAAGTAGGGATGAGTTGGAATATATGCTATGAACCCCTCCAAGATGATGGTAATGATGCAGAAAATTAAGTGATGTATTATGTTGATAAAAAGGCACAAATTGAATGAAATAAGCAATTTTTTATTAGGTTTCAAGGTTTACCAATATTATTTTCCATCCAATGTGGAAACCATGCACCTATAACTATGTTAAATAGAACCATAATAATATATTCTTTACCGAAAACATTCAAAAAATAATATATGAAACAAGTTCAAGAAATTTTTTTTCACAAAACTATTAAAAATATGAGGACTATAAGATATACTATATCCAAAAACATAAATTTGAATTTTTACTATGATATTGTCTTTCATTATCAACATAGTAATCCTTTTTTCATTCATTTCAGTAGGTATAATGGACTATTCGTGACCAGTATCTTATCTTTATATCCAAAACATTACCCTTGTCCTTTTGTATCATCATAATTTTGCTTGATGATGAACATTATATGATTATTTTTCATCAATATATTCAGTATATAAAGAATACATTTATGGATTTAGTTTATGTTATAGTTTTCAATAATAATTCATTACAAGTCCTTGAATATAACCATTACATAATGTAATGTATTTATAGTAAATATAATTTTCTTTCATCAACAAATATATTTTTGTTTTAGTGTTTTATAATATAATTCCATAACTATAACATAATAATCATGTATAATATATATAGTAAACATATACATAGTATACATTTTTTAGATAATATAAATCTTGTATAATATAATATGTTTTTCATGAAAAATATTCAAGAATATAATAATGACATCCTCCATTCCCTTATTCAACCTTACTTCAGGTAGAAAAGAATTTAAATTATTTTATTACAATAAAAATCTCAAAAAATGACAACAAAATAATAATAGATAATGTTGGACCATTACAATATTTATAAATTTTTATTTTTAAAATATTTTCCCCAAAATAGACATTATTGTAGTAAATAAATAACATTTTCATCCCAAATATTTTCAAAAATTATTCCTTAAAATATAACAATGTTAAACTAAAATCAATAATGTTTTCATTTAAATCATAAAAAAATAATAACATTTATTCCACAATTATATACATTAATCCGTAAAGAGTATCATACACTTCACATTACCTTATGGAATAGAAAAAATATACAATGAATAAATAAATCATGTAGGTAATATGAATACTCACTTGCATATCATTATTAATTTTATAAAGAATTACCATCAATGTAATAAATTTTATTACCATCATATTTACACTTGAAATTTCCATAAATAAAATATATTGAATGTCCATTGAAGTATATTGAAATATATTCTTATATGAATTCAAATAATTTAACTCCATAAATATATGTAAATCATTGTACTGGTATAATAATATCAAACTATTTTAGTTTCTAATAGAACCACTAACATTCATAATTAATGAAAAAGAACTATAATACAGACATTAAAAAAATATGTCCTCGTCAAAATATTATTTGATACCTTCCAATGATCTTGTACCCAATTGGTAAAAATTCCAACATGAAATCCAAAATACCCACAATTAAATATGGGTAGGGATGAATTTTCGTTTTACTAAAATAGAATTGTAGTAATTCAATGAAATATTACTGTAGTTGGAGTGGACTATAGAAACATTTGAACTATAAAAGATAAGGAACTGTAGTAGGACTATAGCGGCGTAGTTACTGATGCAAGTACTGTAGAATCTAGGTTACTATAGAAATACTAGTCACCAAAGGGCCCTTTGGGAAAACAAAAATGGGCATTAAGGCCTTGTATTTAGACAACATGGTCTTGGGCCATTGGGATATGTAATGGGTCTCTGTAGACCTAGTTTTAAAGAGGTATTTATATTCAATAATAAATTAAGCTTCATCACCAACCATTAAAAATATCTTAGATACTGTAAAAATTTATTTTCAGATAATGATTTATCAATATTTGTTAAAATTAAATTTTGAAAAATAGGTTTTCTAGAATAAATTATAAAATAATATTAATAATAATAAAACAATAAATACTGTAATTAAAGAAAAAAAATTACTATCTCTTTAGTAGTGATAATATCAATTTTTATGGTATAGGTTAAAATATATCATTTTTTACATTTTGTAAAGAACGACAAAAACTTACATGAAATATATTACTATTCAAAACTATTCAATTAAATTCAATTAAACATATAATTTTGATTATAATTAACATATATATATATATTAATACATCTATAATATTTTTTAAAATATTTTGATATGATTAAAAAAAAATTTGTAAATGTAACATTAAGAAATGAAATTTGGAAGTCATATCCCTTAGCATGAGTCAGACGGATCCCTAAAATTCATCAACAACCTAAATAATAAAATTTAATTAGTAACTATTATATTATGAAACAATTTCATGTTTATTAGTCCTATTGTTATATCAAAAACCATGTAATTTTTAATTAATTAATTAAATAAATTCACATTACCTGTTTTTGTGACATTATTTTCATATGTCTGAAATATATTTGGTAGGTCGAAATATATTTTTATAAATAATTTTTACTTCATAAAAATAATAATAATGAAATATTTTTAATTTCAATATATATATTATAATTTTAAATCCAACCATAAAATATGGTTATGTGAAAATGAACTATGTTATAATCATGGAGATGGTTGGTCATAAATACGCATGACATACATTTTGATTTATCGATGATCAGTATTGAAAGAAGTTAATTATTACATTATCATAAAAAAAAGAATACAATATCATAAATATCCTATTATTTCTTAAACTATACATACATACAATCACACACACACACACACACACACACACACATATATATATATATATATATCGTCCATGTGATTTGATGATGGTAAATAAATCATGTCATTTCGTATAGGTGGTAGTCAACAAGATCACTTGAACAACTATATATTTTTTAGAGAATGTAATCTTAAGAACTTAGTTAATATATTACATATTCAAAAATATAATTATATCATTAATATAAATATATATACATATATTAATTTCATCATTATATCCTTCCATGAGAGATAGTGATGGACAACGATTCACATATGTTCTCTAAGATGTAGTCTTTCATACATACGAATTATGGTTTGGTTTCCCATTTTATGAAAGTTGATTTGGATATTGGTCTTTAAATTATAATAACAACATATAATTGTATGGATGTTACTGGTATTATCATATAATCACTGATAAAGAATATTTGATGGAGGTGGAAGAATGAATAACTCGAAACCATTTGGTTAAAAACCATACCTCTTCTTTAGAATATATCCTTATATGAAAAACATAAGACCACTATGAATGGTATTGTACATAAAAAAGTCATTTATAACGATGTAGGGTATTCTTGGAAGGTTATAGGGATGATTTTCGACAAACTATATTTGTTTTTAAGGGCGATTGAATGTGGATAAGTGGTCCACTTTTATAATATAAGGGAGGGTAAATTTTTTGAAATATAAAAATATCAATTTAATATAATTTAATATATTAGGTTAAAATGGATCAAAATTCTAAAAAAATATTTACAGATAACAATTATTCATGATACATTTCTCAAATTACTTTTTTACACATTTTATTCACATTCATAACAATGTCTATTTTTTATCCACATTTAGGGTTCCTTTTGATCATAACAAAAATATTAATATTATATACGAATAATGGTTAAAAATAATATTATAAAAAACTATAAATGGACAAATTTATAATTTTATTAACCATATTCCATTCATTTTTAATTATATTATATTTTATTAAATATTATATTATTTTTGAAAATTTTATTTCCATAAAATATAAATAATGTTATTTTTATTGCTTTTCATATTAACTGATTTATTTATAAAATAAAAAAACTATAAAAATAAAAATTAACCAATTACCATACTCATAACTTGAAATTTTTATCTAAAAAATTCATGCGTCTCATTAATTACATAATATTTTATTACTTTTATTATTTGTAATATTATTTATTTTATTCATCCATTAATTGGTTAATTAATGCACTGTCATTGAGAAAATATTTAATATAATTATATCATCATAATATATTTAAAAAAATTATCATGATTATGATAAATAATTTCCCTTCAATACAAATTTTTTTACTGAACTTACCCAATTCATAACTCTTTGTTTAAAATATTAAACATTGGTTAAATAAGTGTATGAAATTTTTGAATATTATTTTTAAAAATTATAATAAATGTTATAATAAAATTCTAATGGAAAAATTACATATAAACAATATTAGTATTGTTATGGAAGAAATAAAATCATCACATGAAATGATATAATGTTTTTTGGAAATTTTATTGTGTTATTTATTTTTTAAACTTTAGTTTGCAGATTTACCATTTACCATGGTATAAAAAAATTAATATGTTTATGATTCATATTGATCAAACATAAAATTTATATATATTAAAAATATAGACCAACTGATTCTAAATATTGAATCAAATTTTTAATATTAAATATATATAACAGGATGACTATATTTTGATACTAAACATAAAAATGAAACAAAAACTGTTTTCATATAAATTTCATCTTATATAATAAAATGTATTTATAGTAACATCTAGTATAAAATTAATTAAAAATATAAAATGGGGATTTTAAAAATATATAGGAATGATATAATTTTATGAAAAATTAATAATATAATTTTAGTTTATATATAAATTAATATAAAATATATTTTTTACTAAAAAATATTATTTCTAATTATTCCATTAAAATTAAACCTTTTCATAAAAAATATGAAATCATTATCCTAATAAAATTTTGATTAGATTAATTAAAAATGAAACTATTAATTAAAAACTAAATTGTTATATATTTATAACCAAACTTCTAAATAAAACAATATAATTAATGATTTAAATAATATGATTAAGTTTAATAATTATAATAAATAAAAATATATATTCCATGAATACTGATAAATATGAAAATGATTTATGCCATCATTACCTCGGTCGTCAAATTATCTGCTACCCCGTTAAATTTATCTTCCTAGTAATTTTATTCATTTATTATATATGTGGTGATTCTTTTACCTCACTGTATTTTCAAACTCCAATAACCCTTCTTCATCCACATGGGTTTTCCATAAAAAAATAATATATTTAATTACAATGTTATGAAATACAATATATATTCTGTCAATAATTAGAACACATATCTCCTTACAAAAAATAATCAGTTCCATATGAATTGTTACATGTCTTAAAACATGAGATTTATCTAGTGTATACATTCTTAACATCCTAACATGAAAAATATTGTGTCCATGATATAATCTCAGTGGAAACACCAGTCAGTAATAAACCAATACATATTACATTAGATTTCATATAGTCCAATTATCCTTAAACAAGTTTCCATTTTTAAAAAAAGAAATCACATTTTTTATGGAGATACATCATGAAAAAATAATTTCTTACCATGAATCTGAGATATTTCTTCATCGCATATGCATAAATTTTATTCTTACATTGTGATTTCCATATATATTTATGAATTGCATTCGCTTTATTAACCATTTCCTTTTACAATTTTTATTCCATCAATATTCATTCACAATCTTCATCCCTAATTGCTAGAGTCCTACATCTCTTTCTATATAATTTTTTAAAATGATCATTTTGTATACTGGAATGAAAATAATTACTATAGGAAAAATAATCTTCTGAGTAATGATGGTCAAAACATCCCAAAAAACCACATAAAATTAATAATCCATTTCTTACAATTATTGAATTATTCATTCATAGTTTCTATTAGATTGAGGATGAAATGTTGTACAACAATTTAATTCTAAAACTAATGGATTTTGAATCCATTTCATAAAATTTAAATAGGACATCAAGTAAAATCTAGATATAATAGTGATATAAACACTACATAACCTAAATGTTTACTATATATATAGTAAATAAATTCAATCTAAAAATAGATTTTCTCAAAAGTGAATCAAATATATAAATTTTTTTAATCGATCAACAATACGCATTACCATTACACCCTCAAATATTTTTTTTCCATCCCTCAATGAAATAAATAGAAATATTTTTCACATTCCACTATGACACTGGTAAAGGCTACAGAATCCCATTTGGTAGTTTTCAAAATACAAAAAAAATTATAAAATTCAATTTTTCTATGGTAAAGTAGTAATATCCAATATTATTATATCAAACAAGTTAAAATCCCAAAATTATATATACATATTTTTATGTCATGGATCAAAGGAGATGTGGAAAATAGGATATTCACTCAAGAATTATCTGTTCAACTGGATTTCATAATACACAAATAACAACATAGAAAATATATACACCCAATATTTATGATGTTAAATTCCGAAAATATTCAATTCATAACAAATTTACCTTTTCCTATAATTGATAGTCTCCTATCAAAAATTTATTAGTTTTTTCTAATAGATATTTTTTCACAATCACCATACACATAATAGCTTATATTCATGTATCGAAAACTTATAGGATAAATTTATCCAATCAACCAACAAAGGTTCTAGTTTTAAATTTTTCATTGGTAATGCAACATTACATTTACGACTCAACAAATCAAATAATATATTTAATTTTACAACATGATAATTGATTTTGATATCAAAATAATTTATCAATTTCAAATGTATACTTTGTTTAATTTTTAACTCTTTATTAGTGAATATATATATATTAAAATTTTATGATAAATATATTTTTTACACGTGAATCCATATAAATTATGTATATGAATTTAAAAAATTTATAAAACATAACTATATACATATAATTTTTAGGATAATTTATGTTGTGAGGTTTCAGTTGTAGTAAAACATGTATAATTATTTGGACATTATGAATCCAGACAAAATTAACTGATTTTAATTATGTGTTATTATATTTCAAAAATTCATCATTTCTATAGGGAATGATAAAATGTGATAATTAACAAAAATTATTTTATATTCCCAAAAATATTTATCACATTATTTATACTAGATTAATTTAACAATTTTTTAGGTAACATAGTTAGTGGGAAAGATAAATGTGAAATAGTTTCAATAAACCATAGGTAATATACTAATGAACCAAGAAAACAATGAATCTATATAATATTTTATCTATTTCAATTCACCAATAATATATTTTCTGAATGATCTGCTACGGTGAAATCATTATTTATAACATGTCTAAGGAATGAACACATCTATATCCAAAAAACATATCTTATAAATTTTATGCCTTATTTTCATTTAGGATTCATTAAAAAAATAAATAGACATTTTTAATGATCCTCGTAACATTTGTGAAAATCATTAAATAATCAATAAAAATATATAAAATATATCGAAATATTTTTATGAACACTATTCGTTTCTTCTATATATACATATGGGGTATTTATAAACCCATAGGGATACCAGTAAAATTAAAATTTTTAGAACTATTTTTAAATACTAATTTTTAAATTTAATCATCCTTGCCCATCCAAAAATAGTATGTGGATCGTAGTACAACTGTCAAAAAATACTGATCTCTTTGGATATTTTCCCAAACACCTTAGTTTAAAAAAATACTATTTATTTAATTGTGATGTTATTTAAATTACATCAGTTAATGTAAATATTAATGTAATTTAGTTTTTTAATATAAGTAGAAGGGGAATCCTATGCTAAAGATATAGTTTGAATGAAACCATTATCAAGGTGATCGAGTGACTTTCTGTTCAACTCAGAAGGTTCTACATGATCAATTATATAATTGTGTTTTGAAAGAATCCTAGTTATAGGAAGTAATTTAATAATACAAGATTTTTTACAGTTAACAATAAACTATTAATAAGGGATCCTTTTCTAAAATATTCATTTTCATTTAAAGTCCATCAATATTATTCAATAGAAAAAAAAAGAATTTCAATTGTGGTTATTTGTGACAGTCCATCGTAAATAGTTATTATTGGTAATGAATGATTCATCCATCAAAAATATGTGGGGTAATATTATTATATAACCAATTGTGATGGCCCATCAAAATTGATTATTTCTGATTGACTGCCAATCCCCAAAAAATATTAATTTTCTGAAGAAACAATTTTAATTTAAATAATAAATTAAAATAATTAATATAATTGAAAAATAATACAATTTTTAGAAAAATATATCATTTTAAATAATTCTGATATTAATGATTAAAAATTAAATAAGTACTTTTAAAATAATTTATAGTAAAAAAATCGAAAATTACAATTAACTGAAAAATTTAACAATAAGTTTTATTAAATAAATATATTTTAAAATAGTAAATTAATTAAAAAATTAAATTTTTATTTTAATCAATTCAATAAAAAATTAATGTTATTAAAAATATTAAAATTAATTAAAATTAATTTATTAGTTCACAAATACATAACAATTATTAATTTTTTTCAAAAAAGCATAATTAATTACAAAATTAAAACAAACATAATCGTAATACATAAATTCAAAGATGATATGTTTTTTTATAGAAAATAACTACCTCTCATAAAAAATCCATAATAATCAATTCTCATCTGGTGGGGGAGGATCACTTTAATAGATTGTAGGGAGGATCACTAAAATGACTTGGGGAAACTCACAATTGACGTGACTTGCATGTCTCACCATATACTCCACAAAAGACTGATCTCTCAGACACTAATCCTCATTCTCCCCCTTCCTCACTTTTTTCATCTACATTATCATCATATCCCATGATGTCAACGTCTCTTCATAATATATGGGAGATGAAAACATTTATGATGACTCTCCATTTTATACCTTCATCCTCACTGATACCATAACATATGTATCATAATAACTCATAGGTGTTAGTATAGAACCAATACCAATCACCCAGACTTTTTCAAAACCCTGTAAAGTCACATTTATACAAGACACCTCTTTGAAAACTAAATCACAAGTGGCCAATATTTCTCTCTAATCCTGACTTTCTCATTAATTTTAATTCATTTCCATATATAATACCTCTATATATAATGATAAAATTGAACAAAAAGTAAATTTATATCATTTAACTATTTTAAAAAATTACTAAACACAATATTGTGCTTTATGTCTCCTAAAACATCAGTTGTATGAAGATCATCATACATCATCTAATAGGCTTCCGAATTTGTAATATATTGTTCAATAACATCCTATATAATAAAACAAACATTCTATAGTTAACGTATATATACTTTAGAAAATAATATCACTTACCATAATACATCAATGATTTTTCAATGACGGACATTCATCCCAATGTCTAACTTCTTAACTCCCCCACCACAAATGTACAGATGATGAATTCATCAAAAAGTCTCTCACAGATAGAATAAGTACCATCTATCCCACACCAATGATGAGATATAGCATGTTCTATGAAATATTCATGACTATTTGAAATCAGTAGAACAATAATTATTCATATCTCTCATTCTAATTTTTTTGTAGGAACTGTCAAAAGTTCTCACAAATAAGAATATCCAAATACTATCACAATGAAACTCTATTGCTATTTGTAATAAGGGAATAAAAATTCCTCAAGTCAAATAAAAAATATTTTAGTAATTAAATAAATTCTAAAATGTACATATTTTTTAATAATGTACAATACAATGGTAAAACATTTGTTGACATGTGGAAATGGGTAGGAAGTCACATGGCACCCATACATGATTAAAATAATTCAATCAATACAATTATACCTTCACAACAACTATATAAAAAAATAATATGAATATTAATAAATAATCATAATATTAATACCCGAATTAACACACAATGTAAATATAAAATAAATATCATAAAAAATAAATTTATAAATGAGGATAACAATCAATAGATTGTTTTCTATTAGGAATGGGATTCCAAAGGATTAATCGACCAAGAAATCACCCCATCATAATAGGGGTGTCAACAAAAGTCCTTGATGAATTGGGATCAATAGTATGAATTTTGACAGTAGTAATAAAATGAGTTAGATCGGTCTAATCATCTCCATGCATCTCAAAAAATTATTTTTACATATATGTAATTTTTAATACAGATATCCAAAATAAAAATATAATAAATAACAAAATATAATAATCTTACCCATAACAATGTTTATAATTAAAATATAAAATATAAAAAAGAAATAAATATCACCATATAATAATTATATATAACTAAAGACTAAAACTTAATATATAAATCATAATCTTCTTCCATGTTTTCTTTGAGATCAATGTCTACATCATCCTCTTCAACATCATCAACATCTATGTATCATTGAGTGTCATCATGCCTTATTACTTTATATACATTATCTATATCATCATCCCTTAACTGAGGGATTTCATTATTGATATATATATCTTGTCGGGTATAAGATATATTTTGTTATGTTTCATGAAAATATTCAATATATTTCACCTCTAAATAATTATTTTCATTTTCAATTAACCTGTTATCACGCGATTTAATTTTTACCACACTCCACCAGTCATTCAAATCTCTCAAAACATCTCATTAATTTTCATAAAAAACATGATGTTCATGATGTTCCAACATAAATGGTATATTTGATTCATGATGGATGTTATATTTAATGTCAATGTCTCCATTTCATGGATGAAATCACAAACCTTGATCAGTATCAAACCATTAGCATTTAATCGTTAATAGCTAATTTAGACTCAGATAGAATAAGTCACATTTTTCAAACAATATTACATAACAGGAAATCTCACTTTATTTATAATGGTATAACTTATTACAACAATTTTTTTTCATTTATTTGGTTGAGTCACCATATACACGGGTTTGGAATCAAAAAACATTAACCACATACCCACGATAATATTTTTAATATTTTGATGGATTTTGTTTAAGAACACAAAACTGACAGTAAATATTATTTTAGTGACTTGTATCATGTAAAAAAAATTTATAAAAAAATATATATCATTTAAACATTGAAAATTATTATATTGAATGCAAAATATCTTATTTGTCTTTCAAATCAATATGAAAAACAAGGTCGATGACGTTATTCATGATAAAAAGATTTAATTTGTATCTTTTTTTATTGATATTTTCATCTTATTATCTTCATGAATTTTACATTAAATAAAATTATAATTTATGAAAATTTAAACAAATAATAAAAAAGAATAACGTACTTACCAAATCATGTCATTTTATTAAAATTTGGCATAACATATGTATGAGATCTACGTAGTTCATTAAATCTAAAACATTTTCATGATAACCACCAAATCCATGCATTGGTTGAATAAAAATTGAAAACTGATGTCGGTGACATCGTCTTCATTTTCATAATTTCAACCAATGCAATTATTTTTTATGGTTATTCTATCCTAAAATAACAAGAGATGATACTTAATATTTCATCCTTCAAGAGCATTTCTACAATAGACCCCTCAACTGATGCTTTGATATGTAAATTACTGGATTATTTTTTTATAGAAATCTAAAATGGATACATCCATTAAAATTATTATGGACTTCCACATTTATCTTTATATGTTAAATTAAATATTAACTATTCCATAAAACCAACAAAGACGGATGAGAATATTTTCGGAAATTTCATAAAAAAAACCACGTCCATTTATATAAAACATAATTCAACATAATATAATTTTTACGGCTAAATGTCTCATATAATAAATGATATTTTCCTTAATAAATTTCAAATCTAAGAATTAAATATCCTTATATAATCAAATGGAAATAACATCTTAATTATGAAATGATAGTAATGAATTTTTAAAGAGAGATTATTCCCTTTTCTGAGGCAATGAGAAAAAATAGAATTATAAGAATACTATAACATCAAATTTTTAATAGATTGGATTTTTTGTAAACTATTTTACTATAATAAGTTAGTATGAATATTTTTTCTTCATTAATTTTTTTGTTATTTTATCATTAAATAATTAATTTTCGAGATGTCTCCAAATATAGGAATGATATAACTATACATTTAGAATATCATTGGTCATAGAAGGTTTGTAAAACATGGTATAAATTATTTTTCCCCTGTAATCATTACATATAATATTGAAAAACCAAAAAACGTGACAAATATAGAAGTTCCCAAAAAATGAATTGTTATAACCAATTATAATCCCTCCTAAAATCATAATTTTAGTTAATTTATTTTGGTCCAAAATTATTATTTGATAATGCGGAGATAATACATTTTACCTTATTATTAGAGTGAAATGTTAGAGGTTCTACAATTTCGATTAGATCTTTTTGTAAAATTATTTTTGTTTCTTTAAAAAGGGTGATCTCTTGGATGAAATTTCTAATGATAGTGAAAATAAAAAGTTTTTCTTTCATTAAAATGAATAAAAACTTTTTTTGTAGATAATGTAACATGTGATGTAAATTCACTGATCATCCGCAATAATTCAAACTTTCACAATAAAATTAACTCATTAATATATTTGAAATATAATCACACTATTATTCCATATTGAAATTTATGCATTATTTAGTGCTTGAAATGAACATAAACATTTTTCTTTGGATGTCCTCTATCTAATGAAATAAAATATATATATACTTCCATGATCAAGATCCTATAATGTTTATTTTATGGGAAAATGAAAACAGGGAATCAATAATATTCACTTTTTCAAGAAGAAAATGGAAAAATATCATTATAAATACATAATTGTATGTTATGTGTTTAAGAAGAATTGGATTGAAGCATCTGATCAATTTGTTTACATGAATCACCATTACATGGATGATTTAATATTTACCTAAAATAATAATTGATTAATTCAATGTCATCAATCCAACTGTGTTACAAGACATATATAAATACTGTAATTGAGGTGTGATTGTAAAATAAATCAACTATTAGACATAAACACTAGACATTCCATTTTGAGCATCATTATATCTCAATTCTCGACATATTGTAAAATTAACGATGGATTGAAAATCATCATAATATAAGGTAAATTCATATGAACAAGAATATATATTTTCTAATCACTATATCTGATATTATGAACCAATATCTTACTTACATAGAAACATGGAGTAAATGTTTCTCCGTCAGGAAAAACTGATTTAACCAATGAAAAAATATCATTAGAACTAATATTTGACATTACAAAATCTCATTTAATTTCCTTATATTTTGTAAATATATTATGCTTTTTATTTGGAATCCTTGAGATAAAGTCCCCTCGGTAGATTAAAGTAAATTATAAAATTAATATTTATCTGATTTTGGATTAAAAAAATCTATAGGATTCGTTGTATTAGGAATAGATGGATCAGAGTCGTCATTTACTCGATTTTAAAATTATAGATCGAGAAGAAATTTTTTTATGTTCAACTTAATTATTTTCACTTTGACGTTACCAATATATACTAGCATTCTAAAAAACAAAATGAAAAAGGTGATGTCGAACATTTTAAAAAATTTCCAATCTCATAAAAAAACATTTCTCAAAGGGAATTTACTTTTTTCCTTTATAAACAAAATCTTAATTTGAATATGAATATGACATATAAGATTAAACACATCCAATGTAGACATAATTTATAGAATATACATTTGGATTTTTGAAATGTTTTATTTAATAATGACAACTTAAATGAAAATGATGTCTTATTCAAGAGTACATAATAATCTAATAAAAATAAAATAAAAAAAATTATTACAGACCACATTAACTTGTTTCAAATTATTATTATATTTTAATATCGTAAAATATTCAAGGGGATTCATCAGAGTAATATGATGCTTCATCTCTAGATTTCAGGTCCCATAGAGGATTATGGAAAATTGAAAAAAATATTAGATATTTTATATAAGACACTAACTATTTTATTGAAAATAATATAATATCTATTGAATAATGTCTCATATGATAAATTAGATAGCACCGATGGGTTTGGGATTTGGAGTATACACTAGGTGAGACATAACATTTGTGACTATCAGGTGTTTATATTCATTGCAAGCGAGATTATTTAATTTAATATTTTAAATAAAATGACTTCTTAAAATTTAATATATCTTCTAAATGGTGTATCATATGTGAAATATCAGACCATCATTGTTTCAGGGATGTGGGTTATACCATTGGTGAGATATAACATTTGAGAGAATCATTTCTTTTGATATGTTGCACATGAGGGTAATTCATTTAATATCTGTATTATAATTTCTTATTCAAAATTAATGTATCTTTTAAACTATGAATTGTAATAAAAACCATAGATGATCGTTGGGTCGGGAATGTTAGTTTTACCCTTGGTGCAACATAACATTTGTGAGTTTCAATTGTTTAGTTATATTACATCAGAGGGTGTCATTTCTAATATTTCTTTAATATTATTCATATTATATACATAAAAATATATATTTTAATATTTATACAAATTGTTAACGAATATAATTATAAATAATTAAACATTTATTCTAAATTATTATTAATTATTTAACAATTAACATATATAAGTACAAATTTATTATCAATTTTAAAATGAATATTATTAATTTTCTATTGATTACTATTATACATTATGCGGTGTTTATTATTAATTATGCAATTTATTATAAATTATTTTACATATTATAAATTATGTATTGATTATTAATAATTTATTAAAATTATTATTAAAATTTAATTAATTACTATATTTAAATATCATAATAAATATATTAATATAAATATATAACATATATTGTAACTCATTGTTAAACAAATAAGAAAATATAAAATATACCTAAACATTAATATGTAAATATTTTATAAACTTTTTAGCAAATAGTTATTATTTGTTAAAAATTAATTATATTATCGTGAATTAATAATTTATATAAATAAATTATAAATAAATTTGGGTTCATAATTCTGAATAAATAAATATTTATAATTCATAATTTTTTTAATCTATTAATTTTTTTATTTACAATGTTTACCCTAGATTCATGAAAAAATGATTTCGAGTTCAGTGTTTTGATAACATTTATACTAAATATTTATATTTTTTCTTTTAAATTAAATGAAATTAATATTAATTATATTGAATTTCTAATAGTTGTTTTATTATATTATATTATTTTAGATTATTAATATTTTTATTTTATACATGTAAATAATATTTAAATTTTATTAATAATGAATAATCATTAATTATTAAATATTATAAATTAAATAATGATCTTTACCATATATTTAAATTAATACTCCATTCATAATAATTATTATTTTTTACAAATTTTAACTAATTTTTTGTATTTGTTATATTTTTCTATAAACTATAAAAAATATTCTAATTATTATTAATATTTTTTTAATAACTATTACATATTCAAAATTGTTATTGATTTTTATAATACCTAAATTTTTTCATTTTTATATAAAAAATATTAAATATAATGTTTATTAAAATGATTTCATTAAATAAATTTTTTAAACATTATTAAGAACATATTATTATTTTTTCCAATGTTATATCTATATATATTACATAATTTCGTAATAAAATATACTAAAATCTAATTTATTATTATAAATTTTTTAAATCAAATTAAGATAAAAAAAATTGTACATGTAAACACACACGTTGGAGAAAAATGATCTGGAACTCGAACACAAAAAATGAATACCAAAATAAAAAAATCAACATGAAAAAAGAAAGATTAAAATTATAGTAAACATCATGAAACACTAAACACGTGAAATATTATAATATTCCAATCTATTGACTAAATAATATAGTTTACAAATAGCTACTTTCTTCAGTCATATTTCAATAATGAAAATACTTCAAATAACAATATAAAACAATAATGTTTCACTAACACTAAACAAAAAAATCTATTAAATTTAATTATTAAAACAATATGAAATATACATTAAATCCAAAAAAATGCATACAGAACAAGGAAAATCAAATAAATAATAAGAAATTTAGATTCACCATAAATTTCAAGTAAATTATCAAAATAAGGTATTTTTTTAAATTTAGTCACTACAAATCTAGTATTTACATCATTTAACAAAAATACAAAAAAAATGATTGATGATAGATGTACAGTATATAACTTCTAGTTCATAGGTGAAATCAATCATAAATCGAGGGAAACACTCATTTTTTGGGATACATGTAGTGGGGAGGATATTGGAGATCCATAACATTGGTTTAGGAGATGGTAGAAGAAGGCAGTGAAAGAATAAATTGGGGTGTGGGTCGTTTAATTTACAAATTAGTTCTGAATGAGTAATTACGACCATAAAAATTATTCCAAATAAAATTTTAATGGAGAACCTTATCTGCCACATGGGTTGAATTATGTAACAAATTCCCTTTAATAATTGTTTTCCCACTTAACTTTGGGAATCTATGCCATTACTATTTGTGATAGAAGTAATATCCCATCAAAAATAATAATTTTTTCACAGAATCATACATCCATCTAAAAAGTTTGTGCACAATGTCTATTTACAATGAGCCCTTTGTCTATAAAAAAGTCCCTATTGAAAATACCTGAATATTTAATAGTTAAATTTATCTTTTTGATTAATAATATATACCTAAATCATTTGAGGAAAAGAATCTATGCATTATTTTATTACTAGAACATCATTAATCTATTTATATCCACTATTCTATATAATATATTAAGTATACCTATTATTTCTATATTTTACTTCTTTATCAATTTCATTATATTTTGAAAAATATATCGGTTCATTACTATTTAGAAACTTATATTATTTCTAAAACAGCAATAGGTTATCTATAATCTATATTAGATAAATATATGTAAATACTATATATACACATAAAATAATCAAAATATAAAATTGGAAAAAATTAATTTGTTTATAAATAATGCATTTATATAGAAGATGATATAGTTATTCTTATAATTTCATTTTTCTTTAAAAAATCCCCTTGGTGATTTTAGTAAATGATTTGTCTTCACTTCAAGTAGAAGAATATTAAATTTTCTAAAAAATTTATCAATGTTTATTATTATATAGACATAGTATCAATTCAGACATTATCATAATCTGAATAAAA
Organism: Viscum album; assembly: GCA_963277665.1. Taxonomy (NCBI): domain Eukaryota; kingdom Viridiplantae; phylum Streptophyta; class Magnoliopsida; order Santalales; family Viscaceae; genus Viscum; species Viscum album. The sequence goes on from OY728138.1 coordinate 897,406,526, forward strand.
AATTAATGTTCTAGATACCATATTTTATGATGGCCCATCATCATTTTAAGTGGTGTAAAGGATTTAAAAAATAATTTCTTCTCATAGTATAGCTACATCCCATAATTTTTGTTCTTTTTTGGACAAAAATGTTCTAAATGACCTATCACATTAAATTGAAAACATATTATAATATATTAATTAGAAACGGAATTACCATGACCTAGATTTTTTTCCTTGAGTTTTTGTTCCATTTGCACCATATTACCAAATAATACTCACATAATAGACATCATAAGGCATTCCACAATTTCTTTTTTAACACAAAACATAGAAATTGAAAACATATTTTTCATACATTCAAATTTCATTGATCGATTCTTACCTATTTCTTATCCCATGGGACAATTTTTATGTTTCTCATCAATGCAGACATGATAATCAAAAAAATACATATTTACCTTATAAGAATAACAATTTTAAGTCATATAAATTATTATTTCATTATAATCAATTTCACTTTGATATAATGGATTCATTACTTAGTAAAATAGATTAATCATGTTATCAATATCCTGGATTGAATTTGGTGTGTAACTTTACAGTCATACGTACCATTCATGCTACATGGCCATTGAATCACTATCTCATTTTATCAATCCACAAAATTTATTTTCAATCCTATGACTTAAATATTTTGGAAAATGTCTCCCAAAAATTATTTTAATGTAATCATCACATTTCATGATATTAATCACATCAAATTCATTAGTATTCTTAAAACTTATTGATAAATGGCCAAATTCACCCTCAAAAAACTATATATACATATATATATATATATTATTATATGAACATACAATTACATCAAATATTTTTTCATTGGATTTAATTTACCTCTTAGATTACAGTGGTTCAGAAGATACTGTAAATACTAGAGTGGGTTTTCTCCAAACATTATCAATTATTTGATATATTTCTATGATATATATCTTACTACTATCTAGAATATATTCTAACACCATTTATACCCTACATCAAATGATTGATCATACCACAAACATATCTATTCTAATGAAAATTGTATTAGGTATTCGATTAAGATGTATATCATCCCCTTTGTGATTTCCTACATCAACATCCTTATTACTATTGTGAAATACCATTTTGAATAGACATAGTTTAGATAAATCAACCTATTAATAATAAAAATAAACATCATTTAACTGAGTAATATATTAAAATATTAAATGGGTATACTATTAACATTATCTTGACATTAGTTGTTATTTAAACATATCCCTAAGACTTTTTATATGAACATAGACATAAACATTACACAAAAAATTGACTTTAGGCTAGTTTACAATTTATCAATTCCCAAATATCTTTTAGTTATATATTTATATAGAGTACAGTCATAACTCTAATATAATAATCCCATATTCTAATATGATTAAACATCTACTCTATATCCATTTTTCAATAAATTAAATGTTTTAATATAAAAAATTATTTATTGTCTTGAAAAATAATTATTACTCACAACGTGAATTCTTCCATTCCCTTAACCATAAATAAAGATTGTGAATATCATTTTAAATGTGTGATGAGAAAAAATCTCAATAAGGTACATAAAAAATAAAGAGAGAAACTACTGGTCTATGGAATATTATTAAATTTTCCTGTTTCCCAATGAACATTTGGGTCAAAATAAACATTTTATTACCGAATAAATAGATTTTTTCACCCAAATGATTCCATAAAACATTTCAAAAATAATTCTCTAATAAAAAACACCAATATATGTTTATTAAAATTCACTAAAAAATGATAATAACCTTTTCCCAATGATATATTTTTGATGTAAATGTAACAGCCCATGCTTCTATGGTACACTTCTCTTTGAATAATAAGGCATCGTGTGTTGTACGCAACCTCGAGTTCTATGACACCGCGACCAAAAAAAAGTAGCCATTATTAATAGTAATACCCACGTTTTAAAATTATATTTATTTTATATTTCAAAATGGACTTCATTTTTTTATTTGGAATATCGAAATTTTCCTATGTTGAATTTTTGGTATTTTTTTAAAGACTTCCAATTTTTGATGAATAGTGAAAAATACTTAAAATCAACTTTTTCAATCAAAATAATTTATAGTGATAAATTATACAATTGGGGGGTTTTAATTTATAATTAGAATACATTTTTACCATTTTATCCAATGGTGGTCATTAAAATTAATTTCACTTTGAAATTGGACATAAATAATTGTCAATCTTTGGATTGATATTCTTTCTTAAAAACACAGTATTTATTGTGACAATGGAAATTAATTATTTAATTAATTAATTCAACTTATATGTTTTGAATTTTTTAAAATAGACATAATTTTTGAATTATGAATATCAAATATATCTTAGGGTTAATTTTTGGTATTGTTTTGAAAAACATTGGTTTTTTATGAATAGTGAAACCACTAAGTGGTAGTTAAAAAACTAAATTTTCGTTTAAATGATATTTTACCACCTCTGTGATTTGAATTTCCAAAAGATGATATACTTGGTTTTCATTAATATGTATATTGTGGTTCAATGGGATTAAAATATATTTTTTATGAATAGTAACTTTAATGTTTTATTAATCGTAATTAAAGGTAATTAGTGAAATTTAAGGTAAAAATTATATTATAAAAATATATAAATATCGTGACACTTGTCATACCATTATTGGATGAGTCATGGCCGACCAAGAAAATAAATGGGTCAACCTGGGGACCCCATGGAGCCACTTGGGTTCGAAAATGACATTAATAACTTTTTATTTAAGTAAAAATAAAATTGTCACAAACATGTGTTGTTTTACTAAAACAATTATTACATGGGGTTATAAAAATTAACTTTTCGACTATAAATATTTATTGGAAATCTAAAAATATTTCCTACATCATGATATTTTTTATATAATTTTTAGACATTAAATAAATTAAATTGTTTATGACACCCTGATGATGCAACGATTACCTCATTAATTAACGATTTAAATAAAATAAAAAGATAATATAAAAACTAAGACTTACACATGTCAAAAACCTATTGAATGAGTATATTTAGAACCCTTATCACATTATCCTCTAAATATATAATTTTAGGACATTTAGAATCCGAAAGTCATTATAAAATAATGTAACATTTCTTGACATTCCAAGAGATCCCATCCTCTCCTCTTATAAAAGGCCCCCAACTCTACCACCTTATTAACACCATCAAATCCATTTGGATCGTCCAAACTCTTCCCAAATAATCTCTTTACTTCCCTCTATTACTCCTAGAAGCCTCAATTTGGGCATAAGTCTTCCCAAGGAAGCCTTTGGCTCAAATAAAAAAGAGTTACCCAGTTTTTAAGGTAATGTCTTCTCTTACGTAGTTTTGTTTTATTTTACTTCTCCAACCCCCTAAACTCTTTTTATTATTATCCTTTTTAACAAAACTAGTATACTCAATATACTTGGAATTTTTTATGAGAAGGATTTTATTTTCACATACACACACCTTCGTCTAATGGTTGAAGAACATATTGTTTCTGTTGGTGGGGAATTACTGCCTCACGAAACAATGATTGTTCAATCTTCTTTTAACACCTCTCATGGTGGCCATTATGATGAAACTATTTTTATATATGATATATATTATGTTTTTATTTTCATTATTATTCTTTATATTTCATTTCTGGAATACCATTACGAATTCCATTATGGTTAAACATGATAATTTCATTTTAGGAAATGCGGACTACCGCCCCCTCAAAGTGATTTGAATCGTTAATGCCATATGTGGGATGTATTAAGGATGAAGTAAATGGTATAATACATTATATTATACTGTAATTATATTATACCTTTATATAATTATAATTTCATTCCATTAAATACGAAATATAAATGAAAGTAGCATTCATGCGTATGTACGGCTTACCGTCTCCATGAACGGTGTATTTCATTTCTTACCTATAAATGTTATTTAATATTATAAATGCATGTATATAATGGATATGTATGATATATATTATATATAAATAATGAATATAATTCTGGATATAATTCATATTTCACCACATGAACAACTTGTAATTTTAAGAACTTTATTTTTGACTCAAATACCAAAGATCGTCAAAATGACCATTATTAACTTAAATAAATAAATAATGTTCATAACATGGTAATAAGTGATATAAAAGGAATAATGAACATGAAAATGGTTCTTATGAATTTATAAATTAACTATTGTTTATTATTCATGATGTTAAAGAACGGTCGAGTAAAGTTGGACACGAGGTATGGGAACTTCTTAACCCAATTTCCATTCATTGGGTTAATCTCCTACTTTTAAATTATGTCATGATATTATAATGTCATATCATGTATTTGTACATTATTTATGTGTAATTATAGTGAATACACAAAATATATCTATTTTATTAAAAAAAATGTTCATTGTAAGGGACTACGTCTGAATCTCCTTTCATTGAGGCATATTTTATTTTTTACACAACTTTTTTTATAGAGTGTATAAACCCCTTTGACTTTTACTTTTATTCAAGAGGAATCGTTTTATATGATGCGTATTTTATAAACGACAAAAGAATTGTTTTTTCTTACGTATGTGGCAACAATGACTTCTCTGCCGCCGTGACCATTATTTGAGTTTTGACTTCCTCTATAGGCCATATCTTTTTTTAAATGAAAAATAAATGCCATGTTTTACTTTTCATTTATTTTGGTATTCAAAATGGTTTTGAACGTGTTTTTTATTATATCAATGTGTTGTATTGATATCTTGTGATTGAAATGTGGAAATTTTATGTTTCCTTTATGCATGTTTTATTTGATATGAATATGTTATCATTTATGATATGTTTAAACCTGTTCATATGAGGAATGCATTGGACTTAATAAGTGACGGGTGGAGCCCGCTATAGCTCCTAGATGCATCAGTAGGTCTCATGAGACAAAATAGTGTCTTGGAATGAGGCCTTGACAAAATATTATTTGTAGTCTTGGCATAAGGCCTTGGATACGTGGTCATGATAGTCTGTCATTATGCATTCCATCATTATGAAAGTGGTTATTGATATTGCATGTCATTATTTGACTAGTAGAATATCCATGTGAATAACTAAATGGAATTATTTCATTTTATCTTTTCCATATTATTCTGAATTTCAAGTTTAAAAGGCCTTTGATTTAGTTATATATCGCCTTAAATGTAAATGTTTATTTATGAATGTTTATGCTATATTGTTATCATTACTGAGCATCTGAGCTCACCCCTCTCTATGTTTTATTTTCCCAAGATGTGAAGAAATATTTTATGACTGACCTACAAGGATAGTCTGAAGGAGATAGAAGTTTGGAATATGGAGATTATGTTATTGTGATTTTTCACTTTATGATGTAATGTATCATTTATGAATGTATCTAGTGTCTCATAGGCTACTAAAGTAATCGGTCTTTCGAGACTTGATATTTTGTGATCATGAAAATGTTACGCAATAATTCACCGACTCTGGGTAACTAGGGTTGGGGTGTTATTTTTGGTATCAGAGGCAGTTTAGTACTAATCTTGGAAGCTATATTTAGAAAAACTCTGATTATACCACATATCCATAAGATAGACTTAGAGGATTAGTGTAGAAGAAATTCCTAGAATTTTGGTATTATAGAGATTTTGTGAGTTTTTCGAGCATTAAATCCCTGTCTGGATACAAGAAGGTCGAGGCAGCTCTTCCACAGATGTACCTAGGGGTAAAACCCGAAAATAATGACTTGAACTAGATTCGAACTGGAACTGGTGCATGACAATGGGCCTTGCTGCAATCTTGGTTATGAGACTCCTAGGGGATATTCATAGGATAATTCTATTTTCATTACAAACCATTATGAAGGATTTATGAGTATACACATCCTCAAAGAAAACATTTTTATGATTATGGATTATATCCATAAATAGTTCAATTTATGTTAAGTTTTCTGAATGTTTGTTATTATGTATTTCAATTCACATACTAATCTAGTTTATGACATTGTTTAGAAATTTTGCCTAGTGGAAGGAATGAAAACCGTATCAATGCACGCACTCCATGTAGGGATTTTCCCCCTACTCATGATAATTATAATGGAGCTCGTGATACAACTGGTTTTGATTAGTATATCACCATAATAGGACAACTCACTTAGGTTATGAATAATAACCTTACTCGTATGGAGCACTCTGATCCGCAACATGGAGGATCAATGTTAAACCGCTCACGAGGAAACAACCACAAACAATAAATTGGAGTAAAAATCCCTTAGTAGTTGAGCAATGGATAAATTACTTAGAGAAAATATTCCATTCATTAGGGAGTGGTGAAAGGGAAATGGTTATCATGGCAGATTACTGCCTCACTGGAGATGCTGATCAAAGGTGGTCATTTATTCAAAACAAAAAGGAAGATAATGAAGTATCGAATATGTAATGGAGGGAGTACAAATAGATTTTCATAGAAAAATACTTTCTTCATGACCATCGATCAGATATGGAAAGGAAATTTTTGAGTCTGAGGCAGAAGGAGGATGAGAATGTCGCAATGTATGAGGCTAACATTACAATGTTAGAAAGCCATGCTTCAGATTATATACATAACCCAAGAAGTAATATTGGTCATTTATTTGATGGGATAAAACCATTTCTCTATCGAGCATTAGTCTCACTAACCTTCTCGTCGTACGAAGATATTGTCTCATGTTCTATCAAGATGGAAAAAGAATTCTCCACATCTTATGACATTAAATCAATGAAATAAAATAATAGATCTTTTGATCTACCTGGAAATGGAAATAAGTGAACGAAGGGAAAATTTGAATATCAGTCCTGCAGTAAATGTGGGAAGAAACACCCCGGTACATTCTTGAAGGGAATGGGAGTGTGTTATAAATGTGGAGAAAAAGGTCACCAGGATCGTGATTCCAAGGGAAAGAAAGAGTCTATCAATGTTGAATGCAACAATTTTAGGGAAATGGGGCATTATGAAAATGAATTTCCTATGTGTCAGAGAGACATACCTTAGAAGAGGCCAAGGGATCAAGGACAATCTTATTATGTTACTACAGTTGAAGTGGAATAATTATTGTATTGGTGCTTTTGGACTCAACGATTATATTCTAGTTATAAGAATAATGTGATATATATAAGGATTATACTAGAGTACTTGTTTTTTTTTCATTAAGGTTTTAATATGAATAAGTTAAATATATTTTTAGTATTTAAAAATAAGATAAACATTAATTTATTTAGGGAATATGATGTTACAATTGATTTTGGAATATAGATACCTTTTAGAGAAAGTCTAGACAGAGGTATTTTGGATAACTATAAAGGTTGGAATGGATTTAGTTGAACATTGGATAATATTGTTTAAGGTTAAAACATTTATGATGATTATTTTTGGAATATTATAATACTATATTTTTACGAAAAAGGACAACCTACAGGTCGGCGGATAACTCGTCGCGTCGGAAAAAGCTGTTGAAATCGAACCCACAACCATAGTGCAAAAGGCCTTTATTACCTACCACGAGCCTATAGGAAGTCCCAGGTTATTATTAAATATTTTTCATAGTCAAAATGGTTTGTGTTAATATTTGGAACCTTGTACTATTAGATAAATATAATTTTTTTGAGTTCTATTATCATTTTGAGTGAAAGATGAGTTTGTGGTATAAATTAATTTAATAATGAAATTATACTTGTCAAGTATATATATATATATATATCTTATTCTATGAATAATTTAATTCTTAAACTTTAGGGAATGGATATTAGAACAAAAATGTGTTATCTTAATACCTTATTTTTTATTTAACTGATGATATTTTAAATCATCATAGATAGATGGTTTTGAGGCCCTCAATTTTACACTTGATTTTGATTGATAACCTCAATCACTTCCTACAAATATTTACATGTTTTCTCCAATTATATGTCTTCATTTTCCACCAATTTTCTTGTAATCGATATAAAAATTTGGGAGTGACTTTTTCATTTCCCTTTCTCTATTATTAATGCTAAATTTTATTAACCTTATATCTGATGTGGGTTTTCCACAAAGGTATTTTATATTTTTCAACCTTTTTTTTGAAAGAAAATTTTCAAATTACGAGGATTAAATTTATTTAAGGAGAGGAGAATGTAACACCCCAAGCTTCTATGGTATGCTTCTCTTTGAATAATAGAGCAGCCTGTGTTGTACGCAACCTCAAGTTCTAACACATCGTGACCAATAAAAGTAGACATTATGAATTGTAATACCCACTTTTTGAAATTATTTAAATTTTATATTTCAAAATGGACTTCATTTTTGGATTTGTAATATCGAAATTAGCCTATGTTGAATTTTTGGTATTTTTCTGAAGACTTCCAATTTTTTATGAATAGTGAAAAATACTTAGATACAACTTTTTTAATCAAAATAATTTATATTGATAAATTATACAATTGAGTGGTTGTAAATTATAATTAGAATATATTTTTACCATTTAATACAATGGTGGTCATTAGAATTAATTTCACTTTGAAATTGTACATAAACAATTGTCAATCTATAGATTGATATTCTTTCTAAAATACATGCTATTTGTTGTGACAACGGGAATTAATTATAAAATTAATTAATTCAAATTATATGTTTTGAATTTTTTAAAAAAGATAACATTTTTGAATTCGGAATATCAAATATATCTTAGGATTATTTTTTGGTATTGTTCTGAAAAACATTGATTTTTGATGAATAGGGAAACCACTAAGTGGTAGTTAAAAATCTGATTTTTCATTTAAATAAAATTTTACCACCTCTGTGATTTGAATCTCCATAATCCTACATACATTGTTGTCATTAGGATGTAAACTGTTGTTCAATGGGATTAAAATAATTTTTTTGGTGAATAGTAACTTTTATGTTTTATTAATCGCGATTAAAGGTAATTAGTAAAATTTAAGGTAAAAATGTTATTATAAAAATATAAAAATATCATGACACTTGTCCTACCCTTATTGGATGAGTCATGGCCGACCAAGACAATCCATGGATCAACTTGGGGACCCCATGGAGCCATTTGGGTAAGAAAATGACATTAATAACTTTTTATTTAAAGTAAAAATAAAATTGTCACAAACATGTGTTGTTTTACTAAAACAATTATTACATGGGGATATATAAGCTAACATTTAGGCTATAAATATTTATTGGAAATATAAAAAGATATCCTAAATCAGGAAATTTTTTATAATTTTTAGACATTAAATAAATTAATTATTTTATGACACCATGAGGATGCAGTAATTACCACATTAATTAACAATATAATTAAAATGAAAATATAATGTAAAATCTAAGACATACACTTCTGAAAAACCTATTGGATGAGTATATTTAGAACCCTTATAACCTTATCCTTGAAATATATAATTTTGGGACCTTTAAAATCCGAACATCATTATATAATAAAGTAACATTTATTGACATTCCAAGAATGCCCCTCCTCTTCTCTTATAAAAGGCCCCCAGCTCTACCACCTTATTCACACCATCAAAGCCATTTGGCTCGACCAAACTCTGCCCAAATAATATCTCAACTTCCTTCTCTTACTCCTAGATTCCTCACGTTGGGTAGATGTCTTCCCAAGGAAGCCTTTGGCTCAAATCAAAAAGAGTTAAACGATTTATAAGGTAATCTCTTCTCTTACGTTGTTTTGTTTAATTTTGCATCTGCAACCCCCTAAACTCTTTTTATTCATTTAATTTGTAAAAACACCGGTATCCTCAATATACATGGATGTTTTTTGAGAAAGATTTTATTTACACTTACACAGACCTTTGTCTAATGGTTAAAGAAAATATTGTTTCTGTGTGTTGCGAATTACTGCCTCACAAAACGATGATTGTTCAATCTTATTTTAACACCTCCCATGGTGGCCATTATGATGACACTATATTTATATATGATATATATTATGTTTTTGTTTTCCTTTTGATTCTGTATTTTTCATTTATGGTATAGCTTTACGATTTTTCTTATGGGTAAATGCAATAATTTCATTTTAGGAAGTGCAGAATACTGCCCCCTCAAAGTGATTCGAATCGTTAATTCCATATGTGGGATGTATAAAGGATGGATAAAATGGTATTATACATTATATTATACTATAATTACATTATAACTTTATATAATTATAATTTAATTCCATTAAATATGAAATATAAATGAAAGTAGCATTCATGCGTACGTACGGCTTACCGTCTCCAAAAACGGTGCATTTCATTTCTTACCTCTAAATGTTATGTAATATTATAAATGAATGTATATACTATATATATATGATATATATGATATCTAAATCATGAATATAATTCTGGATATAATGCATATTTCACCACATGAACAACTTGTAATTATAAGATGTTTATTTTTGACTCAATTACCAAAGATCGACAAAATTACCGTTATTAACTTCAATAATTAAATAATGTTCATAACATTATAATAAGTGATATAAAAGGAATAATTAACATGAAAAAGGTTCTTAAGAAATTATAAATTAACTCTAGTTTTTTTATTCTGGAGGTTAATGAACGGTTGAGTGAAGTCGCACACGAGGTAAGGGAACTTCTTAACCCAATTTCCATTCTTTGGATTAATCTACTACTTTTAAATTATGTCATGATATTTTTATTTCATATCTTGCATTCGTAAATTCTTGATATGTAAATATAGTGAATACACATAATAGATCTATTTTATTTAAAAAAATGTTCTATTTAAGGGACTTCCTCTCAATCTCCATTCATCGAGGCATATTTTGTTTTATACACAACTTTCTTTTATACAGTGTATAAACCCCATTGGCTTTTACTTTTATTCAAAAGAAATATTTTTATATAAATCATATTTACTAAACTACAAAAGGAATGGTTTGTCTTATATATGCGGTGACAATGACTTCTCCACCGCAACGACCATTATTTGACTTTTGGCTTCCTATATAGGCCACAACGTTTTTTTAATGAAAAATAAATTCCATGTTTTACTTTTCATTTATTTTGGTATTGAAAATGGTTTGGAAAGTGTTTTTTATTATATCAATGTGTTGTATTGATATATTGTTATTGAAATGTGGAAATTTTAAGTATCCTTTATGCATGTTTTAGGTGATAGAATTATGTTATGGTTTTTGATATAATTAAACATGTTCATATGAGGAATGCATTGGAGTTAATAAGTGACGGGTGGAGCCCGCTATAGCTCCTCGATGCATCGTTAGGTCTCATGAGACAAACTAGAGTCTTGTCATGAGGCCTTGACAAAATTTTATTTGTAGTCTTGGCACGAGGCCTTGGCTAGGTGGTTATTATAGTCTATAATTATGCATTCCATCATTATGAATGTGGTTATTGATATTGCATGTGATTATTCGACTAGTAGAATATCAATGTGAATAAGTAAATGGGATTATTTCATTTTATTTTTGCCATATTATTCTTATGTTCATGTTTAAAAAGTATTTTGTTTTAGTTATTCATTGACTTAAATGTTTGTGTTTATTTATGAAAGTTTCCACTGTATTATTATCCTTACTAAGCATCTGAGCTCACCCCTTTCTATTTCTTATTTTCCCAGGATGTGACGAAATATTTTAGGACTGACCTACAGGGATCGTCTGAAGGGGATAGATTTGTGGACTATATAGACTATGTTATTGTGATTTTTCACTTTATGATGTAATGTAACATTTATGAATGTATCTAGTGTTTCCAAGGCTACTAAACTAATCGGTCATTAGAGACATGATCTTTTTTGATCATGCCAATGTTACGCAATAAAGCACCGAATCAGGGTAACTAGGGTTGGTGTGTTACAGTAAAAATATATAATTTACATTATATTAACTTGTGAAAAAACAAAAAAATGTATAGATATATAATTTGTGTAGATTGAGAAATAATTTCCAAATAATTATTACTCACATATAGAATAACCATAATGATTATACCTTGAGAAACCATCTTTGTTACACTTGAAATAATCATCCATGTTTTACCATGAATTTCCATCATATAATAATTCATTAATATATTAGGGGAAACATAATATTTTAATCTATCTCCATTTACATTATGGATTTAATAAGAATAACATTATCACCCAAAAGTGTCTTCTAAAAAAACCATGGATCCTCATAAATAAATCTTACAAACAATAACATAATCATAACACATAAAATAATGAATAATTAAAATATTTATTTAACTCATAAGAATGCATTTATAGATATTGATCTATCCGGTTTCATTAACCAAATATTTTTAAATTAAAATTCTTCAAGCAAACGCAAATATCATTTTCTAATTAATAAAACATTAAATAGTGGAATGGATAATAACAAAATAATAACAACTACTGTTCTTGGAAAAAAAATTCTCCATATACGTTGAAATAGATCATTATTTTTGACTTTTTGTATATAAAGTTTAAAACTTTTGTAAATATATTCATGTTGAAAAACATTAAATAAAATACAATGATACTTGAATTTTAATTAATCATTCCCTTATGTCCATAAAAGTATATCCATAATATAAATTTAGGGATATACAGATAGAATAAAATAGTGTTTTATGGGAATCTATTTATGAATTTTAAGTAAAATTGTTTCCCATCAAATGATTCTTACTCGTCATATAAGATATTTATCTTCTAGAATAATGAATAGTCAATAAATATTCATTTTCATGAGAATATTTATTAATATTATTCGTCATTTTGTTATAAATCATTGCATGACATATTAAATTATTTAATAAATAGATTTTATATAAGATGATTCGGTGAAATTCTTTTTATAAGACTATAATGGATTTTGTAATTAAACTATGGTAAAATTTCTCAATACTAAAACATATTATGAATAATAATAATGATATTATATAAAGATATAAAAATCATTAATACATTTAAATACAACCATTAAATATGGTTATCAAAATAGGATAACATTACAGTCATTGAGGTTGTATGTCATAAGTACGCTTAAGTAATGATTCCATTTTTGAACTATAATTAAGGAAAAATGTAAATATTAATTAATCATTACATAATTATAAATATGTCATAAAAATAACTTTTATTAATTAATTATAATTATATATATCATACATTTTCATTGGTGATGAATGATGAAAGACATCCGTACATAGAGGTGGTAATCAACACATACACATTAATGATGTTATAATTTTCTAGTGAATGGAAGGGTATAAATGAAAATTATATATTAAATTTTAATACTTATAAACTTTTAATTAATTTCTTAAATATAAATTATTTCTACACAAGCCATTTACACTTATAATTGGGTAATTTTGATCATGGTTATACCTCAAATTACACACCAATAATCGTAAAATCTACAGTCTTGGAGATTTGGTAAATGAAAATAAAAAAATTGGATTAAATAAAAAATTTATAAAATTATAATTCATTATTAGCTCCAAACTTCCTTTTATCCCATAAAATTTCAAAGGATAAGATGTTGATAACATGAACTAAAGAAGGAGCTAAAAATCATAGTGAGGGAATATATATTCAAATAAATCATTGCGCATGGGTTAAAAGGATAAAAATAGTGATAAAAAGGCATGAAAAATGTTGAAACATTTGGATTAATAACATATAGAACATGGGATTATATATTCATTGAATCAAAGTAACGTGGAAATAACCAAAAACATTAATTATTCATGATTCAAGGCTCATTGCTGATATAAGAGCATGAGTTAAGGTTATCCCCCAAAACCATTGCACATGGAGCTCAAGTCATTGTATACCACCATTGTTGTTTCAAAAGACAACTCAAGATACTAAACAATACCCAATGAATTGGAGTGATGTCTATGAACAACTATCCGAACATGTTCATGAATATTTTTTCCACCTAATGTATCATACATAATCAATGAACCTAAACATAATGGATTCCAATTGAATGATTTAGGTATCATAATCATGTCAACTGGAATATAAATAGAATATTAAAAAATAGTTTACATGATAGATGTATTGACATAATTCAAGGACATTAATTAGATAATATAACAATAGATCATGAAAACAGATTTCAAAATGAGGTGAAAATTGTTTTTATTAAACTTTTGAAATTTATCTTTTTAGTAGAGTTTAAGGAAAAAATATCAAAATTATTTAATATGGAAATGGAATAACTAATTGTATAAACAAAATACTGAACCAATGATGTTTTTCATGACAATTTTTTTCATTATAAAACAATGGAAACATAAAATAGAAGACAGGGTCAATATGAAAATGGTTATGAAATCGCGAGGTTCCCTTGATCTAGGTTTGGTTTTTGAAATGATTTGAGAGATTTTCATTATTAAAACATGTATAACCCCATAAAATAAGTATTATATGCTCCATATACATTATTTTAGAATATAAAGCCTAATATATATGAAATTAAAACATATATAAATGTTATATTTTGGTAAATATATAGAATGAGTAACTAGAAGGAAAAAAATTGTACTGGGGTAGAATCCCTTACCTTATGTCCCAAATGGTTATAAAATTGATATTAATATAATGAATAATAAAAATAAAAAAATAAAATAATTAAAATAGAACCATTTATACATGTAAATGAATTACTATAGTTCTATTATGTTCATTTATGTCCCTGTTGATGCGTTAGGATATTCAATATCATCGGTTAAGAGTGCATGTATTTATAGTATTCATTATTATAATACTCATAAATAATTACTAAAAAATATATAATATGAGAATGGTAATCCATAATTTTTCATTATATGTTACTAGTAAACATACATAATATTAAATGATCATATATGACATTTTGTTATTTTGTGTGAGGGTGTATCATTTGAAGACATGTTATTGGTAATCATTTAGATAAATTATAGTGATTTTTTATCACAAAGAACATGTTTTTTTTCTATTATTTAATAATATATATATATATATATGATGGTTCTAAAATATTAAATATGGTATAAATCATATATTATAATATGTTTAATCTATAAAAATTGTTTCATGACAATAATTAAGGAAGGTAATGGAAACAGAAAACATCAACATACTTGAATTTGATAAATTAAAACATCACAATGATGTATTATTTTTTAGTATAAATGGATGGATAAATAGATATTAAGATGAATTATTCAAATATAATAACCCCATTATAGTATATTAAACTTATAAGAGTTATTATACTAGTTGTATGAGGGATGGTGAGGAGAGATAATGAAAATAATGGAAATTAAAAATCCTTAAAAATTAATAGTGTATTACCTCTTAATTTCTTCTTCTTTATATCCTCCACAGGGTATTTTTTCTATCATTTTTTTAAAAAAATGTTCTTGGATGTAGGCTAGGGTCTTTGTAGCTGGTATGAGAAGAATTTTGACAATGTTTATTTCTTGATAGGTGTGAGGAGAAGAGGTGGTGAGGGGTGATATTTATAGTGGGAGGAGGGAGTGTTGTATCATTATATTACTCAATATTTTATTATTTTGTTCAAGATAATATATAGAATTGATTATTGATACTATATATGGTATATAAGTCATGTGAAATCGAACATATGGTGTTACATCTTACATGACTCATCTAATAGTGTATTTAATGTATAATATATATATGTCATAATTACCATATTTTAGTAATCACAAAAAATTAATATATTATAGAATCACCCCATAAATTCACCCTAACCTTGCTCTATTGTTTAGAATTGAAAAATTCACACCATTATATAAAAAATATTTTCAAAATAAAAGAAATTTACTCTCTAATTAAAATCATCATTTCCACGAAAAATACATTATTTAAAATTGTAACGAATCTTTAACAAATTGAAAAGTTAACTAAGGTATCATATAATTATCTAAAAATAATAATACAAATAAATAATAAATTGTATTCAAATTTTATAAAAAATTACTTTTCATTTAAACTATTAAATCAATCCAAAAAGTTTTGTTAAATATTTATGACGTACAAAAACACGAACACTTAATTAAAAAATTTAAAATATTTATTTACATATACTATTATATAATTATATCATATTACCACTTATATGACATATCTTTTTTATTTATAATATCATTAGTGAGGTCACTATTTAACTTTACATTTTAATATTCATAAGGGTCATGTAACTATTCTAAATATCGTGTTATTATAACGTTGGTATATATTACATAGAATCTATAAATAATATTTTTATAATTATGTAGTCCTTTATATAGTATTTATTGGGTTCTGGATTTGATTTTATGTGATTATACTCTTTGAAATAATTACATGTTCATAATTTCATTGATAAAACATCAAGGGCTTTACATTCTCCCCCTTATGAAATCCCACCCTTGATATTTTGTTTTACATTTCATGTTGAAACAAAGAGTGGGTACTTTTCATTCATCACTTCATATGGTTCCTATGTTTCCTTTTTGTAATTATGTTTTTTGCATAATACTTTGACCAGTTGAGTAGGTTTTTTATAGATAATTTTTATTATGGTCTAATATCTTCATTTTCTCCTCCTTGTAACAATGATTGTATCCAATTCTACCACCATTGAATTCAAAACGTGTGAAGGATTTGGTATGTACATTATTAATGGAATACATGGAAAAAAATGTGAACATGAGCCATACATAGTGGATTTTATAGTTTATAGGTCACAGTCCCAACATGATCAAGGATCTTTAAAGGGAATATGCACTTGGGACATAGTGTTACTTTTTTCCCCAAATATCATGTCCCCCTTCCAATGAAAAGTGTAGAAGAATACCATGTCTTATATACCACCCCTAGTTTGAGTTATGTGACACTTATGTTTATATTTTTATGCATATGACGTGGTTGGGAATGGTTTTGGAGATATTGGGATATCTTTGAAATGTTTTAGGATGATTTAGAGGTGTTTTTAAGACAACATTGTTTGAGAATGGTTAGGGGAAACCATGCATGAATCCCATGTAACAATGTTATATTCCACAAATTTGATAGCAGCATCCAAACCATTAGCAAACATTTTGTTAAACCGTGACAGCTAACCATGCCGCCCATTAAAAATATTTTTTTTAATTGGGTTAGTCATAATATTCCCTAACACACACATTTCATATCCCATACAAACACTAAATGGGATTTCTTCTTCTCAAGGGTTTGGGGTTCTCTTCCACTAGTTTTCTAATATTTGAAGGGGTATCATGGTGAGTTGAAGGATGATTATCTTTGGTATGTCTTCTCTCATGCTTCCTTTGTGGTTCTCTCTAGATCATATCTTCCATATCTTTTGGTTTTCTAGATCTAAATTAGTTCCATATAGATCTATGGTTTTTTGTTGCATAGTTTGATGATATTAAGGATTTTTTATAATATGGGAGGAGATCTAGAGTGGTTTTAGTGGAGTGTTAGTACAGTTTTGTGCTGAGGTTTCTTATTGATCAATTTCGATAAAAACCTAAAGGTAGGTGGCTTCTCTCTAAAATCCACATTGCTAGAACATGAGGAATTTATTAAAATTGTTTTATCATTATGAAAATAATAATTAATATGATGTGGAAATTATGGTTGGAACCCCTTGGAGGATTATTTGGGGATTTTGGTGTAAATGGGTTCTGTTGTGTGATTTTAAATTGGTAATATTAAAATACAGTAATGGTTGAATTATTAAAATGTTTTGTGAAATATAAAATTCAATAAAGATGTAGTTTTTATGAAACATTTCTTGCCATATAAGATGGATAAATGGTGTTTTCATAAAATTTGGGATTTAATAATGTGACATTGGATGTGATAGAATTGGTTGGGATCATAAATTGTTACCTTTGTGTGATTTATGCTTGTTGGTTGGTCATGTATTAAGGCTTGTGGGGATTGTGTGGGAAGTGAGTTGGAATTCTCAGTATAAAAGGTGATAGATATTTGATGAAAGGGACCCCATTATGGATAAGTGGTCAGGAAGTATCACTAGTTGGAAAAATTCATAAACCTTTTTGTATGGGGAATTCCACTGTGTATTTTTTCCATGTTGTGTGTTGTTATTCAAGATGAAAATAGTTGTTCTAATGTGAAATCAATAAATTATTTGTGGAATGGTTGTTTAACATTCAATTGGGATGCACGATTTGGGTATGGATATATGGTAAGGGTGTGTCTGTCTGATTTGTAATTGTTTTAAAATTTTATTTTTAATGTAAATGGTTTTATGTAAATGTGCTAACCATTTTATCGTAGTGGTGTCTGTAGAGAAGTCATTTGGGGAACTTTTATAGTGTATTATCCCTCACCCATTGTTTGGATAACTGGTTATTTTGATGATGTTGTATTCTTGGACACATGTAAGAGTAATAAATATTATTTTTCTAGGGATTCTTTGTGATGATTAAGTGGTTTGGTTATTCTTGGACTATGGAGTTTGTTGTGGAGTAGTGTAGTGGGTATTGGTTTAGTTTGGGTATCTTGTTTAGTCTTCCTCTTGGTAAAATGACATTGTTTTCTTATATTTTGATAATTTTAGTTTTTGGGAATTATTATGGAATATTTTGGTTGTCTTTTGGTAATATATGGTTTGGGGTGCTATAGTAACATGAATCATTTAGTTATGTTTGTAATGGAATATTTTGTTGGTTGGATTATCTCAAGGGAAAATCATTCCCAAAATTATTAATGAATTCCTTGGTATTTAATACCATCCTTTGAAAGCTTGGGAATGTCGCCTAAGACCTAGTACCAAATCACAGCCATCTAAAGCCAATGAGGTGGGGGTGGGGCATCACATGTGGTATCAGTTGGTTCCTTCCTTTGCGTATCTTGTGTGGTCTTGGTTTTGACATTTTTTCATGATATGATCATTAATTTGGTATGGTAGCAAGGTGTGTGATTTTGGGAACATGGGATGTGATGAAAACGAAGGACGTAGGTAATCCTTTTATGTGGAACTTCATGTGACAATGGATTTTGGTACATAAGTATTTTATCGATACTTATAGGCATTAGATATCTCGTTGTCATGGGTATAACGAGTGATATGAGCATGTATGCATGGTATAAATGAATTCCCTCTAGGAGGCATATTTCATTTTTTATAATGACTTATTTTATCATATAAACATATGGATGTGTGGAAAATCTGGAATTTGATTCGAATTTGTGGATTTGAAATTTAAATGGTTGTGGAAATATAAAAATGTGTTGACTTTCAAATCATGGAGAATTTTAAAAATAGCGCAACATGGGATATGTGAAATTATGGATATCATAGATTTGACAGTTGTAATGAAATTGTATTTTAATCATAATCCTTTTCTTGATAGAGGTGTGGGAAATATTGTTGTTTTTGTATTGATAAAAATGGAAATAGGTAGGCATCGTAGAGAGAAACATGAGGATGCTACTGAAAATGTGGTTGCACCTATAGCTCAGGTAATCCGGAAACTACTATAGAGTATAGTGCACACATTCCACGATATGAAAAGTGGGAATAATGATAATGAAGCAATGAATGGGGATCATGAGATTTAGTTTCAAAAATATAATCCACCAATTTTTTGGGGTTATTCAGAGACTGAAAAGGCTGAAATGTGGCTGAAAATAATTTATCGAATATTTTAATTAATGGGAACACCGGAAGAGTAGAAATTGAATTTATCCATGTACATGTTGAAAGATCTTTCCCAGCAGTGGTGGGAGCTAGTTGTCAAGGCTAGGACAGACCAAGGTGTGACATGGGAGGGTTTTTTGGAGTATTCTAATTAATAATATCGTCCTCATACTTTCAAAATTATGCAAAAAATAGATTTCATCCATTTAATGCAATAGAACTATTCGATAACATAATAATCTATTAAGTTTATGAATATAGTTTGAGTTTCACCCGAGTTGTTGGGTAGTACATCGTTGAATGTGAAAAAATTTTATGTTGGGTTGATGGATGTAATTTGTTTGAAGATAGTGGTGTTGTGTATAACTGATTATAGAGAAATGGTGAACTGTTTTAAGGTGTTTGAGAAAGATCATTAGCATACTACAGGTGGGGGAATAATGTTGGTTCCAATTGATAATTGTGGGAACTCAAACGTTGAGTTCAAATAGAAGATGGAATCCTATTTTAAGACTTGAAATACGACACAGATTTTGACAGATTGATCATGTGAATCATTCTCTGAAGCCTTAGAGTAAGAAGATACCTTTTTGGGGTGGCCCTATGAGAGACATAAAGTAGGATTGTATGGAACAAGATCGAGAATGTCATAACTATAAAAAATGGGGAATATCCAGTGGTATTTTTGTAATGATATGAGGTCAGGTATTCCTGATAATCCTATGTGGTCGCTGGTGTCGTATAACTCGATGAGACATTGGAAGAAACATAATTCTCATCAGCAAAGCTGAGTAAGTCCCAGAGATTCTGAAAATACAAAGACACCTTAGCTGTGTAATATAGAGTAGAGTGCAGAAAGAAATAAGTTGTTTGTAGCTGAACCAATTATCATGGATGATCAGTCAGGACCATCCATTGTACGTGGAAGTATTCTTTGAAATTACATATTAATTTAAAATTTGATTGATATAGTTTCAAACAATTCTATTATTGCATTACATGCTGTTACTTTTATAGGTCTAACTGTGGAAATGGTACCTTCTATTTTAAAACTACAAACTTCCTTTCGGTTCTAGTGAGTGTTGAGCCTTCCAATTTTGAGTGAGTTTCATAGTTTTGGATGAAATTTAATTTATGTGGGATTATTTATTACTTGAGATGGATGCTTATGATATATTCCTAGGAATATATTGGTTTGAAATATTTAAGTCACTAATAAAATTATATTCATGAACAATTATTTTTATAATGTAGGATAGAATTGAACAACTATTTATAGGGGAGAAGAATTATATGTTGGGTGATACAAATTTGTTGGCACCATCTTTTGGCATGATCTCATCTCAGTGAGTGAATATTTCATTAGCATCAGTGGAAGGTGTTTACCTGAGTGTTCTATCATCATTTTTGGATCAATTTATGTAAGTTATTCCCGATGAAATATAAGGGTTTCCACCCTTGAGATAAGTTGATATTATGATTTATCTCCTTTTAGGGACTATCCCTATCTCACTTCTAGCACACCATATGATAGAAAAATAATTGTAGGAATTGACCATCCAGTTGGAAGAGTTAGAAAACCAAGGGTTCATCCATCCTAGAACATCTCTATGGGGAGCGCCAATATTGTTTGTTAAAAATGAGGATGGAACTCCATAAATCTATCTGTATTAACGTAGAAATAATCAGTTTATGATAATGGACTGATATCCACATCCATTCCTTGAAGATTTTTTGACTAGTTGAGGGGATCTCATTGGTTCTCCATTATTGACATGAGTTTATGATATCATCAACTATGTGTGAGGAAATAGGATACTCCAAAAACATCATTCATAAATTGATATGACCATTACGAGTATGTGGTTATGAACTTTGGTCTAATGAATTCACAAGAAGTATTCATAGAATGGAGGAATCGGATATTTCATAGATATATAGATTATTAATTGGTCATATATTTTAATGATAAACGAGCGTATTTGAGAACAAGGGTGGAGCATGAGTTGAACTTGGTGATAGTGTTGGGGGTCTTGAGAGATCCTCAATTATATTCTAGATTTTCAATGATTGAATTTTTGATATAATAGATTCATTTCCATGGCCATGTTATATTTATGTATTGTGTTTCCATTGGTCGAGAAAGGCTAGAATATGTTGTATGCTAGAAAACAACATAGACTATTTTTGAGATTGAAATATTGATTGGTCTATATGGATATTATCAATGTTTTTTCATGATTTCTCATAACTGGACTCACCGATGATAGCATTTCCAGGGAATATTGTTCATGTTTAATGGGATGAGCATTTTCATATAGGTTTTTAAGAGCTAAAGGGTCTCCATACATTTACACCATATTGGATTTTCTAGAAATATAAAAAGGGTACCTAGTGTATCATGACACATTAGGATCATGGTTGGTGTGTGTTCTCATACAGGGGGGTCATGTGGTTTCATATGGAACATGATAGTTGAGGTTTCAAGAGAAAAACTACCCAACACATGATTTTGAGTTTGTGGTAGAGTTTCTTGAATTAGAAATGTGGCCTTATTATCTCTTCAATTAGAAATTCATGTTGTTTACTAATCAAAGGAGTTTAATGAATATTGTATCACAAAGAGATTTGAACTTGAGGCAAATGAGGTGGATGGAATATTACTCGATGTTTTATTTTGACATAATGCACACATCGTTTAGGGGAAATTTTTTTTATGGATGCATGATATATAAAATTATATGCTCTAGTGGAGAAAATGTACCAGATTAGTGGATGTTGATATCATTCATAGCCAACAGGTGGTTGGAATGTAAGGTTCAGGTTGAATGAGTGGACTTCATTCAAGTTTCCTTGGTTCCTGACTTTTTTTGGTTTGGTTAAAGGTGAATTTGAATCTAATTCTTTGTGTTTAGCACTGTGGTAAAAAATCAATTGTTGGGACACCATTGAGGGTTTGGAATTGAATTGGAATTCAGTTTTGTATTCTCTGAAATAGATGGTGGTAACAGTATCTTTTCAAGAGGAAATTCTAAGGACTTATAATCATTCCATGTGGGTTTTCCATCATGGAATTCATAATATGTATATGGAATTGAAATCACAGTTTTGGATGATAAGTACGAAAATGAATGTGGGTGTGTTTTTTTCAAGATTATTGACTTGATTGAATGTCAAGGAAGAGCATTAGTGAGTATTCTGAATGTGGGTGTCCTTTCATAATCTAGTGTGGAAGATGTAAAAATATTCATTAAATTTATGAAAGGTGTTTCATGAACGGTCCAAACCCATGATTCTATATGGGTCACTATGGACCATCTCACAAAGTCATCCCATTTCATCTTGATTCTTCTATCTCACATGGTAGAGGATATACCCAAAATCTATATATGGGATATTGTAATGTGGCATGGAGTTTTGGTTTCGATTGTATCAGATAAAAAACCGAGGTTCATATCTATTATTTTGAAATCTTTTTAGTAAGCCCTTGGGACATTGTTGACGATGATCATGACATATCATTATTATATAGATGACCAATATGAATGAATGATAAAAACATTTGGGTATATGTTATGGTATTTTGTGATTGAATTTGTTGGTTCGTGGGAGGATCACTTATAGTTTTAGAGTTCCCCTAAAGTAACATTTATCAAGATTAAATAGACATGGATCAGTTTGAGGTATTGTATCAGCATTTGTGTCTTTCACCACTTTGTTTGGTGGAAATATGTGAGACATTGATGATTTAACTGAGCCTTGCCCAACTAACTATGGAGAATAACAAGTTGATCATAAAGAGGATATAGAGAGATCAAATTTTTAAAAAATCATATGTGGACTATCATCGATGACCCTTGTTATTTGAGGTGGGTGATATTTTTTTTGAGAGTCTCTCCAAGGTTGGGACTTCATTGTTTTGGAATTTAGGGTATTTTATCTTCGAGTAATATTGGGTAATTTGAGATACATTAGCGGATTAGAGAGTTGTATTATATGGTTTCTTTCCAACAATTATTTAGTGCGGTTCGTAATGTGTTTCATGACTCGTAGTTGAAAAAATATAATTCATAACATGACCATGTGATTCAATTGGATCATGTTGAGAAATAGTCATATGGTTCTTTGGTGTATGAGTGGGTTTGGATTTTGGATAAGAAAGAAAAAATCATTCCTTGTAAAATCAACAGTTTAGTTTGGGTCTTTTGGCTTCATTATCAGATTGAAGAGGAGCCTTTATAGTGGGATAAAGAGATGATCGATCAATGGTCCCATCTATTTCTACAGAGTGGGTTTTCTCTACATTCCCTGGATGGAATTTCTAATGGTTGGGAGAATATATCACCCTTGATGTGATGTATGTGACCCTTTGTTATACCATTTTAGGTACATGAAGTTGTTGTAAATGGTTTGGGAGAGTTTTGGAGTGTTTGGAACTGTTTTTGAAAACTTTTGGAGGCTATTTTAATGATGCACTATTTGAGCACAATTACAGGAAACCATGTGAGAATCCCATGTAACCATGTGATTTTCCATTATCTAGATAGTATAATCCACACTGTTAGAGCATAGTTTTTCACACCATGTGTGAATCCTAAGTAGACCATTAAAATGGTTTTTTGAAACATGGATATTCTTCAATTTCCCAAAATCACCATTTTATTATCCCATGTGAAAACAACATGGTATTTCATTATCTCATGGGTCGGGGGTTCTCTCCAACTCATTCTAGTAGGTATTTAAGTGGTTTCTTTGTCGATTGAATACAATTCATTTCAAGTAAGTCTACTCTCTTTGATCTTTTGTGGTTCTCTCCAAATATTCTCTTCCTACTTTTTTGGTTGTCAAGATATACATCAGTTTCATGTAGGTTTTGGGTATTTGTTTCGTTATGTGATGATATTTAGTCTTTATGATAATAGGGGAGGATATCTATATTGGTT
Organism: Viscum album; assembly: GCA_963277665.1. Taxonomy (NCBI): domain Eukaryota; kingdom Viridiplantae; phylum Streptophyta; class Magnoliopsida; order Santalales; family Viscaceae; genus Viscum; species Viscum album. Next base: position 897,431,208 of record OY728138.1, read on the forward strand.
TTGGAGGAGCATTCGTCAAAATTTGTTGTCCGGTTTCTTGTGGGTTTATTTCACCGGATCAATAATGGTTAGTGGATTCTCTTTTGACTCCACATTACTAGAACATAAGGCCTTGTTTTCAATTACATTGTTTCTTCAAATTAATTGTGATTCTTGGTGGAATCCCATTTATATATTAATTTGGTATTTTGTGTAAAATGGGATATTATCCATAAGGTATTTTGTAGTATGATTCTAAAATGATGATTATGAAATTCAATAATGGTTGAATTCTAGAATATGTTTTGTGAATGTTAATTTTCAATAACGAATTTTTTTGGCTGAAATGTGTTTTGGCATGGAAAACAGTTAATTAGTGTTTTCAATAAATTGGTGATTTTTTGAAATGATTTGTCTTGTGTTGGATTTTCTTTTGTGTATAATGTGTGACCATGAGGTGATTTATACTTGTTTGTTGGTCTAGTATTATCTCTTGTGTTTGTTGTGTGGTATGTGGGTGAAATGTTTCACTATAAAAGGTGATGGATAGAATATGGAAGGGCCACCATTATGGATAAGTGGTCTGGAAGTACCACTAGTATGTAAAACTAGTAAAGGGACTGTACATGAATTTGTACCATGGTGGTTTTCCATGTTATCTGTTGTTATGCAAGATGAAAATTGTAGTCCAATTTTGAAATGGTGAAATTCATTAGAGAATAGTTTTTTTGGTTTCCCTTAGGTTTCACTATTTGCGTAATGTGTATTGGTAAGGGTGTGTTTGGATTATTGGTAATTATTTTACTATTTAACATTTTATATAATCTATATTATATAAATGTGTTAATGGTTTTATCATATTGGAATGTGTGGGGAATTGATTTGGAAAAATTATATTGAGTTTTATTAGACACCCCTTACTAGAATTTTTTTTCTTTTTAAGATGTGGTATTCCTTGTCATAGGTAATAGTAAAACATCTTATTTCGCTAGTGTTTTATCATGATGCTCTTGTGGTTTGGTTGTTCTTAGTGGAAGAGGCTTATTGTGGAGGAGTGGAGGGTGTCCTAGATTAAATTGGGTCTCATGATTAGTCATTCACTTGTAACATAGACGTTGTTTTTGTGTGGTTTAGTTATTTAGGATTTTGGGAATTGTTATAGAATAGTTTGGTTGTCTTTTGGTAATATAGGGTTTTTGTTACTATTTTAAAATTCATCATAATGTTTTTGTTGTAAATGAGTTTTTTGGTGGGTTGGTTTATCTTAAGGTAAAATCATTCCCCAATTTATTCATGAATCCCTTTTTAATTATTGTTAGCGTTTTGTTGGTTGGGAACATCAAAAAAAGGCCATGTATCACCTTACCTCCTTCTCAAGCGAATTAGGTATGGTTGGGAAGTTACACCTATAACATTAAACTCATGGTGTCATCAATTATTTTATTTATAAGTCTTCTAATGAATTTGAGCTTCCTAGATGTGTTGTCGAATAGTTTTCAACTTTTCCACCATTTCATCGTAAATTTCAGGTCCTAGAAGTTTACCCTTGCTGAATTCATCCAAACATGACAATTTTCTACACATTTCCTATAATGGGAATCATATGGATCCATTTAGATTCTTGAGTGGAAACTACTATTATAGGAGAATACCACCCAAGGAAGATGTTGGTCCCATCCTCAGTTATTTCTATAGAACATGATCATATCATTTTATCTAAAGTCTGAATAGTCCAATTAGATTGGAAATTATATTGAGGATGATTGGGCATTGTGAATCTCAACTTAGGGTTTATTGAATTTTTGTGACTTTTTTTGAACTTGGTCGTCAATCTCATATCTAATTTGGATACAATTGATAACAGTACACTATTTTTCATTACCAATTATTTCCAGTATATTTTTAGTGTTATTCATGTTATATGTCATATAAATGTTTGATAAAGTTAGCTATCATTGTAAGACGATACATAATAACCCATATAGGATTTTTCCCTCAAGATAACTTTTGATTTCATATAGTAGAGTTCCTGGTGATGTACTCTAAAATCCATGTTGGTTTGTGATGTGGGTGCGTCATCACCTAAGAATTTTGTCTTTCAACTATCTCATAATGACAAACCAGACACATTAACAGATATTCAATGATATCATTCTTAATATTGCCCCACTAATATTTCTCCCAAAAATATTAATACATGTTTGGGAACCCTAAGTGAATAGAGAAGGTTCAGTTATATGGATTATTTAGAAGAACCTTTTTTATGTGGATCACAAGATAAACATAATCGTGACCCAAATTTCACAACACTTTCCACGTCTATATAAAACTACATGATTTTCCCCTTTTTTATAGCTTTAATACTTTTCCAAATTTCAACATCATTTCATAGAGAAACATTTATTTTACACATATTGTATGGTTGAGAAAAAATTTGAACAATTAGTGATGATGATCCTATTTAATGGATTCCCTTATCCATCTTCTATTGGTCTGAGAAGATTGGTCCCTTCTAAATTATCATCATTTATAATGAGGCTTTCTCTTTTCTACTTAGAGAATCTTCTACCTTTACAATGATGGTTATGGATTAAGAATTCATAACCCTTGATTATTCATAAACATCATTTATGTCTCATATTAATGTCCTTATATGTGAATATATATTTGAGACACTTATGATTAGTATATTTCTCACACTTATCCCCATAAGGATATTCACACTAGATTTTCGTCACAAAGATCACAACTACAAACACCATATCATGTGTGAGATTGTTTTTCTCAGAGCTATTCAAATGTATTAAAAAATAGTCAATCACAATATTCTCTCACATTATTTATTCTATAAAATCTCCACTACCTCATGTGTCATCATGGTTTTTAGGTTTTAAAAAATGTATAAGTTCTTCATAAATCATCTATAATACTCATTTAGACAATGAAAAATGGGGATCTACATTACAAATGTTGTCATGGAAAACTCATTGATTTCCATTTTCCATGAAGTGTCTATATATATTCCTTTTCTAGTGATAACATTCCCAAATAAAGATACTTCCTTCTTCTATAACTCACATTTACTATGCATTGAATATAGTTTCTCCCATTGAAATTTCCTCAAAATAGTATTAAAATTCTATTCATGTTGTTCTATGCTCCTTGTGTATATTAGAATATAGTAAATAAAGACTACAACAAATTGGTAATGGTGATATATAATGTATATATTCATTAGTTCAATGAAAATTTCTAAAGAATTAATGAGTTGTAAGGGAATCAATATAAAAAAATAGTTTTAATGGCTCCTTCGATTACCGATCTTGAAAATATATTCCTTCATCACCGTTACATGACGATATCCTAACCAAAAGTCCACCATATAGAAATAACTATCCCCCTTAGCTGATCAATGAATTTATCTATTCATGATAGGGGACAGTTGTTCATTATCATGATTTTATAGTGTTCATGATAGTTGATGTAGTGATGTATTGAATCATTATAATTTGTGATTAGGATGACTAGATCACACCATTGTGAAGAAATAAAATATATTAAACCCTTTTCTATATTCTACATTAATGGTTTCTTTAGTTTATACAGCTCATCACTATCTATTCTATACGGTGTCTTTGAATAGGAAGATGTAATACCCCAACCATACATTCCTAGAGTCGGTGAATTAATTAACTAAATTTAAATTCTCATAAGAAATATGTAAGATGATGGACCAAGTAGTTCATTATTTTGGGAAAACCAAATACACCGATAGGTTCAACGTTAAAACATCAAATTAAATACAACATATATGTTTTATTGGGAACATCTACAACTATACGATTATCCATGCATTTCATTCATTATAAACAACTTCATGTCTTGAAAAAATGAATCATAAGAAAGTGATGATATAAGATGCTCAGAAAGGGTATATAATACAATGGAAGATATCATAAACATAATCATTCATCATGGTGAATAAATAAAAACAAATTCCTTTAGAAATTAAACTTCTACATTTATGGAATAATTAAGAGTTGAATAAGTAATGTCATAATAAATCAAAATCATGTTTATTATAATTTTATAATAATGTAATTAAATTTCAATTACTAGCTTCAAAATTAGGGAATTCATAATTTGGGACATCATAACCATACTTTCATGTCCTCATGCGAAGACCATAAAGAATCATGCTGTTATGGCCTTAGTCAAAACCCGTTGTTTAAATCATGAGAGCTACCGAAGCACCAATGGTCTTAAGAATACCCCCCCCAACACTTACTTTGTTAAATTAATTCTTAAATTTATTAGGTATCATGTTAAAAAAACATACACATTAATATGAAAATAAATATTAAATTTAAATAACGTTCCAAATAATTTAACATAATCAATAACTATTGAGTGTAATATGGTAAATGGTTTCAAGATTTCACTTACACAATCACAATAATCAAAAAATATTTAATCAAAAATGGTGGATGATATCATAGAATATATACCTCAATGATGTACAATATTTACCAAAATATTTTAACATAAATGAATATAAATTTAAATCAGACCATCGAAAAATCCTTGAGGAAATAATCCTTATTTATTCAAAAGTGACTCATACCACCATCAAATATTAAAATAATAATCTCTTAGAATATCATTAGAATATGGATACTACTGATATGATATACCAAAGGTAAGTAAATACATCAAAATAAATAAATAATTGGTGAACAAGGCATATATCTCACAAAAGTTAAAGTAAGATGAGAAAAATCTTTTTTATTGTGGAAAGAAGAGTTTTTTTGGAAAATAATTTGTTTTTTTCAGGATGTCATATTTTATGTATGTATATCCATTATAATATAATTCATATTAATTAAAATTTTATTTGAAGATTAAATATAGTCTTACTAATGTGAAATCATTTAAAATGTGTTTTATAGAATCTTTAGAAATAAAACATTTTAGTGTGGTTTAAGGAGAATATTAAAGGATTTTAAAGAACCATGGAATGTTTGATTTCATAACAATAGAAATAAACCAAAATGGATTTTTCAATTTAAAATATTTTATTTTAGAAATATTAATATGTCTTCAAATAGATTATAGATTGAACTTCAAAATATGAATGAATTCGAAATGATGTTTGAACCCCGATTGCATTTCGAATTTTTTTTAATGAATCATAAAGAACATGTAACTCCCCATAAAATAAAGAAGTATTATGATTTTTAATATTATATAGAACATTTAAAATGAATTTAGTAGTGTTAAAAAATTAATAATTTTATTGAGTTGAGTGGAGAATAAGAGCATCCAAAATGAAAATGAATGTTCACGTAAAAAACATCAAACAGTTTAATAAATGGAATCATATTCCCCAAAATTAATTGTTACAATATTATAAATTGAATATTATGATATTAAAGAGAATTATAGTTTGAAACATCAATGGGTAGTATACATACATCCAATATAAGTAGAATTAGTGGATAGAGAGTATCCCACAATAATGGTAATGGGATGAAGAAACCCTTACTTTAATTATGAAGGTGTTCTCTACCTGATCATAGTGACCTGAATAATATAATTTTGTATCACTAATTAATAATTCCATAAAATATACGTCATTTAATTGAATTATAAAAACCTTATTATGTTCATTCATGTTATTTATGATGGGATAAGTGGATCAATATCATTATTTGTGTCCGTTGTTTTCTGATCTGTGTACTTATATTCATGACTGGAAAATCGATTCAAAGGAAGATGGTTATCCAAAATTGAAGTTATATTATATTATTGAACATATATATTTTTAAATGTTTAAAAATTTTATTTGGTTTCTTGGAGTTATGTTTAATCATTATATAATTTTTTTAATGATAAAGGTTTGGGTAAATTAGTTGGTTTTGAACTCAACTAACTCATTTTTCATTATAAATTGAAAGCATCTGTAAAAAAATACATAAAAAAATATGATACCTAATACATATAGTATATCTTGTTACAACCATAATAATGTTTCCATGACCAAAATTGAAAATAGTAATTGAAATTGAAACCCCAACGTCCATGAATGTGGTAAATTAGCACACCTCAGATGGAATTTTTTACTACTATAATAAAAGAAGGTTAAATGAGAGATGATAATAACACTTCACAACCATAGTAAAATAATAAAATAAAGATATTTTACTTGTTTTTTCACAATATTTTAATGAGGAGAGGTGATTTTAGAAATGAAAAAAGGAACTTGAAATGAATTTAGAAGAATTGAAAAGATGAATTTACCTCCTGAATTAATATTACTTGAGATCCTCTTTAGGGGAGAGGATTTATTCATTTTTTGATATTAATGGATTATGGACATGGGGGAAGAGATATGAAGTATATTTGATCCATATTTTGAAAAGGAACAACAATTGAGAGGAGTGATGATAATTGGGTAGTGTGGGTGTTTTTTACAGTTGAGGAGACATGGGTTTTCTTAATATTCTAATCATTAGTTTATTATTTTTCCATCACATAAGAAAAATTGAATGTTATATAAAAAAGTTGTAATAAATGCATTAAAGTTTAAATCAATTTCCATTTACACTATACATTACTCATGTAAGATAGAAAAATTCGTTTATTATCCTATTTTATAATTTATCCAATTTCCCTATTCTCTAGAAAATCATGTATTTCCGAAAAATACAAAAACATTTACCTAAAATTTTTTAAATATATAGAATAAAAATCTATACTTCAATTATGAAAATATTTTTTTTGGGTAGATTTTTCCACAAACATTAACCAGGTAGGTGTTATGTACCTTGGATGAAATAATTACCCATTTTTTGTTCTCACAGATAACTAAACATCCAAATTTTGAGGGGATGATTAAATAGTTCAACTAAACATGAAAGATAATAACGATTTCATAGAAACAAAATAAAATAGTATGTTCACAAGTAATGAATGATTAAAAATCATACCATTCAGGGAAATATTTGTCCTATTCCACCACAATAGTACTGATAACATATTACCTTCCTTGTTACCAAGGAGGTTGTTTTTGATTACTTTTTACAACCCTAGGATTAGGGAACTTGATTGAAAATTTCATATGTTCCATGATCTTTTAACACTATACTAGCAACTGAGTATTGATCTAAAATATCCATTTTTCCACAACTTCGGTGGAATTCTTTTTATCCCTTCAGCAGTTCATAGAAAGATGTACAATTAATCAACATTTGGTGAATTGCATGGTTCCAATTATGTAGTTACAAGGAAAAATCATCCCACAATATTGACACGTGGGATATTTAGTATGCTATCGATCAGAGGGTTTATTTTCTGATCCATCCATATTCAACTCAAATTTATGTATTTTTTGATCAAGACCATGAGACCATTGAGAGTCTCTTATCTTTTTTTCAACCATGAGTGAAAAACCAAAAATATCCTTATAAATGTTTATGTCAATAATCCCCAATTATTTCTTTAGACTCAGCTTTAGTCTAAAAAATATGTGATACACCTTGTATTAATTGTTCAGGACAATGCTGAAGGTCCATCTTCCATTCCTTGTAATGTTTGCTTCATACGGATCGATAGACTCTTCTTCCTTCTACTAATGTATAAGGAACTAACATTACATAAAGATATGGAGGGTTTGGGGAAGATATTTAGAAAAAAATTATTCAATTAATCATAATACATATTTTTAATTTCCTCATTGAAATTCATATTTTTCATCACTGGACACCAAAATTGAGCTTTACCATCAAAACGATATGCAACAATCACATAATTCTCTTCATGGGAGAACTAGAAGATAAGTAATATATTTTCAATTGATTGAATGTAACTCCGCGACCCTAGTTACCCAGAGTCAGTGCATTATTACATAACATTGGCATGATCACAAGAAAGATCAAATCTCGAAATACCGATTGGTTTAGTAGCCTTGGAAACACTACATACATCCATAAGTTTTACATTACATCATAAAAAAAACATCTTGTCTTCATATCCCCTCATACTATCCCTGCAGTTCATTCATAAATTACTTCTTCATAATCCTGGGAAAAATAAAACATTGAAAGGGGTGAGCTCAGATGCTCAGTAAGGATAACATTATAGCAGAAGCTTTCATAAATAAGCATAAACACTTAAGGCAATTTATAACTAAAACAAAAGCCTTTTAAACTTGAACTTCAGCATAAAATGGAAAAGGTAAAATTTAATAATTCCATTTACTTACTCACATGGATATTCTACTAGTTGAATGATCACATGCAATATCAATAACCACTTTCATAATGATGGAATGCATAATGCCAGACTATCATAACCACATAGCCAAAGCCTCGTGCCAAGACTACAAATAAGATTTTCCCAAGGCCTTGTGCCAAGACACTAGTTTGTCTCATGAGACCTACTGATGCATCGAGGAGCTATAGCGGGCTCCACCGGTCACTTATTAAGTCCAATGCATTCCTCATATGAACATGTTTAAACATAACATAAAAATTCGTATTAAAAATAGCATACGAAATGTCAATACTTTTACCACAAACCATGAATGGTATAAAAACAGCACATCCACAGTCAAACATAACTCATTCAATACAATATGGAAGATTGTATTGTATCACATTAACCTCAATCAAGAATAATGAAGGATGTTGACATAGATAAAAATAATCATCAAAACTATTTGAGAGAAATATCCCCCTTTTCTTGAAAACATTTAAAAGCCACACTATTTGTAAAGAAGCCATTTAAAAGTAGATTTTTGAATCAAAGTGTCCCATACCACTTTGAAAATTTTTAAAAGGAGTTTTAATTTCTAAAATTTAATGTCCATAAAAATAAATCCTTAAAACCATTTTTAAAACATGGACATTAATGAGAAAGGTTTAGATGAATAAGTCTTTAAAACATTTAAAAATGGTATTTTGGTTAGAGATTCTAACCAAAATAGACACTTTAATACAAATAATTGAGGTAATCAAAACTTTGTAATATCATGAGAATAAAGGGATTCATGATATACTATGTCAAAGTACATTATATACACCACATAAAAGTGATTTGGTGTATATCATCAAAGAAGTCTCAATGGAATGTAAATTGAGATGAAATCTCTCATAAAGGTTGTATCCTTAGGTTAAGGATAAATCAACGACATAATTATGTGTGACAAATATAAATACACTAAATATGATTGCATATTCAGTGTAAAACAATCAAAGGACATTCACACATATTCTTGTAAAAACAACACCAACGAATTGGATGTTTAACTCAACAAATGGAGAATGAGTTAAAATTACTCTTATCAAATTCATATCAATGACTTGAGAATTATCAATGGAGTGATTATGTGTATCAAACTTATATCCACAGGAAGGGGAGTGGAAATTATGACATAATCAAATGAATAGTGATTCCACACATAATCTTGGAGTAATATAATCAATGAAATATGCGTAAAGCCAAATGAGTGGAAATTGAAATTTCAAATTCCCTTATCGATTAGGAAACTTACGAAACATACACCCATGAAAGAAGTATCATACCCAGATGATGTAAATACCCATAAATTAAAGTATATTACACAATTAATACAATCATGGGTAGTACACATACACCACATGCAATAATTAAGTGGTGAATAATGGAAATCTCACGAAATTAAAAGTGAGATAAGAAAATCCCTTACCACGTTAATCAACTGAGTCGTATGGCCAAAAGTTAATAAACACTAAATGATTTATAGAATAACATGAATATAAAGAGAATCATGATAATATATATCAAATGGCAGTACACAATACACCACTTTCAATAATTTAGTGGCGAACATTGGAAATCTCACAGAATTGAAAGTGAGATAAGAAAATCCCTTACCACGTTAATCAACTGAGTCGTATGGCCAAAAGTTAAAAACCACCAAATGATTTACAAAATAACATGAATATAAATAGAATCATGATAATATATATCAAATGGAAGTACACAATACACCACTTTCAATAATTTAGTGGCGAACAATGGAAATCTCACGGAATTGAAAGTGACATAAGAAAATCCCTTACCGCGTTAATCAACTAGTCGTATGGCCAAAAGTTAATAACCACCAAATGATTTACAGAATAACATGAATATAAAGATAATAATGATAATATATATCAAATGGAAGTACACAATACACCACATTCAATAATTTAGTGGCGAACAATGGAAATCTCACGGAATTGAAAGTGAGATAAGAAAATCCCTTACCATGTTATTCAACTGAGTCGTATGGCCAAAAGTTAATAACCAACAAATGATTTACAGAATAACATGAATATAAAGAGAATCATGATAATATATATCACATGGCAGTACACAATACACCACTTTCAATAATTTAGTGGCGAACAATGGAAATCTCACGGAATTGAAAGTGAGATAAGAAAATCCCTTACTTGTACTTTTTCCTTGGTCGATGGTAGGTTTACCTCCTGTATAATGGTGAAATAATTGTTATTGAATAATACAAGAATCATTTACTTTAATATGATATCATATATGATCTTTTAACATTGATTTGTTAATAATATCATAGAATTATCGTTATTTCGGGTGTTAACGGGTTCATTTTACTTTATATTCTTTGTTATGTGAGCCATATTTGTTATTAATGGGATGTATATTATTCATATCCAGAATGATATCAAGTACCTAGATACTATTTTTAAATCATCAAATGATAATTATACTTGAATGGATACGATGGAGAATGAATCTTATCGCGTTTGTGGAGACGGTAGTCCGTACGTACGCACGAGCGACAATATCATTCTTTTGATATTAAAATAATATATAAATGGATGTTATATCATATATAAAGAATAATTAACATGTTATATTTATTATTTACATGATTTTCACATCATTATTATACCCATCCAAATAATAATATATTGAATAACAATTACACCACGACGTGGAGACGGTAAGCCGTACGTACGCACGTATGGGACATGTTATTCAAAGGGTGGATAGAATACTGAATATGGTTGTAACATATTTATAATAACATCACAGTATATGTGAGATACTGGAGTTATTATTTTAGAATGGTAAGAACAAAGAAAGAAGAAGTGGAATAAGAAATGAACTTGGAAAATGGTGGTGAAATCATTACCTCTTCTTCGGGCTCTTCTTTTGATTTGATCAAAAGGGCTCTTTAGGTTGGCTTTCTGATCAAACTAAGGCCTCTAAGTTGTAGTGAAGGAAGTTGGGAGAGTATTTGGGCAGAGTTTGGCCGAACCCAAAGGCTTTGAAGGTGTGAAGAAATGAGAAGGAGTGGTCTCCTTTTATAAGGGAGAGGAGGGGCTCTTTAGGAAAGAGTGAAAGTATTACTTTATAATATAATTATATTCGGTTTATAAAGGTCAAAAAATCATTAAGGTCTAAGATAAGATGACTCATTTTCTAAATAACATCAACCAATAAGAATTGGACAGGTTTTAGTTAATATTTTAATCATTACAATCTTATTTATTTAAATGATTTATTAATGAGGTAAACATTGCATCATTATTGTGTCATTAATAATTTAAATTATATGATGTCTAAAAATTATAAATAAAATATCATTATGTAGGAAATCTTTGTAGATTTCTAATTAATATTTATAATCGAAAATCCAACAGGTATAACCCTATGTAAAAATTGTTCTTCTAAAAGATGTAAGCTTATGCCATTTTATTTTTATTTTAACTTTATTAATATAATGTGTCCCTACCACATACAAGTGGCTCCAAGGGGTCCCCAAATCGACCCAAGGATGCCCAGGGTCGGGTATGTGTCCACCAATAAGGTTAGGACACGTTTTAGGGTAATTTTGTATTATTATAATATTATTGTTTAACCCTTATTTACCGGATTTACCCTTTAACCATGGTAAATAAAATATTTACCGCAGTAATTATTCAAAATGTCTAAAAATAAAAGTTACCTATTTACACAATTTGGACATCCTGATTCCAAATATTGAATCCATTTTTCTAAATTCAAAACACATAAGTGGCAGAAATTAATTTAAAATTAATTCCCGTTGTCAAAACAAAAAGCGTGTTTTTTAGAGATAATAACTATCAAAAGATTGTCACTTGTTTTTGTCTAGTTTAAATGTGAAATTATGTTCATTGACCCTCATTTTATTATATGGTAAAAATCTATTCTAAATATACTTTAAAACCACTCAAATTCATAATTTATCACTATTAATTATTTTGAATTAAAAAGTTGTTTTTAATTAAAATTTAGTAATTTTCACTATTCATCAAAATATGAAAGTTATCTGAAATGTACCAAAATTTCACCCTAAGATAATTTCGATATTCCGAATCCAAAAATGAAGTCCATTTTGAGAGATAGAATTTATAAAATTTCAAAAAGTAGGTATTACTATTCATAACGGCTAGTTTCATTGGTTATGGTGTGTTAAAATCTCGAAGTTGCGTACAATGCACGCCATTGCATTATTCGAAAGGAAACATTCCGAGGAAGATTGGGGTGTTACATTCTCCCCTCCTTCAATAAATTATGTCCTCACAATTTTTAAGTGCTTGGGAATATAATGGAAAGTCCAATATCGGAAAAAGTGTCAATAAAACTATCACTTTAAAAGAAAGAAAGAGAGGTATAAGGGTCATCCAAGATAACCCATACTCGGATTCCATGTAGGAAAACATGGATATGGATGATAAACTAAGTGTCAAGTTTTTATGGAGAGGGATAGAAATCATGATCAGGAGAAAGTTGAAAATAAGAAAACCACAAACTTGTGTTGGGAAAAACGACCATTAGTCTCCTAGTAGGAAAGTAAACAAACAACATTTTTTAAGTTACATTACATAAGGACGAGGAATTAATTTATGATATTGACTAATAACAGTAAGAGATATACTTAAATTTTATGTAGAGTTTCATTCTTTATTAAATTTCCACCACTAACTCAATTTTTTTTTAAACGATGAGTATTCAAGAAGACTTGGTCACACTGGAAGAGCTAGAATAAACTTCTATAGAATCACATGATCCATGCAGGATAAACTATATATTTACATTGTCTTTGAAGATTAATCAAAACAAAAATGGTTAGTGAATGATCTAATGATCCCCCAAAAGGATATTCCTTGAGATAAATATGCACTAATCTTAATTTCTAAAATTAAACCAACAATACCCCAAAGTTAAATAGATACCATTCAATAACCAATTGTCCTTAAAATCCGTTAATATAATCCAAACTAATATTGAAACCCAAAACATAGAAGAATTTGATTATGTAGTCTCCCATGTTACATTGTATCTCCAAATGACATCAAATACTCTTAAAGTCACATACATAAAAGTAATTAACATCATCACATATTCTCTGTTATAGGTTAATCATTTCCATAAATAACCCAAATCACTATAAATCAACAATAAAAACGTAGATAAAAATCCGCCATTACTCTACAAATGAAACCTCATTGTATTCTATTTTCCTTGGGCATATAGTGTTCCTAACAAAACGAACATCTTCCAAAATAACATTTATCACTTAATCACCAAATCATTTTCCTATACCAAGGGTATTCATTTTATAATACATAAGAACCCAAATCAACATATTATTGATCAATAAAATCATTTAACTAAAAAAAGTCACACTAACCAGGGACTTCACGTAGTCCAGTGGTAGGCGATAAATCCCAATCGCACTTTGGTTGTGGGTTTGATTCCCACAGCTTTGTCCGACGCGACGGGTTGTCACACGGTCTACGTGTTGTCCTTTTTCAAAAACTATATTTTATAATATTACCAAAATGAGATAAATTCCTCAAAATACCATAACATAATTTAACCACAAATCTTATCGCATACCTTTCATTTTCATCCAAAATTATAATAACTTATAATTTCCTCATACCCAATGATCATGTAAGACCAAATGGTTATTTATAACTATATCTGCAATAGAAATGATAATTTTTCCTCAAATATCATTTTCACATGATAAATTGCAGGTTTAGACATACAAGAGAAAATTATTCCAATGTAATCCCATCAATAAAGAGCACTAACACTTTTAAACATTTCACCATCCATTTATTTCCACATAGGTTCTTCATCATATGTTCCTCGGGTTCCCACATTGCCTCTTCCATCTTATGATTTCTGCATAGATCTTTTACCAGACGAGTCATCCGGTTTCGCAACACTTGATCTTTGGTATGAAGAATTATGATAGGCTCTCCACAATAAGATAGATCGGGTTCTAGTTATAATTCTTCATAGGTGAGTACATGCATTGGGCCAGGCATGTATTTTGTCACTAGAGATATGTGGATCACAACATGAACTCTGGAGAGACTAGGCGGGTTTGCATTTTGGTAGAATGCGTTCATGTGTCACAATGGTACCTCAGGAATTTTTCAAAATCATCTACTTCCTTTACCCAAAAACTCCTCATCCATTTTGGATTATATCGATGGAAGCATCGATGGATCATAAAAAAATAGGTATTTCTTATATATAATTTTGAGACATCGTCTTTAACATGATATTTTTAGAAAAATTCTCACTGATTCATCTTCAAATATTTCAAAATAAGGTTTTGGTAAATCAGTTTTCGTATATCCCAAAAGACATAAATATATAATTTGATACATATAGGCTGCTCGAAGGTCTCCCTCTTCTGAAGCATCTAGAAAATCATTTAGTTCATCGTAATTTTGAGATAAAGTGAATAATTTGAAAAGACCCTGATGGTACTTCCCACGCTTAGCATGGTAAGAAAGTTGAGAGCGCAACATTATCCCATAGTTGGTACTTGATCCTAGAAAGAATCGTGCAATGCTAGAGGTATTGGATGTCTCATAAAGTTGTTTGCATGTAACTTGGACATTTGAAAAAGTTTCAACATCATCTGCGCATGACTTCTGGATAATAATTGCAATTAGTTCTTCAGGAAGAGAGAGAAGAGTTGTTCGTGATCTTGCTCCCTCCATGTTTCAACTAACAAAAGAAAATACAATTACGGTTTTTGAATACTTATCTAATAAGAATGTAAAAAAAATAGATATAATAGGATAATCTTGTAATTGAACAATATATCCTAACTTGGGTTACCCTATGTTTAAATCTAGGTTATCCACTATACATTTGCCGACATATATTCTTAGGGGAATTTTTTTTGTATTCCCTTAATAATGGTTTATACTAATCTTGTGAATTTACCAAAGCATATCCCCCGGGAGTGTCACAACCAAGAGTGCAGCAAGGCCCATTGTCGTGCACCAGTTCCCGTTCGAGTCTATCTCAAAGCGGTGTTTTCGGGTTTTACACCTAGGTACATCTATGCCAGAGCCACCTCTACCTGCTCGTATCCAGACAGGGATGTATTGCTCGGAAAACTCACAAAATCGTCTATAATACCAAAGTTCTAGAAAGTTCTTCTATAATAATCCTCAAAGTTCATCTTAGGTCTACGTGCTGTAATCAGAGTTTATCTAAATCCAGCTTCCAAGGTTTTTACTAAACTTCCTCTGATACCAACTGTAATGCCCCGAACCTAGTTACCCAGAGTCGGTGCATTATTACATAACATTAGCATGATCACAAGAAAGATAAAATCTCGAAAGTCCGACTGGTTTAGTATCCTTGGAAACACTAGATACATCCATATGTTTTACATTACATCATAAAACAAACATCTTGTCTTCATATCCCCTCATACTATCCCTGCAGGTCATTCATAAATTACTTCTTCATAATCCTGGGAAAAATAAAAAATTGAAAGGGGTGAGCTCAGATACTCAGTAAGGATAACATTATAGCAGAAGTTTTCATAAATAAACATAAACACTGAAGGCAATTTATAACTAAAACAAAAGCCTTTTAAACTTGAACTTCAACATAAAATGGATAAGGTAAAATGAAATAATGCCATTTACTTACTCACATGGATATTATACTAGTCTAATGATCACATGCAATATCAATAACCACTTTCATAATGATGGAATGCATAATGCCAGACTATCATAACCACATAGCCAAGGCCTCGTTCGAAGACTACAAATAAGATTTTGCCAAGGCCTTGTGCCAAGACACTAGTTTGTCTCATGAGACCTACCGATGCATCGAGGATCTATAGCGGGCTCCACCCATCACTTATTAAGTCCAATGCATTCCTCATATGAACATGTTTAAACATAACATAAACATTCGTATTAAAAATAGCATACGAAATGTCAATACTTTTACCACAAACCATGAATGGTATAAAAACAGCACATCCACAGTCAAACATAACTCATTCGATACAATATGGAAGATTGTATTGTATCACATTAACCTCAATCAAGAATAATGAAGGATGTTGACATAGATGAAAATTATCATCAAAACTATTTGAGAGAAATATCCCCCTTTTCTTGAAAACATTTAAAAGTCACACTATTTGTAAAGAAGCCATTTAAAAGTAGATTTTTGAATCAAAGTGTCCCATACCACTTTGAAACTTTTTAAAAGGATTTTTAATTTCTAAACTTTAATGTCCATATAAATAAATCCTTAAAACCATTTTTAAAACATGGACATTAATGAGAAAGGTTTAGATGAATAAGTCTTTAAAACATTTAAAAATGGTATTTTGGTTAGAGATTCTAACCAAAATAGACACTTGAATACAAATAATTGAGGTAATAAAAACTTTGTAATATCATGAGAATAAAGGGATTCATGATATACTATGTCAAAGTACATTATATACACCACATAAAAGTGATTTGGTGTATATCATCAAAGAAGTCTCAATGGAATGTAAATTGAGATGAAATCTCTCATAAAGGTTGTATCCTTAGGTTAAGGATAAATCAACGACATAATTATGTGTGAAAAATATAAATACACTAAATATGATTGTATATTCAGTGTAAAACAATCAAAGGACATTCACACATATTCTTGTAAAAACAACACCAACGAATTGGATGTTTAACTCAACAAATGGAGAATGAGTTAAAATAACTCTTATCAAATTCATATCAATGACTTGAGAATTATAAATGGAGTGATTATGTGTATCAAACGTATATCCACAGGAAGGGGAGTGGAAGTTATGACATAATCAAATGAATAGTGATTCCACACATAATCTTGGAGTAATATAATCAATGAAATATGCGTAAAGCCAAATGAGTGGAAATTGAAATTTCAAATTCCCTTATCGATTAGGAAACATACGAAACATACACCCATGAAAGAATTATCATACCCAGATGATGTAAATACACATAAATTAAAGTATATTACAAAATGAATACAATCATGGGAAGTACACATACACCACGTGCAATAATTAAGTGGTGAATAATGGAAATCTCACGAAATTAAAAGTGAGATAAGAAAATCCCTTACCACGTTAATCAACTGAGTCGTATGGCCAAAAGTTAATAACCACCAAATGATTTACAGAATAACATGAATATAAAGAGAATCATGATAATATATAACAAATGGCAGTACACAATACACCACTTTCAATAATTTAGTGGCAAACAATGGAAATCTCACGGAATTGAAAGTGAGATAAGAAAATCCCTTACCATGTTAATCAACTGAGTCGTATGGCCAAAAGTTAATAACCACCAAATGATTTACAGAATAACATGAATATAAAGAGAATCATGATAATATATATCAAATAGTAGTACACAATACACCACTTTCAATAATTCAGTGGCGAACAATGGAAATCTCACGGAATTGAAAGTGAGATAAGAAAATCCCTTACAATGTTAATCAACTGAGTCGTATGGCCAAAAGTTAATAAACACAAAATGATTTACAGAATAACATGAATATAAAGAGAATCATGATAATATATATCAAATGGCAGTACACAATACACCACTTTCAATAATTTAGTGGCGAACAATGGAAATCTCACGGAATTGAAAGTGAGATAAGAAAATCCCTTACCATGTTAATCAACTGAGTCGTATGGAAAAAATTTAATAACCACCAAATGATTTACAGAATAACATTAATATAAAGATAATCATGATAATATATATCAAATGTCAGTACACAATACAGCACTTTCAATAATTTAGTGGCGAATAATGGAAATCTCACGGAATTGAAAGTGAGATAAGAAAATCCCTTACTTGTACTTTTTCCTTGGTCTATGGTAGGTTTACCTCCTGTATAATGGTGAAATAATTGTTAATGAATAATACAAGAATCATTTACTTTAATATGATATCATATATGATCTTTTAACATTGATTTGTTAATAATATCTTAGAATTATCGTTATTTCGGGTGTTAACGTGTTCATTTTACTTTATATTCTTTGTTATATGAGCCATATTAGTTATTAATGGGATGTATATTATTCATATACAGAATGATATCAAGTCCTTAGATACTATTTTTAAATCATCAAATGATAATTATACTTTAATGGATACGATGGAGAATGAATCTTATCACGTTTGTGGAGACGGTAGTCCGTACGTACACACGAGCGACAATATCATTCTTTTGATATTAAAATAATATATAAATTTATGTTATATCATATATACAGAATAATTAACATGTTATATTTATTATTTACATGATTTTCACATCATTATTATACCCATCCAAATAATAATATATTGAATAACAATTACACCACGACGTGGAGACGGTAAGCCGTACGTACACACGTATGGTGACATGTTATTCAAAGGGTGGATAGAATACTGAATATGGTTGTACCATATTTATAATAACATCACAGTATATGTGAGATACTGGAGTTATTATTTTAGAATGGTAAGAACAAAGAAAGAAGAAGTGGAAGAAGAAATGAACTTGGAAAAGGGTGGTGAAATCATTACCTCTTCTTCGGGCTCTTCCTTTTGATTTAATCAAAAGGGCTCCATAGGTTGGCTTTCTGATCAAAATAAGGCCTCTAGGTTGTAGTGAGGGAAGTTGGGAGAGTATTTGGGCAGAGTTTGGCCGAACCAAAAGGCTTTGAAGGTGTGAATAAATGAGAAGGAGTGGTCTCCTTTTATAAGGGAGAGGAGCGGCTCTTTAGGAAAGAGTGAAAGTATTACTTTATAATATAATTATATTCGGTTTATAATCGTCCAAAAATCATTGCGGTAGAAGATAAGATGACTCATTTTCTAAATAACATCAACCAATAAGTATTGGACAGGTTTTAGATAATATTTTAATCATTATAATCTTATTTATTTAAATGATTTATTAATGAGGTAAACATTGCATCATTATTGTGTCATTAATAATTTAAATTATTTGATGTCTAAAAATTATAAATAAATTATCATTATGTAGGTAATCTTTTTATCTTTCTAATGAATATTTATAATCGAAAATCAAACATGTATAACCCTATGTAAAAATTTTTATTCTAAAATATGTAAGATTATGCCATTTTTATTTTTATTTTAACTTTATTAACATAATGTGTCCCTACCACATACAAGTGGCTCCAAGGGGTCCCCAAATCGACCCAAGGATTCCCATGGTCGGGTATGTGTCCACCAATAATGTTAGGACACGTTTTAGGGTAATTTTGTATTATTATAATATTATTGTTTAACCCTTATTTAAAGGGATTTACCCTTTAACCATGGTAAATAAAATATTTACCGCAGTAATTATTCAAAATGTCTAAAAATAAAAGTTACCTATTTACACAATTTGGACATCCTGATTCCAAATATGGAATCCATTTTTCTAAATTCAAAACAAAGAAGTGGCAGAAATTATTTTAAAATTAATTCTCGTTGTCAAAACAAAAAGCGTGTTTTTAGAGATAATAACTATCAAAAGATTGTCACTTGTTTTTGTCTAGTTTAAATGTGAAATTATGTTCATTGACCCACATTGTATTATATGGTAAAAATATATTATAAATATACTTTAAAACCACTCAAATTCATAATTTATCACTATTAATTATTTTGATTAAAAAAGTTGTTTTTAATTAAAATTTAGTAATTTTCACTATTCATTAAAATATGAAAGTTATCCGAAAAGTACCAAAATTTCACCCTAGGATAATTTCGATATTCCGAATCCAAAAATGAAGTCCATTTTGAGAGATAGAATTTATATAATTTCAAAAAGTAGGTATTACTATTCATTACGGCTAGTTTGATAGGTTATGGTGTGTTAAAATCTCGAAGTTGAGTACAATGCACGACATTGCATTATTCGAAAGGAAACATACCGAGTAAGCTTGGGGTGTTACATTGAATCCATATTTCTATGATGAAGACTCCAAATGAACAATAACACATGGGATTCCTTTTCTAGATGAATGATTAAATGAAACATGATCATTACATAGATAAGGAGGGTGTTCCACATGATTGAATTATTATTTAAATCATGATACAACTGAGGATGTACTATCATAATGTTTTGAGAACCCATTCTAATCTTGTATGGCACACAATTAGGGACACCATCACATTTCCTACTACATTTAATGTTGGAATGTGTTTTTATTATAATTTTCATTAACTATGAAAATGTATGTATAGTTAGGGGGCTTGAATATTAAAATAATAATCATAATTAATGGAAACATTGAACAGAAAGGGTCAAACATGTAAATAAAAGGTATATCCTAAATTTTGATTCTCTAGGTTTCAATATTCGTAATCTGTAATATTTTACCTAACATATATTCTAATGGAAATTTTTTTATTTCTTAAATAATGGGTTGTAATGAGCTTATAATTTTACAAAATCATATCCACCAAGAGTGTCAAACCAGGGGCGATATAAGGTACTTTATTGTGTACGAGGTAATCTCGAGCATGGATCATAACACCATGATAGATTTATTACTCCTATATATATCTATTCCAGAACCACATCAACGTTAAATATCCAAACATAATTTTTTTTATATAAATAAATCAATAACACTATACTTTCCAAAATGTGTTGTTGTTTTTTTATACTTAGTCAAATCCCTAGGGTTTTTAATAATATTTTATATTTTTATTTTTCAAAAATAACTAGATCAACCACAAATTAAATATATATAGATCATATTCTTTTACCCATATCATTACATTATATTAAGAATAATTAAACATCAAATTACAATCCAAGGATAATAATGTCTAATTTCTTTGAGATTTTATTCATAAAAATGAATACATGAGACAAAATAAAATATTTATTTAATTATCATTCATTATGAGATCCTATCATACTTTGATCCCTTACAACATCATTGGATAAAAAGGGGATACAAAATAAATGGATGATCTAAAAAATATAACAGGACAAACACTATAATAAATCCAAACACATGGGTTAGAAGGTATAAAAAATGATATAAGAAGGCATTGATTAAATATAAGAGACCTTAATATACAAAAAATGGGATCATATAATCCTAGAATCAAATTAATGTGGTAGAAACATAAATCTATAATTTTTCATGGGTGAAGCCCCATTTTACATATACGAGGATAATTGAAAACTAACCACCATGACCGTTTCTCATTGACCATGAGTTAAACATAAACACCGAGACCATTAAAGATAATGGGTCATGAGACGAAAAAAATACCCAATACCTTTGATACCTATTTGGGTTCACCTATCACAACATGATCATGAATATTTTCATCACATAAATAAAAAAATATGCAATCAATAATAAACATAATGCTTACACATGGAAAAAACTTGATAACATAATCATGTAAGAAGGCATATCAAAATGGAATTTGGTAATGGAGTCCATGAATCGATGGATTTAAATAATACATTGAAATAAATATAGTAATATAATCATATATCAGGATAATTTATACCAAAATAATGTGAAAACAGTATTTAAAAAACATTATAAATAAACCATTTTAGTTCAGTTTAAGGGTTAACATTCAAAAATCAATAATGTGGAAAACGAAAAATAGTTTGTATAATACAATAATTTAACCAAGGATTTTTTTCATGATAAAATTTTTGAATTAAGAGATATAACTTTTTCTTAAAATATAATATAGAGTGAAATTTAAAATCGTTATGAAATCATGATGTTCCCCTAAATCGGGTATTCATTTCACAATTATTTGAGAAGAGAACCTTTTTAGAACATATATAACCCTATAATATTAGGAGGATATCATATAGATACATGAGTTTGGTATATACACATATAATATATAAGAAGTAAAAACTATAGTATCATTTTATTTGGATAAATGGAGGAAAAGTGTAACCTGATGAAAAAATGGAGGTTCTGGTATAGTCTCATACCTTATATCTGAAATGATTCTAAAAATGATCTTAATATCATGAATAATAAAATTAAACCAATTATGTAATTAATTAATAACCTTTTATAATTGAATTTTATTTATTAAAATTTTATTACATTCATTTATCTCTTTTTTGATGGGTTATGTGATTCAATTTCATCATTTAGAAATGCTAATTTTCTTTGTTTTCATTTTAGTTTTACTTATATACATGCATATATAATCAAATAAGACGATAAATTTTGTCCCAAATTGATGTTGTAAGTTATTAATGGAAATTAATCATATTAAATGTTCATATAGGTTAGTCGGTTATTTTGTTTGGGGATAAATCATTATAAGGAATGTTTTTGATAATCGTTTAGATTAATTTTAATAGTTTTCGATCATAACAAACTAGTTTTGTTATATTTTTTAATATCATATATATATATAAATGTTATTTTTTTATCCTTACAAATGGTCTAATAAAAATATAATAATTTGGGTTAACTATAAATAATATTTCATGACCAGCTGTGAAGTAGAAAATGGAAAATTTAAACATTGTCATCATTGAATATGATAAATTAACACGTTAGGAAGGATGTATTAATTTTCAACAAAAAAATTAAGGGGGAGAGATATGATGATATATTATTACATTTTCATAAAAAATTACATTATATTTATGGTATTTCAGTTATTATACCATTTTGATGAGGGGAGGTAAGGATAGAAAAAGAAAATAAATGAACTTGAAAAGAAATTAAATGAAATGCATGAGGGTTTTACCTCTTGAATCCTACTTTTTTAGATGCTCTTAAGGGGATTGTTTTTCTAACTTTTTTAAGTATGATATCTCTCAGATATGGGGGATAGGAGTGAGGGGATATTGGAAAATAATTTTAGAAAGGATCAATGATTCATAGTTGTGAGGAGAAGAAGTTATATTTATAGTGGATTAGGGGGTGTTTTCTCATTATTTTAATAAATATTTTATTATTTTTCCAAAAATAAGAACGAAATCCAATTCACGAGACTTAATACCGAAACAAGGTCTATTAAAATAATAATTTACTTGAAAAATACATTTATTTAAATGATATATAATTTTATATCAATTTTAAAAATTAAATAAAGTCTCCTAAAATTATTTTAAACTCATAAAGAAAAATTTTAATTTATTAATATATTTTATAAAAAAATTAAAATTAATATTTTCATAAAAAATTGAAATTAATAATTTTTTACTTATAAAAATACCAATATTTAATTAACATGTTTTTAAAATTTTTATTTACATATAATATGATATGATTAGATTAATTTTCCACTTATATGATGGAAAGATTTTTTTATAATATCATTGGTTATGTTACTATCCAGTTGCCCAGAATACTATTCATAAGGGTAATGTTTCTATTCTAATGGTGATGTTTCTATTCCTTTGTTATATGTTCCTCAATTTCTAACCATTCATTTCAATTCATTAATACTTCAATTATAATACTTTTATTATGTTCCTAATGTGATTTTATGTCATTATACAACATAAAGTTTATATAATAATTGATTTTTTTAAATAAACTTTTTGGGTCCCTAAATTTGTTAATTCCATCATTATAAATAGCGATGAGTGATTGTGAAAAAAAAATGCATCACATCAGTTTGTGAGGTGTAATTCTAATGTACAGATGAATGATGTTTCCCTTTCCCAATTTATGGAAGAGGACATGGATATATTTTTTTCCAATAGGATAAAAACACCTCCATATATTAAAGGTACTAGTGTTTATATTTTATCATGTATAATTAATCTATGATGTAATCGAATGAATAAATATTAATAAATCTTGTTGTTATAAACTATACCGAGTATTTGGAATGTCTCCTTTAATGAAAATCGTATGACCAGTAAGACTTGCCTCATGCATTAAAAAGAAAACTATAACGAGTGTAGGTATTTTAGGTTGCAATTATTGGTATATGTTTGTAAAAAATGGGATTTGTAGTGTAATGAAATTAGAATAATTCGTTCCCTTTTATAATAGAGGGAAACAAATTTTTAATTCAAAATATAATAAAATAATATAAATTATTTTTGTTTCAAAATTTTACCAAATTTATTATATTACAGGATAATATGATAATTATTAGAAATTATCTAATAATATAATATTTTTTATTGTTTTGTTCACATATTCCATTATCTTTTTCTTTTAACACATCATTGTCCTTTTTGATAATTTCTAGAATATTTAAATTTTCTAATCATTAATGATCAATAATGTAAAGACAAAATGTAAAATTACCCATTATTGGACCACAGTTAATTTTACTAACTACATCCCATTAATTTGGCAAAATATAATATTTCCTGTAATTTATATCATTTAAAAAATATTCTTTCATAAAATATCAGTAATTTGAATTTTAGATCTATTCATATATTTAATTTTTATAAAAATATCATTAAAACCGTGGAATTTTTGTTTTTTCAATTAACATATCCAAAACATGTTATTAGAATATATTAAAATTTACTCAACACAATAATTGTTTAACTTATAAAATAGTTATTATTTTTAATATCAATTTTTTAATATTCCATTATTTGAATAATTAGTTTGTCATTATTGTGTATGAATTTTATGTAATAATATCATTAATAAAAATTAATATTGAAATTAAAATGATAATATAAATGTTAAATATTTCTAAAAATTAATTATAACTCTAAATAATCTCTATTTATCCCTATGTAACAAATATTATAGTTATTTAAAACAACACTATAAAATTTATTAAATTTATTAAAATATATTATTATTTGTATAATAATCAAATAAAAAGTGAAATAAAGGAAAAAAACATTTTCATTGTAGTTTATTGATGAAATAGAGACATCCAATAAAATTAAGGAAAGTTTTATGGCGATTTTTTTGTCCTTATAATTTTATTTCTATCATTAAATTCCATATTTTTCCATTAACACGTCTGAAAAAATTAATAAAGTTATAAATCATATTAGAAAATAGAAGGGTCTTATTTATCAAATGCGTAAACAATAGTTAAAAATATGAAATCAATTTATAAAATTTCACAAAACCGATGTTGTAAAAATTATTTTTAAATGTAAATATTAAATTGTAACGTGAAAAAATTATTCAAAAAAATATAATCGTTATATATAAATAGGTTTTATGATAAATTCATGTGTAAATATCAAATATGGTGATTCAATTATCTATAATAGAATATTTAATTATATTATTATTATATTTTATATTAATTTTATTATGATTTTTTAGTGGATTCCTATGAAAACAATGCACCCATATAAATTAGTCATATACAATAAAAGGATAATATCCAAATTTCACAGTGGAATGTTCCTTATATATCATTCAGAACACATCTTGGTTAATTATATATGGTATAATCTCAATAGAATCATATTTGGGTAATAGATTTTTATATGGGAAACCCATTACCAAAATCATGATATAGATAAAAAACTCTATCTCCCTAGTATCTGAAAAGATTGGGTTTTCCATAACTGTTAAACATAAGTATATGGAGTGAAATTCATAAATAACTCATAAGTTTAATAATTTTTACCTAGAATTCACAAGGTAATCCATCGACACACAAATATGTTAGAACCTAAAAAGGAAGAATTATTGAGGTATTGACATGTTGAAATTTTTGATGCAATATAACATGTAGAATTTTTAATCAGATTTATTATCACCTTATGTTCAGATGATATTTTGTTTATATATTTTTTCTTCTAGTGATATTGTTTTTGAATCCTACTAATTTCAATAATTTTAAATGTTTAAACCATATTAATCTTCAACTCTTTTTTAAATCCTAACATATATTTATATCCAAAATCGAAAACCATCAACAATTATACATATACATCTGAATCATAGGGATATGGTACATGAAAATCATTCATGTAGTTTTTTACAAATAAATTAAATTAATTTTCATAACATGAGTATTTATTTAGCTATATATTTTAACCCTTGCATATCTAGATCAAGGGTTATTTAAACTAGCCCTTAGTATGTCTAATAGAATTTCTATAAAATGTGGGATACTTTACTCATAAGATATTTTAATTGTATAAAACAATAACCCATACTATTTTATAAAAATATTTATCTTCTTAGTTCAGTCTTATAACTCGAAAAATATGATGTTATGGAATAATAAATCGAATTTCATTATTCACGCCTATTATATAAAATATTATATGAAGTTATCTTAATTTTTCTTCATAGTATAAAATTTAAAATAACAAAAATAGTAAAATACATTTTATGAAAATCATATATATGAATTAAATATTTAATAATAATAAAATAAATAATTTATGAAATTTAAAATGACATAATTATTTAGTAACTATTCATAAACCATAATTTATATGTCATAGAAAAGTGAAATTCCTTATTGAAAATATATATGTAAAAAGATAGAGAAATATTATAAATTAATTTATATCATACATACATTAAATATAATTTTTAAATAAATTTTAAATTATAAAAATCAATACATAATATAATTTTTAATAAAAAATTATAACAATACCTAAAAAACAATCAACAATACAATGTTAATACAACCATATTTTTGTTAAAGATGCAATTATAAAAACCAAGATGTTATATCAATCATGTCTGATAACTTGAACCAATATTATATTTATGATAATAATTAATGTTTTAATAATATATAAAACTATATATGATTTCACATAATGTATGTTTTATCTATAACATAGAATACTATATAACATAAATTAGTCATAGCAACCCCAATTAGGGTAACATTATAGCTTATAATATTTTTTCAAAACATATACTACATGAATTTTTAATATAATGTAATTTCATGGAATATAACACATAATAAATTTTGGTATTACATAATTTTTTGGTCTCAGTCATTAATTTTTTATTTTATAACATAATACTATGATCTTAGTCGAGATTATATTATCCCATAATTTATTTCTAGTAAGACCCTAGATCTTCATTTCCGTTATAGTTCAATATTTCAGGTTGTTTTTAGGAAAAATGATGATTTAAAAAAATTTCTAAGTACACACTATGTACTCTTGAGTATAATATGTGTACTTTGTTACATTGTATCAGTGTGTATTGGCCATGTAATGGCCGAGTACATGGTCATGTGGACCGTCTAATGTAGGGGTCAGTTGGGGAATGTAGAGGGCGTGTACATTAAATGAACACTCCATGCACTCTTTTCTTTTTGTTTAATCGGACTGGGGTTGCATCTCATCTCTAGAATACATATTTTCTTCCCATGTTTGGTATATGAGATGGAAGAGATGGTATATAACATAAAAACCCTACCATTATTTCATCCGAGCATCGATCGAGACATTGTCCGGTGTGTTGGAATTAAACCAATGAGCCGTCTCTTCCCCAAGAGCATATTTCTATAATATCTCATATCTCTTGTGTTAACCAAGGTTGAATTATTTTAACATTTTTTGTAGTTATAAGACATATTTGAATGATTCTAGGGACTATATTTGAGAGTTTTCATCAAAAAACATCAAAGTTGGTGGTTTGTGACTTTATTTGATTTTCTTTGGATTATATATGCTCACAGTGTTGAATACCCTTGTTTACGGTATTGTGTGTTTTATAATTTATCCATGATAGATGCCTGCCATGGTTTTTTTGTTTGAGAACTAGATATTGATGATGAATATGGTTTATTACATTTATTTTGGAGGTGTTACCCATTTTAGATTTGGTTATGGTTGTTTGGTATAGAAATCAAGTTAGGATATTCGTTTCCATGCCAACTATTTTTAGGATGATGTTGTTGCTTATATGAAATGCAGGCATTTAAAATTATTAAATAATGTTCAAATGGAATTTATAGTGATATCCTTTCAAGGTAGGGTCCTTCGATTTTGAATTATTCTGATATTTGACCATAAGTATTGAATGTGAGAGCATACATGGTTCATTGGGCAGAGGGTTTATATTGTGAGAACTACCCATAGGGAGACTATTAAATAAATAGTGGATCATAGGGAATTGAATGTAAATGTTGTCAGGGGTTCATTATAACGTAGAACATGGGGGTGTTTACCATGAGAACTACATGGGTGGTCTTTTGTTCATTATTAGTGTTATGTGGGACCAGAGATGTTAGACTATGATAGCTTCCCAGATGGTCATTATTATTATTATTGAATAGTTGATATGTGATACTAGAGGTAAATAGACTGTGTAGACATTCCCATAGTGCTGCTTCTGAATGATTGAATAATTGTGACAAGTTTTCCAATCTAATTCACATGCATGAATTATGTATTACTTCATTGTTATGTATTGTGATGAGACATATATTTGTTATTTTTATATTGGGGGATATAAATCAAAGGCCATATCTCAGTGTTATATTTTTCAATGGTTTGAATGAATGTAATTGAAAGCAATAGGATTGTTTACTTTTGAGTACATCCATGTGTATTGATTCATTTAACATATTTTAATTTTATATATATTCTGTTATATATACACAGAGATCTTTTCGTGGATGGATTCTGGTTGTATGTATAGATAAGGAATGAAACCTTCTTCAAAAAGTACCTGATTACTAATGGAGATGGAGAACGTGTGACAAAGTTGAGTATTGTGATGCTGTAAAAGTTTACTTGTTTTCTTTTTTACATTGAATTAGTATATTATTTCCAGCATTGTGACTTATTTGGTTTTTTAGATACATGTGATTGAATAATACATATATATATATGCTACATTTGTTTTTTCTATCAGTCTTTTGTTGTTTACTTTTGTTGTATGGTATGAATGCTTCCACTACTATTTACTATATGTTCCCATTGTGTTACTCTACCTATGAGGGAATATATTCCCCACAATCACATCCAAGGGCCTTGCTATAAGTCATTAGCCTCTAGAATTTTGGGAAATTTCCCTAATTCCATGTGACCAACTGGGTATGGGGCACCATTAAGAATCATCCAGAACTGGGACGTTACAAAGTGGTATCAGAAGTGTTTATTTTCTACTATGTCATAGTGTATGGAGCCTATAGACCGAGATATTAAGGAATATATAATTGGTATTAAGTTGTACCCTATAGTAGATAACAAGTGTACATGGAAAGGTGGTTTTTCCTCGTATGTTAAAATTCATATGGTTTGGCATTTGTTACAGTTGATTTTATTTCACCATTAGGTGAGTCCCTTGATTTGTTATATTTTGTTTGACATCATTGAGGTTTTATTTCTATTACATCCAAATGAGATGAGGGTATGGCATTCCATGCAACATATAAGCACTAACTTGAGATCACATGTCATGCATTCTTGTCAAGCCATTTAGGGTGAATTACTGATTTCATGTTGTTTTGATTGATATTGTGCACGATTTTATTGATTTTATGAGAGATTTCATGATTTAATAAATAATATTTATATATTTTATTTGGAATATAAAATGTTTCATTTATATGGATGACAAAAGTTGATCCATGGGGTGTTATTGGGCCTCTTGGATAAGAATATGGTGGATCACTATAGAAAATTAATTAATTTTTTTTCATTTTAAAATGTGTATAAGGATGTGAAACTCTGACTCGTAGGAGTATGGGATCTCAGGAGTTAGAATTTGTCATTCCTCAGACATGATTTAATGATTTAAGCATTCCAGAGATGTTTCAGAGGCATTCTATGAGAAACCAAGATAAAACTGTAGGAATGGCCCGATGGCCTTGAATTTTTAATTATTTTTGATAATCTACATTTGAAGGGGTGAGGTGGAAACCGTATAAGGACTGAAGGATTACATACAATTACCTGACCCATAGATCTTAGAGGTAATCACCCAGACAAGACAACATGGAACTGCTCCTCCCGAACATATGTCATGAAATAATGAATCCACATTCACAGGGCTAGTCAGCTAGCTATCCTATGCAATGCTGCATAGGCCTGGTACCGATGGAAAATCCATACCCTCTCATTCTACCAATTCTGGAAATCTATACTCTAGTGAATGCACCTGCCCTGAATCCTCATTTGAAGCCTTGTCCCTTGTAGTCTGACTAGTACTTCTTCATTCGTGTGTCTTGATGGCCTTGGGGATGCAATAAGGCCTCATGATGGCCCTATGGCCATGGGAAACAATCAGCCCAAAATCCTTGGGTGGACCAGAAGCCTTGCAGGACCTAAGGACCAATCCCGTGGCCCAAAGGCTATGATGGATGAATAGTTTCAGCTTCAACAGAACCAAATAATAACTGCTACAATGCCCACTACAGTGCATGCTACAACACTATTATAGCACTGCTACAGTACCCAGAAATCTGACTCCACCCATATTTGATCATGGGACTCTTGGATGAACTTCTTGAGTCCTCACTCAAACATCATGTGGTGTTATTAACACACACCTTGTGATCTTCTATAGGGGAGGAAATTTTTTTTCTTAAGTACATGTTTTGTGCTGTATGTACAAGCTGCATAGTCATTAACCATGTTATTGACTTTGTGAGCAGAGACACGGGGTTTGGGATGTTTGGAAGAACATGCCATCTATTATCCATATATGTCATGCAGTAAGGACCATGTTTCCGACCATGTGACTAATTAAAATGGTTTATAAAACATTGGTTGAACCCATAGTGTCTCATTATTGCACGCCACGTTCAGTCGGTCATGGCTTCGACCGTGTGACTAACTACATGAGTGGCTAGAACATAAGTGGTACATGATGTGTTTAGGGTTAACACGACGTGTAGTGTTACATGGGAGATAACCATGTGGTTTGAGCCATGTAGAAGAACATGGGTGGAAGAGAATATTTAGTTACACACAATGTCCTGGGAGGAACATGTCGTCAGTAGAGATGATACACAACCAGGTTTGGAGGAGGTACAAAGCCATGTTAAAGCATAGGGAACAAACCATTTAGTAGTTATACACATCGTGTAACCATGTTTTGTAAAAAATTATGGTCTTTATTCTCTATTTCTTTCATGCATTTATATGTAGTTTACTTTGATAAACTTAAACTATGGTGTGTGATTGAACTTGCAGATTCATGCTGCGAAGACGACCGCTGGTTGTATGCTTGGTGACAGTCAACGAAAATACATTGGAAAAGATTTCTCAGGGACTACATGAAGATCCTCCTTTGATGCCCTTCCTGGCCCCAAGTATTATATCGGATGCAGGTGTGGATGAATAGTTCTGTGGAGGCTTTATGTGGATGTTACAAAATTTCTAGGGAGCACTATATGTTACCATATCTATGGTAGAGTTGATAAGGTTTTTTTAGCAGCATCATCCTCCAACTTTTTTAGGGGATGAAGGACCAAAAGTTGTAGAGTCATGGCCAAAGGACATGGTTGCTATCTTTGAAAATTTAGAGATGCCTCCTGATTGGAGGGTGATATGTGCAATGTACATGCTACCTGATTTTTTGATGATATGGTTGGATATTTTCTCATATGATGGAAATCCTTATTACATGGTTTGGGATGATTTTCAGAGGATCTTATATGATTATATATACCCATGAGATGTTGAGGGATGATCAAGCCTTAGAGTTATTAAATTTGGAGAAGGGAACTCATTAAATGAATGATTAATAATCTAATTTCACATAGTTATTGCATATCACACATGTTTAGAGAGGTGACGAGTTATATATTTTTAGGAGGTTTGAGGATAGTCTCATATATTACATCATATCTTAGGTAAATGTCTTCATGTTGACTTCAGTGACAAATATAGTGAACCATGTGCTGATTAATGAGCATAATATATGGGAATTTTGAGTTGAGATCTATGGTGGTATAGTATCCAGGGATAGTACTCCTTCGACAGATAGTAGGAAGCGCCAATGGGATTTTTCATGTGATGTTTCTTCCAGTTTCCAGGTGGTATGCTACTAGCACGGGATGAGTGGGCATATGAGACAACAATTCGTGAAGGTCCCAGTTGAGTTCCAATCTTACAGAATAATGGCTCTCAACAATCATTTTTTCTAGTTTTTTTACCATAATCTAGTGACAGGGGTTCTTCTATTACTCCACGTTCAGGATCAGGACCTCCAATTTCTCATCAGTCCTGGAACAAGAGTTCGTCTAGCAATTCATGATAAGGATGATGTCGAGGACGTTGTATGCAGATTGAATTTTTTTAGTGATAGAATGGTGGATCGTCTTCGGTTAGTCAGGAATAATCAAAGGGTCATGGTACATGTCAGAATTTTTTAGTAGAGCATACCTAGAAATAGAAAATCCAATAACCACTATTGTTAGATGTAAAATTCTAGTTTCTTCGATTTTAGAATCTGATATTTTTTATACAGGGCATCCCATAGTTTCATATTTTTTATTGTTGTGGGGATCCATGAGATCTAAATATTTAATTATGATAATGACAGGATTCTAGACACTCTATTGGGGATTAGGACTACTAGTGTATGTCAATTTATGGAGTTCCCACTTAAGGTTGGTTGGTGTCACCTTTTATGGGACCTCTATTTCTTAGAGATGACATGCTTCAATTTCCATCATGGAATGTACTGGTTATTCTCTTTCTAGAACTCTATTGACTGCTATCACCGTAGGGTGAGTTTCACATCACCGGAGGGGATGTATTTTCTACACAAGGGTTAATGGGATGTCCACGCGAGTAGAGATGGACCCAAGAATCACAGGGTGTGAGAAGTTACATCCCAGATTTTTTTTATATCTGAATGACCAAGGGACTTCACATATGGAATTTCCTCCAGTGGATGATCATTTCAGAGATGTGTTTCCTAAGGAATTTATAGGTTTTCTTCTAGGACATGTGGAATATTTCTCTATTGAGCTTGTTCCAGGAGTGTGACCAGTGCCCATTTTTTCTCATATGATGACTACACTTGTGTTATAGGACCTCAAGAAGTAGTTAGAGGTGTTACATGAAAAGGGTTTCATCCAACCTATTACTTATTCATGGGGTTATCTAGTTCTTTTTTCGAATATGATGGATAGAAACTTAAATCATTAAGTGTATTATCGGATGCTGAACTAGTTGAAGGTTAAGAATCGATATCCCTTTATATGGATTGATGATCTCTTTGATCAGATATGAGGAGCCTGGGTGTTCTTGATGATAGACTCGAGATCTGGTTATCATTAGTTGGGCATTAGACCATCAGATACACCTCTTAAAGTATTTCAAATTTGGTATGGACTATACAAGTATGTAGTAATGTTGTTCTATCTCTCAAAAACACCAGTAGTTTTATTGGAACTAATTAACATTTTGTTCCATACCTATTTGGATTATTTTGTTGTATCATTCTTGGATTATATCATTGTGTACTCTCACACTTGACATGACCATGTCACCCATCTTGAGAACATATTGAGTACACTGGTGAATCATCAGTTGTATGTTAAGATCAAAAAATGCCACATTTGGATGGACCCTATTCACTTCATGGGACATGTCATCTAACATACAAGAGTGTTAGTAGAAACTGAGAATGCGAGAGTAGTAGTTTCATGGGAGCATCTCAAGAATTTATTTTAGGTACAATGTTTTCTAGGGTGATATGGTTACTACATGAATTTTATATATGAAATTTCATTTTGAGTAGTGCATCTGACGTACCTAAAAATACATGGTGTGATGTACCTGGGGATAGATTCTTGTGATTTGACCATTAAAGAGCTGAAACGGAGATTGACATCAGCACTGATACTAATTTTTCCAAATATAGAAAAGAGGTACAGTGTTTTATTATGATGAATTAGGTATCGGTATGGGAGTAGTTCTTATAAAGGGGTAAAGAGTCATTGTGTTTGGGTCTCGGTAGTTGAGGGAACATGAGTGGAATTACCTCATGCACCATCATGAGTTAGCTGCAGTTCTGCATGCTTTTTTTTGATACATTATCTTTTTGGAGAACATTTTGTTGTTTTCCCTAACCACAAAAGTCTCATGTATATATTTACTTAGTGATATTTGAATTTGATATAGTAAACGTGGGTATAGTAATTTCAGTCTCAAGACGTTCAGCTTTCCTATATGCATTGGCATTCAAATGAAGTGGCTGGTTTATTTACCAGAATGACTCAGATACATGGAATTAAATATGTCCATAGTGAGTGGAAGCTTATGGCCGTATTGATTGAGATACATTAAGAGGTTCATGACAGACATTTGATGTATTTTCTTTTATCTATAGATATAACCTCTACTCGACTTTATCGTGCGAGAATGAGGAAACTATCAGGTTTCGAAGGCCTATTTCTACGGGCAAGTGCGTATGGAGAGGACCCTACTACTAGATAGACCATAAGTGAGGATGATGTCTTACATTTCCATGGTCGTATATGGGTGTCAATAGATGTACGTGAGGAAGATTGAAAATATTTTCATTCCTCATTTTGTGTAGTACATACTAGCATAAACAAGATGTATCAAGATCTACAATGTTAGTTTGAGTGGCTAGATATGAAGATGGGTGTAACTAGTTTTGTTATGAGATGTTCCACTTGTCACCAAGTGAAGGCAATGAATCAGTGACCAGTAGGTCATTTATAGTAGTTACCCATTCTTGGGTGTATGTGGAGTGATGTCATGATTGATTTTGTGATGCGATTACCGAGATCGCCTCATGGAATGATGCATTTTGATTTGTGGTTGATAAAGTCACGAGAAGATTCACTTTTCATTCCCATCAAGGAAACCATAAATGTTCATAAGTTTGGAAGATTTTACATATGAGAAATTGTTAATTTTAAAACGGTTTCAAAATATATTATTTCATATAGGGACATATTGATTATTTCTCATTTCTGGCAGGAACTATAGAGGGATTTTTGTAGACATAAACTTCTGATTATAGCTTACCATACCAAGATTGATGCCCAGTCTGACTGCACGATTCATGTTTTTTAGGAAATTATGTGAGCATGCGTCCTAGATTTTGGGGGAGCCTTGGGGAGAAATATACCCCAATTGAATTTTTCTTACAACAACAGTATTCAAGAGATTATTTAGATAGAACCATATAAAGAATTATATGGTAGGCCATGATGATCACCCATATGTAGGCTGGAGGTAAGAGAGAAATCTATGTAGGGACCCCTTATTCTACAACAGATCACTGGGCAGGTGTAGTGGATTAAGAATATTATGGATACGTCAAAATCAATCCATAAAACATATGTTGATCAACGAAGATGGCCGCTACTGTTCGAGGTCTGAGATCAGGTTTTCTTACATGTCACAATGAGATTGGGAAACAATAGTATTATGAGATTGTGTATGCTTTCAATGAGATATGTTAGGCCATTTTTGATTTTCAATAGAGTTGGACCAATTTCCTATAGGATTCAGACAACATAAAGGTACCAAGCTATGCACAATCACTTTAATGTTTCTCCCCTACGACGTTACTTTTTAGAACCACCTAACAATTTTCAACATAGTGATTATAATTTAGAGTTGGATGCATCATTTAAGGATGGACCTATAATATTTTTGAATCACATAATGAAGGTTCACCATGGCTATTCTATTTCTCATATTAGTTCTATAGTAGCTCGGGTGAGTATAGGACGAGATTTGGGAGAGGGAGGCTGACTAATCATCTTAGTGGCCAAAACTGTTTGAAGTTTCCTATCACCACACATGGACGAGATCTTCATGGATTAATTTTAAAAATAGAGGAACATTGTTAAAACTCGGATCTTCATTTAGGTATGCATCTTGATTTGGGGGGTTTTTAAGGAAAAATGATGAATTTGTAAATTTTTTATGAATACTCTGTGTACTCTTGAGTACATGTCATGGACCTAGTTTCCACATGTAGTTGTGTACCTAGTTTGCATGTGTAGTCATGTACTCATCATGTAATGGCCGAGTACATGGTCATGTGGACTAACTAATGTAGGTTATGGATGAGGCATGTATATGGAATGTAAATTAAACGAACATGCCTTGTATTTTTATTTTATTTTGAAAAATCAAACAGTGGTTGTGTCTCATCTACAGAACACATCTCTTCTTCCCATGTTTTATATCCGAGAGCAAGGAGATAGCTATGAATATCTAACCCATATCATTTCACTATATGAGCTCTAATCAAGATGCCTACAGGTGAACTGGATTTCCACTGATGATTTCTCTCTTCCAATAGAGCCAGTCTTCCCGATTTTTCCTCTATCTTGAGTTATACATGGTTGAGGGATTTTTACCATTTTTTAGATCTAAAACATTCTAGTTTGATTAATGTTATGATATTCAATAGTGTTCATCATACAACATCAAGGTTGCTGGTCTATGCCATTCATTTATTATCATTGGATTTTATATGCTCAAAGTGTTGAATACCCTTGTTTAGGGTATTGGGTGTTTTCGAATTTAACCCAGTTAGATTCTTTATATGGTTTGATTGTGTGATAATGGGGTATTGATTAGGAATACAGTTTATTACCGTGATTTTGGATGTGATTCCGATGTTTTTTTTGTTATGGTTCTTGGGTTTAGAATGCTTGATAAGATTATTTGTTTCTATGCTAAGTCTTATTAGGATGGATTTGTTTTTTATATGAGATGAAGGTGATTCAAATTATGAAAGAATGACCAAGGTGAATTCACTATGAGAGCTTCAAAACATAGGGTCTTTTGTTTATGAAATTTTATTTTTTTTGACCATAGGTATTGACGGTGACTGATGCCATGGCACATGGACATGAGGGGTTAAACTGTGAGAGTTACCCAAATGTTCATTAATCAATTAATTTTTGACCCCAAGGCATTAACTGTGATAGCTTCCAGGGGTTTCATTATAACATAGAATAAGGAGAATTTACCATTATATAAATATGGGTGGTTATTTGTTTTTGATTAGTGCTATGTGGGACAAACGGTGTTAGACCATTTGAGATTTCCTAGAGGGTTGTTATTATTATTAGTGAATGGGTGATATGTGAAACCAGAGGTAAATAGACTATATGTACATTATTATAGGGTTTCTTGTGGACGTTTGAATGATTGTGATGATTTTTCCATTCCAATTGACAATCATGGACTATGTTTTACATGATTTTTAAAAGGCATTTTGATACATCTCTTTTTTATTGTTATACATGGGGATACAGATCTTCAGCTAGATCGTGAGGTTATATTATTAATTGTTTTGAATGAATATAATTGAAAACTTTATGATTGATTAATCTAGTAAATTCCAATTGTTTCCATCATTATACATATTTTCCTGCTATATATATTCATTGATAATTTGGCATAATGCTTTTTGTTGTGGCCTACTTAGATTTGTCTCAAACCCTATTTGGGTCATGATTTTCTACCCCAATAGATTATATGTGTGTAGGTACAGATAAAGGAAAGCTCCCTTCTTCATCAGGTACGTGATTAATGATGGAGTTGGAGAGCATTAGTACATGATGTGGCTTGCGATACTACAATAAATTAATTTTATTCCTTTTTTACTTCTGTTTAGTATTTTATTTAAAGAATTGTGACTTTTATAAATTAAATCCTAGATACATGGGGATTGTGCCATATATATATATATTGATGTTTATGTTTCTATCAATCTTAAAATTATTACATCTGTTTTACTGTATTACTACTTCATATACTGTTACTATTGGTTTTCGCTATGTCACACTACAAATGAAGGCAGAATTTCACCA
Organism: Viscum album; assembly: GCA_963277665.1. NCBI lineage: Eukaryota > Viridiplantae > Streptophyta > Magnoliopsida > Santalales > Viscaceae > Viscum > Viscum album. The sequence continues at coordinate 897,469,298 of OY728138.1, forward strand.
CTATCATAACTAAGTCCCTCACTGCTAGTCGGAAGCCTCAGGTATTCAGGTAAATTCACTTGACTCATTGTGACCAACCGGGAACAGGGCACCTTTGTGTGGCACCGAGAACCAAGATGGTACATTACCATATGTATTTCTTCATTCTAAAAACATGATTTCATAAACCAAATACAAGGAATATCATGAGTTCACAAAATGATTTTTTAATGACCAATTGTTACTAAATTTAGATGAATAATTTAAATATCATTAAAACACATGATCACCATGATTTTAAAAAAATAAAATTTTTAAAATGTATAAAATGAATGAAATCCATAAAAAAATAATTTTACTATAATTTATACAATCATTTTCTTGATTATGAGAATGACAAAATAATTTAATGTATCACTAACAAACAATTTATAAAATTTTTTCGTTGAATCCCTCTAAATTAATGTTATAGGAACATCTAATCCACCAAAAAATTCATGTACATCATGGTGCTTTGATTTCTCTAGTACATAGAGAGAATGTGTATTAGGAAAAAGATTATAGGATTATAGAATACATGTATCTCAGAATCATTTCATGTAACCCTATATATATTATAATAGGTTTCAATATAATACCTGAATTTATATCCAGTGTTTTAAATCATATAATCAATTACTAATGTTACATCTAATGTAACCCACAACATTAATCTCTCCAAACATAACAATGAAAACAAATTTATTAGGGAAATTTTTCCTCTTACTAAAGAACATGTGACAAAAACAGATTTTAACAAATAGAGATGAATTAATCATATCACATGATTCTTGTAACTTTGATTGATCTATGTCGAATAATTTGTCACAAAAAAATTAATATATATAAAATATAAATATATCCTAAAATAAAATCTAATGAAATTATTAATATTAGTCTTTTATCATATATGTGTTGCACTCAATGAATTACCATATAAAACCATATGATATAGAAAGGTTTTAAGAAATATTTCTATTATTTGATACATGGATCCCTTTAAGATCCTTGGATATGTGTGGTCATTAACTTATCACCTCCCACATCCACTAATCCACCCACAAGTACATGAATTGTTCAATATAAATGTTTTGGGGAAGGTAAAAACCCAAAATAATGAATATATATAAATGATTGGAATTATAAATAGAACATGATCGATTTTTTAGGAAGAATCAATCAATATCGTGTTTGGAGAGAAAAATTATTGGAAAATAATAACAACCACTAGTATATGTTTAATGATGAAATCCCATTTCTCTGGAATATATGGGCGATCATTAAGATTTCATGAAGAAAATTTAGCATCATTTTTTCTTCAAAGTAGTAAAATTATTAATATAATTAATTTTTAATTATAAATGATATAATAAAAAATATTTTTTTCTTTACATTCTATTGAAAAAATCTAATTTATTAGTTAGCTTTATTACTTGAAACACCATACAAAAATTAATAACACATTAATTCATAATGGAATAATATTATAATCTAAAATTGAACACATTTCATGGAATTAACCAAATAGGGGTTTATTGTCTTAGCATGTGTTCCTAGTCATTATAAGCCATGTATCAAATAACCAATCATATCATAATAAAACTAGTTCCAGAGTATTAATAATATAAACATTGTAGATGATTTCACAGAATGAAATAAAAAACAAAGGTACCTTATAACATTATGTTCAATGAATGAAATTGTAATTATCAGAATACCGTTCAATGTAAACATTTAATGAAAAAATAATAAAATAAAAAATATTGAATAAAAAGGAAAAATATTCAAATCATCAAATACAACAAAAAACTGAAAATGGAATCCATACATGGAGTAAAAAAATGTGGAAACTCAATATAAACCTATGGAGATACAAGATATTGAAGTTATGAATGGTTAATAAAAAGTCATTACACAAATATAAATCCCAATGAAATACATGATAAATCCAATAAACCTCACTATATGTAAATCAACGGTCTCTTTTTCATTCCATTATGAGAAGAAAACTAGAGATGATATCCAAATATCATATAATATCCATGGAATATCCTAAACATTCATGAGATCAATATTATATAACACAAACATATTTTCTATATTTAGGGTATGAGTGAGACATTCCATTTTGTATTACTCTAATTTTTTATAAAACATTCATTAAAAAATCATTCTATAATAATTTCATATATATACATGCCAAAGTATCACATTTTATTTATAATAAAAATTTAATGATTATTTTAGAAATATTACATTATTAAATAAATGTATTTTCACTAAATGATAATGATAAATAAATAATATGATGTTGTAAAATATTAAATCCAAATGGCCATAATTACCTATTTGAGAATATGACAACATTTATATCATGTGACAATTATTTAATTATTATTTTCAGAAATGATATCTTTGTAGAATAAAAATTTTGCAGAAAATATTATGATACAATAATTTAATTTTGTAGAATAAATTTTCAATAAATTTCTAATTTCGGTATTATAAATATTATGAATTCAAATCATATTTTTTTATCTTTGTTAATACAACATTTCCAGATTAAAAATGAATATAGAAATAGTTAAGATACCATAAGGAAATTATAATAAAAATATGAAAGTAATAAATGAAACATATGTAAAGAATTAATTACATCTTTAAAAGATGTATCAAAATATAACTTAGATAATATTAAGTAAACATGATTTTATAATATAATAATGAGAAATATGTTTTCAAAACATGTGACTATATTATATTACATTTGGTACTATGAATATTTTCATTGATATATATAAATGGAGATTCATCATATGGGTATCCAAAGATCCAAATTTAACTGAAATTGATTTTTTATATTCTATAGACTCTCTACGCCCAATGAAACATATGATAGGGAACTGATAATACATGATAGGAAAAATATTCAGTGTATAATCCCAACAACTATAATAACTATCATTCAAACATGAAAATTTTTACAAAAGGTTCTCATGGCCTATCACTTTTCATGAGATATAAATTCAATATAAAATAATAAATGAGGTTACAATTCAATCATAAACAAAATAATTACTTGATTCACCCTTCAATGAATTTTTTTTTCAATTATATATCTAATCTCATAAAGGTTCAACATCCCAATCATACGATATCACATAATAAATAACAACAACCCAGGGTTTAACATACATGGACATTTGAGATATCTAAAATCAATATTTTATTTTTAAAATTGGCCATTAGATGTATGTAAATTTTTTAAAAGTAAATAAAATGTCATGCCAACCCATTTTAAATAATTACAAATAATAAAACAAATTATTAGTTCTAAAATGGTTATTTATAAATTATATTTCTATGTTTACGTAAAAGAAATTCTTATTACTTCATAAAACTCATAAATAAAAAAATTAGATTCATCCAAATTAAAATTAATGGATGTGGGTAAAAACAATGATATAATGTGGTAATTTTGGAGAAACAATTAGAAATATAAATTCTAAAATAATAATCACTCATTATTTATTTATTGTTATTGAAGAAACCCATTTAATATAGAATAATTTAATGGGATTTCTAAAAATGGTCATTGTAATAAGTTAGTTGCTAGTAATCATCGATTTTATTGATTTAGAATATTATCTCTCATAACCTGTGACAGAAAATATTGAACATTATATGACTAAAATATCAAGATAATAATGAAATTACAATTATAAATCTTGTAACATGAAACCCCATGTCTCATAGATTAATTTAGGGCATGGAAATGTGGGAGAATAGATAATATGATAAGGGGAATGGAAAATAAATAATATTTTTTCCATGAAAAAACTAGAATAAATTAAGTAATAACCACATTTAATCATAAATAAAATAATCCCATTATAAGGATAAGGATATAAGTGCTTCAAATAGAGATGGGAATGGAAAATGTTTATTAAATATCGATATGGTCAAAATTTTAAATTGATTTTTTTCCTATGAAAGTCACCTTGTTTGGGAACCACGTTCCAATCATAAAGAAACCACTAGATTTGAGATTCCCTCTAGTTAGGATACACAATTAATCTAATCTATAATGAAATTATATAGTTTATAATGAAAATAAATAAACCATTTTTGAAAGAACCTAAATTTCTTCCTAACAATATGTTAACATGCATCCCTTCCTCACATAATATTATATAACACATTTCATAGAAATATTAATGGTTTATCATTGTCATGAACTAAATATGTACTACTTTGGAACCATACCATACATAGACTATATGTTTTCATTGATTCGAGAACCCATGTTCTAAACATATGGATAGTTCGACATCCCCATTTTAGTACATATCAATTATAGATTTACCAATTAAAAAAATTATTAATTTATATTAATGAATAACATGGAAATGGGGGTGTTAAAAATCCACTGATTATTCATCAGTAAAATAATAAAAATATTATATAAAACCAGAAATTAATATAATAGTGTGAGTATTGATGTTTTCATCATGATATAAATATTCCAATAAATAGACATGGTTATTGTTGTTTTGGAAAAATGATTTCCCATTAACTTGGTGCTCACATAAAACCTCCAGAATCATCAGATACATTATAGCATTGAATAGAATGAACTATTACTAGATGAAGATACACTCTATTAGATAACATACCATAATATTGAATTCTTGTATTATCTTATGAAATCAAAATATCTATGAGAAACATAAATATAATCGGGAAATATATATATCATGAACCATAACTGACTTCAATAAAATATGAGTAAAATATTAAAACAACCCACCAACATTAAATAAAATTAATTAAATTAAAATTGTAGATTCAGATGGTATATAAATTTATTTAAAATTTTGTTAAATCCAATATCCATGAATGACGTTGAATATCATAAAATACTGATATATAAAGGCTCTTGTACACCTCATTTTTATAAAATTTCACCTCATTTTAATGATTATGAACAATAAAATTTAAATCTAATCTCTCAAATTGATACATTTGAAAATGATATTTGAATTCCATTATAATGTCATTAATAATGAAAAAATTTCCCACAACTGAGATTGTTCATATGATATTCCTGCTATAAAGGATTAATGTTTCATAATATGAAACTGTAATGGAATAGATGGGGTTGACTATAATATACCAATCATTCTATAATATTATTTCACTAATTTTTTTGGTATTAATTTATCTATGGTTTTATCATTACATGATTGGGTCTTGATTTAGTGTAATTTTGGTTAAATTTAGAAAACATTAAATTCTGATGGATTTGTGCATGGTTAGCACCAGTTTTAAGAACATTGTTTGGTTTTACCAAGTAAATGGTTCATCCAATTGTTAGACACATGAAGTGGACACATAGTTTAACCAATATATTCGACCACACTCTCATATCTAGTAATCTTTATATAGTGGGGGGTCTTATGAATACAGAATTTTTTATAATACTGTAAACCAACATTGGAGTAACCATGTGCCACATGGTGCACGAGTGCATGGTTAGGGTGTACTATTAGTCAAACCATGTGGCACAACATGAAAACCAAGTGTTTTGGATTTTAAAAAAAATAAAATTTACTTAATATTATACTAACCTACAATTTATATACCTAGCCACCCATATTCATGGTAACATTATTTCCTTCCCTTTTGGAGGTTCTAGAGAGGGTCTTTAGGCTCCAAAAACCCCCTCCATTGAAAATCACTAATATTGATTAAGGAATTGACCTCTATTCTAGAATGTGATATTTTATTTTATTATGTTTCACACTCTCTTATATATCTCTACCCATTTATATGGATGAATTCCTCCATTTTTATTGTTTATATATATATATATTAATGGATTTCACTTTTTTGAATATTAATCAAAGTTTTGATCCCACATATTATTTTCTGTTGTGATTCCAATAATTCTACATCCAATTATAGTGTATTTTTTAATGAGTGCTCGTCAAAGATAATTAATTTGGTTATCAACGCGATAATTATTTTAGTAGTGATTATGATGTCATGTATTTAACTGTGAAATTTTATTTCTATGTTGTGAAATTAGATTTAATTTAGTAAATTTATATTAATTCACTTTAAAGTGTGAGAACCCTCAATAGATCTAATTGGACATTTAAGGATTATTAGATCGATCATGATGGAAACTCAACAGCTAAAAAGAGGTCATTTAATTTTTTAAGATAAAATGATAAAGGGTAATTTTTCTATTTGTCAAATTGAACTTTATACTTATTTCATGATTCATAATGGGATCTAGTGTGGTAATTGAATCACCTTTTATAGGTTAATTTTATTTATAATAACATAATATAAATGGATTAATGTTAAATTGTTCATGATATATTATATAATTAATGTTATGAACCATGTTTTTGATTCCCAAATGAATTATTGCACCATGATGTGAATGATTGATAAAAAGGATAGTGATTTTGAACATCTAATTGATTGTGATAATTAAAATGAATGATCAATGAGTTTTGGGTCAGGGATTAAATATAGAAATACCCATGTCGTTATAGAATACTAGTATAGGTACATGTTACATGCATGTGAAGAATGAGTTATGGGATAGGTAAAGATGATGAAAATACACATGGGGTGGTATAATTCTATTATAGGACCCAAATATATTATAACTGGATTGATTTTTCTAGTTTCTAAGACAATGTTACTCGTACTAATGCTCCATGTTACCAGATAAAATTTTAATTAAACTAAACAATGAAATCCAATGAAATTTTTAATATTTTTAATCCAAATAGATTATATTCTAGAAAATAACAAATATACAAAGAAGCTACAATTTTTTCAGGTGTCCCCCTAAAACCAGGGCCTATGTTATTGATTAAAGAATAATAAATTTGAATCTTGTTTAATTTTTTTTTCATTTTATCATGTTTATTTATAAAATGAAATACATATTTATAGACAACAAATTTATTTAGATTCGAATTTTTTGAAAACTTATTGCTACTCATTTCGAACTCAAACCACTATTTAGAACCATGATTGACATATTATTTATAGTATAGGATTCGGTTAAGAGACCAATGTATGAATTATGATTTGGGATTCAGGATGGATTATGGATGAAGGACCAGGACAAGATGTTGGGACATAGTTTTGATTTAACATCATGAGATTTTAAAATGGAATTACTATATATGATATCATATATGATGCAACATGTTGAGATTAAATGGAACAATTATTATTATGAATTTAATTTTACCATTATAACCAATCAATAAGAATGGTGTTAATTAAAATTATTAACTGAATTACAGAAATATGGATTTCTCATGTATATATAATGAATACTTTGGTAAATAAATAATTATATAATGAATTAATTTTTTCAAAAAAAATATTTAAATGAACATAATTGTCTTTTCTATAAATAAAATTTTAAAATAGATCCTAAAGGATTATATTAATGAAATATTTATAATTTATTGACTCTATGAAAATTTGTCATTTATGTTTTTAGAAATGATATAAAAATATATCAAAATTTAGTATTATAATGATATATTTTTCTTAAAACATTTTCCCACATTTTTGTGATGTGCATCTTTTTAAACCAAATTTTGATACTATTTTAATTATAATTTTTTGAAAATAAGTATTATTTTTAATGAATAATATCAAGATAATATTGTGGTAATTTTATTGTATTTTTTGATATGAATTTTATTAATTGTGAATAATACGGCATGTTAATGGAAAAATAAATATTCAGTTAAATAATTTAAAATATTAAAATATATTTTTAATTCGGAATAAATAAATTAGATCAATAAGACATATAATATTAAAATTTATGTCATTTAAATAAATTATATTTAGAATGTGGATATAAAAAATTTCACACTTTTGATCATTTTCAAATTAAATCCAAGCTTTCTCATCTCATCTGTTGGACTAATTATACATATAATTTAACAAATTATGTAACTTTAAGATATTAAGATGTATTATATATTTATACTAATATGGTTTAAATTTCATTATTTTCAATTTTCATTTTTAGGCATAAAAAATTTATGATGGTAAAAAAATATTATTTGACATATAGGTAAAATAATGAAACTAGTAAATATATAATTATAAAAGCATAAACTACTTAAAATCTACATTTTTGAAATTTATTCATTGAGTGTTTCTTGACTCTAAAAAACGTATAAGAAATTATTATCAATATAATTACATGTAATTACTTCCAACTCAATTTGGTCATATTTAAAAATTAATTAATAATTATATAATCACCTAAAACCCCATCCTAAATTATTAATAAAACTCATCACCATCAATTGTTTTACCCACAATAAATGAAGCACCAAAAATAAATTCCAAAACCTATACTCCTTAATTTACCAACTTCAATATTTATTAGGATTCACTAAATGTTCAAATCTGTGGTCTGTAGGGAGTCATTCTAATTGGAAATATTCAAAAAGTAATTTTCTCAACGCACCAATATTATTTTCTTTTCTTCTTCTATATTCACCTCACCACCATCATCCATAAAATAATTATAATTTGATAATAATGTATATGATGTTGTATTATGTTTTCGATTGTACTATATAGAATAAATTTAGTTTCTCATCTCTTATTATTTAAAGAAATAAAACCGTCATCCAAATTATGGTGGTTAACCATCTCTATGAATAATGATTTTTTGTTTCAAATTAATGCCTTAATGGATTTACAAAATAATATTTATTTTCATATTTTATCATTATAGATAAATTATAACATTTTTCATGTTATATGACAAATATATTCTCATTATATTAAATAAAAACAAAACTAGTTCTTTGTGTTTAAAAAAACTCCCAAATAAACTAAATAGGTACCAACTACATGTTTTTCAAATGAATAATAATTATATAGAAATTAAAAATGAATTATTGGACTATATAGATGTCTAAATGAAAATTAATATTAGTTAATTGCATTTATTGTGTTCTATTTAAATTTTACAAGAACATCCATTATAATACAACACTGAACCGATCATGAAACCATGAAGTGAATGCACCATAACCCAAAAAATATATCCAAATATTATTAATAAATGGGTCATTAGATGATATAAACTAATCTCATAAAGTATTATAAATATTAATATATTAATATAATGATTTAATAAAAATATTTAAAATAGTATAAATTATTCTAGATTATTCAAACGGAATGGAATCGTTAGGAAAGGGTTTTCATCTCACTTTCACTTCTTTGAGATAAATGAATTATTAACCTAATATATTGTGTTTTTTTTCATATATAATCCTATTTGAATTAATATATAATAATTCTTATTATATTAATGGTATTAAAAGTAACATTTGAAAGTTATTTCATTTATGGGGCACATGATTCAATTGATTACAGGTTTTTTAGTGATTTATTAATCCAATTTCAATTCTTTGGGATAACATTATACATAATTTTTAACACCATGATATTATTTTTTTTGGGATAAACTTTTATTATCATACAATGAATTTATAATTTTTTAATAAAGATTTATAATGAATACAATTAATCGATTAAATTTATTAATACTCACTTCAATGAGATGATATTTATATGGGATTTTATTTTAAAATATTATCATCTTATTATTTCCTTTAAAAATATAATTTTATTCCATGTCAATATTTTTTATAAAAATATTCCAATTTTTATTACTATTATGTTTCATTTTAATTAAATTCTTTCTAATTTTTTTCCATTATAAATTGTATTGAATTGATTCATTTTATTTTTTTAATATGAGTGGTTCATTATGATTCTTCCATCCTATGTAATTATTTATTTTTTAAAACTTGTAATGAATGTGAATTTTTTTCATCCTTAATTTTAATTTAATTCCGTAAATCATCCTTTATAATCATAATATTTTATTTTCCAAATAAATTTTCTTATTTTTTAGTGGAATTAAATTTTCTAAAACTATAATATTGTATCATAATGAGTTATTTAAAGTGATCATTAATAATTATATTCCATATAAGATATAATCTTTTAGAATTACATATTATTTATTTAGGATATTATTCAAGGATAACATCCTTCTACTTTTAATTTTTTTATTTTGGATTATGATAGAATGCTAATTATGAATCTCGTTTCACTTACACGAGTTATATTATTATTAGATGATTATGAAACACATTTCATTATATTTTTTTAGATGTGATGAATGATTTTTCATAATTTTGTGATGGATTTGACCAATATATCAATCCAATGAAATTCAGTAAGATTTAAAAAATATCAAAAAATAAGAAAATGCTATTTTTGGATTGTTTATGAGGTTAGGAAGATAGAAAATGAATATTCAGATTCATATATGTCATGATGTTGGGATGAAAACCTGGAGGAGTATCTAAAATAGAGAATAAAATTTTATCTGTTCATAAAATAATGTAAATATTGGAAAATATTAAAAGTGATAAATGACTTATATTTAGCCAACCTAGCAATTATCCAACAAAATTCATTATCCCACTAATTAAATTATATATAAGGTAATTTCATCTTCCATGAAAATCAGTGAAGTTGAATACTTAAAGTATTTATGTATTTATATACTTAAATAATGATGTATAAATAAATTTAGGTTAATATGGAATTATAAAATATATAATGATTTTCCATTATAAATATTTCTTATTTTTATGAAGGTAAATATTTAATTATACTATAGACCATGAAAATTTATTAAGGTGATATAGTGATATTTTTGGAGAATAATGATTAAAGGAAATATTACCCTTAATATGTGAATGATATTAAGATACTAATGGGTTGAATTTATATTAGATATTGATAAATTAAATAAGATAATATTTATGAGTTTGAAACTCATTAGTAGTATAACAATTTTGTTATTTATGATATTAGCGATTCATTTTATCAAATTTTTCGGTTTATATTATAAGGAAACAAATAATTGTTGAATGAAGGCATGTTTTGCCCAATTTTTTATGGTAATTCAATATATTACAATGTTTTGAAATATTAAATGATAAATATATTCATATATTTGTCATGTGATAATTAAGATATATTTTTCAAATTATATGGAGATTTATCATAAGTTTATTTTGATTATTTAGTGACCTTTTTTCAAATGTGTTGGATTTGAAATTTTTTTAATTTAATTTGATTAAAATTTTAGGAAATATATTATATTTAACATTAAATTATGGTTTTTAGATTATGGTAATATATTTTGATCATGTTAAATAATAAGTGAAAATAATTTTTTCATATGTCAAGACATATATAAGGAATTATCATCCCATTATGGACCTTATAATCCCTTTTTTCTATAGTCATTACAATTTCAACATCATTATATGGGAGTATGAAATGAATAAAAAATATTATCATGGAACAACTGATGTGTTAGTTTATACATAAATGATTAAATCTTATTAGTATAACTTTTAATTACTTTTTTTCCAAATTTTCATCTTATTCTCAAAAATTTTTATGAAATCACAATCCATTTTCAAAATGATAGTTTTAATGATTCTGGGTGAATTAATATTATAATGATCATGTTCTCTATCTTTCCCTATAAGAACAAGACTGTTAAAATTCTATTTCATTCTAATTGTGTCCCATTTAAATAATATTATCCTCAAAATCCTCTTAGTTATTGTGTGATATCCACATTTTATTTTACAAATTCATAAATAGTATATTTTTTAGAAATTTTCATTCATGGGTATCTGAAAAAAATAATTTTTAATATTTCCCCAATATATTATTATGTAAAATTTCACATTGGGGGGACAAAAATATTTTAAAAATCTTGATCCTAATGGAATGGTATATAATCGATTTGTATATCCACCTAATCTCTATCAATTTTAATAGCTTTTATATGTATCCCTCCTTAATAGTATTATATGTAGTCCTTAACATGTAAAAATCCCAATGGACATATAGTTGGTGTAATATATTTCTTATGACGAACAAATGGTATATAATTTTGATCAAAGAAATAATGTTATAAGAAACAGTACCACTAACTAGGATAATGTTTTATAGTGAAACAAAAAATTAAGGAATATGTTATAATGATTGAAGATGTGACGAGGTAGTTGGATCCTCATATTTTTCTATCTAGTTGAATAATTTAGAGGAAATAATTCATATTACGGTTGTTCAAATAATACATCCCCTGATAATTAGATTGAAACACTATATTTGATAGTGTACATGACACACCACATAGAGCATAAATGAATATCTAAATATTTTATTTAAATGATAATAAATTTTTGTATTAATTAGAATTTATGGTACTAAAATTATTGTTCTTAATGTAAATATGGTACAAACTTGTATATGTAAAGAATTCTTTGTTTCCAAATTAATTAAAAATGAAAATAATTTTTGTATAATATAATAAAATGCGAAAAAATGTGTTTTGTACCAATAAAATTAAAAATATAACTATTGGATTATGTTAATGAAACCTTATTATAATATAATAAATCTAAAATTTAACATTCATCATATGTGTTTTCTAAACATTATATAAAAATAAATCTAATTTTACACTTTAAAAATTGTATTTTTATAAATTAATTTTTCAATCTTTTGATGAAAAACATGTTCTAAAATTTAATATTGAAGCATTTATAAATATATTTTTAAAAAAATATTATTTTTGAAATAGGAATATAAGAATTATCTTAGAGTGCTTTTTATTTTTCTATTATATTTCATTTTTTTAATAAATATTAAAAAATACATCATTTTAATTATAAACTAATTGTTTATCTAAATAATTTGTAATATTAAATATTACTTTATTTTCATATATATTACAATTATTTCATTTATAAATTTATTAATATAATATATTTTATTTATATAATTTTCATTTTAAAATTTGATACAAGTAAATTTTATGCTTTTGATAATTTTAACAATAAAACAATGATTTATCACCCTGTCTGTGGGATTATATATAAATCGAATAAAAGAAGTTCCTAAATTGAATTATTAAAAGGTATTTAATATTTTTAATTATATGTTATTAATTATTTTGAAAGGAAATTAATATTTTTATTAATAAAAAACCTTCCATGATAAGAAAATGATTTTTCATGGTGTATGTAAGATAATTAAATGGGTTAATGTTAAAAGATGGTAGTATAAAATAACAAAAAATTATGAATTTAAAAGGGTGTTTGACGTGTTTCTCAACCATAACCATAATTTAATTCACTTATTATTAGTAAAATTATTTTTATTTAATTACTTGATAATTTTGTATTCTTTAAATGTAAATTAATTTTTATATAATAACCAAAACCACCCCTCATCAAGTTGAAATACAACTCCTCACCACTCACCCTTCTCCTATAAATACTAGATTGGAAAAAAAAAATATATCAATTACACTAATCCTAACTATAACAATGATAATTTTCTTTTGGTCTCACGGAAAGAAAAAATACATGTTCCTTAGGGGGTCCCTCATGGAGGTGATATTGAAGAGGTTATTTTTTCAATAAAAAACATATTTTATTTTTCATTATTATTATCTTTTTGAATCACATCCATCATCCAAAACATTAAAATAATTAAATAATCTTGTATATTTAGGGGATTGATTTTAGTTATTGGATATTTCAAATCAATTTTAGTTTAAATATCCTGTTATTCAAATAAATGAAATCATTTTCCAAATTGTGGGGGCCAACCATCTCTGTGATTAATGAATATTAGTTTTCCATTACCACATCTATGGATTTAGATAATAGCATAATTCTGGATAAACACATTCTAATCACTTATTATTACAAATTTCATGTTTTTTTAAATAATCTATTATCATAATATTAAATAATATGAAATTAGTTTGTGGTTTTCATAATAAGCACTGAAATAAACTAATCATTTACTATTAAAAATTTATCAAATGAATCAACATCATATAAAAAAATAAGAAGGATATATGATAGAATTCATATTTTTGTATGTGAACATATAATATTTTATTCCAAATATATAGTTCTAATCCCATTTTATAAGAAAATCAATTATTATACACCAATGAACTACTCACGAAACTATAAAATGAATGCACCTAAAACTAAAAAAATAATTAAATATTATTAATGAATTTTTAATAACATATTATAAAATAAATTCTTAAGGTATTATTAATAAGAATATAGTATTTAAATGAAATAATAAAAAAATTAAAATAATTATATAGTAGTTTAATGTATGAGAAATTAAAGGGAAATAAGATGTACAGTTTCTCATATCATTTTTTCTTATGTGAGATATATACGCTATTCACTAGTTGTTTCTTGAGTAGGGTTCATATATATTCCAATTTGACATATAATATCAAGAATATAATTATTTACAATGTATAAAATTTATCATTCAGAAATTCTTTCTTTCATGGGGCATATGATTCGACTTATTGTAATTTTCTAAGGGAATTAGTAACCCAATATCTATTATTTTGGATAAACTACTAATTCATTGATTATTTATTACTATGATTATGTTTGGGAATAATTTTGAATATATTATGTTTCATTTCAATATTGTTCATCTATATTCATGGTGATTTCACATAGTCTATTAATTTTATAAATAATCACTTAAATTATATTATATTAATAATAGATTTTATTTTAAAAGATTATGTTTCTAGTGATTACATTAAAAATCTGATGTTTTTTCATTCTCACTTTTCATTCATAAAATATTTCAAAAAATTATTTTTACTATAGAAATTATTTATTTAATTTCATTTTAATAATGTTTTTCTTAAAAACCAAATTGATTGATTCTTTATTTATTTTCACAATGCGATGTTTAATAGAACATTTATGAAAAAAATACATAAGGAATTTATTTTTATCATATTTGAAATGAGTGGAATTTTCCTCCATTATGATCCTATAATTCCTTGAATATTAATTTAAAATCATAACAGTTTACATTAAAAAAATAATTTTTTTATAATTATTGTAATTTTGTAAAAAAAATTAAACAAAAAGGATATTTTCCAATATAATTATTTCAAGTGATCTATCAAAATTGCATTCCATTTAAGATTAAATTATTTTATGTTAATTATGATTTATATAGGATATTTTTCAAGGTTAACATCATTATTATTCTTTTGGTTTGATTATGTTTATGATGGGATGATGTTTATGAATCTAGTTTATTTTACATGAGTTATTTCATGATAAAATTATTATGAAACTACATTATTAACATTGGTTATGTTGTGATGAATGATTTCTGTTCTTCATATTGTGATGGGTGGGTCCAATATCTCTGAACAATTCATCGGGTAATGAAATATATATAATGAGGTAGATACATTATCTGTGATATTTATATCATTTTAACAATTTTATATATGGACCTACGATACATTTCCTTACATCTATATATCGTCTAAGTTTCCATGTCAATAAGTTTATGTTTTCACCGGGGTTTGATGTCTATCTCTTTATGCATCAATATAGGATCCATACCCATAATATTATTTATATATCTATTTCCTACCCATAGGATTGTGAAAGGGCCTGTATTCATGTTCCTAACATAATGAGTGAAAATATATCTATTTATACATTTTCACAATGTTATATGGTCACTTGTATTCCACAATTACATGTTCCATGGGATATAATTATATTTGAATTATTTTCATTAAATAATTTATAATTTATGTATTATGAATATCTATGATATATTCCATGAATCATGAATACGATATTTGATATGCATGGTTAATTTTTCAAATGTTATGATCCTGTTATTATGAAATTATTCTTATGATATGATTGATATCTCAATTATATAACTGTATTGGGCATCTGATCTCACCATTTTCTAAATTTTCGGTTACCCTATATTTTAATAATGGAATTATGTGAGGTATTCCAAAAATGATCTAATTATTGTTGGATAACTATGAGAATATATAAATTTTTTATATACATGTTGTAAATGATTCCATGTGTCTGTAAAAACAAAACCAATATAATTCTAGTTTGTTTTTTGGTAATACAATTATTTCTCTATTTAGATATAATATATAGGTAAAATAAATTTTTCAATTATATGATATTTTTCAATGTGTCTTTATTTTATGTTTTCATTCTAAACATCACACATATATTGAATGATATATTTTGTTGGTTCAATGTCATTTTCCATGATTTGGGAATTTTCATATGATTCCTAGCCTTTATAATTTTGTAGTTATTGATTAATATAATTTTGTGATTTCATATTAATTTATTTCATTGGTTATTATTTGATAAAGAGGTTATATTCTCTATATTTTTATTATTAAACCCTTATGGTTAGTGAGAGGCATTTGGAATATGAGGAGGTTCTCTGGAGGTAATGTGTAAAACCAAATCGTTAAACAAATATGTGGCACCTTGTCTTGGATGATACAACATGGTACGAGAACAGATTTATTTTTTTGATAGTATAATTATTTCATGGAAATGGTATAAATGACATTAGTAAGATTCATACCTTGTTCAAGAGCTTATGAATCTGAGTAACTAAGATGTGTGCATGGGAAAAACATTTATTTATAGTGTGGAATTATTGATATGGATATGATTTGTTTATAATTGAATGTATTATACATTTCATGATCCACTTTTGTGATGTTATTTTTTCCAATATTATTATTATTTCCTAGTTTGGATTTAGTGTTGAGTATGAATGCATCATTATAGGCACACTATAATTTATGTCACATGCATCATGTTAGGCCTGTATGGAAAATCATGTTATATGTGGGTTGTAGATGAAGAAAATGTTTAACCATCATTAAGATATTTAAAATAAATGGTTCCTAATGATGAATTAATATTGGATAAAAGACTCTAAATGTGATAATTTAATTTTTTTTAAAATGGGATTCTAACGGGACATATATGATATCAATAGTTTTTACCTTGTGTTTTCTATGTTCAATGTTTAGGATAGTTGTTGGTTGGTGATAGTGTCTATGTTTTGACTATGCGTGTTCTTTGAGGGATTAATTGTTATTAATTTATGTGAAACCATATTATATTAATAATTTATGGTTGGGTTATGTGTCTTATGATATGTGTTTCGACATTTAGATAAATTCCTCCATAAAAACGTTTGATTGTTGGATGATAAGAATAATTGATTGAATTGCGTCTCTAGAATCATGTCATGAGGCCAAAACTATTTATAATGAAATGGTATGTTAGTAGTTCAATAGGAAATTCACTCTCTATGAATTTAATTTATAGATACCCATGGCAGGATATGCATAATATTTCTAATCTATCATGGGACTTCTAAATTCTCCACCATTTGACATTACCTGAGATGGTGGACCTAAGGCTGATGAATTTTGGATTGAGTCTATCTTAAAAATTCAAAACCATTTTTATATTACTATAGAGAAAATAGTAAAATTGAATGAATATATTTTATGAGGAATAGTGGATCATTCGTGTAATATTAATGATAAGGATGATCATTTGGGGGAATTGTATGGATGGAATTCCAAGAAAAAATCAACAAATTCACATACCCAGAGATTCAAAGGTAGGATAGGGTAACATATTTTATGTAGTGGACCTAGGGAATCATATCAGGAATTGACAATTATAGTTTCTTCATCAAAATGCATAACATTTTTCTATTGGAAATAGTAGGTGATGAATCAATGGAGTGACATTTTCAGAAAAGTCATAAATGATAAATTTATTCTTAGTTTAAGGTCATCTTATTGGGGATGTTATCATAGGTTCTAAATCAGGATCCAAATTCATAGGGGAACACAAATGAGTCATCCAGTGGTGTATATGTGTTTACTTACATATGAGAAATATATATATCCAATATGGGAAAGAGAACTTTCTATGTGATTTATAACATTATTTATGGAATGAAGAATACATATAGATATGTATCATTTTATCTAGGAAATACTCATTTTATTTTCAAATAATGGTAGTGGCCAGGTCATATTCATAGATATTGTCCACAAAAATGAGTAGAGTTCCAAAATTATTGATATATGGGGAATCTATAGCAGTTATACAAGAATTCATTACTACCATCTTGAGATGGAGGATATTTGTTGATCTAAAGAACTATAAGGGGGTCTTCTACCCCTTATCACGCTGATAATTAGACTTATACTATATATAATAGTCATGGTGGTGGATGTGATAATTCGGTGAAAGAGAATATGCATCATAATGTTTGTGCGTCCATGAGTACATAGACTAAAGCTCAAGGAAGAATGATAGGTCAGTCACACATAGTTTATATTACAATTGTGTGTAGTGAGGTTAGACCATCTATATTTAGTTCTACAAATCTTGTATCTTCTATGATTGTTATAGAATTATTTAATACATGATACTCACATTATTTTATATCCTCTCAAATGGGAATGGATTGAGTATGACAATGTTTTTATTAAGTTGGGATATAAAAATAGACACACTGTAGGGTGTATATATAAAGGAAATATTTATAATCATGGGATGTTCCCTCCAGGTTGCTCAGTATTATTTTGTATTTGATCTATAAGTACATCAAATTTAATTTTTTCACTTAATTTTGGGAATATATTGGTTGTTATTATTTAAAAATCATATATATAGTTATATATTAAATTATCCCATTAAATATCCTCAGGGTAGGAGTTATACATCTTAGGAAGAATGTGATATGAAGGAAATACATTAAAGTCCAATTCAACATCAAATGGGGAAACACACCACCCAAGTGGAAACTCTTTTGTGGGATGACATGGGTGTGAGACATAGTGTCTTTCTTCTTGTAATGGATTGGTTTCTGGATGTGTTTCATTATTATTTATTTGGGATTCATTCTATGAGAGATCGTGAGATCAGAATTAAATAAAATCTTTGAGATGAACTAGTTTACATTCCACTATGCCAAATGGAATTAAAAAAAGAATCAATGGCTTTACACATAGATTGAAGAATTTATGTATAAGGTACTCTTCTAACCAATCTTGATTCCATGTGGTTCTATAGTTTTGTTTCAAAATAAGGTAGATGAAAAATTATGTTTATGTCTCAATTAAAAAAGTTGATCTGGATGAAATTAACGAAACGATATACTCTTCCACATATAAATGATTAATTTGAAAAATATAGAGGATATTTATTATTCTGAAATATTTATTTGAGGTTAGGGTTTTATCCATTTAATATGAGACCTTATGATATATTGTAGAAAACATTTAGAAGTAGTTGTGGCACTTTGAAGTCTGTTGTGATTTTGTTTGGTCTTAAAAACCATAATAATATGTAAATTCCTCTATTGAACTAAATATTCCACATATATTTTGATATGTTTCCGATTATTTCCATTGATGGAATCATGATGACTCCCAGAATCATGAGGTTCATTCAAATTATCTAGAAATAATCTTGACAAATCTAAGACGAAATAGGCTATATTCCATGCAATCTAAGATTCAATAATCCATTTATATGGTACATTTATTGTGTCACATCTTCTCTAAAAATTGTGTTTTTGTATACCCCTAGAATGTTCTGCATGTTTTTCTTGGGAGAAATTTATGAATGTTAATATTATCTGAATATTTTTTTACTTTAAAAAATATTATCATATTTTATTAGTAAAATTTATACAAATGTATGTTATAGTTTTAGGATTTTTGAATAATGGAATACAATATGAATTTTCATGAGAATTAGGGAATTCTTTCTAAGAGTTAAAGAAGCATTTGACTTATAAGGACCTAACTGAAAAAATTTCAATTTATACTATTTCTCAAAATTAATTCTTATGATATGATTTTATCAGTTTATAATTTAATAGAATTATATCTTATGTCTAACCTAACATTCCACATTCAAAAAATGCTTGTACTACAGAAAAAACATCCATTGATTCAAAAATATTACTTTTTAAAATAAAATATTTATTCCATTTCATGAAAAATATTCATAACATTCACATGACTTAATTTTTTATCATACCCATCAAAATTCCTTTATAAATATTTTGAAACCATGTTTGAGAAAAAAAAAGCTCAGTAAGTTTAATAATGAACGAAATAATTACTCCATTTAAATCATAAAAACCGTTAAAATCCTTTTAATAAAAAATTTACATGCATGAATAGAAAAATCATATTGGTTCCTTGGGTCATGATTTGTATATCACTCTTACATTCACCCATAAAAATTGAATAACCTTATATTCGGCTTCCATCTAAAAATTACCCACTTCCTTCGTGAGCAATAATTTTGATCACCTGTCATATCATGAGCTATAACGGTGGGCACCCCCATATCCTAAGTGATAATGAGGGAAAAATTAATATAATGGTCCATAATGGGGTAAACACATAAAAATTTTCCAAACAATTTATCATCAACAAAACATTTTAATACTCTTTTAATCCCATGACAAGGAAACATTCACAAATTGAAAAAAAAATCTTGTAAAAATCACTTTTACTATACAAAAACTATGCCCACAAAAACAAAACCAATATATTTGAAATGATGTTTCAAATCCTAAAAATAAAAAATAAATATAATAAATCCCCATGAAAATGGAATAAACCGATCATGCTGTTCATGTAAAAAATATATTCCCATTTTAGTTTGTAATTTATTTTTAAAAGGGAAATAAAAGTGTGTTTTTAAAATGAAACATCCCTTCCATGGGCCAGAATCATCACAAAAATCTTTATCATCATTAATAATATACATATTCTAATTAATGAAATTATTAAAAAAAAATATTGTTAATTATCACATAATATCATTTAAAAAATTTACTTAATTATGTTTGTTCATGTTATTAGATTTGGATGATATTCGTTAAATGAGTCTAAAATGAATTTTTTATGACTTTAATTATCATAGTAGAATTAGTAAATCATATCCTGAATAATATTCATAAAATAATTGAAAATTGTATACATCAATTATTATTTTAAATCAAACCATTTATGTATGGTCATGAAAAATAGAAAATTTTATATTGATGGATACCGTATGTTGTACGCACACATTAGTAATGAATCAATTTTTCACTGATAATTATAGAAATAAGGTTATTATAATATTAACTTTCCAGAATTATTATAACATTATCAATATAATATTAATTATTTAAAAATAAGTATATATGGCCATCCTTGTGAGTTTGTGATGAAAAATTAATCACATCACTTTGACGAGGTGATAGATTACATGTTCACACGAACAAGGTTTTCATTTGTATGTGCATTGAGAGAATTATATTTTTTAATGAGGTGGTAGTCCATCATGCATACAGACGAGTAATTGTTTTCTAATATCATGGAAATTAATATGGATTTAATAGATAATTTTATAATTTTAAAATATAATTATATTTGATAAAATGGTGATATTATTTCGTTGTGTTGGAATAAAATTTTATTGAAGTTGAAGAAGAAATAAAATAGAAAGACTTTATTACAAATGATTGTTGTCATTAAGATGACCTCTTTTGATCAACATCTCAATACCTCTGAGGTGGGTGTTATACATAAAATAATACCTCTAGAATGTGTCGAAGGATTATAGGAAGGTATGTTTTTATTTTAAGGATGAAAAAGTAGTATTTTATGTGGGATGAAAATATATTATGTGGTTTTTTTATAATAGAGGGTTGGGACAATCTTAGATTTTTCAAACTTATCGAATTAATAAAAATTTATTTCATATATAATGTTGATCCAAAGTTACTTATATGGAAAATATGATTCATATGGTTTGAATTTAATTCATCCAATATAAAATTGAAATGTTTGGAATAATTTTTAATCCTTACCTTTTGGTTTTAACCCGTATTTTACCCTTTTAATTTATACTGTGATATAATTTAATTTATACTTTGAGGGTTAATATAACAAATATTAAATTCCAAATAAAATTTACAAATGGGTAATTTTTTAAATTTTTAGACTAATCCATACTATTTTTTCTTCATTTATATTTTTATAAACTTTAAATAATTTAATAAAATCTTAATTATATTAGAATATCAAAAATGTCATTCTTGATAGTATTCACTAATTTATATTTTAAAATGTTTTAAGAAAAATCTAAATTAAAAAAAAAACTTATAAAACAACACTAACACCTAAAAAAAGACTATGAAATTAGTGCATGATACTTATCATCCCAAATTATATTTATTTGTTTATTTTTAATATCAATTTTTGATATTTTATTTAATTAAAAAATTAATATGGCATCATTATGAAATAATTTAATTTAAGTATTTGTTCTCTAAAAATTTAAAAACAAATTATCATGATATATATAGAAAAATTATCTTTCAAAATATATTTTTAATCAAACACATCCCTTATATATCCCCATATAAAAATATTTCACTTGTCAAAACCAAAAGTGTGACAAAATATTAATTTATTTGAATATAATATCATAAATATCTTACTGCCAAAAAAGTTTCATAAAAAGGATACTATTTTTTCATAAGGGTTCTTTTGGTAAACACACAATCATATAGTAAATTTTAATGAGTCTTAGAGTGATTTTATAGTATTTATTGTTTATTTTTTACCCTTACTTACCCAATTTACCTTTAATTGTCATAATTAAAAAAATAGTAAATATACTATTCATAAAGCCGAAAAATAAAGTTGACTTTTTTAAATAATATATAACTTATGATTCCAAATATGGAATCCCACATTAATTATTCTTAACATTAAATTCAATATTTTAACATTAAAATTAATCTCGTTGATCAAACGAGAAAGTGAGTTTTTAATGTCAAAATGTTCAAAAGATTGAAATGTTTTAATATCAAAAATAAAATTTAAATTTATTCAAATGACCATAATTATATTAAATAATAAAATATATATCAATGTATATTTAAATCCTATTAAAAATATAATTCAACATAATAATTTATTTTGACGAATATGCACTATTCAATTAAAATGCAATATTTTTCTGCTATTCATCAAAAATGAAACATATCAGAAAAATAACAAAAAATAAACCAAATAAAATATTGATATTTTTATTTAATATAAGAATTTCATTTTGTGAAATTAAATTATTAAATGTGTCATTACTTTATGTTATAAAATTTTCCCTTCAAAAGGTGGAAAAGAACATTTTTAGAAAAATAATATTTATAAACTCAAAACTAGATTTATCATATAAGATAATAATAATGGAGTCTATTTTAGTTAATATATATCTACCAAACGTTAAAAAATTATAATGAATTATTATATATTTACATGAGTTGTTATATTTTTCCCCACTTTTAGAAATTTCCACCTCAAAATTTTAATTCACTTTTTAAATAAGTGGCGATATCATTCCCTCATTACATTTTCAGATTCTCATGTTTCACATTATCCAAATGATTTTTTCAACAAAATAACCTGATGGATAAATTTATTCTACAACTATTTCTCTAAACTGTAAAAAATAAGAACATTGTATTCCTTATAAGAATGATTCTCCACAAACAAAACTAGTTCTGGCCTCAAAACATGAAAAGGACCTGACACATAATATCATAACATTGAAACATGATAAAAATTGTGTTCCATGGATAAAATCAAAAGAAAAATCCACTCATTAGTAAAGTAATCTATGTTTCTCCATGATTTTATATGGTCTAATTAAATTTTGACTAAACCTCCCCTTCAAACCAAAACCCATCACACTTTTCCATGGAGAAACATTGAAAAATGTCCTGAGCACTTTCCTCAAAAGAAGGATTTTTCTTCCATTTATCCCTATAACCTTTTTATATTATTTTTAATTTCTTCATGTGTCACTGAATAAAATATGATTCATCTTACATTTCATGTACCTAATTTATCACATAAACCTCCATTCACGTAGTTCATCTCAAAATTCTGAGGATTGGTAATGATTTCTATATAATTCCTCAATTGGTGCCATCTATATACAAGAATAAATACTACTATTATATGTAAAAATAACCTAATAAATATGTTGATCCAAAAAACCATGGAAATATGATGAATGATCACATATCATTTCTTCTATATTCTATATTTTTCGTTCAAACATTCCTTCTAAATGAATATGGAATGTTGTAATGAAATTTGATTCTGTTTCCAATGAATTCTAATGGCCATTAAGAACGTTAAAAGAGAACCTAAGACAAATATCATATACAATAATTGGAGGGAACCATTTTACCAAAAAATATATTTAATAAAAACCATGAACACTATCTAGAGGCAAATGGTCTTGAATAAGAACAAAATGGGTAGATTTAGTCATCTAGTCCACAACTACCTAGATATCATTATTACCTCGAGAATTAATTGGTAATCACACTATAGAATCCCTATATATATTTCACTATATCCACTATGGCACTTGAAATGGAGAATGCATCACCTTTGGTAACTAACATTATTATTTAACATACTAAAAATTCAAAAACATCATGGTAATGTCCCCAATATCTATTTTGATTACATACATGTAATATAATCAAAGGTCTCTATACCAATTATTCCTTCCATGATTAACTGAAAATGATGAAATTTGAGCTTAAATTAATAACTTTCTCTTCATATGTGAATAACAAGGAACATATAATCTCTATAGAACACTCAAAACAAAATATTTATCGATGTTAAATACACGAAACATACCATATTGATCCAATTATACATTTTTCTACAAATCATTTTCATCCTTTTACTCCTGCTTAATTCATTCTGATATGGTTGATTTCAATAAAACCATAAATAAAAAATAGGATTTTTTTACCTCTATCATCTATGTTAAAATTCATCAAATCCAAAAACAACGGTAAATGTTCCAAATGTATCATTACCTTTCATAATCTATGCATGAGCCACTTTCATTCATTTCTCCATGACGGAAATGAATCATGAAATGATAATCCTTGATTATATCCATCAATATTATATGTATAATGCTAAATTATTTTTGAGTGAATATATACTTCAATTTTTTTATCCGTTTATATTTCACATCTTACTACATAAAAATGAATCCTCAATATATTTATTGATAAAATAGAAATGAATTTCAAATCATGTGTTTTGTAATTTTACTCCTCAATTTTCAAAAGATGATCCGAATAAGATATTAATTGATCACTCATTATTAGTATAGAATCATGTACTTGGATCATATAATTACAGTAGATGAACAATTCATTCTATTAGTAAGATAGAGCCAGAACTATAACATCCACTAATCTTCTTTTTAAATATTTGAAATAATATTCACATTGTTTTTTCTTGATGAATGTAATACATTTTTTTGATGTCTTAGTCTGTGGGATAGATGACTGTATAATATTTTAAAAAAATATCTCATAATATTCTATTATACCATGTAAAATATGAATCATTATTGTATTTTTTTCATTTTGTCTATTCTGCAAAAACATATGTTTTAGAAAGTCCCACATTTATATCACCCTTTGAAGTAATGTGACCAAGGTAAAAAAATTGAATTTTTTTCCCCAATTTTTCCATTTCCCATTTAGTTTATATTATTTAATGGTTTTTGAGTAAACCCTTATATGTCATCAATTTTATTCAATAAATTTATAAAATATGAAATATTCATGAGAAAAAACATCCAAAAACATTTTTAATAACTCATCAAATATTCAATTAATATAATACCTGGAGACTACAAGTGTATTAGTTAACAAAAATAACATAAAAATCGCATAATTTCAACATCTTGTTTGAAATGATGTGTTAATAAACTCATCATCCTTTTACATTAAATTAATGCTACCACATCATCATTTCATCCTTATTAAAATATTTTTCTCCTTAGAGATGATAAAAAAATCACCAATATGAGAAAAAAGATACTTGTTCATAACACTTATTTTATCGATGTCTCTATAATAAATTAAAGGCCTCATTGAAACATATATATTATAAATAAACTAGATAGGTTCATCCTTTGGTGATGTTTTTGTTAAGATGAACCCTCAATTTAAGAAATCCTACAATTTGATATTTAATATAAATGTTTCATTTGAGCAATTAGATTTGTGGGATTTTATATTTTTTTAGTATATTAAGATAATTCAATTATAAAATAAAAAATTTATAATTTATAAAAACATGATATACATTTGAAAAAACGTACAATAAAAAATTTAACATCCAGAAATTATTAATTTGAATAGTACATTTCTATTCAAAAATTGTGAAAGATAACATTACCTTCAATATTTTAATAGTTTCTAGGAATATTGATATGTTATTAATGATACAGGTTCATTATTTTACACAAAATAAAAAAATTTATACAATGAAACTTCTTTATCTCTATAATCTATTTTATCATGGTAAACATAAGTCTAATCCAAAGCTGAAATACCATCAAAATCTACAAGAGATAAAATAGTAAGGATTATAGGTAATGTATTTCTATAGAAAATTACTAGAAGATTCTTATAATTAATTTTAAATTTAATATACCAACCATGTGTTTTCATTATATATTCTTGATTTATTTTTGGAGGTGTAATTTATAATTTATGAGAAACATTCTTATAAATGGAGGAATTTTTAGACCCCGAATCAAAAAAAACCTCAGAATACTATGTAAATATATGTAACGTAACTGATTACACATTGTTGGATATATCAACATTGAATGTAGTAGCTACATTGTATTTTTTCATACCATTCTCTTTCCAATCATGTTGATTTCCCACCTGAGTGACTAACATTGGAAACACATAGGAAAATGACCAAGATCCATACAGTTAATGCATATCACCATTAGATTCCCATAATTCTGTATCATTTTAATTTCACATATGAGACATTTTTTCCATCTTTTCACATTGGTAGGACATTCTAAAATTTTAATGACATTCTCCGGGATAGAGTTTAACTCAATTTTCAATGCATGAGAATTTTATTTTCGTACATACAGATTTATTTGATAAATGCTTCCCCAATGTCTTCCAAAATGGCCACTACATATTCCAGTCAACATAAGACACATAAATTTAAGAAAAAATCATACACTATTTTTAGGTATAAAGTACAATATTATCATAATTTTCAACTCTCATGAAGACAAATTTCATCAAAAAATTGGTTCCATCCTTGGGTAAAATATATTAATTCTATTATAAATGTACCAAACGAAATTTTTTATGTACATTATTAGCCTTGAAAAATTAGATTCATACGCAACCACATAATTTATTTATTTCTACCTCAATCCCATGAATTGTCTCAATATTCTGAGTAATACTTTTTTATCATAACATGTATCCCGAAAGAGAATCTTAAAATAATCCATTCACCTAGTTTCATTATTCTTATAGTCTCCAGTATTCTTAACCATAAACCACCATTAATCAGCTTCACCATCAAAATGATAAATAGTTATGGTTACATTCTATAATTCTGTTGATCCCATGATTTTAAATTCACTTTATCGATCCTTGATTCATCACCTGTTTCAAAATAGATTACTGGTTATAGTAAAATCTAGAGGACACAACCCCCTAAAATGTTTTTATGGACATATTCCTTTATGGATGATATTGATGATATCATGCCTAGATTATATGGCCATTTATAGCCAATTTCAACTCATCTATTACAAAATAATTATTCACATAAAATTTTAAATATATTGTGATTCCAATTTAGAAGAATATATTCATCTTTATTCCTACCACCCATAGCTACTGTGTTTCCATTGTGTAAAAAAATTATCAATGAACATTATTAGATGAAGAAAAATGGTAATCATTAACAAATATTTCATTTTAAAATTTCTATAAGGTAATGTATTTCAAGGGTAATTTATTATTATTACCCTGACTTGTTTAGTTTACTAAATGATATGTAGAAACCCACTATAAGGATCAATTGTTAATAATTACATATTATAGGGTTTTCGAACAAGAATTCATATCGATAATTTTTTCAGTTTATAGTTTTAGAGAATAATGTTATATATCCAACATAAAAATATACATTTGTGAAAAGTGTGTACTACTAAAATATTATAATATATTTCAGAAATAAAACATTTTAAAATAAAACATGGTTTAATTTTCATGAAAAATCTTTATAACATCTAACATGATATTATTATTTCACTTAACAGTCCTAATACCACCTAAAAAATTTTAAAACATGATACGAGCACAAATATTTATGTATGGGACCTAAATAAGGTGCTTTGTCATCCAATGAAAAAATTAGAACCATAAAGCGTATACTAAAAAACACATTTTCATGCATAGATAAATCATTCAGGTTTTATGGGACATAATTACCATATCACTTAAACATTCAATGTTAAAAATGAAATTACCCTATGCTAAAATTACGTATTAGGAGAACCCAATTATCACAGCCACCATTTCTAGTTATTTTATGTTTATTATTTCTTGGATCCGAGTGTTTGCGCCGAGGTCTAGGATGAGCCCGGATTTTAATTTTGTTGTCATTTAATGCCTTTATAGGGTTACAGACCCGTGTGTAGCCGTCGCGCGGTTGGTGGTCGCCGCGTAGTCGGCCCAGGTGTCGGGTATTTTCCCTTTATTTTTTTTATTATTTTTGATAATATGGTGTAATTAACATTATTATTATATATTTTTTTTTTATTTTTTTGTATTTATTAACTATATACTTGTGATATTATTATTATTATTATTTTTATTTTTATTGTTAATACATTTTATTAATATTACCTTTATAATTGATATTTTTATTCTTATTATTTGTATCATCATTATTATTATCATTATAGTTTTAATAATAATAATAATAATATTATTATTATCAATATCACAAATAATAATTTTTATTAATCTAATTGAATGAAAAAAAACTAAATAAATACAAATATAAACCCGAGGTGAAGGCCCCCCATCTCTTCATGTTCCACCGTGGGCCGCACCCCCACCTTCTCCTTCTCCTACACACACTGATGCAGTCGTGACCAGCTCCCTCCTACTCCCTTGTGCACTGTCCGAACTCTGCGCCCCCTACAGCGCCTGACCAGCCTCTATCGTGCCTTTCTCCTCCCTTCTCTGTCGCGACCTAGCCAACCCCCTCCCTGATCTTCATTTGTGAGCCCCCTCCCCCTTGTTGTATTCCCATCACCGCCTGCCTGCTACTCGCGTTGAGCCGCCTCCGCCTCCTGCTGTAGCCCGACTCCACCTCGCCTTTACTCCACACGACCTATGGGCCTCCTCCCGGCGCTCCGGTCAGTCCTTCTGCCTAGTTGTGGGTTTCTGTCCTCCCTCACCACTTTCTGGCTTGCCGGCCAACACCTCCGGCGAGCCCCCACCGCCTGCCAGCGGCCTCCTGCCCCCTCTTGTGCCCCCTTATAGCTCTTCCGGAAAGCCTGGCCGCCAGCCAGTGGCCTCCGGTCCCCCGGAACAGCACCCACATGCTGCTAAGCCCTCTCCACTTGGTCATGTTTCTCTCCTTTTTTGGTAAGGGATGTTATTTTAAAGTTAAATTATAATTTAATGTGATTTTAATTTCTTTTGTGTGTGTTGGTTTTGGCTTCCTGCAGGTGCATTTATGGTGCGAACAAGGTTTTTCAATGGATTTGAGAGGAACATCCAACTTGATGGAGGTTGTTATGTGTTTAACGATTGTTTTATGAGTTATGTTTCATCTTAAATTATTTTAACATATATATTAATTGGTTTTTTTGTTGCATATCATGTTTTTAATTGAATTTCATATGTATATATGGTATGTGCATGTTTTCTGTGATCAACCATGCTGAATTGTTTATTTTTATTTCAAAAACATTTCAGTTTGTGTTTTGGTTTAGCATCGATGTTTGGAGAGTCATAAATGATGTTTTTGAACAGGTCTTGGTGTGTGTAATCTAAAAAGTAGTTTTTTATAAAAAATATGTGATGTTTTGTTTGTGAAAACTGCTGTGTTATTTTATAAAATGTTTTATGGGTTGGTTGTTAGGTGAGAGTCATTTTTTGGTGTGATGATGCTATGCTTTTTTTAAAGTGTTTTCTTATGTGAAACTGAGTATGTCTTATGGTGAACCTTGGTTTCACCTTTTGATAATTTTTTATAAATTATTCAATTAGGTTAATGGTTTAATCTTATGGTGCGTATGATGATTGTAAAATTGTTGGTGTGTCCAAAGGTCGTTGTTGGATTCTAATATTGATTTTGGTTGTGTTTTGATACGTGTTTTGATGTGATGTTTTGAAAGTAGGTCGAGGTGGTTCTTTTGTACTGTTTGTTAGTTTTAATTGTTTTAATTCATGTTCATGTATTTTCATTATCTTTGCAGTTGCATCGCATTGGTGGGGTAACCTCGTGTTACCACATTCTTCGATTTGTGGTTTCTTTTGCGCCTGTGCGAGGTGTGTTGTGTTGCCACGTTGTCGCGTTCGAGCTGTGATTCGAGGTTGGTTCAATTTGCACTGCTTTTAAAATTTATGTTACATTATTTCCTACTGTTTGCGCACACTAATTGTTCAAAATATAATTATTATTAATTTTAAATAATGTGAGATAATATATGATAATTAATTTTTAATATAAGATAGTTGATTTTTAAATAATTATTTGGTGTAAAAAGATCCATTTTTTTATACAGGACTCTATAAACATTTTCTTGACGAG
Organism: Viscum album; assembly: GCA_963277665.1. Taxonomy (NCBI): domain Eukaryota; kingdom Viridiplantae; phylum Streptophyta; class Magnoliopsida; order Santalales; family Viscaceae; genus Viscum; species Viscum album. Next base: position 897,500,124 of record OY728138.1, read on the forward strand.
AGGACACCAAGTATTGAAAGAATGCATGTTTGGCCTTTAAACATAATTCATGTAATTTCATAAGTAGTTCTAGTTTTAATGATAAATGATTTATTCTCAATTATGAATAAGCGCTTTGGTTCTTTTTAGATTAGTGATTGTGAAATTTAATTAATGCATGTTTGGAACTTTATGGAGAGCGATGAAATTATTTTGATAAAAACCCTCCTAGGACAACACTCATTCCAGGGTTTCAATTGATTGTTTGGGAGGCCGCGATTAGAGGATATCTGGTACTTGTGTAGTTTAAAGGCATGTGGACATTCCATGGAGCAGCTCAGTGTGATTCATATTGTTCTTTATATATATATATATGATTGGATGCTCGGTTGGAATCGGTTGGCTCACCCCCATTCCAAACACTTGAGACATGGGAATCAGGCATATTGAGAGAATATTCTAAGAATGATTGCTGCACTGGTAAGTAATTGTACTGACCAATGTCCCATAGTAGGTGGATATTGGGTTTATTTCTATGGGATTTTCCATCGACCTGCCTGAGAGAGGATGGTTGAGTGTATTGTGTTTTTTGATTTCATCGTGACATGTCAACAAGGATGATTTCTCAAGTATTGGTGTCTTCTGGTTTATTATTGATCTCCTAGGTTCACCCATGTCTATTCAACATTTTTTGGTTGCAGTAGTTATTATGATGCTCATAATTATACCTATATTTCCCTTGCTGTGTGTTTTACATTGTGAATTTCTGGTGTATTGTTTTCCTTGGAAGGTGGTAAATTTCTTATGAATATGTTTCTAAAAGTGGTTATAAAATGAAAGTGTTTATTCCACTTTGTAAAATTTTGAAAATATAAACATCAATTTCCCTTTCTAAAAAGCCATTGAAACTAATGAAATGATCCCAAATTTGGAAATGGTTTAGGGCACTGTTTCGTACTTTGTTTTTAAGTGAAATACATAGAAAAACATTCTTTAATAAATTGTAGTTCAAACTTGAAATGATGTTTCTTTTATTTTAAAGGTAGTTCATTAGGAATATATTTATTGGGCTAGCCTAATGAGTTTTAATAATCACACCTATAGTGTTTTCTTGTTTTTAGTTCTGTTGTGGGTTCCATCTTCAGTTGTCCGCCTTGAGCGATGTTGGTTGTGGAATTGGAGAGTGACCCACAAGGTCACGTGGAGTTCGGTCATACTCAGTTTAGTAGCGTTGATGGTTGTATTTTTTATTTAAATTATTTTTTTATATTTATTTTCTTATTCTTAGTTTCTTTTCTTTTGGGCCAAATCATTCCCACCTATTTAATTTTGATGCCCGACACTGGTTTCCTGCCTGTGGGGATCGGGGACGCCCCTCGGGCCACATTGCGGACCGACTTGAGTGACCGGTTCAGGGTCGACCCGGGTGGGTTCTTGACATAATTAGATAGTATACCATATATATAGAATCATTAAAATGGTTTATTTATTATTTACATCAGTTATACTCATTATTATACCCATCTAAAAAATTTATTGTTTGAATAGCAAACTACACCACGACGTGTAGATGGTAAGTCGTATGTACACATGTCTGGTGACTATTTCATTCATAAGATGGATAGGATAATGAATATTGTTTTACCAAATTTATAATAACATGATAGTATATAGGAGGTACTGGATTTATTATTTCGGTATGGAAACAACAATGAAAGTGGAAGTGGAATAAGAAAAGAACATGAAAGAATGTGGTGGAATTAACACCTCTTCTTCAGGTGTTTCTTTTTGAGTTGATCGAAATGGCTCCTTAGGGTGGATTTCTGCTAAATTTAAGGACTCTATGATGAAGTGAGGGAATTGGGAAGATATATAGGAAGTGGTTGGCCATGGAAAATTATTTGGTGTTGTGAAATTATAATATGGGGAAGTACACTTTAATAAGGGAATTACGGGTCACTTTAGGAAATGTTTAAAATATTATTTTACTATAAAGTCATTTTCGTTTTCTAATGGATAAAAATTGATTTATTTCAATAATATGTTGGGAATAGGTCGAAATACTATAATCCAATAGGTTTTAGACAATATTAGGTTTCCATATTTACCTTATTTTTTTATAATTAACTATTAGTTAAATAGTTTAACTTTTACCATGTCATCTTGTATTCTTACACTTTATGGTTAATAAACATAGTCTAAACATCCAAGAGATCTTCAAGTGGATAATTAATGACATATATAATATTGTTTAAGAACATTCCAAATCCCTTAGATTTTTATTAATAATATATAATTTAATAATATAATATTTTTTTTAAAAACTCCTTTATGTCTATTTTGACAATATTTAGTATTTTGTTTTTTTGAAAGTCATCACAACTTGATAACTTCAAAAAAGAAACATTTAATCAACCCTAACATGTCATCTTCACCTTTAAAAAACTTTTATGTCCTTAAAATGTTGATATTATATTTAATTTAATATGTATAATACCATTTATTTGATTCGTTCATTAATAAGGTAGTTATTGTATTATAATTGTGTCAAAAATAAATTTCATTATATACTAATTAAAAATTATAAATAAAATACCATGATATATGAAATAATTTTATACTTATAGTAAATATTTATAGTCAAATTTATCTTATGTATAGCCCTATGTTAAAAATGGTTTAGTTATTAAAAATTGAATATAATAATTTTAACACTTTTTAAATAAAATAATTATAAATTTCCAAATATATTCCAAGTGGACCAAAGAGGATGATATTTTATTCCTAATGCTGTTTTTGGTCGAATTACAATTTCCAATTTAATTATGACATGTGTTAGGGTAATTATAATATCCTTTTTACCATTAATTACCATATTTACGTTAAACTGTGGTAAATAAAAGCCAATAATTACTATTCACCAAAAATTATTTGCATCTTATTGAACAAAATTTTACTTAATGATATCAACCGCATCTCTCAGATTTTTGAAATTCAACTCACAGAAGCTGTAAAATTAGATTTTAAGTAAATTTTCAAAATCTCCTATAAGCTGGGTAAAAGACTGTAAAACGTTCAAAAATTTTATATATCTAAAAATTTTATCAAATGACACCAATGAGTTACATTGAACATATATAGGTATTAAGTATATATTTTGACCACAAATAAATTAAAATATAATAACTGTTTATTTAAATTAAAATTTGGTTTTAAACAATAACACATTGTTTTTCACTGTTAATCAAAAATTAATTTTTTTTAGAAAAATACAAAAACTCACCCAAATCTAATTTTGATATTCCACATTGAAATTTGAATTATGTTGTTCCAAATTGAAATAATATATTTTTCACTAAATAATATTAATTAATTCCTGTTCTCAAAACAAAAAGAAGGGGTTTTTAAATGTAAAAATTATCAAAATAGTTACATTTTTATGTCAAATTTAAAGTTGAAATTACTTACAATGACCTATATTGTATTAAATGATAAAAGTTTAATCTATTTATACCTCTAAACCATTACAATGAAAAATTTAGAACTATAAGCTTTTTCATTTAAAAATGATGTTTTCAATTATCATTTAAAATTTATAACTATTCAACTAGATATGAATATTATTAGAAATGTAATAAAAAAATTTCCATACTAAATTTTTATGTCCTTCTTCTAAAAAAGAATTTAATTTCTTGAAATTGAATATATAAATGTTTCAATTAATTGTTTTAAAAAAGGGATCTCCAGTAAAAGGTCGTAAAATTGCATTTTCTAAAAAATATATATTTTATATAAAAATTTGAACTTGTCCTCATATTATGTATATGAAATAAAAAATATGAATATTAAAATTATATAAGATATATATAACATTAAAATTCAATTAATATTATTCATGGCCAAATTTTAATGGTTATTTTGGTATGTCGTGTACAAGGATACCTCAAGGTCGAGACCGAAACTCCTTGTCAGAGTTTTCAGTCCTATGTACATCTATGCCAGAGATGCCTCTACCTGCGCGTATCCAGATTGAGAAGTATTTCATAGAATACACACAGAATCTCTACAATACCCAAATTCTAGGAAGATTATCTATACTAATCCTCAATGTTTATCTTATGGCAATGTGCTCTAATCATAGCTTTTCTAAATCTTGTTTCCAAGGTTTTTACTAAACATTCTCTTATACCAACTGTGATGCCCCAATTCCATTTACCGAGAGTTGGTGCATTATTACATAAAAACTGCATGATAAAAAGGGATCAAATCCAGAAAGACTGATCAGTTTATTAGACTTGGAAGTAGTAGATATATTCCTATGTATTTTATTACATTATAAAGTAAAAAAAATCCACATTGCCTCAATTGACCACATTCATATCCCTTAGACTATCCCAGCTGGTCAGTCATAATATAATTCTGAACATGTTGGAAAAAATAAATCATAGAAAGGGGTGAGATAATATGATTAATAAGTTAAACAATATAATCGAAACATTCATAAATAAGCATAAAAATGTACGTCAATGTATTAGACTAAAGAACAAACCTTTTAAACCATTAATTCAACATAATATAGCAATAAAAAATCAAATAATTCCATTTACGAATTCCCATGGATATTATACTAGTCGAATAATCACATGTAATATCCATAGCGAATTTCATAATGATGGAATGCATAATTCCAGACTCCGTAAACACATAGTCAAGGCCTTGTGCCCTAACCAAAAATAATATTTTAAGGCATTTTTCCAATACACTAGTTTGTCTCATGAGACCTACCGATGCATCTAAGAGCTATAGCAGGATCCACCCATAACTTATTAAGTCCAATGCATTCCTCATATGAAAAGTTTTAAGCATAACATAAGCATTCGTATTAAGACAAGCATACGAAATAGAAATAACTTATCCATAAACCATGAATGTTATAAAAAACACATCCATAGTCAAACATATCAAAAAACCTTCAATAAAATATGTAATATTTTTATCATAATAAATAAACCTCGATCAAGAATAATACCACGTAATGGAAGTTGACATAGTTGAAAATGATCAGTAAAAATCAATGAGGGAAATATCATTTTTTTATGAAATCATTTAAAAGTATAATAATTTACGAAGCAAGTCAATTAAAAGAGGGTTTTGAATCAATGTGTCCCACACCACATTGAAACATTTGAAAGGAATTAACATTTTAAAATATTCAGGTCCAAATAAAAAAATCCTTCAAACCATTTGGAAAACATGTAAATTAATGAGAATGGATTAGAAGAATAAATCTGCAAAAAAAATGAAAATGATGTTTTTGTAAATGAGTCCCTCAAATATAATCCGATTGAAATCTCATTTATGAAACATGGACATGGATAATAAATATTTCCTAGTAGATACTCACCTAAAAACAACATTATATAAAAAAATGATTTTGAAATTAACCCTTACCTTTTACATTTCTTCAGTCGATGGTATGTTAACCTCATGTATAAAGGTGAAATTATTGTTATTAGACTATAAAAGAACCATATATGTAACACCCCGAGATTTTATGAAAAATATTCTTTTTAATTTATTTAATGTCTTGTGTTGTACGCTACACCAAAAGGATCTTGCACAAAATGCATCCTTGACTTTCCATGAATTACACGCAATCGCGACCTTCCTCGACATCGTGTGTAGTACGCAATACCGAGTTTCACTAAACAATGAAATGCTATTAAAATATTATTAAAACTAGCAGTTAGGAATAGTAATAACCACTTTTTTAAATTTTGTAATTTTCATTTTTCAAAATGGAATTCATTTCTGGATTTAGAATATCGAAATTAGCTTAGAGTAAAATTTTTGTACTTTTCAGATAACTTTCATTTTCCAATGAATAGTGAAATTTACTAAATTTTAATTAAAAACAACCTTTTTAATAGAAATAATTAATAGTGATAAATTATTAATTTTATTGGTTTTAAATTATATTTAGAATATATTTTTACAATTTAATACAATGTTGATTATTGTATGTAATTTCACATTTTAACCAGACATAAACAACTGTCAATCTTTTTATAGTTATTATTTCTTAAGAATACGCTATTTGTTTTGACGACGAGAATTAATTTTTAAATTAATTAATGCAACTGATATGTTTTTAATTTCGTATAATAGAAATAATTTTTGAATTCATAATATCAAATAAAGCTTATGCCTAATTTTTAGTATTTTTCCAAAAACATTCAATTTTTGATGAATAGTGAAACCACTAAGTGGTAGTTAAAAAAACTGAATTTTTCATAAAACTTAATTTTACCGCTTCTGTGAGTGGAATTTTAAAAATCCGAGAGACACGGTTAATATAAAAGACTAAAATTTGGTTCATTGAGATGAAAATAATTTTTGGTGAATAGTAACTTTTTACTTTTTTACCACGGTTAAAAGTAAATCGGGTAATTAAGGGTACAAATGATATTATTATTACCCTAAATCATGTCCTAATTCTATTGGACAAGTGTAATTCGAAAAAAAACAACCTTAGGAATAAAATATGACCATTTAGGCCCACTTGAATTAGATTAGGACATTTATTATTAATTTATTTAAAAAAGGGTTAAAATAGTTAAAATCAAAGATTAATAAGTAAATCATTTTTAATATTGGGTTTTTACATAAGATAAATTCGGCTACAAATATTCATTAGAAATATGAAAATATTTCATAGATAATGATATTTTATTTGTAATTTTTAGACTTTAAATTATTTAATTTATTTATGACACAAAGATGATTCAATAATTATCTTATTAATAAAATATTGACATAATTGATGTTATAAACACCAAAATAAATGTAATTTGAGACTTTTAATGAATTACACTAATTTTATAGGTTAATATGACATGTTAGTATTGATTTAATAAACGTTTTTCAAACTAATCATTTTGTTATGATTTTCACAAAAATCCATTACTAAATAGTGTCAAAATTGACATAAAATAGTTTTTAAAACAAATATTATATTAGTAATTGTTATTTTATTCCTAAAAATATAAGGTTCGGAAAAATGACTTATATAAGGTTATATATATTAATAATAAACAACATGGGGTTTGTTTGGCTTCTTATAGTATGTTTATTAACCTTATAGTATAAGAACACAAGAAGACAGGGTAAAAGTAAAATTATTTAATTTAATGTTAAATCTAAATGATAAGGTTAAAATAGGAACCTAAACTTTTCTAAATTATATTGGATGAGAGGATTGAGACCCATACCCACATTATCTTCGAAATAAATCAATTTGGTGCTATTTAAATCCCAATTTGAATTTATAATAAAATATTATTTTTAGTTATTCGAAAGGTTCCCCTCTCATCCCTTATAAAAGGGAACCTCCTCCCTCTCTTCCTCACACCACTTTGAGCCTTCAAGCTCAGACAAACCATGTCAAATTCCCTTCTCCTCTTCCCTAGAAACATCTTATAGGTTTTGGTCATCCTCAAAGACCAGTTTTAGTTCCCTAAAAGGAGGTCTCAAAGAGGCGCTTCAAAGAAGAGGTAATGCCCGTTACCGATTCTTTCATCATTATTTCTTCTTCCACTACTTCTTATTAAGTTTTTTCATCATGAAGTAATAACATCAGTATCACTCATATACTGATATGTTATTATAAGTACGAAACAACCCTAATTCACCTTCTATCCATCCTACGGAAAATGAAATCATCCCGCGTGCGTACGTACGGAATACCGTCTCCACGCCGTGGTGTAATCTATTTTCCCCCAACACCTTACTTGGATGGGTATAATGATGTAAATAATTACTATATATAATTATTGTAATGTGATATTTATTCTGAAATAGTATACATACACTCCAATACAATTCCATGATCATGAGAACTATATCATCGCTCGTGCGTATGTACGGACTACCGTCTCCACGACGCGATGAGATTCATTCTCCACGTTAACCATTCATGAATGATTATAAAGTATATATAATAATTAATAATGAAATATATTACATAATAATGATTCTGGATTTATCTGTATATATATGTATGTCATGTACTTAATTCCATTCAACTCAATAAGGAAAAGAAAAAATCATTCATGCATCTGTACGGTCTACCATCTCCATGAATGGTGTATTTCTTTCAATTTACTGATCTATTATTTATATATATATTCTGAATATATATTATATATAAATCATGTTTTATATTCTTGATTTAAGTAATCATGATCTAAGTAATCATATGAATAATTACAAGTCAAAACACGGACGACAAATGAAACGATTTTACCCAAAACGCTATTTAACATGGAATTTACAGAAGAACGGGTATGAAAAAGCCATAAGTGAACCATATATGATATCATAACAATGAGTATGATTCTGGAATAAGTCAATGACATTATTTAAATCATTATACAGGAGGTTCGGACACATACGAAGCAAATCGGACCTAAGGTAAGGGAAACTTTATCAAACTCATTTTTATCCGAGATTGTTTATTCATAAGTATTTACTGGGGTTATCATTATCATCCAAGCCCATGTTTTCCAAAAATAGTTTCATGTAGGTTTAATGTCATTTTTACCCATTTTTTACTTTTACTACATGTTATGTAAGGAATATTTCTTTTATTTACGTTACGAGGTACTTTTTGACTTTTCTGACAAAAGTACGAGAAAAATGAAATTTTTAACTTATACGGCGTGAATGGATTTTTTTTACGGTTTCATAACGCCTGATTTTCATAATTCTTCCTCTAATAGTTTTCAGGATTATTATCAACAAACCCTTTTCTTTTAAAATTACATGCCATTTTTTGAAAAGAAATTGATTTTGAAGAAGAAAGGATATTTTCCTCAAGAATTCATTTCAACTGTTTTATCAAAACAATTTTCCGTCTAAGATGAAATTATTTCAAATGTGTATGTTTCAAGTATAATGTCTATACGATTTACATGCTTTCAATTTTATTATAATGAAATATCCATTTATTTTATATGGATTATGTGATGATGATATGATGTTTATGAAACCCATTTTATTCACTGGGTTATGATGAATGTTTTAAGTTTATGTTGTGGCACAAGTAAAAATTATTTCATTATGAGATGGGTGGGACATATATCTCCCTCCAATTCATTGGGTAAAGATTTTATATATCATGAGATAGACATGGCTGGAACGGTAGGTTATACCTGTTCAGTGAAACAGGACTTAAACGAGGAGTGAACTCGGTTCAGAAAGGGACTTTGTCCACTAAGATAGTCTTGGAAATGAGTCTTGACTAATAAGAAATGATTCTCTATGATTATGTATGTATGACACAAAGTTTCATGTTTTAAGTTATCATTATTGGGATTACGTTTCACTACTATGATTTATCCCATGTTATGAAATTATGATCCCTTTTGCAGGTTAGGATTTCCAAATGATATGTTCTTATGAATATGACGTGATTGATATTTCTTTTGTTTACCCTTACTGAGCATTTGAGCTTACCATTTTATCTTTTCTTTTCCCCAGGACATAAAGAAAGGATTTAGGTTTAAAAAAAAGACGATCTTTATGGGAGATGTTGAAGATATTTCACCACGATTAGAAAATTATATTCCGAGTTTCCAAAGACACTAAACTATTACGGTCCTTGTGTGTGTGTTTTTGTAATTTACTAAGTATTCCGAAAAAGTAATGTAATTTCTATGTACGTTAAGTTTCAGGTCTCTACAGTTGGTATCAGAGGAAAGGTTTACTCAACGTTTGGAAACTAGGATGCGAAAACATTAGTGAGATCCCTAGAGATAATTCTATAGTATGTCTAGGGATGTCCCTAAGGATAAGTATACGTATAGGATATAGTCCTAGAACTATGGTAATGATATTAGATTAAACCAAAGACGTTAGATATTGAAGTTACTACCCCTTTATTATGATTTTTGCCTCTCTCGCTATTCTTTTTGGTTTTAGAAGATGGTTGGAACCCGAAGGTACCGTGTTGATCAATGCAATGGACAATGTAATGATTGTCCTCCTGAACAAACAAATGTTATGGGAGATGGAGTGAAAAAATTATTGCTATACTTACACAAGCTATGAATCATTCTGGACTTCCAAATGAGCAGAGAATGGAACAATATTCTATTGAGTCCTTCATAAAGAAATTTCCACCTTCTTTCAGTGGGTCTTCTGATCCACTTGTTGATGAACAATGGATTAGTACTACTGAAAAGATATTTTCAGTTCTTCAATGTTCTGAACATGATAAAGTCATCTTAGCAGTGTATCGTTTGGAAGGTGATGCTGATAAATGGTGGAATCTTATCAAGAATACGAGGCCAAGAGATGAAATTGAGTCCATGGAATGGGACGAGTTCAAGAACTTATTTTTCAATAAGTACTTCTCTCGTATTCTTCAAAAAAAGATGGAGAAAGATATTCTTGAACCAATGAAAAAGGATGATGAATCTGTTGGTATATACGAAGCGAATTTTACAAGGCTTGCAAGGTATGCATCTGGATTTATCATCCAACCTGAATGTAAAGTTCATTGCTTTAGTGGCTTAAAACCAAATCTTCGAAGGGAATTAGCTATAAGAGACTTCATTAGTTATGAAGAAATTGTGTGTTGTGCTATCAAGGTAGAAATGTAAGTTGGTGTTACATATCCATCTCATAGTTTTGACAAGAAATGAAAGATGAAGTTCAAGGAGAAATCTCAGAATAATGGTGAAAAGAAGATGAATGTTTCCTTATGCTCAAAGTGTGGAAAGAAGCATGGTGGCGATTGTATTAAAGGGGATAGAAAATGTTTTAAGTGTGGAAAAGAATGTCATCGAGCAGCTGAGTGTCGAAGTAATGGAAAAAGGGTTTCTAATGATGTGAATAAAGAAAAGACTACAGATAACGCACCAAAAACACTTCAGTTCTTCAAGTACAAGGAAATGGGGCATTATGCTAATAAATGCCCTAATCCAAGGGTTAGTGATGATCGACATGAGCAACCACTTAAGGAAAAGGACAAAGGGAAGTCACATGCGATATCTATTGGATATGTTGAATATGACAACGATGTGGTGGAATGATTAAGTGTTTATGTAATGTGATTCCATAATAATGTTGTATATAATATCGTGGAATATTGGAATATTTATGTTTTGGTCTATTATGGTTTTCAATAATTTTATGGCATCGGTAACCAAGAAAAGTGATTGAAATATTTTTTGAAAGAAGATGATACGCACATAATGAAGTGATAAATAGAATCTAATATGTTTGATAGTATTCATGAGCTCATGATTGATATAAGGACTAAGTGATATCATGGTTTGAGGATATAGAATTTTGAGGATTTTGGTATGTGGAAAGTGTTAACTTTTAACTGCATTCATGTTTTCACTAAGGGTCAATGGATATTCATTCTTCAAGAGAATACATGATTAAGGTATTCGCATGTTTTTAATTTGACCAACAAGATATATCTTATGATATGTGGGAGATAAATGATGGAATTCACGTGATCATTTTCTTTATATTATGAGCTTGGACCGAAGTAGTTTATATCAGCCTAAAGATTGGAATGGATTATGTTATACATAAGATAGTTTTGTTTAAGGATAAAACTTTTTTTATATTGTTGATTGGATGTTATAGTAATATAGCTTTAGAAAAATGAAAAACTGCGGGACGGGCGACAGCCCATCACGTCAGACAACGCTGTGGGAATCGAAGCAACAAATGAAGTGCGACTGGCCTTTATCGCCTACCACTGGCCTACATGAAGTCCATGTTTAGTAGAAACTAGTTTTATTATATTAAGCAGTATGATGTATGAACTATAAGTCCATCTTAGGGACCATATATGATTAATATCACTATAGATGGACTTATGTATTTTTTGATAACTTTTCTAACCTTTTGTTTGAGACAGATGGAATGACCCATCATTCTATCACATGATCTGCTAACACATCAAGAATGACAAATTCAACTTCATTTAAATAAGAGATGAGGTGGAAATTGTCCAAATAATGACAAACGGTGAGACTATACCAAAATCGCAAAAGTATTTCTTCTAATTCCAATTTCATCAACTTTAGGGAAATGATCTTGATAACCAAAAATGTTGTTATAGTGCTCTTATATCTGATGAATAAGATGGTACCTTAGATCATCTCAAATCTATGGCTTTGTGATTATTGGCTATTTCATAGCCATGTTCTCTACCACTCTCCATCAGAACATGATGGTTAGATTTTTCTTCCATATCCATATTTTCATCTATGTTCTCCTACGTGGAAACCCAGTGATGAGTAAATTTGGGTAACCGTTACATTTCATACCTTAGTTGTTAAAGACAAGTTTGGTTATTCCTTTTTACAATGTGGGTTTCTATCAAACAAACTTTCGAGTAGTAAACCAATTATAAGCCCGACGAATTTCGAAAGCGAAATTAATTTTAAGGGGGGTAGAATGTAACACCCCGAGATTTTATGAAAAATATTCTTTTTAATTTCATTAATGTCTTGTGTTGTACACTACACCAAAAGGATCTTGCACAACACGCATCCTTGACTTTCCTTGAATTACACTCAATCGCGACTTTCCTCGATAGCGTGTGTAGTACGCAATACCGAGTTTCACTAAACAACGATATGCTATTAAAATATTATTAAAACTAGCCGTTAGGAATAGTAATAACCACCTTTTGAAATTTTGTACTTTTTATTTTTCAAAATGGACTTCATTTCTGGATTCGGAATATCGAAATTAGCTTAGAGTAATTTTTTTTACTTTTCGGATTACTTTCATTTTCTGATGAATAGGGAAAATTAGTAAATTTTAAATAAAAAAAACCTTTTTAATAGAAATAATTAATAGTGATAAATTATTATTTTTATTGGTTTCAAATAATATTTAGAATATAATTTTACAATTTAATACAATGTTGGTTATTGGATGTAATTTCACATTTTAACCAGACATAAACAACTGTCAATCTTTTGATAGTTATTGTCTCTTAAGAACACGCTATTTGTTTTGACGACGAGAATTAATTTTTAAATTAATTAATGCAACTGATATGTTTTGAATTTGGTATAATAGACATCATTTTTGAATTCATAATATCAAATATAGCTTAATCCTAATTTTTGGTATTTTTTTGAAAACATTCAATTTTTAATGAATAGTGAATCCACTAAGTGGTAGTTAAAAAAACTGAATTTTTCATAAAACATAATTTTACCGCTTCTGTGAGTGGAATTTCTAAAATCCGAGAGACACGGTTAATATCATGGACTAAAATGTGGTTCAATGAGATGAAAATAATTTTTGGTGAATAGTAACTTTTTACTTTTTTTACCACGGTTAAAATTAAATAGGGTAATTAAGTGTAAAAATGATATTATTATTACCATAAAACATGTCCTAATTATATTGTACAAGTGTAATTAGAACAAATACAACCTTTGGAATAAAATATGACCATTTAGGCCAACTTTGATTAGATTAGGACATTTATTATTAATTTATTTAAAGAAGGGTTAAAATAGTTAAAATCAATGTTTAATAAGTAAATCATTTTTAATATGGGGTTATACATAAGATAAATTAGGCTATAAATATAAATTATAAATCTAAAAAGATTTTATACATAATGATATTTTATTTGTAATTTTTAGACTTTATATAATTTATTTTATTTATGACACAAAGATGATGGAGTAATTATCTTATTAATGAAATATTGACATAATTGATGTTATAAACCCCAAAATAAATGTAATTTGAGACTTTTTATGAATTAAACTAATTTTATAGGTTACTATGACATTTTATTATTTATTTAATTAACTTTTTTTGAAATAATAAGTCTGTTATAATTTTCACAAAAATCAATTATTAAATAGTGTCAAAATTGACATAAAATTGTTTTTAAAACAAATATTATATTAGTAACTGTTATTTTATTCCTAAAAAACTATGGTTTGGCCAAATGACTTATATAAGGTTATATATATTAATAATAAACAACTTGGGATTCGTTTGGCTGCTTATAGTAAGTTTATTAACCTTATAGTATAAGAACACAAGAAGACACAGTAAAAGTAAAATTATTTAATTTAATGTTAAATCTAAATGATAAGGTTAAAATAGGAACCTAAACTTGTCTAAATTCTATTGTATGAGAGGATGTCGACCCATCCCCACCTTATCTTAGAAATAAATCAATTTGGATCTATTTAAAACCGAATATGGATTTATTATAAAATAATATTTTTAGTTATTCCAAAGGTGCCTCTCTCCTACCTTATAAAAGGGCACCTCCTCCCTCTCTTCCTCACACCACATTGAGCCTTCAAGCTCGGAAAACCCCTGAAAAATTCCATTCTACACTTCCCTAGAAACATCCTAGAGGTTCTGGTCTTCCTAAAAGACCCATTTTAGTGCCCTAAACGGAGGTCTCAAAGGGGTGCTTCAAAGATGAGGTAATGCCCGTTACCGATTCTTTCATCTTTATTTCTTCTTCCACTTATTCTTATTTAGTTGTTTAATCATGAAGTAATAACATCAGTATCACTAATATACTGATATGTTATTATAAGTATTAAACAACCCTATTTCACCATCTATCCATCCTATGGAAAATGAAATCACCGCGCATGCGTACGTACGGAATACCGTCTCCACGCCGTGGTGTAATCTATTTTCCCCCACCACCTTACTTGGATGGGTATAATGATGTAAATAATTACAATATATAATTATTGTAAAGTGATATTGACTCTAAAATAGTATAAATACACTCCAATACAATTCCACGATCATGAGAATGATATCATCGCTCGTGCGTACGTACGGACTACCGTATCCACGACGCGATGAGATTCATTCTCCACGTTAACCATTAATGAATGATTATAAAGTGTATATAATAATTAATAATGAAATATATGACATAATAATTATTCTGTATTTATTTGTATATATATGTATGTCATCTACTTAATTCCATTCAACTCAATAAGGAAAATAAAACAGCGTTCATGCGTACGTACGTTCTACCGTATCCATAAACGGTGTATTTCATTCAATTTACTGATCTATTATATATATATATATATATTCTGAATATATATTATATATAAATCATGTTTTATATTCTGGAATTATGTAATCATGATCTAAGTAATCATATAAATAATTACAAGTCAAAACACGGACGACAAATGAAAAGATTTTACCCAAAACGCTCTTTAACATGGAATTTACAAAAGAATGGGTATTATAAAGCCATAAGTGAACCATATATGATATCATAACAATGAGTATGATTCTTTAATAAGTCAATGACATTATTTAAATCATTATACAGGAGGTTCGGACACATACGAAGCAAATCTGACCTAAGGTAAGGGATAATTTATCAATCTCATTTTTATCCGAGATTGTTTATTCATAAGTATTTACTAGGGTTATCTTTATCATCCAAGCCCATGTTTTACAAAAATGGTTTCATGTATTTTTAATGTCCTTTTTACCCATTTTTTACTTTTACTACATGGTATGTAAGGAATATTTCTTTTTTTTATGTTACGAGGTACTTTTTGACTTTTCCGACAAAAGTCAGAGACAAATGTTATTTTTAACTTATACAGCGTGAATGGATTTTTTACGGTTTCATAATGCCTGATTTTCATAATTCTTCCTCTAAAAGTTTTCAGGATTATTTTCAAAAAACCGTTTTCTTTTAAAAGTACATGCCATTTTTTGAAAAGAAATTGATTTTGAAGAAGAAAGGATATTTTCCTCAAAGATTCATTTCAAGTGTTTTATCAAAACCATTTTCCATCTAAGATGAAAATATTTCAAATGTGTATGTTTCAAGAACAATTTCTGTATGATTTACATGCTTTCAATTTTATTATAATGAAATATCCATTTATTTTATATGGATTTTGTGATGATGATATGATGTTTATGAAACCCATTTTATTCTTTGGGTTATGATGAATGTTTTAAGTTTATGTTGTGGCACAAGTAAAAATGATTTCATTATGAGATGGGTGGGACCTATATCTCCCTATAATGCATTGGGTAAAGATTTTATATCTCATGAGATAGACATGGCTGGAACGGTAGGTTATATCGGTTCAGTGAAACAGGACTGAAACGGGGAGTGAACTCGGTTCAGAAAGTGACTTTGTCCACTAAGATAGTCTTGGCAATGAGTCTTGACTAATAAGAAATGATTCTCTATGATTATGTGTGTATGCCACAAAGTTTCATGTTTTAACTTATGATTATTGGGATTACATTTTACTACTATGATTTATCCCATGTTATTAAATTATGATCTCTTTTGCAAGTTAAGATTTCCAAAAGATATGTTCTTATGAATATGACGTGATTGATATTTCTTTTGTTAACCCTTACTGAGCATTTAATCTCACCATTTTATGTTTTATTTTCCCCAGTACATAAAGAAAGGATTTTGGTTTATAAAAAAGATGATCATTATTGGAGATGTTGAAGATCATTCACCACGATTAGAAGATTATAATCCGAGTTTCCAAAGACACTAAACTATTAATGTCTTGTGTGTGTGTTTTTGTAATGTACTAAGTATTCCGCAAAAGTAATTTAATGTATATGTTTGTTAAGCTTCGGGTCTCTACAATATAAATTAATATTATATCATATATGACCATCTAATACTTCATTGTTAATGATATTTCTGTACTATCATTGTTTCGGGTGTTAACATATTCGTTTTCCTTTATAAGATTTATTATGGAATTTATGATTGTAATGGATAGGATAAATCTTATTCATATCCATAATGATATCATGTCTTTAAAACTTATTTGTTTTCATCAACATAAAATTATACTTGAATGGTTATGATGGAGAATGACTTCTCATTACGTCGTGGAGACGGTAAGCCGTACGTACGCTCGAATGACAATGTTAGTATTTTGATTGTGAAATCATATAAAATTTTATGGTATATCATATACACAGAATAATTGATATGTTATATTTATTATTCATATTAGTTATAATTATTATTATAACAATCCAAAAAATGAAGTGTTTGAATAACAAACTACACCATGACATGTAGACGGTAGGCCATACGTACGCACATATGGTGACTTTTTCATTCATAGGATGGATAGAATAATGAATATAGTTGTACCATATTTATAATAATATGACAGTATTTTGGAGGTACTGGGATTTTATTTTTGTATGGAAACAAAAATGAAAGTGTAAGTGGAAGAAGAAAAGAACTTGGAAGAGGGTGGTGGAATTATTACCTTTTCTTCAGGTGTTTTCTTTTGAATCCATCAAAAGGTCTCCATAGGTTGTCTTTATGATCAATGTAATACCTCTAAGATTAAGTGAGGGATGTTGGAAATATATTTCCAAAGCGTTTGTCCAAGAAAAATGGATTTGGTGGGGTAAATTAAGATAAGGGGATGTGTCCTTTTATAAGAGAGGTGAGGGTCACTTTAGGAAACATTTAAAATATTATTTTATTTAAAAATGTATTTTTGTTTATAATGGATCCATATTGATTTATTTCGATGATAATTTGTTTATGGATCACAATCATGTCATCCAATAAGTTATAGTCAATATTAGTTTACCATATTAACAATATCATTTAGATTTAACTACTAGTTAAATAGTTTATCTTTTACCGTGTCTTCATGTATTCTTACACTATATGGTTAATAAACACAATCTAAACATCAATGAGAACATCCAGTGGTTATTTAATGAATTATATAATATTATTTAATCCCTTAGGTTGAACCTTATATTTTTAGAAATATTATATAATTTAATAACATTATATTTGTTTTAAAAACTCATTTATGAAAATTTTGACACTATTTAGTATTTGGTTTTTGTGAAAGTGATCACAAATTGATTACTTCGAAAAAGATACAATGACTCAACTCTAACATGTCATATTGACCTAGAAAGTCGTGAATGTCATAAAAATGTTATAATTATATTTATTTTTATATTTATAATACAATTTATTTGATTCATTCATTAATAAGGTAATTACTGCATCATCATTGTGTCATTATTAAATTTTATTATTTAATTTCTAAATATTATAAATTATATACCATGATATATGAAATATTTTTTTCATTATAATTAATATTTATAGTCAAATTTATCTTATGTATTACTGTATATTAAAAATGGATTATTTATAAAACATTGAATTTAACACATTTAACAATTCTTTAAATAAAATAATAATAAATTTCCTAATCTAATACAAGTGGACCAAAGAGGATCATATTTTATTATTATGGTTGTTTTTGGTCGAATTACACTTTTCCAATAGAATTAGTAAATTTGTTAGAGTAATTATAATATCATTTATACCTTAATTGCCCTATTTATTTTTAACCGTTGTAAATAATTGTCAAGAGTTACTATTCTCAAAAATTATTTTCATATTATTGTACAAAATTATACTTAATTTTGTCAGTCGTGTCTCTCAAATTTTTGAAATTCAACTCACATAAGTTAAAAAATTGTGTTTTATGAAAATTTGTAAATGCTCCTAGAAGATGGGTAAAAAAGGAAAAAGGTTCAATAAAATTTTATATATCTAAAATTATTAAAAATGAATCTAATAAATTACAATGAAAAATTATTGGTATTGTGTATCTATTTTGAACTAAAATAAATTAAAATAAAATAACTGAAAATTAAAATAAAAAGTCGGATTTAAACAATAACAAAGTGTTATTCACTATTCATCAAAAATTGAATATTTTCATAAAAAATACAACCTAATATAATGTTGATATAAGTAATTCAAAAATGAATTCAATTTTACCAAATTCAAAACACAAAAGTTGAAATAATTAATTTAAAAATAATTTCTGTTGTCAAGACCAACAAATGGGTTTTTAAAAAGTAAAATCAATCAAAATATTGACATGTGTTTATATCAAATTTAAATGTGAAATTGTTTATAATAACTTGCATTGAATTAATTGGTAATATTATATTCTAATTATACTTAAAAACCATTCTAATTTATAATTTAACACTATAAATTATTCTGATTTAAAAATTTGTTTTCAATTAAAATTTAATATTTTTATCTATTCATCATAATATTAGAGGTATCAGATATAATCCAAAATTTATCCAAACTAAATTTCTATGTACTAATTCTAAAGGATAATTTAATTTCCTGAAATTTAATATATAATAGTGTAAAATATTTGTTTTAAAATAGGGTTCCCCATTAAAACGCTGTTAGATTGCATTTTCTGAAAAATATTTCTTTTTTCTGAAAATTTTAATTTTTCCATATATTATGACTATTAAACACAAAATATGATTGTTAAAATTATATTGGACATATATAAAATTCAAAATAAATTTAATACTATTCATAACCACTTTTGGAATGGCTAGTTTGGTTTTTCGTGGTTCGGTCGAACTCGTTGTTGCATGTTGCACAAGTTATTGAATTAGTTTAAAGAGAAAACATACTATAAATTCATAAGTTGTTATATCATTAAAACATTAAATTTATTTTTTTTTGACTATATCAGATATAAAATTTAGGAAAATAAGTTATCATTATTATATAACAATTATTTAAATAAAAAGAATTATTCTGTAATACATACACATGATTCCCATACATGTTGTGTGTTTTCAACTATTAGTATCCAATAATTATTTACATGTTCCTCCGTTAATAAGACATGATTTGGGATGGATGGGGATGTGGTTTTTGATTCATCGATCTGCATATTAACAAAGAAACATAATTATGGTGTTGTTTCATGTCACATAAAAGTATTATGGTGTATTTAAAATATATACCAATATTTTTTCAAGTGAATTGTACCCCATTATTTCTTTATGGTAGGGGTATGTTGGTTTTGAAACCCTTTCCATATTTCCAGCAGTCTTATGTTTTTTCATAAATTAAAAATTTTCATTTCAAGTGATGTTTATACTTATCATCGAAAACATATTTCTAGAAACATTTTACCTAAATATACTCTTACATATGATGACCAGTTAATGCATACTACGCTTCTTGTATTATCATTTGTGCATTGATAAATGGTGGGTCTAAGTTAATTCTTTATTCTGTAACATTAAGATGATTTATTTTTAGAATTTTGAGAAATATACATTGAATCCATCCAGTAATCATTAATATATATTTCTTGTGGGATTTATCTTCTTTAGATTCACACTACAATGGGTGTTGAAGGGTATGTTAATATTTAAATGTTTTCTATTTTAGTATAATAATTAAATGAAATAATAATATTACCATAATATCTTCCCACATCTGTGTCATAAGCCCAGGCACAACATGGTTTCATGAATCTACGTCAATCGTCATACATTTCTAAAGAAATATTCGAATATAAGAACTGAACATGGCCTTATTGGGGTTAACATGCTCACACTATGCATTACAACCCACCTCGAATTTTTTGTCTTTTACATTCACCTTAATGGTTTTTGCTATCAACATCAAAGTACAATACTATTATTCTTCCTACGATGCTAGACCTTCATCACCTACAATTTCCTCAGAATCTACATCGTCAATATGTTCCTATGGGTTAGTAGCATCGACATGTGCATATGGTCGTTGTATCTCTGCATTGGGATTAGAAGAGTCGGAAAACCTATTGTTCCTTGAGAATTAGAGCACCAACACATTTAGATGGTCATTCCTCTGCACTGTAAGAAACAATAGGATGAGAGAGCTATTGTTACTCATTATTGGGAGCACTAGCACATGTTAAATTCTTAACCTCCATAATTTAATTTATAATTAATTTAGAATACGTAATTTTAATAGAAAATAGACAATAAAATGAGGTTACAAGTTCTATATTACAAAATATGTTACATTATTAATGAACACACTTTATCAATTTTAAAGGCATAAGGGATTTGTCCCATCAATCGGGGATCCACATCCCTTCATTGTAATCCTCTCCAACATACCAAATTCTGTCTACATTGGGACCACTATAAAAATGATTAGGATTTCTTAATTAAAAGTTCTTCAATTGTGGAATTTTGATATAGACCTTCAGTATTTTCTATTGATAACATTACTATTGACCACTTTTCAATTTTTTTTATTTGTAACAAAAAATACTCATACTACAAGTAATGCCATTATAAACAGTTTTTATGTGATCCCTTCCTTACAGATGTCAACTTCTCAACTCCAAATTCATCTATATTAATTTTACATCACTTATCAGACCACATGCATTAAAAAAAGAAACATGAAATGATCTATAATTCAACTACCATATTTTTATTTGTGATTCCAAAGCATTAGGTATTCATGTAAATTGGATTTCTATCTGTTGTACATGAAACATACGTCGCTTCATCCATGGGTGTTACTCCACTATTTATAAGGGTATTGCCTTCATCTGGATCATTTTAATAGAACACATTACCATTAATTAAATTACGAATTTAATGTTATACAAAAACACATGGTCCTTCATTTATACATTAATTTCATTCTGAAATTAAATCTAGATTTTTTAATTAATTCTATAAAAATATGGTCTTAACACCATACTGTAAACTATTTATTATTTGGATTTCATATCCTTAATTCATCCCTTGATGTATCCAAATGAATGAGAATTTTTTGTGGGACTAAACATATGAGGAAACATCTAAAAAATTATGAAAAATATCCAGGTGGTCATTGTCTCAATCATTTAAAATAATTGGGAAATCATCTCCTCTAGAAATTCCTTCACCCGCAAGCCACCCATTGTGAAGGGATTTTTGTAAACCAATGCTTTCCAAACCAGATAGGTATTCATT
The DNA here is from genome assembly GCA_963277665.1 of Viscum album. Classification (NCBI taxonomy): domain Eukaryota; kingdom Viridiplantae; phylum Streptophyta; class Magnoliopsida; order Santalales; family Viscaceae; genus Viscum; species Viscum album. The sequence goes on from OY728138.1 coordinate 897,522,006, forward strand.
ACTGAATTTAGCAGCCTCCTCTACAATATATCACTCTATAATCCAACCTTATAGAGGACTTCAATTTTTGACAGAACCTATCAATATATTCATATGTCATTCAATGGGTTATATAAATATTTAGTGTACAATACATCATAGTTGAATCTCTCTCACCATGTGAATCATCAAACGAAAAAATGTATCAATGAAGTTTAGAAATAAGAAAATTACTACATATAATATGCTTGACATTTTCTTTTCCACCATTAGAAGATATGTTGTGTTTATAACTTTCCTGCATATAACTTTGAAGAATAAATAGATCTTGGATAATATATGATGAATATTGGGTAAAATGAAATGTAAATCATTAGGTATTATATCATATATAAAAAAATGGAATTCATGTGATTTTATCCCCTTTAAATTTAAATCTATAATTAAGATGATGTTATTTACATTCAATGAACACCTATCTAGAACCATTACATCATTCAAGAAGTTCCAACACTTAATCTCTCCTACCAAGAAAGAGTGTGTGTAGATGAAGGACAAATGTTTTTTTCACCCTTCACTAGCAACAACTCTTTTCATATTACCATGTCATCTATATCCATACTAGACTTATTTCCATCAACTGTTTTGATGGGTTCTATTAGAAATGTGTCTATGACAATATTTCATATATTTTTTTGATTATTCATAAAATTAAAAAAACTTATGATTTACATACTATTAAAATATGGTAATTCACAAAATTGACAGCTTTTTTTGAACTGCTTTTAAAATGGTTTTTTGATATTTTTATTCCAATTATTTTTTCTACATCTATTATAAACTCATATAGTTTATCATCTATTAGTAGAGATGGTTCTATACATTCTTTTGAAAATCGATTGATGAATCTCGTGCATGATCAGTACTTGTTCTGTCATCGTAGAAATATGTGATGTCCCAAAATCATGATTTCTTATGAATATTTCAACCTAATTGATATTATAGCATGTTCACAGAAGAGATAGTAATTACTATATATATTTTTATTACAATGTTATACACTAATTACAATATATATTTATTCGTCATTTTATATAAATAACTTATAGGATAACTCTAATCCATTTAATAAATACCTAGATATAATTCATCATATGTTTCAGGGATTTCGGGGAAAGCAACATTGTATTGGTGATCTTGATTTCCCAGTAAGGGAAAAGTATAGGGGAAGAAATAATTATTCAATGGGAATAAATTTACATAGAATAGTAAAAAACTGAACACCCATGCCAGTTAATCAATAAAATGAATTGATGTGCCCAAAAAATATAGTGAGATAATAATTTTACAAAATTCCACTAAAATAAATAAATATGATAAAATAAATATGGAAAGGTGAGAAACTATAAAACATTACATATAATCAATGAAATTAAAATAAAATGTATCTATTGATATGTCGACACAAAATCTATTTTATGAATAATAGTTGAATCTAAATTAGTCAAATGCATAATTAATATACATCATGTTTTCTTGGAACCTGATATCATTACCATCAAGATACAATTTAAACCATTCATATTTACAAAAATACTTCATCATATGAGACTACCTATACGCTGAGGGTCTTGCATTAACTGGTCCCCAATTTGTAAAACATTTCTTTAATGGTACAAAACCCATGTATTTCATGTCCAATTAAATACTAATATCGTATAAAAAATATTCTATATCAAATATCCATATAATAAATACTTATTTATCGATATTTCCCCATATAATAAAATAATGTTAAATGTAGACCCCACATGAAAAATGATAAATTTTTTTGTCCGTAATCAAATCTATGAAAAATGATATAGATATTTAGGGGAATTTCAATGTCAAATGATCATAAGAAATTCAATATTTCATGCGGAATAAAATAAATCAATAAAGTGAATATGAATAATATTGATAGATAGATCAATCACAAACCATCCTTTAGAAGATAATGGATTTAATAAATATGGCATAGCCCAAGTGAAGTAAAATAAAGGGTTATTGTCAATGATGAATGACACATTGTAAAAATATCATTTAAAAACATTGATGTGGAAAATATCATTTTTTAAAAATTTTCATTGAAAATTAATTTTTAAAATATATTCACTATAAATTATCCATTTAAACATGAAATATAATCTTCAATAGTATAATCATAGGTAAATCTGTACAAGCCATATGAGGTAAAAAAATATTCTATTCGCATGGTTAAAGGTTTGAAAAATTCATTTTTGAAAATTGAAAAAATATATTCTTTTGTAAACATTACTAATTTAAAAAAGGGTAAAAAAATTTCCCAATCAATTTTAATAAAATATTTTAAAATATTTTAATAAAACATGGTTTTTAGAAGAAAATATTTTATCTCATTAAAGAGGGGAAAAAGTTAGTTTTTATTAAAACATTTTCTAAAACACCAAGAGTACCAATGAGTTGGAAAATGGTATTGATACATGAAAATGGTAATGAATAACCATATAATGAATGTTTTTATTTAACAATGGTTATAAAATGTCATCAAATTTACATACCATTGAATGATAATTTTGGTTATTATTTAGAAAAATAATCATTAATAATTCCAATGTTCACCATACCACATTGAACATTTTTAATTCATAATCACACTGAAGTAATAAAATAAAATAAAATAATATAATATAATAAAAATAATTATATTCAGGATATATCATGAAAAATAGAATTATATACACTATTTAAAATAAACTATGTTGAAAAGAATAAATAAGTCTCTTTTAAATGTAAATTGGAAAAAATCTCTTATAATTGTGGTAATGTATGAATCGGTAAACCCAAAATTAGTAATCATCAAATATAAAATTTTAACAACCTGAAGAAAATATAATTCATGAAATTAAATTTCAATGTGGTAGTATGTAAATCATATATATGATATTAGGATCACTACGATAATGTATTCCTCAAAGAATGTAGAGTGAATCAAGAATCCCTTACCTTGAGTATCCATTCGGGTGAACATCATATAATTTCATGTATTATAAAATTATTTAAATTTTCGACTTTAATGATAAATTTTTCCATGGTTATCATTATTTTTTATTCAATTATTTATATTTTTTACACAAATACAAATAAAATATGTATACATCAGATATTTTGAACAAATTCAGTATTATGTGTCAAAATCATCTTTGGATGGTCAAATATTGTCAAAGTGGTCATTATATAGCAACTATAAAATACAAATAATGACATAATTATAATATTTTTAAATAATTTATACTTTTGAAAACTATTCATAAATATTTTTATGAAAAATTAATCAATGATACAGTCATGATGATGGAAGGTCGTTTGTATGTGTGAGTAACATTTTTATTTTTCAATGATCACATAGAAAGTAGGTAAGTAAAACTACATCATTCCATAAGGACCATTACATCATAAAAATATTATATAATAATGTATAAATATATATATTATTAATTTGATGTAAAAGGAAATAGATCATGTTGAGGAGGCGATACTCCACACATCCATAATCAACCTTATCAGTTTTTTGTATGTGTATATAGGAAATAAATAATATATATATATTAAATATATAAATCATGAAAATTAATTAAGTTACTGAAATAATATTTAGGTTATACATTTAACAAAAAATTAATTTTCAAAACCTTTTAGTCTTTCCATTGAACATCTGACTAAATCACATCGCTTTGAGGGGATAAGAGTCCACATTTCTGCAAAAGATGTTATCCTATTAATGAAAAATGAATAGTATTAATGTGTATTTTTATTTAAGTATTAAATTGGAATAAAAACATAATAAATATCATAAATATCATATAAAAATATATTTTCCATCGTAATGTCCATCAATTAATCTTTTTAAGAGACGAATAAGCAATCATCATTGCATGAGGTAGTAGTACACCGTACCCCGAAAAAGTATGTTCGATTCCCATTACATGGAAGTGTGTATAAGTGTTGGAAAATATATAATCATAAAAATATAATATTATATTGTGTTTAATTTTGTGGTCATACAATAATATAATTAAAATGATTCATATTTTGGAGATTGTAAATAAAATTAAAATGGTTATGGAAAGATGTTACCTCTTAATCGGGTAACTCTTTTTGGTTTGGACACAAAACCCTACATGGATTTATTTATTCACAAAGTGAGGATTCTTGGGTGATATCATTCTTTTTTATGAACTATTGGGGAAGATATTGAACGATACAAATTTTATTGATGTGTGTAAGGATGTGGGAGGAGAAGAGGTTCTTTTATAGAGTAGGAGGAGTGTCACTCTAATAATATTTTGATAGGTTGATTCCACACATGTTTTTCATGTTGTAAGTGGATCAAATAATGAGAAATATTATAGATATGTAATTTTAGTGTCGAAATGTGGCCATAAAATAGCTCCTTGATGTGATTATAGGTCTTTTTGGTCTATAAGCTTTAGGTTTTGTCCTTATATAAACATAATTATTCCCTAGTTGATGTAATTAATATAAAACATCCACTGAATAATTTTTTTAAAGTATTATCTTATTAGAGATTATAATTTATGAAGACTCCAAATATGTAATAATTTATTCCAAATTAAAATCAGATAAGAAAAAAAAATTAATTTAGAAATCATCCCATAGGTGGAACCACAATATAGATTATTAAAGTAAAAATAGTGTGAATGTTTTCTATGTTATTATAAACAATTTCAAAGTTTAATTCCTCACAATAATATATATTGTATTAATTTATTAAAATATTATATAATAATACTTTAACATAAATTATATTTATTAATTAACCATCTAAATAAATAGATAAAAATCGTTTTTGGACTAGAATTCTGTAATTTTAACGATTCATTAAAAATCGAAATGTTTCTGAAAAATATAAAAAATTCACCAGAACCTTGATCTTATGTTTATATAAAAAATATGGTGTTTTTGAAATATTAAATCAATTACTATTTAATTATTTATATTTAAAATTGGTTCTCCATTAAAAATCTATAAAATAGACTTTTTAAAAATATATGTTTTTATTGGAAAAATAGAGTTTTTCTGTATCTATTGCCTATCAAACCTAATGGATGAGTGTCAAAAATATTTTATTTAATATACAACACTTATATTTCATTAAAATAATTTAAAATTTTAAATAATTATGTTATTGAAGATAAAAACACTATATAATAATAAATAATAATAATATTTCCTTTTTATATCAAGTCTATTCTTATATTCATTTGTAATTAATTTGAAAAAATTTAATTATTTTTATTTTTAAATAAAATATAAATTTCCATGATTTATTAAATAATGGTCATAATATGTTACATAAATCTTAGAACATTTCAAATAATTTAATTTCATAATATTTTAATATTATATTATTTTTCGATAAAACTCGGTCTTGCATGTAACGCAAGTCATCATCGAAGCTCACTGTTGTCTGAAACAAAAGTTGTGGAGGAGTTTATATGTTGAATGTAACTGAATATAACATATTATATTGTCAATTATAGGATATATCAAATATTTTATTTATTTATAATGTTATTTATATAGTAAAGTCTCATGATAATAAATTCTCTTACGCGCTTAGAGTTGCCTGTCACAAACACTGTAGAAAACAAAGTTATAATTTAGATTTCTTGGGTGTCACATATTACATACCCACCAAACCCATTGTATTGGGAGGGAATATAATTACCCTAAAAGAAAGGATACATTCCCATGTCAAAATGGCTGACAATAATTATCATTGGATTTACCATAACATTGGGGATGACTATACCATAAATGAAGAACAATCAAATATATGGATATGTTGTGTGATACAAACCCAAAATAACACAAAATTAATACCCAAATAATAAATGTGTTTATGTTAAAATTGTAAACCTAAAACAAATACTATAATATCAAGGAAATAATACTCATGGTAAAAAATATTCAAGATACAATGAAATATGTAACCAAGGTGGGACCACTCCAAATTCCTATACATGAAAGGCATCCCAAGCTCCAACTCAGAAAAAGAAATATCACATCTTCACATATATTTTCTTGTAAAATTTTAATCCTTCCCCATCCATATATCTATTTTAAGAATCTCTGTATACTCACCAAGGTTCATATGGAGGTGGTGATTACCAAACGTAGTTGGTAAAATCCAAAACATCGCCCACATTCTATTAAATTAAGTTACATGCCATCTCGTAGTATAAATAATTTTAATGACATACATAATGATGAAACCAAGTGTATACCATATATTTATATATATTTTTATATCTATTAAATAAACTCACACAAAAAACACACCCACGTCATGAACTCATGAACTCATACATAACAACATCTAATGTAACCAATATCCTAAAGAAACTTTTGGATAACCCAAATCATCATCAGTTCCCATCTATCTAGTCCCATTTCATCACTCGGTGCTATAATTTAATGCACCATAAGATTGGTACCATGACCATGTTTATCATACACAGTCCTTCCCAAATTAATATGAATACACTCCAACCAAATTTTTGTGAATTTATCACATTTAAAACTGTTATTTGGAAAACATATTTAAATAATAAATTTTTACAGAAAACATTTTAAAGTAAGACACAATTCAATTTTTAAGACAAAATAATAAATTTTATTTTCAATGATGATATGATAAAGATTTACGACTAATAAAATATTCTATTTATTTTTAAAACAACGTGCCTTCATGTTATAGGGGAATATGGAAAAATAAGATAAGTCATATATCTCTAAAGAATTAAGCATGAATACTTCTATAATTATTTTGAATATTTTTTAATCCTAATATATTCGTTTAATGAATAAATAATGTATTTATCAATATATGATCTAACAAATAGATCTGGGTATGGAATGTCTAGTCTATGGTCCCCCTTTAGAAAAAAAATAATACGGGTGATATATGAACAATAAGGTTCTTACTATAAATTTTATATATCCAAATAATATATTCTAATTGATCTCTAGAATGAATAATATAATTGTAATATCCAAGGATATTTATTGAATTTATCATCCTATGTTTGGGGAGGAAGAATAATGGTTTTCCTGAATGTTTTGATTATTTAATTGAGTTTTTGGATTTAATTATTACCATCATATTGTCATTCCACATTATTTTAATTAATATGTCCAATAATTGTGAATATATCTTATCAATAATATTTTAGTATCATTAAGTTATCATGTTGTTATTCGATGCTAAGTTCCTTCCCAAAATTCTAGATTAGTTATTTTATTGTTACTATAGGAATCTCTATAGTTTCCCAAAACATTAGCCAATCTTAGAACCTTTAGAACCCCTATAAAATAATATGTAATAAAATAAAACATTCCTAACACTAACCACAACATTATATAGATTATAATAAATAATTAAATAGAATGATACCTGAAATTATGTTTGATAAACTCTCCCAACTCTAGGGAATTCTGTCATTGAGAAAATTTGGGACAATATCCAGAGTAATAGTTTTGGAAATTCTCTTTTGTAATTTTCATTCATTATTATGTAACTTATTGAATACATCTGTGCTTCCAAGACACTCATTAAAAATACATATTTATCGCATGAAAAATATTTTCTTCTCTATCGAGAATATGATTCATTCCTTGGATAAATATCAATTCCAATTTTTGTTTGATAGGCTCCGAGCATAGCACCTAGAAAAGGTCACGATTGTACTTATTTATTTGAGACACATTATTGACATTATTAATTGAACTAAATATCGGTGGTAATTATATCATATAAGAACCATCTTTAATACATTCCAAATTCAATAATGGTGTGATTTATTGAAGAGTTTATTTTATATGCTTTCCCAGTCGGCATTGATATAGTCCCCATGATGATATATATAATATATGGTTAACTACATTAATAGATAAGCATCATCCTTGATAAACTACATATTATTTTTGATATTGTTGGGTTTTTTTCCTTCATTTCTTAAATATCATGAATTTTTTACAGTTTCATTGATAATAAATGGCATAATAAATATTATTTCAAAAATATCATCAGAATATTATTAACATTTATATTAAAAAATATTCCAGGCCTCAAATAAATTCATTTTTATAATGGATTAATATTTTTTTCATACAAATACTCCATTTCGTACAATTGATCTTCCCCTGAACAACTATAATTCATAACTCAAACTCATGTGATTGAATTATATGTTCCTACTAGATTATAGATTATGGATGATATGTTATTCTAATAGTCAACTTATTACATATGTATTATTTCAAGGATCCCCAAAATTGTTTAGTGCCATTATGGTCTTGATAATATACAATAATTACGAAAATTATGGGCTATTTAACCACTTCCTTGATTTAGATTATTTTCAAATTATCATCTTTATTGGTCTCTTTGATTGTAATGATAGGTTCTTACTCTATGATTTGATCCCCAATCAACCAAATACCATTCTTTTTTTGAAGTGTCCATAGAAGACTAATGAAAATTCCATGAAACTATTTTCGATTTCCAAATGTGTATAACAATTGATACAAGCATAAATTATGGGTGTTGGTGTTCATATATTACATTTTGGTATGTGAGACTTATCGTATCGTAGTAAAATAATTTTCATTCAACACATGACCATTAAAATGGGTTACCGATTTCCCAATACATCAATTGAATTGTTGGGTGAACTAGAATTTTGATTGTTTATAAGAATATTTATTTTGTTTTATATATAATGAATATATTACAATTTTATTTTTAAAAGTTTAACACTGTTTTTTAATCCAAACTCCAAACCACTTAAATCTCCACACCACAAATGTTTTAAATCATGGGAATGAAATATGGGTTTGTTTATTCAGAATCCATGATTAGCCACAATAAATTAATAATGTGACTATCGTTAAATAAAACTAAAATCTGATTCTATCCCATGAAATAAAAAATTATGTCATAAATTATTCCAATAAGATTCCCATAATAATTATATTCTCAAACCATCTTGTTATATGACTTATAAATCAAAGAATATAATTTTTATTCTTTTTCTAGTGCATAACCCATTTCGAATTTGATCATTTTTAGATACTTCATATATTGATGATGACATAGGATCGACTCACATTTTGAAAAAATTATGTTACAAGATTTTACAACTATTAATATGGTGATTATTTCTCTAAAGATATAGTAAATCAATATTTTTTTCCCTAGACCACCAAATCTAAAACCATTTCATGAGTTATATAATTATATTCAATTTGTAAAAATAATCTTGATCAATAAGTTTCATCATGGTCTCCTTGATTGAGCATATAACTCACTTTTGAACTAAATGAATCACAATATTCTACATAGCTGTTTCTTGGTTCATAAAAGATGACTTTTTTTGATAATGTGATATAATAAATATGATCCTAATTGATTTCTAGTATTCACCATTCCATATAAATAAAATAAATTTTCTTATTAAGGAATTAATTGGATGATAGTATCTTAAAAAATATTAAACATGATGATGGTAATAGCCTATAAACCCACAAAAATATTCATGTCTCAAAGATATTCTTTGGAGGATTCCGAAATGTCACTTCTTTGATAATTTTTGAATTGACATGTATGTATATTTCAATGATTATTTCCCCATGTAAATGATCCACAGGTTTCAAGAATTAATACATATGGTATTTTTCAATAAGTCTATGGTCACACAAGTTACTAAATAAAATATCTAAGTTATTCTCTTGGTCCTTTCTAGTTTAGGAGTACAATAAATTATCATAAACTATTGAATAAAAACAAGTAATGTTATTTTTTCAGATATGGTTAATTAATTAAAATGAAAACATTAGGTTTGTTTATAATTTCAATGGACATATATATTTTACTATGAATACTATAACTGATTCACAATTCTAAATTTATAATATCCTATTTCTTAAATATGTGTCGGTGATAGATGGACATTACATATATTTCATAGAGACTTTTAAATTCAAAAAATATATCAAGTTTATCATAAATATGAAGAATCTTGAGATGATTTATGATCATAAATTGATTCAATTTATGATAATAAACTAATAAATAGAGAAAACCATCTACTATATTTATAGAGAGGACTATTGTAGACAAAGGCGATATAGTAAGTATAATGAATCCATTCCATTACAGTTCTTTGATTTGGACCATTAGTTATTTAAATTCATTTCTATCAATTATATTAGAAGAATGATAAATATGACACCTTATCCAATGTAGATAGACAAAAAATAGATTTCTATATTAGGTGTTAAACCATAAAATATTCTGAAAAGACATGGGAGTATCTATCTACTATATCACGAAATCACCCAGAAACATTTCCTTTTATAGTACCCAATATCATTATCGAAAAATGAAAATATAAAATTTTGGCAACTCCTTAAAATGTACTTATTCCACTAGAATTAATATCCTAAACCCTTTTGAATAATTGAAAAACACCATATAGGTATGTGATAGTTTCTTATCCTATTTAATAGTCTAAATTTTCATTGAATTAGACCGGCCAGTCCATTCAAAATAGAAAATAAAATATATCTATTTCAATTACTATAATCTCTTTAAAAAAATTTAAATCATTTATTATAATGGTATATTTAGTACATTTCTATCCCCTGTATTCATCTTCCCCAATATGTGTTTTTATCATCAAGACATGAGAAATCATTTTCATATAAAACCTTGATTTATTTACAACATCTTAAGTAAGATAGAAAGAATATGTTCAAGTATAAAAAACTTATTTCTTTATATCGACATAAAAAAATTGAGCATTCCACTATCAATGAACCATAATATTCGGATTTGATGTGTTTCTTAGATCTATAGATTCGCTAGTTTACTACTAATGGGTAGTAAATTCTTTATTTTTGTGCTGGTGATGGTTTGAAAAAATAATATTCCTAAAATAAATATGATATTATCAATTCTTATGATGATATATTTTTTATTGACACCTCTCTTTAAAAAAACATTTTAAAGTAAGACAATATCTGATAATTTATAGCACAAGCAACATCATGAATTAATGATTATGAAATATTATCATTCAAAGATGACTATTATAAACTAAAAATTATATTGGAGGATATTTATAAATTAACTATATTATAAAATATATGTATAAAGTTCCTAATCAATAAAAATGTATATATTAGTTTTTAGGAAATAATCACTCTATGTTTGGTACGGTAATTTTATTTATCAAAAATATATTTCCCACAAAAATGATTTTTGTTACGTTATATGAGTGAATATTATAATTAATGACTTCTAATTTTATAAATTTTATTTGAGAAAAAAGATATTATTTTTATATATTCATATCAATATTATCTTAATTCCATATTTTTTTATTTAAAAAAAGGATTTCTTTCATTTATAGTTAAAAATATTGATTTTCTTGAAAATAATAATATTTTTGTGAATTTAAATAGTCTTACTATGTTATAAATTTATTTTAAAACTAAATTACATCATTTTGTTAAAATATATTAAATTTAATTACACTTTAATTGATATTATGATTAATGTGGATATGGAAAAAATTTATACATAAAAATGAATTCATTTATTAAAATATTTTTAATATTTTTGGGTGTTTATTTTATAACTTATATTTATCACTTATATAAAACTAATTTAATAAAATTGATTAAGTATTTTAATAATAATGTTAAATTATTTTAAATATTTCATTTTTATTTGTGTTCTTAATAAATAGTAACATTATTAAAAAATATATCATCACAGTAATGGTATAACTAGTAGGAAATGTAAAAACAATGATATAAGGATTAAAATTCATCTATAATGTTTCCTATATTTCATTTTATCATTTTAATTTTACCACACTAATAATTTGTTTTAAATATGTCATTTTATAAAAAAATTCTTTATAAATACATTTTTTTTTCATGTAAATGAAAATTCCAAAATGTTTATTTTTTAATTTTAATAACTATAAGATTTTGTGATATAGAGAAATTTATTTCTGAGTTGGTTATCATTTTTTATTAATGATATTATTATGTTTTTAGGGAATTTTTTTCATTTTCAGTTATTATATTATAATTTTAAATGCCCATGCAATGCCGATATAGCACTAGTGAATGTGGTAGAAAAATATATAAAAAGATTTTGAAAACCAAAAATTTAATATTTAAGGGTTATTTTTGTTGTCCAAAATATTTTCTATATAAATATAATTTATTATTGTTACAATAAAAGTATATATTCTATTTAAATTGCCATCTTGGTATTTTATTAATTTCAATTATTTAAAGTCTAAAAAATGCTATATACTGTATTTTACGATAAATAATATTATATTTAATGATTCATATTCATAGAAATATTTTTATATCTCCATGTAAATATAAAATGGTTTTTCACATTATCCATCTTCTAATTAAGGGTTACATTTCCTTTAATAGAAACATTCATGGCCCTTATTCTGTAAAAATCCTGTTATTATAGTAATCATTAAAAAAGAAATAATAAGTGTTATAACTAAGAGATGATGGTTTAAAACTAATGTAATCTTAAGAAATAATAAGTGTTAAAACATTCATGGCCCTTATATGTTTTGAAGATTATATATATATATATATCAATTTTGATCTACATTAACATTAATATTTATTTATAATAATAATATATGTATGTAAATTCAACGGCTTCCCTCTTATTTATTTTTTACCTTCACCACTTATCCTACATTATTAATAGATTTTGAGATTTTTAACCAGACTAATCCATACCTATGTCCCTTAAAAAAATTCATCCTCATGACCTTGAGGCTCTGGCCTCATTAATAGAATAATTTAAAAGGATTTAATTGTAAGCCAAAGGGAATTTTCATAACAAGATATATAAATCATTACCAAGGTTTTTTATTTTATTTCCCCTTCCAACTTCTTAAAATAATAAATAATAGTACCCCTATAATATTATCAATATCATTAGTATACCTAAATGTTATTTTTCATCTTCCACAACCTATATTTAACTCTTCTATATCCTTTACAAAAATGAAAACATTTTTTATAGATACTTAAATCCTACCGTCTCCATATAGCGGTGTAATTAAATTTTCAAACCCAAATTAATTTTATAGTCATAAATAAGGAAATGAAAAATATAATTATAATATTTTTTACATAATTGTCAATATGTATATGATAAATAATTTTTCGTTCTTACCCATCAACATATTAAAAAATTACAATGTCGCTAGTCCTTACATGTGCACTACTATATTCATGAAGAAAAATAGTTCATTCATCATGTTAGGCATTAATAGAAGATTATTAATATTTATATAAAAAATATATAATATATTTATATCATTATTAAAATTTTTGTAATGATTGATACGTTATAATTATTCGAAGACAACAACCATCTTACTAGAACATACAATAAATGTTAAATATTGAAAACAGAAAAACAACAATTTTAATAAGGAATTATTATTAAAAGAGGGAATAAATATTATAAGTTAATAATATCTGATATTATGTATATGTATGTGGTTATTTTATATAATTTAAATAAATTTTAATTTTTAATTCAGATGGTTGAAAACACATATGAATCATGTTAGGCCTAAGGAAAGGGTTCCCAATATCAATATTTAGTCTTCGATAAATGTTTGAAATAATAAACCTATTTATATTTATAGGGTGGGTATAAATCCCCTTTGACATATTATATCTTGTATCCTACATAATTCATGGTATTTAATTTGAAAAAATATAATTTTTTATCCAAGATATTTTAATTGAAAACTTACAAAAGTATAAATGGATTATTTCACAGTATCATAATTAATATGTATTGTTTATGTTTAAGATTATATTAAGATAATTAAATGATATTTTTAGTATTTAACCTCATATACTTTATCATCCCATGTTTTGTTTATAATTTAATTTCCCTCCAAAAATTTAACATTCTCGGTGTACTCAAATATCTAAATGAATATTTTTAATGAAAAAACTATTTTTATTTGATAATGAGTCTTTTTAATCCCTATTGTTACGAACATGTTTTCAAGTATGTTTTTAGTATTCTCAAAAGGTATATTAGTTTAATTTTTACCCATTTTTAGTAATTATATATATGTATTAAAATCAATCTTATTGTTATTTTTTAATGTGTCTCTTTTGAATGAATGTAGCACCCCCAGTTTGAGGTATGTGGCCTTTCTTTTATTAATTTTTATGTGTTTAACGTGCATGAGATGATTTGGGAAGAGGTTGGGAGAGTTTGTAATGGGTTTGAATGAGTTTAGAGGCTTTTCTTAGAGAGAACGTTTTGAGAATGGTTAATGGAAACTGTACAGATTCCCCATGAATCTGTGTAGGGGGAGATGGTTAGCTTTGAACGGCGTGCACACAGTTTTCCAAACTGTTCCTGGATACCATGCAGACCCTTTCTCTCAAGGAAGTAGCGTGCACATGGTTAGAAAATGGTTTTCCAAACCATGCGGACTAACCATACGACCACTTAAAAATAGGGTTTTAAAACTTGGGCTCACTCAAGATTGATGCATTTCTCTCCAAAATTCCTCCCACTCGAGCCTCACTCAAGATTTTTGGTTCTATAGTGATTGAGGGGATCTCCCACTTTTTTTAGAAGTGATTCAATGGGGTTTCAAGGCAGTTTGAAAGCGGTTTCCACCAGGTACGTCTCTCCTCTTATTTTCCTTGTGCTTTCTTCTATATCTACATCCTTCTCTTTCTTGGATTTCAAGAAATACAATTTTTGTGTGTATAACTAGTGTTTTGGTTACCTTGGATGATGATTTAAAGGATTATTAATGTTAGGGGAAGGGATCTAGAGAGGTTTCAGTGGTGCATTCCTCGGATTTGAGGTGAGGTTGCTTGTGGGTCAATTTCTTGGGAACCCTAATTGTAGGTGGCCTCTCTCTTGGCTCCACTTAGTTATAAATACTGGTTTTTTTACAATTATTTTTTTTGATGAAACATTATTGTGATTTGTTATGCAAAATTGGTTGGAAAGACATTTGGGGATTTTTGGGAAAAGGGTGTTTCATGGTGAAATGTTCTTGTTGTGTATTTTAAAATAGAGATTTTAAAATGGGATGTTATGGTTGTTTGGGAAAATGATTGATGGAAATGGTTTTCAATAAAGAGGCTACAATAATGAATTTTTTTGGCATGGAAACTAATTTTTAATAAATAGGTGATTTATTGATGTTGATTGATATGAAATGGAATGGTTTTATTTCATGTTGTTGTGACCATGGTAGGTTATATTGTTGGAATTGGCTTATTTTAATGTTTTGTGGAAGTGGAGAGATGTACCACTATAAAAATGGAATGGATAGTGGACAGAAGGGCCGCCATAAAGGATAAGTATACAATAAGTGTTTCTTGGTCTGAATGGGTGAACGGGATGGACATAAGCCCCACTGTTCTGTTGTTTTGGTGTTTTGTTGTGTATTGCCTACATGTTGGAAATTGTTGTTCTAGTGTGTAAATGATGAAATGGAATGTGGCATGGTTATATGGTTTTCCCTTAGTTTCTTGGTTTGGGTGTGATGGCTTGGTAATACCGTTTTGGGCTCATGGAAATGGTTTCACTTGTGATTTATTTTATATAAACCAATTTATAGAAATGTGTTAATGGTTTTATCCTAGTGGCATGTGTAGGGAAGTCATTTGGGAAAAAATTAGTGAGTTTTAGTACTCACTCCTTTCTTTGGCACATTGATGCCTTTGTGGATGTTGTGTATCATGATGTGGGTAATGATAAGGTATCTCCATCCTTTAGTGGTGCATTGTGATGTCTTGGTGGAGCATGAAGCTAGGAGCATTGTGGGTAATTGATGGTTTGGTTGGTTTTGTCTTAAGGGAAAATAGTTCCCCAACATTATCATGAAGCCCTCAATATTTATTGTTAGCCATAGGCATCTTGGGAATGCCTCTTAAGGACAAGTATACCTCACTGCCTCCTCAAGCCAATGAGGTAGGGGCAGGGTGTTACAAGTAGTATCAGCCTGTTCTGTCCTTTGGTGTTGATCATTGGTTTCGGTGTTGACATTCATTGTGGTATATTCCTTGATTTGGTATGGTAAAAAGGCGTAGGAATGTCAAAACCTGGAATGTATAGCATAAAAGGGCGTAGCTAACCCTCTTATACTAAACTTCATGTTACCAAGGAGATGGTTTCAAAATCGTTTTGGAGAAAATTATAGGCATTGAAAATCTCATTTTCGTTGGTATAGCCAATGAGGCGAGCATGGCATACATGGTAGAAATGACTTCCCACTAGGATTCATATTTCATCGAGGTATAATGATTTATTGTGTGCTATGATTTTGTGAAATTTTAAAGTGAATAAGTTGGTATTTTGAAAATGGTTTGGTTTTTAAAATGGTGAAACATGGAAACTATGAACTTGTGGAAAGCCATATGAAATAGTGTTGTGTAATATGAGTAGAAATGGGAATTCATGATGTCTACAGAAGTGAGAATCATGGTTTTTTGTTTGTTTTTTGATAGAAATGGCACAGAGTAGGCGTCGTGGAGACCAACTGGAGGAGGCTGCTGAGAATGTGGTAGCACTCGAGCCATAGGTGAACCAGCAGCTAGAGCATTGAATAGTGCAAGAATTCTATGCTTTGGAAAGTGGAAATAAAATGGATGAACCAAGGCGTGTGGATCATACGGTTCAGTTTCAAAAGTAGAATACACTTATCATTAGGGGAGATTCGATGCCAGAAAGGGATGAAGCATGGTTGAATAGAATGAAAAAGATGTTAGATTTCTTAGGAACACTGATAGAGTTAAAAGTGAAGTTGTCCACGTATATGTTGGTAGATCTTGCCCTTTAGTGGTGGGAGATGGAGGTTCAAGCTAGAAAAAACCATGGAATGATGTGGTAAGTCTTTGAGGAATTGTTTAATAAACAATTCTACCCACATACATTTAGCATTCAGCGCATGAGTGATTTCTTCAGTCAGAAGGAAGAGCATATGTCGGCGACAGAGTACGCTACTAATTTTATGAACATAGGGATATATTTACCTATGATGGTGAGTAGTACATTGATGAAAGCTTGTATCATTGAAGAAGGTTTGAGGTAATAAATTCCTTCCAAGATAGTGGTGATGTGTATAGATGATTATATATATATTGTGAATAGAGCCTCGGTGGCTGAGCGATATCTATTGGGCACTTCGGGTAGAGGAAGCATGGTGGTACCCATTGGGAATAGTGGGGACTCTAATGGAGGGTTCCAGCAAAGGAGGTAAACATATTCCCATGGCAGAAATATGGCATAAAATTCGACGACAGGATCGATAAATTATCCTCTAAATCCCCAGAGATATTTGGGATGTTTTTTATGTGGTTCTACGAGGAAAATCAAGCGGGATTTTACGGAAAAACCTCGATCATGTCATAATTGTAAGAAGATGAGGGAATCTAAGGCATTATTATCTGAATTCTACAAGGTCGGGTGCGCATGACACTCCTCAGGAATCGAAGAAGTCCTATGCGTCGACGGGACGGGGACAATAGCATACCCCTCAAAATTAGAGTAAAGTGGGTCATGGTGATTATCATAATACCATGATGCCTCAGGAGGGAAATAAAGACTAGAGCGTGGAAAGAAAACATGTGTTTGGAGATGAGCATGTTGTGGTGGATGATTAGTCGGGACCATCCATGGTGTGAGGTACTATTCTTTTAAAGTATATCTTGATGAAAGTGTTGTTTGATACAGTTGAATCACACAATTTTATTGTTGAATGTGTGGTTGATTTTCTGGGTTTAAGGGTAGAAATGATTCCCTCAGTTTTAAAACATTATACTCCTCTAGGTCAAAGAGTGTTTCGAGAATTCTTATATAGAGCATTTGGGATTGTTGTGGTTGAGGCTGAGATAACCATGAATTTATCAATTATTGATATGGATTGGTATGATGTAATCTAAGGAATGGAATGGCTAGAAGAAAATAAGGCCCACATCAATTTTAATGAATGAACAGTGGGTTGTAAGACCCACGATGGCGTTAAGAATATCTTTTGAGGATATAGTCATGAAAGGTATGGGGAAACGAGAACGAGTTTGTTGGCACCAGCAGTGTCAACATTATCATATCAGTTGGCGGTGTTGACGTTGTAATTGGTTGACAGTGTTAAGAAGAGTGTTATTCCAGTAGTGGTGGATAATTTTATGGATGTTTTTACTAAAGAATTTTCTGGCTTACCTCCAGTAAGAGAAGTGGAGTTTACGATTGATCTCCTTCTGGGGACCAGTCTTATCTCACTTCTGTCTTATTAGATGGAACCAAATGAATTGTGGGAATTGAAAGAATAGTTGGAAGAGTTAGAAAAAAAGGGTTTATCCGGCCTAGTACATCTCCGTGGGCAGTGCCGATGTTGTTTGTGAAAAAGGAGTGTAGAACTATGAGTCTATGTATTGATTATCAAAAGCTTAACCAAGTTATGATAATGAATAGATATAAACATCAACGAATTGGTGATTTTTTTGACCAGATAAGGGGAGCACAATGGATCTCGAAGATCGACCTAAGGTCAGGATATCATCAATTGCGAGTGAGGAATGACGATATTCCTAAAATAGATTTCAGAAGTAGATATAACCATTATGAATATGTTGCTATTCCCTTTGGTCTAATGAATGTGCTAGTGGTGTTTATAGCATTGATGAATAAGATATTTCAGAGATATATGGAATCATTTGTGGTGGAGATTATGTATGATAATATGGTGTATTCAAAGAGAAGGGTGGAGCCTGAGCATCACATATGATTTCTAAAAGAGGGGTTTCAATGGATCCGGAAAAGGTAGAGGCTGTTATCTCATGGAAATATCCAAATATTGTGTCTGAGGTACGTTTTTTCCTTGGTCTAGATGGGTATTATCATCATTTTATTCGTGAGTTATCACATTTTACTTCACCAATGACAGATTTGAAAATAAATAATGTTCTATTCTAGTGGAATGAAAAATATCAGCAGTGTTTGGAGGAGATAAAGGGTTTCCATACATCATTATGAATCTTGGTTTTTCCAGGTACAGTAAAATGGTACATGGTGTATTTTGATGCATTAGTATTAGGGTTGGGGTGCATTATCATGCAAGGGAATCATGTGGTTGCATATGGCTCACGTCAGTTGAGGGTGCATGAGAAGAACTACCCAACTCATGATTTGGAATTGGCAGCAGTGGTCCATGCTTTGAAAGTGTGGTGTCATTTTCTATTAGGTGAGAAAATAACGGTATATATAGATCATAAGAGCTTGAAACACATATTCTGACAATTGGATTTGAATTTGAGACAAAGGAGATGGATTTAATATCTCCATATGTTTTATTTTGACATTATGTACACATCGGGTAGGTGAAATTTAGTGGCGTTTGGATTAAGTAGAAAATCATATACTCAGGTGGTAAAATAGGCATCAGGCTAGTGGCAGTTGATGTCGGTTATAGATGACATGCGTTTGTAAAGTGAAGACCAGGGCGCTAGAGGGGTCTTCTTTCTGGTTTTGTTGATTCCCGACTTGTTTGTCCTAGTTAAATAGGCACATATATCTGATTTTGAGTGTGTGAATAAGATGTCGTGACTCAATGGTGGGGATACCATTGAGGGTTTACAACTAAATGGTGATTCAGTTTTGGGTTTTTGGAATTGGATGGTTCTACCGGTTTCTTGTCATGAGGATCTTCTCAGAGCATATCATCATTCGAGGAGAGCTGTTCATCTTGGAATTTAAAAAATGTATAAATCGTTGAAAGCGCAGTTCTAATGGGATAGTATGAAAAAATGAGTGGCTGAGTTTTTTTGGGATGCTTGACTTTTCAGCAGGTCAAGGTAGAGCATCAGAGGCTAGCAGGAATGTTGCAGTCATTACCAATCCCTATTTAGAAGTGGGATAAAATAGCGATGGATTATCTCACAAGTATCCCAAGAATGTTTAGAAAGCACGAAGCCATTTTGGTGATATGGGATCATCTAACGATGTCGGCCCATTTCATCATGATATTTGAATCTCCTACGGTGAGAGATCGGGCCAAAATCTATATCTGGAAGGTGGTAAATAGGCATGGTGTCCCAGTTTCGATGGTATTTTATAGAGATCTGAGGATTACATATCGTTTCTATAATTCCTTGCAGCATGCCCTTGGGACACTGTTGACTATGAGCATGACGTTTCATCCTTAGAGGAATGGTCAATTCGAGAGGACGATACAAACTCTGGAGGATATGTTTCAGGATTGTGTCGTGGATTTTGGTGGCTCATGGGAAGAAAAATTGTCAATGTTTGAGTTTTTTTAACAATAATGGTTTTCAAGTATCCATATGTATGGCTCCATTTGAAGCATTTTATGGGCAGTCGTGTCGTTCTGCAATATATTGGGTGGAAACCGAGAAGTCATCGATGGTTGGAACGAGCATTATCTATGAGACTATGGAGAAGATCAAGATGATCATGAAAAAAACAAAGATGACTCAGTGTCTTCAGAAATAGTATTCGTATCATCATCGATGCTCGTTGTCGTTCGAGGTGAGTGATAATGTTTTCTTTAGGATCTCTCCTATGTTGGGAAATCATCGGTTTGGGAAGTAGGGAATGTTATCTCCTAGGTATATTGGACCTTTTGAGATTATTGAGTGGGTTACTGAGGTGGCTTATCATTTGGCTTTTCCACCTATGTTCAGTGCGGTGCACAATTTGTTTTATGTGTTGGAGTTGAAAAAGTATCAGTCGGATCATGACCATGTGATTATATGGGATCATGTTGAGCTAGAACCAGATTCCTCATTGGTGCATGTTCTAGTGCGGGTTGTGGATAGGCAAGAATAAGTCTTTCATGGTAAAAGTGTTGGTTTAGTTTGTTTCTTGTTGTAGAATTACATGATTCAAGAGGAGACTTGGGTGTAGGAGAAAAAATGGTCGAGTAGTGGCCCGAGCTCTTTCAGCAAATGGCCGGTTCGCTATATTCTGAGGAAAAAAAATCCAATGGTGGTGAGAATGTAGCACCCCCGGTTTGAGATATGTGGCCATTTCTTATTCAATTTAATGTGTTTAATGTGCATGCGATGATTTGGGAAGAGGTTGGGAGTGTTTGGAATGGTTTCGAATGACTTTGGAGGCTTATCTTAGGGAGCACGGTTTGAGCACGGTTAGTGGAAACCATGTAGATTCCCCAAGAAACAGTACAAGGGGAGATAGTAGGCTTCGCACAGCATGCACACTGTTTTCCAAACCATGTGTGGAAACCGTTTAGACCCTTTCTCTAGAGGCAGTAGTGTGTGCACGATTAGCATATAGTTTTCCAAACCATGCAGACTAACCGTTCAGCCACTTAAAAATAAGGTTTTAAAACCTGGGCTCACTCGGGCTTGCCTTATTCCTCTCCAAACTTCCTCCCACTCGATCCTCACTTGGTATTTTCTATTCTCAAGGGTTGGAGGGTCTCTCCCCCTCAATTTGGATGCGATTCAAAGGGGTGTCAAGGCAGTTTGAAAGCGGTTTCTCCTAGGAAAGTCTCCCCTCATGGTTTCATTGTGTTTTCCTCTATATCTACATCCCTCTCTTTCTTGGTTTTCTATATATACACTTGTTTTGTCTAGATATAGGGTGGTGGTTTCCATGGGTGATTATTTTATCGATTATGAATGTTAGGGGACTCCATCTAGAGAGGATTTGGAGGTGCATTCGTGGGATTTGAGGTGTGATTGCTTGTCGGTCTATTTCACAGGAACCCTAATGATAGGTGGATTTTCTCTCGACTCCACTTGGTTATAACTACTGATTCTTTGTTACAATTATTTATTATGATTAAAATTAATTGTGAATTGTTATGTGAAATCGGTTGGAAATCTATTTGGTGATTTTTGGGAAAAAGGGGGTGTCATGGTAAAATGTTCTTATTGTGGATTTTAATATAGAGATTTTAAAATAGGATGTTATGGTTGATTTGTGAAAATGGATGATGGAAATGGTTTTCAATAATAAGATCCTTTTATTAAAAAAAATTGGCATGGAAATATGATTTTAAATAAATGGGTGATTTATTGAAGTTGATTTATATGCAATGGAATGGGTTGATTGCATGTTGTTGTGACCATGGTGGGTTATATGCTTGGGATTTAATTGTTTGAATGTTAAATGGAAGTGGAGAGAAGTACCACTATAAAAATGGGATGGATAGTGGATGGAAGGGTCACCATCAAGGATAAGTGTATGTGAAGTGCTTTTTGGTGTGAATGGGTAAATGGGTTGGTCGAAAGCTCCACCGTTTGGTTGTTTTGGTTGTCTGTTGTGCATTTCTTGGATGTTGGAAATTGTTGTGCTAGTATGTGAATGATGAAATGGTTTGTGGTAGGGTTATTTTGTTTTCCCTTGGTTTCTTTATTTGGGTGTGATGGCTTGGTAAGAGCATGTTGGGATCATGGAAATGGTTTCACTTGTGATTTATTTTATATAAGCCATTTTATAGAAATGTGCTAATGATTTTATCCAAGTGGGGTGTGTAGGGAAGTCATTTGGGGAAAACCTACTATGTTTTAGTACTCGCCCCCAGATTTGTCACGTTGGTGCCTTTGCAAATGTTGTGTATCCTAGGGTAATGGTGTTACAATGAAAATGTTAATTAGATCTTGGTTTAAACTTACACCTTATGAAAGGATTTCCCCACAACCATGAATAATATTTCCATCGAATAATCATTAAAAGTTATCATGGTTATTTTAAATTAAAATCCGTAATATATTTGGAATTTATATATTTAAAATTGTTTATTTCTAAATGAAAAGTGAATTTTTATTAGGAAAAAGTCATCAGGTATTATGGATGTATTTCATATTTGTCAATATCCTAACCTAAATCATATACTTAAAAAAAGGTTATGGTCTAATAATACAATTAACCATATAGATCATGATGCATCATTATCAATTTTAATGAGGAAGCTATCCATATCCCATAAGTTATTTCTTCTTGGTTGGATAGTAATTTATTATTGAGGAATATTGAATTTGTTTTATAATTTATTCCAATAATGAATTTTTTGAAATTATTATGGAATATGTTCTTCCTAAAATTATAATAGTCTTCTATGCATCGATA
The DNA here is from genome assembly GCA_963277665.1 of Viscum album. NCBI lineage: Eukaryota > Viridiplantae > Streptophyta > Magnoliopsida > Santalales > Viscaceae > Viscum > Viscum album. Next base: position 897,545,257 of record OY728138.1, read on the forward strand.
AGTATCGTAACAGAAGAGATGAGGGGTTTTGGAATCAGTGTGGCCGATTTATAAATGATATCTTGTAATGAGGACATGATGGAATGTTTACAATCTGTGAAATTATGTATTCCATCATTATGAAATCAATTTTTAATTTCCTTAAGATTATTAAACTAGTCATCTTATTCGTCAATAAAATTTATGTTTTGGGGATTATTTATATATAATTATTTTATCATCATTTATTCCATCTATATTATTCATGCCATATTTATTCTATGATTTTTTCCATTGTACGCATGCTCTTACTTAGAAATTAAGGTATCCATTTTATTTTGTTTCATCTCGCTAATCATGATGGATGTGTACTATGATTGACTTGTAAGGATATGATAAATAAATTAGTAGTGATTTATATGAAAATATTGTATTTTATTTTATCTTATCAAATGTTATGTGTGGTTCAATCATTGATCTACTCAACCAATACTAAAAATATATTCATTCCCTTAATATGTGGTTACTTGTATCTTATTCAATATATAATTATGTAACCACTTGATCTAGGAAACTGTGGCAGGGATGTTATACCCCACATTTGATAAATTTTAGTATAATCCTTTAGAACTATATTTAGGAAAATTTATATTTTAATTCATAATCTTATGATAAACTCTATATAGAACTATACGAATAAAACAATATCAAAATGATTTGATAATGTATATACTCTGGGGATTTACTTGAAAATGCAAGCATTTCAAGATACTATTTAATGAATATTTCCATATAAAAGATGAACCACAGGGTAAAAACTATGAATGGTGTAGATTGAGATTTAATATATCATAAATGGTAAACAAATATTAGTCATAAGAATGCACACATGTAAATAAAATACTAGGTGAAATGCGTGCGTATATTCAAATTTTTAGTAAGAACCATTATGTTAAATGAGATATATGAATCAATAGTAGAAAAAATATAGGTTGGATTATATGAAAATATATGATATTACATTATGGTAAGGTATAATCATATAGTTATATGGGATGATAGTTCAACGTCTAATCATAAAATTAAATTCATAAATACCCTTTTGAGGGTTTTTTTGGTGAGAGTATATGATGGTTCATAATATATTCATTGAAATTTATGGAATAATAACCCTTTTTATTAGCACAAATTTTAGTTAAAAGGTTAATTATGGGTGATTGATATTATATTTTGTGGACATAAGATGAATATAATTGGTAATATCTTGGTTTAATATGGTATTTTTTTTATTTGGTTGATTTGGATAAAAAGAATATAACATTTTCTACTAACTAACAATGAATTTTTATTATTATTTCTAATGCGGTTAATAGGAAGGGAACAGTGAAAATAACTAAAGGGAAAAAGATATGGGGTACAAGGAACTACCATTTGATTATATAAATAAATTTTTATATAATAATCTCAAACTTAATAAAACATCATCTTGATAGTTTGATCATTTTTGAAGTTCTGGGACACAACTCTTTGTTCCTCTAAGACAATGTAAAAATGTTCAATATATCCAAGAAAATAATAATTACACATTTAATAATGATATAAGTGATTCTAAAATAGCCATCATAGTTGATCAAGAATGAAATTCAAGAAATGGATGAGTTTTATTGAAAAAAATATATGGATAAGTTGTTCGACATAATGATCTTATGCCATATGGATTGGTTTCTGATTCCAAATACAATGATATACCATTACAGTAATACGATAGAAATTACATGATGATTGATCCATGGAAAAATGATAGAATGTTCCACTATATATTATACCTTATAATATTGGTTTATCAGTATTAATTTTGTGTCCCAACCGAAGAACTAACAGCATGCACAATAACTTATGCTCCTTGAACTGTCAATGTGACTTAATTCCATAGCATGAGAGATATAGAATATGGAAATAAATGGTAAAATTCCCTCCTTGTAAAAGTTTTTGAGTGAATAGATCATAGAAAGAAATTTATTTTTTATTTATATGGTACTGGGGTGGATTCCTTGTTAGAAGACAACTTTTTGAGTATCCCATATCCCTGAATAGAATTATAAAATGAGAATAATCTACAAGATGTCCATTACAATAAGATCGAACATTAATACCAAAAGATGATAAAAGAAAGTGGTTATGATAATCCAATACATAATATTTCTCCCAAAGGGATGATTATATGTATTTATCCTATTACTTATTTACTAACTAATTGAATGATAATTCAGATCACGTGTTGCTGTAGATTAATCATTTTAATGGAATTTCAATTCATTTTCATTTGGTGTCTGCATTGATATGGTGAAATGAATTAATAATACACCATATTAAAATATTGTTTCTAATGCTAATTTTATTACACAAATAGTTTCTGTATAGGTTGTGTTATATTTTGGAGACATTATTCATCTCTAGAAAATAAACACATGTGATGGATCCTGATAAAAAAAGGATTAAAAATATAAAAGATGGGTTTGTTAACCAGATGAAGACTGTAATAATTTTTTTAATAATCATTGAGTAACACATATAATAGATGTGGAAATGATGTTTCTTTCCGAAAAAAATAAATTAAATGTAAGTAATTTTATGAGTATAGTGGGATTCCATCATAATTACCAATCCAGAAATCAATTTAACCACTTCCAGTGTTCCAAAAAAACTTTTCAAAATTACCTTTCAGGTTATATTTAATTCTACACCAGAGATATGATCTTGAAAACCACTTTTTATGGTATGTTGGAGAGGACCCATGTTTCTTTATGATGAATGCTTCAAAAAATGGAGTTCTCGGAGATTTCTTCACATTACTTCTTATCCTACAAGAATTTAATATTTTTAGAAATACTATTGAGCTCCATGCAACCGATTAATAGGTTTAACAGGCCAAGACCAGCTGGTTCTGTGAGACCACCCCTCTGGGTAGGAATCCCTGATAAAATATTATACAAAACAATAAATGTTATGAAAAACAACATTTCCAGTTACATAAAATAATAGGGAATTAGTTTGTATAGAAGTTACCACAATAATAAAAAAGTAATTGTCCCTTAAAAATGGAGAAATGTGTTTTTACAATTCAACATCCTTATTGAGATTCTTTTTTAAATGGAATAATATCATAAATTTGGTTCATTCCATTTGAAATAGGGGACTTGATATATTACCATGGTAATTTTATGTAGGTTATTTAATACTCTCATCAATGATCATAAAATCCTAGTGGAACAATATTTCAAAAAGAATGAATTTCAATTATCAATATTGATTATTTAACGACTATTACAACTATAATAACTTAGTTTTTTGAATTTTGGACTGTTTTTTCTCATTTTATTTATTAAGAATATAATTTCATCCATAGAGAGTACATAATAAAGTCTATTAATTTAGTACAATCCTTTATAAGGATGAATGAGCCCATTGAAAATATCAAAATTCAAATGCCTATAGATAACATATTGAGTGAGGATAAAAAGACTCAGTGATAGAGGGTATCATTACTATAATCCACTCAAATATTTTCAAATACCATTACACAATACCATTTGGTTAATGATAAAATAAATTGATGAAAATATTTAAAATAAATTGTTATATAAGTACAAAGAAAATCCACATAAAGATATGAACTTAATGATTGTGCGACATCGCATCCTATCATATTTATTCCCTATAAAGATTTTATTGAACATGTTAAATCCAACCATGTGCATATCAATATCATATATCAACTCATTATCAAATCAATTTTTCCCTTTGATGTTTCTTCCATTGATGAATTCATGAAATTTGTTGGAAATTTGAGGATCTAGATTCTTGCAACGACATTTGTTGAGAATAAATGTGGGAATATTTTTAGAAAATTTAAATAAGATGATGGGATGAAGATGAAAGAATCCATTAAAATTTATTAAATTGTTTATCAGAATATGAATAGTGAAAGGTAAAACAAAGTGATGTTAACCTCAATTTAAGAATCATTGATATCACTAATGACATCATATTTCACAATATCCAATGATTATAAGTAGAAAATCCCAGAATTCCATCTAGAATTGGGATGATAATGTGATCAAGTGATTTTACAGACAATATATTATCCTACTCACCTTGTAATATTTTCAATAAAATATTGAATGAGTATTAGATAGATATTTTTATTTTCCTAAATGGTTTTATGTTTTTCAACTAGATTGGGCTACTCTCATCTGAGCATTCCTTAGAATGCAAGTAAAAGTTAGAAGTGAGAGAATGCATGAGGGCCTATGAAATGGGACTCTATAGATTTAGAAGCATCGTCAATAGTCATATTACTTATTCAAAAAAAACTCCCGTTTACAAGAATGGAATTATTCAATATTTCTATAATCATTCCTAAATTATAATAATCATTGTGTCTCTCCTTTCGCTCCCTCTACCTCCAATAGAACCTATTCAAAAATTTTGTGTTTTTCAGAATGGTGGTACCACTATCGTTTTCCAATTGATTATAAAGATTGATTTCCAATTAGTGAATCTCATCTCATGTTTCTTAAAAGTTAAATTTTGGAACATTATGGTTGTTATTCTAAAAGAAGATACCCCATTCATCCTCCAGAGTTTTTTTATGATCCATCATTGGATATCATTAAATTTAAAATAACCAACATTGATCAATCACATTCAAACTGTTGGTACAAATCTAAATATTAGATGAAAATAAATTTTTATTCTCTTCAAAGGAGGATTTTTCTTATAGAAGTAGATACAGGTGGTCAAGTATGGTATTGGGAAATTTAATTATAATGAAATTTTATAGGTATGTAAAGGAATTTAAAATGTTAAATATAAATCTAGATTTCCATAAAGTCCTCTACATATATTTTTATTATTACCACAAGTGTACTTGTTTCTATTGAATATAATGTTAATTTATTGAGATATATAATTGTAGAAACCCCCCTTATCCATGTTAGAATAGTTTTTTCGGCCTATTTTAGTATGTTCATTGATTATGTTAAAATCACCATACCAACTCATATATAGTGACTTGATTGAATGATGATAGGGTATCCCATATGTATTTTATTTATCCATCATCACATAATGATTTAAAAAAAATATAAAAAGGGGTTTACTATTGATGACCACAGAGGTGATGTGATATGGGAAGCCATATATGTACTCCATAAAATATTATCCTACGAAAATATATTGAAATGAAAGTTGGTTGGGCTATAATGAATGAAATTATCCATACGGATTATGATAACATAATATTTGATGTTATGTGTTTGGGTATTGGAAATGATATTTCTCAGAGAGAAATGAATTTTCTTATGATAATATTTTCAGGAGAATTGATATTTTTTGGGATATAATTCAAAATTAATTCTAGATTAATGGGGAGATCAAGAGTTAAAAATAGGATTTACGGATAGGCAAATGTGTCCTTTGATAACGGTTGATAATGTATATTTTTTTCTTAATTATACCTCTAGTGATCATGTATCTTGGATTGTATGGCTGATTTTTATTTTCTTAGTGATTTGAAGGGGTTTGGTAAAGTCTTCACTGATATATTAACAAGTGCTTATGGGGTTATAAGATTAAACTACATCTTAATCTATGATGGAAAATTATAACTCTTAAATAACTACAATCTCATCATTGGTTGATATTCCTAGTAGTTTAGGATTTAGAAAATGTATATTTGGGTGAAATCTAATCACTCAGAAGCCATTAGAATGGAAGACTACCCTTTGTGAAGACAATAAGGAGAATATCATGGAGGGAGTTTATTGAATATCAGACAACTATAATATGGTCAAGGATCAATGTGACTCAAATCCAAATCCTATTTCCTATTTGGGGTCATGTTGACCTACCTTTTAGAGAGGGGACCTTTTAACAAATATCCATGTATGGCCACATGTGGACCACCTCTAAAATAGTGATGGAATTCAAGTCATGAGTGGTTGGTTTGATGATGGAAATTTCATCAAACCATTCCTCCCTATGACTACAGTCATTTTCCTCCTAAAATATGTTTGCTTCAAATTTGTACACAGATTGGACTTCACATGGTTTCACAGAAGATCACCTTAAAGGAGGATCCAAAGGTGGACCCCGATAAGGTTCTGAGGAAGACGTTCTACCACTGTGATTCAATCACAAGGACATCAAGATTAGTAAAATATATATTTAATGTTGTATATAAAAATTATATTAAAAAATTTATTTTGTGACTATGTTATGAATTTAATTTTTTAATAATCCTCTTTTTCGGTAACATTATATGAATAATTTAAATTTAAATATTTTTGAATAAAATGTTATGTTATTTTTAAAATAATGGTTAATTTTTATTTTGTAATAATATATAATTTTATAATATAATTATGGATATTAAGGTGATATATGGGATATATTAGTATACTTTTTAGATTAATTTCTATTAAAAATAAATTTTTGTTACATGAAATTTTGTGTGAACAATATTGTTTAGAGATAATAAATAAATTCTTATCAGAATAATATGGGATAAAATATTTCAAGTTTTTGGGTTTTCAACTTGGAAAAGAATATATTGAATGAGTTTTATGTTTATGTACATATGGAATGATTTATAAAGAACATTGATTATTATTGTTGAGGTATTATTTGTTAATATTTTAAATACTTAGAAAAAGGGTTATTAATATTGGTTATTATATCATTTTGTGATAACCATTTGGGTTTTAGAAAAAATTATTATATTATCATCATTTATTGGGTCTTATATTGAGTTAAAATTTGACCTTAGTGTTTTTGGCATGAAAAATTCATCATTAATATTTGTTCATTAGAATATTTTATGATATAAATGTGGAAATAATTAAAACACATAGTCAAAGTATGAAATTCATTTTTGGATTTGAATAAAATTAAATATATTTCTTTAAATTTTCATTACCAGTATAGAAAATTAGCCATCATAAATTTAATCATTTATCATTTTAGGATAATTTTTGATTAATTGCTCGTTTTCTTTCTCAATTATTAATTCATAATTTTTTTTCATAATTAACATTCTCATGGCTGCATTACCAATAGTTCTCCATCATTATTTAGTACATATATTTTTGCACTATGTTTATATTTTCACTTCACACTAGTTTTATCTTATTTGGAATCATTGTTATGTATTATTCTATATAATCATTATATTTCTGTTACTCTCTTTTCAATTGAGGATTTGTTAAACCTTTTTATGATGTGGTTTTCCAAAAAAATAAAACACATAATATAAATACATTCTAATTAAAAATATTGATATAAAATTTAGAGGATGAAATTTATTTAGTGTGAAGAATACAATACACTACTATTTTGAAATAATCATTTGAGAAATAGGGTAAAATATACTCAATACCGAGCTTTAATGATTGTAAAATAATATAATTTAAAATTCACAATTATAATCTAGCTATAAAATGGGGTATCTTAATATAGGTACCTACTTTATAATTTTTTTTATAAATTCCTTACTCATTATAAAATTTATTGATTAATTATTTTGAAATAAATACTCATTATTGTAATGTTGGTTTTTCCCTCGACAATCATTTTATTCTAGAATCATTTATATTACATTTTTTTATTTTAAATTTTAATTAATTTACAACACATTTAGAAATATTATTTGATTCCATCGATATCTTTTTAAAATTAAAAAAAAATTATGGATTGTTTTTTTGTTTTTTATAAAAATATTGATTTTTCAATGAATGGTGAAAATTTATATATTTATTGAGAAATCACCTTTTCTATTAAAAATTTTTAAAAGATATATTTACTTTTGAATTAATTTTAAAATTTAATTTTTTTATTATTTAAAAAATGATTCAATTAATCTTATAAGAATATATATAATGTTTAATATATATATATATATATATATATATATATTTAATATCAATTTTTTCTAGAAAACTATCTTATATCATACTTTTTGGGTTTATATAAAAAGGAATTAATTCCACCTATATGAATAGAATTTTATAAAATGTATTCTATATTTGTAATTATAATTAAATATATTAAAATAATTCAACATTAAGATAACTCATAATGGACAGTATCCTTGGTAAAAAATTGTGTCACAATTGAGTGGTAAAACATATAAATCAAAGATAAGATTGTGATGAAAAAGCTAAAACATCATCCCTAAACATGCATATATTTCAGTGGGTGATTTTAGTTATTGAAAAAACTCATTTTGTTGAAAATATGTTTTTTGGAATTCAATTTTTTTGACGAGGACATTTATATTATTTTATGTAATGAAAAATTCAAAACATAGTCCTCATTACATTTATTATCAATAGTATTTTGTCCGAGGGGTCAAAAAAGTAAGTGATAATATAAAATGTTACATTAAATATTAGAAACTAATTTTTATGAGTATAATTAATTTTTCATTTTAATATATTAAATAGAAACTAAACCATTATATTTAATGCTGAAACATTTCCTGTGAAAATAGTAGAAAAATAAATTAAATAAATTTAATGGAAATAAAATTAATATTTTTTTGGTGATATATAGTTTTAAATAATTATTTTAGGTAAATAACATGTATTGAGATTGAAATTTAAGATTATATTTGATTTACATTAGGGTATTTATATTTTTTAAAGTCGTATTTTGATTTGTTGGGAAAATGACTTTAATTGTGGAAAATTAAAACAACGTCATGCGTGCGTATGACCCAATGTCTCCACGCAGCGGTGCAATTTATTTTTCATAACCACATTAAATGTATGGATATAAATATGTATGAAATTTATATATGTAATATTTATGACATAATATGTATTCATAAATTAAATTATATAATTTATCTTCTTACCCTTCTACCTAATAAAAAATAATAATGTCTCACTTGCATATGTGTGATATACCGACTGCCTAAAGTAGTGCGATCATTTCTCATGTATTACTTTAAATAATGATCCCAAATAGGTATATAATAAATTTATATTATAAATATATATATAATGTATTTAACCTTATGGTGGTTATGCAACTGGTGGAAATATTCAAGGACCAAAATTACAACATAGAAACTTATATGTAAAATGATATTATTGACAACAAAAAATATTTTCTTTTATAATTAACTGTGAATAAAAGTGTGTTGAAATGTTATAAATGAATCATATATGTTACTATAAGTATATTTATTGTTATTCTAAATAATATAGAAAATTTAAATATATTATATTAGTTGTCAAAATCACTAAAGATGAAAATCAGACCATATGTTTGGGTTCGGGGTCACAATATGGTATAATTAAGACATGATTGATGGTGTGCATCTTTTTATTTTAATGAGGTATTTATACCACTATTTTGACATATTATATCATGGATCCCTATTGAATCATTTTTTACAGTTCAAATTTAGCATCTTCTAACCTTGGGGTTGTTAGTCGAATGTTACCAAATTAGTAAGGGTTGATTCTAAAATCCCAAACATATTTAGAAATATTTATTTTTTAAGATTCCTTTGGTGGAATTATATTATATATTTATCATAAACATACATATAATTTTATCACCTAGTTGTTTATTTAAATTAAAATGATTTCCTATCTTTTTTCTATCTATGAATACAATAAACTATTAAATATTGATTTTATATACAAAAGAATTTTTTTTCATTTCGATGGGGAATATATTTCATAAAATATTTCATGGAAATGTTTTGACAAATATTTTTAAAAATTCAGAAATTATTGATTAATGTCATTTAAATAATCATTTACTATATATAAAATGGTTCGAATGGAATTATCATGTTTTTTTTCAAAAGAGTTTCTTCTTACCCAAACTATAAATAAAATATTCATTTTAACATACACATCATGGACAAATATTCACACTATAAAGACTAATATTTTCATATAATATTCTTTTAAACAAATCTATTGTTCCTTTTAATGAAAATGATTCTTAATTCTTTGGGAAAGTTTTATTTTTTAAATATTTCATTTAAAAGAGAAATTGTATTTTCCTCAAGAAATATTCCAATTATCTTTTAAATAAATTTTTTATTGTGAAAAAATATATTTATGAATCTTATTATTTATTGAGGTTATACATTAATAATAATAGCCACAATATTTATCTATGTGGTTTAAGATCATTTTTATTGGGTTTGTTTTGATATTTCATATGTAATTTCTTCTTGAATTTATAATATCTAATGGTTAAAGAATGTAGAGTAATTTTTTTTATTTATTATTATGTTAAATTCATTGGAATTATTAAATAATGGGTGTGGCTCCCTATTACCTAGCTCCTTTAATCATAGACAGATCTCATGATTCCAAATATGTTGGGTACACGATATCTTCCATAGCCATTTATGTATGATGTCATATTATGAGGCCTCTGTAGTAAAATTAGGATGTTTTTCAATATTCATTCTATCATTACATAATTTTTTATCGATAACCATGTAATTAATTTAATATTTATTTTATCCAATGATATTTTCAAGATCCTATGATTATTTGTATACCATTATTTAATCATCATTTATTCATTCCATAATATTTATCCCTTATTTCTATGATGAATTTTACAGTATTAATTCCCTTAGATAGAAACTGAGCTCACCCATTTTTTCATATTCCTTCATAAAGATTTTGTGAACTGTATAATTGTTGATATTCAATGATATTCAATATTCAATAATAATTATCTCAAAGAAAATACTATGTTTAATTTTTTGTAATCAAATCTAACTTCAAACAGAAATATATATATATGTTGTTTTCCTAGATGAAAAAAGGGATTTGATACCTTGGGATATGATCAATTGTATCTAGAAAAAATCAAATATAGATACCAACATAACCTAGCTACTAGGGTGGTATTTTTTTACATCCTTGTTGAGCATGAATGATTTATGATTGATAGCTATCATCCTCTCTAATTTACTTCTTCGGTCCTCTATAATCAAATTTTTGGTGTCCTTAATGGCCAATGATTTGATTGTCTTGTGGTGGTGTTATACAATCCATTTTTATGCATGAATGATATACATTATAAAAAATTGTCTTTTTATTAATAAATTGTGGGAATGATACTTGGATATTGTTCTTATTATATAGTTATTTTTCAATTAATTTTTTCTTACTCCTCCTCTGGATTCCGTATTTTTAGTCTCATCCCATGTCTTTGAAGATATGGGTGTCCAATCCACCATAACTCCCATGAAAATAGATTTCCATTATTTTTTCCTTATTTACCATATATGTGCAATAATCATTCAGGAACATAACCACATTACAATTAATATCATGTTGTAGTTGTTCTGTGAATATATATTCCTTCATATGTGTTCATGATATTAACTCTAGTGGAAATAGAACTAATTCCATAAAAATGATTGTAAATAGTATCATGGTAAGATTTCATTTGTTAAGGATAATGAAATATATTATTTTCATTTCATTTAAGGTATTATGAAGAAATTATTTCTTGAACCATTTTGTGAATCCCACAAAGATAATTCATTGCTAATGTTTACTTTTAAAAAACAATACCCACCCTTTTAATGAGAGATCCTCTTGAAATTTATACTGGTTGATTGACCATTATATCAGTTTGAAAGAAAAAAAAATGAATATTTAAATGATCATATTATTAATAAAAAATTTATAAATTCAAAATAACAAGGAAATAAACATGATGGAGAAAGTGGATTATTAGAAAACCCCTTACATACCATAGGCTTATTATTATAGCACTAACTATTCAAACTAATAAAAAAATTCAAGAATTATAGGATAGTAATGGAAGAGACTCCCCAAAAAATATATGATGAGATATATTTATATTTTTATGAGATAGAATGGGAATAAGGGTGGATCATGATACTTGGTGAAGAGTGTTTTTAAGGGATTAAATAAGGATTATTTTAAAATTAGGGAAACCCACTTTTGTGTGAAATTACATTCAACAAATATGTATTCCAATTAATGATTTAATATTTTGTTAGGGTCATCAAATCCATTAACCACATTTGTTATGGTTTGATTTCAAGGTGTTTTATGCATTTATCTATTAAATTTCATATTTTATATTAATTTACCATTACAATTGTTACACTATGGTTTCCTAGGTAATTTCATTTGTGTTTAAAAATGATATTATCTTTCATACATAATTTTTACCATGTTATTCCAAATTTAAAATCTAATTTTCAATGGATATAATTAAGAAAAATGAAAAAATTTAATCTTAACTGGTACATTTATAAAGAGAAAATGTAGTTTTTAGAAGTCCTATAAATTATGTTCAGAAATAATATACATAAATTTCTAAATATAATATAATGATTTATAATTCATGAATTTACTCATGAAATAAATTATTTATCAAAGAAATGTTTTCATAAAAATTAATTTCAAGAGTTTATCCTTACTGTAACATAAAATTAAATATATTAATGGAAACTATATTTGTACATTTTACCGCAAAATTAATTGTTTTGAAAAAATATATATAAAGTTATGCCTAATATTTTATTGGTGTGTTGAGATCAAAAAATAAAATTCTATAAATATTTCCCTAAGTTTGTTAAACATAAAAATATTTTGGCATTTTAAAATATATTTTACACTATGTTATGAAACACTCATTTATAGTAAATTAATTGTAATATAATACCATTGAATACAAAAAATGAAATTATATTTAAAGGGAATTAAATTTAAATATAGATAATATATTGAGCATGAAAATGAAAGTGGAGTATAGTAGAAATCTGTACGTCTCATTAACTTCATTAGATAGAGCTGACAACTCAAAATAATAAAATATATTATGATTAATTAGGGACAAATATAAGAGAAAGTTGTAGACAACTATAATAATAGAAAATTAAATTGTTTGGTGTTGGAATATAAGACGATGTTGGGAATTTATACATGATGTGGGGGATTAAATTGTTTAAATAATATTGTGTTTTATTAACTTCAACCAGTTCTGGATTGCAATAATTTAAAGGAATTTGGTTTATAATTAATTTTAAAAAAGTTCGTTGAAGTCACATAAGTCATTAACCACCTATTTAATGGCCTTTTTGGGTATTAAAAAACATTAATTGTTAATTTTAACCTTTTACATTATTTTTCAAATACCGTTAAAACTCACATTATTCTATTGAAATTTTTTTCACAAAAAATTTAATTACCAAGAATACCTAATTTTGAAAGTCAAATTCCAAATCTGAAATTTTCTTTTCTTGATTCATTTTCTGAAAATAAAAAACTATAATCATATAATGATACTTGTATAACATGTTAAAACTATTTTTATAAAATCTATAAATTAGGTAAAAAAATATCCTAAATAAGATTTTAAATTTAACACAATTATATTAAATTCATTTTTTACTCATAAAATAAATTATTATTTAATGAAATTATTTCAAAAAAAATTTCATCATTCATATATCCAAATAATTTCATAATGTTATTGGTATTCAAAAACTTGTATTTTTACTTCATAGAAATAGTTTTATAAAAAATTCCAATCAATTCACCCTCAAAATAATTTAGATGTACTATGTCCACGCAAATTATATTATTCTAAATAAATAGTACTCTATGTTAAATTTTAAAATATTTTTCATTTAAAAATCTGGTAAATAATTCATAAATTTTATAATATGTACTTTTAAAATATATAAATTAATTATGAGTTAGTTGAGTATCCATGTTACTACAAAATGTTGGTTGAAGATTATATTACTAAATAATTATTTTATGAATTTTATAAAGTAATTTTTTAAATTTATTGGAAAATAGTGTCCAAATACATAAATGGGGAAAATGGGTTTTAGCACACACGAAATTGTATTTCATAATTATAATGAAATGTTAATCACCATTAGTGCTTTTTACTAAAGCTATATAATTAATAAATATTAATATTTTTTTATTGTAGTAATATATTATTTATATAAAATTAATACATATTTCATAATTTTTTATGAAACAACACATTTATCAAATTTTAATTTGATATTTTAGTAGAAAAAAATATACATCCCAATTAAATAAAATCAATTTAATAATTTAGTGGCCTAAAATGTTATTATCAATGTAGGATATTTCATTATATGAGGGAAACAAATAACCATTAAATTTTATTTACCTAATAAATGTAGAAACAATAACTTTAATAAAAATAAATTTTTTATCAAATTAAAAAATATATATTTATAAATGATCCTTAATTATGATTACTACGATATAACTATATTTATAAAAATTTATAAATATAGAAATTGTATAACTCATAGGTTCTATTGTATCATTGGATTATTCTTTGTCGATTTTCTAGATGTAATGTGTTTTCTCCCAACCTTCAAGATACCAATTCTAAAATAAATTAGATTATACATGAAAAATATATAAATAAAACAGAAGGGATTAATATTTGTATAAATAAATTTTTTAAATAAAATACATTATTTAGTATATACTTTATTAATTGTGTAAAAAATTTAACAAAACATTCATTATAAATATATGATTTTACACCCTATATAAGGATGTGTACCAAAATATTCTTATATGAATTCACTGCATCTTGGTTGTGATGAATTATCATATTTTTAGAAATAATTAGTCTTCTATAAATAAATTCAACATACCTACAAGATAGTTATATAAAATATATATTTTCAAGGAAGGATTTATATCTTTGAATTGGTTTCAAACATTGAATTTATTATTTAATGATGCCATCAAATATCATGGTTGTAACTTTTTAATGTTTGAAACGGATGAATAAGAATTATTTTACCCAGTTATATCCGTATTTTTTTTTGAATCCAATTTTTTTTTCAAATATGGTGAAGTTTATATGATTATTTTTTTAAAATTAGTAAATATATTCACATTATATTTAGATAGGTCTTCTTATTTTTTAAATTTTTTAATGGAAGTGGAATCACTGTTTAACTTACACTATGATGGATCATTTAATATATCGTATAATAAGTATACTATATTTAATGTAAATGAACATTTTCACTAGAAAAGACACTAACCCTTGGAAATACACATAGTATATCATTGGGTGTGTTCAATTATCTAATCAATAAATAATGATAAATATATGATCAAAATTCAAGATGTTTGCCTCTTATATTTTTTTAAATTTCTTTAAAAATAATCAAAATAAGATTATGTAGATGTATATAAGTTTTATCTTTACTGGAATGGTAAAATGTGAAATCATTTTACATAACTGAATGATGAACAAGATTCTTCTAATGTTACTAGAAAACATAATGAAAATGTAATTTTCATAATGGATTAATGAAAATACTGCATTCACTGAAAATATATCTCGAATGAGAAAACATATGGTTATAATTCGAATAATTTTTTTTAAAAAATATCATTACATGTTTTTATGGAAGCACTAGAGGATGTTAAAGACAATATAGATGATGATAATGATAAGTTAACATAGTAGAGTAAAACATCATATCCTATTTCTATTTATAAACCATCAATGAAGACAAAATTAAAGAATAAGTTGATAATCAATAAAATTCAATTGTTCATTTCACAATAATTATGTTTAAATTTTTACAAAACTATTCAATAGATGATATTTCAGGTTTTATAGATAAGTAATGTGATTCGTGGATGAAAAGTATGCATGGAGAGAAAAAGGAAAATAAATTTCTTTTGTAATGGTATTATATATTCAAAAAAGGTATATGAAAGATATTAGATACATTAAAATAATGTAAACTTTGAGGAATAGATGAAAAAAAAATTATATAAGATCATTTTTTAAGATGCTAGTCATGTTATCATACATTCAGAAATTACAAAGGATTATGTTTCAGATAAAAAATCATTTAAAGCGATATATATACTTCGATGGAGTGGGAAATCAAAATGAAGGGGAAGTACCAGAATAGAATTCCACTATTTCTTCACCACATTAAGATACTACCAAACAGTTTGGTGCTTATTTAATTTCTGATGATAGTGTAATATTACAATAAGGACTTCCACAATAAATTAAAAATAATAATTTAATGGTATAACTATCGTTTGTAATTTTTTTTCTTCTATCAGTGGGAATTTATGAAGAAAGCAAAGAATATGAATGGCTTAAATTTCAATATGGAGAATTTATGAATTATGATTCACCAATTTTCACATTTAATCATTCATTTGTGGTAGAAACAAAATAGTCATCCATTGATCTAAGCTCATTTAATGAGATTTAAATATATTAATAAATCGAATCATAGAAATAAAAATATAATGCGGAATCATATGACCAAAATAAAATTAATTGTGGAATGGGAAATGAAAAACTGGTTTATTTTGAAGACATTACCATTTATAAAAACAATACACCTATAGTTAATATGGTTGATTATTTATAAAATAGTCAATGATTTGATATATGTTACTCCAATTCAAAATCTAAAAGTTGCTTAAATACTCAAAATTTTGATTAATATCTTGATTCATGTTTCAATTTGACGAGGAATGTTGATAATATGACTAATATGAAACCATAGTTAAGTATGAATGTCAACATGATTCAGTGTGATGTAACTCACCTTCAAAATTCAAATTATAAAAGATAGTTGATTCTATTTTTACTACTACATTTTTTATATGTAAGTCTCTCTTCTAAGAACCACTAAATTATCGAACATATTTATAATATGAAATATGATGAATAAATGGTTACTAAGAAAATTTAATAATATATAATATCACTAAATTAAAATTTCCAAATATAGAAACAATTTAAATTACTTTCTATTCAAACCAAACCAGAATATTAAACTAAAATATGCGGTGATGTTTGATCAATTAATATATATTAAATAGTCAAATAATATGATCAAAAGTTGATTTCCAAAAGATTAATTTCATAATATATGATTTCTTATAACTTATTTATTTTTATATATGGTCCTTATACAAAAAATAATTATTATCAAAAAAATTTAGTTACTTCCTTCCATATATATCCTTCGTAAATTTATCCATTCGATGAATATTTGGATGTGTCATTTCTATATGAAATATTCATTAATATAAGTAATTGTATGAATAAATGTTCTTCCACTATAACTCATTACATGCCTCACGTGTATATTTATAATTTTATTTTATTGTTTTACATTCATAATGGGGTCTTATAATTATATGAATTTATATTTTAAAAATGAATAATTATTATAAAATAGAATTTTTATAAAAACAATTATTCTTATTTTCAATTTATAAATTTTGAGGGGAAGGTGTTTTAATTTATATTTTAAATATATGTTAATGTAATTAGAGTTTTTATATAAGAGGTTAAAATAATCAAAGAGTGCTTAATATTATTTTTATTTGCAGAATAAAATTGTTATTTATTTTCACAATGATGATATATTTATATTTCTAGGAACCATTGGGAATTAAAATAAAGCTGATAATATTGTTTGAAAGTCTAAAATTATATTTTTTTAAATATGGATAAAATTATTATATATTTGATGTAACTTTAGATTGTTTTATTTTTTCTTTTCTTTATGAAATATAAAACCATTTGGATGAATTACAAAAAATATACAGTTTTTAGAAATACTGATGTATTTAGGATTAATGAAAATATTATGACCTATTGAGTTAAGAAATATAAATAGTTTTATGGATTAATTAAAAAATTATAACCACATTAATGGTTCATACATCCCATCATTAGTGTATATGGAGAGGTAATTAGTACATCTTAAGATAAACAATATCCTTTTACCTCTATCAATACAAATGTACCCCAATGTTATGAAATTTTATATTTGGATTACTGTCTATAAATAATATTGTGATTCATTTATAATAATAGTAATAATGATTATGAAAAAAATATTCTTGTGAAAGAGGATATGTAGATTTCATTAATTCATCCAATCGATATTTTCATTAAGGACTTCTAAACATCCTAGATTTGATTTTTTATTTTTTTATTAATGAACTGGTTTTTTGTCTTTCATTGTATATTTCTTATCCTTTAATTAGAAATGGGTTTTTTCTAATTATGATAATATTTTCCTTTTATTTGTATAATATAGTGTATAATTTTTCTTGATGAAGTTTTAATACCAATATTCTGGTTTGTTGGTGTGGGAGGCCTGGTGGAGGGTTTAGTCGAGGAATTCATGAGTGTTGTATGATAGATATATACATCCAATTTATATAAGACGATACATTTTTACACATTTACATTTTTCTATACTATTTATTTTCTAATCGATCCCATGTTCCATTTATGATAAAAGTGATGTTTTTAAATATATCCAATTAGGTAACTTCATTCATAATGTACTACACTATATCTTGGTTATTTATTATTTTCTTATACTTTTAATTTTTTTTAGTAATATATGTTGTTTAAATTTATTCAATGAATTATTATATTAATCATTAATTATGATAAACTAATTCTTTAACTATAACACTTACATTTATATAATTATTACTATTTTGGTGAGTTCACCAAAAAAAGAATTTCTATTAGTTTTCTATATGTGGATGTATTAAATAATTAATTTTTTAATCTGAAACTCACCTATCATGTTGTGTAATTAACATATATATAACTAGGAGAACATCCCTTTTTGATATAGAAGTATCTCTAGAGATTTGGTTGGATCTGAAAATAATTCTATTATTGTAAACACGTTAAAGACTAAATCATGAAATTGGCCATCTTAGGTAATATATTTCACAGTGGTGGACTATATAAGAGAGGGAATCACGTTATCTAAGAGAACTCAATATCATATAATATTGTGTTTATTTAAAAGTATGGTGTGAATAATTGAATATATACATTTTAGGGTCACCACCAAGTATGTTTTTTATGAATGTAATTCCATTAAAATGGATTGTGTAGATGACAAGTCATGTTTTAAGAGAATTATGCACAAATAAATGGAGGAATCATGAATTTTAGTCAAAAAATTATATATAAAAAGTTCCACATAGTTAATCATATAAGAGGAATTCCTAAAAAATTATATATTTAGTCTATATTCTCCCAGTTGGAATTTGATTTTCAGTATACATATAGTTATTTTATATGAAACATAAACAAATGGAGGGGTTTCTTCTAAATGATGTTACTTTTTCCTCAAACTCAATTATCAAGTGTCTTCTAGTCACTATGTTACAATATATCTTTACAGAAATGAATTTTGATGGCCTTATTTTTATGAAAATCCAAATAACATCTCACCAAAGAAATTATGAATTGCTACTACATATTATTTTTCATTATTCTATTAGTAGACCTATTCTTTGTGAAAAATTACAAGAATCACAATAACAAAAGACACATAGTATTGAATTATTATTATTATATAAATTTTCCATCATTGATATATAAATTTAATAGAATCCATATGAATTTTTCATATTTTATATATATTATATGTAGTATATATTACATTCTATCTAAAATATTATACTTCTAACAAGTTCACATCCAGTCATCAGGAAAAAGTGTTTGTAAACTTTTATGGAACCAATGATAGTATTATAATATTAAAATATCTTCTATATTAGTTTTTTTGTCTAATATAAAAATGGTTATTGCCGAATATGGTGAAAATCTCTTATAAATACCAATGTTAAGTGATAAATAAAGATAAAAAAATTAATTACATAACCATTTTGTATTCTAATATGGGAATGAATCTAAAAAATTTATTGATTTCATCACCCACATATTATATTTTTAAATGATATAATTCATAAATGAAGTGTTTAACCAATATAGGGATTTATCTCCCTTAAAATTTATTCAAAATAAATTATCAATTTTTAGTTTTTTTTTGAAATATGTCAATGAATTTGTGAGGTTATATTTTTCACCATTTTTAATGATATTTTATTGAAAATGTTGTTTCAATTTAATACATTGGAGAAGATTACAATGATAATTTAATATAATGATAACATTTATAAAATATATACTCCTTTATTATATTGAAATTCTGAATAAACTATTAATAATTTTCCTGGAAAATATAAAACCTAAAAAATAAAGTTCACACGAGGTTTTCATTTATATATTATATTATTTTTTAGATCATAGAGAAAAATAATGTAATGTCCTATATTTTCATGTTTATTTTTAACAATATTTAATTTAATTATTTCAATATGAGGTTGTGATAGAGTGTGTGATTTTGAGGCCTAGTTTTCCAGGAATAATTGTTTGAAATATATTAAATATATTAAATACCATGGGCATGCTATTTTTCTAGAAATAGTGTAATAACTTGTAAATGGTTTCCTGGATCATAAATCCAATGACACAATTGAGTTTAGTGTCATATCTTTATACTATGTGTGACCAAACATTGGTCATCATAAGTTGTCTATAGAATATGTTTCCAATAATGTAACTTTATATAAAATTATTAAATAAATTTATATTATTTTCAAATAATAAAAACTCATCAATGGTGACATGGATTGGTAATATGATACCACTGTTGAGTTCCAAATGCTGTGTTAACCCTAGGTGAGACCCATCATCATACAACATGGGTCTATTGTAAATGTATATTTTGGGATTTTTTCGAAAATAAAATATACTATGAATTTATTTTATTTTTACATTACATAATAAAAAAATGAAAATTTTATTTTTTTTAATAATCAAGATCGTGGGTTTAGGCTCTTATTTTCGAGGGACATCCTGGAGGCTATGAAGAGAACCTGAAGAATTCTCTAGATAAAAAATGATGATGATTCTTGGATTAGAGATTAAAAAATTTTGATGAATCCCACCAATGGAAATGACATGAAAATTTGTCCACATTTTTGAATGATCTATCCCCAGGGCAGGTCATGGCTATTTCATATAATTCATTCCACATTCGTAGATACAATGATGAAGGCAGATCGAAAAATGAACAGGTTGACCCGAGGTTCGATTATTCATGATGGAAGAGCCTATTTTGAAATTTTTGGGGGGTTTTGATAATTGGTAATTGATTTTTATTTTCATGATCATTCTTCTGGAATGAATCGAGTATGAAATATACAATAGTCGATGTGGTTTCCTTATGTTTTTAAATTTTTACCTCTCCCTATATTCCTCAAGTTCATTGTGTTCTTCAAGGGATATGAATGGATGATCGGTGTGCCTATGATGCATGGTGAAATAATCATAAATAGAGGATCCAACCACTTTCAATACGAGTGGTGGTCTAATAAAAATGGTAGTGGATGGATCAAAGTATTTAGTGAGATATCAATCATCGGGTGAATTTCATGTGAATGGTCTGAATTGATTTTCAGAGTCGATCGAAGTCCATAACCCCAATGATACAATGTTTTAATGGAGATACAGACCTTGATAATTAGTTTCTAGGTGAACATATCATTAGATAGAACACAATAAGATCAACTGAGGTGCATGGAGGAAGAACTATCTTCCATGAAAATTCTATAGAACACAATGTCTAGTCCAGACAACATGGTGTGTACCCCCCATTGAGTGAAGTATAGGGTCTTGGGATGTATTCAAGTGTCTCACAACATGTGAACCCTATCACAATACATGTGGGAACCTCACCAAGACACAATGTCTGTTGTAGGAGTACATAGGCATGGTCTGGAATACACAGATTACCTCCAAAGCATTTACCACACCACAATGTATTGGTTAACTGGTTACACAGATAAACAAATGTACCTGTACATAAGAAGAGGAAACGGGTTTACATTGAGTTTTGGCATGTGGACATGGTGAAAGTAAAGACCCCTGATATAAGGACACAATGGGTGAATCTTACTACATGTTGTGTACTCTGCTTTTACACGACATGTAATTCTGATAGAGTCAGTTGTACAAGGGATATACCCAGGGTCAAGGGACATAGAATGAAAATATACCCTATGCTTTTTACTCTATTATACATGGATTGATCTCCTTGTCCACTATATTATGTGAATATTTCATTAGGTTTGGTTCCCTTGATCCTTCCCCTAATGTTTATTTTCTATATATTGCTACTGTTATTATTATTATACCTTCAGCAAGACATTCTAGATAGATTAGTAGCAATCCCCTCTAAGGGGCACATGGTAGGATCCTCTATCTATTCAGGTTCCCTTTGTAGATTATCGGCATCAGCGTGACCAATACTACCAGACATCAATCCTCTATTTATTCGGTGTATCTAGATGATTCATGGTATCACCCCATGTCTCTGGTAGTGATCCTCATCTATTTATCATGATCTTCTAGACACAAGGAGTGTGTTCTACAAGAAAGAGTGTATCATAGCATTCTTCAAATCCATGATGATATATCTCTCATGATGGTTTATAGTTATCAAAACTTCTTGGACAGATGTCATCAGTGATATCAGACTCAGTATTATGTGCTCCTGGATGAGTGCTTCATGTATTCTTCAAAATAAATCTTTGTGCTGATATATGGTTGTTTTTACATACATTTAGACTATATTTTTAGTTTCTATTATATCTTTTTATCATTGATATATTTTTAGACACATAATTTCGTAGAGATGACTTCTCCATCACATTTTTATGGACTAGTGTTTTCAGGGTTTCCTTCTATGTATCTTTATGTTTACACCAGAATGAGATATTCCCACCCATATCAAGTCTTTTACAGACAAGAGACCTTTTTTAAAGAGTCGTAGGTATACTAGACAATGACATGGCCCAGGTAGTGCCTTATGAGTTTAGATAGTCTGAGAGGTTCCCTTGGCTACAGAAAATAGTCCCAATACTATTGGATTGTAGGATGGACCTTGTATTTTATAGATTATTTCTTTTAGCGGGATTATTTTGTGGCCTAGTTTTATTTATTGGACATTACATTTCTTATTGTACTCTATTAGTTGGGTTTAGTGGTCTTCGTTCATTTTGTTCCATAGTTGTTTTTACATTTCATCATTTGTTGTTTTGGAGATTTTTGTATGTGTGCAGGGACTTCAGAAAAGCCTTCTATGTTTTTATATTCTTACTAAGTCCTAGTCCGTAGCCCATGGCCAATTATATGTTGGCATGGGGAGTCACATAATGGTCTATAGTGGAATGGGTAATGTCATAATAGTATCAGATGTGTTTTGTACTACTTTGGGACTGATATTCGGTGATATTGGTTTGAGGCAATAGTGTTTAGTGTTTCAATTTCGAATTTCAGGCCGAAGACTCCAGTGTTATTATAGAGACCGATGTATCTATAAACTACAGCTCTAAATACCTTATTTTAGAATTATTATATGAGACCACTAGTTTTGGGGAAACAAAATTCTACATGATCCATATAGGAATGGATTGTGGTTTTAATGTCCTTCTTGAACCATCTCTCTATATATCCTCATTGACATTGGTACCTCTTGTTATCTTAAAAGATGTCTTCTCAAAAAATACCTATTAGGATTCCATATCATAATCATGTGGATGACCCCCTAGGTGAAAATGCTTCGATATAGGGATATGTTCCCCATATGTAACCACCAGGTGGTGCACCAGGCATACTACAACTTTTAGAGGAGAACAAGGTACTCTTTATACCAATGGATGAAGAGAACCTGCTAAAAACACTTCACGAGTTTCAATATCAGTGACTCATTAGGTTATGAGGTAGGCCAAAAACAAATGAGGATATGGACATGCTTGATGTGGTGAATCGAGTTTTTTTCCATTTAGGACACCAGAAGATCAGATGGTGGATCATGTGGATAACGTTCTCCTTAGATCAGTAGGGAAATGGTGATGTTTAGGTAAATGATATTACAATAATGTAACCCATAGCAGAGAAGAGTTTGAGGACATTTTTTGAGTGGATTTATATCCTTATAAGTTTACTCATATCTAAGAGCTTCTATAGCTCTGTCAAGATGACATGTCATTGTCTGAGTATTAATCGAGGCACACCTACCTCTCTACGTACTAGATGGATATGAAACGCAGTCATCACTACAGGTATTGGAATATTGTTCGAGGTATGTGTTCTATGATCTGAACTAGTGATTCTTCTATTTTCATTCCTACATATGTCAGGGTGATAGGGAAATATTTGGTTGGTCATACTTCCATGTATTGGTAGATAAGACTATATGTAGTCAATAATAGGAAAAATTCAGTGGAGACCGTAGTAGCAGGAAGACGACATCGGGCTCGAAGAATTGATGTGGGAGACATCAAAAGAGGAAGGCCTAAGAAAGTGGGTATACCATTCCGGACTCAGATGGTGGGTCCATTTATCCTAGATCAAGGTGATGCACTTCTTGTGGAAGCCTGGAAAAACATGCAAGATATTATCCAACCACTATAGTTAGTGAAAGGGAGATAGTGGATAGACTGGAAAAGTAGAAGCCGAAATAGGATTAGGTAGATCTTCAGTGTGAAGGATGTGCAAGAGGAGATGGTATAGTAGAATGAGAAGAAATACATTTTTACATGATACAACCACCTCCCCTTGTTAGTCCACGCTAGGATCATGTAGCTGGAGGATATTGGTAGAGAAACTATGTGTGGTAAAGGCATACAACCTAGAGGCTCCATGATTGATTCAAGGTTGGATCTATATATTTTAAACCATTTAATATATATTTATATACATAAACAATAATCATTATTTTCTTGTCACTATTTCTTTAATAGACATTGATATTCTGGTTAGACCATTGAATCGAACCTTTTTCTTGGAGACACCTACTAGAGGGGACCCGATGATCACACTTAAACCGATAGTGTGACCTGAAACATGGAAGAGATATTTTTGTTGGAACCTATTGGAGTAAGTGTTGAGTCCAAACAATTATGATCATGTTATGGATTAGTTATCTTCATTCCATGCCTAGATTTCCAATTTTATGGGATAGATGTGGTATTTATACAGTGATGGATGATGTTTTCCATTATCAATGAAATTAAAACACATCAATCACAAGATAAACTCGTGCATTGGAAGGTACATCCAATTACTCATGGGTTGTCTAGAATTATCCTTGGAGCAATGTATGATATGTGTTTTAAGTTCCCATCAGTAGTCATGAAATACAAGGAAATCTATCCTAAAGATGTTCCAGGATTACCACCACATTTAATGATAGAAATATTCATTGTTTTACACATAATTATGTCAATGATATCAACACCAAAATATTAGATATCTTTTAAAATTATTTTCAAGATGAGGATGAAGTTGGAGGACTTGCATAGGAATGTCTTCATAAGTCTAGCTGTCTCACACTAGGTATACCCCTTTTTTTACAAATAAAAAGGCAGAAAAGAGCATAAGGTTGTGTCTTGATAGATGGAACATAAACCACGTGATTGTGAAGAAAGTGTATCCACAACCAAGGATCGATTAATTCCTCGAGTAGTTGAGAGGGTCATTATTTCATTCAATGGTTTACCAAATTTAAATTCTTTCATAAGATGAGGTTGAGTTCAATGAGTGCCCCAATATTAAGATTGACCAAGAAGGGTGTCGATTATGTTGTGTTATGTGGGACATCAAGGACCGAACATGGTTGGTTGTTAAGGCATAGAAAGGGGTGATTTTATGTGTTGTTTTCTAGTTGTGGTCACATTTGAACAAATATGTGACCAATGAACATGAGTTGGCAATGTTAGTCTTCTAACTGATGATGTGGTGACCCTACTTGTAGGGAGAGAAATTTATAATCTACTCCCATCAGAATAGTGTTAGGTATATCATCTCTCTAAAGGATCTAAAATTGAGATAAAGACAATTTATTGAGCTCCACTGGTACAATGAGACTAAAAAAATAATCATAGAATGGGGAACATTGTTGTTGATTCAATCAATATGAGATCTAGTTTTTAATTACTCAATGAGTTGTTAGAGCAGGTGACCTCATCATTATTATCCATAATGGATGGAGATAATATTCCATACCTACAAACAATGGTTATCACTCTACACTCTTAAAGTGTGTTAGTGATGCACATATTGTGGATACTGATTGTGAGACACTAAAATCCTAGTAATCCACATGTCATGGACCTGATGGATATTAAAAAGGTTAGGAGCATGCCATTAATTTTTTATGATGAATAGTTTTACTAGTGCTTCTGCAGGAGGAGGTTATGTGGGAGTTTCATATATCCCCTAGGGAAGTACACTCTGTTTCAACAAAGATATACCCAGACCTCTGATGTCAATTTTCATTGAAATTAATGAAGAAGGAAGTGGAAGAGTTAATTTCTCGATGCCTTATGTGGTAGCTGGTGAAGGTAGAGCATTGGGTTCCCGCAGGTTTAGCTCAACACCTTGAGGTGACAGAATATAAGTGGCATGAAGTATTTAAGGAAATCATACTGTTATTACGATGTATATACTGGTGACACGATTCCATATAGGTGATCATTGACCAAATCCTCAGGTCATCCCACTTCATAACTATAGGATAGAAGGGTTCAATAGAGAGCTTATGATTCCTCTACATGCCTAATATATTTCAACTCCATGGTGTCCTGTTGATTATAGTTTCAAATCATGTTGCACATTTTACATCCTGATTTTGGAAGGAAATATTGGAAGCATTTGCAGCTCAGTGGTTCATACAAATAATGTTTCATCCACAAACTGATAGCCAGATGGGGCATACCATTAATGAACTAGAGAACATTTTATGGTCTTGATTGATATATTTCAGTAATATTTGGGTGGATTAACTACTACTATTGGAGTTCATGTACAACAGCAACTACCCTTCCGCCGATTGTATGACACCATTCGACCCTTGTAAGAGAGACCCTTCCAGTCACTACATTTCTGGACTGATCCATGAGAGTTAGCATCAATGGGCCCGAAGATGGTGCTAGATAGCACTGAGAAGGTTTAGATCAACCAGAAGTGGATTAAGACTATATATTTTTATAAAAAATATAATGTAAATAGGCAAAAAAGATCATTGGAGTTCGAGGGATGTGACGAACTGTTCATTCAGGTTTCACCACGAATAGGGTTGAAGTGATTTGTTTAGGTGGAATGTTTTCTATGAGTTGTATCAGTCCTTTTAAAATAATACATAGTGTTATCATGATGTAATAACCCTTCTCTCAACCACAATGTTGGACCACGTACACGACGTCTTCCACAATTTTCAGCTGAGAATGTGCATGCATGACCCATCATACGTCATCAATAAGAGTGAGCTGGACATTGATGATGATGTGACCCATGATTAGTACTCAATGGATATTGAGGAATGGTAGGAGATGTTCCGTCAAGGGAAAGTGATTCTATTGGTATGTGTCATCTGTTAGCACCTGAATCATTAGGTAAGCATGTGGGAGTGGGAGGCTCAGATTCAACCATAATACACACATCATTTTGTGTAACCTCTTTTTTTTGGACATTTGGGGATGGAAATACCTAAAGTGGGGAGAATGTAATATTCCAAATTTTTATGTGTATTATTTTTAAATATTATATGAATCTAATTCATGATTAGACACTAAGACAACATGTGATTCCAAGACCCAGTGTACCCAAAATAAATGTTTGAAATATATAAAATATAATAAATTACACATGGAATCAGTGTTCTTGAAAAAGTGTAATAACTTCTAAATAGTTTCCTAGAGCCGATATCCAAGGGAATCATTGAGTTTGGAGATGTGTATTTAACATAGTTGGAACCAAAAATTTTCATCATGTGTCATCTGTAGGAATAGTAACCAATGATATGACCATAAATAAAAAAATTAAATTAAAATTTTATAATTTCAATTACTAATAACACTTTAATAGTGACTCAAATTGGAAATATGAGACCACCGTTGAGTTTTCAATATAGTGTTAACCATAGGCAAGTCCTAACATATTTTGGCTTGGGTTGGTTGTGATAGATAATTTTTAAAGGTTTTAAAGAATAATATAAATTAAGAATTTATTTTATTTTAACATTATACAATGACATAGAAATGTGTTTTATTTATCAAAAAATAAGAAATACAGCAGGGTTAGTATCATAACCCTAGATGACATATGAGAGGCTCTAGAAATAACTTGAGGAATGCTCTTGAAGGAAAATGACGACAGTGCTTGAATCACATATCGAATGATGTTATTTTGATGAATATCTCCAAAAGGAGAAACACAAAAACCGATCCGCTATAGTGAATGATCCAACCCAATGGTATGGAATTGTCATTTTAGATTATTCCTTCTCTATTCTATGATTCAACGATTAATTTAGATCATCCATCAAATAGGTTGACCCACAGTTAGATTATTCTTACGGGATGAGCCTATTTGCAGGATTAATGTCGGGGATATATTGTTGAGAATTTATTTGGTTTTTCATTATTTATCCTAGATGATGGATCATGTTCAAAAAAAACATAGGATTAGGTTTGTTCCTTTGGTTTTTCAATTGGTATTTTCTCCCCCTATTTTATTTGTGTTCTTCATGTTCTTCGCATGATATGAACGGACGATCGTTGCACCTGAGATTCCTGGTGCAACTATCCTAAATTGTATATCGAACATAATGAAGACCTATAAAAGTTGTGATGAATATGGAGAAAACTATTTCAAGTGATATAATTTTTTGGGTTACTTTAATATAGATGATCAGAATCAGTTTTCTTAGCCGATCAA
Organism: Viscum album; assembly: GCA_963277665.1. Lineage (NCBI taxonomy): Eukaryota > Viridiplantae > Streptophyta > Magnoliopsida > Santalales > Viscaceae > Viscum > Viscum album. Next base: position 897,573,994 of record OY728138.1, read on the forward strand.
AGGCCTGAAACCCACTAATCCTACTTTTAAATAGAGGGAAAACCTTGTATTTTTAGTTTTTAGGAAATGGGTTATTAGATCAATAGTTGAAGAAAAAATTTAGATGCGTGGAGGATAAACCATTAATCTAGAAAATGATGATGAACATGGCGTGTAGTCTATACTTCACAATGTATGGCCCCCACAAAGCAGCGATATGTGTTTTAGTAGGGAGACATGTGTCACAGGGTGTGCGAACCCTGTGACACGTATTATGGGACCTTCCCCAAGACTTGGTGTGTAATATGGGAGGTAAATCATATGGGGTGGAGTACATATATTACCTACATGGTGTCTACCCCACTACACGACTTTTCCTAGCTGGTTATGAAGATAACCCCATGTAATTGTACATGGTAAGAGTGCATGACTAGATGCCATGTATTGGCACATGACTAGGGTACAAAACTAACACCTAGAAATAAGGACACATAATGTGAATCTTACTACTTATGGTGTGCTCTATTCTTACCCAACATGTAATTCTAATAGGGTCCATTGTACACAGGAAGTATCTAGGGTCAAGGGACATAGTGTGTTGCTCTAATACCCATTGTGTACTCTATTCTACAAGGCTTGGACTCATTTTCCATCGTATCATCAATACATTTTGATAAGGTGGGATCCCTTAATACATACCCTAATTGTTAATTTTTATAGGTTCCAACTAAAATGAGTATGATCCCTTCAGCATGACTTTCTAGATATAGTAGTTGGAATCCCTTCCAAGAGGCCTATAATAGGATCCTCTATCCACTATTTCCTCCTATGTATAGTCTTGGTATTAGTAAGACCAGTCCCACTGAACATCAATCCTCAACTTATAAGGTGAATCCAGAAGAGTCATGGTATCACACCATTTCTCTTGAAGTGATCCTCATCTATGTATTGTGATAATTCCAAATTATGGAGTGAGTTCTCCCAAAGCCGTGGTATCATGTCACCATTCATATCTGTAAGTGTATCTCCCTCATGGAAGTTTTCGATTAGAATCACCTCTCAGATTGACATCATTAGTGAAATCCAATCCAATTGTATATTCTCATAGATGAGTGCTTCATGGAATATTCCGATTGAATGCCTAGTGCTAGAATACAGTATCAGTGTCTTACCTCTATAATATGGGTTGAGGTTAATGTATATCAGGATATCATTGATATTTGTAATGTTGAAAAATACTTTTTTAGATATGAATATAACATTAAATATTGTATTTATTTGTGATTTTAGGGTGTTCTACTATGTATTTTCATACTCACCCATGCACATTATTTTCCCATACATGTCGTGTGTTTTACATATATGCAACATTTTGATAGAGTCCTAGGTTGTCTAAGAACAATACCAATAATAGGTGGTTCATCGCTATTTTAGATTGGTCAATGTGTTCCTATGGCTATAGAAGATAGTTCCAGTACCTTTTGTTTATAGGATATAACTTGTAGTTTACAATCTTTTTCTTTTTGTGGGATTTTATTCTCGACCAGTTTACATTGTTACACACTGCATTCCCTATTTTACTATGTTTTTTGGGTTTACTGGTATGCATGATTTTTTTACTTAGTGGTTTTCACATTTCATCATTTGTGGGGTTACATATGTGTCTTTATGTACAAGTACATAGAAAATTCCTCTAATGTTAGTGATATGAACTCTCGGTGATGGTCACTATCCCCTGTACTATTGGAGGTGGGTCAAGGGAGTTGCGACATGGGCCCAATTAGGATGGGTCATGATAAAAAACATCTTATGAACTAATCAAATGCGGTTAAATGAAGAACTATACATAAATTCAAAATGATATGTACATTTTTATGAGTAATTATAATAAATAATATATTCTTAGTAAGACATTCACAAGAATTCATAGAGTGAAATGACATGTTCATGAAATAGATTAATATTCTATAGATCTGATAGAAGAGTTTCATTATCAATAACCAATGTCATCCCAAGATAAATGATTGCGGAAATTTGATTCTTCGAATATATTCATTTTATATTGTTGTATACCTACAAGATAATATAATAATATACTCCAATAACCCCACATATTCATATAACAATTTGAAAAAAAATTGAGTATGAAATTTATTAAGTGGGTAATAATGTTGTTGTAATGACATGTCTCCAAATTAAGGTTATATGGTTTTATTATGATTGATTACTATATTCTGTAGGTATTAGATTATATGAAAAATTGGTTTCAGTTGAGGGGTCGATTTTTATATTTCATCATTTATTTGATTTATTTATTTGATGAATTCATAGAACTATTTTTGGTGGTTTGAGGTTTGTTAAAGACATTTGGAGTGATTGGTAACTATTATCATGATATTTTTATAACTATAATTGATATTGGTTACTCATTATAAGGCAATTATTAAACATCTAAAAATTTTAGATGCCCTATTTTTCTAAGAGTTTCACTGTATACAACATGAAACTTGAATGATTACCTAATTACATCATTGGGTGTTTTCTTAATAATGGATTTGGGTTAATTAAACCTTAACTCTTTTTGTATTTCAACCATTAATTCAAAATCACCGCCCTTCAACCCATTTTGGAACTATCATTATCCTCTTATTGGTATTCCCAACCTTACTATCTCTCCAAATTCATCATTATCCATGTTTTTTTTCTCAATATAAATCTAATCTAAACCATCATCTCTTTCTTCATCTCTACTATTCAACTCTTAGCATCTTGATTCATTGTGATGCATCGGTGGATCTATTATGGTGAATAGTTATACATTGGGCCTACAATTTATTGTTTTTGATAGATTATAAAAATTTATTTCTTATTTAATTTGAAAAATGATGTCCATTCATTTTGATTTCATTGAAATGTTTATCCTATTAAAATTCTAAAAAAGAATAATTTTTCCTCTATTCATTAATAAAATGTTGGATTCATTCATCTGGTACAAAAAATGGGGTATTTTAGATATTGAGTTTTAGATATGGTACATGAATAATTATACATCTACTTGATTTCATAACACTATGAACTCACTTATTGAATAATATGCCTATAGTATAGTATTGTTGGTTTGGTGTTGGAGTATATTAGAAGGTATAAATTATACTAGAAATCATATATTCTACTACGCATCCTCATCAAAATTGTAAATATAATTTTTTTAATCTATTATAATGGATTGGAGAAAATGTGGAGGGAATAGTCCCCATTTTAATGATAAATTATCATCTATACTCACAATTCATGACTTAAATTTGAAGTGATTTATAAGGACGATCAGTTTTATTGTAGAGATCCAATGACGTGTGTCTATTTTTATAAAGCTATCACATGAGGATATTTCATAATGATGATATGAGGAATACTTTTAGATAAGAGGGTATCTGGGATAATTTTCTTTAGTAAAAATTATGTACCACAGAACTCACACTTGAAAGATTACATAAACATTCTTAGTGGAGTATCTCTATGATAACTCTACTACATTAATATGTCTACCATATAAATAGAATCAATATTTTCATAAAATTTCATATTAGTACATCTTTAAATCCACTATTGTATTTATTATTATATAATATCTTACATTTGTATACTATATCATTTTGTGAAGCTTCATTGTTCATATAAATCTATAATCTTTTTCCATTACACTAGCTCTATCCCCGTACAATATATAAAAATTATTAATAATGATTCTATAGTGATCCATCATTTCAAAACTCCTTAAATATTTTAATTGGAAAATGTTTTTTTAATATCTACTTTTGAGTGTGTGGTTTGGGAATTCATCAATATTTGGGGTAAATCTATTCAAATGACATGTTTAAATATTCTTTGCATCATTAAATTTTATGGTAGAGTTTTATTTTTTGTCACTATTTATATTTTTGTTCACCGTTTAGTTTTTTTCATGATTCCTAAATTTTTATACATACATTTACAGATTTTTTGGTCACATTTATATGGTGTTTCGAACCATATAATATGTAAAATAATTATTATGTTATTCCAATATATTTTTAGTTTGGTTTTAATTATTCAATTTGAAATTTACTATGGTATTGAGTATAAAATGTTTCCTTATATTTTTTGTGGGATTAAATGTATTCATTGTATAATAAGAAATAAAATTATTAGATAGTACTAATGCTTGGTCATATTGACCAATACAAAAATCATTACAGAATAATTTTTATTTTTTCTAAATATATCCCTATTTTAATGAATAATTTTCATTATACATAACAATATATATAAAATAATGATTTTTGGTTAAAACATTCAATGTACTTTCAAATAACAATTCATTTGATGCATCTTTCTATATATATATATATATATATACAAATTTGAAATTACTAACTTTAGATTTTAAATTCATATATTCATGGAATTTAATTAATTTATTATTAATGACATTTCAATTATGCATATTGTTTTACTTATTTTTGTTGGTGTTTCCTCTAATATATTTAATATATATATATATATTCATTTTGTCATCATGTGTTTAAAAAAATGTGTATAGTAGATATCATGTTTCAATGTTATCGGTTGAAGGTATGAAGGATATCATGCCTATTTATGACATTGGGTGGTTTTTTCATGAATGTATGAAAATTAGAAAAACAGGATAATAGCATGTTGATTTCGGCGTCACTATAGTTTAATTGGATAAATCATCCTTACTATATTCTTTTTCATAAATGATAGTAGTGATGTTGTGAACATTTACCTTGATTCATAGTATAATTTTAGGGTGTTGAAATATTTATCGACAATTCCATATTTTTATTTATTCAAAAAATTAAAATTTTAAATTATTAGAGAGGAACACCATACATGAACCCCAGTCCTAGAGGCATAAATCATTAAATTTATCTCTTGATGGGATAGTTGCATAAAGGCAAAGTATATAGTGCGATGGAATATGTCACATAGAACATACATTGAAATAGAACATATGAAGATTTATACATTCATTAATACTATCTTTTAATCTCATTCATCTCATATGATTTTTTTCATTACCCCCACCCCCAACCACACACACACACACACTTAATTAGTTTCTTGAACTGGTTTGTACTATCAACTTGATGAATCTATCCTATGTCTAGTGTGATAAATAATGACTGAATTTTCTCATTTATTCTCTATATTGATTAGGAATTTCATCATTATTAATATTGAACACCTATATTATTTCCCAAATTCTATATGTACCAAAGGCCATTGATGATCGGAATTCTCGGTGGCCTGATGGCCTAAACTATATCCCATTTTCTCAATTCAACTAATTGTTTTTACTATTAAAATAAAATTTGTATTACCTATTAAATTATTAATACAGTGACTAGATAAATCGTCTCCTACTTATATTTTATCTTTATTCCTTCATTAAATGTTATTTGGTTCTTAAAATGAATCCAAAAAACAATTATGTTCTAACCATTATCAACAATTAATCTGGTTGGTGATGTGTTTTCAATATATCTAAAAATGTTCTAAAATTATTTTACATTGGTTATTGTATAAATGATATGATATGATTATATATTTTTATTTATACTCCATTTTTTCCTCTTGATTATATAATGTATTTTAATGTAAGAGGATGTTATTAAAATAGTTGGATTGAACTAAGAATTATTGGTTTTGTGGCTATGTTTTTATAAATTTATTCTTCTAAAACCAAACTCTGGTTACTAAGAGTTTTTGTTGTAAAAAATGACATTTCATTATATAAGAATAAAAATTTCTATAGTTATTCGAACATAAACACACATATAATATTTATATTACATTTTCAATGTTAACCCAAAAACTCATTAAAAATTATAATTCTGCAAATAATTTACTTACATCATCCCTAGTGATCTAATTTTATTCTAGAAGAAAATGTAAGGGAAATATATGGGTGATATTATATAGTAATATAGTGGTATCAGATAATGAATGGTAATATGGAATAATCAGTGAATAAAATATATATCAGGTATAAATATTCAAATGGATTCCGGATGAAAAAGTTATATTTTTTAATAACGGTACTAAATATTAATAATTAGTTTTCTCATTCGGATAGATTGTCTAATTCAGAACATCATAATTATATATTCAAGGTCATGGTAAATAAATCATAATAAATCCATAAAGTCCTTTTTCTTAGACATGAAACATAATAGGGTGGGCATAAAAAATGTGTAGTTAATAGTTTGTATCAGGAAACATAGTGACACATCGAAGAGATATATAATATAAGGCCACACCCATCTAATTATATATGTTCAAATAATCCTTCATAAGATATATTTCAGAAAAAAATAATATCACAATGTTCTAAAAAGAACCACTTATATTTAAATAACTTAATAATAAATAATTTACATATTTAAGTTATGGCTTCACATATTGTAAATATTTCACAAGTGAATTTAATTAGCTAAAGTGATACAATTTAATGGATTAAATATCATTTAATATGTTTCATTATAGTAGGAGTTATGGGATAATATAATATTAATTGAATTAATAAATGATAATGGGTTTGTGGGGAGGGTTGAATTCATTGTACAGGTGTATTAGTGAAATAAGTCAATTAATTCAAATCCTATAAGCCAATGGAATAAAAAAATGCCTACATTTATATAAAGAATTTATTATATTATAATTGTCCAAAAGGGAGGAATAATTATATAAAACTTTATATTATTATTCTTAACACCATCAAGGAATATTAATAACGATACATTTCATTTATTCTTAATGAAATTTTATGAAATTCAAAGGAATTTCAAAAGTGAAATAGTGATAAATGTATGAAATGATTTTTTATTACATGTCTCTTCTAACTATTGAGAATTACCTCATTACATTATCAAGAGTATAATAAATTAAAATTAACTTTAGATAGGTATTTTAGAATTATTTCAACAATATTTTTATGGAAAAACATACGAGGGGTATCTTATGTGAGAGAAATGGATATAGAGGTTGAAACACTTATCGACCCAATTGTATTCCCAAATCCTCAGTAAAGGGATACTAAAATAAAAACCATGATCAATGGTATTATTATTGGTATAAAGTAGAGAATTTGATTATATTAATAGTAAATTAAGTGAAATTCATTATTAATTTTGAAATATAATTCTTAGAATTTATTTTTGGAAAAATCAAAATACAATATTTTTGTTTCTCGTTATTTTAAACCAAATTATCTAACATTTTGAACCTATTTTCTGACAATTATAAATTTATGATCCTAAATACCATAAATTATATAATTTTTCCCAGGGAAAATAATTTTATTAATAAATATTTGTTCATAAAATATTGAAATAAATTTTTTTCACTCAAAATATCATTATAGGTTTATTAAGTAAATTTTATAAAATTAAAATATATTATAATAGTGAATAAATATATTTTTTTCATCAAATTAATGATTTTATTTATTAAATTATTTTTACATAATAATTATCTAATGTTTATCACTATGTATATATACCCTATTTTACTATTTATCATAATAACTCAATTCTATCATGAAGATGTATAAAATTAACCACTATATAATTTTGTATTTTGAATTTAAATTTTATTTCCTTTAATATTAAATTATGGTTTTAGTGGTGTTATCATTGACTTTTTTTGAAATTTTGTTTGGTAATTATGTATATAATTAGAATTTGGATAGTGATGGATTGAGTATCTATCCACCAAAGGTGAAGAAGACCATTCCCATGTATCATGGAAAATAAATAATATAATAGAATACAATTGAAAAATAAAATTTTAATTTGTATGTTGGGAAATAATGATTTCATTGGCGATTAAATATATTTTTGAATATATTTACGTCGTAACCATAAATCAGATAATTTTATGAACAAATATTCTTGTATGAACATAAATCTTTTGAAGGTAGAGTTACAGTTGGTTCTATAATAGTTTATATTAGAGGATGTGTTCATTGCAGTACGAAACCTATTATAGTCATTACTATGTATATTAATTTTATGTTTTGATGACCACTAATTTTGGAGAAATCCAATCATGTTTTTCTGTATGTTTCATCTAAAATCAATGTGGTAAACTGAATCGCCCCAATCCAAAAATTTAGGGTCTTGTTCTATCAGACATACGTTTACTAGTTAACATTAATACCCTGTGAGATAACAGAAGATATTGTTTAACAAATTTCACATTAGTATTACATCTCACAATTATCTCACAAAACATAGAGAACCTTTTGGTTTATAAGAATTGAGAAAAAATTACATATGAAACATTCTCTAGAAAATATGTGATCATTTGTTCATAATTAAACAATACTAGAATCCCTTCTACACTTTTCATTGGTTATACTCATCATAAAAACCCATGGAGTTGAATAAAAAATGGTATGCCCAAAAACCTAATGGATGAAATAATTAAAGACTAAAATCAGTTATCAAAAGTGTGCATAAGAAGAGAATATGGGAAGAATCAAGATATAGAAAAAAAATCAAACCCAACAAAGCATAGATCATAAAACCAATGTCATAGAATATGAAATGGAATAATAAAATATAATTAATTAATATATTTTGAAAACATAATTCAATAAAATAAGTCCTGATAGCATAATATCATTACAAGAGTAAGCATAAAAGTGTGGAAAAACAATATAATATGATCACATTATGAAAATATCCTTGAATGGATGCCCTTTATTTTGTGTAAAAATACATATATGTACACAATTTTATTTGGGAATGAATCCTTGTTTTTCATAAATCATTATGTCATGAGATATATAACGTTATCTAATGATTTTAAGGGTGATATAAGACCCAACCTATCATCATCCACACATTTGTGTAGAAAAATAAATCAATAATTAAATATATCATGAAAAATAATTTGAATAAAATGGTTTTATTTTAAATTTAAAATGTAATCACATAATCAAAATATGTATGATTAAATTAGTCATCATAACATCATAAACCCATTGGAAAAAATTGGTGACAATAGATATTTTTTTATAATTTATGGTAAATGACATTAAGTCAAAATAATAAAGCATTTGGTATTTATTATAATAAGATAATAACTATATGGTTTGGTTGAGAATTTCCAAAAATTGTTTATGTATGGAGTCTTGGTAAAATCACAACAAGCAAAAGAATATAAAATATGGTATTAAAGGATAAATTTTATTATATGACAATTAAAGTAATTAATCAAAGATGACCAAGATAAACAACAATAGTTATGAGTCAAATATCTTATAGTTATTCAAATTTTATAATTTAAGAAAATATTGGTAATAAATCAATTGGTAGATAAATAATTATATTAGAAGACCGGTAGTATTGTACATTGAAAAATGAGAGGCAATTGACATATTTCAATTAAAACCCACTTTAATAAAACAAATAGAATAATGAAAAAAATTAACCACTTTATAAAATGATAAAACATTGGAAATATATTTCAAAATTTGGGTAAATATGTTTATTTGAATTCTTTGAAAAAATATTAATATTTTAGTATTTTATAATGAATTCATAGAAGGCAATGTAACATGTTTCATTTGGATATCCATTTTATATAATATTGGAATGACTATGTTTGTGGTATATTAAAACATTAAATTTAATGAAATATATATCAATTGAGCGTTAAATATTACATAATATTTCAATAGAAAAAACATAGATTGAATAATATCAAAGATATCCTCCATACATACAACCATTTAATATTTTTAAATCAATTTTATTGAAAAACAAAGTAATTATTAGGTCAAAATATTACACTTGAATTATATTTTCGATAAGTAAGTGGATAACATGAATTAATCCATATTCAAGTTCCTAAAAATATATAAAAACATTAGGGTGATGAAATATCAGGATATGTATGTCAAAGGTGAATTAGGAAGAAAAGGGGGTAATACATTCCAACATCAAACCATAAATTAAGGAGATATTTTTTCATAGAATATGTTACCAATGAAAGGAAGTAACTTACCTAATGGAAAAAAGAGATTAGCATTGATATAATAAAATGAAAATATAAAAGGAGGATTGAAAACCATAACCATGTAGAGAGTTTACGACTCATGGAAGAATAATTGGATTCATGAAATATGTTAAGGCTTGGTGAAAATTTAAATTAAATCCCCATGAATTAGATAGAGTTTGAATTCAAAATATGGAAATCATGTTACAATTAATAATCGGTAGTATATGAACTATATAAAATTAAATTGTTGAAAACAGTATAATGTATCTTAAAATATAAATTGTAACCAGAAACCATTTCGGATACATAATCATTTAGTTAAGGATCAATTATTAATGAGGTTATTGTATAAAACTGAGCACAATAGCCCAAATATTGGGACTTAAAATATTATATTGGCACTTAGTTCATGTGATCATATTCTGAAGGACTGAATAGTTTTGTTTTCCTAGAAAAAATATAAATAATTTAAATTCACTTTTCATTAAAATAATAATACCATAAATAATTGTCTATTTGAATTAAAATTTTATTTTTTAGTGTGGTCCAACATAATTGATCATAAAACATGACCTAGAATCATTTGGAAAATAAAACATAATGGGTGAGATAAAATGATCGGTAAGGGTAATCATTTAATATATTTTATCATAAATAAATGTAAACAATAAGTTAATATGAATTTCTAAAACCCATGATACTATAGAACAATATTTAGAATAATATGGGAGGAATAAAATATTTTCAAATAATGCCATATAAGTTATCTCATGAGAATGAAACTCAACCTTGAATATTATACTTGTCATATAATCAAATTTATATTCAATAACTAATCCCATAATTAGTTAATACATTTTGTTGGACATCATAAGCAAACCTTCAAGGCTTGAGTCCATGAATCTATAGAAATTGGAAAGGCCTTCGACAAACCCCGATCTAGTTTGTCTAATAAGTCCTACCAAGGCATCGAGGGGATATTAATATCCTCAACCAACACAAAATATGTCTCGTTATTTTCTCATATGAATGGTTTGAAATATAACCAACAAAAATATTTGTATTTAAACTGGAATATGAAATGTAAATAATATTTTCATACAAAAAACATAATACTAAAATATCTAAAAAAATATGTGTAATGGTGCCCAAATACAATATCCCAAGTCAATAAAAACATAAAATATTTACTAAAATAAATTAAATATTATCATTAGAGGTAAACCCTAATGAATAATAATATTAATCAAGGATGTGGACATTGATAAGTTCAGTGAAGGATTATTGAGGAAAATTCACTTTTTAACTCTAAAATCAGATATTATTAAGTAGTTGTGAAATAATAAAAGAATACATTTTTATTAATAATAACATTTCAATCATGAAAATAAATCTTAAAAAATTAAGGCATTATGGATGAGGTAAAATCTACTATTTTCATTATAAGTAAAAAAGCATCCATCTAAATTTCAAATAACATTCTGTATAAACCAAATAATTAAGTCTTTACAAAATCCATTGAATGTAATTCAAAATATATAAAATGTAAATATATTTTCTTTATATCTAGAAAAATAATTTATAAAATAACTTCAATAATATTGAAATGGTGAAAAATATTTTGAAATAAAATGTTTAAACATTCAAATTGTCACATTCAACTTTGAACAATTCCATCATAGGCACTATAAAAGACAAAATTTAACAAAACATTAATTTTCATGAGGGAAAATAAATTGATGATATTTTATATCAATGTACATTTTAAATAAAACACATAAGAGTACTATGTTGTGAATAATGGATATCCCATAGAAATAAATGTGACATGCGAAAACCCTTACATCATGTCTGATTTCAACCATATATGTAAAAAATATGTATATTAGTTTTAAACATATTATTACCTTATAAAAAATCATTTTAATATTTATCATACCATATATTATCACCTTATAATGTTTTCACGTTTTTATACATAATACTTATCCATTTAACAATTTTAGGCTTTAATTTCATTATTTATCAAGATTATTTTGTTAGAAAAGTGAATGTTTTATTTCATAGGGTATAAATAAAATGACTCTATTATAAAATTAACTTGATAAAAATAATATTAAATCATTAAATAATTTTTTTTACTTTTATTGAATGTTTCACGAAAAAAAATGAATTATACCACATTGTGGAGATGAAAATCTGTATGTACATGTGTGCGGTGCTTTCAATTTATGTAATATGGTTAAAATAAAGAATATTTTTATTTAATAAAAATATTAAAATATCAATATATATATTTAATATCCTGGACTTATTATTTTATAAATAAAACAACACATGAAGGTAAAGTAAAATAAGAAATGATTTTAAATTGCTTGTTAAAAATGATTACTTCTTTCATGGGGGAATATTCTTTAAATCAATTCTTAAGGGATCTAGAAATTTTATTTGAGAAATAATGTACCTATAGAACATTGATAAGTATATTATGAGGATAAATGGGAATTAAATTTTAGATCTAACAGTCTCAAGGTGGAAAATTAAAATCAATAAATTAGTTCCCTTTTATAATTGAAGAGAGGGACACCCATGGAAATCCTCAAAATATTAAAATATAATAAATTAATTTTATATATAAATAATAATAAAAGTACCGAGGAAATTCATGATATGATGAGATAATGTAGTAATATCATCAAAAAATAAAATTTTATCATGTTTTTCAAACTTTAAATACTATATTATTATGATTATAACCTCATCCAAATGGTTACCTGAATTTATAAATGAAATTATATATTTTATATAACATTACTAATTTTAAAATTGTAAATTTTATTAATTCAACATCATCCCTTTTCTTCACGAGGACACAAAAGAGTTGATTATGATAAAGAAAGAAACATTAGTAATTTTCTTTCAAATAAAATAATTTAAAAGAAATTATCGTTGAATAGATTCAATTAAAGACCTAAAATGTAAATATGAGGTACTAATTCTTGAATATGAATCATTAAAAAATAATACAGGGAACATTATGGTTATTTTATAACATTTATCATATTGTTTTTACCATAAATTACCAGATTTTCACTTAACAATGGTAAAACAATTATCAACGTTACTATTCATATTAGACAAAATTAAATGTGACCTATTTAATACATTTGTAAATTATAAATCCATATATGGAATAAAATTTCAAATATTCACTAAACATAATATTTAGTATATAATTTACAATTAATCCCGCAATACTCAATGAAAAATATTTTAATTGAAAAAAAGGTTTTTATGCCAAAAAATGTACTTAAATATAAATAAGAGATTATGAAGAAATATAAAAGATTATATATAGATAATTAATATATAAGTAAAATTAATATCAAATTCAAATGACATATATATAATTTTAATATAATAAAATTGTTAGTTTTATAAAAAATGATATTTTTCGGTATTCATAAGAAAATAAATACATTCAAAAATTACCAAAATTCCACACTAAGATAAATTAAAAATTACTATTTCAGTAATGATTTTTTTTCAATATAATTTTTTATCATTTCAAAATGTAGTTTTAAAACATGTTCTCTATTAAGAGGTTGTAGAAATCCCTTGAGAAATATATAGTTTTTTATGCGGAAAATTGTATTTATTCTCATCTTATGCCTATAAAAAATATTTTATATGAATGTAAACAAATTTAATTGGATATATAATATATGAATTTCATTATTTTTTTTGATAATATTAATTCCATTAAATTTACTACTATTATATTATGATTGAATAATAATATTTCATTGTTCATAAGATATCGAAGAGATTAAATTTAAAAAAAGATACATTATAAAATTCTGGGGAGTTACAGTTACAAAGATTGTAAAAATACTAATATAAATTAGTAAATAATATAAAAAACTGTGAACAACATGTAATAAATTACACATGGAACCATATAGTTCAATAAGAATGTTTGTAACTCGATGGAAGAAAATTTAATTAATGCATAGAATTATGATCATAAAATCTATCAAATCAAAAAACACTTGAATGTATGTGGGTTTAAATAAGCCATAAAATAAAATTAATAATTCCAAGATCATGATATTAAATCTTAATAGGGAATTAGATACACCATTATAAAGAATAAATGTTATATAATAAGAAACATATCTCCAAGGGATTTAAAATTTGAATAATAATCCCTTACCCTGGTGAAAATAAGCTTTGTGCATAAACCTAAAAACCTAAAAAATAAAATAAATTTTATAAGATAACTTATAAATTTTATTATTCATATATATTTCATTTAAAACCTACCATTTATTATCATATTATATTTATTTACAATGTAGTTTTTTCATGTTTTTTTATTTTGAGTGAAAATTCAATCGTTGTGGGTGTATATAGATAATTTTATTGATCCAAGTTAATATTTTAAAACAATGATAATACATAATATAAACATTTTTGAATAATAACATAATCATGAATTTATTATTAAATTATAATAATATTGGTATTTAATTACCCTAATCATCTATGATAGAGTTTTATATTATCGTTTACGTAGGATGTTAAACCATCCAAAACTGGACCACTCTAAAACGTGATGGGTGAGTATAGTTATAGTTGTGTATAATATCACTATAAGATAATAATAATGATAGTAATTATTTTAAAATAGATAATCTGATTTAAATAGTCTTGGATAAATAAATAATATCAGAAAAATATAAAAAATGTTACTTCATGGAGGTTGTTGTCCGCACAACCAAAAGTTTACATTTCCATTTCCCATCAAATATGAGGGAATTAAGATAGATTTTAATGTTAACAAAAAAATAATAATTTTATTATATATTTCATATTTTACATGAATTATGTCTTTATAACCTATGATGATAGGCAGTTGTGGAAAATGGAAGATGTCACTTTATTGATGCATTTGTCTACATAAAATATGATCTCTAATATTTTAATTTTTAATGTGGTGGTATGAAAATTATAAGGTATATTCTTTTTATATTATAACATATTACTTAACTAATGATAACTTGGTAATACTATTTCAATTTTTATAGTATATTTAATTGAAATTTTTAAAGAATAATGGGTTATAAGTAATTATTACTTATGTCGAAACCATAAAATTCAACTTGATAAAATCATTGGAATGTAAATAAATACGAAAACTTATAGTGAATTTGGAATTTATTAAATTCAATTGAATCTTATGATAATAAATTAATGTTAGTTTTTATGGATCAATAAATGGGAAATAATTGAATTGGTTGAAGTGATCAGCTCTTATAAGTGATGAAATTGGTACATCTATTAATTCCTTTTATATTTCAAGGATATAATTACATTATAAATGTAATAAAGAATAAAAAATTTCATAATAACGAATTTTTGGGGGAGATTAATCTTTTAAATCCTCAACCATTTCTTTCAACACATAGTTTATAATGTTTTAATTTTTTTTCTTATATATTTTTTCTTTTAAATTTTTTTTACCTGGGTGACTAGTTTTTTCCACAGTGACATATATTTCTGTAAAAAATAAAATAACCCCTATTACCAATATTATGTTATATAAGACTAAATTTAATATACGCTAAATTTATTTTAATTATAAATAAGTTAAAATTAACATTTAAATTAAACAATATTATCTATTGAGAATCTATTTTTAATGGAAAATGATGTTATAGCCATTATGTTTTCTTTATCGTAATTAGAATTTGATTCCAATTAATTTTATGTTAATAAAAATATATGTTTTTTAAAAAATAATATCATAATAAATATTAAAAATTTATAATATTTATTTGTTAGATAATTTTTTTCTATCACAAATTATTGAGTTGGATTCAATGTAAAAATGCGTTCGATTTACTGATAAAAAGTGGTGGGTGTTTCAATGATTGGGTTATCATAATAGTTATAAAAATGGTGTGTTTTTAAAATAAGATAGTTTATATTAAAAATTTAAATTTTAGAAATGATATTAATATTTAAGTGTAAGCCGTGTAGAAGAAATTCAGAATTGAATAATCCTAAACTTTTTTTCCCAAGACTGTAGTACAACCATCAAGGACGGCTACACACATGGTGAAGGATGTGTTTAATTATAAATACCCAAAATAGGGAGCTAGAAAAGGGGCCATGTTGTAGTTATAATCATATTTGAATCCTATTGAACCTGTGACAAATAACCAATTCATATATGAGTAATTTTATATCTTTGGTATGGAAATTGGTCACACATCTTCTACAATGTCTTGGGTCAGATCATGGTGCATTGGTGGAATGACTGTCGGAAATTTACATTTCCAATATAGCCACAGGAAAGGCCCAGGTCTAAATAATGCACTCAGGTGAACACCTTAAATCTAAAGGATTCTAACATGAGATGAACCATTCACCAGTGGAAGGAAAGGTGGTTTGAGAAGGTCCATATGTTAGAAATGGAAGAAAAAGATGTGAATTATGGTGCTAGAAGATGATCATTGTTAGTAGGTGTAGATGATAATTAAAATGTCCTCTTGAAAAGGACCACATATTTGGAGTTTAACATTTTTTTATAAAATTAGTAGATTAGTTTTTTCCTACTCCATCGTGAAAGACCTGTCAATGGGTGACACAATTAATTTAGTAGAATACATTAAAGAGATACATGAGAAGGATGTTTAATATTTTATAAATCGTGTGTCTATGTTTACTACCACGATCAAGGTCATGATAAAATGTGATTAGTGCATTGATGATAGTGGATTGATTTTGGAATTAATCCATGTTGTAATAGGATAGATAAGTCCATGATGTGGTAATATTGTTTACTAATAGTATGGGATATCATGAAGGTATAATAGATGTTTTATGTTATGTTTTCTTACCCCATAATGGTTCTCACATGTTTCCACATGATATGGTGAATGATAATCATTATTTGCAGAAGGGGGTATTTAATATAAGAATATTAGAGAATATTACTTGATAATATTTTTTTCTGAGACTTTTTTATGAGGAATATAGAGTTCTATGAAAGGATTTAAATTCTTGAAAAAATACAACCATCAATGATGTTTCCAACATGATGAGCCTTGATCATAACTATATGGTAAATGAGATATTATAGACCCTATTTGGAAAGTATAGAATTGTTTTTAAATCAATTATTTTTAATCATATTTTGAGGGAGTAGACCAAGTGGTCATCAATAAGTAATATATCTATATTTTATTATAAATTCAATGAATTTGATGTCAGAGAAGGGATATACATGTTAATAAACTGTGTGACGGTGATGCATTACCTATAAAGTGAGAACCATAAGGAACATTAATGGGAGTGACACATTTTAATTAGTGATAGGTCTCTATACATTATAATGTAGTGAGCTTGAGAAATGAGTGACCTAACCAAATATTTTATAAGGGGAGTGTCTCCAATGAAGGGAAGTGAGCTCTATAGTGATTTTTTCAGGATGAATTATTAATTTATTCTCCTTGGACAAACCCAGTTATTGTGAATAATAAATTATCATGTATCTATTGAAATTATGCATTCCCACAAAAACTGATCAAAAAACATAAAGTGTATCTTTTATAATAGTATAAAAAGTGACTTTCATGGTTTATAGGTCAACATACATAGGTAAAGTGAGACATTAAATGTTTAAGAGTTTTAATATATGATAATATTTTCATACCCTGATATACAACACCCTAATCACATCCCATTCAATTTATTGAAATTTTATTCCCCTTTTGTATGGATAATATGTCTTATTAGAGTATGGGTTCAATTGTTATGAATTTTTTTTTACAAATTTTATATGATGTTCTTGAAAATATGTAAAAAATAATTAAGGATATTTTGTTCGATGTTAATAAGTTTTTAAAAATAGGAAAATATTTTTTATTAGTTTTATATAAGATTTTATTAGAGTCCTCTATGAATACATTAAATTTTTTTTACTAATATTAATAGGGTAGATAATTATCTTTGATACATATCAATAAAATATTATATTTTATTATTATGTTAAGGTGGAATTGAAGGAGAAAATTTATGAATAAATATATAAATTTATTAAATATTTATGATTCTATAAATATTGGTTGATGATGATTTAAGATATTGTTCTTACACAAGAAATAAATAAATCAAATATTATTCTGAAAAATGTAAACAATGAAAATGTAAAAGGGGAAGTTATCTCAAAATGTGTGTTCTCTAGTGATGGTAAAAAAATAATGCATTTATCATTTAAAATTATAAACATCATTTGGAGAAATTATGTGAGAATTTAGACTATCACTTAGAGATGAATTAGATAAGTGATTTTGGTGATGAAGAGGAAACAACATCATGTTACTATTTCATGTAATTATCATGCAAAGATAGGGGAGAGAAATGGATAATCATAAATAATGTATATTATTCGATAATTTTATATCCTTTATAAGACAAATATATTGAGGAGAGGTTAAGTGGTATTAAATTTCAATGTATATAAAATGAGTTCAAGGATAAAATATCCAAGTTCCATGAGTAAATATATTTCAAAAAATATTCTGAAACAAATCATCATGGTGAAGTAGTTAAGGAAATCATCTTTATACTCAATGATCTACATGATTGAAGAATTCAAAATAGAATGGATAGTTCTTAATGTATGAAAAACTGGATTCCAATATTTATAATAAAGTAAAAAATTTAGATAACTATATTAGAGGAAGAACACATGAACTTATAATATAAATATTCATCTAATGTAATCCTCAATAGGAAGAAATAATATTTATAAGAAATATAAATTAATTTTATTGTTCCACCTAAAATCTACATGTCTGGTTCTATAAAATAAAGATGAACTAATGTGGTAAAATTTTGGAAGTACTATGAACATAATGAGGATGTGTTTTGAAGAATAAATTCCAAAATTTTTGAGAAAAAAATCTTATATGAATATATCTCAATCAATGAGACACAAAAGAAGATGTACTCTTTTGATAATTGCATTATTTTTACTTAAATTAGTCACATGGAAAGGTATTTTAAATTTTAGAATACGTGGAATGGTAATGAATATATACAAAGAAACTCCACTCTTATTAATTACACAAGGAATGATTATCATGGAAAAATTTTTATTATAATATAAATTATGTTCTATGTTTTCATGGATGAAACTCAACCATAGAGGTGG
The DNA here is from genome assembly GCA_963277665.1 of Viscum album. Classification (NCBI taxonomy): domain Eukaryota; kingdom Viridiplantae; phylum Streptophyta; class Magnoliopsida; order Santalales; family Viscaceae; genus Viscum; species Viscum album. Next base: position 897,593,270 of record OY728138.1, read on the forward strand.
GTTTTTAATGATACAATATATAGGCATTAGAAAACATATATAATGGATAACAAGAAATAAAATAAGGAATTTAAATTAATATGTTGTTCCAATAATGAAATTGGTTTAAGTACAAGAAATGGATAATACACTAATTTCGATGAATAATTCAAAGATATAACTCTGGGTTTCCGAAGAAGGAGTTTTTTTAAGCGATTACACATAATCCGCAAAAAGGAAAAAAATAAAGATACAATTTTGAATAAATATACAAGATATTTCCCTATATAATTCAATAGAAAACGTTACTTATTTTTGTGTGGGCTACTTTGTAATTATGGATTATTCAAATCTAGGGATGTTTTTTACTGTTTATTTCCATGAGGTGAATTCTGTAGGTGGTACCATTCATGGGAATTATTTTATAAAATGGTATAGTTTTTAAGTACTGTTAATAATGAATGGATTTCATATATATTTTCATTCCATTCCTAAAGTCAAATTTATTGTAGAATTAAAGAGTGAAGGTGATGGATTTTTTCATCTAGACAATCCCTATTTCTTAAACATGTGGTAAATTTGGGGTACCCTATCCCAATATGGTTTATTTTTTCTAACTATTTTTTTGATGTTCATAATTAATGATGATATATTATCCATGGTGTGTGATTATGATTTATTGGAACCTTTTTTTTGAGTTAAAATAGGATTTAATAAAATTCTCATAAGTAGTATACCCAATTAGAGATAAAATATTTAGTTTTGAAGATTAAAATATACATTGGGAGTTATGATGAAAAAATGTATGTAAAGTCTTATCGAAATTTATTGATGACTTTTGAGAATTGAAAGGCATGGATATCAAGTGGTAAAAATTTAATAAATTCAAATTCTATTACAATAAATGGTGTAAATAGATTAACAAGTTGAATTTATTGCTCATAATTCATTATGATCCTTGCAACCAAATATTTTACTATTATTTACTAAAATTTTTTGTGAGGTGATAGAGATCACATGTTGTGTTTTAAAGTAAAATATCCAAATAATTTTTTTCATTATTATTATTTAGATACATGGATATTCTTGTTGTCCTCTAAGAAAATATTGTTTCTTACACTGATCTCAATCATAGTTTGTTTAGTATAGTGAACCAAACATTTCATACATTGACAATACATCTTAATAAAATTAAATTCATAACATAACATAATTATTCATGTCATAACACTTTAGATCCAGTGAAAAAAAAAACATAAAAAATTGGTTAATAAGAGTTCTATAGTGACTCCCACTTAGTTATTCATAACTATCACCCTTTTTATAAATATCATAAATAATACCATAATACATAACATTAAGTAAGGAAACACAAAAAATGGTTATCATAGATGATCTATATAAGTAACCAATAGACATAACCATTATCAAATATACATAATACGATCGCAATAAGGTATAACTAGATATTAACAATTTAAAACCATACATTGGAAATCAAATAGCATAAACATGAGTCATGTATTAAAAATAGTAGTATATAAGACATAAATAATAATGTAACAATCAACATAATCCATTAATTCATTTTTAGCATAAAAGATGGTTTTGTGGCATACACATAAGTAAAAAAAATTTCTTTAGCAGCCAATGATTATTTCCAAGACTATGAAATTGGAATGGGTTCAATTACCAATCTATCATAGTTGTCATGGTTTATAGCAAAGACTATCATAGTGGGAAAAACCATTACTAAACATCATTTAATATTCAATATAGTCATGTTTATCTAATTTGATAACAATTAATTTCTCAATTCATTAGTGGGAGATACAGGTCCCACCTATCACATAATGAATATAGTATACATGTGTTCCCAAATATCATAAAATAGTTATTGTATTAGAACACATGAAAATAAATGAGATTCATAAACATTTCGTTATATCACATTCCACCGAAAATAATATATTTCATAAATATTTTTTCATCATAACATAAAACCATTTGCATTAATAATAATAATAAAATCATTGGATCATATAAATATTAAAATATATGTAATATCATATGATCTGAAATTATATTTAAAATTAATTTAAAATATCAGTTGGAATATTTTTCCAGTAAAATAATCTTTTCACATTGAAAATTACATTTTAAAAACTAAAACATGAAATAAATATGTAAAAAAATTTATTTGAATATAAACATTTAAAAATATAGTGGAATCCTTAAAACATATATTGGACATGATAGTGTTTAATTATTATTTTTACATGTTAAAAAAATATTCCATTCACATTTTTGATAAATTCTAAATCACCCTTCTTTAGAAGGAGAAATGAAGATTCATTTTTAAAAAATTATAAAAACTCAATCATGTATAAAAATAAATTCAAAAATTAATATCAGAACATTAAAAAAACATCATCACTTTGTTAGAAAAAAAGTAATTGTAAGAAAATGGGTTTATGACCTAAAAGATAAATAATGCTGCTTTTCTTAAAATCATTCTTTTAGAATAATTCATATGTAGAGTGTGTAAATAGAAAAGAAATCATGTATTCCCATGAAATCACCACATGAGAGTAAAATATATGATTTAATTCACTGATATATCCTATTAATTCATTATATAAAACATAATTATAACCATTCTTAATAAACAATGACATTGTAACATAAAACAATTTGTAATTTTGTATCTTTTGAATCATAAGATGCATGAAAGAAAGAACATTATATGGATATTTAGATCCTATAATTTCATCAGAATAATTAGGAAATAAAATACTGTGAATTATAAACACTTCAAAAAAGAAAAAAATGGTGAATATTGTATTTGTCTCATGGAAATAAAAGTGATATTAAAATGGATTACCAATTTTTATCTTTGGCATCATAATCCCATTGAAAGAGTAACATTATAAGAAACTATAAAAATATTATGATGAATAATTTATCATATAAATATCAAAGGATCTAGGTATAAACCTAAAAATAATAACATAAGTTAATAACATGGTATATTTACAGATGAATACATATTAAGACCAAAACCCCTTACATTATGTCTCAGCTTCTTTCGTACCTTTATGATACTCTTACTCTTCGGATAACATCTTCTGGATTTTGAATAATGCCTTTTCATAAAGGATTATTAATCCACAAGTGGCCTCTATGAAACATGTGGATAAGTAACATGGATATTTGAGTAGGTACTGTAAAATCCAAATGGTTTTTAATGTGTGAATAGGGAATGAGATGAGTGTACTTTTATAAGTGAAGAAGAAGAGACACACAACTGTTTTCAATTAATTAAGTCTTAAAACTTTTTTGGCATTACAAAAGAAAAAAATGGATCATTATTCAACCATTGAGGAGATCAGGTATAAATATGGTCATATAATATATGTTACATATGTTTCTTTTGTAATTTCTATAATTCCCCAACCATATTTAATTTTTAATATTAATATTTTGATAAATATTTAGTAGTAGTATTATTATTTTTTGATTAGTAATGGTTTCATGAAAAATAAAATACATGAAGAATAAAAATAATGACATGTTTTATTCAATATAATGGTTGAAACCATAAAATTTCATAAGGCCAAAATATCCTCACTAACTAAGAATACCTAATAAGACACCTGTCAAAATCATAGAATGACCACCAAACACAAAAAATGGACCAGAAATATAATGATATTTTTTCAGGCCTATCATAGTGAAGAACATTACATAATGAACAATGTAAACCATACTATTCATCAAGGGTATGTAGAGCACTATCTTAACCAAATTGGATTTTGATGTTTGGAAAACCCTATAAAAGTATTTATAAGGCATTTTAGTTAAATATGGCCCTTGTTTGCTATTGTGGTCTATAGATAATCATTGATTTTTGTTACAGTCATACCATTTTATAATAGATTGGTATTTTCTAGTATTTTGAATATTTTATGTATTTTCATTATTTTAAATTCATATTTTTTATGATTATTAGAAATTTTGAATGTTTAAAAAATTTATTAATGTTATATGATTGATCATGGTTTTAATTGAACTTTTATATAGTTTTTGAAAATATAATATTTCAAAGAATAAAATGAATTTAAAATCAAGTTTTAGATTAATTAAATTTAGCATATAGTTTGTTTTTAATAAATTGTATATTGATTAATTAATTTTTTATCTTTCATTTGATTTAGAATAAGTAATATGGATATATTGATGTTGAAAATTTTAAAACATGAAAAGGATATAAAACAATGTCTTCCATTAATGATGTACTATCATAAATTTTTTACCTTTTTATCAAGGGTTATACAAAAAAATTTGATCCTTAAGGCTAGTGATATATAAAATAGGGGATGTTTCCCACACTACTCCCTATGGTGTGGGGTGGCATAGCCTTGTCTCCCCATCCAGCACAGGCCATTCATGAGGGTGTGTGCTCCTACAGGGGTGCAGGAGAGTTATTAGGCAGAACCACCATGTGGGTTGTCATAGAGACACAGGGTGTTCGGAGAGCGCACCTATAAGAGATAAATGGAAAGAGGTGGTGCCTAAGAGGGAGAAGGGACTTCTTTGTTGTGCCTTGTGGGAATCACGGTTTAAATGGATTTTTAAAATCATTCCTCATTTTAATGTGGGGAATGGTTTTTAATGGAGATAAAATCATAGATGTTCAATTTTTCCACGAGATATCTCTGACATCCGATATATTCAGCCTTCAAACCCCACCGTCACGACACTTCTACCATGTTTTCACAAGATCGTATGATCGAGGACGTAGTTAACCACGTCCAATCTTTTTTTTAAAACCCATAGATTCAGCTTCACCCTACGATCAAGCCACATTTAATCTAAAGCAGAATTCTATTTTTAAATCCCTGAAGCTTACCACATCCATCTGATCTTCCTCGATGATTTGAAATGTTCGACCTTTTTCCACACATCCATTTTATTCTTCTTTTTTCTATTATCGCACCACTGCACAAGTTCACGTCTCATTCTCCTCTCCATTAATCCTCTTCAACCCATTGCACCTCTTCTCTCCATCTTATTCCCACCTTCTTTCTCCTTATTCATATACACGAGACTTGTTATATTTTAAAACCACACACATGGAACCATGTGTGTGTTTTTCACACACACAGAAACACAGATATATATATATATACATATACATATACATATATATATTATCAACCCCCAATCCATTTGAGATATGGGTTAATCATAGTTTTTTAATCTGAATAGTTAGGTTAGTATTTTGTTATGTTTTATTATTTATATGTTTATGATTGAACTGTGGTATATAGTAATTACATATAAATTGTTTATATAAACCGTTTATATAAACCCTCAATTTCAAATTACCCCTATGGGTATTCATCCTTCCAACTCCTCTCCATCCTAATATTTTCTCTACTCTTCAAATGAATTCTGGTAAGGGTTCTTATTTAGTTTGGTTTTTTATTCGATAAAATTACATGTATATATATATATATATACACATTAATATATATATATATATATATCACACCTCTTCTGTATCGTATTTATCAAATAATGGAAATTGTTATGATGATATTTTATAATTCATATAAGGGATTATCTTTTTATGGTTATTTAAACTATTTATATATACTTATATATATATATGATTATTTAAAAAAGTAATTAATTTTTTTAATCATTTTTGAATGATGAACATTATTTTTAAATGATGTTAATAAAAGAAAGACAATCATAAATTGTTTCCTTTTTGTTTTATATAATTGATCCTAATAAAAATATATGTGTATATTAACTTAGATGTATAAATACATATAAGATTTAATTATAATCTAAATTTGGATTTCATAAAACCGATTTTTGTTATTAAATTTTGTTTCAGGAAGTGTACAATATTTATAAGGATTTATCAAACATTATTTTGGTAATGAAAATACTATTTATACACATTTTCATATAAGGTTTTATCCAATTTTAAAACCCAAATTTTATACATATAAGAACCCAAATTACACATATTCATGTCTTGAAATACTTTTAAACCTGGCGATGAATTATGTTTAAAATTTATGTTTTGATTTTTTCATTATGTTTTATATATTACACATGATACAATTTTATATTGGGAAAAAATAACAATACCTTGTTTTTTAGTGAGTACATAAATGTATTAAGAGTAAATCACCTTAATATTAGATGCATGTACTCACAATTTTATAATATTCAGATAGATGGTTGGAAAAATCTTTTATTCAATACATATGATTATACGTATTTTCCTTAACAGTTTTATTGATATTGGTTAATTATTTTATTTTTCATGAATAACTCACATTAAGTAATTGTTTTACATTTATACTTATTATATTTCAATTCATGAGGAATCTTCCACAATGAATGATAATGGTTATTAAAGGTTAATATTTAATCTCGTTAGCTCTACTATTTATGAGTGTATGGAAAATCAAAATCTTGAATTCAAAAATAGGTATTTTTTTTATATACATTATTTAATTTCATAAAACAAGGGATTTTAATTTATTTATTATTAATTTTTTTGAAAAACCAAATAAATCATTTATATTATGTGCAACAGATATCATAACATGTAGAAATATATAACCATGAGTCCATGCAGTCTTTTGTTTAATATTTATAGACAATTTATGACTCATTTTTGAGAATGGACATAAATGAAAAATGTAATTTAACTCTTATAATATCTAATGTATTAATAATTTAATTATTAGATGTGGTAAGGGATAGTTTGAATAAAATACATAAATTAATTTATTCAATGTGGTATAGGACTCTTAGAATAAAAGACATTAAATATTTATTCGAAGTGGTATGGGACACTTTATATAAAATAAATAATTTAATATTTCAAAGTGGTATATGTTACATTTATTCAAATGACATATATATAATTTTAATATAATAAAATTGTTAGTTTTATAAAAAATGATATTTTTCGGTATTCATAAGAAAATAAATACATTCAAAAATTACCAAAATTCCACACTAATATAAATTAAAAATTACTATTTCAGTAATGATTTTTTTTCAATATAATTTTTTATCATTTCAAAATGTAGTTTTAAAACATGTTCTCTATTAAGAGGTTGTAGAAATCCCTTGAGAAATATATAGTTTTTTATGCGGAAAATTGTATTTATTCTCATCTTATGCCTATAAAAAATATTTTATATGAATGTAAACAAATTTAATTGGATATATAATATATGAATTTCATTATTTTTTTTTGATAATATTAATTCCATTAAATTTACTACTATTATATTATGATTGAATAATAATATTTCATTGTTCATAAGATATCGAAGAGATTATATTTAAAAAAAGATACATTATAAAATTCTGGGGAGTTACAGTGACAAAGATTGTAAAAATACTAATATAAATTAGTAAATAATATAAAAAACTGTGAACTACATGTAATAAATTACACATGGAACCATATAGTTCAATAAGAATGTTTGTAACTCGATGGAAGAAAATTTAATTAATGCATAGAATTATGATCATAAAATCTATCAAATCAAAAAACACTTGAATGTATGTGGGTTCAAATAAGCCATAAAATAAAATTAATAATTCCAAGATCATGATATTAAATCTTAATAGGGAATTAGATACACCATTATAAAGAATAAATGTTATATAATAAGAAACATATCTCTAAGGGATTTAAAATTTGAATAATAATCCCTTACCCTGGTGAAAATAAGCTTTGTGCATAAACCTAAAAACCTAAATAATAAAATAAATTTTATAAGATAACTTATAAATTTTATTATTCATATATATTTCATTTAAAACCTACCATTTATTATCATATTATATTTATTTACAATGTAGTTTTTTCATGTTTTTTTATTTTGAGTGAAAATTCAATCGTTGTGGGTGTATTTAGATAATTTTATTGATCTAAGTTAATATTTTAAAACAATGATAATACATAATATAAACATTTTTGAATAATAACATAATCATGAATTTATTATTAAATTATAATAATATTGGTATTTAATTACCCTAATCATCTATGATAGAGTTTTATATTATCGTTTACGTAGGATGTTAAACCATCCAAAACTGGACCACTCTAAAACATGATGGGTGAGTATAGTTATAGTTGTGTATAATATCACTATAAGATAATAATAATGATAGTAATTATTTTAAAATAGATAATCTGATTTAAATAGTCTTGGATAAATAAATAATATCAGAAAAATATAAAAAATGTTACTTCATGGAGGTTGTTGTCCGCACAACCAAAAGTTTACATTTCCATTTCCCATCAAATATGAGGGAATTAAGATAGATTTTAATGTTCACAAAAAAATAATAATTTTATTATATATTTCATATTTTACATGAATTATGTCTTTATAACCTATGATGACAGGCAGTTGTGGAAAATGGAAGATGTCACTTTATTGATGCATTTGTCTACATAAAATATGATCTCCAATATTTTAATTTTTAATGTGGTGGTATGAAAATTATAAGGTATATTCTTTTTATATTATAACATATTACTTAACTAATGATAACTTGGTAATACTATTTCAATTTTTATAGTATATTTCATTGAAATTTTTAAAGAATAATGTGTTATAAGTAATTATTACTTATGTCGAAACCATAAAATTCATCTTGATAAAATCATTGGAATGTAAATAAATACGAAAACTTATAGTGAATTTGGAAATTATTAAATTCAATTGAATCTTATGATAATAAATTAATGTTAGTTTTTATGGATCAATAAATGGGAAATAATTGAATTGGTTGAAGTGATCAGCTTTTATAAGTGATGAAATTGGTACATCTATTAATTCCTTTTATATTTCAAGGATATAATTACATAATAAATGTAATAAAGAATAAAAAATTTCATAATAACGAATTTTTGGGGGAGATTAATCTTTTAAATCCTCAACCATTTCTTTCAACACATAGTTTATAATGTTTTAATTTTTTTTCCTATATATTTTTTCTTTTAAATTTTTTTTACCTGGGTGACTAGTTTTTTCCACAGTGACATATATTTCTGTAAAAAATAAAATAACCCCTATTACCAATATTATGTTATATAAGACTAAATTTAATATATGCTAAATTTATTTTAATTATAAATAAGTTAAAATTAACATTTAAATTAAACAATATTATCTATTGAGAATCTATTTTTAATGGAAAATGAGGTTATAGCCATTATGTTTTCTTTATCATAATTATAATTTGATTCCAATTAATTTTATGTTAATAAAAATATATGTTTTTTAAAAAATAATATCATAATAAATATTAAAAATTTATAATATTTATTTGTTAGATAATTTTTTTCTATCACAAATGATTGAGTTGGATTCAATGTAAAAAGGCGTTTGATTTACTGATAAAAAGTGGTGGGTGTTTCAATGATTGGGTTATCATAATAGTTATAAAAATGGTGTGTTTTTAAAATAAGATAGTTTATATTAAAAATTTAAATTTTAGAAATGATATTAATATTTAAGTGTAAGCCGTGTAGAAGAAATTCAGAATTGAATAATCCTAAACTTTTTTTCCCAAGACTGTAGTACAACCATCAAGGACGGCTACACACATGGTGAAGGATGTGTTTAATTATAAATACCCAAAATAGGGAGCTAGAAAAGGGGCCATGTTGTAGTTATAATCATATTTGAATCCTATTGAACCTGTGACAAATAACCAATTCATATATGAGTAATTTTATATCTTTGGTATGGAAATTGGTCACACATCTTCTACAATGTCTTGGGTCAGATCATGGTGCATTGGTGGAATGACTGTCGGAAATTTACATTTCCAATATAGCCACAGGAAAGGCCCAGGTCTAAATAATGCACTCAGGTGAACACCTTAAATCTAAAGGATTCTAACATGAGATGAACCATTCACCAGTGGAAGGAAAGGTGGTTTGAGAAGGTCCATATGTTAGAAATGGAAGAAAAAGATGTGAATTATGGTGCTAGAGGATGATCATTGTTAGTAGGTGTAGATGATAATTAAAATGGCCTCTTGAAAAGGACCACATATTTGGAGTTTAACATTTTTTATAAAATTAGTAGATTATTTTTTTCCTACTCTATCGTGAAAGACATGTCAATGGGTGACACAATTAATTTAGTAGAATACATTAAAGAGATACATGAGAAGGATGTTTAATATTTTATAAATCGTGTGTCTATGTTTACTACCACGATCGAGGTCATGATAAAATGTGATTAGTGCATTGATGATGGTGGATTGATTTTGGAATTAATCCATGTTGTAATAGGATAGATAAGTCCATGATGTGGTAATATTGTTTACTAATAGTATGGGATATCATGAAGGTATAATAGATGTTTTATGTTATGTTTTCTTACCCCATAATGGTTCTCACATGTTTCCACATGATATGGTGAATGATAATCATTATTTGCAGAAGGGGGTATTTAATATACGAATATTAGAGAATATTACTTGATAATATTTTTTTCTGAGACTTTTTTATGAGGAATATAGAGTTCTATGAAAGGATTTAAATTCTTGAAAAAATACAACCATCAATGATGTTTCCAACATGATGAGCCTTGATCATAACTATATGGTAAATGAGATATTATAGACCCTATTTGGAAAGTATAGATTTGTTTTTAAATCAATTATTTTTAATCATATTTTGAGGGAGTAGACCAAGTGGTCATCAATAAGTAATATATCTATATTTTAATATAAATTCAATGAATTTGATGTCAGAGAAGGGATATACATGTTAATAAACTGTGTGACGGTGATGCATTACCTATAAAGTGAGAACCATAAGGAACATTAATGGGAGTGACACATTTTAATTAGTGATAGGTCTCTAAACATTATAATGTAGTGAGCTTGAGAAATGAGTGACCTATCCAAATATTTTATAAGGGGAGTGTCTCCAATGAAGGGAAGTGAGCTCTATAGTGATTTTTTCAGGATGAATTATTAATTTATTCTCCTTGGAAAAACCCAGTTATTGTGAATAATAAATTATCATGTATCTATTGAAATTATGGATTCCCACAAAAACTGATCAAAAAACATAAAGTGTATCTTTTATAATAGTATAAAAAGTGACTTTAATGGTTTATAGGTCAACATACATAGGTGAAGTGAGACATTAAATGTTTAAGAGTTTTAATATATGATAATATTTTCATACCCTGATATAGAACAGCATAATCACATCCCATTCAATTTATTGAAATTTTATTCCCCTTTTGTATGGATAATATGTATTTTTAGAGTATGGGTTCAATTGTTATGAATTTTTTTTACAAATTTTATATGATGTTCTTAAAAATATGTAAAAAATAATTAAGGATATCTTGTTCGATGTTAATAAGTTTTAAAAAATAGGAAAATATTTTTTATTAGTTTTATATAAGATTTTATTAGAGTCCTCTATGAATACATTAAATTTTTTATACTAATATTAATAGGATATATAATTATCTTTGATACATATCAATAAAATATTATATTTTATTATTATGTTAAGGTGGAATTGAAGGAGAAAATTTATGAATAAATATATATATTTATTAAATATTTACGATTCTATAAATATTGGTTGATGATGATTTAAGATATTTTTCTTACACAAGAAATAAATAAATCAAATATTGTTATGAAAATTGTAAACAATGAAAATGTAAAAGGGGAAGTTATCTCAAAATGTATGTTCTCTAGTGATGGTAAAAAAATAATGCATTTATCATTTAAAATTATAAACATCATTTGGAGAAATTATGTGAGAATTTAGACTATCACATAGAGATGAATTAGATAAGTGATTTTGGTGATGAAGAGGAAACAACATCATGTTACTATTTCATGTAATTATCATGCAAAGATAGGGAAGAGAAATGGATAATCATAAATAATGTATATTATTCGATAATTTTATAACCTTTGTAAGACAAATATATTGAGGAGAGGTTAAGTGGTATTAAATTTCAATGTATGTAAAATGAGTTCAAGGATAAAATATCCAAGTTCCATGAGTAAATATATTTCAAAAAATATTCTGAAACAAATCATCATGGTGAAGTAGTTAAGGAAATAATCTTTATACTCAATGATATACATGAATTAAGAATTCAAAATAGAATGGATAGCTCTTAATGTATGAAAAAATGGATTCCAATATTTATAATAAAGTAAAAAATTTAGATAACTATATTAGAGGAAGAACACATGAACTTATAATATAAATATTCATCTAATGGAATCCTCAATAGGAAGAAATAATATTTATAAGAAATATAAATTTATTTTATTGTTCCACCTAAAATCTACATGTCTGGTTCTATAAAATAAAGATGAACTAATGTGGTAAAATTTTGGAAGTACTATGAACATAATGAGGATGTGTTTTGAACAATAAATTCAAAAATTTGTGAGAAAAAAATCTTATATGAATATATCTCAATCAATGAGACACAAAAGAAGATGTACTCTTTTGATAATTGCATTATTTTTACTTAAATTAGTCACATGGAAAGGTATTTTAAATTTAAGAATACGTGGAATGGTAATGAATATATACAAAGAAACTCCACTCTTATTAATTACACAAGGAATTATTATCATGGAAAAAGTTTTATTATAATATAAATTATGTTCTATGTTTTCATGGATGAAACTCAACCATAGAGGTGGGTTTTTAATGATACAATATATAGGCATTAGAAAACATATATAATGGATAACAAGAAATAAAATAAGTAATTTAAATTAATATGTTGTTCCAATAGTGAAATTGGTTTAAGTACAAGAAATGGATAATACACTAATTTGGATGAATAATTCAAATATATAACTCTGGGTTTCCGAAGAAGGAGTTTTTTTAAGCGATTACACATAATCCGCAAAAAGGAAAAAAATAAAGATACAATTTTGAATAAATATACAAGATATTTCCCTATATAATTTAATAGAAAACGTTACTTATTTTTGTGTGGTCTACATTGTAATTATGGATTATTCAAATCTAGGGATGTTTTTTACTGTTTATTTCCATGAGGTGAATTCTGTAGGTGGTACCATTCATGGGAATTATTTTATAAAAAGGTATAGTTTTTAAGTACTGTTAATAATGAATTGATTTCATATATATTTTCATTCCATTCCTAAAGTCAAATTTATTGTAGAATTAAAGAGTGAAGGTGATGGATTTTTTCATCTAGACAATCCCTATTTCTTAAACATGTGGTAAATTTGGGGTACCCTATCCCAATATGGTTTATTTTTTCTAACTATTTTTTTGATGTTCATAATTAATGATGATATATTATCCATGGTGTGTGATTATGATTTATTGGAACCTTTTTTTTGAGTTAAAATAGGATTTAATAAAATTCTCATAAGTAGTATACCCAATTAGAGATAAAATATTTAGTTTTGAAGATTAAAATATACATTGGGAGTTATGATGAAAAAATGTATGTAAAGTCTTATCGAAATTTATTGATGACTTTTGAGAATTGAAAGGCATGGATATCAAGTGGTAAAAATTTAATAAATTCAAATTCTATTACAATAAATGGTGTAAATAGATTAACAAGTTGAATTTATTGCTCATAATTCATTATGATCCTTGCAACCAAATATTTTACTATTATTTACTAAAATTTTTTGTGAGGTGATAGAGATCACATGTTGTGTTTTAAAGTAAAATATCCAAATATTTTTTTTCATTATTATTATTTAGATACATGGATATTGTTGTTGTCCTCTAAGAAAATATTGTTTCTTACACTGATCTCAATCATAGTTTGTTTAGTATAGTGAACCAAACATTTCATACATTGACAATACATCTTAATAAAATTAAATTCATTACATAACATAATTATTCATGTCATAACACTTTAGATCCAGTGAAAAAAAATATAAAAAATTGGTTAATAAGAGTTCTATAGTGACTCCCACTTAGTTATTCATAACTATCACCCTTTTTATACATATCATACATAATAACATAATACATAACATTAAGTAAGGAAACACAAAAAATGGTTATCATAGATGATCTATATAAGTAACCAATAGACATATCCATTATCAAATATTCATAATACGATCACAATAAGGTATAACTAGATATTAACAATTTAAAACCATACATTGGAAATCAAATATCATAAACATGAGTCATGTATTAAAAATAGTAGTATATAAGACATAAATAATAATGTAACAATCAACATAATCCATTAATTCATTTTTTTAGCATAAAAGATGGTTTTGTGGCATACACATAAGTAAAAAAAATTCTTTAGCAGCCAATGATTATTTCCAAGACTATGAAATTGGAATGGGTTCAATTACCAATCTATCATAGTTGTCATGTTTTATAGCAAAGACTATCATAGTGGGAAAAACCATTACTAAACATCATTTAATATTCAATATAGTCATGTTTATCTAATTTGATAACAATTAATTTCTCAATTCATTAGTGGGAGATACAGGTCCCACCTATCACATAATGAATATAGTGTACATGTGTTCCCAAATATCATAAAATAGTCATTTTATTAGAACAAATGAAAATAAATGAGATTCATAAACATTTCGTTATATCACATTCCACAAAAAATAATATATTTCATAAATATTTTTTCATCATAATATAAAACCATTTTCATAAATAATAATAATAAAATCATTGGATCATATAAATATTAAAATATATGTAATATCATATGATCTCAAATTATATTTAAAATTAATTTAAAATATCAGTTGGAAAATTTTTCCAGTAAAATAATCTTTTCACATTGAAAATTACATTTTAAAAACTAATACATGAAATAAATATGTAAAAAAATTTATTTGAATATAAACATTTAAAAATATAGTGGAATCCTTAAAACATATATTGGACATGATAGTGTTTAATTATTATTTTTACATGTTAAAAAAATATTCCATTCACATTTTTGATAAATTCTAAATCACCCTTCTTTAGAAGGAGAAATGAAGATTCATTTTTAAAAACTTATAAAAACTCAATCATGTATAAAAATAAATTCAAAAATTAATATCAGAACATTAAAAAAACATCATCACTTTATTAGAAAAAAGTAATTGTAAGAAAATGGGTTTATGACCTAAAAGATAAATAATGATGCTTTTCTTAAAATCATTCTTTTAGAATAATTCGTATGTAGAGTGTGTAAATAGAAAATAAATCATGTATTCCCATGAAATCACCACATGAGAGTAAAATATATGATTTAATTCACTGATATATCATATTAATTCATTATATAAAACATAATTATAACCATTCTTAATAAACAATGACATTGTAACATAAAACATTTTGTAATTTTGTATCTTTTGAATAATAAGATGCATGAAAGAAAGAACATTATATGGATATTTAGATCCTATAATTTCATCAGAATAATTAGGAAATAAAATACTGTGAATTATAAACACTTCAAAAAAGAAACAAATGGTGAATATTGTATTTGTCTCAGGGAAATAAAAGTGATATTAAAATGGATTACCAATTTTTATCTTTGGCATCATAATCCCATTGAAAGTGTAACATTATAAGAAACTATAAAAATATTATGATGAATAATTTATCATATAAATATCAAAGGATATAGGTATAAACCTAAAAATAATAACATAAGTTAATAACATAGTATATTTACAGATGAATACATATTAAGACGAAAACCCCTTACATTATGTCTCAGCTTCTTTCGTACCTTTATGATACTCTTACTCTTCGGATAACATCTTCTAGATTTTGAATAATGCCTTTTCATAAAGGATTATTAATCCACAAGTGGCCTCTATGAAACATGTGGATAAGTAACATGGATATTTGAGTAGGTACTGTAAAATCCAAATGGCTTTTAATGTGTGAATAGGGTATGAGATGAGTGTACTTTTATAAGTGAAGAAGAAGAGAAACACAACTGTTTTCAATTAATTAAGTCTTAAAACTTTTTTGGCATTACAAAAGGAAAAAAATGGATCATTATTGAACCATTGAGGAGATCAGGTCTAAATATGGTCATATAATATATGTTACATATGTTTCTTTTGTAATTTCTATAATTCCCCAACCATATTTAATTTTTAGTATTAATATTTTGATAAATATTTAGTAGTAGTATTATTATTTTTTGATTAGTAATGGTTTCATGAAAAATAAAATACATGAAGAATAAAAATAATGACATGTTTTATTCAATATAATGGTTGAAACCATACTATTTCATAAGGCCAAAATATCCTCACTAACTAAGAATACCTAATAAGACACCTGTCAAAATCATAGAATGACCACCAAACACAAAAAATGGACCAGGAATATAATGATATTTTTTCAGGCCTATCATAGTGAAGAACATTACATAATGAACAATGTAAACCATACTATTCATCAAGGGTATGTAGAGCACTATCTTAACCAAATTGGATTTTGTTGTTTGGAAAACCCTATAAAAGTATTTATAAGGCATTTTAGTTAAATATGGCCCTTGTTTGCTATTGTGGTCTATAGATAATCATTGATTTTTGTTACAGTCATACCATTTTATAATAGATTAGTATTTTCTAGTATTTTGAATATTTTATGTATTTTCATTATGTTAAATTCATATTTTTTATGATTATTAGAAATTTTGAATGTTTAAAAAATTTATTAATGTTATATGATTGATCATGGTTTTAATTGAAATTTTATATAGTTTTTGAAAATATAATGTTTCAAAGAATAAAATGAATTTAAAATCAAGTTTTAGATTAATTAAATTTAGCATATAGTTTGTTTTTAATAAAATGTATATTGATTAATTAATTTTTTAGCTTTCATTTGATTTAGAATAAGTAATATGGATATATTGATGTTGAAAATTTTAAAACATGAAAAGGATATAAAACAATGTCTTCCATTAATGATGTACTATCATAAATTTTTTACCTTTTTATCAAGGGTTATACAAAAAAATTTGATCCTTAAGGCTAGTGATATATACAATAGGGGATGTTTACCACACTACTCCCTATGGTGTGGGGTGGCATAGCCTTGGCTCCCCATCCAGCACAGGCCAGTCATGAGGGTGTGTGCTCCTACAGGGGTGCAGGAGAGTTATTAGGCAGAACCACCATGTGGGTTGTCATAGAGACATAGGGTGTTCGGAGAGCGCACCTATAAGAGATAAATGGAAAGAGGCGGTGCCTAAGAGGGAGAAGGGACTTCTTTGTTGTGCCCCGTGGGAATCACGGTTTAAATGGATTTTTAAAATCATTCCTCATTTTAATGTGGGGCATGGTTTTTAATGGAGATAAAATCATAGATGTTCAATTTTTCCACGAGATATCTCTGACATCCGATATATTCATCCTTCAAACCCCACCGCACGACACATCTACCATGTTTTCACAAGATCGTATGATCGAGGACGTAGTTAACCACGACCAATCTTTTTTTTAAAACCCATAGATTCAGCTTCACCCTACGATCAAGCCACATTTAATCTAAAGCAGAATTCTATTTTTAAATCCCTGAAGCTTACCACAGCCATCTGATCTTCCTCGATGATTTGAAATGTTCGACCTTTTTCCACACATCCATTTTTATTCTTCTTTTTTCTATTATCGCACCACTGCACAAGTTCACGTCTCATTCTCCTCTCCATTAATCCTCTTCAACCCATTGCACCTCTTCTCTCCATCTTATTCCCACCTTCTTTCTCCTTATTCATATACACGAGACTTGTTATATTTTAAAACCACACACATGGAACCATGTGTGTGTTTTTCACACACACAGAAACACAGATATATATATATATATACATATACATATACATATATATATTATCAACCCCCAATCCATTTGAGATATGGGTTAATCATGGTTTTTTTAATCTGAATAGTTAGGTTAGTATTTTGTTATGTTTTATTATTTATATGTTTATGATTGAACTGTGGTATATAGTAATTACATATAAATTGTTTATATAAACCGTTTATATAAACCATCAATTTCAAATTACCCCTATGGGTATTCATCCTTCCAACTCCTCTCCATCCTAATATTTTCTCTACTCTTCAAATGAATTCTGGTAAGGGTTCTTATTTAGTTTGGTTTTTTATTCGATAAAATTACATGTATATATATATACACACATTAATATATATATATATATATATATATCACACCTCTTCTGTATCGTATTTATCAAATAATGGAAATTGTTATGATGATATTTTATAATTCATATAAGGGATTATCTTTTTATGATTATTTAAACTATTTATATATACTTATATATATATATGATTATTTAAAAAAGTAAATAATTTTTTTTAATCATTTTTGAATGATGAATATTATTTTTAAATGATTTTAATCAAAGAAAGACAATCATAAATTGTTTCCTTTTTGTTTTATATAATTGATCCTAATAAAAATATATGTGTATATTAACTTAGATGTATAAAAACATATAAGATTTAATTATAATCTAAATTAGGATTTCATAAAACTGATTTTTGTTATTAAATTTTGTTTCAGGAAGTGTACAATATTTATAAGGATTTATCAAAAATTATTTTGGTAATGCAAATACTATTTATACACATTTTCATATAAGGTTTTATCCAATTTTAAAACCCAAATTTTATACATATAAGAACCCAAATTACACATATTCATGTCTTGAAATACTTTTAAACCTGGCGATGAATTATGTTTAAAATTTATGTTTTGATTTTTTCATTATGTTTTATATATTACACATGATACAATTTTATATTGGGAAAAAATAACAATACCTTGTTTTTTAGTGAGTACATAAATGTATTAAGAGGAAATCACCTTAATATTAGATGCATGTACTCACAATTTTATAATATTCAGATAGATGGTTGGAAAAATCTTTTATTCAATACATATGATTATACGTATTTTCCTTAACAGTTTTAGTGATATTGGTTAATTATTTTCTTTTTCATGAATAACTCACATTAAGTAATTGTTTTACATTTATACTTATTATATTTCAATTCATGAGGAATCTTCCACAATGAATGATAATGGTTATTAAAGGTTAATATTTAATCTCGTTAGCTCTACTATTTATGAGTGTATGGAAAATCAAAATCTTGAATTCAAAAATAGGTATTTTTTTATATACAATATTTAATTTCATAAAACAAGGGATTTTAATTTATTTATTATTAATTTTTTTGAAAAACCAAATAAATCATTTATATTATGTGCAACAGATATCATAACTTGTAGAAATATATATCCATGAGTCCATGCAGTCTTTTGTTTAATATTTATAGACAATTTATGACTCATTTTTGAGAATGGACATAAATGAAAAATTTAATTTAAATCTTATAATATCTAATGTATTAATAATTTAATTATTAGATGTGGTAAGGGATAGTTTGAATAAAATACATAAATTAATTTATTCAATGTGGTATAGGACTCTTAGAATAAAAGACATTAAATATTTATTCGAAGTGGTATGGGACACTTTATATAAAATAAATAATTTAATATTTCAAAGTGGTATATGATACATTTATTAAATACATTTAGACATAGGAGGAATGAATTTCACGGATTAGTGATGGGTGAGTCCCGATATATCCTCCCGATTCATTGGCATGTCTCATGAGACATACCAGATCATGGTACGAGTCCATAACAGAATGGTTATGTATTGTTTTCTCACGATGCCTTGACAAAATGTTATGATTGTCTGAAACTATGAATTTCCACAATATGTGATTAATATTTTACAATCAATGAGTGTTTTCAAATAGTATGATATAATTACGTAAGAATCATTTAATTATGGAAACTGTAGCAATTTCACATTTCATGATGAAGTATGTACATAGAATGATTCTTATAAAAAAAGTAGAGGATTTGTTTTCAAAACATTAACATAGATGTAAATATTACCTTAATCATTTCATGAGTTAAATTTTATGTTTCATGTGAATCATTATATTGTTAATTATGTTATTCTAAGATTTATTACATTTGTGAATTTTGTATCAGTATCATTGAATGTCATCCTATAATTAGTTATGCACATTTCCATGAATTTTTGTACATGTATGTGTACTCTGATATATTCTTTATCTGTAGAATTTAAATAAATAAATAAAATATGGTGTAATATATTTTCTGGAAAATGGCTTCATGTATCCTTTGAAAAATGTTGATGATATTCTTTAATAATGGTTTTTACCTAATAATTTTTTTTCAATTATTGAAATGAAAATAAAAAAATTAATTTCGTAATTTTGATTTACAACCCCTTACTAAGAATTTTATATTCCCACACTATAATTTGAATTTATTTTTTATAGGGTTAGTAGATTTTAAAAATATTGATTACTCCTATGTGATGGAAACAATATGAAACCTATCTTTGTCAAGCTGTTGAAGAAACATATCTACTATATCAATTTTTCATGAACCTAGACCGAAATGATTCTATGTCATGGAATGTGATATGAAATTTTTCAGCATGTTTTTATAAAAAAACTACAAAACATGTTATTGGAACTGACTCTGGGGTTTTAGGGTTGGGTCTTCACAATTTCACACCATATCTTTTTTGTTTATCCCCTAGTATACGCAAAATAACATTAACTATAATATTTTTTTTTTACTATTTTGTTTTCTCAAAAATTTAATTTGACCATATTAGATAATACTAATAATTCATATTGCAAATATATTATATAATTTTTTATTTTACATTTAATGAAATGGGAAATTTAAATTTAAAAAATACTTGAAGACATGATTAAAACACAGTTTTCCCAAGATAAATTTTATCAAAATATTAAAAAGGTTATATTCTAAAAATAAAAATGAAGTTGACTATAAAACCTAAATTTGATTTATTATAATATTAAGGATATAATATTTTATTTAAGTCATTTTAATCCAAAATTTAACATTATAAATTCATTAGTAAAAATGCATTTTTAAATAAAAAGTATTATTTTTCACTATTCCTCAAAAAATAATCTTTTTTAAAATATTTTAAAAATTCACACATAGATAATTATGAAATATATATTTAAAAGGTTATTTTTATTTTATTCAATATAAAAATTAGTTTAATTATTTTTCAACAAAATGAAATTTTTTTTTTTTGAGAATGATGTATTTTCAAAACATATAATGACATTGCAAAAAATTATGTAATTTTTCATCAATATGTTTATTTATATAAATACTTTATACAAAATATTGATAAAGTAAGTATTCATATTCATACCGCCATTTTTAATGGCTATGTTATCTCATTTATTGATATTAATATTAATAATATATAATGATTCGATATAAACAAGGTGCTTCTTGTAACACAAGCTATCGAAGAAAATAAATATATTCGAAAATATTTCATAAAAACTCAGATTTTTTATTCTTCCCCCATTAAAAACAATTCATTAATAATAAAACACATCACTTATGTACAAATAATTGAGGCTAATTCATCATCATTATGTTCCTAGGTTCTCACATAGTTTCCCAATAGGACGGTTTCTCCACATAATATTGACCATGTTACTTGTCTTATTTTATAGAAATTATATAGTACAATGAATAATATCCACCAATTGATCCTAATATAAAATAACATTATCAAACTGTATTACCTCTAAGTTTAATAGATCTGATGAAATGGGCATGTGCATCCTCAAATTTGATACCTAGAACACTTTGTAATATTGAGAGAGGTTCAGTAAAAGGGCCAATCCTTAAGCTAGAGTCTCGATAAGATGAGGATTTTATATGTGACTGAAATAACTAGGACTTTTTTAAATTACTTCGTAAATTTCATAACGAATATCCATAGAGAAAAACTAATAAAAATATTTCCACCCACACCAAAATCATAATAATGATAGTGAGAGTCAGCAAAACTTTTCAGCAAAATTTTTCCATCATTTGTTTTTCAAAATGGATCTAACCTTTTATTTATTTTATTTATCTAGATTAAGTCCCAATATATTTCTTTATCCAACATCATTCCAGTAAATTTGTACTTTAAACCTATTTTAATATTGTTTTTTATAGAGAAATATATGAATTCTTGAACATTGGTTATTGGTTAAAGAAAAATTGGCTAGATAAGGATGTTGATCCCAACTTCCATTTAAATCACTAGAAAAATATCTGAATATATCTTATAGGGATTGAATTGTTTTCCGAAAATGACCATCTAAATAATGATGATACATAGAGTTGAAACTCATATCTATATCAATAAATTGTTGAAGAATTATCTAGAAAAATGTGGTAAACCTCATATCCTGATCAGAAACAATTTAATGTGGTACCCCATGAAGAAGTACCATTTCATTTATGTATATTCAATAAAGTTGATCTAGAAAAAAATCATCCCTGATAGAATTGATTCTTATTGAATTTGTAAGTTGATAAAATTCAACCCTTATACTATTATTCTATATAGATGTTTTGGGGAATACAATATCCAATAAATCAATTTTGATGTTTCATATTTCCATTCTAGTATGGGTAATGGTTAAAACATCCCATGATAATTTTTCCACCTATTCATAAATTATTGTCATATTAATCATTGAGATACAAATATTTAAGTATCTCTATTAATTACACCCTAACTAAAATAATATTTTGTTTGTCTATAAATTATTTTCCATCATGGATTAATAAAGAATAAGATCCACAAATAATATCTAACATATATTTATAGAAATAATGAATAGTCAAAACACATAAATGGATCCTAAAAATAATAATTCTATTATGATCAATGTTAAACTCAAGAATATTTGTCACATTATTTTTATTCTCCATAACATCCTAGTATTATCCTTTTATCCTCTCATGGGGATATAGTTGAACACTTATTTCATAAATAGAAGATTTTAATGCTTCCTTTTATATTTCAAGATCTATCCTATGTAAATTTATAAATATTAGATCATATATGATCTAAATAATAGATAATCTTGTTTTATTCTTTCAACTCAAACATAATCCACCTTGTTTAATTTACCGTTGTGGAAATTTATTCATTAATAATATTCGTATTTAGATCTAACCATATTCTGTATCATATAATCAACTACTTTTGTGAGAATATATAGACTAATTTTTTTTTTGTCAGTATATATATCTCATATTTCACTATACATATAATCCTCCATTATCATTATTGAGACAATTACCTCATATAACACCAAATTGTGAGTTTTATAATTTTTCTCATGAATCTCTAAATGGCATATGACATAAGCCTTATACATGTCATTTATCATGAGACTTCATCCTAATCAATTCGTTAATTTATCACTATTGATTATAAAGACTTATACATTATAGGTTAATGTAATCATAGGTTTATTAAGAGATATTCTCTTTTTTTCCATGAAATTTCCGTAACCTTCATCTTTTTATAGGAACTTGTATCTCTTCTGAAATAAAATAGTTATTGGATTAGATATTTGTTACAAATTCCCCACATACCATCTATAATATCTTGGTAAACCAAGATAACTATCCAACTCAATCACTATGTTTGGTTTGTCTAAATGTTCATCAACCTCCAAATTTTTTTGATCTATAAATATACCCTCTCTTGGGATTGTATGACCTAAAATTGAATCCTTTTATTTCCAAAATTCACAATTTTTAAACGTTTTATAATCAATATCCTTCTCTAAGGACTATAGAACAATTCTCATGTGAACTTCATCATATTCATTTATCATTGAATAAATAATAATATTATAAATACAGAATACCAAAAACTGATAATGGAAATCTTTGATGACTCTATTCATTAAATCCCTAAGGATTGTGGTGGAATTAGTAAGACTATATGGAATAACTGTCTCTAAAGTCTCTATTCATTTATTCTTTAAACATAGTGGTTTAATTAGAAAGACCAAAT
The DNA here is from genome assembly GCA_963277665.1 of Viscum album. Taxonomy (NCBI): domain Eukaryota; kingdom Viridiplantae; phylum Streptophyta; class Magnoliopsida; order Santalales; family Viscaceae; genus Viscum; species Viscum album. The sequence continues at coordinate 897,617,332 of OY728138.1, forward strand.
TGAATAAGTATATACTTATAGTGTCTATAACTTTTAGTGATGTCTATCTTGAGTATATACTTCTTGTTGAGCCTCAATTGTTTATATCTGGAATGAAGGTCAATCTTTGTATAGTACTGATCTTTGAGTAGCTGATCAAATAGGTTATTAAAATGGGTTATTGGATTATTTTTCATGATTGTGACTTGTAAATATTTTTAAAATCAATGTAGACCCACATAAATATATCATTTTATTAAAAAATATAATATGTTCACCTCATGTTTACCCAACTAGAATAATGAGTCAATATTAAAGGTTCTCATATAGTTTATTCCTTAATTATTTAATCTCGATAATGTTTATTCATTATAGAGTCTTTGAAATATGTATGAACTCTATATTAATTATATTTAGAACTACAGTTCAAATTTTAGTAGAACATTTGTAAGATATTGTAGAAGAATATCAAAAAATTACAATACGATACCCATATCATTGATGTCATGTTTCTCCCCAATAATACAGGATAACCATTTTTATTAAATATGAAAAAAAAATTTATATATTATATTTTATTTCCATAAGAAGTTCATATTTATCATCACACTAATAGATGGTCAGAGGTTGGATTGGAATATATAATGTGACTTATCATACTTAGTAATTAATATGTGATTTGTGTTGTGAATGACAATTAATTCCTAAGACACCATAAAATTAAATTAGAGGGATAATAACATGATTTTCATGAAGCACTTTTCCATAAACATCATATAAAAATTAATAATAGATTTTTGATGTGATCCTTATACCATTATGTTTTTTCAGAACTAATTCAAAATATAATCATTAGTGTGGAGTTTTTAAACCCCTAGTAAATTAACAAGATATAATTGAGTGGGTATATTTAGAGTCAATAATTACATTAGTAGTTCTAGAGTGGATGGTATGTGTACCATTCATGATATCTTTTAACAATCATTATCTAAAATAGTTCTCATATGAGATTAATCTTTGTTTCATATATAAATTGATTTCTATGTTTGTTCATATATATAATACAACATATCCAAAAACTTGTTTGATGAATTCACATACACCTTACATTTGAACCATTAGATTTTGGGTGGTTCTTTCTATGGAGATTTCTCTCTGTTAACATTATTACATAACTTATTCTATTTAGTTCACTAATCAATTGTTTGATTACCATTCATACCATACATAAAAAATTTAGTATTACCCTTAAGGAAATTTCTACAATGACTCAATATACAGATTTATAATGATGGAAAAATAATCCTCTTTTCTCCTGGGTTTTATGATTTAGATCTACATTATGTATTTCATTTCATATCAAACCCATGTCATTTATGGGTAACCCCAATATCTATATCAACCTATATATAAAAATGAATGATTCTCTAATATATACTATAGTTTGTTTTGAAAACTCCCTTTGGCGATTTGGCTTTAAGGTACTAAAGAATATATCAACTTCACGTTCAAGTTGAACAATAATACCAGAATTGTACCTCACAATTATTGTAAAATGTCCCAAATATGTACCAATAGATTCATCATCCTTATTCTTTGAATAATGTAATTACTTTTCTACTTTCATGTGATGGATACAAGTAATGTGATTATTGAAAAATTAATTCTTAAACTCATCCAATTCCATTGATTTAATTTCATCTTTTTGACTCATATTTTTTATAATAGTCAACCAGTGGTCTACTTCACCTACCAAATGATAGACAACCAAAATGAAATTTTAATTCTCCAAACACTATAGAATGGGAAATATCATTTCAATGTCATTGATATTTTTCTATGTAACTAATGTATCAATAATAAAATTAAAATGTGGTATATGCTTCATCATTATAAAATCAATATAAAATTTTTCCCACCTTTTCTGTTTGTATGTTTGACATGATTCATATCTTGAGAAGGATTTATTAGAATACAAAAGAGATGTTAAATTTAAACATCCATCATTTTTAGTTGATTGGGAGGAATAAATATTCATTTTTTATCACACTTATCATTTACATGATTCCTTCAATTTCATCCATTGACAAAAACCAAAAATACATATGCTATTTAACAAATATGATAGTTGGAAAAAACATAATCCTGGAAGAAAACATATAGTATGTCAAAATCATGTAAAATTCTTTTAAAACAATGAAACCATAGGATTAACTAGGTTAATTCATCATAATTATACAAATAATCCATGATGGTTCGTAAATATAATGTTAATTAACCAAGGAATATTCCCTATGAATGTAATACCAGGTGTGCAATAAAGCTCATTTTTGGGTAATATGTAATGCTTCACTCGTGGCCAACACAACATTGTAGGAATTATTACCACTAGTTATATTTGTACCAAAACCATGTTGACATGTTTTATCCAAACTAGGATATATTAATAGAGAATTAATACTCAATTTTCTATAATAATTTACGTTATTCGCATATTCTTTTGATTATATATTATTTTTTTATAAGAATCTCATCCTCATTTCCTAATGTTAAATTCTGAATTTACCTTATACTATCTATTATGACCCATTATTTTCATATATATATATATTACATTTTAATATATAAATATTCATTACATATCAAATTGAACCATGCTAGAACCATTTTCACCATGTTCCTTTAGAATAATAGAAACAGAAACAACATGTTCATAAGAAATATTTAACATCTCTCACCTAAATTGTTTTAAATAGAAAGCTTATAAGGCTTATTATGCATAATACACATCATAATAACATGAAGAATGTGAATATTTGAAAGGTTGAGCACAAATTCTCAATAAGGGTAAAAAGGGAGGTATAAATTATCTTAAAATAAAAAAACTAAAATAATGGTATGAGAACATGAACTTGACTTTTATAAACCATACCCTTTATATCATAGACAATAAAATTGTGTCATAGAATAACTAATAGTAGTTCATATGATATGTCATAAAAGAATAAAATAACACGAGACAAGATATCATATCATATGAATAATACATAGTCTTATGGAATACACAAAAGCATAAGAAATAATTTTATTATTAGACAAGATTCATTTCCAATGATATAATAAAGGAATGGTTTTACTCCCTGAACCATCATATCAGTCATGTTTCATTAATATGGAATCCATGTTTTATAAATTCTCTTTCTATAATTAATCCACTCCCCATTTAATTATACTTTATCTCAAGAGATATCAACCATTAAAAATTTAATTGGTTGGAGATATATGTTCCATTAATCACATAATTAAAATAATATATGTGTGTGCCTCAATATAACAAAATATACATCATATCAGAACTCATGAAAAGAAATGTGTATCATGAAAATCTCAATATATCATAACATATTGAAAAATAATGGGGTTCATAATCATTTCATACTCAAAATCATAAACCATTCGATATAAGGATTGGAATTATATCCTTTTATCATATACACAATAAAATAATTGTAATATACACGGATTTCGTCATTTAAATAAAATTATTTTAAAATAACATTTGGAATAAATCTTTCAGAAAATAATATTTCCACTTTTAAAATGACTTTTTTAAAACAAAAAGATAAAAAAATTGGTCATTTTTTTAGATATAACATTTAGAACATATAAAAAATGATTTATAACATTGAGTGATCTTGATGGAGGGAGTTGTTTTCCCTACAATACATGTTAATATTGTGATTCCTTTCATATTTTTTAAAAAATTCCAATGGAACATGTTTGGAAATCGATGAAAATATTCCCTCTAAAAATTTTATAAAAATTAAAAAAGGATAAAAATAAAATTCAACTATCATACATATATATTAAAACATTCATAAAAAAAATTTTATGAAACAAAAAAAATTATAGAAAAATGGATTTTGACCAAATAAATAAATAAGGTCTATTATTGATAAAATAATCATTTATATTAAGGAGAATGTAGATAGGGGAAATAAAAGGTAATGCTTTTATTCTCAATAAATAATAAAAATATAATAAAATTCATGCGTTTCTTGATAGATAGTTCATAATGATTAATATCCCAAAACATAATCACAAACATTTCTAATAATCAATAATATTGAAATATAAAAATTTGACCACATATTTGTCTGTTGAATATTAATCTCTTTGAATTAAATAATATTATATGGCTGTGTATATCAAATAATTTTATGATAAGTCTAATAAAATATATAACTCCCAAAAATTCCAACCTATGAACACTGTATTAGATAGTGTGTAAGAAATGCGACATGAAGCACGTAAGGGAAAATAATATCCGGATACTATAATATATGTTTTCTATTTTAAATAAATTATATACATGATATAGCTTGTAATTCTCACAACACTGAGTTATATTACATTAAACGCAAGAGATACCATCCATGATATCTTGTGTTTCATGCAAAACTGTGTTTTTCTAAATAACAAAGTCATTTTATAATATTATTATATAATATAACATAATCATACTATTATGATAAACGTTATTAATATTATTAACTAAATTATGAATGTTTATGGCCAATATAATTATATTATGAATTCATAAGTTACCAATTAATTATAAATTAAAATAATAGTCAATGGAATATAGATAAAAATATAAATATTTTTATGATTCTAAGGAGTTTTATCTTAATATAACTATTTAATTACAATTCTATTATTTTTTTAATAAAAAAAATATGTAATATATTCAATAAAATATTTTACATTTTTATACATTAGGAATTATATGCATAAGTTAAGAACCAACCGAATTTTACATGTTAAAACCAATAGCCTCATAAATATAGTTTTCCTGGATTTTAATGGAGAAGCTATTTTAAATCTTAATTTTGAAACATTTATAATATATATTTTTAAAAATATATCAATTATTAGAAATATGTACCTAAAATTTACAATGTTTAAATTATTTTATTCTTCTAAGAAAAGCGCTGATAAAGGGGTCCTTTATCAGTGCCAAAAAAGCGCTGATAAAGTGTCACTTTTATCAGTGCTAAAAAAAAGCGCTGATAAAGGAACCCTTTATCTGCACTTTTTTCACGCTGATAAAGGGGTGATTTATCAGCGCATTTCCCGAGCACTGATAAATGTTACGTTTAAAAAAAATTATATTTTTTCATGAAAATTAATATTTTGTTATATAAGTATATATATATTGATATAAATACAATATATATTTTTTAAATATGTCTTGAGATACATATATATAGACTATTACATTTAATATATATGAAATTTAGTTAAAATGGCTTCAAAATATTTTTTTAAAAAATTATTAATTAATAATTTTCTAATTAATATCAATTAAAAATCATTTAGTAAAAATTTGAGGACACAAAAAATCAAAACAATTAATAAAAGATCTAAAATATGTTGAAAATGTAGCTCAAACTTCAAACGGCCATAAAATTTGATCCAGGTGTTCGTTTGAGCTCTACAGCATATCAAATCGAAGCCTGCAACGAGATCTACATGCTAGTGGCTCAGGAATAGCCTCTTTCACATTCATATAGCCCAAAAAAGGACCATATGGCCTCCAAAACTATGTTTTTAGTCGGGATACCCCGATTTTTTAACATTCAAACAGGTATAACTTCTGATTCGGATGTTCGTTAGGCCTGTACCACATTTGATATCAAAGATTGTATCATTTTCTTGGATTTGACTTATTGTGGCATTGAAATGGAATTATAAATTATATGTTATGGTTGTTTTAACATTCAATGGATTTTCAAATACACATATATATGTATTTATTCATAAATATATATGTGTCTGTGTGTGTGGGTGGCTATGTGTGTGTCTATGTGTTGTATATATGTATGTATTTATTTATTTACTTATAAACACACATCAAAAACATATTTTTTCATAATTGTATTTAAAACTGATCTTATAAGTACATTCTATGGCTTTTCAAATACACATATATATGTATTTATTCGTAAATATATGTGTATTTGTGTGTGTCTGTGTGTCTCTGTGTGTGTGTCTCTCTATGTCTGTCTATGTGTTGTATATATCTATATATGTATGTATTTATTTATTTATTTATAAACACACATAAAAACATATTTCATCATAAATGTATTTAAAACTAGTCTTATAAGTACATATTAATATACAAATAAATATACGTATACAAATTATAACTAAATATATATATAAATATATTAATATACGAATTAATATATAAATATATATATAATAATATATGAAGAAATATATTTATGTTAATATGAATCTATATCAATATATGAATAAATATAACTATATATATATATATAGATATATCATTAAATAGAGAACAAAATGAAATGGCTTAGTGGTAAATGTGCAGCCGCGAAATGGGGGAGGTCCTGGGTTCGAGTTTGGGTGGAAGAAAAGGGGGTTCACACGTATGAGGATGCGCGGGAAGGGCAGTGCGCTGGAGATCTCACAGCACTTATAAATGGGGTGTGAAGAACTGATAAAAACATTCCACACATTATTTATAATTATTTTTATTATTTTTTATTTTATGACCATTATCAGTGCTTTTTTTAGCACTTATAAAAGGAGCCTTTTTCAGAAATTTTCAGAGCGCTTATAAAAGGGACCCAACTATATTAGCACTGAGATTTACAATGATTTTTAGCACTGTTAAAGCCCGTTTTGAGCGCTGATATAGGCCGTTTTTGTAGTAGTGGTGGCTTCTAAAATAGAGCGGAACCAATCCGAGGTGTAATTATTGAGTGTAAAACCCCTAAAGGAAGGATTTAAAGGTTCTAGTGTCTCATAGCCTAGAACAAAGAAGAAGGACAAGGGAGGATGATATATTGTCCCTTTTAATGATTTAATAGGGCGACGGTTTAAGATCTGGTTAATTCCCTATTAAAAATGGATCAAATTAACCCACATAGTTTGACCAAATAAAAACATCTCGAGCCATAGGAATAATTAAAATAGGAGTTATGGCCTATTAATTAGACATAGAGTCCTTAAATTGAGGCTTTAAATGCATTTTATGTCAAAGGAAAACGCTAAATGGGTGAAATTGTAGGAATCTGGAAATACTGTGCATGGCTACCATTAGAAGGTTACCATTAGAATGTTAGTATTCTAGAAACATTGTTCATGGTTCCCATTATAAGGTCACCGTGAGAAGGGTACCATTATAGAAACATTTTCCATGGTCACCGTTAAAAGTTCACTGTTAGAAGGTTACCATTCTAGAAACATTGTTCATGGTCACCGTTAGAAGTTTACAGTTCTTGAAACATTGTTCATGGTCACCGTTAGAAGGTCACCGTTAGAAGGATACCGTTAGAAGGATACCATTCTGGAAGCATTGTTCATTCTCATTGTTAGAAGGTTAACATTATAAGGTTACCATTCTGTAACCACTGTACATGGTAATCGTTAGATGGTTACCATTCTGGAAACACTATTTATGGTCACCATTTGAAGGTTACCATTAGAAGGTTACAATTTGGGAACACTGTTCATGGTCTCCGTTAGAAGGTTACCATTCTGGAAACAGTGTTCATGGTCACCGTTAGAAGGTTACCATTAAAAGGCTATCATTCTTGAAACACTGTTCATTGTCACTGTTAGAAGGATACCGTTGGAAGGTTACCATTCTGAGAACATTATTCACATAACTGAAAAATTGATAAACTATTGGGAAAAAGACACCCTAACCTCCCAAAACACCTCAAAAACCATAATTCAACAAAGGAATGGACTGGAGTGGTCCAGGACATTACAAAATGGAACTGAATATAGAAAAGAGTTATTGAAATCATTTTTATCATAATCGTAATGGAAAAAATTTGGGGTCACTTTAAAAAGTAGTTTTTAGTTGGGTTAAGTGATTTTTTTGAAAAATGTACTTTTGAAAATAATCACCAATAATATTGCCTTGTATGTTACATAATGGTTTCCCAAAATAAATGTGTTATAGAAGAAAGGACACATGGTTTTGACATGTAAAAACTATTAAATCATCTTATTATTCCTGGGATTGAAACCCACACTCTAATATGAGTAGTAAAATGATCTTTGTATTAAAATTTTGTTTTCCAAAATATGATTATAAAATAACATATAACGAAATATTATTTTTGAAAATCCCACAAAGGGAAGATTAATCTTCAAAAAAACACTATAACTCAATGAGTGATTTTTGAGTTAGTAATAAATGGTATGGGAAACATATCTCAAGATGTGAGAAATATTTATATTGGGGTTTATGTAATAGGAATTTATTTATATATACAAAAAGACATAAAAACACATAAACACATCTATTGGAAGAATAAACACATGAAATAGAAAATATATGATAAAAATAAGCCATGTGTATTAAATAAACCATAAATGTAAAATAAGGTACATAAATTGTTTTATGTCTCAAAGAATCAAATTTGAGATAGACAGAACCCTTACGACATTAGAAGCATTCGAAATAGAACCCCTTAAAATCATGGAATAGTAAATGATAATATATACCAATATTAAAATATTACTCATTATATTATATCTTAAATAGCCACTATATACACCACTTAAATTAAATTATGCTCATATTACTAAACGTGTCTCAAAGAGAAGAATTTGAGGTGAAAAACCTTACCTTAAATAATTGTTATGTCAAAATTCACTATAAAATTCTATATCATGTACAAAAATATACTAATAACTCATTTAATATCATTAATATTAATATATTAATAATTTTATAAAATTATTTAATAATATATTATTAATATATTTACCAATAATATTTTATTTTGATCATCGAGTGTTAGAAATTTATGTTGTTTTTTCGTAAAAAAGATTCACAAAGATGTGGCCGATTATCACAAAGTGGTTTAAAGTTAATCATTTTCAAATAACTAAATATAAAAAATTCATATTTCAGTTATTAATTAAATCCCATTTTCATTAGGTTGAATATTGAATATGACCTGTGAAAATGGAAACCATGATGAACTATTTTTTGACATATTTAATGATCAAAAGGTAAGATATTAAATATTATTTAAAATAATATCAAAAAAATATTTAAAATATTTAAAATATATTAAATATATAATTTCATAATAATATTATAAAAATATTAAATCACATGGTCAATTATTAAATAATCATTATAGCATTATTTACATAGGTAGTTAAATTGACTCAAGATATAATTTGTTAAAAGAATTCAATCAGTAGAGAGATCTTTTTAGATAATAAAAATATGACATATAAAAAATCATAAATACTTCATAAAAATCATATAATATCATTAAATACATTTTAGGAACCATCAATTATCTATATCAATGATAAATGAAATTATTTGTTCATAGAGGTGGTTGTCTACATGTGCAAAGAATTAAAGATCCCATTTGAAAATAAATGGATAGAATGATGTGCTATGAAAAATTTTCATTAAAAATATTAATTCCTGAAATATAAAACATTCTTATTTTTCAAATATATCCTTGATACCAAGTTTGAATGGTCCTGACATAAAATAAACAATATTTTTTTTGGAGGCGGTATTCTTAACACATGCACGATCGATGTAATTTTATTTTCATTGTGGATGGAAAATAAAAAACAATTTTTTTCCAATTAATATATTAAAATATTATAATAAAAAAAAATACTTATTTCATTATTTTAATATAATTTAGGAATATTTTTGATGTATTTCAGTAAAAGAAAAGAGTGTGTGATTGAAAAAATCACATTGGAAGCTTGAATTTTATCTTGGAAAAATTCTTGGAAATGAGGTCCTTCAAAAAAGCGGAGACCAAAATCTTATCAGGGTCTAAATCGTAGAATTTTCGAATAGTTTTTTTAAGAAATTATAATTAAATGTGATTCATTATGTTGTTTATGTGTTACCATTTTATAAGTGAATGTAAGGATTGTTTCGGTAGTAATAATTACCTATTAAATAATGTAATAATACAGTGCTTTGTTTTTGGGAATGAAAATTGGAAATAGAGGATGTAAATTATGTTTAGGTAAATATTATCTTGACCAACTAATTTTAGAGACAACCGAGACTGTTTCTAGGATTCATTATTTATTATTTTTAACTTTTATGCTCATTTAATTTTAGATTAGTAATTAATTTTTATAATTAATAATTAATAAAAATGAAAAAAATATAGATTAGAAATTTTACCTAATTTTAAACAGTAAATTTAATTTTTCTATTTCATTTCACAAATTATTTTTTTTGGATTGAAAATTTATTTTTAATATTATCTCACATTACAAATAAAAAACTTTTTTTTTAAAATGTGTAATTTTCTCTTTTAAAATTTATATACAATATAATATTATAATATATAATGATTTATATGTATTAAAATATTTTATTAGAAAAAAATAAAATGAATATTTATTTTAAATCAATGTAAAACTGAAATTCACCATAAAAAAATTCTTAATTAGAAGAAACGTCCAAAATTGTTTTAAATAATTTTTTATCTAGTTCTAAATTTGTTATACATTGGATTTGTAAGTAAAAAGAATAAAATTTGAAATTAATAATGTTATTCCATAAGTAAATATTTTATTATTTATTTTTTATATTCTTGGATATGTTAACATAATTATAAAATCATAAAAATTATTATTTTCAGTAATAACATCCTTTTCTACTGAAAATCATAATTTATTTGAAACAGCAAAACAATTAATTCAAATTCAATTTTGATATGAGGAATTAAAATAATATTATTTTATCAAATTTAAAATATATAATTTTTAAATTTATTCTTAAAATTAAAATATATAATATATGGAAAATAAATTCTATTGAAAATTTCCTTTTCAATATTATCTCATATTAATTATTTATCATCCAATGGTAATAACATCTAATTGATTAATATATTAGTGTTTATTATATTTTTATTCTAATAATATGTTATGGTTTGTTAGTATTTGGTGTAGCATGTAACTTACATTATGGAACATAACATTGGATTTACAAAGTCTGGAATTTTCGGTCATTACACCAATATAGATTTCCCCTACAATTAAAACTAAATAATGAAATTGAAGAGTTTAGTAGAAGATATAAACTATAAAAGGAAGTGCCAAAAAAATTTGTGTGAAATATATAATGGTGAAGTTATATAATGGTGTTTTATATACATATAATGTGAAATGGGCTACATGACCATCATGATATGATTGTTACCTGACCATTGTTCAATATTGCCATTACTTAATAAGAACATTGTAATTAGATTTTATAATGAGTTATATTGATAGATAATTGAATTTTTAATGTATAAACTATGGATTAAACTAAAAGGATTATATATTTTGAAGCCCATGAATCAGAATACAGGTGGGAGGAAACATCACTTGGGTTTACCCATGATGAATCCCAAGTGGTGCTTCAACATTAAGGGCTCATGTGAAATTAGTTATGGTATAAGTTCAATATTATGTAGGTCGCCACATGATCAATGTTCATTGAGTCACCCCATGAATGTAACCTCATCCCACACCATAATTATAGGGAATATGTTTTTTAAATAAGGGGTTATGTATCTAGACCCCAGTATTATAAGGTGTAATTTTGTCTCTAGAAATAAAAAATAATATCTCCCATCCACTTTTAAATATTAAATTTACTTAATAAAGTAAAAGTTTATATTAGAGGAATATGATATATAGATTTTGGATATAAAAAACATAATTAATTTATTGAAAAATGTATAATTAAAATATATTTTCACGATAAATTCAATTATTTAAAATACAATTTATTTTCATGAAATATTATTAAAAAAATCTATTTTTTTTAAATATAAATTATAAAAAAATTTTATAATGTACAATGTAATTTTTATAAATTTTTTAAAGTTGATTATTTCCTAAAAACTATTTTTTTCTAAATATAAGGTTGTTTATAAAAAATTTAATATATTCATACATAGAAAATTATTTTGACAAAATAAACATTCTATTTGATATTATCACATCAAAATTTGGTTTGGATAAATGTTTGGGAATTCTGAAAAAAAAAATTATTTTTCTATTAATAGTAAAAACCCAATTTTTTGTTTTTAATATGATTTATGGCTTCAGAAATATATAATATTTATTAAATAATTAAAATAAGTGAATTTAAAACAAAATATTGTTATTTTATTAAAACATTCAATCATAATAAAACATAAATACATTCCAGACATATAAATAACATTCCATATACTAAATGGGAAATTATTATTTATTAAAATAATATCATTTGGAAATATTAATTTCTCATTACCATAGTAATATTATAAAATTTATTTCACTTCGATATTTAATAAAAGTGAAGAAATAATTATGTTTCTAGAACCATGCTATTAAATTGTGTGTAAAATAATGGTATTCTTTTTTCCACAACATAGAATCTCAACTCCATTATATAGAAATTAATAAAAAGTTCTACTAATTTCACTAAAAATATTCACCTATCATATATAGTTAATTCAATACCTATCCATTTGGCATTATGTTCCCCAAATATCCCTTTCTATTTAATTTACAAGGACTTTTAATGGTTTCAAATAACTCTCCTCAAGATTTAGGATGTTATCTCAGAATGTAAGGGATTTTCCTCCCCACCCTTCTTATCAAATTACATCGATTATTGGTAGTTTTCATAATTCCATATTATTATGTTATTATGTGAACATGATCATTAATATACAATAAATTTTTTATATCAATGGTATACTTCCATTCTCTCTTATTAATCTCATTCCATAAACAACCTTTTTACCTATTACACTGTAGAAATGATTATTTTATTTCCTATGACTCATTTTTTATATTTTGAGTATCAAACATTAATTTTATTCAATTATATTCATATATATGTAATTATAATTTATTTATTCATTATTATCATGTATGAAACACAAATTCCATTCTCATGGGTTAAAAATGATTAAATGTTCATTTCGTTAAAAACTTATGTACGTAATGATTTTATATAAAACATATTCGTTATCCACTATGACTTATTAATGAAATGATTTATTATAATAAATATACAACATGTGATTTAATACATATGATGCATGTTCCCTAATGGTGCTCCAATTCATTTGGAAAATAATTAATCTTTAATGATGGCATGTTTTATGATGCCTTGGTGAATAACAATGGTAATATGTTTTATGAAACATTAGTATTAAACCATGGAGATAGGCTTATGAATATCCATTTTTATTTTTTCAAAGATTTTACATGTTATTAAACATTATTATCCCATCTTATGCTTCACATTTATTAAATTTAATCAATCGTGTTAACTTTTATTTTATTTTTCTGTTGCTACTATTTATTCCCTCCCTTATCCATTATTGTATGCCCATAATAAATTACTTGTATTGAAGTGACATCGGTTAAAATAAATAAGTTCTATATAAATAGGATCAAATAATATTTATGTTTATGTTTTTATTCTTTAATTCCTTAATTATGTACCTAATATCTAGGACACTAAACCTCAAATGGTCCCTCAAAGTTATTAATATAATATTTTGTTAGGATTTGTGTTAAAAATAATATATTAATAAGTGGGTCTCCATTTTATGTATGAAATTAAAGGATTAATTACGTGTAGAAATAAATAAATTTAAACATTATCAACAACCATATGGTTAGGTTAAAATATAAAAAAACCTCCAATTTCTTTAAATATGAATTGAGTTTCTTCTAAGAAATAAAATCCCAATCTAGATACTAGAAATGGATTTTATCTAGATCAAATGTATCATGGGGTAATAACCCTAAAAAGTATTTTGTCGTATTAACATGACATGAACTTGGTGAAAAAATTGCCTTTGTTACAGACCTTATTTTAGACTCTCGGGGACATGAATTGGTTTATCACATGGTTTTTACAAACCCTCATAGAGGATATAATTATAATGAAATTTATTTAAAATATAATATCCTATAATCATGTTATTAGAAAGTTTTAAGATTAAAATTCCATTAATATATATTATCCCGTGATTTAAAATAGTATCAATTATCACATTTTTTTACTTCTATATAAATAGTTGGAAATTAAGGAGATTATGTAAGTAATGGATGGGATGAAAAAATTAAAAATGTTCTTCTAAATATTATGTAATGTTGGTTTGAAATCATTAAGATGGTTATAATAATGTTAACATAGACCATGAATAATAATCTAAAGCATTTGGAGTGTATAGTTTCAGAATTTAAGTAATAATTAGAAGATAAATCACGATTTCATCAAATTCCACCAATTGTTAGTCTATCATTAGATCAAATGATTCCAAAATAATCTATAAATACAATAGAAAAAATATTTTCAACTATATATTTTTTCTGAGAAATAGAACGTCACATTAGTGATTTACTTCATATAGGGAGAAGGTGTTCAATAGTGTACACTCATTTAGAACTTCAATCTGAAGGAAGTAGTTGAGTCTTGGAGTAGAAATACATGAAAACAAATTCTATTTTCAATATATAATTTCTGTACACCCTCCAAACCAATATGCAGAGCCAATTACATGAGATTACATTAAAGAATAATGAATTAGTAAAATTGAATTATATGAATTTTAAAAATTATTTTTTAATTGATTTAATCATTTTTATTTATAGTAATTTGAAAATTGACTGGTTCTTTGGTGGGATAAGAACAAATCTGTAGAAACCTCTGGATATTACAAACTTTTTGAGTTATAAAAAAATAGTATGTACCACTATTAAAGTTTAAAAGGTGTTTAGAGATTCATAGTGGTATATTGATTATATTTCAATATGAGTATGATGTAGAAAAAATTTAGAAAAAATTTAGACCATGAAAGGGAATGATTGAAATGAAAAATATCCATGTGAAATAAGTGTAGGAAAAATCTCTCTAGGATTTTCTACAAGTAATTGGAATGCAATACAATTGTGAATAACATGACCATATAGATTGAAACTGATATTATAACAACCCAATCCATTAAAATACTCTATTAAATTATTCTAAACATATTCTTACAAAAAAAATACTAAGGATTGAGATTGATAATTTATTTGGATGATTAGATACCTAATTTCAAAATAATAAACATAAACATAGTTTGTTTATTTAAAACACTAAATTTTTATAGAACTCCCATAAATCCTATAAATTTTCATTCAATATCAAAAGAAAAAATAGATTTTCAAAATAGTGTGATTGGAAAGGGAATATACATGAAAATATATTATTAAATCAGAATCAAGAGGTATAACAGGATATCATAATTAGAATGATCATGGGAATGAAAAATTTGATTAAGTTATTGAAATAATAAGATCATGTAATCATAAATATTAGGAAAAAGAGAAAACAAGACCTCAAAAGTATATTTTAAAGATTTATGCCTTGTACATAATCATATTCAACAGATTACACCCTTGGGAATCATTATATTCAAAGGATTACAACCTAGACCATCATAAATGACTAAGTTTACTCTTTAATCCTATACATAGATTCTCATGGGACATTAACATTATAAAATGAATTGGGGGATTATAATAGACCCAAAAATAAAAACATAGGTTCAGTAGCATCATATTATATTCATTTTAATTTAATGAAAATGGAAAAAAACTAACACTATATATGAATCAAAATCATGATAATCCCAAGAGAATAATTTTGGGTTTAGAATATTGTCTTATAGAATAGATGAAGGACATATCATATGTATTCCATTGATAAGAATGAATAAAATCATTTTGAATATTCATAACTGAAAAAATAAAATATATTTTAAATATGGGAAGAACATTTAACAAATAATTCATAAAATAATTCTAATAAATAAGAATAAAAAGAACATCCTATAGGATTGTTTTGGAAAGGTGTAAAGGGTATTTTATTGAATAAAAAGAAAAAATGAATTATTTTGCACCCATAATAGAACTAAAGATTGTTTTCATTAAAAAATAATGTTCTAAGAAAATATATAATGATTTTAAACATTTTATGGGTTTGATACATCACATGATTATTGATAAAGATATGATCCCATGAAATTCAGGTTCACATAAACGAGAATGAAATGAAAAGTAAGTAAAATTTACTTTAACTAAAAAATTAATTTAAAATAAGTGAGGTATATATATAAAAAAATATTTAAATAGGCTGTAGGTGACAGTATTTAGAATAAAATAATTGAAGATGTGGGAAAATAAAGAGAATGTGAAACCAACATGTAACATGGGGTTGGTTCAGATCGTCCCTTATCATATATATATATAAGTGATATAAACTTTCAATTATCATATAATGTAATTAAATTAAGTTGTTGAAATATATTCTAAATAATATTATTCGATTATATTTAATTTTATGAGGACTAATTTTTATATTTTGGAATATATTTTAAATAAATTTTTTTCTTATGTGGGTTATATGAGATATTTTGGTAAATTTTTATTAATAATTTAGTTTTCATGAAATTGGAAAAAAAAATTAAAATTACTTCATGATATATATATTTGTGTATGATTATGTTTTTATTATTTCATTACAATAATACTTATACAATTTCAAATATTAACCCCAAAAGATCTAAATTAATTGATGTTCTTTATTATGTCAGTTTAAAGTGGTTAAAGTAACTATATACATTTATTATTTTTATTAATAAAATAATTTTATACATTTTAATTACATATTAATATTTTTTAAAAATATATTTACATAATAATATTTTTAATGTTATCCATGTTGGGTATCTATGAAAAAAACATGTTTTTCATGGAGGCAATTGTCCGCAAACATGTACGATGACCTTTTCATTTCATCGTAGAATGAGAGGTGTGAAGGTGGATATTATATAATAATTTATTTATTGAAATAAATTATATAAACCATACATAATCATCAATACCATCATTATAGAATTTAAGAGATGTGCTAATGAAAAACTGAAAGAGTCGCTTCTTGGAGGTGATAATCCACACACAGAGACTAATGACGATTCATGTTTATCTTAGTAGATAAATAGAATAAATAAAGGGTTTATCATTATTATAACAATAACTAAAAAATTATTTTTAGGTTATTATTATTGTATGTTATTGTTTGTTTATAGTGAAAATAATAAGAAAGATGTTCTATGAAAGGTGTGATACCTTGGTCGATACATTGACCTTCCTCATAATGAAGACTGCATATTTTGGGGACTTAGTATATTTTTTTTTTGAAAAGGAGAATTAGGTCATATAGATGACATCAAAGAGTGGAAATTGTGGTAGTGTACCTCGGAATTGTTGAAATATGAGTGGATTACAGAATGGGTGGAATTCATCCCCCTTACATAACATAAGAAGAGGTAATTTTTCATGGAAAAGAAAATAAAGTAAGGGGTAATAATGTAATGACATAAATTTATGGTGATTCAGAAAAGGTGAGGATTCTATGACCTGTATGTAAGACTTTACAACCAAAAAACTGAATTCCATATGTTCTAAAGGTTGTATTAAATGATGAAAATTTGATGTAGCCTAGATAATTTATTGATAAGTTAATTACTCATAATTAGATATTAATCATATTAATTAGTTTATAAATAAAAATATAAGTTGAACTATACAAAAAAAATTTAACATGCTGAGTCAAAATATGGGATCTATTTAATCTAATTCATTTAATATATATGAGAAAAAAATTCTAATTAACAAGAAAATATTACCTAAAAATTGTTTATAAAAAAAACATGTTTCACAAATTTAAACTTATGTTTAAGATGAATTTTATAAGTTAAATGATTTTAAGGATAGTAATTTATTTTTTATATAAAATTTTTGTGACATTAAAATCAATCAAAAATCAATTTTCACCATCAAAATTATAATTCAGAAGAAACAAGAAAATACCATTTTAAATTCAAATATAATAAATCCTAATCAAAATGATATTACAAAGAGAATTTGTATGATCATAAATATTTTTTATATTTTAATATTATAGCTTTTATAAATATATTTTAGGATTTAAAATATATTATAAACATTTATACTACTCACATATAATCATAATGTGATAAAAGTACATATTTCGGAAGAAAATATATTTCCCAATTTTCAAAACAAAATTACTGTAGAAAAATACCAAAAAATTATCCTAAGCTCAATTTAAAATAGTGAATTAAAATTTTAAATTAATTTTATTATATTCAACTTATATATGTGTGAGACATTTTTTAGATATTAGTGCTTAAAATGGAATAATTTTTTTAATTCCATTTTAAGACATGTAATATATCTGTATTACTATTACAAAAATTATATTTTTATCCAAATATAATTTTATAAAATTATTATGATATGAATTGAGGATAAGTGATGTTATTTCTTATTAATGTTACATTATTGAAAACTAGTTTCTATTTAGAATTTAAATTTTTTTTTGATAACATCGGGTCATTACCAAAGAGAAGATATAAAGCCTCAATATTTGAATTTTGATGAAAAATGAACGATAGTACAAGAAAAACCTAAACCAAAATACTTAAATTTTATGGATAATATAAACATCACTAGTCAGTTTAGAAATTAGAATATATAGGAGGGAAAAATTTATCAACCTTAGATGAGGCCATGTGATAATATACATTGATTTGTAATCATGTTAGTTGAAGTTAATTCATCAAATTATTTTGTGGTAGCTATACTCATAATACACACAATGGTGTAAATTATTTTGTTTGATTCTGGTTCTACTTATTGTTTTATTTCATTTAATTTTATAAAGAACATCTTGTTTAACCCATAGCTACAAGTGGTTGGTTATTTAGTCAACAATCCTGGAGGAAGTATTCAAATGTTAAATATATATATGGATTAACTTATTAAATTTAGTGAGTATAATATATCTATTGACATAGTGTTCATTTTTATTGTGGAATTTTATAAAATACTAAAGATGGATTTATTATTTATGTACAATGCATGTTTTAATTGTAAAATATGGAAAATATTAGTTTTCTTAATTTTGGGAATTTTAATTACTTTTAGGGATAGATATCCTAGCCCGAGACATATCATGAAACACATCCCATTTTTTTATTCATTGAACTGATTTTTGAATAAGGGAATGGAAGTGAACGTATAAATATAGGATATTTTTTCATTTTCCATGAATACCTTAATGTATTTCTTGATGATTTATCAAGACCTACCCTAGAAAGAGAGGTAGATTTATAAATTCAAAACACACCCTGAACTAAGAAAATATCAAGGACCCCATATAAAATAGAATATGTTGTGTTAATGTAATTTATGAAATAATAACAAGATCATTTGGAAAATTGTTTAATTCAACCAAGTTTGTCTCCATGAGGAGACCATATTTTATTCATGAATAAAAAATAGAGATATATTTTGATATGAATTGATTATTTAGAAATTAATTGGATTAGAGTAATTTTATATACTATCTTACAAGGATTTATGATTTTTTTTCAACCAGATTTATGGGGATCAATTATTCTATATGAATAGCCTTTATCCATGGAATCATTAGTTGGGGTTGAAGAAGTAATAAATTATATTTATTTCAATCCATATAAGATATGGAAATAATGAGTTATTTTATTCCCTTTATATTGAATAATATATATTCTTTAGTTACAGATTTTATAAATAATAACTCTAGGGACTTCTTGGATAATATTAATTTGGTAATTATTGAATATATTACGATACATTCCATAAATCAGTAGGATCATCAATGTTTCCTTTTAATAAAATTGAGGATTTTTTTAAATTCATAATATATGAGTTCTAGTACAAAAAAGTTGTGTTCATAGGATATATTATTAATAGTGAACAAACCCTCAGTGGATCTATAAAATAAATATGCCATAGAGGAGTCTCCTAATCCAAAAATAGTGACTAATATTATAATTTCCTTGGTCATGAATGATACTATATAATGTATGTTAAAAAAATTTCATGGATCTCTAATAGAAAATCCAAGTTAACTCAAAAGAAAGTGTGGGTTTTTTGGAAAAAGGATTATGATGAAAGTTCACATGAACTGGTGATGTGGTTAGTTATTTTACTAGTGCTCACATTTCACTTTAATGATGATGGCTTTTTCATTTGTAGTGATGTATCCTTGAATGGACATGAAAGTGTACTCATGAAAAATGATAAGCTGAGTCCACATGTATCTCAATAAGTAATTCCCCATGAATAGAATTATCCTAAACATGGTTTGGAGTTATCTACATTTATCATTCCATTTATGATATGTATACACTATATTTATAGGTATATGTTTTATATATAAAGATATGTCCAATGTTTGATGTATATATTCATGCAAAAAGAACTAAACATGAGGAAAATGTGATAATTGTAGGTTCATAAAGAGTTTGATAATTTTATCATTATTATCCAAAAAAGTATAAATATTCAATGATGCATTTTTTTAGAATGAAATTATAGTTCCTATGATGATTAGGATTAATAGATACCCATTTACCAAGGATATGGTAAATATGTACATAGAATCTAGATAAAAAGGTATATCATCAATCATACTTCATATTATTTCCCAAAAATGATTACCAGGGAAGACCCTGAAATCACAAAAAGGTAGTCCAATGTTACAATGTATAATAGAATTTATGAAAAAAGGGAAGTCTCCTAAGTAAAATGTTGATAAAGATGGGGTATAATGGTTCAGTGTAAGGCTCTACATCCCATTTCTTAAAATATAAAAGAATGAGATGACTAATGAAGCTCTCTTATATGTGTTATCCACACATCCTAGAATACCAAAAAATTATTGAGAAATATAATATCATTAATAGTGGTCTGACATGAAACCGGAAATTTTTTATTACTAAACTTAATGTACGATATGCTGATAAACAATTTTAGAGTTACCACTACCCAAAGTAGTGCTACAACCACTACATATACATATATGAATGTGGTAAAACATCAATATTGTCATTTTTATGGACATTACTAATGCATTCAAGGTAAATAATTCCATATGTTTATGAATATATATATTAACAAATTATTCTCATTGAATTACCATATGAGTGGATTAATACCCCGAGTAGTGTTTTCTCTTGTATATTCAAGAAGTGTTGAGGGATCATTGTGAGGTACTATAAATTGTATTGGACTGTGTTCCAATATTTACTTCCATGTTATTAGGGTTCCTTATAAATCATATAAATACAAAAATGAACTATATTAAAACCTAACATCATCAATTGATTGATAGTATAACAGTACTATTCAGACATTGGAATACATTTTACGTGACTGACCAATTGATTTTAAATGGAGTTATGACCAAAATATTTAACTTTTGTAATTCTCCAGTACCAATATTTTAAAATCTTATATTGAAATGGAATCCTGTGATCAAATACATGAAAAATGTATAGAAACACAATTTTTTAGAATGATGTTGGAGAAGGAAAACTGTCGGGATGAGGAAGTGTGGAAGACACTATATATAATATAGAAGTGATCTAAAACCATCTACCAAAATTTTAGATTAAAAAAATTATGGCCACAATTGAATTAAGGGATCATAATTTCACATTTTGGATCTTTTATTGTTCAAAATAACACCATATAAAGGGGATAAAATATTTTGAGAGTATGAAAAATTAAGACCAACGTACATATGACCATTTAATATTATAGAGTGTGTTGGAGAAGTAGACTATCTAGTAAACTACCTCTAAAAGTTTATAATATCACTATTGGAAAAAGGACCAATCCCCACGGTTTTCCCCAAATCCGTGGGGATAGGTACCCGCTATACCCACGGTTTTGGAAAACCATGGGTATAGGTCAATTTTCAAGACCTATACCCATGGTTTTCCAAAACTGTGGGTATAGGGGGGTCTATCCCCACGGTTTTGGAAAACAGTGGGTATAGGTCTTGAAAATTGGTCTATACCCACGGTTTTGGAAAACTGTTGGTATAGGGGTACCTATCCCCAATGTTTTGTGGAAAACCATGAGGATAGGTCGGGCATAAAAATCCTATACCCACGGTTTTTCTAAACCGTGGGTTTATGTTTTCCATGAGTGCGCGGGAAATTTTTTTTTCGGTGGGAAGGAATTTTTTTTTGCGGTAGTCCTATACCCATGGTTCTTCCCTCTATACCCATGGTTTATGTAACTATAATTAAATAAATGTAAATATATATACAAATAATTGATGGAAGGGTTGTGGTTAGACGCAGTACATTGCAACGAAGAGGTTGCGAGATCGAAACCCGCCTCTGGAATTATTTTAGGATCTATACCCACGGTTTTGAAACCATTGGTAAAATCCATTCACACCGTGGCAATTAGGAATGTTTTTTTGACATGGTGGGAGAACACGTATACCCACAGTTTTGAAAAACCGTGGGTATAGGCTAGGGACCTATACCGACGTCGTTCCAGCCCACGGTTCCCAAAACTGTGGGTATATCCTATACCCACGGTTTTGGGGGCTATACCCACGGTTTTGAACCATGGGTATATGCAATTATTCTAGTATTGTATCCTTGAAATATTCCATGTTTCACTATTAATAAAATATATGTAATTCCAAAAAAATATACACGAAACAAATTGATGTTATCAAAATATTTAAACATAAATATTAAATATTATTATATGAATATTCATTACTCATCATTAATGTCCTTGAAATATAATTAAAGGATTAATGTCATTAGAAAATTAGACACATAATAAACATATACATAAAAGATCTATATCACCTCCCATTGTGTTCTCAATAACTAACATCCTTTATAAATATATCATAATTAACACCATTATTAATATCTAAAGAAAAAAAAGAACATGATTATTGGAGATCACAAATGATCAGAAAGGTTAGACATTAGAGATATGAATTATTAATACTTATAAGAATAACGTGAGAATATGTGTACAAGAATATGATCTCAATAATTAAAAATCATACCCAACAATTCATTGATCATAACCACAAGACATGAAATAAATCATAAGGTTTAATATGACATGAATCATAAATGAAAGAAATATAATTATCCATGAGATCATAATATTGGAATATTATCTTGTGGTTAAATAGTTTAATATTTTTAAAATAGTACTGATCATAAAAATCCTATATCGGTGATACCCACCAAGATATTAATCACATGTTTGTATTGGGCTAACTGACCATGCACCTACTTTTGTCTTGGGTTAATTACATTTGTATCAATGTGGGACTTTGGATAACCTACCATTTACCCTTTGATCTTATAAAACAAAAATCATTACCCAATGCATTGAAGTTATATAATGGAGTCACCCTTAGCCTAATTCTAATCCATTCATAAGTATTACATAATATCATGAAAAAATGTATCATTTTTCATAGCATAACCCATTTAAAATAAAATAATTTCAACATATATCTCATCATCAAAATAATAAACCAACCATAGAAATAATAAATACGGTTTCATTTGATCATATACCCATTAATGAATAAGTAACACCAATGGATGTTATCGTAGACGAGAATGATATTAAGGATTAATCAAACATTTCTTTATAAAAATACCATTTTCATTTGGAAAAAACTTATTTGAAATCTAAAAATTTCAATAATATTAATGAAAAAATTCATTGAAAAATACATTGAAAATTGAATAGTAATATTAAAATCATCGATGGGTCATTACAAAGGAAACTTTTATAAATTTTTTAAAAATTAAAACTACTCTTTTTCCACACCTTCAATAAACAGTATCTTGTTCAGAAAATAATAAGATAATCCATTTTAATCCATTTTAGAAAAATTAAAACATGAGTAGAAATAAATTTAATATATATTTATCGAATAGTAAAATAATTCTCAAAAACATTTGAAATAAAATATGGACATGGGAGAAAAGATTCTTGGACTAATATAAACATATTTTTTTTTCCTTAAATTTTTTGTGTCTATTGTGTACTTAGATAGAGGAAAATGAATAAATATCATGAAATTTTAAAAAATAAACACCAGAGAAGAAAATACATAATATTTTTGAGAGATATATCATATAATTTCATTGTTGGAAATTCATACATAAACAATCCTAGTAAAAAGTGAGATTATAACATTAAACTCATACCCCATTTTATGCATTCTTCATAAGAAAAAATCATGTATAATAAAAATTAATTTATTAAAAATATATTAAATAACCACATTACTAATAATAATAAAATAAATTTTTTTATTATAATTTTTTATCACCCATTCATTCATAATAATTTATTAAAATCATAGTTTTGGGTGATAAATGTTTCATTTTCCAGTCTATTTTCAATTCGACTGTTATAGTCCTTAAATCTTGATCATGGTTCCACAATATCAATAATTATAAAAATGATATAAATATTATATATGTTCATTATATACATATTTTTATCCATAATTAAATGTTAGATTAAAGAAAATGATTCACATCATTCACAGAGATGGTAGTCCGTACATATGCATGAATATTGTTTTCATTTTCTAAAGAAAAGAGCATCATTAAAGAATCATAATTATATCATTAATATAATATATATTAATTAAATATATCCTTATATGTGTCAATGTTAATAAATTATTGTTAATTAATTAT
The DNA here is from genome assembly GCA_963277665.1 of Viscum album. Classification (NCBI taxonomy): domain Eukaryota; kingdom Viridiplantae; phylum Streptophyta; class Magnoliopsida; order Santalales; family Viscaceae; genus Viscum; species Viscum album. The sequence goes on from OY728138.1 coordinate 897,642,045, forward strand.
ATCTCTACATGGAGGTGGTAGTCTACACATATGTAAGAGAGATACATTCATTTCCCATTTGATGGAAAAGATTTTGAAAATGATTGTGGCATAATCATAATGACATAAAAGAAAATTTTTTATTATAGAGTCATCAAGTTATTATTCACATAATAGATTTAGAGAAATATGTCACATAATATATTTTTATTTAGACGTGAGGATTCATGTAATGAATGTTATTAAATACCTTAAGTTTATTTTAAATTAAATACATATAAAATCGTGGGTTATTACATTATATCCCTTGTAAAATGAATCTATCACTCAATATTTCATCACTTTGATAAAAATAAAATAAGTTATCTAAGTTTCATCTCATTCCCATGGTCCCATGTAGCTTCATGGAATTTTCTATTCCACTAAAAAAATATATCGTGGTTAGTATACTTGTTTTATAGTACTTTATTTCCATGATACAAGATATCAACTAATTATTTTTCATTGGGAATACCATTATTCAGTGGTAAAGCATATTATTTTAGTATATATGAATGATCATGAATGTACATTAACAAAAGATACACATAGAACATAGTTATAACTTGAGAGAGGTTTGGTGGGAGCTCCATGTGAGAGGAACAATACATGCTCTATCAGGAAACTCGAACGGACAATTATACATAAGATTCAACTTCCCTTTGTTTATGAATACCATCAATATATTTCTGGGATAAAATTTCATGAATAACTTCTCTCTAAATTTTTATTCAACATATCATAGGTAATTACCTGTAGAAATATTTTGTAAATTCTAAGCAAACATGATGTTCTGCCGAATGGATCTAACATTATCTAATATTTACTTAACTAGGTTACATACTAATTGATTTTTTTCTCCAACCTCATCCTAACATATTAGTGTTCCTAAAATCATTTTATAGATAATATGAATGGTCTATCTAAATTCCCAAGTAAAATCTATTATTATAATATATTTTAACAAGATAACGATTTTGATCACAACCACCCATGAAATATAGAGAACATGAGCATAGTATATACTTGAGGGTTTTAACAGTCCTCTCAAGCTAATCATGTATATGATGATGATAAGTTGTTATGTAACACCACTCGATATCAAGATCTTATAAAATATTTCTAAAAAAACATTGAGGAAAACCTTTAGTTGTGATTAGATATAATAGAATGTGTTACTCCATGTAAACATACTAAATTCTTAAATAATATCATGTAAAGATAATCACAATTGAAATCATATCCAACAAAAATCTAAAGTGTTGAACTCCTATGATGACAAACTATAACCATAATAAAATAATTTCAATTAGATATTTTAACGTTTCCAATAACAAACTACAAAGTTTTGAATACCATTTTTTCATTCAGGTATGGGTAATGGTTGAATCATCTTCTTGGAGTTCTATCTTCCACCATTAATTAGCTGACATACCACACACAAAGATTCATAATCTATAACATCTCTCTTCATATTATACTTATATACATTCAATTATATATCTATATACTAATTCATTTATCCAAGATGAATATAGAGTGATGATCCATGAGCTTCATGCAATATATCATTCTCTGAGTCTTTTATTTATAGGACACAATCTCAATTCTTGAACAATTCATTCCATCATAGTTATGGATGAAATTAAGAACATTTATTACATTATTTTCCATCTCTATGACTTCCTTATGTTCCATTTTATTCAAAACATGGATATATTATTGAACATTTTCTTGATAAAAATATGATTCCCCCCATTCCATTATGATCGCAAGATCAATCCTTTGAAAACCTAGAAATATTGAATATTTTTTTGATCTCAATCATAAAAAATCTATCATGCTCCTTTCCACTAAAAGCATTGACTTCCTTGTTCACATTACCATGGTAGAAAGGTATTGAGAATTAATAGTATTTAATAAAATTCATCCATCTTATCCAATGAATATTATACACTTTCTATGGTAATATATTCATAAACTTTTAGGACCAGAATTAATGTCACACCTCTCTCTATAAAGATAACGCCTCAATATATTTAATGTAATGATTACCATATTCAACACCAGGTCATGGGGTGGGTAATTCTACACATGAATCTTTATTTCAGAATATTAATGTAACATCCCAATATCATTTGGTATAATAATACATCAAAAACCCTTCTTCGATGCATTAATTTAAATCATAGACCCATATACACTATAGGGTAGTGTGAGAAAGGGTTTTGTAACCAAACTTCTCTACAGTTCCTTGAAATTTTATTCACATTCAACATTCAAAATGTAATCGAATTAATTTTTATTTGACATGGTGAGTGGATTATATATTCCTAAACATTCTTCACAATGTGTCCATAATATCAAATCAATCCATTAAAACTGTGGATCGAAGTCATAGTGGTTGGTCTCTGCTATTTTCCAATAACATTTATCATTGAGGGAATCAGTGATATACCATCTCTACCTATTATTTAAACCAAATATTTAACATTATATAGAAAAAATTCAAAAATTGTGAATTTTTCATATAGAATATCTTTTATTAGGTCCTTCAATATAATCCTCAAGTTATATTAATTCTCTTACATTCTCTTAGATTAGATAATTATATAATCTATATATTTTTTCCAAAAATTGATCAGGGTAATTTCTAATTACTATATTCATTATATAGAAGAAGACAATGGGGGGTGGGGGTAGTAAGGAAAAATGAAATACATATAAATCCATAATTTCCATACATTGAAAGGAAGGATACATTTGGTATGTATTCACTTTTGACCATCAATTGACTGTGTAGAAAATGAAGTTTGATATTTGAGAAGTATCGATCTCCTCTAAATTTACTAAACAAATCATTTATATGTGGTAAATGATACTTATTCCATACAATGATATAATTAAGATATAAATAATCTATTTAGAATAGTACTAAACCATATCATTTTTTAAAAGAGGAACCAGTTCCCCCAATGGTAACTCACTTGGTTGACTGTATCCCTTAACAAAATTCTCATTGTTTAATTTAATTCTTATAACAAAAATAGTATATGAACCAATATTTTAATACACCTTAATTCATAATTCACTATATAAAGGTACATGTTATACAATCCCAAAAGATATTGAGGCCTATTATACTTTAGAAATTTTGTACATAGGATAATAACATGAAACATTGGCATAAAACACTATTAAAAACTCAAAAACATTCCCTTCGAATTTATTTTCTATTCTAATATTTCATGGGATAACCAATGAACTTATATAAAAAAGGGGTTAGATATAAAACCTGTTATGGGAATAATACAAGCATATTATATGTTAAATTATTTCATGTGTTTCAAGAGTCATATCAAGGTAACATTAGAAGGTTGAGAATTATAAAGATGAACATTTAAGAATGGAATAAGATTATAACATAAAGGAAACATGGGAATGTTGCAACAACATAAAAAATGAAATCATAAACATAATTCAATGCTAAAATTAGGGAAATAATAATAAAAAGTTCTCTTAGGATAATATCTAATTCCCCATACATGGTATATCATTAGATAAAACAAATTCCAAATATATTGGAGAGCTATATAACTTTGGTCCCACTCTTCATATTCATAACATTTACATGTATATGTTTTCTACGTTGATCATTAAACATAAATATATATTTTATAACTTTATGTATCCTGATATAGGAGTAACAGTTATATACATGTATGTCCCCAAAAAATAAAGGATATGTATATCAAGGTGAATACCATTGAATGTAAATAGGATGGCTATTCACTAAAACAAATTCATGGAAAATCGTAGGATAATTTTAGTAGAATAATGGGTGTACATAAAGATTATTGGAAGGGATTTCTAATATTTAAATGAGGTCTCTAATTACATGGAAATAATATCACTTTGTAAAAACATATTCCAACCAGAATAATTTTAATTAAAAAGGTATAATACAAATAAATTGATTGAATAAATAGGAGGAAAAGATCCCTTACCTAAGAAGGTTCTTGTAAAAGCTCTGGAGGAACTTCCTAAGAGTTTGGGGGAACTGTGGGAGGTGTATAGAAAGGGAAAGATTAAGTAAATTCATGATACATTTGGTTTTAGTGATAATTAATTTCATTCTGAGTGGGGTTTTATTGAAAAAGGGAGGATGATTATTTATTGATTCTAACAATTTGGTTTTAGACTCTATATAATAAAATTTAAAACCCAAAAAGCAGCCCATTTTTCCCAAGAAATATTATAAAGATGGTTATTTTAAATATTTTATAAAAAAATATCTTAAATCATTATTAAAATTCAGTTGGTGATGTGGAAGTCAGTCACGTTCATAAAGATTTATTTTTAAAACCATAAAATACCATATAGGTATTGGTGGATTAATTAAGGGGATATAAAATTAATCAAACATATAAAAAAATTATCCAAAATGTTAAATAACATTTTGTTCGTGTATACTCTTTATATTATTTATTACCTTATTTTTGTTATTTTATAATGTCATAATACATATAGTGTATTTTTACTGTATTTAATTTTTTTATACAAAATTTTTTTTCTCAGAAAATTAGGAAAAATTAACTATTAGATAATTTAAAGTTTTATTATTTCTAAAATAAAATTAAATTTATCAAAATATTTTTCTAAATATGAAAATAGTAAATTTTAAATAATAATTATCCATTTAATATATAATATCATTTTTTACAACGATAACAGTTTTCTAAACCTTATAAAAATTAAAATTGAGTTCATTAAATTAAATTATCATTTATATTTAAATAAATATTATTTAATAAGAATAATTTATTAAAAGTTCATTTATTTAAAAAAATACTTAAATAATCAAAACTAGTTTCATAATTGAAACTATATATTTCTCAGAAAATACAACTTTTGTTTCATCGTATCAAAATCTAATTTTTATCAAAATCATTATTTATTCATTTGTAAATTAATAGTAACACGTGATAAATGTAATAATTTTTTTATTCATAATAGAAATATAAAAATGAATACTATTATGGTCTTGTTTCATAACATCTTATTAAACATGTGATTTCCTTAAGGGTATGGTGTGGGATTTCGATAAATTTTTAGGGTGGTTTGAACAACATTGTTTTGGTCATGACCTCGATAAGATTGAACATCTAAGGTAAATAGATTCAAATATGCTTAGGTAATTGAATAATTAATTGAGTTTTGTCAATTGAAAATCCCATTCATTCCATCTCCCTTGGAATCTCTGATAAATGATCTTCATAAGGTATGATCCTACTGGTTGATTTTTCGATTCTATAATCTATGTCAGTTGGATTTATCATACAAATTTATATATAGTAATAATAAAAAATAGAAACAATTATATTATAAATGGATATTAAGATTTAAAATAATTTTAAATATGATTGGATACAACTTAATATTGTCTAAACTAAAGAATTTAGTGTATTTAGTATCTATAATTTCATTCATTCAAAAGGAATTTATTCATATTAAAAGGGAATGTTATTTTAAAAACACATGGCCATTACATTCTTACACCTATCAGAAAGTTCACTATTCAAATTTAATATTCATAAACTAACAATTATGAGGGTCCTTCCACTTAATCACTATTCTAGTTCCATGGTATTTCTTAAAACATGTAGTTCTACCACATTACATTGACCAGGTGAGTTATCTTCCTTCGAAGAATATTTTCTCTATGATTTGTGATAATCACCAATTACTCCTCATATAGAATATATTTCTCCAATGTTATAAAATCATTATTTAGTATATATGAGGGGATCTAGTTTTTACTTCCTCAAGAGGGATACATCGAACACATCATGGGCTTGAGATGGGTTAGGTGGGAGTATATGTAAATATGCCACAACTCTGGTGGGTCGAAGGATCTCAATGGGGATTATGTATCTCGTAATTGTATTATAAGTCTTCCCAAACCTCAAGGACTTATTGAATAGAAGTATTTGAAGATAAAATTATCTCGAACCTCAAACTCTAGGTCTTGCAGATGATTTTCTTCATATATTTTCTGTCCAATTTGTTCAAATTTCATGTGAAACTAAATGGTTTTATCATTTTCTATATCCTATTGGTTAAGAGTAGGTTACCTTAGCTTCCTATCACCAATATCATCCTTGAATGTTATAGACTGGATCCTTTACTCATATAGAGCCTCATAAAGTACCGTATGAATTATATAATGGAACTTTTGTTATATGGGAACTCTACTATGGGAAGGTCATGATTCCATATTCCACGTAAACACATTGAAAAAAATATTACCATATCCTCTAGTGTATGAATGGATCTTTTATAATGAACACCCATATTATGATGATAAAAATTACTAAACATATCTCTGTATCAAATTCTTTCTGAAGGCTTCTCCAGAACCTCAAGGTAAACCTCAAATCTCATTCAGATACAACTGAATGTAGTAGTACATATAGTCTTACCACTTTACTTATGTATATCATGGTGATTTGTTCAATAGAAATACATTCCATGATAAAAATTTAATGTGCTGAATTTGTATAGAAATTTACCACAACATAGATTGGATTATTTAATTTATATTTATTGTGTAGTCTAATGATGATGTCTATGGTTTTTTTATTTTCATATTATTATGGATAATATTTACATCATGACATTAGACTTCTACCATTCTTAGATGAATTGTTAGTATAGTAAGAAATGATATACAAATTCTAAAATTTACATCTCCATGTTATCCCATTAGAATTTTTTCTATTGATCTCTATAAATCTTTGTGATTCTTCGAGAGAATGATTATATATATACATCATCTAGAGGTTTCAACCCTATTATAGTTTTGATGGGACACATATCTAGGATATTAACCATATATTTCTATCTTTTGAAATAGTGAAAACAATAATATTTTATACCTTTTATACAACACCTAAACAAATTTATGGTCCTCCTTAACCCCCTCAGAAATGTATAATTGAGTAGTGATTTGATCAAGGTAAGATGAATCTATTTTTTTTATTCCCATTTTCATCATTTTAATATCAAATGATATTCTATCCCTTATAATCCATATCATGGATATGGTTTCAATATATTTTCTACTAAGATCATCTTCCATGTTGGTCATCTTTCCCAAATAGAAGTGTATTGACAAATCAAAATCCATAATCAACTACAACCACCTTCATTAGTGTATATTGAGATACTATGGTGTGAATATATATATGAGTCTTTTACCATCTATATATATGCCCCACTTCTCTCCAGGGGGATAATGTCTTCAAATATTTGTTGTGAATATAAAGACATATAATTTTAGAATATGGTTTGGGATGTTATATTAACAAATATAAAATTTTTGGGAGGCATAAGCTATCATTTTATCACCATTTATGATTATGCAACCCAATACATTTTTTCACATAACTGTTGATAAAAAAACTCCCTCTCCACTGGTGGGTAATGTGACTAAAAGTGTACTGATTAGCTTATTTTTTAACTCATTAATACTCTACTAAAGTTCATGTGTTCAAGAAAGATTAAATTCCTTTCCATTTAGCTTGGTTAGTGGCCTTCAAAATCATGGAATTTATCTTAGAAATCAACAATAGTACCATTTTCATCCATCAAAACTGAGGATCTCTATCATAGATACTAGTTTATGACATAATAATTTCCCTCAATTTTTGAAGGATGCACAAATATTTGTTTGGTATTGATAAAATTCTCTGTGAATGTTAATTTCACAATCCAAAAGTTCATTATTATACTTATCATCCAATTTTAACTTCCAAAAGTCCTTAGTACCTTGTTGAAATGTTCCTCATGTTCCTCATAGATTTTGGAGTAGATAAGAATTTAATATTTAAAGACTATGCATTTTTTTGAAGGAAACCCTGAAATAATTAGTTAATTAACACCATGTTGATAAAAATAGCATTAGTGAGTACAAATTGAATCACTATGAAATCCAAGTGCACATACCTTGTATAAACAAACATTATAGGGATATTACCCTTATTAACCATTACATGATAATATCATGACCCATGATCCAACTTTGAGATGTATTATGCTCCATGTTGCTGAAAAAATAAGTGAAAAATCAGTGGAAGAGGATACTTGTTCTGTATCATGATCATTTTAAGATCAAAATAATCTATATCTAGGTGAATTTACCTATCCATTTTTTATAATAAAATAAATACTTCAACCCAATGTGTAACAGTTGGTTTTATAATCCCATTTTAGAGATTCTCTTATAATTTCATTTTTATATGTTAATGTTTGACATTGGAAATTACATATAGAGTCTTGGATATTATAAAACCAATGGGTTTTCATTTGATTGAGAACTCAACCACTCGTCCAAGAGGAAGACCATTCAATTTTTCAGGAAACACATTAATGAATTGTCATTAAATTGGAATTTCAACATGGAAGATCATTTCCATAGTCTCAATAAATTGAGATAGATAATCTTACTCACAAGGAAATGATATCCATTATTGAGATGAAGATACCAAATGAAATTTATCCGCCTCCTTGAAAATAAACATTTACTTTTTATAAAAAAAATATTAACACTTAATTTATAATTTTTATACATTTTTTACATATCTCATGATAGGAATATATAATATATTGATTTAAAAGATAAATAAATTTTATTAGTACATTCATATGTGAGGTTACTCTTATAATGGCTAGATTACTATTTATAATAGTCTAATTACTATTACAATAGTTAGGTTACTATTTAATTAATATTGATTCCTTAATATTATTTAAAAATAACTTATTTAATTATAAATTTATAATGAATTTACCTATTTATTTCCATAATGGGAAAATGGTTTCAATAAATAACTGGTTTTTTACATTCTCCCCCTACGAAATTTATCCTTGTTATTTTATTCCCTTATTAAACAAGTTTAGATATATTTCCCTCATAGCATTTTCATACTTCCATGTTTCTTCTTCTACCATGAGGTTTCTCCACAAAACCATTACATGATAAATTAACTAATCCGACAGTAATTACTCTCTATGGTTAAGAATATAAAACAAGAGTCTCCTCGTAAGAAAGTTTCACTTCCAGATGAACTGCATCAAGGCTCAAAACATGAGTTGAATCTGGAAGTAACTTTCTTAACATCGAAACATGAAAAACATTGTTTACGTCTAAAAATATTAGAGGAAAATCCACAATGTAGGAAACTAATCCAACATTAACTGGGATTTCAATGGGTGAAAGGAAAAATTGACTTAGCTTCCCCTTCTAACCAAATTTCATTACAGTTTTCCATAAAGAAACATTAAAAAAGACTTTATCACCTACCTCAAAAAATATCCTTCATATGTTTATCTATATAAAGTTTCTGTATGATCTGAGATGTTCTCAAGTGTCGCGGAATCATTTTATCTTTCTATGTTATTTCCTCCACCAAATTCGGTCTTATCAATATTCATTCACATACTTCAACCCAAAATTCTATAGTTTGACACATTTTACACATAATTATTCAAAATTAATTATCTGTTTACTCGATCAAAAATTGTTACTGTATGATAACTCAACCATAGAAATATATAGATCCCAACTTACTTAGTAATCCACTAATAAAAATCAAATCATATCATATAATGGTTTAATTTTTAACTCTGAATATCCATCATGTTGATGAAAAATAGAAGTGCTAAAATTTAATTCATTTCCCAAGGACTTATGAAAGAAATTCCAAATGTTTTAAATGATCATGAGATCATGATCAGATGCAATGGAGATAATAACCCCACGTAAACTTACTATATCATTATAATACATCTAAGAAAGTTTACGTAGATATAAAGTGTATCAAATTGGAACAAAATGTTTTGATTTATTTAGGTGATTAATAAAAACCCAAATTTCATTATTAAATTTAGATTTTTTGTTAATCCATCTTTGAAACCCATGGATATATTTTTCCCTTTCCACGCTAGAACTGGCTAAAGATGAAGCATCCCATTTTGTAATTTTCATTTTTTTTTTCCAATCTAAAATTCAAAAATGCCATGTTAAATTCAAATATATATTTCTTTTTATTCAATCCCATGAGAAATACTCTTTATGATCTTCATACATATTAGTAATTCCAGGATGAACTAAAATCAAAGAACTATGAGCCCCACATAACAACTATTTCATTAAAAATGTATCACAAGGCACATATAATCTATTCCCAAATATCAAAACACAATATTTATCAATATTAAATAATTGAAAATGACCTCTTTTAACTAATTCTAAATTTTCCAAAAAAATTATCATGATCTTCATTCTATGATTGATTACTTTTTTCGGATAGAGATGATTTCACTAAAATATGAAACAAACAGTGCATTTTTCTTTCATAAACATATTCCAATCCCAAATTTATCAAACCATTATTAAAGGTGCCATGTTTGAAAAGTAAAATAATTAATGTTGCATGATGTTTTTCACTCAAGAAAATCCCCACATTTTTTTATTTTCCATTATGAGAATTGATTATACAATCCTAACCATTTATCAGTTCTGTATATCTTCTAATAATTATGTCATATTCATTCTCTGTGAATATATACTTCACACTATTATGACCAGTATATATTTCACATTTGAAACATATAAATTATGTCTCTGGATTTTCAAATTGAAAACCAAGGCTGTTAATTTCAAATCATTTTTGGGATAATATATCTCATGATATTTTTGAGTCCATGAAGCATAAAAAATTACCTGATTGTTCTATATTAGAACTCAGTTGAGTCCCATTTAAGAAGCATCACATTAGATGAAATACTCTCAACTTCTAGAACATAGATACAAGACTATATCATTCACCAATCAGCTACTCAATTTCTAAAAACAAACAGCACATTCATATATCCATATAAATATAACCCCTTTTGGGTTAACTTTTTTCATTATCTAGATAATTATTCAATGTTTTTAACAAACCATTTGTAATATCCAGCTAATCTAAGAAAAAAAAAATAATAAATTTTGTAGGTCTTGGCTATTCCTAAACCACTTTTAAGAGGGTTAAACTATTATATTATCCTTATTTATAATGTGCTAAATAAAAGAAATCTATTGTAACAGAAAATAATATTTTGTAAATTTCCTTAGTAATTTTTTTCCTTAATATTTTTTAGAACAATCTTAAGATGTTTTTCATGACCCTAATAAATATTCAAATAGAAGAAAACATAATCCAAAAATAAAACAATAAACTCATCCATATATTCTTGAAATATTATATGCATAAAATCTATATATATATAGAATGGGAATGTTTCAATCCATATAAATAACTAGAAACTCATAATTCCCATATGTAGTGTGTAATGCTGTTTTCGGAAATTTATCCTCAATCACCTTCAGCTGATGGTACCCTGTCTTCAGATCAATCATTGAAATGTATTTCTCTCCATGGAGATGGTAAAATAAATAATCAATTTTAGGGAAACGATACTTATTCTTAATATTGATGTTCTTCAATGCTCTATAATCGATTCAAATACTCATAGAACTATCTTCATTTAAAAAAATATTATCACCACAATGTGAATTACTCAGATAAATGAAACTATTATCTAGCAACTTAAGTTTCATTTTTTTTTAATTTTTGATGTTATTTATGAGCCATTGGATAATGTGGTTTTGAAATATTATTATCATCAAGGACTAAATCAATAATAAACCGAACCTCCCAATCTTGTATATACGAAGAAACACAACTGAAAAAACATTTAGATAATCATTTACCATTGAAAAATCATTAATACTAACAAACCGCTATTTCAAAACAAAATTTGAAATATATCTTTTATTTCACTATTTTAACAATTTCTCTGCTTCTGGTTATGTTATAAATAGCATGGGTCAATTTTTTTATACAAACTCAACCTTATTTAAAAAAAAATAGTGCTGCAATCAATCATAGCATGTTAAAAAAATCCAATCAATACCCAAAATAACAAAAAATTCTTCCACATTTAATAAAATAGTATTTGGAGTAAAATTAATTCCCAATAAATCAAAAAAATATTTACATAATTTCATATTCTTTAATATTTCCCCCATGTGATATTACTATAATTCATGGATTCATTTTTAAAGTTGTAATTCTCAAATTACAATGAAAATTATCAGATATTAAAGAATGAATAGATATAGAATCAAATAAGACATTATAAAATTCTGAGTAAACAATAAATATACCTGATACTACTTTATTAGATAGTGCAAAATCTGCTGAAGTAGTTATAATTGATTTTATCACACCTTTTTTTTCATATAGTGTAGATACTTCCCAGCATTCAAGTTCCTCTTTGGACGCTCATTTATATTAATTACTCATCACATTACATAGAAAACATGTTATTTTATGTATATTATAATTTTTATTATCACTACCATGATATTTTCTATTGCAATTATGATCCATATTCCCAAACTTACCAAATAAGAACCACTTACTATATTTCAAAAATAGTTCCCCAGTGTGTATTTTCCATAATTATCACAAAGTGAAAGCTCAATTTTCTTACTGTCAAACGTATTTGAAGAATTATATACTTTTTCCTGCAACCTCAACCTCTTTTCTACTTGTTTTTAAAGAACCGATGATCATTGGAAAACTCTATGAACACCTTCTCCGAATATCGAACAAGTTTTTCATAAGTTTTGAATTCATAAATTTCTAATGAACATCAATATTTTATCATCAATCCTAACTAAAAAATGTTTGATTTTACTATCAAGCTCCAAATTTAAATTTGAAGGGTGCATTTCCAATCAATTAAATTTTCCCTCGTATGAAGGCCTTGAATCCTTCTCCAACTTCACTTGTAAAAATAGTTTTTCCATCCAATACTGAATCTCTCGGGGAAAATGTTTTTAAGGAAATTATCTTGAATTCATCAAAATCAAAATAATCTAAATCCATGTTATCCCTAATATTCATTACCATTGACCACCGCAGGATGGCGTCACTATCAAAATGGTTTATAGAAAGACTAAAATTTCTTTTGTCTTAACACCCCATGTCAAAAAAACTCATTTAAGATCTACTGTAATAGTTATTTCCTAATTCTCTAAATCTCTAAAACTGAAAAGATCCATAATGTATAATAAGAAAGTAATTTCTTGATCAAAACTAAATATTATGTAATGTTTGAGTATAGAGACTTATAAATAGTGTTTATTATTATTTAAAAAATATATTAACATGAGAATATAAGTTATATATAGTGGCCACTTATATCATCATTAACAAAACAATGACTAAAAAAATTTATTTACTTATAATGTCAAATACCCTAAAATACCATATTTTTATAAGGACCCGGCCTTAAACAATACATAATATTGAATTAAATGAATAATTCACAATGAGTATCTTTTCAGGTTTAGAGTTTTAGAGAATTAGGACAAAATTATTACATCTCAGAATATTACAAAGTAGACACATCTACATAGTGTCCATTTTTTCATAAAATAAAAAACCTTGAAAAAAATTCATGTCTAGTTACATGTTTTAGAGCATTAATTTTCCTTGATCCCATCCTTGACCCTATTCATCTTTATGTCCTATGGAGACATTTCAAAACTTGGTATGAGCATAAAAATATCAAAAAGGGCTATAAAACAAAGAATGTAACATTTGTTCATAAATACATACATACCATGAAATATTTTACATACATCATGAAATCATAAGAATTTATAAATAACACATAAAAATCATAAATTCAATAAAGGTAACTTGTGGCATCCATAACATACTTACATAGTAGTTATCACAGCTACATAGGGAGTTACTTTGGAATACCAATCATAGTATATTACCTAAATCTCTTAGGAGAAACATTCACATTTACCTCCATCATGTTACCCAATGAATTGGAGAGATATCTCGGGCTTACCAACAATAGGTTTAGCATGGAACCACCCGTACGCGTAAATAATTCCCAAGAACCATAACATGATAATAATATATAACATAAGCATAAAGGAAAAACAATATTTACACATTGCAATAACAAAATATCATTTCAATATATTAAAATAATAAATACATTCTCAAAATAATTTTCAATACCAAAATATGTAAAAACATTATATGGTATTTATTTTTTCTTTTAAAAACATTACGGCTTGTTAAGGGAGCCAAAGATCAAATAATACACATGGCTGCTGAAAGGTTGTTGTCACCGCTTACGTTAAAAAACATTCCTTTTTGTCATTTAGTAAAATGATTTGTAGAAAAATATTCCCTTTGAATGAAATGAAAAGTCAAAGGGGTTTTTACGGTGTATAAAATAATGTCGTGTATTAGAACAAAATATGCCTTAATGATAGGAGATTGAGATGAAGTTCGTAACCTCATGTCCGACTTGACTTGATCTTTCTTTAATCCCATGAATAAGAAACTAAAGATAATTACTACATCCTTAAGAACCTTTTCATGTTTATTAGTCCTTTTATATCACTTATTACAATGTTATAAACATTATGTAATCATTTAAGTTAATGACATTTGTTTTGTCGATATTTGTTACTTGAGTCAAAAATGAACACATTATATTTACAATTTGTCCATGTGGTCAATAGTTTATTATATACATAATGATATTAATTATTTAGATATAATATATACCATATATATCTAGTATATATATATATTTATAACAGTACATATCATTTGGAGGTATGAAATGAAATACATCGTTCATTGAGACCCTAAGTTGTACGTATGCATGAACACTACTTTCATTTCTATTTCTTATTTTCGTGGAATTAAAACATAATGAAACATGGGTGAATTATAATTCCAGTATAATATCATATATAATACCATTAAATCAATCCTTTTTATGTCCCACATATGGCATTAATGAGTCATATCACTTTGAGGAGGCGGTAGTCCGCAATTCCTGAAATGAAATTATCGCATTTACCAATAATTGAAACCATAAAGGTATGATATAAAAGAGAAAAACAGAAGCACGAAGAATAAATAAAAATAATATATATCATATATAAATACAGTGTCATCTTAATGTCCACCATGATAGGCAGTAGGAGATAATCAAACAATCATCGCCTCGTGAGTCATTAGATAGCCATCCAAAGAAATCGTATGTTCTTCACCCATTAGATGGAGGTTTGTGTAAGTGTAGTTTGAATCATTCTCATAAAAACATCCTAGAATATTTATTACATTGGTGTCGTTATAGAATAAAGTAATAAAAATAGTTCAGGTGTTGGAGAAGTAAAAATAATAGAAAAGAAGTTAAGAGAAACTATTACCTTTAATTTGGGTAACTTCCTTTAGTTTTATCCAAAAGGACCTCTTTAACTGCATTATGAATAAGGTAAGGCTTCTAGGATGATGATAGAGATATTTAGAGCTTAATTGGGTAGATTTTAGATGAGAAAAAAAGGCTTGAGAGGTGTGAGGAATTGGTTAAAAGTGGGAGATTTTTATAAGGGGGAGGAGGGGCTCTTTAAGAAGGTGTAAAAATATTATTTCATTATAAACATATATTCGGTTTCAAAATGTCCAAAAAACATTAGTGTTGAACATAAGATGACTCATGTTCGAAATAAAATCAGACAATTACAATTGGACTAGTTTTGGATGTTATTTTAATATTTATAATCTTTTTTAATTAAATGATTTATTAATGAGGTAAACACTGCATCATTCTTGTTTCATTTATAATTAAATTTATTCCATATATAATAATTAAAAAAAAGACCATGATGTATGAAATTATATTATATTTCCAATAAATATGTTTAGTTAAAAAGATTACTTATATAACATGATATAAAAATTATTTTACTAAATGATTTTTTTAATGACTTTTTTGACTTTACGTTAAATTAATTAATCTAAAGTGTCATTATTATTGATAAGTGACTCCATGGGGTCAAAAAATATATCTAAAGATACCCATGGTCGGCCATTACTCATTCAATAATGTTAAAATATGTTTTAAGCTAATTAATAATTATTATAATATTATTTTTACCTTGAGTTACCATATTTACCTTCAACCGCGGTAAATAAAAGTCAAATGTTTATATAAGGCCCCGGCCTTAAACCTTACATAATATTGAATTAAATTAGTAATTCACATTGAGTATCTTTTCAGGTTTAGAGTTTTAGAGAATTAGGACATAACTATTACATCTCAAAAGATTAAAAAGTAGGAACTTTTACTAAGTTTCCAAAAAATAAAAACTCTTAAAAAGAAACATGTCTAGTTCAATGTTTTACGTAGCATGACTTTCCCTTGATCCCATCCTTGACCCTATTCCACGTTAAGTCCTGTGAAAAACATTTCAAAAACATGGTATGATCATAAAAATCTCAGTAATGGATATACAAATAATTAAAACTGTTAGTTTTTCAAAAAAAGTAAACCATGTATACATTATCAAAGTAATACTTTTCACCTTTTCGATGTAGTAAAAACTCTTCACTGAATAAAAGATCATTACTTACCCTTTTGTAACCAAAATATTACCATAGAACCCATATTAAGATCACATAACATATAAAGGTAACTTGGGACATAAACATACTTAAGTGGAATAACCATAAGGTCGACTTCCACACATATCACTTAATGGAATAGCCATTCGTCCAACTTCCATACATACTTAATGGAATAGCCATACGGACGACTTCCATACCCAATGCATTGGAGGTTATAACGTAACCTCCCGTCCTGGTATTCACGGAACTACCCGTCATATGGTTTATCACGTAACCACCCGTAAAAAGTCCATGTACCATCATTACACATAAAATATTGAAAATATAAACATTTCAATAACAAAATTTCATTTGAAATCACAATAAGTAATCCCCAGATATTGAATTAATCAATCCATTTTCAAAAACCATTTAAAAGAGATTTTTGAATCAAAGTGTCCCAAAGCACTTTGAATCTTTTAATGGAATTATAATTTTAATACATTAATGTACATATAAATAAATACTGAAGAACATTTTGAAAACATGGACATTAAATATAAATATTTAGAATAATAAATCTTTAAAAAATTTAAAATGATATTTTTGTTAAATAGTTTTTTAACAAAATGAGAGACTCTTGAATACAATAATAGTGGAATAACATTTAATCCGAAATTTATAATATCATGAGAATAATGGGATTAATGATATAATATTTCAAAGGACAGTATACACACCATATAAGAGTGAATTGGTGCATAACAACATTGAAGACTCAAAAGAAATGTAAAATGATATGAAATCCATTATAAAGAAGGTATCCTTAAATTAAGGATAAATCAATCTCATAATTATGTGTGACAAATATAAATACACCCAATATAAGTTGATATTAAGTGTAAAACAATAAAAGGTTATTAACACATATTCAAAGGATGACATATTCAATAACTACATGTTGAACCCAAATAATTCGAAATTGGGTTAAGAAGTTCCCTTGGTAAAATTCGACAGCCTAACGGCGTCACATAAAATTTTACAAAAAGGGTTGATGAGAGAGTTAAAGGGGATCTCATCACTGGGACATAAAATTTACTTAAATAAGGATATAGAAGAACATATCCCTACATAATAGTATGTGAATTAAAATACATAACAAAAGAATTTTTTAAAAAAAGAAGAGGGTGAATGGTTTCCATACCGACATGGGTATCTTTCGAGACACGCACCCAGTGAAAGAAGGACAATACAACATTGATGTAAATACTCATAAATGAACTTATATTACACAATTAGTAAAATAATGGGCAGTACATACACCACTCAAAGGAGATTGTGGTAAATGTAGCATAAATCTCACGGATATTAAAGTGAGATGAAAAATCCCTTACGAAAACTCGGCAGCCTAACGGCGCCACTCAGACTCCCAAAATGGATTGATGAGAGAGAATAGGGTCTATCATCATATGAACATAAAAATTACAGTAAGAGTAATATAAAAGAACATCCCAATCATAATAACGATGATCTTAAATTGAATGACATAAACGAGTGTTCTTAAAAAGAAATAGAGGAGTAGGATCCCTTACCTCGGGTCCGACTTGACTCGATCGTTCTTTAATCTCCTGAATAAAAAACATCAGTTAATTTCTACTTTCTTACTAACCTTTTTAAAGTTAATTATTCCTTTTATATCACTTATTACCATGTCATAAACATTATGTAACCATTTAAGTTAATAATGTTTGTTTTGTCGATATTTGGTTCTTAAGTCGAAAGTGGACTTCTTACAATTACATGTTGTTCATGTGGTCAAAGGTTAATTATATCCAGAGTTGTATTAATGATGTAGATATCATATATATCATATATATCCAGTACATTCATGCACTTATAATATTACATAACATTTAGAGTTATGAAATGAAATGCAACATTCATGGAGACGGTAAGCCGTACGTACGCATGAACGCTACTCCAATTTCTATTTCATATGTAAAGGAATTAAAACATAATGATTCATAATATTATTTTAATTCCAGTATGGAATCATATATAATATCATTAAATATATCCTTTATACGTACCACATATGGTATTAACGAATCAAATCACTTTGAGGGGGTGGTAGTCCGCACTTCCTTAAATGAAGATATCGCGTTTACCCATAATGGAAACCATAAAGGTATTCCATAAATTAAAAATACAGAATCATAATTAAAACATAAACATATTAGATATCATATATAAGTATACTGTCATCTTAATGGCCACCTTTTAAGGTGTTAGAAGAAAGATGAATAATCATCGTTTCGGGAGGCAGAAATTCTCCGTCCCCGAAAATAGTATGTTCTTTAACCATTAGATGTAGGTGTGTGTAAGTGATGCTCGAATCCTTATTATAAAAACATACTATTATATGAAACATAATGTATTTGTTACAAAATAAATGAATGAAAAGAGTTTAGGGGGTTGGAGAAGCAAAATAAAACAAAAGGAAACAAGTGAATACATTACCTATAAATCGGGTAACTTCCTTTGATTTGAGCTCAAAGGCTTCCCTGGAAAGGTTTCTGCCCAATGTGAGGCTTCAAGGAGTTAGAGAGGGATGTGTAGAGATGAAATGGTCAGAGTTTGTCCGATCCAAAGGCAAGAGAGGTGTGCGTATGGAGGTAGAGGTGGGGGCCTTTAATAAGAGGAGAGGAGGGGCACTCTTGAAAGTAAGCAAATGTTACTTTTTTTTGAAAATGAGTATCGGATTTAAACGGTCCCACATTGATATTATTCGTGGATAAGGTGATAAGGGTTCGAAATACACCCATAAAATAGGTTTTGGACAAGTGTAGGTCTTAGATATTACATTATCTTTCCATTTTATTTAAATCATTAAATAATGAGGTCATCGCTGCATCATCTTGATGTCATAAATAATTTTATTTATTTAATGTCTAAAAGTTATAAAAAATCCTCTATGATGTAGGAAATCTTTTTAGATTTCCAATGAATATTTATAGTCAATAATCTGACTTGTATAACCCCATGTTAAAATTGTTTTAGTAAAACCTTTCATATTTGTGCCATTTTTACTTTATCATTAAATAAAAAAGTATTTATGTCATTTTCCAACCAAAGTGGCTCCATGGGGTCCCCAAGTTGACCCATTGATTTTCATGGTCGGCCATGACACATCCAATGAGGGTAGGACATGTGTCTAGGTCATTTCATTTTATTAAAACATTATTCTTACCTTAAACTACACTAATTACTTCTAATCGCGATTAAAAACTTAATAAGTTACTATTCACCAAAAAATTATTTTAACCCCATTGAACCAAATTTTTCTTCTTAATGACAACCATTTATGTCAGATTTTTGAAATTAAAAACACAAATATGGAAAAATTTCATTTAAACGGAAAATCAGTTTTTATAAGTACCACTTAGTGGTTTCACTATTCATCAAAAATTGAAGTTTTTCAGAAAATTACCAAAAATTAACCCTAAGCGATATTTGAAATTCCGAATTAAAAAGAGATGTCTATTTTACAAAATTCAAAACATATAAGTTGAATTAATTAATTTAATAATTAATTCCCATTGTCAAAACAAATAGCGTGTTTTTATGAAACATAATGTTTCAAAAGATTGA
Source organism: Viscum album (assembly GCA_963277665.1). NCBI lineage: Eukaryota > Viridiplantae > Streptophyta > Magnoliopsida > Santalales > Viscaceae > Viscum > Viscum album. Next base: position 897,662,258 of record OY728138.1, read on the forward strand.
CACTAATTTAAGTCTGATTTCAAAGTGAAATTAATTCCAACGAACACTATTAAATTAAATGGTAAAAATATATTACAATTTCACTTTAAAACCATTTAAAAAGATAATATAATCATATAAATAAATTATATTCAAACGAGGTTTTGAATTAAAATACAAAATTTTCACTATTCATTAAAAATTGAACTTTTTCGGAAAAATACAAAAAATTTACACAAAGTAAATTTTGAGGTGCCGATTCTAAATAAGAATTTTATTTGGTCCAATATAATGTCTAAGAGTGACAAAAACTATATTTAAAGAGGGTTCGCCATCAAAAGGCGGTTAAGCGACCGTTTAATGAAGATTTATTCTTAAAATTGGATTCATTGGCATATTAAGCCTCTAATATTTATTGGATAAAAGTAAAAATATTTGGCAAACATATATAATAATTTTGTAGTTAGTTCTGTTCATTCCTTCGACTACAACGGCTAGGCATTAACTACCATTTAAAATAATATTATTTTATTATTAGAGTGCAACGTAAGATTCCCAAGAAACTCGTTGTTGCGTATTGGGTACGCCATCGAGCATAACATCCCCTTTAAAGTAATATTAATATTTTACTCACAAATATGGATAAATATAAAAATTTCATATTATTTATTTACCTGGGGTGTTACATCCTTCCCCCCTTTTGGGAATTGCGTCCTCGCAATTTTAAAATTGGGCTTGGAAACATCCTTGAAAGTCCCACATCGGAACAAGAGTCGGTAAAACAATCACATTAAAATAAATATAGATAAGTGCAAAGGTCACCCGAGTTAACCCATACTAGGATTCCAAGTATGAAAAATATGGAAATGGAGGAGAAAACATAGGGTCATATTCTGATGGAGAGTGATAGAAAACATGTTTAGGATAATGTTAACAACAAAAAAATCACAAACTTGTGATGGGTTAAACGGTATTCGATTCCCCAGTAAGAAAAGTAAACAAAAAAAAATTTTGTTTTAAATTACTCTTCATTGAGGAATTTATTTTTGATATTAAGGAAACATACTTACTTGTCATGTTGACTTTGAACTTTTACTAGATTTCTTACACAAACTCATACTTTCCCCAAAAGACGAGTATTTAGGAAGACTTTTTCACACTAAGAGTACTATAATCAACTTCTAGAGAATCAACTAATCCACAAAAGAGAATGATATACTTCCCATTTCTTTAGACTTTAACCAAAACCAAAACCAAAAAGGTTAGTACAAGATCAGATAATCCAGAAAGGGATAACCTTTTATAAAAAGAAAATCTATTCTTAACCTCAAAAATTTATCCAACAAAACCCAAAGTTCAACGAGGACCATTTGATAATCAATTTGTCCATAAAATTCTTCAAAGTAAACCAAACTAAGATTGAAACCCAAATATTTGAAGGATTTAGTCACATAGTCTTCCAAGTTAAATCGTAACATTTATCTCCAAACAACATCAGTTGCTCTTAATGTCTCATATCGAAAAGTAATTAACCTAATCACATATCCTTCATGATAGGTTAATAAATATCCATAGATAACCCAAAATCAACTTACTCATAATTCATAAAATCATCTAACAAAAAAGAATCATTCAAACTAACCAAGGAATTCACGTAGTCTAGTGGTAGGTGATAAATACTAGTTGCACTTTGGTTGTGGGTTCGATTCCCGCAGCTTTGTACGACGCGACGGGTTGTCACACGTTCTGCGTGTGATCCTTTTTAAAAAACTATATAATTCTCAAATTATTCCCCAAAAGGAGATAAAATCATCAAAAATAACCATAACATAATTTAACCTCAAATTTTAACTCATGCCTTTCACTTCCATAATAACATATAGTAACCCATAATTACCTCAAAAGTAAGGATCATATAAACCCAAATGGTTCTTTATAACTATGTCCACAAAAGAACAGATAACTATTCCTTGAATGAAATTTTCATATATTAAACATCAGGGTTACACGTACTATAAAAATTCTTCTAATGTAACCCCATCACCAAAAGAGACATTATACTCTTAATAATTTCACCGTAACTCTTGAAGCCCTTATATGTGGACATCTTACTCATTCAACATTCTTCATGATCCATTAACCATTCCTTTCCAACTTATTCTGAAATACTTTATTCCGACAAACAAAATCATGAATCATATCCTAAGATTACAAAATAGGAAAACAATAGTTATGAAATAATCCATACCTTTGATTGGACATTTTCAGTTTCTTCATCCTCAATCGGAATGGCATTAGGTATTGGTAAAAGAACATTTGTACGATCTTGGTGATCCCATTCACAAAACTTCTTCATAGGAAATGTGTTTGCATAATGACCATGCACACCACATTTAAAACATTCAACTGATCCCTTAGATAGAACTTCTTTCCCTTTCCTCGAGTCAACTGGATGCTTCATTTTTCCATGACAGGTTCTTTCTATATAACCTTCATTTCCACATCTATAGCATATTTATGTCCTTTTGAAACATTTTCCTAGGTGTTTCTTTCCACATCTATGACAGATAGGTTTTTGAACACACTTACCTTTATGATTATTACCTATAGTTCCGTCGGGATTTGATTCTCGCATATATGATGCCTTATAGAAATCACCAAGGTTTAGGTGGTCAATCATGACTCTAGATAGTTGGTTCCGGATAAACACAAGAGTTATCACTGCAGCTCCCATATCATTCAGTTGCTCGCTCAGAAAACTGTCACAGTTTCCTTCACATCCACCATTACTTTGGTGCCTGCTAGATCCAACCATTTACTAAAACCAAAAAGGTCAGTGTGAGTATATCAACAAAACCATCAAGTACTAAATAGGAAGATAAACACTAAGATATACTTACTCATTCAATTTATCTAAAACTAGGACTATTTATGAAATCCTAACCATTATGGTCATTTCACTTATGCTTAAAGAATACCCTACCCTCTAAATTTATCTAAACCGACCTCTAAAACCAACTATAAGGCCCTTGCCTTAAACCTTACTTAATATTTAATTAAATGAATAATTCACATTTATGATCTTTTCAGGTTTAGAGTTTTAGAGAATTATGACATAACTATTACATCTCAAAAGATTACAAAGTAGAGACTTTTACCTAGTTTCCATAAAATAAAAACTCTTAAAATGAAACATGCCTACTTCCATGTTTTAGGTAGCATGACTTTCCCTTGATCCCATCCTTGACCCTATTCCACATTAAGTCCTATGAAAAACATTTCAAAAACATGGGATGAGCATAAAAAGCTCAGTAAGGGATACACAAAGAATGAAAACTGTTAGTTTTTCAAAACAACAAGTAAACCATGTATACTTTATCAAATTAATACTTTTCACCTTTTCAAAGTAGTAAAAACACTTCCCTGAATAAAAGATCATTACATACCCTTTTGTAACCAAAAGATTACCATAGAACATATATAATGATCACATAACATATAAAGGTAACTTGGGACATAAACATACTTAAGTGGAATAACCATAAGGTTGAATTCCACACATATCACTAAATGGAATATCCATTCGTCCAACTTCCATACATACTTAATGGAATAGCCATACTGCCAACTTCAATACCCAATGCATTGGATGTTATAACGTAACCACCCGTCCTGGTATTCACGGCACCACCCGTCATATGGTTTATCACGGAACCACCCGTAAAATGTCCAAGTACTACCATTACACATTAAATATTGAATATATAAACATTTAAATAACAACATTTCATTTTCAATCACAATAAGTAATCCCCAAATATTGAATTAATCAATCCATTTTCAAAAACCATTTAAAAGTGATTTTTGAATCAAAGTGTCCCATACCACTTTGAAGATTTTAATGGAATTATAATTTTAAATAATTAATGTCCATATAAATAAATACTGAAAACCTTTTTGAAAACATGGACATTAAAGATAAAGATTTAGAATAATAAATCTTTAAAACATTTAAAATGGTATTTTTGTTAAATAGTTTTTTAACAAAATGAGAGACTCTTGAATACAAATAATAGCAGAATAAAATTTAATCTGAAAATTATAATATCATGAGAATAAAGGGATTAATGATATAATATTTCAAAGAACAGTATACACACCATATAAGAGTGAATTGGTGCATAACAACAATGAAGTCTCAAAATAAATGTAAAATGAGGTGAAATCCATTATAAAGAAGGTATCCTTATATTAAGGATAAATCAATCTCATAATTATGTGTGGAAAATATAAATACACCCAATATAAGTGGATATTAAGTGTAAAAAAATCAAAGGTTATTCACACATATTCAAAGGATGACATATTCAATAACTACATGTTGAACACAAAGAAGTCGAAATTGGGTTAAGTAGTTTCCTTGGTAAAATTTGACAGCCTAACGGCGTCACATAAAATTTTACAAAAAGGGTTGCTGAGATAGATAGAGGGGATCTCATCACCTGGAAATAAAATTTACATAAATAAGGATATAGAAGAACATATCCCAACATAATATTATGTGAATTAAAATACATAACAAAAGAATTCTTTTAAAAAATGTGGAGGGTGAAAGGTTCCCTTACCGACATGGGTATCTTTCGAGACACGCACCCCGTGAAAGAAGAACAATACAACATTGATGTAAATACTCATAAATGAACTTATATTACACAATGAGTAAAATAATGGGCAGTACATACACCACTCAAAGGGGATTGTAGTAAATGTATCATAAATCTCACGGATATAAAAGTGAGATGAAAAATCCCTTACGAAAACTCGGAAGCCTAACGACGCCACTCAGAACTCCCAAAATGGATTAATGAGAGAGAATAGGGTGTATCATCATATGAACATAAAAATTATAGTAAGATTAATATAAAATAACATCCCAATCATAATAAATATGATCTTAAAAGGAATGAAACAAAAGAGTGTACTTAAAAAGAAAGAGAGGAGTAGGATCTCTTACCTCGGGTCCGACTTGACTCGATCATTCTTTAATCTCCTGAATAATAAACTTGAGTTAATTTATAATTCTTTAAGATCCTTTTTCAAGTTCATTATTCCATTTTTATCAATTATTACCATGTCATAAACATTATGTAATCATTTAAGTTAATAATGTTCGTTTTGTCGATATTTGGTTCTTAAGTCGAAAGTGGACTTCTTACTATTACATGTTTTTCATGTGGTCAAAGGTTCATTATATCCAGAGTTGTATTCATGATGTAGATATCTTATATATCATATATATCCAGTATATTCATGCATTTATAATTTTACATAACATTTTGAGTTAAGAAATGAAATGCACTGTTCATGGAGACGGTAAGCCGTACGTACGCATGAATGCTACTTCCACTTATATTTCATATTTAATGGAATTAAAACATAATGATTCATAATAGTTTTTTAATTACAGTATGGTATCATATATAATATCATTAAATATATCCTTTATAAGTACCACATATGGTATTAACGAATCAAATCACTTTGAAGGGGTGGTAGTCCGCACTTCCTTAAATGAAGATATTGCGTTTACCCATAATGGAAACCATAAAGGTATGCCATAAATGAAAAATACGAAAGCTTCGGTAAAACATAAACATATTATATATCATATATATATAGTGTCATCTTAATGTCTGTTGAGTCAATAAGGTTTTCCTTATGACTTTTCCATTCCTTCTTGTTTTGAAAATCACAAACACCTTATCTTTAGGAAAATTGCTTTTATAAGGAAAATTGCTTTTATAAGAAAAATTGCTTTTATAAGGAATATCTCTTTTGTAAGAAAAATTATTCTTATCATATTTTCATCCATGTTTTTTCTTAAGTGTGAGATTCGGATTCACTTTTATTTTCTCGGAATTACTTGAAACATTGATATGAAGTATTCTGTTTTAGGATTTGAATTCTGGATAAGAACTGTAAGGAAGTTTCACTCCGAATTCCAAATGAGAACTTCAATAAAGTTTCATTCCGAATTCCGGATACGAACTCTGATTCAGTTCTACTCCAGATTCAGGATAAAAAATTCTTATGAAGTTTGATGATGAATTCTCATTATGAATTCTGATGACGAATTCTCATTACGAATTCTAATGATGAATTCTCATTCCGAATTCTCATTCTGAAATCTCCTATTAAACAGAATCTGATCATCTTTGTTTTATACACTCTGAATTAATTCAGACTCCGAAAAATATTTTTGGTTAGACTCCGAACTTTTATTCTGCTTACACTTCTATAAGTTGTCTACTCTTTATTATTTTCATTACACTCAGAACCTTCACTCGGAAGCATTCATTGCGAACTTTTATCTTAGTTTTTCAAACGATGTCGTACATTCTGTTACACTTGTTTTGTTATAAAACGATGTCATCTATTTTGTTATAAACTAACCATTGTCTAAGTGACACGTGTACAGGTCCCTCTAATCTTTAAGGAAAATATGACCGTTGGAGAAGGAGCCGACCTTACCTATAAATAGGAGCTCATTTGAAAGATCTCGGGGATGAAAGGCTGACAGATCTTCGACTCATGTGATTACATACTTAAAGTGATTTCTAGAGAGAGAGGCTCTTATTAACTCTCAAAGCTTCGTGCGACTCCTAATGTTGATTATCACATTCGAGGGCTTCTGGGGATAGGAAGACAGAGGTGCCGACTACCTTGAAGTTCGAGGGCTTCCTTGCTGAGGAAGACAGAGGTTGCCAACTACCTTGAAGTTGAGGGCTTGCGGGGATAGCAAGACAGAGACTCTGATCTTCGTATCAAGGGCTTACCCTGGTGTGGGTAAGACAGACTTGCTTGAAAGTATAAATCAAGGGACCTTTATCCAAGGTTGTTGGATACCCTTCTCTTTGGGTTAAAAGACTTATATCTTGTTACTTGTAGTTTAACTACTTGTTTATATTCCTCTCCATTTTGTATTATAAGGAAAGTATAACTTTCTTATAATTCCTTATTTGTACTCTGTTTCATTTAGATTATATACGCTTTAAGGTAGAATTTCATATTGTAATCTTTTTTTAAGTTTCAATTTCCAGAACCATATTTCCAGAACCTACTTTCGGAATCTCATTCCACGGTTGCATTTAGTGTTAGAGGTTTTGTGAATTTGCTTACTTTAACTTTTTTAAACGTAGCCCTTTCCTTTTCTTAAGAAAAACATATTTATTTGTAACTAACTTTAAAGGATCCAAAGCAATTTTTAAAGTATAAAATTCACCCCCCCCCCCCTCTTGTATATTGAGAATCTACATCACTATTTCGATCCTACAATTGGTATCAGATGTTGGAAACCTCATACTCTATACCAATCCTACAATTGGTATCAGAGCAGGTCTCTGAAATACTTATACTCACGAATAAGTTTTTCTTGCTCATTTTTTAATTAGGAACATTCTCATTATGAACTTTCTCATTCCGAACTTTGTTATTACGAATCGTTTGCTACTAACAAGTTTGTGTGTACAAGGATTTTTCTAGTATGGCAGGTACTAATGTTGGATCAATTGAGAATCTGAATCCGACAAGACCACCAATCTTTGATTGTAATGATTATGAATACTGGAGAGATCGTATGAAGACTTTTTTTATCAATACTGGAGTGGAAAATTTTTTTATGTTTACTGGAGATTATAAAATTCCTGACAAGGAAGTCCGAACTTTTACTAATCAAGAAAAGCAAGAATATCAACTCAACTATAATGTACGCAATACTTTACTATGTTCAATGACTAGAAATAAATATAGCAAAATTTCTTCTTGTGAAGCAGCTAATTGTATCTGGAGGAAGTTAGAAGTTACACACTTTGGAACTTCTAAGGTAATTGATACTAGAAGAGCTATGCTTAGAGCTGAATATCATAGATTCAACTTTCCTTATGGTGAACCAATATGTAAAGTGCAACATAGATTTATGACTATCGTCAACAGTCTACAGTCTATGGGAGAGAAACGTTTATATGATGAAGCTCTTGTGGATAAGACGATTTATATTATGCCCAATGAGTGGGAATCTAATAGAACAGCTATTGATGAGAACAGAAAGGTCACTCAAACTACTCTTGATGAGCTTTTTGGAACCCTTCTACAACATGACACCAGAATGAAGAGAGATGCTGACAACATCAAAAAGAAAAATGGAAATGGTACTATTTCTTTTACAACAACTTCAAATCAGATGAAATCTAAGACTCCTGAGAGAGTAACCAGATCCAAGTCTAAAAAGTTATTTTCCAATCCGAATCTAGTGAGAGTGAAGTCTCTGAAAATGAACTAGAAAATCTTGCTCGAAGGATGAACAAGATAGCTGGACAAAGAAATTTCCAATCCAAGTATAAGAAAAAGGAAAGGAAAGATAATAAAGATGGAGAAGTTACATGTTATGAATGAAAGAGAGATGGAAATATTAGACCAGATTGCCCTTTGCTCAAAAAGAAAGAAAGAAAAGAAAGGCATTCAGACAGGAACAAGAAGAATTATAATAAAGAAAAAGATAAGAATGTTCTGAAAGAAAATGATACCTGGAGTGCCAGTGGTGTTGACTCTTCAGATGAATCTTTTGATTATGAATCATCAGGACAAAAGAAACTTTGTCTTATAGCCAGATTATCTATTGATGATCATTGTTTTATCGCTAAGGTACGAAATGCTGAATCATTGACCAATGTTTCTTTAAATTCTAATGATAGTAAGTATTATAACTCTTATGATGAAAAATCATCTTCTGATGAGTAAAATACTTTACCTACTTATGAAGAGGTCTCTAGGTTTGTTGAACTTCTTGAGATTGAGAATTCCAAACTCAATAAGAAACTTGATAAGTAAAATTCTAGGAATTCTATTCTTACGAAAGAGATATCAAATCTTTCTAAAGATCTTGATAATAAAAATGTAGATTTTGAGAATATTTCAAAAAATCTTGAGGAAGTAAGTTCTGATAAGAATAAACATTCTAAAGAATTAGAAAAAGTAATTTCCAATAAAAATGCTTTTGAGCCTAGAAGTAATTCTAAAACCAATGATTTTGTTGATAAAAATGTGGTTGTAAAACTCAAGTCCGAAATTTTTTTCTTAAAGAAGTGTGTATCAAACTTTACTCATGGTAAGAAAAATTTTTATAATATGTATTCCCAAATAAGACCTTTATGAAATAAATCTGTATTTGTTTATACCCATGCAAAACCTACGTTCAGTAACAATTATTTTTTTCCTCAAAGTGCCCCATTTTGTACCAAGTGTCAATGTAGTGGTCACTGGGCAAAGAATTGTTCCTTAAACAAAACTCAATCTCTAGGATTTCACAAAGCTTACTTTTATAAGAAGATGTGGGTTCCTAAAATTTTATTTTCTGGAAATCTCGGATCCAGACAAGTTTGGATTCCGAATGTCTAATTTTATTCTTGATTTCAGGAAAATAAAGAAAGTACCAGCAACAATACATGGTACATGGATAGTGGATGTTCCCGACACATGACTGGTAACAAAATCTTTTTTGAAAAGATTATCAGAATGAAAGGAGGAAGGGTAACTTTCGGAGATAATGCTAAGGGAGAGATTGTTGGTATTGGTAATATTGTTCTTCTTGGTAAAACCTTGATTTAAAATGTCCTTTTTGTTAAAGGTCTTAAGCACAACCTCATTAGCATAAGTCAGTTATGTGATGAAGGTTACCTTGTGAATTTTAGGAATGATATGTGTTTAGTTCACAATTCCAAGGAAGAATTTATTCTCTCAGCCAATAGGCAAGAGAATGTTTACACTATGAACTTAGAAGACCTCAAAAGCCAAGAATTACCTTCCCTAAGTGAAATGGAAGATCACTCCTGGTTATGTCATAGAAGACTAGGTCACTGTAATCTTAGGAACCTATGTAAACTCTCTATGAAGAAACTAGTTAAGGATCTACCGGAGCATAGATTAGACTCTTCTAAAGTTTGTGATCATTGTCAATATGGCAAGAAACATAAATCTAGTTTTAAATTGATCGGTGAAGTCTCAAAAACTGATGCATTACAGTTAGTGCACATGGATCTTTTTGGTCCAACACAAACTATAAGTATTGGAGGCAAATACTATGTGTTTGTTCTAGTTGATGATTACACTAGGTTTACTTGGGTGTATTTTCTAGCAATGAAATCTGAAGCTTTTTCATATTTCAAAAGTTTTAGAACTAAAGTTAAAAATGAGAAAAACCTTCCATTAAAAACTATTCATAGTGATCATAGAGGAGAATTTCAAAATTCTGATTTTGAAACTTTTTGTAGTAAAAAAGGTGTTACTAACAATTTTTCAGCACCTAGAACTCCTCAACAGAATGGTGTAGTTGAAAGAAGAAATAGAATTAATCAAGAGATAACTAGAACAATGTTGAGTGAATATTCTATTTCTAGACATTTCTGGGCTGAAGCTGTAAGTACTGCTTGTTATACTATAAATCGAGTTTTGATTAGACCTTTTCTTAATAAAACTCCTTATGAGTTATGGAATGGTAGAAAACAAAGACTATCCTACTTCAAGGTTTTTGGTTTCAATTTATTCATTTTGAATACTAAAGATAACTTACATAAATTCGCAACAAAATATGATGAAGGGATTTTCTTAGGATATTCCACAACCTCTAAGGCTTATAGTGTTTTTAATGAAAATACTTGTACTGTTGAAGAAACAGTACATGTAAAATTTGATGAGTCGGATCCTTTTGTTTTTAAACCACCTCAACTTACATCATCGGATGTGTTTTCAAAAACTTATTATCAACTTTTTATAGAAGAACCTTCTGATAAGGATAATGTTCTAGATGATAATTCTGAAATATTTACCCCAGACGATTTTCTACCCTATATTGATGAACATGTTTTACAAAACCCAAATCAGGTGTTTCTTAAGAGTCATACCAGTGATAGTATCATTGGTGATGTAAATCAACCTGTAAGGACTAGAAGTTCCTTAAGAAATGAAGTAGAACATCTATTATTTATTTTCCAATTAGAACCTCAAAGCACTAATGAAGTTTTAGGTGATGATGATTGGATCAAAGCCATGCAAGATGAGCTAAATGAATTCGAAAGGAATAAAGTCTGGACCTTGGTTGAAATACCTAAGGAAACTTCTGTTATTGGAGTAAAATGGGTCTTCAGAAATAAATGTGATGAAAATTGAGTCATAGTAAGAAATAAAGCTAGACTTGTTGCTAAAGGCTATACTCAGCAAGAGGGAATAGACTATGAAGAAAACCTATGCTCCAGTAGCTAGACTTGAATGTATCCGTATTCTACTTGCCCTTGCAGCATTCGTTAATTCCAAAAATTTCCAAATGGATGTGAAATGTTATTTTCTTACTGGTTATGTTCAAGAGGAATTCTTTGTTGAACAACCTCTAGGATTTGAAGATACAAAACATCGTGATCATGTTTTTAGACTTACCAAAGCTTTGTATGGCCTTAAACAAGCCCCACGAGCATGGTATGATAGACTCACTGGATTTTTTCTTCAAAATAACTATATTAAGGGAAATGCAGATCCAACCCTTTTTATAATGAAAGACAAGAAAAATGTTTTGATTGTTCAAATTTATGTTGATGAAAACATATTTGGTTCAACTCAGCAATCTTTGACTAACTCTTTTGCAAGTCTAATGAAATATGAGTTTGAAATGAGTATGATGGGTGAGTTAACATTTTTCCTTGGTTGTAAAATTTCTCAAAAACCAGAAGGAACCTACATATCTCAACATAAGTATATTAAAGATCTTCTTAAAAAGTATGGTTATGAAAACACTAAGAGTATAAGTACTCCCATTGGTACCTCAAACTCTTTAGATCTTGATAAAGCTGGGAAACCAGTAGATCAAACATCCTTTAGAGGTATGAAAGGAAGTATACTATACATAATAGCTATTAGACAAGATTTAATGCTTTCAGTATGCTTATGTGCAAGATATCAATTCAATCCTAAGGAATCTCACTTAAAGGCGGTAAAAAGAATTTTTCACTACCTTAAGGGAACCATGGATCTAGGATTATTTTATACTTTATGAAATGATTTTGTTCTAAAAATAATTTTTGATGCTGACTTTGTGGATGTAGAATCGATAGAAAAAGCACATACGGAACTTGTCATTTCTTAGGAGATTCATTAGTTTCTTGGTCCTTCAAGAAGCAACATTTTGTAGCACTTTCCACTGCTGAAGCTGAATATGTAGCAGCTGGAAGTTGTTGTGCTCAAGTGTTGTGGATGCAACACACACTCACAGACTATGGCTTGAGGTTTAATAAAACTCAAATTTTGTGTGATAACACAAGTGCCATTGCCCTTAGTAAGAACCCTGCACATCACTCCCGTGCAAAACACATAGATATTAGGCATCACTTTCTTAGGGATCACACACTTAAAGGAGATATTATTCTACAGTTTATTGGAAGGCAAGATCAACTTGCTGATATTTTCACAAAATCTTTGCCTTCTGATAGATTTGAATATATTAAACAGAAGATAGGAATGATAACTATAAGGTAAGCCTCCTTAATTTAATTTCTGTTGAAAAAGTATCCTTATAGAAATACACTCCTTTTCTATAGCATCCCGTCTTTTTATAACATAACTTTTCATTCCATTACACGGAACTGAGGATCTTTAAGGTTTAGTGTCTTGGAAAAAAGGAACATAAAACATGAAACAAAAAAAACATTCTTCTTAAACACTTGAAAGGCTTCTCCTCATGTTCACCCTAGGCTCATTACTGCATCTCATAACCTGGGGACATACATCAAAAGGAAGGGTGAGCAGAAGGCCCAGCAAAGGAAACAAGTGAAACATTTTACATATGAACTTGAGATACATCAATAAAGTCGTGAAAAGAACTTTAATGCATGAAAATGAAATCATGAGGCATATCATAATAAAAATAAAACTATTTCATAACTTGAAGATGTGGCTACATCATTTAACATAGACAATCAGGAACATATCACCAAGGTCCATCCCCAAGGTGTCATTTTAAAATTACCAAGGTTATTCACCAAGGTATCGTGAAAATTGTAATCTCTAGTGGTTACATCATTACCCAATGCATTGGAGTGCTATCAGGGAGCACCCTTAAATTTTCCATTATTATCATGTGAGCCACATATATCATCATAAAACATTTCATAAATAACCCATATAGCATAAATGAAATGGGTTTCATTTCATAATCATAACTTTTTAAAAACTGCTTTAAAGACATGATCTTTATATCACTTTAAAACCCACATAAAAGGAAGGTGGGTCTCATGTATGTAAATACAAGAATTTAAAATAGAACATTTTGGTATATATGTGAATACCCCTTTATAAGAAAGAGCTTTGAGTATTCACTTAATAAAATAAAAGGACTTTAGAAAAAGAGATAGACATTTTGAGACAGAAATTCTGCAGCATAACGGCAATGTTCCAAGGTTTTAGAAGACATTAAAAGAGAGGTAAAATGGGTCAAACATTCATAAATGACCCCTAAAATAGTACATGGACAGAATAAGAAGGATACATGATCATGGTAATGAGATTTCAAGGACATACCATTTGAAATGAAAAACATGGAAGGAAGAAAAAAAATAGATTTCTCTTATGAAAGTTCGGCAGCCTAACGGCGTTACTTAAACCTCAACAAAAATGATTTGAAAAGATCAAATAGGATCTCTCATAATGTGAGCATAATAGTTCAGTATGATAGATATAGGGATAATTCCCCAACATAACAAAAAGGAACTTGAATGAATTGACATGAAAGTAGAACTTCAAAACGAGAAGGGTGAAGAACCACTTAAAAATTCGGCAGCCTAACGGCGCCACTTAAAACATCAAAATACTGAATTGAAGAGATCAAATGGGGTCTCTCATCATATGAACATAAGAGTCCAGTATGATATATATAGAGATCATACCCCAATATAACAAAAAGGAACTTGAAATAATTGACATGAAAGTAGAACTTCAAAACGAGAAGGCTGAAGAACCACTAAAAAATTCGGCAGCCTAACGGCGCCACTTAAAACATCAAAATACTGAATTGAAGAGATCAAATGGGGTCTCTCATCATATGAACATAAGATTCCAGTATGATATATATAGAGATAATACCCCAATATAACAAAAAGGAACTTGAAATAATTGACATGAAAGTAGAACTTCAAAACGAGAAGGGTGAAGAACCACTTAAAAATTCGGCAGCCTAACGGCGCCACTTAAAACATCAAAATACTGAATTGAAGAGATCAAATGGGGTCTCTCATAATATGAACATAAGAGTCCAGTATGATATATATAAATATCATACCCCAATATAACAAAAAGGAACATGAAATAATTGACATGAAAGTAGAACTTCAAAACGAGAAGGCTGAAGAACCACTAAAAAATTCGGCAGCCTAACGGCGCCACTTAAAACATCAAAATACTGAATTTAAGAGATCAAATGGGGTCTCTCATCATATGAACATAAGATTCCAGTATGATATATATAGAGATAATACCCCAATATAACAAAAAGGAACTTGAAATAATTGACATGAAAGTAGAACTTCAAAACGAGAAGGGTGAAGAACCACTTAAAAATTCGGCAGCCTAACGGCGCCACTTAAAACATCAAAATACTGAATTGAAGAGATCAAATGGGGTCTCTCATCATATGAACATAAGAGTCCAGTATGATATATATAGAGATCATACCCCAATATAACAAAAAGGAACATGAAAGACTTGAATGAAAATAGAACTTGAAAACGAGGAAGGTGAAAGAATCCCTTAAAAATTCGGCAGCCTAACGGCGCCACTTAAACATTCATAAAACGAATTGATGAGAGAAAGGGGGGGTCTCTCATCATATGAACATGAAATAGGCAGTAGGATGAATATAAAAGAACATCCTCCAACATAAGAACATGGAGTATAAAAGAAAGACATATAAGAGATTACTTGAAAAGAAAGAAAGAGGTCGGATCCCTTACCTTAAAATGTAACTCTTAAACCTCAAAGGTTGGGACCTTGAGGGCTTGGGGGCACCTTGGGAGGACTCCATGGGAGGTAAAGAGAACAGAAATTCGTTGGGAATGAGTGGGGAGTCGAATGGATGAGAGGAGGGCTTGGTATTTATAGGGAAAGTGAGGGGACAAGGCATTAATGGCCAAGGGACACCTCACATGTGCTTTTCTCAAACCCATGTGCTCTCCCTTGTCATTTATCATGGAGTTAGGCCACATGGGGCCCCCAAAACAATAATTCATCACCCTTGGCCTGACAACCCTCAAAAGATCTCATGACATCATCATGACACCGTAATGATGTCATTAAACATACCGAAACCCTAAAACTGTATTTTTACTATTCACTGAAAATTCAACTTTCTCAGAAAAATCCCAAAATTTCACATTAACCAAATATCAATGCTCTGATTTCAAAAATGAAATCCATTTTATAAAAATAATTTTCTAAATATTTTTAATTTAATTTTTAAATAAAAACACTATTCATCAAAAATTCATTTTTTTCAGAAAAAACCCCAAAAATTACCATAACATAATATCGATTCTCTGAGTTCAAAAATAAATTCATTTTTATAAAAAAAAATTTCTAATTATTTTTAATTAAATTTTTAATTAAAAAAACTATTCACCCGAAAAAACTAATACTTGAATAATAATTAATGAAACCGTTATTTAACTATTTTATTGAATCACATTACTTAATCAAGGTGCCTAGATTATTTTAAAACTTTCTTTAAGTGAGATTACTAATCCATTTGGTCATATTACTAATCCTAATCATAAAATCACTATTCATAATTTACTATTCATCAAAAATCAAGTTGATCTTATTAGACTCTAAATTTAGTACTGAACATAATTGCAGAAGACCATTTTTTGAAAATCATTACACATTTTTAATTATTTAGGGTTTACATAAACATATTTAAAATATCCTTTTTCTAAAATTCATCAAAAATATGCATACTATATTTATCCGGTCATTTCAAAATTCATAAACTTCATCATAAGAAGAAATCCCAATTTTTATTTAAAACAAGGATTCCACAAGGTAGTTACGGTCTCGTTACATAACCCCTTATAATACCAGCATAGGACCTAAGAGTAAGGTGTGCTAGGGTGATAGAAGCTTGGGGCGGCTCAGTCAACATTGCCCGAGTAGTAATTTCTATCAATTTGAACTTCTCACGAAGGCGATTTCGTTCCAGCTTCACATGATGAAGTTCGTCTTGGATTTGATCCAGAGCAAAGCCCAGTGGTGCAACCTCCTTCCCAAGCTCTGTTAGATGGGCTTCAATCAGTCCAAGACTACTAGGTGAGGCCATCAAATCTTCTTTCTATAATAATTAACCAAGATTACTTATATTTAGAGACAATAATCAAAACATTTTGTTCACAGCGGTCATGTTGACCGATGGTTATATAATAGTCAAAACCCACTGATCTCATTTTAATTATAATCATGTTTATCAAATAAAATTTTTTTGTTGAGTATAACAATAACACATAAAATTAGGAAACAAAATTTATTTAAAAATTTTGGGTCGTTACAATCTTCCCCCCTTAAGAAATTGCGTCCTCGCAATTTTAAAATTGGGTTTTGAAATTTCACTAAAAGTCCCACATCGGAAAAAGATTCAGTAAAACTATTACTTTAAAATAAAGAAAGGGAAGTACAATGGTCACCCGAGTTAACCCACACTAGGGTTCCATGTAGGAAAACATGGACATGGAGGAAAAAACAAAGGGTCAAGTTCTGAGGCAGAGTGATAGAGAACATGATTAGGAGAAAGTTAACCATGAGAAAATCCCAAACTTATGATGTGTGTAAACGGTATTTGATTACCTAGTAGGAAACGTAAACCAACAACATTTTTGTTTTACATTTCTTTTCATAATTTTGAGGATTTCATTTACTACATAGAACAAAAACATAATAAAATATACCTACCTTCAAGTAGAGTTTCATCCTTTAACAAGTCCCTACCAACACTAATCTTTTCTCCAAATGATGAGAATTCAAAAACAATTGGTCTCATAAAATCACAAGAATCATCTTCTATAGAATCACATAATATACAAAAGATTAACTATCTATTTCTTCTATCTTTAAACATTATCCCAAAAACAAAAAGGTTAAGGTAAAACAACTCTTCAAAAAGAAATAATCCCATAGGAATGGAAACTAATTTTAAATCATCAAAGTTCCATGGTACTACCCAAAGTTCATCATAGACCATTCCATAAATAACGGTCCTTAAATTTCCTCAAAACAAACCAAATTAAGATTGAAACCCAAATACAATAAGGATTTGATAACATAGTCTTCCAAAACAACTTCATTGTTCATCTCCAGACAACATCAAGAACTCCTAACATCTTATAAAAAAGTAGCTAACCTAAACATATTTTACCCAAGATAGGTTAGTCATTCCCATAAGTAACCTAAATTACTATAAGTTCACCTTAAATTCATCGATTCTTCAAAATATAAGTCAACCTTACTCCTCAATGAAAATACCGTAGTAATCTATTTACCTCAATCAAATATGGTTCCCAAAATAATGAACGTCTTACAAAATAATAATCATATTTTAATCCCCTAATCATCCCTGTCATATTAATACGAAAATCGTCTCATTTCCTATCACATTGGTTTTCGGAAAATGTTCTTCTATTTCCCACCATTAACTAAGAAGAGAAAGCATAATTAGGGGCTTAAGTACTTAGCTAATAATCATGAAAAGGAACTGAAAGCCTATAAGGATAACTTGTATATGAAAGGTATACCCTAACTTGTGATCTCCTAGGTTCCTATCTAGGTTATGAATGATCATATATTCTTATGTGAACCTTTATTTTATTTTATCTTTGTTCCTTTAACAATGGTTCATACCAAGCTTATGAATTTACCAAAGCATATCCCCCGGGAGTGTCGTAACCAAGAGTGCAGCAAGGCCCGTTGTCGTGTATCAGTTCCCGTTCGAGTCTAGCTCAAAGCGGTGTTTTCGGGTTTTACCCCTATGTACATCTGTGCCAGAGCCACCTCTACCTGCTCGTATCCAGACAGGGATGTATTTGCTTGGCAACCCCTTACTCAATACTCACCAAAATACCAGGAAGATTTCCTACATTAAACTTTTCTATAGTGTTCCTCCTAGAGTTTTCATATCCCAATTTCCACAAATAACTAAACCATCCTTTGATACCAACTATAGCATCCCGTCTTTTTATAACAAAACTTTTCATTCCATTACACGGAACTGAGGATCTTTAAGGTTTAGTGTCTTGGAAACAAGGAACATAAAACATGAAACAAATAAACATTCTTCTTAAACACTTGAAAGGATTCTCCTCATGTTCACCCTAGGCTCATTACTGCATCTCATAACCTGGGGACATACATCAAAAGGAAGGGTGAGCAGAAGGCCCAGCAAGGGAAACAAGTGAAACATTTTATATATGAACTTGAGATACATCAATAAAGTCATGAAAAGAACTTTAATGCATGAAAATGAAATCATGAGGCATATCATAATAAAAATAAAACTTTTTCATAACATGAAGATGTGGCTACATCATTTAACATAGACAATCATGAACATATCACCAAGGTCCATCCCCAAGGTGTCATTTTAAAATTACCAAGGTTATTCACCAAGGTATCGTGAAAATTGTAATCTCTAGTGGTTACATCATTACCCAATGCATTGGAGCGCTATCAGGGCGCACCCTTAAATTTTCCTTTATTATCATGTGAGCCACATATATCATCATCAAACATTTCATAAATAACCCATATAGCATAAAGGAAATGGGTTTCATTTCATAATCATAACTTTTTAAAAACTTCTTTAAAGACATGATCTTTATATCACTTTAAAAACCACATAAAAGGAAGGTGGGTCTCATGTATGTAAATCCCAGAATTTAAAATAGAACATTTTGGTATATATGTGAATACCCCTTTATAAGAAAGAGCTTTTAGTATTCACTTAATAAAATAAAAGGACTTTAGAAAAAGAGATAGACATTTTGAGACAGAAATTCTGCAGCATAACGGCAATGTTCCGAGGTTTTAGAAGACATTAAAAGAGAGGTAAAATGGGTCAAACATTCATAAATGACCCCTAAAATAGTACATGGACAGAATAAGAAGGATACATGATCATGGTAATGAGATTTCAAGGACATACCATTTGAAATGAAAAACATGGAAGGAAGAAAAAAAAATTAGATTTCTCTTATGAAAGTTCGGCAGCCTAACAATGTTACTTAAACCTCAACAAAAATGATTTGAAAAGATCAAATAGGATCTCTCATCATGTGAACATAATAGTTCAGTATGATAGATATAGAGATAATTCCCCAACATAACAAAAAGGAACTTGAAAGAATTGACATGAAAGTAGAACTTCAAAACGAGAAGGGAGAAGAACCACTTAAAAATTCGGCAGCCTAACGGCACCACTTAAAACATCAAAATACTGAATTGAAGAGATCAAATGGGGTCTCTCATCATATGAACATAAGAGTCCAGTATGATATATATAGAGATCATACCCCAATATAACAAAAAGGAACTTGAAATAATTGACATGAAAGTAGAACTTCAAAACGAGAAGGCTGAAGAACCACTAAAAAATTCGGCAGCCTAACAACGCCACTTAAAACATCAAAATACTGAATTGAAGAGATCAAATGGGGTCTCTCATCATATGAAAATAAGATTCCAGTATGATATATATAGATATAATACCCCAATATAACAAAAAGGAACTTGAAATAATTGACATGAAAGTAGAACTTCAAAACGAGAAGGGTGAAGAACCACTTAAAAATTCGGCAGCCTAACGGCGCCACTTAAAACATCAAAATACTGAATTGAAGAGATCAAATGGGGTCTCTCATCATATGAACATAAGAGTCCAGTATGATATATATAAATATCATACCCCAATATAAAAAAAAGGAACATGAAAGACTTGAATGAAAATAGAACTTGAAAACGAGGAAGGTGAAAGAATCCCTTAAAAATTTGGCAGCCTAACGGCGCCACTTAAACATTCTGAAAACGAATTGATGAGAGCAAGGGGGGGGGGGTCTCTCATCATATGAACATGAAATAGGCAGTAGGATGAATATAAAAGAACATCCTCCAACATAAGAACATGGAGTATAAAAGAAAGACATAAAAGAGATTACTTGAAAAGAAAGAGAGGTCGGATCCCTTACCTTAAAATGTAACTCTTAAACATCAAAGGTTGGGACCTTGAGGGATTGGGGGAACCTTGGGAGGACTCCTTGGGAGGTAAAGAGACCAGAAATTCGTTGGGAATGAGTGGGGAGTCGAATGGATGAGAGGAGGGCTTGGTATTTATAGGGAAATTGAGGGGACAAGGCATTAATGGCCAAGGGACACCTCACATGTGCTTTTCTCAAACCCATGTGCTCTCCCTTGTCATTTATCATGGAGTTAGGCCACATGGGGCCCCCAAAACAATAATTCATCACCCTTGGCCGGACAACCCTCAAAAGATCTCATGACATCATCATGACACCGTTATGATGTCCTTAAACATACTGAAACCCTAAAACTGTATTTTTACTATTCACTGAAAATTCAACTTTCTCAGAAAAATCCCAAAATTTCACATTAACCAAAAATCAATGCTCTGATTTCAAAAATGAAATCCATTTTATAAAAATAATTTTCTAAATATTTTTAATTTAATTTTTAAATAAAAACACTATTCATCAAAAATTCATTTTTTTCCAGAAAAAACCCCAAAAATTACCATAACATAATATCGATGCTCTGAGTTCAAAAATAAAGTCATTTTTATAAAAATAATTTTCTAATTATTTTTAATTAAATTTTTAATTAAAAAAAACTATTCACCCGAAAAAACTAATACTTGAATAATAATTAATGAAACCGTTATTTAACTATTTTATTGAATCACATTACTTAATCAAGGTGCCTAGATTATTTTAAAACTTTCTTTAAGTGAGATTACTAATCCATTTGGTCATATTACTAATCCTAATCATAAAATCACTATTCATAATTTACTATTCATCAAAAATCAAGTTGATCTTATTAGACTCTAAATTTAGTACTGAACATAATTGCAGAAGACCATTTTTTGAAAATCATTACACATTTTTAATTATTTAGGGTTTACATAAACATATTTAAAATATCCTTTTTCTAAAATTCATCAAAAATATGCATACTATATTTATCCGGTCATTTCAAAATTCATAAACTTCATCATAAGAAGAAATCCCAATTTTTATTTAAAACAAGGATTACACAAGGTAGTTACGGTCTCGTTACATAACCCCTTATAATACCAGCATAGGACCTAAGAGTAAGGTGTGCTAGGGTGATAGAAGCTTGGGGCGGCTCAGTCAGCATTGCCCGAGTAGTAATTTCTATCAGTTTAAACTTCTCACGAAGGAGATTTCATTCCAGCTTCACATGATGAAGTTCGACTTGGATTTGATCCAGAGCAAAGCCCAGTGGTGCTACCTCCTTCCCAAGCTCTGTTAGATGGGCTTCGATCGGTCCAAGACTACTAGGTGAGGCCATCAAATCGTTTTTCTATAATAATTAACCAAGATTACTTATATTTAGAGACAATAATCAAAACATTTTGTTCACAGCGGTCATGTTGACCGATGGTTATATAATAGTCAAAACCCACTGATCTCATTTTAATTATAATCATGTTTATCAAATAAAACATTTTTGTTGAGTATAACAATAACACATAAAATTAGGAAACAAAATTTATTTAAAAATTTTGGGTCGTTACAATCTTCCCCCCTTAAGAAATTGCGTCCTCGCAATTTTAAAATTGGGTTTTGAAATTTCACTAAAAGTCCCACATCCGAAAAGGATTCAGTAAAACTATTACTTTAAAATAAAGAAAGGGAAGTACAATGGTCACCCGAGTTAACCCACACTAGGGTTCCATGTAGGAAAACATGGACATGGAGGAAAAAACAAAGGGTCAAGTTCTGAGGCAGAGTGATAGAGAACATGATTAGGAGAAAGTTAACCATGAGAAAATCCCAAACTTATGATGTGTGTAAACGGTCTTTGATTACCTAGTAGGAAACGTAAACCAACAACATTTTTGTTTTACATTTCTTTTCATAATTTTGAGGATTTCATTTACTACATAGAACAAAAACATAAGAAAATATACCTAACTTCAAGTAGAGTTTCATCCTTTAACAAGTCCCTACCAACACTAATATTTTCTCCAAATGAAGAGAATTCAAAAACAATTGGTCTCATAAAATCACAAGAATCATCTTCTATAGAATCACATAATCTACAAAAGATTAACTATCTATTTCTTCTATCTTTAAACATTATCCCAAAAACAGAAAGGTTAAGGTAAAACAACACTTCAAAAAGAAATAATCCCATAGGAATGGAAACTACTTTTAAATCATCAAAGTTCCATGGTACTACCCAAAGTTCATCATAGACCATTCCATAAATAACGGTCCTTAAAATTCCTCAAAACAAACCAAATTAAGATTGAAACCCAAATACAATAAGGATTTGATAACATAGTCATCCAAAACAACTTCATTGTTCATCTCCAGACAACATCAAGCACTCCTAACATCTTATAAAAAAGTAGCTAACCTAAACATATTTTACCCAAGATAGGTTAGTCATTCCCATAAGTAACCTAAATTACTATAAGTTCACCTTAAATTCATCGATTCTTCAAAATATAAGTCAACCTTACTCCTCAATGAAAATACCGTAGTAATCTATTTACCTCGATCAGATATGGTTCCCAAAATAATGAACATCTTACAAAATAATAATCATATTTTAGTCCCCTAATCATCCCTGTCATATTAATACGAAAATCGTCGCATTTCCTATCACATTGGTTGTCGGAACATGTTCTTCTATTTCCCACCATTAACTAAGAAGAGAAAGCATAATTAGGGGCTTAAGTACTTAGCTAATAATCATGAAAAGGAACTGAAAGCCTATAAGGATAACTTGTATATGAAAGGTATACCCTAACTTGTGATCTCCTAGGTTCCCATATAGGTTATGAATGATCATATATTCTTATGTGAACCTTTATTTTATTTTATCTTTGTTCCTTTAACAATGGTTCATACCAAGCTTATGAATTTACCAAAGCATATCCCCCGGGAGTGTCGTAACCAAGAGTGCAGTAAGGCCCGTTGTCGTGTACCAGTTCCCGTTCGAGTCTAGCTCAAAGCGGTGTTTTCGGGTTTTACCCCTATGTACATCTGTGCCAGAGCCACCTCTACCTGCTCGTATCCAGACAGGGATGTATTTGCTTGGCAACCCCTTACTCAATACTCACCAAAATACCAGGAATATTTCCTATATTAAACTTTTCTATAGGGTTCCTCCTAGAGTTTTCATATCCTAATTTCCACAAATAACTAAACCATCCTTTGATACCAACTATAACATCCCGTCTTTTTATAACATAACTTTTCATTACATTACACGGAACTGAGGATCTTTAAGGTTTAGTGTCTTGGAAACAAGGAACATAAAACATGAAAAAAAAAACATTCTTCTTAAACACTTGAAAGGCTTCTCCTCATGTTCACCCTAGGCTCATTACTGCATCTCATAACCTGGGGACATACATCAAAAGGAAGGGTGAGCAGAAGGCCCAGCAAGGGAAACAAGTGAAACATTTTACATATGAACTTGAGATACATCAATAAAGTCATGAAAAGAACTTTAATGCATGAAAATGAAATCATGAGGCATATCATAATAAAAATAAAACTTTTTCATAACTTGAAGATGTGGCTACATCATTTAACATAGACAATCATGAACATATCACCAAGGTCCATCCCCAAGGTTTCATTTTAAAATTACCAAGGTTATTCACCAAGGTATCGTGAAAATTGTAATCTCTAGTGGTTACATCATTACCCAATGCATTGGAGCGCTATCAGGGCGCACCCTTAAATTTGCATTTATTATCATGTGAGCCACATATATCATCATCAAACATTTCATAAATAACCCATATAGCATAAAGGAAATGGGTTTCATTTCATAATCATAACTTTTTAAAAACTGCTTTAAAGATATGATCTTTATATCACTTTAAAACCCACATAAAATGAAGGTGGGTCTCATGTATGTAAATCCCAGAATTTATAATAGAACATTTTGGTATATATGTGAATACCCCTTTTTAAGAAATAGCTTTGAGTATTCACTTAATAAAATAAAAGGACTTTAGAAAAAGAGATAGACATTTTGAGACAGAAATTCTGCAGCATAACGACAATGTTCCGAGGTTTTAGAAGACATTAAAACAGAGGTAAAATGGGTCAAAAATTCATAAATGACCCCTAAAATAGTACATGGACAGAATAAGAAGGATACATGATCATGGTAATGAGATTTCAAGGACATACCATTTGAAATGAAAAACATGGAAGGAAGAAAAAAAAATTAGATTTCTCTTATGAAAGTTCGGCAGCCTAACGGCGTTACTTAAACCTCAACAAAAATGATTTGAAAAGATCAAATAGGATCTCTCATCATGTGAACATAATAGTTCAGTATGATAGATATAGAGATAATTCCCCAACATAACAAAACAGAACTTGAAAGAATTGACATGAAATTCAAAACGAGAAGGGTGAAGAACCACTTAAAAATTCGGCAGCCTAACGGCGCCACTTAAAACATCAAAATACTGAATTGAAGAGATCAAATGGGGTCTCTCATCATATGAACATAAGAGTCCAGTATGATATATATAGAGATCATACCCCAATAAACAAAAAGGAACTTGAAATAATTGACATGAAAGTAGAACTTCAAAATGAGAAGGCTGAAGAACCACTAAAAAATTCGGCAGCCTAACGGCGCCACTTAAAACATCAAAATAATGAATTGAAGAGATCAAATGGGGTCTCTCATCATATGAACATAATATTCCAGTATGATATATATAGATATAATACCCCAATATAACAAAAAGGAACTTGAAATAATTGACATGAAAGTAGAACTTCAAAACGAGAAGGGGGAAGAACCACTTAAAAATTCGGCAGCCTAACGGCGCCACTTAAAACATCAAAATACTGAATTGAAGAGATCAAATGGGGTCTCTCATCATATGAACATAAGATTCCAGTATGATATATATAAAGATCATACCCCAATATAACAAAAAGGAACATGAAAGACTTGAATGAAAATAGAACTTGAAAATGAGGAAGGTGAAAGAATCCCTTAAAAATTCGGGAGCCTAACGGCGCCACTTAAACATTCTTAAAACGAATTGATGAGAGCAAGGGGGGGTCTCTCATAATATGAAAATGAAATAGGCAGTAGGATGAATATAAAAGAACATCCTCCAACATAAGAACATGGAGTATAAAAGAAAGACATAAAAGAGATTATTTGAAAAGAAAGAGAGAGGTCGGATCCCTTACCTTAAAATGTAACTCTTAAACCTCAAAGGTTGGGACCTTGAGGGCTTGGGGGCACCTTGGGAGGACTCCTTGGGAGGTAAAGAGACCAGAAATTCGTTGGGAATGAGTGGGGAGTCGAATGGATGAGAGGAGGGCTTGGTATTTATAGGGAAAGTGAGGGGACAAGGCATTAATGGCCAAGGGACACCTCACATGTGCTTTTCTCAAACCCATGTGCTCTCCCTTGTCATTTATCATGAAGTTAGGCCACATGGGGCCCCCAAAACAATAATTCATCACCCTTGGCCGGACAACCCTCAAGAGATCTCATGACATCATCATGACACCGTTATGATGTCATTAAACATACCGAAACCCTAAAA
Source organism: Viscum album (assembly GCA_963277665.1). Classification (NCBI taxonomy): domain Eukaryota; kingdom Viridiplantae; phylum Streptophyta; class Magnoliopsida; order Santalales; family Viscaceae; genus Viscum; species Viscum album. Next base: position 897,688,176 of record OY728138.1, read on the forward strand.
CTGTATTTTTACTATTCACTGAAAATTCAACTTTCTCAGAAAAATCCCAAAATTTCACATTAACCAAATATCAATGCTCTGATTTCAAAAATGAAATCCATTTTATAAAAATAATTTTCTAAATATTTTTAATTTAATTTTTAAATAAAAACACTATTCATCAAAAATTCATTTTTTTCAGAAAAAACCCCAAAAATTACCATAACATAATATCGTTGCTCTGAGTTCAAAAATAAATTCATTTTTATAAAAATAATTTTCTAATTATTTTTAATTAAATTTTTAATTAAAAAAAACTATTCACCCGAAAAAAACTAATACTTGAATAATAATTAATGAAACCGTTATTTAACTATTTTATTGAATCACATTACTTAATCAAGGTGCCTAAATTATTTTAAAACTTTCATTAAGTGAGATTACTAATCCATTTGGTCATATTACAAATCCTAATCATAAAATCACTATTCATAATTTACTATTCATCAAAAATCAAGTTGATCTTATTAGACTCTAAATTTAGTACTGAACATAATTGCAGAAGACCATTTTTTGAAAATCATTACACATTTTTAATTATTTAGGGTTTACATAAACATATTTAAAATATCCTTTTTCTAAAATTCATCAAAAATATGCATACTATATTTATCCGGTCATTTCAAAATTCATAAACTTCATCATAAGATGAAATCCCAATTTTTATTTAAAACAAGGATTACACAAGGTAGTTACGGTCTCGTTACATAACCCCTTATAATACCAGCATATGACCTAAGAGTAAGGTGTGCTAGGGTGATAGAAGCTTGGGGCGGCTCAGTCAACATTGCCCGAGTAGTAATTTCTATCAGTTTGAACTTCTCACGAAGGCGATTTCGTTCCAGCTTCACATGATGAAGTTCGGCTTGGATTTGATCCAGAGCAAAGCCCAGTGGTGCTACCTCCTTCCCAAGCTCTGTTAGATGGGCTTCGATCGGTCCAAGACTACTAGGTGAGGCCATCAAATCTTCTTTCTATAATAATTAACCAAGATTACTTATATTTAGAGACAATAATCAAAAAAATTTGTTCACAGCGGTCATGTTGACCGATGGTTATATAATAGTCAAAACCCATTGATCTCATTTTAATTATAATCATGATTATCAAATAAAACATTTTTGTTGAGTATAACAATAACACATAAAATTAGGAAACAAAATTTATTTAAAAATTTTGGGTCGTTACATTTTCATAGGGGGAGTACATTTACTTGTTAGCTTAACAATGTTTTTCAAAAATCTGTTTTCAAACTTTTCAGAACGAAGATTTCCGGAATGGAGATTTCCGGAACTGCATTTTTTTCCAGAATGGACATGTTCGTACAGAATACTTCTGGAATGGAAGTGTTCGTATTGAACATTTCCGGAATGGAAAATTTCGTACTGGTATTTTCATAACGGTATTTTCATACCGAATATTTCATAATAAGTTTTTCGTTTTCATTTTTTTTATAAAATTTTCGTATTGAGTTTTTCGTACTGAATTTATTTTTCGTTGTAAAAGTTTTTTTAAGAATGTTACCAAATAAGAATAAACTTCCTAATCCAATCCGAAAGGTATGATCTCCTTACCCAATTTTTCGTAGTCATATTTTACTTGCTGGCATTTTCTTGTATTATGTTTTCAGATTATACTTTTCTTAATTATCTGTTTTAATAAAAACCCTCAAAAAGATCGGATTCAAGTTTTCTAGAGAATTGGTTTTCAACAGTCAGATCTGATCTCAACTTATCACAACCGTTCGATCAACCGAGGAAGTTGAACCGTCGTTTCATTTCCTATATAAAGGGGACCCAAATTGTTGTCCCACATCCGTTTTCAAGCTCTCGCGTCTCGAAGCTCTGCCCCTCTGTTTTTAGGACATTCCGAACTTCAGTTTTCTCACTTCCGAACTTCTCAGAGGTTTTCAAATCCGAATGTCTGTAGAAGTAGCTTCTCATGATATGTCTTTATCTAAGCTGATCTCGAAGTGGTTAGTTTATAGGTAGAGGCTAGTTCATCCAGATATCTTCAACAAGTATGATTCTCTTATTTCTAAGAATATCAAGCTTAATGGTTGGGAAGATGTGGCGTTGTCAAAACCCGGAAACCAATATGAAGTGTATTAAGACTTACTTGTTGAATTCTATGAGACAGTTTCTTTTCTTCAAGAAGATGTAAAGGACAAATTGTCTTTTAAGTCTTATGGGAAGACTTATAAACTTTCATATGCCAACGTAGCCAGCTTGGTAGTGCTAAAGAATGAAGGTGAATCAGAGTTTGTTTCTCATGTGTTTTCGGATTCTAAATGTAGCTTTGACAAGGAAAAATCTTTAGAGACTCTCGGACTGACTGATGACAAGGCTCCAAAGATTGCTAGTTTATCTAAAAATTTCCGGATTCTGGAGTTATGGGTACAAGGTCTTATCGTACCGAGAAAAGGTGACAAAGATAGCTTGAAGAAGAGTGAGATCTACATCCAAGATTTTATGATAAATCTGAGGAAGATTAACTTGATGAAGCACATTCTTATCACTCTTGAGAATTTGAAGAAAGGAAATCGGAGAGCTCAGATTATTATGTATCCAGCAATCCTCTCCAAGTTGATAGTTCGGTGCCTTGAGTCTTTTAAGGAGGCTTGAAAATCTAAGACAAGAGTTTGCAAGATTATGCTAGTGAGCAATGGTACTCTTAAGAGAATGGATGTAGCCTTTCACAAAGAGTCTGGACAGTTTATTGATCTACCTGCTCAAGGAGAAGCAGTTCCGAAAGTTACTGATCCACAATCCTCTAAGAAAGTAAGGAAGAGAAAGCTGAAAGAGGTGGAAGTATAATCAGAGAATCCCAAGTCTAAGTAAGTCCATTCCGCACCTCCAAAACCAAAGAAGAAGAAATCCTATCCTGATTAAGATGTTGCGAAGTGGATAGAAGATAAAGAGAAAAGGAAAGAAGGGGATCCGCAGTTCATATTGGACCCTGCGGAGTATAAGGCCTTGAAGGAGAGAACTACTGATGAGCTTGAAAAATAATTAAAGGAAAAGAAGCTCAAGAAGAAGATGTCTGAGGCTGAGGTAGCTCAGGCTTTGTTAAAATTCAATGAGATGGTTTCAGCAGCTATTCATGTTCTGAGATCTTTCTCCTTTGAATCTCTACCTGAGACTCCAGGAAGAAATTTCGTTGCTCAAGAAGAATCTGTTGCTAAGACTACTGAGGAAGTAGAGCAAGTTGAGCAAGTGGAATAAGAAGAATATGTTTCTGAAGGTAGTGGTGAAACTGGAGATGTGTTGAAACAAGTAGATGATTACAAGAGGACACCTTCGGAACACTTATCACTCCGAACTTCAGAAGCTGAATCTTCGAAGCTAGTTACTCCAGCAATGGAAGAAGAGAAAGGAGAAGAAGAAGTTACTTATCATGGAGAAGAAGAACAACTTTTACATGATGTTGCTCAGAAGGAAAACGTAGGGGTTCCTGTTCAGGAAGTTGCTGTTGAGGAAGATAATGTTGTTCAAGTTTCTGATAGTGAGAAGAGAACTCCGGAACATGATTCAATTACGAAAAAAGACATGGGAAAGCAAATTCTTGCTGATACTCCAAGCTCAGAAGTGAGGAAGAGGAAGTAAGTTGGTAGTTCTTCGAAGAGAAAGCTTGACCTTGTTGAAGAAGAAAATTCTCCAAGCAATGTTTTGGATTCGGAGTCATCTTCGGTGGGGCATGAATTTGTTGTTCAGTCTTTGAAGAAGTTTGTATGAACCATTCCGACCTTTTGTAGTATTGATTCAAGATGCCAGATGCTCCAACATGCTTTGAATCAGAAAACAGACTCCGTGTCTATGGTTATGGACAAGTGCGTTGAGATTGAGGTTCAGTTCAAAATATTTTTTGTTGGCTACGAAGCTCATAGAAAATCTTGCAAGAAGATGAAAAACTGGTCGAAGAATACTATTGAAGAGATGAGGTTATTTGATGAGTTTCAAGAAAATGATAAATATTCCTTTGAGACTGAGGATAGGAAGATAAATGACCGGACTTCATCCTTTGAAGAGAAGCTAACAGATGAAAAGAACTTCCGGATTCAACAAGTCAGAGATCTGAATGGGAAGTTGAATTATGTTTCTCAGAACTGGAAATTTGAAAGAGATCATCGGATTGAGTTTGAAGAGAAGTTGAAGGCTCAGGAAGAAAAGATCAAAGCTTAGGAAGAAAAGCTTCAAGCCCAGGAAGAAAGAATTGAAGATCAAAGTGCATGAATAGAGGACTTAGAGAAGCAAGCTTAAGAAGATCATAAAGACCTGAAGAAGATCAAGACTATTCTTAAGGGGCTCATGAAGAAGGAAAAAGATCCAAAATATCTAAATCCGATCTTTTTGTTGTATCTAATTTTCTTTGTTGCCGAGATTTTAAACCGAATGAAAATTGTGCCTCTCGTTTCTTCTGTTGTTATTACAAATTTTTCAGGTACATTGTTATTTTTTTCAATTCCCTCGATTTGTTTTTGAAAATCACAAAGGGGGAGAAGGAAAAGATCCTTAAAAAAAGTACTCCAATGAGAGTTTATCTAAAGGGGAGAAGGAAACGATCCTTAAAGGAAAAAAGAACTCTAATAAGTGTCTATCGAAGGGGGAGTTTTTCATTAAAGAAGACTTTCTTTTTTGTTATGAAATGTCACTCTAGAAATCTAGATTACGATCCTTAGAGTTTCAAAGCCTAAGGGGCAGTTAGTCGTATTCATCAATATCCTTAAAGAAAAGTGAGATAATCCCTAATTTTTTTCTTTCTTCTTAGAATTTCATTTTCGTAAGGATATTTGTGCTTTCCAAAAAGGGGGATATTGTTGAGTCAATAAGGTTTTCCTTATGAACATTCCATTCCTTATTGTTTTGAAAATCACAAACACCTTATCTTTAGGAAAAGTGCTTTTATAAGGAAAATTGATTTTATAAGAAAAATTGTATTTATATGGAAAATCGCTTTTGTAAGAAAAATTATTCTTATCATATTTTCATTCAGATTTTTCTTAAGTATGATATTCGGATTGACTTTTATTTTCTCAGAATTACTTGAAACTTTGATATGAAGTATTCTGTTTTAGGATCCGAATTGTGGATAAGAACTGTAAGGAAGTTTCACTCCGAATTCCAGATTAGAACTTCAATAAAGTTTCATTCTGAATTCCGGATACGAACTCTGATTATGTTCTACTCCAGGTTCAGGATAACGAATTCTTATGAAGTTCGATGAGGAATTCTAATTACAAATTCTGATGATGAATTCTCATTACGAATTCTAATGATGAATTCTCATTATGAATTCTGATGACGAATTCTCATTACGAATTATAATGATGAATTCTCATTCCGAATTCTCATTCTGAATTCTCCTATTAAACAGAATCTGATCATCTATGTTTTATACACTCTAAATTAATTCAGACTCTGAAAAATATTGTTGGTTAGACTCCGAACTTTTATTCTTCTTACACTTCTATAAGTTGTCTACTCTATATTATTTTCATTACACTCCGAACCTTCACTCTGAAGATTTCATTCCAAACTTTTATGTTAGTTTTTACAACGATTTCGTACATTCTGTTACAATTTTTTTGTTATAAAACAATGTCGTCTATTTTGTTATAAACTAACCGTTGTCTAAGTGACATGTGTACAGGTCCCTCCGATCTTTAAGGAAAATATGACCGTTGGAGAAGGAGCCGACCTTACCTATAAATATGAGCTCATTTGAAAGATCTCAGGGCTGAAAGGATGACAGATCTTCGACTCATGTGATTACATGCTTGAAGTGATTTCTAGAGAGAGATGCTCTTATTAACACTCAAAGCTTCGTGCGACTCCGAATATTGGTGATCACATTTGAGGGCTTCCGGGGATAGGAAGACAGAGGTGCCGACTACCTTGAAGTTCGAGGGCATCCTTACTGAGGAAGACAGAGGTTGCCAACTACCTTGAAGTTGAGGGCTTGCGGAGATAGCAAGACAGAGACTCTGATCTACGTATCAAGCGCTTACCCTGGTGTGGGTAAGACAGACCTGCTTGAAAGTATAAATCAAGGGACCTTTATCCAAGGTTGTTGGATACCCTTCTCTTTGGGTTAAAAGACTTATATCTTGTTATTTGTAGTTTAACTACTTTTTTATATTCCGCTCCATTTTGTATTATAAGGAAAGTATAACTTTCTTATAATTCCTTATTTGTACTCTGTTTCATTTAGATTCTATACTCTTTAAGGTAGAATCTCATATTGTAATCTATTATTAAGTTTCATTTTCCGGAACCTTATTTCCGGAACCAACTTTTGGAATCTCTTTCCAAGGTTGCATTTTGTGTTAGAGGTGTTGTCAAATTGCTTAGTTTAACATTGTTAAACTTAGCCCTTTCATTTGCTTAAAGAAAACATAGTTATTCGTAACTAACATTAAAGGTTCCAAAGAAATGTTTAAAGTATACAATTCACCCCCTCTTGTATATTGAGCATCTACATCACTATTTCGATCCTACAATTGGTATCAGAGGTTGGAAACCTCATACTCTATACCAATCCTACAATTGGTATCAGAGCAGGTCTATGAAATACTTATACTCACGAATAAGTTTTTCTTGCACATTTTATCATTACGAACTTTCTCATTACGAACTTTCTCATTCCGAACATTTTTTTACGAATCGTTTGCTACTAACAAGTTTGTGTGTACAAGGATTTTTCTAGTATGGCAGGAATTAATGTTGGATCAATTGATAATCTAAATCTGACAAGACCACCAATCTTTGATGGTAATGATTATGAATACTAGAGAGATCGTATGAAAACTTTTTTTATCAATACTGGAGTGGAAAATTTTTTTATGCTTACTGGAGATTATAAAATTCCTAACAAGGAAGTCAGAACTTTTACTAATCAAGAAAAGCAAGAATATCAACTCAAATATAAGGTACACAATACTTTACTATGTTCAATGACCAGAAATATATATAGCCAAATTTCATCTTGTGAAGCAGCTAATTGTATCTAGAAGAAGTTAGAAGTTACACACTTTAGAACTTCTAAGGTAATTGAGACTAGAAGAGCTATGCTTAGAGCTGAATATCATAGCTTCAACTTTCCTTATGGTGAACCAATATGTAAAGTGAAACAGAGATTTATGACTATCATCAACAGTCTATAGTCTATGGGAGGGAAAGGTTTAGATGATGAAGCTCTTGTGGATAAGATAATTGATATTATGCCCAACGAGTGGGAATCTAAGAGAACAGTTATAGATGTGAACAGGAAGGTCACTCAAATTACTCTTGATGAGCTTTTTGGAACCCTTCTACAACATGAAACCAGAATGAAGAGAGATGGTGACAACATCAAAAAGAAAAATGGAAATGGTACTGTTTCTTTTACAACAACTTCAAATCATATGAAAGCTAAGACTCCTGAGAGAGTAACCAGATCCAAGTCTATGAAAGTTATTTTCCAATCTGAATCTAGTGAGAGTGAAGTCTCTGAAAATGAACTAGAAAATCTTGCTCGAAGGATGAACAAGATAGCCGAACAAAGAAATTTCCAATCCAAGTATATGAAAAAGGAATGGAATGATAAGAAAGATGGAGAAGTTACTTGTTATGAATGCAAGAGAGCTGGACATATTAGACCAGATTTCCCTATGCTCAAAAAGAAAGAAAGAAAAGAAAGGCATTCAGACAGGAAATGGAAGAAGTATTATAAAGAAAAAGATAAGAATGTTCTGAAAGCAAATGATACCTGGAGTGCCAGCGATGGTGACTCTTCAGATGAATCTTCTGATTATGAATCTTCAGGACAAAAGAATCTTGGTCTTATAGCCAGATTACCTATTGATGATCATTGTTTTATGGCTAAGGTACGAAATGCTGAATCATTGACCAATGTTTCTTTAAATTCTAATGATAGTAAGTATTATAACTCTTCTGATGAAGAATCATCTTCTGATGAGGAAAATACTTTACCTACTTATGAAGAAGTCTCTATGTTTGTTGAACTTCTTGAGATTGAGAATTCCAAACTCAATAAGAATCTTTATAAGGAAAATTCTAGGAATTCTATTCTTACGAAAGAGATATCAGATCTTTCTAAAGATCTTGATAAGAAAAATGTTGATTTTGAAAATATTTCAAAAAATCTTAAGTAAGTTCTGAAAGAATAAACTTTCTAAAGAATTAGAAAAAGTAATTTCTAATAAAAAATGTTTTTGAGCATAGCTCTAGTTCTAAAACCAATGATTTTGAGGATAAAAACTTGGTTGTAAATCTCAAGTCCGAAATTTTTTCCTTAAAGAAGTGTTTATCAAACTTTACCCATGGTAAAGAAAATTTTGATAAGATGTATTCCCAAATACGACCTTTAAGAAATAAATCCGGATTTCGTTATACCAATGAAAAACCTATTTTCAGTAACAATTATTTTGTTCCTCAAAGTGCCCCATTTTGTACCAAGTGTCAATGTGGTGGTCACTGAGCAAAGAATTGTTCCTTAAACAAAACTCAATTTCTAGGATTTCACAAAGCTTACTTTTCTAAGAAGATGTGGGTACCTAAAATTTTATTGTCTGGAAATCTCGTATCCAAACAAGTTTGGATTCCGAAAGTCTAATTTTCTTCTTGATTTCAGGAAAATAAATAATGTACCAGCAACAATACATGGTACATGGATAGTGGATGTTCCCGACACATGACTAGTAACAAAATCTTTTTTTGAAAAGATAATCAAAACGAAAGGAGGAAAGGTATCTTTCAGAGATAATGCTAAGGGAGAGATTGTTGGTATTGGTAATATTGTTCTTCTTGGTAAAACCTTGATTTCAAATGTTCTTTTTGTTAAAGGTCTTAAGCACAACCTCATTATAATAAGTCAGTTATGTGATGAAGGTTACCTTGTGAATTTTAGGAATGATAAGTGTTTAGTTCACAATTCCAAGGAAGAATTTATTCTCTCAGCCAATAGGCAAGAAAATGTTTACACTATGAATTTAGAAGACCTCAGAAGCCAAGATTTACCTTGCCTAAGTGCAATGGAAGATCACTCCTTGTTGTGGCATAGAATACTAGGTCATTGTAATCTTAGGAACCTATGTAAACTCTCTAAGAAGAAACTAGTTAAGGATCTACCGGAGCATAGATTTGATTCTTCTAAAGTTTGTGATCCTTGTCAATATGGAAAGCAACATAAATATAGTTTTAAATCGATCGGTTAAGTCTCAACAACTGATTCATTACAGTTAGTGCACATGGATCTTTTTGGTCCAACACAAACTGGATGTATTGGAGGCAAATACTATGTTTTTGTTCTAGTTGATGATTACTCTAGGTTTTCATGGGTCTTTTTTCTAGCAATGAAATATGAATATTTTTCATATTTCAAAAGTTCTAGTGCTCAAGTTAAAAATGAGAAAAACCTTCCATTAAAAACTATTCATAGTGATCATAGAGGAGAATTTCAAAATTATGATTTTGAAACTTTTTGTAGTAAAAAAGGTATTACTCACAATTTTTCAGCACCTAGAACTCCTCAACAGAATGTTGTATTTGAAAGAAGAAATAGAATTCTTCAAGAGATAACTAGAACCATGTTGAGTGAATATTCTATTGCTAGACATTTCTGGGATGAAGCTGTAAGTACTGCTTGTTACACTATAAATCGATTTTGATTCGAACTTTTCTTAATAATACTCCTTATGAGTTATGGAATGGTAGAAAACCAGGACTATCCTACTTCAAGGTTTTTGGTTGCAAAGTATTCATTTTGAATACTAAAGAAAACTTACATAAATTCGCACCAAAATCTGATGGAGGGATTTTCTTAGGATATTCCACAACCTCTAAGGATTATAAGGTTTTTAATAAAAATACTTGTACTGTTGAAGAAACAGTACATGTAAAATTTGATGAATCAGATCCTTTTGTTTTTAAACCACCTCAACTTACATCTTCGGATGTGTTTTCAAAAACTGATTATCAACCTTTGATAGAAGAACCTTCTGATAAGGATAATGTTCTAGAAGATACTTCTGAAATATTTACCCCAGAAGATTTTCTACCCTATGTTGATGAACAGGTTTTACAAAACCCAAATAAGGTGTTTCTTAAGAATCATCCCAGTGATAGTATCATTGGTGATGTAAATCAACCTGTAAGGACTAGTAGTTCCTTAAGAAATGAAGTAGAACATCTATAATTTCTTTCCCAATTCGAACCTAAAAGCACTGATGAAGCTTTAGGTGATGATGATTGGATCAAAGCCATGCAAGATGAGCTAACATAGATACTTATGGTTATTAATATTCAAATATTCTGTCCTCTGTTGTTATCTTTTTATGCTTCCACAATTTACTGCATTTTTCTATTGTATTTCACATCCTATACTATTTACTATTTTTTGAATCCTATATTTTACTCTTAAAAGGGGGATATAGTCTCCCCACTGTACTATATATACACCCTATTTGAATGTTGGCATCTACAAGCGTATAAGAAGATGCGCTAGGGTCATGTGGCCAATCGTGCTCGAGGCACGGGTGAAGTGGCATCAGGGTTCAGGATGTCACAATAGAGATAATACTTCTTATCTTGAGTTGGGGAAAGTAATATCAATGTTTCCTTTTTTACCTCGAGAAAGAAACATTGTGTGATAATCTCCCTCAATTTGGTTTTGAGTTTCATAAGGTGTTCCATTCTAATTTCTCTAGTTTTCTACAGGTAAGAGAAGTATATATTCTACCTATTTGGTATCTATTACTCAATGAATGTTCATTCCATCCAAACACTTATAACTAGATGAGATAATGTATTTGGAGACTGAATAAGATGATCTATTAAAGAAACACTTTATATTTATTAGTGTGTCACCTTAGATGGCATATATCATCTTTGACAAGAATTCTGATTGAACACATTTCCTATGCGTTGATTATTAGAAACTCAATAATGTGAATGGGAAAAAAGTTCCAATTACCTCATACATATGATATCATTGACTAGTAGAAATGGGTAAAGTTTGGTTTGATGATTGATCTTTGATCTAGATATCACCAATTGAGAATTAAAAAAATATGAAATTCATAAAACCACCTTTTGGGGAAAGCATTACCATTAAGAGTATATTTTCATGGAATTCGGTCAACAAAATTGTCCAATAATCATTATAGATTTAAATAATGACATTTTCCATAAGAATCATGATATATTTGTGGTGGTATTTGGAAAGAAAATCCTAGTTTACTCTTAGTATGATGAGGATCATCTACATAATCATAGAGTATTTTTGGAATTGTGGTGAAATCAAGGGCATTATTCCTAACTATCGAAATGTGAATTTTGGATTTGGGAACTAAAGTAATTGGTTCATGTGGTCGCTAAACATGTTATCTGAATTGATGATGAATACGTGAAATCTGTTATGGCATGCGGGTATCCACCTAATGTTTTCACTATTTTGCGATTCGTTGTTCTAGATAGGCTTTATTTTTGGTTTTTAATGTAGTTCTCCAAGATTGATTCTCCAATAACTTCAATCACTAGGAAAAGGGTGTTTTTTTTGGATGATAAATTTTAGAGTTATTTTGTTGAGATGAAATTCCTTTTGAATCATATACTAATATTGACACTACTATTGGTTGAGATGGGCTTTGTTGTTTTCTTTTGATTCATGGGGTTTGGGTTTTGGTTTTGTTATAAAATAGGGTGATCATTTCATTTCTATTGAATATCTTCTTCTTAGAACACATATGAAGAATTATCTTACACGTTCCCATGAAGTGACCATTGTAATAAACATAATTAAATTTTTTTAGCATTTCCTTTTTGAAGCAATTTTTACTTTGTATTCCACCCACAATAGTTTTGGTTCTATAATATCTTAAAAATATTTGAATTTCTCTTAATGGAATTGGGTGGAGTATAGAAATTATTATTATTTTTACGTTACCAATATCCCAAGGAAGGGGAAAGTAATTTCCAATGCTTAGGTCATGATAATCCTGATAGAGGATGGGAAATAATCCTTAGTAGAGTGGAATTTTATGGCTCTTTTTTTAAAGTTTCATATACAAGTTTGAGAAATAGGGGCCAATATTGTATTGGCTAGTGTTCTGATGAAATACACTCTTCTCAAGATTATTTTCAAGGACCATATACTTGATGATTAATTATATAGAATTAGATAATATCTTTATGTTGGGGAGACTGTTATTGTGTGGTAATTCTCTATTGAAGATATTTTATGTTTTTGAATCGGTTCCTTATACCATATTTAGTTAGAAAGGCTATGATGGGGGATTTACATAGTTCCTAGTAAGCTATGATCCTGGGAAACACAATGATGTTCTATGATATGCAATGACGATATTGGTGGATAGGTAGGAGATGAGAAATCACTAAATTTGTTTCACATTACAATAATTCCCAATATATCAAGGAAGATAACCTAAAATCTTCATTTTTCCTTCATTCACATCCAGTTCTATGTTAGATGTGGCCTGATATTTATCATGACTTTATGGTTGTTTTTTTCAAACCCTTTTATGGAAGAATTTCTAATGTGTTTTTATCAATAGTTTCACCAAATATACTCAATTTATACCCATCCATCCATCCAATGTAAAATTTTTATTGAAGAATAAAAACACTGAAACAAGAAGAGGTAAGGGATACAAGAAAAGGAGATAAGAAACAAAACAAGGGACAAGCAACAAGCCACAAGAAACATACACAAGCAACATTCACGAGGACCATAGTACTAGGGGGCTGGATGTAATGTAGACCAAGCATGTCCCCTAAAATTAAGTTAACTCCCTCGGGTTTCAAGAGGTTGATCGAAGTAATGCAAGTGATGTAGGGGACCATGTTTTCAATAGACACAAGTTCTCAATTTATACCCATTCATGATATACCCAATGATGAGGAGTTGAGAAATATATATGTGAATGATATTTTTTATTTCCATGGAGTTCTATTTGCAATATTAACTAAGAGAGGTACCCATTATACCACTCATTTTCTGTGAATCCTTTAGGAGGTGATGGGCTCCCAGATACATTTGAGTACATCATACCATTCAAAAAAATATTTCAAGATAGAGATGTCTCTATAGATTCTTGAAGATACCCTATAATCTTGTGTTCTCAACATTGGTGGAGCTTTTGATGACCATATAGGCCTAGTTGAGTGATTTTATAAAAATAGTTACTATAACATGATTATAATGTATCCTTTTGATTCCTTTTATATAATGGTATAAAAATATCTATTATGTTTTGAAGAGATTTGATAAACATCCTTGGTTGTGATGAGTTTGGTTCAAGTGAATATTTCCATGAATCAATATATTCATCAGATAATGTTGATGTAACTGAGCAGATATATTTCATATGTTGATCATCCTCATTGATAGTTGGAATTTTTTGTTATTCAACAACTATTATTGAGAGTTTCATCCATTCCTAAACAAAACAAGGGTAAAATATCATAAATTGCATAAATTCATAAGTAGTAGAAATTACACCAATCACTCAAGATGAAATCATATCAATTGTAACATCGAAAAGCATGAACAAAAATTCCAACCCTGACCATTTGTTCATTTCTCGTATGTGGGGTGATCAGTCCCAGGAACGACTATTAACCAAGTGCTGACACATTCCTAGTCTCCTGTCTACCAACGCAAAACAGTAAGAAAAAGGGAAAAAATAACACCTTTGATACCACTTTGTAACGTCCTGACCCGACTCACGTCTAATACAGTGGCCAGACCGGTGGGTTACTTGACCTCAAGCGTATCTCCTTAACCTCCAGAGGCTTCCAACTAGCAGTGAGGGCCTTTTTGTTGTATATGTAGGGGAGAATATTCCATCATAGGTAATACACAATCGAAGTAAAAAACAATTAATAATAAATAGAGGAAGCATATAAATTTATAAACAGTAGTAAAAGAAATATGAATAATCCAACTGAATAAGAATCAAGTGAAAATGCGCAAAAAATAATGTCATGCTATGATTCATGTCTAAACTGAAAGTACAGAAATGAGAAACTCAAGCATACAATTAACTAAAAGAAAAGACACAATGAAACAACTACATCATGAGAAAAGGTCGGTCCTCTGCCCCAGTCTCCATCCTAAGAATCAAGAGACAATGAAGTGTCAGAAGCAGTATGCTTTCTTTTGTCAATACCTACAAGCATGCAATCTACTCAAGTGTTAACGACGCCTAGGCAGGGTGTGAGATAAAATCCCAGTAGGCTGGCACCGATGTTGTCTAAAACATTCCATTTCAGGAAATTATAAAATTTAGTGTCCCAATATATAACAATTTCAGATAATTAATTAAGTGAAATGAAATAAATAACTTGACCCGAGTTCCCAACAATACCCATCCCTAATCACCTACATCGGCCTAAGATGGATGATTTAAAGGAGTACATGCAAGTAGAATACACATATGCATATATATAAATCATGGAAAAGAAAGGTAAAACAAGGAAGAGGCATACCCCCAAGCTTGTGCTTTAACTTGGGGTCTAATTCATGTGTCTAATAGGTGTGCTTCAACATATAAAAATATATCAGAATTATTTAGATACCCAAAGCTGGATTAACACAAACCTTTAGTTCATCATTATTAATGTTCAAGTTGAGAGTTGGAGCCCAAGCCTGTACAAAAGGTATTTCTATGCAACATCCTTCAAATTATCCAATACCACCGAGCCCGTCCAAAAAAATATTTCATAAGAACAAGTATCACTAGTCGCATGGATTTACCCAGAGGCCATCCTGATCTCGCAAAAATGGGTCGAGCCACATACGATTCTGGATTAGCCACATTGCCAATGGTTCCATCCCTGATGTCCCCTTTTGGAACCAGTATCACTCATAAGTATTAGAAAGACCAGGGAATTCTGGGTCTAGAAAATTCTAAAGACACCACCCCCCAACGTGTAGTGGTAACCAACCAGGAACAGAGGGTCTAATAATGACCCTTAATACATGACCCACCTGCTATCCTCGCACTGAATTTATTTGAAGTTTTCACAGCAATAGATATGACATAATAAGCATATGAAATTGCATCTTGAAAACTAAACAAATACACCCGTGCATCACAAGTTATAAATTAAATATTACAACACAAAAATCTTAACAAGGTAAGATATTGGATGAGAATAAGAATATAAATGAAATTTTAATAAATAAATAATTCAGCACAAATAACTACCAAATATACAACAATTCAAAGTTCATAATTAATCTAAATTAATTATTTAAATTAAACACAACAAAAATAGGATGTGCAACACATGAAGATAAAGGAACTTTTTTATAATAAATAAATCAGAACAAAAAACTAAGAATGATCAATAATTTAAGGTTCATAATTAATCTATACTAATTATTTAACTTAAATACAACAAAAATGGGTTGCACAACACATGCAGATAAATAAATTAAATGTCTGGGATAAATGAATTTATACCGACCACATCAGAACACCCAAAAGTGTTTCCAACCATGTTTCAAACATTTAATAAAAATTCAATTTATGAAAATTAGGGAAGAAAGAATTAAGAGGAATAATTAAATTGAAAATATTGCGTGAATTTTCACAACGTCGATAGGCACCGAGGAACGACACAACTCAGTGTTTTTTATAAATCGTAATGATACAGAGGGAAAGAGAGTATAAGCCACACCTTATGGTCATAGATGATCCTATGATCCATGGTATCCTTTGATTTGAGCTAAAACGGAAGAAAAAAGTTGATTTTAGAAAACCCCAAAAATAGCGTAAAATCCTTCCACGATAAACAACACAATGGATAAAGAAGGAGGTTGTACAATTCTTGGTGAGTGGGATAAGCATTGCCTTAAGGTTTACAGTGCACCTAATATCAATGAAAACAGAGACGAACAAAGGTGTGACGATCTTCTGAAGAGGGAGAAAGGTGGTGCACACCACCTAGGGAGAGGGAGTGCGCCACACACAGGAGAGGGGATGAGATGTGGAGAGGAAAGAAATCAAAGAAATAAAAAGGAATGTAATAAAAGAATAAAGGAAAAAGGAAAATAAAATAAAATAAAAATAAAAGTGGAGGTAAAGGAAAATGAAAATGAAAATAATAAAAATCTTTAGACCCATTTTTAATTATTTTTCTATTATACCCATTCCCGCTTTTCATTTTATTATTTATTTTCATTCATTTTCCATCTCTTTTAATTTAAATAAAATTTATTTAATCCTTTTTAATTATTTTTAACTCAAAAATTTCTCTAGGGTGTGACATAATATTGTATATAAAGACTGATCAATCATTGAATTAATATTAATAACGGCCCGAGACCCGCAAAAGGGTGATCAGGTGCGCGTCCTACGTCGCTTTAATGATTTAAACCAAAAACTTAACGGTCCACACTTTTATTTAAGTTGAGACGTTACATGAATTTATGTGGGTAATTAATAATATTTTATCTAATCCAACAGTATATATCCAAACATATATATAAATGTTATATATATATACACACATATGTATATTTATATATACACACCCGCACAAGTATATAGAGCTATATATATATATTTAGTCAAAAACAAAATATATATATATATACTTCATATATATATATATACATAAATTTTTTGTCCCAAACTAATAATAATAAAAATAACTAAACTTTTTATTATTTAATACAAATCATCAATGACACCATTAATAATTTTTAAAAAATAACAACCATTTAAAAACCGATAACACCTATTAAATTAATATTGATTTCTCATTTGTATTTAATTAAAATAATTAATAATATCACATTTATTACATTGCCTAGTTATTATTTACACCGCGACATAATTTATTGATTGAGAAATTACATTTTCATATTGGTTTTCAAAAAAAAATATTAATATTAAATTTATTATTATTATTTCTAACTACTCAATAAAATATTTATAACCCAATTAAATTATCTTCGATTGTGATCTGACCAAAACATCTGACGCTCGCCAAGGTTATACACTGCCTATGGTAAACCCAGCGTTCCGAACATAACGGTGGTCTCATATTTCTCATACAACAGACCATTTGTGAGAAAATAATTATTTATTATTAGAAAATCGGAATAATAAATTAATTAAAATTAATATGGGTATTATCATGTGCGAGAGTGCCAAACACCTGACGTGCATCAAGGTTATACCCTGCCTAGGGTAAGCCCAGAGTTCCAAACCTAACGTTGGTCTCGTATTTCTCATAAGACACACCTTTTGAGAGTTATTTCATTTTTTGAAAGAAAACATACATGCATATGAATAAAATAAATTCAATATTTTTATTCTATCAACACTGAGGGTCTATGTGTCTCTAAACCCCACGCTGACTCATTGTCTAACTCTAATAATATTTTATAGAATATTTCAGAGTTCTAAGGAATACTTTTACCCTTCATTTAATTTATTTACATTTTTATTTTAATCTAATTAAGTTAATAAAATTTATTTAAAAGACACATCACAGTGTCAACTATCTGAAATAAAAAGTTCTGATGCTCAGTTTTAAAACCGACCTGCCCAGTTAACGGAAAATTTTTATTTCCAGTGTTTTTTCATCTGGTTAAAAACATGGAATGTTACATAAATTTTCAATGCCAACCAGGCCCTTAAATCGTAACACCAAAACATGTTTCAAGGCTAAGCGACAAAACTTTAGGAAATGCATTTGAAGATACATTTCCAATTTTCTTGAAGTAACCCCTTATCATTTGAAAACAAAAAATATTTTATAAAATACCTAACATACTAAAAGTTCAAACATAAAATATTTAAAACCACCTTCGTTCCATTGAGACAAAGGATCTCTACATGATTTCCCACTAAAACACAAAACCATAAGTATACATTATGCCTCATGAAAGCTACATTTCACACAAAAACATCACCAAATCAATAACCAAAAATATTATTATAACATAAAAGAGTCCAAACACATCACGAAACACAACATTCCATTTTCAAAGAACACATAGCATTTCATCAAACACTTTCAAGGCACACATACTTAGGCAATAATCAATAATCACTTCCAAAACCGATTTTTTAAAAATTCTACCACTACAAAAACACAATAACAAATTATCTACATACATTATGAAGGTAAAAATAAAGTTTAAAAATTAATTGAAAAAACTCAAGCGTCAATAAATTTCTTTGGAATGAAAAAGGGATGAAAACACATTAGTATGTAAATAAATATATATATAAATACGTCATAAATATAAAAACACACATTTGAATTGATAAGAAATTAGAAAATTCAAAATTAAAGGCATGAGCATAGGAAACCTACCTAAAAAAGGAAGCAAACCAAGCCGACACACTTCATCTCTTGAAGAATTTGATGAAAAATTCCCCACACTTTCACAAAAATACATTCTTATATATATATAAACATAATCAAATATACATAATCCCCATTCCATGAGGGAATATGTACAAGGAATACACACACACACACACATACCTATTTTTGTGTGTTCACACCACAAAGGATGATTAAAACTCCCTATAATCAAATTTAGGGACTCAATACATATTAACATTATTAAATTAATGGTGTGAAACAAAGAAACAAGTTTAAAACCTCACCCTAATCAATGAAGTAAAACCAAACCAAACTCATCCACATCGCCTTCAGTGACGGATGCCAGAATACACAAGAACACGAACCGAGGAGCCAGTCGCATATCCTAATTTTGGAATAAGGAACAAAAATTGCTTAACCCTTTACCTAGGGTTTTGGACAAACTAAATGGGGTTTTACGAAGAAAAAAAATCATCCAAAATGAAGGAGATAATTAGGAAAAAGACTCACTAGAGGGATTCAAACCCAAAATTGAGAGGCGGAGTGGTTTCTAGAAGGAGGGGGCAGTATGTTGGAGTTCTCTTGATTGGCCGTGTTGTGTGAGAAGGATAGTGGGGAGGTTTGGGGCTGGTGACGATGGTCGCACCAGCGTGGCTGTTCGAGGATGTCGATTACGAGGGTATATTCTGGTTTTATTCTGGAGTTCACGTGTCCCTAGTTCGTGGTTTCCTTGGTTGGTGATTGTTCTCTGGTGATGACAATCGGTGATGTTGTGTTCCTGGTTTGGGATGATCAGTGGTGACGGGATGACGCTGATGGATGCGATGTTGACTCGACATGGTGCAGTCGTTCGGATGATGTGATTTTCGTATGACTGCATGATTTATGGGATCCTATTGGTTTTGATGGTTTTTGATTTTTGAATTTTTAATTATCTACTGCTGGTTTGTGTGTTGTCTGTTTTGACTGTTTGACATTTTGAATAATGTGCGGTTCCCACTATAGCCATGAAAGTGGCTTATGAAAATAATAAAAAAATGATTTGGATGAGAGTGGGGAGGCCAGGTTTTGTGAGAAAAAGAGGGGGAAGGACGAGTTGCGTGAGGTGAGGGAGGAGGATCCACCTCTAGAGAAGGTGACATGCGGTAGGGTTTCAGCCAGGGGGGTGGTCATTCATGCAGGGAGAGGGAGGAAGTGGGGGTGCCACATGAGGGAGTGGGGATGAGAAGAGAAGAAAATAAGGGAGAAAAAAAGGAAATAAAGAAAATAATAAAAAATAGAAAAAAAAATAAAACATAAATAAATAATAATAAACCTAATAATAATTATAATAAACTCAATAATAATAATAATATTCATCATTAATATTATCATTAGTATTATTTTAAATGTGTTTTATTTTTATTTTTATTTCATTTCATTTTATTTTTCATTTAATTTTATTTATTTTAAATATTGTGAAATCATGTAGTTCGAGCACGGTTACCTTCAGCCAGTTACGCTTTTGAAAAATTCATGCTCTAACCATTCCAAATGGCATTATCCTGATGACATACCCTCACATATGGTTTTTGCACAATTACTCTTAACCATGTTTAACCTGTGCACATGACCTATCCTTGCATTAAAATTTTAAACTTTAACCTAGACTGACCCATAGTCAAAAACAAGGATAGAAATAATTAAAATAATTGAAATAATTAAATTTTTGAGGTTAGGTTGTGATGGATTATCCTTATCATCACCTAGAAGAAGGATCTGGGAAGAGCGGGTATCTATCCATCCACCCCCAGTAGGAGTTTGTGAAAAATACCCCCTACATGACTATGAGGGTGTCAACACAAAGTGCTCGATGATGGTGGGGTGCATATAGAAATCACAAGAACATGAAATATATATAAATTTAGAGTCAAAGCACAAAATCCCATCATATGGGTTTATAATAAGAACTAAAAACCTCATATAATCCACCTAATTGTTACTACCTATAAATGAATAAAATTATTCAAAAAAAAGATAATCCATAATTCATATTTTTAGTATTTAATCCATTTCCTAGAGTTTCCATTTATAAAAAAATCCACTTTAACATCCAATTTAATATATGTATTCAACATTATTTAGCATCCTATTTTATTTAGGAATACAACATGTTTCACATTTCCATCCGATTAGTTTGTATAGAAACATTACCCTTTTAAACCACAAAACCCATTTTTGATTCTCTCATTAAACATGCCCATTTTTAGTCATTATCATTAATTTAATTACATTAATACTTTGGTAAAAAGAACAGAACCAACCACAAAGTACAAGAACAAAAACAAAACCCATGTTCCATATCCACATAATATTACATCCAAATCCACTTTTACAGCCCTACTTCACAACCACTCCTCAACCACCATCATAGCCCCACTACACCACTACACCATAAAAACCATCATAGTACCATTGCATGACCATGTATCATCCACAACTCCCACACACATTAGAACTTATCCACTTCAAATTACATCAGTCCCACACACACGAATCACAACCATTACACACATCACAACACACACCACAACATAACACATTTTCAAATTTAGCAAAGGGGGAACTTATTCAATTTACCTGATCTATTTAAGGGTGTTATCATAGAATCCATAAGATACTAGGAATCCATTTCATTAATAGAATATAAGTGGTTAACCATTTGTTTATGGTGGTTTCAAAAAAATCACAAAAACAAGGGAATCACATCTTATATAAAAACCAAAAAATAGAGGCTACCCGAATCCATGACTTTTATTCATACAATAATCATTGATAACCACAATATCAAAATATCAAATAAAATGATATAAAACATGTGAATAATTTTATCTTCCCCTTAACATTTTTTTAAAATGGTTAATTATCTTTGTTAAGTTGGATGAAACCATCTTCACAAGATATAACAATAATAAAACCATCATGCATGATACAAATAATAAGAAATGAGAAAAATACCTACTTCAAACAAAAAATCTTTTCCAAAATTCTGCACCAAAACAGGGGGAATGCGTATAGGAGGGAACCTATTTGGGGAGGGGGGTGGGGGTCTCAAACTAACTATAGCAACAAGTTCAATAACTTCTTGGGAAGAGGGATTTTGGACCTCCCATCTCAAGAGAAAGTAATCCCAAAGGAAAGAATGAAAGGCCTCCTCTATAGAATAAACAAATCTGATACTAGGGGAATTGGATATAGTTTGAACTAACCATTAAAGGTGGAAAATATCATAGACTGGTTTATCATTTAGAATTAAAAAAAACTAGGAATAAAAGAGAAATGTGGTCCGTACAACTAACCCATGGAACACCTCTCATGTTTTTTTGATAAATTTAGAACACAAACCCACTGGGTAAATTAATTGTATATCTATAAATTATTTTAAAAACAAACCCCTTGAGGGAGATACATCTCAAAAATAACAAAACCATATATATGGTCATGATAAAAACATCAAGAAAACCATATTAACAATTTATGAGAGAAAAATATTTTTCAACAAAATTCACAATTAACATCAACAAGTACATTCCTTTCAAAATCACCCTTCATTTAAAACCATTTTATTTGAATCTAAATCAAAATAAATTCTTCTAACCCATTTTCTTTTAAGTTATAGTTTTCCCATCCAATATTTTCAAATCCTTTAAAATAATGTTTTATTTCACAATTATATACCATTTATATTAAAAAAACAAACATTAAATATATTTTTTTTCTTTTGAAAATCCATTATTCTTATTTTAACTCATTTTTTCAATAGTCCCAAATTTGAAATATAACATGAATTGTAAATAAAACAAAACATAAGGTTGGAATAATTCATTTTATATACTTGTAAAATTTACCAAGTTTTCTAAAAAAATATTATTCACTTGGAGCATATTCATGAGAAATTTTTTCATAACATTTCCCAAACAACACAAGAACTCATACTAATATAGACAGCGCTAACACAAGCATAAAAATCAAAGGAACTCATCCACCACTCCATGATATTGTTTTCTTTGGGTGGAAATAACTTTCCCACATGGTTTTAAAACATCTCGTTATATAACGCATGTTGATGTGGGAAAGAGTTTCCCTCTCTTCATATGTTTGAGGTCATAACCCAGGTCATCAGCATAAGACCAATCATATAAAACCCAACCAACAAGGTAGTGGTCCATTATTACAATTACTTTATAAAAATATTGAGGTGTGGTACGAAAGCTTATCTTCATTAATTTCAATATTTTCTAAACAACCACTTTTACTTTTATTACTGAATTTAAGTGATTAAAAATTTTATAGAAGGTGAGGGATTCCATAAAAAGAAACAAATCAAAACACAAAAATATTTATCGCACCACAACAACCACATGTCTCATCCACCACTCACTACTTTCACTTCACAAAAAACCATTATCCAAACATACAAAACAACACAAAAATTCACCAGACATTTCACACAACCACATCACCACACCACATTTTTATCCATAGGAAGCCAACCTATTCACATAACCACTTGATCCATATCATCCTCATTTCTACCCCATCCAATGATCACCACTATTATAACACATAAAATCCCCAAACACACAAATATATTAATTACCTTTCCCATGTTGAGATATTATCTTCTATGAGAGACACTGACTCAACCCAATGGTTTCAATCACGTCAAAGTACAACACATCCTGATCAGGGATTAGGTTGTACTCTCTTCATATAATTAATGTTTTTAATCACAGATCACATAAGGAAACACAAAAAGAACAACCAGACATAGTAACAAGACATTATGGCTTCGAAAATTATTCAGGGGATCATATTACATCACCTTATTATTTAGGATGATTATCCTCACACAATTTTAAATTTTCCATCGAAAATGGTTCATTAACCATATATATGTGATTATAATTTTAATACATGGTGACTTTAGTTATTAATTCATGTAAAGGTTTTCATAATCCACATTTATCATAGGGCAAGCAAGGATTCCAGAATGTATTATTTTTAGAAAGAAATATCAACACTTAAATTCAACAATATAAATGCAACCATAAACTACACTTAATATTTGTAACTTCATAAAAAATTTTGTACATTATAGGTTATTGTGTTCAATTCAAATACCCCATCACATATACAACATGGTTTAAAATCATCAAAATAAAACATTCATTATTACCATGAAATTAAAATTGCACAAATCGTATTACTATATTTCATGCTTTATAATGCTTGGAGTAAACATTCTTTACTAATTTAATTACTAAATAAAACATAATTATATACTAAAATAAGGATAACATGATTCTAAATTCATATTTAAAGACAAAATATTAGACATTTCACATTCCAAATATCAAATAAGAATATTTCCATAGATACCATAAAAATGTTTCTAACTTTAGGCATGATTCCCATAACAAACTATTCATGAATTGAGGAAAGGTTATTTAAACATTTTTATTAGTCATAGAAATAATAAATTTAATCATTTAAATAGTTTTAAATCTCAATAGTTTACTACAAATCATGCTTATAATTATCCAAAATTTATAAATAAAGTTCAAAATAATTTTTACCCTATACACAATTAAAACATATGGTTTTATCAATACCACAAATCTATAATCAAGATAAAATAAAGAGCAAACTATTATTTTCAAGTATTCTGAATTCAAATGAATTATTAATAATAACGATATATATTTTCATAAATTTTTATATTCAAATTAATTATCAATAACAAAGATATATATTTTCTCTTGGGTGTTTTTGGATTGAGAAATGAAAATGGAGGTGCACCAGTGTCATGTTGTGGCCTCATATGGAGCAGTGACCCATTTAGAGTCCAAGTGCCCGGTTCAAGGTCCTCTTAGTGTTATACCTTAATTGGGGGATGTCCCACTACCATATCACTAGGTTAAGAATATACATTAGTTCCTCATTCGGAAAGTTCATTATTGTCTGTGTTTTATTTTTGTTTTGGTTGATGTAGGCATGCTTTTTAAAATGGAAAATAGTGATTTTGAAAAGAGAATTTAGGTTGTGTTGGTATCAGTTTGGCTTTTGGGCATGTTGTCTTAGCTTGGGGTGTTATTTTCAATTATGTTTTGTCTTGATGCTAGGTTTTTATTATGTTCCTCATGTTGTTCAGCATATTCCGCCCAGAAAGGTCCCTAATGTTTTTAATAAGTCATGCCCAATTTCCATTCCTTTTTAGGTGTTTCGTTCTCTTTGAGGTGATAAAGGTCTATTAGAGGTAGTGGAGTAGTTTTATGGGAGCAGATCATGTCTCTGGTTTGTCAAAAACTCCCAAGGTGGTTAAAGTTCATGTTGTTTTGGTTTTTTTAGGGCATAGTTTTGGATCAGTGGAGGTTGGATGTCTCATCGTCATTGGAATTTGGGATGTAGTTATTGGTAGTCATATTTTTTTTAGGGTTCCACATCTAGTGTGGAGTGTATGCCAGAGGAACCTATCTATATGAATCTATCATTATTTTTTATGACATCTAGTTAGTCATACCACTTTTTGGTGTGCCATCGGTATGACCGGTTTGGACATTCCAAGATGTCTTCCCATATCCGTCCAATGTCTTGTCATCCTGGTGGTCGTTCGGGTTACCGGGGGAAGTTCTTTAGGAAGTATCGTTCAAGGAAGGAGTTCTGATCAGGGGATACTAGTGCATGAATATGAGGTGTGAAATTCTTTGGCCATCATAGCCCCTTCTATAGGTATTAGGGTGGATCTCTCACATAGTCCAGAGTTGTTGAGGGTGTGTGGGACCTTGGTTCGATTCATGTTTTCCATGTTGGGATGGGAACATATGATGTTTCCTTACTTATGTTTCTCCATAGGGGTAGGTCCATCATCTCATTTTAAGGGTGTGATGAACTTGTTATATTGATATCTAAGTTGTTTTGTTTGTTTAAGTGTGTCTTTTGGAGTTTATTACCTTCTTGAGGTATTTTTGGATCTTACATGGGTTGTTTCACTGCTGCTCATTGAGGCTGTTTTGGTTCTATGAGGTGGGTGGACAGTGTTTTGGGTCCATTGTCTTAATTGAGTTCTTCTCTAGGATTCCATCCTAGTGTTTTGGGATTTGGAAAGTGTGGAGGATTTTTAATTTCGACAGTGAAGTGTTCACCCTTGTGGAGAGGGATATTAGTTCTTCTAAGAAGTATCCCTTGTACTGGTGCTCCAGTATTCTAAACCGATTCATAGTATTCATCCTATTTGGGTCCTTGTAGTGGGATAGTTTTTCTCAATCTAGGAAAATTGGTTTAGTTCAGTATAAATAGTTCCTTATTTTCCAGTTGTGGTAAGGTCGCTATTTGGTTAGTGTGAAAATTTAGGTATGTTAGGGTTGGGAGTTCATACATTTCCCCCATTGGGGTGGTGTGTGGGATTTTAAGGATTTTAATCTAGTTGAGTTCTTATGGTGGGGAGAACCCTATCATGTCTTCCCCTCGACCTGGGGCTCTAGTTTCTTCTTGAATTGGTTAGGTGTGACCTGTGGATAGTAAGGTCATTCTAGTATTCATGGTTTTCCTCGGTTTTGTTTGGACATGGACTTGAGATTTCGTTAACTATCAGTATTGTGACTTTATAAGGGTAGAATGTGTCTATGGTGGGGATAATTATCACACCCAACCCCATATATTCTTTTATTTTTATTCTTTTCTTGGTGTTGGATCTTTTCGGTTGGGGTTTTGGTTGATACCACGTTAAAATTATAGGATGTAGAAAGTTTTGGGTAAATTTTGGTCTGCGCGCACTTGGGGTATGGCATGGAAGACTGTGCGGCCTGATTTACACCAGATATAATAAACACTTAATGAAGGATAAAAATTTAAATGGAAAATAAAATAGAATGAAAATAAAATAAAATGAGGATACAATAAAATTAAAGGAATGTTTAATAATAATAATAATAATGAAAATATTACAATTATTATTATTATTATTAGAATTACTATTATTATTATGTTTAGTGTTATTATTTTTAACATCATTAATAATAATATTATTAATATTATCTTTTTATTATTATTATAATAATTATTATTATTATAAAATTGTTATTAATATTATTATTTTTTAAAATGAAATGAATAAATTATTATTATTATTAACATAATTAATTAATATTTTTAGAAACCTAAATATACTATAGCACCCCTCTCCCCTTTCCTGTTATGTACAATGGACACCCCCATCCCTTACCTCTCCATAAATCCACATCTTCTCCCTATCTGGACCTCCGACCGACATCCCCTCTTGTGCCCCTTCCATCTACCAGCCAGACCACCCCCTTTAGCCGCCTCCGGCACACCACGTCAGCTCCGATGGCCTACTACTGGCGTTAATTCACTACTCCCGATAGTTTTACCTACTAGCTCTACCCTGCTCTGGCGGCCCGACCCCCTGCTCCTCCGTACTCCGATGTGTCCACGACCCCCCTCACGCACAACCCTCTGATTCATTTATATTTCATTTTTGGGGATTTTCTCCATCTTGGTCAAACCCTAGGTTGGGGTTAATCTTATTTTTGGTTATTCCTTCGATGTTAGGTTGTGCGAAAGGTCTCTCAGAACTCCTTGGTTTGTATTTTAACATCCTCCATTAAAGGCGAGGCAGATGGATTCAATTTGGTTCACCGCCAATGTGTTAGGGTGAGTTTTTACCTTGTTCATCATTGGAGCAAAATTTATAATTATGGGATTTCTAATTTATCAGTCCTAGTATTTTCCATTTTATGATTTAACCGTTCCATGATTTTTTTTATGGTTCCAGATATTTTTTGTCGTTATTTGTGGATGTCTTTAAGGGCGCGCACACATATGCTTAAGGTATGCATATATATAATATATATATATGTCCTCCATGTATTTATTCCATCATGGGGTGGGAAATACATGAATTGGATTTTGGATATATATATATATATTTATGTGTAGGTATGTGCATGTGAGTGCGGTCCAGTTCTATGTGGTCACCACCAAATTTTTCAAGCATTGAAGTGTCTTTTCTTGGTCCGCTCCCTTGACGAGGTAGGCATTTCAAACTTTTCTCTTTCTAGAAAACTCCATGAGAAATTTTGTGTTTTCAATGAAATTTTAAAAATAATTTTCACCTCTAATATATCTGTGTCTTGATGTGAATAGTGATTTTTTTGTTGGTAGAACCTACTAAAAATAGTTTTCCAAGGTGATTTGTGTGAAATGTATAGGTTTAAGGCACTTAGGGTGCTTGTTTGAAATTCCATTGTTGTTCTAAAGTGGAATTAGATATTTTATGAAATTTTTAGCTCTTATGATGTTGTGTTAGTGTTTATTTATTTTGAGTTTGGAGTGGCTTGTATAATTTTGTAATGGTATAATTTAATAAGTGTGTTAAAATGATTTAGAAAAGATTTTATGGCTTTAAGGGGATGTGTTGTGTTCTATTAATGATATGAATGGTTGGTTTGGTTTTGAATCAATTGTCATGATTGTGGAAATGGTTTTTAAATGTATCTTTGGATGTTTTTTATGCCATCAGATGTTGGAACATCCATGGGTGCTCTAGTTTCACATATGGATGTTCCTTCAAATGAAGATGGTTCTTTGAATTAGTATTTTCTCTAAACCTTGGTTTCCTAAATGGTTCTTATTTCTTTCCCCTTTTCTTGAAATGGTCACATATCCTTTAAAATGGTAAAGTTTTTCTTAAAGGTTTTTGGGAAACATGACTTTAAATGTGTTTCCCATGGTTTGGACTGTTTGGCCTTGAAACATGTTCTTGTGTGAGTTTAAAATGGGTAAACACCAATTTGAAAAATGTGAAGCATGTGAGTAATATTTGGAACTTAAGGTCCTATTTGGAATTATGAATATGGAAGTAGTGTTTGTATTTAGTTTTCTAAAATGTGTTTAGTTATGTTGAGCTAAAGGCATGTTTGGAACTTCCAACTCAAAAGTGGTGTTTGTGTTGATATTTAGACAGGAATGGGATTTGGAAAGTGTGTGTGCCCGATTGGAAACCAAAGTGTTTTATGAAGAACATTGAATGTTTTTATGGTATAGTAGCTCGGTTGACACATTTTTTGTTGTGAAATGAATATATAATTATAAATAAAGTGGACACACATATCTAGGATTTCCCTTCATGGGTTATCATAGAAGTGGTGTCCGTTTAGTGGTAAGCAAGTGTGGTGATGACAGGTAAGGTGAATTACACGTGCGGGGACCTAGTACTTACACAATATTACTACCAACATGGATTCCTGGGTTTCTTTTAGATGATTGAGTGACAATTTCTTTCTATCCTCGATTAGATGAGTTAGTATCATCTCGGAGTTGTAGACATGACATGAGGGATGTTCCACTTGTGAGGCTAGGTTAGGGAAACTAGTTGGTTATTGACTTAGGGTCTTCACCATAAACCAACAGGTGGTTCCGAACCGAGTAAGTCTAAGGGTATTCTAGGGATGTTTGTAATCACCCATGGTTATTATTCATGCTTCTTGGTTACTTTATTTATTTTCTTGTTAGTATTTTTCTGCACATTCTTTTCTATTTAACCTGTCTATTTATTTTCTACACAACCCTATTATATTTTGGTTTGGGTATTATTTATAAAATGGCAGTTTGTTTTGGAAAGGGAAGGTGGTGTGTGTTGGATTTCAAAAAGGTGAAGATCAGGTTGTTTATTAAAAATTGTGGATGAATTATTTTTAGTACTATTTGTTTAAGCTTGTGTTATTTGACTGTGTTGGGAAAGGAAATACTTGGATTCTATAGTGATTGTCTTCCCAGAATTATGGTGCTCACCCCTCTTTATCTTTTCAGTTTCAAGTCCCAGTTTTGGATCACTCTTGCAGTGAGCATAGTTCTATGTCAGGTGGTGACCTACGAGGTCACTTGGAGGTACGTTTGGATGCACAGATTTGTCTTATTTCCATTGTTAGTGATTATTTTTGTTGTTCAATTTTTATTTATTTATTCATTTATTTTTCTTTCATTTATGGTCCAAATAATTCCCACTTGTTTTATTCTGTTGCTCGACACTAGTTGTTAGTCCACGTGGGCTAGGAACAACCTTTAGGCAATGCCATGGGATGGCTCAGGTGACCGGTTCAGGGTCGAACCGAGTTTCATTATGATTTCCATGTTGCACAACCACACCACAACCACCATCACGACCCCACTACACCACGACACTATAACAACTATTGTAGTCTCACTGCATAAACACATGCCATCCACAACCCCCACACACATCACATCTTAACCATTTCACATTAAATCATTCCCACACACAAAAACTACAACCCTTCCATACATCACATCATATACCACAACATAACCCATTTTTAGATTTATAAAAGGGGGAACTTATTCAATTTCACTTATTTATTTAAGTATGTTATCACAATGCCCATATGATCCTAGGTAATCAATTTAATTAAATTAATATAAGTGGTTAACCATTTGTTTATGGTGGTTTCACAAAAATCACAAAAATAGGGGAATCAAACCATATATAAAAACCAAAAAACAAGGGCTACCAAAATTAATTAATTTAATTGATACAACAATAATATAGAACCAAAATATCACAATATCAAATAAAATGACTGAAACCATATGAAGAATTTCCCATTCCCCTTACTATTTTGTTTAAACCATTAATTATATTTATTAAGTTAGATGTAATCATGTTCAAAAGAGATGAAAATAATAAACCTATACTAAATGATACACATAAGGAGAAATTAAGAAAAAATCACATAGAAGAAAAAAGCTTTTACCAACTTGCCGCGCAAAAATTGAGGGCATGCGTACAGGAGAGAACTTCTTCATGGGAACTCGAACCAACTGCGGAAACAAGATCTATAACTCCCAGGGAAGAAGTATTTGGGACCTCCCATCTCAATAGAAAGTAATACTAATGGAATGAATGAAAGTGATCATTTTTAAAACAAAAAAATCCGAGACTAGTTAAATTTGATACAGTTTTAACTGACCATTAAAGATGAAACCCATCAATCTACATGTTTTAAGCATTTAAAATGATTTTTAATTTTAATAAATTAAGGATATTATTAATATAGTTTGAAATATATTTTAAACCCCTTAATTATGGAATTTAAACACATATTCATAATAAGATACATGAAAATGGAAATTCTATATTTTTTTGAAGAATCTTGATAATCATGGAAAAATAGAAAACTTTCAGAATTACCTACCACCAGAAATTAACTAACTCTAGAATTGCCTAATGTTATAAATTAACCTCCACTATAAATTACATATTTCTATAAATTACCTACCACTAGAAATTACCTACCACTAGAATTACATACTGCTCAAAATCACCTCCTTCAAGAATTACTTACTGCCAGAATTGTCTTACATGTCTCAAAAACACCTCAAACTTCCCTTGGACACCACAATTATCATATTTTTGGTAAAATAATGGTATGAAAGGTTTGGGTTATTACATGAGAATTCAATAAATTATTGGAATTCAAGGATTCCTATTGGATAGAAATATAAATAGGATTATATTTTTTGATTGTGATTGAAACTTGAATATGAGATTCATACTATGAAAAATTCTTATGTTGAATCACTCACACCCCATATTTATTTAATATTTTAATAAAATACTTGAAGTAATTACTTTACATTAATTGAAATATTCACTGCAACCCATGGATATCATTGGTGGAAGAATTCTATTGAGTAATTATCAATGTTACCTATTAATCTTATTTTGTGGAGTTTGGTTAAATCAAATCATCGAAAATGTTATGTTCTTTATTTATATTTATTTAGTTCAAATACATGGATTAATCTTATAGAATATCTGGTTTTTAATGATTATTTCCATTTTGTATACAAATATTATCCCCTCCAAAACCTTTTAGCGGAAATATATCCACTTCTATTACATTTGGATTTGTGGTTTTTAAATAAATAAATAATTTAAAAAATGTATTTTGGAACCATATAATGTTTATAAAAAATGACCATAATTTATGAATTTTTTAAAACCATGATGTAATAGTGATAAAAAATCATTTTTTGTCAAATTTTTCATAGTTTACTTAAAAATAAAATTATTTTATAAAATTTATTAAACTACATCATTGTTTATAAAATACATTCGTGGGAAATTTTTCTTGAAATTAAACCATCATAAAATGATAAAATTATGTAATTATTTTTGCTAAAAAAATATTAGGGATAGTATATAAAGGAAATTTCTATAATAAAACCATGACATATCAATGAAAAACAATGTTATAGTCATAAAAATTGTATTTTTGAAGGATCTATTCAAAATGGATTCACTTAATTAATATGGACCTGATTTTCTTGGAAGGAGTTGTCAACCATGATATACCAAGTAATGGTTTAGAAGAAAATTAATATTATTTTTATATTTTAAATAAAAATTATTTTTCTTTAAAATTCATGGAAACCATCTCCAATGAGGGTCATTAGGGCCCACACCAAACCAGATAGGGATTTATACTATACTAAAAAATTTTCATAGAAGTTATCTTGATTTAAAGAAAATTTTATTTGTTTTTTAATTTGTGAATTTCTTATAAATTGTAAAATTAGGAATAATATAAAGGAATTTATATTAGACTATAAAATGATCATATTTAAATAATTTATTTGGAAATTTATTGAAGTCATGCTAAAAATATATTTTTAGGATTTTATCAAGGATTAAATTAAAGTAATATTTGATATTTTTATGTAAAATGTTTATATAAAATAAGAAATGTTTATATAATCATATAAGATTTCATAAATATCTTATATTTTTAATATGAATAAATCCATACTAAATTTCATGTAAATTAAAAATGATAAGGAGTTTGTATTAAAATAAATATAAAAAATTAATGTTTATTTATGTTATGGAATTTACACAAAATAATTCTTAAATTATTAATTTTTTATACTTTATTTAATTATTAAATTAACATAAATTTTTGTCTCATGTCTAAATATATGAATTTTATATTTATTTTGTTTATTATCTTCTTTATTAATCATCAATATAAGTGTTATATTATGAATTCATATATTCTATAGTTTAAACTATTAAACTTATTATTATAAAATTTATTACATACACATAAAGTAATTTATTCTAGGTATGATAAAATATTTATTTTCATTCAACCATGAGTATGATTTGTTTTGTATATTATGAACATGAAAATAATGACTGATTATTATTTACACATATTAATTGTTAGGATTGAATTATAATTTTTTTCCCTTGAGTATTGATCCATTTTTAGTGAGACTTTGGGCCGTAATTATCATTGGAATAGGGATTTAATCTCGGTCTAGAAAAGTGAGGGTTTTCTTTCAATGACACCATACTTTATCCTATGGGGATTTTTATTTTATATGATATTAATCCTTTAAATGAAAGAGTTTCATACAACATAATCAAGATATACATTTAGTTATGTGTGAATATAATTGGACTTTGTTATTCAGAAAATAACATAAAGTAAGATTTATATAATGTGTTATATATTAATATGGATTAAAATTATAAATATGGATGAAGGTATATGATAAGAAAATAAATTATTAGAATCATGGGTATATAAAAGAAAAAATATATAATATGGTGTGATAATAAATCACATTAAAAATTATATGTGTTAGATGCCTTAAAAAGTGACCACATGACACGATATCAGTCATTAAAAAGGTAGTTTCTTGATGAAGATAGGTACCCATGGATCCTGTGTATGTAATGGTGGATGCAAATAACTATAAAAGTTAGGTAACCAAATACTACTATGGTATTTGGGTCAAAATTTCCTAGAAAACCCTAAAATTTATTATAATAGATGAATAGAATTGGGATAATCAATATTATAGATTTGGTTAATTATTTGTTCACTCTACTATCCAAGAGTCATATATGATTTGGTTTACATCATGGTCTACTTAAATAACCAATTTTTTAGAGGAATACTAAATTTGAATTAAAAATAATTTAAATATGGATCTTGGACTACTAATCGATATAAGGTAATTTAAAAGGGCTAATCATTTTAACAAGAGAACATTTAATAAAAGTCCTTGTTAAATTATTGTAAAAAAAGATAGTCATATGGTAATTTTTTATTGTAGATAAAATGTAATCATAATCATCAAACATAACCTTGATATATATTCTTTAGAAGGAAAATATTACTTGAACAAACATTAGTAATTTAATAATTATTCCTAAACCAGAATGATTATTTATGTTAGATAAACCCCTTTTTGATTATTTAACTATTGAAATTGTTCAAAAAGATGATTGATTAAATTGAAAATGTCAAGAATTTCATATTGAAATTCAATGTAAATGACCCATCCATTTGCAAAATACATGGGTAAAATATTAATTTATGTGATTTTATTATGTTATGGTAATGAGTTATAAAATAATCCAGGAGGATATATAATATTAAATAAGATGTTGAGGAATTGATGAGTAAACCAGAGTATTCCCACAAGATAATGAAACTTGTGAATGATCCAGAAAAGGAATTAGATTACCAAACCAATAATATATAAAAACATTTTGTTATGATAAACTCCAATATAATCTCACACAAGCACCTCACAAGAAATCAACATTCCCATTTTTTCCTATACTTGAGAATAATGATCTATCTGAACCAATGGACACTACATAAACTAGCCAAGACCAAATCAAACACCACATGAATTTAAACACCTAACACACAATAAATTTTCATCATAATTTAATCAGTATTGTGATGATTTTTATATGGTAAATTAATGGATAGAACATCACAAAATATATCTAGTAGATGTGATTACTTGGACCCAAACTCTCATACCCGGTTCCATAAACACATACTTTACAAACATGATTTGAATAAATATAAATTTTGTATTTCTTTTAGAAAAAGTGGGCGTAACAGTCATAGTGTCCATAAGTGATGAATGACAATAGAATAACCCTTGTATACGAGCTTACAATCATATGGGAGAAAGCCCAAATCTAAATATAAAATGAGATCCACCTCTAGAACTCCTTTCCTGGATAGTGCATCAGCCGCAAAGATACATTCCCTCTAAGTATTATTGACCCCCATATCTTTCTACAACATCATCCTCTACTTCCTGAAGATATAAATCAAATCCTATAGGGGATTCAATTATCCATCAATAAATCCATGAGGAACTTGGATTCCATTTCCACCTCCTTGATATTAAGGTTAAATAACCTAACAAGTATAATCCCACTTATCATGACCCTTAGTTAAGCTATTAATGAATTACCAGTCCCGAAGGAGGCACTAAAACCCAACTGGGCCAAACCACTACCATCCCAAAAGGCCCCCTCCCCTCATAGTAACATCCAGAAATTATCCATCAATATTAAGGTTTAACCCACACGAGGTATGGATCCAGAAAACCCACTCCCCCTTTGATCTACTTCCACTGTTCACTGCATTTAAAACCACTTGAGGTATCAAAATATCTTGAGACGTTTCACCATAGTTGCAGGGGTGAAGGGCACTGAGTTTGGCCATTGGGAATCTCATATGAACCTACATGAGTAACGAAAAGTATCTCTTACCCTCCCTTTCCCTGTTTCTATCTTCTCAAATAATCCAACAAGCATATGACTGTGTCAAGGTTATTTCTATGGTCTCATGTACAAACAAATTCCCCCTAAAACCATGACTCCATAAATTCAATCATGTTATCCCAGTTTCCTAAAAGACCCATGAAACTTATAATGTTTTTCCAAATCCCAACCACCCACTCAATTATGGAAAAAAGTTCTGTATTTTTGTATAAAATATATATATTTTCCCACTATATAAGAAAATACTTAATTCATTAAAATTATTTAATATCTCACATAAATTCATTCACACATTATATCCTTATAAACATGTCACATGTACCACTTTTCTTCATAACTTGGGGAAATGGAAACATAAGAATGAGTGAGCTCAAATGCTCAGTAAGTTAAAACATACAAATGGTCCAATCATGTCATAAACATGGAATACATATTATTAAAGGAACATGTAAACAACATGAATGCATAATTTACTTGAATTTGAGAAATGTTATATCCATGAAAAGATGTTAAAACATGTATATAAATAATACTGATCTCATTCTAAGAGAATTAAAAATACCATACATCAAAAAAAATGTGTCAAGGGATTGTTCCAAGACACTATATTATTAAGGGAAGTGGTATACACCAAAAATCATCTTGTTTTTCTGATGATACTTGTTAATGCATCAAGGAGGTATATAATACTGGGCCCCATACCCGACTTTAAGTCTAATTTATTTACCGTAAGATTCAATGAGACATTTTATACCATTCCATAAGTCACCATTGGATAAATAAAAACTTATCGATCCATATAATGAAAAATGATGAATATCAATACACGATCAACATGTGTTAACAATCAATAATCACCAAGAATTTCCTTAATTTTCCCCATATCATTAAAAAGGATAACATGATCATAACACATACTAAGGTATAAGGTGTATGGTCAAAAAATAAATAATAAACTTCCCAATAATTGACTATATTGGAACAATGATATATTAAATGTCAATATATTTCCCTAATTCAATAGGATAACATTATCTCAAGGTAATCATCATCCAATCATAATTATGTAAAAATGTGATGTTCACACTATATAAAGTAATGGGTATATAGATTTTTTAATTCTATAATAACATGATCACAATACATTCATAGAAAAATAGTGGATGGATGAAAAATGATATAACCTCTATGTAACAAAGGAAACATAGAATAATGTTGGCATAGATGAAAGATGTCCTTGTAAAAGATTGATTAAAATGGTATCACACATGAAGGGATAAAGAATTGAATTTTTTGATACCATGAGTTAATTCCCCCAAAAGATAAATATATATTTAATTAGAAATAGTGAAACATAAACCCTATTAGGTTAAATACATTTGAAAATGAAAAGGGAAATGGAAGTGAAAACTTAAAAGATATTTTAGTAAACATTTTTAACATTGATTTAAAAGAGGAAGTTATGGATCACTTTTAAAATTATTTAAAAAATTTAAGTGAAAAATATTTGAAAATAAATACTTTTAAAAATAATATTCAATAATAGGTCCTTTAAAATAAATAATTTTTATCCTGGATACATGTGGATAGGAAGAAAAAAATATGGAAGTGAGATGAAATCCCCCTTTTAATATCGTAAACAATATCTTTCTTTAAAAATAACATTGTAAAAAGAGAAAAAAAACACTCATTTGAATCAAAATATGTTTCCCTATAGAGTTAGATAAATTATCATAAAATGAAATATTAGGTTGTAAGAATACAAACATGGAAGAAAGAATTTCATGATGAAACAATATAACATAAGGAAATGAGACTTGAGTTATTAATATTTATTATGAGCAACATATACTAAGAAATGAGATATATTTTTCAAGGTTTTATATGATAGGAATGTATATCTATATAAAAAATTATATAATACTATATAATAAATTAAAGGGACAAATTTACCCAACATATATGAAATATTTCAAGAGAATAACCATAACACAATGAACGAAAGTTGAGTTACCAAAAAGCCTTACTAATGGGGATTCAACTAAATTAATAGGAAATTGACTAAGGAAACATTATATTTATATTAAATATCATTAAATACAAATATTTTGATAAATTTATTTTCTTGGGATGTGAATACACCATAAAAAATAAAACATGGTGCACAAAATGTATTATTTCATAGAGTATCAAAATTGATACCAAGAAAAAATTTATGACTTTAGAAAATTTAGAATCAAATAAAATTGAAATAAAGGGATTGCAATTGAAATTAAAATACCATTATTAAAATATAATTCATGATATTATACCTCAAATAGGTATTATATACACCATATAAATGAAACTAGGGTCATAATACCAAACATATCTTGAAGAGTGGAATTTGAGATAAAAACCCTTACCTTGTTTCCTTGACGAGTTGATGAAATTATATACTCCTATAAAACTAGAATATATAAATTAATCACATATTCAATAACAATATTCAATTATATAATCTTTTATACCCCTCATTTATAATTATTTTTATGGGTATATTGATTAGTTATTGTTTATTTCATCCATCGAGTGTTAATGACTTTCACCATTTGCAAAAATTTTATAATGTTAATTTCATTACCCATTATTTGAAACAAAGTTAATTAATAAAATAAAATTTAAAATAATTAAATATATAACTTATATTGATTTATAAATGTCTTATATCATTCAATTATTGTTTTATTTATGGTGTGTGCAAATGGAATCGATTATGGCCTATTTCGGTGATTTTTTTGAATGAAGGTGATAATTTAATAATAAGTTAAATACCTAATATAAAATTCACATAAGAATATTAAAATAATATTTTTATTATTATATTATAATAATTTTAGTATTTATGTTCCCATATCCATCCATGATAGAGTTTTATAGCATCATTCATGCTAGTGGTTAAATTGATCCAAACTTGAACACACTTTAACTCAATGGGTGAGTATGGTTAATGAGGTATTTTGTTTTAAATAGTATAATTATAAAATAATAATAAATATATAATACATTTCAATATTTTTGGATAATTAATTAAAATAGACATGAAAACATAAAATGGTTATTCATGGACGTGGTAGTCGGTACATATGCATGATTGACGTTTCTTTATTTTCCTAAGTGGATGGATATGAATAAATAAGGGTTATATGATTAATATAAAAACATAAAAGTATAATAATTGTACTTAATTTATCATATTATTATGTTGATAATATATTTTTAATATTAATATTAAGAATAAAAACTTAAGAAGGAGACAACACTTACGTTGGGGACTTGATCT
Source organism: Viscum album (assembly GCA_963277665.1). Taxonomy (NCBI): domain Eukaryota; kingdom Viridiplantae; phylum Streptophyta; class Magnoliopsida; order Santalales; family Viscaceae; genus Viscum; species Viscum album. The sequence goes on from OY728138.1 coordinate 897,726,595, forward strand.
TTCCATGAAACACTCCTTAGAATTGAAGTGTTTAGGTTAATTTAGTGTGAGTGGGAGATTTAGTAAGTGATGCTGGAATATATTGGGAGAAAATTTTATATTTTAAAGGATTAATTATATGGTTATGTGTAACTTTTAATGTGTATAAGTGTCATCTATTTATAAGATACGAAATATGAACTTTTGGAAATACACATCATTTTTCAATAATACCATGACACTATTCAAAGTCAAATGGATCAATAGTAGAAAAATATGGGGTTTGAGACAATATAAGGTCTAAAATTATCACATACATTAATTTTTAGACACTTTTATGGTGATTTAAGGATTTTATATTTTTACTTTTAACCTTTTACTGAGATTAACTCTTACTATGGTAACTCGTTTTTCATTAAGTAATCTTGTATTTTCTAAATATATAACGCATTAAATTTGAACTAATTTTTATGACATGAAACTAAATTTAATACCTATTTAATATAATTAAATTCATACATAATATAAAATTAAATTTTAAATTAAAAAATATTATATATAGAAAAATCATTTTTTGTATAAAAAGGTGGTTTTACCATTAAGTGTTCTTAATATTATTTAGTATATATTAACCACTAATGAGTGTTAATATATATATGTTTAAAAATAATATTATATCAAAAATTAAAAATATATTAATATAATTTTTTAGATAAAATTACCCATTGTCATTTAAACAATTCAAAAGTATCCTTTGCATCATTAACGTGGTAATTAACATTAGCCATGGTAATATATTTTTTATGCATTAAAATGAGAATAAACTTATTAAATAATATTTAAATAGTGATATAAAATATTAAAAACATTTTATAAAATTAATTTTCAATAATTCTAAAAATTAATTTTAATGTTAGTACATATAACGTGAAAACATCAATTTTTTTAAAACTATATTTTTAAGCATAAATGTTATGTTTTGAAAAAATGTCAACATTTTAAATTATAATGATATTGAGATTATTATTATTTTAATTAGATTATTTTTAAATTAAAATAAATTCAAAACCAAATTTTCATATGCATAAATCTAATTATCAAAATAGTTGAAAATTAATTTTAATAAAATATTACATGATTTTCTAAAATGATATTCACGGGGTTTATAATTTTAACATATTATTTTTAAATGATATATTTTAATTCATAAATAAATATTTTTTTATAAAAATGGTTTAAAAAACATATAATCCATATAAATGTTAACATATTAGAAAAACCAGTATTTCTCACTATTCACCTAAAAACTAATTGTTTCATAAAATTTCCAAAAATCCATCATAAACTAATATTTTGAGTCTAAATAAAAAATTATGTTAGTTTTTTCATATTCAATACCTAAAACATATAAATTCAATATTTGAATAAAATCATATAATATAATTAAAAACCACCTTTATTAGAAAACGACAATTTCAAATATTAATTATTTTTATTGTTATTTCATATCACATAAAAATATAATTGGTGTTACACAATTGTTAATTACAAAAATAATTTATTATCATTAATCGCATGTTTCTTAAAATATAAAAGCATATCACATAAAAGATTTTTTTTAGAAAAATACTTTTCTAAATAATAAATGATCTTATTTATCATTTTAGGTAAACTAATTGAATTGAATTTATATTAAAAGTTGCCTTTATTTTATTTATACATATATTTCATAAAGTTGTTACTCCTATTCATTCATTCTAATTCAATGACTTGGTTTTAACACTCACACTTAAATATTTATTTTTTATCTAAATATATAATAGTTTCATTTATGTTCATTGTTGTGTGTGGTGAAATCTATCTAACACATTGACTTATTTAAATATAATCTTATATTAATATCTTAGGGTGTTACATTATACCCATTAAATAAAATTTATCCTCATAGTTTTAATTACTACTCATTAATTAAAGTAGGTTAAACTATTCTTAATATATTCAGCATTTAGGGTATAACCTCTAATATTACATCTACCATATTGTCTTATGATATATCAAGTTACTTATCATTATTGAAAAGAATTGTCCATTTATACAAACATATTCCCAAGTATGTATACAACCTAATCATATATTCACCATAATACACCTTTCCCAACACTATTTGAATCACAATGAAATTAAACTACAATATGATTATATATTATTTCAAAAATTTACTTTATCTTTAACCCTTGAATGTATTAATAACTAGTTCATAAAGTAAAAAAACTAGTCAATATATATCTTAATCAAAAATATTATATAAATATCACCAATTAATTATCATCAATCTAAAGGATATTAATTATCTACAAATTATATTTTCAAAATCACTGATCCCTTTGTTATCTCAACATCAAACATATACTGAAAATAAATATTATGCATACCCCAAAGATGTGTTCTTCAATAGTTATCTTAAAAAATATAAACGTTATATAAAATAATTTTCAGGTTTATTGATACCATTTAATATATGGTTTCACCACATTAATGAAAATCTACTAAAGAGTAGTCCTTATATTTTTTACATAATCCTCAATAACATTTAGAATATACCAAAATGTCATCGATAAATGTCACTTCAATAATTAGAACAGATAATAGTATCAATAATTAATTTCTATTATGATATTAAACTCACTACTATAGGTAAGACTATGAAACTAACTTTTACTTCATAACAGATATATATTGAAATTCTTAACCATTTTTGTTAACATACTTATTCAGTTATAAAACATAGTTGTTTTTAGATACATTCATTTCTCATCTTCATCTTCATGATCCTATCTTAAACAAATAATAAAACCAAAATAGTTATGATAACATTAAAAACGTGAATATTAAAACATCAATATGAATAAATATTCCCTTATTATACCTTTTTTTTAACATATTATACTTTCATATCAACCTATGAATCTATTTGGATAATCCTCTATTATCCATTTTCCTTTTTCTACCAGGTTATATAACCTAATTAGTTAAAATCCTTCTGAAATACTTTATAATGGTTCATAAAGGGAATGTAATTAACTAAATAATATCCCTGGGGAGTTTCAAACTAGGTGTAAAGTTAGGTATCTTTTTTATTGCAATAGGTGATGATAGAGTTAATATACAATCTTCCCTTTTTAAGGTTATTTCCCCTTGGTACATCTGGGCTAGATCTTGCATCCACTTGTAGTATCCAGACAAAGAAGTTATTTTTAGAAAAACAAAATACTCAAGACATCACGAAAAATTCAGAATGATATCATATACTTAGACTTATTCATAGAATTTTCACTCAAGTTCTCGTATCTTAATCCATAAAATATTTAATACAACCTAAAATAATATAAAAATTTATCTATATCATTGAAATTGTGGTCAAACTCAACTTATCAAACAATAAATCATCCACAAAATACATCTTAATTTCAAAATGTATCAAAAACATTCCTTTCATACCAACTATGATTCCCTAGACCCGTAATCCAAGATCTTGTTCTATAGACACATACTTTTCATACTCACTTTTATACCAAGTAAAAAACCAAGATATAACCTTAATTACAATATAAAAAAATGATTATTTCATATATTACATTCCAAGTATCTTTTATGTTTTAGATATTTAGATAATTAGTAAAAAACAATAACTAAAAAATCCCATGTTCTTTATATCAGAAAAATATTTTTTTCATTATATATGAAAATACTTAATTCATGATAAGTCTTCATTATATACCATAAAGTATTTCACATGTTCTATCCTTATAAACTTGTCACATGTACTAATTTTATTCCTAACACGGGGAAATGGAAAATAATAAGGGGTGAGATCAGACATATATTAAGGTAAAACATACAATTTAGGAAGTAATGGAAAAAAACATGGCATAAATATTATGGTAGGAATATGTAAACAACATCGATACATTATTGGTTTGAAATCAAGATCATTCTATATCCATGAAAATAAATGAAAAATAGATATCAATAATAATGATCTCATATTGATGGAATTCATAATTATGAATATCAAAAACATTCTTTCAAGTCCTTGTTCCAAGACACTATCGTGTTATAGGAATATGTATACACCAAAACCCAACCTCTTTTGTCTCATGAGACCTGTCAATGCATTAAGGGGGTATATAATCATAGGTCCCACTTGTTACTTTTCTAAGTCCAATTAATTCTCTATAAGAGTCAATAATACAATCCATACCATTCCCTAAGAAACCTTTAGATGAATAAATACATGGCTATCCATATAATGAAAAATATAGAACATAAATACATTATCAACCCATGTTAGCAGTCAATAATCATCAAGAATATCAATAAAATTTTCCATGTCAATAAAAAGGATAACATGATCATAAAACATCCTAAGAAAGAAGGTGGATGGTCATGAAATACATAGTCAACTTTCCAATAATCATCCATATTAGAATAAAAATATATGAAATTCCAATACATTTTCACATATAAATATAATAATATTATTTCTAGGCGAACATTATCCAAAATTAATTATATAAAATGTGATTTTCACACCATATAGAGTAATAGGTCTATATATAAGTAAATACTAGAATAACATGATCATAATCCATCCAAGTAAAGAAGGTGGATGGATAAAAAAGATCATAACCCCATTATAATAATGGAAATTTATAAGGATGTTGACATAGATTAAAAAAATCTTTGCAAAAGAATACATTTAATTGTATCATGTAAAAAGGGATCAAGAATAAAATTGTTTGATACCATGAGTTCGAACCCCAAAAATATAGATATATATTATATTATAAAGAGAGAAACATAAACCCTATTATGGTAAATCCTTTAAAAAATTAAAAAGGAAATAGAAGTTAAAACATAAAATGGTTTTTAGAAAACATTTTTCATATTGACATAAAAAAAGAATTTATGGGTCACAAACAAAAGTCCTTTTCAAATGTTGAAGTGAAAAATATTTTGAAAACAATAATTTTGAAAATAATATTCAATAATAAGGACTTGAAAGTACATATAGTTTATCTTGTAGAAATGTGGAGAGGAATACAAAATATATGAAAGTGAAATTAAAAACCCATTTTAATATCCTAAAAAAGACCATTGTTCAAAACTAACATTGTAAAAAGAGTAACAAAACATTATTTTGTACCAAAATATATTTCCCCCCAAAGAGGTAGATAAATTAACTTGCAATGAAATATTAGTGTGTCAGAATCCAAGCATGGAGGATATAAGTTCATGATGAAATATTATAACTCAACAAATAGAGACTTGAGTTATCAATATTCTTTATGGGAAACATATACTGAGAAATGATAAATATTTTTCAAGGTATTATTTTTTATGAATGTATTTAAACAAAAATAAAATTTAAAAATACCATATAATACAATAAAAGGGATTAATTTACCAAAATTATATAAAATAAGTTCAATATAATGATCATTACTTAATGAATGGAAGTTGAGTTACCAAAATTTCATACTACTATGGAAACAACTGAATCAATAGACACTTGAATAAGGGAAGATAGTAAATACTATGAAATAAAAAGTGTATAATACAAATATATCTAGTGTAAGTGAATCTACCATACAAAGAAAAAATGGTTCAGAAAATGTATTATTCCACAAAGAATCAGAATTTAGACCAAGAAAACCCTTACAACGTTAGAAACATTCGAATCAAAACCCCTTGAAAGGGAGATAATGTATTTAAAATTAAAATAAAATGATTAAAAGATAATTTATTATATTATATTTGAAATAGATGGTATATACCCCACATAAATGAAATTATGTCCATAATAGGAAACCTGTATCAAATACAGTAATTTGAGATAAAAACACATACCTTGTTTCCTTGTTTATTTAACAACACTATTGTTGGCTAGTGGCTATCTGCACTGAGAATTAAGAGGGGTGTTAATTGTGTTCTTGAAATTTTATAATCTTAGAAAACCACCATATTTAAGGAATGATGGGTTATTATATTTTATCCATATAAAATATTAACATAAATTAAATCAAAAATAAAATATAGAATAGAATATATTTATAATGGTTTAAGGAAAAGAAATCCCCTAGTTCACTCCACCAATAATAAACTACTAGAGCTTAGTGATTATCAATAGTATTGGACCTTTTCTCAAGGACTACATGATTTAGTGTATGAAGTCAACACTTGGTACAGTACCAGAAGATTTTAATGAGCTCCTACAAGGATTTACAAAACACTATCCTTCAATGTTATTTTACCACGAACCTTCACACATCCAATGGAAGTAATTAATATGAAATATTATATATGTGTCTCACAGTTTCAAGATAAAATTGAAAGAAGTGAATAATTATCCAGGAGAAATAATAACATAGGAATAAATATTGAGGAGTGTCTTCAAAAAAACAAGATAGATCTCTAAATCACAACTACTGAACTTAAAACATCTTCTTCTTCATCTCATAATAGAGTAGCAACAAAAAATATTTAATAGAGTTAGCGAGATGGAGAGCAGAGAGTGAAAGTGATTACTTATTCTATTTTTTATATATTTAATCATTCTATGATTCACATTTTAATAATTAAGAAAAAACTTCTCTTTGAATTTCACAACAAGAGATCCACAAAATCCTGGCTCTGGATAACTTCTAGATATCCTTTTTCTCAAAAATACATTGATAATAATACTAATCATTAAATTACGATTTAACTTATTTCTTCTCTAAGTAATTTCAAATTTTTATATTTTATTTTACTCTAAAGAAGTAATATGATATTTAATTAATGTTTGAAAACATTAAATTTAACTCAAATAACTCCAATGGAAATAATTGGTTGTAAAACCACATATCCATTTTTAGATCACCACAGAGCCAAATTCCATTGATTCTAATTTACATAGTCGAGTCGATCCATGTAGATGATTATCACGTATACTATTTTCCACATAGCCAAATTATGTAGGCATTATTCACATATCCAAATTCTCCATGTAGGCTTCCTGGTCATGTAGTTTAATTTTATGTAGCTGAATGAATCACATATCCATTTTGAACCATATAGTTGAATTCACCATGTATTTAATTCACATATCAAATTAATGTAGTCGATTTATCAACATATCCAAATTTTAACTTAGTTGATTGCCTCACATAGCCAATTTCCCATACATAGAATATTTTTAGAAAAGATATCCAAAATTTAAGACTAATATAATAATGAATAAAAATGATTCTAAATATGATTAAAACTTATGAGCACACTTCAAAAAATATTAGTAACATGTGAAGGGTATCTGAGATCATCAAAATCATAAATTATATAGGATATGCTGAACCGACATTATTAGTCCAAAAATATCCCCATTTTTATGATCACAAACCATTTAAAAAATAAACGTGATATTTTTAATGATTTTAAGTATTTTTTTCAAAACATATTCAATATATATTGCTTTTAAACTATTTTTTATCCTTTCTTATAATTATTAATTATACTTCTCTCACTTTAGAGGAATTCTCCCCTCAAAATTATTTGTCCCCCTTGGTTAAGCTTATCCCATTTTTTTGTCATTAAAAAATAATGTATACGGAGAGGAAAACGTATTTTAACTTAATACATAGTGTGATGAACTAGTTAAGTATAGTGCCGAAACAAAATGAGAAATATTGTATTATTTAATTTCAAAAAATGCATCAGGATAAACATATTTACAAAGATGAAAAAAATTAAATGAAAACAATAATTTTAAAACACATTAACTTAAAATAATCAATTTGAATCACATTAAATGAAAAAAATCACTTTGAAACACATTAATTGAGAAAAATCGCTAAGAAACATATTAAATGGAAATAATAAGTAAGAAACAAACAAAATGTAGATAAAGAATAATCATACTAATGATCAAAATTGGTATAATGATAAAATGAATCAATACCCAAAAACAATATAAATATAAGATTTTATTTATCCAAACCTAGATTATGGATTGGATAAAAGTTAGAAATATTTTTTGGTGAAAGTTTCTTGAAGTTTGGAGAGGTTTTAGTGATAGAAGGAGGGTCTGTCACTAGATGTTGAGAAGCTCTACCAAATTCTATAGACATGGCCTATGTTCTAAATCTTTATTTAGATTTGGGGTTCTAGGTAGGTGTTCTTAACACCTTCTCTAGATTCCTAGAAGCTATGATGAAATCATAAGAACCAAAAAGGAAAAAGTTAAGCTTATTTCCAGCCTTTGAGGAAGTATCTTCCTTATTATTAGTTTCAATAGTAACTGAAGAAAAAACCTTGGAATATTATTTTTGATAGATTTTAGCAGAGTCAAAAATAGTATGCACTATTTTTCTGGTACCTATATAGGTTTCTAGTGGTGTTGGGCTAAGAGTTATTCTTCCCCTTAGAGAAAACATGGAATCCTTACACATATTAATACCCATTATGATGTTGAATTTTTTGAAATCAATAATTTTAGTATATTTTTATCTGTGCATTTAAAAAATTATTGATATACCAGTATTCAACATTCCTTTTAAAGATTCTATCTACCTAGAAGAAAAACTTCAAGAAGCACTGATCATTCTAGTAGGATGAGAAATCGATGGAGGAGAAGGGGGCTTCAAAAACAAATTCTTATAAATCTTATCATCATAATATTATAAACTAATTATCTTACCTTTTAATGAAAGGAAATTTTGATACAATTATTTTTAAACTCCAACGTAATAGCTAAAGGAAGGTTTTACATGTTATTTTCTACATGTATACTTTCCAAACACATACTCACAGATGGTGAATCCTTAGGAACATGGTGAGGAGATGGAATGGGTACTTATAACACCCCAAGATTTTATGAAATATATATTTTGAATTAATTTAATCTTTTTTACATTTTTCATTTCACACAACACTGAATATAACTTTTTTTATACAAAACCACATTGTTTGGATTTCATTATATGAAACACCAAGTTAATATTTCACTATTAACAACACTTAGATTAACATAAGATACACATGATACTATGTTTATCTTGTCTTATACACAATACTGAGTCTCTTCGATAGCTTGTCTTACACACAAGACTATGTTTTACGGAACTAAAATATACTATTAATATTGTTATTAAAATATTATTATAGATACCACCTAGCCATTGTAATGGAAGATATGAATAATATTAAATAAATTGGGAAAATATGATTTACATATGTAAATAAAATGATTCATTTGGTTATCAATTAGCTATAAATGAAAGTAATAACTATATGAAAATATATAAATTCCTTTTCTAGGAAAACTATATTCATTTGTATAAATTGTTTATCTCAATAAATTAAAAAAACCAATTTTCATTGATGTTTTAATAAAAAATTTATATTATATATTTAATATTTTTTTAAACTCATTCAATAGTTGTATAGGTATAAGATAACAATAAATAAAATTTTATGAATAAAAAGATGTATTTTTCTAAAAGGTATTTTTACTGCCATTTAATGTTGTACATTTTTAAAATATAAAATTTTATACTTTTAAAATATTTATTTGAAAAAATAGATTTATTTTTGAAACTGGAATATCAAAATTTACATTGGGTGAATTTTTGGTATTTTTCTGAGAAGTTTTATTTTTTGATGAATACTAAACCACACTAAATTTTAATTGAAAACTTACTTTTCATAAAAATTATTTATATAGTTAAATTATATTTTATATTTATTTTAAAGTCTAATTAGTTAATTTAAGAAATAATAAATCCAATTTTTTTATTGGAATCAATTTCATATTTAAATTGGATATAAAAACATTTCAAACCTTTCACTTTAAAAAACCTGTTGTCTTGTCCCATATGCAGGATAAATTTAAAATTAATTTCTACCAATTATGTGTCTATAATTTATAAAAATAGATTCCATATTTGGAATCATCATTATTTATAATTAATATTAATTTAAAATTAGTTTTTGACCAAAATATTTAGTGAAAGTAATTAAAATTAATTACAACAATTAAGGTAAAAACAAGTATACTTAGTGGTTAAACATTAACTTAATGGAAAACATAAACTAGATTCATGTCAAAAATCCATTTTATGGACATATTTAAACCATAAATTCCCTTTTATAAAAAAATATACCATTATTAAAGGTATATGATGTAAGGGAGACCTCTCAATAGTGTTTACCTTTTTATATTCACAAGAATGTCACTCCTCCTACACTATAAAAGGGAACAGACCCCTCACTTCTTCACACTTATTAAGACCTTTGAATAAAACAAAAACTGAACAAATAACCTCCCACATTACATAATATCAACCTCGAAGACTCATTTTTTACATAAATACGACCATGGAATCCCTTTGGTGCAAACTAAATGTAGTTACCCAAATAAGAGATAACATTCATCAACAAGCACTTTTGTTTTATTTCTTTATCCACCCCATAAATTATTATTATCAAATTATTATATAATAAAATTAGTATAATAAATATACTGATACGTTTCTATGTTAATTTTTTGATCTACCCTCACACACACTTCCATCAAATGGGATACACAATCATCATTCATGTATACATCGAACTACCGCCTCACAAACTGATGTCGTTCGTTCTTCAATTTCCACCTTTCAGGTTTGAGAATAATGATGTAATTTCTATTTTAATACTATATATATGATATTTATGATGTTATTATGATTATTAAATTATTATATAACACATACCTTCTTGGTTTCCATTTTTTTGGGAAAACGATAACTTTGTTTGTAGACGTGTAAACTACCGCCTCCTCAAAGCGATGTGATTCGTTCACGCTTTTCATAGAACATATTAATGATGAGTTTAATAAACATATGTGTTATATATGAAGTAATAATTCTTTTATAATTATATATATATATATATTTTATATACCTTATTTTTTTAATACGTCGTGAAAATGGAAATAATGTTCATGTGTACATACAACCTACCATTTCCATGATCAGTGTATTTCATTTGCTTTTTTATAATTTATAGATTATTATAAATAAATATATATTGAATATATATGATATTTTTATCATTTTTTACATTATTTAAATAAGTAAATCATAATTTAAATAAGCGGATCATGAATAAAAAGTCAAAACATATACGAAAAAAACCAGTTATTACCCGAAACATAAATTAACAAGAAATTATTAATAAATATTTAATATAAAGTCATAATAAAATCATATATGGTATTAAATATAAGAATTTTGTTATTTTTTAGTTTTATTATAAACTTATTTTTATTATATAGATGATTTGGACATGTATAAAGAAAGCCAAGAAGTTTGGTAAATATTTTCTAGTCTCACTTTTATTTTTGTGAGATATATTCTATATTTCGCACTTATTCTTATTGTTTGGTGTATATAATACCAAATTAAAGGCTATATAATTAATTTAATTTACTTAATAATATTAAAATATTGAATTTATTTTATTCTTTCATTGATTTTGTGATTTAAAAGTTACTCTCAAGTAGTAAGAGAATTTCTAGTCTCATATTTATTACTGCAAGGCATATTCCATTTTCACCACTAATTTTATTTAAATGGTTTCTATAATGGACATGAATGTATTATATTATTATTATCATTAATTTTGTGGGTATTTACTTATCAATTTTATTATCTATATTTCATGGGTTTTATGGTTCAAAAGTGACCAAATCGGTAAAATAATTGTCTAAAGTTTCCTTATTTAAGACAAATGCCAAGTTATGCACCTATATTCTTATAAAAAGTGTATATAATGCAGTTTTAAATGGTTTAAAATAAATATAATTATTTTAATTATATTTTATATTTCATTTAATGTTATTATATCATGTGTATTATGATTCAAAGTTACCAAAGTGGTAACAATTTGTTGCTAGAATCTCATCTTTTATCGAGATTGTTAATGACTATGATTCTATTGATGAAATATTGTAATCATATCTCAATATATCTCATGAATTTTATTATCCTATAGCTGTTCATGAAATATTCATTTAATGGTACCATTTTACCACTATTTGTTAATTAATATACTTAAGAATATGTTTTTAAGAAAATTAAACTTTATTTCTCTCTTCGGTCAGAAATATATTTTCCTTAAAAACCATATTTCCTAAAAATATTTTTTAAAAATGTTATAATATTATCCTATTATTTTTAAAAGGAATTTTTACCCATTTTTTAGTTTTTAAAAAATAGTTTTAAAAGTAATATTCATATCCTTTTCTGATTAAAAAACATTTTTGAACATTTTATGGTGCAAAAGGAATGTTTGGAATGTATAAATTTACCCACTATCATGACTATAATTTACTTAAATCATCCTATTCACGTTTATAAGGTTATTTTTAAATAAAATGTTTTCTTAATATCCTAAAAATTAATTATTAATTTTTAAAATAAAAAGGGTTTAAAAAATGTTTTCATGCTTTCTTTGTAAATTTTCAAATCAATTTTCAAAGAAAAGGTTTTAAAAATATTTGAAAGGATTCCATTATAAGTTTTCAAATCTATTTTTAAATAAAATTGTTTTTCCAAAAGATGTAAATATTTTACTATTTTTTTTGAAGATATTTTCATAGAAAATGTGTTCAAAATGATTACAAATTTTTTTCATTCTTCCTTTATGTGTTTGCAAGGTTATTTTCCAAGAAAATGTTTTTCAAAATGATTTATGTTTTAAAAATAATTTTTCAAAGTAGAAAGGGTGTTTTCTTAAATAAACGTTTTTAATGATTTTAAAATCTTAATTCATAAGTTTTAAAGTGGTTTTAAAATAAAAATTATTTTTAAAATGTTTTATGTCATAGAAAATGATTTTCAAAGAAATGTTATTTTTCTTAAGAAATGCTCCAAGTGATATTTAAAAATATTTATCAATATAATATAGAATCATTTGATATAGTTTATGATTTAATAGGAATATTATCCATGGAAACCATTCTTATTATTTATTTTAATTTATTATGATTAAATCTACATGTTTTTTATAAACCCCAATTCTCATCCATTGTTTGTACCATGATAAAATGCTCAAGAAACCCAATTCATTTCATGGATTATTATATAATGAAATAATTATGAAACCTTTCTATTTTCTATATTTTATAATAGGATGAAGTGTTTATGATTCCCATTTCATTTCATGGGTTATGACATGATGTTTATGAAACACATCCCTTTTTATTGTTCATGACACATTGAATATTTTATTATCTTTTGGCACACATATGTATGATTTAAATTTGTGATGGGTGAGACCTATATCTCACTATAATACATTATGTAAAGATTTATATCTCAATAGGTAGACATGGTTGTAATGGGTAGGAAAATTAGTTTAGTAAAAAACCTTTTATACTAAGATGGTCTTGGTAGTGAACATTGACTACTAAGATGGTCTTTGGGTTGAACTTTGACTACTAATATGACCATAGGAGTGAACCTTGACTACTAAGATGGTTTGGGGAGTTAACTGATTACAGTACAAGGAAATTTTGCAAATGGGGATGGTGGTGTGTCCCACCCAGTAGATGTATCCCCCATGAAGTGACCAAATAGATTTCGGATATAAGCCTTGACTTATAGGGAATAATTTTATATAGTTACGTATGTACTAAAAATTCCATGTCTTATTCCTATATTAGCTCTCATGGCCTATGATCTTGATTTCCTTTTGACTATTGTCTTATTAACTACAAATATTTATGTAGTGACTCATGTATATAGTCCTTGATATGAAAGATATGATATTTAAATGTTATTATCATGTTATTATACCCTTATTCTTATGATTATTCTTACATATCTCCTTTTTATCCCTACTGAGCATCTGAGTGCACCCCTTTCTTATGCTTCCTTTCCCCAGGTTATAAAGAATGGTTTTAAGTATGATTTCTAAAGTGGAATATATTTATGAGATATGCTGAAGATATTTAACCAAATTAGAATTCTTTCCATGTTTTTAAAAGAAACTAAACTGTTATGGTCCTTGGGATTGTACTTTTTTAATGTTCAGAATACTCGTATAAAATGATGTAATAAAAAATCATGTTAATCCTGAGTCATTATAGTTGGTATCAAAGAAAAGATTTATTCAAACTTTGGAAACTAGGATGATAAATATTTAATGATATATCTTGGGATATTTCTAGGGATATCTCTAGGGATATCTTTATGGAAATTCCTAAGGTGTCATACATTTAAAATAATGTGTCATAATTAAGACATCATATAAGTTATTTTTCCTAATTATGTGTTTTTTTCTATGATAAGTGTTACTCACACTATGAAATTTGGTTTTAATAAATTTCAGAAACTAGAAAGAAATGGGTTAATGTTGAATGTGAAGGATAATTTACAGATGATAAATCAAATGGGATAATCACTAGGGTAAAGGATGTTATGATAATTCCTAATTAGATTTTATAGAACATGACTAAAAATGTGTACCATACCCAACACTTGAACTGACCAAATAATAAAAGGAAGGATTTCCCTGAGAGTTTAAGCAATAAAGACTACAGAGGAAAGAAGATTCAGTTTCCTTTATGTTGAGATTGTGCAAAGATTCACCCAAGTGAATGTTTTAGAGGAATGAAAATATGTTTTGACTATGGAAAATATGGACATAATGAAAGTATTGAAAAGGGAAAAATAAAATTTTGGTGAAAAAAATGAATTATAATAATAGATTCCCTAAGACATAATTTATGGTTAAATGCTTTAAATATTTAATGAATGGAAATTATGAAAATGGATGTCCTAAGTGGAAAGCTCATAAAGATAATCAAGAAGGTGGTATGAGTAATGGTTGTATTTCTGATGATGATAATGATACAATAGATTAAATGTGAAAGGAGATAGGTATTAATTGTTTTGATGAGGTAGTATTATTAATGGATTAAAGATGAATTGAAATAATAAAAGTGTTTATATATTTAGATTCATGGATTATGAATTGAGAAATATACAAGGATAGTTCGGTTTATGTTTTTCTCAAAGGGTTTACAAGAATACTTTGAATTGTTTTGATAGACTAGAAATGTGATTTAATTACAAGGTAATATTTATGGGGAAAAATTTAAAGGAAATATAACCCTTAATATATTAAAAATTTTGTGATAATGATGTTTGGATAAAGATACGATGAAAATGAATAAGTAAATTGGATGGTACTGATTACCTTGGAACTGATTAAGGAATTTTTAAGAGAGTTGTTTATTCTATAACAGATGGATTTTATGACATTCTTGGTCTTAAAGTATATATTTAATAATATTTGGAATAATAACGAATGAATGTTTTCAATAAGGATTTATGGTAATTACCATGTTTCAAGAGAATACACGATGAAGGTATTAAAATGGTTGGAATGTGTCAAACAAGAGCCAATTTATAATATATGGAGGATCAATGATAAAAAAAATTATATAATTTTAGTGGCCATATTTCTGATGTTTTAGACATTCATCTTTTGGAAGGGTTATAAGGATAACCACTTATGGAATGGTTTATGTTAAACTTCAGATGTGGTTTTAGAGATTAAAGTATTGTCATCCAATATGAGGATTTATGAATACTGGATAACGTATGCTAACCTTTTTGTTGTGATAAAGAAAAATGGAATAGTATATTATTCAATTTATGGACCTCATGATATGCTAATGCTTAAGGAATGACAGATTCACCTTCATTTTTTATAATAAGAGATGAAGTGGAAATTGATCAAGGTGCATCCCAAAGGTGAGATTAAGCTTATAAAATAGAATGTAATTATGTAGGTACATTTTCTTAGGAAAATTATTCAACATTAGGAAAAGTGTCTTTAAATAAAATTGTGTCCCTTTATCATCCTTTTGGATTATATCAATGACCTTTTCATGCCTCTTTGGTTTATAGTTTTCTGATTGTTAACCTTCTTTGGATCACCCAATTTATTATGATTAGTGATATCTATAAGTTTATATAATTATTTATAATTTTATTCCATGTTTAAAAATGCTCCTATGTTCTCATTTGTAAATACACAGTTATGGGTTACTTTGGGTAACCTTAATGTTTCCAACTTTCCATTTTTAAATAATGTTTTAGTGTTATATTTTTCGATGTGGATTTTTATGAAAGGAACTTTAAAGTTATAAACCAATGATGAACTTATAAACTTTTGAGGGAGAAATTCATTTCAATAAGGTTAAAATGTAACACCCCAATATTTTGTGAAATATAAATTCTTTCAAATTAATTTAATATTTTGAATATTTTTCAGTTCACACAACACTGACTGAAAATTATATTTTTATTTGATTTTTGAAGTCTGCTTTTTTGGTGAGCGGGAACCATACAATTCCCAATAACCGATTCAAAATACCGCAAAAACACAAAAGCATTCCACAAGGTCAAAATCCTGCCGAACAACCAGATTCAAAAATCAAACGTAGAGAATTGCCACCACCTCGGGATGTAAATAGCAACGATCCGTAGACCATGTCGCCCCGATGAACCCATACCCATCATCGACGACGCCCATCAGAGCCATCCTCCTCATCGCCAGAACCACCTCATCAAACCCAAAAAACTCATTGCAGGTACCAAAAACCATAATCAAACACAACTGACTCAAACAAAGACGCCAACCCTTCACCGTCGTCAACACCCATTCCACAAATCCTCAAATTAACCAAAAGAAAACCCATCAAACATGCTGAAAACCTCACTGCATCACAAACCAATAGATCAAAATCCAAAACAATGCACATACTCAACAAAATTCAAGGATTTAACCCATCACCAGAAAATCACATCCCGCGTGATGAAGGAAACCTCAACGGAAATTGAAACAAACCCGAAACCCACCACCCGCCGCCGCCATCTCACCTGCTCAAAGAGGCAGTACAATCCACCCCAAGCCCTCAAAGCAGACCTCAGCCACTGGACCTTCACTTCCCAATCAAGGGGGTCGAGCACACGAACCCTCTCTAGATTGTGCTACACTCAATATTGAGTCCCTTTGATAGCATGTGTTACACTCAATACTAAGTTTTACTGAACTACAATATATAATAAATATTGTTATTAATATATTATTATAGTTACCACCTTGCCTTTAGAATGAAAGTTTCGAATAATATTAAATAAATTGTAAAAATATGATTTAAAAATTTAAATAAAATAAATACTTTTGTTATCAATTAGTAAGAAATGAAATTATGAACTATTTGAAAATAAAGTTCTTTTTCTAAGAAAATATTTTTATATGTAAAAACATGATTTTATCTCAATAAATTAAAAAAAACCAATTTTGATGATTTTTAATAATATTTATATATTATATATTCAATAATTTTTTTGGCACTCATCCAATAGATTTTATAGGTATAAGAAAAGAATATATCCAATTTTATGAATAAAAATATTTTTTTTCTAAAAGGTAATTTTACTACATTTTAGTGGCGTACCTATTTTAAATATAAATTTTGAAAACATTTAATTTTTTTTAATATAAAATTTATTTTTGAAATAACAATAACAAAATTTAATTTTTGTGAATTTTTTGTATTTTTCTAAGAAGTCTCATTTTTATAGAATAGTGAAAAAAACTGAATTTTAATTGAACACTGCATTTTCATCTAATTTATTTATATAGATAAATTATATTTTTAATTGTTTTAAAATTATAATAAGTTAAATTATACAAAAATAAATCCAATTTAGGTCATTTTAATTAATTTCACATTAAAGTTGGATATAAAAACATTTTGAACTTTTTAACTTTTCACTTAAAAAACCATGTTGTCCCGTCCCGTCTGCAGGATTAATTTTAATTTAATTTCAGAATATTTTGTGTTTAGAATTTTGAAAAATGGAATAAATATTTTGAATCATAATAATTTATAATTTATATTATATTAATATTATTTTTTGACTAAAATATATAGTGAAAGTAATTAAAATTAATTACAATGATTAAGGTAAAATGAGTTTACTTAGTTGTTAAAATTTAACTTTAGGGGACAAATAAACTAGAAACATATAAAAAATTAATTTTCTGGAAATATTTCTACCATATACTTCATTTTATATAAAATAGACCATTTTTTAGGCACATGATATAAGAGATACCTCTCTAAAGTGTTCACCTATTTATATTTACAAGAATGCCACTCTTCCACTATAAAAGGGAACTCACTCACTTCACTTATTCACACATAAAAATCCATTGTGATTATCCAAAACCTACAGAAATAATCTAAAACATTCCCCAGTCTCAACATATAATCCTTAATTTAGGAATAAATCCACTGAATTAATCCCTTTGGTGCAAATTAAAAGGAGTTACCCAAAGAAGAGGTAACATCTTTCCACAATAACTTTTGTTTTATTTCATTATCCACCACATAATTATTCTTATCCAATGATTATATAATAACCTCAGTATCCTAAATATATTGAGAAGTTTTTATTTTAAGTTTAATACTTAAACTCTCACACACTCCCATTAAATGGGATATATATCATCATTCATATATATAGTGGGCTACCACCTCGGAATCGATGTCGTTTGTTCATCCATTTCCACCTTTAAAGGTTGGGAATAGTGATAAATTTTTTTGTTTTTATATTATATATATATATATGATATTTATTATTTATTTGTGATTATTTAATAATTATATAACACAAATCATTATTTTTTCTATTTTGTGGGAATATGATAACTTTATTTGTGGACGTGTAGACTACTGCCTCCTCAAAACGATTTGATTCCTTCATGCATTACATAGAATGTATTAAGGAAAAGTTTAATAAAAATACATGTTATATATAAAATAATAATGATACTAAAATTATAATATATATATATATATATTATATACCTTGTTTCTTTCAATACACCATGAAAATGGAAACAACGTTCATACGTACGTATGACCTACTGTCTCAATGAGTTGTGTATTTAATTTACTATTTCAATATTTTATAGATTATTATAAATAAATATATACCGAATATATATGATATTTATATCATGTTTTACATTCTATAAGTTTTTAAATCATAATTTAAGTAAGATGATCAAGAACAACAAGTCAAAAAATATAAGGAAAACAAAGCAATTATTACCCAAAACGTAACTTTAACATGAAATTATTAATAAAAGGGTAATATAAAGTTATAATTAAATATTATATGGTATTAAATATAAGAATATTTTTATTTGGTTTATTTATGATTAAATTAAATTTATTATACAAGGGATTAGAATGTGTACGGAGAAAGCCAAGACTTAAGGTAAGGATTATCTCGTCTCACTTTTATTTCTATGAGATATATGATATATTCACTACTTATTCTTGTTACATGGATCATATAATTCCCTATGAAATGTTATATCATGAATTTTATTTTATTCATGATATAAAAAGTTTTAATTGATGTTATTCTCTAACAAATTTTAGGATTCAAAAGTTACTCAAGTAGTAAGGGGATTTATAGGCTCACTTTTATTTCTACATAACATATGTCATATTCACCACTAATTTATTTATCATGGGGTATATAATATCCATGAATGAATTATATTATTATTATACATAAATTTATGGGTATTTACATATCCAGTTTTTGATCTCTCTTTCATGGGGTTTATGGTTCAATATTTACCAAATCAGAAAAGTAATATTGTCTCAATTTTTCTTCTTTGAGACACATGCCATGTTATGCAACAATATTCCTATAAAAGATGTATATATTTCCCTTTGAAATGTTATATACTGAATATAATTATTTTCATGATATTTTATGTTTCATTTAATGTAATATTTACATGGGGATTATGATTCAATGTTACCAAATTGGTGATAGTTTATTACTAAAATCTCATGATTTATCAGGTTTATTTATGATTATACTTCCATTGATGAAATATTATGATCCATATCTCAATATATCTCATGAATTTTCTTCTCCTATGGTTATTAATTACAACATCACGTAATGGTACCATTTCTCACTATTTGTTAGGTATGAAAATTAAGAAAATATTTTTAAGAAAATCCGACTTTATTTCACTCTTCGGTAAGAAATATATGTAGCTTCAAAACCAAATTTTCTGAAAATGTAAAAAAATGCTATAATATTATCTATTGATTTTTAAAAGACATTTTCCCAATTTTTACCTTTTTAAAAATGATTTTAAAAGTAATCTTCCTGTCATTTTTCGATCAAAGAACATTTCTAAACATTTTATGGTGCAAAAGGAATGTTCGACATGTAAATATTTACCCACCGTCATGGTTATCATTTCATTGAAGCTTATTTTTCATGTTTACAAGTGTATTATTAATGAAATTGTTTTCTTAATATTATATAAATTAGTTTTTTTAATGTCTTTTTCAAATATAAAGGTTTTCAAAATGTTTTTAATCTTTATTTATAAGATTTAAAAACTATTTTCGGAGAAAAGGTTTTCAAAATGTTTTGAAATATTCAATTTTACGTTTTTAAATTTATTTTCAAATAAAAAAGTTTTCAAAAAGTTTTCCAGTTTCCTTTATAAATTTTATAATATATTTTCAGATAATGTTTTTTCAAAATTTTTTCCATCTTACATTATATGTTTTCAAGGTTATTTTCAATGAAATTTTTGTTCAACATGTTTTATGTTTTAAAAAGTTTTTTCGAAAATTAAAAAGGATATTTTACTCAAGAAATTTATTTAATGTTTTTAAATCTTACATCATATGTTTTCAAAGTGGTTTTAAAATAAAAGGTTTTTGAAAATGTTTTATGTTATACAGAAATGATTTTCTATGAAACGTTATCTTCCTTTAGAAATGATCCAAGTGATCTTTCAAAATCCTTATCCATATAAGATGACATCATTTGATATAGTTTATTATTTATTTGGGAAATGATCCAATGACCCCATTTTTATTCTTCCTTTGAATGGCTAATGTTTAAATTTATTTTTTTGAAGCCCATTTCTATTCCACAGTTTTTACCTTGATAAAACACTTATAAACCCCACTTCCTTTCACCAGTTATTCTATGATGATATGATTATGAAACCTATATAATTTCCATAGGTTGTGATATGATGAAATGTTTATGATACCCATTTCATTTCATGGGTTATGATATGATGTTTATGAATCCCATATTTTTTATGGTTCATGATATTATGAATGTTTTATTATCTTGTAGAACACATATATATAATTTAATTATGTGATCTGTGGGACATATATATACCTCAAATTCATTGGATAAATTATTATATCTCACAAGATAGACATGGATGTAGTATGTAGTAAACTCGATTCCTTAAAAGACTTTGTTCACTAAAATGGTATTGGGAGTGAACCTTGACTACTAAGATGGTCTTGAGAGTAAACCTTTACCACAATGATGGTCTTGTGAGTGAACCATGACTACTAAGATGGTTTGGGGAGTGAAACCATTTAACTACAAGTAAAGGGTTGTAATTGGGGATGGTGATGTGTCCCGCCCAATAGGTGCAACCCCCATGAATTTCCCAAATTGTTTTTGGAAATAAGCATTTAATTATAAGGAATGATTTTATATTCTTACATGTGTGCCCAAAATTTTATGAATTATTTCTATGTTGTACTATCATGTATAATTCTCATGATTCTTTTATGATTCCTATCTTATAAATTTCTAATCATTAATTCAAGACTCATATATATGATCCTTGATTTGTAGGGTATGATCTTAAAATGTTATTATAATGTTCTCATACACTTATACTCATGATTATGCATAAATATCCCCTTATTTACCCTTAATGAGTATATGATCGCACCCCTTTCTTATGTTTCCTTTACCCAGGTTATAAAGAAATGTTTTATATAGGATTACTAAATTGGAAGATCTTTATAGGAGATGTTGAATATATTTTACCAAATTATAAGAACGTGTTACATGTTTCCAAATACACTAAAATATTATAGTCCCCAGGCCTGTAATTTTGTAATGTTATGAATATTCTTCTAAATGGTTGTAAAATCCATGTATGTTAATCATGGATTGCTATAGTACTGGCCTGTGAGAATGATCAACGAACTCCATAATCACATTTTAAGCTCTATCTTTGTCAGAAGATGAACTATAAAGGATTGTATCAACTAATTGATAATAAAACTTATCTTCTACTCATTCTTTAGAACATAGCACACTTAGTACTATTTCAATTATCCTTTCCACACGATCTAAATACATTGTCTCAATAGCTAAATCAACCTGATGAACTGATTCAACAACTCTAACAAATTTTTCATCCTATCCATAAACTACCTCTTTTACAATAGGTATTATCTATGTCACTTGAATTTTTGGTATGCTAACAACCAAATACATTAAATCCCTAAAAAGAACCCTCCCAATAGGTATTACGTACCTACATGGTGAGGTAGTGGATGGATCCCCCTGAGTTTGTGTTGGGGATGGTATGACCACCAGATATCTAACTTCTTCTCCAATATATCTTAGAGACCCTAACGATAAATATTAGTTATAAATAAAAGTATTAATTAGGACAATATAAATGTTATTACTCTTATGACAATTCATATACTCTCACTCATTAAGATCTACATCTTTATTCTTTTACAAAAGGGAGATGAGAATCCCTAGGGATAGTAATTAAAATTCCATTTACCTTGTAAATAGTGATTCATAAGTACCATAATATAACAAGGAAAATTCATCTTTAATTTTATGATTAGGAAATATAATAGATACATGTTTTGTAACAACACTTTTTCCATCTCACTAGCTCTCTGGGAAATCCCAATATGAATTAACTTACAGAGTACTTTCCATTTAACTTTTAGATCATTCATTGATTTATTCTCAAAAATTAGAGCTTCCAAAGAGAAACTTGAATAATTTATTTGGTACTATTGTAATAATTTGAACTAGATTCTAGATAAAAATGAACTCACAATCATGAGAAAATAAAATAATTCAACCATTTCTACCAAAGAACATAAACAACTTTTCCATTCACATTTGACAAATGAACAACCTATATTTATCTGAATTGGGACTTTAAATTTGATATGAACTCATTCACTTTATCTTCAAATAAGAAAATGAATTTATTCTCGTTAAACAAAAAAAAACATACTTGAAAATAAAATAAATTCATCAACAATATCTCTATACTTTTTAATCCAATCCATATCCATGGCTTTATCAGCTAACACTCTCTACAGTGCACCACCAAATTTTTATTTATTAGATGAACCAAAACTACCATAATCTACTATATTTTACTTCATCATCATAGAAGTATTTGATGGAGGTTAGAGAAACATAGGTTTACATTTTGGATTTAGGAAGAAAGGATGTTGGTGATTGCTAAGGAGGTTGAGGGATGATTTTGTTTTTTGGATACATATCTAATTTTTAAGAGGGATACATAACCGATTTTGGATTTAGGGTCAATTATGAATTAAAAATAAATAAAATAATTAATATAAAATAAAATAAAGATAATTATTTCTTTTCTAAATTATTAAATAATGTATAAATAAATATAAAATAATAATAAATTCACTAAATCTTGATAATTCATTAAAATTTAAAGATATTAACAATAAATAAATAAATTAAATCATAATTTAAAAAAAGGAATGAAATAAATTTAAAATTATTTAAATTCAAATAATAAAAATTATCATTTAAAAAAAATTAAAAAATCACATGTAAATGGATTATTAAATTTCTTTGCTAATTGAGTCTCAGTGGAGATAAATTCAAGAGTAATATCGCTATTTTGAGTGTGATATCTCAAGAAATGATTCCAAAAAACTGTATTATTTTTTCTCAATTGATTTATTGGATTCCTTGAAATTTTAATAAAATTAGTGTTATATAATTTTATTGATAATTTATTACAATTGGATATGAAATCTATTAAGGTGTGTTTCATCCACAACACCTATGAAAAACAACTTCCAACAACAATATATTCTACATTAGTAGTAGATAATGTAACTGAGTGTTGGTTCTTATTAGACAAAGATATAGAGGATTTTACTATAAAGTGGATGGTTCCTAAGGTACTCTAACTATGAATTATAAAACTAATAAATTATAACTAATAATATGATTTCAAATTAGATTTTTTGGAAAAGGTAAGGAAAGAGAAATTGTTACTTTAAAATATCATAAAATTATTTTGGAAGATTTCAAATGAGATTCCTTGAAATTATCTTGGATTATAGCACATAAGAATACTAAAAACATAATGTCTGGTCTGCTAGAAGTCAAAAATAGTATACTCGCAATTATTCCACTCTATAGTTATTTTCAACTAGTTTCCAAGATTTTTCGAAATCAATCATTTCATTAGAACTCATATGATTTATATGTATTTTACTATTTTCAAGTCCAAACCTTTTAAGTAACTCAACTATGTATTTCATTTGATTTAGCACATTCCCAAAGTCTTTTTGGTAAATATAAAAACCAAAAAATAAATTTATCCCACCCATCATGCTCATTTCAAATATATTTTTCATGAGTTTTGGAAAATCATTACACAATTCCTAATTTAAAGAACTAAAAATCACATCATAATCCTATATTTGAACTAAAATAATCTAAAAATGATGTTTTCCTGAAAGGGGTAGAATCTTCCTCTCCTACAAAAGATAAATTTGATAAAAGAAAAGAAATTAAAAGATTATACCAAGATATAGGTGCTTGTTTAAAGCATAAAAAGCATTGTTATCTTTGACCATTGAAATTTTAAAATAATGATTTTAAAAACTAGGAGGTTGTTAAACATAATCTTCTTCCATAATAAATCCATTTTAAAATGACAATTTTACATCCGTATGGTATAATTTTAAATTCATGTGTGATGCATAGTATATGATAATCCTAATGGTTTCTAATATAGATAAAGTTGCAAAGGTGTCTTAATAGTCAATATATTTCTCTTGATTATACTCTTTAGATACTAATATTTCTATATTTCTAGTGATCACAACATGATCATCCAATTTATTCTCCGAAAACCATTTTGTTCCTATAAAAGGACGGTAATATAATCTATTAACTTATTCACATACCTTCTTCATATTAAACTAGTTTAATTCCTCAAACATTTCTAAAACCCAACTTTCATCAACTTAGGATTATTCTATGATTTTAGGTTTTAGTTGAGATAAAAATGTAAATATTATAAAAGGTTTCCTAAACATCTTATACTCATAATAACTTCATCTTATATTTGAATAATAGTTTTTAAGGGATGGGTTTTCAAGGTTATAATATTTTTAGGAAGCAAAATTTCATGTTTACTAGTACTATTCATTTCAGTTTTTGTTTCACCAAAATAAATTTCCAAATAATCATCCTTTTTATTGTCAAATAGTGGTTCAGGTCTCATGTTTTTAGAAGAATCTATTATCTCATCAACTTGATTCATTTTATGATCAAAAGGATTAAAATCATAAAATTTCAAATGATTTGATTATTAAATTATTTTTAATGTCATGTGCCATCCCAGATACCCGGGTACCTTGATACCTAAGTTGGAACTAACATAGTCCTAAGGGAATTCCCGATCCCCATGGTTTGGTGACTAGAACCTAGAATCACACAATATAAAAAGGAAATGAACAATCCTTAAGAACAACAAAAGTTAATAGATTTATATCAACATGATCAAAACTCATCAGGGATAAAGTACTAGAAACAAAAAATATATATAAAAACCCCAAAATAGACAGAACATCATCAAAGTACTCAGAGTTTGAAAAGACAAACATCCCAAGGGTTACATCACTCCAATATAAAGGATTCAGAACATCAAAATCCTCCCAGAGGTGATTTAACTTAGTTATGACCTGGTAGAATAAAATCTAAAAACTTTTTAAGGAAAGGGTATGGTGTGAGATTAAAAGCCCAGAAGGGTATCACCAAGTCTTCCATTAGAAGATTCCATAAGAATAAACCAAATCATTATTTAAATTTTAAATAAAATAGGCATGGTAGAATATTCTCATATTTAAAACAAAAAATGATTCATTTATCAATGATGGAAAAAATTTCAAAACATAGATTAAATAACCACTTTATATAAAATAGTTTACATAAATTACTAGGCACGATTAAAGCATTTTCACAATAAATTACATTTATAATAAAAACAGTCGCAATAAGCACCATGTTCATACTTCCTATGGTATGATAGTTTCTAGTTATAGGATTATAACACTCTCATATTATTGATTATGAAATATGTGTACAAACATCCCTCAGACTTAAGATGAATAAAACTCAAGAAGATTCCATCAGGAATATGATCCACATAACTAGATTTTGGTTAGAGTTTTCATCATCGATGAATCACTATGGAATTACCATCCAAGTGTGATTGTCCCAAATAACCCACTAACTACATAGGATCACATGTTATCAATCAATCAATCAATTGAAAAGGGAAAAACAATTCATTTCAAATCAATCATCATTCATTGTTCTATTTCACACTTTTTATTTTCAAATGGCCAATTCAATTTCAAAACCAAAACATGGGATTTTCATCAATTTATTCATTTTAAAAATAAAACCAATCATAGGTTTTTATAAATCATATTTAATCCAATTTTCTCAAAAATCAATTAAAAAATTCCATCATTTTATAATTGCACCCCAAATTCCAATTCTATTGCAATTGGGGGGGGAGGGTTCCCAAAATTCCATAAAAAACAATTTCAATTAATTTTTTTTATCAAATCAGGTTTTCATAAATCAATTGAAAGGAATTTAAATCAAATCATGTAAATCTTGGTTTAATAAATTGGCACAATATAGAACAAAACTACCTACCATTTTTATGATATCAAAACTCAACAACCACAGTAGGATTTTCAAAAGACGAATGAAAAAAAAATCATAGATTCAAGATCCTAATAAATAGAGTTTATATCCAAAAAACAAATGATTATATAAATAACCATATGGAGGAATGTAATATAGAGTGAGAGAAAGGTAATGATAGAAGAACTCTTAAGATATAGGTTCTAACAAGATTCTACATGCTTTGATCTACCTAGAAAAGGGATTGGATGATCCAAAAGGGTTATAAGGAGACTCAATGTTCTAGGAATTCAAGATATGAGAAGTTGATGTCAAGAGGATGATAAAATAAGGGTGCAAGAAATTTGAAAATAATTTTTAAAAATTTAAATTACTACGTGCATGGTTATCTAGGAAGGGAAGAAAAGTTAAAAAAACTATATGCCCTAACTATGTGCCCCTATAATGGGGAGAATGGTTTGTCAAATCGTGAACCAACCATGAAAACACTGATCAACCTGGGTTTCATAGATTTTATTTGGTGGAAGAAAAATTTTGTAAAACCATGTTCCAACTATGAACAACCCCAAGAGATCTCAAAATTTCCATCTTTCTACCTATAGCCACCCGAGACCAACACCAACTGAAGAATGACGAAACATAGGGTTGAGGAGAACTGATAATATGAAATCATATATACATTTTGGATTAATTTTTATTATGATTTTTCTTGATTTATTCAATAATACACCAGGTATTTTTTTATTTTTACAGAGAATATGCTAACAAGGTTTCAAATGGAATTATATGAAAATTGACCAAAATTGGGAATTAGACGTCGTGCATCACTTACACGACGTGTAGGAGTCATTCAGAGCATGTTACAATTCATGAACAAAGCCATGAAGAATTAAAAATATAAATTAAGAATAAACACTGTGAGTCCAAAAATCAAATCATGTAATATTTGAATATAAAAACCCTCCCAAAGTACAATTCATGAGTAAAATAAAGTCATGATCCTAGGTTACATGATGTGCAACCAATCGTCTCCAAATTCTAGAATATATCGACTGATATTCATGCCAGATAAAAATTTCATGAAAAATTTCTTGTATCAGGATTACATGACATGATATTTTTTCTCATCATGTAATACACTAATAATTTACAGCTCATCTGCCCACAATAGTGAATGAATTAGGAAAACTTCTTTGTTTTTGGTTCTCAATCTTGTTTTTTCTTCTCCCTCTCTTCTCCCTTCTCACTAAACTGAAATTTCATTAATTAATTTTATTTTTTACATCTATAAATGTTTTATTGACCAAATTTAAAGCATTATCCATCCTTTTACATCTCCAATACCATTTTATGGGTGTTTTCCATTTCAATCACTGTTTGATGATGAAACCTTCCCACGTTATTTCATATTTATTATTTAAAGTCAGTTTTTGGTTGAAGTTTTGATTGATTCAAATTATAAAAATCGTGTTCTTGAATTCATGATCCTTAACTACTTGATTTCAATTATTAATAGTAAGTTAAATATGTTATTAATGTTTCACCAGCTTTTGATCGATTCTATTATGAGTCGCTAAACCTTTCGAGTAGGGGTAAAGTGTGGGTGTTTTTTAACTTAATGAATCTTTAATTATAAACTTGGTAACCCTAAGGTTAATAATCGGGTTACACAATTTTTTTTTCTAATTATTTTTGGCAACCCTGATCATGGGGATTTTCAATTAATGACCATAAACTGATTGCAGTGGAATAGATTATGACTAATGGACTATTCTACTTTCTACCTTAAAAGCTACAATTAATGAATCTAGGTTGTTAGCAATCTCAAGAACAAGGAATAACGACTTATTTTATAGATCTAGATGGCTTATCCATAGTCAACTAGTGATCTTTTCTTGCTCCACAACCTAAACCTTAGGACTATTCATAGTTAAGACCGAGATTATCCTTTTACCTGAACCAAAAAATTGATCATGATCCCTTTTATCACATTGATATTAATCCCAAATTCCTTAGAATTAGTTTTCTCCCAATCCTGACTAGAATTTGAGGACTCCTACACATAGGGTTCAAAGTCATGGTTCCTTTCCGACAGTATAATCCCCTTGTGATCGACCCCACAATGTTACTATAGTATGCCTTTGTAACATGTTTTTTTTGGGAATAATAATCTAATTTTATTTTATCCCACGTTTATTAAATACTGAATATGGGAATATCAAATTTTGGCACCATTTACTGGGAATGGAAAACTTTTCTTTGGAATAGAAACCTATGACAAGAACCTGGGATTACCTCACCCGTTACCTCTTTCGACATTACTCATGCATCTAAGCCCCTTCACTCATTCAAGGAACCTCTAAGCTCAAGAACTACTTAAATTTGAATCTGAAATCAAAAGGTACATAATAGAATGTTGTTTTTTAGAAATGGATAACCATATAAATCCTACAGGTCTCGATCAATCCAACATAAAAAATTTTCAACCCGTACTACATAGAGAACAACAAATGCAACAAGAATGAACCATTATGGATTAGAAATTTCCATCAATCTATGGTAATACACCTTGTATTTCACTCCCTCTTATTCAGGAGCAAAACATCAAGATTATAACCAGACTCATTTATATAATCCATCGTATGGGTTAGTTTAGTGGAATTCAATATGAAGATCCCCTTGAAAATATCTCCAAATTCCTCAAAATCTGTGATACCTTTCATAATCAGGGAGTATCTTATGATGATATACGACAAATAGTCTTTCCCTTATCCCTATCATATTGAGCCAAGGATTAGCTCAAATTATAAGCTCTTGAGTCCATCAAAACTTGTGATGATTTATCCATAATTACCTGGACAAGTATTTCCCACCAATCTGGACATGGAAACTCCATAATGACATCCAAAATTCCACTCAGACTAATGGAGATTCAGCATGGGAAGCGTGGGATCGCTTTAAGGAACTCACCTAGAAGTTCCCACAATATGGGATTGATATGTGGATATATATACAAACGTTCTATCAAGGCCTCCAACTAGCTGCTCGCACAATTGTTGATGCCATCGCTGATGGAGGGCTAATGTTTAAAACACCCAAGGCTGACTGAAAAAGTTTGGATGAATTATCTCATAATTAAAGTCTATATATGTGTGATTGTGGACCTCCCCCGCAAGGAATCCACCATTCAAGAACCTAGGAACAATGAGATATCAACCATTTAATATTGTTCCTATAATACTACAAAAAGTAATGAAATAACCCTTACCTCTTATAGAACGACACAAATTTCAACCATCTCCACCAAGACCTCTACAACCAATCATTTCTTTTTAAATTTTTTTACAGAATTTACTGTTATACTTTGTTAAAAAGGAAGATAATTGGATGAACAACCAAGAGATGGAAACGAAAAATCAAAGGGAATATCTTCATTACCTTGAGCATAAAATGGTACAAATCTCAAATAACTTGTTAGAGATATTAAGAATTATGATACATAGTAATATAGAGACGTACTAGGGGGAAGAGTAAAAGATTCTGGTTCTGAGAAGTGGTAATAGTATATAATTTTAGAAACCATGTGGAGTATAATAAAAAAATTTGACTAACCCAAAAATCAAGCAACAATTATAGAATATGAATATGATGAAAGAGAAAATGAAACTTCTCAAGAGATACCTCAAGAAGTACCATCTTTTACAAAATCCCTGACAAAAGAGAATCTTAATGAAGGCATCTGTATTGTAACACCAGCTTATAAAACACCTCTCCCTTTTATGGAAATCATTAAGTAAGGATCTAAGGGAAATACTTGAAGTATTAAGAGATGTTCAAAAAATTGAACATCAACATTCCATTTGTGGATGCAATCACCCAAATGCCCACCTATGTGAAATTTATCAATGAACTGTTGTCCAATAAAATAAAAATGGAAGACCTAGGAGTCATATCACTAAATGAAGATTTTTTTTTATTTTTTAACATAAAATTCCACAAAAAATGAGATACCTTTGGATTTTCTTAATCCCATGCATAATAGGATAATTTACCTTTATAAGAGCCTTGTGTGATTTAGGATCCAACATTATCATCATGTTGATAACTGTATTCAACAAACTGGGATGTGAGGAACTCAAACTAACTAGAGTGAAACTCAAATTAGTTGACTAATTAGAAAAGTATCCCTGAGGACTTCTAAAGGATGTCTTGGTCAAAGAAGAAAAGTTCATTTTTTCAGTGGACTTCCTAATTTTGGATATGGAAGAGGAAGAAGATGTTACAATC
Organism: Viscum album; assembly: GCA_963277665.1. Classification (NCBI taxonomy): domain Eukaryota; kingdom Viridiplantae; phylum Streptophyta; class Magnoliopsida; order Santalales; family Viscaceae; genus Viscum; species Viscum album. Next base: position 897,757,821 of record OY728138.1, read on the forward strand.
TTTCTAGGATGACCATTCCTAGAAACTAGGAAGACACTGATTGATTTAAATTAAGATGGATTCATATTCTGAGTAGGTTATGATCAAGTTGTGTTTGAAATTGAAGAAGTGGAAAAAACAAAATAGATGATTCTTTTGACTCCAAGGATATATTTATCACAGAATAGAGAGATGACTAGTTAAACATCAAATACTAAAGTGTTGTGATTCCCCATACTGAGGAGGAGGGAGATGAATTTGAGGATGTAAACTACAAAGAACCTCTTATAAGGGACAATATCCAACCATTCATACCCTCGGTCATTAGGCCATTGAAACTGGAACTGAAACCCCTCCCAAGTACACTCTAGTATTATTTTATAGAGACTATTGCTACACTACCAGTCATAAATAACTCAGAACTGACACAGTAACAAGAGGAAAAAATTGATCTAAGTCCTATAAATACATAAAAAGTTAATTGAATGGGTTTTAGATGATATAAAATGGATCAATCCCACATTGTTCACCCATAATAGTTTACTAGAAGAAGGTGAAAAACCCAATCCCAAACCCCATAGGAGACTCACCCCACTAATGAAGAAGGTATTTCAGAATGAATTACTAAAATGTTTAGATGCTGGAATAATTTTTTCAATCTATAATAGAGAGTGGGTGAGTCCTCTACATGTCATTCCAAATAAAGGTGGAATGATAGTTGCAAAAATGCTTAAGATGAAAGGATCCCGACTCGCACCATCACTGGATGGAGAGTATGTGTGGACTACATAAACCTAAATGTGGAAACCTAGAAATATCATTTACCCGACAAATCATGGATCAAATACTAGAGAGACTCATAGAAAATAAATTCTACTATTTCATTTATGGATATTCAGAATACAATCAGATTTAAATCAACCTATATAATTACTCTAAAACAACATTCAAGTGTCCATTTGGTACCTTCTCCTAAAAACACATGTCGTTTGGTATGTGTAATGCACCAATTACCTTTAAAAGGGGCATGAAACATATATTCCCTAATATGGAGGCGAGATTATTAGATATTTTTATGGATGATGTTTCATTTTATGGAAGCTATTTTAAGTTATTCCTAACTAATATTGAGTTAATCCTACACCACTATAAAGATATGTTCATGATTTTGAACAAGAAAAAATGACACATTATAGTCCAAGGAGGAATAATACTTGGAAAAAAGTATCCATGTATGACATAGAATTTGATCCTGATAAGATCAAGTTGATCAAATATTTACCCGATCCCTCCATTTTTAAAGGAATACAGAGATTTTTGGGGCATGATGGTTTTTATCATCACTTCGTAAAGGATTTTGAGAAAGTTACCTGCCCCCGGACACACCTATTATCAAAAGAAAATCCATTTGAATTCACTGAAGAATGTATCTAGTCACTCAAAAAATTCAATAAAATCCTGGTAGCTACTCCTATTATCATTTCACCATATTGAGAAAGTGAGTTTGAGTTGATGTGCGACACCAACGAATTCGTTGTTGGTGTTGTTTTATGATAGAAATTCGGTCAAATATTTTTCCCCATATATTATGCCAATCACACATTGAATAACGCTTAGGTGAACTATAAAACTATAGAGAAGGATCTCTAACATTTTGTCTTTACTTTCAACAAATTTCCCTCTTATCTAGTTTTTTAAAAGTAATTGTGTACACTGACCATGATGTCATAAGATATTTGATGAATAAAACGGATTCTAAAAAAAATACCGATACAGTGGATCCTATTACTACAAGAATTTGACAACATCATCAAGGATGCCAAAGTAATGAAAAATTTTCTCATTGACCATCTATCATAACTTCCACTTCCCCTTATAAAGGACGATGATGATATAGACAATGAAGTCAATTTCCCCGATGAAAATCTCTTAAGCATAATCATAAAGGCATGCCCATATTTTTTAAACATTGAAAATTATCTCACTATGAGATCCCTATTACCTAACCTCACGTATCAACAATGAAGAATATTTTTAGTTGAATTTTTACAGTAATACTAGGATAAATTAATCACTTTTAAGCATTGTGCTGATAGATTTTTGTGGCACCGCATCCCATAAGATGACATCCAAAGTGTTTTAGACATGTTTCACACATCACCATCTAGAATTAATCATGGATTAGAAAACACAGTATCAATGATTCTGAAATATGTACTTTTTTGGCCCACACTCCACCAAGATGCAAGGAATTTTTATCAATGTTGTGATCAGTGGTAACGAACTAGAACCATTGGAAAAGGAAACAGAGTTACTCAAAACCTGATCATGGATATCAAAATCTTCAACATATGAGGAATATATTTCATGAGACCATTTCCTAATTCCAAAGGAAATTTCTATATCTTTGATGGCATTGACTACATTTCCAAATTGGTAGAAGCTGAAGCTACAGCTCATGAAAGGACAAAAGTGGTCATGAATTTCTTAAAGAAAAACTTGTTTTCAAGATTTGAATTTCCCTATCTATAGATTATTGATTGGGGAAAAATTTTCACCAATAGTTATATTAAAATATTACTAAAAAATACAGCATCAGGTATAACATAGGAACTCCCTACCACCAAAAAACAAGCAATCAAGTTGAATTGTCAAACAATGAAATCCAAAAAATCATAGAAAAGATTGTGAACATGAGTCATAATGACTGGAGCCACAAATTAGATGATGTTCTTTAAGAATACTACACTTTATAAAAAACAACCATCAACAAAACACATTTCAAATTAATATGTGGGAATCCATTTAATTGGATAATAGAACTACAACATCACTCATATTAGGAAATTAAGATGCTCAATATAGATTCTCAAAATGATGTGGAATCTAGGATGCTATGGTTGGATGAGATTGAAGAGATAAGAAATGATTATTATGAAAATTACAAGATCTATAAATAGAAAACAAAGAAATGTAACTATAAATGCATCATTAGATTCATTTTTGTCCTAGGGAATAATGTTTTTTATTCAAATATTTCATAAAAATGTTCTGTAGGTAGCCTAAATCCAGATAGTTAGGACCATTTTGTGGCCATAGAAGTATTCCCTTTCAGGACCATCTAAATTCAAAAATATGGTAAACCACAATTCAATGTCAATTGTAAAATTTTGAAAATCTATAAAGAACCCTTCCATGAGGGGTGTGTCATCACCTTGAAATTCATATTTGATATGGAGCTCCCAACCATAAATGTAGTGATGAATAAGAGGCAATCTAGGAGAGGTTACCTTGATCTAGCCTATGATAGAGTTACATTAGGAAATATTATTAGAAAAATACCAAACTTCAGTTCTTAATGGGAAGTAACCTCAACTTATACATTATGTACACATTTCATGAAGTGAAAGTTTCATGGATAAAACAAAAAAATCATATAATTTCATGTTGTGTAAATATTTCTCATCATGTAATATATATACAGTTTTAAATATCATGAACTATACTCATGAAGCCACTCCCCCTCTTTTCCATTCATCGACCACTCTCACTGCCTCCTCCATTCTCCCACCCCCTATACCGTTTGACCTCCCCAACCTCTGACCGACCTCACCTTCAACCCTACTTCCACCTTCTCCACTCTCCTACCTATGCTTTATTGCTAGTATAAAATAGACAGAACAAATACCATTATCCCTCCTATAGATGATCTCATTACCAAGCACAAGGATCTACCTATGGTTAACTGCCAAAATTCTGATCAACCTCTATCTTCCTATGCTTGATCCACTTCCACTTCCCCCTCATCCCCGGATTCAAATTATGCATCGCCTTTTGACACTATAGAGTCCAATTCAACCTCCAAAGGGTTGGAGGGAACTGAAAATCTCACCTTCATCATTTCCTTCATTTCTCAGCAATGGGGCATCATGCATCATGGGTTAGGCTTTAAGATAATCCCATACAGACTAAAAAGACCCTTGATCTAACCATCCTTACATAGTTTTGTATCCACCATGAGATATTACATCTCCTCAAACACAAGAATATATCACCCATAATAAATGTAAACGTTTATATGTATAGGGATATCTTCCTAGAGTTATTATCCACCTCCCGGTTTTTCATTGACACTATTACCATTTGTCTTGGCATCTGTCCTCACCATCTCACCTTTGGTCAGTTTGGCGTTATTCTTGGAATTTATGTCATAGAATCTATCACCTCCCCTATCATCCCAACCATCCAATTTGATTTGAGAAAGTTTTTGGATTCATGCCTATGGAGTATGATTGCTTGATACCCCTATAGAATCTATGATCCTTGATTTATAATGTCTACATAGCTGTGAGGAGCCACCTTACAGATTTTTCACCGGGTACATACTCATACCTAATAAGATCATGCAGAGGATACTGAGAGAGTGAGACAAATATGAATTCTTTTCCATTACACTATCATGGATGGACATTCTATCAAAACATCCACATAGTTCACCTATTACTTCTGGTCCTATATGAAATGATCTCAAGTCACTTTGATGGATGACTCCTTCATCACTTAACTTTCCCAAAATCTTAGAATCTTTGATGATGCTTGTCCTCTCATATCCCTAGGCCCCATAAGGTCTACATAAATCCACTTTTACCTCAAAATGGTTATATTAAGGAAGTCTGGTGATACATACCAGTGGGATCTAGGAGCTCTCGATGGGGCTGAAGATGCACCTAGTGACTATGCAACTGATCTTCCACCGTCTCCTATTGTAGTTTATTCATCACCTACCCACACCACCCCTAAATTAAATAGACCCATTACCACTCCAATAAAATCCTCTTACACCACCCATATCCCTTCTCTATAGAACAACACTCATTCCCCACCATCTTTCCCATCCGACCACTATCCTCTTTTCCAGATTATTCTGGAGAACTAGTTTCATATTTGTCTATGCATTCGTTCCCCATTCCATTTCCCGCCATAATTTACCATACCCAACACAGCACCAACAGAACCTTCACCCTAGACCCATACCACAACCTACCACCCATACTTCTCTACTGTCAGAGATGACAGAACCTACTACCTAGCAGGAGTATTTTGAAGAGTAGGCTTGGTGGTGAAAGGGCCCGACCATCCCCTCCCCATCAACTAAGGATCCCTTAATTTATCCAAATTCTAGTCCCAAGACCTCTATTTGGATCATCACCTCACATTCACCACCCACCATCACTGAGATCTATAGAAGAGGTCACCTATAATCACCCTTTATTTGAGAGAGGACTCCTGGTGAGGAGCTTGGAAATTTCTATTACTCTTAGTTTATCCTAGTCCCCTCCCCTATTTTTTATACAATATAGAGGATCGTTTTTTTACTTTCTATATTCTATTAAACTAATGTGTCATTTAAATCTTATATAAAAAAGATACTACTTTTTTCTTCACTATTACTTGGATTATTTTTTATTTAATTACTTTATTATCCATGTCTAGTTCTTATAACTCTTCTATGGTCATTAATGTGTCTGTTCCTTCACCATTTTCACTCATAAAAAGGATGATTATACATTTTGATGATTTCTTGCACTAGATTGTGGATATATGAATAGTTATCTATGCTCAGCAAATATCACCACCACGATTAGAAAAAATTCTATTCCATTCACACCAGATTCATGCTTGGTATTCTATTGAGGTGATTAATCACTTAAATAATCCATTAGATATAGTGAATACATCCATAAGTAGCTATAGAAGAAAACACATATATGAGATGATGGATGATAATGATTGATACACTAGTCCACCCATCTGGATAATGATGTCATTATTAGACCATTATGGGAGGCAAACCATTTTTCATTTGTTTTCCTGATTCTTAGTCATGTTCTAGTATTTTTGTTTTGTTTTCAATTGCATTTTTATTCAAAGGCCTACTAGCACTATATTTTACACATATTAATTCATATATCTGATTCACTATTTTTTCTATTAATTGTGTCCACCTGACCATTACAATACATTCATTATATTAAAACCTATGGAATAATGTTTTATCTGGTGCATGAATTTTTTTTAAAAAAATTATGCATGTTGCCAAAAAATTAAACTCATCAACCAACAAGTTTCCCCATGGAACAACACTCCTATAGGGAGCTCTTGATTCCATATGTTCATATTTGAGTTTCCATTTCATTTTTACTCTCATTTATTTGTCATAAAATTTCACACACTACTTTATAGGACAGTGGGAACATTATCACACTTTAAGTGATGGGGACTATTTCTAAGCTGCACAATATTTACACTGGGATTTATTTATTTTTTCATTTATCTACGAGACAATTTTCATTAAAAGAATGCTTTAAAACTAAAACTTATTACACCAATTTAAATAAAATAAAACATTAAGTTGAAAATTGTTGAAATCCATGTATTTTACTTTTTTATATTTTTAGAATGATTTCTTAGTTTAGTAATTTAATTCAAAATTAGATTTTTTAAAATTTATTTTAATTGACTTATTACATGTTTTTATACCCTGAGTGATTTCCAATTTCTATAATTACTTCCATTCCTAAGAGTTTTATGTACCAACACTATCATTTTATTTTCTATGCATTTTTCTTGGGTGATAACTGGGACATGTAATCCTTTCATAACTTTCATTGTGATCTTATTGAGACTATTAATGAACAAATATAATTTTATAAAGTGATTGAGGCAATCTTTGTTGAGACACATTTTCATGAGACCCACATGTATGTCTTTCTTTATTTAGCCTATAGTATCCATGAATTACCTTATTAGTATGTATCCATTCCAATCTGATTATCCCTTCCCACCCTACTCTTTGTATTATACATGAGTTTAATTTGAACTAGTGTGGGGGAATTTTTACTGTTGATGGACATGTGGAACTATTTTTGAGAATACATACTCTAGAAATTTCAACAGACTGATGTGGTCTGTGATTGCTTTTGGAATTATCATTACTTACCTTGTAGTGTTGATCTACACACACACACACATATATATATTTGACCTTCCTAATACAAAACCGAATACAAATATATATATATATATATATATATATCAATAGTAACCCTAAGGTTAGTAATCAGGTTATAAAATAATTTTTTATCTAATTTTTTTTGCAACTATGACCATGGGTAGTTTTAATGAATGATCGTGACCTGATTGGAGTGGAATAGGTTATAACCAATATCATATGATACTTTCTTCCTTATATTCTAAGATTAATGCTTCTAAGTAGTTAGCTATCTTCAAAAAAGGAATATCCACCTCTTAGATAGATCTAGTAGGGACATTTTCTTACTTCACATCCTAAACATTATGACTATTTCTAGTTAAGACCGTGATTATCCTTCTACCCAAACCCTAAAATTGATTCAGATCCCTTTTCTCTCTCTGATATTAATCCAAAATTCATTAGAATTTGTTTACTCCCAAACTCTACTAGTTTGTGAGGATTACCACATATAGGGGTCAAAGGCTTGGTTCATATCAGAGAGTACAATACTCATGGGATTGAATCCACACTATCACTATATTACCCATTTTTAGAAAGTGTAGTTTGGGAAGAATAATCTAATATGATCACATCCCACACAAAATAAAATATGTGTGTGAGTGCATCAAGTACCTGAAAACTAGTAATAGGATGTTGCAACCTCCCCACCATAGAAACTATTTGTCCCCAGAAATCAAATAAATAAGTATCTATATCAAAAATATAAGGACACTACTCTCTCGTCTCTCATACATATCAGAATTGTGATACTATATCACTCAGACTAAATAAATAATCCTCCCATTAAGTACCTTTGTCCCATAATAAACTTTCCTGACTGGATACTCAATAATAGATAAATTATGCTAAACATCAAGATCACTCAAAATTTAAACATGAGATGGACCAAAAAGATATTTCCATAACTGATATGCATAAAACACATTATGTATCATCGTAAATTGTGGAAGAAGTTATAAATGGTAAGACACTTTCCCAACCTTCTGAACAACCTCAAAAGGAACAAAAAAATGAGGAGAAAGATTCCATTTCCTCCCCAATTGTGACATCCCGACCTGAGTACCACACACTGGTGCCCTGATTTAGTCGGTCACATGACCTTAGGCGCACCTCCCCCCACATGAGAGGCTAATGACTAGTAGTGAGGGTCTAATATCAATAATGGGGATACTATACCCTCTTTATCAGAGTAATACCAAAGTAGAAATAAATAATAAATAACCAAATGACATATAACCATAACTAGGATAACACCAGTGTCACAAGATGACCAAAACTAGATATACAATATCAAAACTGAATAGTAGAAATTCCATGCCAAAGTATGTTCTAAATGTCAAAATGAAAACCCAAAAGTAAAGATACTAAAAACTCTATAGTGATTCTTGAACTATGTCAGGTTCTATCATCCATGATCCATCCCAAATCATCCATATAACTCATGGACTTTTCCCTTATCCTATCTTACATACATGAATTCTATTTAATTACTTATCAGGTAGCCCGGGTAAGGTGTGAGTACAATTCTGTAGGACACCACCAAAGGTGTCTAAAACAATATCCATTCAAAACCAATATATGAAATTATATAAAGAACAAATAAAATCAATAAAGTAAATATTTTACTTTTATTCTATCACTTTTTATTTAACCACATAACACATAGGTTTCCAAGGACACCTGAACTCACAATACCTTATTTTTCCCATTCCAGAGTCTAAACTATCCTAGAGGGACATCATATCTCATAATTCCATTATTACCATTCTTCATCTCAGTTCAAATATGAATTCCATTGTTACCATTAATTATCTGAATTGTCTTATGAATGATATTGTTAACATTCGTCATTTCAATTCACAAATGAATTCCATTGTTACTATCCATCATTTCAACTCACATATGAATTCAATTGTTACCATTCATCATTTCAATTCACACTTGAATTCCATTGGCACAATTCATCATTTATATTCGCACATGAATGACACTGTTACCATTCATAATTTCAATTCACAAATGAATTACATTATTATAATTCATAAGTTAAATTCACACACATCAAAATATCACATTAATTAATTCACTAATTAATTAATCAATTTCATTAATTTCATACTCACATCATTCCATTAATTAATTCAAAAATTAATTAGTCACATCAATTTAATTAATTAATTCAAGAATTAATTAATCACCTCAACCCTGTTAATTAATTCATCAATTAATTAATCATCTCAATCAATTTCATAATCATAATAATGTCCAATTATTAATTAAAAAAATAATTATTCCCACTCAATAATTTCAATATAACAATAATTAATTCCAAAATTAATTATTCAATTTCAACAATCTCAATATCTCCATAATTATATCAATAATTAATTATTCAAAGTCAATCAAATTCAAAATTCCAACCATTCCCATTAATAATTCAAAAATTAATTAATCAAGTTAAAAAATATTAATAAATCCATAATTAATTCAATAATTAATTATTCCAATTCTCAATCCCAATATTCCCAATTTGACAATTTCCCTCAATTAATTATTCACTAAATTCATTAATTCAATCACAAAATCAATTTTTAGTCATATAATAGTAGTTCTAAAATTACATTCACATAATAGAAATTAAAACATTGAGATTTGAATTGTATACCACCTACCTCAAAATTGACAAATAATGCTCACTAATGGATATCCCCAAATTGAAGTGGATCAATCAAGAACATGATGAAGAATACGATCTAGTTCCAAAACCTAGAGAAATAATTAAATGTATAAACATATAACAATCATAGATCTAGATCTAGAACCAATAGTGGAGAAAAATTCCCGTTTCATCCAAGAAGAGAAGAGATAGAGATAGATCCAAATGGGATGAAATCACATACCTGATAAGGTGAAGATATTAAATCTACCAGTTAATTTTCTAGGAAAAGAGGTTAGGAGGGATTGGAATATGTCTTAGAACCTCCAAAAATGAGAGAAAATGATTTGGTCTGAGCGGGGGATGATTTTGGTTAATATGGGGGTTCATGTATTTTAAAAACTAAATTTCAGATAAATTAAAACCACACAAACAATTTTCTAAGAAGAGGCACATAGTTTTCCAAAATGTTCTCATTTACTTTGTCCCTCTTCTAGGGGGTTTATGGTTTCTTCTTTTAGGGTGCACTGTTCGAGAAACTGCGCACCTACCATGAAAATCCCAATGTACCTGGGTTTTCTCAGTTTGGGAAAATCATGTGCCAACCGTGCACTTATCCGTTTCCTTCCAAAATTCATCAATTTTCACCCAAATGAAACCCATGGTAAACCCCAAATTAAAATCACCCAACATAAGGAACAAGAGTAATTGTAAATGATCCGGATACATTTCCATTAATGTTTAGGATCTTAAAATATCTCCACCTTATAAAAACTTGAACTCAAACTATACTCCTAAGAATATATAGGATTCTAAGTCAAAATGATTGGGCCACTGAGCCCTCATATATTTTATATCTTATAATTTTCCTCCTTAACATGCCCATGTTTCCATGATATAAGAACTATCAACAATGTATTTACCCACAACACTTTCTCACTATGATCCAACACATGTTTCAGATGATCCTTAAAGTACACATCGATCTCAAGCTCAACATCATCCACATTGATCACATGAGAAGAGTCGGGGTGATAATGCTAATGTTGTGACACATGAAAAACATAATACAGAGAACTGAATCTATGTGGTAGTTCCAGTCAGTATGCCATCATCCCGATTCTCTCTAAAACCTCAAATGATCCAATGAACCTGGGTACTATATTGCTCTATCTCTATATCCTATGGTGACCCAACCTAGGAAACACCTGAAGGAATACATGATCAACCTATATGAACTCTAGGGGACATCAATGTCAATCAGAATATGAATTCTATCAACTCTAAATTATATCCATATGATTCTAAATCATTTGTACCAACTCTGATGTCTCCTACTTGCGACTCGTCCAAAAAAAACTCTGACTCACCCACCTCCATCCATCATAGAGGTAATCTACATTGCCTACCATAAAGAGCCTTGTATGGTTCCATATCTATAGTTTACTGATAACTGTTTTAATAGGAAAACTCTATAAAATCTAAGTTCTTCTCCCAAGAACCATATATGTCTAGAACACATGCTCATAGCATATCCTTATGAACCTATATATTATGCTCTGACTACCCATCTGTCTGTGGGAGGAAATACGTACCCAATAGAACATGTTTACAAAATTCATTATGTAAGACCTGCCATATGCGTAAATTAAAACACGAGTCACGGTTTAAAAAAATAGTATATGGAATTCCATGCATACAGACTATCTCCCTAATATATAGTTCTCCCAAATGATCCCCTAATAAAGTCTCCCGTACTAGTAAAAATGCAATACCTTTGTTAAATGGTCCACAATAACATAAATAGTGCCATTTTCCCAAGGTGTCCTCCGGATACCCACCACAAAGTCCTTGTTCACGTCATCCCACTTCCATTATGGAATGGGAAATAACTATAGAAAATCACCAAGTCATTGATGATCAGCCTTCACTGGTTGACAGATGTCGCATCATGCCTCGAATCCTACTATCTCCTTCTTCATACCCGACCACCAAAACTATCGATGTAGGTGATAGTAAATTTTGGTCAAACCTTGATATACTGCCTAATTAAAGGTATATAACTGATAAATCATCTCCTCCCACAAGATCATATTCACAAAAACACTATTACTAACATAGATGATCCCATCCTTATCTATGCTCTAATTAGAAGGTGACTCCCCATCTTCATAGATTTCTCTCAAGGTGAAAAACTATGTATCCTCATCCTACCTATATGTTATCTATCTCAAATGTTTATAATCTACTAAAAATGATGTAAGATTAATCTTCTCCTGATTCTACTAAACCCCAAAATGCAAATTATTTAGTAAATCCAGTATCTTCTACTCAACACTAGACTCATGAACCACCTGAGTCTAAGATTTCTTGCTCAAATCATCAGCCTCACTGTTTCCATTCCTTGGTGTATATGCTTTATCAAAATTAAATTAATTCATACACTAAACCCATACCCACTAATAGAGATTTAAAACTCATTTAGAGAATATATACATTAATCTTTTTTGATCAGTATACACAGTAAACATCTCAACCAATAGATAATTCCACCAAAATGTTTAATCATAAACCACTGTAGCAAACATGAGGTTGTGTATAAAGTAGTTCCATTCATGTGGATTCAACTATTGAGACACATATTCCAAATATCGACCTCCCTACATCAACACTACTCCAAGTCTGATCCCATAAGTGTCACAAAACACCATATACTCCTCACCTAGATCAGGTTGGATCATGATTGGTGCCGATTCCACGAACTTATTCAGCTCCTAGAAAGAATTATCACATGATTTAGACTATTAAAACATTATCCCCTTTTTGTTCAATCCCAAATGTGGTTCTACAAAATTAGTAAATATCTAAATGAATTATTGATGATATCCAGCTAACGCTAGAAATCTATGGATATCAAAAACATCTTGGGATGCTCCTAAGAAATAATTTTCTAAACTTTCTGTGGGTACACTAACACACCTTCATCCAAGATTATGTGACCCAAGAAGTGTAACTGGTCAATCCAAAACTAGAAATTAGATAGATTGACGTATAACTGATTCTCCCTTAGTGTACTTGGGATGATGTGAAGATATTGGGCATGATCGTCACGGGTCTTAGAGTACACCATGATTTCATCCATAGACACCACCAAAAAATGATATGGGTATGGATTGAAGATTTTGTTCATCAAGGCTATAAGCACTGTAGGTGTATTCGTCAAGACAAATAGAATTACGATGAACTCATAAAGACCATAACAACTTCTGAAATATGTCCTCAATATATCAAAAGAATGAACTTTCAATTATTGATTCCATGACCTCAAGTTGATCTTGGAGAAAACAAAAGCTCCCCTAAACTGGTCAAATAGGTCATAGATATGTGGAAGACGATACCAGTTCTTTACTTACATCTAGTTAAAATTCTGGTAATCAACACACAATGGTAGATCCTGTCAATCTTCTTAGGGAAAAACACTAGAGAACCCCAAGGTCACTTACTTTTCGGATAAAACCCTATCATATAAATCTTCTAGTTGAGTTCTGATCTCTTAATGATCTACTAGTTCCATTATGTATGGTGGAATAGAAACTGTCTCATCCCCCTACATGAGATCAATTATAAATTAAAAATCTCTCTCAGGTGGCATCCCTAGGAAGTCTTTAAGAAACACATCCTGGAACTACCACACTACTGGTGTAAAGGAACCATGATTCACTCATCCATCATCCAATAAAAAACTTGAAACATGGGTGGTAATCTCCCCCAATTTCTAGTAAACTGGCCCTTCTCAACCTACCTTGATATACCACTCTCCCCGATGAGTATACATTTAACTCACAAGAGATTTAAATATAACCCTCCTATAGTAACAATCTATGTGGGATTGGTATGATACTTTCTAGTCTATACACAAAATTAGGTGAAATCCTTACATGTCAATAATATATATATCCAATAGAAAACGACAATCCCCAACCTCGAGAGAACATCCCTTGCACAAGAAGATGTCTTTATACCATACTACCAATGGTGAATCTATCATAAATACCCCTCTCATTAACCCTACCACCAGGATCAAACCATTCACAATTTTTGCTGAAATAAAATAATGAGAGGCACCCATGTCAAATAAGGCACTAGCTAGCGTAGAAGATAAAATAATAGAACCTCGCACAGTCGATGGTCCAACCTCGTTATCCACAAGAGTAGGCTGAATGACATGTAAATATCCTTCCCCTCTTACCTATGATGTAGTCTAAATCATCTAAACTACACCACCATATTGATAAAAAATATCTTTCCTAGAAGAACCATGCCCACTACCTCTACCGACTTGGCCAGTAAAACTTTAGCTACCTCATTGATATGGTGTAGAAGATCCCCTTACAAAACCATGGTTCTATCTAGATCCTTTATCGATTCCCATTTATCATGGTTTCTTAGAGAACTTCAGTAGATTTTCCATATATATAAAGGATCGACACTCTACTAGTGGTCAGGGACAATGTCTATGATAGTGTCCATGTCTACCAAACTAGTGGTAAACAATCCAGGTATGGTGCTGTGTGACTGACCCTTACCCCTATCCACTCTTCCTAGTATCCCATGACTAACATTCTCATAGCGACACTTCCTACCCTTAGAAGACATTCTTCTTGATTATACAATAGTAACATTTTTTCCTACACTAGAATACTCCATCAGGTTACCCCAAGTTATGAGATCCTAATCCACCACCTCACCAAACTTCTTTAACTGAAATAGGTTATATTGGGACTTAATCTCACATTTAAGTCAATCCTAAAAATTTATTACCGTAGCTATCTCATCCCCTACCAACCCTAGAGAAAATCATTATAAGTCTATAAATCATAGAACATATTCCATCACAAATATACTTCCTTGAGTTAACCTAATGAACTCAACTACTCTCTCATGACTTAGCGTCTATGGATATAAGTGATCCACGAAATTATCTAAGAATTCCTTCCATAACATACCATCAATATGTCTAGTATGATACTAAACAACCCACTAGTTATTTGGTGATCCTCATAGCATGTAAGCAGTCACGTTTACCCCTTTCTTAGTAGGAGTCTCAAAATAGTCATGTTGGATCTAGATAGACTTAATCCAGAACTCATATCCCTCAGGTCCACCCTCCCTAGTAAATGTTGAAGGCTGGTGCAACTGAAACTATCATGTGAATTCAGACATGCTCTTCACAACTCACTTTGGGTATCTTTCCATAAACTTCTTGAAGCTTGCAATGTTTTCTCAGAACTACTCCCATACTTCCTAACCTAACATTATCAGTGCCTCATATTACACTACTGATAGACCATCTCAGGACATATCCTCTTATCATCCTCTCAACACGCTTTGTCATGGAGGCATATCTCTACAATTCCAAACAAACATTCCAGGACACATAACACCACTTTATCACATTTATATAAGCAGAAAATAGAATAATTCACAAAAATTATTTTTCCCCAAACCCTTCTATATGGTCAAAACTGAGGTGTTATCACTACCCTTAACCATCCTATATCTAGGTCATGCTTAACAAAGGCTAAAATCACTGTCATATTAATGTTTCTCAGTATACGCTCATTATTCTCATCTTGAATCATTTTACAATTATCAATTTAATATTACACACATTTTAAATTTAATTTCACTAGGAAAAATAGTTCGAGTTTAACAACATACCCAAAACTCATTTTCTTAGGTGCACCTAAAATTATGCATGTCAAAAAATAGTCCTGAGTGTCTAGAATTATGAATTTATACTCAACTCATTTATTATTATAGGAAAAGAGTAAAATTTCAGAAAAACTCAAAAATTATTATCACATCACACAACATGTGCATCACCCAAGGTGAAATAACATTAAATTGTAACACCAAATACCAATAAAAAGAATCTAACCCAAGGTACTTGGGGTTTCCCACATACATTATTTTTCAACTCCCATGCACGAGCTCATGACCAAGGCCCAAGTATTTCTTGTCTCATGCACACCTTTCCTAAATATTATGTAAAGAGAAAAGAAAATAAAGATTCATCTAATACCACTTTGTGATGTCCCAAGTCGGGTGCCCCTAGCAATTTGGTCACATGGCCTAAGGTGCACCTCCACATGTGCTAGAGGATACCGGCAAGAAGCGATGGAATAATGTCGATCAAGAAGATACTATAACCTCTTTATCATAGTAACACCACAATGGAAATAAATAATAAATAACCAAATGACATAAAACTAAAACCAGAATAATACCAGTATCACAAGATGATTTTTTTTGAAATATAATATCAAAACTGAACAGTTGATATGCCATGCCAAAGAATGTTCCAATAATAAAAATGAAAACCCAAAAGTAAAGACACTAGAAACACCCCAAAAAGTCCTGAACTACATCTGATTCCCTCATCCATTCTCTATCCCAAATAATCCATCTAATATAGGGCATTTTGCCTTATCCTATCCAGCATACATGAAGTCTGTTCAGGTACTGATCAGGCATCCTGATTGGGGTGTGAGTATAACTCAGTAGGCCACCATCAAAGTTTCTAAAATAATATCTATTCAAAACCAATGTGTATAATTGTATAATGAACAAATAAAATAAATAAAGTAAACATTTTACACTTAATCAAATACTCTTTTTTAACCACATAACACCCAGGTTCCTAAGGACACCCAAACACTCAATACCTGATTCGGCCCATGCCATAGTTTGAACTATCCCTAAGGGATATCATCTCTTAGAGTTCCATTGTTACAATTATTCATATTAATTCACATATTAATTCAATTTTTACCATTTATTATCTCAATTTTCTTTTGAATTCCACTTTTACCATTCATCATTTCAAATCACACATGAATTCCATTGTTACCATTCATTATTTCAATTCACACATGAATTTCATTATTACCATTCATCATTTAAATTCACACATGAATTCCATTTTTACCATTCATCATTTCAATTATCCCATGAATTCCATTTTTACCATTCATTATTTCAATTCATACATGAATTCCATTATTACAATTCATCACTTCAATTCACACATGAATGAAATTATTACCATTCATCATTTCAATTCACACATGAATGAAATTGTTACCATTCCTCATTTCAATTCAAACATATCACAATATCACATTAATTAATTCACAGATTAATTAATCAATTTCAACAATTGAATACTCACATCATTCCATTAATTAATTCAAAAATTAATTAGTCACCTTGATTTCATTAATTAATCCAACAATTAATAAATCACCTCAACCCTAATAATTAGTTCAAAAATTAAATAATCATCTCAATCAATTTCATAATCACAAAAATCTCCAATAATTAATTCAAAAAATTTAATATAATAATAATTAATTCATAAAATTAATTAATCAATTTCAATAATCTCAATATATCCATAATTATTTTAATAATTAATTTATCCAAATAAATTAACTCTATAATCCCAATCATTCACATTTATTAATTCGATAATTAATTATTCAAGTTCAACAGTATCAATAACTCTATAATCAATTCAATAATTAATTATTCTAATTATCAATCTGAATATTACCAATTTGAAATTTTCCCTCAATTAGTTAATTCACCAAATTAATTAATTCAATAAAAAATCAATTGTTAATAATCTAATATCAATTTTAAAAATTCATAAACATAATTGAAATAAAAACTTTGAATTTTAATTATAGACCTTCTACCAAAAAATTGATGTATAACATTCACCAATAGATATATGAAAATTGAAGCAGATCAATCAAGAACATGACGAAGAATACAATCTATATTGGAAACCTATACCCAAAATTAAATAGATCATGATCTAAAAAACATAGATCTAGATCTTGAACTAACAGTGGATAAATATCCCTCTTTTATCTGGGAAGAAGAGAAGGAGAGAGAGAGAGAGAGAGAGATCTAAATAGGAAGAAATCATATACCTAGGAAGGTTAGATCATCAATCCGACCTTTGATTTTCCATGAACAGAGGTTGGGATGTATTTTAATTCATGTGGGAACCTCCAAAAACAAGAGAAAAAAAGTTGGTCTGAGTGGGGGTCAATTTTGGGTAATATGATGGTTAGAGTATTTTAAAAACTAAATTTAGAATAAATTAAAACCACAAGGATGGTTTACTGGGAAGATGCACATGGTTTTCCAAACTGTGCACCTTAACCTTGTTCCTCTTCTAGAGGGCGGAATGTTTAGCAGACCATGCACCAGCTGTGCGAATCCTCTCTGCTTGGGCTCACACAAATTTCTAGACTGGGCCACATAGTTTGGTAAACTCTGTGCTTACCATGCACTTTCCCACTTCCTTCCAAAATTATTAAATTTTCACCCAAAATCACCCCAAGGTAAAACACAAATGATAAGTACTCAACACAAGGTAAAATAGTACCTATAAATGATCTTGATACCTCTCTAAAAAATTTTGGGATCTTACACTACCCTTATATGACCTAAATAAGGCGTGACTTTCAAGAAAATCTGGTCACCAACTGAAAACTCTAATGGTCTATGGTGATGATTAGTATAAGGATTATATAGGCTCTGTTCCCTCAACATTATTTGGAAAATAAATTTAATACATTTTTTCATCTCCTCAACTAGGATCACTCTAACAAAGGTCTTTTCGTTGATCTCTGACAAACACAATAGAGATTTATAAGACCAGTCATACAAGGCCACAAAAGAGGAATTTTTTATCATGGAACGATAATTAGTGTTATATGAAAACTCATGTAGTACTAAATGGTCATTCCAATATCCCCCAAAATGAAGGATGCAAGCATGAAGTATATCCTAATGAATTTTTATAGCTTTATTGATCTATCCATCCATCTAAAGATGGTAAGATGTACACAAAAAAACCTATGATCCCAGTGCCTTCCAAAGGCCTCTGAAAAAGAAAGAACTAAAATAGGGATCTCTATCAGAGAATATAACAAATGATACTCTATATAATTGAAAAATATCTATCACACAATGATTTCCCAACTCCTTAACTTTGGTTATATTTGAAATTTGTATAAAGTGATTTGATTTGGCCAGCCTATCGATCACAACCCATATCACATTCTTCTATATTTAGGTATATAGAAAACCAACCAAAAAGTCCATAGAAATTTCACACCACTTCCATGTTAGAAATAGAAGTGGATGAAGAAACCCCAAAGGTCTATAGTGCTTGGAAATGACCTGTTTGAAAGTATAATAATGAGATACAAAATTAGAAATTCCCTATCTCATACCTGGACACTGGAATCATTGCATCGTATCATAAAAAATATTTTCAGTTCTTGGGTTCACTTCCAACTAGGAATTATATAAATCACCCATCATAGCATTCATCATAGATAATGGTACATGAAACCAATTCTAAAAACATATAACACCTTCCATGGGGATTGACCACTCAGAAATGGTCTCCCCAACAGAAAGAGAATCTACAATGCTATGAAATTCATAATTAATATAATATTCTTGAAGAATCATCCTGAGAAGAGAAGAGGTCAAATAAACACTATCCAAGATAACCTTAGTCCTTATTTTATGGACTCCTAAATGAAACTCTAAAAAATATCCATCAAGTTCCACTCTTCTGATGATTCGTTCACACACTTGGTCAGAAGTTTCCTACTCAAAGTATTAGTAATGACATTCCATTTTTCTGGGGAATATGCGATGTTGAAATAAATATACTACAGGTACTCCTCCCAATGCCTTCAGAAGATATTAAAATATTTTTGGGAGAAGATGTAACTCATGATCTTATGGTAAAAGTATATGGTAATCCTTTCTTAGAAAAGTTTATTTTCCAACTCATAAGCTCATACTTCACAGATTGAAGTTCAAGGTCATGGGGTGGATAATTATTATCATATGACCTAGGCTATTGAGAGAAATAGGAACAATATGATCACATTGCATAATAATATATCCCAAACCAGAACCTAATGCATCACAAAATACCACATTGCCCTGGTCATCCACTAGAATATTCAACACAAGTGAAGAAGTCAAAAAATGTTTCCACTTAATAATAGAACACTAACACTACCCATATAAATAAAAATTAACTTTATTCTTGGTGAGAGAAATTATTAGATAATATAAATTTGATAAATCCTTTACAAACCAATGATAATACCCTACTAAACCCAGGATTCTCTTAATCATGAAAACATTTCGCAGTTTCTCCCATGTCAAAACATCTTTAACCTTTTCTGGATCAATTGAGATACCATGTTCTAACACCACTTGTCCCAATAACATCAATTCTAAAATCTATAAATCAAATTTAGATAGCTTGTCATAAATTCAATGATTTATCAAAAATTCCTGAACTACTCTCATATGATGCACATGATCCTCCTTGGACTTAGAGTAAACTAGGATTTCATCCATAAAAACTACCACAAACATATTAGGATACTCTTAAAAGATCCAATTCATCAAATCCATAAAGACTACAAGGTAATTGGTTCGACCAAATGGCATGAAAAGGTACTCATAATGGCTATAGTTGATTTGAAATGAAATTTTGTAAATGTCAGATTCATTTATTCTCAGTTGGTGATAACTATATCAAAGATAAATCTTCAAAAACCACTTCACCACTTCCAACTTTTCAAACCGATCATCAATCCATGTTAATGGATACTAGTTATTTACTGTAACTCAGTTGAGTTTCCAATCATCAATACATAGGAAAAGTGTCTCATTATCATTCTTAGAAAATAGAATAGGCGCCTCCCAAGGTGACACAATTGGGAATATATATCCTTTCTCTAATAGATCATCCAACTGAGTCATCATATCTTTCATTTTAGTTGGTTTCATAAAATAAGAAAGAATAAAAACTGGTTTAGTAATAGGAACTGTATTAATAGAAACCACTACCTACTTTATCAGTGGAAAACCAAATAATTTAGAAGGAAAAATGTTGAGAAACTTGATGAAAACTGGAGGGATATCATTGCTCAAAGATTCCCTCTCCATATCAAAATAGACACTGATATTATTTTCCCCAATTCTAGACAAGAAGGTTTGACTCTAGTTTTCCATAGGTAAAATTCTCCCTGAAATACATGACACACCCCATCAGGCACGGTAAAGGAGACCTATCAAATATAGAAGTCAATTTGGGATTCATTCATAATGAGCCAATCCATACCAAATATGACATCAATAGGTTTCATTACAAGAAGTATAAAATCCCAATCAAGATCAATATATGATAAAGATAAGAAATAAGAAGGAAAAAAAGACCCTAACATATCTTTTTTTTGAGGGGCATAGTAATATCCATCACATAAGATAAAAGATCCATAAGAAGATTTAGCCGGTTCATAATATGTTTTGAAATGAATGAATGAGAAGCACCAACATCAAATAAAGTAGTTAGTAAAGATGAAGCAATAGTGATGGTACCCATAATAGTCCTTGGAACTGTATCAGATTCCTATGGAGACTCTTTCACTACATAAAGAAGCTTCAATCCTGATGCCTATGGATGGAACCCCTTTGTTCATGAAGCATATGAATAGACCACAATACTTTTTGGTGTTGATGAGATTATGAAACTTTTTGGGGAAAGAAAACATATAACAAAACTTTTGTAAGTGTCCTAAATGTCCTCAAGATCTATAAATCTTGGGTTTCTTAGTGAAAAATTGTTTCAAATGACCAGGCTTTCCACAATAGAAGCATGTCAAAGGGCCTATTCTAAGCACTGAAGGAGGTCTATTAGCACCCTAATATTAAGAACCACCATGAGACTCATCATAATTTGTTTTCCCTTAAATGAACTCAATGAACTACCACTAGGAGAATAATGAACTCCTATAAACCCTAACATACGAGACAGGTCTTGTTCGACCATCAAGGTCTTATATAACACATCATTAGAAGAAGCAAGATTCTAAAACAAAACTTGAGAATGAATATCATATCAAAGTAACATATCAATCTATTGAGTCCCTATATTCTCATTTAATATAATATTATGTGTAAAATGAAAAATATCAGCAAAGTGATTTTTATATTCTATCATGATCCAGTCAACCTTATCGAGTTTGAAAAACTCCATAGCCATAGATAAAATCATACACTCTGGATAAAACTTCTCCGGGAAAATAAATTTAATTTCTTTCCACTATAAACCCACATTCTTATTTTCCATCACCATCGAGTCCCAAAATCTTCTTCAAGGTCCCTCTATCTTAAAGGAATTACACTTTACCTAAATATATTTGGGTGTTTCCAGGAAATCAAATAGAATATCTATATTTCTAAAACTAGTCCTCAGCCTCTTAAGGATCATTATAGCCTAGGAAAGTAGTTTTTTTTTGGGGAGGAACTCTTGAGCATAATTCTAGGATTCATACCTCTGTGGTCCCATAACTAGAGCCTAAGTAGGAATGGGTGAAAGGGCCTCTCCCAAATCTTATATAACACATATGATAATATCAAGGAGATTTTAGTCCACGTGAGGATTCACTCACTGTGGTTCATCAACAACTTCCTCCAAGATCCTATTCACATATATTATCAGATTCATGATGCTACCCAACATTAGAAAAAACATAAAATACATTACAAGATTACATAGATCAATAATTCAAACAAGAGTAATAGGGAAATTAATCCCATTAGACAAGATATCATGATTTGGATTTCAACCTAACTAAATCTAAAGTAGGTAAAAGACTAGAATTATTCCTTAATATGCCTTTCCCAAACCATCCATGGTGACTTAAGGCTCATCATGATGATATAGATCTATAAACTCCCTTGCAACTACCTTTTATATCTCGATAAGACATTCCAAACTGCATATTGACATTTAGAAAAGATGGGAAAATAAACCTTTGATACTAATTTTTCATAAACCATCCCAGATAACTTAGTATCATGATACCCTGGCCAATAATCACATGTTTATAAGGGAATTAAATATCTCCAATGTTTGGTGAATAACAACTGGAATCCTACAATATAAAAATAAAATAAATTTTCCACAAGAACAATGGAAGATAACAAATACATATTATTATAATCAAATCTCATCAAGGAGAAAGTACCAAAAACAGAATAGGTATTTCAAAAACCAAAAATATAAAGAACATTATAAGATTACTTAGATTATAACAAGAAAAACACCCCAAGGCTCACATCACTCTAAGATAAAGGATCATAAAATCCACCTCTTCCCAGAGATGCTTTCCCTTTTCTCAAATCTGGAAAGAGAAAATATAAAAATGCTCGAAGGAAAAGGTTGGGTGTGAGCTAAAAATCCTAGAAAGGTCTTTCCAAGTGTTCTATAAGAAGATTCCATAATAATAAACCAAATCATGCTTTCTATTTTAAATTAAAAATTCATGAATTTTTTTTTCATATTTAAAAAAAAATACATCATTTATTATTGATGGAAAACATTTCAAACATGGATTAAATAAAAACTTTATATAAAATATTTGAGCCTTCAACAATGACTACCCAAACCCATCCCTCAAAAGACCAAAACGCACTATAGAAATAAAACTATAAACTCAAAAACTATTAAATACCCAATTATAAATTGAGTATTATTTAATAATGGAGGAAAACATACATAAAATTGATGATGGGTGAACCAAAATGACCCAAAGCGCTTTAACATTAGTGTTGGATGCCAAAACACATAATTAGACGACCTGAGAGTCCCACAACATACCTTAACCATGGAAGAATACAATGAAAACTTGGATTAACCCTAACCATAGTGTTTGGAAGAACATTATGAGATAATAGAGAAGGAAAATCCATAAACCAAGGGAATAAGAGGGATCCAAAGACCATACCTTGAAGAATCGAATGATAATTTGAAATAATCTGGGGTAAAATAATTCTGAGGATAGAAGGTCGAAGGAGGGGAATCTTGAGTGGTTGAGAGGTCCAGGGGGAGGTATACATCATACGATTTCGTAGGGGAGGGAAGGTATATTAGGTTTTAAATTATTTTATTTTAATTTAAAATTAATTTTTATATTTTTTTAAAAAACCCTATGAATTGTTTGGGTCGCACGATTAGCCAAACCATTTTCCAACCATGTGATGATAAGTGCACACACACTGCCTAAATGGCACTAAGCATGTGGTATAGGTGCATGGTTTGTGTAGAAAGTGTATAGACTATGGGAAACCTATTGCACCTTTGTGTTGGAATGAACAATATGTTGTTGGAGGCCTCACAGTTTCAGACTAACCATTCTCCTCTACCAGCTCCTCCTGACTCGAGGTTTCAGAGCCCAACGCTCCTGAAACTTGACGGAACATCCAGGACACCCCCAAAAGTTAAGCAACATTAAAACAAACAAATTAATGTGATGAAACTCTTGAAATTCTATTCTGAATCTCATTTTAAAGAACAACCCATCTAGTAAATTCCAAAATTCAATTTTACATGGAATTTTACCCTGACACAAAAAACGAGTTATTACAACCTCTCCACCTTATAAATTATCATCCCCAAGAAGCCATTAAAAATAATAGAAACGTTAATCAACCTATAAGGGTTAGTAATTCTTTTTAAAATGGATTTATTTAATTTCCAAATTCCCAATGCACCATCAAGCATTACATTAACACATGACACATAAAACATATAATCTCAAGACAATGCTTGTTTTTGAGTTTAAAAATAACGATAGAGATTATCTGACCTAGTTAAACCAGATACACAATATACAAATCATATCTTTATCCACCTATACTATGGTTCTTACACCATAGGTTTTGGAATTTATGATCCAACTCCAAATCATGGTACTACTACCATTGTAATTGTCTTTCAAGTCATTACCATAATGCTCCAAAGATTCTCATAGCATGTGACATGATCTAATCTAAGGGTTGATTCCAAACTAAACTTAATTAAACTGGTTGTGTGGAATATTTACTAAAAAAACTACAACCGAAACTTACATCTCATATGTCTTACTAGACAATATCAAGAAGCAGTTCATTACTGACTGCATATGGAAAGAGAGGGGTATCAAGTCACAGCATCCCCAGTCGACTACCCTGAAAGAAACCGACTTAGATGGCTAGTGAATTTCATAATCTATACCTGATTCATCTAGATGATGACAGATATAGACTTCTTCAATCATGATCATAGAGTAATATAACCACTTTTCAGTGATTCCTCTAGCCAAAAACTCTCTTTTAAACTGTTATGCCCTATCATGAACATGGAATGAAACTTGATCTAAAACATTTGGATAATCATGGTAAAACACCCCTTCTGATCCCAACTGAAAAAGTAGGGTAAACTAGGAGTAAAAAAGGGAATCCAAGGAGCTTATCCAATGAACACCACATTCATCAATTATGAGGGAGATGTTTGTACAAGTTGAAAAACCTACCTCAAGAGCATTGAATGAAACCAATGTAGAAATCGCCTGACATTTAATTCAAAAGGAAAAAATACAGAGTCGATGAAACCATCTAAGGATTACTAATTGGGAACCCATGTATCACTCAAGACTAACCATGAATTTAAGAGAAAACAAGATTTTGAAGCATAACTCTGATCAAAACAACCCAAATATAATTAAATGATATTTTAAAACCTTAGCATGGTATAAGACCAACGCTCTCTCAGTATAATTAAATGATACCAAGATAGGGGACATGGTTTCCTTAATGCCAAGAGTACACTAATAGGTTTTTAAGGATATCCATGATGGACTTGAGTCACTTTCACCATAAAGACGGCGTAGTGCTTTATTCATTTTCAAATAGACCTTTCCGGAAAAAAAATGGAAGGCTATCAATCCATTATAGGCTGAATTCCTTAGAATAGCTTATCTATATCTGTCGAACCATCACCATTACCCAACCAAGATTTCTTTTCCACCTGAGGAACCCCATTTAAATCAAGAATAACATAATAATTTTCTCAAGTAAGCACTGACTTGAACGAAAGTGATTACTATCCACACAGAATTTTGAGTAAGTCATACCCATTTGAAACGGTGCTCTAGGTTGTTATCCTTCTACTTGGAAGGAAACATTTAACCAGAGTTGATGTGTTGTTACCCACCTTAGGAGTGTCCTAGTCATTGAAGGAAAAGATAAACCAATTTCTCTTCAGCACACTAGGTCATATTCACATTAGACAAACACACGATGCTCCTTCGATCCACCCTCACACACATCATGACATTTGGAATGAGAGCCAAGACCAACCTCTTCAGCATGTCAAAACACCTGATCCTCTTGAAATTCATCCCGAGCATTGGTACGAACTGTATTTCCTTTAACCCCCATGTTTCTCTACTAGGAAGATGACTCAAGAACATATTGAACACCATAAGGCTCAACCATTCCACTGGACTCAATTGGTTTATGAAATCATTTATGAACTCAATGGGTACTATGTATATCAACGCATACTACCCCAATACATTAGGAAAAAATGGATCACCATGGATACCACCCCTATTTTTATCAACCCTTTGAATTCAGGTATCAGATGGCCCGCGTAAAAAGCTGACTCAAAGGTGCATTATCTCACCTGGGTTCAAAAAAGACTGATGACCTCTTGAGTTACTCAAGGAAAGAGAAATAGGTTCACAATACTTACTAGATGATTGACCATGACCTTGGAATGTCTAACATGATGAAATTGAGCATTACATGATGATCATGCCCATAAAATAGGTCATAGAGATCATGACCACCCATCCGAACAAGGGCTTCATCTATAAGATGAGAGTTATACTAGGGACAATGACACCCGAACAATACCAAATGTCAAAATGATCACAACATTTAGCAAGGAATTTAATCTCTAAGGGTGCTAATTATCATAGGCTATCCCCTCATGATATTACAGGCATCAACCCCATTACTAGGTCAGGCGAACAAAATTTACTAGGATTAAGAGCCTATTATTTAATCCATTACTAAAAAAGAGAAAGGCCTACGAAAAACACTCACATTTCTATTCTAAGGAAACTAAAAGAGATATTTAAAAATACCCTTACACAAGGGTCTAAACTAAGGATACCAACTAAGTGTCCATTTTTTAGTCTTTATATTGATTTACAATCAATATTTAAACATTTAAAAGACAAAAAAACATAAATTACTAATTATAAAACAAAAGAACTTGAAAAAAGATTAGGTGACCTTCAAGGATCCCATTAATCCAACCTGGGATCATCAAAATGAAACCTAATAGTAGTTGATTAATTTTCAAAATATCAAAATACCTATAATGTGTTATCCCTTAAGGAACATTCCCCAACTAAAATAATTGGGTCCTTTTGTGGATTTAAGAAGCTAATAAATTCATTTTAGATGAAAACTAAACAGTTCATACATTTTATAACCATTTTAAAAATATCACTTGGTCATATATATATATATATATATATTTATATGGATGACCATATACCAATCCATAAAGTGCACATACACATTAAAATTTGTAATTTGGATCCCATTAACCGAGATCATTTCATTCCATAGTTTGAACTTTAACAACCTTTACATTTTAACAAGGGCATATAGATATGTGGAATGGTCAAGAATGGTTCAAGTATATAGGCTACCATTTCCAAATTATAAGGTACCCATACACCATACAACTAAAAATTGGTTTCTATTTAATCTTAACCACTACATTTAGCCCATCCGACCATGTATATATATATATATTACTAGTATGTAATTACAATAATTAAACATAGAAAATCATGTTAATTAATCACAAAACATGGAATATAACCACATGATCATGTTATAAAAAAGGCATGATAAATAAAACAAAATCATGGCATAACACTCAAGGCACACAATCAAAATTAGCATGCAAGATTAAAATTCAACTACATGGAACAGAATACGCATGAAATGTGAATTTCTATGTGCCTATAATATTCCATGAAATGATTCTTCTTTGACATACCATGATAATGGTAAAACTACCATAAACCTCATAAATCAATAAGTAATGGAAATTATACCAATCAGTCGAGGTCAAATAATAATCAACTGTAATAGAAAACAACATGAAGATCAATGCCTGCCTTGGACACTTAAACTTTTCCCCATAGGTGTGTTGATCAATCCGAGACAAGGATATTTACCATGTGCTTATACATTCCTAGAATCCTATCAACCATACCAAAATACTAATAAAAATGAAAAATAAGGCTATAATACCGCTTTATAATGTCCCAACATGGATCACTATAAGAACAGTGGCCAGACCGGTGGGCCACATGGCCTCAAGGACACATCACCACACAACAGAGGACACTGACTATTAGTGAGGGTCTTAGGCGGTGATAGTAGGGAGACTATATCAGAGTATCATAATGGTGTAACTAAAGGTAAATAATAGAAAATAGTGGAATCAATAATAAGTGAAAGACAAAGTAGTAAATGAATAATAATAATGATGTAATATCAAACGATGGTCAACACCAATGTATAAAATTAATTCATGTACAGATGATGATATATAACTAAATTAAAGACATACAATTGGAAACATTATATAGTATAATGATCGAATAAAGAAAATAAAATAATGGTCCGAGGGTGATCTCCATGAGCATCCTGAGATCTAGCTCGGTCCAGTTATCCTAACTCCTAGGTACAAGTAAAACAACTCAAGAAACAATCCATGGTCCTACAAACATAAGGTTTACTTGGTTACGCTAGTGATATGATGACCCGAGTAGTGCATGAGATATAAATACTAGTAAGTTACCACCCACATTTTCTATAAATAAATATGTCATGTGTATAAAATTAAAGTAGTGTAAAGGTCAGAGGAATAATAAATAGTGTTGAAATGAATAACAACAGCCCACTTAGGTTCCTAAAGGACACCTAGTATATCTACCTCTATTGGCTCTTTTCTAGAATAAGATGTTTGAACAGTAACTATATATATAGTAATAATTATATATATAGTTTACTTATATATTGAATCCACCTATATGAAACAAGTACGTGCGGATGTATGTGTCCATATACCTAGAATACTAGTTATTGGATAGACTGGGGTGTAACTCAGACATCTATAACCATTCTAAACATGCTTATAAGATCAATCCAAAGGGTACATTCCCTATATCCCAATAGAGTGGGAGACATCATGATAATCACTCTATATGGCGAGTGTTCCATCATGTAAACACTCAAATCAGAGAATTTTTTTCATAAATCTCAATGACTATATAGTATCAATGGTGCGAGACATCATGCTCAACAACCGATGTAAGAGAGTGTGATACCACTATGCTCAACAGAACCCTTACCATCATTATACAACCTATGTATAATGTGTAATCATATTTATAATAAGAGACCATGAGGATATACCTATCATTCCTTACATTTAAAAACCCCGTTACATAAACAAGGGAATAACAATAATAATTATAGCATGCACTAAGAATGAAATGATATGCGTGGCTCTACCACCATTTAAAATTGATTTTATAAATTCATTTAATACATTCACGGAAATCAATCCATCATAGACATGTTGTTCAAATTAATACTTGATATTTAATTAAACAAAACATGTAAATCCATTTTACTAGGATAAATGAGACACATAAAAGGTTCCATTAACATTTAAGAAATTGCCTATATGGGAAATGTCATTTAAGAGAAAAAACCAAGCCCTTAAGAGAATATTGGTTCATTAATCGTTTATATAAAATGAGGGATAAAACATTTATGAACATCAAAACTTCCATGTTTTAACATGCCACATAATAGGAACCATCATAAAGGTATATTTAATCACTAATGAAATAAGGATGAATAAGATATGAAGTAGAAATCACAAATTTATTATTTTGAAGAGAACACACCTCATTAGAGGGGTTTTGTTATAAAAAACATGACATTGTTTACCAACGATTCATTTAGCATAATTAAACATCATTTCAATATTCTGTCTTAATTCACATTAAAAAAGCATTCCAACTAATTAAACCATGAGTAAATCTCATCGATTCTCCTAAACAATATATTCAAAAAATATTACATCACTAACTAGCATTAAATAAAGGTGCGAAGAGTGATAAATTAATGAATTATTGATTTTAAAGTGAAAATTGAAATGGATCCTACCTCAAACTCAAGGCACCCTATATTTTATAATAGAAACACGAGCCATCCTTTTACCTCTTACATGAATATACACCTTCATATATATTCAAGGACACCTATCCCTTATATACATATTTTCATGGCCAAATGTGTTCAAGGAGATCCTTACATATATGATTATACATACATATAATCATTTTTAATTATACTTGTATGCTTTTTCATATACCCATATAATCACACCTAACCCCATTATATATATTCACCCTACTATGGGTGAATATATATAAATAAGAAACTTATATAGGTATATTTATAACTATTCATACACATGTGAGACTTTGACGATGGTGGCTCAAACCCATCCCAAAAAAGACAAAAACATACTATAGAAAAAAAATATAAACCTAGAAACTACCAAATACCCAATTAAAAATTAATTATTATTTAATACGATATAAAAAGTTACATGATGTTGATTGAAAGAAAACTGGAATGAGCCAAAGTGATTCGCCTTTGGGGGAGGATGCCTTAACATGCAAGAAGTTGACCCGAGAGTCCCATTTCATACCCTAAAATGGAAGAAAACACACAAAAATTATATTAACCCTAAGCCTAGGGTTTTTATGAACATGAGGGGTGATTGAAGACGGAAAGTCACTAAACCATGTGAAGTGTAGGGAGCTGGAGATAATACCTTGAATAATCGAATGAGAAAACTAAAGAATCCAAGTGAAACCATCGTGAAGAGAGGAGGTCAAAGGAGGGGAGTCACATGTGGATGAGAGGTTCTAGGGGAGGGGTACATCACATGAGTTCATAGGGTATGCAGGGTAGATTAGGTTTTAAATTATTTAATTTTAATTTTATCTTAATTAATTTTTTTTAAAAACCCTTCACAAGGGTTGGGATGCAAGGTTAGCCAAATCTTCCTCTAACCATGCGATGAACAATGCACATACACTGGATAAATGTCACTATGTGTGCAGGGTAGGTTCATGGTTTGGGTAAACCATGCATAGATTATTCCACACATACAACACCACTAGGTGAGGCTGTATGGTTTTCTACTATAGGAAACACGGTTTCATTCTAAATGTGTTCCCCTACTAGCTCGTACAAACATGAGGTTTCAAAGCATGATGCTAAAAAAACTTGATGGAACACCTAGGAAACCCCCTTTGGCCTTGAAATAAATCCATTAACAACACATTAAAGTGACAAACTCTCTAAATTTCATTCCAAAACTCTATTCAAATAACAACCTATCTAGTAAATTCCAAAATTCAAATTCCATTGGATTTTTTCCTTGACTCAAAACACAGGTCATTACACTTTCTATATGATACAACCCAAGAACAACCCAAACCAAAGATTAATCAAATGGATGTTTGAGGATTACCTAAAAACTAGTTACAATATATTACATTCAACCTTTTGTTTAAAACTCTATATGACTTGGAAGTAGTATAATATTCAAGAAATATTCCTGCATCAACCTTTGGATCAAATTTAATAAGATCATCCTTGGTGTTTAGAATGTAAAATTTTCATCCAAAAACATTGAAGTATCAAACTTTTGTATTCTTATTATTCCATATCTCATAGATTTTATTCTTAAAAATAAGCCTAATTATAACTCTATTAATGACATAACATATTATATTTACATTTCCTCCCAAAAATGAGTGTGCATGTTATATTCACATAACATTTTCATTTAAATTTCTTCTACACTCCTATTCATCTATTCAATAACACCATTATATTGAGGTATCCTTTGGGGATAAAAAGTATGTTTGATTCTTCTCTTTGAACAATATTAATTGAACTCATGGTATTCAAATTCTCATCCTTGTTCAATTATAAAAGAAATAATTTTGGAATCTTTCACTTTTTGATCAAATTTTAAAAATATTATAAAAATAGAATGATATTAACTCTTAACACTCAAAAAATAACACCCATGTAAATCTAGAAAAACCATCAATTAAAACATAAAAAATAATTTTTTCTTAGGATTTTTGTTCTAGATATCCCAAAAAAAATCCATATGATAAATTTATTGAGGCCTAGATGTAGCAACCTATCTAATTTATTTAAATGATGTTATGAGTTGCATACCCATTTAGAATTCATCAAATAGTTACTATTTTTTTAATTTTAAATAGGGGAAAATATGAAACTATGTTCCTTTTGGAAAGTTTTCACCAAGAATATACATTATAATGTTCAAGTCTTAGATGCCAAATATAATATTTTTAAAAAAAATAATTTAATCAGTTCACTTTTTTCTATTAAAAATGATTAAGATATAAATTATAGACATTATTAGTTACAAGTCCTTTAAAGTAAGAAGTTTATCATTGAAAATAGAACATAATTATTTAAAAAATAAAAAATTAACCTTCATCAGAAATTTGGGAAATACTTGTCATTTTTTTCTTCAATCCTTCTATATATAGAACGTTTTTGATGAGGATTAAGCTTATATTACCAAATAATCCAACACCCATAATCGTTCCCATGGAATTTTCACCAAATGTGAAATGGTTTCCACAAATTTTTGATAAGTAGTAAAAATTATAGAAATATATACTCATATGCCTTGAGTATCCACTATCCATATACTATCTTTCATTGATGATCTTATCGTGTTCTCCTTTAAAATTAAATTAAATAATATTTTTTTGCACCCATATTCTCTTAGATATAGCAATATTAGCAACTAAAGAATGGATCACCCCAATCTATTTGATCTATCTAAAAATTCATGCATTGAATTTTTATTTTTTAAAATAAAAGAATTATTACCTGATTAAAATGAAGAATTTATTAATGTTAAATTATTATCATAGTGACTTGGATCTCCATTGTGAAAAAAAAACAACTTTGGATAAGTTTTTATTCTTAGAACGTAGCTCAAAATAATTTTTATATAGATTCGTGTTTTCTCATCGGATTCCTATACCAAATATATTTCTCCAGACATTATTGTTGCCATGAATTTTATTCATGTAATTTTCAGCTTTTTTGAAAAAAAATTAAACACATTTATGATATTGAACTTATTTATATAATCTCTCAATATTGTTACTCTGTTAAATACGATATGTAGTAGAATTTTCTAGCATGATTTTAAAATATAGAATTTTGTTATATGAAAAATCATTTTTATTAACTACAACATTATAAGATTTCCTAAGGGATTTATTTTTCATTTTCAAACACTCATATTTGGTTTTAAGAATGGTAATATATTAATTTAATTATTCAAAAGAAAAATATTAATTTAATTAATTAGATTCATGATCATAAGAATAAAAATAATTCACCTCATCTGAGTGTCATATAAATCTTATTTCTTCCTCTTGATTATATTTTTCAACTTCTGATTCTGAAGATGCAACAGAATTACAATCTTCTAAAGCACTCCATGTAGATTTCATGGATTTATTATTATAGAAAACCTTCTTGAAATATATTTCCAATATTTTTTGTTGACTTATAATTGAGTATATCCTAGATTGATATAACCAAGTCCCATAAACTCATAGAATCCAACCTTTTTAGAGTATACCTCATGATTATTATACTCGTTGAAGGATTGTTTAAAACCACTTATTCTATTGTAAAACATTTTGAAATTTCATTCAAATTGAGAAATTTCATCATTTGATTTCAAATTTCATGATGAATCTTATTCTCCTGATGATTAAGAAATTTCTATAATTTTTTTCTTCTTGTCATGTTTAGAAGAAGAAACATTAGAGGAAACATTATACCTTTTCAAAAGATTTTTCTCACCTAAATCAACTTCCATTTATGATTTTTACATTATTTGTGCACTAATAAGTTATTTTATTTTGAAATTATTTATTGTTTTAGAATGCCTAATGGTAGCTAAAATTCTTCTGTATTTAGGTGGTGGAGTTTTGATAACTTTTAGTGTTTGATCAGCAAGTAGAATTGGTGTCCCATAAAAAGGAAAATTATTTAAAACTTAGTATGTCTTTAATTTAGATGATTAATGCTTTATCATTCCATCATTCTTAAAGTGTCTAAATCAATCTTGGTAGTATTATATCGAGGAGCTCCAACATTTTCAGTCCCTTCATAATCAACTAATATGGTAGTCATCATCTCATAGGATGTTTCACAATGTGAAACTCTATTGAACTCATCAAAACCTAGTAAAAATATTTTATAACTCATGGATGTAACATCCCAATTTCTTCCATTAAAGACATTGGAATTTTTCTATAAATATTTTTAGATCTAAGAAATTTGATGACACAAGATTCCAAGGGCCAGTGAGCCCAAAATAAATTTTTTAAATATAATAAGTATATAAAATATTATATACATTATTTTTTCATGAAAAAGTGTAATAACACTCAAATGGAGTCTTGGATTGAAAATCTAAGATCAAATTTGAGTTAAGAACATGGAGTTTACCCTAGGTGCAACATAATCTTTATCGATGTTAGGAATTTTGGTAAAATGCTATTACAAAAAAAATTAATTTTATTTATTTCAACATAGTGACCTAGGATCATATATTTTAACCTTGATATACCTAATAACTATGGTTATCCACAAAACCTAGTAATTAAGAATATCCATAAGAGTATTTTTGGAAGTTGAAATCAGATTGAGATTAGATTGACGATCATGCGTTATTGAAGCTTGTGGATCTCATCAATGAAAATAACCTATAATCGTTCTTTGTTAGTGATTGATCCAAATAAAGTTATGACATTTGTATTTTATGGATTTATCACAGTTTTCTTATCAAATTATGATCCTAAATAAATTAACCAATATATTTATTCACTGATCAGTTGTATTGGGGGTACAAGTTTATTTGTGCGGAATTTGGGAGAACTTATTTGTTTGTTTGAGATGTACATTCATAATTATGAAAAAAACGAATCTAATCCATACCAAACATGGAATAGGTTTATTCCTCTTTAATTTTTCTTGATTTTCTCCTACAATTATTTGTTCATTCATATCCATCATTCTTTTTGGCTAGTGATTCAACAAATACAAGATAAGTAATCATTGTGCACACATTTCTTGCTATAATGGATTGATATCGTAAATTTAGATTCATATCAATGATGAGATTGATCTATGATGATGGTGATAATGGATTGGGGATGTATTTTAGACCCCTGGTTCATGTGGATCATAAGGTGGAAAAATATGTGATAATGACCATTTCATAAGTTATAAAATTATCCAGAATCGAGGTAACAAGGATGACTGACTCACATAGATTGAGATTCTTGTTCATGAACAAGGTTTAGGATGTATTTATGAATGTCGAGAGGAGTGGGTTATGGTGCATGAATTGATATGGGATTAAGGAAAATCCCAGGTTAAATGGTGTGTATTCCAAAATTACACATCATGTGGGACCCCTTGAGTGGAGGGTAGGGTTTTGGAATAAGGATAAATATCACATGCCATGTGACATGATCACATGCTATGTGACCCTTTTTGACTAGGTCATAATTTATAGGGTGTATTTTCTTTGGAGGTTGTGTTGAGTTACACACCGTGTGGGCTATACCACACACCATGTATAACCTAGCAAGATTCTCGACATATATATGGAGTACACACCTAAGACATCATGTGGCCCCCCATGTCATGCGTACAGTCGCCTACAAGCCATATACTAAAGAAAGTACATGGAAACAAGAATTATACACACCAAGTGCTATCCTATACACCAAAAAATGCATACATGGGAGACATTCTATGTATTGTTAAAATTATCATGTCATGTGATCATGATTCATGAGAAATAACAGGTTTAGCGAGACATGCCTTTTACCCATAGGTACACGCCATGTACTCCTTCAAGGATAGGTCAAATTCCTTCTTATCCTCAATTTAGATTCATGGTAATAGTTTGTGTGCTTAATTTGAATAGAATCAGTTGAGTTTGTTCTATTGTTCCATTCCTATGAGGGTTCGATGAGAATTCATGTTCTTATCATAGAGGGTGACCCTATTGCAACTTCCTGATGAACAATGGAGTGTGGGAAAGATCCCTTATTCTGGAGTGAGTTATCTTAGTTTTCATTGACAAATATCTCAATTTATTAGATAATGTATCCATCTGAGATCCTTAAAGTGATCACCACATCCTTCACATTTCCTTAGATGGATATTATTTGAATTTGTGTGACTAATATTTACAAAGGTGTTGATTACAAATCTAGTAGGATGTTTCAAGTAGAGGATGGTGTCTCCCCTGCGAGACTTGGGCAGTGAACCCCTATCAGTGTTTCAAGATCTGATCCTTTAGATGACGTGTAGTGAGATCAGGTATGTATCTCAGAGGAACCATCGAAGATTCAATGTGTTTTTTCTTAGCTAGACCTGATGAGAATGAACTATAGTATGATTGTTGTCAGTATTAATATAGCTTAGGGTATGGTTCCTCCCAGAAAAGTGTTACCTTGATTCCTTGAAATAGATCTATGTTCATAAGTGGTTGATATATTTGAGACTCATAGTCTTTTATGAGAATATAAAGATGTTTTATTGTATGTAATATATTGTTATTGACATATATTATGATGAGATGATCACTCTTGAAACATTATTCTTTTTTATTTTCGGGTGTCCTATTGGGTATTGTTCTACTCACCATTGTATGGGATCTGCCCACACATGTTGTGGCTTATGTATATGATGGAACTCTTTACAGATTCCTTGGAGAATCCAAAGAAGGTGGAGCTTAGTTGGTCTTGATACACTGAGGTGTATATCAGTATTTCAATTGACAATAGCCCCCCTCCTCTAAAAAGGTCAAAATTTATTTCCATTTTTGTGTGGTCTTGTATTTGGATCCTTTTTTTTTCATTCCAGTACTTTATACCATACTTTGATTATGTTAGATGTATACTTGAAATTTTGTCAGTTGATTCACATTTCAGCATTGTATTATCTTGCGGTAGTTATGGCTCGAACCCCGGTGGGTCTGGTCATTAAAGAATTGAATCAAATGAGATACCTAGACAAAAGTGTCATTATACTACCTGGGTTTAGGACTATATTTGGTAGTTATCTTTTGTCTAGTTGTGAGGTTTGGTTTGGGAACTAGGGTAACAATGTTAATGTGTTTGGAGTTTGGATCTTAGGATAGAGTGTCTAGTGTTGTTGTGATAGCTGACATATTCATTTACTAGGAACCTGATAACCTTCTTTTTTACTCGATACGTATTGGAAATCATTGTAGAGAAAACATTAATATATGCATCATATATTAATGGGTTGTGTTTTCCATTTAATTTTTGAGTTATATTACCATATATACTAATTGAACATGGTATATCGTATCTTATTTTAGGATGTATTAACAATAAAAATAGTGTGGTTTCCAATTCCGGGACAAGAGTTTGACCTAATAAGTAATGAGGTCACCATGTAGGGGCCTGATCACGAGGTAAGTTTTATTTTGAATGGAATGTTGGAATAATTTCCACCCATTGAGCAGTGCATAGACCCACCTTCAAGGGTTCAAGTTGATTAAACTTGTTAGACTTAGTTGTGGATAGCTCTGTTGGTGCTGAATGATGATATGTAGGGCTAGAGCGCATATCATGAGATATTGAGGTAGGTTTCTTTTGGGATATAGGGTCTGAAGGAGCTACCGATGGTGGGTATGCAATGAAAGTCACAAAATAAGAGTTTTTTAGAGATCTTAGGAATATATCAATTTTTTGAGGCTGATATATTGATATGATTATGATGGGAGAGGAAATATCAAATGATATTTTCCTACCAATTCTGATGTAGATAGATATATGGTTGATGGACCACCTAGCAGAGGTAAAAACTGGAGAAATGAGGTTTGAAAGTTGGTAGATTTAAGGGAGGAGTTGTGGGTGAAGTAGGAGGTGGCATGAACATTGGTTTGTTGCAACCAATACCACCCTTAGGGGTACCACTCTAGGATCAGGAAGCTGGTGGTTAGAATATTGGATAGCTGCAGGTTCTAGAGGATTTTTACCTAGAGCTTCTAGATGTTTTTCAAGGTACGATATGTGTTCCCTCTACTCTTATTTTAATTTTTTTAGATATAGGTTTGATGAATTTTTTCCCTTATTTTTTGAGTTTTTTTATAGGGATGTGTGGGGAATCGTTATGGAATTGTGTTGGTGTTTTTTTAGTGTTCCTATGTATATTCAAGGAGGAGAGAAAATTCCCCCACCAAGACACATACATGATACATGATCCAAAACAGTGTGGGAGAGTCAGTGTCGCCAAAAATTGATAGTGTTGAGGTGTGGTGGAATATTTCCTCTAAATTTTTTGTTTTAGGTAGTTTGTTATGATATGGTTTTTGGGGAAATACATGTTTTTTGTAAATAGTTGGAAGGGATAAATGATGAGTTTCAAGTAGTAGAATCTTGAAGATGTTTCTAGTGTGGTTCGAGGTGCGATGTATGTCTTCACAACCCTAGATGAAGTTTTCACACTATTCCATGAGCTACTTATCCCTAATTATATCCCCTATTCAAGACTGAGTGATAACATTGGAGGCTTTTTCTTAACCCCTATGTTTGAGGTTCCAAAAGAGAGGATCAATGATTACATTCTTATGCTGACAGTGTGACCAGAATCTTGGAGGAGAGAGATCCTCGCATGGAATATCTTCATACTGGTGGTGAGACCCTATGATGCTTCCTTATTATGGACTATTTACCTACCATCCATTCATAGTTTTCATCTACCAATGAGTGTGGTAGTGACTTTATCCTGTTGGGATGGAATTTTCCTCCTTTGATAAGGATGGATTCTATATAGAGCATGACGAGCTCATTTGTAGGATGTTATAGCCTCTTCCTTATCAATTGACTAATATTACCTTTGGAGAAGCAGATGACTTGGGCTGTCAGTTTCCCACAATTGTGGATGACTATGAGGGAATCCATCATGATGAAATTTAAGGTTTACCTTACCATAGAGAGTTTTTTTTCTACCTGGAAATGCACCAGGTATGACTCGATATCTCCACTATCATATTCGATGACCTATATAGCTGTGAGATTTTCTGGTATATTTAGAGTCTATAGAGAAGGGTATTTGTAAGACTGAGTGTGTTTTAATAGGTATCCCTATGTCAATTATTCCATGATGTGGATGGGTTCTTAAGGTTGGGCGTCTATTGGTGTCACATAAACAAGATGAAATGAGGGAAACTACTCACTCTGTAGAATCAATTTCTTCTTCAACTAGTGGTTTGGGGAAAAGTGTTTCTTAGAGTTTTACCTTGAGACGTATTATCACAAACTCAATGTTTTGGAGAAAGATATACCCAATGTTTATTTCCAAATCCAATGTGGTTGTTTTGAGTTATTGGTGATACCTTTAGTGAGATATTCACCACACAAAAAATCTTGGGACTTATAGACGGAATCCATAACCCTTCATGGATTAGTTTGTGGTAGTCTTATTTAATGGAATACATGTATAATCAGTGTATAAGTTGGTTCATGAAATACACTTGAAGATGGTGTAGTTTACCTGTAGTTGTTAGTTCTTACTACTACACTTATTCAGAGTGAAAGGGAGGTAAAACTCAGGGATATAGACTGTGAGATGTTACATGACTAGATATTTACTAAATACATTCTAGAATCATTATCTGAAGGAGTTAATCTCATAATCTATGTTTAATTATGGATATTGACACCAATAACATTGTGGAAGGAGGTGCTAAGGAGGTTGTTTCCCCATAGTAGTACATCTTGTTGAGATGAAGATGTACCATAATCTATTGTCATCAGTTGGGAACCTGTGGTTGTTGCAATGAGTTTTAAATTTAAAATTTTTATTCTCTTAAATATTTGTGGGTAATGACCAAAAGTTATTTCTGGAGAGTTTGAGGCGCATATGCATGTAGGAGGTAGTCTGGATTTTCATAATTCCATTGATGATCATTCCACACTACGATTATTAATTCGTATAATGATTGGAGAGAGTATGTGCGAAGCCTTTGGAGACTCGGTTTCAGTTGAGTACAATGTTTTATCCCAGTCATCTAGCTAGGTAATGTAGACCATTTATGTTATAGTGAACATGAATTGGGTTTGCATTTTGGTTTTCATCCATAGTTGAGAGGATCATCTACTATTGGTGGAATTTGTGTACCATGATGATTTCCACTCCACTATCAGTGTAGTACATTTTTGAGTCCATGTATGAGATACCTTACAAGGAATTAATAAACTGGTTAGAGCCAATGGGTAACAACACTTGGATCTTAGTTATGGTTGTAAAGGGTACAATTCATCTAGGAGACGATGAAAAAAAAATTATAAACACAAAGAGTTATTTAGTGACCAATTACAAGGTATTTTGTAGTTTTATGGTCACAATGTTTTATCTAGGGTGATATGATATCTCTAGTGTTTTGGCCCCTTTATATTACTACTGTGTCATGTTAGTGAGGTGGTGCGATGCTTATTCCCGTGACCACAATTGTTTTGGATTCTTGGTGTTCTCCACTTTTCACAACTGAGGTTGTATGTGCATGAATTATTGTGCAATATTTATCTAGGTAAGATGGACTATGAGGGTGGAGTTTCTTTCTTCAAGAAGATGATGGTGTTAAGAACTGGTAGATAAGGACCCTTTATGGTAAATAATTTTCTTTGTTGTTGGGACAACTTTAGTAATTGAGTTGTATTTATTGTCAATGAGGTCAATGAATTTCAATGATGGTTAAAGACACTCTCCTAAGTAAAATAGAGAATAGAAATTAGACAATTGATGCAATGATCTTGAAAAGTTCAAAGAATTTGTATCATGTGTGTTAAAACATTTACAACATTGAGGTAGAATCCTTTTAAGGATGATTGAAGTACATTGGATTCCAAAAAGGAAAGGAAGAAGAATAAAATAAGGGAGTTCTTGAGAATAGAATTTGAAGGTGGTATCCATGTATGTGGGTTATGTTCTAAAGTGTCCATGAATGTTTACACTATTATTTTTTATGTGGATACTTAAAAATAGGATAACCATGCAAGGAAAACTGAGGTCTTCAACCCTAAGAACATGCGGGACCCGAGGGTCAACCACACCCAAGGGAAGCCTCAAGGCTATCACCACAAGAGGCATAGGGTGTGAAGTCCATATATAAGCCCATAGGTGCACATATGGTGGTGAACCTATGCAGGTAGTGAATAGTGGGTGTTAGGAGAGCGCCTAGAAAAGGCAGAGTGGGTGCTAAGAGTGCGCCCGTAGAGAACTGGTGTGGGGTGACACCAGATGGGGGTGAAAAGAATTATAAACTGATGCTGAGATGAATTGATTGATAAACCATGCCTCTCTTTCATATCTGTTTTTATATGGGAAAACATTTTAATAATACGGATGTAATGTCATCCGCTCATCTTATTCTGCATCTCGGTCGACCGTCCGATCAGCCAAAAAATTCGATCATCCAAATATTCACTGCATATATGATCTCGCGCCACATGCATTTGAAGTAGGGCTGTCTGATCCTCCTGTGGCATTTGATCCATCCCACACCATCATCTTCAACCTCTGGACACTTCTGCCACCCACCAGCGACTCTGATCTCACCGAAGATGAAGACCGACCACCATGGATGATTCTTAGATATCGAAGAAGTGTCTCATGATTGAACCAAGACCATGCATGTTATCTACATATTACATGCATGTGAAGTCTCAAAGAAGAAGGAATGTTCACTGCTAATGGAGTTTTCGAGGCGACGTGGGTTTGTGTGAGATTCATGCCTGAGAATTGTGCACGTGATCCTAACTCCATGCATGAAGATAGGATCCCATGTTTGAAAAAGGAAACGCTCGAGATTTGTGGCGTATCCTTGACCCACAACTTCAAAATCATGATGCCAAAGATCTCGGGCATTAAAATCCCCGATCTTATTGTTAGATATGCTGATGTTTAATGAAGAAGAGGAAGTATCTATCGCATATAAAAAGAGAATCTCCTGAGATGAAGAACGATGCTTCTCCCTCATACTTGAGAGCTCCTGTTTCAAAAAATAGAGCATCTCCCTGTTCACCATTTCACGAAGAAAAACTAGGACTCCCATGATATTTCTACTTTGCAAAGAAGAGTTCCTTCAAGCCTTAGATAGGTACTATGCACCCTCAAACAAATTTACTAAGAACCAAATCCTACAAACACCCAATAGGTTTTCTAAAAACCCTCAGTTTGTTTCGTGGAGAAGATCCCATGAGTACACAACCGATGAAACTGCACCCTTGTTGTACAATGTGAAGGGAAAGAATCGCTCTCCTTACGCACAAAGAAGAACTGTGAATCTAATGGCCTTCCCAAAGGTGAGAACCCTTCTATTTTCACCTTTATCCTGATGTTTATAGGGTTTCGAGTTTTAGTGAAGAAGGAAGGGAAGTACGTGTTTCATGCACCCATGTACATGGTTTGAAGAAATCCCGATGCCTTGAGTAGCTTTTTGAAGAATAAACTTTCATAAAGAAACTGTTTCACCAATTTGGGTTTGAATATAAATAAAACACCTAAAGAAAAACCCTAAATAATTGCAAGAGGAAAAAAGAAAATAAAGAGGATGAAGAGGCTGAGTGTGTGTGTTTAAAGAACCATATCCATTAAGGGTTTTCACACCAAAAGAAGAATAGGAGAGTGCATTATTGCATGCATGCACATGCATACATGAAGACACATAAATAAAATAACCAAAATAACTATGTGCATGGGTGTAAAGAAGAAGAATAACGAAAGGGAAGATAAGGTTCATCAATATGCTATATACCGGATCACATGCATTCATAAACAAGAGATAATAATTGATTCAGATGATCCCACGTGAACCGATCTTCATTGCATGAATAATCAAATTGGTGTATGTGGTTCTAGAAAAGAAGTGAGATTAAGTTATAGTGAAGTTGGTTGTTTCACTAGAGAATAAGAGAGAATAATTTCTAGTGCAATTGGTTGTTTCACTAGAGAATAAGAGAGAAGAAGAATAGTGCAGTTGGTTGTTACACTAAGAAGATTAAAGAAGAAGAACTAGTGTAGTTGGTTTTACACTAGGTAAGAAAAGAAATAATGGAGAATTGCTTGCCTAATGATTTTTAAGTAATCAAGTGAAGAGAAATAATGAAGTTCAAGAGAAGAACCTAACTTTTGAAGAAGGAAGAAGACTATACTGGATGGAAGTGTAAAGAACCAACAAGTGTAAGGGCATATCCTAATTGTTTCAAGTTGGAAGAGGATTATCTCCCATCCCCCTCCAAGTGTAGGGATCCAAACAGACTAAAGGATTGTTTTTCTAGTTGATCCGCTATAACAACATATCACATTATAGTGGATAATCCATCCACTGGTCATTCCCGTGCATGGAATGGATGTAGTAACTCTTATTGAGTGGTGAACCTTGTAAAAATATCATGTGAATATTTTTACTTCTTTCAATTATTCCATTTGATAGGTAAAATAGAATAAGAGAATAAATATCCTAATAGGTCAATAGGTATAGGGATAAAAAGTTAGAATTTGTTTACAAAACCCCAACACTGAATCACCCCCCTCTTAGTGTTAGTTATATCCTAAACTGGTCCTCTCAATTGGTACAGAGTGACAGGTTCACCTCTGTTGGATTCTCTAATGTGAATTTATTCTCTTTTAAAGACCTGAGTTTCATTACTGAGTTATAAATAAAGTGCAATTTCAGTGAATATTCAGTTATCTCTAAGAAAAATGTTATATCTACCAAGACCACGATGAACAAGAAAATGACAGAGAAGAGAAAGGTGAAGAATAATTCCCTCTTTTCTAAAGAAGAGGAAGCATCTGGTTCTCCATATCTGGATAAAATTGAAGACACACCAGATATGGAAATTAATGAGATGTTAGATCAAGTCCCCACCAAGAATATGGACAACCTTCCTACCTCAACTGATCAAGAGGTATGTGTTAGTACATTTGGAAATTATTCTCATGAAAAAAATGCTAGCACAAGTAGTGATTATCAATCTATAACACCTCAAGAAATATCAGTAGAAAGGTTAATAATGATTCTGCATGGTATTCCTAAAGAAAGTATATCCATGTTTTGTGGAGTATTTCAATGTATTCTGGAAAATATCACTCAACTAGAAGAAGAAATTGATGTTCTGTAGAAATTCTTACAATAAAAAATTGTTGAATTTTTAAAGCTATCTAGAAAGGTTGGAGCCTTTGACGAAACAATGAGGAGATTTTATGTAAGTTCTTCAAAGTGGCTCAAATATGTTGAATAAAATGAGGGATTTAATAAGACTCTGGAAGATAATCTCCATGAACTTGAAGATGAGATACAAAAGAGTAATGAAGTCAAGGAATTATATTTGGAAGAAGACTCCAACAAGATCAAAGAACATGACTCTTTGTTACAAAAAATTAAAGATGAATTAAGATGAAGTTGAAATATTAATGAATTATTGTGAAGAGAATATGACTATGATTGAAGACTAGGAAGTCATAATAAATATGAGGTGTCTATAATTGGAAACTGAGTTGACCATTCTTGAGAAGACACATATTGAGTCTCCACAAAAAAATGAAATTGTTGCTGCTAGTAATCAATGACCACTAAAGATTATTCTGTCAAAATACCTCCAAATTTGATAAGAAGATCATGGAATCACTCATTGATCTATCACAAAAGCTGAGAATGTAAAGGTACCATCCATAAAACTTGTACTAATTTTTTTAAAATTGCTTCTACTACAATTTCAAGTTGGATGAAAAATTATAAACA
Organism: Viscum album; assembly: GCA_963277665.1. Classification (NCBI taxonomy): domain Eukaryota; kingdom Viridiplantae; phylum Streptophyta; class Magnoliopsida; order Santalales; family Viscaceae; genus Viscum; species Viscum album. Next base: position 897,802,509 of record OY728138.1, read on the forward strand.
AGTATGGATGATGAATAATGTGAAAAAACCTACCACCATGGATATGGTTGATAAGGTAAAGAGTGTGGAAGATATCTCCCCATATAATGAACAACATACCAAGAAAATGATTTAGCAACCTTATAAAGAAGATGGAAAGAAGTCAGGTTTTGTTGGTCAATGACGGTGCTATAATAGATTTGGGCATTGTGCTATAGATTATTGGTACAATCCCTTAAATGTAAAATCATAGTGAATTCTTAAATAAAGGGCGAGAAATCCAGGGAAGAAGAAGCAACATGCATAGATCTATAATCATCTGTAAACTACAAAAAAGATTTGGAATGTTTGATAACATCTGTGATGCATGCAATAGGAGTGGCCACATTAATGGTGCATGTTCATTTCAATAGGTACCCAATGTTTATATAAAAAGAAGACCATAGAAGTTGTCCAAAAATGGAAAATCTGATAAGTCCATGGATTTTATTTCTAAGAAGGTGATGGGTGGTGCATCCAAAAGAACTACTAAGAAGGATTCTACTCAGAAGAAGACTTGTAGAAGATCGAATCTTGATGCCTCAGTTCTTAATGACATATTGTTGGTTTGGAAAAAATATTTGGAAATAATGAGAAAAATGGAATATGCAGAGGCTAAGGATAGTTCTAAAAAAGGTTGATTCTACATGAAGGAAAATAAATTCTGTGTGTGAGGTGCAACTAGGATGGTCACATTGTTAGAAGATGCTTTGAATTTACTCGAGCCCAAAAAAAATTCCTCAAAAATATGTATGTTGCACCAGGAGATCCTTGTGATTTGAAAGACCTTCAAGAGAGAATACTCACACACAAAGATATGGAAGAAATAGTGAGGTCCACACAATCATAGTCAGAATTGAAGATTAGTTGTGAAAGTGTGAATAATGGAGCATATAGGTTGAGAAAATCATATCATACTTGTTGTTCAGATTGATGGAAAAAGGATGATCCACCTTATCCCCTTAAATCTGTGTGCATTGTATTTGTTCGTATCATACATAGAATTTATGTTGAGTCAATATCTTAGGGGTAGAATCTGAGATTCAGTGATTAGAAGTGTTCCCTTGAGGGGGAGACACATGAAGTTGCTGCCAGATTCATTATCTCAATCAATATCAACATCAGTTGGTATAAAATACAATTACTCTAAAGATAATGTCATTGTGAAAGGTATGTTATTTCTAAATCTCTCATTATTGGATACTCAAAATATATATCATTCTACAAAGGGGGAGTAACAAAATTAATCAGTGGCATAAGAAGAGTGAATGTTTTCCAAGGCCACTTATCCTGCCAATTTTACTTGAATGTTTTTTATCATTTTATTGGAGAGAGTGCAGGAGTTTCAGGTTTAATATTTCATATCACACTTATTATCATAATATTGTAATGCACGTGGAAAGAACTTGAAGACAAGTACATGAGTTCATATCTCATAATGTGTCATATTCCGTAGGTAATATACAACTTTTTTGTCTAAATCAAATCCTCCTTTTTTTCTACACCAAGCATTTCCCAAGTAGAATTATATTGAAATGATTTATGGCACATTGATTAAGTATGAAATGATACCCTCTCTACCATGAAAATTTTATTTCTTGTTAACAAGGGGGGGAGAGAAGTGAAATTAATGTTTAAGAGAGATAAATAAGTGAAGACTCACATTAAAACATTCATTTAGTAGAAAAACATTGAGTATTGACAAAAAATACAAAGGGAGAGATTGTTGGGACCACATTAGTAATTGATTTATATTTGTTGTCAATGAGGTCAATGAATGTAAATAATGGTTAAAGACACTCTCCTATTTGAAATGGAGAATGTAAATCAGATGATTGATACACTGATCTTGAAAAGTTCTAAGAACTTGTATCATTTGTGATATAACGTTTACAACATTGAAGTAGCATCATTTTAAGGATGATTGAAGTACTTTGAATTTTATAATTCAAAAAGGAAAGGAAGAAGAAGAAAATAAGGGAGTGGCATGAGATTTTTATTTGAAGGTGGTATCCATGCATGTGTGTTATTTTCTAAGGTGTCCATGAAAGTTTACAGTAGTATTTTTGATGTGACTACTTAAAAAATAGGCCAACCATGCAAGGCCAGATGAGGTCTTCAACCTCAGGAACATACAGGACCAGAGGGTCAACTACATCCAAGGGAATCCTCCAGGATATCCCCATAAGAGGCACATGGTGTGAGGGCCATGTATAAGCTTGCAGGTGCATGCACGATGGTGAACCCGTGCGGTGAGTGCATATGGGCACTAGGAGTGCACCAGGAGGAGGCATAGTGGGAGATAAGAGTGCGCTCGCAGAGAACTGGTGTGAGTAGGAACCAAAGGGGAGAGAGGAGAATTATAAACTGATTCTAGGATGAATTTATTGATAAACCATGCCTCTCCCACATCTTCATTTCTATGTGGGGAAACATTTTAATAACGCAGATGTAATCTCACCCACTCATCTCATCCCGCATCTCGGCCAACCATCTGATCAGCCAAGACATTCAATCATCCAAATCTTCACTGCTCATCTAATCTCATGCTGTGTGCGTTTGTGCAAGGGTCGTACAATCCTCATGTGACATTCGATCCATCCCGTGCCATCGTCTTCAACCTCTTGAAGCCGATTCCACCCACCGGCGACACTGCTCTCACCGAAGATGATGACCAACCACCATGTATTATCCTTACCATCAAAGAAGTGTCTCATAACTGAACTGAGACTATGCATCCAATCTATCTCTTTCATGCATGTGAAGTCTTGAAGAATAAGGAATGAATGAGGAAAACGGAGTTGTCGGGGCCACGTGGGTTCGAGAAAGATTCATGCATGATAATTTTTCATGCGATCCAGAATCCATGCATGAAGATAGGAGCTCGCATTTGAAAAAGGAAACACCTGAGACTAGTGTCCTATCCTTGACCCACGACTTCGAAATCTTGAAGCCAACAATCCTAGTCATTCAAAGCCCTGATCTTAATGTTAGATGTGTGGATGCTGAACGTAGAAGAGGAAGTATCTCTTTCCAATAAAAATTCATCCCCCCATGAGATATAGAATGTTGCTGCTCCCACATATCTGAGAGCTCCTGTTTTAATGATAGAGCATCTCCCTATGAACCATTTCATGAAGAGCAACAAGGAGTCCCGTGAGATTTCTGCTCTGTGAAGAATATTTCCTACAAGCCTTCCATAGGTTCTACGCACCCTAGAACAACTTTAAAAAGAACCAGCATCTGATAACACCTTATTGGTTTTATAAAAACCCTCAGTGTGTTTCATGAGGATGTTCGCACGGGTACACCACCAGTGCAGCTGAACCCTTGTTGTACTCTGTGAAGGGAATGAACCATGCTCCTTATTCTTGAAGAAGAACTGTGAATCGCACCGCCTTCCCAAAGGTGATCACCCTCCTATTTTCAAATTTATCACATTTTTTGAAGGGGTTTGAGTTTTAGTGGAAAAGGAATGGTGGTACATGTTTCATGAACCCATGTACATGTTTTAAAGAAACCTAGAGTCCTTGAGTAGTTTGTTGAAGAAGAATCTCACACAAAGAAATGGTTTCACCCATTAGGGATTGAAGATAAATAACCAACCTAAAGAAACCCCATAACTAAGTGTAAGAAGAATAAAGAAAAGAAAGAGGGGGAAGAGGCTGAGTGTGTGTGTGTTTAAAGAACCCTATAAATTAAGGGGTTTCACACAATAAGAACATGATTAGACTGCATGCTTGAATGCATGCACCTGAATACGTGAAGACACATAAATTAAAGAACCAAAATATCTATGTTCATGTGTGTAAAGAAGAGAAAGAAAGAGAAGATACGTTTCAATAAATTTTCTATATGCATGATCAAATGCATTCATGAAATAGGATAAAAGAATTTATTCAGATGATTCCAAGTGAACTAATATTCGTTGACTGAATAATCACATTGATGTGAATGATTCTATCCAAGAAGATAGAAGAAGTTCTAATGTAGTTGGTTATTGCACTAGAGAAGAAGAGAGAAGAAGTTATAGTGAAATTGGTTGTTTCACCATATAATAAGAGAGAAGAAGAATAATATAGTTGGTTGTTGCACTAAGAATAAGGAAGAAGAAGAACTAGTGTAGTTGGTTTTGCACTAGGGAAGAAAAGAAAGAAGGGAGATTTTCTTGCATACTACTTTTCAAGTAATATAGTGAAGAGAACTAAATAAGATCAAGAGTAGAACCTACCTTTTGAAGAAGGAAGAAGATTATCATAGATGGAAGTAAAAAGAAACATCAAGTGTAAGGGCATATCCATCTTGTTTCAAGTTGGAAGAGGATTATCTCTATTCCCCCTCCAAGTGGAGGGAGCCACATATACTAGAGGATTTTTTTCATAGTCGATCCACTGTAACAACATATCCCATTATAATGGGGAATCCATAAACTGTTCTTTACAATGCATGTCAAGGAAGTAACTACTCGTATTGAGTGGTGAACCTTGTAAAAATACCGTGTGCATATTTTTACTGCTTTATATTATTTCACGTGACAGGGAAAAGAAAATAAGTGAATCAAGATACTAACAGGTCAAGAGGTATAGGGATAGAAAGTTGGAATTGGATTAAAAATTCCCCTACAATGATTCACCCCCGCTCAGTGTTAGGTATATCCCAAACTGTAACTCTCAATCGAAGGCATGTTTTTTTATAGAACTGAAAAACATTAGGAGAAATCACAGCAGTGGGAGACCTAGTTGATAGATCTATAGCCCCACCTTTTTTGTTTATCTTGTGATTGTTAGGGATGAAAATCCTTAAAGTAGGGAATAATTTAATATCCCAGGTTTTTTCATATAAGACATTGGAATATTTATAGAAATATTAGTAGAGCTAGGTGATGAGATGGAGTGAGATTCTAGGGCCCGTGGAGCCCAATTTTTTTTTAAAATATATTTAATATATTTAATTTCATGCATGGGCAGTTTTCATGAAAAAGTAGAATAACTCCAAAATGGAGTCTCAGATCAGAAATATGATACTTCCTTTGAGTTCATAACATTGATTTTACCCTAGGAATGACATAATTGTTTTCGTCTTTGGGAATTTTGGTAAAGTTCTATCACAGTCGCAAATAATAAAATAAAATAAAATTATTTATTTATTTATTTATTTCAACTGAGTAACCTAGAATCCTCTATTTAAGCATGTATATGACTAATACATAGATGTATCTACATAAATTAAGAATTTATAGGATCTATTGGAGTAGATCCATTGGAAGATTTCTGGTAGATGACATTAGATCAAGATTAGATCAAGGATTGTGCACTAACACTGCTTGTGGATCTCATCAATGACAATGATGTGTGATCGTTTTTCATAAGTGGTTGATCCAAATTGAGGTAGTAAGTTTTTTATGAGGATTTATACCTGTTTTATTATCCTGTGATGAACGTGAATTAATCGACCAATGGATTTATTTGTAGATCGATCGTATTTTGGGTATGAGTTTATTTTGGGGGAATTTGGGAGGAATTGTTTAATTGTTTTGGATCTTAATTCATTGTTCCAAGGGAAAAAAATAAAGTCCAACAAGGAAAAAAACAATGGATTGTTCCTATCTCATGTTTCTTGGATTTATCCCACAATTATAATTTTTTTATCATTGAGATTTATTTTTCATGGTGGTTTTAAAAATACTGGATAATCAACCGTTGCACACCTGTTTCATGGTGCAATAGATTCATATCATAGTTCTAGGTTTGGACTGATTATTGAATTGATCTAAGATGATACTGAAGATGGATTGTTGATTTATTTGAGACCCCTTGTTCTATTGGGGTGTATGGTTGTTATGAGATGTGAAGGTTTCCATTTCCTGAGTGGATAAATTGGTTGGAATCCAACTAACAATGATGATAGAATCACATGGAACGAGATTCATCTTCTTCAAGAAAGTTTATGGTAGTTCTATGAAGATCGAGATGAGTGGGTGATAATGCATCAATGGATCTAGGATTCTAGATAATGCCAAGTTACATTGAATTTAATCCTTAATTACATGTCATGTGGGACCCTTTGATTAGTGGATAGAGTTTTGGTGCAGAGATAAATATCACACACCATGTGACTCAGTCACATGCCATGTGACCCTTGCAGATCAGCTCAGCGTGTGCAGGGAGTACATGCCCAGGAGGTGGGGTGGAGCTAAAGTCTATGTGGGCTATTCCACATGCTACGTACACCTTAGTAGGGATCTCAAATTGTAGAGGGAGTACATGCTGAAGAGATTGTATGGACCCACAGGTCGTGCGTGGTGGTGGCCTACACACTTTGTACTTAGTAAATTACTTGGGCATGGGTAGGCTATATTCCATGTTATATCCCAGAATCCTATACACCATGTAATTAAGGGACGTTCCCTATATTGTGGAAATTTTCATGCCGTGTTAGTGTGAGACATGAGGAGTACCAGGTTTAGTGAGACACACCATGTACCAATAAGAAAACATTGTGTACTCCTTTGAGGAAAGGTTGAATTCATATTTCTCCCCAATTAAACTTCATGGATGGATTATTTGAGATTACTTAGAATAATATTAGTTGAGTGTGTTCCCTTAGTCCATTCCTATGAGGTTTAGGTGTGGCATCACATTCCCATTATAGAGGGTGACCCCACTGTAGATTCACGATGATCAGTGTAGTGTGGATGAGACCCCTTATTCTACAGTGAGTTATCTCAGTTCTATTCAAATGATATCTCAGCATCTTAGAGAAAGTATACCTACGAGAGGCCCAAATCAATCCTTATGTCCTTAATGTTTCCTTTGATGGGATTTTTTGGAATTGGCATGATAAATATTTACAAGGACATCAATCCCATATCATGAAGGATGTTTTCTAGTAGGGTCTGGTGTACCCCTAGTGAGCCATGGGAATTGAACCCTATCTATGTATCAAGATATCATCTTTATGACGAGGTGTAGTCTAATTGAGTGTGTATCTCAAATGAACCCTATTAGTTTCTTATGTGTTTTATATTAGATATTCATGAAGATTATGACCTCTTGGATGAGTGTTGTTAGTAGTAGTATAACTCATGTAGTGATTCTTCCTGGATGCAAATTATCTTGAAATCTTGCAATGGAACTATGGATGGAAGTGGTTAAGACTGTTTAGAATTGGAGTCTTTTATGAGTATATCTAGATGTTTTATTATATGTCTAATATAATGAGTGACATAAAATATGATGAGGTGTATGATCTTGATACTTTATGTTTAGTTATTTTGGGGTGTCATACTAGGTATTTTTATAATCACTCTTTCATGGTCTCTTACCACACATGTTGTGTCTTATGAAGATGAAGAACCACTTTATGGAGTCTTTAGAGGACCAAGAAATGGTGGATCTTAGTTGGGGTAGAAAGAATTATATATATACCAGTGTTGTATTTGAAAATAGTCCCCATCTTTTGAGTAGGTCAAACTTTATTTCCAATTTAGAGTGGGATTGTATTTTTTCCCTTTTAATTACTTCTAGTAATTTATGTCGTAAATTGATTGTGGTATTGTAGATGTATGCAAGAAATGTAATTATTCGATTCACATTTCAACATTGTACGAGCTTAGGGAAGTCATGTCCTAGACCCAAGTGGGTTAGGTTATGATAATGGATTTAGATTTAAAGTCATATTATCCATTAGAAGTATCATCCCACTTCTTTATATATCTTTCAACAATAGTATAGGGCTTCACAAATTTTATAGAAAATTATATACCATTGTTTTTCAAATAGATTATCATCCATGATTTCCAAAAACATTAATTATAACCATTGAAGTAGTGATATATAACCTTAGATATACCATTTTTTTTTATTATAAATAGTATCCATTTTAAGAATTATGTTAAGACTTTAGCCTTTTAATGTCAATAACTCGAAATTCACACCCTCAGAAACCATTTTTTGGCCAGAGACCAGTATCAATAAGGATCAATAGTGGGCTAAATTGATTTCCTGAAATTTTCTTGGTTTAGAAAACCACCCTATATTAGGTATAACTATTTCTAATATTTTATGAAAAAACAAATAATGGAAATAGAATAATATAGATAATATATAATATATGTGATTTATTGTGGTTCAGGGAACAAAAATCTCTTAGTCTACTCCACTAATGATGAAATACTAGTGATTGGTGATTTTTACTAGGACCAATCAATTTAAAATGGATTTCCTATACATTTCCCAAAAACTTTATAGATGAGTCAATGTAGTTGAAAAATGGTATAATACTAGAATATTTTACTAGGATCCTACAAGTATTTACAAAACAACATCCCTCAAGGTTATTTTTCTAGAAACCTTCAAACTTAAAATAAATGGAAATAATATTAAATATTAGTTATGTGTATCATAGTTTCAAGACACAACTAAGATAAGAAAAAAATTATATAGGATAACGAATAATAAAGGAATAGATTTCAAGGAGAGAATTAAAAAAACACAAAAATATAGATGTTTAAAGCATATCTTCCAAACATGAAACTTATTTTTCTTTAGATCAGAATAGAGTAAAAATATGAAATCATTGAGAGAGGTATAGAGAGAAAGAGTTTAGAGTGAAAGTTATTAATTCTATTATTTTTCATATTTTTAATATTCATCTTCTTTACATTTGAATACTCATGAAAAAACTTATCTCTTAATTTCATAGCACGAGATCTATAATATTAGAGCTCTGAAATAACTTTATGTTGTCCTTTTTCTTGAAAATACCTCAGAAATAGTACTTACCATTATATTATTCTTTTACTTCTTTCTTCTGTTTGTACCTTAACTTTTCATATGTTATTTTACCATAAATAGGTAATAATATATTTAATTCATCCGTAGAAGCCTAAAATTTTACATAAAAAAATCCAAAGAAAATAAATACTATGTTTTAAAACAAAATATCCTTTTATATATCACAATATAGTTGAATTCAAATGATTCTAATTCATATAGATAAATTTATCCACGTGGCCAATTTTCACATAGTCAATTTTACACATTGTGAAATTACATAGGCATTCTTAACATAGCCCAATTCTTCACATAACATTCATGATCATGTGGATCAATTTGATATATCCAAATTAATCAAATATCTATTTAGAAATACATATTTTAATTCACCACATATCAAATTCATGTAGCTGATTGATGTAGTTTATAGCTCGATGTAGTTGAATCTTCATGATATTGATTGCCTCACATATCCAAATTTTCCATACATTAGAAAAATTTAGTAAAACATAAAAAAATTTAAATTAATATTATAATGAGATAAAATTATTCTAAATAATATCAATCATAAAGAGAATACTTAAAAACAAAAACATTAGTCATATATGAAGTGTATTTTAGATCATAAAAATCATGAATTACATGGGGCGTATTGGAAAACAATCAGTACAAAAATAACTATAGCATAATTTTAAAAAACACAACTATATTAATCATCAATATCATAAAAATATTCATATATATTAACTTTTATATCCCTCATTTGCAATTATTTATTGTGGGTATATTTTTTAGTTATAACTTATTTCAACTATTAGGTTTCAATAATATTCACATTTGTGAACATTTTATAATGTTGATACCAATACATATTATTTTATACTAATTTAATTACCAATATATCATTTAATATAATTTAATATATAACTTATATTGATTTATAAATCTATTATATCATTCTAAAATCATTTTAGTTGTGCTTAGTGAAAATGGAATCGATGTTGGCCCATTTCATTGATTTTAGTGACAAAGGTGACACTTTCAAAATATGCTAAATAAATAATATAGTATATATAGAACCATAAAAAAATAATTATTTAATTATTATATTATAATAAAATTATTATTTATGTTTCCATTTTAATCCATGATATAATTTTATAGCATCATCCATGTTGGTGTTTAAACAGACCCAAACATGAACACACTTTAACACGATGGGTGAGTATGGTTAAGGAAATGTTTATTTTGATATAATATCATTATAATTGAATCATAATGATATTATTATTTATTTTTTTATGATTTATAACTATATTTTATAATGTTTGGAAAAATAATGAAATGCTATATTAGAAACAAAAAAATGGTTCTTTGTACAGGCGATAGTCCGCGCACATGCATGATTGACGTTCCTTTATTTTTTAAGTGGATATAAGTGAATAAATAAGGTTTATTAAATTAATGTAAAATTTATAAGTAAAATAATTATACTTTGTTAATCATTTTATTTTGGTTATAATATATTTGTAAGATTATGTTTATGAAGAAAAACTTATGAAGCATACAATACTTACATTGTAGCCTTGATCATCACTTGGAATACACCTTTTAATTGACGATATTAGGCTAATTTAGTGTAAATAAGGGATTTAGGAAAATATATTGGGTTATATTTTGAGAAAAATCTAATATTTTAAATGAATAATTCAATGTTTATGTCTAACCTTGAAAGGACAGAATTAATATCATTTTATAAGAGAAGAAAATGGAACATTTGGAAACACTCATCATTTTTCAATAATTCCATGACACTATTCAAGGTTCAATGTATTAAAAGTGGAAATATATGGGATGTGGGAAAATATAAGGTCTAAAATCCTCTCATACAATCATTTTTAGACAAGGAAAGAGTGATTTAAGGATTTTATTTTAACTTTAATCCTTTTACTCAAATTAACTTTTACTATGGTTAATAGTTATTAACTAAGAAATGTTATATATTATAAAATATTAAAGGAATCCTATATTATATTATTTTTATGATATGAACATAACTTTAATATCCATTAAATCTAATTAGATTTATAAATGAGGTAAAATTAACTTTTAAATTAAAATATATTATATATAGAAATACTATTTTTGTAGAAAAAGGTTGTTTTCACAATTAAGCATTCTTTATATAATTTAGTATTTATTAACCATGAAATTAGTGATAATAAAATTATTTATATGTTTAAAAATAATATTATATTCACAATTTAATATTTATTAATATTATTTATTGAATAAAATTGCATGTCGTCATTAAATCAATTCGTAACTAACCTTTTCACCGTTAACGTGGTAATTAGCATTAACAATGGTAATATATATCTTTTGACTAAAAGTTATATTGATATTATTATATAATATTAAAATTATTGTCCCAAATATTAGATATATTTTATTAAATTAAAATTATATAATTAGAAAAATTAATTTTAATGTTAGCACATATAAAATGAAAAATCTTGTTTTTTGATATGTATATATTCAAGCATAAGTTTATGTATAGAAATAAATTATCAATGATATTATTTTTAATTATAATATGAATATTTTTATTTTTAAAATAATATTTATGTGACATTAAAATAAATACATATCCTAATTTCCTAATGCATAAATTTAAATAATGATACAGATGAAAATTATTTTTCATAAACTATTGCTCTATATTCTAAAATGATATTAATGGGTTTTATAAATTGAAAATAGTATTTTTGAATTATTTATTTTAATTTAATTATACATATTTTTCATATAAAATAGTTTTCAAAAACTATTATGTCATTAAAAATTGATGGTATTAGAAAAATCATTATTTTTCACTATTAACCTAAAATAATTCATATTAAGCTAATATTGTTATTATAAATCCAAAAAATATGTTAATTTTTGTCAAATTAAAATCCTAAAATTTATAAATTCCATATTTTAGTAAAATAATATAAAATAATGAAAAACTACCTTTATTGGGAAGTTTCATTTTCATATATTAATGGTTATTATCATTATTTATATCATTTACCAACAAAATTTGTGTTAACCAATTATTAATATTAAAAACTATTTATTATCATTAGTAACATGTTTCTTGAAATAGAAGTGAATATATAACAAAAGGCTATATTTTAGAAAATAATTTTCTAAACAATAAATGATCCTATTAGTTATTTTAGGTAAACTAATTGAATTTATTTTATATTAAAATATCCTTTATTTAATTTCATAAACTATTTCATAAAGTGGTTAATAATATTTATTCATAGTAAGTTAAAAACTATAATATAATAGGCACACTTAAATATTTATATTTTATCTAAATATATCATTGTTTCATTTAAGTTCAGTGTTGCATGTCGTGCAAGCTATTGAATAAATAGACTTATTTAAAGGTAATAATATATTAAGATATTGGGGTGTTACATCATCGATGTAGAATTATTCTCTAAAACTGAAGAATTATCTTCTCTAATAAATTTAGTATTGACATTGAAATGTTTTTTACGTTACTAATGTAGTTTTAATCACAATATTGTTGTTACATTATCAACCAAACACACTCCCAAAATGCCACCACGTGTTTCATTGTAAGGATAAAATTGTAACACCCCATGTATTTCCCAAAGATTTCATGATTCACCTATAAGTGGGGTCAATATGGATGATTAAAATGAATCTTGATAAAAAATTATTTCTATTTGGAACACATGAATTCATGATGGGGCCATATGAGATTCACCATACCATCTTCTTAACCAAATCAGGTATTCCATTAACATGAATGAAATATGGAAACAGATCCAGAATAGTGAAGGTGTAGATTATGAGGTGTTGATTTTCACTTTCTCAAAGTTCATGGATAAAGGGAGGGGGATATGTAATGTATAAATAAATTATAGAATTCATTATATTGGTGATTCCACATTCTGGGAATACATTGGTTATCTATTGTGATTAATTTATTATAATTTTTTATATTAATTTCTATTTTAATTAATTTTTATATTTATCTTAAATATTTTGATAAACTTTTACCTCTATGATTATAGAAATAAATATTTTGGGCTTCTATGTGTGAGATTTCATGAGTTTCTCGAGTCTTTATTCTTTAAAAAAAATTTGAGTTCAATATCTAAGGATTCAAGAAGTTTTAGGTATTATAGGTCTGTGATAATGTTTCTCATCCTTATTTCATAACAATTTTCTTCTCCCACTGTACCATCAATTTATATTCTTACATTAATTTCATTTTTATATGACGAAACCTATGGGTTGAGTGAAGAATGATGAGAGATTTCCCAGAAGGAGAGTAAGTAGGATCCTCTCTCAATTTTGGATTATTTTATTTATTTTCATGAAGGAGGTAAATAAATAAAATGCTTGAGGTTCTATGGGTGACTTGGGTATTTACACATCGAAATTACAATGGGGGATTTCCATTCATATGATGGAGTGTTTTAATTGAGTGAGGACGGGATTAATTAGAGTGGGATAGTAAAGAAACTCATTAATACTAATTGCATGAGTAACTTATTTTTTTCCTAAAATCATTGTTTGAGTGTTCATATATATATTTTTCTATTCTTCCATGAATTTTTCAAAACCAACCCCCAAATTATTTGAGTATTTCCATTATTTCAAAAATATTAACAAGATAAATGATGTTCAATAGACAATAACTAACCTCCAAGAGACAATATAACACCATGATATTTTAGTATATATTTAAATGTTGTGATAAATATCATATATCTCATGGAACATTAAACTAAAATAAACCATGATATATTATATTTAAATGCATGATAAAAATTTATATATTGTGATAATATTATGAGAAACATAATTATAAGAGTTACAAAAAGAGTAAAACCTCAAGTAAATAAAAAATAATAAAATGAATTATTTTAGATTTTTTAATTACATAAGTATTATTATTATATTTAAACAATGAATTTTTGTGATCTAATACCAACTGATTTATTAAAATTTAATGGTTACAAAATAAATACCTAATTGGATGTTATTAAATCCATTTAAAATTAAAAAAGAATATTTTTCACGGAAACATTTTTAAGGGTCTGTGTATTTTTATTGGTCAATTATAATGGAATATTCTAACAAAAAGTTTCAATGTAAAAACAAATAAATTAACAATACTTTAATTTTTAATTGATACAAAAAATATTAATAATACTTAATGTTTAAAAAGTTAATTTCCTATAAAAATATTTATCATTATATTTTATATTTTTATTTAGAATTAAAATTCCAAAATTCTAGAATTTTAATTTGAAAAAATAACTTTATTTTGGGATTCAAAATGTGAAAATTTACTAAGGTTTATTTTTTTTTATTTTTCAAAATTGCTTGATTTTTAGGTGAATAGTGAAAAATATTGTTTTTACAAATATCATAACTTTTATGACATAATTATGATATAAGCATGAATTGAAAATATATTAAACCCTTTTATAGAATAAAAATTCATTTAATGAGAAAAAAACATTTAAAATTAACATGTGGAATTTAAAAATATATGCTTGACTTTTTGAAACTTAAGTTATATTTTATTCTTATAAAAAACCATTTGGGTCATTTTCCTTTAATTAAGGATTCAAAAATAATTATTTCAGTTTTGGAATGATTTTAAAGTAAAAAAATATTATTTTTAAATAATAAAACAATAAATATTTTTTAAATTATTACAGTACATTTTTTTGGGGTAAAATATATTTTATGCTTGAAAGGAATTTTTTTGAAATATTTTTTTATGTTTAGCGTAATTTTATTAAAAATAATTCTAACCACCTTTAGAAATTGTAACTATTAAAATGGTTTTTAAATTTTAAATAACAATGTTCAAATTATGTAATATGTTTCATTTTATTTCTATTTATAAAAAATTATTTATCATATTAAATGTCAGTCACCACAACTGAAGTTTAAATTATTAACAAGGGGTTACATTATGGGATAAGGCCACAAATATCACAAAAACGTATCCTTAAATGAGTCGATAAAGGATATTTATACCAATATATTATATATTATAAATTTATATCAATTTTATCCACTTTTATTGATAATTATTTCCCCTTTTATATTATGAAATTATATAACAAAAGTTCTACCCCTTTCATATATAAAGGGACCCCTTCACCACCCCACATATCTACTCATATTGAGAACCCTATCTAAAAAAATACATATAAAAATAATCCCCCAATCCTATTCCCACATCCTAAAGGTTCTGTTATCCCCAAAATACCAGTCTAATAAGGCTTATGGTGTGGTCAAAAGAGGGATATCCAACAAAGAGGCAATTTTCTATATTGAGCTCAATAAAGATTATTTTTTCTTCCATATCATTAAAATATATTATTATAAGGATAATATACTTATATGAGTATCATTATTATACTAAAATGTTATTAAGTTGATGTAATAACTATTATTTACCTCCCACTGTCCATTGAGAAATGAAAATGTCTACTATGTTAGGTGCAAACTATCGCTTTCATGAATAAAATATTTAATTTTCCATAACTGTACTACATGGGTGGTTATAAAAAGTAATTTAATAAATAGGTATGATATTTATAACATTATTAATGTTCTTTAAATATTATTTTACACATTATATAAATAATATTATTAATAAATTTTCATCATAAAATTTTTCTTCCTAAAAAAATACTGAGACTAATTGACTCTTGAGACCACTTCAAGTAAGTTGTATTTAACACCAGTGGATATTAATGAATTTAAGGGTTTTAATTTATTTAAATATGTTACTATGTTGTAAATAATATCCTCTATGGAATTTTGGTTAAATTTTCCAATTATATTAATGAATAAGGTGATGATAAATTCATATACATGAAGAATCCAAGATTATTGAAGAAGAGAAGAGGTCCCCAGGCCTTGTTATCATGGAAGAAGATAGATATTTCTCTTACTTTTGTGAGACTTGTAATATATTAATTACATGAAAGAAATATTTGGTTTAAATATTTTTAATTATTTATGATGGTTTTTGAGATAACAATAATGTCTCAAACTTGTGATTTTAGGTTTATATAATCACATTTGTTAACAACATAATGAAGTTAGATCCACCGCATGAATTTTTTGGATAGATATTTCTAGATAGAAAAATACTATTCTACTGGATAAAGGTGATTGGAATTAGTCTAGTATAAAAAGGTCATTAGATGAAGTCTATAAGACTTAGGTGATCAGACTAAAGGTAGGATAAAGTGTTTTTATGAAAAGTGTTCATAGGGACCTCAAATTGATTTTTATTGATGAAAAAATTTATTCAATGCATTACTATTATTCAAAGTACAAACCAACATGATTAATTCAAGGTATTCACGATTTTATACATTTTTTAAAAGTAAATAATTGATGGAATATGGTGTTTTTGGAGAGAGATTATTGGACATAAAATATTTTGCAGAATTATCATAAAAGAAATCCAATAAAAAATTTATTAGTTTACCGGATAGAAGAAAAATTATGATCCCACTGGATAGAGCATTTGGAATGGATTTAATTGAATGAATAATTTGTTTTAAGGCATTAGATAATGGTTTTAGATAAAAATAATATAAAATTATTTTTTAGTGAAATATCCATACATAGATTTCCAAGAAACATCATCAGATAGAAGCTTCTAAGTGAAGTCATCAAACATAGGTTTCTGAATAAAGTTTATCTGGAAAATGTTTCCTAGAGAAGTTTCATTAGACATTGATACCTTGAAATATCTGGACCTAGGAAACCTATAAATTTTATCAAATGGAAAAGTAAGAATTTTACTATATGGAGGAATTCCTATGAAAATATACTAGATGAAAGATTTAAGATATTTAAAATGTTATTTGTAAATTCATACATTATGATTATGCTGAGATGGGTTTTAGATGATTTAATAATCATGAATGTAATATCATGATTATAGAAAATATTTTATGAAGTTTTTAAGATCATTGATATTAGTATTTGATAAAATTTTCAATGAATTTTGTTGACTATAATTTAACCAGAGGTTTTAAAGAGGTCAACTGAAGGAATACTATAAGGAAAATTCAAATTTGGGAAAGGAAGTTTAAATTTTATGTTCACACTTCTACCTTGTTTTTAGAAAATTTTGTTTAGTTAAAAGTACCAGATGCATAATTATCAGTGAATAAGGTAATATATTTAGAATTAAGGTATTATAAAAATAAGTTACTAGATGAATAAGTGAAGTTCCAAATAAATTATATCCAGATGACTAAGTATTAGAAGAATAAGTGAGTTAGCAAATATAGTGGTACTAGAAATAAGGTATTGAGTGAAGAATGAATCAGAGAATCTAGATTTGAATGAATAATATTATAAAAACTATATCATATATAGAAGTTTCAAATGAACAGATACTAGATAGATAATTGAAGAATCATATAAATATAAAACCGATAGAGGTGAAAGAAATTTTTTTAAGAGAGGTTTGACACTGATTCAAGAAATAAAATTATTTTAGAGTCAAAAAGAAGGAGACTCAAAAAAGTTATTATATTTTATATAACTTGATATTATTTGAGGAAATGTTGAAGAGAACTAGTACAAAACATATGCACTAAATAACTATAAGAGAAGAATGGTAAAAATAAAAGAGGAGAAGACAAGAGTACTGTGTAGTTCTGTCATATAGGAATAAGAAAAATAAGGGAGGTTCTGTGTATTCTAGGTTACATAGATAATAGAGAGGTCCCAAAACCTATGTATAAGATGAATAATAGAAGCAGAATAAATCTTAAATCTATGAATGAAAGAAAACATTCTAGTTTACTACTATGAAGAGGTATAAATTTAGGTGAAATAATTTTCATACATGAGAAGATGAAAATGAGTTTCTTGCACTCTATTATGAATGTAAGAGAAGAAGAATAAGTAAAGGAATCATTGTGACATTCAATAGGATTCAAATATAGCGTATAACTTTCATAGTGTTTCAAATAGTATGATGAAGTTAAAAACATTCTACATAGGTTTTATAAAGATCCAGTAAGGCACTGTAATTAGACTCAAAAATCAAGAGTATGAGGAATCAAGATTTCTTCATATCCTCCTTTTGAAGTGTATGGAACCACATTTGGGTTTAGGATTTTTCTGATCTAAACCAATATAATAGATACCCTATTATAGTGGAGAATATGTGTAAAAGTCATCACAACACATATCATGGACTAGCTATACTTATTGGGTGTTGAACCATGTAAAATAATTAGGTACTATACTTTACTCTCTTTCATCTACTTGTATACAAAAAAGAAGACATAAATAGATAACTGATATCATAATAGGTCTAATAGGTAAAGGGATAAAAGTTATTAATTCGATGAAAATGTCCCCAATAGTGAATCAGCCCCTATCATTGTTGATCATATCCCAAAGTGGTCTTAACATTAGGTATTTGAGCCAAGGATAAGAACTTCTTGATTATATATATTAGAAATTATTCTCTTTTAAATATTTTAATTTCTTTCCTATATTTAAAATAATGTGAAGTTTTAGTGAAAAATAATGTATCTCATAGTAGAATTATATTTCTTCCAAGACCATGGTGAACATGAGAAATAAAGAGAAAATAATGTTTAGGAATATTTCCCTCTTGAGATAAGAGGAAGAAAGAAATTTAGATTCTCTATTCCATGATAAAAAAGAAGAATTTTTTTTTATAAGGAATAGATAGTTAAAATAACCACTAAGGAGATGGAAAACATTCCCACCTCAAGGGGATCAAGGTTAAGTGATCATGAGCTATGTTAGAATTCTTTCAAAAACTATCCTCAAGAAGAATTGCATAATATAAGTGGTGATTATGATCTTTCTACATTTTATCAGGAATTATCAGTTATTAGATAAAAATATATTTTACATTGCATTCATATATAAACAATATCTCTTTATATGGTGTTTTTTAAGACATAAAAGAATAAATCACCCATATTGAAGGTGATATGGCTAACATAGAGAAGGTATTATAAAAAAAGGTACTAGAATACATAAATTTCTCTGAATAGATTGTAGAGTATGAATGAAAGTATTTGGATTTGAAAGAAAAGTGATCTTGATTAGAAGAAGTGTGGATAAAATATATCCAATAGTGGTATGAGTCCACTAAAGAACTTGAAGAAAATATCCATGCATTGGAATAATATAAGAGATATTTCATTGATGTCAAAGATGCTCATTTGAATGTGATCGAAAAATGAATCCATGAAATTGAAACTTTTCTTCAAGAATGAAATGAAATACATAAAGAGGAAAGTGAAATAATTAAGAAGTATTGTTAATAGAGGGTGAACTTGATTTAATATCAGAATAGAATCCTCAATATGAGGTTTCTAGAATTTTAATTCAAATCGCTCAGTCTTGAAAAGGCACATATTGAATATTTACAAAAGAAGGAGAAATTTATAGTTTCTAGAGAATTCCCTATAGAGGATTCTAATGATAAAATAACTCTTGCATATGATAAGAAGATAATGACTTCATGGAATGATATATATCAAGTATAAGTGAATAAAGAGTTATCATCCATATTTTTTATTGTCACGACTCGTCCTCGGGGACCGTGTTGTGACTACCCCAAGCCCGCCTTCTAAAGGCCAGGGGCCGGCGACGAGCACCAAAGTCATAAATCCCGATAAAAGGGAAGGAATTGACATTATATAGGTAGACAAACACAATAGAGAATGCATGTTGAACTAAACACTAAGTAAACTGAGTACAAAAGTAAGTGTTGAAAAGTAAATGGTCCAGAATACAAACCCAACTGAAATTACAGTACAACTGAAAAGAATGTACACCAGTGGTAAAGTAATTCAGCAACCACCAAGTCGTCCTCCGACTATCCCACCTGAAGGGAGGGGACAGATGGCCTCATCAGATCCTCATGTCCAGCCGTCCGCTCCGTGTACGTCCCGCCAAGTGGTCCACCTCCAGGTACCATCCCGCTCCACTAGACTTCACCTCAATTAGTGTTGTATGTTGTCTGCATCCCACACAACGTAGCGCGGGCATAGCCCGTGTAGGGGTGAGTATACGATACTCAGTAGGGACCCAGATACTCATGAAGGTCTCCCAAAATCCACAAAGGATATACCACAAAGGAAAGATATTTAACACAAAGTATCAACAATCTCTACTTAGGTATATGCCCATACATATACCTAAGTCATCAATTCCAGTTTGGCTCCAACTCAAGAGCACAAGTAAAACCTAGTCCACATAGGAAAGCACAACTCAGTCCACATAGGAAAGTAAGTCAATCATATCGATGATATTGATTGAAAGTCAATACTCAGCTCACACAGGTATACTACTCACAAAGAGGGGTGGAGATGATTAGATATAGCCTCTGAATAATCTCCTCTGCCAAACCCACATAGGATCCAAGTACATAAGTCATCGCTGCCGAACCCACAAAGGATCCAAGTACAGTAACCATCACTGCTGAACCAACGTAGGATACAAAGTACACTGGTCATCACTTCCGAAACCACTGAGTATCCAAGTACAATCTTCCTCACTGCCGAACCCACATAACATCCAAGTACAGTCGTCATAGTCGTCGCAGTCGCAGCCAGCTCTAGGGTTCCCGCACACAGCATGCTCGATTCCCGGAGGGTCTGCTCCATGAGCCAAGAGGGTCGATACATCAACTATCAGAAAGTCCAGAGTTGTTGTATCCCAAATTTCTATCTCGTCTATAGGAACTCAACGCGATAGACGATGCATCAATCAGACGCTCAGTCTGAGAGATAATGGGTTTTTCATTCCAGGAGCCCGGTTAGAAATATACTCGTTTCAAACCAGGCCGATATCCAAAATCATCTGAAACTCACTTAGAGTATCGAAAAAGTATCGTCATGTCGAAAGAGTCACAGTGCTGCAGACGGCGCGTCAATCGGACGCGCAGTCTATATGTTATTCATGTTTAAGTGAATAACTGGCCCAACCCGTTTAGCCCAGTGGGCCAACGGGTCGGGTTGACCCAGTTTGACGGGTCCGACCCAGCAGGGGTGTCATACCGGTCTGAATAATTACATAACTCGGCCTGAAGGGGCGAGGCCTGGCCCGGCTCGGCCTAGCCCAGCGCGGCCCTGCTGGCTCGACCGGCTAGCCGAGCGGCGCAGCCAAATCCGAGTGGGTACCGAAGGGGGGGGGGGGGTTTCCGCACCGGCGGCACTAGGCGACACTTCCCTTCCCCAAACCCGCTGGATAGACCGTCCGGTCTTCTGCGAACGCGGTCTGCATGGGTGGGCCCCCGATCCTCCAGCACGACTCCCTCCTGGCGTCGTGGTCCAACCCTGACCGGTCGGCCGAGAGGCCGGCTGGTCCTCTAGCGCGGTGCCCTCCTAGAGTTGTGGCTCCTCTTCGCCCGGCCGGCCGTTGGGCCGACCAGTTCTTCCACCGAAGCGGCCCGTGTAGTGGGCCATGATTCTTTCCGCACAACCGGCGCGATGGCGCCGGTTCCCTTTGCCTCGTTCCCGGCACGGTGCGATGACTTCGTTCTTCCTCTACCATCAATTGTAAATTCTAAAATAATAAACGAGAACAACGGAGGGTTGTCAGGCTATGGTTTTTCGGCCCGCACCCTTCACGTTAAACGATAGCAGTCGACCATATTCAACAACGATTTCCAACAAGAACTCGGTACATAAACATCCACTTTCAAGAATAACCGCTACCTTGAAAAGGAGTTTGTGGTTGCCGAGCGTTGTGGATGACGACGTTGTTTCTGTCGTCATCGGTGTGCACCCTAGGAAGTGAAGTCTCCTCTTTTATCACGAAGAGGAGAATAGAAGACGTGCTGTCGCTAGTGAGTTCTAGCGTCGGTGTCTCCTCCCTTGCTGCAGAGGAAGAAGAGGATGGAGAAACCATGGTCGCTGAGAAATTTTCTTCATCAGAGAGTTGGCGTTCTTCATTGAGGATGAATTTCTTCAAAAAAACTAGAGTTCTCCAAATTCCTCCTCACACAACAATTCTAACAAAAAAAATTAAGACTTATCCTTATTTTTTTCCATGCATTCAAAATTTATAATTAAAACACTCAATTCATTTAATTGACGAGGTTCAATTAATTAATTTAGTGTGTGTTGGCAAGAATTAAAGTGGGACTGTGGGGAGAGGTAGAGTTACTCAATTAAATTCAAGGGGTTGCCAACATTAAACCAAAAAGTTTAATGGGGGGGGTTTAAGGATTTTATAGAATTTGAAGGTTTGGGGCTCGTGTGGTCCCCACCTCACATTTGTAGTTAGGATTATAGTGGGTCCCACCCTAACTCCCCCATGTAGGATAAAACTACCTTAGATAAAAGAATAAAATTGTCCAAAAATTTTATTCACTTCTCATTTAATCCAAATTTTTTTAACATCTCCTCCCTAGAAAATGCATCTTCGGTAAAGGCCCTCTTAATCAATTACCGGTGCTAAAGTTTCATCGGTGTTCTCAGATTTCAATTCTGAGCACCGGTTCAATAGATTTTTAAAACCCGCTCATTTGTTCACTGAATAACCCGAGATAAACTTTAGAAAATTATTTTGGGAACACCAGGCCTCAGAATCAGGTGCCTTTAGAAACTAGGTACTCGTAAAATCCCAAAGAATATATGAAAAAATTTACCATGTAATTTACATGTCTTTATATTACTACCACCTCAGATATTTACGTCCCCATAAAGCTACATAATAAACTAGGAAAACAAATGAGGGTACTGTGCAAACATCTGAGCCTCCCACTCCCATGTGCTCTCCTAGAGGCTCTCGTGCTGCCAGCGAATGCACACTAGAGGAATCGACTGTCCATGTAGGACTCGCTCCTGTCGATCCTCGATCTCCATCGGGACCTCCGCAAAATTCTCCCCATCATCGATGTCTATCACCTCATGATCAATGATATGCATCGGGTCATGCACGTATCTCCTCAGATGAGATACGTGGAAGACGTCTTACACCTGGTGAAATTGAGGTAGAAGGGCCAGGCGATAATCCACCTCACCAATCCTGCTGAGAACCTGGAATGGTCCAATGAAGCATGGAGATTACTTGCGGCCCCGGTCAAATCTCTGTAATCCACGTCGAGGTGAGACCCGTAAGAAAACATGGTCACCATCCTCGAACTCTAGTGGTCTCTGCCTCCTGTCAGCATAGGAATTCTATCTGCTATGTGTAGTCCTAATCCGCTCCTGGATGATCTACAACTTCTATATCGTAGCCTGAACCATCTCTAGTCCTAAGAGTGTTTACTCCCCAGGGTCAGTTCTGCACAAAGGTGATCAGCAAGGTCAGTCGTACAATTTCTCGTATGGTGACACCCTGATAGTGGAGTGGTAGCTATTGTTGTAAATGAATCCAACAAGGTTAGGTGATCTTCCTGGCTACAACCAAAGTCAAGGAATCATACATAGAGCATGTTTTTTAGAGTCTGAATGGTCCTCTCTGTCTGGCCATCCGTCTGAGGATGAATGGTGGTGCTCAGGCGTAACTGCATCCCAAATGCCTCATGTAACCCCTTTCAATGCCAGGAAGTAAAGAGAGAATCTCGATCCGAGATGATATAATATGGCACACCCTGAATCCGTATGACCTCTTGAAAATAGAGGTGTCACATGCTCTCCACTGAGCCCTGCTCTCTAATAGGTAGAAAGTGGGCCTACTTGGTGAGTTCGTCGACAATCACCCAGATGGAGTCGTGTCCTCTGGAAGAACAAGGGAGCCCTGATTACACACTAAATGAGGCTAATATTTATTTTTAATATATATAATATTCATGTTCTTATTATTCATAAACACCATTTTAGTTCATTTTACACTTTGAACAACATTTCACATTATGATTGTAATACATTCTTAAAATTGACTATTATGTGGTACATTTTTCAACATCATTTGAAGTACCCAATTTTTCATATGATTATACATATTTTAATTTGATGTTTTTGGGAATTTATCTACACATCAATATGAAATTTTTTTATTCAGTGATCAATGGATAATTCATGGAAGAAGATGGGGATATTTTGTGATGAAAGGAAACTATTCTGGAGAAGTCAGATTGGACATCAGACCACTAATGAGACTGTAGGGCCCAAAATAAATGCCCAATTAATCCCAAATTTCTTGGGATGCTATAATACATGTAGGGGAACAAATAACTATATAGTATCCAATTCTAATTTGTCCTCCATGATTCCTATTTAGGAATTCAAAATAGTATATCAAAATCTGGGACAGAATCTAAGGCCCAGAAAAACATCACACAAATTAAACCATATCTCGAATTCCATAACTCATTTTGGGATAAGATTTTACATGATGTTAGGGAACATCAGGATATTAATTTAAATCTTCTATGGCCCACCCAAATTATTCAATCTAGAAGGTTCTTCAGGCGCCTCTGTTTGGTGGATGCAAGATTGATGCCTTTTCAGGTCATGGGTGGAACGTCTTCTTTCCACAAACTTTCCACCACCCTATGGCCTAACAAAATTAATTGAGAAGACTTGGACTATTTGAGGCTCGACCCAAGGCTTCAAAAATGTCTATTTAAGGTAGTTGTGGTGGAGGAGTTGAGGATCTTTTGTGCTTTGTTCAATTGTAATGTTATGCTGCAATTTTGTTGTCTCAAATTTGTTTTTCACATGTAAGTTGTTCAATTCAATTTAATTTCATAATAAAAGTTCTTCTTATAATATTATTATGTTGTTATTAATATCACTTTGATACCGTTGGAACAAGGTGTGAATTTATTCACACCAAACCTTGTGAAATTATTCACACAACGGTGGAGTGATCATTTTATTTTTGTTCTTTTCTTTACTTCTCCATTTCCTCCCTCATGAGTCTACTTTCCGCTTCCATTGAATCCAAGGGATCAATAGAGGGATAACCAAATTATGGGTTGATCCAAGGGAGTATCAAGGGTATGTATTGGATGTTACTTATCACCCCATTAATGTATAATCATTTCTTTAATTGAGATTTTTATTTGATGATTTTTAAACACCATCATCCTTGTTGAATTTAAGGCCACACACATCATGTGCTAGCACGAACCTTTACCTTGAAGTGCTCAAAAATTGACCCTACAAGTTTATAGGTGATTAGTATTAAAGGGTGTAGGCATTAAACCAGTAAGTGATGATTTTGTTTTATCTCCTTAAATAAACCCATCTCAAATATAAGAAATTGAAATCATTGAAAAGGAAATACGTCCAATCCACCCCGATCAATAACCTAGGATAAACTCATTATATTAAATTTATTTAACTTAAGACTCTTAAAGTTCCATTAAACCCATATAAAATCAACCCAATTTGGCCACATGATATCCAATAATAGTCCATATAATGTACATGTCTATAGGTTACTTCTTAGGTCTCTGAGGATTCGACAACCCAAGCTAAACTACAAGGACCATCCTACCATCTTCTCTTGGGTAAATTTGAGCGAGGATCAAATTTTGGCATTGTTTCCTAGGACCCAAATAAGTCATCTAAACACACATTCTATTCTCCCTCATTTCTTATTTTCTCATCCAAATTCTCTTATCTTTTCCCTTTCTCATTTTTTTTCTTTTTGTGCATGTCCGCCTACACCCGCAATCAATCAAACCGTCTAGTTAGGGTGTATAGTCCTGGGGTTGGGGAGTCAAGTACCCCCAGGGAACTCATTCTATTAGATCCTAGTCTTCCTAATACTCTGGAGTCTAAAATTGATCCCATTTCAATGGAAGGTCTTCAAAGAAACCAACTCATAAACCCGGATGGAAACCAAAATGGAAACCCAAATGAGGCATCCCCAAACTTGGGGAATGCGGTCGATCAAACCATGAATGACTACCTCAAACATTCATGTACCAATACCCCCTCATGCATTAGACTCAATTCCCTAGGAGATGAAAACTACATATTTAAACCCCATGTCCTAAACCACTTTCCCACATTCCATGGAATGGAGTCTGAGATGCCCTACCTTCACATTAAGGAATTCAATGCCATTGTAGAAACCATGTGTCCCCAACATCAACTTGAATTAGCTAAGATAAGGATATTTTCTATTTCATTAAAGTATCAAGCTAAAAATTGGATAAACAATTTTATACGATTACTCATAAACTCTTGGTACATAATACAAAGAGAATTCTTCAAAAAATACATTCCCCACCTCAAAACAATTTCACTTAAAAAGAGTATCCAATGCTTATTTGAAAAAGAGGGAGAGTCATTCTATGAAACATGGGAGAGGTTCAAAGACACTCTAAACATGGTTCCACACCATGGTTTTTCTATACCTGAACAAGTCAAAATTTTCTATGAAGGGTTGTGTCCGGGGAACAAACAATTCATTGACATGATGTGTAATGGAACCTTTAAAAACAAATCCCCAAATTATGCTTACGAGTATCTAGAAATCCTTTCTGAACAAAACCAAACATAGGGAACTTCACCTTATTCTGAAAAGAGACAAAGAACTACTGGAATTAAAACACTTAGAGAAGAGGAAAGCCTTAGGGTTAAACTTACAGCACTCTCTAGGAAGGTTGAAGAGATAGACCTTTGGAAAATCCATGAAATCCAAACTGTTGACCTTGTTTGCAAAATTTGTGACAAACATGACCATAAGACAGACAACTGCCCAACCATTCCATCCATCAAGGATGTTCTTTTAAGAGGAACCCCAACTGAAGTAAATTCTTTGAACATTCAAAAACCTCAATACCAAAACACCTTCAACCCAAGGTATAACGAACACCCATGCTTCAGCTGTAAATATAACGAACAACATAGCCAACCACAGGGACAAAATCCTTACTCCCATCAGAACTACCAAACCCATAACTAGTTCCAAACCCAACATATCCAATAACAATATCCACCAATCCATTTTCAACAAACCATCCCACCACCAAAATATCCCCCTGTGGTAAACCAACCCACTCAAGCACCCACCCATACTGTTCCACAAAGCCTACTAGAATAATTGTGCAAACAAATGGAAAGGATGAACTCATAAGTCTCTTCCCTTAAACAAGAACATCAAACCATCAAAACTGTAAAGGCAACCATTCCTTCTCAGGTGGTTCCATCCTCAACTTCAAGAGGAGAGTCATGTTGTGCTCAAACTACTCATGAAAAACTAAAAGTTGTGAATGTTTTAATAACTGGGAAATCAATTGAGAAACCTGAAAAAATAATTCAAAACCCACCTGAAGATTTAAATGTGGATGAAAATTCAAATGAACCAAATGATCAAACTGAAAAATACGATAACATTGTCAAAGAAACAACTCTTCAACAAACAACCCCACAACCTGCACCATCTCCTCAACGCATGAGGGGGAAAACCAAGCCTGAATTGAGTGAAACATTGAGGGAAATATTCTCACAAGTCAAGTTGAAAATTCCACTCCTCGATGCAATTCAAACCATACCTGCCTACTCAAAGTACCTTAAAGACTTTTGTACTTTTAAAAGAAAATTCACACATAAAAACCAATTCCTTTTGGCTGCTAATGTGAGTACCACCATTCAAGGTACCATTCCTCCTAAGTTGAAATAACCGGTATTCCCATACATCAATGTTGATCTTGGAGAGAGAAAAGTTGTCAAGGACTTGTGTGACCTAGGTGCTAGTGTCAATCTCATCCCATATGTTGTGTACTCCCTGTTAGGCCTAGAAGGACTCCAACCCACATCAGTCACACTTCAACTTGCTGACTGAAGCATTAGGGTTTCAAAGGGGATTTTAAAGGATGTTCTGGTAAAGGTTGAAAACTTTATATACCTTTCTGACTTCATTGTCCTTGACAACCATCCAAACATAGGAAATAAGGAACAAACCCCAATTATCCTTGGTCGTCCCTTCCTTGCAACAATCAACTCTGTTATCCAAATCCGAAATAGGTACATGACCATCACCTTTGGGAACATGAGTCTGGACTTGATCATCTATAATACAAGATCACAAATAGGGGATGACGAGGACATTCATGAAGTAAACATGATAGGAAGCATTGATAATGAATCCATAGAACATCAAAGAATATTTGATGAATTTTTAAGTTAGGATGAGATTGATTTCCTTTATTCATATGAATGAAGTTTATCTCCTTTGCTTGAATAATTTTCAAATTGCTCTTTTGATGAAGTCTTAGGTCCAACAATCAGTGAAACCTTTCATGAAACCACTTTCATGGAGACCACTCCAACATCCTTACCTAAATTTGATCAAGCCAATCTAGTAGCTGATACTTCTACATGTGGGGAATCAATCCTATCTAAATCTTTATAAAATAAAATTGATCTTGATCCAATGTCGCAATCATCTTCTGAAATTCTAAACCAAACTGATCTTGAACTCAAGGAACTTCCTGTTGTACTAAAGTATTCCTTCTTAGGGGACTATTAAACACATACGATTGTCATTACTTCTTCTCTTGAAGCCAGTCATGAGAGGATGTTTCTAGATGTCCTTAGGAAACATAAGAAAGCCATTGGTTGGACCCCGTCTGATATTCCCAGGATTAGCCCACTTATTGAGACTTATAGGATTGTTCTGAAATATGATTCAAAGCCATGTCAACAACATCAACGGAGAATCAATCCTAATCTCATGGAGGTAGTAAGGAAATAACTTCTGAAATTGTTAAAAGCTGGTATCATATATCCCATAGCTGAGAATGAATGGGTGAGCCCAATCCAATTGGTTCCAAAAAAGGCTGGAATCACATTGATAACCAATGAGGATGGAGAGATTCTTACAATAATGGTTAGTAGTGGATGGAGGGTCTGCATTGAATATAAGAAGCTAAACTAATTCACCAAGAAGGACTATTTCCCCTTACCATTTATTGACCAAGTCTTTGAGAGAGTAGCAGGTTATGCCTTCTACTGTTTCTTAGATGGGTACTCGGGGTATAATCAAATTGAAGTCTCCCTAGAAGATCAAGGGAAGACTACATTCACATGTCTATTCGGTACCTCTTCCTTCAAATACATGCCCTTTGGTTTATGCAATGCACCTGGAACATTCTAGCGGTGCATGATGGGAATCTTCTCAGACATGGTAGGGGATTTTCTTAATCTCTTAATGGATGACTTCTCGGTGTTTGGGGATACATTTGAGGGATGTCTAAAGAATGCAGAGAGAGTCTTTTCAAGATGTGAAGAACAGAATCGGTTCCTAAACTAGGAAAAATGTGATTTCTTGATAAACGAGTGACTAGTTCTAGGTCATGTGGCCTCAAGTAGGGGGATTGAAGTTGATAAAGCCAAGGTTGACATCATTCTTCATCTTCCATCACCCAAAACTATCAAGAAAGTGAGGTATTTATTAGGACATGCTGGTTTCTATAGAAGATTCATCAAGGACTTTATTTCAATCTAGTCCCCTTTGTGTTCTCCTAGTAAAGGATGCTCCATTCATTTGGACCGAAAGCTATGAGGGTTCATTCTTAACACTCAAATCCTCTCTCACCTCTCCTCCCATTATGAAATCTCCAAATTGGAACCTTCCATTTGAACTTATGTGTGATTCTAGTGACTTTTCTGTTGGAGCTGTGATAAGACAATGTTGTGATAAAAATCCTTCTATAATTTCTTATGAAAGAAAATCCTTAAATGATTCCCAAATCAACTAGACAACCACTAAAAAGGAGTAACTTGATATTGTGTTTTCCTTAGAGAAGTTTAGGTCCTACCTCTTAGGATCCCCCATCACTGTGTTCACTGACCATTCTGCACTAAAATACCTCTTCCAAAAACAAGACGCTAAGGCTAGACTGATTAGGTGGGTCATTCTCTTACAAGAATTTGACCTCACAATCAAGGATAAAAAGGGTGTTGAAAATTTTTTATCTGATCACCTCTCTAGAATGGAATTCAAAGATAACTCCAATCACCTTTATGTGTCTGATTCATTTCCGGATGAACACGTATACTCTGTGAGTGACTTCCCTTCGTATGCAGACATAGAAAATTTCTTAGTTACGGGAGTCATTCCAAAATTCTTAGGGACTCAAGCTCGAAGGAAATTATTTTCTGATGCTAGACACTATGTGTTTGATGATCCATACCTATATAAGTTCTGCCCTGACCATGTCATTAGGAGGTGTGTTCCAGAATCTGAACAAGAGTCCATCCCTAAATTCTATCATAGTGAGTCATGTAGAGGTCACTTTTCCTCTAAGAAAACATTTGCTAATATTCTTCAATGTGGTCGCTTCTGGACTACCCTCTCAAGGGACTCCTACACATTTTTTCAAAGCTGCCCTAGCTGTCAACAAGTAGGATCCATCACAAAAAGGAATCAAATGACCCTCACTCTCATTCTGGTCATTGATATATTTTATTGTTTGGGAATTGATTTCATGGGACCCTTCCAAAACTCTAGGGGATACCTCTATATCCTTTTAGATGATGATTATGTCTCAAAATGGGTTGAATCAATTCCCACCAAGTCAAATGATCAACATGTTGTGATCCGATTTCTAAAAGAGCACATATTTTCTCGATTTGGAATTCCTAGGGATATCATTAGTGATCGTGGAACTCATTTTTTGAATCGTCCATTCTCATCAGTGATGGAAAAATATGGAATTTCTCACAAAGTGTCCACTGCTTACCACCCACAGACCAATGGTCAAGGTGAGTTATCCAATCGTGAAATCAAACAAATTCTTGAGAAAACTGTCAATCCTTATATGAAATATTGGTCTGAGAAACTCTTGGATTCTCTTTGGGCATATCGTACAACATTCAAAACCATCATAGGAATGTCACCATATAGGTTGGTTTATGGAAAAGCATTCCATTTACCTATTGAAATTGAGCATAAGGGTTTTGGGCAATTAAAGAAATGGATTATGACCTCTCAATGGCAGAAATGAAATGGAAATTAGATCTCAATAAACTAGAGGAACTAAGGATGGAGGCTTATGAAAATTCAATGATCAATAAATATAGAGTTCAAGCCTACCAATCTAGGAATATCAAGGTCAAAAATTTTGGACCGGAAAATTTTTTGCTCTTGTATAGTTCAAAATGTCATTTACACCTGGGAAAGTTAAGGTCTAGATGGTTAGGACCTTTCATTGTGCTTCATGTGTACCCCCATGGGGCAGTAGAGATTCAAGATCCCACAAGTGGTTACATTTTCGTGGTAAATGACCAAAGGCTTAAACCATTCATTGAATCATTCAACAAATAGGAAATAGAGGTTCAATTAACTGAGCCACCCTATGAACCAGGGAAAAATTGATAGATATGGGATCCATATCGGGTTAACAACGTTAAAAAAAGCGCTGCATGGGAGGCAACCCATGGTTTTCAAGTTTCCAATCATTTTTTTGTTTTAATTAATTTTATATTTTAAATATGATTAATTAATCATTTTGATATTTAATAATAAAATTTAGAATATTGACCTATTCATATTTTATGAGTATGGATGGTTATGAAAGAGGAGCATCGTATTCATCTGTGTCACGCAGTGTGATCCCTAAGTAATATCTTACCCGGAAATTTAAAAGAAGACAATGTATCATTAGTTTGATTTAAAAAAACATAAAAAAACATAAAAAATATGATAAAAAAATTAATACTCATGTTAATATTTACATGTGATTCCACTTAGCGCTTTCATCATTCCCCCCTTGAATAAAGATGAACCCCCATGTCTATTGTGATGCACAACACATCCTCATACTTAATTGATATTGGATGAAATATGAAAATGAATTTGAACAAAGGAATGGGCTTGGTATTGGGATTTTCTTATGAAACTATCTTGTATTAAAATATTTTTATGGTTTTCATGATTTTTTGGTATAAGGGTTTTTTGTGATCATTGTGTATTAAAATGTTTTTGGAAAAGGGAATTTGAATTTCATTTTGTTGAGATATATTTTTCTCGGGACTAGCAAAACTCAATTTGGGGGGTGTGATTAGCCACTAAATGAGGCTAATATTTATTGTTAATATATATAATATTCATGTTATTTTTTATTCATAAACACAATTTCAGTTCATTTTACACTTTGAACAACATTTCAAATTATGATTGTAATACCTTATTAAAATGCACTATTATGTGGTACATTTTTTAACATCATTTCAAGTACCCAATAATTCATATGATTATACATATTTTAATTTTATATTTTTTGGAATTGATCTACACTTATATATGAACATTTTTGATTCAGATATCAATGGAGAATTCATGGAATAAGATGAGGATATTTTTTGATGAAAGGAAACAATTCCGGAGAAGTCAGATTTGACATCAGGCTACTGATGAGGCTGTGGGGAACACAATATAGGCCCAATGAATCCCACATTTCATGGGATGCTATAATTGATGTATAGGAAGAAATAACGCAGCAGGATCCAAAGCTAATTTGGCCTCCATGATAGCTATTTAGGTGGCCCAAATAGTATATCAAAATCTGGGCCAGAATCAAAGGCCCAAAAAAACATCCCACCAATTAAACCATATCTAGAAAACCATAACTCATTTTCGGATGATATTTTACATGATGTTAGGGAACGTCGGGAGATTAATTTAAGTCTTCTATGGCCCACCCAAATTCGTCCATCTAGATGGTTTTCCAAGCGCCTCTGTTTGTTGGATGCAAGCTCGATGCTTTTTCGGGTCAAGGGTGGAAAGTCTTCTTTCCACAATCTTTCCACCACCCAATGGCATACCACAATTAATTGAGAAGACTTGGACTATTGGTATATCCACCCAAAGCTTCAAAAATTCCTATTTAAGGCAGTTGTGGAGGAGTATTTGAGGATCTTGGGTGCTTTGTTCAATTGTAATGTTATGCTGCAATTTTGTTGTCTCAAATTTGTCTTTCACATGTAAGTTGTTCAATTCACATTAGTTTCTTAATAAATGTTCTTCTTATACTCTTATTATGTTGTTATTCGTATCACTTTGATACCGTTGGAACAATCTGTGAATTTATTTACACCAAACCTTGTGAAATTATTCACACAACGGTGGACTGGCCATTTTATTTTTGTTGTTTTCTTTACTTCTCCATTTCATATCTCATGAGTATACTTTCCACTTTCATTGAAACCATAGGATCAGTGGATGGCTAAACCACTTATGGGTTGATCCAAGGGATTATAAAGGGGCTGGATTGGATGTTATTTATCACCCCAGTAATATATAATCATTTCTTTAATTGAGATTTTTATTTGATGATTTTTAATCTCCAACATCCTTGTTGAATTTAAGGCCACACCCTTCAAGTGCTAATACGAACCTTTAGCTTGGAGTGCTCAAACATTGATCCTTCAGGTGTATAGGTGATTAGTATTAAAGTGTGTAGGCATTAAACCAGTAAGCGATGATGTTTTTTTATCTCCTTAAATGAACCCATCTCAAATATAAGAAATTGAAATCATTGAAAAGGAAATATGTCCAATCCACCCCGAGCAATAACCTAGGATCAACTCATTATTTTAAATTGAATTCACTTAATTATCTTAGAGTTACTTTAAACCCATCTAAAATCAACCCAATTTGGCCACTTTATAGCCAAAAACAGTCCATATAATGTACGTTTCTATAGGTTACTTCTTAGGTCTCTGAGGATTCGACAACCCAAGCTAAACTTCAAGGACCGTCCTACCTTCTTCTCTTGGGTAAATTTGAGCGAGAATCAAATTTTGGCATTGTTGCCGGGGACCCAAGTAAGTCATCTAAACACCCATTCTATTCCCCCCTCATTTCTTATTTTCTCATCCAAATTCTCTTATCTTGTCCCTTTCCCGTTTTTTTTCTTTTCGCGCATGTCCGCCTACACCCGCGATCAATCAAAATGTCTAGTTAGGTTGGATAATCCTGGGGTTGTGGAGTCAAGTACACCAAGGGAACTCATTATATTAGATCTTAGTCTTCCTAATACTCTGGAGTCTAAAATTTTGCCCATTTCAATGGAAGGTCTTCAAAAAAACTAACTCATAAACTTGGGTGGAAACCAAAATGGAAACCCAAATGAGGCAGCCCCAAACTTGGGGAATGCGGTCGATCAAACCATGAATGACTACCTCACACATTCCTGGAACAATGCCCCCTCATGTATTAGACAAAAATCACTAGGAGATTCAAACTACATATTTAAACCCCATGTCCTAAACCACCTTCCCACATTCCATGGAATGGAGTCCGAGATGCCCTACCTTCACATTAAAGGATTCAGTGACATTGTAGAAACCATGTGTCCCCCACATCAACTAGAATCATCTAAGATGAGGCTATTTCCTTTTTCATTAAAGGATCGAGTAAAAAATAGGATAAAAAATTTGATACCATCATCCATAAACTCTTGGTACCAACAACAAAGAGAATTATACAAAAAATACTTTCCCCACCACAAAACAATTTCTTTTAAAAAGAGGATCCAAAACATTTTTGAAAAAGAGGGAGAGTCATTCTATTAAACATGTGAGAGGTTAAAAGACACTCTAAACTAAGTTCCACACCATGGTTTTTCTATACCTGAACAAGTGAGAATTTTCTATGAAGGGTTGGGTCCGGGGAACAAACGATTCATTGACATAATGTGTAATGGAACCTTTAAAAACAATGCCCCAAATGATGCTTATGGGTATCTAGAAAGCCTTTATGAACAAAACCAAACATGGGGAACGTCACCTTATTCTGAAAAGACACAAATAACTACTGTAATTCATACACTTAGAGAATATGAAAGCCTTAGGGCTAAACATGCAGGACTCTCTAGAAAGGATGAAGTGATAGACCATAGGAAAATCCATGAAATCCAAACTATTGACCATGTTTGCACAATTTTTGAAAAACATGACTATAGGATAGACAACTTCCCAACCATTCCATCCATCAAGGATGTTATTTTAGGATGACCCCCAGTGGAAGTAAATTCATTGAACTTTCAAAAACCTCAATACCAAAACACCTTCAACCCAAGGTATAACGACCACCCATGCTTCCACTGGAAAGATAACCAACAACCTAGCCAACCACTGGGACAAAATCCTTACCCCCATCAGAACTACAAAACCCATAACCAGTTCAAAACCCAAACTATCCAATACCAATAGCCACTAATCTATTTTCAACAAACCATCTCACCTCAAAAATATCCTCCCGGGATAAACCAACCTACTCAAGCACCCACCCAAACTGTTCCACATAGCCTACTAGAACAACTGTACAAACAAATGGAAAGGATGAACTAAAAAGTATATTCCCATAAACAAGAACATCAAACCATCAAAACTGAAAAGGAACCCATTCCTAATCAGGCGGTGCCATCCTCAACTTCAAGGGGAGAGTCAAGTTGTGCTCAAACAACTCACGAACAACTAGAGGTTGTGACTGTTTTAAGAAGTGGGAAATCAATTGAGAAACCTGAAAAACTAATTCAAAACCCACCTGAAGATTCAAACATGGATGAAAATTCAAATTAACCAAATGATCAAACTGAAAAACACGATAACATTGTCAATAAAACAACTCTTCAACAAACAACCCCACAACCTGCATCATTTCCACAACACATGAGGGGGAGAACAAAGCCTGAATTGAGTGAAAAATTGAGGGAAATATTTTCACAAGTCAAGTTGAACATTCCACTCCTCTATGCAATTCAAACCATATCTGCCTACTCAAAGTACCTTAATGACTTGTGCACTTTTAAGAGAAAATTTTCACATAAAAACCAAGTCCTTTTGGCTTCTAATGTGAGTACCACCATTCAAGGGAACATTCTTCTTAAGTTGAAATACCCGAGATACCCTTACATCAATGTTGAACATGGAGAGAGAAAAGGTGTCATGGACTTGTGTGACCTAGGTGCTAGTGTCAATATCATCCCATATGTTGTGTACTGCCAGTTAGGCCTAGAAGGGATCCAACCCACATTAGTCACACTTCAACTTGCTGACTGAAGCATTATGGTTCCAAAGGGGATTTTAAAGGATGTTCTGGTAAAGGATGAAAACTTCATCTACCATGCTGACTTCATTGTCCTTGACAACCATCCAAACATATGAAATAAGGAACAAACCCCATTAATCCTTGGTCATCCATTCCTTGCAACAATCAACTCTGTTATCCGAGTCCGAAATGGGAACATGACCATCACCTTTGGGAACATGAGTATAGACTTGAACATCTATAATGAAAGCTCACAAACAGGGTATGACAAGGACATTCATGATGTAAACATGGTAGGAAGCATTGATAATGAATCCATGGAACATCAGTGAATATTTAATGAATGTTTACATCTGGATGAGATTGATTTCCTTTGTTCATATGAAGTAAGTTTGTCTCCTTGGCTTGAATCATTTTCAAATCTCTCTTATGATGAAGTCTTAGGTCCAAAAATTAGTGAAGCCTTTCCAGAAACCACTTTCATGGAGACCACTCCAACTTCCTTCCCTAAATTTGATCAAGCCAATCTAGTAGCTGAAACTTCAACATGTGGGGAATCAATCCTATCAAAAACATTAGGAAATAAAATTGATCTTGATTCAATGTCCCAATTTTCAACTTAAATTCTGAACCAACCTGATCTTGAATTGAAGGAACATCCTACTGCACTAAAGTATGCCTTTCTAGTGGATAATCAATCACATCCTATTTTCATTTCTTCTTCTCTTGAATCCAATCATGAGAGGATTCTTCTAGATGTCCTTAGGAAATATAATAAAGCCATTGGTTGGACCCTGTCTGATATTCTCGGGATTATCCCACTTATTGGGACTCACAGGATTGTTCAGGAATCTGATTCAAAGCCATTTCATCAACATCAATGGAGACGCAATCCTAATATCATGGAGGTAGTAAGGAAAGAACATCTGAAATTGTTAAAAGATGGTATCATATATCCCATAGCTGAGAGTGAATGGGTGAGCCCAATCCAAGTGGTTCCAAAAAATACTGGAATCACAGTGATAACCAATGATGATGGAGAGATACTACCAGTAAGGGTGAGTAGTGGATGGAGGGTCTGCATTGACTATAGGAAGCTAAACTCATTCACCAAGAAGGACCATTTCCCCTTACCATTTATTGACCAAGTCCTTGAGAGAGTGTCAAGTCATGCCTTCTACTATTTCTTAGATGGGTACTCGAGGTATAATCAAATTGAGGTCTCCCTAGAGGATCAAGGGAAGACTACATTCACATGTTCATTTGGTACCTTTTCTTTCAAACGCATGCCCTTTGGTTTATGCAATGCTCCTGGAACCTTCCAGCGGTGCATGATGGGAATCTTCTCAGACATGATAGGGTATTTTCTTAAGGTCTTCATGGATGACTAATCTGTGTTTAGGGATACATTTGAGGGATGTCTGAAGAATATGGAGGGAGTCTTCTCAAGATGTGAAGAAAATAACCTGGTCCTAAACTGGGAAAAATTCCATTTCATGGGTATAGAGGGACTAGTTCTAGGCCATCTGGTCTCAAGTAGGGGGATTGAATTTGATAAAGCCAAGGATGACATCATTCGTCACCTTCCATCACCCAAAACTATCAAGGAAGTGAGGTCTTTCTTAGGACATACTAGTTTCTATAGAAGATTCATCAAGGACTTTAGTTCAATATCCCATCCCCTTTGTTCTCTCCTAGTAAAGGATGCTCCATTTGATTGGACAGAAATATGTGAGGGTTCATTCTCACACCTCAAATCCTCTCTCACCTCTCCTCCCATTATGAAATCTCCAAATTGGAACCTTCCTTTTAACTTATGTGTGATTCCAGTGACTTTTCTGTTGGTGCTGTGTTAGGAAAATGTTGTGATAAAACTCTTTATGTCATTGCTTATACAAGAACATCCTTAAATGATGACCAAATATACAACACCACCACTGAAAAGGAGTTACTTTCTATTGTGTTTTCCTTAGAGAAGTTTAGGTCCTACCTCATAGGTTCCCCCATCACTGTGTTCACTGACCATTCTGCAATAAAATACCTCTTCCAAAAACAAGATGCTAAGGCTAAACTGATTAGGTGGGTCCTTCTATTACAATAATTTGACCTCACAATCAAGGATAAAAAGGGTGTTGAAAATGTTGTATCTGATCACCTCTCTATAATGGAATTCAAAGATAACTCCAATCACCTTTTTGTGTCTGATTCATTTCCTAATGAACACCTATACTCCGTGAGTGACTTCCCTTGGTATGATGACATAGCAAATTTCTTAGTTACAAGAGTCATTCCAAAATTCATAGGGACTCAATCTCAAAGGAAATTCCTTTACTGATGTTAGACACTATGTGTTTGATGATCCATACCTATATAAGTTCTTCCCTAACCAAGTCATTAGGAGGTATGTTCCAGAATCTGAACAAGAGTCTATCCTTAAATTTTGTCATAGCGAGGCATGTGGAGTTCACCTTTCCTATGTGAAAGCATCTGCTAAGATTCTTCAATGTGGTCTCTTCAGGCCAACCCTCTCAAGGGACTCCTACACAATTTGTCAAAGCTTACCTAGGTGTCAACAAGTAGGGTCCATCACAAAAAAGAATCAAATGACCCTCACTCCCATTCTAGTCGTTGGAATATTTGATTATTGGGGAATTGATTTCATGGGAGCCTTCCCAAACTCTAGGGGATACCTCCACATCCTTTTATCTGATGATTATGTCTCAAAATGGGTTCAATCCATTCCCACAAAGTCTAATGACCATCATTTTGTGATCCAATTTCTGAAAGAGCCCATATTTTGTCGATTTGGAATTCCTAGGTCTATCATTAGTGATTGTGGAACTCATTTTTGCAATCGTCCATTCTCATCACTCATGAAAAAATATGGAATTTCTCACAAAGTGTCCACTGCTTACCACCCAGAGACCAATGGTCAAGATGAGTAAGCCAATTGTGAAATCAAACAAATTCTTGAGAAAACTATCAATCATTCTAGGAAATATTGCTCTGAGAAACTCTTGGATGCTCGTTGGGCATACCGTACGACATTCAAAACCATCCTAGGAATGTCATCATATATGTTGGTTTATGGAAAATCAAGCCATTTACCTGTTGAAATTGAGCATATGGCCTTTTGGGCAATTAAGGAAATGGATTATGACATCTCATTGGCTGGAACGAAAAGGAAATTAGATCTCAATGAACTATAGGAACTAAGTATGGAGGCTTATGAAAATTCAAGGATCAATAAAGCTAGAGTTCAAGCCTACCAATCTAGGAATATCAAGGTCAAACATTTTGGATAGGGAAAAAATGTGCTCTTGTATAGTTCAAAACTTCATTTACACCCAGGAATGTTAAGGTCTAGATGGCCAGGACCTTTCATAGTGCATCATGTGTAACCCCATGGGGCAGTAGAGATTCAAGATCCCACAAGTGGTTAATTTTCAAGGTCAATGGTCAATGGCTAAAACTATTCATTGAATCATTAAATAAATAGAAAATAGCGGTTGAGTCAACTGAGCCAACCTATGAACCAGGAAAAAATTGATAGATTTGGGATCCATGTCGGGCTAACGATGTTAAACAAAGCGCTGCATGGGAGGCATCCCATGGTTTTCAAGTTTCCAATCATTTTTTTGTTTTAATAAATTTTTTATTTTAAATAGGATTAATTATTCATTTTGATATTTAATAAACAAAATTAGACTATTGACTTGTTCTTCTTTTATGAGTATGGATGGGTATGAAAGGGGAGCATCGTATTCATCTGTGTCACGCGGTGTGATCCCGGAGAAATATATTACCTGGAAATTTAAAAGAAGACAATGTATAATTAGTTTTATTTAAGAAAACAAAAAACAAAACAAAAACAAAAACAATAAAAATACAATAAAAAAATGAATACTCATCTTAATATTGAAATGTGATTCCACCTAGGGCTTCCATCATTCCCCCTTGAATAAAGATGAACCCCCATGTCTATTTTGATGCACAATAAATCCTCATACTTAATTGATATTGGATGAAATATGACAATGAATTTGAACAAAGGAATGGGCTTGGGATGATGATCTGCTTATGAAAATATCTTGTATTAAATTTTTTTGATGGGTTTCATGATTTTATGGTATAAGGGTTTTTGGTGATCATTGTGTATTAAAATGTTTTTGGAAAAGGGAATCTGAATTTCATTTTGTTGAGATATATTTTGCTCGGGACTAAAAAAACTCAAGTTGGGGGGGTGTGATTAGCCACTAAATGAGGCTAATATTTATTGTTAATATATATAATATTAATGTTCTTTATTATTCATAAACACCATTTTAGTGCATTTTACACATTGAACAACATTTCACATTATGATTGCAATACCTTCTTAAAATGCACTATTATGTGGTACATTTTTTAACATCATTTGAAGTACCAAATGAATCATATTATTATACATATTTTAAATTTATATTTTTTTTAATTGATCTACACATCAATATGAACATTTTTTATTCAGGGATAAATTTTGAATTTAGGTAAGAATATGGGGATATTTTGTGATGAAAGGATACAATTCTGGAGAAGTTAGATTGGACACAAGGAAACTGATGAGACTGTGGGGCCCACAAAACAGGTCCCATGAATCCCAAATTTCGTTGGATGATATAATAAATTTAGATGAACAAATCACTCTTCAGTATCCAATGCTAATTCGGTTTCCATGATTTCTATTTCAACGGCCCAATTAGTATATCAAAATCTAGGCCAGAATCTGAGGCCCAGAAAACCATCCCACCGATTAAAATATATCTCGAATCCCATAACTCCTTTTGGGCTGATATTTTACATGATGTTATTGGACATCTGGATATTAATTTAAGACTACTATGAACCACCCAAATTCGGCAATCTATAAGATGTTTCATGCGCCTCTGTTTGGTGGATGCAAGTTGGATGCCTTTTCGGGTCAAGGGTGGAAAGTCTTCTTGCACAAACATTACAACGCCCTATGGCCTACCAAAATTAATTGAGAAGACTTGGACTATTAGAGGATCTCCCCAAGGCTTCAAAAATGAATATTTAAGGTAGTTTCGGAGGAGGAGTTGATGATCTTGGGTGCTTTTTTCAATTGTAATGTTATGCTGCAATTTTGTTGCCTCAAATTTGTCTATCACGTGTAAGTTGTTCAATTCACTTTAGTTTCTTAATAAAAGTTCTTCTTCTACTCTTATTCTTATTTTCTTCATATCACTTTGATACTGTTGGAATAATGTGTGAATTTTTTAACACCAATCCTTGTGAAATTATTCACACAACAGTGGAGTGATCATTTTATTTTCATTGTTTTCTTTACTTCTCCATTTCCTCCCTCATGAGTCTACTTTCTGCTTCCATTGAAACCATGGGAACAATAGACGGCTAACCCACTTATGGGTTGATCCAAGGGTGTATCAAGGGGATGTATTGGATGATATTTATCACCCCATTAATGTATATTAATTTCTTTAATTGAGATATTTATTTGATGATTTTTAAACTCCATCATCCTTGTTGAATTTAAGGCCACACACTTCAAGTGCTAATACGAACCATTACCTTGATGTGATCAAATATTGATCCTTAAAGTGTATAGGTGATTAGAATTAAAGGGTTTAGGCATTGAACTAGTAAGTGATGATGTTTTTTTATCTCCTTAAATGAACCCATCTCAAATATAATAAATTGAAATCATTGAAAAGGAAATACGCCCAATCCACCCCGAGCAATAACCTAGGATCAAATCATTATTTTAAATTGAATTCACTTATGTCTCTTAGAGTTCCTTTAAAACCATCTAAAATCAACCTAACTGGGCCACTTCATAGCCAAAAATAGTCCATAGAATGTACGTGTCTATAGGTAATTTCTTAGGTCTCTGAGGACTCGACAACCCAAGCTAAACTACAAGAACCGTCCTCCCTTCTTCTCTTGGGTAAATATGAGCGAGAATCAAGCCCCATCACGAAATACATGGATATGCTGTCCCATATTCACTTCGGGACCTCTAAGGGCTGTACCATGCCTGCTGGTGCCTGGTGCTCCGCCTTTACCTGCTGGAAGGTGAGGTATTGTGAAACGAACTCTTCCACAACCTTCTTCATAACCGGCCACCAGTGATGTCATCTGAGATCCTGGTACATCTTTGCTACTCCAGGATGTACCGCCAAAGGGGAAGTGTGAAACTCCTTTAGCACCTCCTCTTGTAATGCAACTGGTACCAAGGTACATCCCCTGAAGAGGATGACGTGCTCTCCTCCTACAGAAAATCCATCAGGTGCATGTCCTGTGGATATCTGTGCATGTCAAGTCTCACAGTCAATGTCCCCACGCTATGCCTATCTGACCCACTGATGTAGTGGAGGAGTGAGAGTGATTGACTATAGAAAGGCTGGTCTATCTGTATCCATGAAGGATATCTGCAATGCGGCTAGTTTCTCTGTCGCCTCTCCAAGTAGCTGAATGCTCGATCTCCTACTAAGAGCGTCAGCTACCACGTTCCCCTTCCCAGGAGTATAGACTATCTCAGAGTCATAATCCTAGAGGAACTCAAGCCATCCCCGCTGTCTCAGGTTCAAGTCCTTCTGTGAGAAGATGTACCTGAGACTCTGGTGGTCAGAGTAAACTGTAAAGTGCTCGCCCATCAGATTGTGCCACCACGTCTTCATGGCGAAGACCACAACTGCTAACTCCAGGTCATGGGTACCGTAGTTATACTCGTTATGCCTCAACTATCATGAACCATAAGCTATCACTGCCTTCTCCTGCATCAGGACACACCTGATTCCATTCCCTAATGCATCGTAGTATACTACGTACCCTACGACCTCCTCTGGTAGCCTCAAGATGGGTCAACTAGTCAATCTCTGTCTCAGCTTCTGTAAGCTCTACTGATATCTATCTGACCTAAAGAAGGGTTTCCCCTTCGTTGTCAAAGCTAAAAGTTGTTATGTAACTCTGGAGAAGTCATGCAAAAATCCATGGTAGTACCCAGCCATACCTAGGAAACTCCACACCTCCATCACACACCTAGGTGGCTCCCAAGAAAGTCCTACCTCAATATTCATAGGATCCACCATAAATCCCACCTCAAATATGATGTTCCCAAAGAAGTTGACCTCTAGAATCCATAACTGACACTTCAAGAGCTTACCATAAAGCTGGTGCTCTCGGAGTGTTTCCAGTACAACCCATAAGTGGTAGGCGTGCTCCTCCTCAGTAGTCGAGTAAATCAGTATGTCGTCGATGAAGACTATGAAAAATCGACCGAGGTAAGGCTGAAATATCATGTTCATGAGACTCATGAACAATGATGGAGTTTTGGTTACACCAAAAGGCATAAACAAGAACTCATAGTGGCCACACCGACACCTGAAGGCCGTCTTCTACACATCCTCGTCTCAAACTCTGAGCTAATGATAGCCTTACCTGAGGTCTATCTTCGAGAACCATCGTGCTCCCTTGAGCTGATCAAAGAGGTCTTCAATCCTTGAGAGTGGATACTTGTTCATTACGGTCACCTGATTCAGGAGACGGTAGTTGAAACATAGTCATAAGCTCCCATCCGCCTTCTTGGCGAATAAAATCAGAGAATCACAAGGTGAAACACTGGGTCGGATTAATCCCTTACCCTACAAGTCCTCCAGCTGTACCTATAGCTCACGAAGCTCGGCAGGAGCCATCCGATATGCTGTAGTAGATATCAGGGATTTCCCGGGGTACATGTCAATTTATAAATCTACCTCTCTGTGAAGAGGTAGTCCTGGAATGTCGATAGGAAAAACGTCTGCATACTGATCCACCACAACAAGAAAACTCAGACTCTACACATCAACCGCTCCGAGGATGAGACTAGCCAAATGATGTGTGATCGGATTCCCTCTCCTCTGTGTAAGTCCATCTTATGCTGTAAAGGCTCCCTTCTCACCAGTGAATGTGAACCTGCTCCCATCTGTGTGGGCACACCGCACTTTGCGCCTAATACGGTCGATTTGATCATGGACTGTAGATAACCAATACATGCCCAAGATGATGTTGTAAGGCCTCAACGCTACTACAATAAGATCACAGTCGAAGCTCTCACCTCCTAGAGTAATCTCATATTGCCGACACCATTGTGTAATCATCGAGTCTGCTCCCGTAAGAGTCTCTAGCCATAAGGATCGAGCCAACATCTCTGTCGGAATCTCCGAGATCCGAACAAGGGAAGTGGAAATAAAGTAATGAATCGACCCTATGTCTATAAGAACTGCATCAAGGGTGGAATAAAAATAGATAGTACCTCGAATCATCTCAGGTGAACCATGTTCGTAATCCTCCACTGCTTGAAGTTGAGCCTACCTCTGTCCTCCAGCT
This sequence comes from Viscum album, assembly GCA_963277665.1. Taxonomy (NCBI): domain Eukaryota; kingdom Viridiplantae; phylum Streptophyta; class Magnoliopsida; order Santalales; family Viscaceae; genus Viscum; species Viscum album. Next base: position 897,846,737 of record OY728138.1, read on the forward strand.
CCCTGTGGTCGGGGTGGACCTCCTGGTGGTGGTGGTGGTAGAGCCTCAAAGCATCGCCCACAACCCGCTGCTCGGCCAGATCCTCTGCCTCGTCCCCCTGCTCCCTACGGACCACCACGATCGAACCACTGCCTCTTCCTGGGTGGTCCCTCAACCGTCTACTACTCCTCTGCATGGCGATTCGGGCAGTCACAAGCCATGTGGCCCTGCCCGCCGCATGCATAGAACTGTCTGCCTCTCGTATGACTGGCTCTGTTGTGTGTGCCCCACACCTCCAAACCAGTATCCTGAGGTTTCCCACCTGATGGCCTGGTCCACTTGGACCTCTACGACATCTATCTACTGCCAGCTGTAGAAGACACCACAACCTGTCGCCCTGCGGTAGGCCTTGCTACTAACATAGGGTCAGCAAGGAAGCTCTCAACAAGTTGGGATAACTCTAGTACTCCTGCCTACGTCGTAATGTTGAGGGATATAATCAAATCCTTGATCTCATGCCTTAGTCCCTGCTCGACGGTCCGGGCCTGGAAGAATGGGTCACGTACCATGTCCGTTGAGTAGATAGAGAGGTCGGTAAACCTCGTCGAGTACTGGGATACTATCATGGTGCCCTACCACAGTTGTAGTAACTCCTGGATGCGCACCTCACGGAGGGTAGCTAGAACAAACTCTGAGCGAAAGAGACTCTCGAACTTCATCCATAAAACTGATGTCTTTTCGTGAAACTAGAGCATCATGCTCCACCATCTACCTACTGCTGTGTGTAGGAGACTCGCCACAATGATCACTATTAGGTCAGCTGGTGTCCCTACTAATCTGAAGACTCGGATGATAGCCTCCATCCATCCTCAACTGCTTGAGGGTCCGTCTCTCCGTGGAACGTGGGCGACCTCTGATGCTGAAACTCGTGCAGTGCACTCAGGCGGCATGCACTCTCTGCTGCTGGGGCTGGTGGTATCGATAGCCCAGCGGGTAGTGGTACCACTGGTACCTCTGCTGTAATGGGGCCCTGCACTGAGGCCTCATCGCTCGGTGAGCTTCCATCTCGCACAAATCTAGGAACCATAGTTGGATACCATCATGGGGCCATCATGAATGGAAATAGGTGTTCCATGGTTAATACAATATACCTGGTGAACTGACACAATGTAATCAAAAAGAATACTTTTGAAACTAAATGAAATCAGTGTTGTTAAGAACTGAGTCGGAAATCAGAAGTCAGGGTCCTGGTGTATGGATACGTCAACCGCCGCACCAACACTGGACTCTCTGGACTGATAACCACACTCAATACCCTTAACACTATTTCTTCATAGGAAAAAATTATCAAAGTCCAAAGTTATGTAGTAGAACCGACTCCTCTAATACCAATTTGTCACGACTCGTCCTCGGATCCCGTGTCGTGACTACCCCAATCCTGCCTTCCATAGGCCAGGGGTTGGTGACCAGCACCAAATGCGTAAATCATGATAAAAGATAAGGCATTACCTTTATATAAGTAAACAAACACAATAGAGAACACAAGCTGAAGTGAACACTAAGTAAACTATGTACAAAAGTAAGTGTTGAAAAGTAAATGGGCCAGAATACAAACCCAAATGAATGTACAGTACAACTGAAAAGAAAGTACAGCAGTAGTAAAGTAAATCAGCAACCACCGATTCATCCTCTGGCTATCCCACCTGAAAGGTGGGTAAAAATGGTCCCCTAAACTCCTCGGGTTCGGCCGTTTGCTCTGTGTACGTCCTGCCATGTGGTCCACCTCTAGGTACCATCCCACTCCACTAGACTTCACCTCAATCAGTTCTATCTATCGTCTGCATCCAACACAACGTAGTGCGGGCACACCCAATGCAGGGGTGAGTATACGATACTCAGTAGGGACCTCAAGTCTCTCAAAGGTCTCCTAGAATTCACAAAGTATATACCATAAAGAAATATATTTAACACTAATTATCAACAAAATCTACTTAGGTATATTCCCATACATATACCTAAGTCATCAATTCCAGTTCGGCTCCAACTCAAGAGCCCAAGTACAACCCAGTCCATAGAGGAAAACACAACCCAGTCCACACAGGAAAGTAAGTCAATCATATCGATGATATTGATTGATAGTCAGGACTCAGCTGAAACAGGTATATAACTCATGAAGAGGGGTGGAGATGATTATGTGTAGCCTTGGAATCATCTCCTCTACTGAACCCATGTAGGATCCAAGTACATAAGTCATCGCTGCCAAACCCACGTAGGATTGAAGTACAATAACCATCACTACCCAACCCACGTAGGATACAAGTACAGTTGTCATCGCTGCTAAACCCACAGAGTATCCATGTACAGTCATCCTCTCTGCCGAACCCATGTAGGATCCAAGTACATTCATCATCGTCGTCACAGTCACATCCAGCTCTAGGGTTCCGGCACATAGCATGCTCAATTCTGGGAGGGTCCACTCCATGAGCCAAGAGGGTCAATACATCAACTATCACAAAGTCCAAGGTTGATGTATCCCAATGTTCCGTCTCGTCTATAGGAACTCAATGCGAGAGACAACACATCAATCAAACGTCCGGTTTGAGAGATAATGGCTTTTCCGTTCCAGGAGCCCAGTTTGAAATATGCTCATTTCTGACCTGGCTGATATCCAAAATAATCAGAAACTCACATAGAGTATCGCAAAAGGACCGTCTCGTCGAAAGAGTCTTAGTGCCACAGACGGCATGTCGATCGGACGCGCGGTCCCTAAGGTATTCACATTTAAGTGAATAACGGGCCTGACCCGTTTATCCCAGTGGGACGACGGGTCAGGTTGACCCAGTTTGATGGGTCTGACCCAGCAGGGGTGTTAGACTAGTCCGAAGAATTACATTACTCATCCCGGCGGGGCATAGCCCAGCATAGCGGGGCACGGCTCGTCCTGGCCTGGCACGGCCCGACATGGCGGGGCGTCGCTCGGCCCGGCTTGGCGCGACCCGGCTGGGTACACAGCCCGGCTGGCTCGGCCGAAGCCGAGCGGGTTCCAAAAGAGGTGGGGGGGGGGGGCAGTTTTCGGCACCGGCGGCACCGCCCTTCCCCAAACCGGATGTCTAGAACAGCCGGTCTTTTGCGCACGTGGCCCGCATGGGCGGGCCCCCAATCCTCCAACACAACTCTCTCCTGGCGCCGCGGTCCAACCCTTCCCGGTGGGCCGACGGGCCGGCCGGTCCTCTAGCAGGGCGCCCTCCTGGCACCGCAGCTCCTCTTCACCCAGCCGACCGACGGGTCGACCAGTTCTTCCGCCGAAGCGGCCCGTGTCGCAGGCAGCAGTTCTTTCCACACAACTGGCACGACGACGCCGGTTCCCTTTTCCTCGTTCCCGGCATGGTGTGATGGTGTCGTGCTTCCACTGCCATAAATTGTAAATTCTAAAATAATAAATGAGAACAACGGAGGGTTGTCAGGCTGTGTTCGTTCGGCCCGCACCCTTTGCGTTAAACGATAGCAATCAGCCATATTCTACAACGATTTCCAATAAGAACGGGGTATGTAAACATCCACTTTCAAGAATAACCCCTACCTCGAAAAGGAGTTCGTGGTTGTCAAGAATCATGGATTATGACATCGTTTCCTTCATCATCGGTGTGAACCCGAGGAAGTGACGTCTCCACTTTTATCACGAAGAGGAGAATAGAAGACATGTCGTCACTAGCGAGTTCCTGCATCAGTGTCTCCTCCCTTGCTGCGGAGGAATAAGAGGATGGAGAAACTGGGGTCGCTGAGCAATGTTCTTCTTCAGAGAGTTGGAGTTCTTCGTTGAGGATGAAGTTATTCAAAATAAAAACAAGAGTTCTCCCAATTACTCCTCACACAAGAATTCTAACCAAAATAAAATAAGGCTTCTCCTTATTTTATTTTATTTTGCCATGCATTCAAAATTTAGAATTCAAACACTCAATTCATTTAATTGATGAGGTTCAGTTAATTAATTAAGTGTGTGTTGGAAAGAATTAAAGTGGGGGAGTGGGGAGAGGTAGAGTTACTCAATTAAATTCAAGCGGGTTTCCAACATTAAACAAAGAAGTTTAATGGGGGGGTTAAGGATTTAGAGAATGTGAAGGGTTGGGGATCGTGTGGGCCCCACCTCACATTTATCCTCACATGGGTAGTTAGGATGCTAGTGGGTCCCACCCTAACTCTCCCATGTAGGATAAAACCACATTAGATAAAAGAATAAAATTTTCCCACAATTTTATTCACTTCCCGTTTATTCCACATTTTTTTAACATCTCCTCTCGAGAAAACACATCTTCAATAAAGGTCCTCTTAAGTAATTACTGGCGCTGCAGTTTAATCGGTGCCCTCAGATTTCAATTCCGAGCACTGGTTCAAAAGATAGAAAACCCTGCTCATTCGTTCACTGAATGTACCCGACCTAATCATCCGAAAATTATTCCAGGCACACCGGGCCTCAAAATCTGGTGGCGTTAGAAATTGTGTAATCATAAAATCCCAAAGAATTTATGAAAAAAATTTCCTTAAAATATATGGGTCTTTACATTTACAATATTTTATCTAAATCCATTTTCATGAATAGTGTAGGCTTAAAAGAAATCTTCAAAATTATGGGTGAAGAAATATGGTGAGGATTATATCACCGTATTTAAGACGGATAAGATAAGTATAATGAAATTTGGTTCCCCACAAAGAGCCCAATTTTTTTTGAATAAATCCTAAAAACAACATGCCCATTTTATTTGAAATTATAGACCATTTACGACAGAAATAAAAAGATCATGTTTTGTGGGTTAATGTTTTTGTTTTAATAGCATTGTGCATTGTTCATTATATTTTTGTTATAATCCTTCAAATATCAAAGATTCAAGGAGGCCCATGTTAATGGGGAATAAGATGATGATGAAGGTGAAACATCCATATATAATGAAAAATTTGTATACCCAAGACATATATGGATTTCTAGAAAATGGAAATGATGTATAAAATCATGGTGGTTATAAGATTGGTTCATTAAAATGTTGACATGTATCAAATGTTTATGGGATGATAATATCACAAAATATATTAAATAAAGAATAGTACCCCTTGGGAATATGGTAAAATAATAGTTCAAGTCATAACTTTCCCAAGAAGATATCAAAGAATAGAAATGAATGGTCCTTGGATACTGAATCCATGAACTTGAAGAGGAGTGATATATCCAAAATAACTAATGTGACGAAATGAAAATTAAATCATCCATGTGGATACTCTATGAAGGCTTCCATTAACCCCAAATATATATTAGTAATCCAGATAAAAAATCTATAAAAGTAACAAAAGATCAAAGAGACACAAGATAAATCCAACCCCAATGGAGAAATAAAAATTCCATATGAATAAGTCAAATTTTATGAGAGTCTTTCAAAAAATTACAATGATTATGCTAAATAATCACTTTTTATGAGGTGAAACGTAGTTGAGAACACTAATATAGATTTATCTATAATAATTCCATTGAAATAAGATTTATTAATGAAGATAAAAGTTACACTATGTTATATATGTTACTTAAAGTATCTCAAGAAGAGAAAATTCACACATATAGAAATTTAAAAAATGATAGAATCCATAATACCACATGATAAAATAGAATTGAAGTTTTGATGTGAAAACATTAAGAGTAGAGGAAATGGGGCAACTTGGAAGAGAAAATAATCTCAACCTTATTTTTCTCATTAAGAAGAAAGGAAGAGACACATCATTTCATTAACCTTTATTAATTATATATATGATTATTATGCAAGTAATTCAAGGTGAAGCATGACATCCATGGGAGAACCTATGGTATTGGATAGGTTGTAAATAATTTAATTTTTTTAAAAAGAAACCACACTAGAATGATTACTAAATTAGAATATTAAAAATTATTATTAGAGGAAAATACTTGATAAATTTTATGTGCTTATGTCTACACATAATTGAAAAGAAAAGAACTTCCAATCCTGGTTTGATCTTAAGTTTTAAATTCCAAAATATCATATTGAGGAAGATTATTCTTGGTTAAGTTGTAAATATTATAAAATATATAAAACCATGAGAAAAAAAATCCTTTTTTGGTGTATTCTCAATATAGAGACCACAGAGAACATATATTTAAAATATTCATCATCATGGAGATCATGATAAATGTATTATTTATTGGAAGACAAGGGGAGTATATTATAGAAGCTTCTAGAATAACTATTTCAAATAAAATATATTTATTCTATAATGATCTTGATGGAGTGTTATTGAGAAATAATGTCCTTAATCACTCATCATTTATAATTAAGAAGAAAAATATTAACACCAAGGGGGATAAGTTAAATTAATCAATGACATAATAAGAATTAGAAGTGTACCAAGGTTTTTTATCTAGTAAAATTTTACTTAAATGTTTTTAACCAGTCTGTTTATTTAAGTAAAAGAGTTTTAGGTTGATTTATTTTGTAATAGTTTTATATCACAATTGGTATCTTTATACTGAAATATAGTTCAACAGTCATTGATGTTATTTTTATGATCTTTTATTTCATTTAGTGTTAAGTTCATTTTTAAATGATTTTCTTTTTCAAAATCATATCCTCTTATTTTCTACACAAAGTATTGAAAATATAGTTTTAGAGTGAGATGATTGATGAAACAGTACTTAAGAATTAATTGACACTATTTTCCCAATTACATTATATTTCTTGTCAATAAGGGGGTGAGTAAGTGAAATGAATGTTTTATGGAAAGGGGGAGAGAAATAACAAAATATTCACATATTTATATGTTCATTTTGAAGGTATTTCCAACAAATTAAAATGGGGAAATTGTTGAGACAAAATCATGTGATATATATTTGTTTTTAATTTCTTTCAATGTATTAAATAGATTTCATTTATAACAATATATTTATGAGGTTGTAAATAAGTAGTTTCCTATAAGTTTGGTTTAAGTTTCCAAGTCTATTAATGAATATGGTGATGATAATGTCTTGACTATAAAGAATCTAATCTTTTTGAAGAAGAGAAGAAGTGCCCAAGTCATGTTATTTAAGAATATGATAGATATTTTTATTTCCTTTGTAATATTTTGAATACTTACATTACTTGAATATTAAAGTTTATTTGAATATTTTAAATAATTTATGATGAATAGTGAGTTGATGTTAATTTCTAAAAAATGTGCTTGGATGTTTATATAATCACATTTGATAAGAATATAATTAAATTAAATCCTCCATATATTGTTCCTAGAAGGAATAACACAGTCAAAGAAATACAAGTATAGTAGAAAATGGTGATTGGATGGATTCTAGTAGACAATGACGATCTGATGAATTTGAGCAGACTGAGGCAATCAGACTAATGGAAGGAAAATGTGTTTGTCTGAAAATTTTTCATAGGGACACCAAGATATTTTTTTCCAAAAAAGGAGATTCTTTACTATTCCACAAAGAACCAAACATTATGATTTCTTAAATATATTTATTATTCCACATATGTTTTTTCAAATGAAGTTGTTGAAATAATATGAATCTTTCTTGTAGATTTTATAGGAAAAATAAGAGTTTATGGAATTACTAGACAGAGAAAGATGGTAAAACATTAGTGATTTCATCAGATATAGGAATGTTTTTAAACCCTCTATAAAGAGTTTTTTGTACATAGTACCCTATAAGAATAATATTTTTTAAATAATTAAACAAATGATTTTAAGAAAAGTTATCAGATATATATTTTCATGTGTAGTGATCAGATAAAAGTTTTTAAGTGAGGTCATTGGACATAAGTTTCAGAGTGAATTAATCATAAATATAATTATAAATGAATTTAATTATAAATATGTTTTCAAGTGATGTTTAATTATATATAAGTACGTTTAGGGCTTTCTATATAGGTAACCTATAAATCATAACTGACAAGAAAATATGTATATTACAAAAATGAATTAATTCCTATGAAGATGTATCAGATGAAGGTTTAAAGATCTTTACAATGTTTTTATAAAGTCTTACACTGTGATAGTGATGATATGGATGTTCAATGATTCAATAATAATGAAGTTATTATGATTATTATAACTAAGATTTTAGGATGTTTTGACGAATTTGATGCTAATATTTGTGGAATATTCTGAAAATGTTTTTTGACTCCAATTTAATCTGAGATTTGTAGGTGGTCAACTAAAAGAATACCTAAGTATGAATTAATGTTTGGAGTAGGAAGTTTAAATTTGAAGTCCACAATTCTCTCCTTTCTTTGAAAAAATTGAGGATACATAAAGTGGACTTGGATTACATTGAAGTGGTTGTTACTGCTGTGCCAGTTGTTGAAAAATTGAGGTTTAGACCCAAAAGTTTCTGGGAATTTTATTTAGGTACAAGAATCAGAAATAAAGATACATAAAAATAATTACCAATAGAAGAAGGTAGATAATGAAGAAGTGAGGCACTGAAATAAGAATGTATGAAATGAAGATGTGATATCCACAATAAATCAATTATGAACAAACATGTATCATAGAGATAAATGAAGTACTGCATAGATAAGTGTTAGAAATATGGTACTAAATAAAGAATGGATTAGATGAACTAGTTTCAGATGAATATGATTGGGAAAATTATATTAGATAGAGAAGTTTCATATGAACATATATTGAATATATATGTGAAGAATAATACAAAAAAATTTCATATAGTAGTGAAGAAGAAATTGTAAGAGAGGTTCACCACTAATCCAATAAAGAATACTTTTGGTATCAAGAACAAATATACTCAAATAATTTATAATCATTCATATATTATTGGTGTCAGTAAAATCTAGGGAGAATAGAACTATTATAGAACATATGTACTAAATAAGAAGAAGAAAAAAGGGGATTATGAAACTAAGAGAAGATAAAAGTGATGTGTAGTTTTATCAAATAGAAAGAAGAAGAATAAGAATGGAGGTTATGTGCATTATATGTCATATAGATAGTAAAGAGGTACTGAAGCCTATAAACAAGAATAATAACAGGAGTAGAATAAGTATTAAATTTTTTCAAGAAAATAAGCATTCCATTTTACTGATGTTAATGGAAAGAGGGTTGTATACACTAATTTTCAAACAAGATATGAAGAATAAGAGTTTTCTGTATGCTTCTGTAAAAGTAAGTGAAGCGGTGGAAGTTAATAGAGAACTGTGACATTCAACTAATGTTACATCTAGTTGGGTATTTAAATAATGTTTTAAATAAATTGATAAGTTGAAGACTGCCTACATAGGAATTATAAATATCCAACAATGTGTTATATTTGGAATGATAAATCAATAGTCTAGGGAATCAATATTGTTTTGTATCCCCATTCTAAAGTATAGAGAACTACACTGGGGTCAAGATTGTTTATAAGTAAAACCACTATAATTGATACCTCATTATAGTAGTGATTATATGTATTGGTCATAACATTACAAAGAAAATACTAGCCAATATTTTTGGGTATTTAACCTTGTAAAAAAATGTTCAATATTTTACTCACTTTCATCTACTTGTTTATGAAAATGAAGAGAGAATAATAGAACCAATACCCTAACATGTCTAAGAGGTAAATGATTAAAAATTATTAATTGGATGAAAATGTAATCCACACCAATTCACCCACTATTATTGTTTATAATATCACAAAGTTTCCTTGACACTAAAAATTTGAGAAAATTAAATAATTTTAATTTTTTTTTATTTTGAAATATTAATATTAATGGTTAAATCATTATTAATATAACACTTTTAGTTAGTCAAAAATCAAAAAAATATAGCTTGTTATGAGTTTCATCCCTAAAAATCATACCTAAAATTCTAATGTAATGAACCTATAACTTCATAAAAAATTATAGAACATTCATTAAAAATATTTTAAAGATTTTTTATAATGAAATTATGACCATGGAATGATAATCAAAATCATTGTACCAAAAAATACATAGAATTGTTAAATATACAGACACTAACAATAAATATCAACTAAAAATAGGTAAAAAATATATAATAAATGAATGTAAAATAATAATGTAAAATTATATAAATATGACTAAGTTTATAAAATAAATTATTAACGTGTCTTTTTTTATGGAGGATAGAGTGTTTGTGAAAAAGAAAGAATACATGGTAATTTTTTTCTTCATTAAATTTGACATTATACGATTAAGTGCATCATATTTTCTAATTATTTTATGGTGAATTTACACTTTTTTATTTATATTTACATTTACTTCACATAATATCTATGTTGATATATTCCTACTGTCACAAGTTCTAATCATTATATGTGCTCTTTGTCATAATTTTCTTTCTTTGAGATATATTTCATGTTTTTCATTTATTTTTTTTGTATATTCCACCTATTGAAAAAATTATATCATGATTCTATCTTTACTAATTTTATTTAATATTATAATTCATGTTCACCCTTTCAAGGTATTTTTATTCAATGGTTACCAATGATGTAATTTTTTTCCGTCTCGATTTTTCTTCTTTGAGAAATGTTTTATATTATTCACCTATATTCATTTATAAGGTGTACGTACTTACCATTTGGAATATTATATATTATTTATATTTTTTTCATGGTATTTAATATATTTCTCAGGTTTTTTAATTGTAATTTTGGTTTAAAAACCATATGGGGTTTTATTTAAAAAGATTACTCTAAGAGTTTTAAAGTCTTTACCAAACTATTTTTCTTCCATATTATTTATATTATTTGATAAATTTTATTATATATATTTCAATGATGTGTTAAATTAAATTTTATTATATTTATATTTATTTAAAATGCTATAAAATGAATATTTTTACATTTTTCATATGAGTTTTTTTAATTTGTTTATAAAGTTATGAAAACAATGTTTTTTCATTTACTACTTGATATCCTTTTATCACTATCATGTATGTTCTTCATGATGAAAGTTCATTTTAAAATTTTCATGGATTTATAAAGTAAACAAGATTTCCATTTTTATGTGAATTTTTAAATTTTCATAGTTATTATTTCCTCTCATTTTTATATGATAAAGATAAAGTCTTTTACTTATGGGTTTCAAAGGATGTTTTATGTGTTTTATAATGAAAGTACAAGACCCAATGTGTTTTATTAATTTATGGTTCTTGGAAATTATATATTATGATAGGTGTGTATTATATATACCTTTAAGGATTTAGGTAATGATTTATTATGTAAATATATGATATTTTAATTAACTTTTTATGTTATTCCATTGAGGTTTTATAATGTTTAAATTAATTGTTTATGTTATTACATTTTTAATGATACTATAATTAACTAGTTATGTTATTCAATCAAAATGGGTATTTGAATTTTTTGTTCCAATAAGCTTTATGATTTTTTTTCTTTTTAACTTGTGGTATGGAACTCTTGAGTTATGAAGTTAAAATGTATCTATGTTATGTTTTTATAGATCACAATTTTTGAATAATTATTTCACACACCATTTACACATGTCTTAAGAAAAAATTCTTTCTCTGAATCATGTTTTATATTCCATTTTTAATTATGTATTATTTTATTATATTATGTTTATGTTCCCTGATTATATTCTCATACCCACATGATCATGATATGAAAACTTATGGTATTTGATTTATAATACCTATGGTAAACCTTGCTAAGAATTTGACATCATACTTATTTTATTTCCATATCCCAATTCTATGAATAAGAGTATTATATATGATATGTCTACAAGAATATCATGTGTGGGGAATTTTGTGGGAGATGTTGAAGGCTTTATGTAAAATAATAAATTCTAACTATAGTGGGTAAAAATTACCATTTAGATAGAAGGACACGGGATTGTTACATAAAGGGAATTATCTAATTCTCTAACTATAACCTCAAATCTATTGGGTATTTATGTGACCCAATATTGGTTATTTATATTTTAATTATGAATAATAAAATTTGGGTCTCTTTATTACACATCAAAGCTAGTATGTAAATTATTTTTTTACCACCATTTATTGGAGTAAAGGTCTTGGGAAGTCTTGGTTAGTGTCAAAGTGGTGTTTAGATGACTTTATATGTTAGGATGTTTTTAGATAAAGAAATTTTAAGAGTTGAGGATACTACCATATGTTAATAAGTTTAAGGGTGATCATGAGATAAAAGATATAAATACATTTTTAGGTAATATAATATTATATTTTTAGGTTATTAATGATATTTTTATTGAGTTTTAAGATGAATACATGATTTTGGTATTGATAATATATTTGGTTGGTATGTGATTTGAGGATGATGTAATTGTGGTTAGTTGAAAAAATGGATTGATTTTTTTTGGGAAAATAAGTTGAGCAGTATTCATTAAATCAGGGATTAAATGGTAATTTTATAATATGTAAATTTAGGTTACTTTAGAAAATGATTAATATATTTTTTGGAAGGATATATGATTAAGGTATATATTTATTTTATGAGTTATTAATGTTGTTTGGGGATAAAGGTTATGTTGATTTTTGGGAGCATAGGTTTCCCAAATTTTTGGGTTTAGAATATAGTAATAAAGTCCATGGTAAATTTAGGTTTATTAATTTTTTGGGATTAGGTTATTAATATTAATACAATGAAACTTATGGAAATATAGGTCGAATGAAAATATTTATAGTTTCAGTTAATAGTTGAATTGAATAAATCTTGGGTTAAAATAAAGGTGTTATTGGATAATACATCTAATGATTGATTTTTCAACTTAACATGATTATTGATTATTTTCATAACTATTTGGCTGGAAAGAAGATCATGGAAATAAAGCGGCGAGGGTTTTGTTAATAATAATTCCTAAACCAACTAAGGAATCATATTTGGTAAAAATGGTTGAGATAAATTTAAATCTCTATATATATCTATAATAATGGGAAAATGACTTTCCTATTCATACTTTATATTGTATGGATTGTGTATCATTATAAATTATATAATTATTATGGATACCCTTCAATTTTATTATTACTGAGTGATAATTAAAATTACAAATACATAATTTATATATGGGTAGATAATGTAACACCACGAGATTTAGAAAATATTAAAATATTACATTGAATAGATTGTATCACATGAAAAAATAAATAAAATGAACAGTGATATATTTTATTTTAATTCAAGATAAACATTAATACAATGTGATAATAAAATGATAAATATCATTAATAAAATTAAAATAAGAGTATAACATCATGTAAATTTAAAAAATAATAAAATAACTTTTTATAAAGACATGTATTTTAATTTATTACATATCATTATTATTATTAAATATTGATTGTATGTGTTATAATACTAATAAATTGATTAAAATTTATTGGTTATAAGATAAATAATTAATGGGATATTATTAAATGAATATAATGTTAAATATTTTTTATTGAACTATTTTTAAAGTGTTACACATCTTTATTTTTCACTTTTAATGGATAAATCTAATAAAATATTTCAATATAAAATAATATATTTACAATAATTTAATTATTAATTCATATTGTAATGCCCTGATATAGAAACCATCCAAACTTGAGTTCCACATGTCCTAAAGTGGGCTTCCCTATACAGCAAAGGCTATATAATAAAAGTGAGGACTTAATATGTACAATGGAAAGACTATTCCATTGAATTAGATTCATAATAATAGTGGGAAAAAATCATCATAAACATATATAAACATCCAAGTATAGAAGTTACAAATTAAACATATCTAATAATATACATGATGCAGTCATACACAACATAAAACTAATCTCAAACTATGTTTATCCCAAATATAAAATAAAACATAATACAACAGACACACACTGGTCTTACTGTTATCTCCAAGACTCACAGACCCTATATCCATATACAATTGAGCTACACCATCCTGATCTACTCCACGTCCCGTGATTTGACCTAAAAAGAATAAATTAGTTCTATACATGCACCAATATGCCCAAACATGGTTTGAGCATAAAAATAAATATGGTATCATGAATAAAACCTAAAAAAACCTTCATATGCATGTGTATTCATGAGGAAAATAAATCCAATTAATAATTTTTTTGATTCTTCATACACTAACCAGAATACCATGGATCCTGAAGAGATTCACACACATATTAGGTCATTGGGTGATAAATGGGCCACCCCAATAATTGAACATACTTTATTTGGTGCCATAATGGAATCCACTTATTTCTTCACACCACTATAACTGATGCTTGGACCGTACCCAAACAATTAGGGTAGAGAAAAATATAAACCATGACCCAATACCCACAAACAGTAGACATAACCATATGTCTATATCATAACTCCCTATCTAATCACTATGGGTAGGGTCCATTAGTTATGAATCTTATTATACCATGACCTAGAATCCAGGATAGTCCACCACCCAAGATTTCTCAAGTCATGGTCCAATTCATGAAAATGACCCAATACACTCATGAAATTGTCCTCAACCCAAGAATACTCAACGAAATGTCCAATAAGTACATCGACCCATCACTTCACACTTAGAGAGGTCACATCAAGAACATTGACCCATCCTTATAGACCATGGGGAGGTCACCAGTGCATTGAACCAAGCCTATATGAGGTAATTCCCTCAACCTAATACCTAATGATATATAGTACTATCATAGTTTATACACCTTGAACCACTACTTGAGGAAACTGAGTCATACATCCATATACCTTGACCTATCCCTTGATGGCCAAGGAGGTAACATCAAGGACATGTAATATAGGCTGGGACCCCAAGCCAAGACACTACTCATCAAATGATTTAGGGTAATAGTCACTTGTGACCAAGGCCCTCAGCTCCACGATTCTCAACTCACCTACTAGGGAGCCCATTGGGTCCTCCAAACCCATAACCATCTCTCTTTATTGATACCATGTTAATACTATCACCCACTAGTGACATCACTACTTGAAGGATCCCACTGAACCCCATGGGGTCAGTCCAAAAACATAAAAAAGTCCCTCATCACTCTTGGTGCCACTACCCCGGGACCATCCCAAGCTATCATGTTCTACCAAACCCTAGCCTCAATAAGAAGGGAATGATTGTTATTTGACACCCCTTGGCATTCTAATGCTATGTCTTGAAAAAAATCCTCAACCGACACTAGGGATTATCAAACATACCATAAGGGAGAACCCTGAACCCATCAACCAAAGTATTCCCTTATCAATAATATACAAAAATTCTTAAAGTAATCTTATCACACTAACCCTATAATTTTTCCATTTCCACCATCCCCAACCTCCCATACTTCCTCCAACACTCGCTCAAACTTCTAGGGAGTCCATCGACCCTTAAACCTTCTAAAAAACCTTATATTAGGATGTTAAGACATTCAGGTTCCCAATCTAAACCCTATATCTTAAGACTAACCATTCTCTAAATAGAAAAATTTAAATTCAATCTCAAAATATTGACCCTAGAAATCTATAGGCCATTATAGATATAAAATAAGATTAATAATTCTTAATATTTTGAAAGTATAATCCTTATAAGAAAGTTTTTAATTATATTTTATATTTTTATATCAAATTTAAATTAAAAAAAATTAGAATTTGAATTCTATAAAATGAAATTTATTTTCAAATTCATCATGTTAAAATTTTCATTTGGTGAATTGTTAGGATTTTTCTAAAATGTTTTATTTTTAGGAGAATAATGAAAAATACTATTTTTACAAATACCATAAATTTTATTATATCGTTATGATATATGAATGACTTAAACATATATGTATCATTTTTCTCAAAAAAAAAATACATATGATGAGTTAAAAAATATATTTAAAATTACTATATTTAATTTAGAGATCTTTGTTGACTCTTTGAAAGCTATGTTATATTTTCGTCTAATAAAAATCTAGTTTGACCATTTTCCATTAATTAAGTGTTAAAAATGATCTATTTGGGTTTTTCTCAAATTTAAAGTCAAAATTTATTATTTTTCTAAAAATAAAAAAATAAATATAATGGTATTCAATATTATATATGATTATGGTGTAAAATAATTTTTATGATTAAAATTAATTTATCTGAAAACTGTTTTTATTACGCTAAATATAATTTTATTAAAAATAATTTTTACCACCTCTGGAAATTGAATCTTATAAAATGGGTTTAAAATTTTAAATCATACTTTTCAAATTATTTAATAATATCTATTTATTTTTTATTCTTAAAAATAAGTTACCATAATAAAATTTAGTCACCATAGTAGATGATTAAATAGTTAACGTGAGATTAAATTAAGATACAAGGTCACAAATATCACAACAATATATCCTTAAATTATTTTATATAGGATTTATCAATATCCATATTATATATTTTAATTTTTTATTCATTTATATTCCACTATATTTGATAATGACTTCCCATGTTTATATTTTTAAATTAATATAAATAAAATGAAATCCCTATTATCTATAAATAGAACCATTTTCCACCCAACATCTCTACACACCTTGATATCCTTGGATCCAAAAATTAATAAAAAAAACACTTCCTCAAACCTATTTCCAATGTCGTAAAGGTTTCAATATCCCAAAAATAGCAATCAACGAAGGATTAAGGCAAGTTCTAAAGGGGGTGATCCAATATAGAGGTAATTGTTTTAACGAATTCTACAAAGTTTAATTTATCTACTACATCATTAAAATATAATATAATCATACCAATATAATTAAATAAGTGTCATTATTTAAATACAATGATATTATTTTGATGTTAATACCATTATTTATCTCCCACACCTCCATTGGAAAATGAAAATGTCGCCCCTGTTATGTGTGGACTTCAACCACCATGATAGATGCATTTAATTTTTCATCACCACCTTGCATGGATGGCTATAAAAATTAATTTAGTGAATAATTTTGATATTTATAACATGATTAACTTCATATAAATATATCTTGTACATTATTTTAATAATTTTAATAAAAAAAGTTCATTATAAAATTTAACTGCATAATACGAGCCTACAAAGACACTTTCCTTTATTTAAGTATATTTCGGAAATCCTGTTGAACATTATGAATTTGTTTCTACTAGTATGATATGATATTAATATTTAAATATTGTTTTTATTTGTTTTGGAATGTTAATATTATCATTTAATGTTTTTTAAGATACCACTTTTAGTTCATTAAAAATTATTGAAAACTATCCCATTACATGTTTTTACTTTTATAAAAACACATAAAATTCCATTGTAATGAAACTATATATTCATATATAATTATGGATCATTCACTAAAATATGTTGAAAATTATTTAGGCAATTAACTCATGGACATGGAATTAAAACTAAAATCAGTATATCAAAATATATGAAGAATGATTAAAGATACTAACAATAATGATCAACATGAACTAAAAATAGGTAATAACTATGTAATAAATGAGAATAAAATATTAATTTAAAATTATATAAATATGAATACTTTTATAAAATAAATTATTATTGATTATTATTTTATTATAAAGGATTTTAAAATGCATACAACAAAGTGAGAATATAAGGTAATGTTTTTCGTCATTGAATTTGATATGATAAGATTATGTGCATTCTAACCTCTAATAATGTTTTTGTATTTACACTTATTTTATGTGTATTCATTTTTCTTTCACATAATATATACCTTTATATATTCTTACTTCACATGTTATGATCTTTGAAAGGGTTATTTGTCTCATTTTTCTTTCTATGCGACATATTACAAGTTATGCACTTATTTTATTATATATGGTGTATAAACTACCTATTTTACATATTATGTCATGATTATATCATTCTTCAAGGAATTAAATATTAAATTTTATTTTCCATACTTAAGGAGGCTTTTATTCAATGTTTACTAAAGTTGTATATTTTTTTCATCTCGATTTCTCTTATTTGAGACATGTTTCATATTAGGTACATATATTCATTAATAAGTTGTATATAAATCCAATTTGAAATATTATAACATATTTCTATTTTATTCATGTTTTTTAATCTCTTTCTCTTGTTTTATATTTCAATGTATCTTTTATTTTAAAATCCATAAGGGGTTTTATTTAAAATCATTGCTTTAAAAATTTTGATGTCTTTACTAAACTATTCTTCTTCCATATTCTTTATATTATTTCAATAATTTTATTCTCAACACTTCAACGACTTCTTCAAGTAAATTTATTTTATATTTGACTTTATTTAAAAATATTGAAATATGAATTCTTTTAAGTTTTTTCATACAAGTAATTTGGACCTTCTTTATGAAGGTACAAAATGAATGATTTTTTAACACTTACAATTTGATATATAATTTTTTTAGGAATCTTACTTTTAATTTTTTATTATATTATAATATAAATAAGATTAATTTTTTATATGATTTTTATATGATATTTCTTCTTATTTTTATATAATACTATATGGTATTATTTTTATGGATTTCAATGAGAGTTTTTATGAGTTTTATTAAGAAATTCAATTCCACTCTATGTTTTATTAATGTTACAATGCTTTAAAATTATATATGATGATGGGAGGTTATGATATACCCCCATAATGCATTGGTTAATGATTTATTCTCTGGATATATTATGTTGTAATTAATTGGTTATGTTATTCTATTATGAATGTTTTTGAAATTTAGTAGTTAAGTTATTATACTAAAAAGGTGTTATGAATTTAATGTTCCAAGTTATCTTCATGTTTTTAATTTTTTTATGATTTATTATAATATTTTTTTAACAAAAATATAGATCTAAAAAGTGGAAACTTATCTATGTTCTATTTTCATGGAACATGATTATTTAATCATTCTTTCACACTCCATTTCCTCATGTATTATGAAAATATTTGGGCTATGAATCTGATCTATGATTCATGTTTTATTCGGTATTTGTTTCTTATATTATGTTCATTTAACTTGATTATATTATCATACCCAAATGATCATATTAAATCACACACATGAGCCTCATTCCAGTTGGTGAGGACTTGGAAAGTGCATCCAAGCGACCCGAGATCAAATCGAAGTAGATGAATATTTCTGGGTTACTGTAGCAGTACTATAACAGGTGTTGTTTAGTACTATAATAGCTAGAACTATTCATCTGTTTGGGCCTTTGGGCCACTAGTTTGGTCCTCGAGTCCTTCAAGGCCTTTGGGCCACCCATGGCCTTCAGGACAGTTAGGATTTTGGCCCAACTGAAGGCCTTCAAGCCACATCAAGGCCATTCGACCACCTTGAAATGAAAATGTACCAAACATATTACAGGAAACAGGGCTCCATATGTGGATTAAGATAAGACACATTCACTAGATAAGAGCTAACCATACATGACAGAATGAGGGGGTATTGCATTTCCATTAGTACCAAGCATGTGCAACTCTACATAAGACAACTTGCTAACTAGCCATGCAAATGTGGAGAGATGACATCACAACATTTTTTGGGGAGGGGAATTTCTATATTTTCTTGTTTGGGTTGATTTCCTAAGACATACAGGTCTTGTAATGTCACTTAAGCCTTCTTCCCCTGTAATAGATCCACGTTATCCCTTGAAAAGTGGATTATAAAAAATCCATAAAAATTGAAGGCCTTTGGGCTATTTTGGCAGGAAGATCACTTATGATCTTTGATTGTTAACAATAATCCTTACCCTTACAGAGTGTTTTAGATCATCCTTATTATCTTTCGATTTACCTAGGTGATGAATCATAGTCTCATATATTATATTTATAAATGTGTATTATGTGGGGATAATTTTATGGGAAATGTAGTAGACTTTATATAAAATAATAATTTATATTATAATAGAAAAATACCCATTTGGATGGAAATATAGGAGTTAGTAGCATAATAGATATTTCCTAATTCTCCAAAAATATAATCCTAAAAACATCTTGGTGAAGAATGTGACTCAATATTGGTTATTGATATTATAATTATGGAAGGATTAATTTGGGTCATTTCATTCAATATAAAATATTCTATATAAAGGATTTGTTTTTACAACTATAAATATGTGTACATGTCTTGGTCTATCTTAGTTATCATCATAAGTGTGATTAGATAACTTTAAAAGTTATAATTTTTTCAGATGATGACATTTTAAGAGGTGTGGATACTACTATAGGTGAATATTTATATGTGTGATCACGTGTTAATATACATAAGTACATTTTTAGGTCATATATGATTTTATTTTTAGGCGATTAATGATATTTTTTTAGATTTTAAGAAGCATACATGATTGAGGTATATATAAATTTTTGGTTTGGTATCTGATTTTTTGTTGAGGTAATTATGGTTAGTTGAGATGTAACACCCCAAAAATTTATAATATTTTTTATTTTTGATTAAATTTAATTTTCTTTGCTTGATTTATTTTTAGACAAAAACATATTAACCTTATTCTACACACAACAATGTGTTTTCTTACATTATATACAAGACCTAGTTTGGCTGAACAAAAATATATTAATATTATTATTTAATATAATATATAACAAAGAAATTATATTAGTAATTATGAATAGTATTAAAAACATATTCAATTATATATATTACATATAATTTTAAAATTCATCTTATTTTTTCCTATACATGATATAAGAACAAATTCAATTTTTTAGAAAAAAGAAGTATTTTTTTAAAAAAAGCAGTTTTTCTGAAATATAATGGTGAACACATTATAAATCTAATATTTAAAAATTTTATATATTTAATTTGAAAAAAATAAACTTCTCCTTTCAAATAATAATATCAAAATTTACATTCATTCAATTTTTGGTATTTTTTTGATAAGCCTCCTATTTTGATGAATAGTAAAAAATATTAAATTTTAATTGATAAAAACTTTTTTCATCAAAATAATTTATAGTTTTAAATTATAAATTTTATTTGGTTTAAATTATAAATATTTTTTATTTTTATAATTTAATATATTGTAGGTCATTGGAATTATTCTCAAATTAAAATTGGATATCAACACATGTCAATCTTTTGATCATTTTTACTTAAATAAACCTTTTTTTCTAATTCCATAAACGAGATTAATTTTAATTTAATTACTGAAAATTATATATTTTTAATTTTTAAAAATGGATTCCTTATTTTTAATAATTGGGTATAAATTATGTAAATAGGTTTCCTTTATTTTTTGATATTATGAATAGTAAGTTTAGTAATTTTTTGTTACCTTGGTTAAGGGTAAATTAGGTAATTAAAGATACAAATAATATTATTAATTACCTTAAAACCTGTAAAAGTACTGTTTTATGACTAAATTATACCCTTATCTTCTATGTTTTGAAATGTAATCTTTTAATGGACACTTTTCCATGAATATGACATGAATATTATTAAAATCATTTAATGGGACAAAATGTCACAGTCTCATTTCTTATAAGTATAATAATTTTACTATATAGATAACTAGAAGATAACTTAGATTATAAATAGTATCTGGAAATATACAATAAATACCTACAAAATTTTAATTTATTTACAATTTTTAGAGATTAAATATTTACCATTAATGATGACACAATAGTGACCCAATAATTATTTTGTTAATAGAAATATCAAATAAATGATTTTAAAAAATTTAAAATAATTATAATTTAATTAATTAAGGTGAAAAAAATAAATTTATAGGTGAATTATACATTATAGTAGTATATTAAATTATTTGGTTTGAAGTTATCCTTCTTTTTGGATTTTATTTAAAGTCAATGAAATGAATCGTGTCAAAATTGACACAATTGATATTTTATAAAAATAACATTTTATTAAATTATTTAAAAATGATATAAATAATTAAAAACAACAAATTGATAATTATAAGTTCTAAAATATGAAAATTTTCTATTTATGTACAATTTAAACCATATAGGAAAATATTTATAACCATTTAATATTTAGAATATTATTACGACAAAAAAAATTAAATAGATTAATTAAGGATAAATCACAATGATAAGGTTTAAAACAAAATAAAAACATGTATAAATTTTATTGGTATACATGATTTCGATCCATACTAATATTACCTTTGAAATAATTCACTTTGGAGAGATTTTTAAAAGAAAATTAATTTATATTAATTTAATACGTTGAGAGTTTCCAAAAGTTCCCCCCAGCCCTCTTATAAAAGGGAACCGCTACTTCCCTTATAATTACACCTATAAATCCATTTGTATTTGAAAAACCCTACCCAATTATCCTAGTAACTTTCTTCAATTCATTCTAGAAGCCATAATTAGGGAATAAATCCAAACTAAAGAGTCCTTTTCTGTAAATTAAAAGGATTCACTAAAGAGGTAATTGTTTTACCAATTCAATACAACTATTTCTCTTATTCTACTTCCTATTTCTATGTTGTTTGCATACTAAAGTAATAAATAATGTATAATATATATTATAAAATGTTTTATTATTATGTTACAACCATATTTCTCCTTTTATGCATCCTATAAATAACAGTATCACCATGAGTACATACATACGACTTACCGTCTCCACGTCATGGTGTAACTTATTATTCAACAGTACTTTATTTAGATGGGTATAATGATGAGTATAATGGATATAAATAATGAATATGACATGATAATTATTATTTATAATTAATATACCATCCAATTTCGTACCATTTAACCTTCAAGGGAATGATATCGTTGCTCGTGCGTATGTAAGGCCTACCGTATCCACAATGTGGTGAGATACATTGTCCACATTAACCATTAAAGAATGATTATAAAATTTATATGATGGGTAAAAATAATAATTATGAACTTAATAAGACTATTTATATCAACCGAATACATCCTATTCAAAAAAAACATGACAACCATGACAAAACAGTAATGAGAAAACGAAGCAGTTAACACCTGAAACAATAATAATACTGAGATATTATTAAAAACATTATATAATAGGATCATATATGATATCACAAATATGAATTTGGTTCTGGTATAATTTAGTCACATACTTGAACCATTATATAAGAGGTTAACACATCCTCGACTAATGGAATGTACAAGGTAAGTGTTAATTTCACAATCTCATTATTATCTAAGATTGTTTATATGCAAGTATCTAATAAGACATATTTATCATCTATGTACATGTTTCTTAAAATTTACTTCAAAATACTACTGAAAAGATTTTAAGGTCATTTTTACAGATGTTTTACATTTTATAAAATCTTTTTAAAGGAATCTTTCTGACATTTTCCAAACGAGGTACTTTATAACCTTTTTGAAAAATTAAGCATAGAATGTTTTTTAACTTATAGGACACGAAAATCTATTTTCCACCATTATGAAGCCTTAAAATTTTAAAGGCTCACTTAAAATATTTCATGGTTATTTTCAAAAGAAATATTTTCTTTTATAATTGCACGCATTTTAAATGATTTCAATGTAAAATGAGATATTTTTCTCAAAGAGTTTTAATAAATTTAAATGATTATTGTCATATTTGTCAACAACCTTTGTTGGATTTTATGCTTAATTGGGGTTTATTTAGTAGGATATTATCTTTCATATTTTATTTAATATTTTATGATATGTTTGACTATAGATGTGATATTTTTATACAATTCATCATTTATGGTAAAAGTATTAACATTTTGTATGCTAGTTTTAATACAAATGTTTATATTTTATTTCACCCATTTAATTTGAGGGATGAATTGGACTTAATAAGTGATGTGTGAGGCCCACTATAGACCCTCGATGCATCGGTAGGTCTCATTAGACAAACTAGTGTCTTGTCATGAGACCTTGATGGTATGGTTATGTGTTGTCTTAGCATGAGGCCTTGACGGTATGGTTATGATGTCTGATATTATGCATTTACTTGTTATAGGATTAGTTATTGATATTAAATGTGATTATTCGACTAGTAGAATATCCATGTGAATGTTTAAATGGAATTACTTGATTTATTCTTTCCATATTATGTTCAATGATATGCTTAATAGGATTTTGTTTCATTTTTGTACATTCCTTAAAGTTTACAGTTATTTATGAAAGCTTCAATTGTATTGTTTAACCTTACATAACATCTAAGATAACCCCTTTCTCATGTTTTATTTTATTAGGATCTTAAGAAGTGTATTATTATTTATATATAGGATTAATCTTAGAGAATAATGGAGTTCTAAAATGATTTTCTATGTTTTTTTTTTGAATATTAATGTATAGATCATGTATGTAATCCATTTTTCAAGACTGCTAAACTAATCACTCCTTCAATATTTGATTCCTTATAATCATGACAATGTTTTAAAATAATTCACCGACTATTAGCATATAGGGTTTTGGCATTACAGTTGGTATCAATGTAAATTTAGAAACAACCTTGGAAATTAGATTTATAAAAGATAGCCTAGGGATCATAACCCTAAGATAGACATTGGGGATACGTATTGAGGAATATCCTAAAATTTTGGTAATGTATATATTATGTTGGTATTCTTAGAAAAACATATATGTATAGATACTACAAGTGGATGTGGTTCTAGGAAAGATGTACCTTAGTGTAATAACTCTGAAATAGTGTTTCAGTCTTCACTCAGGGAAACCTAGAACATGGAAAAAAGCCTTACTATGCTCCTAGATTTAAAATTCTAGGGTATATTCTTTGGAAAATTCACATTTTATTTACCGACCATTAAGATGGATTTAAAACTAAATATTCCCCCAAAGTAACCAAATTTTATGATTCTTGGATTTACAATGCTTAAATTTATGTTATGTGATATACCATATTTAGAGTAATGAAAAGTACATAACTTTATATTATAATCTAGTATATTCCATCTTATATAAATGGAACCTAGAAGAAGGAATCAAAAATCCACCAATGAACATGATCTATAGAGTAAGAAGGATCATATCTTTCATGGTATTAATCCAGCATTTCCAAGGGAAATAGTCTACCATGTATTATCATAACATGAGGGAATAATATCATGTTTTAATAAGAGAAGTAAATAATTCTCTTGGTCTATTTATGTTCCTTTCCGTCACAGAGTCTAATGAATGAAAAGGGAAATACCTTAAACACAAAGTGATTCATCCTTTGAAGAAACTTCAAAAATCGACAAAGTCATGAACATAAATTTCTTTAAGCATGGGCCGCACAAGTTCCAAGATGGTCACGCAGGTATACCTATACGCCACATATTGGGCGTGTAGGTGACCTATCCGCCCAATTTGATTTTTACCCAATGTCTTCAGAAGCCTATAAATACCCATGGTGGGCCCCCCATTTCGAGGACTGAAAAATTCCAAAAGTCATATTTAAGCTCCCAGTGCCATAGTCTCTTCTTGAAGTATTCCGAACACTTTGAAGGTAATTTCTTACTTATAATGGTAGATCTAAAGAAGTGGGAAAAGGCCTAAGTGTTGAAATTCACCAACACTTGCGCACCTAAGTGTCTAACCCATAAGGCAAGATGGACATACCTGCGCGCCACCTTATCCCTTCAATGGAACCTGCACGCCACTCATTTGTATGTATTTATGGATAATACTAAGGTCTTGAGCCAAGCCTCACCCAAATATTACCCCATTGGTTAACCGGCGTGCAAGTACACCTGTGACACGCAATTACACATGCACGTCTAGGACTTGCGCGCCCCACCAAGACCTGCACGCCTGCCTCTTTTTCGGTGCCCCTCTTTCCTATTTAGCTCTTTTCATAAAATCCACCTCTCCTCTTCAATATTTATGCTTCAAAACCCTTTTCAAATTCATTTATGACATGGTTCCTTTATTGTCTTCCTTATCTGGAAGGAATTCTGTGGAAAATCCCTTAAAACATAGTGATTTACATGCCTTTATGTCACCAATGTTAGTGATTTCATTCATTCAACATCATCCATTAAAATGAGTTGATATTTAATATAGGCATCCTTCTTAGGAGTAAGCCCCATGTTCTCTAACATGGGCCTCCTTTTCTGGAGTAATCCACAGTCATAATTCCCTAACCTAGGCCTCCTTCTCAGGAATAATCCTCAGTCATAATTTCTCTTAACCAGTCATAATTTCTCTTTGATCTGGGATTCTTTATCCGGAATAAAACCCAATCATAAGTCCACTATAATTTGGGAATCGTTATCGGGATTAAGTCCTATGATAAAGTTTCCAAATCTCCAAAAAGCATATATACCTATATGGACCTTGTTCCCGGGATTCTTCCCTGAAGTAAGTCGCAATCTTCATCTTTCTAAACAGTCATACCTATGTAATACCCACATCATTCTTTGAGACTACATCTTTCATGGCACAAATAGTTAGGTTTACTAATAGCTCTTGTTTCTCACACTGAGCATGACTCACATGAGCTTCGAGTGTAAAAGAAACCATGACACATCTTTTCGGGCCGTTAATCATATGTAAGCCCCACAATTCTTAACCCAACTACATGGACATTGATATTTACCTTAAAAGTGGAGTAGGACTTTGATCACTACATTGAAAGTGGAGTACGTAGGAAGCCTTTCTAAGGTTAAATCCTATTATCCATTAATTATCATATGTCCCATATAACATTAAACTATATCTTAACTCCCGAACTACATGGGTCTTGATTCCTTTTTTAAACAAGGATACATAGGTAGCCCATCTGCGGGTACGATCCCAACTCTGAAATAATCCATGTCATTCTAAACGACAATAAACTTCAAGTTCCCCACTGAGTGGCTCTAAAACCATAATGGTTATCATAATGACCAAGAGATTTCTATATAATGTATTGAAAAATACCATTGACTAAGAATCTATAACAAATAAAGATGATTCTCTATTGATGAAGAACCTCAAATACATATAAAAGATTCTCTAAATCTCATACATATCAATCATTGATTGTAAAATATAAGGAAAGATCATTTTCATACATGGTAATATAATAAGGATTCGCGAACATAACTTAAATCTATAAAGAGAGTCCCAGAGTAGACAATAATTCCCCCCAAAAAGGTGTGATGAGTCCGACCTCTCATCCTCTCGACCAATGAAAATTCTTAAGCCTCATCGATCCACAACTAATGAGAACCTACCTTTGGAAAGTAGGTCCAAACGGATATAGAATCATTTGATATTTCTAGTTCTACAAACAAACCCATTAGAAACCGATTGGAATGTTTGAAACATAAGAAAACAAGGTCATCCCCATTTCTATAGGAAACAAAAAATGGTGAATCGGACGTGAATCCTTAACCAAGATAAAATGATGTTTTACTTAATTGTTATGCCCCTATTTAAACTCAATGAGAGGGACAACAAAATAATCAATAACATATGTGATCATCTAAATGATATAGTGGCTAAAATTATCTTGATCAAGTTTTTTATGTCAAACATGAACACTTTTCCAAGATCTTCTGTGTTACAGAAATGGCTTCTCAAAAGTTCACACCAGTGAATACCTCTACTGTGAATGCATCTACTGCAACTCCTACTGGAACTTCGTCCACTCTGAGGAATAAATCACCTACTCAGTGTCTTCAACGCTGGGTATCAAATGAAATGGTTAAGGAATACTGTCGAAAAGTTACCATTCCGACTCTAGAGGCCACCCGATAGGCCCTCAAAGTCAACAATTCACCCTGGTTGTCTGGATAGCAGCGACCAACAATCAAGAAGTAGGTGGTCCCAACCACCATCTCCAACAATTTCAGGTCGTTATCCCCAAGACACAATGACCAGTCCCTCCCATTTTATGTGGAGGTGAATGAGAAGGTCACTCAAGACCTTTATTCAAGGAGACATGAGTCCGTCCCGAGAGCTCCCATCAATAATCACCACCAGACTCGTGCGGTAGTGCACCCTCAACATGATGAGGGTATCCCTTTTAGGGGTTCGACTCTGGTTCCTCAGACCTGAGCATGCACGATGAACCACCAGTGGTGAAATCTGGTCAACAGGGACTAGGTTCTTACTTTTTCCCCTGCCAGAAAAATCCATCAACCTAACATGACAGAAAACAACGAGCGGGCACATACACCCGTTTTTTCTAATCCCGTTATCCAGCAGACTCGTCGGGCAGCAACCCACCAATCTCTCCAAGAAATTTGGGCTGAGTATTATAGGCAGGCATATACACCTGTTTATAATTCATCAACCAGTCAATAGGCTTGTCTGACTGTACCCAAAGAAGGTCGCCAATCTAATATGGTGGAAATTGATAAGAAGGAACACACACCTGTTTTCAATCAACAATTCTGTCAATAGTCTCGTCTTCTAGTATTAAAAGAAAATTGACAACCATACTTGATGAAGAATACACAGCAGGGACATACACCTGCCAATGTTCATAAGGCATACCAACAGTCTCGTTTGGTAGCACTCAGAGAAGTCAGTCGGCAAAAAAATTGGAGCAGACTCAACTCTTAGCCCCCACACATGAGTACTGTCATAATTCACTGACAGGAAAAGGAGGACAGGAGCAGCAACACACACCTACTCCCAAAATGGAATGGATGTATATTCGTGTTCTAGCAGCTGAAATCACCAAGCACATTCTGATGACGGTGAAAGAGCAGAAGCAAATCCCTGCTTATATTCTAGATGCCTGCTAGAATATTATAACTGCTTCAGTAGCATAACAGGGAAAGAAATGAAAATCTATCCCTACTAGTGGAGTGACAGATCAAAAGATCACTCTGGAACAGATACACACCTCTGTTCCAGTCCAATAGGGTTGTGGGGAATACTCCCCCATATCATACATACAATCAAGTTAGGCACATACAAATGATTTCAATGGAGATAATCAGTATAACCAAACTATTTCTCTTGATCAGGAACATACACCTGCCCATAATAACCACATTTGTCAACAACAGTTTCCTAAAGTGAGTAAGAAGGTGTCTAGGAATAAGACTCGTCCAACACAGTCAATAAATCAAGAGCAAATCTATAATAATGCCTTGCTCGATGAAGGAGTTCTTGAAGCCCTCAGACAATTATCTGTTGGAACTCAAGATTCTACTCTCTCATTTCCCAATAGTGGGAACATTAATTCCGAAGGTCTGCATTAGACACTTCCTCGTGAAGGTTTGTTTCATGACAGTTCAGTCGATATCGAAGGATCATCATCAGATGAGAGTCATAATAACCCTCTGCGTGGACAGAAGATCAAGGAGAAAAATGTTTCATCTTTTTCTGTAACCGGCCTTGGTGGTCCCCCCCATGATGATGAATTTATCTGTGAATATTCTCTCCAAGTAGTAATTCACATTGCCTGTAAATATCTTCAAAGGAAAATACAGTAATGAGAAATCCCTCCTATCTCGAGGAACATGCAATGGTGAAGCCGGTCATGTATGATGCTTTACCAATAGCAGGTGAAATTCTTTCTCAACCAAAAGATAGTCCGGGGTGCAGGTCATTCTCCGAACCACCCTTGACTCACGCATCTTCTAATTTGGTAAATGAATTCTCTACCAATATTTTTTAATCTAATGAAGCAACAAAGAAGCACCAGCTTTGGTCTAAACAGGTATAATAATCTTCATCAAATAATAAAGAGGAAGTACTGAATATGAGAACACAAATGGAGAAAGGAGAATTACCAGTCATGTTTTGGCCTTTGGCTGACTCTCAGTATGACATTCCAGAAATGTTGATAGATGATTGTATTCACGGTATTCGTCTCAACATGTGGAAAACACTTTGTTAATTAAAAAAGAAAATATTATCTTATGATGAATATGAAAATCATATCAAGATAATAGAAGGGTTAAAACACCAAATTGATTTTTCATCTCTCTCAGTTTCCCGAATTCCAATGGTTGAAAAGCAGCAGAGATCCCTTCAGTATTCATGCATTGGCGCACTAAAAAGGTCATGCTAGTTAATTTCCAATGCCCCATCTCGTATTCATATCAAGGTATGAGGTGTTCATGGAGCACTATATTTCACTGTACTCTCCAACCAACAAATCTCGCCAAAAATGGTCTCATGCAATGGTATTTCCCATGGACAGCCACAACTATTTAGTTTTGTTTGTAATCAAGGTCATTCTCAAGATCATTACCCAACTAGTTCTTTTCAAAATCAGGAATACAGAGAATAAGTTGTAAAATTAATTTTGCATCAGGTAAACAAGTATATCAAACAAGCTTCTCGTTTAGAGCGTGCACATCATCAAGTGACAGAAGTGTCAAAATCATTGAACAATCATTTGAGCCAGGTGATTTGAGTGGATGTAGGTTGATGCATCCAGCCGATTTCCGTACTAAAGTCCGCAAGATCAGAAGAGATTTTAAGAAAGGCTCCGATGTAGTAGCTCAAGAACCACCCCAGCTTGCCAAACTAGGGACTCTTTTATCCCAACCCTCGGAATCAACAAATAGGATTCGAGGAGTTGAGTAGGAACAACCCCTATCCATCAGACTGGGAAATTTTTCAAATCCTCAATCTCTTCCTCAGAGAAAGTCAGTCTTATCTCGATTAGGTATGAAGCCCCAAGAGGAAAGAAGAGCCGAATTATCAGGAGATTCCCTCCAAATTACGGTTCGTCATGAAGTTCCTGAGGGATCAACTCAACACAAGGTAGTGTCTCATCAGGGGAATAGAAGAAGACAATATCGTAGAAATGCCGATAGAGGTGATGCAATGCATTATGCATCATTAAATGTCATCAATTCCATTGTTGTTGATCCTCCAGAATATGAGGCTCACTCAGAGGTATCAGATGAGGAAGTTCCTGCTCAAGAGGTTGTGCACACAGAGGAAAATGAAGAAGGTGTGCATACAAGAAATCAAAGGATTACCCAGAATCTGGGTATTTCTTCAAATAACCAACTTCCCCCTCTCTGAAAGCCATCCAAAAAGTGGAAAGGAAATAATCAGGTTACATTCCATTCATCCTCTGGAGAAGGCCAATCAATCTCACTAGAGAAAAGGTTCGCACAAAAAGAGGAAGAAATGAAGGAATTAATGAAGTTGAACTTCAAGGTAGTCTTCTTCATAAGCATGATGGAGTCAGTCATCCAAGGGATTTTTTTGTAGTTACTGAGATGGATCAAGAGTATCCTCCCTTACCAGTACACCCTAATAAGTCTAATTCTATGGGTCATGCACAACAACAATCGGTGGTGATACCATCAGTTGCAGTACCAGCCACTACACCTGTCCAAGCTCTAGTAATTGCACCTGCTCAGGTCCAAGCTCAGCCATATGTTTCTCAAAAATTAACGACTACCATTTATTCATTAACATCTTGATTGGAAGCTATAGAAGGAATGAATGTACAAATTCAAACATAAAATATATCTTACCCTGAATGGGTTGATGAAATTACTCCCCCATAAATTTTTTCAAGTACCACATTCCCAATCTTTAATGGTTCGGGAGATGCAGAGAAACATTTAATACATTATGTTTCTCGTTATGATCCTATGATGGTAACTCCTTAGCAACAAGAAGCAGTCAAGCTCAAGTGTTTTGTACAGTCATTACAAGGACCTTCTTTTGCCTGGTATACAAGCTTGCAATCCCGGTCAATTACCAGGTGGGAGGATCTCCGTCAACGATTCCTTCATCAATTCAGCTCAACCTTTCCAAAGACATCAGTTTTTGATCTTAAAAATTGCAAGCAAAGGAAGAATTAAAGGGTTTCAAATTTCATTGCTCACTGGAAGGGACTAACATATTCCCTAAGTTTCGCACTCCCTCAAGAAGAGTTGTTTCCAATCTATGTGGAAAATTTGTGTGATGAGTTACGCACACCAATAATCCCTATGAAATTCATAAGAGGGTTTCAAGACCTTACTTTGATCACTCAGCAGATTGAAGACTCTATTATAATGACTAAGGATAAAACTTGTGTAATTCCATTAGCTCCAGAAAGGACAATGGGTAAAGTAGAGAATGTTACCGCTACGCTTAAACAAGCACCTGTACCTGCTTCTACTTCAAAACCTTCATCTTATTGAAGGGCTCCACCTACTGAGGTACAAATACAGAGGCCTTTTTGTCAAGATGATCAAAGAGATAAAATATGGAAGCAATTTGAGGATATGAAGAGCTATGTTTACTCTTTCTGAAATGAACAAGTTTCTGGTAACATCATTTTGGCTCTCGAAAATAATTTGGTTCAATTTTCAAGGTCTAAAAGGCCTAACAAAGAAGGAGATGAAGACCATCCCAATTATTTCCCATTTTATCAGATTTTGGGGCATCCCATTCAGGAGTGTTTTGTCATCAAATACCTCCTATAAAATATGGTGGACTCGAGACTAGTCAAACTAAATGGTTCTTCAGCTCATGTAGTATGTGTTACTACTACAAAAAAAAGAGGAAGAAGGCGAGTGGAAAGAAGTCAAAAACAAAAATGTGCAGATATAGGATGATTGAATGGTCAGAAAAATGATCAACCGAACTCATGCCATTTTATGAACGCAATTGAAGAAACCAATTATGTCTTCTGATATGAATTACACAACAAAACCCTCTTCATCAGAGGGAAAATCCTCAAGGAAACGACATAATTCAAAGAAAGAAGTGCAGTCAGAAGAAGATGATATCGTGTCAAGGCCCAAGTTGTCTTTGACTCTGGGAGATTTTATGTCATCTACTTCGATGCCACAGACACCGCCCTACCAAACGGCACAACATAAATGGGATAATCAGGCAGAATATTCATCAGATGAAGAGTTGACCTTTGGTTCTGTTAATATGATTCATTTAATGGATCCTTATGCCAGTCATAGCTTCGATCGTAATGAGCCTGAGTTCCCTGTATCAAACAGAGGAATTAGAGGGAGTTCCAAAGGCCCGGGATACAGAGGAAGACGTGGATATCCCAGAAACCATTATTCATATTCTACCCCTTCAAGAACTGCGTATCCAGTAGAAACTCATGGTAGATCCCTTCATGCGGGCTCAATAAGAACAAGAAAGTTCTTCCACGCAAGGTAGATTCAGTCCTGGTACAATTATTTTGGAATATCGGTTGGAGGTTACACCTTCTTCTTCTGAGCATGTAAATAGACTTAGTCGGTCTAATATTCCAAAGACAATAGTATTTTCAACTCCTACCCCAATTCAAGATGCATCTACTTCCAAAGCATCAACTTCTAAGGCACCTTTGAAACCACATGTTCCTACTGAGAATCACAGACCTTTGGAGAAAAATTTTGATGTCCCGAAACATTTGGATCAAGTACTGGCCAAGTTATCAATTACGGATGCCTTGAATCTATCCAAGGATCTTCTAGAGGCACTCATTGAGGCTTTGTCATGTCCTCAGGTGTTCGAAAATGAAATTACTACGGCTGAAGTCTACCATGTAGAGAATGGTCCTACAGAATACCATGTAGTGATATCTTTTACATATGAAGATGAAGATGATGTTGTGCATGGACATATTAGATATTTGTATTTATCTGGAAAGGTCAATGGTGTAGACATCCGAAGAGATTTCATTGATAATGGTTTAGGAGTCAACATCATCACCAATCGTACACTTCATCGATTGGGCCTCACAAAATATGATTTATCTTCTTCTACTTTGAGGTTTCTAGGATATGATAAGAATGGAAAAGAACCTCTGGGCATGATCACACTCAGAACTCAGGTTGGAGACCTTGTATCTAATCCAGATTTCACGGTTGTTGATCACAATACAGCCTTCATGATTTTTCTTGGAATACCTTGGCTATATCAACATGCAGCTACCCCTTCATCATACCATTAATGCCTCAAATATTGTTTCAATGGTCAAATTGGGACATTTTACGGTGATAAGGCCCCAATCAAAACATGTGAATCTCAATACATTGGGGCATAATTTTATCACATGAAGGGTAGGGAGAAATCCACAATAAGGAAGGTTACCAAGGGTAATGATCCATATAATTTGGAAAATATTCCAGTAAACCCATTCATACATTGAGTAAAGATTATGTATTGCCTATTAGTCAAATTTACAGGATATACCCAAATCCCAGTACTCTTATAGAAACATCCATAATGTTAATTACGACAATCAAGCCAGACAACATGGGAGAAATTGGTGATTCAAAAAGCAGTGATGAAAGCTCAAATAGAGATGTCATCATTTCATCCGCTGAAATCCAGCAAGTCTATACTTCGCCATCAAGTCCAGAAGAAGTTATACCAATGTTAGAGGTGAATGATGATTTCTATTCTCAATCCATAATCTCATCTTTACCCAAAGAAGACCCTTCATCATCAATAGGGTAAGAAATGGAAGCTTCTTCCTCAAGATGTTCAGATTTTAACATCTCTCCTGATCATGGAAATTCTGATTCATCATCAACTATGAAAGTAGTCACATAAGAGATAACACATGTTGAAGAAGAAGAGGAAGATCTCAGAGATGCTCCTCCAGTATTTGAAGAGGGTATCCCTACCATTGTTGATGAACTCGGAGAAATAAATCTGGGTAAAAAAGTAGATCCACGCACAAATTTAATTAGTGCGGCCATGACACTGGAAGAGCAAGAAATGTATATTTAATTTTTAAATAAAAATTGAGATATATTTTCATGGAATTATACATAAATTCCAGGGCTTGATCTCGATGTTTCTAATCATCTTTTAGGTTTTCCATAAGAACATCGAGGATTTAATCAAGCCACAAGAAGAACACACCCAACTTAGGCTTCCAAAATTAAAGATGAAGTGGATAAGCTTATCAAATCTAACTTCATCAAAGAAGTTAAATATCCCAAGTGGTTGGCTAATATTATCCCTGTGAAAATGAAAAATGGACAAATTAGTGTTTGTATTGATTTCAGAGATCATAATTGGCATTGTCACACGGATGGTTTTCCAATTCCGATCACAGAACTCTTAATTGATGCAACGAATGGCTATGAAGCACTTTCCTTCATGGATGTTTATTCCAGGTATAATCAAATCCGAATGGCTATAGAAGATGAATAATCTAAAACTCTCAGATCCCCTCAGGGTGTGTTTTTCTATTGGGTAATGACCTTTGGCCTAAATAATGTTGGTGCAACATATCAGCGTGCCATGCACCGTATCTTCAAACCCTTTTTAGGGAAATTTGTTGAATATTATGTGGATTATTTGGTGGTTAAATCGAAACAATGTTCTAATCACTTGTCTGATTTGGAAGTCATATTCCACAAACTTCGACAACACAATTTAAAGATGAACCCCTTGAAATTTACTTTTTGGGTAACCTCTGGAAAATTTCTCAGCTTTTTTGTATGCCATCATGGTATCGAAGTCAATCATGAGAAGACAAAGTCAATCCTTAGTATGTCACCTCCTATAAATTTGAAATAATAGGGAGGAATTCAAGGAAACTTAGACTATATTTACCGTTTCATCGCCAATGTAGTAGGAAAAAGTTTACCTTTCATCAAATTGATGAATAATGGAGTCACCTACCAGTGGACTGAAGAATATCAAGAAGAATTTGATATCCTCATGAAATATCTATTGAGTCCACCGAGATTAATTCCACCCGTTGAAGGAAGACCACTTATCCTCTATGTGATATCTTTGGAGCGATCATTGGGTGCCTTCCTTTCCCAGAAGAATGATACTGGGAATGAAAACAACCTTCACTATCTTAGTCGGACTATTCTTGAAGTAGAAACCCGATATTCAAGTATTGAAAAGTGCTTCCTAGCGTTTATCCTTAATGTTCTGAAACTGAGACCATGCCTGCAACATCATGAGGTCCAATTAGTATCTCCCAATAACCCACTCAAATTCATCCTTCACCATCCATTTCTTACAAGACATCTGGCAAGGTGGGAAGTTATTTTACATCAATTTGATATCCAGTATGTGTCTTAAAAAGAAATAAAGGGCCAAGATCAGGCTGATTTTCATGCTGAACATCCTTCAGTAGAAGATACATCTTTAGATACTGAAATTCCTGATGAGGGAGTCTTATCTATTCAAGATAATACTCAAACATGGGATATGTACTTTGATGGCGCTTCCAGAAGTCCAACAGGGAGGAAAATGGAAGATCCTAAATTCAACAAGGTTAGGTTAGGAATTGTGATTATTTCCACTGAAAAGGCGGTTTTACCCTATTCGTTCTTATTGCGGGAAGGCAGTACAAATTATGAAGCAGAATATCAAGATCTCATCGTAGGCTTGTAATTGGCACTTTAGGCACAAGTGAATCACTTAAAGGTGAAAGGTGATTTAGACCTAGTAATCAATCATGTCAATGGGGATTATGACATTAGAAAAGAAGAGTTAATCCCTTTGTATGATTATGTCAGAGAGTTAATGGTGGAATTTCCTTCAGAACTGACATTTTCTTATGCCCCGCGATCTCAAAATGCCCACACTGATGCACTGGAAAATATAGCCATAGCTCTGGCAGATCCAAATCGGGACGATATAATCATCAGTATTGCCCATCGTTGTAGAATTTCACCTTATGATCAAACTAGAACTGAGGAAATCAATGAAAATAGTCCCATTTCTGAACCATATGTTCTTACCACATGATGGACTACACCTATAAGGGAATACCTTCAAAATGGAACACTCCCACCTGATAGAGCAGAGAAAGAACAAATCTGGCGACGTGTGGTCAATTTTACTCTTTATAATAGCCCAGAGCACCAAAAGATTCTCTAAAAAAGGGGTCTTTATGGAATTCTCTTCAGATGCATTGATGGTGAAGAGACAATGGCTTTTATGAAGGCAGTGCATGCAAGAGTCTGTGGTGCCCACCAGTCTGGTCCTAGACTTTATGATCAAATTCAAAGGCTCGGATACATATGGCCTTCAATGATACAAGATTGTGTTGATTTCATGAATAACTGTCATTCATGCCAGGTATGTTCCAAATTCATTCATCAACCCCCAGAGTTTCATCATACAACTAAATTCTCATGGCCATTTTCCACATGGGGAATGGATGTAGTAGGACCTTACACTTTGGCTACATCTAATTAGTTTAAGTATATTATTACTGCTACTGACTTCTTTTCCAAATGGGTAGTGGCAATACCTCTCAAATAAGTTAGTTCTAAAAGCATTTTTAGCTTCATCATGTCTAACATCATTACCAGATTTGGTGTCCCTCATACCATATTGATAGACATTAGAACCAACTTCTGTTCATCCGAGGTAAGGAAGTTGTATCAAGAATACAACATAAAATTCAACCATTCATCTCGGTATCAGGTAGCAGCCAATGGCCAAATAGAATCCTTCAACAAGACGCTTTTAAACATACTGCAATAGATGGTGGATAAAGATAAGAAGCCATGGACTGACAAACTCTTTCATGATTTTTGGGCTTATCGGACCACCACCCGAAATGCAATGCGGTCAACTCCGTATTCATTGGCATATGGAACAGAAGCAGTCTTTCCCATTGAGGTTCAATTAACCTCTCTCAGAGTAGCCATTTTTGACCAGTCATCTACAGATGAACAATCTCAAAAGCGATTTAATTAATTGGAACGATTAGATGAAAAAATATTGTGCACCGAGCACCACTTAGAAGTCTAGCAGAATCGAATAGCATGAGCTTTCAAAAAAAAGTTCATATTCATTCATTCATTCAGGGAGAATTGGTATTGGTTCTTAGAACTCCAATGATACTAGGAATGAAACCTCCCATGCTTGAACCAAAGTGGGATGGAACTTACTCAATACATAATGTCTACTCTAATGGAGCTTATTCTTTAATCTCAATGGATGAAGAACTCATCACGACTCCAACCAATTCCATATTTATGAAGAAGTATTTTTTGTAGAACAAGCACCCCATCATCCAACATAATGTTAAAATGTGTTGTCCTTTCTGCAAGACATTAAACTGCATAGTCCCTTACGTCCAACAAGACGTTAAACTGTGACGTCCTAGCAACATGATGCTAAACTGGACAGAAGTCCCTTACGTCCAGCAATACGTTAAACTGCACAACTGACAACCTAACTACATGACGCTAAACTATGGATCACTCATCCAACACGACGTTAAACTAGGAAAAATTACCTAATACATCCAACATGATGTTAAACTGTGTCCCCATTGTCCTCACTGCAAGACATTAAACTACATATTCCCCCCCTAAGCCCTTACTGCATGACATTAAACTACACAGTCCCTTATATTCCCTACATGACATTAAACTATCCATCGTTAGGGTTGATTGCTACCTCTTGTTTCTCACACTGAGTATGACTCACATGAGCATAGTGTAAACTTCAACCACAACACCCTCATTGGGCCGCTAACCATGTGTAAGTCCCAACACCATTTTTTGGTTGCTGTTCTCAAAAACAACATGATCACTAGTTCATTCTTCAATTGAACTACGTAGACTTTGATCCTTGCCTTCTAGGATGGGTACGTAGGTAACCTCCCAAGGATCAAGCCCAAAACCAATATCTTCGCATCGGTTCACATCCATCTCATATGATGTTGATTCGTGAAGCCACCCCCAGAACAAATATTTTTTACATTGGTTCACCATCGTCCTTGCTATAAAACGTTAAACTATTCACACTTTTTGTCCAGTACAACAATAAACTAAAAAATTATTTGACACTCTCACCTGAGAGGGAATCATTATTTACATTGATCTTCAATCATGTTATTTTCCAAAGACTACGTGCATACATGGAAATGCCTGAACCATTAATCTTCGGTCAATCCATAATTTCACTAAAGTCCCCTTTCACCCTTCACATAT
This sequence comes from Viscum album, assembly GCA_963277665.1. Taxonomy (NCBI): domain Eukaryota; kingdom Viridiplantae; phylum Streptophyta; class Magnoliopsida; order Santalales; family Viscaceae; genus Viscum; species Viscum album. The sequence goes on from OY728138.1 coordinate 897,885,501, forward strand.
ACGAACCAAATCTGTACAGAGGGTATTTCAAGAAATATGTGAAGCTTGATTCCCATCATTATGGGATACATAGGAACGTTCGAGCATCCCTCGAATCTAGCCCCATGTCTTTGGGCCTAACCCCAAATTCCACTTTCAGTCCCTTAGTTGAAAAGTCCCCTTGTGAAAACATGAATTTGGTATGAAAACCCTGGTCTTCATTTACATCAAGTTTATAAAACACACACTATGTATTCATTATTATGGTCTGAGCTCTATGACCTTAAACTAAGATCTCCTACACTCTCATCCCACATGACATTAAACTGTATTTCAAGAACTATGTATGACTTGATTCCCATACTTATTGGATATGTAGTAAAGTCCAACATCTCAATTTAGGCCCCAGTCACAACATGATTATGGTTAGCATTGGTTTGTGTATCTTCTACATGCAGTGGATAATGCCCATTTTGAATGTATCATAATCCTAATCGTAAATACTTCTAGATCTTCATAATCCTTTTCTTGAAATCTAGTCACAAAATTTCTGATACCCGAGAGTTCTTTTTCCTGATTATACAGCACATGCCCTTAGGCGGCCTTGCATAAGTAGTCTAAAAACAGACATGTCAGCCAAAAGTTATTATTATCTAACTATTCATCCAATGACCTTAAATGGACCTGCATAATTCAACCCCCTAACGAGCTTTTCATATAGTGGTAACTTCATTATTGGTAGGAAAACCTCTTTTGTCCTTATTTTTCTTAATGAAAATATGTAGGGATCTTCAAAAATATCCTTCCTTAACATATTTGTCCCATACATTTTTTCATGATCAGAAACAATTAAAGTCTATGGTTTATATTTCCCTTCATTACGTTTGGGTCAGACCTTCATAGAAGTGACATTAATCCAATTCTTTGATAATCTTCATTGGAAATATCCTTTCTATATTCAAGTACCTCTCTCCATATAGCAGACTCTATTCTTTGAAAAAATTTGAATCTCTATAAACATTCACTGGCTTTTTAGCAATTGAAAAGTAAAATTTCTGAGAGTTATTTTTCCTGACTATGTACCACGTTTCCTTAGGAGACCTTGCATAAGTAGTATATATAATGGACTTTTCAGCCAAAAGAATCTATTATTTGACTATGCAGCCAATTCCATTAAGTGGCCCTACATTATACAACCCCCTAACGAGTTTGTTAAAAAATGGTAACTTCACTCATTGGAAATACTTCTTCTAATGCCTTTCGGACATTTTTTCAAATCATTCCTTAGATTCCAAATTTCTTAAGTAATAGTTTACATTTTTTCCGCATACTTGAGTTTGGTAATATGTTTTCAGATAAATTATCAAAGAAGTGAGTCAATTTTAATCCAATCGGTTAAAGCTATTTCAAAATTAAATATTTTCCCTTTTTATGTCCGACGCGCATGTATTTAAACTGCCCACAAAATATAGTGGAAATTTGAACAAAAGTCAAGTCCCAGCTCCCTAAACATACATTTTGTATGATTTAGGTAATATTGAGAAATTAATTATTCAATGTTTTTAGGGTTATTTTTTATAATCCTAGTAAAAATCAAACTATGCTTACTAGGCCCATTGTCTTAGGTAAAAATTTAAATTAGGTAGAAAAATAATGAAAGAACAAATGATTGAAGATGAAAGTATTCTTCATTGATGCACAAGAGTTAGAAGGACATCCACAGACTGGAGTCTCTTATATTTTCCAAGAATTACCAAAGGCTGTCAACATAACTCTTCACATGATTCCCGACATCTCGAGCTTCATCAGAAGCCACTTGAAGCTCATGCACTAGACCAACTTCACTCTTTTTATCTTGATGAAGTGCTTTCTTGGCATCTTCAATGGCTTTCATACCATTCGTTTGAACTCCATCTAGTGAATTATTAAGCTTGTAATGTTCCCGAGTAATATCATCTAACTGTTGCTGAAGGTGCATCTATTGGACGACTTTCTCTTTGATCTTAATATTCAGATCCTTTAACGTGGCAGCATGATCAGCCTAAACTCGGGACACCTCAGCCTCAAATTCACTGACATTGGTCAACATCCTCGCCCTGGTCAAATCATGATGGTACTTCTGCTCCTGTTCCCTTCTTAAGATGAATTATTTCACCGCGGCAACGATCTCTTGATATCCAAAACCGACAAGTCCCAACATGACGAACATGGATGACAGTCAGGGGATCTTCTATGATAGCTCTTCTAGAGGCACTTCATATATAATCTTCAATATGTTCTGCCATGTCTTGCGTTCAGAAAACCGGAGTGCCTTTTGTATCTCTGAATCTGACTCAACATCACTGTCACATGGGGGAATATAATCTAGAATTAATGCACTTTGAAAAGTGACAGGTTCTTATCTTTTCTCCCCTGACCCGTGTTACTTCACTTACTATTCCTATTGGGGCAGAGGCTGAGACTTCACCTGTAGATCGAGCCACTAAAATTGATGGCCCTTCATATTCAATTGAATGTTTTTGGTTAGTTTCAAATAATGAAAAAAGATTATTAAGTTTTCATGTACAGCCAAAAATATTTTTATCCCATACCCAGCAGTAGATCAGTAAAATGAGAAGGCTCCTCCCTGTCATTCCAAGATTCAACAGGATTTTGAAGAACAGTTTCAGGAAGCTCTATCAGGTTCAGATCAACTTGAGATATTGTCTCTGCAGTAGTAGGGCTGTCCATACACCCTTCAGGCATTGGAAGTTCAACAGCTTGCTTAGATGGAACTACACATTTGAACCGAACATGGTCAGAGATGTAATAATAAGTTATTTTAACAGGACGAAGGATAACAATCACATCCAAAATCTTCTAAATTACATGGTAATTTAACATGATCTAAAAAATCTTAAAATTTTTCACCAAGTTCAATCATTTCATCCAATGTTATCTCAGATTCCTTGTTAGACTCACCAGTGGGAGCATTCGATACATCTTCTTAGCGACCCTCATTTTGTAGCCTCTAACCCCGGACATCTTCTTCAGATAAAATTGCAGCATCAGTTGCATTGGACATCAAATTATCTGGTTCAAGGGTTGAACCTAAAGTATCACATAATGGAAGTTAGTTGATGTTTTCATTCAACATCTTATGAAGCATAGTTAATTTACCAGAAGCAGGATCTTCTCTCCTTGCAGCCGGAGCATGAGAAGTGCTGGAAACATACGTTGGCTCTTCTTTAGGAGCATCCAAGTCAGCATGAACTTATGATTGTTCACCATAACCCTCTGTCTTCCTCATAGGAGGGTCATCCCTCTTTCTCAAAGGGGAAACTGAAGAAGCCCCTGCAATCCCAAAATGTATGAGCAATCCTTTCAGGAGTTAACACTTATGAATATCCAAAGGACTTACCACTTATGATGAAGCATTTAGCTGTGGAATTATTATTTCAATGTATTTCCTCATTGGCTTTTTGGGATTTTTTGAATATTCATCTCCAAATACAGGAATTGGAGAATGAAAATCAATGTCTAACTCTTCGTACATGGCTCACTGGCCTGGAGATACCTTTCCCAGCTCGCGAGAAGATTCAACAGATATGATGGCCGTACCACGAGGGCTATATTGTGGTGAAGGAACCTTAGTAGTTCCTTTCTTTGAAACCTTCAGGATGAAGAAATTAATTTCCTTGAGTAACAAAGCTTTAACTGAAATCAAGTTGAAAATCACATAAGGAAAGAAACTTACATCTTCAGGATCCACGTAATCGTGCCACTACTCATCTCTGGAAGCATTAGTCCCCTTATTGGTTCCATGATGTAACATTTCCTTCACCCGATTGGTGACAGGAATGGAATCATTAGTGGCATATATGAGCATATACAACTCTCTGATGTAAGATCGTACTTCATTGTGGTTATCATCGAAACGGATATTGGTAGAGGCCCAAAGTTTCCATATTCCAGGGATGTGTAGCCCCTCACACAGATCCAGCCAGGCAGTTTCAGCATCGCAATATAAACTCCACCATTTCTGGAAAACCTATGGTCGTAGATATTCATCGTGTGTACCAGAAGGCTGCGAGGAGGGTCCTACAATCATAGACTTCAGCTTCTTCCCAGCTCCAGAAACTATAGATAAAGGACATGAAAATCATACTTGTTTCTTTATAAAGTAATTGTGATTAAATTTCCTTAATGAAGTAACTCACTAGGAGTCGATGGAGTGGGTCTCTTGATTCTGACAAGAGGAATATATCTGGCACGAGGCCGCTTTTCCGCATGTTGTGCCTCATCATCCCCAACTTGGGAATCTGGCGAGTCATCCCTAGGTGAGAAACCTTGTGAATCAGCTCCAGGTGGGGAAGTGTGACATTATATATGAAGGGTTTCTTTCTCTATAGTTCTTTTATTTTTCCCCACCAGATAAATTGGATTATTCAGTACCCCTTCATGGTATGATGCTATCCAGTTCATGGCATAGCATGTAGTCAAATTACTCACCGCTTTATCAACTGGTAGATCAAAAACTGACCCAGTATTCTCCATAGATGTCAGCAACCATAGTTTTCAGGAAACCATCAGATGTTTCTCTGACCTGATATGAAAAGGAGGGCATACAACAGTCTATTGCAGACACTCTAATTGGCTTGAAAATCCGTATGGAGCATAGGCCTCGCATATAATCTCTCCGTTAATCTTGGTGGCCAATACACCATCTCTGCAAGCCAACATGTATGACCTCAGTTCTAGGCCAGCTGTTCCATCATCCAAAAACCTCTTGGTTGGGGAGTTTCCATAAGGAAAGAAATTGAATTACTGGAACATGATCAGCCTCACCTTCAAATCATATATGTTGAGAGATAATAGAGAAACTCCAGAAAATGCATGCACTGAAGACCTGAAAGAGCTTCCAGGAACCTGTACTCTGTTATATACAGCATATGTCCTGATATTAGTGGCGATCCATCCCCACAATACTTGGAATGGTCCCACTATTCTGAAAGGATACTTACCCATAAATACATGGAGTATTCTCTTGTGAATCTTTGCTAAAATGGGGGTGGCCAACACAACCATTTTCATCAAAGACAACTTGGCTATAACAACGAAGGTCCATGGACGGATGCCTCCCTTAGAATCCCTGACTGGATGAAGATAAACACTAAGACACATGGCTAAGAAGACTGCTAGACATGTCTTTTTTGAGATTCTATGATCCACTTCATACCCCCACTTCTCAAATTCTCCTGCTTCTAGAGTCAGCCAGAATGTGCCAGAAGCACCCCTCTTCTCTATTCTGAGGAAAATATTAGTACATGTACAGTTGGTCCATTTCCCCTTTTTCTTAGTAAGAAACATATCCATCCACTCCTCTGGAAGAATATCCTTTCTAGAATGATTTTTGGAGGTATTTGAGTTCTTGAGCTTGTAGAAAATTTTCAATAACTCCTGATCCAAATCCAAAGTCTTCTCCGAAGCATTCCTAGTCGCCTTCCGGGGGGGATGGATTCATCATACATATCACCAAAAATTAGAGCCCTCGAGATCTTGTAGACATCCCAAAAACTTATTCCTACTTCTCCATGAGTTAGATGGAAATAATTGGTTTCTATGCTCCAGCAGCTGATTAGTTCGGGCACAAAGTCATCATTCTTGTATACATATGTCTGCCCAGCCCATAAGGCTTCATATATTGAAACTCCTTTCAGATCCTCGAAAAAATCTGCATAGGTTTCACGTACCCAATATACCCACATCCAAGTTGGCTTCACACCTCCTCTAGGAAGGAAGTCCTAACACTTCTTCCAGCCTTTGGATTGATCCATCTAAGAATTTTGAAAGATTGAAAGATAACAATGTGGTTTTAGATCAGGCTTGTGAGGTTTCAGATCTAGGTCACAGTGGCTATGATGCATTATATAGGCCTTCTCCACTATTCTAGTATTTAAAAATGATCCCCCATTGATATATTTTCTGAAGCAAAATTGGTGTAATTCTGAAACCAAGAATGCGAGAGATAATTCTTTGCCTCTAGTATATTGACTTCCTGCAGATGACCATGCCCATACAGAGGCAAGTAAATTCTTTTTAGGAAATCTAGATGATACTTCTTCAAGTACTTGGACAAATCTATTATAGTTTTGTCACACATATCAATGTAATCATGTCCATCAATGTTCATCATATCATCAATTCTCTTTCTATCCAGTTCATCAGCCATTCAAATTCTTCTAGGATCCATTAAATCTGCACAAATGTTGAATAATTAACTCTTAAGTAAGTTGATTTTTCATATAATTTGTGAATAAAAGTAAAAAAATGTCTACGGTATTAAGGAACCCACGTCAAATTAAGGCACACAAGTGTAGCTGTGTCGCTCATGTTTTGGCTCACAGGTATAACAACGCAGGTCCAAATACCTCTACAGAATCATGACACGAACAGAAGCAATGAAACCACAGAAAATCAGCAACCTGGACGACGAGAGGAACCTGTGATTTGAGAGCTCAGATGCATTCAAATCTGAGTTCTTTGCGCGAGAATGGCACACGTATTTATAGGCAAGGCCACAGTCCTATGCGCTGAGGCCTCCACGGCTCTCACCTGCGCACCGCTACCAGCGTGCTCAAAAACTGTGTGTTGTTCTTCATTGGATTTATCCTTTACCTTAGACTCAAATACTCCTTCCTTTCGGATACAACTCTGAGGGGGGACTTTTGTTGATGCTCATTTCTATTACAGAGTCTAACTAATAGAAAGGGAAATACCTTAAACACAGAGTGATTTATCCTTTGAAGAAACATAAAAAATCGACAAAGGCATGAATATGGATTTCATTAAGCATGGGTTGTGAAAGTTACAAGATGGTCATAGAAGTATACCTTCACTCCACATATTGGGCATGAAGGTGACTTGCGTGTCCTATTTTATTTTTTCCCAAGGTCTTCAGCAGCCTATAAATACCCCTGGTGGGCCCCCCATTTTGAGGATGAAAAAATTCCAAAAGTGAGATTTGAGATTCTGTCGCCCTAGTCTCTTATTTATGTCTTCCGAACACTTCTTATGTAATTTCTTACCTAGAATGGAAGATGTAAAGATTGGGAACAAGGCATAAGTGTTGAAATTTACCAACACTTGCACGCCTATGTGACTAACCCTTAAGGGAAAACGGATATACCTTGGCGTCGCCTTATCCCTTCAACAGAACATGCACGCCACTCATTTGGAAGTATTTAGGGATAATACTAAGGGCTTGATCCAATCCTCACCCAAGTATTACCCCATTGGTTAACCGGCGCACAAGTACACCTGTGCCACGCAAGTACACTTGCGCGACTAGGACTTGCACGCCCCACCAAGAACTGCATGCCTGCTTCTTTTTGGGTGCCCCTCTTACCTATTTAGCTCTGTTCTTCAAATCCACCTCACCTCTTCCAGATTTAGCCTTCAAAAAAAATTTCAAAGTCATTTATGTCATGGTTCCTTTGTTTGCTTACTTATCTGAAAGGAATTCTATGGAACATTTCTTAAAACCTAGTGATTTACATGTCTTGATGTCATTAAGGATAGAGATTTCATTCAATTAACCTCATCATTTAAGATGAGAAGATATTTAATATGGGCATCCTCCTTATGAGTAAGCCCCAAGTTCTCTAACCTTGGCCTCATTTTCAAGAGTAAGCCCCAGTCATAATTACCTAACCTGGGCCTCCTTCTTAGGAATAAGACCCAATCATAATTTCTCTTAACCAGTCATAATTTCTCTTTGATCTGGGCTTTTTCTCAGGAATAAAACACAATCATAAGTCCCCTCTAATTTGTGAATCCTTCTCAGGATTATGTCATAAGTTAAAGTATCCAAATCTCCATAAAGCACATATACCTTTATGGACCTTGTTCCTGTGCTTCTTCCCTGATGTATGTCCCAATCATTATCTTTCTGGTCAGTCATATATATGTGAGCCCCACATCATTCCTTGTGACAACAAATTTCATGGCAAAAATCGTCATGATTATTGATACCTCTTGTTTCTCACACCGAGCTTGACTCACGTGATATTTGAGTGTAAAAGTAACCGTGACACATCTCTTTGGGCTGTTAATAATATGTAATCCCCACAATTCTTAACCAAACTACGTGGAATTTGATATCTACATTAAAATTGGAGTAGGACTTTGATCTCTACCTTAAAAGTGGAGTACATAGGAAGCCCTTCTAATGTTCAAGGGTATCATCCATTAATTATCATCTGTCCCATATGACGTTAAACTATATCTTAATTCCCGAACTACGTGGGTTCTGATTCCTTTTCTAAACAAGGATACATAGGTAGCCCATCTGTGGGTACGATCCCAACTCTGAAATAATCCATGTCTTTCTGAACGACAATAAACTTCAAGGGCCCCACTGAGTGGATTTAAAACTAGTATGGTTATCATAATGACCAAGAGACTTATATATAATGTATTAAAGGATACCATTGACTAAGAATCTCTCAAAAATACAGATGATTCTCTATCAATGAAGAAACTCAAATACATATAAAAGATTCTCTAAATCTCATACATATCTATCAATGATTTTCAAATCTAATGAAAGATCATTTTCATACTTGGTAATATAATAAGGATTCATGAACATAACTTAAATCTATAAAAAGTGTCCCTGAGTAGACACTAATTCCCCCCAAAAAGGTGTGATGAGTCCAACCTCCCATCCTCTCGACCAATGACAATTCTTAAGCCTCATCGATCCACAACTAATGAGAACCTACCTTTGTAAAGTAGATCCAAATGGATATAGAACCATTCAATATTTCTGGTTCTACGAACAAACGCGTTAGAAACCGATTGGAATCTTTGAACCTTAATCAAACACGGTCATCCCAATTTCTAGAGGAGGGTCCTATGGATTTAATGATAAGAAAGATAAGGAGTGGATGACAGAGAAAAAGATAGATAAATGAATGAAGGGAAATAATGATTTTTCAACTTGTGATATCTACGGAAAGAATAACCCTGGTAAATGATTGAGGTGAATGGGATTTTGTTATAAGTGTGGATAAAAAAAGACAACGAGTTTATGATTTCAAGGGTAATAAAAAGGTTTCGAATGTTAAATTCTTAAACTATAAAAATATAGTACACTATGAGAATAAACGTCCCAATCATCAAAGAAAGATACCTTAATAATGCGATTAGATAATGATCAAGTTATGAAACCACTGTAGATGAGAAGGAATGATTAATATGACGATTCAAGAATTTTTTTTATTTTTTTATTTTATTATCAATTTACTGGTTATAAGAATTATAGAGTATATACATATTGTACTACATTACTATTTCATTAAGGATTTGAGATTGTATTGTACCATGTAATGTAACACATTTTCAAGTCAAACTTTTTGGAAAATATATTTCTGAGAGAAAGATACCCTTAATATGTTTTTGATACTATGATAATGATGTTTCAATAATGTTATTATTGATTTGGATAAAGTATATTGGATATTATTGATTACCTTGTAACTGATTAATGGTTTGTTTATTTCATCATTGTTGGAGTTTTAGAACATTTTTGGATTTATGGAGTATATCCAATATTCTATGTTTTATGTATGGAATAAGGAAAAATAAACATATTCAATAAGGTTTTATAGTAATTCATGGTATTACCATGTTTTAAGAGAATACATGATTAAGTTATTCACATGTTTGGTATGCGAAAAAAAAACAATCTGCATAATGTTATACTGATTTTATAAATTTACTGACCTTCCTTATATATTTTTGGACTATGAGTTTGGAAAAAATTATTTTGTATAAGTCTAAGGTTGGAATGAATTATTTTGAACATTTTATATTATTGTTTAAGGATAAATTTTTCTTAAGAATATTTTTTGAATGCGATAATAAAATAGTTTTATGAAAAGGACAACCCACCGGTCAGGCGACAACCCGTCATGTCCGGCAAGGCTGCGAGACTTGAACTCGCAACCGAAGGGTGACAAGGGTGTATCACCTACCAATGGACTATATGATAACTTGGTTAGTACATATTAGTTTTCTTTATTTAAATGGTATGAAATATGAAGTATGTGTTCATTTTTATAACCCATTGTGAGTAATATAAATTGAATATTGTTGAATTTTATTATCTTTTGGAGAGAAAGAAGAGATTGTAGTACAAATTGATTAAAGTATGAATCTATACCCTTCAAGTAACTATTTTCCTCAAGTTCTTAGTATATAAAGTAAATTAATTCTTCAACTATAGAGAAAGGATATTGAAACAAAAAATTATATCCTAGAAATTTTTTCAATGAATCAAATAGTCTCTTAGATCATCATAGATTTATAGCTATATGATATTTACCTTTCTCATATCCATGTTCTCTATCATTATCCATCAGAACTTAATGATTAAATTTTTATTAGATCGAACCCTTGTATGTGTTATCCACAAAGACCTTCATACATCCATTTATTTATTTTAATGTGGGGGTCTAATTAATCCTTTTTTTGCTGGGGGATCACAAAAAAGTTGTTTTGAAATGTCAAACCCCTATTTTTTGATCTTGAGTTTAAATTATAAGGATGCAATTTATTGAAGTAGGGGAGAATGTAACACCCCAAGACTTTAAAATATTGTAATTTTTTAAAAAAATTTAATTTTATTCTAATTAAATTTTTACACAACACCATATTAATCTTATATTGCACACAAAAATTAGTTGGCTTTCAATACAAGAAAGACCTAGTTTTACCAAACAAGAATATATTAATATTATTATTTAATATAATATATAACATACCCGTTAAATTAAAGGTGGTGAATAGAATTAACCACATTTTGAATTTTATATATTCCATATAATTTTAACATTCTTTTTATGTCTTTCATTGACATGATATAAAAAGAAATTCAGTTTTTCTGATAAAAGAAGTATTTTTCTAAAAAAATGCAGTTTTGCAGTCTTTTAATGGTGAACCCATTTTAAATCCAATATTTAACAATTTTATATGTTCAATTGAAAAAATTAAACTATTTATTTGAAACCATAACATAAAAAATTAATTTGGTTCTGTTTTTGGTATTTTCTTGATAAGTTTCTTATTTTAATAAATAATACAAAAATAATATTTTTTAATTAAAACATACTTTTCATTGAAATAATTTATAGCTTAAAATTATATATTTTATTAGTTTTAAATTATAAATATATTATATTTTTATCATTTAATATAATTTATTTCATTGGAATTATTTTCACATTTAAATTGGATTTAAACACATGTCAATATTTTGAGTATTTTTACTTAAAAAACTCGTTTTCTCATTCCATCAACATGATTAATTTTAATTTCATTACTGAAATTTCTATGTATTGAATATTTAGAAATGGATTCCATATTTGGGATCTGTGGGTCCAAATTATGTAATTATGATTCCTTTATTTTTTTACATTATGAATAGTAAATTTAGTTATTTTTTAATTACCACAGTTAAGGGTAAAATGGGAAATTAAAGATAAAAATAATATTATAAATTGCCCTAAAACTTGTAAAAATCCTTTTAGATGACTAAATTTGACCCTTATCATCTATGTTTCTAAATGAAATCATTTAATGGACAGTTGTATATGAATATGAAATGAATAATATTAAAATCTATGAATATAACAAAATGCAACACTCTCATTTCTTATAAGTATAATAATATTAATATCGAGATAACCATGAGATAACTTAGATTATAAATAATATATGGAAATATAAAGGAATTAAATACATCATAGTAATTTATTTATAATTTTTAGAGATTAAATATTTACCATTAATGATGACACAATAGTGATGAAGAAAATATTTTATTAATAGAAATATCAAATAAATGGTTTTAACAACATTAAACGAAATATAATTTTAATTAGTTAAAGTTATCCATGAATTTTAAAGGTGACTATAAAATTTTAATATTATATTAAATTATTTTTTCTATTTTATCCTTGTGTTTGGATTTTATTTAATGTTAAAGAATCTAATAGTTTAAAAATTGACACTACTTATATTTTATAAAAATAACATTTTATTAAATTATTTAAAAATCATTTTAAAAAAAAATACAAAGTGATAATTGTATGGTCTAAAATTTCATTAAGTTTCCATTTATGAAAAATTGACACCATATAGGTAAATATTTATAACCATTTAATATTTTGAATATTATTACCACAATTAAAATTAAATAGATCCATTAAGGATAAATCAAAATGATAAGTTTGAAAATAAAATAAAAACATGTCTAAATTGTATTTGTTGATAGTATTTAGACCTATAATAATCTTATATTTTAAATAATTTACTTTGGATCCATTTTAAATTGAAAATTAATATATATTAATTTAATACTTTTAGAGTTTCCTAAAGTTCCCCTCACATCTCTTATAAAAGGTCCCATATCCTTATCTTTTAATCAAACCTCTAAAGATATTTTTATTGGCCAAAACCAGCCAAATTATCCTCCTGAATTCTATAAATTCTTCTTAGAGTGCATAATTTGGGTAAAAATTCAACATAATTAGTCCTTTTGTGCAAATCAAAAAGAGACACTAGAAGAAGAAGTTATTGTTTTACCAATTCAATTTAATTTCTTTTATTGTTATACTTTCTCTTACTATGTTGTATCCATAATAAAGTAATAAATAAAGTATAATATATATTATTACATTTTATTATGATTATTTTACATCAATATTCTAACTTTTAACCATCCTACAAATAATAATATCACCATACGTGCGTACGTACGACTTACCATCTCCACGCCATGGTGTAACTTGTTATTCAACACTACTTTATTTGGAAGAGTATAATGATGAATATAAGGGATATAAATAATGAATATAACATTATAATTATTATGAATATTTAATATACCATCCAATTCCATACCATTTAACTATCAATGGAATGATATCGTTGCTCGTGCGTACGTACAACCTACCATCTCCATGACATAGTTAGATTCATTATCCATGATAACCATTGAAGAATGATTATAAAATTTATTTGATGGGAAAAAATAATAATTATGAATTTAATATAATTAATTTAATGAATCAAATACATCATATTCATAACAAACATGACTTACATGAGAAAACAAGAATGCGAAATCGAAGTAGTTAACACCTGAATCAATAGTAATATTGAAATGTTATTAAAAAAATGATATATAAGGGGATAATGTATGATATCCTAAATATAGATTTAGTTATGATATAATTTAATAACACACTTTAACCATTATACAGGTGGTTAATTCACCCTTTACTAAAGGAAATTTCAAGGTAAGGGTTAATTTCACAATATCATTATTATACAAGGTTGTTTATATATAAGTATTTAAGGGGACTTATTTATCATCCATGTGCATGTTTCGTAAAATTTATTTCAAAAAATTAATGAAAATTGTTTAAATTCATTTTTACCCATGTTTTACTTTTTATAATTCTTTTTTGAAAGGAATCTTCCCATCGTTTTCCAAAAGCGGTACTTTATGACCTTTTCAAAAAATTAAGCAAAGAATGTTTTTCAACCTATACAACGTGAGAGGAAATTTTATTCCATTATGATGACTTAACATTTTGAAGCTTCACATAAAATATTACAAGGTTATTTTCAAAATATATGTTTTATTTTATAATTGTGAATCTTTTAAATAATTTCAACGTAAAAAATGGATATTTCTCTCAAAGTGTTTTAATGATTTTATTAGATTATTTTCATCTATATCAACATCATTTGTTAGATTTTATGATTAATTAAGTTTGATTTAGTATGATACAATATTATATATTTTATTAAAGGTTTTATGGTATGTTTGACTATGGATGTTATATTTTTATAGCATTCATGGTTTATGGTTAAAATATTAACATTTCATATGCTAGTATTAATATGAATTTCTATGTTTTCTTTCACCCTTTTGATATGAGGAATGCATTGGACTTGTTAAGTGATGGGTGAGTCCCATTATAGCCCCTCGATGCAGTGGTAGGTCTCATGAGAGAAACTAGTGTCTTAGAACTAGGCCTTGATGGTATGGTTATGTATGGTCTTGGAATAACAATTTGATGGTATGGTTTTGATGTCCATCAATATGTATTTCCTCAATATGATATTAGTTGTTGATATTACATGTTATTATGGTTTATGGTTACTTATGAAAAATTTTGTTGTATTGTTTAACCTTACTATGAATCTAAGCTCACCCATTAATTATATTTTATTTTCCCAGGATTCCAAAAAGTGTCTTATTATTTATATACAGGGTTAATATAGAAGTATAATGGAATTATAGAATGATTATCTATATTTTATTTTAGGTTTTTAATTTTAATGTAAAGTTCATGTATGTAATCTTTTTTTCAAGACCGCTAAACTGGTTGATCCTTTGGGATTTGATTCCTTATAATCATGCTAATTTATTAAAAAAATTAACTATCTCAGGGCCTCTAGGTTTGGGGTGTTACATGAGACAATGGGTTATTTTTTTGGGAATATAAGTTAAACAATATATAAATACGTGAGTATTGAAAGGTGCCTTAATTTCAAGGAAATTAATTTTATTTTAGGAAATGATTAATATTTTTTTGGGGAGTATATATGATTAAAACAGTTGTTCATTTTGTGAGTTATTGATGTTTTTTTGATAAGTTTTATGTTTATTTTTGGGATAATATGTTTATTTTATTTTTGGGTTTATAATATAGTAAGAAATATCATAGTGAATTTGAGTATTATAATTTTGGGAGATTAGATCATTGATATTAAGAGGATGAAACTTACATAAATATGTGTTAAAGGAAAATATTTTTATTTTTAAACAACAATATAACCAAATGTATCAAGAGATGAAATTATGGTGTTATTGGATAAGAAATCTTATGATTGTTTTTTCATTTTAATGTGTTTATTTATTATTATCATACCCATTTTGGTTTTGGTATTTGGTTGGGAATAGGATCATGAAAATGAAGTTGTGAGAGGTATGTCCCTAAAAATTCCTAAACCAACTAAAGAATAATATTTGGTACAAATGGTTGATATAAATGGAAATCTATATATATGCATATTATAAGAGAAAAATGGGTTTCCGAGTCTCACCTAATATATTTTGGTTTGTATGTAATTTTAAATTATATTATTATGGATATCCTTAGCTATTTTGCTTATGAAGTGATATTTATAATTGAGAGGACACAATTTATTTAAGTGGGGGAGAATGTAACACCTCCAGATTTTAGTATAAATTTAAATAAAATGTTGAATATATTTTATCACATGCAATACTAAAGTAAAACTAGCCATGATATATTTTATTTCATGACAAGATAATCATTAATACATTGTGAGAATACAATGATAAGAATCATTAAAAAATTACAATAACACTAAAACCTCAATTAAATAAAAAATAAAAAATTACTTATTATTAAAAAATATATTTTCATTCTTTATATTATTATTATTATTATTCAATAATGATTTTATGTATTCTAATTCAAATTATTTGATTAAAATTTAATGGTTATATGATAAAAATTAATGGGATATGATTAAATCCATTTAATGTTAAAAATAAAATATTTTTCAACGAAGCTTTTTTAAAGGGTTGTATATTTTTTTGTAAGTATTAAAGGACTAATATAATGAAACATTTAAATGTAAAAATAATTAAATAAAAAATAATTTATCTAGGAACTGAAATTATAAATCCCTAACTCGAAACCCATTTGGTTTGGAGTGTTAGATAGCCTCAAGCTTGTCTCCTTATATGCAAGCGGTTGTTGGCCAGCTATAAGGGCATAATCCATACAATGGGGAGACTATGTCCTAAAATTAGTTCCATATAAAAAACAAAAATTAACCATGAAACATACATATCCCTAAAAATCAGATCATTCAGAATAAAAAATGAATATAAAAAATAACATAAATGGTGCAGTAAAATAACACATAGAACTGATTTCCCATTGGGACCACACAAAAAAAACAAAAAAAAAATACAACACTTGAACATTGAGACTACTTCCATCCACCGACCTCACACACCTTGTTTCTATATACGCTCAGGCTAAACAAGCCCGATCCACTGCACATTGCACGACATGACCTAAAAATCAGATATAAGTTCCACACAAACAAACACACACACACACTAAGATTCTTGTGTAGGGTGTTAACATAAAAATCCTTGGTGTCTCACCAAGAACCCCTAATATTTTCTATCATATTAATGTGTATTAATAATGAAAATAAATATAATAAATAAAAATTATCACTGAGTTGTTTTTCACTAACTAGGCCAAAATGACACTTGAGGATATACACATGCTTGTTATGTAATTAGGTATTAACCTATCAAACCCAATATCTAACCATACCTGCTTTAGCACTATGTTAAAATAGACTAGTCACCTCATGCCACCGTAACTGATGCATGGCTCGTACCTAAATAATTTTGGTTGTTCAACATCCAATCCTTGACCCAATACCTGCATACCATAGGCATGATCATCTATTCCTATATTGACCCACTAACTACACACTCTAGGTAGGATCTATCAGTAATGCATCTCATCATATCATTACATTACCCCCAGAACAGTCCTCAACCCAAGCCATCTAAATATAGAGTTCAATTCATTCACATAATCCAATCCACTCATGCAAATTTAGTCAAACCAATCCATCTCAAGGAAAATTAAAATAAAAATACTGACCGATTTTTCTACACTATTTTAGTTTACATTTAGAACACCTACCCATCTCCATAGACTCTAGAGAGGTTAAATGAATACTGAACCAAGCTTACATAAGGTATGGTCCTCAACCCAATACTTGAAGAGGTAGAGAACCATCACACTTCATACACCTTGACCCATTACCTAAGAAAATAATGATCAATCATGCATCTATATATTCAAAAAATAAATAGTTGCTTAGTGAGGTCACATCAAGTACATGAAACATGGAAAGTTCCCCTAGGCTATCAAATAGTTCAACGGATAATCATAGGGTTATATTCACTCGATACCTAATCCCTCACACCTATGAGTTGTTAATATCCCATATTGTCTCCCACCAGGTCCTCTAGACCCATTATACCCACTCCTCACTCATACCATTATAAGTTCATAAACCACTAGAGATGTCACTACCCAAATGATCCCACTGACCTAGAACCCACATGGTTAGTCCACATCCTCTAAAGAGGCCCTTGTAACTCCTAGACCTTCTACCCAGGGTTCTTCCAATGTTATCAGGTTCTACCCGACCCTGGCCTATACATGTGAGGTCCAATTTCAATCTACAACCCCATTTGAATTGGAATTAATTATCCTAAAAAAATCCTTAACATGTACTGGGTCTCATCATACATTTCCTAATGCAGATACCTTAACCATTCACCTAGAGTAAACCCCTCTCTATCACATACACCAAGTCCCAAATGAATACTCTAGCATCAAGAATATGCAAAGTACAACCTCTTACCTTATGAGGGGTTTCCATGTCACCCCGAAATATATAAATATCTATCCTATTTTCACTCATCCCTAATGTAATGATGATGGACCAGTAGACCTAAGAAATCAACCTAAGATAACATCTCATGTCATATCCTAGGACCTCATGGAGGTCTCTTGGTTACTAAACCAAATCCCACACCCCTTGGAAACATATTCTATTGAAGACACTAAATTAACTAAGTGTTAAAGAGCACATGGTCTCATCCAGGAAGGCTCGAGGCCAACCCCAAAATCTTACCAAAGGTCACTATTAGTCCTTATAGCCCATTACTAAACCTATGAAATTATGAAATCATCCATGATAATAAATAAATATGCATATGATTCTTTATCATAGAGAACTTGTAAAACATGGTGTTAACACCTCATAGAGCTCTATCGATCCTCATCTAAGCCAACCAAGCCTCTCCCATGCTCTCAGGCACCGATATCACACTAAGAATCACCCATAATTAATTAAAAACATTTATAATTAAATAAATATTTTGTTTAAAATAGGAATTGATGTATAAAAACTCACCGGGTATCATCCACTCACTGAAACCTCATGTAGTGAGGTGTCGTCCACGTTATACATCTACATGGACCTAAGCCATAGAAAATATCCAATTTAGATGTATTTTAAAATAACTAGCTTTAACCAATTTCATTTCAAAAACCTAGGTAAAACCATAGGATTATGTACCTTTCAATAATTCACTTCAAATTGAATGAATATATAATATTGTGTCCTCCTATAGATACCTCACATGAAATAACCATAAATCGTGATAATTTTCCCATTCTTCAGTAGGAATTGAAAAAAACCTTAAACTAGACTCAATCCAAATCCACTAATATAATCAGAAGGAATAATAGATGGAGAAGATAAGAAAAACCCACCTATAATCATCACTAAAAACACCTTGAATAAATGGGGGGGAAAGGGGTGGAGTTCCAGCCTTCAAAACACACATTCACATGATCCTTTGACTAAATGGAAAGGGTGGATGGGCCCCCTTTTTAATAAAAAAAATAAGCATGTTGCCTTTCACGGTATGAACAACCATGGTATGGGACCCCATGACCCTCATTATTGTTTTTTAAGTGAATGAAACCTAGGTTCATATCATGAACTCTCTACTGATACTATTTATAGTAGCCCCAATTTCCCATCCTTCCTCTGATGCTCACCCAAACCATCAAGGAATTTATTGAACCTTATAGCGCATACAAAAACCTCTTTATGGGATGTTAAAATGTTTAAGTTCCTAATATATATCACATATCTAAAAAAACCATTAACCAAATAGAAAAATTTAAATTACATCTCAAAACAATGAACTTTGAAATATTTAGTTCATTATAGATATGAAATAAGATTAAGATCATTTAAAGTATAAAAATTTAATTACTTATAAAAATATTTTTCCTCTATATTTTATGTTTTTATTTAAAAGGTAAATTATAAAATTTTATAATTTTAATTTGTAAAAATAAAATTCTTTTTTTGATTCATTATGTCCCAATTAACTTAGGGTGATTTTTTTGAGATTTTTCTGAAGTTGTTGATCTTTAGGTGAATGGTGAGAAATACTATTTTTAGAAATACCAAAACATTTATAACATCATTATGATATAAGAGTTACAAAAAAACATATGAATCATTTTTATAAAAAAAATATAATGAGTCATATAATACGTTTAAAATTAATATATTGAATTTATAAATATATGCTCAACTTTTTTGATTATAAAATATGTTTTATTCTAATACAAAAAGTATTTTAGTTCTTTTCCATTAATTAAGTGTTTTTAATTATCCATTCATTTTTTATCACATTTAAATTCAAAAAATAATTTTTATTTTTAATGAAAAACCAATAAATATCTTGATAATAAGTACCATACATGATTTTGTGTAAAATCACTTTTACTCTTAGAAAGAAAATTTTCTAAAAGTAATTTTTGTTTTGTTAAGCGTACTTTTATTAAATTTAATTTTTATCACCACCAAAAATTGAAAATTTTAAAACGGTTTTGAAAATTTGAAATAATAATTTTCAAATTATTTAATAAGGTTTATTTCATTTTTATCCATTAAAAACAAGTTTCAATAGTAAAAGTTAGTAACTACGATAAAAATTAAAATACCTAACATTATGTTATATTAAGAGATAAGGATATAAATATCACAAAAATACTATCCATAAATGAGAAAATAGAGGCTTTATCAACCAAACTATTATCTCTTGTAAATTTGTATCTATTTATTATCCCATTTCTTTGAGAATGAAGTCATGTTTTTATATTATCAAATTATTATTACAAATTTGAAACCCTTCTCATATATAAAATAATCCATTCACCACCCCAATTATCCATAAAACATCATCACCTTAGCTAATAAATCCATGAAAAAATAATTATTAAACCCTCTTTAATTCATCCTATAGGTTTTGTTCTCCCAAAAATATCAACTTAATAAGGCTGAAGGTGTGATCAAAAGAAGGATATGCAAGGAAGTGGTAATTGTCTTAACTGAGTTATATAATGTTTATTTTTTCTTACAATTCCTCCAAATATATTGTAATCATACTAATAAAATTAAAAAAATATCATTAGTATAATGAAATGTTATTATTTTTATGGATTAACAATTATATACCTCCCTCCAATCCATTAAAAATGAAAATGTCACCTATGTTGCGTGCAAACTATAACCCCATGAATAATGTATTTCATTTTTCATCATCTCCTTACATGGTTGGTTATAAAAACGAGATTAATGAATAAATATTATATTTATAACATTATTAATATCCTATTAATACAATTTTTTCATTATATAAATAAAATTAATGATAAATATTCATCATAAAATTTAACCACAAAAAAGAGCCTACTGAGAAACTTTCCTTCATTTGAGCCTATTTTTGGAAAACATATCATACTATATAAATTTTTTGATACCATTAAGATGTTATATTAATATATATAATGTTTATTGGTTCTATAATGATATTATTAATCCTTAAATAATTATTAATGTATCGCTTTTAGATTGTTAAAAATTACCTAAAACTAGCT
The DNA here is from genome assembly GCA_963277665.1 of Viscum album. Taxonomy (NCBI): domain Eukaryota; kingdom Viridiplantae; phylum Streptophyta; class Magnoliopsida; order Santalales; family Viscaceae; genus Viscum; species Viscum album. Next base: position 897,906,140 of record OY728138.1, read on the forward strand.
TGAACAAGTTTCATCATTAATATTCACATCTAAAACTCAAATGGAATGAACCTAAAAATTGATAAATAGTTATAAAAGACCCATTAAAATATTTTAAAAATTATATATTTAATTAATTCATTAACATGTAATGATAATCAATATAATTATACTGAAACAAACACAATATAGTTAAAGCTACTAACACCAGCATTCAATATTAACTAAAAATAGGTAATAAACATGTAATAAATGAATATTAAAGATTAATTTAATAAGATATAAATATGAATATGTTTTTAAAATAAATGATTAATTAGTCAATGTATAACTCAATTATATGTTTTTGAAATAAATACATGAGGTTAGAGTGCATTCGAAAAAGTGGGAGTATAAGGTAAGAGTTTTCATTAAACTCACATTATATTCCTTTAGTTATGATCATTATTATTGAACCTTATTCTATTAATATGGGTAAATTCTACATTATTATTTCATTATATTTTAATTGATCTTATTTTTCCATGTATTTTAATTTCTTCCACACAATTTATTTTTTAAAAATTCATATATCATAAAATATGACATTGTATAGGGATTCATAACTCAATTTCTATTCATAGAGTTATATTATTTCATCATTGAATATTATATTATAATATTATGTTCATTATAAAATATGATTTTTTATTCTTTATTTACACTTTTTATTTGTATTTATATTTCTTTCACATAATATCTTCTTTGATATATTCTTATTTAACCTGTTATGATATTTGTACAGGTTCTTTCTCTCAATGTTATTTCACTGGGAAATATTTCAATTTATTCACATATATGTTATATATAGTATAAACAATACCAATTTGGAATATTATATCATGATTATATCATTATTCATGGTATTTAAAATATCTATTTCATGTTCACAATTTCATGGTGTGTTGATTCAAAGGTCACCAGAGTCCTAAGAGTATTTCGTCATAATTTTTTTCCTTTGATACATGTTTTATATTATACACCTATGTTAATTTATAAGGTTATACATTTCATATTTTATATAATATATCATGTTTATATATATTTTTAGAGTATTTAATCTCTTTATCATTTTGTTTCTTTCAAGGGAGTTTTTATTTTAAAATCTATAATGGGATGTATATATAGTCATTGCTTTAAAAGTTTTGAAGACTTCACATAAATCATTTTATTATATTTTATTTATATTAAATAAATAATATTTTAATTTAGAATTCAATGATTTATTAAATTCATATTATATTATCTTTTAATTTCTTTATTTTTTTAAAAATTAATCTTTTTAAATTTTTTCATATGTTTCATTTTTAACATTCTTTATAGTGGTGGGAAATTAATGTTTTTTAACATTTTTTATTTGATCTTGTCAAACCTAGACCTATGATGTTATTTTATTTTAATTATTTTTATACCTTAAATAAATTTTCTTGGTGTTCGGGTGAGTCCTGGATGAATTGTTCCTTGGAGTTATGTTAAAAGGTTCACTCTTTGTCGTTGACATTGTAGGGTGCATAGGAAGAGTGGGAATTTGGAAGCCGCACGACTTAGCCCAAGAAAATGTACAATCACCGATTCTCAAAAAATGAAAATAAATAAATATTTTAATTAAAATAAAAAAAATGTTTTCATTTTAAAATTTTATTATTGTTATTAAGTATTTTATTGTTATCGAAATGAAATACACACTTTTATTATTATTTTTAATTTTATGTTATAATAATAATAATTATTATTTGATTCATTGCTATTATGTTATTAGAAGTGAAATTTAGTATATGTATAAGTGAATATATTTATATGTATAGTTTTTTATGCATTTTATTTTTATTATTATTTTCAACCCTTTTTATGGTTTTTACTACCCTTACCCCCACTTATCCCCCTCTGCGTGGCATGATTAACCAGCTTGGCTATACCCTTAAGTGGTCCTACATGCCATTGGCCAGATTTTCCTCCCTCACCCCAACTGCATTTATGTCACCTCCCCAGTGTGGAACTGCTGCCCCGGTTCCCTCATCCCCTGCAGCGCCTCGCCATCGAGCCTTTACCGAAGGCCAGCCGTCATCATCCCTCCTCGATAGTGCCATAGTTCCCAAGCCCCCTAGCTCTCATTCGGCCACCCCGTCGTGGACCCTCACTGGCCTCACCCAGCCTGCGCCCTACCCGCCTCCCATTCGGCTCACCCGCACCTTGCCTGCCTACCGTTTGGCTCACCTGCACCCTTCCCACCTGCAGTTTGGCTTGGCCCTGCCCTGACCTCCTTCCAATTCCGACATCGGCCTCCTCGGCCCCTCCTTGTAACACTGCCCTGCTCCGACCAGCCCGACTCCTCCCTTAAACCTAGCATCGGCCCTCGGCCTTCCGTCTGGCGGCGCAACCTCCCTGGTTGGCTTCCCTTGTGCTTTTCCCCTGCACTACTCATGACCAAGACCCCTCCCCTTGGTGCGCTCTCCCTCACTCTTGCCCGACCTCCGCCTGACCGGCCCTCGCCCCCCTGTTTGGTGTGTAGCTGCGCCACACCCCTCTATTGACCAACACACACCTTCCTAGTGTCACACCCAATGATGTATTTTATCCCCATCAGTATAACATTCTACCTCCTAATTTATTAATGTTTTTATCTTTGTTTTTTAGGGGTTTTGATGATTGATAGTTGTTCTTGATAGAATAGATGTTTTATAACCTGGGCGAGGTGTTTCCGAGTTTGCATTCTCTTCGCGACGCAGCTCCGAGGTAGGATTCCCATGCACCTAAACGTTTTTAATATAATAATCATATATTTTATTCTTTTCATACCTTATATGATTATCAGGTTCTAATGTCGATCTCTGGTTCAAATTTATTTAGTGCGCAGGGGTTTTCTTATTCTTGTTTCTTGATTTTTGACTTTGGTTTCTAAAATAGCACACACTAAATGTAGGGTCTTATTTCACATTACTTGACAATTTTAGTTCCATATATTTATTCTTCCTCACCTTTTTATGTATTAATATAAACAATGCTACATTTTGTTAATTCACTTTGTTTGAAAATGGGTAGTTCTGGCCTTGTTTATAAAAATGGGAATATCCAGTTATAGTTTTGCACACTATCTTCTTTAATTAAATATTTTTTTGGTCTACACATGATTTTTAAGTTTCAGAACATGGTTTAACATTTTAAAAAAGACCCTGACATGCAAATTACAATTTTATAACATTGTGAGTGTCAACTGAAATCATTTTATAAGCATTGCATGTCTGGTTTTATTAATGTTGCTTGGTTGTCCTTTATGTGTTAGAAGAGAAATAAAATGTTTTTTTTGTTGTTGTTTAAATGTTAGTAGCATGTGAAATTTTGTTTTGAGGTCTTTTTATGGATTTCCAAAGTGGGTTGGCTTTAAAAAAATGTGTTTCTTGTGAAATAATAGATTGTGGGGTAATTGCAAAAGTTTTAAATGTTTTAAGCCAAGTTATGTGTGAAGTTAGCTTTATTTAAAATTTGGTTTGTTTTGTGGCAAAGAATTGTAGCTTGGTTTGGGGTTTTAATAAAGGTTGGTTATGTTTGAAAGTGCGTCAGAAATGTTTTGAAGGGGGTTTTGCGAATTCTTTTATTTGGTAAATGGTTTGTCTTGAACCTATTTAGAAATTTGTTTGCATCATTGATAAAGAATGTTTTTATGGATTTTATAAGGGTCCGTTTGGCAACATTGTGAAAATAAGAGGAATTTATTATTACGAAAACCCCCATTGGTTGGTCCTCATTCCTTTCCAACATGGAATAGTAGGGGTGTCCTTGGTATGGGATCCCCGAGTTCCTTTATACAGGTCCCTTGATTAGGGACCATTGTAATCTATATATTTAAAGGCATGAGATTCTTCCTTGGGGAGACTTGGGGTGAGACCTAATATGAAATATTATTATAGATATGGATTGTGATTTGATGCTCGGTAGCATCTGTTGGCTCACCTCTTTTTATACTTGCGACATATGAACCTGACATATTGAGGGAATTTTCTGAGACGAGTACTACACTGGTAGGTTATGGTACTGACCAGTGGCACATAGTAGGTAGATATTTTTGGGTTTATTATTATGGTATGTTCCCTCTTCCTTCCCAAGAAATGATGGCCGAGCATTTTGGAGCGTTAGATTCCATCGTATGTGGGATGCTACTGTAGATGGGTTCGCATATATTAGTGTTGATTGGATTATTCTCGATCTCTCAGGTTCGCCTATGTATACTGACTTTTAGCTAATGAACTATTTCTGAGATAATTGAAAACCTATTTACACTGTCCTTTTTATATCTACCTTGGTACCCTTGTGTGGTGTTTTTCATTAAAAGTGACATTTTGGTTTTTTTAACTCATGTGACAATTTTTTTAAAAGAAAATGTGTTCCAAACTATTTTTTTCAATTTTTTTAAATGACTAAGGGAAATGGTTTGTACATTGTTTTCAATTAAAAATTATAGAAATTCATAGTTTAATATTATGTAGTTCAAGATTATATTTGATGTTTCATAATTGTAAAGGTAGTGCATTGGGAATAGATATCGAGCTTGCCTATTGAGTTTTAATAATCATGCTTATAGTTCTTTTTTATTGTTTTTAGTGTTTGGGCAGGCTCCAGCTTGAGTGATCTCACCTTGGGAGATGTCTGATCATTGAGTCAGAGAGTGATCCAAGGGGTTCACATGGAGTTAGTTCGACATTGAGTTTGGTTAGTTTTTATCTTCTTCAGTTTCTTGTTTAGTTGTTTTTTCGGTTTATTTATCCTGTGTTGCTATTAATTATTTCTACCGCTTTTTTTGTCATGGTAGAAATTGTTCCCACAATCTCTGTTTATTCCCTAGTGCTTATCGCTAGAACTGGAGGATAGGGAATGCCTCTCAGGCCATGTTGCGCTCCAGCTCAGGTGACCGGTTCAGGGTTGACTCAGGTTGGTTCGTGACAAAATAGTAATCAAGGGTGGTTGGATCTTAGTGGACCTAACTTTTCAAAGATCCATTTGTTATTTGTGATTTCAAGGTAGATGTAATAGGATTTTCGGGAATCGAGGGGTAGGTGCGAGAAGAGCGTCGTGAACCTTTACTCATTCTGATCCTCAGGTTTCCATGGGAAGTACAGTTTAATTACATTCTTGGGGTTTTTATGTAAATGTTTTGTGATTGGGATATGACAAAAGGAGTAGGACTAATAGTCCTACTAAGACGCATGTCCTAGAAAGCCATGTGGAGCTATGGGCTTGGTCCAAAAAGTCTCTTTGTGTTAATGACGTGTTTGGCATATGGATGCCAACCATATGGTCAAGTCACCCACCGACACGGGTACCCTGTTTGAGTTATTTTGGACCTATTCTAACTTCTAGAAGTTGTTTTTATCTGGAAAATTTGTTTTGAAAAATGGTTGTTTAAAATAAAATATTTAACTTGAGGATCATTTTAAAGGAAATGGGACGAATGATTTGTTTTTTGAAAATAATGTTCTTTTGTTTTATCCTTGGTATTCTTAGGGGTGATCACATTCATAATGGTTTGTTGGATTATGAAATGATTTATAGGGTGACGTATGGATTCCCAAGGGGTTACAAATACATGCATTTGAGTGATACTCTAAGGAATTCCAATAGAGAGGGTTTAACTCACCAATCTTGTTTTAAATTAATGATATTTTCAAATAGAAAAGTTTTGATGTTATGATAACTTGTTTTCATGTGTTTCAAGCTTGTCACCACTGTAGTGTTTGGTTTTGAGGTTTTTATTCACTCATTGAGTTGGTCTTGATTGGGTTATTGAATTTTATATTCTAGTGGTTATCCCCTTGAAGCATCTATGGGTGATCATAGTGCGGTTGATCCACCTAAGGATTTTATTCTTGAGTTTCGGAAGCTATTTCCACCTATCGTTTATTATCAAGAAGACCCTTTCATAGCGGGGGAGTGAATGAGGAAGATTGAAGGGGAATTTAACCTCGTTGAGTTTCATGGTTGGTTGAAAGTCATTTTTTTAACCTTCATGCTTTAAGGTTCACTGTGGAGGTGGTGGAAGTCAGTGTCTCAGAACAAGCCCCATCAAGAGCATACTTGGGAGTTTTTCAAGGATTTGTTCATTCATCAGTATTTCTCTGAAGAATAAATGTTGAGAAAGGGGATGGAGATGTGTTGTCAGCAGTAGGGGTGACAGATCCATGTTGGAATATTTCCAGGGCTTTGTGGAGCTAGTCCCTTATGATTTAGGGTATGCCAAAGATGCCCCCATGAAGGCTCGACGCTTTGAGGTGGGTCTCCGCCCTAATCTATAGTCGATGGTGTCAGTATCCAACCTAAATTTATTTGTTGATGTGGTGAGACAAGATTTTAATGCCGAATATGTGATGATGGGAGTGCTCTATGTAGTCCTCCCTCCATTAATCACTATGAGAAAAAATGTAGATTCTGGAAAGGAGATGAGGAAGTAATTGAAAGTGGATGGAGTAGGTCGTGGAATCAAAAGGCCTTAGGATCTTTCAACAACCTCTTCAGAGAGATAGATCCTCATGTATTATTAGTGTATAAAGCTGGGTCACAAGAAGCTGTCATGCCCAAGTGCTCAAAAAACCTACCAGGCATGTGGATGCCTAGGTCACTTGTGACGATTCTTTCGGGGTGTTGCTAGAAAGCGTAACGGAGTAAGTTCTCAGAAGTGATGTGTTGTTGGGTTTTTTTCAAAATTTTCTTGTGTAAGTTTCCTTTCAGTGGAAGGAATCTTTTATCATTTCAGTTGTACTGATGGTGTTTTGGGTTTTGACATGTATGGGATGTCTGGGTCTTTTGATGAACTCCAGTTTTCAATGTCAGTCTGTTTTTCATTTTAAAAACTTGTACTTTATTGTATAAAATCAAGGGATGTATGTTTCTTGTTGGGATTATCAGAACATGACTATGTGGAAGAAGATGCTTCAATGATCAGAGCTCCATCCAAAAGGCCTCTAAGTGAATCCAATGCATATTTAGGAACCCCAGGTAATTTTAAGGAGTCTGGTTAAGGTTGTGCCTCTATCGTTGGGGTGAGGTGGTCTTGGTGTTTCTGTTGTGGTTTCTCTGTTGATGTAAATTTCCTCTTGTCGCAAGGATCACGATGGATTTATCCCTCGCGCAATATCAGCAATTGTGCCTTTTTTGTTGTGAGGTGCTGATTAGTGCCCTTGTGTGGACCACCCATTTGAATCAGATTCGACTCCAGTTTGTGTCCATCCGGAAGAGATAGGTCATGAGTAGTTGTCCATTATGGTTTCATTTATCTAATACTTGGGCCCTCCCTCCCCGCCCGTGGGGTTAGGGTTTATAGTTAGTAGGGAGTTTTCATTTAATCACTTTTCCCATTCGGACGTGTGTGAGTGGTTTAAATGTTCTTATTGTGATTATTTTAGATTAGGGTAAGGCCCAGTGCAGGTCTAAGTTAGATTTCTATTTGGTCACTAGTAGGTTGGTTCTTTATGGTCGGGAGACCCAATGTTTCTTTGGGTCTTCTCTTAAGTTGTTATCAGGTGCCAGTGGAGTCCTTATGGTGGGGATCCAGTTCAGGCCCCCCCTCTTCTGGTGATTTGTTTCAAACAATGAGGTTGAGTCCCATGGGTGGTCGGTGGAATGCTCTTGGGTTAAGAGGTTGGATCATGTTTATGTGGAATCCTTTGGTTTTGATCGATCGGCTGGATTGTGTGGTGGATTTTTGGGGGTGGAAAGCATTATGGTGGGGAGAATTTTCACACCCTGATCTATGATATTATTTTATTTTAATTATATTTAGCCTTAAATAAATTTTTTTTGGGGTTTGGGAGAGTCTCAGATGAATTTTACCTTTGAGTTATGTTAAAAAGTAATCTCTTTGGCCTCGACATCATTGGGCGCATGGGTGAAGCGGGAATTTGGAAGCCGCACGACTTCTCCCTAGCAACTACGCGACCTGCTGTTCTCAGAAAATGAATATAAATAAATATTTTAGATAAAACAATCAATAATGATTTCCTTTTAAATTTTTATTATTTAAATTAAGGATTTTATTATTATCGAAATGAAATACATACATATTTTTAATTTCATGCTATTATTAATATTATTATTATTTCATTCATTGCTATTTAGTAATTAGAAGTGAAATTTAATATATGTATAAGTGAATAAATATATATATATATATTTAGATATTTTATTTTTATTTTATTATTATTATTATTTTGAACCTTTTTAATGGTTTTGTTCTACCCTTCCCCCCTTATCCCCCTCTGTGCGGCGCGATTACCCAGCCTGACTATCCCCTTTGGTGTACCTCCACTCTACTGGCTGGATTTTCCTCCCTCGCCCCAACTGCCTTCACGTCACCTCTATAGCGTGAAAACCATGCCCCAACTCTCATCCCTTGCAGTGACTTCCCATTGAGCCTTTACATGAGGCCATCCATCGTCATCCCTCAATGACAGCGCCGCACCGCCCAAGCCCCCTAGCTCCCGTTCGACCACCCCGTCATGGACCCTCACCGACCTCACCCAGCCCGCACCCTACCCACCTCCCATTCAGCTCACTCGCGCCCTGCCCACCTCCAATTTAGTTCAACCACACCATGCCTGCCTACAGTCCAGTGTAACCCCTCCTCAACCTCTTCCCATTCCAGCATCGGCCTCCTCATTCCCTCCAGGTAGCACCACCCTACTCCGACCCGACCGACTCCTCCCTTGAACCCATCATGGGCCCTCCACCTTCCTTCTAACAGAACAACCTCCCCGGTTGGCTTCCCTTTTGCATTTTATCATATGTAGTGTATGACCAGGACCCCTCCCCTTGGTGCACTCTCCCTAGATCCTACCTGACCTCCGCCCGACCAGCCCTTGACCCCCCTCTTTGGTGCGTAGCTGCACCGCACCCCTCTATCGACCAACACACACCTCCCTAGCATCACCCCCACTGATGTGTTTTCTCCCCATCGGTATAACAATATACTTCCTAATTTATTATTGTTTTTATCTTTGTTTTGTTAGTGGTTTTGGTGATTGATAGTTGTTCTTGATAGAATCAATGTTTTATAACCTGTGTGAGGTGTTTCTGAGTTCGCATTGTCGTCGCACCGTGACTCTGAGCTAGGATTCCCAAGAACCTATCCTTTTTAATTTATGAATAATCAATTTTATGATTTTCATACCTTATGTGATTATTATGTGCTATGGTCAAGCTTTTGTTCAAATTTAATTAGTGTGCAAGTGTGGTTTTAAGCTTGTTTGTTGATTTTTGACTTTTCTTTGTGAGATAATGCACACTAAATGTAGGGAATTATTGTGCTTCAATTCCGAATTTGAGTTCCATATATTTATTATTTCTATACTTTTTTTAGGTGTTAAACTTCATTGTGCTACATTTGGTTAATTCACTTAGTTTGAAAATGGATAGTTCCATCCTTCTTTATACAAACAGTATTGTTCGGTTATAGTTGCGCACACTGTTTTCTATAATTAAATGTTTTTTGGCCCACACCTGATTTGTGAGTTTCAAAACATGGTTTAACATTTTAAATAAGACCTTGACATGAAAACCGAGGTTTTATAACTTTGTGAGTGTCAACTGAAATTGTTTTCTAACCTTTTCTTGTTTGGTTTTCTTAATGGTTCTCGTTTGGCATTTATGTGTTAAGAGCGCGATAAAATTCTTGTTTGTTTTTGTGAAAGCGTTGGCAGCATGCGAAGATTTTCTTTGAGGTCATTTTATGGATTTCCAATGTGTTTTGTCTTTTAAAAAAATGTGTTGCTTGTTAAATAATGGATTTTGGGGGTAATTAGAAAAGTTTAAAATGTTTTAAGCCAAGTGAAGTGTGAAGTTAGATTTCATTAAAATTTGGTTTGTTTTTTGGAAAAGAATTGTAGCTCGGTTTTTGTTTTTCATAAAGGTTGGTTTTGTTTGAAAGATCCTCGAAAATGTTTTGAAGGGGGTTTTGAAAATGCTTTTATTTGGTAAATGGTGTGTCTTTATCCTCTTTAGAAATTGGTTTGCATCATTGATAAAGAATTTTTTTATAGAATGTTTAAGGGATCATTTGGCCACTTTGTGAAAATAAGAGGAAGTGCTTATTATGAAAACCCCTAGTGGTTGGTCCTCGTGCCTTGCCAAAATGGAATGGTAGGGGTGTCCTTAGTATTGGATTCCCAAATTCCATTACGTAGGTGACTCGATTGGGGACCATTGTAATATATTTATTTAAAGGCATGGGATTAATCATTGGGGAGACTTGGGGTGGGACCTAATATGAATTATTATTATAGATATGGGTTGTGATTTGATGCTCGACAGCATCTGTTGGCTCACCTTCTTTAATACGTGTGACATACGAACCTGAATTATTGAGAGAATTGTCTGAGATGAGAACTGCACTGGTAGGTTATGGTACTGACCAGTGGACCATAGTAGGTGGATATGTTTGGGTTTATTGCTATGGGATTTTCCATTGGCCTTCATGAGAAGTGATGGTCGATTGTTTTAGAGAGTTATATTTCATCATATGTGTCATGCTATTGTAGATGGGGTCACAGGTATTAGTGTCATCTAGATTATTCTCAATCACTCAGGTTCACCTATGTGTAGTGAATTTTAGCTAATGAACTATCGCTGAGATATTTTCATACCTATTTACATTGCCCTTTTTATACCTTCATTGGTACCCTTGTGTGATGTTTTTCATAAAAAGTGACATTTTGGTTTTCATAACTCCTATGACAATTTTTTCAAAAGATAATGTGTTCCAAAATCTTTTTGTTCTGTTTTTTTAAATGACTAAGGGAAATGGTTTGTACTTTGTTTTCAAGTAAAAATTATAGAAATTCATACATTAATATGTTGTAGTTCAAACTTAGAATTGATGATTCTTAATTATAAAGGTAATGCATTGGGAATATATATCAGGCTAGCCTTCAGAGTTTTAATACTCACGCCTATAGTTCTTTTCTATTTTTAGTGTTTTTACTGGCTCCAGCTTCAGTGCGCTCTCCTTGGGGACGTTTAATCATTGATCCAGAGAGTGATCCATGAGGTAAAATAGAGTTATTTTGAATTTGAGTTCATTTAGTTTTTATCTTCTTCAATTTATTTTTTAGTTGTTTGTTCGGTTTATTTATCATGCATTGTTGTTTATTATTTCTAATACTTTTTTTTTCATGGGTGAAACCTTTACCACAATCTCTATTGACGCCCCAATGCTTGTCACTAGCCCGAGAGGATTAGGAATGCCTCTCGGGCCATGTCACAGATCGGCTTGGGTGACCAGATCAGGATCGACCCGGGTTTATTCGTGACATATCTCATTTTCAGGACATCATTTTAAATATATATTATGAATAATTGTTTTAATGTTTTTATGGTTTTTAAAATCAAAAAAATACCATTATTTTTTAAAATTTTCTTTTTAAAGAGTTATCAAAGAAAATAGAATTCCCTATAATTTTTATATGATAAATATAAGGATTTTTTCTTATGGGTTATAAAGAATTTTTTACAAGTTTTATGTTTTAAATTAAATCCCTAATGTGTTTTATTGAGGATTATATTCTTGTAAATTATTTTAGGTTATGGGTGGGTTTCATATAGTCTTCCAATTATTTGGGTAATGATCTATTCTTTAGTGATATGATATTGTAATTAACTGGTCAAGTTATTATATTATGTGTATATGATGTTGGAATTAAATTTTTCATCCAATCCATTATGAAAGATATTGGAATTAAATTGTTAATTTATTCCATTTAAAGGGTGACATAAATATGGTGTTCCATGTAAACATTCTTTTTCTTTGATGATTTCTTACGAGATTGTTTTATGGAATCCCTGAGATAAGAATGTAAAACTTATCTATGTTACATTTCATGTCTCGTGATTATTAATTCATGATTTTAAACTCCATTTACTCATGTATTATGTGAAGATTTATGATATGAATAATTATTTATGATCCATGTTTTATTAGACATTATTTTCTTATGATATTTTCAGGTGCCTCGATTATATTTACCTATCCACATGACCAACTCATTATCACTTATGATCTTCAATTTTAATTATCTTGATTACACTTATATAGTGTTTGATCTCACCATTCTTATGTTTAAACATTCCTATTTTTTTAATAAGAGTATTACATATGGTATTTCTATAAGGGTATCATGCGCAATGAATTTGGTGGAAGATATAGGAGGTGTTTTATAGAATAATAAATTCTGGGTATAGTAGAAAAATTCCCCTTTGGATGGAAATAAATGGGTTTATTAAATAAATGATATTTCCAAATTCTCTAAAACTGTAGACCTAAAAGTAATTGGGTAAGAAAGTGTCTCAATATTGGTTATTGTTATTATAATTATAGATGGTCAAATTTGGGTTTCATAGTCTGTATCACATCCAGTATTTAAAGGATTGATTTTGAGTTTCAGATTTGGGTGTATGGGTATCTGGTCATCTATAATAACTTGGTTACCCACTGGGATATTTTTTGGGATTGGATTATACGGATGTCAAACCCCTTTGAAAAAGTTTATTCTATCAATTTGGTACTTTTGTTGAAGATTAACCACTCTTGTTTTATATTCTTATGTTTTTTAAACATAAAAAAATAAAATAAGAAAACCAAAATAAATAGAATATATACTTGAATAACCCTCATTTATAAGTGGTGCCATTACATTAATTATAAGGAATGTGAGGGGAGTTATAAGATTTTTCTGTAGGGAGGAGTAGTTTTTATAACTCATTATGGATATCAAAGAATATCTTAAACCAAAATTACTTAAAGAAATATCCAAGGAACATAGTGAGATCTCATAGTAGTTTTCATATTTATTTCAAAAATATGGATTAATATTAGATAAATCCATTTAAATTCCATTAGTTAGATGATAAATAAATATTAGAGGTCAAGGTGACAATTCAATATAACCCACTTCCCAAATATTCTAGTTACATAACAATGTAAATCATAGAGAAAAATAATACTGCTTGAAACATTATAGGGAGATAATAGAACTTTGGATTCCCTTGTTTTTATAATTTCTAAAATTTGATAAAAAATTGACACCACCTATTTGAATATATAGACTTAGTAATTTAGATTTTTACCCTGATAGATGATGAGGATGATTCCCCCCAAATATTTTGGAAATGTAAAATCAATGATTATAGAGATTAAAATTTCTTCCACTATAATAAAAGAGGACGATTCTATCTAGATACATTTTCCTATGCAATAATTTTTGAAAGATAACCCCAAAGAGAATATATATTATAGAGTGAAACTTTTTTTTCTAGTAGTGGCCACTAGTCACCATGTTTAGGAAGAAGAGGGCCACCCATAAATCTTATACCCACCCCATAAATCTAGAGGAACTAAAATATCATAGAGGGAGATAATAAGTATTTTGTAAAAGGGTTATCCATAACTAGTGAAATGTGAATAACATTATAGTAAATGAAATTATTTTGTTCCAACCATTCAAGCCTTATCTCCCTTTAGATTGTGGATGAAATGCTGCAACCACCTACTTATAGGTAGTTAAAACATATAACCTCTTATGGGATGACCAAAGCCTATTTTACCTTCCTATTTATTTTCTTTTACTTAAATTTTATATAATAAATTTTGATTTTGATTTTTCATGAAGGGTTGAAGTAGTGGATGCATTGAAGATACTTTTAGGAAACAACTCATGTAAATGAGTAAGGTTGTATCTCTATATACATATATTAGGTTTTTTCTATCATAATATTCATGTAATATCACTAAAAATTATAAATTTTTATTATGAATACAGTAAGGGAAATGAAAAAATTAGGGAGGGAGAGAGTGGTAGAAATGAATAGAATCCTCTAAAAAATGTTGTTACCATCCAAAGGTAATGGAACAAAACATAAAAAATTCATAAACCCCTATAATTTATCATATATAGAACACATATAATCAGCGTCCTTATTCCCCTCACACTAGGTGTTAAATATATTGATGTCCTATTTAAGAAAGTTTCTGCATGCTCTGATAGTGTATGCGATTCCCTGATGACTAAAGAATTGACCCAATAATTCTTTGACCACACTATAAAAATATGAATTAACATAAACGAGTTAAATGGTATTATAATTAAAAAAAATATATTCCATTCAGTATTTTAAATAACTTCATATTGAATAGAACATCCCTCCTTGTAAAAGTATGATAAATAAAGATGATAAAATATCAATTGTCCCAAATGACTCCCCACCTTTAATAATTCCTTATACACTTAATATATCTAAATTGATATCGAATCCATAACATAGTAGTTTCTAATAACCTAGTTCTCCTGATACGCACCAGGAAAATATGTCCCAGCTGAAGTTGAGTGAGGAATCTGTATTTAGATGGCCCATAGAAACACAACCCCTTGAAAAGAGAGATTAGAGAGACCGTCTAATAAACAAACATTCCTTTATGTTATGATCAATTTTCCTTTATCCCTTGGTGGCATAAAATATTTTGGTAATCTCTAATTACCCAAAAAAATTATATAATAATGATACTCTGATTTTGGAAATCCATGTCTACCTCTACATGGTCAAAAAATATGCATCCATGAAGTGATTAATTTCACTAAATTGACTGTTTACCACCTTGATACCCCCAAAATAATCCCATATAAAACATGCCTATACTCCTTCAATAAAAATATACAATATTGATTATGTTTTAAAAAATTCACTTCTTACAATATGGAAAATATTAATTGAATTTTAATGGGTACAATGAATGAGAAATGTTTGGAGGGAGTGTCGTCTACCGATGTATTATGTCTTGTTTTCTTTTGATAGTTTTTTTCAGGTTATAATTGATCTAAATTAAACACTAATACCATGTTAACCATTGGATCATTTATGTAATTTTACTTTGTTCATATTAGATTATTCAATTGATCAATGAAGTGATTTAATTCCTTAAATATTGATTTCTAAATGAAAGTAATTTAAGTCAATTGAAAATCACATGCTTATAAATAATGTACAATATCAAAAAATATAGTATATAATTTTATAGGCCATTTTTTATGTATTTTTTAAAATTATTTTATACTTGAGGGAATATGGAACATGTTTTACAATTCCTAACTTGTTGAAGTTTCTCTTACAAAAATATCAGAGTTTAGGTGGTGTTAAAATGATTAGGGTATTTTTGTCTAAAAATACCAATCTAAACTCTATTCACCCCACCTTGATATTTTATCTCCTTATAATATATTTAAACCATCAATTGACTTTATAGTCACCAAAATACAAACCCAATTCTATCCCACCCTTATATTTTATAAAATGAAAATAAAAAGTGAAAAATAGTGTGGGGTAGGAAATAATTTTTATGTACTTTTTAGAATCATCACATTACTATGGATAATGTAATAGTGAAAATATTTCCCTGGGTTGTATATACATACCAATACCTAAATTATTTTCCCCCAAAATTCTATGAAATACATTTTCAATATATATTGAAAATATATAAAAGAACCTAATGAAGAATTATTATGTTGAGAAAAGACAAGATTGTGAACAAATAAAAATGACATGAGTTACAAAGTGGGTTACATGTGAAAGATGTTAGAGGGGAACCTATAGTGAGATTTATAAATAAAAACATCATTATGGGTAGTGAAATTTAGAGTAGTTTTTAATTTTAGTTCTAGAGTTGGGTTCATTCCATGAATTGGGAGTCAGGTCGATAATGTGAGTGTTGAAACATCTCATTGAGAAGTTTTTTGGATGTGGAACAAGTCCCATTTGGTTTTTTGGGTTCTAGGGTGGAATCTGGGGAAGGTCTAGGGTGGTCAATAGCTAAAATTTAAACTACTATAGTAGTTCATACTGTGACCCATAGGGGTCATGCAGTGAAGGTGGTTAGCTAACATGAATTAACCTTACACAGGGTATTTATGCTATGAATTAAGGAATTAATTCTATGAATGAGACCCTTAAATATTGATTAAGGAACCTTGTGGAGGTCATTCAATACATGAAACTTAGTTAAAACTGTATATGGGGTTTGGCCAAGGGAGGAACCCTCTGCCTAGATGATTAAAGCTGTTAAATAGAGTTCCATACCCTAAAATGTTTAGGAAATAAGGAATTAACATTGTGAACCCACTATTCATGATACCAATGGAACTTAGGTGGTTATTTTTACATGATGGTGGCTATATATTTTTTGGGTCAGGGTTCCTTGCAATTTTTGGGATAAGGGAGCTTAAGAGAGGCCATTTATGGATGAACCTTCTCTATCATGTATCTCTTTAAACACAATTGAGAGGGGATGGGTTTTGGTGAATTTTAGTGGTGATTCTAATAATTATCATCATTTTCTCTCTTTTTTTGTTTTCCCTTCTGTTTTTAATTTAATTTTTTATAAATTAGGCTTGGTTTTGGTGATATCTCCATCAAATCATGGTGTAATCAGCCATGAACGATGGAGCATTTCAGTGGTTTAATGAGAGGAGGTCACATAAGGCGATTGAACAAAATTTGGTGAGTTTTAATTAATTATGTCTCTTTCTTTTAAATTAAACAATTAATTATAAATATTTATAATTAATTATTCATGATACTTTGCATAAGGTAGGACCTCAGTTGGTAGTATAATCTTGGATGGATCATGTAAGAGGTTAACTGAGGATTAGTGTGGGGTTAGAAGGGATGGAAACTCTATTTCAGTGGTAATTAGTCCCTTTAATACAATCTCATATGTATATTTATGAATTAATATGTACTTTATGCATGTTTCATGGGTCTAGGTACAATAATTAAGGATTTAGATTTCTCAGGTAGAAGAGGTAGGGTGGCTCTGAGCCTCAAAAATGTTAAATTAGTGATCTTATAAAATTTATATGGAATATGGATTCATGATGACTATGTCTCCATGGGGTGAAGGTGTTGGTTGAGTTAACATGGGGAAATGTTTATGTTTTATGTTAGAATAGGTTATATATGAATCCTAGTATGGTTTTTATAAGGATATTCAGTGAGGTTGGAGAGGATTCAACCTATTGAAGATGGGTGATATAGTCATATGAATCACACATATTGAGTAAAACCCTCACATAAGTGGATTGAGGGATAGGTGAGAATTTTTAGTGGGATAAGTCCTTTGGGATGATATAGGGTGTGATATAGAGGGGTTTATTCTGGATGATGAGCTAAGAGATCTCCTTTAGAATATTTGAGATTGTAACCCAGTGTGGGACATAAGAATTGTTAGGATTTAGTTTTAGTTTTAAAAGGGGTTTATGGAATGATATAATAGGATAGTCCCTAGGTAGAAGGACTAGGAATATTGAGCTTAGAACATGACTTGAGGTATGGGTCATTTTGAGGCTACAAGCTGTGATGCCAACGATGGGTGATGCATGCTAGATAATATTTGTGAGTAGAGAATGTAATAGGTTGGAAGGAACCTAGTGTACCCCCTGACGGGAAATATGATACATATTTTTTTGTGAGGGGATAGGTCCAAGTGACTAGCACCCATGTGATGCATTGGATAGATTTTTCATAGATTGCTTTCCCTTTTTATGAACATGTGATTACGATAGGTGAAGGAATCTATGGGGGTAGGATATGAATGCCTGACCTTTCCTTGAGTGAGAAGGCTTTGATCATGTTAGTTAGCATTGCATTGAGTTGTCCCGGGTTGTGGACCTTATTTGGGCAAGGCTTGGGTCATGGTTGTGTAATTCTTAAGTGAGAGGGATAGGTTCTGGTATTATGTGAGACATAGACGTCGGGCCCTACCTTGAGTGGTATAGTAGTGGGTAAATAGTTGCACGTGTGACCATATCTTGTTCCTTTGAGTTGTGGGTCATGGTTTGGATGATGACCTACCCTGAGTATATGGGTATGGACTAAGAATTATGTATTATGTAATGAGATGAGGTAATAAGGAGGATTTTGGTATGAATCCTGAGGTGCTATGGTGGTATTGTTAGAACATAATGACCCAATTCATAGGGAGTTGTGGTGGGATGGTTAAGACACAAAATTCATCATGGTTTCCTAACATGTTTACTTTCCTTATGCATATACATGTATTACAGTGAATAGTAGGGTCACTTAGTGAGATCACAATGATTTGTATTTCTCACACCTTGAATGGTAACATGGTTCTTTTGTAGACCTTATGTATACTATATGGTTTATCTTAGGATATGAGATAGATCAGGATAGAGTAGTTAGAGGGTATTTGGAGACTAGATTTTGTTAACGCTCAATGATGAAAGTAGGCCTAATGTGTGAATTTTGTATCTTCTGTATATGAGTGATATAATGATATTTATTTCATAATTTAAATAGTTTTTAATGATTTTTGATAGATTAAAATGAGTAATCCCATGGAATTTTAATATTTTATGAGAATATGGGAAAATAGAAGTAAAGAACAAAAATGTATTCTCTTGAGGTGTTTAAATGATTTACTTTATTAATTTTAATTTTATGAATGTTTTGAATATTATTTTTATAGAAATTTGAAATCCTTATTTTTTTCTCATTTTTTTCATGAGTTTAACAAAAATATTGGAACAAGATCAATCTAAAACTCAACCAGGCTATCCTTCCATATATCTAAACCCACTATGTGGGCCAACCAACCAAGATAACACCAGGAAGTCCCACCCTATCTAGTAGGGATAAGAGCTACATGATCAATCCCATGTTGCATGAGGCATGAAGGTGGTGTAATTCATGCTAAGGTTCATGTGGGACATGGAAGCCAGTGTGTGTGCATTTATATTAGGAGCCAATCCCCGGATAATGCATCTGAGCTAGGGATGCAACATTATTTTATTTAAGATTTAATTGATTCCGCCTAAAATTTTGAAGTGGGACAATTCTTATGTGGGAACTTTTCATCTTAATCAAAACACGATTTCATCATCTCATCTCTACTCACCCATGCCCTATACATAAGGAACCACTGTCCTCTACTTCTCACCACCTTAAACACCAACTATCTGCAACTACAAATGACCGTAGAACACTATTAAAGCTACCTAAGAAGATTTACTTAAGCTCAAACTCCTATACGATCACCCATGATCTCCCTAGATCCTCTCTAGAGCCTCAGTCAACCACTATGATCCCATATTGAGGCTTTATACGACCACTTTGAAGGTCGAATAAAAGAGGAATCCTCTTCTAGTACTACCACACCTATTTTTCCTCTACATGACCTGCCACATCTCTACCATCATTCTTGATCCAATGAATAGATAAATAAATCCAAGGCTTACCCAATTGTTTCCATTCCATGATATAGAATACAGATTACAAAAATATTTTGGTGTTTCAAAATAACTCACATGCGGGTCTCCTGGATATTTAAGAATATATATATATATATATATTAAAATTTTGATATATTTTCAAGAGAGAGGATGACCCAAGGTGCTCCTTTTCCTGTACATGAAGAAGAAAGACCTCTACCAAGAGAGTTTACACTAGAGGGGTTCCACCACTGCTAAGGGAGGACACTACATGATTTTAATTTTTTTTTAAATTTTTAATTTTTATTTGCTTTAGTTTTATACTTTATTTAGTTGTATATTTATAAATAGAATTCATGGATGTTTTTAACCTAGGGTGTTTTTTTCACCATTCGTCTTCTTCCTCTATCCAAATAATTCTATTTTTTGTTAAATCTATCTCTCTCTCTCTCATTCTCATTTTATTAATTTTTTTTTCTTCTTTTCTTCCTTCAATTCACAATGTTAATTAAATACATGTCAGGAATTATTACACTGTGAACTCTTATAATCATGGAAAAGAGTAACTGGACATAAAACAATTTCTAGGGGAGTAATCCAATGTTTGAAACATAGGACAAGTTTTAATTTTCTTTTAGATTAATATAATGATGACTTATAATGGGTGTAATTATCAATATGTATATATAAGGTTTATTTTCTCACTGTACAAACATTATCCATTAGTTTAGGAGGAGGATATGGAGTATTCTTGACAGTTTCTAAGTACACATTGTATTCAAAATTAGGTTATATTGATGTGTGCACACATACAGTGCAATGTGCTCACTATTTATATTTGAAACAGGTCAATTAAGGTGCTCCCAGAAAAAATCTAATATGAGAACGTGCGTTATTTACTAATATGATTTTATTTTCATTTCATAAAAATTTTGAATTTCATGTTATTTTTGCCTTAGTTTTACATTTCATTTATATCTAAAAACCCAAAACTCATGCTTCATTAATTTCATAAAAAATTAAAATAATGAAATAAATTAGACTTAGTTGAATTATATTAAGTAATTGAACAACCTATTAAGCTCATTAAGTGAGATGATATTGGTAATCCACTATATTACACTAAGAAAAAATAAAAAATTATCTTTTACCATGCCTTGCGATAGACATTCATAAAAAATAGTGTCGTTTCCAAGATCTAGTCATCAGATTTATTATTATTTTTTTTTAAAACATATTATATAGTTTTAACTTATTTTATAAAAAATGATAAAAAATATTTTTCCATGATGTATCAAAACATACCGTACCTATATACATAGAACAGTTACTCTCACCTGCAAGAACTAGTGGTTTAAAATCATACAGAAGTCCTATTATATATAAGGCATTAGAAACTAATTGATATAGAAAAAATATATGATTAATGGTTATGAGACAGGTATCTCACTTCAAGAACTAATGATCTTGCTCAATCAATTAATTACTGATTTTAAAATACTAATAGATGTGGAAGAAATGCCACTGGAGCTTCCCTATGTTATTGAATAAATCAAAGTGGCTAAGTCACAACTTGAGGAAAATCAAAAACTAAAACATTTGAAGATATGAATTCAATAATACCATGAATATAAGTGAATGTGAAAACTCATGTGGTAATAATAATATGAGAAAAGATTTAGAACAATTTTGGAGTAAACAAGTAGAAGTCGAAATGAAACGAGATATTCCCATCTACAAGATTAAAAAATCATTACCTAAATAACTATAGATATTCTATGGAAGTCGAAGGAAACACCAAAGTGGTGGAATTTAAATAGAATATGGAGGATACTAACTAACTTCATCCACTTTCTACCATCCAACTCTAATAGACACTTACCACCGAGAAGGTGATTGAATCCGAACCAAGACATGGAGTTTACCTTTCCTTAAACTCTATTTAATTTGATTTTATTCAATATTAATTGAGTATTAATTACAAAAAAATTTAATTTTCATAATTTTAAATTCTTTTCTTTACCTTATAGGAATATGAAGAGACAACACATGTACCTATTTATGAACACATAAATCTCTCTAAAGACATTGAACATTTACACTAGGGAGCACATAAAGAGATCCGAGTGGATCTACTTGAATAACTAGAGACCTGAAACCTCTATAAAGGGATTATAATATGATATTTAATTTTCAAATTTATTTTTTTAATTAAAAATACCCGTTAATTCTCCCTTTGATCATTCAATTCATTTATCCCATATTGATACAACACTAGAAAACAATAGGACGTTTCATAATTATAAACCATGGTGGATGATCCATACATAATCCTACCCCCGCTATGAAAGATTTATTAACTTGGACGGAGATTTTTTTGGTTTAATCTATCCATGGATCATTCCTCACCATCATAGAAGAAGTGCAAGCTGGAAAAATCCACATGTGGGGGTTCAAATCCAAGAAGATTCACCCACCATCAGATTATGGATAATACATGATACTACCCTTCTAGAGGTGGTAAAAATCTAGGGCCCACATAGGGGATTAGAAAAAGTAATTATCTTTTTTCTTACTTTCTATGAATTTTAATGACTATAATTAGGATTAGTTTAGCACACATCCCTCTCCCACTGTCATTCTAAGATTTAATGTCATGGAAATTCTACTTAAAAAATTTGTTTTATTTTTTAAATCCATCTATATAAAACCAAATAGAAGTAAGAAGAAACATGAAAAACTGAAAAGAATACATGTTGTGAATTTAATACAGGTCATGAAAGTAATACACATCATGAAATTGGTGTAGAACTGGGTCGTGAAAAGGAAATTCATATAATGAAAAGGATTTCTGTTGTGAAATGATGCAGAACATTCATAATTAAAACTTATGATTCATTTCAATAGGGATTTACTTCTATGTTTATCTTTTAAGTACACTACATTTTCATCAAAACATATTTTGAGATTTAACAAAAAATTGCATGCCCTTGATAGAATTTATTCTTTACGTGACTTATATAGGAGGCTTGGGTTTCTTAGGAACCATATAATTACGTTTTTTAGATTCCAATGATTATTATATTGAATTAGTATGATTTATAATTGAATTATTAAAGTGAAGTGTGAATATTAAAATGAGGACTCATGATTTGAGGCAATTTTTTGATTCATGTAAATGAAATTTTCTTATCATTTTTCATGCTTTGAATTTATGAAATTTATGTGAATTTATTTTCTATTATTATTCATGACATGAGGGATTTTCTGATATCATATTTCTCATTCTCAAAAGGATATTTAGACCAAATATTTTCAATTTTATCTTGAGCGTATTTCTTGAGTGATCATGGGACATGCCACCTACAAGAACTTTTATTTGAACTTGTAAAAGTTATGACTATGAAAAAACATATATAAAATGATTGAGGAATATTTTTGAAATCCATTATACTTTTAATAACTTTACATCAATAAAGTTTTATCCCACAGAGACTATGAATTTCCTTATTAGGAAAGAGCCATGATACGAGCCATTTTTATCAATTAATAACCTCCTATTAATATTTTGATGAAATTTTTTATGTTTAAGTGTGGGTGTGAGGGAGTCAGGGTAGATGGTATGATCTAAATTATAAGTAAAAAGTGTGGGGGTGTTACCTTGGGTATTTGGAAAGGTTTTTTATTCATACATTTTCATTTATAGTTTTCTCTTCTTGAAAAAATGAAAATAAAAATATAAAAAATGTGGACTCAAACTTGGTAGTATCAAAAATAACTATCACCAAACCAAGGAATTTTATCATATGTGGTTTGGTGGTATAAGTGAGATACATTTTAGGTATAACTTTAAAAAATGAACTAAGAATTAAAAAAAAGATAAAATTAAAGTATAGAAAAATTCAATAAGGTGCACAACATTAATTATGATTTCATTATCCATGACCTTACTTTATGATTGGGATGTTTGAGTTATCAATTAAAGAGGTTAATTTCACGGATTTTTTTGATATCGTGATTTATAAATCAAGATACAAACCTACTCATTTGATCCTTAATTTTTAAACATAAAATCCTACCAACCATAATCCTTAGAGTCATTAGAAGCTTTATTGAAATTCCTCATGATTATATGTGTCTTTTGCCTTTAAAAAGTGGAGAAAGTGGTCATTTACTATCCTATAGGTAAGTAGAATGTTCTCATGATATGAGTATAAATATATCTAAATTTATATCATGAGTGATGAGTGAAATGATTCAAGAGTGATGTAGATCATGATTTTGAATGTTTAATATTATTGAATTAAGGATGTTGAATGTATGAAAGAAGAATTTCCATGATTTGTAAAAGGGACAAAGTAAAATACATGGATTCATTGTTTATTTTTAAATTGAGAAAAAAAATTGATATTTTCTGTGGATTTTTAAAATTTATATTTAACAATGACAATTTTTTAGTTTCATTTATTTGAAATTTGAATATGGTAACATTGGTTCCCTTTGATTTTCAATGTTGATATTTTATACTTGAGGACAAGCATAGTTTATGTGTTGGGAAATTTTACATAATGATATTTCATGCATAATTTAAAGAGTTTTTAATTAATTTCTGATATATTTAAATGAAAAATCCCATGGAATTTAATGTTTTATGAGAATATGGGAAATTTGAATGAATGAATTAAAATATATTTTAATGAGTTTTTTTTAATGATTTATATTAAAAATAATTATTTTATGAATGTTTTGGAGATTATTTCAAATGACATTTTATATCCTTATTTTTTTATCATTGTTTTTAGTATTTTAATTAAAATGTTTGTCCATTCTCAAGATATCCCTCAACTAGGCATGTCTTCCATATAGCCAAGCCCAGTAAGTGGGCAAGTCGATCAAGACAAAACAGGGAAGGCCATCTTGAGTCAGTAAGGACAAGAGTCACACCAGGGGTCATCCCCATGTAGTATGAGGCCCAACAATTATATAATTTGGACCATGTTTCATGTGGGCCATGGAGACCCATGTGTGTGTGTGTACCGAGAGCCCATCCCTCGAGTTTTCATCTAAGTCTGGGTTGCAACTTTATTTCATTTAAGTTTTCACGATATGAAATTATAGTTATGATGTGGGATAACTCTTATACATGTACTATTCATATTAATCAAAACTCAACCATAGTATATAGGCCTTGCTTTTACACACCTCATACACAAGGCATCTTCGTCCTCCACCGCTCACCTTCTTTGAAATTGACTAGCCTCCACTGCAGATGACTGTAGAACACCATTAAATATGCCTATGAAGCTCTACTTGAGCTCAACCTCCTATGTAATCACCCATGATCACTATATGTCCTCTCAAGATCCTTGTCCAACCATAGTGATCCCATATTGAGGCTTCACCCAACCATTGTGAAGGTCAGATGAAGGAGGAAGCCTTTGATACCGCTGCCTAACTTCCTTCTCCAACGTTGTGCCTATCATGTCCCTACTACCATGTATGATCCCATAAATAGATGAAGCAATCCAATTATTCCCCCATATATTTCAATCCACGATATATAATTCAAACACAAAAAATATCAGGTGTTTCCAAATAACTCAAACATATGTATCATGGCTATTTAAATATTATATATATATATATGAAGATTTTGATATATTGTGAAGATAGAGGTCAAACCAAGGTACTCCATTTCCTATAAATGAAGAGGCTTGGCCTCTACAAAGGGAGTACATAGCCTAGGGGTTCAACTATTGTGGAGGGATTCAACTGTATGTAGCTATTTTATTTTTTTTTGTTTTTTTAATTTTATATCTAGTTTATTTTTATACATTATATAATTTTAAATTAATAAATATAATTCATGCATGTTTTTATCCAAGTTTGTTTCTTACACCCTTCTTCTTATTCTTATTCTATCCATTTAATTCTCTTATTTTTTTTCTATCTTTCTCTATCTATCATTAATATTAATATTATTTTTATTTTAGTCTATTATTTAAAATCACGATGTGAATTCATTTCACATCATTAATTCTCCTCTTACGAACTCTTATACTGATGGTAATGAGTAAATGAACTAAGTAATATCCCAGTGGAGTAATTTGGTGCTTGAACTTGATTCCATGTTTTAATTCTTCTTTGAGTCAATATGAGGATTATTTAGAGTGAGTGTAATCCTCACTGAGTTTATATAAGGTTTTGTTTATAATTCTAAAAAAATTATCATTTGGTTGTGGAGGTGGATATAGTGTATTCTTGGTAGTTTTTAAGTACACTTTTCATTCATAATTGGGGTAGATTGAGGGTTGTACACATATAGTGGAGTGTTTTCACAAAGTATATATGAAACAAATCATTGAAGGTACTCCTTGGAAAATACTATTGGGAGAACTTTAATTCTTTTATAATAGCATTTTTTTGAATTGTATGGTGATATAGAATTAAATGTTAGTTAAATTTTAGTTTATATTTTCATTTATTTCAAAAATCTAAAATCATGGGCTTTATTACTTTCATAAATAATTAAAAAAAGAATTATAAATAAAATAATTATATCATATAATTGAAAAAAGTGAATCTTGTCAAGTTAGATGACCCTGGTCAGCCACTATGATGCACTAGAAAAAACATAGAAATTTTCTTTTATCGATTCCCCATGATAGGCATGAGTCAATGGGATTGGCTCTGCCGGTGACCAGTGCATGTTTTATATGACTCTGTGTTTGTATGTTTCATTGAATTTATTATAAAATTGTGTGTATTTTATTTTTTATACTATGATTATAGGATGTGGATGCTTGAGTTATTTTTTATATTTTATGACTTTTATTAAAGGTCATAGTCCCCCTATTATATATATTAGGGCCCCATTAATAGTTGGAATCCTCTACTGTATGGGCTGGTGTCCCTGAGGTCACGTTGAATCTTAGTCTGGGGCATTGCTGAGTGGATTCCAGAATGGTTCATTTCAAAATTGATTCGTGGCCTATACTTTATCTTACTTTATGATAATATGGTATAAATTTGGACAACGAATGTGTCAAAGCCTATGATGGAACTTGAACTGGTGTGTTATAAACACAATTCCTAAGAGAAGTCCTAGTTACCAGAGGTATTGGATTACAGTTCTTGGATTGTACTATTATTTTTGAGGTGTTTATTCAATATGATGAGCTTATTGGATATTGTTTCTGTAGTTCTACCTCTTGAGTCATTGATGAGAATCCCATGTAAATGAATCATATTTGGTATGAAGGATTCACATGGAAAACATGTGCTCTTTTTTGATTGATTTCTAATTATCAGGGTTCGGTTGTTGAAAGGGTCAACTATAACTTATATAGTTTTCCCCATATATATTGATGGAGAAATTCAAATAAAATGAACCACGATATTTTATTTGATGGAAGGTCACATGGATCCTAGTTCAGGATGTTCTATAATGGCTACTATGTGATCCCTTCATACAGGGGACATATAGAGACCAATAGTGGGTCAGTGTAGGCTATGGATGACTGAGTGATGAAACCATGAAGGGTTTGGTAATAACATTTGATGCCCGAGGAATGATCCAAGGATAAGCCTGATTTTTTTGAGGATGTGGGTTTGATTACAATAAGTCTAAAAATAACCTATATAGTTTTTTCCCATATATATTCATGTTGTAATTCAACTTAACCAATACAAACATTTGAGAAATGGCATGTGAATGAATTGATCTTTCAGGGTTTGATGATCTTGGATAATTTCTACTATCATGTTTGGGTTTTAGAGGGAAATATTAATTGGATGCCTAGAATTATGTATTTTGGGTGCTCATTTGATGGCATAGTGGGTCGAGCTAATAGTTCCAAGTGCAGTAGAATAACTTATCAGGAATAACCAACTTGGATTTTTGTCACAATCAATAAAGAATATAAAACATACATAATTAATAATTTCATGACTAAAAGATGTAAATGAAAGATTAATTTACTAATAAACTCTAGAACAAAAAGGTAGGATCATCACATATAATTTATAGACAGATTTAAAATTAAATTTTCTTTTAATTAATGATTTTTTGATGATGTGGTTGGATACTCTCATCATACAATAATTATATCATATTATCTAAAGGTATAATCCATCAATTTTTGATTCAAACATGCTAAGAAATATCAGAAAATCACTATAGAACTGATGAGTTCTAGCATGATCAACATTGTTCACATATGTCATTTGTTGTTGATTATAATAAAAATTTATTTGTGGATGAAATATTATTTAGGATATCTTAAAGGATTGAGAGAGTGGAGGAGGATCGAAACATTGATTCGTGAGAAATTTCTTGTAAGTTTTCTCTTTTGGGATTGAGAAAACTATCTCTAGGTTTGTTGGGAACAATATGCAGTTAACCTTGGAAAGTGATATAACATAGTATTTATAGAGCTAAGCTAGGGTTGGTAATTTCACATAAGTCTTTATCCAAATCATTATTCCTTAGAGAACCTGATGTCTAGTAATAATGTATATAATATTATTATTTGAAATACAAGTGAAATTTCGTTTATTTAATAAGTATCATTTTTTAAAATAAATAAATATTTTTTTATTTAAATGATATTTAATATTCTACTTCCTGTTAGACCATTAATATTACTATGTTTATCATTCTTAGTATTTACTAAACAATGAATGATGACTATTCATTTAATAAATAAATATTACTGTATTAATCATTGAAATATATAATAAATATTATGTTCACTAAATCTTATGAGTAAATTATTATTATTATTTAGCTCAGATATTTATTCTTCTGAATAACTCATGATTAAATCTAAGAGATCAACCAACCCCTAATAGTTATTAAAAAATATGGCAATAATATATTATTATAACTTGTTAAATTAGTAAAAATAATTATAAAATATTATAGACACACTTAGCCTATGACCCTCTAGACGAGTTTCCTTGTTCGATTAGGCCAAAAGTCCTATAGTTCACAATATTAAAAAAATAGGCTATTCTAGTGGTTTGGAACTATTGGTTTTTGTCATTAAAACATTTATATAGCATATTCCAATGGTTTTATAAAACATTAGGATATTTTATGATATACCTATACCCGTGGTTTGACCAAACCATTGGTATAAGAATCACTGATATGAGAAATTAAATCGGAAATACTTATACCAATGGTTTGTCAAACCATTGGTTTAGGTATCCTATAATATAAAAATCTAGCATTTAGTTTTGATCCAAGGACCTTTGGGTTATATTTTAAACATTTTACCAGTCTGGTATATTTTGTTTTTTGTTTTAATAAATGTAAATGTATCTAGGTATGCAAGAATATATTTTTTTTAGTTTTTAAATATGAATTATTATTTTTATTCTTATGCATATTGTAATTGAAAAATTTATTGATATAGATGTATATATAAAATATTTGGTTAAATATGATTTATATATTTATAAATATATATTTACACTTAATATATAATAAATTTAGGGAAAATGGTGTATAAAATTATTAAAATGAAATATAAATTAATAATTTTCTAATTAGTATTTATTACTAGATATTTTATAAAATTTAGTAATATAAAAAATTAATAAATTACTTAATACCTCATGAAAGTTGAAAATAAGACTTAAACATCAAATGACCATACATTATTATTTTGGTTTTCATTTGATCTCAATGAGACATATAATTGAATCCTCCAACAAGATCTATATCTTGTAGATTGGGGGGACCATGTTCATTATTTTTTGTGGTATAAAATGCTAGAGAGGCCTCCAAAACTAATTTTTTAGTTGCTATACGCTATTCTACTGAACTTTTAATGGGATTATAGCTTTATTTAATGGGTCCTTTTGTTATTTAGTGTAGATTTAATTTATTTCAACATCTTACACTCATATGGATATTATGGTGTTTAAATTTGATCATTTTTCATATTTTAGTGGCATTAATAATTAAATATATGAGTTTGTATAAATATTGGTATATAGTTACTTATATAACTTTAAATTTATAAATAAATATTTAAACATATTTATATATAAAATTTATTTTCAACATTTAAATCGTATGAAAATAAATTTTTTTTATCTAATTTATATAGAAATATATATATATAATTTTAGGTGGATTATAAAAAAATAATTAAATGACTATTACTCAATAATAATCCTAAAACTATTAATTTAATTAGTTATTAAGAATTTTATAACCCATTTTATAGTAAATATATTGTATATTAATTTTAAATACATATTTAAAAAAATATAAAACATAAATAAATCATATTTACAAAAATATATTATATATATCAAATTTATTTATTTATTTATATATTAAAAAATGTTTAATATTAAAATTTATAATATATAATTCAAAATTAAAAATTATATTTATACATACACATATATAATTACATAAATATAAGAATAAATGACATTGTAGCAGAGTAGTGAAGTTTTTTAATATAATATAAAGGTCCAAGGATCAAAACTAGTTGAATTTTTTAATAGGACACTTTTGGTATAAGTGATCAAAACCATACCTATGACTACCGATATGAAAATAGTTGGAATATGACCATTGGTGTAGATTAAATTTATAGAAGGTCCAATATTTGAATCTAGAAACCTATAACGAACTAGAATTTTATCAATGTAATTTTCCCTCTTATGATTGGGCCATATATAGTAATCTAGAATAATGAACATGCACCACATGATAATACAAATTGAAATTTATTATAATAATTTTAACCTTGATTTTAGTGGATAAAAATGTCCATAAGAATTGAAAATATTACAAGGAGGTAAAAAATAGAAAATAAGACAACTAAAATATGAAAATTTTGATTTTATTGATCCACTAGAATAACCACACTGTTGAGAAACGTTGTAGAAATGATTCAAAATATAAGTAACTAAATATTGAACTTAAAAATGAAAATATATATATACCTGATAAAAAATAGAAAACAATTAAGAAATAATGTTATATAAGGTGTTTATACAAATTAGGGAACCCATATGACCATTATAAATTTGGTCTTTAGAATTGTAACATGACCATTAGAGTAACAACTTGATCATTGGAATAACAATCTAACTATTAGAAATAGTTATCTGAACATTATAATAATAACCTCATCTATTTAAGTGTACAATAATATTTAGGTGTCATATAAATTAAAAATATGTTATATTTAGACCATGATATAAGTAAATAAATGTTTTAAAAATGAAAATATAAGTGTTTTTATTTTTTGTAAAACGAAATTGTTTTAATTGCATTATCATAATATATATAAATGTTAAAAAAAATTAACTTCATAAAATGGGATTATAAAATAATATTATGATTAATTATAATGATAATATAATTTTATAAGACTAAAAGATATTTTTTGAAGGGTCAAAAAATTGATCATAATATTAAAATTTTTATTTTTCTAATAAATGAGGATTTTATTTTAAAATTTAATTTTTTGATATTTGAAAAATTATTATCATAAAATTTATTTAATTCTTCTAATATACAAATAAAAAAAAATTAGGTTGGTTTTTGGTGTTTTTCTAAAATAGTTGAATTTTTGGTGAGTAATAAAATATGGTAAAATATAGTATTCAATACTATAAGAAAAATACCTGATTTTTTTAGTCATGACTTGTATAAGAACCAATTAGTTATATATCACATTATTTATTTATCTTATATATTCATAAGAATTAATACATTTGATAGTATTTAGAAAAATGAATAAACTAATGAATATAATATTCAAAAACACATATATCCTCCCCTTATAAATACCACAAGTCACCACGTTTCTCCCCACACCATCTAAGGCTTGGGGAATTCAAAATATTTGACCAATTACCATCCCAAACATCTCCAATAGTCATAGTGCTTCTTTTTTCACTAAAATACCAATTTCAAGTGCTCTAAGTAGTATGTCAAGTAAGTGACATTTAAGAGGTTATATTTTCAATTTACCACTTCAATTTTTATTTTTATTCTACCTTCTCATCTCCTAAAAAACCAAACATGGAATAATAACTATTGTATCATATATATAATTTAATTTTATGTTTTTAACGTAATATATACTATCCAACCCTTTATCATATCCTCTTACTCAAATAAAAATGAAATCGTTATCCATATTATATTGGTTCACCGCCATCATAGGCGATGAGTTATTTCCACTACCAACTTGATGGAAGTTTTAGTTTCACATATAATGTTTAATGATCCTAATATGTATATAATATATTTTTTCACATTATTTAATGAACATATGACCATAATAGTAAATAAAATGAAACTAGTGCATGATGGTCAGTAAAACTACCTATATGAACTATGTAACACTTTTGTTTTTACTAAAAGAATATTTCTTATATTATAACCCATGTAGGTATTTGGGGCCATTTAAATGTCAAGAATTAAATTAATATTATTACAATTCAACTTCTGGATTTTATGTCTTATTTTTCATGAAATTCAATAATTACCCATAAGTGATATGACCTTGAAATCCTGAAACGAACACCCTTGAAAAAGAAAAATTAAACATTTTATCTCATTGAAATGATTATAAATGTATTTAATAAATTATAATTAATAAAATATATATGGAAAAGGTTATTAATTAAGTAATTATTGACTCTAATTCTATTATCAATGATTTTAATTTCATGTGAGGAGCGATTTTGGAACATAAGGTAAGGGATTTCTATAAACCACCCATTTTTTTGGGTTACAAATATTCTATATACAAATCAATTTATATCTATATTTAAATTAATGTAATGATTAAAAATTCTTTTTATATGTATCTCACATATATACCTATTTTATTATCCCATCCTTTAATGGAAAAATATTTTCCTTATATTAATTTCTCAAATACCTTATTAAAGAAATTTCTTTTAATTATGATATGAGGTAAGATTATGCAACACATTTCATTACATGGTTAATTCCAAAGTTTATGACTTGTGATTTATTTACTTTATTTTAATTCATAATCATGTACACGTTATTATAGGTTCACTTGGATAAAACTCTAATGCATTGGGAAATGATTTTGTCTCATGAGACATTATATATGATATTAAGGAGTAACCCAAATACAATACAAGAATTTTTAAACAATGTGATATTATCTTAGTGGTAAGCCATGACTTATGCTTATGTCATGTTATATGTTTCTTAAACATTCACTAGTTTCCAAGATCATATTATACAATTTTATTAATGTTATTCTCCCATGTGACTATTTATGAGCCTTATCATTTATGATATCATGTTATGTCTTTTTACTCATATGCTATGCTTAGATATCATGTTTGTTACCCTACTGGGATTTATAGATCACCAATTTATTTTATGTATTCCCTAGGTTATCCTTTGTAGTTTTAGAATATTTAAGGGATTTAGGATATCATTATAGGGAATAAAATAAATATGTTTTGTTTTAGTCTCCTTTTGATGTATTATGAATCAATTATTCCAAATATTCTAGGTCTTATGACCTTTGGGCTATATTTATTCGATATTTATCTTAAAAATCATGTAATAATATGTTTAGATGGTTTAGGTTACTCTAAAACATTACAAGACATCCATAAATAAAGCAGTTAATTTCGCAATAATATATAACCCCATTGGATTTCTCACTATATAATATAATACCTTTATCATGATATATCTAATCATGAAGGTTTCATGTTGGAATCATCATCATATGTTCTTTATACCTATTTATTTGGATTTTTAGAAATTAACCCACCCACATAAAACCATTTCTAGAGTTCTAATTAGACAATTCCATTCCCATCTATAGTAATGAGATATAAAATTAAGCTAAATAAAAAGAGGGAAAACTTACTTCTTGCATTATTAATTAATCAAATAACACTCATAACAAAGCCAATATATCATACTTTTCCATGAATATATGTCAGCATAGTTTTTATAAACACATAAAAGCATGAAACTCATGATACACATTTAAAATAATATTAACTTCTAAGAATTAATAAAAATATCCATATATAAGAACATCCAACAACACATATAAATGTGAATTTTCTATTATAAGGTCATGTTATCATAATTCCCTTCTCTAAATATTACATAGAGAATACACAATGAGATTTTGTCCCAAATTCCTATGAGTATCAAACCCTAATAGACTATATCATTTCGGCCCTATCAATTATATCATTCAGATATAGAACATATGTTCAAGAGTATTATCGTGGATCTTCTTGGTTATCATTATTGTAGGGAAATACTATGTGATATTAGCGTGAAAATTACTCTTAGGGAATTATCATATTTTTATGTTACATAGAATAATAATCATGATGTGATAGTAAATTTATTAATATTAAAAAACAATTAATAAAATTAGTCATAAAGTATATAGAAATTTGTTCTTATGAACTAGCTCCAACAGACTCCCACATGCACTTGAGCCAACTCCTAATAACCTTCAGTCTACTAGATCCCACATTTTATTCATGATTTTACTAAGATAAGGCTTTATTCAAAGGTTCTTCCACTTTCTCTTCCAAGGAAACACTACTCATAAAAACGTAACCCCTCTATGAAATATCCCTCAATATATGATACTTCTAGAGTAGGTGATTTTTCTATTAGTGTGACCAAGGATTCTTTGAGGGAGTCACTACTATAGTATAATCAAAATATAATGTGATATAGTATTTAATAATAGGAACCACATCATTCTCTTGGAAAAAATTTCATATCCAATCATATTATTTTGATACATTATAATACATTATATATTCAGACTTTTCTACAGAATCAGTGACAACTGAATTATTTGAACTCTTCCAGCTCATAAAACCTCAAATGAGAATGAAGATATATTATGATATTGACTTTATATCATTATTATTTTTCTAAAATATCGAATAAATATAACCCCTAATGAATAGATCCCCATATCCTCTATATACCAGTAAAATATCCTTAGTATGCCTTAGGTACTTAAGGATAGACTAAAAAATAGACCGATGTTGTTTATTTAGATCAGTTATATATATTCCAACCATAATTAATGTGAATGAAAAATCATGTTTGTCTTATTAAATAGTATAGAATATTTATCCTATCGTAGAAGAATATGGGATAAAACTCATTACCTCCCCTTTTTTCAGAGGACAAATTTTATTGGAAATTTGCATACCATGAGACATTAGAACCAATAACCTATTATATTATTCCTTAATAAATCTATTTAGTATGTAGACAATGTATATAATTTTACATAGTCCAATAATCCTCTTGGATCTACCATGAATGATCTTAATCCCTATAATACAGGCTTCTTCACGTAAGTCCTTTATGGATAAGCACTTTTTCAACTAGTCCTTAGTTGATTATAAGATCAGTTTGTTTTTTCCAATAAGTGACATATCAGTAGAATATACATATAGGATAACAATTACATTTCCATGTATCTAGTTATAAAATCATGGATCACATTATTTCTTAATTAAACAAAATTCTTTTATATCTTAATTGAACTAAATATTTCAGGATCTGGATTCTAGGATCAATCCATACATGGATATTTGAAACTTTCATACCATTTTGGCCTCACCAAGAGTCATAAATACTTCTTATTTCATTATGTATAAATCTTCTTTATGTTTTTCATTAAGTAAAGCTATTTTTTACATCCATATTACAAATATCATAGTCATGAAATGATTCTTTAGAATGTATTATTCTAATGGTTTTAAATTTGATTATTATAGAAATTTTTTCCTTTAGTCTATTACTTGTCCTTGTTTATGTTATTTAGATACTTTCCATGATTTATAAGTATTCACTTTTTCTTCCATTTAAAATGTTCTATATAATATCTATTTTCACCAATGGGATTTACCACAACTAGAGGATCAACCAAAACCTATTCTTTGTTATGATATATGTAATCAATTTCACCATTCATTTCTTATTTCCATTTTAAAGCTTTTGAGATCTTTACTTCCAAATTATATTAAAGATGATTATTATTTTAAACTAATAATGTGTCACCATCCTTGGTGAATAAATACTATATATTTTTATTTCTCTTCCATATATGGCCCTCCTATTTAATTGTTTTTCTTTAGGAATGACTTCTATAGGGAACTATGAAATGTATTTCTTTACTAAATATTATATTTTTTTAGCATTAACTTCATTGATGTAAATCATTATCCCACTAACCTTCTAGATGATGTGTTGATTATCAATAAAAATTTCTTGTATTATGATAATTACTTTCTTCTTTAAAGGGGTTTATAGGTAACATCCCTTAGTGGTATATTCAATAAAAATAAACTTTGTTCCCCGGGGTTAAAGTTTTTTTATTGAGTTTTCCATAACAAATGCCTCACATCCACTTGAATGAGCGTGTTGAAAAATGACTTTCCCTCCAATCTATAACTCAAAATAAACACCATTTTCTTATTTTGTTGGAACATTGTAAAGTGTGTATGTCATTGTTTTATATGAATACCCCCAAGAGGATAATGTAATATCTAGACAACTCATCATTAACCACACCATTTCAAGTAATGTTTAGTTCCACTTTTCATTAACACTATTCCATTATGTTGTACAAGGTGGAGAGGGTTGTGATATAATCTAAAACTCTTATATAAATTTGATAAAATATTTGTGATGATATTTACCACTTCAATTATATTTAATATATTTTTTATCTTATTACCAATTTGACTCTCTACTTTATTCTTGAACTGTTTGAATTTCTCAAAGGAATAAAATTTATACGTCATCAAGTAAATATAACAATATACAGTCAAGTAATTAGTAAAAGTTATAAATTAAGATTACCCACCACCAATTTATCCTAGAAAAAGTCTACAAACATCAATGTTTTCCAATTCTAGAAGATCCCTATCCAACAAATGGTGGTTTTGTTACATTTGTTTTTAAACAAGTAGGAAATCATTTAAGTGAATTTAGTTCAAAAGAGTCTAAATAAATTTCTTGATATATAGTTGTGAAACTATTATAATTTATATAACAAAGACGTTGATGAATAAAATTTGTATCCTATGGGTCATGAGAACATGATTCAATTTCAATTTCCTATACTTGGTTATTGAAATTTAAAACATAAAGACCATTATTTAAATCCTTCATACCATTTCATATGTTTTATTTATAAAATAAGAATCTATTTTTTAAAAACATTAATATAAAACCATATAATTCTAAATCAGATAAAAAATGTGTTGTTTATAAATTTTATTTCATAATAAAAATCTCTTAAAACCATAATCACCCTTATTGTCAATGATAATAATTCATTCTCTATTGGATGCTTGATGATCCACCTATCCTATTGAAATATTTCAAAATCTTCTTGGATCCTACATATATATATATATATATATATGTGATCACAAAAAGATATATCTAGGACCTAATATGTAGATACTGAAATATTACACTCAACAATGAATCACCTAAACTTTTCCTTGCTTCTTTAATTGGGTAAAGTTATTCTTCTAATGTCCTAGCTTTCCACCTGAAAAACATACTATGTTTTGTTCCTTTTCTTATTATTGAATATTATTCTTCATAGAAGGATAGTTCTCAGGTGCCTTAGACATGGAATGTGACTTTGTACCCTATTATCAGTTCTTTATTTCCTTTTTAAACATATGGATCATAGATTTTGCATTCCCTGTGTACTTGTCTACTTGGATAATCAAATTTAGAATTTCCAAAAGAGTATTCTCGCTATTTAACATAATATAGTTCACAATGAAACAAGAGAAGATCCTGGATTGTGAGTAGATAATGATATATATGTGTAGATCATTCGGTATTGTAAAGCCTAAGATTCTCTATGTATCCTATCATCTTGACTACATGTGTCCTAGCTGACACTGACTCTCCAAGCATGCACATAAATAGAGAAATAGGGATATCATAACTCTATTGTCTATCCTTATATTGATAAGGATAGAGAAGGTGATACATGTTTCTATATGAATATGTCTCCTCATGTTTCTTTAGAAGCTCACTATACATAGAACATAGAATAAAAAATTAGAAATCAGTGGAATCATCTACCATTTTTATGTAGAGAGATACTTCTTCCTGACTAGTATATTTATCAAGAAAAGCATGAACTCACTTCTCTAAAATATATATATATTAGTCATTTAATTGTATAAAATTATAGTGCCAACAATATTCTTAGTAATTTGATCTAGATAGAAGGTTGTGCTTCTCTTGTATAAACCAGAGTAATATAGTCAAAGTAATGTGGATTTATATTTTTATAAAAAAATAATAGAAATATTTTAATACATTATATAGATGAAAAACCAAATAATTAAATATTAAATTTATTAATATCGAACTTTTTAATCAAAACCTAATATCAATTGCCATTAATTTTAGAATATCCTATTTCTTGAATATTATAGTGGCAAGATTCCATGTTCCCCTACTTATAACCCAAACATTAGCTTGTAAAATTATTTGAAGTGTTTTAGGTAGGAATCAATTTCCAACTGTATTAACCCATAATTCCTGGATACATATAGTGGACTCCTCAATCCTAATATAACGGGTAAGGATTTCCTTATTTGTTGTCTCTCTGTTACACTAATTATAAATTTAGTAGTAAACCATTGATGTAAACTTAGTCAAGTCAAACCAAAACCTAAGATAAAATTTTATGATAAATGAAATGAACCCTGACTTTGTCCAGTGAAGCTTTTTTAACTATAGTTTGATTTTAACTTATGTAGTTGAAGTTTATAATGAATTATTATATTTATTTAAAGGCTTTTGTATTTTATGAATAAATTTTTTTTATCTTTATTATATCCTTTTCAAATATTAAGTGGATTTACTTAAGTGAATAATAATGTGTGGATAAAATTACACATAATCCAATTTATTTTATTTCTATATTTCATGCTTGTTAATTCATAAATTTATGGGATTAAGAAAAACTATCCATAAAGAAATTAACCATGCAACATGATATAAATAAAATTATAAAAGTGGCATTATAGTGCACTTCACTAATAGTTTTTTGTAGAGTATATGATAAAATAAACCTTACCCCTAGGGGAAAAACATCTTATACAAGACTTTGTTCATGATAAAATATTCCACATGACCTCATTTATCCCTCCCAAATTAGTTTCCCTTAACCTTCAATCATTAACCTCATCTACTCGCATGGGATATACATTATTTACATAATAATAACTCACACATAAGTAAGAGGAACCAAAGGATTGGTATCATGGGTTTATATAAAGAAGCTATAAGCATGTAGGCCCTTACATAACTAGAGGAGGTCATCAAACAAATTTTATTAATTTAATTTCATATTTATAATAAATTAAAAGGAAACCAATTACATAAAAAGGTCTAGTATAACCTAATTATCACTTATATACATGAATAAATTATACATTTATAATCTATCTAGAATCCACATCAATAAATTATATAATTAAGATAAATCACCTCAAATTAATCTAATTAACTATCACGTTAATTAACCAATTAAATTTATCTTAATTCCATGCAAACTGTATTGTAAATTTCTGTCATCCATAATTTCAAACAAATAAAACAAATAAATTTATTTTAAATTAATAAATTACACATGTGTACTTGGAGGCAATGACATTTACATATCTGAACTACCTATCATGGTTATTTTATTATGTATTAAAAAGTAATCCATTATACATTTCGTGGAATGTAATTATAATGTTTTATTTTTCAATAAATGATGCATGATCATATTTAAATTTCGTGTAATGTGATTCTATTATCAGACACTAACTGTAGTAAAAGAAAATTCTATACATGACATTCCGTTCAAAATTTGACATTAAAATTAACTTAATATATAATTAATAATCCTATCACATGGATTTTACTATCAATTAATGACACAAGAAACACATATCAATAGGTTTAATTATATAATTATTTTTTATCCTTATTAATTAATTACATGCGGTATAATATATTACTTGATATTTACTTGTGATAAATGACATGTAATCATTTCTGCCCATGTTTGTAAAAAATGCCTAGGGTCATAGAGTATTTGTTTTGGGATAAGATGTATTTAAGATATATATTAGGTAAATCCACTACACACTACTCAATTCCTATTTTTTTAATAAATGTATGACAGAAATTTGACTCTTGTGTTTTACACACCAAAAAAAGTGGAATACACATCATGTGAGTGAGCTATACAAAGTGTAGTAATGAAAAAAATGTTCAAGTTTGGGGCACTTAAAACATGGTGTGCATTAAATTCATTCCACATGAAATAAATTCATGACAATCTTAATTAATTCGGAAGTCATGCTTGTGTATTGAACATGGGTACATGACATGTGCCTTTGGGCCATACACTATGTAGTATCATGTTATTTATCTAGATCCATTATCACCCATGATAGAGTATTTGAATTTTATTCACATTGATTTATCATTTTCATGGTTATATGAGGGAGAACGAAGAAAGATAAGAAAATATTTAGATGTATGTATTTAAGAAAAACTAAAACTGAAATGAAAACTTATTGAAAATGAATATCATTAATCAAATAATAATAAATAATTATCAATTAATTATGTGACCTCTCTCATGCCATTTTTTTGTTCCAGGAGTAGTGGAAGAACCTATTGGGCATAATTAAATCATTTTTGTTCATAATTGACAAATAATTTGAGATGTAAATGATGAATAATTTAATAAATAATGGAATCAAATTGAATATTAATTTAATTATGAATACCATAATATCAAATGGATGATCTTCAAATATAATTTATAATTAATTTATAGCTAGATTTATAAAAACAATGTTTTGTAATTCTTTCTTAGTTGATGATATGATTGAATAATTTAATCATCCCATCATTGTGTTATAGGATACATGGGTATAATCCCTCAATTAGTGATCCACACATTCTTTTAAATCATATAACATCATCATAGAATTAGATAGAGATAAGATGGACAATCCTAATTTCTTTCATCATCCATCAATGATAAAATATATATATTCAGGTATGAATGATTCTTTAGGATCTCATGATGAAATTAGAGAGTGGAGGAGTTTAAACACTATTATTATTGAGTATGTTATTGCAGGATTCTCTCTTATTCTTGATAGAATTATCTATTGGTTTGTTTGTGCACAAGAAGCATCTGACCCTGGAATGTTTTATAATTGGGTATTTATTGATCTAGGATTGGGTTGGTAATTGCTCATATTTCCCCATAAAATTCCTTATTATTTAGGGAACCCCATGTCTAATAATCTTATAAATAATATTATTAATTACATGGAATTCACATACATATGGATAAATAAACACCACTGGTTAAATAAATAAATCAATATTTATTTAAATGATATTTAATATAAAATTTTCAATTGATCCAATATAATATATCTATTTATCCTATTCAGTATATACAAAATCATGGATATTGAAAATTAATTTAATAAATAAATATTACTACATTATTCACTGATAAATATAATAAATATTATATTCACTAAATCTTGTCAATAAATAATTATTTTTGTTTAACTCACATATTTATTATTTCAAATAACCTATGAATAAATCTTGATAATCAACCAGCACCCAATAATTACTAAACCATATACGAAAAAATAATATTTATTCTAACATATAAAATAAATAATTGAATTTAAATTAGATTTAGGACGCACTTAGTTTGTGACCCTATAGACCTCTTTTTCAATGGAATTAGGAAGAACTGCCTAAAATACAAGGTTATTGTTTATAAACATGCCAATAAACCAATACTAAGAAAGATCGATCAGAAGAAAACCTCTGACGCTTTATTAAAATAAAGGAAAATTACAGAAAGTAAGGAACAAGATTACATACATATGGCTCAGTAACATCAAAATATCAGTACCAACTAGAAAGAAACCACTACATATTGTAGTAATCATAACCCTCAACACATCCATTATATGGTGCATCCTACATAGTTGTCGACTCCCATTCAAAGATTGTATCATATGTCATCAATAACATTGAATAATTTTTTCTGAGCTCTACTTACTCTACATAGAGTGTCTCTTTATTTAATTTTTTTCTCACATGACTCTTTTTAGGATTAGGGGCATTCCATTTTTCTTTCCAAGATGAGGACCTGGTGTATAACGACTTCAGTAAGTAGGAGTAGTCCTTTCTTGGTCTCCGCTTTGGTGGATTAGTCACAACACCATCACTTTCAGACAAATTATTCCAACCACATTGAACAATCTCCCTATAAGAGGGTCTTGAAACACCTCTATTATTATCTTTGTCTCTGTTAGAGACATCTCCCCATTTACCAGTGAGATCCACATGGATGATGTTTTTTCACCCAAATTTTTTCCTCACCAAGACTCCATCTGAGGTTGTTAGAGACTCACCTCCCATTATCTGATAGAGCCTATTGTGATCAATCAAAGAAAGACATTAAGGATTCCTCTCTTTTTCAGGATCCTCATGAGTCCCCGTCCTTGAGATATCCAACGCAGCCTTTCCCAGATTTCTTGAGCCAATTTGCAGATTCAAGACTGCATACGCCTGCAGATCACTCATCACCGTGGGTGTCTCCTCCAACTCTAAGCCCATGAACCTATTACCTGAGAGGACCTGAACACCCTGTAAATCAATGACATCTCCTTCTTCTCAGTTTAAACTGCCAGATACTAACTACACTTGACCAGAAACACACTCCAGCAAGGGAAACTCCTCATCATCAAGACCACATTTTATCATCTCAAAAACCTACTTCATTGATGGGTTGAGTGACTCCCACACCTCTTTCATTGCACAAACAAGCATAATAAACATTGTGTGAATAGATGGACACACCTCCAGCTCCATGCATGTACCCAGCACTGCCTCACCAAGATAGGGGCTTCCCACCTGATCACCCTGCTCAATAGAAACTACAGGGACAACACACTCTACATGTCCAGTCCGACGTCCATTCTCATTCCCTCACACAAACAAAGGTACATCTGAAATGATTGTCCCCAGAACTGGATTCAATATAGTGGTTAAACCATCATCGGGGCTTCTCATTTCAACCACCTGTGAACTACCCAGCACCCTCCCACTACGACAGACCTGATCTAGATGGCCAAAATGGGAGCAGGCAACACAATAATTCATCCATGACTCAAAGACAACATCCTATCTCCAACAGAATTCCTTACTATCCATGATCCAAACATAGTCCACCAGTGGCATTGAAACATCAACCTCCATGCAGATACGTGGACAAATATGGTGACACACGGACTCGTTTCGACGATCAGAACACAAGTACCAGTTGATCATATTGCCAATTGCACATAAAATCGAGGGATTCTAGAAAGAAAGAGTTAATCAAGGTAGACATACCCATATTTCAATCATCACAGGATCACGTCGCATGTTAAAATCAAAGATCCAACGAAAAATAAACAATCAAGAACCGTTACATCTTTGAGGATCTCGAGACGAGGCCACAATAAAGTCTACTTCTAAGCCAAAACAGATCATAATATGCCTCTGATCAAACAGACCAACAACTGCATGTTCCTGTAACTCCCAATATTCTGATACAAATCGCTCGAACTCATCAAATGATGGTCATTGAGGAAAAAATCATGCAACCAGCGTTAGCTTTCATAAATCCATGGAGCTATTGATCTCAGCTGGGAGAAGGGGAAGCTGTGGTGCCTCCTGAAACAGATCTGGAATCTTCAGGGAGAGATGGATCCTAGGAAAATGCCGAAGCAAGCCAGGCGGAGGCTTAAGCTTATCAAGAGGTTGCGGAACTCCCCCTCCGATCAGGAGGGGGAGTAGAGATTATCTACATCGCGATCTAGGGAATCATCACAATCGCCTCCGAGAGCTCGTGATAGATCCTATGTAAAACCCTGACGTGTTGTTGGGTAATGAGGTATTGGGGTGGCCTCCCCACATGCATGCCATACATCCCCCAACAAGTCCCAAGGTGGCCAACCCTTGGGCTTAGTCCAGTTCCCAGTGGGGTAGAGGGTCCCATTAGAGGTTTGTTAGCATATAGTTCATGTTGCCTTGCGAGGACTCGAACCCGGATCCTTGGGGTCAGGACGCCACCACCATTAACCAACTCACCCATACCCCATATACCCAATTAACCCATAGATCAATAAGTTAATGTCCCAATGAAATAAAACACCAAGCGACTTTTATCTATTTAATATAATCCTTTTATCATGATATATTAAATAAATCTGGTTACATGCTGATGTCATCAACCCATGCACTCAATGTATTTTTCATTGAATTTCCAAAAATGAATTTTCCCATAGAACACCATGTCCATTAAATTTATTAAGCTATTACATTCCCATATAAGTTCCT
Source organism: Viscum album (assembly GCA_963277665.1). Classification (NCBI taxonomy): domain Eukaryota; kingdom Viridiplantae; phylum Streptophyta; class Magnoliopsida; order Santalales; family Viscaceae; genus Viscum; species Viscum album. The sequence goes on from OY728138.1 coordinate 897,949,925, forward strand.
AAGATATAAAATTATTTTAAATAACATAAGATATATATCCTTTCTTTCATTATTATTTAATACAATATAAATCATTGTGTACTGAATATATCATACTTTTTTCATGAACATATGTCAAAATGATTTTTATAAATACATCAAATCACATGAATTATGATAAAAATTAATAATAATACCAAATTATATATACCTATACACATGTACATAGATAGGAACATCGAATTAAGCATATACATATGTATTTCCTAATTCTAGGACATGTTCTCATAATATTATACTATAAAAAACACTAAGGGAGTACACCATGGGATAATTCCTAAAAGTCAAATGAGTCTCTACACCTGATAGGCTGTATCACTTTCATCCTATCAAATGATATCAAATGTTTATAGAACATATATTTAAGAATAATATCATGGAACATATGGTTCTCATCATAGCAGGGAATTGCTATGAAATTTCACTGTGACCATTACTCTTTGGAAATTATCACATACCATGTCACATAATCATGATGTGATAAAAAAATTATCAATATTAAAAAATGAATATAGAAATAATAATTTATATATTTTTTTCTAGGGAACTAACTCTAGTACAATTTTGGGTAAATGATTGAGGGTTTGGATTAACACTGTGTGGAATATGATCATGTGATTATACTTTTCATGGGTGATATTCCTCAGGCTGTTGGATAAGGATGAAATGTATGTGGTTAATGGTAAATGGGTTAGGTATGTGATCTTAGGTTAGTTGAGATGTTACTCATGGGAGAATTATTTGGGTTGTGTGATATAGTTTTATAGACGAATGAAATCGCATGGATTATTTGATATTGATTAGGATCACATGAAAGAACCCATGAGAGGGATATTGATGGTTCAATTTTCCATTAAGAGTAGAGTTATCATTAATGTATATTTTTTCGGGGAAAAGTCATGGTGTGTGTGTGTTGGTGTTTCCTGACTATCGACAATTCTTGGTTTTGTAGTGAATTAGTGAATGATCCATTTATGTGTCTATTAAAAACTATTTAGGTTATGGATAAACCTGGATGGTGCTATATTAGTAGTGTGTTGGTGACATTCTCATGTGAATGATGACTTGAGGTGTCGGGTGAGTCGTGGGATGTCCCTTAATGTGAGTAAGTGATGTTGAAAATAGATTTGGGTACCATAGTATGGTCTATTGGAGTCGTACCATGAATAGTTGTATTTAATTTTCATGGAAGACTGGTGTTGGGACCCATTTGGGTTATAACTAGAGGAGTGGTTCAAGGGAGTCTATATAGTGGGGAGAGAATAGTTCGACACTGAATATCATTACCCTCATTCTGGGTGGTTTCTAGAATATGTCAAGGATGGATTTTTTGGTGAGTTGGGAGCAGGTGATAGATAGTATTTATTATTGATGCTTGGATATAACTAGTATGGTCACATTTAATTATGACAACCCTGATTTTATTACTATTTAAACATGAATTATTACATAACAAATCACTTGATACAACAAAGAAGATCGAGAGGTTTAATGTGTTTGGGGCTTAGGATCATTACATAAAAACAAAAACCATTAAATACAACATCTTTATTGAAAACATCCTTTACATGACCACTAGATTCCCTCGTACATAGCATTGCATGGGATAACCTGAGGACATGCATAAGAAAAGGGTGAGCTATAAAGCCTAGTAAGGGAGTACATATAGAATAACATGAGGAGTACAATACATGTTAGACAACAGGCATATCAATAGAGCATAAATGAAACATGAACATAATGGCATGATAAAGCATGATAATCATAACATGGAAATGTGGCAACAACACTTAACATGGAATTAGCATGAGCCAAGTCTCATTGCACATGGAGCATGAGTAAATCCTCATTGCACATAAAGCACGAGTAAACCCTTTTTACACTTGAATTAGCCTGAGTAAACACTCATTGGACATGAAATATAAGGATACTATACTTTACCCAATGCATTGGAGCGCTATAAGGGTTCACCCTTCTTAAACATTTCTTTTTCATGCATAAGTGTGTCACATGGATCATAAAACATGGATTTATAAAACATAATCATTTATTCCACAATAATGGAATGTGGAATTCATACATGAAACTTTGTAATAAATAATTAAATGTGCATAAAGGTGAATACCCTTGATGGAGAAATGGGCATGGTATTCACTACCCAATGACATTGGCTTAGAAAATCGGTGTGATTTCGGCAGTGTAACGGCGTGACATAAGAATTAATGAAAATGGTTTATGAGAGTGAAAGGGGTTCCTCATCATATTTACAGGTAATAGTCAGTAAGGAGGTCATATAGATACATGTCCCAACAATTTTAATGGAATTTAGATTCATGATACAAAAGTATTGCTTGAATGTAAATGAGGAGAGAGAAGTTCCTTTCGAAATTTCAGCATAGTAACGTGTGTATATGAGAGGCATTTAATGAGAGAGAAAGGGGCCTCACATCATTCCTAAAATAATAGGGAAGTATGGGGGAGGTTCGAAACCATACCCCAACATTCATAATTGAAATTAAAAGGGAAAAACAACTTAAAGAAAATTGGACAAAAATGAGAATGGAAGAAAAAACCTATACTTGGACGTGTGTTTCCAAAGGCTAGAGAGAGGCTTGTGAGAGGCTTCATGGGAGCTTGGGGCACCTTGGGAGGAATCTAGAGAGAGTAGGGCAGAGGTTGAACGAACTCCAAGTGATTTTAGTGAGGAGGAAGTGGGAGCTTGGGTGGGTTTATATAGGAAAGGTGAGAGAATTCTTTATTATTTAGGTTTGGGACCCCTTATATTAAATTAATCCAAACCACAAACCATCCCATGGTTTTTGCCCATGGTTTTCGGCAAAGGGAAGAGGGCAAAAATATTTTATAAGTCGAAAGTACGAAATTCTTAAAATATTAGGGTTGCTTATGTGGAGGTGAGTCACACTCCCATGGAAATTAATTTAAAAAGGCAAGGTGTTGAATAAGTCTTAAGGGGTCCATTAATGCTTTGAAAAGTAAGTTAAACAAACCCAAAATCACATTATTTTAATGGTAAAACTTACATTGGCCGAAAATAACGATCATATTATTTTATTACATCACTATTGGGTCATTATGATGTTATAAAACACATTATATATTTAAACAGTATTTAATTTTTACCCAAAAATTTGACTGTCTCAGAAAATTATGAAAAATTAACTGTTGGATAATTTCGACATCCTGATTCCATAAATAACCTTTATTTTATCTAAATAATTTTCTAAATATGTGAATTTTTACTTTTAAAATAAAAACCGACATTTATCGAAAATTCACGAGTTTTGACAAAAATGGCTTTCAATCCTTAATAAAAATTTTAATTGCATTCATCAAATTGTAAGATCATTTATATTTAATAAAAATTAATTTAATATTATTATTATTATTTTATTAAAATATTATTTAATTCAAAAATCACTTAATTTAATAAAATAGATTTTTTAATTAAATAATTACTAAAAATACCATTTGTAGTTTAAAAACTATTTACAATGTATCAAAAATGACTCGAAATTATATTCATTATTATATTTAGAAAATAATGTACATGAAAATAGTACTACTTATTTGTTACATAACCCCTTAAAATACCTGCATAATACCTAAGGGTAAGGTGTGCAATGGTGACAGACTCTTGGGGTGGCTCGGATAACATCGCTCGAGTGATAATTTCAATCAACTTCCACTTTTCCTGTAGACGGTCACGTTCGAGCTTGACATGATGAAGCTCATCTTGGGCTTGGTCAAGGGCGAAGCCCAAAGATACCACCTCTTTTAGGAGCTCCGACAAATGGGCTTCGTATGGGGAAAATCTACCGGATGAGGCCATCACTTCGTTTTTCTGAGTATATTGGATTTGTTAAAGTCCTATATTAATACTAATCATGTGATCACTGTTCAACGACTGTATTAGGAATGGTCAAAATTCTTAACATAAAACCAAAGATGTTGACATCATATAAAAACATTTTTCATAAAGAGACATTTAACTGGATCATGAGGGATTTTCCCTTAATGAAACTTTGATTCGTTTCATTAATAATTGTATTTAATAATTTATTTAGAAGGGGATGTAATTCCCTAATCTAGATCACTCCGAATTATAACCAGATCGGTTCTCTATGTGACATCAGGCACTCCTCACCAAACTCCAGAGGCTGTCGACTAAAAAAAGGGTTTTAGGTGGTACTAAGGGGAGGATATATCCCTTATATGTGAGTATATAGTAGATAAATAAGTAACTAAATAAAATCAATCATGATAAAATTAAAATGGGAGAAATAAATTTAAACAAGGATGACAATAAATGAAATTTTTTTGAAGACCTAAACAACCATACAAAACAAAAACAATCCGGCCACCCATTTTTTCATTCACATATATATTCCAGTAAAAAGGAAAACAATTATACTGGACTGAAACACAACTTCAAACTATACCTCATCATAATATCCAAACTCCACCAAGCCATGTCACTTGATCATACTATCCTTAGCCTCATCCTAACTTATGCTTATAATGACGATGTGATCACTACTTAGGGAACCTATAATAAATGGAGTCATGACCACGGTGTGAGTAAAAAACATATAATAAAACCACCAACATAGGCCCATACTACATAGTATGTTTCACTCTTAGTGTGTGTGAAATTATAAGCTACAATAATAAATAACTACTTGAAATAAATAAAAAAATAAACCACCTCAATACATACTTCATCCTGGCTTTAGAATATCTCTAAAGATGTCACGTAGACCATGCCTCAATAGTATCACCATCATCCCATGAAAATAAAATATAAAATAGTATATTACCCAAACCATATTTGATCCTCAAGTCCAAAAATTTTATCGACTATACCTGCCTCAACCATCATTGGAATTTCATTGAGGCTATTCATCACCTCAGGGATCCTCTATTCACTCATTAGGGATGGAATTCTCACACCTCCACTAATGAGTTGTGGAACCTGGGGAATAACCAAGAATCTCTCATTCTCAATCCATTAGGATGGACCCTATGGTAATACCCATGCATTATTAATGTTAGTATGATGAAATATTTTTGGGAGGGGGAGTCCCTAGGAAACCATATATGTCCATAAATGACTTATTCCTTTAATACGTAAGAATCTAAAGGGAATACCCTCAATGGATCCCAAAGCTAATATCCAAAGTATATGATATATCAGGGATCCTTGTATGATCCATCAGTGGTGATTGTACCTAATCCTAGGGGGTATCATAGGAATCATTCGAGGGTATACAAAAACCACCCTTAGGAATTCCAACATTAGTGTATAGGGATATATTCTGACACATCACCTCATTCTTCCTTTAAAATTGTGGTCATCATGGGAATTGAAAATGGTATACTGATATCTACATAAGATTCCTAGCACCCAAGTACTCCCAATGGTATCACAATCTCATAATAATACTTACCATCCATTAAATTTTTGTACATGAAATCCCACAAAGCTTTGATGTTGGATCATAGGTACCACCTTTAGGCATCCACTCCTATACCATACCTACCTCTTTATGTTTTATTATATAGTAATTAGACACCAATATGCTTTGAGACTGGATCCCAACAATACTAGGCATCCCAATTTCTCATCCATCTCATCAATTGATTCCTGATATCCCAGAAAATCAAATCTATTCCAAGACTAATGGATGATTTCAAGGCATCTTAGGTATGCACATATCACAATTAATAATAAAATAAACATAACTAGGGTTTACCAAATTCCCATTCCCTCTAGTTTCATCATATCTAATTTGGGATTACACATCAATTTAGGTTATAAGTTACTCATAAAACCATCACAACCCACCACCTTCTCTAGTACGGTCAGTCATCGGGGAACCCATTAGTCCCCCTTATGTCACCACATAATAGAGGCACCCTCACATGGGTCCTTGGTATCAACTAAGGTTTCAGGTAAACACCCAATGGTGTAAGGACATCACATCCCACAACATCATCAATAGGGTAACATGACCTCACCGACTACATGGGTTATTACACATAAGAAATAGCCAAAATGATTTACCATAACCTATTACAATTTTCAAAGTCACACTAGGTCAGCTCTCTCACCCAACTCGTCATCCAAAGCCCGTGATCTAGCCACCTAGGATAAGTACATACAGATTCAAGGTCTCAACTATCAGGGACTGAGGTACACTGTTTAGTACTAAGGTCCATCAGGTGCTTGACACTTAGTGTATATGAATCAGGGAACAAAATTTTAAATTAAACAATTAAATTAATCATGTTGATACCCATATTGGGGTGCCCAAACACCCAAAGCATAAAAATATATTAAATTATATTGGGAAATATGTAGAATACCTACATCAAACCAAACATTTATTGAAAATTCCAAGGGAAATAACTAGATACCAAGGCCCGTATATGACTGTATAGCCTTATCCATACTAAAAAAATATCGTCTCAATGACCCAAGGTCCTAAATCATACCAAAAAAACCAAAAAAACAAATTATAAACTATATATAATAGATTAAAGTATTAAAATAAATTCAATATTACATGAAATAACTGCCAAGACTTCACAATGTCACTGTATTGCAATGTAACCATGACCAAAACCTAAGAGTGTCCCCCCATGGACCCCTAAAAATGAACTGAGTGAAAGTACCTACATATTGAACACATACAATATATAATTTAATTTAAAATTGGATAAAACCCCTAGAAAACCCATAATAGAAACATACTATATCAAATAAACAATAAAATAAGTGTTGATGGTATTACATGATGTCCTCTTCCTTGGTAGAGTGGAAACCCCATCATGCTAGGATGATTCAACCATGCTCCTGTGGAATCAAAATTTCAATCCCACACGTGAACCCCCAATTAATGAGGAATTGAGGAAGGAACAATTTTAGAAGATGATATATAACTATAATCTCATAAATATGTGTTAAAAAACCTCCCAAAACAATGGTGACGATGGTGGGAGAGGGGGAATACTGTCCAACCATGATACATGTTAAGGAATGGGAAAAGGGATGCCCTATTAAAATGGGGGGGATAGTCTTTTCCCCTTTTAAAAGGATGTATGATTTGGACACATAGTTTCAAAAACCATATTCCAATAGTGTGGATGGATCTACCTCCATACCATATGCCTCACACGGTTACAAAACCATACAGAATAGCTATACACCCATCTATTACATTCACAAGGATTCCTTCTCAACAATATAATGTTTTACCTTAACTATTCCCAGAATATTTAGTAAAAATATGGAACCTAGAAAAATAATTTAAAAGTCACTAAGATTCAGGGTGCTACATGGTTCCCCTAAACCATGTTCCTTAAACAATTCATTCAGGGTAAAATATTCTTAAACTTTTAAAACATGGCATGTAGTTCTTAAGGCCCACTTGATCCCCCAAGAAACCTTCTGGGTCATATTACATTTCTAAAAACATCACTTTAGGATGTATAAAATTTAATATTTTCATTTCAAACCCCGATTCAAAATCCTTCCCATCCATGAAATGAAATGAAATTTTTCTAAATTCAAAATGACTTTCTAGACATGCGGGGTTAAAAATTCCCCACCTTGACATTTAAAATCCCTAAGAATTCATGTTTGTTGTCCAACCATACATCTCAACCTATATATGTCATTAATTCATAATCAACCAGCTACATTCCATTCTAGAATTTTTAATTAACTTCCAAGGTACAAACGACTATTCAATGTGCCTAGACCCTCAAAACATGATCTAACAATCGTAACAATCACAAAAACACCATGATAGTGCTCCACGATACCCATCCACCCTAGGAAAACAATGTTTAATTGTAATCATCATCATGTTCATGATGATCCAGACCATAAAAATCAACTTATCATGAATGATCCCAACCCATTGTATTCCACACTATTAGAATCACCTATAAAAAATTCCCAGTGTTAAAATGACCCACTCAATGAGGATTCCATATAAACACACACACACACACACATAGAGACACATAAAACAAAAACTAGAAGCAATAAATACCTCTCTTCTCTAATTCCATACCAAAATATACATTCATCAAACACCCATGCACTTAAAACACATACACTGGCCTTTACACAATAGGTCCCGACCAAACCTCAAAATACCTGTATCATATTGAAAATGATGTACCCAAAACATGATACCAAATTTCCTAGATTTGCAAATACTTTTTTCCCAAATGGATCCTTCATCACATTTCTTCACATGATTCACCCTCGAACTATGTGATAAAATTGTGTTTCACCCCTTGAAATAAGTGATGAAAATGGCTCACCCTCTCAACCATTTCATGAAATTGTTTCACCCCATAAAACATTTAATGAATAAATATTTTAATATATAAACTATAGGAATAATATATTTCACCCCCGGAACCATGTCATGAGGTAATGTTTAGTTCCCAAACCATCGTTAGATCACACATGAAACATCTAATCCCAATGGAAATGCACAAAACCATCCTATTGTATCATTCATGTATCCAATTTATTATTTAAATGGTAATAGATAATTCATATTCACATACCATTAGAATATAAATTCCACATCAACCATCGAAAGACCATTCCATCCATGCAATGAAACTTCCAGCATGAGGGTCATGCTTATGTATCTCACACTCTATCCACCACCTAATGCAGCAGATGGATATGAACATCTCACTCATATCTGTGCACTAACATTAAACATCAACTGACACCTATTATGGGATTAGGAGAATTTCATTCATGGAAAATACCCAAATTCACAAAAAATTAGGATGAACATCCAACATTCTATGGTGTACTCCTCACCATACGAGTTTCCTCGTACCATTACTTGAGCATAAACAAAACTAGATCTTTCATAAACCTGTGTTTCTCCTCCCGACACATGATATCCATGCCAAGAAACACACATTTTGGATCAACTCCTAGATCAACCGTTCCAAAACACATAATCCACATCATATGTATCTTATTCCATGAAGGTACATTTCATATTTCCTCAAAAACCCTATGACTCCATGGCTCATAGAGTTTTATCAACTCTATCTATTGGAAACTTACACCTACATGCTCGTTAATTTACAATTTAAATGGTAATGTGTACAACTGATATGTATCATTCCTATCTTATCTAGTGTAACAAAAGTACAATCTCATACCACCTTATAATATCACCCAACTCATGATCAGTAAAGTCACACACCATTTCAACTAACTGAACATGATCCATGACATTCCATATAATTATTCCAATCACACACTTATCTTCCACCCAACGTTGTACCATAACCTGGTGTATTTACCCATGCTCACACTGTACACAAATTAACACCCACGAATATTAGGTTCAAACATCCAGTGATCATATCCTTAAAAACAACCTCAATTCCAAATCACTATAACTCCATTTAACATCCAATTAATAGATCAAAAAACATGAAGAACATACCCCTTATTTCTACTTGATGATACCAATAAACTCAAGAAAACTCCTATAATGAGTTTCCCATGATTAAGGAAAAGGGTCTGACTCACAAAAAACTATGTCATATCACAAGGTCTCAAGTTCATCATTTCTATCCTATAAACCATGGACTCACTAGAGGGCAACTCATGGGAAACATCCCTTGTTCCCATCTATAACTATATGATATATCACATGCCAACTTCTTCTATAGGGTCTCCAATATAATGATATCACATGCCATCTCAAAAGCCCACTAAGGCATTAATTCACACAGAGAATCACTATATTGGATTGCTCCCTCGAGAGTAAAAATCTTTGGATAATCCCCCATGACATCATCTAGGATGATTTTTTTCATGTAAACATTTTCAAGGGGTCCGGTTAGATAGAATTATATTACAAATTTTATGGGAAAACACCATATAGGTTGTTACTAGACACCTTAAATAGCCAAGCACCAGGTCTGGTCACACAAACATACTTACTCAACCGATAACACCCTATAAAATATACATCAAGGGACCATAATCACCATCTCATAGTATAGTTATGTATATTTTCATTCTAATATATACAGTAAAATTCAATACAGATAATTACTACCACATTAAGTAACAGAACATATGAAAAATCACCTCAAAGGGGTTTATCTTTAAGGATTTAAAATACACTATTTAACCCATAAAGGTCATTGTTTATCACCTAACAAAGAGTCTATATCACCATTTTTACCCCTAATTGTCTCAACATAGGATCTATAAGATCATAAACTAGAAAAATTATGTGTTGGCCCAACTAAGTTGAATTACACCAAGTAATTATATGGGAAAACACCATATGGGATGTTTTTTACACTTTAAACAGTTGAAACATATTTTTTAATAAAAAAATTAAAACCATAATACCTATATCAGGTTAATCATAAGTTACTAATAAGTTTTATGAAAATCCTCTTACATTTATATGCTAAGAGTCAAATCAACTAACTAGATTCATTCTAATCAGAGAAGATCCAAAAATCAATAACTCACAAATCATAAACCATAAACCTCATATGAATCACATGAGATGAGAATAAAAAATAACCATAACATCACAGTCCAATAATGTTCATACCTACGATTGAAGACAAGAACCAGGGTATCATAATTTCAACTGAATTGTCCCACCATAATGCTCGAAGTGTGTTCTCGATAACAAAGACTGAAGAGAAGAACCAGGGTATCATAAAAAGAAATGTTGGAATGATTTCACCCTCATAGAATAAATGAAAAAATAGAGAAAATCAGATATTACTATTACATATCCAAGAATACATCATATATCAAAACAGCTAAACCATAAAGGTATTATCTAACAATTGGATAACATGTTATAGATGAATAAAATGAAATACCATCAATATGGAAACCAAATAAACCCATGGGAACATCTACATATTACCATATGTGATGACCATACCAACTCATTGAAAAGAAAATATGATCTAGAGGAGACATAATCTACAAGATTCTATTTCCTTTACCAATATCCTGAAAACCACGGCTATAAATTCCCAATGTAAAAATTAGTATGTGTGAAATAAATATCAGTAAGATACCACAAAGAATATATAAAATTTTTATCCACATGTATCTGTTAGTTATTATATAAAATATATTTATGAAAAATTTCATAAATATATCATATTTCATATAATGTCATCAGTTGGGTTTCTATAAAAACATACCATATTCAAAAAACAAAGAAAAATGATAGAACATATATCTAAGAGGTATAAATGGATAAATACAATAGTTTTGAAGTAAAAATATACATATCAAGTAAACATAGATGTAATGTATCCTAAAATAACCCAAGGGAAAACCACAACATAAGGGTGTACATAACTGAGAAAAATAAAAAAAATAGCTGACATAAGTGGAATTTAAATTTGAGAACCTTAGTTCCATGGTGAAGTATACCCACTAGCTCTGAAGACTCGTGATCACCTAGCCTAGTGATAGATTACTCCACTAAGGATCACATATACAATTTTTTTCATACACCCCAAGGTATTGTTGAGGCACTATTATAATTTCATTATGTTGAAGAAACCAAATTCATATTTTGAAAAAAAAAATCTATGGAAAGGCCATTTTATTTCAATAAACACATTTTCATAAAACATATTATATAGTGTTGTCACACTAATTCAATGGTTGAAAGACCATTTCCATCTCAAAACCGCATTTGAGTATATTTATCGAAACACAATATGTTTATCAAATAGTTTACAAAAAACCCTTTTTTATATATCATTTCAATATCTGTAAAATATCAAATTCATCTCTCATGGATTTTATATTATAAATTTTATAAATTAGTACCAAAGGAAATCATAATAACAAAAAATATGCTAAGGTATAGATCATAGTATAAACACACATACCTTAAGATTAAAGGAAACCTCATTTACTTTGAATTTGGGTATGGGGAATGAGTAGATCTTGTCATCATGATCCCTGATCTATGAGGATGATTCTAAAGAACAAGGAAATCACATTTAACCACTTCTTGACAAAAGATGAACACTCAAAACCCCTTATTGGAATACTATATTTAGAATCCAATCCAAATGGGTGATAAAGAATAGTTTAATAGAATAAAAACATGTTAAAATATGAAATTAAATACTTCAATAAGGTTTTATATGACTAGAGTAAGTTCCCCTAGAAGATCGAGCACCAACTTGGAATTTTAAAAAACTAAAACATCCACCACCATTCTATGGTGCATATACCACAACCATGGTGGACTCACCCAGGACACATATTAGTGGTACTAAATCTATATTGATATATAAAATTAGGTTTGTTTTTTCCACTACAACCTCCACCATATTATGGTGAGGTCTCTATGGCCATGTTTGACTATAAGACTCATAACATTCTCAACCATAGTTCATTCATATCCACAGTCCATTTCAGCATTATCCATTACACATAGGAATCTCATATGTACACCTTGACCTCCACCATAGCCATGTTCCTATATGTGTCCCACAGTAAAAGGCCAAAAACCAATTTTAGGCCATAATGTTTCTCTAACTATTATGAAATCAAATTGAAAAAGTAGATAGAGGCTCTATACCTATATCCATTTTCTAGGGTTTAACCATTCTCTCCACAATAACATCGTTCTATCCCCAAAATGGATTTTGATCATAAACCCAAAAAGAGATATGTCCATTACTATATCATCAAGGCCTCGTGTGACCATGTATCTTTGCTATCCCGACCATACTTCAATATCAATTTAACAAATGGGATAGAATTTCCATATAACACCTTTTCCTATCAGTCTACTATTTGAATATTCCTTTAAATCACTAAGGTATCAGGTTCAATATCAATATTCTCCCACTTGAACATATTGTTTGAATCTAGATGATACATATTCAGTTGGGTATTATGGAACACATATTGGATAGAAATCAAATGAGTAGGTATGTTTAATTGATTACCCAAATTTCTAAGATCCTCCATAATCTCAAATGGTCTGAGATAATGAGGTTCTAACTTACACCATTTCTCCAAACATCAATGTTTCAACTGAGGTGATACTCTGAGGAAAACAATATCACCCACCTCAAACTCAAATAGATGAAAACACTAATAAACATATTAATTTTAGTCAATCTAAGCTATCAGTAACATTTTGTTTATCAATTTTACAATATCTTGTTGAAATAGTGGATACCCTAAACCCAACTATTCTGTGATTTTTATTACAATATCATGTATACAGTTAGCTATACATGATGTCATCTTACCATTAAAGTGTAAACCTCTCTGTGTCTACTTTTGAAATGGTAATTTCCAAAGATAAATTTTCATATCAAGAGGTTATAGAAGAGCCTAGGCTATAATGTGTACCTTGAGATACTATGAAAATAATATTTAATATATTTTCTAGATATATATTACTAATTGGACAGATTAGATGCCTGATTATCATGTGCTTGGGGATCATAAGCATTGAGACTTCATCTCATGATGTTCTCACTTAGTGATCTTTAGTAGTGAGATCATGAGGACTGACCCGCCAATACAAACACCACATGTTTTGGGTGTCATTGGATGTTCTTATCTATGATCATGTATAATTGTCTCATGACTTGAGATCATTACCAATGCATTTATTTTGATTGAGTACTTTGATGAAAGACAAAAACCATGGTAATGAAGTCATGGAAAGGTAGTTTGTGTTGGGTGCGTCCATGGTGGCATGAAATTGGTTGACTGATCAAGAAAGTATTTGTCGCTTCCGTGATAGGGATGTAATATATCTCAGGACATGTTAATAAGGATGGAAGTACCTTTATAAGAACATGGATATGGAAGTCAATGGTAAATCCATCTAGTTAGATCAAAAAACAATAAAGCAAGAAAAGGGCGATGACACGTGAGTGCATCCTGCTTTATGATATATTATTGACAATGAAATTATATTACAAAGTATGTGTTCATAGGTTTGTTGTCGCTGATGTGACAATCATTTTCTCTTCAGGGGACTTGATGGGTTTCTTGATCTCACACTTGGTCAGTGAATTCTATTCACTGATGTCAAGATAAGGTCCTAGATGTTGACACGGAATAGAATATTCAAAAAACTTCTCAATTCAGTTGAATAGAAGATTTGGAATTGGTGGGCCCCACCACTGGGTTCCGGGATTTTTCCAAGGAAAAATGATCACCAATGAAATAAATAAATTCATATTATTCGAGTTTAGAATAATGTGTATTGAATTTATTTATTAAATGTATTTACGAGTTTTATGTAAATACATGAAAAATATTAATTGATGAATATTAAAAATATTCAAGGTTCAATTAATATTTATGGGAATGATGAGTTTAGTTAATGACTCAATTATTATAACATAATATATTTTAATATATTACAAGTAATCAATAATAAAATTGATGACTCAGATTAGTTGTCAGATAATGTTTTTGATTGTGCTTTAAGTATTTGGGGTCAATGATTCTATACCAGGTATTTTAATTAAACATAATAAATAGGAGAGGAGGGGATTTTCCAATGATTTTTCATGGGGTTTCTCTCTTCTATCCTATCTCCCATGATCTAGAGAGAGATGTTCTGGATCCAACGAGCTTAGATCAAGGTCTCTATTGGGCATCACTAGCAAAGTGATGCAGTGTTCAATAGAGAGTTGAAGGTATTTTTCAATTCTGCACTAGCACCCGAATTATGACGAACAACACTCCCGTATATTTTTTTAATCACTATTGGATGATCTAGATGAGTTTGATGTTGGATTATTCAAGTAGTGATCAAAAATGATGATCAGACATCTTGTGTGAATTTAGAATTAAACCAGATATTTTACCGTTTATTTTTGTGCTTCACACCCTTCATGCGAGATCCTCGGCATTGACTGGGCAGCTGTTCCTGGACGTTGAAAAATTCACATCAACGATCAGTGTAAATTTCTTAAAAACCCACATGTTTTCGGATTCTGATGTAGTCTTAGTTCCAACAAGTGGTACCATAGGTACGTGTGTTGACTTTAAGCCAATTATAAATTAAATTTTCTTTAAATTTAATGAAGGGTGTTGATACAGTTCCAATCTCATAGACAGAATCGGATTTGGGTATCAAATGTCCAATCTACGGTCATCCGATGTTTTGAATTTGGATTCAAGAATGAATTTTAGTGATTTTTTGTATTTCAACTAGAAATTTCATGGTCGAAATACTCATTGCAAAATAGTTTAGCATTGATATTATTTTATCAAAAACAATTGTATTATTATTATTATAAATTATTTTATTTTATTATAATAATAATGTTTATTTTATTTTGATAATAATATTAATTACATAATAATAATAATAATAATATTTAAATAAGAAAATTATTTCTCTAAAGCCTATACATTAGGATTGAGGAGAAAAGGATGGGAAGGACATGAAAAGCACGTCCTGGTTAACAAAAAAATGAGGAGAGGTGGTGACAGACCTACAAAGAAGGTCTTCTATATATATATATATAATAAAAAGGGTGGGGCCCAGGATTACAATAGAAAGTATAATAAAATAAAATTAAAAGGCAGGGTTTGGGGGTGGGGGAGTGGGCCCCTGTCCGGTGGACTTCCCCACAGAACCGGTGCACCAGGCCACTGGTTCGTGTCCCCCCCCCCTACGGAGACCCGTGATAGCCCTCTCTAGGGGCGGTGATGACTGCCCCTCCCATCGGCTGCCAACCTGCATGTACGACACCCCATATAGCTAGAAAACTAGATAGTAGTGCTCATAGTGGCCAACCCGTGGCCAAACTAGTCCGCCCACCATGGACTAGGTGCGCCCCTCCTTTACACTCATTGGCACCCCACAGAGCCAAGGCGCACCCTGCATCCCCTTGCAGTGGCACCCTACACCAGAGACGCCTCCAATTCTGTGGCACACAAAGGCCCTCCCAACACTCCCATACAACTCCTTCACACAACAGCAAAATCACTCACCCATACCACTCCTATCGTACCAGATGCTGCACCCAGTGCCTCCAGCCACAACATAGCCTGCACTTCCCTCCTGAAGATCATGTCACCTAGGAACCCAGTAATATTCCTCCACCATACAACAGAAGCCCAGAACACACATTGCATTGCACTAGGTGGCGTCATCCCCGACAGGTTGTACTAGCGGCCAAATCCAACTAGTTCTCTAGACACCACCCCTACCTCCTTCAACTACAAGCATTGCAGCGTGCGGAAGCCCTGAGGCTACCTCCCTTCACCAAGCCGACGAACCAGTGCCGCCCCCGCTGGATCCCGAATTAGGGCACCTCACAACACCTCAGCTGGTATCCGCCTTCAGTCGTCGCAACCTCGCCACATTGAACTGCACCAGACAGGCCCTCTCCACCTCCTAGTGATCCCCCTCCTCCCATGGAGCAACCCTATGCTACCATCATCCCAGACTCGTGGTCTACCACCCTTGGTAGCCACCACGGGCTCCACTACTGTCGTGCGGTCCACCTGTGGTCGAGATCTCTTAGGCCAGCAACAAGGCTGGCCATGGTGGGCCCCAACACTCGGGTCTGAGATTTGTCCAAGGAAAAACGATCTCCAATGAAATAAATAAATTCATATTCTTCAAGTTTAGAATAAGGAGTATTGAATTTATTTATTAAATATTTTTATGAGTTTTAATTAAATACATGAAAAATATAAATTGACGAATATTAAAAATATTCACTGTTCAATTAATATTTATGGGAACGACGAGTCAAGTTAATGACTCAATTATTATCATGTAATATATTTTAATATATTAAAAATAAGTGATAATAATATTTATGAATTAGATTAGTAGTCCTAAAATTTCATTGATAGCATGCTAAGTATTCAGGGTCGACGAGGCTAG
Organism: Viscum album; assembly: GCA_963277665.1. Classification (NCBI taxonomy): domain Eukaryota; kingdom Viridiplantae; phylum Streptophyta; class Magnoliopsida; order Santalales; family Viscaceae; genus Viscum; species Viscum album. The sequence continues at coordinate 897,966,937 of OY728138.1, forward strand.
ACTCGATATTTTAATTAAACACAATAAATAGGAGAGGAGGGGTTTTTTACAATGATTTTTCATGGGGACTCTCTATCCTCTCTGCTTTTATGTGATCTAGATAGAGATGACTTAGATCCATGGACCTCGAATCATGCTCTCTCTCAAAAATTGCTTGTGAAGAAATGTGGTGATCATTACAGCATCTAAGGCATCGTCACAATTCCACGCTAGCACCTGGATTATGACAAATGGTTCTCCTGATAATTTCTTGAAGCATGTGTGGATGATATTGAGGAGTTCGATGTCAGATTATTATATAATAAATCACCAATGAACAGAAGATTTCATGTGCGACTTAGGAATTAAATCATGTATTTTATGGTTTATTTTTGTGCTTAAAATCTTCTATGTGAGGTCCTTGGGCGCAAGAACCTCAACCCAGTTTGATGGGACTTAGAAAGTGCATCCAAGAGACCTATGTACAAAACTGGATGGAGACATATTTCTGGGGCACTGTAGCAGACACTATAGTAGGAACTGTTAGGTACTTTTGTAGTTGGAACTATTCATCAGTTTAGGGTTCTAGGCCACCCGTACTTTAAGGCCTTTGGGCCACTCAAGGCCTTCGAGCTAGTAAGGCTTTTGGGCCACCTCAAGGACTTCAATCCAAATCCAGGCCTTCAATCCACATAAAGTCCTTCAGGCCAACTAAAATTGTGATTAAAATGATTAGACTGACTCTACAAGGATCACACTCTTGATGGGGATTCAGAGGAGGCGCATTCAGCATAGGATAAGTTAAGCAAATTTTTCAGAAGGAGAGGGTATGGAATTGCCATCAGGACCAGCATGTGCTCTTATCAGAGCCTAGCTGAACAACCATGTGACAGTGGAGAGATAATATCACAATGAAGAAGGTGGGATGGGGAGTTCCAAGTATAGTCTGTATATATCCTAAGACCTACATTTCATGTAATCTCGAAGCCTACGGTCCTTGTAAAAGTTCACCCTTATCAATTTAAATGGGGGTTATCAAAATATAAATAATAAAATAAGGTCTTCAGTACATTCTATTGAGATCCTTATCCTTGACTGGGTAGCTGTTCAGTGAAGTCGACAAATTCACATTGAGTTTCGGTGGAAATTTTTTAAAAACCCACTTGTTTGGGGAATCCATTTCATTCCCTGTTACAATATATCTATCATCTCCAAAATTATTCTCGGTCCAAACAAGTACCATTCTATAATATCTACCCAACAAAGGGGTGATCTACATAGCCTTTCATATAACACCTAAAATGGAACCATCCTAATCGAAGCTTGATGACAATTGTTATAGGGAAACTACACTAAGTAAATATTATTCTCCCAAGATCCAATGAAGTCAAGATAACATGTTTAAAATATTTCTTTAAGAATGTGGAAGGCTCATTCAGACTGGTCATCCATATGGGGATGATAAGAAATGCTTAACTTCAAATGAGAACCAATCACTGCCTATAATCTAAACCAAAACCAGTATGTAAAGTGAGGTTCCCAATTCAAAATAATAACCAAGAGAACACCATGGATCCTAAAAATTTACTACATATACACATTCCCAAGAACATATACCTTCATATACTCCTTGATAGGTTGTAAATGCACTAATTTTGTGAGTTAATCAATAGTCAACCATATCGCATCCTTATAACTATAAGTACAAGGTAGACCAATAATTAATTCGATGAAAAAATAATCCCATTTACACACACGAATGGGTAAATATTTCAAAAAATGGGAAGGCCTGAGATGTTCCACTTTAATTCAATGACACATAAGAAACCAAGGCCCAAAATCGTCAATCTATCAACTCTTTCTAAAATACTAGTAAAGACATATCTGGTCATGATACATGTTGGTAATTCTATTATGAATAGAATAATTAGATTGGTTTCCATTATATATGACCTCCTATATCATATTTTTTGAAACAACCATCATTACTTGGAAGTGAAACACCCATTTAAAAGTTTGAGACCACTCACCCGATGTCTCCCAACTATAATCATTCCTAATAAATCACTAACACACCATATCCTCAACCAATCCAAGTCAAATATGATCATCCATAAACAATTATATTCAATAAAAAGCTAGGAATATATTTCCATCAAATATAACTTCATCCAATAGAATCTTAGTAAACATTACCATCATGAACAATTATTCCACTAATTCCTTTACTTCCCAGAGTTTGTATATTTCTATTCAATGTGTCTTTAACCAAGTTTTCTTTTTTGGGGTGTATGAATTATAAAAATAAATGGTATGCAGGTAATCCACACAACATTTCAATATCTAGTTAAAATCCATTTGAGTGAATATATAATTCACACTCTTAAGGTCATATATAACATTTGAAACCATGATTCCACCTTAAGGGGTCTAAACCCCTATTGGCCATGTGACCAGAAGTGCATCGCCCGGAATGGAAGAGGCTTCCAAATAGTAGTGAGAGTGTAGGGTGTGTCCAAGGGGAGATTATTCCCTCTTACTAAAGGGTAAAAAAAATAGAATAGTAATAGTAATCAAGTGATAAAGAAGTATAACAACCAGATAATGGGTAAATAATATAAATAGATAAGAATTCTCAAAAGAATCCTATATAACAAAAGATGATGATACATGACATGTCTATAAAACATCCAAAACATTTCTATAATAGTATAATAAAATACACATATCAAAATAAAAAAAGGACCAACAATTAATCAGCTATCATCATGAGCCTTATCTTAGTCCTATGCTCCTATTCTCTTAAGAAGAAATCCTAAACCTGTATCATGTCACTTTCCATCATCCATACCTACAATCTTATTGTCTATTAGGGTACAAATCAATGTAATGAATAGGTTGTGAGACAAAATACCTATAGGAAACCACAAAATATATAGTTACATCATGTTTGTGAATATATTATGGTAACAGTTTACAATTATTAATAGAATATGTAAGGAAGCACTAAAGGTAAACATCCCATAAAGAACAAGGTTCTCATTGAAACCCACCAATCGCTACCTTATATGGCCTTATCTAGGAATATCATGATAAACCGTCATTATTGTACCAATTTATAAGTAATTTCACTTAATTAATCATTTTTATTTAAATAATTAAGTCTCTAGAACTGGCATGTAGCTTAACGTCACCCATAAAGATTAGTGATTAGAAGATTCCAAAAATGGTTATCAATAAGATATATGTCATTGAATGAATCCAAGCATATGATTTTCCAGGGCAGATATGTCATATATATCATTTCATTAATTAATAATTTAAGAACCTGAGCCTGCCATGGGAATTCCAAATTTGGAATATAGGTGTCTCCAGGTATATCATGAATGAAGCACCCTATAATCTTATCTGAGGAATTCCTCATAGGAATCCTGGTATCACTCTTGGTGTATCATGAACCAATCACCCTATAATCCCATCCAAGGAATTCCTCATTGAAATCCTGGTATCTCTCTTGGTGTGGTATAACATCTCTTCTATTAAAATATGTCCTTAGTGGTCCACTAAGGGATCCCAAGTGCACCCTTCGAATATATGATAAAATTCCCCTTGAGTTAATTCTTGGTAGTCTATAAGAAGTCTCAGTATCACTTAAGAATAAAATATTAATCCCCCATTATTCCTTTATTGGAAATCTGTGTAAGGATTCCAAGTGTCACTTGTTTGTAAGCATGGAAGAATCCAAATGATTCTATCTATGGAATTCTTATAATTACCCATGTGTCACATGAGTCATATAAACATTCAATAAATTCCATTCATCTCATTAAAGTTTATCATAATTATCATTTCAATTTAATATCCCCTAAAAATGTGTCTTAAGGAACAAACTAAGAATATAAGGCTTATCCTATTAATTTAACTCAAATAGGAATTTAGTTATAAGGAGAATCACAAGATTAATCAACCAAAATCATGGAAAGAGTCTAGGGACATGAATTTCGTTCCCTTTTTCATTATCAATTCAATTTAAATTCATATCACAATTCAAATGAAATTGAAAATTTATTATTGAACATTAAAATAAAAAGGGTAAAAGGAACACAAAAAAGGTATCCAAATATAAATACACCCATGGTGGTGAAATTAACTAAAAGACACAACCAAAGGGGTGGTTAAAATTCATTGTTATTAACCTCTATGAAATTAAAAATGGGTTCCATTAATTATATAGGCCACACCTATCATTTGAAATGAAAATTGAAAAAAATAGAGATCGTACTGATGTGTCCCCAATGAGACTGATGAAATTGAATTCCAATATCATATGGAGATGATCTCCCACATCATATAATTTTCATCCAAAAAGAACTCTCAAAATTACACCACTATCAAACATAAGAGGAATGAGAAATAGGGTTTTAAATAAGAATTAATTAAGGGTAGTTTCATAAATTACCAAGAATTCCTTGGTCGCATAATTTGGCCACATGGTTGCCCAAAGCATACTACAGCTATTCACCCACTACAATAGGTAGGGTTACATCACATGGTTTTCATGGATAGTTTGACAAACCATTCACAAATTGTGTCTGATCCCACTATAAAAAACTGCAAACATTCCCACCTAGACTTCAGCCACAAATATCACAGTTTTTCTAACCATGTGAACTGTAGGACTCTACTATATAACCTTTCATGGTTAGAAGAAACCATGAGTCATTCCCCATATGGTTTCCACTAACCATGTGACATTACTTTTTCACCCCAGAAGTTGGGTTTTGGGCTTCGAACAAGCCCCAAACACCCTAAATACTTCCACGACCTCGAAGGGAATTAAAATTAGGCTATATTTCGATATTTAAATTGAAAATTTATGGATGTAAAGTATTAAATATGTTAAGAAAGAACTAGGTTCATACAAAATTCACCCTTAAAGATATTCATCACTGAATTACCCTTTCAAGGGTTGTGAAGTGTAATCTGTGAACAACTCTGGACAATATTCTCTTAAATCAACCTCGTCCTCCCAGGTCACATTCAATACATGTCCATGCTACCACAACACCCATACTATAGGAACTAGCCATCCTCAGAGAACCTTCATGATATAATCCAAAATATGTATATGATTCTCGTAAAGGTCACATATACCTATAAATCAGCCACCTCGATCCAAAAAGAATGAGATGAGTTTGAATGATAATGATGAAATTGAGATACATGGAAGATGTCATGCATGGCTCTGTACCTCTAAGGTAACTTAAACCAAGAAGATACCAGCCCAACTCTCTCAATTATCTCAAACGGACCGACATATAATAATGAAATTTTACCTTCTATCTGGATCCTCGTGTGTCCCAGCATCAATGAAACACATAAAAAGAAGAAATCCCAAACCTAAAACTCTCAAGATCATCTACAGAGATTGATGCACAATTTTTGTTGAGACTGTGTTGTAGCTATATACTTTAGAATTACCTAAACCTACTCTATGGTCTCCTGAACATGATGTGGTCCCATTATAGATGCCTCTCCTACCTCTAACCAGAACATGGTTGATCAACATGTCCTACCATAAAAATCCACATAAGATTCTATATTAATAGTATCCTAAATTATATTGTTATATGAAAATTCTACAAAGGGTATGTGCCTCTCCCAAGAGCACCCAAAATCAAGGACACATGGAAAAAACATGTCCTTAAGAACCTATATCATGTACTCTGATAGGACATCAGTCTGAGGGTGGTATGATGTGCTCATAATCACCTATGTACCTAACACCTTATATAGTCCTTTCTAGAATCATGAAGTAAACTGGGAATCCCTATATAAAATTATAGTATGGGGGCCCCATGAATTCATACTATCTCACATATATACAACCTTCCAATATCATAAACTAAAAGGTCTCCTTGATAGGTAGTGAATGAGAAACCTTTTTGATAATATCAAAAACAATATAAGAAGCATCATTTCCCCATGGTGACTTATATAAACTAGTCACAAAGTCCATCACAATGTCATTCCATTTCCATTCATGAATGAATAACTATTGTAAAACACCGAATGGACACTATTGTTCCACATTCAGTTGTTGACAGGTGGAACACCTCGTTAAAAAATATCTAAATCTTTTTTCATACCAGGACACTGGTATTGGCGATGTAAATATTGACATATCTTCATGAAACAAGGGTTCAGTATCCAAGATGAAGCCTAAAAATATCACATCAAATTCTTACACATATATGATGAAGCCCATACACAACCATGTACGCACAAAATTTCATCCTAACTTATGGTCTATTTAGGTGGAGGGTCCCCACTTGCTACACTCTCCCATTGGAATAGTCCTCAGAGTTTGATAGCTTACCCATCCTTACTCTATCTAGAAGGGTAGAGGTAATAACTAAGGATGATAGAAAATCCTACCCCTGACTATCTTGTACCTCCAAGTGCATCTCAAATAACAAATCAATGATACGGCACTCACTACTAGCATGCTGAATTTACTATATCAGAGTCCTCTTGATTGGTGAACCAGACACTATATTTCCTTTAATAGGTGTGTAGGCAAGATCAAAGTCTAAATACTGTATGTATTCAATCCACCTTTTCTACCTCATATTCATATCACACTGTGTAAATATGTACATAAGGCTTTTGTGGTCTATGTACATAATAAAACACTCTCTATGTAAGTAATGTCTCTAAAAACACAATGCATGCAAAAATACAACAAACTTGAGATCGTGCATTGGGTAATTCATATCAAGTGTACTCAACTACTAATACCCAAACAACATGACTCTATCACCTTGTATAAGGACTACTCATAGCTTGATACTTGATGCATCCTAGTGAATAGTGTAACTACAACTTGAATCCGAAAAAATTAGTATCAACACTAAATTCAATATCCCTTTCACCTCCTAAAAGGATGAATCACATGAATATGACCATAAAAACATTAAAACCGTATTAGTCAATCCGATAAGTGGTACTTCTAGTCATGATAAGTACTTTATGAAACACCTATAATAACCCGATAACCCCAAGAATATCCATACCTCAAAGATTTTATTGGGATGCTTCTAGGAAACTACAAATCTCACCATTTATAGGTCAACTAATACTCCTATATCTAAGATAATATGACCCATGAAGTAAATTTGATCCATCTAGAAGTGGAACATTGTGAGCTTATCATATAACTAATGCACTCTCAGTGTGTCCAATTTGATCTTAAGATGTTTTTAATGGTTGTGTAGACTGTGAAAATACACCAAGATACCATCCAATAATTATATGAAAAAATGAATCCAGATAAGGATGGTAGACTTGGTTTATCAGTTCAATGAATACTACTGTAACATTCAAGAGACCTAATGACATAACCAAATACTTTTATAGACTATACCTGCTAAGAAAAGATGTGTGAGGTATTTATGATGGTCTAACGTACACTTAATTATAACCTAATTTCGAATCAATCTTTTAGAACTAGTGAGATCCTCAGAGATTGTTGAATAAATCATCTATCCATGGTAGGGGACACTGGTTCATAACCGTCAGCGAGGTCAATTTTCAGTAATCTGCAGATATCCTGAGATTTCCAACCTCCCTTTTCACAAAAAATGATCATTGGAAACCACAATGGAGTATTGGGTCTGCTAAACCCCTTTATCTCTAAATCCTCTTGTTTCCAATGAATAGTATCCATCCTATAAAGAATAATGGGTACATATGCAGCTCCTAGAACTAGATCGAAAGGGAATTATACCTCTCTCACTGGTGGTAATCTGGAAAATTCATCTATGAAAACATCCCTGAAACGATAAACCATTGGATTGAAATCCACCCGATGTGTTCCTTGATCATACAAATATAGACTCATAATCCAGGCTACCATACCACCCTACACATGATGATCAGGTCCATCTTAACCATCCCAGACATCCCATTCACCTTTTGGAATGAACTCTCCACCATCTAGGGATGTGAAGGTCACCTTATGGTGATATAAATCAATGAAATTATAGAATAGAACCAACTAGTCCATCACCATATTGATGTTAAAACCTTCAATATCAAGGAACAATAGGTCCCATATGAAGTGAAAACCTCAAATCTCAAAGGTGAACTCTTTTCACTAATGTACATCCTCTATTATAATCCCCAACAGAGTGATGAGCATTATAACACCATGAAAACACTAAAAATTGAGCCCAAGTCTCTTCCTAATGGGAACAGATATAAATCTACGAGAATAACATATATTTACAAGAGAAGATACTAAAGTAGAGGTTAATAGAATAATATCTCTCGTAGTAGAAGGTTCATGATCCTACTCCTCATGTGTTAGTTTCATTGTATATATCTAGCCTAATATGTGGCCTAGTGATATACCCGGACTATCCTGAGCTGATATTCTCTATTATCACTTCAAAATCGGGGTCTGACTAGAATGACCATGACATCCTCCTTTTCATAATTGTCAAAATATACCCCAAATCACTGCATGATGGGAAGCTGCTGACCCCACTCTTGAATGTGGAGTCAGAACAATCCCTATCTCACTAGCCATTGGAGGAGAATTTATTTAAAATTGATGTAGATGACCCATGTTTCTATATGATTCGAACTCTACTAGGTCCCTCATTTATTGAGGTGTCATATTTCATAGTCTACCACACCAATGACACCTCACCTGGCTCCCTAAGTATGTTGTATGGATACAAATATCATCGTGTGAAATCTCCAGATGATACTTCCAACTACCAATCAATGCAACACTAGATCTAGATGCCAAAACACCCTAGATCACACCCCTATCCTCTATCATATTATTATCTATGATAAGAACCTAATTTAATATTCAAAAAAGGTATTCATCTGAAATACATTCACCAGTGATCATATTTTATACCTAGGACCGTCCTCGAATTTCCACACTTTAGATAACTCATCACCTGTCCAAATAGGTGTGAAGTGCTAGATCTCTATAAAATGGGTCAAATAATCCATAACTGATAACATTATCTGATCCAGGTAAATGAAATATTAGGCTCTATCAAGCCTAAACGTCTTAGGATAGAAGTGAATATTATAAGGCCTTATGAAAACCCCTTCAATCCATCAACCAATGATGATTATTCTATGTAATAACATCCGACAATCTCTTGGGGGAATCATGTAGCATATATCTTACAAAGTTTACCCTACTCTAGGAGAAATATCCAAATGGTAAAAGATATATATCATAGACTCTATACACAAATATATATCCTATGGTCCCCAAACCCTCGAAAACGTGGGTAGATTCATCTTTTAAAACTCATGTGCCAACTTTTCCCTAGTCAGGGCAGGTTGCGGTGCTCAATAAATGGTCTTCATGAAGTGGATAAAGCCTTCATTGAACTATTAATCAACACCTCTATATGTTATAATTACTAGTTTCATAGCTTTTACTAAAATAGTACCCAGTGGTCGCCAATGGCCCACCAATTTTGGAATGTGGTCGTTGCCACCCTCCTATTATACGATTAGAGGTTATCGTGGTTTCATGCCTCTACAATGGCAAACACACGCCCCAAATAAATAATTATATCAAAGTTTTCACCTAAAAGAACTAAAATTGAAATAGGATAGGTAAAATCCTCCTTAAATAAGAAACACACCCATCTTCCTGTTCATTGAGTTAGGTTTGGGCGATCTATAGATCATATAAAATCAATAGATACTACCTTCCTCCCACTAATAATTTTGGCACTAGGTCAATTTCTCTGCTTAAGAAATTATTGTTTCCATTCAATTTTTTTATATAATAATTTACATTACCTCACAATTAATTTAATTTTTTGGAACAAATGGTTTACCAAATTCTAATCAATATGGTCTCATAGTCCTCAAGAACAAAAATGTGACATCCACCCGATTCACACCATAATACATTCTTGTATGTCGATCAAAAATGATGCTATAACTATCAAGAAACCTATCAAAACATCATGAAATAAGTAATTCAACCTCAATAGAATGAAATAATGCATGGAATGTGATTCCTTTAATGTTCCTAAAATGATTCATGAGATGGAATATCCTTATATCATCGGTTTGCAACACAATAGAACCCAAAATCATATCAATGATAACATCACAATTCAAGTGAGTCACACAAGGGTGGAATCAAAGTAACAAAAATATTCAAAATCCAAAAACAATTTAATTTGAGGAAATTTTCCTTTTTTCTATACGTGGTTTAGCTACACCCAGACATAGCTAATTACCAAATTTCTATTCAATAATATCACATTCTATTGTCTCAAAATAGTGAAGAAACCCATAAAACCTATTATACAACATTGTAACATCCTGGACCCAGATGCCACTAAAATATTAATTGAGATATGTTGGACACATGGCCTCAAGAACATCTCCCAAAATGTGAGAGTCTTCCGACTAGCATCGAGGTCATAGTGTGTGTCCTTGGGGAGAATATTTCCTCTTACTAGAGTGTAACATAGTGGTATAACAATAGTATTCAGTAGCATAAGTAGTATGATAATTAGAAAATAGATAAATAATATAAATATAAAACAATTCCATAAGGAATCTCAAATGAAAAATGATGATGATACATTTTATGCCTACAAAACATCCAAAACAGGTCCATATCAGTACAATACAATACACGTGTCAAGAGACCAAAAAGTATACAACTAGAATCACGAGCCTAATCTCTGTCCTATGATCCCATGATCCTAAGCATTAATTAGAAACCTTTGTCAGGGAAATTTCCCTTGTCCATACATGCAATCATATAGTCTGTCCGGGTACCCATCGGTGGCCCAAATAGGGTGCACGATACAATCCCTATAGGCAACCACCCAATTTCTAGTGCCATCCAGTCAGAGAATATATAATAGTAAAAATGCACTTGTAGTAATAGAATATGAAATGAAGTAATAAAGGTAAACAACTAATAAAATACCAGGTTCCCATGGACACCCATCTTCTACTACCTTCTTCGGCCTTAGCTAGGAATCTTGGAATAAATTTTTAGTCTTGTATCAATTTATAAGTATGTTCTTTTAATTAAACAGTTTCATTTAAATAAGAAACTCTCGATACCTGGCATGTTTTCCAGTTTCCCCTATGAAGATAAGTGACCAAAAGATGACTAAACTGTTCATTGATAAGTTGTAAGTCATTTACCAAATATGATATTGTGCTTTGTATTGTAAGAAACATCATATAAATAATTTTGTTAATTAATCATTTAAGAACCTAAAACCATCAATAGAATTCCTAATTTGGAATCTAGGTATTCCTCTAGGTCTACCATAAACCAAGAACCCTAAAAGCCAATCCTCGGCATTCCTCAAATGAATTCTGGAATCACTCTAGGTGTATCATGAACCAAGAATCCTACAATCCCATTCTAGGAATTTCTTATAGGAATCCAAGTATCTCTCTAGGTGTGTTATAACATCACCGCCATTCGAATCTATCTTTAGAAGTCCACTAAGGGAGCCTAAGTGTCACCCATGGAATATATGATCAATTACCCATTTAGTTCATCCTTGGTAGTCCATAAGGAGTCTAAGTCTCACTCGATCATATAAAAATCATCCCACAAGAGTTCATCCTTGAAAATCCATATTAGGAGTCTAAGTGTCACTCGAGTGAAATCAAGGTAGAAGAAAAATGAGTACGTCCATGGCATTCATATAAGAACCCATGTGTCACCCAAGGAATATAAGTATTCGATAAATTTCATTCAACTAATTCAGGTTCATCACAATGATCATTTCAATTTAATATCCCCAAAAAAGTTGAATCAAGGAATGAGCTACTCTTAGAAGTCATAGCCTCTTAATTTAACTCACATGGATGTATCATTATAAGGGGAATCACAAGCTTAATCAACCCAAATCACGATAAGAGTCTATGGGAATATTTTCTTTTAAATTTTTATTTTCCAATTCAATTTATAGTTCATATCACATTTCAAATTATGATTCAATTCAAATTCAATTCACAATTCATTATTGAACATCCCAAGGCATGGGGAAAAGGCACACCAAAAAGGTATCCAAATTTAAAATCACCCATGGTGCTCTAATTGACTAAAAAACAAACCCAATGGTGTGGTTCCAATTCAAGGTTCTTAACCTCTATACAATTATCAATGGGTTACATTAATTAGGTATCTCACACATACCAATTCAAATCATGCATGAAATTTTATTTCATGGGAATCACTCTATGAATTGGGTATGTGGCACAATTAATTATATATAAACACATCGAATTTGATGAAAAGGAATGGGGCCACCTAACTTAGGATCTTAGTGGATAGATCATCCAGTACTAGGACATAATTCGACTCATATATAAATAAAAATGAAGAACAAAAAAAGAACATATATGTAGGGAAAATTAGGTTTCTCCTAAACAGATCAGCCAATACCAAACCAAATGTGAAACTATAAAAAATTTATTAATATCATACTGATTTATAACCAATGAGACTAACCAATTTTGATTCCAATATCAGTTGTATTAGATATCCTACATTATAGAATAGTCATTAGAGAGGAGCTCTAAAAATTCCACTATTATCCAACGTAACAGGAATGAGAAATATAGTTTGAAATAATAATTAATTAGGGGTAGTTTTCTAAATTACCATGAATTCCTGGGTAACATCGTTTGGAAACACAGTTGTCCAAACCATTGTTCTAACCATCCACCCACTACAGTATGGAGGGACACATCACATGGTTTTCTCAACCAGTTTGACTAAAGATGCACAAACCATGTCTCATCCCATTGTCAAAAACTGCCGACATGCCTTCATGAACATGCACATCAAATCACATGTGTTTTCTAACATTTTGGAATATAGAACACTACTATACAACCTCACATGATTAGAAGTAGCCATTTAGTCTACACCATATAGTTTCTACTAACCATGCGATGTGCCTTTTTCACCCTAAAATCTGGGTTCCAAACTCGGAAAAATCCACATTCACTATAGATACTTTCACAACCTCAAACGGATTTTAAATTTGGACTTATTTATATATTTAAATTGAAAATTAGTAGAAGTTAATGTTTATATACCTCAGGAATGCAATGGGTTCTTAGAAAAGAATAAATTGTAAACCACTCCCCAAAGAGATAGTGGCACCATGTCTTAAGAGCATGAATCACCAACACCAACTCAAGATCATGAATGGGGTAGTTCTTCTCATGAGGGTTTAATTTATGATAACCATAATCTACCACCAATAATCACTACATTATAAGACAACCCAAACACATACGTGAGGCACCACAATAAACATCATATCAAAAACCTCACTAACGAAGAATCATGATTGGAACTTATTTCAATATTAATCCCATCCCCTTAAAATAAATATAAAGTTGAATATTTTTAAAAACCTTCACACCATTACATGATAAATATATAATAAGATACATAATCTTGGATAAATCCTATAAAAATCACCTCTAATAATAAGCTAATTTCAAGAAACTATGGATCTAAAACCCATTTTTGGACTTCTCGCAAGACATCACTGCCCAAATATTCTCAGGATCCACCGAGGCACCCTTATAAGATATTACATGGCATATACATTTCACCTCTTAAATCAAGAACTAACATTCTAATGTTTTCCCATAAAAAATATTTTCTTTCAAGACCCTAAGGATGATATTAAAATTATCAGCGTGATCCTACTCTGATATGTAATAAACAATGATATAATCCATAAAAACTACCATGAAAATAATAGAATTAGTGGAAGATTTGATTTATTAAATGTTTTTTCATGTGCATATTTCCTTTAATTTGATTTCATATGATTTTATTTGGTTACTTATCTTCTGTATTTTAGTGATATATTAATTTATGTTTTTTTATTTTTGTGATTATTTTCATGTTGGAATGATAAGATTTTTATCTATACATTATTAGTTAGTGAGGAAGTTTTAAAATTCTCTAAAAATGCAATAAAGTTGCTACTATGGTTTTAGAAACTCTACATTTCACTATTTTAAAACATTTTTGTTTTTATTTTACTGAAACTTCTACAATTATTATATTTTCATGAAACCTGATTTTATAGAAAGATAAAATGATTATATTTATTTAATTAGTTTAAATAAAAGTATAAAAATATATTTCTAATGAAATTTTAATTACTTGAAGTTATATTATGCTGTTTTGTAGTAGCAATTATTTGCATAATTGATTTTCTTTTGTTATTTAATTATTTTGGGATCTATAGATGTCAGTTTTAGTTGGTTATTTTTTTTTGCAAATATAATAAATATTTCTACATATCATTAGTTTTGACCAAATTCTGAATATGCTATTAAGATCCCTTAAAAATTCGTTAAAGTTTTTCAAAATGTTCTATCCATATTTTTTCACGAAAGTATGGTTTACAGTTTATTTCATGAGAGTATGGTTTACTGTTTATTTCATTAAAGTATGGTTTACATTTCATACCTTAAGTTAATTTATTTTTCATCACCCCTACGTTACATTAATGTTTATACCCTATGTTATGTTACTGTTCATACCATATGTTACGTTATTGTTTATTTCACAAAGTATGGTTTGGCAACCATATGTCATGCTACTGTTCATTTCACAATGTGTGTTTTGGAAACCATATGTTACTATTCATATCATATATTATGTTAATGTTCATACCATACATTACTTTACTATTAATACCCTAAGTTACTGTTCATTCCAAAGTTAGTATTCATTCCGAAGTTACCATTCATTACTAATTTACTATTCATTCCGTGTAATTTTTTTAAAAAAAATAAAGTTTCTACATATATATGGATTATTTTTTAAGGTGTCTTTTTAAAAAATTCTCATTAAACCAATGGTTTGTAATCAAATATGTTTTAATGTTTTTGGTGCTATATTTAGGGAGAAAAATTTAAAAAAAATATCAGCATATTTTTCAAATAAATTTGGACGTTTTAAAATTGTTTAAATTCAAATGTTTGAATTTAATTTTCAGAATCCACTACTTGTTTTCAGGAACTTTTTTGAGTTTGTCTAAAAAAAATTTAAATGGATTTAAAATGCTGTTTTAAATCATTCAATGCTTTTATTATTCTAGAGATTTTATTGGAAGACTTATTCATAATATTTTGAATTCCTTCATTAGATATTTATTCTATAGTAATAAAGAAGCAATAGTGCTAATATTTTCATGGAGATATTTATGGGAGCTCTTAACTCAATTAATTTTGAATATCTGAAGGAAGAATAGTTGTTTCACCAGCTATATATTTTATTCCTTATATATATCATTCTCTCTTACAGTTAGACAAGTACAATAACAATACAAAGAGAAAGTGCTGTGAACTTTGAACCTGCAGTGCATTTTCAACATCCTCTGTCACTTTGCTTCACCACCTACACATTCCCTCAAGTACCAAATTAATTCTGATTTGACTAAAATTGCATTGACGAGATGTGATGATCTAAACCTTAATAACTAGTATATGTGCTTTAATTTTTATCTTCTCTTTAATTTGGTTCTGAGTCTGTAACACTACTTCCAATCTCTCAATCACACTCTATTTTTATGATTATTCTTTTCCACAAAAAAGAATTATTTGTTATTATTTTTCCTCGAGTTGTGACTCCATAATTCTAATATTAGTGTCCTTGGGTTGTGACACCCAGTGTCTAAAATTAGTTGGTAAGGGTTGTGACTCCCCACAAAAAATTCAGTGTAGTGGATATCCCTCCACTAAAAAAGAATTTTGTAATTGAGTTATGATTTCCCTTTAAAAATCATTTTATTATTTTAGTTCACACGTATCTCTCTACTAGTAGAGAGGTATACGACTATAGTAGTCCCACTTTGGACCAAACTACTATAAAAATATCCTTGTATTATTTACTTTTTCTCTTGCTAATTAACCTTAATAATTAAATTTTATAATTAATTTATTTAATCAATTCATATGATTAAATTTTTTAATTTGGTCTATTCACCCCCTCTAGAACATCTACCATTACCATGTCCGACGCAAAAATTGGTATCATAGGTATGATTTTTAATAATAGTTTTCCTCTATCATTATATTTCATTATACCATAGATTAGTACCATTGGTTGTTCCTTCAGGAATTTATCCAACCATTTTTTTTTGCTTTTATATTTTATTATGCTAACCTATTCCTTGACCTCACAGTCTAAGGATAAAGATCTTATAAGATGGTAGGATTGAACTCGAATGATGCTTGGATTCCTCAGAAAACGCCACATTTTTATGGCAATGACTATGGATACTGGAGATCCAGAATGGAGGCATACCTCAAATAGTTGAGCATTGAGAACTGGTTTATCATGTACAAATAGTTCACACTGCTTAAAGCTGACCCAGATACTCTTACAGGAATTTATTCTACTATATTTGTCTTAAATTACGGAATCGTTAATATTTTGTATTGTGCTATTAACAGAAGTTTATTTAGTCATGTGTTTGCATGCAAGAAGGCTCATGAGATTTGAAAGATTCTATAAGTAACTCACCTTGGCTCTGAAAAATTGATCTAAACCAAGCATGGAATGCTTTGTGGTGAGTATCAAGACTTCAAGATTGGTAAAGATGAAACTTTAAACCAAATGTTCCATATATTCACAAGCATTGTGAATTGAATGTATTCACATAGGGAAGCTCTGGAAAATCTGGTACTTGTTGTAAGAGTCTTACGAGCATTACCAAAGAAATGTCATGAAAAGAATGTTTCAATTGATGAAAGCAAGAACATCATTGAGTACATACTTGATGAATTGATTGGATCACTACTCCAATATGAACTGGAACTGAAAAACATAACAGATGGGGAGAATACAAAAAGAAAAGGTGTAGGTTTTAAATCTATAAATGTTATTTCTAATGATTCTTCTGATTCAGATCTACAAGATATTGAAAAGGAAGACATGTCTCAAATTTTAACTGGAGTCTACAGAAGAATGAAACAGAAAGGATTCAAAAACCAGTTTAGTAGAACCCCTCAAAATGAAAAATATAATGGAGATAATAAAGGTGATACAAATTACAATGCTTCAGATGTAACTTGTTATGAGTGCAGGAAGAAATGTCATATCAAACCCGATTTCCATAAACTAAAGAATAAATACAAATACAAAAAGAAGGATAGAAAGGGATGGACATCCAACTGATGTTGTAATGAATAATCTAATTATAGTGAAGAATCTAAAAATAATAGAAAATCGGGTAACTTGTGTTTCATGTCATCATTGGATAAGGTTAGTAATTCTAGTTATTATTTTAAATGTTCTGATTCTGAATATGAATATGAAAACCCCAATGTTTTTGAATTAAATAATGAAATTGAAGGATTAAGAAAATATATTTTCAAAGCTTCTGATTAATATAATAAACATAAAGAAGATAATGAAAAAATTATTTCCAAAAATAAATAAATTTTGCAAGAAATTTTTTTTAACAAACACACTTTCTGCTTCTCATTCAACAGTTTATGATAATTTAAAAACTTCCCACGATTTGAATGAGAAATTTAAAAAGGATGTTTAATGTCTTAAAAGTAATTATTTTCTTTTCTTCAAGGTCGTGAAAAATATCATGAGATTATTTCTTTCACTAAAAATAATAAAAATAAATATGGTTTTGGTTATGATAACAGATTAAATCAAATGTATAAAACCCATTTTGTTAAAAGTAAAAATGGTTGTACTTCAACTGTTACTTGTTTTAAATGTGTCATGAATGGTCACTATGTTAATGACTGCTCACTTATATTTAAAAAATCTTTGGGATTTAGAAAAACTAATATTTCTAAATCCTTGTTATTGAGAGTACCTTACAATACATGTTTAAATTATGTATGGGTTCCTAAAAATTTTATTACTAATCCTATTGGACCCAAAGTGTCTTGGGAACAAAAATTTTCAATTAATTGATTATTGTAGGAAAAATTCCTTGGATATCTCAATAATGACATATGGTACATGGAAAGTGGATTCTCTAGAAATATGACTAGAGACCCATCTAGGTTTACATCTTACAACACATGTGATGGAGGCACTGTTACTTTTGGAGACAATTCCAAAGGGAAAGTAAAAGCTTTTGGTAATGTTTGTAGTTCAAATTCTACATTAATTTCAAAAAAATTATATGTTAACGGTTTAAAACATAATTTAATTAGTATATCACAATTATGTGATGATGGAATGGAAGTTAAATTTCAAAATGATAAATGTTTTTTTTAAATGATACTTTATTATTTTATACTAATCGAAAGGATAATATTTATACTATTGTTTTTTCTAAACTAACTATTCAACATGTAAAGTGTTTGAATGCTGTATAGAATGACAACATCCTTTGGCCCCGATGTTTAGGTCTTGTTAATTTCATAATGTTGCATAAGCTCTCATAGCATGAGAATGTTTTACAGCTTTCTTCTTTGAAGAAATAAAAACATCATGTTTTTGACGCATGCGTGAAAGGGAAGCAACAAAAAATTTCTTTTAGACCTATCAATCAGATAAGTACTAATAAGATTTAATAGTTAGTACAGATTGATTTACTTGGCCCAACTCAAATTTATAGCTTTAGTGGAAATAAATATACTTTAGTTATTGTTGATGATTATAATATATTTACTTGGGTATATTTTCTAGCTCATAAAAATGATACTTTATCTAAATTCACTATTTTTTATAAATTAGTTCAAAATGAAAAAGGTTGTATGATTATTTCTATTCATAGTGATAATTTAGGTAAATTTCGTAATTTAGATTTTAAAAAATTCTATGAAAATAATGGATATTTTTATAATTTATCTACTCATAGAACACCATAACAAAATGGTGTTATAGAAAAGAAAAATAAAACTCTTATTGAAATGGGTCGAACTATGTTAAGTGAATTTATTCTGCCTAGATGTTTTTGGGATGATGTAATTTTTTTGCATGTTATATTTCAAATATAATTCTTATTAGACCTTTGCTAAGGAATTTTTTTATGAATTATTCAAAAATAAAAAGCCTAAAGTTGGTTATTTTAGAGTTTTTGGTTGTAAAGTGTTTATTTTAAATTCAAAGTATAATTTAGATAAATTTGATTCTAAAATCGATGAAGGTATTTTTCTTGGTTATTCTAATCATAGTAAAGCTTATAGAGTTTATAATAAATGAACGATGGTTATTGAAGAATTTTTTCATGTTATGTTTGATGAAAATAATGTTAAAATAAATTCTAATTCTAATGCCATTGATGATGAGTTTAGAGTTTTTAATTTTGGTGAAGATATTTCTCAAGATAAGAATGAATATATTAAAGGGGAGAATACTCCTTCTCTACCTCATCCAAGATCATGGAAGATTCACAAAGATCATCCTGTTGAAAATATAATTGGCAATGTTGATTCTGGTGTCAGGAAAAAAAATTCTATTTTAAATTACTATACCAATTATGCTTTTATTTATGATTTTATTTATGATAATATTAATTAAGCATTGAAATATAAAAACCGAATTTTTTTTATTCCATAAGAATTAAATCAGTTTTTCAGAAATAATGTTTGGACTTTAGTAGAATTTCCTGAATATAAACAATTAATTGGAAGTAAGTGGATCTTTAGAAAAAAGCTGGACGAATCTGCACAAATTTTCAAAAGCAAAGCCAAACTTGTTGCTCAAGGATACTCTCATGATGAAGGTATAGATTTTGGAGATTCATTTTCACCTGTTTTCAGGTTATAGGATATTATAATTTTGTTGGATTTTGCATGTTTTCAAGGTTTTAAATTATATGAAATGGATGTAAAAAGTTATTTCATAAATGGTTTTATTACTAAAGAAGTTTATGTTTCTCAACCCCCTGGTTTTGAAAATGAAAAATTTCCCAACCATGTTTTTAAATTATCTAATGTTTTATATGGTCTCAAACAAGAACCTCGTGCTTGGTATGAAAGACTTTGTTTATTTTTATTAACAAATGGATTCAAGAAAGGTAATGTTTATCCAAATATTTTTATTAAATGATCTTGTGATGATATTTTAATTGTTCAGATCTATGTTGATGATATAGTTTTTGATCATCTAGTGAAATAATTTGTAATGTTTTTTCATTGATGTATTTTGAATTTAACATGAGTTTAATGTGAGAATTAAAGTTCTTTCTTGGACCTCAAATTTCTCAAAGGAATGATGATATTTTTCTTAATCAATATAAGTATTCTAATGATTTAGTTGAACGATTTGGTCTTGATTCCACTAAATCCATGAAAACTATGAGGGGTGCTAATTGTAAATTAGATAGTGATGCATCAGGTAAATCAGTTGATTTAAGAGTTTATAGAGGTATGATAGGTATCTTTTTATATTTTACTACATCTAGACCTGATATCATTTTTAGTGTTTGTTTATGTGATAGATTTCAAGTTGATCCTAAATAAAGTCATATTAAAGCTGTAAAAATATTAATTAGATATGTTAAAGGAACTTTTGATTCTGTTTTTTTATCCCAAATATAAGTATTTTGATTTAACATCTGATTCTCATTCTGATTTTGGTGGCTATAGAATTGACCGAAAAATCACATCAGGTATGTGTCATTTTCTGGGAAAATACTTAATTTCCTGGTCATATAAGAAAGAATTATTTGTTTCTTTATCTACTTCAGAAGATGAGTATACCTCTAATGCTAGTAGTTATGCTCATAGTTTTATGATTAAAAAAACCTTATGTGATTTTGGGGTTTATCTTGATAAACTACATATTTATTATGATAATACATCTACAATTTCTATTTATAAAAACCCCTTAAAACATTCTAGAACAAAACATATTGATAATAGATTTAATTTTATTCATGATCATGTTAATAAGGGTGATATTGTTTTAGAATTTATCCCTACTAAAAATTAGCTTGTAGATATTTTTACAAAGCCTTTAGACTCTAATCAGTTTGAGAAAATTAAATTTTCTCTTGGTATGTAGGAATTTTAAATTTTATTTGCTACATTTGTTTAGGGGGAGCATGTTTTCACTTTTTGTTTATTTAAAAAAAGGGGGATAAGTTTTAGAGAGAGTTTTTTGGGATACATAATTTAGTTTTAATCATTTTAAAAATTCATTTATGGTTTAAATGTTTTGGTTTTGTAATCAAATAAAAAGGGGGAGATTGTCTGTGCATGTGCATATTTCCTTTAATTTGATTTCATATGATTTTGTTTGATTACTTTTCCTTTGTATTTTAATGATATCACAATTTATGTTATTTGGATATTCTTGATTCTTATCATGTTGGAAATGTAATATATTTATCTATACTTTATTAGTTAATGAGGATGTTTGAAAATGCTCTAAAAATTCAATTATGTTGCTACTATGGTTTTAGAAACTCTACATTTCAATTTTTTGAATCATTTATGTATTTATTTTACTTCAACTTCTATAGTTATCTGATTGTCATGAAACCTGATTATATTGAAAGATATAATGTTTATATTTATTTCGTTAGTTTACATCAAAGTATAAAAATATCCTTTGAATGGACTTTTAATTACTTGAAGTTATACTATGATGTTTTGTAGAAGTATTTTGTCTCAAATTGTTTTTCTTTCGTTTTTTTTTTGATGATTTTGGGGTCTGTAGAAATCAGTTTTAATTGGTTATTTTTTTTGGGAAAGATAATAAGTTTTTGTACATATCATCAGTTTTGACCAACGTCTTAATCTACTGTTAAGAGGCTTTAAAAATTCGTTGAATTTTGTCAAAATATTCTATCTAGATTTTTTCGGGAAAGAATGGTTTACTATTTATTCCACGAAAGTATGGTTTAATTTTTATTTCACAAAAGGATGGTTTACTATTCATACCCAACATTACTTTACTATTCATCATACCTACGTTACTTTACTGTTCATACCCTACGTTACGTTACTGTTCATACCCTATGTTTCGTTACTGTTCATACCATACGTTACATTACTATTCATACCCTACATTACATTATATGTTCATTTCACAATGTATGGTTTGGAAACCATATGTTACTATTCATACCCTACATTACGTTACTATTCATTTAACAAAGTGTGGTTTGAAAACCATATGTTCTTGTTTATACCATACGTTACGTAACTATTCACACAATACATTACGTTACTATTCATACCCTACGCCACTGTTCATTCCAAAGTTATTGTTCATTCCGAAGTTACTGTTCATTCCGAAGTTTCCGTTCTTTCCGAAGATACTATTCATTCAGTGAAATTTTCCAAAAATTGATTTTCTGCATATATATGGATTATTTTTTAATGATTATTTTTTGAAAAATTCTCATTAAATATAAGGTTCTTAATCAATGAGTTCTTAATATTTTTGGTGCTATATTTAGAGAGAAAAATTAATAATTTTTTTCTCAAAGCCTTTTGCAAATAAATTTGGACGTTTCAAAATTGTTTAAATTCAAATGTTTGTATTTAATTTCCAGAATCTATTGCTAGTTTTCAAGAACTATTTTTCTTTGTCTAAAAAAAATTAATGGATTTAAAATGCTGTTTTAAATCATTCAATTATTTTATTATTCAAGAGATTTTTTTGGAAGACTTATTCAAAATATTTTGAATTCATTTATTAGATATTTATTCTACATGAATAAAGAAGCGACAATGATGCTATTTTCATGGAGACATTTTTGGGAGATATTAATTCAATTAATTTTGAATATCCATAGGAATTAGAGTTGTTTCACCGGCTATATATTTTATTCTCTATATATATCATTCACTTTTACAGTTAAACATGTAAAATTAAAATACAAAGAGAAAGTTCTATGAACTTTGAACATGGTGTGAATTTGCAACGTGCCCCGACACTTTGCTTCGCCACCTGCTCGTTCCCTATAGTGCCAAAATAATTCTTCTTCGACTATAATTTCATTGATGAGACATGCTGATCTATACCTTAAAAACCAGTATATGTGATTTAATTTTTATCTTCTATTTCATTATGTTCCGAGTGTGTAACACTACATCCCATATATCACACACACCCTATTTTTCTGTTTATCCTTTTACACACAAAATCATTATTTGTTATTGTTTTTCCTCAGGTCATGACTCTCATATTCTAAAGTCATGATCCTTGGGATATGAATACTAGGGTCTAAAGTCAGGTTTTAAGGGTTGTGACTCCCCACACAAAAGATAGTGGTATGGTTATCCCTCTTCTAGAAAAGGATTTTGTAATTGGGTTATGATTCCCCTTTAAAAACCATTTTATTTTTTCAGTGCACACATATCTCTCGTTGTGTTGAGAGGTATAAGAGTAGAGTACGCCCAAATTGGACCAAACTACTATAAAAAATAGCCTTGAGTTATTTAATTTTTCCTCTTCTAATTATCCTTAATAATTAACTTTGATAAATAATTTATTCAATCAATTCAATTGATTAAATTTTTTAATCTGGTCTATTCACCCGCCCTCTAGACCATCTACCATTACCCTATTGGAGCTAACATTAAATACATAAACACTGTAAAATATTTATTAATACCAAATGACATGATTAGATGCTCATAATTCCAATACATTCTCTTGAACATATTCTTACGAATATATTCCTCTGGAGAACTCAGATGATGGTACCACAATCACAAATTAATCAGTTAAAATCACTAGGATCCCTTGAAATGATTGAAATGGTCATCAATCCTAGTATAGGGATGTTATTCCTTACTATCATCTATTTGAGTTTTCAGTAATCAATAAACTATTTAAGACTCCATCCACCTTCTTTGCTAATAGTACTGGTGATTCCCATAGTGATACACTTGGACGAAAAAAATCCCTAAGCATCAATATCCCCAAGATGACGCTTTAAAATTTTCCATTTAGAGGGTTTCATATGGTCAAAAGATAAAGAGACATGACTCATACCTAGAATAAATTCTATAGAGAACTCAAATTCCCTCTATGTTTATAACCTATAGAAATCATCTGGAAAAAATCAGAAATCTCAGTCACTACAACATGAATAGGGAAAATACGACATGGATCAAAAGAAATAATACAAATTTCTAATAATTGGAATGTGATCATCACTAAAATAGGTACAATGAGACCTACTCTCTCTAATATTGGATCCCACTCACCCTAAAAGATAAAAGTGACTTCATCAGAAGAAAGAAACTAAAACAAATGAAAAAACAATCAAAATGGGATTTATTGTTAATAATTTAAGCCATGAAAATGGAAAGATCAAATATGTCAATATCAAGAGTTAAAAAATCCTATACAATATTATCGTCCACAATCATCTCCCAACACTCAAGACATCTAAAATCCTGCCTTGACTTCATTACCAAAAGAGTGGAATGAGTCATCATGAAATCCATAAGCTCTAATTTCAAGACCAATGCATTGATAACATTGGATGAAATGAATGAATTATTTTCACCAGTGATAAATAATGACACAAATGTAGAATATGAACCAAAAACTGTACCTATTGGGGTAGCTGATCTTTCCTCTAACTCATATGGTTCCCACTCTAATCCACAC
This sequence comes from Viscum album, assembly GCA_963277665.1. Taxonomy (NCBI): domain Eukaryota; kingdom Viridiplantae; phylum Streptophyta; class Magnoliopsida; order Santalales; family Viscaceae; genus Viscum; species Viscum album. The sequence goes on from OY728138.1 coordinate 897,991,547, forward strand.
AAACATACAACTTCATATTTCACTTTCTTCATAAACTAAGCATAACCCTTAGAATTTAGTTGAGATCTAACACCTTTTTATATGGTCTATTTAAACTGATAGACCTAGTTGAAGGTGATATAACTCAACTACCGTGGGATTCACTCTCAGAGAAACAATAAAGATGACCGTATTTCCTACATGTGTGGCATATCTTAGGGGATATCTTACAATCTGGTTTTATGTTCCCCTTTCTCCCACACTTGTAATAAAACACATAAAATTTCCCTAAAATATATTCCATAATCCTTCCACTCCATTGATCCAGTCACCCCACTTCTTGTTCTAGATTGATGAAAACCTCTGGCTACCTTTTGGTATCACTGATGTGATGAAGAGTCCAATATTCCTTGATATATCCACATTAAACATATATTAGCGTTCTATAAATTTTTTGATGGCTGGTATCCATATAAGAAACATCATGTAAGGAATATCATCCCTCAAACCCATACCTACCCTCCTCGCCTTAATATAGTCTTTTAAAATGAGCTTTCTTGATAAGTGAACTAACTGAACTAGTTTGAGAAGTATAATCCATAAATGAATGATATCCATACTCTGATGTCAATAATTCTCAAGTACCTGTTAGTCATAATATTTCAGGATGGAACAATGATTGAAATATTTCATGAAATTTTTCTAGGTGAGATATTTTTGCAACTTGGCTTACAAAATTGATTCCCACCACCTCTTTCCCCACCCTCAAGAATATAAGTGGTGAAACAAACCATTGAGTACATCAAATCCTTATAAAATCATAAAATACTCTCACCACTCTCGATCCATTTTTATAATTCCTATGGAACCATTTCACCAAAAAATATATGTGGATGCTACTAGGACCATTGACAAGATCATTTGAACTATAGTTTACAAAAAACCCATGTCATCCATGGGATTTACCAATGGTGCATTCTCCATAGATTCCTAACTAGAATTCAGAGATATAATTATTGAAAGAGACATATTTTACAAACCAAGGAGGATACAACCATCAAGAACAGAACTTGATTCCATTTACATATTTCAAATTCTAAAGGACAAAACCCCAAAGGCTAAAAAAATAAAATAGGATGCCAGATAACCCCATACTTACAATGGTAACGCATTTTTTATTATGAAAGTGAGCTACCCAGAAAAAGCCCCACATTACCTATTATGTTTCAAAATTACTATATCTAGCCTATCAAGAACCCCTATAAATGTTAGGGTGATAAAGATGAAGGAAAAAATAAATTATAACTTGACCCTTTGATATGAATTTTTAATAGACCAACCCGGGTCAAACCAAAATGTCACAAAAACAACCCCTCTACAAGGATTTCATTGATTTTTTAATCACCATAGGTTGGCGGTAAGCACTAGGATATAAAACAACAAAATTTGGGAATTATTTCACCCTCGTCATACATATGATAAGTAAAATATTATCAGAGAATCACAATTGATATCCAATAATACATCATATTTTAAAATAAAAAATAGTAAAGGTATCATCCAACATGTAGATATCAAGTTTTAGATTAAAAAAATGAAAGAAAATCTATATAGATCTCGAAGAAAACAATGGTACAATCTCCTAATGAATATATGTATCCCTGATCCCTCAAAATCAGAAAGGCAACATGGTCATGGATATCAATCACCTGCATGATTCTATTTCCTTTAAATGTTTCCTATAAAACAAATGATACACATTACCAAAATAAAAATTATGGAACGAGAACTAAATATCAGTAGGATACCAATAATAATATATTAAATGTCTATAAACATAGATCTATTAGTTCTTGTATAAATCATAGTTCTAAACAAATTATAGAATAAATAATTTTCCTATATAAAATTAACCTTTCGTTTTAGTTTAGAAAAACATGGAATATTCAATAAAAAAATAATTATGAATTAACATATTCCATGAGGCATAAAAATATGAATAAATTATGTTTCAATCATCAATGAATTTATCAAGAAAACATGCATGTAATATATCCTCAAATAAGAAAGGAAAAAATCATAATACAAGGGTTTATACATTCAAAACAACAAGAAACACTAGCCTGAAAAAATGAACTATAACTCATTGAACCTCAGTTCCTCTGATAAGGATTACCACTATCTCCATGGCCTCATTAGAACTTAGCATAGTGATAGAATACTCTAATTGGGCTCACATATGCCTAGTTTTCCCCCACACCATAAGGTATTCATGACATGGTATAAAAATTACATTATATTCAAGAAAACAAAATAAAATTTAATAACCATTTTAAAAGGAAAATCCATTTTATTTCAAACATCATGTATATCAAATGGGTTTCAACAGAAACCAATTTTTATAAATCATTTAAATAGACCTAAAAGATAAAATTCACCTATTAGGGAATTAAAATCATCAAAATCATAAATTAAAACCAAATTATATCATAATAACACAAATTATGACATGGGATAAATCAAAGGATAGAGGCACCGACCTTAATAACAAATAAAATCTCATTGAATTCAAAAATCAGTGATGAAGAATGAATTGATATGGGCCTCATGAGTCTAAATATATTAGGATTGCACCCAAGAAGTAGGGTAAGAACGTAATCCTTTGTTCGATGAAAGATGAATGGCTAAAACCAATTCATGGAATGTTATATGTGGAATTTGAGCCAAAGGGACAAGAAGGACCTATTTAATAGAAATATAATTTCAAAATACACATTATATCCTTTATTAAGGTTACACATGGCTAGATTAATCAACCCTGAAATATTATTTTTCAAATGGGAATTTCAAAATCTTGAAACCCCCACCGCCATTCCTTATTTCATTTACCACTTCTTTTGTGGACTCTCCTAGGTGACATAACACACGTAACATTCAAGAATTGGTGTAATAAATTAATATATTTGGATCCACCATGGAATAGTGTAGTCCATGTAGATATGGTCTACAAAAAGAATCCCAATGTTCACTATCATATTCCATGCCAATACACTGTCCATTTCAACCTTTCTTGTTTCACATAGAAACCTAAAAAATACACCACAACCTTCCCTATAGTAGTGGTCCTACCCGTGATCCATAGTGAAATCAAAAAATTAATTTAATTTACTATGTTTCTCATACTCTTCCAAAAATGAAAATAAAATGTTCAAAGATACTTTATACCTGATTCCATATACTGAGATGTGGAAAATAACATCAATCACATACCCATAATAACATGGAATTCTTATGTAAAGGTGTTTGTGATTCACTAGTTTAGATTCCATTAAAATATCCAAAAAATGCATAGATCTTAGGTCTACCAACTCTCAAAACAATAAGACCTGATAAAGTCAATTCTTTTAAATGAATTTGTAACACCAAGACTCAACTCACTCTAAAAAGTAGCTAGAATGGTTCACCATGTGATGTTTTTCATGATTCCCTAAACACCACAGGCTGCTGAATAGCAACGAGTGTCTAAGGAGGCACTAAAGGGGAGGCTATAACTCCCATATCCTAGTTCCCAATAGATAAATAAATAAGAAAAAACATCCATCATGATAAATTGAAAATAGTAGTAATAAATATAAATAAGACTAAGAATAAATGCAATTCAGTAAAGGATAAAACATTTGTACTAAATACACAGACAACCCACTAGGTTGATCACATATACATTTGACTAAAAAAAGAAACAATGATGCTAGTATATACTAAAACCCTAATCCATACCACATTCTGATCTCGAACCTCATTTGTGTCATCCCACTCGACCAATATATCATGGGCCTCAATCCAACCCATTCCTGCAATAACCAAGTGATCACTTCTTTGTTATCCTTGTGCAATGGAGAACTGAGTAGGTGTGAGTAAAAACATAGTATGTAATGACCAATTTGGTCTAGTAATATCTAGTATATGTTTTGATATGTTCATGTGAAATTCTCAGTGGAAATAATAAATAACTCCTGGACATAAAAAATAAATCAATAAACCATATCAATACATTATTTAGACCAATGGAATAATTTCTTTGAGAGGATAATGTAGGTTGTTCTTCCGTAGTTTTACCATCACCCATAACTTGAGACATGACCAAAACTGTCGTCGATCCTTAGGTTTACAAACCTGATCCACCATACCTTCCACGACTAGACAAAAAATTTCATTGTGAATGAGAATCATCCCAAGGAACCTATATTCATTTGGGATCCCATGATCACACCTCCATTGATTAATATTAGACCATGTGGTGTAACAAAGATTCCCTCATCCTTAAATACTCATGCCAAACCCCATGGTAGTACATGGAAATTATCAATTTTGGGATGATGAATGATTCCTATTAAGGAAATAACCTAAGTAATCTTATATGTACAAGCATGATTAATTTCTTATAGACCTAGAAAACCAACGACAATTCCATCCCTAGATATCATGGTCAATATAAAGCTTATCCAATACCTCATACTTCATTAGTAGATCCATTGAGGATGTATCTACGCGATAATAGGGGGTATCCCAATGATCAGTTGAGGGGATAAAACTATCACCCGTAGGATGTAAAACATAAATTCATATGGATATATTCCAACTTATAACCTTATATTCTATTATAATCCCAGAAATCACAGGAATTTTCAATGGTTTACTAGCATATCCATTTGAATCCAAACATCCAGACACTCACAATGGTATCAAAATCATAGAGGAATACCTACCACATTTGGCCTTCCGATACACGCACAATCACATTTCTCCAATCCTAGATCCTAGGTACATATTCTAGGAATCCACTCCTTCATCAATATTACCTATTTATTTTATAAACGTTAGGAATCCACCCCTAATATACTATGAGACCGGATCCCAAATATATCAGACATCCTAGGGTCTCATAGATCCGCACCATCTCAAGAAGTCACATCTTTTCTACGACCAATGATTGATTCCCATGCATCATGGGCAATCAAATATCATAATTAAAAATAAAATATATTTAACCAGGGCTAACCGAATGCCCTCATTCTCTAATATCATCACAATATTATAAGTTACTTCGCGTTCTAGGTGGCACCTACAACAATCACTACCCATCACCCGCTCTATGTCGGTCATTTATCGGTGCACCCATGGGGCCCCCTAGGTCACCACATAACAAAGTCACCCTCACATGGGTCCTCTATATTAACTATGTTCTTGAATCAACAACTAATTCTCTAAGGACATCATGTCCCACAATATCATCAACATGGTAAAATGGCCTTTTTGACTTCTTGGGCCTTCCATATAAGAAATAACCAAAAAGATTGACCACATCCCATCATGATTTCCAATGTATCACTAGTTTTATCCACTCACAAAACTCATTATCTATAGCCTATGGTCTATCCACCTAGGATAAGAAAACCTCAAGTCAATTCCTCAAACATTAACAATCGAGGTAAAACAACTAGTACCAAGGTCCATCGGGGCCTTATCACTTTTTGAATCTTAATCAAGGAATCAAATTTCACATTAAACAATTACATTAACCACATTTAAACCATAAGTGGAAATACCATACATCTTACACGTTATAAACAAAGTATAAATGGGATATGGAAAATATGTAGACCAATTACCTCAAACCAATTCTTTTCTCAAAAATACAAGGGATGATATTAGCTACCAAGTCTTGTCCATCCCCATCTAGCCACACCAATAATCAAAAGATATAGTTTTAATGGCCTAATAACCTAACTCATACCACACAAAGTAAAAGAATTAATTATAATCAAATTATAATTAATTTACCAATTTAAACTAATTTCTTATAACATGTAATGGCTACCAAAAGCTCGTCCCACAACCACACTACACTAAAACCATGACTAAAAACCTATGGTACATCCCCATAGAACCCCTAAATTGAATTAAGACAAATCGTGAACCAATTATAAAAGTATCATAGAGTATTTAATTTAATTTTGGAAAAAACCTAATAAAATCCATAACAGTGACATAACTTGTTGATTTTCATAGAAAATATATGTAAAATGAAATTACAAGGCATCCTCTTCTTAGAAAGAGTGGAATATCCACCATTCTTAACTGATTCCACCAAAGACCTATGGAATCATAAATCAAAACCCTAGCCAGATAACTTAATATTAATGAAAAAAAAGGAATATCTAGAGATTAACAAAGGGTGGTATATACATATTATCACATGAATATGGGTCAATAACCCCTATCAAAAAATGGATATTAAGGTGGTAGAGGGAGAAGGGTGTCTGAACCTAGTGTGTGGGAAGGAAAAATAAGTACGGATACCCATTATAAAATTTAGGGGGTGGGACAGAACAATATTTCCTACCTTTTAATAGGATTCATGGTTTAGCTACATGGTTGGTCAAAGAATGAATTAACCTGGAAAATAGATCGTCCTTCAAACCATGCACCACACAAAACTTGGTCAAACTGTCACAAAACTACGCACCAAATCATACAGAACTTCTTTATACCCCATTTCTACTTCCAAAAAATTTCATTTATAACCTCACATAGTTTACCATTAACAATGTCCTAAACATGAATGAAAAATGAAATGTATAGAGTAACAACTAGAAACACCTTAATTTTTAGGGTGCCACATGGTTTTTCCTATACTATTCAACCAAAAATGTGCCCCTTAGAAAAATATTCCAAAAACATTTGAAACATATATGATGCTTCTAAGGCCAAACTAGGCACTAGAGATACCTTCTGAGAATAATTCAACATCTAAAAACATCAATTTGATATTTAAAAATGTTTAGAATTCCATTTTGAGCCCTAATTCAAAATCAAACCCATCCACAAAATTAAAAATCAAATTTTTTTATTTGAAATTACCATCCATATGAGAGGAAATATATGATCCATAGAGGTTAGTTGTTGGTTTGTTGGAGAAACAATAATTATACTCCTTTGGTGGGGAACATTGTATCAATCACGAGTTAATAACCTTCATATCAGAAGTACAATGGTTGGGGTGAGATTATTCGATGGATAGTTTTAGTGGCACAAAGCCAATGAAATGTGGTAAGATAATATTTTAATATTATTCCTAAAAATATTATATTTGAGATTCAAAAGTGGTGTTGGGTGGAGTCAGTTCTTTGGTTTCAAGATTGGGGTGGTTGTGTTGTGATCTGAGTGTGATTCAGATCAGTGGTGATCCAAATCATAGAGAAAGAGAATATTTATTGGAGGATGTGGTTGGTGATAAAACCATGAAATTACACCAGGATTAGAGTTAAAACATTAGTATGGGAATTGGGTGATTCAATAATACCTTATGCTGGTAAAGAAATACAATTAGGTGGTTTTGAGGTAGTGCAACAATGGGTGAAACTAAGTGGTTTCCAGAAAATTTGGTAGGAGGAGGATTGAATGGTGTTATTATGTAGAATCAAATTTGGTGAGGTGGAAACTGCATCAGGAAAATTAATTTTAATGTGGTTGGTGGGATACTAGAAGTGTATTTTCTAGAGATTGTTCCTATTGTGGGGAGTACCATGGATTGAAGTCATCCATTGTTATTAGATTATTATATTAGGGAGAACCATATGATTTTGGATGAATTAGTTTATGACCACATAGTGTGTCAGGGTAGGAAAGTGTAGTTCGGAGCTGTCTCAGTATTGGTCGTGGTAGAAAATGTGTGACTAGGTTCATGATGAATAGTATGACATGGTGTTAGAGTTGCATAGATGAAACATTTTTGGTATTTATATATGTAAAATCGATATTCATTGGTGTTTTGATGACCATTTTAGGATGGGAGAGTTGGTTTGAGGACTAGTTAGGCTTTTTGTGGATGAGATACTTTATATGGGAGAGTTTGTAAAAAATCACACCTTTATGGTTACTGAAATTCATAGTTCTTATTTTTGGTTTTGTAGCATGGTACATTCCATGAATTTGGAATCATATTGACAGTCTCGAAAATAAATCATCTCCTTGAAATATTTTTGGATTTTGAACAAGGATTGGTAGGTTTTTCATGTTCTAAGGTTAATGTTGGAGATGGTTTGTGGTGGATAAAAACAAAAACTTAAGCTGCTAAAGCAATTTACCCCATGACCCATTTGGATCATGCTGCCAAAGATGCTTGCATTGGGCAAGGACACTTACATAGGTCATTCAAATAATTAATAATGGAATTCATGACATTAAAGGGACCCTTAAATTTGAGTCAATGACCATTACATAATTCATTCAATCCATAAACCTTTGTTCAGTTTGTTAATAGGGTTTGGATAAGGGGCGAGCCCTCTCGTTAGGAAAATTAGGTATTGTAATAGGGGTACATTTCCTAAAATATTTGTGTAGAATATAATTAATTATGTGAATCCCATATTTATTACACAAATGGTGAATGTGATATTTTTTTTAGATGGGGGTGTTTGAATCTTGTATCCAAATCCTTGGATGATGTTGGGATAACAACTAGAAACCCAAATACACAATATGATGCCACTCAAAATAGGGCACTGTATCAATGAAAATATTAAAATGATTATTGTAGAATCTCAGACATTGTAGACAGAGGTACTACATATCCATGGACTTACAAACACCATTCAATATTGCATAGTGGCATTACTATGTGGTTTGTGGAACAGTTTCAACAAGTTCTTTATGATATCATTTGAGCTTGGATTTTTTGTTTACGCGATGCTCTAAAATTACCTTGTCATTTATCTCCTGGGTGTAGTGTTATTTTTTCCACTCTATGGCTATAGGTATCATTTCCTATATCATGTTAATGTCTTTATCCCATGTTCTTCTTCTTCTTGTTCTTTTATTCTTCCTTCTTTCCTTTTACTCATTTTTTGGATCAATAATCATTTGTTTCTCCATATATTTTCGTAATATGGGGTAGTTATGTCATTTATATGTGAGGGTGTCTCATGGTGTTGGGGACACGAGAGTTTGAGTGAGTCCATTTTTATCTAATCATCCCCTCGTATATCCTTCCTTTGACCCCTCTTGAGAGGGTTTGGATTTTTTTGCGGTTTAGTGGAGATTTTGAGTAAGTTGTTCCTTTTATATCCTTTTATTTGGTTTATATATTTTTTTCATTGATTTTGTGTGAATTAGGAAAGTATATAGTTTTAATTCCACAATAATATATTAGAATTAACTAGGGATGATGGGTATTTTAGGTGGTTTGGAAAGAGAATGTCTCAAAAGGTTGATTTTAGTCTGTTTAGTGAGTTTTTGGTGTGACAATGATGAATAATGAGTTTTCCATAGATTATGGCTAGTTTTTTAGGTTAAATAATTAATTAAATTTTTATAATTAATTATTTATGATGTTTGGAATGATATAAGAGCTCAATTGGTCGTACGAGCTCTGATCAAGCATGAATGAGTTTCCTCGAGGGTGAGTGCAGATTAGGGATGGATATTAACTTTGTTTTAATGGTTAGTGGTACCTTTAATACATGTTTATGTGTGTGTTTATGAATTTATTCCTACTGCATGAATGTTTTTTCCCTAGGCATGACAACTTATAAAATAAAAGATGGTTTGAATTGTAGTTTTAACCCAAACTTACAATTTCTCTCCTCTAAAAGTTTTAAATTAATAAGTTTTTTGTATTATAGTTAAAATCAAAGATTTGTGTAAACATAATGAACACCCCAATAATATATACTATAGCAAATATTATAGGAATAATGAAATTAAATTAATAAATATTTTAACAATTACTGTTGAAAGTGTTAATACAATAAAAATTTAAAAAATTAGTATTACTATAACTAATAAAAAAATTAATATATTAGTAATTAAAGAATTAATATAGTTGAAATTTAAAAATTAATACAATGTAGTTTATAAAATAAATCATATAGTATTGGTTAATGAACCAAATACTCCTTATAAAGGATATTATTAGAAGAAAAATTTTAAACAAAAGTGTAATGTAGACCTATAAATATGATCCAAGGTATCTATGAACATAAAAATATTTTAAGGTATCCTAAATTTTATACCTATTAGAAGATATATATTATTATCTTTGAAATAACTCAATTAAACCTTCTACTATATGCTCACAACAACACAATAGAAGTTTTAGAGCTATATCTTTTTAGCCATGCAATCCCTGGATTAAACCTTTCAATAGCAGATTACTTCCATACATTGAATGTTTTTGGGGTCTATCATCCTAACCACAAAATCTATTGATCCATATGATTAATGAAAGAAAAATTACTAAGAAAATTATATGGTTTTTAAGAAATCCACAAACTATGTAGAAAAGTAAGGAAAAAATCAGAAAGGAAAACAATTACACTTATTGGAAGTGATATAAAAAATGAGAATTTTAAAAAATTCAGATCAACCAGTAACTTTTAGAATTATCATTACTTTATCATATTTTACTTGTAATGCTTGAAATTATTTTCCACCAAAATTTTATTTCCTCAACTACCAAAGTGTGTTATAACTGCATCAATAGAGACTTATCTACATACCAATGAAATTACACGTTTCTCTATCGATTAATGAGTTTAATAATAACCTCTATAGTTCTCATAAATATATGATAGTAATCTGTTATGAATATTTAGAATACCAAATTTTCACCATCCTTATTCAGTATTTTGATATTTCATTTTTCAGAAATTATTTTTGCACAAACACAAAAAATTTAAAAAAAAGCTTAAGTTAGATCATATTAATTTGAATTATATTTTGTTGTATAAAATAAGAAAAGAAAGTGAGTGATTGACTAAATTATATCTCCAATAATCTACCCCTTTTTAGAGGAAAAAATATATAACGAAATTGAAATATTTAACTGAATATTAATGAAGACTCTCTTTGAATCATAGTAAAGTGAATTACTCATTTTGTTCAAATTGCTTTTGAATAAACTTTTCAGTTATAAAAAAATTATAAAAAATAAATAATAACTTCCCCCTCATATGAAATACATAACTTTCTTATTTTTCTAAATTTCTCCCCCTTTGCGAGTTAAAAAAGAGATTTTTTAAAGAATTTACAATTTAAAAATGAAGCAAAATTTTCATAGTTTTCTTTCCCTTTGTGATATACTAAAAGAAATAGGAAAGAAAGAAATAAAATTAAAAAAATTGAAAAAAATTAAAAAAGAAAAAGAAAAATACAATTAGTAATATTTAGAAAATAAACCCCATATAAAAATTAATTTCTTCAAGTAAATAGAATAATACTACCATCAAGGTATTTCAAAATATTATCCTAAAAAATGACATTGAAGTTAAATATCCTTGAAGTTATCTTATAATAAAAATAGATGATATTCCTCTTTAAATCATGGTTCATGGAAAGGTTTAGATAAAATTTTTAAATCTTTCACATATATAATATATTATTCTAAGAAAGTATATTTGTGAAACTAAGAAAATAAAAAAATAGAGATAAAAAACATTACATTTCCTCCCCTTTTAATGGATTTTTTAATGCATGTAGATATGTTCAAACTAGAACAGAATTAGAGATTAATTTATGTTGATCATTCCAATTTATTTAATTAATTTAAATTAATTTAAATTAATATTCTTTTTAAGAATATACGTCATCTTATTTTTAGTTCTAATAAACATAAGAATAATATATCCTCTGTATTAACAATGTCTTCTTGACAATAAAAACCAAGCCTCAATTATATTAGGTGAAATTTATATTTTATTAAAACTATAATACAATTTAAATTTTAATATTTCATGGGACAAAAAATTATAATTTTATATTATGAATATCGATTCTGATCTTACATGGCCAAAAGAAGTCTCGAATGATTTTTTTTGAAAATTTCCATTAGAAATAACTTTTAATGAAAAATAATAAATTTAGTATTTATGTATTCCCAATTTTATTTATAATAATTTTTAATAATATTTTTTATTATAAATTTCATAAATATAAATTTTATATAAATAAATATAATATCATTAAGAGGTAAAAGTTGGTATGTTTCAAAAAACCCTTTTTTCTAGAAAACAATTTTTTCAAAAAATGAATAATTTCAATACATTTTAATTAATTATAATAAAATTTAATAATTAATGAATTAAATTAAATTTATTGATTATTTTTATAAATATATTAATTTAAATAAAACCAATTATTTTTACGAGCCACATAGTTAATATAAGATTATCTTATACTTGAAAAATGCATTTCTTGAAAAGCCTTTATTCGACACTATTAGCTGGGTTGTATTTAAAATAAATCATGCCACATATGTTAATTGGATTTGATAAAATTGATTCCATATTTTTAATAATATTATTATTTAATATTTTCAACTTAAATTTTGGTCATAATTATTAGTAAACACATTACAAATTAATTACCACGATTTTGGTTAAAATGAGGTTTTTCATGCTGCATTCCCTTGTATTAAAATTAATCTTTCTCACATATAAAATTTTTATTTGATAAATTGAATTAAATATTTATAATATCTAGGTATAAATTACATAATTCTCATTTTATTTTAGTCTTAATGGTTTAATTACCAATGTTAAAAAACTAGTTACCATTGTGAAAAAATGATAAAAGTAACTTAACTTAGAGGATAATAGAGTAACATGTTTAAAGCATATTTATTTTTATATATCGGAGCTTATTATTAACCTTAAATTTTCTGCAATACATTTTTATCAATTTTGGAGGCACTTGGGGAGATAGTCACTTCCCATTCTTAAAATGTTTTGGGTATCTGTGAAAATAAAGCTCTTCAACTATAAATGAGAAATCCATCCTCTCAAATATTCACACATATTAAGACATTTTTATCATCAAATAAATTATATAAAACTATCTAAAAAAACTTATACACATTATAGATCTACTTTTCTTCCAAAAATACCAGCCCCAGGGTTCCTAAGAAGATATTCATATGAGGTTTCTCTAAGAGAAGGTAATCGTCCTAACAAAGCTAATTATTTTTCTTTATTATTTTAAAAAATTAAAATATTTATTAACACATAAAAATTTATAAAAAACTATATAACATATAATTATATTATATTAGTTTTGTTAAATAATATTTATCCATCTCTTTTTCTGTAAAATAGTAAACAATGTCGTGGTTCCTATGTACGGTGGACTTCAGTCTTGTGTACTGATGTAATTTTTTTCCATCCATGAATCACATTGATGGTAATAATGATATAAATAATGAATATACATAATAATTATTACATGAAATTTAAAATTTAAAATTAATATTTCATTCACTTCCTTACCATTTCACCCATTATGGGATTGATATCATTCCTCGTATGTACGCATGGCCTACCATCTCCATGAAGCAATGCGATTCATTATCCATGTCAAACCATAAATAATGGTTATAAAATTTTATTTAATGATTAAATATGATATTTATATCATTAATATAATTATAGAGATTATGGATATATATTTTATTCACAATAACTTGAACTTTCATGACAAAATATTCATGATAAAATAAGACAATTAACACCCGACACAACGAAAATAATTAAATATTATTAACAAATGTGTTGTAATATGTTATAAGAGGATAATATATGATATTATAAATATAAATATGGCTATAATCTAAATTAGAAACATAATTAAAGTCATTATATATGAGTTTAAGGTACATTCAATTAAAAGGAAAGTTTGAGGTAAAGGGTTTTATCTCAATTTCCATTCCATTTAGACATATTTGTTAATATGCACTTATTTAAATTTAGGTGGTGTATATAATACCAATTTGATGTATTTAAAATGAACCCCTACTTATTAATAATGTTTAATCTTATAATTCAAGTTTATTCCTTCCAGGGGTTACAATTTTATTGTTACTAAAGAGGAAAGAATCTATTTTACAATCATACTTTATTTTGGGATTTATCTTACTCCCATTGTAGTAATATTATAATTTATACTTCATAAGATTTAATAATTATAATAACCACTATATATTTAAATATTTTTTATATTTTATTCGATCTTTTTATCCCATTTGTACTTGAATCGATCAAATAAATTTTTAATTGAAAAATATATTTTATTTCCCTATAAATCTGATATATTTTCCATCCATGTCAATGTTTTCCAATTTTTTGTACAAAAACCCTTTTATATACTCAAATTAATTATTAAGGAATTTTTATGTTATAGTTTATTTTTAAAATGTTTTTAAATGAATATTTCTACTATTTTTCTAAAGGGGTATTTTCTTCATAAATTTGAAAGGAATTTTTTTAATTTATACAGTGATAACAGACTTCCTCACCACTGTAACCATTTTACGAAATATAGCTTCATATAGACATTTTATATGATTTTAAAAATAATAATATTTTTGAAATATTATTTTAATATTTCACTTCCATTCCCTTTATTCTTATATGGAAAATGATTTTATTATAAAAACCTATATTCCAGATGAACTAACAACCACCTCTCATATCTTGATTGATTTTTTTTGATTATTAACATTCAATTGAGATAATCACTTTGATATGATCATTTTGATTAGATATTACATTACCAATACATATCCACATTTTTTGTATCATGGATATGATTATTCCCTTTACTTTATAGCATTTTTATATATGGTGTTTACTTTGAATGTTATTTTATCACTTAGAGAAATATTTATAGATCCATATTATTTTATCAATATGTATTTCTACTGATAGAGAATATTTTTTAAGAATTAAATCAATCATTTGATATGAGAGGAATACTTCCAACATGGATTGATGGGTTTAGACTATAATTATATATCCCCTTGATGTATTAGAAGGCCTAATGAGATAAATCAGTTTGACAAATTAAATGGGTTTTACCCATCATTTTAAACCATCTTATGAAAGGTATTGATAGTATATATATCTTGATGTCTAATATTAAGAATTCTAAAATTAATAATCTTATTTAATTGAGATTTTAGTAGTTTTTATCAATGATATTTTTTATTGATATTATCCATAGATTCAATTTATGCTCAATTTAATTATTAAATGAAATGTGTGCTCAGTTATTTACCTTTCCATATTGATTATGCATTATTTAATTATGATATTCAAGTTATTTATTAAATGGAATGTGTTTTATGTAATTTAAATTTCCTATAGGTTAGAAATTATTTATTTATTATAGATTCCAATGTTTTTAATTCTTACTAATCATTTGGGCTAACCATTATTTTTTTTCCTTTACTGTGGTACGAAGGAGAGTTCTTTGAATGAGTTCAGGCATGAATTTTTTTTCCATTAATATGTGTTATATTTTATCACCAATGTAAAATGGGTATCATATATGTATCTATCTCTACAAGACTATTAAAATTATTGGTCCTTCTAGGCAAAATCCATTAGTATCTATGCTAATGGAATAAAGTAGACACCAGCTCTGGGTTACTAGAGTTTGGGTTATTATTATTGGTATTAGAGGTTGTTTAGTAGAAACCATGGGAACTAAATTAAGGAATATACCACAATAGTATAATTTTAGTATAATTATAAAATAACATCCTAAAGTATTGTTAAGGAAGATATTTTTTGGCTTTTCCAAACAATACAAGCCTATCTGAATACTAAAAGTGGGCATGAATCTATCATAGTTGCGCCTAGGGCTAATAGCTGTAAAAATGAAACATTGGACTTTTACTTGATCATCACCTAGTGTGTGAAAACAGAACTTACTATGCACCAGGTTTGGAAATCATGGGGAATATACATAGGATAATTCACTATTTCATTAAGAACAATTTTGAAGGATTTGAAAATATTTTTAGGATTTAATGATTTCCCCAACGAAACCTCTTTTAAGATCCAGTGATTAAAAATGCATAAATTTTTTATTTGTGTTATGTGTTACACTAGATTTACAATTATATATTTGGATTTAAAATTCATAATATTATGAGCTAATCAAGTATATTACATTATATAAAAATGGAACTAGGAAAAAATTAGGTTATCAACACTCATAATCAATGTAGAAATTTCCCTGCTAAGAAAGACTTTATAGCTGGTATTGGATTTGAGTAAATCATAGAAATATTAGGGTAGATTAATCATGTTATGATAAATAACCTTGACTAAATAGAGAAAAATATTGTTCTACAATGTTATTATCCTATTGTGGATCACTTCATGCAATATAAGACACCATAATTTAGTGGGAGTATTAATCCCTTGGTATCCTAGAAATGGATTAAGTCCCTTGAAAAGATATTTATAGTCTAGGGATACAATGTGAAGTAAAATATTATATTAGTAATATACTACCTCAAGGGTGATGATAATAAATGGTGGTCATTGATCCAAAATAATGAGGAATAATAAATAAAATATACATAATTTAGATATTTTAAGAAGACATTATTTGGAAAATATTTTTCCTCATGAGGAACAGACTAAAATGAAGAGAATGTTCCTTAGATTAAAGAAAAATGAATAATAATGTGTTATGGAGTATGGAGATACCGTAACAAGAATATCTAGGTATTCTATATATTATACATACAATAAAAATTTCATGATTGATAATTTCATTAAAAGGATTAAGCCAAGTCTTATATGGGTGATGATTTCTAATTTTTTTTAATGATATGATGAAATAATATTATGCACCATCAAAATAGAGAATGAATTTTCAAGATCCTATGAATTCAAGGGGAATCATGAGAATACTAGGTCATTTGAAAAACAATAAAAAAGGAATTTATTAAATAAGAATAAGAATATGAAGAAATTTCCATTCTGTGAAATTTGTGGAAAGAAACATCCCAGAAAATGATTAAAGGGAATGGGAGATTGTTATAGGTGCAACTATATGGGTCACATGGCTCATGAATACAAGGGTAAGAAACTAATAAATTATTTATAATTATTAAAATGTAAATAAATGGTGAATCATTCATAGCAAGTGCGCATGTATCATTGAAACATTCTGTAGAATAGGCCAAAGGGATAAGTCTAAGATTATGTGATCACTATAGATGATTTCAAAGTACCCAATGATATTGTCAAATGTAATTTAATCATTTCATAAATCCTATCTGATTCTTTATTTGATTGGTGATATTCTCACACTTATATATTCCATGTTTTCTTTAAAAATTAGATATTTCCCTTGAACCTTAATAAGGGAGTTTCCTAATAAAAATATCATTAGAAGTCTCACTACAACAATGACATGTCAGGAAATACCCATCATGACATATAAAGATGGTTTATTTTTATAATTTATTATCATTCCTTTGGTTGAATTCGATATAATCCTCAGTATGTGTAGGATTTAAAAATATGATGAAAAATATTTATTGTAAGGAGAATGAAATTAGGATTCTCGATGAATATGTGGAATTACATATCATTAGAGAAGATACATCACCTCTGAGGGTTGTCTAGATCCACCTACAATAGCTCTTATGAATGAGAATATTTTTAAATAACAGAAAACAAATTTGGTGGATAGAGAAGTTAATATTTAAATTCAGGATTTATCTATTGTTTAAGAATAAATTGATTTATTTTCTAAGGAATTACATAGACATACCCCAGTGTATAAATTTATTTCTTCCACTGATTTAATCCCTAATGAAATTCCAATATCAAAAAATCTCTATAAATTGAACATTTTGAAATTAATAGAGTTTAAGAAACTAAAATAGGAGTTATTTGATAAGGTATTTATTTACCCTAAGGTTTCACTATGGGGAGCCTCTGTTCTATTTGTGAAGGATAATGATGTATCCATGCACATGTTGTCGAAATAGTCGGTTCCCTACACCCAACTATTCTGTGCTTTTGATTACCATATCGTGTATACAGTTAGATATACATGATGTCGTCTTACCATTATAGTGTATAATTTTCTGCATCCGCTATTGTAATGGTATTGCCCGAAGATTAATTGTCGTATCGATAGGTTATAACAGTTCCTAGGATATAAAGAGATCCTCTAGATACTATGACATTAATCTTAAATATATTTTCTATGATCTAGATACATCTTACAAATTGGGCACAATATATGTTTTACCATTAGGTACTAAGGGATCATAATCATTGAGACTTCTTCTCATGAAGTTCGCACATGGTTATCTCTAGTAGTGAGATCATGAGGACTGACCTTCTAATTGGAACCCCACTTGTTTTGGGTGTCATTGGATGTTCCTATCCATGATTAGGTATAATGGTCTCCTAGAATGATATCATTACCAATTCATGTCATTTGATTGCATACTTTTCTGCAAGATTAAAATCATGGTAAAGAAGTCATGGCGAGGAAGTTTGTGTTGGGTGCATCATTGGTGGCCTGACATTAGTTGAATGGTCAAGAAAGGGTTTGTCACTTCTAGGTTATATAAGTAATGTATCTATGGACATGTTGATTTGGATGACAGTACCTTTATAAAACCATGTCCATGGTAGTCAAAGGTAAATACATCCAGTTAAATAAATAAACAGTAAAACAAGAAAAGGATGATGGCACATGAGTGTGTCCTTCTTTATGAGATATTACTGAAAAAAAGATTATATTACATAGTGCCTATTTGTAGGTTGGTTGTCACTGTTGTGACAATCATTATATCTTCAAGGGCCATGATGGCTTGATATATCCCACTCTTGGTATGTGAATACTATTCACTAATGTACAAATAAGGGCCTAGATGGTCACACACTATAGCATATTTGAGAATCTTCCCTATTCACTTGAATAGGAGATTTAGAAATAGTGGGACCCGACATTGGGGTTTGTGATTTATCCAAGGAAACATGATCACCTATGCAATAAATAAATTCATATTATTCAAGTTTAGAATAATTAATATTGAATTTTTTTGTTAAATGTATTTATTATTTTTAAGTAAATACATGAAAAATATTAATTGATGAATATTAAATTATTGAAGGTTCAATTAATATTTAT
Source organism: Viscum album (assembly GCA_963277665.1). NCBI lineage: Eukaryota > Viridiplantae > Streptophyta > Magnoliopsida > Santalales > Viscaceae > Viscum > Viscum album. The sequence continues at coordinate 898,010,531 of OY728138.1, forward strand.
GGGAGCGATGTGTTAAGTTAATGACTTAATTATTATGACATAATATATTTTAATATATTAAAAGTGAGTGATAAAAATATTTATGACTCAGACAAGTTATCATAAATTATCCCTGATAAAGCGTTAAGTATTCGGGGGATGGGATGGCATTTCCGGGTAATTAATTAACCACTATAAATATTAGAGTAGATAAGATTTATGAATAATATTCATGGAGTTTCTCTCTCTTCTCCTCTCTCCCATGATCTTTAGAGAGAGGCTCTGCATCCAATGAGCATGGATTATGCACTCTCTCAGGCATCACTAGCAAAGCGATGTAGTGATCGTTGGAGAATCGAAGGAATTATTGAAATTCCATGCTAGAACCCAGATAATGATGAATGATGCTCCCATGGATTCCTTGAAGCATGTGTGAATGATCTAGAGGAATTCAACTACATATTCTTTGAGTAACGATCGCTAACGATGAGTAGACATCGTGCACGTAGTGGCCAGTGTCGCGCAGTGGCACACCAACTCCGACCACCCTCGAAACCACCTCCCATTCCATTGGTGGCCTTCCCCGCGCAATAGAAGCATATCTCCAGTAACCACCCACGCAAACCTGGCTGCAACGGCTCCCTCTCCGGTACCACGTCATTAAAAGAACAAAAAATAGTTACCTGGTTCACCTGTTCCCCGCGGACATGTTGCAGTTAGGTGCATGAGGCACAAGGCCGCCTCCTCCCTTCCCACTGTAGCGCGCAGTCGTACCCCACACCCTGAGAGTCCACCTCAACCCTGACCAGCCCCACACGTCTAATCCGTACCCCCTTCTCTCAGATTCCCTCTCTGAGCTTCCCCATGACGTGTGTGGCCTCCCACTCCCATGGAGCGGCTTACACGAGTCCCGTTTGTGCATAGAAGCTCCACCGCTGAACAACTCTGAGGTTGGCTTCCTTTTGAACATGTAGCATAAGAGCCACCCGACACCCAGCGGAGCACGCCACGCCACCTCGCTCCGGTTTGACCATCTCCACCGTAGTGCCTCACCCTCACCGTCTCTCCGTCCGGCGCCCCAGCCTGCCGTAGACCAGTGAGATGTTCCCTTTTCCGGACCAACCAACCGCCTCACATAGCCGACATGAGTCACCACCGATCACATTCGTGGTTTTTCAGTAGTGACTAATCTGTAGAGGTACTCCATTTCCCCTAAAAACAGATCAAACTAGCTCCGAAATGAGCACGAGTATGTCCAATCTGGTATGAAATTGGATGGAATTTTCGGGATCAGTCAAACTACCATACACGGGTTAAGAATAAATCAGACTGGGCCTATGTGTTTTTTCCCCAACTCGCACAGGCTCTTCTCGGTATTTCAGGTGATCGTGTAATTTTATTTTAATCAAAAAATTAATTGAAACTATTAATTTAATTTTAGTTGATAATTAATTTAATTATATATTATTTTTTGGTTTATTAATGGCTACAATTTAAATAATTTAATTGGTTCTTAATTACATTAATTTATTTATTTATTTTAGTTTTAATATTTAATTAATTAAATGGGACTGAACTACGTAAATATAGAATTAAAAATATGAGTGAATTTATAATTAAATAAAATTCCCCCAAGTTTATTTTAAGAAAAGATTAATTTTTTTATTATGATTTTCGTTTATATACGCAAGTTTAATGCATTTTCTAGTCATGAGATAGAGACTAAACAATGCATGTCTGGTGGTTATTTCTTTATTTTTATTTAATTATTTATTTATTTCAATTGTTTTTTAATAATTAGTTTAATTAATTTAAAGGTGACATGTGTATCGTCTCAGTGTTATTATATATAGAAGGTCCTGCATGGCCACTCTCATAGTTATATTTTATACCCCGAGACCCCCTCTCCTACATGTGAGTATAATTGTATAATGACAAGATGATGTATGATGCAGTTTGCGCCAAGTTATGGTGACACACCAGACAGGAGTTGGTTGAATTTTATGAGTAGATGTTGTTGTTCAAGTTTCAAGCCACACGACTAAAAGGTTCTTACCCTTAGATTTTCAGTTGGTCTGTTATTCACTCAACGGATCAGCCAATAACACTTTCTCATGATTAGGTTTTTCATTTTATTTGTATAAGTTTTATTATTTTATAAATGTGTTATTCGAGCACACTCACATAGATTTATAATAAACAAGCATGCAAGATAAAACGAACACGTGACGTGATATATATTTTTATTTCATTCATGGTTAGATATGAATGCGATAACATATTTTGTTCTTATAAAAATAGAAAATAATTTCTTTCATCACATTAACAATAATAAAACCCTCAAAAACTATATTTAGTCATAACCACCTTTTTTCATTCAAATTTGGACAAAACTGGTTGTTTGAGGTGCTGGTCATGCCATAGCGGAGGGTGCATCTTACTACTGGGGAGTCCTTATATGAATTATGTGTCGAATTAACTAAAATATTAGCAAAAAAATAGTCATAGTCATCTTTGTGTAATTTTAGATACAAGCATTGAGTAAATCAAATATTGATTTTAAGAAGCTGGGACTTCACTCAACAGATCAAGGAACTGCATGTTAAGGTTGTTGTCCAACCAAAATCCTACTTAGAACATTCTATGTAGTGGCATAGTGATAGATTGTAGACTATGAGGGGTGGTTCTGGGATCCTTCACACTATAATACTCTAACAACAGAGTATTCTGATTATAGAACAGGGGGTTCCTTGAATTCGATAAAATAGTCGGAGACATTAAAATATTTAAGTAATTAATAAAAAATCTCGAAATCGGTAATCAGATAAAAGGAACTAATCTTCTAAAATTTATTTTTTTTAGAAAATAGAATGATAGAAAAAAATATTTAAACTACGATATTATATTGGAAAAATGAAATGTCCACACTGACATGAGTATCCATGAATAGTACAGGTACATGCGCATAGTACTATGATATAAGAAACTCAAGGTGCCAGTGTCCGCAACACTATTAAACTACCTCAACAAGAAAGGGTGAAACTGCTTACATGAGACTAATGTACAAAGAATATGATAGTTATACCATTATACTTTCATCAACATCCAGTTTCAGTTACAGTCCCTACACCGGAACATTGATGATATATACATGGTGTCTCATCTTCAAGAGGTTTACAAGGAGAAAGCGAAGCAATGATATGTATAAGGCCATCTTACACTGGCATGTGTAAATTGAAAGATTGATCATGATCATTAAATGGATCCCTTTATCATATCATTTTCACCTCTTTAATCAATTTTCGTTTTATGTTATAAAATGAACAAGTATTGAGTAAATTCTTCATTGCCAATCTAGGTAAGGTTCACCAAGTGAATAAGAATAAAAGATAGTTAAGTTTTAATTCTTATGGAGAATAAATTGAAAGAAAATGTGAAAAGGTCAAACGCATTTTCCAATGACACATTCACAAAGTCCTTCAATTAATGAGGTATTAATGAAGGATATTTGTGTTTCATATTTTAAAATAATACTATAGATCTTTAAAAGAAATAAATTGATTTAAAGAAGAAATTTTAGGCTTCTACATTAGGCATTTTCATCAATGTAATGTTTTCTTTTTACTACTTGGGTATTTAATACTATATTCTTTTTACATAAGTGTAGTTAAATATAGTTACCAAGTAAGTATATTAACATTACTAGAAGTCAGGTGTATTCTCAAAGTGGTTGTAAAAGGGTGATACCAAGTCCAGTGGTGAGAAGTACACAACATATATAATTCCCAAATGAAATATTAGTGTTGAACTATTATTGAGTATAACCACAAAAATAAATATCATGTGTCCTTGGATGAAAGGATACATTCTTTCAAGATCTGGAATGAATTTTGTTTTTGGTAAACTCAATTACTAGTTCAGTAATACATGAACCATAAGAAATTAGTGATGAATATAAATGTATGACTTATACCCAGTTGTGATAATATAAATATTTGTTAAGTAATAATAAAACTGGATGTCATGAATATACCACGTATGGTATTTAGGACCGACACAACAAAATACTTTTGGTATTATTTACGTCTTTAGTTTAGACAAAGAAGCCTTTAGAAATAAAGGTTTGTCACAATGCTTTCGGAAATAGTTCAACAAGTAAACATGAACTATTCCAAGTATAAGCTCGAGGTATATATAATTCATAAGATTCCTTTAAGTAATTAAGGAATAATAAAGTGAAGTATATGCATGGTCAGAAGATATGAGTTGATTTGGGTTTGTATATCGAAGAATATTTCGACCAAGCATTCATCAAATCATGATAATGTAGCGTGGAGTAATTCCTAAACACACATTACCTTATTAACATTACAACATTGATGTTAATGAGGAGGATTGATGATGAAGTCTTACATATCAACATTGATCAACAAACATGTAGTGTGGAGAAATTCCTAAATGCATATGTTGTACATAAAAATATTAATGTAAGTATTATCAATGTTCCAACTAGTAGAAACTTCCATTACATTTTATGAAATGCTCAACAAATAATGGAGATATCAAAGAACCATATGCCAATTTAAATTACAAAAGGATATCATAAAAGTCTTTGTATGATGTAAATTCATTATGTCAGAAGGACATGTGTTTGTATGAAAATAGTTTGTTCAGACATAAACAAAATTGCCTCAAGACAAACACATTGTGTATTTAGTGTAATAATCTTAATGATTTCTTAGGAAATTATATAAATCCCTAAGGTAGAAAGGTTTTAGTCATGTGATAGACTACACTAATATATAAGGGTGCACATATATATTTGAGATAGTGGGAGCTATATTGAATTGTGTTTAGTCAATGATCAAAATGCACAAGTAAATGGAATAAGAACAAGTTCATGTGGAATGAAGTATGTTCCAGAGACACATACTACGCCGGAAGGATAAGACCATGTTGATGGTTTTTATATTCACAGAAGTCAGTGATATATTATTCAATGTGAATACTATTTTCTACAACTAAGGAATATATGAATATTATCTAAAATTTATAATACCAACTAAAACTCAATTAATTTATTCCATGTATCAAATTACAAAGGGGCTTATTATTTTGAATACTGTTGTGGGTATTCAAGTGAATTGATACATGGGTAGTATAACTGTAGTACCAATATGGCTCTATTGGTTTGACTAACGTGTTATGCCTAAATCCATAAGAATTTTACTTATCATAGCTAATATCTATGATCAAATTATTTAGCATTGGATTTCATTACCACAAATCATGGATGGTGTCTATACAATACAACTAGAATGGAATGATCACGTCACAGAATGCTAATAAAGGATGCATGTTACTGAAATATAGTTTAGGATTAAAGTAAGAAACGTGATCATAGAATACAAATTATATACAAATGTTTTCCATGTGTCTACTAAAGGTTAGTGGGAGAACCAATGTTTTCCAAGAAGAAATATGTTCGACAACATACAGAAAACAGACATTGGTCTCACAATTAATTAAGACAAATATGAAATTCACTCTCCACTAATTGACTTAAAGTAGCATCCCATTTTCTAGGTAATATGATCTACTGAGGTAGATCTATAGGTTTCTTGGTCAAAGTCAATCGTACATACAGTGACATTGTATTGAAAAATACAAGTTAGAACATTTAAGAGATGAATTATTCCCTATTTTACAAGGCATAATCTCCCCATGTTGACCATTACGTGACATGGGAAGAGATAAATGTGATGAGTTAAATCCATACGTTAAAGTGATGGATCAGTCATGTATGCCATGATATGTACAAGAACTGATATTTCCAAGGTATATTTTACAATAGGAAAATATTAGTTATATCCAGGAATACTTCAAGGGATGAATTCTTAAATATATAATTGTACATCAGAAAGTACAAAAGATATGTACTTGGTAAGTAGAGAAGAAATTATAATAGTTTTCAGGGACATAAAATAGTCATCCATAGATCAATGTGATGTAGAATTGTAGTTATACTATTGGTTATGAGAGAGTCAAGCTCATATAAGCCAGTGGTACTATACCTATAATGACCGAGTACATTGCATCTTCTAAGGAAGCTAAGAAGTAATTAAATGCAATGATTTGTTCTTGTTCTTGGAATCACACCCTCTGAGAAAAGTATTATCATAATGTAAATTATGATGTTATTACTAGCTAAGATGTCAAGTTATGATAGTGGGAAAGTGAGATATACTCGGGACACCATCTCTTGAGTAGTGTTACACAAGGAGATGAGATTTCAATAGTAGAATAGCCATGCAGTGGAACCGTGGTGGCCCGAGTAGGTAAAGTAGTTACTCAGAAGAAACATGATGTTCATCATGAGTGTGGCTAACAAGGTTGGTAAAAACGTTGGCTCTAGTGCAAGTGGGAGTGTTGAAATAGTGGGTTCCCTAGACCCATCTATTCCGTGATTTTGATTACCAAATTATGTATACAAATAGCTATACAAGATGTCGTCTTGCCATTATAGTGTATACTTTTCTACATCCACTATTTTAAAGGAAATTTCCACAAATTCATTATTGTATCAAAAGGTTATAACAATTACCAAGATATAATGAGAACCTCTAGATACCATGAAATTAATCATAAATATATTTTCTTTGGTCTAGATACATTTTACTGATTGGACACTGTATATGTTTGACCATCACGTACTGGGGGCTCATAAGCATTGAGACTTAATCTCATTAAGTTCACAATTGGTGCTCTCTAGTAGTGATATCATGATGAATGACCTGCTAATAGGAACACCGCATGTTTCAGGTGTCATTGGATGTTCCAATATATGATCATGTGTAATGGTCTCCTGACTTGAGATCATTACCAATTCATGCCATTTCATTATGTACTTTTATGAAAGATGAAAACCATGATAATGAATTAATAGAGAGGTAGTTTCTGTTGGGTGCATCATTGGTGGATTGGCATTGGTTGAATGGTGAAGAAAGGATTTTTCACTCCAGGGTTACAGAAGTAATATATCTCAAGCCATGTTGAAATGATGACAATACCATTACAGGATCATGGACATGTCAGTCAAGGGTAAATACATCTGGTTAAATCAACAAATAATAATCCAAGAAAAGGGTCATGACACATGAGTGCATCCTGATTTATGAGATATTACTGACTAAGAGATTATGTTAGATAGTGCATGTTCGTAGGTTGGTTTTTTCTAATGTGACAATACTTATATCTTCATCGGACATGATGGGTTGCTAGATCCCGATTTTGGTATGTGAATACTATTCAGTATTGTTGAGATAAGGGCCTAGATGGTCACACACAATAGCATATTCGAGAATATTCTCAATTTAGTTGAATATGAGATTTGGACATAGTGGACCCCTCCACTAGGGTTCCATATTTTTCTAAGGAAAAGTTATCACCAATGCAATAAATAAATTCATATTATTTGTGTTTTGAATATTTAATATTGAATATATTTATTAAATGTATTTATGAGTTTTAAATAAATACATGAAAAATACTAATTGAAGACTATTAAATTATTAATGTTTCAATTAATATTTATGGGAGCAATGATTCGAGTTAATGACTTAATTATTATCATGCAATATATTTTAATATATTACAAGTGATTGATAAAAATATGTATGGCTCAGAAAGGTAGTCAAAAAATGTCATTGATAGTGTGTTAAGTATTCAGAGGATTGGTTGGCATTTTCGAGTAATTAATTAACCACTATATATATTATAGGAGAGGAGATTTAAGATTACTATTCATATAGGTTCTCTCTATTCTCCTCTCTCCCATGATCTAGAAAGAGAGGCTTTGGATCCAATGATCATGGATCAAGAACTTTCTCAGGCATCTCTAGGGAAGTGATGCAGTTATCATTAGAGAATCAAAGGCAGTTTCGCAATTATGTAAAAGCCCCCTGATTATGATGAACTATTCCCCTACATATTTTTTGAAGCATTTGTGGAAAATCTAGAGAAATCTGACTTCAGATCGTTTGAGCAATGATCGCCATTGAAAAGAAGTCATCCTGTGTGGCTTCTGATTTAAACCAGGTATTTTTACAGTTTATTTTTTGGATTAAAACCCTTCACGCGAGATCCTTAGTTTTGACAAGGATTCTCTTCACCGATGTTGACAAGTTTATGTCTAACGTCAGTGGTTATTTTTTAAAATCCCACCTATTTAGAGCATTAGCTTCACTCCTGGTTCTAGCCCATGTGCATTGATTATTTGGAAATCAATTCTATTATGATAAATAAAAATTATCTTCTTCCTCACATTGATGACTTATTCTGTCAACTTTATGGAGATCAATTATTTTCAACTATTTAATTTATTTCTAGGTATCATAAATTGTGAGTAAAAGAAGACATACAAAATATAGAATTCTGAATGAGGTATGAACATTAAAAGTGTATAATAATTCCATTAATATTAAGCAACCATTACTTTTTATGGATATAATGAATATAGTATTCAATTATTACCTTGATAATTTTATCATGTTATTTATTGATGATATATTGGTGTATTCTATGTTCATTTAAGACCATAAGAATCATTTTTGATATTCATAGAAGAAAATTTTTATATGGGAAATTTTGAATGTGCGAATTTTGGCTTCAATAAGTTTCTTTTCATGGCCATATTGTCTCTAAGGATAGAATCTCAATTGATCCTAAAAAGAAAAAAGTATTCATAGAATGGACTAAATCAACAAACATAACTGAGTCACATATTTTCATTGGTTTAGTGGGTTACTATCGGTGATTCTTTCAAAAATATTCCCATATTTCTAATTCATTAATAAATATTACAAATAATATGTTCAATTTAATATAGAAAAAGTAATTTGATTAATGTTTTGAAGAAATTAAGAGGATATTGGTAAATAATATTATTTTTACTCTACCATTATGAAATGATGGATTTGTGATATATAGTGATTCATCATAGTAGGTACTTGGTTGTGTAATTATGAAAAATGATAAAGTGATTGCGTATTCATAAGGGGAGTTAGAGTCATGAATAGAACTATTCAACCCATAATATTGAGTTGGTATCTATAATATTTTCTTTAAAGATAAAGAGATATTATCTCTATGGTGAAATATGCTAGATATACATGGACTATAAGAGCCTAAAATAAATATTTTCACACAAATATTTCAACATGAGGCAAATAGGATATCTTGAGAAACTCAAGGATTATGATTTTTATATACACTACCACCTTGGGAATGAAAATAAGGAAGAAAATTTATTGATAAGGAAATATTATGGAGTTCTAACCGAAATGAGGATTGAGAGGGATCATATGTTCATGGATCTAATAAATATGGATATGGGAATTATTAAGGTATGGGAGACATCACCCATTTTTCAAATGATGGAAAACCATCTTTATTGGAAAAGATAAAAAGTTATCAATTTGATGATGAGTATTTGAAGAAGAAATTTAATCTATGAAATATGGGAAGTTGGAAGTCTTTATTTGTAAAGATAACATTCCAAAATTTTGATAAATATTATGTATTCTATCTATAATTTTGATGAAGAGGGAAATTATGGATGATTCTCATAACTCTAATTTCTATATACACCATGGGATCTTCAAGACGTATAGGGATTTGTGGGAACATTTTTTGTGGAATCACATGAAGTTAAAAAATATGGATTATGTGTCCAATTATTTAGGTATTAAACAAGTAAATACTGAGATAAAACATCCTTAAGGATTCATACAACATATTCATATTCTTATTTTGAAATGGGAGGACATTACTATGGACTTGGTCCTAGGACTACAAAAGAATCATAGAAAGAGTGATACAATATGGGGTTTTTTTGATCACCTAACCAAATATGCACATTTCTTCACTATAATATAATATTTAACTTTTGATTTACTCATAATGTTCTATATTAATTTAGTTATAGGACTTCATTTCACACCTATTTCGATTGAGTCAGATTGTGATCCCAATTTTATATTGAAATTTTAGAAGAGTATTTAGAAGGATCTTGATACTGTGTTTCATCCGAAAACCAAACACCTTCCTAAATATATGGATAGTATATAATGGATATTAAAACATTGGAATAATTATTTTTTTCATGCTCACTAGACTTTAATTATTTACAGGATCAATATTTACCATTGGTAGAGTTTTCATATAAAAATTCTTTTCATTGATGTATATAAATGTGACCATATGAAGCATTAAATATTAATGTGTAATAAAATTTAAAATTTAAAAGTTATTAGCTGTCAATTTTATAGTAATAAATATAATATATTTAGGAGGTACGTTAAGTATGTTTAATAAAACTATTTTCTTCTTCATGAAACTGTATTTATATAAAAAGGTGTATTGTCTATCCACATTAATTAATTAAAATAATATTTCATGATGAATGTTTTATATAATATATATCTATATATATTATTTTACTGAATATATTAATTTTAATCCATCTAATCATTATTATTAGTCATATAGTTATTCTAGGTCATCTTATACTTGAAAAATATATTTCTTAAAAAACCAGTTTTTGATATGATTTGCGGGTTTGTTTTTAAACACAATTCTACAACTTATATGAACTGAATTTAATAATATTTATTTAATATTTTTAATAACAATAACTAATATTATTTAATAATATCCACTTGATTTTTGTTCAATATTATTATAAAATACATTAAAAATCAAATACAGTGGTTAATGTTAAAATGGGGTATTATGCCTCGCATAAACTTGTATTAAAATTAATATTTAAAACATATTGAATTTTTATTTTCTATATTGGATTTAATATTTATAATAAATGGGTATAAATTACCTAATACTTATCATTTTATTTTATTTTTAATTTATTAATTACATATTTTAAAAAAGTAGTTACCATGGTTAAAACAAAAATAGTAAAAGTAAACTTAGAGGATAAGGGAGTAACATGTTTAAAATATGTTTATTTTGATGCGGTGGAGTTTTTGATTGACTAAATTACCTAAAATACTTTATATATCAATTTTGGAGGTACTCAGGGTGATATTGACTTCCAATTATTTAATTTGTTTAAGAATTTACAAAAATACCACTCCTCCTTAATTATAAATGGGCACTCCCTCCCACTACTTATTCAAAAATATAAATATATTTTCATAAAAAAATACCCAAAAGAATATCTCCCAAGCATCCTTATATAAATTATAGTGTTATTTTGTTTCTCAAAATACAAATACTAGGGTTCCTAAAAAGAGATCCATTGGAGGTTTCTCTTCGAGAAGGTAATCATCTTAATTAAGCTCTTTAATTTTCATTATTCTTTATCAAGATTAACTATGTATTAAAAATTAAAATATAATAACATAAATATCTCCCATATATGAAAATTTTATCATGTATATAGAAAAATATTTATCCATATCTTTCTCTTTCAAATGAGAAATAAATCCATCGTGCTTGTGTATGAGAGACTACCACCTCACGAAATGATATAATTTATTTCACATCACTAACTCACATGGATAGTCATAATTATAGAAATAATGATTATATAATACTTATTACATGATATGGATTATGTAAAATAAACATTTAATCAAATTATTTACCCTTTCACCCATTAAGGGATTGATATTATCGTGTTTTCATGTATAATACCCACCATCTCCAAGAAGCGTTGTGATTCATTTTCATTGTAAAATTTTCAAAAATGGTTATAAAAATATATTTAATTATTTAATATAATATTAATAACATTAATAAAATTCTGTATATGATTTATATATTTCCTATTCATATGAATCAGAACTTTCATGAAAAACATGCACGAGAAAATAAAGAAATTAACACCCAAAACATTGAAAATAATGAAATATTATTAATAAATGGATAATAAGATGTTATTAAAGGATAATAAATTATATTATTATTATTATTATTATTATTTTATAGATTAATAACATTCTCAATACCATTTTATCTTCTTTAGGGATTTCTAAACAAAAGAGAAGTTTGAGGTAAGAGATTTCATTTGAATTTCAATTCTATTGAGATATATTTGTTAATATGCACCGATTATCTTTTTTGTGGGGTATAAAATACCCCTTTAATGAATTTGAAATTAATTACTATTTATTAATTATGATTAATTTTTCAATTCATTTTTATTATTTCAAAGGGTTCAAATTTCAAAGTTACAAAAGAGGTTAGAATCTAATTTACATTATCACTTTCTCTTGGGATTCATTTTACTCTTGTTGAAGGAATATTATCAATCCTTCATAAGATTAAATAAATTTCGTGTCCACCAGATATTTAAGGATTTTACATATTTTTCTATAACTTTTTATCTCTTTGGTACTTGAATCACAAAAATTACATTTTAAATAAAAAATAGATTTTATTTCTCTTTATAAGAGATATATTTTCCTTCTATATATATTTTGTTTTAAAAATTTATTTTAAAACGTAATATTATTTAATCAAATGATTTATTAAAACAATTACAAGTTATAATTTATTTTTAAAAATAGTTTTAAAGGAATATTTCAACTAATTTGGAAAGTTATATTTTTGACAAAAATCCAAAAGGAATGATTTTAATGTATATAGAGATGACTTAATTCCTTACCACCACAACCATTTTACAAAATATATATTATTCAAAAATATTAATCATTTTTAAAAATGAAGATATTTAATGAAATATTATTTTAATATTTCACTTCCATTCTTGTTATTCCTTTAAAAGACATGATTGTATTGCAAAAAATTATATTTATGATGAAATGATGGTAACCTCTAATTTTTTGATTAATTTTATGATTACTAACTTTCTATCCTGGAAATCACTTTTTTGTGATCATTTTTCCATTTAAAAATTCATTTCTCTTAAATTTATATATTATTTGTATCGTGGATATGATTATTTCCTAATTTTTATATCATTTGTACATATAGTGATTACTTTGATAGTTATTGGATTAATTTGGGAAAATTGATAAATCTATATTATTTACTCTATATGGATATTTGTTGATATGGAGTATTATTCATGAATTATATCTACAGTTCGATACATGAAAAATACATTGGACATTTAGTGATGCGTGGGGTATAGAATTCTATTTCCCCTTGATGCATCTGTTGGTCTGATGAGACAAATCAATTGGCCAAATTAAATGGGTTTTACCCAAAGTTTTAAACTGTATTTTGAAATTTACGGATAGTATTGATATCATGATGCCTAGGATCATGAATTCAAAAACTAATCATTTCAATTCATTTATAATTCAGTTATTATTATCCCTGATATTATTTCCTTGATATTATCCATGGTTGAATTTTTGTTCTCATGTTATTGATTAAATTGAATGTGTTTTCAGTTATTTACCTTTCCATGTTGATTATGACTTATATAATCATGATAGTCATGTTATTAAATAAATTGAATGCGTGTTTAGTTATTTAACCTTCCATATTGGTAATAAATTATTGATTCATGATAAATTTTACTCTATTCAACCCATATAGAGAAATTGAGCTCACCCTTATTTTTTTCTTTCCCTATGATATAAATAAGAGTAATTTGAAGGAATTCATTGATGATAAATGGTTTCCATTATAGTGTTTTATAATTTATTTACAATGTAAAATGGGTATTATGTAATGCCCCAACCACTGAAGCCTGGAGCCGATGCATTATTTTAATACGTTGACCTTATTTACAAGGAATCAAATCCCTATGGTCCAATCAGTTTAGAAGTATTGGAAGACTATATTAACGTCATGATACCCATAATACAATTTAAAAAGAATATAAAACATGCTACAATATGAAAAGAACTAAATCCTTGATAGATTATCCAAAGTTTTCTTCTTCATAACCTGAGGAAATTAAATATATAAAATGGGTGATCTCATATGCTTCGTAAGGGTAATTGATACAATATAAGTTATCATAAACAATAAGGAAAATTGAATAGCTCATTCCACTAAAAAATAATATTGAACATAATATGGGAGGTATAAAAAGAGAAAGAATAATTCCATATAAATAATTTGATTAAACATCACCATGGATATTGTACAAGTTGAATAATCACATTATTTATCTATTTCTAATATCATAATGAGGGAATTCATATACTGGGTGTCACACCTCGACCGCGGACGTCCGTAATTTTTCTCCTTTCTTGGTCTCGGTTTAAATTTTTCGAAGATTAATTGTGATTGGTGGTTTCACACTGGTGCGCGGTCATCGCATCGCTAGCGGTGATCGTGTGTTCGGCCCGGGTGACGATGTGTCCACCCGGCGTTTTAAATATTAGAGTTTTTACGTTGACTTTTTATTATTATTACTATTTGAGTTGCGTTACTATTATTGTAGTTATTTTCCGTGTATAAGTATATATATATATATATATATGTCTATATATGTGTATATATATATACATATGTATATACTTTAATAAGTTATGTTTATATATGTATATATAAATATAATGTATCTATGTGTATATGTTTATATATAGGTATATATATATATGTTTAGGTATGCGTATATATGCACGGGTATTTTGATTATAATAATTATTATTAAAATTAACTAACTTTTATTTATTATCATTATTCTATTATTATTATTATTATTATAAAGTTTTATTATTATTATTACTATTAATATTATTATAAATTTTGTTTACCATTTTTATAAAGTTTATTATTATTATTGTAAAGTTTTAATATTATTATTAATATAACGGTTTGTTATTATTATTATGATTATTATTATATTCATATATATATATATAAACCTAAACAAACTACCCTAACCCTACTTCCACCGCCGCCCCCTCTATTATCTCTCTCTCTCTCTCTCCCCTTCCCCCTCCTTCTTCTTCCCCTTTTTCCGGCCCCCTCTGCGTGCCTGCACCACCTCTTCCTCCTCCGGCCAGACCGGCTGCCTGCCCGCCCACGGCGATCCAGCTGCACCACCGGCCTCGCGCAGCACACCCTGCAGCCTGCCGACCTCCATCCGGCATCCGCGCACCCCCCGGCGTCCCGGCCGCACCGCTTCCCCGTCGCCGACCCGGATCGCCGGCTTCCCCGTCTCCCGCCGTCGCACCTGCCAGCCGTCCCGGCTCCCTCCTCCGCCTCCCGTCGAGCCGTCCTCCCCTCACCACCGGCGTCCTGGCCCTGCTCCCGCCCAGCCGCCGCGCCCGGCCGCCCTCTCCCCTTCTCCCTCCTCTCTCACCACACGCACCCCCTCCTTCCCTTCTCCTCCACGCAGCGCCGCCGCGCGACCTCCTCCCTCCCTGCCGTGTCGCCGTCCCGGCCTCCCTGTTTCGCCGCTTCTCGCCAAACCGCTGCCGGCCTCTCCGGCCCCGCCTTCGCCTCGCTCAGCGGCTGCCGCCGCCCGCCCTGCTCCCTTTACCGCCCGCCGCCCACGCCCGACGTCACCGCCGGCGTTCTTCTTTTTTTTTTCAGCTCCGCCCCCTGCTGGTCGTCACGGCTCCCCCGCGCAACCCCCGGCCTCCGCTGGCCTCCCCGTCCCAGCGTCCTGACTCCTCTGCCGACCTCTGCCCGGCCTCCGGCCTATGCCGTGGCGACCCCGCCTGCTGCCTCCTCCCTCCCCCCTTCCGCACCTCTGTATGTTTTTTTCCTTTTTGTTTCGTTTTTTTTTGTTTTTGTTTCTTATTTTTTTAAGTTTTTTTTTGTTAATTATCATCATCATCATTATTATTATTTTTATTTTTTTTATTATTATCATTAACATATTATTATTATTATTATTATTATTATTATTATTATTGTTATTGTTATAATTATTACTATTATTATTTTAATTATCATATTATTATTATTATTATTCTCATATTATTATCATTGTTGTTATAATTATTATTATCATTACAATTAGCACATTATTATTATTATTATTATTATTATTATTATTATCATTAACATATTATTATTATTATTATTCTAATTATTATTATTATTATTATCGTTGAACTCGTTTATCGGTCTCATGTTTTTAGGACCGGTTTACGGCGCAATACGGTGCGCCCCTTTACACGACAAGAGTTTTGCGCCGTATCGTTTTTCGTTCTGAGCTGTGTCTTGAGGTAGGTCTCCCATCACACTCACCTTTAAATTTAGAATTTATTTATTTCTTGTCCTTTATTGGATTTCAGTAAATTTAAAAGTATTATTAAGTAGTAACTTATAATGTGGTTTTCTCTGCTTATTTCTAGCATTTCAGTGGAAGTAGTTTTTCTCGGTTTTAACTGTGTATGTTTTCCTGATGATACTACTAAATGAGTTCATTATGAAATATGAAGATCATATTGAATTGGGTTCTGAAGCGGTTTTGGTGTGTGTAAAATGGTAGGCGTATTGGTTATAGAAAATGGTGTTTTTCTTTAAACCTTGATTAGAGGAAGTGTCGTGTGACCTTTAAACTCGATTTTTGGAAACATTAAATGTGGTTCTTGGTTGTTGAAAAATGTTTTCCTTTGATGCGTGATTAAAATTCTGGATTTCATTTGAGAAATATTATTCTTTCAAAAAGTGTATAAAGGCCCATTTGGCTCTTGATAAAAGTGGGGTGCGTTTGGAACTTGGAAAATGATTTCTTACTTGTGACACCAACGTCTTTCAGGTTTGAGATGCTGATTTGAGTTTCTTAAATAATGTTCTAAGTGTGTCTCTGGTTTTCAATGGCATGGCGTGTTTCATATCCCTTTGGAAATGTTTTAGTGTAAAATGTTAAAAATGTAAATGATATGACGACCCGGTTGGCACATTAATAAATGTGAAGTGATTTTTACATATATATATATATATACGTACTTGTGAGGGAATTTCTACAGGGGGACTTCCCTTCGAGGGTTGTCGTGTAGCGATGTCCGTGTAAGGGGTTGGCAAGTGCGGTGAGCTGAGTCACGCGTGCGAGGGTCTCCCACTTACACAGTGTTACTAAAACCACCATGGGTTCCTGGGCGTCTTGTAGATTATCGAGTGACGGTTGCTTGCTAACCCTGATTAGACGGGTTGGTACCCCCTGGAGTTGTAGACAGGCCAGGAGGGATGTGCCGCTGGTTGGCTATTAGGGCGGCCAGTTGGTTATTGACTATGGAGTACCACGCCGGCAGGTAGTCTGAACCCGAGTACGTCCAGGGGTTTTCTAGGGATGTTCAGGGTCGCCCATGGTTATTGCTGATAACTTCTGGTTTATTTTTGCTTGCACTTGTTTTTCCTTGTTTGTTTACCTTCACTTGCACTTGTTTTCCCTACTTGTTTACTTTCAGTCATCCTTCACAGCCTATACTGCCAGACTTTGGAAAAATGGTTCTCAAATGAATGTGCTTTACTCTCTTTGGGTAAGATTTGAAAATGTAACACTTTGTTTTTTTCTAGAATGAGTTTAAAACTGATGAAAGGTAATTAACTTTCAAAAAGGAATAAGGGAAATGTCTCGTGTTTGATTTTCAAGTAAAGCATTATGAAAACTTACTTTTATACATTAAAGTTCAAACCTGGATTATGTAGATTCATTATTTACTGGCGGTGCATTGGGATTTGTTGTGGGGCTCACCTACTGAGTAGTTTTGTGCTCACGCCTATCTTTTACCTTTTCAGTTGCAGGTTCCTTGTGTTCAGGTTCTCCTGCTTGAGTCGCTCAGTGTGGGAGAGACGTTGGTTGTAGTTGGGTGGTGACCCGCGATGTCACATGGAGGTATGTCGTGGTGTTGTTGTTTATGTCTTTAGTGTTTTTCAGTTTGTTTAGTTTATATTCATTCTTTCGATCCTGTTTTTAGTTTGGGCTGAAATCATTCCCAACGATTAAAGTTTTAATTCCCGACACTTGTTGCCATCCCGGGGGGATCGGGAATGCTCCTCGGGACTTTCCGCGGACCGGCTCGGGGGACCGGTTCAAGGACGACCCGGGCAGGTTCGTGACAAAATGGTATCAAAGGTGGTTCTTGTTATTTTGGGTTGTCCGGTAGAAGGAGATTAGGACTGTCGGAACTCGAGGGGTAGGTACGGGAAGAGCGTCGCGAACTCTTGCTCGCACTGATCCTCAAGTTACCAGGGGTAGTTCGGGAATTGTGTCCTTGTCTTTCCTGGTTTGTCTTGGATTGAGAGATGAAAATGGAGGCAAGCCGACGTTACATCGTAATTTCACATGGAGTAGTGACCCATGTGGAGTCCGAGTACGTGGTTTGAATTCCTCCTAGTGGTCGACGCTGACTTGGGACATGGCCCACTACCATGTCGCCAGGTTGAGTGTGACTACTAGTCCCTCACTTCAGTGGTTGATGCAAATTTGGATGCTGCTTTTGTTTTGGCCTGTGTAAGTACGTTGTTTGAATTGAAAAATGGTTTTTGAAAATTGGACTGGTTTCTTTTAAAAGACTTTAAATGTATGAAATGGGTTTTAGAAACTGAAATCTCTTGGTTTGGAAATCTATTGTTTGCTTGGAATTGGTTAAGAATGGTTCGGGATGAAACCCCATGTCCTCTTTATGAACGTTTGAACATGTGTGAGAATGCATGAAAAGTGCATGTTGGTGTGAGTATGAATGGAATGTGGATAAAGACATGTGCAACGGTTCATGAGATTACCTGGGTGTGTATTTGAAATTAATGTCTTGACCTTGTTTTCTAAATGGGTTTTAAAGGGGAAACGGTTTTGGAAAGTTTTTGGGTTGAAAGTGGATTGGTTTTGGAAAGTGATCATGAAAAAGGGTGGTTTTGAAATCAAAAATGAAAAGGGAATTTTAAAGAGGAGATTTTATTTTGGGTTGTGTTGTATTTGTTTGGTCCTTGTGCTGACTGTTTTTGATGAAGGCGCTTTTATTGATGTTGCTTCGATTTGATGTTGGTTTTGGCTTTGTGTTTTATATATCGCTCAGGAAATGCCGACCAGAAAGGTCTCTAAGGATTCGGATAAGTCATGCCCAGTTTTTGGTCCTCCTCAGACTTTGCCAATTCTCCATGGTGATCAGGGTCCGTTAGAGGCAGTGAAATGGATCGAGGAAGTGGAGCATGTTTTTAGAATGTTGGGAACTCCCGATAATGATAAGGTTCATGCAATTATGAAGTTGTTCGAGGGTCCAGCTCTGGACCAGTGGAAGGTGGTTTCCCCACCATCGATGCAAGTTGAAATGACCTGGGATGTCTTTAAAATTGCTTTCATCCAATGGTTTGTACCTGAGGAAGTGAAGTTGGAGAAAAAGAGAGAGCTCGTGCATATTTAGCAAGGTCAACGGACGGTGAAGGCATATGTTGACCATTTCAAGGAACTGATTCCCTTTTCTCCAGAGGTAGCGTCGCATGATCTCATGAAGGTCTCTCTTTTCATTGGGGGTCTTCGTCCAGAGATCAAGGAGCGAGTCCTCCCTTATAAAGACCTTTGTTTCGAGAAGGTGGTGGAGGAAGATTTCTTGGCTGAGTTAGTTTCTGGTGTGCGGGTGGTTAATACTTCAGCGTCCCCTGTTGTTATTCGTAAGAGTTCCCCCTCTGGTGAGAAAAAGGCGCCAGAGATACCTGTTCCTAAGGAGTTATCCCCTTTGGTCCCATCTTCCAGTTCATCAGATCGTTCGATGGTATGCTATCAGTGTGGTCGTTACGGGCATTTAAAGCCTTCTTGTCGCAACCCTCCGAAGACGTGTCATCGATGCGGTTGTCTGGGTCATCTGGAGAAGTTTTGCAGGAAGCGTCGCTTGAAGAGGACGCTGTGATGGGAGAATGTCAGTACCTGACTATGAGGCAGAAGATGCTTCAGCCATCAGATCCCCAGCCACAAGTCTCGGGGTGAAGCTCGTGCACAGTCAGGAGTTCCAAGGGGTGTGAAGCCTTGGTCCAGGTTTTGTGTTCCGTGTTAGCAGTGGAACAATCAAGATCTTTTAGTACTTGTTTTCCTTCTAAAAAAGTTTCAACAGCGTTGTAAATGTGTTGTTTTTCTAAAAAGTGACAATGGATTTGTTCTGTGATAATCTAAGCAGACTTGTCGTGTGGGGGTGATATTCTAAATCGTGTGTCCTTAAAAGTGTGTTTGACTCTCGTGAGGGTTGACTTCGTTTTAGTTGTGTTGTAGATATGGTTCTGTTTTGTGGACTTCGGTGAATCATATCTCCAATTTGATATTGGTTAAATGTTTTTCTATGGGTTTTACCTGGGGTTGAAGTTGATGACTCTAGTCGTGGGTTCAAGGTTTCGACGGAGGTTTTGTAGTAATCGTGCTATAAGAGTTGGTTTAAATTGGTTGGGAGTTCCCGCGTCGACCCCCCCCCCTTTTTCCTAGGGATGTCTATTTAGATGGTCAACTTTCCTGCACAAGTTGAGCTCTTGTGGTGGGGAGAACCCCTTCGTGTTCTCCCCTCAATCTCGGACCCTAGTTTTCTCTTGAATCGGTCGGGTGTGACCTGTGAAGAGTAAGGTCATCCCCGAGATTCTCAGTTCTCTCTGGTTCCTTTAGTTCCGTTGGGTCATGGACTTAAATCTTGACCGACTTTTGGCCTGGTGACTTTCTTGGGGCAGAAAGTATCTGTGGTGGGGAGAATTGTCACACCTCGACCATGGACGTCTGTAATTTTTCTCCTTTCTTGGTCCCGGTTTAAATTTTTCGAAGATTAATTGTGATTGGTGGTTTCGCACCGGTGCGCGGTCATCGCATCACTAGCGGTGATCGTGCGTTCGGCCCGGGTGACGATGTGTCCACCCGGCGTTTTAAATATTAGAGTTTTTACGTTGACTTTTTATTATTATTACTATTTGAGTTGCGTTACTATTATTGTAGTTATTTTCCGTGTATAAGTATATATATATATATATGTCTATATATGTGTATATATATATACATATGTATATACTTTAATAAGTTATGTTTATATATATATATATATATATATATATATAATGTATCTATGTGTATATGTTTATATATAGGTATATATATATATATGTTTCGGTATGCGTATATATACACGGGTATTTTGATTATAATAATTATTATTAAAATTAACTAACTTTTATTTATTATCATTATTCTATTATTATTATTATTATTATAAAGTTTTAATATTATTATTAATATAATGGTTTGTTATTATTATTATGATTATTATTATATTCATATATATATATATATAAACCTAAACAAACTACCCTAACCCTACTTCCGCCGCCGCCCCCTCTATTATCTCTCTCTCTCTCTCCCCTTCCCCCTCGTTCTTCTTCCCCTTTTTCCGGCCCCCTCTGCGCGCCTGCACCACCTCTTCCTCCTCCGGCCAGACCGGCTGCCTGCCCGCCCACGGCGATCCACCTGCACCACCGGCCACGCGCAGCACACCCTGCGGCCTTCCGACCTCCATCCGGCATCCGCGCACCCCCCGGCGTCCCGGCCGCACCGCTTCCCCGTCGCCGACCCGGATCGCCGGCTTCCCCGTCTCCCGCCATCGCACCTGCCAGCCGTCCCGGCTCTCGCCTCCGCCTCCCGTCGAGCCGGCCTCCCCTCACCACCGGCGTCCTGGCCCTGCTCCCTCCCAGCCGCCGCGCCTGGCCGCCCTCGCCCCTTCTCCCTCCTCTCTCACCGCACGCACCCCCTCCTTCCCTTCTCCTCCACGCAGCGCCGCCGCGCGACCTCCTCCCTCCCTGCCGTGTCACCGTCCCGGCCTCCCTGTTTCGCCACTTCCCGCCTAACCGCTGCCGGCCTCTCCGGCCCCGCCTTCGCCTCGCTCAGTGGCTGCTGCCGCCCGCCCTGCTCCCTTCACCGCAAGCCGCCCACACCCGACGTCACCGCCGGCGTTCTTCTTTTTTTTTCTTTTCAGCTCCGCCCCCCTGCTGGTCGTCCCGGCTCCCCCGCGCAACCCCCGGCCTCCGCCGGCCACCCCGTCCCAGCGTCCCGACTCCTCTGCCGACCTCCGCCCGGCCTTTGGCCTGTGCCGTGGCGACCCCGCCTGCTGCCTCCTCCCTCCCCCCTTCTGCACCTCTGTAAGTTGTTTTACTTTTTGTTTCGTTTTTTTTCTTATTTATTTAAGTTTTAGTTTGTTAATTATTATCATCATCATTATTATTATTATTATTATTATTATTATTTTTATTATTATCATTAACATATTATTATTATTATTATTATTATAATAATTATTGTTATTGTTATAATTATTACTATTATTATTTTAATTATCATATTATTATTATTATTATTCTCATATTATTATCATTGTCATTATAATAATTATTATTATTACAATTAGCACATTATTATTATTATTATTATTATTATTATTATTTTTATTATTATCATTAACATATTATTATTATTATTATTATTATTATTATTATCGTTGAACTCGTTTATCGGTCTCCTGTTTTTAGGACCGGTTTGATGGCGCAATACGGTGCGCCCCTTTACGCGACAGGAGTTTTGCGCCGTATCGTTTTTCGTTCCGAGCTGCGTCTTGAGGTAGGTCTCCCATCACACTCGCCTTTAAATTTTGAATTTATTTATTTCTTGTCCTTTATTGGATTTCAGTAAATTTAAAAGTATTATTAAGTAGTAACTTATAATGTGGTTTGCTCTGCTTATTTCTAGCATTTCAGTGGAAGTAGTTTTTCTCGGTTTTAACTGTGTATGTTTTCCTGATGATACTACTAAATGATTTCATTATGAAATATGAAGATCATGTTGAATTGGGTTCTGAAGCGGTTTTGGTGTGTGTAAAATGGTAGGCGTATTGGTTATGGAAAATGGTGTTTTTCTTTGAACCTTGATTAGAGGAAGTGCCGTGTGACCTTTAAACTCGATTTTTTGAAACATTAAATGTGGTTCTTGGTTGTTGAAAAATGTTTTCCTTTGATGCGTGATTAAAATTCTAGATTTCATTTGAGAAATATTATTATTTCAAAAAGTGTTTAAAGGCCCGTTTGGCTCTTGATAAAAGTGGGGTGCGTTTGGAACATGGAAAATGATTTCTTACTTGTGACACCGACGTCTTTCAGGTTTGAGATGCTGATTTGAGTTTCTTAAATAATGTTCTAAGTGTGTCTCTGGTTTTCAATGGCATGGCGTGTGTCATATCCCTTTGGAAATGTTTTAGTGTAAAATGTTAAAAATTTAAATGATATGACGACCCGGTTGGCACTTTAATAAATGTGAAGTGATTTTTACATATATATATATACATACTTGTGAGGGCATTTCTACAGGGGGACTTCCCTTCGAGGGTTGTCGTGTAGCGATGTCCGTGTAAGGGGTTGGCAAGTGCGGTGAGCTGAGTCAGGCGTGCGAGGGTCTCCCACTTACATAGTGTTACTAAAACCACCATGGGTTCCTGGGAGTCTTGTAGATTATCGAGTGACGGTTTCTTGCTAACCCTGATTAGACGGGTTGGTACCCCCTGGAGTTGTAGACAGGTCAGGAGGGATGTTCCGCTGGTTGGCTATTAGGGCGGCCAGTTGGTTATTGACTATGGAGTACCACGCCGGCAGGTAGTCTGAACCCGAGTACGTCCAGGGGTTTTCTTGGGATCTTCAGGGTCGCCCATGGTTATTGCTGATAACTTCTGGTTTATTTTTGCTTGCACTTGGTTTTCCTTGCTTGTTTACCTTCACTTTCACTTTTTTTCCCTACTTGTTTACTTTCAGTCATCCTTCACAGCCTATACTGCTAGACTTTGCAAAATTGGTTCTCAAATGAAAGTGCTTTACTCTCTTTGGGTAAGATTTGAAAATGTAACACTTTGTTTTTTTAGAATGAGTTCAAAACTGATGAAAGGGAATTAACTTTCAAAAAGGAATAAGGGAAATGTCTCGTGTTTGATTTTCAAGTAAAGCATTATGAAAACTTACTTTTATACATTAAAGTTCAAACCTGGATTATGTAGATTCTTTATTTACTGGTGGTGCATTGGTATTTGTTGTGGGGCTCACCTACTGAGTACTTTTGTGCTCACGCCTATCTTTTACCTTTTCAGTTGCAGGTTCCTTGTGTTCAGGTTCTCCTGCTTGAGTCGCTCAGTGTGGGAGCGACGTTGGTTGTAGTTGGGTGGTGACCCGCGATGTCACATGGAGGTATGTCGTGGTGTAGTTGTTTATGTCTTTAGTTTTTGTCAGTTTGTTTAGTTTATATTCATTCTTTCGATCCTGTTTTTAGTTTGGGCTGAAATCGTTCCCAACGATTAAAGTTTTAATGCCCGACACTTGTTGCCATCCCGGGGGGATCGGGAACGCTCCTCGGGACTTGCCGCGGACCGGCTCGGGGGACCGGTTCAGGGTCGACCCGGGCTGGTTCGTGACACTGGGCATCATAAACCTATTTTCAAGGCCTCAACCAAGAATTCTGAAAATACTAGGGTAAGGCCTCGACCAAAACCCAATTCTATTTTGTCTCATGAGACCCACAGATGAATCAAGGGGATATAGTGGACCCCACCCATAACTTTATAAGTCTAATGATTTCCTCATATATCTAATAAAATAAATATTTACATAAAAGTTACCCATACCACTTTGAAATATCTGAATCATAATCATATATGAAAATAATATAATTAAATCATTGATAAACTCTTAATTAAAATGATCATTAAACATTCCAAAGTGTCCCATACCACATTGAAACATTTAACTCTCAATTATATATAATAACATACGAATATTAAGAATCAATATTTGATATATAAAAGGGAATTGCATACACCACATGCAAGAAATAAGTTGGGAACAAGTCATAAATCTTATAGAATTAAAAGTGAGACGAGAAAAATCCTTTTATCTTAGAAAGAAGAGTTATTTTGGAAATCCAATTTTATTTATCATAAAATTAGATTGTAAAACTTTCTATCATAGAAAAGAAAGGATAAAGACATTGAAATTATATTTTAGGCATAAATGTTGTCCCACTTAAGGGAAATCATGTAAAAAGTGTTTTTATTAAATCTTTAGAAATAAAACATTTTAGTATTGTTTAAGTAAAATATTAAAGAGATTTTAAAGTAGAATGGCATTTATATTTTCATAAAACAAAAAATGATCCATAATAGGTTTTTCAGGATTAAATTTGTGAGTTAAAAAAATAACTATGGCTTCAAATAGATTATATAGTGAACAAGAAAATGGGTATGAACTCGAGAAGTTCCCTTGAATCAGGCATGTTTGACAGAGAATTAATTTTTATTATAAAAAAACATTAATGGAAAAGTGAGAACCAAAATGTACAGAATACAACAAAAAATACAAAATAGAAAACATCCAAAAAAACCGGATCTTCTCCACCCCAGCATCAACCTCGTGTTAAAAACCCCCCACTAATGCATGACCACTCGTGCCTGTTTATCGACAAGAATTAATAAGGAAACTATTTTAAAACATATAATCACCATAAAAATATGAAATGATATTAATATATTATTTTGGAACTTGAAAATAGAATATATAATATTTACACCAAAATAAATAATCATTACATTTGGGAATGGATAATGAAGGAATAACCCAAAGTAAAATATGAAGGTTCGAGTAGAACCCCGTACCACATTGTAATCAATTGAATCATATGAACCAAAATTAATAATATTAAAATGATGAATTGAATACCATGAAAATAAATATATTCATGATATGATACATAAATGGGAGGTATACATAGAACATACATAATAAATAGTGGGGAATAAGGAATATCTCAAAAAAATGTAAGTGAGATGAGAAAACCCATACAAAGATCGTATCATTAGAGTGAGGATAAATCAATGACATAATTATGTCTGAAAAATATAAATTCACCTAATATAAGTGGATATATAGTATGAATAAAATAGAGGTAATTCACACATATTATTTTAAAATCATAACAAATGACATAGATGTTTAAATCAATGAATAAAAATTAAGTTAAGATAATCCTTACTACTTTGTAATTAATTGAATCGTATGCCCAAAAATTAACAATAATCCAATGAAAAATTTAATAAAATGAATATAAAGATATACATGATATTATATATCAAAATTTAGTATACACATTCCACATAAAATAAACAAGTGGTGAATAATGGAAATCTCATGGAAATAAAAGTAAGATGAGAAACCCCTTATCTTATATCTGAATGTATTATGCACTAGAACTTAAGGTCATGGAATATGGAATTATACCCATTAATAATTTAATTAGGAACTTTTTATACATGTATATAATTTATTATAATTTTTTTTAGTTCATTTATAGTCTTTTGATAATTTATACGATTGAATTTCATCATTCTGGAGAATATGTTTATTGATATTCATGATCGATTAACTTGATTATAAGTATGAAAGTTCATGAGAAATGGATATAATTCTATAATATTTAATTTATATATTAATAATTAAGATAAAAAATAATAAATGTTTATAAATATAATTTTCTTACATGGTATGAGGATGAATCATTAGTGATAATCGTTTAGATTTTTATAGTGATTTTTCGATCACAATGAACTAGTTTTGTTATATTATTTAGTATCATGAAAAAATTATGGTTCTAGAATAATTATATAATATATAATACATGTTTTATAATCTTTTGAAACCATGAAAATGGTGTCATAACCATAATTTATGGAGAAAATGAAGAACAATGGTTGTGAATTGGAACCTCCCAGTCAATTATTTCGTTTTTAAAATAAAAGATATAGAGTAAGGAGATTGATGATGTATCTTCAATTAACATGATATAATTATAGTATATATATTATAATAGAGTTACCATTATTATTCGTAAATATAAGGTGAGTAGAAGATTATAAAATAATAAAATTGATAATGAAATGAAATGAAAAAGGGAAAGGGTTTACCTCTTGAAATATCCTCCTTGAGAACCTACATATAAGAAGGGGTTTTTGTCTTTTGGAAAGAAAAAGGTGTTCCTGATGTCGGTAGGGACTAGGGAATATTATTTGGGTGGAAATTTCAGAAGTTAAAAGTTTTAGAGGAGTGAGGGGTAGAGGGAGTGAGGGGTGGTTTTTTATAGTGGATAAGAGGAGGGATTTTTCAGTATTTTTATCATTATTTTAGTATTTTGGATCAAGACTACGAATAGTATTTTTTATTATGACTAAAAATATTATTAATTGAATTTAAAATCGATACAATGGACATTTATATCACCCATGACTCAAGAATGATTCAGAAATTAATTTATTTAGCATATTTCATAAATTATAGAATTTCACTATTCAAAAAATTTCAAGTATTTCAGAAAACTCCCAAAAATTCACGCAAATAATTTTTGGACATGTAGAATTAAAAAATAGATCTATTTTATTAAAATATTTTCTAAATATGTGAAATTTAATTTTTAATTAAAGACATTATTTACTTGAAAAATACAAATTTTAATTTTAAAATTGATTTTCCAATATTTTTAAAGATTAACAGAGGTATCATAAAATTATCCAAAAATCTCAATACAACAAAATATTTATTTAGGAATATATTTTATGAAAATAAATTTTATTTTAAATAAATATATTAATTTAAAATTGTAAATAAATATTTATTATTCACAAAAATTATAACACTCTATTATTTATTTTTAAAACATTCACTCTTATTTATAAGGTGCATAAATTTTATTTATGCTTTCATGGGTGATGTTACTATTCATAAGGGTCATTCTACTATTCATAAGGGTAACATTACTATTCATACGTGTAAATTACTATTCATAAGGGTCATGTTACTACTCAAGAAAAAACGATGTCATGCCTATTAGACTCTAAAAACATACTGATCGAAATGGTGTATGTCCATTTTTCCAAATTAAAATCCTAGAAGTGGAAAAAATATGTTTCATGGATAGGTTATAACTATAAAAATGTGTTGTTTTGCAGAGACTTAGTGTTGTGTGCATATAATCTATCTGGTCAAGAATAGAATCTGGTCGCCATCAAAAATGGCATTATACCCAACCCGTGACAAGGCCCAAAGGGACTTCCAGATCCCCACAGGCTGGAAAAAGTGCATGGGTATCATAAACATAAAATTGAGAGTGATTTTCCCATGTTTATATACTTAAAACAACAAACGCATCCAATAAAACCAATTTGGATTTTCCAAAAAAACCCATCTTTTACAAAATTTATGATTTTAATTACAAAATTTTAAACAATGTTCAAAGACCAATACAAAGGTACAATACCAAAAAAGACATCATAAGAACCTCCTCATCGAAAGAGGCACTTCCCTTAAGTCATCTCCACAAAACATCATCATGAATGACTGTTAAAAAGCCAAACCATTAGCAAAAAAGCTTTACTGGAACCTGTGACAAAAAAATATTCAAGACTACTTACACCGAAAGGTGTAAGTAGGGTGTAAGCCAAAGCCCAGTAAGATATCACAACTAAGATATTCCATGTGATAAACATTAAAAGATGAAAATCATGCATGTTTTCATAAACATAGAAAGCTAGAAACAATTTCTAAAATATGAAACTTTAAATAAATATAGTTTTCAAGTGGGATATTTTAAAGAATATAAATTTTTTAAAATAATACCAATTCTACAAAATATTGCAGCCAACCATACCTTATACTAGCAGTAAGCACTAAGTAACTAATGAGCATAATAAACAAGAAAATAACCCGTAGGCACTAGCACACTATGGGTCCTAGGTACCTTGTATCTCGGTGAAAGTAACCATCACAATATCTATTCTCGTGCATGAAAACCATTAATAAGGATCATAACCATAATTTAGTGTTACCAAACCACAAAATCATCATAGTATAGTTAGTATTGTCATAATTAATATTGCTACGTGAAACTGAGGCCAAACCCCACGAGATCACTAGCATGCTTGTACACGCCCACCCACCTAGACACCTGGGTTTCTCTCTTGTGCTCAAATATGTTCAGCAAGACTGGAAATATAATTTTCACATAAAAATACCACTTCCACATCTCACATTCACCAAACATACCACATGTATATCACTCAAGTAACATAATCCCCCTTTTCCATTCAAATTGATTTTGAAATCTTACTCACACCAAAATAGCCCACAACGCTTTTCACATCTCTTTAACACTTCAACAAATCCATTAAACATTTTAATAAATCATTTACAAAAAGATACACATCACATAACAACTCACACACATACATGACACATAATACCCTTTTTACATTCAAATTCATTTTATCATCATACTCACACGAAACATCCCACAAAAATGTTTCGCACCCACATCACAATTTAATAAATCACCTCAAAAAATAACAATCCGTTATCAAAACGTTTGACATCAAAACCAAAAAATTTATCTTAAAAAACTCATTTTAGGAACACACACCCACCAAAATAGTACATATAAAACATTTTCACACTTTGTGTAGCTCATAAACCATTTATAATTTTCATAGAACACTTTCAAGAGGCATGACATAGTTTTGTACCCAAAACCATTCCCAGACCCTCTTTTAAACCCAAAAGCACACCAAGGCCCTACCATAGTATAATTTTCAGCCCGAACAATATTTACTAAACCACTATCATATGTTATGAAATGACCCAAATAATACCTTAAGGGTTACACATGAAAAATACACCCAATTTAGAGCAAAAATTGAAACTATAAAATTAAAATCTTAACCAAATCCGTTAAAAATAGTTTTTTCACCCGACATAACATATGATTAACATAAAAATTAATTAAATCCAGCATGGCAACTCATCATGAAATGATTACACATGGAATTACCTACCTTTTATGTTGAAACCCGTAAATCTTGGTGCGAAACATAAACCACACCACCACCACACCACAAAGAAGATAAATCCATCCCTAGACAACACTATTTGACCAAAAAAATAGCAAATCAAACCCTAGGTTTGAACCCTAACTTCTGGAAATTTTATAACATCAGGAAAGGGGGAAGAAACCCTAAGGAAAGGGAAGAAATTAAAGAAAGAGACACTTACTTGAATAAATTTTGGAGTTTCCCCACCAAAAACCCCATCAAAGATGGGTTCCATAGGATCTTGAGGGAGCTTGGAGGCCTCCTAGGGCTTATAGGGACGAATGGGGAAACATGGAGAAGATTAGATTTATTTCTGGGATAGAAAATGGTAATTAAAAAATTATTTTAATGAACTACACACCCCTGCACGGTTTTCCTGCACGGTTTAGTAAACTGTGCAGCCTAACCATGTGTCATGTTATGGGCACCCAAAAACTATCAATAATTATCCAAATTCTGGGGATCCAAGAGAAAACCCATGGAGGAAATATAGTCCAAGGATAGGGGAGAAAAATTCCAAATATAAGGAAATTTTCCAACCTAAAACTCATCAAAATATTGGGTACAAACCACCTCAAGATCTTACCCCACAAGTGTTTCCACTAGGAGTGTCACTAATACAAATACAAAACACCAAAAAATCACACCATCCCTTTGAAAAAGGAGGGGTCCAATTGCCATTAAATACCCCCATGGCTATGGTCATTGACCCAGAACACATGGGACAAAAAAATTTCAAACCTGGAATGATCAGAAACAAAGAGAAAGATTAGAACCGAAGGAATATTTGAACCAAAGCATGGAATAGAAAATCATGGTGTGTCAATTATACCCACCATAATGATTTCTGCACCAAAAAATCCACAACAAGGACAAAATCAAAAACCAAACCAAATCAATAGACCAAGATGGACCCCCTGTAATGTTTCACCACCAAAGGCCAAAATACCTCTAGTGATCAATTAATGATGGAACACTCTCAGAAACCAAAAATTACATCACTTTCCTAAAATGATCAAGAATATTCATAATTTATCCCAAAAGAAAACTCCATGAACACTACTCAAACAAGACTCAATCAATCTACCTATAAAAACAACAACAAAGAAAAAGGTTACACTTAACTTGTTTTAACAAAACCATTGTGTGCTCTCCAATACCAACATTTACCCAAGGAATATTATTGTAGTTTGATAGCTCCAAATCATACTAGCTACCACCTAGCAATGACCAAGGAAAAAATACGAGTTACTAGTTCGAGGAGACACAGATGGGCTCCCCGCCATAAGAGACTACTTAAATTTTCCTGGGATAGGATTGAGACACTAACAGGGAGAGGCCCAAACCGATACTGTTATTAAAGGGGTATACCTACATTAGACTTTTCCCAAAGATCTCACATGAAACTCTTAGCGGGTATCCCTACCATATAAACCAACCATATTAACTGACCAGCATGGGCCGACAGAGAAAAAGTCCAAAATTTAAAGAGTTGTGATGGTCCCATGGTTCGTCTGCATAGTTTGGAAAACCGTGAGCTAACTATGGGGATCATACTATCTTCATGATTCTTGGAAAATGGCCAAAAATAATTGTGAAAAAACTATGTGCTCAACATGTATAGACAAATATCCAACCATACTCCAAAAAATCAATTGAAACTGAAGAGGTAAGGAAAGATATTGGGCGATAACATGCGCATGAGGCCCTCTACCTCTTTCCACTGAATAGGAACAACAGAAACAAGATGATGAAAATAGTGGAATAAAATATTCCAATATTTCATATAGAGGATAGGTAATTGTAAAAGGGTTTGAACGAACCTGGGATTTCCCCTGACTACGCACCTGATTCTCTTTGGGACCTATGGATGAAGCTCAAATGGTTGAAGTATCTTTGGCCTCGTAGCTAGGCTTTGGAAACCCTCAAATGAAACGTATTCTTCAAGTTCTATAGACAACTACACCGCAAGCCCTGATGGGTTTACCAAGACATAAAACACTCCAAAACATACTTTACCCAAACCTGACATTTCACTAAAATAATGGCGTAGAGTATGCACACACATCACACCTTGTTTCTTCGGTTGAGAAACAACAGAAGGGACACATATAAACACCTTCCTCTAAAATAGAAGGTTATAAGGTTTTTCTAAGGGATGAATACTCCCAACATAACAAATACTCTCATAGTATTTCACTACATTCACATTTATAGTCAAACAAGCACATGACATCACAAGGTGTCACTTAACATGACAATTGCGACTGATAGAAACAATACATAGAGGGGGACCTTATACAAGGTCCCCAAACATCACAGAATTCCATTAAGTGGCCATAACAAACTCTCAGGACCATATTTCCCACACTGGTGGTCTAATGTAAACCCCTTCTTTGAAGAGACTACAAATGAACTAGAGGCCCTCTTAGGAAACATCCAGATACTCATCCACACTAACAACCCCAAACCACTTCCGCCTACGATAAATCAAGTAACATTAGAAACTAAGGTCTCAGTCAACCTTCCATGAGCACTCTCCCACTACAAGAGGATCCACAAAAACAATAAAGGAAAAGTTGTAAAGAAAAATATTCCTTATATTGATCAACTGGAGGGTCTTCCAACAACGAAACAATCCAGGTTGCAATTCAGTTATGCACTAACCCTAAATATGGGTGTACCTTATCTAACAAGAGAACCACAGGACCCAACCAACCTAGTACTTTGGTCAAGAAATGCCACAACTAGATCCAAACATATGAGGGGAACCACTGTAAAGGAATCCAAAAACTTTTCTTAGGAGAGATCACTAACCGTCCCTTCAACCCAGCTTACCAACCAAACAAAAACCCCAAACACTGTTCAAACAAGAGGAGTTATTAGACTCAAAACATCCCAGAAAAAATTTCCAAGAACACATAATACAAACCATCCCAAACCAGTCATCAAGACATGATGTTTTAATTAAAAAAAATTCTTTGAAAACAAATAGTTCCGCAGTTAGCGTATCCACCCATGAAACCTCATAGGACTCACACATGCATGCTTCTATACCACACCGGGAACCCTCCTCTTATACATCCAGTAACTCATCCCATCATTCCACTAACCATACACAATCCCACTTAACCCCATGAATGTGGTCACTCATAGAGATATTAAAGGTTAAAACAATAATTCATTCCACTTTTCAGAACCATAACAGACAACCAACACTTCCATTTTTCTTAGACCCACTAACCACAAATTCAATCCCAATTTACATCTTATATAACTTCTTTGAAAGGAACAATCATTCAAATGAAAATTAAATTTCAAGATATTCACAGCAATTTTAAAACATCTCATTCCATTAAAACACCTTTCAATATTTTAGAAAAATATATTGTAAACACTTTTTCAAAACCAACTTTAACATAGTTCTTGCTTTCAAAATAGGTGTAAACATACCATGGTCCCTTTCAAAACAATTATGAAATTTAAATTTCACAATTTTAAAAATAAAACCATTCCCAATTTATTAAAAAATCATTTCATAGAATCTTTATGCATCTTAAAACTATACCATTTTTTCTTTAAAACTGAACTTCTAATATTTCAAAACTAAAGGGTACACTACATTTTGAGGGGTAACTAGTTTTGGCGGGTGAGTTGGAAATATTTTTGGAGGCCATAAACCAATCACTTAACCATCATAGAGAGTGTTCTAGTGAATTATCCCCAACAATACATGGATTTACAGGCCCTACAAGCTCACTGAGACCATTAACCCAACTCTCTTTTTATTTCCCATAATCATAATCAAACCATGAAAACCAAAGGACTTAGATAAATCCTGACATCCCCTGGTGACTCAAATCCAATCATGAGTGTGCTGGCTAGGAACACTACCCATAACTGTAATGTCAAGTCCTAACAATCCTAGATCTAGACTATCCCGACTCTTTCCAAGATAAAATCACCCAAAGAGAGAGAACCACCTTTGATACCAATTTTTCATGAACTGAATCTGGTCTCCATCAAACCTAACATCATACCCACCCTGTGACAAGGAACAAATGGCATTACTAATCACCATGGTCTGAAAAAGGTTCCTAGGTTTCATACACTAAAAATTTAGAATGATGTTCTTGATTTTATAAACTTAAAACAACAAACGAATCTGGATTCTTCAAAAAAATCATCTTTTACAAAATTTCATAATTTAATTACAAAATTTAAAACAATGTTCAAAGACCATTACAAAGTTAAAAAACCAAAAATGACAGCCCAAGAACCTCCTCATTGCAAGAGGCTCCTCCCTCAAGACATCTCCACAACACTTCATCTTGAAGTACATCTAAAAACCCAAACCATTGGCACAATAGCTATACCCAAACCTACAATAACAAAATAAGCAAGTCTACTTACCCACAAAGGTGTATGTATGGTGTGATCCAAATCCTAGTAGGATATTACCACAAAGATATTCCTTGTGATAAACATTTAGAGATGAAAATTATGTAAATTTTCATAAACATGGAATGCTAGTAACAATTTCTAAAAGATGAAACTTTAAATAAAAAAGTTTTCAAGTGGGTTATTTTAAAAAATAGAAACTTTTAAAAATAATTGAAATGATTTTAAATTTTCCATCCAACTATACTGTTAGACTATGATAAAAACAAAGTAACTAATGAGAACAATCAATAGGAAAATAACCCCTAGGCACTAGTACACTGTGGGTCCCAAGTACCTCATATCTCAGTGAAAATCACCATCACAATATCTGTTCTCATGCACAAGTTCCACTAGTAGTTATCATACCAATAACCTAGTGGTCTCCCAAAATCATCACTATCATAGTTTAGTTAGTGTTTTCATCATTAATCTTGATAAATCAAACTAAGGCCAAACACCACAGGATCACTAGCATACTATTACACATCCACACACCTAGACTCCCAGGTCTCCCACCTATGCTCAAACAAGTTAAAAAATACATGAAAATACCACTTCAACATCACATATTTACCGTACAACCCAAATGTATATCACACAAGTCACATAATCCCCCCTTTTAATTCAAATTGATTATTAGATCTTACTCACACAAAAATATCCCACAACACTTTTCACATCTCTTTAACACTACAAAAAATCCTTTAAACATTTTAATAAAACATTTCAAAATGATTAACATCACATAACATCCCACACAAAAATTCCACATAATACCCTTTTTACCTCAAAATCCATTTTATCATCATACTCTCACAAAACATTCCACAAACATGTTCCGCACCCACATCACAATTTAATAAATCACCTTGAGAAATTACAAACCATTCTCAAAACGTTTAACATCACAAATTACCACATTATCGTTCAAAAACACATTATAGGAACACACACCCACCAAAACAGTACATATACATCCTTTTCACACTTGGTGTAACTCATTAAACCATTTAGAATTTTAATAGAACACTTTCAAGAGGCATGAAAAGGTTTTCCACCTAAAACCCATTCAAAACCCCTATTTTAAACCATAAAGCACACCAGGTCCCTACCAATGTTGAATTTTCCATCCATGCAATATTTACTGAACCCCTTTACTATGTTATGAAATAACCCAAATAATACCACAAGGGTTACACATGGAAAACACCTATTTTAGAGAAAAAATGCAATTATAAAATTAAACGCTTAACCAAATCCATGAAAAATAGTTTTTACACCACACATAACATATGAAGAACATGAAAAACAAATAAATCCAGCATAAAAGCTCATCAATAAATGATTACGCATGCAATTACCTACCTTTTGTGTCGAAACCCACAAATCATGGTGCAAAACATCAACCACACCACCATCCCACCATAAGGAAGAAAAATATAGCCCCTGACCCTGGATTTGAAAAAAAAAACCAAATCAAACCCTAGGTTTGAACCCTAACTTGTAGAAATTTTAAAATGTCATGAAAGTGGGTAGAAACCCTAATTAAAGGGGAGAAATCAAGGAAAGAAACACATACATGAAGAAATCTTGAAGTTTCTCAACCAAAACCCCCATCAAATATGGGTTCTATAGGATATTGAGGGAACTTGGAGGCCTCCCATGTATTCTGGGGTCAAATGGGGAAATAATTTAGAGATTAGATTTATTTTTTGGAGATAAAATTGGGAATTACAAAAATATTTTAAGAACCTAGACACCCTTACATGGTTTACATGCATGGTTTAGAAAACTGTGTTGCCTAACTGTGTATCCTGCCCTGTCCACCCAAAAACCTTCCATAATCCTCCAAACTGAGGGGGGTACAAGGGGGAAACAAAGGGTTGAAGATAAGATAAGTATTGAAGATAAATTCACAATAAAAAACCACTCTTTCCCACAAAAAACTCATGCAACTCTTGGGTAAAAACCACCTCAACAACTTACCCCACAAGTGGTGCCACTAGGAGTGTCAGTAATCCAACTCCAAAACACCACAACCTCAAACCATAACTTTGAAAAAAGTGTGGGACAATTACCATCCAAGACCCCCAAGACTAAGGTCATAGGCCAAGAGCATAGGAGACACCAAAATGTCAAACCCGAAACACCCAGAAACCAAGAGAATGCTAAGAACTAAAGGAAGATTTGAACCAAAGAATTGAATTGAAAATACTTGTGTAACAAATCTAATGAATTGAATTTATTTATGAAGAAATATTCCATAGACTCATGTGGTGTCATATTAATAGTGAATATATTTATAACATAATTTAGTATTTTTTAAAATAATAATAATAGTCAATATATATTATATTTAATTAAATAATCTATTTATTTTAATTAATTTTGTAAAAATATTCAAATATGTTTATATTCATATTAAAATATTATTTTATACAAAAATAATACTAAACATTAATTAATTTGAAAGATATAAATTATAATTATTTATAAGGGTTATTATTAATTAAAATATTTAATTTAAAAATATTTAATTTTTTTAAAAACAATTTATTGGGGTGTTACATATTACATATATATTTTGATCTCAACTCTAATAAACTAATTATCCCTTTAGTATTTGACCCCTTTGTATTAATTCCAATGTAATATAGTAGACAACGACATCAGGTTACAAAAATTCAACGTTTTTATAGTTTCTATATATATTTTTTCTATTTAGAACAATTCTGTCTAATTTGAACTAACTTTTTTAAGTTCATATAAAATTGCATATTATTATTCCTTCTTATCATGTTTGTTTTTTTATCTTTCTGATGTGTACTTAAAATATTCTTATTACAAAAAATCTTATTTATTCAAATTGCGATTTTGAGCAAGTTCATCTTAATTTTATTCAGAACTACTTAGTTCTGAATGATTACAATTATTCTTTAAAACATGGGATTTATAAATATTAGTACAATTACTAAGAGAGATAGAATTAGGTCTACATTATGTTTAAGAAAATTTAACTCCATTTTTTCACTTCTCTTTTTTATCAACACTATTTAGTTTTTTCTCACATTGAATCAATATATTTATTTAGTCATGTTGACTCAACATTGTCAACTTTTATGTTTCATTGATAATTGTTCTCTTTGAATTCCATTATTTTATAATTATATAAATACATTTTTTAAAAATTATATATTCAGATAACTCTTTATCACCCAAGTATTGTAGAATATTTACAATGTTCATAAAATATTAATGTATTTGAGTTAATGTTTCTCTATTAAAACATTTAAAAGCTTGATAATATTCTCTCAACATAGCTCTATGGGTTTCTAAAACCATGGATGGTTCAACATGATAAATTTACAACATCTTTTAAATTCCATTTTCTATTTCATAATATTATATCAGATGATCAATTTTTCGAGTTATTAAACACAATAGTGTATTATAAAAATTCTGATTTACCTGATTTTCCATCATTTCTTCATGAGAAAATAAAACATTCCCTTTCTGTAAAACATTATTACATCCATTCAACATGATAATTTTTTAAAATATTGTATTAATAATGAAAAACATTATACGATCATCATAGTAATCATAATAAGCACCATAAAATATGTTTATTTATTTGATCTATTCTTTCTAGTATTGCAACAGGAAAACCTACCATTAAAAAATATATTTTCTCTACCAACATATTTTGTAAAAATAATTAGATATAAAAGAATAGTAAACTGAAATAAATCCAAAAAATAAGACATATAAATAATTAGAAACTAAATACTATACCAAATATTAATATTAGCAAGAAATAACATGAATGAATTAATAAATCTTCGAACCTAGGAAAAATGTGTATGTAATAAAAAATGTTGGTATAATACAAAAATATAAATAAATCTCAATTTTTCAACTAGATAGAGACTATTTAGGATTTAATTTTTTCTAAAGGTATGATGGATAATATAATATTGGGGGGGGGGGTCAGGTGAATTATATACAATAGTTTAGGGGTAGGGTGAATTATAGTTTTAAAATAAATTTACATTTTTCCTCCATAAGTATTAAACTAATCAATTTTTTTCCAGATGAAATAAAACATCAAAGTAAGAAGAGTGTATAGTACATAAATATAAACTATATAAAATACAATAGGCAAAAATAAAATAAATTAATTGATATTTTAATAATTATCGATTAAAGTGTTAATGTAGTAGAAATTTAAACTATCAGTATTAGGATAACCTATATAAGAATTATACTACAGTAATTCGAGTTTGAAAATATCTGTAATTAAAAAATAAATATAGTTAAATTTTTAAAATGAAGAACATAATATTGGTTAATGGAATAAATATTCCTTAAAAAGGATTTTATGAAAATCAAAATTTAAACCAAAGTGTAAGGAGTATCTATATATAAGATACTAGGTATCCTAGTCTTTAAACATATTGTTAGGTATCCGTGATTTTATATTAATTGTATTGTCTATGTCATTATTCTTGGAAATCAATGACTAAAACATTCAATATACACTCACTTAAAAACACTAGAAGTTCTTAATATCTGCATGCCTAGCTTTGGAAGCCCTCGAATAAACAAGTTATTAAAAACACACTTCCACAAAACAAAAGTTACTCACATATATCTTCCTAACCACAAAATATCTTGATCTAGATGATTGATCAAATAAAAATTAAAAAGTAAATACTAATAGATTTAAAAAAATCCATACAATATTTATCTCTTAGTAACCATACACCGATAAAGAAAAAAAATTACACTGATTTGAAGCATTATCAAATGAAAAAAGTTTAAACATTTAAAATGACCAGTAACATTCAGAATGATCATTCGTTATTCATCCTATAATTATGGTGATTGAAATTTGACTATATTTATAGGCATAAATGTAAAAACCTCAGAAATTCAAATTATAATAATCATGTAGTCTGTTGTAACTATATCAAAAATAAATTCTCTACATATGAATGAACATAACAAGATTCTCTATCTACCGATGAGTTTAATCGATAATGTTATCATGATTTCTAATTTGATGATAATAATATTTCAGGGAAATTCATAATACTAGATTTTCATCAACCTTATATAGTCTTTTGGTTGTTCTGTTATAAAAAATCATTTTATAAAGACATTAAAACTTACAAGAAAAA
Source organism: Viscum album (assembly GCA_963277665.1). Classification (NCBI taxonomy): domain Eukaryota; kingdom Viridiplantae; phylum Streptophyta; class Magnoliopsida; order Santalales; family Viscaceae; genus Viscum; species Viscum album. The sequence goes on from OY728138.1 coordinate 898,049,994, forward strand.
TTAATCTAGATCATATTCATCTGAAATGTATTGTGATTTCCAAAATAAATCAATTAATTGAGTAATTGACTTACAAATCACCACCACACATTTTTTATGGGTTTAGGTATTGCAATTAGAGACTGTGGGAGTGAGGGTAGAATAGGTCAGGTAACTAATATACTCTTAGATGTTCTACAAGTTTTCTTAATCACTTTTGATGTATTGTGATCACATAATGACTATGTCTCTAAGATATGAGAGTAGAATTTGAGATGATGTGTGACCTTGGGTAGGTATTGGGGTATTAGTGGTGATATAGGTATCCTAGGTTGGTTTCCATTGGTCTAGTTGGGTATATGATAGAGGATTTTCCCTCGTGATCATGGGTGATAAAACATTAAATCTCACAGCTAACGAGTGACACTTCCTGAGGGTTTCTTGGAGGAATGACATGTGTTGTTAATGGTATGAAACCTTCATAACTAGATGGGGGTATGAAAGAGATATGATTAATCTTGTTGAAATTCTATGATATACCTCTTAAGAGATATGATATAGGACCAAGATGTTGCTCATGTGAATTTTGTAGGACTTGGCATCTTGTTCCTAAGGGATTTAGAGCATAATATCTCATGAAAATCCCTAGCAATTAAGAAAAAGAGTGTTAATGTTGGATTGATGATTGATTATTGGGTAAATGGAATAATACATACTATGATTACATATATGGGTGATTGATTTGAGATTCTATTAGAAAGTGAAGGACCCCAGAACACCCTGAGAGGGGAGGGGTGAATCAGGGTGTCAACTTTTTTTTAAAACTGGTGGATCTTGTTCCCACATTGGTAGGAACCTGTTAAACCTACATTATGATAAAGAGAATAAGAAAAAAAATCACATGAAAAGTAAAGGCACAAAAAGTTTACATGGTTCACCACTAAGGTACACATACAAGGAGTATACATAGAGAATTTTTTCGGTCATACCAAATTATACTAATATTCACTAGATGTGGAGTACAAAATTTTAGCACAATCACTCTGTTCCCAGCACAATGACTTTACAAGGATTTAGATAAACATCCATGGGATCACTTCAATTGACTCCCCCCTTTATCACTTCATTAGGAAGAATATGAACTCATTTTATCAACTTGAAGATCGATTTAATGGGTTGGCCTTGAATCATGAATCCTTAATTATAGAAGGATGATCGGTTAAAATCTCATTTTCCCCTTCAGATATAATATAATTTTCTTCAATCTATTTATTCCAGAACCTATCCTCCATATACTCAGATTTTCCCCCCAATACTGAAGTTTTCCACCTACCGCCTATGCATACCACCTCTACTTACCACCTCTGCAAGCCACGACCACGTACCACCATTTCCAACCGTATTTGAGAACTACCTTCGCTTCTGCTTCCACGTATTGCTTCTTCACCACATATCGTATTTAACATACCACCTTTATTTGGGTACCACCTTTCTCTGTGTACCACATCCTTAAGCATACTACTTCTTCCATGAACTATATCTCCTATGTGGTCCACTTCTTCTCTCATGGAATCCTCCTTGCCCATCTTCCATGAAGTGGTCTTCTTCCACAATATACTATCTTCCATTGTTCTATAATTTACCAAATTCCATTTATATGTTTATTTAAAGTATTACCAAATACTTCAAGATTTCTTCAAATTACACATTGTTTTTTAATCTTAGAGCCTTCACTTAATGAAGATATTAGTGATCCTATTAGAGATAAATAATTCTGCAAAATCCTCTAAACCAAGATTTACCAAATCTTCGATATTGCACTGTCATCACTATATACCGTGCATCTCCCATGAACCATATCATCTATCTAGTCCATCTACTTCCATTCTCCCTATGTGGGAACATAAATAACCACCTTGTTTCTATAAGTGACACCCTTTTTGGTTTGTCAAAACTTCACCTAATTTTGAAAATGACACACCATACGTTGAAATGTTTACCTCCCACGAACTACAGGCCTTCACCATGAACCATTTTTCATATGGTGAACCATTTTTGTTCTGTCCACTTAGCACCCTTCGTTATCCACAAACAATTCTCAATACATGGTACATGGTTCATGTCCAATGCTACGTGGTTCCCTTCCTTTTCCAATTTCCTTTACAATTCCACATCTCATATATTCTTATGCATAAATCCATCATTTTCCAAACAAAACTCTCTATTTTGTGTTCTAGAAATTTAGAAAACACTGGGAAACTACACTAACTTCATTATTTCTTTTAGCCTCAATCGTAAGACCACATTCCATGAAATTTCCTTGATCAACCCAATGAGGATTAAAAAAACACAAACCATAATCGATTTTTAGAAAAGAACGGCCTTGGTTCCCACAATCTCCAAATTTGGGTTTTCTAAAAATTGATTGATAAACTGAATGAAGTGCCCACAACAATTAAAACCAGAAATGTGAGAATCCAATCATCCAACACTCTAAGTCTACATGATAAAATCTCAGTGTATAAAATAAGAGGAGAAAGAAGTGGATTCTCATGTCTTGTAGCTCATATTTCTATAACCGACCATAAAAACATTCCATGTTTATTTGGTCCATTCTCCCACATTATAAATAATCCTAAAAAACCAAAATTTGACTTGTAGAGCTCAAATCACACCCACTAGATTGTATCTCTCCCATAAACCTGCAACACTTTCTCAAATAGATTAAAACACTTAATACAACTGGGGAGAGGGTAACATTTGATCCTATATATACACGGGGAGGTGGCTGAACACCGAGGATTTATCGATGATTACCATACACATATGTTGATAATGGCCTGGTTAGTATGTCAACCACTAGATCTTAAGTTCCAACATGATCCATTTTAATCATGCATTGTTCTATATTTTCCTTGATGAATTGATAACTGATTTCAATGTGTTTCATATGAGAATTATGAACTAGATTCTTAATAAGATCAATTTCACTCACATTATCATAGTGAATTAGAATTGGTTGTTTCACCTCATCACCAATTTTAGTTAGTTGTTTATTTATCCAAAGTATTAGAGTGGAAGACTTTGTAGTGGAAATATACTCAGCTTCACCAATATCGAGAGAAGTGATTTCCTATTTCCTATTCAACCAACCAACACTTTTCTTTCTAATAAATATTGATCCACCACTTGTGGAATTTCTATCAACAACATATCCATCCCAATCAGCATCAGAATAAGGTGATAGTTCACTATCTCTTCATGAAACAAATTATATTACATAATTTTGATTTCCTTGAATGTACCTCATTTTTATTTTCACTACTGCCATATGATCTTCCTTCAGATTAATTTGAAAGTAATATGTGAAGCATGATTCATAGACAATATCTGGAAATCTTTTAGTTAAGTAAAGTAGGCTTCTAATGATTCTCCTGTAAATTGTGGGATCCACATAAGTCCCATCCTCATTCTTTCCATGTTTTATTCCAACCATAATTTGGGTTGTCATTGGTTTAGAGTCATGCATATTGAATTTATTCAGCAATTACCTTGCATAATTATTTTGATAAATGAATGTATAGTCTTTCCTTTTAATCACTTGAAAACCCAGAAAGTATGTGAGTTCAACAATCATAGAAAATTTTAAATTTTTATTTCATGTGATTATAAAATTCATCCACTGATCTATATCATCTCCCACCAAATATAACATTGTCTATGTACACCAGAACCATGAACTAATCTTTCTAATAAATATATATATAAAGATTGTGATCCAATCCACCTCTTTTAAATTTTAACTTCTTCATATAAGAATCCAACCGAGATTACCATGCTCGTGGTTCAAATTTCATACCATATAGAGCCTTATTTAAAATGAAAACATACATTTCATCATTACCAAGAAGAAATACCACTAATTGTTCAATATAGACTTCTTCTTCAAAAACACCATTTAAGAAAGCTATATTAATATCCATTTGATATAATTTTTACCCCCTTTGAATTTACATGGAAATAAATAGTCTGATTGACTCTAGTATAGCCACCAGAAGAAATATTTCTTCAAAATAAACACCTTTAATCTGTGAATATACTTTACACACCAGTCGAGCCTTATTTCTGATCACATTTCCATACCCATCAAATTTATTTTTGAAAATACACTTCGTAAAAATCACATTATGGGTTTTGGTTCTCTTAACTAGATTCCATGTTTGGTTCATACGAAAATGATCCAATTCTCCATTCATGGAATTAACCCATGATTTATCCTTTCTAGCTTCTTCAAATGAGGATGGTTCCAAAATTGAGAAGAATGCAGATTCTGCACTATTACTCATTCTCCTTGTCTGTGTGAGAGTTTTCCAATCCCCAATGATGTTGGGTCGATCAATTTATGCTCTTCAATTTCATCTGTGAGATTCAGAATAATTTTATTCATCCATGGATTTTTCTTCCAGTTCTTCTTCTAAGCTAACACCATGATGTAACTCTTGGGTGATTTTCTTTCCTTCTTCTACTTCAATATCTGGATCTATTTCATTTACACATTATTTATCATCTTCTATCACCCCAGCAGACAAGTTCCTTGAGCCATTTATGATTTTATCTTCAATAATCTTCAGAAGACTTATTTTCACAATTTTTCCAAGGTCATTGTTAAATTTTTTAGGCTTCCCTATTCATTTAATATATGAGTAATATTTCTTCATCCTCAACATCACCATACATTACTTTATTTCCTTCTTTGTTTTGGTTAAATAATTTACTTCTACAAACTTGAAAATACTTCAAGGAGTGATTACATCCATACCATAACTCATTGAGATTCTTGGTTTCCCCCATATAAATCCCTATTTGTTTTTGAATATAAACTTCATCTTGAATAACATCTTTCTAGTAATGGGGAGTGATAAGACTCTCTAACAATATAGACCTTTCTATACTATTCACATGTAGATTCTGGTGCTCAACAAATCTATTTTTATATGATGTTCTCATAGAAGCCACCACATGTTGTATCCCATGTTTCTACATGTAGTATTCAAACTCAATGGATTTATACTCTCCACTATTCTGAGACCGAAATACATTGATTATTCATCTAGTATCATTCTCCACAATTCAGTGATAAGTTTTCATGCAATCAAGCACTTGTTGTTTCCTGCATATAACCATCACACAAGCCATTCTACTACAATAATCTATGAAAAGAACAAATTACCTTTCTCCAGGAGTTCTAGAAAAATTTGTTGGACCACATACATCTTTATGAATTAGATCAATAATATTTGATGCCCTTTTCTTCTTTGGATAATATGAACTGCAGAACAAATTCCCTTGAATTAAATCATCAAAAGCCTTTTCCCTTTCAAGATTTTGATTGTAAAAATTCATGAATATATTCATCTTGGAAGTATTTTCCATTTATTATTGATTTATGTGACCCAACCTCCGGTGCCTCAAGTTGTTTTATTCTTTAAAAGTCATGAAACAAATGTTCTCTTTACTATCAAATTGATATAGGATTCTATCTGTTCTGTAATATTTCATTAGATAATACAATATTCTCCTTTTTATAGTGTAAAACTTTTTATTGAACGTCACTATAAGTCCTGATTCATAGATCTGACTCACACTCAGAAAATTATGATCCAACCCTTCCATATAAATAACTTTGGTATTCTTCAGCTCAGTACTTGCCAATTCAGTACTTCTATTGACTTTCATCATCAGAGAAATATCATTTTTGAATCTCCATATTCCATCAACCTTTTTCTTGACATTATTTAATAGGTTTACATTTCCCATCATATGGGTTGAGCATACACTATCAAAAATCCAAGTGTTTTTTTCTTTGTAACTTTGAGAGATACTTCTAAAAGGTTGGATTTTCCAATTTTTTTCCTTCCATGAAATATTATTTTGAGTAAAGGATAAAAATATATTTTCAAATCTATTTTCCATGTGTATAGGTTCTTTATACTAATACTCTTCTTACAATGGAGATAACTTGTTTATGAGAACAATACCATCTGGTTGGTGAGTATTGATTTGTCTATGAGTTCAATTTGAATTGTTCCTGCAATTTCCCTACCTGCAATCAACATTTTTATTTTCAATATTAGAGAAATGAAAAAAATATCCAAAAAAATTATTTCTTCTATAAGAATTGGGATAATAATATGTTATAACTTTTTTGAATTCTTAGCTCTTCCCTATTCAAATCTCTCTTTGCCTCTTCACAGTATGACATGATATGATCCAGATAGCCACAAAATTTACATTTCAAAAGTGGAAATTTCTTTTTCACCTCTATTCCCCCGCATGTCATCCTTACTAGAAGGATAGATTGACTTTATATCATCTTGGGAAACATGGGGATGGTTTTTAGTCCTCTTTTCAGTATGATTTGATACTTTCTTTATTTGGACGTTAGGTGTATTTGTGATATTGATGAATTTCAATTTTCATTTATTTTGGCCAATTTTACTTCAATCATTCTATGTTTCAGAATTACAACCAATTCCTATGTTTTAAATGCATGAGGGTATATTATCATTCCGAACCTTTTCAACACCATCAGAATCACATTTAACTCTCTCTAACAGTATAGCATCTGAGAATTTTCCAAACTGAATTTTCTTATTTGTTTCTTTTGGACCAGATTCACTATCAAGTTTACTCATAATAGTAATGAATTTTTTCTTCGATTCCCTAAATAGTTTTGGAGTTCTCCTCTAGTCTTGATGTAATTATATTAATGAACTTATCATGTTCTTCAATTCCAGGCTTTAGATCCGCTACATTTTCAGTGCTACCAAGAATTTATGATAGTACTTTCACAAATTTTTCTAGTCATTTAATTTCAGATTTAAGCTAATCAACATAATCTTTGGATTCTTCATCAACTTTTCCTCACTTATTTCACCTCTTAAAATGATTCTAAATCTTACCAAAAGCATCCTTGAGTTTCAATTTGGGTTTGACATTGGTGTTCAACAAATTATCTCTAGCTTCCTCTCCTTTTGGTCCTAATTTTTTCAATGGTAGCCATAATTGATGCATTGCTTCCATATTTAAATTTGGGTTCTTCTTCCTCAAAGAATTCATTATCATTATATTCCTCTTCACAGAAATAATCTTTCCTCTATAGTTTCTTACCATACTTGAAGTATCCCATTTTTAAAAACATTTTTTTAGGCTTTTGTATATCTCGAGCTTTGATTTATTGGTCATAAAACATTCTTGTGCCTCAAGGGGAAATGTTCCCAACTCTACAATAATGATAACAAGACATAGGTAACATACCTTTAAATTCCCATTTTCCCTTATTGAATTTCTTGTCAACGAGTAAAAGAATTTCTTTTTACTCATTATCTTAATAAATAATATCTTTTGAAATTTCAAATCTGTCCATGGATTTGAATGCCATTTCCTTGGTTACCTGATTTTTTTTATCTTCTATTTTGACTCTCATCTCACTTCCAACAACATACCCAACAGATCATCCAGAGAAAGTTTGGAATGATCCATTTCTTCAAGGGATGACACCTTTTTCATTTTAAAGAGGTGGAAGTATTATCAACATTTTATATACAATATCTATGTCTTTTATTTCTACACCAAGTACTCATATTGCTCCAGTAACTTCTATAATTATAATGAAATATGTATCTACATTTTCATTAGGTTTCATCTTCAGATCATCAAAAATATTGTGAAAAACTTGTAGTTTTATCTCCAATACTTTACTGTCACCATCATAAATGTTATCCCATTTTTCCCACATAATTTTTTTTACATACATATCATCACCATTAGATATATCTGACCAGAAAGATCTATAGAGAGGGAGTTCTATGAGTTGGAATCTACATCAATCATTTTCCCATTTGTATTAATCATAGACATCCCAATTAGACTAGTGACTTATATTCTTTCTATAGAAAAAAATAGGACTTCCATTCCAAGAGATCCTAGATGATATTTGTTTATGTTCTTCCATATTAGAAAATTTCTCCCATCAAATAGGGGGAATCCTCTTACAATTATTGCATTATACATTAAATAAATGAATAGATGATTCAACACTATCAACCTTTACACTCTAATACCATTAAAAGGACCCCAGAACACCCTGAGAGGGGAGGGGTGAATTAAGTTTCCAACATTATTTTTTAAACTGATGGCTCTTGTTCCCAAATTGGTAGGAACTTGTTAAACCTTCTTGATGAGAAAGAGACGAAAAAAAACAATCTCATGCAAAGAAAAGACACAAAATTTTACTTGGTTCACCACTAAGGGCTATGTCCAAAGAGTATATGCTGGCATTTTTTAGTTGTATCAAATTACACTAATATTCACTAGTTGTGGAGTACAATAGTTTAGCATAGTCACTCTATTCCAGACGCATTTCCTTTAAAAGGGATTATAGATAACTCATTGTGTCTCTCAGATCACTTCCATTAACTCCCCCTTTCTCACTACATTGGGAAGAATCTAAACACAGTTTATTGAAATGAAGGTCTCTTCAATTGGGTCGCATTAAATCATGGATCCTTAACTTTATATAGATGGTATATTGAAGTATCATTTTCCCCTATAGATGTAATCTAATTTTCTTTATATATTTTTCTCCTAAAACATTCCTCCACGTACTGGGATTTTTCCTCCTCGTACTAGAGTTCTTCATGTACCACCTTCGTGTATCGCCTCTGTGTACCACCCCTACAAGTCGCGACCGTGTACCACCTTCAACAATCGCGTTCCACATATGGATTTTCTTCTAAGTCAATGTAACGATTCTTTATTGTGGACCATATTTTTTATACCACCTTCCATTGGGTACAATCTTACTCCACATACCACCTACTTTACTAAGCTTCTTCTTCCACAAAGTATTTCTCCTCTATGGTCCACTTGTAATAACCTGTTTTTTCACTAAGGTATGGATCCTTTAATTTTTAGTCTAAATTTTATATTTGGACCAAAAAATGTATGACTAATTAGTTGTTAAAGGTTACATGGTTTTTTAGGGCTTTTTAAGATTGTGGAACCCATCTTTTTGGAGAAAACAGACCCTATGCATAGTTTAGAGTAAACTGTGCAGAATTCCCTAGGGTTTGGAAAACCGTGCAGATGGTGTTTTTTCAGACAAATCCACATCGCATGGTTGGAGAATGACTATGCGGCCTAACCATGTGTGTTCCCCTTTTTCATAGGTATCTATGAAAGGTTTTCCCATGGATTGAAAAACAATGTGGACCAAACCGTTTGAACAGATCCTCCCCGCATAGTTTTCACAAGATTTGACAAATTGTGCTGACAAACCATGCATAGGTTAAGTTTTTGAGTATTTTTTTCTTATAGTTTTCCCTTAATTACCTATTGATACCCCTCCTACCTATTAATCTAATTTTATGTGGTATTGACATATTTTTCTTTGAATTTGGGGATTTTCGAAGATCTAAACATGGAATCAAGAGATCTCATTTGTCTAACATCAGATCCCTCTTCCATTTGTCACATTGGACGCACAATGGTAAGTACTCTAGTCCTATTTAGCCATTATTATTATCTTTTGATCATTACCAAGATATACCCATGTGAGTTTTTTCACCTTTTCTTAGATCTACTATGATCTTAGGCAAATCAAAGGCCGATATTGGAGGAGAAGGATCATACAACCCTAAGGTGGGTGGTTTATAACATATCCCTAAGGTTCATTGATTTTTTAATGTTCGTGTAAGTCCCAACTATTTTGTTTGAAACTATTTCTTAAATTTACATGCCATGAATATACTTGATATAATCGTATGGTTATGCTCTTTCCAAATGTGTGAATATTTGTTAATGGTTACACCCAAAACTCAATCCACCTTATGTCAAAGGTTGTTCCATAATTTGGATTTTAGTGTTTTTGACACTTTTGATCCAGCTTTTGGGTGTTCCCTTACTTGAACTTCCTAATGGAAATCCTTCCAATAATAAGTGTTTTTTTGTTTAATAGGGATTGAATAATGGAATGTCCTATGCATGCTCACTACTTGACCCGCATAAGGTAAGTGCTTCAAAATGGTTATTAAATGTGAAATGTGGAAGGGAAAGTATTCTAAGTATATAACTTGGCATTATTTAAAGAGATTGAATAAAGGTTACATGTTCATTTCACCCCTTTCTATGTTTACATACAGTAGTAGAGTGAACCTCAATAATTGAATATGCCTTAATGGTTAACTAAGACATGATTAAATGGTTTCAATGCTACTTGGACTATCCAGACTAATGGAATACAAGGCTTGGACCAATAAATAAATGGTATCAAATCTACTTGACCTATACACACTAATGGAAGGAAATACTTGAACCAAATGAATTATTACATGATTACAACATCAAATAGGAATGGACTGACTTGAGCTCACCTTGGATTCCAAGAGAAGAATACCTTGAGTCACTGGAACCCCATTACGATTCAAGGATGCAGTTTTCCTAGGTTTATACCCACCTAGACACCAGTAATTTTCTATTCTTTGGATGCTGAGTATACTACTGTAGAGTCCTTTTCATTACTAAAGGATACCTCAGATACACTTGTTGTGTCTATATTTGACTAGTAGGTGCCATGGTGAAATCCCATAGGGCCCTGTCATTGCTTATCCCTGTTTTACCTTGGTTGATCACCTTGGAATCGGTATGAACCTTATTGTGGACTTCCATGGATTATGCTCCTTAGAATACACTATTACCCCTTAGCTAGACTCAGATACTCCTAAGTTAGTGGTATGTGAGATTTACATTACCTTGGTTTTTAGCCTAGAACTCCCTAACTGAATATCATTGTCAGGTTACCTTGTTACGTCTGGGTACATTCAATAATTTTACTACCAGGAGGAGATGTCTATTCTAGAAATTCCCCACATGACCTATTAAAATTAAATGTTAATTACTTAATTAATGAACTGGTTACATGTTTAGACACCATCCAATGGATGAAGTAGCTACTTTGATATTTAGTTACATTGTACAGTTTTCCTTACATAATATATGCATGCATACACACTTCTATATTCCATTATACGGGCCAGATGTTATAGACACCATTGGTGGTGGCCCACTTATATTTATCTCACACCCTCTCTAGGAACCATTTGGGACCCAAATAAGATTACATGGTTACTGGTATTGACAAAGGGAAGAATACAACTTCCAACACTTGATTGTGTGCTGATATGATTGAACTTCATAGAGTATGACCCCGTAGGATCGTAGGATTCATGGAGTAGTCTTTGTTTTCTTTTACCTCGTGGAACAAGTTATGCCTGCTGTTTTGTATCCATTCTTTCCAATTTTCTAGTGACATGACATTACATCATCATTGTTCTATTTGATACAGTTATTGTTATTCTTGTTCATCTATTGCACCGATTTTTTTATTCTGTTTATTTATATTACTTACTCTGTTTATTAATATTCCTTTATATTCCAATGGCTGTACTATACTCTGATAAAGAAGCAATAGTCTCCCTATGTGTTGGGAGCCTTCTTGAATGGCACACCGCGTAATGCCTCCTAAATTGTAGCACCATGCAGTTTCTCTATTAATGAGGTGTTTTTAATGCAGGCCAAGACTGTGTGAATTAGTTCACTCGGTGACATGATTTTGACCTAGAGACATTATTTAACCTAGATTATTTTTCCTATATGACGAGGAAGCGACAAGGAATTATAGCACACCGACACCAACAACACATAGAGAAAATCCTATTTGGTGATCTCCTTTCATCAACAGTCATTTTTCTTGCTCTCCATATTTGATTCAATACTTTATTCTTGATTATTACGTTTGAGATCCCTTACATTTTTGGGGAGTCTCTATAGTGTAACTCATGATTTTAGTGGATCTATCTTCCTAGACCAGGTCCTGTGGGTTTTCCATTTTTGGGTTTTCTACGAAAAAATTTCTAGTGTAAACATTATATTTTGCACTTATTTTTTTCGTTGCATATCCACTATTTGCAGGGAAATATTTTATTTCCACTGTGCATTTGTTTTTCAGTTGTTTGAGAGTTTGTCACTTTTCCATCTTTCCAAACATCTAGTTTCAGAGGGTTTGGTTTTTTATTTCCTTTTAATTATATAACCCAATTACCGTCATATGATTTTTTTGAAAGTTACCAACTACCATAGGCGGTGACTTAAAATGAAATATCTTCTTTTGGTCAAGAAAATGTATCTTCTAGTGTTTATTACCCAGAATCTAGAAAGGATTTCAGATGAAAAATTGGCGTTCAAGCATGAGATGGTTTGTGTCTTCATTCACCAATGGGTTGAATACAACATGATGAACCGCACTATCTGCATCTCTCATGCCAGAAACATTTTGAGAGAATCTTGAGACGACCTACGCTTCCAATATGGGAAACAATAAATCGTTTCTTCCCAGAAAAATGATGAATTTGAGGAACAAAAAAATTTCATGTATTTCTTACATCATAGGTAAATATTAGCAATGTTTTGATCAGTTGTTTCACATGGTTATCAATTTTGAAAATGATGTTTTAGCTGTTTTATTTCTTAACACTTTACTCGATTCTTGGGAATATTTATGTGTTACTCTAACTAGTTGTGCTCTTAATGGTGCTGTAAAATTTAGTTTTGTTATGTTTTCTATTCTAAATAAATAGTTTAAGAGACGTACTCAGGAGAAATATTATTCAATGCTTTTTTAATAGAGAACAGGGGGAGAATCCAGGACCCGGGATAGAGCAGTCGAGGTAAGAGTAGAGGCATAAGCAAATCTAGATCAAAGTAGAGAGATTTTGAATGTAATCATTGTGGTAATAAGGGGCATGTTAATAAGTTTTGTTGTCAGCTAAAAAGATAGAATAGAATGAAGTAAAATCCATTGAATAAAAATGTTGATCGAGATGATCATTTTTTCACTGCTATAGGGGTGATCTTGTTATTATTTATGAATCCATTAAAATTGCTTCTGATTATTCTTGCTGGGTTGTTGACAGTGGTGCATGTTTTCACATGACATCGAAGAAGGAGTTATTTATATATTACAGACTAGGTAATTTTGGGATTTTGAAGATGGGAAATATTGATCATTCTAATATTGTAGGTATCATGAATATTTGTTTAGAGACAAGTATAGTAAGTAAGATGATTTTGAATAATGTCTGACATGCACCATAGGTTGACTTGAATCTTATTTCTACCAGTATTGTTGATTATGAAGGGTTTATTAGTACTTTTGGTGATTTAAAATGGATGCTTTCCAAGGTCTCATTAATTATGGCTCTAGGAAAGATGCAATAATGTTTTTACTAGAGTAGAGATTCTATTTCTTGTGATAATACTTCTGTTATTGTGTGCAGTGTTTCGTCCACGTTGTGGCATAAGAGCCTAATTCACATCAGGGAGAAAGGTCTTGGTTTTTTGACCAAGAGAAATATTTTTCCAGATTTAAAGAGTGTCAAATTGGACACATGTGATCATTTCATGGCTAAGAAATAGAGCAGAGTGAGTCTCAATAGTCATCCTCCACACATGAAGTCACAATCACTTGAATTGGTATATTCTGACGTTTGTGGTCCTTTGAAATCTATGAACTTTACTGGAAGTATTTATTTTGTGACATTTATTAATGAATAATCATGGAAGCTTCAGGATTCTATTTTGAATGAAAAAAGTTAGGTGCTTAGTGTTTTTAATAAAATTCATGTTTCTGCTAAGAGGGAATTTGGAAAGAAATTGAATTGTATCCCCACTGATAATGGGGGAGAGTGTTGTGGTCCATTTGATCAATATTTTAGGAAGGAAGTTATTCGGCATCGGAATACTCCACCAAAAACACCTCAGTTGAATAGAGTAGCTGAGCGGATGAACATGATTTTGTTGGAAAGAGTTCGTTGTTTGCTTTCAGAAGCAAAGTTAGCTGGACATTTTTTGGGTGAGTCTTTACATACTTCTATTTATATTATCAATTTATCACCTGTGTTTGATTTGCATACAGACAATACTGACAAGTTTTGGTAGGGAATAAATATCAGGTATGATCACTTGCATGTTTTTAGATTCAAGGATTTTGTTCATGTGCCTAGAGATGAGATATCCATGATAGATGGTAAGACACACCAAATAATATTTATTGGTTATGGACATGATGAGTTTGGGTACAAGTTCTATGATATTATTTTGAAGAAACTAGTTAGAATCTGTGACACACTGTTTAAGGAGGATCAGATTATTACATACATTGATTAGGGAGAAAAAATATACTTCTCCAACTTCTGTTGATTTTTTCAGTCTTGAACCAGGTTCTAGTTCACATTTACCTCATATTTTTGATTTTGATGATCACAATGATGTAAAAAATGATGCTCAAGGTGAACAGGTTGGAGTCGATGTTTCTGATGCACCTTTTCTTTCTAATGATCCAGTTCCAAGGGTTATTAATGAACCCGTAGTTCTACATTGGAGGTCCTCAATACAACATATCAGTTCTACTAGTTATTCACTTGATGAGTATGTGATCCTCTTTGAAGGGGGAGAACCATGGTATTTTTATAAGGTAATTTAAAGTGAACAGAAATATAGTTGGGTTGTGGTAATGGATGATGAGATGACATCATTTCACGACAACCATACTTTTTAGCTAGTGAAGTTAACGGGAGGTTAGAGAGCTTTTCAAAATCAGTGGATTAATCAGATTATGAATTAAAAATACAGTTCTATTCCATGATACGAGTAAATGTTTGTTTTTAAAGGATTCCATCCTAATAAAGGTTTTTATTTTTATCATATTTTATCACCTATTATCAAAATGTCTTCTATTCAGGTTGTTCTTGGTTTGGATGCTAGTTTGGATCTGTATATTGAGAAGATTGATGTGGAAATAGCTTTCATCCATGGAGATTTAGAGGAGGATATTTATTTGGAGAAGCCAGTGGTTTTTTTCGAAAAATTTAATGAAAATCATGTCTGTAGGTTGAATATGAGTTTGTATGGTTTGAAGTAAGCTCCATGGTAGTGGTATAACAATTTTTAATTGATCATTTCTCATCAGGGATTCAAGAATACATCTTCTAATCATTGTGTTTTTATTAAGTTATTTACTAATGATTATTTTAATATACTATTACTTAATGATTATGATACATTCATTTTTTTCCCTGATACTTCTATAATTGACAGATTGAAGAATGATCTTTTTTAGTCTTTTGTGATGAATGGATTTGGGCTAGCACAACATATTCTTGGCATGGAGATCTCCCATGATAGTAAGGCCAAGAAATTTTGATTATCTCAAGAGCGATACATTGGGAAGGTTCTTAATATATTTTTTATGGATAGATCTAAAGTGGTTATTACTCCACTTACTTTACATTTTAAGATTAGCACTGGTCATTCACCTTCTACTGATGATGAAAGAGAGAGGAGATGCAACACATACCTTATACATCTGTCGTTGGATGTTTGATGTATACTATGGTGTATACTAGACCTAATATTGCTCATGTAGTTGGTGTGGTCAGTTTTTTTCTGTCAAATCATAGTAGAGAGAATTGGAGAGCAGTGAAGTACAATTTTTGTTATCTTCTCTGTACTTCTGATCTGATATTGTGTTTTGGAAAAGGGGAACCTATGCTTTGTGGATTTATAGATTCAGATATGACAGGAGATATTAATTCAAAGAAGTATACTTCAGGATATTTGGTCACTTTTGTAGGGGGAGCCATATCTTGGTAATCTAGATTGTAGAGATGTGTTGCTTTATCTACCATAGAGTCAGAGTTTATTGTAGCTATCGAGGCATACAAATAATTGTTTCGGAAGAAAAAGTTTATTTGATAGCTCAATTTAAATCAAGGCAGGTTTGTTTTATTTTTAAATAGTCAGAGTGATATTTTTTTGGGAAAAAATACAACATTTCATGGTAGGTTTAAACATATCAATGTTTGGTATCATTGGATCCACAACATACTTGATTGGAGAGAGTTAGAGCTTGAGAGGATCCATACTGATGAAAATGGGCCAGACATGTTAACCAAGAGTATAATCAGAGGAAAATTTGAGACTTGCCAATTGATTTCTGGGTTGGAGATGATCTCCACTTGATTCAGAGGGGGAGTTTGATGGGTGCCTTCCTGATTGGCGCACCACATAACACCTACTAAATTGGAGCACCATGCAGTTTCATTATTAATGGGGTGTTTCTAATGAGGGACAAGAATGCTGGAATTAATTCACGCGGTGAAACACTTTTGATGCAGAGAAATTATTTGACACATATTATTTTTCCTATATAAGGAGGTAGTGAAAAGGAATTTCAACACACCGACACTAACAAAACTGAGAGAAAATCACATTTGGTGATCACCTTTCTTCAACGATCATCTTTCTTGCCCACCATATTTGATTCACTATTTTATTCTTGAGTATTACTTTTGAGATCCCTTCCAATTTTGGGGAGTCTCTACCATGTACCTATTGATTTTAGTGGGTCCCTCTATCTAGACTAGGAACCATAGTTTTTCCCTTTTCGGGGTTTCCACGTAAATATTTTTGGTGTCAAATTTATATTCTATAGTTATTTTGGTCCCTACAAATCTTCTATTTGGAGAGATAGAATTTATTTCCTCTATGCATTCTCTTTTTATTTTTTGTGTGTTTGTCACATTTTTGTCTTTCCCAACATCAACGACACACCCTAGGCCCTCTCTTCTAGTCAGTAACCTTTGGAATTCAGGAAGATGCGCTTGAGGCTATGTGGCCCACTGGGATCGGTGCACCAGTTAAGTGGCATCTGGGTCCGAGTCGTCAAAAAGTGGTATCAATGGTAGTTTCTTTTCATACTTTACTATTTGGAGATAAAATATTGGAGAATATAAATGCTCAGTACTTGGTCAGAATCTATGCTTGGGCGTCGCGAATCCATGTTCGGGGTAAATGACAGGTTGCCCAAAATGAATTTTTTTTTCTATTTTTCATATTACATTTGATATTATTTCACCATTGGGTGAAACACATTCTATGCAGGGTTATTGATTATTATTCTTTTGAGAATTTATTTCATCATTATCCCAATGATATGAGGTCTTGGAGAATCACTACATGCATCATTATAGACACCTATAATTCACATGTCATGCATATTGCCAGGCCATATGGGTGAATTTCAATGGTTTTCATTACTTGATATGTCTGTAAGTGCTGAGTGATGCTGTGATAGTTACTTGTACTTGTATTACTTTGGATTCGATTGAGTGATTGAATATATCAATTAACGAGGTGTATGGGACCTCATGGGATGGGATGAGTAATTTACTAAGTCGATTTGTTATTCTATAAGTAAGTGGGTATCATTTCTGGTGATAGGTGTATGTGAACTGATTCATCGAAAAAGGATATCCATTATAAATTGAATCCTGAAATCTAAAATGAATTGGTTTCACATACTTATCATTACTTGTCATGTATATGAAAGGTAAAAGAGTGAACCTCAAAATTAACTGCAAAATTACTTAAAAATTATACGTGAGGACTTACCAATACCTGGCCATCTAAGAATGTATTTTGGATGGTATGCTTTGGGTCGTGAATTTTACCAATTTTATCTTCCATTAGTGCTTCTATATTATGTTTCATGGATTTTTGTATGGTGTGCTTGGAATTTGTAGACAAATTCCATCATGATGTCCTCCTGTTGTTCTCCAGGAAGGTGGTGAAGACCATTCTACAGACATGGTGGGCTCTGAGCTGCTAATCTTACTTCCAGGAGTGCCACATGAGGAAACTCCTATTTTACCTTATCTGATCACTAATGCACAAGTCCATGATAGTTTCCTACATCTCATTAAGTCCATTCATGGTGATCCATGGGTTGCACCTATGATGGATGATCTGACTCGTGACTTCCAACAGCAGCATCCTCCAACTTTTTCAGGGGATGACAGTTCTCAGGAAACTGAGTCTTGGCTAGAGGCCATGCTATCTATATTTGAGCATCTGGAAACACCACCAGAGCATAGAGTTAATATTTCTACATACATTATTTGGGATATTTCCAATCATTGGTGAGATGTAGTTACCTAGACTGGTCGTCATTGAGGAATGTTATGGGTTGAATTCCAGACTGCCGTCTATGATCATTTATTTCCTCAGGAACTGAGAGCTGATAGAGCTATAGATTTCAAGTATCTTGAGTAGAATTATATGTCATTTATGGATTATTCATCATATTTCACTAATTTACCACACTTTTCACCACCTCTAGCTAGTGATGAGCTTTCACATGCTAGACATTTTGAGGATGCGATCAAGTACACCATTCGAACCTAGGTGAATGTCTTATGCCTTCCTAACTTTTCTGAAATAGTTGATCTGAACCTTATCATTAAGAATAACCTGGCCGAAGACATTATTATTGTGTTTAATAGATCATTGTCGCATCAAATTAGTAGTATTTTCGGAGGAAGGAAACATTTATTTAAGGTTTCCAGTTAGGAAAGTGGCATCCAGAGTATCCTCTTTGATAGCTATGTGGCACTGCATTACTGTGGAAGATCGGGGCATAGAAATCCCCAATGTGATGGAGACCCTATAGAGTGTCGATCTTGTAGACATATGGATCATCTTTAGCACTTTGGAAGGACCTTTCCACCGTCTTCGAGTGGAAAAAGATCAATTTTATCTACACATTCAGAATCAAGTTCATTTTTCACTATGTCAGGTGGGGAGTTGGTATAGCACCGATAGGTCTGGCTGAGGAGGAGGTTGTGGTTGTGGTAGTCAGATCTCTAATCACCACCAGCACCAGTAGAGCGGTCATGATCGTGGTAGATCATCTATTTCCCAAGGATGAGGATCGGGTTAGTTTCATGCCTTATAGCCGATACTCAAGGATCAGGCTGCAAGACCATATGTAGTAAGAGGTCCTATTCTAGTAGCCTCTACTATTGACTATACATTGTTTGATACAGGTTCTTCAAACTCTTTTATTTATGTATCTATCATGGAACGTCTTAGACTAGAGATACAATATCACTATGGTGTAATGACCCTAAATACACCATTGAGAATATGGACGAAGGGAATATGCCAGTGCATGGATTGTCTAATTGAGGTTGGATGTTACCCTTTCTTGTGGAATCTCATTGTTCTATAAATGAAGATCTTTGATTTCATTCACAGGTTGGAATAATTAGTATACTATTACGCCTTTTTTAATTTCAATGGTTGTAGGGTATCTTTTACATCACCAGAGGGAAGCATTTATCTTTTCAACTGTGAGTGGAATGTCCAATATGGGATAGTTGGACCGAAGAATCATGGGCTAGGTAGAGTGACAAGCCAAATTGAAAATATTTTCATGAAGGATCGGGTTTTTATTTAAACATATTTCCCTCTAGTAGTTGATCGTTTCTGGGAAGTCTTTCCTGGTGACTTTTCTAGTTTACCTCCTAAGAGATGGGTAGAGTTTACAATTGAGTTTCTTCTAGGAGTATCTCTTGTGTCCATTCCTCCATAAAGGATGTCACTTAATAAGATTCAAGAGCTTAAGCGGCAGATAGAGGACCTAGAGGCCAAAATCATTATATGTTCTAGTATATCCTCTTGGGGTTCACCCGTGCTTTTTTTGAAGATTGAGGATGAAACCTTACTTCTATGCATGGATTAATTTTTTTTGAACTAGATTATGGTCCGGGACCAGTATCCACATCCTCAAATAGAAGATCAATCTGACCAGCACTGAGGAGAAAAGGCATTTTCTAAGATTGACCTGAGATCGGTATATCATCAGGTGAAAGTCAGACCATTAAACATACATCATACATCTTTTCACAGTAGGTAGGGTCTGTAAGTGTATCTGGTCATGCTGTTCAGTCTTACAAAAGTTCCAGCCATTTTCATGGCATTGATGAATAGGGTTTTCTGCCCCTATTTGGAATTTTTTTCATGGTCTTTATCGATTTCATCTTGGTGTATTCTTGCACTAGAAACGACCATGTCAAATATCTTGAGATCATTTTGAGTACACTGAGAGAGCATCAGCTTTATTTCGAACTTCTTAAATTTGATTTCTAGATTTACAAGGTCTACTTCTTGGGTCATATTATTTCAGAATTAGAAGTATCTGCTGAACTTGAAAAGGATATTGATGTAGTTTTCTGGGAGCATCACATGAATGTGTTTGATATCAAATGATTCGTAGGGATCCCTGAATATTAAAAGCATTTAAAAGAGGATTTATCACATATTGATTCACCTCTTACTGTATTTACAAAGAAGGGAGTTAAGTTTATGTGGTTAGAATCAGGTGAGAAATCCTTTCAGGAACTGAAAGGGAGGCTTATCCTAGCATCGATTTTGATTATTATCGACCCTATAAATGGTTATATCATCTTATGTGATGTATTAGGAATTGGAAAAGGTGAAGTTTTGAGGTATGAAGACAATGTTGTTGTATACTGTTAATGGTATTTTAGGCCTAATGAGAGAAATTACATGACACATGACCTTGATCTAGTAGCAGTTGGCAATGCCTTACATTTCTGGAGATATTATCAGTTGGTTGAGCACTTTGTGGTGTATAGAGCTCACAAAATATTCAAGTATATCTTTTTTCAGTGTGAAATAATCCTCATACAATGGAGATGGGTCAAATATCTACAATTCTTTGATTTTGGGCTTGCCTATATTCCTAGAATGGAAAATTTGGTTGCAGATGAATTGACTTTAAAAACTCAAACGTAGTCCATACATGAAGCTAATGATCAATGGGGGTTAATGGACCTATTTTCTAAACATCATATAGAGTTTCATGATATTCATGAGTAGTCATAACTCTCATCTTTAATAGTTACCTCTTCGCTCCTTGAGAAGAGTAAGCAGTTTTCAAATCTTGATGATTTGGTTCTTCATGAGAGTATATCTGGAGAAAACCCACCTCTATATTGTTATGTGGATAGAGATGACATCATGTGACTATGTGAACATATCTAGGTTCTTGTAGATATGATAGAGGAGTTGATGAAAGAGTCACATGCTTCTCAGTGGGTAGTTCGTCCAAGCATCTCGAAGATGTATCAAGATATGCGATGCTAGTATTGGTGTCCTGGGATGAAATGTCCGATTTCAAGATTCATCACTAGGTGTTCAATATATCATTAGGTGAAGGCTGATCACCAAATACCTATAGGCTTGTTACAAAAACTTCTAGTCCTAGAATGGAAATTGGAAGATGTTGCTATGGAATTCATAGTTGACTTACCTTGGTCGCTGAGGTGTAGCGACGCTATCTGGGTAGTCATTGACTGACTAACAAACTCATCAAACTTAATTATTATGTGGTATACATTCTCAGTTGATGAATTGGGAATAATTTATATCCGTGAGATCATAAAACTACACGGGGTTCCTCATGCTATCGTTTTATATTTGGACTGTCATTTCACTTCACGGTTCTGGTAGGGTTTACAGAAAGCTATGGGATCTCAGGTGATTCTATGAACATCCTTTAACCCTCAAACTCATAGAAAATTAGATGTATAATACATGATTTAGAGGATATAATCTGAGAATGTGTCCTTGATTTCAGCAGTTCTTTGGAGAAGCATATCCCTCTTATCGAGTTCTCTTATAATAAAATTTTCTAGGAGAAAATCCAGATGGATCCATTTAAGGCTTTATATGGTAGGCCATTCCATTCACTGTTGTGCTAGATAGAGGAAACTATGGAAACCCTACTAGGTCCTCATCTTGTTCAAGTGACTTTAGAATAGGATCAGCTGATCAAAAAGCGTATGAATACTGCTCAGTCTAGACTGAAATCTTATGTCGATCGTCGTTGAAGAACATTGAGTTCGAGGTTGGGGATCGTTCTTTTCCTTTGGGTATTGTGTAGGCAAGGTAATAGATGGTTACAGAATTAGGGACAATTATCACCTCATTATATTGTGCCGTTTAAAATTCTAGAGTGAGTTTGGCCAGTAGCCTATAGGATTCTACTACCCCAGAGGTACTGTGACATGCACGATGTATTTCATGTCCCACAGCTTCGCCAATATCTTGCTAACTCATTCCATACATTTGATCTCGTGGAAGTAGAGTTACATGTTGATGCTACCGTTGAGGAGTATCCAGTTTGCATCGTTGACCAAAGCACAAAGGATCGTTGAGGAATGTCTATCCCTCTCGTATGGGTGATAAGGCAGCACAACCGAGTACAAAATGATTCTCGGGAATGGGAAGCTAATGTACGTGCTCATTGGCCATAGTTGTTCTTAGATTGAGTTTCTTTACCCTTGGAAGGAGAACTAAGGGGTGAGTTTTTTTAAGGGGGGAGATTGTAAGAACCTGATTTTTCACTCAGGTATGGATACATTAATTTTCTATCTAGATAATTAATTTGGACGAAAAATGAATTCCTAATGATTTAGTAAAGGATCAAGGGTGTCCGAGGCTTATTTGGAGCTGAAAACCCATCTTTTTGGAAAAACAGACCCTTCAAATGGTTTAGAGTAAACTGTGCAGATGGTGTTTTTTTAGACAAAGCCACCTCGCACGGTTGGTGCATGGCCGTGCAGGCTAACCTTGAGAGCTCCACATTTTCTCAGGTACCATTACATGGTTTGCGACTGGTTTGACAAACTGTGCGAACCAAACCTTTCAGATAGTGCCATCCTACATGGTTTGCACACGGTTTGACAAACCGTGCAGATAAACCCAGTGTAGTATAAATTTCTTTGTATTTTTTTCCAGTTTTTTTCCTTAATGACCTATTAACCCCCCACTTTCATGATAATATGAGATTGTGTGGGATTAACCTATTTATCTTTCAATTTGAGTCTTTTAGAAGATCATAACATGGAATCAAAAGATCTCCTTCATCTGAAACTTGATTGATCTTTCGTTTGTCATATTGGATGCACAGAGGTAAGTACTTGAGTCCTCTTTATCCATTATTCTTATATATTTCTCTCAAACTAGATATCCCCTATGTGATAATTTTTCACCTTTTCTTAGATCTAATCTGATCTGAATAAAATCAATAGCTAATACAAGAGGAGAAATATCATACAACCCTAATGTGGGTGGTCTATAACGTAACCCTAATGTTCGTTGATTTTGGAATGTTTGTGTGGGGCCCACCATTTCAATGTAAACCATTTCTTAAATTTAAATTTCATTATTATACTTGATATAATCGTATGGTTATGCTTATTACAAATTTGTGATTAGTTGTTAGTGGTTACATCAACAACTCAATCCTCCTAATGTTGAAGGTTATGCCATAATTGGGATTTTAGTGTTTTGGAAATGTTTGACCCACCATTCGGGTGTGACCTTGATTGACCTTCCTAAAGAATATCCTTCCTATAAAAAATGTTTTGTTTCTTAATGAGGATTGTATAATGTCATGTCCCATGTACGCACACCACTTGACATGCCTAAGGTAAGTGCATCCAAATCGTTATTAATTGTGAAATGTAGAATGGAAATTATGCAATGTATTTAACTTGTCCTTATTTAAAGAGATTGAATAGAGGTTACATTTCTGTATCACCCCTTTCCATGTTGAAAAAAGGTGGAGGAGTGAAACTCAATAATTGAATATTCTTTAATGGGTAACTATGACATGATTAAATGGTTTCATTGGTACATGGAGAATGCACACTAATAGAATACAAGGCTTGGACCAATAAATAAATTGTTTCAACTATAATTAACCTATACACATTAATGGAAGTAAATACTTGAACCAAATGAATTATTTCATGATTACAACATCAAATAGAAATGGGCTGACTCGAGCTTGCCTTGTATTCTGAGAGGAGAATACCTTGGGTATCAGGAACCCCATTCTGATTCAAGGAGGCAGTTTTCCTAGGTTGATACCCATCTAGACATTAGTTCTTGTCTATTCTTCAGATTCATGATATAATACCTTAGGGTATTTTTCCTTATTACAGTATACCTTAGATACACTCCTTAAACCCAGCTTTGACTAGTAGGTTCCATGGTGAAATCCCAAAGGGACTTTTGTTTTCTTATCCTCGTTTTACCTAGGTTGATCACCTTGGACTCGGTATAAACCTTATTGTGGAATGACATGGATCACACTCCTTGGATTACACTCTTACCCCTTAGCTAGACTCATATAATATTGAGTTAACATTCCATGAGATTTACGTTACCTTGGTTTTTACCCTGGAACACCCTCACTAGATATCCTTGTCAGGGTGCCTTGTTATGTCTTGGGACCTTCACTACCTATACTATCACGAGGTGATTTTAGTGTTGGATATGCTTCACGTGACCTATTAAAATTAAATGGTAATTACTTAATTAATGAACTGGTTACATGTTCAGACACCAGCCAAGGGCTGAAGCAAGTACTTGGGTATTTAGTAACATTGTACTATTTTCTATACTTTATATATGCAAGACTGTACACTTCTATATTCCATTACAGGGGATGGATGTTATAGACACCATTGGTGGTGGCCTAATTATATTTATCTCACACCTTCTCCAAGTTTTATTTGGTACATGGAGTATATAACATGGCTCCTGGTACTGACAAAGTGATGCATACATATTCCAACACATGATTGTGTGCTGATAGGATGGAGCTTGATAGCCGATGACTAAGTAGGATCTCAGGATGCTTGGAGTAGTTTTTGTTTTATTTTATCTTGTGGAACATGTTATTCCTATTTTTTTGTATCCATGATTACCCGTTTTCTAGCGATATAAAATTACATTATCATTGTTCCAATATAAATAGTTATTGTTATTCTCATTTATCTATTGCATTAGTTTGATTTTTCTATTTACTTATATTACTTTCTCTATTTATTTATATTCTTTTATATTCCTTCTACTATGCTATACAATACTAATGAGGGCATACTCTTCCCACAAACATACCCTTGGCCCTTGCTGCTATTCAGTAGCCTCTGGCATTTTTAAAGATGTGCTTGAGGCTTTGTGGCCCACTGATCTTGGGGCACCCGTTAAGTGGAATCTGGGTCCAGGTCGTCACACCAATTCTTCTCCCATAGATTCCTCCTCATGATCCATCTTCCAAAAAGAGGCCTTCTTCCTCTATGTATTGTCTTCCCTAAATTTTTCTGGACATTACCGAATAAATTTTAGATTTCTAGTTAATGTCATTGCGGGGTTATCTTCGACAAACTACTTCAAGATTTCTCCAAATTCCTCTTGGATATTTAATCTATGAGCTATCACTTAATGAAGGGATTAGTTACCCTTATATTGAAAAATAGATCCAAAAATCCACTAAACTGAGATTCAACAAATATATTCAACTGCACTGTCTTCACCGCGTACAATGCATCTCCCATGAACCATATAATCTACACGGTATTTGTACCTCAATTCTACCTATGTACCAGGACAAATAAATTCCTTGTTTATGAAAGTGACACCCTCCATGATTTCTCAAAACTCCAATATGATTTAGAGAATGATGTTCCATCCCGCAAACTATTCACCTCCTGTGAACTACAAGACTTCATCGTGAATAGTTTTCCATTATACAAACCATTTTCTTCTGGTCCATATAGTCCCCTTCATCATCCGCATACCGTTCCCATTACATGGTATGTAGTTCATGTCCCATGTGATGAAGTTGCCTTTATTTTCCATTTTTCCTCATTGTTCCACATCTCATGAATTATTATACAGAAATAAATCCTTTTCCAAAAACAAACTCCCAATTTTGAGGCCCAAAAATTTGGATAATACTGGGAAACTACACCACCTTCAATACTGCTTTCTGCCTCAATTTTAAGACCACATTCCTGGAAAACTCTTTGATCAACCCAATGAGGATTAAAAACAACAAAAAACCATACTCCTTTTATAGAAAATAATATCCTTGGTTCCAACAGAGAGTTGAGACCATGATGATTCTGAATGAGCCTATTGGACACCCTTATAGATGAGATTATATGTTCTCATAGTGATAGGAAATATTTGAATGAATAATATCCAAATGATTATTTGGTGAGTTGTGTGATGGTTTGTCTTCCCTTATTATGTGAAATTTCTTTTTATAGTTGAAAATCACAATAAGCAAGAGGATTATGAGGCTTGACATTTTCATGAGTGATAAACTTGGATCATGGTAGTTGACCATGCCTTGAGTAGGCTTGGGACATAGACCTTTACTTGAGTGGTATTGGGTAATGGAAATAGAGTACCCAAGTGAGATATCTAGGATATGATATGATTAGAGGTATAGATAATGGATCGTATATTATGTTATGGAATTAGGGGGTATTATTTGGATATATGACCATAACCTATTCTTTTGGGTAGTGGGTAGAGGTTTAGATAATGCCCTACATTGACTTTTAGGTATGGGGTGATATTTAGGCATAATGGAATGTGATAAGTTAGAATGGTTGATTCTAATAATGTAGTAGAGTAGGTATGATCTATTCCATTGGTGTCCTTGTTAATATATGGTGAATCAGAAAACATGGTGTTAGGGTGGCTGAGTTAGCACACGAAGTTCAACATGCTTGTTGGACATGTTGACATTCCATGTCCATATATGTATATAATGATATATACCAAGGGAACATGGAAATACCATTATTATATTTATTTTTCATTTTACAGAAAATCACCTGAGTGCATGGGTTTATATTTTGCCTACATTCTAATTCAACATAGGATATGAAGTGGATTAGGTTGAAGTATCTTAGGGGTAATTTGATAATGGGTTATGTTGAGACCTAAGGATGGTAGTAGTGATGATGTGTTTAATTTTTTCTTTTGTATATGGGATCATCCCATGCAGAGAAATCATGTTTTATATGGCCATATGTGTGTATCATTCAAGAAATTTATTATAACATTGTGTTTTCTGAATTATGTATATTCTGATTGTGGGTTGTATATGTTTTGGTTATTTTTTCTATTGTATGACTCTAATTCGAGTTTATAGTAACCCAATTGTTTGGATTAGGCTCATGTCACTAGTTAGGGAGGAGTTCTTGTAGTAAATTAACACCTCATTCTGGGGTACTATTGAGTCTCCTTTGGACCAGGCATTACATTCTTAAACTATCATATCATTCATTTTTCCATAATATCCTAAGCCTCCTCCATTAACCATTTATTTTTAAACATTAAACTACCAACATTATTCTTTAGAAGAACCCATTAAAAAGTCCTTTTTGTTTTCAATATTCTTTTATTATGTCAATGGAGTAATGAGGGGTGAAATATGGCTATGTAATTATTACATTTTATCTTGGAAAATGAAAAACATTTCAAGTGAAATTTCTGTTGAGATTTAAGGATACATTTATGAGAAGGTAGGTGGAATATTATCATTACTGCAATTTAATATTAAAATTAATTAAATGGGAAAAAATGATAATGTTTAATGTGTTATATGTGCAATGATTTAGTATCTAAGAATATTTCAATACACTACAACTCTTGAATTTAATGATTTGATTTGGTTTTGGTGTATATTTTTCCTAGGTGAGAAAAAATATATGTGAGGGGGAGTTATTCAATAATAAATTTTAATATTTTTATATAGTAATTCATTAGATATGTCCCCACCATTTCTTAATAATAGTTAAAATTAAAATTTTCAATTTATTAGGATATTTTTTATCCTAACGTTAATATTGACTAAAGTTGGATTTTAATGAAATAATTAATATTCTACAAAAAACACCCAGGCCAAAGATTATTTTGTGTGTTTTAATTATATGAAGGTCAGAAAATCTAAAACACGCCATGAAAGAATTAAATATACAATGGGATATTAAGGAATTGATGAAGGACATAAACCATGTTTTAATTACCAAAAAACCAATATTGGATTATGAGAAGGAATTAGATGTCCAATACATTCTCATGAAAAAATATGTGGATATACATGCATGTTGAATTAAAGTATTACTTTATACATTCTTAGTTTTGAAAATAACAATATAATATTGATAAGATGTTTTACTAACATTATATTTATAATGTTTCTAGAATGTTTTAATAGAAAATAATTAATTTTAATAATGCAAAGATTTATCTGAACTGATAATAAAAACTTTTATATTAGTATGATCCATTAGAATACCTAATGTTTGATCTATTAAAATGACAATTGTTTATTCCATTGAAATGAATAATTTATATTCCATCAGACTAACCAAAGTTCCATCCATCAGATTGACTTAAGTTTAGTCTATCAAAATGAAAAAAAACTAGTCTATCATTATGAATGAGTTTAGTCTATCTATATGACTAATTTTAGTCCATCTGGAAGACATGTTTTATTCCATCATAATAACGTAGTTTATAATCAGATTTATAATTATTTATACTGGTCATTTTAATAGCACTGTATGTGTTCTATATGAATAACATTAGATAAATTTTTATTTATTGATTTTTCAAGTGAAGATCATATGAGGTGGTTCAAAAAACTCCAAGAATCATGAAAATATAACCATTAAAGGAGTGACTATAAATATAGGTGCATCCATGGAGCTAAAATAATATGTTTTTTTAACACAATGGGCCTGAAGATTGCTTTTCTATAATAACTCCTTAATTTTTATTTGTGATATTTAAGATAGGTTTTGTTCTAAGGAATCTATTTGAGGATTTTAATTTCCGTACAACATTTTATCATTTGTAATATGTGTGTGATATGGGTTTAGATTGAGGGATTACATGGAAAAGATGATGGATGATTATGATCTGGATGGTTAAGCGATTATAGGGATTAGAAGACACAACTAATTCTAATATTTTAGATCGAGGAATTTTTTCTGAAGAAATACAGACCTTATAGTTAGGTTTAAAATCATCAATACCTAAATATATGGTTTATTAACTTCCGTAACTATTAATTTTATAGAGTTAAAATATTTTTATAAATATTTAGTAATAAATTATTAATTTTACATTAAGTTTTACTTTTACTTGTTTCAACAAGATATATTTTTCTATTGTTCAGTTTATTATTAATGTTTGTTTTAGTAAATTTATTTTACACTTGGATTTACCAAATGTAATTAAATTCTATTACAAGATTCTATAAATAATATTTACTGTGAGTCTATTATAAGTTACTCCAGTCATTAGACACAATATGAGTTAAATAAACTATAATAAATTGGTTTTTGAGTTAATTAATTTAAAATTTTGATACTACAATTCACCCCCTCTTCTAGCCATTATAACTCTTATGATCATATAATTGGAAGAGTAGTATCTACTGCTTGAATTGATAGTTTTTAGTTTTTTATCTTATCACTGTTTTTTAGGTTTAACAAATTTTTTTATAATTAGTTACTTTATAAATTTTTATTAAAGTAACTTGTATTTTTGAGAAAGTGTTTTTGTTTCTATAAAATGGAAAGTTTAAACATTTGTAATAATGAAAATTTAATTCCAAAAATCCCACCATTATTTTGAAGTTTTTTATTTTGAGTATTGAAGGTAAAAAATGAAGACATATATTATTTACACCAAAGTTGAAAATTTTTATATGTAAACTAGAAATTATAGGATTAATATGAACGAATTTTTAGCATTTACTAATAAAGATAAGTTAGAATATCAGTTCCATTATAAATGAATACATTATTATGATCTATGATAAAAAACATATACTATCAGATATCACATAATGAAGCCTCTAATAAAATTTGGAATATGTTGGAAATAAAAAACATTAGAACATCAAAATTTATTGGGACTAGTAGATATATGATTTATGATGATTATCATGAATCTAATTTCCTATATGTTGAAATTTTTGTAAAGATTCATAATAGATTAATTAAAATTTTCAATAGTTTAGAATCCATTAGAGATAATTTTCTTCAAGATGATATTTTAGTTAACAATATTGTTGAAATCAGGACCAGATAATTGGATTCTAAAATGACTGCTCTGTGTGATACTAAAATAATTAAATATTTGACATTGGATGATATTATTTGTACTCTCATGCAGTACGAGAGAAGTCTGAAGAGAAATGAGTAAATTAAAAAGAATAATGATGGAGCTAATTTTTATTCAACATCATATGTATCTAAGAAATTTTTGTTTGATGATAAAAGTTATAAATATCTGAATAAAGATAAATTAAAAGTTTAAAAAAATAGTAGTTCATCTGAACAAAGTCAAAATGAATTTTCTTAGTTAGCCCAGATGATAAAAATTTTATTTGGGAGAAAGGAATTTCTCTATAAGTATAATAAGAATAAAAAAAATAACTGATAAATAGGATTCTTCTAAAGTAATTTGTTACGAATGTAAGGAATATGGACTTCTAATACCTGACTATACGAAGTTGAAATTAAAAGATAGGAATGATATAAATTATAAAAGGAATTGTAAGAAATAATACAAGCACAATAATAAGAAGAGTTTAATAGCTTCAGACACATAGAGTGAAAGTGGTTGAGAAAATTTACTAGAAATTTCTACTTATAGAAGATATGAGGATACAAAATATCATCTTCTATACTATGATTTCAAAGATAAATATCTTCTTCATGGAAGTGGAAACGACTAAATCTTTAAGTAAACTTACCTTAAATGAAAACTAACCTGACAGTTATGATAATAATAATTTTATATCATCTGATGAGGAATATTCTTCATTATAATAAAAAAAAATACACTACGTAGTTTTTAATAATCATCTATATTTTAAAAACTGTTATAAAATGATAATTATAAATCATTATAAACACGATATTTATGAATAAAATCTTTCTAAAGAAAACTCAAAATTTTTTGCTATTACTACTGAAATATCAGATCTTTACAAAGAATTTAAAGAAACTAATTTTGTGGAAAATAATATTTCTGAAGAATTAGAGAAATATAATTTTGATAAAACTAGTTTATCAAATGATTAAGAAAAAATTAATTCGAATACAACTTATTCTATGGATAATAATCTAGTTATAGAACTACATTCTAAAATATATATTCTAAAAAATCTATTATAAAAGTTTACCACTGGTAAGGAAAATATTCATAATATGTATAGACAAATAATTCTTCATGGAGATACAATATAAATGGGGTTTACTTATAAGAAACCATTTTTTAATAATAAATACTCTATTCTTAACAATTATTTATTTTTTAAAAAATTTAAATTTAGTGGAATCTAGAATAATAAATGGTATTTTAATAAAGTCCAACCCTTAGGTTTTCATAATCCTCACTTATCAAAAGAAAAATCATTTTCTTAAAATAAAAATTTTGGACAAATGTGGATTAAAAAATGTTTCTTTCCAATAATACTAGTCCCAAAGAGGTTTGGTTTCTAAAAAATTAATCTTTCTTTCAGGAGATAAAGAATTGTACCAAACAAACACATGGTACATGGATAGTGGTTGTTCTAGAAATATTACCGGCTCTAAGGATTTATTAAAGGAGATTATAAAATTCAAAGGTGAAAAAATTACATTTGGTGAAAATTATCAAATAGAAATGATTGGAATTTGTAATATTATTCTTCTAGGAAAAGATTTAATTTTGAATATTTTATTAATTATAATTATTAATCACAACCTAGTCAGTATAAGTCAATTAAGTGACGAGGGTTGTTTTTTAGAATTTAGGAATGATAAAAGTATTTTTTAATGCCCAAAATATGTATTTATTATTTTTTCTAGTCAACATGAGAATGTATATACACTAAACATTGATGAAATTTATAACTATGATCTAACATTCCTTAGTGAAACAAAAGATCAACCTTGGTAATGGAAAAGAAGATTAAGACATTGTAGTTCCAGAACATTAGAAAAAAAATCTAAGTAAGGACTAGTTAATGATATACTAGAACTTAAGTTTGACACTTAAAAAAATTATCTGTGATAATTGGGGAAGAAATATAAGTCAAGTTGTAAATATATTAGTAAAGTATCAACTTTTAATTCATTACTATTAGTGTACATGGACTTGTTTGGCACCACACATACTAGAATAATCGATGGAAAATACTATGTATATGTTTTAGTTGATGATTAAACTAGATATTCATGGGTATATTTTTTCACAATAGTTTCTGAATCCTTTTTCTATTTTAAAACTTTTGTAGCCTAAGTTAAAAATTAGAAAAATATATCCTTGATAACTATTCATAGTGGTCATGGTGGAGAATTTTTTAATTCCAATATTGATAATTTTTATAGAAAAAAGCTATAATACATATCTTTGGGAACCTAGAACTCTACATAGAAATTGTCTATTTTAAAAAAGATATAAAATTATTCAATTTTTCACAAGAACCATGATGATTGAATACATAGTTTCTATTTTTTGGGATAAAGTAGTTATTACAAACATCTATACTATAAATTCAGTTTAAAATACATTTTATTTATAAAACTCCTTACGAGTTATGGGATGAAAGATAACCAAAACATTTTTATTTCAAAGTATTTGGATGCAAAGTATTAATTATGAATACTAATGATAAATTACATAAGTTTTCTCCAAAATCTGATAAATGAAAATTTTTAGTTTTTTCTAAAACTAAAAAGGTATATAGTGTTTTTAGTAAAAAAAAATTACTTTTGAGGAAATATTACATACTAAATTAGATGAAAAAAATCCTTTTATTTTCAATGAACCTCAACCCCCAATTTTCCAATGTTATATCAAAAACTATTTTCAACCAATCAGGGAAAGTAATTATCATGAGACTAAAAATGAGGAATATATTTCGGAATTTATAAGTCAAGAATAATTTCAGCCTATCGTTGAAGGAAATAATATTGTAACCCCATGGAATCAATTTATCCTTAAGAATAATCAAAGTGATAATATCATTGGAGATGTAGATCAACCTTTTAGAAATAGAAGATCCTTAAGAGATGAATTTTAACGGTGGAAATTGCATCACAATTTTAACCTAATACTGTTAAAGAAGCCTTAAGTGATAAATATTGGATAGAAGTGAAGTAAGCTGAAATCAATGAATTTAAAAGGAATCAAGTTTGGATATTGGTTGAATGGATTAAAAATACTTATATAATTGGATTAAAATTAGTTTTAGGAATATGTGTGATCAGATTGGAATAATTGTATAAAATAAATCTATACATGTTGCTAAAGGATATAATCAACAAGAAGTCATAGATTATGTAGTAACTTATGCCTCGATAGTAAGACTTGAAGCTCCCTGCATTCTTCTACCATTCGTAGCATTTATTAATTTAAAAATAATTCAAATGGATGTGAAGTGTTCATTTCTTAATGGATATGTAGAAGAGGAAGTTTATGTAAAACAAATCCATGGTTCTGAAAATAAAAAATATCTAGAACATGTTTTTAAATAGACTAAGTATCTTTACAGAAATAATAAATCCCATAGAGCGTGATATGATAGATTAACTGAATTTTGTTACACAATTGTTTAAGGGATATGTAGATCAAACACTTTTCATAAAATAATTTTTTTTAAAATAATCAATGATAAAATTATTTTATTGATTATATTTGTTTAAAATCAAAATATTTAATAAATCTCTCTTTGGATCTTATAAAATTTGATTTTGAAATGAGCATGATTGGAGAACGTACTTATTTTATAGGCATTAAAATTTAACAAAAAAAGTAATATATTTTATATATCAAAATAAGAATATAAAATATATTATTATGAAATTTTGAAATAAGAATACTAAAACTGTTAGTAATATTATCTGAACCGAAAATATATTAAATTTTGATGAATATAGGAAACCATTAGATTAAAAGGTGATTAGAGATATCATCGGAAGTTTACAATATTTAATAGTTAGTTATCCAGATTTAATGTTTTCTATATGATGATGTGAAATATATCAAGCTAATACAAAATAGTCCCATCGTAATGATGTAAAGTGAATTTTTCATTATCTTACGAGAAATATGGATTTAGGCTTATTTTACTCTTCTTGAAATGAATTTTAACTAAAGAGTTTTTCAAATTTAGACATTAATTGATTTAAAATAGATAGAAAAAGTTCTTCAAGAAAAAATATCATTTATTAGGAGAATATTTAGTATCATGATCTTATGAGAAATAAAACTCAGTGGATTTTTCAACTGCTAAAGATTTATATGTGCAATCTAGAAGTTTTTGTGATAAAGTGTTGTGGATAAAACAAAAACTGACATAATTTTTCATGAGTTTTAGTAAAACTAATTTTTTTTTATTTAAAAAAAGTTCCATTTACTTTTATAAAGCCCCAACACATCACTCATGAAAAAAACATTGATATCATTAGTGTTTACATTATTTTGATTTATTTGATCAGTTTTTGTAATTTTATAAACTCTCAAATCCATTTAAAAATTATAAAATATGAATTTTAGAAAAATACATTTATCTTATAATTTTTTAAGAAATAAATAAAGAGTTCATATTATATTTTAAATATTTCTGGTTAAATTTTGATCATAGGATCATATTTGAGTTTGAATTTCCACTATCAAATCTATGGAAGCTGAATCATTACCCTGATCCTATAAATACACCAGTGGGTAACTACATCCAACATAGGTTTTTAAGATGGCTGATGCCTCTTGGCCCTCAAATTTGTTACCATTCCAATTGATTTTCATCCACCTGGTTGGTTTTATTCATCAAATAAAATATTCTAGGCCAGTTCAGTCCCTGTAAAATGTTGAATCTAAAAGATTTTGAAAATTGATAAGTTATGAAAGAAAGGACGGTTGAGAAGAAATGGTATGATAAGACCAATTCCTTCTCAAAATAAATTATAATATTTTAGGGATGGGAGAATGTTTGTGTGGAGAAATAAGACTTAGATATTCATTAGCCAATAATAATGAAGGAATTTTACTCTTTGTTTGAGTTTAGTGTAGAATATGGTTTAGATGTTATAATTTTTAACCTTTTTTACGAGACATATAAGTTAAATAGTCAATAGGTTTCAGATCTTGTTGATTTTATGATTAATCGAGAATCTTATCTCATAACTCACATGCTTCTAGAGAAGAAAGAGAGTTTGGAAAAAGTTAAGGCTAAACCATCATTGTTTCTTACTATTGAGAATGTTATAATGGTTTATCATTTTAAAATGAATGGAAGAGATGTTGTTTTGTGGATAGAGGGATACATAATAGCAATTAAGGGTGATATAGAAACTCTGAAACTGCTAGACATGTTTTTGTATTCCATTCCTTTGATATCAATTTCAGAGAATAAAAGTGGAAAATAATAAAGAAAATTTATAGGGGTTTTGAAAGATATTAAAACACCCAAAACACTCTAAGGTGATGTCATTCTCCCATATATATGGAATTTATTAATATATTTACAATATTTATGAATGAAATTCCAATTAAATCTCACTACATTCCACCTTCTTCAGGATGAAGTGGTACTTTATGTCAATAGTTTTTAGACTTGAATGCTTTACTAAATTATTTTCCAAGTTTATTTTTCTTTTATTTCATCATATAGTTATTAATGGTTATGATACATTCTCCCTCATTTTTTTATGTAGTACTTTATCCATATCATTTGTATCATGTATTGAGTTTTTGAAACATATTTTTCTTCCATTTGGTTTAATGTGATATAATATTTCTTATTGTAGTTCCATAAAATTCATCTTTCGCTAATGAATATTGACCCTCAAGAAGTATACTTCTTATCTCCCACAAATACGATCCAATCAAAATCAGAATAAATAAAAAAATAAACTTGTGTGTTCTTTTTAAACCATAGAGTGAAATTTAGAGTCCCTTCGATATAACACAATAACTATTTCATCATTATAAGGTATATATCCATTGGATTTCTTTGTAATAATGCAATTTTTTTAATAAAAATTAAATTTCCTAGTCCAGTCATTTTAAATAAATTAGGCTACCAATAATCCATTGTAACTATTCTAGATCTAAACTCATCCATTCTTTATCAATTGAAAATATAGTCATATGTTCTATAAGAGTAGAAACCTTTCTCGATTCATCCTTATTAATTTTATTTAATAGCTAACAAGCATAATTTTATTATAAGATAACGATTGAATATTTTATATTTATAATCTTGAATCAAAAAATTAGGTCATCTAACCAATCATAGGCATCTCAAATTATACCCTCATTCATATAAAAAACTCAGAACAACTATTATCATTATTTCAGAAACAAATAATACCATTTCCATAAACACTGAATATGATAGATTTTGTGTCATCTCCCTTGACATAGTGATTATAAACATTATTTTTATTTTTTTAATTTCATAAACCTAAATCTATCTACCATCCATTAATATCACACTTAAGGTGTTTGTATAATATTATATAAGGACTTATTCAATTTGTAAACTTGAGAATTGTAGATACCCAAATCTTGACATTCATGGAAATTACATTACTTTTGCGGAATACTTAATAAATAATAGGAACGAACACTCAAGGACCGTAATAGTTTAGTGTCTTTGGAAACTCGGAACATAATCTTCTAATCGTGGTGAAAGATCTTCAACATCTCCCATAAATATCTTCCCCTTTTGTTTTCTTACCTATAACCTTTCTTTATATCCTAGGGAAAAGAAAACATAAAAATGGTGAGCACAAATTCTCAGTAAGGGTAAGCATGGAAAAAATAAAACAAACAGTACACATTTGAACTTAAAAAATGAACATAATTTTTAAACATCAAATTCTTGAGCAATGACATAAAACATGGCAGTACAAAAGGCATAGATCATAATAAAACATTAATAATGATAAAATAGCATGGTAATAAGACTTGTAATTGTGGAAAAACATTAAGCACATGATATGATTTCCATAGTATACAAGGCATTGCTTCCAAGACCATATTCGTGGACCAAGTCCCTTTCTTAATCGAGTTCACTCTTCGTTCTAGTACTGTAACACTGAACCGAATTAACTTACCATTCCATCCATGTCTATATCATGAGATATAAATCATTACCCAATGCATTAGAGGGATATATAGTTCCCACCAATCTTAAAATGAAATCATTATTACTTGTACCACAACATAAACAAATATCATTCATCCTAACCCAAAGAATAAAATGGGTTTCATAAACATCATTAGATCATAACATAATCGATATAAAACAAATGGATATCATTTCATCATAAGAAAAGTGAAACCATGTAAATCTAAGAGAAATTATACATGAAACATACACATAGTAAATAATGGAATCTTAGATGGAAAAATGGTTTTGATAAAACACTTGAAATGAATTCATGAGGAAAATATCCTTTCTTTTTAAAAATCATTTTCTTTTCTCAAAATTCCATGCAATTTTAAAAGAAAATGATTTTGTTGAAAATAATAATGAAATCCTTTAGAGTAATATTCATGAAAATAAATAATTATTAAATCTGAAGAATCCGTTCATTTCATATAAGATAAAAAACATTCTCCTCATACTTTTAATGGAAAAGTCAAAAAGTACCACGTATGGTATACAAAATAATGTTTCTTTCCATAACAAAAAGTAAAAGTCAAATAGGGTTAAATATGACTTTAAACATACATAGAATAATATTAAACACTGTATGAAAAACATTTTCTGGACATGGATGAAAAATATAACCCCAGTAAATACTTACGTATTAACAATCTCAGATAAAAATTAGATTGCAAAATTATCCCTTACCTTAGGTTCGATATGCTTCATACGTATCCAAAACTCCTGTATAATGATTTAAATAATGTCATTGACTTATTACAGAATCATATTCATTGTTATGATATCATATATGGTTCACTTATGACTTTATATTACCCGTTCTTTTGTAAATTCCATGTTAAAGCAACGTTTTGGGTAAAAGCGTTTCATTTATCGTACGTGTTTCGACATGTTATTCTTGATATTATTACATATATCCTGATTTAATTAATTCCAGAATGTAAAAAATGATTTATATATAATATATATTCAGTATACAAATATATATGATAGATTGAAAAATGGAATGAAATACACCGTTCATGGAGATGGTAGGTCGTGCGTACGCATGAACACTGTTTTCATTTCCTTATTGAATTAAATGGACTTAAGTAAATGAAACATATATCTACATAAATAAAATATCATTATTATATAATATATTTCATGATTATTTATTATATATACTTTATAATCATACTTGAATGGTTAATCATGGAAAATGAATCTCATCGCGTTGTAGAGACGGTAATCTGTACGTACGCACGAGCGATGATATCATTCCCATATTTATTGAATGGATTTGGAGTGAATGATATAATATATTTGAATTAGTATGATGTTATAATAATAATATGTAGTTATTATTTTAACCATTTTACCCATCCAAGTAAGGTGGTGGTGGAAAAATAGATTACACCACGGTGTGGAGACGGTATTTCGTACGTACGCACACGTGGTGATTTTGTTTTCCTTAGGATGGATTGAAGGTGGAATAGGGTTGTTTCATATTTATAATAAAATATCAGTATATGAGAGATACTGATGATATTACTTCATAAAGAAACCACTAATGAAGAGGATGTTTAAGAAGAAATAAACTTGAATGAATCGGTAGAAGGTATTACCTCTTTATCAAAGTACCTCCATTGAACTTCTTCTTAGGGCACTAGAGTTGGTCTTTTGAGAATACCAGTACCTTTATAAGGTTTATAGGGAAGTTTGGAAGTGAAATGGGTTGAGGTTTTTTGAGATTCAAGGCTCAAAATGGTGTGAGGAGGAGAGGGAGGAGGATCCCTTTTATAAGGGAGGAGAGGGGCAGCTTTGGAATTATAAGAAATATTAATTTATAATAAATTCCAAACCAACATAAAAACCTCAAAAAATGACTCAACTCCAAATATAAGATGAGTTAAAGTTGTAATCTCATCAACCAATAAAATGTAAACAAGATGGGAATTTATTTTAAACATTATCAATATGATTTATCCTTGTATAATCTATATTATTTTATTTGTGGTAATAATATACTAAATTTTTAATCATTATAAATAATTACTTATGTGTTGTGAATTGTCCATAATTTTATACTTTATTAAATTATAGACCTTATAAATTTTAATTTATACTTTCTGAATTATTTTTTGATTTTGAAATAATTTTATAATATGTAATTGTTATAAAATAACAATAGTGTGAATTTTGACACTATTTATTAATTTGAATTTAAATAAAATATACACAGAAGATATGTTCGAAATAAAAGATTTAATAGATTCATAACATGTCATATCTATCTATAAAATTAGTGTAGCACATTAAATAGTTCAAATAATATTAATTTTAATACTTTTAAAACCATTTATTTGATATATCTATTAATAAAACAATTACTACATCATTATTTCTTAATATTTAATACACTTATTAGTTGTATAAAAATTAAAAATAATATCCTATGATGAATATAAATATAATAACTTTCATAATAATATATTTACTCTAATTTATCATCTTAAAATCGCAACATTTAAATTGTTATATTTATTAAATTATGAAGGTAACATCTTTGACATCATTTAAAATAAAATAATATAAATGTAGTAACCTATTTTATAAGGTTCCAAATGGTCCAAAAATATACCCTTAGATGATTAGGGTATATATATCCTCTAAAAATAAGTTTTGGTCATGTTTCTGGTCCTTTTGATAGGTATTATTATTTTAATCAAAACTATATTATTGATTTTTCGATAAATAAACAATTTCTGCATCACTATTGCGTCACCATTAATGACAATTATTTAATCCCTAAAAATTATAAATAAATTTACATGATGTATATAATTTTTTTATCATTCTAGAGACTATTTATGTTTGATGTTTCATGAATTTTATCACTAATTAAAATTATTATACAATTATATTTTAGAGAGTGACATGTTGTCACTTTCTTTAGTTTTAATAATAATTAAAATATTTTCATTGTCAAAAGTCCATAAAATGAATCTAATCTGACCCTTAGGTTATATAGGTCGACCTTAATCATCAAATAGAATTTTTTCATGTGTTAGGGTAATTTTATAATCTTATTTGTACCCTTAATTACCTGATTTACCTTTAACTACAGTAAATAAAAATTACGGTAGTTACTATTCATAATATGAAAAAAATAAAAGTAACCTATTAACATAATTTGGACCCCCTGAATTCATATATGGGATCCATTTTTCAAATTTCTAAACACAGAAGTTTCAGTGATTAATTTAAAATTAATCCCGTTGTTAAGAAAACGTGTTTTAATAGTTAAAACATTACAAAAGATAGGAATGATTTTACCTATGAATTCAATTTAAAATAAATGCTCATGACATAAATTATATTAAATGGTAAAAATATATTATATTTTTACTTTAAAACCATTTAATATTATAATTTAACCATATAAATTATTATGATGAAAAAAGTTGTTTTTAATTAAAATATAGCATGTTTTTACTATTCATTAAAATATGGAAGTTAACAGAAAAATATGAAAATTTTATCCAATGTAAATTTTTATATTCTGTTAAAAAGAAGAATATTTTTTTTTGTAAAATTGAACTTATAAACCTGTCAAAAACTAGATTTAAAGTGTTTGCACCATCAAAAGGCAGAAAAGCAACGTTTTTAAAAAAATACTGAATTTACTTGAAATTTTTTTTGTTCACATACCATTTTTTAGAAAATGTGTAAGATGAATAATGATGTTATAAAATTCAAAATGTATTTAATACTATTCATATAGGCTAGTCCATAATAATATTATAACAATATATTTTTGTTTAGTGAAACCCGGTATTGTGTACTACACACGCTATCGAGGAAGGTCGCTATTGCGTCTAACGCATGCCAAGTAAGGGTTGAATGTAGTGACAGACTCATTTGTTGTTGTGTATAAAAGAATACAACCATATTTCATTTATACATTGAATATATATATATATATATATACTCAATGTTGCGTAGAATAACTACTATCAAACGTACTTGAAATAATGTGTAACACAATCCAAGAATAGTGTTGCATAAACTGCAAACTAATATGGTGTTTCATATAGTGCAAGATAATCATGGTGTAGAATAAAATAGATGAAATGAAAGAATTTAAAAATTATATATCTCATAAAATCTCAGGGTGTTACAGGAACTGTAAAAATGATATAAAAAACCATTAGACTGTTCAATGTATACATCTCTAACAAGTTATCCATTTAGAAATATTGACTTCATGTATATTCATAAAACATAATAATTGTTTTGAGTAAATACCACAAGAAATATTCAAATAATTTCAAGCCTTGTGAGTAGATAAAATATTTTATCAAAAGAAATAAGCTAAATTTGAGAGTATCCCTTGCAAACAATATGATTATTTTTCAATGAAAATTCTCCTTTATAATTGAGTTAATTTCTTAAAGCCCACATTATCCCTATAAAAATATGAATTTTGGAGGTGTCACCAAATTCCAAGTATTATTTTACTAAATTTGATTCATATTTTCTTTATTTATTTCTATATAGTCTTCATATTTTATGGATTTATCAAAATTCATTGGATCATCTTACAAAATAATCATGGTATTATTGGAATATATTTAACTTATCTAGGTTTTATCTTTTTTCGAATATCTAAAAGTATTTTAATTAATTTTACACTCTTTATAAGTCTTGATAACATATTTTATCCTTATTTAGGTATTTTATAATCAGTTGATACATTGAAATTATCAAGATATTTTTAAAACTAATTTTATATATTTGGAATACTTTCATCTTGTCCAATGACTCATTTAGGAGTTTCATCATTGTCATTATTAATATATAGTGATGTTTGTGATGTATTTTAATTTTTCAACATAATTTCATTAATTTATAAATGATTTCCCACATATTATTATTACAAGACCTATAAATACTTTTACTAGGTGTGTAACCATGAACTATAGCTCCTTCAAATATCTAATCAAACACGATCAAATGTTTCCCTTTTTTCATGGTTTAAAAAGTGTTATTAAATACCGTCAAGATTATCAAGTATATATTCTTATTAAAATATAAAAAATAAGGAATTTTATTTGAATCAAATATAATTATGAACTTGTTGAGAATATAAATAGCCACTTTTTTTGGATTATCTCTCAAAGAATATTGATGTTCCAAATATGATAATGTGGTTATCCAGACTGGTCAATTATTATTCTATTCATATACTTTTTTTGAGGTGCATATAGAATATTATATTAACTCATTATACTATTATTATCAAGATATGAATTCAAATTGTCACTTTTTTTTCAAATCCAATGTTAGATAAAAATATCTTGGTAGCATACACTGATTGATTCGTAGAAATTGGATAAAATCACTTGAATTTCTCTAGATAATGTGATTTAATTAACATAAAATAGAAAAAGTTATGTAATTTAAATAATTTAAAAATTCCCTGAAATAATTATCATTAATGGATTAATTTAAGATCATTGGTCTATAATCATATGAGTGCTACAAGTCATGTGGTTTCTTTTTATTGATCTCTATTGGATTGTGGTACTAGTTCACCATATTACATTTGTGACATCTATCACAAGTGATGATACTTTCATGATATAAAATTAATAATTTTTTACACCTTCAGGATTAATAAGATTAACTATGTTTTTTTTCCAAATGGACTAGTCTTCCATTCTATAATTGATTTTCTGCCTTCAAACTCATAAAACATGACCATTGCGCATTGAAAATTTTCAATTGATTATATCTTGATCATTATCCATTTATGAATATTGTTCTATCATTCAAATTCCATATGAAACATCTCTCCTTGAAAAATAACACATGGTTACAATTTTCAAAAATATGGGAAGAACTTAATAGGTTTTGTTTCATCTCATCAATAAAGAGAGTTTATGGATTTCTTCTTACCAATATCAATGAATCAAACTCTTTTTACATTGAGTGATCCATCATTACCAAAAGCAACAACACCTACTTTAGTCTTTGGATATCTTTCAAGAGATTCTTAGTACCAGTAATGTGTTATTAACAGCCACTACTGATATTTATGGTTTCTCTAGTTTTCTAAATTTTTATACTACCTCAAAAACTATTTCTTTCTCATACTTATTCATAAAATTTTTGTTCTTATAATTATCTATTTTTTACCTTAGAAACTTATATAGTATAATACAGAACATTTTATCAATATAACCGGGTTGATCATACCTACCATGAGTAGCCATAAGTGAATCATAAGTGTAATGACTTTGGTTTTGAACTATAAGAATTTGGAATATTTTTTAGAATATTTCTAAGGACAAGTGTTGAGTCGGTGTGGGATTTCCGGGCCCGAAGAGCCTTTTCATAGTGACCTCAAAAATATTAATTAGACTCTGACACATTTGCACAATTTCCCTTGAAACATGGAATAACTTTCGAGAAAAGTCTTGAATTGATATTTTGAGACTACAGTTGAGTTCATAGCATTGTGATTACCCTAAGCACGACATAGAATTTGTTAGCAATGGTTTTTTGGGTCGGGGGAAAGTTGGTGATGGGGTATTAAAATGGATTTAATTGATTTAATTTCATTAAATCAATTATCTCTACCACTTATCTATTTTGAGATCACAAAATAAGGGGGGTAAAACCCATCTACATGCCTCTTTTGAGTGATGGGTGAATATGACTCCTAATCGAGGTGATGAGGTACTGTTTATCCCTGTTTTGGATGCCGATCATCATCAGATTGAGGAGAAACAAGATTCAAGTGCCCTTTTAGACCCGAAGATTCAGCATTTGTCCACTAGGTAGGTGGATTTTATTTCTTATCCTAACCACCATTATTATGTTTTTTATGGTTATAGGGCCCTATTATATTTTCTAGAGATCTGTTCTTGGTCGATTCATAGGTTTCATGGAAAACTAGGGTGAATTGGGTGACTTAAAAAGGAAATTCCTATCTGAATTCCAGCTACATGGAGTGTAAACCTGTGAGATACGCTGTGTGTGATTCCCATATGCGGATGATTATTTTTGGGGTCAATGTGTCATGTATTGAGGTTACAAATCGTGTAGTGACCCCATGTCATGTGGCCAAAGGAATTCCTTAGGGTAGCTATGGGACAATACATGGATAGGTAAAAGTATATAACCAATGTACATGGGAACTGGGTGATGATCATCATCATGGTAAAAAAATAATGAAAAGTTTCCATTTTTCATGAAACCACCATGTACCATGGGGTACATTTCATGTGGAAGACATAACTGGCTAATTCATGTGAAGGAAGAACACAGTTAGGGGCCCTAGTGAGCTATGGAATGCTGTTTATATCCTCTAAAAACCATGTAAACCAACATTTCCAACCATGAAATAAAAAAGGCGATACAACTAGGTGCATGGGCAGGTTCAAACATCGTGTGGGAACCATTTCAAACCGTGTGTTTTCTGTGGGATATTCTTGAGATATTCCCCCTTGTGTATCTTCTTCTCTAGAACATAGGCATGAAAGTATCATATCTTAAGAATTTTCCAAGTAAAACATGATGGTGGGCTTCGTTTTGGCTTATGAGATATGATGTGGAATGTTTCTAGTATGACGCTATACTAGCAGTGCATAACCATGGGGAGTGATCATGGTGGATCAATGGGTTGACGTTGGGGTCAATACCCTCCCATA
This sequence comes from Viscum album, assembly GCA_963277665.1. NCBI lineage: Eukaryota > Viridiplantae > Streptophyta > Magnoliopsida > Santalales > Viscaceae > Viscum > Viscum album. Next base: position 898,094,709 of record OY728138.1, read on the forward strand.
TCACCTTAGGATGTATGTCCCCTGGACTCTTTAGGATATTAGAGTGATGATCCTTTATTATATTATGGTGTGGTTCCCTAACCCATTAATATGTTAAGATGTGTGTTACAATGAGAATGATGACCGTTTCAGCAATGCTTGAGTGATACTTGTGATCAGTGTAGTTCGTAGAGAGATATTGGGACTAGTACTCCCTTATGGCATTACATTGTGGGTTTCCCTTACCTATCTGCTTTGGTAGATATGAGACACCCCAAATCATTGGTGCTTGTTCTCTATCCACATAGTAGTTATTTCAGGGTTGGTACCCCTACTAATGGACCAGGGAATGGGTTTCCCATACCGTTCATGTAGTTGGAGATAGTGATCACCAGCAGTGCCAAGGTGTGGGCCCTCCATACTCATCAGAAAGATAGAGTTGGTACTCATTTATTGGACCAGGGTGTGGGTTCTCTATCTCTAGATTCATTACTCCCCTGACATTTTAGGTTGTGGGTCCTCCATATGTGATGTATGTATAGAATGGGTACTCCCCTACCATGTTAGTGTGTGGGTCCACTATCCTTGGAGTCAGAACTCCCTTATTGTTTCATTGTGTAGTTACTATATATGTATTGATCTAGAAGAGTTGGAACTCCCCTTACATGTCAAGGTGTGCGTCCTTTAGCTTGGGTTTGGTACCCCCAATCGTGTTAGGCTGTGGGTCCCCCATAGTGACCATACTGGGAGAGTGGTACTCCCCCATTGTACTAGGGTGCAGGTCCTCTAGCCACAGAGTGGTACTTTACTATCGTTCTATGAAAAGGATTCTATATACATGGATGTGTACTCCTCTATCATATCACGGTTAGAGTCTTCTAGCTATTAATTGTTACTCCCCCATCATCTATTAGTGGAAGGGAGTGGGTTCTCCAATGGAGTCAGATATTCCTTGGTTGTGCAACATAGTTACGAGAAGCGGGCCCCTCAACTAGTTATGTGTGATACCTAGAATTGATTTAGTGATTAATCATCTAATATAGGATTGGTTTGATATATATAGTAATGAAAGAGTTTTTAAAGTATGGTTAAGTGATAGTACAACCTCAACTATTGGGAAGTTGTGGGGTGCAGGTTCCTCCGATCTCTATTTAGAGAGGATGCTCATGGTTTAAATTCTGGAGCAGCGATCCCTCAATCATGTTCAGTGGTATGGGGTGAGCCTCTCCACCTAGGATCTTATAACCTTTCATATTTTACAAGTTATCAATGACATGACCACTCGTGATGGGAACTGGAGTTTGACTGGATGATTTATTCTTGATGGTGCGTATATCATGGATGGTTTCCATCTAGGATGTATGAGCTCATAAAATGTGTTCACCTGGTTTTGTGTTACCTTTAGAGCCTCGAGATGAATCCTATAACAGTCTATGAGGATAAGACCTCATAATATTTGGTGCGTGAGACAAGTATATCTAGGTGATTCTGGGTGTCCTTGAAGTGTTGTCATGTGTCTAGGTTGACACCCCTCATGGAATAAGATGGAAGGTCATGTATAACTTAGGATGGTTCAAGATAGAGTTTCTCCCACAATTGGGTTCCCTCTATATAGGCTGAGAAGAATATTGACTTTCAGTTTCTCCCTTTAATTTTGGTTTTTTGAGGATCCTACTGAGTATTGTTCCACTCAACCCTATATAGAATTTTCCAAAACTTGTTGTGTCTTGTGAAGATCACATGCCTCTTGGCGGTGTCCCTAGAGGACCTGAGGCATGTATATCTTTGTGAACATGACCGACTGAGGAGTTTAGCTATAAGATCTTGGGTTTTTGTATAAATTACGTGTCCTATTGTTTTCTATTTAAATAATTATTTATAACTATTGTGATTTCCCTTTGAGGTCACAAGTGTTTCAGGAATGTATGAGATTTTTTCAGAGCCTGAAACCCATCTTTTTTGAAAGAAATAAGAAGACCACATAGTTAATAGAAGCATGTAAGGAAGGAAACAATGTATTAATAACCATTTAAGGCCAAGAAAGAGGGAATATATAGAATACATGGGTTTTCAAACAAAGTAGATGGAGGAACATGGCGGTGTGGGAGCTCCTACAATTTTTGAAAGAGGTTTTTTTTCAGGGTTTGTGCACAATTTTCACATGTTTAGTCAAATTATGCATAATGACTATGTATGTTGACCCTCTTTACAATAGTGGGTGTACATTTGATGCATTGTTTGACTAACCGTGCTGAAAAACTGAATTACCAATGGATTTTTTGGGAAATTACTATTTTTACCTTAATTAATGTTTAATCATAAAATATTCTTCCCATTTTGTTTTCCAGAAAACAAAATTTATAGGAGATATCTATTTTATACCTAGATTTTATTCTTTTACCCCTTTTCTTCATTTGATATTGGATTCAATCACTGATCATCTCAATGGATCTACACCCCTGAGTTATCAATTACTTTTTCTATTATCCATTAAACTTAAGATCAATTAAGCTATTCAGTTGCAAGTTAAGATGCCATATTTCTAGGTTCTTTATCCATTATATGTTTTTCTTATGATCTAAGTCGAATAAAAATTTGTCACTGGATGAAAACTCTTCTAAAAAACTATGGTAGGTGGTATATACATTTCCTGAGTGGTTTGATGATTTTTTATCTAGTTTTCATTGTTACACCCATTGGAAATTTGAATGAGACAACCAAATTGAATTGAATAAGTAAATTAATTGAAATGAAACATGTTGGGGATTCCCTTTAGTTTCAATGGTAATTTTTGAAGGTTCTTCCCCAACCAAGGTCACCCATGGGGCAGTTCTTCGATATTTCATTTGTTAAACCACCCATGGGGTGAGTGTTTGTGATTTAATAGTTTGCGTAATCCCAGATATATGTGATTTGATTTGAATTTCTTCATCAAGAGATATTTCTATTCCTCTATCATGTTATACATAATGCTGAATTGTTTAATTTTTTAATTTTTGATTTGTAATATGAGTGGATAAACTCATGGATTGACTGCTAAATGTGAATTGTTATATCTGTGGGTATACTCGTGGAATTTCATGGTATGAAATGATAAATGGAATGAATAATTAATCATTCCATTAGATTCCTTGGATGTTATTCCTTGGATCTCGATTTTGGTAGTGGATTCCTTGGATGAGAGTTCTCCTTGGGTATTGGTTTTGTGGGATGCCTTGAACCTTGATACCCCTTGCATATGGTTTTTTTGGGATTGAAGTGGACATGGTTGGTATAAATTCAAATTTGACCCCAATTCTATCCTAACCAAGTTTCCATCGAGAATCTCTTGGGACACAATGATGATTCCTTGGTTTGATATACCTCTGATCCAACCTTTCAGGGTCTGAAACATTGATTATACGACACAACTATGAAAAATGTGATACGTTTTATTATATGTCTGAATAGTGGTTTTTTTATTTGTATATTATATGGAATTTCCATAGGGGATATTATTTTTTTGTGTGTATATGGAGAGGTCGTGCAGCTTAATTCTATTTTCTTTACTTTTGCCTTGTTATAGGAACCTGGAATTATTTTGTAGGGAGCCTTGTATGGCTATACTGTATCACATGTTTTTTTGTATATATTCTATTGGAACTTTCCTTCTTCTTACCACCTACCAATGATATGTATTATACTCTCCTTTAACTTTATATATTTCACATACACGATTTTTAATGGACCATTCAGTGGTTATCTACTAGGATTGTTTCTCACACACTATTTGGGTAGTTGTTCGGTACCCGAATAGACTATATGGATGTAGGTAGGGACCTGGGAATGTTCCCAAAATTCAATGAATTATTGTTTTCTATTCTTAGGAGTAGGGGATAACAAGAATGAGATTAGGATCATGATGCTATTTAAAGATAAACACTTTTAGTCTTTTTGGTTTTTTCGATACATGAGCTATAATGGCCCATACTTTACATACATTGATATTACTTCAAAGCTGAAAAATATTCATTAAAAAATATAACAAATTGATAATAGGACAATAAAGGTATATTGTATTTAGAAACTTGTAATGATAAACAACTAGTTCATAAGACATCTTTATTATCTCCCACTTATTTTGTCATAACTAGACCCCTTTTTGACATATCTTACTTAATACCATTCTTCATGACCTAAAGAAAAGAAACATATTAAATGGTAAACCCATATTATCATTAAGGTTTAACAAGGGAGATATCAAGTATATCATAATCTTAAGACATAGGAACATTAAATTTTAAAATTTTAACCTGCATATGAAAGATCATTATATCATGCCGTAGGAAAAATCATAAAAGTTCCTAAGAATTAATGAACATAATCCAAAAAGATATAATAAAAGACTTGAAGTTTTATAACATACAAATAAGAATATAAAATAATTTTATATTAGTCAAGGCTCATTTCTATGACCATCATAGCAGACAAAGTCCATTACTGAACTGAGTTCACTCCTCATTCCATCTATATATTACAGAATTGATATGTTTTCCCATTCCATACATGTTTATCTCATGAGATATAAATATTTACCCAATTAATTGGAAGGATATCTAGTTCCAACCCATATCATAATAAAATAATTCTTATTTGTGCAACAATAACCTAAATCATTCAGTATAACCTAAGGAATAAAATGGGTTTCTTTAAACATCGTTCCACCATAACATAATACTTGTAAAACAACGAGATTTCATAAATATAATTTAATAATAAACACAATAAATTAATTGGAGCAATAATTATATTATACTCAAAAAATAACCCTATTAAATAATTCCATATTAGATGGAATATAATTTTGATATAACACTTGAAATTAATTATTGAGGAAAATATCATGTCTTCATCAAATAAATTATATTTTCTCAAAATTACACACAATTTTAATGAAAAGGAATTTATTTGAAAGTAAATGTGAAAAAATGTAGAAGAGTCTTCATCGAAATAAGGTATTATGAAAATGTAAAAATCTATTCATTTGATATAACATAAAAAAACATTCTCCTTGTACTTTTTCCAGAAAGTCATAAAAGTACCTCGTATCAAATAATGACAATATATTCTATTAATACCATTTTATAAAAATTCATCAATGGGTAAAATTATCATTAAAAAACTATATTGGAATATATATAATATTATAAATTTTGGAAACATGGATGTGTATGATAAATATACCCCAGTAAATACTTATATATAAATAATCTTAGATAATAATGAGATTATGAAATTAACCCTTACCTTTTAGATCTGATTTGCTATGTACATATTTGAACCTCATGTATAATGATTTCAATAATTTCATTGACTTATTTCATAATCATTTTCATTTTTATGATATCATATATGATCATATTATTATCCATTTGATAATAAAATTTCATTATTACTTTCTTTTTTGTGTATTCACTACTTCAGTTTCTTATGCATGATTTGTGTAATAAGTTCCAGTTCTCTTTAAAAGATATTAGTTATAAAATTAAAAAATGATATTAACATTATATATATAATATTTATTCATTCTATAGATTTATATAATCATGTTTTAATGAATATCATGTAGAATGAATCACAACTAATGAGCATATACCCTAGTTGTACATGCTCCTGGTTGGCATCCAAAAGACCCAGGATCAAATCCAGGCAGGGGAAAATTTCCAGGTACTGTAGAAGTACATTAAAAGTGACAGTACTATAGCAGCGGAGGGACTGTAGCATATACTGCAGCGGCATAGGTACTGTATAAGTGCAGGTACTGTTGAAGTACTATTCACCGAGGGGTCCTTTGGGCAAAAAAATGGGCTTTCAAGCCATGTTTTCAAGCAACTTGGCATTGGGCCTTCAGGCTATATAATGGGTCTCCCTCTACCCAGTCTAAAGAGGTTTTTGCTTTCAAATAATAAATTGAGGCTTCGACCCCAACCTTTAAAAAAATGTTGAATGAATCACTTCGCATCATGGAGACGATAGACCATTCGTACGCATTAGTGATGATATCATTCTCGTAATTGTAGAATGGTATTTAAGTAAATTGTGTATAATATGTCAGAATAAATATAATCATATAATAATCATAAATAATTATAATTTCCATCATTATACTGATCCAATTAAGGTGGTGGTGAAAAATAGATTACACCACAATGTGGAGACAATAAGCCGTACATACGCACACGTGGTGATTTAGTTATTCATAGGGTGGATAGAAAGTAGAACATTAATGTTCCATAATAATAAAAAAATCACAGTATATAAGTTATAATAGATTTATTATAAATAATGAATCAACTCATGAAGATAATGTATAATAAGAAAAAGTGTTAAATAATTGGTAGAGGAGATTTCCTCTTCTTCGAAGTGCTTCCTCTAAATATCTTATTAGAGCACTAGTGTTGGTGTTTGAATAAGTAAAGAACCTATAGAATGTAAATAGTCAATTTGAGAAAGGATAATTTCATGGAATTGTAGAGCTTTAAGGCATAAAGTGAATTAATGAGGTGAGGGAGGAGGTTCCATTTTATAATTGAGGTGATGGGCACTTTTTGGATGTCCAAAAATATTAACTTATAATAAAATAAAACCACATCAAAAAACCACAAAATTCGTACAATTTAGAAGATGTGCTGAGATAGGGTTATAATCTCTTCATACGATAGATTTTTTGAAACTTTTTTCTTTCAGTTTAAACATTAACATTTTAATTAAAACATAGTTATTCTATTTAATTTTTAACTATGGTGACAAATATTTAAATATTAAAAGATTGAAATATTTAATTATTTGATTTCAATTATAACATGGATAAATACCTTAGAATATTTTATACCATGGAATAAATATTCTATATTTAAAAAAAATGTTTTATTATTTTTAAATAAATTAAGAAAACAATATGTTGATAAACAATCAATGGTGTCAATTTTGACACAAATCATTGCATTAATTTTTAAAAAAATTAAGATAACAAGTTAACTTATATAAAACAACTTTATTATATTCATAATGGGTAAATTTCATTTATAAAGTTAATTACAAATATTAATTAGACCAAATTTTATTTATTTTAATAACTTTAATAACATTTATTTGTTATCTCTATTAATAAAATAATTATTACATAAATTTTGTTTAATTATTTAATATAATTATATGTTGAATAAAACTAAAAATAAATATTATGATAAATATAAATCTATTAGAATTAATAATAATATTTTTAGTTGAATTTAAATTCTAGAAAATCCACTATTTAAAATGCCATACTTATTAAATTATGAATGTGAAAAATTTAACATCAAGTAAAATAAAATAATATAACTGTAACAATTTCTTCTATAAGTATCCAAATGGTCACTAAATCAACCTGCGTATGGTTATGGTTTATATATATATATATAATAATATTTAGTGAAGGGTATGAGTCTTTTATGGTTATTACTATTTTAATAAAAATTGGTTTTATTGATTTCTCCTGAATTAATTTATTTTTACTTCATTAAAGTACAAGTCTTTAAGTCAGTTATTTATTTAAAAAATTAAAAATAAATTAACACTATAAATAAAAAAATTAGATTTCAAACGAGTATTTGTAATCACATTTATATTCTGAAAAAAATTATGTAAATAATTATATAGTTATTAAAATTCAAGTAAGCCGTATTTATATTTTCTTTAAATAAAATAAATGAAATGTCTTATTCTCATCCATGTGGCTTCCAAAGGAAACTATTTTTACCCAAGGATTATTTAGGTCAAAACAAACTCATACAATGATATTAAGAAAAGTGGTAGTGTAATTTTATAATGTTATTCTTACCCTCAATTACCAAATTGAGCCTTTTACTGTTTAATAAGAATTACTGAACTTACTATTCATAATGCCCCAAAATAAAATAAATATAATTACATAATTTGAACCTACGTATTCCAAATATAGACTCTACTTTTAAAAATTAATTTCTTTTTGTAATAGTAGTTAGTTTAAAAGTAATAACATTATCGGAAAGAGAGAAAGACTTTGAGAAATTAAAACATTACAAAATATTGAAATGTTTTTACATCTGAATTGAGTGTAAATTAAATTCTAATGACATAAATTATATTTAATTATAAAAAATATATTATATTTATAATTTAAAACTATAAAATATTATAATTTAACCATATAAATTATTTTGATGAAAAATTTATTTCCAATTAAAATTTAGTATATTTTTACTATTCATCAAAATTTGAAAGTTATCATGAAAATAGTAATATTTTATATCCCGCTTCGAAAGAAAATGTTTATGTTTTCATATATAAACTATGAACGTGATAAAACCTTAATTTAAAATGGGTTTTCCATTAAAATGCAGAAAATTACCCTTTGGAAAAATATATGTTTTTATACATCAAATAGAGTTTATTCATACCCTATGAAAAAAATATATATTAGATGAATATTAAAAATACTTTATTAATTATATAACATATTTATTTCATTTCTTAAATTTCATAATAGTAATTCACTCATTTTATTAATACAAAAATAAAAATATATTATTCATTTATATTTTTCATAAATAATTTGCAGTGAAAGACTTCCACATTCATTTTCATAAGTTAGTTATATTCATTCCCACTAACATAAAAGCTTGGTTAAAATGGTCATATTATATGAAGGTTAAGTTGAGGTTAATTTAAAATCAATATTTCATGCAATTCAAGCTATTGAATAACTAAAATTATTTATAGAAAATAATTTGTAAACACATGTGATTGCAATATTATACCCCTATTAAACTGAATTTATCCCTCAAAATTCATCACATCAATACAAATAGATGATTATATATCTCCCTCGTAATATCTTCATGTTCCCACAAAACGTCCTTAAATTGGTGGTTCTACCACAAAACATTAACCATGTGAGGGGTCTTATTTCACAAAACATTTTCACTATGAACTAATGTATTTATCAGTTATTCTTTAAAAGAAAGTTCTTGATCCAATGGTATAACTTATGAGTTTAGTACATGTGAAGGATAAGATATGTACTTTATCATTAGAGATAGATAGAACACATCATGAACTTGAGATATATTCAGTGTAATCACTAATCGGTAAGTTTCATTTCTAACATGATCTATAATTTCAGAAGGACCGATATACCTAAGGCTTAGCTTTCCCTTATTTACAAATATATTTACCCTCTTCCAAGGAGATATTATTAGAAATGTGTTGTCACCCACTTAAAAATCTAGGTCATTTATTCAGTTATCATCATAACTATTTTGTCGACTCTGAGCGACTCTTATGTGTTGTTGAATAGATCGGACATTTTCTTCCATTTCATCAACAAGATTAGGTACTAATAGCTTTATTCCCCAAACATCATCCCAAAAAGTTTTAGTTTTGCACTTATTTTCATAGAGGGATTCATGAAGATCCATCTGAATACTATAGTGAAATATATTTTTTATAATAAAATTCCCCCAATGGTAGGTGTTGATCCCAACATCATTTAAAATCCATAGATAAATCTCTCAACACGACTTATAGATTATGAATTGTCCTATTAGAATGACTGTCTGTTCGAGTATGATAAGTAGTGATGAAACTTAACTATGTATCTAGATCCTACAAAAGACTTACCGAGAACTTCGTGGTAAACCTCAGATACTGATCAGATATAATGGGAAGTGGTACTCTATGAAATATTACAACTTCCTTTATATATATCTTGGTAATATTCTCAAGAGAGAAATCCTCTCTAATATTAATGAAGTGTCCTGACTTCTTATGTCGATCTACTATAACCCATATAGAATTATGGCCATTAGATGTTTTGGTAAGTCTGATGAAAAAGTCCACAGTGATGTTTTCTCATTCCCATTGTTGTATGGGTAATGGTTTTAACATCCTAGAATTATTTCTCTCATCCTATTCATTATGAAAAACCAAGAAAAATGAGACATATTTGGGAATATATCTTTCTATTCCATCCCACCAAAAATACTTTTTCGGTTCCTACACATCTTAGTGATTCCAAGATGAATAGGAAATTATGAACTATGAGCCTCATCCAATATCCCCTTCTTTAATTCTATTATAGAAGGAATAAAAACCCAATTCCGGAACCTTATTATTCCATTATAGTAAAGGTTGAATTCAGTAACATTTCTCACCATCTTTTGTAGCTCTACATCTTCCTTATGCACCTCCTTAATCCTCACTTGTATAGAGGGTTGAACATTCATTTTAGAAAGATAATATTTCTCCCCTTCCTTTGAAATTTTAAGATCCACCCTTTTCAAATCCATAAACATTTGATCTTTTGTGATCCTCATCATGGATAGGGTAGTATGGTCCTTTCAACTCAAACCATCAGCCTCATTGTTTTCTTTTCTAGGTTGGTAAAGTTTTTGAATAGTTGTAATCTTTAATCAACTCCAACCATCTTATTTGACACATATTCATCTCTTTTTGTGTGAAAATATACATTAACATTTTATGGTCAATATAAATATTACACCTTTAATTATAAAGATAATTCCTCTATATCTTTAGTGAAAATATTACCGCGACTAACTCCTAAAATGGAGTTGGGTAATTTTGGTCTTGGATTTTCAATTGTCGCAAGGTATAAGCTATCACCATATCATTTTGAATAAGAACACATCCCATAACCTTTTTGGATGCATCACTATATATCAAAAACCTTTATCTACTACAAGTCTGTGTGAGCACAGGTGCACCTACTAACCATAATTTGAGCTCTTTGAAATTATCCTCACATTCTTCCATCCACACGAACATAAATCCTTTCTGAGTGAACTTGGTTAGTAGATTACATACTCCTAAAAAATAATTCACAAAACGTCGATAATATCCAACTGGACTAAGAAAACATTGGATCTTAGTTATTGTTGTTGGTCTCGACCAACATTAAATAACTTTTATTTTTTTTGGATCTACAGATATCCCCTATCTTGTGATTATGTAACCAAAAAATGTACCTTTTTGAAGAAAAACTTTACACTTGGTAATTTTCTCACAAATATTATCATTTCTCAGGGTATTAATTACAATTCTCAAGTGATCTTCATGTTATTAATTTCTATTCAAATATAAAGGAATATTTTTTATAAAGACTACCACAAAAAGATCAATATATTCTCTAAAGACTATATTCATTAGATTTATGAAGATAACATGGGAATTAATAAGACCAAAAGGAATCACAATAAATTCATAGTGTCCATAACTTGTACAGAACGAAGAATTTGGTATTGCCTCTTTCTTGAATCTTAATTGATGATATCATGAACAAAAATAAATTTTTGGGTAAGTATTGACTTCCATTTAGTTGGATGTATAAGTCATCAATTCAGGGAAGAGGATATTTGTTTTTAATAAATATCATGTTAAATTATCAATAATCAATGAAGAGTCTCATTGATCCATATTTCTTATTAAAAAATAGAATAGGTGGGCCGTAAGATGACTCAATTGGGTATATGAATCCATTTTCATGATTCTCTTGGAGTTTATTCTTAAATTACTACAAATCGATTAGGACCATTCTATAATTTTTCTTTGAAATATGCATAGCACTCAGTATGAGTTCTTTTGAAAATTAAACCTCACAATAAGGTAGAAGATCTAATAATTATTCCAGAAAGACATCATCAATCTCTTGTACAATGTGAGTATTATTAATTTGGAGTTTCTCACAAACCATTTTAGATAGACAACCTTCATTTATAGGAATCAAAACCCATAATATGGAGGAAATTTTCACTGGAAGGTCATACTCATCCTTGCATCGATAAATGAACATAGATTAATCTGGAATAGGATATGTGACTTCCCTTCCTTATAAATTTATATGATATTCATATAGAGAAATCCAATCCATTCTAATAATCACATCAAATTCCACTATAATAAGGATCAAAATATTTTCAGGAAGAACTTTCCTACAAACATCAATTGATGAATAATTATAAACTTTTGATATGATCGTATTTACATTATTTTTTATTATAACTAACTCATCATCTAATTTTTGAGGTAATACATTGATACCTAGAGAAAAATCTTCAGAAATAAAAGATTGGGTGGATCTAGAATCAAATAATATATTTACTACTTTATAGTGGATGGTATTTGTACCTTTCACCACTTCATTATCATAATCCACATTGATGATAGTGATCGTATTTGACTTTGCTTTTTCTTTGGACTTAAGAGTTTTCTAAAATCTATATTAATAAAAAACCCATGGATTAGGGAATTAATTGGAATAATTCCACATTTCCTTCAAATTGTAACATTTAAGTGGATGAGGTGTATTATTTAAAAAAAATTATATATGCACATCATTAGACATCTTTTTCACACCACATTGAAATTTAACTACCGGGTGAACTTCTTTTACACACTTAAAACTTTTACTAGTCCCTTTAAGACAAATTTCACCATGTTTCTTTCCACACTTTGAGCATAAGGAAAAATCATCTTCTTTTCAGTATGTCGTTTTGATTTTCCTTTGAATTCAGTTTTTATCTTCTTATCAAACCCATAGGGGTGATGGTTCACTGCAATATTCATCTCAACCTTGAGATAACATCAATATATTTTGTTATAAGTATTGAAGTCCCTTATGGATAATTACCTGTAGAGACTTGGATTAAATCCACTAATGAATTGATCAATTTTATGCTTAGGTCAGATAATAATTCTAGAAGTGTACCTTTCACGTCATGTAAAATTTGATATGTAAGTACCAACAAATTCATCATAATTTTTATTTGGTTTAAGGAAATCATTCTCCATCATTTTTTGAAGAATACGTGAAAAATACTGATTGAAAAATATGTTCATTAAGTCACCCCATTCCATGGATTCAATTTCATATCTTTTCCTAGTATTTATGATAGGGTTCAACCATCGATCCACTTTAACTTCCAAATGATAGACTTCTATGATGACTTTATCATGTTCTAAACATTGGAGAATTTAAAATATCTTTTTAGTGGTACCAATCCATCGTCTAACCACTAATGGATCAGAAGACCCCCAAAAAAGGTGGATGTTGCCTCATGAAGGACTCAACAGAATTTTGTTACCTCCTTTGCTCATTTGGAAGTCCTGTATGACTCATATCTTTAGAAAGACGTGTGAGCATAGCTAAATGATTTTTCATTCCATCTCCCATAAATTTTGTTTCTCAGGAGTAAAATCAATTCATTTCCTATCACATTCAACATTAATGTTGTTCCTTTGGGTTCCATACAATGACTGAAGCCAGTAATCATTGTAGGATAAACACTAATCATAATAAAAAATCACATAATAATGAATAAAATTTCAATTTAGAACACTATATGTTTTATTCTAGGTTATTCTTGATCATTTCTAAAATACTAGGATTGTAAGCTGTACTTTGACAAATCCTTTGAGTTCTTACTAAGGTTTTCTCATCCTAGTTTCCATAGGTTAACTATAAATTTCCTCTAATACCAACTATAACACCCCATACATTATATGCATTTATATTACTTCAAATATAAAGAATATTAATTACAAAATATAACAAATCCATGAAAGGAACAAATAGGTATAGTTTCTTTAGAAACTGGGAAACATAAACAACTAGTTTATAATACATCTTTATTGTCTCTCACTTATTTCATCATAACTAGAACCTTTTTTGACATGTCTTACTTAATACCCTTCTTTATGATCAAGAGAAAAAAACATATGAGAGGGAGAGCACAGATTCTGAATAAGGTAAAATAAGAGATATATCAAGCATATCATAATTATAAGACAAAAGAACATAACAACTAAAAATTTTATCATGCATATGAAAGATCATGATATCTTACCATGGGATAAATTAAAAATGTTCATAATAACTAATAAACGTAATCCAAAAAATCATAACATAAAGCATGATTTTTGTGGCGTACATAGAAGAACATAAAATCATTTCATATTAGTCAAGTCTCATTTCCAAGACCATCATAGTGTACAACGTCCAAAACTAAATTGAGGTCACTCCTCATTCTAGCCCTGCATTACTAAAGTGAGATCATTTCTCGTTCTTGCTATGTCTACATCATGAGATAAAAATATTTACCTAATTAATTGGATGGAGATATAGGTCCCAAACATCTCATAATTAAATCATTATTATGTGGTCCATAATAACAAAAATCATTCACTATATCCCAAAGAATAAAATGGGTTTCACTAAACATCATTCCACCATAACATAATCCATGTAAAAAATGGATTTCATAAATATCATTCCATCATAAATGCAATAAAATCATAGGAACAATAAGTACATTATACTTGAAACATATCCCCAGTAAATAATTCCATCTTATTTAGAAATTAATTTTTACATAACAATTGAAATTAATTCTTGAAGAAAAGATCATTTCTTCTTAAAAAACATTTTCTTTTCTCAAAATATCACATAATTTAAAAAAATGATTTTATTTGATAATAAACTTGAAATCATGTATAGTTATCTTCCTTGAAATATGGAGTTATAAAGACCTAAAAGTCCATTCATGTCGTATAAGTTTAAAAAATATTCCCCACATAATTTTTCTAGAAAAGTCAAAAAAGTACATTGTAACAAATAACAGAAAAAGATTCCTTTCATACCATTTAATAAAAAATAACTAATAGGTAAAATAGACATTAAGATATTATAGAAGAATAGAAATAATATTACATATTTACGATATATGGACATGTAAGATAAACATTCCATAGTAAATACTTACATATAAACAACCTCAGATAATAAGAAGATTACAAAATTAACACTAAACTTTTAGGTATGATTTCCTGTATACGTATCTAAATATCCTATATAATGATTTAAATAATGTCATTGAATTATTTATAAATCATATTCATTTTTATGATATCATATATTATCATATTATCATGCGTTTTCTCATAAAATATCACTATTACTTATTATTCTGGTATTAATAGCTTCATTTTCATATGCTTGTTTTGTCGAATAAGTTTAAGTTATTGTTTATAGGTCATAGTTATAACATTCCAAATGATATTAATATTATATATATATATCATATTAATACATTTTATACATTTATATAATCATTCTTTAATGAATATCATGTATAATGAATCACATTTCATCATTTATATGGTAGGACGTACATACGCACATGCGAAAATATCATTCCCATAATAGTAGAATGGTATTAAAGTGAATGGTGTATAATATATCAGAATCAATATAATGTTATAATAATAATATATATTTATTATTTCCATCATTATAACCAGCCAAGTAAGGTGGTGGTTAAAAATAGATTACACTACGACATGGAGATGATAATCCATACGCAAGCACACAGAGTGATTTTGTTTTTGTAGGATGGATATAAAGTTGAATATTGTTGTTCCATAATAATAATAACATCTCATTATATTAATTATACTAGTTTTCTTACTTTACAATGAAACAGATTCTAAAGAAGTAGTATAATAAGAAAGAAGGTTGAATGAATCGATAGAGGAGATTACATCTTCTTCAACGTGCTTCCACTAAATCTCCTCTTAGATTACTAGAGTTGGTATTTTATGCAACATACCAATTCCGGGTGCTGCTCAAAGGTACCCTATACCTGTTTGGTCATATGACCTCAAGTGCATTTACCTAAAATCTAGAGGCAGCTGACTGCCAGTGAGGGCCATGGTCTGATAATGGGGAAACTATGACCTCATTGGAACTGTATACGAATCATAATAACAAGTAGTTAATAGTAGAAGAAGCAGTAATGTCACACAAAAGAAGTAAACAAAGAAGAATAATATAATAAAACAATATTAGAACATATATAAATAAATGATGCATGCCAAATGTATCTTGGAAATCATCCAAATAATTCACAATGTGGAATATATAATATTGAAACCAAAGTATTGAAAAACAGTATCCTCTAACAGCATCGCAAGACTCATCTTGGTCCCATTCTATCTATCTCCAATAGAAATCCATTACCTTGTAAAGAAGGATGCTTTCCCTTATCTATACTTGCAACCATATAATCAGTTTGATCCAAAAAGCTTGACCTAAAGATGGAGTGAGACGAATCCTAGTAGAAGACCTCCAAAATATCTGTTCCTAATTTTCATTGAATATATATATATAGTACATGATAAGAAAAAATGAAGCAATAAACTTAGGAGTACTCAACATTAAACAATAATAATGTTTTCAATTACAATCCTTTAAATTTGTTAAATATTCAATCCATTGAATAATGAAATCTTGGGATCTATCCAAAGCTCTATATCCCCTTATAATAGAAAATATATGTCTCAAAATACCATCTAACAAATAAGTAAGGCCGAGTCCAAGCTTGTGCTTTGGCTTGATAGACTCCTCACAATCAATCAATCATTCATAATCAAACCTCTGGGAAGGTTCTCATAGCCTAACCCATCTAGTTTAACATATCATCAATTTAATAAATAATGACCCTCTGGTAAATCACACACAGTCTAACCCAATTGTTCCCACATAATACTAATCATTTACAATGACCACCTGGGTAGCTCTCATGGTCAAAACCCCCATGGTCAGCATGGAAAAAATAAAATATAATGACCAAATGTAAGCCCTCATAGTCAATTACCTATGGTCTAATATTCATTTAATAATGACCATCTGGGTTTCTCTCACAGTCTAACCCCTCTAGTCTATGGACACTCGACAGTTATCACAATCAATAACTTTGGGTAAACATAACTACAAATTATACATAAATGACCCTACCTCGAGACACTCTCATAGTAAAATTCTCCTTGTTCATACATTCCCAACGGGAATCACATGCATCTAAAATAAACAATAACTCCATCATAGAAACACAAGGCATGGAAAATGAAGAAAAACTTTACTATCATTCTAGACCAAACGACCATAACAAATGAAACATGCGAAACACACCCATAATCAAGGTATTAAACCCTACTCCTAAGAAATAAACATTTCTCAATCAAATAAACCATAACAGGTATTAAACTGGGTTAAATTCCAAAACCCAGAATACCCTAAACATGGTTATTCATCACTTTATGGATATATAATCCAAATACAATCAAAGAAAGACACAAATCACCTACCATGATGTTGTATGATGAAAAATCATGAATGAAAGCCCTTGAATCGACATAGAATGATGTAGATCTATAAAAAGGTTAAAATTGTTCAACCTTGGGTAACTCAAGAGAGAGAAGAACTCAAGAATAAAGGATCTAGGGAAAGAGAGAACTCACCTGTTGGAATCCAACACACCAGGTGTCTTCTCCATTAGAGCTCGGTCAGAGTAACTGGAGGATTTTTAAGTTCTCATCAGTACATCGCTCTCCTGGACAAAACATAGGGAGAAGAATGTATTTCTGGAGATGATACACAACCCCGCTCCGATTAATAAATTAAAAAGAGTACACATCATGTCCATTTAATGTACATATTGTGTACTAGACTCAACCACCCCCTCCATAGGTGGGCTTCCATGTCACCCACATGGCCATGTACTAGGCCTTTACACAGCCAGTACACAACTACATGTGGCATCCCGGTACACGGTGTGTAGTTATAAAATTTTCCCTTTATTCTTTTTTCCTAAAAAACAACAAAAAACAAAGATCCTTACCTAAAATAAAGATCTAGGTTCCTCAAAACTTCCCCCTTAAAGAAATTCATCCACGAATTTCCCTTCTAATAGTGGAAAATAAGAAACTTCAAACATCTCTGGCCACTATGATCGTACACCTCCCTCCCTCTCCTAAGTCTCATCATGTACTCGCCCGTGCTTCCATAACACCCATACTAGAGGAATAGACTAGCCACAGAGAACGTTAATGTTATGAACCACAACCTGAATAGGGTGCTACTATAAATATGCATCCACATACTACTCAACCTCCTCAGGTCGGAAAACATCAGACAAGTCTGAAAAGTAACGCAATAGCTGAGAAACATGAAAGACATCATGCATATCCAGTTACCTCTGAGGTAACTGCAACTGATAGGTAACTAGCATAAATCTCTCCAAACCCTCAAATGGCTCAACATATCCTGGTGAAAACATCACCTATGTCCTAATACTCACGTTTCCAACCCTAGGAATGACACGTAAGAGAACCTAGTATCTGACCTTGAACTCCAGAGGTCATCTCCATCAATCAGCTTAAGATTTTTACTGAGACTGTGCAATATACATCCTCTCTCAAATCAAATCCACCTGCTTAGTGGTCTCCTAGACAAGACGAGGTCCCAGCATAGCTACCTCGCCTACCTCCAGCAAACATAGGGGTGATCGACATGATCTACCATACAAATCCTCATAAGGTGCTATTTGAATAATATTATGAAAACTGTTATTGTAGGAAAACTTTACTAGGGGTATGCATCTCTCCCATGAACCCCAAAATCTAGGACGCATGTTCGAAGCATGTCCTCCATGGAATCACAAGATATCATCATCACCTACAGTCCAACCAAGAGTAGGGTCCTCTCCTAACACACTCTCTCGCTGGACTAGGACTTTAGAACCTTATAGTTGCCTCATTCGCTCCCAATCCAGTAGAGTAGAAGTAACAACTATAGAAGAAAGTAATATCTACCCCTATCTATTGTGCACCTCCAATGCTTCTCAAAGTACAGAGCCATATGCTTCCATTCCCTGCTGGCCTCTATAATTGCCTGTATCGGAGTCTTCATGCTCAACGCATCATCCAATGCATTGACTTTCCCAGGCATGCAGGCAAGATCAACGACAAAATACGGAAGGTACTAAACCCACTTTCACTATCTAAAGTTCAGATCTCTCTATGTAAACATATACTTGAGACTATTATGGTCAGTGAATACCACAAAATTCTCTCCCAAAATATAATATATTCAACAATATAATGTATGAAAAACTACAACTAACTTGATATTGTGCATCGGGTAATTCCTCTCATGTGGCCTCAACTGATGAGACCCATACACAATGACTCCTTCCCCCATACATAAGCACTTCTCCCATCTTGATACCAGATGAATCATAGTAAATAGTGTAGTTCTTGCCCGACTCTGGAAAAACTAGTATCATTGTTGAATTCAATCTCTCTTTCAGGTCTTCAAAGTCTTAATCACAGGTATCAGTACCCAAGTACTTCACACCCTTCTTAGTCAGGAACATTATTATCTCTTGTAAGTGTAAAAAGTATTGTATAATGCGCTTGCTGTAACCATCCATCCCCTAGAAAATCTTTACGTCAAATACGTTCATCGAATGCTCCCAAGAAACTACTGCTCTCACTTTATATAAGTATACTGATACTCTAGTCTCTGATATAACATGACCAAATAAGTGAATCTAGTCCATCGAAATGTGGCATTTGGAGAGCATAACATATAACTAATGCTCTCTCGGTGTACTCAATATGATCTCAAGATGGGTATCATGGTCATGTAAAGTGTGAGATTACACCAATATATCACCCATGAAGACTACCACAAAAGAATACATGTAAGGATGGAACACTCTGTTCATCAGTGTCATAAAAACTGCCATTGTGTTCAGGAGACCAAATGGAATAACAAAATAATCATATAGACCTATGCACGCCAAAATTATTTAATAGGTATATTTGATGGTCTAACATTCAAATGATGATAACTATATCTCAAGTCAATCATTGAGAATACTTGGGCTCTGCGAAGCTGATCAAATAGATCAACAATCCGCGAAAAGATATATCGATTCTTGACCATCAACTGGTTCAGCTTTCAAAAACCCACAAAAAGTCAGAGGGTACCATCTACCTTCTTTGAAAAAGGAGCAAGTGAACCCCAAGGAGAAGTACTGGGTCAGATGAAAACCTTTTCCTTGAACAACTCTAACTATTTTTTGATCTCCTATAACTCTAGTGTATCCATCCTATAATGAGTAATGGACATTTGTTCCACTCTTAGAACAATCTCAACAGAGAAATCTACCTCTCACTCTAGAGGTAAACCTGAAAATTCATCAAGATAGATTCCATGTAATGATACACAACATGAGAAAAGTCTATCTTTGAAGTCCCAGGTTCATCTAGATATAAACTAGAAATCCGGGCTGTAATTCCTCCCAACCCATGATGCTCGGGTCCAGCTCTCCTCGTTTGGACATCCCATTCACACTTGTGTAGAAAATACCCTCCCTCTGCTGATGCGAAACTCACCCTATGACGATAACAGTCAAAAACATAGGGAAGAGACCATCCAGTCCATTTTGAGAATGACATCGAACCCTGTCATCTCAAATACATAGAGGACCCATAAGAAGTGACACCCACAAACCGCAAGAGGGAACTCCTTGCACTGACATACACTAAACATCCTTATACCCAACAGAGTGTCTACTTTCATAACATCCTCATAATTAAAGATACAAAGTATGAGGCTCTCCACTATAGAAAACAATATAAAACTATTGGAATCCCATATATCAAAAGAGTAGAAGTTAAAACTGGTGTAACTAGAATCACACCTCTAACTGTAGAGGGTATAGGATCCTTCTTCTATTGGGATTACTCCACTGAAAATGTTTGACCTGTACCGTGGCCCTATAACCCTTCCCAACTACACTGAACTGATCTCCCCAATTGTCGCTGAAAACCTATATCCTAGATACAACAACCACAACCACCTCCTCGGCCTGAATGGCCTGTCAAACTCTTGTTCCCTGACTGATGAGAAACTGGTAGTCCTGCTCCTAAACATGGAGTAACAGTAGAACCACGATGTCTCATATCTTGTGGAAACACCTGGAAAAAATGATGAAGACATGCTATCTTTCTTCAAGATCGGCACTTGATTGGGTCCTTCATGCAATGTGGTCCCGTATGCCCACTCTTCTCGCACTGATATAATGCCACCTGACTACCTGAATAAACCTCAAATGAAATATCCATGCGACACATCCTGCTATCTTAGAAGGAGTACCAGCCCTGGATGCTGAACCACCATGGATTATAGCTCCCAACTCCCTCAGTTTGTGCTTGGTAATCAGCTCCTGGTTCACTATAGCAGTCTCTGATGTCAGTCAGAAAACATTCACCAACGATCAGATGGCAAACCTAACACTATCTTCAAACTACCAAGCCAAAGATAACCTTTCACCTACCAGAATAGGTGTGAATCCTTGAAGCTATGTAAAATTAGATGAGTAATCCATTACTGAAAGTGAACCTTGCTCCAAATGTATGAAATCTCAGGCTCGATCCACCCTCAACGTCCTAGGGTAGAAGTAATCATAGAAGGTCCTCTATAACGCTTCTTTAGAAATATCCTAATGGTGTCCCACCTGTGAGATAACATCCCACCATCTCATGGAGTTATCACATAGAAAATAATTCATGATCATCATCCTCCTCCTTGGAGGTGTCTCCAAATGCTCAAAGATACCAAGAAAGGACTGCAACCAAGACTCTACAACCTGAGGTCCTTCATACCTTAAAAAAGTGGGAGGATGATGCTGCTGGAACACCCAAATCAACTCTTCCATAGAATAGGAAGGATTCGGTGCTCTCTAAATGGTCTGTAACATCTGAAAAAATAATTCACGGAACTATGAATCAGCACCTGCATTCGGTATAACAGCTAGTTCCAAAATAGGCATGACAAGAGGATTTGTTGGTAGTCTCTGATCTACAATTTCCGGTGTCCGATCATTTCCCAGTATCTGGCATACAAACAAAGGAATTTTTGGTGGCATGACTCTACAAGGTCATGTGCACACATATGATCAAGATTATCATAGAAAAAAGCTTATATGTTCAATAAAGGAATAGGATAAGAAACATTCAAGTTCTAAAAAATAGAGTAAAATGATATGTATAACCCCTACACAATTTGTTCCCTTATGATTTTAACATGCAATGTAACTCTTCCAAACATGGTTGTGTAACACCCATACACATGGAATGTTCCTCGTGAGACATGGCGTGTAATTTAATTTTCCCTTCTACTCAGGTTCCTCTACACGGCTATAATGACATGGTTCTCTCCTGGGTAACACTACATGGCATTTCCACCCTAGAAACGATGTATACTAATTATGTTTGAACTTCCTGTGTCATTATTCACATGGTCAGATACACGGTCGAGTCTACACGACATGCATAAATTGGAAACATTGTGTACAACCTTAGTTTCGTCCACCCATGTCGTTGGTTACATAAAAGGATACACGGTTCTGTACAACACAACATGTACTATCCAGACATGGTATGTTTTACAAAAGTTTTTTATCCTAGTTCTATTCTCACACAGTCAGTCACACGGTCAAGCACTCCCAATATCTGGTTTTTACTTAAGAGAAGTCAGTTCTTCTAGAACAAAAAAACACCTGGCATGTGTTCATAACATCACACTCCGTGTTGTCTCGGTTTCCAGACAATAATCCTCTGAAACTTCTCTAGAACCCTTAAAAACATAATTTTTTTTCCTAGGCATGAAAAATTATGAAATGTGAGAGCCCATACTCCTGAAAATGAAAGTTGTAATCCTTTATCATCTCATAACTTGAAAGAAATAAATTAAAGGTCAAACATGATACACAGAATTCTAATCGATGTAGGCACATAACACCTACGGGACAAAATATTGACATACATACAAATGAAACATTAGAATTTTGAATACCCTATAAAAATTGAAGGTATTCTATAAAAACATCTATCACAACAATATTCATATCTAGCACAACATCTAACAAAATAGCATGAAATTAGTAATTCACTCTAAATGAAATGAAAAAAATGCATGAAATGTGATCTCTATCAAGTTCCTTTATGATGCATGGGAAGGAATTCCCTCATCTCATCAACTTGAAACATAAATAGAACCACAATAATATAAATCATAACATCACAAAACAACTGTCACCCAATGGTGAAATCAAATCAACTATAACAATTTCAAAACCATTAGAATTGCAGAATTCGAGGTAACTAGGATTTTACCTATACATGGGTTAGCTACTATCGAGAATAACTTATTAATAAATAACCATTATGTCATATCCTAGACTATAGACTCCAAATATTACAAAAAATCAGAAAAGAAATTCCTTTGACACCACTTTGTAACGTACCGATTCCGGGTGCCACCCAAAGGTTCCACATACCCAGTTGGTCACATGACCTCAAGCGCATTTCTCAAAATGCTATGGATACTGACTAGAAGTGAGGTCCAATGTACGATAAGGGGGAAACTATTCCCCCATTGGTTGATTATACACAATAGAAAACAAGTATTAAACAGTATCATAAGGAGTAATGTCATACAACCGAAGTAAACAGTGGAAGATTGATAGAATAAAATAATTTCAGCACAGATATAAATAAATGATGCATGTCACATGTATATAGGGAAATAGAAAAACATGTCACAATGATGAAAATACAATACTAAAACAAAATTATTGAAAAATAGTAAACTCAAACAGCATCATAAGCCTCATCATGGTCTCATGCTCTCCATATCCAACAACAATCAAGTACCTGATGAAGAATGGAACATACCCTTATCTATACCTGCAACCATATAATCTGTTTGGGCTCAAAATCATGACCCAAACAAGGTGTGAGATGAATCCCATTGGGAAAATACCAAAAGATCTATGCCTAAATATCAATGAATATATATTAATATAGTAGGTAATAAGAATAAATGAAGAAATAAACTAAGGAGTAATAAATAGTTAATAACACTAAAATTTTCAATTACACTGATTTACATTCTTTAATTATTCAATCCTTTGAATAATGAAATCTTGGGAGCTAGCCTAATATTTATATCCTTATGTAATAACAAAACAGATATCTCAAAATACCATCTAACAAACAAGTAAGACCGATTCCAAGCTTGGGCTTTGGCTTAGAAGACTCATCACAATCAATCAATCATTCACATTCAACCCTCAGGGAATGTTCTCATAGACTAACTCATATAGTTTAATGTATCATCAATTCAATAAACAATGACCCTATGGTAAATCTCACAGAGTCTAAATATTTTGGTCCCACATAGTACTAATCATTTAGAACGATCACCTGGGTATCTCTCACAATCAATACCCCCTTGGTATGCATAACAACAATAAAATATAATTACGTCTATGAATCTCTCATAGTTAATGCACTATAGTCCAGCATTCATTTAATAACGACCCTCTAGGTAGCTCTCATGGTCTAACCCCTCCAGTCTATGACCACCTGACAGCTCTAATAGTCAATACCTTTGGGTCAAAATAACTAAAAATTATACATAAATGACCCTACATCAGTAATCTCTTATAGTCAAATTACCCTTGGATATACATTCACAACACGAATCACATGCATCTCAAATAAATAATAACTCCATCCGAACAACATGAGACACGAGAAAAAAAGAAATCCTAAAAGGCATTCATGAAACAACGACCATAATCAATCAAACCTGGGAAACACACCCATAATCAAGGTATTAAACCTTATGCCTATGAAATAACCCTTTCTCAATCAAACAAACCATAGCAGGTATTAAACAAAGTTAAATTCCAAAACATGAAATACACCAAACATGGGTTATTCGGCACTTTGTGCATATATAATCTAAAAACAATCAAGGAAAGGTAGAAACTGCTTACCTTGATGTTGTACGATGAAAACTATTGGACATCGGACCTTGAATAGGCCTAGAACGATGTACATCTGTAATTTTTTTTAAATCATTCAACCTTGAATAACTCAAGAGGGAGGAGAACCCTAGAAGAGAGGATCTAGGGAAAGAGAGAACTCACCAGTGAGATTCCAATGCACCCGACATCATCTAAATTGGAGCTCATATGGAGGAACATTAAGAGATTGAAGTTCCCAGTAGTACGTCGCTCTCCTATACAAAATCCAGTGAGAAGAATGAATTTCAAGAGATGAGACGTGGCACCTATCTAATTAATCAATTTAAAAAAAGTACATCGTGTGTTCATTTAATGTACACACTGTGTAATAGCCTTAATCGACCCCCACATTAGGTGGTTTTATTGGTCACCCAAATGACCATGCACTCATACATTACACAACTAGTACATGGCTACACATTGAAACCGGGTACACGACATGTACTTAGAAAAATTCCCCTTTCTTCCTTTTTCCTTAATAACAACCTGAAACAAAGATCCGTACATGAAATGAAGATCCAAGTTCTTAAATTTTAAGAGTACCATAACCTATTGAATTTTATTAAGGATGTTTATAAGGGAAAATGGTAGAGGATGGCTGAGATTAAAGGCTCAATGTTATGTGGGGAGGTGGCACTTTATAATTGAGGTGAGAGGTACTTTTGGGATCTCCAAAAATATTAATTTATAATAAAATAGAACCCCATTCTAAAACCAATAAAATATTCTAATTTAAAATATGATATGACATAGGGTTATAATCTCATCATCCGATATATTTTAAACATTTTTTTTTCAATTTAAATCTTATCATTTTAATTAACACTAACTTATTCTATTTTATTTTTAGCTGGGTAACAAATATTTCAATATTAAAAGGGTAAAATATTTACTTATTTGATGTCAATTAGACAATAAATAAATAAATTTTAACATTTTAGACCTTTTTATAATTATTATATATTTTTAAAAGATGATTTAGGATATTTTAATAATTTAATAAAACATTAATTTGATAAACAATCGATTGTCTCAATTTTGAAACTAATCAACTCATTTACTATTAAAAATATTAAGATAATAATTTGAATTAGAACCAAATATTTTAATATATTCAAAAGAGGTCATGGTAATCTATAAAATTAATTATACATTTTAATTGGCATAAATTATATTTATTTTTAACATTTTCAATAACATTTATTTGTTATCTCTATTAACAAAATAATTACAGCATCAATTTTGTGTAATTATTTAATATATTTAACTATTGAATAAAATTAAAATTAAAATACTATGCTGAAGTTAAATAAATTTTGTTTTAGAATAATATTTATAGTCGAATTTATCTGCTAAAAACTACAATATATTAAATTTTATTATTTATTAAATTATTTATGCGACATCTTTAAGAGCACATTAAATAAAATAATATAAGTGGCAGAATCACTTCTATAAAGATTTAAATGGTCACTAACTCAACCCTTTTATGTTTTTGGTATAGATATACACGAAAAATAAGATTCTATCTGGTTTTTGGGTCTTCAGAGGGTCATTATAATTTTAATAAAAATTGGATTATTGATTTCTCATAAATTAATTAATTTTTACATCATCCATATATATTTCTTTAATGTAATTATTATTTTTTTTCTAAGAATTAAAAATAAATTACCACTATATAGAAAAACATATTATCATTAAAATGAGAACTTATAATCTAATTTATCTTTTATATAACCTTATATAAAAAATAATATAATTATCATAATTTGAGTATGAAATATTTAATATTTCTTTGAATAAAATAAATTATATGTCCTAATCTCATCGAAGTTGCTCCCAAAAGACACCATTTAGACCCAAGGATGATTTAGAACAAAATATTCATCCAATTATATTAATAAAAGTGTTAGTGTAATTTTATAATAGTATTATTACACTTAATTACAAGATATACCCTTTTACCATTTTATAAAAATCACTGAAGTTACTATTCGTATTGCCCAAATATAAAATAATGAAATTTACATAATTTGGACCTAATGATTCCAAATATGGAATAAATTTTTTGAAATTAAAAACACAGAAGTTTTAGTAATTAATTTAAAATCAATTCCATTGTCGGAAAGATATAATGGGTTTTAAAAGTTACAACATTACAAAAGATTAAAATTTTGTTAAATCTGAATTCAACGTAAAATTAATGCTAATGAAATAAAACATATTGAATGATAAATATATATTCTATTTATAATTTTAAACCATTAAATATTATAATTTATCCATATAAATTATTTCTATGAAAATAAATGGTTTCAATTAAAATTGAATGTATTTTTACTATTCATAAAAATTTAAAAAGTTATCAAAAAAAATTTATATTGTTATATCCCTATTTCAAATAAAATGTTTATGTATCCATATGAAAATTATTATTGTGTTAAAATATTAATTTAATATGGTTTTATCATTAATAGTTGGAAATTTACCATTTTAAAGAATATTGGTTTTTATACATCAAATAGGATTTACTCTTACCATATGATAAAAATATCTATTGGATGAATATCATAAATATTTTATTATGTATATAACATATATATTTCATTAATTTAATTTACTAATATAAATTCACTCAATTTATTAATATAAAAATACAAATATATAATTGATTTATATTTTTCAGAAATAATTGGTAGGGGAGGACATTAATATACATTTTCATAAGTTAGTTATATTTAATATCGCTAACCTAAAAGATAGGTTAAAATGATCATTTTATACTAAGGTAATATCATGGTTTGTTTAAACTCATGATTACGTGAATTGAATGCTATTAAAAAATTAAGATTATTTAGAGAAAATATTTCATAAAAAATATGTGTGTTGCATTCTACCCCTTTAAACTAAATTTTTTCCTCAAACTCTGTTGCTTGGATACAAATAGATGAGGATATTTCTCCCTCATCATATCCTCATGTTCCGCTATAGCATTCTAAAAATGATTGTTCTGGAAGAAAAATTTAACGAAGCGAGTGGTCTTGTTTCACAGTAGTTTTTCGCTATGATCCTGAATCTCGATCAATTGTACTTTATAAGAATGATGTTTTTCCAGCAATATGAATTATGAGATTTTACATTTGAAGGGTCATGTATATAATTTCTCAATAGAGATACATGGTACACATCATGAACTTTATATTTATTTTGTGTAAGTGAAAATAAGTAATATACCATCCAAACATGATCCAGAATTTCAAAAGGGACGATACAAATAGATATTGGATTAGGCCTTCTTTCCAAATATCATTAATCTTTTTCAGGAAGATATTCATAGAAACACATTTTCACCCACTTCAACTCTCTGTTTTTTCTTCGGTTGTGTGATAAACGTTTTTTATCGACTCTGAGCTTCTCTTATGTGTTGTTGAATAGACCAGACAATTACTTCCATTTCATCAACAAGATCCTGTCCTAATAGCTTTCTTTCTCCAACTTCATCCCAGTAAGTTGTTGTTCTACAGTTATTTCCATTGATGGCTTCATAAGGAGACATCTTAATACTATATTGAAATCTATTATTATAAGAAAAATACACTAAAGGTAGTTGTTGATCCCAAAAACTGTTGAGATCCGTAGAGCAAGCTCTCAACATGTCTTCTAGAGTTTGAATTTTCTTCTCAGAATGGCTATTTGTCTAAGGATTATAAGAAGAAATGATACTTAACCATGTATCCAAAGCCTTCTAATGAATTCACTAGAACATTGAGTTAAACATTGGAACCCAATCAAGTATAATAGAAAGTGGTACTCCATGAAATTTTACCACTTCCTTACATATATTCCTGAAAGCTGATAAAAAGAGAAATCCTCTCTAATAAAAATAAAGTGTCACGACTTCTTAAGGAAATAAACTATAACCCATATTGAATTATGGACTTCAGATGTTTTTTAATGTCTAATAAAAAGTCTATGGTGATGTTTTCACATTTCTATTCTATATGGTTAATGGTTGTAACATCCCCTTATACTTCTGTCTATCATCCTTAACTTGATGATAAACCAAGAACCGAGAGACATATGCAACAACATATCTTTTCATTCCATCCTACAAAAAATACTCTTTTAGGTCCCTGTACATCATTGTTCTTCTAGGGTGAATAGATAATGAAGAACTATGAGCCTCATCCAATATCTCCTTCTTTAATAATGGTATGAGAGGAATAGAAACCCGAGTCCTGACCACTATTATTCCATCATAATAAAGGTTGAATTTAAGAACATTTATCACCTTCTTCTATAGCTCTACAAATTCTTTATGCACATTTTTAATATTCACTTGTATATGTGGTTGAACATTCATTTGAGAAAAATAATATTAATCACCTCCTTTAAAATTTCAAGATCCATCCTTTTAAAATCAATAAATATCGTATCTTTTGTGATCCTCATCAGGGATAGGATATCATGGTCCATTTGAATCAAAGAAACTTCAAACTTGTTATCTTTCCTAGGGTGGTATGGTATTGAGCATTCAAAATATTTAGTCAACCCCAACCATCATATTTGAAGAATATTTATCTCCTTTTGTGTGAAAGTATACTTTAATCTTTTATGATAAATATAAATATCACACATTTCACCATAAAGATAATGCCTTCATATCTTTAGAGAAAATATTACCGTGGATAACTCCAAATCATGATTTGGGTAATTTTTATCATGTATTTAAATTGTTGTACGAAATAAGATAACGCCATATCATTTTTTATGAGAACACATCCCGACCCCTTTTTGGAACCATCACTGTAGATCACAAATGTTTCCCCACTACAAGGGAGGGTGAGAATAGGGGCACTAGATTACCTTATTTTTAGATATTTGAAATTCCCTTTAGATTCCTCCACCCACATGAACTTCACTCCTTTCTGAGTCAACTCAGTGAGTGGATTAGATAATAATTAATAATATTTTAAAAAACGTTGACAATATCTAGCCTAACCAATAAAACATCAGATCTTAGTTATTGCTGTTCATCTTGACCAACTTTCAATAACTTCTATTTTTTTGATAAATAGATTTCCCCTCTCATGAGATTATATAACCCAAAAATGAAAATATATAAATCCAAAATTTAAACGTGGTATGTTTTTCATAATGATTCTATCTTTTTATGGTCTTCAATACAATTCTATGGTTATCTTCATATTCTTCATTTATCTTCTAATAGAAAAGAATATATTCTATAAAGACTTCCACAAAATGATAAATATAGTCTCTAAATAACCTATTAATTAGATCCATGAAGAGAGTGGGGGATTTAGTAAGACCAAAATGAATCACTATAAAATCATAGTCTTCATACCTTGTACAAAATTCTATCTTTGGTATATCCTCCTTGAACCATAATTTATGATATCCTGAACGAATATCAATCTAGAAAAATTATTGATCTCCGCATATGTGGTTTAATAAGTCATCAATGTGAGAAAAGGATATTTATTATAAATAATGATCTTGTTATGTTCTAGATAATCAATGTAGAGTCTCATCGATCAATATTTATTCTTCCTCCTCCAATGGCCTGGAGGCCTTCATTTTATATTTATTTTTGATAATCAACCTTTCTAGTGGTGAAGTGGAACCCATTAAAGAGAATAGGTTCTCCCTAAGGTGACGCACTAGGGTGTATGAGTCCCTTTTGAATAATATATTGGAGTTTCTTCTTAAATTAATACAACTCAACTGGTGCCATTCTATAAGGTTTTTTTTGAAATAGGCATATCACACAGTATGAGTTCTATTAAAAACTCAACATCATGATTCGGTGGAAGACCTTGAATTTTTTTAGAAAATAAATCATCAGACTGCTATACAATTGGTGTATTTTTAATTTTGATATTTTCCCCAACCATTTGAGATAGATAACCTTCATTTATAGAAATAAATACCCATAAGATGGAAGAAAGTTTTACTATAAGGTCATAATCATCCTTCAATCGATAGATGATCATAGATTGATATGGTATATGAAACATGAATTCCCATAGAAATTGATATGATCTCTATATAGGGAAATCAAATCCATGGAATGAATCACGTCAAATTACACTATTGGAAGGGTGATAAGAGTTAAGGAAGCAGTTTCACACTAACTTCAACTAGATAATAATTATAAATTGTTGGTTTTCTCGTTGTTCCAATAGGAGTTGTCACAAATAACTGAACATCTAATTTTTGAGTAAATATGACGATACCCTTAGGAAAACTCTCAAAAATAAAAGAGTGGGTGGATCCAAAACTATATAAAACATTTTCTAATTTAGCACTTATAGTAAGTGTACCATTCACCACTTCATTATCGTACACCACATCGCTAATGGTGATCACATGTGACTTTCCTTTTTCATTGGCCTTGATAGGTTTCTGACACCGATCATCATCAATAACCCTTTGATTAGGGATTTGATTGGAATAATTCCCCATTTACTTGCACTAATAGCATTAAATATTAGGAGGTGCATTCTATGAATCTCTTTCTCTATTTTCATCATTAGACATCTTTATCATATCACTCTAGTATTCAACTTCTTGATAATCTTATTTTCCATACTTAAAAAACATTTACTAGTTCCTTTAAGACAATTTCCTCCATGTTTCTTTCCACACATTGAACATAAGAGAAAACTCATATTCTTTTCAAATTGATCTTTATATTTTCTATTGAATTCTATTTTTCTCTTCTCATAAAACCCGTAGAACATATGGGTTACTCTAATCTTCATATTAACCATGAGAGAACATTAAATACTTTATTCATAGATATTGAAGCACCTTATAAAAATTCCATTTAGAGACATGGTTTTAATCCACTAAATAATCGATCAATTTTACTTTTAGGTTGGACAATAATTCCAAAAGAATACCTTGAATGTCTTGTAAAATTTTATTCATAGGTACCAACATATTCGTCATCCCTTTTTATAAGTTCAAGGATCTAAATCTCTATATTTTTTTTGAATAATACGATGAAAATACATATTGGAAAATAATTTCTTGAACACATCCCATTCCATGGATTCAATCTCATCTCTTTGCCTCATATTCTTGAAAAGGTTCCACAATTGATTTGATTCACCTTCTAAATGATATACTTATAAGATGAATTTATCATGTTCTAAATATTAGAGAATATAAAATATATTTTCATTGGTACTGATTCAATCTTCAGGCACCAATGGATAAGAATACCCACTGAAAGAAGTTAGACGCCACCTCATGAAAGACTAAATATAATGTTGTTCCCTACTTTTCTAATTTAGAAGTTCTAAATGATTATTATCTAGAAAAATATGTTTTAGAATAGATAAAAAAATTCTAATTGAAGCTCCCATAACATTTGGTTGTTCAATAGGACAGTCATTTTATTTCTCATCACATTCTTCATTAACGTAGTTCCTTCAAGTTCTATCCATTAACTAAAAACAAGAAGAATAGTGTGACCCACACTAATCATAATTGGAAAACCACATAATCATGAATAAAATTTCAAGTTAAGAATCTTTAGGTTTTATCCTAGGTTATTAATGATAATTTGCAAACACTAGGATTGTAACCTATCCTTTGAAATATCCTTTGGGTTCTTACTAAGGATTTCTAATACTATTTTCCAAAGGCTAACTATACCCTCCCTCCAATACCAACTATAATTACACATACTTGACATACATTTATATGACATAATATTTGAATAATATTCATTAAAAAAATATAACCAATCCATGACAAGACCATATAGGTATAGTGTATTTTAAAAATTGGGAAACCTAAATAACTGGTTCATAAGACATCTTCATTATCTCAAACTTAATTCATCATAACGAGACCCCTTATTGACATATCATAATAAATACCCTTATTTATGACCTGAGGAAAAGAAACATATGATAGGGTGAGCTCAGATTTTTAGTAAGGGTAAAAAAGGGAAATATCAATCCTATCATTATCATAATACATAAGAACACAACATTTCAAAATTTTATCATGTATATGGAAGATTGTGATATCATGCCATGGGATAAATCATGATTGTTCATAAGAATCAATGAACATAATCCAAAAAGTCATAACATACGACATGAAGTTTTGGGGAATATAAATAAGTATATAAAATAATTTAATATTATTCCAGTCTCATTTCAAAGATCATCATAGCGGACAAATCCCACTACTGAAACGAGTTCACTCCTTGTTCTAGCCCTATATTACTGAACCAATATTATTTTTGTAAACATGTCTATATCAAGAGATATAAATATTTCCCAATTATTTGGAGGGATATATATTTCCCACCGATATCATAATGAAATAAATCTTATATGTGCTACAATATCATAAATCATTCAACATAAACCATGGAATAAAATTGGTTTCTTTAAACATCATTCCACCATAACATAATCCATGTAAAACTAATGTATTTTATAAATAAAATTCCATAAAAACATAATAAAATACTAGGAAAAATAATAATATTATACTTGAAACATAAAACTATTAAATAATTCTATCTTATAAAACAATATTTTTGATATAACACATGAAATTAATTCTTGAGGGAAATATAATTTCTTCTCCAAAAACATTTTCTTCTCTCAAAATGTCGAGAAATTTTAAAAGAAAAGAATTTATTTGAAAATAAACATGAAAATGTGAAGAGTAAGATTCATATAAATAAGAAATTATGAAGATGTAAAAATAAGTTCATGCTATATAAGTTAAAAAAACATTCTCCTCGAACTTTTTTCAGAGAAGTCAAAAAGTTCCTTGTATCGAATAATGACAAAAGATTCCTTTAATACCATATAATAAAGATTCACTAATGGGTAAAATTGAATTAGTTTTTTTAAGAATATATATAATTTTAAAAATTTAGGAAACATGGATTTGGATGATAAATATACTCCAATAAATACTTATGTATAAACAATCTCGAATAATAATGAGATTGGAAAATTAACCCTCATCTTTTAGGTTTGATTTCTTGTGTATGTATCTGAAACTCATGTATGATGATTTAAATAATTTAATTGACTTATTCCAGAATCATATTAATATTTATGATATCATATATGATCATATTATCATCTATTTGCGTATAACATTTCATTATTACTTGTTTTTTATGTAATAACTACTTTATTTTGTTATGCATGTTTTGTCAAATAAGTTACAGTTCCCCTTCATAATTCATTATTATATCATTTAATAATGATATGAAAATTATTTATATCATATTTATTCATTCTATATATTTATATAATCATGATTTAATGAAGATCATGTTGAATGAATCGTATCGCATCATGAGGACGATAGGTTTTACGACACATGAGCGACGATATCATTCCCATAATTGTTGAATGCAATTGAATTGAATTGTGTATAATATATCATAATAAATATAATGTAATAATAATAATAATATATAGTTATTTTTTCCATCATCATACCCATCCACGTAAGGTGGTGGTTAAAAATAAATTACGCCACAACGTGGAGATGGTTAGTTGTACGTACGTACATGTAATGCTTTCAATTTTCGTTGGATTGATAGAAAGTGGAATAGAGTTGTTCCATAATAATAATAACATCTCATTATATAGTTATACTGAAATTATTACTTTATAATGAAGAAACTCATTAATAGTAGGTATAAGAAGAAATAAGTTTGATAGAATCACTAGAAGAGATTACCTCTTCTTTGAGGTGCTTCCTCTAAATCTCCTCTTAGAGCACTCGAGTTGGTCTTTGACGAAGACCAGAACCATTATAATGTAACTAGTGAATTTTAAAAGAAAATAGGCTAGGGGATTGATGATTTTTAAGTCTCAATGTAAAGTGAATATGTGTGGGATGAGGTTCCATTTTATAATTGAAGTGAGGGGAACTTTTGGGATCTCCAAAAATATTAATTTATAATTAAATAGAACCCCATAAAAACCACCAAAATGTCCCAATTTAGAATATGAGATGATATAGGGTTTTAATATCATCTAACAATATATTTTAGTCAAGTTTTTTTGTGAATTTAAACATTATAATTTTAATTACCAGTTTGATATTATATTTAATTTTTATTTTGGGAAACAAATATTTCAATATTAAAAGTGTGAAATATTTATTTATATGATGTCAATTAGACCATGAATAAATGACTCAGAATATTTTATACCATGGAATAATTATTATATATTTTTAAAAAGTGTTATATTATTTTTAAATAATTTAATAAAAAAATTATATTTATAAACAATCAATGGTGTCAATTTTACACTACTCAATTCATTTATTTTTAAACATATTAAGATAGAAATTTTAATTCAAACCAAATATTATAATATATTGATAAGAGTTAAAGGTCATATAAAAAAATCATTACATTAATTATCCCATAGTATATTTATTATATTATTTGTAATAAAAATTATTTATGTCTATCTTAATAAAATAATTACTACATAAATTTTGTGAAATTATTTTACATACTTATATATTTAATAAAATTAAAAAATACTATGATGAATATAAATACACTATATTTTGTAATAATGTTTTTAGTCCAATTTATATTTTGGAAAATCCATCATTTAAAATGTTATACTTATTAAATTTTGAATTTGAAAACACTCACGTCTCTTTAAATAAAATAATATAAGTGTAAGAATCTCTTCTATAAGGATCTAAATGGTCACTAACATGACCCTTGGATATTTATGTTCATGATACACTCTACCGATAAGATTTGGTCAAGTTTTTGGATTTATTATAGATATTAATATTTTAATAAAAATTGTTTTATTGATTTCTCATCAATTCATTATGTTTTTCAATGTCAAAGTATAAATCTTTAAGGTAATTATTTATTTTCTAAAAATTTCAAATAAATTACAATGATTAATAGATAAATTTAAAATTTCAAATTAGTATTTATAATCGGATTGATGTTATATATAATGTTCTATAAAAATGATGTAGTTATCTAAATTTGATTAAGACATATTTAATTTTTCTTTAAATAAAATAAATTAGATTCCCAAATCTCATCCAAGTGGCTTCCAAAGGACACCATTGCTTTCCATGGAAGATTTTGGTCAAAACAAACTCATCCAATGATATTAATAAGAGTTTTAAGCTAATTTTATAATAGTAATATTACCCTTAATTACTAAGATTAATATTTTACCATATTAATAAAAATTACAGAAGTTACAATTCATACTACCCAAAAATAAAAAATATATATTCACATAATTTAGACCAAATGATTATAAATATGGAATCTATTTTTCAAAATTCAAAACTCAAAAGATTAATTAATAAATTTAAAATTTATCCCACTATTGGAAAGAGAGAACTTGTTTTAGAAGTTAAAATATTGCAAAAGTTTGAAATGTTTTTACATTTGAATTCAATGTAAAATTAATGTTAATAAAATATTTTATATTGAATTATAAAAATATATTTTACTTATAATTTTAATAAATTAAATATTATTATCTAACCATATAAATTATTTCAATGAAAAATTTTGGGTTCAATTAAAATTTAGTATATTTTTACCATTCGTCAAAATTTAAAAGTTATCTGAAAAATTATAAATTTTTTATATCATGCTTCTAAATAAAATGTTTATGTTGTTATATGAAAATTATTAATTCATTAAAATATTAATTTAAGAGGGGTTATCTTTATAAAGGTATAAAATTACCCTTTTGAAAATTATTGGTTTTTTATACATCAAATAGGGTTTATTCATAACCTATGAAATAAATATCTATTGGATGAATATCAATAATATTTTATTAAGTATATATGATATATATTTCATTAATTTCATTTATTAATAGTAATTCACTAAATGTATTTGTACAAAAAATATAAATATATAATTGATTTGTATTTTTCATAAATAATTGGTAGTGAAAGACTTCACCATACATTTGAATAAGTTAGTTATATTTATTCCCGCTAACCTAACTACTGGGTTAAAATGGCCATTTTATACTAAGGGCATATCAGGGTTCGTTTGAACTCACAATTACATGAAGTGTAAGCTATTGAAGAATTAAAATTATTTACAGAAAATATTTCATAATTACATTTGAGTGTTACATGTGTCATATAAATTCCATGTATATTTATTTCAGATGTTTTATTGAGACATGAAATGTATCCTCATCATCTTTATATGAGATTCCTACTAGAATTATTTATATTATCTTATCTTGTTTATTTATCATTTGTATGGTTGTTATATCTCCTCACTCTATTGATTATTATTTCTATTTCTCTATGATACTCTCTAGTAATGATGGAATAATCTCCCCATGAACAAATCCCAAGCCCTCTCTACTAATCGACAACCTCTGGCCTTCAAGGAGATGTTCTTGAGCCCATGTGGAAAACCAGGCTCAAGGAACTATTGAGTAACATCCAGGTTCTAGATGTTACAAAGTGGTACTAAAGAATTTTTTTATATTTTATTATTTGGTGAAAAAATAGGGATAATAAGGTATAAGAATTTAGTAATGTGTCATTCTTGGGTGTAGATAACCCACATACAAAAAAAATAAAAATTGCATTGATTGGATATTAATGCTTTTTGGATTTGGAATTTTACAGTTGGCTTGATTCTACCATTGGGTGAAACACTTGAAATGTGATTTTATCATTGATTAGATTTTGGGATAGTTTTTTACAACCCAATGATATTAGGTTATTCCATTAAATTCATCATTTGTGAACTTTATTGAAATCAAATTCTATGCATTATTCCATGACATATATGGTATATTTACATTTTTTATGATGTTGTGATAGGTTCCATGATAGATATACCCTATTTTTTTATAGAAATTCTATTTAGTGAATTGAGAAACATGGTTGGTCTCAGAGTGTTTGCCATAACCAAAGCAGTGTTTTCCTGATTAGGCTATAACAGAGTCCCTATTCATACAATTATAACATGTTGAGTCATTAACCATGAGTCATATGGTCTAGAACATGTTATGGTGTGGATTAGGTGGATGTCATAATACATTTCATTAGGATTTTTTTCCCTTATGAATTGGAAATTATGCACCATTTGGTTCAAACATTTAAAATATGTGTGAAATTAATATGAAATTCAAATAGAAAATTGAAATGATAAACAAGGAACTTGACCTAGACCTGACTTTTGAGTGGGGAATAGGTACTGTCTCTAATGAAATTGAGACTGTTTCCATTTATCAGTCCTAGATTTAAAAGTGGGTTGTTTAGAATGAACTGGTTGTAGGATGGTTCTAACATGTCCTATGCTTTTGTGCTGATAACTTGGATATCGTTATTTTATGAGGTGTTTGTTTGGAATTATAAAGGAATGAAAACAATAATACCTCTGATCATATGCCAGTAGGGTGGTGATGGCCATGCACTGAAGGTGGTGGTGGACCATATTCTACCAATGAATCCTCCGTTAGTACCAGCTATGGTACCAACAGTTTTATCGAACACAGGTGCTCAGGAACAATTCTGTGAGGGGTTTTTTCACATTATGCATACATTTGAGGGTGCACCGAAGCCTACCTTGTCTATAGATGATCTAATTCACGTGTTCAAGAAGCAACATCTTACCATGATTTTGGAGGATAACGGTCCATAAACTACTGATTTGGGTCTTGATACTATGTTTTCTATATTTGAGAATCAGAAGACACCTATAGAGAGTAGTGAAGCTCCTGAATTATATGTTACGAGGAGCAGAAAAGTGCAGGTGGGATGTTTTGAACTAGGCTGACATGCTACAAGATATGGTTTGGATTGATTTCTAAACCATGTTCTATGACTAATTATACCTTAGGAATCTTAGGATACAGTAGGCTAGTGAGTTCATGAGTCTAGAGTAGGGCATTATAACGATTGTGATGTACTCAACGAAATTTATATAGTTGCAACACTTTTCACCAATTTACCATACTAATGAGTTATTGATGGTGAGACAAATTGAGGAAGGTCTCTATCTTTCTATTTAATATTAGGTTAATGTTTTTAGGATGATGAATATTACTGAAGTTGTAAATCATGTGCTAATTAAAAAGAGGAATCTAAGGGAAGATTGGAATGCATAGTAGAGTAGTGTAGTCTCTCAACCGAATGGTTTGAAATATTTAGTTAGAAATAGAAATTTTAGGCTTCCCATTATATGATTACTCACCAGGACATTAGTGCTAGTAGTGAAATATTTTTTCATTAGTGAGGCAGATACGGACACATGAGGAATCAATGTGATCATGACCCAATCGAGTGCTGATCATGCAGAAGGATGGGCCACATGCAATGTTTCGGGATGAACTTCCTTCCAGTGGTGAGTGGTAGGGGGGCATCTCCAACACCAGGATTTAGAGAATGTTTTATATATCTATGTAAGGATGGGAACTCGAGCATTACTTGTCAACCAATTTGATTCAATGGTGTTTGTAACTGAGGTTTCTAGACACTAGTCATACCAAGACATCAGTGTGGTCCTACTCCAAGAAGCTAGGTTATTCCATAGGGCCATGGTTCAATCTAGATCTATTTTGTGTTTCCTACCCCCAAGGGTAAGGGTGTCGGACCATCTATGGTGATAAGTATGAATTTAGTATCCTCTACTATTGTGTTTTCTCTTTTTGATATAGGTGAATCACATATCTTTATATCTACACTCTTGGTGAAAAGCCTTGAGTTTTTATACTATTTTGAAGTGATTCCTGACACTTGATACTACATTGGGAATCATAACGGAGGATTTAATTCATTTTAGGGAGTTATCCCTTGATATTGGTGTGTGTCACTTTTTTGGTAATCTTTCTGTCCTCAAGAGGAAAATTTTTGAAGTTGTACTCAGGACAGACTAACTAGTAGCTTATCAACCATAAATTGAATTCTATCACTGGATGGTGAATCTCACATAAAAATAGGGAATATCGTTTATTATCAAGGGTGAGTGGGATTTCTAGGAGAGATGAGCTTGACTAGATCATTGTGGTTTTGGTAGGATGAAAACCTAGATTTCTATTTCCTGTTTGGATGATCATTGAGCATGTTGGGAAGAAATTCCTTTTGTGTTCGTTCATTT
The DNA here is from genome assembly GCA_963277665.1 of Viscum album. Taxonomy (NCBI): domain Eukaryota; kingdom Viridiplantae; phylum Streptophyta; class Magnoliopsida; order Santalales; family Viscaceae; genus Viscum; species Viscum album. The sequence continues at coordinate 898,134,651 of OY728138.1, forward strand.
TAGTGACATTTTTCTAGAAAAAAGTGTTAGTTTAACACTTAATTGAGATGTTTAGTTCTCCATCGAGATAGTTCTATGATACTAATTGGTTTCCATTCCTCCTTATGGGATAGCTATGATAGATTTTCAAGAGCTCAAGAGGCCTCTATGGGACATGGAGGTAAATAGGTTTATTCGGCCCAGTACTTCTCCATGTGGTTTACTAATCTTTTGTATGAAAATATAGAAGGAACCCTTAGGCTATGCATGGATTACTGGTAATTCAACCAGATGAAAGTTACGAATTGGAATCCCTTTCCATAGATAGATTCTTTTTTTAAAATCATTGAGGAGCTCAGGTATTCTTGAAAATTGATTTGAGATTTAGATATCATCAAGTGTGTGTTCAACTAAAAACATACCCCATAAATATTTTGATAACCAGTATAGTCTTAAAGAGAATTTGTTTATATGGTTTGGTCTCATGAATGCGCCATCAGTTTTCATGGTGCTGATGAACTGTGTTTTCTATCCTTATTTAGATTTAGTTTTTGTTTTTTTCATGGATGATATCTGGGTGTACTCTCACAATTGATATAACGGTGCCAATCATCATGAAATCATTTCGGATACATTGAGAGTGAATAAGTTATATGCTATGCTCACAATATTCCGCTTTTGGATGGACCAATATCATATCATAGTTCATATTATATCAATAATAAGAGTACCAGTTGAACTAGATAAGGTGAGAGCTATAGTTTTCTAAAAGGAGAAACAGAAAATATTTGACATAAAATGATTCATGGGGATATCTGAATATTTATTCATTTTATACAAGAAATATCACTCTTAGAAGATTTATTAATGGTCCGGACTAAGAAGGGGTGATATTTTTACGGTCAGATACATGCAAGACAGTCTTTCAGAAGCTGAATGAGAGATTGAATTTAGTGATGATCCTGATTCTTTCAGAGCTAGATAAAATCTACACATTTAATTCTGATGAATCATGTATTAGAAAAAGATCCATTATTATGTAGGGGGATAGAGTTTTGACATATGGGTCTCGGTATTTGAGGCCACATAGAGGAATTACTTGATGCATGATATTGAGTTGGCTATATATGTGCATCCATTTCACTATTAGAGAAATTATTTACTTACAATACATTTTTTGATGTACAAGGACCACAAAAGACTCAAGTATATATTTACCAAATGTGATCTGAATTTGAGAAAGTGATGGTGGGTTGAGTACCTACAAAATTTTAAATACATGCCTTCTTATATGCCTAGGAAGGGTAATGTTGTTTCAAATGTACTGAGCATGAGTAATAAATTGATGGCTATTTAGGAAGCCAGTATATATTGGAAACTTATGGATTTTTTCTCTGGTATTCACTTGTAGGTGTATGAAAGTAATGTAAAAACTTTTATTTTCTCCTTAGTCATGAACTATAACCTTTTGTATTGAGTTTGGATGAGATGACTATTAGATTCATAGGTCTTAGCTCTATGAGATATTATTATAGGTTATAACCCACCTCTTGGTTAGACTATAGGTGAGGATGAGATCTGGTGTATTCATGGTCACGTTTGGGTTATAGTGGGCATATGCAAGGAGCTCATGAGGGAGTTTCATTCCTTTGTTTGGGAAGTACTGATGATCTTAGGAGGTTTTATATCTACGAGATAGTATGAATCCATTGGGTAACTCATTATATCATCTTAGAAAGGGATTCCCTATTTACATCTCTTTTTTTAATAGTTTTTACAGGGAAATAGGTATATAGGTACTTTTGAGCATAGCATACCACCATCATACTCTTGTGTAGTTAGAGCATATGATATATGTCCTTAAGGACATGATGTGAGTATGTGTCTTGGATTTTGGGGATTCTGGAAGATGTATTTTTAACTAGTAGAGTTCTCCTAAAATAAAAGTTATTAGGTGACTATAAAGAATGAACATTATAAGGATTTTTATGATATGTAAATTGTGATCACCCTTGTGTAATTTTGAGGGAGGTGATACAACGTTACTGGGAGCACAACTTGTGTAGGAGTCTTATGAGAAGAAACAACTGATTATAAATTCATTTGATATTGTAGAGTATTGATAAAAATCAAACACCGATCAATACAGATGACCTCTAGTGTAAGAGTCTAGGGATTAGGTATTTTTTCATGTTTCATCGAGCTTAGGACATATACAGTTCAGGAGAAAACATTAGAATTTATTGCGATATAAAGAGGTCATTCCAGATTCTAAAGAGATATGGGGAAAAATTTAATCAATTGTAGTTACCTAAAATGTATTGATCCATGCTTGACATATTGCATATTTCTCAACTAATCCATTATAATTCAAACACCTCTCATGAATTTCATCCCAAGGGGGTTGATTTACATGTAGAAGCATCCTTTGAGGAGCATTTGATTCACGTCATTGATAGGGGAACAAATGTTCTCCATGGCTGGTCCATTTCTCTTATATGGGTGATATGGTATCATGGCCATTTATCGGATGATACACGGGAGTGGGTGACTAATGTATGTGATCAGTGTCCATATTTATTCTTAGATTATTCTTTACCACCATTGAGAGGGAAATTTGGGGATGAATATCTTTAAAGGGAGAGATTTCTAGATCATAGATTTTTATATGAGGTAGGGAACCTATTATTTTCAATTTCAAGGATTTTGAAGCCCTAATGGGAATTAAATTTGTGGTCATGGGTGTTTTAGGGGTTTTTGGGGATTGAACATATCCTGAAACCCAAATTTTTAGTGAAAATAGATAGGCCTCATGGTTAGTAGGAACCACATGGGGAATGCCAGATATTCTGACTAAACCTGTGAAGCCTAGATAGATGGAAAGAAGAGCCCATATTGTTTTTCAAACCCTATGGATGAATCCTCATCCTCATATAGGATCACCTATAGTTTTTGAAATAGTTTTTCTTCATGGACTTCACGTAGTTAGATAAACTGTGCGCAATGACAGTGCAAGGTGACACTCCTTACAATAGTGAAGGAATAGTCGGTGCACAGTTTGGACAGCCATGTGGACAATCAATGCAGCCCAATAATTTTTTGGGAAATAACGTTTTCCCCTTAATTTTTAAACCTTAAATCTTCTTCCCATTTTCTATTCTAGTAGATTGCACCTACGATAGAGATCTACATTGATCAAAATTATAGGTTTTGATCTTGTTTCTTCATTTGATATCAAATTGAAGAACTAATTAGATCACTATATATATGCCAATATGTAATAAATTAATTACGTTCTATTCTTCATTTAACTTCAGATCAATGATTAAATTTAGGTAAAATCAAATATGCCCTATTTACTGGTTCTTCATATATTATTCATTATTCTTTTGATATGAGTCAAATCTGAAGCTGATATCAAATGAGAAATATACTGTGGACCTAAGATAATTTGTCTATAACTTTTCCCAGTGGATTAGTTATTTTTTATCTAGTTTTTTTTATGCTGCCTGACATAGTTTCTGGAATAACCTTGAAGTTGATGTGAATAATTAAATTAAATAAAATGGAACATGTTGTGGATTCCCTTTAGTTTATTTTAGACTTGTTGGAGGTTGTTTACCCAACCATGGTCACCCATGGGGTGTAAATTTGATATTTCCTTTGTTAAAACCCCCGTGGGATGAGTTTTGTGATTTTCTAATTAGAGTAATCCCTCATATATGTGATTTGAATTTATTTTCTTGATTTGGAGATAGTATGCCTCTTTTTTCCATGTGATACATGATGATTAATTGATTAATTATTGAAATGTGTTTTTTTATATTTGTGGTTAAATTCATGGACTGAATACTAAATGTGAATTGTTATATGAGTGGCTAAACTCAAGGAATTGAATGGTGTGTAATGATAAATGGGATGAATGATGAATGATTCCATTAGATGCATGGTATGTTATTATTTGGATCTTGATAGAGTTATTTTATTCCTTGTATGTGATTTATCCTTGGGCCATGATTCTATTGGATTCCTTGGGCCTTTCTACCCCTTGGATATGGTTTTTTGGTCTCACAATGGACATCGTAGATAGACAAGATCCTTTGAACCCAATTCAAGTATAACTGAGTTTCCATCAAGCTACACATAGGAAGCGATGAAGATGAATTGGTAATATATTCCTTGGATATTTATTTGTTGGCTCTCACTCTTTGATTATACATCAGGACCATGGTAACTATGATATGCTTGATTATACGGATCGATTGTGGTTGTTTTGACACTTATGGTTATATAGTGTAGCCATGGTTGTTTTGATTTATAGATTTTATGGAATGGTCATGGGGGATATAAATATTTGATTATACAGAGAGTTTGTGGTGCTTACTTATTCGTTGTTATTGGAGCATGACCTTGTTTTACATGGATCCTTCTATGTCTATTCAATATAAAATATTTTTTTGTATACATTTCAGGGAATGTTTTCTTTTTTATCACTAATTACATATGATATATATTACACTATGATTTAGATTTTTATATTTCCCAACCAGGAATTGTAATAGAACATCGGGTGGTTACCAATTGGGATTGTCTCTTGCACCATGTTTGCGCCATAGTTGGGTACCAAAACATACTATATGTTTACAGGTAGGGTTTAGGAAAATCTCCCATAGTTTGATGCTTGATTCTGTACTATGATTTGGAGCGAGGAAGACAAAGACTGAGATAATGATCATGATTCTATTTGATGAAAAAATATTTGGATATTTTTTGATTTTTTGGATATATGTACTGTACACATTCCATGTATACATGTTTTGGCTATTTTGTAGAGACCTGATATATATCCTCATTGTCTGTAAATGAGAATCCTTCTAGAATTGATTATGTATTCCTGTTTTGTTTATTTATCATTTTTTTTGTTGGTATATATGCTTATGCTATTGATTATTATTGCTATTATGATGTGATATACTCTGGTAATGAGGGTATGGTCTCCACATAGACACACCTCGGGCCCTCACTACTGGTCAGTAGTCTCTAGAATTCAGGGAGATGAATTTTAGGCTATAAAGCTAACTGAGCTTAAGGTATTATTTAGTGGCATTTGGGTTGGGGACGTTACATAACCGCATGTGGGTTGAGGGGATTTACAACAATTTTATTTGATAGTGATCACCTTCTTCTGAGTAGGTTGGAAGCATTTATAGTTTTTGGTGGGTGTGTATTTTTCCCTTTTTATGTTTTCAATAATTCTATTTTACTCTGTTTTGGGATAGATGTATGCATGAATTTTAGTTTCCATATTTTTAAATATTTTTACTATTTCATGGAGGTGTTTGTCGGTGCATTTGTATAGGTACACTAGTAAAAGTCCTCCCATAAGTGTCTTATGACTACTCGGTGCTAGTTTCTTGCCCCAATCCTTTTAGAGGGGATTTTGGGGTACTCTTGTATTGATCCCAATTGGGTTGGTTTATTAAAAGAACAGTATCATAGCGGGTTCCACTTTGTTGCCATAATGTCAGGAGAATGGTTTAGGTTTCATAGAGATAGTTCTACTGTTTTTTGTGTTCGATTTAAAGGGTAGGGAATCCAGTGTTGGTATGGTGGATGATGAATCCATTCACTAGAACTCTAGTAACCTAATTTTTGACTTTATACATTAGTACATTGGTCACAAGGAAATTTTGGAGCATGCATCATATAGGACCAGGTTATGGGTTCCCTTTCCTTCTTGAGTCTGGTCCCCAAATATACTCATTGGCTACAACACATCTCGATTTTGTTTCAGGATTCCAATGTGATGATAGAAAGATGAGGTTCTGTGACATGATTGTAATTATGATATGCCTTGTAATGAGGATTCAGTGTAGAGAACTTCTTCTGAGTTGGTACCTCTAGGTGGTATTCCAGTTGGTCCACCACCCATTGAGTAGCTAGTTGTGCTAACAATTTTGGTCGAGGATTCGCGTAGGATGAGTGAAATGCAATATTTAAAGAGGAAGTGACCTCTGAGGTATTAGGGTGATATAGAATCCCATGTATCTTATGATTGGATTGAGGTAGTCACACGTGTTTTCGTGAGAACACTTCCCGATCATATGGTGGTCCTGGAAGTAAGCCTTTTGTAGGGTTCACTAAGTGATGGTGCAATCTGGTGATGTAGACCCACGACAAGGTGACACTCACTTGGGTGGAGTTAGAGTAACTCTTCATGGAAGAATTTTAGCCATCCAAATTTAGAATAGTGTATATACATGATCTTATGAATCTTCGGCAGGGTAGCATGGCCGTGGAAGAGTACTCAATGAGGTTGATATACAATTCACAATACTCTATGGATATGTTTTGAGACCCATTCTTCATAGCTCAGAACATTGACTGGGACCTCTATAGAGACATACAAGAAGGTGTGGACACCTTATGACATTCTTCTTATGCAGGGGTATGAGAGTGATTTCTAGTACTAGAGAGATTCTTAGCGGAGGGATGAGTGGATGTGGACCATAGCGGTGGTCCCAAGGTTGAGATGTATACAATAGTTGGAATATGGTAGATGACAGGATGAAGAAGCATGTGGCATAACCATTCCTAAATCTATTCATGTGGTCATATAGTGTATGAGACATGTCAAGGATCTAGTCTGCTGTAGGGGAGATGGTGTTACACATGTGATGGTAAAGACACCTGTCTAGAGATTGTTTAACTTGATGTGCTTATTAGAGGGAGCTAGTTTATGGACCACATTGGCATAAGTAATTTTTGGAGAATGTATTTCTACATGGTGGAAGAAATGGTGGGGAGAGGGGAGGGAATCATAAGTGGAAGGTAGTTCAATGTGTTTCCAGTATGACCCCTAGATGGTTCACATAAGTATTAGGAAATAGTAGGAGGGCATGAGAAAAACTACTGGCCATAGAGGCCTTTGACCCAGAGTCTCTAAGATGAATAGAGGTACAATCTATGTCCTTTATACTTCACATAGTAGGAATTTTTAGACACTATTATGAGGTACACTTTTCATTCCATTTCTTTTTCAAGGTTTAACCAAGGTGATGCAGGGTGTCGTTAGAATGTTATGTGGGTGTTGTTAATGTAACTTTTGATTCATGAGAACGGGGGATGATTTCAAACCAAGATGTGGTTTTGTGACATGATCAAAACTATGTGGCTGAGTTAGTGATGGTCAATGTAGATAAAGTCATGTTGTGGTTGAAAATTTCCTTAGACTTGGATGTTCAGGAAGAGGTTTTATTTTGGAGTTTCAGAGCAGGTCCTGACATTGAAATTGGCGATTTTTTTCTTCATCATCAATTTTTTACAATCTTTATGGAGGGAGAGACTTGAATAGAACCATTCCATTGTGTTTTAGTTATAACCTATGTTCTTTTACATAGTTTGGGCTAGTTTCCTTCCATCCAAACTCAACTTGGATTCCCCTAGTTGGCGTGAATGTTTTTCTAGATTGGTGTGTTGTGTTATAACTAGATTTTCATAGATGAAGGGCCTGATAAGACCCATTTTTTACACTTGGGAATCCCAATTTTATTTTTGGGTACCCTCATGTGCTCGGTGTTAACCTTGTATAAAAGACACTTAAGGATCTCATGGGGTAGTTCTTCTAGGGGTGGAGGTGTTCTACTGGGATATGTGTGTATATTCACAAGGTTAGTGAGGTTGTGTACCACTAGAATATATGACTGAAGATGGGCCATGATGCTTCTTGTTTTACAACTATTACAGTGATCTTCCATGAGATTGTTGTTGAAAAATGATGATCTGGTTGGCGATAGATGTGAGTGTTATTTTCCTTGATGGTTCCCCTACATGAATGGTTAGAGGTATCACATGAACCCTTGGTGATATCACTGGTGTGGGTGTTCTAGTGGACATCTTTGTTTCATTCCATTATTCTTACAATTTATCTTTTTGAGAATAAATATACTTAATGTGGGGAGAATGTAATGACTCACGTTTTGACCTGTAAGACTTTGGAATATTTTTAAGTATATTTATGAAGCTTGTAACTGAGTCGGTGTGGGATTTCGAGGCCCAGAGAGCCTCAACACAATGATATTAAAAATATTAATTATATTTTGTCACAGACACATAGTTTCTCCTTGAAATGTGGAATAATACTTCTGTGAAGTCTCATATTAGGATTCTTTTAGGCAGTTGATTTTAGAGCATCATCTTTAGGCTAGGGACGACATGAAATTTTTTAGCCTTGGGTTTTCGTTCATGGAAATGTTGGAGACTGGGTTTTAAAAGGGTTTTATTTGATTTAATTTCATTTAATCAATTATCCCTCCCCTTACCTCATTGGTTCACATGACACAAGTAGATGTCGACCCCTCCCCCTTCCCCTTTGGAGCGACCGATGATGTTGAGGCTGAATTGTGGCACTAAGGTGCCCTTGATACCTGTTTACAATGTCGATTGTCATCAGAATGAGGAGAAACATGATCTGGGATCGGTTTTAGACCCATATATTTGGTGTTTCACCACTAGGTAGGTGGATTTGAGTGTTAGTCCGTATAACATTTAATAGGTATTTTTAAAAAAAAATTAATCCCTATTACTATTTCTATAGATCCCTTCAAGGTTGATCTGTAGTTCTTGGGGGAAATTGGGGTGAACTCGATGACTCGAAGAGAAATTCCCATTATAATTACAATTTACTCGGCATGTAAAGTAGTGAGAAATGATATGGGTTCGTACCATTTAGAGAAGATGACTTTTGGGTACTATACATAGTGTACTAGGGTTACATTCCTTGTAGTGACCCCATTTCACATGGCTAGGGGACATGGTTAGGGTAGCCGTGTGATAGTACATGGGAGTGTAAATGTACACATACAAAGTATGTGGGAACATGGTTCTAGACACTGGTTTGGGAAAACTACATGGCCATGTGGTTGTTTGTCTGAAACATGCCATGTACCATGGGGTGAATGCCATGTGGGAGACACAGCTGGCTGAGCCATGTGGAGGAAGAACCTAGATGGGGGGCCGATGAGGTAAGGAACACCGTATATTGCTTGTACATGCCATTTATTCTTATATGGATATCCAATCCATGAAAACAAGGAAAATAAACAGGTTCATGGGTGGGTTCACATGCTATGTTGTCCATAGTGATTTCCAAGTAATTTCCTTGGGATTTTCTAGAGATATTCTACCTTGCGTATCTTCTTTTGTGGAACACAGATTTGGGATTATGAGTGGTCTATCACAAATAGCCTTCCAAGTAAAGCATGATTGTAGCCTCCATTTTTTCCTATGAGATATGATGTGGCCTATTTCGATCAAGATTCTTTAGTAGTGGTTCATACACTTTGGAAGTGCTTTGGGTGGATCCCTGGGTTTACAACGGGGTTGGTACCCTTCTCTATCAGCTTAGGATATGGGACCCCTAGAATATTTAGGCTATTAGAGTAGTTCTACAAAATTTTACCAGGGAACGAGTCCCCTAGGTGTGGATTTTTTGTGATGTGAGGTATGAAAAGCATGATTCTCTTCTCAGAGACGCTTGACCGATGGTGGAGATCGATGTGGTTCACAACGACATGATGGGACTGGTACTCCCCTATGACATCAAGGTGTAGGTTTCCTTTACATCTTTGCATTGGTCAGGAAGAGGCTCCACACATATTGGGTGTAGGTTCTCTACCCATGAAGTAGTTCTTTCAGGGTTGGCACTCCCCTGATAGATTAGGGAGCAGTTTCCCCATATCGTTTGTGTTTTTAAAGGGAGATAGAGATCCCCTATTGTTCCAGCATGCATGCCCTCCATACTGATTGTCCATATAGTTTTGGTACTCTCCTTTTGGACGAGGGTTCATTTCTTATATCCATGATGTTGGTACTCCCCTGCCATGTTAGGTCATGATTCCTTTGAATGTGATGTATATATAGAGTGGGTACTCCACTATTATGTTAGGTTTTGGGTTATCTATCCATGGAGATGGAACTCCCTTGTTGTTCCAGGGTGTGGGTCCTCCAAATATATTATTTTGAAAGAGTTGGTAGTCCCCTACTATGTTAGACAACATGTCATCTAGTCGGGGGTCGGTACACCCTATCATGTTAGGGTGTGAGTCCCCCATACTGTTCTTTATGGTAGTGTGGTACTGCACTACCATACTAGTGTGTAGGTCCACTAGCCAAATAGAGGTACTCCCCTATCATATCAGGGTACATGTCCTCTATCCATGTAGTTTTACTACCAAGTCATATCAGGGTTTGAGTCCTCTATTTGTTGAGTGCTACACTATCATCTTCCAGTAGTGGCATGGAGTGGGTCCTACAATGTAATCAAAGATCCTTCGGTTGTGGAGAATTGTTTTGAGAACCAGACCTCTCCAATAGTTACATTCGATACTTAAATAGGATTTAGTTCTCCCTTGATGGATTGAGGTGTGGGTCACTCTTTACTACAGTGGTATAGGTTTCATGATATGGTTAAGAGATAAAAATCCCTCAAATGAGTGGTAGTAGGATGTTACTGATTCCCCCTCTCTTTCTTTAGATCACATATAGATGGTGAATAGTCTTGAGTAGTTCTCCCTTGACTATGTGTAGTGGTAATGGGAAATGTATCTCTACATGGGTTCATATAACCTTTCATTGGGCATAGGTTATAAATGAAAATACCTCTAGTGATTTGTTTCGGACGCTTTCTGACGGGGCGCACACACGTCTGTCACGCGGGGGGGGGGGGGGGGGGGGACGTGTGGCTTATTGCCCCTCATTCCTGCTTTCAAAAGGCGGGCGACATCTGTTCCTTCTTCAGGGACGTCTGCTCCTTGGTCAAAACCGGTATGATGGGATGTCGGTTCTTCCTTCCGTGGATTCCTCCTCGGAGATCGTCACCTAGTCCGAGTCTCCCTCATAGATTTAAGACGTATTCGTGAACCTTTTTCCTGGTGCCATATTTTCATAGACAGCAGTTAATTAGGCTGCTTCCGTCGGGACGCTCCAAGGGGTTTGGTCGGGGCAGCAACCTTCGGTGAGGAGAATGGTCACGCTGGGGTGTCGTTGGTGCGCCTTGATGCTAGGGGATTAACATGTCTGTCTTCTGTCACTTATTATAGGGATTCTCGAGGTGCAGAAGCCCGAGGCATCCCACATCGAACATGGGGAATTGTGTGCCATCTGAGGTTTTCCTCAGCTTCCCATGTTTAACACGGGGTATGTCGTGAGTTTAATGTCTTTCGGAGATAGATCGGACAGATCGGAACACTGAGAGTGGATCATATTGATGGACCCCCTAGGGGGAACACCGATATTGGAGCCAAAACATGGGTGGATTTCTGGATACTATGGGGTGGAGTGAGGTGTCATGATTCCACCGGGATGTGGCGGCCCAGGTAAGGATCAGGATGGGTGATGGAGTGAATAGGAGCTTGATCCTCATAGAGACATCCTACGTATCCCCAAGGCAGGGAATCAAAGTCCACCTAGTTCGGTGATATGGTGGGACACCTGAAGAGGTGACCCGTGAGAATAAATGCATGGACTGAAGCCTAGAGGAAGTAAGACCACTGGGCTAGGGCATGATCTTCCCGAGGCACGTGGGCTCGAGGGAGAGGACATGATGAGACGTGGGTGTTGGATATGGGGCTTACGCTCTTAGGCGGCCCGTGATGGTGGATATGGGGCATACGCTTTGAGGTGGCCCATAATGGTGGTTGTGAAACGACGCGGAGGGGTTGAAAAAACCGAGTGATGGGCTTGAACCTCGTGGAGGCTTCCTACGTACCATGTGTTATCATAGATCAAATTCCATGTAGTTCGGGGCATAAAATTTAACGACATGCGGGACGAGGAAGACAGTTTAACGTCATGCGGGATGAGGGCATACAGTTTAACGTCATGCAGGACTACGACGCACATTTTAACATCATTCGGGATGAGGGAATATAGCTTTACGTCATGTGGGACGGGAAATTTGGGGCTTACGCTCTGAGGCGGCCCAAAGTGTTGGTGAACCGATGTGAAGAAGTCGGAACGACCGGATGATGGGATTGATCCTCATGGAGGCTTCCTACATACCATGCGTTAGAACGGATCAAAGTCCCCATAGTTCTCTAGGATGGGGCTTATGCTCTAACGTGGCCCATAAGAGGATTTCATGTTCGATGCTCACTCTAAGCCCACGTGAGTCATGATCGGTGTGAAAAACAAGGGGAAGTAGGGACTAGACGATCATGTCGCGAAGGGTGTGTTCGTGAAAAGCAGAGAGGGGATTACGTGTTGAGCGGCCCAAAGAAGAAACAGGGGCTTACACATGGTTAACAGCCCTTAGTGCTGGGACTTACTCCCGGATGGAGGCCCATGGTGCGACAAAGCGCAGAGGGAGATGGATTTGGGACCGAACAATGGAGATGCCTCGTTCCCTATCACGCCCTCCACAGGCCTTGGCAGTGGGGAAGTGTAGAGGTACATGGGTGAAACCTTCCGCAAGACAGGCTAGGGGGTCACGCTCTGAGGCAGCCCTTCCCCCATGGAAAAATACCACTCCAAAAGGAGTATATCATTCCATGTGAGGAAGATTCGATTCCCGTGGAGATGAGAGGCGTAAAGAATGTCTGAGTCGGGGGGACCCTGTGTGCGAGGCATGGGGTCAGATCACAGTTTAACTTCATGTGTTGAGGGTGAAGTTCTTGGTAGTTTAACGTCCTACAGGTCAGACGAGGTGGGTTTTCTCCACGCCCCTAGTTTTTTCATGCCCAACACCCTCTACCCCTTATGGGAGGGAAGGCGTCGACAAAGCCGTGGTGAAGGGTGGTCGCAGGGCGAACCATCGAGGGGTCCACATTAGCGTGACTATGCGAAGAAGCAATAGTAGTTAGCGTGCCCATGAAAAGAAACATGAGGAAAAGCAATGCAATGGGAAACACAACCCATGGGACCCTGAGGTTACTTTGTATGAGCATATAAGACCATATGGAAAAACAGTCACATGCCCGGTATGGAGGACATCAGGCACCTAAGTAGGCAGGAACCCGGGGGTTGTAAAGGTGAGGGGCACTGAGGATTGCACGCAAAGATAAGGTTTGCATGCAAAACATCATGTTGGCACAAAATTGGGGCAGAGGGATTGCACGCGGCTAGGGGGATTGCGCGCACCAGGCTTGGATTGCGCACGCGAGGCAACGACCGATTCCTAAGGTTTTGGCAAAACCTAAAGACGAGATTGCACAAAATTTGGAAGAGATTGTGTGCAATTGGAGGGTATTGCGCGCAATAGGAAGGGATTGCGCGCAAAGGTGAACCCCGGGGCAAGGTTTCACGGAAAGGGTTTTTACCTAGAAGTCATATTATGCGTGGGGTAGTCCAATTTGCATGTATGGGAGCTGGTCCGAATTCAATAACCCCAAAACGGTTTGGGTTGCCTTCTATTTATGGGAATTTTCCATCACGAAATCCGGGTGGCGCCCGAAATCATCTGCGCCAAGAACAGTAGGCACACAAGTCCTCCATGCGCGGAATCAGGTGCGCAAAATCTGTGCGCCACACCAGTTTTTTTCGCAAATCCCGGGAGTCATTCGCGCGAACAACATTTATTCGCGCGAGTTCCCTTTAATTTCTCACAGCACTTCTAGGCCCTTCAAAATGGGCCTCTGAGTCCGAATATGGATTCACTTCATCATTTCGAAGCTTCCTCTAAGAGTTACGGTCTTTTTCGGCGTCTACATAATTGGAACTAAAATTTAACCTAGTTAGATGTTCTTGATAGAGTGTATCACTCAGACGAATTTTGTATGGGATGGCTGAGCTCATGGAGTGTTTTCTCATGACTATGTGTTACCTTTAGAGCCTCAAGTAGAATTGTATATCTGGATATGTGGTTGGGACCTCATGATATTTGGATTCTGAGATGAGTATATCTAGGTGATTATGGGATTCCTTGCGGTGTTGTCACATGTATTGGTTGACACCCCTTGTGGAAAGGGATGACTAGTCATATATAGATGAGGATGGTTAGAGATGGAGTTTCTCTCCTTATTGGGTTCCCTCTGGTTAGGTTGAGTGGAAAATTTCTATTCAATTGATCCATATTATTTTGACTTTTTGGGATGCCTACTGAGTATTTTTATACTCACCCATGCATGGGATTTTCCCGTAATTGATGTCTATTTTTCATACCAAACGCCTTTCTACAGGGTTCTCAGAGAACCTGAGGTAAGATGAGCTTAGTGAGTTTCACTGATTGAGGTGTTTACACGAAATGAACCAAGTGTCTTTCTGGTAGTATTATTTAACAGTGATTCCCTCCTTCTGAAGAGGTTGGAAACTTTGAATATTATTTGGTGGCATGTATTTGTCACTTTATATGACTGAAGTACTTTTGTTATACTCTAATTTGGGATAGATTTATGAATTCATATGAGTTTCCATCTTTTTATATATCTACACTATTGAATAAAGGTGGTTTTGGGTACGTGCATATATGTACTTTAGGAAAAAGCCTCCTATAAGTGTGATACGCTTACTAAGTACTAGTCTCCAGCCCATGACCTATATGATGTGTGAATGGGGTAGTCTTGGATTGGTCCCCACTGGTCTGGGTTATGATAATAAGAATTATTTAGTTGCACCTTATCTTTTGAATTTTTTCTTAGTTTAACACATGAAGCTTTATGATTAACGTCCTTGATTTATAGCTTTTATTTTATAGGGGAAGTGAAAAATTATACCATCACACATATGATTTTTGTCTATAGACACCACAAAGACAACACATTCCTTTATTATGAAAACTCCTCAGATAATGGAGATATTTTTCAAAATATTATTCTGAGTTTCATTCTAATATGATATATGTTTCTTAGTTTTTGACTTCTCATGACTGATCTTTTTCTCTTTCACCCTAACTCTACCCTTATGATCAGTCTCAATGTTCATCTTATACCATGACATATAGAATTTTGAATTTTCAAAAACATTATTTATCTTATAAATAAGTGATTTATCTTTATTCGTAAATTTAATAACCTTTTTATCCCCTTTTTCTTTACTTCCATTATTTATATTTCTATCTTGGGTATCTAAAACAATGGTTCATATTGAAATGGGACAATATCTAAGTTTATTTATATCATTAGAAACCTTATTTATTAATTTTAATCATTCCGAAACATCATTAAAAAAATTTGAAAACAAATGGAGAGTGCCCCTCGACCAATTTTCAGCATCACCCAAGTTTACCTCAAGAGCTATTACATATATATTAATAATAATGAGATTGACTTCAGTAATCAAAAGAATATTATCACCATGTTCAAGTATTGCACAGATAAATATAATCATTTAGGTCAATTACACATGAATATCATTAATTAAATTTGATTTTGATTCATCAAAATAGTTTCTTAATATATTATTCTTTGATGTCAAAATTTATTTTCTCTTTGAAGCTTTCTATTTTCCTCCAAGCATAAAAATATATCCATTTTTAATTGAAGCTCTTTTAGTTCTTCCACATCAATACATTCATTTACTTCACTACTACCATGCTTATTTTAAGTAAAGAGATATTTTTGATGATTTTACATAGACATAAAAGTTATCATACATTCTTCATCTACATCCGATTGCGCTCTTTTACTTTTCTTATCATAAGATATGCCATCATGTTTTGAGAAAACATCATTCTTCTTCAAGATTTTTTCCTTCCATTTTCAATTTAAAAAATTCCTCACAATGTGACTTTTTACAACCCCATTTCTTCATTAAGACCATTAATATTGTTCCTCATTTTCACATTCTTATACCTTGTTAAGGAAATATGTAGAAAAATGTCTAATATTTATATAGTTTAAGAGATTAAATTAAAGTTTACCACTATAATATTTTAACACATTAACGTATTTTTTAAAATAAAGATATAGGTTTATTGAAATTAATGACATCATATTCGATATCAGTTTACTCCCTGTGATTCTGAGATTTTCAAGTGGACCAGTGTAGACACACCTAGGGGGTGGGTTTGAATAAGAGGATGTAATTTTTTTTTTGAAATTAAAAATATTCTATAAACATAAAATCCCATTTAGTCATTAAATATTTTATGTTGGCTAATACTATTTGATATTGTATCCTTTAACAGTGAATATATATACATGAAATGTAGTTCTATAATTATTATTTGGAATAGGTTCCTTGATAAGGTCAAACCCCTCATAGGAATCCAACTCCTTGATTTTCTCTGGATGTATGAGTCATAAATTATACAATAACATATATTTATCAATACATGTAGAGTTTGGATAAGTATTATCCTAAAACTATGCCACACCATATTACATAGGTGTGTTTTCACAATATTACTCATGTGAATAATGAAATGAAGTCAGTAGCTTCTTTTTTAAACTATAATCCCACCATTTTTTCCTTGTATCCCCACCCATTTTAAGTAGATCAATTTTTCATAGATGTTATAACATTTAAAATATGATTTAATTCCTAAAAAATAGAGAGTATTTTACTTCTTATAAGTATTAAACAACTACACATGCAAGATGGCCTCTACTAATTTTCCTATCTTCTATGTTCATTCAAAATTATATTAATAGAAACTGTAAAATTAAAATATCAATGAAGTAGCCTCAAATAATTCTACATGGGCAATCATATGGATATAAAAATGATAGATCCAGATATTCTCTTTCCCAGAACATGAATATCCTAGATGGACTACTTATACTACTTCTTATTGTTGTTTCATAAGCTTCTTAACCACCCTTTTTATGTGAAGTTAATAGTCATATTGTTTCCCTTTTTTATTTTTCCTATTTGTAACCTAATTGGTTTTAAATTCAACACTAATTCAAAAAATCCTCCCCATATTCCTCAAGATAACATATCTCTTGGATACTTTCTCTTATCATCCCTTCAGTAATTCTAATTCTCTTGACCTCCTTTAATCTACACCACTATAGCATCATCAACAATGTCAACTTCTCTATTTTATTTATTCATCAATTTTGTTATTTTCTCATGAATTCACATTAAAGTATACGTTCATTGTGAATATCTATATATTTAATTATGAGATGACATTTTTGTTTTCAACTAAAATTTTGAAAATAAAATAACCAATTTTCCCTAGATATTTTACACACATTTCTCAAAATATGTCACATAGAAAAATCCTTATATTGGAATCAAATAGTAAACTTTTGTTTTCCTCATCTCATTATAAATATCGATTGAATAAATATATATTTATTTTTATTATTATCCTCAACGAAATCTTCTCCAAAAATATTCCATTATATGTACATAATAAAATATTCTTCATCAATGTAAAAATGCATTGTATTATTAGTAGATGCATCATATCTCACCCCTTGTGGAATTAGAATTTACTAGAAAAATAGCATAGAATCAAGTATGGGTCTATACATACTATCTAAAAACTCTAACCAAATTATTATTTATCATTATGAATCCAAACTAAATTTAGGATATGTAATTATCTAATGAACATAATAAGAATTAACTTCAACTTTGTTTGTATTATTCTTGAAAATAATATCAAACATTTCATAAATTTATTTTCTTATAATTTACTTTATCATTAATATTACTTTAAATAGCTTGATGATATTTTTCTCAGTCAAACAAATTAGATTATAATGATTCAAACATTGATGAATATCTTTTGTATCAACTAAACATTATATTCATTACTTTTTAAAATTCAGAATTCATTTTTTTCTTTATCAAGAATCCAATCTTATTACTATTCTTTAAACACATGCTCGAGTCACATCCAATCATATCTTCATGATGTTCATATCACGTAAGAGTAACTTTGGAATCATCACAATCCATGTTCACTTCAAAATATTCTATTCTCAAAGCACAATTTTCACTCAATAAAATTCTAAACATTTCATAAAGGCACGAATCATATGGGATTATGATATCTCATGAATCTAATATATCATACAAATTTTCATTTCATGTGAACTAGAAATATATTATGAATTATCTATTGTACAAATTGGAAATATTAAATGATTTTGTTTTCATACAAGCTGTATATATCTTATGGTATTACTTTCATAGACATTTAATATCATACAAGATCTTAGTTAGAACCTATAATACATGCCCTAGATATATTATGAGAATTATTTTATACATGTTGGATATCATAATTTCATATATTATCATAATAATTCACCTAAATTATGAAATGGGAATTGAATGAAATGGTCAAGATATATTAAGAAGTCCTATATCCTACCAAAATGTACCAAAACTTATGAACACCATATACATTAAAAAAATTATATTTATAATAGAAACATTTCCATTTTCTAATAGAAACTAAAAAATATATATTTTTATAAATTAACATAGGGATTTTTCAATGAAACTCCAATCCATTTCAACATATTTAGATCGCATTAGAATATCTATAATAGTGAGATTGAGTATCACAAGGGTTGGGTGGGGTTACTTGAGTACCCAATAAAATTTCTGTTGAAAATATCGTGACATAAAATATCACAATTTAAGTGAAAACCCTAGTTAGTTAAAATTTATGTTTGATATATGTTTTAATATTTTAAAATATTTATCCTATATTGATTAACCCATATCTAAAACAATTTACAATATTAAATTAATGCTTGAAATCAATTTACAAAATCAAAACCTTTTCTAGACACTAATTAAAACTAACTATAAATTTTGTGGTTTTGTTTACAGTTTAAATCAAATTCAATTTTAAAACATACAAATAAAATAAACAAAACACATAGATGAAATATATACAAGATGTTCAGTCTCATTTCAAGACCTAATCCTTTCCACTTTGAAATCACCCTCTTCTTATAAGATTATATAAAATAATCTATGATCCACATCAGGGATCAGGTGTACAATAAAAATGCTATCCAGGTCACACTATACCTCTTCCACAAAACCCGTGAGAATAAGAAATTGACAAGTCACACATGGACCTCTTCCACGACACCATAGGAAAATAAGGATAAAGAAAGTGTTAAGATGTTATTTTTGTATCTTCTAGTTAAAGTATCAAAGTTAGTGGGGGATTAATAAAATAAAGTAATCTAAATTTCTCTAAATGTAAATATAATAGATAGAAATAGAAAATTAATATAAGTATAAATATATTTTTTCTCTTTCTAATATGCTATAATGATTTGGGCTCCCTGAATATAGCTTAAACAAAGATCTTGAGTTGAGTTTCTGGAAGTCTCTGAGAGGGAGAGTGTCATGGAATCCTTTGTTTTCTAACTATGGGAAGGAATTGAATGTTATATAAGATTCACTCTTACTCTATCATGTGTAAAAAATAAGTAGCATGTAATCTATCATCAATTGGAACTCTTAACATGTCTATATATCCCTCTCAGTATTGATTATGTATTTTAAATGTCTCTGCATAAGAGAGTATGCTTCTTCTTTTAATAGCACCATGTTGAAGGAATCATACACATCTTTTATATTCTCATACTCAGTCCTAACACATTATTTAATGAATATCTACAATATAAAGTAAGAACAATACTTAAAATAAAAATCGACATTAAATTCCATAAAATAAATTCTAATCATATTTAATTAAAAATCAATATAATAATGGTGGTGTTTCTTTTGAATGGTGAAAAATACTGATGATGAGTCAAGATGGAGGTGAATCATGCTGGCAGTTACTCATCTTGATGGTAGGTAAATCCATTACATTTTAAAATTACCATTTGTAAAGAATTCCATATTCAATAGTGACTATTATCTAGAAGTATTTTATCTTATCACTTAAAAAATTCTTCATTGTAGATGTGAATCTTCTCTGATGATAGGTGCTTCCAACACTTTTTCAAACTTCTGGTTCAATAGTGAGTCATCCTCTGATATTGGGATATAGTTGATGGTATGTGATTCCAGTACATAACCAAAATTCTATACTGGTGGTGAGTCATGTCTAACAAGGACTCATTAATGGTGGTGACTCAATATTAATAGTGAGTCAACCTTAGTGGTGACTCAACCTCAAATGTGAGTCCTCGTTGGTGCTGACTTATCTTCAATGAAAAATCATTCTGATACTTGGCCAAAATTCTGTCCAATATGCCTTAAAAAGTAAAATGAGGTCATAACAAGTGAAAATCATTAATCGTATAAGAAACATGATTTTGTGATCATTAAAACAAGGTTTTCAATAATCTCCACCTTTTTGGGGATAAAATATCATGGAATTTTATGCACATTATATCAAAGATAAATCATGAAATTATGTTAAAAATATGGTATCACATATAAAGAAATGACACATAGTATTAAAAGTAAATATATATTAAACAATATAAAATAAAAGAATAGATTGTATCAATGAATGGTATTTACAAATATATGAAAAAATTAGTAGTATCAAAGGAATACTAATATATAAATTTAATTTCCATATTCTTCTCCCCCTTTTGGGATTATAAAAAAAATTTATAAAAAAAATAATTTTATTGAAGTAGAATATGTATAAACAAAATAGGAAGAATCAAATAATTTCCAATTATAAAAGTAACTAAAATTACCCAAAAAAGTTTTAGAAATAATTTACAAAAAAAATACCCCCATAAAAGAAAAAATTTCCCATCATCAATGCTTCTCATGATGAGATGAGGGATTATGATTTTCTTTTCCCTTCCCTCTATCCAAGTATAAGGCTCAAAATCAGATCCTAAAGGATCTCTAGGAATGGTTGTAGGAACACCAGTCCGAGAAAAAGTATCTTTGAAGAGGATAGGTATGAGGTGTTGAAAAAATTCTATGGGAGATAGAAAAAGGTTGGAAAAGGTCTGCAAAATTTTCATTGGGATCTATAATAATACCATGCCTGAAGAACATTGGTTTAAAAACTAGAGGTTTCAGATGTGTAGTAACATGTAGAGCATCATGAGACAAAACTATCCCAAAAATATTTAAAAATAGTTTCATCAAATTTATAAATTCCATGACGATTTTCAAACTATTTCCATTGCACTAAAGAAATATTTCTTCTTTTTTCATAAATAGAGTCAACCTTGGAGTCATGACCTTTAACTAATTAAATTTATCTTCAATGTTTTCAGTCACTGGGGGGAGTCTAAATTTTTTTTAGGAAATTAATGTGATAATTCAGCTCATTCTTGGTATAAATCACTGAAATTCAATACTTTATATCTTTGTTTATGGTTTCTCTATCAGCCTCCATCCCTTTCAATTATTCCCAGACCATCAGGTGAACATGATCACTATTTTTCGCAAAATTCCTTAAAATTTAAAAAGTTATGGAGGGTTCAACAATTAATAAAGATCTAAGATATTATATTATAATAGATCTGATTAGATCAGTATCATGAACATGGGAAGGATCAATGGAAGTAGAATCCAAAGATGTAAGATTCTCTGCTCTCTCAGGTATAGCATTTGTAGAAGCAGTATAGGCTGTTTTCATTCCTTCTATTACAGATCCACAAACTCCATCTCACCAGTTAGTCTCATCTTCCAAATCTAAACTTTTTGAATGTGGTGCATCATTTTTGGATGAATATGATGTATCACTAGATCAAATAAATATCTTGCATCCTTTTTACTTAACCTTGTGACAAATAGTTCTTGATTATTCAAAATCAAACAAAAGTCAAAAATCAAATTTTCTCTAAAGTATTCCATGTCACCATTGGTGATAACATCCACTATAACCCTAAGAACAATAGGTTCAGGAAAATATATAAGGGCAATGATTTTTTCCTGAAATCTCCCTGAATCAAACCTTTACAACACACTAGCAACATCAACCTAATTAAATAATGATCCGTCAAGATCCCTTGATGCTCGAATATTAGGTCCACCATTCTTTGGTGGACTCCTAAAAAACATACCCTAATCCTCAAGAATCAGATTCATATAAAATTCAGAATACATTCGATGATACTCAAAAACTAAAGGCTCTGCATCTATAGACACAACTACAACAGTTTCAAAAAAAAGGGGACTCAAAAGATCTCTTTACTTCACATGGAATCTCAACTAGAATAGGATAAACTTCCATATGCTTAGAAACTAATTTCCCAATAATACCGGTAACCTTCATCTTAAATAAACTAACTATTCAACAAAAATATTTGAAAAACATATATAGGCACACAAAGATCTCTACCATCAATAGGATTGATAGGATGAATTTTTGAACGTAGTGATTTCCCCCCTCAACTGATTCGTCCTTTTATTCTCTTATTATTATATCTACATCAATAAAAATATGGGTCAATCTTAAAATCTATAACCTAACACTCCTTGATATAGGACCTATCCCCGAGGTATTTTCACATCCTCAACTCTTATTCTTCCACTAGGACCATCAGGGATAGAATCTATATGATTTTCAATTTGATCTCCATCTCCTTTTACTTTTCTATTTTTATAACCTTATTCTTATTATTCATCTTCATCATCATCCCCATTATAATCATTTTTATTCCATTATAAGGATTTGGATATACTCTTGAAATTTTCTTATCTTTATTGTTTTATATATTTCTCATCACTACCATATTTAAAAATCTTCTATCTAAAAGGTAGAACCATAAGACTTCTAGGAGCACCATAGGTGATAGATGAAGGAATTTTGGACAAGTCTGGATCAATTCCATCATCCTCAAGAAAATATTCCTCCTCACTACTAAGGTCAGAAGCTTTCTATTCCTATTCATTAGAATATTCAACAATCCTATCTTTCTCCAAGATAGACTCCACAAGATCTTTTGGTCTCGAAGGATGGTCAAATGGTCTGAAATCATCCTAAATCATTTCAATGTCACCAGCCCAACACTTATTTCTTGGGTTCCCGCTAATTTTCATCCTTATAAATATCACTGTATTGATGAAGAAGCCACCACACTCCACTACAGCTTATTTACCATATCTACTAGACCTTTGGACTTTAGCATTGGAGAAAAAATCTCATGGTAGATTAACGAATTTGAACTTTAATATGGATTGGTTATTTTCAACATGTGAATAATTATATATGTAAAAAGATTAATCATTTCCCCCCTTTTGATATGAAATAAATGGTACACATCTTAGTACCTCATCTATTCGAAATCTCCATTCCTTGGGAAAAGCATATACTAGATGAACATGAAAAGAAAACTGAAATCACCATCAAATTCAGAGGCAATTAGTCTTCTCAAAACTCTATATAATATTAACTCATCAAGATAATATTCATAAACCAAAGTCTCACTAGGAACTAGAATAGTGTTGATAATATTTTTCATCTCCTTTAGATGGAACTCTAAAAAAACTATCCCACTACCTTAATGAAAATAATAATTTATGACTGTTAACTCTAGTTCTCACCCATTCCTCATTTTATTCAAAATAGAAATCTAAAAATTATTATACCAAACTTGTATCAAATGTTATCTTATATGAATAGAACCTATCCATCCATCCTTGATCCTGTAGAGAATTCAACATTATGGACTTTCTAATCAGTAACCATTCTACTTGAACTTCTTTCATGAGTACTACAACCCTTTTCCCAATCATGGGATTCACAAGATCAACATCATAATGACTTTAATCCCATTTATTCTTCTATATGATATGAGAATCATCCAGAGAACATTAAAAATCTTTTTTCATTTTGACCATGGAGATCATCTTGTTAGGTTTGGGCGAAGGTAAAACAAAGATAGCGGTTGAGAGATAAAATGTCGTAATAGGTTTCAATAGAAAAGGACTGAGGAAAATGAGCATTGAATATTGTCAAAATTATCATTTATATCATTTGGTAATTTAGGGATTCATAAAAATGAAATCTAAAATCCAAATAGAATTGGAATAAAATATATATTTGATAAATAAAAAAATTTATAAATTAAAAAATAAGCAATTAATTAAAACAAAACATTGAAAAAATTGAAAAATTCATGAGGTTTACAATTGTATGTAAAATTAAAAGTGAGTAAAAACATAACAATGAGAAAAAATGGTGATAAAAATACAACGACGGGTAAAACTCAATGGATGGTAAAACACAATGGTGGGTAAATCCCAACTGTGGGTAAAAATGAATGGTAGGACATATAAAATTAGTATTAACCAAAATTAATCTTAAATAATTCAGGTTTTATGTAATTAATTCTATAATAATTCAAAGGATTAGTGAAAATACTAGCAAGATGATGTTCTGTACCAAAGTATTCAAGAGTTATATAACAATTTTGAAAATGGTTTCTCAAAAAGTGATGTCTTATATCAATGCGTTTTATTCTGGAGATAGATATAAGGTTGTCTGAAATGTATATAGAACTTTTATTATAATTTTTTATATATATATATCAGAATTAAAATCCATAGTATTGTAATGCATGTTCCATCCACAAAATTTGAGCACATAAACTACTTGTGGTTTTGCATTCATCTTCAGTAGATGATAGTGAATTTTTTTTTTCTTTCTACACCAAGTAATTAGATAATTTCTTAAAAGGTGAAATTTTAATAGGTGAATTTTATATCTAACTTACAACCACAGATTCTAGTTTCTGAATAACTTAATTAATCAAACGGTTTTCCTCTAGGATCGAAATTCCCTAAATTAGTAGTATATTCGGGGTATATGAAAATTATTTTTACATGAAACAAGTGTGACTCTATTGGATTTCCTTGAAAACAAGAACCCATACATACACTAAATATTATGTCAGTTTGGAATATATCTATGTGGAGAATAATTCTAATCATACCTCTATAAATGGATTGATCCACAAATTTTCTAGCTTCATCAAGGTCCAACTAACTAGTGGTACTAATAGTAGTATTACCACACCTAGTTCAATCCAAATTAAGATATTTTTAAAGGACATTTTTATATTTATTTTGATTTAAAATATTTCCTTCTATATTTTAAAAAATATGAAAACCATGAAATAATTTCAGTTATCCCATTAGACTCATTTAAAATTCATTTTCATAATTTTTGAAAAATTAGTACATAATGAATTTGTAAAGATCCGAAAAATAATATCAACTACATAAATTTATAAAACTAAAACACCTTGTGAAATTTTTTTCATAAAAAGGGTAGGATCAACTATTCCTTTTGAAAAACCATTTGAAATAAGAAATGAGATGAGCCTATCATACCATGCTCTAAAAGATTTCTTCAAACCATTTTGAAATTTTTTTAATTTTAAAAAACTATTTGGATAATGGGGATTCTGGAAACCAAGTGGTTTTTAAAAAAAATATTAACTATATACCCATTTCAGAATGAAATTTGTACATTCATTTTATGTAGTTTGAAATCTAGATGTGTTACATAGGAAGGAATTATTCTAATGGATTCGAGTTTAGCTATTGGTTCAATGGAATATTTATAGTATATTCCTTATTCTTGACTATACCATTGTGAAAAAATTCAAGCCTTATTTGTTAATATCATAAATGATTCATCAACCTTGTTTCCGAACACCTAGTTAGTGCCTATAGTCAAGGAGTATTTGGGTATATCAACAAATTCCCATAATTTATTTCTTCCTAATAGATTATGATCTTATTTTATATCCATTACCCATAATTCATTATTAATTTCATCATTGATGTACTTTGGTTAAAGGTATGACAATAATTCTTTATGTTCAACCTAGTTTCAAAGAAAAGTTCGATTCTATGTACCTCCATATAGGTCTCTAACTGTAACATCAAAATGTTGGTACTTAAGGGTCCTAAAAACTCTATAAAATGATGGTCTAGTTACCACAGTATTGTCTATAGGATCATATTCAAGTTAAAAAATTTCATCATAACTGGATTAATTTTTTTTTTCATGCTTCACACCAGAATCAAAAGTTTTGGAATTTAATTTCAAATAAGATACATCATCCCCAATATTTTATATTTTTTTTAATGTAATGGGGATATGTATCATAAAATGTTATATTAAGAAACACTTCTACAATCTCAGTTTTTTTAAATAAACTTTTAGATTTAGTATTAGTTGAATAACCAAGGAAAATTAATTCATCACTTTTGGAAGCAAAATTGTAAAGATTATCCTTTTGGTTGATACTAAAGACTTTTAAAAAAATGAATGTAATTAATATTTGGATTCCTAATATTTCAAATATCATAATGGGTTCACTTCAAGATAGGTCAAATTAAAACACCATTTATTATATAGTATCTTGTATTCGCAGACCCTTCCCAGAAGTAAACAGGTATGTTATATTAATTAAGCATAGTCTGGGATATCTCGTGAAGTATTATATTTAATTTTTCTACAAATACATTATATTTATGGGTCTTAGAAGAAGAGAAGTTACGATTATAGCTATTTTTGAACAAAAATATTTAAATTATTAATTTTTAAACTCTTGGGCATGGTCGCTTTTTAAGGTCCTAATTATATGTCAACTTAATTTTTCTATAGATATAGTATAATTCAAAAAATTTGAACAATATTCACTCTTGTGAGATAAAAAGAATACCCAATTATACCTAGAAAAGTCATCTATAATTAAATACACATACTTCTTCCCATTTAACTTATAAAATATAGATAGTATAGATAAATCCATAGAAAACAACTCATGTGGTTGAGAAGTTGAAACATGTTTCTTTTATTTAAAATAAATCCTGTAATGATGCCCTTTTTTATATGGGTTTTAGACTTTATCAATTAAGAACTAATGTTTTGGTAGATCCTTGACTAAATATTTCACAGTAATTATTTTAAGTGATTGAATATTATTGTGTTCTAGTATCCTATTACAAATCTAAGATCTTTTATTAAAGGAACTCAAGAATGAAATATTTTTATAAATTAATGAATGCAGATCTACATAATAATAATTCTTTTTACTTAAACTAGTAAATACTAAATCAACTTTATAATTAAAAACAATACATGTTTTTTTTTCAGAAACATCATCTGAAATCGATTATCACACAATTGTGAGATTCTAGAAAGGTTTTATTTCAAACCATAAAAAAGTACTTTTGAAATTTAAACATAATTGGTGTTACCGATTTGTTCATGGACAATGATCATTCTATTAGAATTGTGACTAATGGTGACATGAAAACCATAAAATTTTAATAGTTTCTTGAATATAGTAAAATATCATGCCATATTTTTAGAACATCCATTATTTTATAAGAGATCTTCAAAAAGATTTTCTACAAAACATGTTTATACCAACAATGAATTTGATACCCATATTTTCATAGGTCTCTATGTATTAGAAATTAAATATTTACGAATGAACATTTTTAAATTAGGTTTAAAATGAGTAGATTGGTTTCTTTTTTAAAAATTTTTTTTACTCCCACTATAATAATAACTAACAGTAGGGCTTTCAAATTTAGATTTAGGTAAAAATGTTCCCTTAACTATCCCTCTATATTTAGGTTGTTATCCTAAAACTGAAATATACTTTGGAACAAAATTTTTACCTAAAATCTATGTAAGTGTTTCTCTTACATTGGTAAAATTTTCTAAATCCTTATTCATTTATTCATTGGAAAATTAATGTTTAGTAATATCCTTTAACAAAAGATCATTTATTTATTTATATATAGAAAGATTAGTTTTAATATTGTAGGAAAGAAAATTCCATTTCCTCAAGAAATTATCTTATTCATTAAGTTTATTAGTTTTGTTTCTCAAGAATTATTTAATATTAAAACATTTCATCTTGAGAAATATCATCTCTAATATGGCCACATTCAAATTAATTAGAATTAAGCACAAATTAATCTATAGATATAATAGATAACACAGAGACATTTGTCCTGATGCACATGCTGACTATGGTATACATATCTTTAGGAACACCATCTAAGTCACTGATGTTGTCTTTAGACTCAATCCATGTTTAAATCATGTTTTTTTTAAATTTTTTCCTTGTACACATAGTTTCTTTTTTATTTTAATTTTTGATAGTCTTCCTTAACATGTCCTTTATGATTACATTCATAGAAGGTTATTTAATTTTTATTATAATCATTTTACAATATTTCTTCTAATATCATTTGATGTCATAGTTTCCATTGTAATTATGATTTCTAAAAAAATATTCTTCATGTAGAAATTCTTATATATTCTATCAATACGGGCTATCTAATCATCAATGTCTAATGGTGATTTATCATCATCAGATCTTAGATAGTATCTTTTTTATTTTTCTTTTTCTTTTTTGTTTGGATGTTGTATACATTAAATATAAAGACTTGCTTTTGGGTAAATTATCCTCTTCTAGATGACTTTATGTTCTTCCTCGTACACCATCAATTTCACAATAAATTCCTTAAATAGAATTTTTCTAAAATCACATGATTCCCATATAAAAATAGATGTTCCTCTCCAAATATTTAGAAGGCAAATTAGTAGTCTCACGATCTAATACTTTTTAGATACTATATTTTCAAATTATATCACAATATTCACTATTTTTTGAAGCTGAGATTCATGTCAAAAATTAATTCATCATGAATCATCCTAAAGGCATCATATTTAATTTTATAGCTATTAAAAATTATTTCATTAAAGTTAGTGGTTTATTCATGTGAAACAACAAAAGTATCCATATTTCAAAATCATTTTTACTAGAAGATATCCTATTGAACTCTTTATCTCCTAGGGCACAACAAATGATATTCATTTCTTTACAATTTTTAGTATAAGAAAGTTTAGTATAATTATCCCAATAATTTATTAGAATCATTGGTAACTCATATCAATCCTAAATAGAATTCAAAATTTAAAAATCCATACTATCTATACGATTTTTCATCTTGATTTTCCATAGAACATAGTTTTTGTAATTTAAAAAAGGTGGTATGTTGGAAAAATAACCATCTTTTATATTATCCATTTAAAGATAAAAATTTAGAATTAACATAAATTTAAGATCTTTAAAACAAATAAAATCATAGTTGGTAATATTTTGACAATAATATGATATCAAATTTTTGTTTGAGCGAGTATGTCAAGAGGGGGTGGGTGGGCACTTGAGTATGCAATAAACAAATCTGTTAAAAATAAGATAAAATAAAATACCATTGTTTATGTAAAACATCCTAATTATTTAAAATAGAGGATCTATATAAGTTTTAATCTTTTAAAATATTTCCCACTGATTTATTAAATCTCAGTTAAAAAAATATACAATATTACATTAACTTTTAAAATCAATTTACTAAATAAAAACATTATATAAACACTAATTAAATCTAATTATCAAATTAATGGTTTTTTAATGTTTTAAACATATTCAATAAAAAAATTTAGGAATAAAATAAAAAAACATAGTAGAAATATATACAATAGGTTCTGTATCAAGATGAGACCTAATCCTCTCCACGTAGCAATCAACCATTACCAGGTAGATTATATTAAATAAACAATGACCCCCAACCTAGATTGGATGTATAATAAAAAATATATCTAGGTCACACATGTCCTCTTTTGAAAAAACCATGGGAATAAACAAAAAAAATCATATATGGAATCTTCCATAAAACCATGGTAAAATAAAGATAAATAAGGTGTTAAGGAGATATAGTGTATCTTCATATTAATGTGTAGGAGTCAATGTGGGATAAATAAAATTGACTAATACAAACTGTTCATAATTTAAATAGATTATAAAAAAATAGAAAATAAATATATGTATAAATATTGTTGATTTATGTTTTATATTCTCTAATGATTTTCAATCCATGAATGTAGCTTGAACAGGGATCTCTAGTTGAGTTTTTGAAAGTCATTGTGAAGAAGAGTGTTGTGAACTCTTTTTTTTTCTAACATTGGAATGGAACTGAATGTTCTATATGATCTATTGTTCCACTATTGTGTATAAGAAATATTCATCATGTATGATATCATCTATTGGAACTCTTCACATGTCTATATATACCTCTCAATAATTTTTGTGTATTATACACATTTCTAAACGAGGGATTCTTCTCTTTATTTAAAGTGTAGCATACTGGAAGAATCATCTGGATCTTCTGCATCCTTGTATTCAACATTGATACATTATTTAATGAATATATGAAATAAAAGATAAGAATAATCATTAAACTAACTCATTGAATTAAATTCCATAAAATATACAGTAGATTTATTTAATTCAAAATAAATAAAATATTGATATCATGTCCTTTTAACAGTGACAAAATACTGGTGGTGAGTTCAGCTAGAGGCAGCTCAGGCTAAAAGTAACTCATCTAAATGGTAGGTAAATCCATCTATTTATTGAATTTACATTATGATAGACGTTCATATTCAATGGTGAATATTCTTTGGTGGTAGGTCATCTTGATAATTAACCAATTCTTCATTTGGCGGTGAATCATGTCTGACTGTAGGTGTTTCCAACACTTAGCCAATTCTTTTTTTGAAGGACAACTCATCGTTTTGTGGTAAGACATAAATGACGGTAGATGATACCTATACTTAGCCAAAATTCTGTGTTGGAGGTGAGTCACCTCTAAGGGTGAGTCCTTGCAAATGGTGAGTCAACCTTAATGGTGAGTAAGCCATGGTGGTGACACAACCTCAATAGTGACTAAGCCTCGGCGGTGACTCATCCTCAATGGTGAGCCTTTCTCAAATGTAGCCAAAATTCATTCCAATCCCCCCAAAAATATAAAATACTTTCATAATAGATAAAACTAATTAATTTCATAAGAAAAATTATTTGGTGGTTATTAAAACAAGGTTTCCCACAAAATCAAATAAATTATAATAATTATTAAAATAATTCTAAACATTTATGAAACATTTCCAAGGGCCTCTCTGGTATATAAATATCCAAGATAAGTATATATATATCTTCAAAAACCTTTTTATTTATATCATCAATTCATCCTTTTAAAATCCTTCATCCAGGATATTTTAGAAACTAATTTCAGTATCCAATATACTAGTTACTCCATAGAAGGTTTTTTCAACTTCAACTATCTTTATTTAATACCTTGAAAATATTCCATGATTTTAAATATATATTTACAATTTTATATTGAAAAATTAAGAATCCATAATACATTATGTTTCATATAAATTCTTGTAACTATTCTAGAAAATATTTCTCACACTACAACACATGTCGTTTTAATTAGGATCAACTCACAAATTGAATGATGTAAAGAGATTACTTCAATCATCCTTCACCATAACTCATTTCCAAAATACATGGTTAAATCCTTCACTTATCCTTTGGGTGGATACTCCATCCACCACCAGGCACATTACCTTTTAATAATTATATTTAAAATCTCAGTGAAAACAATTATAATTGACAACATATATAAATTTAACATAAGTGAACTTCAATCCCCCACTTTGGAATTGTTTTAATTTCAAAATTTACTATAGTAGTCAAAATAATACTAATCCCCCTAATTTAGAATAAATTAAAATGGAAATGTTTTCATTATTTTATTTAATTTAAGGGTGAAATATAGGGTTTTTTTATGTCCAAGTAACTATTTTTATTTTAATAATTTCAACATCTCCCTATTTATTGATTCATTTTCATTATGCTGAATCAAACCAAAAGAGAAGGAAGGTACCAAATGTTTCTTAGAAATGTTCCATTAATAAAAAACTATAACTATTCTTGGGATAACCCTTTTTAGAAAACATGAGATGTGAATTTAGAGAAAAAATCTATCTATTAAAAAACATCAATATGATGCCACTTCAATCCTTCAAATCCTGGTTATTATTTAGGTAGATTTTCAATAAGTTTTATGATACAAGACTCAAAAAACACACACATAAAAAAATTTCAAGTGAATGATATTTTTTCGTTGAATTTTTTATATATTCACTCTAAGTTGATACATATATTCATATTAAATCAAAACTATGATGGGAAATTGAAAATCATTCTACATACTTCATCTTTGAAGGGTTAATACATAATTCGAAATTTTAAATAAATGTATAAATGTCTAATATCTTCCCTTTTTAAAAGTTCACAATCATGTAATTATCTCTGGGTTTTCTACTCCTTCAATTACTAGTATTTATGTAAAACCAAATTACAAGGAATAAGTTAAGGATTAAAAGAATATTTAGTTAGATAAGCAAGTCTCAAATTTTATCTCCAAACTAGATTCTCCATTCTTTGAAACTCTAATGTGTATAGTATTCTTAATGATTTTTATATCATTATTTTTTAAATGTGCTGACATTTGGTCAATAATTTATTATTTAAATTTTCATATTTCTTCTCGGATGGATTATCCTTATTTAATTTATAAAATAGAGAACATTATTTCTCTTCCATTTTCATCATTTTATTTACCATTTCTAATGGGGTTCACCATATTTTGAGTCATTCTTTTGTGGTGTGGAAAGACTTATTTGGGAGTGTTTCATCACAAAAAACATTATTTTCACTTTGAGTCATGGGTTGTTTTACTTTTATTTAAAATAACTATTCCTGTTTATGTTCCTACGGCATGCATTTGATAATACAATGAACAACCTGTTTTCATTAGACATACATACACATACCTTAATATTATTTTATCTTTCCATTATTGGGAAGTATCTCATTCCATTAAATTAGAGTATTGGACACAAATCATTTCATATTATTTATCACATTGGATGACTCTTTCTTATAGATCTTATCTTTTTACCATTTACTTTTATATTTAGTTCTATTTCACTATGAACCATGATGTAGCATATCTTGAAACAATACAATAATTTTATCTATATTTGTCTGAAATTATTCTCATCATTTTTTATGTCTTCATGGGAGTGATTAATTTAACTTTCATATTTTGATTTTGTCCTAAGGTAAACTTATATATTTTATTCACTTTATTTATTATCTAATATGATTTTTTATTCACATGATAATATGAGTTATATTGGTTTGGTAGATAAAAATATTTTTTATAACATTGGATATATATATATTTTAATTCTCATTGTGGTTTTCCAAATGTTCAAATGTGATTTTTTGGATAAACTCTACTTAATTTTTGAGGTATGTTTTAAATAATTAGGCTTTATCCTACCTTTTTTAATGATCCCATTTATTTAAGGATTATATAATTTATAGGCAATAAATTTTTTTCACCAATAATCAATATCCCAATACCAATTTTTATGATAACACTATTACCTTCTAATTAACCTTTTATAAATTTCCATCATAACATGCTTTGAGGGTTTTATATATTGTATGGATCTGAATTTTTAGGTTGGAAACCCAAATTTTGTGCTCAAATTAAATAGAAAATTTTCATTTTTATTAATAAATTCACTCTTGACGTTTCTTATTCTTTTTTGGAATTTTTACTTCCAAATTAGTAATAGTTTTTGATATGAAAAAAACACATGTATTTGAAAAAGATAAAGGGAAAATAGTTTTTTTGGGGTTCAGGGAAACCTTATTCTAAGAGATTGAAGTAGATTGATCTCAATAGGATCTTAATCCATTTTTCTTTGTTTTTTAGTATTATTAAGAGATATAATATTCTATAAAGTTAATTTGGTTAGATTATTTCTCACAATAGATCATAAAGACACTACATGGTTGACTTCTTGATTTTTCAATCTGATAACCAGGTCCATAAACTTTATACTGATCATGTATACACTGAATTCCAATAATTTAAAACATTCCTTATATTATTTATTTATCTTACTCATATGATATTCATGCATTTCATTTTTCATTTTATACTATTTTCAAGCTCTTTCATCATATCTTTTTTAATATATAGTTAGATAGTCTAGACATCTATGGTGTATTTGGGAAATTTCTCTAATGTAAGGAACAACTCCTTAATATCATTTTAATTATATATATATCAGAATAAGAAATTTTTAGTTCAATATAATCCATTGAAATTATTTATTTATTAAAAGATATAGATTCTTCCTTTAAACTCACTTACTTTGTGTGAGTATTTCTTAAACTTACGTTATTTCCTAGTGTATCTTCTATTCCACTAACTTATAACTACAATAATTTTTTTAAATCATTCAATTTGTATAATAAAATATGTATATGACTACCTTAATGATAAATTTTATTATATAGACTTTGATTAAAGAATGAATGTCACTAAATGACTCATTGAATTTAGCTTCATCACACTTGTGATTGATTCACTAGAGGAAAAATATTCAAATGTTTTAATTGATAAATACAAACCATTTTGATTAACTTTTTCTAATAGTGCTTCCATATTTATCATTATACACATTATTTAATTATACTCTGATCTGGTACAAATTAATATTCCCAATGGATCGATGAAAACTCACATAATATGGGAGAGGGGTGAATTAAGTGTTTTAATGTTTTACCAAAATCCAAATATTCATTAAATATTTTAAAATTTTTAGACTTGGAACATTTGATTTTAGTTTATACTATTGGAACATTGAATTATTAAAAACATATACTTAAATAAATCTTGAAATTAATGTTTGGAATGCAAGTTTTTTCAAGATTTAATCTTTCCTAGGAATAATACTCATTTCTTTTCATAGGATTTCACAGTCATAGATTTAATAACAAAATCTATTTGTCAATAAAAGTTGTGTTTATCGAGGGATTATCCTAAAAAATATCAACATATTAAAAACGTATGTATTCTCTATATTAAAAAAGTAAATAATTAAATTCATCTGACAAATCCTCTTTAAACTAGAATCACACTAGTTATTACTTACTTCCCACCTCCTCTTCATAGAAGACCATAATCTATCCTAGATTTCACAAAATAAAAATGATTATCACCGTCCTCAAGCACATAGATTCTTGAACATCCTATAAGTATTAAATAAATTATCATACAATTAAATGTATATTTTACATCCTAGCTTCCCAGTAGTTTCACAATATTATTTATGGAAAATTTCAAATCAGAATCTCAAGAACATAGCCCCATATAACTATACATGTAGAATCACCAGGAATGTAAAAACTAATAGATTCAATAATTATCATTATAACAACATCAAGATCATATATGGTATTCTTATTCATATTCATATTCATATTCTATCTCAATCTACTTCATCAATTTATTTCTTTATAATTAATGGTTATGCTATTTCCTTCATTCTTCTTTTATTTCTATTCATTGAAACCCAATTGGTTTTCTATTTAAAAATGATTCAATATCTCTTTATCTACATTCTTAAGAGAGAAAATATCTTATATGATTCCTTTTATTTTTTTTCCTTTGAAAATTCTAGTTATCTCATCCTCCTTAGTTACACTATATTAGTAAAATTAATGACCACTTCTCTATTTTCTATCTTCATCTATTTTCTCACTTTCTTACATAGTTTCATTAAATTAACCATTCATTTTCAATTTCCATTATTGGAATTCTAAGAATAAATTTGGGTTTATATAATGATGAATGATAATAAAATAACCACCTTTTGTTCCCATGATATTTTTTACACATTTCTCAAAAATATTTCAAATTTAAAAATTATTCTTACAAGGATCCAAAATAACCTTCTATAGTCTTTTCTCATTTTAAATCTTATCTTAAAAAGTATCTGCTTATTTTCTTTGGTATCCTTAAATTAATATTCTCAAAATTATTCCACTAACAAAACATAATAATTTTTTTCATATCTATATAAAAATGTATAAAAGAGTCATATTTTTCATATCTCTCCCTCTCATAATGTGAGAACATCTTGGATAATACATAAAAACTCAATCATGATTCTATATGGACCTATCAGAAACTTTTAATTACTTAATTTCATTCATTATTTAATCACATAAAAATTTATTATTTTTAATTCAATAAATTTCAAATCAATAAATCAACTTGAACTCTATCTACATTATGTTGGAAAAAACATTTTATTACATTTATTTTCTCATAATTTTCATCATCCTTGACCTTTTTCTAAATAGATAGAATTTATTATTCTGAATAAATAACTTGGTTCGAAATTATTTAACCACTAATGAAGAAGTTAAGCGTTTAATCAACATCATCTACATTATTATTGATAATTTATGATGTTGTTAGTTTTTTTATATAGACTCATCATGTTTATCTTCTTTAAAACAGGGCTTGATTCCTTACTAATAATAGTTTCATGGTTCTTATATCCAATAATAATATAATTTTTATCATCGAAATCCATTTTCTCCGAAAAATTATCAATTCTATAAATTCAATTTTTATTTAGTATAATCCTATAAAATTTTCAATGGAAAGAACCATATAAGATTATGATATCTTATGAATTGCAGTATCATAATCATTTCCCTTTATTATTCATTGTGAATATATTACAAATTTTCTTTTATACTCTTTAGATATATTATATATTTATCTTATAATATTCACTAGATGTATCTTACAATATTCCATTCATACACCATTTTAAAAATACATGTTCTGATCTAGAAACTATCATACATGCGATGAATATCTTATATAATTTCTTTCATATGTGCTAAATATATTTTGTGAAAATCATACAATAATAAATATATTAACATCTGAAATGTAAATAATATAAAATAGATATTATATATTATAAAGTCTCATGTTTTATGAAAATTGATCCTAAGTTATGAAAAATACATATCATATAGAATTATCATAATATATGACATATCTCCTTATTTTCACTTAATTTCCCAAATATGAATTTATTAACATTAACTATGAGATTCTTTAAAGAAACCCCAGAATTATAAACAACATTAAATAACCTTATAACACATCCAATTCTTAGTGTAAATTATTAAAATTGTTCTAAAATCCTGTATAATGTTTCTAAGGTCCTTTATGTTATTTACATAATCAACTAGAGTATTTATATAACTTACAATACCTTTGAATTTATAGCTTCACTTTATACCATATGAAAACATTATCCCTAGGATATTAGATAAATATTTCACTAACCAATATCTTAGGTACTCCCTGGATTATTTCTTATAACTCCAGATGAATTTATCCATTTCCTTGAATCAATTTGAATCATTTAAATATTGTTTTATAAATCTATTAAGTATTTTTATTTAAGACATCATTATTTTATATTCTTCTAACTTATTTTAAATATTATATAAAATACATATCATTCTTTGATACTTGTATTTTTTATGAGGATTGTTTCTCCAACCATCTACTGTAAAAGGATTAATCTAAGAAGTCTTATTCATTACTATTTTCTTAAATACAGGGGAAGAACCTTCACTTCTCCTTTGGATGGATATTCACTCCATCACCCATCACATCGAAGATGCATAATTGAATAAAAAAGAAAAATTTGGATAAATATAATTCAAAATAAATAAAGATTCAACCCATGTGAACTTTGGATACTTTCATGGATCAAGATGCTTTCATCATTTGAATCTTTTAGTCACATTATCCTTCTCTTATTTGGATTTTCTCCATAAGGATAGATCTGTTATCATCTTATTGGAAATGAAGACATTTTTTTGTTTTTGGATTTTTCACTAAACTAAGTCTTGATACTCTAGAGTATAAACCACAATATCAAATTTATCTTCTTTTCACAATATTAGTACCTCAAGAATTTCTCTATATCTTTAAGTTATGTACATAATTTTTTTAACACATATGAATAATTCATCTATCATTTCATATTATACCATTTAGATATATTATAATTGAGCAAGAAATATTTAAAACTGAGACTAATTTAATTTTTATCTCCTAAAAAAATATTATAGAGTTTCCACAATATCCCTTTCCCTGTTTTAATCAACATGACTCATGTCAACTAGTTCTCTGAGAGGTATTAATGTGAAAAATTATGTTCTCTCCCATTAACATAAATATTTTTATTGTCCCATAGAGTATCGTATATCCAAATATTAGGAATATTTACTACATGTGTGTTTTTTCCATGAATTCCCATGCCATGTGATTAAATACAAAGAACTATCTTCTCTCGTCAAATATGGAATCCCTTTCCATCAAATATAATAACACCTTTATTGTTTATATTGATCCTTGGCTCTATTTATCTTTTAAATCAATGATACGGGGAGTGAATAATAATTTATAATCCATAGGAAAATGTAAAACCATTTAAATAATTATTTAATACCAATTAATAATGTATTAAATGATAAGTAATTAAAATCATTTCAAACAACATTCTTTCATACCAACTAATAAGCATAGGGGAGGGTGAAACACTACTAGGTTGGGGGTAAATAAATAGTTGACCTAAATAACTAACTTGGTAATTATTATTTAATTTAATTTTTAGTGTATATATAACTTGATGGAGATGATATTGAGAAGAGAGAAATATTAAGAAATATTGCACATGGCGTAAGGGAAAATACAAGGTTCTCCAACTCTTGTAATCTTGTGACTAATCCCGGGTGTATTATAGCTTCAATCCCACTACCAATTTTGTAATTTTAATATTATTAAGAACAAGTAATTTTATAAGGAGTTAGAAATGAAATCCAAATAAAATAAATAAATAAAATAATAAAAATTCTGATCAATATCAATTTCCCAAAACCCATGAGTGTCTAAAATTTTTACTGCATGTGCACCATTATTCTTCTCCACAAATACTGGAATAAGCCTCATAAGAAAAATCTTTGTAATGAATATAAAATAAATTATGGTTTTTCCAAACAAAACCAATAACTTGAACGAAAAATTCATCATTTATTTAAAATTAAGGTACCACCACAATATAGATCTCTTCAAAACACCATTTTAGAAATTTTAATAGATTTTATCTATGTGGATACATCTATTCTAGTTATTTGTTTTTGAATCCATATACTATCTAAAAACAACCTCAAATACAAATTCTACAAAAAATACTCATTTTTTCTTAAGTTTAACTATTTTTCCACTACAACATGGTCTAACATAAACTTTAGTGTGCTTGAATTAGCTCAAAACTTAAAATAAAAGTATTTATTTCCATTTACCTTTAAACCATACCTCATAGGGATTATTATTTTCTATAATGAGATCTTCCATTACTATTTTGATTATGGTTTCCCTTGGTGACTTCTAATATAGCCCTTTGTGTTTTCCAACAGTAATACCATGTACCTCACCAGATTCACTATAGGAATATTCACATATAACCACAATATATGAAAAGATTGTTTTGGGCCTCACCATAGAATAATACTACAGATCCAACAGGTAATTAAAACTAAAATTTCTAGGATACCTTAAACTCTTTTTAGGGAATTTGTTTTTTGTCAAAACCTATTATAAATATGGTGTAGAGGTGTCTATTTGGACTATTTATTATAATTTATTCATTCAATTTCAAACAAACTAATCATTAATAACCATAAAACTCATTCAGAATCATTTTTTTAGTAAATAAAAAATTAAATAATCCTTAAAAAAATTATTTACTAGATTCTTAAATCATATCATCATTCCATTATAATGAAAAAATATTCAATATCACAATAAAATTTTATATATAAGAATATCATTATACCACAATGGTATTCTTCGAGATATAACCTAGTTTGGCAGTAAGGCTACTATTAGAGATATTAACATCAAGACCTTTGGAAATGGGTTTCAACTATAATAGAATTATATTTTTATGATAAATAAAATAATGATCCTATGGATGATTTTAAAATATTTTTTAGATAAATTATGATAGAAAGAACATCAATATGAACAGATGTACCCAATATGATTGGGTATTTTAATAGCATTGATAGTATAGTGTCTCCTTTATATGATATATTTTCGAACAAAAAAATTTATTATTAGTTTGCAAGAGAGTTGAATAATATAAATAGTTTTAATAATTGCTTACCTGATCTTGTAATTTTTTTGAAGATATATAAGCAAGACTCAACAGATTTAGGCTCCAGTGTTGCATTGATTGTGTATATATAACAACCCTGACTATAGTATCCAAGATCTAGTTTCCACTTTATTATACTTATATATTTACATGGGGTCAAATCCAAAAGGGCTACTCAATTTATTAGTTTTGGATAACCTAAAATATACATGATACCCATTTTACATTATGAATATAATATAAAACACATTAATGAAAAATATTCGACATCTTTGAACACCATCAAGGAATACTTATACCTATCCTAGGGAAAGGAAAAAAATATAGATGATTTAAAATTCTTATTAACTGTCATGTATAATAGAATCTATCATGAATAAATAATGCAAAATCAATAATGTAAGGTAAATAACTATAAAAAATAAAATTTAATCAATAACGTTACTATCTTGAGTAGATAAGGCACAATAAATATATACATTTAGATAACTGAACCCACATTCTCTCTATTAAATAACTTTAGAATAAAAATAATCCATAGATATTATCAATGAAATAATCTCATGGATAACAATAACTAAATTCCCAACAAATGAAATGATTAATATTTTACATCATGATCCTAGACATTATAATATCTATACCATTAAGACCTTACAATATGAATGTTTAAAACTACGGGTAAAAACCCATTTAATCTGGCCAATTGATTTTTTTCATGAGAACTAGTTCTTCATCAAGGGAATATATAATAATGGGATCCACCCGTTACCACAAGTCCAATGTTTTTCTTATATATAAAATAATTTATTTAATTCATGAACAATAATACTTATCAATAAATATTCATATTGAATAAAGAATACAAAATATAAATATTTCCTTAGTCAATCAAAAAACATTCAAAATAAAATAATGAATATAAAAATGAAATATAGATTAAGAAATAAGAATATCCAGGATTTAGAATATAGATATTTAGGGGAAATGTAATGTCTATTGAAAAATGAACACAATAAATTGACTATCTCAAATGAAATTTAATAAAAACTAAATTAATCAAGATATGAGGGGTGACAATCATATATGTAGAATATAGTGGTTTTGATAAAATCATGTCCTTTGGAAGAATAAAGGGAATATAAGTGAACTATTAATATAATATATCATTATTTTTTTATTTTTAAAACCATTGAAAACTTGTAGACGAATATAATCTTTTTGAAATTGTTATGGACGTGGGGGAATCAATTATCACCATATATGTTAAAATACATTCTTTTGGACTTTTTATAAAGAAAGATGAAAGCATAACATTCAAAAAAATTATAATGATTCCATCAAAACTTTTTTAAAAGTAAATTATTATATGAAATAATCTTGATAAAAAAGTTTATTAAATAAAATTACTTTTGTAAAACCATTTTAAAAAACAATGAAATTGAAGAATAATATACCTAATTTAAAGAGAAATAAAACCAAGATTTCTTTTAAAAAAATTATTTCTTGATTTGAGTAAATAATTGAGAAAAAATTGTAATAAAATATGGTAAATCTCTAAATATCCATAGGATAAGAAAATTATTATATCTTATGAAGGATAAATGATAATATTCTTTAAACAAAAAAATAAATTCCAAATGAAAGTGATATTGTAAAATAGATTATAACATTTTAGGTAACATTAAAATTTTATCCTCTTGAAATAATAGAAAAAATTTAAACATTAATCATTATTAATAAATATTTATTAATTTTAAATACATCAATAATGTAGTATATACATCATATAAAAATTAATAGTTTCATAATAACAAATATGCCTCAATGGAGTGTAAATTGGAATGAAATTGCTTAACTCATGCTTCCATTATGTTGAGAGTTAATTAAACACAAAAATAATGGTTTTAATCTATTTATAAAATTATAAATGAAACATATTAATATTTATAGTATCATATATTATTATTTTATAACATCTTATAACCCGTTCGTTAATATTTTTTCATTTTCACCATTGTTTTTTGTGATAATTGCATGTTTTATAATAAATGGTTATCATGAGAGTCCGGGTTCTTGTGTATGGGATATAGTTACATCATCTATATAATTATATTAATGTTATAAATATCTTGTTTACTAATTATATACATCATTATAATCTTACTTGAAATTTGAAAATTAGAAATGAATCACATCTCTTCATGGAGACGTAGGTCATACGTATGCACGATCGATGATATCATTCCCTTAATGGGTAAAAGGGTAAAAAATTATATGTCTTTCCCAGTACATAACTACCATTTAATATGTATCATATTTATTCATTATTCCCATTATTATGACTTTTCATGTGAGTCAGTTATGGAAAAAATTTCAGCAGTTCGTGAGGTAGTAGTCTGTCGTACAAAAGAGTGATGAATTTCCTTCCCATTTGAAAGGGAAATTTTTGGATAAATAATATTAATATAACATAATAACATAAAATTATTTATCCTATACTTTTTTAATTAATTTTTTTTGTTAAGAATTAATTTATGGTTTTAAAAGAAGATTTAAAAGGAAAGAGTTTGGTGAAGAGAAATACCTTTTCATAGAATAACATCCATTGAATTTCTTATTAAGGACCATAGGGTTGATATTTTGGAAAAACCAGTACTTATATAATGTGGGTAACAATTATTGGGATAGATTTATTCTGGGTTTTATTGAGATAAATGGTGTAAATAAGTGTTAAAATTTTAGGGGTGGTAGTTCTCTTTTATATGTTTGGGAGGGGATCTTCAAGGAAATTACATAGAAATTTTTCAAACGAATACAAATTGATAAAGTCATTCTAAAGAAAAATGATTCAAAATAACCTTATATTCAAATGTGGGTTGTTTAAAATCTAAATATTTCTAAAAAATTAAATATTTTTCTTATTTGAAAAAATACCCTTATCTTTTTGTTTACCCCTCGGAAACCCATTTTAACCTTAACTGTGGTATTGTTTTTCTTCTATTTTTACTATTCAGTATGAAAAAAATTACATTGAAATTATAAAAAATGTTAATTATCATAATTAAAATATTAAATCCATTTTAATAATTTCAAATCATATAAGTGAAAAAAATTTAATTTAAAATAGACCCTAATAACGTGTCTGAAATGGGTTTTCAAGAAATGCATTCTTCAAGCATAATATGATATTATATTAACTATATGACTAGTAGTAATCATTAGTTTGATTTAAATGTATATATTTATATACATACTAAATTAATTTAATTTATAAATGCATTATTAAATATTATTGTAATAAATTAAAATGGACAGACATTATGCAGTTCTATAACAAAAATATTTTTCTATAAAATAAATAGTTTCTAAAAAATACCCCATTTTTCCTCCAAATGTTATTATCTTTATTTATAAAAAATGATAGTTAATAATTTTTAATTCCAAATATTATAATATATTTTTATAAATAAAATGAGTATTATTTAAATATTACATTTTATTTATTCATAATATATTATTTATAAGGGATTTCATTAAAAACTCTTTCTAAGCCTGTTTGAAGATGTAAGTTCAAAATTTATAACTATCCTATGAAATTAGATTTTTTTCTCCCTAAAATTTTAAAATTTAATTATTTTATAGTATAATTAAAATATAATATTCACTTATTATAATTAAGGAGGATGTGTTATATTTTTTCCTATTACGAAAATTTAAACCTTAAAAATTTCATTGATATCACTTTCTAAAAAAATTAAGGAGGCTATTCTTCATAACATTCTATGGTTCCCACATTGCTTCCTCCATTTTTTTATTTCTATAAAGTAACATTACAAATAGAGTTATCCTATTCCTCAGTACTTTCTCTAATGTATCAATAATCTAGATAGGATCTTCACAGTAATGTTTATTGTATACCAATTCTATTTCTTTAGAGGTGAAAACATGTGTTGGGTTAGGCATATACTTC
This sequence comes from Viscum album, assembly GCA_963277665.1. NCBI lineage: Eukaryota > Viridiplantae > Streptophyta > Magnoliopsida > Santalales > Viscaceae > Viscum > Viscum album. Next base: position 898,178,468 of record OY728138.1, read on the forward strand.
ATTAATAATGATATATGGAACACATCATGTAATTTATAGAGTCTTGGTTTAAATTTTAATTAGTAATCCATACCACTAATATCTTAAATAATTTCAATTTATTTGATATACTTGGGTCTCAATTTTTATTTCTTACACAACTTTCTTACACATTTCCATGGAGATAATTTCAATAAAATGTTATCTCACATTTGAAATTAAAATCATTTCCATAGGTTATGAACATAAATATTCTTATTTATTTGGGATAATTTAATTTTATTCCAAATAGTCTTTACATTTTTCACTGTCTCTTTAACGTATTCTAGGCCTATAATTTTCATATCACCAACTTCATCTCAAAAAGTTCGAGATGAAGTTGAATAATTAAATGAAACTATTGTAATTTGAAAACAATTCTGATGGTTAATACTGATTCCATATACTGTATAAGTCAAGTGATAATGAACCCAACATGTATTCCAATGTATAAATAGTCCTTTTGGATTTTCCACCAGTTTGAGGATGGCAGGTGATGATAAAATGAAATTCAGTATTAAGATCCTTCCTAAGACACTTCCATAATTTCAATGTAAACTGTGGATCGTGATCAATAAAAATAAAAATAGGTTCACTATAATGTTTTACGACATTATTAATATAGATCCTTATGAGTTGATCTAGTGGTAAAAAATCTATTTTAGTGAATAAATGTGCATATTTTGTTAGGTGATCAACATTAACCCATATTTCATCATTCTTTATAGAATTATTTGGTAGTTATAGGAAAAATTATACAATAATGTGTTCCCATTTGCAGATATTAACTAGAAGAGGTTGCAAGAGTCTTCTAGGATACCTTCTCTCCACCATCACCTATGAAAAAACCCAACATCTTGATACTTAATCATAAATTTCCCACTTTATGTTATCCCACCAAAAAATATTCCCTCAAATCCATATACATATTGGTTCTACTAGAGGGTATATATAGATTATATCTATGAGAATCATCCAAAAATTCCATTTTAGCTTTGGTATAGATGGAACACATAGCCTCTGTCCAAATTTTCAGACACCATCGTCACAAATACATTCTTCCAACTTCCTGTAATTCACTACTTGAATTTTCTTCAAAAAGTATCATTATCAGATTGAAAAGTTTTTAACTTTTCCAAAAAAGTTGGTTTGAAAATAATTGGAAAAAGTTGATGTATCCTTTTACGTAATAATTATCATATCTGTGATGTCCCAACCCAGAGCCACTAAACCGGTGCTCCGATCCGGTTCACCACAAGGCCTCAAGCGCGCTTCCCTGTACACCATAGGCTGCCGACTAGCAGTGAGGGCCTAGGGTGTGAGAGTGGGGAGACTATTCCCTCCTATCAGAGTAAGAAAACAACAGAAATAACTGACTATCATACAAACCGGATAGTAAATAGAGTGTAAAAGCAATAAACAACTGAAATAGAAAAAGCAGTAATAGTAAAATGCTGTAAAATCCAGAAAAATTGTGCAATATAATAAAACACTGGTCACCCACTGGGACGGACATAAAGATTTAAGTCAATAATAAACTACAAGTAAAAGTACATGGATCTACTACTAACTCCGATCTAATCCACTTACATGATCTCCGAACACTATCGAACTACTGCAACCCGATAAGTAGAACCACTTGAGCAGCTCCGCTCGATCATGCAACACTGGACCTCAGCCCTATCCACCATGCAACTCATGCTCAACCGGAAAAGCATGTGTAAGGTCTAGACATACATCGAGGTTCATGTGTAGGGGTGAGAAATAATATAAGTAGGGCACCCCAACAAGAAACCTATAACTATACTGCTATTTGTATGCAATAGCAATGTGCTCAGCCTAGCTAGAACACAACAAAGAGAGTATACCAAATGCTTTCAACTAGTAAAGTGCCACCATGGATGTCTATATATATATCTACACATGTATAGTACCATACCTATACAAACATATATATAAATAATAATTTTCATGATTAAGTGATTCAAATAACAAGAAAAACATCAGAAGTCGATCCTTGGGACCTTAAACCTGATCTCCTAGACGCCCTATTCAAGGGAATTGAGCTGGATGTCATGCCCCTCAAGTCGTGCATCAAATTAGTTGATATCTGGGTCCGTAATAACATCAACAAGTACCTGCTTCAGCCAACCCTAGAGATATGCCTCTAAACAAGATAAACAAAACACGCAACCCTCTAGTTCAACAAAACAACACAAGAAAGAAGCTAACACAACAGGAAACCCTCTGAGAAGTACTCATAGCCATCCCCTTTGGTCCTACCTAACAAGGACCAACAGCCCTCTAGGCAGTACACTCAGTCTAACCCCTCTGTTTTGGTCATACGAAAATTATAAGACTCTTTGAAAAAGCATGCTCAGTCAATTCTTCTTATAGTCTAAGGTAGTTAGGGACTCTCTGAGGAAGATCACACAGTCAATTCCCCTTATATCCCAAAGGTCTAAAGACTCTCTGAGGAAGAACACTTTGTCAATTCCTCTTATAGACTTGGTTAGATCAACGAATCTTTGAGGAATCTCACTCGGTCAATTCCTTCTATATCCTGGAGTTGTTTAAGGAAAATTAAAAGAAAACAAAGACTCTCTGTGGAATCTCACTCGGGCTATCCTCCTGTAGTCTATAATATCCACGACTCTATGGGAAGCTCACTCGGCCTATCCCCTATTGTCTATAATATCTAACACTATTTGGGAAACTCACTCAGTCTATCCCTTATAGTCTATAATGTCAAAGACTCTCTGAGGAAGCTCACTCAGTATATCCCCTTATAGTCTATAGCACCAAGTTTCTATGGCCACGTGCCAGTCAATGCATAATAATTCTATATGGAAAAAGTAAACCTATAGAGCTACTTGGCTAACCAATATACAACATAAAACGCATGTGAGATAAAACCACTCTATCCTAACAATACTTGTCATGGAAACATGGAAACCAAATAGGCATGCTAAACCAAACGGTCAAAATCATGTAACAATGGCGAACACATACATAACAAGGTAAATAACCCCATTTACAATCAAAACACCTCAAATCAGGAACAAAAGTAATAATAGGCATCCAAAAAAAACAATAACGTTGCATCGCATTAGGCTCAGCAGCCACCAACTAGGAAGAACCTCTAGTAAACACTACAATATCAGCAAACAAAGTCAGATATAAAGAAACAGTGCGGGTGGCCCGAACGCCCAACCCAACAATACATCCAAATCCCAAAGGGATTACTAGTTTTTCATGGATTATAGGTGACACCCAATCAATATCTTTACCAAAACCCGACATAACAACTCACGACCGGTCAAACAACGATCATCCACTGAGTCCCTCAGGTCATCCAAAGAGGAGTCATCATACTCGGGATCCTCCAGGTAAACACGAGCGAATGAATCCTATGCGGGATCCTTAGTGAAGAATAATGGTGGAATACTCCATGGGATACTCAAAGGAAGTAAAACATAGTCATTACACAACATGGTTCCTATTAGAGGTAGAACACGAGAGAGATCCTATAAGGGAATCCCTAGGTCAACGCACAAGCAAAGGCATCCCTCAAGGGATCCATAGAACTACCTGGTCTCAAAGCCACATAAGCCCGAAGGGAACGTATCACAAGGTAATCTTCCTCTAAATAAAACTCTATGGGAGATATCTCATAGCTCATCTCCTATTAATGGTATTAACTAAGTTTTTCTGAACCCCAAACCTATCATCCACGCCTAGTCTCACTCTCAGGTGAAAACTGAACTCGATAACTGGAGGAAGAACACCTAAATTTAGATAGAAACCACCCAAAACCCCTTTATATGACCTATTAATGTCAAAAGGATTCCACCATTGCGATCCACATGAAAAATCACTCAGAATCGACTACTCAGATGCCCAATTCTGACTACGAGAGCATAATATATCGCAAATATTACTAAATTGAAGTAGTACAAGGCCAAAGCACGTGGCCAGAGCACATTGGGCATGCCTGTGTAAATGTAAACGGTGTGTAATTTACTGTACATGGCGTGTACTATTCAAAATTTTTCACACAATGTGAATTTTCACTAAAAAACATGCCCAAGTACAACTACACGGTGTGTACTTTATTGTACACGACGTGTACTAAAAAAACCCACTATTCTGTGTTCTATTCCACACGGCTAGCCAAACAGTCACCCACTACATGGAATGTACTCAAAGTACACAACATGTACTTAAGAAAACTTCAAATTCCCCGAACTTGAAGAACACACGGCATGTACCCCTGGAATACACGCCGTATATCATGGGTTTTCTAATGGGAAAACCCTGAAAACACCTGAAACGCCCATTTTCTCCCACGAAAGATTAGATCCGTCTTTAAGAGGCCACAATAAATAAATATAAGGTTTAAAAGGCATAAAACTACATGTTTGAAGGGGATATGTGGTGAAAACTTAAACATCCCTACCTTCGGGCGGAAACCGCCGAAGCTTCGGTTGATTTCACGGCTCATGGTTGCCGCACGCCGACTCAGCGCGTCGAGAGCTTCGAATCAGTACCCCTCTCTCCTTCATTCTCTCTCATTTTCTCGATCTCCAAATTCTTCCGAAGGTCATGGACAAGGAGGAGTGGTGTAGGAGATGTGCACATGGAGGAGGAAAGAAGAGATAAGAAAAGGAAAGGAAAGGAAGAAAATAAAAGGAAGAAAATGGGGTCCAAGCCGGCCCCGGCACCCAACATGAGTATATGCCTCCCCTAGGCTAAAATCCTCATTTCAGACTCAATGGCGTGGAATGAATCTCAATACGATGCTCCGTTTATATGTTATTGCCAAACGAACCTACACGAATAATTTAATATTTAATTTAATAATATTAAATATTAAATATTCGGCCAAAATTCGAAGAGCTTAGATTTCCTCCAAACACATTTCCTAGGTTAAAAACCCAATTCTGAGACCAAAAGAGCTGTCAGAAAAATTATCTATGATCATCTAGTAGGGTAAAATGACCATTTTACCCCTCATGAGCATCCAACAGCAAACATTCAAAATTCTGCTCAAAACTGCATTTTGAAAAAACACGGGATCTTACAAACTCCCCACCATAAACCTTATCGTCTCGGAGAATCCAAGTAAAAGGACAACAACCATGCTCCCTACCCAAGAATCAGCAAAAACAAGAAACCTAGATAATACAATGACCAAACTTATAGCATTTACAACCACCTTCTACACAAAAGATATTCAACTACCACCAAACTGGTACTCCCCATCATAGGAAGACCCTTTTCATCATTTTAAATGAAAAATATGAGCTAAAAAGCTCTTGGAGAACACCAAAATTTTACCTAAACAAGGAAAACCACCCTAAATAGGCCAATGGTGCACTCCCCACCATATAGGTTTCTTTACACTACTCCGAGAGCACAACTAGAATAGGTTCCATCCGCTACACAGATGAACATTAAGAAAGAAATAGAAGCTCGATGTAGGGTCGAAGCTATCTCAGCATACTCAAGATTATTCAAGATATCACATGATAGTATCTTATAATAGTATACTATGATTTCACCGAAGGCGTGTCGAGCTCCCAACGATCCATGCTAATATACTGCCAAACCTGACCAGGATTCAAGAATGGGTCAACCATTTCATGTTAACCTGAATTCTCACAAAGTCACCTATATAACAAAAAAATTTCAACACAACTTCCAGGATCTAATTCCACAAAAAGTCTTGAAGCATCGGTCCTCGGCTCGCACCAGGCCACTCACTGATCTAGATTCAATCGATGCCACCTCCAACAGCAACATCAGAAACACTAGTCGACCAGGCCAGGCACCCAAACAAGCCTACATTTCAAAACCAGTCGCGAAAACAAACACTGACAAAAAGTCATTGGAAAATGCTGGCCAACCTTCTCACCCAGGATTCCATAAAATGGAATAGACATCGATCTATAAGGGTTCGAGTAAAAACCAAGGGTCTCTAGGTATTTCACCTAGACCTACAGAAAAAGTCTCACAACTGGGTCACAATGTCTAACCACCTATCCCAAAAGATCTAACTCCTATCAAAAGATGGTAAAGATCAAAATGACCAATGTAGTCAAAACCGAAACACAGCCTATAAGGGCTTTGATTCCCTCTGAGCATCTTCATAAGGAATGACTCCTCGGAGGTCACAAACAGAATAGAAGAGACAAGTTGTGCTAACACCCATTGGGTATCTGTATACGAAAATACCACAAGGAGGTCTATTATACAAGAAAAGCCTCGGTAATTATCGACATCATTCTCAATGATCCGACTAGATAACCACATACCTGAGAAACAACACCCAATAAGGGGTTAAACAAAAAAGCATCACATGCCACATAGACCAACTAGGGTAACTGCACCACCTATCCACAAGGACTGAGTCATCAACCTCAAATAAAAACTCCTTAATGTTGATCCATGTAACCTGAAATCAGAGTAAAAAGTATGTGTATGTAGACCCAAAGGTCTTAGCTGTCAATAAAAACACACACTAGTTGGCCTATATGATGTGAATTCTATGTGCCTAGTATGATGCATGAGACGCCTCTTACCTTTTCCAGCCATGATTCAAAATCCATCCTTAGAATCATACAAATGGCCAAGAGCCAGATATCCATAGTAAATCAAAACACAACACAACATGTGCATCTCTCAAGGTAAAAATAATATACAAGTGTAACATTGCAAAATCAGAATAGCAATCCCAAACCCTAGAAACCAAGACTTCTTAATGGAACAAGTGTTCTCGATGCACCATCCCGATATCCATCACAGGTTTAGACACATTCATAATACTCCTATCTACCATATCACAAATAGTAAAGTCCAGGAAAGAAAACTCATCTGATACCACTTTGTAACGTCCCAACCCAGAGCCACTAAACTGGTGCTCCGAGCCGGTTCACCACAAGCCCTCAAGGGTGCCTCCCCGTATGCCAGAGGCATCTAGATAGCCGCGAGGGCCTAGGGTGTGATAGTGGGGAGACTATACCATCGCATAAGAGGAATAAAACACCAGAAAAAACTAAGTATCATACACATCAAATAGTTAACAGAGTGCAGAAGCAATAAGCCACTTAAATAGAACAAGTAGTAATAGTAAAATGCTTTAAAATCCTGAACAGCTATACAATTCAATACAACAATGGTCACCCATCGGGCCGTCCATACAGATATAAGTAAAAATGAAACTGAAAGTAAAATTATAGGGATCTTCTACTAACTCCGAGCCAATCCACGTACTCGGTCTCCAGACATTGTCGAACTGCTATAGCCTGATCAGTAGAACCACTCGATTAGCTCCACTCGATCATGCAACATTTGGCCTGAACCCTATCCACCATGAAACTCATGCTCAACCTGAAAATCATACATAAGGTCTACACGTACACCGAGTTTCATGTGAAGGGGTGTGAAATAATCTCAGTAGGTCACCTCAACAGGAAACATATAACTGTGCTGCTATGTGTATGCAATAGCAACGTGCTCAGCCTAGCTAGAATCCAACAAAGGAAGTAAACCAAATGTGCAACCAAAGTTTAACTCAGGGTCTGTAAACCCTATCAACTGGGAGATTTCCACCATGGATGTCCATATCTATATATTTACACTTGTATAGTCCCATAATTATACACATATACATAAATATAAATATTCCTGATTAAGTGAATCAGATAGCTAGAAAAAAATCAGTAGTCGATCCTTGGGACCTTAAGACAGATCTCCTAGACATCCTATTCTACGGCATTGAGTTGGACGTCGTGCCACTCAATTCTTGTATTAAATAAGTCAATCTTTGGGTCTGTAATTACATCAACATGTACCTGCTTCGGCCAATGCCCGAGATATGCCTCTGAACAAGTTAAACAAAATAAGAAACCCTCTAGTTCATCAAAACAATACATGAAACCATATAACACAACAGGTAACCCTCTATGAAGTTCTCACAACCATCCCATCTGGTCCTACCTAACAAGTACCAACAACCCTCTAGGCAGTACACATAGCCTAACCCCTCTGGTTTGGTCATACGAAAATTAGAATACTCTCTATGGAAGCATGCTCAATTAATTCTCTTTATAGTCTACGGTAGTTAGGGAATATCTAAGGAAGATCACGTGGTCAATTTCCCTTATAGCCCCAAAGTCTAGAGACTCTATGAGGAAGAACACTCAGTAAAATCATCTTATAGCCTCAGGTCGATCACATACTCTCTAAGGAAGCTCACTCAGTCAATTCCTCATATATCTGGCAGTGGTTTAAGGAAAATTCAAGCAAAACAAAGACTCTCTAAGGAAGCTCACCTGGTCTATCCTCCTGTAGTGTATAATATCCAAGACTCTAAGGGAATATCACTCGGTCTATCCACCGTAGTATATAATATCAAAGACTCTCTGGGATACTCACTCAGTATATAACCTTGAATCTATCATGTCCAAGAATCTCCGAGGAAGCTAACTCAGTTTATCCCCTTATAGTCTATAGAACTATGTTCTCACGGCCCCGTGCCAGTCAGTGCATAATAATTCTATATGGACAAAGTAAACCTACAGATCTACTTGGCTAACCAATCTAAATAATGAAAATCATGATAGATAAAACCACTCAATCCTAACAATACTTTGCATGGAAACATGGAAGAAAAACAATAAAGCTAATCCAAATGGTCAAAATCAAGTAATAATGGAAAAAACATCCCCAACATGGTAATTGACCACATTTATAATCAAACCACCTCAAATAAGGCACATAAGGAATAGTAGGCATCCAAAAATACAAGAAAGATGCATCACGTCTGGCTAAGCAGTAACCAACCAGGAAGCCCCTATGGTAAACACTACATCATCAGCAAACCAAGTTAGATATAAACAAACAATGCGGGGGGGGGAGAGAATGCCCACCCCAATAATACATCCAAAGCCCAAAGGTAATAATAGTTAGTCATGGGTTCTAGGTGACACCCGATCACCGTCTATACCCAAACATGACATAAAAACTCAGGGTCGGTCAAACAACAGGCACCCACAAAGTCCCTGAGGTCAACCACAGAGGAGGAAACATACTCAGGATCCTCCAGGTAAACACGTGCGAAGGAATCCTAAGCAGGATCCTTAGTGAAGAGTAAGGGAGGAATCATACATGGGAATCTCAAAATAAGGACAACATAGGAATTCCACAACATGGTTTCTATCAAAGTAAGAAACAGAGAGAGATCCTATAAGGGAATCCGTAGGACGACACACAAGAAAAGGCATCCCTCAGGGGATCCTTAGAAGTACCTGGTCTCAAAGCCTCATAGGCCCGAAGGGAACATCTCACTAGGGAAAAATACTATAAATAATACATTACGGGAGATTTCTCATAGCTCATATCCTATTAAAGGTCTCAACTAAATTAGTTCAAACACCTAACCTATCATCCACGCCATGTCACACTCTCAGGTGAAAACTGAACATGATAACTAGAGGAAGAACCCCTCCATTTAGATAGAAATCCCCTGAAACCCCTTTAGATGACCTATAAATGTCAAAATGATTCCCCCATTATTATTTATGTGGAAAAAACGCTCATATTCAAATACTCACATGCCCAATTCTGACTTCGAGAGCATAAGATATCCCAAATATTACTAAATTGAAGTAGTACATGGCTAGAGCACATGGCTAGAGCACATTGGCCCTACCTGTGTAAAAGTACATGGCATGTACTTTACTATACATGGAGTTTACTAATCACAAAAAGTTACACCATGTGATTTTTCACTAAAACACAAGCCCAAGTACCGCTACACGGCGTGTACATTAATGTACACGGCGTGTACTCAAAAAAACCACTATTCTGTGTTCTATTCCACACGGCTAGCCACACGGTCACCCACTACATGACGTGTACTCAAAGTAAATAGTGTGTAATTAAGAAAAAATTTTCTTCCATGAACGGGAGGAACACACGGTGTGTACCTCTGGAATACATGTCGTGTCTTCCGGGTTTCCCAACGGGAAAACACGGAAAACACCCGAAACGCCTGTTTTCACCCCCGAAACATTAGATCCAGACATAAGAAGCCACATGAAATCTATATAAGCCTTAAAAGACATAAAAAACTTGTTTAAATGGGATCAATGGTGAAAACATTAACGAACCTACCTTCAAGTGGAAATCGTGGAAGCTTCGGTTGATTTCACGGCTCATGGTTGCCGCACGCCGACTCAGCAGCTCGAGAGCTTCGAATCGGTACCCCTATCACCTTCCATCTCTCCCATTGTCATGATCTCTAAATTCTCCCATAGGTAATGGAAAAGGGGCAGAGGTGTAGGAGATGTGAACAAGGAGGAGGAGGAAAGAAGAGAGAAGAAAAGAAAAGGAATGGAAGAAAAGAAAAGGAAGAAAAAGGGGCTCGGGCCGGCCCCGGCGCACGACATGATTTTATGCCTCCCCTAGGCTAAACTACCCATTCCGGACTCAAAATATGAAAAGAATTATCAATAAAACGCTCTATTTAATTGTTATTTGCAAAAAAACCTACGTGAATAATTTAATATTTAATTTTATAATATTAAATATTAAATATTTCGCCAAAATTCGAATAGCTCATATTTCCCCCAAAATCATGTCCGAGGGTAAACACACTATTTTGGGACCAACAGAGCTATCAAAAAAATTACCTGAGATCTTATTCTTGGTGAATATGACCATTTTACCCCTCATGAGCATCTAACAGCAAAAATTTAAATTTATGCTCAAAACTGCAGACCGGAAAAACACGGGTTCTTACAATATCTATCTTTACTAGATCCATGAATATAGGATCCCTCTCAATAATTATTTGGGTTAAAAATACATGATCTTTCCTACTCAATGCATACACTACTTATTTTCATTCCCTTGGTGGTTGTGTATTGAGAAATCACAATCCTTGAGTAGCTCGAGATTTATTTTTTCCTCATGCTGAGATATTTATGTGAAAAGATGTATTTTATAATATTATGGTATATTTATATCTCACATATTTTACCATAGGGTTAATGTAATGTCTCAGAAATTCACTGTAATTTGTTTAAAATTATATGGAATTATTTTGAGACCGGACTCTCTGATGACACCTGATTCGGAGGCCTGGTGAGCCCGAAATATAATTTTGATCTTTTATAGTTCGTTTAAATAAACATGAGGGTGATTTTTTCTAACATTTGAAATGGTGCTCCAATAAAAAAAATGATGGAACCGTTGAACATAGAATGACATGATTTTCCTATAATGGACCTAACATCGACTAGCATGGGCTGAGAGGAAAATTTATTTTTTTGGACATTTTAAAGAAAAACATAAAAATAAAATAAACTTTTTTTATTTTATTGGTTTGAATTTTCAAACCATTTCAGTGAATCGACATGTTATAAAATGATATTGAAAATGTTGATTCATAAATGAAACAACATTATGACTTCGTAACAGAATGTAATTAAAACACTATTTCACATTTCATCATTTAATGGTTGAGAAAACAACGTAGGATTGTTGGCACAATCATGGTTCTACTCTGAAGATTTGGTTGGTGATGACGACGAATGAAAATGACCTCCAAAAAATATATCATGGAGAGAAGAATGGAGAACATGTTCTTCTTCCACCCTTCTAACAAAATTTCTCCAATGAACGAGTTACTCAGGTTGGGGTTTTCATTATGCTTGATTTTTCCTTGTTCTTAATTTTAAAACAACAAACATAGATCAACCTATGAACAAGTAGATGCAAAGATCACGTGTTCTTATAGGATAGTGTTTTTCTTGGGGTTTGCACCGGGATTTGTTATTATCAAATAGAATTGTAATCTGAAACCTCCCCATGTTTAAAAATTTAATGCGGAGTGCACGGGCCAACACAGACAAGGTCTGAGCCCCTCCACCTTGGGCGTTATTTGTGGGTGAACCACCAAGTTGATGGTGATATAGTTTCAAGGCTTTAGCAGGGATGATGGTACCACGTCAGGGCTTAATGATTAGAAAACACAAATAACGAACAACCGGAGTGGGCCAAGTTGTTATCAGAAGAACCCACTGGCATGCTATGATGGTGTGCAAGGCGGAAGGTCATGAAAGAAGCTACATGCCTCCATGATGGTGGCTAGCGTTGAGAGGATGCCACCACCTGGCCATGTCGGAGGGATCAAAGTTGCAGAAAGGCTGTGGAAAAAGGACCGTGGATGAGGAGGTGGTCATATAAATGACCCTCAGGGCCGGATGGAAGACGAGACTTCCAACCGTTCCATGACCAGGTAGAAGATAACCTACCCATGGAAAGCTGGGAATGGTTCGGCCCCCCTAGAGGGATAGAACCATGGTTAAATGATATAGGTATGATTTGGGTTGGGTCGGCGAACCTGGGTCCTATCGGCAGACACTCGGTCCACCCCTCTTCAGAAAATCGGTTGTATCATTCAAAAAAGGAATCTGATTGATTAGCCGTTTGCGGTATTGGAATCCTCTCAATGATGAAGGTCTGTTGGATTTATCGGAGTAAAATTTCGTTGAAGTTGAAATTCAATGATTCACATGAGGTGTAGATTCTACCGGAATCAAGCGTGCTTCGTATGTGAATATTACTGTTGGTTGAGACCCAAAAATTGGATAACCTGTGTGTATTAGCTACGAGAAACCCTGTGTGGATCATCTCTTAACGAACCTATGTGGATCATCACCCAGTGAACCTATGTGTATCACATATAATAGACCCTATTTGTCAATCTCCTAGAAAACCTATGTGGATCTACTCCAAGAGACCCTGTGTAGATCAGGTCCGAGCGACCCTGTGTGAATCAACACCCAGTGACCCAGTGTGGATTATCTCTGAGTGACCCAATGTGGATCAAATCCCAGTGACCCAATGTATACTAGATCTTAATTAACCTTTTTGGATCAGCTCCAAGTGACCCTATGTGAACCAGCTACAAGTGGCTATGTGTGACCCATCAGAATAACAGTACTCATCTGGGATGAGTGCCTCAATAGTCAATGGTGTTTATTATTGTGACTACTAATCTTGATTACCATACATAAGATTATACCTGGTGTGATTGACCTTGTTTTGTCATCATGATTCACAGTTTTCTTTATATATCTCTTTGTGGTCTTTCCTTGTGGTTTGGGTCCCTACTGAATATTTTGTTACTCACCCCTACATAGGTTTCACGGGCTTGTGTTCTATCTGGGGCAAATGAATGAAAACAAGGCAGAGGAGGCGGTGGCCCATGACCAGGTGGTTCCCAGTGAGATTAGGTAGGTAGGAAATGCTTCTCTGACATCCAACAACTACTCTAGGATTATCCATCAGGTGGGGATTTCATGGGATGGCTTTCCATCCATCTCATAATTTCTATGGTTGTAGTTGTCTTTTCATGGGATTATATTCTGGCCCTTTTATATTCATTTGTACCTTTACACTCGTTGGTTTGTAGTAGCATGCATGTTGTCTTTTCTAGTTTTCTTGGGATGAGGTTGTATGTGCGTGTCTACCAGTACTCAAGAAAATGTCTCCCACTTGTAGGTTGATGCATTCGATTCTAGTCGCTAACCCCTAGCCTTAAGGAGGTGGGATTAGGCGAGTCACAACCCAATCTTTGGGGGACGGGTCATGAAAAATTGGTATTAGAGGATGTTTGTTAAACCTAAAATACTAGGAGTCTATTGTTTTTTGGAAATAGTGTTAAATTTTTCGAGTCCGACTTTCATGTTTGAGGTGTCCAGTGTTGGCGTGGTGGCTGACGTATCCATACACCAGGACCTTGAATTCTTCTTTTTGTCTCTATATATAAATACACTGGTTGCATGAATCAAATAGGAATTGATTATTTCTGTATTTTCTTCTTGTGGATCAAAATTTATTTGTTGTCAGTCATGTTTATAGAGAGGCAAATCAGGTTGCTGATGCTTTATCCAAGTGCTCGATTGAGGAGGTTTTCTCATTATGGTCCTTTGTTACACCGACCTTTTGTTGTGGTTTGGTTGATGCCGACGCAAGTGGTGATGTTTACATGCATCTTTGTTGATCTCATGCTTCTTCTCTTTTGATGTCATTGCTTTTTTATTAACAAAATTTATCTATGAGAAGGTTTTTCCTGCTTCTGAGTCCTCTGATTATGTTGACTACAGAACATATCGATCTATTTTAGGATGCCTCTAGGCTGATAACCATCTATGATTCTAATGCATGACCATGTGGACAGCCCACCTAGAGATGAGGCATCAGTTTACAGAACAATTCTAGAGATGTCCCCACTTGGTGGTGCTCCATCATTACCACCACCCGTTGATCATAAGTTACTACCACCATTGCCAGTAGAGGACGCACATAGGCTCAGTGCCTTGCATGAGTTCTAGAGACAGAGACCTTCCAAGTTCATGCGTTGTACATACCCTCAGGTCACTGAGGAATGGATGGAGGTGGTGATGAAGGTATTATTTTTAGTGTGGACCACACTTTACCAAATGACGAACTTAGCTACGAGCCTTCTTTAGAGATTTGTAGGGATATAGTGGAGTTTAATGATTCAGACACATGATGAAGCAACCCTCACTTGTGCTGACTTCGTGCAGATTTCCAAGAGGATTTCATCCCCACAACCTTTCACTCGTTGCGTATATAGGAGTTGGTTCACCTACAACAGGGATACATGATTGTGGATGTGTACTCTGCGAGGTTTATAGACCACTTCCATTACTCTATAGATATGTTATGCGACCCTTTCTTAAATGCCCAGACCTTTGAGTAGGGAACCCAATGAGAGATCAGGGTATTGATGATTTCACTTAGTATCCCCACTTATACTAAAGTGCAAGAGTGACCTCTAGTAGTAGAGATATTCCTCGTAGAGAAGCCACTAACAGTGGGTGCTACCAATGGGTGATAGGTGGCCGAGTCATCCTAGGAGGGAAGCCGATATATGGCACAAAGGTCCAAGTGGGATAAACCATTCGAAAGGAGACCCCAAGATATAGGATCAATGGTGCAAGGCCACCAAGGTGGTCGGCATCCTTAGAGGAGTAGGATGCGCTACTCGTGAAGCAGGTAGGGACACATAGCTCTTGACTGCCCTACATGACACACAGATGATCAACTAGTGATTGAAGGGCCTACGAGGTAGTGACAATGGTTTGATCAGGGTGGTCGGTAGGGCGAAAGACATGTTGTGGGAGCATGCCGAGTGGTAGGCGGTGGATGAATGTTCGAGGTTCTACCACCACCACCCTTGGTGGTCCTCCCCAGGCTTAGGGAGATGACAGATAAGGAAGAGGCTAGCTCTAGGTGATGGAGGCCTAGGACTATGGTTCTCTAGATAAGATTAATGATATGAAATGTTTATTCTCCACCTTGGATACAATTCTTATAGATAGAGGTTCTCATACCTATATCATTACCATAGACCTTATTCAAAGATCTTAGATTCTATTGGAGCTGTTGGATTGATCCATATGATTAGAGACTCCTAAGAGAGTAGATTCGATGATTACACACTAGATTCGATAGTGTGATATTACTATAAGAGGTGAGAGTTTCAGTTGGGATCTCCTAGTAGAGGCATCGGGGCCTTACAATGTCATTTTGGGTATGGAATGGTTATCTTCAGTACATGATCACGTCAAGTATATTTAGCGCAAAGAGCGCTGTGTTCGGGAGAATGGGACTTGGGTTTCCATCACTGGTTAGGAATCATTTGGAGAAGATGACATAATTCCTCGAAGGACGGTGCAACCAATCACTCATCAGCTAGCTAGCCTCACCCGCTGTGCGGTGGATGAGAGGAGTCCCAGTTTTTCTATAGTGGTGGATGAGTATAAGGAAGTATTTCCCAAGGATGTAATGAGACTACCTCCTCATAGAGAGGTAGACTTTTTCATCGACCTGTACCCCGGGATGACAGTGATATCTACCCTGGAATATCAGATAGCCCCCGTGGATCATTATGAGTTGAGGGTAAAACTAGAGTACTTATAGAAAAAGGGCTTCTTGGGGCCCAACGGTTCACCATGGGTAGGCCCAATGTTGTTTTACAGGAAGGATGACATAAGATTGGGGTTATACGTGGACTTTTGATGCCTGAACCAGAAAACCCTGAAGGAGAAATACCCACAACCAAGAATTTATGACCTCTTCGACCATTTGAAGGGAGAGAGGTGGTTCTCAATGATTAAACTCGGATTAGGATATCACCATCTTCGGGTATGGGATGAGGATGTACCAAAGATAGCCTTGATATGCTATTATGGACACTACGATTTCATAGTGATGCCATTTAGCATGAACAATGCCCCATCAGTGTTAATAGGACTCATGAAAAAGATCTTCCAGCCTTGCCTTGATTGCTTCATGGTGGTCTTCATTGATGATATCTTAGTGTACTCAGCGGCAGAAGAGGTGCATGCTACCCACCTATATATTTTCCTAGATACACGTCGAGAGAACTAGATTTTTAGGAAGCTCTCAACGTGCCAATTCAGGATTCAAGAATTCCTCTTTCTTGGACACATAATCAAGGAGACTTAAGGGGCAGTGGATCTGGTAAAGATAGTGGCAGTACTTTCATAGGATCCACCCAAGAGTGTGACTGAGGTGAGAAGTATCTAGGGGTTGGCCATATATTACTGGAGGTTCGTCCTCAAATTTTCCATATTAGTAAAACCCTTATCAGCTTTTAAAAATAAAGAACATCTATTCATGTGGATGTAGAAGTGATAGTAGAGTCTCCAAGAGTTGAGGTGGAGACCGATGAGTGACCCCATCTTGAGACTACCAAAGGGGGGGATTGGGTATGTAGTGTTTTGGGACATATTAGGGACCAGAATTGGCGGTGTCCTGATGCAGGAGTGAGAATTGATCACATATGGTTCATGGAAGTTGATGAAGCATGAGAAGAACTAAGAGACCCATGAATTGGAGTTACCAATATTGGTATTTTCTCTAAAGATGTGACATAACTACTTTATGGGTGAACAGTTTACAGTTTACACTGACAATAAGAGTCTTCGGTACATGTTTTCCCAGAAGGACCTGCACATGAGGCATGGATGATGGCTGGTGTTCCTCCCCGACTATGAATTTGGGATAGTCTATAATTTTGGGAAGGGGAACGTGGTGGAAGACATGTTCAGTAGAAGGTTCAATTTGCAACTATAGAGTGAGGTGACCAAAAAGCTAGCCGTGATGCAGATATCCTTTATCGATGATAATAGAGTGTATTACCTTCAGTCAATGAATTTCACTCCCCCACTCTTACAGAAAGATAGAGAGGTAAAACTTGTGGATGTTGACAGAAAAACCCGACGTGCTTAGTTATCCTCAGGATGGGCTCTTTATGGAATTTTGATAGGTGGGGAGCATGTTATCCTTTTTAGAGGGTGCACCGTATTATCAGTGACATTTCAGTAGGAGGTGTTGAGGGAGTTCCATACACCCCTTTTGGCGGTACATCCAGGTGTGGAGAAGTTGTATCTGAACCTCCGACTTCAGTACTGGTTTTCAGGGATGAAGAAAGTGGTGGAAGACTTCGTTTCACAGTGCCTCACTTTTCTGCAAATGAAGTCCAAGAATTAGGTTCCAGAAGGATTTTCAAAACCACTTGAGGTACCATAATGGAAGTGGGATGTTTTCTGAATGATCTTCATGACGAGATTACCATGCACGTCCAGGAGCCACAATTATGTCTGGGTGATAGTTGAATGACTCACCAAGTCGGCTCACTTACTACCCATCCGGAAGCATATATTTGTAGAGGGATTAGGATGCCTAAATGTCTATGAGATAGTGAAACATCACGAGGTTCCTTTGAAGATCGTCTTAAAACTATGATGATCACTTCACATACTGATTGTGGAAGGGATTAAAAGATTCATTCAGGAATCAGATGTTCTTGAGCACAAATTTTCCACCGTAGACTGATGGTCAGATAGAGCGGACCATACAGACCATTGAGGGTATTCTTTGGACTTACATCATTGATTTTGGTCGTAGTCGGGAGGACCACCTACCACTGGTGGAGTTTTCTTACAACAGCAGCTACCACTCCACCATTAGAATGGCACTGTTAGAGGATTTGTATTGGCAGCTTTGCAGATAACATATATGGTAGATAGAGCTACGGGATTCAACACTCATGAGTCCATAGTTGGTACAGGGTACCACTAAGAAGGTGCAGATCCTCTTGGATCATATGAGCACTATATATAGCAGGAAAAAAATTTATGGTGATAGGAGAAAGATACCATTAGATTTTGAGGAGGGAGGCTATGTGTTCCTTTGGGTCTCACCTCGATGGGGATTGTGGAGAATTAGCTGGTGTGGAAAGTTATCTCCAAGGTTCATTTGACCATTTCAGATTCTAAACAGAATTGGTGAGTTAGTGTACCACCTAGATCTTCCCCCACAGATGCACTAGGTGCCCGATGTTTTTCATATGTCGCAACTGAGGAGGTATGTGCATGATCCATCACACGTCATCGATGGGGGAGAGATAGAAATTGAATATGAGGCGACGTTTGTAGAGTTCTCGGTAGATATAGAGGATTGAAATGTGTGAGTCCTTTTTGGGAATTTGATTCCACTAGTGCATGTTCTGTGGAAGCATGTGAATATCTAAGAGGGAACTTTGGAGTAGGAGGCTCAGATTAGTGCTCAGTACCCCCATTTGCTTGTTTAGTCTATGTTTGGGCTTTCAGGGATGTAAATCCCTAAATTGGGGATAATGTAATGTCCTGGAAATTGTTTGTCATTATTGTTAAATTATATGGAATTATTTTGAGACCCAAATCTATGAAGGCACCTGATTCAGAATCCTAGTGAGCCCAGAGTAGAATTTTGAAATTCATTTAGTTCATTTAAATAAACGTGAATCTAGGGTTTTCTATCTCTTAAATCAGTTCTCAGATAAAAAATATGAGGGAACCAATGAAATCAGAACAATGGGATTAGCCTAGAATGGAATTAACCTAGACTGGCACAGGTCGAGGGAAAATTTTATTTTTTGGACTTTTTAAATAAAAAGTACAAAATAAAAAAAACTATTTTATTTTATTTTTATGAATTTTCAAACCGATGCAGTGAAACAAAATATAAAAGAATGAAACAAAAACTGATATTTCTTAAATGAAATAGTTTAATGAGTTCATAATAGAATGTAATTGAAACATTGTTTCACATTTCATCCTCTAATGGTTGAGAAAACAACATAGGATTGATGGAACAGTCTACGTTTTTCTCTAAAGCTCTGGTGGGTAATGATGATGAATTACCACCCCTGAAAAACAACGGATTTTTGAGATACTAATGGAAGTTACGTTCTTATTCCACACTTCCAATAGATAATCTCCAATGAATCAGTTACTCAAGTAGGTATTTTCATTTTTCTGGAGTTTTCCCCGTTCTTCAATCTAAAACAATGAACGTAGATAAACCCATGAAGAGGTTTAATTTTGATTCATTTTTATTTTGGGAGGGTTTTTTTCTTTGGGTTTTCAATGGGGTCAGTTATTCTCTGATAAAATTGTAATCCTAAACCTCCCCATGTTTAAAAATATAATGCGAAGGGCGCATGCTGACACGAACAAGACATGAGCTTCTTCGCCTTGTGTGTTCTTCATGGCCAAACATCCACGTTTACAGATAAGCAGTCTCAAGGACGTAGAGGGGAAGGGGTACTACATGGATATCAGAGGAGTGGATGATGCGAATGATAGAACATCAAAGCATACCGGGTGGTCCTTTGAAGAACTCATCAGAGCACCATGACGGCACGCCGGAAGGAACGCTGCAACCGGGTCGGGCCGTGGTGGTGTCGAAGGAGCCACCGACCACTATGTTGGCAGCTGGCAGAAGGCAGATGTGGTCATGAATCAGAGGCACTCCAGACATGACACTGCACCACATCACATGTAGCAAGGCTACGGTTAAAGGACTGTGAAGGAGGAGGTGGCCCCGTTGTCGACCTGCAGGGAAGGAGGTAAGGCACAACTTCTAGCTAAGTAGGTGCCCGCCCACAGCCCAATGGGCCAGGCTAGTATGGGTCGGATCCGAGTCAGGTCTGTCTGACTTCGTTGGACCTGACCTGGTCCCGACTGACCCCTTTTCAGAAAATTTTCCATATCTTTGAAACCGGGCGTCTGATTGATGAGCTGTTTGTGGTGATGGAACCCTTAAGAGTATCAATTTTTTTTGGAATGGTTTGAGGTGACCTGCATGGATGTTGAAATATAACTATTTTCATGAGGATTAGATTCTCCTGGAATCAAGTGCACATTGTGCAAGAATCATATGGCTGACTGAGACTCGAAGACTAGTGACCTTGTGTGGATTATCTCCAAGCGACCCTTTATGGATCAGATCCCAGCCACCTTGTGTGGATCAACTATGAGAGGACCTTTATGGATCTACTTCGAGTGACCCAGTGTGGATCAACTCCAAACAACCCTATGTGTATAAGATTCAAGCGACTCTGTGTAGATCAGCTCCCAGTGACCCTCTGTGAATATGCTCTGAGTGACCCTTTGTGGATCAGATCTTGGTGACCCTCTGTGGATCATCTCATATGTACCCTGTGTGGATCTGCTCTAAGAAACCCTATGTGGTTCTTCTAAAAGTGGCTCTGTGTGACTGAGTACACCCATGGTACTAATATGGGATGAGTACCTTAATAATCCAAGGTGTTTAGTATTAAAACTGATAGTCTCGGTTTTCATACTATATATTATACATGGTGGGAACTGTCTTGTTTCATGATAATGCTTCATGGTTTTCTTTGTGTGTTTCTTTGTTCTCTTTCCTTGTGGTTGGGGTCCCTACTAATTATTTTTTTACTCACCGCTGCATGAGATTTTTCTACAATTGTTGTGTCTATTGAAGATGACAGACAAATTTGCAGATGATTTGGCGGGCCAAGAGTAGGTGGTTCCCAAGGATATCAGGTAGGCAATATGTGTTTCTACAGCTTCTTGCTGCCACTCTATACTAAACCATCAGATGGGGTTTTCTGCAGATGTATTTCCCTCAATATCATACTTTCTCTAGTTGCAGTTGTCTTTTGTTGTGTTTGTATTCTGACCCATTTACTTTCAATATTACCTTTACACTCAGTGGTTGTTTATTAGCATGCATGTTCTCTTTTCCAGTTTTCTTGGGACGTGGTTATACGTGCGTGTGTACAGGTACTTAGAAAAAGGCCTCACACATGTAGTTGGATAACATAGGTGGTAGTTGCCAACCCCTAGCCTTTAAGAGGTGGGCTTGGGGATGTTTTGGCACCGGACCTGGGGGAGGGGTTGTGAAAGATAATGTATCTATACATTTAAATAAAATATTATCGATGTCAACTCAAGATCATTGGATGGATAATTCCACTCATGATTCTTTAACTATGTTGATGTATATGACCTAACTTTTTCTTTATATATAAGGACACAACTGAGTCATTACTTCAATGAATCACTATATATTAAAACCAATAATTTAATAATGGTAGGGTCATAATTATGGAGTTGACCAATATCCTCATTAATTCATCAAAACATTATTCTCATTCCTTTTTCCATATTATCGTAAACCATTTTCATTTAATAATGTCTTACAGGTAACCTCATCAAGGAAAACTATTAAGGAATCATGTATATTAGCTTACCAATCTAACGAAACTACACATCTTAGTTATGTTTGTTGGTGTCAGATATTCTCTAAAATCCGTTTTATTTAAATAATAAACTGATATTCCATAATTGGAGATAATATAATATATAATATAAATATCTTAATTATATAATTCATACTTTCTAAATTTTCAATATAACTCTTTTCCTTTAAGAGACTCAAGAATTAACCATAAGTGATTATAATGGTATTTATATCTATTAGAGTACCCCAAAATATGATCAGTCAATACCACAATTAAATTATAATGAAATTACATGAATACATTGTTCATTAGATCCATAAAAATGGATAGTATATTAATAAATCCAAATGGAATTACTGTAAACGCGTAATGTCCATACCTCATTTGAAATGCACTCTTTATAATATCTTCATTATTTACTCATAATTGATGAGGCCAAGAGAGAAGGTTAAACCTTTTAAAATATTAGTCTCTATGAATTTAATCTAATCATTCATCAATATAAGGAAGATGGTACTTAATTTTTATTAACGTAGTATTGATTTCCAATTAATTAATATAGTTCCTATTAGATCCATGTTTCTTCATATTTAAGAGAATGTGGGATCCCAATAGAGAAAAACTAGGGTGAACAAAGCCCTAATCACTAAACTCCTCATGTTTTTTCTTAAAATCCACAAATTCTATAGTTACCAAACTATAGATAGTATTGATATTGGTGTTTCATTAGATATTAAAATAATGGAAAACTTGAAATCACTCTCTAGTATATTTTCAGCTAATTTCCCATGAAATACATCAATGTATTCATATAAAATATTCCCATAATAAATTTAAAGATTACATTTTCCATTAATATATTTTGTTTTCTACCCTTCCCTAAGAATCTCATTTAGAAGAGTTTCTGGGGATGGATCTAGAAATGAAGGAGGGGATGAGGTCACTGCTCTAATGATGAGAAATTCCAAATATTCATAAAAAATAATAATTTAATTCTTGTTATAATAATTTCTTTTCATCATATTTATAAATCCAATCCACAATAAGAATTATATTTAATTCAAAAATAGGTATGATAAAAAATCATTAAATAGTGCATGCTTATGTTTCATAATGGGAACTCACCGACACATCTTTTTCATAGTGAGATTTCCTCAATGCATTTTGACTAACATATCCCTTCGAAAGGTAATAGGGAAATATATAATTTTCTTAGAAAACAAGTAAGTTATAAAAGAGTGAAAAGATATAGAAACAAATATAGCATTGGATAAATTTGAGGGTTTGGTTAAAATACACGCCACCACATCATTGGGAACATCCAGCATAGCTATCGTGACTACATAATCTTGGAATTATCACCATATATATTTATGTTGTATGTACCCTTGAAACATGGGGAATTTGTGTGAATAATACTTCATTTCTATATATCTAAATAATTGGATATCATTTATTTTTTTATTCCCCTTGTATTAATTTTCTGGATGAATCTTATCAATGAACTTGTAACAAAACACCATTCCTTTAAAACATTTTCTAGGATATTTTTTACTAAAATGTTTACATTATTGATTTGGTCCATTTAATTCATATTTTTTAAAGTGCTCCATTTTTCATATTACCCATTCATACTATTCATCGTATGATTCCATTTGAATATATCGGTTCTATTGATTTCTTTCTCTATTTTGATAGTGTATAAAACTATTTCATAATATGATGAAAATGTTTTAAAATCTAGTGTCTTGAATAGACTATTATTAATACCATCAATGAAATTATTGATCTTTTATTCCATATTTAATATGTAATCTATAGCATATGTTGATTTTCTTATAATGGTATCATCATACTTTGCAGAAATTTATTCCACTTTTTCCCTTATTCTAAAGATCTTCTCTTTGTTTCATTATTTTTCTAATTTATAAAATAATGTGTGATGAATTTTTCATTAAAATACCTCTATTTCATGTGTTCTATTTCTTATTCCTCTCTATTATCCTAGATTAATGACTACCATTTATCAATACCATCCTTGATAATTTATATTGAATGTATAAACTCTTAATTTTCATCACACCCTAAGGCCGAAAATATCTTTTCAAGGGACTTAATACATTATTAAACAACCACTAGATAATCATTCACACAAAATGATGGGGGATTTGATCACATGAAGCAATAATCCATAAAATAATCATAATGAGGAATAAAACCTTCTCTATTAGGGATTTTTTGTTTGTGATGAAATGACCAAGCTTCTTTAATATAGACAAGATCATATCAGTTACAATACTACTTGTATTTGATTTCTTAGTAGGCAAATCTCTACATTATACATGAGTATTGATACTATTATTTCTTATTGGTTCCACTTATAAAAAATGGAATATAATGGATTAAATAAACAATTTTGAATTTTAAATCATAATTTATAATTCTAAATTTGGTGTAACACTTAACTTAAATCTAAAATTTATGCAATTTTAATCTCAGAATCATAATCATGTATTCTATTGGGATAACATTAAATAAAAAAATATTTTGAAATCCTTCATTATGCTTTATTAATGAAATTTTGAATTGTCTTAAGAAAATCCCCCAGGATTGTCAAAGAAGGTGGGTAGTATATCTCCTTTTTTACACCAGGCTATGATCATGTCAAATCCTAATGTTTTCTTTTCAATGTTAGTACCCCTAAATAAAACTATTCTAGAGCCACATCCACTTGTACTACGCCAATGGGGATGTATTTTTAAGAAAAAAATATTATATATATCTTACCAAAACATTAGGTTGAAATTATATACTTATCCTAAAATTATACCATAGTGTTAGGTTGCCTAATATATATACTCTAAAATCCAGTTCGTAAGGTTTCTAATAATATTCCATTGATACCAAATATAACAATCTCAACATTAGTAACCAAGAGCTGGTGTCTAATTTACTACATTGGAATAGGTACAAGGGGTCATATCTTGCATGATTGTCTAGTTTAGAAGTTTTTGAGAACTAGATAAATACCTAATACAAATATTACATCAGGTACATAATATAAAACAAAATAATGGAAAACATTTTGAAACCCTGAAATTGGTCAAATAATTCTTTTTCATATCCGAGGGAATGGAAAGAAATTATGGATGATCTTAAATACTCAGTAAGGGTTACATAAAATAGAATATATCATGAATAAATAAGCTATAAAAAATATAAAATGAAACATACGTATAAAAATGAAATAGTTAATCAATAACATGAAGATCATGATTAGATAAAGCATAATAAATATGGAGAGGTAAATAAATGAACATCTAATCCATTTAATCAATAAAATGATAAAGAAACTCAT
The DNA here is from genome assembly GCA_963277665.1 of Viscum album. Lineage (NCBI taxonomy): Eukaryota > Viridiplantae > Streptophyta > Magnoliopsida > Santalales > Viscaceae > Viscum > Viscum album. The sequence goes on from OY728138.1 coordinate 898,203,526, forward strand.
CCCTGGATAATATTAATGAAATAATATCTGGGATAATAATAAAAAAATTTTCAATGAAGTGAATTATTAATATTGTAAATTGTGATCTCACACATCATAATAACTACACTATCAGGACCTTGCACCAGTACAATTTAAATATATGGGTAAGACCCATTTAATTTGTCCAACTGATTTGTCTAATGACACGTATCAATGCATCAAGAGGGTGCATAATTCTAGGCCAAATCGGTAACTACATGTACAAATCATTCCTTATATATAAAATAATTGATTTAATTAATGAATAATATGATTTATCATTAAATGTTCATATTGAATAAAGAATACAAAATATAAATATTTTCCTAGTCAATTATATAACATTCCAAGTAAAAAAATACATGTAGAAATGATATATAATTTATGTAATAATAATAACCAATCTAAATAATTTTTTTATTGAAGGGAAATGTAATGTTTAATAAAAACATAACACAATAATGTGATTTTATCAAGAGAAAGTTAACAAAAACAAAATTAATCAAGATATGATAGGTAACCATCAGTTTATTGGGAATATTGGTTTTACAATAATGTCATGTACTTTGAAAGAATAAAGTTATTGAAAGTTAAATATTAAAATAATCTTTCATAAAAGATTTTTTTTATAAAACCAATAAAAACATGTAGAAGAATTTATTTTTTGAAAACAATTTATAGTGGAGGGGAAGTATGTTATCACCATATACCTTAAGAAACATTCCTTTTGACTTTTTTATGAATATATAAAAAATGTAACTTTAATAAAATAGTTTAAAAATTCATTTAAAACCATTTTTCAAAAATAAATAATAAAAAAATTTATTGATAAATCATTTGAGGAAATAAAAATACTTTAGTAAAACAATTCTGGAAAACATGGATGTGGAAGAAAAACATATCTGATTTTATGATAAATAAAACTGGTTTTTATTTTAATCATTCATTTTTATTATTCAAGTACCAAAGAGTGGAAAATTTGGTCAAAAATATCTGTTCTACCTAAAAACACAAATAATAAAAACATTAATATATCTTACAAAGAAAAAATGATAACATTACTTCAATGATAATAAAATCAATCCCAAAAGAAAGAAAGAACATAAAATAGATTCACACATATTTGAAAAATATTAAATTATAACCCTTCTATATAATAGAATTGAAATGAAACATAAATAATCCCAAATAAAAATTTATTCATGTAAAATACATCATGGTGGTACTATATACACCACATAAAATTTAATAGGTTTATAATAATAAATATAACCTAATAGAGTGAAAATTGTAATGAAATACTTTACATCATGCTTCTCTGTAGTTAGGTATGATTTAAACTACATTATAATGGTTTTAAGAATGTTATTCATTTTTTAAAATATTCCTATTGATATTTAAAATATAATATATAATCTTTTAAAAACATTTTATCACCAATTCGTTAATAATATTTCATTTTACCTTTATTCTAGGTGTTAATTACCATGTTTTCTCATGCATGTTTAAAATGAAAGGTCATATTATCATGTATGTGATATAGTTCCATAATATATATAATGATATTAATGTTGTAAAAATCATATTTAGTCATTAGTTACTTATTCTAAATTATCCTTGAGCATTGGACCTAGAAAATGAATCACATTTCTTCAAGAAGAACGTTAACCATATGTACGCACCAGCAATGATATCATTCTTTAATGAGTGAAAGGGAAATTAATCGGATGATATATTAATTTTTATATATTAATATAATGTTTTATAGTTCATATATATTCACTATTTCCATCATTATTACTATCCTTGTGATATATTGATGGAAAAAAATTAAATCGGTTCTCTATGTGGTTGTTCATCGTACACACGATGATGAGTTTGTTTTCATTTTTGATAGAGAAAGAGATGGAAAAATATAATTCTATAAGAATAGTAACAGATAATTATATAGGATATAATAATTTTATTGTATTTTAATTTTCAATACATAATTTAATGTAGTAAAATAATAATTTAAAGGAAATATTTTAGTGAATACAATTACCATCTATTAGAAGAACCCCTTCAATTCTATTAATAAGGACCCTAGAATAAGAATTATCGGAATACCAGCATATATAAGAAGTGTCAAAGGATTTTGGGGATATAATTTTGATTTTTTTTTGTTGAGATAAATTTCTTAAAAGGTGTGAAGAAGTAAGGGGTGTGGTTCTCTTTTATAAGTGCAAGAGGATTCCTTCATTTAAACTACTTGGAAACATTCCCAAAGAATAAAAAACGATATAGTTATTCTCAATAAAATTATTCCAAATTACAATAAATTTTATTTTTGGATGGATAATGTCGAAATATGGCCTTATAATCATATTTTTGAAAGTTTAATTGGAGAAATTTCCCTTATTTATTGTTTTAAAACAAGGTAATTTTTTATAACATTAACCAGGGTAATAAATTATTTTACTACATTAATATTCATTATGGATAAAATTAGGTTGGCCTTATTAACTAATTTTATTTTTTAATTAAAAATATAGAATCCATTTTACTATATTCAACTCATAGAATTTAAAAAATTTAATTCAAAATAAACCCTCAAAATGGGTGGAAAAATAGTTTTTTAAGGAATGCATTTCTTGAGAAGAAGATGATATTATATTCACTAGATTACTTATAATAATCAATATATGTGTATAAATTCATATATTTATATATATAATATATTCATAAAATTTATACATTAATCACTAAATACTATTTTAATTAAGTAAAATAGTCAGACATTGTGACTTTTTAAACAAACATAGTTTTTAGAAAAATAAATAGTTTCTTGAAAAATACCCCATTTACCTTTAAATGATATTATATTTATTTATATAAAATTGATAGATAATTAAATATTAAATATATATATTATAAAAAATTATTATAAATTAATGGATGAATATTTAAATATTAAATTTCCAATTAGTCCTAAAAGATTAAATCTATGAATATTTTTTTAAAACTCATTATGGGTTATTTGAAAAGGTAAGTTAAAAAATTGATATCTATACATTCATATTAGAGTATTTAACCCTAATGTTTTAAAATGTTCATTTAATAATTTTTATATTAAATATAATATTTAATTACTATAATTAAGGATTCAGTGTTATAGTATAAGGGTAAATGTTTAAGTTATAAAAAATCATACTCAAGAGTTTAGTAGTCTAAATAGGTGGTTGAAACATAGAGGAGGTGTTAAGTAGAAGAGGGTATATTTTATGAGATTCCTTTTTACAGAACATTCTTTAATAATTATGTTAAAAAATAGTCATTCCATAATAACATAATAAAATCTATTTCTGGAAGAAACACTGTTAAATTAACATTTTGGAATTCGGTAAAAACAAAGTTCTCCCAAATCACTGCACTATGTTTAAATCCTCAACATCATCCATATTCACTCATAAAAAATAAAACATCCTTTAAATTTAAATTTAATATATCAAAGTACAAGAGAACTTTGATTTTATATGTTTTAGACTCATAGTCCTACATCTACAAATGTAGAATTCCAATATTTAATTTCTCATGAAAAAATATTACAACTTATTAACTTTTAATTCACTTCCAGATTACCATATAAGTCTAATAAAAATATGTTAAACATTATAATAATTAAAATCATAGGTTTTAAAGCCTCTTTATAAATAGAGTATCATCTAGTGATCCAATTATACTAACCAACAAATTGTGCGGGAGTCCATCCGTTATAGTCTTTCCACTATCGATCTCATGTAGTAGTATTCAATGTAAATTACACCTCAAATAAACCATAAAAAATAAAAATTAAGCATCCCCATATTCGAAAATAAAAAGATGAATCTTCTGGAATGAAAATGACTACACAGATCTCATTTATAAGTGTCCCCATAGAAAACACTATCTTTTAAAAAACCTTATTCTAGAATTATGAAGGATTCCACTATCACTACCCCAACTTCAATGATATGTTACTCACATAGAACAAGTATTTATGGTCATATCCTTATGATCAAATGATGTAGGCTTCACACATTAAAAAAATATCCAATATCAATAATTCTTTAGAGATAATACCATAACACCACATTCAAATTCTATAATCATCCATCCATTTTCAATGAATGGAATTATTATTTATCTACTTTTGTTTACACAAGACCGACTTATTCTCTATGTTTCCTCAATATTTCTATACCTAAAAATGTTGTTAACATATAGACTGGAATATGTTTCCTAGATACCTTTCTTAAATTCAACATACCATCTTTCAGTATCTTCTAGATTAAATGGTACATCAATCAATGTGTTTAGTTCATTAATGAAAAAACTGGATTCTTATCTAATTTAATATCATTACAATTGTCATAGAATATAAATTACTTCCCATGGATTCATATGAGTTCATAATCTATGTTCCTTAACCATACCATCTCCATTATTACTTCCCTTGAAAGAACATACACACCTTTCATTTTTTAAAGCGAAATCATCTACTGTAACATGGATATCCAACTAGACTTGGTTCCTATAAAAGTGAAAGCATATCCAGTTTTGATCTTCCAAGAATTAGAATCATTGAAAATGTATAGATCAACAAAACAAAGTAAGAATATCATTATATTCAATATAAAGTTTTATTCCCTCAATTCCTTTGAGATAATAAATTATCCACTTAAAAACATCCCAATAAAACTTAATTTATTTTTTGATAAACTAGTAGACCACTCCCCCTAAAAGGGAAATATCCAAATGTATACACACCATATTATACAAAAAACATTTTACTGAGGGGTTATATGGAACACTATCCATGTAATTATTTTCTTCTTCCATTCATGGTGCCTTCTACATTCATAGTTTGAAGAGAACCATGAGATGATTTAAAACTATCTTATATATACTAAACTTAAATTTCTCGATGATCATACAGATGTAATAATTCTATGATAAAACCAACCTTTCAGTTTTCTTATCACACTCAATCCTTACTTCCAATATCATCGTTTCATTCCCAAGATATTTCATCTCAAACATTCCTGAAAGATCCTCATTTAATTTACCAATTTTCATAATATTCAGACCTATTAATAAAATATCATCCAAATAAAAAAATAATATAATTCATTAATTTCTATTGAACACCTTATTATAACAATAGTGACTGTAATTACTCTATAGGAATCATTTATCTTCTAGGAAAGAATCAAAATCATCTTTCCGAAACCAGGGTGCTTGTTTCAAACCATAATATCTCCTTCTTAGTTTGAACACCAATCTTCGATTCTCATTGTCTAAAAAAACAAATCATTACTACATATAAATTTATTCTTCTACATCCCAATGAGTAAAGTCCATATTCCAAACCATTTGTTCTAGGAATAAAATTTCAAAAAGAAACCAAACTCAACAAAATTTGAATAGTCATATGTTTTACTATAAGATAAAAAATATTAGAAAACTCAACCCATTATTTATTCTAAAACCCCTTAAAAGCTCGTCTATATTTATATCATTTACCTCTATAATCCCCCCCATTGAAAAAACCCACTTTTTTTCAAGGCATTTCTTAAAATGTGGTCATTATATATGATATTTGTTGTTATTAAATTGAAGTGATTCTAAATCATCTTTAATTTATAAATCCCATATTTCAGAATCCATTATATGATCCAATTATTCAGAATAATATGGTTTCTTTACATCCATTGAAAGTTAGAAAAATAGTTCAACTCCAAACCTATGAACCAACCATACGATCCTTGAATAACGTTGAATGTTAACCTGTAATATAACTTCCTATAGAATGATATAATTTAAAAAATATACTTCATGAACACATAAATGAGATTCCCTTATTGATGATCCTTCTAATATATCTTTTATTGGATAAACATCCAAAATTTATATAGTATCGTCAGAACTTATTTCCAATGTTTAATTCCATCCATTAGATTTAGAGACATCTGAACATTCAAAAGCATATTATCCTTTAAAACAACCATTCATATCAAATTCAAATGAATGTGAATCTTTATCCTTAAAAGCATTCTTCAATAAGTTTAATTCTTTCTAAAAGACGTGTTCAATTAAGAAACTATCCTAGATTCTAATAATTTACTTCCTTTTTTCATCATAATGTCAAAAACCAATATATTCATCTATTAAGACTAAGAAGAAACATGAATGAGAATTAACTTTAAGACTGCCTCTAAATTTTCATCCATAATCTTCTATGATGAAAATTTAAAAATATTGTGGTGGGAGTCATACAGTAATCTTCTGGACCAATGTTCTTTTGGTAATTTCAATCCAACTGATGCTGATAGAATTTTGTTGATTATGTAAGTTTTAATACACAAATATTTTTCCCAAAAATCCTAATGCATTATATAATGTAACGATATACTTATTTTTTCCTCTATAAAAGTTTTATTCATTCTTTAAATAAATTTTTATCTCTTTATGGAACAATATTCTCATGATGGATTACATTTTTCATGTAGTAATTATGAAAACTATTTCTAGTAAAATTACCACAATTGTCAGATTATAAAAATTTTATCTGTATTTTTTTCCCATTCCCCTAAATTATTCAATTGAAAAATATTCCAAAATATTCACTTTTATGTTAATAAAGTAAACCCATACTTTTCTTACATAATTATCAATAAAAGTAAATAAATAAAAATCCTTTCTATAATAATGAATAATGGAATGTTCCCAAAAATCTGTATGAACAAAATATAGCTTCTTGTATTTAGGAATTCTATTAGAATGATTTAAATTCAAAATTAATTTCTTTCTAATAAATAAACTCCCTCATCTGTTAAATTTTGATTGATCCATGTTAAAAATCCATATATCTTCTATAATCTTTATACATTTCTCACAAAGGTTGCAAAACTGATTATTCTAGATTCTTGAACTTCTATAAGATATCATTATTGTAAGTATAGATACTGTCAATATTTCGGTTATATTTAATGAACTAGCTTTTTCACATTTTGATATGATAATTTAACCCTGAGTAATATTCTATAATCCTTCCTGAAATTTCATTCTAAAACCCCCTTCATCTAGAAGAACCATAAAAATGTCTCTTCAAATGTTTTGGAACAAGTAAAACTTCTTTTAGTATAATAAGAAATCACTTATTAAACTAAAATGTTTCTTCTCTTTTTATCATAACGGTAATAAGTTCACCATAAGAATGATTCACTCTACTAAAATTTCCAAATATATATTATGTTATAAACCCTTTTTCTTTTATGAAATAGAATAAATATCCATAATCAATGATCTATGAATTTATTTTTATATAAAAAATTTCAAGTAGATTAACAAAACATTAAAATCTCATACTTAGTTATATGGAAGACATTCTTCCTAATGTTTCGTTCCATTCCTACAAATCATACTTTAGGTGATCTTTTTTCTGTAATTCCAATGAACATGACTGCTTTTAGAATTCTTCTCTCTACATAATTCCTTTGATTTTCTATCTTAAGAGCATCTGACATTATGATGAGGTTAGCATGCCCTTCCTTTCTTATTTAATATATCAATTGAAAATTTTATACTCCCATTCCTTCAGAGATCATTATTGAGAATCAACATCGAAACGTCATTGAACACCAAGTAATTCATTCCTCTTAACCCAATTAAAACTTTAACCATGGATTGAAAATATTTTGGTAGATTGTTTATAAAAGTACTCAAACATGATATGTAAATATAACTTCCATATACATTATCTAGCTCAACATTAAGTTGAAATCTGTTTAAAAAATAGATGATGATCTTTTATCTAATAACCTCATGCTAACTGACCACCACATCAAGAACACTTTTTTTAGTGATATATGTTTCCCGTATATATTTGTAAGTGATGTTGCCAACTTACTATAGTTTTATTCTCCGGAATGATTATTTCCACATTTTGGACAATTTAAATTCATATTAAACCAACGCCCATCTGATTTATCTTCCCTTATCCACCTTTTCCATTTCTTATAGTTCGAGACACATAATGAAATCTCCATATCTTCATAATTTATATAATATTATATATTAATTTTCTATAAGAATTAATCTATTTCGTAAAATTTTCAAATATAAAATTTTCCTTTTCTAACACTATCCTTTTAAAAATAATGATTCCCAGTAAAATTTTAAAAACATCTATGAAAAATAATTTTACATGAATAGTTAAAAAATGACTGATCCTCCAAAGAACCTTGCTTTGTACCAATTATTAATAAAACATAAAAACATAATTTTCGTTCGAATTAAAATTGAAAGAAGTTGTTTCATAATCACCTAGTAGAATGTAATTCTAGAAGGAAATATCCCAAACAAATGACTTTGGACTTGGTAAAAACATAATTCACCCATATCATTACAATAATTTGAGATTAATAGCTTCAACGATATTCAATACAAACTAATTAAACATTCATCAAATGTAAGGTAAATTTATGTAAGTAAAATAACACTTTGATTGTATATGTTTTTTACTTGTAATCCTATGTTCAATGAAAAACATAATAGTATTTAATTTCTCTATAAATAAAACATTACAACATAGTGGCTTATAAGTCACTTCATGATTACTAGATAAAGTAAAAAAAATATGAGCAATATCATAATCTTACACAAAATAGGGGTCCCACACTCATAATATAGAGAGTATATCCCTATCATCCAGTTTCATTAACCTCCAAAAAGATCATGAGTCAATATTTTCCACTATTCCCACTGCCAATTTCTTGTAGCAATCTTCAGTGCGACCAACACCTATGGTAAATTAGTAAACAAAACATAAATAAAAGTAATGATCTTTTGAAATTATTAGGTGAAACATATGGAATGAATATACCTAACCTAATACCATTTGGAAGAATCCCATTCCAAAACACAATCCATTCATAGTGTTTATTTAGAAAAACCAAAGGAATCCACTCCCACTATCAGAAGATCAATCAACCAAATGTAATTTACAACTACTCCTTTTGATGGCCTTATATTTATCTACTAATGTAGGAATCATAAATTCTAAAAATAGTTCTATTAAGGATAACCAAGTCCTGGGAAGAATAAATAATCAAAAAACCTAAAGGGTAATAAGTTTCTCCTTTGAGATTTCATTTAAATTCTTAATTTTATAGAAACAATTGTTTTATTTTGAAGGGTATATGATACAAAATTTATATTTTATTGTATTTTTAAATATCCATGAGTTCAAAATTAAGGAAATTATTGATGATGTTTGAGATTTACTTTCAAATAAGGTGAATATTTTTACTATTATATATATCTGTAATTTTAATAATTCTACATTCATAAAATATGTATAAATTAAAAAATATTTTTTATATTTTTTATAATTTTATATTGTCTTATTAGAGTGATATTATTGTAAACTGTGGATATTATCAATAAATATGATGATTATTTCGATACACATGGTTTATTATATGATCAATTTTATAACATGTTTAAAAATAAGAAAAATAAATTTTTGTTACCCTAGATAATTGTATTTTATGCAAATTAAGTATTAAAATAGAAGGGACATGATCTTTGATATTATGTAACATATTTTAAAAAATGAAATTTCTTTTTAGAATATTTCTCAAAAAATGGAATATCATATATGATATAATGGGATACGTTATTTGATAAATATCACTAGAAAGTAAATATGTGTTATTTCATTAAATAATTTATTCTATATTTTAAAAAAATAATTTAGGGAAAAAATAGTTTCTAAGTGGTTAGTGATAGTACATTTTAACTTGGAGAATTTTAGAATATTACAAATAAATGTTTATAGTAGTCAAATTCAATATGAATGTGACTTGAAATCCTAAAATAATTTAAGGAATGGTGGTGAATAAAGTTCCTAACATAAAGTTCAACATTTAAATTTACTAAAAAATGGCCTTAAAGAAATGTTTGACTATAATATTTAAATATTATGATGATGAACATATAAATTTTTTTAAGTATTTAAAATAATAGTTTTATTGACATTGTACACATTGTATATTTTGAAGAAAAGAAGTTTGAATATCATGTTCAAAGAAATAAAAATTGGGATAATTAATCCTCATCTCACCATTATTTAAAAAATATTTCTGTAGTGATGTAACCCATTAAATCATTTTAAGTAGTTGAATTTTTATATTGTCACATAGTGATGTTTCAAAAATTAAATTATATTGTATTGATTTTAACAAAACTTTAAAAATAGAAAAAACATAAGGCCTTTACAATTATATTTCACATAGGATTTGATATGGCTCTATCTTATATATTATTTTCTTAATGTTATTAAATAATTTTAATAATACATAAAATATATCGTTTTATAAAAAAGAAATTTTTTTCTTTACCATTAATTATTTTGGTTTTATATATTATAAAAAGTAAAATTGTAATTAACCACTCAATTAATGAATTTGATTTATCCATAATTGGTGGTAATCATAAAGTAATATAGGTTATGATATCATAAATAGAATAACTTATTTTTGGTTTCATGAAGAGATGTTAAATTCACACATAAGTCATAAAATGTGTTTTGTATACAGGATGACCCACTTTGTACTCTAACATGGACTATTATAAAATATGTCTTGGTTGTACCAAGGTTGAATATTTCATATTTATTTCCCATTACTTGTTGTTAGAAAGTTACCTAGTATGATATAATTTATATTTTAATATATTTATTTTCCCAACTATGTGGTTGAGCTAATCAGGGTGTTGTTTTCTTTTTTTTTTCTCATCATGTAATCAATAATTGTTTAAGAAATAGAGTCTCCATCCTCTCTTATGACAAGTATGATGTTTGGACACATTATTGAGATAAATATTGTATCTATATATTTACACCTAGAAAATTTTAATTTGATTTTCATATCAGTTTTTAGGAGGGGAATGTGATGCGATTATCTATATTATTGAATAATATGTGATGGATTCGTCCATCTTCTCAGTATATACCCATATAATTTATAATGTATGAGTGGAATATAAGGTATTGACATACTACATGTCTCATATTCCTTCAATTTATTATAAGGCGGAATTATATGATTATGTATAATTGTATATTATTTATCTAGTAGACACTGGTCTGAACATTTATGTATTTAACGGAGATCAATCTATATGATTTTGTAGCATGAGTTTTAAATGATTGTCTTCTCTAACAATTTAATATGAGAGAATTCATAATAAATTTAGTCAATTTATCATAGGGAAAAAATTATTACTATTTGAATGTGGATTATGTTTTTCTACAATGAGTTCATATAAATAAATGATTCCTACCTCAAAATATTTTTGGAGGATATTTGAAATATTTTTTAGTTGTATTTTCAAAAGATATTACTTATGATGGAAAATATAGTGAAAATCAATTATTATTATTTTCCCAAAAAGTGTTTAAAAGGATATCATAAAAGTGGTTCGTATTTGGTTTATAAGTTATTAAATATAATATGATATAAGGTTGTAGTACACTAATTCTATAAGGTTTTAGTGAAAATATAAAATTGATAGAAATATTCACTAAAGATAAACCTTGTAATTGTAATTCAGACCACATCATGGTTTGAGCTAGTGTAATTCATATCATAGTGAAGGTCACTATGATTTTTTTTTCATGGATATATGTTATAACCAAGAGGATGTATGTAGAATTTATTGAAAATCAACGGCGATAAGAGATTTTGGAAATCAATGGGGATGGTCAATTTTAATAATCAAGGATTAATTTAAAATGGAGGGGAATTTTGAAAATTATCCAAGATAATATAAAATATAAGTTCAAGGGAAGAGGATAATGCATCAATCATAGTGGTTTCAAAAAATGGGGATAAGTAGTTTCATCAAGGATGAAATACATGGTTCCCATACTTAGAAACTATACTCACTACTAGATTCATGACATTAATATACATGGAATTAGAATATAAATATAATTATGTAAATTCATAGAATATCAAGAGAAAAATTATTAGATTGATCATAGTGATTATATGGAAGAAATATTAATGGATTTAAGGAATTAGATTAAAATCGTAAATATAAGGAATTTTTAGAAGAGGTGGAGATTTCCGGAAGAATGAAGGACCATTATTTAGTTTTGATGGAGCATATAATGATGTAACATTTACTATTATTTATTATGATGGAATTAAATAATTTTTTATCAATAATTATAAATATTATAGAAATATAGAAGCTACATGGAGATGAAAGATCCAAATATTAAATAATATGAATTGAAAACACAATGTCATATTGTAAAATATGTAGTGAATCCTAAAAACTTTTATTTTTGAAATCATTGTTTCATAAAAAATATAGGGAAATCCAAATATACTATGGGAAGGAAAAAAATTAGCATGGGTTTTTATAGTAAAATGAACAATCTAATAGATTTATGTAGATGAATATATGTCCATTCATGAATCATTAGGTTGAATAAAATGAGATGTTTATGTTTATACATGCCATTTTATTATTCATTGCTCTGAAAAGAAAAAAGATAAAGTTGAAACAAGGAGTAATCTAAGGTTATTATTATAATATAGGTCATGGTTTTAATGTCTGAATAAAAAGAGGGGTTGGATTGTTCCACGTTGTAACTGTAATAGTGGTGAATTAACTTGTTTTCCAAATAGTTATAGAAATTAGAAAATAAAGTTGGAAAAAAATTACATGTATTTTCCAGTGAAATAAGAAATTGTCCATGGTTTAATTCAAGGTACAGGGATTTTTACTAAGTAAAATATTATGATTTAATAAGGAATGAGCCACTTATTGGTTTCACATGATTAAAATAGTAGTGTGTCAATATATGGGAATTCAATTGTTAAAAAATCCATTATATTAAAAATGGGGATTTAGATGCCTTGTTTTCTTGTGTTGAGACATTGACTAAACTAAACTTCACAACCGAAGAGAATTGAGATAAAAAATATTGATATAAATCATTAATCAAATGGAATGGATATTAAATTTATAAATATATTCTTTTATGGTAGAACTAGAGAAACTAAGGGAGAAATACATTAAACAATATAATTAATAGAGAGAGGGATATTAAGATGATGAAAACTCTATTGGTATATCTCACATTTTTTGTGGAAGAGGTGCATGATTCATAGAATATCATTGATTGTACACAAATAATTAAATAAAATTAATCATAATAAGTAAGATAAATAAATTCCTAAAATTAATCTACATTTATAGAAGAATTATTGTTATTTTAGTGATTATTTAGAGTGAAAGGTTTTAAATCTATTTAAAAAGAGTTTATCATGCCAATATTTGGAGAAAGAAGGAAGAAATGTGGACATTAAGAGCATATCATTTCAAAATTTATTTGATGAAAGATATATTATTTTGTTATAATGATATTAAAAATTTATTCCAATGTAAAAGTAAAGTATACTTACTTAACTAAGAGAATGATGTTTTAGAAAATTGAGTAACCCTTGGGTGAGATAAGGTATATCCACAAATAATTTTTAATGGCAGTGCATCCTGTCCTTGAATGATCATATTAAAAACATTGTTTCCACAAAAACAGTATATTAACAGTGGATTTTTGTGCACCAACACATATATATGTGTATTATCCTACAATATAGGATATTTTTGGTGAACCATGTAAAATCCATATATTATCATTCACCCTATTTTCATTATTTTTTTATTATATTTAGTGTGAGTGATATTAATGAGAGCGTAGATTGATTTTTTTCCCAATAATTCTCATTTTTTTCAATTTTGGAAACCTCACTTTGATGTTATCTGTGAACTAGGTATAAAACAAATAGACCCAATTAAATATAATTCCATTTCTCAAAACCCAATATGAACATAAAACAAAACCAAATAAGGAATCAATATAACTCTATCTTGTGATTCTATAGAATGGGATCACTGGTATTTCCATTCTAGAGAAGTATTCACAAGATCAAACTTTCTATCATTGGGAAAATATGATGGGAAAGATAAATTCATAAATTCTAGGCCTCTAGTGTAAATATGTCTATATGTATCTTTATCCTATAGATCCTCTAATGATATTGGTTGAAGAATAGCTCACTCCCAATTTATACGCTAGAAAACATGAAAAATGGAATTTTTTTGGACAAGAGAAATGATAGGAGTTTGAGAAGGGGAATGGAGTACATTCTAAGAATCCTATATTGATGATTTTTATGAAATAATAATAGTTAAGGGATATGGATAATAACTTTCTTACCCAAAATATTGATCAATTCTGGCCTCTAGTTGATTATAAATATATTTATATACTTCAACAAGCTTTTGAAATTCTCAAACCATAAACTACTTTGGTTCTATTTCATATCCTTAAATATATTATTAAGAAACTACCTCCTTGGGATTATAGGGGATGATAAGTATACCTTATGAATGCATCCTCAATGATTTTGGATTTTTTTATAATATTTGTACCACATAACCATATTTATTAGGTGCACTAGATAACTTCATCTTTTGTATCCACCCTACGTCATTTTTAACAACTAATTTAAAATGAAAATATTCTTGAACCGTAAAACATCATAAAAACTGATAAACCCCCTATAAGAATCCTCAAAAACATCATATAAATCCATAGGTTCATTAATATATGTGGTTTTAAAAACCATTGAGTCGGGACAAGTATTTGCACATGGATTCTAAATATTCTTCTTCTTCATTCCATGACAGGATGGATTCCATCCATATTTATCCTCATCCATGGTTTCCCCTCATATATTTTAAATAATATTTCAGATATCAAGGATGTAGAGGGAAGAATATTTAAGTGACTATTTAAGGTTCTTTATTATATGGTCTTTCACTTTCTGTTTATTGGTATTTAGGACTTCATGAAACCTATTGTATCCAAAATATGGTTCCTCTCCTCTTTATTAAAAAATCATAGAAACCACTAGAAGGTTAATTATTTGGATCCTTTAGACCAAGTATAAGATCATATTTATTTTTTAATACCCCACCACTCACCCCTCTTATTGGAAAATCCCCACCCCCACTACCTTGAAATTATTATGGCTTAGACACTCCTTCAATAAAAACTATACTTGGGGAATAATCATCTCGCTAGTCCCTGTCTCTCCCAATACCAAATTAGAAGGATTTTTGTTACATGTTAGTAATATATATATTATATACAGGAATATCATTATTCACCATTCCATCCTTATTTATAATTTTATACCCTGAGAGACCTCAATGAAAAACTATGGAAGGTTCCCAATCTGATTGTAGGAGACATAATAATTATACCATGACTAGTACTTCAAAAGATGTGAGTATCAGTACTCCAATTTAATTTCAATATATATTGATTTTACTATTGTTTTAAAAAGTTCAAACTCTATATACATGTGACGTATAATTGAGTGGAATATGGATTTAGATATACATTTTATTTTTAGAAAATTCCTGACTATATTTATAATCATTTTAAAAATTGATGGGTTTTTGGAATGAGAGGATCACACTAGGAATACACACCTAAGTCACTAATTAAGTGACTAAATAGTTTATATGGAAATAATAAAACCATATAAGGAGAAATAAATAATTAAAATCAAGTAGAGACATACCTTTGGAGTAGGTGAGTGAAAAATCATCTTTTGAAGCAAGCTAAATTAGGATATGATACGTATCAAGGAGTCTTACAATCAAATTCTCCTTAAATCACCACGATCCATTAAAATATTGATCAAATATATCAATTTATGGCCATATATAATTAAAATGATCAATGAGAGATAAATCAAGGAATTACAAGGCTTTAGTGAACTCAGACCATGGGATATAAATATTTGGGAAGCCTTATATGAGTGATGAAACATTAGTTTATTGCTAAATACTAGGAAACTCGAGGAAGGGATATTGGATTGTAAAGGGAGTGAAAAAATTTAGATATGATAAGGATTATCATAGGTACCTCCCCCATTCCATTGAAGGGGGAATTATGATGGTTAATGACACCTAATAGAAAGGCCATAGTATACAGAAATTTATATTGATTTCATTTTATGACTCAACTAATTTTTTTTAATGTGAAAGAGTCTGGGGTCCAACATATTTTTTTAAATAAAAAAAACACCCATTCTTAAATGGGTTGTGGTGGAACCCATTATACTAATTGAAAGCTCATTTTCTAGAAATCCCAACAGATAGCCCAAATCCGACCATTTTTCTATGCTGAAGGCACTATGCTGCATCAACATCAGTACTTATACCATTGCCTTGTGTCACCACATTCATGTATCACTTCTTGCATCACTATCTCCCTGGTCAACACCTGTATCTCTATCTACATCATAAATCCCCGAAATGGGTTTTTGAGATTTTAAAAATGTTTAATTTGGTTACCACTATGATTAACTACCCCTTTAAAGGTGACTTTAGTCTCACATCATGTCTTTTTGGTATAAACTAGCGGTATTAAAACATTATGTTTCTGACTTATAATTCAATATATCAAATACATTTTTATTATTATGTTACACATATGTTTTTGATCATAAATGGTTTTATTTTTAATGGTTCTAATATTTATCGATATATAAAAGAGATGGTTTGTTTCCTCTAGGATTTTGGTGAAAACTTGATGGAGAATATATATCATGATGATGTTTTAGAAATAAAAAAGGAATGTGTTTATGATATTACTATACCAATGGTAATGGTTAGTGGTATAATAGATGTAATATTCATTAGAAATATTCATCATGACTATATATTGAAGTATATAAATCACGTTGTTGATCTATAAATTTATATTTAAATTGTTTATAAAGGAAATATAAGAAACATCAGGGTTTGAGTTTTTTCCCAATGGTATATTAAATGAGAACATTTATTGTTCCACTACTTTTGAGTTATGAAAAATTTAATGATATATATATAACTCATAAAGTAATAGAGTGTTGTTACCCCCTCCACATATTTTTTTAAATATGGTTATTTACTAATTTGAAATGGTAAATATGATTTACTAATTTTAAATGTAAAAAAGCAGAGTAAAAAAAAGAAAAACCTGGAAAAATTAGACACAAAAATTGAAGAATGTGTGATTTTATATATTGAAAAATATAATCCTAGTAATAATAGAGATGATTCTTATTAATCTATACAATTATGTCCATATATTTAAAATAAAAGTATAAATAAATTTGATGGTGAATTGATTAAAATATCATTTTTCAATCCAAAGGATTCTCTTACAACAAATACGGTGAGATCCAATATATAATAGATCAACCTAGGTCAACCTAAAATGTTACCCAAAGTTTCCCACCATAAGGACTGAAAAATGTTACAAATCACCAAGTGTTACAGGCAAGAACAAAGGTATCATATATATTAAAATTGGAATGAATTCACCCTCAATAAGAATATGATGATATAAAAACAATAACAGTATAGATGAAAATATGCAACAAATATAACATGTTAGAAAACCAAACTATAATGTTAAAATCCAAAAATTGGATAAAAAAATTTCATGTGTAAAAACTCATAGACCATCAACATAGAACCAAAAAAAACAAATGGGTCCATGTCCACATGACCATATGTCACCACCGTCCTAAAACATTGGAATAAAAAGATTAACTAGGATAGTCATCCTCTACATGACACGCTTCCATTAAACTATATCCTATAAAACCAGGGCTTCAAACTCCAAAACAAAAAAAAATACATGTGCACTAAATATAATTAGTATACCACTGCAAATATATGCAATATATATACACATGAATCCAGTATTTCTTTTATAAAATATATTTCTAAAAAAATTATTGAATAAATCATTTTTTCATGTAAAATCATCCTTTAGTTTTATTTTTTAGAATCATTCCATAGCCATCAAGAAAAAAAATGAGATAGAATTTATCCATGATGTATATGTATATGTATAAAAATGGTTTAAAGAATAAATATCCATTTCATGAGGTAAAAAAAATGTATATCATGTATAGATACAAGTAATGTATCCTCAAAGTACTAAAAATTAAAACCACAACACAAGGCTGTACCCAAATAATACAAATATGAAACATTATTTGATATAAGTGAACTATATATTCTAGAAAACTTGATCCCTCATAAAGGATTTCCACTAGAAACCACAACAACATAGGAACCTCTTCTTGAGATAGATAAATCCACCAATATCACATATGTCTAGTTTTCTCCCATACACCAATTTATTAACAATGTGATTTCATATCATTTCACATCCATAAAACCATTACCATATTTTATAACACATTTTCTAAAGTGATACCATGTTATATCTATGCTTGAAAAACCATTTCTATTTTAAAAATAATTTTGAAGAGTTTTTTTTTCAAACAAAAAATGTGCATTAAAAAATGTTTTAAAAGAAATCCCCTTTTGAGACACATTCCATTACCTTTAAAAATAAAATATCATATTTATTGAATTTCATAAATTGAAACCATAAAAAACATAATAACATAATTCATTACAATTGATGGAAGATATGATAGAGACACCTATATCACTAATAGAGGAAATGTTTACACATTCAATTATGGATATGGTAATGAAAGAGATATAGTCCTCACAAGACAATATCTATAAATAAAATTTTCACTTTTTCATACACAACCTTATATATAAAAACTATAACCTAATTGGATTCCAAAAGATCAAGTGGAAGAGATATCATGGATATATCTAAGTAAAATTAGAGAAACTAAGAGAAAAATCAAATATAACTTGAAGTAATCCACTCAAATCGATTTAGAATCACAAATTTATTTAGGGGAGAGTCATATAGATCATCATAGAGGAGATTTATTTATCAAATGAGATATTAATATGATATAAGAGTTAAAAATTACCATGGGAAAGAGTGTAATTTTTTATTTTATGGTGTTTGGATAAGGCCACTTGGTTAGAAGAACTATGCTATAAACATGCATTATACAACATACCCTAAAACAAGATAATAGGTTTCGTAGAAACAACCACCAGATTTGTAAAACCATGTATAGTTTGTGTGTTGGCCTATGGACTGAAACCTAAACATATGTATGGTTATTGGTAAACTCTCATGATTATAAAAATATGGTTAACCTGTGAAAATCACCACTATATTCAATATATCTATATTTCATGGTTACCAAAAATATACTTCTAATAGTGTGCCTACCCTGTTTTCCGAAAAACTCTAAAATTTTCAGCTTCTGAATACAAAAATATTTTGGAATCCAAATATAAATAAACCATTCTAAAAATTAAACGTAACTATGACCCAGAGGGAATTTATAATTCTCCCCACCCTTAAATTTTTTATCCCTATAAAGGATCAGGTTGATGTCCCTAAAAAGAGATGAGGATATTTATAAATCATCAAGGACTCATAGTCTAGTGTTTCATGATTGTCCCTTCAACATTTCAATGTCACCAAATCCAATGAGATCATCATTTAATGAACGAACTTATCTTATAATTACACTATATTAACATGGATTCAAACACTAAGGATTTAGGTTCAATTTCAACATACTCGATCTCAATCACGTGGGGATGATATAGTTTATACTTATTCAGTTTGGAAACATTAAAATCCCAAATATAATTCCAGTCGAATGGTATGTATTATAGATAATCTACCTTCCAGAGTCACTCAAAAATATTAAATATTCTTAAAAAACGAGGTATACATTCCAATACAAACATCTATATCTCTTCCAAGGCGAGGCTTTAATAAAAACATGATCACTGACCTCAAACTCTGACAAATAATGATGCAATGACTTGAGATTTTAGATCCTTTAAAATACATATTATTTTTTGAAACATTAGTCACATGATAAACCCAACATAAATGTACCAAATAACATTATGAAGTCATTATTTGTAAATATATAATAAAAACTAATATTTTATACTATTAATAGTTATTACCTTTTGAAGGAAAATAATTAATATGAGTTAATATTGAAAATGTAAATTTTAAATACAATTCATTCACATTATATTTTTTAATTCCATTTAAAAATATAAATTTTAAATAATTAAAATTAAAATTTTAATAATATAAAACTCATTTTTGAATTCCTAAAAATATTATATTTGTATTTATTATTTCCATTTTTATAAAATAATCGAATTTTATTTGTATTGAAAAAAATACTAATTTTTCTAATACCCTAACTTTTATATGACATAGAATTTTTTTTGAAACCTTTTTATGATATATAATATATATTTATAATATAATATCAAACAACTAAAAATATTATAACAATTTATGAAACCCATAAATATAATTTTAGAAAGTCAATTAATATTGTAATGAAAAAAAATTTGGTCTGTTTCTTTAACTAAATTTATGAATGGGGAAATTAAGTTTTGGATTTAATTTATTGTCACATAACAATTCTTTATAAAATTAAAACCATTTTAATATAATAATAATCAATAATGTTTTGAAAAATTTCCTATACTTAAATTTTATGCTTTAAAATAATCTTTTTAAAAAATGGATTTTTACGTGTTACATGCGCTAATGTTAAGATTAATTTCGGTACACATAGAAAATTAATTGGATAATATTATTACTATATTTTAGATAAAAATTATCATATTGTTTAATATTTAAAATATAATTTTTGGGTATAAAATTAAGTTGTTAGGATTGATGTTAATTACCACGATAACGAAAAACGACTTATTTTAAAATTATTATTTTATTAGTATCATGAAATTTATATCAAATAAATTAAATTGAAATCCTTTAATCAATGAATTAATTATGGTATGTTAACACATAAATAAATATATTAACACTCATTTAATTGGTTACAAATAGTAAATAATTTTAAGAATCCATTATGGTCAAAATATCATTTTTCTACTAAAATAGTTTTTCAACACATTATTCTTTTAATTTTTACTTAAAATTTTATAATATTAGAAATTAAATTTGATTAAATAGTGGTGAATTTTATTTCTAGAACATTAGAATTTTTTTTTCTGTAATCTATTATATTGTAAAAAATATATATAATCCCTTAGTTAAAAACTAATTACATAGTTTAAAAGTAAAAGAGTAAAACATAAAAAATTATCGGTAAAAACCGCATAGAAAATGTAGAAATTTAAAGGAAGACATTGTTGAGAATTTATAGACCCAAAAATACCCAAAAATATATTATTTATAAACTTCGTTCCATTGAACATGGAATTGTGTAAAGGAATGTTTAAAATAAAAAGGGTGTTTCCAAAATGGTCCATTTCCTCCCTTATAAAAGAGAATCACTTACACCATTTAAATCATAAACCTACCATTAAAAAATTACTTGAAACTATACCAAAATATAATCTAATAGAATTACAACAAAATCTTTTAATCCAATGGTCAAAATAAGTTATCCCAATCCCTTAAATTCTAAGGTGTTATCCAAGGTAATACCAAGTCTCCAAAGTAAGTATTATCTCTTTCTTAAGTTATCTAATTAATACTAATCTCCCAAATATCATAAAGACATAAACATTTAATTACATAAGATTCATAATAATAACTATATATTATTATATTAATTTTATAACCATTATTTATTCCTCACCCTCCTTTAATAAAAAAAGTGTCATTACTGCATTGTGCGGAGTACCGCCCCCACAAAGTGACGTCTTTCATTTTTCAACACCACTATTAATTTATGAAAAAAATAATTTAGTATCTGAATATATATTATATCAATAATATTTCTATGATTATGAAATTTAAAATTATAATTTACCTTATCTTTTTGTCATTCATTATAAAATGTAAACATTAATCGTGTATACATATTAACTATCACCTCCACAAGTATTGGGTTTCATTTTTCCTCACCACCCATCATTATTGGATTTACAAATATATTTAATATATAAAAAATATTTTATTAAATATATGAATATTATGGATATTTTGAAAATATTTTGGGATTCATTATACCATGTTCATGATATATTAGGAGTTACGAAAGAACTGACTATAATAACCTCAAGTAACCAACATAAGAAAGAAAACTATATAATATTATAAATTAAATATGATAAGAAAGGGTCCATATTAAATTAAGTAAAAAATAATATGTTCTATAATATGGAATATAATAAAATTAAATTTTTTATTTGGGAATTTAAGTTCATTCGAAAAACAAATCTTGAACAAGGTAAGGGTTTTATCTCAAAATTTCTTTAACTTAGAAACACTTTATTTTAAACACCTATTTTTAAAAAAATGGTGTTTATACTAAATATTTGTTATATAATGTCATGAATTTTATTTATCATGGTTTTATAGCTTCAATTTTAACCTCCATATCTTTTAATGGGGTTTCATTATAATAATTCTTAAGTCATATGGAATTTCATCTCAATTTCTGTTTATTGTGACATGGTTCTTATATATGAACAAATTATTATTTAATTTTTATTTATAATGATATTTGATGTAAAAATTTAATTAATAATCATTTATTCATGGTATTTTAATTTTTATTCCATTCAACACATTTTATTGTGTTTTTAATTGGATTTTATCCAGGTCATAAGGGGTTCTTTTTCTTAAATTAGAATCCCTTGAGACATGTAAAACTAATACACCACATTTCCTTTTAAATGGTGTAAATAATATCATATTTCCACATAAAAGAATTATTGTACTATATTTCATTATATTAATGTTTCAATTTCATGTTATACCTATTATTGAGTTTTGATTGTAAAATTACAAAGTCTGTAAGGGGTTTTCATGACTCAAATATCTCCCTTGGGTCATAATCACTCCTCTATGACTGTAATATTGCAATATTGATCTGTTATAAACTATTATGGAGAAAGTCTTGTATTTCTATATTTTTTTCCAGGAAAATCATTATTCACACTAAAGTATTATTCCTTGATTCTTATAATGTTTCTTAAAATTAATTTTGGTTAAGAATAAATCCCATTAATTAAAATGGATTTTTATCCATATCCTTGTTTTACTTCCCATCAATGTTCTCTTGTGCCTAGTGGGACCTCAATTTTTTATATCAAATGATCCTTTTTCTTCGCATTATTCATATTAAAAAACTTACATTATTAGATATTCTTTTAAAAATTAATTGTTTTCAAATTATTTAAATTATATTTTAGAAAACATTATTTTTTTTCAAGTTTTCATTATTATTGTTTATTTTTAATAGTAAAAATAAAAAAATATTTATCACTTACCATTTTAAAAATATTATATATTTTTTAATTATACATTATTAAATATTATTATAAAAGTAACCATTTTAAATCTACTTTCTCTTCTACTTTTGTTATTTGTTATGTATTTACAATTATATTTTTTGGAAGTATTTATAATAAGGTTTTCAAACGTCTTCTCTTTTCCTCCAGAAAAATGTTTTTGTAACTAATTTTTACATTAATATTTTTAATGGATTAGTGATTTTGTTTTAAATTTCACATCTATTTACATAGGAAGAATTAGCTTTCATGATATTATGTTTTTATCAACCTCTATATGTTATTATGATAAGTTTTTTAAATGAGTTTTTTGATATCCTTTGATTTATTAAGTTAATGTTATGTAATGTTTTTGAATATTTCAAGTAATAAATTCTATTTCCATGAGTTATTTATGAGATGGAATTTTGTTATATTTTCTTATGGTAGTCATATGTATGGATGATGAACGGTGGGATCTTATATTACCATCCAAATCATTGGTTAAGGTTTTATATCACATTAGATGCTTAAATGATGTATTAAAAAATATTTATTAATAAGTTTGTTGCACGGAAGAGATGGAGGAATATTTATTGAAATTTTTATTGTGTGAATGAGATATGGAAGCATAATTGATAATCATTTATAGATAATTTTTTTTATCACATAATATGATGTAATGTTTCATGAATGAGATGTGAGGAATTATTTTATTATGGGATTGAGATTAATATATCTTTCTTTCACAATTTGATTGTGTGAATGAGATATGTGAAGATTTGTCAACACTTTTTTGTGAAAATGATATATGGAAAGATTTTATCACAGTTTGATGTGTGAGGGTGATGTAGAATTATTATTTCACAATATTTTATATGATTATGGTTGTTCCATAATTCAATGTTGTTTATAAATTTATTCCAAATATTCACAGTCCATTTAATTTCCATGAAATTCCATGTCTTAATGACTTAACCTTTTTCTTATTAATGTATTTCACACTTTTATATGATGGTAACACATTTGTTTGACTATTTATATGTTTTTTGAGCCAGTTAAAATATTTTATCATTCCTTAATTATATTTATATGTCCTTATCTCTCTAAATCACATTTTATGATTATCATCCATGATATTTTGATCTTTTATTAAGATATATTTTTCTTCCTCACATACTCCTTCATGTTTATAATCTAATACATTACAATAAGTTTTCTCCCTTACCAACCATATTATATCACCCATTTATTATATTTCTAATCCTTAGTTTATGAATATCATTATATATTATAAGATGGAAAGAAAGGGTCTAGAGGAGCATGAATACAGATAAAATGTCACAAGGGATATAAGATAAGTTATTTATGTGGATAATCTTCAAGACACTAAACCTTTCAGTCATTGGGTTCTGTGACTATTTATGGGATATATTATTTTAATCATGAGATTAATGCATTATTTATGTTTTCATTAGCTTGGGCCATTGTATATTATTATAACTAGGTTATGATTTATGAAAACTCAGAGTCATCAGTAAATTTTTTATAATCCATTGTTTTATATCCATCATCCCATGAATGATACTTTATACAACCAAGGACCATTCTCCAAACATTTCCCAACAAAGTGGTGGTCTGTAAGGCCTCCCAAAAAATCCATCATATGATTTTATCTATATGAAATATTGATAACTATTATTATAGTAATACTCCACCAAGTGTTGTTGTTTTCCTCGAGATCTGATAAAGTCAAACATAAATTCTTGAATTATTTATTCATGAATATTTATGGATAAATTATTTAATAAATCCGTAAAGAGATGATATGTCATGATCATCTTCAATCGAGAACACATCATAACCTATATTCCATGATAAAAATATGATGTGATGTGGGGGTCCCTAAAAAATTATAGCCAACAATACCCCACAGAGTCCAATAGTATCCCACACCTATATGTTCTCATGGTCTTCTACCCCCGTTGAATCCTTGATAGGTAATAAATGTGATGATTTTGTGAGTAAATCCATAATCACCCATTAAAATCATTACAACTCGTAGTTTGAGGTATCCCAATCCCCAATTCCGTGGTTATCTCATACTATTTCTATACTGGAATGGGTAAATGTTATATAAAACTAGTAGGGTGATGAGGTTTCTCTATAATTATATGACAAATAAAGAACCATGACCTAAAATTTACAATCAATTGTACCATCCCCACCCACTAAAAATGACATCATATGTCATGGTATATATTCAAAGTTATAGGGAGAATTAAACAATTAGATTGGTGCACACTGTCCATTAATCCTTATCCCAATTCCATTCGAATAACCATCCTTTCTCATAGGCAGAAAACCCAATTAGGAGACTGAAATCACTGACTCAAGGTCTCCCTACTATAATGATTCCATACAATATGATGAAACTCAACAACCTCATCCAATTTAAATCAAATATGATCATATATAAATGATACATCTATAGTATAAGATGGAAATACAGTTTTATATCTCTCCCTTTATCAAAGACAGTATCAATAAAAAATATAATCAAGCACCACTCTTTTGTAGACTCATTAACCATTTGAGTATGTAATTTACTACTCAAATAATCCAAAAAAATATTCTATTTCTAAGAGTTTCTTACTCACAGGGATGTTAATTTTTCTATAGACTTTCCTCGATGAAAAAGTACCATCAATTTACCTTTATATAATTTATAACGTTTAGAATTGAATAATTGAAGGTTCAATTTACACTAAAAGGATGATCAATTGGAAATCATCTCTGGATTGGATTTCTCACCCATAACGTAATTAGTTTTAGATAACAAAATATTCTCATAATAGGAGACATATATGAAATATTTTATTTTAATTACGAGTAAAAATATAAAGTAGAAAATATATATACATAAATAACACACACATAATGTTGATAAAGAAAAACCATAGAGTTGAAACATAAAGATAATTTTATCCTAATAAAAAATAAACCAAATAGTGGACAAAATTGGGAAAATTGGTTTATTTGAGAATAAGTTGATGTATAATCAATTAGAGGATAATTATTTGAAAATAAAGTATCATGATGGGAATCCAAAATTCCAAAAAAGGAATGATAGGGATTCCTATTAAAGAATTCTCAATATGTGGTGTTCCCAAAGATTGAAATATAGAATGAATGGTAAAAAATATGGTTCTTGATAATTTAGGAATAATTAATTCTTTGAGAATAGTTGAAAAATGTGATACTACCCTAGATTCATGAGATACACTATAGATGTACTATTTGAAAATAAATAAATTAGAAATAAAATAATATTTTTGTAATATATCAATATAAAAAAGATACACATGTAATAATTTAATTATAAAATGTTTTATAAATTCTAATCACAGACATATGAAAAGGTACTGCAGCATTATTAATGATGAGGACACAAAGAGGAAATAAAGTAGCCCTATTTCAAGGGATATTATAGTTCTAATTGAATGAAAATAAATTATTTTAAAATATTGATTTCTAGTGTTGGATGATTATAAATATAAATAGAAAAATATAGGTATTCATGTATAGTTAGATATATTTTTATATAATTTATCATATGAATTACAAAAAAAAATTATAGAGGATAATAAGAATATTTCCACTGCCGAATTAAATGAGTGTAAATGATGGAAGAAATATTCACTATATATAAACTAAAATGGGTTAGTATTAATGGAGATTGGGAATGATAAACATAAATATTTTCTAAGTGGTTTCAAAAAATTTACAACATATAATGATTGAATGATCAGTGGAATAGATCTCTCATGGAGAAGTAATAATTTAGAATGATTCAATGATGATGCATAAAATGTTGACTCAAGAATGGGTAGGATCAATATCACATTGGGGTTGGATAAAAATCTGAATAAGTTTTAGGATTGATATTAAAACACTCTAAAATAATTTTGTATAAGTGCTATCACTTAAATTATAACCACTAATAATTCTTGGAATTAAATAGTTATAAAATGGTTGGATCATAAAGACTAAAACTATTCTTATACATGAGGATGTTTAGAATGTATCTTTATCCTTGAATGTTTATTGTTCAAAACTATTTTCAGTGTGATATATCCTTAATGGGTAGATATGATTTATGGGGTGAGTGTACTAAAAAAATTAGTTTTATAAATTAATGTTGAACAATAGGTGGATGAAAATGTTGAATATATAATTTAAAATGGTTTTCGAGTGAATAAATTTTAATGAAATATTTTATGAGAAACCCCACTAGTGGTATCAAGAATGATCTAGATATAAAGTGGTGTTAATGATTAAAATGAAATTTCAATATGTATAAATTGAAATATAGAATAAAATAA
Organism: Viscum album; assembly: GCA_963277665.1. Taxonomy (NCBI): domain Eukaryota; kingdom Viridiplantae; phylum Streptophyta; class Magnoliopsida; order Santalales; family Viscaceae; genus Viscum; species Viscum album. The sequence goes on from OY728138.1 coordinate 898,231,281, forward strand.
GTTGTATCATCCATATACCAAGTGGGTTTAGAACATAATGAAAGTAGAAGATAACTTATACATTATGGAGATGAATTTATATTTGATAAAGATTTGTTAAATTTTTTTTTATGATCTAATATTGTGGTATTATTAATGATTTTTGGATACATTAACATATTTTAATAACACTCCCATAATGAATATCATTTTTATAATAGGTTTTAGATTTCAAATAATTTATGGGGAGATGGAGTTGATTTTTGGAAAACTAATCTTTAACAAGTTACATCATAGATTGATAGAATGTAGTAGGTAAAATCTGAGAATGGTTAGATTATTTAGTGGAATGATATAACTATATTACTACTAGGGTGTATCAAGCTCTATCTATTTAGTATCAATAAGTGTTTTGAATCAATAAATTTATTTTTAGTCTTAATTTACTAAATATCTTGTGTAAGTGTGATTGAGATCAAAAGGACATACTCAAAGGATGTAAAGGCTCATGATGTATAAATTTAAAGAAGTATGTGAGTCTACTATATAAAATTGAACTTATTAACTTATAATATTGTTTCATATTAATAATTTTGAGTATATATTATTTAAATATTTTTTGTGAATCTTTGACAATTGGAAATTTCCCTCACTAAAAAATATTTAGAAGTGAAAATATAATTTTGATAATTATGGGATTATTGAACAATTGTTGAACTATTTATGGAATTGATGATGAATCCATTGGTACCATAATAAGTGGTCACAATTAATTAACCAACTATAGTAGAATTTGTGTGTTATGTGTTGGAGTTTTATCGAGTGACAAAAAAACTGTAAGTTTAAATGTAAAATTGGATGGAAGATGTAGATGATAAATGAAAATGGTAATAGAGAAGATATATGAAAATTTTAATTTTCTAATATAAAAAAATTTTGAGAATGGAATATTTTTTAAAGGTAATAATTTTAATTAATATAAATTTTGATAATGTTATTATTTATATTTTAATAATAATTGAGTAGATAATCAAATAAATCCATATTCCCATTGTTGAGAAGTCAATAAATAGGAGAGAATTCTATAAATCCATATTCATATTGTAATTCTATATTAAATGTTAAATAGGGCTAGAAATACCTCCACTTATTTATGAATCAACTATTCGTGAACGAAATATAAATAAATGAATTCAAGACATAATTTTCAACAAAATCCAGTGGGTGGGAATATTGAAACCACGAATTTGTATATTGGATTTTGTTGATAGTGATTTTCTTAAATAAATGTTACAAATAATATTTAACAATAAATTTTGAAAATAATGTCTTATATGATAAAGGAGGTGAATTTTTACAAGTATCCAAGAGGTTTAATGTTGTACGATCATGGGAATGAGAGAATATTTCTATTATAGAGACATTGAAAAGTAGAGACATGGAAATTCATGATAGAATATTATTATAGTTCTCATAACAGGATACCATACTTTCTGATGAATATATGAAACTGAAACTCATGGAATTATAATAAGAAGGTTCTTATGGTGATTCTTGTAAGATCACGACAGAAATTATTGGAGTCATCAGAATAACTATATGGAATCAAGAGTAAAATAAAGAAGGAAGTATATTAACATAGTGAAGCTAAAATAATGTTTGATAATAGATAATGATTTCATGAAGAGTAATGGAACATTATCTGGTTTAATTGGAATATTTTATGTGGTATGGAAATATATTTTGGGTTTAGTATGGATTATAAGATTCTTGAACCTAATTGAAGAATATAAATGAAATATATAAATTAGTTTGAGAAGGAAGGGTGAACCATGACCTAATATGAGATGACCACATTATTTACACGACCCGATATACTAGGGCCCCACCTAGGATGTCATTTTGGCCAATTATTCCACATCTATATTATCTATAAAACGTTATGGTCTAGTGACTAGACAAAATATGGAATACCACACACATTGGGGGGATTATCTTAATAAACATATACAGATCCACACATTTCTAACACAATACACCAATAATGAAATAATGGTCATAATAACCTACTTTGGAGTAAAATCATGATAAACTAATAAAAACTGATTATAGTATGAAAAAATTTATAAGAAAGGACAATATTTGTGCCTAGTATCCCAATCTAAGTCAAACATTGAGAAACTGAAAAGGGAACACCTAATCACAACACATCCCAAAATAATCACCAACAATGTCAATCACCGTTAGTCAACACTATGGTCCAACATCCACAACAATCAATACATCATGATTTCCTATAAACTATGTGAAATATATATAAAACAATAAAATAAAATAATAACACTAATACATGGGTCAATATAAATATACCCAATAACATTTCATATAATCAAAAAGTGATAAATGAATGTCTTGTTAGTTAAAAATAATGGAAAATAATTGATAAACCTAGATACACTCTAAATTTAAAATGTAAGGATATAATAAAGTACTAAAATCCAAATAATAGAACCACAATGATCATATTTCGTAGTAAAACAAAGGAATATAGTGAATAAAAATAGCCATTATATACAAACTACCCATATTCTTAGTATATGTGACATCTCTTCAATTCAATATTGGGGACCCAAGCCTCACCATGGTATGTGTTTTGGTCAATGGAGTATCAAACCTGTGTAGGTGTTCTTTGCACTATTGAGGAAATATATTCAATCAAAGGACTACTGAATCTATAGATGTTGGGCCTATGGATTATATATTTGGGTATTTTCCTACCCCATTAGTAATAAGACAAACCTATTCCCTATCATGGAGGTCATGAAGAAGACATATGAACCCCATTCTTAGTATGGATGAATCGTACACTAGGGGAGTATCAAACCCCATAAATTATTTAGTGGACCCATGGTTTATCATCATCATGTAATAAGGGTAGTAACAAATCATCTATTAATTTTTTTCTTCTTACTCAAACATATTCACAGACATTATGAATCTAAAAAACTCAAAATTCAAAAAAAATATTATAAACAGATACTAATGGTAAATAGGATCAAAATATCATGTTGTATATTAAAACGTATGCAGAATATAAGTTTACTTGTTGTATTTAAGTAATTGTTTAAAAAATTATTAAAACTCATAAGGAGACTCATACCATTCTTTATAGTGGCCCTCGAGGCACACCATGTGGTTCTAGGAAGTAAGAAAACAAAACACTCTCATGGTGATGAATTACCGTCAATAGGAAACGTGTGTGTCTCCATAGATTCATTCACGAACAACCTAGGTGATGGGATGGGTTGGTCATGACCCAAAATGGTGCCCCATTATCAAACCTTTCTATAGAGGTTGGTTTGGATGGTTTGAGGGGAATTTTGGACCATTTGGCCTTAACAATGTGCCCCCTGAGCCACCCATGTAGAGGCCAGCTAGATATATGGTTGGTTGACCCGCACACCTTAGATCTATAGTCCACATTGTGCACGGAACATCAATCTATCATACTTGAGAAAACCCATTTTTTCCTCAAGAAACCCATAATTGCTGACTAAACCGGACCCACCACCTCTCCTTCCATCTATAACCCTTTCTCTAGCCTCACCACCATCATCCACCACTATCATTCTCCACTCAAGATTCTACTCGATCTCCCCAATTATGAACCTCAAAATTTTATCTTCCACTATGAACTAAATAACTAAACCACACCATCCAACGTTCATCTATTATCATATAATTCAGGATATAATCAACTACATCCTTTATCTATCATTGGAAACCTAGGGGAGTTATGGATTCCTCATACCAATCATGATGGTAAATAGAGACATTATTAAGAGAGAGGAAAAATACAATGAAGGTGGATTACCCGGATTGTTGACATTTCCAACCACTATCCTTCAAATTAAGTAGAAGTAGTCAATAAGAGTTCAATATAGATAAAAAAGATTATATAATAAAACTCCAAGAATATTAGAGTTTTTGATCATCGATGAAATAAATTCCCCAAATATACCACACAACATTGATGGAACTTCATCCCTATTCACAGAAAAAACAAAACATTCATTCAAGGAGTATAAATATAAGAAAGAAAAAAAATTGGTTTTAAATGGTTAGGGATAAAATTTCTACATCCATGAGAGATACAATATATAATTACAATTCACTATAAATAAAAATACTAAAACTTATGACTGATGGGTCACATTTATTACTACAAAACGTAATTTCAATACATTAAAAAAAATACCCCCACGTTCTATTTTTAGAGACTAATTTGGTTTCACTAACCTTTGAGAAATGTGGGATCCTATATATTCTACTATTTCCACTACCCTTCTCTTATAGTAATACTCATGTTGATTATAATATTCAGTAAAGTAGTAGCTTCCAAAAAGCAGTCAATAAATCTTCCATATTATTGATGAATTATCCAATCATCCTTATAAACAAAGACCACTTTTCACGAAGAACATTGGAGGATCCCAATTCTAGAACAACCTCATCCCAGAACCTCATTTCAATAATTCTAAAGGGAAAAAATATTGTAACTAATTTTGAGAACTAAATATCTTTTAGAACCTCTCTTTCTTGTTGAAAAACATCTATCAACTAATGTAAACTTCAAAGAATCGCAATAATCCCTCACTTGAAGACTAATTTTGAAAAAACCATGACAGTATATCATCTCTAGATTCCTAGAAATATTCTACCCTTTATTCCATTTACCCAATCCTTCTAGAGGATTGTTGTTGCCTTTTTATTTTCAGACCCAACATCTCGGTGAACATGTCCTCTGGAGTCTATTTATATGCCATATTTTATGAATATAACTATCTATTATCTAGTAACTTATGGATTTAATTTCTCTTTAGATAAGTGTGTTTAGTTCATAAATGAATAACTATATTCTTATCCAAATGAATTTTAATCTGATTTTCAATCTAAATAAACCCATTCCCCTGAAATATTTTGATTTATTCAACTAAACAACTGAACTAAAATATAAACTTACTATATTATATCACAAAACTATATTCCTATTTTATTATATAATTTGTAATCAATGGTTGTAAGAGAGATATATAACTGATCATGGTTCCGCCAAATGTAAAAACATATCTAATTATGGACTTCCAAGAGTTATAATCACCCTAAAAGAATGCATCTACAAACTCAAGTAATTGAACATATGATATAAAATAATTAGTAGTACCGTACAATAATTTATGAAACCAAATAATCTACGTTATAAGTTCCCAATGATCTTTCCCTAGATTTTAAATAGACTAACTAACCACTCACACAACATGAGGAATATCTAAATAAATGAATATGAGAGAGCATATTAAAATTATAATTTCTAAAAAAATGAATCTTTTTTCCAGGTAGTTAATTTCCCATTCCAATGATGGTTCCTATTATTTTTTATGTTTGGACTCACCAGTGAGATGATTTGAAATCAACATATATTTCTTCATTCCAAAAATATCTCCATGATGTACCACATAAAATTATTTAATAATAAAATCAAAATCCTTGTTCTCTTATCACATTAAATATTCATGATAAATATCTCTATTTATTCACCAAGATATTTATCTCAAACAGTATATATTATTCCTCTACCAACTTCAAAATTATATGAGCATTCAGACCCAGCAACAATATATCATCCATGAGTAAGAGTAAGATAGTGAATTCATTTCCACTAAACATCTACCGATAATGGAAATGTTCAGAGTTACTTCATATTAAACCATTATTCTCTAAGAAGGAAATAAATAATCAATCATAACACCTGGGTTCTTATTTCAAACCATAAAGACTTCTTTTTTTATTTTCCGGCCAAGAGTTGATTTCGATTTTCCATGAAATCAACTAGATTATTCATATAAATTTCTTCCTAAAAATATCCAGGATAAAAATATAAATTCACTTACTTTTATTAAAAGTAAATTTCTTCGAAATAAACCAAGATAGAAATAGTTCAAAGGGATGCACATTTAACTACAAAATATATTAATTCATATAAGTTAACACCTTCCTTTTGTTGAAGCCATTTCATAACCATCCTTGCAATGAACATCTTATTTTCATTATAATTTTTAATCAACCAAAATAAAATGTTTTTATAAATTTTGTTCATAACATATGGTAATTACATTTTCTTTTAGTTTTTATTCAAATGAAATGAATCCAACACCCCTTTCATTCCTAACATCTTCTTTTTAGAATAACCCAGAGCAGTTTCTTCTTTTGAAAATTTTTCTTCTCCTACATCCATTAAAATTAATGAACTATAGTCAAATCCATACCTCTAAAATAGCCATATAAACCTTAAAGATATCAAAAAAATAAAATATTATTTCTATTCTTAGAGAAATAAAAGTTCCATATATTCACCTTATATAATTATATATATGTGCATATATTTCTTAATCATTTAATGCAATTAAAGGAATGTCTTCCATTGGATGAACTTCTGAAATCATGTACTTCTCTATATGGACATTCGAAAAGAAAATATTTGACCTAACAATAGACTAAAATAAATCCCAATGTTTTATAATTTCTAAAAATTTATAACTACCATTCCAATCATCTTAAATTGAAGTAGAATATTTATTCACAACCTCTTTGCCTTTCAATTTCTGATCCTTCAACCAGATCTTCCCATTGAAGAGCATATTATGGCATCAGAAAACATTCTTATCTTCTACATACCAAAGATAATAACAATGCCTTAATCTATATATCTTTTGAATAATAATTTATGAAATTTTTATTCATGTGTATATATATGTTTTCCATCTACATGTAACTTGGCTAAGTTTCTAAGAAATATGAGGTGAAAAACATCATAGATTTTTATAGACCATAGTTCTTCTTGTAATTATTTCCCCACCAGTGCCAATGGAATTTTTTTAGGTAAGTATATTACTATTTAAGTTTCTTCATACAATATTTCTAAGGAATTATATAATATTAGAACATAATTATTGATTTATCCATAAAGGATTGATTCATTCTCTCAGTTTTACAATTTTTTTTTCCGGTTTTCCAGGAGCAGTAATCTAATGTTGGATCCTTATATGTATTTATTAATTATGGAAACTTCTTCAAGTAAACTCTCCACCATTTTATAATCTCAGGAATTTCATCATTATTATCATTTACTTTTCCAACATAAAATTCCATTGAAAATATATTCTATACACTTAACGTTTAAATCAGATAAATTATAATCATACTTTTCCTGTGGAATCATCAATCAAGGTAACAAATTAATTTTCATTCAATGAGAATGAACTTGGTTAGGTCCCCAAACATATGTATATAATAAATAATTTTTTAGTATTTTTTTGTTCTATTTGGGATATTGGAAGGAATCTTATATGGATTTGAAAATATACAAATATTTTATATTCTGATGTTTGAATGATCTAGCATCAATATTCCTCTATCTGCTAAAATCATTATAATTTTCTAAATGAGGTTCTGAAAATAATTATTAAAAAGTTTCAAACATATAGAATATGAATTTGTTGTATGTTTATCTCCCACATCCCTTCATATCAGTTATAAGGATATTTATATTACACCTTTATCTATGATAAGGGATCCTTGAGTAATATTCTATAATACTCGTAAAAAATTTGTTCTAAAACCACCTTCACCATGCTAACCAATTGAAATCATGTTTTTTAGAGAATTAGAACAAGATATACTTCATTAATTATATGGAAAATCCCATTTTTTGAACTGAAATTTCTCATATATCTTCCCTAAAATTTCAAAATCTTCACCAAAAACACGTTTCACTTTACCAAAATTTATAGACACATAATTTTTCATTCATACATTTTATCTTATGGAATGGAAAAAATATCTGAATTCCATGATCCAATATTCCATTTGAGTATAATCACTCTAAAGTTTATTTACCCTAATATTTAATATTTAATTTATTTCTCTAGATATTTTCCTTATGGAGTTTGTTTCCCTATCGTGAAATTATTTATTTATGTAAACTATTTTTTCACAATTCGAACAAAGAGGCCATGTTCTAGAAATCTCCGTTGTACTAATATGTCTGGATTTATTTTCTAATTTATTATGATTCTTATAATGAGGATATCATCCCCTTCCTTACATATTCAATACATCACCATAAGAATCAACACTCTCTCCGTTTATATATCCTCATTTAGAATCATGTTCTAAACATTAGTGAACACCAGTCATTATTTCCACTTGAGCTGCTCATATTCATCATCATATACACCAATGATTCTAATAGATATGTCCAAAATGGAATCGAAAAAACCTCATATATGAATTTGACATCCACAAACTCTAAATGTCTATATATTAAGTTTAAATCAATCAATAGATCCAATGTAAATATTTATTTCAATAACCTCATTCTTAATAACCTCTGCATCAATCACACTCTATTTAGTGCTATATGTTTTTAATATATATCAACAAGGGATACCATTAAATATGTTGTGGATTTATTATTTTAAATGTTCAAATATATATTCTTTAATAATGACATTTGAATCACACTATGTGATATCCAATCAAGCTTTTTATATTCGTCTGTATCTATTTTTTTAGTTTTAAACCCTTTAACAGAAGCTCAAGAACATTATGAATAAGATATTATTCCATTTAAATTTTATAAAAACTAATTTCTATTTCATTTAATATTTTAATCTGGCAATTTCCATCTTTTGATTCCATTATTCCAAAAAATAATGATTCCGATTGAAATTTTTAAAACTTATGAGAAATATAATCTTACATGAACTAAAAAGATAACAATTGAGACTCATGGGAAAGAGGCTATGGTATCCCCTTTATTCAACTTATTGAAAAATACACCCACTATCTTACCGATTCACCATATGTAGTCAACCCATAATCACTCTCGTAGAATCAGATTCTATAATGGAACTCTTAGAATGTTACTGTTTCATATCATGGAAAAAATAAATTCACCCAAATCATAGCACTAAGTAAAAAAAATCATCAATGTTCACACCAAAAAACAAAAAGCATTCATGAAATGAAAGTAAATTTAAGAATTAAAGATCACATTGTTTTTACATTGTTAGGATCTAAATTCGTATATATTTTATAGAAACACTATGACATATCATTTCATCATAATGAAAAATATTTCATCTTATGAATAATAAGTCATGTAGATTACTAAGTAATCATGATAGGTGGAAAAACATTTCCCCATCCTCCTATTTAGAGATAGTCCCATTTATTCATTTGGTTACACCGAACTCTATGAAATTAAAGAGTCTATCAATTTGACTATTTCCTATAATAATCTCATGTACCAATCCTCGGTATGGATGCCGACTATGATAAAATAGAATCCAACCAACATGAAACTATATATGAACTATTTTCTATGAGTAACAACCAAAAATCATTCTCAACAAAAACACATAGCTCTTAGAACATTGTAGGAATATAATCACAAACCAAACTCCCTCCGTAACCTCCTTATATAAATATTAATGGGAAATTCACCACAACCACTACATTACAAAACTCGATATCTTCTAAAAGCACTTCTTATAGATGAACACCTTTGATTCATTGAAGAAGACTTCACAAAATACAAAAAGAAACACCATGTTCCAGTATATATTGAACCTAAGATCAAAGGCAGGTCACAAATGCCATCATACAGTGTGAGAGAGCAGTTTGGCATTGTACAATGATGATTCATGAATTATAATCCTATTCTAATAACATGATACCCTAATCATCATTATGAAAAATTGAAACAAATTAAAGTCAAAATATCACAATTATGGTTTTAATGGACTGGTGAAATAAAAAGGTAAAATTTAATCATAGGTAAATGAATAATGGAGTGAATATAAACATAAATGAGCCTCAACTTGGTATTTTTTTCATTATTTCCCTATGGTCCACCTTCAATCATGAACTGATTAAACATATTCAAAAAAAATTCACACAAATTTAGCTCTAGAGTTTTTTCAAATGGTGGTTAACCATAATAAGAGAGGTTAAGTATTTATTTAGTGTTTATAATTTGATCGTCTATGTATTTTTATTAAATAAACAATATAGAAATAAAATAGGGACTAAAACCTAAAGTAAAATTGATTCTATCCTAATTAAAAAAACCTTCTTGTGTAAAAATGTGTGAACATGTTCTCTATTTAAGATTTGTTTAGAAGATATCGATGATTAAACTCTCTCTCATGTGTGTAGGTTAAAAATGTTACATTTTTTCAATAATAAATATTTATTATACTCTTATGTAATTAGAAAATTTAATAGACCCCACAGTCAATAAAATATAATATTTTCAAACAATTAAGGTATTTAATTAAAATATGGGTCACTAAACCCTCCTCATATTTTTTTATTTTCATCAAAAAAATAAATACTCGCATTGTTGAAAGAGGTTGGGTAATATTATTGAATCTGAATCTTTTATTTCTAAACAATATCCTTAAGATTCATATTGCACTATAAGTTAGAACTCAATGTAACCACACTCTCCCATTGGGTTTTCTGATCACAACACTGAATCAGTATTGGGTACTCCAAAAAGGTGGTTTTATCCCCAAAATCAGACTCACCCCATCTAAAAATGTGATAAATGTTAAGAAAATTTTTCTTTATCCATGACATGGGGATTTTGTTGGGGAATTCTTTTTAACTTTAAGGGTAATACATGGAGATAATTATCATTTCTTAACTTTAATGGGATCTGGAAAGGATTAATGAAACTCATGGAATGGAATAATCCCAACCAATACACTAAAAACCTCATTTTGGTGAGACATTCAAAAACACAATTCATTACAACAAAAACCTTTCATGCACACCATAATACAAGGGAGGTGAATTAGTGTGTAAATTAATTCCCACTTAAATATTTTGAGGGATATTTTTCTCATATTAGAATGGATAATTTGAAATATTAATGTTTAAAAACATAATATATTACCCAAATGAAAAAAAGTAAATGAGATATAATATATATTTTTTATTGGTTCACCGCTAATGGAAACATATAATTAAATTACATTAGCGGTGTTTTGATTTATCAAATGAACCAATTCTCACTTTTATATTTAAAAAATTATATTTTGGGATCACTTTTGATCAAATATTGAATCCATAAACCTACCTCTAAACTTAATTATTTGGGAAAAGGTAGATTAAAAAATTATATTATAGTCACTAATAAGAATCTCCCATGATATTGTCAATACAAACCAAAAGGGATTCTTTATTATGCATGAAATTCCTCAAAAAAATCTAGATCATTAGTTTAGATATAATCCTCACCTATAGTTCCATGCTAATCTAATTAATAGTTTTATAATTTTACACTTTTTTGTTCTGTATCCTACACTTTTTATTACTTCCTTTATTAATTTAGCTTTCAAAACTATACCCTTTAAAGGATCCACTTTGTACACATTAATTAGGAAAAAAAATACACAATAGGGATCTGGTAAAACCCTCAATTAATCATCAAGGGACTTTATTTTTTAAAATATTTTGATTCTTCACAACATATTTGAAAATAACCATACCATGACCTGATACTCTTTAATACAATGAAAAACTGTTCAATTTATAAATCCTTTATAAACTAGGAATTTTCTTATGGTATAGCATGTTATGGAGAAAACATTTATTAACAAAGGCAGATAAATCAATAATAATTTATGATGATATCAGATCATTGGTGCATAATATCCTTTATAATGGTGAAAATCCTTAATTAACGTTGTGACACAACATCCACCATCAAATAAACATTAGAAAAGTTTACATGGGGTCATTCTTGCTATATGACCACCTCCTCATTTCCATTCTAGTTCATCTTGTGGTGTGATATACACTGTTGTGGTGCATTATTTAATAATCACCACAAACTAAAGCTACACCAAATTTTAATGGGATATTTCTCATATTGTAGCTTCCCTCATTAAAATTAGACCATTACCTTTAAGGAATGGATGACTAAACAAAACTATAACTTATTCATACAAAGCCTCCTCCACATTGTGAGTGGCATACTTGCATTTTGATGTAGCTTCCATTCACAAAGCCACCTACAAAACATCACAAACAATCATAAGACTCCACCAAATATCCATAACAATTAAAATCATTAATCATATTTTAATGTACTAAAAAATCCCTTCATATAAATCAATGATTTCACTCTAACATCTTCCTCTTTTTCCAATACAAGTTACAAAAATCATTATTTTTTGATAACCTTGGTTCCAACATCACCCCTTTGGGTTTCATAGAAATTCAATGAAAATATAATTACTATAGTGAAATTCTAGATGAATATCAAAATACAATTAAATAATTAAACTATCACTCCTAGTACATGTGAGAAATACTCAATTTAGAAAACAAAAGATTATGAAAGGTATACATGTATTAAATTATTCCGTTAATATTCATTCTTTAGAATGAAATTTTTGATCACTGAATATTCTCAAATTCATATATCTTCAATCATTCCCAAATGGTTATCCATGCTCGTATCAATGGATCAAATATCCCCCTTTTTTATACTACCCACAAAAAGGTAGAATTCACCATGAGATAAGAACCATTCTCTTGCATCACATTTAGGCACCACTTGTTGATCTTAATTTTTCCCCTTGGAAAAATATAATGCTAACTAAGGATTTGTATAATTCCTTCCATTTTTTTTAATTCCATAAATTTATCCCACATTTATAATAAAAAAGTTTAAAATACTGTTAAACATTAAGTGACCATGACACACATTTAAATAATTTGGGTAGAGGGGATTCTTTGAGCATCATAAATCCAAGGGAGGTGGTTCATAACTTAGGCTCAATTGATAGTTTTTAATTTATAGTAAGAAAAAAAGATTTTTTTAGAAAGTACAATACTTTCAATGTTGTTCCAACACACTATATATTGATTTTTCCTTGCTCGGTATTTTCTTTAATAAAGTAGTATTTGATAAAATTTTATTCATACGAGAGTGTTGTAACATATTATTCTTCAATTTGATTTCACTATTTCTATCAAAATTATTCATTATATGAACCTTTATTTATTCAAAAATATAATTCAATTAGTTTTTATCGATAATAACTATATACATTCAATCATTTGTGAAATATTCTTTGTTTAAACTATTATAAGAGTAGTAATTTCTTAATTATTTCCCAAAAAGGAAATATATATACACTTGATAATGAATTTCCATACATTAATAGATTTTTTACCCATGATATATCCAACATAGTCCACATAGGAATAAGTAATTAAATATCAATTATATCTTTTATCAAAAAATCATACCATAATCAAGAATGCCAATAATATACCTAATTATTATCATCAAAACTATAATGTATTTCTCCTTCAGATTACTCAAAAATTAAACCACTAAATAAATAGCATACATAATATTATTCTTTGTTGTTTTTGTATATTATAATCTCCCAATAAATCGTTGATACAATGCGGTATAAAAAACTCCCCCATATTCATTATATTCATACACGGTTCCATCTAAAATATTTGGATTAAATTAGAATTATCTCATGAATCTTGAACTTCATTAGTAATTTACATTCATATTTTTTAAGATAAATAAATGTATATTCTTCCCAATGATTCACTCACAACTTATGAAAATATATATATTATCAAATCATTTACATATTAAATCCATGTTTATTAATCCATAAAACTGTTTTAATAACTTTTTATGGGTTCTATAAAAAATATTTCATCAACATAAATGATTATGTTGAACTACTCTTCTCTAAAATATTTGAAATTGATGATATGGTCGATAACATGTCTCCGAAATTATCCCTTACTCAAGTAAGGGTAAAAATAATCATACAAAAATGGACATTGTGGTTTCACTATATAAAACCCCCTTTTTAATAATCAAACCATTACATCACAATCTCTAATTTGGAATCCCATCTGTTGTTCATTATATACTTCATCTTTTAACATCTAATTTTAAAATGTTGCATCAAAAATCTATTTGGTAAAAAATTAAATCTATATAAATTTTCACATTCATGATTAATATTATTGAATCATGTATCACTATTAATTTGATATCTTTATCCATAAATATTCCCTCAATTTGAGTATAAAACATACACACCAATGATTCTCATTCTTAGATCACTTTCCCAGGCTTTTCATATTTATTCTTGAAAATCGACTTTGCTAAAATAAATCTATTATTTGATATAATTTCTGAAATCTCACTATTTTATTTTTTCCAACATATTTAAACTATTTATTCATGTATTTGAACCACTTCTCACCATTTTATACATCTTCAAATGATGATGGATCTACTTTAGATAATATGGTTGTGTTGTCTAAACTACTCACCCTATAGGTTTGTGTTATAGAAAATTTGTATGTAATTATATTTTATTGATTAATTTTGTCTCACATATATAAATGGTTACTATACTCCATGGATTCTTTTTGGTTTTTTATAATAATAATAATTCCTATTTTACTGTTATAATCATAATCATGATTAATCTCCTTTCACATAGTATTTTGAGATGTTTCATTATTTCACAACCAAGATTATAAATAAATTCCAAAATAATTTATTCAATATTTTTTAGAAAGTACTTCCCATTATTTACCCTCTCATGAAAGCATAAAAAGTTCTTCCTCAATCCTTCATCGATGTAGTATTGTTTACTACAACTAGTACATTAGATAAATTCTCTTGGATTTGTTGCCATATATGAATAATTCTCTAATACCCTAGATTGTTCTCCTATACCATTATGAGTGGAAAATTATTCAAATTACTATCTATTTGGTATAAGTATTTTACTTTATTCTTTATTCATTAATTACATAATATATATTTTTCATTTGATTATGATACCCTTCCATTTGAATGTTCCTTTGAGTCTTGAGTCACATTATTGGCTCATGATTAGAAAATTGTGTCAAAGTAAATACGTATATGAAGCCATAATATTTTCCAAGTCATATCCTACAAATCTTTTCATTCAAATTTCCTTGATTTTCAAGGATCCATCATTTACAAATCGAACCATATCCTCGATAAAACCCTTCATTTTATTTAATAAATTAATGTTTCCAATCATATGAGATGAAGAATCATTATCATGAATTCAATTGCTAATATTTTTTTCATTCAATGTGATCACAAATATTTTTACTTTATATTTCACTATGTTTTACTTATAAGAAATTTCCTAGTTGAGTTGGGACATAAGATGATATAAAATAATTCCATCAATCGTAGAATTTATAGTTATAATCTTCCAATTAATATTGGGAAGTGTATTTACTAAAGGAATAAAGTTCATGAATATTTACTCTAATATCATTGGCCTTACATTCAAATTTTTTTAGCATTATTTTACTATAACTTAAAGAATTATGACAATAATTTTGATAATAAAATCCATCCCATAAAAATATTATTATCATTGAATTATAGTGTATTAGATAATTCAGTTGTGGTGAATCTCATAAGATTATAATTTCTTGTAACATTATTTCTCTTTATAGTAGGTAATGTGTTAACAATGATATCCCAAAAACCATTACATCAAAAGGTAGAATATCTTATAACCATTTCTCCATATGTTTTTATCCTCCTAGTAGCATATCATTTTCTGATAATATCTTTATTATTGAGACTTATAGAAAAAAATGTTTTATACCTTTATCATTATTATGTTCTACCATATTAATGGTTGTTTCCATTTAAAAAAATTCCACTTTTAACCATATGTTTAGGGAATTTGAGAACTCAACACCTTATCCACACTCATATATAATTATTCATATTTTTCCTTTAATTAAATATCAAGAAAAATTTAAATAGAAAATTCTTCTTAGAACATTGACTTTTTATAGAGACGCAAATCATGACATACATAGACATTACATTACTTTTGCAGAATACAAAATAAAAGACAAAAATAGATGCCCAATGACTGTATTAGTTTAGTGTCTTTAGAAACTCAGAACATAAACTTTTAATCATGGTGAAAGATCTTCAACATCTCCCATAATGATCTACTACTTTTGTTTTATTACCTAAAACCTTTCTTTATATCCTGGGAAAAGAAAATATAGAAAAGGGTGAGCATAAATGCTTAGTAAGGGTAAAAATGGAAAACATAAAACAATCCATAAACTTTTGAATGTAAAAACATGAACATGACATAAATCATAGTAGTACATAAGGCATAAATCATAAAGGAACATTAATCATTATAAAATGGCATCGGATTAACACATGGAATTTTGGGAAACCATTATGCACATGATATGTTTTCCATAGTAGCCAAGGCATTGTTGCCAAGACCATCATAGTGGACAAAGTCCATTACTGAACTGGGTTTACTTTCCATTCCAGTCATGTATTAATGAACCAAATATACTTGTCGTTCCAGCCATGTCTATATCATGAGATATAAATATTTACCCAATTCATTGGAGGGAGATATAGGTCCCATCTATCTCATAATGAAATCATTCTTACGTGTTCCATAAAATAAACAGAAATCATTCATCATAACCCGAAGAATATAATGGGTATCATAAAAATCATCCCATCATAACATAATACATATAAAAAATGGATATCATTTCATCATAGGAAATAGAAAACCATATAAATAATAGAGACATTATAAATGAAACGTAAACATAATAAATAATATCATCTTAGATGGAAAATAGTTCTGATAAAAATGTGAAATGAATTCTTGAAGAAAATATCCTTTCTTCTTCAAAATCAGTTTCTTTTCACAAAATGGCATGATATCTTAAAAAAATGGATTTTGTTGAAAATAATTATGAAATATTGTAGAGTAAGACTCATGGAAATAAGGCTTTATAAAATCGTAAAATTCCATTCATGCCGTATAAGTTAAAAAAACATTTTTTGTACTTTTGCAGGAAAAGTCAAAAAGTAGCTCATATGGTACACAAAGGAATGATTACTTCCATACCATGTGGTAAAAAAAGGGTAAAAATTAATTTAATCACACATGGAAGAATAGTAAACATTTTATGAAAACATTTTGAGAAAACATATTCATGGATGATAAACATAACCCCAATAAATACTTACGAATATACAATCTCAGATAAAAAAGAGATTGGAAAAATTATCTCTTACCAATTATAATCAGTGGAATCATGCAGCTCATAAAAAAATTACATAAATATTTAAATATAATATCCTTCATAATAAAAATCATAAACAGGCATGGTAATCATAAACACCATACAAAATAAATAGTTGGAGATTAAGGCATATGTCTCATAGACATAAAAGTGAGACAAAATAATCCCTTACCTTAGGTCTGATATGATTCATATGTATCTGAACATCCTTTATAGTGGGTTTAAACATATTGTTAATGTGTAACAGAACCATAATAATATTTATGATATCATATATATTATTCACTTTGGTCGTTATTTTATTCGTTCATTTGTCGGTCCCATGTTAAAGTAATGTTTTGGGTAAAATCGTTTCAATTATAGCACGTGTTTTAACTTGTAATTATTAAAATGATTACATAGATCAGGACTACTTACATAGATAATGAAAGACATTATTATATATAATATATATTCATAATATATAATATATATATAATAGATCGATAAATGGAATGGAATACACCGTCCTTGGAGATGGTAGGTTGTAAGTACGCATGAAAGCTGTTTTCGTTTCCTTATTAAATTGAATTGAAGTAAGTAAATAACATATAAATAAATCCAGTATCATTATTATGTCATATATTTCATTATTATTTATTATATATATTTTATAATCATTCATGAATGGTTAACATGGAGAATGAATCTCATCGCGTCGTGGAGTCGGTAATCTGTATGTACGCACGAGTGTTGCTATCATTCCCATAATTATTGAATGGAATTAGAGTAGATGATTTAATGTCTCTGAATTAGTATGATGTTATAATAATAATATATAGTTATTCTTTACACTATTATACCCATCCAAGTAAGGTGGTGGTGGAAAACAGATAACACCATGACATGGAGACGGTATTCCGTACGTACACACGCGTGGAGATTTCGCTTTCCGTAGGATTGGTATATGGTGAAATTGGGTTGTTTCATATTTATAATAACATATAAATATATGATTGATACATATTTTATTACTTTATAATGAAACAAATAAATAATATGAAGTAGAAGAAGAAATAAGTTTGAAATAATCAGTAAAGGATATTACCTCTACTTCGACGCCCCACATCTAAGCCTCCACTTAAGGAACTACAGTTGTTATTTGAAGAAGAAAAGGACATAAATTATGTTTCAATGGAAGTGGAAAAGATAAATTTACAGTATTTGGTAGAGCTTGAAGGCTCAAAATGTTGTAAAGAGGAGATGGAGTAGGATCCCTTTTATAAGGGAGGAGAGGGGCACTTTTGGAATCCTCAAAAATAATAATTTATAATAAATTCAAACCCCACCTAAAAACTTCCAAAATTACTCAAAATATAATATTAGATGAGATAGGGTTGTAACATCATCAACCAATAAAATTTAGACATGTTTTTATTTTATTCTAAACCCTATCATTTTGATTTATCCTTATTTAATCTAATTAATTTTATTTATGGTAATAGGATTCTAAATTCTAAATTGTTATATATACTTATGTGTTTTTAATTTACCATAATTGGATAATTTATGAAATTTTAGACCATATATATTTCAATTTATAATTTTTAAATATTTTGGTGATTTTGAATCAATTTAATAATGTGTTATTTTTATAAAATATCAATACTGCCAATTTTGACACTATTCAATTATTTAAAATTAAATAAAATCCACACAGAATATATATTAGAATGAAAGTATTTAATAGATACCTAACATGTAATATTAATCTTTAAAATTCGTGGATCACATTAAATAGTTCATAAAATATTTAATTTAAAATTTTTAAAACTATTTATTTGAAATTTCAATAAATAAAATAATTTCTACATCACTATTGTGTCACCATTAAGGATGATAATTTAATCCCTAAAATTTCTAAATAAATTCAAATGATGTATATAATTTTATTATCTTTCTGTTGAATATTTATGTTTGATGTTTTATAAAGTTTATCACTAAATTAAAATTATTACACATATAAGATATAAGAGAGTGACACGTTGTCACTTTCATTGGTTTTAATAATAATTACATCCTTTTCATTGTAAAAAGTCAATGAAATGAATCTATTCTGACCATTAGGTTATATGGGTAAACTTTTATTCATCCGATATAGTTTTTGCATGTGTTAGGGTAATTTTAAAATATTATTTTTACCCGTAATTACCTGATTTACCTTTAACTGTAGTAAATAAAGTTTACCATAGTTACTATTCATAATGTCTAAAATTAAAAAGTAGCCTATTTACATAATTTGAACCTCATTATTCCAAATATGAAATCCATTTTACCATATTTAAAACATAGAAGTTGCAATATTTAATTTAAAATTAATACCACAGTTGAGAAAACGGGTTTTAAAAGTTAAAACATTACAAAAGATTGAAATGTGTTTTCCTATGAATTCATTGTTAAATTAATGATAATGAATTAAATTATATTAAATGGTAAAAATATATTATATTTATACATTAAATCCATTCATTATTTTAATTTACCCTTATAAAGTATTTTGATGAAAAAGTTTTATTTAATTAAAATTTAGCATATTTGTACTATTCATCAAAAATGGAAACTTATCAGAAAAATATCAAAAATTAATCAAAAGTAAATTTTTATATCCTGATTTGAAGTAATAAGTTTAATATGTCAAATAGAACTTATAAAAATGTCAAAAACTATATTTAAAATGGGTGTTCCATCTAAAGGTGACAAAACTGCAATTTTTTAAAATTACTTATTTTTCTCAAAAAAATTATTCTATTATCATAAAATGTTCAAGATAATGTGTATTATTAATGATAATGTTATAAAATTAAAAATGTGGTTAATACTATTCATAACGGTGAGTTCATAATGACATTATAATAATATATCATTGTTTAGTGAAACTTGGTATTCCGTACAACACACACTATTGAGAAAGGTCGCTCTTGCATACAACACAAGCCAAGAATATTGTTTGAATATACTACAAGCTAATATATTGTTTCGTGTAGTTCAAGATAATATTGGTGTAGTGTACAACACAAGAGATCAAAAAAAATTTAAAAATAATATTTCTCATAAAATCTCAGGGTGTTACATTCTACCCCCCATATAAAGAATTTCTCCCTCGAAATTTGTCAGGTTTATAAATCATTTACTTCTTGAAAGTTTCTTTCATAGAAACCCAAATCCTAAAAAGAAACAATAAAACAAAATTTATTAATGTAATGTTAGAAACATGACAATCACCCAATGTAACTCAACATTGGGTTTCCACATAAGAGAATATAGGTGAAAATATGGATATAGAAGAGAAATATTACCATCATGTTCTGATAGATAGTGGTAGAGAACATGGCTATGAAAAAGACAAAAATCAAAAAGCCATAAATTTGCGATGATTTAAGGTACTATCTGATTCATCGGATATGAGGGTACTAGGACAACATTTTTGGTTTTCCAGATCATTTCCCTAATGTTGAGGAATTTTTTTTCATAAGATTAAATACTTTCTTGATTTTATTGCAATATCATTGTTGGTCATTCCATGAAAAATTTCCACTTCATCCCTAAATTAATGAATTGATGTTTAAGTTTTCTTTCTTGATGTGTTAGAAAATCATGTGATAGAATGATAGGTCATTCCATATGTCTATATCACAAAAACGTTAGCACAAGTTATTAAATATACATTAGTCTATCTATGGTGAGATTAACCATATACGATTCCAATAATGGACTTATACTTCATCTATCACACCGCATAATAAAAAAACCAATTTCTATTAACCAAGGACTTCATGTAGGTCGGTGGTGGGCGATAAAGGCCTGTCATACTTTGGTTGTGGGTTTGATTCCTCCATCCTTGTCTGATGCGACCGGTTGTTGCATGTCCTGTAGGTTGTCCTTTTTTCTAAAACAATACTATTATAACATTATATAAAAATGTTTTAGACAAAGATTATACTATCAAATGTCTAAATTAATCCATTATATTCTTTAGTCTTATCGAAAATACTTCTGTCTAATCTCATTGTATAAATAAAATGATTACTAGAAAGGTCATCTACAAAGCATTGAATACCATCATGTATCCCCCGTATATATTAAGCGATATCTTGTTGGTCACATTACAATCATGTGAATTCCTTAATCATGTATTTTATTGAAACATGAATTATCAAATAACCTTAGTGAAAACATGAATGCTATCAAAAGATAACTCTTTCCACATACCAACATCAAAAAATTTCTATATACTCAAACCTTGATATCACATTGTCCTTATATTAGTCATGAGCTCATTAATACTATCAAACATTTAATTATCTCTTTATCCCTTAATTATGCACATATTAGGTTATTTCCAAAAATATATGAATAACCTTTCATGGTTAGTAGTACCATTCATCATATACTTTCAAAAACATAAGGAAAAAGAATATTGTAACAATATTTAGATGTTTATTTATTCCATAGTACCATGAAATTACTTATTTAAAATTACTCTTGATAAACATGCAATCATTCCACTACCTTCTTAAACCATTTACAGAGCTTCATCATTTTATTTATCAACACTTTTTTATCTCATATATCATTTGTAGTCTCTTCATCATCATCAACATAAATACTACCCATAAAACCATGCTGATTCTCTTCATGATATTTTATCTTAGGGAATTGGTTTGTATAATTCCCATACATTCCACATTTAAAACATTTAACCGTTGTTGATGTCTTAGAAATACCATTATCCTTGTCCATATTGTTAACTGAACCTTTTCCTTTGCAATTACTAGCTTTGTGTCCTTTTCCACACCCAAATCATCTTCTAGTTCTTTTGAAATATTCTCCCTGATGCCTCTTCCCACATGATTTACATATGGGAAATTGAACATTCTTTCCACTATGATCACCATGAAATTCCATATTTTCCTTATTAGATGAGTCAGGAAAGTTACAAAAGCTGATATTATTGATCATATTATGAGATTTCTGATTAGGCATAATAATGATGTTTCACCTTACAAATCTCGTTTCATTTAGTTTCTCATGAAGAATATCATTCCATTGTCCATCATATTCTCCATTAACATGAATCCTCCCATTCACATCCATGTTCTAAAATCCAAAAAGAATAGTGTTAGAGGTAAAAATCATATTAGGAAAACAACATAACAAAGGGGGAGTAATTTCAATCTCTAATATCTTATGATTTATCCTAGGTTAGTCATGATCCTTTTCATAATTCTAGGACTGTAACCTATACATATACTTAATCTTAGGGACATCCATAGACATAACTTAGAAATATCTCTAGGGATCTCACTAATGTTTTCACATCCTAGTTTCCAAAGGATGTCTAAACATGGCTTTGATAACAACTGTAGAGACCCAAATCTTGATGTACATGGATAATACAATACTTTTTTGGAATACTTTATACATTACAAAAATAGACGCCTAATGACCATATTAGTTTAGTGTCTTTAGAAAATCGAAACATAAACTTCTAATCATGGTGAAATATCCTAAACATATCCCATAAAGATCTTCCCCTTTTTTTCTTACCTAAAACCATTATTTATATCCTGGGAAAAGAAAACATAGAAAATGGTGAGCTCAAATGCTCAGTAAGGGTAAACATGGATATCATAAAACAATCTATAAACATTTGAATGAAAAACATGAACATCACATAAATCGTAGTAGTATATAAGGCATAAATCATAAAGGAACATTAATCATGATAAAATGGAATGGGATTAAAAATGGAATTGTGGAAAACCATTATGCACAAGATATGATTTCCATAGTACCCAAGGCATTGCTGCCAAGACCATCATAGTGGATAAAGGCCATTACTGAAATAGGTTTACATTCCGTTCCAACCCTGTATTAGAGAACTGAATTCACTTTCAATTCCATCCATTTCTATCTCATGAGATATAAATCTTTTCCCAATGCATTGGAGGGAGATATGGGTCCCAATCATATCATAATGAAATCATTCTTATGTGTGCCACAAATTAATCATAAATCATTCATCATAACCCAAATAATTAAATGGGTTTCATAAACATAATCCCATCATAACATAATCCATATAAACCAAATCAATATCATTTAATCATAAGAAAAACCAAACCATGTAAATAACAGATAAATTATACTTGAAACATAAACATGCTAAATAATGTCATCTTATATGGAAAATAGTTTTGATAAAACACTTGAAATGAATTCTTTAGGAAAATATGCTTTCTTCTTCAAAATAATTTTTTTCACAAAATTCCATGCAATTTTAACAAAAAAAATATTTTTATGTAAATTATCATTAAATCTTGTAGAGTAATATACCTAGAAATAAGGCTTTATAAAATCACAAAAGTTTTTTCATGCTGTATAAGATAAAAAAACATTTTTGTCCTTTTTCCAGAAAAGTCAAAAAATACCACATATGGTAAACAAAATAAAGATTCCTTCCATACCATGTAGTAAAAAAGGGTAAAAATGACTTTAAACATTCATGGAAGAATAGTAAACATTTTTTGAATTTTTTTTTATAATACATGGACATGGATGATAAACATAATCCCAGAAAATACTTACGAATAAATAATCTCAGATAAAAACAAGATTGAGATAGTTAACCCTTACCAATTATAATCAATGGAATCATATATATCATCAAATAAAATAAAAATTACATTAATATGTAAATATAAAATCCTTAATAATAAAAATCTTAAAACATTCATGCTAATCATAAATACCATACAAAATAAATAGTTGGTGATTAAGGAATATGTCTCACGGAAATAAAAGTGAGACGAAATAATCATTTAACATAGGTCCAATAAGCTTCTTATATATCTAAACCTCATGTATAGTGGGTTTAAAAATATTATTAAATTGTAACAGAACCATAATAATATTTATCATATCATATATGATTCACTTAGGACTTTATATTATTCGTTTACTTTTCGATCCCATGTTAAAGCAACGTTTTGGGTAAAATAATTTCTTTAATCAGACGTTTTTTAACTTGTAATTATTCTTATGATTAATTAGATTATGATTACTTACATCTATAATGTTAAACATGATTTATATATAATATATTTTCATAATATATAATATATATAATAGATCGATTAATGGAATGAAATACACCATTTATGGAGATGGTAGGCTGTAAGTATGTATGAACGCTGTTTTCATTTCCTTAAATTTAATGGAAGTAAGTAAATAACTTATAAATAAATCCAGTATCATTATTATGTCATATATTTCATGATTATTTATTATATACACTTTATAATAAGTCTTCAATGGTTAACATGGAGAATGAATCTTATCGTGTCGTCGAGACGGTAATCCGTACGTACGCATGAGCACTGATATTGTTCACATAATTATTGAATGGAATTGGAGTGGATGATTTAATATATAATAATTAGTAATATTTTATAATAATAATATATATTTATTTTTTAAACGATTATTCCCTTCCATGTAAGGTGGTGGTGGAAAAAATATAACACAACGACGTGGAGACGATATTCTGTACGTACGCACGCGCGGTGATTTTGTTTTCCGTAGGATGGATAGATGGTGAAATAGGGTTGTTTAATATTTATAATAACATATCAGTATATGAGTGATGCTTATGTTATTAATTTATAATGAAACAAATAAAGAATAGTAATTAGAAGGAGAAATAAATATTAAATAATCAGTAAAGGATATTACCTCTTCTTCGACATGCCTCTTCTAAGCCTCCTCTTAGGGCACTAAAGATGGTATTTGAATAAGACCAGGAACTATAGTATGTTACTATGGAAGTGTAGAATAGAAATGGATAGGTTTCTTCCAATCTTGAAGGCTCAAAATGTTGTGAAGAGGAGATGGAGGAGGTGCCCTTTTATTAGGGAGGGAATGGGCACTTTTGGAAACATCAAAAATATTAATTTATAGAAAATTCAAACCCC
This sequence comes from Viscum album, assembly GCA_963277665.1. Lineage (NCBI taxonomy): Eukaryota > Viridiplantae > Streptophyta > Magnoliopsida > Santalales > Viscaceae > Viscum > Viscum album. Next base: position 898,256,537 of record OY728138.1, read on the forward strand.
ACCTAAAAACATCAAAAATGACAAAAAATCAAATATTAGACGATATAGGGTTGTAATCTCATTAAAAAGTAAAATTTATACATGTTTTAATTTTATTTTAAACCCTATCATTTTGATTTATCCTTATTTAATCTATTTAATTTCATTTGGGATAATAGGATTCAAAATTCTAAATTGTTATAAATACTTACTTATGTGTTTTTAATTGTTCATAATTGGATAATATATGATATTTTAGACAATATAAATTTCAATTTATAATTTATAAATATTTTTTTGATTTTGAAACAATTTAATAATATGTTATTTTTGTAAAATATCAATAGTGCCAATTTTGAAACTATTCAATTATTTGAATTTAAATAAAATCCACACAGAAGATATATTCGAACCAAAATATTTAATAGATATATAACATGTAATATTCATCTTGAAAATTCTTGGAGAACATTAAATAGTTCATATAAAATTTATTTTAATATTTTTAAATCCATTTATATGATATTTAAATTAAAAAAATAATTTCTACATCACTATTGTGTCCCCATTAATTATACTTATTTAATCCCTAAAAATTATAAATAAATTCCCATGATTTTTTTAATTTTATTATATTTCTAGTGACTATTTATGTTCGATGATTTATGAATTTAATCACTAATATAAAATTATTACACTTATAAGATATAAAAATGTGACATGTTGTCACTTTCTTTGGTTTTAATAATAATTACATCATTTTGATGGTAAAAAGTCCAAGAAATGAATATATTCCCTCACTAAGGTGATATGGGTCGACTTTTATTTTTCCAATTCAATTTTGGCAGGTGTTAGGATAATTTTATAATCTTATTTTTACCCTTAATTACCCGATTTACCTTTAACTATATTAAATAAAATTTACTGTAATTACTATTAATAATGTCTAAAAATAAAAAGTAGCCTATTAACATTATTTTGACCTACTGATTCCAAATATGGAATTTATTTTTCCAAATTCATAACACAGAAGTTTCAGTATTTAATTTAAAATTAATCTCGCTGTTGAGAAAATAGGTTTTAAAAGTTAAAACATTGCAAAAGATTGAAATGTTTTTACCTATGAATTCAATTTAAAATAAATGATAATAACTTATATTATATTAAATGGTAAAAATAAATTCTATTTATACTTTACAACCATTATATATTATAATTTAACCATATAAACTATTTTGATGAAAAAAGTTTGATTTCAATGAAAATTTAGCGTATTTTTACTATTCATCATAATAAAAACTTATCAGAAAAATATGAAAAATTAATCTAAAGTGAATTTTTATATCCAGATTCCAAGGAAGAAATTTAATATGTGAAATTGAACTTATAAACATGTCAAAAAATGGATTTTAAATTGTTGTGCCATTAAAAGGGGGAAAACTGCAATTTTTTAAAAATACTTATTTTACCCGAAAATTTTATTTTGTTCTTATAACATTTTCTAGATAATGTGTATGATTAATTATAATGTTATAAAATTAAAAATGCGGTTAATACTATTCATAAAAACTAGTTTATAATAATATTATAACAATATATCGTTATTTAGTGAATCTCGGTATTGCGTACAACACACACTATTAAAGAAGGTCACTCATGAATGCAACACAAGCAAAAAATAGTTCTTTCATATAATTCAAGCTAATATGGTATTGCGTATAGCGCAATCTAATCATGGTGTTGCGTACAACACAAGACATCAAAAAAATTAAAACGAATATTTCTCATTAATCTCAGGGTGTTACAATTTTCACCCAAGATTTATGATTATTTCTTAATGTCATTATTTCCAATTCAACACTTTCGATCTTTTTCACTACTCATTGCTATATGTATTGAGGTAACTAATTAAATTTATATTTTCTTTTTTTTCAACATAATATCCGTAAATTATCTTTAGTTTTCATGGTAATTTGTTTGATCATTCCAAACCTTATCATATCGATATATTTTATCTTCAAGCAAGTTAATGTACCTCAAAGACTCATTAGTAATTCTAAATAACCCAACCAAAAAACAGGGCAAGGGAAGCAATGCCATTTATCTGTGCTAAGTATAAAGTGATGATAATGGGGTGGGCCTTTATCAGCGAAATCTAAAACGCTGATAAAGGGCACATTTATCTGCACTAATAATAGTGCTGATAAAAGTTTTTAATAAAACATATAATGTATTTATATAAAATTATTCCAAAAAAATATTTTTTTATACATTAAATAAAATAAAAATGTTTATAATTAATATATATTTTTAATAATTCAAATATATATTTATATATAATGTTTTAATTTAAAAAAGAAATTCAAATATTATAATTATCTATATATAATTAAATAAGTATAAGATTATAAAAAGTTAAATTAAATAATAAATATATTTATTACATGTATTACATTTATTATATTTATAGAATATATTAGAGATTTGTTAGATTAATTTATTAAATTTATTAGCTTCATTAGACCAATTCATTATATTTATTATATTTTTATATTTAATATATTTAATATATTTATATTATTTAAAATATATAATAGTTTTTAATATATATTTATTTATAATTAAAATTATTGAATATATATCTATTTTCTATTGAATTTGGTCAATGAATTTGTTGATCATGTTTATATATATGTTATATTTCATGCATATGGATGTTCATTTTTACATTCCATCACATTGTCCATTGATGTGGTATATTGATTAATTCATAATGTTACCCATGTGAACTATATATGTTCTAAAAAGGTACTTATAAAATTACATTAAGTATATTTAAATAACAAATATGTTTTATTATATTTTTAATGATATATATAAATACATTTTGTATACATTTTTAACTATAATTATAACTATATATATATAAATAATTATAAAATTATACGGATAAAATTATAATTTTATTAATATATATATTAACAATTATATAAAATTATTTATAAATATAATATTTATAATTATAATTATAACAATAAATAAATATATATATATATATATATATGTAAATAATTATAAAATTTTAATAAATATATTTATTATACTACTTATAATGTTATAAATATATAATTAAATAGATACAATTATAAATATATACAAAAATTTATAAATAAATACAAATAAATTTATATTTATATAAATATTTATTTAGTAGGTTTAGAAATTGAATTCAAAACAATTCCCTTTATAAGTGCTAAAAAGAGTTGATAAAAGACTTATTAATCATTGCTTTAATATTAGCATTGATAAATAGGTCTTTTAACAATGCTTTTTAGCACTGATAAAGGTATGTTTTATCGGTGATTTTTATTTAGCACTGATAAAACATACCTTTATCAGTGCTCTTAAATGGCATTGATAAAAGTTCCAGTGAGTTTTATAAAAGAACCCAAATAGGCTCCTCCTCCCACACACCCTTTCAAGCCTTCATGGAAGATTACCCCTACTCTACCACAACCCCTCCTCTGTCGTGACCCCACATCCTCCGCATCCCCTCCTCCTCCTCCTCCACCGCTGCCACCTCCACCTCCACCACCTCCACCTCCTTCTCCTCCTCCTCCTTGCATGACCCCCATTTCCACCTAACCTGCTCCAGCGTGCCCTCCTCATCTGACGATAGTCCCGACAGCCTCCTCTACTGTGCACAGATTCCCCCATGTGAGTCTCTATTGCTGTTTTCCTGGTTTCCATATGATGCATAGGGTGTGGGGGGATTTTCTTCTAACCGTTGGTATATCATTGAGTTCTGGGGGATGTTTTTTTATCTAATTGTTGGTATATCTATTGAGTATTTATATTCACTCTTTGATCATTATTGTTTACTGTTCATTATTATTTAACATAGGTGAATATTATTATTAGATATATTCCACTCCCTTTATTTTTTTACCTCTATTTATTTTTATTGTCAATGTACAGCTCTTAATTTTCTATTCTTTTTTATCATACAAAAATGGGGAGAGATATTCAAATTTTGGGAGATTTTATTGTGGTGTGAAGTCTTATATTATGATGTTCACATAGTTCATACAGTTTTGGTATCATTTCACTAAGTAGGGTGTGAGGTGTTAGTGGTTATGTTTTAGTGTTTACCAATGAATCATATTACCTTTCTCGTAGATTGTATGATCTCTTTTTTTACCATGCACGTGGATTCCAGATGTGTTTTTAATAGGAACCATTGTGGTGTGGGAAACTCCTTTGTATACATGTTCTTTCTCATTTGGGACCCATTATGGCATAGACCTATGTGTTGTATTGAGATTCTTGTTTTCCCAGATTTCCTATGTGTTGTATTGTGATGCATATCTTGATCTCCCTTGTATTTAGGTCATTTCTGATTAACTCCATTTAATGCTTGGATTCTTGATGCACCTCTTCTTATTGAACCTCATGATGGGATAACACAACCGACCTAAATATAATTACTTAAACCAAAATCCTTATAATGGAAAAAATACAATGAAAATTTAAACACACTTCCACATCATCATTTACATCAACATATCCACATCATTCAGCCCCCATGCTTATTATTTACACATTACACATCACTTGTAAATATATAATGAATGAAACAAAACCTATTAAGATTCAATGAGGTTTATAAGATATTTCTTATTATATTTTGATTTATACTCCACACTTTATGTTCAACAAACATTACTACCATAAAAATGAGGAAATCATTAGCAGTGACTACTCTAATGTCCAATCTATAAAATATTTATCAGATATGATGCTATCAGGACCCACCCCTATAGGAACTCTAGTGGAGTAGGGAATATATTAGTGTCTACCCCCCACCCCCATCCTATATTTAAATGGACATGGGTCAATTACAATTGGAAATTTAATTATATTACCTAGGAAAATATCATAACCAAAAACCGACTTGACATTCCACAAACCTAAGAGGCATTCATGATCCCTACATGATTACAACAATCCCCTACAAAAAGGATATAATTAATGTGGGATATTTTACCACTAAATTAGAGTAAATTAAAAATTATATTTCTCTTGAAAATATGACATGTCCCATTCATAAGTTGAACATCTAGAAAAATAGTAGATATGAAGAAAATAAATAAATAAGAAGAAAATATCATAGATGGAATATAAAATCACACTATTGACCAACCCAACTTTTTAACCAGACTTATACCATTCCTAAATCACATTGTACATATTTTGGATAGGTATAACATATGACTTCTCCTTTTATGTTTTCATATCTGTTGGAAATCTTCTCTATCATGCGCCTCTCCTCCGCTGCGAATGCACATTCACCGCACGCTGAACGACACCTTCGTATTGAGTTTTCACATCTTACTCATTGGTTTCTTCTTGTTCATATGTTATTACTGTTTGATATTTATGTTTATGTTTTTAATTTTATAGTCTAAATTTGTATCTGAAAATCATGGTCATTGGTGGTCCTTGTTTTTGCACTAAATGAATTGCGTGTTGGTTGGTTCCTATTGAACATTTGAATATTGAAATTGGTAATTTTCTTATACTTGACTAATGAATGAATTCCCCATGATGATAAAAATTTTATGATAACCCATGAATTAGAATGCATAATTGAATAAGGGATGCTTTGTAAAATCTGAAATTTTTTTTGTTTGGTTAGAATGGTGTTGCGATTGTGAAAACAATTGTGTGTGTTTTTGGTGTTGCGGTTTTTGGCATGAATGGAATTCTATTTTTTTCATTGTGTAGTTCCTGTACCATTGAATATCAACCCAAACCATACCCATTTCAATGGAACCACCACTTTTTTACTAGTGAAATTCCATTGAATCTTAGAAAACCACTTCACTTGAGGACTCTATGGGACACTTTATGGACACCCAAGTCAAAAAACCATAACAACACATGTAATGAATAATTGCAACCCCAAGCACTCTATGGAAAATCATACCATATATTAGTTTAATACTATAGTTCATGACTGAAGACATTATGTTTTTAGAGAAAAACTATAAAAACTTGTTTTCAATAATGCATATAAATCCCATGTGGGATACTAAAACATTATAGTCCTAGGGATTCTCATAGATAGTTTCATTGATCAGGTGCTTGTGAAGATGGGTGTGATCAAATTTGGTCCTGAGTAATGCATGGATAAGTGCTCTTATTGTTTACCACAGCTAGTTCCATTGATTATAGTTGGATGATGAAACTGGTTGATCATATTTTGTGTATTTATCTGGTTAAATATTAATATTACTAAATCATATAGAAAGAATATGAATAAAGAATGGATGAATGCCAATTGGTTGATAAAAGAGTATGAAGATGTCATGAAAGAGATTATCAGGTTTGCAAATTATCATGCATATAACCCTTCTCAAATCCTTTGTATGTGTTTAAATTTTGGTTTTTCATGAAAAAATAGTCAAGAGGAGTTAGAAGAACACTTGATCAGTCACAGAATAGATCAAAGTAATACATTTTGGAATAAAATTTTGGAAAACATAAGTTGGTAGTGGATGGGATAACACTGAATTTTATGGACCATCTGATATGATTACAAGTGTGAATAATGAAGATGACCATACAGAGGATGTGATTACAGATGTGAATAATAACGATGATAGCATTGAGGAAATGACAAGGACCATTTAATATGAACATTGTTATTGCCCAAAATTGTTTGAGATGGTAAAGAGTTGTGAGAGGACGCCATTATATGCGGGTTCCCCTAAATATACAACATTGTTATCCATACTAAAGTTGTATAATTTAAAAGTAGTAAATGGGTGGAGTGATTCTAGTTTTATGGAACTACTTTCTCTTCTAAATGACATTCTCCTAGAAGATAATGAGCTCCTGGTATGAACATACGATGCCAAAAAAATGCTACACTCAATGGGTATTATCTTAGAAAGAATACATAGCTTCTTGAATGACTAGATACTATTTTAGAAGGACCGAAAATCACTTAATTAATGGAAAAAGTGAGTTACTTATAGATACAAGAAATATGAATCCAGTCCTACAAATGTTTTATGGTACTTTCCAATCATTCCAGGGTTTATGTGCCTATATGGAAGTGAGAACAATCCATGAAAATTGACATGGAATTAGGATAAAAGAATTACAGATGGGAAACTAGGACACATAGATGACTCTGATCTATGAATGATAATTGATCATGCATATCCGGAATTTGGAAACGAGTCGAGATTCATTTGTCATGCGTTATCTACAGATGGAGTGAATCCTTTCGGTTTTCAAAGTAGCACTCACAGTACACGGCCAATTATGTTTTAAATGATAACTTACTACCATGGTTATGCATGAAACGAAAATACATCATGTTATCTATGCTTATATCCAGACCAAAAAAACCAGGTGATAATATTGATGTTTATTTGGATCCATTTATCAAGGATTTGAATTTATTTTGGGATTCAGGAGTTACGTTGTATGATGCTTACAAAAATGATGATTTCACTTTGAGATCCATATTTTACTGGATATAAAATGACATTATTTCTTATAGAAATTTTTTAGGATATAAAATTAATGGAAGTCAAGGAATTCCCATTTGCGAACAAGGTACACAGTCAATTAGGTTGAATCATTCACCAATAACAATGTTTCTAGGAAATTGCAGATTTCTACCCCAATGGAATACATACTGATCTTGGATGACATCATTAGACGGAGGTTCATAATAACGTACAAAAATTTCTCCACTAACACGTGATCAATTGTTTGAGAAAGTAAATGATGTGGAAACTAATTTTGGTAAATAGTTTTCAAAAAACCATATGAAAACCAGTAGAAAAAAGAGATCAGTTTTTTTGAATTACCATATTGTAATTGTCTATTTTTCAGACATTTTCTTGATTTTGTGCATGTTGAAAACAATTCAGGTGATAGTATAGTTGGTATGTTTCTAAATTCAATTGAAAAAACAAAGGATGTAATAAAGGCTATGTTGGACATGGTTGAGATTGGAATACGAGAAGAGTTAGCAATAGTGAAGGGTGGAAAATGAACATGTCTTCCTCCTACTAATTACACTATTTCCATGTATAAGAGATATCTGTTTTTTTACTTCTTGTATTACAAAAAGGTTCCATAGGGGTATTCATCAAATATCAAGAACATCGTTTCATTGAACGATATAAAGATAAAGGGTCTGAAATTACCTAAAATCCATGTTTTGATGGAAGATCTAGTTCTTATAGCTTTACATTGAATTTTCCCCATGAATAACCACCATTCATTAATGAATATATGGTTCTTCTTCAAAGATGTATGTAGGAATGTTATAGACCCAACAAAATTTCCAACTATGGAAAGAGAGATTATCATCATATTATGTGAATTTGAAATGTTCTTCTTGCCAAAATTCATTGATAAGATGGTTCATTTGATGGTTCACTTGGTGAGAGAGATTCAACTATCTGGTCTTGCAAATTATATATGGATTTACCCCATTGAAAGGTATATGAATATTTTGAGAGGGTATGTCAAAAATCGAAGTCATCTAGAGGGTTGTATTGTAGAGGGATATATTTTTGAGGAAGCCATTGAATTCTGTACTGAATACCTGTCTATTATGGAAAGTGTTGGCCTATTGAAATCTCATCACACTGAGCAGCTTGAGGGTGAAGGAATTTATGGAAGAGAGGCTTTCACAATCAATATTATATATTGGGAGCAAGAACACCTTTATGTTTTTCATAAAAGTTTTTACGTTGACCCATATGTTAAAACCCATAATGAAATTATTAGGAATTTGAATACATATTGGGATAAAAAATGGATATCAAATACACATAATCGATAGTTTATAGGATGGTTTTCGGACCTTATTTTTAAGAAGTCAGATGAAAATCCAGACTCAATTTCATAACAAATTCAATGGATAATGGGAGGACTAAGTGTGTGTGTATTATCTTACAATGGTTATGTTATTATTTTTCATAAATTCTATACTAATGAACATGATGAAGAAAGTACCATACATAATAGTGGAGTTGTACATGTGGCTGAAGTGATACATGTTTTCTGTTTTATGGTAAAAAATCTAATTTATGACCAATGTCATTTTATGGCATCATCAAACCAATATGGGAGTTGGATTATACGAAATTCCAAGTGACGATTTTTCAATAAAAGTCGATTGATAATAAGAGTGTTGTTAAAATATATGAATTGGGATTTGGGAAATTGGATTTTTGTATAGAACGGGAGAAAGAAGAACCATTTATAATGGCATCACAAGTAGTACAAGAATTTTATGTTCTAGATCCTACAAATCGAAACTGTTTAATTGTTCTGTTATCAACCAAAACATCTAAAGGGTAAGATGAGAATTCAAAAGAGGATGACACTTTCATTGGGACATTATATTTATTTCACAAAGGCCCATTGTAGATAGAATTTTGTATGTTATAAGAGACCATAATGAAGGGATTTACATAGTCCATAAAGGAGTTAAATCTCATCAGCCTTTTAAAAAAGAGTGTTTAAAAATCTTGATATATTTTCAATATAATTTATATTGTGTTAACTTTTGTAATTATATGTTCGATATGGATTTTTTTAATCTAAATTAAATTTTAAACCACTTCTACAGATAATGACTTCTAGACCTACTGATGAGCCCTGTCATGAAGAACAATGGGTCTCTCAACCTGCAGTTACTGGCCCCTATTCATAGGAACAACATGTTTCTAAACCAATTGATACTGGTCCTACTGTTGATGTACAATAGGTTACTCATACTTTTGCTACTAGTTCCAGTGTTGATGCTAGCGCTCAGAAGGAACATAATGATGATGCTGAAACTGAGGAAATGGTATGCAATGAAACCATTTTGGAGAACAATTAACAATAACTCTATAGTTTTATAGTGTAATCCAAAATACATTTGTATAAAGAAAAATGCATCAAATTTCAGATGGGATGGAATAAGCGAGTCCAGCATGTTAACCCCAAAAATCCATCCTTAGTAGCTATATTGGAATCATCACTCGGCAAAGCATGCTGCTTGATATACAAGTGTGGAGCCATGTTATCAGTGGGCTTAAGACACTAATGTGGAAAGATATTACGGTAACATTATGATATCATATCTTTAATTTATTAAAATACAACAAAATATGAAAACATTGACTTACTGTACATCAACCATTATAGAGTGCATTTATATTAGATGCCTCACATAATGAATATGTATTAATATTTTTTGGAAGGATTCGTAGAGGATTCTACACAATTTTAACAAAATATCATGTTAAAGATACTGAAAGAAAAAATCATGTCACATCCACCTCCTCTTTATGCACAATTGATATCCTAGGGAGTTTGGGATTCATTTAGTAGTAATCATGCGTAGATGACTTTTAATGTACATTGTGTCTGGTAATACATTTTTTGACATTTCCTGTATTCACCACTTTAATTGACAATTTTTTTTTTGAAATAACAAATGAGTTCTGAAAATACGGAATTTTCATCAAAACTAGCATACCCCTACCATAAAGCAAGGATTTGATACGCTTCACTTTAGAAAAATTTGTACGTATATTAAATCTACCATAATAGTTTTATGTGATATAAAACAACACCAAAACCATGTTCCTATGTTTATATTCATTTTGATAAATTGAAATTGAATGAAAAATACATCCCATGTCATATGCTATGGAAGAAGGCTCGTGTAAATAAGGAGGGGATACTGATAGATGAAAACACACAAAAAGTGTCGGAATCATGTGTTAGTATGACATAATATAAATTTGTTTCTCATTAATTATCTATTGCATAACAATGATTAGATATTTTACTCTATTTTATATCTGAATTAGTCACAGGAATGAACAACACTCATACCAGATGCAGACATACATTCAGTGGCCTTGAAGTAGCCAGAATAGTATGGTCGCATTAGAGGTGCATGTTTTGGGGTGACACCCCGAATATATTTTCAGAATGAAAAACAAGCAGAATATCAAATTTAGGAAATGAAAAAGATGAATGAATCATTAGATTTGTTTGAAGAAGAATTACAGTAATAGAGAGAGCTGATAGCATGATTTATGGGGGAGTAAAATAGAAGAATCAACTCAAGAACAACACATGCGTGAAGATCCCCCCAAACCCCACTAGTTTTGAGGAGAGCCATTCCCCTAAAAAACAAGACTTATCTGAGGAATCAATGTTCTAATAATTGTTTATGTGAAATTTGAATCACATAGACACTGATACATTTCATGTACTGATATTCTACTAGGTGAAGATGATTGTGACTTAAATCAATCAACTCCCACCTATCACCTTATAGTGAGTGATATGGTTTTAAATATGTTGAACGTCTTGCTACATAGTAGACCAATCCCAACAGATCATTTCAGAGTGTCGATTAACATAACTCATGGGTTGAGAGTCGTGCTACCTGTTTGAAATGACGATGCCGAGATTCATATGGTTGAAAAATATGTTGAAACATTCATCGCATGACTTTCTATTCTTGTAAAAAACATATTGACAAGGAGGTATTCATTTCCAATTTATTTTTCAAGTTGTACCATTAATATTTAATGAAAAAAGGTCGGAACTAGTGAATTTTATTACAGAATGAAAAATGATATGGGTGTGAAACAAATGATCGACTCAAAAATATATCTAGGATCAACCAACCAATTGAAATGATCTACTGAGATCACCTTCAACCCTCATGTTCTATATCCACATTTAATATCATTTTAGGCTCATGTAGATACAAAGTTGATATGAATCAATACTCACACAGTTTAATTTGAAAAAATATGTATGGAGCGGATGAATCAGAATACATTAGTGCTGGAAATGTAAATGAAATCCCCATGTATGAATGTCTAGGTGCCTCACTTTTAAATTTATACCTGAGGTATGTTTTCATGATTTTATTTTACCAAAAACTGATATAGTATGATAATTATGAATAAAAACATTTCATATTTTTTCCAGGAATATATATGAAAAACAGTTGAATGGATTTCACCATGAACAAAAATTTGGACACATTAGTCCTCACGTCACCTCTTCAAAAGAAGAACTACATTCCGATAAAGAGGTTAAAATAAAGTAATCCCTTCTCAAATAATTTGAAAAGAAATTAAAGATGACAGACTCTTTTTAACACCAATGATTCAGGGGTAACACTCTAAAATGTAATCATATACACAATATTTTCATTTCTTTCAGTACATATTCATTTTTGTGTTTTTAAGAAGTATTGTATCTCATTACGGTCAATTTGGAAACTCTAAAAATCTAATTTCTGGATTCAATGGATGTATATCAAACAAACAGACTATACATGGTGGTGTTTTTCAATTTGTAATACACTAGATACAGCATTTTAGAACTAAAAATATATTTATATAATTTATATTATGTTTTAATGAAAATTATGTTATGATAGGGTGGTGATTCAATATCATCTACTTCGTGGAATGAATCCAGGACCTAAGGACAAGAATGCAAAACTAGACAAGTATCCTAGTATATAAAACAAGATTTCACTATCCAATCACTTATTAAAACTAATTACTTATTTTTCTTGATGTGTCTGCAGTGTCAAAAATAAAAAAATGGAAATTACTATGGTTATTATGTTTGTAAATTTATGAAAGAGATCATATTTCATCAACAAACTATCAACCATATAATATTATTTTTGAAAATAATTTCTAGTTCATTTAAATTATTTATTAATCCTTTGTGTATTTATATTTTTTTAGTACTACCATCATTGTCACAAAAACTCTTATTCACAAGATGATATATATGTGTTTAGAAACGAATGGGAAACATACCCGATGATACATTGTACACAAATAGGATGATGGTGAATTCTTACTAATTATGTTATCCTTATATGATCATTGATAAATCCCTTGTTTACACTTATTTATCATATATTATCACCCTTTATTATGTTTTGTATATTTAGTTTATGAAGAATTATTTTAGAAATGATATGTCTTTCTAGTAATTCTTATCTTAATGAGAGATTTTATGAAGTAGTTCATTATGATTCCATGTTTCCAAAAGCACTTGACTTAAACTATTATGGCATGGATTATTTATATGATGTATTTTGGTCATTTATGCTATTGTTTCTATTGATTTACTGTGTTGGATGAATATTGGTTGTGAATCACTCACAAATTTCATAACAAAGATAAGGATTCTTCACTACAATTGGTTAAATACTACTTAGCATAGCATCTAATCAGAACATATGATCAGGAATCCCCTTGATGCTCTCATCCAACACCATCTATATAATATCATCATTGAGTGTTCACTTTTTCTTTCTCTTTGGGAACCCATTTACCTAGAAAATTCGTGGTGGAATAGATGGAAAACTGAATGCTAAATGATGATATCATATAGATTGTGTTGGATGAGAGCATTAGTGGGAGGCCAGATAGAAATTTCTAATCAGATTATATTCTAAGTAGTAGGTAAACAATAGTAGTGAAGTGCACAAAGAATAATTAGTTTTCTTATTAACTTATACCTAGAACAAATAAAACATTTTAAAAGATGTAAATGTAATTTTATGATATAATATCACTATTTTAATAAAAAATTATATAATAAAATTTTGATTTTATTTTTATTATTCCTTGTAGGTTTTGTTTATTTTAGAGGATTTTTATCCATGTGACATGCCTTTTTAGAAAGTGAAATGATTTTGTGTATTCTCAATGACAGATGCAATTTTTTTATTTTCACAGAAAAATCATTTTCCATATAATTAATGTATTGTTTCATATTTATGTTTAATTTATTTCTTTTATGTAAGGAATATTAATCTACTCATATGTGATACAAATGTGTGATATTTTTAGGCCATTATAGTTGGTATTAGAGTAACAGACTTATTCAAAATCGAGAAAACACATTTAGTTGTTTTGATACATTAGATAGATGATCCATAAGTCATTTGAAATGTGTATGAATCAACCCCACCCTAATATGATAAACGATACGACTGGTATGACTCATAATGTCACTTTTTATTTAAAATTGACATTATTTTTAGTAAAAAAACACAACTGACATACTAAAAACAGAACAAACGCGTTCAGATTGTTTTTATACATTAGGAAAATGATTTATAAGTCATTTTTGACATATAGGAATTAATCACACCTCAATGAAACACACAATATACTAGTACGACTAAAATTGTGGCACTTTATTTAAAACTTATCATTACTTTTTGATAAAAACACAAGTGACATACTAAAAACCGATAAAAATCATTTTGATTATTTTCATATTTTAGGAAAATTATCTGTGTGTTATTTTTGATGTGTAATAATCAACCGCACCTCAATCTGACACATGATGTAACTGATATGTCTAAAAGTGTTAGTTATCATCTTGAAATTGACATTTTAGCTCAAAACGTGTCACTCACTAAAAACCATGAAAACCCACTCCAATTGAATTTCGAATTTAGGATGACGATTCATATGTTCTTTGTGATGTGTATGAAGTAGTCTCATATCAAATCAATGCATGATGGAATTTTTATGACTCAAAAAGCATGTTTCTAGTTTGAAATGACATTTTAGTAAAAAAACACAACTGGCATAATACAAACTGGGAAAACACATTCATATTTTTTATAATTTAGGAAAATGATCCATATGTAATTTGTGATATGTAGGTATTGACCTCACCTCAATTAAATGCACAATGTGAATTGTATGACTCAAAGAGTATATTTTTATTTAAAACTGGCATTAATTTAAAAAAACACACAAATTACATATTGAAAATTGATCAAACACATTAGGATAGTTTTAATACGTTTTGTAATGATCCATGGGTAATTTTTGATGTATATGGATCAACCACAGCTCAATCTGACCCACGATGTCACCAATACGACTAAAATTTTCCGTTATTAGTTTAAAATTGACATTTTAGCTCAAAACATTCCACTCACTAAAAAGGAAAACCCACTCCAATTGTCTTCATAGTCTAGGATAACAATTCATATGTTCATTGTGATGTGTATGAAGAAGTATCACATCAAACTAATGCACGATGTGACCTGTATGACTCAAAATGTGTGTTTCCAGTTTGACTATCCTTTGAGTGTTTAGTAACCTAGTCATTATATAGACCTTTGGATAACATGTACTTGAAAGAAGTAATGTCCTAATGTTCACTTGATCCCAAATATGTCGACGAGATTGTGGGTGCTTCTAGACTAGAGAAGACAGTAGTACACAATGTACTACCACGATTTGGAGCAACATTCCTGGATTGGGTACCTTCAAAGTTTTCTTTTTCCAGCCAAGTGCAATCTAAAATGGGCCCACCCTTATCACGTAATCAGATAGAGACATTATTAACAGAACTCAATGATGCTTTTATGATAGGAGGTGGAACTACTCCAACATCTACATTCCCCTCTACCTCATTAAGAAGTGAAACACTCTTGTCTCTTCGTCAAAAGTGATCAATGTCACGTCCCATCAGATGACAATCAGAACAAATCATTTTTCTTCTACAGTTTGAGGTAGTATGACCAATAATAGTACCTTCTTCACAATAGTGAGGAATTTTTTCATAATCCACTCTATGATTAATATCATCTTATGGAGTAAAAATAAAAACATTATCAATCCTTGGAATACTCAGATCAACCACTAACATCATACGAGAAAAATAGCCAAAAGAAACCATTTCTGTGGCACTGTCCATCCTTATTGGGACTTCTAATGCATATGCGATATAAAATAAAAATTTTAGATGCCATATGATCTAGTTTATGCCTTGTATTTTTACCCAATACTAGGCATAAGTCCCCTTGAAATCATACATGTTGAAATTTAGATGGAAATCATGTAATCTCAAAGTTCTTGGCCTTAAATCGATCGACCTAGTGCTCTAAGATTTCTCTTTCAAGTTTTCAGAAGGAAACATAATGTGGAAAAATACAAAACCTAAAAAACATTTAAAATAGGAAACACCCAAAATCATTTTAAGTAGGTCAACAAGATCAACAATTTTCAACAGTTTTATTCATTTTGATAGGTTTATTCAATCCATGATATAAATAATTTATAGAGATCTAACTATTCTTCAATAGTGCCATTGGATGCCAAGAAATGGGCTATTATGCCTTTTAAAATAATACACTATATTTTCTGGTCAATAAATACCGCAAAAGAACCGAGAGTGGAACTCACAAAGGTCATATTGTTCCATCCTTCTTTAACCTTAGTGCGCTGCAAATGGTTTCCTTGATGTGAGACCACTCGAAGGGAATCATAGGTATATAGATTCATACTTCTAGTGTTTTTTGTTACATCATGTCCACTGGTGAAAAATGAAGTTATAGAGTCCTGATCCTCTATCCTTTAATATTGTATATCATTTTTTAATGTATTCTTTCATATTAATGTTTAATTTATTTCATTATTGTATTACTAACATGATATTTGTTTTCTTATATGGGTGGAATTTTTTTCTTGAGTTTGGATTCTTTTTTTGGCAACTAATACCATGAAATACAATATTTTGGAGGGGATCATAGACACAGGAGGATAAAACATTAATTTTTTTAATTGTTTGTCGGATAATTTTAAATTTAACATCATAAAACATTATTTGAAATATATATTGTGGCATGTTTTTTTGTATACATGATGTCAAGTAAATGTATATAGGATTATTTTCAAAACTATTTTTTGAAATGTTTCATTCTTCTTGTGCTTTGTTCGTGTGTAGGTGTTGTTTTGTGCAGGTTTATAGGTTATAGGTGTGTTAATTAAATAAACAGCACATCCAAGGAAACTAGGACTTTATTAGCACTATTTTTAGGGTTGATAATGGATAATTTAATTAGCACTAATTAAGTGCTGAAAAATTGGGCCTTTATTAGCGCTCAAAATTTCAATGTCAAAGGAGACACCTTCTTTATCTTCATTGCGATTAAGAACACTTATGTATTAAGGGTAATTAGTAGTTAAATAATGGTAAATAGAAAATTTGAATAGTTTAGTAAAAGTAACTAAACATGCCTTAGGGAACTCTCTATCTCCCATTAAGGTAATTGTTTTATATAAGGGTACTCTATATCTCAAATAAGGGATACATGACCCCTATGTAATGGTATCCAAAATATTAAATTTCTTCTATAAGGTTAAACCATAATTGTGTAAGGGTTACCAACAAATTATTTTTATCACTTGTGTAAGGGTAACCTAAAAATTATATTTCTCACATAAGGGTAAATGATACTTTTCTAAGGGTAAACTGAAAATTATATTATTCACATAAGGGTAAAATATACTTGTATAAAGGAAATAGAGTGTGTCTAAATTCTATGTAATGGTACTAGTATACATATGGAAGGGTTTTAAATAATTTCTATTACTTATAAAGGGTCACTAAAACATTTTTTCAATCCCACATAAGGGTAACCAGGGTTACACATAATGGAAAAATTATTTCATAATACTAAATAATGGTAGTAACAAATGTCAACATTGTATCATGTGTGGGTAAAAAACATTCCTATGATTCTATAGAATGTTCCAAAAAATGTAAACATTCTTTACATTTCATATTATTTCATATTTTCACATACTGTAAGTTCATTATGAATATAATAAATGTTTTATAGTGACTAAAATTATTTATTAATTATTCAGTGTCAATTCAAATTTATTTTAGTATATTTGATGTTAAATTAAATTATACCCTCATGATATTTACTTATATTTATATTCATAATGATTTTCATGAAATTAAAATATATATATTCAAGATGGATGAAATATTAAAGGGTTCACGTTGAATATTGGAATGGAGTTTCCCAATGATATTAATATGTATTATTTATTACTATATTAATTTTTAAAAAATTATCCAATGTATCTGATGTTATTAGTTTTACAGGATATTGAGTAAGACACACATAAATATATAATTATTGAAATATTTACATCTGTAACATTATCTAGGAAACAAGAATGGGAAACATTGAAGTGGTTATTTAAAAAATTAACATGAAAAAGATTTAAAATTTGAAAGTGACTATACAAAAAAGCTCTCCATATTTATCATTTGAAAAAACTGGTACAACACAACAAGGTTGTGGAATTTTGGGATTTATACAGTTTTTGAGTATAATGTAAATTATCAACTCCTCTCAACCGAAGTAAAATTGTTCAATAAGTTTGTACTGTAGAGTTTATTACTAAATATACACTAAAAATATTATGATTTATTTTGGTAATGTGTTTTTACATTATTTTTATATTTTTCTATGTGTATAATTGTTAGGGGTTACAAAACCCCTTAAAAATGGATTATGGTTTGTGACTCCCAAATAGATGTCAGGAATTGGGTTGAGTCTCATGGATGGAAGAGGATACTGTTTGGTATGTTCCCATAGGTGGGAAAGTTGATGGTTTTTGAGTTTATTACAAAAAATATAATAGGGTTTGTAATTGGGTTGTGAATCCATGTGTGAAAAAGTCATAATAATATTTATTATAGTAGTTGTAATGGGTACCATCTTTCCTAGTTTGTGATAGTGTTGAATACTGGACATGTATCATTAAGATTCAAACCAATACAATAATAACTCTATCCATTTAAATTAATTTTTATGATGTATTAGGGTAATTTTATTTGGTATGAATTTTGGGTGAGTTTGAGTACATTTATCTGGCGAAATTTTTGGATTTACGTGAAAATTTAAAAATATGGATTTTGTTTTTCAATATTATCTTATTTAATTTCATTACATGTTTTTTTTATTATATTACTCTTATAAGTCATATTATAAATAGTAGAAAATGTAAAATTACTCTTTAAATATTTAGTTTTCATTAATGGATTGTTTATAAAGTGTTTCTTTTTATTTTTCTAAACTAATTTTAAAATTTCTACCCTTAGTATAACACTATAAGGTTTTAATGTGGATGTTTAAAATATGTTTTCAAATATTTATTATTGAGAATGTGGTAAAATAAAATGTATATAAATTCCCATTATGATTTTTAGGTACTACTTAAACTACCATTTTGATCATGCTTTGGTTCTGTCACGTTTAGTGGTTTAATCTGGGAAATTTTAAAACATATGGAAGTCTCCTGGGCTGCGAACGGTTGGCGCATGATTTTATGAAACCATGAACCCTTTTAGTGAAAACTAAATATTCGATCTTTTACTAGTTCATTGGATTTCTCAAGGACCCATTTTTCCTCATCTATACCCTTTCAATGGTTGATTAAGGAAAGGAGAGAGTTGATCGATCTCTTCCTAATAAGATTTATTCTCACATTCTCAATATCCTTCAATCTTCTTCTCTCCTCTTTAGGGATGGTTAGATCCTCCTATTGTTGATGGATATAAATTCATTTTCTCCAGATCTTGAATCTATGTTTTATTCTCAGATGTTTATTTTCGACATTCTACATTGGAGTTTCACGTTACGGGTGTTGTGTTACATGGTCTTGTGATCTATATTAGGTGGTTATGTTTACGAGTTTACAATTTATTTATCCTAGAATTGATTGATTTAAATTAATTATCTTTCAATTAAATTTTAAAAACCCAATTCAGTGTGAATTGTAATTTTAATTTTATTTGGAATAAAATTTGAGGAAAACCCTATTTCCAGTGAATTGGGGTGTGATTTTGGAATTGATGGGAATTGTGAAATTAAATTGTTAAATTAAATTATGAAATTAAATTATGAAATTGATTTCAAATAACTAATTTAAAAAAATGTATTAAATTGTTATAATAAGAACCTTAGTTGGTTTATCTTGAAAAACGCATGAATTGATTAAAACCCCATTTTGGATTTTAAATATAGAATATCATATTGAAATAGGGAATGGGTTAACTATATTTTGAATAGTTTTGAAACAATTTTCCCATTATTGATTGTTTGTTTTAGAGTATAAAAGCATGGATATTTAATGATTTATTTAGAACAAACAAGCTAGGTTGAAATTTAACAAGTAATTGAATAGTACTTTTAAAACTATACCATAAAATTATTGGAAGATCTTATCCCCAATGGGTTAGTCCTCTTTGGATAGTATCGGAGGGACGTGTGTGTACATTTCCATTATCACAATTTTAGTGTGTGAGGATCCTATAACTAGGAACTATTCTACCTCTTGGAAGATGGTCATATTTCGTATTCTTAAAAATTTGTTATATATTATATTGTTTGTAAACTATTTTACACAAACCCTATAAATTTATATAAAATTTTCTATATAAATATCTTATTAAGATATTGTTGAAAATATTTCGGTCAATTGTTTTGAAAAGAATGATTTTTTTAAATATTATCTTATACTGACATTTCTATTTATTAAAATTTAAAGAAATAAATTGGTAAATAATTACATAATCTTATTATGGAACACATGGTGAGTCCTTAATGAGTCTTTATATAACACTTTTCATTTTCATTCAATAATTTTTCGATTTCCTTATACCAGGTTCGAGCAAGGGGAAATAGCCTATTTGAGGTGGTGGTTGTTGATCTCTAGTCTTGTAGTGCTATGTATGTTAGGACTTCGGTTGAATTATCTTCTGTTTTAGAGTATATCATGGTTGTACCTTGGGTTTATATACCTTCCTGACTTCTGGTACTATTCTCCATGTGGAGTTTTCATTTTATCATACTAACTTACAACTATTTCTTCCCCTATATATGTGGGAAAACTATTCACTCTTTATCTTGTATAATGCCAAGTGCTAGTCACCAAACCATGGGGATTGAGAACCCCCATCATTCCATGTTAGGATTGACTTGGTTATCCTGATATCAGACTATCCAGGATTGTTTATGACAATATACATGTTTTTAAATTAATTTTAATGAAATATAAAATGTGGTTAACACTGTGTTAAATAAATAGATCCAATGTAGGCAATGGAATTTTGTGAATGTAATCATTGAATGTAACCTTTAAAGACCCTAGCTAGCTCTAGATTATTTAAAAACAGTTCAATAGATCCAATGTAAAACTTTATTATGATAAAATAATGCTAAATAAAATCTACATAAGAAAATGTTATTCACTGTTGTGGGTTCCTCAAATATATCTACAAGTGATATTATCAATTGTTTTGTGGTATTCTTATCCTAAATTTTCAAATCCACATTCTAGAATAATGAAATTTTAATCACCCCAAGTTCATTCCAATCAAGATTTTCTCATTCATCTTTTCCCATTGCTTCTAGTTTGAAACTCTTTAACAATAAATCATGATATTTCTGAATGATATTTTCTTTCATCATCATTTTAAAGATATGAATTTTTGTTCCATCGATTATTTCTATCCAGATATTTCTATCTTATGATTCAATCCTTTTAAAAAATAAAGATTTGCATAGAAATTTCAAAACTATATACCAAAGAGAATGTTACCCGAACTAACAAGAGAACTTCTAAGACTTCTCAGAATGAAGCTGTGATATTCCTTTGAATCCACTTGTTGAAAAATCCCCCATTATCCTTCCAATCCACTAGAAATATTAAATCCATAATCAATCTAGAAAAATCAGATTCCAGAATGGAACTCTATGAACGTTTGTGTTCCATAACATGGATGAAATAAATTCACCCAAATCATCAAACTAAGTAAAAAAAATTAATTTTTGCTCACATTATCAAATAGAAAACATTAATTCAAATATAATAAATTTAATAATGAAATATCACCTTTTTTACATGGTTGGGATTTATAGTTTACAACTATGAGAGAAAAACATTAACATCTATTTCATCACAAAGTAAAATATTACAACTTATGACTAATGAGTCATGTGGATTACTAAAACAAGTAATCACAATACATGAAAACAAATTTAGACCCACAATACAGTTTATAGATAGTTCCACTTATTAATTTTGTTTCACCAAACTCTAAAAAATGTAGGAGTCCATCCATTCCACTATATCCACTACCGA
Organism: Viscum album; assembly: GCA_963277665.1. Lineage (NCBI taxonomy): Eukaryota > Viridiplantae > Streptophyta > Magnoliopsida > Santalales > Viscaceae > Viscum > Viscum album. The sequence goes on from OY728138.1 coordinate 898,278,577, forward strand.
TCTCCTATAGTAATACTCTACACAGCTGCCAACTATGGTAAACAAATATCCACCCAACATAAATATAAATACCGAATATCTTCTAGAAGTACAAACAAAACATAATTATATAAAATAAAACTAGAACTGATAACATCATACGAATACCATTAAAAAATAACATACCTTCAAAATCTCATTCCATAAATATTGAAGGGAAAAACATTATTTCCACTACTTTAGAGAAATGGAGATATTCTAGAAGCACTCTTTTCATATGAACAACTTTGATTAACTCAAGTATACTTAAAAAAATTCAAACACAAACACCCATTTCTAGTTTATATTGAACCAAAGGTCGGACTTATGTCACATATCCCATACTACTATATGAAAGAGCATGGTTGTAGTGGTCAATTATGATTCAACCACTTATCTTCTTATTCTAGTGAAATGATCCCCAAATTATCATGGTGAAAAATAAAAAATAATAAAAATAATTATATAATAATTATGTTTTGTGAGGATATTTGAAATAAAAAGTTTTATTTAATCAAAAAGAAAATGAATAATGGAATGTGAATAAATATAATTGATCCCCACGTTTATATTCATTCATCATTTAAATGTGGGTGACCTTCATTCATAATTTTTTTACTTATATTCAAAGAACTAACACACTAATGTATCTATATGGTATATATAAAATGGTAGTTAACCCTAATTAGATATGTTGAGAATAAATTTAGAGTTGATAATTTTATCTACTAGGTATTTGTATTGAAGACTCAATACAGACCTAACACACGGCCAGAAACCTGAAATAAAATTATACATATCCTATGCGAAACACCCCATTGTGAGTAAAAATGTGTTGAAATATTTTATATTTATTTTATATTTAAGATATATTAATGATTAAATTAACTCTCACACATGTAGGCTAAAAATATTACATTCTAAGAATAATATATATTTCATGTTTTTTTTAACTAGAAGATATATCCAAATACACAATAAATTAATATAATATTTACAGAAAACTAATAATTAAATGAAAAAATGAAAATTTCGGTCACTAAATCCTCATCATCTATTTGGATTTTTAACCCAAAAAGAAAAAATCCCTCAAAGAGGTGGGGGTACTAATCTTGAATCTAACTCATGTGATTATACAATATCTCCTAAATATTTTTAATCCATTAAAAGTCCCACCTAATTGTTACCACACTCACCTAAAGGGTTTCATAATCTCTATTATAAATCAATACTAGGTACACCACAAAGGTGTTTTTATCTAAAAAATCCAACTCAACCTATCCTATAATTGGAGATAGGTTAATAACTATTCTCTTCATCTACAAAATGGTGAATATGTTATTCCATTTATATAACTCAAGGCATAACTTTAGGAGATAATTACAAATTATTAACATTAATGTGATATAGAATGTATCAATGGAACTCAAGTAATAGTTTCATCCCTAAAGAACCTATTCAAAACACATTTTGGTGGGACATTTAGAAACACAATGTGTTGTAACATAGAATTTAAAATCGCACCATAATAGGGGGAGGGCGAGTTGAATTAGTATGTAAATTCCTTTTTAGTTAAAATCTAATTTGGATATTTTTCTCATGTTATAGTTAATTATATGAAAAAAGCATGATTAAACACATAAACAATGTATCAAAATACAAAAAAGTAAATGAAATTTCATATATATTTTCAATTTGTTCATCGTTAAGGGAAACATCTATAGAGAATACATTAATGATATTTTGGCTTATCGAATGAACCAATTCTCACTTTTATAATTAAAAAATTTTATTTGGGGTTCTCTTATGATCCTAGGGTCACTCTATAAACTTTTGTCTCTAATTAATTATTTGTGAAAAGGTAGAATAAAAATATGGCACAATTTCTTGTGAGAAGTTTCTCTCATGAGATCATAAATACCAACCAAAAGGGTGTCTTTATTACTCATCAAATGCCACTAAAATTTCAAGATCATTAGTTTATTTACAACCCAAAATAATTGTTCCTCACTTTTCAAATTCCCAATTTTATAATTTTACTCTTTTTTGCTAGGTATCCCTCCCTAACTCTGTCTTCTTTTTATAATTTATATTTTAAAACTAGACCCATTAAACTTTTCACTACACACACACTAATTTGTTACCAAATCACCTAATAATATTTTGGTAAAACATCCAATTAATCATCCCACAAATTTACTTTTAAAATATTTTTATTCTTCAAAACTAATATGAAAATATCTATACCACGACATGACACACTTCATTACAATGAGAAACTATTCAATTTCCAAATCCATTAAAAACAATGAATTTTGTTACAGTGTGACAAATGGTGGAGAAAAAAAATTTATTAACTAAAGGTAGATAAATCCCCACTAATATTTTATGAGATCAGGTCATTTGGGGCATATTTTAAATTATTATGGTGAAACTCATCAAATAATGTTTTGAAACAAACCCCCCCATAAAAATGAACAAATTTCCCATGGGGTCATCCATACTCTATGACCACTTCTTCATTTCCATTCTAGTATATCATGTCGTGTGATTTAAAATATTTTTTTTGCCTTCATTATTAATCACCACTACCTAGAAGAAAACATTATTTTAATGGGATATTTTTAACAGTGTGTCTCTTCTAGTACGGTTCAACCTTTTCTTTTAGGTAAAGAGAGAAAAAATAGTTCTCTAATTTATTCTTACATAGACTCCACTATAATGTAAGAAATATAGATTAATTATGATGTAGTTTTCATTCCTAAAACCACCTCAAAAACTTCTCTAACTTTCACAAGACTCCACCAAATATCAACAAAAAGTTAAATAATTAATCTTCCATTATTTGAATAAAAAAATACAACACTTTATATAAATCAATGAATTCACTCTAAAATCCTCCTCCTTTTTGAACATAATTTCCAAAAATATCTATATTTCATGACCTTGGTTCAAACATCACATCCTTTAGGTTAGTTTGAAATTAAATGTATATCCAATTACCATAATGAAATTACACAATAATCTCAAAATAAAATGAAATAATTCAACTATCTCCCAAAGTATCCATGAGAAATGATCAATGTATAAAATAAGAGATAAACAATGATATACTTGTATTAAAATATATCTTTAGTTTTCAACCATTAGGAAAATAATTTTGATCACTAATGATTTGTAACTCCCTATAACTTAAATCATTCCCTAATTATTTTCCTTGAACATATCAACAGATCATGTATCCCCCTTTCTTTTGTTCTCCCTCAAATATAGACTCCGCCATGGGATAATAATTCTACTCTAGTACCACATTATTTCACCACTTATTTATCTTTAGGTACTCATTTTCATTGAAAAATATAATTTTATTTATGTACACGTATAATTAAATTTATTTGATAGTAATTTCATAAATTCATCCACCTTTTATAAAAAAAACTCTAATGTCAGATCCCTATCAAATATTAAATGAATGTTATGAACGTTAAAATCATATGGGTAGATAGGATATTTTGGACTTCATAAATCCAAGGGAGGTGGTTGAGAATCGATGTTCAAATGATTGTTTTCAAATTAAAATATGAAAAAAGTTTTTTAAGGTTCACTAAATTATATGTTATTCCAACATAATCTATCTTGGTCATTCCTTACTCCAGATGTTATTTAATAAAATGGAACTCAATAAAATTTTCATCATGTGTGAATGATATACCAAATTATTAATCAATTCGATTTCACTATTTCTATCAAAATGAATCACTATAAAAACATTAAATCAACCAAAAATTCATTAAATATTTTTTCGTACATAGAAACTTTATAAATTTCAAATGTGATGTCCCAAACCAGGATTTCACTAATGGTTCTCCGAGCCGAGTGGGACACATAGCCTCAAGCCCATCTCCCTGAACTCTAGAGGCTACTGACATATATAAAGGGCCAATAGTGTGTCTACGGGAAGAATATTCCCTAATTTATAGTGTTTATGACATCAAATTAGTATGATAATAGGTCAATAGTAGTGGAAGAAACATGATTATATGGCGAAATTAGTGAAATAGTAACCAACACCGCAAAAGAAAATAGGATTAACAAAAAATGAATCAACTTGAATAACTAATAATAATATACAATATATAAGGGTGGAATGTCATTTATATTGAAATCAAGTAAAACATAACACAAGTAATAGACAATCATGGTAGGAAAAGGTAGAAAAAATGAATAAAAACTATCCAAATAATCGCATTCTCCAACTCGATCATCTACTACTAGATCCATCCAAAAAGAGAAATGGATCATGATTTTGAATCATTATACTTCCATTATTCGACACCTACATACATATAGTCTACATCGGTACCATAGGTTCCAAGATAAAGTGAGATAAATCTCAGTAGGCTATTATCAATGGTTTCAAAAACATACTTTCAATATAATATAAACTAAAGGTGTGAAAACCTGCATTTATATAAAAGTGAAACTATACAATAAATGTAAATACCTAGGTACCTACTTCATCCCTTAGATTCTATCTTAACACACTACTTGTACATTAATTAATTGTTTTCTAGTTCATACAAAAAGTTCACATGAGGCATACCCATCACTGACATCACCTCGTGAAAGTAATAGATGTGGTTCCCAGATATAACAAGGCAACCATTATGATTATAATATTGAAGATCTTCCAGGGTAATCACCAAGAAAACATGAAATAATTACTATAATGAAAGGTTCTATGGTAGTAACCAAGGAAACATACACCTCAAGGGTCTCCAAATAGGTAGCAACTGTAGCCTAGATAAGGGTAAGAGTGTAATATGAGGAGCATGATCTAAGGAATTACACAATATAATGATATAACTGAGTCCAAGGAATAAATTCAAGGTAAATAGGATAGGATATGGCTAGGTCTAAGGACATAAACAATACACTTTATGTCCATACAATCCACATTGGATCCACAGAGTGTATCTAAGGAATCATGTAATAGTAAATAATGGAACCTATGTTGTCATACCAAGAATCCAATGATTGACGAGGATCAAGTTATAAGGTGGGTATCAACTAGAGAAACTAATGTCCTAGAAACAGAAAGGTATCCCTAAGTGATCATGGAATTCAATAAAGAATCCCAATGAAAAATCAAGTTAGGCCCTTCGATTGTTTATGTCAAGGTCAATGTGTAATTTGGAATCTTACATTCAATTCATTTAATGTTTATGAAATGTTATGACTATGCTAATAAACAAGTCTAAGGTTTATTCCATACATTCTATACAAGTGAAAATATGTCTCTAGACATGAAACCAATTAGTTAATTAATTTTGGGGATTAATCCATATCATTTTAATAGTCAAGGTTCAAGCCAAATCCTTTCATTATCTTAACAATGCCAATTGGTCATAAAACTGTTTTAGTCATTTTACATTTAAATACTTGATTATATCCTTTATCTTTAAATATGTGACAAGGCTATGCTAAGGATGAGCAACCACAACTGAACCATTGTTTATAATTAGGACATTTAATATTCATACCATATACTTTCCGATTCCATTAAAAAATTATTAATCAAGATCTATTAAGGAACTTAACATAGATGTGTAAAGTGGGAAGGGATTATGGAACTATCAATTTAACAATTCAATATTAATTTAATACAATAAGTCTTACCATTAGAGTGTTCAAGATCAAACATATATTAATGATGTCTCAAAGATGTAAAAACACTAAAAACCCAAGTATGGAATACCAGACAACAAGAGGTGGCTGGAGTTGTGGGAGTAACCAACAACAATGAATTACATATATGATAAGGTTCATGGTACACAATGCTTACAACTATAAGAATGACAAATTAATTCAGTAAACAATACTCTAGGAAATTACCGTGAAGATAAGATTATATCCAAAATGTTGGATGGAATATTAAGGGTTCATGTTGAATATTGTTAGGGAGTTTCCCAAGGATATTAAAATGTGTTATTTACTACTATATTAATTTTTTTTAAAATATCCACTGTATGTGATGTCATTTTTTTTATAGGATATTGAGTAAGACACACATAGATATGTAGTTTTTGAAATATTTACTTGTGTAAAATTATCTAGTAAACAAGAATGGGAAACTCTGAAGTAGTTATTTAAAAAAATAAACATGAAAAATATTTCAAATTTGAAAGTGACTATATAAAAAAACTCTACATATTTAGTGTTTGAAAAAACAAGTACAACACAACAAGGTTGTGGATTTTTGTGATTTGTACAGTTGGTGAGTATAATGTAAATTATCAACTCCTCTCAACTGAAGTAAAATTATTCGATAAGTTTCTACATTAGAGTTTATTACTACTTCAACACTCAAAATATTATGATTTATTTTGGTAATGTTTTTTATATTATTTTTATATTTTTCTATGTGCATAATTGTTAGGGGTTACACTACCCCTTAAAAAATGGATTATGGTTTGTGACTCCCAAATTGAAGTCGGGCATTGGGTTGAGTCTCATGGTTAAAAGAGAAAAAATGTTTGGAATGTTCCCATAGGTGAAACAATTGATGGTTTTTTGAGTTTATTACAAAAAAATAGAAATGGTTTTGTAATTGGGTTGTGAATCCATGTCTGAAAAAGTCAGAATAATATTTATTATAGTAGTTATAATGAGTACCATTTTTCCTAGTTTGTGATAGTGCTGAAGAGTAGACTTGGATCATTTAGATTAAAACCACATAAAAATAAATTTGTCCATTTCCATTAATTTTTATGCCATATTATCCTAATTTTATTTGGTATGAAGTTTGGGTGAGTTTGAGTATATTTTTCATTTGTAATTTTTATATTTACGGGAAAATTTTAAAATATGGATTTTATTTTTCAGTATTATCTTATTTAATTTTCTTTTTTTATTATATTACTCTTATAAGTAATATTATACATATTTGGAAATTTTAAAATAATTTATAAATATTTAGTTTTAATTAATTGATTGTTTATAAAGTGTTTTTACATTTTTCTAAACTAATTTTTAAATTTCTACACATAGTATAACATTATAAGGTTATAATGTGTCTCATTAAAATATTTTTTCAAGTATTTATTAATGATAATGTGGTATTATAAAATTTATATAACTTCCCATTACTATTTTTAGGCACTCCTTAAACTTCTATTTTGATCATTGTTTGGTTGTGTATCATTTAGTGGTTTTTTCTGGGAAATTTTTTAAAAAAATTGGAAGGCTCCTGGGCTGCGAATGGCTGGCGTATGATTTTCTAAAACCATGCACCCTTCTAGTTCAAACTCAGGATTAGATATTATAATAGGTCATTAGATTTCTCAAGGACCCATTTTTCCTCATCTAAACCCTTTCAATGGTTGATCAAGGAAATGAGAGGGTTGTTCTATCTCTTGCCAGTAAGATTTATTCTCACTTTATCTATATCCTTACATATTCTTCTCTCCTCTTCAGGGATGGTTAGATATTCCTATTGTTGAGGGATATAAATTCATTTTATTCAGATCTTTAATCTATGTTTGATTCTAAGATTTTTATTTTCGACATTCTACATTGTAGTTTCACGTTGTGGGTGTTGTGTTACTTGTTCTTATGATCTATGTTAGGTGGTTATGTTTACGATTTTCCAATTTATTAATACTAGAATTGATGATTTAAATTAATTATCTTTAAATTAAATTTTAAAACCCCAATTCAGTGTGAATTGGTATTTTAATTTTATTTGGAATGAAATTTGGGAAAAACCCTAATTCTAGTGAATTGGGGTGTGATTTTGGAATTGATGGGAATTCAGAAATTAAATTGTTGAATTAAATTCTGAAATTAAATTATGAAATAGATTTCAAATATATAATTTAGAAAAATGGAATAAATTGTTATAATAAGAACCTTATTTGGTTTTATCATGAAATACGCATGAATTGATTAAAAACTAATTTTGGTTTTTAAATGGAGAATAACATATTGAAATGGAAAATGGGTTAACTGTATTTTGAATAGTTTTGAAACAATTTTCCCATTATTGATTGTTTGTTTTTGAATATGAAAGCCAAGGTAGTTATTGAGTTATTTGGAACAAACAAGCTAGGATGAAATTTCCCAAGTAATGGAATGGCGCTTTTAAAACTATTGCATACAATTATTGGCAGATCTTATACCCAATGGGTTAGTCCCCTTTAGTAAGTATTGGAAGGAAGTGTGTGTACATTTCCATTTTCACTATATTAGTGTATGAGGATCCAATAAATAGGAACTATTCTAACTCTTGGAAGATGGTATTTTTTCTTATTCTTAATGATTTTTTATATATTCCATTGTTTGTAAACTATTTTACAAAAACCCTATAAATTTAAATAAAATATTATATATAAATTTATTATTATGATGTTGTTGAAATTATTTCCATGAATTGTTATGAAAATAATGATTTTTTTATACATTATCTTGTAATAACATTCTTATTTATTAAAATTGAAATAATTACATTGGTTAATAATTATATAATATTATTATAGAACACTTAGTGAGTCCTTAATGTGATTTTAGATAACACTTTACATTTTCCTTCAATAATATTTTGATTTCCATCTACCAGGTTCGATAAAGGGGAAATAGCCTATTTGAGGCGGTGGTTGTTGATATCTGGTCTTGGAGTTTTATGAATGTTAGGACTTCGGTTGATTTATCTTTCTGTTTTAGAGTATATCATGGTTGTACCTTGGGTTTATATACCTTCTTGACTTATAGTACTATACTACATGTAAAGATTTCTTTTTTATCATACTGACTTAGAACTATTTGATCCACTATATATGTAGGAAAACCATTACCTTTTTATCTTGTATAATGCCAAGTTCTAGTCACCAAACCATGGGGATTGAGAACCCCCATCATTCCATGTTAGTATTGAGTTAGTTGTCATGATATCAGAGTATCCAGGATGGTTTGTGACAAAATATATGTTTTTAAATAAATTTTAATGAAATATAATATGTGGTTAACACTGTGTTAAAACAATATAGGTTGGGATATTGTCATTTCAAAGAGGGAAATATTTATCTTTTTGGTAATTTCAAAAAGGGGGAGAGTTTTTCATTTTTTTTCAATTATCAATCCTCTATAGATGTCTTATCATCATCATGTCACCAAGGGAGTACCAAACCATGAATCCACATCGTCCATCAAGATTAAACCTAGTCACAGACTGTATGACTCCAAAAAAAATTTAATATTATAAATGGAAATTTTTGGTGAATAAGATCACTTTATATTGTTCAATGTAAAAAAATACAAGTAATATAAATTCACTAGTTTTATTCTATTAGTTGGGTGGCAAAAATGAAAATGCTTAAAAAGATTCGTTTTAGACCATGCAGTGGCCCCTGAGGCATGCCATGTGGTGATATGGTGTAGGGAAATAGTAAACCCCTAGGTTGATTTATTCCCATCAACAGGAAAGGGGTGTGTCTCCATAGAGTCATCCATTTCCAACCAAGGGAATAAGATGGGTTGGTAAGGACCTAATATGGGTCTCGCTACTCCACCCAGCAGAAGGGGTTGGTTTGGTTATAGGAGAATTTGGACCCATTGAGTATTAATAGTGAACACCTTGATCCATCAAGGTAAAGGCCAACTGGATGCTCAATTGGTTGACCAAAATTTCATGGATCCTCTAGCAATATGGTGTGTGTAACTTCTTTACATTTTACATGATAAAACCCAGTTTTTCTATTTGATGAAACCCTAAATAATGATCATTTTGCAGGAACAACCCCTCCTTCCACCTACAACCCATCCTCTAGCCTCACTACCAGCATCCACCACCATTTTATTATACTTCAGATTCTGTTTCTCTCTCCAACTATGGAACTCCATTTCTTGAGATTCCATTGTGAACTACATAACTAAAGCACACCATCCCACCTTCCTTGCTTATTCTATATTTCAGGCCATAATACATTACTACCTTTATCTCTCATGGCTATATTCGGGATTAATGGATTCCTCATCCCAATCATGATGTGAAATAGAGACATGATAGAGTGACATGGAGAATAGGTGGATGGTTGAGTGGCAGGGTTGGTTATAATTCCCCCATTATCATTCCAATTCATCTAGAGTAGTCAATCTAGGATAAATCTAGCAAAAGTAGATTATGGAATAAAACCCTCATAAAATTGGAGTTATTAATATTTGGATAAATAAGTTAAAAAAATAAACACACTACATAGAAGAAACATCATCACTATTCTATTAATAAAACAAAAGATTCATGCAAGGAAAATAAATTTAATAAAGATAGAATACTTTGGTTTTAAATGGTTCAAACTATAAGTCATACATCCACAAGATAAACACTGAAACATTCCATTTCACTAGAGAGAAATATATTACATATTGTCACTAATTTTTCATCTATATTAGTAAAAAAAGTAATTTCAATACAATGTTAAAATTTTCCCACCATTCTATTTATAGTGATTTTTTCTTTTACTAACCTATGAGAAATGTGGTTGTGTATCCATTCCAATATTTACACTACTAATATCCTATAGTAATCTTTAATGTGACGAACTAATTTAGTAAACCAGTATCCCCTAGAAACAATATAAACATATTCTATATTTTGTATGTAATGTCCTAACAAACTTATAAACAAGACCACCTGTCATAAAGAATATCAAAGGAGCCTCATTCTAAATCAACCTCTTCAAGGAACCTCCTTTAAAAAAGTCTAATGGGAAAACCAATATTTTCAATAATTTTAGGTACTTAATATCTTCTATAACCACTTATTCTTGTCGAATGAATTCTATCAACTAAAGTAAACATTACACAATCTCAATAATCTTCTACTCGAAGACTAATTTAAAGAAAATCATGGAACCACATTCATATTCTACTACATACAATTCTTCTACACATTATTTCATTCACCCATGATTGATTGAAGGTTTATTTTTCCATAAAATCTTTAGACTAAAAATTTTAATGGATTTTTCCGCTAGAGTATGTATTCGTTCCAATTTTTTTAACTCCAACCCTCCACTGTCTTGTATCTTTGTAATGTAATATCACATCACATTAATGTCTTTATTTCTTAAATTATTCACTATATTCTTATTGAAATTTATAGTACATTTATTGTTATAGTATATATACAATTTCCCTTGAATTCAATTGAATTCTTCAACTAAACACCTCAACAACACCTTCTCTTTACTAGCTTCTATCACAACCATATATATCTCTTCTATTATAGAAAGTGTAATCAATGGTTGTAACCTTGATATATAGTTGATATTGGTTCCACAAAAAGTAAAAACATATCCAATTATACTATTCCCAAAATTTGAACAACCCTAAGAGCATGCATTAAAAAACCTGATTAGTAGAACGTCATCTATGAAATAATGAGTAGTACCTTATGTTTTGTTTTGATACCAAATAACATATTTATAAATTCCCAATGATATTTAACATTATTTTACATGAACCGACTGACCACTCCCACAACATGAGGGATATCAAGATGAGTAAGCACCATAGAATAAATTAAAACTATGACATCTAATGAATATTGAAATTTTTCCAAGTACTTAATTTCTCATTCCATTCCTGGTTATTGTTATTTTTTAAGTATAATGTGACCAGTAAGGATTTTAAACTAACTTATATTCTCTTAGTCCAAATTTATCAGTGATATTCCGGATCAAATTATTTAATGATAAAACCAATATCCCATTTATCTTGTCAAATTAAATCCTTATGAAAAATGATATTCATTTCTTCAATAATATATTTCAGGTCAAACTTTATAGAAAATTACACCACAAACATAACAATGTGCTGAACCTTATGACCCACCAAAAATATATCATCCATTTGTAAGAGTAAGATAATGAATTCATTTCCACCGATCTTTTTTTGGTAATATAAATTAGATGAGTTACATTATTTAAAACAATTATTCTCCCAGAAGGATTTCAATATTAAATCAAAACACCTAGGTTCTTATTTGAAACCATAAAGACTCTATTTTGGTTTTCACTCCAAGCCCTAATTCCAATTGTCTAGGAAACCAACTACTTGCTTCATATAAATTTATTCAAAAAATATCTATAATGAAAATTTACCCTCACATGAATTTGTTAAAAGTTAATATTTTTTGAAGAACGAAGGAAATAAATATTTTATATGGTAGTATGGTTAACTAGAAAATTGAATATTACCTAGAAGTAAACACCTTCCTTCTACAGATGCCATTTCACAACCAACCTTACCTTAATCATATTCTTTTCATGACATTAATAATTTAAACAATATAAACAGTTTTCCCAAAGTTATTCATTCACCTGTGGTAATTCCATTGTCTGCTAGGTGTTATTCACTGACAATGAATCAAATTCCTTCTAAATTGCTAACTCATACATTCAGAAATTACCTAGAGTGGCTACTTATTCTGAAATTTCTTCTTCTCATAAATCCATTAAAAGTAAGAATCCAATGTCTTATCCATAGCTCTATACCATTCATATAACCCTACATTCTCTCATAAAAACAACCAATGATTTTGTTTCTAATAGAACTATAAGATACATTTATTTACATTATTTAACTTAAGATAGAAATTATTCATTTCTTGCACATGTGGTATGTATTCTATTGGATGAAATTATAAAATTTCCACTACACTCTTTGAAAATTCATTCAGAATATGTGACCATATAAAATAAGTATAGACATAAATTTTTTTTTTCAGATTTTGTGATCATATATAAAAACAATTCATATCAAAATGAAATGAAGTTGAATATTTATTCACAACCTCTTTCCCTTTTAATTTCTGATATTTACAATATATTTTCTTATTCAATGGAAGATTATGTCTTCTGAAGACATTCATATTTTCATCATCACAAAGATGAAATCTATGTCTCTATCATTATATATTATGATTAATAATTCCTATGATTTTTTAAGATTATCTATATCTTTTTTATCCACACACATGTAGGCTAAGATTCTGAAAACTCTTAGGTGAGAAATTTTATGAATTTTTCTATACTATAGTTCTTCTAGTAATTAATGTACCACTAGTTCTAATTGAATTTTGGTAGTTCAGTATGTTACTATTATAATTGATTTTCTTGAAAACTTATATTCATACCATAATATATAAACACAAATCTTATTTTCTTCATCAATGTTCAATTCATTCTATCATTTATTCCATTTTGTTCAGATATTCTTTGAACATTATACTCATGTTGGATGATTATACGCCTATAATAATTATTAAAATATCTTTTAGTAAACTCATCGACATTATCTAATCTCAGAAATTTCATATTTTTTATGGTTTACCTTTCTACCATTTCCTTCCACTGAAAAAAGATTCCACATACTTTACTTTTAAATTTCATAAATTATGACAATAATTTACTGACGAAATCATAATTAAAGGTAAGAAATTAATTTTCCTTCAATGAATCATCTATATGAACCTAATTTATTTGTATTTTCTTATGGATATATTGAAATATACCTTATATGGATTCATAAGTATACTAATTTTTCATCTTATTAAGTTTGAATGATCAAGATTTATTATTTATCTATCAGCTACAATAATATAATTTTCTCACTAAGGTTCTAATACCAATTTTTATAATGTTACAAATATCTAGAAGTTGAATTTATAGTCTGTGTACCTCCCACTTCCCTTAATATTTGATACATGGATTTTTATTTTACCCCATTGGCTATTAAAAAATATTCTTGAGTAATATTCCATACTCCTTATACAAATGTGGTTCAGAAACCTGATTCATCCAGCTAACCAACTGAAATCAGGTTCTTTTAGAGACATGGAACATGATATAATTCATTTAGTATATGGAAACATCCATTTTTAAACTGAACATCTACATATATATTTTTTACAATGTCAAAATCTTTATCATAAAGAAGATGAAATCTACCAAAATTTTAAGATACATAACTTGCAATTCATAATTCTTTTCTTGTGGAATGAAAATAATATCTAAAATTAATAATCCAAGATTTCATTTGAGTATAGTCACTCAAAATTATATTTACACTACTCTACACTGTTGAATGTAGTTATATAGATATAGTTCTTATAGTGGTTGTTTTACTATCATGAAATTATATCTTTAGGTGACCTTATTTTCTACAATGCCAACAGATAGCCTCAGTTATATAATTATTACCTCTCCCCCTCTCCCCTGATTTTCATTATAATTTCTTATGATTCTTATGATGAGGTGATCAAAACCTTTTTTTTTCATATTCAGTATATTGCAAGAATAATCTATAATCAATCTCTCCATTGGAGATCCTCATTGAGAATCATGTTATGATCATTATTTAACACCTAGTCATTATTTTCAGTTGATCTACACATATTCATCACTATATCCTCCCCTGATACTTATATATATTTCGATAGTGGAATTTTGCAAAAATAATCATTGAATGTAACCTTTAAAGACTCTAGCTAGCTCTAAGTTATGCTAAAACAATTCAATAGATCCAATGTAAAACTTTCTTATGATAAAATCATTCTGAAAAATCTCTACATAAGAAAATTTTAGTCACTGATGTGGGTTCCTCAAATATATCTACAAGGTATATTATCAACTGTGTTGTGGTATTCTTATCCTAAATGTTCAAATCCACAATCTAGAATAATGACATTTTAATCACCCCAATTTCATTCCAATAAAGCTTTTCTCATTAATCTTTACACATTGCTTCTAGTTTGAAACTCTTTAACAACAAATCAAGATATTTCTAAATTATATTTTCTTTCATTATCATTTTAAAGAAATTAATGTTTCTTCCATCGAATCATTCAATCTAGATATATCCATCTTAAGATTCCATCCTATTAAAAAATAATGATTTGCATAGAAATTTCAAAACTATATACCAAAGAGAATGTTACCTGAACTAACAAGATAACTACTAAGCCTTCTCAGAATGAAGCTGTGATATCCCTTTGAAACGACTTTTTGATAAATCCCCCATTATATTTCCAATCCACTAGAAGTATTCAATCCATAATCACTCTAGAAAAATCAGATTCTAGAATGAAACTCTATGAACATTTGTGTTCCATAATATGGATGAAATAAATTCACCCAAATCAGCGCCCTAAGTAAAAGAAAATAATTTTTTCTCACATTATCAAATAGAGAAAATTAATTCAAATAAAATAAATTTAATAATGAAATATCACCTATTTTACGTGGTTTGTATTTGATGTTTACATCTATGAGAGAAAAACATTAACTTCTATTTCATCGCAATGTAAAATATTACAACTTATGACTAATGAGTCATGTGGATTACTAAAACAAGTAATAACAATACATGAAAACCAATTTATACCCACATTACAATTTATAGATAGTTCCACTTATTAATTTGGATTCACAAAACACTAAGAAATGTAGGAGTCCATCCATTTCACAGTATCCACTACCGATCTCCTATAGTAATACTATGCACTGATGCCAACTATGGTAAAAAAATCCACCCTATATCAACCTAAATACCCACTATCTTCTAGAAGTACCAAGAAAACATAATTATGTAAAATAAAACTAGAACTGATAACATCATATGAATACCATTAAAAAATAATCTACCTTCAAAATATCATTCCATAAATATTGAAGGGAAAAACATTGTTTCCACTACTTTAGAGAATTGGAGATATTCTAGAATCACTCTTTTCATATGACCAACTTTGATTAACTAAAGTATAATTCAAAAAATTCAAACACAAACACCCCTTTGTAGTTTATATTGAACCAAAAGTCAGACATAGGTCACATATCCCATCCTACTATATGACAATGCATGGTGGTAGTGGTCATTTATGATTCAACCCCTTATCTTCTTTTTCTAGTGAAATGATACCCAAGTTATCATTGTAAAAAATAAAGAATAATAAAAATAATAATATAATAATTATGTTTTGTGAGGATATTTGAAATAAATAGTTTAATTTAATCAAAGGGAAAATGAATAATGGAATGGGCATAAATATAATTGATCCCCACCATTATATTCATTCATCATTTAAATGTGGGTGACCTTTATTCATAATTTTTTTACTTCTATTAAAATAACTAATACACTAATGTATATATATATGGTATATATAAAATCATAGTTAACCCTAATTAGATAAGTAAAGAACAAATTTAGAGTTGATAATTTTATTTACTAGGTATTTGTATTGAAGACTCAATACAGACCTAACACAGGGCCGAAAACATGAAATAAAATTATACATATCCTATGTGAAACACCCCATTGTGAGTAAAATGTGTTGAAATATTTTATATTTATTATATATTTATTATATATTAATGATTAAATTATCTCCCACACATATAGGCTAAAAATATTACATTCTAAGAATAATATATATTTCATGATGTTTTTTTAACTAGAAGATATATCCAAATCAACAATAAAATAATATAAAATTTACAGAAAAATAATAATTAAATGACAAAATGAAAATTTAGGTCACTAAATCCTCATCGTCTATTTGGATTTCTAACCCAAAAAAGAAAAACTCACTCAAAGAGGTGGGGGTACTAATCTTGAATCTAACTCATTTGATTATACAATATCTCCTAATGATTTTTAATCTATTACCAGTCCCACCTAATTGTTACCACACTCACCTAAAGGGTTTCATAATCTCTATTCTAAATCAATACTAGGTACACCACAAAGGTGTTTTTATCCAAAAAAATCCAACTAAACCTATCCTATAATTGGTGATAGGTTAATAACTATTCTCTTCATCTACAAAATGGGTAATATGTTGTTCCCTTTTTATAACTCAAGGGATAACATTAAGATATAATTACAAATTATTAACATTTATGGGATCTAGAAAGTATCAATGGAACTCAAGTAATGGTTTCATCCCTACTGAACCTCTTCAAAACACATTTTGGTGGGACATTTAGAAACACAATGTGTTGTAACAGAGAATTTCCAATCACACAATAATAGGGGGAGGGGGAGTTTAGTTAGTATGTAAATTCCTATTTAGTTAAAATATAAGATGGATATTTATCTCATGTTGTAGTTAGTTATATGAAAAAATCATGATTAAACACATAACCAATGTATCCAAATCCTAAAAAGTAAATTAAATTTCATATATATTTTCAATTTGTTCACTGTTAAGGGAAACATCTACGGATAATACATTAATGATATGTTGTCTTATCAAATAAACCAATTCTCACTTTTATAATTAAAAAAATTTATTGGGGGATCCCTTCTGATCCTAGGGTGACTCTATAAACTTTAATCTCCAATTAATTATAAGGCATGTCATCTTCACACAATATTACTAAGTGGAGAGTAATTCAAGTAAATGTTGCCTATATATGATGCTTCATATCCAAGCTTGCTAGAAAAATATTTTCCTTTACAAAGTTATAGAAAAAAGGAGGTTAAATATCATTAAACTGATGATTGTCAGGAATCATTTGACAAAATTTATAAATATCACTTAATCCTGCAATTTTTAATGTCACATTATGATGCAAGACCACTTATTTTTTATGTGTTAGAGTTAGAGTGATCATTTTGTTCCTTCCTCACAAAAAAAATGATGCCAGCGATAAAAGAAAAGTCTTATATTCCTTTCAAACCGTGATAAATTCTAATAATCATTATTTTAATACTGAGAAGAGATATCTAGAATTAATAATTATAGTTAAAAATATAATGCACTCTACAACATCACGAGTTACATTTATTCTCTCATAGCTACCCACCCAAATACATTCTGTGTTATTTGATATTGACCGGACATCTGTCTCGGTGGGTGGTTATCCTACAGTTGTTCAACATTCATTTCATGCCACGAAAAGAAATCAAAGTCTAGGAATTAACAGAATGTTTAGCGTAGAACCCCTTGGAATAAATGAATTTATTGGACACTAAACTAATTGATGAAAAGGGTTTCTCTGTTCAAGAGGACCCCCATATATTAGAGATATATTTTGAAGGTGTATCTATAATCGTGACAGAAAAGAGGATGGAAGGCCCTAAGCTCAACAAAGTGGGACTAAGAATCATTATCATATATTTTAAAAATGATTTCTTGTCAGACCCTTTCATACATTTTTATGTGTTCATGAGAAATAAAGCAGAATATCTTTACCTCATTCTATTACTTGTTCTAGAAATTCAAGTACAAGTGAATAAACTGAAGATAAAAGTTAATTCTGAACTAGTCATTAAGAAGGTAAATAAATATTTCCCTATCAAAATGGAAGATATAATCACCCTGTTTAGCCATATCTGATGATTAATGTCAGAATTCTCTTTGGAACTGACAATGAATCACTTCCCATGGTCAATAAACATCAAATGCCTCTAAAATTTCCAGATCATTAGTTTATTTACAACCCTTAGTAATTGTTCCTCATTTATCAAATTCCCAGTTTTATAATTTTACTCTTTTTTTGCTAGGTATCCCACCCTAACTCTATCTTCTTTTATTAATTTATATTTTAAAACTAGACGCATTAAACTTTTCACTACACACACACTAATTTGTAACCAAATCACCTAATAGGATTTTGGTAAAACATCTAATTAATCATCCCCCAAATTTACTTTTAAAATAGTTTGAGTATTAAAAACTAATATGAAAATATCTATACCATGACACACTTCATTACAATGATAAAATATTAAATTTCCAAATCCATTAAAAACAATGAATTATGTTACAGTGTGACATATGGTGGATAAAAAAAAATATTAACTAAAGGTAGATAAATCCACACTGCTTTTTTATGAGATCATGTCATTTGGGTAATATTTTAATTTATTATGGTGAAACTCATTAAATAATGTTTTGACACAAAC
Organism: Viscum album; assembly: GCA_963277665.1. Lineage (NCBI taxonomy): Eukaryota > Viridiplantae > Streptophyta > Magnoliopsida > Santalales > Viscaceae > Viscum > Viscum album. Next base: position 898,297,564 of record OY728138.1, read on the forward strand.
CCCCCCCCCCCATAAAAAATGAGAAACTTTCCCATGGGGTCATCCATACTCTATGACCACTTCCTCACTTTCATTCTAGTATATCATGTGGTGTGATTTACAATATTTTTTTTTCTTCATTGTTAATCCCCACTAACTAGAGGAAAACAATATTTTAATGGGATCTTTTTAACAGTGTGTCTCCCCTAGTACTGTTCAACCTTTACTTTTAGGTAAAGACTGAAAAAATAGTTCTCTAATTTATTCTTACATAGCCTCCCCTACAATGTGAGAAACATAGATTAATTATGATGTAGTATCCATTCAAAAAACCACCTCAAAAACTTCTCTAACTTTCACAAGACTCCACCAAATATCCACAAAATGTTAAATAATTAATCTTCTATTATTTGAATAAAAAAATACAACACTTTATATAAATCAATGCATTCACTCTAAAATCATCCTCCTTCTTGAACATAAGTTCCAACAATATCTATATTTAATAACCTTGTTTCCAACATCACACCCATTAGGTTTGTTTGAAATTAAATGTATATCCAATTACCATAATGAAATTACACAATAATCTCAAAATAAAATGAAATAATTCAACTATCTTCCGAAGTATCCATGAGAAATGGTCAATGTATAAAATAAGATATCAACAATGATATACATGTATTAAACTATATCTTTAGTTTTCATCCATTAGGAAAATAATTTTGATCACTAAAGATTTATAACTCCCTATAACTTAAATCATTCCCTAATTATTTTCCTTGAATATATCAATAGATCACGTCTCCCCCTTTGTTTTGTTCTCCCTCAAATATAGACTCCACCATGGGATAATAATTCTACTCTAGTAAAACATTCTTTCACAACTTATTGATCTTTAGGTACTCATTTTCATTGAAAAATATAAAGTTATATATATACATATATAATTCCATTTATTTGATAGTATTTTCATAAATTAATCCACCTTTGATAAAAAACTCAAATGTTAGATCCCTGTCAAATATTAAATGAATGTGATGCACGTTAAAATCATATGGGTAGATAGGATATTTTGTACTTCATAAATTTAAGGGACGTGGTTGAGAATCGATGTTCAAATGATAGTTTTCAAAATAAAATATGAAAAAGTTTTTTTAATGTTCAATAAATTATATTTTGTTCCAACATAATCTATCTTGGTCATTCCTTACTCCATATGTTGTTTAATAAAATGGAACTCAATAGGATTTTCTTCATCTGTGAATGCTATACCATATTATTAATCAATTCAATTTCACTATTTCTATCAAAATGAATCACTATAAAAACATTACATCATCCAAAAGATGATTAATTTTGTTTTCATATATAGAAACTTTATAAATTTCACATGTGATGTCCCAAACCAGGATTTCACTAAAGGTTCTCCGAGCACAGTGGAACACATAGCCTCAAGCACATCTCCCTGAACTCCAGAGGCAACCGACATATAGAAAGGGCCTAGAGTGTGTCTACGGGAAGAATATTCCCTAACTTATAGTTTTTATCACATCAAATTATTATGATAATAGGTCAATAGTAGTGGAAGAAACATGAATATATGGCGAAAGTAGTGAAATAGTAACCAACACTGCAAAAGAAAATAGGATAAACAAAAAATTAATCAACTTGAATAACTAATAATAATATACAATATATAAGGTTGTAATGTCATGAATATTGAAATCAAGTAAAACATAACACAAGTAATAGAAAATCATGATATGAAAAGGTAGAAAAAATGATGAAAAACTATCCAAATAATCCCATTCTCCAGTTCGATCATCTACTACTAGATGCAAAAAAAAGAAAAATGGATCATTTTTTTGAATCCTTATACTTCCATTCTTCGACACCTACATACATATAGTCTGCATAGGTACCATAGGATACAAGATAAAGTGTGAGATAAATCTCAATAGGCTATTGTCAACAGTTTCAAAAACAGACATTCAATGTAATATAAACTAAAGGTGTGAAAAATTTCATTTATATAAAAGTGAAACTATAAAATAAATGTAAATACCTAGGTACCTACTTCATCCCTTATATTCTATCTGAACATACTACTTTTACATTAATTAATTGATTTCTAGTTCGTACAAAGAGTTCATATGAGGCATACCCATCACTGACATCACCTCATGATAGTAATATACGTGGTTCCAAGATATAACAAGGCAACCATGATGATTATAATATTGAAGATCTTCCAAGGTAAACACCAAGAAAACATGAAATAATTACTATAATGAATGGTTCTATGGTAGTAACCAAGGAAACATACACCTAAAGGGTCTCCAAATAGGTCGTAACTGTAGCCTAGATAAGGGTAAGAGTGTAATCTGAGGAGCATCATCTAAGTAATTACACAATATAATGATATAACCGAGTCCAAGGAATACATTCAAGGTAAAATAGGATAGGATATGGCTAGGTCTAAGGACATAAACAAGACACTTGATGTCATTACAATCCATCTTGGATCCACAAAGTTTATCTACGAAATCATGTAATAGTAAATAATGGATCCTATGTTGTCATACCAGGAATCCAATGATTGATGAGGATCAAGTTATAAGGTGGGTATCAACTAGAGAAACTGACATCCTAGAATCAGAAAGGTATCCCTGAGTGCTCATGGAATTCAATAAACAATCCAAATGAAAAATCATGTTAGGACCTTCCATTGTTTATGTCATGTTTAATTTGGAATTTGGAATCTTACATTCAATTCATTTAATGTTTAGGAAATATTATGACTATGCTAATTAACAAGTCAAAGGATCATTCCATACATTCTGTACAAGTGAAAAGGTGTCTCGAGACATGAAACCATGTAGTTAATTAAATTAGGTGATTAATTCATATCATTTTAATAGTAAAGATTCAATCCATTTCATTTTATTATCATGACAATACCAATTGGTCATACAAATTTTTTAGTCATTTTACATTTAAATACTTGATTATATCCTTTAAATTTCAATATGTTACAAGGATATGATAAGGATGAGCAACCACAACCAATCCATTGTTTATAATTATGACATTTAATATTCATACCATATACTTTCTGATACCATTAAAAAATTATTAATCAAGGTCAATTAAGGCACTTAACTTGGATGTGTAAAGTGGGAAGGGATTATGGAACTATCCATTTAACAATTCAATATTCATTTCATACCGTAAGTCTTACCATTAGTGTGTTCAAGATAAAATATATGGCTCAAAGATGTAAAAACACTAATAACCCAAGTATGGAATACCGGACAATATGAGGTGGCTGGAGTTGTGGGAGTAACCACCAATAATGAATTACATATATGATAAGGTTCATGGTACACAATGCTTATGACTATAAGAATGATATATTAATTCAATAAATAATACTTGAGGAAATTAGTGTGAAGATAAGATTATATCCAAAATATTGGATGGAATATTAAGGGTTTATGATGAATTTTGTTAGGGAGTTTCCCAATGATATTAATATGTATTATTTACTACTATATTAATTTTTTTAAAAATATCCACTTTATGTGATGTTATATGTTTTATAGGATATTTAGTAAGACACACATAGATATGTAGTTTTTGAAATATTTACATGTGTAACATTATCTAAGAAACAAGAATGGGAAACACTGAAGTAGTTATTTTAAAAAATAAACATGAAAAAATATTTCAAATTTGATAGTTACTATATAAAAAACTCTAAATATTTAGTGTTTGAAAAAATTGGTACCACACAACAAGGTTGTGGATTTTTGGGATTTATACAGCTAGTGAGTATAATTTAAATTATCAACTCCTCTCAACTGAAGTAAAATTATTTGATATGTTTTTACTTTAGAGTTTATTACTACATCTACACTCAAAATATTATGATTTATTCTGGTAATGTGTTTTTACATTATTTTTATATTTTTCTATTAGAATAATTGTTAGGGGTTACACTACCCCTTAAAAAATAGATTATGGTTTGTGAATCCCAAATTGAATTCGGGCATTGGGTTGAGTCTCATGGTTGGAAAAGGAATAATGTTTGGAATGTTCCCATAGGTGGAAAAATTGATGGTTTTTTGTGTTTATTTCAAAAAATAGAAATGGGTTTGTAATTGGGTTGTGAATCCATCTGTGAAAAAAACATAATAATATTTATTATAGTAGTTATAATGGGAAAATTCTTTCTTAGTTTGTGATAGTGCTGAAAAGTAGACTTGGATCATTTAGATTAAAACCACTACAATAAAAATGTTGTCTATTTCCATTAATTTTTTTCCACATAATTCACTTTTAAAATTCATAAATTACGACATAATTTACTGATGAAATCATAATTGTAGGTACAAAATTAATTTTCCTTCAATGAATCATATATATGCACATAAAGAAATTTTTGTTTTTTATTTTCATATTGATAGATTGAAATATACCTTATATGGATTCATAAGTATACTAATATTTCATCTTATGAAGTTTGAATGATCTATATTTAAAATTTTTCTATCAGCTAAAATCGTTATAATTTTCTCACTAAGGTTCAAATACCAATTTTTATAATGTTACAAACATATAGAAGTTGAATTTATAGTATGTTTACCTCATACTTCTATTAATATTAGATACATGGATTTTCTTTTACCCCTTTTTCTATTAAAAATGATTCTTGAGTGATATTCCATACTCCTTATACAAACATGGTTCGGAAAGCTGATTCATCCAGCTGACCAACTGAAATCAGGTTCTTTTAGAGATCTAGAACATGATATAATTCTTTTAGTATATGTAAACATCCATTTTTCAACTGAACATAAACTCATCTAATTTTTACAATGTCAAAATATGTATCATCAAGAAGTTGCTCTCTACCAAAAAAAAATTATACATAACTTGCAATTCATATTTTTTTTCTTATGGAATGAATATAATATCTAAAATTTATAATCCAATATTACATTTGAGTATAGTCACTCAAAATTATATTTACACTGCTCTACACTATTGAATGTAGTTATATATATAGTCCTTATAGTGGATGTTTTACTATAATGAAATTATTTTTTTAGGTGATCTAATTTTCCACAATTCCAACAGATAGCCTCAGTTCTAGAAATATTAACTCTCCACGTCTCCCTTTATTTTCATTATAATTTCTTATGATTCTTATGATGAGGTGATCAAACCCTTTTTTCCATATTCAGCATATCATAAGAATAATCTATAATCTCTTTATCCATTGGAGATCCTCATTGAGAATCATGTTATGATCATTATTTAACACCTAGTCATTGTTTCCAATTGATCTACACATAGTCATCACTATATCCTCCCCTGATTCATATATATATTTCGGCAATGGAATTTTGTGAACATAATCTTTGAATGTAACTTTTAGAGACTCTAGCTAGCTCTAGATTATGCTAAAACAATTCAATATATCCAATGTAAACATTATTATGATAAAATAATGCTGATTAAACTCTACATAAGAAAATATTAGTCACTGCTATAGGTTCCTCAAATATATATACATGGGATATTGTGACAACCCTACTTTTATTACAAACTTAAACATGATTTATTACATAAAACATCACTTGATACAACAAAGAAGATCGAGAGGTTTAGTGTCCTTGGGGCTTAGGATCATTGCATAAAAACTTAAAACATGAAATACATCATCTTTGTTGAAAACATCCTTTACATGACCACTACATTCCCTCGTACTTAGCATTGCACGAGATAACCTGAGGACATGCGTAAAAAAGGGTGAGCTATAAAGCCCAGTAAGGGATTACACATGGAATAACATGAGGATTACAATACATGTTAGACAATAGGAATATCAATAGAGAATATGATAATCATTAACATAAAGGCATGATAAATCATGATAATCATAACATGGAAATGTGGCAACAACACTTAACATGGAATTAGCATGAGCCAAGGCTCATTCCACATGGAGCATGAGTAAAATCCTCATTGCAAAAAAAATCACGAGTAAACCCTCGTTGCACTTGATTTATCATGAGTCAAAACTCATTTCACATGAAGTATCATGATACTATACTTTACCCAATGCATTGGAGTGCTATAAGGGTGCACCCTTCTTAAACATTTCATTTCATGCATAAGTGTTCCACATGGATCATAAAACATGGATTCATAAAACATAATCATATATTCCATGATAAAGGAATGTGTAATTCATACATGAAACTTTACAATAAATAAGTAAATGTTCATAAAGGTTAATACCCTTGAAGGAGAAATGGGCATGGTATTCACTACACAATGACATTGGCTTTGAAAATCGGTGCGATTTCAGCAGCGTAACGGCGTAACATAAGAATCCATAAAAAGGTTTATGAGAGAGAAAGGGGTTATTAATCATATTTAAATTTAATGGAAAGTAAGTAGGTCATATAGATACATGTCCCAACAACTTTATTGGATTTTAGATTCATGATACAAAATTATTTCTTTAATATAAAAGAGGAGAGAGAAGTTCCTTTCGGAATTTCGGCATAGTAACGGGTGTACATGGGAAGAATTTAATGAGAGAGAAAGGGGTATCCCACCATTCAAAAAATAATAGGTAAGTATGGGGGAGGTTCTAAATTATACCCCAACATTCATAATTGAAATTAAAAGGGCAGTACAATTTAAAGAAAATTGACAAAAATGAGAAAGGAAGAAAAAACCCTTACTTGGATGTGTGCTACCAAAGGCTAGAGAAAGGCTTGTGAGAGGATTCTTGGGAGCTTGGGGCACCTTTGGAGGATTCTAGAGAGAGTATGTCATAGTTTGGACGAACTCCAAGGGCTTTGAGTGAGGAGGATGTGGGAGCATGGGTGGGTTTATATAGGAAAGGTGAGAAAATTCTTTATTATTTAGGTTTGGGACCCCTTACATTAAATTAATCCAAACCACAAACCAACCCATGGTTCGTGCCCATGGTTTTTGGAAAAGGGAATATGAAAACAATATTTTATAAGGTCAATGTCCTAACATTCTTAAAATAATATGGTTTCTTATGTGGAGGTGAGTCAGACTCCTATAGAAATTAGTTTAAAAAGGAAAAGTGTTGAATAAGTCTTGAGGGGTCCATTAATGCTTTGAAAAGTAAGTCAAACAAACCCAAAGTTACATTATTTTAATGTTAAAACATATATTGGCCGAACATAAAGATTATATTATTTTTATTACATCACTATTGGTTCATTATGATGTCATAAAACATATTATATATTTAATCAGTATTTAATTTTTACCCAAAAATTTGATTGTATCAGAAAATTATGAAAAATTCACTATTGGATAATTTCGACATCCTGATTCCATAAATAAAATTTATTTTATCTAAATAACTTTCTATATATGTGAATTTATACTTTTAAAATAAAAACTGACATTTATAAAAAATTCACGGGTTTTGACAAAAATGGCTTTCAAACCTTAATAAGAAATTTATTTGCATTCATAAAATTATAAGATCATTTATATTTACTAAAAATTATTTTAATAATAATAATATTATTTTATTAAAATATTATTTAATTAAAAAATTCCTTAATTTAAAAAAAATATATTTCTTAATTAAATAATAACTAAAAACACCATTTGTACAGTAAAAACTATTTACAATGTATCAAAAATTACTAGAAATTACATTTATTATTATATAAAGAAATAATGTACATGAACATAGTACTACTTATTTGTTACATAACCCCTTAAAACAGCCTCATAAGACCTATGGGTAAGGTGCGCGATGGTGATAGACTCTTGGGGTGGCTCAGATAACATCGCTCGAGTGGTAATTTTAATCAACTTCCACTTTTCCCGTAGATGGTCACGTTCGAGTTTGACATGATGAAGCTCATCTTGGGCTTGGTCAAGAGCGAAGCCCAAGGATGCCACCTCTTTTTCGAGCTCCAATAAATGGTCTTTGTATGGATCAATTCTACTAGACGAGGCCATCACTTATTTTTTCTGAGTCAATTGGATTTTTTAAAGTTTTATATTTATACTAATCATGTGATCACTGTGCAATGGCTATTTTAGCAACAATAAAAATTCATAACATAAAACCAATGAAGTTGACACTTTACATAAACATAAAGAGACATTTAATTAGATCAAGTGGGATATCCATGAATGAAACTTTGGTTCGTTGCAGATACTATCAACTGTGTTGTGGTATTCTTATCCTAAATGTTCAAATCCACATTCTAGAATAATGACATTTTAATCACCCCAAGGCCATTCCAATCAAGCTTTTCTCATTCATCATTACCCATTTCTTCAAGTTTGAAATTATTTAACAAAAAATCAAGATATTTTTGAATGATATTTTCTTCCATCATTATTTTCAAGAAATTAATTATTGTTCCATCGAATCATTCAATCCAGATATTTCCATCTTATGATTCCATCCTTTTAAAAATTAATGATTCACGTAGAAATTTCAAAACTATATACGTAAGATAATGTTACCTGAACTAACAAGAGAACTATTAAGCCTTATAATAAGGAAGTTGTGATATCCCTTTGAAACCACTTGTGGGTAAATCCCCCATTATCCTTCCAATCCACTAGAAGTATTCAATCTATAATAAATCTAGAAAAATCAGATTCCAAAATGGAACTCTATGAACGTTAGTGTTCCATAACATGGATGACCTAAATTCACCCAAATCATCGCACTAAGTAAAAATATTAATTTTTGATCACATTAATAAATATAGAACATTAATTCAAATAAAATAAATTTAATAATTAAATATCACCTTTTTTTACATGGTTCGGATTTAAGGTTTACAACTATAAGAGAAACACCTTAACATATATTTCATCTCAAAGTAAAATATTACAACTTATGACTAATGAGTCATGTGCATTACTAAAACAAGTAATCACAATACATGAAAACAAATTTAGAACTGCCATACTATTTATAGATAATTCCACTTATTAATTTGGTTTCACCAAACTCTAAGAAATGTAGGAGTCCATCCATTCCACTGTATTCACTACCGATCTCCTGTAGTAATACTCTCCACTGCGGCCAACTATGCTAAACCAAAATCCACCCAAAATCAACATAAATACCCACTATCTTCTAGAAGTACCAAAAAAAATAATTATTTAAAATATAACTAGAACTAATTACATCATATGAATACCATTAAGAAATAACCTACCATTAAAATCTCATCCAATTAATATTGAAGGGAAAAACATTGTTTCCACTACTTTAGAGAACTGTATATATTCTAGAATCACTCTTTTTATATGAAAAACATTGATTAACTCAAGTATACTTCAAAAAATTTGAACACAAACACCCCTTTCTAGTTTATATTGAACCAAAGGTCAGATTTAGGTCACATATCCCATCCTACTATACGATAGAGCATGGTGGTAGTGGTCAATTTTGATTCAACCACTTATCTTCTTCGTCTAGTGAAATGATAACCAAATGATCATTGTGAAAAAATAAAATTAATAAAATTAATAAAAATAATAATATAATTATTATGGTTTGTGAGGATATTTGAAATAAAAATTTTAATTTAATTAAAGGGAAAATTAATAATGGAAGGTGCATAAATATAATTGATCCCCACCTTGATATCCGTTCATCATTTCAATGTGGGTGACCTTAGTTCATAATTTTTGTACTTTTATTCAATGAATTAATGCACTAATGTATCTATAGGGAATATATAAAATGGTAGTTAACCCAAATTAGATAAGTTGGGAATAAATTTAGAGTTGATAATTTTATCTACTATGTATTTTTATTGATGACTCAATATAGACCTAACACAGGGCCGAAAAACTAAAATAAAATTATACATAACCTATTTAAAACACCCCATTATGATTAAAATGTGTTTAAATATTTTATATTTATTATATATTTAAGATATATCAATGATTAAATAATCTCTCACACATGTAGGATAAAAATATTACATTCTAAGAATAATATATATTTCATGAACTCTTTTTTAAATAGAAGATATATTCAAATTCACATTAAATTAATATAATATTTACCAAAAACTATTAATAAAATGACAAAATGAAAATTTGGGTCACTAAATCCTCATTATCTTTTTTGATTTTTAACCCAAAAAGAAAAACTCACTCATAGAGGTGGGGGTACTGATCATGAATATAACTCATGTGATTATACAATATCTCCTAAAAAGTTTTATTCCATTACAAGTCCCACCTCATTGTAACCACACTCACTTAAAGGGTTTCATACACTCTATTCTAAATCAATATTAGGTACACCAAAAAGGTGTTTTTATCCACAAAATCCAACTCAACCTATCCTATAATTTGAGATAGGTTAATAACTATTCTCTTCATCCACAAAATGTGGAAGATGTTGTTCCCCTTGTATAACTCTAGGGATAAATATACGAGATTATTACAATTTATTAACATTTCTGGGATCTAGAAAGGATCAATGGAACTCATGTAATGGTTTCATCCATACTGAACCTTTTCAAAACACATTTTGGTGGGACATTTAGAAACTCAATGTGTTGTAACAGAGAATTTCCAAACACACCATAATAGGTTGAGGGGGAGATTAATTAGTATGTAAATTCCTTTGTAGATAAAATATAAGATGGATATTGTTCTCATGTTTTAATTAATTATATGAAGAAATCATGATTGAACACATAACCAATGTATCCAAATACTAAAAAGTAAATGAAATTTCATATATATTTTCAATTTGTTCACTGTTAAGGGCAACATCTATAGAGAATAAATTAATGATATGTTGACTTATCAAATGAACCAGTTCTCACTTTTATAATTAGAAAGTTTTTTGGGGGATCCCTTCTGATCCTAGGGTGACTCTATATAATTTTATCTCCACTTAATTATTTTTGAAAAGGTAGAATAAAAATATGGCATAATTTTCTGTCAGAAGATTCTCTCATGAGATCATATATAACAACCAAAAGGTTGTATTTATTACTCATCAAATGCCTCTGAAATTTCTAGATCGTTAGTTTATTTACAGCCTTCCGTAATTGTTCCTTACTTATCAAATTCACAATTTTATAATTTTACTCTTATTTTTTCTAAGTATCCCACCCTAACTCTATTTTCTTTTATTAATTTAGATTTCAAAACTAGACCCATTATACTTTTCACTACACACACACACTAATTGGGAACCAAATGACCTAATAGGGTTTTGGTGAAACATCCAATTAATCAACCAACAAATTTAATTTTAAAATATTTTGAGTCATCAAAACCGATATGAAAATATTTTTACCATGACATGACACACTTCATTACAATGAGAAACTATTAAATTTCTAAATCGATTAAAAAATGAATTATGTTACGGTGTGACATATGATGTAGCACAAAAATGTATTAACTAAAGGTAGATATATCCACACTAATTTTATATGAGATCAGGTCATTTGGGGAATATTTTAATTTATTATGGTGACACTCATTAAATAATGTTTTCACACAAACTCCAACATAAAAAAATGAGAAACTTTCCCATGGGGTCATCCATACTCTATGACCACTTCCTCATTTCCATTCCAGTATATCATGTGGGGTGATATACAATATTTTTTGCATTCATTATTAATCACCACTAACTAGAGGGAAAATTTTTTTAATGGGATCTATTTAACAATGTGGATCCCCTGGTACAGTTAAACCTTTACTTTTTAGGAGACACAGAAAAATAGTTCTCTAATTTATTCTTACATTTCCTCCCCTATAATGTGAGAAACATAGATTCATTATGATGTAGTATTCATTCACAAAACCACCTCAAAAACATCTCTAACTTTCACAAGACTCCACCATATATCCACAAAAAGTTTAATAATTAATCTTCTATTATTTGAATAAAAAAATACAACACATTATATAAATCAATGCATTTACTCTAACATCATCCTCCTTTTCGAACATAAGTGTCAACAATATCTATATTTGATAAGATCGGTTCCAACATCACACCATTTAGGTTAGTTTGAGATTCATTGTATATCCAATTACCAAAATGAAATTACATAATAATCTCAAAATAAAATGAAATAATTCAACTATCTACCAAAGTATACATGATAAATGATAAATTTATACAATAAGAGATCATGAATGCTACACATGTATTAAAATATATTTTTAGTATTTAACCATTAGAAACAAAATTGATCACTAAAGATTTGTAACTACCTATAACGTAAATCATTCCCAAATTATTTTCCTTTATCATATCAATAGATCATGTATCCCCCTTTCTTATGTTCTCCCTCAATTATAGACTCCACCTTGAGATAATAATTATACTCTAGCACCACATTCTTTCACCACTTATTGATCTTTAGGTACTCATTTTCTTTGAAAAATATAAAGTTATTTATGTACTCATATAATTCCATTTATTTGATAGTAATTTCATAAATTCATCCACCTTTGATAAAAAAACTCTACGGTTAGTTACCTATCAAACATTAAATGAATGTGATGCACATTAAAATCATATGGGTAGATAGGATATTTTGGACTTCATAAATCCAAGAGAGGTGGTTGAGAATCGATGTTCAAATGATAGTTTTCAAATTCCAATATGAACAAAAGTTTTTTTTAATGTTCACTACATTATATGTTTTTCTAATATAATCAATCTGGGTCATTCCTTACTCCAAATGTTGTTTAATAAAATGGAACTCAATAAGATATTATTCTTGATTGAACGCAATACAATATTATTCCTCAATTCAATTTCACTATTTCTATCAAAATGAATCACTATAAAAACATTACATCATCCAAAAGTTCTTTAAATTTTTTCTTACACAGAAACTATATAAATTTCACATGTGATGTCCCAAACCAGGATTTCACAGAAGGTTCTCCAAGCCTAGTGGAACACATAGCCTCAAGCGCATCTCCCCAAATCGAAGAGGCTACCGATATACAGAATGGGCCTAGAGTGTGTCTAAAGGAAGAATATTACCAAATTTATAGTGTTTATCACATCAAATTAGTATGACAATATGTCAATAGTAGTGGAAGAAACATGAATATATGGAGAAAGTAGTGAAATAGTAAGCAACACCGCAAAAGCAAATAGGATTAACAACAAATGAATCAACTTGAATAACTAATAATAATATACAATATATAAGGGTGGAATTTCATGTATATTGAAATCTATTAAAACATCACACAAGTAATAGACAATCATGATATGAAAAATTAGAAAATATAAATAAAAAACTATCCAATTAATCCCATTCTCCAGCTCGATCATCTACTACAAGATCCATCCAAAAAGAGGAATGGATCATGTTTTGGAATCCTTATACTTCCATTCTTCGATACCTACATACATATAGTCTGCATAGGTACCATAGGTGCCTAGATAAGGTGTGAGACAAATCTTAGTAGGCTATTATCAATGATTTCGAAAACATACATCCAATGTAATATAAACTAAAGGTGTGAAAACCTGCATTTATATAAAAGTGAAACTACACAATAAAAGTAAATACCTAGGTACCTACTTAATCACTTAGATTCTATCTGAAAATAATACAATTATATTAATTAGTTGATTTCTAGTTTGTACAAAAAGTTCACATGAGGAATACCCATCACTGACATCATCTCATGATTGTAATAGACGTGGTTCCAAGATGTAACAAGGCAACAATGATGATTATAATACTGAAGATCATACAAGGTAAACACTAAGGAAACATGAAATAATTACTATAATGAATGGTTCTATGGTAGTAACCAAGGAAACCTACACAACAAGGGTATCCAAATAGGTAGTAACTGTAGCCTAGATAAGTGTAAGAGTGTAATCTGAGGAGCATCAACCGAGGAATTACACAATATAATGATATAACCGAGTCCAAGGAATACATTGAAGGTAAAATAGGTTAGGATATGGCTAGGTATAAGGACATAAAAAAGATTCTTGATGTCCATAGAATCCATCTTGTATCCATAAAGTGTATCTAAAGAATCACGTAATAGTAAATAATCGATCCTATGTTGTCATACCAGAAATCCAATGATTGAAGAGGATCATGATATAAGGTGGGTCTCAACCAGAGAAAATGACAACCTAGAATCAAAAAGGTATCCCTAAATTCTCATGGAATTCAATAAATAATCCAAATGAAAAATCAAGTTAGGCCCTTCCTATGTTTATGTCAAGGTCAATGTGTAATTTGGAATCTTACATTCAATTCATTTAATGCCTAGGAAATATTATGACTATTCTAATTAGCAAGTCAAAGGTTCATTCCATACATTCTGTACAAGTGACAAGGTGTCTCTAGACATGAAACCAGTTAGTTAATTAATTTAGGTGATTAATTCATACCATTTTAATAGTCATGGTTAAATCAATTTCCTTTCATTATATGGACAATGCCAATTGGTCATACAACTATTTTAGTAATTTTACATTTAAATGCTTGTTTATATCCTTTACATTAAATATGTGTCAAGGATATTCTGAGGATGAGAAACCACAACCAAACCATTGTTTATAATTAAGAAATTTAATATTCATACTATATACTTGCTGATTCCATTAACAAATTATTAATCATGTTCAATTATGGCACTAAACTTAGATGTGTAAAGTGGGAAGGGATTATTGAACAATGAATTTGACAATTAAATATTCATTTAATATAATAAGTCTTACCATTAGGGTTTAATACCAAACATATATAAATTCTGGATCAAAGATTTAAAAACACTAAAAACCCAAATATGGCATAGCGGACAACATGAGGTGGCTGGAGTTGTGGGAGTAACCACCAAAAATGAATTACATATATGATAAGGGTCGTGGTATAGAATGTTGACGACTATAAGAATGACTTATTAATTCAATATACATTGCTCGAGGAAATTAGCATGAAGATAGGATTATATCCAAAATTATGGAAATTGAGATATTATTTATAGACCACTACATCATTCTTTTATGACTCTCCTAATCCAATATAAGCCATTTTGTTCGGCCTAGATTGTAGTAGATCATAAGAATGGTTCAATGCCTTGGAATTGGGTCATATGATCCTAAATACAAATATATTAATTAATATAAAGATGAACAATGTATAATTAAAAATTAATCAAGAACATACCACTTTCATTCCCTAGAGATCAATAATAGTTGATTCAAACTCCAGATGGATGATGGATCTCAATTCCATGAATAGTTTTTAAAGAGGCTCAAAAGAGAGATTTTTAGAGGGGCTGTCTATTGGAATACCCAAATGGGAGGATGGATTATGATAAAATATATTTTAAGGGAAAATAGTAATTTCACTTGACATTTACACTACACATAGTTGGGATAGATGGTTTGGCCAAACTACATGCCAATTGTGAAGAAGCATAAATAGGAAGGTACATGGAACAATGTTAGGAATCACTGGTTGGGAAACCATATAACAAATGTGTGAAATAGTTCTATCAAAATTTCTGACATTCTCACACAATTGTGTGGCCAAACATGAACAGTTAGTTAAATCCATGCACCTTATTCCATCTCATTTTCCAATCATGTATGGTTTACACAAAACATTAGACATCCTTGAATGGTTTAAACTAACTGTGTGACATGGCATTTTACTCCAAAAAGATGGGTTCTGAGTTTTTAACAAGTCTCATACTCCCATGGGTCCTCCACTAACTCATTAAGTATCAATATTAGGTCCAAAAATTAGAATGAGACCAAAATTTATAGGATCCATACCTAAGTGAAAAACTGGATTCTTATAGTATTACCCATTAAAAGAAATAATCCCTGATTTCCACTTAAAAGGGTGGTTAAACACCATACATGAATAAATTTTTCCACCATTCATATACGCTAGTCTCCTACACCCATGTCTCATCATTAAAAAAGTAGTACTTCCAAGGAACTCAAACAAAAGGGTCAAACCAACCTCATAGAGAATTCATGCTATGGTCCAGGATGCATAAATGATACTCTTCAAAGGTAGCATCAACATCAACCTATACTTCCTCGGGATCAAAAGTATGAGGCAATTATTCAAGATAACTAAGAAGATGTGAAATGTGGAAGATATTTTCCATGGAAAGGTACCTATGTGGTAATTACAACTGATAAGATACCATTATGACTCTATACATTATCAAAAAAAATCCCAACAAAGAGTGGAGAAAACTTCCCTTACCTATGTCTCCATATATTCCCTAACCTCAGGGATACATGTAGGAAAACACGATTCCCTACCATGAACTCAAGATGTTTTCTACATTCATTGACATAATATTTATATCAAGACAAAGTAGTATACATACTATTCATGATTATTGGAACCTACATTGGATCCTCCTAGATGAGACAAGTTCCCAGTAGGTCCACATCACTTACCTCTAGCTAGCACAGGGGTGTACTACATGACCTACCATACAAGGCCTCAAAATGATCCATCTGAATTGATGTATGAAAGATGTTATTATAGTAAAACATTAAGAGAGGGATATGCTTCTCCAAATAACCTCCTAAATCAAGGATTCATTATAAGAACATGTCCTTCAAAACATTAATCATCTATTCTGACAATCCATTAGTCTGAGGTTGAAATACTGTGTTCAAAACCACTTGTGTACCCATTTCATTTTTCAACCCCTACTAGAACCATGATATGAAAAGAACATCCCTTTAATAATTGATAGTATGAGGGTTATGGGTTAGTAATATAATCTAAAAATATATAGTATTCCCAAATAATCTACAAACAATGTCTCTCAAAATGGAATTATGTAGGAAGCATTCATCTTTGGTTCAATAACTACGCATATAATGTTGCTACCTCAGGGTGACCTAGTTAATCCAACTATGAAATCTATAGAAATATCTTCTCATTTCTATTTCAGAACTAGATAAATCTATGGAAATACTACAGGTCTCTAGTGCTTCACATTCACCTACTAATAAGTGGAACACCTAGTAATAAATCTTTTTATCTGATGTTTCATTCTAGGCCACAAAAACTAGCGTCACAAGTCTCGATACATATTGGAGATTCCTAGATGAACTGCCCAATGAGAAGTGTAGGACATTGAAATAAGCACATATATCATATATATAGAAACCCATATACATCCATATATATGAAATAGGTCATATCTCTCCATAGAAAAATCTATAGGTGGGTCAGCTGTTGAGATACTCTCAGGGAGAACCAAGCCCTTAGGATCTAAAAATTGTCTAGTCTTCAACATCTCAAGGAGGGAAGAGGTAACTGTCAAAGATGACAGGAAAAGATTCTCGTGACTATTTTAATACTTTAGATTCATATTAGTAAATAGTTCCATCAATTTCTATTCATCATTGGATACCCATACATCATGTTCCAGAGTTTTTTAGCTCAACACATCAGTAATCACATATCCCTTTTAAGGCATATAGGAAAGCTTATGATCAAAGTAATAAATATATTAGAACCATATTCATTGTCTGATATTATAGTAACACTACGTAAATATATTTTTTAGGATCATTTCTACATTATACACCATAAATTTCTCACCCAACAGATAGTGTCTCCTTCAACACATGGCATGGACTACGGCTACAAGCTTATGGTCATGCCTTGGGTAGTTTCTCTCATGAGGAATCAACTACTGAGATTCATATGTAATGAATATATCCTATTAAATCAGTACTACTCATAGGAAAACTCTTGAAGAATCACATAATATGGTATAGCCTTTTCCAGGCTCTAGTAGAGTCAACAGCCATGCTAATGCATGCCTCCCTTTCACCTCCTGAAAGGTTTTCTTGCACTCTTCAGACCATATAAACTTAACAAAATTCATTGTAGGACTAGTAAGAGGTTAATAAAGTCATGATAGGTCCCATATAAATGTTTTTTAACAATTATCCATCCACATGATACAACATATGTAAATCCCATTATTGGGATGCTTCTAGAAAACCACAACACTCACCTTCTTTATGCCAGAAGAGACTCCTAATTCTGTGAAAATATAACCCAAGAAGTAAATATTTTCAATCCAAACATGTAACATTGAATTATTTATCTAAATATGATTATCTATCAGTGTACTAAACTTTATTTCAAGGTACATAGCATGGGTTATATGATCTTAAGGATACAAAAAATGTGTCATTAAATTTTTTTGTGATAATGAAATCCAGATAGGGGTCGGGAACCCTATTCATTATATCCATGAAAATGGTGGGTGAATTCTTGAGACTGAATGAAATATCAAGATACTCATATAGAATACACCTTATATGTAGATTTGTATGAGGTATGTATAATGGCATGACTCAATCCTGATTATAGCCCAATAACAGGTTGATTTTCAAGAATACCCTAACTCCTCAATACTGGTCAAAGATATCATTTATATGAGGTAGTGGATACCAGTTCTTGACAGTAAGTTGGTTCAAACATATGTAATCCATGAACCATTGAATGTTCCTATATACCTTATTGGAGAATGCTATAAGAGAACCCGTAGAGGAATTACTAGGACGAATGAAACCTCTGGCATCTAGATCCTCTAACTATCACTTGAGATCCTGGAGCTTAGTAGGTGACATGTGGTATGGAGGAATGAACACTGGAGATACTCATAGAACAAGATCAATAAGACACTATACCACTCTTTCAGGAGGTAATCTAGAAAAATCATCTAAAAATATAGCCCAAAAATGATCTACTACTAGAGTCAATTCATCCAATTGTAAACCCTAATCCTCCATGAATAGATTTAAAATTTGGGTGGTCTCCCCACTTATCCCATGATACCCCTGTCCATCTCTACTATAATGGACATCCCACTCACCCTTATGTAGATAAATTCTACCCTATGGTCTTGTAAATGACACCCAACAATGATATCATTCTACAAAGGTGTGATAGAGAACAAGCCAATAAATCCTGAGAATGGATTCGATGCCCATTATATCATGAGAAAATTTGTCCGTCATAAAGGGAAAATTTCCTACCTTATGGGGGAATTTCTTGTACCAGAGTATTCCCTCTAACCATACCTCCAATGGTGGATCCAATTTCATTACACCAAAGTAAGAGTATATTTTTATCCCAAGTTATTCCATGATAGATAATGATATGAACTATTGTGAAACACGTATATCCAATAAAGTAGATACTATAGTGAAGCCTACTAGAATAGTACCTTGTACTATAGATGATCCTGCAATTTTATCCTCAGGTATTGCCTCTAATTCACGAAACTGACCTAATCTGTAGACTCATTCAACAACTTGACTACCATGATTGAAATAGCACTATTGGCACTACTGGTGATTAGTAGTATAGCTACCATGGCCATGACCTGCTCCTTGGACAGTCAAACCGATGCTACTCCAACTCCTTGCCTGACACATTGTAAAAGAACTTTCCCCAGAAGGTGGATTTGGTTTAGAACATATTACACTAGATGTTGATTGAATGGTCCCACAAAATCTCAAAATATGCCCCTTATAGTCATTAGAACAACACTTGATAGGGTCTCTATCACACTAAGGATTTATGTTCCCCTTTCTTCCACACTAGCACCACAACACAGAGCTCCAGTATGGGTACTATGACTGCCATTTCCTCAAAGAGAAAGCTATATATATCACTTCTTGCTACCAGAATTTTTTTCCCTACTACAGTAATGGTCCTCTATGTCCATTACCATCACTATAACTCGGGTTTCACTCAGTGAAAATAGTATAATTAACTATTTTAGAAAATATTTGAAGGTGAAAGATATTTAAATCATTATGAATGGCATACATGATCCCATCCTCTAAGCATCAAGCATGAAAATATATCATCACTAGATAGAAGAAGTGAAAATCAAATTAAATTAGTAAAATTCATTTAATATCCATGTCTGATAAAGAACCCAACTTGAGATTCATGAAATCTCTGGCTTTGTCATCTCTCTTCATCTGAGGAATGAAATTACCATTGAAAAAATTCTGGAATTCATCCCATACCATTACCTGATCAAGACTATAATAGGTAACCACATCCCACCTATGCTTGAACAAATCACACAACATGTAATCAAAAAGCTTGACCCTCCACTCTAGAGGCATCTACATATGCTAAAAGATAGTCAAGGTGGACTCTATATAAGACTTAAAAACCTACGGAACTCCATCCCCTTAGAAGGTAAGAGGTTGTTGTTGATGGTACTTTCACATCAGATTAGTTATCATAGGTGTAGCTCATTGAGCACCATGCATGGACTGTATCATACATAAGAATGTATCATGAACCTGTGCATCAGTTCCTAGATCAAGTATAACAAGAAGTTCCCTAAGTGTATCTCTTGGATGTAAGACTGGAAACTCAAGAACCACCATGTCTGATGCATGGTCATCACCCCCTCTAGGCGCATGACACAGGGATGTCGTGGAAGTATTGGTATACAAATTCCAAGAGCACACCTCAAAAAAATCAATGAAGAATAAAGATAACAACCATAGTGGAGGATGAATGATCGAAATTATCACTACACATTATATACTACCCTAAATACTTATATAGAATGCCAAGTATTGGAAAGATATTAATTCTATGTTATAGGAGTTCTAGTAGATGAAGGTCAACAGAACCTTACCTCATCAATTAATGGAATCCAATTCATTCATTTTATATTTAATTTACAGTTTCATTCCTTTACCATTCATCAGCATGAAAAAGGTGTGATAAGGAAGTGAAAAGTTTTAATTTTAAAAGTGATGTTTGACTTTTCAAATTTTATTTGATCGTGTTCATATTACAAGGTTAATTTAAAATGAGTTTTCCATCCTACTGAATCAGGTTCCATACTCATTATCATTGAGATTAACAACCATTTTAATTTATAATTGAAGGATTAATTCACTAAATTACTCATTCTAATCCACAAGGTCCTATAAAACCTCATGAATTGAAACAGAAAATAACTCAATCGTAGCCCAAAAGAAGCACAATAATATATACAAAGAAAGACTCACTCAATAATCATAAGAATATCAATAAAAAGAATATTGAGATACACCTATAAAGCATGGAAATATGCATGACATGTGTATACTAGGTTCGTAATATGGTGCACGCAACAATGATCCATACCTTTATATCATCGGGCCAAGGATGAAGTATAATGTTAGTCATAATAATTATCACCAACACCACATAGAATGTTTGTTACCCATCAGAGAAATGATATCAAATGTAATTGTAAAAATCAGAACATCAATTATAATTCATACATCTTGGTATTTACCTCAAACGTGGGTCCAAAACTCACAATCATGATTTATAACTAAGTTCCATATCATTCATAATCTTCAATCGATTTTCTTCAATTAGTAAATCAAGAAAGGATCCCCTCTGAAACCACTTTGTTACATCCTAGACCCACACACCATTAAAGATTCCCCAAGCCCGGTGGGACACATAGCCTTATGTGCATCTCCCCAAGTATCAGAGGCTACCAACTGGCATTGAGGGCCTAGGGTGGGTTTGTGGGAAGACTATTCCCTCATTCCCAAAGTATCATAGCTGATTAGTTTAAAAATAGCTAAATATTAGCAGAAGTAACATGACTATATAGCTGATGCAGAGCAATAGTAAAAAACCTTGAAGAATAAGACATGATTAACAATAACATAATCAACTGGAAAAACTGATACCAATATACAAAATCATTGGATGGCTTGTCATGTATCTATGAAGTTGCAAAACAGGTACACAAGAAGTATACAAGCATGCTATACCAAAGTAGGAAAAGGTATAAAAAAATATCTCAAGCATCCCAAGATTCATCTTCTTGGGACCAAGTTGGATGGAGAAGGAAGTTTGAGGAGTTAGCTTTTGCAGAGTGTTGTCTTTTGTTGTCAAAAAAGATAAATCAATTCACTTTATAAAGGACTTTAAACCAGACGATGCTTTGGTGATATGTATTTCAAAAATATCATAAGTTAGGAGAACATGTGATGCAACCCTTATGATGAAAAGGGGGAGAAAGGATGATGCCAGTCATATACAGTTTTGATTGGAAGGAATGATGTTGCTGGAAGATAAGGAAGTTTTAGTACATTCCATTGTAACTCTGAAAATGCTAAAACTAGTCTACCAAAGGATATATATCATGATAGTGGAGTTCGTTATGAAAGTTGAAGAATGGTTATGGGACATAGTGAAGAGAGAAATGACAAAGGAATGAAAAATATGGAGCCGTCACAAAAGAACAGTTCATGGTGGCACCATTTTCCAGTATTTGCCAAATTTTAGGCCCTGAAAATCGAGAGATGAAGAAATGTGTTTTTGGAAATGGATGTTTCATGAATGATTGAAGATGGTTTATATTTTTGTGTGCAAGGCATGATTCAAGGTCAAAACATTGAAAAATGGAAGAGGAATGCAGTGTGCAAAAAATTGGGCAGAGTGCGCAAAAAAATGAAGGTTGCACGATATAGTAGTAGGATGCCTGAAAAATCAATGGAATGCGTGAAAAAAAGGTTGGGCGAAATATTAGCAGGATTCGTGAAACATAATGTGGTGTGAGAAATAGAGGAATGATATTTTTCACGCAAGAAGTGTTTCGAGATCAGAAGATTGAAAATTGGAAATGGCATGAGGTGCGCAAAAAATTAGAGAGTTACAGGAAATATGATGTTGCGTAAAATATTTCTTACATAGATGAAGAGGGTTTTACGTGCAGATTAGTGTTTTTTTGCACTGGGTTAAAAAGTCCTATAAATACAATGTGAAACCCTCTCATTTTTTAATGCTCGACACTTAAATGTAATCCCAAGCTCTGGTGCGCATAAAATTTTACGCTAAGTGAGTTGCACAAAAAGAAAGGAGTTTGCGTGAAAAGAGGACAGCTGCGCGAAAAAGAGAATAAGTTGTTAAAAAGGGGTTTTGCATGAAAAGAGACAAATTGTGCGAAAAGAGAAAAATTTGTGTAAGAAGGGAATTTGCGTGAAAATGTTTTTCATGCCAAAAAACAAATTTTTACACCCAATCCATTTTAATTGTGCGCAAGGTATCCCAAAGGCTGCGCGAAAAATTTGGGGTCTTTTCACATATTTAGTTGTGCGTATGGGAGTTCTTACCCACTTTTGGGTAGGAAAGTGAAGATTTGTACTTCAAAGAATACAACTGTTCAATTTTAAAGAACCATTGAAACACCGTAATTCCCTATTTGTGTTAAAAGGGTGCACACATGCTTGCAGATTGTTTTCCAAGTGCTACACGAGTGTAAGGGTATATCCTACTCATTGTATTCCACATCAATGGATTGTTTTCTAGTGGATTGTGTGGTATTGGATTATTTCTATACCATACCAAGGACGTAGCTACTCTTTTTGAGTATTGACCCCTGTAAATCTTGTGTTCCTGGGGTTGTGTGTGTTCAGTAGGGAAGAAACTATGTAATAGGAGGTGAATGTTGTTTCAATTAGAAGGAAACATAAAAATAAAAAGACATCATTGATTCACCCCCTCCCCCTCTCAGTGCTACAAGGATCCTGACTGGGAACTTCAATTGGTATTAGAGGGTCGTTGCCTTTGTTTATTCAATGCTGAAGTGGTTGAAGAGAAGTTTTTATAAAAAATCTAAATAGCGTGAACAGTAAGGGGATTCCGATTTTTGAATGAAATAATTATCACATCTAGAAGGACACAATGATTCCTCATCTTATGTAGCTTGGATATGAAGTTCGTGGAACTAGAACATATGGATTTCCTAGCATTGATGACAAGGTTCATCTTTCTCTTGTAGATAAGAAGAATCTTGAGAATGATTAAAGAGATAAAAATGTGTTACTCAAATCTCTTTCTGAGAGTGAATTATTAAGATTGAAAGGTGTCGCTACAACCAAACGAAATCTGGGACAAACTGAAGAACATCTATGAAAGTAATACAAAAGTGAAGAAGGATAAACATAAAATCTGGAGACTGAAGTATGAAAACTTGAAAATGGGAGAATCTGAATCTGTTGGGGATTTCATTAACCGGATAATTGATATATTCAGTATAATTAAATGCCTTGGTGAAACGTTGAAGTATTCTACAGTTGTTGAAAAGATCAGGAGAATTCTTCCTGACAAGATTGATGATAAAATGTCTTCATTAGAAGATAGATACCCAGAATCAATATCATTGTATGATTTTCATAGCACTCTCATTACTTATGAGATGAGAAGGGAGGAGACTATAAAGGGAAAACAAAAGTTGATAGAGAAATTTGATTCAAGGCTACAAATAGAGATAAAAATTAAGAAAATGATGAAGAAGACAGAAGATAAAGAAGTTCATTGACGAAATGGGGTGGAAAAGATAAATATTTTGGAAGAGGTATGGATAAAAAGGTCTTCAAATTAAAAATAATAATCTTCTTTTCAAAAATTGAAGAGAATGATGATAGTGAGACTAGATATGAAAATTCTATTGCAGAGAAAGCTAGAGAGAGTACTTTTTTTGCATCTGTGAATAATGATGATTATGAGAGCAGTATTACTGAAGGAGAATAAACTCAACTTGAACAATATCTTAAAGAAGAGTTGAAGGAATGTTTGGGAAAGATCTGAATGATTGAGAAGGAAACCAAGAAGTTGATAAATGAAAATTCTGCATTAAACAATCAATAAGGTTTTACCGATGTGAAAATCAAGATGGAAAATGAGATTGATGATCTGAAAAATACTCTTGAGAATACAAAGAATCATAATAATAATCTTTATATAAAGCTGAAGGCAAAAGAAGAAGTGTTGGAAGTTGTCCAACAGAAACTTTATAAAGCTAAAGAGATGAATATTAGTTTGAAAAATTCTATCTCAGAAGATGGTAAATGTTCCAGTAAGAATGAACCAAACTAGGATCCACAAAACCAACCTTCAAAGATTGAAATGAAATACAAAATTGGTTCTGAAAAGAACAAGGATGGAAAGACATTGTATGTGGTCAAAGTCATCAATGATGAAAATTCACAAGTGCATAAAAATCATGAGTCAAGAAAGGCTTCTAATACTTCTGATGTTGTTAAATCTGAACTGAGAAAGGGAGTTACAAATGAAAACATGAAGTTTGATTGTCAGCAGAGTTCTATTTTGAAGTTTGTTGATAATCATGTTCACAAATTTGGTCAGTATTGAAGTTTCAGAGGCAAATATTCTTACTATGGTTACTGCTGGTATTGTGGTGGATTCGGACACATGGAAAATATGTGTTGGTTCAACCAACAACATTACAACTATTCCAAAAGTTTTGAATGACATGGATTGAGGTAGAGTCAATCCTTTCAAAATAGAAAGTCTCTAAAAAATTTCATAAGATATCTGAGAAGATTGGTGTGAAAGTTACGAATTGGTTCCAACCACTAGAAACTATTTGTGAAAGATGTGATCGACCTGGACATCTTTCCAAGGGCTGCCTTAGTGTGTTACTGGAGCAAAAAAAAATTATTAATAATTCTCAAAAGTCAAGGTTTTTAAAATCTAAAAGTGACAGGTCTGATAAGTTCGAAAAGAAATATTTTATGGTTTTTTGGCTAGAACTCATTGATTTGGACAGGAAATTGGATTAATGACAACCGAAAGTGAAGGTAAATGAAGAACAAAAATCCCTTGTTGTCAAAACTACATTGAAAGCTACAAAAGGAGAATGTCCATGGATTCTTGATAGTTGATGTTACTTTCATATGACAAGAGACATAAATATGCTGAATAATATGAAAGACTTCATAGAAGGAACACTGACATTTGGAAAGGATGAATCTCTAAGGATCAATGGTGATGGATCATCCATTATTGGAAAATAAAGGTTGAAATCCAGGAAAACACTATATATTGATGGGCTGAAACATAACCTGCTTAGTGTGTCACAACACTATGATGTGGGAAAAAAATTTATCTTCAGAAAATATGGTTTTTTGTGAAATGTGAAAATGATTGAAGTATAGTTACAAGGGTCGAATGTATAAGAGAGAATTTATTACAAGTTGGTGAAGTACAGATCTCTTGTTACATGGGTGTAGTGGATGAGAATCAATTTTGGCATAAAAGGTCGGGCATATGTGTTAGAGAAATATGCACAAGCTATCAATAGAAGAGAGGGTTGGAGATATTCTTGATTTATCATGAAGAAGAGATTGGTGCTGAACTATTTGTGAAAAAGGGAAGATTACATACTCTTTTCATAAGAGAGTTGAAATTCGTTCAAAACAACCCTTGGAACTTATACATTATGATATATATGGATAAATGAGAAAGAAATGAAAAAATGGAGATAAGTAATTTATTACATTAATTTATGACTTTACTCACATTACTTGTGTTATTTATATGAGACATAAGTCAGATGCTCTGAAAAAGTTTAAGAGTTTCAGGAGGAAAGAAGAAAAGGAATGAGAGTATTTAGTGAAGAAGTTGAGAACTAATAATGGTGGTGAGTATAAGAATGAATATTTTTAATGTTATCTTGAGAATCATGGAATTTGGAATGAGTTTAGTTCACCATACACACCTCAATGAAATGGGGTTTCTAAAAGAAATAATTGAAGTTTTGTGGGAATGGGGAGAACTATGTTGTTTGAGAATAGTCTTTCTCGTTATTATTGGAGGCAAGCCATGAGAACTACTGTGTATATTCAGAACTAATGTTTCTTTAGACCAAAGTCATATATGACTCCATATGAAATGTTCTATGGAAAAACATCAAGTTTGAAACACTTAAGATTTTTTGGGAGTCCATGCATTATAAAGAAGAAAGGTGGAAACCTTGGAAAGTTTGAGAGAAGAGTAGATGATGGAATTTTTCTTGGCTATGCTCTATAAGGAAGAGTATATAGATGTCTCAACAATGAAAGAGGAAGATTTATTGATTCTTCATATGTAAAAGTTGTTGAAAATGATGAGAAAGAAAAGGCATCATATGTTGATGTGGAAGTTGACCAGGATATAGAAGCTTTTGTTAATAATTCAGATAATGATGTAGACTGTGTTAATCTTACAGGTGAAGAGTTATATGACTCAGAAATCTCGAGTGATGAGGATGAAGTTCGAACAACTCATCCTAGTTAGAGGAAACAAGTGGAGGGTCAGAATATTATTGGAGATAAACTTCAGAGGGTTTAAACAAGAAGAACAATGAATGATATATCACATACTTTTATTTATTCAAAAGTTGAACCCAATGATGTAAATGAAGCATTTGAGCATAGATAATGGTTTCTTGCAATGAATTAATGGCATTATAAGATAGAGAATAATGATACTTGGGAACATGTACCCAAGCCGTACAATAAGAACATTATTGTTACGAAGTGGGTTTTCGAGAACAAGTTAAATGAAGAAGGTAAAGTAATAAGAAACAAAGCATGATTGGTTTATAAAGGGTATTCAAAAATTGAAGGCATTGATTTTGATGAAACCATTGATCTGGTGAAAAGATTAGAAACAATAATAATCTTTCTTTCTATTACTACACAATGAGGTTAAAAATTATTTCAAATGGATGTAAAATCCACATTCTTGAATAGTGACCTGGATGAGGAAGTTTACATTGATCAACACTGTGGATTTGTTATTGGAAAGGATGAAAGGTATGTGTGAATGTTGAAGAAGTATTTGTATGGGCTAAAAGAAGCTCTGAGAGCATGGTATTCTAAATTAGATACGTGCTTGAAGAAGATGAATTTTAATAAAGGTAGAGTTGACATAAATCATTACATTAAGGAGTGTTAAGATTTTTTATTGATCACCATTGATTATGTCCATGAAATTATCTTTGTTGGAAATGATGAAAGATCATGTGAATGATTTTCTAAGGAGATGAAGAAGTTATTTGATATGTCCATTCTAGGAGAAATGAAGTACTTTCTTGGGCTACAAATTTCACAGAAGATGATTCACATTTTCTATCTCAAGAAAAGTATGCTAAGGAACTTCTGAAGAAGATTGGCATGGAAAATTCAAAACTAGTTTCCACACCAATTTCAGTGGGATCCAAGTTGTCTAATGATGGAGAAGGCAGGGAATTTGATCAGAAATAGTTTCGAAAGCTGATTGGATGTCTTCTGTATTTGACTGCCTCAACACCCGACATTGTCTATGCTATCACATTATGTAAAAGATTTCAAAGTGCTCTTAAGGAATCACATCTGATTGCTAGAGAAAGAATTATCAGATATACCAAAGGAACAAAAAATTTTGGAATCAGGTATGATGTCTTAGAAAATATTAATCTATTCGGGTATTTTGATGATGATTTGGAAGGAAATGTTGATGATCGAAGATCTACATCGATTGTAGTTTTCTATCTCTGGAAAAGTTGTGTTAGTTGGCATACCAAGATACAAAATTTAGTAACTCTTAGCACATCTAAAGTTGAGTATGTTGCTGCTACTCAACCTACAACTCAACTAATGTGGATGAATACTGAGTTGGAAGATCTACTTGTTGAAGTGAAGCTACCATTGCTCTTGGGTTGTGATAATTAGAGTGCAATCAATCTTACAAGGAATATAGTACAATGTTATCATTAAAAACACATTGACATAAAGTACTACTTCATCTAAGACCAGGTAGAGAAGAATTAATTGAGGTTTTTGTATGTTCCTACATCTAAACAAGTTGATAATATTTACACAAAACTGTTACCGAAGGAACCATTTCCAAAATTGAGGTTAAACATGGGTTTCCATCCTCCATCTCATCAAGGTTAAGGTACGTGTCTCTATCCTCTCTCTCATCTTACCTTTGGATATAGTTATCAAGGGGTATAATTTTTTCATAAATCTTTCCTTATGGAAGCATGCATAAAGGGGGAGTTTTGGGTAACCTGTGAATTCAGCATGTATGTGTGTGAACTATTCTAATTATTTGTTAGATTGGTTGTAGGAAACAATGTTTTTGCCTTCTAGGAAAGTTTAAGAAATAAAGAATGTTGAAGTAGAAGCTTGAAAGATGTTTTGAAAAAGGCTAAGGAGATACGATCAAGAGATTTTATAGTCACTTCTTTTGGACAGCATGGTTTTGGCTGTCAATGATTCTTGTTTCCTAAAATGAGTTCTCTCACATAGTCATAGAATTTTTTATAAGTAATCCATTACATAAAGTTACAATGTTTAGTTATTTATGAATATTGGATGACAAAAAAAATATAAAGGATGAGATTGTTGGGACCAAGTTGGATGGAGAAAGAAGTTTTATGAGTTAGCTTTTGCAGAGGGTTGTCTTTTATTGTCAAAGAAGATAAATAAATTCACTTTATAAGGGACATTAAACTAGACGATGCTTTGATGATATGTATTTCAAAAATATCATAAGTCGTGATAACTTCTGTTGAAAACCTTATGATGAAACGTGGTGAAATGATGATGCCAATCATATACAGTTTTGATTGGAAGGAATGATGTTATTGGAAGATAGGGAAGTTTATGTACTTTCCATTATAACTCTAACGATGCTAAAAATGGTCTATCAAAGAATATATATCACGATAGTGGAGTTTGTGATGAAATTCGAAGAATGGTTATGGGACATGGTGAAGAGAGAAGTGAAAAAGGAACGAAATATCTGGAGGCAACACAAAAGAACAGTTCAACATGGCACCGTTTTCCAGTATTTTCCAAAATTTAGGCCCTGAAAATTGGGAGATGAAGAAATGTGATATTTGGAAATGGATGTTGCGTGCAATATTGAATATGGTTTATATTTTTTCATCCAAGGAAAGATTCAAGGTCAGAACATTGAAAAATGGAAAAGGAATGCAGTGAGTGAAATATTGGGCAGAGTGGGCGAAAAAATGAAGGCTACGCGATATATTAGCGGGATGGGTGAACAATAAGTGGGATGCGCGAAAAAAAAGGCTGTGCAAAATATTTTCAGGATGCATGATAAATAATGTGATGCACGAAATAGTGGAATGATGTTTTTCGTGCAAGAAGTGTTTTGAGATCAGAAGCTCGAAAATTGGGAAAGTCATGAGGTGCCCAAAAAATTGGAGCATTGCGCGAAATATGATGTTGCGTGAAATATTTTTTACGCCCATAGAGAGGGTTTTACTCGTGGAATAGTGTTCTTCACATAGGGTTAAAAAGGCCTATAAATACAAGGTGAACCCCTCTCATTTGTTAATGCTTGACACTTAAAAGAAATATTGAGCTCTGCTATGCATAAAATTTTATGCTAATTGAGTTGCTCGAAATGAAAGGAGTTTGCATGGAAAGAGGACAACTACATAAAAAAGGGAACAAGTTGTGAAAAAAATGGGTGTTCTGCGAAAAGAGATAAATTGCGCGAAAAGAGGAAAATTTTCACAAGAAGGGAAGTTGCGCGAAAAAGTTTTTCATGCCAAAAATGGAATTTTTACATGCAATCCATTTGAATTGAGCGCAAGGTATCCCAAAGGCTGTATGAAAAATTTGGGATCCTTGCACATAATCAGTTGTCTGTATGGGAGTTCTTAATATCTTCTTAGTAGGAAAGTGAAGATTTGTACTTCAAAGAATACAACTGTTCAATTGTAAAGAAGCACTGAAACACTGTAATTTCCAATTTGAGCTAAGAGGGTGCACACGTGCTTATATATTGTTTTCAAATTGCTACACAAGTGTAACGATATATGCTACTCATTGTATTCCACATCAAAGGATTATTTTCTAGTGGATTGTGTGGTACGAGATTATTTTCGTACCTTAACAAGGATGTAGCCACTCTTGTTGAGTAGTGAACCTTGTAAATCATGTGTTCCTGTGGTTGTTTGTGTTCAGTAGAGAAGAAACTCTTTAACAAGAGGGGAAGGTTGTTTCAATTATATGCAAACATAAAAGGAAAAAGACATCACTGATTCACCCCCTCCCCTTCCCTTTGATACTTGGATCCGGACTGGGAACTTCACATCTCTGTCATCTGGTAATAGCTCCATCCAAAACCATCAAAGCAATCAAGTAACCAAAGCCTTACAATTCCATTTTTCAACACTTGTATACATATAGTCTACCCTGGTACCAGAGCAGCCTGGATAGGGTGTGATATTAATTGTAATAGGCTACCACCAATGGTGTCTATAACATCCAGACCATGTAATATAAACTGAAGGTGGGCAATAATTCATTTATATAAAAGTAAAAAGGTATAGAAAATGTAAATATTCAGGTATATTATTCAGCCCTTGGATGGTGTCTAAACATACAACTTGTTCATTAGTTAATTATTTTCTAGTTTATATAAAAATTTCACATGCAGCTTGACCAACCTTGAAATCATCTCAGGATAGTAATAGTTGAGTTTCCAAGAAAAAATAAGGCCACCATGATGAGTAAACTAATCAATAGGATTCATGGTAAACACTAAGGAAACATGCAATAATAACTATAATTGAATGTTCCAAGGTAGTAACGAAGATATCCTAGACCATGATGGTTTCTACCTCAGTAGTGACTATTGCCTGGGTAGGGGTAAGATTGTAATCTAAGGAGCATCTTCCAATGTATTCCAAAGTAGCCTGATCTAACCATGTCCAAGGAATACATTGAAGGTAAAATGGGATAAGAAATTGATAGGACCAAGGACGTATCCAAGGTACCTCATTTCCATATAATCAATGCTAGATCCAAGGAGTGCACCCAAGGAATCCTATTACAGTAAAAAGGATTGGACGATATCATACCTGGAATCCACTGATTCCTGAAGATCAGTTTCCAAGACGGGTCTCAACCAAGGAAACTAATATCCTAGAATTGGAATTGAATCCTTGAGTGCTCATGGAATTCCCTCAAGAATCCAAAGACTAACTCAAGACTAGCCCTTCCTAGAATTATTCCGTTTTCTATGTGTAATTTTGAAACATACCATCACTTAATTTAATAAGATTGGCCATATTATAACTATT
The DNA here is from genome assembly GCA_963277665.1 of Viscum album. Lineage (NCBI taxonomy): Eukaryota > Viridiplantae > Streptophyta > Magnoliopsida > Santalales > Viscaceae > Viscum > Viscum album. The sequence continues at coordinate 898,329,568 of OY728138.1, forward strand.
CCATTTTACAATTTTAAGGTTCATTCCATGACTTCCATACAAATGACTAGGCATGTTAAGACGTTCAACCATTTGGGAAATTCATATAAGTGATTAAGGAAAACCATTTAAATAGTCAATGTTCTATCCATTTCTATTCATTAGCTTGAAATGGCTAGTTAGTCATGTAACCATTTAAGTCATTTAACATTTAAATACATGGTTCTCTCCTCTACCTTTAAAAAATGAAAAGGATGTTCTATGGATGACAAAGCACAAGAAAACCACTGGTTATAACTTGTCACAACCAGACCCATGCTGGGGCTCAAGCCGCAACTACCCCAAGCCTGTGTCCACAGGCTAGGGAGTGGTAACAAGTACTGAAGGCACAAAAAACTCAGGGAGGCCTTTTCCTATGTATCGTAACACACACACACAACCACTTAATGAAAAGGTGAAGTGAGAATGATGTAAAAGATACTACACTACTATAAATAAACCAAACATGCGTGGAACACAAAATAGTATGAGTACAATAAAGTAAACTGAAATGGGAAATGGAAAAAAATAAACACCCAACTAGAAATGTTTCCCAATCAGATAGAAACTATAAAATTTAAAATATCCGAGAGAGACACACTCATAGATCCTAGGATATGACCAACATATGTGGTCAAAGCTACAGTATCCCTGAGCTCCTTTGAAGTCATGATCAAAACTTTCCATCGTCTGCACGATGAACAATATGTGTGGTTAAAGACCATGCATGAGTGAGTATAAACATACCTAGTAGGATTCCCCAAAAAGGTGAAGGGGGAGAAGTAAGAGATAAAATGAAGAGGAAAAGGTAGATAGAACCATGTACATTAAAAGATTTCAGGTCATCCCAACAAGAGAGTGAAGTAACTCATCCAAACACATGGAGATAAAAATGGAGAGGGAATGAAATTATCAGAGAGTCTCCAATACCTATAGTAGGAGAGTAGACTCATCCAACCATGAGAAGCTGTACACAAAAATCACATGGCATTCCCCATGTGTCTTTGACTCTCCTATAAGGAGAGTAAACAAAACCCAATGATTGGGAACTAAAAAAGAATATATATGGGCTCCATAAAAAGATACCAAAACAAGATAGTAAGGGGATATACATCTCATCTCTCTTCTTAAGAAGAAGAGTCACCAAAAATTCCTGAAGTGTCCATTAATGATTCCTAACATCATGTATGTATGCCTTAAACATGCAAGTCCAAGGGGCTCAATCACCACATCCTAATACTATCCTCTTTGGGAGGAAATAACTCACCCTCACAGATTTAGGTCAAGACACTAGGACGCATCTATGTGGGGAAAGAATACCTCTTTCTCGTGAGTCTAAAGATATGTCAAACCATGTCTTGCAGATGATCCTCATAGATGGATGGTGAAAACATGATGTATAGGACACCTGTATTTCACATTAGTGGGATTCCACTCTATTATTCAAGGACCAGCACCTAGGCCTAGTGTGTTAGGGGTATCAGCACCTGAGAGTCGGTGGGGACCCACTTCCCAGCCCAGCTGAAGGGTAATACACTGGAGGGTACTGCTTGACAATTAGTTTTAGAGGAATTATTCCTTAGTGTGTTATAGGTATTCCACTCTGGTCATCAGGTATCTGCACCCTAGTACATTAGAGGGATCAACACCCAAAAAGAAGCTACTGATAAACTATAGCGAACCGAGCATTTTATTACATTACTATTAAATCATTTGAAAGATAAACAACATAATATTATTACACATAGAGGATCCAAAGGTTTAGTGTCTTGGGAAAACTAGGACCACCCATAAAAAATATAACATCTAGCATAAACATTTATTTAATTTTTCTTCTCTAGCTTCTTATTGGCACTTTTCCTCTCCTTAGTACATTAGGAACCTGAGGATATACATAAAAAGGGGTGAGATAGAAACCTAGTAAGATGATAGATAAGAACAATATATCATGGGGTGAGCATAATAATAACATAGGAAAAATATCATGAACATGATAAAAACATAAATAAACGACTTTAAATGTGGCAATGCATAAAAATAAAACATCATGTATTAATGGTTAACTACCACATATACTTGTGAACCAAGCTAGAATCTTGTTCACACATCATTTCTCATTTACTCAGGATATTAATCACTTTACCCAATGCATTGGAGTATGGTATGATTTCGGGAACACTTGTCACATTGAAACATTCATATTGCACTATATAATTTCGGGCGCACCCATCACATCATAACATTAACATCATCATACTTTCCACATAGAACACGTATAAAAAAATTTACATAACTAACCCATGGAATGGAATGGGTTTAATCTCATAATAATACATTCATAATCTTTGGGTTCCCAAATGAAAGAGGGAATAACATAATAGTTACAAGAACCATCCACTTTGAGTGAGAAGTAAAAGGGGTGTTCTTGAAAGAGGAGTTCTTTTTTAAAACATTTGGTTTGACATAAAAACCAGGAAAAAAAAATTATATCCCAGAAATAGAAAGAAAATGATGAAAAAATGATCTTTAAGGAGTAACCATATCAAAAATGGTGTGGAAGAGGGAGAACCTGAAGGATGAAAGTTGGGTTCGAGATTTTACCCTTACATTGTACCTCAATGCTTCCTTATCTTCAATGTCATATATAATGACATTATATTAATTAATTAGAAATCCAAAACCATGTTTACATTAATAGGGTTCATTCTGGTTTCATTATGTCATATTATGTTCCTTTGGATGACTTATAGAGTTTAAAAACATTGTTCGGGGATGTTCGTTTTTATGGTTTTTCTTGGGTGGTTCACTTGTATTCTTAAATTGATGTTTGTGTAGAACATGAGTAAACATCCAGAAATGATATAACATGTCATTAATGATATTAATGGATTTTTAATGATTGTATAATGAATTATATTAGATCCATGTGGACGAATAATTACATAAGAATTAAATGATGGTTATTTGGGTCAATTTAGGAGGTTATTGGATCACAACAAACTTGTTTTGACTTATCACATAGTAATATGGCCATAGGTTATTTCATGAACTTTAAATAGAACATAATAAATATAAAATATTCTGGTTCAACCATAAAAATGGTTTCATGACCATATCTGAAGGTATAATACTAGAGTTACAATACAATTTTGATGAAGATATGTGGGGAGAGATCTTGAAATGAACTTGAACTTGAAAGGAAATCAAAGGAGAAGAGGTAGGGAAATTACCACTAGAATCCTCCTCTTGAGAACCTCCTTAAGGGCCTATGATTGGACTTTTGATGAGTCTAGTTTCTCTTGGATGTGGGGGAGGGACCAGGAATGGTTTTTGGGAAGATTTTAGAGAAGTCTTGGAGCTTGAGAGGTGTGAGGAAATGAGGGTGTGAAGGGTGGCTTTTATAGTTAAGGGGAGAGGGGTTTCCTTAATATTAAATTCATTAGTTTCTTAATTTCCCCTAAGACAAGGAATAGTGAGTCTAGAATGTCCAAGAATGTTAATTTTATAAGGTGATGCAGAACCAAGTGGGCTTACATCAGCAGAACATCATCCATTAATCAATTAATCAATTATTTAGCATTTATTGTAAATTATCGGATTCTACTATTCATAAAAAATCCATGTTTCTCAGAAAAATCCGAAACATTTAACTCAACCATTTTTCGACATGTAGAATCAAAAAATTTAATCAATTAATCAAAAAAAATTAAACATTATTAATTTAATATTTAATTAAAATCATAATTTACTTAAAAAAAAGTTTTTAAGATTAAAACTGATTTTATAGTGCTTTCAAAAAATACGTAGGGTATTATAAAATTATCTAAAAACTATAAGAAATTGATTCAATAATTAATGAACACATTTTAATAAAATACAATTTCCTTTAAATTAATTAATTAATTATAATTATTTATTTATGACTTACAAAATACCAAAATGTTTACTAAGGTCAAATTATCACTTTCTAAGATGTCTACATTTTATATAATTATTCATAGGTAATGTCACTATTATGTTGGATGATTTACTATTCATAAGGATCATATTACTATTCATAAGGGCATGTAACTATTCATAAGGGTAGGACACTATTCTCCAAAAATTATTATTTTTTCATTAGACTCCAAAAATCTTCTTGAACACAGTCGTGTATGTCAGATTTTCAAAATTCCAAATACATAAGTGAGAAACTTATGTTTAAAGGTCACCTATCACTTAGTAGTTCCTTATTGTGTGATTTCATGTTATTTTATGACATAAATATAAGAAGAGAATTTCCATTGAAAAACATTGGGTCATTACATTATTCCACCCTTAAGAAATTTCACCCATGAAATTTCACTTTACACAAACAGGTGAGGGTGTTTCTCCTTCATTTCCTCTTCTGGTTCCCATGTTTCTTCCTCAAGCATATGGTTCCTCCACAACAGTTTGAAAAGATGGGTTGTCTTGTTGCATAGAACCTTATCTCTCCCATCCAGAATCATTACTGGATGCTCCTCATAGGAGATATCATCTTCCAGCTGCACCACCTCTGAGTTTAGTACATGTGAGTGGTCTGTTATGTACTTTCTTAGTAGTGATACATGAAACACATCATGAACATGAGCCATATTTTGTGGAAGTGACAGACGATAGGCCATGACTACTATGCGGTCAAGGATCTCAAATGAGCCAATATACCTTGGGCTTAGCTTCCCTTTCTTCCCGAATTACATGACTCTCTTCCATGGAGAGATTCTATGGAAGTCTTTATCTCCAACGTCGAATTCCAAGTCCCTTCGACGGTTGTCAACATAGCTCTTTTCCGACTTTTAGCAGCTTTGATGTGTTTCTGGATGACTTGAACTTCATATGTCATCTCTTGAATAATATCGGGTCCAAGTATCTTTCTTTCTCCAACTTCATCCCAACAAGTTGGAGTTCTACACCGCTTCCCATAAAGAGCTTCATACGAAGCCATATGAATACTCGAGTGGAAGCTATTTTTGTATGAGAACTCAACCAATGGGATATGCTAATCCCAACCACATTTGAATTCAAGAGACCAGGATCTCGACATATCTTCAAGCGTCTGAATAGTTCTTTCAGACTGGCCATCAGTTTGGGGGTGATAGGCGGTGCTGAAATTTAATTCTGTACTCAAAGCATGTTGGAGACTCCTCTAGAATTTATATGTGAACCTTGGATCACAGTAAGAGATAATTGAGATTGGAACCCCGTGCAGTCTCAACACTTCTTTCACAAATATCATTGTAAGTCGTTCAAGTGAGAGATCTTCCCGAATAGTGATAAAATGGGTAGCCTTGGTGAGTTAGTCCACCACAAACCATATCACATTATTTCCTTTTGACATCTTCGGGAGTCCCGTGAAAAATTCCATATTAACATTTTCCCATTTCCACATGGGTATAGGCAATGGCTGCATCATACCCTTGGAATTTTTTCACTCTGCTTCAACTTTCTGACCTACCAAGCACCTTGAATATATTCTGCAATCTCCTTCTCCATGTTATCCCACCAGAAGTGTTCTCGGAGATCACGGTACATCTTGTTACTATTAGAATGGATAGAGAATTTTGAGCTATGTGAATTTTACAATAGATCTTTCTTTATCCATGGTGATGAAGGCACACAATGCAGCGTTCCAAACCCAATCGCACCATCATCGTCGATATGGATGTCTTACAGCTTCCCTTCCTTTACTGCATTCACCTTCTTTTATATCTGCACATCATCCCTTTGTGCTTCCTTAATATTCTCTTGGATGGATGATTGCAAAATCATTTGGGCAAGGTAGGATGTATCCCTTTCCCTTATGATTTCCAAATCCATCCTTTGCATATCCTAGAAGATAGGGTCCTTCTCAATCTACAACATGGAAAGAGTAACAGGATCTTTTCTGCTTAGAGCATCAACTACCTTGTTCTCCTTTCTAGGATAATAGTGAATAGAGAAATCGTAATCTTTAATTAGCTCTAACCATATCCTTTGACGCATGTTGATCTCCTTTTGTGTGAATATATACTTTAGGCTATTGTGGTCAGTGTATATGTTACACTTTTCACCATAAAGGTAGTGCCACCATGTTTTCAAGGAAAAAATCACAGCTTCCATCTCTAGATCATGTGTCGGGTAGTTCTTCTCAGGGATATTCAACTGTCATGAGGAGTAGGCTATCACATAATCATTTTTCATGAGTACACAACCCAAGCCATTCTTTGAAGCATCACTATATATCACAAAACATACTCCAATTTTCGGTAGTGTGAGTACTGGTGCAGTGATCAGCCGTCTCTTTAGCACCTTGAAGCTTCCCTCACATTCTTCCGTCTAAAAATACATTACCCCTTTCCTTGTTAACTTAGTTAGCGGGCTTGACAATCATGAGAAGTTTCTCACAAAACCTCGGCAGTACCCAGCTAATCCTAGAAAACTATAGATTTCTCTGACACTAGAGGGCCTGGGAAATTCCTCAATCGCCTTTTTCATTGAAGGATCCACATAAATTCCCTCACTTGTGTTCACATGTCCCATGAACGTGACTTGATTTATCCAAATGTCACACTTGCGGAACATGGCATACAACTTCTCCTTTCTTACTGTCGCCAACACAAGTCTTAGATGTTCTTCATGTTCCTCCTTTCTCTTGGATTAGATGAGAATATCATCGATAAACACTACCACAAATTTGTCAGGGTAATGTCTAAAGACTCTATTCATCAAATCCATGAATATTGTAGGGGAATTTGTAAGTCCAAATGGAATCACCAAGAACTCATAGTGCTCATACCTTGTTTGGAAGGTAGTTTTCAGAATACCTTCATTCTTCACCTTTATCTGATGATATCCAGAATGAAGATCCACCTTTGAGAAGTATTGAGATCCGTTTAACTGGTGAAAAAAGTCATCAATCCTTGGGATATGATACTTGTTCTCTATGGTGATCTTGTTGATTTCCCGATAATTGATATGCATCTGCATTGTTCCATCCTTCTTCTTCACAAAGAGCACTAGTGCACCCCAAGGTGATGCGCAAGGGCGTATGAACCCTTTGTCCAGATGCTCTTGCAGCTGCTTTTTTACTCCTCTAGTTTTATAGGATCCATCCTAGAGGGGAACTTTGAGATAGGAGTAGCTCCGGGTAAGAGTTCAATTGAGAACTATACCTCGCGATCTTGGGGAATTCCAAGTAACTCTTCGGGAAATACATCGTCGTATTCCCTCACGATGGGTATTTCCTCAAGGTTGGAACTTTCCTTTGACTCAACCATTTGGATGAGGTATTCTTATTCATAGGAAATCAACACCCACACCATTGAAGGAATTTTCATAGGAGATTCATGATCTTACTTGAATTTGTAGAGGATCATGGGATGGTTTGGAATATGAAAATATATTTCCTTTTCCCGACAATTGATATGTGCTCTATATAACGAGATCCAGTCCATTCCCATTATAGCGTCGAATTCCACCAAGGGAAGTATTACGAGATTTTCCAGAAGAATCTTCCCACATACGCCAATAGAAGAGGAGTCAAACACTTGGGTTGCAAGGATTACACCACATGGTGTTTTTATAGATATCTCTACTCCAAGGTTTCGGGGCTTCGATTCTATAGTTCTAGAAAACTTGCAAGATATAAAGGAATGCGTAGAACCAGAATCAAATAAGAATTTATCCATTATTGAGTGACTCAGAAGTGTACCTTGTATGACTTCATTATCATGCTCCACCTCCACAGTAGTGATGGAATTAGCCTTACCTTGTTCATTTTTCTTTGGTGGCTACTGATGCTGAATACCCTCAAAAACGCGAGGTTTAGCGCACTGGTTTTCATAGTGCCATAGCTCTTTACAGTTGTAGCATTGGACCATGAGTGGTTCTCTCCTTTCCTAGGCTACATTCTCCTTCCTTTTCGTTTCTTTTCGACACTATTGATCATGGTGTCCTTCTTTCCCACACATGAACATTTCCCTGTCCCTTTGAGGTAGTTCCCGTTTTGCAACTTCCCACATTTTTGGCTTGTGGGTCGTTCATTTTTCTTCCCACCTTTATCAGTAGATCCACCAGCTTGAAACTCCATCATTCTCTTCTTATCACCATATCCATGGGACCATTTTCCAAACTCCATCTCCACATTGTGAGCACACCGAACAACTTATTCATAACTCCCAAATTCTCAAATTGAAAGAGCCTTTCGAAGGTGTTGTTTTAATCCACTAAAGAATCTATCAATTTTACTATCATTGTTCATAACAAAAACCTGATGCATACATTGTGAGCTTTGTGAAATTTTCTTCATAAGTAGTGAAAGATTCTCCTTCTTTTTGCTTGAGCTCTATGAATTCTCTCTACATCTTTGTGCAAATATTTTGTGAGAAATACTTATTAAGAAACATTATCCTAAAGTCTTCCCATTCCATCTCTTCAATTTCTTCCCTTGGCTTGGTGTTTTTAATCAAAGCCCACCATTGATCAGGTTTTCCGTCAAGACGATAAATGGCTAGGGTCACCTTCTCTCTCTCAAAACAGTGAAGAACAGAAAAGATCTTCTCCAGGGAGTTGACCCACTGTTCCGCAACTAGTGGATCAGAAGATCCACTAAAAGTCAGTGGTTGTTGCCACATAAATCATTTGATAGCCAGTTGCTCCCTCTTTGGTGAAGGAGGATGTTCCCTATTGTTATAGTTATTGTTCATAACATGTGATGTTTGGGTAAGCATCACCATGATGTTTTGAACTCCACCTCCCAAATCATTGGGGATGTCATTTAGGCAATCGTTGCATTGGACATAACATGAGTTGTTGGCATGATTTCTCCTGGTTCCCACCATTTTATAAAATAAAAAAGGTTAGAACAAAACATATGTAAACAAGTCATGAAAAACTTATTCATTTAGAAAATTTATACCAAAAACATAACATATGGGATCCCTATGTAAATATTCATATGTGCATATTTTTACATAGTCTCATGCTAGAGGTTTTTTCTAGGGATCACTAATCGTAATTCCCAAATTAACTAAACATTGCCTCTGATACCAAATGTGACAACTAGGTCCCAATGACAGTACAAAAACCCCGCCTTAAAAAGGCTGTCGGGTCCTGGCCTACCATGTACCACTAGTTTCCCCCGCAGACATGTTGGGCCCACCCTAGGTTCTACCCACATGCCTAAATGGGTCATCCGACCAATGACAGTCCCCACAGGCCAACACATGTCCCTTCCAGTGTTCTTTATCCTCACTCACACACACCCTGTGAAAATTCGAGAAGGTCACCCATCCTGATCACTACTCCAGGCCAACACTTAACTGTTGAGTTCTAATCCAGCAGGCTCTCGAAAAGGAAGGTGCACCTTGCTGTCCCGATGATATCATAGACACCCTGCCTTAACATGGTTATCGGTTCTTGGCCTACGAGGTACCACCAGTTTCTCCCGTAGACACGTGCGGCCCACCCTAGGGTCCACCCAAATGCCTGAATGGGTCATCCGACTAATGACAGTCCCCATAGGCCAATACATGTCATTTCCAGTGTGCTTTGTCTTCACTCACACACACCCTAGGAAACTTCCCAAAAGGTCACCCATCCTGATCACTACTCCCGGGAAAGCACGCTTAACTGGAGAGTTCTAATAAAGCAGGCTCCCGAAAAGGAAGGTGCACATTGTTGACATTAGTCATATAATTTAGTAATTTAACCCTTTATCATTTGGTTAGGTTACAATCACCCCCCCCCCCTTAGAGCACAACGTCCGTGTTGTGGGCCCAACATCTCAACCAAGGCAGTGCATCACACTTAAGGCTGGGTACCACCTCTGATACCAAATGTAGCGACCAGATCCTTTTCATACATTAGAATTACATCATTTCAAAGATAAACAACATAATAGTATTACACATAGAGGATCCAAAGGTTTAGTGTCTTGGGAAAACTAGGACCACACATAACAAATATGACATATAGCATAAACATTTATTTAATTTTTTATTCTCTCGCTTCTTTTTGGCACTTGTCATCTCCTTAGTACATGTATCCACCTGAGGATATACATCAAAAGAGGTGATCTAGAAGCCTAGTAAGAGGATAAATAAGTACAATATATCATGGGGTGAGCTTAATAATAACATAGGAAAAAATCATGAACATGAGAGGAACATAAATAAAAGACTTGTAATGTGGCAATGCATAAAAATGAAACCTCATGTCTTAGTGGTTAACTACCACACATACTTGTGAACCAAGATAAAATCTTGTTCACACATCATTTCGCATTTACTCATAAGATTCATCATTTTACCCAATCCATTGGAGCACTGTATAATTCTGGGCACACCAGTCACATTGAAACCTTCATATTGTTCTATATAATTCCGGGCACACCCATCACATCATAACATTATCATCATCATGCTTTCCACATAGAACAAATATAAAAAAAATGTACATAACTAACCCATGGAATTGAATGGGTTTCATCTCATAATAACACATTCATATTCTTTTGGTTCCCAAAAGAAAGAGGGAATAACATACATGTTACAAGAACCGTCCACTTTGAGTGAGAAGTAAAAGGGGTGTTCTTGAAAAAGGAGTTGTTTTGGAAAACATTTGGTTTGACATAAAAACCAGTGAAAAACACCTATATCCTAGAATTGGAAATAAAATGATGAAAAAATAATATTTAAGGAGTAAACATATAAAAAATGGAGTGAAAGAGGGAGAACCCGAAGGATGAAAGATGGGTTCGAGTATTTCCCCTTACCTTGTACCTTAATGCTTCCTTCTCTTTAATGTCCTATATAATGAAATTATATTCATTAATTAGAAATACAAAACCATGTGTGCATTAATAGGGTTCATTCTGGTTTCATTATTTCATATTATGTTCCATTGGATGACTTATAGAGTTTAAAAACATTGTTCGGGGATGTTTGTTTTTATGGTTTTTCTTGGGTGGTTTACTTGTATTCTTAAATTGAAATTTTGGTATAACATGACTAAATAACCAGAAATGATATTACATGTCATTAATGATATTACATTAGTTGGAATGATCTTATAATGAATTATATTATATCCATGTGGATGAATCATTAGATAAGAATTAAATGATGGTTATTTGGGTAAATTTGGGCAGTTTTTGGATCACAACGAACTTGTTTTAACTTATCACTTAGTAATATCGCCATAGGTTATCTACAGAACATTAAATAGAAAAAAATAAAAATAAAATATTCTGGTTTAACAATGAAAATAGTTTCATGACCAGATCTTAAGGTAGAATTGTAAGAAGAAAGCATGTCATTCTTGAAGGTGATAAATTAACATCTCATGAACAATTTTCTCTTTAACAAAATAAAAAGAAGAGAGAAAGGGGGTTGGATGATATAATATCTCATTAGAATCATAAAATTATAGTATATGTATAATACTGGAGTTAAAATACAATTTTAATGAATATAGGTGGGGAGAGATCAAGAAATGAACTTGAACTTGAAAGGAAATTAAAGGAGAAGATGGAGGAAAATTACCTCTAGAATCCTCCTCTTACGAATGAGGGTGTAATGGGTGGATTTTATAATGGAGGGGAGAGGGGTTTCCTTAAAATAAAATTCATTAGTTTATTAATTTCCCCCAAGAGAAGTAATAGTGAGTCTTGAATGACCAATAATAGTATTTGTATCGTGTGATCCTGAACCAAGTGGGCTTACATCATCATAACATCATAAATGACTCAATTAATCCATTATTTAGCATTTATTGTAAATTACCGAATTCTACTATTCATTAAAAATTCAAGTATCTCAGAGAAATCCCAAAAATTTACCCCAACCATTTTTGATGTGTAGAATCCAAAACTGAATTCCATTTTTAAAAAATATTTTTCTAAATATTATTAATTTAATATTTAATTAAAATCATAATTTACCTAAAAAATAGTTTTTAAGATTAAAACTGTTTTTATAGTGTTTTCAAAAATTACATAGGGTCTTATAAAATTATCTAAAAATAATAACATATTGATTCAATAATTAATGAACACATTTTATGAAAATATATTTTCCTTTGAATTAATTAATTAATTATAATTAATTATTTATGACTTACAAACTACCAAAAAGTTTACTAAGGTCAAATTGTCACTTTCTAAGATGTCTAAAATTTTTTTAATTATTCATAGGTAATGCTACTCTTATTTTGGATGATTTAATATTCATAAGGGTCATATTACTATTTATAATGGTATGTTACTATTCATAAGGGTAGGTCACTATTCCCAATAATTTTTTTGTTTCATTAGACTCCAAAAATCATCTTGAACACAGCCGTGTATGTCAGATTTTCAAAATTCAAAATACAGAAGTGAAAAAATTATGTTTAAAGGTCACTTATCACTTATTTGTTCATTATTTTATGATTTTGTGTTATTTTATGACATAAATATAAGAAGGGTATTTCCATTGAAAAACATTGGTTCATTACATAAACCACCTAAACAATTCCCGATCACTACTTGAAAAATATCGTAGATTTATATTTAAACCCATCAAAAGGATCTTCCACCTAAATTTCTCTAATGTTTCAACATTTAATGAGATCACTAATGAAGTTCTTCATAGTAAAACGAATCATAGCATTGTGATCCTTTTGGAAAAACATACATGATCAATTATTCAATTTCCCTAATCAGACATCTGATAGAAAAATTGTATGTCCTGTCATTTCACTCAAATGGAATCTAATGGGGACCACATTTCAAGTCATAAATAAATTATACATATCATGGCATTACTATCCTCAGGAAGAAACACATGGGATAGCCTATTCATTCATGAAAAACAGAAACTCATTGAAAAAATATAATTTCAGTACAACAGGCCCAAACCTGGATTTGTGGGGCCCACACCGTGATTTGGGATTAAAAATTCTAAATTGGTCTTGAAAAGTCCATCTAAACCTAGGGTCATGATGTCGTTGATGAAGCATCAATCATATGTTGTATTCTAGAGTTATGTTCGAACCAAATTTTCTTAATAATAATAATTATATTATTTTTATTATCGCTAAAAATATGCATTTCAAGAAACTGATCCATGTTGAAAACTCTTCAAACTCACAAAATGGACTCAAATAGTCCTTCTCCAACGAAGGAAGATGTTTCTGCCGATGGAATGTAAAACAGATGCTTAGATTAGGAGTTATGGTTGTTTGAAACCACAGCCCTACTACCCGTTGGGCCAGCTCTCCCTAGCATGGCCCGCCGAGCCCTCTCTAGCCCACTTCAGCCTAGCTCGACCCTCATGCTCCCAGCCTAGCCCAAATGGTCCTCGGTTTTCACACATACTCCTTGCCTGGCTTGTGCAATCCAAACTTGGGCCACATTGTTGGCCCTGAAATGTCCGCTTAGTCGCACCCTGTGCTCCCTTAGTCCATTCTACACTAGTCAACACTGATAAAATTCCCAATGAACTGTGGCCCGTTGTCATAGCCTAGGTCCCTCTACCTCGGCTCATCTTCCTGGCACCCCACCATTTACTACCTTCCAGTCGCACCTCGTATTACCAGCCACCTCCACACACTGCGCACCCCACAGTGTTGTATCATGGTTCCTCCATGCACGCTCATCCCTCGCTTGCTGATTATCCTCGAAATCCTACCATATATGACTATCATCGTTGTGTTGGTGCCTCTACACATCATTACTTCTTCATGCTCCCACCATGTCCATATGCAACCTCTGCACACCATCCCTAATCCACGAGGCGGTTGTTGCCAACCCATCTCTGGTGGTCCTTCCGTAGACCACTAACACTCTTATGAACATCCAAAAAATCATTCCGAAAGATATTCAGGAATATTTACACAAATACTTTCATATATTCATGATTTAGTCAATGTTTCATTAAGGATTTTACATGTTTAAAATTAAATGATTATTCCTGGAAGAACACATGAAGAATACTCAATTGTGAGATTGATAATGGTGGTCATTCAATGTCTATATTTGTTTGGCCATAGACATAGATACCCAAAATAGTTAATTCAATTATGATTTAAAGTACAATTAAGTAATTGAAATTGGGGGTGTGAAAAATGAAAATAATCCTACCTCAATTCGATCTCTTCATTATTGAATGCACATTCGCCTCACTCCATTTGCGATCTACCGAAGACCCATCAATCGTTTATTCTTTATTCTTCCAAGAATAAAGAGGGTGATAGAAAGTAAAACACACCATTTTGATCTCAACCGAGGTCTCATATTTCCAATTTGAGTCCCAATTTAATTTTTCCTTGATATACCGTCAGAGATAAAATAATTATCTTTATTTATTTTATTGAAGATTACTTGCCTCAGTGAATTATCCATAGAACCTCGGGCCGACAAAATTTATATCTGACTGAGGGTAAACTCCATGTTCTGGAATGAACTGTTACCTGTGATTTCTGATCCGGGTTACTGTTTATGAGTTATCTAATATCTGTAGCATGCACCTTATAACATATACTTGATATTTTTTTCTAAGGGATCACTGGGCCTTAGAATCTCACCTCGTTTGAGCGAATATCTTTGGAAATATATAGAGAAATATTTCATAGTCTTACAAGGAAAAAAAGCAGGTCTCTACATCATTTTCTACATTATTATATTCATAAAAAAAAACAAAACTTGTAGAAAAAAAAATTTGACACTGAGCCCAGATTTGGCTCTTCCATTCGATGGAACTCTCATTCACATTTGTGTGATTCCACTACACATGATCCAAAAGGATGGTCCATCCACGTAAGGTCCTCTCTTTTCGGTCCAGGATCACCACCAGGTGCTCTACAATAGTGTATCCTTATTCAGTGTCCATATCTCCTTAGTCGATGATATGCATTGGATCATTCATGCATTTACTTTTCTACAACATGTGAAAGACATCGTGCACCCGCTCATATTGTGGGGGTAGTGAAAGGTGGTAGGCTACATCGTGAACCCTCTGCATGATCTCAAATGGCCTGATGAACCATAGGGATAGCTTAGCTCCACAGACGTACCTACACATTACATATCACTGGGTGAATCTTAAGAAGAAATGGTCTCATTGATCGAAGTACAAGGGCCTATGATGGTGATCATCAAAAGTATTCTTTCTAAAATGGACCAAATTCATCCGTTCATAGATGACCTGCACTTTTTCCATCATCGCCTGAACTAACTCTGGGCGCACAAGGGATGACTCTCTGACCTATATCCAGTGTAATGGTGACCTTCAAGGCATTCTGTATAGTTCTTCAAAAGGTTCCATGATGATGGTAAAGTGTTAAATGTTTTTTATGCAAAATATACCCAAGGAAGGTGACCCTCCTATCTCCAGCTGAAATCCAACATGCAAGCCCTAAGCATAACCTCTTACACCTAGATAGTGCAATCAGTCTACCCATCAGTCTGGGAACAAAAGGATGTACTCATCCACAAATATGTCCCAAATATCTCTTGAAGGTCTCTCCATAATAATTATGTATACCATGTGTCATGATCCGAGACAATATTTGTGGTTACCCCAAGAAGGCGGATGATCTCATGAATGTACAACTACCCCAAACACTCCACTAAACATTGCTCCAAAATAGAAAAGAAGTGTGACAACTTGGTGAGTTGGTCCAATATCACCTAGATGGTGTCATGGCCTTCACTACACATGGAATCACTATTAATAAGTCCATGGATATTCCATTCCATTCCCACTTTGGAATCTCAAATGGATGTAATAAACTCGTCATAATATAATTCTCATCCTTCACCTAATAACATGTGAGGCATCATGAGATGAACTTATCAACACATCATGTCATGGTGGACCACTAAAACTACCATTAAAGGTCATAGTAAATCTACCCCACACTAGGATTTACAACTAAGGGATATGTATGGGACTCCTGCATCACCTCCTCCTTCATTGTGAGTAGAACCACTGTTTTCCCCTAGAACAAGATTTCGTGATTCCACCCATCAAAATATCCATTCGGTGGGTCTCTTATTGATATATGGTCATGAAAAACATTGTAGTTGATTTTTCATATTAGGGAATATTTCACTTGATCAAGGATTGTAGTAGTCAACACCATTGAATGAAAGAAATATTTGTCCTCCTGCTCCACTAGGGTCAGCTATAGGGAATATAACTGCTCTGAAGTTTCCTATACTAGGGGAGTTTAGAAATTAATGCAAAGGGAATCTTCTACAACATTTACCTTTATTAGATTATATATTATCTTTTAGTCATAGTTTGGTATGAACTCCAGCCAGCGTCTTTGTCTTATGTTCATGTATCTCTGGGTAAAGATGTGCCTGAGGCTCCGATGGTCTGAGTAAACTGCAAATCTATCTCACATATGGTAGTCCCTACACATCCTCAATTAAAATAATATTGTTTCTATATCTACATCCTAAGTCACATAATTATGATCATGGGGTATCAAATTCCTTGACCCTTATTTGATGAAGGCCCATTCTTGTATCAACACGCAACCAAGACATGTTCTTGAGGCATCACAATACAATATGAACTCCACATTTTCCCCAATTAATATTAAAAATGGAGAACTGATCAGCCACTTCCTCAAATCCTTGAAGTCCATATAGCAATTCTCAGACATGGTAAATTAATGTCCCTTCCATGTCATAGCGGTCAATGAGGATGCGATCCTAGAGAAGTATTCCAAAAATCTTTGGTAGTACTCTTATAATCCATGCATGCTTCATGACTATAACACATTTTTGGGTGGATCCCCGGAAAGCACTAATTATATCCTTTCTAGATCCATAGTAGATCCTTTTCCAAAACTGATATTCCCTAGTAATTGAACCTATGGGATCCAGAACTGTAACATCAAGAGACTTCTGTATAGATGGTACTCTCGAAGTAAATCAAGAACAATCCCCAAGTGCTCCATATGATCCTCCACTGATGTAGAGTAGATGAGTATGTCATCAATGAAGAAAAAACATTTGTCCAATCAATTCTATAATATCTAGTTAATCAAGTACATATGGATGGTGGTGAAAATTTTCACACCAACGGGGGACACTAGGAACTCATAATGCGCATGGAGACATCGAAAAAATAACTTCGGGATGTCATCCAAGCTCACCTATATCCAGTGGTAGTCGGACCTCATATCAATCGTGGAGATCCATCCCGCACCTCCCAACTAGTCAAAGAGGTCATTGATAATTGTAAAATTTACTTTTTCATAATCGTATCCTTTTTCAGGGGTTGATAATGTATGTAATGATTTAAACTACCATCTACCTTCTTCACAAGGAGAATTGGAGCTACCTAGGGGGACACACGGGGCCTAATGAAATTTTTCTCATGAAGGTCCTTCAACTATAATTGTATCTTCTAGAGCTTATTGGGTACCATCCAATATGCCATAGAATATATTGGGGCAGTCCCTAGTTTCAGGTCAATGAAAAAAATCCAACTCCCCTCTTACATATAGTCCCTAGACATCTTCGGGAAAGACATTTATATATTCCTAAAAAACGGAAAGAACCAATATTCCTGAAGAGTCTACTACACTAAGGGTTACACTTTCTATTTTAGAGGTGGAAGGATCGATCCTCCTACTCAAAAAATATTTTTTCCCTGCTATGAGGGCGAGTTCGCGGAGAAAGGGGAACCTCATCCCATTAGTGAAAATCCATCTGGATACCCTACGACGATGAAGATCTAGGATCAAACCACCAAAATCCAGTCCATACATAAATTAATGTCGAAGGGTTTCATCATGAAGAACAGTATGTCCCATATGAACCTCTCTCATCCAAGCGATATCTCACACTACCAGTAGATGAAATACACAGAAGAAGAGCTCCCCATATGGGCCTTGAGACTAACCTGTTGCGCTAGTGCCTCTACTGGAAGCTCCAAATCTCATATTAAGAGTAATGAGATAAAAGAGTGATTGGAACACATGTATACTAAAAATGATGAAAGTATATAATAAACAAAGAGTGTACCTCATATCATCTCGTGTGCTGTGGGATCATTAACACCCATTGCCTGCAGCTATTTGTGGCCCCAACTGCAAGCTCCCTAAGAATGATGTGGGTTTCCTAGTGGTGATGGTAGAATCCCATAGCAACACCACCAACCTATTACTCCTCATTCTCCTCTGCCAACACCTCATCCATAGGGACCACACTTTCATTGGCCCTGAAATCCCTAATCAAAATTCACTCTCTAAAATGGTGGTCTACCTTCTATCTAACTGGGATGCTCAACATGTATGGTTATGCAGTCTCAGGCTATGTGACCTTGCCTATCAGAAGCATATCACCGGCCCTACCTAAGATGATCGACTGCTATGTGTTTCCCTAGTTCCACCTGACCATGTGTTGGGGTATGATCCTGGGGAGACCTCTTAAATCGAGGCCCTTCCAATTAAAATCTATCAACTACAATAGAGGTATTATCTCTTAAGCGACTACTTCATGTCCTGACTAATTGGAACCCCTCAGACAGAAATATTTATGTCACTAGTGCCCTATCAAGCACCCTGATATAGATGGGGATTTACTAGGGTACTATACAGGCACAGATCTCTCTATGGAGTCCTTGATCAAACTTTCATGCCTAGAAGTAGTTTTTGTAGATCATTTCTAGAGAAAACAAATTTAGGTAAATGAACCTATTCTAGTACTCCTCCCCTAACATCCCTCCAAATCGATGCTCTAAAATCTTCTTAATTTGGATGTAGAATAATCACAAGGTGTAATAATCCAC
Source organism: Viscum album (assembly GCA_963277665.1). Lineage (NCBI taxonomy): Eukaryota > Viridiplantae > Streptophyta > Magnoliopsida > Santalales > Viscaceae > Viscum > Viscum album. The sequence goes on from OY728138.1 coordinate 898,348,377, forward strand.
AATAATAGCTATTCAAACTCTTCCCATAAGAGTGTCGACTCATCATGCATTTTAGAAACCATGATCTACGGATATATTGCCACCCCATGGAAAATACTAGCTTTTAATGAAACCATATGATCTGTCGGTGTCCGAATAAGCCTAGAAACAAGGATCACTTACTCTAAAAAATCATTTGACGCCTAAAGATCTGGATTACCATGGATCCTCAGTGGTCTCAAGTGTTGGAACTCGTGGAGTATGGTCAGACTGCACTTTTCCATCATATAATCTTTGGAACTATTTTATTGTCAATGGGTGGAGGTGCTACTACATATCCACATTGAATAAGGGGATCACATGATTTACCCTTAAATGAGGCCCCATAACTCACATGGTAATCATCGTGAACCAGAGCTGGTATCCTGGTTGGCTATCATTGAAAATGCATCTTGAATGTTATTAAGGAGTACCAGGGTTATATGATCACACACACACACACACACCCGCACACACATATAACAAGAACAATAGAAAGACGACTAAAAAATGATAGTGAAGTACTCAATCCTATATGATGAATGTACCATTGTTCTTTGAAAAATGTGTCTTAGGGTGATGAGACAATTTACGGGTGATCAGGGTCCTGGTGAATGGAATCGTTGGTCGCCTGTACCATCAACAGACTCCCTAGCCTAAGAGATGCTCTCATGAAACCTATAATGTGTTTCCCTAAAACCCAACAAATATATTTTTCAGTGAAACATCCAATCAATATCCCAAGGTCAGAACATCCTTTAATACCATTATGTCAAGACTTGACCAATGTTGATGATCGAGCCGTATCTGCCCCAATATCACCTCTATAGGAAAGTGTGTTGAAACAAGCACCATAGTCACATAAAAGTTGTGGAGGTATTTTCTTAAGTACCTATAAAAATGTACATTATAAATCAATAAAAAAGTGAAAATGGAAATGAGTAAAAGATACTACATAGCTTTAAGTAATCTAAACATGTGTGGACCACTAAACAGTACGAGTATAGTTAAGTAAAATGAAAAGGGAAAAGGTAAAAAACATACCCAACTAGAAAAGTTACCCTACTTGATATAAGAAAAAAAAATTAAAATAGTCAAGAGAGCTCCTCTCCTGGATCAAAATATATGACCATTGTACTCTGTTTGAGCTCCCGTATCCCTGAGCTCCTTCGAATTCATGGTCAATCATGTCCATTGTTTGCATAAGTCATGATATGTGTGGGAAAATCCAATGCATGGGTGAGTATAAACATACCCATTTGGAAACCCCAAAAAGTTGAAGGGGGAGCAGTAAGAGATACACTGTAGAGGAATGTAGTAGATAGAACAAAGTTCAATAAAATTGGCAACTCAACCCAACAAGAGAGTGAGGTAAACTCACCCAAAACAAGGATAATGAAATGGGGAGGAGATTATCTTCTCATTGAGTCTTCGCTACATATAGTAGGAGAGTAGACTCATCCCACCATGAGAAGATAGACATGGAAAGGAAATAGAATATCCCACATGTCTTAACCTCTATTGGAAAGAGAGTATCCAAAACCTAAGGAGTGGGTACTGAAAAGGGTATATATATATCCTCATTCAAAAGAAACCCAATTGTGAGTTTAAGGGGATTTCCATCTCACAGATCATTCTAAGAAGAAGAGTCACCAATAGTTCTAGATGTATCCATCAATGATTCCTAGAATACCATACATCTTTCCTAAACATGTAGGTCAAAGGGGATAAATCACCACACCTTGATACTATCCGATTTTGGTGGCACTGACTCATCATAATGGTTTTAGGTCGTGTCACAAGCACTTGTCTTGGTGGGGGAAACATCCCTATTTCTTGTGAGTCCAAAGGTATGCCAAATCACACCTAACTGCTTATCCTCATTTTTAGATGGTGAAAAATTGATGTAGAGGACATGTGACCTAGTATATCAAGGGGATTCCCCTCTAGTCTTTAGGGATCCACACCCTGATGATTTAGGTGGATCAGCACCCGGGAGTCGATGGGCACCCACTGACCATCCATGCTGAAGGGTAATACCCAAGAGGTTACTTCTCAACCATTATGTATAGGGTAACCACACCCTATTGCATTAGTGGTATTCCACTCTAGTCTATGGGGATCCATGCCCTAGTACATCTGGGGGATTAGTACCCATAAAGGAGCCTCCCACCAGCTGCCTAAATGATGCCCAATAAGTGCTTAACCACTACTGTGGATGTCTCTTCAAACCTGTCAAAAGGATATTAAACCAATATTCCTTTCATATATACACATTTAATGAGATCATTAATATATCTCTTTGTGTTCAGATGGATGAAACCATTGTGATCCCTGTGAAAAAACGAACAAGATCGACTATTCATTTGCCTCAATCAGACATCCAATAGAAATGTTGTATGTCACCATATTTCACTCAAATGGAATATCCTAGGTCCCATGCCTTGATCCCAAAATAAATTATATGGATCACACCATTTTTATCCTCATAGATAAACACACTGGATCGACTATTCATTCATCCAAAACGGACACCCAGTGAAAAAAATCGCATTTCACCTCAATACGCCTAAACCAGGATTCATGGGACCCACACTTCAATTTCAGTTTAAACACCCAAAATTGTCCTTTAGAAGTACATATAAAGACATGTTTCATGACGCTGATGATGGTGCATCGGATAGATTTCATATGGAAGATTTATGTCTGAAACAAGTTTTCTCAATATTAGTAATTGTATTATTATTATTAAAATTATGTGTTTTGTGAAATTGAGCCATAAATCCAACTCATAAAATTATTCAAATAACCGAAAAAGATTCATCTCAAAGATAAGAACATGTTTCTGTACATGAAATGTAAATTTTATGCTCAGTTTAATAATTATGGCAGTTTAAAACCACAAACCTAAGTCCCACAAGGCTCATTCGGCCATGCTTGGCCTAGAGAGCCCGCTCCAGCCCAGTTTGGCCCACCTATTCCTAACATAGAAAACCTAATCCGATACTAGCCTACCTGCCCTTGCCTGGCCTGCACTCTCCCAGTCTTGGATGCTTCGTCGGCCCATTGGCCCTCACCCATGTGCCCAGTTGTTCCACACGCTCCCTCGGTCTGTCCGTCGTGGATCAATGTTGGCAGACCTCCCTGTGGACCATGGAATGTTGTTACCACCTATGTATCACCTCCTTGTATCCTTAGTATTGTAGCCTACCATTTTCCATGCTCCAACTGCACCCCACTGCGTCGGCCGCCTCCGCACACTGTGCCCCCCACGCCGCCATATCACAGTTCCACCACGCACGCCTGCCCTTCGCTCACCGACTCACCTCATTAATCAGATCCACATGAACTACATGTTATTCCATCTACCTATGAACATAATACCTACTCCATAGGGTCTCCATCACCATGAACAACCTCCACACACCATCCATGCTCCACACGACTTTCACTACAATGCACCGCCGCTGTTAGCTCTCTAGGGGTCCCTTCCACATACCAAAGAAAATCCTACGATCATCCAAATATTATTCCAAAATAATTTATGGAATCCTTAAAGAGAGACCTTCACATATTCATGCATTTTTTGGTGTTTCATTGAGGAATTTAAATTCTGAAAATTAAATGAATATTCCTCTAAGAATGCATTAAGAACGCAGAATTATGAGATTCAAAATAGGGGTCAGTTGCAGGCTATATTTAGTTGGCCATTTCCTTAGACAATCAACATAGTTAATTCTACAATAATTTTTGGAATAATTTCGGAATTGAAATTAGGGGTGTGAAAAATGAAAATAATCCTACTTCGATTCGATATGTTCGTCGTTGATGGCGCATTCTCCTCACTCCCATTGCAATCCTCCAAGGTCCAATCAATCATTATTTCTTGATTCATTGAAAAAAGAAGAGGTGAAGAGAGTTTTTTGGTGGGGGGATTATGGAATAATCCTAATCCAAATCAATTAAGCTTATATTTATAGAAAAACATGGAGACATCGTCTAATGGTCGCGGAATCTGAACCTCCCATGCCCTATCATTTTATGTCCCATTAAAGTAAAACACCCCATTTCAAACTCAATAGAGGTATCATATTTCTAATCTAGATCCCCGTTAGAAAGTTATTTGATACAAAATCTTAGATAAAATAAAGAATTTTAATTTTTTTATATATGATTACAGCCCCTATGAAGTTTTTTCACAGATGTCCCACATCGACATAAGTTATCTCCCACCTAGGGTAAATACCATGTTCCAGACTCCATCGTACCCTAGGAGTTCTAATATGTGTTACTATATAAGAGTTACCCTTCTTCCTTCATGATATCCGTATAAAATATATTGACTATTTTTTTAAAATTAATTCTGGGCACACCAGGCCTTAGAATACCGTGTCTCCTCAGCTTCAAACTATGGAAATATATAAAGAATTATTTAAAATTCTTATATGGTTAAAATCTTATCTCTACATAACTAGGAAATTTTATATTCATACCATGTACATTCCAAATCAACTTAAAAATTATTAATCAAGTTCAATAAAGGTACTTACCATAGATGGGTCAACTGGGAATGGACTACGATATTTTCCATTAAAAAATTAAATATTGATTTATCACAATAAGTCTTACTATTTGGTTGTTCATTCTCAAACACATCTGAACGATGGATTAAAATTCTCAAAAAAATAAAAAACGAAATATGGACTATAACCCTATATGAGGTGGTTGGGGTTTCTGGTGTAACCACTTACAAATAATTACATATATGACAAGGTTCATGGTACATTTTCCTAACAATTGAAAGCATGGAAAATTAATTCAATAAATGATTATCGATGAAATCAGGGTGACGAAAAAACAATTTTCAAAATGACTAAAATTGAGAAAGGATTTATAGACCACCTACCTGAGCTCATATTCATAAGAGTCTCCCCTTGCAGTATCATCCTTTAGTATAGAATGGATTGGAGTATATATGAAAAACAAATAAATTCCCTAAAATTTATGAATATGATCCTAAATACAAATACCATCATTGATAAAAATAAGAACAATGTATGTTTAAAAATGAATCCAGAATGTACCAGTGCAGATTCTGGGAGATAAATGATTGTGGATTAGAACTCCAGACGGATGAAGGATGTAAATTATTAGAATAGTCTTGAAAGAGTCTGAAAATTGTTATTTTAGAGGGTTTTTATGATGGAATACCCAAATGATAAGATGATTTATGTTAAAATATATTTTAAGGTAAAAACCATCAAATCCCCAAAATTTTCAATGCACACAGTTTGGCTACATGATTTCGCCAAACATTTCTCTAATCATGCATGAGAATCTATAGAAAAGAGAATAAAGCAAGATTAGGATATATGATTAGGGAAACCATGTGCTAACTTTATGAAACCTATCTTTCAAAATTTCATACAATCTCACAAGACTATGCGGCCCAACATGCATAGTTAGATCAAACTGTGAACCCTATTCTATCCCACTGTCTAACCTCTCATGGTTTGAATGAAATGTACAACCTTCCTCACATAGTTAAAAATAATTGTGTGAAATTCCATTTTCATCCAATAGTCTAGGTTCTAATATCCAAACAGAACCCAGACACCCCTATTTCCACCACTAACTCATTAGGTTTCCATATTAGGTCCATAAAAGAGATTTTGAATAAAATTTAAAGGATTAATACTTGATTGAAAAACTAGGTTCTTGCATATTATTTCTAAAATATTATCCTATTAAACCATTATTAGAGTTGTTCCCTCTTTCTTATAATTCAACGAATAAAAATAGTTTCTCTTGATAATGAATTCTTCTTTATTGGTATATTTTTTATCCATGATATATCTATCCTTTTCCACATATGAATAAGTAATTAAATATAAATCCTTCCATTTATCAGACACCAAGCCATATTTATAGTTACCCCTATTTCTAGTATGTAACCATTTCATGATGCTTTTAATGGTTTTAATGTTAAGGGTGATGAATGGTAGAGTTGGGAGAACATGAATGAAGTTATGAGGTAAATGGGAAGTCACACGGGCGGTGCATGGGTTGTCTAAACCATGCGGCCAAACCGTGCATAGTTGGTCTTGGAGGCAGCAGCTTCTGCACAAGCGGTGCACAATTTGTCTAACCGTGGGGCCAAACCATGCGTTGAGTGTCTGCCATGGTAGTGGCTAACACATGGTTATCGCACGGTTGTCTAACCGTGCGAGAAACCCATGTGGCCACTTAAACGAGATCCTATTAAGGTGGATATCACGAGTTTTGCCTCTAAGTGCCTCGTTTTTCCTCCTAAGCGGCGCTGTCTCAAGATTTTTCTTCTCCTAAGGTCAAAGAGTGTTCTCCAATCATTCTGGAGGCAATCTGAAGGCTTTTCTTGGCGAATCGAAGTCAGATTCTTGAGGTATGTGACTTTTTTTCTTTGTTTTTGATTAGTTTATTATATCTACTTAGATCTACTTCTCTCCTTCTCTCATATTCTTAGATATACCCTTGTTATGGGTAGATCAAAGTGTGTGGATGGAAAATATGATGATGTTTGGTCTTGATCTTGCTAGGAGAAGAGATCTTTGGCGGGTTTTTGAAGAACCAACCCGGTTTCCTTGTGGATTCTTCGTTTGTTGTGGTTTTCATCAAAACCCTATAGGTATGACGCATCAATCTCGACTCCTATTGTTAGAATTGATTGGATTAGTTTCAAATTGGTTTATCTGATTGGTTTTGATTGCGAAAAGCATGGAATAAATCTTCTTTTATTGATGATTTATGGTATTGATGTAATTGTGAAATCTTGTTGAATTGTTGTGCACAGTGATTTGTCTTGTTGAATTTAAAATGTTGATTTTAAATTACGATTACTGAAACTGTAAATGGTTTGGTAAAAAATGGGTTTTCAATAAAAATGGTATTTTAATGAAATTTTTTGAGATTGAAATGACATTAATGGATTTGCTTTTCAATAAAAAGGGAGTTTTATTGAAATGGTGTGGAATTGAAATGGATTGAGATTGAAATGACTTTAATGGATACGGTTTTCAATAAAAAGGTATTTTTATTGAAATGGATTTTAATTTAAATGGTTTTGAAATAAATTGTTTTCAATAAAAAGGTGTTTTATTGAATGGGGTGTTTTATCATGACCGTTTGGAATACGTGGTGTGTGTTAATGTTTTATGTACGAGGATTGGTTGAAATATGACCTTGTTCTCAGTGCAAAACATTTAATGGAACATTGGTAACTATATGTATGAGGCTTGATTGAAATATGACCTTGTGCTTGGTGACAAACTTTTAATGAAAAAATGGTAACTATATGTATGAGGTTGGTTGAAATATGACCTTGTGCACAGTACCAAAGGTGTAATATCACATGGGAGATAATTACCTTGTGAAGACTAGGTAGATCGATGAGATATCACTCATAAGTATGGAACTATCACAATGACGCATGCATGGTTGGTAACATGGGTAGGGAAATGGTTGGGTATGCCAAAAAGAAATCGTTCTTAAGATTGTTTGGTTATTTTTATTGAAAAATAACTTGTTGGAAAATTGGTTTCAATTGCTCTTGGAATGCCTTTGGTTATGAAGGGTTTTGGAAACTTGTTTATATTCAGTTATAAACTGATTTTGAGAAAATGTTTTATTTAAGATGTTTTTATATAAATGTGGATAACTCTTTTATCCTAGTGGCGTGAGTAAGGAAGTCATCCGGGAAAACCTAATGTTCTTTATACTCACCCTTGATTTGACACTTTGGTGCTTTTAAATATGTCGTATTCTGAGACAAGGGAAAATGTAAGGAATCTAATTACTAGTGGTTCACGGTGTTGCTTGGGTGATGTGGTGGTTCAAGGATCATTGAGCTTGATATAGATCCATGGAGTGTGTCCGGGTTTACTTTGGACCTATGGTTTATTTTCCCACATAACACACTGATTTTTTGTTGGTTTTATTGGTTTATGGGTTGTATTGTGGGATATAGTGTTTCCCTTTTGGTAATGGATGTGTTGGTTGTTTCGTTGACATGCATCATGTGGTTGTTATTAGTGGATCATTTGGTTGGTTTGTTATTTGGTTTATTTCTTTAAAGTGTAAATCATCCCCCACTTGTGGTTGAAACCCTTCAACATTTATTGAAATCCTTTGCCATCTTGGGGATGTCAATTAAGTCTTAGTAATTACTTGGTGAGATCTCAAGCCAATGAGAATTAGTGTGTTATTACAAATGGTATCAGCTTGTTCGATCCTTTCCTAACAAGTGGTCATCGATGTTCTTAGACTTGGAGTTCAAATTCAATCTTGTCTATTACTTGGGTCAAAATCATAGACAAAAGTTGGATTGTCATAACATGAAATGTATAACATAAAAGGACATAGGAAACCTGCTTATGCTGAACTTCAAGTTACCAGGGTGTTGGGTACAAAAGTGTTTTGGATACACTTCTAGAATGTTGGAAATATCATTGTCATGGGTTTAGCCAATGAGAGGATCATGACATGCATTTTAGAGGAATGATTTCCCACTATATATTCACATCTCATTGTGAGTAATGTGAACATATTTTTTTCAAGGTCCATTTTTTGAAAAAAAAAATGCAGAAATTGCATTCAAGTGAATGATTTTGAAAACACGGTATTTTGTGTATTTTGAAAATCGGTAGATATTCAAAAAAATTCTGAATGTTTTCAAAAATGGTTGAACATGGAAAAAGTTTGTTTTAAAAATAATGTTGTGATAGATGATTTGATAGAATTTGAAATTCTAAGCCATCAGTTGCTAGAGAGTGATATTGATGAAGTTTGTTGTTGGTTTAGGAAATGGAACTCGGTAGGCATCGTCAGAACCAACCCAAAGATGCTGCGGAGAATGTGGTTGCACCAGAACCATGTGTGAACCAAGAGCTGGTTTAGAGTATTTTCGAGGCTTTTTATGTTTTTGATACGGTGAACTAGAGGAATGAGCCACAACATGTGGATCATACTATCCATTTCATGAAGCAGAATCCACCGAAAATTTAGGGTGATGCTGAACCCGAGACGGCGAAGGTGTGGCTATATAGGATGAATCATATCTTCGATTTCATAGACACACCATTAGAGTTGAAATTAAAGTTTTCAACATATATACTCAAGGATCGTGAATGTTAGTTGTGTGATTTAGCGGTGTAGGCTAAATTGGATGAAGGACTTACATGGGAGGCTTTTAAAGAATTGTTCAACAAAAAATTCAATCCCCACACAATCAAGATCCAAAAAATGAAGTACTTCTTCAACTTGAAATAATAGAGTCTATCTATCAAAATGTATGCAACTAAATTCATGAATTTAGTCCATTTTGCAGAGGTTGAGGCAAATGCAACGTTGAAGGCACCCTTCTATGAATCAGAGTGAAGGCAAGAGATTCGATCAAAGATTGCAGTTCTCTGTATTACGGATTATACAAAGATGGTGAACAGAGCCACTGTTACTGAATGTGATATCTCAAGATTGATAGGAGGAGGTATGATGATACCTACGTTAAATGGTAGAAACCCAACCATTGGGAATAAGAGGAAAAGGGACACCTATTTCCACGATGCAAGTGGAAATCAGAACCAAATGGTGGGATCAGTGAACCTTCCTCCATGACCCCAGAGCAAAGAAGGTTACTTTCAATGTGGTTCGACTGACCACATAAAGCGAGAGTGTATGAAACAACCTAGAGAATGTCATAATTTCTACAAGATGGGGCATCTATAGCAATATTGTAGGAATGCTCCAAGGTCGGGTGCACGCGACACTTCTTAGGTTTCACAAGTATCGTATGCTTCGATAGGATGAGGACAATAGAATCAGTCTCATTAGCATAAGAGAGCTAGCCATGGTGATTATCTAAATACCATGACTCCTCAACCATGGAAATTTCAACAAAGAAACAAGGGGAGCAGTGCAGCGATGATGAAATTGTTTGGAGTTGAGAAGATGATGGTTGATGATCAGACATGATCAAATACAGTGAGAGGTATGATTCTTTTGAATGATACCCTTGTGCAAGTGTTTTTTGATACTAGAGGCTCACATTCATTCATTATTTCTCATTCTGTTGAATTTCTATGTTTAAAATTGGAAATGATGCCTTATATTTTGAAACTGAAAACTCCTCTCGGTGAAAGAGAATATCAATCCTTTGTGTGTAGAGCATGTGCTATAACTGTTGATAGAGCTATGTTAAAATGGGACTTCTCAATGTTGGACATGGATGTATATGACGTAATCCTAGGTATGGATTGGTTGAAAATTTTTAAGTCTTACATCGACTGTTATAGGAGAACGGTTAGTTTCACGGCTGAGGATGACATCAACCATCTCTTTAGAGGAGAGAGGATGGTAAATAAAGGTGAAAAGAGCTTGTTGGAACCAATGGTGAGAAAAATATAATACCAACTGGTAGTGTTGACTTTGGAATCAATGGAAGAGATTGAGGAAAATAGTTTTCCAACTGTTGTGGATCAATTTCCAGATGTCATTCCAAATAACTTCTCAGGGTTACCACCTCTTAGGGATGTGGAGTTTATGATTGGTCTCTTTTCTGGGACCAGTCCTATTTCTATTCCGTCTTACAGGATTGCACCAACAGAGTTACGGGAATTGAAATTGCAGTTAGAAGAGCTTGAAAGGAAGGGTTTAATTGGACCAAGTACATCTCCATGGGCAGCACCGGTTTTGTTCATGAAAAAGGCATATGGAACCCTTTGACTATGTGTTTATTATCGTAAGCTTAACCAAGTATTCATAAAGAATAGATATCCACTTTCATGCATTGAATATCTATTTGATCAACAAATGGGATCTCAGTGGTTCTCCAAGATTGACTTGTGATCAGGATATCACCAATTGCGAGTTAGAAAGGAGGATATTCCAAAGGTAGATTTCAATAGTATATATGGCCACTAAAAATATGTAGTCATGCCTTTCGGTCCAATGAATGAACCAGTGGTCTTCATGGCTTTGATGAATAAGATATTTTAGTGATATCTTGATTATTTTGTTATGGTATTTGTGGATTATATTTTTTTCTATTCAAAAAACAATGGTTGATCATGTGGTGCACCTAGAAACAGTGTTACAAATCTTGAGAGATCTTTGTTTGTATTCCAAATTATCAAAGTGTGATTTTTGTATTTGGGAATTACATTTCCTTGGCCATGTCATTTTAGAGAAGGGTGTTTCTGTTGATCCTGAAAACATACAAGCCATTATCTCATGGCAACCACTAAAGAATGTGTTCGAGATACACAGTTTTCATGGTCTAGCTTGTTACTACCGACGCTTTGTCTGTGATTTATCCCTACTAGCTTCAAAAATTAAATCTCTGATTAAGAAGAATTCCTTTCTTCTAATGGAAAGAATAATGTCAGAAATTCTTTCAGGAACTGAATGTTCGGCTTACATCGACACCTATCTTGATCTTTCCAGAAGCAGGAAAAGGGTATGTGGTGTATTGTGATGCTTCAGGATCATGATTGGGTTTTGTTCTCATGCAAAGAGATCATGTGATTGCTCATGGTTCAAGGCAGTCGAGGGTGCATGAGACGAATTTCCCAAAACATGAATTGGAGTTAGCTGCAGTCATCCATGCTTTGAAAACATGGATATATTATTCCTTTGATGATAAATTCACTATGTTCACGGATCACAAAAGCATGAAACACATTTTCTCACAGTGAGATTTGAATCTTAGGCAAAGGAGTTCGATGGAGTATCTCGAGATGTTTGACTTCAAGTTGATGTACACACTAGGAAAAAGTAAATTCGGTGGTGGATGGATTTAGATGAAATTCATATTCTCAGTTGGTGAAAGAAGCTTCAAATGAATGGCAGTTGATGTCGGTCATAGCCAACATGCATGTGTAATTTGAATACCTAGGTGATGTTGCAGTTTTCTTTTCAGCTACACTTGTTCCTAATTTAGTAAAGATGATCAAAGAAGCTTTAGCATCTAATACAGAATGTCTGGTTTTTAGTTCAAAACTCAATGGTGGGGAGACCCTTGATGGATGGAAACATGATGGGGGTTTAGTTTTGTTTTTCAGAGATTATATGGTTGTACCTATGTTTTTTTAGGAATAACTCCTTCATTCTTACCACCATTCAAGATGGGATGTAAATCCATGTACACAAAAGATGTATTAGGCGTTTGAGGTGCATTTTCGGTGGAGCGGCATGAAAAGGAAGGTGGCCAAGTTCATCTCACAGTGCTTAACTTGTATGAAATTTAAAGAAGATCATCAGAGAACAAATGGTATTTTACAATCATTACCTATCCCAGTGTGGAAATTGGATCATATAGCAATGGATTTAGTTACAGGTCATCCAAGAACGGTCTGGAAACACGATGCAATTTGGGTGATTGTGGATCGTCTAACCAGGTCATCTCATTTCATCCCTATTTTTGAAACCCATATGGTGGAAGATTTTTCAAAAATCTATATCAGAGAAGTGGTAAAGAAGAATGGAATACTAGGGTCTATAGTCTCAGATAGAGATCTGAGTTTCACGTCTCGTTTCTGGAAATCATTAAAGTAATCCCTTGGGACTCAGTTTACTATGAGCATGGTGTATCGTCCCCAAACGAATGGTAAATCTAAGAGGTCAATAAAAACATTAGAATACATGTTACGAGCATGTGTAATGAATTCTGGTGGCTCATGGGAGGATAATATACCCTTAGTGGTGTTCTTATACAATAATAACTATCAAGCCTCGATACGCATGGCTCTGTTTGAAGTATTGTATGGGCATCATTGTCGTTCTCCACTATGGTGGGTGGAAACTGGTGAAACATCACTAGTTGGGCTGAGCCTTGTCCAAGTAAAAACATAGAATATTCAATTGATTAGAAATACAATAGAGACAACTCAGAGTCGCTATAATTCTTATGCAGATCATCGTCGAAGACTGTTGTCGTTTGTTGTGGGTGATCAAGTCTTCTTGAGGATCACTCCAAGGCTTGGACATCGTCAATTCGAGAAGCAGGGGAAGTTATCTCCTAGATACATTATCCCTTTTGAGATATTGGAATGAGTTGTAGATGTTCCGTATCAGTTGGTATTACCACCACGGTTTATTTTGGTGCATAATGTGTTCCATGTATCTCAGTTGAAAAAGTATCAGCCTGATCTTGAGCATGTGATTAGATGGGATCACGTTGACCTAGAGTCAGATGCTTCATTGATACATATCCCGGTATGGATTGTGAATAGGCAAGAGAATTTATTTCATGGATAAAGCATCATTCTAGTGTGGGTTTTATAGTAGCATGGTCAGATTCAGGAACTGACTTGGGAACGTGAAAAGCAAATGAAAGAGCAGTGGCCGGAACTCTTTCAGTTGGGTGAAGGTTTTCTACTTTCTAGGGATGGAAAGACCAGTGGTGGGGAGAATTTAGTACCCCTGGTTTCTATTATGTAACCATATCTTGATTATATTAATGGCTGTGAAGTTAAGGGTGATGAATGGGAGAGTTGTGATAACTAGAATGAAGTTTTGAGGCAAAGTGGATGTCGCACGGGCGACGCACAGGTTACCTAAACCGTGCGTAGTTGGTCTTGGAGGTATTAGCTTCCACATGGGAGGCACATGGTTTGTATAACTGGGTGGCCAAACCATGCGTGGAGTGTCTACCGAGGCAGAGGCTAACACATGATTAGCGCATAGTTTGTATAACCGTGCGAGCAAACCATGAAACCACATAAACAATATCATATAAATGTGGGTCTCACACATTTCTTCCTCTAAGTGCCTTGTTTTTCCTCCTAGGAGGCCCTAACTCAGGATTTGTCTTCTCTTAAGGTCAAAGAGGGTTCTCCCATCGTTACGAAGGTGATCTGAAGGCTTCTCTTGTCGAATCGAAGCTGGATTCTTGAGGTATGTGATCGTTCTTCTTCATTCATGATCAGTTTCTTAGATCTACTTCCCCTCTTCTCTTGGTATATTAGATCTATGCTTGTTATGGGTAGATCTAACTGTATGGATGAAAAATATGATGAGATTTGGTCTTGATCTTGCTAGGAGAAGAGACCTAAGGTGGGTTTTGGAAGAAGCAACCCGGTTTCCATGTGCATTCTTCGTTTGTTGTGGTTTTCGTCAAAACCCTAAAGGTAGTAGGATTCACTCTGGACTCCTCTTGTTTGAATTGATTGTCTTAGTTTAAAATTGTATTATCTTAATTTTTTTGATTGCGAAAATCATTGAATAAATTTTTTTAGTGATTATTTATGGATTATATGTATTTGTTAATTCTCGGTGAATTGTTGTGAAAAGTGATTGGGCTTCTTGAATTTAAAATATTGATTTTAAATTATGATTGTTGAAATTGTAAATGGTTTGATGAAAAAGTATTTTCAATAAAAAGGGTGTTTTATTGAAATGGGTTGAGATTGAAATGACTTTGATGGATTTGGTTTTCAATATAATTGGAGTTTTATTAAAATGGTTTGGAATTGAAATGGTTTGATATTGAAATGACTTTGATGGATTTGGTTTTCAATAAAAATGGAGTTCTACTGAAATGGTTAGGAATTGAAATGGTTTTTATGGAAATGGTTTTCAATAAAGAGGTGTTTTTATTGAAAGGGGTCTTTTGGCATGACCTTTGCGAATATGTGGTGTGTTTTCATGTTTCATGTATGAGGCTTGGTTGAAATATGACCTTGTGCTCGGTTCCAAACGTTTAATGAAAAAATGGTAACTATATGTATGAGGCTTGGTTGAAATATGACCTGGCTCTCAGTGCCAAATGTTTAAAAGCACAATGGTAACTATATGTATGAAGCGAGGTTGAAATATGACCTTGTGCACGGTGGCAAAGGTGTAATGGGACATGGGAAACAATTACTTTGTGATGACTAGGTATATCGATGAGAGACTGCTCTTGAGTATGGAACTGTCATAACGAAACATGCATGGTTGGTAACATGGGTTGGGAAATGGTTGGGTATGTTCAAAAGTAATGGTTTTAAAATGGTTCTTAATCTTGCTTGGTTATTTTTATTGAAAAATAACATCCTGGAAAATTTGTTTCAATTGCTCTTGGAATGCCTTTGTTTATGAATGGTTTTGGAAACTTGTTTATATTTAGTTATAAACTGATTCTGAGAAAATGTTTTATATAAAATGTTTTTTTATAAATGTGTCTAACTATTCTATCCTAGTGGCATGAGTAGGTATGTCATTGGGGATAACCTACTGAGTTTTATACTCACCCCTGATTTGGCACATTGGTGTTTTTGTATATGTCATATTTCAAGACATAGGTAAAGGTAAGTCATCTCATTACTAGTGGTTCACGGTGATGCTTGAGAGATGTGGTGGTGCTTGGAGCATGTATCTTTATGTATATCCGTGGAGTGTGTCTTTGTTTACTTTTGATACTTTGTTTATTAATCTGAATAGCACTCTGATTTTGTGTTGGTTGTATTGGTTTATGGGATGTATTGTGGGATAGTGTGTTTCCCTTTTGGTAATGGATGAGTAGGTTGTTTCATTGACATGTATCATGTAATTGTTGTTTCTGGATCCTTTGGTTGGTTGGTTATTTGGTTTACTTCTTTAAAGTGTAAAAGGTCCCCCCACTTGTGGTTAAAACCCTTCAGAATTTATTGCCATCCATTTGCGTCTTTGGGATGTCTCTTAAGGACTAGTAATGACTCGTTGAGCTCTCAAGCCAATGAGAATTAGTGGGTCATTACAATAATCGAGAGTACCTATAATTTACATCATGATTCTCTTCAAAACCATTATGTATTCATCCTTCAGAATACTCTGAAATTGAGACACTAAATAATTAACATACATGAAGTTAATCCTTATTGATTTTAAATATTACAATTTCCAAATCATTCTTTGATTCAATGTGGGATAAACAAATCATCCATATTCAATATTTCCATGCATGGTTCCTACTACAATTAGTGATGAAATAACATTTTTCTATTAAATATTAAACTTAATCAGTAATTTAATTGGACATTTTTTATGAGAAATAAAATTATATTCTTTCCAATGATTAACTAACAACATAATTAAATATGTACATTGTGAAATCATTGACAACATAACTCCTAGATCACCAATCCATAAAAATCCTATAATAACTTCTTATGGGTTCTATCAAAAATAATATCATAAACATAGATGAGTGTGTTGATCTAATATCTTATAGAATATTTCACACAGAGGTTATGTTCGACATAATATCTCCAAAATTTTATCATCTATAAGTATTGGTACAACTAAGAAAACCAAAATTGTTATTATAGTTTCAAACCATACAAATATTTTTTAATCATCATACCTTTACATCACCATATCCAATTTGGAATCCCATATATTGTTCATTATTTAGTTCCTCCTTTAATATCCCACTTCATAATGTCTTATTCATATCTTTTCGATAATCATTGAAACTCATAATACCATGAAATTATAATGTAATAAAATATTATTTAATAGCATGAATGAAACACTACATAAAGTATAGAAAGTTATATAACATCCTTATACTATATTATATAATTAATATATAAAATAAAGCTATTATATATCTTGTAAATAACTCAAAACTAAGTTATCATGTGTTACATGAATGAATAATTTTGTTCGATAGCTTGCGTTACACACATGGCAGAGTTTTACTGAAAAATATATTATTAAAATATTAATATTTAATATAATAAGATACAACCCAATTTTTGAACTAGAGGATATGAACAGGGTTAAATAAATTATGAAAATATATGGAATACACAAATATAAGACTAATTAATTTGTTATAATTAATTTGAAAAAAAAATATTAACAAATTGAATATAAATGATTTTTTTATGCTCATAAAGGTTTTTTATCCTAATAAATTAATTTATTATATATTAGTGATAGATATTAATTAAATATATATATATTACATTCATTAAAATATTTTTTACATTCATCTAATATATTTAATTACCATAAGATACTAATGAAACCATTTTGACACATAAAAAGCTATATTTTTATAAAAGTAGTTTTTCCAACTTTTAATTGAGAACATAATATAAATCTAAATTTAGGAAATTTTAAAAAAATATTATGTTCAAATATTCTAAATTTTTTATATTGGAACATTAAAAATATCTCAGTATTGATTTTTTGTATTTTTCATTGATGTTTCATTTTTTGATGAATAATGAAAAATACAAAATTATAATTGATAATTTCATTTTACCCTAATTTATTTATAATGTTAAATTATGTTTTGGTTTTGTTTTAAATTATAATTTTATCAATTTTATATCATTAAAAAAATTAATTTTATTGGAATCAATTTCACTTTGAAATTGCACATATAAAAACTTAGCAAACTTTTGAACATTTTTTACTATAAAACCCTCTTTGTCGTCCCATCTACAAGATTTACTTTATATTCATTTATACCACTTATGTGATTGTAATATAGAAAAATGGATTACATATTCAAAATTAGAAAATTTTATAATTTATAATATGATCTATTTAGTTTTTGATAAGAAAATATTAGTGAATGTAACTAAAATTAATAACAATGATTATGTAAAAAATAAGCTTATCATGGGACTAAAACTTAATCTTAAAGGAATGAGTGACCTATAAAATTTTAAAAAATAAATTATATAGAAATATTTAGAACATATACTCCATTTTATCAAATTATGTTCATTATTGGATCCAGTTTACATGATTAAAATGTCGGTGGAATTCTCTCTAAAAAATTTACAGGAATCCTAGTGCTCCACTACTATAAAAAGTCACTCACCATGCCTGTAGAGACCAGAAGCTTAACATACATAGACATTACATTACTTTTGCGGAATACTTAGTACATAACAAAAACACACACAAGGACCGTAATAGTTTAGTGTCTTTGGAAACTCGGAATATAATCTTATAATCGTGGTGAAGGATCTTCAACATCTCCCATGAAGATCTTCTTTTTTTAAACCTAAATCCGTTTTTTATGTCCTGGGGAAAAGAAAACATAAAAAGGTGAGCTCAAATGCTCAGTAAGGGTAAACAAAAGAAATATCAATCATGTCATATTCATAAGAACATATCTTTTGGAAATCTTAACCTGCAAAAGAGATCATAATTTCATAACATGGGATAAATCATAGTAGTGAAATGTAATCCCAATAATCAGAACTTAAAACTTGAAACTTTGTGGCATACACACATAATCATAGAGAATCATTTCTTATTAGTCAAGACTCATTGCCAAGACTATCTTAGTGGACATAGTCCATTTCTGAACCGAGTTCACTCCTCGTTTCAGTCCCGTTTCACTGAACCGGTATAACCTACCCTTCTAGCCATGTATATCTCATTAGATCTAAAATCTTTACCCAATTAATTGGAGGGAGATATAGGTCTCACCCATCTCATAATGATACCATTATTATGTGTTCCACAATATAAATCATACATCATTGCATAACCCATGTAGTAAAAATGGGATTCTTAAACAACATGACATCATAAAACAATTCATATAAGATAAAGGAATTCATAAAAATATTTCCATCACAACATAATCAAATCCATGTAATAATAGGGATAGAAACAAAACCCTATATTATCTTAGATAGAAAATAATTTTGATAAAACACTTGAACTCCATTCTTGAAAAAAATATCCTTTCTACTTCAAAAACAATTTTTCTTAACATGTCATAAAATTCTAAACTAAGAGAAGATGATTAAAAATAAACTTGAAAACTTTTAAAGGAAGATTCTTGGAAATAATGTTTCTAAAATCCACTCATGTCGTATAAGTTAAAAAAAATATTCTTCTCGTACTTTTTCCGGAAAAGTCCAAAAGTACCTCGTACGAAAAACGAAAAAAGATTCCTTTCATATCTTTTACTAGAAACTCACCGAAGGGTAAAATTGGATTTAAACAATTGTAGGTGGATGTAAATAATATTACATATTGAGGAAACATGGATGTGGATGATAAAATACACCCTAGTAACTACCAAAGTATAAACAATCTCGGATAAAAATGAGATTGTGATATTTCCCTTACCTTAGGTCCAATATGCTTTGTACATGTCCGAACCTCTTGTATAATGATTTAAATAATGTTATTGAATTATTCCAGAATCATACTTATTTTTATGTTATCATATTTGGTCATATTCTTAGCTTCTTAGTAGTAATATTTCATTGCTACTTGTTATTCGGGTGTTTATAACTTTTTGTTATTATGCGTGTTTTGTCGAATAAATTCTTATTCTTCTCTTTAGGTTATAGATACCTCATTTCCAGAATTTTATTACTGTAATATATACCATATTAATTCATTCAATTCATTTATATAATCATTATGAAATGAAGATCATGTAGAACGAGTCGCATCACATCGTGGAGACGGTATTCTGTACGTACACATGAGTGATGATATCATTCCTATGATCGTGGAATTGTATTGGAGTGTATGTATACTATTTCAGAATCAGTATCACTCTATAATAGTAATATATAGTCATTATTTACAGCATTATACCCATCCAAGTATGGTGGTGGTGGAAAATAGATTACACCACGGCGTTGAGACGATATTCTGTACGTACGCACGCGCGGTGATTTATTTTTCCGTAGGATGGATAGATTATGAAATAGGGTTGTTTCATACTTATAATAACATATCATTATATGAGTTATACTGATGTTATTACTTCATATTGAAACAACTAATGAAGAATAAGTGGAAGAAGAAATAAAGATGAAAGAATCAGTAACAGACATTACCTTTTATTTGAAGTGATTCTTTGAGACCTCCTTTTAGGGCACTAAAATAGGTCTTTGAAGAAGACCAGAACCTCTAGGATGTTTCTAGGTAACTAGAGTGTAGAAATTGTCAGGTGTTGGCCGAGCATGAAATCTAAAAGTGGTGTGAGGAAGAGGGGGAGGAGGTGTCCTTTTATAAGGGAGGAGAGGGGCTCCTTTGGAAAAACTAAAAATATTATTTTATTATAAAGTCATGTTCGGTTTTAAATAGCTCCAAATTGATTTATTTCGAAGCTAAGGTGGGGATGGGTAAAAATAACCTCATCCAATAGAATTTAGACAAGTTTATGTTCCTATTTTAACCTTATAATTTATATTTAACATTAAGTTAAATAATTTTACTTTTACTGTGTCTTCTTGTCTTCTTATACTATAAGGTTAATAAACATACTATAATAGCCAAAATAAACCCCAATTTGTTTATTATTAATATATATAACCTTAAGTAAGTCATTTGGCCGAACCATATATTTTTAGGAATAAAATAACAGTTACTAATATAATATTTGTTTTAAAAACTATTTTATGTCAATTTTGACACAATTTAGTAATTAATTTATTTGAAAATCATAACAGAATGATTAGTTCGAAAAATTTAATTAAATAAATACTAACATGTCATATTAATCTATAAAATTAGTGTAATTCATAAAAAGTGTCAAATTACATTTATTTTGGTGTTTATAACATCAATTATGTCAATATTTCATTAATAAGATAATTACTTCATCATCTTTGTGTCATAAATAACATTAATTATTTAATGTCTAAAAATTAAAAATAAAATACAATTAGGTAGGAAATCTTTTTATCTTTCTAATGAATATTTATAATCGAATTTATCTTATGTATAACCCCATATTAAAAATGATTTTCTTATTAAACTTTAATTTTTATTATTTTAACCCTTATTTAAATAAATTAATAATAAATGTCTTAATCTAATCCAAGTGGGCCTAAATGGTCATATTTTATTCCTATGGTTGTTTGTGGTCGAATTACACTTGTCCAATAGAATTAGGACATGTCTTAGGGTAATAGTAATATCATTTGTACCCTTAATTACCCTATTTACTTTTAACCGTGGTAAAAAAAAGTAAAAAGTTACTATTCACCAAAAATTATTTTCATCTCATTGAACCACATTTTACATACTGACATCAACCGTGTCTCTCGGATTTTTAAAATTCCACTCACAGAAGTTGTAAAATTATCTTTTATGAAAAATTCATTTTTTTAACTACCACTTAGTGGTTTCACTATTCATCAAAAAATGAATGTTTCCAGAAAAATACAAAAAATTAGGCCTAAGATATATTTGATATTATGAATTCAAAAATGATGTCTATTTTACCAAATTCAAAACATATCAGTTTCATTAATTAATTAAAAAATTAATTCCCGTTGTCAAAACAAATAGCGTGTTCTTAAGAGATAATAACTATCAAAAGATTGACAGTTGTTTATGTCTGGATTAAATGTGAAATTACATCCAATAACAAACATTGTATTAAATTGTAAAAATATATTCTAAATATACTTTAAAACCAATCAAATTAATAATTTATCACTATTAATTATTTCTATTAAAAAGCTTGTTTTTAATTAAAATTTATTAATTTTCACTATTCATCAGAAAATGAAAGTAATCCGAAAAGTACCAAAATTTCACCCTAAGCTAATTTCGATATTCCAAATCCAGATATGAAGTCCATTTTGAAAAATAAAATTTATAAAATTTCAAAAAGTGGTTATTTCTATTCATAATGGCTAGTTTTAATAAAATTTTATTAGCATATCATTGTTTAGTGAAACTCGGTATTGCGTATGACGCAAGCTATCGAGGAAGGTTGTGATTTCGTGTAATGCAAGGAAAGTCAAGGATGCATGTTGTGAAAGCTCCTTTTGGTGTAGCGTAAAATATAATATTTTAATGAAATTAAAAAGAATATTTTTCATAAAATCTTGGGGTGTTACATTCTACCTCCCTTAAAGTGAATTTCGCCCTCGAAATTCGTCACTTTGAAACAGACAGATGAGGATACCTTTCCCTCATCATATCCTCAAGCTCCCATGTAGCTTCTTCTAATTGGTGGTTCCTCCATAAAACTTTCACCAATCTAGTGGTCTTGTTTTGTAGGACTTTTTCTCTACGATCCAGAATCTCTATCGGTTGTTCTTCAATAGAATGATCTTGCTCCAGCGGTATAACTTCTGAGCTGAGTACATGTGAAGGATCAGGTATGTACTTTCTCAGGAGAGATACATCGAACACATCGTGAACTTGAGAGAGATTCGGTGGAAGCACCAATCGGTAATCTACCTTCCCAACATGATCCAGTATTTCAAAAGGACAGATATATCTAGGGCTCAACTTCCCCTTCTTTCCAAATGTA
Source organism: Viscum album (assembly GCA_963277665.1). Classification (NCBI taxonomy): domain Eukaryota; kingdom Viridiplantae; phylum Streptophyta; class Magnoliopsida; order Santalales; family Viscaceae; genus Viscum; species Viscum album. Next base: position 898,370,656 of record OY728138.1, read on the forward strand.
ATAACCCTCTTCCAGGGAGATATTCGTAAGAACACTTTATCACCCACTTCAAACTCTAGATCTTTTCTTCGGTTGTCGGCATAACTTTTCTGTCGACTCTGAGCTGCTCTTATGTGTTGTTGAATAGATCTGAACTTTTCTGTCATTTCATCAATGAGATCGGGTCTTAATAGCTTTCGTTCCCCAACTTCATCCCAGCAAGTTGGAGTCCTTCATTTCTTTCCATAGAGAGCTTCATAAGGAGCCAACTGAATACTGGAGTGAAAGCTATTATTATAAGAAAATTCCACCAAAGGTAGGTGTTAATCCCAAGCACTTTTGAAATCCATAGAGCAAGCTCTCAACATATCTTCTAGAGTTTGAATAGTTCTCTCAGACTGACCGTCTGTCTGAGGATGATAAGTAGTGCTGAAACTCAACTCTGTATCCAGAGTATGCTGAAGACTTCGCTAGATCTTCGAGGTAAATCTCAGATCCCGATCAGATATAATAGAAAGTGGTACTCCATGCAATCTTACCACTTCCTTTACATATATCCTGGCAAGCTGATCCAGAGAGAAATCCTCTCTAATAGCAATGAAGTGTGCAGACTTTGTAAGATGATCAACTATGACCCAGATAGCATTATTGCCTTTGGATGTTTTAGGAAGTCCTGTGACAAAGTCCATAGTGATGTTTTCCCATTTCCATTCGGGTATGGGTAATGGTTGTAACATCCCCTTAGACTTCTGTCTCTCAGCTTTAACTTGTTGACAAACCAAGCATCGAGAGACATATTCAGCAACATCTCTTTTCATGCCATCCCACCATAAGTATTCTATTAGGTCCCTATACATCTTCGTGCTTCCTGGATGAATAGAGAATGAATAACTATGAGCCTCATCCAGCAGCTCCTTCTTTAATTTGGGGATGGGAGGAACACAAACCCGATTCCTGAACTTTATTATCCCATCACAATCAAGGTTGAATTCAGGAACATTTCTAACCTTCATTTGTAACTTGACATCTTCTTTCTGTGCCTCTTTAATCTTCACATATATATATGGTTGAACATTCATCTAAGAAAGATACGATTTTTCCCCTTTCATTATAATTCCAAGATCTATCCTTTGTAAATCCATAAATATTGGATCTTTTTTGATCCTCATCATGGATAAACTAGCATGGCCTTGTCGACATAATGCATCTGCCACCTTGTTTGCTTTCCTTGGGTGGTAATGGATTGAGTCGTCGTAATCCTTAATCAGCTCCAACCATCTTCGTTGGCGCATATTCACCTCCTTTTGTGTGAAAACATACTTTAAACTTTTATGATCAGTATAAATATCACACCTTTCACCATAAAGGTAATGCCTCCAAATCTTTATTTCAACGATTACCGCAGATAACTCCAAATCATGAGTTGGGTAATTTTGCTCATGTATTTTCAACTGTCGTGAGGCATAAGTTATCACCATATCATTTTGCATAAGAACACAGCACAATCCCTTCTTGGATGTATCACTGTAGATCACAAACCTTTCTCCACTACAAGGCAGTGTGAGCACAGGTGCACTGGATAACCTTCTTTTCAACTCCTTGAAATTCTCTTCACATTCCTCTGTCCAATCAAACTTAACTCCTTTTCGAGTCATCTTGGTGAGTGAATTAGATAATCCTGAAAAATCTTTCACAAAACGTCGATAATATCCAGCCAAACCAAGAAAACTTCGAATCTCAATTACTGTTGTTGGTCTCGACCATCTTTTGATAACCTCTGTTTCTGCTGGATCCACAGATATCCCTCTTTTGAGATTATGTGACCCAAAATTGTAACTTTTTGAAGCCAAAATTCACACTTGGTAATTTTTTCATAAAGATTCTCCTTTCACATGGTCTTCAATATAATTCTCAAGTAATATTCATGTTTTTTCTTGCTCTTTGAATAGGCAAGAATATCAACTATAAAGAATACCACAAACTGATCAAGATAGTCTCTAAAGACTCTATTCATTAGATCCATGAAGATAGCAGGGGCATTAGTAAGACCAAATGGCATCACTAAAAATTCATAGTGTCCATACCTTGCACGGAAAGCCGTCTTTGGTATATCTTCCCTTTTGACCCTTAATTGATGATACCCTGAACGAAGATCAATCTTGGAAAATTATTGAGTTCCGCGTAGTTGGTAAAATAGGTCATCAATGTGTGGGAGAGGATATTTGTTCTTGATAGTGATCTTGTTAAGTTCGCGATAATCAATGCAGAGTCTCATTGATCCATCTTTCTTCTTAACAAACAGAACAAGTGCTCCCCAAGGTGACGTAATAGGGCGTATGAACCCCTTATCAAGATTCTCTTGGTGTTGCTTCTTTAATTCCTGCAACTCAATTGTGTCCATTCTATAAGGTGTCTTTGAAATAGGCAAAGAACCCGATATGGGTTCTTTTGAAAACTCAACTTCACGATTCGGTGGAAGACTCGATAATTCCTCCGGAAAGACATCATCAAACTCCCATACAATGGGAATATTCTTAATCGTGAGTTTCTCACCAACCATTTGAGATAAAGAACCTTCATTTAGTGCAATCAATACCCATAAAATGGAAGAAATTTCCACTGGAAGGTTATGTTCATCCTTGCATCGATAGACGATCATAGATTGATCTGGAATATAAAATGTGACTTCCCTTATTTGAAAATTGATATGAGATCCATGTAGAGAAAGACAATCCATGCCATGAATCGCATCAAATTCCACTATAGGAAGGATCACAAGATTTTCAGGAAGCACTTTCCCACAAACTTCAATCGGAGAAGAATTATAAACATTTGATGCGACTGTTGTGCCATTAGTTGTTGTCACAACTAACTCAACATCTAATTGTTGAGGTAATATAGTGATACCCTTAGAAAATTCTTCAGAAATAAAGGAGTGGGTGGATCCAGAATCAAATAGAACATTTTCTACTTTAGAGTGGATGGTAAGTGTACCTATCACCACATCGTTACCGTACTCCACATCACTAATAGAAATTGCATGTTACTTTCCTTTGTCTTTAGCCTTAATAGTTTGTTGACGTCGACCATCATCATCAACCCTTGGATTAGGTCATTTATTGGCATAATGTCCCATATCCTTGCACTTGAAACATTGAAGTGTAGTAGGTTCATTCTGTGTATCCCTTCCTTTTTTTGCATCATTAGACATCTTCATCCCATCATCGCGGCATTCAAATGCCCGATGACCTTCCTTTCCACATTTGAAACATTTACTTGTCCCTTTAAGACAACTCCCTCCATGTTTCTTTCCATACTTTGAGCATAAGGTAAAGCTCATCTTCGTTTTAGTGTGCTCTTTAGATTTTCCTTTGAATTCCATTTTCCTCTTCTAATCAAACCTATATGACTGATGGGTTACTCCAATCTCCATCTCAACATTGAGAGCACATCGAACAATTTCCTCGTAGCTATTGAAGTCCCTTATGGCTAAGGCCCTTAGAAGACTTGGTTTTAAGCCACTAAAGAATCGATCGATCTTATTCTCATGTTGGATAATAATACCAGAAGCGTACCTTGAAAGTCTTGTAAAATTTGCGTCATAGGTACCAACAGATTCATCATCCTTTTTCTTCACTTCAAGAAACTCTTTCTCCATCTTTGATCGGAGAATACGATGGAAGTACTTATGGAGAAATAATTTCTTGAACTCGTCCCATTCCATGGACTCAATTTCATCCCTTTGCCTCATATTCTTAATAATATTTCACCATTGATCAGCATCACCTTCCAAACGATACACTGCTAAGATGACTTTATAATGCTCAGAACATTGAAGAATTGAAAATATATTTTCAGTATTACTAATCCTTTGTTCAGAAACTAATGGATCAGTAGACCCGCTGAATGAAGGTGGACGCTGTCTCAGGAAGGATTCAACAGAATGTTGCTTCTTCATTTTCCTGTTTGGAAGTCCTTCATGATTCCTATCTTGAGAAAGTTGTGTGATCATGGCTACAAGATTTTTCATTCCAGCTCCAATAATGTTTGGTTGCTCAGGGGGACAATCATTGCATTGCCCGTCACACTCTGCATTAATACGGTTCCTTCGGGTTCTAGCCATTGACTAAAACCAAGAAGAATAGTGTGAGAAACACTAATTATAATAGGAAAACCACATAATCAAGAATAAAATTTCACACTTAAGGCATTATCCTAGGTTATTCATGGATATTTCTAAAACACTAAGATTGTGTTCTATGCTTAGACTTATCCTTAGGGTTCTTACTAAGGCTTTCACATCCTAGTTTCCAAAGGTTGACTATACCATTCCTCTGATACCAACTATAACGACCCATACTTTACATACATTGTTATTACATCAGAATTGAAGCACACTTATCACAACATATAACAAAACCAAGAAAGTACTGTATAGGTATAGTGTCTTTAGAAACTGGGAATCATAAACAACTAGTACATAAAGAATCAACTTTGCCTCCCATTTATTTCATCATATCGAGAGTCCATTTTTGGCATATTCTACTTAATAACCTTCTTCCTGACCTAGGGAAATAAAACATACAAAAGGGTGAGATGAAATTCTCAGTAAGGGTAAACAAAATAAATATCAATCACGTCATATTCATAAGAAAATATCTTTTGGAAATATTAACCTGCAAAAGAGATCATAATTTCATAACATGGGATAAATCATAGTAGTGTAATGTAATCCCAATAATCATAAATTAAAACATGAAACTTTATGGAATACACACATAATCATAGAGATTCATTTATTACTAGTCAAGACTCATTTCCAAGACTATCTTAGTGGACAAAGTCCATTCTTGAACCGAGTTCACTCCTCGTTTCAGTCCTATTTCACTGAACCTGTATAACCTACCGTTCCATCCATGTCTATTTCATGAGATATAAAATCATTACCCAATTCATTGGAGGGAGATATAGGTCCCACCAATCTCATAATGATACCATTCTTATGTGTGCCACAAAATAATAAATCATACATCATTGCATAACCCATGTAGTAAAAATGGGATTCTTAAACAACAAGACATCATAAAACAATTCATATAAGATAAAGGAATTCATAAAAATATTTCCCTCACAACATAATAAAATCCATGTAATAATAGGGATAGAAACATAACCCTATATTATCTTAGATGGAAAATAATTTTGATAAAACACTTGAACACCATTCTTGAGGAAAAATATCATTTCTACTTCAAAAACATTTTTTCTTAACATGTAATACAATTATAAACTAACACAGGTTGATTAAAAATAAACTTGAAAACATGTAAAGGAAGCTTCTTGGATATAATGTTTTAAAAATCCATTCATTTCGTATAAGTTATAAAAACATTCTTCTCGTACTTTTGTCGGAAAAGTCAAAAAGTACCTCGTACGAAAAACGAAAAAAAGATTCCTTTAATATCATTTACTAAAAACTCACCGAAGGGTAAAATTTGATTTAAACAATTTTAGTTGGATGTAAATAATATTAAATATTGAGGAAACATGGATGTGGATGATAAAATACACCCCAGTAAATACCAAAGTATAAACAATCTTGGATAAAAATGAGATTGTGATATTTCCCTTACCTTAGTTCTGATATTCTTTGTACGTATCCGAACCTCCTGTATAATGATTTAAATAATGGAATTAACTTATTCCAGAATCATACTTATTTTTATGATATCATATTTGGTCATATTCTTAGCTTCTTAGAAGTAATATTTCATTTCTACTTGTTATTCGGGTGTTTACAATTTTTTGTTCTTATGCGTGTTTTGTCGAATAAATTCTTATTCTTCTCTTTAGGTTATAGATACCTCATTTACAGAATGGTATTAGTTTAATATATATCATATTCATTCATTCAATTCATTTATATATCATTATGAAATGAATATCATGTAGAACGAGTAGCATCACATCGTGGAGACGGTATTCCGTACGTACGCAGGAGTGATGATATCGTTCCTATGATCGTGGAATTGTATTGGACTGTATGTATACTATTTCAGAATCAGTATAACTTTATAATAGTCATATATAGTCATTATTTACACCATTATACCCATCCAAATATGGTGGTGGTGGAAAATAGATTACACCACGGCGTGGAGACGGTATTCCGTACGTACGCACGCGCGGTGATTTCTTTTTCCGTAGGATGGATAGATGGTGAAATAGGGTTGTTTCATACTTATAATAACATATCAGTATATGAGTGATACTGATGTTATTACTTCATAATGAAACAACGAATGAAGAAGAAGTGTAAGAATAAATAAAGATGAAAGAATCGGTAACAGACATTACCTCTTCTTTGAAGTGCTTCTTTGAGACCTCCTTTTAGGTCACTAAAATTGGTCTTTGAAGACGACTAGAACCTCTAGGATGTTTCTAGGGAAGTGGAGAGAATAAATTGGAAGTTTTTGGCCGAGCATGAAGGCTCAAAGTGGTTTGAGGAAGAGGGGGGGGGGGAGGTTCCCTTTTATAAGGGATGAGAGGGGCTCCTTAGGAAAAACTAAAAATATTATTTTATTATAAAGTCAAGTTCGGTTTTAAATATCTACAAATTGGTTTATTTCGAAGATAAGGTGGGAATGGGTCGAAATAATCTAATACAATAGAATTTAGACAAGTTTAGGTTCCTATTTTAACCTTATCATTTAGATTTAACATTAAGTTAAATAATTTTACTTTTACCGTGTCTTCTTGTGTTCTTATACTATAAGGTTAATAAACTTACTATAAGCAGCCAAACTAATCCCAAGTTGTTTATAATTAATATATATAACCTTATCTAAGTCATTTGGCCGAACCTTAGATTTTTAGGATTAAAATAACAATTACTAATATAATATTTGTTTTCAAAACAATTTTATGTCAATTTTGACACTATTTAGTAATTAATTTTTGTGAAAATCATAACAGAATGATTAGTTATAAAAACGTTAATTAAATAAATACTAACATGTCATATTAATCTAGAAAAGTAGTGTAATTCATAAAAAGTGTCAAATTGCATTTATTTTGGTGTTTATAACATCAATTATGTCAATATTTCATTAATAAGATAATTACTGCATCATCTTTGTGTCATAAATAAATTAAATTTTTTAAGGTCTAAAAATTACAAATAAAATACAATTATGTAGGAAATCGTTTTAGCTTTCTAATGAATATTTATAGTCGAATTTATCTTATGTATCACCTCATATTAAAAATGATTTACTTATTAAACATTGATTTAAACTATTTTAATCCTTCTTTAAATAAATCAATAATAAATGTCATAATCTAATACAAGTGGGCCTAAATGGTCATATTTTATTCCTAAGGTTGTTTTTGGTCGAATTACACTTGTCCAATAGAATTAGGACATGTGTTAGGGTAATAGTAATATCATGTTTACCCTTAATTACCCTATTTACTTTTAACCGTGGTAAAAAAAAGTAAACTGTTACTATTCACCAAAAAGTATTTTCATCTAATTGAACCACATTTTACTTACTGAAATCAACCGTGTTTCTCAGATTTTTGAAATTCCACTCATAGAAGTGGTAAAATTAAGTTTTATGAAAAATTTATTTTTTTAACTACTACTTAGTGGTTTCACTATTTATCAAAAAATAAATGTTTCCAGAAAAATATCAAAAATTAGGCCTAAGATATAATTGATATTATGAATTCAAAAATGATGTCTATTTTACCAAATTCAAAACATATCATTTTCATTAATTAATTTAAAAATTAATTCCCGTCGTCAAAACAAATAGCGTGTTCTTAAAAGATAATAACTATCAAAAGATTGACAGTTGTTTATGTCTGGTTTAAATGTGAAATTACATCCAATAACCAACATTGTATTAAATTGTAAAAATATATTCTAAATATAATTTAAAACCAATAAAATTAATAATTTATCACTATTAATTATTTCTATTAAAAAGGTTGTTTTTAATTAAAATTTAGTAATTTTCACTATTCATCAGAAAATGAAAGTTATCCGAAAAGTACCAAAATCTCACCCTAAGCTAATTTCGATATTCCGAATCCAGAAATGAAGTCGATTTTGAAAAAAAAATTATATAATTTCAAAAGGTGGTTATTACTATTCTTAACAGCTAGTTTTAATAATATTTTATTAGCATATCATTGTTTAGTGAAACTCGGTATTGCGTACGACGCAATCTATCAAGGAAGGTTGTGATTTCGTGTAATGCAAGGAAAGTCAAGGATGCATGTTGTGAATGCTCATTTTGGTGTAGAGTACAACATAAGACATTAATGAAATTAAAAAGAATATTTTTCATAAAATCTCAGGGTGTTACACTGCCACTTATTCTCATCTATCAAGTGTTTTGGATTGTCCAAAATCTACCCAAATAATATTATAACGTCCATGAAACCTTCATATAAACCTCGTTTTGGTCATTAAACAAACCAAGAAATTCATTTGGTATAAAAAAAAGGAGTTACCCAAATAAAAGGCGACATTATTCAATGAGTACTTTAGTATTATTTATCTCTCCACTCCTAGAATTCACCTTATAAAATGATTATATAATAAAATAATTATCCCCCATATGCTAATATGTTGTTTTATTAAGGTTTATACCTATAACTACAAACAATTCCATCAAATGGGAAATGAAACAACCGTTCGTGTGTACAGAAGACTACCACCTCACAAACGATATTGTTCATTTTTTTCCTTTACCAAATTTCATGGTCGGAAATTATTATGGGAAAACTATTTTTATATGGTATATATGATATTTATTTTGTCATTATTCTTATTTAAGTTTTATATAACAGACACCTTCATTATTTCTATTTTGTGTTAATATGATAAAATCGTTTGTGGACGTGTGGATACCACCTCCTCAAAGCTATAGGATTTGTTCACACTATACATAGAATGTAAAAATGATGGTTTTAATAAATATATGTGACATATATGAAATAAATATAATTCTAGAATTATAATATATATATATATATATATCATTTAATTTTCATTATTTTAAATATTATAATGAAATTGATGTTTCCTTCATGCATAAGTACGACTTACCATATCTATGAATGGCACATTTCATTTCATTCTCCACATATTAAGGACTGTTATAAATAAATATATAATTAATATATATAATATTTAAATCATTATTTACATAATTTTTTTTATTAAATAATTATTTATGTAAGAATTACAAAAATAAAAAGTCAAAACATACTTGCAAAACTAGGCAATTAACACCTAAAATAGTGAAAATAATGAATGATTATTAACAAAAAATTAATAAAATATTATAATAAGTTAAAATATAATATTATAAATATGTTTATGGTTTTGGTAAAAGTTTTTAACTTATTAATAACACTTATAATAGGGTTTACATTTCTTTCAACAAAAAGGAAACACAAGGTAATGAAATTTGTAGTCTCACTTTTATTTCTGCATGACATATGCCATATTCACCACTAATTAATTTTTTTGTGGTGTATATAATTCCCAATTACATGCTATATGATTAACTATATTTATTTCATGAAATTAAACTTTTTAATTGGTTTCATTGTTTCATGCATATCATGATTCAAAAGTTAACCATGTTGTACGGGACTTCGTTTAAATTTCCATTCATTGAGGCATCCATTATTATTGAGAACCTAATTTCATATATATGGTGTACATACTGATTATTTGACATGTAATATCATGATTAATTCATTTTTTTATAATTTTTAGAGTTTGAATTTGAATTGTTTCATCTAAGTGTATTTACACTTAAATTTACTGAAGTTGTAAGGAAAGATCATAACCCAATTACTTTTCATTAGGTTATATTACTTTCACACTATCATTAATATTTTATGATTATATGTATAATTATTTCGACCATGTATTTATGTATTTATACTTCCCTTATTGGTGCTACAGTTGAAACACATAATTAATTAATTACTTGAATCTCATGTCAATGTTATCATCATTTCATGAGTTTACAACACAATATCATTTTATACAAGATTGTTGGCACATGAATTTATATTTTATGAAATTATTGGATCATTTTTTAGTAAATCATTTAAATTTTTTATCCTTTGTTTATTAATGATATTTTTTAGTAATAGTACCAAATCTACACTCTATGGTACATAATTTTTTTTATAAAATGTTTCTAAGAAAACTCTTAATTATTTATCTCCTTGTATTGGGAACCTATTTTCATATAAAAAACAATATTTTCTGATAATGTTTTAAAAAAAGTTTTTGGAATTTCAAAAATTATATATTAACTTCATTTTTACCCTTTTCACATTTTATAAATTTTTTAAAAGGAATCATATTGTTGTTTTAATAATAAGTAAATTTTCAGACTTTTTTACCATGAACAATGAATATTCTCATTACCTTATATGACATGTGCATATTTATCTGATATAATTTCATTGAATCTTACTATAAAAGTTTAATAGATTAATTTTTCTATAGTTTTTTTAAAGTTATTTTCAATGAAACGTCTATTAAAAATGTTTTTTAAAATAATAGTATATTTTTCTCAAGAATTTTTTCAAAAGATAATTTTATAGTAATTAAATTAATCAATGATAATGACACTTTTTTTGTACTCTAATATGGATATATTATATTGATACCATACTTATATATCATATGGATGGTTTATGATGGATTTTTACAGGGACAGAATTGAAATTCACTTCTTTGATTCATTTTTGTAGCCCCTAGAAATATTCACATTTTTGTAATCATTTTACATTAAGTTTCCCCTATGTATCAGTATAATTTATCATGGATATTGATATTTCCTAAAATGTACACCATTGTTACATAGAATGTTTTCATTAACAATTATTTTATTTTCTGGGGAAATATTTATAAATCTGTATTATTTACTCAATAAGGATATTTTATAATGTATATTGTTTAGTAATTAAATAAATTTTTCGATATGATGAATTATTTGGACTGGTAGGGACTGGTGGGTCCTATTATTTATATATCCCATTGATGCATCAACTAGTTATTATGAGATAAATTTGTGGCACCAATTAAATAGTTTTCTACCTGTAGTTTTAAATCTTATTGTGAATGTCCTTGATGGAATAGGTTTTTTTGTGGCTCAGATATGACGTCTGATAAATAATCATTTCCTTAATTGAGATTTTAGTTATCATTATTATCCTTGATATTAGCACTATGAAAAATATCTATTAATTCAGTTCACTCTCAATGAATTGAATAATTGTATTTTGGTTTCAGTTATTTACCTTTCCATATTGATTTTTCCTTATCTTATCACGGTAGTCAAGTTATTTAAATTGCATTTGTTTCTAGTTATTACCTTCCCATATTTTTTATGCACTTACTACTTAGTTTATTGAGCACATGGCATGTGTTTTAAATTTTATACCATGCCACAATGATTATTATCATTGATTCATTGTTGATTCTACTATAGTTAACCCTTACTGAACATTTGAGCTCCCCCTTATTTTTTTCCTTCCCTATGAATCCAAGGGTGTACTATAAATTATATTAAAGGATGTTATAGATGAAATAAACTTATCCCAAAAATAAAAAAATATGTTGGATTAGTGTATTCAATTATAAAGTAAGACTCATTTAAATTATTGTTCTAATAAAACTATTAAACTCTTTGGTCCATCAGGATTTGATTCCTTGTAATCAAGATAATGTAATGGTAGTAGACAACAACATTGGGCTTAATGGGGTTAGGTAACTATATTGGGTATCAGAGAATGTTTTGTATAAACCTTGGGAACTAGATTTAGGAAAAAACAGATTAGGGAACATAACCTGAATACACACTTTTCGAATTATCATATAATAAAAAATTAATTAATTATCTTAAGAATTATAGATACCATCAAAGGATTATGAGATTATGGTCGATCATAATTTTTTTGTCTTAAATACCTCTTCTTTGGTTTTATGTGATGGGAGTCTTCAATGATTAAGGATATTTTACAAGAAATCTACGGAAATACAACACATTAGTTTCGTATTTGTTTTAGTTCAGAAGCTATTTGAAGAGAAATTACCTTTAATTTTAGAGACATGGTAGTAAAGTTATTGATAACCTTTAGTGTTATTATGATCATTACTGACATTGTAATAAAATTAAAATTAGATTATTAGGATTTAAAAACTATATTTTATTGAAAACCATAGATAAAAGGGTACTTAATTAGTAAATTTTAGGGATGTCTGTCATAGTTATTTTTGAAATTATATTAATATGTCTTTAGAAAAAGGGAAACCTATAATATGGTGGGGCTTGAAACCATGATCGAAGGACGATAAGTGTTTCATGCCTACAACTACACTACCCTATGTCCTGTTTAATGTGAATTTTTTTAGTTAAACAATTTGATGAATAAATGTTAATGATGAACTAGTGTTATCACTATTAGAGATTAATATCTCAATCATATTTGTGTTGTAAAATAGTTATAGGAAAATATAATTACATTCTTTATGGGTATTACAATCTTTTTGAAGGAATTTTTGGGGTTCATTCTAGGCTATCCATTTCATGGAGTAAGGAATAAATTAAAATTTTATAGAAGAAAAAAAAAGATGGAATTGTTCACATGGAAATTAAATTTATCAAGTAAGTATATTTACTTATATTATCAGTCAATAAAATAATTCCTCATTATTAAGAAAATTATCTTAATAATGTTATCCTAATATCATAATTTGTTTGAACCAATGGTAATTTATATCATCACAAATTTATGAATTTAAGGATATACACATTCTATTGAATATTAACTTTTTTGTGATCAATGACCTCAATAACACTCTTTATTTACTCACTATTTTCCTAAAAGATTATATTTTCACTTTACAATAATTTTCTCCTATGTTGAAACCTAGATATATTTTATTCCATTTGACCATTATACTTATCATTCTATATTATTAAGAGGACATCCAATTAACTATTCTCATGATGTGGTATTTAAATAAAAAAGGAATTTTCAAATATCAAACCCTATATTATGAATATTATGTTTACATTATGAGGAAACAATTTAATTAAGGTGGAGAGAATGTAAAACCCAAAAAATATAAAGTACTAATATTTTATTTAATAACATCTATGATATGAAACACCAATCAGAGAAGGAATATAACATCTTGATACATTATGATATATTTAATGTTTTAATTAAATTTATTCTATAGATTTTAATACAAGAAAAATGGAGTTACATTACCTTATATAAAAGAATGAATTTGTTTGATATATTGTGTTACATGAAGGGATGTGTATTTCTAAAAAACAATATATTGTTAAAATATTATTATTTAATATAATAAGATATAACCTAGATGTAAAAATGGAGGTGATGTGTCACGAACCCTACCCATAAGGTGTACCCCTTCAGAGCCGGAAATGTTCTAAGGGAGATAGTGATCCCCATGTACCACCTCCTGTAGGCCCATGGTTGGCGACTAACACCGATGGTATAATAAACACACTAATGGGAGGAATTACCCTCTAAGAGAACACATGGAAAAGAGAGAGATAAGTCAGAGACCAACCAACTCCAAATCAGAAATAAATATAAAATTAATCTCAAGTACACATATATAATGTAATGAAAAACTACTACAACTAAAATGGAAAAATGGAAATACCAATGGAATGTAAAAACTGTAGCGACCACGAAGCCTAAAGAGCTTCTGCAACCCCAAGCTATTAGTAAATAGCTTGATATACTACCTCCTTTATGTGACGTGAAAAATAGTTTATATATATGTAGTGTGATTATAATAGTATACTCAGTAGGATCCTTCCCATAGCTTCTCATGAAAAAGTAAAGAAATAATGCTAAAGGACCATGAACCAAAATTGAAAATAACTCATCACCAAAATAGGTATACAATGTTCCCAAACTCACTATTGATACCATCACCATGTATTGTATACAAGAGAATATTGTATAATTAATAATATCAAGGGTACCCCACTACCACTTACCCACTAGTTTGCCGTTTTTCCCCAACGTCGCACATCCTAAGAATCTATCTCCAAAATTCATGCCCGATGAAAACTAGGAATAACACCATAACATGCACCTCATACAGAACAACCACCACATCTGTGTAACCAATGTAACTAATTAGTATTCGAGATCCACCATAGCTCGCATAATTTGTATCATAATTTGAGTATTAAACCTCAAGCCGTTATACATAAAATGAGTAAGGATTCTCAAGCCATCATAGCCTATACACATTACACCTATAGTAGTCCATAGGAAACTATATACAGAATATATGTGAGTGAATTTCCACAAGCCATTACATCACTCTACACACATATATGGGGAAAACTAAACATTGTGCCTACCAACACAAATAACTACCAAGAGAAGAGAGAAAGTACAAAAGGGGTAGTCACCCATCCATCCTCCCACCAGAATGATGGGGAAAAAACCCATAGGGCTCAGAATCCTAGTCATAGAACAAACTACAGATAACGTCTATCAGACTCCCAACTACCACTTCTAAGACTATGTATCCTATAATCACACAAACATTTTAAGAGATTTATTACATTTCCTAATTCCAATTTTTTAATTTTCACTTTATATTAATTAATTTTTTAAACCTTTATTAACCATTAAAAATTCCACATTATAATTCATTATAATCACATATAAATTCAATTTTTCCTTTGATTTGCAACTTCAGCACTGCGTCCCATCATGATATAGCCCCATGGGTTAACATAATTTATTCAATAATTTGTTCACAACATTATTACTTTTCCATATTCCAATACATTCTAGAAAAACATTATAAGATACTAAACACAAGGGGATCAACATGAAGGGTAGTTGTACTACTCGTCATGTCTTTTCCACCTATAGTAAGAGTGTAGACCTATCCTCCTTCGATGAGGTAAACATGGAAAGCACATGGCATACCCATTGCATCTTCTCCACTTTTGGAAGGGGGTAAGAAAAATAGATGCCTTCAGAAGTGGGAAAGATAATTTAAACAAACAACCAACATGAATCAGAAAGAATCCAAACATTCACATCCATCCCATTTCATCAACTCTGATGTCCTCCTTGACACCCAAATGCATAAACAAATGCATCTAACCTCTCTAGCCATCAATTGATATCACAAACAATGGGCCTCTTTCCACCCACATGTCACAACAACCGTATAGGCTCACATCACATCACAAGAAATAGGAAACAAACATTATATCAACTGGTCTCTTGGACCTTAAAAAATGCATTTTTCCTTCACATGTAATAAGATCTAATAGTTCTAAGCATTAGGCTCTTGGACATTACAACCAAGAGGGTAACTCAAAACCGTACGAGAAATTATTTTTTATCAAACAACTTGTTCTTCAATCCATCTTGAATTAACTGGTTCATTAATATTAGGTTCCAACTATGGTCAACCTAAATAGAAATCTATCACATCAATCAAAAATGTATACATTCTTAATTTACCAATTTGATTAACATCAAATTACAACAACAACAAGATTCATTTAAATGACTCTTTATCTTGGACAATTGATTACAGTTAGTCCCAATTTACATTCTTTACTATTTTATTTCAAGAAAAACATGCTAAAAAATGCAAGCATAGATATCACACTATCTTTCAAAACAATATGAAATAACATACGATCTATAAGAAATGATTTATTAGGTTGTAATATTTATTATATCAATTCCATTTTGGTCCAGTGGCTAAATCATTCTAACTCTAAGATTGCACGTAAAATAATAGTGAATAAACGAATCCCATAGGTAAGAATGTTCTTGATGTTTTGTATGTGAGAATGATTCACACAACGGATTATGATCTCCTCCCTCATAACAACAGTATCCACTTGAGGATGCCACGACACGACCGCATCAACCGACACCTAAGAAAAATCCATTAGAAGAATGGAGAACACATTCCATAACTTGGAATGGAGAAAATGGGGGGGGGAGTGACCTATGAAAACATAAGAACATAGATAGATCATAAATTATATTGATGACGGATTGCCATATGCCAATTGCACCAAAATAGGGTGTGAGCATGCATCAGGAATAAACTTCAACGGGAAAAAATCCAATTATTTAGGTTTAATCACACCACTCCTAGGGGAAGAAGGAAAGGTTTGAGCATCTTGAACAAGTGAACAGAAAGGTAGAACAATGAAAGAAGATATCTTGTCCCTTTAGAAGAATTATGGAGCAGCTTTTTAAGATATGATGTATTTTCCATTAAAATATAATCGCATTAAACAACACTGTTTGACCAAGTAAAGCTATCCTGAGCCCTAGTAAATTTAATATAGTCGTTATGGCCTTTGAATCATCCTTAAATACATTAAAATAAGGCCTTGAATGCATCTAACGTCCAAGAAAGCAATAAAGGGAAGAAACTACAGGAAGATGGAAACATTGTACACCTACCAATGTTGGAAACTCTATACATCTACCGATACTAGAAACACTGTACACTTAATGATGTTGGAAGCACTGTATGCCTACCGATGCTGGAAACTATGTTTATAGAATGACTCACTGATTCTAATGGAACTGTTCACAAAATGAATCACCAATGGAACTGCTCAGAAAATGACTCACCCATGGAACTATTTAAAAAATGACTCTCTCATGGAACTTTTCACAAAATGACACACCGATGGAACTATTTAAATCGGTGTCACTAATGGAACTATTCACAAAATGACTCATTGATGGCACTGTTCACATCAGTCTCACTGATGGCACTATTCACAAAATGAATCACCGATGTCACTGTTCACATCGGTCTCACTGATTCCACTATTATAATTGTTCTCACCGATTCCACTGTTCACATCGGTCTCACCGATGCCACTTGCCACATCAATCTCACCGATGCCACAATTCACATTGGTCTCACCAATGACACTGTTCACATTGGTCTGACCGATGAAACTGTTACCATCCATCTAACCGATGACACTGTTCAAATCTGTCTCACTAATGAAACTATTTAAAATACTAGAAACACTATTCACAGAACTGGAAATATTGAAATGTGTTGGTGATAAGTCTCCTTGAACTCCTAGAACATCTCAGACACCAGGTTTTACTAAAGTAATGGACCAGAGATGTATGTTCCATTACATAAGATACCTCTAAAAGCATTCTCCTCTTTGATAATTCAAGAACAACTTAATATCTATAAAAAAAGACTCCCAAACAGCCACCCAACGAGATACCTTTCAAAATAGATCAAGAAACAAGAAGGAACAAAAGAAATCCATCTCATAAACACGAATGGTCTACAACCCCAAAGAAAACATCATTACATGAAAAGAGTTAAAAATCAAGAAACTCTGGGTATTGAGAATGTATCTTAAACTCACATTTACAGGTACCCTCTTTCACACCATCGTTTCACCACAATACATGAACCAAGGGAATAAAACACCCATGAAACACCTTCTCCTTGCAGTCATGGATCTCCATTGGTCACTCCTTGAAGGTCACGTCATCATCAACATTGATCTCACTCCAGTCGATGATGTGAGAGTCATCATGATGATAACTATGGAGATGTGACATATGAAAAACAATGTGTATCGGACTCATCTACAGGGGAATTTCTACTCGATACTCCACATCTCCAAACTAATACAACACCTTGAAAGGCCCAAAGAACTAAGGAGACAACTTAATACAATGAACAAACCTTCCTTGCCCACGGTGGGGAGTCGCTTTAAGAAACATTTCATCCCCAAAATCAAACTCCAAAGGTATTCTCCTTTGGTTGGCATATGATTTGTAAGGATCCTACAATGCCTTCATCCTCTCACGAATCACCTGAGCCATCTCGATCATATTCTACACTTGATTCGGTCCATGAATTATTGACTCTCCAATCCTAGACGAGCACAACCGAGAATGGAATCGTCGGACATAAAATTATTAAAATGATGCCATACCGATGGTGGAGTGAAAACTATTGTTGTAAGTGAACTCCACAAAGGGTAATTGCCTCATCCATGAACCTCTAAAATTCAGGACACAAGAGAGCAACATGTCTTCATGCATCTGGATGGTCCTCTCTCTCTGACCATCCATCTTTGGATGAAAAGTAGTTCTATGGAATAGATGATAAAAAAAAGATTTTTTGAGACCTCTCCACACCCTAGAGGTAAAACGAGTATCTCAATTGGAGATGAACAACCTCAGGACTCCATGGAGTCTCACCACCTCCTCTAGATACTTCCTCGACAAAACATCTACTAAGCTCGACTCCTTGATCACTATAATGTGGGATAATTTTGTTAAATGATCAACTACCACCATATCATCACTTTCTCCTTGAGATGTAGGTAAACTAATAATAAAGTCCATTAAGATGTCCTCCCACTTCCATTGAGGAATATCTTACTACTGTGGAAAACCACTGGGGACATAGTGCTTGTCCTTCACCTTCTGGAAGACCAAACATAAAGACACAAACTCCGAAATAGCATTCTTCGGCCCTGAACACCAAAAGGGAATCCTTAAAGCTTGTTCCATATTTTTGACACTAGGATGCACCGCTAAAGGGGGACTATGGAACCCTCTAAGAACTATCTCACACATCTCCAATGGAACGAAAATACATCTGTGATACAACACTCGGTATTGTTCATCCTCATACCAACAATCATTGGACTCACCAAAAAGAACTTAGTCTATCCATACCTCCACTTGTAGATGTATGAACTAGAACTCTTCCACCTGATATAATAGAGATGACTGCATGATCATCTGAAAAATTGAATATCTACCTTCCAACTCTTTCCATATTGAGATGAACTGATGAAATTTATTCCATCACTCTCCATGAATCACCTGATTCACACACTACATCACTACACGAATTCTGGATTAGTGCATTAGATTCAACATTCCCCTTTCCTGGTGTATATGAGATTTTGATGTCATATTTCTATAGGAACTCCATACAGCGATGCTACTACATGTTCAAGTCACACTGGGAGAAAACATACCCTAGGCTCTTATGATTGGTTAAAACCAAAAAGTTCTCACCAATGTGGGAATGTCTCCACAACATCATAGAAAAAACCACTACCATTAACACAAGATCATGGGTGGAATAGTTATGTTCATGGGGATGCAAATGTCAAGACCCATAAGAAAAAACTGATCACTACTGCATCAGAACACAACCTAACCGTAGATGTGAAGCATCATAGAAAACATCAAACTGAACTCCGCTTGTTGGAAGACAAAGAACTAGATCACATACCAACTTCTTTTTTAGATACTCGAAAGCATCCGAACACCAACCAGCCAACACAAATATCAGATCCTTCCAGTTCAATGCTGTTAGAGGTGTTGCAACTCGAGAGAAATTGGTTATGAACCTCCTGTAGTAGCCTGTGGGACCAAGGAAACTTTGTACCTCTTCCATGGTCTTGGGGGATTCCCAAGACAAAACTGCTTCCATCTTTGATGGATCTATAGATACTCCATGATGGGACACCACATGCCCTAAGAAACAAACATCTCTAACACAAAACTCAGACATTGAAAACTTCCCAAACGGTTTCTATTAAAAAAGAACTCGAAAAATAGAATGAAGATGCAATGTATGCTCCTCATCATATGTGGGGTACACAAGGATTCCATCAAATAAAGCCACCACAAACTTATCCATGAACTCATGGAACACAACGTTTATCCATCCCATGAACATACCTGGAGAATTTTTTGCACCGTGTGGCATTACCTGGGACTCGTATTGACCATGATGACAATGAAATGTAGTCTTTGGGACATCATCATCGTTCACACACATCTGATGACATCTAGGTCAAAAATGGATCTATAAGAACCTACTTTCACCCTTCAGTTGATCGAATAAGTCATTAATTTGTGGAAGAGGATGGTGATTCTTATCTGTAACATTTTTAAGCAACGATGACCAATACACCATCACAAAATGCCATTATCCTTTTTCCCGAACAAAACTAGTGTGCCCCATAATGAAACACTCAGAAAAATGAAATAGCACAGTAACATACAATCGAGCTGTATATGTAGATATTATAACTCAGAAGGGGTCATCCTATATAGATAAATAAATATTGGATATGCTCATAGATGTAGCTCTATCCCAAAATCAATCTCTCATTGTGGGGATAATGATACAACCTATTCTATAAATACATCAGGGTATTCTTATTTGATCCTAGGAAATGAGAACTTATGAACCTATGAAGCACTCAGCATCATCGAAACCATCATGGATAATAAGGATAGACCATGCCTATGACCCATCCTAGGGTCTCACTCGAAAAATATCGCCGCTGGATCTCTATCAACATTAAAGAACACCACCAGCCTCTTGAAGTGATCCACGATAACCGGAACCAAATACAACCAATCCATGCTGAGGATGAAATCGTATTCTTTTGTCTATAAACATAGGAAATCTCCCCAAGACTGGTGTTTCCCCAACACTATCTCACAGTCTCTACATAATTCAATCATGTCTGTTCGATTTCCAACTGGCGTAGTCAATGCCATGGTAATTGGAAGCCTCTCAACCTCAAGTCCCAAAGAAAGGAAAATGGTAGGTGATATGAAGCAGTGCATCACTTATAAATCAAACAAGGCATACACCCAAGAAGAAAACAAGAAAATTGTACCTCGAAAAATGTCTAGTTCGCCTTACACTGGCAACGCTAAAGCATAAAGCACACCAAAAACTCCTCTATATCCTCTTTGTCCTTGATGAGGAAAACCACCATGGACTCACTCTTCTGTCTTAGGATGGGGATAATCATAGGGTTTTCCTCTACCTACCCCATCTACTCTCTGCTGATCCAATGATGGTGCAATCTTCTACTGTTGCCTTGGCTGGCGCTACCTCAACTAAGGAACATGGAGAGGAACACCTGGTGCACGATGACCACTATAAAAGGACATGAACTCTCATTACTGATGATCTTGACCTATACAAGAAAAAAATTTCCTAATACATTGGCATAGTCCTGCGAGAAACTACCCTTGGAGGAATGAGATGATAAAGGCTGGGACCTACCCTCGGCTGAAAAGATGCTTTTCTGCCTTGAAAATTGGGAACCCCTCACCAATTCTCTACTTCATGAGGAATCATGATGACTTCCCTCCCATGAAAATCTGGTTCTAGAAAATGTCCTCTCAACAGCCTCTACCCACACCAAAACCTCAAGATATGTCTTCAGTATAAATGGGGTGACCTGGCGCAGGATCTCTGGATGCAAATCCTCCTTGAAATGCATTTCATGACCTCATAATTTGGAAATATCTCTATAGAATATTGTAAAATGTTCCTGAAATTAATTCAAACCCTCACACACTGGAGATCCCTCATCGAAGGGTAATATGATCCTGGCGACTAAAGTCCTTCGCGGTCAAATAAAGAAAATAAACTCTAACCATTTCTCGAAACTCATCCCAGGAGATCTCCTAATCCTCCTGATCCTTGAAGAATAAAAACCACTACATCCTCAATACTCCCTGTAACATCGTCACAACCAAAGATGCCCAATACTTCTTCGAATCACAGATCGGACTGAAGGATATCTCAACCTAATCCAACCAGTATTATGTGAATGTATCTGAAATAGAGCCTTCATACTTCTTCAGGATACGGCACTAAAACTCTCGGAGTGTACACTTATAAGTGTCATTGTTGTCAACCTCTACCCTGTAGTGATCTGCAGGCACAACTTGTTGGACATGTTCTATGGGAACCTGATGAGGACGTCACCCTTG
This sequence comes from Viscum album, assembly GCA_963277665.1. Taxonomy (NCBI): domain Eukaryota; kingdom Viridiplantae; phylum Streptophyta; class Magnoliopsida; order Santalales; family Viscaceae; genus Viscum; species Viscum album. Next base: position 898,392,547 of record OY728138.1, read on the forward strand.
AGCCATAATAATAAAATAGAAAACCGTTTGAGCTCCTAGACCTATAATATGGAAGACTCAACATTAATTAATTAATTAATTTCTTTTATACATTGTAGGTATTCCTATCCCAAGGTCTACAAATTAAAACACATGCAGAATGAAGAATGATGCAAGATAATTTCCTATATCTCTACCCTGTAACTAGTATCACCTAGTTTAATAGCTACTATAAAAATAATGATCTGTGTATCAGATCACAGGGGACCTTAAATTCTTATGTCTCCACCGGCCTCCAGTCTTTACAGCTCTTTCTAAACTTAACTTACACCATTTCTCAACTAACCCATGCAACGTCACATGTTCCTGACACCAAACTCCATCTTAACCATCAACCAGTCCTCAAATTCCACTATGTCATGACCCCTACCCACAAGGTGTACCCCACTTGGGCCGTAAATGTTGTAAGAGAGATAGTGACCCCCTAGTCCTGCCTCTAGTAGGTCCCAGGTTGGCGACTAGCACTGCGTTTATAGTAAAAAACATTGGAGGCATTACCCCCTAAGAGAACACATGTGAATGAGAGATATAGGAGAAATACCATCCAAATACAACATAGAATACAATATAAAATAAATCCTGTGTACACATATGTAATGTCCTGAAAAACTACTTCAACTTAAATGGAAACTGAAAATTCCAAAGGAATGTAAAAACCTGAGTGACCACGAAGCCTGAACAGCTCCTGCAAACCCAAGCTAGTTTTAACCAGACTCATCTCCAACCTGATCTAAGTGACCATAAAAATAGTTTATATATATATATGTAGTGTGAGTATAATAGTATAGTCAGTAGGATCCTCCTCAGATCCTCTCATACAAAGTTAAATAAAAAATGCTAATGCACAATGAACAATAACTGAAAATAACTCGTCATCTAAATAGGTATACTATGTTCCCTACCTCTCCATGGAAAATCTCACCATGTATCACAAAAAAGAGTATATAATATAATAAATAATATCAAGGGTACCCTGATAGTACCTCGCCATTAGTTTTACACTTTTCCCCAACGTCACAAATCCTAAGCATCTCTCTCTAAACAGGCTTGCTTGGCGACACCTGGACGAAGCACCACAACATGCACTTCATGTATCACAACCACCACAACCATGTAACCAATGTAACAAGGTAGTTTATGGGAGCCACCAAAGCTCACACAACATGTATCATATGTTTGGTATTAAACCTCAAGACATTATATCCTATACATTGAGTAAGGATCCTCAAGACATCATAACCAATATATGTTACACCTATAGTAGTCCATAGGAATTGATATCTAGAATATATGTGTGTGAATAACCATAATACATTAAAACCCTCTACACACATATATGGGTAAAACTAATCACTATGCCTACCACCACATGTAAATACCATGATAAGAGATTATAGCCAGAGGGGGGTAGTTAGCCATCCATCCTCTCACTGATATAATGGGGGAAACACCCTCGATGGCTCAAAATACCTGGGGTGTTGGTTTTTTTAACTGATGGGTAAATAAGCATAAAAAGAACAGAATATACTATAACTCATAACAACATTATGAGAATATCATATTTTTAGACTCAACTATTGTAAACATCTCTTCGACTCTCGGATTCCACTTCTAAGACTAGGTATCATATATGCACATAACCATTTAATGAGATTTTTACATTACTTCATTCTCTTTTTATAAGTTTCACTTTACGTTAATTAATTCATTAAATATAAATTAACCATTAGAAATTATACATTATATATAATTAGAATCACACCCAAATCCCAATATTTCTTTAAATTTCATCCTCATCATTACGGCCCAGGAAGCTCTAACCCCATGTCTTAACATTATTTATTCAATCATTTATTAATAGCATTATTACTTTCCCATATTCCCAAGAATTTTAGAAAAAATATTCTAAGGTACTAAACACATGGGGATCAATATGGTAGGTAGTTGAACTACCCATCAATTATTTTCCACCTTTTGCAAGAATGTAGACCCATCCTCCCTTGAGGAGATAAACAATGAAAGGACATGACAAACCTCACGTATCTTCGCCCATTTTAGAAGGATGGTAAGAAAAATACGCTACCTTGAGAAGTGGGGAAAGTAAAGTAGATAAACAACCAACATGAATCAGTAAGCATCCAAACTGTTTCATCATCTCTGGTGTCCTCCCCAGCACTGACATTCATTGTAACTTTCCTGACTTGGAAGCCACTAAATCGGTGCTCCAAGACTCATTGATACATAACCTCAAGCGCTCCTCCCCATACGCCAGAGGTTTCCTACTAGCAGCGAGGGTCCAATATGTCTTGTGGGGAGAATATACCCGCAATACTAGATTAATACACATTAGATAACAATTGAAATACTAGAAAAAAAAGAGAACAATACAGAACATTCATAAATAATGAAGTCCTATGAATGGACACAACCATATACAACAGTAAATATATCATGTGATTCTATATTTCAAAGTGAACAAAACCCAAAAAAAATAAAATAGTAGAATCCCCAAAATGGGAAGGACTCCAGGTCTGGAACCTCACCCCAACATGTTCCATGTCTAACTGAACTCCCTAGCATAGGGACCTTTCCCTTGTCCTAACCTACATGCATGAAATATACTGAGGTACCCAATGTTTGGTCGAGCAGGGTGTGAGTATAACATAGTAGGCCACCAAAAACGACGTATACAAAATATCCAGCATGGTAGATAGTACATTATAGTTATAAATGATGGAAATTTTAGATAAAAATTTCATTAGTCTATCATAGATTATGCTCATTTAGTTTGTACAACCATTAAATCTGGGTTCAGTACTTAGACATTTCATGATTTAATATTCATTTTTCATGTGGTCAATTGATTAGGCATATTCAATGTTCTCAAGCATGTGGGAATAAAATCAATAACTATCTCACTGGGAATCACATTATAAAAACCCATAATCCTCACCTCAAATCGTTAGTCTAAGTTGAATGAAACCATTAGGGGAATAGAACTCTATCCCCTTCCCTAACCCGTGCATTTAGGGGTGGAGCTAGAACCTCGATCCAACTCAACACATGGTCGTAGAACCTCTAGTCAATATCATACTCTTTATATACATGTGCACATGATTATTTGTTATTCACCACGATTAACCATATCCCAACAAGTATAACCAATACCATTTAAAACATCACAACAATATCACTAAATGGGAAAATAACATTTTTACCTCAATCCTTTAACACATTCCCCATTTATATTACTTAACCATTTCCCCCTTCCCCATTTCTCATTCCTATCTCACTAAGCATATTCAAGTGATAAGCTAATCCCCTTGCATTTTCCCATTAATCCATTTAACCATTATTCAGTCCAACCAAACAACATATAGGTTATTACCCAACCTAATTGATTTACCAAACACCAATTGCACATCACATAATCATATTAATATATTCATCATAATCTCTATGTTCTCGCCCGATGACCTACACTTACATAGCTAGATCTATGTCCAGGGAATATCAACACACCCCTCGAGTGGCCCTAATTTGGTCGAGTCATCCTCCTTGCATCCCATGGAGATCAAGAGGTGTTCAATTAACAATTTAGACACCACTACATCACAACATGTCAAGGGTACCCATAAATTTTTCAAAGAGGGAAAGAATAAAAACCCTAATTGTACAAATCTACCCAAAACCCAAGGGATATAACTTAAAGACCACGTACCATGAATCTATTAGAAAACACTCTCCCAACCAAACCATTAGTTCTCAAATCAACCAATATTTGATGATTTACCCAAAAAATCACTGAAAAAGTAGGGTTTGAGAGCTTCATATGGATAGGGGAAAGAAATATAAACCCTAGAACAAAAAGAAAATAAAGAGGGAGATTAGCCTTTCCTAGATCTTCAATCTTAAACTGATGATGCTCAAATGGCTTAGGAACTAAGGAGATAGACTTATAGAAAGATCTTGGAAGCTTCTCTTGTCACTAGGGCTAAAGGAGGAAGAAGGGGGAGAAATCCCAAGTTGGGTATAAAAATACCACAATGTAATTTTTTTTAATTTTTTTAATGTTTTCGGGCTTCACGGTATACCTGAACGATTTTCCAAATCATGAGAAAACCTTGAAGATTCCACATCCAAAAAGTCACCTCTTTCGTGGTTTACCTTGGTTGCATGAAAAGTTATCACTAACCATGAGCAGACCATGCGACTAGCCCAAAAAACTCCTTTCCCCATTTTTCTGTGTCCTGAACTCGTAGAACACCTCAGAGCCTCTTTAAGAACTTTTAAAATCAATTAATTGTCTAAAGTAATGGTATTAAATAGAAACATAAGTAAAACATACCTTACAGAGAAATCAGGGACCTTTGATGCATAAACCGATGTATCTCGCCATAATAGGAATCAATTGATGCCACAACCAATGGGCTTCCCTTCCCCCACATATCACAATAATCATCTAGGCTCACATCATATCACCAGAAACAAGAAAAAAATATCATATCGACTAGGCTCTTGGACGATAAACAAGGCATTCTATCTTCACACACAATGATCTCTCAAAACACAAAGCATAAGCCTATTTGCCTTTATAAGAAAGAGGGTAACTTATAACCATATAAAGAATTATGGTTTTTCAAACAAACTGCTCTTTAATCCATATTGAATCAACTGGTTAATTAATAGTAGGATCAAAATATAGGCAACCTAAATAGAATGATATCATAGTTATCACAAATTTATACATGCGTACTGTACCAATTTGATTAGCATCAGATTAAAAAAACAACCGAATTCATTTACATGAATATTTATCTTTAAAAATAATTACAATTAATCCCAGTTTATGTTCATTAACAATTTTTGTCAAGAAAAAAATGCTAAAAAAGGAATGCATATAAAACACACTATCTAGCAAAATAAGAGGCTATAACATATGATCAATACTAATTGATTTATCATGTTTAAAAATTTATTATGGAAATTACATTGGGGTCCAGTGGATAAATCATTCTTACTATACAATTGCACATAATAAAATAGATAGGAAACAAATCCACTACCACAAATGGTTCTTGATGTTCTTTATACACAAATGATTTACATAACAAATTACGATCACCTCTCTCATGACAACTATATCCACCTGAGGACGTTGTAGCCTGACCGCACCAAACAATACCCAAGAAGACACCATTAGAAGCATATAGTTCACATCCCATAACATGGATAGGAGAAAATGGAGGAAAATTACTGAAGAAAACACAAGAACATAGGTAGATCATACCTTCTATCGATGACGGATCTACACATGCTGGTTGCACCAAAACTGAGGGTGCACATGCATGATGAAGAAACTTCAAGGGGGAACGATCCAAGGATTAAGGTTCGATAACACCACTACTATGGGAAGAAGGAATTATTTGAGCTTCTCACACCAGGAATCAAGAATGTTGAACAAGAGAATAAGATATCTCATTCCATTATATGATTTATTGAGCATTAGTTTAAGATAGGATGGATTTTCCATTAAAAGTGGATCACATTAAACCACATGGTTTGACAATTTAAAGGCATCCTAAGGCTTAGGAAACTCAATATAAGATTTATGGGCTTTGAATCATCCTTAAATCTATTAAAACAAGGGCATGAATGCATTTAACATCAATGAAAACGCTAAAGGGGAGAAACAGTTTGAAGCTGGAATCACTGTACACCAACTAAGGCTGGAAACACTATTCCCGTAATGACTCAACGATACCGATGGCACTGCTCACAAAATGACTCACTAATGTCACGGTTCACAAAATGACTCATCGATGGAAGTATTCACAAAATGACTCACCGATGGCATTGTTAACAAATAGACCCACCGATGGAACTATTCCCAAAATGACTCACCAATGGAACTATTCAAAAAATTACTTAGTGAAAGAACTGTTCACATTGGTCTCACCAATGGAACTGTTCACTTCACTCTCACTGATGGCGCACTGTTCACATCGGGCTCACCGATACTACTATTTACATTAGTCACACCGATGACACAATTCACATCGGTATCACCGATGAAAATGTTCACCACAGTTTCACCGATGAGACTGTTCCCATCGGTCTCACCGACGACACTATTCACAAAACTGGAAACACTGTTTGTAGAACTAGAAATTTGGAAGAGTTGTGAATAAGCCCCCATGACCTCCCAGAACACCTCAAACACCATATTCAGAAAAGGAATGGACTGGAGAGGTCTGACCCATTTCATGATAAATAGAGTAACAAAATTCTAAAATTATATTTATTACACCAATAGAATATGAATTCAATGGATAAAATTAAATTTTTAAATGAAAATAAAAACCAACTGAATATAATAAAAAAATTATTATTTTTTTCCACACAAACGTATTTTATTCTTATAAATTAAATTAATTTCTATTAGTGAATGATATTTTTAATATATATATATTTATATAATATTATATATTTTTTTATATCAATCCAATATATTTAATAGGAATATGATAAGAACTAGCCTAATATTACATATAAAATGTTATATGTTTATAAAGGTAGTTCTCCCACGTTTTAATGGAAAACCTATATTAAATATTAATTTTTGAACTTTTATAAATTTTATATGTAAAAATAAACTTCATATTTTAAAGAGGATCATTAAAAAAATCATACTGTTATTTTTTAGTATTTATTTCTATGATGTTTCATTTTTTTTATGAATATTGAAAAATATTAAATTTAAATTGAAAATTTCTTTTTTGTCTAATTTATCTATATAGATCAATAATTTTTTTATTTTTTAAATAATAATTAGATAAATTTTTTATCCCTTAAAACTATTAATATAATTTTAATCAATTTTACAATGAAATTACATATATAAAAACATAGAAAAACAGTTAACATTTTTACATAACAAATATGCTTTGTTGTCCCGTCTGTAGGACTAATTTTAAACTAATTAATTACACTTATGTTATTGAAATCTAAAAAAAGGTTTAAATATTTTTAATCATCATAATTTAAAATGTATAATAAGTTCCTCTTTGTTTTTAACAAAAAATGTTTTTGAACAAATTTAAAATTAATTATGGCAATTAAGAGAAAATTATCTTTGTAAGGGGATAAACTTTAAACTTAAGTTCCTATACGATCTAAAAATATGTCCATAATACATTTTATGGACATATTGATACACTATAATCCATTTTATTGAATTTATTTCACTATTTGAAGAACTTTCCATAGAAAAAATTAGGTTGGAATTCCATATTTTAAAAATTTAATAGAATGTCACTCCTCCTCCATTAAAAAGGCACTCACCTCTCCCACCAATTAATTCCTCTTAGTAAATTTGGATCATCTAAAATTTTCTTAAATAATCTCCCAAAATCCCTAATGTAATCCTATATTCCTCTATTTGGTCATAAATGAAACCATGGAAGGATTTTGGTATAAACCAAAAGGAGTTAACCAAATAAGAGGTAATGTTTTCAAAGATCAATTTACTTTTATTTATTTCATGAAAACATCAATCATAATTATTACATGATAATATAATAACATAAATATAATAACTAAACTGATAATTTTTTATTCCAAGGTTTTTTCCTACACCTACACACACTTTCATCAAATGAGTATCAAAAATACCATCTGTGTGTATAGAGGACTACCGCATCGTGAAACGATATCGTTCATTTTTTTTATTTACCACCTATCATGGTAGGGAATTATGACGAATAAGAAATTTTTATATGATATATATTATTTATATGATATTAAAGTTTTATTAATACATATTTAATTTTTATATAACACAAACCTTCATTCTTTATATTTTTTGGATATAATATAACTTCATCTATGGACGTGTAGACTACCGCCTCCTCAAAGCGATGTGATTCATTCACACAATACATGGAATGCATAAATGATGGTTTTAATAAAAATAAATTAAATATATCAAGTAAATATTATAATTATGATATATATATATATATATATATAAATTTCCATTCTTTTAAATATGGAAAATAAATAGAAGTAGTGTTCATTTGTATGTATTACCTACCGTCTCCATGAACGATGCATTTAATTTCCGATATCCAAATAATATGGATTAATATAAATACATATATAATGAATATATATGATATTTAAATCATAGTTTATGTCTTTTGGATTTTTAAACCATGATTAACATAATAAAAATTAAAATAACAAGTCAAAACATACTCAGAAAACTAGGCAGTAAACACCCAAAATAGTGACAATATTGAATGATTTGTTAAAAAATGGGTAACAAGATATTATAAGAAGTTAATATATGATATTATAAATATGAGTATGGTTTTATTATAAGTTATTGTCTTTTTTTAAAACCCATATACATGAGGTTAAAGGATGTTCACCCAAATGGTATTGCAAGGTAAGGGGATTTTTAGTCTCACTTTTATTTATGCTAGAATTTTCCATATTCACCACACATTTATTTAGTGTGATGTATATACTACTATATTAAATGTTATATAATTAAATTAATTTATTTAATGACTTTAGAAGTTTCAATTTATGTTATTATATCATATACCACATGATTAAAATGTTACTAATGTCGTAAGGGACTTAGTGTCAATTTCCATTCTTTAAGGAACACTTTATTATTGTGCACCTAATTTCATATATATGGTGTAAATAATGAAACTTTTACATGTAATATCATGATTAATTCATACATCCTAATATTTTGAGTTTTAATTTGAATTATTTCATCTATGTTTATTTATACTTAAAGTTACCCAAGTTGTAATGAAAATTTATAACACAGTTCATTTTCATTGGGTTATATTACTTCCCCATTATCATTAATATTATTTGATTATTTTTGTAATTATTATGATGATATATTGATTTATTTAAACATTCCACTTGTGGTTTTATAGTATAATACATAATCAATTAATTTTTTGTGTCTCACTTCATTGTTATGGTGTTTTTAAGGGTTTACTTCATAGTGTCTTTTTATTCTGGTTTGCTAAGACTTGAATTTAAATTGGAGGACATTATTTTATCATATTTTAATATATCCTTCAATTTTTAATTCTATAGTTATTTATAATACTTTTAAATTAATAGTACCATTTTATCACTATGTTGTTCTAAATTTTTTATGAAACTATTTTTAAGATAAAATCATACCATTTATCTCTTTGGTTAGAGAACATATTTTCTTCTAAAAAACATTGTTTTATAAAAATACCATTAAATATATTTTTATCCTTTACAAAATTATTTATTTAAAACATTTTTACCATTTTTATATTTTATTTTTTTCAAAGGGAATATTTTTATTATTTTCCAAACAATGAAATTTTCTTACCTTGTTATCACAAAAAAGGAATGTCTCTTAACATTGTATAACATATAATAATTTACTCTTTTCCATTTATATGAAGCTTCCTTGGAAATCATCAAAGGTTAATATTTCTAAAAAATTATTTTAAAAGTGACTTTCAATGAAAACTATTTTCAAAAATAATTTCAAAATGAAAAGGATATTTTCCTCAAAAATGTTTTCAAAAAGTATTTTTTGAGTATTTTTATTCTTCAATGATAAAGAAAATTTTTTCTCCAATTGGGATATATTATATCTATTATATACTTATTCTTCCAACGTATGGTTTATAATTGATTTATCCAAGGAAAGTATTTACAATCACTTCCTTGATTCGTTTTTTAGTCCCCTTGAAATATTCACTTTCTTGTGATCAGTTGACAATAAATTTCCACTATATATCCATATCATTTAACCTCTATAAGATTATTTACTAAATAGTATACCATTATTAAATATGGTGTTTACATTGATAATTTTTTGATTTTATGGGGAAATATTGATAAATCTATATTCTTTGAGAAATAAAGATATTTGGTTAGTTATATTGTTTTTTCATTAAATCAATTACTCGATATAAGGAATGATTTAGAATGGAAGTGATTTGTGGGACCCAAACATTATATAGCCCCTTGATGCATTGATAGGTTCTAATGAGAAAAATAATTTCCACCAATTAAACTGAAATATACCAATAGTTTTAAACAATCTTGTGAAAGGTATTGACAGTATCGTTTTTCATGTACTTAGATATAATGTCCAATAATTAATCATTGTCATCATTGATATTTAAATTATCATTGTTATCAAATGATATTTTCACTATGAAAATATATATAGATTCATTTCATTCTTCATTTATTAATTAAATGGGAAGTGTTTTTAGTTATTCTCCTAACTATATTGATTCTACCTTATCTTATCATGATATTCATGTTATTTAAATGAAATTTTTTCTTGTTATTACCTTCCCATATTTTTTATGAACTTCCTTCTAATTTTATTGATTACATGGCATGTTTTTGAGCTATTTACCATTACATAATGATTTTTCTCATTGATTAATTATTGTTTCCACTATACTTTACCCTTACAAATAATTTTATCTCACCCTAATTTTATTTCCTTCCCTATGAATCTATGAATTATACATAGGAATATATGAATTCATATTCTAGATAGAATATATATATCCTTGAAAGAAAAAAAAAATATTTTCTAATTAATGTATTAAATTGAAATATAAGAATCATTTATTTATATTTTTTACCAAAACTTCTAATTTTTTCAATCCTTCGGGTTTTGATTCCTTGTAATCATGCCAATTTAAGGGTTGGAGAAACCACCTACATGATTAATAGAGTTGGGTTACTACAAAACCTCTATAAATTATCGCATCCATGTTGATGATTTTTGACTCAAGTATCCCAATTAATTTTATAGCTTCATCCATCTCTATGCCATCAATTTGAGTATAAACCATACAAATAAATATTTTCTTATCATGGATCACTTTCCCAGGTTCATCATATTTGTTCATGAAAACCAACTTTGTTACATTAACTCTCTAAATTTCTTGCATTTCCAAAATCACCCATATTTTATTTTTCCCAATTTTTTGAAACTATTCATTCATGGATTTGAACTATTTATCACCCTTTTCAACCTATTAAAAATATAATTTCTCCTCTTCAGATAATATATATTTTTTCTATACACACAATATCATATTGGTTTGTGTTTAAAAAATTGTTCCTATATTTTTATCTGATTTAATAATTTTATTTAATCTTTTTGAAATGTTTGATATACTATATTAATTCCTTCTCATCCAGTATATAAATATTTCTACACATCGTTCTTCTATCATGATAAACAATACGAATCACCTATCACCATGTATTTTGAGACATATCATTTGTTCCAAACCATGTTTATAAATAAATTCCAAAAAAATTAATAATATAATCTTTTTTTAGAAAGTATTTCTCATCAGTTTCCCTATAAGGAAACAATCACAAGTTCTTACTTAGTCGTACATCAAAGTAGAATTGTTAACTACAAAATTTAACTTAGATAAATTCTACTATTTTTTTTGGAATATATGCATAAGCCTCTAATACCCTAAGGTTTTGTCCTCTTACATTATGAGGATAAAATCATTCCCATTAATATCTATTTGTCAAAAGTATCTATTTTTTTGGCTATGCCTTCATTATGAAATTTATATTTTTCTTTTGATTATAAAACCCTTAAATTTGATTGTTACTTTGAGTCTTGAGTCACATTTTTGGCTCATTATTAAGATATTGTGTCAAAGTACACACATATATACAACCTTAGTATTTCTCAAGACTATTCCAAAAAGTATTTTCATTCTAATTTCATTGATTTTAAATGTTTCACCATTTCAAAATCGATCCATACTATCAATAAAAGAATTCAAGTTGTCTAACTAATTCACGGTCCCAAACATGTGATAAAATAACTCATTAAAAAGAATTTACATGATACTTTTTTTATTCCATTCAATGTGACGCCAACTTGGGTAACCTACTATTTCATTCTATTTCCTTCTAAGAAAATTACTAGTTGATTTGTGACATATGATGATATCTCATAATTCACTATATTATCAGATTTATAGTCATAATCTTCCAATTGAAATACGGAAGATATATTTCCTAACAGAATACAGTTAATGAATATTCACTCCAACATCCTTCATCAACTATATGAAATGGTTCCACTTATTAGTTTACTATTACTTTTAGCATTAAAAATAAAATACTGGAAATTAAATCAAAGCCCAAATAAATAATTTTATCTTTTAATTATAGTGAATGAGATCATTCTCATTTGTTGACTCTTGGGGGATTCTTCTTTCATGTAACTTTATCACTCTTTATAGTAGGGAAGGTGTTAATTAAGAGATCACAAATTGTATTATAACAAAAGGGAGAATATTCTAACATTATTTCTCCATATTTTTCCATTATACTACTTAATTATATTTTTTTGATAATTTATTTATCTTTGTGTGTTATATCTATCCCTTTTTATACCATTATTTTTCATATGTTTTACCCTAGTAATGGTTTTTTCCATTTCAAAAATTGTCCACTTTTAACAAAATATTCAAGGACCTTGATAACTCAACACCTTCTCCACACTCATAGATTTATATTCATAATTTTTATTAATTCTATATCTAAAATCATTTTAATCTACAACTTCTTCATGAAACATCATTTTTTTACACGATATTTTTTTTTTATATTTCAATGAAACTACCTCTTATTCAACACATTTGATATTTTTTATCCCTCCTTGATACAAGAGTTGAGTTAAGAAATTAAGTTATCCTTTTATTTAGAATTCAACCTATGATCCAGAACTTCTCTTAAATTTTCACCTACATCTCCTTTATCCTCCTTGATCTTCTCTAATTGTGATATGTTAGATTCAAGTTGGTGAATATAATATGTATTCACTTATTAATATCCCAAATATTTTTATTCTTGTCGTTTGGTAAATTTACCTCCTCAATAACACCTTTAATTTATTCCTCAAGACTATAATCTCCCCATGATAACGTTATTCCTCGGATTTGATTGGATTTTTTTTAAATTACCATAATTAAAGATTTATTGAAAAACTCAAACATAGTTGTAGAGACCCGAAGCTTGATGTAAATTGACATTACATTTTCGGAATACTTATTACATAACAAAAACACACACACAAGGATCGTAATAGTTTAGTGTCTTTGAAAACTCGGAATATAATCTTCTAATCATGTTGAAAGATCTTCAACATCTCCCATAAAGATCTTCCTTTTTTTATACCTAAAACATTTCTTTATATCCTGGGTAAAAGAAAACATAAAAGGTTGATCTCAAATTCTTAGTAAGGGTAAACCAAAGAAATATCAATCACATCATAAGAACATATCATTTTGAAAATCTTAACCTGCAAAAGAGAGCATAATTTCATAACATGGGATAAATCATGGCAGTGAAATGTAATTACAATAATCATAACATAAAACATGAAACATTGTGGCATACACACATAATCATAGAGAATCATTTCTTGGTATTCAAGACTCATTTCCAAGACTATCTTAGTGGACAAAGTCCCTTTCTGAACCGAGTCACCCTCGTTTCAGTCCTGTTTCACTGAACCGGTATAACCTACCGTTCCAGCCATGTCTATCTCATGAGATATAAAAACTTTACCCAATGCATTGGAGGGAGATATAGGTCCCACCCATCTCATAATGATACCATTCTTATGTGTGCCACAAAATCATAAACCATACATCATAGCATAACCCATGTAATAAAAATGGGATTTTAAACAACATGACATCATAAAACAATTCATATAAGATAAAGGATTTCACAAAAATAATTCCATCACAAAATAATCAAATCAATGTAATAATAGGGATAGAAACAGAACCCTTTATTATCTTAGATGGAAAATAATTTTGATAAAACACTTGAACTTCATTCTTGAGGAAAATATCCTTTCTACTTCAAAAACACTTTTCCTTTCTTAACATGTCATACAATTCTAAAATAAAAGAAATTGATAAAAAATAAACTTGTAAACTTGTAAAGGAAGATTCTTGGAAATAATCTTTTAAAAATCCAATCATGCCGTATAATATATAAAAAACATTCTTTTTGTACTTTTGTCAGAAAAGTCAAAAAGTACCTCGTACGAAAAACGACAAAAGATTCCTTTCATATCTTTTACTAAAAACTCACCGAAGGGTAAAATTGGATATAAACTATTTTAGAATGACGTAAATATTACATATTTAGGAAACATGGATGTGGATGATAAAATACACCCCAGTAAATACTAAAGTATAAACAATCTCGGATAAAAATGAGATTGTGATATTTCCCTTACCTTAGGTCCGATTTGCTTCGTAAGTGTCCGAACCTCCTGTATAATGATTTAAATAATGTCATTGACTTATTAAAGAATCATATTAATTGTTATTATATCATATATGGTTCACTTATAACTTTATATTACCTGTTCTTTTGTAAATTCATGTTAAAGTAGCGTTTTGGGTAAAATAGTCTCATTTGTCGTTCGTGTTTTAACTTGTAATTATTCATATGATTACTGAGATCATTATTACTTAATTATAGAATATAAAAAATGATTTATATATAATATATATTCATAATATGCATATATATAATGGATCGATAAATGGAAATAAATACACCGTTCATTGAGACGGTAGGCCGTACGTACGGATGAACGCTGTTTTCATTTCCTTATTGAATTGAGTGGAATTAAGTAGATGACATAAATATATATACACATAAATCCAGTAGCTTTATAATGTCTCATATTTCATTATTATTGCTTATATATACTTTATAATCATTCTTAAATGGTTAACATAGAGAATGAATCTCATCGCGTCGTGGAGACGGTAGTCCGTACGTACGCACGAGCGATGATATCATTTCCATAATTATTGAATTGGAGTGGAGTGGATGATACAATATATAAGAATCATTATTATGTTATAATAACTATGTATATTTATCTTTACACCATAATACCCATCCATGTAAGGTGTTGGTGGAAAAACAGATTACACCACGGCGTGGAGACGGTATTCAGTACGTACGCACGCGCGATGATTTTGTTTTCCATGGGATGGATAGATGGTGAAATAGGATTGTTTCATACTTATAATAAAATATCAGTATATGAGTGATACTGATGTTATTACTTCATAATGAAACAACCTAATAAGAAGAAGTGGAAGAAGAAATAAAGGTGAAAGAATCGGTAACGGAAATTACCTCTTCTTTGAAGTTCTTCTTTGAGACCTCCTTTTGGGGCACTAAAATGGGTCTTTGAAGAAGATCAGAACCTCTAAGATGTTTCTAAGGAAGTTGAGAAGAGAATTTGGCAGGGGTTTCCTATATTTAAGGCTCAAAGTTGTGTGAGGAAGAGAGGGAGGAGGTGCCCTTTTATAAGGGAGGAGAGGGGCACCTTTGGAATAACTAGAAATATTATTTTATTATAAAGTCAAGTTCGGTTTTAAATAGCTTCAAATTGATTTATTTTGAGTATAAGGTGTGGATGGGTATAAATCTTCTCATCCAATAGTATTTAAACAAGTTTAGGTTATTATTTATACCTTAACAATTAGATTTAACTCTAAGTTAAATAATTTAACTTTTACCGTGTCTTTTTGTTTTCTTACAATATATAGTTAATAAACATACTATATCAAGACAAACGAACCCCAAGTTGTTTATTATTAATATATATAACCTTATCTAAGTAATTTGGCCGATCCTTGGATATTTAGGAATAATATAACAATTAATAATATAATATTTGTTTTAAAAACTAATTTATGTCAATTTTGACACTATTTGGTACATGATTTTTATGAAATTCATAACAGAATTATAAGTTCGAACCAAGTTACTTAAATCAACAATAACATGTCATATTAACCTAGAAAATTATTGTAAGTCATAAAAAGTCTCAAATTACATTTATTTGGGCATTTATAACATCAATTATGTCAATATTTAATTAATATGACAATTACTACATCATCTTTGTGTCATGATCAATGATAATTATTTAATCTCTAAAAATTCTAAATAATTTTTTATGATGTATATAATTGTATTATATTTCTGGAGACTATTCATGTTCTATTTTTCATGAAGTTTATCACTAGATTAAAATTATTATACTTATAAGATTTAAGAAAGTGACATGTTGTCACATTCTTTGGTTTTAATAATAAATAAATTATTTTCATTGAAAAAATTTAATTAAATGAATCTAATAAGACCCTTAGGTGATATGGGTCGACATTTAGTCATCCAATAGGATTTTGACATTTTTTAGGGTAATTTTAAAATATTATATTTACCCTTAATTACCCGATTTACCTTTAACTATGGAAAATAAAATTTACCGTAGTTACTATTCATAATTCCCAAAAATAAAAAGTAGCATATTAACATAATTTGGATCCACTGATTCCAAATATGGAATCCATTTTTCCAAATTCAATGCACAAAATTTGCAGAAATTAAATTAAAATTAATCCTGTTGTCGAAAGAAAACGGGTTTTCTTTAAAACATTGCAAAAGATTGAATTGATTTAACCTACGAATTCAAGGTAAAATCAATGCTAATGTCATACATTATATTAAATAGTAAAAATATATTCTATTAATAATTTAAAACCATTCAATATTATAATTTAACCACATAAGATATTACGATGAAAGAAGTTGTTTTTAATTAAAATATAGCGTGTTTTTACTATTTATTAAAATATGAAAGTTATCGGAAAAATATCAAAACTTTATCTAATATAAATTTTTATATCCTGATTCAAAAGAAGAATTTTATTTTCTCAAATTGAACTTATAAACATGTCAAAAACTAGATTTATTGTGGGTGCGCCATCAAAAGGCGGCAAAACTGCATTTTTTGAAAAATACTTATTTTACCCGAAAAAATTATTTTGTTCTTATACCATGTTCTAGAAATGTGTAAGATGAATAATAATGTTATAAATTCAAAATTTAGTTAACACTATTCATAACGGCTAGTTCATGAAAATATTATAATAATATATCATTGTTTATTAAAAACCAGTATTGCGTATAACACACGCTATCGAGGAAGGTCGCGATTGTGTGTAATGCAAGCCAAGTCAGGGTTGCGTGTTGTGAAAGAATCCTTCGTTGTTTCGTATAACAAAATACAACCATATTTCATTTATACATTGAATATATATATATATATACTCAATGTTGCGTAGAATAACTATTATCAAAATTGTGTGTAACACGATCCAAGAATAGTGTTGCGTATACTGCAAGCAAATACGGTGTTGCGTATAGCACAAGGTAATCTTGGTGTAGAATACAACACAAGACATTAATGAAATTAAAAGAATATTTTTCATAAAATCTCGGGGTGTTACATTCTACCCCCCTTAAAATGAATTTCTCCCTCGAAATTCGTTGGGGTTATAAATGGTTTACTATTCGAAAGTTTCTTTAATAGAAACCCACATCGTAAAAAGGAATACCAAACCCAATCTTTAAAAAAAAGTATGAAACGTAACGGTTACCCAAATAAACTAATCACTGGGTTTCCACATAGGTGAAAATATGGATATGGAAGAAAAATCTAACCATCATGTTCTGATGGAGAGTGGTAGAGAACATGGCTATGGAAAAGCCAACAATCACAAATCCAAAAATTTGTGACGATCTAAGGTACCAACTGATTAATCAGATATAAGAGCACTAGGACAACATTTTTGGTTTTCAAGATTGTTTCCCTAAAGTTGAAGAATTTGAATTAGAATAAATACTTACTTTATTTTGGTACAATCTCACTGTTGTTCATGCCTTGAACAATTTCCACTTCATCTCTTAAATAAATGAAGTTGAATTTGTTATTCGTGAAGTGTTAGCAGATCATGTGATAGAATGTCAGGTCATTCCATCTATCTCAAACAAATGGTTATAAAAAGTTATTAAATATACATAAGTCATTCTATAGTGATATTAATCGTATATGGTTCCTAAAATGGAGTTATACTTCATATATCATACTGCTTAATATAATAAAACTAGTTTCTACTAAACAGGGACTTCCTGTAGGCCAGTGGTAGGCGATAAAGGCCAGTCGCACTTTGGTTGTGGGTTCAATTCCCACAGCCTTGTCTGACGTGATGGGCTGTCGCTCGTCCTGCAGGTTTTCCTTTTTCTAAATATATATTACTATAACATCCCATCAATAATATTGAAAACCATTTTATCCTAACTTATGTCCAACATAATCCATTCTAATCTTTAGGCTTATCCATAATACTGCAGTCCACTCTCAGAGATTTAATACCATCGTTGATCCCCATATATCGTAAGATATATCTTGTTTGTCACATTCCAAACATTCAAAGGCCTTAATCATGTATTCTCTTGAATACCCATTGAACCATAGTGAAAACATGAATGCAGTTAAAAGTTAACACATTCCACATACCAAAATCCTCAAAATTCTATATACTCAAACCATCACTTAGTCCTTATATCAATCATGAGCTCATGAATACTGTTAAACATTTCATTTTCTCGTTTTACCTTCATTATGCGCATATCATCTTATTTCCAAAAATATCTCAATCACTTTGAATACCACTTTAGACCAATACATAAATATTCCAATATGCCACGATACTATATACAACACTATTTTGGAATCCCATTACATAAACACTTAATCATTCCACCACATCGTTGTCATATTCAACATCGCCAATAGTGATCGCATGTGACTTCCCTTTGTCCATTTCCTTAAGTGGTTGCTCATGTTGATCATCACTAACCCTTGGATTAGGGAATTTATTAGCATAATGCTCTATTTCCTTGCACTTGAAGCATTGAAGTGTTGTTGGTGCGTTCTCTGCAGTGTTTGCTTCATTCACATCATTAGAAACCCTTTTTCCATTACTTCGACACTCAGTTGCTCGATGACCTTCTTTTCCACACTTAAAACATTTTCTAGTCCCTTTAAGACAATCTCCACCATGCTTCTTTCCGCACTTTGTGCATAAGGAAACATTCATCTTCTTTTCAGCATTATTCTGAGATTTCTCCTTGAACTCCATATTTCGTTTCTTGTCAAAACCATGAGATGGATATGTAAAACCAACTTCAATTTCTACCTTGATAGCACAACGCACAATTTCTTCATATCTACTGAAGTCTCTTATAGCTAATGCCCTTCAAAGACTTGGTTTTAAGCCACTAAAAAATCGATCAACTTTTCTTTCAGGTTGGATGATAATGCCAGATGCATACCTTGCAAGTCTTGTAAAATTCTCTTCGTATATACCAACAGATTCATCATCCTTTTTATTTAGTTCAAGAAACTCCTTCTCCATCTTTGTTCGAAGAATACGAGGTAAGTACTTATTGAAAAATATGTTCTTGAACTCGTCCCATTCCATGGACTCAATTTCATCTCTTTGCCTCGTATTCTTGATAAGATTCCACCATTGATCAGCTTCACCTTCCAAACGATATACTACTAAGATGACTTTATCATGTTCAGAACATCGAAGAACTGAAAATATCTTTTCAGTGGTACTGATCCATTGTTCAGCAACAAGTGGATCAGAAGTCCCACTGAAAGAAGGTGGACGTTGCCTCGTGAAGGACTCAATAGAATATCGTTCCCTTCTCTGCTCATTTGGAAGTCCAGAATGATTCATAGCTTGTGTATGTATAGAAATAAGATTTTGCACTCCATCTCCCATAACATTTGTTTGTTTAGGAGGAAAATCATTGCATTGTCCATTGCATTGATCAACATGGTTCCTTCGAGTTCCAGCCATCGTCTAAAACCCAAAAATAATAGTGTGAGAGGGAAAAATCATGCTAGGGAAAACAACATAATAAAGGGGGTGTACCATCAATATCTAACATCTTAGGTTTAATTCTATGATCGTTAGCGTAATTATAGTACTATAACCTATACATATACTTATCCTTAGGGACATCCCTAGACTTAGACATACCTTAGAAATATCTCTAGGGATCTCACTAACGTTTTCGTATCCTAGTTTCCATAGGTTGACTAAACCTTTCCTTTGATACCAACTGTAGAGACCCGAAGCTTGACGTACATTGACATTACATTTGTGGAATACTTAGTACATAACAAAAACACACACACAAGGATCGTAATAGTTTAGTGTCTTTGGAATCTTGGAATATAATCTTCTAATCCAGTTGAAAGATCTTCAACATCTCCCATAAAGATCTTCCTTTTTTCATACCTAAAACCGTTCTTTATATCCTGGGGAAAAGAAAACATAAAAGGGTGAGATAAAATGCTCAGTAAGGGTAAACAAAAGAAATATCAATCACATCATAAGAACATAACATTTTGAAAATCATAACCTGCAAAAGAGAGCATAAATTTATAACATGGGATAAATCATGGCAGTGAAATGTAATCACAATAATCATCACATAAAACATGAAACATTGTGGCATAAACACATAATCATAGAGAATCATTTCTTGTTAGTCAAGACTCATTGCCAAGACTATCTTAGTGGAAAAAGTCCCTTTCTGAACCGAGTCACCCTCGTTTCAGTCCTGTTTCACTGAACCGGTATAACCTACCGTTCCAGCCATGTCTATCTCATGATATATAAAATCTTTACCCAATGCATTGGAGGGAGATATAGGTCCCACCCATATCATAATGATACCATTCTTATGTGTGCCACAAAATCATAAACCATACATCATAGCATAACCCGTGTAATAAAAATGGGATTCTTAAACAACATGACATCATAAAACAATTAATATAAGATAATGGATCTCACAAAACTAATTCCATCACAACATTATCAAATCAATGTAATAATAGGGATAGAAACAGAACCCTTTATTATCTTAGATGGAAAATAATTTTGATAAAACACTTGAACTTCATTCTTGAGGAAAATATCCTTTCTACTTCAAAAACACTTTTCCTTTCTTAACATGTCATACAATTCTAAAATAAAATAATTTGATTAAAAATAAACTTGTAAACTTGTAAAGGAAGCTTCTTGGAAATAATGTTTTAAAAACCCATTCATGCCGTATAAGTTAAAAAAACATTCTTTTCGTACTTTTGTCGGAAAAGTCAAAAAGTACCTCGTACGAAAAACGACAAAATATTCCTTTCATATCTTTTACTAAAAACTCACCTAAGGGTAAAATTGGATATAAACTATTTTAGAATGACTTAAATATTACATATTGAGGAAACATGGATGTGTTTGATAAAATACACCCCAGTAAATACTAAAGTATAAACAATCTCAGAAAAAAATGAGATTGTGATATTTCCCTTACCTTAGGTCCGATTTGCTTCGTAAGTGTCTGAACCTCCTGTATAATGAATTAAATAATGTCATTGACTTATTAAAGAATCATATTCATTGTTATTATATCATATATGGTTCAATTATAACTTTATATTACCCGTTATTTTGTAAATTCATGTTAAAGTAGCGTTTAGGTTAAAATCGTCTCATTTGTCGTTCGTGTTTTAACTCGTAATTATTCATATGATTACTTAGATCATTAATACTTAATTATAGAATATAAAACATTATTTATATATAATATATATTCAGAATATGCATATATATAATGGATCGATAAATGGAAAGAAATACACCGTTCATGGAGACGGTAGGTCGTACGTACGCATGAACGCTGTTTTCGTTTCCTTATTGAATTCAGTGGAATTAAGTAGACAACATAAATATATATACACATAAATCCAGTAGCTTTATAATTTCATATATTTCATTATTATTGCTTATTTATACTTTATAATCATTCTTAAATGGTTAACATAGAGAATGAATCTCATCGCGTCGTGGAGACGGTAGTCCGTACGTACGCACGAGCGATGATATCATTTCCATAATTATTGAATTGAATTAGAGTGGATGATACAATATATCAGAATCATTATTATGTTATAATAACTATGTATAGTTATTCTTTACACCATAATACCCATCCATGTAAGGTTTTGGTGGAAAAACAGATTACACCACGACGTGGAGACGGTATTCCGTACGTACGCACGCGCGGTGATTTTGTTTTCCGTAGGATTGATAGATGGTGAAATAGGATTGTTTCATACTTATAATAACATATCAGTATATGAGTGATACTGATGTTATTACTTCATAATTAAAGAACCTAAGATGAAGAAGTGGAAGAACAAATAAAGGTGAAAGAATCGGTAACGGAAATTACTTCTTCTTTGAAGTGCTTCTTTGAGACCTCCTTTTAGGGCATTAAATGGGACTTTGAAGAAGACCAGAACCTCTAGGATGTTTCTAGGGAAGTGTAAAAGATAATTAGGCAGGTGTTGGCCGAGCTTGAAGGCTCAAAGTTGTGTGAGGAAGAGAGGGAGGAGGTTCCCTTTTATAAGGGTGGAGAGGGGCACCTTTGGAATAACGAAAAATATTATTTTATTATAAAGTCATGTTCGGTTTTAAATAGCTCCAAATTGATTTACATCGAGGCTAAGGTGGGGATGGGTCGAAAGCCTATCATCCAATAGGATTTAGACAAGTTTAGGTTATTATTTTAACCTTATCAATTAGATTTAACTCTAAGTTAAATAATTTAATTTTTACCGTGTCTTTTTGTTTTCTTACACTATATGGTTAATAAACTTACTATATCAAGCCAAACGAACCCAAAGTTGTTTATTATTAATATATCTAACCTTATCTAAGTCATTTGGCCAAACCATGGATTTTTAGGAATAAAATAACAATTAATAATATAATATTTGTTTTAAAAACTAATTTATGTCAATTTTGACACTATTTGGTACATGATTTTTATGAAATTCATAACAGAATGATAAGTTCAAACCAAGTTACTTAAATCAACAATAACATGTCATATTAACCTATAAAATTAGTTTAAGTCATAAAAAGTCTCAAATTACATTTATTTGGTCATTTATAACATCAATTATGTCAATATTTCATTAATAAGACAATTACTGCATCATCTTTGTGTCATAATAAATGACAATTATTTAATCTCTAAAAATTCTAAATAAATTCCTATGATGTAGATAATTGTATTAGATTACTGGAGACTCTTAATGTTTGAAGTTTCGTGAAGTTTATCACCAGATTAAAATTATTATACTTATAATATTTAAGAAAGTGACATGTTGTCACATTCTTTGGTTTTAATAATAATTAAATTATTTTCATTGAAAAATTTAATTAAATGAATCTAATCCGACCCTTAGGTGATATGGGTCGACTTTTAGTAATCCAATAGGATTTTTACATTTGTTAGGGTAATTTTAAAATATTATATTTACCCTTAATTACCCGATTTACCTTTAACTATGGTAAATAAAATTTACCGTAGTTACTATTCATAATTCCCAAAAATAAAAAGTATCTTATTAACATAATTTGGATCCAATGATTCAAAATATGGAATCCATTTTTCCAAATTCAATACACAAAAGTTGCAGAAATTAAATTAAAATTAATCCCGTTGTCGAAAGAAAACAGGTTTTCTATAAAACATTGCAAAAGATTGAATTGATTTAACCTACGAATTCAAGGTAAAATAAATGCTAATGTCATACATTATATTAAATGTTAAAAATATATTCTATTTATACTTTAAAACCATTCAATATTATAATTTAACCACATAAGATATTATGAAGAAAAAAGTTGTTTTTAATTAAAATATAGCGTGTTTTTACTATTCATTAAAATATGAAAGTTATCGGAAAAATATCAAAACCTTATCTAATGTAAATTTTTATATCCTGATTCAAAATAAGAATTTTATTTTGTCAAATTGAACTTATAAAATGTCAAAAACTAGATTTAAAGAGGGTGCGCCATCAAAAGGCGGCAAAACTGCATTTTTTGAAAAATACTTATTTTACCCGAAAAATTTATTTTGTTCTTATACCATGTTCTAGAAATGTGTAAGATTAATAATAATGTTATAAAATTAAAAATTTAGTTAACACTATTCATAACAGCTAGTTCATGACAATATTATAATAATATATCGTTGTTTATTAAAACCCAGTATTGCGTATAACACACGCTATCGAGGAAGGTCGCGATTGCGTGTAATGCAAGACAAGTCAAGGTTGCGTGTTGTGAAAGAATTCTTCGTTGTTTTGTATAAAAAAATCCAACCATATTTCATTTATACATTGAATATATATATATATATATATATATATACTCAATGTTGCGTAGAATAACTATTATCAAAATTGTGTGTAACACGATCCAAGAATAGTGTTGCGTATACTGCAAGCTAACAAGGTGTTGCGTATAGCGCAAGGTAATCTTGGTGTAGAATACAACACAAGAAATTAATGAAATTAAAAGAATATTTTTCATAAAATCTCGGGGTGTTACACTAGTTTCTCCCTTTTTTGAGACAAAAATCTATATCTTTATATAGAAACAGAAAAAATTTAGAATTGGTTTTTTATTTGATGTTTATTTAATTTATTTACATATTTTTTATTTTATTATGATTTATGTCTTATTATAGATATTAGTCTATGTTAACTGACTATTTATACATTTTTTTTTCAAATAAAGATAGTTAATAATGGTTTTTTGTTATTTTATACAACTATATTTTATAATTATTATTAGTATATAAAAATATATTGTTTTAATACACGAATGACCTGAAGCCTTTTTTTATTTTTATCATAGATAATCCCCCTTTTTAATGTGTCTCCTTGAAATATGTTTTGAAATATGGATGCTTAAGAATGTCATAAAAATTCAATTTATACACTATTTAAATTCATTTGTAGAAAATATAATTTGTGCTTAATAATTTATTAAATAGGATAAGATGAAAGTTTTTCATTTCAGAGAGGTATTTACTTATCATTTCGATAATTTCAAAATGTTATACAGTATTTGAAATTTTTATATTTTTTTGAAATTTTTAAAAAAGGGAGAATATTGAAGTGGGTCCTTGGATGACATTTATATAATTAGTTTTTACAAATAAAAAATATCATATTAATTATTAATTATAATTTTGAAATTTTTATGAAGTGTAATATTTGGTTTTTTTTAATTTTTGTAATACATTATTATCTTTTACTGGACTTATTTTTATATTTCATATTTTAATAGTTTATATTCTATTTATGAAGATTCATATTAATTATTGGGATTAAAAATATCATTTAAACCTTTAAATATTATTTTTTACTAGTATTTATCGTGTTACATAATGGTTACGTAATTTTTATATAGGTTAATTAAGGGTGGGTAACATTTTCTATTTGTTATGTAAGGGTAATGATGACTTTCTATGTGTTGCATAAAGATAACCATCACTTTCCTGGAGTTTTGTAAAGGAAACCCTATCTTTTATGAGTTTTATATAACAGTTATATATAGTGGTACACTCTATCTCAAATAATGGTAACATGAATCTTTTGAATGTTTAACAAAAAAATTCAGTTTCTCACACAATGGTAAACAATAATTTCATAGGGGTAATATGAAAATTCTATATCTCACATAATTTTAAACCATAATTTCATAAGGGTAACCTATATATTTTATTTCTCATAGAAGGATAAGCCATAATTGTGTAGGGTAACATTAAAATTATATTAATCATATAAGGGTAATCCATACTTAAATTATGGTAACCTAAAAATTTTATTAGTCACATAAGAGTAAACTATACTTACATAAGGGTAAACCATACTTACATAAGTGTAATATAGTGTTTCTAAAAATTGCATATGTTTAATACTATACTTGTGTAAGGGTGATAGATAATTTATATTACTTAAATAAGGGTACAAAAAAATATTTCCAAACCCACATAAGGGTAACCTTGGTTTAACATAATAGTAAAAACTGATTTCCTGAAGCTATATAAGGGCAGTAACAGACATCACCTTTGTTTCATATATGGGTAGAAACTAACATTCCCATGATCTTATTTTACGTTATAAACTATGAAATGTGCTGTATTTTTCATATTATTTAATATTTACACTTACTAAATATTTTTTATGAATATAATTAGTGTTTTTTATAAATTGTTTCATAAATTATTTAGAGTCCATGTATGTATATATAATATATTTTATGTTAAACTAAA
The DNA here is from genome assembly GCA_963277665.1 of Viscum album. NCBI lineage: Eukaryota > Viridiplantae > Streptophyta > Magnoliopsida > Santalales > Viscaceae > Viscum > Viscum album. The sequence goes on from OY728138.1 coordinate 898,418,788, forward strand.
TTCTATCTTCATGAGATTTTGGTATATTGATATTCATGTTAAAAAATATATAAATTAAAATTAATTAGAATATGAATGGTTTATATGAAATATTATTGGTGATTTTTCCAATGGTATTAATACCAATTATTTACTATTGTATTAATTGTTTAAACAACATCCACTATACATTATGTTATTTGTTTTATAGTATATAAATGAATAATCACACACACACACAAATATATATATATATATATATGAATTGTAGGGGGAATATTATTTGGGAAACCAAAATGAAAAAATATAAAGAAAACATTTGGAAAAAGAAAGATAAAATGGATTTCCAAATTGAATGTGACTACAAAAAATAAAATCTACATATTTTGTGATTTAAAAACATGTACAACATAAGAAAGTTGTGGATTTATGGGTAATGTACACGTGTTAAAAAATAAATAAATCAACTATTTTCATCAACATAAATAAAATTGTTAGATAAATCTCTACTTGAGAGTTCATTTCTACCTCGACTATTAAAATTTGATGATTTTTTCATGTTATGGGTTTTTTTTCATTTTAATATTTATCTACATGCGTAATTGGAAGTGGTTATACTACCACACAAATATTTGGATTATGGGTTGTGACTCCCCAATAGAATTCAGGAATTTCTTTATACCTCAAGGTGGAAAAAGGTAGACTAATTGGGATGTTCCTCTAAGAGGGAAAATGGAAGGTTTGGTTTGAGTTTTAGCCTCTAGGGGAAAAATGAAATTTTAATCGGTTATTGACTTCATTTTTTAAAAAGTAATTTTTATATTATATTATAATGGTTATATTAGGTTCCATATTTTCTAGTTCATGATAGGGGTGAAAAGTGGACTCATATAATTTAGATTGAAACCACTATAAAAATAATTATGTCTATTTTCTTTTATTTTTTTTCATTAACTTAATTTTATAACATTGATATTATATAATTTTAATTTAAATTGTTATGATAGAGATTTAAATTTAGTTATATCTAGCATGAATTTTAGGGTAGTTTGAGGATATTTATCTAATGAAATTTTTATATTTAAATGAAATTTGTAAAAAATGAATCTATTTTTCAGTATAATAATATTTAATTTTATTTATTATTTAGTTATTATAATTCTATTTTATGTTTCAACATACATATTAGAAATTTTTAAATTAATATTTAAATTTTTTTCCATCGAAGGATAGTTTGTGAAGGGTTTATTATCATTTTTCACTACTAATTTTTAAATTATTACTCACATTATATTGATGGAAGGTTTTAATGTGGCTCTTCAACATATTTTTTGAAATATAGTTTATTAATAATGTTATGAAATAATATGTATACACATTAAAAATAATTTTCATGAAATATAATATGTATTTAACACTGTGTTAAATAAAGATTTAGTGAATGATTATCATTTCAAATTTGGATTACTTTAACTTTTTGTTAATTTCAAAATGGGGGAGAGTTTTTGAAATTATTATGTATTTTTAAATTATTAAAAAAGGATATAATAATGATGTTTCACCTTCAATCACATTTATTTAAATATGTTTTGAAAATTAAAAATTATCTTATTAATGATTGATTATAGTTTTCAAATATTTTTTAAGTGTTGTCTTTAGTTTTCTTAACACTAGATAGATATTAATATTTTTAACATAAATTATATTTATATTCCATGTTTTAGTTTATTATAAAATGTGTTACTAAATTTATATTTATATCCGGGTTAAAAAATAACATTTTTACCTTTAAATGTTATTTTTATAAGGTTTTTCTCTATTACATAAGGGTAGCCTCATGTTTATATAGTCTGTGTAAGTGAAAGAATCATTTTATATATGATAAGTAAGGGTAAACATCACTTATTTGGATTTTAATTATGGTAACCTTGTATTTCTATGAGCTGTATAATGGTAACCATAACTTTCTATGAGTTGCATAAAGGTAAATAGAGTTTTTTATTTATTGCATTAGGGTATGATTAAGTTTCTATTAGTGGTGTAAATTCAAGTTCACTTGAAATTAGATACATTAAGGCAACCTTTTAATTTCAATTCTTGCATAAATGTATAATTTCATATGGGTAGTTATTAGTTATGTAATGGTGAACAAAAAATATGCAAGGTTGTGTAAAAGAAACTATACCAATATAAGGGTTATCTCAGTCTCATGTAAAGGTTATTGTTCTATTAAATGATAATATATATCTCATGTTGGGGTAACAAGGACCTTATATAAGGCTGACCAAAAAATTCTATTTCTCACATAAGGGTAATCCATACATGTGTAAGTGTAACTTTAAAATTCTATCACTCACATAAGGGTGAACCATACATGTCTAATGGTTACCTAAAAACTATATTACTCACTTATAGGTAAACCATAATTTCATAAGGGTAACCAAAAACTTTTTTCATTCTTGTATGTGTAAAACATTCTTGCATAAGGTTAACCTAAAATTTTAATTTCTCATGTAAGGGTAATCTAAACTTTAATAAAGGAAAAAGAGTGTTTGTAAAACATATATATGTTCCCCGGTATACCTATTTATTGGTAATATATAATTTCTAATACTTAATTATTGGTATAATAAATTTTTTCAAACCCCACATAAGTGTAACTAGGGTTTCACATAAAGGAAAATAATGTTTTATTAAATCTTTGTAAGGGTAGTTACTAGGGTAAATATCGGTTACCCCTATGCAACATGTTTTTTTAACACAAAGGTAGAAAATGAATTACCCATGATTCTAAAAAGTGTTATAAAATTTAATATATTCTATTTTTTCATATTATTTATTATTTTAAATTATTAAAAGTTTATTTTCTTTATAATTCATGTTTTTTTTAAAATTACTTAATAATTAATTTAAATCCACGTGAACATATTTTTTTCAATTATTGTATATTAAATTAAAACAGGTCTTCATGTGATATACATATATTTATTTTCACAATAAAAATTATAGAAATCAAAATATAGAAATTTCAACTAGATGGAATAATAAGAGTTTGTCTTGAATATTGTTAGTGTAACCACTCGAACGATTGTAAATTAAATTTTCCATCCAATTTAATTAAATGTCTTATTATATTTTATGGTTATAGAAAACATATGATCTTCTTTGGTATTATTATATCCAATTATATTAAAATGACAATAAATCATCTTTACTATTTATAAAATAGTTTTTGAAAAGTGATCAAATGATTAGTATAAATATTGGGTTTTAAAAAAATCAATTGACAGAGACAAAAAAAGTGACAGACTAAACTAGTAGGATCATATCCAATGAAGTCCATTTATTAGAGATTATAAGAGAGATATGATAACTGGGATTTAACCTTGACCTATCCCTATCTAATATCCAATAACAAAATCATGGTCAAACCCATTTATCAGATATGTTCAAGCTCGTCGAGATCACGACCCAAACCATGTATTCCAAAACAACCAATGACAGTCTCACCATCATTTACCATACTCGTAAGGAGTTTATTGGTGTATTAAAGTTACATGTATCAAGATGTTATAAATATAATTATGTAGTTTATTTTTTATATAATTATGAATATATATTCATCTTATTATTGTTACTTTATAAATGTTTTTTATTTTGATACAATAAAACAAAAATTGAATTTTTGGTAATTTTCAAATTCAATTAATGAAATTATTTTTATTTATTAAAGGAATTTTGAATTAAATAATATTTACATGAAATATTATTATGAAATATTTTTTATTAAATATTAATAATCATATAATATTTAAGAATTTAAATGTAATTATTATAACGGTTCAAAAACTGTTATTGTCAAAAAAACCAAAATTTATCAATAAATGTCAATTTTTATTTTAAAAGTAAAAATGAACATATTTATAAAATTATTTAGTTAACATAAATATTATTTTGGATTAAAATCATCTAAATAATATAATGGTGAATGTTTCATAAATTTCTCGAGACAGTTGAATTTTTTTGTAAATATTAAATACCGTATGAATATAATTTGTGTATTATGACATCATAATGACCATAAAGTGTCATGATAAATAATATAAAAAGTATACATGAAAAAAAATATAAGTTTCCCTTTTAAAATATTTTTATTTTAGGTTTATTTTTTTAATTTTATAAATACATTATGAATCCTCCAAAATGATAAATATATTTTAAGGTTTTAAAATCATTTCTTTAAGATTAAGACTCACTTCAACAAAAGCAAGGGTATTACTTTATTATGTCCGGAACGTGGCTTATAAAATAATTAAAAACACACTTTGGTAGGAACAATGGGAAAAACATGGGAAAAACTATGGTATGTTTTTTAGTTTTTGTTATTTTATTATATACAATCCAAAACCCATGTTTGTGAAATAATAAAAAAATCCCCACTAATTTCCTATTTAAACCCACCAAATATCTCATTCATATTCTCTAAAAAAATATTTATAATGTCCTTACTCTATCCTCCCCTCTCTTGAGTCCTCCCAACGTTCCCCAAACCTCTCAATAGGCTCCTCTCAAGCATTTGGTGTCAGTAACTCAAGTAGGTGATCCTCATATTCTCTTATTTAATTATCTTATAACTTCTATTTCCAATTACTAATATTTTTATATGTATTTAAATGTCCCTGTTATTTACCATTAAATTTAAAAATGATTGTATACCCATTTCCCTCTCATCAACCCATTTAAATAATTTTTATGTAACATCATAATGTTGGTGAAATTTCACCATGTTTTTTTCTATGCCATTACAATTGTGTAGTGAATACTATACCCTTTTAATATAAAGGGGTTTCAACTTTATACACTTATAATTATTTGACTTGGTAGTTAAATTTATGTAATTAAAACTCCTAGATCATGGTATAAAATATAATAATGAATGAATCTATGTTGTATGATCTATGTGCCACACTTAAGCATGAGAATGAAATGAAAGTTGCAGGTGCACCCAAAATTATATAGAGTTCCAATGAATTGGGTAATTTTTACTTTCATGATATGAAATTTTGAGGTAAATAGTGATATTTTTTACTTTATGGGACTTTTTCTGTCATGATTTCGGGGTATTTATCCTTGACTAATGTTTATGATGCAGTGTTTTAAGTTATTTCCTCATTTTCCATTTTATGGTTATCATGTTATATCATGCATTATTATTCATTTTGATAATCATCACACATTATATTCTCCATTTATATGACTATTTTATATCATGTATCAACTTAATAAATGTTAATCCCATTAATGGGCTTTATATCTCACCCCTTTCCAATGTATGTCCCAGGTTATTCCGTGTAGTTTGAAAATATATGAAATTTTAGACGCATGTTATGAATGTTTCTTATAATGATGTTATATCCAAGGATTATGATGTTATTATATGTACCTAATTCTCAAAGAAACTAGACATGTTGATATTTCATGATTTATTATGTGTTCTTTTATGAAATAAATCCTAAATTATTCTGTAATAATGAATAGAGTTGTTATAGTTGGTATCAAATGAAAAGTTTAGTTATTTTTGGGATCAAGATTAAGAAATAGTAGAGAAATACTTAGAGATAAAACTAAGTATAATCAAATATCCCAAAATTATGGTAAGTATAGATTAGGTGGTTTATCAAAAAATACATACCCGTACAGATAATACAATTGGATATAGATCGGGTACAAATGTAGATAGGGGTAAAACACGAAAACAACGTATTGAGATAGACTCGACTTGAAACCGGTGCATAAAAATGAGAATTTATACACACATATTATAACACTCAGAGGGAATATTATTTGGAAAATTCATAATCTCATTACGAATCACTATTAACGGAACAAAAAACCACCATAAGTATACATGTTAGGAAATAGATGATGGATGACATATTATGAAGCCTAGAGATTAATAGGTTAAAGAAATACATGTATTATATAGGTTACTTATTTATTTTTATTTGATTATATTTTATTTTACTAATAGTTTAAAAACAATCATCCCTAAATTTCCCTTTACATTACCCAATGACCTGAAATAGGTTTAATTTGGTAAACAATCAATGTGACATGCAATGTGATGATGATTCCAATGAGATGCCCAACCTGATGGGAGTGGGAACCCAATCATTGTGTTGATACTCTCTTAGATGACTCAAAGTTTTAATAGAATAATTTATCCATAAGAGCACCTATATACCACTAATAAATAACAAGCTACAATTGAGTCCTTTTTGTGACAAAGGCCTTTGAATTTGAATGGATCATTCATTCCCTTAATCATAGAACAACAGATGAACTGCATTGATAATATAATATCCATCCTTAAATGTTCCAAAATAGAGATTTGTATTCTTGTTGTTTATCATATGGAGGTAAAATACTATAAGTTCTGTAAATTGACCAAGAATACAAATCCTAAGGATAAGATCAAAGCAATTGCATCGAAGGAATTCTAGAAAATAAAATCGATAAATATTTTCCTCACACTGTCTCACATAAAATTGAAATGGACATCCTTTCCCTCAAAAATAAGGATAATAAACATTTTAAAGAATATAAAAAAAATTTAAATTACTTAAAAGATAGGCTTTCATATTTTTCATTACCCCAGAATGAAAGTTTGAGCAGTTTTTAAGTGGTCTAAAACAGTCAACAAAATGCCTTGAAATCCATGAATTTGATAGCTATGAGGAAATTTTTTAATGTGCCCTAAAATTAAAAATTAAGATCAATGAATCTCAAGGGTATCATTGAGATAAAAAGTGGAAAATTATTTTAAATATTTATATTCAATGGATAAATAAAAAATTACTTAAAATTTATATATCCTGATTGTTAATGGAATGGAAAGAAGAACCCCAAAAATTGCCTAAGAGGGAGAGGAAATGCTTTAGGTGTGGGAAGGAAGGGAAATGAGCTATAGATTTCCAATAAGATAAACCCACTAATAAAATGGTGGAAAGGAATTCTCCATTTAACCCTAAATGCATTGTTCATTATTTCAAATAACAGGAACCAGGTCACTTTGTAAATCTATTACCCAAGCCAAGGGTTTTTTGAGACAAATAACCACCTCCAAGGCAGTAAGTGCGAGTTTTATTCATAACAAACTATGGTGGATCCCAAAAATGACATCTTTATATGTATTCTAGTTATTCTATAATGATTTTTAACATTATTTTTGATTATGGTCCTATGAATTCATTTACATCATGAATGTTTAGTAGAACTCTTAAAACATAACAACAGAACATGGAAATGGTGTTATCGATGAAAACAACACATGGAAAAAGTATTGCATTCAAAATATATAGCTCCTTCTCTATCAAAAATTGTGGGATAAACCTCCTTGAAAACATTTCACACTCCCTTTGGTGGAATTTGATGCAATTATAGATATGTATTGGCTTTCCCAATATAGGGAAAACATTAATTTCAAGGAGAAATAAATCACTTTCCATATCATGAATCAACAACCTGATTCTATATAAGTGAAATAGGAGGATAAATCTTATTTATCACAAACAACACATGTATGGATATTATTTCACTATGATAATGAGTATCTATTCCAAATGAATGAGTCTGTGGAAAGAATAATCCTAAATGAAATGCCTATTGTGAGTGAATATGCTGATGTGTTTCTATAGTAATTTCCTATTCTTCCTCCTACCCGAGAGATTAATTTTCAAATCTATCATATACCTGGGGCATAAACATTATCTAATAAACTAAATAGAATGGATATTATAAAACATTTAGAGATAAATAAATAACTATAGGATAATCTTGATAGAGGGTTCATATGCACAATTTCCTCACCATGGGGTGCACCATTCCTCTTCAGCATGATGATGGATGGGTAAATTTTTATTTTAATTGGTTATCATGAGCTCAACAAGTTCTCAAAAATAAATAGTATCTTGTACCATGGATAGATGAATTATTAGATCGCCTACAAGGAGGAAAATGCTTCTCCAAGGTGGATATGTGGTATGAATTTTAAAATGTTTGAGTGAAGAAGGAGGATATTTCAAAGAAAACTCTTCATATGAGATATGGGCACATGAGTTTATAGTGATGCCTTTTCAGACCAATAATTCTATAAAAATATTTATATACTTCATTAATAGAGTTTTTAAATATTAACTCAAAAAATTGGCAGTATTTTTTATATATTATATTCTATTATACTCCAAATCCAAGGAGGAGCATGAAGAGCATTTGGGCTCTATGCTAAAGACCTTTTGAAAGGAGAAGATTTATGAAAAGTAAAATAAATTGGAGATCAGGTATAAGGAAGTATAATTGATGGGACATATCATCATAGGCAATAAGATATCTATAGACCCTTCAAAGATAGAAGAAATTTAAGGATGGCTGAGGCTAACATCTATGATAGATATTCGTACTTCCCTTAGATTAGCTGGGAACTACCATTGATTTTTGATAAATGTATCATGACTATCAAACCCTCTAACTATAATAAATCAGAAGGGAGTCAAGTTTCCTAGAATTTTGAATGTGAAGATAGAATTAATGTGCTGAAAGTGAGGCTCATCACTACCCCTATTCTCACACTACTAACTATTGGAGAACATTTAGTGGTAATCAATGATGCTTCGAAGAAGGCATTGGGATGTGTGTTAATGTAGAATGAAAAATTCATAGTCTATGCTTCAAGGAAGTTTAACTTTCAAGAAAAATACTACCTAACACATGATATTGAGTTAGATGATGTAATATCCACTATGAATATGTGTTGAAATCATCTATTCGTAGATAATTTTGAAATATATATGGATCAAAAAATATAAAATATATATTCACAATGAAAGATTTGAATATGTGCCAAAGAATATTCTTAGAGTATATCAAGGACTATTTCTGCTAAATGCACTACCATCCTGGTAAAGAGAATAAAGTGCTAGATATTCAATGTATAAAGGATCTAAAAATTCAAACATTGAAGGGAATTGGGAGGGATATGATATTATTATGTTTGAAATGGATAAAAATAGTAATCTTAAAAGAAGAAACATAACTATTCTTTTAACAAATGAATTCTCAATAATCCAATCTATAAAAGATAATTAATTCTCATAAGAATGATGTGGAAATTTAGAAGAATGTGGAAATTATAAAAAAGGAAAATCCTAAAAGTTAAATATTAATGAAGATGGAGTTGTGGGATCTAGTTCAAGGCATTGTGTACCGTCAAATATTGTGATAAAGTAGGAAATATTGGAAGATACCTATAAATGAACCTTCTCCACCCACCCAGGAAGAAAAAATATGTATCAAGATATCTGAGAACACTATTGGTGGGACAATATGAAGAATGAGATCATGTAATATACATCATGACATCTTGTATGACATCAATTAGATTCTAAAAGGAAAAAGTCCAAATGGATGATTCAACTGTTACCCATACATATAAGGAAATCTAAATATCACTTTGGGATTTTTCCATGGTTTTCGAATGAAATTAATTGGGAATAATGCTACATTGGTTATGGTATATAATCTTACATAGATTGGGAAATTAATTATGATTCGAGAAGATTTTTCACCTGATAAAATTACAATGATATACATAAGAAAAGTGGTGAGACCACATGGAACACCACTGCTTATAGTATCTTATAGAGATCTCTAATTCACATCTATGTTCTAGAGGAGTCTCCAACAAACTCTAAATATTGAGTTAAAATTAATCATTTTTTATCATCCTCAAATTGATTTCCAATCTGATCAGACTATCCAAAAACATGAGGAAATGTCTATAGCATCCTCAGTTGACATTAAAATATGATGGGACCAACATCTTTATCTATTTGAGTTCTCTAACCACAATAGTTTCCACTCAAGAATCCCAATGACTCCCTATGAATCCCTTTATGTGAGAAGGCACAAACCACATAAATGTATGGATGATGTTGGTTAAGAACAATTTCTAGATCCTGAAATGGTTAAAGACATGTTGGAAAAGGGTAAGACCAATCATAATCACTTAAAGGTTGATTAGGCATAGGGTTACTTATCTAGGTGGGAAAAATGAAGTCTGTTTATGTTTTTCTACTAGGTGCAAAAAAGGAAGGATTTATTTATGCTTAATTTTATATGGGAAAAGGATTTTTAATTTGGTTATTACTCTAGGTGTCAAAAAGTTATTGTAATATTAATTTATAGTGGAAATAGTGGGCATAATAATTCTCATTTCACAAGAAGGGTGGAAATTGGACTAGTATAGGTTAGATCAAAACCAATATAAAAATAACTGGGTATCTTTCCTTTTATTTAATTCATCATTTTAATTAATTTTAAAACATTGATATTATATCCATTAAATTTAAATTCATTTTTAATGTCTAATTATCTCTATTCATGGATATCGTTCATATTACTATTGGGAGTAACAAAATCTATATCCAAAAGAGGTTTTGTTTTTAGGGCCTCCCATACATATCATCAAAAGGATTAGTGCCAATATCAAAGCAATATATATTTTACATAAACACCACTTATGGTATGTTATCATCTCACATCCTACAAAATGACATCAAATAAATCCTTACCATGACATTGAGAATATAAATTTTTTTATAGTCAAACCATCTATTTTAAATAAAATTTATAATCTCAAAACGGGTCATGAAATAGTCTTTTAAACTACTATATAACTAGGGTAGGAATTGAGAATATCATTCCAAAACAATCATAAAGTAGACTCCCTGAAATTTCATGATACTATCCTCATATATATATACCATTATCACCACTGAAATCTTCTCTTGAATGGGGAAAATTTCGGATAAATTGATCAGTCAACCAATGATCATGAAGACATCATTTTAACCCTTCAAAAAATGTGAATGTATTTTCATCGATATAATATCTGAATTCCACTGTGAATCATCAAGTGACTAGTTCAGGCCATGTTTGAACCTGTTGGTCTGCCTTCATCTATTGGTAGGTGAGACATTGAGACACAAACTATGTAAAACAATTGTTCATGCTTGTATACCAATACTGAAACCTGAGATCCTGGCACATCATTACAACTCTGATATATACCAGCAATGGGTAAGTGTCGAACCCCATTGTATCGTACTAATTTCTTAACTAGAACCACATTCTCCACCCAGAAATCAAGATTTCCATCTTACCATTATTTAATTATATGATACATTTCACAAGAATATGTGGCCACACATGTTATTATAATTATTGTATCCAATCTATTCCTCATTCACTCAATGAATTATTTTTAGGGGTACCACTATCTATTTAGGGGTAAAAACATTTCAATCTTTCACTAATACCAACAACATAAAGGCTATATACTCACACAAATATTAATCCATTTGAGCATGATATTTATTACTAATGGTATCGTCAACTTCATTTCCCTTTCATAGAGTGTAGACTATCTTCACTTTTTAATTTTGATAGGACTCTATCCATTACCTTGGGGTTTATGTTTAGATCATATAGGGAAAATTTATACCTATGACTCTTGAGATATGTGTAGAGAAACAATAATACACCCATAATATAACACACTTAGATATTCAAGGAGGACTCTACTATGATGAGATTTAATACAGAATTTTAGTAGTTTTTCTCATGATTTCCTAGGAACCATGATAATAAAATAATAACCACATAAATATATAGATTTATATAACTATCATGTCTCTATTTTAAAAAATTTTATATTAATATTTATTAGAAAATTATTTAAATTTTAGTGTTAAAATGTTATTTTAATGATAAATAAGATATTTTTTATCATTACGTGTTTAAATTGTAACTCTTTGAATATTTTCATTTAAATTTATATATTCAGTGCACAATTGATATAAATATATTTGATTGAATTTTCATACACTTCTAAAAATTATATTTTTGTTTTTTTATAAAATATTGATTTACAATTTATTTTTAATGATTTTATTTTTCGAAATTTCATTGATTCTTATTACAGAAGGACTGATTTTAAATAATGTAATTAAATTATGAAATGCATGATGAATCTTGAATGAAACTATGATTTATTTATTGTAATGAAAATTTAATAGAATCATATTTTCGAAGCGTTTCAAGTGATGAGTTCACAAATTTCAAAGATCCATTTATTGATTCCTAATAATTTTTTGTGGAATAAAATTTTAAATATTGTTTTATTGGAACATAAATATTAGGAAATAATTAATTTTTGTTTCTAAATTTCAACTACTTTTCGAAATCATTTTTCGTGATTTCTATTTATTTTTAAAAAAATTATTCTTGTTTGTTGGTGATTTCATATAAAATTTTTGGACCTCATAATAAATTTACATGAATACTTACATCTGAAATGTAACACCCCATGAATTTAAAATATTTTACTTTTAGAATAAATTTAAGTTTGTTTCTAGCTTGTAATTTACACAACACCAGATTTAATAAAAACACTATTTAATCATGCTTTGAAAACATAATTTAAAATTAAATTTTAAAACCTATAAAAAAATTTTGAAATAAAAAACACAATTTTTGAATTTGAAATATAAAGATTATATTAGGTTTAATTTGTGTTATTTTTCTAAGAAGTTTCATTTTTTGACGAATAGTAAAAAATTTGAATTATATTTGAAAACTGCCTTTTCATTTTAATAAATTTTAATGTTATAATATAAATTTATTTTCTTTTAAATAAAAAATATTTATATAATACAAAAATTAATCCAATATAGTCCATTTTAATCATTTTTTTTGTTGAATTTATATATCAAAGCATTGTAATCATTTGAACATTTCCACTTTAAAAACCCACATTCTCGTTATGTCTGAAGGATTAATTTTATATTAAAACATTTCAATTATGTGGATTTATTTTTGAACAATTGATTTAATATTTTGAATAAAAAAATTTATAATTTATATTATGGTAAAATTAATTTTTGAGCAGAATTATTAGTGAAAACAATTAAAATTAATTACAATGATTAAGGTAAGAACAAGTTTACTAATTGGTTAAACATAGAGTATAAGGTGTAGAAAGACTGAAAAATTGTCTAAAACCCTTCTTATAGCCATATTGAGACATTATAACTTCTCTTAAAGATATGTTTTCACTCTTGGGTCTTGGGGACATTAATTAAATGTGGGTGAAATTCACTCTTCCAAAAAATTACAAATGTTCAACCCACCCACTTATAAAATACCATCCCCTATCCTCTCATCCTCAGACATTCAAACCAATTTAGATCAGAAATTACCTACCCAAATCACTCCCCAAATTACCTCCCATAAACCTTTAATCATTATCTTTGGATTAAATCCATATTAAAAAGGTTTTAGTGAAAACCTAAGGAGGATACCAGAAGAAAATGTAATATTCATCTAAAAGAATTTTTATTTTATTTTATTATCCACATAATTAAATTCTTATTATTACATGATTATATAATAACCTCAATTTCTTCCATATAATAATTTTTTTTGTTAATATTAAGACCTAAAACCTCACACATATCTGAAAAATGGGTTAGAAAATTATCATTTATGTGGACAGTGAATTACCACCTCAGGAACTGTTGTCTTATAGTTTTATATTACCACCTTTAAATATGGTGAATAACGATGGATTTATTGCTTATATATGATAAATACGATAAATTTTATTTTATTATACTTCCTTATTTTTTATGTCACACGTACCTTCATGCATTCTATTTTTCTGAATAAAATACTATTGCACCTGTGTACGACAGACTGCCTCCTCACAAAGAGATGTTATTCCTTCAAACATTAAATAGATTGAATTAATAATGTTTTTCAAAAAAATATATGGTGTATATGAAATAATAATGATACTATAATGATAATATATATATATATATATCATTTTATGTTATCTATTTCAATATGATAATAAAAAGAAAATATAATTCATGCATATGTACGATATACTGTCTCAATGAATGGTATATTTCATTTCCTATCACAAAATTGTAATTTTTAATATAAATACATATATAATGAATATATAAGATATATAACATATTTTTTACATTATGTAGATGATTAAATAAGGAACAAATTAAGAGGAGAAAGAGATAACAAGTCAAAACATACTTGAAAACATGGAAATTAACACAATAAACAATGAAAATAATGATAGATTACTAACAAAAAGGTTATAAGATGTCATAAATTAATAATATAAGATAATATAAATATTAATATGGTTATCATTTAACTTAATAACGTGATTAAAACCATTATACATGAGTTTAAAGAGTGTTAAACAAAATAGAACTTTAAGTTAAGGGATTTTGTCTCTATTTACATTCCATAGAGGCATATATATTATTATGAACCAGTTAAATTTGATTTGGTGCATACAACTTCCAATTGACATATAATATCATGATTCATATTTTGGGGTATTTTATGTTCCAATTTGAATTATTTATTCCCTGTTTATTTGAGAATAAACTTACCAAGTGGTAGAAGTTATTATGTAATCTCACTTTCCTTGGAGATGTTAAAATTTTTCTTAAAAAAATTTATTTTTGTAATTAAATTTCATTGTAAATAAAATTTTATATTAATAATTAATTTTTTTTATTAGATATAATTATTTTATAAATATTATATCATTTTTACATATGATGATGACATTGAAATATATTTATTAATTGGGGAAATGTTGATAAATCTGTATCCATTAATAAATAAAGATATTTGATAAGGAACATTGTTTATGAATTTAATTTATTATTTGATATTTGATTAATTATTTGGACTAGTATGAAATGTTTCAGGAAAAATTTATCTAATCCTCTCAATTAATTTTTATCCTCATGATATGAATCAGTTAGAAAAATCATATGGTGTTGTTACCCAGTATATTTTAAACCATCTTATGAATGGTATTGATTGAAATGGATAAAGGTTTCTATCATTTAACTAATTAATTAATTATTAAATTAATATTAATATCCATGAGATTTTTTCTATGAGATTTCATATGGATTCATTTCATTATCATTTTATTGATTAAATGGTTGGTTTTTTGGTTATTTACCTTGCCATATCAATTATGATGTATCCATAAATATTTGAGAAATGTGGGATAAGTTATCTACCATAATATATAGATCATGATTATTGATTCATGGGAGAATCCATTATAACTAACTGTTACTAAGAATTTAATCCCACCCTTACTTTGTTTTCTTTTCCATATGATATGATAATGAATTCTTGGAATGAGCTTCAAGGATAACGAGACATTACTTCTATTAAGATTTATTTTTATCCCAGTGTAATATGGGTTCCATGTATATAATAAGGTTTTCCAAAATTACAAAAAAAAAAGTCCTTTTGGGATTTTAATCTTGTATATATGCCAATCGAATAAATTAACACACTGTCTATAGGCTATTAGGGTCAAGGTAATTACAGTTGGTATTAGGAAATGTTTTAGAGAAAATTTTGGAACTAAATTAAGGAAAAACATATTATAGAATATAAACCAGGATAGAATTTGATTATAATTATGAAAAAACTTCATAAAATATTGGAAAGGTGGATATTATGTGGTTCTTATAATAAATACATCCCTTCATAGATAATACAAGTAACAATGGTTCTAGCACAAATATACCTAGGGGTTATAACTCAAAAAGGGCACATCAGGCTTTACTCGAGCATATCTTTGTACATGATAGTAGGACTTACTCTACAACAAGATTAACACTCCTGGGGGATATGCATTGGATAATATACATTTTCTTTGAAAACCACTATGAAGGATTTTAGATTAAATATATTCCCAATGAAACCAATGTTTATGACTCTAATATTTTTAATGATTAAAATTTAAATTTATGTTGGGAGTAACACTACATTTTGAAATATACATTATGCTTTAAATTTCTGAATTATATGATCAAATATAGTATATTCAATTAATTAGAAATGGAATATGGAAGGATGAATGGTAACAATACTCATGGATAATGTAGATATTTCTCTATTGAGGAAACCAATACACTTACTATTGAAATAATGAAAAATATGGATATATTAAGGAGATTAATAATTTTATAACTAATAACCTTTCTTGTATGGATAAAATTGTTCAATATAGAGATTATCCTTTTCTAGAATAATTTATTTTACATAATTCACCATCATTTAGTGGGACTACTAATCCAATTATAGCCGGGAAATGGGTTATGTCTATAGAGAAGATATTTATGGCCTTGGGAATTAGGGAAAAGGAAAATGTTACACTTTCAATATATTTTCTCAAAGGAGATGATGATCAATGGTGTTATATGATCAATACTACTAGGGAGGAAGAGGAAATATAAGACGTCAAATGAAAAACTTTTAAGGAGACATTATTTGATAAATATTTCCCTTATGAGAAAAATATGTGATGAAGATAATTTTTTTAAATTAAATAAAAATGAAGATAAAGTTGTCATAGATTATGATGTTACCTATACAAGGTTGTATAGTTATTCTATGGGTTAAAAATGAAACATGGTGTCCAATATTTACCATTTATTTGGAGGTATTAAACCATGTATTCAAAGGGTTCTAGCCTCTTAAAATTTTTCATAATATGATGAAGTAGTTCTATTTTCCAAAAAAATAGAGAATTAATTCTCTAGATACTACTTATTCATGGTAAACAAAGAGAAGGAGAGGTCATCCCAACACTATGAAAAAATAAAAGCATCAAAAAAGAATAAAAAGGGGAATAAATTCTTATCATGTGATAACTTTTGAAGGATTCACCAATGAAAGTGCCTTACGGGAATGGGATTTTGTTATATATTAGAGGAAAAGGGTCATCATGGAAAGTTATGCAAGGAGAATAAAGAATGATCTGTGATTTAGTGTTCCAAATTTAAGAATATGGGGAACTATGAAAATTAATTCCCTAAGTGTCAGGGGAATCTATAAGGAAATAGGCTAATGGGAGATGTCTAAGCTCATGAAATCACTACTGGTAAGGTAGAAGTAACCAATGATATAGTGGTAGGTACATTAATCCGATATTGAAATTTATCCAATTATTTATTTGATTCTTGGTCATTACACTCTTTTATATCTACCCATTTTTTCATAAACATAAGATAATTCAATTTTTGATTTAGTATGGGAGTTTTCTATCAAGGCTCTTAATGAAGGTATTAATGAAAAAATATGTTTCGGGAAGTCCCCATTATGAAACAAACATATTAATTATTTACTAACCATATTCTTTTACCTATGGTTGATTTTGATATAATCTCCAGGGTGGAATGGATTTAAAAATATCATGGAAAATTTTATTGAAAGAATAATTACCATTCTATTTTTGAGGAAGATAAATAATTCTGTATATTTAGAGTAGAAACATTACAATTTAATTATTATTTAGATCCACCCCCATTAGATATACTAAATGAATTTATTTGGGGAGAAGAGAAAATTCTTGAGTCAATAAGGTTTTCCTTATGAAATTTCCATTACTTCATTCAAGGGGTAGATTTTTGAGTCATTAAGGTTTCCTAATGAATTTAACATTACTCTTGTTTTGAAAATCACAAACACCTTATCTCAAAGAATATCTATTTTTACCCTTATTTAAATTCTATAATGAAAAATTCCCTTCCTCAAGGAAATTTATCCTTACCTTGTTTCGTTGTCCATATCATATTTTTTCTTAAGTATAAAATTTGGATTGAGACCAAAACTTCGAAATCCTATAAATACCTAGATATGAAGTATTCTATTCTGGGATCCAAATTCTAAGAATTTTTGTTACGAACTCTTCCGAGTTCTGATTCCGAATTCTGACTACGAATTCTGGATTTGAATTCTTCTGAGTTCTGACTCTGAATTCTGAATACAAATTCTGGATATGAACTCTTCTTAGTTCTAAGTCTGAATACTGAATCAAAATTTTGGTTACCAACTCTTCTGGGTTCTGACTCCGAATTCTGAATTAGAATTCTGGCTACAAACTATCTATGTTATGACTTCAAATTCTTAATATGAATACTAGATACAAACTTCTCTATGTTCTAACTATGAGTTCTCTGAATACAGACTCCAAAATCTCACTAGTTCTGACTCCGAATTCTCATGAACACTGAATCCGAGGATTGTGAGTTCAGGTTCTGAATTCTTATGAATCTAGACTATAAATTTCCTTGAAAAGAAGACTCCAAAATTCTATAGAATTCAGGTTCCGAATTCCTAGAAAACAGAATCCGAATATCCTTGTATTAATAGACTCCGAATTCATTTTTTTTCTAGACTTTTAACTTTCATTTCGTTACACTCTGGATATTTTACTTCAGTTATGTAACCATATTTTGCTTACACATGTTTTATTATAAAATGATGTTGTAGTTTCGGTTACTAAATAACCATTGTTTGAGTGACACATGTAGAAGTCCTTCCAGAATTCAAGGAAAAATATGATCGTTAGAGGAGGGAGCCTACCGTTGAAGTCGTGCCTATAAATATGGGCTCATTTAAAAGAGCTCAGAAATTTTGAACAAGAACTGAACTTTTACAACTGTGCTTACGTTTGGTCAAAGTAATTTCTAGAGAGATAGGCTATTATAAACTCTCATACTTCGTGCAGAATGTTTGAACGAATTGTTAAAACGTTTCTTCAAGAAGATTTTCTTAGTGTAGATGTTCAATTTCCTTAAAATTAGAGACTTTGGGTTGTGAAGTCAGAGGTGCTGATTTCCTTACAAATCGAGGGCTTGCAGGGATGGCAAAATATATACCAATTTTCGGATTGACGGATTACCTGGGTTTGGGTGAGGCATAATTTCTTGAAAGTATAAATCAAGGTTCCTCTTTTCCAGGGTTGTTGGAAACCCTCCAATTTGGGTTAAATGAGTTCCTAATTGTTACTTGTAGTGTTACTACTTTGTTTTTCACTGTGCATTTCTATTATTGAGGAAAGTATAACTATATTATACATTCTTATACTTGTACTCTAATTTTGTAAGATTCTATATGATCTATGGTAGAATCATATTTGTTGTAAACTTTTCTTAAGTTTCTTTTTTGGAATCACTTTTCTAGAATCAATCATGTTATTAGAACTTAGATGTGTTGTGAATTTTGGTTAAACAAAAGTTCCTTAAGGATTTTTTAAATTTATACAATTCACCCCCTCTTGTATTTTTATCTCATTGTACACATTTGATCCTACATTTGGTATCTTATAATATATCATACTCACACATACAATCTAACAATTCATATCAGAGCATTGGTTACTGGTAATTTAATCTTATGATTAGATTCAGAAGAGATTTCTCGGAATTGAACTTTTGGATTCACATTTTTTTGGAATCTGTTTTTCGGACTTGTATAGCATAGATTCAGTTTTTCTTAGAGATACTCTTCTTTTTTTATTTTAATTTCTTAGTAATATTTTCTTTGTTTACAAACTTTTTCTTTTATCAGGTTTTTCCTAGAATGAATTTTCTTAGAGATGGAAGGAATCAATATTGGTTCCATAGATAATCTCAATCCGAATAGACCACATATCTTTGATGGAAGTGATTATGAATATTGGAGAGATAGAATGAATACATTCATTATCAATACTAGTGTTGGTAATTTTGTTATGCTTACTAGAGGATATAAAATCCCTAACAATGACATTATTACCTTTACCAATGAAGAAAAGCATGAATATCAACTAAATTATATGGTATGAAATACTTTAATTTTTTCTATTACTAGAAATATATATAGCCAAATTTAATTATGTGGAGTAGAAAATTCAATATGGAAGAAACTCAAAGTTACTCATTTTGGAACTTCCAAAGATTTTTAGACTAGAAGAGCCATGCTCATAGCTGAATATCATGGTTTTAATTTCCCTTATGGAGAACCCATATGTAAGGTGAAACAAAGGTTCATAACTATTGTAAATAGTTTACAATCAATGGGTGAGAATGGATTAGATGATGAGTCTCTTGTTGATAAAATCATATACATCATGCGAAATGAATGGGATTCCAAGAGGACAGCTATTAATGAAAACATGAAAGTCACTCATATTTCCTTAGATAAGTTGTTTGGAACTCTTCTTCAGTATGAAACATGTAGAGACCCGAAGCATGATATACATGGACATTACAATACTTTCTCGGAATACTTAGTACATAACAAAAACACACACACAAGGACCGTAATAGTTTGGTGTCTTTGGAAACTCGGATTATAATCTTTTAATCGTGGTGAAAGATCTTCAATATCTCCCATAAAGATCTTCTTTTTTTCTAAACTGAAATCCTTTCTTTATGTCCTGGGGAAAAGAAAACATAAAAGGGTGAGCTCAAATGCTCAGTACGGGTAAACAAAAGAAATATCAATCACTTCATATTCATAAGAACATATCTTTTGGAAATCTTAACCTGCAAAAGAGATCATAATTTCATAACATTGGATAAATCATAGTAGTGAATTGTAATCCCAATAATCATAACTTAAAACACGAAACTTGGTGTCATACACACATAATCATAGAGAATCATTTCTTAATAGTCAAGACTCATTTCCAAGACTATCTTAGTGGACAGAGTCCCTTTCTGAACCGAGTTCACTCCTCGTTTCAGTCCTGTTTCACTAAAACGGTATAACCTACCATTCCAGCCAGGCCTATATCATGAGATATAAAATCTTTACCCAATGCATTGGAGGGATATATAGGTTCCACCCATCTCAGAATGATACCATTCTTATGTGTGCCACAAAATCATAAATCATACATCATTGCATAACCCATGTAATAAAAATTGGAATCTTAAACATCATGACATCATAAAACAATTCATATAAGATAAAGGAATTCATAAAAATAATCCCATCACCACATAATCAAATCAATGTAATAATAGGGATAAAAACAGAACCCTTTATTATCTTAGATGGAAAATAATTTTGATAAAACACTTGAACTCCATTCTTGAGGAAAACATCCTTTCTATTTCAAAAACACTTTTATTTTCTTAATATTTCATACAATAATAAGATAAAAGAAGTTGATTAAAAATAAACATGAAAACTTGTAAATTAATCTTCTTGGAAATAATTTTTTAAAAATCCATTCATGTCGTATAAGTTAAAAAACATTCTTCTCATACTTTTGTCGGAAAAGTCAAGAAGTACCTCGTATGAAAAACAACAAAAGATTCCTTTCATATATTTTACTAAAAACTCAACGAAGGGTAAAATTGGATATAAAATATTGTATAAGGATATAAATATTACATATAGAGGAAACATGGATGTGGATGATAAAATACACCCCAGTAAATACCAAAGTATAAACAATATCGGATAAAAATGAGATTGTGATATTTCCCTTACCTTAGGTCTGATTTGCTTTGTAAGTGTCTGAACCTCATGTGAAATGATTTAAATAATGTCATTGACTTATTCTAGAATCATAATCATTATTATGATATCATATATGGTTCACTTATGACTTTATATTAACCGTTCTTTTGTAAATTCCATGTTAAAGAGTGTTTTGGGTAAAATCGTTTCATATTTCGTTCGTGTTTTGACTTGTAATTATTCATATGATTACTTAGATCATCATTACG
Source organism: Viscum album (assembly GCA_963277665.1). NCBI lineage: Eukaryota > Viridiplantae > Streptophyta > Magnoliopsida > Santalales > Viscaceae > Viscum > Viscum album. The sequence continues at coordinate 898,440,462 of OY728138.1, forward strand.
TAATTCCAGAATATAAAACATGATTTATATATAATATATATTCAGAATATACATATATATAATAGATCAGTAAATGGAAAGAAATACACCATTCATGGAGACGGTAGGCCGTACGCACGTATGAACGCAGTTTTTGTTTCCTTATTGAGTTGAATGGAATTAAGTAGATGACATACATATATACACACATAAATCTAGTATCATTATTATTTCATATATTTCATGATTACTTATCATATATACTTTATAATCATTCATGAATGGTTAACGTGGAGAATGAATCTCATCGCGTCGTGGAGACGGTAGTCCGTATGTACGCACGAGCAATGATATTGTTCTCATGATCGTGGAATTGTATTGGAGTGTATGTATACTATTTCAGAATCAATATCACATTACAATAATCATATATAATTATTATATACACCATTATACCCATCCAAGTAAGGTGGTGGTGGAAAATAGATTACACCACGCCGTGGAGACGGTATTCCGTACGTATGCACGCGCGGTGATTTCATTTTCCGTAGGATGGATAGATGGTGAAATAGGGTTTTTTCATATCAGTATATGAGTTATACTGATGTTATTACTTCATAATGAAACAACCTAAGAAGAATAAGTGGCAGAAGAAATAAAGATGAAAGAATCGGTAACGGACATTACCTCTTCTTTGAAGCGCCTCTTTGAGATCTCCTTTTAGGGCACTAAAATTAGTCTTTGAGGAAGGCCAGAACATTTAGGATGTTTCTAGGGAAGTGGAGAAGTTAATATTTCAGGGGTTGGCCGAGCTTGAAGGCTAAAAGTGCTGTGAGGAAGAGAGGGAGGATGTGCTCTTTTATAAGGGAGGAGAGGGGCGCCTTTGGAATAACCAAAACAATTATTTTATTATAAAGTCAAATTCGGTTTTAAATAGGTCAAAACTGATTCATTTCTAAGATAAGGTGGGTATGGGTCGAAATAGTCTCATCTAATATAATTTAGACAAGTTTAGGTTCTTACTTTAACCTTATCATTTAGATTTAACATTAAGTAAAATAATTTTACTTCTACCGTGTCTTCTTGTATTCTTATACTATATGGTTAATAAACATACTATAAGAATCCAAACGAACCCCAAGTTGTTTATTATTAATATATATAACCGTATCTAAGTCATTTGGTCGAACCATTGATTTTTAGAAATAAAATAACAATTAATAATATAATATTTTTTTAAAAAACTATTTTATGTCAATTTTGACACTATTTTGTAATTGATTTTTGTGAAAATCATAACAGAATTATTAGTTCAAAAAAATTTAATTAAATCAATTAAAAGTTGTCATATTATCCTATAAAATTAGTGTAATTCATAAAAAGTCTCAAATTATATTTATTTGGGTATTTATGAAATCAATTATGTCAATATTTCATTAATAAGATAATTACTGCATCATCATTGTGTCATAAATAAATTAAATTATTTAAAGTATAAGAATTAAAAATAAAATATCATTATGTGGGAAATCATTTTATCTTTCTAATGAATATTTATAGTCGAATTTATCTTCAATATAACCCTATATTAAAAATGATTTACTTATTAAACTTTGATTTTAACTATTTTAACCCTTCTTTAAATAAATTAATAATAAATGTCCTAATCTAATCCAAGTGGGCATAAATGGTCATATTTTATAACTAAGGTTGTTTTTGGTCTAATTACACTTATCCAATAGAATTAGGACATGTGTTAGCGTAATAATAATATCATTTTTACCCTTAATTACCCTATTTACTTTTAACCGTGGTAAAAAAAAGTAAAAAGTTACTATTCACCAAAAATTATTTTCATCTCATTGAACCACATTTTAATTACTGACATCAACCATTTCTCTCAGATTTTTGAAATTCCACTCACAGAAGCGGTAAAATTAAGTTTTATGAAAAATTCATTTTTCTTAACTACCACTTAGTGGTTTCACTATTCATCAAAAAATGAATGTTTCCAGAAAAATACCAAAAATTAGGCCTAAGATATATTTGATATTATGAACTCAAAAATGATGTCTATTTTACCAAATTCAAAACATATCAGTTTCATTATTTAATTTAAAAATTAATTCCCGTCGTCAAAACAAATAGCGTGTTCTTAAGAGATAATAACTATCAAAAGATTGACACTTGTTTATGTCTGGTTTAAATGTGAAATTATATCCAATGAACAACATTGTATTAAATTGTAAAAATATATTCTAAATATACTTTAAAACCACTCAAATTAATAATTTTTCACTTTTAATTATATCGATTAAAATGGTTGTTTTTAATTAAAATTTAGTAATTTTCACTATTCATCAGAAAATGAAAGTTATCCGAAAAGTACCAAAATTTCACCCTAAGATAATTTCAATATTACGAATCCAAAAATGAATTCCATTTTGAAAAATAAAATTTAAAAAAATTTCAAAAAGTGGTTATTACTATTCATAACTGCTAGTTTTAATAATATTTTAATAGCATATCGTTGTTTAGGGAAACTCGGTATTGCGTACTACACACGCTATCGAGAAAGGTCGCGATTGTGTGTAATGAAAGGAAAGTCAAGGATGCGTGTTTTGAAAGCTAATTTTGGTGTAGCGTACAACACAAGACATTAATGAAATTAAAAAGAATATTTTTCATAAAATCTCGCGGTGTTACATTCTACCCCCCTTAAAATGAATTTTGCCCTCGAAATTCTTCGGGGTTTTAATGGTTTACTATTTTAAAGTTTCTTTAATAAAATCCTTCATCGTAAAAAGGAATACCAAAACCAATCTTTAAAAACAAAATTATGAAATGTAATGGTTACCCAAATAAACTAATCACTGGGTTTCCACATAGGTGAAAATATGGATATGGAAGAGAAATCTAACCATCATGTTCTGATGGAGGGTGGTAGAGAACATGGATATGGAAAATCCACCAAACACAAAGCCATAAATTTGTGACGATCTAAGGTAACATCTGATTCATCAGATATAAGAGCACTAGAACAACATTTTTGGTTTTCAAGATCATTTCCCTAATGTTGATGAAATTCGAATTAGAAGAAATACTTTCGTGATTTTGGTATAGTCTCACCGTTTGTCGTTCTTTGGACAATTTCCACTTCATCTCTTAAAGAAATGAAGATGAATTTTTCATTCGTGATGTGTTAGCAGATCATGTGATAGAATGATGGGTCATTCCATCTGTCTCAAACAAAAGGTTAGAAAAGTTATCAAAAAATACATATGTCCATCTATAGTGAGATTAATCATATATAGTTCCTAAAATGGACTTATACATCATATATCATACTAATTAATATAATAAAACTAGTTTCTACTAAACATTGACTTCCTGTAGGCCAGTGGTAGGCGATAAAGGCCAGTCGCACTTCGGTTGTGGGTTCGATTCCCACAGCCTTGTCCGATGTGATGGGTTGTCGCTCGTCCTGCAGGTTGACCTTTTTCTAAAACTACATTACTATAACATCACATAAATAATATCAAAAAAAAGTTCTATCCTTAAACAATACTAACTTATGGTTAACATAATCCATTCCAATCTTTAGGCTTATCTAAAATACTTCAGTCCAAGCTCATAGTATAAAGAAAATGATTACTTGATATGTCATCAACCAAGCATGTGAATACCATCATTTATCCCCCATATATCTTGTTGGTCACATTCCAATCATGTGAATACCTTAATGATGTATTCTCTTGAAAAATGAATACCCATTTAACCTTAGTGAAAACATGAATGCTATCAATAGTTAACTCTTTCCACATACCAAAATCCAAAAATTATATATACTCAAACCATGATATAACCTTCTCCTTATAACAATCATGAGCTCATGAATACTATCAAACATTTAATTTTCTCCGTATCCCTTCATTATGCGCAATCATCTACATTCTAAAAATATCTGAATAACCTTTCATGGATACTGGTAACATTAATCATTCACTTTCAAAACACATGGAAAGACAACAGTGTAACAATCCTTATATGTCTCTTTATTCCATAGTACCATGAGATTACTTATACAACATTACACATGATAAACATGTAATCATTCCACTACATTCTTAAACCATTGACCGAGATTCAACAATTCTTTCATCTCACATATCATTTGTAGTGTCTTCATCATCATCCACATAAATACTACCCATATGACTATACTGATTATCTTCATGATACTTTCCCTTAGGGCATTGGTTTTCATAATGCCCATACATTCCACATTTAAAACATTTAACCATTGTTGATTTCGTAGCAATACCATTATCCTCATCCCTGTTGTTAACTGAACCTTTTCCTTTGCACTTACTGGCTTGGTGTCCTTCTTTTTCACACCCAAAGCATATTCCAGTTCCTTTGAAACATTCTCCTTGATGACTCTTCCCACATGATTTACATAGGGAAAATTGAACTTTCTTTCCTCTATGATCATCTTGAAACTCCATCTTTCTCTTATTATCCGAGTCAGGAAATTTACCAAATTTTACTTTATTGATCATATTACGAGATTGCTGATTTGGCATAATAATGATGTTTGGACTTCCAAATCCCATTTCATTTGGTTTCTCATGACGAATATCATTCCATTGTCCATCATAGCCTCTATTATCGTGAATAATCTTATTTCCCGCCATTTTCAAAAACCCAAAAAGAATAGTGTGAGAGGAAAAATCATAATAAATGGGGAGTAACTTCAATATCTAACATCTTTGGTTTAATCTAATATCGTTACCGTAGTTCTAGGACTATATCCTATATGTATAATTATCCTTAGGGACATCCATAGACATACCTTAGAAATATCTCTAGGGATCTCACTAACGTTTTCGCATCCTAGTTTCCAAAGGTTGACTAAACATTTCCTTTAATACCAGCTGTAGAGACCCGAAGCTTGATGTACATGGACATTACATTACTTTTGCGAAATAATTAGTACATAACAAAAACACACACACAAGGACCGTAATAGTTTAGTGTCTTTGGAAACTCGGAATATAATCTTCTAATCGTGGTGAATGATCTTAAACATCTCCACAAAAGATCTTATTTTTTTCTAAACCGAAATCATTTCTTTATGTCCTGGGTAAAAGAAAACATAAAATGGTGAGCTCAAATTCTCAGTAAGGGTAAACAAAAGAAATATCAATCACGTCATATTCATAAGAATATATCTTTTGGAAATCTTAACCTGCAAAAGAGATCATAATTTCATAACATGGGATAAATCATAGTAGTGAAATGTAATCCCAATAATCATAAATTAAACCATGAAACTTTTTGGCATACACACATAATCATAGATAATCATTTCTTATTAGTCAAGACTCATTTTCAAGACTATCTTAGTGGACAATGTCCCTTTCTGAACCAAGTTCACTCCTCATTTCAGTCCTATTTCACTGAACCGATATAACCTACCGTTCCAACCATGCCTATCTCATGAGATATAAAATTTTTAACCAATGCATTGGAGAGAGATATAGGTCCCACCCATCTCATAATGATACCATTATTATGTGTGCCAAAAAATCATAAATCATACATCATTGCATAACCGAAGTAATAAAAATGGGAATCTTAAACATGGTGACATCATAAAACAATTCATATAAGATAAAGGAATTCATAAAAATAATCTCATCACAACATAATCAAATCAATGTAATAATAGGGATAAAAACAGAACCCTTTATTATCTTAGATGGAAAATAATTTTGATAAAACACTTGAACTCCATTCTTGAGGAAAACATCCTTTCTATTTCAAAAACACTTTTCTTTTCTTAATATGTCAAACAATTATAAACGAAAACAAGTTGATTAAAAATAAACTTGAAAACATGTAAAGGAAGCTTCTTGGAAATAATGTTTTAAAAATCAATTCATGCCGTATAAGTTAAAAAAAACATTCTTCTCGTACTTTTGTCAGAAAAGTCAAAAAGTACCTCGTATAAAAAACGACAAAATATTCCTTTCATATATTTTAATAAAAACTCAACGAAGGGTAAAATTGGATATAAAATATTGTATAAGGATATAAATATTACATATTGAGGAAACATGGATGTGGATGATAAAATACACCTCAGTAAATACCAATGTATAAACATTCTCGGATAAAAATGAGATTGTGATATTTCCCTTACCTTAGGTCCAATTTGCTTTTTAAGTGTCCGAACCTCATGTATAATGATTTAAATAATGTCATTGACTTAATCCAGAATCATAATCATTATTATTATATCATATATGGTTCACTTATGATTTTATATTAACCGTTCTTTTGTAAATTCCATGTTAAAGAGTGTTTTGGGTAAAATCGTTTCATATTTCGTTCGTGTTTTGACTTGTAATTATTCATATGATTACATTGATCATGATTACTTAATTCCAGAATATAAAACATGATTTATATATAATATATATTCAGAATATACATATATATAATAGATCAGTAAATGGAATGAAATACAACGTTCATGGAGACGGTAGGTCGTACGTACGAATGAACGCAGTTTTTGTTTCCTTATTGAGTTGAATGGAATTAAGTAGACGACATACATATGTATAAAAATAAATCTAGTATCATTATTATGTCATATATTTCATGATTACTTATTATATGTACTTTATAATCATTCATGAATGGTTAACGTGGAGAATGAATCTCATCGCGTCGTGGAGACGGTAGTCCGTACGTACGCACGAGCGATGATATCGTTCTCATGATCGTGGAATTTTATTGGAGTGTATTCATACTATTTCAGAATAAATATCACTTTAAAATAATCATATATAGTTATTATTTACACCATTATACCCATCCAAGTAAGGTGGTTGTGGAAAATAGATTACACCACATTGTGGAGACGGTATTCCGTACATACGCACGCGCGGTGATTTCATTTTCTGTAGGATGGATAGATTGTGAAATAGGGTTGTCTCATATCAGTATATGAGTTATACTGATGTTATTACTTCATAATAAAACAACCTAAGAAGAAGAATTGGAAGAAGAAATGCAGATGAAAGAATCAGTAACGGATATTACCTCTTCTTTGAAGTGCCTCTTTGAGATCTCCTTTTAGGGAACTAAAATTAGTCTTTGAGGAAGACCAGAACATCTAGGATGTTTCTAGGGAAGTGTAGAAGGGAATTTGGCAGGGGATAGCCGAGCTTGAAGGCTAAAAGCGGTGTGAGGAAGAGAGGGAGGAGGTGCTCTTTTATAAGGGAGGAGAGGGGCACCTTTGGAATAACTAAAACAATTATTTTATTATAAACTCAAATTCAGTTTTAAACAGATCCAAATTGATTAATTTCGAAGATAAGGTGGGGATGGGTCAAAATCCTCTCATCTAATAGAATTTAGACAAGTTTAGGTTCCTACTTAAACCTTATCATTTAGATTTAACATTAAGTAAAATAATTTTACTTTTAACGTGTCTTCTTGTGTTCTTATACTATAAGGTTAATAAACTTATTATAAGAATCCAAACGAACCTCAAGTTGTTTATTATTAATATATATAACATTATCTAAGTCATTTGGCCGAACCTTAGATTTTTAGGAATAAAATAACAATTAATAATATAATATTTGTTTTAAAAACTATTTTATGTCAATTTTGACACTATTTTGTAATTGATTTTTGTGAAAATCATAACAGAATTATTAGTGTGAGAAAAGTTAATTAAATCAATACTAACTTTTCATATTAACCTAATAAATTATTGTAATTCATAAAAAGTCTCAAATTATATTTATTTGGGTATTTATGACATCAATTATGTCAATATTTCATTAATAAGATAATTACTGCATCATCATTGTGTCATAAATAAATTATAATATATAAAGTCTAAGAATTAAAAATAAAATATAATTATGTGGGAAATCTTTTTATTTATCTAATGATTATTTATAGTAGAATTTATCTTATGTATAACCCTATATTAAAAATGATTTACTTAATAAACTTTGATTTTAACTATTTTAACCCTTCTTTAAATAAAGTAATAATAAATGTCCAAATCTAATCCAAGTGGGCCTAAATGGTCATATTTTATTCCTAAGGTTGTTTTTGGTCAAATTAAACTTATCCAATAGAATTAGGACATGTGTTAGGGTAATAATAATATCATTTTACCCTTAATTACCCTATTTACTTGTAACAATGGTAAAAAAAGTAAAAAGTTACTATTCACCAAAAAATATTTTCATCTCATTGAACCACATTTTACTTACTGAAATCAACATTTTCTCTCGGATTTTTGAAATTCCACTCACAGAATCAGTAAAATTATGTTTTATGAAAAATTCATTTTTCTTAACTACCACTTTGTGGTTTCACTATTCATCAAAAAATGAAAGTTTCCAGAAAATTACCAAAAATTAGGCCTACGATATATTTGATATTATGAACTCAAAAATGATGTCTATTTTACCAAATTCAAAACATATCAGTTGCATTAATTAATTTAAAAATTAATTCCCGTCGTCAAAACAAATAGCGTGTTCTTAAGAGACAATAACTATCAAAAGATTGACACTTGTTTATGTCTGGTTTAAATGTGAAATTACATCCAATGAACAACATTGTATTAAATTGTAAAAATATATTCTAAATATACTTTAAAACCACTCAAATTAATAAATTATCACTATTAATTATTTCGATTAAAAAGGTTGTTTTTAAATAAAATTTAGTAATTTTCACTATTCATCAGAAAATGAAAGTTATCTGAAAAGTACCAAAATTTCACCCTAAGCTAATTTCAATATTACGAATCCAAAAATGAATTCCATTTTGAAAAATAAAATTTACAAAATTTCAAAAATTGTTTATTAATATTCATAACGGCTAGTTTTAATAATATTTTAATAGCATATCGTTGTTTAGTGAAACTCGGTATTGCGTACTACACACGCTATCGAGGAAGGTCGCGATTGTGTGTAATGCAAGGCAAGTCAAGGATGCGTGTTGTGCAATCTCCTTTTGGTGTAGCGTACAACACAAGACATTAATGAAATTAAAAAGTATATTTTTCAAAAAATCTCATGGTTTTACAAATCCAAAATGAAGAGAGATGCAGAAAATGTTAAGAAGAAGAATGGGAATGGAGGATTTTCTTCTAAAAACACTTCTAATCATATGAAATCAAAGACTGCATAAAGAGTATCTAGATCAAGGAAAAATAAAGTCATTATTCAGTCAGAATCTAGTGACATAGAAAAGTCTGAGAATAAATTAGCTAATCTTTCTCGGAGAATGAACCAGATTATACCTCAAAAGAACCATCAGAATAAGTATAAGAAGAAAGACTATAGAGATAAGAAAAATGGAGAAGTTAATTATTATGAATGTAGAAGAACAAGTCATATCAGACCTGATTTTCCTTTGCTGAAAAAGAAGGAAAAGAAGGAAAGGAATTCAAAAAGTAACAAGAAGAAATTCTACCTTTCAAAGCACAAGAAAAACCTTAAAGCTAATGATACGTGGATTGGTAGCAGTGGAGACTCTTCCGAAAGTGAATCTTCTGAATATGATTCATCCACACAAAAGAATACGTGATTCATTTCTACTATTTCTTTATCTAATTCATGTCTTATGTCCATGGTATTATACAGAGGCTTTAACAAATTTAACTCTTGATAAGAATTACTATTCCAAAAATAGTACTTCTAATGAAGATAATTCCTCCTCAGAAAATAAAGAAATACATTCATCTGAAGAATTTTCTAGATTTTCCAAGTTACTTGAAGCGAGAAATTGTAAAAATTCTAAGAAGTTAGACAAGGAAAACACTAGGAAATAAATTCCTACGAAAGAGATTTCAGATCTTTCTAGAGATCATAGAGATAAATATGTTCTTTTATAAAAACATTCTAAAGACCTTGAGAAGGGAAATTATGTTAAAGAGGAACTTTCTAAAGATATTAAGAATACTATTTTAGAGATAACAGTTTTTGAGGAAAAATATAACTCTAAGGGAATGATTCCTGAGGATAGGAATTTAGTCATCAGACTGAAATCTGAAATATTTTCTCTTAAGAATATTCTTGCAAAATTTACCTCTAGGAATGAAAATTGTTGACAAGATGTATTCTAAAATTAATCATCAAGGAAACACAACTATAGTAGGTTATACAAACCAAAAACTGTTTTTCAAAAACAACTATTTTTTCCTTCTAGAGCCCCTTTTTGTACTAAATGTCAATGTGGTGGGAATTGGAAGAAAATTTCTCCTTGAATAATGTTCAATCTCTTGGGTTTCATACAACTTACTTTTCTAATCAAATGTAGATACCCAAAATTTTTATGTCTAATAATTATGGATCCAAGAATGTTTGGATTCTGAAAATCTACCTTTTTCTTATTTTCAGGAAAAAAGGGAAAGTACCAATAGCAACACATGGTACATGGATAGTGGATGTTCATGGAATATGAATGGTAACAAAAAATATTTTGAAAATATTATCAAGATGAAAGGAGGAAAAGTAACTTTTGGAGATAATGCTGTGGGAGAAATTTTTGGTATAGGTAACATTATTCTTCTTGGAAAAACATTGATTTCAAATGTTTTATTTGTTAAAGGTCTTGAGCATAACCTCTTTAGCATAAGTCATTTATATGATGAAGGCTACATTGTGAATTTAAGGAATTGCAAGTGCTTAGTACACAATTTCAAGGAAGAGTTAATTCTTTCTGCACATAGGCAAGAGAATGTCTAAACACTAAACATAAAAGGCCTAAGGATCTATGATATACCTTGCCTTAGTGAAATGGAAGATCATTCTTGGTTATGTTCTAGAAGGTTAGGACACTGTAACCTTATGAACATATGCTAAATTTCTAATAAAATATTAGTTAAGTATTTACCGAATGTTAGATTTGATTATTATAAAGTTTGTGACCCTTGTAAATATGGAATGAAACATAAATAATTTTTTAAATTGGTCAGTGAAGTCACAACTACTGATGCATTACAGTTAGAGTATATGGATCTTTTTGGTTACACACAAACTGGAAGCATTGGGGGAAAGTATTAGGAATTTTTCTTGGTTGATGATTACACAAGATTTATTTGGGTCTATTTTCTAGCAAAGAAGTCTGTCGCTTTTTCATATTTCAAAAGTTTTAGAGCCCTAGTTAAAAATGAGAAAAACCTTCAATTGATAACTATTCATAGTGATTATGGATGTGAATTTCAAAATTCATATTTTGAAACTTTTTGTATTATAAAATGCATTAATCACAACTTCTCAGCTCCTAGAACACATCAACAAAACGGTTTTGTTGAATGAAGAAATAGAATTCATCAAGAGATAACTAGAACCATGTTGAGTGAGTATTCTATAGCCAAAATTTTTTTGGCTGAAGCTGTAAGTACAACATGTTATAATATAAATTGATTTTCTATTAGACATTTTCATAATAAAACTCATTATAAGTTATAGAACGGTAAATATATAGACTTTCCTACTTTAAGGTTTTTGGTTGTAAGGTATTCATTCTGAATACTAAAGACAATCTATATAAATTTGCACCAAAATCTGATGAAGGTATTTTCTTAGGCTACTCGACAACTTCTAAGGCATATAGAGTTTTCAACAAAAACACTTGTACTGTTGAAGAGACAGTGAATGTTAAATTTGATGAAACTAATCATTTTGTTTTTAAACAACCCCTACCTATATCTTCAGATGTGTTTTCTAAAACTGATTTTCAACCTTTGATAGAAGATCCTTCTGATATAGAAAATGTTTAAGAAGAAACTTTTGAAACATTTACCCCAGAATATTTCCTACCCTATGTTGATGAATAGGTTTTACAAAACCCAAATCAGTCATTTATAAAGTATCATCCTAGTGATAACATCATTGGAGATGTGAATCAACCTATAAGGACTAGAAGTCCTTTTTGAAATGAAGTAGAACATCTAGAATTCCTTTCCCAATTAGGCCCATAATGTACTGATGAAGATTTTGGTGATGATTATTGGATTAAATCTATGCAAGATGAACTAAATGAATTTGAAAGGAATAAATTCTGGACCATGGTTGAAAGACCTAAGGAAACTTCTATTATTGGAGTAAAGTGGGTCTTCAAAAATAAGTGTGATGAAAATGGAATCATTGTAAGATATAATGACAGATTAGTTGTTAAAGGATATAATCAACAAGAAGGAATAGAATATGAAGAAACCAATGCTCTAGTAGCTAGACTTGAAGGTATTCATATTTTACTTTCCATTACAACATTCTTTAATTTCAGACTTTTTCAAATGGATGTGAAATGTGCTTTCATTAATGTTTATGTTCAAGATGAATTTTTTTTGAACAACCTCTTATATTTGAAGATACAAAACATCCTGATCATATTTTTAGACATACCAAAGATTTTTATGGCCTTAAACAAGACCCTCGAGCTTGCTATGATAAACATATAAGATTTTTGCTTCAAAATAACTATGTTAAGAGAAATGAAGATCCAACCCTTTTTTTAAGAAAGACAAGAAAAATGTTTTTGTTGTTCAAATTTATGTTGATGACATTATATTTGGTTCAACTCAACAATATTTAACTGATTCCTTTGTAGATCTAATGAAATCTATGTTTGAAATGAGTATGATGGGTGATTTAAAAATTTTCCTCGGTTTTCAAATTTCTCAAAAACCAGAAGGAATCTATATATCTCAACATAAGTATAATAAATATCTTCTTAAGAATTATGTATATGACAACACTAAGAGTATAATTACTCCCATAGGTACCTCAATCACACCTGATCATGATGAAGCTGGGAAACCAATAGATCAAAAAACTTTTAGAGGTATGATAGGAAGTCTACTTTACATGATAGATAATCGCCCATACATAGTGTTTTCAATTTTCTTATGTGAAAGATATTAATCCAATCCTAAGGAATCTCATTTAATGGATGTGAAATGAATTGTTTTCTACTTTAAGGGAACCATGGATTTAAGACTCTCTTATACTTTTGGAAATGATTTTGTTTTAAAACGTTTGTTGGATTATGACTATGGTGGATGTAGAATGGAAATGAAAAGTACATCTAGAACTTGTCATTTATTAGGAGATTCATCAGTTTCTTGGTCATTCAAGAAGAAACACTCAGGATAACTTTCCACTACGGAAGCTGAATATGTAGCAGCTGGAAGTTGTTGTGCTCAAGTGTTGTGGATGCAACACACACTCACAAACTATGCTATGATTTTTACCAAAACAAAATTTTTTTTTGATAATACAAGTTCCATTTACCTTAGTAAAAACCATTCACATCACTCTCATGAAAATCACATAGATATTAGGCAACACTTTTTTAGGGATCACACTCAAAAATGAGATGTCATTCTTTAATTCATCGGAACACACGATCAACTTGCTGAAATTTTCACAAAATCATTACCCTCTGAAAACATTGAATACATTAAATAGAATTTTGGAATGATAATCTTAATGTAATATTCCTTGATTAACTTATTGTTACACCAATCTCCTTATAGTAATAAACCTCTATTCATAGGTGGAGTACATTTTCTATGAAGTTTTTCATGTTTTTCTTATTATAGTTTTTCAAGTTTTATTTCTCGTAATGAAAATTCTTGGACCTGATGTTTTTGTAATGAAAACATTCAGACCAGAAATTTTCATAATAAAAATTTTTGGTATTGAAAATTTTCGTTGGGAGTTTTTCAAAAAAATTTTTACTGAAAATTTTCGTAGTCAGTTTTTCAAATTTTTCATAATGAAAATTTTCGAAGCCAGTTTTTCAAAAATTTTCCTAATGAAAATTTTCGTAGCTAGTTTCTGCAAGTTTTTATACTATAGATTTTCCTACTAAAATTTTTCATACTAAAGTTTTTCATACTAATATTTTTTGTAATGAAGATTTTCGTACTGAAGTTTTTCGCACTGAAATTTTTCGTACGGATTTTTTTCGTACCGAACATTTTTGTACTGATGTTTTTCTTACTAATAATTTTCGTACTGATGTTTTTCGCACTGAATATTTTCATAAAGAATATTTTTGTAATGAAGGTCTGTGTACTCAATTTCATTTTCATACTCATTTTTTTTAATCTAAAGGCCTTCAAAAAGAATTTACCTCAATTCGAATAATTCTATTGATATTACGAAAGGTATGATTCTTTCTTGAGATTTCATAATCATTTTTACTTGGTGTTAGTTTCTTTGGTTTTTATAATTTATCGGATTCTAGTTTCTTTAAATCCAAATTTTTTCTTTTTAAAACTTCTAAAGATTAGATTCAACCAAATGTTTCCTTATGGCTATCATTTCAATCATCAAATCAAATATGAAGAATTCATAGCCTTTGGATTCAAATGGGAAGTTCAACCATCACTTCATCGCCTATATAAAGGGGATCCCTGATGGTTTTCCAATATCGGGATTCAATGTTTGTGTGTGTTGAAGCTCTTCCCCTCTAAAAAATCCCGTTCTGAATTCTTTAGAAGTGCTCAATTCCGAATGTCTGCAGAAGTTCCCTCTCTTGATATGTCTACTGTCAAGCCAATTTCGGAGTGGAATATATATAAGGAGAGGTTGGTACAACCAATCAATTTTTAAAAAGTATGACTCTATTATCTCATATAATATCAAGCTCAATTGATGGGAGAGTGTAGTTATTTCAAAGATAGGAGATCAGAATGTTTTTTATCCGGATCTGGTCAAAGAATTATATGAATAAGTTTTCCTCATTAAGGAAGAAGGTATAGAGAAATTCTTATTCAAAAGTTATAGGATGACATATAATCTTTCTTACACCAAGGCTGCTAGCATGGCGGGGCAATCATATGAAGGGGAAGCTGAGTTTTTCTCTAACAAACTACAAGATGTATAAGGAATATTCATCAAGGTGAAGGCTATGGAATTCTTTGGTCTTACTGATGTGAAGACCGCAAAGATTTCCCATATATCTACCAAAAATTGGATTCTATAGTTATGGATTCAATGCCTCATCGTACCAAGAAAGGGTGACAAGGACACCCTGAAGAAAAGTGACATGTACATCTTGAATTTTTTGGTAAATCTATGAAAGGTCAACCTCATGAAACATATTCTCATTACAATTGAGAATATCAATAATGGTAATCTTGATAGCTCAAATTATTATGTATCCTTCCTTAATTTCTATGTTGATAGTTCGGTTCCTAGTATCTTTCAAGATCCCCTACAGCTCCAAGCCAAGAAATTTCAAAGTGATTCTTATCAATGATGACACCCTCAAGAGAATGAAGGTTGGTATCTCCAAGGAGTCAGGAGAAATTTATGATCTCCCAGAGGATGAGGTAGAATCCATTCTGAAGATTGTTGAAGAGGATGAACCATCAAAGAAAGTTGGGAAGAAAAGGAAGCTAAAGGGAGTAGTAGATGAATATAAAACCCTTAATTCTAAGGAAGTCCAATATGCACCTCCTAAGCCCAAGAATCAAAAATCCTACCCATTTGAGGTGATATCAATGTCGAGGGAGGGTAAAGAGAATAGAAAAGCAGGGGAGCCACAGTTCGGTTTGGATCCTGGTAAGGCTAGGGCCTTGAAAGAGAAAGCTTTTGATGAGCTAGAGAAGCATTCCAAGGAAAAGAATATGAATAAAAAGATTTTAGAGGCTGAAATTTGTCGATCCCTTCTGAGGGATACCGAAGTTTCATCTGAACAAATTCCCATACTAGAAACATTGTTATTAGAACAATTGTCGGAGACTCCGAGTAAGAGATTTATGACTCCGAAAAACCCATAAGAGAAGATTGTGAAAGGGAATGAAGGTGCATAATAAGTACAACAAGAAGAGATAATTGGTGGCTCTGATGATGTGATTAACCAAGTTTAAGATTATCAAGAAAAGGAATGTGCTTCCGAGAAATTGTCAATCCGGACTTCTCAAGCTGGATCTTCAAAACATGTTACCCCTGGAGATGATGAGAAGGGTCTAGTAGAGGAAGTGAAATAGTTGTCAGAGGAAGAGAGTCATAATCATGACTTAATTATTTCTAAATATGTTGAGGATGGTGCTGAGAAAGAAAAATTTGATGATGATAAGATTATCAAATTATATGAGAGTGGGCATGTGTCTAAATACGAGGAAGCAGTTCCGAAAATCAACAATGGGAAACAAGTTGTTGTTGATACCCCAACGAAAGAAATTTTAAGGAATAATGAAGCTGGAGGATCCTCTAAGAGGAAGCTGGGGTAGTTAGAGGAAGAAATATCTCCCAGTAAAATATCTAATTCAGAGTCATCTTCCTTAGGGCATGATTTTTTTGTTCAGTCCCTAAAGAAGCTGGTGGATACCATTCCAATCTTTCGAGTGATTGATTATAGATGGCAGATGCTTCAGCATAGAATGAATCAAAAATTAGATTCTGTATCCATGGTTATAAATAGATGTGTTATGATTGAGGCTGATCACAAAAATTTCCTGATCAACTACGAAGCTCACAAAAAATCAAGCAAGAAAATGACTAGACGGTCTAATTTTTTTTTGTAAATCTTGAAAAGCTTGATCAATTTCATGAAGATGTCAAGGAAGCCTTTGATACCAAAGATACCAAAATCAAGGATCTTACAAACAAATTTATGTCAAAGATGAATCTAGAACAAAATACTCAGATTCAAGAGGTGAAAGACTTGAATGGGAAGCTGAGCTATTTTGTTCAAAGCTGGAAAACTGAAAAGGATCTCTGTATCGAGATGGAAGAAATGCTTGTGAAGCAAGAAGAATTGCTGAAGGCTCAGGTAGAGGCCCTGAAAGTTCAAGGGGATAGGATCATAGCCCTAGAAAATCAAGAAGAGGGGGATCACAATGAACTAAAAAATCTGAAGCGATTGTGAAAAATCTAATTCCCAAGGAAAAATAATCAAAATGAATCTCACCCCGATCTTTTTTATCTATTTTTCATCCATGTACTAATTTTTCCAATCATAATGAAATTATGGTTGATTGTTTTGTTTGGATGTATATACTAATATTTTAGGTACCATATTTTTTTCCATTCCCTCAAACACTTTTTGAAAATCACAAAGGGGGAGAAGGAAAAGGAATTATAAAGGGGAGAAAGAAAAATCATTCTATGTAAATAAGAACTATTCCTATGTTAGGGGGAGCTTATCTAAGGGGCAGTTCCCATTATGAAGATTTCCACATTCAAATGAAACGTATCATTCTGAAAATCAAGAATATGATCCTTACTGTTCCAAAGCCTAATGGGGAGTTAGTCATATTCAATAATGTCGATATGTAAAGAGAGATAAGTTCTTTTTTCAAGTTATATAAATTTTGTTCTAAGGCATTATATTTTTTTCATAATGATGATTGTGCTTTCCAGAAAGGGGTAGATTGTTGAGTCAATAAGTTTTTTCTTATGAATTTACTATTCCTTCATTGAAGGGGGAGATTTTTGAGACATTATGGTTTTCTTATGACTTTACCATTCCTCTTGTTTTGAAAATCACAAACACCTTATCTCAAGGAAAATCTACTTTTACCATTGTTTTACTTCTGTAAGGAAAAATTTTCTTCCTTAAGGAAATCTAGCCTTACCTTGTTTCGTTGTCCATATCATATTTTTTCTTATGTATAAAATTTGGATTGAGACTGAATCCTCGGAATCCTATAAATACTTAGATATGATGCATTCTGTTCTAGGATCCGAATTCTCAGAATTCTGGTTGTGAAATATTATGAGTTCGGACACTGAATTCTAACTACGAATTCTGGATACGAACTCTTCTATGTTCTGACTACGAATTCTGACTACTCATTCTGGATACGTACTCATCTGAGTTCTAACTTTGAATTCTGACTATGAAATATGAATACGATCTCTTCTAAGTTCTAACTCCGAATTCTGAATTAGAATTCTAGTTACACACTCTTCTGAGTTCTAACTCCAAATTCTGAATCAGAATTCTTGTTGCGAACTTTCTACGTTCTGACTCCAAATTCTAAATACGAATTCTGGATTCGAAATTCTTAAATTTCTAACTCTGAGATCTCTGAATACAGACTCCGAACACTCATGAGTTCTGACTCCAAATTCTCATGAACTCTGACTCCAAACTTTGTGAGTTCATGTTCTAAATTTTTATCAATCCTGACTCTGAATTTCCTTGAAATTCATACTCTGAAATTATATAGAATTCAGGTTCCGAATTCCTACAAAACAGAATCCTGATATCCTTGTATTAATAGACTCCGAATTCATTTTTTGGCTAGACTCTGAACTTTCATTTTCTTACACTCCGATTATTGGACTTTGGTTGAGTAACCATATTTTTCATACACCTGTTTTGTTATAAAACGATGTCATTCTTTTAGTTACATTCTAACCATTGTTCGAGTGGCACATGTAGAGGTCCCTCCAGAATTTTATAAAAAAATATGACCGTTGGAGGAGGGAGATGACCATTGAAGTCGTTCTTATAAATAGGGGCTCATTTGAAAGAGCTCCAAACTTTTGAACAAGAACTGATCTTTGAAAATTGTGCTTACGTGCTGTTAAAGTGATTTCTAGAGAGAGAGAGAGGCTCATATAAACTCTCAAGCTTCATGAAGGAATTTTGAATGAATAGTTCAAACTTTGCATCGTGCAGAGCTTCTTAGTGTATAGGTTCAATTTACTTAAAATCAGAGTCTTCGAGTTGTGAAGTCAGAGGTGTCGATTTCCATAAAAATCGAGGGCTTGGGGGGATATCAAGAGAGATACTGATCTTCAGAGTAAAAGATTACCTGGGTTTGGGTAAGACATAATTTCATGAAAGTATAAATCAAGGGACCTCATTTCTAGGGTTGTTGGATACCCTCCACTTTGGGTTAAAATAGATCACACTTGTTACTTGTAGTGTTACTACTTTTTTTTCCACTGTGAATTTGTATTGTTGAGGAATATATGACTATCTAATACTTCCTTATACTTGTACTCTGATTTAACTATATTCTATACTCTCTAAGGTAGAATCTTAGTTGTTGTAAACTTTTTTTAAGTTTCATTTCTGGAATCATTTTTCTGGAATCAGGCAAGTTATTAGAACTTAGAGGTGTTGTGAATTTTGGTTATATAAAATTTCCTTAAGGATTTTTTAAAGTATAAAATTCCCCACCTCTTGTATTTGCATATCATTTTACACAACCGATCCTATATTTGGTATTATAGAGTATATCATACTGACACATACCATCTAACAATTGGTATCAGAGCATTGGTTACCTGTGAATTAATCTCACGATTAGATTCAAAAGGCAGTTCTCAGAATTGAACATCGGGATTCACATTTTTTTTGGAATCTGTTTTTCAGACTCGTATAGCTCAGATTCAGTTTTTCTTAGAGATACTCTTATTCTTTACATTAATTTCCTAAGAATATTTTTTTTGTTTACAAACATTTTCTATTTAAATTTATTGTGTGGAATGAATTTTCTCAGAGATGTCAGGAATCAATGTTGGTTCCTTAGACAATCTCGATCCGACTAGACCACCTATCTTTGATGGAAATGATTAAAAATATTGGGGAGATAGAATGAAGACATTCATTTTCAATACTGGTGGTGATAATTTTGTTATGCTTACTGAAGGATATAAAATCCCAGACAAGAAAGTTAGCAAATTTACCAATCATGAAAAGCATGAATATCAACTGAATTATAAGGTACACAATTATTTACTTTGTTCTATGACTAGAAATATATAGAGCCAACTTTCTTCTTGTGAATCAAAAAATTCTATATGGAAGAAACTCGTTGTTACTCTCTTTGGAACTTCCAAAGTTATTGAGACCAGAAGAGCCATGCTCAGAGCTAAATATCATGGTTTTAATTTTCCTTTTGGAGAACCCACATGTAAGGTGAAACAAAGGTTCATGAATACTGTAAATAGTTTACAATCAATGGGTGAGAGAGGATTAGATGATGAGGATCTTGTTGATAATATCATAGAAATCATGCCAAATGAATGGGTGTCCAAGAGGACAACTATTGATAAAAACAAGAAAGTCACTCAGATTTCCTTAGATGAGTTGTTTGGAACTCTTCTTCAGCATCAAACCAGAATGAAGAGATATGATGAAAATGTTATGAAGAAGAATGGGAATAGAGGAGTTTATTTTACAACCACTTCTAAACATATGAAATCCCATACCCCAGTAATAGTAAGTAGATCAAAGACAAATAAAGTAATTATTTAGTCAGAATCAAATTACACAGAAAATTCCAAGAATGAATTAACTAATCTTGCTCAAAGAATGAACAAGATTGTAGGTCAAAAGAACCATCAGAATAAGTACAAGAAGAAAGACTACAGAGATAATAAATATGGAGAAGTTAACTATTATGAATGTAGAAGAATGGGTCATATCATACGTGATAGTCCATTTTTGAAATAGAAGGAAAAGAAGGAAAGGAATTCAGAAAGGAACAAGAAGAAATTATATCAATCAAAGAAAAAGAAAATCCTTAAATCTAATGATACTGGGAGTTCTAGCTATGGAGAAACTTTAGAAAGTGAATCTTCGGAATATGATTCATCATCACAGAAGAATATGGGATTCATTTCTACTACTTTTTTCCCCAATACATGTCTTATGGCCAAGGTACGCTCTGCCGAGACTTTAAAAAAATTATCTCGTGATAAGAATTACTATTTTGAAAATAGTACTTCTAATGAAGATACATAATCCCCTAAAAATAAAGAAATACATTCATCTAAAGAATTTTCTAGATTTTTCATTTTACTTGAAGAGAGAAATTGTAAAATTTCTAAGAAATTAGACAAGGAAAACACTAGGGAAGAAATTCTTACAAAAGGGATTTCAAATCATTCATGAGATCTTTGAGATAAAGACGAGGTTTTATAAAAACCTCCAAAAGACCTTGAGAATGAAAATTCTATTAAGAACAGACATTCTAAAGATTTTAATAATGCTATTTTAGAGATAAATGTTTTTGAAAAAAAATCTAACTTTAAGGGAATGATTCTTGAGTATATGAATTTAGTCATCAGACTGAAATCCGAAATATTTTCTCTTAAGAAGCTTCTTGAAATATTTACCTCTGGGAAAGATAATTTTGACATGTTTTATTCCTAAATTAATCCTCAAGGAAACACTATTGGAGTAGGTTATACTCACCTAAAACTGGTTTTCAAAAACAACTATTTTGTTCCTTCTAGAGCCCCTTTTTGTACTAAATGAAAAAGAGGTGGGCATTGGAAGAAAAATTTATCTTTGAATAAAGTTCATTCTCTTGGGTTTCATACAGCTTATTTTTCTAAACAAATGTAGATACCCAAAAAAAATTGTCTAAAAATTCTGGATCCAAGCAAGTTTGGATTCCGAAAATCTAAATTTTTCATATTTTCAGAAAAATAGGGAATGTACCAACAGCAATACATGGTACATGGATAGTGTATTTTCCTTGCATACGACTGGAAACAAAAGCTATTATGAAAAGATTTTCATGACTAAAGGAGGTAACATAACTTTCAAGGATAATGCTCAGCAAAAAATATTGGTATAGGTAACATTGTTCTTCTTGAAAAAACGTTGATTTCAAATGTTTTATTTGTTAAAGGTCTTAATGAGAAGATCATTAGCAGAATCCAATTATGTGACGAAGGGTATCTTGTGAATTTTAGGAATGACATGTTCATAGTACACAATTCCTAGGAAGAGTTTATTCTTTCTACCCATAGGCAAGAGAATGTCTACACAGTAAACATAAAAGACCTTAGGAGCCAAGATCTACCTTGACATAGTGCAATGGATGGTCATTCTTGGTTATGAAATAGAAGGTTATGACATTGTAAAAATAAGAACTTATGAAAACTTTCTAAGATAAGATTAGTTAAGGATATACCAGAGCATATATTTGATTCTTCTAAAGTTTCTAACCCTTGACAATATGGCAATCAACATAAATCAAGTTTTAAATCAGTTAGTGAAGTCACAACTGCTGATGAATTATAGTTAATGCATATGGATCATTTTGGTCCCACACAAACTGGAAGCATTGGGGGCAAGTATTATGTATTTGTCTTGGTTAATGATTACACTAGATTTATGTGGGTCTATTTTCTGGAAAAAAAAGTCTTAAGATTTTTCTTATTTCAAAAGTTTTAATGCCCAAGACAAAAATGACAAAAACCTTCCATTGATAAATATTCATACTGATTATGGAGTATAATTTAATAATTCGGATTTTGAAACTCCTTTTAGTAGAAAAGGCATTACTCACAACTTCTCATCACCTAGAACACCTAAACAAAATAATGTTGTTGAAAGAAGAACAAGAATTATTCCAGAGATAACTAGAACCATGTTGAGTGAGTATTCTGTAGCCAAACATTTTTGGGATGAAGCTGTAAGTACAGCTTGTTATACTATAAATTGAGTTATTATTAGACCTTTTCTTAATAAAACTATTTATGAGTTATGGAATGGTAGAAAACCTAGACTTTTATACTTTAAGGTTTTTGGTTGCAAGGTATTCATTGTGAATACTAAAGAAAATCTACATAAATTTAAACCAAAATCTGATGAAGGAATTTTCATAGGCTACTCCACAAGTTCTAAGGCATATATAGTTTTCAACAAAAACACTTGTACTGTTGAAGAGACGGTGCATGTTAAATTTTATGAAACTGATCCTTTTATTTTTAAATAACCCCTACCTACATCTTCAGATGTGTTTTCAAAAACTGATTTTCAACCTCTGATAGAATATCCTTCTGATAAGGAAAATGTTCAAGAAGATATTTCTGAAACATTTACCCTAGATGATTTCTTACCCTATGTTGATGAACAGGTTTTTCAAAACCCAAATCAGTCGTTTCTAAAGAATCATCCTAGTGATAGCATCATTGGAGATGTGAATCAACTCGTAAGGACTAGAAGTTCCTTAAAATATTAAGTAGAATATCTAGCATTCCATTCCCTATTATAACAAAAAAGAAAAGATAAAGCTTTAGGTGATGATGATTAGATTAACTCTATACAAGATGAACTAAATGAATTCGAAAGGAATAAAGTATGGACCTTGGTTGAAAGACCTAAGGAAACTTCTGTTATTGGATTAAAGTGGTTCATTAGAAATAAGTGTGATGAAAATGGAATCATTGTAAGAAATAATGCTAGATTAGTTAGTAAAGGATATAATCAACAAGAAGGAATAGACAATAAAGAAACATATTCTCCTGTAGCTAGACTAGAATCTATTCGTATTTTACTTGCCTTTGCAGCATTCTTTAATTTCAAACATTTTCAAATGGATGTGAAATGTGATTTCTTTAATGTTTATATTCAAGAGGAAGTTTTTGTTGAACAACCTCAAGGATTTGATGATACAAAACATCCTGATAATGTTTTTATACTTACCAAATATGTGTATGACATTAAACAAGCCCCTCGAGCTGGTATGATAAACATACAAGATTTTTGCTTCAAAATAACTATGTTAGGTTAAATTAATATTCCACGCTTTTTATTAATAAAGATAAGAAAAAAGTATTGATTGTTCAAATTTAGTTTGATGACATTATATTGGGTTCAACTTAGTAATCTTTAACTGATTCCTTTGCAGATCTAATGAAATTTGAGTTTGTAATTCCTATTATGGATGAGTTATCATTTTTCATCCATTTTCAAATTTCTATAAAACTATAAGGAATATATATATATCAACATAAGCATATTAAATATCTTCATAAAAAGTATGGATATGACAACACTAAGTGTATAATTCCTCCCATTAGTACCCCAAAAACACTTTATCTTGATTAAGTTAGGAAACCAGTAGATCAAACAACTTTTAGAGGTATGATATGAAGTCTAAATTACTTGAAATCTGGTGGTCTAGACTTAGTGTTTTCAGTTTGATTATGTGCTATATATAAATCCAATCCCAAGGAATATCATTTAAAGGGAGTGAAAACAATTTTTTGGTACTTAATGGGAACCAGGGATTTAGGACTATTTTATACTTCTGAAAATGATTTTGTTTTAAAATGTTTTTCTGAAGCTGACTTTGGTGGATGTAGAATGGATAGAAAATGTACATCCAAAATATGTCATTTCTTAGGAGATTCATTAGTTTCATGGTCATATAAAAAGCATCACTCAGTAATTCTTTCCATTGCTAAAGATGAATATGTAGCAGTTGTAGTTGTTGTGCTCAAATGTTGTAGATGCAACACACACTCATAGACTATGGTATGAGTTTTACCAAAACACAATTTTTTTGAGATAATACAAGTTCCATCTCCCTAAGTAAAAACTTTGAACATCACTCTCGTTCAAAGCACATAGATATGATGCATCACTTTATTAAGGATCACACACAAAAATGAGATTTCATTCTTCAATTCATCATAACACAAGATCATCTTGCTGATATTTTCACCAAATCTTTACCCTCTAATAGATTCGAATACATTAAACAAAAGTTAGGAATGATAACTATAAAGTAATATTCTTTGATTAAATTCTAGTTACACCAATCTCCTTATAATAATAAACTTCTTTTTATAAGGGGAGTACATTTTCTATGAAGTTTTTCATGTTTTTCATATTATATTTTTTCATGTTTTTTTCTCACAATGAAAATTCTCGGACCTTATGTTTTCATAATGAAAATCATCGGACCTGAAATTTTTGTAATGGAAATTTTTGGAATTGAGAATTTTCATAGTTAGTTTTTAAAAAAAATTCATAATGAAAAATTTTTGTAATAAGTTTTTCAAATTATTTGTAATGAAAATTTTCATAGTCGGTTTTTCAAATATTTTCGTAAGGAAAATTTTCATAGTTAGTTTCTGAATATTTTTCTACTGAAGATTTTTGTGCTGAAATTTTTCATATTAATGTTTTTTGTACTGATTTTTTTTGTACTGAAAATTTTCATACCGAAATTTTTCTTACTGATTATTTTTTTAATAAAGTTTTTCATAATGAAGATTTTTGAACTAATGTTATTCGTACTGAAGATTTTTGTAATTAAGTTTTTCATACTGAAGATTTTCGTAATGAATATTTTCGTAATGAAGATCTATGTACTCAATTTCTTTTTTGTACTCATGTTTTTTTAATCTAATGTACTTCAAGAAGAATCTTCCTCAATTTGAATAATTCTCCTGACAATCTTAAAGGTATGATTCTTTCTTGAGTTTTCGTAATCATTTTTTACTTGCAGTTAGTTTCTTTTGTTTTTAAAATTTCCCGGATTCTAGTTTCCTTAAATCCTAATATTTTCCTTTTAAACCATACGAGAACGGATTAAACAAAAATTTTCCTTATGGCTATCATTTCAACCGTCATATCAGATCAGAATTATTCTTAGCCTTTGGATTCAAAGGGGATGTTCAACCATCACTTCTTCGACTATCTAAAGGGGATCCCCGATGGTTGTCCCACATTTGTTTTCAAAGCATGTGTGTGTCGAAGATCTTCCCCTCTACAAAAGCTGATTCCAAATTCTCCAGAAGTGCTCAAGTACGAATGTCTGCAGAGGTTCCTTCTCAAGATACGTCTATTGTCAAGACGATTTAGGAGTGGAAAATATATAGGGACATGTTGTTACACCCCAAATTTTTCAACTAGTATGACTCTATTATCTCAAAAAATATCAAGCTCAGTGGTTGGGAGAGTGTAGCTATTTCAAAGACAGGAGCTCAGGATGTTGTTTATCTAGATCTACTCATAGAATTATATGAATCTGTTTTCTTATTTTAGGAAGAAGGTATAGAAAATTATCATTCAAAATATATAGGAAGACATATAAGCTTTCTTACACCAAGGATACTAGCTTGGTGGGGCTATCATATAATGGGGAAGCGGAGTTTTTCTCTCAAAAAATACCATATGTACAAGGAAGATTAATCAAGGTTAAGGTTAGTGAATGCCTTGGTCTTACTGATGTGATGAAAACAAAGATTTCCCATCTATCTACCAAAAATTGGATTATACAATTATGGATTGAAGGCCTCATCGTACAGAGAAAGGGTGACAAGGACACCCTGGATGAAAAGTGACATGTACATCTTGGATTTTTTGGTAAATCTAAGAAAGGTCAACCTCATAAATTATATTATCATTATGATTGAGAATATCAAGAATGGGAATTTGAGTTTTCAGATTATTATGTATCCTTCCTTACATTCTATGTTAATAGTTCGGTGCAAAGAATCTTTCAAGATCACCTACAGCTCCAAGCCGAGGAATTTCAAGGTGATGCTAATCATTGATGACACCCTCAAGAGAATGAAGGTTGGTTTCTACAAGGAGTCAGGAGAATTTTATGATCTGCCAACAGATGTGGTAGAATCCATTATGAAGATTGTTGGAGAGGATGAACCATCAAAGACATCATGGAATAAAAGGAAGCTAAAGGAAGTAGTAGCTGAAGGAAAAACACCTAAGTCTAAGGAAGTCATATCCACACCTCATAAACCTAGGAATCAAAAATCCTACCCAGATGAGGTGGTAGTGAAGTTGAGGGAGGATAAGGAGAATAGAAAAGCAGGGGAGCCACAGTTCGGTTTGGAACCTGCTGAGGCTAAGGCCTTGAAAGAGAAAGCTGTTGATGAGCTAGTGAATCAGAGCATGTAAAAGAAGCTGAAGAAAAAGATGTCAGAGGCTGAAATTTGTAAATCCCTTATGAGGGATACTGATGTTTCATCTAAACAAATTCTCATACTGGAAACATTCCTAGTATAAAATTTACTGGAGACTCCAGGTAAGTGGTTTATGACTATGGAAAATACACAAGAGAGGATTGTGAAATAGAAGGAAACTGCAAAATAATTACAACAAGCTGAGACTAGTGGTGGATCTGATGATGTGATTAAGAAAGTTAAATATTATCAGGAAAAGGAATGTTCTTCTGAGAAATTGTCAATATGGACATCTCAAGCCGGATCGTCAAAACATGTTACTCCTAGAGATGATGACAACGGTGAATAAGTGGAAGGGAATAATTTGTTAGAGGAAGAGAGTCTTAATCACGACTTCATTCCTCCTGAAGAAGTTGAGGCTGGAACTGAGAATGAAAAATTTGATAAAGATATGATTGTATAATTATCTGAGAGTGAGCATGAGTCTCAAGATGACGAAGCAGTATCGAAAATAAACATGGGGAAACAAGTGGTTTCTGATACCCCAACAGAAGAAATTTTGAAGAAGAAGTAAGATGGAGGATCCTCTAAGTGGAAACTGGTGGAGTTAGTGGAAGAATTATCTTCATGTAAAAGGTCTGATTCAAAGTCATCTACCTTAGGACATGATGTTGATGTTCAGTCCCTGAAGAAGCTGGTGGATACCATTCCAATAATTCCATCAATTGATTCTAGATACCATATACTTCAGCATAGAATGAACCAAAAGTTAAAATACTTATCCATGGTGATGGGTAGATGTGTTAAGATTGAGGCTGATCACAAAAATTTCTTGATCAACTATGAATATCACAAAAAATATTACAATAAAAGGATCAGATGGTATAAGAAAATTGTGGTAGATCTGGATGAGATTGATCAATTTCATGAAGATGTAAATGAAAGAATTTGATACTGAAGATACCAAAATCAAGGATCTTACAAACAACTTTAAGTAAAAGATGACTGTAGAAAAAAATACTCAGATTTGAGAGGTGATAGACTTGAATGGGAAGTTGAGATATTTTCTCCAAAGGTAGAAAACTGAAAAGGATCTCTGGATCGAGATGGAAGAAAATCTTATCAAGAAAGATGACTTGATGAAGGATCAGGTAGAGGCGCTAAAGGTTCAAGAGGATAGGATCACAACACTAGAAAAAAAAGCATTAGAGGAGAACAAATAACTAAAAAAAGGTAATGCCCAAAAAAATAAGAAAAATTAATCCCACTCCAATATTTTGTTGTATCTATTTTTTTTCTTGTATTAATTCACCTAATTGTAATGAAATTATGGTTTCTTGTTTTGTTTTGACGTCTATAATAATATTTCATGTAACATATTTTTATCCATTCCCTCAAATTTTTTTTGAAAATCAAAAAGGGGGTGAAGGAAAAAGAATTCGAAAGGGGAGAAAGAAAACGATTTCTAAGTAAATAAACTATCCCTAAGTTAGGGGGAGTTTATCCAAGGGGGAGTTCCCATTACGAAGATTTCCACATTCAAATGAAAATTATCATTATGAAAATCTAGAATACAATCCTTAGTGTTCCGAAGCCTAAAGGAAAGTTAGTCGTATTCACCATTGTCCATATATAAAGGGTGATAAGTTTTCTTTCAAAGTATAGAATTTTTTTTCTATGACTATATATTCTTTTTCATAAGGATGTTTGTGCATTCGAAAAATGGGGAGATTGTTGAGTCAATAAGGTTTTCCTTATGACTTTTCCATTCCTTAATTCAAGGGGGGTATTGTTGAGTTATTAGGGTTTTCTTATGACATTACCATTCCTATTGTTTTAAAAATCACAAACACCTAATCTCAATGAAAAATATATTTTTACCATTGTTTTACTTCAATATGGAAAAATTTCCTTCCTCAAGGAAATTTATCCTTACCTTGTTTCATTGTATATAACATATTTTTTCTTAAGTATAAAATTCAAATTGAGACCAAAACCTCGGAATCCTATAAATACCTATATATGAATCATTCTTCTCTAGGATCTGAATTCTCAGAATTCTGATTACGAACTCTTTTGAGTTCTGACTCTAAATTCTAACTACGAATTCTGGATAAGAACTATTCTTAGTTTTGGCTCCGAATTCTAACTACGAATTCTGGATACAAAATCTTCTTGTGTTTGGACTCTGAATTCTTAATCAGAATTATGGTTACGAACTCTTCTGTGTTCTGACTCCGAATTCTGAATTTGAAT
The DNA here is from genome assembly GCA_963277665.1 of Viscum album. Lineage (NCBI taxonomy): Eukaryota > Viridiplantae > Streptophyta > Magnoliopsida > Santalales > Viscaceae > Viscum > Viscum album. Next base: position 898,469,399 of record OY728138.1, read on the forward strand.
TCTGGTTATGAACATTCAAAGTTCTGACTCCAAATTCTGAATATGAATTCTAGATACGAACTTCTCTATGTCCTCACTTCGAGTTATTTGAATATGGGCTCTGAACTCTCATGAGTTCAAACATCGAATTCTTATGAAATATGACTCCAAACATTTTGAGTTTAGGTTATGAATTCTTATGAATCCAGAACCCAAATTTCCTTGAAATTCAGACTCCCAAATTCTATAGAATTCAGGTTATGAATTCCTAGAAAACAGAATCTGAATATCATTGTATTAATAGACTACAAATTTATTTTTTGTCTAGACTCCGAACCTTCATTTTCTTACACTCCAAATATGTAACATTAGTTATATAACCATATTTTTCTTACACCTGTTTTATTATAAAACGATGTCTTGTTTTCAATTACTAACTAACCATTGTTTGAGTGAAACGTGTACAGGTCCCTCTGAAATTCAAGGAAATGTATGACCATTGGAGGAGGGATATGACTGTTGAAGTCATGCCTATAAATAGGGGATCATTTGAAAGAGCTCAAAACTTTTGAACAAGAAGTGATCATTGAAAACTGTGATTACATGCATTTGAAGTGATTTTTATAGAGAGAGCCTCTTATAAAATCTAAAGCTTCATGTAGAATGTTTTAATGAGTTGTTCAAACTTTTATTACTGCAGATTTTCTTAGTGCATAGGTTAGATTTCCTTAAAATTAGAGACTTCGGGTTGTGAAGTCAGAGGTGTCTATTTCATTACAAATCGATGGCTTGCGGGTATAGCAAGACAGATACCGATTTTTGGATTTATGGCGTACCAGGGTTTGGGTAAGACAGAATTTCGTGAAAGTATAAATCAAGGGACCTCTTATCCAGGGTTATTGGATACCCTCCCTTTGGGTTAAAATAGTTTCTACATGTTACTTGTAGTGTTACTACGTTGTTTTCCACTGTGAATATTTATTTTTGAGGAATGTATAACTATCTTATACATCCTTATACTTGTACTCTAATTTAGTTAGATACTATACGCTCTAAGGTAGAATCTTAGTTGTTGTAAACTTTTGTTATGTTTCATTTCCAGAATCACTTTTCGAAACAAGCATGTATTTAGAACATAGAGGTGTTGTAAAATTTGGTTATAAAAAATTTCCTTAAAGAATTTTTTAAAGTATACAATTCACTTCCTCTTGTATTTGTATCTCATTTTACACATTTGATCCTACATTTGGTATTATATAGTATATCATACTCACACATACCATCTAAAAAATATCATCTTATAATGAATAAGGTAATAATCAAATTAAGGATTTATATATTGTATATGAATACATTATTGTATTACCAAAGGAATTACATGAAAATCCTCCCAGAGTGTGAAGTTGAATTTTTTGTTGATTTTATACCTCATGAATAACAAATATCAATGAATCCCTATATAATCATCACTATTGAATTAGTGGAGTTGAAGAAGTAACTATAGGATTTGGGTAATAAGGGGTTCATTTTCCCAAGTGTTTTTCCATGGGGGACGATATTATCATTTTTAAGACGATAGATTGATAAATGTGGATGTGCATTAATTGTAAGGAAATCAATGTTGTTACGATAAAGAACAAATTTCCTACACCTTGCATTGATGAACTCACTGATCAAAATAATGGAGACAAGTATTTTTCAATGATTTATCTTTGTTCTGGGTTTCATCAATTGCATGAAAATAAGGAATACATTCCAAAGAAAGCTATTTGAATAAGGTATGGAGTTTACAATAATTCCATTTGTATTGACTAATGAACAATTTATTTTTATGGTTCTAATGAATGCAGTGTTCAAGTAATATATCAATGATTTTTTGGTATTCATTGATGAAAATATATTGTATTCTAAATTCTATGTAAACCATGATAATCACATTCAAATAATTTTTATGACTCTTAAAAAGAATGAGTTAAATTATAAATTTTATAAGTTTGTTTCTTATATTGATTATGTTTTTTCATTGTACATATTTTTTCAAGGGATGGAATCATTGTACATCTTTCAATGGAAAAAGGCAGTTAAATAATTTCTTACACCAATGAACATAACTGAGGCATGTTTTTTATAGGTTTGGAACATTACAATCAGAATTTTGTTAAGATCTCTTCATGATTGAATTACCCATTAAAATAGATTACATGTAATGGAATTTTACTATTATGATAAAGGAATGATAATAATGGTTTTTGTAAAAAAAGAGGACATTGGTCAATGATCTACTTTTGAATCATCCATCATAATGTGATAAGTTTATGATATATAGTGATACATCGATGAATGGACATGGTTGTTTCCTAATGAAAAATGATAATTTTATTTCATATGAATCAATTTAATTGATGTCTGGAATATAAAACTATAAAACCCATGAGCATGATTTGGTAGATGTAATCATTGGTTTGAATATATATTGACATTATTTCTTTAGAACAAGATGCTAGATATACATAGATCCTAAAAGCTAGAAGTACATCTTTCCCTAAGAAGCGATCAATATGAGATAAAGTAAACAAATCAAGCTACTCAGAATTATTATTTACAAATACACAATAATTCTAGGAATGAAAATAAGGTAGGGGAAAAATTGAGAAGGAATTATCATATCAATTTTACCTAAATGAGTATTGAAAAGCATCCTATGTTTATGGTCCTAGTAATGGGAATATATATGTAAGGGAAGAAATCAGTAATTTTTGAAATGATTAAAGAACCATCAATATTATAGAAGATAAATAATTTTAAAATGGATGATGAGAACTTATATAAGAAGAATAAAGTTGTGAAAAAGTGAAATTTGCAGACATTGTTTGTGAAGGCGAAGTTCTGAATTTTAGGAATCAATTATATCTTCCATCTATACATGATCTAAAGAGGGATTTTTTATGACATAAATAGATCAATTTTTTATATTCACCATTGTACCATAAAAATTTATAGGGATTTCAAGGAACATTTGTGCAGGGAAAAAATAATGCAGGAAATTGTGGATTATCTGTCAAGATGATTGGTTTTTCAACAAGTTAAAGCTATGAGGAAAAATCCTAGAGGTTATATATCATCTAATTGTATTCACAGGTGTAATTTAGAGGATATTATTGTATAATTATTCATGAGAATACCAAAAACACTAAGAATGTGTGATGTAAGATGGGTTATTGTTGATAACCTTACCAAATATGAACATTTACTTTCTATAAGATAATATTTACCTATGAATCGCATCACAAGGATATATATTAATAAATTAATGAGACTTAATTCTACAACTCTATAAATTATTTCTGATCAATATCCCTTCTTTATATCAAAATTCTGGAAGAGAATTTAAAAGTATCCTGATACTTAGCATCATTTGAGAATTTTCTACCATCTTATGACTGATGGAAAGTCAGAAATAATGATTAAAAAAATATAATACATTTTGAGTTAAAGTTAATAAACATTAAAGATATGTGGAATCAGTATTCACCTTTGGTTGAGTTTTCTTATAACAATAGTTTCCATTGATTTATTTATATCGTTTCTTATAAAGAAATATATGGAAATAGATTTCACACTTCAAGTTTTTGGGATTAGGTCGGTGAAGGGAAACTCATAGGACTAGTACTTTTTGAAGAGACAATAATGGAGGTAATGTATTTTCATGATCACATCAAAGTAGATCAATGTATGAAAAAGATATATTCTAATAATCTGTGGAAGGATTTGGAATTCCAAGCTGGAGATTATGTTTTCTTGAATGTAAATCTATATATGGGTGTTATAAAGTTTGGTTGTAAAGGAAATTTGTACCCTAATACATTAGATCTTTTTATATTATTAAAATAATAATTATTTTTTCATATTGTTTGGAAATGCCTCCAAAACACTTAGAAATAAACTAGTATTCCATATATCATTGCTAAGGATATACATGATAGATCCAATTAATGTTCCCACCTATAATGAGATAGAGTTATAACCTGATCTATCAAACTATGAATGAACCCTCTATATTCTTTATAAGAGAGAGAATTTATTGAGAAATTAGACAATGCGTTTGGGAAAGGAACACTAAGGGAATAAAAAAGTGAGGATGAAACATGGGAACCATAGGATATTAGGAAGAAGAACTACCCTCATATTTTTTGAAGGTAATAACCCTAAAATTTCAAATATTACTTTTTAATGGTGGAATAATATGACACCCCAATACTATACACATTTTTTATTCTAGAATAAATTTAATTTTGTTATTAGTTTACATGTACAAAACAGTTGATTTTAAAAAAAACCATTGTTTTTATGCTTTTAAAACTTAATTAAATATTAAAATTTAACACTTTAATACAAAATATTTTTCAAAATAAGATTAAATTTTAACTTTAGAATACTAAAATTATCTTATTGTTATTTTGGGGTTTTTTTTGACATATTTCAAATATTGATTAAAAGTAAGAAATACAGAATTTTATTTGAAAAATGTAATTCATTTAAATAATATAAAATGAAAAAAAAATTGTTTTTATAGTCAATATAGATAAATTATAAATAAATGTATCCAATAAAGGTTTTTTTGAAACATTTTTATATTGAATTTAGATATAAAAACTTTCTATACTTGTGAATATTTCCACTTCTAAAACCCGGTTTCTCACCACATTTGTAGGATAAATTATAAATTACTTTTTTCCAATAATGTGGAATGAATTTTAAAAAATGGATTATATATTTTAAATTTTAAATTTTTTTGTTTTATGATAATTCAAACATAATTTTTTACCAAAATTATTCGTGAAAATATATAAAATTAATTACACTCATAAGGGTAAAAATGAGTTTACCTAGGGGTTAAACGTTGAGTATAAGGCGTCAGAATGACTGGAAAATTAAAAAAAACATTTTTAGTGCATATTTAGACCTTATAAATTATATGATTTATAATGTATCCTTATTGGGTCATAATGAAATGAAAAACATTTGGGTGTAATTCATTATATAAAAATAATTACATGTGTACCACTTACCCAACTTATAAAAGGCCTTCCACTATCCCCTATACTTCACACCATAAAACCACTTTGATTTGGTTTAAAATGAAGAAAATAACTCTGTATTTTCCCTAATATCATCCTATAATCTGTATTATTGGATCAAATCCTACCTAGGATGACATTAGTGTTAACCTAAAGAGGATCCCAGAAGAAGAGGTAATGTTCTTCTCAATTCATTTTTATTTTTTAAATTAACCAAGTCCTTTAATTCTTATTAAAACATAAATATATAATAACATAAATATATTCCATATAATGAGGTTTTTTATGTTTATATTAATACATAAAACTTCACACAATTCCATAAAATGGGTTACGAAATCATCATCTAGCTGTATGGAGTACAACCTCCTAGTGAACAGACTCTATTTATTTTTCCATTAATACCATTCAAGGTAGAGAATAATAGTAAATATATAGTATTTATATGATATAAATTATATTTATGATGTTATTATTCTTTTTTAATTACTATGTTACACATTCTTTCTTTTCCTTCCATTTTGTGAGAATATGATATCATTGCTCATGTATATGGTAGACTACAACCTTGCGAAATGATGTGAGTCATTCACACCTTACATGGAATGTATTAGGTAATTTTTTAAAGAAAAAATGTAATATATATAAAATAATAACAATAATATATTGATAATGTATATATATATATATATATCATTAAATGTTCATTCTCTCAATACGATAAGAAAATTGAAACAACATTCATGCGTACGTATGACCTACTATCTCCATGAATGGTGCATTTCATTTCCAATAACAATTTTTTGATTAATAAAAATAAATATATACTAAATATATTTGATTTTAAATCACATTTTAATTTATGTTGATTATTAAATCTCCATTGAAGAAAGAGGAAAAATATACCACAAGTCAAAAAATACTTGAAAAAATAAAATTAACACCCAAAACAATTAAAACAATGAAATATTATTAACAAATAAGTGATACTATGTTATAAAAGGAACATATATGATATTATAAATATTAATATTGTTCTGTTATAAGTTTATAACATGATTAAAATCGTTATACATGATGTTAAATAGCGTTCTACGAAAGGAAGTGTATGGTAAGGGATTTCGTCTGTATTTACATTCTATTAAGAATTATTTTTTATTTTTCACAAATTCAATTTTATGTGGTGTAAATAATTTTAATTTTAAATGTAATATGATGATTTAAATTTCATATTATTTTTAGTTCCAGTCATAATTATTTCATCCTATAGGATTTTTCTTAAAAAATAAAAATTCATAAAAGTTATTATGAAATATCACTTTCTTTTGGGATTGTTAAGTTTTTCTTAAAATAATATCTTTATTGTATTTATTTTTCTATTAAATTTATTTCATTTTCAATATATATATTCATTTTAAATTTATATTATTATTTCAAAAATAATATATCATTTTTTCATTAGGTTTTTACTTTTAAAAATATTGATTAATATCGAAATATTGTTAAATATTCATCATTTACTCAAAGATATTTGATGAGGAATATTTTTAATTAAATTGATTATTTGATATATGAGGAATGATTTAGACATGTTTTTCATGGGTTGGGTGCTATTTAATATAACCCCCTTGATGGATTGATAGTCTCATGTGACGAATCTATTGTCCAAATCAGATGGGTTTTTATGCACTCTGTTTTAAACTTTCTTGTGAATGGTCTTGAGTGTAAAGGTTCCATGTGAATAATAAACATATAGTCCAATATTTAATAACTTCATTCAATAAATATTTAGTTCTTATTATTATTATCCATGATTTTTTTTTCTATGAAATTAACAATGAATTCATTTTATTCTATGTTTATTAATTAAATGGAATGTGTTTCAATTTTTTACCTGGCTATATTGATTATGCCATATCTAGTTATTTAGGTGGAATGTGCCTTAGTTTATATAAAATACCATATTGATTATGATTATTGATTCATTATTTCTTCCAATGTACTTAATCTTTAACTAGGATTTGATATCACCCTTATATTGTTTCTTTCTGCCGGGATTTGAAGATGAATTCTTGTAATGAGTTTCAAGGATACTATGATTTCACATTTGTTATAATTTATTTTGTTTTCCAAATTTGATATTAGGATCATGTATATAATCTGGTTTTCTAAAATATTTGGTCATTTTTTATTTGAATAATGTATTTATGAAAATTTAATAATGTAAGTCACTAACTTTGGGTTACTGGGTTCGAAGTTGTTACAAGTGAACTTCAACCAGCATCATGAAGCCCATAAGAAATTTATGCCCCCTATAATAGAATGTCACATATAAATACTATAAATAAGAATATATGTACATTTTTCATCCCATAAGTCACCTACATACCAATATCATATATAATTTCCTATAATATTACCATTATTACTTTTACTATTTTTATGAACTACTAACAAAGATTATGTTTCAATTTAGTTTGAAACTGAAGGAACATTAAAAAAAGAAAATAAATAGCTTGAGATGGATTATTATGGATTGAGATGAATCAAATTAGGATAAATTTGACTGATCTGAATTAAAATAGAAAAAATGATAGGATGTTTTCCGAGATCAATCTACAAAACTGCTCTGGCCATGTGATTCTATGAACTTTTGATAAATAACTATAGACAGGGGATTTATCCAATTAATTAATGTTCAAGTGTGATGGACTCATGATTTTTATACAAGTATAAAAATATGATTCATCTCAACTAGAGACTAATGAATAATGTCTGATAACCCTTAACATGATTGATTCACATCATTGAATAATGGACTTATGATGACCAATTTGTTTTATATGAAATTCCATTTTAAATTGATAAATGATTTGTTATGAAATGATTTTATAGAAAGAACATGTAATTTGTTGGTTGTAATTTAAAAATTATAAAATATATCCTATTAGATATAAAGACAAATAATCATCTTGATTTTTCATAATATATCGATTGTGAAATGAATTTTAATATTGTTTTATATTAAGGGTTTTGATAAAATCTAATTTTCATAGATGGAAGGAGTGATGAAATCAACAAGCTAGATAAAACCATATGAATCCCATTTTCTATAGATTCCATGGGAGATAGAATAAATGATATTTTCAATTGACTAATCCATAAATTAAATTAAAACACCTAAGAATGAATTAAATCATTTATGAGTGAAGTTGATGCTTATAATTATTATCACCCAAACTGTGTTCTCTGAACCACCCAATGAAATAACCAGCATTAAAACCCATACCATTAATGCATATGCTGGTATAATATGGGGTTATATATCTAGATCCTAGTAGTATTAATTTTTATATTTTCATTTTTAATAAAATAATAATTATATTTTTGTATTTCCAATATAAAAATTTTACAATAGTTGATAAGAATAAAATTTTTATACGAAAAAACTGAAATTTTATTTTATTTTTGTAAATATTAATATCCAAATAAAATAAAATTTTTGATAAATTAATGAATTGTAAAATAAAATTTTATTTTTATATAATATTCTTATTAATTAATATTTATATTTAATTAATAATATAATATGTTGAAATCCAATATAATCTTTTAAAGGATCAGAAAACCATTATTGTCAAGAAAATATGTATTTTTCATCAAATGAGAATTTGGATTTCCATTTTTAAATTCACTAATATATAATTATTTTATAAAAATAAATAATATTTTTAAATTCCCCACCTGGTAATTATCCAATGGTTAATGTTTCATATTTTTCTTGAGACAATAGAATTCTTATGAAAAAATTAAATACGTTATTAATATAAGGTATAAATTATGAATTGATAATATCCCAAAAGTAATGTAATAAATAGTATAAAGGGAATAAAAGACCAAAAATATATTTCCTAATTATAAAATTGTGATTTTTATTTTATTTAATAATATTATGAGACCTTAATGAATCCCACAAAAACTTGATTATATATTAATATTTTAAAATCAATTCAAATACGAATCACCTCCACATCACTAAGGGTATTATTTTAAGGGTTTTTGTTCTTAGAAATATGAAATATTTGGAATCAATTATCTTTGGTAGAAACCATGGTAAATAACCATTTTAAGGTTTATTTATTTATTATCTTATCAAATAGAATCCAAACCTATGTTTTTTAAATATTAAATAATTCCCCACTTTTCTTATAAATACCCACCCATCCTACATCTAATATTCAATAAAGACCCATTTTTCATGAGTTTAGTCTACATATCCCTCTCTAAATGCTACTCAATGCTTTCATAATCTCTTAATAATATCCTCCGAATCTTTCAGAAGTGCCCTCTCAAGGTAAGGGACTCTCTCCATTTTTTTTATTTCAAGTAATTCCTTTATACTATGACATTCTCATTTCAAATTTTCCATGTTGTTATTTATTTTTACACATAAATTTCTTATCCTTATAATTCTCATGTAATGGGAGACCAAATATCACAATCATTCACCCCTTTTAGAAACCTTAATGTACAACCTTTAATCCTCCAAAATTATCATGTGAGTTTCTATTCCAAACATATGCATAGTGAATAACCATTCTTATTTTTACTAAATGTAATTCACGTAGTAGAATATATACTTTATTAATTAGGGAAATATATACATATAATACAATCTTTTTAATCATGGGTCTATACTTAATTAATTGGAATCTTATGTTGTATGATCTATATGGAACACAAATTCATGTACATGGTTTGAATGTGACTGGTGGTCCAAGAATTATATATCCCTTCAAAGAATTGGGTAATTTTAATATTTTATGTGATACAATTTATGGTTTATGAGAGGTTCTCCAAATAAAAATATGTAATTATGTATCATTGGTAATGCTTGAATCGTGCTTACGATTTAATAAAATAGTAATTAATATGTATTAAAGATATGGGTCTTCAAAGTTGGTATCAAGAGAAAATATAATTATTTTTTGGAAGTAGGATTAGAAAAATATATTGAAATCCTTAGGGATATTACTAAAAAAAAGTAAAAAATAGCTATTTTTGGGATATATGGAGTAAGTGGTTTCAAATAAACTAAATTATTGTTTCATTACTACAAGTAGATGTGGGTCTGGTATAGTGGTACCTAGTGGTAATAACCTGAAAATGGTGCAATGGGATTTTACAAAATCATCACTTGGTAAATGAGAATGTGGCCTTGAGACACACCTGGTTTGAAACTCATATGGGTTATGATTTCGTAAATTCAAAATCTCTTTAAAAACCATTATGATAGAAAAATGAGCATAAAATTTTAGGCTAGGAAATAGATCATGTATAACATAGAGTGAATCCTAAAAACTCATAGGTTAAGGAATAGATATCATTTTTGAGTCATTAATTAAGTATTCTTTATTTACCATTTATATGTTTAATAGTTTGATAATTCTCATCATTAAGTCTATTTTTTAAGAAGTAAATAATTATAATGATAGTGATTTAATGACTGGAAGACTTATCATCCATTCACAAAATTAAGAAGTCTTATGTGAATATGATTCTATGAATTATTTCATATTATCAAATTTGAGTAGCATTATTCAAACACCACATTAAGAGTTATTCGTGAAGATTATAAATTGGTCAATTATTGTATCACAAGAATATAACTCATGACCTATCAAAATTTCTGGGTTGAATTGAATATAAAACTTGTGATATTCCATTTAGAAAAAATCAATGAAATTATGGTTTTTCACTAACTATACTTATACAAATAACAGATAAATTTATAGGAGAACTAAGTCACCATCCTAGTAAAAAATATCCTTATTTTTCTAAGGAAAATATCATCCTAGTTTACATTCCCATATTTTGGGAATATACTGATGTGTTTCTGAAAGAATTGCATCATCTTCCTCCTAATGGATAATATGATTTATCAATCAAACCTATAAATGAACTTTCCCAATATTCTAGATTCAATATTAAATGGAAATTATTTATCTTGAATAGATGAAGATGAAACTACATGAGAATATGGATAATGATTTTATACCCCCAATTAATTCACCATGTGGTGTAGTGATTCTTTTTCTCTAGTATAAGTATGGGTCAATTTACCTCTATGTGAATTAGCAGGATCTCAAGATGATCACGATAATGAAAATGAATCATATTCTCCATATTTAATACTTTTTCAATTTTCTATTAAGATTTATATAATTCTTTGTGGTAGATCATCAGTCAAGATATTTTCAGATAAATAAGATAGAGGAGGATATCCCCAATACTATTTTTCATACATTGTATGTGCATTACAAGTCTATAGTGATTCTTTTTGGACCCAAAAATTCTTTATCTATCTTCATAGATTAAAAAAATATAGTCTTTAGGGATAACCTCAAAAAAAATTAGTATTTATAAAAGATATTATTATCTAATAAAACTGTAAAGATGAACATGAGGAGGATTTGAATATTATACTGAATACTTTGAAAATGTAAAATTTTCATGAAAATTATAGTAAATCAAGGATTTTAATCAACAAAGAAACATTTTTAGGGCATGATATCCTTAGTAAAGGGATACCCAAGTATTTATAAAAAATTGTAATTAAAGGATGGAACATACCAACATTTGTGATAGAGATATGTAGTTTCCATGGATCAGTTGGGTAATATCATCAATTTGTGGCAAACCCTTAACTATTTTATATCCAAATTACCATGAAAACTTTTATGGGGTTCATGTTTTTATAGAATGATGAATGTGAAGAAACCTATGTTGAGTTAAATAATAGGTCAATCAATAAAAATATGATCACATTACACAACAATGTGGAAGGATTTCTGATCAATAATGTTGTATTAAAAATTGGATTGGGTTGTGAACTCATGAAAGTTGAAATATTTATAGACTATAGCTCATTATTATTAAAGATCCATTATCATAATTACCCAATGTATGATCTGAAATTGGCTACAATGGTCTTTATGTTGAAGATTTGATGACATTATCTCCATGGGGAGATGTAGGATATATATATACATATCATAGTATCCTAAAAAATATATTTTCCTGAAAGAAGATTAATATACATTCATGAAGGTGTTTAGAGATGATAAAGGATTATGTTTTCTCAATCCATTTCCATTATGGGATGTTGAACAAAGTGGGTGATGATATGAGTATAATGGACCCAACAACCCTATCAATGATATAGATTAACAGGCACCAATATTCTTAGGAATACGAGATGTAGTCATGAGAATAATTAAAGGATCTTCATCCTACCCTTATCAAATAACATATCAACCATCTATTCTAAATATGATCAAAGAGTCCCAAAATGGTGATGTGGTTCTACAGAAAAAGGTATTGAATATTCTATAGTTAAACATATCTAAAGATAGATTTATTATATTTGGAAGCCAGATATGTGTCACATAAAAACTAGAACTAAACAGGGAACCTCTTGATGGTTCACAAAGCCCATAATTCTCTATTCCTCTAGAAATAACCGATATATATATATATATAGATATGAAGAAAAAAATCTGGTGTGATAACATGAAGAGGGATATTGTAGAATTTATTTCTTGATGATTTTTATGCCAACATGTCATATTATTATTACATATGTCTATTGTTATGATAAACCATTTCCCGTAATCATAAATAAATTGGAAAACAAGACTATTGATTTCATTATAAGACCCCTAAGGAAATATAAAATAAGTAATTCCATCGAGGTGGTAATTGATCACCTTTCAAAGTCAGTGCATTTTATTTGTTTCAAGGATGATTTCACTCTTGATCAGATCAAAATTTACTCATAAGGGAAATGGTAAGACTATATGGAGTTCCAATGTCCATTGTATATTATTTATAAATGAGGTTTTCCACATGGTTATGGAGATGACTTCAATAATCATTGGATATAGAGTTGAGTTTTAGTACTACATATCACCCTCAGACGGATGGTCAGTTTGAGAAAACCATTCAATCTCTATAGCTAATGTTTAGAACATGTTCAATGGGTTTACAAGGATATTGGGATCAACACATTCTACTAGTGGAGTTCTCATATAAAATTTTATTCTATTCTAGCATTTAAATGAAACCTTATGTGGATCTGTAAGGGAAGTGGCGCCAGACTCCAACATAATGGGATAAAGTTATAGAGAGGAATATTATTGGACATTATCTTACAATATATACGATATAAAAGGATAAAAATATTTATAATCATTGGAAATTTTTGAAAAGATAACAGAAATGATATGCAGACTGTTGTTGAAGTGAACTAGAATTTGTGGTTGGAGATAAGTTGTTCCTTTTTATATCACTATGGAAGAAATTCATGAGGTTTTAAATGAATAGAGTTCTATTTCTGGGATAAATAGTCCCATTGGGCTTCCTTGATCTCATTGGATATATATCCTATTGAATTTAACACATACATGACAAATCATAAGTACAAGATGTGTTCTATGTACCACTCTTGAGTAACTACATACAATACTATTCATATGTATTGAATCTCAAAATTAAACCTTATTTGAATGATCTTTGATATTATGAGTAAATGGGGAATATCATAGATCATACAGAAAATGTTCTAAAAAGTAAAAATCAATTAGTTAATGATTTTTGGTGAAACCAAATTTTCAAAGAAGAAACTTGAGATCGAGGATATGTGATGAAACTAAATGACCCTCATCTATTTTATTATATGAAATGAAAATTTAGAGAATAAAATTTCAAAAGGGGACCCAAAATTTAATAAATTAAATTCTTTTTGGAATGAATGAATTATTAATTATGTAATATAGTTATAGAAAACTCAAGAACTACATTTCTTATTTCGGACCAATAATAAAATATACCATGTCATATTAAAAGAACATCAATCATATTAACCATGAATAATATAGAAATTTTATTGGGACCGTTAAGATTAATATACATTAGGGTTTATGATAAAGTATACTTTTCACAGATATAAGGAGTGATGGCCTTGAATGGTAGGATAATCCCATATGAATCCTATTTATTAGTGCTTTTGAGGGAGATAATATAAGTAGGATTTTCTATTAACCATTCCCATTTTAAAATTTAATAAAATATTGAATAAATGAAACCATTTATGGAGAAGTTAAATGTTTTCAAGATCATGCACCAAACCATGTTTTGAGAACCATCCCAAGAAAGCCCGACGATCAGACACCTTACCATTAGGTCACATGCCAGTTTAATAATGGATTATGTATCTAGACCCAAGTAGATTGAATTTTTAAATTTTATTTTTTATAAAATATTAATATCATTTATCCATTTTTATTATTACTATTTTATATTAGTTAATGAATGTTATATTTTGACAAGAACAAACCAAAATGGTATTTTTGGAAAACATTTCAATTTATCTAGAAAAAAAATGTGAAAAATTCTTGATTATATAAATAAATGATATTTTTATATAATAATATTATTTAATAATATTTATACATAAATGGTAATATAATTCTATTAAGTACAACAACATATTTAAATGGGTTAGAAATCTGTTATTTTTGTGAAAATTGTAATTTTTAATTAGTTTATATTTTAATTTGAAAGTTTAAATTCTCAAATTTTGGGAATTATTTTGTTAAAATAAATATTATATTTTAAATTGGAACATATAAATTTTATTATATTGATTTTTACATAATTTATCAGGACAATCAATTTTTTTTGTTAAAGGAAAACATGGTATAAGAATACGACATGTATTATGACATAATGATAGACCAAAAATGATATAATAAATTGCATCAATGGTATCCATGACCAAAAATATATTTCAAACTTATAATAATGTTTTTAGTTATTTTATTAATTTTATAAACCCTAAATGAATACTCGAAAACCTATATTATATTTTATGGTTTGAAAATCAATTTTTTATAAACATGGATCACATACACATTGCCAATGGTATTGTTTTATACATTATGATACTTGGAATTATTAGATATTTAAAATCACTTCACATTGGTTGAAAACTTGGGAATAAACCATGGTACAGTTTTTTCTTTTGATTATTTTATCACATAGAGTTCAAAACCGAATGTTATAAATTAATAATGAATTTCCTCTATTTTCATAAATACAAACCCATCCTCTAAATCATCATCAATCAAAACACATTGAAAAAAATTTCACACCTTATGTGTCTCTCTAAATAAATCCATATTTTTTCCCATGATCTTAAGTAACTCATCCTATGGTTTTAATAGTGCCCTCTCATAGCAAGAGACTCTCTCTTATTCTTTTTGTTTCATGTACTTAATTTATACTAAGTACTTTTGATTTAAAATTTTCAATGTTTTAATATGTTTTCCGACACCCTATTACGTTTTTATGATACCCATGGAATGAAATAACACATTTCACTCCCATTAAACCCTTTCAAAAACCATTATATTCACTCGTTATGTTGCAAACATTAGCCCAAATATTTTTTACAAACATTTGTATAGTGAATACCCATCCCCATTTCCACCCCAAGGTATTAACCTAGTTTCAAATATACCTCGTGGATTGGTTACTCTCATCCAGGTAACCCAAAAACCTTAATAATGGGGTTAATAGTGATCATAGTTGTTCTTCTGTTGTGTGATCATTGTATCACAAAAATTCATTTACATGATATGATTTTGACTGGTGGGCTTGAAATTAATATCCCCCAATTTTTTTCGGTAATGTTTCTATATCCTATGATACCATGTATAGTTCATGAGAGGTTATATGAAGTTCACAATTTTATGATTTCTTAGTGGGTTTCCTTGACTTATTATTATGATGTCATTTTTTATATTGTTGTTACATTTCTATGATGACTTAAAGTTATTATCTTATATTTTGATTTGATGATCATGTTTAGAATTTTAACCCCTTTTATGTCACATTTATACAAATATTAAGTAACATATATTATTTTATCACATTATTAATTGATTATTACCTTGTCGGGCGTTATAAAAAAACATTTTCTTATATACCACCCAAGTTATCTTGTGCCGTATTAGAATATTGATGGAATATAAGGGCATGTTATGGGATTTTACAAAAAAAATTGTACCATTTTTTCATGTTAATGTGTTATGTACCTAATTTTACAAAAAATACTAGGCCTCAAAATATTTTGGGATTGTATTATGTGTATAATTTTTTCATTTGTCATCAATTAAGGTGTATTAAATGTATGGTTGTTTATAGTAACTTGATATCATCTCTATGATCATTGGAGGATATTATATATAAGCTTGATCACATTTAATTGGGGATAAAATGAAATTATAATTTTGTTAAAATTCAAACTTGATTTGAAGAACCAATTTGAGGTTGGTTGAAATTATGTTTTGTAGGTGAATTTCTTATTGCAAGTCAAATTAATGAGTGAGATGAAAGATCATGTTCTATTATGTTGTGGAAATTGGATTGATGATGAGTGTTAAATATGTTCTTGAAAAATTCCATTGAGGAGCTGTTTTGTCCAAGTGACACTATCTCTTTCTAAACATAGTGGTATGTTAAGATCAAAACTAATAGATTAGTTAGTGTCAATTTTTGATATTACGGAGTTGATAAAAAATGAGGAAACCATTATTGAGTGAATAAAACACTATTATAAGTCTCCTAACATGAGTTTTGGATCATGTAAACCCATTATTAAATTCTTATATAGATCAATAATTAAATAAAAAGGAAACTAATAAATTATGGAGTGAATATGTAGTTTCTCACCTATTTAATTTTTGTTATTCTATGATATAATGTGCCAAAATATTGAGTGTATGATTGAGAAAAAAATACTGAATTTTTTTTGGGTGGATGATTGAAACATCCTTAAGAAGGTCTATTTGTCCTTAATATAGATCATTTCTTACATTTTAACACCTCTTCCTCAGTTTTTCCATAATTTTATACACACATGTGTAAAAATCACATTTCTTCCTTTGTTTATAATAATTAATGTTTTAAATAATTTCTATGATCACCTAGCCTTATTCCCTTTGGTTTGACTATAATATCCACACTATTATTGTGATTGGATGATAAAAATGACATTTTTATAGTCCAAAGACCAATAAAAAATTGGAAATACTTCCATGTAAGGAACTATTGAGTTTCCTTGGGTTAAAAAAATTATTAAATAAAAATAAAATCTATAATTAGTTTCACTAATACACAGATGTGAACCATGAAATTTTTTTACTTTTAATTTGTGTGATTATTGAAAATATTCTTTTCATATTTCTTATGTAAATTTAAAACTATTGTTTCATTATTTATGTTTTATTTTTGATCTCTTTATGAACATTTATTTATTTTTAAATGAAAATATTCTTGAGTAATTATGTGATGAAATTGTATTTTGGAGCTATTATTGGTTAAAAATCGAAAATCATATGGCTTTAATTCAACAGAGTGTGATTTTTTAGTTTTTTTACAAGTGTTACGAGAATAAATATTGGAATAATTATTATAATAAACCATAGAGATCATGGAATTTTGAGTAAAACCAATGTTTTTTGAGCCCAGTCATGAATATAAATAACATATGAAAAAACTATTATTGAAAATGAATTCTAGGCTTGAGAACACTAATAATATAAAATAAAAAGTTAACAAAAAATTTCCTTTGAAATTGAATGTATATTTAAAAATTTTTAAATTAATGTTTGGGAGTTATAAGAAAATATTAAATGAAAATATAAGGATTAAATTGAACTATGTAATCAAGAGAATCAATTGGTCAGCTTTGAGATTTATAGAGCTATGAAAATTGAATAAATTGGGAAAATAATATTGAATGAACCTCACAATAATTAGTTTTTTAAATTATACACTAGTTAATTCAATAGGGATTAAAGGTGGAATTAAAATAAACAATCATTATTAAATTTCTATTAATTATTTTTGTGTTTTTTAGAAATGAAATATTTAGTTGTGGAGAAATATATGAATGAAATTTAAATTCTTTAATAATTATGACCTATTTTTTTGAAACATAGACTAAAGAGATAGAAAATTATTTGAGGAACCATTAGAATAAAAAAAACAAGAATTAAGATGTATTTTAAAAGTTAAAATTAATTTTTGATGTGATGTTACATATTTAAAAAACAATTAAACCAATTTATTTTTAAAATGGTTTTTGATATTGTTGATGAGGGATGTGAATTTAAAATAAATGGATGGAAAATTTATACTTGAATTATCCATTAGTGATTTACCACTTTCATTTTTTATATAAGGTATTGTGATGATAAGAGCTTAGGTAAATATCATAAGAATCTATAATTTTTGTGCTTTGTTTTTAGTGTGACTGAATTAGATATTTCTTTCCCTAAAACATATTTTATTTCCATTATGTTATTTGGTGTTGGGAAGTAAATGAAAAATTTAGCACACAAATTATAATATGATAAGAAATGAGTGTTCAGGATTTCTGAAAATCCATTTTTTTAGAAGATGAGGAATTTTTAGAAGAAAGTCATATTTTTACACAACATGTGCTTAAATTTGTTAATGATGAAAAAATTAATTCACAAATGTTCTAAAATTTATTCCTCATCATATATGAGTGATTAATTTCACATTAAAATTGAGAGTAAATTAAATGTGGGTTAAATTTTGAGTTCTGAAAATATATAAAATTCTCAAATAATTATTGGAAAGCCTCATCCTGAATATATTTTTCAAACCTCAACCATGATCACTATCATTTTTTTGAATAATGAGTTGGAAAATGACAGAGAGTTTTGAGGATTAGGATACACCTATAAAAATACCATATTTTGTCTCTTCCTTTAATGAAGGGTAAAGATTCATTAGTTTTTAATCATTTATAAATGTGGATATCAATCTATCAAAAACATTAGAGGGGTTATTCTTTATGTTTTCATAAGAATTAATGGGATTTAATTATTCTCCTATAGTTATTTTTTCCTATAAAAAACAATTTTCACATAAATATTTATTAGTTGTAATCATGAGATGGTTTATTAGCAAAAAACCACACCCTCAACTAGACATTGGTCAGATGCCTAGGGATATCCTTCTTCGAAATGTTAAACTATCCTTATATCAGAGATAACCCAGTGGTCAGTGAATTTTTTTTGGGTTTTATTTTTTTTCCTTTTAAATAAAAATCCCCACACTTTTTTATTCACCTTCTGTCATTCTCATATGTTTTCCATCTAAAATTAAAAAAATTATTCCATTTCAGAAAAAATCCTATTATCAATACCATGGATTCATTACAACATGCTCTCACTTTTAAATGAGTTTTATTTTTTTTACTTTCACTGAATGGATTTATTTTTGTAACTTTTTCAAACACTTTTAGGTTCTTTAAATAGAGAGACCAAATGGAGATCCACATGTCATAGAGGGTCATTATTTTTCCCTACATATAAGAAAAAAGATTAGTAGTCAACAATGCAATATTAAACTTTTTATTGATCTTGAATATTTTTTTGTTGAATCCTATTTTTTGATTTATTAAAATTGTATTTAAAATGTTTATTAAATAAAAATTTAAAATTTATTCGACATTAGAAAATAATAGTGTGGGAAAGTGTATTGGTATGTTTTAAAAATATTTATAAGACTGGACATAAACTAATCGGTGTTTTATTTTATAACTCTAATTGTTGAATGTACATTTTAAAATATAATTGAATCATTTCTTAAAACCTGATGTTTATTTGAATATCTTTAGATTTTTATCTAATGTTTTTATAATTTCCCTACTATAAAAAATATTTAACATGGTATTATTATGATTTCATTTGAAAATAATTTGTTTTCCACATTAATAATATTAATATATATTCAAAATTCTAGTTTTATAAATTTTGTAACTTCCTATGATTTTTGGAAAAATATATTTGTTGGTGCTAGTAATATTTTAATCATATATACGGAATATGTTCCATGCATTATGGTTTTTTTGATATTCATCAAATTTTTTTTTTTATTTTGAGTTTATATATAAATATGTCATATAAAATACTATTAGGTTATGAAAATATCATGTAGTAATTGGAATTGAAATTTATTTTATTATTTGGATTTTTTAATAATTATGTTGAGTGTAGAAACAATTTCTGAAATTTATTGTGACCCTTACACAGAATTTAGAACTCATGATTTTAAAATTAGACAAAACTGAAAATGTTCTTAATTTTTATTCCATATTTGGATTCGAAATAGGGGAAAATGATTAATTTTATGGTTGGATTAGTGATCTCACGCTATTATTAAATATATTTCATATAGCTCACATAAAAACACCCATAATTTTTGGAAACTTTATTATTTTGGAATATAAGTTTTCTGTTTCACTTGTCATAAAGTTTTATAGAATTTGGATTTCTTTATAGTTTGAGAGGGTTGATCATTTCTATTTTTCAATGCGTTTAATTTTGTAAAATAATTTTTATTGGACTTGTGGGAATGAAAATTTTAGTGATATTTTGGATTTATTTTTTATAGTTTTAATACATTTTCAATTTCTTTATTATGTTTAAACA
The DNA here is from genome assembly GCA_963277665.1 of Viscum album. Lineage (NCBI taxonomy): Eukaryota > Viridiplantae > Streptophyta > Magnoliopsida > Santalales > Viscaceae > Viscum > Viscum album. Next base: position 898,490,049 of record OY728138.1, read on the forward strand.
AATAAACTTAATAATAAAATGTTATGAAAAAATAACTCCAAATATTTTTTGAACATTATTTTTTATTTTGGAACCATTGGATGTGTTTAATTATTCTATATAGTTAATTAGTAAACTATCACATCCTTATTCCATGTATAATTATACTAAGATGCAAAAATATGTTTTTCTACTCACCTTGATTAAAAATTAAAATTTTAAGTAACAATTGAATGTAAAATTAAGTTAGTTCAGATATTTTAGAAATGTAAACACACATTTATCGTTCTCCACACAAAATCCATATTTTCACCTAAACCTTATTTTTAGAGATAGAAAATACCTTATTATGGGAGATATTCTATGTAAAAACATAATTTTAAAAATAACAACATAGTTAGAATCTCAATTATCTTATTTTTATGATTTATTTTTTCAGATAGGAACCTTGAAAATTTGATTTCAGGAGGATATCAAATGATTTATGTGGAGGAATTAGATATGGATAGATTTAAAAATGGTTTGGAATATATTTCTTTTTACATTATTTTGATTTTAGTTTAATAATGTTATTTTAATAGTAAATAATCCATTATTCATCTTTTTATCTTGAAATTGTAAATATTTTAAAATTTTCAATAAAATGTTTATTTTAGGTGAGTAATTTATATGGTTATTTGATTTATTTTTCATATTACTTTTAAGATTTTTTTCATTTTCTATCGAATATTAATTGAAAATTTATTTTGAATGAAATAATGTATCAAAGTTACAATAGTTTATCGGACACATATTTTATTGGGAAATTTTTTTAATTAACATGACATATTTATAAATAAATGATTAATTAAAGGTGAAACGATAATTTTGTAGTTAAAATTAAACATTAAATGAAATGAATTTTTGAATTGTTTCAAGTGGTTAGTTTTATATTTCTAATGTTTAGTTTTTCTCATTTTAATTAATTTTTAATGGAATCAAGTTCAAAATACTATTTTTTGAAATATGAATCTCATGGTTGAATTATTTTTTAATTTATTATTTCAATATATAATTGAAATCATTTTCTACTGTATTAAAATATTCACAAAGGGCTTTATATTTTGGTAGAAATTTCATTTAAAATTTAAGGCCTCATTAAAAATTTTACAAGGAGTCTAGGGTATGATATTTTTCACTATAATCATGTGTCTCAAAAAATTTAAGTCCTTCATATGGTATTTATACAAATAATGATTAATAATTAACTTGTAGTAATTTTTTTTATCCCATAGAATGTTTTTTTAAATCTTTTAGGAAATTTTCTATGCCTATATGATGATTTCCATTACCATTTTTGGGTTTCATAAACGTTAATTATGTTTTGAAGAATACATAAAATTAAATAATACAAAATTAATTTAAATTATAGCATCTATCTTGATAGGGATGAAAACCGAATTAATAAACAAAAAAACCCGATCGATCTCAATTTAAATATAGGAACCAATAGAAAGTTTGACGAACACCAATCAGTACAAAAGATTCTAAAAATGTGATTTCAAAAAAATTCAATGAACAAAAAAGACTTTAGTTTTATCATTAAATTTATGACTGAGAATGATGGATTGTTGATGTTGGGATAGGGAGGAAAATAATCCCATGATCTGTATAATGTGTATGAATAGTGTCAGAGAACCCTCAAAATGACTGATTTGAATTGTTGAAGAAGGGACCTCATAGTACACCCCAAACATGCTCGGGTAAATCTTGTTCTATAAAACCATTCGTAAAACAGTAGTTTTGATGAAGGTTTGGATGAACAAAGATTACTTTTACCTCATTTTTTGCATGTTAAATATTACTTCTGAAAAATAGAAAATTCCAAAATCCCATGAATATAAGGATTCATATAAGGCCCCAGCCTTAAACCTTACTTAATCTTGAGTTATTACAAGATTACACATTGAGGATCTTTTCAGGTTTAGAGTTTTAGAGAATTAGATCATAAAACTTGCATTACATTCCACATTTAAACAAAGTGGTTACATAAAAGATAGTATTCATTTTTTTCCCATTAACGGAAACATATTTAAAAATAAAGCATGGATTATTTCTTGACACTTCCTTGACACTGTCATCATATCATGTACCTTTCCCTTGACCTGGGAAAAAAATTCAAAAAAATGGGATGAGCATAAAAAGCTCAGTAAGGGTTATATAAAAAAAATCTGGAAAGGAAACATGAGTTAATATATACATAAGAATTAAATCAAACTTTACCCATAAAACATAGGCACTTTAACATACCTCATCAAATCATGAATAAATCATAGAAATTATAAGACATAAAAGGTAACTTGAGGCATTCATAACATTCTTACGTAGGGTGTAACCCTCTTGGTTACGCTTGGAATACCCACCACAGTATATTCCCTAAATCTCTTCGAAGAAACCTTTACATTTCACTCCTTCGCATTACCCAATGCATTGGAGAGCTATATCGGGCTCACCCGCCCTTAGGTTATCACGGAACCACCCGTCTTCATAACAATGCCAAAGAACCATAACATAATCATATCACATAACTTAAGCATAAAGGAAAGATAACATTCCCACATTTCAAAAAAATATAACATTTTAAGATATTGAAATAATGAATCCATTCTAAAAACCATTTTCAAGACCATTTAAATCATTTAATAAAGAGATTTTTGAATCAAACTGTCCCATACCACCTTGAAGCTTTTAAAATTTTAAACCATTAATATCCATATAAATCAATTCTTAAAACCATTTTGAAAACATGTATATTAATAAGAACAAATCATTAAAACATTTAAAGTGATATTTTGGTTAAAGGGTTTTTACCAAAATTAGAGACACTTGAATACAATAATTGAGGAATAACATTAAATCAGAACATTATAATATCATGAGAATAAATGGATTCATGATATAATATTCCAAAGGATAGTATATACACCATATAAGAGTGAATTGGTGCATAACAACAATGTAGTCTCAACAGAAATATAAAATGCGATGAAATCCTTTATAAAGAAGGTGTCCTTAAATTAAGGATAAATCAATCTCAAAATTATGTGTGAAAAATATAAATACACCCAATATAAGTGGATATTAAGTGTAAAACAATAAAAGGTCATTCACACATATTCACAGGATGACATATTCATCAACTACATGTTGAACCCAAAGAAATCGAAATTAGGTTAAAAAGTTCCCTTGGTAAAATTCGACAGCCTAACGGCGTCACATAAAAATTCAGAAAAATGAGTTGATGAGAGATAAAAAGGGTATCTCATCACTTGGACATAAAATTTACATAAATAAGTATATATTAGAACATATCCCAACATAATAGTATTTGAATTAAAAGACATAACAAAAGAAGTCTTTTTAAAAGAGCAGGGTGAAAGGTTCCCTTACCGACAAAGGTATCATTCCAAACATACACCCCGTAAAAGAAGGACAATACGAAATTTATGTAAATAATAAAAAATGAAATTATATTACACAATTATTCAAATAATGGTCAGTACATACACCACTCACAGGAATTTGTGGCAAATGTAGCTTAAATCTCACGGGAATATAAGTGAGATGAAAAATCCCTTTTGAAAACTCGTCAGCCTAACGACACCACTTAAAAATTACAAAAATGGATTGATGAGACAAATAGGGTCTCTCATAATATTAACATAATGTTTATAGAAAGAGGAATATAAAAGAACATCCCCCAACATAACAAAGAGGATTTTAAAAGAAGTGACATGAAGGAGAGCACTTAAAAAGATAGAGAGAGGTTAGATCTCTTATGAAAATTCGGCAGCCTAACGGCGCCACTCAAAACATCCAAAATGAATTGATGAGAGAGAATAAGTTATCTCATAATATTAACATAGAAAATAAAGTATGAGTAATATAAAAGAACATCCCAATAAAAAGAAATATGAGCTTTAAAAGGAATGACATAAAAGAGTGTACTTAAAAAGAAAGAGAGGAGTAGGATCCCTTACCTCGGGTCCGACTTGACTCGATCGTTTCTTAATATCCTGAATAATAAACTTGAGTTAATTTCTACTTCCTTAAGAACCTTTTTCATGTTCATTATTCCATTTATATCACTTATTACCATGTCATGAACACTATGTAATTATTTTAGTTAATAACGGTCGTTTAAACGATCACTGGTACTTGAGTCAAAAATAAACTCTTTATAATTACAAGTTGTTCATGTCGTAAAATATACATTATATCCAGAATTTTATTCATGATGTATATATCATATATATCATATATATCCATTATATTCATGTATTTATAATATTACATAACATTTAGATGTGATAAATGAAATGCACCGTTCATGGAGACGGTAAGCCGTACGTACGCATGAACGCTACTTCCATTTCTATTTCATATTTAATGGAATTAAAACATAATGATACATAATAGTATTTTAATTCCAGTATGTTATCATATATATAATATCAATAAATATATTCTGTATACGTACCACATATGGTATTAACGAATCAAATCACTTTGAGGGGGCGGTAGTCCGCACTCCCAAAAATGAAGATATCACGTATACCCATAATGGAAGCCATAAAGTTATCACATAATTGAAAAATACATAAGCTTAAGGAAAACATAAAAATATTATATATCACGTATAAATATAGTTACATATTAATGGCCACCTTTAAAGGTGTTAAAAGATTATTGAACAATCATCGTTTCGTGAGGCAGAAAATCGCCAACCACAGAAACAGTATGTTCTTTAACCATTAGATGAAGGTGTGTGTAATTTTAGCTCGAATACTTCTTATAAAAACATCCTAGTGTATTTAATATACTGGATTTGTTACAAAATAAATTAATAAAAATAGTTTAGGGTGTTGGAGAAGCAAAATAAGACAAAAGGACTCAAGTGAAGACATTACCTTAAAATCGGGTAACTCCTTTTGTTTTGAGCTAAAAGGCTTCCTTGGGAAGACTTCTGCCCAAATTGAGGCTTCAATGAGTTATATAGGGATGTGGAGAGACATAATGGTCATGGGTGGCCGATCCAAAGGCTTTTTATGTGTCGGTAAGGAGGTAGAGGTGGGGGCCTTTTATAAGAGGAGGGGAGGGGCACTCTTGGAAAGTAAGGAAATGTTACTTTATTTTAGAATGCGTATGGGATTTTAATGGTTCCAAATTGATGTGTTTCATGGATAAGGTGATAAGGGTTCGAAATCCACCCATCCAATACGTTTTGGACATGTTTAGGTCTTATATTTTACATTATCTTTCAATTTTTTTTAAATCGTTAAATAATGAGGTCATCACTGCATCATCATGATGTCATGCATAATTTAATTTATTTAATGTCTAAAAATTATAAAAAAACTACTATGATGTAGGAAATATTTTTATCATTCTAATGAGTATTTATAGTCAAATATCATAATTTTATAACCCCATGTAAAAATTGTTTTAGTAAAACATCTCATGTTTGTGTAATTTTTACTATAACATTAAATAAAAAGGTATTTATGTCATTTTCCAACCAATGTGGCTCCATGGGGTCCCCAAGTTGACCCATGTATTTTAATGGTCATCCATGACACATAAAATGAGGGTAGGACATGTGTCTATGTCATTTCATTTTATTAAAATATTATTCTTACCTTAAACTACACTAATTACCTCTAATCGCCATTAAAAACTTAATAAGTTACTATTCATCAAAAAATTATTTTAATCCCATTGAACCAAATTTTACTTCTTAATGAAAACCATGTATGTCGGATTTTTTAAAGTCAAAACACAAATATGGAAAAATTTCATTTAAACGGAAAATTAGTTTTTATAAGTACCACTTAGTGGTTTCACTATTCATCAAAAATTGTAGTTTTTTAGAAAATTACCAAAAGTTCACCCTAAGCTATATTTGATATTCCAAATTCAAAAATGATGTATATTTTAAAAAATTAAAAACATATAAGTTTCATTAATTAATTTAATAATTAATTCCCGCTGTCAAAACAAATATTGTGTTTTTGTGAAACAAAATTTATCAAAAGATTGACACTAGTTTAAGTCTGATTTCAAAGTGAAATTAATTCCAACGACCACTATTGGATTAAATGGTAAAAAAATATTATAATTTAACTTTAAAACCAATTAAAAAGATAATCTAATCATATATATAAATTAGATTAAAAGAGGTTTTGAATTAAAATACAACATTTTTCATTATTCATTAAAAATTGAACTTTTTCGGAAAAATACAAAAAATTTACACAAAGTAAATTTTGATGTCCAGATTCTAAAGATAATTTTTTTTGTCTAATATAACACATAAAATTGTCAAAAAGTGGATTTAAAAGAGTTTCACCTTCAAAAGGCGGTTAATCGACCTTTTAATGAATATTAGAAAGTTTACGCTTAAAATTGGAATCATTCGCATTTTTAATCCTGTAACATTTATTGTAAAAAGTAAAAAAAATTGACAAACATATATAATAATTTTTTAGTTAGTTCTATTCATTCCCTCCATCACAACAGCTAGGCGTTAACTACCATTTAAAATAATATTATTTTATTATTAGAGTGTAACGTAAGATTACCAAGAAACTTGTTGTTGCGTATTGGGTACGCCATCGAGCATAGCATCCCCTTTAAAGTAATATTAATATTTTATTAAAAAAATGGATAAATATAAAAATTTCATATTCTTTATTTACCTGGGGTGTTACATCCTTCCCCCCTTTTGGGAATTGCTTCATTCCAATTTTAAAATTGAGCTTGGAAACATCCTTGAAAGTCCCACAATGAAACAACAGTCGTTGAAACAATCACGTTAAAATAATGAAAGATAAGTACAAGGGTCACTCGAGATAACCCATACTAGGATTCTGCATAGGAAAACATGGACATGTAGGAGAAAACATAGGGTCATGTTCTGATGGAGAGTGATAGAAAACATGTTTAGGAGAAAGTTAACCACATGAAAATCATAAACTTGTGATGGGTTAAACGTTATTCGATTCCATAGTAGGAAAATTTAATAGAAAACATTTATGTTTTAAGTTACTTTTTATTGAGGAATTTATTCATAAGGAAACATAATCACTTATCATGTTGACTTTCAACTTTTATTAGATTCCTTACACAAACTCATATTTTCTCCAAAAGACGAGTATTTAGGAAGACTTTTTCACATTAATAGTACTATAATCAACTTCTAGAGAATCACCTAATCCACAAAAGAGAACTATATACTTCCCATGTCATTAGACATTAACCAAAACCAAAACCAAAAAGGATAGTACAAGATCAGATAATCCAAAAAAGGATAACCCCTTATAAAAATAAAATCTATTCTTAATCTCCAACATTTTTCCAACAAAACCCAAAGTTCAACGAGGACCATTCGATAAACAATTTGTCCATAAAATTCTTCAAAGTAACCCAAAATAAGATTGAAACCCAAATATTTGAAGGATTTAGTCACATAGTCTTCTAAGTTAAATCATAACATTTATCTCCAAACAAAAACAGTTGCTCTTAATGTCTCGTATTGAAATGTAATTAACCTAATCACATATCCTCCATGATAGGTTAATAATTTCACATACATAACCCAAAATCAACATAAAAATAATTCATAAAATCATCTAACTAAAAAGAATTCGTCAAACTAACCAGGGACTTCACATAGTCCAGTGGTAGGCGATAAATACTAGTTGCACATTGGTTGTGGGTTTGATTCCCGCAGCTTTGTCCGACGCGACGGGTTGTCACACGGTCTGTGTGTTGTCCTTTTTCTGAAACTATATAATTCTCAAATCATTCCCAAAGAGAGATAAAATCATCAAAAATACCATAACATAATTTAACCTCAATTTAATCTCATGCCTTTCACTTCCATCATAACATATAGTAACCCATAATTACATCAAAAGTAAGGATCATATAAACCCAAATGGTTCTTTATAACTATGTCCACAAAAGAACAGATAAATATTCCTTGAATAAAATTTTCATATATTAAACATCAGGGTTACACATACTGTAAAAGGTCTTCTAATGTAACCCCATCATCAAAAGAGACTTAATACTCTTAAGAATTTCACCATAACTCTTGAAGCCCTTATATTCTGACTTCTTACTCATTAAACATTCTTCATGATCCATTAACCATTACTTTCCAACTTATTCTGAAATACTTCTTTCCTACAAACAAAATCATGAATCATATCCTAATATTCCAAAATAGGAAAACAAAAGTTATGAAATAATCCTTACCTTTGATTGGTCATTTTCAGTTTCTTCATCCTCAATCGGAATGGCATTTGGTATTGGTAAACGAATATTTGTACGATCTTGGTGATCCCATTCATGAAACTTATTCATAGGACATGTGTTTTCATAATGACCATGCACACCACATTTAAAACATTCAATTGGTCCCTCAGAAAGAACTTCTTTCCCTTTCATTGAGTCAACTGGATGCTTCCTTTTTCCATGGCAGGTTCTTGCTTTATGACCTTCATTTCCACATCTATAGCATATTTATGTCCCTTTGAAACATTTTCCTAGGTGTTTCTTTCCACATATTTGACACATTGGTTTTTGAACGTACTTACCTTTATGATTATTACCATAGTTCCGTTGGGATTTGTTTCTCGCAAATATGATGCCTTGTAGAAATCACCAAGGTTTAGGTGGTCAATCATGACTCCAGATAGTTAGTTGAGGATAAACACAAGAGTTCTCATTGAAGATCCCATATAATTCAGTTGCTTGCTCAAAAAACTGTCACAATTTCCTTCACATCCACTGTTACTTTGGTGCCTGCTAGATCCATCCATTTACTAAAACCAAAAGGGTCAATGTGAGTATATCAACAAAACCATCATGTACTAATGAGGAAGATAAACACTAATATATACTAACTCATTCCCTTTATCTAAAACTAGGACTCTTTCTGAATTCTTAACCATTATGGTAATGTCATTTATGCTTAAAGAATACCCTAACCACTTAAGTTATCTAAACCGGCCTATGATACCAACTATAAGGCCCCAGCCTTAAACCTTACTTAATCTTGAGTTATTACAAGATTACACATTGAGGATATTTTCATGTTTAGAGTTTTAGATAATTAGATCATAAAACATTCATTACATTCCACATTTAAACAAAGTGGTTGCATAAAAGGTAGTATTCATTTTTTTCCCATTAACAGAAACATATTTAAAAATAATTCATGGATTCATTCTTGACACTTCCTTGAAACTGTCATCATATCATGTACCTTTCCCTTGACCTGTGAAAAACATTTCAAAAAAACATGGGATGAGCATAAAAATCTCAGTAAGGTTTATATAAAAAAATATGGAAAGGAAACATGAGTTCATATATACATAAGAATGAAATCATACTTTACCCATAAAACATAGGCACTTTAACATACCTCATCAAATCAGGAATAAATCATAGAAATCATAAGACATAAAAGGTAACATGAGGCATTCAAAACATTCTTATGTAGGGTGTAACCATCTTGGTTACGTTTGGAATACCCACCACAGTATATTCCCTAAATCTCTTCGGAGAAACCTTAACGTTTCACTCCTTCGCGTTACCCAATGCATTGGAGATCTATATCAGGCTCACTCGCACTTAGTTTATCACGGATCCACCTGTCTTCATAACAATGCCCAAGAACCATAACATAATCATTGCACATAACTTAAGCATAAAGGAAATATAACATTACCACATTGCAAAAACAATATAACATTTTAAGATATTGAAATAATGAATCCATTCTAAAAACCATTTTCAAAACCATTTAAAACATTTATTAAAGATATTTTTTAATCAAAGTGTCCCATACCACCTTCAAGATTTTTAAATTTTGAACCATTAATATCCATATAAATAAATTCTAAAAACCATTTTGAAAACATGGATATTAATAAGAACAAATCATTAAAACATTTAAAGAGATATTTTTGTTAAAGGGTTTTTACCAAAATTAGAGACACTTGAATACAATAATTGAGGTATAACATTTAACCAGAACTTTATAATATCATGAGAATAAATGTCTTCATGGTATAATATTCCAAAGGACAGTATATACACCATATAAGAGTGAATTGGTGCATAACAATAATGAAGTCTCAATAGAAATGTAAAATGCAATGAAATCCCTTATAAAGAAGGTATCCTTAAATTAAGGATAAATCAATCTCAAAATTATGTGTGAAAATTATAAATACACCCAATATAAGTGGATATAAAGTTTAAAACAATAATAGTTCATTCACACATATTCACAGGATGACATATTCAATAACGACATGTTGAACCCAAAGAAATCGAAATTGGGTTAAAAAGTTCCCTTGGTAAAATTCGAAAGCCTAACGGCGTCACTTAAAAATTCAAAAAATGAGTTGATGAGAGATGAAAAGGGTATCTCATCACTTGGAAAAAAAATTTACATCAATAAGGATATATAAGAACATATCCCAACATAATAGTATGTGAATTAAAAGACATAACAAAAGTAGTCATTTTAATAGAGGAGGGTGAAAGGTTCCCTTACCGACATGGGTATCTTTTGAAACATACACCCTGTGAAAGAAGGAAAATAAAACATTGATGTAAATAATCATAAATGAAAGTATATTACACAATGAGTAAAATAATGGGAATTACATACACCACTCATAGGAATTTGTGGCAAATGTAGCATAAATCTCACGGGAATATATGTGAGATGAAAAATCCCTTACGAAAACTCGGTAGCCTAACGGCGCCACATAAAACTTACAAAAATGGATTGATGAGATCAAATAGGGTCTCTAATAATATTAACATAATGTTTAATGTAAGAGTAATATAAAATAACATCCCCCAACATAACAAAGAGGAGCTTAAAAGTAGTGACATAAAGGAGAGTACTTAAAAAAAGAGAGAGGTTATATCTCTTACGAAAATTCGGCAGCCTAACGGCGCCACTCAAAACTTCCAAAATGGATTGATGAGAGAGAATAGGGTCTCTCATCATATGAACATAGAAATTAAAGTATGTTTAATATAAAAGAACATCCCAATAAAAATAAATAAGAGCTTTTAAAGGATTTACATAAAAGAGTGTACTTAAAAAGAAAGAGAGGAGTAGGATCCCTTACCTCGGGTCCGACTTGACTCGATCGTTCTTTAATCTTCTGAATAATAAACTTGAGTTAATTTCTACTTCCTTAAGAACCCTTTTCAAGTTCATTATTCCTTTTATATCACTAATTACCATGTCATGAACACTATGTAATTATTTTAGTTAATAACGGTCGTTTAAACGATCACTGGTACTTGAGTCAAAAATAAACTCTTTATAATTACAAGTTGTTCATGTGGTAAAATATCCATTATATCCATAATTTTATTGATGATGTAGATATCATATATATAATATATATCTATTATATTCATGGATTTATAATATTACATAACATTTAGATGTGAGAAATGAAATGCACCGTTCATGGAGACGGTAAGCCGTACGTACGCATGAACACTACTTCCATTTCTATATCATATTTAATGGAATTAAAACATAATGATACATAATAGTATTTTAATTCCAGTATGGTATCATATATATAATATCAATAAATGTATCCTTTATACGTACCACATATGGTATTAACGAATCAAATCACTTTGAGGGGGCGGTAGTCCGCACTTCCTAAAATGAAGATATCGGGTATACCCATAATGGAAGTAATAAAGGAATGCCATAAATGAAAAATACAGAAGCTTAAGGGAAACATAAACATACTATATATCATATAAAAATATAGTTACATCTTAATGGCCACATTTAAAAGTGTTAAAATAATATTGAACAATCATCATTTCGTGACGCAGAAAATCGCCAACCACAGAAACAGTATGTTCTTTAACCATTAGATGAAGGTGTCTGTAAGTGTAGCTCGAATCCTTCTTATAACAACATCATAGTATATTGAATATATTGGAGATGTTACAAAAGAAATTTATAAATAGAGTTTAGGGGGTTGGAGAAGCAAAATAAAACAAAAGGACTCAAGTGAAGACATTACCTTAAAATCAGGTAACTCCCGTTGGTTTGAGCTAAAAGGCTTCCTTGGGAAGACTTCTACCCAAAATGAGTCTTTAATGAGTTATAGAGGGATGTGGAGAGACAAAATGGGCAGGGTTTGGCCGAGCCAAAGGCTTTGGAAGTGTGGTTAAGGAGGTAGGGGTGGGGGCCTTTTATAAGAGGAGGGGAGGGGCACTCTTGGAAAGTAAGGAAATGTTACTTTATTTTAGAATGATTCTCGGATTTTAATGGTCCCACATTGATGTGTATCGAGGATAAGGTGATAAGGGTTCGAAATACACCCATCCAATTGGTTCTGTACATGTGTAGGTCTTAGATTTTACATTATCATTCCATTTTTTAAAAAGGTGTTTATGCCATTTTCCAACCAAAGTGCCTCCATGGGGTCCCCAAGTTGACCCATGGATTTTCATGGTCGGCCATGACACATCTGATGAGGGTAGGACATGTTTCTAGGTCATTTCATTTTATTAAAACATTATTCTTACCTTAAACTACACTAATTACCTCTAATCACCATTAAAAACTTAATAAGTTACTATTCACCAAATAATTATTTTAATCCCATTGAACCACATTTTACTTCTTAATGACAGCCATGTATGTCATATTTTTGAAATTAAAAACACAAAGATGGAAAATTTTCATTTAAACAAAAAATCAGTTTTTATAAGTACCACTTAGTGGTTTCACTATTCATCAAAAATTGTAGTTTTTTAGAAAATTACCAAAAGTTCACCCTAAGATATATTTGATATTCCAAATTCAAAAATTATGTCTATTTTAAATAATTCAAAACATATAAGTTACATTAATTAATTTAATAATTAATTCCCGCTTTCAAAACACATAGCGTGTTTTTATGAAACAAAATGTATCAAAAGATTGACACTAGTTTAAGTCCGATTTCAAAGTGAAATTAATTACAACGACCACTATCAGATTAAATGGTAAAAATATATTATAATTTCACTTTAAAAACAATTAAAATGATAATCTAATAATATAAATTAATTAGATTAAAAGAGGTTTTGAATTAAAATACAACATTTTTCACTATTCAATAAAAATTGAACTTTTTCTGAAAAATACCAAAAATTTACACAAAGTAAATTTTGATGTCCCAATTCTAAAGAAGAATTTTATTTTGTCAAATATAACACATAAAATTTTCAAAAAGTGGATTTAAAAGAGGTTCTCCTTCAAAAGGCGGTTAATCAACCTTTTAAAGAATATTGGAATGTTTACGATTAAAATTTGATTCATTCGCATTTTTATTCCTCTAAAATTTATTGTAAAAAGTAAAAATATTTGACAAACATATATAATCATTTTATAGGTAGTTCTATTCATTCCCTCCATCAGAATAGCTAGGCGTTAACTACCATTTAAAATAATATTATTTTATTATTAGAGTGCAACGTAAGATTCCCAAGAAACTCGTTGTTGTGAATTGGGTATGCCATCGAGTATATAATCCCCTTTAAAGTAATATAAATATTTATTCAAAAAAATGGATAAATATAAAAATGTCATATTCTTTATTTACCTGGGGTGTTACAATTCATGTCTTTGAGGATCAGCTCCTAGAGAGGCTTATTTTATGAATTTTATGAAAATTTATGAATAATTTAACAACACCTAACTCCCTTTAGAACATATGATAAGTTATATTCATCTTCATATCTCAATAAATGAAAATATAAGAATTGGGTGAGCTGAAATTCTCAATAAGGGGAAAATTATAAACATGTAATAAATGCATAGATAAAAATAATTTAAGAAAACATGATCAGGGGATAAATATATTTTTATAAGAAAATGCAATAATAAGAGTTTTCTATAATTTAGGATATGATTACATATAAAATCAATTGAAAAAAGATATACAATGGTATAATAGTTTTAAATCAATAGAGCATAGTAATGAACCATGATGTATAATAAGGGAACCTAACATAATTACATAAAAATAAAATGTTATGAAAAAAATAAATCACACTCACCCTTCATATTGTTTAAAAAATCCATGTATATCCAGCATTGAATTTTGAGAAAAATAAAAACATGTCCACCCATATATTTGTTAAAAAAATCCAAGTATATGGACCCTTTATGTTTGTGAAAAATACAATAATATACCCCTTTTAATTTTTTATCAAATCCATGTCTGTATCCCTTTATGTTTGTGAAAAATTAAAATCATGTATTCCATAAAAGTTGGGAGCAAATCCATGTATTTCCACTATTTAAGTTGTAAAAACATCCATGTATGTCCATAATTTATGTTTTTGAAAAAATTCATTCATGTATATATTATATAGTATATTATAATTGTAGTGTTTCAATTATTTAACATATACCATTTTCATGAGACTACACATAAGTGAGTCCCCAAATATAAAAGAGAACATTTATGGGAATGAAAAATATGGAAAAGATGGTAAACTATTGTTAAAGAGGATGCTAATTATTCTTAAAAATGATATAAATTTTATGAGGAGGAATATTTGATTAAAAGGTTTCATTTAATATAGAGTGAAAGAGAAATTACATTTATATAAAATATTTTATAGGAATAAATCAATAATCCAACATAGTACTTTACGAAGATGCATTATAACTCAATGAAGAGAGTTATGTTAACAAAACCCTTACAAAATTATAATCATTTGAATAAAAATACATTTAAATAAAGAACAAGATACAGATTTTCAGAATCCAAAAATGTCATTAACATTTAAAAATAAAATTATTAGGTAGTAACAAAACCTTATAAAATATAACAAATATGTAATAAGGAATTAAATTTGAGTTAAATAATAACTTACCTTGTCTTCCTTCATACTCAAATGTTATCTAACATCCTATATAATTAACATAACTATCTTAATCACTTCTTTATGATCTTTATTCATATTTAATTTCCTTTATAAACTTAACTTATAAAAATTAATTACAAATATATTATTTGTTTATGGTTTATTTTTAACATAAAATTCTAGAAACATTGATTTATAGTTTCAAAAAAGATTTTTAATTGGGTTATAGATTCCTGATTATTAACAGAAAAATATCAATTACATATTATATATTATTTTATAATTTTAGTGTCTCTATTATTTATCATACACCATTCTCATTTGGTGAATGATAAAGTTATGGTTTATGAATACAGAAATTGTTAATAACTAGTTTTGGAATGTTTAACTATCAATTTTTGATATATTAATAAATAAATTAAATACAGATAAAACATTCAAAGAATCATTAAAAATATTAAATAAATTATTATTAAATGATATTATCATTATATACTATTACATTACCATTCATGATATAAATATTCTAATATCAATTATGTAGGATGTAAAATTGACCCAAATGAGAGTGTTTTGTAATGATTTCATGAGTAAGGACATGTTTTTAAAAAAAAGTTAATATAAATTATATAGAAGCATATAAAAATATCTCAAATAACTTTTACATATTTCAAATATATTTTTTATGCATCCATGTTGGGTAGTTATGGAAAATTAAATTCTTTACCCATGGATGTGGTAGTTCACAAATATTCATGATTAATAATTCCATTTCTCAATTAATGTGATGGAATGAAGGTATATTTAAAGTAATTATTTAAGAATAATATTTTTTACATATTTTAAATATTCATTCAAAAAATATATTCGTGTTAACAACCATTATTGGAGGTGATGGAAGAAAAACTACATAGATTTTTAGTGGCAGTAGTATGAACATATGCATGACCGATTTTGTTTTTCTTATAAGATAGAAATAAATTAATATTGTTTGATAAATTAATATAATTTTTTTATATATGAAAAATGTTGGTTTATTTGTATTAGGTTTGATATATTAATTTTGGAAGATAATATAAGATCATGAAATTTTCTAGAGTTGTCGCATACTCAATTTTTGGTACTCTTCTGTTCTTATTTGAGAAATTTTTGTTTGGGTTCTAACATTGGGGGTGTTTCAGAAGAATTTTTAAAAAAATGAAAGAAAATGGGTTTTTCATGGTTGACACGTGTTTAGGGAAAACTATGGGCCCCATCCTAGCTAACTATACAAACCCATATAGAGGGGATTCACATGGCTGATTCTCGGTTTGGAAAACTATGCACATAATAATAAGTAACCTTGAAACCCTATTAAATAGGCGTATAGTTGGTGCATGTTTTAGGAAAACCAAGTTCCCCTACCCAGATAATCATGCAGGGGAATTAATTAAGCTCAAAATTTTATTCTTCAATTTTCCAAACACCCTAATTAACTCCCAATCAACCCCCATTCTTCCTTAGGTGGTATTTAATGATTTTTGAGCTCTTAGGATGACTTTTAAGCCTTATTAACCTCTGTTCATCACAAATCAAAGTCCAGATCGAAGGTCCACTCATCTCCCTATAAGTGAACCCTATCTCTGTTCTTCTCTCTTTCTTATCTCTTTCTTCTCACTTTCTTTCAGCAATGTAAAATTATATTGTGGATAGATCTAAATCTTTTTTTTGGAGAGGTAAATATATTATTCTAAAAAAAGAACTAGATTTATATCATCCATATTTTCATTAATATTGATTTTGGGTTTTGAGATTTAGATTTACATTAACATTTTTGTGCCGAAATTTTTTTGGGATTTACATTAGGATATTATTCCTCGATGATTTGAGGTAGGTGGTATAATTTTCAATTCCCAGGGTCTTGATTTTGACATGTAGATGAAAATTTTATAATTTATAGTTTTTTTTGAAATTGGAATTTTTAAATTGGGTTCACTAATGTTACCAATTGTTTAATTGGAGTATTATTAAAATGGGTAATTAATTAAGATATTTACAAGGTGATAATTAGATAATTAATTAGGGGATTAATTATGAGATTTAGTGATTGTGATTTAGATAAATAATTGTGGAATTAATTATTAGATATTTCATTTTTTTAATTGAGACAATAAATAGTGGAATTAATTGTGTTATTTTTATATCATTAATTGAGATAACTAATTGCATGATTAATTATGTGATTTTGATATCATATATTTCGATAATTTACTATGCAATTAACTATGAAGAATTGAGACTTTGATTGAGATAATTTATTCATAAAATTAATTATGGAATTTGAGTTGTGAGTTTTGATTAATTATTTGTTAAATTAATTAATGTGTTTGATGAGTTATTTAATTGGTTAATTAATTAAGGGTAATTATATGATAATATAATTGATGAATTAGTAATAAAATAAGTGTTATTAATTAATTTTTGAATAAAATAATTTAATTAATATTATTAGTTAATTTTTGAACTAACTAATGGGATTATGGCGTTTAAATAATTTTTGAATTAGTAACGTAATCTATGTGGATAATTAATTAATGAATGGTAAAATTTTCATTAGAATTTGAATTATAGAATGGGAATATGTTCATTATAATGTGTGATGGGGGAATGGAAACATGGTTATTCAAGTATGAATTAGAGAATTGGAACATGGTCATTCTAATGTGTGATGTATGGATAATGACATGGTAATTCATGTATGAATTAAATAATGGGAACATGGTAATTATATTATTTATATTGTGAATGGTAAAATGATAATTCAAGTGTAAATTAATGAACGGTAACAAAGGAACTCCATGTTATAACTTATATGGGAATACTTCAGGCTCTAGCATGAGCAGAACTAGATAATGAGTTATGGTACCACCATAGAATACTTCAGGCTCCATCATGAGCCAATAAAAGTATAGATATATGATATTACATGGGAACAATTTGGGCACCGACATGTTTTGAAGCAGGCATTGAGGTACGAGTGTCATTGGAAACCTGGGAGTTAAGGTGGTTAAGTAAAAAATAAATTATTATGTGATAAATGTTTACATATTCATTATACTACTGCATACACTATTTTAATGAATATTGTTTTGGACACCATTGGTAGTGGCCTACTGAGATGCACTCAAATCCTTCTCGTGCTGCCTATTAGGTAGCTGAATAGATTACATGATTTCATGATAAGTTAATAGAAAAGGCCCCATGTAGGATATCTGATATGGGGGTGGAGAATGGATGAGGGAACAAGACATGGTTTTGGACCTACTGGGAGTCGTTAGTGTCTTTTTTTTGAGTTTCATTTTAGACACTAGACATATAATTTAAAATGTAATATATTTAGATTATGTTGGATAATTTATTTTAATGTTTTGTTTATTGTGGGTATAGCATCCCGTCTTTTTATAACATAAACTTTCATTTCATTACACGGAACTGAGGATCTTTAAGGTTTAGTGTCTTGGAAAAAAGGAACATAATACATGAAAACAACATAATAAATTCTTCTTAAACACTTGAAAGGTTTCTCCTTATGTTCATCCTAGGTTCATTACATCATCTCATGACCTGGGGACATACATCAAAAGAATGGGTGAGCAGAAGGCCCAGTAAGGGAAACAAGAGAAGCATTTTACATGTGAACTTGAGATACTTCAATTAGGACATGAAAAAAACTTTAAGGCATGAGAAAGAAATCATGAGATATATCATAATAAATATAACATTTTTCATAACTTGAAGACGTGGCTGCAACATTTTATATTGACAATCATTTCGTTTCATCAAGGTCTATCCCCAAGGTGTCATTAACAATTACCAAGGTTATTCACCAAGGTATGAGTCTAAAAAGTCATCTCTAGAGATTAAGTCTTTACCCAATGCATTGGAGCGCTATCTGGGTGCACCCTTGACATGTATTTATTATCATGGGAGCCACATATATCATCATCAATCATTTCATAAACAACCCATATAGCATAAAATAAATGGGTTTCATTTCATAATCATAACATTTTAAAAACCGCTTTAAAGACATGATCTTTATATCAGTTTAAACCCACAGAAAGGGAAAGCGGGATTCATGTTTGTAAATTCCAGAATTTAAAATAGAACATTTGGATATATATGTAAATACCCATGTAGAAATAATATCTTTTAGTATTGACTTTATAACATAAAATAATTTTGAGAAAAGAGAGAGGCATTTTGAGATGAAAATTATGCAGCATAACGGCTATGTTTCAGGGTTTTAGAAAACATTGAAAAGAGAGGGTACATGGGTAAAACATTCATAAATGACCCATAAAACAGTAGAAGGACAGAATAATAAGGATATATGAACATGGTAATTAAATTTGATGGACATACCATTTGAAATGAAAAACATGGAAGGAAGACAAAAATTAGATTTCTCTTATGAAAATTCGGCAGCCTAACGGTGTCACTTAAACTTCAACAAAAATGAATTGAAAAGATAAAATAGGGTACTTCATCATTTGAACATAAGAGTTCAGTATGATAGATATAGAGATAATACCCTAACACAATTAAAAATTAACTTGAAAGACTTGACATGAAAGTAGAACTTTGAAAAGAATGAGAAGGGTGAAAGAATTCTATAAAAATTCGGCAGCCTAACGGCATCACTTAAACATTCATTAAACGAAATGATGAGTATAAGAGTGGATCTCTCATAATATAAACATGAAAAGGGCAGTAAAAGGAATATAAAGGAATATCCTATCACATAAGAACATGGAGCATAAAAGGAATGACATAAAAGATATTACATGAAAAGTAAGAGAAAGGTTGGATCCCTTACCTTAAAACGTAACTCTTAAAACTCAATGGTTTGGACCTTGAGGGTTTGGGGCACCTTGGGAGGACTCCTTGGGAGGTAAGGAGACCAGATCTTAGTTGGGGTAGAGTTGGGAGTGAAAACTAAAGGAGGAAAGGGTGGGTATTTATAGGGAAAGTTAGGGGACAAGGCATTAATGGCCAAGGGACACCTCACAAGTGCTTTTCTCAAAACCATGTGTTCTCCCATGGAATTTACCATGGAGTTAGGCCACATGGGGACCCCAAAACAATAATTCATCTCCCTTGTCCGGCCAACCCTTAAAATATATCATGACATCATCATGACACAGTTATGATATCATTGAACATACCAAAACCCTAAAACTGTAATTTTACAATTAACTGAAAATTCAAGTTTCTCAGAAAAATCCCAAAATTTCACCTTAACCAAATTTTGATGCTCTAAGTACATTTATGAAATCCATTTTAAAAAAATAATTTTCTAAATATTTTTAATTTAATTTTTAAATAAAAGAACTATTCATCAAGTATTCATTTTTTCAGAAAAATCTCCAAAAAATTACCATAACATAATATCGATTCTCTGAGTTCAAAAATAAAGTTTATTTTATAAAAATAATTTTCTAATTATTTTTAATTAATTTTTTTATGAAAAAAACTATTCACCCGAAAAAACTAATACTTGACTAATAATTTATGAAACCGTTATTTACCCATCTTATTGAATCTCATTACTTAATCAATGTGTCTAAATTATATAAAACTTTCTTTGAGTGAAATTAATAATCTATTTGGTCACATTACTAATCCTAATCTTAAAATAACTATTCATAATTTACTATTCATCAAAAATTAAGTTGATCTTATTAGACTCCAAATTCCTTACTGAACACTTTTGCAGAAGACCATTTTTTTAAAATCATTACACAACATTAATTATTTAAGGTTTACATAAATATTTTAAAATATCCTTTTTTCAAAATTCATCAATAAAATACATCCAAAAATTATCCGAACATTTGAAATTTCACAAACATCACTATAGGAAGAAATCTCAATTCATTCATCCCAAAGGATTGCACAAGGAAGCTAGGGTCTCGTCACATATCCCCTTATAAGACCGGCATATGACCTAAGTGTAAGGTGTGCTATGTTGAGAGAATCTGAGGGAGGCTCAAATAACATTGCACTAGTAGTAATCTCTACTAACTTGAACTTCTTCTATAGGCATTTCCGTTGAAGCTTGACACGCTGGAGTTTGGCTTGGGCTTGGTCCAAAGAGAATCCCAAAGATGCCACCTCCTTCCCAAGATCTGATAAGTGGGCTTCATAAGGTTCGAGTCTACTAGATGAAGCCATCGACTCCTCTTTCTTCATTAACCATTAACATCTCTATTAAATCGTTATGAGTATGTTAATATACTATTTAAAAAGTTTCGGTCGTTATATTCTTCCCCCCTTAAGAAATTTCGTCCCCGAAATTTATACTTGAGGCCTAGTCGAAAAGTTGAGGGTACTTTTTCTTCAATGTTTCCTCAGGCTCCCAAGTCTCTTCATCATATTTATGATTCCTCCACAACACTTTCACAAGGTGGGTAGTCTTGTTTCATAGAACCTTGTCTCTATGGTCTATGATCTCCACTGGCCGCTCCTCAGAAGAGAGGTCATGTTCCAGTTGTACCACCTCTGGGATCAGTACATGCGAAGGGTCGGGTATGTACTTCCTCATGAGAGATACATGGAAGACATTGTGAACTTGAGCTAGGTTCGATGGATGTGCTAGACGATAGGCCATTGATCCTATGCAATCAAGGATTTCATAGGGGCCAATGTACCTAGGGCTGAGCTTCCCTTTCATCCCAAACCACATGACTCTCATCCATGGAAAAATTCGAAGGAAGAATTTGTCGCCAACACCAAAATCCAAGTCCCTTCGATGATTGTCAGCATATCTCTTCTGCCGACTCTGAGCAGCCTTTATGTGTTATTGGATGGCATGAACCTGTTCCGTCATCTCTTGCATGAGATCAGGCCCAAGAAGCTTCCTCTCACCAGTTTCATCCCAACAAGTAGGAGTTCTACATCGCTTTCCATACAGAGCTTCATAGGGTGCCATCTGAATACTCGAATGGAAGCTGTTGTTATAGGAGAACTCAACTAATGGGAGGTGTTGATCCCATCCACCTTTAAATTCCATTGACCATAATCTCATCATGTCTTCGTGTGTCTGAATAGTCCTTTCAGATTGGCCATCTGTTTGAGGATGATAGGTCGTACTAAAATTCAATTCAGAATTCAGATAATGTTGAAGACTTCTCCAGAATCGTGATTTGAATCTTGGGTCACGATCAGACGCGATGGATAGTGGTACCCCATGCAGCCTCACCAATTCCTTTACGTATATCTTGGAAAGCTGATCCAGAGAGTAATCTTCCCGAATAGAGATAAAATGGGCTGTCTTGGTGAGACGGTCCACAATAACCCATATCACATTTTTTCCTTTGGATTTTTTCGGGAGACCAGTTACAAAGTCCATAGTTATATTATCCCACTTCCATACTGGTATGGGTAGCGGTTGTAATACCCCCTAAGGTAGTTGTCATTCTGCCTTTACTTGTTGACACACCAGGAACCTTGTAGTGTAATCATCAATCTCTATCTTCATGTTATCCCACCAATAATGATCACGAAGGTCTCTATAAATCTTAGTGCTTCCCGGATGTATAGAGAATGTAGAGATATGAGCTTCATCCATCAGTTCTTTCTTTATCTCCATAATAGATGGAACACATAGTCTTGTATGAAATATCAATACACCTTCTTGATCAATATTGAAATCAGGGAACTTCCCATCATTTACAGCCTCCAACTTCTCTTGCAGCAAAGGATATTCTTTTTGAGCCTTCTTGATCTTCTCTAGTAATGAAGGTTGAGAAATCATTTGGGATAGGGTTGATGATGTCCCTTTCCTTATAATTCCCATGTCCAGTTTTACTAGATCTTTAATCAAGGGATCTCCTAGGATCCTCATTGTTGCCAGAACAATAGGGTCTTTCCTTCTTAACGCATCTGCGACTTTATTTGCTCTTCCAGGGTGATAATGAATTGAACAATCATAGTCTTTAATAAGCTCCAACCATCTCCTTTGTCTCATGTTCAATTCTTTCGGTGTGAAAATATACTTTCGACTTTGTTGGTCTGTGTATATATCACATTTCTCCCCATAAAGATAGTGCCTCCATATCTTTAGAGAAAAAACAACTGACGCCAGCTCTAGATCATGAGTAGGATAATTCTGCTGATGAATCTTCAACTGTAGAGATGCATAAGCAATTACCTTGTCATTTTGCATGAGGACGCACCCAACCCCTTTCAAGGATGCATCGCTAAAAATAATGAATCATTCTCCGATAGAGGGTAGTGATAACACAGGTGCAGTAAACAATCTCTTCTTCAGCTCTTGGAAACATTCCTCGCATTCCTTTGTCCAGATGAACTTAACCCATTTTCGAGTCAACATGGTTAGTGGATTAGAAATCCGTGAAAAGTTTTTCACAAACCTCCTATAATATCCCACTAACCCTAGGAAACTACGAATCTCAGTTACTATTGTAGGTTGAGGCCACTCCTCCACAACCATTGTCTTAGCAGGGTCAACTAAGATTCCTTCATTGGTTACGATGTGCCCCAAGAAAGCCACTTGTTGTAACCAAAACTCACACATGCTGAACTTTCCAAAGAGCCTCTCCTTCTGTAGAGTTTTCAAAATAACCCTCACGTGATATTCATGCTCCTCATGACATTTTTGAATATATAAAAATATCCTCAATAAAAACTACCAAAAAGTTATCAAGGTAGTCCTTAAAGACTCTATTCATCAAATCCATGAAAATAGCAGGAGAATTAGTCATGCCGAAAGGAATAACAGTTAACTCATAATGCCCATATCTTGATCGGAAGGCAGTCTTTGGAATATCTTCCTTCTTCACCCTCAGTTGATGATAACCAGATCGATGGTCAATCTTAGAAAAGAATTGAGCCCCATGAAGTTTGTCAAATAAATCATCAATTCTTGGAAGAGGATATTTGTTCTTCACTATGATCCTGTTCAGTTCTCTATAATCAACGCATATCCGCATGGATCCATCCTTATTCTTCACAAAAAGAACTGGTTCCCCTCATGGAGACAGACTCGGTCGGATAAACCCCTTCTCCAATAAGTCTTGGAGTTGTTTCTTTAACTCTTATAGCTACACATTTTCCATTCTATACGGGGTCTTTGATATCAGTTGAGATCCAGGTACGAGTTCAATGGAGAACTCCACCTCTCTTTCTGGGGGAGGCCCAGGTAACTCCTCAGGAAATACATCCATGTATTCCTGAACAATTGTAACATCTTCTATTGGTATGCTCCCTTTTCCTTCTTCCTCATCACCAATTAACTCTATAAAGAAATCTATAGGAGGTGCTTCTAGATAGGGATCAGTTCGGGATATCTCTCCTTGGAAGATAATTGTAGGTTGTTTATTGAAGACTACTGAGATTTCCTTCTGCATTTGATCTTAGCATTATACTTTGAGAGCCAGTCCATCCCTAGTATAACGTCAAATTCCAACATGGGAATGACTACGAGATTTGCGATAAGATTATGCTCACTAAAATAAACACTAGAGTCTCTAAACACTATTGATGCATGGATAATCCCACTTGGAGTCTTGACTGAAAACTCTACCTCAAGAAATTCGGGGATTGATTCTATATTCTTTGCAAACATGGAAGAAATAAAGGAATGCGTAGAACCAGAATCTAACAAAGTAGTTGCTAGTTTTGAAAGGACAACAAGAGTACCTGCTACCACGTCATTCAGAGCTTCAACTTCAGTTGTTGTGATAGAAAAATCATGACCTTGCTCCCCTGGCCTTTGCTGAGGTTGATGGTGATTCTCCTCCACTACCCTTGGATTTGGACAGAGATTAGCATAGTTCCCAAGATGTCCACACTTGAAGCAATGGACTTCGGGTAAGTCCATAACCATCTTTCCTCTGTCGTTAGTGTTGGGGAGTTGAGGCTTCACCTCACTACGACAATTCCGAGAAATATGGCCTCCTCTTCTAGACTTGTAGCACTCGCCACTTTCAACCAGGAAGTTCCCCGGATGCTTATTCCCACATTTATTGCATGTGGTAAGTTGCATTTGATTTTCACCTCTTCCCTGATCAAAAGTCTTCCCTAAACTGGGCTCCAACGATCTCTTCTTTTCATTTGATTTATGAGACCACTGCGTCTCACCAATCTTCAGCTCGACTTTCATTGCACTCCGCACGATCTCCTCGTAGCTATCGTAGTCCCAGTTGGCTAAATTCTTCTGCAGATGAGGTCTCATCCCACCGAAAAATTTATCAACCTTCCCACATGGATCCATGACAAAGCTATAGGTATATCGTGAAAGACGGGTGAAGTTCATCTCATAGCTTCCGACAGATTCGTTATCCTTCTGATTCAGCTCGAGAAACTCTTTCTCCATTCTCGTTCTCATGGAACAAGGGAAATACTTGTTAAAGAATATTCCCCGGAATTCTTCCCACACCATTGCTTCCATCTCTCCTCTAGGCTTCGTGTTTTTGACCAGTGACCACCACTTATCAGCTTCTCCCTCTAGGTGATAAACAACAAGGGTGACTTTTTCTTGTTCCGAACAAAGGAGTAGAGAAAAGATATTTTCAATGGAGCTTATCCATTGTTCCACAACCAAAGGGTCCATATATCCACTGAATGATGGTGGTCGTTTACGCATGAAGGACTCAACAGAGTGATGTTCCCTTCGTGGTGAGATCGGCCTCTCAGCTTGATTCAAGTTATTACTCATAACTTGAGTCAGTTGGTTCATCATTAGCATGAATGTTTCCATTCCGGCTTCCATCATAGGGTCGTCAGCACATGTGCATTGCGGTCACCATCGGCATGGTTCCTTCTGTTGCCCTCCATTTTCTAAAAGAATAAGTCCTTAGTAAGAAACTTATTTCATTTATGAATCTTTTAACTAAGACTTCATTCTTAGACAATTACACTTCTCTATAATTCCTTCCTAATGATTCATAAAAAGATTGTGATTAACCAAACATATCCCCTGGGAGTGTCGTAACCAAGAGTGCAGCAAGGCCTGTTATCGTGCACCAGTTCCTGTTCGAGTCTAGCTCAAAGCGTTGTTAGGGGTTTACCCCTATGTACATCTGTGCCAGAGCCGCCTCTACCTTCTCCTATCCAGACATGGATTTATTTGTTTGATAAACCACTCACTCAAAACTTACCAAAATACCAGGATGTTTTCCTATATTTAAACTTTTCTATATGGTTCTTCCTAATGTTTTTATATCCTAATTTCCACAAATAACTAAACCATCCTTTGAAACCAACTATAGCATCTCGTCTTTTTATAACATAAACTTTCATTTCATTACACGAAACCAAGGATCTTTAAGGTTTAGTGTCTTGGTAACAAGGAACATAATACTTGAAAACAACATAAAATATTCTTCTTAATCACTTGAAGGGCTTCTTATTAAGTTCATCCTAGGTTCATTAATGCATCTCATAACCTGGGGACATACATCAAAAGAAAGGCTGAGGAGAAGACCCAGTAAGGGAAACAAGAGAAACATTTTACATGTGAACTTGAGATACTTCAATAAGGACATGAAAAGAACATTAAGGCATGAGAAAGAAATCATGCGATATATCATAATAAAAATAAAATTTTTCATTACTTGAAGATTTGGATGAAACATTTAATATTGACCATCATTTCGTTTCACCAAGGTTCATCCCCAAGGTGTCATTAAAAATTACCAAGGTTATTCACCAAGGTATCAGTCTAAAAAGTCATCTCTAGAGATTAAGTCTTTACCCAATGCATTGGAGCGCTATCTGGGCGCAACCTTGACATGTCTTTATTATCATTTGAGCCACATATATCATCATCAATCATTTCATAAACAACCCATATATCATAAAATAAATGGGTTTCATTTCATAATCATTAAATTTTAAAAACTGCTTTAAAGATATGATCATTATGTCACTTTAAACCCACAGAAAGGGAAAGCGGGTTTCATGTATGTAAATCCCAGAATTTAAAATAGAACATTTTGATATATATGTGAATACCACTATAGAAATAAGATCTTTTAGTATTCACTTTATAACATAAAATAATTTTGCGAAAAGATAGAGGCATTTTGAGACGAAAATTCTGCACCATAACGGCTATGTTTCGGGGGTTTAGATAACATTTAAAAGAGAGGGGACATGGGTCAAACATTCATAAATGACTCATATAAAAGTAGAGGGACAGAATAATATGGATATATGAACATGTTAATGAAATTTGAAAGACATACAATTTGAAATGAAAAACATTGAAGGAAGACAAAAATAAGATTTCTCTTATGAAAATTCGGCAGCCTAATGGCGTCACTTAAACTTCAAAAAATGAATTGAAAAGATCAAATAGGGTCACTCATAATATGAACATAAGAGTTATGTATTATAGATATAGAGATCATACCCCAACACAACTAAAAAGGAACTTGAAAGACTTGACATGAAAGTAGAACTTTGAAAAGAATGAGAAGGGTGAAAGAATTCCTTAAAAATTCGGCAACCTAACGGCGTCACATAAACTTTCATAAAACGAAATGATGAGAGTAAGAGGGGATCTCACATCATATAAAAATTAAAAGGGAAGTATGGGGAATATAAAGGAACATCCTCTCACATAAGAACATGGAGCATAAAAGGAATGACATAAAAGAGATTACATGAAAAGAAAGAGAAAGGTCGGATCCCTTACCTTAAAACGTAACTCTTAAAAATCAATTCATTGGACCTTGAGGGTTTGGGGGCACCTTGGGAGGAATCATTGGGAGGTAAGGAGACCAGAACATCGTTGGGGGGGAGTTGGGAGTGAAAACTAAAGGTGGAAAGGGTGGGTATTTATAGGGAAATTGAGGGGACAAGGCATTAATGTCCAAGGGACACCTCACAAGTGCTTTTCTCAAAACCATGTGCTCTCCCATGGTATTTACCATGGAGTTAGGCCACATGGGGCCCCCAAAACAATAATTCATCACCCTTGGCCGGCCAACCCTTAAAATATCTCATGCCATCATCATGACACAGTTATGATGTCATTAAACATACTGAAACCCTAAAACTGTATTTTTACTATTCACGGAAAATTCAACTTTCTCAGAAAAATACCAACATTTCACCTTAACCAAATATCGATGATCTAAGTACATTTATGAAATCCATTTTATAAAAATAATTTTCTAAATATTTTTAATTTAATTTTTAAATAAAAACACTATTCATCGAGAATTCATTTGTTTCAGAAAAATCTCCAAAAAAATTACCATATAATAATATCGATGATCTGAGTTCAAAAATAAAGTCCATTTTATAAAAATAATTTTCTAATTATTTTTAATTAAATTTTTAATTAAAAAACACTATTCACCCGAAATAACTAATACTTGACTAATAATTTATGAAATCATTATTTACCCATCTTATTGAATCTCATTACTTAATCAAGGTGTCTAAGTTATATTAAAACTTTATTTGAGTGGAATTACTAATCCATTTGGTCACATTACTAATCCTAAGCATAAATCACTATTCATAATTTACTATTCATCAAAAATTATGTTGATTTTATTAGACTCCAAATTCCTTACTAAAGACTTTTGAAGAAGACCATTTTTTGAAAATCATTACACATCATTAATTATTTAGGGTTTACATAAATATTTTAAAATATCCTTTTTTCAAAATTCATCAATAAAATACATCCTAAAATTATCCGGACATTTGAAATTTCACAAACATCACTAAAGGAAGAAATATCAATTCATTCCTCCCAAAGGATTACAAAAGGAAGCTAGGGTCTCGTCACATAGCCCCTTATAACACCTGCATATGACCTAAGTGTAAGGTGTGCTATGGTGAAAGAATTTGAGGGAGGCTCAGATAACATTGCCCTAGTAGTAATCTTTACTAACTTGAACTTCTCCCGTAGGCATTTCCATTCAAGCTTGACACGCTAGAGTTCGGCTTGGGCTTGGTCCAAAGCGAAGCCCAAAGATGCCACCTCCTTCCCATGCTCTGATAAGTGGGCTTCATAAGGTTCGAGTCTACTGGATGAAGCCATCGACTCCTCTTTCTGCATTAACCATTAACATCTCTATTAAATCGTTAAGAGTAAGTTAATATACTATTTAAAAAGTTTGGGTCGTTATAGTGGGATATTGTATTTTTTTTGGTTATACATTCTTTGACTATTGTTTAATATTTACATTGGTGTATTACTCTAATAAAAGAGGGAATAGTCTCCACATGATAGACTTATTAGACCCTTGCTTTTGGATGGAATACTCTTGCATGCTAGAAGGCACACTTGAGGTCATGTGACAAATCAGGTCGAGGCACTGGTGTGTGGAACCCAAGACGATATGGTATAAAGTGGTATCAATTGAGTTTTCATTTCTTTTTCTCTTGTATTACTATTTTGGAAATGTTTACATGATACATTGAAGAGTTGAGGCTTAGAGATGAGCTCATGAATTGGAGTTACAAACCCAAGTATGGGGGAAATCCAAAGTACCCCTAGTGGAATTGTTGTTATTGTTGTTTGTTGTTATAGTTGAATATCATTTCACCTAGAGTGTTACGGTAGTTGTGGGATGTAAATATTGTTGTTGACGTTTTTTAGAATTGGCTCTTGGATCTGAATGGAATGAGCGTTGATTCTACATTTATAATTCTAGGAACTCATTATTATTTTAGGACATGCATCATTTTAGACATACCTTGGAAAACAGGTTTCAGATATTTTCATACATGAACTGTATTTATTTTCTTTTGAAATTGAAAAGAAAGATGGTGCCTGATATGAAATTGGTAGTGGTAAAATGATTAAAAAGTGTAAATAGTTTGTTTTTAAAAAAAAACATTAATATGAGAATTTTTTTACCCAAGATAACCTAGTTATAGGAGTAGGATGGTTAAGGGTTGTGATGGAACCTCATCTTTGACCAGATGGAAAGATTTTTGTAAAATACTTGTTATGAATTTTTGTGATTATTCTTCATTTTTAAATGTGATAAAGTTGTATTAGGATTCATAAGACATGTTTTTAGTAATTGGAGAGTAATAAATCCATGAAAACTCTTGTTGAGATGAAAGCATGAGCATATCAATGGTGATGGTCTACAAGTAATGAATCTTGAGGCACTGATAATATCGAGTGATGAAGCTTGGGAGAAGTTTTGAGTGAAGTTTTCTCCCATTATGAAACTTTAGGGAAGAGACATACGATGGTTTGAGAAGAGAATGTCTGACTTGATGAGAGATTTTTAGTTTCAGTATCCTCCAACTTTGAACAGATAGGGTGGACCTGAGAAAGATGTGTTCTATATTGAGTCCACCGAGACAATACCTGACCATTTGGAGAATCATGCTAAGAAGACTATCATGTTGGATTCTTATATTCTAGTATGATCATATAATTTATGGTGGGATATTCAGTTATGGACTGAACAAAATCACTTCATGTTGTGGAAGGACTTCTTAGAGATATTCTTAGGGAATATATATGGAGAGACGTTGAGGCATGAGGGAGAAGCGGGTATCATGTGGCCAGCTCAAGGGAGAATTTCTATGATGTATTATGTTGTTCTCGTTATAGACCTAAAATAGTTTTCTCCATATTTGGTTTGAGATGAGACAACTCTAAAAAAATTATTTCTTGAGGGACATATATGTGAGATTAAGTCCTATATTCACCTCTTTCGGTTAATAAATATTTTTGTGGTGGTAGATCATTCTCCTATATTGTATGGGAACCTGAAGAATTCTTCAAGAGATGGATAGATAGTTTCTAATAGATGATTAGGTGGCATGTCTTCCGATATAAGGAAGTGTCATTATAATAACATTATATATGGTAGTGGGAAGAAAGGTGTACATATAAAGTGATCAGTTTCACATGAACTAACAGGACTGATCTTCCATCAGTGCAGTATTCCTGGCCACAATCATTAACATAGTCCCTGACCAACATTGGAGTGAAGATCGCGTGGCAATATGGGACATCTATAGAAGTTAAATAGAACATATTAGCAGACGGTCAGTGATGGATGATTATGAAAGAACCAGGGTGTTGGAAAGGGATCTTCTGCACCATATCAACCAGGAAGGTAGAGTTATACTTGATAAGGTGGTAGTGATAGTGGATGCGGTGTTTCTCGAGAAGTGAACCCATATCAGTAGAGTGATAAAACTCGGGGGAGTTAGACTACATCTCATGGAAGAGGGGAAGGTTAAATACATGAAGTGAAGGATACACTTTTGGATAATGAGGATGGACCATCAAAAGTGAGAGGGACTATTATTTTAGCTTCTAGATTAGGTAGTGCCTTATTTGATATTGGTGTATCTCATTCCTTTATATCTACAAAACATGTTAATGGTTTGAACCTGTTGGTGGAGTTTTTGAGTTTAATAATTAATATAGATACACCATTGGTTGTACGGTCGAGATAAATATCTCTATGTAGAGGATGTTCTCTCAAGATCAGATAGTATTGTTTTTATGGGATATCTATAACCTTGACATGTTAAGATTCAACCTAATTATGGGTATGGACTGGTTAGTCACATACTGATATCACATTGATTGTAACCATTTGAGAGTAACCTTTATGTATTCTATGGATGAAAAATATTTTCACCAGATATAATGGGATATATAGGAATGCGGATCAGGGCCAATTACTCAGTAACTATGAGAACTCACAACCCAAGTTTCCAACCTTTTTCTATGTGAATACGGTGTGAAACCAATTGTTTCTCCACATGTAGTGGAACTATTTCAAGATGTGTTTCTTGAAGACTTCTGAAGGATACAGCTATAGAGGGATATTAAATTCACTATTGATCTCATTCTGGGGGCTGATATGGTATCTTTTAAACCATACATAATGGGATTATAAAATCTTCAAGAGCTCAATAATTTGCTGGTGGAGTTGTGGGATAAGGGATTTATCAATACAAGTATGTCACCGTGGGGTTCTCTAGTGTTGTTTGAATAGAATTATGATGGGAATATACTATTGTGTGGTTATTACCAAATGATTAACTAAATGACTATGAAGAATCAATATCCTATTCCACATATAAATTATCTATTTAACCAGTTGATTGGAGATTATGTGTTCTCAAATATTGAATTGAGATATATGTATTATCCACTGATATTTTAGACTTCTGATATATCATGGACTGCATTCAAGAGTATTTTGGACCTATATGAGTTCATCGTATTGTCATTTGGGATAACAAAAACACCAATAAAATTTATTTTATTGATAAACATAATATTTCACCCATACCATGATCAGTTTTATGTAGTGTTTGCAGATGATATATTTGTGTGCTCCAAGACTCATGACTTTCATTTCCAACCTCTTTACATTACCCTGAATACACTCAGTGATCATTGAATATACTCCAAGTTATATAAGTTTCAATTTTGGATTGATTAGTTTCACTTCTTGGGTCCCATCATCTTAGAGGAATATGTGTCTATAGACCCAGAGAAATTAAATGCATCAGTTTCATGGGAGTTTCTCAGTAACATATGTGATATTTGTATCTTTTGAGGGTTAGCTGGATATTTTTATATATTCATCACATAATTTTTCTGACTATATTTTCTACTTTCTGGCTTGAAAAGAATGGGATAAATTTGGATTGGTTGGTAGAATGGGAGGAGGACTTCCAGTAGTTGAATAAGAATTTGACATCAGCACTAATCTTGTTCCGACTAGAGCTAGGTGAGGAGTAAATGGTGTATTTTTATTCTTCTAGGTTCTGACTCAAAGCTATGTTGATGTATGGAGATTGTGTTGTGGCATAGGGTCTTTGTAGCTAAGGCCACATGGGTGAAACTACCCTATTCACTACCTAGAGCTAGCCAAATTTTTTTATGGTTTGAAGTGTTGGAGCATTATCTATTCAGTGAGAAGATTATAATTTTTACTGATCATAATATCATAATGTATATATTCTCATTTTGATATTATAATCTCTTTCAGTAGTTTTGGGTTGTATATATGTAGTGATTTTATTTTGATCTAGAATATATGCTAAGGAAAGAATATAGTGTGACTGAAACTTTGTGTAGTAAAACACAAACATGGATGGTTCATGAGTCTTGTACTGAGTCTATGAGGACGAACTTGCAGGATGAGACACATGTGGTGGTTAGAATAGTCAAGAGAAGATGACTCTCATTTCAATTTTATAAGAGTCTACACATTTGAGCTAGATTGGTGAATGAAATTATGAGTGGCCTCAATATTTGACATTAAGGGAAAGACTTGAAGGTGGGGTGTCACCTTTAGAGTAGAGCATAAATGAATACGATATCATATATGTTAGGAATCAGTTTTTTATGCCTATAAGTATGCGATACGAGTTAATTTGGAATTTCATGCCTTGAAGTGGGCATTAAACCCAGGTGTGACCAATATTTATAGTGAACTGTGATGATATTTTTAGTGGTCAGGAATGAAAATGTTGATAGTAGCATTCTTCACATGATCCTACATCTATTAGCATGTAAAGGAAGAGCATCAAAGACTAGAGGTTTTGAGTAGTCATTTTATAATATTGACTAGAAGAGGGATTATTTTACAACATATTTTTTGTGGTTCTTCCAAATATTCATTGAAATAATGTTTCTATATGTTTTATTATTGATCGACTGAAGAAAGTAGCACATTACTTGACAATATGGTAGACTTTCTCAATGGAGCAGTTGAGAGTCTTGTACATTTAGGAGATATTCCACTTGTACAGTGTTCTATAAACTATTATTTCATACCATGACTCACATGTCTCTTCTTGATTATTGTTGGTCTCATATAAAGTACTCAGTACACAGATATTATTGACTACAACCTTCCACCCATAGACATATGTGATCCATAGCATACTATATAGGTGCTTGAAGATATGATGAGGGATAGTGATCATGACTTCAGTGGGTTTTCGGAGAATAAAATTTCGTTAGTGTATTTTTCCTATAGAAAACGTTACCAAAAACTATATAGATGAAACCATATGAGGCTATTTACAGTAGGTGATAGAGATCACCAGTAAGATGGATAAAGGTAGGTGAGTTAGAATTGTTGGGACCAAGTCTTGTGTAGTGGACGTTGGGACATGTGAAACTAATTCAAAAACATATGGATATGACTATTAATATACATAATCATATCGTGTTATATTTCTAAAACCCATAGGTTTTATAGAGGGTGATGGTTTATTTATTTGGGTATTACATAGACTAGGTCACCTTACGATACGAAGACATGGCATGTTGGCACCTAGGTTCGCCAGACTATTTGAGCTCTTAGAGAGAACTGGGTAGGTGGTGTACTTATTGGATCTTCACAAAAATACAACACTAAACATTATTTTTTCAATGTATTAAAAATTTGGAAGTATCACCCTTACCCTTATCATGTGATCGATGTGGATTACATTGATCTTGAGGTAAATGCATCCTTTGAGGAGCATCTGATCCGTATGTTGGATCGTAATGAGAAATTGTTGTGGGGAATTACAATTCTAATAGTTAATGTATTGTGGAAGCTTGGGAATGTGATGGAAGAAAAATGGGAAATAGAAGAATATATACAAGATCAGTGGTAAAAAAAATTTGGCTCTAAATCTCAGAGATGTTTGGGGGTGAAGCTCAAGGATGAGATATTAAGAGGTTAGAAAGCTTTAAGATCTCGACCATTTAAGGAGTTATCTCAGACTCAGGTACTCTTAAATTATTATATGAGTACTTTTTTGGGTTATGAATTGGGGTGTGTTTCGGTATAATTTTGAGAAAATAAAAGAAAAACATTGTGCATGGTTGGGGTATGGTTAGGGAACACAATGCGCCCTAACCCAAAAAACATTTCAATCCTAGGTAGAGGTGATTTGAATGGCTGCTGAATGGTTTGGAAAAATGGGAAACCCTAAATGTGTAATCATTAAATGCTATAAAAGATTCACATAGTTGGAGTATAGTTAGGTAAAACTATGTTCCACGGCCTTGGTAACCATGCTTAGGAATTATTTAATACCAAAAATTAATTCTAAAATTTCTTGAATCCTCTAATTAACCCCTATTCAACCCTAGTTGGTCCTTCAGGATATTATAGCTATATAGACTAATGGAAATCCTTATCAACCTCTGTTCTACATAAATTGAAAACCATTTATAAGGTCATATACTCTATCGATAATTAAATTATATCGTAGTTCTTCTCTCATTCTTATCTTATTCATCTTGCATTATTTCAGTGATGTAATCTCTTATTATGGATAGATCTAAATATTTTTTTGTGAGATCTAGATCTATGATTCTAGATCTAGGTATATATTTATAAGATCTTGATTTTATTTAATCATGAGTTCGGTTTTGTGATTCAGATCTAGATCTATGGTGTTGTCCCTCTCATTTTTAGGATTTCCACTTGGTTATTATTAATTGATAATTTGAGGTGGGTAATCTAATTTTAAATTTCTATAGTTTTTGATTTTGATAGATGTATGAAAATTGTATAATATCATTCTTTATTTTGCAATTTAAATTCCTAATTTGAGTTAACTAATGTGTAAAATTTGATTAATTGAGTTATTGCTGAAATAAAGAATTAATTATGAGATTTAGGGGATGATGAATTCCATATTTAATTGGCCTATTAATTATGATATTTAGGAATTGTGATATATATAATTAATTTGGGAATTAATTATTAAAGAATTATTTTTCTAATAGAGATAATTAATTATGTGATTTTGAGGTCATGAATTGAGATAATTAATTGTGGGATTAATTATTAGATATTTATATCATCTATTGAGATAATTTATTGTGCAATTAATTTTGAAGAATTGATATTTTGAATGCGATAATAAATTCTAAAAATTAATCATGGAATTTGAGTTGTGAATATTTATTAATTAGTTGTTAAATTAATTAATGGGAATGTTTAACCCAATTAATTGGTTTATTAATTATGATCATTATGTGATAAACTAATTGAATAATTATTAATGAAATAGGTGTTATTAATTAATTTTTAAATTAATTAATATTATTAATTTTTTTATATAATTGATGAAATAACTAATAGGGTTGTGGTTTTTAACTAATTTTGTAATTACTAATATAATATATGTGGAAAATTAATTGATGGATTAGTTATGTGTTGATTAATGGTAAAATGATCATTTAAATGGGAATTAAGGAATTGTAAGA
The DNA here is from genome assembly GCA_963277665.1 of Viscum album. Classification (NCBI taxonomy): domain Eukaryota; kingdom Viridiplantae; phylum Streptophyta; class Magnoliopsida; order Santalales; family Viscaceae; genus Viscum; species Viscum album. Next base: position 898,526,245 of record OY728138.1, read on the forward strand.
TAGTTATTCTAATGTGTGATGTGTGAATGGTAATATGGTCATTAAAGTATGGATTATAGAATGAGAACGTGGTCATTGTAATTATTGATGTATGGATGGTAACATGGTCATTCAAGTATAAATTAAACAATGAAAACATAGTCATTATATTGTGTGTTGTACGAATGGTAACATGGGAATTCAAATATAAATTGAAGAATGGAAACAAAGGCACTATGAGATATGACCTCTCTTTGGAATACTTAGAGCTTCAGAATGTGCTAATGAAGGTACTGAGATACGATATCACCTTGGAATACTTCATTCTTGGGCATGACTTGAATCATGTACTAAGATATGAAATTATATGGGAACACTTTGCTCTCCAACATGAGACAAAGTAGGCATTGAGGTACTACTGTACTCAGGAACATGGGTGTTAATTTGGTTAAGTAAAGAATAAATGACAATGCGATAACTATTTACTTATTCATTGTACTTATTTTATTATAAAACTGCATAAACTATTTGATAGGATATTTTTTAGACACCGTTGGTGGTGGCCTACTATGTTGTAACCAAACCCAACTCGGGTTGCCCTATCGGTACCCGAATAGATTATGTGATTAATGGAGAGGTAAAGGGAAAAGGCCTAATGTTGGATAAACAATTTGGGGATGGATCAAGGATGAGGGACTAACCAGGTTTCGAGATACACATGAGATTCATCAGTGTATTTCCTATGAGTTGCATTTTAGACACTTGACATGTACTTTAAAATGGTATGTTTTATTCATTATTTGTATATTGTATTTTACTATACTATTTAGCATGGGATATTAGATTGTTTATGATAATACATACTTCTGAAATTTTTTACTATTTCAACTGGTGTATTACTCTATTAAAAGAGTGTATAGTCTCCCCATGATTGACTTACAAGACCCTTACTACTAGTCGTTAGCCTCTAGCATATGGGAACGTGCCCTTGAGGTCATGGAAGTAATCGGCTCAGTGCCCCGCTGTGTAGAACCCATGCTGAGACCATAAAAATAAATATTAAGATGGAAATTAAAAGTAGTAAGGGATACTCACATTCAGAACATAATATTTATCTTATAAATATCTTTGGAAGATGAGGCCTTTTATTATTTAATTGGGACTAGAGTCTTATGAAAATGAGAAAGGATTGTAAAATAAGAATAATTTTATATTCTAGTGATGAAATTGGATGGGATATGTGTATCATGAAGTGGTGGAAGTGATCCCTTATTATTAGTGAGGAAATTGGAACTTTTATGAATACCCAATATGTTTCAATAATATAATGACAATATTAAAAGTTAAATGGATGAAATGGATATAAATAATGGATTCTTTTATGATTTATAGTCTATAATGTCTCCCCTGCTCATTTTCAGACACATTTAAACAATTTAAAAGTATTTTAATACATGTTTTTTTACATTTTTCCATTCTTGTTTTTATAATGGCAACAATTTTTTACCTATGTAAATTATATTTTATTAAAAACATAAGGGGTATCCACTTATCATATTTTTGTGTGATAAGACATAATTTTAACCTCATATAATCGATTTCAACTTATTTATATGATAATATTTAGTTTTATTTTAAAATTTAATATATAGAAAAAAAAATTGTATAAAAATGTTGTTTTCACTATTAAGTCATATTAATCATATATTACATTAATTTCCCAACAATATTGTGATAAAATATTTTTATACATGTGAAAAAATAATATCATACTTCTTAAATCTATATAATCTATTAGATAAAATTTTCAAAACATTTGTAAAACAATTATTTTAAAATAACACTTTCTTGATTATCATTATCATCGACTATAGTCATAGTAAGTATACTTTTATGCTTAAAATGAAATTAACCATATTACATAATCTAAACATGTTAATATAAATTTTGGAATAAATTTATAGATTTATTTTCTATGAATGATAAATTCTAATTTTTTTATAATAGAATAATTTTTTTAGAGTAAAATATTACATAAGTTTTTAAAACATTAAACATGGGTTTTAGGATTTCATTATAGTGTTCTAAAGTGATTTATTTTTCATTATAATCATATATATCTTTATAAAAAATTTGTTAAATTAATTTTATGTCATTCTTGGATTATGATAATGTCATAATAGTGAAAATATTACTAAAAGAACTATTTCTTCCTATTCAACTAAAATTAAATTATTTTAGAAAAATATTATAAATTCAAATTAGAGTAATATTGATATGTGGAATTTAATAAATAATAATATTTTTTTAAATTAAAATGTTTAAAATTTTAAATTTATCTTTTAAAAGAGAATTCAATATATATATAAAAACTATCTTTATCAAAAAATTCCTCATTAAAACATTTTGTGTCATTAACCATATTTGGTGAGAATATTATAACTGATTAATTATCTTAATTACTAGAGATTTTATTATTATTAAGTTTTCTAAATTATAAAATCTTCATGACTAGTTTTAGTTAATTATTTCATGTGAAGGAATTTACAAAAAAATCTATAAATTTATAAAAAACATATTCTAAAATCTATGGGAATTATACTTCCCTCAATGAATAAATTTCATAATCACAATTGTAATTATGAATTACTAACTAGTGGTATTAGAGTGCAAGACATGAATTGTTAACTATAAAATGAATCATTTTTTTCAAAATTACATATGGATAACTGCCTTAAACAATCAAAAGAATAAAAAATAATTTCCTAGTTTTTAGCGTGTGTTGTTTTATTTGAAATAATACGTAAATTTAACAGAATTTGTATAAAAAAATGTGAAGGATATTAACTAAAAAAATGGAAAACATTATGAGAAAATTAAATAAATAAGTATTAGGATGTCACATATTCATGATATATTTGTACATTCTAAAATCATATATTATGGTCATTCATTTTTAAAAAAATCGATTTCCTCCATTATACATCTCCTTGAGAAAAAGATATAGAATAATATATAAGAAAAATAACACTAAGGCTTCAAACCCCAAATATATTTATAAGGTTATAGAATATACATTATCACAATAATAGTTGTACTCACCACTCCCTTATCTATAGACAAATTTACTTTCCTCTTTTGAGTATGTAGATTTTTAGAAATCTTGGTTTTACAGAGAAAATATAGAAAAAATCATTAATAAATTTTTTTAATGGAATTTTAATTTCCTTTAGAAATTTATTATTTAGGGATTCTATTATTTTGATTGTATATGATATCTATCATAAATTTCCAAACACAATACCCATAATTGTTGTAGTTATCTTTCTTTAGACACCTTAGAATCAAGGACCAAAATGAGTAATTTTTTTTAAATTTTCTTTCATAGTTAAATATATATATATACCCCTTAATATGTTTCCATGTTATGTAATCCACTGGGCTTCTTATTTTCAATCATCAACCTCATACCATGATTTATCCTATATTTAGTGATATCCATATAACCATAAAATTATTGTTGAAATACAATACAAAACATATAACTTCGTGTTTATCAATAAAATGTTGATCATAATGCACTATAAATTCATAATACAGATCATGAGTGGTCTATTTTTTTTGGAAACCCATGCATTGGATCCAAAATATAAACATTTGGTGTATCCATATTGATTGTGAACAACATCAACTGCTTCCTAAAAAACTAACTAGTAATGAAAATATTAAAATATATTTTATATGATTAGATTATAATTTTTTACCCCTACGTTGTAGTAAAAAAAAGAGCTAGTAATTTATGATTTTCTTCTCAAACTCTTCATTTATCTCATATTTTTTCTTATCAATTTTATTACTCTTTAATAAAATTTTATATAGAAAACAATATAGGGGTTATTAAATCTAATCCATTATTTGGAGGTTTTTATTTTTATACAGTTTTAATATAAACACCATTGAAAAATATTAATAATAATTAAATCTAATTAATATATTAGATAATTTTATTGTCTTGACATATTATAAAAATTTACATTATGTATGTATTCCTAAATTAGAATCTGAACTATTCACAGTTAAGAATCACATTTATACTCTCGAGACCAACCGTGGTGGTAATGGTAGTTCAAAATATTTCATCTTCATATAGAATGTAGGAAACATATCCATATTTTAATGTTTTTTCTATATGAATTTGTAATTATAATATATTTTATATTGGAAGTAGCAAGGAGAAGGTAAATCTATATGGTCTGGTTGTTTTTCTGGTAAATTTACTAAATTTTATTAATCTGACCTTATGTTTCAATATCATTTTATTCATAAGTAATACCATAACTCACATCAGAAAATTTTTCATTTTAAATTTTTAAGGACATAGATCATGTACATTTATAATATTATATGGGAATGATATTAATGTAATAGTAACACTATTGGAGATTGTAATATCCATATGATGAAGTGGAACATGAAACTCATCAATCAACTATTGAGCTATCTCAATTCCCAGTATAATGTGATATTTTGGGAGGTATTTGTTATATAGCCTATCCCTAGAGATATTATACACCATACCCATCATAATAAGGCAATGTGTGGGTGTTGATAGTTATAAATCACATACAACATTACCCTATAAAATTTATGTAATATAAAGTTATTTTATGTTTTACCTTTATATTTAGGATAAATTGTAATTTTAGAATTGATTAACTCAGGTAAGGTATTAGGTTGAGGGTAATGACTATCCTCAAAGAGAGTGGGGTAATTTTTTTATTCATATTTTGATCTTGGTTACATTATTGGTTTACATTGATCTTTTTGTATATACCGGTATTCCAAACTAGACCAGACAATAATATCATGAAAAGAATAAAATTACAACTAAAATACATTAATAATATGATATGTATTTTATTGTTGTCTTGTATTATTTAAATATGTTCTACGGGAAAATCCAAAACCAACACATTAACATGATCAATTTGTTTTGTTTATTTCAAAGCAAAAGAAAGTAATTTTTCTTTTGGTATGCTCGTTGCCGATTAATCTTTCTAAACTATTTAAAAAAACATAGAAAATAGATATCTTTGTGTAATAATATTACAATTCATAACGAATTACTATTATTTCATACTTACTCATGTTTCCCATACTACTATTGAGTTTTCATCAACTAGTTTTCTCTTCTTATTTACATAGGCCTCCATTCATAGTAAAAGACATGGGATTGAATTGGATTATTATTTTGATTCCAAAATCTATATATAAAAATGGAACACATGTTTATTCACATCACATAAAACTTCTATTATTGATTTAAAATACATACCATTTTCTTCTCTGGTGAAGTTTACCCCATACAAGCTTTGAGATAGGGGCACATTAATTTTAATGCATGTTTTTTATTTTAAGAAAATCTATGATATTTAATAAATTAAAAATTTATAATAAAATTGGATAAGATATATAATTTCCAAAAATATATTACCAACTAAAATTAACCTAAAATGATTTCTTGAAGAGTTGAATGATGAAATAATTCCATGTTTCATAATTTATAATGTCTCCATATGTAACTAGTGGGTGGGACTTCATTTTACCCTCAACATCATTATGGAAAAACTTTTTATGAAGTGTTTGGAAGTATTTATGGTATTTTCAAGATTCTATTAACATATATTTCATACGGAAAATATGTAGAATAAATTAACTCTATAGGGGATAATGAAAATTAAACCTACATTTAATTATATAATTTTTCTGTAAAAGAGAAAAATAATATTGTAACATTACCTTAATATATTTCTTAAGGGATTCCTTCATTACATGTTGAATATAGGTCCAAAAATCTATATCAATCAATACATTTATCATCATTGTGACCCCAAAATTACTAGAGAACATTGCCTTGCTAGGGCCAACTGGTGGGCTGCAATGATTTCATACAACCACTTATTTAATACCCTAAGTTTCCCATTGATATTCTTACTCAATACTATGACGTTTCATCATTCTTTTTTTCATCAATATGTTGTTGATACCCTAAAAATTAGATAAATTATACCTCCACCACATTTTCTTTCCCAAGATTAGTAACATCATCATTTGAAGAAGTCATTTTTTACATGATTAGTCTAACATTTAATTTAGATTACATGTATACAGTCGATAAAAAAATATTATGAGGAAAATCATAATATATAAAAACACACCTTATCGGGAATCCAAATCCAATCTTTTGGGTTCCATATAACAAAGAAGAAATTGTCTACATTAGGACCTCTAGGAAATGATTTTGATCTCCCATTAAAAGTTTCATCCGTGATTTAATTTTCACCTAGACCTATTGTTTATTTATTCACCAATTGTAAAATTTACTAATTATTAATTTAATAGATTAGAGACATAAAATACTTGAACTATTTATGATTCCATTACAAACAACTCTTTCTTTTCCCCTTCATTACTGAAATTCACCTTCACTAATCCCCTTTCATCATCCTTCACTGCACTTATTTTATTAGATTATTTGAAATAGATTTTTTACTTGAAATATTGTATAAGAAAACTTATATATTTTTTTGATGATGCCAAAATAGGGCATATTTTCATAAATTATATTTATATCTTTAGAACCAGATATGTTCATCGCTTCCACCAGAAATGTAACTGCACAATTTTTCATCAAACCACTATCATCATGATATTTTATATTGAAAAAATAAGAAATAATTACAATACCAGGGTATGATAAAACATGTTCATTTTGTCTCATACGAAGACATTGAATTTTTTAGGTAATTTTATTTTTATTTTCTGATAATTTATTATAAATATTATCATATAACCAATATTATGGGTTTTTGATATCCATCCTTCAACACTTGATGGATTCACATGTATATGAATTTATTTGATGGATTCTAGTTATAGATCAACATCTTCACGACTATGTAATATGTAATGTTGAATATTATATCACACTATGAGGGAAATTTTCTCATGGTTTTTTAACATCCATATAGTCTTCAAAATTAGGATTTTTTTTTTCAAAAACACCATACACCATTAAAAGTTCATGATTCATATTTATTAAATCAATCCATGCCACACTTATAGACTTTTATGGGTATCTCATGGTCATTAAAAAATAAAATGAAATCATTTGGATACGCATGTATTTTTTGAGAGAAGTCCCATTGAACAAAGAATTCAATTAGAATTATATATTCAATAAGGATGTTTATTTTATTTTGGTAGAACATTATTCATAAGATCAAGTAGTTTTCTAAATCCGGTGTCTCTCCATCAACTTCCAGAATTCAGATTATATAAAATCAATATAATTGAAATGATTATGTATTTATAATAACTAGTATACAATGGTATCTTAGCACATCTATTTAACATACCAAAATACTTTAGATAATTATAACGGTTAACTTAAATTTACATTGTCATTTCTTCCATATGATATCCATCATCATTTACATTGGCATTCATATCAAATGATCCATAGACTATATTATCATCCAAATTGTTGTGCCTGTTAAATTTTACCCTGTGTCTAGTCCAAAATTTGTAGATCATTCAAATATATAGAAAATAAAATGGTCTTCCAACTCTGTTAGACAAATTTTTCTTGAATAAGAACAATTTAAATTTTTTTAAAAGATTTGAGTAGGGTTATATGCATGATATATTGAAATCATGAGGAAATTTTTTACTCCATATTCATTATCCTTTATCATTTTATTAGTGTTAATTAATTTTTGATTTATATATATTCTATTAGTTCATAAAATAATCACTATTCACAAATAAAACGAATAAATACACATAATATATTATTAATCAAAGGAGAATGTTATAGATTATTCTCAAAAGTGGAACCAAAATATAGATAGTTTCAAATAATTTTTGTATGCATTACATTAATTAGATAATTTAATTTATGAAAATAATTACTCCACTGTTGGTAGGTTTTATCCTCTGAATTCATCCAAAATTATCACTAGTATGAAGAATTGGATGAATACTACCAAAAATTGTTTTAACAACATAGGTGAATGTCCAAAATAAGTGGGGGATTATTCCCAAGAAACAAAACACAATAATAAATATTCCTGAGATGAATTTTATGAGGATGAAATTTGTGTACGTAAAACTTAATGTTCTCGAGTTATAGTTTGTGAAGTATGAGACAACAATTATCAATTTTTTCCTCAAGATTAAAAATGAAGAAACAATAGTTTGATCCTTATAAATGGATCCTTTATTTGTGTGATGATGAGAAGGCCTAGCCGGATAGTCCTATACACAATCATGATTATAAAACAATTGTAGTTTAAATATTCAAGTGAATTCTTGGTTACTCTATAAAATGGAAACTTCATCTTGAAGACTGATTTTCTGAAGTTATTAGCTTCGTATGACTGAAAGGTAGTAATTACTGGCCAGTAAATATATCCATACTAGGAGGGAGTCCCAAAAGTTCAAGAAGTTGATGTTTATTTTTTTTATTCACTTTCTATTTTGTTGGCTAAGTGTTGTTTCATTGAAAGTATGAGTGGGGATTTAAAAAAGTGAGGATGTTTAGGTGACCATCAGTGGTCAGTTGAAAAATTTCATGTACAATTATTTTAGACATGTAGAAAAAGTATTGAGAAATTGAAATCAAATGGTAAATTTAACACCTTACAATTTTCAGCCAACCCTTTATACTTCGTTCCTTTAAGTATGGCGTGTTACAAATGACATGTACCCACCTCAAGCATAAATGTTTCCTCTATCATTTTATTCCCATTTACCATGTTATGATACAATTTATATCATAAAACAAGGGATTTAAAATAAATATCTCTTGTATAATTATACAATATCTAATTATCAATGATAGTGAAATGGATTTTAGGCTCAACAAAATAAATAAAATATGTATAATAATATAATCATCACTAAGAAATTTGATGGGAAATAAAATTTATTTTTTAAGTTATGGAAAGATTACCATTGAAATTATTGTTATCAATTTCAATTTAATTGTAACCTAGCTTTCTAAATTTTCAAAAAAATAACATTCCTCAAAACATATAGGGGAATATAATCCTTGGACATTGAAAAAGGATCAAGGAACATTTAATATTAAGAAACCAAGTAATAAAACTATTATTGAAGATATAATTTAAGTAGAGGGTGAGCGTGAATAAATAATTGCTTGAGGAAAGAGATATTGGGTGGATAATCAACGTGGTAAATCGAGAAAAAATAATATTTCTAAAATTCACACGGTTCAAACAACTTGGTAATATAAAAAATAGAAAATTATGTCTGAGGGGGAGAATCAGGTCACAAGGATCAAAAAACATTATTTGAATATATAAATATAATCTTATGAGAAAAAATTTGATAAAAAATAAAAAAAAAATAAGGAAACTTTCTAATTTACAAGAGATCCATTAAAACCAAAGAAATAAGGAAAATTTCTGCTAAAAAATCTTTAGAACTTTTTATTCCAAATAACGAATTCCAAAAAATAAATGCACCCATAAATATAATTTATAATCACTTAAAAACTCAATTTAATACCTTATTAGATAAAATATAATGTCATAATTAGACTCCAAATACTTTTAAAAGAGTATGATTTAGTATTTTTATTTTTATTTTTATTATTATTATTGTTATTATTATTATTATTATTATTATGTGTTTATAATTTTATATAATTCAAGTTATTTTTTTTAATGTAATTAATTTTATTATTTAAACAATGTGTTATTTAATTGTTATTTCTGTTAAAAAATGGTGGTTTTCTATTAAAATAATTTTTTAATGGTGATTTTAATTTATTTATTGTAAATATAGTATGAATTTTGATTAAAATTTCTATAATATATATTCTTTGAAAAATTATAATTCTGACTAAACCATTAATTTTATTGAGAGTAATGGTTATTATTACTAAATTTTTTATTTATATTACAATTATTAGGGTAGACTTTATTTCAAATTATACTTATTCAATTTTAAAAAAAATGTATGAAATATTTAGAATTTGTTTTTTAAAAAGAAATAAGATTGTTAGTTGAGTTATTTATCCAATAATGCATATCATAATTCTATTTATTTTCAATGAATTGTATATCTTGTTCATTTAAGTAAGTATAATTATCCTTTGGTTTTTTTATTTTATGGAACACAACAATATATAAAATGCGGTGGTTGGAACGATGGGGGTTGAATATTGGATATGATGGAATTGAGATTGAAAAACCATTTTAAAATTGAAAAAATATAGGGCAATTACTAGATTGGATACAAGAATAGATAATGGACCACATTGAGATAGATTTTTCAAAGATAAACTAAGATTACTAATAATATATGTCACCTTCTTCATCTAATCAACCATTTTATTATTATCAATATTTAATTTTTTAGTCATATTTTATCTTCAATATAGTTATCTTAGCACTAAATTATTATTAATATAAATCCATGATATTATTGATCTTTATAGAAGTAAAAAATTGACTATTCATGTATTATTCATGAGTTGAATACCCATATGAAACCTGATTAACATTCACTAATACCCCAAGAGCATTCCATGGTCCTAAAAGACTGAACGCTACTTTTGTGGGTCTCAAATTACAGTTGGAAAATGATTTAACGATAATTATATTCAGATATATCATGGTAATTAATTACATAAAATTCAAAATTACTCATAAGTAGGTCAATACTTCCAAGAATAAAACGTTAACCAAGAAGTCCAAATGATTAATGAAAAATATAAATCACCCATAAGTCTCTAAATAAATTCAAACAAAACTAAAAAATGAACCATAATATATAATTGTATTAAAGAATTTAATTTAAACAAAATACAGATTAATATGGAATAAAAACTATGTGGAATTAGAGAATATCCAAACATGATCAAAGATCACCTCTAATAGCTCATTCTCTGATATAGGAATCGACCCCTCTTCTATAAAAAACATAAATTAAATGATCATGTGATCCCACACATTCTATTATCCATAAATACATAGAAATTAGTATATGGGAGGTCGTATATCCACCAATGATTCCATATAGGGTTTGAGAAAAATACATAGTAGGAAACTACTAACAGTCACAATATAGTAGTGAAAAATGTTATGGGAATTAAAATATCTACTAATTTACAACGATATAGAGTAAACTAGTTTTAAAAATTAATAAAAAAATAATAAGAGGGTATCACATTTTAGTGGAAAAAATAAAAAAAATGTAAAATTAGACAGATTACCCCTAGAGATGCAGGTTCCTCACCTTCACGTACCACCTCTAAGAGTATCCCAATATTGATGTATGGCTAGAGGTAGGTAATAAAGTAGTCTAACACATCATCGTAGATATATGTATATATATATATACACCTTAAACACACACATATGTATATATATTATTTCTTGTCTTAATCCCATTTTTTGGGATAAGGGAAGGGGTAAACTAAGATGAGGCCTCAACCCATCTTGTAGGATAGGGGAAGGGGTATACCATGTTAGGGCTCTGTTATCCCATAACATCCGTCATACTAGAAATGTAGTTATACTTTCTTAAATAAAATATATATAATCCAAATATATATTTCTATTATACTTACAATCCACCATGTTGAATGTAATAAAATTTTGGTAACTCAATGATATATTATATAGAAGAATAATTTTAAGAATTTATTATAAAAAAATATTGAATGATGGATATCCTCTTTTAATTACTAAATAAAATTATATTTACATGAATTTAGACAACCACTATGTATTAAATCCATATACCATAGATCCTTAAAAACAAATGACACACACATACAAATTGATGACATGTTACTAAATACAAAAAACCTTAGATTTCAAATAATTAACACAATACCATATTTCCAATTAATAACTAAAAATAACACCATAAATTATTCTAAAAATAATTCATCATATTTCTCATTCAAAACCCCCAAAACATACCCAAATCAATTTATACCACAAAATAGGGACATCCATAACCATCCCATTAAAATAATGCATAATTCCAGAATTTGTTCCCATGAAACCATAGTAAATACCAATAAAAAAATACATACCAATAACTAACATTAAAACATTTCTACAAATAGAACCTGAACACCCTACAGATCGATTCATTAAAAAATTAGAACATGGACCCAACTACGGTTTTAATAATATCCCAAATTAGTGAGTGTGGGGAAGAAGAACATGGATTGATGACAAAATGAAGGATAAGGTGATAGTAGAACCAAAAAGATCACCGAGCGAAGAAAACCCATCACTAACGCACATCGTTGAACCCGAACAAGCAAGAAACAAGAGTAGAGGAGAAAAAAATAAAATACCATAGATTTGAGGATTGATCCATCCATGAGAAGGTTGAGGGGGAGAGTTGATATCACATGAATTCCATGGGAGTTTGAGAGGGTTTATTGAAATTGGTTCAGTTTGGTTTCCATTAAAAGGACCGAGGAGATTTTTATTAGTAAAACTAAAAAGGCACTGATAAAGGGGGATTTTATCAGCTCTAAATTATTTATTTTTAAAAAAATACCTATTTATCAATATTAAAAAAACAGTAATAGAATCCTACTTTATCAGGGCAAAAACAATATTTCCAAAAAAGAAGGATTTTCGATAAATATTTACAATTAGATTTATAAATACTTATATTTGTAAGAATATTTGTAAATATTTGTATATATTTATAAATCTATTTATATAATTATATATTATTATGTTATTATAAATGTTTTAATAAATATATATAAATATAATTATAAATATATTAATTCTATTAAATATTTAAATATATTTATTAAAAAAAATTAAATATTTAAATACATATTTCTATAAATACCTTTTTTAGAATTTTTTTCTTTCTTTATAATTTGAAATATATTAGTTTATTAAATTAGTAAATATTCCTTTATAAGTATATTTATAAATAAATATAAATTTGGAAATATATTTTTAATTAATTATTTATAATTATAAATATATTTACATCATTATATATATTATATAATTATATATATATTTAACAAATAAATATAATTTTTTAAATATATGCATTATATAATTTTTTTATTATAATATCATAATTATAAATATATTTATATCGTTATATATATATATATATTAAATACATATAGATATAAATATAAATATAAATATAAATATAAATATAAATATAATAAATTTGTTAATTAATTTTATATATTTATTATAATTTTATAATTACTTAAATATATAATAATATATTTATTTAAATGCAGAAATACCTTTTAAAGAAGTATTTCTAATTTATTTATAATTAAATATATAAATTTTTATAAATATAGTAAATATAAACTTATAAATATATTTATTTACATCTATTTATGTAAAAATATATATTTTACATTATTAATGAATATAAATTCATAAATCCTTGATTGTTAATAATTAATGAAATTGAATAATAAAAACATATGTACACTTTAATGATATTTAAAATTTCTATTAGTTTTATTAAAAAAATAATTTATTAATTTTTTTGATATATATTGAGATTTAGAAGAATACATATTGATAATATTAAAACATAGTAAATAAATTAAGATAAATAAATATTATAAAATGATTAAATTCCCAAAAATAAATAATAAAAAATAAATAGATAAAAAGATAAAACGAATATATAATAATAACTGTAATAATATTGAAAACAAATAAATACACATTATTGATTAAAATCATAATATATTAAATATATCATGTTAATAAATAAATTTCTATAACTAATATTAAAAATTAGAATAAATTAAATAAATTTTAGTTGTATGTGTTCTTATATAATATTTCATTAATTACATAAATATTTCTGTATGTGTGGTGTTTATAAAAAATGAATTAATTGCGTATTTGTATAAGTGAAATTATTGTGTCACTTGTTTGGTATATGTTAAATTGAGAAGTCAAATGAAATTCAATTAAATGTCAATTACTCATTAAAATTAATCAATATTTTTAATTAAAAGTAATTTTTAGTTATAAACAATTCTTCACTAAATATATGACTTATTTAATGCAGGATTACATATATATATATATATATCATATTTTAAGAAATATTATGTATATTTACATACATAGAAATATTAATGAGATTAATTTATATTAAAAATATTAAATGCATTGATGAATAATTACGTATAAAAACCATTAAAAATAGACAAGACATTAATATGTTTTTAATTATTATATTTTATTTAATTATATATTTATATTTAATATATATTATTATTTAATAATTATAATTAATATATATATATATATATAATGAATTTATTCATATTTTTAATAATCGTTTCATTAATAATATTTTTAATTATTTTGTAATATATTCATATTTAGTTTTTTGTTTAATTAATAAAATTTATTCATTTTGCATACCTATATATTAAATATATTATTTATTAATATTTATAATATGTATATATATATATATATTAAATTTATTTATTTATTAATAAAAATTATATAATTTATAAATTATTAAATATTTTTTAATTTACTTATTTGAAATTTTTATTTTATTTAAGATTTCAATTTATTCATTTTATATATCAATGATTAATATATAAAAATTAATAATATGTATAATATATATATATATATATATATCAAATTTATTCATATGTATTTTTTATTTGTCGAATTATTTAATATTTTTAATATTTGTAATACTAGTATTTTTTAATTTAAATTTTCATATATATATCAAATTTTTATTGATGTATATTTTAAAAAATGGGGCAGGCTATTTATTGGCCATGTTGATAGTGTAGGTGGGCCGACCGGACGTGTGCCAATTATAAATACCCAAGGTCGAGATACACAGACATTACATTACTTTTGCGGAATACTTAATACATGACAAAAACAGACACCCAACGACCGTATTAGTTTAGTGTCATTGGAAACTCAGAACATAATCTTCTAATCATGGTGAAAGCTCTTCAAAATCTCCCATAAATATCTTCCTATTTTTTTCTTACCTAAAACCTTTCTTTATATCCTGGGGAAAATAAATCATAAAAAGCGTGAGCTGAAATGATCAGTAAGGGAAAACATAGAGAACATAAAAGAAACCATTAAAATTTGAATGTAAAAACATGAACATCAAACATCAAAATCATGAGTATTGACATAAATCGTGGTAGTACATAAGGCATATATCATAATGTAACATTAATCATGATAAAATAAAATGGGAATAAAACATGTAATTATGAGAAACCATTAAGCACATGTTATGATTTCTATAGTATCCAAGGCATTGCTTCCAAGACAATCATAGTGGAAATAATCCATTACTGAACTGGGTTTACTTTCTGTTCCAACCCTATATTAATGAACCAGATTTTACTTTCCATTCTAGCCATGCATATCTCATGAGATATAAATCTTTACCCAATTCATTTTAAGGAGATATAGGTCCCACCCATCTCATAATGAAATCATTCTTACGTGTGCCACAAAATAACCATAAATCATTCATCATAACCGAAAGAATAAAATGGGTTTCATTAACATCATCCCATCATAAAATAATCCATATAAAACAAATGGATATCATTTCATCATAAGAAAAATCAAATCATGTAAATAGTATAGGTATTATAATTGAAACATATTCATAGTAAATAATGTCATCTTAGATGGAAAATAGGTTTGATAAATCATTTGAAATGAATTCATGAGGAAAAATATCCTTTCATATTTAAAATAATTTCCTTTTCTCAAAATTCCATTCAACATTAAAATAAAAGTATTTTGTTGAAAATAATAATGAAATCATGTAGAGGAAGCTTCATGGAAATAAGGCGTTATGAAGTCGTAAAAATTCATTCATACCGTATAAGTTAAAAAACATTATCCTCGCATTTTTGCCGGAAAAGTCAAAACGTTCCTCGTATGGTAAACAAAATAAATATTCATTACATACCATGTATTAAAATTCAAAAATGGGTAAAAATTAATTGAAACATACATGAAAACAATTTTAGAAAACATGGACATGGATGATAAATATAACACTAGAAAATAGTTTCGAATAAACAATCTCGGTTAAGAATGAGATTGGAATAATTATCCCTTACCTTATGTCCAATTTCTCTTGTATGTGTCTGATACTCTTCTATATTGGGTTTAAACATATTATTAAATTGTAATAGAACCCTAATAATATGTATGATATCATATATGATTCACTTACGACTTTATATTACCCGTACATTTGTCAATTCCATGTTAATGTTGTGTTTTGTGTAAAATCGTTCCACTTATCATCTGTGTTCTGACTTGTAATTATTCATAAGATTACTTAGATCATGAATACTAACATACAGAATGTAAAACATGATTTATATATATTCAGAATATAGTTGATTGATAAATGGAATGAAATACACCATACATGGAGACGATAGGTCGTACGTACGCATGAACGTTGTTTTACATTCCTTATTGACTTGAATGGAAGTAAGTAGATGAAATATATATATATATACATAAATACAGAAGCATTATTATGTCATATATTTCATTATTATTCTATATATACTTTATAATCACTCTTGAATGGTTAACAAGAAGAATGAATCTCATCGCATCGTCGAGACGGTAATTCGTACGTGCGCACAAGTGATGAAATCATTCCCACAATTATTGAATTGTATTGGAGTGGATGATAGAATATCTCCGAATTAGTATCATATTATAATAATTATATATATTTATTCTTTACACCATTATACCAATCCACGTAAGGCGGTGGTGGAAAACAGATTACACCACGGCGTGGAGACGGTATTCTGTACGTACGCAGGCGCAGTAATTTAATTTTTTGTTGGATGGATAGAAGGTGAAATAGAATTGTTTCAAATTTATGATAACATATCAGTATATTAGTGATACTTATGTTATTAATTTTTATTGAAACAAATAAAAAAGAGTTAGTATAAGGGGAAATAATTTTGAAAGAATCGGCAAAGGATATTACATCTTCTTCGACACGGCTCTTCTAAACCTCTTCTTAGGTCCCTAAATATGTTATTTGAAGAATATAATGACCTCTTGTATGTTTCTAGGGAAGTGGAGAACTAAATTGGACAGGGTTTTCCTAATCCTGAATGGTCAAAATGTTGTAAAGATGAGAGAGAGGATGTGTCCTTTTATCAGAGAGGAGAGGGGCACTTTTGGAAACCTCAAAAATATTAATTTATAATAAATTCATACCCCACATAAAAAACTCAAAAAATTACTCAATTCTAATATTAATTAAGATAGGGTTGTAATCTCAACAACCAATAAACTTTAGACTTATTTTTATTTTATTTTAAACCCAATCATTTTGATTTATCTTTATTTAATCTATTTAATTTTATTTGTGGTAATAAGATTATAAATTCTAAATTGTTATAAATACTTACATATGTGTTATTAATTTTCAATAATTGGATACTTTATGAAATTTTATAACATATAAATTTCAATTTATATTTTTTAAATATTTTTGTGATTTTTAAACAATTTAATAATATGTTATTTTTATAAAATATCAATAGTGTTAATTTTGACACTATTCAATTATTTGAATTTCAATAAAATCCACACATAAGATATATTCGAACAAAAATATTTAATAGATCCATAACATGTAATATTAATCTTAAAAATTTTTGGATGACATTTAATTGTTCATAACATATTTATTTTAATATTTTTAAAACCACTTATTTAATATTTTAATGAACAAAATAATTTCTACATCACTATTGTGTCACCATTAATGATAATTATTTATTCCCTAAAAATTATAAATATATTCACATGATGTATATAATTTTATTATATTTATGGTGAATATTTCTGTTCTATGTTTTATGATTTTTATCACTAAATTAAAATTATTACACTTATATGTTATTAGAGGGTGACTTGTTATCACTTTTTTTTGTTTTAATAATAAATATATAATTTTCAGGGTCCAAAGTTCACGAAATGAATTTATTATTACCCTTATGTGATATGGGTATAATTTTATTCATCTAATATAATTTTGACCCGCGTTATGGTAAATTTATAATATTATTTTTACCCTTAATTACCCGGTTTACCTTTAACTATATTAAATAAAAATTACCGTAGTTACTATTCATTAAATCAAATAAAATAAAAGTAACATCTTACCATAATTTGGACCCACTGAATTAAAATATAAAATCTATTTTTAAAAATTCAAAACATAGAAGTTGCAATAATTAATTTAAAATTAATCCCGTTGTTAAGAAAATGGGTTTTAAAAGTTGAAACCATGCCAAAGATTGAAATGTTTTTGCCTGTGAATTCAATGTAAAATTAATGATAATGAATTACATTATATTAAAGGGTAAAAATATATTATAATTATACTTTAAAAACATTAATTTTTTTCATTTAACCATATAAATTTTCTTGATGAAAAAACTTGTTTTTAAGACAAATTTAGCATATTTTTAAAATTCATCAAAATATGAAAGTTAAAAAAAAATAAAAAGTTTATCCAAATTAAATTTTTATATCATTATTATAAAAAATAAGTTTATTTTGTCTAAATTAACTTATAAACATGTCAAATACTAGATTTATAGTGGGTGCGCCATCAAAAGGCGGTAAAACTACATTTTTTGAAAAAACATATTTTACCTGAGAAATTTATTTTGTCCTCATACCATGTTCTAGAATATGTGTAAGATGAATTATTATGTAATAAAATTCATAATGTAGTTAATACTATTCATAATGAATGGTTCATAATAATATATCGTTGTTTAGTGAAACTCAGTATTGCATACAACACACATTATCGAGGAAGGTCACTCTTGCATGTAACACAAGGAAAGAATAGGGTTTATGTATATTACAAGCTAATACGGTGTTGTTTATAGCACAATATAATCTTGGTGTAACATAAAACACAAGACATCAAAGAAATTAAAATAAATATTTCTCATAAAATCTCGGGGTGTTAGAACAATGGGATAAACAGAGGGATGAAAACAGTTGGTGAGGCATGCATGGGATTTTTTGCTCATATTAGGGTGTGTGAATGGTGTATACGGGAGCCCATCCCCACAGAAGGATTCTAAGCTTGTCTTTTAGAAGAAACATATATAAATAAAATACCGTACTTGCACTATTTTTATGTGGGACTCACAGGAGGGATGAGAACCATTATCAGTGGTAAAAAAAGGTTGGTAAAGGTACACATTTGCGGTAGTAAAAAAAGTATAGATAATGGAATCCCTTTATCAGGGATAATGAAAAAGGTTTGAAAAAAGGTACCTTTTATCAACAGATTTTTGGAACTAATAAAAGGTAGACTTTATAAAGTATTTTTAGCACTCATAAATGCATTCGTAATTAAAACTTTTATCTATTGTTGTTAAAGGATATCATTGTATATTTCACCTTTTATAGTAGTAGAGGAGTTTCTTTGAAGATATCAATGGGATGTGGTAAGTCTCGATATCGGTTGGTACTGAAATCATGAATCTTAGGATATATTATGTCTACTATTCATTCCCATAGGCTAAAGACCAATATAGAGTGCTTTGACATTTAAATTTTTTTATCACATGATTGGAATTTATCATGGATTTTTCCTCACAGTTCTTCACATTGGGTTGTATCACTTGGTTTCAAATGATGGATTATACAATGAATGTGTGTTTACATTGATACATTATGGTTTTGTATATGCTTCCTTATTTTATCACTTCTGCTTTTCATATTACTGCCTTTATGGATATGAAATCCTTTTATGGAAACCATAAGATAATGAGTTACAAATTTGTTTTGATTTATGAAAATAAGTTGTAAAAATATTTTCCTTTTAAAACCCAAAACTGTAGAATTCTGGATACTATACCATGTATCGACTCTGTAGGGGTATCCTACTTGGCTTTGTACTCACACCCAATTTTTTTACCTTTGGTAGGCTGTATATGTTTTACCACATGATCCAGGTAAAGTTATGGGAATCTTATAGAGTGTTGGATTATCATTTTTGTTTCTTCCTTTGGTACGTGATGGTTTAGAGGTGTCAATTGTTCACATGGAGGATTCTTAGTCTTATTTGATTCCAATTTTTTTTCTTTTATATTATTTGTCTTGGTTCATTTAGATCTGGTAATATTTTTTTCTTCTTAATTATACTCTAGCTATTTTAATTTATTGTTTATATTCAAAAAAAAATTCCTTTATCATTTTTCTACCTCAATGTGATGACATGACTCGAGTGGCTTGTCTTATTAACTGAGGTTATACCGTTATAATTATGTGTCAGAGGGATGCTCAACCTAATGTTTGTTTTCATTTCTTGAGTTTGGTAATTTTTATTAGGTATATAGGAGTTAGGACTATTATAATTAATATAGTGAGGGAAGGTTCTTACTCATCTCACTTCCATGTCTGAACTTGAATTTCCAAGGGTGGTCATAAATATTTAACCATGTCTGAGACTTTGAGTTTGTTTCAATTTGAATTATCAGAATTGGATGTTTATTAAAATAGATAAATATAATCTTAAATTCATAATTTTCATTAATGGAATCCATAATTTATTTAAATTTTTCATTTTGTAAATAATAGACATGAATTATTGAAGTTGGTCTTATGATTTTGGAGTATTCTCTAATGCTAATTTGTTATTATATTGTTCTTAACAGAAAATACCTCCAAGAATTGGTCTTCAAAATCTATTAAAGGAAGCTAAAAGATATGATCTATAAGATTATTCTCCAGTGGAATATTCTTTATTTGAAGGTTCAATCTATAAAATTGAGACCATGTGTCATGTGGGTTTTTAGAACCTGAGTCGTGTGGTGGATCATGGCTCTGAATTCAGTAAGTAGCATCGACTTGTATACCATGGTGACAATGGAACCCTATAATCTAAGGAGTGGCAAGACAATATTGAGAAGATATTTTACTTATTGATGAATCTTGAAGACTCTAAGGTGTTTTTCCACACATATATGCTAGACGGAATGGGATGTATATGGTGGGACACTACTGTGCAAGATAAGTTTCATGAGGATCTTACATGGACTTCCTTCAAGATAATTTCAAATTTGCAATTTTAGATTGATATTTTATGTGCGGAAAAGTCCTGTTATTTTTGGACCTTGGAGAAAATAAAGTATATTTTGTTTGGGTATTCTACCCAATTTCTATATTGGTTTATCTTGCAATAGATTTATTTACCAATGAGTAACTAAGGTCTTGGTGGTTTGAGTTAGGATAGAGGCATGATATTTTGTAATTCTGATTATAATGTGCCTTTTTAGGTTCAAGAAGGTAGTTGAAAAACTTTCTTTTTATAAGGAGAACATTGTTGTAAAGACTGGTTTGGGTGGATATTCATTTGGTGTAGTTGTTATCTATGGTGTATCTACTATCTAGAAAAGGAAGCACACGGGGTGGCCAGTTTTACTCAGGACCCATTTTAAAGGATTTTTCAAGATAACAATAGTTTTTTATCTATCAATTTGGAAACTGTGTTCAATCCAAGGCTAATTATATGGAGGATCCTAGAACTTGTCAACATTGTGGATTACCTAGCCATATAAAGCATTTTCCTGAAAGGATATCCCACATAAGTAAGGTAGCATCAAATCCCTCTAAGGTTTTTATGATGCATAATGATTCTTACAAGGGTGGTGGGTATAATTCTCTTACCAAGGGGGATGATCATAGGGATAATACTATATGAATTTAAGTATATGATCATGTGATAGAGGAATCTGATTTTGGGGCGATCATTGTTATAGTAATGGTGTTTATTTTTTCTTCTAGGGTGCTTTCTTTATTTGATACAGGTTCTACTCATTATATATGTAATCAATTTTATTTCATGTTTTGGTATTGTTTTCCAAGATAATGACTTAATGAATAATAGAAGAGAGGGGTGAATTGTGTTCTTAAAATATTTTTTGAAATATAAACCACCCTCTCTGAATTATACACATCCAATTTTATTTACTAAGATTATATGTTGTAGAAATTTAAAAGAGACAGAAATAAAATTGAACATTATGGTTTTTAGTGGTTTGGGGAATAGAAATTCCCTAGTCCACTCCACCAACACTCTACTATACGATCTTGGTGATTTTCACTATATATCCATTTTACAGGGGCTCCCAATTGTGTACCAGTAGCTTCTAATTAATACAATAGTCCAAGATCTTTCAAATAGGCCCTACCTTTACACGTTCTATCATTATTAATAATCAAACTCATACATAGAGTTAAAACATCTTGGAAATAAGTTATAGGTTTGAGAAACATTTGAATCACATAGTTGCAAGAAGAAGCTGAAAGAATATGACGATTTTTCTAGATAAAATATATATAAGATTCTAGCATATCTTGATATGATCTTCATTAAATAATTATGAGGAATATAATATTATCACATGATGAATGGATATTCAATAAGTACATATATATGGAGTTGTATAGGAGTGGAATTATTTTATTCTCTTCACATTATTTTGATTCCACATATGCTTCTATCTTTTGTTTTTGTCATCATCTTATTATATATGCTTTATTCAAACTTAATCAAGGATAATTATAATGGACAAATGTCCAATATGAATATCCTTATAAAAAAATGTGATGAAAGTATTCATCTACTCCTTCCAAATAAAAAATATTTTTTGACCATAAGGTCAAATATTTTATCTCTCTTTGAAATTTTCTATTTACGGAATGTCTTGAGCGTAAATTCATTCCTTAAAAAGACAATATTATTTTGATTTATTCAAATAGAATTAAATGAGTTATCATGAGATTATAAAAGATAATTATGAAATTCTATAATAATACATCTTCAAAGGATATTCGTTGATCATACAGTTCACCATTAGATATTTTTTTTATAATTTAATGCAATTTGACTTGGTAATATAATCTGTCTTTGATGTATTGTGAGATAATCTTATAGTGTAAAAAAAATACTGATGAAACATATATTTATTTTTCAACTTGTTATTAATATTAATATTATAGAAAATAATATTATTGTTTCATATTATCATTTCTTACTTGAAGTCTTTCTTGAGGTACTCAGTCGAATATCATAAGATAAAATATTACATTTCCATGTCTGTTTTTGAGAAACTGATGATATTCCTTGATCATCAAAAGAAAAAAAATGCTACTGTAATATAAATATAATCTTGAACATTTAATGTAATGTTAGAGTAAAAGTAGGGATTTTTTGAATCATAAAAACACATA
The DNA here is from genome assembly GCA_963277665.1 of Viscum album. Classification (NCBI taxonomy): domain Eukaryota; kingdom Viridiplantae; phylum Streptophyta; class Magnoliopsida; order Santalales; family Viscaceae; genus Viscum; species Viscum album. The sequence goes on from OY728138.1 coordinate 898,549,620, forward strand.
GAGTGGAGATGTATTGGAATAATACATATTACACTAATCTTCCCATTTTCGATGATCACAATACACATCAAATGTGTAAAAATATTTCTGAAATTGTATTTAATATTTCCAGATAAGAATATACATTTCTTTTCATTCTTTTGAATTTATTAATAAATTTTTAACAAATGTGACTTTTTAATTTTCCTATTCTTATCCCCTTTTTGTGATATGAAAGGAAGTGTAATAAGGAAAACATTATCAATTTCACACATATAATAGTTAACAATCATAGTTTTGGAAGAAATACCAGTTCATAATGGAACATTTAAATATTAGAAAAATAAAAAGGATCTAAAATATATAATCATTCTTCATAAAAAATAACTATCACAGAAGATATTTAATAAACTAAAGGATGTAAAAATATAAAGTTTGTTATCATAAACATTCAATGTAATATGTTGGAGTTAACTGATATAGATGGTTAAAATCATGAAAAAGATAAAAATGAGAAAAATGCTAAAGTATTGGCTTAAAAAACACTAGAATAATTGAAATATTTTATCAATGCCCAACCATTGAGGAATGAAACATTACAAGCTTCTCGATGAATAATCATTATCATATTTATTGTAAATGACTTTTAAGAGGTGGCTTCTTGAACTGTAAAAGTTGGTTTCGAGAAAAAGATGATAACAAAAGAGAAGAATTAGCTATGTTACCAAAAAACATAATAAAATTAGTGATCAAGCTCCAATATCATCATGGTCATCATGAGAAACCCTTACTAGTTTTGATTGAATGTTGTGGACAACCTTCTATGCTCTCTCTGTATTGAATTTATCTTCACATGTAAAGGGTTGTTTAAGGGAAGGTATAGGGAACAAAGAAGATTTATATATTTCAAAACAATGGTGTTCCCTAGATTTTTATATTAATAGTTAAAAAATATCCTTTAATAATTGAGAGGTATATTGAAACTGATATTAAATTTGGGTTCTAGGCTTCATTCTACCATGAATCAGAAAGATTTCATCCACACAAGTATCAATTATTCTCACATAGTAATTTTTTAGTAGTCTAGAATTATTGTAAAACCAATCCATATCTTTTGATAGAAATATCCAACAAATTTTCCGAAGTATCCTTTCATCTCAAACAAGTGAAAAGGTTTTTCAAAAAATCCACTTGATTAGCTAAAATTCCAAGGACAAGCATAATTTCATTTTCCATTGATGGTTTAGCTTTGTTGAATAATTATGAAAACTCATCTATCTCAACTTCATCATCTTCTAAAAAAAATTTATTAATGTTGTTAATTACTATTTGATGATGATTATAAATATTATTCTCAATTTTAGTATCATTATTCGAAAAGGATATATATATAATTACTAAAAGGGAAACGGTGAAACATATTTAGTTCCTCACATACAAAGAGTCTTTACAAGAATATCTAATCATATTACTATGCCAAGTGATTATGTCACGAGGTGATTGAAAAACCATTCCAACAACTTCTTTCAATACGATTGGAAGAATTGGGACTTCATCAATAGTATATTTATGAAAATATTGACAAAATTATTTCTTCACAACTTCACACCAATGTGAATCGAAAATTATAGTGATAGATTCAATAAATTGTAAAAATTTGATTATTTGTGACTAAACACCTAGATTAATAGTGATACCATCAACATGTTAATATGATCATTTCTCTCAAACATACTATAACCAATGTCCAACTATTTTAACATCATATTTATTCTCTAGTTGATCATAAATGGTTCTTTCTTGGTGATGAACATAAAAAACATTAGCTTTTAGTAACTCCACATAATTGGATAATTTCAAATAGATTCTTCCATTTACGGGTACTTCTCCATAATAAGTATCTTGAGGAATAGGGGAATCCCTTTTCGGATGAACTTATGTAATATCTTTTTATTGATTTTCATTAGAATTTGGTAAAACATCCCCACGGTGTGATTCATGAAAAACTAATTTTCTCATCCCTGTTAGGGCATTATTTCCATAACACGAGAGTGAGAGGGAACAAAAAGAAGAGATAAACTTTTCCTTACAGAGATTTTCTTCTCTTGATCACCAATGGAAAGATTCCAAGTGATAGTTGATGTTGTACTTTCAATTGTATTCTGAACTGGTGGAGAGGTAGAACCAAGAAGTGTGCTTTCCTAATAAACAACACTGTATCTTGAAGGAATACCAATTAAAAATCTAGTTAAAAAATTAAGAGCTTCTTCTTCATTGATAATTTTATGGTCTCAAACTATTGAGACAATCGTTCTAAAACTATTAGAGTTTTATATAAATTTGAAAATTGGCCCTGAATATGAGTAGGAAACATTTTATGCCTAAAAATATATGAAATCATCTTTTTCAAAGAAAAATAACAGTTTAATCTACTCTTCCCTTAAACACATGGATCAAGACTCATCAAACCATGGCATGAAGTTGCATCATTATCATTCATGGTGACTCTATCATTTCAAAAGATTCGGGTAAGGATTCGTCCATAAAGATAAAATTTTAGGGACTTATTCTGAATGTGACACATGTATATCAAGATATAATGTGCTATTTTGACATGTTTTTCTAGAATAAATAAATAAATTAAAATTCTTGAAAATTAATATTTTCAAACTCAACATTTTGTAATTTGATTATAGACTTAATAAACTTGACCAGTAACTTTATTTCTAGTTCTAAGGTCTCTACATGTTTCTTTTCCACAATATCAATTCCAAAAAGATATTTCAGGATTTATATAGGGGAAGAAAATATATAGAATATAGATAGGTTAAAAATAATATATAACCTTTATTAGGGTCATTAAGTATTTTAATGATATTGACTATAGTTATAAAAATTAATTTCAAATTGACTATTACAATAACTATGCCTTCATATTTACTGAAGATAATTTTTTTAGATTCATAAAACATGTGGAATTTATTCTTAAAAACTATAGGGGTTCAAAATTCATCAAACACATATTCTTATTATTGATAATTTATTACCTTATTCAAGAGAATATCAGTTCTGTCTAACTACTTGAAATCGATGGCTCTTCCACTCAAAAAGTGTCTTCATATCTAATGCCATTTCTTCATAATTTATGAAATAGTATCAGATCCTTTTTTTTCATTTTCAGAAGGTGTATAAACTTTAAAGTTGAGGGAAATATGGTAACAAGGGTTTCAGTGAACATCAATGTTAGGAAAAATCTCTCAAGGTAACATTGAATCATTTTTCGGTTGTCTTTGTTGGTTGAAAAAACAGGTTTTCATGGTGAATTATTGAGTTCTATAGATTTCAATGAAAATAGATATTGAAAAAGAACCATAAAAATGGAATATGATATATGGAGGCATTGCAAAAGAATAGATGCAAGATGGTACCATTTTCTGGTGTTGGCCAAATTTTTGGGGTCCAAATTTTGGAGTTTTATTTTCATCACGAAAAGTGGATTTACTCGATGATCTCGTCAATATATTCCAATGGAATGAATTTTTATAATATGGGATTTGGTAGTTTTTTTCACAATAGAGAAAATAATTCTAGAGGACGTCTTCTCAAAAGTAACTAGATTCACAACTCAGAGAATATAGAGCCTCAAGATTGGTGACATAGCTCTTCACGGTCATCAGTGGAAGGCTTCACGATTTCAATGGGCACTGCAAAGACAGATTGCTAAGTATTTAAAGTGGATCTTTGTGAATGGATTTGTGCTATGAAGATAGATCTGGAAAGCACGTTGGAGGCAGTGGAGCTTCATTAAGATCCGAGCCTTTTAATATGAGGCTACCACATTCATAAAATATGATGAAGGAAAGAGAGAGTCAATGATAATTCTATGTCTCCATGTTCACAATGGGTTTGTAAAGGTGGTATAAAAATTCATTCGTGAAGTCTATAAGCCAACTGATTGTTCTGAGCAAAGTGAAAGCAAGGATTTTGTGAAGACCTTAAAAATCCAGCAAAAACATGTGAGCTTCACAAAGGCTAGTTTGAGATTCGCGAAATAGGTGTACATCACAAAGGTCAATGAGATCTGTGAAAAGGGTAAATCTTCATGAAGGACGTTTTGAGAATCATGAATGAAGGTGCATTGTGAAGGCTTATTTGTGATTCTCAGAAGAGAGTATTCACAAAGGTAGTGATAACTGAGAGAATAGGTTTAAAGGTATTTCCCGGATTTCAGTGGTAAATAGGTATTCATCTGTGGATGAAAGTGGGACATCAATAGAGCATCTACATATAGTAGATGATCCATTCATCAGAGATAATGAAGGGAACTAAAATCTATAATCTATGATTGGATCTTATGAATAAGCTATGAGATCAATTAAAATGAGAGATTTGTGATTTCTCAAATAGGGAATGGTTGTAAACTAGGAGGGACAGTGAGTCCACAATGAACCTATAAAGAGTAGTGCGCTTATAGTGGATTTTTGACATCTACACTTTTCTAGTGTATTCTCCTTAGATGTAGACTAGTGAGGGTGAACCATGTGAAATTTCTATTTCATGTGCATGAATTATGAAATGATAATACTCTACAATAGTAAGGAGAGAGAAGTGATTTTTGTTTAACAATGAATAAATATAAAATGGGGAAGTTGATTTAATATTTCAATCCATGATTCCCCCCTCTCAAGGTGTCTAACCTATTATAACTAACAATTGGTATTAGAGGGAACAATTTATTTCAGTGTTTCTCTCTCAAATGGAGGTTACTAATCATAAAGGGATTCCGATCTTTGGAAGAAATATTTTTCAACTATGGAATAATCAGATGAAATCGTACTTATTGTCTTTGTGAATGGATTTGTTTAAAACAATAACGCATGGTATCTTAGTCGACATGAATAGTGGTGCTTTATCAGAAGAAAAAATAAGGGAATTAGATGCTGACACCAAGGGAATCAATGCCTTAGGGGGATCCCTATCAAATTCTATATATAAAAAGGTGATGTCATGAAAAACATCACTTGCTATGTGGGAACGGCTATTGAATATATACGAAGGAGATAAAAAGGTCATAGAGGCCAAGAAGAAAGTTCTACGGAACATGTTAGATGATATGAGAATGAACATGAAAGAATATGTTCATGCATTATTTGATAGGGTAAATGTTCTAGTGGAAGACATGTGAGGTCTTAGAGATGTCAATGAATACATTAATATTGAGAAGTTTATCTTGAGGAAAATTCCTCCTCAGTTCAATCTAAAAGATTCATTTTTGAGGGAAAAGACCCAAAAGAACTGACATTGTATAACCTATATAGCACCCTTGTTACATATAAAATGAGAAATAACGATAAAAAGGTTATGGAAAAGGGGAAATCTAAGGAGGTGGCAATCAAGGCCTTGAAGAATCTATCCATTTAATATTCCTAGGAAGATGTAGAGACAGATAAGGTGATGTCATTCCTTTCATCAAATCTTCAAAGAGTAAAATGAATGTTCATGGGGAAACATCCATTTTCCTATTTTTGATAAAAAAATATTTGACATCTTGGGGAAAGGTTACCCAAGTAGTTCTAAGAATATGATGAGGATGAAGTCAAATTACCATTAATAAGTCTTCAGCCTATGTGAAAGGCAAGAAACATTTCAAGAGAAATTTCTTTCAGAAAAAATATTCTTTCACAAGAATATGACAGTTCAGATGAGTCTATGGTCGAAGAGGTTGAATACATAGAGAACTGAACAGATTGTGGAGAAAATTATATGTTGGCAGTTCTCGGTAGTTCACATAAAAAGGAATAAATTAGTGGTAATGAAGAAGAAGAAGAAGAAGAAATTGAAGGAAGAGTTATATAGAAGATTAATTAAAAGAGGCTCTTGAAGAGATATATTTTTAGAGATAGAAAACGAGAAAAGACCACATGGTGGTACATGATGAAAAACACTATATGCAACAGTAGGAAGAAGAGATGTTTGAGTTGGTAATAGAAATTGAGAAACATATGTCTTGTAGACCAGAGAGATTAGAAAATTTTGATGAACATAAGTTCAAGGGTGAAGAATAGAAAAGGGAGATCTATGTCCTGATAACACCATGACATATCAAATCTAAGGTATCTAAGAATACGAAGAAGAAGCCATAGGCCTATGGAAAAAAGTTAAGGATCATAAAAAAATATTGAATCCAAACATGAAATTGGAAAAAAAGATTAATTAGATGGTGGAAAATTTGAAAATAATTATTATTGGTCTAGTAGAAAAGTTGAAACAATCATGTTTGAATGTTAAGATTGATGGGAGGATTGAGTGGAAACAAAAAGATGCTAAATTTGAAGTCAGACCACAAGCACCCATTCTAAAATTTAATATTGATTTGAGAACAAAGAAGAATCAGAATATTCAGATATACCAAGGGGAAATTAGAAATGAAAAAGTTACATTCAGTAATTCACCCTATATCTGGTGTTATTGTTTTGGAAACATGAGACATTCATAGTATGTGTGTTATATTTCCAAGCAATATCAAATGGAACAAGAAAAAAATGTCATCCAAATAGAGCTTGATATTATAGAACATCACATGAGGGATGTTGTTTATGGTGTGGAGAATTTGGGAACATGTTTAGATATTGTTCATCAATAATGCAGAGGAATGTGAAAAGGCAGAATCAAAGTAGATGCAAGCAGAAAATCAACAACCCATTAGGTGAGTTGAAAAATAAAAATCGATTGGAAGCTATACAAGATTATTTTGGGCCATCACACTCTGAGAAAGATAAATATTTTCAAACTACACCATGTGTGACTTCGAAGACAAGGATAAAAAAGAAAAAGGATGAGAAGGCAGTGGTGGTAGAAATTTCCCCTAAAGCATCAGATTGTTCTGGTGTATGGATCCTTGACAGCAGTTGTACATCTCACATGACTGGTAGTAAAGATCCTGTCAAAAAAATATAGTATGAAAAATAAGGATTTTTCAATTTTAAAAATGATGAAGTCCTGAAGATTATTTTCTTAGGGAAGGATAGGTTTGGGGTCAAAGAGATGAGATGTGCTGATGTCTTTGTAGTAGAAGGTCTCAGTCACAATTTTCTTACCATCATCCAAATATGTGACTCAGGGAATTTTATATCGTTTACTAAGAAGACATGTATCCTCAAAGGAAGTGATGATGTAGTGGGTTTACAGAAAAAAATAAGAACGGGAAATATATACCTTGTAAGAGAATATGAAGAAATGCATTTTAGGTCTAGAGAGGAAGAAAAAAAGCTACAACAAAAATTACTAGGTAATCTATGCCAACCGTCCCTAGACGATCTGGTGAAATATGATGCACCAGAGATCTCCCTACGCTATTATGCGATTGTACTCAAACATGAAATGCATGTAAATAAGGAAAAATCATCAGAAAAATGTACAAATCTATGAAAAAGAAGTCAACAAGAGTGCCAGATTTGGTGAATGCAGGTGTTTGTGGTCTCGTCTCACCAAGAGCCTCTGATGGGAATAGGTATTACATTTTTTCATTGATTATTATAGAAGAATAGAATGGGTATTTATCATTGAACATAATTCATATGTGTTCAGTGGACTAAAACTATATTGGTGGTGATATGAAAGGATGCATGGACATAAAATTATGATGTTTCATACTGATAATGGTATAGAATTTACAAACATTAAGGTGGAAGACTGTCTCAAGAAATAGGGGATAAGGCATCATGTTTTTTTAGTAAGAACTCACCAATTTAATGGAGTGGTTGAAATGAGAAATTGGATCATCAACAAAATCTCCAGAACGTGTCTCATTGAAAAAGACCTACCGGAGAAATTTTGGGAGGAAGTATTCTTGACATCCGTCTACATGTCTTATATGGATCTGTTGTTTCTGAAGGAAGTAAATACTTTGTATGGGATGTGGTACAGAAATAATCCAAAAATGATTTACATTCTAATATTTGTAAGTAACTTCACTATTATCAATAAAAAACACAATAAATTTGAGTCACAAGGATATGCGGGGATATTACATGGCTACTCAGGAAAAAGAAAAGCATAAAAATTCATTATCAAGAGGATGAGAAAAGTAGTTGAGAGAAATTTTATCCCTATAGTGTAGAATTAAAATAATACTCAACAACATAATGAATAGTTTCATGATGAATGTGATGAAGAGGAAAGTTACACAAGGGGCACAAAAGTAGTAGCTACTAACTTAGAAGAAGATACCGACGACGAACAAGAAGTCAATTCTATATCAAAAAAATTTCAAAGAGTAGATAAGAAATTGACAGGAAAAATAACATTGGGGATCAAATATATCCCCATTCAGACAATAATAATGAATCCATTAAATTAGAGATCCCCTTTATCTCTAGTTGAACCTAAATGTTTCGTTAATGCAATTAAAAATGAAAACTAGGTTTAGGCGATAAATGAAGAACTAAAATATATTTAGAATAATTATACCTAGGTGATTGTTTTGAGGCCAATAGATAAGAATTTTATTAATAATAAATGGGTCTTTGGAAATGAGATGAATAATGATGGACTAGTTATTCGAAACAAAGCACGACTACTATGAAATTTGTACTCCCAAATAGAGGGTATCAATGTTGATGAAATATTTTCCCCTGTTGCATGGCTGGAGACAATCAGATTATTCTTGGTCATTGCAGTGCAAAAAAAGATCTCGGTTTTCCAAATTGGCCTTAAAATCATTATTTTTTAATGGGGTTCTGGAAGAAGAAGATTATATTGGGAATCCATATGGTTTTCTCCTTCATGAAGATAAGAACAAAGATTTTCAGTTGAATAAAGTGCTAAATGGGCTGAAATAAGAATCGAGATCATGGTACTCAAGACATGATCAGTATTTTAAGAATCTTGGATTTTTGTGTGGTGGAGAGTATTACAATATCTATTTCAATAATGAAATTAATAAAAGTATTATAGTGCTGGTTTATGTCAATAAAAAATTATTTGGTGGATCAGATTATGATCGGTGCATAAATTTTTCCGAATTCATGAAAAGTGAGTTTGAAATGTCAATGATTGGAGAGCTGACGGTTTTCCTTGGTTAACAGGTGACACAAAAAAATGGAACTTTAATTTATCAATGAAAATTTCATGACCCAACCCTACCTGGGATTGAGCCGCAACTACCCCAAGCACACCTCCATTGTCCAGGGGCTGGCGATAAGTGCAGAAGGCTAAACAACTCGGTGAGGCCTTTTCCTGAGTACCTGTACACACACACACACGTATCACACTCAATGAAAAAGTGTAGAGTAAAAGAAAAGAAAAGTAAAGAAAGGGGAAACTACTATAAATAAACAAAAAAAAGTGCATCGACCTTTAAACCGTACAATGTAAGAGCTGAAGTTATCCTAAAATGAAAAGGAAAAAACACGCGCCCAACCAGAAGAGTGCCACAACCCGAAAACAGGTAAACAAATGAAAAACAGCAGGAAGGGTCCCCCACCTAGAACCCGAATCCGACCACCACAAGCGGTACATGATCCCAAACTCCTAAGCTCCACTAAAGTCATGACCAACCTGTTCTTCATCTGCAAGATCACACCAAGTGCGAGAAAATCCCAAGAAGGGGTGAGTATAAAAATACTCAGTAGGATACCCCGAAGGCCGGAGGGAGCAACAAAAGAGGTAACGAAGGGTGTGAAGTAGATCGAACATGAAAAGTAGAGGAGTACAACCAAGAGTGTATTAAGAGTAACAGTAGAGAGTCCAGCTCAACCCAACAAGGAGAAAGAAGGTAGACTCATCCAGACACAAGGAGCTGGAAACGACGTGAAGATGAACTACTCATCGAGTCTTCTCTACCTATAGCAGGAGAGTAGACTCGTCCAACCACAAGAAGATAGACATGGAAAGCACGTGGCATTCCCCGTGCATCTTCACCTATTCTAGAGGTAGAGTAACCAATCCCAAGAAGTGGGAACTGAAACAAGGTATATAAATAAATATATACATATATATATATATATTCTCTGTCAAGAAACCCAAACAAGATTGTAAGGGGATCTCTGTCTCGTAGCTCAGCCCAAGAATGTGAGTAGGAAACAGTCCCAGAAGTAAACACCATCAATGCCAAGAATCCCGCACGTCTGTCCTGAACTGAAAGTCAAGGTGCTCAAATCACCGTACATCAAAACTATCAACTTTGGGCAGCACTGACTCTCATGCACGGTTTTAGGTCGCGTCACAAGGATGCGTCTTGGTGGGGAAAGCTCCCCCCATACTAGAGAGTTCTGGGCGAACGTCAAGACACACCTCGTCATTGCCCCGTAGTCGAGAGATATCCTCAAAGTTGACAGTTGACCCCCTGCCCAGCCTCGCAGGAGGTTGTTCCCTAGAAGTCGATGTGTTACCACTAGTGGGAGACACGATATGAGTCGATGGGTGCCACACTGCCCAGTCCTGTAAAAGGGTAATCCACTGGAGGGTGACTCGGCTAAAGTTGTCGATATGTCCCAATGCCTAGTCCCATAAAAGGGTACTCCACATGAGGGAGGCTCAGAACCGTCATCGAGGACCACTTCCCAGCATAGCTGGATGTAAACCCGACATCGTGGACCACTTCCCAGCCCGCTGGAGGCAAACCCGGAACCACTCTGGCCATCCCGGACGGATGGTACTACTCGATGAACACCATTGTAGTGGACATCCTTGATGGATGATAATCCACTAGCCATCCCTGCTGGATGGTACTACTCTGGCCATCCATGCTGGATGGTACCCCACCTGCCAGCCCTGCTGGAAATAGAATCCTGGCCAACCCTGCTGGAAGCAACCTCCTTGGTAGAGGATCGGTGCCCGTGTAATGTGTTGGTCACACCAAATCCGCAAAAAATCTACCAGGGAACATGAAGGGATGGGAGAAACTCCCCGGCCTCTCAAGGAGATCATGCTATAATCCGCTGAGTCACTGTCAAAGATGACTGAGACAACTCATCCCAGAAAGTGTAAAAACACCCATGTTGTACGAGCACATGTGGTCGTAAACGGTGTCGCAGTCCGGTGAAAGGGAACGGTACTGAATCCCCTCATAGATGAAGAAACAGAGGAAGAAAACCATCTCTGATGGCTAAACAAGAATAGAACCAAGGGAAAACTCAACTCTGCTAGTCAACAAACAAGAACATGACCAGGGGATAACTCAACCCTACCGGTCAACAAACGAGAACGAAACCAGGGGAAAACTCAACCCTACTGGTCAATAAATGAGAACCGAGGAACCCTCTACGTCATGAGAGGTCAAACGTACACAAATCAGAACACGACACACACATGGGGCCCACACGACGTGTGTCCCCAAGTAAACCCCAACCAAGCGCACAAACGTTCTCATGTACAACCAACCACATGCACCTCCAAGTGTTCCCGTATACTCCCAAAGTATACCACATCCCAGCCGAAAGGCTATCATACACACGACACCCAACGTCAACGTGAAGGCGTAACATAACAACTCTAACGTTCCACCTCATCGGCCCAGGCATGGCCAACTACATCTCTTCATGCATTCACTTCACTCTCCAATGAGAGAACGTGATCACAAGCCAAGGATTCTTTGCAAACACCATTGGAATAACCTCCACTGGTACACCTTTTGTGCTTCCACATTTAATAAGATCACGTAAGAGGCTCCGCTCACCTAAATAGATTAAACCATTATAAACCTCGCGGAAAAACATGCGAGATCAACTACTTACTCAACTCCAACAGATATCCGATGGAAAAGTCTCCAACCCCGCTTTACGCCCGAACGACGTCCTGTGGTCCCGATCCTTGGCCCCAAAAACAGTCAGGCACATCGCACCATTGCGATCCCCTCCGTAAAACACGTTAAAAGGACAACTCACATGAGTGGAATGGATATCCTGAGAAAAAGATGCATTCCGGTGCACCGCACACGATCGGTGCTTCGTGGGACCCATATCCCAGTCCCAAAGCACAACAAACAGATTGCACCATTGCGATCCTCTCGAAAAAGTACACAAGATGGACTATTCACTTTTCCAAAAGGGATACCCGGTGATAAAGCTGGAAAACACCGCCAGCTCCCAAAACGGACCAGGTGGGGCCCGCACCCTGTTGCAGAATTAAAGGGGGCAGATTGTGCCAATGCAATGCCCTCGAAAAAACACCAAAAATTTACTAGTCGCCCGCCCCAAACAGACGTCTGATTAAAAGGTTCCCAAACGCTGATCACAGCTTAAAACATGGACCATGGGTCCCATGCCTCAACTCTGGTTTCGACGGCTGAAACCACACTGGAAAACACTGGATCAATGCCAGGGTCGCAAGTCCACTAACGGCGCTCAAATCGAATGTTGGATGTGTCTGCGCCGCTCAAAATACGAACCCCCGAAAAAACACCAATTCACTTTAAGGCGTGTTGCGCCCCCCGAGGCCCCTCATTTCGGGAATTGAAAATCCCTGAAACATCTCAAAGGCTTCTTCTCAATTCAAAGAACGCGTCGCCAAAGATGGTGCCAAAATTGGGCACCCTGTGAATTTTTTATCAATTATAAATCATTTCTATAATAATAATAATAATAATAATAATAAGATTATTATTATTATTATAAAATTATTTTGCTTTTTTTTTTGTTTTTTTTTTAAATTCCACCGACCAGCCAGAGCCGGTTGGCTTCTTTTCCATGTGGAGACCCGCCGCTGGTGGGTCTGCATTCTCCCATGGGGTCGCGTCGCGCGATCCTGGCTGAGCACGCCCATCGGCCGGTTGGTCGCCCGACCTCTCCCCTCGTGACATTTCTTGAGGAGGTGCCTGCCAGCCGCACCTGAGGAGAAACCCGTGGCTGCTCCGCCTTACCCCGCCGCCGATGCTAGTAGCCACCGCCTGGAAGACCCGCTCCACCACCATCCGCTCACCGGACCGGCCAGGATCACCGGAATCTCCAAACAAAACCCACTAACTTCGACTTGCAACCGCGGACTCCTCGGGTCTCCAAATTTAAAACTAAAACATGCGTTGTGAAGCTCATAAAAAGGGATATGCAGTTATGGGATTCACTCAAAGATCAAGAAGCAATTCGACACATATATAGCAATTCAAATAGGGTGCGAAAATGAAAACGCAATGAAGCCTACCTCTTGGGCGTAGCACGACGCTTCACCACTGATCTGCACCCCGTCGTTGCTTCTTCCAACTTGATTGGGAGGGAGGAGGAGGAGGAGGGGATGGAGGTACCTTCCTTGAGGGTTCTTCCGCCAGGAGGTTCAAATGGAGGTGGGGGGGAGTGGGTTTGGCTTAAGTAGAAAAATGAAAATTAATTTAATTAATTTTTATTAATCACCCACGAAAGGACCCACCTCCGAAAATCTTGACGGGAGCAAGGTTAAGACTACTCTAGGGTAAACACCACCTCCCAAGAAAAATGGAAGTTTTGGAATTTCAATCCGAGTCCCCATTTAAATGTTATTAAACACACCGCCCGAGGCTGCCAAATTATGAAAATGCCCCCGGGGCCATTTTTCACCGACAGCCTGCGCTCGTGAAACATACACCCCTCCTAGGGTAAACAGAATGCTCCAAACTCAATGGTGCCCTCAGTTTTCCAATCTGAGCCACCATTTAAGAGATACTTGAGTATAACCATTAAATGAATAAATTAATTAATTAATCCATTTAACGATCCGGCGACGTGGAAGGGGTCATAACGACCTTCGCCGACATGTTTAATGTCGTTCCTAATGTAAACACCCCATTTCAGACCCATCCTTACACTGAGATCTCTGATCTGGATCACTGTTTAGGAGTTATCCCATTTATTTGGGGTGCCCAGTGTGAACGCACTGAAAATTTAATTCCGACAACACTGGGGCCAGAATCGCATGCGGTCAAAAGGCACTGCTCTGGATGAATATAAAAAATATTTCAAAGTCCTTCGCAGGAAAAACTAGGTTCTTACATCATTCCCTCTTTCAAGATTTTCATCCCCGAAAAGCAAAACCATGGAACAACTCAGGGTACTAAGTACACACCTCGCTCTCCCGTGCCCAGAAGAACTCTTGCACAGTCCCACGTCACCACACACAGACCAAATGATTTAATTTGTTCATGTGGGGTCTGCCTTTGCGGATGTCGTGCATAGGAGAACACACACATCTCCTCAGGTGAGTCATGCAGGAGACACTATGCATCCAAACTAGCCTTTGGGGTTAGGAAAAGGCGGTAGGGATCCTTTCCATCCCTTTTCACGGTCTCAAACGGCCTGAAGGCTCTTGTGGGAATCTCACTTATTCGACTGAACCCTTACGTCGCACGCCGTGACTAGAATCACCGACCGCACCTAGAACAAGGACCGGTGATTCCCTCCTTCAAAATATTCATATGGTGAAACACCCAAGGATATCTGGTCACACAAGGTTTCATAGTTGATGTCTCTCAACCAAGACTCTCTTACACGCTCAGAGAGCGATGGAGTTGACACTATTTACTAAATAGAAAGGTTACACACCTTCTACTCTACCAACACAGGGTTACACCCGACGCCCTGCATCACCCTGGTAACACCTCAAATAAGGAGTAGGGAGAAAATCATTCCACACAAAGTGTATAAAAATTCTACGGCAATAATTAGAAGAGCTGTAGAGTGTACCTCTAACCACCTCATGCTCTGCAGGATTGTAGACATCCAATGCTCGCGGTTGTCCGCTATCCCAACTTTCATCTCCTAGAGCCTGACGTGGACCACCTAGTGGTGATGGGAAGACCTCGTAAGGTCATCCCCCACTACCAGATCCTCTTTCTCCTCTTCTAGCACCACCTCTCCGGGTGCTACTCCGATCACGGCGTCGCCTCTTCCATGGTGGTGCACCTGCTGCCTGGCCGATACACTCTGCATTCCTAGTCCGGCAGTCCCATGCCAGGTGACCTCACACATCGCAAACATAGAACTGACTCTCATAGGGCTGCAGTGGTGCCCTCAGGCACCACTATGGTGTATGACCATTCCCCTGAGTCCGGTTATTAGAAATCCACCTACGTCGAGGTTCTACTTGCCGACGCCCGATAGCTACGACAGATGTCTCAGCTCCAACGTGCCTGCTGCCACCACCATCTATAGAACATGACAGGAAGATCTCTGTCACCAGCACCTGCTCTAGAACCCTAACATATGTGGAAATTCCCAAGGGTACTATGATAGCACGAATCTCTCAGCGGAGACCCTGCTCATACTTCCACGCTCAGATGTTGTCGTCATGGACCAAGTTCGGGTAAAAGCATGCACAGTCTGCGAAACTAGCCGCATACTCAGCCACCATCATCCCTCCCCGCTGAAATTGCAGGAGCTCCTGAATCCGAATGGAGTGCAAGCATGATGGGAAAATTTCCTCACTGAACAACAACTGAATTTCACCCCACGAAAGCGATGACTCGTCAAGAAACTGAGTCACCAAACTCCACCAACGCCAAGATGCTCCGTATAAATGGTTGGCTGCCAAAGCCACTCTCTGATCTGTTGGCGTCTTCACAAGCATGAAGAGGAAATCCAATGTCTCTAGCCAATCCTCTGCTGCCTAAGGGTCTGGCTCACCACTGAACCACAACGGTGTATGTCGCTAGAACTCACGGAGCACGCTCAACCTGTGCTCAAGCTCAGTCTGCTGTACTGGAGCTGTCTGTTTCTCACCAAGTGGGGGTGCTGCTACCAGCCCACCCGGAGAAAGGGGATTTCATGGTGGGTCCTGGACTATGGCCTCATATCTCATAGGGTCTTCGTCATGATCCAAATTTGGTATCCTGGCTGGCTGTCTTCATGGAGACATCCTGAATATTATCAAGGAGTTCCGCGATCAGATGAGCATATATGTATATCACAACAACAACAACGATGGTGAGTTGAGTCAATAATAATAGTCAAAGACTCAATCCTATGTGATTCACAAACCAATTTTCCATGAAACAAGTGTCTCAACATGCCGTGTCGACAATCGGGTTATTAGGGTCCTGGTGAATGGATACGTCGGTCGCTGCACCATCACTAGACTCCCTAACATGAGAGCCGCTCTCGAGGCACATTAACATTGTTGCCCTAAATCCCAGCCAAATACTTTTTGGGATGTCTGAAAAACATCCCATGGAACGAACCACCTTTGATACCACTTTGTCACGACCCAACCCGGGCTTGAGCTGAAACTACCCCAAGCCCGCCTCCATAGACCAGGGGATGGCGAAAAGTGCCAAAGGCTAAAAAACTCAGGGAGGCCTTTTCCTAAGTACCTGTACACACACACATGCAACACACTCAATGAAAAAGCGCATAGTAAAAGAAATGACAAGTAAAGAAAAGGGAAACTGCAATAAATAAACCACAAAAGTGCATTAACCACTAAACAGTACAAAATAAGAGCTGAAGGTAAGCGGAAAATAAATGGGGAAAACACACGCCCAACCAGAAGAGTTCCACAACACGGAAATAGTTTAACAAAATAAAAACAGCTGGAAGGGTTCCCCACCTGGAACCTGACTCTGACCACCACACATGGTCCATGCTCCCGAACACCTAAGCTCCACTGAAGTCACGACTAACCTGTCTGTCATCTGCATGGGCACACCATGTTTGGGAAAATCCAGGAAAGGGGTTAGTATAAAAATACTCAGTAGGATACCTCGCAGGCTCGAGGGAGCCACAAAGGAGGTACCGAAGGGTGATTAGTAGACCAAATAGGGAAAGTAGATGAGTAAAACTAAGAGTACAGTAAGATTAATAGTAGAGAGTCCAGCTCAACCCAACAAGAGGAATGAAGGTAGAATCGTCCATACACAAGGAGCTGGAAATGGTGAGAGGATAAACTTCTCGTCGAGCCTTAGCTACCTATAGCAGGAGAGTAGACTCATCCAACCACGAGAATCTAGACACAGAAAGCACTTGGCATACCCCACTCTTCTTCGCCTCTCCTGTAGGGAGAGTAACAAAGCCCAAGAAGTGGGAACTGGAACAAGGTGTATTTATATATATATATATATATATATATATATCCTCTTTCGAGAAACCCAAACAAGATCGTAAGGGGATCTCCGTCTGGTAGCTCAGCCCAAGAAAGTGAGTAGCAAACAGTCCCATAATTAAACACCATCGATTCCCAGCATCCCGCACGTCTGCCACGAACTGCAAGTCAAGGGTCTCAAATCACTGCACCTTGAAACTATTCGCTTCAGGCGTCACTGACTCGCCCACATGGTTTTAGGTCGCATCGCAAGGACGCGTCTTAGTGGGGAAAGTGCCCCTCGTAATTGAGAGATCTGGGGGAACATCAATCCACACCTTTTCACTGCCCCATAGTCGAGAGGACTCCTCAAAGTCGACAGGAGACCCCCTGCCCAGCCCCGCTGGATGGTGATCCCTAGAAGTCGGTGGGTTCCCACTGGAGGGTGACCCGACAAGAGACGACGGGTGCCACACCGCCCAATCCCGTAAAAGGGTAATCCACTGGAGGGTGACCCGGCTAAAGACGTCGATGAGTCCTAATGCTGAGTCCCGTATAAGGGTACTCCACTAGAGGGAGGCTGAGAACCGTCATCGGGGACCATTTCCCAGTCCAGCTGGAGGTAAACCCAGCATTGGGGACCACATCCCATTCCCGCTGGAGGTAAACCCGGAACCACTCCGGCCATCCCGACTAGATTGTACTACTCGATGAACACCGCTATACTGGCCATTCATACTGGATGTTAATCCACTAGTCATCCCTTCTGAATGGTACTGCTATGGCCATCCCTGCTAGATGGTACCCCACTGTCCAAACCTGCTAGAAACAACCTCTTGGCCAGCTCTGCTAGAAACAACCTCTTGGGTAGAATATCAGGGCGATCACGCTCCAATCGGTAGAGTCACTATCGAAGCGGACCGAGAAAACTCATCCCAGAAAGTGAGATAACACCCACGCTGTACGAGCACACATGGTCGTAAACGGTTCTCTAGTCCAGTGAAAGGGCACGGTACTGAAACCCCTCACAACTGAAGAAACAATGGAACCAAACCATCTATGATGACCAAATGATAATAGAACTAAGGCAAAACTCAACCATACAGGTCAACAAATGAGAACATGACCAGGGAAAAACTCAACCCTGTCGGGCAATAAACGAGATCAAATCCAGGGGAAACTCAACCCTACTGGTCAAAAAATGAGAACCGAGGAACCCTCTATCTTACGAGAGGTCAAAAGTATGCAAAGAAGAACACTACATGCACATGGGGCCCACACAACGTGTGCCCCCAAGTAAACCACAACTATGCCCTCAAACCTTCTCAGGTACAACCAACCACATGTATGTCCAAGCGTTCTCGTATACTCCCAAAGTATACCACATCCCAGCCCAAAGGCTATCGTTCACACGACACCCAACGTCAACGTGAAGGCATAACATAAAAACTCCTACATGCCTCCTCATCAGCCTAGGAATGGACAACTACATCTCTTTATGGATTCACATAACTCTCCGAAGAGTGAACGCGATCACACACCAAGGGTTCTCTGCAAACACAGCAGGAAGAACCTCCACAGGTACACCATCCGTGCTTCCACATTTAATAAGATCACGTAAGAGGCTCTGCTCGCCTGAATAGATTACACAATTGTAATCCTTGCGGAGAAACATGCGAGATCGACTACTTACTCTCCTCCAATAGATATCCAACAGAAAAGTCACCAACACCGCTTTACGCCCGAACGGCGTCACGTGGTCTTGAGCATCGGCCCCAAAAACAGTCGGGCGCATCGCACCATTGTGATCCCCTCGGGAAAACGCATCAAAAGGACTCTTCACTAGAGTAGAACGAATATCCGAAGAAAAAGATGCATTCTGCCTCACCGCACAAGAGCGGTGCTTCATGGGACCCACATCCCTGTCCCGAAGCACAACGAACGGATCGCACCGTTGCGATCCTCTTGAAAAAGTAGACAGGATGTAATATTCACTTTTCCAAAAGGGATACCCGGTGATAAAGCTGGGAATAACCGCTAGCTCCCAAAACGGCCCATGCGGGGCCCTCACCCTAATGCCGAATTAAAGTGGGCAGATTACACCAATGCAATGCCCTCGGAAAAACACCCAAAATTGACTGGTCGCATGCCCCAAAAGGATGTCCGATGAAAAAGTTGCTAAACGCTGCTCACAACATAAAAGACAGGGTGTGGGGCCTATGCCTCTTCTCCAATTTTGACACCCGAAACCACACTGAAAAACTCCATCTCAATGCCAGGGCCGCAACGCCACTAGCAGCGCTCATATCGGATGTCGGATGTGTCCGCGCCGCTCAAAACACGAACCCCCAGATAAACATCAATTCACTTAAAGGCATGGTGTGCCCCCAAGGCATCTCGTTTCGGGAATTGAAAATCCTCAGAACCTTCTCAAAGGCTTCGTATCATTTCAAAAAACGCGTCGCCGCAGACGGTGCCCAAATCGGGTGCCCTGTGAATTTTTTATCAATTATAAATCATTTCCATAATAATAATAATAATAATATCATTATAAACTTATTTGATTTTTTTATTTTTTTTTTTAAATTCGACTGACCAGCTAGCGCCGGTTGGCTGCTTTTCCACACGGAGACCCGCCGCTGGCAGGTCCGCGGTCTCCCATGGGGTCGCGTCACGCGACCCTGGCATAGCACGCCCGCCCGCCCGCCCGCCGGCCAGCCTCTCCCCTCATGACGCCGCTTGCGGAGGCACCCTCCAGCCGCGCCTGAGGATATTCCCACGGCCGCTCTTCTTTTGCCCACCGCCAACGCCAACAGTCACCACCTGGAAGACCTGCCCCACCACCGTTCGCTCACAGGACCGACCATGATCACTGGAAACTCCAAACAAAACCCGCTAACTTCGACTTTCAACCGCGGACTTCTCGGGACTCCAAATTTAAAACCGAAAGAAGCGTTTCGAAGCTCATAACAAGGGCTATGCTATTATGGGATTCACTCGAAGATCAAGAAGCAATTCAACGCCTATATAGCGATTCAAAGAAGGTGCGAAAATGAAAACGCAACGAAGCCTACCTCTTGGGCGTAGCCCGACGCTTCTCCCCCGATCTGCACCCTGCCTTTGCCACTTCCAACGTGATTGGGAGGGAGGATGAGGAAGAGGAGGAGATAGAGGGGAGCTTCCTTGAGGATTCTTCCACAAGGAGGTGAAAATGGAGGAAGGAGGGGAGTGGGTTTGGCTTAAGTAGAAAAATAAAAATTAATATAATTAATTTTTATTAATCACCCACGAAAGGACCCACCTCCAAAACTCTCAACAGGGGAGAGTTTAAGCCTCTAATAGGGTAAGAAACACCTCACGAGCACAAAGAAGGTCTCAAAATTTCATTCCGAGGCCCCGTTCAAAAGTTATTAAACTCAACGCCTGAGGCCGCCAAATTACGAAAACGCCCCCGGGGCCATTTTTTACTAACGGCCAGTGCCAGCAAAACTTACACCCATCCTAGGATAAAAGGCATGCTCCGAACTCAACGATGCCCTAGGTTTTCCAATCCGAGCCACCGTTTAAGAGATACATGAGTTTAACCATTAAATGAATTAATTAATTAATTAATTAATCTGTTTAATGTTCCGGTGACAGGCGAGGGGTCCCAACATCCCGCGCTGACTTGTTTATTGTCATTCCTAGGTTAAAAAACCCATTTTGGACCCATCCATACACTCAGATCTTTGATCTGGATCACCGTTTAGGATTTATCCCATTTATTTGGCGTTCCTAGTGTGAACGCACAGAAAATTTAATTCCGGCCACACTGGGGCACGGAATCACATGCCGTTTGAAGGCACTACTCTGGAATAATATCAAGAATATTCCAAAGTCCTTAACTGCAAAAAATGGTTTCTTAAAAAAATATTACAAATAGGTT
The DNA here is from genome assembly GCA_963277665.1 of Viscum album. Taxonomy (NCBI): domain Eukaryota; kingdom Viridiplantae; phylum Streptophyta; class Magnoliopsida; order Santalales; family Viscaceae; genus Viscum; species Viscum album. The sequence continues at coordinate 898,570,504 of OY728138.1, forward strand.
ACAATAATATTTGGAATGGAAAAGTATATGGAAATGACGACTCCGCTTGCTACCTGGAAGAAATTATAAAAATATGATGATGGAGAGACTATTAATATCATTGAAAATGGGTAGATTATTGAAATTTTACTATACCTGGAAGCACTAAGACATGATATTATTTTGGCCACATGTAAATAAGCGGTATATCAACGAAATCAAAAGGAAAGACACATTCATGCAATGAAAATAATACTTCAGTTCTTTAAGGGAATTTTATATTTTGGTTTGATGTATAATGATAAATCTCTGTTGGAGTATTTGGGATATACAATTTCAGATTGGGCTGTATCAGCAGATAATAGAAAATCTATGTGGGAAGGTGCTTTATATATTGGTGGATTGTGTATTTCTTGGCTAATAAAGAAGAAAGTTTTCATTTCATTGAGCACTACAAAAGATGAGTATATTGCGGCCACTAAAGCATTAACATAATTATTGTTGATGAAGTAGTAGTTTGATGAGATGGGAGTTGAAGTGAAGTCTTTGATCAGAATCCAATATGATAATTCGATTGATTTCAATATTAGAAAAAATCCATTACATCACAAATGGAAAAAGAATATTAAGAACAAATATCATTTTATCAAGGATAATGTGGAGCAAAGGATTGTGATGATGGAGTATGATTCTATAAAAATACAGGGTACAAACATTATGACAACGACCATGCCCAAGGAAGATTTTGAGAGGCATTGACTATATCTGAGAGTTCATTTGACACCCTATAATTAAAAAAAGTGTGGATTTGGGAATCCCCCTCTCCCCGAGTTATGGTGTGTTTTTCCCTAATGTAATGATCTATGCTCTATACTCTATTGAAGACCACAAAAGAGTCACCTTTCGGTTCACTGAAAAATGGAAGATAGAGTGAATCATGAAGGGGGATAAACAATGGCTAAAGAAGGTAAAAATATATTAGTAAAATACATGGGGAAAATTTCATAGGTGGACCAAGGAGATAGTGGAGGGAAACAATATAGGGGGAGTAGGAAATTTAAATCTGACTATGCTAGAAGTGATCAATCGACGATTTGATATCACGATAGATGAGGTTCGTGATGAATGTAGATGAGTGGTGTTGGAATGGTATTCAACAATTAGTGTTAGTAATGAAGTTATTCATTTATAAAATATTCATTATACTCTTGTTTCTCATGTCGAGCATTGCTCAAGTGGGCTTAGAGTGTGTGTTGAGTAAATCTTTGATCTCTATCTAAATCATTAGAGGCGAATGGTGGTAGCGTTTGGAATAATCATTCATGAGGTGTAAATGTATAGAGAATTGTTTTGAATGAGTTATCAATAAACTCCAAGGGGGATATTGTTTGGAAAAATCACTCAAGGTAATATAGAAGCATTTTTTTGGGTTGGTTGTGTTTGTTGACAAAAAACATTTTCACGGTGAATTGTCAAGTTCCAGATATGTCACACCCATTTTTTTATTCATTCTATTTATTTTATTTCTCTTGGTGTCAGGTGTTTTTTTTCATAAGTGCGGGCGAGTCACAGTTTAAAATTTTGATGTTACGATGAGTTGATGGTTTGAGTTAGTGTGCGAACACCGTACGTTTAAGACACATTGTCCGCTTGGGTACCGTACGGTGCGCAAATACCACATGGTCATCCAGTTTTAACGTTATGTGTGTAGATATATGTATATTTATGTTTATATTTTTATATATGTGTATATATGTGTGTATCTACGTTTTCATATGTTTATGTTTTAACGTTATGTGTTTATATATATATGTATGTGTATATATGTTTATAGGTGTATATATATACACATATGTTTTTAAATAAATATGTTTTAACATTATATTCTTATGTGTATATATGATTATATATATGTTCATATATGTTTATATATGTTATATATATGTTTATATATATATATATATGTGTATCTATGTACCTATGTTTATATAAATAGGTTTATATATGTTTACATATATTTATATATGTTTATATGTTTATAATAACTATTATTATTATTATTATTATTAGAAAAAAAAGAAGAAATGGTTTAGGGTTGCGCGCAACCCCCCCTTTCTCTACCCTTATTCCCCGCCCGAGCCCCCTCCCCGTCCAGCCTCCTGGTCGCCTTCCTGATGCGTGCCGCCATCGGCCACCCGATCGCCCAGGTCGTGTGACCCCTCTTCCTCCGGCCTACCGCGCCGCACCCCCCCCCCCCTCGACGTTGCCACTGGATACCACGCCGGCCCACTTTTGGCTCCCCAGCTCCGGCTCCCCATCCGGCACCCTATCCCACTGCTCGGAAACCGCCGCCGTCAGCCGCGCCCTGGCACCCTTCCGCTGCTCCCCGCCTTCCTTGCCGACCTGCCACTTTTTAACGTTATCGGCCCTAGTCCCTACGCTGCCCCACTGCCCTACACCCACAGGATCTCCCTTCCCGGTGTCTCAGTGTGCCAGTTTTTCCCAGAATAGTTTTAATCCTAGTGGTGGAGTTGTTCCGTTAGCATTGAGAAGTTGGGATGAGTTCAGTTTGGGGAGTTCCCACGCTTCCCCCCCTGGGGTGGTGTGTTCGAGTTTCAAGGTCCCCGTGTTAGTAAATTTATGTGGTGGGGAGAACCTCTCGTGTTCTCCCCTCAACCTTGGACAATGATTGTACTCGAGTTGGTCAGGTGTGACTTGTGTCTCTAATGGTCACCCCGAGCCTCTTAGTTTCTTCTGGTTTTTCTTGGTCACAGACTCGAGTTATGCTAACTGTTGGCTTGGTGACTTTTTGGGGGTAGAAAGTGTTTGTGGTGGGGAGAATTGTCACACCCATTTTTTTAGTCATTTTATTTATTTTATTTCTCTTGGTGTCGGGTGTTTTTTTGCGTAAGTGTGGGTGAATCATAGTTTAAAATTTTGATGTTAGGATGAGTTTATGGTTTGATTTAGTGCGCGAACACCGTAGGTTTAAGACACGTTGTCTACTTGGGTACTGTACGGTGTGAAAATACCACACGGTCATCCAGTTTTAACATTATGTGTGTGGATATATGTATATGTATGTTTATATGTTTATATATGTGTATATATATGTGTATCTAGGTTTGTATATGTTTATGTTCTAACATTATGTTTATATATATATATATATGTATGTATGAGTATATATGTTTAAATGTGTATATGTATACACATATGTTTGTAAATAAATATGTTTTAACGTTATATGCTTATGTGCATATGTGTTTATATATATGTTCATATATGTTTATATATGTTATATATATTTTTATATAAATATATATGTATCTATGTGTCTATGTTTATATAAATAGGTTTATATATGTTTACATATATTTATATATGTATATATGTTTATAATAACTATTATTATTATTATTATTAAAATATAAAAAAGATGAAATGGGATAGGGTTACGCGCAGCCCCCCTTTCTCCACCCTTCTTCCCTGCGTGAGCCCCCTCCCCGTCTGGCCTCCTGGTCGCCTCCCTGACGCGTGCCGTCGTTGTCCTCCTAGTCGCCCAGGCCGTGCGAGCCCTGTTCTGCCAGCATACCGCACCGCACCCCCCCCCCTCGGCACTACCCATGGACACCACACCATCCCACCTCCGGCTCCCCGGCTCCAACTCCCCGTCCAGCTCCCTATCCCGCTGCCCGAAAACCGCCACCGCCGACCACGCCCTGGAACCCCTCCTCCGTTCCCCGCCTTCCTCGCTGAACCACCTCTTTTTCTTATCACTGGCCCTTGTCCCTGCACCACCCCGCTGCCCTACACCTGCCGGATCTCCCTTCCCCCGCACCTCCTTCGGCAGTCCTCTCCCACTCCGGCCGGCCGCATCCATCTCTGGTGGACATGACTCTGGTGACCCGCAAACTCGTACCCCCTTGTGCACCCTTTTTCCAGTGGCCTGATCCCCCTCCGCCTTGTTCCAGCGAACCCGACCCCTGTCGCCCGACTACCTTCCGTCGCAAAACCCGAATTTCCTTGCGCAGCACCTCCGCTCTGCTTGGGCGTTGTCTCGTTTCCTGTCGCTGTCAAACCATGGTTTGAATCTGAATCCAATTTTGGTGTTTTCTTCAATTTAACCAACTTTGATGTCTCAGTTTGTGATTTCACGCAGTTTTCACGATGTTTAGAGTGGGAAATTGATGTTTTGGGACCCCTTTGGTCTTGGTTCTTGGCATCCGCCACCAAGGGCAAGGCGATGAACTCTTTTCGCTATGCCGATGTTGTTTCGGGTACGAGTTTATACCATTTGATTGGTTTTTCGCTGCTTTATTTAGTGTCTTATGTTATTTTTGAGCCCTTGGTATTTATTTGTTTGTGCGTTGGTCTGCGCCGCACTGACATTGGGTGTCGATTGTCTTGTTAAGGTTTGGCGATATTTTTTTCTAGTGCGTGTGCTTTTGTGTGAGTGCGTGTACGTGAGCGGATGGCGGTGTGTTTTCGAAAGCATTGGCTTAGCCAAATCCTTGATGTAGGTGTTTCCAACCATTTCCCTTTTTTATTCAAACCTTGAGCACTTGAATGTTTTCAATTAATCATTTTATATCGTTATCATCTCTATTGTATATATGAAAAGCATCTGACATAGTGATACTGTTGTTTTAAATTTTTTAAAGTGGATTTTGATGTTGGTTTCTATGAAATGCATAGGTTCTTGGTAAAGTTAAATTAAGTTCTTTGTGATGTGTTTGGTTATAATTTATAGTGATTGTGTTTGGGAAATGGAAAATTTCGTTGGTGTGTTTGTTTAACAAAAATATGTACCAATAATTTGTTTTAGAAAAGATTAGGAAATGGTTGTTGGTTTGAAGGATGCATTTTTCTTTTATAAAGTGTTGTGAAAGAATTGGGTTTGGTTTTCAATGCTAAAGTGTTTTATAAAAGATGGTTTCTAAGGTGAATATTCTAAAAACTAGATGTTCCATTGGATGTAGTCACATCTATGGGAGCACTAGGTGCTCACATGGATGTGCCTCCAAATGAAAATGACACATTAAAGCTATGTTTTCTTACAACTAGGTTTCAGAGAAAATAATGTGTTTTTTCAAAGAGGGATGTAAAGAAGTTGGCCAGATTGGCCTTTGGTGTGGGTTTAATGGTTGTTTGGTTTGAAATCCTGTTTGGTATTGGGTTTTGAGTGGGGTGTTTATAATGACTTTTGGGAAATGTGTGTGTACCCGATTGGCAACTTAACTCTTTTATGAAATGTATTGAAATTGAACATTCTATGAAGGCCCAGTTTGCACCTTGTTGAATGTGAAGGAATTTCATATATGCATATATGTGAGGCATCTCTACAGGGGGACTTCCCTTCAAGGATTGTCTTGTGTTAGTGTCTATGTAAGGGGTTGGCAAGTGTGATGAGATGAGTCACGCATGTGAGGGCCTCCTACTTACATAGCATTATCAAAATCACCATGGGTTCCTAGGCGTCCTTTAGAATATGGAGCCACGGTTGATAGCCAGCCCTGATTAGACGAGTTGGTTCCCCCTTGGTAGATAGGCCTTGTGGGGAATTCCACTAGTTGGATATTAGGGTGACCAGTTCGTTATTGACTATGGAGTACCATGCCGGCAGGTAGTCTGAAACCGAGTATGTCCAGGGGTTTTCTAGGGATGTTTTGGATCACCCATGGTTATTGCTTATATTTACTTATTTACTTTTACTTGCACCTGGTTTCTAGAATTTACTTATTACCTGTTCTTCTTTTGCACAAATGTGATAAACATGGATTTGAAATTCAATTTTCATGAAATGCATTGTTTTGGGGAAAATGGGTTGTGGCGTGTGTTGGTTTTTTTTTTGACATGGTAAATCAGGATCCTTTTGCCTTTAAAATATGAAAAACCTATTTTCTATCTTTTTATGTGCAATCTAGTGTTTTTGGGATTGTTTCTAGAAAGTTGTGTTGGTTGGATTCTGTGGTTTAATTTGGAATCCCTACTCAGCCTTTTTAATGATCACGCCTATTTTTATAATTTCAGTTACTGGTTTCCCTCGTTCATGTTTTCATGGCTGAGTTGCTCATTTTGGGAGAAATGTTGGCCTTGGTTGGGAGGTGATCGAAGGGTCACATAGAGGTACGTCTGCTGTTTGGTATTATTTCCTTTCACTGCTAGAGTTTAGTGATTTTTTTCAATTTATTCATATTTACTTATTTATCTTTTTTGGGCCAAATCGTTCCCAATTTTTTAACTTTGATTCCCAACAGTAGCTTCCATCCTGGGGGGGATCTGGAACGTCCCATGGGACTTGTCGCGAGCTGGCTCAGGTGACCAGTTTAGGTTCACCCCGAGATTTTTTGTGACAATAGATATCATTGAAAATCCATGTTGAAAATGAACCATGACAAATGAATAAATGTTCCTAAAGTGGTACAAATGAACTGATATAAGGCGGCACCATTTTCTAGTGTTTGCCAAATTTTTGGGGTCCAAAATTGGGTGTTTTGTTTTCATCACAGAAAGTGGATATACTCTAATATATCATCAAAATGTGGAAAAGGAACGAATTTCATTAATATTGTCTTTGCATGTTATTTTTCTCTAAGGAGAAAAGAATTTAGGCAGAGCTCTTCGCAAAAGCAACGAGCTTTGCGATTCCATGAAAATGGAACATCACGAATGGTGATAGGGTTCATTATATTTTTTTGCGGAAGGATTTGAGATTTAGATGGGTGCTGCAAAGATGGAGTGATCTGCATTGAAAATGGATCTTCATGAATGGAGGTAAGCCTCGAATATGGATCTAGAAAATGAACTAGAGGTAGTGGTGATTCTCGAAGAGCTAGGCCTATAAATATGAGGCAACCCCCTTTAGAAAATATGATGAAGAAAAGAGTGACTAATTAGGAATTCTAAGTATCCAAGTCCTCAAATAGTTTCCAAAGGTTATATGTGAAGTCATTCACGAAGGATTTAAGCCAACCAAATGTTCTATGAATCAAGAAAGTAAGGATTTCACAAAGGCCATAAAAAGCCAACTATAACTTGTGGGATTCGTGAAGGCTAGATTAAGATTCATGAAATAGGTGTACTTCAGGAAGGCTCAGTGAGCCTTGTGAAAAGGAATGATCTTCACAAATTCTATATTGAAATTTGTGAATAATGGTTCTTGGTGAAGGTCTATTTGTGCTTCATTAAAGAGAGGCTTCGTGAATGTCGTGATATTTGTGAAAAGTGGTTGAAATGTATTTTATAGAGATCAGTGAAAAGATGTATTCATCTCTGGATAAAAGTGGGACATCAATAGATAATCTCTATACAATGGAGGGTGCAATCATTATTGATAATGAAGGGACCTACAAGTCTATAAACTATGAGTGGATCATATGAAAAATTAGTGATTTCATTTTTGTTGAGAGAACTGTGAGTTCCCAAATTGTGAATGGTTGTAAACCAGTAGGGACAATGAGTCCACATAGAACCTATAAACAACAGTGCAGTTATAGTGGATTTGGTACATCAGTACATCACTGGTGTATACTCTTTGTACGTAGACCAGTGATGGAGAACCAAGTAAAATTTTGGTGTCCTTTACATACATTAAGATTTTTTCATACTTTGAAATGGGAAGAAGATATAATATAGTTTTATCTAAAAATGAAACTAAATAAAAAGGGGAAGTTGTTTTAATCAGTTCTACCATGTTTCACACAACCACTTAGGCTATCTAACCTAGTTGACATAACAAGGAAGATTGGTACAACACGTTTGAGAGTAATTTCACATGTGGAGATGATGGTTAGTATGCATTTTTTATTTACGATAAATGGTCAGTTTCATAGTAATGATAGAGTAATTTTTACTATGTATATGTGACAATGCCTATGGGATGTGACAACTACTCAAAAAGGTGTAGGAAAAAGATATTTAGATAAATTAAATAAGATGCTCAAAATAATTTATATGAAAACCATATATATTATAATATATTAGTTTGTATAATTAAACATAACTAATTTGGATTTAATAATGTAAAATATATTAGCAGACAAGGGATAAGTAATGACATCTACCTTTTTTGTCAAAAATAATTATAAAGAGGCATCATCACTACGGCATGCCAAATCCTTTCTTTTTATTTTCATAAAATCCACTTCTAGGGAAAATTTGGAACCCCTTAAGACCATTAACACCATAGAAGTTCAAAATTCAATTTCCAGAAAAAATTCAAAATTAACATAAATCACTGACAAGGGAACTAAATCCCAAAAATCACACACCACAGGTAAACACACTAACACCGTCATCATCAAAACACCGCAGTCATCATCACACCATCACCATTACTTACAAACACTTATCTATAACCTCATATGTTCGTTATTGAGAGAACCACCAGAACATCCAACCACTACACACCCACTCTATTTTCGTAAAACCCTCTTTGTCACCACACCGTTTCCTTTTGGTGCCTGATATTTTTTTAAATGATTCCTTAATTCCATGTGATTTGTTCTTATATGTTTATTATATTTTTTGAGATTTCGATAGCACTAGTGTTATCACATCTGATTGAAACATGTTGAAATTAAACCTATAATCCATTAAGGAGTGTTTCCTCTACAAAATTGTCACACAACAACTCCCACCAACAATATATTCATCATCGACAATTGATAGTTCTTAAAAATGATACTTTTTTACTTTACCCAGACACTTGAGATTTTCTATGAAAATGGAATGTTCTTGAGGTGCTTTTCCTATCTAATCCATATCCAACAATGTCAGAATCCAGGTATCAAATTAATATAAAATCAAGGGTTTTGAAAAATAAGATAAATAATTACAATACATGTAAATATATGTTTTTTAAATATTTAAATGTGATTATGTTTTATTATATTGAAATCATACATGAAAACATAATGAAAACATAATGTCTGGTCTACTTGCAGAAAGGCATAACAAAATTTAGTGATTCCTCTATAAAACATGTTGCCAACTGGTTTTCCAGTTTCATCCAAATTAAGTTTGAGATTGGATCTCATAAAAATTGAATATGATTTTTACTATTTTTTTGCAAAAACATCTAAATTTAGTCAAGTATGTATTTTCCTTTATTTAAAATATTTCCAAACACTTTTTGAAAAATATAAAATCCTAGAAAATATTTTTTTTCTCCCATCATGATTATTTTCAATTTTTTTCTTATGTTTTGATAAATCATTGAAAATATTTTGATTTATTGAACCAAAAAACATCATCTACTTATATTTGTACACGTAAAATATTTGAAAAAAGGTTTCTTAAATAGAGAAGGATCTGTTGTTCCAATTATAAATCGATTTGATAGTTGAAAATAACTTAATCTTTCATTCCACGCCCTTAGAGATTGTTTAAGTCCATATAGAACAATGGTAAGTTGAAAAATAGGATTTTTAATGTGAGGATCTTTGAAACAAAGAGGTTGTTCTACATAGACTTCATACATTAAAAAACTATTTAAAGACAGATTTTACATCCATCTAATGTTATTTAAAATTCATATAGGATGCATATAATAGAATAATTCTAATGACCACAAATATTCCATAAAGGGAAAATGATTCCACATAATATATTCCTTCTTCTTGATTATATATCGTAGAAAATCATCTAGATTCATTTCTAGTTATCACCCCATGATCATTCTTGATTATTTATAAAACCCATTTATTTCTAATTATAGAATGGGTTGAGGATCATTCAACCAATTCTCATAATTTATTTCTTTTTAATTAATTTATTTATTCCTTCATTGCTAAAAACCATCATTAATATAATAGGGATTCATCTACAGATTTTCATTATAATTAGGATAAAAGTATAGAATTTTATTAAATTTCCTATATTTCTTATAGTTATTAAACATTCATCTATGTTTCATAAAACGATTTGCAAACAATAATATATTAGGTTTTTTGGTGTTCTAGGTAACACACTTTCTAGTTTTCCTATGTAGTTTCTTACTATATTAGGTTTAAAGTGATTAAGTTCCAAATAACCATTTTTATTTTCATGAAAAAAGAGACTTGGTCACATATAATTGACTAAATTATATTGGTCCACAATTTGAATTATTTTCTGGACGAAGGGATCAATTTCATATCATTTTACATTAGTATATTCTATAATAATCCTTGAACTTTAATTGATAAATCTATATGATTTTTAATTAGTTGATTAACCTAAGTTGATACCTTAATCATCCATTGGATAAAACCTTCCAAGATTATCCTTGGTGTTCATGATGTAAAACTTGCATGTAAATACATTTAAGTATCCTAATTTTGGTTTTCTATTATTCCACAAATCCAAGAGTGTTTTCCTAAAAATATGTCTTATTTGTACATTTTAAATGACATAACATGCTATGTTAATATCCTCATCCAAAAAAGGAGTGGGGAAATTATATTCAGATAACATAGTCCTACAAATTTCTTGTAAAGTCTTATTTATTCTCCAAAAACACCATTATGTTATGGTTTTTTGGGGTAAGAGAATTTATTCTTAATTTCTTTCTTAGAGCTGTAAGAATTAAATTCATGATTATCAAACTCATCTCAATGTTCACTTCTTAATGACATGATTTTGAAATCTTTTTCATTTTCCACAATATTACAAAAATCAATAAAAATATAACAGGCTTCACTTTTAAGTCTTAAAAAGTAAACATGTGTAAATCTCAAAAAATAATTAACTAAAACATAAAAAAAGACTTAAAAATAAGAATTTTTGTTCTAGTTGTTCTGAATAAATCTATGTGGATTTGATTAATAAGTCTCAATGTAGTAACTTCTTTAACTAATTGGAATAAATAATAATGTTGATTTCCCATTTTTCATTCCCAACACATATTATTTATATTCAATTAATGATCAATAAATTTAGATGTAAATTTAATTTTTGATAATTTTCTTTAGGAATAAACATTGTAATGATCAAGTCTTCTGTGTTAAATCTGTGATTCATTAACTTTAGTATTTATTCAAATTACATTTTTTCTATACAATTAAATAAGATAAAATGTGAAAATATTGTTTGTTATGAGTTATTTAAATTTGAGACTTTTATCAATAAAATGTACGAATAAATTTTTTGAGAATCCTATAGAATATCCATTATCACCAAGTTTTGAAAATCTTATTAGGTTGTTGTTCAGGCCTTCAATGTGAAGTATATTATTAATAAAAATAGACTGTGGATTTTCACCTGATCCAATGCCTACAATTTTTCCATTGGTTTTTCCCTAAACATCAAATATCCTCTATTTAATTTGGATAAATAATGAAAAATTTACTTTTCTCCACTCTTATGTCTCGAACAACCACAATACATGAGCAATATTTCATTTCTGTTCATACAAATAGATTCCTCATCTGATTGTTCCATAATTCATATTTTTTCTTTTTATTTTTTAGACTCATATTCTAATTATGATGATATTAATTCACTAAAATATTAAAAATAACTCCATGTGGCCTTAATAGATTTCTTGGATTTATTTAATCTTGACTTCTAGAAATATTCTTTTCTATCTTCTTTTCAACATTGATTTTCAAACAGTTGGGCTTGAAGTGTCCCATATTCTTACATTCATAACATCTCAACTCTTTATAGTTTTCACCATTATTAATATTCTGGTTGAAATGTTTTCTAAATCTTGATATCTTTTAATAGAATTTGTTGAACTTTTATGCAATTTGGAAAAGATCATAAGTGGAATTTACATTGCTTGATAAGTATTCATCTTTATATGCTTTAGATATTTGTTCAATTCTTCTCATTTTTTCATTTTTTGAAGAATATAATTTCAAGGAAACTTTTTTTATTATCCTTGGCTCCCAATTAGTTGTTTACATCATGGATTCATAAATCAAAAGAGTTTAAATAAGATCTTTTATCTTAATGTATTTTACTACATTATATTGTCTAATATAAGCTGAGATTCAACTCTATATGTATGGAGATACTCTAAGAGATTTTGGTGTTTTTTAAAGATTAGTGATAGGAATTCCTAGAGTAGAAATGTTATTCACGATCTTAGTGAGTATTCCATTCAAAAAGTGAAATTCATTCTCCTTCATCCATTTCAAATGTATTTAATTTAAGATTGGTTATATCATATCTGAGAGATTTCAAATTGTTAGTGCCTTCATATTCTACTTCATATGTTGTCTGACATTGAGAGACTCGGTTAAACTCATCTGGTCCTAACACATAGATAATAAAATTAATATATTTGGAATTTAGATCTTAGTCTACTACAGCTAAAACATACAATGTATAAGGATCCACTGTAGGAATTTTATAAGTATTTACAGCTTTGAGATGAAATTCTTACCATGATTCATTAGATAAATAACCATACATATTTTACCACACCAATATTTTTTACCATTAAATTACGCAGCTCTGACAATTGATATACCCTATTAAGAATTAGCCATAACATCTATTTTACCATAGAACATTGGAATTCATCTTTTGAATGTAGTGAACATGAAATCTATTTGCTCAAATAAAAAAATTTTCCCGAGAAATTGTCCGATTGAATGACTCAAGAGGGCGTGAATTTAGTTCTAAAATTATTTTTTGAAATATATATCCCAATCATCAAAATATGTGTGTCCAATTTTATTTCTTAATAGTATGAGCAGTGGAAAAGTAAAACATAGAGAAATGAAATTGAAAATAGTGGTTTATAGGGGTTTAGAAAAAAGTACCCTATTCTACTCCACAGATTCTATACTCCATGAAATTGGTTATTTTCACTAAAAACACTTTTACTAGGGGATTCCATCAGAGTTCAAGAATCATTCACTTAATGAAAAGGTTCAGGAGCTTTCAACTAGGATATCCATTTACAAAAAAATCCTTGGTCTTAACCACACTCGTATAGAGAGTGAAGACACAATAGAAAATAGATAATTGTTTCAGAGACGTTTGCAGCACACAGCTGTAAGAAACAACAAATAGAAGATAAATATTTTTCCTGAGAAAATATATATGTGCTTCATTTACTTATTAGGATGATCATCAGGACAAATTTTGGAATAATATAAGATTATATTTTGAAGAATGTATTTTTAATATTTATAAATATCTGGAGTTGTAATGGATAAAAATTGTCCTATTATCTTCACATTATTTTGATTCATATATATATCTCTCTTGTGTTGTTGTCAACGTCTTCTTATATATGATTTATTTGAAAATAATGATTTATAATTCTAATGGTAGAAAGTTCAATATGAACACCCCAATGAGTTAGGATAAAGATTGTATGTATCCACTCCTTCCAAATATGGTATTTTTTTGTGATTGTAGTTTTGGAGATTTTTTTTCTATGTAAAATGTTCTATTAATTGAAAGTATTCACCAGATATTCTTTAATTAAAATGATAATCTTATTATAGATTATTTAAAATGTATTTAATGACTTATCATGAAATTTTCAATGATAATTATGAAATTAAATACTAATATAGATTCAATGAATATTTGTTTATCATACTTTTCACTATCTGATATATTTTCCATAAGATAAATCAATTTAACTTCATAATATAATCTTCTTGAATAAGGTAAAATTATTCTAATGAGCCATTTACATTGTTTAAATTCTTAAGAAAAGTAATATTCCTCAAAAAAAATATCACCCTTTTGTATTCCCATTTTGAATTGTAGTATTTCCTGAGTGACTTAGTAAAAAATCGTCAGATAAAATCTTATGATACCATTTCTATTTCTGAGAAACTAAATATATTCCTTATTCTTCAAATTTAAATATCTTTCGTAAGATAAATATAATCTGAAGCACTCAATAATCTTTTTATATTAAAATTAGGGATTTTATGATTCATTATAACACAAAGAGAATAGTTGAATTAGAAAAACACATTTTACAATAGGGATTACATTTAGATATTATTACATTATTATTGGTTGATTACTCACATTTTGGAAATAAGTCTAAATAAGGTTTTATTTATCCCACGTCTCAGGTGTGGTTAACTGACTATGAGGTGATATAGGACTTTAGATCTCGATATTGACATCTATGACCAAATACTTGGCCTATATCAAATGATCATCATATTGTACCAAATAGTTTTTTTATCATTATCAGTTTCTACTTATTAATTTTAATGGGGTCACTTATGCTTTTCTGGGAGAGTGGGAATCTAGATTGAGAATGGAGGGGCTTGCTGTCTTTTTTCATGGGGTAATATTGTTTCAAATTTCCTATATTTTTGTTGGTGTTGTTGACCGTTCATTTCGTAGTCCACTTCATATGGTTGTGGGTTCATACCCTAGGGACATTTCATATGATTTTTATGGGTTACATCTAAAGATTGAGGCCTATCTTACTATTGAATTGATCCTTGTTACAAGTCCCATTTATATACCATCTTATCGAATGGAACATGTTGAGTTGGTGGAACATAAATTCGAACATAAGAATCTAGAGGATAAGAGATATATTATTCCTAAAATTTAGTCATTGTATTTGCCTATACTCTTTTCTATGAAGGTATTCAAGAGTCTCAAAATTTTCAGGAATTATCAAATGTTAAATCGGGTGATTGTTAAAAAGGTTATCATATTCCTACGGTTCACGATATTTTTGACTACATTATGGGGGTTTTGGTTTTCAAATACTGAACTTTAATTAGGGTAGCACCATTTGAGTGTCCTAGAAGAGGATATACCCAATAAAAGCATTATAATCTAGTATGGGAATTTTATTTTTCTAGTTATATCATTTGTTCTAATCAATTATCCAATGGTATTCATGGATTTGATGAACAAAAAAATTCATTTAATCTTGGACAGTTTTATCATTATAATCATTGAGGATATTTTTGTGTACTCTAAGATATAAGAGTATTATATACACCATTTGGACATCATTCTTCAAACCATTAGAGACCATCCTCTTTGTAGTATGCTTTCAAAATGGGTGTTTTCAAACATGGAAGTGAAATTTTTAGGTCATGTGATATTTGTGATGGGCTTCTAAGATGATCCTAAAAATATATAAGATGTTATGATCGAGGATTATCCCTGAAATGTGTTTTATATACGGAGATTATTGGGTTTGGATGATTACTATAGAAAGTTTGTTCATGATTTCTACAAGATCACTTCTTCAATGATAGATTTAATACATAATGGTGTAAATATTGAATGAAATATATATATATATATATATATATTCCTATATATATATATATTGAGGAGATGAAGTTGTGGCTAACTTCAAAATGAGTTTTTATTCTTTTGGATCCAATTTTGGCTTATTTTTTCTATGATAATTCTATTACGAGTTTGTGATGTGTCTTAATGCAAAGGAAATAATTAGTGTTTTATGGATCTCCCCAGTTATTCCCTAATGTGAAGAAATAACCTAACCATTCTATTTACTTGGAAAAATTCATGTGTGCAATCAAAACATGGTGTCACTATCTCATTGTGGAATGATCTATAGAGTCTTCTGATCCTAATATTTTGAAATATATATTTAATCTGAGAGATATTAACTAGAGAAAGATATTTTGGGTGTAATATCTACGTACATTGGATTTTGATATTTCATACTCTACTACGAAGGGTAATTTGGTTGCTGATGTGTCGAATGGAAAATTACAGACACAATCCTTTAAGGAATCGATTGTGGAGTGGTGTCTAATAAGATTGTTTATTGATATGATATTGGGCATGGAATAGGTTAGTGGATAAGTGTTCCTAGAATTTATGAGTGCTTAACAATATTTTTTATTAAATATTTATGATTTATCAAGTGATAAAAACCATGTTCCAATACTTCAGTAAATTCATTTATTGTGGGAGTCCTTTGGTCAGTGGTCTCAGTCTTCCAGTGGAGTGTTATGGTTCTGTAATAGTTTGGTTATTCAATTTTCTCAGAGGAAGTAATTGATATAGATTGGAAACCTGTAATTTTGGTATGCACACCATGGGGACAACAAGATGTATCATGAATTGAGGTGCCATTATTTGTGGCTAGGAAAAAGGTGGTCTATTGTGGGTTTTGTTTTAGTGTGTCTAAATTATCATAAAATTAAAGTGGAACACCAGATACCTACTAGTTTATTGTAACTTTTACCCATTCTAGTATGTATGTTGGATAACATTTCCTTGTAATTTTCATTGGTTTTCAATGGTCTCCTTGTGAGAAGGATGTTATTTGTGTGATCATTTATTAGCTCATGATATTAGGGAATTTCATACCTATCAAGGATATGATGAAAGTGGAATAGCTCAAGGACTTATATATCTAAGAGATTATGAGACTTCGTGGTGTTCTCTATATAGTTGTATCTGATAGGGACCTAAGGTTCCCATCCATGTACTAGATATTTTTTCTTTTTTTGTTTGGTTCCTTGATGAACATGTGAATTTATTATCATCAAAAAAATTGTGGACAAAAAAATATATCTCTCTAGATTCATAAGTGTATTCTTCATGATTTTGTGCATAATTTTAGAGGATCTTAAAAACACATTTTCTTCTAGTCCATTTTTTCGATAAAAATAGTTATAATTATTTGATAATGATGGAACTCTATGAAGCATTTCATGGATGTCCATGTAGATGACCATTGTTATTAGAAGAGTGGGGAAATATGTCTTTATTGTGGATGAGTCTTATTGAATATATGATATAAAATGTGATTTTGATCCAGAAGAGGTTGGTTGTAGTGCAGAGCCATCAAAAATCATATGAGATCAATCATCATTTTCCACTAGTGTTTCAGGTTGGTGATCAGGTTTCTCTCATAGTTTCACCTTTCTTGTGAAATCATTAGTTGGTTGACTAGTGTAAGTTTTTATGGAGGTTTTTTGTCCCCTTTTAGAACATGGAGTGACATAGAAAGGTGTAATATCGGTTGGAACTACTATCTCGGTTGACCATGATCCATGACGTGTTTTATGTTTTCCACCTAAGGAGGTATCACATGAATCATCCCCATGTGATTGGATGGGTGGATGTTGCTATTTCTCCAAATACCACAATGTTTGAGTCACTATTATATTTATAGATCTCAAGGATAAGGTATTGTGCGTTAAAAAAATTCCCTTGGTTTCGATAATGTGGCAGTGATGACATGATATCCATGGGATGTGTTAGTGGGAATCATTAATGTGGTAGTAGTGAACTTACCTCTTTGCGAGTCTAGGATCTTGATGAATTTTTAGGTATAAAGAGTTCTTATTTTGGGGATAATTTTAATTCCATAGGGGTCATAGGTAGGAATTACTTGATCCTAGTTGTTTCTTATTTGGGGTCTAAGAAGGTTTGGGGGATTAGAGGATAAAACAAGAATTTTCTGAAGAAAAATGATCAGTGTTCTACTAACAGGAATAGTCAGTTTAACTGTGTGGTATGGAACATTTTTTGAAAAGAGGACATTCAAAATGTTTTAGGATGGTTAAAGAAACCAAGCATCTCCCCAGTGAAAACTATGGTGGTTATGGTGTTTTATCAAGTGTGTCACATGGATAAGTTGAACATTCAGTTTAACCATGCAACCTCTGTGGTAAATGTGTGAACCTAAAATAGAATTGACAGAATGGGTGAATAGTTAAGTAGCACAATTAGATTAACCATGTTTCCTCCTCTGTGAATCTACGTGAATATATTTTAGATGGTTTAAAATGGGTTTTACACATTCCCTCTTGTATTTTAAAGCCCGATCAACCCCTAATCGCATTTTGGCTTTTCTGAAACATTCCTCAACACATTGGATGTATCTACCATTATATGAGCGACCCGACCTTTTCTTGCATTACTATTATATCATTTTAAAGATAAAAATCATAATAGTATTACACATGGAGGATCCAATGGTTTAGTGTATTGGGAAAACTAGGACCACACATAACAAATACAACATCAACCATAAACATTTATTTAATTTCTTCTTCACTAGATTATTAGTGAAACTTTTCCTCTCCTTATTAAATGTCGCCACCTGAGGATATACATCAAAATGGGTGAGCTAGAAGCCCAGTAATAGGATAGATAAGAACAATATAGCATGGGGTGAGAATAATCATAACATAGGCGAAATATCATGAACATCAGAGGAGCATAAATAAAAGACTTGAAATGTGGAAATGCCTAAAAATAAAACATCATGTCATAGTGGCTTACTACCACAAATATTTTTAAACCAAGAAAGAATCTTGTTCACACATCATTTCACATTTACTCATGATATTCATCACTTTATCCAATGAATTGGAGCGCTATATAATTCCGGGCGCACCCATCACATTTAAACATTCATATTGCGCTATATAATTCCGGTCGCACCCGTCACATCATAACATTATCATTTATCATGCATGCCAAAATGAACATATAACATAAATTAACAAAACTAACCCATGAAATGGAATGTTTTTCATCTCATAATAACACATTCATAAACTTTGGGTTCCCAAAAGAAAGAGGGAACAACATACTTGATACAAGAATCATCAACCTTGAATGAGAGGTAAAAGTTGAGTTCTTAAGAGAAGAGTTCTTTCAGAAAACACTTGGATTGAAATAATCATCAGTATAAAACATGAATATCCCAGAAACTAAAAGGAAAATATGAAAAAATTATCTTTATGGAGTGATCATATCAAAAATGGAGTGAAAGAGGTAGTACCCGAAGGATGAAAGTTGGGTTCGAGAATTTCCCCTTACCTTGTACTCGAATACCTCCTTCTTTTAAATGCCCTGCATAATGACATTATATTAATTAATTAGAAATTATATAACCTTTTATACATTAATTAGGTACATTATAGATTCATTATTTCATATTATGTTCTTTTGGATGACTTATAGAATTTAAAAACATTGTTCGGGGATGTTCGTTTTCATGGTTTTCTTGAGTGGTTCACTTGTATTCTTAAATTGATGTTTGGGTAGATCATGGGTAAGCATCCAGAACTGATATTACATGTTATTAATGATATTAAAGGAGATTTAATGATTTTATAATGAATTATATTAGAGCCATGTGGATGAATCATTATATAATAATTTAATGATGGTTATTTGGGTTAATTTAAGCGGTTTTTGGATAACAACGAACTTGTTTTAGCTTTTCACTTAGTAATATGGCCATAGGTTATTTCCAGAACTTATAATAGAGCATAATAGATATAAAATATTCCGGTCCAACCATAAAAAATGTTTCATGACCAGATTTGATGGTGGAAATGGAAGAAGAGAGCATGTCGTTTTTTAAGGTGATTAATTAACACCTCATGAACAACGTTCTCTTGAATAATATAAAAAAAAGAGGGAAAGGGTGTGGGGTGATATAATATACCATTAGAATTATAAAATTACAGTATATTTATAATAATGTATTTAAAAAAAATTTGGATGAATATAGGTGGGGAGAGATCAAGAAAGGAACTTGAACTTGAAAGGAAATTAAAGGAGAAGAGGGAGGGAAATTACCTCTTGAATCCTTCACTTCAGAACCTCCTTAAGGGCCTAAGCGTGGTCTTCTGATGAGACCAGAAGCTCTAGGACTTGAGGGAGGGGCTAATTGAGATTTTTTGGTAGAGCTTAGACAATGCTTGAAGCTTGAGAGGAGGGGGAGGGCTTATTTATACATGAGGAGGGAGGTGTTTTGGGTATAAAATATTAAATACAATAATATATCAAGAGTTAGACTTGTAATAGTAGTTTTTTTGACATCATAAATCATATATTAATATTATATAATTATTTTTAGGCTTTAATCCTTCTTTATAATTCGAATTCATTTATTTATTAAAAGGAATGTGAAAGAAAGAGAAAAATACACTTTAAGAAATCACCTTTTGACTTTAGGCTTTGAAATGTTATTTTTAGGTTTGAGAATTGGATTTATTGTATTCTAAGGAACCATTTATGAGATTTAATATAGTTTGGCCAAAAATAAGGTTCCATAATGTTTATTTCATCATTAAATCATTAATGATGCAATTTAGTATACAACGATTATGCGAAAACTGTATTTTTTACAATTCACCTGAAAATTTAAGTATTTCAGAAAAAACCCAAAACTTTACCCCTACCATTTTTCAACGTGTAGAATACAAAAATAAATTCCATTTTTCCAAAATAATTTTCTAATTATTATTAATTTAATATTTAATTAAAATCATAATTTACTTAAAAACAGTTTTTAAAAGTTAAAAATGATTTTATAGTGCTTTCAAAAATTACGTAGGGTCTAATAAAATTATCTAAAAAAAGACATTGATTCAATAATTTATGAATAAATTTTAGGGAATAAATATTCTTTTAAATTAATTAATTAATTATAATTAATTTTTTATGACTTACAAATTACCAAAACATTTACTAAGGTCAAATTGTCACTTTCTAAGATGTATAAATTTTATTTAATTATTCATAGGTAATTTTACTCTTATGTTCAAAGATTTAATATTCATAAGGGTCATATTACTATTCATAAGGCCATGTTACTATTCATAAGGGTAGGTCACTATTCACTAAAAATTATTTTTGTTTCATTAGACTCCAAAGATCATCTTGAACACAACTGTGTATGTCGGATTTTCAAAATTCCTATCATAGGAGTGATAAAATTATGTTTAAAGGTCACTTATCACTTAGTAGTTCATTATGTTCTGATTTCATGTTATTTTATGACATAAATATAAGACGGGAATTTCCATTGAAAAACATTGTGTCGTTATATTCTTCCCCCCTTAAGAAATTTCACCCCTGAAATTTCACATTACACATAAAGGTGAGGGTACTTCTCCTTCATTGCATCTTCTTGTTCCCATGTTGCTTCCTCAAACTTATGGTTCCTTTACAACACTTTGACAAGACGGGTTTTCTTGTTGCGTAGAACCTTTTCACTTCAGTCTAGAATCTTTACTGGCAGCTCCTCATAGGAGAGATCATCTTCCATCTGTACCACCTATGAGTTTAGTACATGTGAGGGGTATGGTATGTATTTCCTCAGAAGTGATACATGAAAAACATCATGAACATGAGCCATATTTGGTGGAAGTGCCAGATGATAGGTCACTTCTCCTATACGGTTAAGGATCTCAAGGGGGATAATTTACCTTGGGCTTAGTTTCCCTTTCTTCCTGAATCTCTTGACTCTCTTCGATAGAGATATTCGAAGGAAGACTTTATCTCCAAAGTCGAACTCCAAGTTCCTTCGACGATTATCATCATATCTCTTTTGTCGACTTTGAGCAGTTTGATGTGTTTCTGGATGACTTGCACCTTCTCTATCATCTCTCGAACTAGTTCGGGCCCAAGTATCTTTATTTCTCCAACTTCATCCCAGCAGATTGGATTTCTACATCTCTTTCCATATTGAGCTTCATACGGAGCCATCTGAATGCTCGAGTGGAAGCTATTGTTGTATGAGAACTCAACCAATGGGAGATGCTGGTCCCAACCACCGTTGAATTCAAGAGAGTAGGCTCTTAGCATATCTTCAAGTGTCTAAATAGTACTTTTAGACTGGCCATCATTTTGGGGGTGATAGGTCATGCTGAAATTTAATTCAGCACACAAAACATGTTGAAGGCTCCTCGAGAACGTAGATGTGAACCTTGGATCATGGTCATAGACAATTTTGAGTGGAACACCGTGCAGTCTCAGCACTTCTTTCACATATATCATTGCATGTTGTTCAAGCGAGAGGTATTCCCGAATAGGGATAAAATGGACAGTCTTCGTGAGTCATTCAACCACAACCCATATCACATTATTTCCCTTTGACGTCTTCGGGAGGCCTGTGACAAAGTCCATAGAAACATTTTCCCATTTCCACATGGGTATAGGCAATGGAAGCATCATACCTTTGGACTTTTTCCGCTCAACTTTAACTTTCTGACATACCAAGCATCTTGATATATATTCTGCAATCTTTTTCTTCATGTTATCCCACCAGAAGTGCTCTCAAAGATCACAGTACATCTTGGTACTCCAAGGATGGGTAGAGAAATTTCAACTATGTGCATTATCCAATAGCTCCTTATTTATCCTGGGTGATGAAGGCACACAAAGCCTTGTTCCAAACCGAATCACACTATCATTTTCAATATGGAACTCTTGCAGCTTCACTTCCTTTACTGCATTCACCCTCTTTTTTATATCCACATCAACCCTTTATGCTCCCTTAATCTTCTCTTGAATGGATGGCTGTACATTCATTTGGGAAAGGTAGGATGTATCTCCTGCCCTTATGATTTCCAAATCCATCCTTTGCATATCCAACAAGATTGGGTCTTTCTCAATCCGCAACATGTATAGAGTAGCATGTTCTTTTCTTCTTAGAGCGTCAACTACCTTGTTCACCTTTCCAGGATGGTAGTTAATAGAGAAATTGTAATCCTTGATTAGCTCTAACCATCTCTTTTGATTCATGTTGAGATCCTTTTTTTGTGAATATATACTATAGGCTCTTGTGGTTGGTGTATATGTCACACTTCTCACCATAAAGGTAGTGCCGCTAGATTTTCAAGGAAAAAATCATGGCTGCTAGCTCTAGATCATGCGTCGGGTAGTTCTTCTCATGGATCCTCAACTTCCATGAGGCGTAGGCTATCACATTATCATTTTTCATGAGAACACAACATAAGCCTTTCTTTAAAGCATCACGATATATCACAAAACTTTCTCCACTTTTCGGTAGAGTGAGTACAGGTGCAGTGATTAGCCTTCTCTTTAGCTCCTTGAAGATTCCGTCACATTCTTCTGTCCAGACATACTTTACCCCTTTCCTTGATAACTTAGTTAGCAGGCTTGACAATCATGAGATGTTTCTCACAAAATGTCAGTAGTACCCAGCTAATCCATGAAAACTACGGATTTCTGTGACACTAGAGGTCCTGGGACATTCCTCAATCACCTTTGTCTTTGAAGGATCAACAAAAATTCCCTCACTTGTGACCACATGTCCCAAGAACGTGAATTGATTCATCCAAAAGTCACTCTAGCTAAACGTGGCGTACAACTTTTCCTTTCTCAATGTCGCCAACACAAGTCTAAGATGTTCTTCATGTTCCTCCTTGCTCTTGGAGTAGATGAGAATATCATCAATAAACACTACCAAAAATTTGTCAAGGTATTGTCTAAATACTCTATTCATCAAATCCATGAAGATTTCAGGGGCATTAGTAAGTCCAAAGGGCATCACCAAAAACTCATAGTGCCCATACCTTGTACGGAAGGCAGTCTTCTTGAATATCTTCCTTATTCACCTTTACCTGATGATATCCAGAACAAAGATCCACTTTTGAGAAGTATTAAGATCCTCTTAACTGATCGAACAAGTCATCAATCCTTGGGAGAGGATACTTGTTATTTATGGGGATCTTGTTGAGTTCCTGATAATCGATACACAGCCGCATGGTTCCAACCTTCTTCTTCACAAAGAGCACTGGCGCACCCCAAGGTGATGGACTAGGGCGTATGAACCCTTTGTCTAGATGCTCATGTAGATGCTTCTTTAACTCCTCTAGTTCGATAGGATCCATCCTATAGGGTCATTTCGAGATAGGAGTAGCTCCGGGTATGAGTTTAATTGAGAATTCTACCTCACGATCCGAGGGAATTCCAGGTAACTCTTCGGGAAATACATCGCTGTATTCCCTCATGATGGGAATTTTCTCAAGGATGGCACTTTCCTTTGACTCAACCATTTGGGCGAGGTATACTTCTTCATAGTGAATCAACACCCACACCATTGAAGGGTTTTTCAAAAGAGATTCATGATCTTCCTTGAATTTGTAGAGGAGCATGGGATGGTTCGGAATATGAAAAGATATTTTCTTTTCCCGACAGTTGATATGTGCTCTATATAATGAGAGCCATTATATTCCCATTATAGCGTAGAATTCCACCAAGGGAAGTATTATGATATTTTTCGGAAGAATCTTCCCACATATGACAACAGGAGAAGAGTCAAACACTTGGGTTGTAAATATTGCACCACTTGGTTTTTTTACAGATATCTCTACTTCAAGGTTTCGAGGCTTTGATTCTATAGTTCTAGCATACTTGCATGATATAAATGAATGCGTAGAACCAGAATCAAATAAGACTTTTTCCATTCTTGAGTGAATAGTAAGTGTTCCTTGTATGACTTCATTATCATGCTACACCTCTACAGTAGTGATGGCATAAGCCTTCCCTTGTTCCTTTGGCTTTGGTGGCTGCTGACGCTGATTACCCTCGAGAGCTTGAGGTTTGGTGCACTGGTTTTCATATAGCCCTTGCTCCCTACAGTTGTTGCATTGAACCACTAGTGGTCCTCTCCTTTCATCAACTACATTATCTTTCATTTTCATGTCTTTTCGACACTCTTGAGCATGGTGTCCTTCTTTCCCACACTTGAAGCATTTCCCCGTCCCTTTGAGGAAGATCCCATGGTGCAGCTTCCCATATTTTTGGCATGTGGGTCATTTTGTTTTCTTCCCACCTTTGTCATTAGATCCACCAACATGAAACTCAATCATTATTTTCTTATCAACATAGTCGTGAGACCGTTCTCCAAACTCCATCTCCACTTTGAGAGAATAGCGAACAACATCTTCATAACTCCCAAAGTCTTGAATTGCAAGAGCCTTTTTAAGGTGTGGTTTTAATCCACTAAAGAATCTATCAATTTTGATATCTTTTTTTGATAACAAAACCCGAAGCGTACCTTGCAAGACTTGTGAAATTGTTGTGACAGATTCTCCTTCTTTTTTCATGAGCTCTCTGAATTCTCTCTCCATCTCCGTGCAAAGAATTCATGGGAAGTACTTATTATGAAACATTACCTTAATGTCTTCCCATTCCATCTCTTCAATTTCCTCCCTTGTCTTGGTGTTCTTAATCAAATCCCACCATTGATCGGCTTCTCCAACTAGACTATAAATGGCTAGATTCACCTTCTCCATCTCAGAACAATGAAGTACAAAAAGTTCTTATCCATGGAGTTGACCCAGTGTTCCGCAACTAGTAGATTAGAAGATCCACAAAACGTCGGTGGTCGTTGCCATATAAAGCATTCGATAGCTAGTTGATTCCTCTTCGGTGAAGGAGGGTGTTCCCCATTATTATGGTTATTGTTCATAACCTAAGATAATTGGGTAGGCATTTCCATGATGTTTTGAACTCCACCTCCCAAATCATTGGGGGTGTCGTTCGGGAAATCTTTGCATTGGCCCTCACATGAGTTGTTGGCCTGATTTCTCCTGGTTCCCACCATTTTCGAAAATAGAAAAGGTTAGAACAAAACATAAGTAAAAAAGTCACGAATACATAAATTAATCATTTTAACAATTTATAATAAATTTTTAACATATGGGATCCCTATGTAAATATTCTTGTGTGCATATTTTTACTTAGTCTCTTAATAGAGGTTTTCTCTAGGGTTCACTAATCCTAATTCCCAAATTAACTAAACCTTTCCGCTGATACAAACTATAGAGACCCGACCTTTTCTTGCATTACTATTACATCATTTTAAAGATAAAAAACATAATAGTATTACACATGGAGGATCAAAAGGTTTAGTGTCTTGGGCAAACTAGGACAACACATAAAAAATAAAACATCATCCATAATCATTTATTTAATTTCTTCTTCACTTGATTCTTAGTGGCACTTGTCCTCTACTTAATACATGTAGCCACCTGAGGATATACATCAAAATGGGTGAGCTAAGATCCTAGTAAGAGGATAGATAATAACAATATATCATGGGGTGAGAATAATCATAACATAGGTGAAATATCACGAACATGAGAGGAGTATAAATAAAAGACATGAAATGTGGCAATGCATAAAAATGAAACATCATGTCTTAGTGGTTAACTACCACACATATTTGTGAACTAAGATACCATCTGTTTCATACATCATTTCACATTTACTCATGATATTAATCACTTTACCCAATGCATTGGAGCGCTATATAATTCTGGGCACACCCATCACATTTAAACATTCATATTGCACTATATAATTCCGGGCGCACCCGTCACATCATAACATTATCATTTATCATGCATGCCACAATGAAAATATAACATAAATGAACATAACTCCCCCAGGAAAAGGAATGGGTTTCATCTCATAAGAACACATTCATAAACATTGGGTTCCCAAAAGAAATAGGGAACAACATACTAGATACAAGAATCATCAACCTTGAATGAGAGGTAAATGTTGAGTCCTTAAGAGTAGAGTTCTTTCAGAAAACACTTGTATTGACATAAACTTCAGTATAAAACATTTATATCCTAGAAAATAAAATACAAAGATGAACAAATTATTTTTAAGGAATGAACATATCAAAAATGGAGTGAAAGAGGTAGAACCTGAAGGATGAAAGTTGGGTTCGAGAATTTCCCCTTACCTTCTACTCAAATGCCTCCTTCTCTTTAATGTCATTTATAATGACATTATATTAATTAATAAGAAATTATAGAACCTTTTATACATTAATTGGGTTCATTCTGGTTTCATTATGTAATATTATGTCCCTTTGGAAAACTTATGGAGTTTAAAAACATTGTTCGGGGATGTTCGTTTTCATGGTTTTCTTCAGTGGTTCACTTGTATTCTTAAATTGATGTTTGGGTAGATCATGGGTAAACATTAATAACTAATATTACATGTTATTAATGATATTATCAGAGATTTAATGTTTTTATAATGAATAATATTAAATCCATGTGTACGAATCATTAGATAAGAATTTAATGATGGTTATTTGGGTTAAATTTAGCGGTTTTTGGATCACAACGAACTTGTTTTAAATTTTCACTTAGAAATATGGACATAGGTTATTTCCAGAACATAAAATAGAACATAATACATATAAATTATTCCGGTCCAACCATAAAAATGGTTTCATGACCAGATTTGATGGTGGAAATGGAAGAAGAGAGCATGCCGTTTTTGAAGGTGATAAATTAACACCTCATGAACAACGTTCTCTTTAACAAAATAAAAGGAAGAGGGAAAGGGTGTGGGGTGATATAATATCCAATTATAATTATACAATTATATTATATGTATAATACTGGAGTTAAAAAACAATTTGGATGAATATAGGTGGGGAGAGATCAAGAAAGGAACTTGAACTTGAAAGGAAAATAACGGAGAAGAGGGAGGGAAATTACCTCTTGAATCCTTCACTTGAGAACCTCTTTAAGGGCCTAAGATTGGACTTTTGATGAGACCATAAGCTCTTGGAAGTGGGAGTGGGGATATGGAAGATTATTGGGCAGAGCTTAGACAATGATTGAAGCTTGAGAGGAGTGGTTTGGCAAGAGGAGGGGGAGGGCTTATTTATACATAAGGAGGGAGGTGTTTTTAGTATAAAATATTAAATAAAATAATATATCAAGAGTTAGACATGTAATAGTAGTTTTTTGACATCTTAAATAATATATTAATATAATTTAATTCGTTTTAGGCTTTAATCTTTCTTTTTAATTTGAATTCATTAATTTATTAAAAGGAAAGTGAAAGAAAGAGAAAAAGAATCTTTAAGAAATCACCTTTTGACTTTAGGCTTTGAAAAGTTCTTTTTAGGTTTGAGAATGGGATTTATTGTATAATAAGGAACCATTTATGAAATTTAATATAATTTGGACGAAACTAAGGTTCTAGAATGTTTATGTCATCATTACATCATTAATGATATAATTTAGTATACACCGATTATGTGAAAAACTGTATTTTTTACTATTCAACCGAAAATTAAAGTATTTTAGAAAAAACCCAAAAAATTACCCCTGCCATTTTTCCATGTGTAGAATACAAAAATAATGTACATTTTTTCAAAATAATTTTATAAATATTATTAATTTAATATTTAATTAAAATCATAATTTACTTAAAAAACAGTTTTTAAAAGTTAAAAATGATTTTATAGTGCTTTCAAAAATTACATAGGGTCTAATAAAATTATATAAAAAAATAAGAAATTGATTAAATAATTTATGAATACATTTTAGGTAATAAATATTCTTTTAAATTAATTAATTAATTATAATTAATTATTTATGACTTACAAATTACCAAAATGTTTACTAATGTCAAATTGTCACTTTCTAAGATGTCTAAATTTTATTTAATTATTCATAAGTAATGTTACTCTTATGTTCAATGATTTACTATTCATAAGGGTCATATTACTATTCATAAGAGGATGTCACTATTAATAATGGTATGTCACTATTCACCAAAAATTATTTTTGTTTCATTAGACTCCAAAGATCATCTTGAACACAACCCTGTATGTCGGATTTTCAAAATTCCAAACATAGTTGTGATAAACTTATGTTGAAAGGTCACTTATCACATAGTAGTTCATTATGTTGTGATTTCATGTTATTTTAAGACATAAATATTAGAATTTAATTTCCATTGAAAATCTTTGGGTCGTTACATTTATATATTCATAGTTGGAATCCTTCCTTCTTGATGAATCACAGGAAGGCATGTTTCATTTTTTATTTGGTTTCTTATATAAATTATATATGCTTATTATATATCATCTCATATTAGGTTTTGGATCCCAAAGGGGCTATGTATGATGGATATAAAGGGTTTCATAGAAATTCAACATTGGTTCCTTTGTATATATGATTGTGTGGACCCAATCTATCCTTCCAAAATATAAATTTTTATGGATTTTTATGCTACCATTTTTGAGGTAGGTGTTTCTATAAAATGGTTTAATTATATTAATTACTTATATTTAATGGAATATTACCTTAATATGTTCTTTTATTTTAATTGATCTTTTGTTTCAAAGTATTTCATTGAAATATAAACGTTTTTAAAGGGGTTGATTTTAAAAATAAGGGTTTTCACAGTATGTGTTTGGTTAAATTCTTTAATGGTATTTTTTATAGTAAATGGGTTTCAAAACCCTAAAGCAGATTGCATTTGTTTTTCATTTTTCATAAATTGTGAGAATGGATTTAAAATGGGTATTTACAATTGAAGATTGGGAACATTGGGTACATGGGGAAAGGGACATATGTGGACCTAGTGTGTGTGGTACCACTAGGTATTTCATTCAAGATATAAATGGGTTATAGAGGGAATAAATATTGGATGGTACTGGGATTATAATTTTTAGGATAAATTTTTTTCTCATATATATTCCCATAGGCTAGGACCCAATATGGATTGCTTTTTCATTTATGATTGATTATCAACTGATCAGTTTTTATCAAGGATTGTATGTTATTGTATTTTAAAAGTGGTTGTACCACATGATATCACACGAAGAATTATTTCATAGATGTGTCTAAACTATCTTAAATTATAGTTTTGGATATGATTCGCTATTTTATCACATATACATTCCATATTTTTGGATTTATGGATATAAAATTATCATTCAAATAATCAGAGGAAAATGATTTAATACGAAGTTTATATTTATGAAAATTCATAGTAAAACTATTTTTGTTTTAATAGATAATAATATGTCATTATTGATATTAGAAATTTTACAGATAATGTGTTGGTATCCTACTATGATTTTTCACACACCATTAGTTTTCCTATGAGAAGTTGTGGATATTTTATTGTAGGATCAGGGTAAAGGGATAGAAATATCGTAGAATTATATATTTTTTGTTGTATCTACCATTGATACATATCTAATTATAGGTAACAATTGGTCTCATAGATAATTTTGGTTCTTGTATGATTCATTTTTTTGGTTTATCTTATTTGGATTGGTTTGAATGGATATTTTTTTATTGTTTTATTCCATATCATAGTCTATTTGTATGAATTTTTGGTGATATTCAAGACATTTTTCCTTTATTTTTTCATTTCTCATTGTGACATGTCGTCTTCAGGGGATTTCCAAGAATAATTAGGTTATTCAATTACAAATTAAATTAACCAACATAAGAATCTAGGTATTATGTATTTTATGAGTCCCATGAATATCAATGGGGAATTTTTCTTTCCAAAATGCACCAACAAGAACCCATAATTTCAATAGTGACACATGAACATCATCTTTAGGATATCCTCCTTATGAACTTGGAGCTACTGATATTTAAACCTGATGATTATATTTCAGTACCAATTAAATCCATTAATCTAGTATAAGAGGTTATGAATTCATAGTAGGTAGTATTTATTCTTAATTATATCTTATATTATGCATCAATAGATTATAAAAATTATCACACTCTCATCCTACTATTTATAAAATAGAATAGGATCTTCGTAGGGGACCCATTATATCTAATTTAAAAATTCTCTTAAAGGTCAAGTTCCCCCTTCAACTTCATAATCTCATTTGGTTCATCTATCATGTTTCAGATGATATTAGGGTGGTCCCATAGTATAAATCAATATAGATATTGATCCCTCATAGTGAGATCAATCATAGATAATATTCTATAAAAAACCCATGTACTCCTCTACTACCATTTCTATAAAGTCATTTAAATATTTCAGTATACATTGATCTACACATCCATGGGTTGGAACTACTCATCCCAAATACAAATCCCTCTCGAAAAATAATGATAAGATCAATCCATTAGGTCGATGGAACAACTCTCTATGATTATATTAGTCTACCTAAGAATGATTTAAATGTAAAACCTCTATCCACTAATCACAATATCAGACCATTGGAAGATTGGGTGACCATGTGTTTACATCAACCAGGAGTTTCTAACTTTATAGTTTATTTTAGTGTCTTATATAAAATATATAACTATTGGAATAAAGAGGCATGTTGGAAACTAAAATAGAAGCCTCAAATATTAAATTAATTGATAAAACTAATATGAAAATCATGAGTTCTACTATATAGGATAAATAGACCATATATATGACCATATTGGGAACATATTGATTATAGTCTCTATAAAATTTATTTTCCTATAGCATTGGTTTTTAGAAACTCATACTTAGTGAGGTATAACTAATGTTATTTGTTATGGATGTTAAATATATCATCATTAAAATATATATCATCTAAACAAATAACCTTTTACATGACCATCTTGACCACTGTGTGGAGGCCCCTAATATTGATGCAACTAATGGAATGGGGTTCAATCCAGTGTACCACCCTGGCTACTCCCATCTACATGTCTAGTCAGATAGTATCAAGATCAATGGACTCAACCTCCATAAGTATAAAAAAAATATCACCCAACTAGTTGAATCATCTATGTGACTCTCATATCATCATTCCATAATAATGGGTCTATTCTAGGGTGTGCCTCCACTAGTGGGATCCAGATGCATGTCATTGATAAGATGCTACTAATGAATATACTCTTGGGAATCCAAAACCTGAATTTATATTTATCAGAAACTATTTTAAGAAATTATCAATAATGATTAATTTATTTAAAACTCTATTATTTTTTAAAATGGATAATAGAAAAACCTAATATTGAATCTCTCTTCCAAGACCTCACTCAATCCATTATGCTCAGAAAAATATATCAAAAAAATAAGATTTAAATTATGAGGCATATAATCTTCAACAGGTACAAAACTATGATCATGATTCCCTAAAAATGATATAGTCACCACTAAACTCAAACCATCCTCAATTTCAGTGGGTATTATTTCTCTATAAATAGGTTCTCAAACTCTAACTATAGTAAAATAAACATATCACGTGAATTCTTAGTATGAGTCCACTAATAAATTGTTTTACCATGGAGGAGAAAATAATCATCATTATAATTTTATATGTGGGGATCCAAAACTAGAAGAATGCCAAATTATCCATCACTATACAGTCTTTAACAACCTATGGATCATGATCACCATAGAACATGGGTGGCGTTAATCTATGAAATTCATGTAGTATGCTCAACCTAAGAGTCATATCATCCTCCTCAATAAGAATCATAAAAATCATGATAGGTGTAGGAATTCCGCCATATATAATATATCGATGATTTAATTAAAATGAAATAGGTGGAGGGTATATCCTATATTAACCTGGTGAAAACTCATCTTGATCGATTCACTAAATTAATATCTCATTTCTCAACTCATTAAAAGCAGGAGACTATAATTCAAGAGTTGAAATTCTGAGGGTGGTATCTTATTTTTTATAAGATTAACTTATGGTTATTAAATAATATTTGGATTATTTAACATAAGAAGAACATGGGAAATAAATAATTACCATCTCATGATGAATGTAACATCCTATTTTACCATGTAAATGATTCATTAGAGTTTTGAGTCAACTAATAACTTATTGTATTATTAAAAAAATAATGGTTCTACCATCACACTAATAATTAGATTCCCAATTATGAAAACCATTCTTGATACCAATGGATACCTATCCTGAAAATTTCCTTAACTTAACTCACATGAAACATTAAACCAAAATCCATCCTTAAGACATATATTTGATTAATTTCACTCTAGTATGATCAAACCTACTAAAATAACACCCATTTTGATATTTTGGCTGAGTGTGTCATGAAAAACCTACCTCAAATAGGCTTAGGTAAATGAATTTAACTAATAAGGAAAAATTATCATTTAGGAGGCCTTATCTTAATGAATAAGTACACAATAACATGTCTTTATAAAAAATAAAATCAATTCAATACTATTCTTAATAAGAAACTATAGAATAAATGCATTTGAAAAATGATATACAACAGTACTAATATAAATAATGAAATGTAATTTATAACATGATTTCACAATCTAAAAGATCCAATATTTGTAAAACATAGAAAATTAGAAAGGGAAAAACATTAACACACAAACTCCCAGCATAACAATAAATAACAAGAATCACTGATGAGAACCACTATGCTTTAGCTCTACAAATTCGATTTCCTCCATGATGACCTCTATAATATCCATAATCTTCCTTGGATACATATTTTTTTGGTGTAAGACCTATACAAGGGTGAGAAAAAAAATATCATAAGGATATTCCAAATATATAAAGGGATAAAGTAAAATAAATTAATCATTAAATGAATGAAAAGACTAGAAGAACCCGGATACACATTGTGGATAGAGAACCATGGACATACGAAATTACTAAAATACCTATCAAAGATCCATGAATGATCATAATCTAATGGGAACCTGAGGTATCTAGTTATCCACATACATTCTATATCTAAACTAACCATCTTCTCAAAATCTAAAAGATATATCTCACATTGTAATAGGGGATAAATTACTTTCTCAGGAATATGTGTTGGTAGACAGAGTTCCAAACCCATGAGGAGGACCCATACCTTATCCAGAAAGACATTTTAATCAAGGGTGTAAATAATCCAAGGATAAAATCCTCCCCCAACATGGTTACAAGAGTTCTATACCCATTCATATTTAAGGGGGATTGCCACCTTATTGTGGAGGTCATGAAGTAGGCAGTACCAAACCCCAGTCTTGAAATGGATGGCCTACACCCATGGTTTTAAAATTATTTACAAACTATATAAAATATGTGAGAGACTTGAGCCTTGTTATTTTCACATAACAAGAGGATTAATTAACACCATTTCCCCATAATCATATTTCTAGATCTTAGTCACTAGCCCTATGAAGATAAATAACTCTAAAAACACAATTCATCACATAAATGAACTATATGAAAGAATATAATTAGACAATCATATTATATATATATATATAAATGATATGAATTTATTACACAATTGACTAACTTTGAAACTCAGGAAAAAAGTATGAAGATATTAGAAAGATTTAATACATGGCCCCATGGTATCATCGAGGTGTTACATATTTCACAATATAGTTGTGAATAAATTCTACATTGGCTCATGTGCTAACTAATGTGAAGGTAGGTGGAATGGTAATGTGAAAAAAAAACTTATGCCCTACCCATTAATTGATTCAGGAATGTACAAAACCTGTAACACCTCTATATTTTGGTACAATTTCCCTTTAAATAGATATTATGTCATATACTTTGTTCCACATGAAACTTCAAACTAAAAAAAAAGATAGATTTTATTTGGATAAACATATTAAATTATAAGATAAATTCATTGTCTGAATGAAATATGAATTTAATTAATAAAATTCATACTTGTGAATAAAGATGTTTGGAATATATTATAGGTTATATATAAGAATCCAATATGATCTTTAAATAAAGATGTTTGGATTATATTAATATTTGGAATATATAACTATTGAAAAATAATCATTGAATAGTGGTATAAATACAATTACTACATTTTGCATTCTATATAGTAATGTAGTTTCATTAATTAATATAATTCATACTTGTGAATCTCATTTTTATGATATTCAAAGGGAGGTTCCTTTACTACTATTTTTCCTTGTCCAACCACAAGTCGAAGTCTAATGAGTGAAATAAGAGCTAAATTGTATATAGGATAAGTTCAAGATCATTTAAATTTCAACGATATCTCTACTATATCACCATCCACCCATGAAAAACACAAATACTTATCTTATCATTAGATCATAAGAGAATATGTTAAGTGCTTTTTATAAATGTGAAGTTAGGATGTTATGAAATTGTGCATATAAATACAATAAATTTGATGGTCAGGATGGAACACACAAGAAGGGGGTGTAGTGAGTTTACAATAGAAAAAATTTAAGAACCAAATCTAAAATTAAATCCACAATTTTATAAAATATTCTTAATTAACCAAAAATATATAATTATTCAATTCCATCATTCAAATTGTTTCTTAGATGTTTGAACTAAACACAATTAAAGTATGTTTTAACATCATATTATATTTTGAAACAATTTTAATTGAAACAAAACTATATATAAACCAATTATTCAAGATAACTATTAATATAATAATTTTTTATATAGTTTACAAAAATATATATTAGTTTTATTTTGAATCATTGAGCATTAAAACATATAAAAATACATGAATGAATCAACAAGGGGTTCATTCTTATGTTTAGATGTAATCTCCTCCAAATGGAAATCATCTAAAGCCAAGAATTATATTATAAAATAAATTTATAAAAAACATGGATTGGGATTTATAATAGTACAAAAGGATTTATATTCTTCAGAAATCCTACTCCAAAGTTCTATGTGGGGGATATAAATTGCAAAAACTACACATATGTCTTCTAAGAAAAATAGAATATTCCACAATTCTATATAGGAGAAAAGATAAATAAATGATAAAAATATTATTTCACATTCATGTTTATTATAATATATGGGGACAAAATATTACTATGTTAAACACATAAATTTTTTAAAAGTAAATCATGAGATATAATATAAGGTGATAAATTTCTTGTAGTAGAGTATATTTATCTATTTTTTCCATAGGTATTTACTCAATTCACATATTTATATTTTGATTTTAAATAATTTAGAAAAAAATTTAACATGATATCAAGATATGTCTTTAATGATCCAGTGAGAATAAGATGTTGAAGATGTTTGAAAGAAAGTATATTTTCTTTGTTTTTGTTCATTAAAATTCCAATGTATCTATGTCGTGTATGTGTGATTTTTTATATACATCCAGAATCTTCTTGTTCTATCTTTTATCTCATATATAGAAAAATCAATATAACGAAATATCCCTTGAAGAATCACAGTGATGATCCTCATGATTTGGCGGAAAATCATGGTTCATTAAATACATCATACAAACATTTAATTCTTTACATAGTAGTGGTTGAATTAATATATTGAATGATATAATAATATAATAAATACCATATGAAATAGTATACCTAAAGTTTCCATGTCATACTCAATGGTAACATCTATAATTTGGGGATTATTTGGTATTTTTTATGATCATAAATTGCTTGTAATTTTGATCATTTTATATTACGGGTGATCATTTTTACTTGTGTTTGATCAGTTTAAATTTGTGTTTGATTGCCTTGAACTAGATTTCGGTCAATTACTTAATAAATTTTTAGACTACTAAAAATTTTCAGTTAACTTGATCTTGTAATAAATACTTGTTATTTCATTTGATATTGTGGTCGCTTGATTGTTTGTGTGGTCATTATAGCTAGATTTTTCAGTCATTCTATTAGACTTGCAGTTGATTATTTACTCAACCACTTTGATCACAATAGTCAGTTGAGAAAATGTCAGATCAAGTGAGTCTTTATTATAGTTACATGGTTCATAATAAATTAATCATGGTAAATGAGGTGGTCTTGTGGTTGATCACATATATCATTTGATTGATTTTAAGTACCATGTGGTGATTTCAAACATAGTGAAATATTTATACTTTCCCAAAAAAATGATATTTCTTTCATAAAACGTGAAGTTATTTAGAAATAACATAACAGTGATATGTGATTATTAGTATAATGAATTTATATAATAAGAAAAAAATATCCCCTATTTTTTTGATCAAAAATTAGGTTATAAATTATTATCTAATAAATTAAATAGTTATCATTATGTATTATATTCTTCGGTAACAATTGGGAATAATGGATAATCATTATTAGTTTTTAAACATTCTAATTATAAATAATTGATTCATTTTCTTTATATTATAAAATTTACTTATGCTTTTTATTCATATGGTTTTATGAAATATATTTTTCTCCCCCTTTTATATTATAAAAAATAAATCATAAAAGGTTACACAGTGAAAAGGAAATGACCAGAAAAAAAAATTAGATATAAAAATAAATTAAAACAACCACAAAAATAAGAAAATAATGGATTTTTCATTAAAGTTTTAAAATATATAAATAAAAAAATTTAAATACTAAGAAATTTTTTTTATTGGAAGGAATTGGAAGAGTAGAAGGTGTAATGGGACTCGTCCATTTTCTAACGATGGGAACATGAGTAGGTACAATCGTGTGCAAAATTTATGTAGGTCATATAATAGTTATTCCTTTTTAAAAATGAAGGATATGTTCAAGGTATTGGGAAATAGTAAGGAAAAACTATCATGTTGAAGGTATATGTGGTGTAGAGGTTTGAATAGAATAAATGATAGTTGAGTGTTTGGTAGGAGGCTTAAAATGGAGGAGAAGATGTAGAGTAGGGGTGCCGGCATAAGGGTATTACCAAAATACAAGTATAGATCAACGATCCATTCAATATACAACACTATTATTATTCCAAGTTATATAATTTAAATAAACTAATAATTTTTGGAATTGTTTTATCAATTTTTGGAGTCATCACCAATAAATTGTCTACATTGGCTTTAAAAAGATCTATTTGAGGTGGAATTTTGAAATCTCTAGAAAAATACAGTGGCTGAGTCATGAGGTATAATTTAGGGAAAGTAATTTTCTGATATTGAATTATAGAACACTTTAATACACCTTGATCCTTACTAGAAGGAATGTATTAAGATATTTTCAAATCAAATTGACATTCTTCTTGAGAAAAAATACCCATTCGAAAGAAGATTGTGCCTCATGGGGAACCGAGTGGGAACCCTAAACCTAGAGAACAAAATGATCGTTTGAAGCACATCTCAGGAAAATGCGTAGATGATGCTGACAGTTTGAGACTCCTTTGTGAGTATATTGGGAACAATGAGATGTTATCATTTATAAGTAAGGTTAAAGTTTCCAAGGCGATCTCTCTGGATGAAGCTACTTGACCAAGGAAAAATTTTGTAGTTGTCATGAAGGATACATCTGGACTTTCATTCATTGAATTTAATTCAACCCTAGATAGGAGAGTGATAAGGAAGGAGAGTATTGATCAAAACTTTTCTAATCAAGAAGTGGTTGAATAAAGTATAAACCTTTTCCGTTATTTGATTATCATATGAATCATAACTCTTAACGTTCAACAGATTTGGAAATTTCAAGACAAGATGAGAATGATTGTGAAGGTATAATTATTTGATGAAAGTTTAATGACTGTTATGGGAATTGAATACTACCATGTAGTATTCCTATAATATGAAACCAAGAAAAAATCATAGAGTAATAATACTATCTCTTTAAACCATGTTTTTCGAATATCTAGAAATGGGACTGTAATTTTGATCCTATGAGTGTTTGAAATACTCATACCCTATTATGGATTTGAATATATAAATTAAATTGGGTATACTAGAACCCATAGATTCTATGGGACATTGTCTCGGTAGTTGTTAATACTATTCTTATGGATCGACAAACAAAAAACTTGAGGTTTGGGCACTATGATCGAATCCTGCTTGAAGTTGTAAAGTCAAACTCCATTGTTGAGGGGTTGATTCATAAAATTATGGATGACAGTATGAAGTTGGATATTTTAAATGATATAAAACAAAATTTTCATGATATTCTTGTTCTTTGGACATATGACTATGTAATGTAGGAGAGATAAGGAGTTCAGCTACTGTAAGGTGAAGGGTCATGATGATATCACTTTTAGAAGGAAGAATGATAAGGGGAAACCACCCTTAAACATCTTGGGAATAGTAAATTTGGACAAGAGGCTGGGATTAGGTAGAATGAGCATCCTCACATGGGGGGACCTGCCTCTTGTCATGATCTCAAGGTCAGAAAATTGGAAGTGGGGAAGGAATCCTACTCTAAAGGGGAAACACATGGGTCAGAGGCCCTAGTTTCTGGGCATTGATAGATGGGACTCATGTGATGTCCCTTTACCTTTATAGTGACATTGTTCTTGTGGAGAATAATAAAGTTGTGTAGCATGTTGACCCCCCCTTTCTACAGTGTCACTGCCCCTTTGGGGAAGGTCACATCTAAAATTATGGTGTATGAGGCCCATAATTATACTCGAGTTGGTTCACCTAAGCCACCTACTCAGGGTAATGGTATTGGAGATTTCACTAATTAGTATGCTACTTCTGATCCTGGAGGTAACTTTACACAGATTTCCCTCTATAAGGATGGATGAATAAATATTGATGTAATAAATTATCCCTATCATATTAAATATAGGAAAACCTTCATTCCCATGAGTGGAAGGCTCTAGTTAGATAATGTGGTGGAAACAAAACACACAGATGTAGGTTCAGTCAACGCAGGGGATGGTGTTTTTGTTCCCTGTGGTGGAGGAGATGAGCAACCTGTCAACACTGATGCACCTTATATGCCCACTCATTTTAGTGAAAATGAGTTGAATGTTATTGGGTCAAAACATGTGAAGAATGATGATCATGGAAACATTGAATCTGGACTTGACACTATCCTGAAGGGAGGAAAAAGAGGCAAAGGAAAGAAAGGCGATGTACAATTTTCATAGGAGGAAAGGGATGCCCAAATGAATAGGGTAAAGCCTATAAATATGGGGATTTTATACTAGAATTGTTAAGGGATGGAAAATCCCCACATGGAGAAAGCCCTTAATCATTATATCATGGCCTACAAACCTTCACTTATTGGTATTAATGAACTAAAACTCCTTTTTGATAATTGGAAAGGATTTTGGTGGGGATATCTTGGTTTAAAATTTGTGTCTATAAAATATCACGTATCTAAAATAGATCACTTGTGGGTTTTAGGGAATGAATCCATTCAAATAAGTTATCTTGTTAGTGGGCCTCAAAGTATTAGCATTAGCTATAGCTTTTCTAGCCGTGATTAAGAAGCATAATTTGTTTATTTCTCCACCTCATATATTAAGAGGAGGTACCTATGGGTGGAACATAAAGCTTCTGTTAGGAAGATGGCTCACAAATGGGTAATCATTGGCGACATCAACATTATATTGAAACCAGAGGAAAAAACTAGAGGTAAATTCCACAGGATTGAAGCTTATTAATTCTCTTAAATAATTGATAAATTAAATCTGGTTAGTGTGACACCCGCTAGAGCTAATTTCACATATGCGTAGATAGACCTCGCATGGGAAGAAAGATATAAAACTTGATGGATGTTTTTTCAAAATTAATGATCACAGTTCATCCAATGGTTTCTCTAGGTTCACACTATATTAGAATCATTCTAATCGTAATCCTATTGTTTTTTATGTCAATACACAACATACAAGGTCATTTTTTATCCCTTTTTGTTTTAATAGTGGATGGATTGTGATTCCAGGGTTTAGGGAACTTTTTTTGAAGGCCTAGAAAATTTAACCTATTGGGAGACCACTAAAAATGGTTGATGTGAAAATAAATCATCTTAAGGAGCTTAATAGGTAGTGGAGTATGAAATCCTTCTCTAAAATTGATTATGATATCATGACTACTGAGGAGGAACTTTCATGTATTAAACTTAGATATGAGCATCAACCCTCCATTTCTAAAGAGGAAATTATGGCTCATAATAAGTTTTATGACCAAATAATGATTAATGAAGGGTTGGTCATGAATGAACTAAATATTATATGGTTAATGGATTGATATAGGAAATATAAATTATTTAATAGATTGCAGAAGGAGAAGAAGGCATTAGAAGGTGACAAGGTTATCAGCATTAATGGACTTTTTTATTCTTCTGAAAATCATATTGCCTCAACTTTTCTGGAGGATTTCAATAGGAATTTAATGGATAATGGGTGGTAAAATACTCACAATATGGTGGAAAACATGAATCCATGCATTTATGAACACATGAATCATCATCAGATTGCCTCCCCATGCAAAGAAGAGACCAGGGCTACCCTCCACTCTCTTAACCTGGAAGGTACCCCAGGACCAAATGGGTTCCCTAATAAATTATTCATGTTCTTCTCGGACATTTTAATGTATGATACCACCCAATACAATAAGTATTTATTTTCCCACACTTACATACCTCATTGGATGAAATGTTTCTTCATTACCGTCATTCCTAAGAAAGACATTTTTCTTAATATTATGTACATCAGGACAATTCCACTTGGGAACATAATCCCCAAGATCATCACTAAAATTATCATGAATAGGATGGGAGGAATAGTTGATAACATGATCTTTCCACCACTGTCTGACATTTTACCTTCGAAAATCTTCAAAGGTGTCTTTTTATGGCCTCAAAAAGTGTTAACTTAATGAGAAAGAATGCGAAATATGGGAATTTTTCTCTCAAAATTGAAATCTCAAAAGATTTTGACACACTTAAATAGATATTTCTCCTTGATGTTAATAAAAGATATGGATTCTCTAGGGTGTTCATCAATACGATGAACACCACTCTTGGATCGAAAAGGATGTCTATCCTAATTAATTGTTCCCCAAGAGGACGCTTTTCATGCCCCAGGGGTGGATTATCTAAGTAGGTGTATCAATGATCTCTCTCACATGGTACCCTACAAAAAAATTATGACTAGTGTAAATAAATATTCCACTTCTCACCTTTTGTAATCCAATTATATTCTGCTACTTGCCCAGACCTTCAAGAAACCCATATCCTCTTTTAAATCCCTCTTCAACCACTGTGAGGATGTGGCTGGACGTGTAATTATCTTGGACAAGTCCTTTATTTTTTTGGTAATGGAATTATAGAATGTAATAGGAAAAGATAATTAATTATCTTGGGGTGGAGAGGGGATCTCTTCCCTACAAGTATCTAGGTGTCCCATTATTTTGGGGGAAAGTGAAGATGTAATATATGGAGGGTATTTATGTTTTAATCACTAATAAAACATCTATTTTGAAAGGGAAATCCATGTTTATGGGCAGGATGGATTGTCTTGTAAACACAATGATCATATCCAAATTTGTTTATTCCATCTATCATTATAGATGACCTAGAGGCCTCATCAAATAGATTCAAATCATGGTCCATAACATTATATGCACAGGGTCAGCACATGATTGGAAGTTGATCACTATTTCATGGAAAGAGTGCATCTAGCCAGTTGAACCGGGAGTTCTAGGTGTCACAGAACTTAAAGCATTCAATGATGGACTGGTTGGGATGTTTACATGGGTCCTGAAATCTAATGAGTTCTCATACAAATTATTTTCAAATAGATTCACAAGAATGTTGTGGAATGGGTATAAGTATTACCTTTATTTATCGGTTTGGTCATTTATTAAGAACTCCATTTTAAAAATCATATATGACACTAAGTGGTTCGTCTGGAGGACATCCACTCTCAACTTTTAGAGAAAAAAATGGATTGAACATCCTCTTCAAGAGATGGTTGTTCCCCATGAAGTTGAACACCTTCCAATCTCATATTTTCTCTCCCGAGTTCACTATGATAATATAATCATTTATCCGCATGTTGAGAATGAAATACAGTGTTACTTTTTTATGGATAGTGACACATTGGTTTAGAGGCACATCTAGATTGGTCAATTCAACTATTGTGACTATTACGGGCATGAGTG
Organism: Viscum album; assembly: GCA_963277665.1. Taxonomy (NCBI): domain Eukaryota; kingdom Viridiplantae; phylum Streptophyta; class Magnoliopsida; order Santalales; family Viscaceae; genus Viscum; species Viscum album. The sequence goes on from OY728138.1 coordinate 898,612,791, forward strand.
TCGGAGCCTATCCCACTGACCTTACTGGCCCTAGAAATTCAGAACCAGGTTGATTCAGCCTTCTAGATTTATCCTTCTTTGGAGGATCTTGATAAAATAGCTCCCAATCGATGAAAAACTTTAACAAGCTGGTTTTCATAGGGCTTCGATCTACCCTAAATGTGTTTCTACTGAGGAGACAATGATGCACTTGTTCTTGGAATGCGACCAAGCCATCTGGATCTTTTCATATCTTGGCTACCCATTCGATTTGAATATGGGTATCTACACTTTGATCACTGATATTCTTGCCAAGATGTCTATGGTTCGATGTAGTTCATAGATACACAACTTTCTACTTGTTTCTATTGATATAACCATTATAGTGGTTAGGGATGCTCAGAATGCCACACTTTTTGATAGCGCCAACAGCACTATACATAGGTTAATGGTTTCCAACATCACTGTACAAAATGGATGGGTGGAAAGAAGCGTTTTATAGCAAGGGGTGGTGGAAAGAAGTTCTGTACTGTAGGGAGTGGTGGCTAGCAAGACTGTAAGTTGGGGGATGTTGGCCATTCACAGGGAGGTTTATGCCTCTTTTTTGTTCAAGAAGGAAAAATGTATAATAATGATTCTGACCTAAAAATTCTCATATAAAATGGAGTTTCCAATAAAACACAAAAATCCCTATAAGCTTAATCACATCCACTGGATACCCTCGATGGCACCATACCTCAAGGTGAATGTTCACGATGCTACCTCAAGTGTACCAGGCCCATCGGGTCGTGGTGGGGTGTCTCATACATGCCGTGGGTTCGTCAAAGGGAGCTTCTACCATTTCCTTGGTTCTGAAAAGGCCTATGAAGTTGAATTATGGGAAATAATTCATTTTATTCGGAACAATGTCCACTAAAATTTTAGGATGACATGGCTGAATCTAATTCTATGATTGAGGTTCATGCTATGCAAATGCACACGCATAATGTGCCATGGAAAGTGATACCCCACTGGATTTATTACCTTGATAGGACTACTCAAATCAATTTTGTTGTTTCACATACCTACTGGGAGGCCAATCATGTGGTGGATGCTCAAGAAAAGAAGGTGATCAATGAAATGGAAATGATGTGGTCTTTCGTGGCCCCAGATTACTATGTCTCAATGGTAGAGACGAATAGATGTGGCACCAAACATTATCATTTTTTTTAATAAACCATTGTATGCCTAACTCTTTTTCATAGTTTAATTAATATTTTTTGGGGCCGAAATACACCCATTCCTTGGCTTTTGGAGTATAAATATTCATTTAAACTTGATTTCTCACATCCTCCTGACTACCTAGAAGATCATTTGTTGAATCAACATTAAATTTAAATTATCATAAATTGGGATTGAAATATAAAATTTATGAATATGAGTTTGAATGTCTCAAATGAGTAATCATCATTGAATGATTCATATCATCCTTGATTTCTATCGTATCTGATATATTATCTTGAAAATATTCAATTTGACTTATGAAACCCTCCATTTACCTTCTAAAAGATCACGTTTAATGGTAAAAATGTTCCCTCACCAAATTTTTTTTGATAGAGTGATTAAATAATAGATTGAAATATATATTAAATTTTCTCATCTCTTCCATGAGTATTACACCAAATAATACTAATAAATACATATTTTAAGACTTCAAATATGTAAGTTTGAGATATATGATGGTAATAGAGGTTATTACATAGGATGGAGTAGAAGAGGGTATATGTTATTTAAGTATAATAGATCTTTCTTTATAAGAATAAACCTTTGTAAATTTATCTTTAACTAGATCAAAATAATGATCACTAAGCTCATAAATCAATATATGTGATTCTTATTTGGGTGGAAATTCCCTTGCTGGTATCCCAATTTCCTTTAAAGAGGCGTCATATTTATCTTTATAATATTCTATGGTCCAAATCTCAATTCTCTTAGAATATTCAAACACAAGATATTCTTGAGAAATATTTTCATGAACATCTATTAGAGAAGGATGGAGTAGCCAATAAATTTCAGAAATCTTTGGGAGAGTCCGGTCTCGTTGGACTCTCTGAAATAGGTGTAGAAGGATTTGGATATATTGATTCTTCTTTTTCTAAAAAAATATTAGATTATTTTGATTCCCTTCTTGATCATCACCGTCATCATCTTCGTCATCATCATTATCATCATTTCCACTATTTCTATCAGCATTATCGTCATTTTCAACTTTTTTATTATCCTTAATTTCCTTATTTTCATCGTCACCAATATGATCAGGTAGACCCAAATCAAAGAAAGGGTTTTCTAAAGAGGTTTCTTCAATAGAATGTGAGGAATAAAAATATGGGGTTTTAACTATTTTATACATAGGTGGATTCCACACTAGAACATGATTTATGTTATTAACAATTTCATAACCCATAAAAGTTATTACAAGAATAATACACCTAGAAACTCTCCCTATTTCGAATATAGAAATTATCTTAATGATTAATCAATTACATGTAATTAATTTCCTCATATATAATACAATAAAACATCAAGAAACCTTTGAAATTTATGAATAGAAGTTAGATATTATATCATATGTTGTATTTTATCTAGAGTTTTGTGGATGTAATTCCTTTCTTATTTTCCTCAAAATAATTTCTTACTTCTTCATTCAAATCTATAACCTTGGATTCATCCACTTTATAGGATTGATAAATTTTAATTATTTCATCTAGTTCTAAACTCAGATCAATTAAATATTTTAAATTATAGGGATGATATGTAGGATTTAATTTCATTAAAAAATTATCATCAGTATATATCCACATTCTTTTCCAAGGATTCCATCCAATCATTCTACTATTAATGGTTTTGTGATTTAAATAGATACTTATTTTAAAAATAGTTTTTTTAACACCTGAAGGGTTTATATTTTTTATGTTCCATCAACATAGAAATAATCTTTAAATAAGGAAATGATTTTAACTTTGATGAATGTTTGGGAAAATTATCTATATATCTCAGTATGAAGTGAGGTAGACTAAATTTAATGCCATGAACCATCATATATAAAAATAAATAGTCTTGATACCTTATAAAACTAAAATATCCCTTCATTTGGGAGATAAAATACAGAATTATCCTTAAAAGAGTCTACATTCTATATTTATTTCATTCACAACAATTCTTCTATAGGTTATATAATTAGTAAAATCCTTATCACATAACCATTTTTTAAATAAGGACGATTCAAAGGGAACGATATGATGTTGTACTCATATACAAGACTCTCATTAAATTGTCCACAAAATTCTATGTAAACTCTCACAATTGACCATTTATAACTATTCTAATCATATCCACACAAAATTTAGATTAAAACACTAGGTTCAGGATGAAATACAATACAAGGTGTGGTTAAAAAGGTCAATTTTATTCTAAAAACTAACATGTTTAGTTTGGGAAAAAAATCTCAAATGAAAATATTGACTAGTCCTAAAACATTGAATGCTAAATTATTTTTCATCCATGAATTCATATGAAAGAACATATAGTTTTGAAAGATTCATTGAATTTCTCCTGTTGGAGTTTGATCACTTAGATGTTCTAAAGGAATTATCTAAAAAATGTATCTTCATCTTCATTGAGAAATGTGAGAAATGTGATATGGTATCTAGGGATTTGAATAAGAGGATAAAGAAAGTGAAATTTAAATGATTGTTCATAAGGAGGTTTTGGTTCATGTTTGAAAAGGTAAAATAATTCAATTATGATCATAAAGATCATTCATTTAGGGAGTTTAATCAACGAATGATGTATGTGAAATAATAAAAATCATTTAATATATTTTAAAACACATATAGTATATTTTAAAAATAAATTACCAAAGAGAACAAAATACATGATAAAATCATATCTTATATATATCTACAAAAATATTGATAGGAATATTAAAATATTTCTTAAAACATTTTAATAAAATGTATCATACATAATTCTTGTTTGATATAAATAATTCTATCGTAATTTAATTTAATTATCAATATACCAGCATGCTGATACACTTTGGTAATAAAATATAGAGTGATATATCGTTTTTGAAAATGATCCCTCCAAAATTTATGTTGTATATAAATATATTGTATTTTAGTATATCATACATGGTTCTTCGGAATACTGATTAGACTTTATTATCACAATTTATTGGGAAAATTCTGAATTCATATCCATAGATTAAAAATGTGTGTTTCATCTATATAATCTAAGCACAAAAAATACATACATTTATGCACTCTTTTTCTACAGTTGATAATGCAACAAAATTCTATTTCTTACTAAACTACAAAGACAACAACTTTACTTCAATTTGAAATGTTCAATATTTTCCCTTTATATCTAACATAAAACCACCAAAATCTAAAAATGAATAAATAACACATTTAAATGTGTATATTTTAGGGTAAACAATTTCTTAATGGGTTGTATTCTTGAGAAATTTTAAATTAATTTTCGTAGTAAGTAAATACAATTTTTTAGTATTTGATTTAAAATGGGAACACATACACACACTAAACATAATTTCCTATTGGATATCATTTTCTTATAATAAAATTACTATCATAAATATATAAGTAGTTGTATCAACTGGTTTCTTAGTTTTATAATGATCTAATTTATTTCTTGTACCAATGGGAGTATCATTACCTTTAGTTCTATCCAAGCCAAAATGTTTTAAAAGATCCCTTGTTAATTTACTTTTATTTATATTAACTCTATATTTGTTTCAAAATATTTGAAATCCACGAAAATATTTTAACTCACCCATCAACATCATTTGAAATTCATTTTGCATCATTATATAGAATTAAAAAAATAAGTATGTTTTAGATGATCTAAAAATAATATAATCATCATATATTTTTAGTACGAAAATATTTTTTGTAATTATTATAATAAATAATGTAGGGTCAATATCACATTTTTTCAAAAAAAAATTAATATATAAAATGTGTTGATTCCCTCATAAAAAGCTATAGGATCTTATTTTAAATTGAATAATTCTTTTTATCATTTAAAAACATTATTTAAGAAATGAGGTTTTAAAAATGCAAGAGGTCATTAAAAATATATGTCCACAAATATATTACCATTTATGAATTCAATCTTGAAATTTATTTTATATTGTTTGAAATTAAAATGTGTTTCATTGGTATGAAACATTATTATAGATTCAATTATAGATACTATTGTAAAGGTATCTTATTTGAAAATACCATCTTCATTATAATAATATTGTAATGACAATCTTGAATTGATTCTAATTATTTTACCACATTCATCATATTTTTTCTAAAAACCCACTTAGTGTAAATAGATAAGAAGTATTTATGTCTTTTTGACAGTAAAAAAATATCCCTCTAAAACCAATTCATCTCATCATGAATTTATATTAAGAATAATCCATTAACTATTATCTTAGTTATCTTATTAGGTTCAAAATGTGATAAGAAATATTTATATTCAACTATAAATCTACAAAAATCCTTATTACAAGTTTAAATATCTAGGTATCCAACTATGAAATCTTTGCTATGGTCTCTATGAGTCTTAATGGTTCAAGGGATAAAATAATTTAATACTTTATTTTCTTCTATAGGATTTAGTTCTCTGTATTTCTCAAGAATGTGTAATTTTCCTATTGGATGTTCCAATAAATTAAAATTAATTTAAAAATTGATATCTAAGTTGTATATTAAATCCATAGGGTTTTCAAAATAAATCATAGGTTTATGTGGAAATTTTACATGTAATGAATCTTCCATAATTTTTGTTCTTTTATTAACAACCCGGTATGATTTACTAGTTGTTTAATATCCAAAGAAATTTCCTTTAACACATATTGACGAAAACCTTTTAAATTATCCTTTTTATTGAGTATAATGATTTTTAATCCAAAATATCTGATGTAATTAACCATTTGGATTCTTCAATTCTATAAATCCTATGGATTATTCTATAAATGTTGTTTAACATGATATCTATTAATAATATATTAAGATGTATTCATAGTCTCTCCCCATAAGTAAATAGTAATGTAATACTCATTAATCATGGTTCAGGAAACTTCTTGAACATTTTAATTTCTTATTTCTATAATCCATTCTACTATGGGGTCCTAAGATATAAAACATTGTGGATACAACCTTGTTGTGAGATTTCAGATTCCAAACCATGAAATGCACACTGAGATCCATGATCACATATTAATTTAATAATTATATTTCTAATATGGTTATATATTTATTTTTAAAAATTTGAAAATAAGAACAAGATTCAATTTTGTGAATTAGAAAGAATATCTATATGTATCGGGAAAATTCATCTTCTAGAATAGAAGCAAAATGTTGTAAATTTATACTAGAAAAATAGAATGTTCAAAATATTCTAATTTAACCAACTCTAGGGATTGATAAGCTGAATATCATTTTTTTGGAATATATTTAATGTTACCTTCATTTTTATAATTCTATATAGATATTTGCTATTGGGAATTCTATTTTAGGTTGATCCTTGACTAATAATCTCTTAGTTTTATTTCTCTGTTCATTTAGGTTTGAATAGACTCGTATCTTATGATAAAGACAATAATATTTATGAAATAAACTTAATCAATAGGTTTTTTGAGAAAATATTGAATTTATGTTGATACAATAACCATTGACATCATATAGTGAAATAAAAACTGAATAAATCTTGACATAAATTATTTTGAAATAATTATTTTTTAATTTAATAGAAAATAATACTAAAATAATTATGAGATTATTTGTAGATTATATTTTAATACATCTACAAATATTAATTTTATTACCAAAAAATTATTTCAGTTTCCAATTTGGCTGAGTTTAATTATTTTTCATTTGGAATTGTCACCAAATGTGGTTTAACCACAATCTTCTTCGATAAGGTTCTTGAAACATGAGTAGCCCCCAACCATGTTTGTTGAATATACATTGTCTAGATACCATATCTGTTTACTAAAACTATTCATGACGGTTTCCTATAACAATTTTCAAGAAATAAATGTTTTTTGGTACCCAGAGTTTCTTGGGTCAAGATATTTTAGTATTAAAAGCCATTGGAATCCAAAGGTGTTTAACTAGATCAACATAAACATACCTTAAAATTTGTGAAATAACTTTTTTTAGGTATATAATAATAATATTTATTAATAAAATTGTAGAAATAGAAATAGAAACAAATTTATTCTTAAAAATATTTATATGTCCCATATTGTTACCAATTATACTGGTATACTTGGATGTGATTTTTTTTCTAGTAATTATAGTCAGAGTCTATCTACTATTTGTGAATCATTCCATATATTTTACTATTTTCTAATTATAAATTTAATGTTAATTTTTTCATTAATTGGCCATTCAAACCATTTTCTATTAAGAAATTATTTTTTAAATGAATAGTCAGAACTTTATGTTTCTTTAAGATTTTATATTCACCCCTAAATTCATTAAATCATTCCCCTAAAAAATTACACCTTTCAAATAAATCATCACTGTACATATTTTTTCCTTTGATTTTATTCTTATAATGATTTGAAATATTTTCTCGAGATATATGAATTATATTTAATAACTCACATGTGTTTTTTAATGCCCAATGTTTTTGAAATAGAAAACTATGTTTGACACCCTATGCGACACACAACACTGAACCCAAACAAACCATGATTATGTAAATATGAAAGTTTTAAACATTCCATTAATTATGTTTATATGAGTATGACTAAATAATTTAATATATACATATATATACATATATATATATATATATTTCCTACTCATCATAATTATATTGACAAATTCATTGTTAATAATCACTCATTTTTTTGGTAATATATATTTGTTCTTCAAGAATGTTTTTATTTTTATATAATAAATATTATAATTATTATCTTGAACATTTAGAAAATATATTTGATAAAATAATCTCCATTTATGAAATAATAATATAAAAATTAACATAAAGTAAAATATTTGGATTTTTTAGAAATTATAGATTTTTCAGTGATAATGAAAAATACCATTTTAATATAAAATTGTTATTTATTTTGATAAATCATGTAATATAAAAGTCTCAATATTATTTTGATTTAATTTTAAGAAATATTAAATATTAATTAGTAAAGTTTTATTAAACTAATTACATTTCTATTTCTATTATACCATATTTTAGTATAAGTTTATTTTTTTGAGTTGAAACACATTTGACTGGAATCTTCTTTAAAATGCATAAAATTTCTCCCTTAAAATTAAATAAAATAACACCTAATGTGAAATGTTTTAAATGATATTTATATGATATATTTATATTTATTTATTTATGTACTTAAAATCATAAAATGAATATTACTAGTTATAGATTATTTGTAAAATCATCTTTTCTATGAAAAAAACATTTTTTGATAATTGTATTTCTATAGGGCTTACATGTTTTATTTTAAATTAAATTCATCAAAAGAGATGAAATAATTATGATAAAATTGATTCGATATTTTTAATCATCATAATTAATATTAGTTAATAAGGTCAACATAGTTTTATTGACAATATGAACAATGACAGTATTAAAAATTAATTTTAATGGTAAAAGAAAAAAAGGTTAATTCAGTGTAAACATAATATAACAAGGTATACAAAAATTATTAACCATAACAGTATATATATATATATATATATATATATTTCAATATAATAATAATTATATTTGTTTTTTTACTTTATAAGTGATTAAATAATGATATTGATAAAATGAAGATTTTTTTTATGTTAAAACAAAAAGTGTATATGGGGTAAAATATAGTTTTAATGAATAATTTTTTATTAACAAAATAAATATTGAAATATAAAATATTTAAATAAAATATTATTATTAAATATTTAATATTTAACATTAAATATATAATAGTATATATTTCAATGAAGTGAAAATGTAATTTTTATAAGACTTAGATTACTGTTCTTATAAGAAAATCATTATTTTTCAATAAATATAGATTTTAATATAAATTAATAATTAAAAATAATTAGAGAATTATTTTGATAAAAAAAATATATATTTTGGATTAATATCATAAAAATTATCCTATAATTATTTTTTCATAATTTGTTGACATTGTCAAATTTTCAGGTAAAAATTAAACACGGTATAAGTATACTATATGTATTATGAAATCATAATGACTCTAAAGTGATGTAATATTATTAATATAAGTATAAATGTATAAATATTTTTCCAGAATAAAATAATATATTTTTTCGGTTATTTTATAAATTTTATAGAGCCTTTATAAATCATGTGAAACGTATATTATATTTTAAGGTTTTAGAATCATTTCTTTGTAAACATGAATCAATTACACATTATTAGGGGTAATATTTTAATTATTTAGGTCCCAGGACATATAATATAATGAAAATAAATTCTCATTGGTAGTAAAAAGTGGGTAAAAACCGTGGTAGGCTTTGGATTTTTTATTATTTTATTGTGTAGATTCCAAAAATTATGTTATGAAAATAATAAACAACTCCCCTCACTTTTCCGAAAAAAATACCACCACAGATCCCATTCCACTACACTCAAAAACGTTTCATCTCGTTTTTAATATTACCTAACCTCTCTATAGACCCCCCATTTCCCCACCAAACTCACAAGAATCTTCTCCCAGAGTTTGTGAATCATCCTCTTATGGTAAGGGATCTTCTACTCTTATTGTTTTTTAAGAGAAACTTTTATGTTGTGCATATTAATGTCCATTTTTTATTATTTTTGTATATAATTATAAAAAAATATTACATTAATATTTATGTTCATATTATTATATATCCCTTTAAATATCCATAATCTCCCCATTAACCCTTATGTATTCCTCTTATATTTCGAAAATTGTTCTGCAATTTTCTATACCAAAGAATGGGACCACCCTCTGTTACATTCAATTAAAGCACGTTTATTGAATCAAGAATCATGAATCTTGACTTATTATGTCTTTAATAATTTTTAAATACACTTATAATTTTCAATTAATCTCCTAATAATGTGATTCCATTTGTACCTATTATTATAGAATTTTTATAAGTTGTTACTATGCAGAAATTTAGTAATAGATCCTTTCCTTGTCTTATTTATCAAATAATGCTATTAATTTTATTCCATTTATTTAGAATTAATAATTTTTAAAATAGTTTTCCCCAACCCAATTACTTCTCAATTTATATAAAACTTATGAGAGACATATTTTTCTCTCATTAAACCATTTTATAAATATTTATGTACTATAGTTATGTTACTAAAATTTTATTGCTCTTTTTCCATGACAAAACATTGTCTTATGAATACCATTTCTATTTCTACTCAATGGTATACACCTAGAAATAAATATAATCTGTTTATTTGGTAAATAAATGTATTTATTTCACAATCTTTGATATTGGATTGCATATGAATATAAATGATTCTATATTAAATGATATATGTGCAAATAGTTTTGCATTTACATGATATGAAAGTGATAGATGCTCATAGAATTATATAGCACTTTCCACCATTTCATGAGGACTTGGTGGTTATCCTTGACTTTTGTTTATGATTCCATGTTTGGAGTCGTTTACACTTTCCCCTTATTGATTTTATACTACAATGATTTATCATGCCTCATTATTCATAATTATTATTATATCACATTTTATAATACATTTAAATTCCCATTTTATAAGAACAAATACATTATTTATTTCAATATTCTTTAATATTCCCTTATCAGGATTTATATATCACCCCTTTATTATATATGTCACTCAGTTATCCAATGATATTTTTGAGGATTAATGATTTATATGATCATGATAAGGATGTTTTAAATAATGTTGTTGTATACCATGTTCAATTTGTTATCCTATGTACTTAATTCACAAATAAACTATAATTATTGATCTCATAGGTTGTATTATGTGTATTTATTTAATAAATCATTTATTATTGTGTAATAATAACACAATATTTCATAGTTGTTTTCAAAAGGGAGGGTTAGTTATTATTGTGATTAGGAATAGGAAGCTATAGTGAAATCCTTAGGGATAAGACTAAACATAACAAACCATCCCAAAATTTTATTAATATATAGACAAATTAGTTTTGAATTAAATATACATATGTCTGAACACTATGAGTGGATGGGGATATTTAATAGACTCACTTAGGGGTAACACTCATAAAAATTGTATTGAGTTAGACTTAATCTGAACCTCATTCATGACAATATGCCTTGTTGCGCACATAATCTGATATATTCAAAGGATATGATTTGGTAAATTAACAGGACGATTAAAAATTGTTATTAATTTAACAAGATTTACCATAAGAGTATATAACTGTTATAAGATAATGGATTACATGTATTGAAGCATACAAGTCCATATGTTATGTAATTACATGTACCTTATTAGATATAACTATAATTTAATTGTATTTTCATTTGTTTGATTATTTTTTAAAAGTACACATAATTAACATTCCCCTTATTCAAGTCAATGCATGGAAATAGAAGGAACCGATTTATAACCAATGTGAGGTGCATTGTTATGAATTCCCAAATGAGATACTGGACGTGAAGGGAGCTCTAGAATTACATCATTTGATTATGAAAATCAAAATTAATAACTGGAAGATATTTGAATGTCCAATGACCTGAAATAAGATGAGTATGAAGTCTCAAGGAATTTAAACTAATAAATATGATAAAGGAAATAATTTTTAATTTCTTACCTATGAAAAAGTAGAAACAGTGATCATTGTAAATTTCATAATGGAACTCGAAGGTGTTTTATATGTTGGTAAATTGGGCATAATATAACTTGATTCAATAAAAAATGAAGGGTATGATAGAAGGGAATCGATTACATTCTACGAGACCCCTTTATTTTTAAATATATAATTTGTGGAGAATATGGGATTTATCTAAGTAAATTACCAAATCAAAGGGTTAGATACTAGAATAGTGAAGGACCAATGCTATTTATATTATTGAATTGTAAGGATTGAATTTTTATGTAATGGTATTTGAGAGTTATTCTGGCGATGTAGTATATAAATTAAATTATGTATATATGGATCATGGAACATTTATGGATTATTCTATAGTATAATTTTATTAAGGGATTTAAATATATGTAGAATGGTATCAATAACCAATTAAAGTTATTTAGTGATAAGGTTATTAATAACCCATTATATGTTTTTGATGTGGGGATAAACATAACAATTATCGTGATGATATGTCTAAGGAAAATCTTATGATTAAAACTGTTGACAAAACATTTGAATACTAATGTTATGTATGTTTTGTATTAGTATGTTTATTTTTTGAAATATATTACAGAATCGAATATTTTTTAATTTAAGGCTATTAATGATATTTTCGAAGATTTTTAATTGGTTAAGGTAAATATACCCATTGGGTTTAATATAAATCATTATTTGAGAAGAATGATATTATGCTTTTTGGAGGTGTAAGATGAAGGCTATGAGACAGCCATTGAGGTTAAAACACTCTTTAATGATGAGGTTATTACGGTTATTTTGGATATAATAGTATTTATTTAAGGAAGGATCTAAGTTAAACCTTCAATATTATTTGTGGAATTTTGGAGAATGATGTGTTACACTATATTAATTTTCAGTATTTTTATACTTTATATTAACCATTTTTGGATTTTTCAACAATATGATGATTATATTGCTATTATTTTTTTGATTTTGTGATTTCTTAGAATCATATTTTAATTTTTCAGGCATAAAAAATTATCTGGAGTATTGATATTTGTGAAAAAATATGAGACTATAGTAGAAATTAATTAAAGGATAAAATTATACTTATCAATAGTGTTTTTTCTTCATTTCCCTAGTATACATAGTAAAGTAATAACTTATCTCTTGTTAAATAATCCTTATAATCATATATAACGAATTGATAATCTTTCTGAAAATCAGAAATTTATGATTTTGTGGTGATTGAATTTATGCCATCTATGTTTCTATCACACTCTATTAGTTCTTCGGTGTTAGTTTTTTATTCCATGTATATTTTAACACATAACACTAACTTTATTTTACTTGGAAACTATGTTATGGGATGATCATTATACTTATTGTTATCTCTTTTCAAGTGATTGTTTTATTAAAAAAATTTACGATGTGGGAATTTAATAAAGATATTGTAAAATGTAAAAACAATTAGTAACGAGTTCATGTTTAAATTTAGAGGACAAGGTTAATTAAATGGGGGAATAATGTAATTCCATGAGTTTCTTACAGTGAAAAATATATTTTATAACAAATCTAAAAATGAACATCAAACCCTAATAAAAAATGATTATATAAATATAAATTTTTTAGCCATTCTATTAAATGTTAAGATATGTTTAGGATTAGCTATATTATATATATATATATATATATTCTACTCAACATAAATTTTTTGATAAATTTTTAGTAAATAATCACTCAATTTTTTTGGTTATGTGCTTATGTTCATCAAAATATGTTTTCTCCAAGAATGGTTTTTCTTTAATTTTGTGAAAAAATATCAAAATAATTTTTTAGAAAATATAGAAATTTTATATGATAAAATTAACTCCATTTTTTATTTCATAAAATAAGTATTAAATTGGGGTTATTGTTTTGGGATTTTTGAAAAAATATATATTTCTTAGTGAATAGTAAAAAAATACCATTTTTAACCAAAATAATCAATTATTTTGATAAATTAATTAAAATAAATGTCCAAATATAATTTTAATTTCATTTAAAGGTAAAAAATGTATTATAAAATTATATTTAATTTTATTAATTTTATTTAAATCATCTTTATACCAGATATTATTATATTTTTATTTTTTGGATTAAGAACACTTTTTTACAGAAAACTATGTTAAAATGAATAATGTTTCTCCAATATAACAAATTAAAATAACCCCTAATAATAAATAATTTAAATTAAATTTCCATATTATATAGATATCGAGTTTTTTAGATTTAAATTAATATAATGACGATCACTTTCTATAACATTACTGTAAAATTATATTTTCCATGAAAATATCATTTTTTCATCAGAAAACCACTTTTGATCATGCTTATGGGTTATATATTAAATTTAATTATTCCAAATATATGAAATAATTGTGATAAAATGGATTCTGTATTTTTTATCATCATAATTAATATTTTATAATAAGTTTAACAGAATTGTTTGACAAAATGAATAGTTACTATAGTAAATATTTATTAAAATGATTGAAGGAAAAAATAGCTTAATTAAGGGAAAAAATAATTTAAAAAGTCATGGTAAAAAGATTACCCGAATATTATGAAAAAAATATTTTTCATTATAATATAATAATGAATATATTTTGTAAATATATATGTTATTAAATAATGTTTGATAAAAATTAGATTTTTGATACGTTTAAGCATAAATTATATTTGGAGTAAAACAAAGTTTTAATGAATATATTTTTAATAATTTATTAGTTTCGTATATAAATTATATTTTCCTAAAATAATATTATGAAATAGTATATATTAAATATAAATTATAATATAATTTTACGTAGTGGAAATGTATTTTTATACGGGTCTGAAAACTGTTATTCTAAAAAAACCAATACATTTCGATAAAAATGGATTTTAATTTAAAAGTTTAATTATACATATTTAGAAAATTATTTTGATAAAATAAAAATCATTTTTCTAATCATCACATCAAAAATGTCCAAATCTTATTTTGATCTAATTTAATTCATCACCTTAGTTAAAAAATAAATACGATATAAGTATAGGTTGTGTATTATAATATCATAATGCCCCAAAAGTTATTTAATATATTCCATATATGGTATAAAATATTAAATATTTGATTTAAATTTTATAAAATATGTTTCTAGTTTTTTTACTAATATTATAAATACTTTATGAAAAATCCAAAGTTCATATTACATATTAAATTTTTAGAATCATATCTCTGAAAACATGACTCACTTCCACATTACCAAGGGTATTATTTTAATGATTTTAGACATTGAAATTATAATATAATGAATAATGAGTCTCTTTGGTCAAAACCATGGGAAAAAATAATGGGAATATGTATGTTTCTAATTATTTTATTGTATGGAGCCCAAAACCAAAGTTTGAGAAATAATAAAAAACAAACCTCTCTTTTCCTTTAAAAACCCATGAAAGCCCACATTCCTCTTCAATAAAAAACAATAGATCCTATATTTAATCTAACCTAAATTATTTATATTCACCTAAATGTTCCCCTATGATCTCAAGAAACTCCTCCCAAGATTTTGGAATCACTATCTCAAGGTATGGGATCCCTATCTATTCTTTTTTATTCAAGATCCTCTTTAATTTTGTAACTCTTAATTTTAATTTTTTCTTCTTTGGGTATGTTTTTATAAATATTTATTAAATAAGTAGGGATTTAAATGCTTTTATATACCCATTTAACACTCATTAATCCCTCCCATGAGAATTTATGTACAACCATTATGTTGTCAAAACTGTCCTACGATTTTCCATACCACATTTAAGGGACCAATCTCTCTTCTATTAAACTCAAGAAAGTAATTTTTATATAAAATTTTGAATCTCAATTGGTAATTTTTTCCTTAAGTTTTAATGATCCATATATATAAAAAGTTATTTCCTAATAATGATAGATCATTTATCCCTTCTCATTATAAGATTTACCTAAGTTGTTACTATACCGAAATTTATTAAGGGATCCTTTCCTTATTCCATTTATTCATGAATTTTCTTAGTTTTATTTATTTTATTTACAATTAATTATTCTGGGATCTATTTTTCCACATCCCTATTTGTATACATTTTATTGTAAAATTTTAAGACACATATTTTCTCTCATTAAACAATTTAACGTATCATTAAGTACTGTCGTTATACTAATGAAATTTCACTACGATACTTCCATACCAAAAATTTTTATTGTCAATAAAATTGATACATCCAATCAATTGTATTAAATAATAAATTAAAATACTAAATTTAATTTGTCATTACTTTTATTTATTCCACATTAATTTATTTTGGAATGAAATGTGATGAAAAATGATTCTATGTTTAACGTTCTTTGGTGCACACATTTTCATGTAAATGATATGAACATGACTAGTGTTCATAGAGTTATATAATAATTCAATAAATATCATAATTTTTTATAATCTTGAGACATCATGTAATGGATTAAGAAGTGAACCAAATCCATCATGAGACATTGGAAACTGTTTTATGATATTGTGGTTGTTAGACTTAGCCTACGCTTAGGATGTCATGTCTAATGTTGTTTCCATATTTCCTATATTTCTTTTAGGTTACCATATTATATCATTCCCCATTATTCATATTTATGATTTTATCCCATTTTATATTTCATTTAAATTAAAAAAAAATTATCATGTAATACTTTCATCACGTTATGGTTCTTTAAATTTCGGTTACTATACTTTATTGCTCTCCATATTCTTAAGTACATCTCTTTATTATCCCATGCAGTTTTAGGGGACTTATGATTTCTATGAGATTATTAAAGAAATTTTCAATAATATTTTTTTATCCTGTGTTCTTGATTCTATTATATGTACCAAATTCTCAATGAAACTAGACTTCTCAATATTTAGGGTTGTATTATGGGCATTCTTATGTTATAAATCATTATGTAATATATAATTATGAGATATGAGGTCGTAGTATTTCATATATCCCATGTTATATGTATAATAATTTTCATATTTGATCAATTTGGAGTTAATTAAACTATTTAAAGTGTATCTCCATGTAATTTTCATAACATTTTATTTCATTATCAATTGTCCTTATACTTTTTATTAAATTTCATTTTGGGAGAATCTTACCTGATGTGTTCATTTCTGTTATACTCATAACATGTCACTTTTCCTTATTTATTCTATATTATTTAGTTTAATTTATTTTCATACTTACCTCTATAATTTTATTTCATGGGTAATTTCTTAGTCATGTAGAATTTTTTTAATCATCTAACAAGGTGGTCCATTTCATCATTACTATTTTAATGCGACTCATCATCACTTAATCTATCATCTTTGATATTAGATTTCGTTTTTGAGATAGATTTTTTTATGGAAACTAATTTCCTATTTGGATAATCATATTCTTATTTATTTATTTTTAGTTCTTCCTCATACATCATAATATTTTTAAAAATTTCATTTAATGATAAATTACATATGTCACAAGATTATATGATGAAAAATAGGTTCATCTTCACATCTAAGGTAGGAATCTCATATGTAATATCACTTGATATTTTTATCCAGTTTTCTTCAAAATTTAATGTATCATGTTCATAGTCTCATTTAACCAAATATATATGTCATAAATGGATTCGTCAGGTTCTATCCTAATTGAATAATTTATAATGGTTTTATTATTCAAGCGAATCACTTTGACAGTGGGAGTTCCTTCTTGAGATATATCAAGAGAATCCTAAATTTCAAAAGAGGTAGCATAAGAATATATTATATTACATTCATATTTTCATAATGAATAGTATAATTAATTAATTTCATCGTAGTTTTATTTATAGAAGACGTTAGTAGAATCACACTGCTCTTCTCTCTAGGCTATTGATTTTTAGGTTTATACTCAATAATAGTCTAAATATAAAATCGCGGGCTTTCTAAAACAATTTTCAACATGATATTATATTTATCATCGATAGTTACATTAATAAAAAATTCTAATTAATGGAAATTTATTCATGTCTATTATTATCCATAAAGACTAAAATTTAAAAACAAATTACCAAAATTTTGTAATCCTTAGGTAAAAATAGATCATTGTAAGAATTATTTTTAAAAACACATGATTCCAAATGTTGGTCTAATTGGGACACTCAAGTGGGGGTTTAATTGAGTTTCCAATTAAATTTTATATTTTAAAATTAAATTAAATTTTATCCCCAAATTTATGAAATTTTCCTATATAACAAAATCTGTGGAATTATATAATATGAAAATTCAAATGTTTTTATATAATTTTGACTAATACTAAGTTAAAACATGTTTTAAAAATCTCAAAAAATTGGATATAGTTTTACATGAAACAAACATGATATATAATACATAAATTAAAGATAAAATATAAATAATTTTTTATGTATTTCAGAAAAAATAAAATTTTGTATGGAAAACTAAGTATACATAGAAAATAAAAATACATAGATGAATAAAAATGGGGTTCAGTTTAAAGATGTGACCTAATCCCCTAGAATTGGAATTCACTTGTTGTTAAAATGATTATTATAAAATAAACTGATTGAAATCCTCCATTTGGTTTTACTATAGTACACATGGATTCCAATAATTCCAAAATCATTTTCTTTATTTCTACATGGTAGATATAGATCTGAACAAATCTAAGCATGATGTACAGCATAAACAACCTATTCTAATATTTGACACAGAATAAAAGATAAAGAAATAAGATAAAGTGTCCTGACCTCTCTATTTTACCATAGAATATGATACTAAAATATTAGTAGCATAATATACACATGTAATAAAAGTAAAGAAAAAACAGTACAAGAAGGTGGAAAATTTGGTGTAACATAGTCGGTTGTTCTATTTTTTTCTTTAGGTGGTTAAAATATTCTTATAGTCATCGTTTTATTTGGAATAGTTTTATGAAGATGTTTTGATATTATGTGGATATTTAATTAATGATCTAGTGAGAATATGTTGTTTCATATGATTGAAATAGAGTACATGTTCTTTTTTTCTTTTTTAGTAAAAAATAAAATGTCTATTAATCATGCATGAATAATTTTTCACAAGAATTCCAAATATTCATTTTCAATCTATATTGTCATAATTTTAAAACTTATAAATCTCTAAAAAAAATAATGTTGGAAAACTATCAAGATGACCCTTATACATTAGCAACTAATTTGGGTTCATTAAAATATTATGACCAATTTATAATCCTATATAGAAAAGTGGTTTAATTAATATATTAAATGATATAATAATATATTACTTACATTTATAAATGGTTAATTTAAGGTTTCCACATCAGAATTTATAATCACTTAAATAGTTTTTGAATTTTCTGATAATTTTTATGTTTAGTCCCTTGTTTGTATTTTTGATCAGTTTTCCAAATGTTTGGTCATTTTGTACTTGCATTTGATCACTTTTAATTTTTGGATGATCAACTTATACATGTATTTGATCAAATCCATTAACTATTTTGATACTACTGACCAAGTTCACATCTCGGTATATTAAAATTAATAAATTTTTTTCATTTAATCTTGTGTTAAATTATATTTCATGGCGTCATTTTGGCTAGCTCTGTAGTTATTTTGTTAGATGTGCGGTTCAGCCATTCCATTACAACATTGATCACAAAAGTCACTTAAGAAAAATAATAGTTTTCATAAATATAAATGTACTAAATTAATTTATCAAAATAGAAAATAAAATCATTTTATGATTAAAAATTTATTTTTAATATATAAAATTAAATAAATTAACACTCGTAAAATATTTATTAATATTAATGTAAAAAAAATAAATTCATTTTATTAACCAAAAATATATTTTTCATAAAATTGTTTTTATGTATTATACCAAACATATATTAAAATTAATTTTTAACTAATCATGAATTGGAGTATAATAAAATGGTGTTTATATTATAAATTATTATACTATAGTGTGATAATAAGGTAATTTCCATATTTAAAATAAAAAACTTTGAAACTAAGTATTATTTACCATAGTAAAATATTTATTTTTTAAGGAGTTTTTTCTAAAAACATTTTTCAGTTTTTAATTAAAAAATTTTATAGTTATATTTTAAATTATTAATGTAATAAATTTTTGAAATATATAATCCAAGAGTTGAAAATTTGTTTACTTACTAATTTATATGAAAAAATTACAAAAAAACCTAAATTATAGAATGCATTTTTCTATAAAACATTTTATTAAATATATCTTATGTTCTAATTTAAAATTTAATTACATCATATATTGATATTGAATTGACTCAATGGATACAAAAATTCTATTTTTTACATCAAATTTTTGAAATATTTTCCATTTTTATTTTATTAAAAATTATAAATACCATAATAACTTTTTAATCAAGGTTAGTAATGGTAAAAATGATTAATTTAAATTTGTTAAAATGTTGAAAAATTATCTTGGAACTTAGTTCATATAGATTAACTTTATTAGGTGGAAAATGCATACCCACATTTCACACCAAAACATTCTTTGATAACTCAACTAACTCCCATGTGATTCCATATTTACCTCTTACCTAGCATCTATTTCTAAGAAAAAAAATCCATTTTCAACCAATATAAGTATCTCAGTTCCACCCACATCAAGATAAACTTATACATTAAAAATCTTTTTATACTCTTCCTATAATACCTCTTATAGAACCCAATTTCATAGTTGGAATCCATTTTTTCCAAGAAAGATTCACATGTCACATATATCTAAGAAGTATTTTTAGAGAAGATTCAAGTCCTAAGAATGTGTATTTTCCAACTCATTACCTTTCATTCTATATATTTATCATCTAACATCCTTAAAAAAAATATAATAATACTTATATAATTAAACCAGTGTCCTTTTTATTGATATTTATTTATATTTATGGAATAATTGATCTCTATCCCCCTCTCAAATACTAATTAATGAAAAAACACTCATGTAATTTTCATAATACAACCTCCATGAATGTTGTATTTCATTTTTTTCATCACCAAAATACATGGATTCATACTGAATATATATAATGAATAAAAATAATATTAAAAAAATTATTACAATTCTTGGAATGTAATATTAACATTTAATCCCATTGTTAATATACTACCCATTATTCATTATAAATATCACCAATAAGATTGTCATTAACTCCATCTTCGTGAAATATAAACATAATCTCAAAGAAATAAATTATTTCATTTTAAATCATTGTGTAAAATCTATTATAGTACCTTAAATGTTCTAGGAAAGATGAACTTGGTATCGAATTATGGGGACCGACATTTACATTACAAAGTAGGTACAACAAAATCAAATCTACTAACATATGGTGATGTAAATAAAAATTACTAACTAATAATTTTATAAAAAATGATTATACTTTAATATTATAAAAGGTAAAATATTTTGATATGTTTATTAAATAAATGATTAATATAGTAGTGTTTATTAAATGTGATGTTAGATCATGTTTGTCCTAGAAGGAATTCAGGGTAAGAGTTTTCATCTAAAATTACCATGATTTAGGCTCTAATATTTTCTTCTATATGGATGTATTTTATCATAAATTTAAAAAATATTATCATCATTTACATGTAAAATTAATATTCCCTCCTTAAATATCTTTTTATTTAGTGGTTATTAAAGCTTCAAGTTATTTTATTAACTCAAATTTCATTTAAGTTATAATTCTACATCTGGAACTCAATTATTTTATATTCATTATATTATTCCATTTCCCATTTCATATGTTATTACATTTTTTATATTTTGGATAATTGAAAATTTTAATTCATTATTTATTCTTTAATTCATTTCCTGCATAGAGATGTATAATGTTGCTAAGAATAACTCTCACCCTAATTAATGATTATTTTTCATCGGTTTCAATATTCTTCATTTAACCCAATGTTTTACCTTTTTTTTGGAAACCAAATATTTAATTTTTCTTATGACCAAAATTTTTTAATTACACCCTTTTTAAAAAATAAGTTTTATTATCCCTTCATAGGACATGAATTTCAATAAAGTAATTTTTAAATAGGATTTTCTATTCTTTTTCATGTGTATTACCTTCAAACCCAATTTTTTTACTTAAACCTTATTTCTTGTTTAGGGTTCCATTATTATAGTTTATTTCCAAATAATATTTTATAATGTTATCAATGTAAACATCCTGAAAGTAACTATTTAATGTGACTAATAACTTTCAATCTTTACGACAATGTTAAATAATGTTTTATAAAAACCATTTAATCATTTTCACTTCTAATTTATTCATTATCACTAAATGATCTATATATCATACAATTATGATGCACGAGTCATTGTATAAATTTCATTATAAAATTCTTATTTTTGGTGATTGATGTCTTGTGTAAAAATTCATAATTTTTGAATTTGTTTTATTTGATACAGTTTGGAACTCTTTTGATTCCCATTTTGTTTACATTAGTTATTAATGTAATGATAAATTTCATCTTTCACTATGGACACATATGTATGGATAATTTTTATGTTATGGGTGTGGTCTTATATATCCCTGGGATGTATTGGTTAATATTTTATGTCTCATGAGATGATGATTTAATATATGGATATTTTTTTTTATAATATGATATTATGAACATGTTTTTATGCTTATAAAATAATGTGTGGATATTGAGGTTATGTTCCGAAAATTAAGTGTGTATATTTTTTCACAACAATATTTATTAACTTAGTTAATGTTTTTTCTAATGATATTCTGTATAGATCATGTTTATTGTTTCATGTTTATACAGTATTATGTCATTATAAATGTTTGATAACATGATATTATATTTCCTTATATATTATTTATTAATAACTCTTATTATTCCAAAATCCATTTTATCATATATTTCACATATGTTCATGTTTTAAAATACTCTTATAATCTATCCTCTTAATTGATATCAGATAATGTTTTCCCTTATTGAGTATTTGAGTTTACCCCTTATTTTATTCCATTTCCCCATGGAATTAAATGTTATTAAATTTATAATAGGAATTTTTATATAGTGATTATTTATTAGAGAAGTTGAATTAATAATGTGAAATAAGATTTTACATATTTAATAATCAAATAAACTAAAAATTTGGGTTCTGGGATTGTGTTATTATTATGGAATGAAATGTACAAATTAAGGAAATATAAGTAATTTTTACTTGAGTTCTCTCACTTTGTAACAAATGTATTAATTAAATATGTGTTTTAATATTATAATAAAAAGTAATGGTATAGGGAACCTAATTTTTCATCAGATATGAGTTTAATTTTTTTGGGAGCTATTTTAGTAATTTTATTATATTAATACTAGAAAAAATTATAAAAATTTGCCGAAATTTTAGGAAATATCATATAAATTTCTTAAATCCTAGAACGTGTTACTTAATAGTAATGAATTCCTTATATGGGTAAAAACATATATATATATAATCTCTATCACATATGCACCTAGGTGTAATACTCTAATAAAAGGGTTAGTTGGGAACACAATCATTACTTAGAACACAACTAGTCACATGATCTATATAACTCATTTAACACTCTAAAAGATATTATTTTGTTTTTTTAAATTAACTTTATAAAAAAATTTGATGGATATAAAAGTATTATGAGGTTTTAGTATATAACTAGATAGGTTAGAGAAACTAATAAGAAACTGATTGTGGATGATCATTATTTAAACCAAGAGAATCATATTTTAAGTTATACATGTCATTTATGAGTTAGTTATTCTTATATTATAGTTTTTATTTTATAAATTTGGTAGTTTAAGTATTATAATGCCTAAATATTAATTTATTGGAGTAATTAATAGATCCAAAATAATCCAAATTATCAATCCTTATGATAGACAATATAACGATTTTCCAATGGAGCAAATGAACTTGATAGAAGGTGGTGTTGAAAATCTAAGGGTTATACTCACCCAAATATTTCAAGTTATTATTGAAAACACGAGTCTTTATAAATTTTGAAATAAAACAAATTAGATAAAAATGGAGTTATATGGAATCTCATGTGATAAAGAAAATTATGGAAAAATTATTCAACTTTCAAAGTGAAAATATTAGAGAATTCACCTAGGTTTTTTCCTCAATATAATGGAAAACGGTTTCAAATTTGTAATCGGTTTCCATTAAGATGGTTATTGTTGAAAAGGGATGAAGTTCTTGGTCAATAAACTTGAATAAAAGAAGCTCACAGTAATTCAACAACCATAATTTAATGCTTGTAATTCATCATATTTAGTCATTATATAAATAAATTCCCCAATATAATGGTTGATGATAATAAAAAGCATCAACAACATCCAAAACCAAGGGAATAAAGAAGTTCCTTTGTGGACAGTGAAAATTGAGTTGTGAAAGGTAAACCTATCCTATAATCTATATCTTAAAATGCCTTATTTCAAATTTATACACGTGTTTTAATAATGTTTATTAATCATCTACAACATTTGAGAATGGATTATCAATAAAAACACATAGTGATTGTGTCTAAGGAATATAAATAAACATCATTTTTATTGGGAGTCTACATCTTAAGGATATATTTATACTAATATTATTATAATTTGTGTGATTCTAGAAATGTATTGGATCTTTTTATATATGGTACATGTTAGTTGTTGAGATAATAAAATCATTGTTCTTTTCAACGGATGATAATATATCAGTATAAGGTTGAGTATGAACTCTATATTAAATTTAGTTCCATTATATGGGTTTTAATAACATATAATGAGTGTTTATAGCTCAAATAATTTGAGATAAACTCAATATTATATAGTTTTTTATATTGCATAAAAAATGATTTTTCTCATATTATATAAGATCTTATAGTCAATATGTCATTATAAATTATAACTCATGTCAGGACATTTTATGTTACAGGCTCATTTACATCCATCAGTGAGGGAAATTAAAATTGTGAGGATATAATTTATTCCAATGTAGAAAATATTGAACCATAAGATTTCAGTATTAATTTACCTTCAAATAAATAATATTCTTAATAGATACTTTTCACATAAAACATTGAATTAGAATAAAATCTGACTCATTTTACTGATCTAAAATAATAATAATGAAGGATGAAATCATTATGCGAATGAAATTTTAAAAAAATTTAATAAAAGTAATAGTTGAAGTATTATGCAAGTAAATAAATTGAAAAAAAATATAAAATATTTATTTTTAAAATTTTCTGTGAACATTGTAACCATGATTGAAACTATAAAATAAGGGTAAACAATAATAAAAAAATTTACATGTAGAAGGATAATAAAACTAGATAAATGATTTTACATTATATTAAGGAATTAAACATGATCGATATATATGGAAAATGGGTATATATAGAATTTAGTATTATATAACAACTGAAACATATATAACCATTAATTGTGAAATTTTAAATACATGTAATACCCATTATAAGTTCTATATAAAAACATAATGGAATCATGTTGGAGAAGTGCTCATTATGAAGATAATTTTTTGTGAGCATGGAAGGGAGGTCAACTTAGTAGGTTTTTTCCAAGAGAAATCCCCTGTCGAAATCCAAAGAATACATCCTGAGAAAAAATCATTTTCTAGAGAAATCAAATATCGTAGAAATCACTATAAGATCTATTATAGCTGTATTTTCACCCGAAAAAATAACAACTTCTTATATCATCCTTAGTAATTACATGAAGACTTCAAAGATTCATATAAGTAGAATTTATTATAATATAATCAAGTTTTTATTTTTGTTACAATATATATATATATATATATATATATATATATATCACATGTTTTTTTATACATTATTAATTTCAACAATGAAACATGAAGCTTATTTTTAAGTAAATTATATTTAATTAAAGTAATAAAATAGATTATTAAACTTAAATATTTAGTGATAACTTGAACAATAAAATAAACGAACGTTCATATTGTAGTTAATTCTATAAATTTAATAAGAATATATTTATTTTATTCGTAAAAAAATATTCTTCCAAAATTATATGTATGAATTATGTTCCCTTGTATTAAAATAAATTTTTATCAACTCTTGAAATTAGGTATAATGAAATGTTTTTAATATTAATAATTAAAATTTCAAAATTTTGAAATAAGTATAATTTAATTTTTATTATCAAAAATATTCTATAAAAATTAATATTTGTTACTATGACAAAACAATTAGTTTTTGAAGAATATTTTTGATACAAATAAGTTAATTTTTATCTTAATAATTGAACTTAACCATTATTAAATTATGAATATAAAATTATTTGTAAAAAATTTAAAATAATATTATCATATATTTAATTAGTAATCGATAGGAAAAAAGATATTAGGATAATTATGATAGTTCTTTTACTAAATTATTTGGGTTTTATCTTCCCAAATTTATCTCTAATAACAACCCCATAATTATTGATATATCATTGAGAATAAGGAGGTTGGATCCTTTACCTTTTATTTATAAAACTTCTTGGATTATGATTTTTGGATATAGGGAAGTGGTTTAAAAATGATGAAACGATGTTTATAATGACACCCCTCTCCCAATTATGGAAATAAATATCAAAAAAATCAATGTGCTATTAATGGAGTGGATAAAGACATCATTTTGCAGGATAGATTTATTATATTAGGGATACTAGGATTCCAATTTCTTTTTATTAGTCTGGTATTATACATCTAAATATTCTTACTCGAGAGGAAATCCAATATCACTATAACTTATATGATCTTTTTTATATCAAGGAAAGGTTGGTCCATAATCAATATAACATATAGCTGACTCAAGGAAGATACATAGACTCTACTATTTTTAATTAACATAAAAAGGAAATGAAATTTAGAACAAGAGAAAATTCCATTTATATTCATGAATCCCTCTTAATATGTAATAAATTAATATCAAATTCAGTGGTGTAGTACTTTGGGAACATTTTATGTCTTGATAGAAATGTTAATACTCCAATATTGATTGAGAAAATTACTCTCAATTTTGAATAGTATCATTACTAGGAATTGACTTATTATCCTCTTAAAGATGAGGTTAAATATTATCATTTCTCATTGAACATGTTATATATTCGGTTCCTTGATATATTCAACAAAAAATTCATTATGTTTTACTAGGAAATCTTGTATATTGATATCATGAATATAGTTAGATAATTTTCCCCTTCAACCTCAATACCATACGTTATTAACTCCAAATTTATTTCACCAATTATAAAGATGGAAAATAGAATAAGCATTATATAATTTCAACCAGGTTTTTTTGAAAACTCTATCCCTAAGAATATTAGTAAAATTATCACTATGTGAATGTGATGACTTATCAAAAGTTCTATCACCCCTAATAAAATTTATTTTTTCCCTAGAAATAGTATTCCTAAATTTATGTACACTCACTACAAAGGAATAAAAATAATGAGGAATAAAGTGAAGGATGTGAACTTTTCTTTAAATATTGATATCTTTAAGGATTTTGAAGTAGTAAAATGGGAGTTTATTCTCAATGTTCTTAACAAGTATGGGTTCTATAAATACTCAATCAAAATGACAACCATTATTCATACTAGTGCAAGACATTCAGTTCTAATCAATGGATCTTCAAGGGGATTCATCAAGTGTTTATGGGTTCTTAGTTAAGGAGATCAAAACTTAGGGTTTCTTTTTACTATTTTTGAAAATTACTTAGTATGATTCAACAATTACCATTTTATAGGTGGATTTTACAAAAAGATAATGCATAAATGAAAATTACATTTTCCTTCACATATTCTATATATAGATGAGATCCTCATATTTGGGATTTCCTCTCAAAGGAAACTGATATTAATCAAAATTACCATAACCCAATATGAAAAGGTAACATGTAACACCCCATGCTTTTATGGAATATTATTCTATCAAAAAATTTTGATTTCATTGATATCTTGTGTTACATGAAACACCAAGTTTTAACGAACCAAAATATACTATTAATATTCCCTTTTTAAATAAACCACTATAACCTATCCATAAATCCTTGTGGTGTGCATTGGAATAAATATATTTTAAAAACTAAATATAGTGGTTTTATATAATTAAATCATATTGAAAGAAAAGTATTTATTTTTCAATAAAGTCTTTATATGTTTGAAAACATTATTTTCATAAAACAATTATTACTTCTCATAAAAAAAATGATTATATTTATTTTTTAAAATATTAATAAAATATAATTAATTAAAAAACACTAATTTTGAAATAAAAAAGTAAAAATTATCTTTCAGTGAATTTTTTAATTTTTTTTCAAAGATTATTTTTTCAATGAGTAGAATAAACTATTTTCTTTTATAAAAAAACTACACTTTGTATACCTTGTTTAAAATGAAATTTATATTTTATGATCGTTAAAAAATAATGGTTTAATTATATATTTATCGATACAATTTATTTCATTAGAGTTAATTTTCTACTGAATTATGATATTAAAAAATTTCTAAATAAAAAACAAAATCTCATTGGAAAATATCTTTTTCTTCGTGTTTATGGGTTTATTTTTAAATATCAATTTTACAATTATATGATAGGAATTTTAAAAATGGATTCCATATTTTGAATTTGGATTATTAATATTAAATAATAATATCAACTTATTTTATTCATAATAAATAGAAATAATAGTATTAATTAATTACCCGGATTAATTTAAAATGGGGTTAACAAGGCGTTAAACAAAAATGTAAGTTTATGTTTTCCAATAAAACATGTATAAATATTATTTGATGGCAATATTTTGATCTTATAATATCCAAAGATATATTATATGGTCATACATAAACAATGTTATTTGGAATGTCTTTATCATTTTGGATTTATTTGGGAAATTTCAATGTAGTTTCCATGTGGGTTATATTCCCCAATTATAAAAAGGATATCTTTTATCCACATCAATACACACTAAATATTCGTTTTGGTTGAGACAATACCTACCCAAATCTATTAGTTATTTATTCACCCACATCCCATGTGACTTATTTTTATTTGGAAACCCTTACAAGAAGGATTTGTGAATAAATATTATGTTGTTGACTAAATAAAAGATATCGTACATAACAAATAATTTTCAATTTATTTATTCCTATACATAATTCAAATATTATCAAACCATGATGAAATAATAATATTAGTCACTACAATATATAGAGATTTTTTGAAAAAAAAAATTATATCCTACATCTATATCCTCTTCCATGAATTAGGAAATAAAGACTTCGATTGTGTGTATAAAAGATTACTACCTCATGAATTGATGTAATTAATTACCCATCATCGCTCATGTGTACAGCTGACTACCAACTCACGAAGTGATGAAAATCATTTTTCAATTACAATTTTTTTGTAGTATAATAAGCCTAAAATTAATAAATATATGTGTATATTACAATAAATAATGAGTTCATAAAGTTGATATTTTATTTAACATCCATTTATTCCATCCATCTAGAAAATTGAATCAATGTTCATGCGTATGTATGACCTATCGTCTCTATGAATGGTGTAATTCATTTTCTATATACAACTTTTATGAGTTACTCTAAATACATATATAAGTATTATATATCATATTTATATAATATATAATAATATAGATATTATGAATCAATGATAAATATAAAAGGACTAAAAATACCAAAATAAAAGATACCTGAGAAATGAGGACAATATTTCCCTAATCGTGATTTTAACAAGGAATTGTTTATAAATGGCTACTAACATGGAATAATTAAATTATATATGTTATGATATATATAATTATGGTTCTTAAATATATTTTTAATGAAACTATATTTATTTTATTGGAGGTTATAATGTGGTAATTTAATTCGACACTTAAGGTAAGGGATTTTTGTTTTAAAATTGCCTTTAATGGGAAATATGTTAGGTTATTCACCTATTAAATTCTATAAATAGCATTAACTGCCCACTTTACATGTTATATTTTAAATTAATTTATTATTGTGATGTATAATTTTTCATTTAATTTTTTTATTTCAATTTTCATAGGATTTAAAATTAATAAAAGTAGTAAAAGGAATTATGTCTCGCTTTTACCTTTTGAATGCAATTGAGTCTTTCTATATGCCTAATTTGGATCTCCTGGGTGGTATAAATTGGATAATAACAAATGATATACAAACCATCTTCAGTTATTTGAATAGTTGATATTCATTGATGACCTAGGTAAAACCTAATGTGTCTTATATTCAAAATAATGTGTCATGGTTTAGACATCCTATGAATGATTGGTCATTCTGATCAATTGGGATTGATGGTTATGAGAACCATTTTGGTTTTAGAAGAGGATAGAATATAGAAGAATAATTGGGGTGGTGGCTAGTATGATAAAAAATCAAATTTTGTGTTTTTAGCATACTTATATAGATTCCACTATATAATTAAACATATTTAAGGATGTGAACTACAATATTAATGATTATATAATGAATTATTAGTGAATACCCCTAATGTTATGATCATCACATCTCAAGTATACAAATATGTTTTTATTTATGTTTAGAGAAATGTTCTTCCTACATATATGTAAGAAATCAAATATTCATTTTAGGTATGGATCTTTGTTTCTAGTATTTTTTTCGGAAAAATTATGAAATGGGAAATTTTCTAGGTGCATATCATGTACTATAGAGTACATGCAGTGTAACTAGTTTTCGTTTCTCAATTTTTAATGGTCGTGTAACGGCTGAGTACAGGGCCGTGTGGGTGACATGGAAAACAACCTAATTTAGGGGTTGATTGAGGCTAGTACACGACATGAATATTTAATGAACACGCTGTGTTCTTTTCTTTTTAGTTGATATATCAGAGCGGGGTTGTGTCTCTTTTATAGATCATTCTTCTTCTTTCTGTGTCTCTTATAGGAGAGCAACGTACGACTAATGATTTTTGACCTCCTCCCATTCCTCCGTAAAAGATCTGATTAAGACACCCCTGTGTGCGTTGGATTCTCACCGATGAGTTCTCTCTTCTCCTATAGCCTCTCTTCCTCATTTATCATCTCTCTTGAGTTATTCAAGGTTGTACGATTTTAAACTTTTGGTAGATCTAAGTCATAGGATGATTCAAGTGCCGACGTTCATGACTGTTCATCGTAAAACATCTTGGTAGGTGCTTTGTGCCTTTATTTGATTGGGTTTGAAATATATTTTCATAAAGTGTAAAACCCCATGTTTAGGGTATTGCAGGTTTTGGAATTTAACCCCATAAAATACCTGTTATGATTTGTTTAATTGAGAAAGGGTTATTTCTTTGGTGTAATGTTTAATACCATGATTACGGGTGTGATTCCCATGTTGTTTTTATTATGGTTGTTTGGTCAAGAATTCATGTTAGTATTTATTTGTTTTCCATGCCTCATGTTGTTAGGATGGAGTTACCGTTTTTTTGAGATTCATGTGATTTTCATTGTGAATGTTTGTCCAAGGGGAATTGACAGTGAGATCTTCCATTGGTAGGGTCATTTATTTATAATTGTTTTTATGGTTGACTAGTGGTATTGAATATGAGAGCTATTGGGTGGTCATAGAACATAGGGGTT
The DNA here is from genome assembly GCA_963277665.1 of Viscum album. NCBI lineage: Eukaryota > Viridiplantae > Streptophyta > Magnoliopsida > Santalales > Viscaceae > Viscum > Viscum album. The sequence continues at coordinate 898,644,360 of OY728138.1, forward strand.
AGACCGTGAAAGCTACATAGAGGGTTGCTGTTAAATAAATGTTGGACCATTGATAATTGACTATGAGAGCTTCCATGTGGTCACTTTATTATATTGTTTCTATGCAGACAAAGGGGTATTAACCGTGAGACCAACCTAGGTGGTTATTTGTAAATTAATAGTTCTATGTGGGAACAAGGGGGTTAGACATTGAGAGATTTCATAGAGGATAATTTTTTATTTAATTGATGATATGTAACACAAGAGGGGTTAGAATGGGGGAAATATACAAGAGGGTTTCTTGTGAATGGTTGAATGTTTGTGACAAGTCTGCCAAGAAAAAACACAATCTTAGACTCAGTCATAATAGATGGATTAGATGGTCTTCTGAGAAATATATTTCTTCTATTACATAGGGGATATAGGGATTAGTCTAGATCTTGAGGATACATTATTCAATTGTTAAATAATTAATTAATGTAAATGAATGTAAATGAAAATTTCAGGATTTTTTACTTTTAAGTACTTCCAAGTTTATTGATTTATTTTCTACTTATTACCTGCTATATATATTAACTGATAGTTAGACATTGATCTTTTGGTGTTTGCCTAAATGGATTCGTCTCAAACCCTATTTGGGTCATCCCTTTGGGCCCAAAATAATTATATTGTTTCATCTATGGATAAGGGAAAGCGCCCTTCTACATTAGGTAATTGATTATTGTTGGCGGTGGAGAGCATGGGAACAATATAAGGCTTATAATATTGTGGGAGTTTACTATTTTATATACTATGGTTTTAGTATTTTATTTCCAAAATTGTGAGTTCTTTGGATTCTTTCTGAGATATATGTGAAATCCATCACTTATTTATATATGATATAGTTGTTTATACTATCAGTCTTCCATTGTTTACTTTTTTGTTATGGTATTATTTATTTTGTTAATATTTACTATTTTTCCCAATAAGTTACTATGCCAATGAGGGTACAGTTTCCCGACTATAACACCCAATACCCTTGCTACTAGTCAGAAGCCTTTGTCATTTCGGGAAATTTGCATGAGGCCTTGTGACCAACCTAGTACGACCTCCTTTGGGTGGCACTCTGAACCATGATGTTACAATGTGGTCCAAAAGAATTTCTTTTCTGACTTTTATTACAATTTAGAGCTTATAGAAAAGGATAGGAAAGAATAATTTGTTGGTAATTATATTTTCTCGGTAGTAGGTAACCCATGTATAGGGAAAATCCATGTTAATATGAATATTTCTATATTTCTATTTCTTCAATTTTCACAGTTTATTTGATTTCACCATTGGGTGACACACTTGTTTGGGTTGTTATGACTTATATCATTTTTTTATTTATGTTTCAACATGATGAGATGATAGTATTCTATCTCACATATCATATAGTCGCTTTCTAGATATCCTATGTCATGCATTATTGTCATGCCTTTTAGGATGCATTACTGATTTCATGCTATTGTGATAGATGTTGTGATAGATATATATGTGGTTGTCATATATGTCTTGATAGAATACCAACTATTTAGATAAAGTATTAGAAATTGAATTTTATCATTTGTATGGATGCCAAACTTTGGCCCCTAAGGTGTTATGGGCCCTCCTGGATTAAAATTTGGGGGAACATGTTTGAATTTTAATTGAATTTTGTCAAGTTATGAGATGAATAAGGATGAAAACATTGATTCTCTAGAGTATGGGCTCTCATGGGTCGGAATTTGTCATGCATTGGAAAAAAAATTATGATTTAATGGTTCTAAAGAATTTTCAGACTCTTACCATTTGGAAACCCAAACAACATGATGTGTGGGGTTATGAGAACACACCATGTGTTCTTTCGTTCTGAAAGAAACATCGTTTCTTAAGTACACGATGTGTACAGTATGTACATGTCGTGTAGTCATTGACTGTGTGACCGACTATGTGAGTAGAGACGTGGGGTTGATAAATGTTTGGTAGAACACACTATGTACTGTAAGTACCCATTGTGCTATAGACACCATGTATCCAAACATGCAACTAATGACCTAGATGGATGAAATTCAGATGGTACACGCCATGTCTAGCATGTACACGCTGTGTGGTGATCAACCATGTATCCAACCATGTGACTAACGACGCAGATGGATGGAACCTTATAGGACACACCGTCTCTAGGGTGAACACACCATGAAGTGTTACACCAGGAGAGAAACTATATAGTTTCAAACATGTGAGAGAAAACCCCAGGTTATTGAGTCTTGTTATGTAGAATCCATGTAAATTATGTACACCACGTGTAGTTTTTCATAGAGAGAACCCATGTGAGTCTGGTCCTATAGACAGACATGTCCAGAAGGGAGAACTTGAGTACACACCATATTTTGGGATTTCACATCATGTACCTCTTATGTTTACATTCCTAGGAAGGAAGGGGTACACGCCTATTTAAGAGCATGAGTGTACAACCTGTTTATCAGTTTCACACACCGTTTAGTAATCTTTTTTACCCTTTGAGGGATTATTCCTATTTTATCACCCAATGTCAGTTTTGGATCTATGAGTAGACCTATATTAGTAGTTTTCTGCATATATCATGTTGTTGAAACCTTTGGAACATTATGAGGACACCAAATTGGTTTGAGGGTTTTATTTTCTAAATAGAGAGGCCCTTCTTCTAGTTAAGATTGGCAGTTGTCTCCTAGAGGGAAACCAATGTGTAAATTATCTGTTGGGTGTTCGGAAAAACCTAGTTGAGACTTTTTATTGGAGATGTTCTTTTAACTATCTCTTGTGATATATTGATTTTGATAACATTTCCCATGTGAGATGCGCCTTCTAAACTATGATGTAGTGAGACCTTTTTCTTCAAGGGAGTCCCTAGTAGGATCCCTTATTTGTGTTACTTTTTGAGGATCCCTATTCTAGGATGCCCATATTTTTTATCATTATAATATCCCTCAAAGGATTCCTCAACATACAAGTTGTCTAATGGGGTTTTAATAGAATGAAATTCTTATGGTTTCATGCTTTGTGTGGTTCAGAAACTGTCATTGGGTTCCCTTTTTGAGAAACCCAAGTTGGTTTAACAAGATCCTAGTAGGTATCCTTGGTTGTTAAAAATGAGCTTACTTGCTTAAATTTTGTTCATGATGGAATGTTAGAGTTTTTAATGGTTTTAAAGGAACATTGATGAGACATTCTTGTTTTACTTTGATCTATTTAGATAAAGTAGTTTCCTAGGGGAATTTGCGCATACTGAATCTATTTTTCGTAACCTATTAGTTGAGGTAAATGATAATTCTTCCTCAGATGCTAGTTCATAGAAGGGAGAACTTCTAGATATGGTTGACTTGTTTTCAACATATTTATTTTAATGTTAGTGCGGTCTAGGTGTCGTTGTCCCTAGTAGGACTCTTGGTTTAAAATGGCATCCATGTTCAGAGGGGTGGTCATTGTTCCTTGACATTAGATGTGGGAACAAGCTTGAGGATCGCTCGATTCTATGGTTTATACATGCCTTGAGCATGGTCTACTGTAAGGATTTCGTGTTAACATCCATTTTCTATAGTGATGGATGACTTGGTACGTTATCAACCGAGTTAATGGTAGTGTTAATGATGTGATTTTGAGACAGTTCTTTTGTGAGTCATCTGGTACTATGATGCATCGGGTGGAAAACCTATGTAAAGTCCCCCAGAATGTGTTATTGATCCTGTAAAATCAAGGTAATGTATGTATTCATACCCAATACCCATCGAGTGTTAAGTGTTTAAATGAGGCATTGAGTTCAGTTATATCATAGTGCTTTGAGATGTAGTGTATGTTCTTGGGTTATCTCTATTGTAGAGTGACCTAAGCGTTATAGAACCATATTTGTCCCAATACATCAGATGACTTTCTAGGACATAGGTTTTTTGATATGCTAGTCAGTTTATCTTTTTGGAATCATGTTATGTTTTGGGAGGTAGTGATCATAATTCACGTAATGACACTTGTGCATTTAAGATTCTTCTAAAATAGCTCATTTGAGAGTGTCTAGTCTGTCTCAATGTATAAGACACACCTAGGTAGAGAGTGTAACATCAGTTATATTTTCAAATATTTTCTTTCCTCAAGCGGTGATCCACACATGCTCCACGTATCTTTGGATGTCGCTTAAGGGATCAATGAGTGCTAACGGGGAAGAGACTTCGCTTGTGATGTTGGCCTCCAATCACCTTGATCTGGTGGAAGAGGATCTCTCTCTCGTATATTGAGAGAATTCATAGAAGAAAATAATTCTCTCTTAGCTTGAAGTATTTCTCTAGACCAATTGTGCATGACCCCAAAAAATGGCTAGGCTAATGAGAATTATATAATTGGGATTTTAATTACATAGAATAAGAAAATGAAATAATTACCTGAAATCATTTATTCATTTAATTTAATTCTTAGTAAGACCCTATATCTAATAATAACAGTTGGATATTATTATTAATTGACATGAAACCAGAAAATTACACCTAATATTATTTAATTAAATAAATAATATTATTTCTCAAAAATACCTAGAAAACCTTCACGGCATGTATATTATTATACACGACATGTACTTTTGTTTTTTCATTTTCGTTATTTCCTCCAACACATTTATTAGACCTTGAATAATGTTTATATATTTATCAAATAAATATCATTTCATTACTCAATAATAAATATATTATTTTTCCCACAATATTTTATCTCAAATAACTATTGTCGAAATAAATGCGATTAGGAACCCTTGAATAATTATTAAACCACAATCGGGAATAATCGGTATTCAACTTGATAAATTAATATTTATCTGAGATACTGGGACACACATAGTGTGTGACCCTTTAGGTATCTTTTTTAGTGGTATTAGGCAGAGCCTGCCTAAAGTCCAAGTTAATAATCAAGAAACATGCCAAGGAACCCATAGAGAAAGAACATAACTCTACAATGATGTGTCACCTCCTACGAACACTTACTGTGTAATGTAATCTCTTTACCTAGAAATCTTGAATAAAGCGGGTTTCATGCTTGTGTCATCATTCAATGTGATCGATTATTCTGTAATTGACTTTCTGGAATTGAACTTTCCCATTCCATACCATGGCCATGGAATTATTTAGGCTATATAAATTCTTTCAAATGGTCTGTGATATCTACTTCTGTTATGTAATAGAAGGGAAAATCCATTATCGCATTATCTATTAATGTAGTATTACTCGGGATGCACCCAACATATCCTACCTCACCGCAAACTATTTGTCATCATAGTTATCATCAATACATCTAAGTCTGTAAATTGTAATACCCATTAATAATAATCGTAAATTCTAAGGACCAATACACACATCCGTAGATAGGAACATCCAATGACAATATGAAATGTGTATTTTCTACTGGCAGTCCTCATTCTCATAATATCCTCCTGGATATTAACAAGGGAACAAACCATTAGAAGGATACTCAATGGTATATGAGTCATCACCCTTAATGTATTGTATTATTTTTGTCCCTCAAATAACATCATCTAGAAATTTAACATATATTAAAGAATATTTTTAAGGAACTCTCGGGTTCTCATCATAGAAGGGATCCTCTATGAACCTTTAATGAAACAGCTATGCTTAGTCATTATCACATGCATTTTCTGGTAGAAGAACAATCACAATGTGGTAAGGTATTTATTAAATAATAAAGTAAAAAGTATATGGTTCTAGGCCACCAACTCCAATAGACACCCACTTGGACTCGAGCCAACTGCAAACTACCTTTAACCAACTAGCTCTCACATGATATTATTACTTCTGATGAGATTTGACTTTAGACATGGGGTCTACTACATTCTCTTCTGTGGACACTCTGCTCACTGCAACTTCACCCATATAATATAAATATATCAATGGGTTATACTTTTGGAGAATTTTCTATGTCCATTGATGCGACCTTGGTTCTTTTACTGGATCCACAACTGTTGTATTATAACAATAAAATGGGATTGGATCTCTACTTTTAGGAACCACATCAAGATCCTGGACAAAGATTAGAATCCATACGGCTTCCTTGGCGGCATTGGAATCCTCTATATATTCAGACACTTCTATCGGTGACAACTAGTTTTTTTGAACTCTTCCAACTCACTGTTCCTCCATTGAGACAGAAAACAAATCCAGATTGGGACATCAGATCATTCTGATATGTCTTAAAACCAGCATCATCATACCCTCTGATGACAAGCTCTTTTTCTCCTCCATACACAAGGAACATATCCTTAGTTCATCTTAGATACTTAAGGATAGTCTTAAAAGTAGTCCAATGTTGTTCTCCTAGATCTGCTTGATATCTTCCTACCATGCTCAGTACATAGGCAACATCAAGCCTGGTACATAACATGGAATACATGATGGATCCTATTGTTGAAGCGTATGTGATCTTACTCATTCTTCCTTTCTCCTGTTGTGTTTGAGGTCACATTTTCTTTGAAAGATATATGCCATGTGACACTGAAGCAATCCCCTCTATGATTATTCCATACTAAATTTTTTTAGTATCTAGTCAATGTATGTACCTTGACATAGTCTAAGAAGCCTCTTGGATCTATCACCAATGATCTTGATCCCAAGAATATAGGCTGCTTCACCCAAGTCCTTCATGGAGAAACACTTGTTCAATCATTTCCTAACTAGCTGTAAGACAGGTACATTGTTTCTAATAAGTAATATTTCATCAATATATACAACTAGGATTACAACTACATTACCATTGAACTATATATCAATACATGTCTCACGTTTATTTTTAATGAAACAAAATTCCTTTATGGCTTCATCAAATTGAATGTTTCATGATCTGGATGTTTTATTTTATAAATAAATGGATTTTTGCAACATGAAAACCTGTTTGGCTTCTCTTGGTGTCACAAACCCTTCTGGTTTTTTCATGTAGTCATGGTAAGCTACTATGGAATGTATGATTCTTATGGATTTAAAAATTGAAACTATCAAGAAGGATTCATCATTCTCAATTCCTTGAGGATGTCTTAATCCTTTAGCTACTATCCTTTCATTATAGGTGCTAACATGACCTTCCATGTCCATTTTTCTCTTGAATGCCCATTTACATCCAAAATTCTTTACATCAGTTGGCTCATCAACCAAAACATAGACATGGTTCTGATACATGGAATCCATCTCAGAATTAATAACATCTAGCCATCTTTCATCTTTTGAGCTTTATACTAATTCCTTATAGGAGAACGGTTCATAATTGTCCAACAAAAATGATTCAACATCATTGGTGAATAGGAAACCAAATCTCTTTGTTTCACTTACCTCTCTTGTGCTTCTACGCAGTACTTGTGTATCTGGAAACTCTTCGATAGGGACATGTGGAACTTTTTATTGTACCAACTCATGTGTATCTTGATCATCAAATTCATTGAAGTCAATATTTCTCCAACTATCCTTTTTTGAGGATGTTCTCCCTCTCAAGAAATATGTATTGTCGGGCGACAATGAATTTCTTGTCTAAAGAGTTATATAGGTAAAATTTTTCTGTTTCCTTGGGATATCCTATAAAGATACACATCGTACCATGGGGTGCTAGTTTTTTTCCTGAGAATGCCTTAACAAATTCCTCACTTCCCCATACATGTGTATGAAACAAAATGAGTTTCATTCCATTTCATATCTCTGAGGTAATTCCATTTTCCAACTTTTTTGGTACTCAGTTTAATGTGTATTCTACATTTTGTAATGCTTATACCCAAAAAGATAATGGATGATCTATGTGACTCATCATCGATCTGACTATTTCCATCAAGGTGTGGTTCCTCCTTTCACTAACACAACTCTACTATGGTGTATAATGAAGAGTGAGCTAAGATAGAATCCCTTATTCCCATAGAAGATTTATAAACACATAGTTCAAATATTCTCCACCATGATCCGGCTGAAGATTCTTTTTCTTCTTACAAAGCTGATTATCAGCTTCATTCTTGAATTCCTTAATTTTTTATAAGGAATCTAACTTATACCTCATTAAGTAGAAATAGAAATATCTACTCAAATAATCATTAAATGTAATAAAGTATGAATATCTATATATAGCTTATACTAGAAATTTTCGACACACATATGTATGCACCAATCCTAGATGCGCTATGGCCCTTTCACCCTATCCACCAAGAGATGGCTTGGTCATTTTACCTTGTAAACAAGAGTGACATCTATTAAGTGGTTTTAGCTCAGTAGAGTTTAAATAACCTTCTTGGTAGAGCTTGGTCAAGCCCTTCTCGGTTACATTACCGTGACCATAATGCCACAACTGGTTGATGTGTGAGTAATGTGAGTTTGATTCATTATTGATGGCCAACACCTGTTTTTCATAATTTAATACATAAAAAACATTATTTAAATGCACTATACCATAATATAAATTATTCATATAAAAGAAACAAACCTTATTTCCAAACATGAAAATAAATACACCCATATCCCACCAGATACATAAATTATGTTCTTGGTAATAGTAGGCACATATTAATAGTAACGTATAACCAAAAGTATTCTAGTTGGCAATGAGAGATGGTAATTTCAAATGGAAAACATATCCATCCTCGTGCTATTGGTTGCTTGTAGATCCACCCCTCCTCTAGAAATATTTCTAAATGTACTTAGTTCTTACATTTTAAGGTAGATGTGACCCCACAAGCTGTATCTAATAACCAATGTGTAGAAATGGAAGGATTACTGTCGATAGCAAACATATGTTTAGCATCCCCGCACTTATTTGTGTAGTTCCTCTTCCAGTGGCCTTGCATGCCACATGAAAAACATACCACCTCTCATTCCTCACCCTGCCTTTAGATCTTTCCCTTCTTGGGGGGACGATGATCAATGGATTTATACCATTTATGAATAATTGTCATCTATTCCTTGTCCTTCCTTTTCTTATTCACCATAAAGACTATGGGTTTTTTCACACCCCATGTCCTTATCTACCTGGAAAATTAAGGTCATAAGTTCCTATAGACACTTATCATTGTTTCTCATGTTATAGTTGATAATAAAGCTAGAGAAGGTCTTGGGTAGTGATGATTGGATGAGATCTTTACTAAACTCATTTGGGAAGTTAATCCTCATGATGTATGGGCATTAAATGTAGCAAATAATACTGACTACATGAGGCCCAGTTGGAATAGACTCTAAAAGCTTAGTTGTGAAAAAAGCATTGGATATCTCATATCTCTCCTATCTCGCCTCCTCTTGATAGATATCCTTACGGTGAGACATCATGCTATACACGTCAGTGTTTTCTTGTTGCCTCAAGAGCTCATTAGACATGGATGATAGCATGAAACATTAGACATCTATGTGTCATACATATGTTTCATATAGAAATATAGTACCTCATCATTGGCCACTTTTCTAGTCCTAACTAGAACAGGCTCTTCCAGCACATACAATTTACTCTCGTGGAAAAGGCTGACGCTTAAATGCCTATACCATTCCTAGAAATTGGTGCCAGTGTAGAAGATTTTCCTTCTTGATTATGGTTTGAAATGACACGTTTGAATTTTTTTTCCTACCGTTTATACAAATTAATATGATCAAAGGTTTAGTACTTTATCATGATAAATCTGAGATGAATATATAAATTAATACTTATTAGTCTCACACTATTTTATCAAAATCCTATAGCCCTCACCATTGACTTAGAAATATTCCATTTCCTGAATATTTTAGTGTAAATGATCCATATTTCCATTCTCATTACCCCAAATAAGGTTGGACGACAAACTTGAAGGGTTTTATTTAGGCATTACAAATGCCAAATGCATTAACTCACAACTCTTTGATCTAATGAGTGGATTCCCCAATCATGAAATCCATTTATTTTATATTTCCTCAAACTTTTCCACATGGTCACACCAAGTCCTACTATGGAAGTCAACCATTGATGTGAACCATGTTAATTAAACCCAGAACATTGAATTAGAATTCCCCAATAATTGAAAACACCCTGATTATGGTTGGTCAAGCACTTTGAACTATGGTTCGATTCTAACCAAGAATATGGAAGCCAATACTGACATAATATTCTCATTGAGAGATTTTATCCTAATACGTAAATTTAAATTTTATTATCTTTGATTACACTCTTTCTAATGTTAAGGGGTAAATACTTAAGTGATTTACCATGTCTAAAATAATATTTATGCATAAACCGGTCATATTTTAGTTCCATCTTGCATGCTTGTTTAATTCATTAATTGTGTGATCGTGACAACACAACCATAATAAATAAACCATGAAACTGATAGAAATAAAATAAATGGTATGATCATGTTCTTGTTCTATTGGTTTTTTTATCTAAGAGTTGATAAACTAACCCAAGACCTAGGGAAGAAACACCTTGAATTTTTTGGGTCCATGTTTATAGCTTTCCACTTGTCCAACTTTGTGTCTCCTCGGATTGGTTTCACCTTGGCTCCTAAAACTGAGCTTCTTCCACTATCTTGGGAGATCCATCCAATACATATGATTTTATCTCACTCACAGGTGAGGGGTAAAACATGTTTTACATTAATGAAACCCTGGGCATGCCGAACCTACATATTAATGAGGAGAAGGATCACATGCCAACAAATTTAATTTAAATAAATAAATTAAAAGAGACCATTCACATACAAAGGTCTTGGTTTATCTCATGATCTTCCATACATACAACGATAATTACTAATAAATAAAACTAGAATTCAATTATTTAATTATTCTTGTTTAAGATATATCACACTTGATTCAATTAATTAAATTTAATTAATCAATCCTTTTATCTTAAATCCTTTTTTTGAATTTCCTTGAGATTCTCATCCATTGTAATTTTGGACTAATAAATTTATTTAAAATTATCTTTGTTTGTAAATTGTAACTTGTTGGAAATAACGTGAATTCTCATCCATAACTACCTAATGAGTTGAAATGAACATTACACAGATGTTAAATTAAACACACATACATATAACACTTATCATGAGTTGTGCCTTAGTTTACACCTGCACAATGGTACATGTTTCAAGGGTTTTTATAATATAATAATAAATTTTAATAAATCTACATAATTTGGATGAGTACACGGTGTGTACTTTTTTCACCATCCATCTGAAGTACATGCCCAGGGACATGTATTGTAGATGTACTTCAGAAATATTTGGATTACAAATCATGTTCAATGGGAAACATGCTGTATAGTATCCGCATTACATGGTTTTCAGCCGTGCAAGCCTTGTATGAGGTACACAGTCCTACCCAAACTTGAAGGGACTACATGTCGTGTTCAATGGACCACACGTCGTGTACCCCAAAAACTGTGTTCCACCAGTTCTTGGTCAACACACAGAGTCTTAGAGACTTAGTTAGGATCCAATGACATGGCCTGGTTTGGCGGACCTCTCTAATGCATTGAACGTGACTATGTGGAGTGTACTTCCAAATACACACTCTGGGTTCTGGTGTCGTACTTCCATGAATTTTTTGCACCTCTAGATGAGATCCTCCATTTTATTTTAATCAAAAATTAAAAGAAAAAAATCCTTTCTGTAAGGTGGATGAGAAACAAGAGAGAAGGAATAGATCATGAGATTCAGATTTGTGAAATAATTAAAATGAATTAAAATAACATAATTATTAAATGCATAAATAATCAACAAAAAACCGAATAATAATAATCAATGATATGACTTCTCTAAAACCACCTTTAGGTTCTGCAAACAGCAGAAGTGCATTGGTGGGTATACCTAACTTTAATTTTTTCCATTAACGATGTTTAATCCGAGATTCATCATGATAATAAAATGTCGGATCTTTAGAATAGAACGAAGAACGAAAGAAAAGAGGGGAGTCCTAAAACCATAGAGAGGATCGATATATGTTGGTTATAATTAATTTAATTAAGATATAGAATTAACTTGATGGAATTCTCTCTATGTTGATGTTTCTAGTCACGATCTGATGTAATCTGTCCTTGCATCATATAATCCAAGTTTAGGATTTCTTTTGCGGTGATCCACACGTTCTCCACATATCTCTAGAAATTGTTGAAGGAATCTCTGGGTGCTGGCACAAAAGATCCATTGCTTGTGATGTACGCCTTCGATCACCTTGATCCAGTGGAGGAGGAGCTCTCTCTCTCATAGCTTGAGAGTGTTATTGGAAAAAAAATTCTCTTCGGGATTTAGATCTTTTTCTAGAATCATTGTGCACCACCCCGAAAAATGGCAAGGCTAATTAGAATTATATTATTTAGATTTTAATTATAAATAATAAAAAATGAATTAATTACCTGAAACATTTATTCATTTCATTTAATTCATATTAAGACTCTATTTCTTATAATAACAGTTGACTATTATTATTACTTGACATGCACCCAGAGAATTACACCTAATATTATTTAACTAATTAAAAAATATTATTTCTCACAAATCCCCAGAAAAACTACACAACATGTATATTATTATATATGATGTGTACTTTTGTTTCCATTTTATTTATTTACTTCTCCACATTTATTAGACCTTGAATAATGGCTATTTATTTATCTAATAAATATCACTTCATTACTCACTAATAAATATATTATTTCACACACAATATATTCTATTGAATAACTAGTGTCTAAATAAATGTGATTATACATCCTTGAATAATTATTAAACCATAATCGGGAATAATATTTTTCCAATTTGTAAATTCATATTTAACTGAGATATTTGGACACGCCTAGTGTGTGACCCTCTAGGGAACTTTCTCAATGGAATTAGGAAAATCTTGGCTAAAGTCCAAGGATAGCATCTAGCAACATGCCTAGACACCCATACAGAAAAACGTAAACACCACAATGATGTGTCCCCTCCTACAAATACTTACCGTGTAATGTAATCCCTTTGTCTCGGTATCTCGAATCAATTGGGTTGCATGCTATTGTTATCAACCCTTGTAATCAATTATTTCTTCTTTGACTTCCCAGAAGTGAACTCGCTCATTCCTTACTATGGCCAGGGATTTATTTAGGCTATATCAATTCCATCAAAGGGCCCGATATATCTACTTTCATTATGGAATAGAAGAGACAAATCCTTTCTTGTGTTATCTATTAATTCAATATTACTCGTGACACACCGAACATATCCAACCTCATTGCGAACAGTTTTTGTCATATTTTTCATCATTAAAAACTAAGTGCAAGAGTTTTAATACCAATTAATAATAATCGTAATGTCTAGTGACCAATACACACGTCCGTAGATAAGAACATCTAATGACACTATGTAATGTGGATTTCGTAATGGTAGGTCTTGTTATCCTAATATCCTCTTGGATATTATCAAGGTCACACACCATGAGAAGGTGCCTCAATATTTTACAAGTCCTCAACCCTAATGGATTGAGTATTTTTGTGCCTCAAAAAACATCATTCATCCATAGAACATATATTCAAGAACAATGTTATGGCACTTCCAGGTTATCATCATAGTAGGGATCCGCTATGACCCATTAATCCAACATATATCCTCATGACATTATCACATTAATTTTCATGCAGAGGAATAATCAAGATGTGATAAGGTATTTATAAATGAGTAAAGTAAAAACTAGTTGGTTCTAGTCCACCAACTCCAATAGACTCCCACTTAGATGTTACCTCCAGGAGGATGTCATTTTGGGCTCAGTATGTTTTCTTAGGTGGAATTTTGGGCTTCACACCAAAGTCTCACTTGTTCGGGGAGTTTGGAAAACCATGGTGAGTTCCATAGAAAATGTGGTGATTAATATGAGGTTATCTCTGAATTTTAGTTGGGAAGATATGTCACTCATAAATAGGTAATAATTCTAGTAGGATGGATCTGGAATTATATTTTGTTCATGTTATGGGATGATATTTTTAGTGACCAAGGAATGGTGTGACATAAGAACTCCACCGAGAGGCCTATGTAGGCTTATGTTAATGAGTTAACATTTAGAATGGGGTTATTTGGGAAATTGAATTATGTTTCTCTTGTAATACGTCGACTTTATAAGATGTTCATTTCAAGGATAAGTCATCCTGTGATGGTTTGAATTGTTATGTTTCTTATTCCGTGAGAATGGTTCGAGTGAGCCAGTTAGAACACCCATCCAGTTAGGGTGGGTGTGCTGTGATAATCCGAAATTTCATTCATGGAAGGAGTGTGCGACCTATTGGGCTGAAGTAATACAGGGTTGACCTTTCCATGCGGTAAGGCCATAGTTATAAACTTTTTTGTGTTCGGGTTCACCCAAATATATGAAAACACTCTCGTACCATTGTTCGAATGCTTAGTGGAAAGCTTTGCTATTTTTTTTTCAAATTTTGGAGGTATTGTGGAAACAATACCGTGTGAGTTGATCTCAAAAGGCTCACAAAGGGTGCACCTTTCTTGCCGATTAAGGAATCCTTCAGTGTTGATGATCTTGGAAGGTTGTTTATCCAAGAGATTTGAAATTCTCAAGGGGTTATTCACTCTATTGTTTCAGATAGGGATTCCCGATTTACTTCTCATGTCTGATAGGGACTAAAGAGGGATTTGGATATATAGGTAATTCTATGTACAAATTACCATCCTCTAATAGATGGCCAATATGAGTGCACGAATCAGGTTTTGGAGGACATGCTTCGAGCAGGCTTCCTATATTTTGGGGGTTATTAGGAGAGAAAAAAACTATTGTGGATTTTTCCTATAATAACGGTCTTCATGCAATGACTCAGATGGCACCTTATGAGAATTTTTACGATTGGCCATACCGATCACCCCTATGTTGGATGGAGGTCGGACATGAAGCTATACTGGGACCTTGTCTTGTCCAAGAGGCCACCGAGGTTGGGAAACAAGAGGATTAGGAGAAATAGATGATTTCATTGAGATACGTTGGGCTGTTTGAGGTTTTGGAGAGAGTCGCGCCGGTTGCCTATCAGTTGCAGTTACCGCAGAGGTACCAGGATATGCATGATTTATTCCATGTTTCCCAGTTATGGAGTTACTTTTCAGACCCATATAATGTTTTTCAACCTGATAAGGTTGAGTTTGAAGTGGATGAATCCTTTGAGGAGCACCCTATTCAGATTGTGGATCACAACACAAAGGTACTATGTGTCCAATCTATTCATTTGGTATGGGTGTTATGGCAGCATGGGTGAATACTGGATGAGACATGGGAGATGGAGGATACTGTTCGATGAAAATGTCCAATGTTGTTTGAATTTTCTTCTTCGCCCCACTTGAAAGGTAAATTTAGGTATAAATTTCTTTAAGGGGGGTTGTTTGTAAGAACCTGGATCTTTATTTCAGGTATGGATCTTTGTTTAGGGTTGTTTTTGAGGAAAAAGGATGAAAGGGGAAATTTTCTATGTACATGCCATGTATTTTTGAGTGCACATTGTGTACCTGGTTACTACGTGAAGCCATGTACTGGCCGTGTAATAGCCGAGTACATGGCTGTGTGGCTGACATGAAAGACTGCGTAAAGCGGGGGTCGGTTGAGGCTAGTACATGGCGTGTACATTAAATGAATATTAAGTGTACATTACTTTTAATTTATATAATACAGTGGGGCCATATCTCATTTACATTTCATTCTTCTTCCTCTCGTGTCTGATACAGGGAGCGACATAAGACCAAGTATCTTCGAGCTCATCTCGTTCCTCCATCCAACCTCTGATTGAGACATCACCAGTTTCATTGTATTCCTACCGGTGAGTTATCTATTCACCTAGAGCCTCTATTCATTATTTTTACTCTCTCATGAGTTATTCACAGTTGAACGTTTTGAACCATTTATATATCTACATCGTTCTAGGCCGATTCAAGTTCCAACATTCAGGAATGTTCATCATGCAATATCAAGGTTGGTGGTTTGTGCCTTTCATTGATTGTATTTGAAATATATATGCATAAAGTGATGAATACCCATGTCTAGGGTAGTGTGTATTTTATAATTTAACCTTATTTAATAGATTATATGGTTATTTTTTATTGATAAAGGGTTATTTCATAGGCATAAGGCTTAATACCTTGATTATGGGGTTATTTCGCAGGATTGTTTGACTATGGCTCTTTGGGATAGAATTCTTGTTATGCGTTCTTTTTTTCCATGAATCATGTTGTTTAGATGGAGTTAATATTTATTTGAGATGCATTTTATCCATATTATGAAAGTATGACCAAGGGTAATTGACTGTGAGAGCGTCCCGAGGTGTGGTCATATTTGTAAAATTGTTGTTATAGTTGACCGTAGGTATTGACTATCAAAGATGTTGGGTGGTTATATACCAAAGGGGTTAGACCTTAAGAGCTACCCAGAGGGTCATTGTTAAATGAATGTTAGACCACATGGAATTGACTGTGAGAGCTACTAGGAGGTCAGTATATTTTTTTGTGGCTATACAGACTAAGGGGTATTAACCATGAGAGCTACCCAGGTGGGAATTTGTAAATGAATAGTGTTATACGGAACCAAAGGGGTTAGACTGTGTGAGATTTAACAGAGGGTCATTTTTTATTGAATTGATGATAGGTCATACAAGAGGGTTCATACTATGAGAACATTCCTTGAGTTATTCTTGTTAAATATTTAAGTTTTGTCATGATTCTGCCAAGCCAAAGCACAAGCATGGACTTGGTCTTACTAGTTAGTTTCAATGGCCTTCTAAGACATCTTTTTTTCTATTACATAGGGTATATAGAGAATAGGATAGATCCTAGGGATACATTATTCAATGATTGAATAATTAATTAATTTAAATTTATGAAATTGAAAACAATAGAATTGTTTACTTTTGAGAACATCCTGGATTATAGCTTAATTTTTTCTTATTATACTATATATATATACTCATTAACAGTTAGGGAAATATCGTTTGGTGGTTGCATACTGGCATTCGTCTCGCA
The DNA here is from genome assembly GCA_963277665.1 of Viscum album. NCBI lineage: Eukaryota > Viridiplantae > Streptophyta > Magnoliopsida > Santalales > Viscaceae > Viscum > Viscum album. The sequence goes on from OY728138.1 coordinate 898,661,323, forward strand.
CCCTGTTTGGGTATTGCTTTTGTGCCCAAACTGATTATTTGGTTGCAGGTATAGTTAAGGGAAAGAACCCTTCTTCATAATTTACATGATTATTGTTTGAGCTGGAGAGCATTGGACCAAGGTGAGGATTTTGATTCTATTAGAGTTTACAGTTTTTAGTAATTTGGTTTTTTTATTTTATTAGTAGAATTGGGACATGATTGGTTGCTTTCCCAGATACATGTGACATGCATTATTTATTTATATATGCAGTAGTTTTTTATACTATAAGTATTTGGCTCTTTACATATATTCTATGGTATTACTTATTCCTCTACTATTTAGTATTTGTTTCTACAATGTTACTTTTCTAATGAGGGTATAGTTTCCATACTGTTTCATCCAAGGCCCCGCTACTAGTAAACAGCCTCTGGAATTTGGAGAAATGTGCTTGAGGCGATGTGACCAATAGGGTATAGGGAACCTTTGGGCGGCACCAAGAACCGGGATGTTACAATATCAACATATTATCCATTTTTTTAATTTGATGTTATCATAAAAATGGATTGGATTTTAGTACATAAATTCAACTTCAATTTTCAAGTAACATAAGAAACTTTTGATATTCCAATCCAACCTATGATAATATATCATTGCGGTGATAGATATAAAATTCTAGTGCAGATCACATCCATTGTATAATCCTTGATTTCTATTAAATAGAGGTATTTATATCAAATTTTTGTGGAGAAACTCATCATTGATGGTATTCCTATTATGTAAGAGTTTGATTGTTTCTTTCTTGAAGATTTTCCTTATATTCCACCAAATAATGTTGTTGTTTTCCCAATAGAACTCATACATGGAAATACATATATTTAAAAGGCTTCATATAGAATGACCTTAGACGAGTTTTTGGAATTGAAGAAGAAACTATAAGATAATATTCAATAGGTATTTATTCATCTAAGTGTGTCACCTTAGGTTAAACATATACTTTTTCTAAAGAATATATATGGATAAATGTAAATATGTATTGATTATTAGGAATTGATCTACATCACAATAAATAACTTCTATCCTCTACCCCATATAGATGCTTTTTAATAAGGTGTATGGACCTTAATCATTTTCCATGATTTCCCTTCATTATGGATATCATAAATTGAAGGTTAATAAAGATGATATGCCTTGAAAAACACTCAATAAATGGTATTTAAAAAAGAATATCTAGTGATTCCATTTTGTCTTACTAAATCCCTCTTTATCTTCATGAATTTAATTATTAGAGTCTTTTGAAATTAACTTGACCGATTTGTGTTATTATTTAATGATGATATTCTTTTCCATTCAAAGAGAACGAAAGATCATGAAAACTACTTAATAATTTAACTAAAGACCATATTAATGAATAATTTATATGAAAACTTTTATTATGTATTATGTTTTTCTAAGGAAACCTCATTTTTAGGTCATTCAATTTCAATCATGGGTATTTGGGAAAATCAATTTGATGTTAGAGGATATTAATCATTGGGCTATACCGACAATTATGAATGAGATCTATTTTTTTCCTTGAATAAATGGATATTATTTATGGTTTTGGGATAATATATCATGAATATCTATTCCAGTCACTAACTTAACATAAAAGTGATCCAATGTTTTCTTGATATATTATTGGGATGTAAATTTCAAGGAACTGAAACGAACATTAGTCAGCATACCTATTCATAAATTTCCCTATAGTATAGATGGGTTTTTAATATATAGTTATGCATCCATGAAGGTGTGGAGATGCATTATCATGTATAATGAAAAGGTTATATGTTATGACTCATTAAAAATGATGGTTTAATAGAAAAATTACCAAACTAATAATTTAGATATAGATGTGGATATTTTTTCAATATATATATAGTCATTAAATTTAAAGTGAAAATTTTGATATATATATATACTGATCATAGAGGATTTATGTATATACTCACACAGAATTAGTTGAATATGTTATATAGAAAATAGCTGGATCTGATTAATGATTATGACTACTCAATACATTACCACCCTAGAAAAGAGAACAAGGGGAGGTAATTCTTTGAGTTGAAATGATTATACTAGATTTTCTATGATGAGGATTTAAAAATATCAATTTTTTATTGAGTTCCAATGAATGGATATTGAAATCATAATGGGATGGGATAAATATTATCTTTCTCAAATAAGTGTTCAACCATCCATCCATGTGAGAACAAAATAGGTTCATAAGAATTGTATAGAGCTATAAAAGAAGATGAAAAATGATTCTTAGTGAAACCCTTATTATGATGGAATGATGATTTTTAATAACCATGTACGTGTTTCATCCATAGAATATTTGAAAGCACAATTGTTAGTGGAATCTCAAATTTCTTTATTATCAATTTATCATGGATATACAAATATATATAGAGATCTGAAAGAGTGCTTGTGGTGAGATGGAATTGGTAAGGGTATTGTAGAGATTTTATATCAATTTATATTATTTTATTATGTTATGGGTGATATAAAAAATATTTGGGGATGTTACGAACATTACCTATACAAGGATTGAAGTGGAAAAACATTGATATGGATTTTGTCATTTAAATCCCCAAATCATCTAATAAAAATAATGAAATATGGGTTATATATGATCACTTAATTATGTTATCACACTAAAGTTATTTTAGAGAATATTTTTCTCTTTATTAGGTTTCCATTATATTCATTAAGGTAGTTTTATGGTTCCAGGTGTTACAACATTCTATTGTATATGGTTAGGATCTGAGGATTACCTTAATGTTCTATTGAATTATTCAATAGAATTTGGATACCTAGTAATGTTTATGAAAAACATATAATCCTAAGATAGATGGAATGTCTGCAAGAAAAATGTAAACCCAAGATAATATGCTTTGGCCTTTCTCTATGTGTTTCACTGGTTGTTGAGATCAATAACTTCCTAAATTCTAGTTTTATTAAAATATTATATTTCACTTGAGAATTTAAATTAATCCTAATGAATCCCCCGATAGAAATATGTGTAAAACTAATATTATTTATGATAAGGATGGAGAAGGAATTCTATTCGTAGTAGATATGGCTGATTAAATTGAAGATACAGTTAGATCCATTCAACAACACATACTTGTGGCACAAATATGATATAAATGTTATAATGATAATAGTTGACATGATCTAGATTTTGATGTTAGTGAGTAAGTGTTTGTATGAATTTTTACATGGAATAATGTTATAATATTTATAAATAAAGGAATTTTGAGCCCTAAATATTTTGTCTTGTCAATATTCTTGAATGATTAGGGTCTTCCGCTTATCACATGGCACTTTTATTGAACCGCTATCGGGTTCATGATGTGTTTTATGTATCTATATTGTAAAATAAAAACCTAAGCCTTCATATGTAATGAACATTGACTTTATACTAATATAGAAAGATATCCTTATGAGGAACTAAGAATAAATAATTTGGATCATAGAGAGAACATTTTACTAAATAATATCACTCACCGGGTCAGTGTTTTGTGGTGGAAACACAAATTAGATAAAGCATTGTAAGAACCTAAGGATATGATGAGGTGGATCTATGATAATTTTTTTAATCATTTTGTTAAATTTTTAGGATTATATTCATCTTAAGGGGGTATAATGTTATACCTCATGTTTTTATGAAATATGTTTTTTGAATAAATTTAACTTCTTTTATAGTTTACATTATGTGCAACACTAACATTAAATTAACCAATAAATAATACTAAGATTATCATTTATAATTGACCATTATAACCCATCCATTAAACATTATGTTTTTAATATAAATAAAAAATATAATAAAAATTATGTATAATGTTTTTATATAGTGAAATCATTTTGATAAAAGTACTTAATTTGTAGTGAATTCTTTATATATACCAAAAAAATATTTTCTAAAAAAATATTTTATTAATTATTATATTAGAAAATTTATTTTACAAAATGAACATTATTTTTAAATATACCTATAAAAATTATCATTAAGTTAATTTTTTATAATTTGTCACAATATTATTTTTAGGATAAATAGAAATAAAACTGATTTTTATAAAACAAATCATGTTATTTTAATGAATTTACAAGGTAAATTATATTTATAATGGGTTAAAGCGAAATTTTTATTAAATAATATATTTATTAATCAAAAATTTTAAATTTTAATCAATTTAATTTTTAATTATTTTATAAAAACTTTCTATACTTATGAGAAGTTTCACTTTGGAAACCTTTTTTTCATCACATTTGTGGGTTTAATTTTAATTTATAATTTTCCACTTATATCAATGTAATTTTTAAAAAATGGATTCCATATTTGTAATTATCATTACTAATATGATTTATTAATTTCAACATAAACTTTTTTCTAAAATGTTGGTAAAAAATAATAATTTATTACTGTAGTGAAGGTTAAAACTGGTTTACCAAGGGTGAAAGAAAATATTATTGTATGTTACCCAATAAAACCTATATAAATCCAAATTTATTTACATATTTGTACCTTATCGTATAAAATTTTTGAATCTATGGTCATTTGGAATCATATTTTTGGAATTATTTTCTCATTTTCGATTCTTTTGTGAAATTCCCTTGTAGTTTCCATACTGGCTTATTTTCTAACTTATAAAAGGACATCGCCAATCCTATTCTCCACACATTTCAAAACCGATTTATTTCTGACATAAATGGTCCAATTATATTATTCTATTCCATCCCCACTTCATATTTTTTTTTTCACTCAGAAACCCTCTGTTGAAGGATTTGGTCATAAACCTATGTGAGTTTTCCAAAGAAGAGGTATAGTCCCTAACCATGGATTTTCATTTTATTTATTCATATAACTCCTTCGAATATTTTTAAACTTTTATGATATAATATAAATATTATCCCCCATATACTTATTTTTATCACTTGTATTTAAGTAAATACATCTATATACTCTTCCTTAAAGTGGGAAATGAGACTGTCGACCTTGTGTACAACGAACTACTACCACATGAACTGATGTAATTCATTTTATATCACCATATATAATATATTTATATAATTTTGTATTAAATTTTAAAATATTAAATTCATGATATTATTATAGTTCTTTAAGTATATTGTCAAATCTACCTTCCTACATTCCATTTCATGGGAATTCGATAATGTCACACATATGTGCTCAAACTACCTCCGGATGAAGTGATGTGGTTTGTTTAATTACTTATGATTTTCATTTAATTTATTGAGGTTAAAATTAATAATAATATGTGATAAATATGAAATAATATGTAATATATAATGGTTATATATTATTTACCTTCTTTTGATTCCATTCATCGAAAATAATATTAACAACATTATTGTGTATGTATCTATAACCTTCTCCCAAAATGGTGTAACTCATTTTCAATATCAAACTTTTATAAATTACTAAAAATAAATATATAATGAATATAAATTATATTTACATCATTATTAATATTTTGTAGATTTTGGATCCATTTTAAATTAAAATTACTAAAAACACTAAAACCAAACATACATAAAGAACAAAGTTATTATTAAACAAAATGTGATGTTAATAAGGAATTTTCAATAAACGGGTACTAAAATGGAATAAGTAATTCATATATTGTATTATATATATTAGTATGGTTATGTAATATATTTATACTAAATTTATATTTATTTCATGAGGTTGAAACATGTATGATGTAAGTCAATACATAAGTTAATAGATTTTTTTGTCAAACTTCCTTCTTTAAGAAATATGCTTTTTTTAACTGATAATTGTTAATGAGGTATATATAAAAAGAATTGGAATTGGAATATCATGAATTTATCTATTTTCATGATATTTAATGTTTAGTTAACCGTTATTTTTCATTGGATATTCTGATTCAAAAGTTACCAATGGAGGTAACCGAATTCTATCTCACATTTATTTCAATGGGACACATTCCTTATACAAAACATGGTTATTTTGTTTTTTGTATATATAATGAAAATTAATTTCATTTATGAAAATTAAAATTAAAATTATGGGATATAAATATCCATATATGGTTATTTATTTCATGGTTATTATGTTGTGAAATTTACCAAAGTGGTAAAACTATTAGGTTATAATCTCATTGTTTATAGAGATTGATTATTATTAAGTTAATAATGAATAAATAATGTTATATACCACTAAAAAATCATTTATATAATTATCATATGTTTATTTAAGGATAGTACATGTTTCCATTTAATTTGGCACTTTTTATGTACTCAAAATTAAGAAACAATGTTTTTAATAAAAAAATTATATCTTTCTTCATCCGAAAAATATTTTTATTTCATATAAATTTTTTATAAATGGTTTTCAAGAATTTGTTAATATGGTTGATAATTTTTATTTTCACGTGTAAATGAATTTTTATAAAATTTTATAAAAGGAATAGTATGTTTTTTTCTAGAAAATGATTGTTTTGACTCATATTACATTAAATGTGGATGGAATCCTAATATTAACATGTACAACATGAATTATACTTCCCACCATCAAGACCACCCAATTGTTTAAATATTACTTTAAAATTCTAAAATTCTATTTTAAAAGAAATATTTTCTATAATTTTTTTAGGTTTTTTTAATTAAAAAAAATTATTGAAAAATGAAAATTGTATTTTCCTTTGGAAATGATCAATGTGATTTTTAAAAATTTATATCTTTCAAACATTTATTTCATTCATGTTAATTATGATTTATTTGGGATATTATACAATGATACCATCCTAATTTTTTTAATATTTATTGGCAATTATTTTTATTAAAATACATTTATAAGAATCATTCCAACTCTATGAGACATTCATTGATAAATTCTTGAAATATTTATGAAACCTCTCTCTTTTATACACCTTATTCTATTATGAAATGTTTATAAAATACAAGTATCTTATTGGGTATGAATATGATGAATATTTTATGATCTTTTGGCACAAAAATGTATTGATATTTGATGAGTGGAAACTATATCACCCTATAATAAATTGGGTAATATAGTGACCCTACATTTCATAAGTGATTATCACGTTTTTCTAATTGTAAACAAAAAAAAATATTTACACAACCAGGATCCAATGGTTTAGTGTATTTGAAAAATTAGGACAATACATAACTTTTAATTAATAAAACATAAACATAAGAATAGTATCATCATCATCTGATCATAATCATAGTATCATCAAAATAATCATGAGAGTAGTAATTGTATAAAGGCATGGAATGTGGAAATATATAAAAATGGAACATCATGTCACAGTGGTAAACTACCACGCATAGTTTTGGACAAAGATAGAATCATGTTTTCACAAAACATATGGGAATAATCATAAAATCATTATCATTGTGAAATAATCTATCTTCAGGTTAACAAATATTTAACATTTTATCAAGAGATACATCATATTACCCAATTTATTGGGATTCTATATAATTTTAGGAGCACATGTCACATCATTACATTTACACTATCATTCATGCCACATAGAACGTACAACTATAATTTCAATAAAATAACTTATTGAAATGAAATGTGTTTCATGAGAATCTCAGAAAAAACCATTTCATGAATAAACATTGGGGTTCGAAAAGTAAAATGAAAATATTATACCTTGTATAAGAATGATCAATATTTAATGAATAAAAAACAATATCAAGAGAAGTAAAAGATTTTTTATTTAGAAAGAAGAATTGTTTTCAAAAAATCATTTATATTTTCAAAAAATATGATTGAAAATTTTATAACCCAAAAAATAAAAGTTAATAACAATGGAATTATATTTGAGTGATATTCGAGACAATCCATACAATTTGTTTCGTGAAATATGGATAATCCAAAGAAAGGAAACTGCGTTTGAGAATACCCATACCATACTTCTGAATGGATTCTTCACATTAATATATTGGATAATAAAATAAATTCATTATTTAATAAATCCATAACTTATTATACATTTATCTTAATCATTATAGATTTATTAAGCCTGTTTATGGATGATATGGTGAGTTATAGATCTTAATTTTATCTTTCCAGTGTGTTCATCTTGTTTCATGATCAGTTCACTTTGGGTATATATATGGAAGATCAAGAAAAATTAGAACTATTTTCTAGAATTGAAATTATATTTTATTAAGGAAATTAAATAATTTTAGTTGGTCTAGTTTTTTTCCATCGTTATAGGATGATTCAATAGCTAGAAAGCTTATGATAATCATTTAGATTAATTTTGACATTTTCGATCATCATGAACTATTTTTTTTCATTATTTTATATTAAATATATATTTATTAACAGAACATGAAAATGTTATAAAAATAATTTTTAAATATGAACAAATATTAACATGGTTTTATGAATATCCTTGAATGTGGTAAAATAAAATGGAAACACATTGTCCATGATGGTGGTAAATTGACTCATAGAAGGAAATATTTTTTCCCTTGGAATAAAAGGGAGAGAAAAAGAGTCTTGATTATGGATTATTACATAAATATAACATAATTCTAGCATATATAAGATAATTTATTTTCCATAAAACGTGGATAAGTGTAATTGAGGATAGAATAAGAAAAGAAAATAAATTTAAATGCAAATAAAAGAAATAAAAAGAGAATTTCATCTCTTGAATTCTTCTCATTGATAACCTCGTTAGGGAAATTGTATTTGGTATTTTTTGAAGAAAAAAAGATTTTATACCTAGGTAATGGTCTTTGGAAGTGGATTGGGAAGAAATTTGACAAGATTCAGGTCATTGGATGTCTGAGGAGAACGAATGGGGGTATTTATAGCTTAGTAGAGGGGTGTTTTTTTATTTTATTCATTTGTTTATTATTTTTTCTCAAGACACTGAATAGTTTGAAATATAACCCTAAATATTTAATAATAATAAAAAAGGGTTTGATATTATGGTATTACATCCTTCGTACATCATCTATTACTCAATAATTCATGTATTTCTTAAATATCGTAACATACTGTATTTCACTATTCACAAAAATAATAATCTATTTTTGAAAAAAAAATTTAAACATAAAAAATTACTATGGTTATAATTAAAAAATAAACTCCATTTTATGGAAATCAATTTATAAATATTTAAACTTTTAATTTTAAATAAAACCATCATTTATTCAATAAATACAAATTTTAAATTTATAACTAATTTTATGACACTTTGAAAATTTAACTACTAATTGATAAAATTATACTGTAATAATAATAATATATATATATATATATTTATGAATATATTTTATGAAAATAATTTTTTTTTTAAATAATTAGATTTATTATATAATTTTAAATAATCATTTATGTTTTACATAAATTCCAACACTTAATTTATCATTTTTAAAAACATTATTTACTTTTATTAATATATAATTATACTGTATTATAATTTTTCATTTTACAAAATTTTATTTATTCTTTCATACATGAGTTTACTATGAAATTGGCTACATTACTATTACAATTGGTGATGTTACTATTTCAAGGGTCAGGTTAGTATTCTATTGTTATAGGTTCCTTAATTTATTTAAATATCACTTCTTTCATTATTCATTTATAAGAATAATATTTTATTTGGATATTTATTATATTTATTCATTTTATACCATTAAACATAATTACAATAAGGTAAATTCTGTTGATAAATATTTTGGGTTGTTATATTTTTCACCCCTTTTGAAATTTCTACCTCAAATTTGCGTTTACATACAATGATGAGAACATGTGAGGGTATTTAACCTTCATTGTTTCCTCTGATTACCATGCCACCTCTTCATACTTACGGTTTTTCTATATAACATCGACCTGGTGAGAAAATATTTTGGAACATTATCTTTATGGTCCTGGATCTTTACTGGCTCTTCCGCGTAAGAGATATCATCTTCCAACTATATAACCTCTGAGTTCAATACATGTGAGGGATATAGTATGTACTTCTTCAAGAGAGATACAAGGAACCCATCATGAATTTGAGCCATACATGGTGTAAGTTCAATCTAATAGACCAATGATCATATGCGATCAAGGATCTCAAATGGGACAATGTACCTTGGGGTTAGCATCCCATTCATTTAAAACTACATGACACTCTTCCATGGTGATATTTGAAGGAAGAATTTATCTCCAAAATCGAACTCCATTCCCCATAAACAGTTGTCATCATATGCTTTTTTCCGAATCTGAGTAGATTTTATGCATTGATGGATTTCTTGAACCTTCTATATCATCTCATACACATGATCATGTCGAATTATTTTTTTTATCCAAATACATCCCAAAATACAGAACATCATATGGCTCCCATTAAATACTTGAGTGGTAACTATTTTTTTATGAGAACACAAATAATGGGAGATAATGAACCAATCAACCATTTAATTCTGTTGATAAGGATATTATCACGTCTTTGATCATCTAAATAGTCTTTCTAGATTTGGATTTAGTTTAGGGGTGATAGGCCATGCTGAAATTCATTTCAGTTCACAAAGCATAATGGAGACTTATCCAAAATTTAGATGTGAGCCTTTGATCATGATCAGAGATGATTGAATTTGTAATCCCATAAATCCTTACCAATTACTTCACATATATCTTTTCAAGATGTTAATGTGAGATATATTCTCAAATATCGACAAAGTAGGTCGTCTTGGTGAGTTGATCCACCACAACCCATTTCACATGGTTTCGTTTGGATGATTTTGAAAGACCAGTGATGAATTCCATGTAGACATTCTCTAATTTCCATGTTTTTATAGTCATGGTTACATCATCCCTTTTACTTATATATCTCAACTTTATCTTTTTGACATACCACACACCATGAGACCTACTCACCAATCTAATTCTTCATATTATCCCACCAGATGTGTTCTTAAAGAGAACAATATATCATTGTACTTCCAGTATGGATAGAGAATGTTAAGATATATGTACTATCCAATAGAACCTTGTTTATCTCATGTGATGAAGGAAAATAAACACTCATTTTGGACCTAATCACACCATCATCGTCGATATGAAAATATTACAGTTTCCCATTCTTTACTGCATCCACATTCTTTTGAAGCTCCAAATAATCCATTTATTCCCCTTTAATGTTATCTTAGATAGATGGTGTGGAAATTATTTAGGAATGGTAGGATGTATTCCGTATTTTATATCTATACTTTTTATACCCAGGAATATAGGTGCCTTCTCAATCTGCATCATGGATAAGGTATGAGTTTCTTTTCTACAAAGAACATCAGCTTCATTTTTTACCTTCCCAGGATAATAGTGGATAGATAAATTGTAGTCTTTAATTATTTCTTACAATCTGTTCTCAATCATTTTTATATCATTTTGTCTAAATATATACACTATTCTCTTGTGATAAGTATATATCTCACACATCACATCCTTACGGTTGTGCCAACATATTTTAAGGGAAAAATCTTGCATGCTAGCTCCATATCATGCATTGGGGAGTTTTTCTCATGGATCTAAATCATGAATGAGGATTTTCTATCACTTTATCATTATACCTAAGTAAAAAACCAAATAAATTCTTTAAAAAATTGATTTATATCACAAAAAATTCTCTATTTGTTTGTATTGTGAGTACAGGTGTAGTTATCATCCTCCTCTTTATCTCTTTAATGCATTCCTCACATTATACATCTTGAAATACTTTACCCATTTCCTTTATGACATAGTTACTAGGAAATAAAATCATTAGAAATTTCTCACAAAACATCATTATTAACATTCAAATAGAAGAAAACATTGGATTTTTGTGACACTGGAGGGTCTAGTCCATTCATTAATTGCCTTTATTTTTCAGGGGTCTATATATATTCCCTCACTTGTGATCACATTTCCCAAGACCGTGACGTGCTAAATCAAAAAGTCACACTTAAAAAATTTGACAAACAATATCTTCATCCTTAATGTATAAAACACACTACTTAGGTGTTCTTTAAGTTCCTCATTGCACTTGGAGTAGATAATAATATTGTCAATAAAAACTAGCAAAATTTTTCTAGGTAGTGTCCATTAATATTGTAGGGGATTAGTAAGTCTATAGGGTATCACTAGAAACTCATAGTTCTCATACCTTTTATAGATTTTAGTCTTCTGAATATATTACTTTTCACCTTAAGTTATTGATATCCTAAATAATGATCCACATTCGAGAAGTATTGAGCTCCTCATAGCTAGTAGAATAATTCATCTGTCATTGGAAGGGGATACTTTTACTTAATAGTAATCTTATTGTGTTCTCAATAATCAATACAAAACCACATTAATCCATCATACTCTTTGAAAAAGAGCACTGGAGTACCCCAAGAAGATGCATTAGCGCGTATGAACCCTTTGTCCAAATTCCCTTGAAACCTCTTCTTTAACTCCACTAGTTCAATAAAGGCCATCATGTAGGGGAATTTTGAGATAGGATTTTCTCCTGGTATGAGTTATTATGGTAAATATACCTCATGATTTATGGGAAGTCCAGGCATCTCTTTGGGAAATACATCACATTATTCCCCCACTATGGGAATTTCATCCAGGTTGATACCTTCCTTTTAGTCAACCATTTAACTGAGGTATGATTTTTCATTGGGCATACACATACATACCATTGATGGATTTTCCAATAAATATTGATGATATTAATTTAATTTTTAACGGATCATGGTATGGTTCAAAATTTGAAAAGATATTACCTTTTCCATATAGTTCATATGTGATCTATAAAATGATATCCAATCCATCACTAATATTTTATCAAATTATACCAAGGAAAGTATCACTATATTTTTTTAAATAATATTCTCACATAAGAAAAAATTAGAATATTATGACTCTTGGGTTTTAATTATTTCACCACTAGGTGTTTTTATAGATATCTATACTTCATGGTTTCTGGGATTTGATTTAATTATTCTAGGAAACATGTATGATATAAAGGAATGAATAGAACAAGAATCATATAATAACATTTAATTTATTGAGTAAAAATGAATTGTTGTATGAAAGATATCATTTTCATCATCTACTTTATCTATAGTGATTGAATAAGCCCTCCCTTACTCTATTGACTTTGGTGGGTAATGATTTTGATTACCCTTAAAGAGTCATGGTTTAGTGCACTGGCTTTCATAGTACCTTTTCTCTATATAGTTATAGTAATGGACCATGGGTGGTGATCTCATTTCCTATATCATATTGTCTATATATTCATGTCTCTCCAACATTCACAAGATTGGTGGCCTTATCCCCCACATTTGAATCATTTCTTTGTCCATTTGAGGAAATTACCATGATGTTTTTCCTAATTTTTTGACATGTGAGTGGTTGACATTTATTTCCACTTTTTCATTAGATCCCCTTTCTTGAAACTACATCTTTCATTTCTTATATTTATAACCATGGTAACATTCTCCAAACCCCATCTCCAATTTAAGACCACATCAAAAAAATTATTCATCACTCCAAAAGTATCATATAGCTTGATCCTTTTGAATTAGTGGTTTTAAACCATTAAAGAATCTATCAATTTTTCTATCATTATTGATAATAAATGTCAAGGTATCCCATGAAGGATTTATGATGTTTTCTTCGTATTTCGTGATAAATTCCTCTTCCATTTTCATCAACTCAATGAATTATTCCTCTATATTTTTATGAATAGTTTTAGAAAAATTCTTGTTAATAAATATGTTCTTAAAGTGTTCCCTATCCATAAATTAAATTTCATCCTTCATCTTGGTGTTATTTAATCGAATCGTACAATTTATCAATATCTCTATCCAAATGATACATGGATAGAGTCCCATTCTACATATTAGGTATGTGAGGAACAAAAAATATCTTTTTCATTTAGTTGACACGTTATTCCCTGACTAGTGGATCAGAACATCCACTAAATGTCAATGTTCATTTCTGCATAATTGAATTTATAACCAGTTTCCCCATCTTAAATGAAGGATTATATTAATGTTTCTTCTAGAAATGGGGATGGCCTTGTTTGTTTATGGTTCAAACATTCCAATCTATATCTAACAGGATTATTCATAGAACCGGAAACACCCAATGATTTTATATCCATTTGGACCTACTTTCCAAAGGTAGGTTCTAATTAGTCATGGACATATGAGGCTTAAGAATTTTCATTGGTCAAGAGGATGGGAGGTCAGGCTCATCACACCCTTTTGAGGAGAATTATTGCCTACTTCGGGTCTCTATTATAGATTTAAGTTATGTTCACGAATCGTTATTAATTCACCAGCCATGAACATGATTTTTCTTTTAGATTTGGCGATCCAGGATTGATATGTATGGGATTTAGAGAATCATTTATATGTATTTGAGGTTCTTCATCGATAGAGAATCATCCATATGTATTCAAGAATCTTAGTCAATGGTATCCTTTAATATATTATATAGAAATATCTTGGTCATTATGATGACCATATTGGTTTTAAAGCCACTTAGTGGGAACTTGAAGTTTATTTTCATTCAGAAAGATAGGGATTTTTTCAGAGTTGGGATCGTACCCACAGATGGGATAACTGCAAATCCTCATTAAAAAGGAATCAGAACCCATATAGTTTGATTAAAATGATATAATTTAACGTCATATGGGACAGAAAATAATTAATGAATGCTGGACTTGAAACATATAAAGGCTTATTACGTACTCTACTTTTAAGGTAGCGATCAAAGTCCATGAAGTTCGGGCTAAGAAATTTGGGTTTTCTGCATGGTTAATGGCCCAAGAAGAGATGTCATGATTAATTTTACACTCTAAGCTCACGTGAGTCATGCACGGTGTAAGAAACAAGAGGTATCAGTAAATTTGATGATGGTTCCATGAATTATGCAGTCATTAGAAATGATGTGGGTCTTACGTATGTATGACTACCCAAGTAGACGAACATCAGGACATACTTTAGGAAACAAGCCCAAAAGTAGGTACCATAAAGGTACTTGTACTTTATTGAGATTTTGAGTTTTAACATGGGGATTAATTCTGAGAAGGAGGCCAAAATTAAAATGGACTTATGATTAGGGTTTATTCCGGAGAAGGAGGCCCAAATCAGAAGAAATTACGATTGGAGCTCACTCCTGAAGAGGATTCCCAATGTTTAAGGAAACTATGACTGCGGCTTACTCCTGAGAAGGAGGCCCAGCGTTTAAAGGAAATTATGACTGGGGATTACTTTTGAGAAGGAGGCCAAGGTAAAGGGAACTTGAGACATGGGGTTTATTCCTGAGAAGGATTCCCAAACCAATGGAACATGTTACTTGGGGCTTACTCCTGAGAAGGAAGCACAAATCAAAAGATCTTCTCATCTCAAAGGATGAGGTTATATAGGGAACCCCTAACTGTGGTGACATAATGCTTTTAAGTCACAAGGTTTTGGGAGAGGTTCTCACATAATTCCATTTAGATAAGGTATCCAACAAAGGAACCATGCCGCAAATGGTATTGAAGAGGGTTTTGAAGGCTATGACATAAAGAGGAGAGGTGGATTTCTAGAAATAAGAGGACTAGGAAAGAGGGGTGTAGGTATCTTTTTGGCGTGCAAGTCCTGGTTGCGCATGTGGACTTTAACGATATGAGTCAACTTGGGAGGCGAAGAATCTTATAGGGTAATACTTGGGAGACTTTGAACTCAAGCCTTTAGTATCATCCGTAGAGGCTTCCAGAAGGGTGGCGCGCAAGTTCCCTTGAGAGGGAAAGGCAGCGCGCAAGTGTCATCATTTCATTTAAGTGTTGGACACTTAGGCATACATGTATTGATGATTTCTAACACATAGTCCTTATTCATCTTCTCTATAGCTCTCCTTATAAGTAAAGAATTACCTTAGAAGTGTTCTTAAGATGTAAGAAAAAGACTTGGGTGACCAGAGCTTGAATCTGAGATTTGGAAATTTCATTCCCAAATGGGGGGCCCATAGGGGAAATTTATATGACACTGGTCACCTTGGGTGAATAAAGAATATGGTGCACAAGTGACAAGCACAACCCATAGGTGGCGCACAGGTGACTTGCGCGGCATGCATGAAACTTGCGCTACTCCCTCTAAATGGGTTCCTGGACCATGACATTGTCAATTTTTGATGTTCTTAAAAGGGTGACCCTCATTGTGCTTAAGGTATTACCCTTTGAAATTATTTGGACTCTTTAAAAGAATGGAGTGTCAAAAGAATTCACCCCTTAGATTTGGATCCGAGAAAGGAAAGAGGATTTGACTCTGGGGAAAAAGAGAAACCAGGGTTCAACGGCACGCAGGTTTTAGGCGCGCAGGTTTTAGGGGCATAGGGTTGCGGGATAGCTTATATATATGGGCGTCAGTTCTCTCAAACCATCTTGACTCCAAATATAAGTCCCCAGCCTTAAACATTATTTAATCTTGAGTTACTTCAAGAGTACACGTTGAGGATCTTTTCAGGTTTAGAGTTTTAGAGAATTAGATCATAAAACATGCATTACATTCCACATTTAAACAAAGTGGTTACATAAAAGATAGTAATAATTTTTCCCATCAACGGAAAAATATTTAAAATAAAACATGGATTCTTTCTTGACACTTCCTTTACACTATCATCACATCATGTACCTTTTCCTTGACCTATGAAAAACATTTCAAAAACATGGGATTAGCATAAAAAGCTCAGTATGGGATATAAAAGTACGAAATAAAAACATTTTTCCATTTATGAAATCATACTTTACCCATAAAAAATAATCACTTTAACATACCTCATCAAATCATGAATAAATCATAGAAATCATAAGACATAATGTTATCTTGAGGCATTCATAACATTCTTACGTAGGGAGTAACCCTCATGGTTACGTCTGGAATACCCATCACAGTATATTCCAAAAATCACTTTAGAGAAACCTTAATGTTTAACCCCTTCACGTTACCCAATGCATTGGAGAGCTATATCGAGCTCACCCACCCTTATTTTATCACGTAACCACCCATCTTCATAACAATTCCCAACAACCATAACATAATCGTATCACATAAAACATTCATAAAGGAAACATAAAATTTCCACATTTCAGTCACAAGATATCAATACAACACAATGATATAATAAAAACATTATGAAAACAATTTTAAATAACAAAATATAAGAAAATAAATTCATGTTATTTATTTTTTTCGTTTAAAAAAATGTCATGGCTTGTAGAGGAAGCCGAAACTCAAATAATGGTCACGGTGGCAGCGAAGTCGCTGTCGCCGCATACGTACGACAAAAAAACATTCCCTTTTGTCACTTAGTAAACTCTTCGTATATAAATATTCCTTTTGAATAAATGTAAAAGTAAATGGGGTTTGTACACCATATAAAGGAAAGTTTTGTATAAAACAAAATATGCCTCAATGAAAGGAGATTGAGACGATGTCCCTTACCTCGGGTCCGACTTGACTCGATCGTTTTCTAACCTCCTGAATAATAAATTTGAGTTAATTTCTACTTGCTTGATAACCTTTTTCAAGTTCATTATTCCTTTTATATCACTTATTACCACGTCATGAACACTATGTATTTATTTAAGTTAATAATGGTCGTTTTGTTGATCATTGGTACTTGAGTAAAAAATAAACACTTTTTAATAACAATTTGTTTATGTGGTAAAATATCCATTATATCCAGAATTATATTCATGATGTATATGTAATATATATCATATATATCCAGTATATTCATGCATTTATAATATTACATAACATTTAGAGGTAAGAAATGAAATGCACCGTTCATGGAGACGGTAAGTCGTATATACGCTTGAACGCTACTTTCATTTCTATTTCGTATTTAATGGAATGAAATCATAATTACATAGAGATATATTATAATTCCAGTATAATATCATATATAATATCATTAACTCTATCCTTTATACGTCCCACATATGGCATTAACGAATCAAATCAATTTGAGGGGGCGGTAGTCCACACTTCCTAAAATGAAGATATCGTGTTTACCCATAATGGAAACCATAAAGGTATGACATAAATGAAAAATACAGAAGCTTAAGGAAAAAATAAAAATATTATATATCATATATATTTATAGTTACATCTTAATGTCCACCTTTTAATGTGTTAGAAGAATATTGGATAATCATCGTTTCGTGAGGCAGAAATTCGCCACCCACGGAAACTGTATGCTCATTAACCATTAGATGTAGGTGTGTGTAAGTGTAGCTCGAAACCTTATTATAACAACATCCTAGTATAGGGAATATACTGGTTTTGTTTCAAAAGAAATGAATAAAAAGAGTTTAGGGGGTTGGAGAAGCAAAATAAAACAAAAGAGCATTAGATAAGACTTTACCTTTGAATCGGGTAACTCCCTTTGGTTTGAACCAAAAGGGTTTCTTGAAGAGCTTCCTGCCTAATTAAAGGCTTCTAGGATGAGGAGAGGGATTTGGAGAGATAAAATGAGCAGTGATTGGCCGAGCCAAAATCTTGAGAGGTGTGGGTAAGGAGGTAGAGGTGGGGGCCTTTTATAAGAGGAGAGGAGGGGCACTCTTGGAAAGGTATAATATGTTACTTTATTTTCAAATGTGTTTCGGATTTTAAACGTCCCAAATTGATATATTTATAGGATAAGGTGATAATAGTTCGATATATACTCATCCAATAGGTCTTTGACAAGTGTATGTCTTAGTTTCAACAATATTTTTTCATTTTATTTAAATCCTTTATTAATGAGGTAATCACTACATCACCATGATGTCATAAATAATTTAATTTATTTATTGTCTAAAAATTATAAAAAAATACTATGATGTAGGAAATATTTTTAGCTTTCTAATGACTATTTATAGTCCAAGAGATCATTTCTGTAGTAAAAAAATAATTTTTTTTTACTCAGGTGATATATTCTTTGTTATATTTAACTTTATTTAAAAATAAAAAGATAAAGTGTCACATTCACCCAAAAGTGATTCATGGGGTCCCTAAGTTTGAACAAGGCATACCATGGTCTTCCAGGACACAAACAGTATAATTGTGACACATTTTGGGGTTATTTTTTATTATTATGATATTATTTTATTATCCTTAACTACATGATTACTAATTAATCGAGATAATTTAAGATAATTACCATCGTTACTATTCATAATGTCCAAAATAAAAAGTGTCTTAAGTAGATAATTATAACATTAAGATTTAAAATATGGAATCCATTTTACCAAATTCCAAACATATAAATTTCAATAATTAATTTAAAAAAAATTTCCGTTGTCGAAACAAATAGCGGGTTTTTTGAAACAATATCTATGAAAAGTTTGGCACTTGTTTATGCCCAATTACAAAGTGAAATTAATTATAATGACCACAATTGGATTAGATGGTAAAAATATATTATAATTAAACTTTAATACCAATTTAAAAAATAATCTAACCATATAATTAAATTAGATGACAAAGCAGTTTTGATGTAAAATGCATTATTTTTCACTATTCATTAAAAAAATTGAACATGGTCAGAAAGATACCAAAAATTTACCCAAGGTAAATTTAAATGGACCAATCATAAATAATAAGTTTATTTTGACACATAGATCTTATAAAATTTTCAAAATATAGATTTAAAAATGGTTCTCCATCAAAATGCGGTAAAACAATCTTTTAAAAATATTAGTGTATTACATGCTTAAGATTGGATTTATTCTCATTTTAAGCCTCTTAAACACTATCTAATTCATAAATAGACATAGATAAGAATTTCTTATTATTCATTACTTACTTTGGATGTTACATCCTTCCCCCCTTTAGAAAATTGCATCCACACAATTTATTTACTTATTGAATAAGTGGGGGTATTTATCCCTCATTGAATTTTCAGATTCCCATGTTGACTCTTCAATCTTCTGGTTTTTCCACAAAACCTTTACTTGATGAATCACCTTATTTTGAAACATGTTCTCCATGTGGTCAAGAATCTAGACAGTTTGTTCCTCATAAGATAGGTTCTCTTCCGACTGAACTACCTCTGGATTCAAAACATGAGATGGATCTGGCATGTACTTCCTTAACATTAAAACATGAAAAACATTGTGTACCTGAGATAAACTCGGAGGTAAAGCCACTCGGTATGCAACTGATCTAACTCTCTCTAAAATTCTATATCGTCCAATGAACCTTGGGCTCAGCTTTCCTTTCTTACCAAATCTCATCACACTTTTCCATGGTGAAACTTTGAGAAAAACATGATCACCTACCTCAGAAGAGAGATCCTTCCTCCTGTTGTCCGCATAACTATTCTTCCTGCTCTGAGTTGTTCTCATGTATTTCTGTATCAGCTGAACTTTATCTACCAACTCTTCTACCAATTCAGGTTCCATCAACATCCTTTCACCCACTTCATCCCAGAAAGTTGGAGTTTGACATCGCTTCCCGTACAATGCCTCAAATGGTGCCATCTGTATACTAGAATGAAAACTGTTATTATAAGAAAACTCAACCAAAGAAAGATGTTGGTTACAACTTCTCTGATAATACATCGAACAAGCTTGTAGAATATCTTCCAAAGTCTGAATTGTTTGTTCTGACTGCCCATCTGATTGAGGATGAAAAGTTGTACTAAAATTTATTTCAGTACCCAATGACTTCTGAAGGCCTTTCCAAAAGTTATAAGTAAACCTAGGATCACGATTACATACAATGGAGAGAGGAACGTCATGTAACCTAACTATCTCATTAAGATAGAAACTGGAAAGTTGATCTGGGGAAAAAGTATCTCGTATAGCAAGGAAATGAGCAGATTTAGTCAAGCGATTAACAATAACCCAGATTGCATTATTACCTCGAGGTGTCTTCGGCAATCCTACAAAAAATTCCATGGATATATTCTCCCATTTCCACTCTGGTACTGGTAAAGGCTGAAGCATCCCTTTCGGTAACTTCCGCTCTTCTTTTACCTATTGAAAATTTAAACACTTCACAGTAAAATCAGCAATATCCCTTTTCATTCCGTCCCACCTGTAATACCCCCGGTGATCTCTATACATCTTAGTACTGCCTGGATGAACTGAAAATGGAGAACTATGAGTTTCACATAACAACTATCTCTTCAACTGTGAATCACAAGTCACACAAAATCTTTCCCAAATCTCAAAACACAATCATTATCAATGTTGAATTCAGGAAACTTACCCTTCTAAAATAGCTCTACCTCTTTCTGCAACTCACTGTCTTGCTTCTGTGCTTGCTTAATTCTGTCTGATAGAGAAGATTTCACTGATACCTGCAACAAAACAGAAGGACATCCTACACCAAAAACTTCTATGCAAATGTTCATCAAATCCTTAACCAAAGGATCACGTTCCAAACACAACATTTTTAATGAAGCATTACTTTTTCAACTCAAAGGATCAACCACTTTATTTTCTTTTATCAGATGGTAATGAATTGTACAATCATAATCCTTGATTAATTCTAGCCATCTCCTCTGTCTCATTTCAATTCTTTCTAAGTGAATATATACTTTAAAATTTTTTGATCGGTATATATTTCACACTTTACTCCATATAAATGATGCCTCCAAATTTTTAAATTGAAAAACAGTATCTAATTCCAAACCAAGTGTAGGGTAATTTACCTCATGTGATTTCAACTAACGTGAAGCATAAGCAATCACCTGGTCATTCTGCATTAGGACGCAACCACGTCCTTTCAATGAAGCATCACTGTAGATAATAAACTCACCATTCCTGGAAGGTAGTGCCAAAACTAGAGCATTCACCAATCTTCTTTTCAGTTCGTGAAAACAATCATCACATTCTTCTGTCTAGATAAACTTAACACCCTTCCGAGTTAGCTTAGTCATTGGACTAGATAACCGTGAAAATTTACTAAAAAACCTTCGGTAATAGCCTTCCAAACCAAGGAAGCTATGAATCTCAGTAACATTTGTGGGTCTTGGCCATTCTTTAACAACCTATGTTTTTGCAGGATCAATAGTTATCCCATCTTTAGAAACAATGTGACCAAGAAAATAAATTTGTTGCAACCAAAAATCACACTTGCTATGTTTCCCATACAATTTATTTTCATTTAAGGATTTCAAAATAACCCTTAAATGTCTTTTATGCTCCTCTTTACTATTAGAAAACCCCAAAATATCATCAATGAAAACAACTACAAACTTATCCAAGAACTCATGGAAAATTCTATTCATAAGGTCCATGAATGCAGCAGGTACATTAGTTAGCCCAAAAGGCATTACTAAAAATTCATAATGGCCATATCTTCTTCGAAACGCTGTCTTCGGAATATCTGCTTCCTTTCCCTTCAACTGATGGTACACCAATCTTAGGTCAATCTTTGAAAAAAACTGAGCTCCCTGGAGGTGATCAAACAAATCATCGATATGAGGAAAATGATATTTTTTCTTAATAGTGATGTCATTCAAGGCTCTATAATCAATGAAAAGTCTCATTGAACCATATTTCTTTTTAACAAATAAAATAGGAGCACCCCATAGTGATGTGCTAGGTCGAATGAAACCTTTCTCTAATAAATCTTGCAATTCCACCTTCAACTATAAAAGTTCAATTTTAGCCATTCGATAAGGGGGTTTTGAAATTCACTTAGCATTAGGAACTAAGTAAACAGTAAACTCAACTTACCATTCTGGTATTATTCCAGGAAACTCATCAGGAAAAACATCAGGATACTCATTTACCACTGGAACATCATTAATCGGAACAGTTCCCTTGTTTTTAATGATATGTGCAAGGTTACATTCATTTCCATCTTTTACAAATTTTTCAGCCACTTGATATGTAATCAACAGTAAGGGTTCATTATTGTACACAAACTGAAAGCCATTCTAAGAAAAAACTTATTTAGCTCTACATTCAATCTTACCATGGTAAATAGAGAGTCAATCCATACCCAGGATAACATCAAACTCTACTAGAGGTAAAACAATATGGTTTGCAAGTACGTTCATTCCACGGATAAGGATATGAAGATTCTTATAAATTATTGTTTCCTCAACATTTCCCTCAAGTGTTTTTAACACAAGTTCAGGAGTCATTTCTTTAGATGGTATTCCCATTTTACTAGAAATGTTTTCAGAGATGAAAGAATGTGTAGACCTCGAATCAAACAACACAATGGCATAATCTGAAAAAACAAAAAAATTACCTGATACAACTTCATTTGATGGCCCGACATCTGCTGAATTAGTTGCAAAGGATTTCACCACCCCTTTCTTCTTGTAGTCTATCTACTTCCCATCACTCAATCTCTTTGTCAGACACTCATTTTCATAGTGACCCATCTCATTGCACTTAAAACATTTCACTAACTTTAAATCAAAATTGGGCTTACCGTCACCCAGATCTTTTTCAGTGCAATCACGAGTCGTATGTCCCATCTTACCACATAGGTAGAACTTTCAATAATTTAGACGGCATTCCCCAACATGCCTTTTATCACATTTATCAAAAACTGGAAACTTAGTTTTCTTACCAACTGACCTTTTTTAAAAATTCTTTCCTTTCTCCTGCCACCTTGGTCTCTTCTTCTGCTGGTTGTTATAGAACACTTGATCATCAAAAAAATCCATTTCCACCTTCTCAGCACATCGAAAAAGCTTTTCATAACTCTTGAATGCACGAGAAGATAAATCCCTTCGATATTTTTTCTTTAATACTCATTAAAAATGATTGATTTTACTATCAAGGTCTCGGAAAAAATTTTGACCATACCTTGCCAATCGAGTGAGCCTTTCTTCATAGGCAGCCACTGAGTCTTCCTCTTTCCTCAATTCCAGGAATTGTTTTTCCATCCTAAGTCAAAGAGCCTTAGGAAAATACTTCTCAAGAATCATACCTTTGAATTCATCTCAGTCGAGATAATCACTCTCATCAGCATCCCTGATATTTTTAACCATTGAAACCCATTGATCTGGTTCACCATCCAAATGGTAAATAGCAGGACTAACCATTTGATTGTCTGAACACCCCATGACATCGAAAATATTCTCTAGTGCTTTAATCCACCCTTTGGCTAGCACATGGTCAGATGATTTTCTAAATGATGGGGGATGTTGCCTCATGAAATGTTCCACCACTGACATGTTCCTCTGTGGTTGATCTGGCTGATCTCGTTCATGGATAGCACAACCATTTATCGCTTGAGTCAATTGTGCCAAGACTGCAACAAACTGCTCAGTTCCAATTCTGACCATCTCAGGATGCTAATTCGGATGTTCATTTCCTTCTCTATGCCTTTCTAGAATTGCTTCCCTGTTTCCTATGCGGAAAACCATTCTGAACAAACATGTCTTATATGAAGCAACATCGTAATCTTCAAATGCTATATCATTTAAATTTGACCATAAAAAAATATTTTTGGATAATAATTTAATAGAATTCTAACTCCTAATGTTATCTTAACCGACCTATGATACCAACTATAAGGCCACAACCCTAAACATTACTTATTCTTGAGTTACTTCAAGAATACACGTTGAGGATATTTTCAGTTTTAGAGTTTTAGCGAATTAGATCATAAAACATGCATTACATTCCACATTTAATCAAAGTGGTTATATAAAAGATAGTACTCATTTTTCCGTCAACGGATACACAATTTGAAATAAAACATGGATTGTTTCTTGAAACTTCCTTGACACTATCATCAAATCATGTACCATTCCCTTGACCTATGAAAAACATTTCAAAAACATGGGATGATCAAAAAAATCTCAGTAAGGGATATAAAACTATGATATGAAAACATTAGTCCATGTATGAAATCATATATTACTCATAAAACATTATCACTTTAACATACCTCATCAAATAATGAATAAATCATAGAAATAATAAGACATAAAGGTAACTTGAGGCATTCATATCATTCTTACATAGAGAGTAACCCTCATGGTTACGTTTGGAATACCCATCATAGTATATTCTGTAAATCTCTTCGGAGAAACCTTAACGTTTAACCCCTTTGAGTTACCCAATGCATTGGAGATCTATATCCGGCTCACCCACCCTTAGTTTATCACAGAACCACCCGTCTTCATAACAATGCCCAAGAACCATAACATAATCGTATCACATAAAACATGCATAAAGGAAACATAACATTTCCATCTTTCAATCAAAATATATATCAATACAACACATTGATATAATAAAAACATGATGAAAACGATTTTCAATACCAAAATAAATGAAAAGTAATACATGGTATTTATTTTTTCATTTTAAAAAAAAAGTTATGGCTTGTAGAGGAAGCCGAAACTCAAATAATGGTCACGGCAGTGTAGAAGTCATTGTCGCCGCATACGTATGACAAAAAAAACATTCCCTTTTGTGGTTTAGTAAACGCTTCGTATAAAGAGATTCCTTTTGAATAAATGTAAAAGTGGAAGGGGTTTATACACCGTATAAAAGAAAGTTGTGTATAAAACAAAATATTCCTCAATGAAAGGGGATTGAGGCGATGTCCCTTACCTCGGGTCTGACTTGACTCGATCATTCTTTAACCTTTTGAATAATAAACTTGAGCTAATTTCTACTTGCATGAGAACCTTTTTCAAGTTCATTATTCCTTTTATATCACTTATTTCCATGTCATGAACACTATGTAATTATTTGAGTTAATAATTGTTGTTTTGTTGATCATTAGTACTTGAGTCAAAAATAAACTCTTTATAATTACAAGTTGTTCATGGGGTAAAATATCCATTATATCCAGAATTATATTCATGATATAGATATCATATATATAATATATATCCAGTATATGCATTCATTTACAATATTACATAACATTTAGAGGTATGAAATGAAATGCACCGTTCATGGAGACGGTAAGCCGTACGTACGCATGAACACTACTTTCATTTCTATTTCGTATTTAATGGAATGAAATCATAATATCATAAAGATATATTATAATTCCAGTATAATATCATATATAATATTATTAACTCTATCCTTTATATGTCCCACATATGGCATTAACGAATCAAATCACTTTGAGGGGCCAGTAGTCCGCACTTCCTAAAATGAAGATATCGTGTTTACCCATAAGGGAAACCATAAAGGTATGACATAAATGAAAAATACAGAAGCTTAAGGAAAACATAAGAATATTATATATCATATATAAATATAGTAATATCTTAATGGCCACCTTTTATGGTGTTAGAAGAATATTGAACAATCATCATTTTGTGAGGTAGAAATTCGCCATCCACGGAAACAATATGCTCATTAACCAATAGATGTAGGTGTGTGTAAGTGTAGCTAGAATCCTTATTATAACAAAATCCTAGTATATGGAATATACTGGTGTTGTTACAAAATAATTGAATAAAAAGAGTTTAGGGGGTTGGAGAAGAAAAATAAAACAAAAGAGCATTAGAGAAGACTTTACCTTTGAATCAGGTAACTCCCATTGGTTTGAACCAAAAGGGTTTCTTCAAGAGCTTCCTACCTATGGTAAGGATACTAGGATGAGGATAGGGATGCGGAGAGACAAAATGTGTAGAGATTGGCCGTGCCAAAGGCTTGAGAGGTGTGGTTAAAGATGTAGAGATGGGGGCCTTTTATAAGAGGAGAGGAGGGGCACTGTTGGAAAGGTATAAAATGTTACTTTATTTTCAAATGAGTTTGGTATTTTAAAGGTCCCACATTGATGTATTTCGAGGAAAAGGTGATAAGAGTTAGAAATATACTCATCCAATAGGTCTTTGACATGTTTATGTCTTAGTTTTAACTATATCTTTTATTTTTATTTTAATCCTTTATTAATGAGGTAATCACTGCATCACGAGGATGTCATAAATAATTTAATTTATTTAATCTCCAAAAATTATAAAACAAATACTATGATGTAGGAAATATATTTAGAATTCTAACGAATATTTATAGTCCAAGAGATCATTTATGTAGAAAAAAATTTAAAATGTTTTACTCAGGTGACACATTCATTGTTATATTTAACATTCATTAAAAATAAAAAGATAAAGTGTCACATTCACCCAAAAGTTATTCCATGGGGTCCCTAAGTTTTGCACAAGTAATCCCATGGTCGGAAATGAAACAACCAGTAGCATTAGAACTCATGTTGTGGTCATTATTTATTATTATGATATTATTTTATCATCCTTAACTACCTGATTACTAATTAATCACGATAATTAAAGATAATTACCGTCGTTACTATTCTTAATTTCCAAAATCAAAATAGTATTAGTTAGATAATTTGGACCTTCTGATTCCAAATATGGAATACATTTTACCAAATTCCAAACATAGAAATTTCAAAAATTAATTTAAAAATAATTCTCGTTGTCAAAACAAATAGCGGGATTTTTTGAAACAATATCTATGAAAAGTTTGGCACTTATTTATGCTCAATTCCAAAGTGAAATTAATTATAATGACCACCATTGGATTAGATGGTAAAAATATATTCTAATTATACTTTAAGACAAATTATAAAAATAATCTGACCATATAATTAAATTAGATGAAAAAGCAGTTTTGATGTAAAATGCAGTATTTCTCACTATTCATTAAAAAATGAACATGGTTAAAAAAAACAAAAAATTTACCCAAGGTAAATTTAAATGTCCCAATCATAACGAATAAGATTATTTTGAAACATAGATCTTATAAAATTGTAAAAATATTGATTTAAAAATGGTTCACCATCAAAAGGCGGAAAAACATTCTTTTAAAAATATTAGTGTATTCCATGCTCAAGATTGGATTTATTCTCAGTTTAAGACTCTAAAACACTGTATAATTCATAAATAGACATAGATAAGAAGGCATTATTAATGCATCATATCCCATGTTCTCTAGATCTGAAGCCCCACAATCCTGAGCTGCATCCGCATTGTTATCCCTCCATTTTATGAAATTCTCAGATGGACCAATCCAAGGGATGTAAAAAAAAGTTGGGATTTCCATTCTGGAGGAGGTGTGAAGCCGAATTGGATGTGGGCATATTGGGTGTGACAAACCATTGCAGTGTTTGTTGAGGATCTAAAGGGAGTTGCCATATATGAAGTCGTCTGGGCTGGGCAGACATATGTCTACAACAATGATAATTTTGTGCCTAAGCTAATCATTCGCTGGAGCCCGGAAACCAATTGTTTCCATCTGACTCATGGAGAAGTAGGAATCATCATGTGGGATGTCTACAAGATCTCGGGGGCTCTAATTATGGGAGATATGTATGATGAATTCATCCCCCAAGGTGGCCTGTAATGATTCGGAGAAGACTCCGGCTTTGGCTCGAGAGTTAATGAAATTTTTTCACAAGATTAAGTATCCCAAAATAACAAAAACCCAATCTAGAAAAGATATAAATACATAGTAATGGATGGAAATGTTCTTGATCAAGAAGAAGGATAAGGGGCCCACATGTACTCATCCTACCAGCTACCCCAAAGCAGAGAAAAGGTGTTCTCTTGGCACATTCTGGTGAATTCTAGAATTTGGAGAGTTTGAAAAGTGGGGGTATAAAGTTGATCAATGAATCCTAGAGAAGACCCATCTAGTGGGCTTCTTAGCCTTGTGCCTCAGTGTTTATCTTCTTCCAGTTAGGGATTATATGTGAGGCGTCAGGCCCGGGACCTTCGTTGTTGCAGCCAAGTTGGATGAGAGAAAAATGGTTTGGTTGGCCACTGTAGTTTTTTTCAAAGATGCACAAGAGCTTACTCCATGTTTAAATGGGTAAGTCTCCTTTGATAATAGTGGGACCATTACATGTTTTTTGGGGTTGGATCACCACTCACTTCATTACATATGCCAGACAGAGCAGTGTACAGGTTCCGGGAAGTTCTTTTAGGCCATCGGTGCAGGCATTTTCCAGAGTTTCTCCATTCTCCCTCAATTCCTATGATCTGAAGGTGAGGATGAGCATGTTCAAAGAGTTTCATTTCATTCCTCATTGAAACCTACAAACTGGGAAGTTTTTTGATGATGGAATAGCTATCCTAGAATTGAGTTCATATATGCTGGCTTCCAAAGATGGTGTATTGGCCATAAGAATTGAAATAGAGATTTTATGCGAGGCCTATACTCCATATAGATTTGAATGCCAATTCAAGTGTCTATAGAATATTGTTGTATCCCCTCCTGTGCATTTCAGGACATAGTATCATCCAATTCATTCCTGAAAACTATGGTTGCTGACAGTAATGGAGAAGACCGGGGCAGTGCATGATCTACCAGTTGTGGGAGTAGCAAGTCAATTGACTACATGGTTTTCCGAGAACTGGGTAGCAACATACCCGGCAGGGGTATTAAATATTTCTATCAACCGTGTGGGGAGTAAAAAAGAGAATTGTTAGGAAAGAAACCTTTCATCTGGAAGGTAAATCTTCCTCACTCGGAGTTGATTCACCAAGTTCTTCACCCGAGGCTGATTCACCGGATTCACAGGATGGGGATGATGAGGCACAACATGCGTTAAAACAGCCTAGTGCCAGATATAATCCTCCTACCAGAGTCAAGAGACCTACTCAATCGACTCATGGTGAGTTATACCATTGATACAATTTAGTCTCCATTATTTTATAGAGAAATAAGGTTCATTTTCTCATCCTTTATCTGTGATTGCTGGAGCTGGGAAGAAGTTGAAGTCCCAAATTGTAGGACCCTACTTGCGGACTTCTGGTGCACATTTTGAATATTTACGACTAGATGCTATCCAGACATGGTGGAGTTTATATTGTGATGCTGAAACAGCCTGTATGGACTTACACGAGGGGCTAAATATCCCCGAAATGGGGGATCTACAGGCTTCTACTGATAGCCTCTTTGAGGATAACCTTAATGAAGTGAGGGATTGCATCAAAGAGCTGGAAATGCTCATATATTCGGCTGATGATTCTATTCCTATCACCAAGAGGGTAAAAGAAATGATGGATAGTGGCACCACTGATGGTATTGGTGCTTTAGTAGATGAGGAGTGGCACAATTACGTGGCTCATGAAGATTTCAATTTCTTTCCTTATTTTATATGCAACATGATTTTAGTCAAAGATTTGTTACTCAAGGAAATTACTTTCTTCATCTTACAGCTTGTTAAGGAAGGAACTACTGAGGTCCCTTCACCGCAGTAAAACCCTGGCGGCACTGCTCACAGAGCCACTGAATCTCCTCGTGAGCTGAGTGAAGTATCTCTAGGCCGACAAGTCATGGACGGGGGTTCGAAACGACTTTATTGTATCTGATACCTATCTTTGCAGATGATGAATCCAGTCCACCAAAAAATGCCAAGAAGCAAAATCATCGAAGAAAGAATACCACATCAAAATGCTTCATCAATAGTGGTATGTCTTTCTGGTATTCATGAATCTTATATTATGAAAAAGTGATTAAACGTCTTTTGATTTTAGGGGATTCTTAGATTTCCTCTTTGAGGGAGATGACTGACTCTCCTCTGAGGATGACAGTGGGTGCTAGTGAAGAGTCACAAATTCAGGATGACCTGGCTTCTCCTGATTCTACTGCATGGAGAGAAGTTCCTGCTTCTGGTAAATTAACAATACTTCCTAAAAAGTTGAATGAAAACATCAACTGACTTCCATTATATGATTCTTTAGGTTCAAAACCTTCACCAGAACATTTGTCAACCACTAAAACGGACTATGAAATTTTCTCTGAGGAAGCTATCCAGCATCAGAGGTCACAGGAGGAGGGTCACAAATAAGACATGTAAAATACTCCCACTGGTGATACTAACTATAAATCTGGGATATCACTGGAAGAAATGATGAAGCATGGTGCGTCTTTTGAATAAATCTTAGATCCTGTTAAATTACTGTGTGATTTAGAATATTTTGGATGTGAGTGTTATCCTTCATCCTGTTAATTTTTTTATTACATCTTATTCCATAATTGGTTGAAATGTGCAATTCCGTCTGAGCAAGCAGCTGATCTACCGATTCCTAAAGGGGGTAGAGACAACCATATCATTGTAGAGACTCTAGCTCAAGTGGATCTTAACCCAGAAGAGCTTCATGAAACTCGTCCTGAAAATCCTATTGAAGCTATGAAAGATGGGGAGGATCCTTCTCATGTTGTTGATCTACCATTGGGTAAAAGATGATAATATGTGTGGTTGTAATTTATTTTCAAGATAGCTAATCAACTTTTTTTATCCTTTAAAACTAACCAAATAATTCAATTGACTATACAACACTATCAACTTTAGTGGCTAGATCTAGAGGTGAAGCCTCAACCTCAGCCCCAACGGGAGTAGAAAGAGAAGTACCAAGGGTCAGGTGGAAGGAGAATTACAAAGAACTTACTTAAGTGTATTAATCCCAGACTATATTCGCCAATGTGATAGTGATGCTGAATCAGACCCATAGGTGCAAATGGCGCTCAAATTATCACATCACAAGGCATGATAGAATATATGGGAGATCATATCTAAAGTGACTCTTGAATAGTTATCTTCGAAGATCCTGTGACGGTCATCCTTTTTATACTTGCTAAGACTTGGCGGTTTTGGATATCAAGAGATCCATACTGTGGTGAAACAAGTAATCTTAAGGTGGGATCAGGAGAAAAAGTTCCGTCAAGATTTGAACAGAGCGAGGAGGCTGACCAATATCGGCGAATTCAAGGCTGCGATGTCCTGAGCACAGGCTGATCATGCTGTATAGCTATAGGAGCTGAAGCATAATATCACGGAGAAAGTTGTCCAGTAGATGCACCTTCAGCAACAGTAATATGTCGTTACTAGGGAATGTTACCAGCTTAATAATTCATTGGAAGGAGTCCAAATAGATGATATGAAAGCCATCAAAGATACCAAGATAGAACTCCATCAACCTGAAAAGAGTGAAGTTATTCGATTGAATGAACTTCAAGTGGCTACTGATGATGCTCAGGATGTCATAAATCAAATTAAAAGTTATGTTGAAAGCCTCTTTTAATTTTTGAAAAAGAGAAGATACTACAGTCTGTGGATGTTCTTATAATCTTATGCATCAGTGAAAAAGACATTTCATATTCAATCATTTTTACCTGAATTCACATTATAACTAAATAATTTTTTCCCTATTCCAATTGCCCTTGTAAGCATAGTTTGATTTTTTCTAGGATTATACAAACAACCCATAAGCATTGCATCTTTATGTTGATCAATATTTCCTAAATCATACAAAATATACGTTTAGCAAGCTGGGGCTCGACTTTTATTCCGAGTTCCTTTCACAGGTCTCCAATTTAATGAGTACCCTGTCTCTTGTTGGCAGTATATAGTCATGCATATCGGACATAAAAAGTCTTCTGTTTAAGGTCAAATATGTTTGACTGAATGTATTAAAATATACTCAATTCTTTGTTAATTTATTTGAAAACATATTACCACATTCAAGTATGGGGAAAACATGTAAACTATGTCTTAATAAATTTTGAATCTGAGGGATGATATACAAAATGGATAAAAGGAATTAGAAGAAGTATTTCTTAAAAGTGAAGTTACTACTATTTGACAAACCAATTATGGGATGAATTATGTAGGGCCACTTTAGGGCATTGGATTCATAGTCAAATAATATAATCTTTTGGCTAACAGGTCTGTTATGTAGAATAATTATTCAAGGCCACATAAGGGAACGTGCTGCATTGTCATTCAAAAGAACTCTCCAAATTTTTACTTTTTTGTTGCTAAAAGCCAGGGAATGTTTATGAGATTCAAATTTCCCAAAGCATAGAGTCTGTTGTATGGATACTTAGATATGGAGAGGATATTCCTAATCAATATTGTCAATGAATTGGATGAATATCACTATTGTGAAGGTCTGACCCAAACATACGGAAGGGAAATATAAACCATAGACTTGAATACTTTTAGATCATGAAAATGTGTATTGGACAAATATGTTAAGTATGGATGTTTTTTGCGGATCCCTAAATATCTTCATTAATAGCAATAAGGACAAAATAGTCCCCCCCCAAGAATGAAGTTACCACTTTTTGAAAAACCCGTTAAGGAGGTTGAATTATGCAGGTCCACCTAAAAGAATTTGCTGTATAGTCAAATAATAACATCTTTTGGCTGACATGTCTGTTATGTATACTATTTATGCAAGGCCGTCTAAGGGCACGTGCTGCATGATCAAGCAAATGAATTCCCGGGTATCATACATTTTGTGACCATAATTCAAGAAAAGGGTTATTATGATCTGTAAGTATTTAAGGATAGGAGTATGACACTTAAAAATGGGTATTGTTCAATGAATGAAGGAGATACATAGACCCATGATGAACATAATCATTTTGTGGTTGGGTGCTAAATTCAGATGATGGACTTCACTACATATCTCATTAGGATCAGAATCAAGCCATACGTAGTTCTTGAAATACAGTTTAATGTCATGTGGGACAAGAGCTTAGGAGATCTTAGTTTTGGGTTGTATAGATCGGACCATAATGAGGGACACAGATTGTGTGTTTGTTATAAACCTGATGTGAATAAAGACCGGGGTTTTCATACCACATTCATGTGCTCAGAGGGGGACTTTTCAGCCAAGGGACTGAAAGTGGAGTATGGGGTTATGTCCAAAGACTTGGGGATGGATTCGAGGGATGCTCGAACATTTCTACGTATCCCATAGGGATGGGAATCATGCCATACATAGTTCTTGAAATATCAACTGTACAGATTTGGTTCTTACATATAAATGGTGAAAGGTGACTTTAGTGCAATGATTCCGGGACCCAAGAATAATGGTTTGTGAATTTCCATGTATGCCTGTAGTCCTTGGAATATGATATGATTGGAGATCGATGTAAATAATGATTCCCTCTCAAGTGAGGGTGTCATTGACTGTTGTAGTTTATTGTCATACATGAAAAAAGTGCAAGTAGTTTAAGGTCATATGCATGGACCGGTGCTGCACTATTTAGAATCATGTAGCTAGGAATTATTTCTATACAGTTTAGTGTCTTGAAGCGAGGAAAATGGTGGACTGTATAGTTTAACGTCATATAGGAAGGACGATGGTTCTGCACAGTTTAGTGTCATGTATCAGGGAAAAAGGGATATACATCATCTAAAGTCATGTAGTACAATGGTGAACCAATGTGAAGATATTGGTTGGGGGGCTTCACGGATCAACATCGCATGAGATGGAGGTGAACCGACATGAAGATATTGGTTTTGGGCTTGATCCTCGAGAGGTTGCCTACATACCTTTCCTAGATGTCAAGGATCAAAGTCTGCGTAGTTCGATTAGAATGAATTGGTGAACGAGTTATACTTGAGGACAACATCCCGAAGATGGTGTTGGGACATACACATGGTTAGTAGCCTAGAGAGGGTGTTATCATTGAAGATTACTCTAAGCTCATGTGAGTCATGCTTAGTGTGAGAAACAAGAGTTAGTAACAACCCTAACGATGCACAATTTAACATCATGTGGGAAAAATGGTGCTATACAATTTATCTTCATATAGCTTGGACGTATTGTTGTGGAGTGTAACTTCTTGCAGGACATTTGCACAGTTTAACGTCATGTAGGACGTATAAGGGACTATTTACAGTTTAGCATCGTGCAGGATGATAGCATTTTTGTTACACTAAATACTTCTTCAATAATCTGGAATTGGTTGGAGTCGTGATGAGTTCTCCATTCATTGAGGTTAAAGAATAATATCCATTGGAGTACAAATTATATATTGAATATGGTTCTTCTGACTTTGGATCAACCATTGGAGGTTTCTTTCCTGGTATCATTGGAGTTCTGAAGACCAATTCCAATTCTACTAGAATGAATGAATGAAGATGGACTTTTTTATTGAAATCAAGTGCTATTTGATTCTCATAGACTTCCAAGTGGTAGAGGGTGCCCAATACTTTTTCATCTAATCATTGCAATTCATAAAATCGCTTATGTGATTGTTCATCTATCGATGACTAATAAAAAATGGCTACTCTAAGCGAAGGTAATTGAACCTCAATTGGCAAGACTACTTCAGTTCTATATACCAATGAATATGGAGTGGACCGCGTAGAAATGCGGGTGGTGGTCTGATAAGCCCATAAAGCATAAAATAGATTATTAGGCCTTGATTTCTTATCTTTATCCACCATCTTTTATAGTATGTTTGGAAGAGTCTTATTAAAGGATTCTATTTGGCCATTGGTCGCTGCATGATATCGAGATAAATGGTTTTATTTGATGTTTTATTATTAATACAACTTTCCCACCTCAGATGAACATAATTTGGTGCCATTTTCCATAAATATGGTATGAGGGACACCAAATCTGGTAATGATGCTAGAGTTGAAAAATATAACAATTTTGTTAGAACTACTTCTTTGTGAGGTATTTCCTCTACCCATTTGGAAAAGAATTCAGTGGTAGTAAGAATATACTTAAACTACTTGGATGTAGCTGGAGGATAAGGTCCTACTACATGTATTCCCCATGTGGAAAATTTCTATGATTATTTAGATTTATGAAAAAAATCTGGGGGTTGATGAATGTCGTTGGCACATACATGGAAAGAATGAAGCATCTTAGTGAAATCAACACAATCTTGAATCATTGAAGTCCAGAAGTATCCAATACATCTAATTTGACCATAAAGTCTATGTCTATACTGGTGGGCACCAAAAACACTTACCTGAACTTCACTAATGACAACCATTGTATCTCCACCATCAACACATCTAAAGATAATTCTATCAAAAGCTCGCTTCTATAGAATTTTTTTGTGATCTGGGCAATCATAAAGTGTAAAATTGACCACATGTCGTTGGACTTTTTCTATCTCGGCTCTATCCGGTGGGATTGTTCCATCTTGAAGGTATTCCCTGATAGGTGTCATCAATCATGTAGTATGAGCCTATGGTTTAGAAATGGGACTAATTTCATTGATTTCCCCTATTCTAAATTGAACAAAAGGTGAAGCTACACGACGGTGGGAAATATTGATGATTGTTTCGTCCCAGTTTGGATCTTTCAGGGCTGTGGCTACATTAGCCATTACATAAGCATGGACATTTTGTGATTGCAGAACATAAGAAAATGTAGGTTCTGACCGAAATTCTTCCATTAACTCTCTAACATAATCACACATAGTGATTAACTCTCCCGTTCTGATGGCATAATCCCCATTGATTTGAAGGATTGCCAAATATGAATCACCTTTTACCTTCAATTGATTCACCTGTTCCTGGAGTTCCAATTCCAAGCCTGTGATTAGAGCTTGATATTCTGCTTCGTTATTTGTACCACCTTCCAACAATAAGAAGGAATAGGGTAGCACTGCCTTTTCGGGCTAAATAAGCACGATTCCTAACCCAACATTGTTGAATTCAGGTTCATCCATTTTCATCCCTGTTGGACTTCTGGAGGCACCATCAATGTACATTTCCCATTTTTGATGATTATCTTCAACAGAAAAGACTTCCTCATTTGGATGTTCAATATTTAAAGATATATCTTCTATAGATGGGTGTTCAGGAAAGAAATCAGCCAGATCATGGCCCTTCATTTCCTTTCAAGACACATACTGGATAACAAACTACTAAAAAATAACTGCCCACCTTTCCAAACCTCTTATAAGCATTGGACGACTAAGGATAAATTTCAGTGGGTTATTGATAGATACCAATTGGACCTCATGATGTTGCAGGTAGTTTTTAGATTTACGAACTGCAATGATTAATGCTAGGTATCACTTTTCAATACTTTAATATCGAGTTTCTTCCTCATGCATAGTCCGACTGAGATAGTAAAGGTTGTTTCATTCCCAACACCATTCTTTTGGGAAATGAAGGCACCCAATGATCACTCTAAAGCGGTCACATAGAGAATAAGTGGTCTTCTATAAACTAATGGAATTAATACCCAGTAGATTCAAGAGTTATTTCTTGAGGATATCGAATGCTTCTTGACATTCTTCAGTCCACTGGTAGGTGACTCCCTTTATCATTAATTTGGTGAAGGGTAAACACTTCCCTACAAAATTCGCAATGAAACACTGAATATAGGCCAACTGTCCTTGTAGTCCTCTAAATTCCTTCACATTTCTAGGGGTTGAAATTTCATGGATTTATTTTGTCTTCTCAGGATCATCTTCGATACCACGATGGCGTAAAAAAAGCCGAGAAACTTTCCTGAGGTTACCCCGAAATCACATTTCAAGGGGTTCATCTTCAAATTGGGTTGTTAAAGTTTGTTGAATATGATTTCCAGATCAGCCAAGTGATTATAATGTTTTTTGGATTTAACCACCATGTAACACCCCAAGCTTCCACAAAATTCTTCTCTTTGAATAATACAGTAGTGTGTGTTGTACGCAATGTCGAGTTCTAACACACAACACAACCAATCAAACTAGCCATTATGAATAGTAATACACACTTTTTGAAATTTTATAAATTTTATCATTCAAAATAGACTTCATTTTTGGATTCTAAATATCGAAATTATCGGAGTGTGAAATTGTGGTATTTTTCTGAAAACTTTCATATTTTGATGAATAGTGAAAATTACTAATTTTTAATTAAAAACAAATTTTTTAATCGAAATAATTAACATTGATAATTATATAAATTTGAGTGGTTTTAAAGTATATTTATAATATATTATTACCATTTAATATAATTTTGATAATTGGACATAATTTCACATTTAAACCGGACATAAACAAGTATCAATCTTTTGATAGTTATTATTTCTTTAAAACATGCTTTTTGTTTTGATAGCTGGAATTAATTTTAAATTAATTTATGCCACTTATATGATTTAAATTTAGAAAAATGGATTCCATATATAGGATCAGGAGGTCAAAATTGTTTCAATAGGTAACTCTTATTTTTAGACATTTTGAATAATTACTTCGGTAAGTATTTTATTTACCATGGTTAAAGGGTAAATCCGGTAAATAAGGGTAAAAAAATTATATTATAATAATAATCAATTTCCCTAAAATGTATCATAAACCTATTGGTTGATAAATTTCTAAACATTGGAATCTTTGGGTCGATTTTGGGACCCCATGGATCAACTTGTAAGTGATAATGACAGTTTATATTAAAAAAGTCAAAGTATATTAAAAAATATAATAAGCATATATCTTTTAGAAAAAAAAATTTACATAGGGTTATATATGTTATATTTTAGACTATAAATGTTCATTAGAAATCTAAAAAGATTTCCTAAATAATTATATTTTATTTATAATTTTTATACATGGAATATTTAAATATATTTATGACACAATAATGATGAAATATTTTCCTTATTAATGAATGAATCAAATTATTAGTACTATAAATGTTAATATAAATATAATTTAAAATATTTTATGCCACCTTAGAATTATATTTGTTAATATGACATGTTAGGATTGCTTAAATGAATTTGGTTTGAGTTAATAAATTTTT
The DNA here is from genome assembly GCA_963277665.1 of Viscum album. NCBI lineage: Eukaryota > Viridiplantae > Streptophyta > Magnoliopsida > Santalales > Viscaceae > Viscum > Viscum album. Next base: position 898,699,852 of record OY728138.1, read on the forward strand.
TAAGACTTTATGAAAAATCAATTATTAAATATTGTCAAAACTGACATAAATGAGTTTTTTAAACAAATATTATATTATTAATTGATATTCTATTCCTAGAAATCTAATGTTTGGTCAAATAACTTATATAATGATATTTGTATTATTAATGGACCACTTGGGGTGTCTCTGTGAAGTTTATAGTATGTTTATTGACTATATAATACAAAACTACAAAGAGAAATGGTAAATGTCAAACTATTTAACTAAGAGTTAAATATAATTGATAAGGTTAATATATGAACCAAAACCTATCTAAAATATATTTGATGAAAGGATTTTGACACATAACCACCATATAGTTTTAATAATCTACTTTGGAGCCATTATAAACCTAATATGAATTTATTATAAATTAGTATTTTATGTTTTTCCTTTAAAGCCTCTCCTCCCCCTTATAAAAGGACACCACTTCTAACCAATTATTCATACCTTAAAAGCCATTTGGTTTGGATAAACCCTAAAAAAATACCCTATCACAAATCCTCCATTAATCATGGAGGCCTTACATTAGTCATAAATCCAACCTAAGTATCCCTTTTGATCAAATAAAAAAGATGAACCCGAAGAAGAGTTAATGTTTTCACCCCACTCTTTCAAGTTCCTCTCTTCTTCAACTTATTCTTTCTTTGTTATTTCCATTATAAAATAATAACTCCAGTATCTTCTATATACTATGATTTTTTTATAATTATGGTACATCCATATTCAGTATTCTATTTATCCTTTGAATGACATGTCATCATACGTGCGTACGTACGGCCTACCATCTCCACGTCATGGTGTAATTGTTATTCAATACATTATTATTTGGATGGGTATAATAATGACGAGTAACACATGTAAATATAAAATATAACATGATATGGATTCTATATATATGTTATAACATCCAATTATTTATTATTTTAATATCAAAAGAATGATATCGGCGGTCGTGCGTACGTACAGATTACCATCTCCACGAACGCGATGAGATTCATTCCCCATTGTCTCCATTGAAGACTAAATTTTATTTGATGATTAAAAAATATTTTTAGAGACATGATATAATTTTGGATATGAATAATATATATCCCATCCATATAAAATAAGGCTCACATAACAAATAATATAAAGAAAAACGAATCCATTAACACAAGAAATGATGATCATACTAAGATATTATTAACAAATCAATGTTAAAGGATCATATATGATATCATATTAATGTATATGATTTTTGTATAATTTTACAACAATTAGTTCACCATACCATCAACCAAGGAAAAGTACAAGGTAAGGGTTTATTTCACAATCTTTTCATTTTCCGAGGTTATGTATACGTAATTATCTACTAGGACCTCTTTATCATCCACATCCATCTTTCTTAAAAATGTATTTCAAAACATGCTTACTATTTTACAAAATATGGTTTAAATTCATTTATACACTTGTTTGACTTTTTATAAGATGTTTATAAAGGAATCTTTCTGTCATATTTCAAAAATGGTCTTCTTTAACCTTTTCAACAAAATTAGGGTAAGAATGTCTTTATAACTTATATGACCAGTGTGGCTATTTTCCAACATTATAAAATAATTAAAGCTTCCCTTAAAATATTATAAGAATATCTTCAAAGAAAATGTTTTCTTTTATAATTATGTAAATTTTAAAATATTTTAGAAAAAGATATATTTCTCTCAAATAGTTTTGATTTAATCTATGTCAACATATTTTGATGGATTTTATGATTATTTGAAGATGATTAGTTATGATACAAAACATCCATATTTTATTGAAGGTTTTGTGTTATGTTTGACATTGGATGTGTTATTTTTATACCATTCATGGTTTATGGAGAAAGTATTGACATTACGTATTCTAGTTTTAATACGAATGTTTATGTTATATTTAAACCTATTCATATGAGGAATGCATTGGACATAATAAGTGACGGGTGGAGCCTACTATAGCTCCTCGATGCATCGGTTGGTCTCAGGAGACAAACCAGTGTCTTGGCATAAGGCCTTGATAAAATCTTATTTGTAGTCTTGGCACAAGGCCTTAACTATGTGGTTATGATAGTCTGGCATTATGCATTCCATAATTAAGAAATTGGTTATTTATATTTCATGTGATTATTTGACTAGTATAATATCCATGTGAATTAAAAATGGAATTATTTCATTTTATATTTTCCATATTATGCTGAAGTTCAAGTTTAGAAGGCTTTTGTTTCAGTCACACATTGCCTTAAATATTTATGATCATTTAGGAAAGATTCTGATCTATTGTTATCCTTACTGGGCATTTGAGCTCACCCCTTTCTATGTTTTATTTTTCCAAGGATGTGAAAAAGTATTTTTTGAATGACCTGCATGGATAGTATGAGGGGATATGTGTGTGGAGATAAGATTTTGTTATAGTTTTCACTTTATGGTGTATTGTAAACTTTATGAATGTATCTTGTTTTTCCAAGGCTACTAAACTAATCAGTATTTCGAGACTTGATCTTTTTTTATCATGCCAATGTTATGTAATAATGCACCGACTCTGGATAAATGGGGTCGGGGTGTTATAGTTGGTATCAGAGGAAGTTTAGTACAGACCTTAGAAGCTAGATTTAGATAATCTTTGATTAGAGAACATAGACCTATGATGGACTTTGAGGATTAGTATAGAATTACATCCTAGAATTTTGGTATTTTAGGGATTTTGTGAGTTTTCTGAGAAATACATCCCTGTCTAGAAATGATTAGGTAGAGGCGGGCCTGGCATAGATGTACCTAGGGTTAAAACACAAAAACACCACATTGAGCTAGACTCGAATGGGAACTGGTGTATGACGACGGGCTTTGCTGCATTCTTGGTTATGAAACTCCCGGGGGTTATGCTTAGGATAATTATCATTTTCTTTAAAAACCATTATGAATCATTTATGTGTATATAATTCCTCAAAGAAAACATTTTTATGATTATGGATTATATCCATAAACTGTTCAATTTATGTTAATTGTTTTACAAGTTTGGAATTATGTATTGCGATTCGTAAACTAATCTAGTTTATGCCATTGTTTAGAAATGGTGCCTATTGGAAGGAATGGAAACCATATCAATGAACACACTCCATTTAGGGATTTCCCTACCGCTCAAGATAATTATAGTGGAGCTGGTGATGCAACTGGTGCTGATCAGCTAATCACCATAATGGGACAACTCACTCAGGTTATGAATAATAACCTTACCCGTATAGAGCACCCTAATTCGCAGCGTGGAGGAACAATGTTAGATTTCTTCATGAGGCAAAAACCACCAACATTAAATGGGGTAAAATCAACTAGTAGCTGAGAAATGGATAAATTCCTTAGCGATAATATTCCATGCCTTGGCAATAGTGAAAGGGAAAAAGTTATCATGGCATTTTACCGCTTCACTAGAGATTCTGATCAATGGTGTTCATTGATTAAAAACATAACGGAAAAAGATGATGTATAAATTATGGAATGAAGGAAGTTTAAAGAGATTTTCTTAGAAAAATACTTTCCTCGTGACCATCGAGCAGATATGGAAAGGCAATTTCTGAGTCTGAGGCAAAAGGAGGATGAAAATGTTGCAATGTATGAGGCTAACTTTACAAGGTTAGCGAGGTATGCTCCTGATTATATATGTTACCCAAGAAGTAAGATTGATCATTTATTTGATAGGTTAAACCCGTTTCTCTATCGAGCATTAGTCTCACAAACCTTCTTGTTGTACGAAGATATTGTCTCATGCGTTATCAAGACAGAAAAAGAATTCTCTAAGTCTTACGACTTTAAAGAAAAGAAATAGAAGAAGAGATATGCTGATCACTCCAAAAATGGAAATAAGGGGAAGATGGAGAAAGTTTAATATCAATCTTGTAGTAAATGTGGGAAGAAATACCCCGGTACTTGGTTGAATAGAAGGGGTGTCTGTTACAAGTGTGGTGAAAAAGGCTACAAAGCTCGTGATTGCAAGGGGAAGAAAGAAGCTACCGATGTTCAATGCTACAACTACAGGGAGATGGGACATTATGAAAATAAATGTCCTAAGCATCAGGGTAACTTACTTCAATAAATGCCAAATGATCAAGGCCAAGATTATGTTATCACTACTGTTGAGGTAGAATCTCCAAAAGATGTGGTGGCAGGTAATCTAATGATTTCTTCAAGTTTAAAAAATGCTTTATTTGATTCTGGATCATCACATTGTTTCATATCATCCTATTTTTATAATACAATTAGATATTTACAATTTGATTTAATAAGGGATTTGTTAGTTAAAACTCCTAAGGGAATTATCATTGTAATAATGTTTTGTGAATCAGTCCCCATTAGGGCACATAAATGTTCTTTATCCACTGATCTCATCGTCATACCTTTGATTGAGTTTGATATAATCCTTGGTATGAATTTGACTTCGGACCATGATGTGAATATTTATTATAAGAAGAAGGGGGTTATGATTTTTGATGATAATGATAAGGAACACCTTATCTTTAGAGTAGAATCGTCACCACATGATTCTTATCTAGATCCACCCCTAGTAGCTCAACTAAATTCAATTATTGGGGATGAAGAGAATGAAATTACTGTGGGTAAGGAAAATAATGTTCAAATAGAGGATATACCTATTGTGAAAGAATATGTTGATGTGTTTCCATAAGATTTACCTAGACATCCTCCAGAACGAGAAATTGAGTTTTCCATTGACCTAATTCCTGGTTCAAGGCCCATATCGAAGACACCTTATAGAATGGCCAATGTGGAATTAGTGGAACTAAAGAATCAACTAGAGGAATTTAGTAATAAGGAATGTATTCACCAATGTGTTTCTCCATGGGGAGCCCCTGTCCTTTTTGTTAAGATGAAATATGGATATATGAGGTTATGTATCAACTACAGGGAAATCAATGATATAACAATAAAGAAAAAGTATCACCTACCTCACATTAATGATTTATTTGACCAACTACATGGATCTCAATACTTTTCAAAGATTGACCTTCGATCTAGATACCATCAGTTGTGTGTAAAGAAGGAATACATTCAGAAGGCAGAATTTTGAACCAGGTACAAGCATTATGAGTTTATAGAAATGCCTTTTGGGCTGGCTAATGCACCCTCTGTTTTCATGGATCTAATGAACAATGATTTCAAGGGATATCTCGATGATTTTGTGGTGGTATTTATTGATGATATCTTGGTATATTCCAAAAGCTACTAAAATCATGAAAATTACATGAGCATTACCCTATAGAATCGTAAAAGACATGAATTATATGGGATGTTTAGCAAGTGTGAATTTTGGCTTCAAGAGATTTCTTTTCCAGGACATATTGTCTCTAAGGATGGAATCTCTTTTGAACCTTCTATGACCAAGGGAATCCAAGAATGGCCAGCACTAACAAATATAACTGAGGTACACAGTTTTATTTTCTTAGCAGGCTATTATCAGCGTTTTGTCCAGAACTTTGCCTGATTGGCTAACCCATTAATGAATCTCACACGTAAAGGGGTTAAATTTGTTAGGACAAAATAGTGTAAAGAATGTTTTGAAGAATTCAAGAGAATATTAGTCAATGCTCCTATATTGACTCTACCATCGAGGAATGATAGGTTTGTTATTTATAGTGATGCTTCAAAGAAAGGACTCGGTTGTCTCCTTATGCAGAATGATAGGGTTATTACCTCTGCATCGCGACAACTGAAAATTCATGAGCCAAACTATCATACTCATGATATTGATTTAGCTGCTGTAATATTTTCTTTGATGATATGAAGACATTATCTCTATAGTGAAAAAATGTGAGATTTATACTGATCACATGAGTTTGAAGTATATTTTCTCACAGAAAAAACTCAACATGAGGCAAAGGAGATGGCTTGAATTACTAAAGGATTACGATTTCATGATACACTACCACTCAGGGAAGGAAAATAAGGTGGAAGATGCTTTGATAAGAAAGGATCATGGAGTTTTGAACGTGATGAGAATTGAAAGGGATCCTATTTTCATGGATCTAGTGAAGATGGATATGGGAATTACCATGGAAGGTGAAACATCAATAATTTTTCAAATGGTTGCCAAACTATCTTCACTAGAAAGAATAAAGAGTTCTATAACCGATGACGAAGAGTTTGAAAAGAAGTTTAAATCTGTGAATGATGGGAGATTGAGTGACTTTGTGTATGAAGATGTAATTTTGAAATTTGGGAAGAGACTTTGGGTTCCTGATATCACTGATCTAAAAAGGGAATTGTTGGACGATGCTCATAGTTCCAATTTCTATATACACCATGGGAGCACCAAAATTTATAATGATTTAAAGGAACATTTTGGGTGGGACAACATGAATAGGGAGATTGCTGATTTTGTGTCATGATATTTGGTTTGCCAAAAAGTGAAAGCTGGAAGGCAACAGCCTGGTGGAGTATTGCAACCTCTTCCCATACCAGAGTGGATATGCGATAATATTACGATGGACTTTGTCATGGGGCTACCAAAGACTCCTAGAAGGAACGATGAAATATGGGTTATTGTTGATCGTTTTACTATGTCAACACATTTTATTGCTATAAGAGAGGATCTATCACTTGAACGTCTAGTAAGACTATATATTAATGAAGTTTTGAGAATTCATGGAGTACCCCTATCAATTATTTCTGATGGTGATTCCCGTTTTACTTCAAGATTATGGAAGACTCTTCAGAAGGCCTTGGATACTGAACTTCATTTGAGCACTGCCTACCACCCTCAAACAGATGGACAATCAGAACGGAATATTCAAACCTTAGGGGACATGTTGAGATCCTACTCACTTGAATTTTAGGGTATGTGGGATCAATATTTTCCTCTGGTAGAATTTTCTTATAACAATAGCTTCCATTCAAGTATTCAAATGGCACCATACGAAGCGTTATACGGAAAGACATGTCGCAGACCATGCTGTTGGGATGATGTAGGTGAAAGAAAACTCGTAGGCCCAGAATTGGTGGAGGAAACATTGGAAAAGGTGAAGGTAGTCCAAAAACACATTAAATTATCTCAATGTAGACAGAAGAGCTATGCCGATAATCGAATGAAGGATTTGGAATTATCAGGTAGGAGATCATGTTTTCTTGAAGGTATCTCCCTGGAAGGGTGTTATATGTTTCAGTAAGAACGGTAAATTGAGGCCCAGGTATATCAGACCTTTATAAATTCTATAATGAATTGGGGTTGTAGCTTACCGTCAGGAAATTCCGCCAAGTCACTCCAAAGTTCACGATGTGTTCCACGTATCACTGTTGAGAAAATACATGCCTGACCTAACTCATATACTCACCTAAAAGGAATTAGAATTGGAACCTGATCTGTCTTATTGCTAAGACCATGTCATGATTCTTGATACCAGAGAATAAGTGCTGAGAAACCGGACTACTCATCGGGTAAAAGTTCTTTGGAGAAACCATAAGATGGAAGATGCAACGTGGGAACCCGAGGAACTTATGATAATGAACCACCCGAGTCTTTTCATGCGGCAGTATTATAGAAATTTTTAGGAAGAAATTATATGAAGGAGGGGAGAATTTAACACCCCAAGATTCAACAATACGATTCTCTTTGAATAATAGAGTAACATGTGTTGTACGCAACTTCGAGTTCTAACACACACCACAACCAATCAAATTAGCCGTTATGAATAGTAATACCCACTTTTTGAAATTTTATAAATTTTATTTATTAAAATGGACGTAATTTTTGGATTCAAAATATCTAAAGTAGCTTAGGGTAAAATTTTGGTATTTTTCTGAACATATTCATATTTTGATGAATAGTGACAATTACTAAAATTTTATTAAATTTTTTTTTAATCGAAATAATTAATAGTGATAAATTTTAAACATGAGTGGTTTTAAAGTATATTTAGAATATATTATTACCATTTAATAAAATTTTTGTAATTCGACATAATTTCACATTTAAACCTGACATAAACAAGTATAAATCTTATGATAGTTATTATTTCTTAAAAACGCACTTATTGTTTTGACAGCGGGAATTAATTTTAAATTAATTTCTTCCACTTTTATGTTTTTAATTTAGAAAAATAGATTCCATATTTATGGTCAAGAGGTCCATATTTTTTAAATAGGTGACTTTTATTTTTATACATTTTGAATAATTATTTTGGTAATTATTTTATTTACCATGGTTAAAGGGTATATCCGGTAATTAAGGGTAAACAAATAATAATATAATAATATTAAATTACCCTAAAACATGTCCTAACACTATTTGTTTAAACATGTCCCACCATGGGAATCTTTGGGTCGATTTTGGGGCCCCATGGATCCACTTCTTTGTGATAATGACACTTTATATTAATAAATTTAAAGTAAATACAAAAATAACATAAGCATATATCCTTTAGAAAAATAATTTTTACATAGGGTTATGTATGTTATATTTCAAACTATAAATATTCATTAGAAATATAAAAAGCTTTCCTACATAATGGCCTTTTATTTATAATGTTTAGACATTGAATAATTAAATTTATTTATGACACAATAATGATGCAGTAATTTTCTTTATTAACGAATGAATTAAATAATTAGTATTATAAATGTTAAAATAAATATAATTTGAAACTTTTGATTCCCCACACGAATTGTATTGATTAACATGACATGATAGTATTTCTTAAATGAGTTTTTTTTAATTAATAATGTTTTTATGACTTTAAAAAAAAATCAATTATTAAATATTGTCAAAATTGACATAAATGAGTTTTTAAAACAAATATTATACTATTAATTGATATTCTATTCCTAAAAATCTAAAGTTCATCCAAAGAACTTATATAATGATAGGTGTATTATTAATGGACCACATGGGAGTCTCTTGGATGTTTATTGTATGTTTATTGACTATATAATATAAAAATACAAAGAGACTTGGTAAATGTCAAACTATTTAACTAAGAGTTAAATATAAATGATACTAGTAATATAGTGACCCAAACCTGTCTAAAATCTATTGTTTGAAAGGATTTCGACCCATACCCACTTTATACTTTTAATAATAAACTTTGGAGCCATTATAAACCGAATATGAATTTATTATAAATTAATACTTTAAGTTTTTTTCTAAAGAGCCCCTCCTCCCACTTATAAAAGGACACCACTTCTAACCAATTCATCATACATTCAAAGCCTTTTTGTTTGGACAAACCCTATCCAAATACCCTCTCAACCATCCTCCCTTAATCCTAGTTTCCTTCTTTTAGTCATAAATCCATCCTAAAGAGCCCTTTTGATCAAAACAAAAGGAAGAACCTGAAGTAGAGGTAATGTTTTCACCACCCCCTTTCAAGTTCCTTTCTTATTCAACTTCTACTTTCCTTGTTATTTCCATTATAAAATAATAAATTTAGTATCTTCTATATACGGTGATGTTATTATAAATATGATACAACAATATTCAGTATTCTATCCATCCATTGAATGACATGTCACCATACGTGCGTACATACGGCCTACCGTCTCCAAGTCGTGGTGTAATTTTCATTCAATACATTATTATTTAGATGGGTATAATAATGATGTGTAATTCTTGTAAATAACAAATATAACATGATAATTATTCGGTATATATGATATAACATCCAATTATATATTATTTTAATATCAAAAGAATGATATTATCACTCGTGTGTACGTACGGATTACCGTCTCCATGAACGCGATGAGATTCTTTCCCCATCGTATCCATTCAATAATAAATTATATTTGATGATTAAAAATAATTTTTAGAGACAAGATATAAATCTGTATATGAATAATATACATCCCATCCATAACAAATATGGCTCTCATAACAAAGAATATAATGAAAAACGAATCTGTTAACACTCGAAAAGATGATAATACTGAGATATTATTAACAAATCAATGTTAAAGGATCATATATGATGTTATATTAATGTATATGATTCTTTTATAATTTAATAACACTTATTTCACCATTATAGAGGAGGTTAACCTACCCTCAACAAAGTAAAAGTACAATGTAAGGGTTTATTTCAAAATCTCTTCATTATCTAAGGTAGTTTATACGTAATTATCTACTAGGACCTCTTTATCATCCACATCCATGTTTCAAAAAAATGTATTTCAAAACATTCTTACTATTTTTTATAATATGGTTTAAATTCATTTATACCCTTGTTTTCCTTTTTATAATAAGATTATAAAGGAATCATTGCAAAATTTTCCAAACCAGGTATGTTTTAACCTTTTCGAAAAAAATAAGGTAAGAATGTCTTTTTAACTTATAAGGCGGGTGCGACTATTTTCCGCCATTATAAAATCATTGAAGATTCCCTTACAAGATTATAAGAATATTTTCTAAGAAAATGATCTCATTTATAATTTTGTGACTTTTAAATGGTTTAAAAAAAGATATATTTCTCTCAAATAGTTTTGATTTCATCTATGTCAACATCCTTTGATGGATTTTAAGCATATTTGAAGATGATTTTTTATTATACAAAAAAATCATATTTTATTGAATTTTTTGTGATATGTTTGACTTTGGATGTGTTATTTTTATACCATTCATGGTTTATGGAGAAAGTATTGACATTTCGAATTCTATATTTAATACGAATGTTTATGTTATGTTTAAACCTGTTCATATGAAGAATGCACTGGACTTAATAAGTGATGGGTGGAGCCCGCTATAGCTCCTCGATGTATTGGTAGGTCTCATTAGAAAAACTAGTGTCTTGAAACAAGGCCTTGACAAATTCTTATTTTTAGTATTGGCACAAGGCCTTGACTATGTGGTTATGATAGTCTGGCATTATACATTCCATCATTATAAAAGTGGTTTTTGATATTTCATGTGATTATTAAACTAGTAGAATATCCATGAGAATAAGTAAATTGAATTATTTCATTTTATATTTTCTATATTGTACTGAATATCATGTTTAGAAGGCTTTTGTTTCAGTCATACATTGCCTTAAATGTTTATACTTATTTATGAATGTATCTGTTGTATTGTTATCCATACTGGGCATTTGAGCTCATCCCTTTCTATGTTTTATTTTTACCATGATGTGAAAAAGTATTTCATGAATGACTTGTATGGATAGTATAAGGGGATATGAGTGTGGAGAAAAGATGTTTTTGTAGTTTTCACTTTATGATGTATTGTAAACTTTATGAATGAATCTAGTGATTCCAAGTCTACTAAACTAATCGGCCTTTAGAGACATGATCTTTTGTGATCATGCCAATGTTATGTAATAATTCACTGACTTTGGGTAATTGGGGTTAGGAATTTACACACCAAATCACCCAAAAAACATTCAAAAACGTTTTCTAAAAAGGGTTTTAAGATCTGGTGCATGGCACGTTGATACGTTGCACCTGAATTCTTTAGGCCAAAGGGAAATACCTAATATCAAAACACACCTTGAGCAGCTTTAAAGGTTGTAGACTCTTCATCTTCCTTGGGCCATTCATATTTGACTATACCTATAATAATCATCCATGTAATAAAGAGCTTCGTAGATAATTGTTGCATAAATTAAGAGTTCTGTGATCGGAACTGGAAAATCATCCTTGGGATAATGTTGATTAAGATCTCTGAATTCAATGCAATCTCAAATTTTTTTCATTCTTCTTTTTCACAGGGACAATATTAGCCATCCATTTGAGATATTGTAATTTTCTGACGATGTTATCTTTGATAAGATTATCAACTTCAGCTTCAATTTTGGAGGCATAAGTTGGGTGTGTTCTTCTTGCTGCTTGCTTGAATCCTAGATGTTCTTATAGCAAACCCACATGATGGGTGGTAACATCGGCATCAAAACCTAACATTTCTGTATAATTCCATGAAAATAAATATCTATTTTTCTTTAGAAATATAGTACAAATTTCATTCTCTTTAAGATTCTTGGGTGCACTAATTAATGTGGTGCGTGGATCTTCTTTTTTCCCCAGATTTTTTCTCTGAGTTCATCCAAAGTGGTAGAGATACCCTCTTCAAATAATGGAGGAGCATCCCAGATATCTTTCTCTTCTTATTCAATATGTGTTACTTATTCTGTTTCTATTTTCATAGTTTATGATGAAGCATAATTTCCATGGTTTGGGGAGAAGTTAAAATATGAACATCATGGAGAAGAGGCTGCAATTTCTGTCCCTATTGATGATGGTGGGTATTTCTGGGCTAATAGAGAGGATATGATGTATTGAGAATTAACATCATTTTTTTCCTTTGTTATTTCTAAAACTTCTTTTGGCCTGGTTGAAGAAGTATAGAATTGCTAGATTTTAGTGGATGAAATGAAGAAATATCCATTTAAGCTTTCATAACTACTTGGTGAATCAAAAATTTCTCTCATGATATCTAGTTCGATTTCCATAACTGACATTATGGAAGTTTCCATAAGAGTGTTTAGATTTAGGTCTATCCTATAAATTTGACTAATGGGAAACACATAATCTATACTCACATGTATGAATGGGTTTACTGAAATCTTTTCCAAAATACTTGGAGCATTAATTTTGGAAACCTTATTTTTTGTGGATTTTTCTATTCCCTCAATGTGATAAAATTTTGCCTCAATGTATTGAGATTCACATGTTTTGAATGGGGATTTGTCACCATACAATGTCCTAATTTGAACATTGAAACAATATTTGAGACATTGATGGTATGAAAAAGGTACAACCATGTGTTGATGTAACCAAGGTCTTCCAAGAAAAATGTTGAAAGCTATGTCCTAACAAACAACCATGAAATCTGAATTAGATACAAGGTCTCAAAACTAAATTCTGATTGCAATTTCGCCCAGAGGTTCTTGTTCATTCTTATTGTATCCTTGAAACATCAAATTAGAAGGAGATAAATCAGATTCGGTGAGGCCCAATTGAAAAAGTGTACGAATAGAAGTGAGATTGACTCTTAATCCATTAGTAGTGAATGCCCGATGGATGTCTATATCATTGAATTTTACAGATAGATTCAAAGGTTAGATATGTACTTCTACAACAACATATTCATATTCATCTATAAAAGATATCACTGCATGGAATTATGCAGGATCATTCTCTATATGGTAGACCTCAACTGCAACAATTTCAGTTTCAAATTCTTGAGGACTTGACAAAGCCTCAATAAGAACCTCTCGAAGATCTTTTGATATATTCAAGGCATCCAGAATTGATAACTTGGTCAGTACGGGGGCCAGATGTTTCAAGACATCATTCTTTTGGCCCAAAGGTCTTTGTTTACCATCAGGAAAATGTGGTTTTGCTGGTACCTTGGAAGCTGATGCTTTGGCAGTAGATGCATCCCGTATCAGAGTAGGAGTTGGAAATACTCCTGGATTTGGTAGATTAGAACAACTAGGTCTATCTATTTGCTGAGAAGAAGAAGGTGTGACCTCTAACCGGTCATCCAAAATAACAGTGTTAGGATGGAATCTACAATGTTTTGAAGAACTTTTTTGTTCCCTTTGAGCCCAGTGAAGGTCTTTTCCACGAGTTTCTACTAAATATATAGTTCTAGACGGGTAGGATTGAAATAGTGGCTTCTGGAATATTCACTTCTTTCCCTTTATCCTAGACCTCTGTCTATTACTCTAATTCCTCTATTAGATACAGGGAACATAGGCTCATAATAATTGAAACTATCATTGGCATAAGGATCTGTTAAATGGATCATATTAATAGAACCACATGTAAATTCTTCATCTGATGAAGATTCTTCCAGATTAAGTAGTTCAGGTTATTCTATTTGGTGGGGCGGTTCCCATGCTGTTGAAGTAGATGGCATAAAAACTGCTAGAGTCAAAGACAATATAGGCTTCGACACGATCTTTTCTTCTTCTGACTGCTCTTCTATCTTTACATTATGCTGCTTCTTTGAGGATTTTCCTTTTGGTGAAGGGGGTTTTTCTATTGAAGACATAATAGAAGACAAAATTGGTTGATTCAATTGAATTCGTAAAATGAGATGAGTTCGGTTGATCATTTTCCTTATCATCCAATCATCATACTTCTATGTGTTTTTTACGATTGACTTCATGCCACTCACCTTCTTCCTCTGGATCAGTAGCAGTAATACATGATACCTGGGTTGAAGAACCTTTCATTTTTACTTGTTTAGAGACCACCATATATTTCAAGAGGTCTTTTAAGACAAAACACTCCTAAATGGGCTGCCCTAACATTTGATGAAATGGGAAATAGTTGGGGAGGTCCTAATCTTCTTCTTTGTTCGGCCTTTTGGGCCTTGACAACTGAACCAGGTTGTTTTCCAGAGCCGAGATGAATTATCCAAGAACGTTTTCATTCTGGAAAGAATAAACATTGTTCTTTAAATCGTCAAAATGCTTCCACATTTTATCTTTTTGATCATCTTGGCGAGGAGGACATTATTTTTGACACTCAGGAGGTGGAGCCCTTCGATATAATGAAGGTTTTGAAGTGGAAGCATGTACAGGTACTTGATTAAGTGTAACTATTGCAGTCTCTGATTTCCATATTCTCCTTCCTAGAACTGATGGAAATACACAATTTTTAGCCTTATTCTTTATAATAGAATCTACAATTTGCTGAGAGATTGAAGTAAGGTCTCGAAACCCTAATGTGTATTTCACAGGGATCAACGGTGTGCGTAATTCATCATGCAGATTTGCCACACATATTGGAAATAATTCTTATTGAGGTATTACTAAACATAAGGAATATGTTAATCCCTTCCATCAAGCAATGAAATCTGAGACTCATTAATTTTTTACATTGATTACAATTGGTAAGATAAAAAACTTTCATCTTTGGGAATGTTGGGCTAAATTGAAGAATGAACCTTTGACGGAGATCTTCCCACCCAGTAATTGATCGATATTGAAAACGTGTATACCAGACCAAAGTAGGTCCATGTAATGACTGCACAAAACACCTGAGCATAACTGCTTATTTTTATTGAGGAGTTCCAATCATAGGATCACAACAAGAAACAAAATCTATTAAGTGTTGTTCTGGATCTCCCAAACTAATAAAAATTTGGAATGTGGTATACACAAAATTAGATGGGGGAGGGATTGAATCTACCCATTTAGGGTAAGCTCTCCTTTCTGGTTGAAATTGGGCATGCATTACCTCCATAGCTATCAACTGAGCTTTTAAAAACTCATTGGTAGACATTAATTTTTTAGAGACATTTGGTTGAGCTTGGGCCTAAGAAGGTGCGATAACTGGAGTTTGGATGGGTATGGCGATGGGTACTGCCACTGATGGTAGTATTGCAGATTGTTGTCACATATGACCCATAGGATTGGACCTGTGAGAGTGTACATGTAAAAGGGGATTTTCTTGGTCCATCCCAGTAGCTGCAACAAATTCCCTTGGTGGATTAACTCCAGTATGCTTATGAGAAAGAATACCTTGAAGTAGTTCTGCATTTAACCCCCTTAAGTCCTTCATTTCTTCTTCTTGGTGTGAAAAAATTTCTTCTAATGAGAGTGATTGTCCTTCTCCAGAGGTTGGGTGGAATATAAAC
Organism: Viscum album; assembly: GCA_963277665.1. Lineage (NCBI taxonomy): Eukaryota > Viridiplantae > Streptophyta > Magnoliopsida > Santalales > Viscaceae > Viscum > Viscum album. The sequence goes on from OY728138.1 coordinate 898,715,464, forward strand.
ATACTTTTACCCTTTTCATTGGAATGTTCCTTTTGGAGTATGGAAGGGAATTACCCAAAGGAATTTCTTGCCTTTGTGGAACCCTCTGTCTTCTGGTACGCACACCTTCTTCATTTATTTCTCTGTGTAGAGACTCTTGAAAAAGAACTTCTTCATATGATCCCTCTGAGTGAGCCTCATGCTCTGAGGGGATTAGTGAGAATGACATTGATGACATTTATTGATGCATAACACATTGCAGACCTTCTGTCAACGCTTCTGCGATACTTTCTTCTACCATGTTCTTTATGAGACATTGCCTTTTGTTTGGTTGATCCCTCAAAAACTTCATGATGATCCCTAATTTGGAGGGAATCTACTGATAATTCAGCCCTATATTCCTCTTGTGGATTATTTTCTAATCGAGAGAAAATCGACTTTCACTGAGCAAGAGATTGATAATTTGAAAAATTCACTAGTCCAGTGGAATAGATCTGTTCCTATTTTTCCTGCTCAACTCCTCAAATCCTATCTGTTGATCCTGAGGATTGGATTTAAATAGTCTCTGGTCTGGTAAGCTAAGGTGTCTCTTCATCTTCTACATCTAAAACTTTCTTAAAATCTCTTCAAATTTTGCAGACTTTAGTCTGAAAATTAGCCGGATGCATCATCCATTATCCACTCAAAAAACCTAGATCAGATGACCTATGGATTATTTCTGACATTTCTATCACCTGATTATGTGCATGCTCTAAACGTGAAGCCTATTCGATATTCTCATTTTCTTGATGCAATATTAATTCGACAACTTGTTCTTTATATGCCTGACTTTGGGAAGAACTAGTTGAGGCATGTTCTTGGGAATTCCATTTATTACACACAAAACTAGTTAGATGTGGCCATCCATGGGAAATAACATTGCATGTGACCACTTCTGGCAGGCTTTGTTAACTGGAGAGAACAGTGAAATGCAATGCTCCATGAACACCCCATCTCCTAATATGAATACCGGATGAGGTATTGGTAATTAACTGGCACAACCTTTTCAACGTTCCAAGGCATGAATGCTGAAGGGATCTCTACTTCTTTTCACCCTTTGGATATTGGGAAAATGAGAGAGATGCCAAGTCAATTTGGCATTGAAACACTTATATTATATTTACAATATATTTATATTCATCATAAAAAAAATTTCTCTTTTAAGTAAAAATGTTTTTTCCATATATTGAGAAGAATATCGTGAATACAATATTCTGTCAACATTTCTAGAATATCATATTGAGAGTTAACCAATGTCCAAAACAGGAATTGTATTTCCTCTATCGCTAGTTGTTTTCTCATATTTAGCACTTCCTCTTTGTCATTTGATGAATATTCTTCTCCCTGATTAGACCAAATACAGTGCTTCTTTGTTGCTTCATAATATTCAACAAGATTGGTAGAGAATTCATTTGTGAAATTAGAAGATGAATGACCCAGGGGTGGTTCAGATAAAGACCTACACCCCAGGCTATCTTCTGATTGAGAATGTATTTCACCTACGAGGGTAAGGCATCAAACATGACTGGCTTCGCATTTTCATGTTCCTCAAGATAAGAGGGATTTATCATTACTACATTGTCCATTGAAGAATATTCTAGGAAATGCGAATTACTACTGCGGAGAGGACATTCACACCTAAATTCATCATCATGGGGAGGACCACCATGGTGGGTTACAGTAAAAGATGAAAACTCTTGCTTCTTGGTCTTCTAGCCACACATAAGGTTATCGTGGCTCTCAATTGAAGATGATACTTCAAGATTGACCTAATTTTCATGAATCAACCCTTCATGAGGAAGTGTCTGATGAAGACCTTTGGAATTATTTTTGTTACTTCCAGAATCTAGAAATGAGGGAGAAGAATCTTGAGTTGCAATATACAATTGCCTGAGGGCATCAAGAAATACCACATTGTGCAAGGCCTTATGATAAATTGGCTCAAGATTTTTCAACTGTTCTGGATGGGTCTTTTTCATGGATGCCTTCTTACTCACTTTGGAAACTAGTTTTTCACAAAAGTGGTTATCATTGGTTGGTGTATGTGACTGCTTAAGAGAAATGGTCAGGTTAGGCTGATTATCTCCATTTAAATCGGATGTATGTGTCCTACATGATTGTCTGTAAGACATGGGGGAGTATACCCCCACAACCCTCCTGGACTAGGACAAAGGCATGTATATGTTCTGTAATGACATGTTGACGAGTCACTACACGAATAGGGATAGATTTATGATTCTTTCCCTATGATGCTGCTGAATTTGTTTTAATATTCTGACATGTATCTAGAATATGGGCAGTGATTTTCTTCTGCTCTTTCACCATTTTCAAATGTGCTTAGTGACATCAGCTGTCAGAATAGGAATATAAGTCTATTATATGTTTGGAGTAGGTGTGTGTTCCTGCTCCTATCCTTCTTTTCCTATCAGTAAATTCTGACAGTACTCATGTGTGGGGGTAGAAAGTTGGGTCTGCATCCATTTTGTCATTGGATATTTCCAATTTACATATGAGGGTGATACCAAATGAGACTGTTGGTTAGCATGATGAATCACAGGTGTATGTGCCTGCTGATTTTTCTCCACCGAATATGATTGATGAACATTCTTAAATACTGGAAGATGAGACTACTGGCGGAATTGATGAATGTAAGCAGGTGTGTGTGCCTGTTTATAGGTGTTCAACACATTTTATTGGTGAACTACTTTGGTTACAGTCAAACAAGCCTACTGAATGACTGATGAATAATAAATATGTGTATGTGTCTGCCTATAGTACTCCACCAGAATTTCATGGCAGGATTGATGTGTTACTACCAGACGAGTCTCCTGGGCAGTGAAATCCGGACAGACAGGTGAATATGCCCTCTCATTGTTTGCCATCAAGTTAGATTGATGGACTTATCCAGATGTGGTAGAGGTATGAACATACGCCTTGTTGACATAATTTCTCCTCTGAAAGGTCATCTTGAATGCTCGGGTCTGAGGAACCTAGGTAAATCACCTAGAGGGGATACCCTCATAATGTTGTGGGTGCACTACCGCACGAGTCTGGCGGCGATAGTTGGTGGCATTCCTCCGGAAGGGCTCCTGTATTCTTGAACTGAGGCCTTGAGTGACCTCATCATTTAGATCCCTATAATATGGGAGGGACTTGTGGTTTCGTTTCTGGGATAATGACCTGAAACGGTTTGAGACGATGGTTGGCACCACCTGCTTCCTGACCACTAGTCGTCGCTGTCCGGACAACCAGGGTGAGTTGTTAACATGGAGGGATTGTCGAGTGGCCTCCAAAGTTAGGATGGTACCGTTTTGATGGTATTCCCTCACCAATGCATTCGAGACCTAGTGTTGAAGATGCAGAGCACACTAGTGGAAAAACATAAAATAACATCGGTTTTTTAAATTTTTGATGTCAGTTTTAAACTGACGTCTATAAAGGTTAAGTTAAAAATATGATTTTCGGTGTCTATTATTCTAAAACAGACATCGAAAATAATTTTTGTAAGAGTTTTGGGGTCGGTTTTACATAAAACCGACGCCGAATCAAATTTTAGACAGGATTTTCGGTGTTAGTTTTAGATAAAACAGACGCCGCAGACCTGGTTTTCGGCGTCAGTTTTATCTTAAACCGACGCCGAAGACCCGGTCGAACCACCTTTCGGTATTGGTTTTAGAAAATACCAATGTTGAAGTTCATTTTTTTTTATACTTTTGGAATCAGTTATTTAATGAACCGACGCCAAAAATAAATAAAAAATTATAAAATAATTACAATTACACTTCAAAAAAATTGAAAACCCCTATAAAAATAACATAATATACAAAAACAATTAAATAGTATTTATCATCAAATGCCTCGTATAACTTCAATGCTTATATCTAGTTAATCAAAAAAATTGTCTACACATTTTTATTATAAATTAAAATTAAAATACATGTACCTGCAATCAATGACTTCAAGAAATTTTGTGACATTTGCAAGTCCCATGACTACAGAATTTATGACATGCTCATTGTTGGTTATTTTTGAATCATTCATTTGATTATTAGTTGGTTCAAACACCTAATATATCAAAAGATTTATGTTTTTGAACCCATATGAATTATTATTTATAAATATTAGAATAAAAAATCGTCAAATAATAATCATACATAACAATTTCTTCAAAAAAGAAGATTGAATATGGGACAAATCAGTTTGGGAATAATGTTGTTCATAATTCAATACCGACAATAATATTGAATGATATGAAATTAAACAATAGAATAATATGGAAAAAATATATAACAAATTTAATAAAACTAACCTTATGAAAATAAGTAGTTTCCCTAGTTGTGATTATCTCATACATGAATCGTAGAATATAATAACCACATTCAACATGTCCATTTTGATGATGACACTGCAGTTATGAAACATTTAACTAAAAAAATATATAAAAAAAAATATAAAAACTAATTATATGTACTTCCACATATTTTATGTTCATTGGTTTCTTTTCTGACATGTATTCCTTTTTAAAATGATTCCATGAACTGCATTTTTTTATAAATGAACTAAATATACCTGTCTAAACATTAAAAATTAAACATAATAAGCTTATAAAAAATAAAAAAACTTACCAGTTTAATAAGGTGAAAAATGGTTTACACACTCCTCCTAATAAAGAGAAAAACCAATATAAGGTACATTCACTTGAAAAAAAATACGCCTATCATCCAATGACCCCTACAATAAATAATTTCACATTTGATGACATTATAATTATCTTTAGTTCATAATTATGTTGATGTTCTTACTTATCAAGAAATGGAAAAAACAAGCACTAAATCTCTGTCTGTGTTAATCTCTCGGATATATATTGTCCTCTTTCATGATTCTTCACATGTTTGGCTTCCAAGGAAATTTACTCTGGATCTATAAAGCTATAAATTCTTGTTGTTTCTTTTATAAAAAAAAGCTTGTTTAGATAACTAATTTAAAAAGAAAATATAGTTAGTCAACGACATAACAATATTTTATTAAAGAAATAGCAATTCAAATGTTAATTTACTTACCTAGTAAACAACTGCACCAAACTCTATGTGATCTATTCAAAATTAACTAAATTCATGATATATTATTTAATTAATTCCAATCCACAATTTATTCCACATATATCGGGCATCATCCGAAACTCATAAATAAAATTCTAGGAAGAAGAGGAATCAGATAATCTTTTTAACCCATAAGAACTATTAGAAGTATCTACAGCCAACTATTTTTGAAGGTTTTGTTGCATTTTTATAGTTTCTTTTGCTTTCAGATATTCCTATATGTGTTAAATGTTAGAAAACATTATATGTAATTTTGAATCATTTGTAATTAATATTAAAAAAACACATACCTCATGTGAAATATAATGAAGAAGGGCAGTTGGACAAGGTAAAAAATGGCCCATACATTCCCCGACACTGGTGATCTCTACAGAAGGATATGGTAGTAGAGTAGTAGGATCAATAATTACAAGTACTGATACTCTAACCTGGCCCATCTGCATAGGCTGATGATGTACCGAGTCCCCCACAAAATGAACCTGTCCTAACGCAATAATATGTACATGAGGATCTCCCAAAAACAACTCACAATATAAGGCTTGCTCCGAGGGAGGAGGTGGAGGCTCAAATTTAGAAAGTTGGGAAGGGTAGTCCGGATGAGGAGGCTGAGAAGGAAGAAAAATGAAAAAGTTATATTAGGGTTTAAAATTTATAAAATAGAAAAATTGATTAAAATAAAATAATATACATCGAAAGGTTGCATAGACGGGACAGGGTAAGTAGATGGGGCAGGGTATTACGGGTGAGTAGGTTGAGAATGATGAAAAATGAAAAAGTTATATTAGTGTTTATAATTTATAAAATATAAAAACTGATGAATAGTAAATACTATATCTCAGAAGGCTGCATAGAGGGGGCAGGGTAAGCATATGGGGCAGGGTAGTCTGGGTGACCAGACTAGGAAGGCTGAAAAAAGAAAAAATTATATTTGTGATTATAATTTATAAAATAGAAAAATTGATGACAAATAAATAATATACCTGGAAATGCTGCACAGACTGTGATTGTCTTGCCAAGTGTTCTAATAAATTCTTCTGCACTGCTGCTTGAATTTGATCACCCTTAGACTATTTCATATCTTTCATATATTCTTTTAAAGATTCTATTTCCGGGTCTTTTGATTGCATACTCTTACCAAAAACCTTCCGAATACTAACACCTGCCTGATATCGTCTAACACGGCCGGGGTGTTCTGCCTTTCCCAAAGCAGTGGCTGGGATGTACATCCTACCCTTATGGATAAAAGAGAAATGTGTCTCTTTCTCCTGAAGTTCATCTTGAAATGAAAAATAAAAATGTTATATTAGTGTTTAAATATTATAAAATAGAAAAATTGATAAAAAATAAGTAATATTTACTTACAATTTTATCATCCACTTGATGATCTTCCTCTGTAAGATATTGTTCATTTTTTCTTCTTCATTCTCGTTTCTATTTCTCATGGCGAGTGGGAGGAGATGGAAGACCAAACTGGGCCTCTTCGGAACCACTACTTAATGGAGCTCTTAATGCTTCAAATTTTTTCTACAATCATTTTCTGCTCCAAATACGAATACCATCTACGTGATAAACAATGAGGGTATATGTTTTTCAACTAGATATCCTAATGAGAACTCCCAGAGGCCTGTTATATACAAATAAAATACTATGTAATAATAAAAATATAGCATAAATTTTAAAATATAAAACAATTACCATATCTGAAATTTCTCTTCCTGACGGCTGTCAACAAATCACTTCCATGTTTCTTCATTTATATACGAATACTTAAAACATGGTCTTTCAAACCATCTCTTTCCAAAAACATAATTTCTTGTCAGTTTGGTTTTAAAATCTCTCAATCGAACCGCCACTAAAGGGATATGTCTTTTCTTAATTTCTATGGTTTCCTCAAAATTGAATGTCATCTGTAATTGAATAAATTAAATATGTCATTTAAAATATATAATTTTAAAAAAATGACATAAAAGAAATAAATTATGATATTTTACCATCACGGCCTCCCAAATCTGTTGCTTCATCGTCCTGTCCACAGACTTCCAATTAGGATATAAAATACTAATCCTAAAATGGCTCTGCATCGCTATATAACTAAAAAACTGAACTACATTTGGGCCAACTACAATATTATCATCATCAAAATCGATGTGTACTTTATTATCATCACGAGAAATTGATAGTTTTGGTAAATTTGTAATACCACATTTACCAACTAGAGAACTTGATTTTTGAGTAGTAACAAGAGAAGTCTCCTTCACCGAGGACGCAACAGTAGTCCTGCAATTTTTTTTTGTAAATTAACAGTTTTATTTCATTAAATAAGTATATTACTGAATATTTAATAATATTTCAAAATAGGTATACCTCGGTAACTGCTCCTCTCTATATTTATCTGGCATTGCTACTAGAAAGTGTAATGAAATTTTTTATACAAGCATATCATTAGAAAACCGAATAATTTGAAACAAGGAAGAAAAAAATAAGTAAGTAAAAACATAGGCATGCATTTGTAAGTTTCAAAAATCGACAGAAAATATAAATATTTACTAGAAAAATTAGGAGGCTAATTTATTGTTTTCTCACATGCCTTTATCATGATCAGTACGTACTGAATGCACTATGTATATCTTTTACTCATTATAATCATCTAGAAATTGTTTAATAGATGAATAAGGCTCATGTAAATCACTAACATCATCAGAATCATATACATCACCCAAATGGTATCTTTTTCCTTGAAATACAACTGACCACTGATCATTCGACAGATCAATGATATAAAATACTTGTTTTTCATGTGTCACCATGATAAATGGTTCCACGTTGTAATTAAATCTTTTCAAATCAACCAGTTTAAACCCATATTAATCATGTTTCACGCCACTATTAATATCAACCCAATTACACTTAAAAATAGTGACTCAAAATTTAATATAATCAATTTCCCATATGTCTTCAATAACTCCAATATATGACGTTGATGCAGAAATTTGGGTTTTATAATTGGCACTCGAAAAATTAACTGCTTTAGCGAAAACCATCACATAACTATTCTGAAAGGTACTCTTTTCAACCAGGTTTTTTGTGTAAAATGTGTAGCCATTGATATCAAAACCAGATCATGCGATCACAATTAGAGATGGTCCCCCTTCTAACCACTTCAATGTTTCTAATACAGATATATCTGGGGTGACTTTCTCTTTAAACCATGAAATAAATGTCTTCTTATGCTCAATCATCAAACACTTTTTGTTTCTTTTCTGATATCATAACTTTAATTCAGTAATATGTGAGGATATAATGGTTGAACCTCATCTGTGTTGTTCAAAATATATAAATGTTCTTGAATCACTTCATCACGTGGAATGATCTTTACCTTTAATACTCAATCCCCTCTACCTTCATTATCAACTATCATATGTTGAGATACAGGGAGGCAAATATGCTCCACCTCATTCAAATAATATGTACAGAACTCAATCACCTATTCTGATACATATTTTTGAACAATATAGGCCTTTGGTCAACAAGTATTTTTAACATATCCTTTCAAAATTTTCATATATCTTTTAAAAGGATACATCCATCTTAAATAAACAGGCCCACATATTCTTATATCACGCACCAAATGAATCAACATATGAACCATTATATCAAAAAATGTGGGTGGGAAATACATTTCTAGTTGACAAAGAATAAGAGTTGCTTCATTATCCAACACATCTAACAAATTTGGATCAATGACTTTTTTTAATGGTTGGGGACAAAGCCTCATTTATTGTTAAAGCAAAGCAAGGACCTCTTTTAATAGGGTAGAGGGATACCCATTACATATCCTGAAGGCCCAGTGGGAATTTTAGCCCATTACATGACCCATAAGCCCATTTTGTTTGGCCCAAATCCCATTCTGTGAATTGTACTACTACTGTACCCGCACTGTTATAGTACTGCACAATACCCGCCGCTGATACTATACTCTGCCGCCCCTACAGTGACATGATGCCACTACTGGTAGATTATGTTGCATCAACACATGTTAATCATGAGATTTCATACCTATTAATTTACAATCCTACAATGACACAAAATTATTCACATTTGAAGAAAAACCACTGTGCACTTTAATACCATCAAGACACTGACAAAAATTCATCTATTCAATCTTGCTTAATGTGTGGAAAGCTGGAGGTAAATATAATCCATTTCCTTTCACAGCGGGAGCTAACTCCAAACATATTATCATTAATATCAAGTCCAATATAGATTTCAATCAATATTTGGTATTTCCATTTATGTCTAACAAAGTTCAAATAAAATTGTCACATATGTTTTTCTAAACATGCATAACATCAATGTTATGTTTTACCTCTAAAAATCTCCAATAAGGTAGTTCATATAAAATAGATTGCTTCTTCCAGATATGTTTTTAAAAACCAGAACTTCTTCTCATTCCAAATGTCAAATCAATATCTTTCACTCTGTCATAGTATTCTTCAGTTGAAAATGGTCGAGGGGGAAGGTTGTATTCTTGTAAACCGTTAAATTATTTTTTTAATCTATGATATGGATGATCTATTCTCAATAATCTTCGATGTCCCATGTACATTGTCTTTATTCCATTCTGCAATTGATAATATGATGTTTGTTCTTCAAAAATTGGACATGCATTATGTCCCTTAACATTATATCCAGATAAGTTTCCATATGCAGGAAAGTCATTTATAGTGAACATTATCATTGCACACAAAAGAAAATACACATTCTTTTATGCATCAAAAACATTAACACCTTCCTCCCATAGTAGTTTCTAATCATCAATCAACGGTGTAAGAAACACATAAATATTATTTCCCAGTTGTTTTAGTCCAGAAATCATCAAGCTCATCATAACATATTTTTTCTTCATACATAGATGTGGGGACAATTTATAAAGTACCAGAAAAATAGGACATGAACTATATTGGCTACTGAGGCTCTGATATGGATTCATTCCATCAGTACACAATACCATTCTGATATTTCAAGCCTCACTTCCAAAATCATGCAATTTTTTATCAAAACTCTTCCACTATGGTGAATCGGCAGGGTGTCGTAATTTACCATCAGAGATGCGCTCTTCTGAATTCCATATTAACCTTTATAAATCAATTGAATTTGCAAATAGACTCTTCAAATGAAGAACTATTGGAAGGTACCAAATTTCTATAGTTAGATTTTTGATTATGGTACCAAAAAATAAATCAGAATTGAATTATCAGAATTGTATGAAAAAAATATTGGATGATATCATTAGAAAGTGCAAAATTGATTTTTCATGACATTACGTGAAATCACCTAAGAATGAATCTGAGTTGACTTTCTCATCTATCTTATAGCGTGATGTCCCACATGTAGGAAAACATGATAAATGTTGATTTTCTTTCCTATATAGTACACAATCATTGGGGAAAGCATGTATCTTTTTATACCCCAATCCCATTGGGAATAATATTTTCTTCACCTCATAATTGGAATTTGGAAGCCCACTACATTTTGGAAGTAGCTCTTTTAAAATATCAAGTAATCTGGATAAAATTTTATCACTCCACCCATTTTTTTCTTTTAAGTTAACTAATCTCAAAACTGCTGATAAAACTGTATATTTACTGCAACTAGGGAATAATGGTTTCTCAGAATCTCTATAAAATCGTTCAAAAGTTGGTTTTTATATGGTTTAAATACCTAAATCATGAATTAATTCTTCAATACGATCCTCTACCTCATTATGAATATCGCCATCAACATTGGATGTTTAATTTTCAGTTCTTTCACCACTCAAGATCCAACATATATAATTAAGGCTAAAACCATAGCAAATGGGATAATCCTTGATTTCTCAGATGTTTAACTTTCTCATATTTACACACTTCACAGATGGAAAAAAATAAAATCAATATTTTAAAGATTCTATTTAGAAAATTCCAAAAAATTATCAACTCCTTTTTCATTTTCACTAGTGGTTCTTCGTAAATTAATCCAATTACGATCCATTAATACCTGATATCACAATAAAATTTATAAATATATTAAAACATATAAAAATTTAAATATGTATCATATAAATTGTAAACAAAAACACATTTAATAAAAACTAATGATAATCAGAAATGAGACATCAGATATGAAACACGTTTACAAATAGATTAAACCGTTTATTTTGATATTATATACATTCGTGTTATATTGGTACTATAATTTATATATAATATCATTCATTTAAAATTTATTAGTTCATTTTACATAGTTTCAATATTTCGATGTTGCATGTGTCAAAAATATTGATGAGTACATCAATTTAAAGGATGCAGTAAGTGTATTGGGTAAATTTGATTGGAGTCAATGTAAAAAATAATATTTTTTGACAGAATATTTAAGAATGTCTATTGAAAGAATATTTAAACATGTCCTAACACATTTAAAATAAAATAAAAACTAATAATTAAAGAAAATCAATAAAAAAATTGAATGATAAATGATTTATCTACAAAATATAAACAAAACGTACAAAATTTGAATTTCAACCTGAATGGAGAACTTCAATCCAAACTGCGCTCGGTATAATGACTTAGAAAAAAACACTACACAATCGCTTCGAACAATGATAATACAAATAAAAAATAATTATAAACAACAACTAAAGTCAAACCAATTTTTAAAATTGATTAAAATAGTGTTATGGAAGAAGAAAAAAACAATGGAAGATGAAACAAGAGATAAAAATGAAGAAAGCAATCCTGAAATCATGAAAGCAGAACAAAACATTCCACAATGGCCTTCCATGATAAAAAATGATCTTTTAAGGTCTTCGAGAGTCCAAGGCACCGTAGTGGATTTCGATTTCGATGATCCAACAAAATGAGGGTTTAAGACCCTGAGTAATTTTATAGTACATTCGACGTTGGTTTTTAAACAAACCGACACTGAAATTCTTAAAAAAATATTCAGCGTCAGTTATTCTCAAAATCGACTCCGATAATCAATTTTTTTTATTTTAGGCATCTGTTTTAGAGAAACCCGATGCTGAAACTATAACTTATGGCATCGGTTTTCAAGAAAACCGATGCGAAAAAGTTTTTTTTTATTTTCAGCGTCGGGGTTTCTCAAAAAGATGCCCAAATATTTTTTATATTTTTGGTGGTGTCATGTTTCCTAAAAATCAAAGCCAAATTTTTTTCAAAATATTTTCCACATTGGTTTTGTGAAAAATGACGTGAAATATCATCCAATAATTTTTGTTGTTGTCACTTTTACTAAAAAGTGACACCATAAATTTACCTCAAATACTATTGGAATCATTTTTAAAAAAACCAACGTGATTACGTCGACGTTAAATCCTATATTTCCACTAGTGACATGTGATTTCGTCTTTAGGGAGGACTAGGATCCAGTAGGAGTAGCGGTTGAGGAATCCATAGGTGTGAACATTAAATAATCCATTCTGTGTTTCAAAGAGATCATGGAAAAGAGTGCATGTTTAATATAGCAGACATAATCAAGATAGGTGTGGCTAGAATATATCTTTTGGATGAGAACATATGTCATTGATTTCTTTGTAGGTCCTCATATGGAGTTTAATAGGGGCTTAAAAATAAGCAAAACATCATTTAACATGGTTAAGGATTCAAATCGGGTTCACCATTTTTTTGATTCTTCTGGAAATGGGGATGACCTTGTTTATTTTAGGTTCAAACATTCTAATCCATTTCTAACGGGTTTATTCATTAAACTAGAAACACCCAATGATTCTATATCCATTGGGACATACTTTCCAACGGTAGTTATCATTATTTATGGATCGATGAGGCTTAATAATTTTCATTGGATAAGAGGATGGGAGGTCATGCACATCACACCCTTTTGGGTGGAATTATTGCCTACTTCGGGACTCTCTTATAGATTTAATTTATGTTCATGAATCCTTATTAATTCACCAAGAATGGAAATGAGTTTTCCTTTATATTTGGCAATCAATGATTGATATGTATGGGATTTAGAGATTATTTTATATGTATTTGAGGTTCTTCATCGATATAGAATCATACATATGTATTGGAGAATCATAGTCAATGGAATCCTTCAATATTTTATATAGAAATATCTTGGTCATTCTGATGACCATACTGGTTTTAAATCCACTTAGCGGGGCACTTGAAGTTTATTGTCATTCAGAAAGACAAGGATTATTTCAGAGTTGGGATCATACCCGCAGATGGGCTACCTAAGTATCCTCATTAAAAAGGAATTAGAAATCATGTAGTTCGATTAGAAGGATATAGTTTAACATTATATGGAATGGAAAAGAATTAATGAAAGATGGGATTGAACCTTATAAAGGCTTTGTATGTACTCTACTTTTAAGGCAGAGATCAATGTCCACATAGATCATGAAAAGAAATATGGGGTTTATACATGGTTAATGGCCCAAGAAGAGATGTCATGATTAGTTTAACACCCAAATCCCATGTGAGTCATTATCAGTGTGAGAAACATGAGGTATTTGTAAATTTGACGATGGTACCATGAATGTTGCAGTCATGAAAAATGATGTGGGTCTTACATATGTATGATTTCCCAATTAGATGAAGACGAGGACTTACTTTAGGAATAAAGCCCAGGAGTAGGGTCCATAAAGGTATTTTTACTTTATAGAGATTTGGTGTTTTAACATGAGGCTTACTCCTGACAAGGAGGCCCAAATTAAAAGGGACATAGGATTGGGGTTTATTCCTAAGAAGGAGGCCCAAATCAGAAGAAATTAATATTGAAGTTTACTCCTGAGGAGGATGCCCGATGTTTAAGGAAAATATTACTGGGGATTTCTCCTGAGAAGGAGGCCCAATGTTAAAATAAAATTATGACTGGGGCTTACTCCTGAGGATGAGTCCCCGGAAAAGGGGACTTGAGTCTTTGGGCTTATTCCAGAGAAGGAGGCCCAAACCAATGTAACTTGTAACATGGGGCTTTCTCCTGAGAAGGAGGCCCAAATAAAAAAATATTCTCATCTCAAAGGATATGGTTATATAGGAAACCCCTATCCATGGTGACATAATGACTTTATGTAATGTGGTTTTGGGAGAGGTTCTCATATAATTCCTTTCAGATAAGGAAGCCAAAAAAAAGAACAATGCCATAAATGGATTTGAAGAGGGTTTTGAAGGATATGTCTTGAAGTGGATAGGTGTATTTGAGGAAAGGGGTTGACTATGAAGGAGGTGCGGAAGTATAATTTTGGCGCGCAATACCTGGTCGCGCATGTAGACTTGCACGACATGTGTCACCTTAGGAGACGAAGAATCTATAGGATAATACATGGGTGACTTTGAACTCATGCCCTTAGTATCATCCCTAGAGGATTCTAGAAGGGTGGTGTGTAAGTTCCCTTGAGAGGGAAAGGAGACGCGCAAGTGTCTTCATTTCCATTAAGGGATGGAAACTAAGGAACGAAATTATTGATGAGTTCTAACACTTTGGCCTTATTCTTCATCTATAAATCTTCCCTTCTAAGTAAAGAATCATCATAGAAGTGCTATGATGATGTTAGACAAAGACATGGGAGACACGAGCTTGAATCCGAGTTTAGAAAAATTCATCCCAAAATGGGGGGCCCACAAGGTCTATTTATATGCCACTGGACCCCATGGGCAAAAAAAAGAATAGGGTGCGCAAGTGACTTGTGTGACACGCAAGAAACTAGAGCGACTCCCTACAAATGGGTTATTGGCCCATTCCTTTGTCGATTGTTGATTTTCTTCAAAGGGTGACCATAATTGTGCTTTAGGTATACCCCTTTTCCATTCGTGTTAATCTGTGATAGAAAGGAGTGTCAACAGTTACACATTATTCAAGTTATTGTTCATTTCCTGAGATAACTAGGTAAGAATCACCATGAAATTTTGAACTCTACCTCCTATGGAATTGGAGATATCGTTTGGAAAATCACCACATTTTCCACCACATAGGTTTTCGGCCTGGTTTCTCCTAGTTCCCAACATTTTATATAATAAAATTGGTTTTAAGAAAACATTTTTATACAATTCAGGAATAAATAATTTATTTCTTTGTGAAATTACCTCTAAAGGCATATCTTATGGGATCCCTATGTATTTCATTTTTCTAAAATGGAGCTTATTTGGTGATTACATATACTTAGTCTCTTACGAAGGGGTTTCAATAATGTTTTGTAATCCTTATTCCCAAATTAACTAAATTGTGATATGATACCAACTATATTGATCCTTGAATTACTATTGTATCATTTTATTGGTAAACAACTTAAAATCATTACACAACAACGATACAAATGTTTAGTGTATTGGAAAAATTGGGATAATACAAAACTTTTACATCATAAAAAATAAAAATAGATTAATTCCTTATTCTCTATATTCTTAGTGGTCCTCATGTACTCTTTAGTAAATATAGTCTCATAAGGATATACATCAATGAAATAATTTGTGGAAAATACCGGTAAGGGGATGGATACAAACATGAATCAATATAACATGAGGGAGAATAATCATCAAAATCAAAACATAAGCATATAATCATGATCATAATCATTAGCGGAATCATTAGATAAAGGCATGGAATATGGAAATTCATAAAAATGTAACATCATGTCTTCAGGGTTAACTAATACATGTAGCTCTAAACAAAGCTAGAATCATGGTCACACAGAGCATATATGCATAATCATAACATCATAATAATTTTGAAAAAATATAGATTCTTATTCACACATATTTATCTTTATTTCATGATATAAATCACATTAAAGAATAAATTGGAGTTTTATATAATTCCAATCTCACCTGCCATATCACAATATTTACACAATCATGCATGCCACATAAAAAGTATAATTGTATTTTCTATAAAATAAATCAAGGAAATGAAATGGGTTTCAAGAGAATATCAAAAAGAATCATTTCATGAATAAACATTTGTATTCATAAAATAAAAATGTAGTGACATTCAGACTAATTAATCTTGAGTGATGAATATACAATCTCAAGAGATGTTAAAGGTTTGTTTTTTAGACAAAGAGTTCTTTCAGAAATTCAATGCGTTTGTTAAAAATTCAGTTTGGAATAATTATTTACCAAAAAAGATAATATAAGAAGAAAAGAAATTATATTTTGTGAATATTAATGTAATTCCTCACTAACTTTTAGAATGTAAGAGGAATAACACAAAGAAAGTAAATTTGGTCTTAGAATGCCCTAACCTTATATATGAATTCTTTAATAAGTTTAATGTCCAACATAATCAAATTAGATACATTACATAATAAATCAAGAACATATTTTTCATTTATTTGATGAATTATAGTTTTATTATGTATTTTTATATCCATCATGATGAGTTATATAGTTCAATTTGATCATTTGAGAGAGTTTTTTTCTTAGATTTCATGATCGGTTCACTTTGTATACATGTATGAAAGAGTGTTAAAAATGAGAATATTCTTATAAAATTGAAAGTAAATGTCATTAATGATCTTATAGAAGTTTATGTGGTCCTTTATTTTCTTCTTTAATAAATTAGGCCGATTCATTAGATTGAAAGTTAATGACAACTGGTTACATTAAAATGGTGGTTTTTCATTCATCAGAGACTAATTTTGTTTCATTATTTAATATTTTGTATATATGTTAGTTTTATAACTTAAAAATGGGTATAAAATTTTTTTAAAAACTTTTTCAACCATAATAATGTGTTTATTAACTTCCTAGAAGGTGGTAAAATAAAATAAAAAACACATCATCTACGATAGTGGTAAATCAACACCTCAGAGAAAATATTTTAAGCTGTAGAATAAAAGGTAGAGAAAAAGAGTATTGATGATGGATTATTACATGAAAATAATAGAATTACATTATATATAAGATAATAGAGTTCTCATTACACTTGGATAAGGTTAGTTGATGATATTATAAGAATAGAAAATAAATTGAAAAGAAATTAAAAACAAATAAAAGTTGATTTTACCTCTTGAATTTTCCTCCTTCAGAACATCCATAAATAGATTAGATTTGGACTTTTTGTTGAGAAAAAATGTTCATGTAAATGGGTAAGGTCATTTAGAAGCATATTAGGTATAAATTAGATAATATTTAAGGATTTGGAGGTGTGAGGAGATGGGTTGGTGAGCGGTGGTATTTATATCTTAGGAGAGGGGTGTTTTTTATTGTTTTATTCATTAGTTTATTTTTTTCATGACTCTAAATAGTTTAAAACCTAGCACTAAATATAATAAAATAATGTTCTAGGGTTTAATATTAATACATTAACTCATCAATTCATCATTTATGACTTAGTAATTTATGTATCTGTTAAAAAACATAAATTATAGTATTTCCCTATTCACCAAAGAATCCACTATTTTATGGAAAAAAATAATCCACCCTACTTTTTTTGACATGTTGAATTATAAAAATGGACTCAATTTTATGAAAATAATTATCTATATATTATAAATATGATTTTTCATTAAAATAATTAATTTTTCAAAAAAATACCAATGTTAAAATTATAAATATTTTAATGAAAATTTATAAAATTAATTAATGTCTCGTAAAATTATATTCTAATGATAAGGTAATATTTTATTAATTTACGAATCTAGTTTATGAAATTAAATTTTATTATAAATAATTATACTAATTATAAAATTGAAAATAAAAATTAATGTTGTGCTTAAAACCAACACTTAATTAATTATTTTTAATGTATTTATTGACTTATATTATAATATAATTATATTGTATTATCATTTATAAGATGAAGAATTTTTTTATACTTTTATAGGTTATGTTACTATTTAATTATCCATTGTACTATTCCTAATGGTCAATTTACTATTACAATAGTCATGTTACTATTCTATTGGTATATGTTCTTTAATTTATTTAAATATCACTCATTTTATTCTTCATTTATGCGAATCATATTTTTATTGGGATACCTATGATATGTATGTGTTTTATACAAAATAACATAATTGAAGGAATAGAAATTCAATTGATAATTGTTTTTGTGTCATTATAGGTACACTTTTTGGTATTGTGATATAATAATGGGAACCAAGTGAATGTGGATGATATTATATGTGAAAAAAGCCACAATGCTTGATCCACTCTAGAAAATATGTGAGGAATCCTAATATTTTATGAAATGGGAAAATGAGATGAATCCTGATGTATTATGAAATGAGAAATTGGTGTTGATTTCTAATATTTTATGAAGTTATGATCTCAGTTGTTGACCATGAAATTTGAAATGGTTTCTATACTTATGATCATAACACACATATATGACATGAAATTATGCTTCAATATTGATTTTTTATGAGTTATCACTCTTATGGTTCATTTATTTTGAAATGATAATGTTTTATTCCATGGACATTACATAGGATCTATGACGGAATGGTTATACAATTATTATGTTATATTTATAATATAATAACCTTATTTTTATCTCATGATTTAATAGAATCATCATTTTATATCTTCCATGTTTTCCCTTACTGAGAATCTGAGCTCACACATTCATATGTTTCCTTTCGAGAAGTTATGAACATAGTATTAAATTGGTTATGTCTATAAAGATTACTAAATTTGATGATATTTAAAGGATATGTTGAATATATTTCATGAAATAAATATATTGTGTATGTTATTTGTAAAGAATCCAAACCATTATGGTATTCATGTCTATATTTATTGAATTTTACGGATATTCAACTATTATGATGTAATATTTAGATATGAAAATCATGTATTTCTATGTATAAGTAAAATCAATAAGATGGAATAAGTCATCCATTATATGTTGTAATGGAATCTCAGTCTCTAGATAAATTAGGATTGGTATAATACTTAGTGTGAAGAGGTGATTCTTACCCTTAATATATATTGGTGTCTCATTATTATAGAGAAAAGTTATAGGATACCATTTTTAATGAATTGTTTCTAATATAATTGATCAAATTTACATTTAGATAAGAAAAATTTTATCCTAGGTGGGGGTTATGCTTAGTCAACTAAATGATCACATCTATGTTTTTTTGTTCCTTATTGATTTATAGATGTACTATTTGACTTCTATAGAATGATCAAATTTTTTTTGATAGGATGTCTCCATAGAAGGATTATGGATTTTGTGGCATGGAAATAATACATAAAACACATTATTATTGGTAGATTATGTATCAAATATTTAAAGATGTTCAATTAATATCCCCTCAACAATTTTACATGGAACATGCTTTCATCACATGATGAGGTACTTGAATTCCATAATGGCTGGTTCAATTAAAAGCCTTATAATGGATATTCATGGAATTATTCATATTTTATTGGGAAAAACATTAAAATGACGATTTCATGAACACTTTTATTTATCAAAATGGGTTGTCAATAAGAAGGATAATATGAAATTATGGAGAAAACATTGGTTATACAAACCTATGCAAGATATCATGGTGTTTCTAAATAATTAAAAAAAATCCATTTCAAATTTAAATCAATTTTTTGGAATATGTTCCATATTTTTTATCCTCACACAATTATAAAGATACAACGATAATCAGTTGTTGATAAATACACCATAATTTGGAAAATTAATTTTATCGAGAAGCTCAATATTAAATTTTTCTCTAGGAATAAATTTAATCATGATATGAATATTCCCACATAAAATATTCAGAAGGCCCTTTTCAATTAAAAAAACACTTCTACTATAGAAAATCTAGAATGGATAACTTCTATCCATGTATAGTTGAATAAACATGGATTTAGTTGGCATCTTCTTACTATCTTCTCTTTAAGGCCCTTGATAACATACATCACCTACTTCTCTATTTTTAGTTTGCGATAAAACTATAAGAATATATTAAAAAAAATTGGAATCAAGATACACATAGATAATGAGGTAGTGGTCCACCTGAAGCATATTATTAAGTGTAATTATAGGGAAAATTAATAAAACACCCCTATTATTAGTGGATATTGTTAAATCATTCACATGGAGATCTCAGAATTATGCTGCTCTCAAGAATGTAAAAAATATATTTGTGAGAGTATTCTTTCCTTTCAAAATATTATTCATGTGGCCTCCATCATCCAAAAAAATTCAATGATGAATAATATTTTTTATTTACCTATATTATGAATTATTTTCATGCCTCTAAAGAGTAAAAAAAGTCATCTAAAATATAGTTTATGGATCCCTCTCATCCCATCAAGGATAAATATAACAACCATGCTATTTATTACACACTTAAACATGATTTATTACATAAATTTTATTTAATAAAACCCAAAAGATTGATATGTATAGTGTATTTGGGGAATATTAATATTAAGTGAAAACATGGGACATAAAAGACCACAAATTTATAGAAAACCTCTTTTATATGACAACAAAATTCATTCATACTTAACATTGCATGTGATAACCTGGGGACATACATAAGAAAAAGGTGATCTATAAATCCCTCCAACGTAGTAATAAATGAATAAAATGAAAAATAAAATACATGATAAGAAATATGAATATCAATGTGGAATAATATAATCATAAACATAATGTAATGATATATCATGATTATCATTACATGGAAGTGTGTCAATGACATACAACATGATATTAGCATGTGGAATGGCTCATTGAACGTGAATTAGCTTGAGTAAAACCTCATTGAAAATGGATTATCATGAATAAACCATCATTTCACATGTATTATCGCGATAAACCCCTAATTTCACATGGTTTATCATGATAGTAAACATTACCCAATGCATTAGAGCACTATCAAGTCACACCCTTCATAAACATTTCATTTCATGGATATGTGTTCCACATGGATAATATAATATTGAATCATTCAACATCATAAGTTATTACCCGATCAAAGAGTGTGGAATAAATAAATTTATGTAGAATTAAATAATTTTACATTCATAATGGTGAATACCCATTATAGTGAAATGGGTATGATATTCACTACATGATGATTTTGTCTTGGAAAATCGCGGTGCAATTTCGGCAGCATAACGTTGTCATATAGAAATTCATAAGATGGGTTCATTAGAGAGAAATGGGTCGATAATAATTTATAAATGAAATATACTGTAATGGGATCATAGAAAAATGTATCCCCATATATGAAATGGAATTTAGATGTATAATATGGGAGAAATAATTTAATGAAAATAAGAAGAGAGAAATCCCATACCGAAGTTTGACATGGTAACCGGTGTACATGGAAGGCATTAATGAGAGATAAAGTTGTATATAATCATTAAAAAATAATGAGGGATTTATGGGGGAGGTGTGAAATAAAATCCAAACATTTTTAATTGAATGTAAAAGGGTATTACATCATAAAGAAACAGGGATAAAAATGAGAATGGAAGGAATCCCTTAAGGAATTTCGGCTTGGAAATGGTTGATTATAGAGGATCATGGATGGATTAATGAGAGTGGAAAGGAATATATAATTATTTATAAATAAAATTCATATTAAGGAATTTATTTATGAACCTTTCCCAAAATATTGAAATTGAAATTGAAATACATATCATAAAAGGAGATCATCATAAAAGAGGACAGTTGAAGATCCCTTACGGAATATTGACCATGTAACGGGTGTGCTTAAAGGACCATAGGGAAGGTTGATGAGATTAAAATGATTTTATATCATATATAAATATAATTTAAATTATTTGGGTAGTATAAGATAATATCCCAACATATAAATATAGAACTTAAGAACCATAATATAAAAGAGTAGCTTGAATGGAAATGAGAAGAGAGAAATCCCTTTGGAAATGTCACCATTTTAATGGATTAGTTATGAGTCCAAATGGTGGAGGGTAAATGAATCCACACTTAAATAAAATCAATTTTATAGTAATAAATTATTTCAAATTAATTTCATTATAAGACATTGAACATAAAATAACTACTCTCAAAGAAGGGAATTGAATTCAAAGGGGAGGAGCCCTTACTTGAGTGTGTGTCTTCAAAAGAATGAAGAGAGGATTATGGGAGGTTGGGGATACATGGGAGAATTATAGAGAGTTTAATATTGATTAGGGACGTGATCCATTGGATTTGAGTGAAAATAAATTGGAGCTATAGTGGGTTTATATTGGAAATGAAAGGGGAATTCTTTAATATTTCACAAACATATGTTTTGGAATCTATATAATTAATTATTCAAAACCAAAAACCATAAAATGGTTTTTGACCATGTTTTTTACCAAAGAGGAGTGTAAAAAAATATTTTATATGAAATAATTCTGAACATTATAAAATATTCCCCTAGCTTATGTTTAGGTGAGTCACACTCCCAAGAAAATGTATTTAAAATCATAAATTATATTATACATTTTTGAGGATTTAATAAGGCTTTATAAAATAAGTAAAACAATTATAAAATGAAATTTTATATAGAAAACTGTATATTGGGATGATAATACCCATTATAGTCGTTATTACATCTTTTTTTGGGTTTTTATGAAGTCATAAAACACATATTTTTATTATACAGTTTTTTATTTTTACCCAAAAATTCGACTATCTTAGAAAATTATGAAAAAATCACCATTTGATAATTTTGACATCATGATTTCAAAAATAATATACATTTTATCTAAATAGTGTTCTAAATATTTAAATTTTTACTTTTAAAACAAAAATTGAAATTTATTGAAAAGTTGTGGGTTTTGACAAAAATAGTTTTAAAACCTTAATAAAAATTACATTTGACTAAATAAAAATATTAAACACATTTATTATTCTTAAAATTAATTGTTAATAATATTTTAATAAAATATTATTTATTTCAAAAAATCATTAATTTCTTAAAATATAAACTTTCTATTTTATCATATAAAAATATAACTCTTATCAACCTGATTAACTAATCATTTAAAGATAAAAAACTGACATAATTATCCTTTATAATTTTTTTTATAATATTATTAATAAAAATAATAGTTTAATATAAAAACATATAAATTTCTCAAAATAACCATTTTTTAACCAAAAAGTAAATTTATAAAATTCATCATTTTTTACGAAAGACTATTCCTATAAAAGAATTTATGGAATAAGACTTTTATTTATTAAAAAATGGATTAAACAATAATAAACTAATTCCTTATTTCATAACCCCTAATAACCCCTGCATAAGACCTAAGGGTAAGGTGTGTGATGATGAAAGAATCCTAGGGAGGCTTGGATAACATCACTCAAGTGGTAATCTATATTAACTTGAACTTCTCCCATAGGCGACTCCATTAGAGCTTAATTTGTTGAAACTTTGCTTGGTCGTTGTCAAGAGCGAAGCCCAATGATGCTACCTCCTTTATGAGCTCCAAAAAATGAGCTTCATATGGCCTAACCCTATTGGCTGAGGCCATCCTCTTTTTTTTATGTGTTGAAAGAATTTTATTTAAAAACATTATATTTATATCAGTCATGTGATTTTATTCGATGCCAATATTATCAACAATAATGATACATAACAGTCATTTAAACACAATAATTAAAAAAGAGATCATGTGTTTTCTATACCTATACGACATTAAAAGAAATGGAATTTTATTCATAAATCATAGGGTCGTTACAACAAAGGTTTGAATTTATTATGAAACATATGGTACACCCAAACACATGATACATGTTAATAGTTTTCACACATACTCAGAATTTGTGAAGGTGTGATTATTACATTTCACTGAAAATAGATGTGATTATAATGCGTAACTATGTGAGATGATAAAAGTTTTCAAACACTAGGTGTGGATTTATTGTATTATTTTCATTTATTTTTTCCCTCATTTTATTTATTATTTTTACAGGTGATTTTTTCTTAAATATTGGTGTTTTTGTACAATAGTAGAGTGGCACACAGTTGGTGTATGGTTAGTGGAAACCATGATCTATCCCCCTACAAACCCTATGGCCTTGAATGTGGGTCCTGATAGATTATAAGACTTGGTGAAAGGATATGGATCCATCTCCTGTAACCCTTCATCACTATATTTAGTAAAATAATGGTGCATTGTACGGAAGACCATATAGCTAAACCTTGTGGATTATGTAGTTTTTAAATATTGTTTTATTACTATTGTAACACCCCACTATTTGGAGAATTATTTTTTCTAAAATAATTTAAATTTTCAATATTTTTCTTTTCATATGACACTAGAAATAATTATTATTATATATACATTAAAAAATTAAGTCAAACATTCCTCTAAAATATAATACAAACCTGGCTTTCTCTAGACACAATACGAACTTGTCTTGCACTACAAGCTACACTGACTTGGCGTATGATGCACACAATAATTAGTTTCAAAGAAACATATAATTATATTGTATTAATTATTTAAATAAGATATTTATAACCTATCCACTAAACATAGTAATAATAACTTTTGATATAATTTTTGTTTTATATAAATAAAACATATTGATAATGAATGATAATATTTTTGGTAAAGTCCTTTTGTGTTAGAAATATTATTTTCCTGAATGAATTAATTTTAATAATAAATGTAATTTTGACGTATTTTGAAATTTATTTTGATAAAATTAATTTCCTTTTTTAATTGACAAAGTTGAAATGGGACTAGGTTGAATTTTTCTATTTTTCCGAGGAACTTAATTTATTGATGAATAGTTAAAAATACTTCTTTTTGGTTAAAAACTACCTTTTTGTCTAATTAATTATTAATGATAAATAATATTATAAATAATTTTTAAGGTAAAATTAAAAAAAATATTACATCTACTAATTCAATATAATCATTACACTTTGATAATGAATATAAAATCTTAACAAATGTTTGAACTTTTTCATTCTATAAAACCCCGTTATTTCATCCCATCTGCGAGATTAAAACTATTCTTAATTATTCATCTAATTTAATAAAATTTATAAAATACAACATAAAACATTGTATTTAGCCTAATATTTAGTGTTTAATAATACCATGTTAATTTTTGACCAAAATGAATTGTAAAAGAGCATAATACTTATCATAGAAATTAAGACCAAATTAAGCCTCATTGTGGAAAAAACCATTAAATTAAGGGCCCATGTGTCCAAAAAACGAGTCCAAACCCCATTTTCTATAAATATTCAGCCATAATCCTTAAATTTTTGAGTTATGTTTTTTTGTCTGACTTTTTTTAGGAAATAACATTTTCACACCAAATTTTTTAAAAAAAATTCATGTGAGCCCTTTTCCTTCCAGATAAAAGGGCAACACCTCTACCCATTCCTCACACCAATAAAACCATTTATTTTCATCAAATATCTAATATATTATACTCCCTAAAATAATACCTTTTAATTTGAATCCTCATTTTTGGATAAAACCCTCTCAAAGAATCTTTTTGGCACAACCCAAAGGAGTTTCTCAATTAAGAGGGAATGTCTTCTCTGAAGCTCATTTCATTATTTTCCATTCCCATCCTCTATAATCTCTTTATTCCATTATTTTGTCATAGAAAAAGTATCCTAAATATAATAGGATGTTTTTATTCAATGTTTATGACCTTCATTTACATGAACCTCCATCTAATGGTTTCTGAACATATTGTTTCCGTGTACGGTGAACTGCTCCCTCCCAAAATGTTGATTGTTCATTTCTCTTTTACCACAAAAAATGGTGGCCATTATAATGGAAATTATTTTTATATTTATAATTTTTCATATTTACAATGTATTTAATATTATCAATCATTTTTAAAATACACAACTTTTTACCATTCATTTGGTGTTAATACGATAATCTCGTTTGAGGATGTGTGGACTACCGCCCCCTCAAAGCAACGTGATTCGTTCAGACACCACGTAGAATGTATTAATGATGAATTTAATGAACTTATATGATATATATATATATTATATTATTTATACTATAATAATTATATATATATATACATACATATATATACACATTTCATTTACTTTCTTTCTTTCAATACAACAACAAAAACGGAAAGCACTGTTCTTGTGTACGTATAGCTTACTATCTCCATGAACGGTGTATTCCATTACGAACATCATTATTCTATTGATTATTATAATATAATTATACATAGTATACCTTATGTGTATATAATGTTCCAAATTCTTTAATAATGATATAAGAATAACAATCATTGATATTAAAAATTAAGACACATGCAAAGAATAAGGTGAATATTACCTAAAGTGAAACTTTAATATATAATTTTTAACTAGTGGGTAATATAAGGTCATAATAAAATAATATATCAAAATTGATAAAATAATATGATTCTATAATATATTTATAATAATCTTATATTTATTATATAACAAGAATGTTTGAGTATGGAGAGAGTCCGGAGACAATGTAATGAGATTTCATCTCTCTTTTAATTTTTGTGAGATACAAGCTATGTTATCGAGTCTTTTCATTTGTGAGTTAAGAGAACTTCATGTTATTGAATTATATTTATCATGAATATAATTTTATGGGTATTAAAATTCTCATTTTATGATCCTTCTTTCTTGGGGATTATGTTTCAAAAGTTTTAAAATTGGTAAAAATGTTTTTGTCTCACATAGACTTCTTTGAGACTCATGTTTTTTTATGCACCTAAACTCTTTTCATGGTGAATATACATCCATTTTACATTACATATAATGAATCTTAATATTTTTATGATATTTCATTCGTTCAGTAATTAAATTTTCTATCACGGAGAGCATGATCCAGCAATACAATGTTTTAAGAGTTTATTGATATAATCTCTCTGCTTTTCGAGATTGTTTGTGATTATGCTTACATTGATAAACTTTTATGATAAATATCTCATGAATATTCATGAGTATACTTATCCTATGTTATTTCAAGATATAATCATGTATTTTTTTCATTTTCTACTCTTTGGTACAAAATTTAGTTAAGAATGTTTTTTAGGAAAAGATGACATTACACTCTCTTCAGTCAAAAATATATGTTTTATAAAAAGGGTTTACATGACTATTATACCATATTTAAAGGAATATTAACCCTTTTTGTCTTTTACAAATATCTTGAATATAATCTTCTTGTCATCTTCTAAAAAATCTACTTTTCAATTCTTTTTACCGTGCTAAAGGAATGTTCATTGTACCTCATACGACATATATGGATTTTCCCACCTTCATTTCATCGAAGCTACCTTTTCATTGTTTAAAAGGATAATTTTTAAAAAAATGATTATAAAAATAAATTTTGAAGGAACTTTTTTTTCAAAATGGATTCAAACTACTTTTATATGTTTTCAAGGAATTTTTTTTTCTAAATGTTTACAATTAATATTTACATGTTTTCAATGTGCTTTCAAAAAAATGGGTTTCAAATCGTTTTCATGCTTCTTTTATAAGATTTCATGAAAAATTATTTTCAAAACATTTTATATATTTCTTTATATATTTTAAATGTTTTTTCAATGAAATAGTTTTCAAAACATTTTCAATCTTTCATTAAGTGTTTTCATGTGTTTTCAAATAAAAATGTTTTTAAAATATTTTGAAGCTTATTTTTATTGGTTTCAATGTGAAAGGTTTCCAACATGATTTAATATCTTCTTCATAAATTTTCATTTTATTTAATAGGAAAATGATTTTTAAATTTCTTTATATATTGAAAAACAATTTTCAAACAAGAACTGAAATTTTTTTCAAGAACCATTTTTAGATTATATTTCAATATTATTTTCCATCTAAGATGAATGTTACTCATACCATATTGGAAATGATCTAAAGGTTCCATTCATATCATTTATACGATTGAGTTATGTTTAATTTCACAGTCATTATAAAAATAATTTCTTCTTTATGGGTATTATGTATATAAAATCTATTTCTCTTTTATGAGTTATATGCTTTAGAAACCCACATATTTTCACGGGTTATGTTTATGATGAAATTATTATAAATCATTTAATTTTTCAAAAGTTGTGATAAATTTAAATGTTTATGATACCCTTTTAATTTCGTGGAAAATGATATGTTTATTTATGATCTTGTGACACATTTATGTATGATTTTATTATGTGATGGGTGGGGAATATATCTCCCTCCAATTTATTAGGTAATGATTTATATCTCAAGACATTAAATAGTACAGGAAAAAGGGTTACTCAGTTCAGTAATATAGGGATGTAATGAGAGATAATTAGTTCACTAATACAAAGCTATAATGAGGGTTACTTAGTTCTATAATATAGGGATGGAATGAGGGTTACATGGTTCAGTAATACAGGGATAAAATGAGGGTTAAAAAGTTCAGTAATACAGGGCTGGAATGGGGGTTAGTCGATTAAGTAATACATTGCTGGAATGAGGGTTACATAGTTTAGTAATACAGTGCTGGAATGAGGTTCACTCAGTTCAGTAATATAGGGCTAGAATGTGGGTTACCCAGTATAGTAAAAGACAATGTCCACTAGTATGGTCATGGAAGTGATGCATTGAATACTATGGAAATCATTATATGATTATGTTTTTTCATAATTCCATGTCTTAATCCTATGTTAAGCTATCTTGGCTTATGTCCTTTACATCTATTTGATTCATGTCTTATGAAATGCCAATCTTTTTTCCATGATCATCGTTATGATCTTTGATATGAAGGTAAGATCTTATATTTTCATGACCACATTCTCATACCCTTAGGATCATGTTTATACATACATGTCTCCCTTGTTTAACCTTATCAAGAATTTGAACTCACCCCCTTCTTATGTTTCCTTTAAGGTTGTGAAGAAAGAAATGGGGTAGAATTACTAAAGGTGGAAGTCATTATGGGATATGTTGAAGATCTTTTACCAGGATTGAAGATTTTTTTCCATGTTTCAAAAGACACTAAACTATTATGGCCCTATAGAATTTATTTTTCTAATGTACTAAATATTAATCTAAATTGATGTAATATCAATGTATATTAATCCTGAGTCTCTATAGTAGGTATCAAGGAAAGGTTTATTAAACCATTGGAAGAAATGATGAGAATTCCTTATTGTGATCCCTTGGTTTATTTCTATGGATATGCCTCAGGATGTCTCTAAGGATAAATACATTGATGAGTTAATGTTTAACAAAATATCTTGGAATTATGGTAAAGGATATAGTTGGTGGTTTCCAATAAATACACCCCAGTCTGGATAATACAAGTGGATGTGGCTCTACAACAAATGTATATAGGGGTAACAACTCCAACAAGATGTTCTGAGATTGACTCGGGGTAATATAGTACATGAAAATAGGTCTAGCTGCACACATGGTTTGACACTCCCACGGGATATGCTTTTGGAATTCACAAACTCTTCAAGAACCATCATGAATGATTGTGATATGTTAGCTATGAATAACCTAGGATAAACATATGGTTTCATAGATCATAGACTTTTTCATGATTTATACATTCTATAAGTAATTATTTTCATGACTATGTGGTTTTTTTCTTTGATAAGTATTTCTCACACTATCCATACAGTTTTATTAAATTGCAAATAACAGATGTAACATGATTAATATTTAATGTGATGGATGATTTTCTGATGAGCAGTCAAATGGGAAAATTTGTGGAGAAAAAGATATTTTGATTATAATGAATCATCTATTGTAGTATATGGTTAAAAAAGTAATATTTGTGGATATTTCTAATAGGTCAAATTAGAGAAAGATTTACTTTCAGGGCCAGGAACAAAGAATAAAGAAGATTCAGCTTCCTGCATATTGGGAAGAAGTGATGAAGAACCTTGAGGAATACCTCAAATGGAGGGTAAGATGTTATTTTGGTGGGAATAGGATCATAGAGTGATTATTTTTCAATTATTTAAATGTCTTATCTATGGATAACATGGGAATTACCCAACACAATGCCCTGAGCTAAATATTTACTTCTAAACCATGTAAGGAACTCTTCCATTCCAAACATTAAAGTTGAATGATTGAAGTATTTATGTATTTATATTCTAGAATTAATAATGGTTAATTATGTGTGGATTTCTCAATTTATGATTTTATAAGGATTTAAAATAATATGTTGAATGGTCAGGATGGGATAGAAAAGTGATTTTAAAGGAAAGGTGATATTTTGATTAATGTAAGGTAATCCTTATTAAAGGCATGACACCAAGATAATGATGTTTAGATAAAGATATAATAGATATTAATATGTAAATTGGATGGTATAGATTTACCTAGAAATAATTATTGATAAAATTTAATATGTGAATAAAGATGAGGTTTAAAACATATTGGATTTAAGGGATGTATCCAGTAATCATAAGAATAAGGAATCAGGCATGTTTCCCAAAAGGATTTATGGAAATTCATGTTATTACCATGTTTTAAGAGAATATATTATGAGGTTATTCATATGTTTGGAATATGAAAACCAATATCTAAATTGTGATATACAAGGAAATCAATGTTAATCTTATTACATGACTCCCTTTCTAATGTTTTGGATTTTCACCTTTGGGAAGTGTTTTAAGGTTTACTATTCATGAAAAATTTATGTTACGATTAATAGGAAGTATTCATGCACTTATTTTACATTGAAAACCATGGTTAATAGGATAATCAGTTATTAAACTTATTTAAAGTATGTTTATCTTTTATATTTTTGTGAAAAGGACATCATGTATGTTGGGTTGGCAATCAATCATGTTTGGCAAGGTCATCGGTCTTGAACCCATGATCAAAATACAATAAGGGTTTCACGCCTACCCCTTGTCTATGTGATATCCTAGTTAATGTGTATTTATTTTTGATGATTAAATATATATGATTAACAATTAGTGTTACTTTTTATTTTTTTTAGATTAAATCATGTTGTTTTTTAGAGAGAAATAGTTTGGATTTTTATTCATTATGGGCCTTAAGATCCTTTAAAAGCATATTTTAGTGATTTATTTATCAAAGTTATTTCCTAGACATTCATTCAACGAGTTAATAGATCTATAAGATATATTTCAAATAAAATCCCAAGAATGAAATTTTGTTAATAAAAATTTATCATGAATTACTCAACATTCTGATAGTGACCAAATAAATTGCTGGAATAATACCTTAATTTTCATTGAGATTATGGATTTTTAAATAATAATATATTTATTACTTTGAGTCCATCAACTTTTCTTTGATCATTATTTTTTTGGATTTAGGACCTCAATCACTACCTATAAAAAATTATTTTTTCCTCCATGTCTAATCTTCACTCCCAACCTATGTTCTCTTATGTGGATGCCTAGTTTTATTTCACATTGGGTAACTAATATGGTTCCAAATTTACCTTTTTAAGGGATTTTTTAGTATCCATTTTTATGATATGGGTTTCTATGAATGAAACTCTAAATTATTAAACCCTTTATATCATAGATGAATTTCTAATATAAAATTCATTTTAAGGGGGGTAGTATATAACACCCTGAGATTTTGAGAATTATTATTTTTTTAATTACTTTAAATTTACAATAAATTTCATTTCTCATGAAAATGAAAATAGTTATATGTATATATATATATATATATATAAAATCACTAATTAAAATATTCCTTTCACACACAATACCATCTTGTCTTGCACTACAGACAATACAAACATGGCGTGCACTACAAGAAACACTGACTTGGCATATGATGCACACAACAATGAGATTCGATGAAAAATATCTTTTTATTAATATTATTTTTTAGATAATATAATTATAATCTAAACATTAAACATAGTGATAACTATTTTTCAATTATTTTTGTTTTATATAAATAAAACATATTGATAATGAAAGATAATATTTTTGGTAACGTCCATTTGTGTTAAAAATATTGCATTCTTCAATGAATGGATTTAAAAAAAGTAATTTTTGAAACAATTAAAAACTAAATAGGGTAAAATAAACAAAATTTCTGAATTCATAATGTTTAAATTATACTAGGGTGAATTTTTGGTATTTTTCTAAGAAACATCATTTTTTGATCAATGGTGAGAAATGCTACTTTTTAGTTAATTTTTTTTCTAATTAATTGTAAATGATAAATGATATTATAAATTTCTATTAAGTTAAAATTATATAAATATTTCATCTACTAATTAATTAAAATAAATTACACCATTATACTGAATATAAAATGTTAACAAATGTTTGAACATTTTCCTACTTTAAAACCCTGTTATTTCATCATGTTTGTGAGATTCACACTAATCATTATTTTTATGATACTATGATTGGACATTAAAAAATACATCATAAACCATTGTATTCATTATAATTTTTATATATATAATAAATCCATGTTAATTTATAATGAAAATGATACGTAAAAGTGTTTAGAATTTACTATAGTAGATTAAGCCAAATTATGCTTAATTAGGGACTAAAAATTAAAATTAAGGGCCCAAATGACCTTGAAACTTTTCCAACACCAATTGTATTTCCATATTTCGGCCATAAACCTTAAATTATTTATTTGTGTTTGTTTTTTAGACCTTTTTATTTAAGAACATGTGGACACCTAAGTTGTTTCTAAAAATTCTGTGTGAGTCCTTTTCGTTCCCTATAAAAGGACACCAACTCTACCCATTCCTCAAACCTATCAAAACATTTATGTTAATCCATGATCTACCCATTTATCCACCCAAAAATACATCTTTATAATTCTAAGCCTACATTGGGTATAATCCCTCTCACGGAAACCATTTGGAACAAAAAAAAATGAGATACCAAATTAAGAGGCAACATCTTCTCTCCAGCTCGTTTCCTTTATTTTTATTCTCCAACACATATAAAATATTTATTACCTTATTGTGTGATAAATATTATCCTTAATATACTATGATGTTTTTAGGAAAATTTTCTGACCAAAAATTACACACACATCCACAAAATGGATCTTGAATATACTGTTTCTATGTACGACGAACTACTGCCTCATGAAATGATGATTGTTTATTTCTCCATTACCAATAATCGTGGTGGCCATTATGATGGAAGATATAATTATATATGTAATATATATTATATATTATTTCTTTAATATTCATTATTTGTTTTTTAAAACACCTTCTTTTACCTTTCATTTGGTTTTAATACGATAATATCGTTTGGGGAAGTGTGGACTACCGCCCCCTCAAAGCGATATGGTTTGTTCAAACACCACATAGAATGTATTAAGGATGGGTTTCAAGAACTTATATGATATATATTATATAGTAATTATATCTTAATAATGATATATATATATATACATACATATTTCAATTAAATACTTTCTTTTAATACGGCTTTAAAAACAAAAACAATATTCATGCGTACGTATAGCTTACCATATTTATGGACGGTGTATTCCATTACATACTTCAGTATGATATAGATTATTATAATATTATTATACTGGATAGAAATGATTTTTATATAATGTCTAAATTCTTTAATCTTGGTATTAGTATAATGTTCAATGATATAACAAATTAAGACACATGTGAATAACAAAGAGAATATTACCTTAAGTAAAACCTTAATATAAGATCATTAAAAAGTGGGTAATATATGGTAATAATGAAATAATAAATGGTAATAGATTTAAAAATATTCTTATTTATTATATTGAAAATAAACATATATCTATTATACAAGAATCTTGGTTCAGTACGTAGAGATTTATGACACAAGCAAAGGGGATTTCATCTCACTTTTAATTGTTACGAGATACAAGCTATTTTCGCAACTCTTTACTTTTGTGTGGTGTATGTACTACCTATGATTTTATTCTAGGTATCCTTTACTTAAATTTATGGGTATTAAAATTCCTATTTTATGATCCTTATTTTATGGTTTTTAGGTTTTAAGTGTAACCAAATTGGTAAAAATGGTTTTGTATCAATTTTTCTTCATTGAGACTAGTGTTTTGTTATGCACCTAAAAACTTTTTTAGGGTGGATATACATCCATTTTACATTCCATATCATGAATTTAAATATATTGATGATATTATATGATTCATTTAATTACCTTTCCTTATAAGGATAGCATGATCTCAAAATACCATATTATAAGAGTTTATTGAGACAATCTCATTACATTTCGATATTGTGTATGTTTATGCTTCCTATGATGAAATCATATGATCCATCTCTGAATAATATTCATTAGTTTCCCTCTCATATGTTATTTCATGATATACCCATGTATTTTTACCATTTTCCACTCGTTTTTACAAAATTTAATAAAGAAAGTGTTTTTAGGAAAACCAGACTCTACTCTCTCTTCAGTATGAAATATTGGTTTTCTAAAAAGGGTTTCCAAGAATATTATAACATTCCCATATAATATCTAAAATAAATTTTAATCCCTATTTTCTATTACCAATATACTCAAGGGAATATTCTTATCTCTTTCAAAAAAAGGAAAATTTCTATCTTTTATACCATGCAAAAGGAATTCCCTTTTCACCTCGTACGACATGTACGGATTTACCCACCATCATTTCTTTTATGTTCTCTTGGCTTGCTTTAAAATGTTAATCTTTAAGAAAATGTTTTTAAAAAGTAATTTTCAAGGAAAATTGTTTTCAAAATAGTTGCAAACATATTTTATATGTTTTCAGGGAAAAAAATTTCAAAATATTTTCATATCTTATTTACTTGTTTTCAAAGAGATTTAATGAAATGGGTTTCAAAATATTTTAATGGTTAATTTTTAATTTATCAAGAAATACTATCTTCAGAACATTTTCAAAATTTATTTATAATTTTTCAAATTATTTTCATTGAAATTTATTTGAAATCATTTTTGTGGTTTCTTCATAAATTTTCAAGTGATTTCAAATAAAATTGTTTTTAAAATGTATCGAATATTATTTTAAATGTTTTAAAATTAAATGGTTTTAAAATTTATTTCATGTGTTCTTTATAATTCTTTAAATTATTTTAAAAGAAAATTATTTTGAAATGGTTTTATGTATTAAGAATCCTTTTTCCAACATTAAATGATACATTTCTTACTAAATTATATTAGAGGATATTTAAAAATAATTTTCCATCTAAAATAACACTTATTGTTATTACTCTTACTTTTAGGAAATGATCTAAAGGTTCAATTCATATCCATTCTATTAATGAGTTATGCTTAATTTCATGGTCTTTATGAAACCCATTTATTCTTCATGGGTAATAAGTATATGAAACATGAATCTCTTTTACGGGTTATATGATTTTTAAATGAACATATTTTCGTGAGATATATTTATGATAAAATGATTATGAAAATTATCTCTTTCAAAAGGTTATGATATGTTTACATCTTTAAAATACCCATTTATTTTCATGGGATATGATATTTTCATTAATAATCTCATGGAACATGCAGGTATGATTTGATTATGTGATGGGTGGGACCTATATCTCCCTCAAATTCATTAGGTAATGATTCATATCTCATGAGATTAAATAAGGCAGGAACAAGGGTTACTCAGTTTAGTAATACATGGCTGAAATGAGGGATATATGATTCAATAATACTAGGATGGAATAATGGGTTATCATTTTAGTAATATCAGGTGGTAATGAGGGTTTCTCAGTTCAGTAATGTAGGGATGGAATGAGGTTTACTCAGTTCTGTAATACATGTCTAGAACAAGGATCTTTTGGTTCAGTAGTACAAGGTTGGAATGTGTATTACCCGATTATGTAATGGAATTTGTCGACTAATATGGTATTGGATGTTATTCCTTGACTACTATGGAAATCATTATATACTCATGTGTTTCCATAATTCGATGTATTACTTCTATGTTATGATTTCATGGCATATGTCATTTAAACCCTTTTGATTCATGTCTTATGAACTGCCAATCTTTTTCCCATGATCTATGTTATAATCTATGATATGCAGGTTATTATATTCTATTTTCATGATCACATTTTCATTCCATTATTATCATGTTTATACTTACATATCTCCCTTGTTTACCCTTACTAAGCCATTGCGCTCACCCATTTCTTTGGTTTCCTTTCTCCAAGTTATGAAGAAATGTTTTAGGTTGAATTGAAAAAGGCCAAGATCATTATGGGAGATATTGGATATCTTTAACCAAAATAGAAGATTTTGTTTCCCTGATACCCAAGACACTAAACTATTATGGTCCCATAGCATTTATTTTTTTAATGTACAAAATACTCATCTAAAATGAAATAATATCCATTAATGTTAAGCTTGGGTTTATATTAGTATTAATATTATTAATATTAGTATCATCATCATCATAATAATAATCATAATCATAACCATCAACAACATCATTATACCCCTAACCCTCTACCCCCTCAACTAAATATGACCCAACCCCAGGGGTCTTCCCCTAATGTGTACACCACCCCCTTTTGGTGGCCTATGATCCTCATTATTTCTTATTCTTATTTGGTGAGATCATATAAGGTATAGTTTTATCTTTACCATCTTCCTTATTTCATTCCTATTTCATTGTTCCATTTCTTTCCAAATAGTGTACATGCTAGGGATAAATGATAACCTAATTAAGGGTTTTTATTTATGTGATTCATGAGGCCTAGAGTTTTTATGTTTGGTTAAGGTTTGTTTTTTCAATGGTTGCTGAATGTAGTCTCTTTTCCATCATATTCAAGTATGTTTTCTTCTATTTTAATTATCTAGCCCAATTTTAATAAAGTATTTAATTAATTTTAGGTTCCTTATATTTTTCATGTGTTCCTTGTACCTCCATGAGGTGGATTTTCACAATTTTTGGTGAACGTGATGACTTGTGTCTCATTAAATGCAACCTACACACATATACATCAATAAATATGTATATATATATATACAAAAATTTTAGATCTTCTCACATTGTGATGGTAAAATAAACATCGAAAAATGGATATATATATATATATATATATATATATATATATATGAATGTGTATATGTGTTTAGGGTGTCTTGCGACTCTTTGATGGTGAAATACATTTATATGAATATATAATAACATATATATAAGGACAACCCCATACATATTCACTCATGGTAATATGAATATGTACATTAGGGATAAGTGTGATTATATATATGTTTTGGTGAATATGTGTGTAAGAATAAAAAGGTGGATTCATTTGGTTGTTGTCAAAGGCATCATGTTTTAAAGTAGGTTCCCTTTGTCCAATAATTTGAATTGAATTCCATAATTTCATGGTCTATTCAAAATGTTATTTTAATTATTATATATTATTTATATTCCATGAAAGATATTTGTGTTCCATTAAAATGGGTTTCTTCTCATTTTTTATATTTTACATAGTCATTCGACATGATATTTCTTTGATTATTCATGTTTACAACCCTTTTTGAAATGTATACAATTTTAAATTTCCAATTGGTTATTCAAATATGATGTTTATTGTATAAAAATTACGTTTTCAAATGATCAATATTCATTTCGAAAATTATATGGTTTTTTGGTAGTTTCTAAAACCATTTGTAATGTTA
Organism: Viscum album; assembly: GCA_963277665.1. NCBI lineage: Eukaryota > Viridiplantae > Streptophyta > Magnoliopsida > Santalales > Viscaceae > Viscum > Viscum album. The sequence continues at coordinate 898,753,170 of OY728138.1, forward strand.
AGTTCATTCCAATGTATGTCAAAAACTCTATGTTGTTTTGGAACTCATATTTGATAGGGTTTGGAATTATCTAGTAATTTTAAGAAAAGGGGGCCTCAAAATGGTAGTTAATGGAGGTGATGTGTTGTGTATTCAATTTTTCTAGTGTTTTTTAATTGAAACATTGTTTTTTTTATTGCACTTCTTATGTTTTCTATTATCATCATGGAACTCGGGAGTCCTTGGTACCATGGTGGTTGGAATAAAAAATATTATAATGGACGGGTCAAAAGAGCCCAAGCTTAGGATCCCATGAATGAATATAAAAAAATAACCAAAAAAATGATAATATATTAGGGATTTATAGGACTTTTGTTACATCCCCTCTAGATACTTATGTATAAGAAGGATTATATGGTTCAATAATAGAGAGTATGAGGATCATAGGGACCCATATAATCAATCTTATTAAGAATTTTCCATAGTGATTTCTCATATTTTCTCATATTTTCTTTCATATTGTTTTCAATGCTCCTATTATTAGATTCCTTTTCATGTATAAAAAAGGAATTTTTATTTACCATAGTTTTGTTTCACCCGATGTTATGCTTTTCTGAATTATTTTATCACTAACACACTTATTTTATAAATTAATTGTTTCTTTAAAACGGTTTAATAATGAATCCCTCACCAATTGGAAATTATTTTAGAAAAAAATAAATGAATTTCTTTTATGAAAAAATAATTGATTATTTGATTTCATGAAAATATTTGAAAACCCTTATTTTTAACATATCTTATTTTCAAACCATCATTTTTGTATTTTTCTTTAAAGAGAAAGTATAAGGCATTATTTATCCTTTGGAATTAATATAGGGATTAATTATTCTTATACCTATATATTCATTATTTTCTAGTTTCAGGATTAACATGGATTTTGTTACTCTAGATTCGAGTTTAATTATATGGTTGACGGTGACACATGAGGTCATGTGGAGGTATGTATTGTGGTAATATTTATTAGTTTAGTTACATGATTCAATTTTCAATACTAATATTAAATTCGGTTTATTCTGTTTTATTTATCTTTTTTTTAATCAGAAATATCATTCGATACTGCGTTACATTGACACCCAACACTTGTTTCGGGTTTGGGGGGATTATAACGCCTATTAGGCCATGTTGTGGACCAATATGGGTGACCTGTTCGAGGATAATCCTGGTTGGTCTATGAAAAAATTATATCAGGGTATCCCTTTAGTAATTAGGGTGTCTCGTAGTCTAGTGATTTGAATATATAAACTCATGGGTAACTATATAGAATACTGTGATGCACTCTTAATCATTACGAGACTCGATTTTCTAGGGATAGTTATGTTTTGAGCATTTAAATTTTATTTTTAATTTTTTTCTATCAATTATTTATTAATTTTATGAGAATAAAAATGATAGGGGATGACAATGGGAGTGAGGTGGTGTCACACGGTGAGCATACATGGGGTATTGAACCATGTACGACAAGAGTTCATGATGTCTTAATTTCTTCTAGTGGTTGGTACAAGAATATATTACGGTGTACTAAACAATGTGGCTAATCAATGTGTGACCACTAGTACCCCATTAGTTATTATTTCTGTGAGTGATGTATTTGGACTTTTTTTGTGTTGAATTATTTTATTTTCCAAAAAAATAGGTTTTAGTGTCGGAAAATGTATTTATAAAAATTTAAAATTATTTTAAATGGAATCCATTATTATATAATTTTTTATTTATATGGGGAAATGGAATGGGGGTTTTTGGATTTAAATGTGGACATGTTTCAAATCCTTTTCTTGAAGTTAAAATGAAATTAGAAAATCGATTATAAAACGGTACTTGGGTCTTGGTATGGTTTTGTAAATGGAAAAAAACATTAATTTTTAAATGGGTAAGTAAATTTGGAAATAGGTGAATTTGGAAATAGTGACATTTAAAAGATGGATCTCTTCATATTTTGTGATATTTTGGTTTATGAGCATGGTATCTTGGTTTTTAATGTTGTTGTGGTTTTATTTGTTGTGATTTTATTTGATTTTTGTTTTACATTATTAAAAGTGTACTATTTAGAAACACATATAAAGTTTCTATGGATTATCTTCTAGTCATTAGACCTACACAGACTTCTAGTAGACCATTATACCCAATATATATTTAATAATTTCACATCATCCATAGATTTTTATTTCTATTTGAGGACTTAGAGTGAGTTAATGAGGTTGAAAGAGTCTTTTGGTTTTTTGAACTATAGATTTTATTTGGGTGGAATTTGTCATGGTTCATTCTGAAGGACTCAAACTAGACTAATGGAAGTTGATCATTCCTTTCTTATTATATGTTGGGATGTATTGGTAAATCGTAAAGACCAATTTCATCCAATGTTTTTGTCCATAGGAAGTTAAGAATAATAAATCGGGTGATCTCAAGAACATTTAGTAAGTTCAATGTACAATGAAGGGGTTTTGTTGAATATTTCGTTGAACTATTTTATTTTTTGTAGAGATAATGTTGACTGATCAGTTGAAAAATCCCCTTTTCATCGAGGGTATCCATCCATATATCCAGGATCACAATATTTTTTTATATTAAATTTTCATTAAAGAAGTTTGAGGATGAGGTGTCCCAGACTGTTCTAGTTCTTGGAGGGTATCCTTTGGATGTTTATAGTTTGAGTTATTTGTGTGATCACGAACTTTCCCAGTTCAGTGGAGAGCATGAACTATTAGAACCTATCCCGACCATGTATTCTTTGTCAGTTCAAACTTCTCATCATAAGTACCTCTAAATATTTTTATTGTAGTGTGTTTAATTGGGAACTCTAAGACATATATATATATATAAATATATTAATTTAAAGGATTGTTTTCAGTGTAGATTCTTGGGGTACTTTAAGATGTTCTGTAGGTTGTATTTCTAGAATAGAAAGTTTAAATTAGGAATTATTAGCTTCTGACTGTGTGTGAAAAGGCTTCAAGACATTTGAGATATTACTATATGTCTCAGAGTGAACCTTTTCACGTAGTGAAGGAGCTGATAAATTTCGGGGATGAAAATTTATATTGTTCTTTCTAATATAAGAGTGAAAAAATAGTCAAGTTTTACCTTGTAATGTTTTTTTGTTTTTGGATTATTTTTTAAAAATCTTTTTTATCCTCATTATCTTGAGGTTTATATTTTTTTAAAATTTTTATGTGTTCTTTAAAATGGGTATCATTCATTTGGATAGGTTTTAGTTTTTTGGTGGTGCTCATTTGGAGAGAAATTTGACATTATAAATTATGAATTGTTGCTCTATCAAGTGAACTGTTTGAGTTTTTATTAATGAACTCTGATATTATTAGTTTTTATATTGACTTGAAATTAAACTTTTTTTAAGGATATCTACAAAAGGGAGGTCATATCAAGGGGGTATGAAATGAAGGGCACGTTATGGGGTTTTAAATTAATGAATACCATGTGAATTACCTCTTACAATGGAAATATAACCAATAGGGAGATATCCAAATGTAGTAAAACAAATAAAGGGTCTTTATAGGATAATTATTAAAGGAAAAAAAATCCTCTAGTAGGTTCCCCTCAAACCATGTGTGAAGGATACTACTGTGTTCATTAATAATATCCTTGAATATCATTAAGTGATAAATAATCGACCATGGCACCATGATCCGACCCTTTAGAGACTGAAAGATGATCACCAAGTTGGTTTCTACAAAAGTAAGTATGATATTGTAGCTACAACAAATCTCTAACCCATCCCTCAAAGAACAAGCCTCCACCGTTAACGATTCACACAGACCATATGTTGCACTGATGTCCAGAATGGCCTAGCCTCCCAGATCATGAACCATCCGTCCACTACACAAAAAACAATTACATCATGACCCACCAATATAAATTTCTAACTTATTTGATGGTAGAATCAAACAGATCTAGTGCCCAAGAAAGATCGTGCCATATCTGTTAGTCGAATCCCCATCTGATCACCTCATATTCACGAGAGAAGTGGAAAAATACAAACATATGATAAGAGATTCCATCTCAGTCACCAAAATACAAGATTTGGTGTTCAAAATCCTACAATAAATAATGGACCCCTCCAACATGCCATGTTCATATCCTCCAACAAACACAAAAAACCCCATAGTAGGAGGAGGACCCTCATTCATTGTTAAAGATAGTGTTTGATGATGAAACTAAACCAAATATATATAAAAGAATATCTATTACAGACACAATGCATAACACAAATCAAATCAACCAGAGCGTGACACAGGTATATAGATTAATCCCCTTCAAAAAATAATTGATAAATAAACTCCTCTTAAGGACTTCTGCAACAAGTACAAATTGAAAAAATATGAACAAACATACACCCAATATAATCTTTTATGAGAATATCATCATTATAGAACCTTCAGAACTGAAAAATAAGCATAAAAAACAATTTACATAAAATAATAAAGACCCAATAGTCACGAGTCGAAGGTTCATGAACCATATTACATTAATCTTTGGTAGAAAAAACTCCAAAAGAAGCAGTTGTGAAAAACAAATATCGCTTTTCACATTCTTGTGTATATTATTATAAAAATATCATTGATGGTCATTCATAACTACATTAATATATAATGGGCATGAAAATTCTTTTATAATGTTAATATCAGGATTCATACACTCTGGAAAGATTAAAAGTTCACCAACCTAATTATGCCTCCAAAATCCAATGTCTGCATGAACAGTAAACAATCGGGATTTATCCTGAATGTCCACTTTGTAATCCCTTATTTTTATATAGAATATAGAAACCATTCCTTTTTTTAAACTCAAATCCAGTCCACACATCTTTTTTTTTAACTTCACCAAATAGTATGACCATCCAAAAATTACGAAGCCAATTTAACTTACATTTTATGAATCATGGCTAGGATAACCATGGAATTAATTCCAAATTCATCATATGGGTTTGGAAGGCCTACCCCATGAGGCCTAATTACACATTTTTTCATGCATTCATCCCAAATTAAATAAAACATATGTCACTAAATCTCCCTTATCAATATTTTGGGAACTATGAAACCTGATGGCACATGCCTAAGAATAGAGGACCAAATAGGATTGACCGAAGTGATCTTTACTCCCAAATAAAGAAAGATATAATTCTAATTATTTATCATATTATAAATATTTTCAACCAATCTATCATAATTGTGAATAAAAATCCTCCCATAAGAGATAAGAGATCTGAGATATTCCTTCAGGAAGATACTCATGTGAATACCTAAGTAGTCCTTGACAATATAGTCCCTTCTTAGAGATAAATAATTTGAAAGAAAAAACTTCTTTATTGGTTACCAACATGTTTTACACTCCACTAGATATACTCTTTCTTGATATTTGTAAAACCCTGAAGATATCTCTTATTACCATTTATAAAGAACATAATATCATAGTAAGAGTGTATTTTTGAAAAACCCATATAAGTACCCATGATTCAAAAATGCATAATATCACATATCGGGGTACATTGATTTAAATACTCGGTTAATGAATCATGGACCATGTAAACAATAATGGGTGTGATATGGCCCCATTTCAACAGAACTCTTTTTGTCTTTAGGAATCTATACATCCTTCTAATGAAATAAACATCCAAACATGAGGAGGTAAATCAATTTACAAGTAGACTAGACATCCATTGGGATAATCTTATACAACCCAAAACATGATAACGTAATTACATTCAATATTTTCATATATTTTATCCAAATAAACATTAATGACTACATTAGATCTAAAATATTTTACACTAATATCCTCAATCATTTTTGATTAAGGCCTATGACACCCTAAATGGATTGTCCCTTAACAAAACCATTATGTTCTCCAAATATCCTTGTGGAAGAATTCATAAACGTCCTTTTTCAAAGATTACTTTCTAGGAATTTTAATGTGAAATGGCACATGGTGATAGGAAAAATGGATTAATAGATGAGGGATCCTTGACCTTCAGAATGTGAAAATAGTTGGTGGCATAAGAAAAATGTTGAAGATTACCAACATGGAAAAAGTCTTGGATAGCCTCAATATAATCACTCTTCACAAGATCCCATGTAAACCCATTGAAATTTCCTAGAAAAACATCCATCCTAGGATAACTATCTTTGTTGGTGGACTAAAAAACATCCAAAATTTCATCTCAATGGGATACCCTACTTATAAAATTATTCATATGATCATCCACCATCATTGGGATAATGCTAAACATCTTGGAATGACTGCTCTTATATCCATTAAAAATATCTATATTGACATCAACAATAAGAGACCTGAAAAAATAATTAACCAAACCTCCCAAAATTGCTGGGTCATCGTTATATTAGCCATCATCTTGTAAAATATTTAGATTGGTGAAATTTTGTTTTTCCATGGTGCAGGCATGAAAAAAATGTATTGAGATTCCTCTATTTAAGAAACATATCCCAAGATTGATTACGTGATTCACTCTCCCGTTCAAGGAATAATTTATATATTTTATCTCTTTTTATACCCAGGGTCACAAATAGAACCTTATCCATTCTTTCATTAAGATAAGATTCGAAGAGACCAATGCACTATTTGATTTTATCATGACCCTGGAAACAAAACGGTTTTTTGAAATTCCATGGATGAATATCACTATTTAAATGATGAATCTTATTATGTAGCCAAAACCAATAGTTTTCTTTTCATGAGTTGTACCTAGGAATCCCTCACCCATATAGATGTGTGGGGATATATATCCTATGGATGGAAAATAAAAAGTGTCTTCCTCCATCCCATTGAGTAGTGATGCAGTAGGGAGTGACACGATATGGCTCATATCATGTTATGTACTGAGGAACATGGACATTGATAGAAAACATTGAGATTTTTAAAACACCTATCTATGTGATGCCACCTTCAATGACTCCCATTTTGGTCATTACACCTTGTGAATGGATATCCAATGTTACCCAAGTCCACCAAACCCATACGAGCACGGATCTGAAAAAAAAACCCTTCTACCCCTCCTTGAATCATTATCCATCCCATTCATTTGTATGACATCTAACATAACATTGAAATACCATCCTAGGAACAAAGGTTCTGATCTTGCATCAAAAATTTACAAACTCACTCTATAGGCTTTCCTTTTCAATGGCCTCACACTTGAAATACAAAAACAGGAATATGAAGGAAAAAAGTACAATTATTTATCTTCACAGTGATAAAATAATCCATAAACACCACCAAATCCACACACAAAAAACTCTTCTAGAACACACAAACATGGTGATTATATAGTTTCCCATGCAATACATCACTAAAACATATCCTATTAGTAAACTCCAATATTCTTACATTATATTTCTTTGGTTTAAGGACAACCACAAGTGAAAGTTGACTAAGATGAAATACCAAAGACAAAAAATCCATATTCACATAGGAACCTATTCCCTAGGAATTCTATATGAGCATAGGACTGATTGGATAAGGATTCACCCCTTGGAGGACCCCTGCATTGAATAACCTTGAACTAGTGACCTTTGGAGTTGAAAGGGCACACATGATGTCATCAGTCTTAGTTTGTTTTAATTATCAGTTTTGAGGATGTGTACTAGGATCTCTCCTTGTGGGTTTTCGGTTATGGTTTACATTTGGTATTATAACTATATATTTGGTATTTTTTAAAATTGTTGAATGGGTTTGAGAGTTTTTGTAGTTTTTTATTTGGGTATAGAAAGTTCTACATTTTTCTTTATTTAAAAAGATTGAATTTATATGGGAAGAAACTTTTTAATGGTGGGGATAAATTTAATATATTGGGTTTGGTATTTTGGTATTTGTTTATATATGTTTTCATATACTTTTATTTTTTATTTTTCTAGACTTTTTTGAGGAAATTGAGATTTTTTGGAGGGTAGGAGGGTGACGCATTGTTGGCACATGATTACTAGAAACTGTGAATAGTACCCCAAAAAATTATGTGTCCTAAAATGTGGTATCTATAAATAGAAATGAATAGGTCCAAGACCATATTCCCCTACCCTGTAGCTACGCGACCACCAAAACTGGAATCTACAAGGTTAGCACCCGGTATAGAAGACATTATGGCCACACCATGAGACTTTACAATAACATTTTTTAAATAGAAAATTTAATAACAATAATAACAAAATTAAAAATATTAGTATTATTACCCACCCCTCTACCCCCTTATTCGATCAAAACACATCTCAATTGGGGATTCCCGTCAAACATGCACCACCCTTTTGAATGGCCTCCACTCCTCCATATTTCTCTACCAAATCATGGTGTGATCATATAAGGTAGCATTATCTTTTTCTCCCATTATTTTTTCTATTTAAAATTTTCTTTTTTTTACTCTCTTATAGTGAGTACACCCTGGTCAAACCCATAGATGATCTTTTTGTGCTTCTTTCATTGATTCTTGGTGCCTAGGATTAGTGATATCCCCTGAGATCATTTAATTTTAAGTACAATGAAGGATACATGGTTTCCATTGGTTTTGGGCATGGTTTATTCCATTTGTATTTTTCATCATAATTTTAATTTGGGATTTTTTGACTTTTAGTTTCCTTATAATTTTCTATTTATCCTAGGACCTCATTGATTTGGATTTGGACATCCATTGGTGAAGGAAACAACGTGAGGCTCCTTGGATGTGACCTACACCCATATAAATATATAGGTATGTATGTATATGTATATGTATATTTATATATCACATTATAAATATTCCAAAATATTGATGGGAATATATACATTAGACAAGTTCTATATATATTTACACCAAGGTGTATATTTGTTTCAGATATCCTATGACTCTTTGAAGTTTAGTAATATGTATATGAAAATATAGACATATATATATATATATGGACCTACCTATACATATTTACTCAGTTTAATATGAATTTTCACATTGGGTCTAGGTGAAATTATATACATATGAATGGTCATACGAGTTTAATCATAAAACTATGGATTTAAGTGGCCTTCATTAAAGGTAGCATGTCTTGAAATAGGTTCCCTAGACTTTCAATTGAATTCTTTGATATCATAATTGTTTCCCAATGATGAATTCATCATTATATAATATACATATGCTATGAAAGATATTTGTTATTCTTAAAATTGTTTTATTATTATTTTTCTCAATTTACCTAAACATTCTACATGAACTTTCAATGTTTAATAATGTTTATGAACCTATTTGAAATTTACTAGAGTTTAAATATCCAATTTGTTTTTGAAATTTAAAATATTTGGAAAAACATTTGTTATCAAAATGGTCAATTTTTATTTCCAAAAATCTAAGGATGGATTTTCACTTTCTAAAACACTTCAAAAAGTATTGTTCACTCTAATGGAAGCTTAAATTTTATATTGCTATTGAATTAATATTTGATATGATTTGGCATAATGATATGATTTTATGAAAGGGGGATTCACCTCGGTTTCTCCTAGATGCGAGATGTTGTATTTGGCTATTATGTAGTGTTGTGTGATAAAAACGTGGTTTATATAACTATATTTTCCTTATGTCTTCCAATATGGTTATGTAATTCAAGAATCATGGGTACCAAGGTGGTTGGACTAAGGAATAAACCACTAGAGGAGTTTGTAGGGCCATGAATATGGTTCCCTAGTGGGATTATTCAACAACACTAAATAAACAACTTGATGATACATTGGGAATTGCTATAAATATTGTATTATTTTCTCTAGTGGACCATGTATAAGAAGTATTAAATAGTTCTATGAAAAAGAGTACAAGGATCCTAGGGACCCAAATATCGTTCCTACATAAGAATTTCCCATAGTTATTTCTCAAAAAATCTACAATTTTCATTAATATTTTTTATACTCCTCATATTTGTTTCTTTTTCATATTTAAAATAATTAAAAAAATTATTTATTTTCCAACGTTTTGTAAGTTTTTTCTTCTATAAAAAATATCTTTCACAGAATACACATATTATAAACTTATTGTTTCTTTTTAATGTCTAAAATAACTAAAAGAATTATTTATTTATCAATGTTTTGTAATAGGGTTCTTCTAGAACCAATATCTTTTATAGCATATGCCTATTATTTCAAAACAAATTCCCTATTTTATTTTAGATGAAATATATGTATTGTTTCATGTGATATTCACATTTCTCTTGATATACTTTGAAAAGATATTTTTATTATGCCTTTTTACAATGTGGGTTTAAATAATGGTATTTTTACAAAGGTTTTCTCTTTACATTAATATCTCTTATCTTTCTCTCCATATTTGTTTTACATAAAATATATTTTTTCGAATTTAAATTATATTTTTCCATTAAAAATAATGCCATAAAAATTTTATAATTTTACAATCACAAATATAACTTTTGAGAGTGACTCATAATAGTTTCTATTTATGATACCTTTAAACATATATTCTGAAAACTCTTTTTACATTTATATTGATAGTTTATTCTTTATTACCAAATGATTTGTCTGATGTAGAGTTATATTTTATGATTCAACTAATAAATTCCTTTATGAAATATTTATATTGGGTGATTTTATTTCATGTATCGATAGATCTAATTCAACATGTTATTTTATGTGATACAATCTTAAAAAGTTTCAAACCAAATTTTATTTCAATGGGATCATTATGATATGATAAATGATTTTTTTCATATGACACATATATGTAAGGATAATTTTAATGTGATGTGTGGGGTACTATATAGACATATGAAAAATTGGTTAGTATTTTATTTATCTTGAGAAAATGATGTTATATGATTAAAGTATAGTTATAGTTATTATATGATGTGTGAACATTGTTGTTATATTTAAAATATAACAAGTGGAAATTTTTGTTATATTCCTAACCTAGTGCTTGAAAAAATAATTGAAACTATATTTTTGGATATAGTTAAAATTATCATTTCCCACATGGTTATGATTTTCAACGATTATCCCTGTGCCACACTCTTATTATATATTTTTATGTTATATTATATGAAATTTTTGTACTCCAGTGATCAAGATTATTGTTCCATGTTTCTTAAATATTATTCCACTAAATATTTTTTATCATTTGAGATCATCATCATCATCATAAATATAATAAAAGTTGTTAAAAAAGAAAGAAAAATAAAAACAACCAAATCCACAAGAGGGCAGGGCAGAGAGGCCTGATTTATGGGGGTCTAAAAAATGGAGACTTAGAGAATCACCTCTTTGAATGTTAACACCTAGTGGTTTCAAGCTCTAGAAGTCATGAAAATATATGCACTCCATTCCAGGAAAATCAAGAGATGCCATGTAATCAGCCTCCTAGTTACCTTCCCTCCAAGTGTGAGACACTTTTATATGAGTGCTGAGAAGAGAATGACACTTAAGAAAGAGATATTCAATTCACCAAGGAGTAGGTCCCAATACCTGAATAGCATTGTGGACCATTATAGAGTCGGTTTCGGCTTCCAGGGGATGTAGGTTATGCTGCCTACACATAGAGAGTCCTATGTACATACTCTTAGTTTATGCCACGAGAGAGGTACCATGCCCCAGTCGGGCAGAGAAAGCCTAAAAACCGAACCAGAGTAGTCACAGAGAATACCACCTCCCGTCATGATTCCAGATTTGCACGAGTCGTCAGTATTAAGTTTCAAACCATGAGCCGGAGGGAACCACCTTACCCAGTTGTCTAAAGGTTGATTAGTAGAGGCAGGTGCGCCATCAGAAGTAAAATTAAGCCGTTGAATTCGAAAACATGAATTATTTTTTCCCATTTCCACATCAAATTATATATAATAATATGTTATGAATAAATCCTTATATAATTATTCTTTGTGGGAGATGATGAAGAATTTTTTTGAAATAATATTTTAATATAAGAAATCGTCAATGAAATTAAACCTATGGGTTCTTTAACTATGTGATTACTGTTAGATGTAATGTAATAATTAAAAAACTATATTTTAGTCTTAATTTAGTTTTATCACTTTATTTCAAATATTTTAATCATATTTTATGTTTTAATACTAAATCTGAGAGTGTCATTTGGAGGAATCTCATACCTATCAATGGGTCTCGCTACTATACACAGAAGAAATGTATTTTTTTTATTGAATGGGGATGATATATAATTGGTGTTATCTCATGTTCCCCTTGGGAAATCCATGTAATAGAAAAATAGTGGGATGATCAATGAATCCCAAAATCAGGTCAAACTGATTTTCACTGGTTGTGTAGGCCAAATTACCTCACGAATGATTTGGGGAAACATGTAGGGATGACCCAAATAGCCTATATCTTGATGAGGATAGATCAGTTTAGTATTCTAGTGGGGATAAAATCACTTTATTCCCTAACAACATGGTTCGTGTATTTTCCATAAAATTATTATCTGGTCCTATGACATTGAGAAATCCCCATATTTTTTCCCTTGAATAAATATTAAACCTAGATATCATCAGAGAAATTATATTATATTTCACCCATCACTCACCGTATTGGGTACACACTGATATTTTATCATTTTTTTCAAACCAATAAATTTTCTTTGATATATCATATTACACGCAACACAATGTTGTGATGAAATAAAACATACTATTAAAAATAGTTTTATTTAAACATGACCACTATAGCATAACCATTAAAATTTAGTAATGTGAATAGGATAAACATAATTTTCAAATATGGTAATATGTATTTAGATAATGAAAATATAATGAAAAATAAGTACTTAATTTTGGGTAAAATCCATATAATCGTGAGAAATACATTTTTCTCAAACTATTATACTCTAGTTATTTCTAACACATAATAAATTTAATTTTTTCAAATATTAGAAAATTTATTTTCAAAAATAAATATAATTTTTGATATGAAATTTTAAAAGGTTTCTTAGTGTGAATTGTTAATAATTTTATGAAAAGATTAAATTTTCAATGAATACCAAAAAAATAACATTTTCTTTTAAAAACTACCATTTTTTGGATTATACCTACCTATATAAATTACATATTTACATAGTGAAAGACTATATTCATTATTTTTATTATTAAACCCTCATACTTAATATTTAGGTGTAAGTATACAAATGTTGTCCGAAGAAGAGGTATAGTCCTTAACCAAGCATTTTCATCGTATTTATTCTCCTAACCATTTAAAAAATTTATAATGTATGATGATATTAAAATTTTAATATATAAAATATATTTAGTTTTTATTATGTTAATTTCTAAAACTCTATACACCTCCTCTTCCATCATATTGTAAACAAAACTGTCGCTCGTGTGTACGACAGACTACCCCCTCACGAACTAATGTAATTCATTCCCCATAAATTCCACTTATGAGGGATATATTGATTTATTTAAAGTATATATATTATATTTATGACATAATTATAATTATATAATTATAATATCTCACCTTCCTTCTAAAATTACAATCTATTACAAAATGATAACATCGTTCATGTGTACATGTTGACTCCCATCTCCAAAAAGAGAAGTAATATATTTTTCATTTTATTTTAAAATTGATGGTAAAAGGGATATATTTAATGAATACTTTAAATATATATGATTTAAAAAACAATTCTTTAAATGTTATTGAATATTTACCTTTCTTCCATTCCATTCGTTAAGGAAACTGAAACAACGTTCATGTAAATGTACGACCTACCATATCCATGAATGATGTAACATGTTTTCCTATATCTATATTTTATGGATGAATATTAATATGTATATAATAAATATAAATTAAATTTCTATAATTATTAAAATTCAATATATTATGTAAACACAATAAAATTCCATGGACCAAAACAATTGAAAAAAACATTCATGAAAAAATGAAGCAGTTATCACCTAAAACTACGACTTTAAAGAAGAATTTTAAATAAACATGCAATAATAGGTTTTATGAAAATAATATATGAAATGATAAATAATATTATGGACGTATAATATATTTATGATAAACATATATTTATTATACAATAGTTTCTAACATGTACTACATAACTCTAGATTTTAGGTAAGGAATTTTCATCTCACTTTTATTTCTGTTTGACTCATGAAATTTTCACAACCTGTTTATTTTATGTGGAATATATAATGTGATTTAATTTATTTTTATTATTATAATTATGAAAATTAAGGGATATAAATATCCACATAGGATTATTTTTTCATGGATATTATGATACAAAATATACCAATGTAATAAAAGTTTTATGTTACAATATTATTGTTTATCAGGATTGTTTATGATTTAGCATGTGCTGACAAAATCCAAAAATATATCTCCAAAAAAAACCCATGAATATTATATTTGATGGTTATTTACTTAAAATATATATCTTCCATTAATTTTCTTCCCTTTTTCTTCTGAAGATACCCAAATAATATTTTTATGGAAAACCATCATTATATCTGTATTCGATCAAACATCTGGTATATTCCATTTCAATGTTTTTTAAAAATGATTCCAAAAATGTTTCAAATGTCACTATATAATTTTTAAAGTCATTTTTACCGTGTTTTAATTTTTAATTTTTTTAAGGCAATCTTCATATCATTTTCTGAACAGGGAATTTTTTTACTTTTTATTGAAATGGTGAAAGGAATATTTGTTTTAACATATATGTAATGAAAATAATTTTCCATTTTCCTCATAATTTAATGATTTAAATATTTATATTTTATTTTAATATAAATTTATTTATTTAATTTTTAATTTTTTTTTATATTTTAAATATGTTATTTTGAAGTGGAAATTGTATTTTCCTCATAAAATGTTCCATGTGATCTTTCAAAATCATTTTACATCAATGATATAATCCATTAATGTAACTTAATATTTTTTGGGATATGATCCAATTATACCATCCTTAATGTTTATCTCAATGGTTTATTATTATGATGAAAATATGTTTAGGAAACACGTACATTTTACATGGGTCATTATATGAAGAATTGATGAACTATTTTTTAAACCAATTTCTTTTCTACTATTTATACTAGGATGAAATGATTTTAAAAGTTGTTCCTTTTCACGGTTCATAATATGATGAATTTTAATGGTATTGTGGCTCAAATCTATAGGATTTTCAAAAACATGGAAAGTGGGCAAAAATTATATATCCCTTCAATGTATTAGGTAAAGATGAATATATCCATTGATAAATTGGATGAGAATAGAGTGTGAACCTTGTTCTGTAAGGGAAATTATCAACTATTATATTCTATCTAGTGAAACATGACTACTACAATGATTTGTTAAGTGAACTCATTTCATGATGATTGTTTTGGAAATGATCCATTATAATTAAGTAAATTATTTTAAATTATAATGTGTATGCAAAAAATCTCTATCTTATTCCCAAGTTATGTAATACTGGATCATGATTTAGATTAATTAATGATTAATGTATTCTAAAATAAAAACCATTATTATATGACTCTATATTATGATCTTGGATATTTATATTGCAATTTTTAAATGTTATTCTCATATTCTCTTACCCTTATGTTCATATGTTGATATCCCTCTTGTTTACCCTTACTGAGCATCTAAGGTCCCCCTTTATTTTGAATCCTTCCCCTAGGATATGAAGAAATATATTATGTGTGATATTTAGATAAAGGGTCCATGTGATGATGAACCTAGTGAGAGATGATGTACTTCACTTATGAACAATTTTTTATAAATATCGTTGTTTCCAATGTAACTAGAAATTTATGATTCTAGCATGGATCGTCTTATTATAAAATTAATATTCATCTAATAAGATCGAATATATATGTATGAAAATCATGGTTTGATATTGTATTTCCACATTTTAATTATACGCTATAATCATTCCTCACTTTATCCATAACCCAATAATGTATAATATGATCCCACCCTCATTGATTCATCATTTCAGCTCACCATTCCATTCCATGTATGCCACTCTACATAATATTTAGGTTTTCATTCATTTTATCCTTTTCCATCCCCTGACCACTGTGAGGTCTAGAAGAATTTACCATCAAGATAATAATGATAAAGAGAATACAGGGAGTGGGGGATGAACATTTGGTGGTAAATATATTTACCAATGTTTTAATTCTTGGACCATTAAACAATGCATTAGTGCGAGGTCACAGCTGTTGATAGTGATCCAACCACTATATTTCATATTCCATGATCACAATTCCTTGATAATTGTGGTGAAAAGAAACAAAATATTCAAATAATAATATAAATATATAAGGTTTTTGATTTTAAATAAAAGAAAAATATAATCTAATAAAATATAAATTGAAGAACAATGTGAATATAAAAATAAATGATCCCCACCTCATGATTTATTCATCATTTACACGAGATTCAGATTCACTGGAGATATGATTTCTCATTCATAAAGAATTTTTAAATGATTTGTATCCATGAATTAGGTATAATTATAGATAAATATAGTTATAATGACTAAGTATTTCTTTATTGAGCACAATTATGTCAATTGATAAATTTTATTAATGAATCAAAACAGGCTCGAGCCTTGGTTGGAAACATCAATGAAATTTAAATTTTTTTATTAAATCCCCCTATACTAAGTCAATATATTATGATATATTTTCCATTCCACAAATAATTTTGGATATATCAATGATTAAATTCATTTTCATATGTATATTCAAAAAATATAATATATTAAAAATAATATTTTTCTCTTGAATTTCCATGACACTTGAAAATTTTACAAACCATGTGACTAAATAAAGAAAATATCAATAAAAAATATTTAATGGGTGCAATAATACATTCAGGTGACTACTGTAATGGTCTAGTTTAATAAAAGGTGTTTATTATGGTAGATTTTTTTTGTTGATCATGTTTTAAATTTGAATAATGATAAATCCATCAATACTATGTGAAGAGAAAAAATGATAATAGATTTTTTCATGGCTGAAGGGAGAAATGAGGAGATACTTTTGTTGAAATATGATTATATTAGAAGTATATATTAACAAATAATAAATATATTATTAATAATAAGACACTTTATACCCATTATCTACCATGGTTGAAATCTAAAACAATGAAATTTTAAAGGAATAAAATAACATAATTTAGATCAATTATAATCATTTAAAATAATATATCATTGTGGTTTGAAAAATATCTATTTGATGAAACCTAGGGACTCCCTCATATGAGGACTATTAATTTGTTGAAATAGTCACCTAATTTATAGGTGGGATCATCCTCATATCCAATGTTTACAAGTAACTCACTAAGAAAAGGATAACCAATAATTATATATTCATCGAAGAATCCATTGATTGTCATGTGCACATGTAAAAAACCAAATTTTCATATATCAACTACCCTTTAATATAAAAGACTAGCCTTTATGAAATAACATATCTATTAAAAAACATATGTGTAATGGGTAGGTTGAAAATTTCATTATAACCCATTCTATCAACATACATATAAGCGAAACATTGGTTCAACCACATCATTTATAAAATGAAACAATTGATTATAGATTCACATAGAAGATTATTGAATTAAATTTTAAGGCCCTGACCAGAACCACATGGTGTTTGCAAGAGATCCAGAAGGCCTCATACAAGTCTCCTCATATGAAAGATTTTACTGACATGTAGTTGGGGGTATGAACCCCACTAATCGAGAAACTATACCCTCAATATCAATATTTAAACTAATAATAAAGAAAATAACTAATTAGAGTAATCATGGTGAAACAATAATATAATATAATATACAATTCATAAAATAAGAAACTTGGATCCCTAAGTGGTATAAGAAAAAAAGTTTATACCAAATGTAGATAAAAATAAATAAATATAATATACCTCTTGAGTACATCCTGATAACATTTTCGTCTCCATGTTACTTTGATTAACTTTTTTCAATGAGTCATTTTCCTTTTCCTTTATCCCTATACATGAATTTTAAATGCACGTCAAGATTTACACGTTGGTTGTAAGTAATAATCCATGTAAGAAACCACTGATGATTCATTAATATATGTGACCATGTAAAATAGGTGTATTCTATTATAAAAAAATATCCAACTAAGAATTACCAATATAAACAAAAAACCTACGTACTAATAAATCCACCTAAAACCCTGAATGTACCTTTTTTGTCTTATTTCTATAAGGGATATAATATGATGTCAAACTAATAATGAACATAGACATAAGTCTGGTAATCATGTATCTTAGCAGTCTAAATGAATCATGATGGGTTTGGCCTCTAGGAAATTTATTCCTTTCATTATGGGTCAGGCCTCTATAGCGTCATACCCTAGTTATGCCTTGGGTTGGGCCTCAAGTAAATCATACCCCTAATATCACTTCCTCGAGTTAAGCCTCCATGATACCATGACCCTAACCTATTCAAAGGAATATATTCTCCAAAATTACACATCTTTCAGAACCCCCTATAATGGGTAATCTTATCAAGTGTTTCAACCAGTTTGGAGTACAAATAAATAACATCCAAGGGATGGTAACACACAAAAAATGGTATAACATACAATGAAATACATAATATATCATCATGATAACATACTAGAAACATATAATACATATTATTAAAATTAAACATAGTCACACAAGCTACAATAATAATCCTGGAATCAAGTATCATAAAGGGGTCTCATTAGCTACACATATATATGTGATATCTAGTAAGTATATTTAGACATCAAAATCCATTATAATAATCATACCATTGAAAAATATTTATGCATTATCTTGAAAGGGTAAGGAACTTCCTACCTCAAGGTTTTTTACAACAACATGAACGTTCATTAAGTGTATTATCTCCCGAACCATGTTCCCACACCAATGAAAAGAAGATCAAATTTTAGGAAATCCTATAACTATTTTCACATAAAATAATATGATTTATAAATAAATACATAATGAGAAACATTCCAAGGGGTATAAAAATAGATACCAAATGAAAAACATCATCAATGGTCAAATCAGAGCCTAGTTGAATAGAAAATTTATTTCTAGAATATGAGAAACTCGTGAAGGAAGTATTCTCAATAAGGTCCACCATAATGATGTTGAATAAATCCATAGGTATTAGATAAAATCGAAAATCCATAGACATTGATTAATCCTCTAATAAAACCTGATATAACATATATATATAACCATAAATGTATATTTGTAATAGAATATAAATAAAGAGGGGAATGGTTTGGTAAGAACAAGATGCAATCACCAATTTCTCCACTAAATCACTCAAAATATAAGAACTAAAAACCGTGATAGAATTTGGTCCTAGATTATTCAAAGGGATGGATAGATTCAGACAAACAAGGAAAAAAATTATCATAGATGTGTACTATCACGTCAATGATTTTTCTTTTAAAATGATCTTAGAAATCCACATTCAAAAAAGGGGGAGAACAAATGAGAAGTTTAATTAAGGGAATAAGACTGAAGAGTGTATTAATTAAACCCACATAATATTATAACTTTCTTTGATGACAAGACATATAACATTAATTAAAATATAAAGAGGAAGAAGTCCATTTAATCCATTTTAAGGATGTATGATTTTCATTATACCTTACACCATGGCATATCCATAGTCATGCTATCATTGAATTAATCTATAATATATCTTATAAAAATAGTGTGTTTCTGGACTATATGACTTTATAACCTCACTACACCCTCTAAAATGGGAATGGTGTGGTTCCCCAATCTATGGAAGGAAGTAGACATATCTGAGACACACAATTTTTTATAATGAATAACCAAGTCATTTAATTTTCTATTTTTCACCAAGACACACACCAGGGCCACAAAATATTTCAAAATTCCATGGTTTTTCTTAACATGGATTGAAAGGACCCCAAATCCCTTCATAATAGTCAAAAAACTACTCCTAGATATCATACCTTTACCAATGTAGATATCCACTAAATAACATAAATGTTAATAAAGGGAAAAGTATTAATAGAAAAAAAACAAAAGATCAAGGAATTTATAATCTCTATAACTAAGAAATTATCCTACTTAAGAATAATATCTAGGGTTCTTTCTTGAAAAACTTAATAAAATAATTTCAAACATCATATTTCCACTCCGATGTCTCCACTTGAATCATCCCATGAATCTATTGTATCTGAAGTAGTGGTACCGCCTTCACTCAAAGTAATTTCTCTATCTGGATAACAATATGAATAGGGTGATGCACATATGATGTGTCATGAACCAGATCAACATTATCACAATACATTACATGAATAAGGTCATGCATATACATCAGGTGATGAGACAAGTGAAATATATTATGCATACATTTTTTGTGAGAAGTAAGGTATATATGTTTTGTATTAACCCATAAAATTTTTATTTTAATGATCCCAAATCATGTTTTTAATTTCATTAATCAATTTTATGTTTTTTGTTAGTAAATGGGTTTCTAGAAAATCATGAAATAATGGCTATGTCTAGAACATATTATGACACCATACAACATGTGTAATTAAATTATCGTGTGAATAACTTGTACTTACCACAATAGTTAAGTGACACTATGTAACATACCACATATTTCACTACAAGTTACCACATAAAAAAATAACCTATCATACATCAGATGATGAAATTATATACAAGTCATAAATAGGCCATGAATTTGATATGAATCGACCATGTAATAAATTTAAACCTTTCACACATTGAAAAAACTTACAGGCAATGAGAATCAAAAGAACCCATGAATAATAAACCTAGTGTGTGATAAGAAACATTAATTTATTTATTTTTTGTACTAAATATTTGTATAGGTTTTTATAGTAACAATAAGAAAAACTAAATACTTCACAAAGATATGTATATATCACACATAAAAAATAATTTCTTTTGTGAAGTAATGAAGCTACCATGTGAAAAAATCACATGACTACATAAATAAATGAAGCTGCAACATGATTTCATGAACATACCGCATGAACAAATGGGACGACCACATTAATGAATTCAGCAATTGTGACATGTTTCCTTGCCAAATGATTGAGAGAAACAACCATGAGATCATGCAACAATATTTTATGTGAATAAAAATAACCATTTCCAACTTTGAAAAGGGATTCTTTATTAAAAATATACATTGATTATATTTTAGTTAGTTAATCATAGAGACAACAGAATTTAGTTTGTATTTAATATTATCCAATATTTACTTTTGGATGGATTTAATTTTAGGTAAAATAGGAGCTTCTCAAAAAAGGTGGTTGGAAATAATATTATATTGAAAAACAGAGGAACATATACATTCACCTATTCTATAAAGAGGACTCATTCAGAATGATTTTTGACAGTTTTTTCTAAACTTCATATGAAAACTCAATGAAAGGTTCTCAAAGATAAACTCCAATACGTATGAACAATTAAAGATGATTTAAATAAGCTACAACTAATTTTCATATCTCCTATAATTTTATTTTTTATTTATAAATATTCAATTGATATGTTTTATATTATAACATTTTTAATCAATAAACAAAATCTCATGTTCTGGATAGCCGAGTTCACGAAACTATCTTTCCACTACTTTATTTAGTATGCCCAAGTATGACAATATAAGAGGTTGTGTGGGTCTGAGAGTCTTTTTTTCTCACATAGAACTATGGAAGAGGATTTTATCTCAGGTTGTCTTAGTACATCTTTTTTAAAAACCCCAATATATGTTATGGATTAGTCTATTTTATTAATAAAAAGCTTAGTAACGGGTGATTTCAATGTGGATGGGACTATGTTTTTATTTATGTTTGAACCGGTTGCTTAATATTCACAATGTGACTTTATTTTTTTAACAATTTTGAATAACCAATCATGTATCTATTTTAAAACTAATATCAAAACAATACTTTCATAGTTGGTTTTAGATTATGTTTTAAAGAAGGTATTTATTACTAGTATATTAGTTTCAAAAGTTAATATGTAATCAAAATTACTAAACTTATTTCTGATTGAATAATTGAGGAACATTTGTAAATAAAGAACTATATAATTATATAATTTTAGTATATTTATAATTTTTATCAAATTGAGGGATTTATCTTTTAAATAATTTTTGTGTGACTTTTTAATTTGAAACATAATCCTTCCACCTCTCTAGTGTTAGACTTCTACCAGCATTTGTTATTAATGTATTTTAAGTACTTTTGACATTTTAACAAGTTTTATTTGAAGATATTTAAATTTTAGATCTAAATTTCTTGATTTTTTTATAACAGGAGACAAAAAGTATTAACAACTAATTTTAATCCTTATTTTAATAGGACTAACAATTATTAGTGGACTAATAACATCAAAATTTATTTTGAAAGCAATGAATTCTATATCTGGAATGTTATTAATGATGAATATGAAAAAACCAAAGATGGTAGTTCCGATTGGAGTGATTCCCCTAATAATTCTTATAATTACATTAGTAAATCTATAAATGTAGTATACTGTGATTTTTGTGAAGGTAAGTTTAATAGAATATCTACCTATTGAACTGATTTTGAAATCTCGGTCAATCTTTTTATAAATCAGGAGGGAACTTTTAATTTCAAATAAATTCATTTAAATACCATCACTAGTAAATATGATACATTAAAAATTAATATTAATGAATCCATTTTTGATTTGTATCCTATGTTCAATGAAATAGTCAACACCATGCCTGCACATGGAATAAAAATTGATGAAAATGATCAAGTGATGCAATTGATAATATGTGTACCTAACTAGTGAAGTGGAACTTCAGTTTACATTATATAATCTTGAGAAAAAATAAAACTACTAGTGGAATAATTCATTGTTAAACTTATAATGTACAAGGAGAAATTAAAATTAACAAAAGAAGATAAATTTGAGAAAAATATATAGATAACAGGCTTCAATAATTTTAACTCAATAATAATATTGAAAATCAATGAATATTATTTATGTGATGAGGGATAACCTGATGTTAGTAGTGAGGAAAAAGAGGGGTAAATAGAATATTCCAAAATTTCTATACGAAGAATAAATTATTCTAAATGAATAACTATGTAGGTAAGTATGATATAAAATAAAATTTAATAAATGAATGGAAAAGAGAAAATTCCACTAATGAGGTAATCTGATATGGGTGTAAAACAAAAGTGCATATAAAAACTAACAATCCCTATGTATATTATTATAAAAATTTAGAAGATGAAGTTAATAATTATAAAAAGGATTTGAAATAAACACAAAATGATTCAAATGATATATGAAGTGATTTAGATTCATGTAGAGAATAAAAAATGAAAGAGATAATATATATTTCATGAAAATTCCTCTTAGGTTTAAATTTTTTTTCTAGTATTTTATTAGTAGTTATATAATGTTTTGAAAATTAAAATAATGATGAAAATATTTTATGTTAGTATTTATTTGAATAATATAATATGATGTAAAAAATATTTAATGTTCACTTGGAAACAAATTCTGAATTGTTAAAAGAACAAAATAATCTTGAAATTTCCTATGATCAATTAGTGAAATATATGGAATGATTCAGTAATTTTAGAAAAAAACATACCTATATACTTGTTAAAAACCAACTCTAAACTACACTACTGGAATTGGTTACGAACCCTGACATGAGAAAATATATAAGAATGGGGTTCTAGATATAGTTCTTCAATGTCTATTAATATTTATTATTATTTAGGAACCAAAAAATAATTTATAAAATATTAAAATATATTTTTGGGAATAAAACTAGCTAATTTTTATTCCTAGGTATCTTATCAAAAATATTAATGGATCTAATTAAATTTGGGTACCGAAATAATTTATCATTTGACCTTTTTCATTAGAAAACCATCTAGTCAGGTAACAGTAAGAAAATATTATATATGGATATTGTATGTTAAAAAACATGATAAGGTATTACTCACATTTCAATGACATTATCAATGTTTATGGTGGTCATGTTACTTTTTGTGAAAATTAAAAAAAATCAAACATGGTCAAATCAGTTACTCTAATATTGTTTTTATTCCTACAGTTTTTTTTAAATGGATTGAAGTATAATATTCTTAGCATCTCACAGTTATGTGATAGTGGTTACTATGTTCGGTATGATAATAATTCAAGAAATTTTTATGATTCTAAATATGTTTTAGTTTTCTACTTCATTAAAAAATTATAATGTTTATAATGTTATTTTGTATTTATTATTTTCCCGTAATATTTTATATCTAATTTCACATAAAAAGTGTCTTGGATTTTGACTATGGGATTAATTTATGCCAACATAAAATCTCTTAGGAAGCTATGTAGGAAAGGATTTTTCTGGGATCTACCTAAACTATAATTCCCCATAACAATGTATGTAATCCCCATCATATTTGAATGAAAAATAAGACCTCCTTCAAATTAATTAACACCGATTCAAATTATCAACCCCTCGAGTTGGTTTACAAGGATTTATTTGGACCCTATATAGTTTATTTCATAAATTTTGTATAATATGATTATTTTATTTTAGGTGAATTTTCAAAAATAAATATGTGTATTATTTTTATCTCCCAGAAGTGAATGTTCATTTTATTTTTTATAGTAAGAAAAAAGAGTAGAAAATTATTGTCGGCATCAAATTATGATCATAATAAGTGATCATAGATGTGTGTATAAAAATTATTTTTAATCTCTATTATCACAACATGGGAGTAATTATAATTTTTTCCTCCTATGACCCCAAAATAGAATGGTGTCATAGAAAGTATAAATGGAACCCTTCGATAAATTTCTAGAACCATGCTCAATGAGTATGATTTACCTATATATTTTTATAAATCATCTATGAATATAATATTATATATTATCAAAAGGTTCTAATTAAGACCCTTTTAATGAAACCCCTATATGGTTTATGAAATTTTAGAATGAAAAAAGTTAACAAATTTGGAATTTTTGGTTGTAAAATTTTTATACTCAACATAAAATAGATTTTTGTCAAATTTTCATCCACAAATTATGATGGAATTTTACTTGGATATTCAATATCTATTAAATAATAAATTATTTTTATTAAAATGATGGATTCTATGGAATAATATATAAATTTATAATTTGATGAAATAGATCCACATGAACCCAGTACTTCTTTAGAAAAAAATGAGGTTGGTCTTTTAAATTTAGATATCTATACTAAAACTTGTTATAATCTTGTAAAACCTATTGTATAAAACTATCCAACTTTTATGGAAATTATTGAACATAAACATATATAAGAAAAGGAAGTATCAAATACCTTAATTCCATAAGATATTATGAATCATAGAAACCATCTATTAAATGAAGTAGTAGGAGACCTAAATAGATGAACACTAACTAGATATTCTAAAAGAAATCATGTTTTCCATCAGTCTTTCTAGTCACAACTTTAATATATGAACATAAAAGAAGCATAAAATTGTGAATTATGTGCAATGGATTTAAAATCGGATCTAAATAATTTTTAACGAAATATATAATGGGAAAAATTTTAAAGAGTCGAGGACTGCCTGACAATTGAAACTAGAAGGAAGTTTTGAAAAAATGTTGATGTGTTGGGCACAATAGTTGAAAATACAATAATATTTGTTGAAAAGGATATAATCAAGTAGAAGGTATTGAATATGTGGAAATCTGTGCAACAGCAGCTAGACATGAAGCTATATTAATGTTTCATTCTATGTAGTAAATCATTATTTCAAATTACATTAAATGGATGTTAAGAGACAATTCTTAAATGGTTATATAGCTGATGATGTTTTTTTGTAAACAAACCCCTATATTTCAAGAACAAAACACTATAAATAATACATTTAAATTTAGAAAATATTTATATGTTTTAAAAAATGTTCTTAGATATATGTATTCTATGATCGTCTCATTTTAATTTCAAAAGGTTTTCCAAAACAATTATATGTGAATAATTTATTCATTAAAACAATTTCAAAACATTTTATTATAGTGGGAATTAATGTTGATGATATTATTTTTGGATATTCCAAATACTATTTAGGTATTGAATTTTTAAAAATAATACAATATGGATTTGAGATGAGTTTGATGGTTGAGTTAAAATTTGTTCATATTCTTCAAATTTATCTAGACAATGAATTATTTTAAATTAGTGAAAGTACGCTAAATAAATTTTAGACCATTTCCAATAATACAAAAGTTAGTGATACTCCAACGATTACATGCTATATAATATATTTTTATGAATCTGGGAACCTAGTTGACCAAACCACTTACAATCGTATGATTTGAAGTTCACAATACTTAATATACAGCCGACCAAATATTTATTTAATGTACTAATGTGTTCTTATCATCAATAAAATCAAAATGAATAATATTTTATAACTAAAACATAATTTTCAAATTACTAAATATTACATCCAAATTAGGGATATTTTATTTTAAAGGATAGAAATTTGATTTAGTGAGTTAGTAAGATGTAGATTTTGGTGGTAGTATGTTTGATAAAAAAAGACCAGTAGAACATATCACTTAATAGTAAAGTCTCTAGTTACACGGTGTAATAAAATGTTCAACTACGTTAAATTATACACTAATAAAGATCAATACATAGCAATAAAAATTTATTATGTACAAATTATGTGGATGAAACGTAATTTACTAGACTATATATATCACTTTTGAAATTTCCATTAAAATTTTTATAACACAAGTGCGATAAATATTTCTATGAATCTGGTATAACATTCTTCAAAAAATTTAAATGCACAAACTATTATAGATTTATTTTTTCAAAAATATAATATAATTATTGTTTTTATTGGTACTGAACATCATAATTCTAAAATATTAATAAATAATTTGAGTGTTTAGAGAGTCAATTATATCAGACCTAAATTGGGTATGATAAATTTTTTCTAAATTATTTAAATTTAGTTTTTAACTTTATTGATATTTGAACTCTTGATATAATTATGATAAATTATATTTAGAGGGTGTTTTTCTAAAAGTAACCACGATGTATATCTCAAACAATCCGTATACAGACTATGAGGTTTTTTTCATACTGTATCTACACAATCCATTCTTATTGGGTTTGTGGATTAGTATACATACCAAAACAGTTACTCACATGGAAACTATATTTATGTTTCATTTGAAATCACATCGTCACTACTTACCTACCACAATTTTTGTATTCATATGGTTAGTATAACTTCAATGGGGTCACAATCAATCTACCTAGCACACCACTTATATTATGGATCCACAGTCAGTATACTTATCGTGTTTATTTTATACTTCTTAATTATTTTGAATAATATGTTGTGAGATCTAAAATATGTGTTTCCCTAAATGATTGAAATTAAAATAAAATTAGAATATGAATCAATACCTATCATTTTGTTAAAATATAATCCTTTATTTTGAATCATTTCTTGAAAATTGAAACTGTCCTTTCTCAAAACACAACTCTCTCAAAATAAATTTTTCCTAAAACCGAATTAAAATAAAGATGATGAGGATATAAGATGGTTTAGAATACTAATTTCTTATTCACTCTCCTATTTTATGTAACTAAATGAATACTTAATGTGTCAGGATAAAAATATTGAATCAGATGAATCCTAATATAATTGATCATATGGTTTCTATAGAAAAATAATTTTATGGAATGTGGCTACAATAGAGAAAAGAAATATTTTTGAATGTGATTCAAAATCATGGATGAGATTATTTGTTTAATGATAATGGCAACTCATTCTACCAGAATTTCATTAAATATTTTTATGCATACTAAAATTTATCCCTATAGTGAAAAGTGATATATTTAAGATGATGATCAATGGTGAAGTTCTAGAGTTTTATTTTATGTTTTTGTTAAATTGATTAGGTGTTTAGCATAAAATATAATTTTAGGATTACCAAATATCATATCTAATAATTGATTCCCATTTTAAGTTTCAAATATCATTATTTAAGCTAAAATGGAAGGGAAATCCTTGAATAGTAACATCTATTGAATTAATTGTTGAATATTGACTACTAGTAAAATTAATCTAACACCTGACCTATATATGAAAAGGATTCTTATATATCCCTAAGAACCAATAATTTTTTTCTTGTTTATAATAGAAACTGATTTTTAAATCAATCTATGTAGATATTAAATGAGACATATGTGTGGGTTGTGTAAGATTTATTTGATGTTTTTTCTTTACCCTTCCAAAATACTATTCATACCTTGTTTTAGTTTAAAGAGTTAGTTCCTCAGGGTGACAAAAGAAAATTTTCATCATATGGTCTTTTCCTTTATTAGAAAATTATTATTAAAATCAATGTAAAATGATTCCCATAGAAAATGAAATGGGTGGTAGGGCCAATAATTCTATACAATTCGTTTTATCTAGTGAGTTTTCTTCTTAGAAAAAGGGATATGGTGGATCCATGTCTGAACCACAATGAGTTAGTTCAATATACTAATGATAAAATGGATTTTAGTGAAAAAGAAGTAGTATTAGAAAAATAATATGATGATATGGGTGATCTTGATGTGGAATCTAAGGAGGCTCATAAGTATGGCATTCCACTCACTCATATCATGTCATATAGACCATCTGATTATCATTTATCATCACCTATACATGAGGAAAGGATCCAAACAAATTAACTAATTGATACATAGGTATTAGTCAATAGATATCAACCATACTTTTGTTATTATGAATAATATAAATTAGTTGAATGTTGTTCATATGGATCTCCTATAGTAGGATGTACTCTTAGAACACCTTTATTCTGAGTCCATGGATGATGATGATGAGGTTAGTTCACCTCGAGATGGTGGATCTTCGACCCCTTTATCTCAAAGAGTACAAGATTATTCTATTATTTATACAATATATTCTCATGAAAGTCATGTGGTATCCCTTTGATTCAAAAATTAAAACCAATCTTGGTATGATATTTTTGGTTGAACTCCTACCAATGCTTGTGAGTAAGATGAGAAAGGTTGTTCTCATAGAGATCATTTTGAATACATTGGATCTAAAATCAATGAGGAATAATTGGATACTGATTCTAGAGTTTTTGATATGTTGTTAATAGTTATATCATACGGTTATTTTTATAAATTATATTTTTGGAAATATACTTATGATATATTTAATTTTATTCATTATAAATCATATATCACAACGTACGATTTGAATGAGTATAAATATGAACTGATTGGTGTTTTCAAGTATGTTTTTATAGGATTTTATAATTCCTTAGAACCAACTATTTAATAGAAAAATAATAAGTATAATTATTTTAGCGAGTTCCCATCTTAAACAAAAATTTCATTTTGAGATGAGGCTAATGAGAAATTATGTTGAGGATTTAAAATCAATGATATGATATTTAAACATATGTAAATGTGTTATTGGGTTATTTTTAGAATATAAATTCCAGAATGTAGTGTTTCATTTTAATCCCTTTTCCTCTCCTATTCATGTTCCTATTTTTGATCATCCTATATAGCCATATTTTAGTGAATAAAAAACTAGACAACTAATAAGTGATGATTTGAACTTTTTATTTTATGTTTTCAAGAAGGTCTAAGAGGATATTTTTTATTGATTTTAAAAAAAAAATTATAAAAAATTGAAATTTATCTAAATAGGTTTCAAACAAATATGGGAAATATTGAGAAAATTTAAATAAGGCTATTGATTTCTATGTTAGGAAAATATTTACCAAAACATTTTGGAAGGGTATGTACAGAACTCTTACTTTAGATCTTAAGATGAAACCTTAGACCCAATCTTTTACATCACATGTTGTGATGATCAAGTTGATAACTTAATTTTGGATGCCTTATTCAAAAAAATAGGTGGTTTTCTACATGATTTTGAGCATGGATCTCAGGAAAAAAATTATTTTACTTGGTTAATGGAACTATAACTTTACACAACTCATATATATATGTGTTATCTCCTTCTACCATACCTTTGTAATCAACTATTACAAACTACCTCCACTTCCCTTAACCCGTTTTTTTCTTTTCTCTTAGATAAGAACTTGAGTATTAGAGACATGTTTCAAACCATAATATTATTAGTGAACTTACAACCACATATTTGCATCAGAATAACTCATATCCAACTTCTAATATATCTAAAATAAAGGATAATATCCTCCCTTTTTATATGAGGGATGTTCCATATTCCGACCCAATTTATAATTCCTAACATGGATTGTTAGTAATCCTTTATGTAATATTTTTTTTAATAGTAATCAAATACTCCTTTCACAACTAAATTTTATTTATGTGTTACTTATAATTTATTTATTTATGATATTATCTATTCACTTTTTAATAATCCAAAATGGGGAAATAATTTTATGAAATTTTTGAAATTAATTTCAATTCTTAACCCCCTAATCCACTTCATGTTAATATTTTCACTTTATCCTTTGGATATAATCAACTCAATTCACTTCAGATGTAATAATTTGTGATTAAAAAAAAGTGAGAGATTGTTGGTGTAGCCCAAAACCTCATTATTTTAAGGATCCTAAATCATGTTTATAATTTTATTAACTAATTTAATGTCTTTTTTTTTTAAATGGTTTTATCGATAAATGTATAATAATGGATATGTTTTGAAGCTTCTATGACAACATAACACATGAAAAATGTACTTTAGGTGTAATGAATTTGATCTCACCATGAAATTAAATTGACTATGAGGAACCTACAACATGTTATACTATAACAAACCGAATGAAAAAGTACATACTATGTGTTAGATGATAAAATCTGATCTATGTCGTAAACTGAATGTGAAACGAAAATGATCCTACAATGCATTGAATATGAACTTACCACAATCTGAATAAACCACCATGTGTTGAGAATAAAATGTATTCATAAACAATCAAACGATTGTGTGACAATTGAAAAGAATTTATTTAAGTCTCGTACTAACCATGTGTATATTTATTTATAGTAACCATAAGTACAAATACATACAAAATGAATAGTTTTTCCCATTATTAAAACATAAGAAGTGATATTTTGATATAATTAAACTATTATGGGATATATACAAGAGGATTCATGAAGAAAAGTATCCACATCATAAATTTTAGAACCTACCATATGAAGGAATTGACTGATAGAATGAATAAAGGAAGTGACTATGATAAGTTCCCATTACAAAAAATAGTGAAAACATAATATGAGTTCAAGTAACCTTGTGGTAATTGAATACAATCATCTAGTTCAAAATCAATAATGTGATTTTCTTTTAAAATCTTTAATGACAATATTTTGGTGCTTTAATTGCAGAGAAAACACGATTAAGGATGAATTGAATGTTCTCTAGTGAATATATTTAGATGATGTTGTTTCTAATAAAATATAGTTCTTGTAAAATAAATAAGTGGTTTCACATAATCATACAATAGTCTTCAAAGTAAAATTCTATTACACCTATGATACATAGAGAACTCATTCCAAACACTTTACAATGCTCTGTTTTTTTCACATCCTCCACAAACACAGTTGAAGGTTCTCAAATAAAAATTAAATGACATACGAATAATAAAAACTAATCATATTTTTATATGCAAAATTTTCATATATCTCAACCTTTTTTCATTATATTTTATTCTTTTCATTCGATCTATGTTTACTTATAAAATATTTATCTATAAATACAGTCTCATGTACTGAGTATGAGAGTTTTTTACACTCTTTTTGAAATCCATTCTTCTTATTCCCATGTATAACTATGTATGTGGTCCTAAGTGACCTAGAATATTTAATCACATGTAGAACTATTGTATGTGATTTTATCATTAATAGTTTTATATTAATTCATAGTGAAAGTTAGATCCAGTTTTTGGATCATTTAATTTCAATAATAATTTTATTAGAAGAGTGTGATTTCCAAGTGGAGGGGATTATGTTTGTGATTAAGACTAAATCCATTGTTTAATGTTCACTGTGTGGTTTTATAGTTTTTTCACTATTCCAAATTAAAAATCATGTATCTCTTATAAAATTATGAAAAAAATATACAATTTATTTGATGTATTTAACTTGTGATTTATGTAAGAGTTTATTTACTATTAGATTTGATTCAAAAGATTAAGTGTTTTATCAATAAAAATAACACATTTTTAATTAAATAGTTTAGATATTTTTGAAATTAAAATATTTTATAATTCTACAATATTTTAATTGATAATTCTTATCAAATTTGAGGAAATAAGTTTAAAATATTTTTAATAATTTTTTTAATAGTTTATCTTAATTTGAACTTAAATTTACCTCACTCTCGAGGTTTCACTCCAACCAAAATTTGTTATCAAAGTATTTTTCAAATTAATTTTACTTAAATAATGTTTTATTTAAAATTACTAAATTTCTATTAGATCTAAATTTCAATATTTATGGATAGTAAAATAAAATAAGGAACTACCACTAATCAGAATCATTATTTCAAGGAGGTCAATTGTACTATATGGATGATTTAGATGCAAATTCATTTATAGTGTATGGTCTTTGATATTTAGACTATACTTCAATATTAATATGAAATATCAAATGATTATAGAGCATATGGGAGTTATTCCACAAAATCTAATTATTATTTAAATTTTAATGATATGAGTGCATAATATTGTTCTTTACATGAGGATGAGTTTAATAGAATTTTTAATTTGTTTACATCATTTTATATATGGGTTAATATTTCTATATCTCATAATGGAACCTTATAAGATAAATAAATTCATTTAAATACATACACCATTAAATATGAATAATTAAAAATGAATCATTATGATTACATTTATTATATTTAACTTATTTTCAATGAAATAGTCAATACTATGCGTGGAAATGGAAATCATGTTAATGAAAAAGATCATTCAATGTGGAGAAAAATAAGTCCAATTTAATGATGGATAGTAACGTTAGTTAATGTTATATAATCCCACGATATCATCAAAAAACATGTAAAATAACTCTAAAGTAAATTTATGATGTATGGGGAGGAGGATAATGTCAATAAATAAGTGGAATATGGGATAAATATAAATTTAATAGCCTTCAGGACTTTTGGGTCAAAGCATATAGTATTGGTGATGAGGAATCACCTACTAATAGTGATGTGGAAAAGAATCATATACATTGAAAATTAAAAAATTTCGACAAGAATATGTAAGTATTAAAAAAATAGAGGTATGTATGAAATAAATGGAAATTATAGAAAAGAGTGTAATAAGGATAATTCCACTAATTAATAAATTTTTTATTATTGTAATAAAATAATATAGAAAAATCTACTATCCAAATTTAATGTAAAATAAAAGGTATGTGGAGAAAGATAAAATGTATAAAGGGATATTAAATCCACATGGAGTGCTTCCTATGATAGCTCCGGTGATTCTAATTCATGTAGGGAAGACAAAAATGATCGTTCTAATATGTGTTTCATAAAAAGGTATATAAGGTATCATGTATTTATCCAGTACCTACTACACATATTTCTAATCTTTATGAGAATGAAAATAATGATAAAAATATGTTTAATAACAATTTATTTGTATTAATTAATATATTTTAATAAACATATAAGGATCCAATGCATGATTAAAAATGTTAGAAGATTAAATAGTCATTTTTTGGTAACATTAAAACAGAATTTTCTATTAAACAAGAAAAAAGTATAAAAATTGTTATAAAATTTAGCTCAAAATATAAAATGAGATATTAAATACTAGTTTGGAGAGAATCGATAATTTTTTAAAAATAATAACCTAGATTGATGGTAAAAAATCCCTCATAAACAAACTATTTATGTGAAAAAATTAAACAAAATTGGATTCCTAAATCACTTATTACTAACAATTTTTGATCCAAGAAAATATGTTTACCAAAATCATATATTGTTTAAACATTTTCTATAGGAAACCTTCTTGAAGGGTGCGAGTACGAAATTATGGAATCTTGATAGTGGATATTCTAGATACCTGATTGGTTACTACTTATATTTCATGAACTGTTTTAATGTTGATGTAGGACATGTCACTTTTGGTGAAAATTCCAAACGTAAAATAATTGGAATATTTCAAAATATTAACTCTGGTACTATTTTAATTTCTAAATATTTATTTTTAGATAGATTAAAGTAAAATAT
The DNA here is from genome assembly GCA_963277665.1 of Viscum album. Taxonomy (NCBI): domain Eukaryota; kingdom Viridiplantae; phylum Streptophyta; class Magnoliopsida; order Santalales; family Viscaceae; genus Viscum; species Viscum album. The sequence goes on from OY728138.1 coordinate 898,787,482, forward strand.
TCTTTTCATCTCACAATTATGTGATGATGGTTACCATTTTATATTTTAGAATAATACCGCCAAAACTTATTATTCTAAACATGTTTTATTTTTTACTACATTGAGAAAACATAAGGTTTATACTATTAATATAAATTTATTTTATTCGTATAAGATTTATTATTTATGTGAATATTCCAAAGTGTAGGATTTTGTAAAAGAAACTAAGCCATTTCATCTGTCACGTTTTTATGATGATAACTAGGAAATGATTAGTAAAGGCTCTTTCTATACTATAATTTACAAAAGGAAATGTTTATAATCCCTATAAAAAGGGGAATCACCCTAAAATACCATTAAAATTAAAGAATGATTTTACACTTTATCAACCCATAGAGTTGTTTCACTTAGATATATTTTAAACTCTAGTATATCACTCATATATGGGAAGAACTAGACTTATGATGTAGTAGATGAGTTTTCTAGATATACTTTAGTATTATTTATAGCTCACAAAATTGAAGCTTGTTCTTATTTTTTTAATATATGGAATATCGGTAGAGAATCTTATTTCACTTTGAATTAAGACCCCAAGAAGAGATCATGGCCATGAGTTTTAGGATCATGATTTTGAATCTCTTTACTCACAATATGGATGCAATGACAACTTTTTTTCTCCTAGGATCCAACAAATAATTTCCCCGTAATATAGTGTTTTATTAAAAAGGAAAATGATATTCCTTCATGACATTTCAAGTACCATTCTCAATGAGTATGATTTACCTATTTATTTTTCAAAAGAAGTTATGAATACCAATTTCTATATTATCAAAAGAGTTATAATTAGACCTAGTTAAAGAAAACCCTATATGAGTTATGGAATAGCTTAAAACCAAAAGTTAATAACATTATAGGTTTTGGTTGTAATTTAATTATTCTCAATTCAAAAGATACTTTAAAAACAATTTCATAAAAAAGTGATGATGAAATTTTCCATATATATTCAATATCTAGGAAATCAAGAATTTTATATAATAAAAGTACAATGATTGTGGATGATTCATTTATTGTTAAATTTTTTGAAACATATAAACATGAACCTCTGGTTTCTTAATAATACCATATGTATGACCATTCAAATTTATATATCTTTGTTAAACATCATAATAATTATGTAAATAATCCAATGGAAAAATATATTTATTGTAACTAGCTATTTAAACATGACCCTATAGTATAAAATTATGTATAAAATAAATCTATTATTTAAGATGTCTAGTATTATAGAAACCATCACATAGATATGGTAGTAGGATAACTAAATATTGGATCAAAAACCAGATATTATCTATGAAATCAAGTTGAACATCAATATTTATTATCCCAACATAAACTTAAGAACATCATAGGAGAATTAAGTGATGATTTTTGGTTAATGGATATGAAATTATAGATAAATTAGTTTTATTGAAATAGAGTTCGTGAACATGTTGTAAGAACCATGGAATACCCTAATATTAAAAAAATGGTTTTCTAAGAAAAAGGTAGATTATTGAGGCACTATAATTAGAAATATTGATAGATTGGTTGAAAAATATTGTATTCTAGAGGGAGGTATTGACAATGGGGAAACCTTTTCACTAGTAGCTACACATGAATATTTCAAAATGTTTTTTGACTATGAAGTAAATGTGGATTTAAAATTATGTCAAATGGATTTCAAGAATGAGTTCATAAATGGTTATATAATTTATGTTGTTTTTTGGAAAAAAACCCTAGGATTTGAAACCCCTCACTTTCCAAATAAGGTTTTTAATTTATCAAAATCTTTATACAGCTTAAAACAAGCTCCTAGAGAATGTTATTATAGGCCAATCACTTTTTAATTAAAAATTTATTTTCAAAAGGAATATATTACCTTACATTATTTATTGAAATTATTTCAAAATAGGTTTTAGCACTGAATAATATTTTTATTATATAATTTTTGGATTATAAAAAAACTATTTATTTATTTATTTTTAATAAATAAAACTAAATTAATTTAACGTGAGATTTATGGTTGAGTAAAATTATTCCTTGGTTTTTAGATTTTTCTTGTATATTTTTGTGATAGATATCAATCAAACCTCAAAGAATAAAATTTACTTACTCTGACAACAATTTGAAAATGCCTAAAAAGTACAACCAACTTAGTATTTTTGTTATAAAGGAAATACATTTTATTTATTGAGTTATTCAGATGAATATTTTTTGTGGTTTTATATTGGATAGAAAAAATTAGATTTTTCTTATAATGCTTTTTTAGAAATTTCTATTGATTTAGGGTATAATAAGACACAGAAATCCAGTTCAATATAAACTATTGAAGCTCATTACATAGCTGTAGGAAATTTTTTGCACATAATCTATAGAAAAAACAGACTTTAATAGAGTATGGATACAAATATCAACATGTACTCATAAATTGTGGTAATACATGGGGAATAAATATTTAAAATAATTTATAATCACATCCATTAAAAAAATTTGATATATGACATTAATTTTTAAGTGACCATTTTCAAAAAATTAATGTAACTCTTGAATTAAATAGTACAAAACATTATATTTCTAATATGTTTTTAAAGCCTTTTAATGATGAGATAATCAATTATATAGTACATAAATTAGGTATCAGATATTTATTATAAATAATTTCAATTTAGTTTTATTCTTTATATTTATTTAAATTCATGTTATAAATTTCATATCTTATAATTACTAAGATTTTCTTAAAGTAATTACAATGTATATATCACAAGGTTATTATACCTAATATTATTTTTTGATGGTATATCCAATATATCTACCATCACTAGATGGTTATGTGGTTTTTATACTATAGCATCCCGCCTTTTTATCACATAATCTTTCATTACATTTTACAAAACCGAGGATCTTTAAGGTTTAGTGTCTTGGAAACCAGGAACTTAAAACATGAAAACATAAAACATTCTTCTTAAACACTTGAACGGCTTATCCAAATGTTCATCCTAGGTTCATTACTGCATATCATAACCTGGGGACATACATCAATAGAAATGGTGAGCAGAAGGCCCAGTAAGGGAAACAAGAGAAACATTTTACATGTGAACTTGAGATACTTCAATAAGGTCATGAAAAGAACTTTAAGCCATGAGAAAGAAATCATGAGATATATCATAATAAAAATAACATTTTTCATAACATGAAGATGTGGCTACATCATTTAACATAGACAATAATTAACATATCACCAAGGTCCATCCCCAATATGTCATTTGAAAATTACCAAGGTTATTCACCAAGATATCGTGAAAACTGTAATCTATAGTGGTTACATCATTACCCAATGCATTGGAGCGCTATCAGGGTGCAACCTTTTATTTTCCTTTATTATCATGTGATCCACATATATCATCATCAAAAATTTCATAAATAACCCATATAGCATAAAATAAATGGGTTTCATTTCATAATCATAACGTTTTAAAAACTGCTTTAAAGACATGATCTTTACATCACTCTAAACCCACGGAAAGGGAAAGATGGTTTCATGTATGTAAATAACAGAATTTAAAATAGAAAATTTTGATATATATGTGAATACCCCTGTATAAATAAGAGCTTTTAGTGTTCACTTTATAACATAAAATAATTTTGAGAAAAGAGAGAGGCATTTTGAGATGAAAATTCTTCAGCATAACGGCTATGTTTCAGGGTTTTAGAAAACATTGAAAATAGAGGGGAAATGGGTCAAACAGTCATAAATGACCCATAAAACAGTATATGGACAGAACATAAGTGATTTAAGAACACGGTAATGAAATTTGAAAAGATACCATTTGAAATGAGGAACAGGAAAGGAAGAGAAAATAAGATTTCTCTTATGAAAATTTTGCAGCCTAACGGCGTCACATAAACTTCAACCAAATATGAATTGATGAGATAAAATAGGGTATCTAATCATATGAAAATAACAGATCTGTATTATAGATATAGAGATCATAACAAAACATAATAAAAAGGAAGTTTCAAGACTTGACCTGGAAATAGAACTTTGAAAAAAGAGAAAGATGAAAAAACCACTTAAACATTCGGCAGCCTAACGGCGCCACTTAAAACTTCAAAATACTGAATTGAGGAGATCAAATGGGGTCTCTCATCATATGATCATAAATGATCAGTATTATAGATATAGAGATCATACCACAACATAATAAAAAGGAACATGAAAGACCTGACATGAAGGTAGAACTTTGAAAAATGAAAAAAAGTGAATGAATCCCTTAAAAATTCACCAGCCTAACTGCGCCACTTAAACTTCAACAAAAAAGAATTGAAGAGATAAAATAGGTTCTCTCATCATATAAACATAAAAGATAAGTATGATAGATATATATATCATAACCCAACATAAAAAAAAGGAACGTGAAAGACTTGACATGAAAGTAGAACCTTGAAAAATGAGAAAAGTGAACGAATCCCTTAAAAATTCGGCAGCCTAACGGCGCCACTTAAACATCAACAAAAATGAATTGATGATATAAAATAGGGTCTATCATCTATGAAAATAAAATATCAGTATGATATATATAGTGATCATACCCCAATATAATAAAAAGAAACATGAAAGACTTGACATGAAATTATAACATTGAAAAATGAAAAAAAGTGAAAGAATCCCTTAAAAATTCGGCAGCCTAACGGCTCCACATAAACATTCTTAAAACGAATTGATGAGAGAAAGTGGGGTTCTCTCATAATATGAACATAAAAATGAATTTATAATGAATATAAAAGAACGTCATCCAACATAAGAACATGGAGCATAAAAGAAATGACATAAAAGAGATCACTTGAAAAGAAAGAGAGGGGTCAGATCCCTTACCTTAAAACGTAACTCTTAAAACTCAAAGGTTGGGACCATGAGGGCTTGGGGAACCTTGGGAGGACTCCTTGGGAGGTAAGGAGACAGGAAATTCGTTGAGAATGGTTTTTGGAGTCCAAAGGATGGGATAATGGCTTGGTATTTATTGGGAAAGTGAGGGGATAAGGCATTAATGGCCAAGGGACACCTCACATGTGGTTTTCTCAAAACCATGTTCTCTCCCATGATATTTCCCATGAATTTGGGCCACATGGGGCACCAAATACAATAATTCATCACCTTTGGTCGGCCAACCCTTAAAATACTTCATGAAATCACCATGACACAGTTATGATGTCATTAAACATACAGAAACCCTAAAACTGCTTTTTTTTTACTATTCACTGAAAATTCATCTTTCTAAGAAAAAACCCAAAATTTTACCTTAACCAAATATCGACGCTCAGATTAAAAATATGAACTCCATTTTATAAAAATAATTTTCTAAATATTTTTAATTTAAATTTTAAATAAAAACACTATTCACCGAAAATTCATTTTTTCAGAAAAAACCCCAAAAATTACCATAACATAATATCGGTGCTCTGAGTTTAAAAAATGAAATCCGTTTTATAAAAATATTTTTATAAATATTTTTAATTTAATTTTTAATTAAAAAACACTATTCACTCGAAAAAACTAATACTTGAATAATAATTTATGAAACCATTATTTAACCAATTTATTGAATCACATTACTTAATCAAGGTTCCTAGATTATATTAATACTTTATTTAAGTGATATTACTAATCCATTTGGTCACATTACTAATCCTAAGCATAAAATCACTATTCATAATTTTCTATTCATCAAAAATCAAGTTGATCTTATTAGACTGTAAATTTTGTACTGAACATAATTGTAGAAGACCATTTTTGGAAAATCATTACAAAATTTTAATTATTTAAGGATTACATAAAAAAATTAAAAATATCCTTTTTCTAAAATTCATAAAAAAATATGCATACTATATTTATCCGGTCATTTGAAAATTCATAAACATCATCATAAGAAGAAATCCCAATTCTTATTTAAAACAAAGGATTACACAAGGTAGTTACGGTCTCCTTACATAGCCCCTTATCACACCAGCATTGGACCTAAGTGTAAGGTGTGCTAAGGTGAAAGAGAATCTGAGGGAGGCTCTACCAACATCGCACGAGTATTAATTTCTATTAGTTTGAACTTCTCACAAAGATGATTTCGTTCGAGCTTCACACGATAATATTCAGCTTGGGTTTGGTCCAAAGCAAAGCCCAGTGGTGCTACCTCCTTCCCAAGTTCTGTTAGATGGGATTCGATCGGTCCAAGACTACTGGGTGAGGCCATCGAATCTTCTTTCTATAATAATTAACCAAGATTACTTGTATTTAGAGACAATAATTGAAATGTTTATTTTCCAGCGGTCATATTGACCAATGGTCATATAATAGTCAAAACCCAGCGGTCTCATTTTAATTATACTCATGTTATCAAATGAAAAAATTTTGTTGAGTATAAAAATAAAATAAAATAACACATAAAATTTGGAAAAAAGATTTATTCAAAATTTCGGGTCATTACAATATTCCCCCTAAAGAAATTGCGTCCTCGCAATTTTTAAAATTGGGTTTTGAAATTTCATTTAAAGTCCCACATCGAAAAAGGAGTCAGTAAAACTATTACTTTAAAAGAAATAAAGGGAAGTACAAAGGTCACCCGAGTTAACCCACACTAGGATGCCATGTAGGAAAACATGGACATGGAGGAATAAACAAAGGGTCAAGTTCTGAGGGATAGTTATAGAAAACATGATTAGGAGAAAGTTAACCACGATAAAATCCCAAACTTATGATGTGTGTAAATGGTCTTTGATTTCCTAGTAGTAAACATAAACCAACAACGTTTTTTGTTTTACATTCCTTTTCATAATTTTGAGGAATCCATTTACTGCATAGAACAAAAACATATGATATTATACCTACCTTCAAGTAGAGTTTCATACTTTAATAAGTCTCTACCAAAACTAATCTATTCTTCAAATGATGAGAATTCAAAAACACTTGGTCTCATCAAAAACACAAGAATCATCTTCTAGAGAATCACATAATCCACAAAATATTAACTATCTATTTCTTCTATTTTTAAATATTATCCCAAAAACAAAAAGGTTATGGTAAAACATCTCTTCAAAAATAAGGAATCTCATAGGAATTTAAACTACTTTTAAATCTTCAAAGTTCCATAGTACTACTCAAAGTTCATCATAGACCATTCCATAAATAACGGTCCTTAAAATTCCTCAAAATAAACCAAACTACGATTGAAACCCAAATACAAGAAGGATTTGATAACATAGTCTTCCAAAATAAACTTCATTGTTCATCTCCAAACAACATCAACCACTCCTAACATCTTATAAAAAAAGTAGTTAACCTAAACATATTTTACCCAAGATAGGTTAATCATTCCCATAGGTAACCTAAATTACAATAAGTCCACCTTAAATTCATCGATTCTTCAAAATATAAGTCAACTTTACTCCTCAATAAAAATACCGTAGTAATCTATTTACCTCGATCATATAGGGTCCCCAAAATAGTGAACATCTACCAAAATAATAATCATCTTTTAATACCCTAATCATCTCTGTCATATTAATATGGAAATCGTCACATTTCCTATCACATTGGTTGATGGGACATGTTCTTCCATTTCCCGCCATTAACTAAGAAAAGAAACTATAATTAGGGGCTTAAATACTTAGCCAATAATCATGAAAAGGAAACTTTAGGCATAAAAGGATAAAATTGTAGAATAAAATTATATCCTAACATGTGATCTCCTAGGTTCCCATCTAGGTTATCCATGATCATATATTCTTATGTGAATCATTATTTTATTTTATCTTTGTTTCTTTAAAAAATGGTCCATACTAAGCTTATGAATTTACCAAAGCATATCCCCCGGGAGTGTCATAACCAAGAGTGAAGCAATGCCTATTGTCGTTTACCTGTTCCCGTTTGAGTCTAGCACAAAGCGGTGTTTTCTGGTTTTTCCCCTATGTACATCTGTGCCAGAGCCTCCTCTACCTGCTCGTATCGAAACAGGGATGTATTTTCTTGGCAACACATTACTCAATACTCACCAAAATACAAGGAAGATTCCTTATATATAAACTTTTCTATAGGCTTCTTCCAAAAGTTTTCATATCCTAATTTTCACAAATAACTAAACCATCATTTGATACTAACTATAGCATCCCGCCTTTTTATCACATAATCTTTCATTACATTTTACAAAACCAAGGATCTTTAAGGTTTAGTGTCTTGGAAACGAGGTACGTAAATCATGAAAACATAAAACATTCTTCTTAAACACTTGAATGGCTTCTCCTCATGTTCATCCTAGGTTCATTACTGCATCTCATAACATGGGGACATACATCAAAAGAAAGGGTGATCAGAAGGCCCAGTAAGGGAAACAAGAGAATCATTTTACATGTGAACATGAGATACTTCAATAAGGTCTTGAAAAGAACTTTAAGGCATGAGAAAGAAATCATGAGATATATCATAATAAAAATAATATTTTTCATAACTTGAAGATGTTGATACATCATTTAACATAGAAAATCATGAACATATCACCAAGGTCCATCCCCAAGGTGTCATTTGAAAATTACCAAGGTTATTCACCAAGATATCGTGAAAATTGTAATATCTAGTGGTTACATCATTACACAATGCATTGGACCGCTGTTAGTGAGAACCCTTAAATATGCCTTTATTATCATGTGATCCACATATATAATCATCAAAAATTTCATAAATAACCCATATAGCATAAAATAAATTGGTTTCATTTCATAATCATAACGTTTTAAAAACTGCTTTAAAGACATGATCTTTACGTCACTTTAAACCCACGAAAAGGGAAAGCGAGTTTCATGTATGTAAATCCCAGAATTTAAAATAGAAAATTTTGATATATATTTGAATACCTCTGTAGAAATAATATCTTTTAGTGTTCACTTTATAACATAAAATAATTTTGAGAAAAGGGATAGGCATTTTGAGATGAAAATTCTGCAGCATAACGGCTATGTTTTAGGGTTTTAGAAAACATTGAAAAGAGAGGGGACATGGGTCAAAAAATAATAAATGACCCATAAAACAGTATAGGGGAAAGAATATAAGTGATTTAAGAACATGGTAATGAAATTTTAAAATATACCATATGAAATGAAGAACAGGAAAGGAAGACAAAATAAGATTTCTCTTATGAAAATTTTGCAGCCTAACGGCGTCACATAAACTTCAACCAAAAATGAATTGATGAGATCAAATAGGGTCTCTAATAATATGAACATAAAAGATCAGTATGATAGATATAGATATAATAACCCAACATAATATAAATTAACATTAAAGACTTGACATGGAATTAGAACATTGAAAAAAGAGAAAGATGAAAGAACCACTTAAAAATTCGGCAGCCTAACGGCGCCACTTAAAACATCAAAATACCGAATTGAAGAGATCAAATGGGGTATCTCATAATATTATAATAAAAGATCAGTATGATAGATATAGATATAATTCCACAACATAATAAAAAGGAACATGAAAGACCTGACATGAAAGTAGAACTTTGAAAAATGAAAAAAAAGTGAAAGAATCCCTTAAAAAATTGGTAGCCTAACGACGCCACATAAACTTCAAAAAAAAATGAATTGACGAGATAAAATAGGTTCTCTAATCATATGAACATAAAATATAAGTATTATAGATATATATATAATACCCCAACATAATAAAAAGGAACGTGAAAGACTTGACACGAAAGTAGAACTTTGAAAAATGAGAAAGTTGAACGAATCCCTTAAAAATTCAGCAGCCTAACGTCGCCACTTAAACTTCAACACAAATGAATTGACGAGATCAAATAGGGACTATCATCTATGAAAATAACAAATCAGTATGATAGATATAGAGATCATACCACAAAATAATAAGAAGAAACATGAATGACTTGACATGAAAGTAGAACTTTGAAAAATGAAAAAAAAGTGAAAGAATCCCTTAAAAATTCAGCAGCCTAACGGTGCCACTTAAACATTCTTAAAACGAATTGATGAGAGAAAGTGGGGGTATCACATCATATGAACATAAATAAGACATTATAGTGAATATAAAATAACCTCCTCCAACATAAGAACATGGAGCATAAAAGAAATGACACAAAAGAGATCACTTGAAAAGAATGAGAGGGGTTGGATCCCTTACCTTAAAATGTAACCCTTAAAACTCAAAGGTTGGGACCTTGAGGGATTGGGGGAACCTTGAGAGGACTACTTGGGAGGTAAGGAGACCATAAATTCTTTGAGAATGATTTTATGAGTCCAAAGGATGAGAGAATGGCATGGTATTTATAGGGAAAGTGAGGGGACAAGCATTAATGGCCAAGGGACACCTCACATGTGGTTTTCTCAAAACCATGTGCTCTCCCATGATATTTCCCATGAAGTTAGGCCACATGGGACCCCCAGTACAATAATGCATCACCTTTGGTCAACCAACCCCTTAAAATATCTCATGAAATCACCATGAAAAAGTTATGACGTCATTAAACATACCGAAACCCTAAAACAGCTTTTTTTACTATTCACTGAAAATTCATATTTCTCAGAAAAAACCCAAAATTTCACCTTAACCAAATATCGACGCTCTGATTACAAATATAAACTCCATTTTATAAAAATAATTTTCTAAATATTTTTAATTTAATTTTTAAATAAAAACACTATTCACAGAAAAAACCCCAAAAATTACCATAACATAATATCCGTGCTCTGAGTTTAAAAAATGAAATCTATTTTATAAAAATATTTTTCTAAATATTTTTAATTAAATTTTTAATTAAAAAACACTTTTCACTCGAAAAAACTAATACTTGAATAATAATTTATGAAACCATTATTTAACCATTTTATTGAATCACATTACTTAATCAAGGTGCCTATATTATATTAATACATTCTTTAAGTGAGATTACTAATCTATTTGGTCACATTATTAATCCTAAGCCTAAAATCACTATTCATAATTTACTATTCATCAAAAATCAAGTTGATCTTATTAGACTCTAAATTTCATACTGAACATAATTGTAGAAGAACATTTTTTGAAAATCATTACACATTTGTAATTATTTATGGTTTACATAAACATTTTTAAAATATCATTTTTCTTAAATTCATCAAAAATATGCATACTATATTTATCCGGTCATTTGAAAATTCATAAATATCATCATAAGAAGAAATCCCAATTTTTATTTAAAACAAAGGATTACACAAGGCAGTTACGGTCTCCTTACATAGCCCCTTATCACACCAGCATAGGACCAAAGTGTAAGGTGTGCTAAGGTGAGAGAATCTGAGGGAGGCTCGGCTAACATCGCACGAGTAGTAATTTCTATCAGTTTGAACTTCTCACAAAGGCGATTCCCTTCTTTCTTCACACGATGAAGTTCGGCTTGGGTTTGGTCCAAAGCAAAGCCCAGTGGTTCTACCTCCTTCCCATGTTCTGTTAGATGGTCTTTGATTGGTCCAAGACTACTAGGTGACGCCATCTAATCTTTTTTCTATAATAATTAACCAAGATTACTTGTATTTAGAGACAATAATCGAAATGTTTAGTTTCCATCCGTCATATTGACCAATGGTCATATAATAGTCAAAACCCGATGGTCTCATTTTAATTATACTCATGTTATCAATTGAAACATTTTTGTTGAGTATAAAAATAAAATAAAATAACACATAAAATTAGGAAACAATATTTATTAAAAATTTCGGGTCGTTACATGTACCTACAATGAATGTTTACTCACACAATCACTATACCTTCTGTGAGTTTTTGTTAACATGGTTAAAACATTCCCACAAGGACTATTTTATAAATATAGATAGTATATCTACCATGTGGACATAATCATTATACCTACTAAATGATTGTTATCACAGATACAAGGTCTGTATACATAGTATTTATTTTTTATTCTTATAATTTTGGATGAAATTGTCTTAGTGGGATTTGAATTAAGTATATCCCTAAATGAATGAAATGAAATTAAAATTAAATTTCAAATCAATACATTTATTTTATATAAAATATATTATTTTTATTCAAAAACATTCATTAAAATCAAAACAAACCTATCCTAAACCCTATAAATAACATATAAAAACATTTCAAAAAACCAAATCAAATTGAAAATATAGATGATGAGGTTTTCCTTAAGAGTGGCATTTAATTTTTCACTCACATTCTTCAAAAAAATCAAAGATACCTAAATGTAGTACAAGAAAAAAAAATATAAGATTGGGAATCTGCATCTAATGGATCATATAGTTTTTGAAAAAAAAGATGTTAATGATTAGTGGTTTATATGAAACCCTGATAATTTTTTATTTATTTCCTTTTGGATAAATTTAATATCTTTTATAGCTTATTATGCATGAAAGGCATAATTTAAACGATGTATAATACTCCATTAAAATTGTATTTTTACAAAACCATTACCACTAAGAAGATAAATTATTGTAAATTAATATGAATAAGAAAATTAAGAAATATACATATTTTACACATGTTCATTATTTATTTACTTATACAAAATCAATATAACAATCCATTGAATTTAAAATAAATGTTCACTAAAAATTGTTTTTTTAATGAAAACAATTTCATTGCTTAATTTGCACTTATGATGAAATTAATTTCAAAAAATAAAATAAAAATAATAACGAAAAATTGATTTTTTTTAAATAATAATATTAGGTTTATCTTAGGGGGATATTTTGTGATATCTTTAAAATTTATCATTTTCCTATAAATAGTGAAAATTATTGATTTTAATTAAAAATTGCATTTTCATTTAAATAATTTACAAAGATAAATTATATTTTAAATTGGTTTTATAATATAATTAGATAAATTATATTATTATCAATATAATATATTACAAATAATAAATTTTATATTGAATTTTGATATTGAAACATTGTATACTTATGATATGTTTCTATTTAGAAACATGTATTTTCATCACTTATATGGGTGTTATTTTGAATTTAATTCTTCCACTTTTATGAGTTGGATTTGGTAAAATAGATTTAATATTTTGAGTAACACTAATTAGTTTTATAAAATTATTTTAACTTAATTTTACACCATAATGGATAGTGGAAACAATATAAACTAATTATCACTGTTTATGTAAGAATGAATTTATCAGGTAATTAAACTAAAAAGATAATTATTAAAATGACCAACCCACTAGTAATTATTTTTGGAAATGGTTATACCATATAAAATATAAGGGTTTATAATTACCCATTTTGGTATTATTTCATGATAAAAACATTTTCTTAATTGATTGTTTTTAAATATTCAACTTCTGTCCTCTCCACCACTTATAAAAATTTGTCATCTCCACTCCCCCATTCACAATTCCAATGCCATCTTGTTATGTCATTACCTAAACAAATAACATCCTTACACCCCTATAAATATTATTATTCCAATGGTTAGATCATAAATCCATCATAGGATTTATTTTGGTGAAAACCTGATGAGGTCTTCAAAGAAGAGGTGAGAATATTTAATGATCGTTTTTTATTATATTTCATCATAAACCTCCTAAAAATTTATTAAAAACTGATAGTATAATGAATAATTAAAAAATATACTTATATATTATTATGTTAATTTAAAAACCTATATCCATAATATCTTCAATCAAATGGGAAAAAATCATTGATCATATTTATAGAAAACTTCCGCCGCACCGACTGATGTTACTCGTTTTACATTAACACCTCTCACAGTTGGATATAATGATGGATTTATTTTTTATATATAATATTTATTATATAATAAAACTAATAGAATTATGTTATCATTTATAAATTCTTACTTTAATTTTTTATGAAATACGATCAAATCACTCGTGTGTACAGCAAATTACCGCCTTGTGAAGTGATGTGATTTGTTTTGTACATAAGCATTACATGAAAGGTAATACAGATATATTTAATGTATATATGTGATATATATGAAATGATATAATTTTTTGAAAATTATTATATCACTCTACCACTAATCCTATCACCCATTAGAGGAATGATATCGTTTCATGTGCATATATACGACCTACCATCTCCACGAAGTAATACAATTCATTTTCGAAATCCAAATTTAATGAATGGTTCTAAAAATATATATACTAAATAAATATGATATTTATAAAATATTTATCACTATATATATGATTTATTTATAAATTCAAGAAAATCATTGTGTCATATTCTCCCTTACCCTTTAAACTGTTAAGGTAATGCTATCATCGCTTGTGTGTTTGTATGACATACCATCTCCCCGAAGTGATGTGATTCATTTTACAGAACCAAATTTTAAGACTGGTTCTAATAATACATATAATTTGAAAATATGACCTTTTAAATTTAATTATTAATATTTAGATGAATTTTTTATATCATATGTACAAAAATTTAACTTTTACAACAAATAACTCATGATAAAATATTGTAATTAACCCCCAAAATAACGAAAATAATGAAATATTTTAACACAAAAGGTGGAAAATTGTTATAATATAACTATATATGATATTATAAATATTAATATTTTCATTTTATAAATTAATAACATGATTCAAACCATTATACTAGAGAATAAATCATATTTAACCAATGTGAATCATATTGAAGGATATTTCATCCCAACTCCCATTTCATTGAGACATATTTGTTAATACACACCAATTCAATTTTAGGATATATGATATACCTTGGATGTATTTAAAATGAGTAAATATATATTATTGAATATTATTGTTTTAATTTATGTTTATTATTCAAGGTTTTTCATTTTTATTGTTACCAAAGAGTTAACAGAATTATTTTAAAATCTCACTTTCTGTTATGGTTGTCTACTTTCTCTTGAAATGATCACCTTATTATGATCCTTTTTCATTGGAAAATTAATTTAAATTAAATATAAATATGATCATATGATGGATATAATTATTTTATAAATTTTATTACATCATTACATATATTTTTTACTTTGAATGTTATTTGATTATCTTGGAAAATATTGATAAATATGCATCCTTTACTTCATATAGATATTTCATGATAAGTCATATTGATTCATAATTTCAATATAATATTTGATATATATGGAATGATTTATACATGAATTCACATGTGGATACTAATTATAGATAGTACCTTGATACATCAATATATCTCTTGGGACAAATTAGTTGCCAAATTAGATTGGTTTCTACATGTAGTTTTAAACTGTCTTTTGAATGTTTTGACAGTAGAGGAATCTTGATTCCCAATATAACTATTTAAAATAATAAACTTTTATTTATTTGTTAATTTAGTTATTATTATTACATATGAAATATTTTCAGTGATATTATCCATAGATGCATTTTATTATCAATTTATTGGTTAAATGGAATGGGTATTCTATTAGTTGTGTTTCCATATTGAACATGCCTTATCCGAGATCACGTTATTGATTAAATGGAATTTTTATTTACTCATTTACCATTCCATATTGATTATAATTCATTTAATCATGATATATTCCCTTGTAAGTAACCCTTACCGATAATTTGATCTCAGACTTATTTTTTTCCTTTCCCAAGGACATGAAGATGAAATTTTTTTTCCATAAATATGTTTATTATTTAATTTCCATATATAAAATGGGTATCATGTATGTATTTGGTTCACTAATACTACTAAACATGGGAGCCCTTGATGTTTCGACCCCTTTTATCTATGCCAATGTAGAAATGTAGATATCTCCTCTAGGTTACTGGATTCGGGTTAATTACAATTGGTATAAAAGGAAATTTAATAGAAAATGTGGAAAATAAATTAATGAAAAAACATATTAGGGAAAATAAATCTAGGGTACAAATTAAGGATAATTGTAAAATAACATCCTATTTTTTGGTATGAAGTAGATTATGTGGGTATTCCAATAAATGAATCCCCATCTAGACACTAAAAGCTGATGTGGTTGTAGAAATGTTTTACCTTGGGGTAGTAGATATGAAAAAGGGTGCATTTGTGTTGACCCAAACATCACATGAAGCCTGAAAATAATCCTTATTATACATATGGTTTGAAACTACCTGAGGGATATTATTATGATGATTCACATTTTCATTACAAGACATTAGATATTATTGTTTAATGAATATATGCATAAATAATACAAGTTTATAATTACGAGATTAACAATGCATATATTTTTTATTTATGATAAGTGTTACATCGTATTTATAATTATTAATTATTAATTAAAATTAATAATTTACTGAGATATTACAGTATTTTACCTTGTAAATAAATGACATATGTATGAAAGAAGGGTATCAATACTCATGTACAATGTCAAGATTTCCTTGTTGAGCATGCCAATATAGCAGGTATTGTAACTAAGTAGATCTTGGATATATTAGGATAGATTAATCAGGTTGTGATAAATAACCATTATCTAATGGAGCTAACCATTTTCCACATCCTGATTCACCTATGTTGGATCAATTCATTAGACAAAATCCCCTATCATTTGTGGGGATACTAATCTAATGGTAGTTGATAAATAGATTAAGTATTTTGAGAAGGTATTTATGGAATTGGGATGGGATAACAAGGAAAATGTTACACTTTTAGTGTATTACGTGAAAGGATATTTTGATCAATGATGTTCATTTATCCAAAATACTAAGGAGGAAGAAGAAATAGAATACATAGAATGGAGTTCTTTTAAAGAGACATTCTTAGAAAAATATTTCACATGTGAAAAAGGAACTGAAATGAAGAGATGGTTCATAATATTAAAGAAAAATAAAAAATTATTGTTTCTTAGTATGATGCTACCTTTACATGGATAACCAAGGATGTTACATATTACATACACAACATAGAATGAAATATCGAACATTTATTTGAACCGCTTAAGACAGGACTCTGATGGGTGCTAGTCTCTTAATCCTTTTTGTTATATGAAAAAATAGTTTTATGTTCCATAAAAGTAGCGAATAAATTTTATAAACCATGTATGTTCAAGGAGAATCAAGAAAATAAAAGTCCAAATGACAACTAATAGAAATGTAAAGTTTTAGAGAATAAGAATAGAATGAATAAATTTCAATCTTGTGAAAACTAAGGAAAATCATCATAGAAAATATTTGAAGGGATTTGGAGTTTTTTATATGTGTGGATACAATAGCCATCTCGAAAATAATGAAAAGGGAAGAAAGAAAAAAAAATTGTGTTTTAACATAATAATATGGGACACTATACAAATGAATTCACTAATACCCATGGGAATATACCACATAAGAGGCCAATGAGAAAATTCCAAGATTATGTAATGACGATAGATAAGGTTAATGTTCCAAAAGATGTTGTGGTAGGTACTTTAATCATATCATAAATTTTGTCTCATAATTTATTTGATTCCATATCCTTTCACTCTTTTGAATATTCCATGTTTCCTAGAAAATTAGATATTTTCCTATCAATTATAGAAGGGATTTTTAGTCAGAAATCATAGTATATGTACCATTGTAATAAGTTTATGTTAGGAAGTCCCCATCTTGACACATGAAGAAGGTTTATTTTCTGACCTTATTTTCATACCTATTTTGGAATTTTATTAAATAATTTGTATGAAATTTCTTTCATAATATGATGTGAAAAATTATTTTAAGAAGAATAAAATTATGATTTGTGAATATTATGTGCAATTCCATATCATTATAGTAAAGTCTTCATTATTTGATTCATGTTTAGATCCACTACTCACACCTCTTCTGAATGAGATTTTTGGGGAAAAAGAGAAAAAAATATGGATGGTGAAGGTAGTAATTAAATTGGGATTGTAACTATTATAGTTAAATATATTGATGTGTTTCCTATGGAACTACACATCCATCCACCTTAGTGTGACTTTGAGTTTTCTAATGATTTAATCTCTGCTGTAAGACTAATATTAGAGACTCCCACTACGGGAAAAATGAGCAATTGCGACGGGTTATTTGCGACGGGAATAGATCCCGTCGCAAATAGTCCTGTTAAAAACTTATTTGCGACGGGGGTATTTACCCGTCGCAAATAAGTAGGCTTTTGCGACGGGATTTCTTTCCCCGTCGCAAAAGAACTGGCGTGCGTTGCGCGCCACTTCGCGGGAAAACTATTTGCGACGGGGGAATATTCTCGTCGCAAATAACCGGCGGCGGTAAAAGGTATTTGCGACGGGAATATTCCCCCGTCGCAAATAGTATGTCGGCAGGTGGTTATTTGCGACGGGACCCGTCACAAATAACTATTTACCCATTGACCGTAATAAATGTCGGCTAAGGTATTTGCGACGGGACCCGTCACAAATAATACTATTTGCGACGGGAATCCCGTCGCAAATGGACCCGTCGCAAATAATCTAACCTATAAATACCCCCATCCGTTTTTTTCAAAACATTCTCAAATTCCATCTTCTTCTTCTCTCAAAGTTATATTTCTAAAGTTCAGTTTTTCTTCAGTTTAATTTTTTTCTCCGGAACTGATATTAAAGTTTTGAAGAATGATCAGAGCAGATCAATTTTCAAGGTATTTATGTTCATTTTAATTTAATATTATTTTTAATTTTTTATTAGTTTCAATTATTCTTAATTAGTTGTAATTTAATTATGTTTATATTGTTTTATCACTTAATAAATTTAAATTATTAGTATTGTTCAGAGTTAATGGTAATTATGAATAATTAGTAATAATTTTTAATAATTAAGAATAAATATTAATAATTAGTAATAAATACCAATAATTAGGGATAATAACATTATTACATTATTAGTCTATTTTATTATTAATATTAAAATAATATTATTTTTTATATATATACAGTTCTCTTTTCATCTGTGTGTTTGCTGTCTTCACATGTATTATTTGTATATGGAGATAGAAAACGCACAGATGAAAGAAGAATTGTATATAAATTAGAAAATTATATTATTTTAATATTAATAATAAAATATACTAATAATGTTATTATTTGTAATTATTGGTAATTATTCCTAATTATCAGTAATTATTCATTTAATTACTAATAATTAGGAACAATTACCAATAATTATCAATAATTAGGAATAATTAGTAATAATTACCAGTAATTAGTAATAATTACCAATAATTAGTAATAATTACCAATAATTAGTAATAATTACCAATAATTAGTAATAATTACCAATAATTAGTAATAATTACCAATAATTAGTAATAATTACCAATAATTAGTAATAATTACCAATAAGTAGTAATAATTATCAATAATTACCAATAATTAGTAATAATTAGTATTAATTACCAATAATTCGTATTAATTACCAATAATTAGTATTAATTACCAATAATTAGTAATAATTACCAATAATTAGTAATAATTCCCAATAATTAGTAATAATTACCAATAATTAGTAATATTTACCAATAATTAGGAATAATTACCAATAATTACCGGTAAATAGTAATAAATAGTAATAATTAGTAATAATTTGGAATAATTACCAATAATTAGTAATAATTCGTAATAATTACTAATAATTAGTAATAATTAGTAATAATTAGTAATAATTACCAATAATTAGTAATAATTAGTAATAATTAGTAATAATTAGTAATAATTGCCAATAATTAGTAATAATTAGTAATAATTAGTAATAATTAGTAAAAATTAGTAAAAATTAGGAATAATTACCAATAATTAGTAATAATTAGTAATAATTAGTATTAATTACCAATAATTAGTAATAATTACCAATAATTAGTAATAATTACCAATAATTACCAATAATTACCAATATTTATCAATAATTACCAATATTTACCAATATTTACCAATAATTACCAATAATTACAAATAATTACCAATGATTAGTAATAATTATCAATAATTACCAATAATTGGTAATAATTAATAATAATTACCAATAATTAGTAATAATTGGTAATAATTAATAATAATTACCAGTAATTAGTAATAATTATTAATAATTAGTAATAATTAATAATAATTACCAATAATTAGTAATAATTTCCAATAATTAGTAATAATTACCAATAATTAATAATAATTACAAATAATTAGTAATAATTACCAATAATTAGTAATAATTAACAATAATTACCAATAATTAGTAATAATTAGTAATAATTAGTAATAATTAGCAATAATTAGTATTAATTACCAATAATTAGTAATAATTACCAATAATTAGTAATAATTAGTAATAATTAGCAATAATTACCAATAATTAGTAATAATTAACAATAATTAACAATAATTACCAATAATTACCAATAATTAGTATTAATTACCAATAATTAGTAATAATTACCAATTATTAGGAACAATTACCAATAATTATCAATAATTAGGAATAATTAGTAATAATTACCAATAATTAGTAATAATTACCAATAATTAGTAATAATTACCAATAATTAGTAATAATTACCAATAATTCGTAATAATTACCAATAATTAGTAATAATTACCAATAATTAGTAATAATTACCAATAATTAGTAATAATTACCAATAAGTAGTAATAATTATCAATAATTACCAATAAGTAGTAATAATTATCAATAATTACCAATAATTAGTAATAATTAGTATTAATTACCAATAATTAGTATTAATTACCAATAATTAGTATTAATTACCAATAATTAGTATTAATTACCAATAATTAGTATTAATTACCAATAATTAGTAATAATTACCAATAATTAGTAATAATTAGTAATAATTACCAATAATTAGTAATAATTACCAATAATTAGGAATAATTACCAATAATTAGTAATAATTACCAATAATTAGTAATAATTACCAATAATTAGTAATAATTAGTAACAATTAGTAATAATTAGTAATAATTACCAAAAATTCGTAATAATTACCAATAATTAGTAATAATTACCAATAATTAGTAATAATTAACAATAATTACCAATAATTAGTAATAATTAGTAATAATTAACAATAATTAGTATTAATTAGTATTAATTACCAATAATTATTATTAATTACCAATAATTAGTAATAATTACCAATAATTAGTAATAATTACCAATAATTAGTAATAATTAGTAATAATTAGCAATGATTACCAATAATTAGTAATAATTACAAATAATTAATAATAATTACCAATAATTACCAATAATTAGTATTAATTACCAATAATTTGTATTTATTACCATTAATTAGTATTAATTACCAATAATTAGTATTAATTACCAATAATTAGTAATAATTACCAATAATTAGTAATAATTACCAATAATTAGTCATAATTACCAATAATTAGTAATAATTTCCAATAATTAGTAATAATTACCAATAATTAGTAATAATTACCAATAATTAGTAATAATTAACAATAATTAGTAATAATTACCAATAATTAGTATTAATTACCAATAATTAGTATTAATTACCAATAATTAGTATTAATTACCAATAATTAGTAATAATTACCAATAATTAGTAATAATTAGTAATAATTACCAATAATTAGTAATACTTAGTAATAATTTCCAATAATTAGTACATTATTTGTATATTTTATTATTAATATTAAAATAATATAATTTTCTATATTATATACAATTCTCTTTTCATCTGTGTGTTTTCTGTCTCCACATGTAATATTCGCATTCTTTTTCAAAATTATCAACCTACTCGCCAATGGAGAGGTGAAAGTGAATGCAAATATTACATGTGGAGACAGAATGTTAAACACACAGATGAAAGGAGAATTGTATATAATATAAAAAATTATGTTATTTTAATATTAATAATAAAATATACTAATAATGTAATAATGTTATTATTATATAATTAATGTTTATGAAAAAATTATATTAGTATTATTAAAATAATAAAAAATCAATATAATATTAAAATTATCAATATTTGTAACATGTTTTGCTTTATTCTCAATATATTCAATCTTTACTTGAGTGTTTTTTCTAACAAATTATTCAAAGCCAGTAATGCTTTTATATTTTATAGAGAAATATGGAACAACGAGGTCGTCAACAATCATTATTAGGTGACCGCATATGGATAAATCAATGTAGAAATCCAAACGGTTCTGGTTTAAATCCAGTATATGTTGAAGGTGTAGATACTTTTTTATCATTTACGGCATCAAATTCAGAATTTGTTTTAGAAGGCAAAATAAAATGCCCTTGCAGAAAATGTGCATTGAGAACGTTTGACACGTTTGACAAAGTGGGAGAACATCTCTTGCGTTTTGGTTTTCAACCAGATTATGTTTTTTGGTATCAACACGGTGAACGCAGTTCCAGAGCAGGTGATACCAACTTGATTCCAGATCCATCCCGGTTTCATGATTTAGTACATGATGTTGCAGGTTCATCTGTTCAACATACAGAAACTCCGGCTGATATAGCTTCAAATCCTGAGTTGGCACCGTCTGAATTTTATGAGTTATTGAAATCTGCTGAGGATGCATTATATCCTGGCTGCAAGATGAGCAAATTAGATGCAGTTGCAAAATTTATGGCTATCAAATCAGATAACGGAACGTCAAACACCTGTTTTGACCAGATATTTTCTTTGTTGAAAACACTATTACCTGAAGGAAATGTTTTACCTGCAAATTACTATGAGAGTAAGAGGCTGGTTCGAAATTTGGGACTTACTTGTCAGAAGATTCATGCATGTTCAAATGACTGCATTTTATATTCTGGGGAAAATGAGTCGTTGGATAGTTGTCCTACATGTGGGCAACAGAGATATAAAGAAGGACAACACGGGAAGTCTGGTTTGATTCCTGTAAAACAGTTGAGATATTTTCCGCTTACTTCCAGACTTCAGCGTTTATTCATGTCTAAGAATACAACGACAATGATGTCATGGCATAAAGAGAATATTTCAACCGATAAAAGCTTGAATCATCCAGCCGATGGTGATTCATGGAAACATTTTTTCTGCTCCCATTATTTTGAATCTGAGTATCCTTCAAAACACAACCGAATGGGATGGAACGAGAGGAATATTGATGAAATCGAAAATCAATTATCTATTTTCAACCAGTCAGAGCTTGGTTTCAGTGGAGTTTATGAACGCTAGATTTCAGATGATGAACATCAGAGAGCTCATACGTATGTTCTGCTCAACTGTGAAGAGATGACATCAGTTGTACTGTAAGTGTTTATATTACTTATTCTATCATTTATGTTACAGTAAATAACTTTGGTTTTTATAGGTTGTATGATAATCATATCAAGAAACAAATTCCACAAATTACAGTAGCTGCTCTCGAAGAACGTCGACTGAAAAATTTCTCTCAGTGGTTTCAAAAACTGGTAACATAAATTCTTTATCTTTTAGCAACTCATTCAATTTATAGTTTACTATATTGATAATTATTTCACAAATTTTCAGGTGTCTCGACATGCTGATAAAATTGACAAACGACTGTGTGTATTGAGTAACCCACCTTCCAAACTTGTTAAAACTTATAATGCATATGTGGTGAATGGATTTCGATTCCACACACATGCATATGGGGAATCGAAAAAAACAATGAACAGTGGAGTTATCTTGGGAGGATCTCATCATCAAGAAAATGAAGTTGACTTTTATGGCATACTTGATGAAATCATTGAACTCTGTTATCTTCGACAACATTACATAACCATGTTCAAATGTCGGTGGTTGGATACAGAGAGAGGCGTGTGTGTTCATCCGACTCATGGAATCATCGATATTAAATGTAAAAGTGTTCTCGCAGTAAATGAACCATTCTTATTGGCTCAACATGCATATCAAGTTTATTAAGCAAAGTACTGTGCAACATCAAGAGAATTGACTGATTGGTGGAGTGTAATAAAAATCAAAATTCGAGACAATCAGTTTAGTCAAAGTGAATGTGCTTTCACTGATGTGCAAAGAATTGAAGTTTTTCAAGAGAGTACTCAAAATCAGTCTTTTTTACAAAGAGACATGAGTATCGATGATGACACCCCAAATTTAAGAGTCGGTGATGACGATGATGTTAATTATAACGACCCACACTTTACATACATTGTTAATACTTCAAAATTGAAGCACTCTTATTACAACATATGACAAAACCACAAAGGACCGTATAGGTATAGTGTCTTTAGAAACTGGGGAAACATAAACAACTGGTTCATAAATCTTCTACAGTGTCTCCCATTTATTTCATCATATCTAGGGTCCCTTTTAGCATATTCTACTTAATATCCATCTTCCTGACCTGGGGAAAAGAAAACATAAAAGGGTGAGCTCAAATGCTCAGCAAGGGCAAATAAAGGAAATAAAAATCATATCATATCTTTATGAAAATCAAAACCTGCAAAAGAGATCATAATATCTTAACATGGAATAAATCATAGAAGTGAAAATGAGATCCCCATAATCATAACATAAAACTTGAATCTTTGTGGCATGCACACATAATCATGGAAAATCATTTCTTGTTAGTCATGACTCATTGCCAAGACTATCTTAGTGGACAAAGTCCCTTTCTGAACCGAGTTCACTCCTCGTTTCAGTCCTGTATCACTGAACCGAAATAACCTTCCGTTCCAGCCATGTCTATCTCATGAGATATAAAATCATTACCCAATGCATTGGAGGGAGATATAGGTCCCACCCATCTTATAATGAATCCTTTCTTATGTGTTCCACATAATCATAAAACATGCATCATCGCATAACACATGTAACAAAAATGGGATTCTTGAAACATCATGACATCATAAATCAATTCATATATGATAAAGGAATTCATAAACATAATTCCATCACAACATAGTCAAACCAATGTAAAAATATGGATAGAAACAGAACCCTTTATTATCTTAGATGGAAAATAATTTTGATAAAACACTTGAATTGAATTCTTGAGGAAAATATCCTTTCTTCTTCAAAAACATTTTTCCTTTCATAACATGTCATACAACTTTAAAATAAAAGAAGTTGATTAAAAATAAACTTGAAAACTTGTAAAGGAAGCTTCTTTGAAGTAATGTTTTAAAAATCCATTCATGCCGTATAAGTTAAAAAAAACATTCTTCGTACTTTTGTCGGAAAAGTCAAAAAGTACCTCGTACGGAAAAACGACAAAAGATTCCTTTCATATTCTTTACTAAAAACTCACCTAAGGGTAAAATTGGATTTAAAATATTTCAAGTGGATGGAAACAATATTACATATTGAGGGAACATGGATGTGGATGATAAAATACACCCCAGTAAATACTTACGAATAAACAATCTCGGATAAAAATGAGATTGTGATATTTCCCTTACCTTAGGTCCGATTTGCTTTGTTCGTGTCCGAAGCTCCTGTATAATGGTTTAAATAATGTTATTGACTTATTACAGAATCATACATATTGATATGAGATCATATATGGTCATATTATTAGCTTCTTGTTAGTAATATTTCATTGTTACTTGTTACTCGGGTCTTTATAACTTTTTGTTCTTATGCGTGTTTTGTCGAATAAATTCTTATTCTTATCTTTAGGTTATAGATAATTCATTTCCAGAATGGTATTAGTGTAGTATATACCATATTCATTCATTCAATTCATTTATACAATCATTATGAAATGAAGATCATGTAGAACGAGTCGCATCACATCGTGGAGACGGTATTCCGTACGTACGCACGAGTGATGATATCGTTCCTATGATCGTGGAATTGTATTGGAGTATATATATATATTATTTCAGTATCAATATTACTTAATAATAATCATATATAGTTACTCATTACACCATTATACCCATCCTTGTAAGGTGATGGTGGAAAATAGATTACACCACGGCGTGGAGACGGTATTCCGTACGTACGCACGCGCGGTGATTTCATTTTTCCGTAGGATGGATAGAAGGTGAATTAGGGTTGTTTCATATTTATAATAACATATCAGTATGTAAGTAATACTGATGTTATTACTTTATCATGAAACAACTAAAGATGAAGAAGTTGAAGAAGAAAGAAATTGAAAAGATCGGTAATGGATATTACCTCTTCTTTGGAACGCCTTTTTGAATCCTCCACTTAAGGAACTAAGATTGGTCTTTGGAGAAGACCAGGACCTCTAGGATTATTCTATGGAAGTGGAGAAGGGAAAATGTCAGGGGTTGGCTGAGCTTGAGTGCTCAAATTGGTGTGAGGAGGAGGGGGAGGAGGTGCCCTTTTATAAGGGAGGAGAGGGGCACCTTAGGAATATCTCAAAATATTATTTTATATTAAAGTCAAAATCGGTTTATAATGGTTCCAAAGGGTCTTATTTCGAAGCTAAAGTGGGGATGGGTCGAAATACTATCAACCAATAGAATTTAGACAAGTTTAGGATATTATTTTAACCTTATCAATTAAATTTAAATCTAAGTTAAATAATTTAACTTTTACCATGTCTTTTTGTTTTCTTTCACTATATGGTTAATACACTTACTATAACATGCCAAACGAACCCCAAATTGTTTATTATTAATATATATATCCTTATCTAAGTCATTTGGCCGAACCTTAGATTTTTAGGAATAAAATAACAATTAATAATATAATATTTGATTTAAAAACTATTTTGTGTCAATTTTGACACTATTTGATATATGATTTTTGTCAAAGTCATAACATAATTATATGTTCGAACCAAGTTGATTAAATCAATACTAATATATCATAGTAACCTAGAAAATTAGTGTAATTCATAAAAAGTCTCAAATTACATTTATTTTGGTATTTATATTATCAATTTTGTCAATATTTCATTAATAAGATAATTACTGCATCATCTTTGTGTCATAAATAAATTAAATTATTTGATGTCTAAAAATTACAAATAAAATACCATCATGTAGGAAATCATTTTAGCTTTCTAATGAATATTTAAAATCGAATTTATCTTATGTATAACCCTATATTAAAAATGATTTACTTATTAAACTTTGATTTTAACTATTTTAACCCTTCTTTAAATAAATTAATAATAAATGTCCTAATCTAATCCAAGTGGGCCTAAATGGTCATATTTTATTCCTAAGTTTGTTTTTGTTCTAATTACACTTTTCCAATAGAATTAGGACATGTGTTAGGGTAATATTAATATCATATTTACCCTTAGTTACCCTATTTACTATTAACCGCGGTAAAAATAGTAAAAAGTTACTATTCACCAAAAAATTATTTTCATCTCATTGAACCACATTTTAGTCTTTGATATTAACCGTGTCTCTCGGATTTTTGAAATTCCATTCACAGAAGCGGTAAAATTAAGTTTTATGCAAAATTCAGTTTTTAACCTACCACTTAGTGGTTTCACTATTCATCAAAAATTGAAAGTTTTCAGAAAAATACCAAAATTTCACCCTAGGCTAATTTCGATATTCTGAGTCCAAAAATGAAGTCCATTTTGAAAAATAAAATTATAAAATTTCAAAAAGTGGTTATTACTATTCATAACGGCTAGTTTTAATAGCATATTGTTGTTTAGTGAAACTCGGTATTGCGTACGACGCAAGCTATCGAGGAAGGTCGCGATTGCGTGTAAAGCAAGCCAAGAAAGTGTTGTGTAGAAAAATATTCCTTTGATGATTTATATAACATAAAAGTCTCGGGTGTTACATTCTACCCCCCTTAAAAAGAATTCCGCCCTCGAAATTCGTCACTTTGCAACAAACAAATGAGGATACTTCTCCCTCATCATATCCTCAAGCTCCCATGTAGCTTCTTCAAGTTGGTGGTTTCTCCATAAAACTTTCACCAAGCGAGTGGTCTTGTTTCGTAGGACTTTTTCGCTACGATCCAGAATCTCTATCGGCTGTTCTTCATAAGAAAGATCTTGCTCCAGCGGTACAACTTCTGAGCTGAGTACATGTGAAGGATCTGGTATGTACTTTCTCAGGAGAGATACATGGAACACATCGTGAACTTGAGAGAGATTCGGTGGAAGCGCCAATCGGTAAGCTACCTTCCCAACACGATCCAGTATTTCAAAAGGACCGATATATCTAGGGCTCAACTTCCCCTTCTTTCCAAATCTCATAACCCTCTTCCAGGGAGATATTCGTAAGAACACTTTATCACCCACTTCAAACTCTAGGTCTTTTCTTCGGTTGTCGGCATAACTTTTCTGTCGACTCTGAGCTGCTCTTATGTGTTGTTGAATAGATCTGACCTTTTCTGCCATTTCATCAACGAGATCAGGTCCTAATAGCTTTCTTTCCCCAACTTCATCCCAGCAAGTTGGAGTCCTGCATTTCTTTCCATAGAGAGCTTCATAAGGAGCCATCTGAATACTGGAGTGAAAGATATTATTATAAGAAAATTCCACCAAAGGTAGGTGTTGATCCCAACCTCCTTTGAAATCCATAGAGCAAGCTCTCAACAAATCTTCTAGGGTTTGAATTGTTCTCTCAGACTGACCGTTTGTCTG
This sequence comes from Viscum album, assembly GCA_963277665.1. Classification (NCBI taxonomy): domain Eukaryota; kingdom Viridiplantae; phylum Streptophyta; class Magnoliopsida; order Santalales; family Viscaceae; genus Viscum; species Viscum album. The sequence goes on from OY728138.1 coordinate 898,816,031, forward strand.
GGGATGATAAGCAGTGCTGAAACTCAACTCTGTATCCAGAGTATGCTGAAGACTTCGCCAGAACTTCGAGGTAAATCTCGGATCCCGATCAGATATAATAGAAAGTGGTACTCCATGAAATCTTACCACTTCCTTTACATATATCCTGGCAAGCTGATCTAGAGAGAAATCCTCTCTAATAGCAATGAAGTGTGCAGACTTTGTAAGACGATCAACTATGACCCAGATAGCATTATTGCCTTTGGATGTTTTAGGAAGTCCTGTGACAAAGTCCATAGTGATGTTTTCCCATTTCCATTCGGGTATGGGTAATGGTTGTAACATCCCCTTAGACTTCTGTCTCTCAGCTTTAACTTGTTGACAAACCAAGCATCGAGAGACATATTCAGCAACATCTCTTTTCATGCCATCCCACCAGAAGTACTCTTTCAGGTCCCTATACATCTTCGTGCTTCCAGGATGAATAGAGAATGAAGAACTATGAGCCTCATCCAGCAGCTCTTTCTTTAATTCGGGGATGGGAGGAACACAAACCCGATTCCTGAACTTTATTATCCCATCACAATCAAGGTTGAATTCAGGAACATTTCTCACCTTGTTTTGTAACTCGACATCTTCTTTCTGTGCCTCTTTAATCTTCACATGTATAGATGGTTGAACATTCATTTGAGAAAGATAAGATTTTTCCCCTTCCATTATAATTCCAAGATCCATCCTTTGTAAATCCATAAATATTGGATCTTTTGTGATCCTCATCATGGATAAACTAGCATGGTCTTGTCGACTTAATGCATCCGCCACCTTGTTTGCATTCCCAGGGTGGTAATGGATTGAGCAGTCATAATCCTTAATCAGCTCCAACCATCTTCTTTGGCGCATATTCAACTCCTTTTGTGTGAAAATATACTTTAAACTTTTATGATCAGTATAAATATCACACCTTTCACCATAAAGGTAATGCCTCCAAATCTTTAATGCAAAGATTACCGCAGCCAACTCCAAATCATGTGTTGGGTAATTTTGCTCATGGATTTTCAACTGTCGTGAGGCATAAGCTATCACCATATCATTTTGCATAAGAACACACCCCAATCCCTTCTTGGATGCATCACTGTAGATCACAAACCTTTCTCCACTACAAGGCAGTGTGAGCACAGGTGCACTGGATAACCTTCTTTTCAACTCCTTGAAATTCTCTTCACATTCCTCTGTCCAGACAAACTTAACTCCTTTCCGAGTCAACTTGGTGATTGGATTAGATAACCGTGAAAAATCTTTTACAAAACGTCGATAATATCCAGCCAAACCAAGAAAACTTCGGATCTCAGTTACTGTTGTTGGTCTTGACCATCTTTCGATAACCTCTGTTTATGCTGGATCCACAGATATCCCCTCTTTTGAGATTATATGACCCAAAAATGCAACTTTTTGAATCCAAAATTCACACTTGGTAAATTTGGCATAAAGCTTCTCTTTTCTCAGGGTCTTCAATATAATTCTCAAGTGATCTTCATGCTCTTCCTTGCTCTTTGAATAGACAAGAATATCGTCTATAAAGACTACCACAAATTGATCAAGATAGTCTCTAAAGACTCTATTCATTAGATCCATGAAGATAGCAGGGGCATTAGTAAGACCAAATGGCATCACTATAAATTCATAGTGTCCATACCTTGTACGGAAAGCCGTCTTTGGTATATCCTCCCTTTTGACCCTTAATTGATGATACCCTGAACGAAGATAAATCTTGGAAAAGTATTGAGCTCCGCGTAGTTGGTCAAATAAGTCATCAATGCGTGGGAGAGGATATTTGTTCTTGATAGTGATCTTGTTAAGTTCTCGATAATCAATGCAGAGTCTCATTGATCCATCTTTCTTCTTAACAAATAGAACAGGTGCTCCCCAAGGTGACGCACTAGGACGTATGAATCCCTTATCAAGATTCTCTTGGAGTTGCTTCTTCAATTCCTGCAACTCAATTGGGGCCATTCTATAAGGTGTCTTTGAAATAGGCAAAGCACCCGGTACGAGTTCTATTGAAAACTCAACTTCACGATTTGGTGGAAGACCCGGCAATTCCTCCGGAAAGACATCATCAAACTCCCGTACAATGGGCATATTCTTAATAGTGAGTTTCTCACCAACCATTTGAGATAAATAACCTTCATTTAGTGGAATCAATACCCATAAGATGGAAGAAATTTCCACTGGAAGGTTATGTTCATCCTTGCATTGATAGACGATCGTAGGTTGATCTGGAATATGAAATGTGACTTCCCTTCTTTGGAAATTGATATGAGCTCCATGTAGAGAAAGCCAATCCATTCCAAGAATCACATCAAATTCCACTAAAGGAAGGATCACAAGATTTGCAGGAAGCACTTTACCACAAACTTCGATCGGAGAAGAATTATAAACTTCTGATGCGATTGATGTGCCATTAGGTGTTGTCACAGCTAACACAACATCTAATTGTTGAGGTAATACGGTGATACCCTTAGAAAATTTTTCAGAAATAAAAGAGTGGGTGGATCCAGAATCAAATAAAACATTTGCTACTTTAGAGTGGATGGTAAGTGTACCTTTCACCACATCGTTATCGTACTCCACATCGCTGATAGAAATTGCATGTGACTTTCCTTTGTCTTTAGCCTTAAGAGTTTGTTGACGTCGACCATCATCATCAACCCTTGGATTTGGGCATTGATTGGCATAATGCCCCATCTCCTTGCACTTGAAACATTGAAGTGTAGCAGGTTCATTCTGTGTATCCCTTCCTTTGTTTGCATCATTAGACATCTTCTTCCCATTATCACGGCATTCAAATGCCCGATGACCTTCCTTTCCACATTTAAAACATTTAATTGTCCCTTTAAGACAACTCCCTCCATGTTTCTTTCCACACTTTGAGCATAAGGGAAAGTTCATCTTCTTTTCCGTGTGCTCTTTAGATTTTTCTTTGAATTCCATCTTCCTCTTCTTATCAAACCCATGTGACTGATGGGTTACTCCAATCTCCATCTCGACTTTGAGAGCACATCGAACGATTTCCTCGTAGCTATTGAAGTCCCTTATGGCTAACGCCCTTCGAAGACTTGGTTTTAAGCCACTAAAGAATCGATCGATCTTACTCTCAGGTTGGATAATAATACCAGAAGCGTACCTTGCAAGTCTTGTAAAATTTGCTTCATAGGTACTAACAGATTCATCATCCCTTTGCTTCAGTTCAAGGAACTCTTTCTCCATCTTTGTTCGGAGAATACGAGGGAAGTACTTATTGAAAAATAAGTTCTTGAACTCGTCCCATTCCATAGACTCAATTTCATCCCTTTGCCTCGTATTCTTAACAAGATTCCACCATTGATCCGCATCTCCTTCCAAACGATACACTGCTAGGATGACTTTATCATGCTCAGAACATTGAAGAACTGAAAATATCTTTTCAGTAGTACTAATCCATTGTTCAGCAACTAATGGATCAGTAGACCCGCTGAAAGATGGTGGACGCTGCCTCATGAAGGATTCAACAGAATGTTGCTCCCTTCTTTGTTCGTTTGGAAATCCTGCATGATTCATAGCTTGAGAAAGTTGTGTGAGCATGGATACAAGATTTTGCATTCCATCTCCCATATCGTTTGGTTGCTCAGGGGGACAATCATTGCATTGCCCATCGCATTCCGCATTAACACGGTTCCTTCAGGTTCCAGCCATTGACTAAAACCAAGAAGAATAGTGTGAGCAACACTAATTATAATAGGAAACCACATAATTCAAGAATAAAATTTTCATGCTTAAGGTCTTATCCTAGGTTATTCAAGGCCATTTCTAAAACACTAAGATTGTGTTCTATGCTTAGACTTATCCTTAGGGTTCTTACTAAGGCTTTCACATCCTAGTTTCCAAAGGTTGACTATACCTTTCCTCTGATACCAACTATAACGACCCACACTTTACATACATTGTTAATACTTCAAAATTGAAGCACTCTTATTACAACATATGACAAAACCACAAAGGACCGTATAGGTATAGTGTCTTTAGAAACTGGGGAAACATAAACAACTGGTTCATAAATCTTCTACAGTGTCTCCCATTTATTTCATCATATCTAGGGTCCCTTTTAGCATATTCTACTTAATATCCATCTTCCTGACCTGGGGAAAAGAAAACATAAAAGGGTGAGCTCAAATGCTCAGCAAGGGCAAATAAAGGAAATAAAAATCATATCATATCTTTATGAAAATCAAAACCTGCAAAAGAGATCATAATATCTTAACATGGAATAAATCATAGAAGTGAAAATGAGATCCCCATAATCATAACATAAAACTTGAATCTTTGTGGCATGCACACATAATCATGGAAAATCAATTCTTGTTAGTCATGACTCATTGCCAAGACTATCTTAGTGGACAAAGTCCCTTTCTGAACCGAGTTCACTCCTCGTTTCAGTCCTGTATCACTGAACCGAAATAACCTTCCGTTCCAGCCATGTCTATCTCATGAGATATAAAATCATTACCCAATGCATTGGAGGGAGATATAGGTCCCACCCATCTTATAATGAATCCTTTCTTATGTGTGCCACATAATCATAAAACATGCATCATCGCATAACACATGTAACAAAAATGGGATTCTTGAAACATCATGACATCATAAATCAATTCATATATGATAAAGGAATTCATAAACATAATTCCATCACAACATAGTCAAACCAATGTAAAAATATGGATAGAAACAGAACCCTTTATTATCTTAGATGGAAAATAATTTTGATAAAACACTTGAATTGAATTCTTGAGGAAAATATCCTTTCTTCTTCAAAAACATTTTTCCTTTCATAACATGTCATGCAACTTTAAAATAAAAGAAGTTGATTAAAAATAAACTTGAAAACTTGTAAAGGAAGCTTCTTTGAAGTAATGTTTTAAAAATCCATTCATGCCGTATAAGTTAAAAAAAACATTCTTCGTACTTTTGTCGGAAAAGTCAAAAAGTACCTCGTACGGAAAAACGACAAAAGATTCCTTTCATATTCTTTACTAAAAACTCACCTAAGGGTAAAATTGGATTTAAACTATTTCAAGTGGATGGAAACAATATTACATGTTGAGGGAACATGGATGTGGATGATAAAATACACCCCAGTAAATACTTACGAATAAACAATCTCGGATAAAAATGAGATTGTGATATTTCCCTTACCTTAGGTCCGATTTGCTTTGTTCGTGTCCGAAGCTCCTGTATAATGGTTTAAATAATTTTATTGACTTATTACATAATCATACATATTGATATGAGATCATATATGGTCATATTATTAGCTTCTTGTTAGTAATATTTCATTGTTACTTGTTACTCGGGTCTTTATAACTTTTTGTTCTTATGCGTGTTTTGTCGAATAAATTCTTATTCTTATCTTTAGGTTATAGATAATTCAATTCCAGAATGGTATTAGTGTAGTATATACCATATTCATTCATTCAATTCATTTATACAATCATTATGAAATGAAGATCATGTAGAACGAGTCGCATCACATCGTGGAGACGGTATTCCGTACGTACGCACGAGTGATGATATCGTTCCTATGATCGTGGAATTGTATTGGAGTATATATATATATTATTTCAGTATCAATATTACTTAATAATAATCATATATAGTTACTCATTACACCATTATACCCATCCTTGCAAGGTGATGGTGGAAAATAGATTACACCACGGCGTGGAGACGGTATTCCGTACGTACGCACGCGCGGTGATTTCATTTTTCCGTAGGATGGATAGAAGGTGAATTAGGGTTGTTTCATATTTATAATAACATATCAGTATGTAAGTAATACTGATGTTATTACTTTATCATGAAACAACTAAAGATGAAGAAGTTGAAGAAGAAAGAAATTGAAAAGATCGGTAATGGATATTACCTCTTCTTTGGAACGCCTTTATGAATCCTCCACTTAAGGAACTAAGATTGGTCTTTGGAGAAGACCAGGACCTCTAGGATTATTCTAGGGAAGTGGAGAAGGGAAAATGGCAGGGGTTGGCCGAGCTTGAGTGCTCAAATTGGTGTGAGGAGGAGGGGGAGGAGGTGCCCTTTTATAAGGGAGGAGAGGGGCACCTTAGGAATATCTCAAAATATTATTTTATATTAAAGTCAAAATCGGTTTATAATGGTTCCAAAGGGTCTTATTTCGAAGCTAAAGTGGGGATGGGTCGAAATCCTATCAACCAATAGAATTTAGACAATTTTAGGATATTATTTTAACCTTATCAATTAAATTTAACTCTAAGTTAAATAATTTAACTTTTACCATGTCTTTTTGTTTTCTTTCACTATATGGTTAATACACTTACTATAACATGCCAAACGAACCCCAAATTGTTTATTATTAATATATATATCCTTAGCTAAGTCATTTGGCCGAACCTTAGATTTTTAGGAATAAAATAACAATTAATAATATAATATTTGATTTAAAAACTATTTTGTTTCAATTTTGACACTATTTGATATATGATTTTTGTCAAAGTCATAACATAATTATATGTTCGAACCAAGTTGATTAAAGCAATACTAATATATCATAGTAACCTAGAAAATTAGTGGAATTCATAAAAAGTCTCAAATTACATTTATTTTGGTATTTATATTATCAATTTTGTCAATATTTCATTAATAAGATAATTACTGCATCATCTTTGTGTCATAAATAAATTAAATTATTTGATGTCTAAAAATTACAAATAAAATACCATCATGTAGGAAATCTTTTTAGCTTTCTAATGAATATTTAAAATCGAATTTATCTTATGTATAACCCTATATTAAAAATGATTTACTTATTAAACATTGATTTTAACTATTTTAACCCTTCTTTAAATAAATTAATAATAAATGTCCTAATCTAATCCAAGTGGGCCTAAATGGTCATATTTTATTCCTAAGTTTGTTTTTGGTCGAATTACACTTGTCCAATAGAATTAGGACATGTGTTAGGGTAATATTAATATCATATTTACCCTTAGTTACCCTATTTACTATTAACCGCGGTAAAAATAGTAAAAAGTTACTATTCACCAAAAAATTATTTTCCTCTCATTGAACCACATTTTAGTCTTTGATATTAACCGTGTCTCTCGGATTTTTCAAATTCCATTCACAGAAGCGGTAAAATTAAGTTTTATGCAAAATTCTGTTTTTAACCTACCACTTAGTGGTTTCACTATTCATCAAAAATTGAAAGTTTTCAGAAAAATACCAAAATTTCACCCTAGGCTAATTTCGATATTCTGAGTCCAAAAATGAAGTCCATTTTGAAAAATAAAATTATAAAATTTCAAAAAGTGGTTATTACTATTCATAACGGCTAGTTTTAATAGCATATTGTTGTTTAGTGAAACTCGGTATTGCGTACGACGCAAGCTATCGAGGAAGGTCGCGATTGCGTGTAAAGCAAGCCAAGAAAGTGTTGTGTAGAAAAAGATTCCTTTGATGATTTATATAACATAAAAGTCTCGGGTGTTACATTAATGATGTCACATATGAATTTGAAATGGTAAGAGATGAAGCAACTGTAACTCGAATGGATATCGATGATGTTGAGGAGGAATATGAAGATGACATTGACATATATGAAGATGATGATGAAGATGAACACTGATAGCATTTCATGGTATTTATATACAATCATAATATGTATATATGTATATATAATAGTAATTATCAATTATTTGATAACATTAATATTTTCTGTTTCAGATGGACGACGCCTCATTTCGTGAGTTGGCGAATGCTGACCTGACTTTCGATGCGGATGAGTTGCTGACAGATGACCCTCAGCCTACAGGCGCTCCGGGGAGTTTGTGGAGGGGGCGCGGTCTTGCACGATTGATGATTCCTAACCTCGTCCCCGAGCGACGTCCACGTCTTGGGTTTGATCCACGCACACGGAGGTGTGATAACCTGTGGATTTGACTAAGATTTAATTAATCTATTCACATAATAAATGTTTATTATTTTTTCAGTTTTCCGCATATAGTAGTCGGACAGGGCATCGCTATTTTGCGCAACTATTTCTCTCAGCCGTGGACCACATGGGAGCATATTCCCATTGATGTGCAGCAGGCCATGTTCGGCCATTGGTTGGTACGTACGTAAATAAATAATTTTTATTTTGAAAATTATTTCATTTCTAACTTGATATTTTGATTTATTTGTAGGGTTTATGGTATCCGATTGAGGATACCATGCGTGACGCCATCCACGAGGCATGGGAGGTGGCCATGCGTGATTGCCTTCGTCAGTTTTTGCACAATTTAAGAAAAGCTGCGATGAAGAAAGCGGGAGTGTCAGATTTTGACGAGTCATGTAGAGCACACCGACCAGAGTATATTTCATCCCATGTATGGGATGGATTATGTGCGCACTGGTTGAGTGGTGCCTTTCAGAGGAGAGCATCGGTGGGGAGGCAGAATCGGGGGAGACAGGATGTGACTCATCGAGCTGGGAGTCGTTCTTTCAGTACTCATAGACAGCATCTAGTACGTACATTATTTATAAATATTTTATATAACTATAAATATTAACAGTTTATTTTTTATTCTTATAGGCTGTCGAGCACCCCGATATTATAGAGTACGACGTATATCGGAGGATGTATAGTGATCCTGCTACTGGGTAGATCAGAGGTGATCGTCAGCATCACATCGTGGTCAGTATTATTTGTTTTCAAGTTTAAAAATTAACTGCATATAATATATTCACAATTTTAATTTTAAATTGAAACTATAAGAGTCATATGAGGCCGCAGCATCACAGGCCCGACCTGAGAGTCAGGCCGAGTCATCAGATCAGACCACTGCCCGTCAGTTTGATGAAGTGGCATGGATGCAGGCCACCCAGTATGCCTTCGAGAAGGGCCGGGTAGTTGGTATCGGCTCTCGACTGACTCCCGGAGATTATTATGGCAGTACTGCGATGTCAGTGTCTATCTCGAGAGGAGCTCGTGCATCTTCTTCTACTACACAGTATGAGGATCAGTTGCGATCTCAGACTGCACAGATAGAGAGTCTCCGACAGGAGCAGGAGCAGATGCGTCAGCAGCATGAGGAGGAGCGTCGACGCCAGCAGCAGCTGTACGAGGAGCAGGCGAGTCGGTGGCAGCAGCAGCATCAGGAGCAGATGGAGTACATGCGCCGACTCACTCATGCTTTAGGGATGGAGTTTCCTCCTCCACCATCTGCAGATCCCCCACCTCCCCCCCTCCTTCAAATTAGAGATTGTACTTATGTTATAAAATTTGTGAAATCAAATTATTATTTTTTTTCTATTCGTAGTTTCTGTCTCATTATAAAATATTAGTAATATTATATTTTTAAATAACAATATTAATATGAATAATAATATTATTTATTTTTTATAATATTAAATTATATATATATATATTAAAATTTTATAATATTATAATTTAATTATATTTTTTGTAATACTTGAATTATTTTAATATTTGAATGTAAAATAATTCTATTATTTTTATATTAATTAAAATAAATTATTAATATTTTTTTTATTTATGAATTATAATTCTAATATTATTATATTTATTAAATCATTTATTAATATTCTATTATTTTTTATTTTTGAATTATAATTCTATTATTATTATATTAATTAAAATAATTTATTAATAATTTATTATTTTTATTTGTGAATTATAATTCTATTATTATATTAATGAAAATAATTTATTAATATTTTTTTTTATTTTTTTTATAGTATTTGCGACGGGATACTATGCCCGTCGCAAATACTAGTATTATTAATAGTTTTTTACTTTTTTTAAAAAATAGTTTTTGCGACGGGTCCCGTCGCAAATACTAGTATTATTACTAGTTTTTTATTTTTTTTAAAAAATAGTTTTTGCGACGGGCCCGTCGCAAAAACTATTTTAAAAGTTTTTTACAAAAATACAAAGTACTATTTGCGACGGGGAGAATGACCGTCGCAAAAAGCGGCTTTAGCGATGGGCCCATCGCAAATAAGTGTTGTTGCGACGCCGTTTTCAACAACGGGCTATTTGCGAAGGGCCCCCGTCGCAAAAAGCCATTTGCGACGGGATCCCGTCGCAAATACCTGTTTTTCTAGTAGTGTCCTTACAGAATGGACATTATGTAATTGCTGTATTTGAAGAGAAAACTATAGTATCTGTGTGATAAATGATTTATTTGACATATTATTTATCTATGGGTAGTCCATGTTCTCTTTATTAAGATGAAATATTGATCCATAATACTTTTTGTTGTGTCTGACCCTTTGTACAATAGTGGTTTTCCTTATCACAAATCATGCTAATCTACAAATTCTATCAACAAATATATTAAGTTATAACTCAAGTTAATCTTTTGAATGGATATTTATAAATGAATAAATAAAAATTCAATCCATTCATATATAATTTTATAACTCAAGTTAATATTGTCAATGAATATTTATATGTGAATAAATTATGTCACATTTTATAATACTTTTTAATAAGTCAATAAATTATGAATATTCATTCTTCAATATGTATACAAATGAATAATTATATGTATTTATAAATTTCACTTAATATGGTAGTATTCTATGTAAGAAAGATACTTTATATGTTTTTCAGAATCCTTGGCACCGATAGTTCAAAAGGAGTCATTATCGGTCGACTCAGAGATGGACAAGTCACCAATGATCGGACACACTGATAGTTCAAGAAGCTCACTGTTAGATGACAAACCAATGAGTAGCACACTGAATAATGAGTCATCGATGGGCTAATTACTGGTGGATGATTCCGTGACGGGAGACACACTGATAGTTATAAATAGGTCATCGACGACGACACACTGATTCCCGAGCAGACTTATATCACAAACGACTGACCAATACACTGAGTCACTGATATCGATGGAAATGAACCACTGATACATCAAGTCACTGCTACTGATAGAAAGGACTCACTGATACATCAAGTTACCAATACTGATAGAATGTACTCACCAATACATGGAGTCACTGATGCAGATATATCGATGATGACAGACTGATGAAAATGAATCACTGATACTTATGAATCACTGATTGTCATAAAATATATCTTTTATTTATTAATTCAAGTTTATTTCTAACATTAATATCTAGAAAAATTAATGTTTATGTCATTAATTAATTTTTTCTATAGTACATTCAGTATAATGTTTGAGGTACATGTATGTGGAGAGATCTTCGTGTCCACTGGACATCGAAGTATAAAATAATTACAAGCTAGATCATTCGATACACGCTGAAATGTATAAAGAACAGGAGTACTTTGCATCTCTCAAGATTTTTTCCAAATCCCAAGAACTCAAAGAAAGAACATATGGGGACATCATCAAGATGACAAATTCCTACTGAGCTGCACTAGACATCTTTTAAACAAGGAGAAGAACATTTTCACACTCCAAGAAACTAAACCATAGAGACTACGATACTCTTTTTTGAAGCCAACATCAAGAAGTGGACACAAACAACATTTTCACTACATCAAATGAGTCCATAGTTACACTGCATAACACATAGACTTATAAACCATTCTATATATATATTTTTCAATGTTATGATTATTTATTTACCATTTTGAACAATGTGTGTATTTGTTTCTAACAATTCACTAACTCCTATTAATAACTGAAGGAAACTAGATATCCTCAAACTAACTATCATTTTATAAATTTTAGACTTTTTAAAACAGTGGAAGAACTCAATTGTGACATGTTTGTTGTATTCCCATGAATAACTTTGATAGAGGTCATGTTTTCCCTAGAAAACATTGGGTGCTATTGTGATCCCTGATCCAAGGTGTGGATCTAACTGTTTTTTAAATTAAACTACTTGGTGGAATGTGATCACCAAGTGGAGAGGAATAAGTCTATAATTGAGAATGAACCTCTTGTTTATATACACTATGATTTTACATTATATTTTTTACTTAATTTTTATCACAAATTTTTATAATACTAAATTGTACTTTTATAGTTGGTATGTGTTTGTAATTTTTTTGAACCAGTAGATTGGTTTTAGAAGTTATATTAATCTCTAGATTATTATATCTGAGAACAAATCAATCCTTTGGGAAACTAATTTATGATTCAGTACTCTAATAAATTTTCTAAAATTTGACGTTGATTGTATTTTTAATTGGGGGAAATTTTCAATGAACCAATTTTAAGAGAAATATTTAAAGATACACAATTAACCCCCCCCCTCTTGCGTAATATCCTCCAAAAAACATTTTGTATCACAGGTATTTATAAAATATTATATTTTCAAAACATTTTCAAAAAAATTCAACTGTGATTGTAGTTTTATTTTAGAGATCATAAAATTTATATTATTTATAAATTTGTATCTCTTTGAAATCATTATAAAATTTTAATCATGGACAATAGACTAGAATGAGTTGCTACAAATAGACCACCTTTTTTAAATGTAATAATCTATGCTTAGTATAAGAATAAAATTAATATTCCTCTGAAAAGTGTGGGATATGAAATCTATACTACTATTAAAAGTATATATGCAATTCCTGAAACTGCTAGAAACACTTGGGATGGACCTACCAAGAATACCTATAATAATAACTATAAAGTAATGAATAATATATATTATAAACTAGGACATGAAGATTTTAATGGAATTTATAAATGTAAAACTACCAATGAAATTTGGGACACATTGTATTTTTCCCATGAGGGAATATCAAATGTTATAGAGATGAGAATAACTACTTATACTGTTAAATATGATAATTTTAGAATTAAGAATGATAAATCTATTTTTTAATTGTATCTCAGGTTCAATTAAATTGTGATTACCATGATTTCTTTAGGTAGATTTGTCACCGTAAAGGAATAGATCATGAGGATTCTGCGATGCTTACTAGAGAAATGGTGAGGGAAATCAATATCCATAAGAGAAACATGTGCCATTGATATGATGCTAGTAATAGAATTGATTGGGAAATTAATTATGTATGAAGATAAAGTCAAATAAATCAAGCAGAGGAAGAACGAAAAAAATATGTATCCTTCATGACTAATACTTCAAAAAGAAAGGAAGAAAAGATAAAGTTAAAGCTACTGTTGAGGGCACAATTAGTGAAGAATCTGCTTTAGAAAATAATGAGGAAATGGCCTAACTCTCCAGAAGATTCCAGATATTTTATAGAAAGAATAAGTTTTTTCACAATGTCAACTATAACATAAGATATGATCAAACGGAACGATGAATGAATAATTGGAAAAGAAATGAAAAGTCCGATGAGGTAGTATGTTATGAATGTAAGTGAAATGGACATGTAAAGGTTGATTATCCCAATATCAAGTACAAAAATAAGTATGAGAATAAAGAGAAAAGGTATTAAAAAGCCTTCCATGCCACCTCGAGTGCCTCTAAAGATAGATCTAGTAAATCTACTTCTTCTCATGATGAGAATGATGACATGGAAAATATGTGTTTTATGATAAAAACATCTAAGTTAACCTTAGACTCTCCTGCACACAATTCTTATTATTATGAAAATGAAAGTGAATATGAAAATATTACAAGTGGTGAATTTTTTGAATATTGTTACTTGATGGAAGAGACATGAATTTGCTAAAATATAAATATCATTCTTTAAAGAAACAACATGCTCTTACTGTAACTATTAAATATGAACTTACTATTGAGAGATAGAGAAAATTCACAACTGATAAAGGAAAATAATGATCTAATGTAATCTAATTGGAAATTAAAAAAGGATCTTTAAATGTTTACTAATGTAAAATACACACTTAATCAGTTATTTGGTAAACTGATAGCTCCTTAAAAAACTTCAGTAATAGGATTTGAATCATGAAAACATAATTTATCAAAAACACATTTTATACCAAAAACTAGAAAATGACATTCTTTTCCCAAAAATCATGATTTCACTACATGTTCTAGTTCAAAAAATTCTTTTAGTACATCCATTTCTTCTGGACCAAACATATTTTATTTTTTAAAAAAATCTATATTTTTTATATAAGAAAGACATAAAACAATTGTGCATTCATAATGCTCTTATTACTAAAGTTTGTGGACCCAGACAAATATGGGTAACAAAATCATTTCTTGGATAAATTGTTTTTTAGGTAATCTATATAAAGAGTTACTCTAGAAATATGTGGTATAGAGATAGTGGGTGTGTAGGACACATGATAGGAGAAAACTCATGATTCAATATTCCTATCAAGATTTTTTGAGGGAATGTCACATTTGGTGATAATGGTAAAGGAAAATTCATCATCCTAGGATAGATTGGTAACCCTAACCCTATTTCAATTTCAAAAGTACTTTATTATGATGAATTAAAGTATAAATTTCATATAATATCTCAAATGTGTGATTATGTATTCAATTTTGAATTCAAAAATGATTCATTCCATGTTTTTTATGCTAATAATAACATAGTAGTTACTGCTCTATGAAATGATAATGTGTATCCTATAAATTCAGACACACTAGCCCGAAAAAATGATTCTTGTCTAAGTTCAATCCACAATGAGTCTTGGATCTGGAATGGAAGACTACGACATTACAATAAAAAAAATACCTTAAAAATTAACTAGAAATGGTTTAGTTTAAAAAATTCACTAACTAGAGTTTACATACAATAAGGTGTGTAATCCTTGTAAAAAACGAAAGCAACATAAAATATCATTCAAACTAAAGAAAGATTTAACTACTTCCAAACCTCTCGAGTAGGATCACATGGGCATGTTTGTATAATCTAGTGTTTCAAGTGTCAATGGGAAGCACTATATTGATGTTCTTGTAGATGAATTTTCTAGGTATATTTGGACCTTTTTCTTACCTCAGAAAACTAAAGCTTGCTCAGAAATTACCAAGTATGTTAGTAAATTAGAAAATCATATCAGACATAAATTTAAATCTTTAAGAAGTGACGATGGTTGTGAGTTTGAAAATAATTACATTGAATCTTTTTGCTCACAAAAAATTTATATATATAACTTATGTTCCTCTAGGACTCTTCAACGGAAAGGTGTAGTAGAAATAAGGAATAGAACCCTACAAGAAATTTATAGAACCATGCTTTGTGAATATTATTTACCTATTTATTTTTGGGATGAAGATGTAAATACAACATGTTATATTATCAATATAGTTTTGATTAGACCTAAACTTAAAATAAATCTATATGAGTTGTAAAAAAATAGAAAACCCAAAGTGAAATACTTCAAAATCATTGGTTTCAATGTTTATATCATTAATACCAAGGAAAATCTTGACAATTTTTCATCCATCAGAGATGAAGGAATGTTTTTAAGATATTCAATCTCTAGTAAATATTATAGTTTTTTTAACAAAAGAACTAAATTTGAGGTAGAATATGTCGATGTCAAATTTGGTGAGACATATCCCCATGACCTAATACCTTTGTAGATAATCTTGAGGATAATATGTCAAATCTTGAAATTAATACTAAATTCTCAAATCATTCTGTAAAATAATCATTGAAAACTTCCAGTTCTAAAAATTATCTATAATATAGCCATAATGAACCAGAAAAAACTGAGGAACCTGAAATAACTAGAACTACTTTTACCTGACTAACTAAGACCCTAATATGTTTTAGATAGAGATTTAGATAAAGGAACACAGACTATAGCTTCTCATAGAAATCAAACCGAACATCAAGATTTCTTTTCAAAACATGTACCTAAAAAACATCAAAGATGCTATCAATGAGGTGTTTTGGGTGATGGATATGTAAGGAGATCTTAATCAATTTGAAAGGAATAAATTATGTAATCTTGTTGATCGACCAAAAGATACCTTGACTATAAGAACAAAATTTTTGTTTATGAATAATGTAGATAAATATGGAAATATAATTACAAACAATACTAGATTAGTTGCATAAAGGTATAATTAATACTAAGGAATTGATTATGAAGATACCTTTGCACCAGTAGCTAGGATTGAAGCCATTATAATCATACTTTTTATCCAGCACATTTGGATTTCAAACATTATCAAATGGATGTCAAAAGTGTATTTATAAATTGTAATATAATTGAGGATTTGTTTCTTGAAAACCCCGTAGGTTTTTAAAATCTAAATTTTCCAAATCAAGTTTTCATATTATCTAAAGCATTATATGGTTTGAAATAAGCTATAAGAGATGGTTATGAAAGGATGAGTAATATCCTTATTTCTAAATACTTTAGAAAATGAGTGTCAGATCCAAATTTTTTTATGAAAAAAAATTCAAAATAATTTTTTATAGCTCTATTATATTTTGATGATATTATTTTTCGATCTTCAAAAAATTATTTATGTAATTATTTTCAAAAATAATTTAAAATGATTTTGAAATGATTTTACTGGGTGAACATAAATATTTTTTTGGATTTCAGATATTTCAAAATAAATAATGTATTATTATAAATTAATGTGAATATACTAAAGATATTTTGAAAAGATATGGATTTTATCGAATTAAGAGTTGTGAAACACCTAGGAATTCTACATGTAAGTTATATCTTGATATAAATGGAAAATATGTTGATCAAACTACTTACAGACAAATGGTTAGTAGTTTACTATACTTAACTACTAGTAGTCCAGATATTAGGTTTAGTGTTTGTATGTGTGAAAGATTTAAAGAAAACCCAAAAGAGACGCATTTAAATTCTATTAAAAGATATTTCAAAAACCTCATGAATAAAACTAATTTAGGATTGTTCTATCCCACATGAAAACCTTTTGATTTCGTTACTTGTTCAAATGCTGATTTTGGTGGGTGCATTTTATATATAATGAGTACCTCTAGACGATGTCGCTTTTTGGGAAAGTCTCTAATATCATGGTGTAGTAGAATAACATAATTAAGTTTCATTATCAACTAATGAAGAAGTGTACATTTCTGCTTGTAGTTGAGGCACACAAATATTGTGGATGAAACACACTTTATTAGATAATGGATTTCAATTCAAACATATCCCCTTAAACTATGACAATACAAGTTCAATTAAAATTTGTAAAAATCCAATTTCTCATTCTAGAACAAATCACATTTTTGTATGATATCTATTTTTGAGAGATTACTATAAGAAAGGCCATCTAACTCTTGATTTTATTGGGACTGAGCATCCTCTTTCTTACATATTAACCAAACACTTCTGAGATAATAAAAAACATCATATATGAACTAATAATGTTAAATAACAAAATTATATCTAAACTTTTCTGTAACAGCCCGAGATTTTATGAAAAATATTCTTGTAAAGACCCGTAAAAATCAAGGGAAATTTTTTTCTTAATTTTCTTTGGAATTTTACAAGAACGCGGTTTCTGACGGCACCTGATTCCGATTCCCGGTGTGCCCGGAATCAATTTCCGAGGTTTGGCTCAAGTACGTTCAGTGAACGAACGAGCGGGTTTTCCTATCTTTTGAACCGGTGCTCGGAATTGAAATCTGATGACACCGATGAACTCGCAACGTTGATAATCGCATAAGGAAACCTTTACCGTAGTTTCGTTTGTGCGGGAGAAGAAGTTAAATAATGGGGTTTAATTAAAAAGTAAATAAAATTGTTGAATCAATTTTATTTCTTTTCCAAGGTGGTTAATTTCTCCCATGGTAAGTTGGTGGTGGGGCCCCCATTGTAACAGCCCAAGATTTTATAAAAAAATATTCTTTTTAATTTTATTAATGTCTTGTGTTGTACACTACACCAAAAGGAGCTTGCACAACACACATCCTTGACTTGACTTGCATTACACGCAATCGCGACCTTCCTTGATAGCGTGTGTAGTACGCAATACCGAGTTTCACTAAACAACGATATGCTATAAAAATATTATTAAAACTAGCCGTTATGAATAGTAATAACCACTTTTTGAAATCCAGTAAATCTTATTTTTCAAAATGAACTTTATTTTTGGATTCAGAGTATCGAATTTAGCCTATGGTGAAATTTTGGTACTTTTCGGATAACTTTCATATTCTGATGAATAGTGAAAATTATTAAATTATAATTAAAAACAATTTTTTTAATCGAAATAATTAATAGTGATAAATCATTAATTTGAGTGGTTTTAAATTATATTTAGAATATATTTTTACAATTTAATACAATGTTGGTCATTGGATGTAATTTCACATTTAAACTAGACATAAACAAGTGTCAATCTTTTGATAGATATTGTTTCTTAAAAACACGCTATTTGTTTTAACAGTGGGATTTAATTATAAAATTAATTAATGCAACTTTTATGTTATGAATTTGGTAAAATAGACTTCATTTTTGAATTCGGAATATGAAATATAGCTTGGGATGAAATTTTGGCATTGTTCTGAAAAACATCAATTTTTGATGAATAGTGAAACTACTAAGTGGTAGGTTAAAAACTGAATTTTGCATAAAACTTAATTTTACCGCTTCTGTGAATGGAATTTCGAAAATCCGAGAGACACGGTTAATATCAAGGACTAAAATGTGGTTCAATGAGATGAAAATAATTTTTGGTGAATAGTAACTTTTTACTTTTTTTTACCGCGGTTAATAGTAAATAGGGTAACTAAGGGTAAATATGATATTACTATTACCCTAACACATGTCCTAATTCTATTGGACAAGTGTAATTCGACCAAAAACAAACTTAGGAATAAAATATGACCATTTAGGCCCACTTGGATTAGATTAGGACATTTATTATTAATTTATTTAAAGAAGGGTTAAAATAGTTAAAATCAAAGTTTAATAAGTAAATCATTTTTAATATGGGGTTATACATAAGATAAATTCGATTGTAAATATTCATTAGAAATCTAAAAAGATTTCCTACATGATGGTATTTTATTTGTAATTTTTAGACATCAAATAATTTAATTTATTTATGACACAACGATGATGCAGTAATTATCTTATTAATGAAATATTGACATAATTGATGTTATAAACACCAAAATAAATGTAATTTGAGATTTTTTATGAATTACACTAATTTTCTAGGTTACTATGATATATTAATGTTGATTTAATAAACTTGGTTTGAACATATAATTCTGTTATGACTTTCACAAAAATCATATATCAAATAGTGTCAAAATTGACACAAAATAGTTTTTAAATCAAATATTATATTATTAATTGTTATTTTATTCCTAAAAATCTAAGGTTCGGCCAAATGACTTAGATAAGGATATATATATTAATAATAAACAATTTGGGGTTCGTTTGGCATGTTATAGTAAGTTTATTAACCATATAGTGAAAGAAAACAAAAAGACACGGTAAAAGTTAAATTATTTAACTTAGAGTTAAATCTAATTGATAAGGTTTAAAATAATATCCAAACATGTCTAAATTTAATTGGTTGATGAGATTAAAACCCTATCTCATCTAATCTTCGAATATGAGTCATTTTTGGAGGTTTTTATGTGGGGTTAGATTTATTATAAATTAATATTTTTAAGAATTCCTAAGGTGCCCCTCTCCTCCCTTATAAAAGGGCACCTCCTCCCCCTCCTCCTCACACCAATTTGAGCACTCAAGCTCGGCCAACCCCTGCCATTTTCCCTTATACACTTCCCTAGAATAATCCTAGAGGTCCTGGTCTTCTCCAAAGACCAATCTTAGTTCCTTAAGTGGAAGATTCAAAGAGGCGTTCCAAAGAAGAGGAGCTTCGGACACGAACAAAGCAAATCGGACCTAAGGTAAGGGAAATATCACAATCTCATTTTTATCCGAGATTGTTTATTCGTAAGTATTTACTGGGGTGTATTTTATCATCCACATCCATGTTCCCCCAATATGAAATATTGTTTCCATCCACTTGCAATAGTTTAAATCCAATTTTACCCTTAGGTGAGTTTTTAGTAAAGAATATGAAAGGAATCTTTTGTCGTTTTTTCCGTACGAGGTACTTTTTGACTTTTCCGACAAAAGTACGAAGAATGTTTTTTTTAACTTATACGGCATGAATGGATTTTTAAAACATTGTTTCCAAGAAGCTTCCTTTACAAGTTTTCAAGTTTATTTTTAATCAACTTCTTTTATTTTAAAGTTGTATGACATGTTATGAAAGGAAAAATGTTTTTGAAGAAGAAAGGATATTTTCCTCAAGAATGGAGTTCAAGTGATTTTCAAAATTATTTTCCATCTAAGATAATAAAGGGTTCTGTTTTTATCCCTATTATTACATTGATTTGATCATGTTGTGATGGAATTATTTTTATGAATTCCTTTATCTTATATGAATTGATTTATGATGTCATGATGTTTCAAGAATCCCATTTTTGTTTCATGTGTTATGCGATGATGTATGTTTTATGATTATGTGGCACACATAAGAAAGGATTCATTATAAGATGGGTGGGACCTATATCTCCCTCCAATGCATTGGGTAAAGACTTTATATCTCATGAGATAGACATGGCTGGAATGGTAGGTTATACCGGTTCAGTGAAACAGGACTGAAACGAGGGTTACTCGATTCAGAAAGGGACTTTCTCCACTAAGATAGTCTTGGCAATGAGTCATGACTGACAAGAAATGATTTTCCATGATTATGTGTGCATGCCACAAAGTTTCAAGTTTCATGTTATGATTATGGTGATCTCATTTTCACTTCTATGATTTTTTTTCCATGTTAAGATATTATGATCTCTTTTGCAGGTTATGATTTTCAAAAAGATATGATATGATTTTTATTTCTTTTGTATACCCTTACTGAGCATTTGAGCTCACCCTTTTATGTTTTCTTTTCCCCAGGATATAAAGAAAGGTTTTAGGTAAGAAAAAAAAGGGAAGATCTTTATGGGAGATATTGAAGATCTTTCACTAGGATTAGAAGATTACGTTCCGAGTTTCCAAAGACACTAAACTATTACGATCCTTGTGTGTGTGTTTTTGTTATGTACTAAGTATTCCGCAAAAGTAATGTAAAGTCTATGTACGTCAGGATACGGGTCTCTACAGTTGGTATCAGAGGAAAGGTTTAGTCAACCTTTGGAAACTAGGATGCGAAAACGTTAGTGAGATCCCTAGAGATATTTCTAAGGTATGTCTAGGGATGTCCCTAGGGATAAGTATACGTATAGGTTATAGTAATAGAATTACGCTAACGATCATAGAATTAAACCTAAGATGTTGGATATTGAAGGTACTCCCCCTTTATTATGTTGTTTTCCCTAGCATGATTTTTGCCTCTCACACAATTCTTTTTGGGTTTTAGACGATGGCTGGAACCCGAAGGAACCGTGTTGATCAATGCAATGGACAATGCAATGATTGCCCTCCTGAACAAACAAATGTTATGGGAGATGGAGTGCAAAATCTTATTGCTATACTTACACAAGCTATGAATCATTCTGGACTTCTAAATGAGCAGAGAAGGGAACAATATTCTATTGAGTCCTTCATGAGGCAACGTCCACCTTCTTTCAGTGGGACTTCCGATCCACTTGTTGCTGAACAATGGATCAGTACCACTGAAAAGATATTTTCAGTTCTTCAATGTTCTGATAATGATAAAGTCATCCTAGCAGTATATCGTTTGGAAGGTGAAGCTGATCAATGGTGGAATCTTATCAAGAATAGGAGGCCAAGGGATGAAATTGAGTCCATGGAATGGGACGAGTTCAAGAACTTGTTTTTCAGTAAGTACTTCCCTCGTATTCTTCGAACAAAGATGGAGAAAGAGTTTCTTGAACTGAAGCAAAGGGACGATGAATCTGTTGGTACCTATGAAGCAAATTTTACAAGACTTGCAAGGTATGCTTCTGGTATTATCATCCAACCTGAAAGTAAAGTTGATCGATTTTTCAGTGGCTTAAAACCAAGTCTTCGAAGGGCATTAGCTATAAGAGACTTCAGTAGCTATGAAGAAATTGTGCGTTGTGCTATCAAGGTAGAAATGGAAGTTGGTGTTACATATCCATCTCATGGTTTTGACAAAAACGAAAGATGGAGTTCAAGGAGAAATCTCATAATAATGGTGAAAAGAAGATGAATGTTTCCTTATGCACAAAGTGTGGAAAGAAGCATGGTGGAGATTGTCTTAAAGGAACTAGAAAATGTTTTAAGTGTGGAAAAGAAGGTCATCGAGCAGCTGAGTGTCGAAGTAATGGAAAAAGGGTTTCTAATGATGTGAATAAAGCAAACACTGCAGAGAACGCACCACCAACACTTCAATGCTTCAAGTGCAAGGAAATAGGGCATTATGCTAATAATTGCCCTAATCCAAGGGTTAGTGATGATCAACATGAGCAACCACTGAAGTCAAAGGACAAAGGGAAGTCACATGCGATCACTATTGGCGATGTTGAATATGATAACGATGTGGTGGAATGATTAAGCGTTTATGTAATGGGATTCCAAAATAATGTTGTATCATTGAGTATTGCAATATTTATTGATGTGGTATTCAAAGTGATTGAGATATTTTTTTTGGAAATAAGATGATATGCGCATAATGAAGACGAGAAAATGAAATGTTTAATAGTATTCATGAGCTCATGATTGATATAAGGACTAAGTGATATCATGGTTTGAGTATATAGAATTTTGAGGATTTTGGTATGTGGAAAGTGTTAACTTTTAACTGCACTCATGTTTTCACTAAGGTATTCAAGAGAATACACGATTAAGGACTTTGAATGTTTGGAATGTGACCAACAAGACATATCTTATGATATGTGGGGATCAACGACAGTATTAAATCTCTGGTAATCGTTGTCACTATATTATGAGAGTGGACTGCAGTATTATGTATAAGCCTAAAGATTAGACTGGATTATGTTGGACATAAGTTAGTATTGTTTAAGGATAGAAGATTTTCGATATTATTGATGGGATGTTATAGTAATGTAGTTTTAGAAAAAGGACAACCTGCAGGACGGGCGACAGCCCATCGCTTCGGACAAGGCTGTAGGAATCGAACCCACAACCGAAGTGCAACTGGCCTTTATCGCCTACCACTGGCCTACAGGAAGTCCCTGTTTAGTAGAAACTAGTTTTATTATATTAAGCAGTATGATATATGAAGTATAAGTCCATTTTAGGAACTATATATGATTAATCTCACTATAGAATGACTTATGTATATTTAATAACTTTTGCTTACCTTTTGTTTGAGACAGATGGAATGACCCGTCATTCTATCACATGATCTGCTAACACTTCACGAATAACAAATTCAACTTCATTTATTTAAGAGATGAAGTGGAAATTGTTCAAGGCACGAACAACAGTGATATTGTATCAAAATAAAGTAAGTATTTATTCTAATTCAAATTTTCAACTTTAGGGAAATGATCTTGAAAACCAAAAATGTTGTCCTAGTGATCTTATACCTGATGAATCAGATGGTACCTTAGATCGTCACAAATTTATGGATTTGTGATTACTGGATTTTCCATAGCCATGTTCTCTACCACTCTCCATCAGAACATGATGGTTAGATTTCTCTTCCATATCCATATTTTCACCTATGTGGAAACCCAGTGATTAGTTTATTTGGGTAATCGTTACATTTCATACTTTAGTTTTTAAAGCCAAGTTTTGGTATTCCCTTTTACGATGTGGGTTTCTATTAAAGAAACTTTCAAATAGTAAACCATTTATAACCCCGACGAATTTCGAGGGCGAAATTCATTTTAAGGGGGGTAGAATGTAACAGCCCAAGATTTTATAAAAAAATATTCTTTTTAATTTTATTAATGTCTTGTGTTGTACACTACACCAAAAGGAGCTTGCACAACACACATCCTTGACTTGACTTGCATTACACGCAATCGCGACCTTCCTCGATAGCGTGTGTAGTACGCAATACCGAGTTTCACTAAACAACGATATGCTATAAAAATATTATTAAAACTAGCCGTTATGAATAGTAATAACCACTTTTTGAAATCTAGTAAATCTTATTTTTCAAAATGAACTTTATTTTTGGATTCAGAGTATCGAATTTAGCCTATGGTGAAATTTTGGTACTTTTCGGATAACTTTCATATTCTGATGAATAGTGAAAATTATTAAATTATAATTAAAAACAATTTTTTTAATCGAAATAATTAATAGTGATAAATCATTAATTTGAGTGGTTTTAAAGTATATTTAGAATATATTTTTACAATTTAATACAATGTTGGTCATTGGATGTAATTTCACATTTAAACTAGACATAAACAAGTGTCAATCTTTTGATAGATATTGTTTCTTAAAAACACGCTATTTGTTTTAACAGCGGGATTTAATTATAAAATTAATTAATGCAACTTTTATGTTATGAATTTGGTAAAATAGACTTCATTTTTGAATTCGGAATATGAAATATAGCTTGGGATGAAATTTTGGCATTGTTCTGAAAAACATCAATTTTTGATGAATAGTGAAACTACTAAGTGGTAGGTTAAAAACTGAATTTTGCATAAAACTTAATTTTACCGCTTCTGTGAATGGAATTTCGAAAATCCGAGAGACACGGTTAATATCAAGGACTAAAATGTGGTTCAATGAGATGAAAATAATTTTTGGTGAATAGTAACTTTTTACTTTTTTTTACCGCGGTTAATAGTAAATAGGGTAACTAAGGGTAAATATGATATTACTATTACCCTAACACATGTCCTAATTCTATTGGACAAGTGTAATTCGACCAAAGACAAACTTAGGAATAAAATATGACCATTTAGGCCCACTTGGATTAGATTAGGACATTTATTATTAATTTATTTAAAGAAGGGTTAAAATAGTTAAAATCAAAGTTTAATAAGTAAATCATTTTTAATATGGGGTTATACATAAGATAAATTCGATTGTAAATATTCATTAGAATGCTAAAAAGATTTCCTACATGATGGTATTTTATTTGTAATTTTTAGACATCAAATAATTTAATTTATTTATGACACAACGATGATGCAGTAATTATCTTATTAATGAAATATTGACATAATTGATGTTATAAACACCAAAATAAATGTAATTTGAGATTTTTTATGAATTACACTAATTTTCTAGGTTACTATGATATATTAATGTTGATTTAATAAACTTGGTTCGAACATATAATTCTGTTATGACTTTCACAAAAATCATATATCAAATAGTGACAAAATTGACACAAAATAGTTTTTAAATCAAATATTATATTATTAATTGTTATTTTATTCCTAAAAATCTAAGGTTCGGCCAAATGACTTAGATAAGGATATATATATTAATAATAAACAATTTGGGGTTCGTTTGGCATGTTATAGTAAGTTTATTAACCATATAGTGAAAGAAAACAAAAAGACACGGTAAAAGTTAAATTATTTAACTTAGAGTTAAATCTAATTGATAAGGTTTAAAATAATATCCAAACATGTCTAAATTTAATTGGTTGATGAGATTACAACCCTATCTCATCTAATCTTCGAATATGAGTCATTTTTGGAGGTTTTTATGTGGGGTTAGATTTATTATAAATTAATATTTTTAAGAATTCCTAAGGTGCCCCTCTCCTCCCTTATAAAAGGGCACCTCCTCCCCCTCCTCCTCACACCAATTTGAGCACTCAAGCTCGGCCAACCCCTGCCATTTTCCCTTCTACACTTCCCTAGAATAATCCTAGAGGTCCTGGTCTTCTCCAAAGACCAATCTTAGTTCCTTAAGTGGAAGATTCAAAGAGGCGTTCCAAAGAAGAGGAGCTTCGGACACGAACAAAGCAAATCGGACCTAAGGTAAGGGAAATATCACAATCTCATTTTTATCCGAGATTGTTTATTCGTAAGTATTTACTGGGGTGTATTTTATCATCCACATCCATGTTCCCCCAATATGAAATATTGTTTCCATCCACTTGCAATAGTTTAAATCCAATTTTACCCTTAGGTGAGTTTTTAGTAAAGAATATGAAAGGAATCTTTTGTCGTTTTTTCCGTACGAGGTACTTTTTGACTTTTCCGACAAAAGTACGAAGAATGTATTTTTTAACTTATACGGCATGAATGGATTTTTAAAACATTGTTTCCAAGAAGCTTCCTTTACAAGTTTTCAAGTTTATTTTTAATCAACTTCTTTTATTTTAAAGTTGTATGACATGTTATGAAAGGAAAAATGTTTTTGAAGAAGAAAGGATATTTTCCTCAAGAATGGAGTTCAAGTGATTTTCAAAATTATTTTCCATCTAAGATAATAAAGGGTTCTGTTTTTATCCCTATTATTACATTGATTTGATCATGTTGTGATGGAATTATTTTTATGAATTCCTTTATCTTATATGAATTGATTTATGATGTCATGATGTTTCAAGAATCCCATTTTTGTTTCATGTGTTATGCGATGATGTATGTTTTATGATTATGTGGCACACATAAGAAAGGATTCATTATAAGATGGGTGGGACCTATATCTCCCTCCAATGCATTGGGTAAAGACTTTATATCTCATGAGATAGACATGGCTGGAATGGTAGGTTATACCGGTTCAGTGAAACAGGACTGAAACGAGGGTTACTCGATTCAGAAAGGGACTTTGTCCACTAAGATAGTCTTGGCAATGAGTCATGACTGACAAGAAATGATTTTCCATGATTATGTGTGCATGCCACAAAGTTTCAAGTTTCATGTTATGATTATGGTGATCTCATTTTCACTTCTATGATTTTTTTCCATGTTAAGATATTATGATCTCTTTTGCAGGTTATGATTTTCAAAAAGATATGATATGATTTTTATTTCTTTTGTATACCCTTACTGAGCATTTGAGCTCACCCTTTTATGTTTTCTTTTCCCCAGGATATAAAGAAAGGTTTTAGGTAAGAAAAAAAAGGGAAGATCTTTATGGGAGATATTGAAGATCTTTCACCAGGATTAGAAGATTACATTCCGAGTTTCCAAAGACACTAAACTATTACGATCCTTGTGTGTGTGTTTTTGTTATGTACTAAGTATTCCGCAAAAGTAATGTAAAGTCTATGTACGTCAGGATACGGGTCTCTACACCCATCCACCCAACATCCCATGTGTGGATAATTTAAAATGTGGGTCCCACACGAACCCCCCACCTTTTCAATTTCCCTAACTCCCTAACCCCTCTTAACCCCTCACTTTCCTAACTCCCCATTAACTCACTTTTATTAATTTTGGACAACTTGTTATAATTAATTAAGTGAGATACTTAATTTCAAAATCTTGAAATTCAAATGGTTAGGTTGTGTTAATAAAATAAGACTTAGTCTTATTTTATTATGGTTATAATTTTGAAACCTTGAGAGGATTGGGAAGCATGAGTCTTCCTCTTCTTCAACCTCGACGATGAACGCGAAGAACACCTCTGCCGAAGAACGCGACGTATCTTTCCTCAACGGTTCTTCCGTGACGCCGTATCCACGACGCGACGTTCTTCTTCCGCGTTGTCTCTTCCGCGACGGTTTTCCGTGACGAAATCTTCGTCAACGACTTCGAATCTTCACTTCGCGACGTCGACGTTCATTCTCCGCGACGTTCGTCATCTGAGGCTCGTTGACAAACACCGTTCTTGAAACCGAGGTAGGGGATTATTTTATTTATTTATTTCCATTCATGATTCTAGTTTATCGATTATCGTGGATTTTCGACTAGGTGATATCGTTTAATGAGAGGGGGGCCGGACCGCACAAACACGGCTGAACCCCCCTCCTATGTTCATGTTTAATTCTTTGTGGATGGAACAGAATAGCATGGTGTCGTCACACCACGGGGGAATCACACGGCAAGTATTACGTGACGCAGTCGCGCCGCGCCGTGGAAAGAAGTCTATGAACGCGACGTCGTCGCGCCGCGTCGAAGGAAATCGAAGGCACCGCGGCCGGAGCAGGGCCGCAACAGAGGGGTGCGGTGCCGTCGCACTACTCCGGACAACAAGGGTCGCGGCCGGTTCTGGGCCGTGGCGGAGCATAGTGACCGGCGGCCAGCTGGGCCGCCGGTGTCGGAGCCGGAAGGGGACCGGCCACCGCCGGACCCGTTGAGAAGGAACCGGCCGGCCAGGTCGAGCCGGCCGGAAAGGGGGAAAGCTGGGGGAATTAAATTCCCCCGGCCAGCTGCAAACTGCCCCACATAAATGAGGGGGGGCCGCGGTTACACAGGGGGGCAGGCGCCCCCCCCCCACCTTTTTGCCGAAACGGCTCGGCAAAAGGCCGAGCCAGACAGCGCGCTGCGCACGCTGTCCCCAGCCAGACCGGCGCCTAGCCAGTCTGCCAGGCCAGGCCGACCCGGACTCGGGGCGGGTCGACCCGGTTCGGGCCGACCGGGGGGTCTCGGGCCGGGTCGGTCAGGGCCCGAAACCCCTGTTTTCGGACCGTTTGGGTTCAAATGCCCATAACTCGGGCTACGGACCTCCGATCGATGCGCCGTCAGCGGAGACATGATCCTTAGAATGAGACGGTCGTGTTGACATATCGCACTCAAGGTTTTGGAATACCTTGAGTTCGGCTGGGTTGGTTCTTTCACGAAACCAACCGGGCCCTCGGAGCGGAAACGCTCACATCTTGATCTACAGACGTCTGAATGACGTGCCGTGAACTTCGTTGAATTTCTCTTAGTGAGACAGAACTTTTGGAATACTCTGCCCGAGGTTTGGACACAGGTGGAGTATGGTCCGGTTGGTTTTTCCTTGAAAACCAACTGGGCCCCTGAGATGAAAAGGCCAATAACTCTCAGACCGGGCATCCGATCGACGCGCCGTCTGCGACGTTGAGTTCCTGTTGACGATACAGAACTTTTGGATACATCAACTCTGTACTTTGTGATAGTTGATGTATCAGCCTCTCGGCTCATGGAGGGGACCCTCCCGAATGAGGTTGTTGTGTGCGGGAACCCTAGTTCGGGTTGCGACTGCTACTGTGACTGCGACGACGACTGTGCAGAGATCCTCAGTGGATTCGACGACGATGACTACAACACTCAGCGATCCTATGTGGATCAGTGCTACCGATCTTGTGTGGGTCCGATCCTGTGTGGGTCAGTGCTCAGCGGTTCTGTGTGAGCCAGCGCCTACAGATCCTATGTGGGTCCGATCCTCTGTGGGTCTTTGCGGGGGTTAGTACCTAACGATCCTTTGTGGGTCCGACGACTTAGATGGATCAGTGATCATCTCTATCGTCTTCGAAGAAGTATACCTATGTGAGCTGAATCCTGTTTTCTTTCTTGTGTGGATTGTGTTGTGCTATCCTGTGTGGATTACGTTTTTCTTTCCTATGTGGAATACGAATACTTTCCTGTGTGGACTGGGTTGTACTTGTGCTCGGAGGTTGGAGCGTTTTGGAATTGATGACTTAGGTATATGTATGGGAACATACCGAATCAGTGTCGGTTGTTACTTTTTGATTGTATCTTTCCTTTGTGGTTTATCCTTTGTGGATTTTGGGAGACTTTCGGGGGTCTCGGGGTCCCTACTGAGTAGCTTATACTCACCCCTGCACGGGCTATTCCCGCACTACGTTGTGTTGGTTGCACACGACGGACAGCTTTGATCGTGGTTGAGGATTGCTGAGTAGGATGGTACCTGGAGGTGGACCACAGGGCGGGATGTACTCGGAGTAGACAGTGGGACCCGAAGAGCAGTGGAGCTATCTGTACTCACCCTACAGGTGGTATTTCCAGTGGACAGCTCGGTGTAGCTGCTTTACTTTACAGTTGTTGTTTTCCCTTTCGAGTTGTACTTTACAGTTGGGTTTGAATTTCTGGCCCCTTTTACTTTCCGCACTTTCTGTTGTACTCAGTTTTTTCTTAGTGTTTACTTCTTCCGCTTGTACTCTGTGGTGCTTGTTTACTTTACAAAGGTAATTCCTTCCCTTTTAATCGAGATTTACGCCTTGGTGCTAGTTTCCAGCCCCTGGCCTATGGAAGGCGGGCTTGGGGTAGTCACAGCACGGGCCCCGAGGACGGGTCATGACAAATTGGTATCTGATAAGTTTGGTTCTACTGAGAACTCTGATATTTTCTATGTGAAGCAATAGTTTTTAGTGTATTGAGTGTGGTTATCAGTCCAGGGAGTCTAGTGTTGGTGCAGCGGCCGACGTATCCGTATACCAGGACCCTGACTTCTGATTTCCGACTTAATGTACAAAAACATTGATTCCCCGTGTGTTTCAAGTTTTCTTTGTGATTACTTTGTATCAGCTCACCAGGTATATTGTTCTGATCGTGGCGCACCTGTTTCCTTTTCAGGATGGCCCCACGACAGGAGCCATCTAGGGTTCCGAGAGTCGAGCGTGATGATAGCCTGCCAAGAGATGAGGCCTCGGTGCAGGGCCCTTTGTCAGCAGTGGCACCGGCAGTAGCACTACCCGCCGAGCCATAGATACTTCCAGCACTAGCCGCTGACGATGCACGTCACCTCAGCGCACCGCATGAGTTCCAGCACCAGCGACCGCCCAGGTTCCGTGGGGAGACGGACCCCCAGGAAGCCGAGAACTGGATGGAGGCAGTCGTACGAGTTTCAGGCTAGTGAGGACACCAGTAGACCTCATGGTGATCCTCGTTGCGAGCCTACTGCATGCAGCAGCGGGCCAATGGTGGATCTTGATGCTCGAGGTGCACGATGAGGCATCTTTACTTTGGACGGACTTTGAGAGCCTCTTCCACTAGGAATTCGTCCCAGCCACCCTCTGTGTGGTGCACATTCAGGAGCTTCTTCAGCTGCGGCAGGGCAGCATGACGGTCGCCCAGTACTCGGTGAGATTTACCGATCTCTCACGCTACTCGACCGACATGGTACGAGACCCATTCTTCCGGGCCCAGACCTTTGAGCAGGGATTGAGACATGAGATCAGGGCATCGCTGATCTCCCTCAGCATTCCGACTCAGACAGGAGTACTGGAGCGGACCCTTTTGATCGAGGGCTTTCTTGCTGAGTCTACACCAGCACCGAGACCCACCGCAGGGTGGCACGTAGCAAAGTCTTCTGCAGTAGTCAGTCGACGGATGACTCAGGGGACCAGGCAGACCAGACCCTCAGGCAGACGACCTCATGACACTGGCTCAGCAGTGCGGGGTACACAGCGCGGAGCCAGTCTTTCGAGAGGCAGACAATGCTACTCGTGCGGCGGGCAGGGCCACATGGCTCGTGAATGCCCGACTCGTCGTGCTGAGGAGCAGCAGACGGTTGGGGGACCACCGAGGCAGAGGCAGATGGTCGACCGAGGCGGTCCGTAGGGAGGAGGCGGATGAGGCAGAGGAGCTGGACGAGCAGCAGGTGGTGGGAGACTCTTTGAGGCTCTACGACCACCACCACCAGGAGGTCCACCCCGACCACAGGGAGCTGGCGGGCAGAGACAGGCACAACTCCAGGCAGCGTAGGCCTACGACCACGGTGCACCCGAGATGATTCAAGGTACTATCTGTGTCTATTCCACCCTTGCTACAGTACTTATAGACACAGTAGAGAGTCACTCTTTCATAGCCACTGCCCTTGTTCGGAGCTCGGAGATTCCGACAGAGCCGTTGGCTCGATCGTTATGGATAGAGACTCTTACGGGTGCAGACTCGACGATTACGCACTGGTGCCGGCAGTGTGAGCTTACTCTAGGAGGCGAGAGCTTCGGCTGGGATCTTCTTGTAGTGGCATCGAGGCCTTACGACGTCATCTTGGGCATGGATTTGTTATCTACCGTCCATGCACATATTGACTGTTTTAAGTGCAAGGTGCGATGTGTACGCACCTACGGGAGCAGGTTCACCTTCACCGGCGAGAAGGGAGCCTTTGCAGCACAGGATGGACTTCCACGGAGGAGTGGACAGCCCATCACTCATCAATATTCTAGCCTCATCCTAGGAGCAGTTGACATGCGGAGTCCCGGTTTTCCTACAGTGGTGGATCAGTTTGTGAATGTCTTTCCTGACGACGTCCCAGGGTTACCTCCTCGCAGAGAGGTAGACTTTTATATTGACCTGTACCCCGGGACAGCCCCGATATCGACTCCAGCATATCATATGTCCCCTACTGAGCTTCGAGAGCTACGAGTACAGTTGGAGGACTTGTAGGGAAAGGGGTTTATCTGACCCAGTTTTTCACCCTGGGCTTCCCCGATATTGTTCTCCAAGAAGGCGGACGGGAGCTTGCGACTGTGTGTTGATTATCGTCGCCTAAACCAGGTGATAGTGAGGAACAAGTATCTGCTACCAAGGATTGATGACCTCTTTGATCAGCTCAAGGGATCATGGTGGTTCTCGAATATAGACCTTAGGTCAGGCTATCATCAGCTCAGAGTTCGAGACGAGGACGTGCAGAAGACGGCCTTCAGATGTCGGTATGGCCACTATGAGTTATTGGTTATGCCATTTGGCGTAACCAATGCTCCAGTAATGTTCATGGCCCTCATGAACAGGATATTTCTGCCATACCTCGATTGATTTGTCGTGGTCTTCATCGACGACATTTTGATCTACTCAACGACTGAGGAGGAGCACGCCTACCACTTAAGGTTTGTACAGGACACACTCCGAGAGCACCAGCTTTATGGTAAGCACTGGAAGTGCTATTTATGGACATGTGAGGTCCATTTCTTGGGGCACGTCATTTCTGAGGCGGGAGTTGCAGTGGATCCTGCGAAGATCGAGATAGTGTTTTCTTGGGATCCACCCAGGAGCGTGACGGAGGTGCGAAGTTTCATGGGACTAGCTGGATACTACCTGAGATTCGTGCCAGACTTCTCTAGAGTTAAGGCACCACTCTCAACTTTGACGAAGAAGGGGAAACCCTTTGTGTGGTCAGATAGATGTCAGCAGAGCTTCCAGGAGCTGAGACAGCGATTGACCAGCGCACCTATCTTGAGATTTCCTGAGGAGGGAGTATGGTACGTAGTCTACTGCGATGCATCAGGGACCGGACTTGGATGTGTCCTGATGCAGGAGCGGGCAGTGATCGCCTATGGATCACGTTAGTTGAGGCCGCATGAGCAGAACTACGCTACCCATGACTTGGAGTTAGCAGCAGTGGTCTTCGCCCTGAAGACGTGGCGACACTATCTGATGGGCGAGCACTTTACAGTCTTTTCTGACCATTAGAGTCTCAGGTACATCTTCTCACAGAAGGACCTGAACCTGATATAGTGGCGATGGCTCAAGTTCCTCCAGGACTATGACTTTGAAATAGTCTCTACTCCTGGGAAGGGGAATGTAGTAGCCAATTCCCTCACCGGGAGGATGGGCATTCAGCTACTTGATGAGGCGACAGAGCAGCTAGCCGCTTTGCAGATATCCTTCGTGGATAGAGATGGGGCAGCCTTCCTTCAGTCTCTCATAGTCACTCCTCCACTACTGCAGCGGGTCAGAGAGGCACAGCGAGGGGACACTGACTATGAGACGCTGCGTGGAAAGATATCCTCAGGACATGCAACTGATGTTATCTCCCTTGGAGTAGAGCACGAAATCCTTTTCAGAGGATGTACCATGGTACCAGTCGCTTTATGGGAGGAGGTTCTGAGAGATTTTCACACTTCTCCTTTGGCGGTACATCCTGGAGTGGCGAAGATGTAACAGGATCTCAGACGATAGCACTGGTGGTCGGGCCTGAAGAAGGCTGTGGCAGAGTTCGTTTCTCGATGCCTCACCTGCCAGCAGGTGAAGGCTGAGCACCAGGTACCAGCAGGCTTGGTACAGCCCTTGGAGGTTCCGTAGTGGAAGTGGGATGTCATATCTATGAACTTTGTGACTGAACTTCCACGCACTTCCAGAGGTCACGACTCTATTTGGGTGATTGTCGACCGACTCACCATGTCGGCACACTTTTTACCCATCAGAGAGCAGGGCTTAGTGGAGAGCTTGGGACGACTTTACGTTCAGGAGATTGTATGGCTTCACAGTGTTCCATCATCTATCGTCTCTGATCGAGATGCTCTCTTTACTTCCCGGCTTTGGAAGGGGTTGCAGGAGGCGTTTGGGACGCAGCTACGTCTGAGAACAGCCTTTCACCCT
This sequence comes from Viscum album, assembly GCA_963277665.1. Taxonomy (NCBI): domain Eukaryota; kingdom Viridiplantae; phylum Streptophyta; class Magnoliopsida; order Santalales; family Viscaceae; genus Viscum; species Viscum album. The sequence goes on from OY728138.1 coordinate 898,850,055, forward strand.
CAGACGGATGGTCAGATGGAGAGGACCATTCAGACTCTCGAGGACATGCTCCACACATGTGTCCTCGACTTTGGTCGTAGATGGGTGGACCACCTACCCTTGGTGGAGTATGTGTACAACAACAGCTACCACTCCACCATTGGGATGGCACCGTACGAGGCGTTGTATGACCGACCTTTTAGATCTTCATTATGCTGGACAGACCCTGGGGAGTCAGCACTTGTGGGACCGGAGATGGTCCAGGCCACGACAGAGAAGGTCCAGGTCATCCAGGAGCGGATGAGGACAGCTCAGAGCCGGCAGAAGTCATACGATGATAGGAGGAGAAGGCCACTAGAGTTCAAGGATGGCGAACACGTCTTCTTGCATGTCTCACCTCAACGTGGATTACAGAGATTTGGCTGAGGCGGAAAGTTATCTCCACGCTTCATCGGACCATTCCAGGTCCTCAGCAGGATTGGCGAGGTGGCTTATTGTCTGGCTCTACCACCTAAGTTGCACCGGGTGCACGAAGTATTCCACATATCTCAGTTGAGGAGATACGTGCACGACCCGACGCACATCATTGACCATGTGGATCTTGACATTGACGATGGGGAGACTTTTGTGGAGGTCCCAGTGGAGATTGAGGATCGACAGGAGCGGGTCCTACGTGGACGGTCGATTCCTCTGGTGTGCATCAGATAGAAGCACGGGAACCTCCAGGAAGGAACTTGGGAGTGGGAGGCTCAGATGCGTGCTCAGTACCCACATTTGTTTCCCTAGTTTTGATGTATCTTTACGGGGATGTAAATCCCTGAGGTGCGAGTAATGTAAAGACCCGTAAAATTCAAGGAAATTTTTTTTCTTAATTTTCTTTGTAATTTTACAAGAATGCGGTTTCTGACCGCAACTGATTCCGAGGCCTGGTGTGCCCGGAATCAATTTCTGAAGTTTGGCTCAGGTACGTTCAGTGAACGAATGAGCAGGTTTTCCAGTCTTTTGAACCGGTGCTCGGAATTGAAATACGATGGCACCGATGAACATGAAATGCCGGTAATCGCTTAAGGGAACTTTTACCGTAGTTGCGTTTATGCGGGAGAAGAAGTTAATTAATGGGGTTTAATTAAAAAGTAAATAAAATTGTTGAATCAATTTTATTTCTTTTCCAAGGTGGTTAATTTCTCCCATGGGAAGTTGGTGGTGGGCCCCACATCCACCCAACTTCCCATGTGTGGATAATTAAAAAGGTCGGGCCCACACGAACCCCCCACCTTTTCAATTTCCCTAACTCCCAAACCCCTCTTAACCCCTCACTTTCCTAACTCCCCATTAACTCACTTTTATTAATTTTTGACAACTTGTTATAATTAATTAAGTGAGACACTTAATTTCAAAATCTTGAAATTCAAATGGTTTGGTTGTGTTAATAAAATATGACTTGGTCTTATTTTATTATGGTTAGAATTTTGCAACCTTGAGAGGATTGGGAAGCGTGAGTCTTTTTCTTCTTCAACCTCGACGAAGAACGCAAAGAACAGCTCCGCCGAAGAACGCGACGTCCCTTTCCGCAATGGTTATTCCGCGATGCCGTATCCGCGACGTGACGTTCTTCTTCCGCGTCGTCTCTTCCACGACACGTTCCCGCGAAAAAATCTCCGTCAACGACTTCGAATCCTCGCTTCGCGACATCGACGTTCATTCTCCGCGATGCTCGTCTTCCGCGGCTCGTTGACGAACACCGTTCTTGAAACCGAGGTAGGGGATTATTTTATTTAATTATTTCCGTTCATGGTTATAGTTTATCGATTATCGTGGATTTTCGACTAGATGATATCGTTTAACGAGAGGGGGGCCGAACCGCACAAACACGGCCGAACCCCCCTCCTATGTTCATGTTTGATTCTTTGTGGATGGAACGGAATAGAGTGGTGTCGTCGCACCATGCAGGAATCACACGGAAAGTATTACGCGACGCCGTCACGCCGTGCCATGGAAAGAAGTCTAAGAACGCGACGCTGTCACGGCGCGTCGAAGGAAATCGATGACACCGCGGCCGGAGCAGGTCCACGGCAGAGCATAGTGACCAGCGGCCAGCCGGGCTGCCGGTGTCGGAGCCGGATGGGGACTGGCCACCACTGGTCCCGTTGAGAAGGAACCGGCTGGCCAGGTCGGGCCGGCCGGAAAGGGGGAAATCTAGGGGAATTAAATTCCCCCAGCCAGCTACAAACGGAACACCATAAATGAGGGGGGGCCGCAGTTACACAGGGGGGCAGGCACCCCCCCCCTTTTCCAAAACGGCTCGACCAAAGGCCGAGCCAAACAGCACGCTGGGCGCGCTGTCCCCACCCGGACTGGTGCCTGGCCGGTCTGTCTGGCCGGGCCGAGCCCCACCGGGCCAGGCCGAGCGCAGCCAGGCCGGGCCGTGCTGGGCCCGGGAGACCCAGACCCGGGGCGGGTCGACCCGGTTTGGGCCGACCGGGGGGTCTCGGGCCGGGACGGTCTGGGCCCGAAACCCCTTTTTTCTGACCATTTGGGTTCAAATGCCCATAACTCGGGCTACGGACTTCCGATCGACGCGCCGTCAGTGGCGACACGATCCTTAGAACGAGATGATGGTTTCGACATATCGCACTAAAGGTTTTGGAATACCTTGAGTTTGGCCAGGTTGGTTCGTTCACGAAACCAACCGGGCCCTCGGAGCGGAAACGCTCACATCTCGAGCTACAGACATCCGAATGACATGCCATCAACTTTGTTGAGTTTCTCTTAGTGAGACGGATCTTTTGGAATACTCCGCCCGAGGTTTGGATGCAGGTGAAGTACGGTCGGGTTGGTTTTGCCTTAAAAACCAACTGGGCCCCTCAGACGAAAAAGCCAATAACTCTCAGACCAGGCGTCCGATCGACGCGCCGTCTGCGACGTTGAGTTCCTGTTGACGATACAGAACTTTTGGATACATAAACTCTGGACTTTGTGACAGTTGATGTATCAGCCTCTCGGCTCATGGAGTGGACCCTCCCGAACGAGCTTGCTGTGTCCGAGAACCCTAGTGATGGCTGCGACTGCTACGGTGACCATGACGGCGACTGTGCAGAGATCCTCAGTGGATTCGACGACGACGACTACAGCACTCAGCGATCCTATGTGGATCAGTGCTACCGATCCTGTTTGGGTCCGATCCTGTGTGGGTTAGCGCTCAGTGGTTCTGTGTGAGCCAGCGCCGACAGATCCTGCGTGGGTCCGATCCTGTGTGGGTCTTTGCGGGGGTTAGTACCTAATGATCCTTTGTGGGTCCGACAACTTAGATGGATCAGTGATCTTCTCTATCTTCTTCGAAGAAGTATACCTGTGTGAGCTGAATCCTGTTTGCTTTCATGTGTGGATTCTGTTGTGCTATCCTGTGTGGATTACGTTTTTCTTTCCTGTGTGGAATACGAATACTTTCCTATGTGGATTGGGTTGTACATGTGCTCGGAGGTTGGAGCGTTTTGGAATTGATGACTTAGGTATATGTATGGGCATATACCTAAGTAGTGTCGGTTGTTACTTCATGATTGTATCTTTCCTTTTTGGTTTATCCTTTGTGGATTTTGGGAGACCTTCGGGGGTCTCGGGGTCCCTACTGAGTAGCATATACTCACCCCTGCACGGGCTATGCCCGCACTACATTGTGTTGGTTGCAGACGACGGACATCGTTGATCGTGGTTGAGGCTTGCTGAGCAGGACGGTACCTGGAGGTGGACCACTGGGCGGGACGTACTCGGAGTAGACGGCGGGTCCCGAGGAGAAGTGGAGCTATATGTACCCACCCTACAGGTGGGATTTCCAGTGGACAGCTCGGTGTAGCGGCTTTACTTTACAATTGTTGTTTTCCCTTTCGAGTTGTACTTTACAGTAGGGCTTGAATTTCCGGCCCCTTTTACTTTCCTCACTTTCTGTTGTACTCAGTTTTTACTTAGTGTTTACTTCTTCCGCTTGTACTCTGTGGTGCTTGTTTACTTTACAAAGGCAATTCCTTCCCTTTTTACTGGTATTTACGCCTTGGTGCTAGTCGCCAGCCCCTGGCCTATGGAAGGCGGGCTTGGGGTAGTCACGGCACGGGCCCCGAGGACGAGTCGTGACAATTCTTTTTAATTACATTAATGTCTTGTGTTTTACGCTACACTAAAAGGAGCTTGGACAACACACATCCTTGACTTGCCTTGCATTACACACAATCGCGACCTTCCTCGATAGCGTGTGTAGTACGCAATAACGAGTTTCACTAAACAACAATATGCTATTAAAATATTATTAAAACTAGCCGTTATGAATAGTAATAACAACTTTTTGAAATTTTTTAAATTTTATTTTTCAAAATGGAATTCATTTTTGGATTCTTAACATCGAAATTAGCTTAGGGTGAAATTTTGGTACTTTTCGGATGACTTTCATTTTCTGAGGAATAGTGAAAATTACTAAATTTTAATTAAATACAACCTTTTTAATCGAAATAATTAATAGTGATAAATTATTAATTTGAGTGGTTTTAAAGTATATTTAGAATATATTTTTACAATTTAATATAATGTTGTTCATTAGATTTAATTTCACATTTAAACCAGACATAAACAAGTGTCAATCTTTTGATAGTTATTATCTCTTAAGAACACGCTATTTGATTTGACGACGGGAATTAATTTTTAAATTAATTAATGCAACTGATATGTTTTGAATTTGGTAAAATAGACATTATTTTTGAGTTCATAATATCAAATATATCTTAGGCCTGATTTTTGGTAATTTTCTGGAAACTTTCATTTTTTGATGAATAGTGAAACCACTCAGTAGTAGTTAAGAAAAATGAATTTTTCATAAAACATAATTTTACCTCTTCTGTGAGTGGAATTTCAAAAATCCGAGAGGCACGGTTGATGTCAGTAAGTAAAATTTGGTTCAATGAGATGAAAATAATTTTTGGTGAATAGTAACTTTTTACTTTTTTTTACCACGGTTAAAAGTAAATAGGGTAATTAAGGGTAAAAATGATATTATTATTACCCTAAAACATGTCCTAATTCTATTGGATAAGTGTAATTCGACCAAAAACAACCTTAGGAATAAAATATGACCATTTAGGCCCACATGGATTAGATTAGGACATTTATTATTAATTTATTTAAAGAAGGGTTAAAATAGTTAAAATCAAAGTTTAACAAGTAAATCATTTTTAATATTGGGTTATACATAAGATAAATTATACTATAAATAGTCATTAGAAATATAAAAATATTTCCTGTATAATGGTATTTTATTTTTAATTTTTAGACATTAAAGAATTTAATTTATTTTTGACACAAAGATGATGCAGTAATTATGTTATTAATGAAATATTGACATAATTGATGTTATAAATACCCAAATAAATGTAATTTCAGACTTTTTATGAAATAAACTAATTTTATAGGTTAATATGACATGTTAGTATTTATTTAATTAACTTGGTTCGAGCTAATCATTCTGTTATGTTTTTCACAAAAATCAATTACTAAATAGTGTCAAAATTGACATAAAATAGTTTTTAAAACAAATATTATATTATTAATTGTTATTTTATTCCTAAAAATCTAGGGTTCGTCCAAATGACTTATATATTGTTATATATATTAATAATAAACAACTTGTGGATCGTTTGTCTTGTTATAGTATGTTTATTAACCTTATAGTACAAGAACACAAGATGACACAGTAAAAGTAAAATTATTTAACTTAATGTTAAATCTAAATGATGAGGTTAAAATAGGAACCTAACCTTGTCTAAATTCTATTGGATGAGAGGATTTCGACCCATCCACACATTATCTTCGAAATAAATCAATTTTGAGCTATTTAAAACCAAACTTGACTTTATAATAAAATAATATTTTTAGTTTTTCCAAAGTAGCCCCTCACCTCCCTTATAAAAGGGCACCTCCTCCCCCTCTTCCTCACAACACATTGAGCCTTCAAGATCGGCCAAACCCTGCCAATTTATTCTCTACACTTCCCTAGAAACATCCTAGAGGTTCTGGTATTCTTCAAAGACATATTTTAGTGCCCTAAAAGGAGGTCACAAAGAAGCACTTCAAAGAAGAGGTAATGTCTGTTACCGATTCTTTCATCTTTATTTCTTCTTCAACTTATTCTTCTTTAGTTGTTTCATTATGAAGTAATAAAATCAGTATCACTCATATACTGATATGTTATTATAAGTATTAAACATCCCTATTTCACCATCTATCCATCCTACGGAAAAAGAAATCACCGCGCGTGCGTACGTACGGAATACCGTGTCCACGCCGTGGTGTAATCTATTTTCCACCACCACCTTACATGGATGGGTATAACGGTGTAAAAAATTACTATATGTGACTATTATAAATTGATACTGATTCTGAAATAGTATACATACACTCCAATACAATTCCACGATCATGAGAAGGATATCATCGCTCGTGCGTACGTACGGACTACCGTCTCCACGACGCGATGAGATTCATTCTCCATGTTGACCATTCATGAATGATTATAAAGTATATATAATAAGTAATCATGAAATATATGATATAATAATGATACTGGAATTATGTGTATATATATGTATTTCATCTACTTAATTCCATTCAACTCAACAAGGAAACGAAAGCCGCGTTCATGCGTACGTACGGTCTACCGTCTCCATGAACGGTGTATTTCTTTCCATTTACTAGTCTATTATATATATGTATATTCTGAATATATATTATATATAAATCATGTTTTATATTCTGGAATTAATTAATGATGATCTAAGTAATCATATGAATAATTACAAGTCAAAACACGGACGACAAATGAAACGATTTTACCCAAAACGCTCTTTAACATGGAATTTACAAAAGAACGGGTAATATAAAGCCATATGTGAACCATATATGATATCATAACAATGTGTATGATTTTGGAATAAGTCAATGACATTATTTAAATAATTATACAGGAGGTTCAGACACATACAAAGCAAATCAGACCTAAGGTAAGGGAAATATCACAATCTCATTTTTATCCGAGATTGTTTATACTTTGGCATTTACTGGGGTGTATTTTATTATCCACATCCATGTTTCCTAAATATGTAATATTATTTCCATTCACCTACAATTGTTTAAATCCTATTTTACCCTTCGGTGAGTTTTTAGTAAACGATATGAAAGAAATCTTTTGTCGTTTTTTGTACGAGGTACTTTTTGACTTTTCCGACAAAAGTACGAGAAAAATGTTTTCTTTTAACTTATACGTCATGAATGGATTTTTAAAATATTATTTCCAAGAATCTTCCTTTAATAGTTTTCAATAAACTTCTTTTATTTAGTTTTTTATAACATGTTAAGAAAAGGAATAGTGTTTTTGAAGTTGAAAGGATATTTTCCTCATGAATGGAGTTCAAGTGTTTTATCAAAATTATTTTCCATCTATGATAATAAAGGGTTCTGTTTCTATCCCTATTATTATATTGATGGAATTATTTTTATGAATTCCTTTATCTTATATAAATTGTTTTATGATGTCACGATGTTTAAGATTCCCATTTTTATTACATGGGTTATGAAATGATGTATGATTTAAGATTTTGTGGCACACATAAGAATGGTATCATTATGAGAGGGGTGGGACCTATATCTCCCTCCAATGCATTGGGTAAAGATTTTATATCTCATGAGATAGACATGGCTGGAACAGTAGGTTATACCGGTTCCGTGAAACAGGACTGAAAAGAGGAATGAACTCGGTTCAGAAATGGACATTGTCCACTAAGATAGTCTTGGAAATGAGTCTTGACTTACAAAATATGATTCTCTATGATTATGTGTGTATGCCACAAAGTTTCTTGCTTTATGTAATGATTATTGGGATTCCATTTCACTACTATGATTTATCCCATGTTATGAAATTATGATCTCTTTTACAGGTTAAGATTTCCAAAAGATATGTTCTTATGAATATGACGTGATTGATATTTCTTTTGTTTACCCTTACTGAGCATTTGAGCTCACCCTTTTATGGTTTCTTTTCCCCAGGCTGTAAGGAAAGGATTTAGGTTTAAAAAAAATATGATCTTTATGGAAGATGTTGAAGATCATTTACGACGATTAGAAGATTATATTCCGAGTTTCCAAAGACACTAAACTATTACGGTCCTTGTGTGTGTGTTTTTGTTATGTACTAAGTATTCCGCAAAAGTAATGTAATGTCTATGTACATCAAGCTTTGGGTCTCTACAGTTGGTATCAGAGGAAAGGTTTAGTCAACCTTTGGAAAATAGGATGCGAAAACGTTAGTGAGATCACTAGAGATATTTCTAAGGTATGTCTAGGGGTGTCCCTAAGGAAAATTATATGTATAGGATACAGTCCTAGAACTACGGTAACGATCATAGAATTTAACCTAAGATGTTTGATATTGAGGATACTTCCCCATTATTATGTTGTTTTCCCTAGAATGATTTTTGCCTCTCACACTATTCATTTTGGGTTTTAGAGGATGGATGGAGCCCGAAGAAACCGTGTTGATCAATGCAATGGAAAATGCAATGATTGTCCTCCTGAACAAACAAATGTTATGGGAGATGGAGTGAAAAATCTTATTGCTATACTTACACAAGCTATGAATCATTCTAGACTTCCAAATGAGAAGAGAAGGGAACAATATTCTATTGAGTCCGTCATGAGGCAACGTCCACCTTCTTTCAGTGGGTCTTCTAATCCACTTGTTGCTGAACAATGGATCAGTACTACTGAAAAGATATTTTCAGTTTTTCAATGTTCTGAACATGATAAATTCATCTTAGCAGTATATCATTTGGAAGGTGAAGCTGATCAATGGTAGAATATTATCAAGAATATGAGCCAAAGAGATGAAATTGAGTCCATGGAATGGGACAAGTTCATGAACTTAGTTTTCAATAAGTACTTCCCTCGTATTCTTAGAACAAAGATGGAGAAGGATTTTCTTGAACTAAAGAAAAAGGATGATGAATCGGTTGGTATATACGAAGCAAATTTACAAGGCTTGCAAGGTATGAATCTGGATTTATCATCCAACCTGAAAGTAAAGTTGATCGATTATTTAGTGGCTTAAAACCAAATTTTCGAAGCGCATTAGCTATAATAGACTTCAGTAGCTATGAAGAAATTGTGCGTTGTGCTATCAAGGTAGAAATGGAAGTTGGTGTTACTTATCCATCTCATAGTTTTGACAAGAAACGAAATATGGAGTTCAAGGAGAAATCTCAGAATAATGGTGAAAAGAAGATGAATGTGTCCATATGCTCAAAGTGTGGAAAGAATCATGGTGGAGATTGTCTTAAAGGGACTAGAAAATGTTTTAAGTGATGAAAAGAAGGTCATCGAGCAGCTGAGTGTCGAAGTAATGGAAAAAGGGTTTCAAATTATGTGAAAAAATAAAAGACTGTAGAGAATGAACCAACAACACTTCAATGCTTAATGTGCAAGGAAATGGGGAATTATAATAATAAATGCCCTAATCCAAGGGTTAGTGATGATCGACGTGAGCAACCACTTGAGGAAAAGGAAATAGGGTAGTCACATGCGATCACCATTGGCGATGTTGAATATGACAACGATGTGGTGGAATGATTAAGTGTTTATGTAATGGGATTCCAGAATAATGTTGTATATAGTATCGTGGAATATTGGAATATTTATGTTTTGTGGTTTTCAGTAATTTTATGGCATCGGTAACCATGAAAAGTGATTGAAATATTTTTGGAAAGCAGATGATATGCACATAATGAAGGGATAAATAGAATCTAATATAGTATTCATGAGCTCATGATTGATATAATGTCTAAGTGATATCATGGTTTGAGGATATAGAATTTTGAGGATTTTGGTATGTGGAAAGTGTTAACTTTTAACTGCATTCATGTTTTCACTAAGGTTCAATGGATATTCATTCTTCAAAAGAATACATGATTAAGGTATTCACATATTTGTAATTTTACCAACAAGATATATCTTATGATATATGGGGGATAAATGATGGCATTCACGCGATCATTTTATTTATACTATGAGAATGGACCGAAGTATTTTAGATAAGCCTAAAGATTGGAATAGATTATGTTGGACATAAGTTAGTATTGTTTAAGGATAATACCTTTTTGATATTGTAGATGGGGTGTTATAGTAATATAGATTTAGAAAAAGGACAACCTGCAGGATGGGCGACAGCCCATCGTGTCGGACAAGGCTGTGGGAATCGAACCCACAACAGAAGTGCGACTGGCCTTTATCACCTACCATTGGACTACAGGAAGTCCCTATTTAGTAGAAACTAGTTTTATTATATTAATTAGTATGATATATGATGTATATGTCCATTTTAGGAACCATATATGATTAATCTCACTATAGATGAACTTATGTATTTTTTTGATAACTTTTCTAACCTTTTGTTTGAGATAGATGGAATGACCCATCATTCTATCACATGATCTGCTAACACATCACGAATGACAAATTCAACTACATTTCTTTAAGAGATGAAGTGGAAATTGTCCAAAGAATGACAAATGGTGATACTATACCAAAATCACGAAAGTATTTCTTCAAATTAACTTTAGGGAAATGATCTTGAAAACCAAAAATGTTGTCATAGTACTCTTATATCTGATAAATCATATGGTACCTTAGATCGTCACAAATTTAAGGCTTTGTGATTGCTGGCTTTTCCATAGCCATGTTCTCTACCACTCTCCATCAGAACATGATGGTTAGATTTCTCTTCCATATCCATATTTTCACCTACGTGGAAACCCAGTGATTAGTTTATTTGGGTAACCATTACATTTCATACTTTTTTTAAAGATTGGTTTTGGTATTCCTTTTTACGATTTGGGTTTCTATTAAGAAAACCTTTCAATAGTAAACCATTTATAACCCTGATTAATTTCAAGGGCGAAATTCATTTTAAGGGGGGTAGAATGTAACAGCCCGACATTTTATGAAAAATATTCTTTTTAATTACATTAATGTCTTGTGTTGTACGCTACACCAAAATGATCTTTGACAACACGCATCCTTGACTTGCCTTGCATTACACGCAATCGCGACCTTCCTCGATAAGCGTGTGTAGTATGCAATAACAAGTTTCACTAAACAACAATATGCTATTACAATATTATTAAAACTAGCCGTTATGAATAGTAATAACCACTTTTTTAAATTTGGTAAATTTTATTTTTCAAAATGGAATTCATTTTTGGATTCTTAATATTGAAATTAGCTTAGGGTGAAATTTTGGTACTTTTCGGATGACTTCACATTTTCTGATGAATAATGAAAATTACTAAATTTTAATTGAAAACAACCTTTTTAATCGAAATAATTAATAGTGATAAATTATTAATTTGAGTGGTTTTAAAGTATATTTAGATTATATTTTTACAATTTAATACAATTTTGTTCATTATATGTAATTTCACATTTAAAACGGACATAAACAAGTGTTAATCTCTTGATAGTTATCATCTCTTAAGAACACGCTATTTGTTTTGACGATGGGAATTAATTTTTAAATTAATTAATGCAACTGATATGTTTTGAATTAGGTAAAATAGACATCATTTTTGAGTTCATAATATCAAATATATCTTAGGTGTGATTTTTGGTATTTTTCTGGAAACTTTCATTTTTTGATGAATAGTGAAACCACTAAGTGGTAGTTAAGAAAAATGAATTTTTCATAAAACATAATTTTACCGCTTCTGTGAGTGGAATTTCAGAAATCTGAGAGACATTGTTAATGTCAGTAAGTAAAATGTGGTTCAATGAGATGAAAATAATTTTTGGTGAATAGTAACTTTTTACTTTTTTTACCACGGTTAAAAGTAAATAGGGTAATTAAGGGAACAAATGATATTATTATTACCCTAACACATGTCCTAATTCTATTGGACAAGTGTAATTCGACCAAAACAACCTTAGGAATAAAATATGACCATTTATGCCCACTCGGATTACATTAGGACATTTATTATTAATTTATTTAAAGAAGGGTTAAAATAGTTAAAATGAATGTGTAATAAGTAAATTATTTTTAATATAGGGTTATACATAAGCTATATTCTACTATAAATGGTCATTAGAAATATAAAAAGATTTCCTACATAATTGTATTTTATTTTTAATTTTAAGACATTAAATAATTTAATTTATTTATGACACAAAGATGATGCAGTAATTATCTTATTAATGAAATATTGAAATAATTGATGTTATAAATACCCAAATAAATGTAATTTCAGACTTTTTATGAAATCAACTAATTTTATAGGTTAATATGACATGTTAGTATTGATTTAATTAACTTTGTTCGATCTAATCATTCTGTTATGATTTTTACAAAAATCAATTACTAAATAGTGTCAAAATTGACATTAAATGGTTTTTAAAAAAAAATATTATATTATTAATTGTTATTTTAGTCCTAGAAATCTAAGTTTTGGCCAAATGACTTATATATGGTTATATATATTAATAATAAACAACTTGTGGTTCTTTTGTCTTGTTATAGTAAGTTTATTAACCTTATAGTATAAGAACACAAGAAGACACGGTAAAAGTAAAATTATTTAACTTAATGTTAAATCTAAATGATAAGGTTAAAATAGGAACCTAAACTTGTCTAAATTCTATTAGATGAGATGATTTCGACCCATCCCCACCTTATCTTCGAAATAAATCAATTTTCATCTATTTAAAACCGAACATGACTTTATAATAAAATATTATTTTTAGTTTTTCCAAAGGAGCCCCTCTCCTCCCTTATAAAAGGGCACCTCCTCCCCCTATTCCTCACACCACTTTGAGCCTTCAAGCTCGGCCAAAACCTGCCAATTTCTTCTCTACACTTCCCTAGAAACATCCTAGTGGTTCTGGTCTTCTTCAAAGACCTATTTTAGTGCCCTAAAAGGAGGTCTCAAAGAAGCACTTCAAAGAAGAGGTAATGTCCGTTACTGATTCTTTCATCTTTATTTCTTCTTCCACTTCTTCTTCTTTAGTTGTTTCATTATTAAATAATAACATCAGTATCACTCATATACTGATATGTTATTATAAGTATGAAACAACCCTATTTCACCATCTATCCATCCTACGGAAAAAGAAATCACCGCGTGTGCGTACGTATGGAATACCGTCTCCACGCCGTGGTGTAATCTATTTTCCACCACCACCTAACATGGATGGGTATAATGGTGTAAATAATGACTATTTGTGACTATTATAAAGTGATACTGATTCTGAAATAGTATACATACACTCCAATACAATTCCACGATCATGAGAACGATATCATCGCTCGTGCGTACGTACGGACTACCGTCTCCACGACACGATGAGATTCATTCTCCATGTTAACCATTCATGAATGATTATAAAGTATATATAATAAGTAATCATGAAATATATGACATAATAATGATACTGTATTTATGTGTATTTATATGTATGTCATCTACTTAATTCCATTCAACTCAATAAGGAAACAAAAACAGCGTTCATGCGTACGTACGATCTACCGTCTCCATGAACATTGTATTTCTTTCCATTTACTGATCTATTATATATAAGTATATTCTGAATATATATTATATATAAATCATGTTTTATATTCTGGAATTAAGTAATCATGATCTATGTAAACATATGAAAAATTACAAGTCAAAACACGGACAACAAATGAAACGATTTTACCCAAAATGCTCTTTACCATGGAATTTACAAAAGAATGGGTAATATAAAGCCATAAGTGAACAATATATGATATCCTAACAATTAGTATGATTCTGGAATAAGTCAAAGACATTATTTAAATCATTATACAGGAGGTTCGGACACATACGAAGCAAATCGAACCTAAGGTAAGGGAAATATCACAATCTCATTTTTATCTGAGATTGTTTATACTTTTGAATTTACTGGGGTGTATTTTATTATCCACATCCATGTTTCCTCAATATGTAATATTATTTCCATTAACCTACAATTGTTTAAATCCTATTTTACCCTTTGGTGGGTTTTTACTAAAATATATGAAAGAAATCATTTGTCGTTTTTCATATGAGGTACTTTTTGACTTTTCCGACAAAAGTACGAGAAGAATGTTTTCTTTTAACTTATACGACATGAATGGATTTTTAAAACATTATTTCCAAGAATATTCCCTTACAAGTTTTCAATCAACTTCTTTTAGTTATAATTTTATAACATGTTAAGAAAAGGAATAGTGTTTTTGAAGTTGAAAGGATATTTTCCTCAAGAATGGAGTTCAAGTGTTTTACCAAAATTATTTTCCATCTAAGATAATAAAGGGTTCTGTTTCTATCCCTATTATTACATTGATGGAATAATTTTGATGAATTCCTTTATCTTATATGAATTTTTTTATGATGTCACAATGTTTAAGATTCCCATTTTTATTACATGGGTTATGCAATGATGTATGATTTAATATTTTGAGGCACACATAAGAATGGTATCATTATGAGATGGGTGGGACCTATATATCCCTCAAATGCATTGGGTAAAGATTTTATATCTCATGAGATAGACATGGATGGAATGGTAGGTTATACCGGTTCAGTGAAACAGGACTGAAACGAGGAATGAACTCGGTTCAGAAATGGACTTTATCCACTAAGATAGTCTTGACAATGAGTCTTGACTAACAAGATATGATTCTCTATGATTATGTGTGTATGCCACAAAGTTTCATTCATTATGTAATGATTATTGGGATTCCATTTCACTACTATGATTTATCCCATGTTATGAAATTATGATCTCTTTTGCAGGTTAAGATTTACAAAAGATATGTTATTATGAATAAGATGTGATTGATATTTCTTTTGTTTACCCTTACTGAGAATTTGAGCTCACCCTTTTATGTTTTCTTTTCCCCAGGAAGTAAAGAAAGGATTTGGGTTTAAAAAAAATAAGATCTTTATGGAAGATGTTGAAGATCTTTTACCACGATTAGAATATTATATTCCCAGTTTCCAAAGACACTAAACTATTATGGTCTTTGTGTGTGTGTTTTTGTTATGTACTAAGTATTCCGCAAAAGTAATGTAATGTCTATGTACGGCAAGCTTTGGGTCTCTACATTCTCCCCTTTGTAAAATTCATTTTATCAGGTGAAACCAATCTATCACACTGATCAGGAGAAAAAGATCTGTCAAAAAAATCTTGTTAAACTAATTTTTCAAACCGATTAGGTGAAATTGGTTTGTCAAACCGATCAGAAGAAGTGATCAATGAAACCATTCATGTGAAACCTATCATGTGAAACTGATTCTTTTAAAGATCATTTTGTAAATTATCTATTCCAAGTGAAACAATTCAGTTTTGTTTTCTTTTTATTACTCTTCGATTTTATGTTTTTACAAATTCAAATCCATAAATGATAAAATAAATTCAATCCAAATTTCAAACTTTCTCCTTCCATGCTACCTTTGATCCTTCTACCTCTCGACACTCTACCTCTCTACCAATTCCCTTTCGTCTCCCTTTGAACCAAAAACATCAAAATGGTGAGAACAAATCATGTAATGGAAGAACCCAGTGAGTCTCCTTCATCTAAGTTTTAGAATGGTGAATCTAGTGGTTCTGCAAGCTCTGGGAATCCAGGATTGGGAAGTCCTATTATTATCGCTGATAAGGAAGTGTCTACTAAATGGATTTTATCAAGAAAGTCACTTTTTCTGAGAGTGTTGGAATCTCAAGGTCAGATCAATTGGTTTTAAAATAATGAAAGTTTGTTTTATCTCTAGATGGTACATGAATTATATCTTAACGTGAATATGTATCTGGAAGGAGCTGAGGAAGAATTAATGAAGTCAGTAGTGAAGGTCAAATAGATTTATTTTTCTTCAAATGAATTGGATGAATGTTTAGAAATTCCTCAGAAGTGTATCTATGCTGATTACATTGGTAATATTCTCCCATCCATAGACTTACTTTCATATTAGTATGATTTGAATGAGTTTACTCGGAATTAAGACTCGAGACGACCTAATTCCACTGATTTGTATGGAAAGGCATGATTTCTCTTCAAGATCATTCAACATCAAATCTTCCAAAGGAGAAATGATTTTTCAACTGTAAAATATCAAGATGTCTTCCTAAATTATCTGTTGGGGAGTTGAGTAAGTTAAACCATTATAGGTACTTGATATTACATATTTATGAAATGATAAAACCCTCATGGAATGAAACTAGTTTATACTATAATAGATAGATTTAAAAAATGCTGAGGAAGTTACTTTGTATAGAGGATGGAGATAAAGTAGTCTCTTCTTGTAGTGGATTCTGCATACACAAGGAAATTTGAAAGAGGATGAATATATTATTGAACCCATGGAAGAAATGTTGGGTAGGATATGAAGACATATTGTACGAGGATTTGAATCATGTTGACCATCCTACCAGACTAAAGAATCAAGCTGATTCAGGACTTAAACCAGGTGAAGAGGATATTTATTCTAATGAAGAACTGGCCGAGGAAGAGCTTTCAAGTGAATAAGGGTGTCATGTAGATGACAAGAGTGTCCCTGATATTGCTGAGATCCCAAAGGATATTTCTTATGGACCTTCCATTCAATTTTAGGAGATACCCTATCGAGAGCCTTTATTAGGGGATGAAGTAGAGGAAGAGACAGAGGCCTCTGGAGTGGACGGTTATGTAAGTAAGTCTAATGATGAGGATTATGATTATGAGTAGGAGGAGTAAAATGGTGAGCTTGTTAGTGAATCACTAAAAGTAGGAAAACATGTTTTAGATGGGTGAAGTGAGGAATCTTTGCATGGAGATGATGATGGGGATGATACACAAGAAGATGCTAATCCTGCTGAAGAGGATGATGTTTGTCATGCTACTAAATATGTTGGAGATGTGGACAGACCTGACCTCCCTAATTATGATCAAGGAAGCATTCAGGATATTAACAAAACTATAGACGGAGGCCAATAAGAAGATGTTAAGGATCAGGATGCACCTATTTCTCATGTTGAATAAGTTCATGGACTTGTAGAAGTGGTAGGAGTTCAAGAAGAACCTCAATCTTAGTTATTACCAATGCCTAGAAAAATATATGCTGATTTGAGGATAGGAAAAAAAGAAAACGAAGCTGAGATTGTACCTAAGCCTCAGTGAAAAATAGTTCAGATTAATGTAGTAGAACTAAGAGACTGGACCTATACTCATGAGTGTAATAGAGATCTAGGTTACATTTAGATTGGTTTTCACTATGACTCTACTGAGGCGATGGTTGCTTCTACTTCCATGAGTATTTTAGAAGCTGATGCTGCTAAAATTGAAAGGATAGTGATCCAAAAGATTCAGCCTATTCACATTACTACAACCTAGAAAATAATAAGACATAATCCTATTTTGCGAGAATAAGTGAAGAGGTTGAGTAATAAGTTGAACTCTCTAACCACTGATTTCAAGTCCACTTTTAGTGGTGCTATTTTGGTTATTAGTAACTTAGTTACACATCTGCTGAGTGTATATTTAAAGAAAATAATAGTGGAAATTGGGAAGATGATCTCTGGTCCTTCTAGTTCCGAAGGTATCATGGTTCCTGCTGCTAATATAGAGTCTCTCAGGGTAGTGATGAGGGAAGAACTCAAGAGACTTTTGAGTGATTCTGACAAGGAAACTCTTTCCATGGTACAAAAAAATATATTCTCATTTACAACATGGTAAGGCAGTGGGCCAATAAAGCCTTAGTTGCTCATAAAGATATTAGAGATAAGGTAGATAAGTATTTTTACAAGAGTTATAACAAGCATGATTTGATCAATAACTTAATATATTCAGCTGAAATCTCAAGAACCATCTAATGACAGAAGCTTTCAAGAGGAAGGTGAGTCATTTAAAAGAGCTGGCTCCTCTCTTGGATAATTTTATGGAGAACAAGCATGATTTTTAGAAGGATCTGTAATATAGGTTGAAATCATTAATGATTTCATCTTGCTTCTAAATCCATATCTTTATGTGAAAGTTGATTCCATATTGGTCCTAGCTGCTGCATCCATACCATCTGGTTATATAACTTCTACCCAGATGAAATTTTCTCAGGCATTATCTCAGATCAGGATAGTGATTGACGAGAATCCTAAGAGTTGTGTTCGATCATAGTGAATACCTAGCCTTGCAGCCAATGTTCTTATAGGGTTTTCCTTGCTTGGTGTTGTTCGTCGACCAACCCTTCCTAAAACCACAACAAAACCTCCTTCACGTCCTATTGACCCATTTGATAAAGTGAAAGATCCTCAAAAGCCAAATCCTTAACTCATATTTGTTTATTTGATTGGTCACTGAACTTTTTACTTTTACTGTGATTATTGTAAATTTTGAACCTTAATGAATATGAATTTTTACTTCCCTATTTTTCTACTATTCTTTGTGTTATTTTTCTTTATTCATTATACTTATTTTATACTTTTTGATAATCCCAAAAGGGGGTGAAAGTTATAGGCGTAAATTCTTATTATAAGGGGGAGAAAATCAGGCATAGAAAAAATGGAATGTACTAAACATAATATATATATATATATATATATCACCTCTGATACAAACTAATCTAATCCAAAGGAGAAGCTTGATAATTATCTGATATAAAGTCACCCTATATATATATATATATTTCCTCTATTACAAAATTAAGGGAGAGTTTAAAATTAAATGGAAAGTCTTAGTCATATTGAGAATTCACATTCACTCAGGCATGATAAGTCATGTAATTATTATTGATTAACATCTTGTTAATGCCAAGATTTGTGAGTATCAAAAAGGGAGAGATTGTTGGAACCTTTGTGCAATATTGGTTTTAATATTCCAAAATAAAGACAATATATAAATTATATCAATTCATATATTATGTTATAACTCAACATAATCTTGACAATGAATATTTATAAGTGAATAAATACAAATTATATCAATTCATATATTATGTTATAACTCATGTTGATCTTTTCAATGAATATTTTTAAGTGAATAAATTATGTCATATTGTATAATAATTTTCTATAAGTAAATAAATTATAAATATTTATGCTTCAATATGTATATAAATACATATTAACATGTATTTATAAATTTCCCTTAATATTGTAGAATTATATGCAAGACAGATACATTATAATTTTTTCAGAATCCCTGTAACCAATAGTTCAAAAGGATTCATCATTTGTCGACTCACTGATGAAATGGACACTAATGATCGGTCACACAGATAGTTCAATTGAATCATTGTTGGATGACTTACCGATGAGCGACTCACCGATGAATGAGTCGCTGATGGGATTCTTACCGATGGATGAGTCACTGATGGGTGACACACCTATAGTTCTAAATGAGTCACTGATGATGAATTATCAATGCCTGAATAGACCGATAGCCCAAATGACTCATCGATGCCCTGAGTCACAAATACCGATGGAAATGAATCAGTGATACATTAAGTCAATAATACCAATGGAAATGACTCCTTGATACATCAAGAAAATAATACCAATAAAATGGACTCACCGATACACAGAGTCACCGATGTAGATAGACTGATGATGACATGTCGATGAAACTGAGTCCCTGATACTTATGACTCACCAATACTCATAAAAATTGTCTTTAATTAATTAATTCCAATTTATTTATAACAGTAAAATTTAGAAAAATTAATGTTCCTAACATTAATTAACGTTATCTTTAGAGAATTCAGTATATTCAATGAGGTACATCCATCTGTGGAGATTGTCGTGTTTTCTGGACCTCGTAGAATAAAATAATTACAAGCTGGATCATTCGATACATGCTGAAAATTAGAAAGAATAGAAGAAATGGAAACTCCTGCAACTCTCAAGCTTTCATTAAAATCCCACTAATTTGAAGCCAGAACACACATGGACATCAAGAAGATGAGGAAAACCTATTGAGTTGCACAAAAAACATTTAATCAAGGATCTGAAAATTTTCACACTGTTGGATGCTAAACCATAACGACTATGATACTCTTTTTTGAAGAAAACTTCTAGAAGTGGACTCAAACATCATTTCCACTATATAAAAATAGTCCAGAGTTGCAGTTCATAACACATAGAGACTTCTAACCCATCCAATACATATTTATCTCTATTCTGTTTATTTATTTAACTTTTTTACCAGTGTGTATATCTGTTTCTAACACTTAAACAGACAACTTTTCATTACTAAAGGATACTAGATATCCTCAATCAAACTATCTTTTTATTCTTTGAATCCCACGTAGAATATTAGAAAATGTAAAGTGTGGCATGTTTTTTGTTTTCCCATATATAACTATTGTAGAGGTCAAGTGTGACCTGGATAGCCGTATGTGCTATTGTGAACCATGATCTAGAGCGTGGATCAAATAGTTTATTAAATTAAACTTCTTGGTGGTAGGTTATCACCAAGTGGAGAGGAATAAGTGTCTTCTTGAGACAGAACCTTTTATTTATATCCATTGTACTTTTACCTTTTAATTTTTACTTACTTTTTATCAAACGTGTTTATAATACTAAATTGAACTTTGATAGTCAATTTAGAAAGTGTTTATAAATTTTTTTAAACTAGTAGATTAGTTATAAAAGTTATATTAATCTCTAGATTAGTATTGTGGAGAAATAATCAATATTTTGAGAAATTAATTGAACATTCAAGACTCTTATAAATTCACTAGAAACTAACTTTGATTATATTTCTAATTGGGGGAAATTTTCAAAGAACCAATTTAAACAGAAATTTTTTAGACACTCAATTCACCCCCCACCTGATTAATCTACTCCGACCAATACATTTATTATAGCTACATTAATGAAATGACATAAAATAAAATGTACCATCTTCCTTATATTTATGACTTATTTAGTCAAATTCATAGATCCCAATATTTTTCAGTGACTAAATTTCATTTTCGGTACCTTCAATTATGATTAAAGTAGTAAACCATTCCAAAGACATCATCCCGAATGAGGTTTGGACATTATGAGTTTATAGTAATTCCATAAAAAATGACTAATGTAACCTCTATGTTTTTT
This sequence comes from Viscum album, assembly GCA_963277665.1. NCBI lineage: Eukaryota > Viridiplantae > Streptophyta > Magnoliopsida > Santalales > Viscaceae > Viscum > Viscum album. The sequence continues at coordinate 898,871,184 of OY728138.1, forward strand.
TGGATATAATTAATTTTGTATTCATGAATATCATGATGATTTTTTTGTGTTTTTAATGAGGACCATTATAATAACTTATGGGTCATTCATGAGAAGCATTAATTAAATAAGTATATAATAAATTTTTTATGTGTGATTTTTGGATTCAAAAAAAATTTGTTATTAGTCATACTGTCTATAAAGATGAAATATAATTTAATCCTATAAATAAAAATAAAATAAGATAATGTAATACACTAGAAAACATAATTGAGGTACGTAGTATCATTGGTTTTTAATGTTACTATCAGAAATTCATTCAGAATTTGTCCCTATTGGATAACCCTTTAATTATTATTATATGTAAATGGGTTAAAGTTATTTTGGATTATTGAATGTGATGAAGTTTTTTTGAATGAAATTGGATCTTGGTCAATGCCTTATGTTTAAATAATAATATGTAAATTATGGGTTTTTGATAAATAGTAATGCATCAAAGAAGGGACATTGTTGTTTCTAAATTAAAATTATATATTTTTTGTATATGTATTAAGGAAATTGAAGACATGTGAATTGAACTATCCAACCAATGATCTAGTATTGGAATCTATAATCCCCCCTTTGAAAATGTAGAGGGATTATCTCTATTATGAAATATGTGAGATATAATTACATCATAAAAGACTAGAATAAATAATTTTATAGAATTATATCAATACGTGACAAATGAAATGAATCATGCTACTGAAATATTGTGATTTTTAAATAATATACCAATTGAGGAAGGAAAATAAGGTAAAATATTCTATAAGTAGGAAGAATCTGGGAGTCTTGACCTAAATGAGGATGGAGAGGGATCCAATGTTCATGGATCTAATAAATATAGTCATTAAAATTATAATGGAAGGAGTGACATCACTCATTTTTTGAATGATATCAATACCCTCCATATTAGAATATATAAAAAAGGACAAAATTTGATGATGAGAAAATTCAGAATAAAATTAATGTTATGAATGATGGGAAATTATCAGACTTTTTTTGTGAAGATGGTATTCTGAAATTTGGAAAGAGATCATATGTTCCATTTAAACCAGTATAGAATACGCAATTGTTTGACGATTCTCATAGCTTGAATTTCTATATACACCCTAGTATCACCTTGTTGTGTAGGGATATGAGGGAAAATTTTTGTGGGATAATATGAAGTGAGAAATTTCCCGTCATGTGTCTAGATATTTTTATATTAATATGTTAAAGTTGTGAGACAACTACATGGAAGAGTCATGTAACCCCTTTAATATTGTTGTTTGGAAATTTGATGAAATTAGTATGGATTGTTTCACAGGAATACCAATGACCTATAAGATGTAACAAACTGAAATATCATCAATGAAATTTAACTTCTTACAATTATGTTATATAGTATAAATCACATAAATTCACATTTATAACACAAAACAGACTTTATAAATATAGAATGAATGAAATAAGAGGTATTTCTAGAAATTAATGAACATATAACCATTGAATAATGACTTGAACATTGGAATAGTAATGTAGCCATTAGGAATAGTAAAATTGAAAATAGAATATTAACCTCACTTATGAAATTATAAATAAAATTTGGGTATCTTATAAAAGTAAATATGATATATTTATATATTGGAATAAAAAAAATAAAAGTTTCAAAAATGAAAAATTATGCTGTGGAATTTATTTCAAATGTGAAAGACTGTTTAAAATTGTATAATTAATATAATGAAATAATAGAAAATTTATTTTCAAAAAATGGATTCATAAGTTAATATTTTGTTGTTCTTATGATATTAAGATAATTTTATGAGACTTTAATTAATTTTTCAAAAGTGTCAAAAAATCAATTATAATATTAAAATCGATTTTATTTGATGAAATGAAGATTTTAATTAAATATTAAAGTTATTTTATTTAGTAAATTATATTAAAAAATTGGAGTCCATTTTTTAATTCTACATGCTGAAAATTTCTTGGGGTTATTTTTTAAGATTTTTCAGAAATAGTTTATTTTTATTATTGATAGTGAAATATAGAAATTTATGGTATTTAGTAAATACACGAGTTATTGAGTCTTGTATATTGTATGGATGATTTAAGAACCATATTTTAGAATTAAAATAAACTATATAATTTATATAGTCTCAATAATTAGCACTATTCAGTGTCATGAGCCAAAATAATAAACAAATTAATGATATAATAACAAACACTCCTCTCCTCCCACTATAAATACTACTCCTCTCCTCCCACTCTCCTTACCCCTAAAAAGCCTTGAATATATTTTGAGTTATTCACAATAAAATCCCAATTATCTCCCCCGCTTCAATGATCCTTTTATATCAAAAAATACCAAACCCATTTTTCTAAAGGATGTCTTCAATGAGAAAAAGTTTAAGAGGTAGAATCATATTTAACATGCTTTTACTTTTCTATCAATTTATTTTATTTTATAATTCTATCCTCACCTCCATATCCTAAAGTAAAATTATAACTAAAATATATCTTATATACTTTAATTTAATTATTTTTTTCGTATATTCACCAACAATTTTTCTGTGTTCCTCTTTTGTTCTAAAAATAAACCATCGCATATAAGGTAGCGGTTCACAACATTCATGGATGATAATTTTTTATTTTCTAGTACCACACCCAAGAATGGTCAAAAAACTATTATAATGTTTGAAAAGTATTTTAAATTGTATATTTAAACTTATTTAGTTTTTTATCCAATATTTATACATAATACTAATTAATAAATCATAACTAAATACTGATGACTGAAAAACCACAAAATAATCTAAACAGTTATTATTAATGTTTTATTTAATGCATCATTATAATATCTAAAAAAATTGATTTATAAGAAAATTTAATCTCTTTTTATGTTCATTAATAACATATAATTTCAATTATGGATAACTATTCCCAATTTACATGATCTTTCATAAATGTATATAAGTGTACCAATCGTGAAAACCATGGAAGTGAACACTCACAAACAACGGAATTGAATCTTATTACTCAAAAAAAAGAATAAATAAATGTTATAAAATTAAAATAATTAAAATAAATGTTTAATAAGTTTTGAATTAAATTATTACTAAATCTAATTTCATTATTCAAGACATTATGAACAAGTACATAACACATTCACACATAAGGTAAGGGATTTTTTCTGAACATTCATTTTACCATTAGGTTACATTTTCTCTCCATTTAACCCAATTTAATTCATAATTATTCTTATTTACTAATCCTATATTCTATTTTTATGTTCTAATAGTAGTTTCATATCCCAATTCTTAATTATTTTATGGGGAAATACATTTCTTTAAAGTTACCTTATCAATTCCTCCTAATAAGAAACCCCTATTGAATGATACATGAACATTTCTTACACATTTTAAAGTACTGTTCGTAATCTATTTTAACCTAAAAATCATTTTAAAATAAATAATTTTATTATGAAAATATATCTGGTTTAATTTATAGTATTATATAAAACATTTTTCCTTTTTCTATTTAAATTCTCTTCACTATTTTCCATGAAAAACACTAAAATATTTCATTTCTAATGTTTCTTAAACACATGTTTTACATGTTTCCACTTAAATTTGAAATTCAATATTATAAACTATAACTATTTTACCTTATGAATGTATAAGTTTTATTTAAATCCATTCTTTCATGTACACTATTATGATATCCTCTATTATTATACCCTATGACATGGTTATGATACCACATTATTTCCATTGGTAACTGTTATTCTTGATTATTTATGAGGGTAATATATACATGAAAATGTTATAATGGGTGAACCCATATATCAATACAATTAATTGGGTTATATTTAGTCACATGACACATCCTATTGGGACAGGGAGTGAACCTGATTCCTTTTTGGGACATTTTCCACCATGTCTAATGGTCTTGGTAATTAACCTTGAATCATTATCCACTATGTGAAATGGTCCTGGACGTTATCCTCAACTCATGCATATTTCATATTGTTTTTTTCACATTCATATGATTCCATGATTACATGATCCCATTTTTTTCATGTTATGCTTCATTATTTTTATTCATGTTGTATGATTTTTTATGTCATTATGTTATAAATTCTTACCCATGTTCTATGCGTTATTCCTATGTGTATTCCTCTATTGGTATTTTTATCTCATCCATTTTTTCATGTATTCCACAGGATATCCTATGCCTTTGTAAGATATAAAAAAACATTATGATCCCTTTCTGATCATTATATAAAATTTGTCTCTAATTCTATTTCATGCTATCTAATTATGTATGTAATCATCTAAAGATACTATTCATTATGATCATTGGATTATATTTTATTCTTAATTATGCTTAAGGTTATATAATATTATGAGATAAAGGAAAGGTTCTCTATAGTTTTCATTAGAGGAGGAGCAAGTTATTTTTTGGATATTAGGGTTAGAAAACTTAAATAAGGACCCTAGGGATAATTCAATCACCATGGATCATATATATTGAAACAATGGGAATCAGAAGTTAGGATATAATTTTAAATTACATGTTTATAGATATATGTTCAAAGTTTCATAATTATATTATTATTAGATAAGAATTCAATTCCCCTAATTGAACTATTTTTCTTAGTAAATGGTGTAAATAAAACATCTCTTTCTAAGAATTTGTGTGATAGATAATGTGACAGTTCCTATAATGATATTCCAAATATGTTGGTAAAAAGAACTCAAAAATTCAAGAGGGTACTAGAACAACTAGATCATGTTATTAATAATTACATGAATCATTTGAAACACCCCATTTCTCCAAATAAATTGTATTTTATGGTCAAATACCTTATGTGAAAATGTCCTCCCTTGTTTAGTGTATCTTCTGATACCCTCCTCATAGAACAGTGGATTAAATCCACTGAGTAGATATTCTCTATCCTACATTTATTAGAAGAATATGTAGTTGTGCTTATAGTCTATCTTTTTGATATGGATGTTTATTAGTGGAGGACACTGATCAATAATACAAAGTCTAAGGATGAAATTGATTCCATTTAATGGGTGGATTTCAAGTAAAAAATTCAGGATATATTTTCCTCAAACTCTCCATCTTACAATACAGAGGGGGTTCCATAGTATGAAGTAATAGGATGACGAATAAATCAAGATGTATGAAGAAAAAATCACAACATTTTCGTGATACACATATGTATTTTTCATGAACACTATATATATGGATAATTAGTTCTTTAGAAAACAGACATTGATTCAAAGAAATGTGTTTGAGATTCTATAATTTGAAAGCTATGAGGTGATTTTATGTTGTGAAATTAAGGTGGAAAATAATACCATTGACTCTTAGTGGTGTAATGGGACCAAATATATAATATGAAAATTGAGTATAATATGAGAGGATCATTAGATAAATCTCATGATGGAAGGAAAACCCAACATCCCATATGTCAATGTTGTGGGAAGAAGCATACAGGGAACTATTTAAGGTGAATTGGGAGATGCTTCAAATGTGGAATAGAGGGGAATCTAGAAAATAAATTCAAAAGGGGTTTGAAGAATCCTTCTAATTTGGAAGAATAAAGGATGGCTTGGATTAACAATCACCATATAGTGTAGTGTTATAGCCTCAAGAAACATGGTTATTTCGAAATCCAATTCCCAAAGCACAGGATTGTCAGAGGTAATCAACAACATCCTCCAAGGCAATAAGGAAAGGAATATGCTATCACTACTGCTAAGGTGGATCTTTAAAATGATGTGGTGATAGGTACGTAGGTTATTTATTTAATAATATCAATCATTTTATTTTATTAGGGTTCTACACATACTTTTATATCTTGAAATTTCTTTATAACTATTCAAACACCACCTCAAAATATGGATGTTTATTAATATATGGCAATATAAAATAGAGAAATTAATTAATCCAATGTATATAACTCCTCCTTGGTTAATGTTTGTGTACTGGAACTCCCAAAAAATCCTTTCAAACTTCCTTTTAGAGAGTTTTATGCTATATTGGGTATATATTGTAGATATTCATAGAAACATATCATTAACTATCAGGAAAGGAAAATCAGTCTTTACATACCAAAACATCCTCAAATTCAATATTAGTATAACGAGGAGGATGAATCTAATTTAGAATAACTGTATCACATATGGATATTATTTTCATATAATGAATCATATATAACTCAAAAGATTGAATCAAATAAGAGAATCATGATCGAAGACATTCCCATTATGAGTGACTACAATGATATGTTCCCTTCATAATTGATTGGTATTCCTTCTTATTGAGAATATGATTTCTAAATTGAAAATATTATTAGATATCTACCTAATTATTAGACACCTTATAGATTCACCACCATCGATTTGGAGGAACTAAAGAAGAAATTATTGGAGAATAATTACAAGGGTTTTATATACACGAGTGCTTCACTATTGGGTGTTCCAGTGCTCTTCATCATAAATAAGGATGGATAAATTATCCTCTGCATTAATTATTATAAGATCAAAAAGTCCCGATAAATAACAAGTATCCATTTACTTGTTCAACTAACTACATCGGGCCAAGTATTTTTATAAGGTAGACCATCAGTCGAGATATCCCCAATTAATTGTGATGAAGGAATATATCCCCAAGAATTAATTTAAAACAATGTATGGATACTATGTGTTCAAAGTTACTCCCTTCATACTCAATAATTATCCATTAATTTTCATGTACTTGATTATTTGAGTCATTAGATATTAACTCGAAAAATTTGTGATAGTATTTATTGATGATATATTTATAAACACCAAGAGAAATGAGGAACATTAGGAGAATTTGAATACAATGATAAAGTCCCTACAAAGGGATGACATTTATGAAAAGTACAGTAAATGTGAGTTCTATATGGAGGAAGTATCATTCGTGGTGAATTTTATCACTAGTAAAGGAATATATATGGACCCTTTTAAAACAAACGAAATTGAGGAGTTGACTAGAGTATCATATAAAATGAAGATCCATTATTTTCGTGTTTTAACATAGTACTATGAATGTTTTGTGAGAAAATTATCAAGATTATCTAACCTAATAATTATACTAACATATAATGAAAATTTGTTTTCTTGATTTAAAATTGTTGGTAAATCATTAAGAAGCATAAAAATAAGCTTATCACTATGCCAGTACTCACACATCCAACAAGTGGGGAACACATTATGGTATAAAATGATGCATCAAAGAAGGATTTAGGATGTGTATAGATGATAAATGATAATGTTATATCCTATGTATCAAGTATATAAAAACATTTTTAGAAAAACTATCCCACACATGATCTAGAGTTGGTGGTTGTGATCTTTGCATTTAAAATTTTGTAGTATTATCTCTATGAGGAGAAGTGTGAGAGATTTATTGATCACAATAGTCTTAATTTTATATTCACATGGAATAATATTAATATGTGCCACTGAATATGGTTATATCTCATTACAGATTATGACTGCTCAATCCAATAACATCTGGTTAATTCAAATAAAGTAGAATATGATATATGTAGAAAGGTTCCTGCAACATTATGGATATTGAGAATTGAAAAGGATCCAATGTTATTAGATTTGAAAAGGATGAACATTAGAATAATTAATTAATTAACCTCATCAATCCTTTCTGAAATGATGGATTAACCATCCCTTATAGATAGAATAAAGGATTCTCAAAGAAATGATGAGGAAATTTAGAAAAAGAAGGATTCTATCAGAAAAGAGAAATATTTAGAGGTACATATTTTTGAGGAAGTATTTATAGGATTTTGGAATTGATTATGTCTAAAATACAATCAAGATATTATAAATAATTAGATTATAACTGATGCACATAGCTCAACCTTCTTTATTAACTGAGGGATAACCCAGATGTATTGAAATATCCGAAAAAAATATTTTTATGATAATATCAAGAAGGAGATCACTGTATATAATTAAAAGTACCTGGTATATCAAAATGTGAGAGAGAAAATGAAAAAGTCTAAAGGGATGATGTAACCAATACCCATAACAACATAGAAATGGGAAAACATCATCAGGGACTTTGTAATAGGACTTCCAATGAAATCACGAGGAAACAATTTGATATGGGTTGTTGTGGATCCTTAAAAAAACAACTCACATTACTGAATTTAAATATGAATTCTAACTAGATAAACTTGAATAAATATATATCTTCTACTTTTTAAGGATACATGGAGTACCACTATCTATTGTATCCATTTGGGATCAAATATTCAGCTCAATGTCCTAGAAAAGTATCCAACATGCTCTAGACATTCAGCTAAGATTTACTATATCCTCTCATCCTAAATCTAAGGTACATTCTTTGTGGACTATTCATACACATGAAGACATGTGGAGATCATGTTATATGGACTTAATGGTAGGATGGGACCATCATCCACCTTTAGTCGAGTTCTCCTACAACAATAATTTCCAATCGAGTATCCAAATGGATACATTTAAAGCCATTTGTTGGAAAAGATTTATAAACTGGAATTATGGGGTGAAGATAGTGAATATAAGCTGTTCTGACCTAAAATAGTCAAAAAATGGTAGAAAAGGGGAAAAAAATAAACAATACATCAGGTAATCCCAAAGTTTATAGAAGAGAAATGTAGACATACATTGATGGTACATGGTGCTTCTCTTTGGAGACATCATATTCCTCCACATATATATATGGAAGAGGATCATAAGATTTTGGGAAAAATGAATGTTGAGGCCTAGGTACATCGGCTCCTTCGATATTAATGATCGTGTCGGGCCTATGGAATATCGATGAGAACTTCATCCTACTATTTCTCAAGTACATGTTGTATTCCATGTATCTCTCTTTAGTACTTATATACCAAATCCCTCACATGTACTTAATTTAGAGGTGGTTTAAAAAGGAGAATGATCTCCCATACGAGGAGTATCTGGTGAAGATTTTGAATCGTAGAGAAAAAGTTTTATGATACAAGACCACTCACCTGGTAAAAGAACTATAATGGAACCATAAGTATGAACAGCCAACATGGGAACCCGAGGATGAAATGAAGGATAATTACCCTTACGAATTTAAAACATAGTTTGTAAAATGGAATTTCAAAATTGAAATTTCATTGGTGGGATGAATTTAACGAATCAAAATTTTATCAAGGAAATTTACCTTTTTATAATTTTTTCTTAAATTATAAATCTGAAAAAATTACATTTAAAATAGAACACAAACATTATAAATTAATAATGAATGAAATAATAAGTATTCATAAAAAATAATGAACCAATACTAATTGAATAATTATACGGTCATTGTAATAGTAATGTCACCATTAGGAAGGGTAAACTGCCGAAAAGAATATAAAACTAACCTATGAAAGTATAAATAGAATCTGGGTATCCTATAAATGAAATTATCATATGTTCTTTTCTTCATTAATGTAAATAAATATTTCAAAAATGATAAATTTTGTTTTTGTATTTTTGTGAAATGTAAAGAATTATTCACAATTTTATAATTAATATAAATATTTAAATGAAAATTTATTGTCATAAAATTGATTCATTAATTAATATTATGCTTTATTTGTTTCTGATGCTTTTTTCGGGGCGCACACATCCATCTGCGGAGGATGCGTAGAAGTTGCTTCACATTCCCTCTTACCAAAGGCGGGCAGCATCCGTTCCTTATTTAGGGATGTTTGCTACATGATAGAAATGAGATTATGGGATGTCGGTTCTTCCTTCCGTGGATTCCTCCTCGGAACTTGTCACCTAGTTCGGGTCTCCAATAAAGATTATGTCGTGGTTTTTGAATCTCATTTCCAGTGCCATATCTTTGTGGAAACCAGTTAATTTCACTACTTCCGTCATGACATTCCATGGGGTCTTGACATGGTAGAAACCTTTAATCAGATTAGATGACAACATTAGGCATGTTAGTGCATCTTTGGATGTGTGGACATTGGGAAACCTATATTCTTCCTCATAAGAGGGAATCTCAAGGGTGAAGAACCTGAGGCATCCCATATCGAATGCGGGGGATCATATTCCATAGGCATGTATCTGAGTTTTTCCTTATCTTCCCATGTTTGACACATGGTATGCCTCATGTTTAACGTCTAGCAGAGATGGTTAAACCAAAGGCATGTCTTACAAGGTTTTCCTCAGGCATCTCATGTTTATCATGAGGTAGGTCATGAGTTTAACGTCTTGTGAAGATGTAATGAGGGTGATCAAAATGTCCCATGTAGAAAAATCATATTGGTACATCCCTAGGAGGGAGCTCTAGGAGTTTTTACTGGGTAGATGGGTTAGAACACTCAATAAGTGGAGACCCAGAATGGTGTGTCCCATAAAGGGAGGATGTCACACCATGAAGGCTGATATGGACACCACTGAAGGCGGATCAGAGAGAGTGCACCCCAAAGTGGGGAACACAAAGGTTTAACATTGGATGGGATTGAACCCTGTGGAGGTTTCCCATAAACCCTCTGTATACGATAGGGATCAAAACCCACGTAGTTCGAAGGGGTGATGAATCAGGTTGTACACAAATGACAACAACCCGGAGACATTCTAGGGATTACGCGTGAATTGAGGCCCATGTTTTGTTAAGAGCAGTGAGGTGGTGGATGACGTGATCCAAGTGGGATGTGGCGGCCCGGGTGAGAATCAGGATGGATAATGGAGAGTTGAATGGAGTGAAGGGGTAATGATATGGGTCCATCATGAAGGTGACGGTAGTGTTTTTCTTGAGCCTCAAAAAGACTTCTTATGTATCCATGTGGTAGGGAATCAATGTATGCGTAGTTCAGTGGGACGACGGGACACCTGAGGAGGTGACCCGTGTGAATGGAAACATGGATGGGATCTGGAGGAAATAGAACCTCCAGGTTGGGTCATGACATTCCTGAAACACATAGTCTCGAGGGATAAATCAGGAAGAGATGTGGGTGCTGGGCTTGAACCTCATGGAGGCTACCTACGTATTCCCATGATAGGGAATCAAAGTCCACATTGTTCATCTGAAGATGGTTCATCGTCAATTGGGGGATTCAATGACTTAATTTTGAATGTGGTTGACAACGGATTTCAACTGAATGGGGGAACAATGGCTTACTACTGATTGAGGTCCATAGTTTAATGTCATGCGGGATGAGGGTGAACCGACGTGATGGAGGACATGTGGCCTAGATAGACGGTTGGATTTAACCTCTTGGAGGCTTCCTACATTCCTGAACATGGCTAGGATCAAATACCATGTAGTTCAAGTGGGTTTGGGAAAACAGACGTGAAGGGGGTCAGAGCGACCGGGTGTTGGGAATGAACCTCAGGGATTCTTCCTACATACCATGACTTGGAAAGGATCAATGACCTCAAAGTTCAGGTGGTGTGGGACCCTAAATAAAGGGGGGGTAAGAACCAATGGTTGTTGGTCTTGAACCTCAGGGAGGGTTCCTACGTACCATACCTTGGAAATGATCAAATACCACATAGTTCAGATGTTTGGTGAACCGACATGAATTGGGCTGGAATGATCGTGTGTTGGTCTTGATCCGTAGGGAGGCCTCTTACATACCTTACCTTGGAAAGGATCAATGATCTCGTAGTTCAAGTGGTGTGGGACCCGACGTGAATGGGGTCAGAACCAATGGTTGTTGGGATTGAACCTTAGGGAGGGTTCCTACATACCTTGGCTTGGCAAGGATTAAAGACCACATAGTTCAGATGTTTGGTGAACAGACGTGAATGGGGTCTGATCGACTGAGCGTTGGTCTTGAACCTCGGGAGGCCTCATACATACCTTTCCATGGCAGGGATCAAAGTCTACATAGTTCATTAGGGTTTGGTGAATTAATGTGGAGGGGGTTAGAACCAATGGGTGGTGGGATTGAACCTCAGAGAGGCTTCCTAGTTACCTCTCCCTGGAAAGGATCAAATTCCACATAGTTTATTTGGATTTGGTGAACCGATGTGAAGGGTGTCGGAACCAATGGGTGGTGGGTTCGAACCTGAGGGATTCTTCTTACGTACCTCGCCTGGGAAAGGATCAAAGTACACATTGTTCATGTGGGTTTGGTGAACCGACGTGAAGGGGGTCGGAAGGACCGAGTGTTGGGATTGATCCTCAGGGAGGCTTCCTATGTACCTGTCCTCAGTATAGATCAAAGTCAACATAGTTCAGGTTTGGTGTGAGGTTTACACTCTAGGATGTCCGTAGAGGATGTCTTTGTCGACGCTTACTACTCTAAGCCCATGTGATTCGTTCTCGGTGTGAGAAAAAAGAGGTAGGAAGGACTTGTAGATCACATCACAAAGGTGCATCCATGAATGGTGGTGAATGGGGCTTACACAAGGAATATGCTCGGGCACCTCTATGGATTGCTAATGGTGGATGGGGATTATGAAAGGATGATTCCCGGGTGCCGCTATGGAGCGCCAATGGGGAATGGGGATTACTCAAAGAAGCTGTCTGGGTGCCACTATGGAGCGAGAATGGTGAATGGGGCTTATGCAAGTAAGCTGCTCGGGTGCCGCTATGGAGAGGAAATAGCGGATGGGGCTTACACGAGGAAACTACCAGGGTGCTGCTTTGGAGCGGCAATGGCCGATGGGGCTTATGCAAGGAAGATGCTAGGGTGCCTCTATGGAGCGGAAATGGTGCACGAGGCTTACACAAGGATGGTGCCCGGGTGATGCTATGGAGAAACCATGGTGAATGGGGCGTACGCAAGGAAGCTTCCCAGGTTCCACTATGGAGTAATAATGGTGGATGGGGCTTACGTGAGGATGTTACCGAGGTGCTACTATGGAGCAGCAATGGTGAATTGGGATTACACACAGAAGTTGCCTCAGTGCCGCTATAGAGCGAAAATGGCGGATGGGGCTTACACAAGGAAGCTGCCGAGGTGCCACTATGGAGCGTCAATGGTGGATGGTGCTTACATGAGGATGCTGACCAGGTGCTGCTATGGATCAGCAATGGCGAATGGGGCTTAGGCAAAGAAGCTTCCCAGGTGCCGCTATGGGGCGGCAATAGACTATGGGGCTTATGCAAGGAAGATGCCTGTGTGCCGCTATGGAGCAGCAATGGTGGATGAGGATTATGCAAAGAAGGTGTATGGGTGCTGCTATGGAGTAGCAATGGTGACTGGGACTTATGCAATGAAGCTGTCTGGGTGCCACTATAGAGCGGAAATGGTGAATGGGGCTTACATAAGGAAGTTGCCTGGGTGTCTTCCTCATGCCTGGGCATGAGGGTATCCCAACCCACTAGTGTGTTGAGGACTTCACCTATGCGCTAGTGCACAAGAGGGATAATTCCATGGGGCATTGGAATCAGTTCAGACAAATGAGGGTGAAAAGTGTGAATCATATGCCCGACATTCGAAATGTAATGAGGGTGGCATGGAGATGGAGGATAACTATTGACCATGCTCGAAACACAACATCCACTTCACGTTAGCCTAAAATGGGGACAAACAAATGAGGGTTGACTGTTGAATGTGCTTGAAACACAGGACCTGTGTCATCCAAAACCATCAGGGGCGTTGGCCTAGGACTGTAGGTGAGCCGATGCGGCATTGGACTAGGCCATTAGGGGGTCCCTTCAGACATGAAAGTGGATGATTATCCGAATGAAGGACACACAAAGTGTGAGGTGGAGTGATGGAATGTTTGAAAAGAATCCAACTCTCTTGAAATTATTCCACGGTAATCGAGGAATTTGGCATCTCATGCTGGGGAATAAGTCATCTATTATTTAGAGCAAGAGTCATCCATTATTTGGAACATAGGGATTACTACAGTTTAAAGTCATGTAGATAGGACTGTTGGAATCTTATGCATGTCACATAAGGAATCACTTGTTAAGAGAAAGATGCATCCTATGTTTGGAACATAAGGATTACTGTAGTTTAAAGTCATGTAGATAGGACTGTTGGCTTATTATTTTTGGAGAATAAGGCATCTCTTTTTGAAGCAAGATTCATCCTATGTTTGGAACATAGGGTGTACAATAGTTTATAGTCATGTAGAGAGGACTATTGGAATCTTGTGCTTAGATCAAAAGGAATCTTTTATATTGAATAAAGGGCATAATATGTTTGTCATATAGGGATTACTAATGTTTAAAGTCATATATATAGGACTATTAGGCATAAGACGCCTAACAATGGATGGTGTTAGGACTTACGTAAGGGTGGTCATTTCTGGATCGTCTTGGAATAGGATTCAGGTGATGGGGGTTTGGAGGAGTTGCATGAATAATGGTTCCACTAAAGATAATCGAGGGGAATTCATGACAAGAATATAAACTCGTGACCCAGGAAATAGGAGAAGAGGAATATGTCGACTCATGGTGTTTAATGGTGTGTGGAGGAGTATCTCAAATCATGGTATTCCATAGGTGGAATTTGGGTGCGAATAAGGGCGCAATAAAAAATCTTGACGTTGCAGCCCCGAAAAATTTGTGGTGCAACTCTCTATTTCTCATGGGGGTCAGCGACAGTAGCGAAGGGAGTAGCTCGAAGGGCTAGGACTGTAGCCTGGCAGTGACCCCGAGCGGGGGTGCGGTGGCGCTACCCCTGTAGTATGGATCGACGAGCGTGAAAGTAGGAGCATCGCAAAGGATAAGTCTTATCAAAGTAGCTTCATGGGGAAAAGAGGATCATGGAAAATGGGGTCTTGTGGAGCATGGACTTGCGGAGAAGCATCGTGATGGAAGCTACTTGCAGAGCATGGACTCCCAGAGCAGCAATGCGAGGGAAACAGCTCGAGGAGTGTGGACTCACGGAGCAACAACATGAAAAAGCTGCTCATGGAGAATGGGATCACAGAGCCTCTTTTCCAAAGAAAGTGGAGCTCTACGAACTGGGAAATCGGCCGCCCAAGGGGTGGATTGACCATCTGGAGAAGGGGGTGTGCTGGGTATTTATAGTGGAGAGGCGCCGCAAAGTAGAGCCTGCTCGGTGCGAAGACAGAGCTTGCTCCACGGAGGATCACGAACGTCAAAGGGGTTTACGGAGCATCCAGCCTCCCCACTCCATGGTGGATCGTGAATGTCAAAGGTGTTCGCAGAGCATCCCTCCACCTTGCTCCATGGAGGATTGCAAACGTCAAAGCTGTTCGCGGAGCATCCCGCCTCCTTCCTCTCCGGCCGATTCGTGAACGTCAAAGGGGTTCACGGAGCATCCCGCCTCCTTGCTCTACGGTGGGTTCGTGAATGTCAAAGGGGTTCGAGGAGCATCCTACCACCTTACTCCATGGCAGAGCTCCACAATCACAGAGGGAGCTTTGCGAATGGGAAGCACGATCTAGTTTTCCATCCTAACATCAAATGTCCATAACTCCTAATCCGTAACTCCGTTCAGGCCATACAACCTGCCAAATAGATTCTTGCAAAACGGACTATGTTCTTGGATCATTTTTTTAGCATTTGGAAAATTTTGGGGAAGTGTTTTCTGGTGTCAACAGTATATTATTATATGATAATTTTATGAGACTTTAATTAAATTTTTAAAATTTCATAAAACTGGTTATAATATTAAAGTCAATATTTTTTGAAAAAATGATTATTTAAATTAAAATTTAATGATATATTTTTTTGAAAATTATTTTTAAAAATTGGAGTTCATTTTTTAATTCTAATCTTGAAAAAAATTGGGTGATTTTTTGTGATTTTTCTAAAATAGTTAAAATGTTAATGAATAGTGAAATATATTAACTTATGTTATTTATCAAATATATGAATTATTGAGTGATGGATAATGTATGGATGATGTAAGAAACATTGGTTTGATCTAAGATGTACTATTTACTGTATTTAGTCATAAGAATAAACATTATTCACAATTTTGAGAAAAAAAAACAATTGAATAAAATAATAAAAAACACTCCTATACTCGCACTATAAATACCACCCACCACCACCCATTCTCATCACACCTATAAAGACCTAAATATATTAAAAATTCCACCCAATAATCTCTCAATACACTCCCCTAAATATAGGATATATTGGTCACAATCAAAGACCAAACCCTTTCCTTCAAGGCGGATCTCCACGAGAAGAAGCTCAAGAGGTAAAATCCTCATTTTATTTTCATTTAATTTTATTTAAATTTCATTAATTTTATTATCCTATCACCAAGTCCCTTTCTCAAAGTTTAATGATAAATCCGGTATCATTTATATACTATTATTTTTTTATTTTAGTGGTATATCCATAATCAATTCTCGTCTCATCCCCTTGTTCTATAAAACTGAAAACAAATTCAGTGACGTGCCGATTCACCACCTTAATGGACGATGGTTTTTAATTTTATAATAATTCCATAAAATCAAGTAATAAAACCATTATAATTGTTAAAAGATATTTTAAAATGTATATTTCAACTTTTTTGTTTATCAAACAAATATATTGACATAATATAACTTAATAAAAAAACTTGTTCTTGATGATCAAAGAAATGAAAAAATACTCTAAACAGTTATCATAAACATGTTGTCAAATGAATCATATTCATATATGGAAAACGTGATTTATAAAAACATTTGAAACAATTTTTTTCATTAATAATAAATAATTTAATTTCGGGATAATTGTTCCCATTTTACATGATGTTTCATACATGTATACATGTGAAGCAATCGTGAAAATCAAGGAAACAAACACTCGTGAATGACGAAATGGAATTATATAACTCATAAAAAATACATACATGAACATAATAAATTTATAATAAATAAAATAAATTTCTAATAGGTTCATACTTAAATTATTAATGAATCTAATTTCATTATCCAGGACATTGAGTACAAGTACCAAACTCTTTTAGACATAAGGTAAGGGATTCTTTCCTAACATTCATTTTGCCTTTAGGATACACTTTAGCTCTATTTAACCAATTTTAATTGTTATTTTTTGTTATTTATGATTTATACATTTTATTTAATGTTCTAGGAAAATGTTCCGACCTCAATTATTTTTTTTTCAGGGAAATATATATTTTTATAAGGTTCTCTTCTCAATTCCTTCCAATAAGAAAGCCCAAATAAAGGGAACTTCCCAATTTCTTACCCATTTTAAATTAAAATAATTAATATATTGTAATACCACATTATTATCATTAAATCAATCATTTTATCATGAGAATATATATTGGTTCCTTTTTTTATTATATAAAATATTATTCTTTTTTTGCTTCAAATGTTCTTTAATATTTTCCTTAAACCACTCTAAAATCTTTTATTTATAAAGTTTGTTAAACACACTTGTTAAATGCTTCCACTTAAGTATGAAGAAATATAATTATTTATGACTAGTTTCCCTTACAAATTTACCTATATGATTTAAACCTATTATTTCATGGATACCACTATGATGCACTATTTTTTATACTCTACGACCTGATTATGATACCCAATTCTTTCCATGGGTAACCCTTATGGTTGATTCATCATGTAGATCACATATTCAAGATCCTGTTATTGTGGTTTCTTCTAGACGTTTCTTTAGTACAATGGTTAATGTTTAGTATTGTGAGAAATCATGTTGGAGTATAAAGTAATCATAATTTCTCTATGGTTCTTTGTTCACTATGTGAAATCATATTGGCAGTTAGCCTTTTATCTTGTTACTCTGTGTGTTATGGTCTTCAATGTAAGACTAAAATCATTATTACATGATGTTATTTGTTGTTTCCACATTCTTATTATTCCATTATTACATGATCTGATATTCTACATGTTATGAATATTTAAGTTTATTGATGTTCTATATCCTTTTTTGTCATCATTTTATGCCTTCTAACCCAAGTGTTATGCTTTATTCTTATGTCTATTCCTTTAATATGATTGGATGATCATACCTTTTTTCATTTATTCCCTAATTTATACATTGTATATGTAAGAGGTAAATGGAATTTAGGTTCTTTTTATGGAGATTAAATAGAAGATGATTCAATTTTGGTTCAATACTATATAATTATGTACTTAATCTTACAATGACAGTAGAATTTATAATCCTTATCTCGTATTTGATGGTTCGTTATTATTAAAATAATACAACTATATGGAAAAAGAGATAGTGCCTCTATATAATAAGAATAATAAAATATGGGTTATCATTGATAAACAAGAAAAATATACACATTTCATCATTATAAGAGAATATTTACCTCTTGATAATCTCACAAGTCTCTATATTAATGAAGTTGTAAGATTTCATGGTGAATATATTTCAATCATCTCTCATAATGATCCCATTATTAAATCTAAATTCTTGAAAATATTTCTGATGTCACTTTATTCTAAACTTCATTTGATCAGTACCTTCCTTCATCAAACATATCGAAACTATAGAAGAAGTGTTCAAATAATGTAAGACATTTTTATTTCATCATCACTTGACTTTATATGTATGTGAGATTATTATTTATGTTTGGAAATGTTTTACTTTTAAAATATTTTCCATTCAATTATTCATATGGCATCGTATGAAGCATTATATGGAAAGAGATTTCATAATATAATTTTTTTGGGATGAAGTTAATGAAAGGAAATTTGTACGATAAGAATTTTTTTCTAATAAAATAGTAATGATAAATACTATTCAATCTCATATTGAATAGTATCCATGTATTGAAAAGGTTGATGCTGATAATCAGAAAAAGTATTTTGAATTCCATGTGAGAGATCATATTTTCCTAAGATTAAATCCGTGGAAGGGTTTCATAAGTTTTGGTAAGAAAGGAAAATTATTTCCAAGGTATATTGGACCCTTTAAAATACTTTAAAGGGTTTAAGATGATTCATACCATATGGAAATTCCACCAATCCTCTAAAAAGTACGTGATGTAATACATATATCAATATTGTGGATGTTAATGTCAGATCTAATGCAGGTGATCACATTTGATGAAATATAATTAGATCTTGATATATATTACATTGAATATACAAAATGAATTATTGATATAAGAAATAATGAATTGAGGAATCATATAACTCGACTGGTAATTGTACTAAGGAGAAGTCACGAAATGGATGAAGCAACACAGGAACTAGAAGATATTATAAAGAAGAACTACAATCATTTGTTTAAAAAGTTGTATCCATGAAATTTTGATGATTAATTTTTTTAGGATAGAAGAATATGAAGTCTCTAGAATTTATTATTTATATACTTTTTTAATATCTTCAATCTATGTAATAGTTGTTAATGCACACAACATCGAGTTCAAACGAAACAAAAACTCTATTAAACTGTTATTTTAATATGACCATTATAAACTAGCCATTATAATAGTGTGTATGAATATGGAAAAGTAAATTATGAAAATAATATATTTGACACACTTTAATCAGTTAAATATTTATTATAAATTAAATTATGAATAATTTAAAAGTAAAATAAATTTTCCGGAAAAACCATTTTTTCAAATATAACGATTTTGTCACTTCTTCAAGTAATATGCCAAAATTAATTTTGGAGTGTTTACTAAAATTTAATTTCAAAAATAAAATTAATTTATGAAATATTAATTTCAAAATTATCTTACTGTGCATTGTTTTGACTTTTCATAAAGCTTTCTTTTTTGAGGAAAAGTGAAAAATACTTATTTTTTTTTGGAAAGATACCTTTTATTTTAAATTATTTAAAATCATAAATTATATTTTAAATTTTCTATAAAGAAATATCAGTTCAATTATATTATGATAAATACGATTTAGGTTAATTTAATGAATTTTATATTTAAATTTGATATTAAACCCTTTTATATATATGAGAATTTTTCAATTGGAAACTCACATTTTCATTACATATATTGGTATAATTTTATATTAAATTCTTCCATTACTATCAGTTGAATTTTGTAGAATATATTAAATATTTTTAATCAACATAATTAATATTAAATAAAAATTTCAACATTATTTTTTAGGATATTAAATAGTGAAATAATAAAAAAAATTCATTGTTGTAGTAAAATCAATTTATATAGGTGTTACACTATAAATAAATCTATTAAAATGACAAAACAACTTGTAAAAAATCAATTGAATTGACATATATTGATATTATTGACACATAGAATCTATAATCCAACATTTTAAAGTATTTTTTGTTATAATAAAATGGGATTAAATGATTATTTTAAAAATTTCCATGTGTGTACTCTCCCCCACTAATAAATGCACAGCCTATCTCCTCCCATATTGACACTTAGAAGGAAAATTTTTTTAGAATACCCCAACCCAAATAACTTAATTAATCTAATGAAAAAAATCATATAACCCCTATTTTTATCATTAATCCATCACAGGAATGCTTTTGGTGGAAATATAAATAGTACATTCAAAAAATATGTAATGTTCTTAAATGATCATATTTAGTATATTTATTCTTCCACCATCTATAAATATAAATAAATAATGATAATAAAATAACAAATTTATATTAAATATAATGATTTTTTAATATGATAATGTAATAAACAATTTTTTTTTCATTTTCCATCAAACTAGAAAGGAAATTGTCAATCCTATGTTTGACGAACTACCACTTCGAGAAATGATGTAACTCATTTTCCATAATAACCTCTTATGAATTCATATAATAATCAATGTAATATTTATATATAATAATTATTTTATATCTATACTTATTATTATATTATATATATATAACATATTACCTTTCATTCTATTAAAAATAAGATATCATTTTATTATGATATTTTTTATTTTATCATAAAAAAACATTCTTGTGGTAGTTTCATGTTGGAAAATGAAATTTACATGAAATATAAAAATTAGTTTACGATGGATATGAATTTTTCCTAAAATTTTTTACCATTTTTATATATGGTGTTTAATTTTAATGTCATTTTATTAAATAGGGGAATATTTTTAAATCTGAATCATTTACTAAATATGGATAATTGAAGATAAAGAATATTTATTAAATTATTAAGTAGATTATATGATATATGAGAAATAATTTGGACAAATAGTTACTGGTGGGTCATAATTATAGATATCTCATTAATACAATGATACGTCTCACGAGAGAAATCAGTTGGGCAAATTAAATGGGTTTTTACTTGTAGTTTTGAACTGTCTTTTGGAAGGTCTTGATAGTAGAGGTATCATAAATCCTGAGATCATGAAATCTAATATTTATTAATATACTTCTTTTATAATTAAACTATTATTATTTCCCATTAGTTGTTATCATTGATATTATCTCCAGATAAATTTCATTCTTAGTTTATTGAATAAATTCAATAGGTATTCATCTAGTTACCATGCCATATTGACTTTGGATTAACTCATAATCGAGTTATTGAATACATAGATTATGATATCAGTTATTAAACATTATTTACTAATTATTATTTACTTACTCAATAAATATTTTATCGTACGTAACCCTTAATGATTGTTTGAGATCACCCATATTTTATTCCTTTTCAATGATATGAAGAATAATTTCTAGAATGAGATAAAGGATGAAATAATTTTTTCATTACTTTAATTTTAATTTTATTTACCTATTTAAAATGGGTATCATGTATATATTGGGTTCTCCAAATCATCTAAACTGACTAGTCCTTGGTGATTCAACCCATTGTATCTATGAGAATGTAATAATGTAGACATTGAATCCAGGTTGTTTGAGCTTGGGTCATTACAGTTTAAATTTAGAAAATCATGGTTTTGGAATGTGTTTAAAAACTAGGGATGTGATGATTGATTTAATGAGAATAGTAATCTATTTTACAAGGAACATGTTAAATATTTTGATGTGAACATGGTATTTATTTCTCATGGGAAACATGATATCAACTAGATGGTTATTAATGGTGATGTTATGGGTTAGTATTATAAAAATTTGGATATGTTCTTATGTCTGCCACATAAATGAGGATATGAGGATTACCATGGATCATTTTGAATTAATCATTACTATTATAGTTTCCAATGTTATTTTGATGGGATAATTGAGAATTGAACTCCCAAAACACTAATCCCTATTGAGTTGAGTGGTAAATATAGACTACTATTCAAATCTATCCAACACATGATCTGTCTATGAAAATGAGAATTCCATAAAATAAGGCACCATGATCTATTTTCCAATTTTTTATGAAGATAGGTTTTTAGATCTGTATATGCAGATATTTCATGAGACCTATTTATCAGTTGTGAAATAATTCTTTGAGTTTTAATTCTTTACTATAACCAAAAGAATATTTCATCATTTTGAGGTCTAAAAATAGAGTTATATAGGGTTTTGAAATAATAAATTCACTAAATGGTCATTCTCACTACTAGAATATTTTTTAGAAAATTAAATTCAATAACAAAACATGGAAAATGGAGTGAGTGGAAGAACAAAATAAGTTATATAAGAGGTCTGATCAAGTGAGTTATTTTACTAGAATGAGGGATATGGTGGATCCAAGTCTAGACGTAATGAGGAAATTTAGTATTTTGAAGATTAAATGGATTTTGGTGAGAATTAAGTAGAATAATAAGAATAGGAGGAGGATGAGATGGTGGATATTAATGAGGAAGCTTAGATAGCTTATGAGGGTAATAGACTAGTCACTCCTACAATTCCTTGTGGAAAACTAAATCTATTCTATATATACCATCTCATTTGAAAGATCTCACATATGAGGACTTGATTAACAAATTGGTATCATTCACTAGCTGTTATCCAGAATGGGATGAGTTTGAAGTCTCTAAAGAAGTTGAATATAGTTTATATGTAACTACTTTAATATGAAGAACTCTTATACCACATTTACTGGAATCACATACTATGTGGTAAAAGTTCCATGGATCTAATAATTTTACCAAGAATGTTCAGACTTTGTGGATGAGTATTGTGGGGGTATTCCA
Organism: Viscum album; assembly: GCA_963277665.1. Lineage (NCBI taxonomy): Eukaryota > Viridiplantae > Streptophyta > Magnoliopsida > Santalales > Viscaceae > Viscum > Viscum album. Next base: position 898,894,172 of record OY728138.1, read on the forward strand.
CCAAGACATAGTGGAATAGCTACCCCTCTTGATTAGAGAGTACTAGAGGGATCTCTCGTTTCTTTAGTATATTCTAATCAAAGAATTTTGTTATTTTCATTAAAAACATTAGTTGATCAAACTATGATATATATGTTTTTCTTAGTCGACCAATGGGTTTTTGAGTAATGTGAGTTGGGTAGTTCTCATGATTATGATGTTGAAGATGTTAGACATTCTGTTCATAAGGAGGAAGATGATCTGGATTCTAGAGTTGTAGATTAGTTAGAAAGAGCTGGATCAGTAGATTATTTAGATGAATTAGATGGTATGAATCAATAATATTATCAATATAATTTTATTACCATAACTGTATATATCAAAAAGGATTATTTGAATGGTCTCAAATCATATCTTGTGTTCTTATTCAATGAATTGATTCATGGATTTGTAAATTTGTTTTAACCAACTCGAGAAGAATATAACATAATGACAGTGATGTTAGTGATTTAAAATCTCCAATTTAAATTTAATACTGATACAAATTTAATGATAAAAATGTTTTAACTGTTGAAAATATAGATAGGTGGTTTTCAAATTGATAAATATGATATCATGTTACAGTTAGATCAATGATTCATGAATGCATCATTTTATCTTTCTGAGGCTGTTGTTCCTATGCCTCCTCCAGATCCTCTTATCCATCCATAGTTAGTGAACAGAAATTTAGGTAACTCTCAAGTGATGAGTTTAAGTATTTAATTGATGAGGACAATTAGATCGAAGAATCTCTGTTTTATGGATTTTCTCACATGCTAGTAAAACATTGGAATTGGTCCAGATATATGTCAATCAAGCTAGGTATGATCAGGAAAAAAATTATTATGGATATTAATTTATACTTATCTAAATATTTATGAAGGCATATTTGAATGTTATGTTTAGAAATATTTCATTTCATCTTAATATTCCACGATTTATCTTTGCCTTTATGTATCCACCTAAGATGATTATGATGTAAACCTTAGTATTGGAACAACTCATGGAAATCAGGGATGAATTTCTTCAATATTTGAAGAATAAATCTAAGGAAGTGAATTATTTTTCTATGAAGATGTAACAATACATTTACACTTCTCAAATATCTATGAAATCTTCTCCAATAATAACTTTGTCTTCAACTGTTACAACTACAGCCCCTTCCCTTAATCCTTCTTGCTTCTCTTCTTTACAAGTACCTGTGCAGTTGAGACATGTTTCAAGCTATATAGTCATTGGTAACCTTGATTCCACCTTGCTACCTCATTATATGTCTTAATATCTTATTTCTACATACCAAGGAAATGATCCCACCCTTCCTTTTTATACAAGGTATGTTTTATATTCTACTGCTTATTAGAATTTTTAACTTGGACAACTTGTAATTCTTTTTTCAATATAGTTTAATATATTAATGGAATAATCCATTTTCTTATATTATTTATTTATTTGTTACATATTTTATTTATATTTTTATTACTATATATTAACTTTTTGATAAACTGAAAAGGGGGAGTAAGTGTAATAATTGAATTGAATTAATCTCAATTTGATAACCCTCTATGATATTGGAGAGTAATTTTTTCACTTTAAACTTCTAATTTATTCTATTAATTTTATATCAAATGTAATTTTTTATGATCCTAAAAGAGAGTGTTAATGTGGAATTTTCCTAAAATATTCATATTATAATAATACCAAATCATGTTTATAATTATACTAAAACATCATGTTTTCTATTCATAAATAGTTATTTAGACAAACATGAAAAATTGATAATCCAAGAACATGACATGACAAACTACTACATGTTTAATTTACCAAAATATGTGAAGAATATTAAGTAACTATTATGGTCAAATGACTATGTTGAACCTAAAATATGTTGTACTCCAAATGTTCACATGAACAAAGTACCTACCATGCATCAGATTAGAAAATTATGTCCAAGTCATAAATAGATCATGAAATAAAAATTGACCTATCATGAATCAAATATGAATACAACGTGTGTTGATGAACCTACAATGTGTTGAGAATCCACTAACAACATATAAAATCATTATACCATGAAATATTTATGAAAAATTACATGATTAATTTCACTAACCTTGTGTATCAATATTTATTATAACCAAAAGAAAAATTAGTTACATCATTAATAGATTTACCTAACATGAGTAAAAAATAAGTGCCCATGTTAAGTAATTAAGATACCATTTTACAAATTCAAGTGTCCTCATGATGAAAATAAGCTACTACATTAAATCATTAACCTACCACATAATAATATAGAGTAACCACATGAAAAAATGAAGCGGCCATGAGATGTTTACATGCCAAATAACCGTTAAAACTATCTATGAGATCATATAACTATATTTTATTTAAAGAAATCCAATTATTTCAAACATAACAATGACGTTTTTATTTAAATTTACAATGGATATATTTTGGAGATTAATTTAAAATACATTTCAATTAAATTTGAATTAGATATTCTCATACTATTTCCTTTTGATGGAGTTCTTATCATGATAAATTGGTGCCTGTGAAAAAAAGGTTGTTGGACATAAAATTATAGTGGAAAAATGAACATATGTATGCACCATTTCTACAAAAACTAATTGCTCATTACAATTTAGGATGATCTATTTTTATTCAAATCCTTTGAAAACATAGTTGAATATTATAAAAGGGAACTTTTTAGGAATTTAGACAATTGAAGATGATCATACTGAGATACACCTAAGTTTCAAATATCTAATTACGTTATATTTATGTTTTTATCTATTATTTTATTCAATATTTTATTATAAAATTTTTATCTATTAAACACGAGTCATATTCTAAACTAGAGATTTTTGGACCATCTAATTGAAATGTTTTTTTATATAATTACATGTATAACTTTTTAAGAGAATATTTGTTACATAAAATATTTTTATACCATGTAGAACTATGGACTAGGATTTATTCCCAAATTGTCTTACTATATTTGTTTGTCAAAAACATATCAATGTTGGGGATAAGATTCTATTAATAATAACATACTTTATTGTAAGTGATTTCCTTGTGTATGGGATTAGTTATTGGTTAAGGTTGAACCCCTTGTTTAATCTTTGATGTGTGATTTCTAGTTTTTTTTAACTATTTTTGATAAAAAAATATTGTATTTTTTATAAAACTAATAACATAAATATACTTTTTTGGTTATATTTAAATTGTGTTTTATATAATTTGTTTTTACTAGTAATTTTGTTTCAATTTTTAAATTGGTTTTAGAATTTCATTAGCTGAATCTTGATTAGACAATTGATAACCTTTTTGAATGAAAAATATACTATTCTACAATTTAATTTAAATGGAAAATTTTATCAAATTTGAGGATTTATTTTGTAGATCATTTTTATATAAACTATTAATCATAATCATAATTCACCAACTATTGAGTCTTACACTTCAACCAACAAGATGGTACACCGCTATTAAAATATTCTACATAAAGAACAAGGGTCCAATATAATGAAGTAGTAGCTTCCCTTACATCCTCAAATGTTGGTGGCTTTTAAGCTATAATAAAACTCTTCCACATAAACTGTAATCATTCATAGGTATATTGTACCATAAAATTTCTGAAATCTAATGCCTCAACATCCACCTTCCAACAATGTGGTGAATGAAATAGCATAACACATAGAGACTCATAAGATTCCATCTGAATCAGATCCAGATAACTATTATTTTATGTGGACAAAACAATATCTATCTAATCATACCAATTTGTATGAAAGACTATAATGTAATCTTGGATAATTTCTCATAATATATGGATTTTTCACTTTGACTATCCATCTATATAGGGATAGTATGACATTATTAGCCTCGAATGAGTCCCTAATGACTTAAATAATCCATTACAAAAATGCCATGTAAAAACAAATCTATATTATATATTCTTTACAAGGGAAATCCATGAATGTGTATTGTCTCATGGACATAAAACTTTCACTTCTCATCTACAATGTCAGTCTCTTGGATCAATATGTAATGAGAAACATTCAATATCTCATGAACAATCATATAGTCTTAATTTTGCCTCATTAGGGTCATAGGTAACCTGGAAATAATGTCCATCGTGAAAAACTCACAATTTCTTAAAGGGGAATATAATTTTCTAGAGCAACCCACTAGGACACTAGTACTCATCCTTTTATACACTAAAATTTTATGCATTAGAAAACAATACCTATAATTCACCTATTCCTCTATAGAAACCAAAACATATTCCGAAAGTAATAGTTTGTATTTTTCACTCCAGGATGCTCCAAAAACATAGGGAAATGAATGTATCGCTTCTGATCATTCGTAATAGATGAAAGGCTTATAATTATCCCTTTAAATATGATCACATCATCATTATATAATGTCCACCCAAGTTTTGGGTCAACACCAGCATGATTATCCTACATCACTACACACTCGGGATCATATTCCTGAAAACCATTCACCTTGTCTACTAAAAATGATCTAATTAGTAAAGGAGAAAATGTAAATGGAATATGGTATTTAGATTATTTCATTATAGAATTAGCCACCAAACAGATCAGGCATAACTACTCCTTCAAATTCTATTTATCAATCTCATATGCTACTTATTCTTTAGGTGTAAGAGAATATGCAATGATGTTACCTTTTGCTAGTGAATAATTTTTTTAAGGATTACCTTATATAGATACTATGCTTATCAAATCTAACCCATGTTATGGTTTTGTATTGTGAAGATATTTGAAAATGATATTATGCTCAATGTCGATAAGAAATCAACCACTATAAATATAGTGCAATTAGAAATTCAATTCATGGACTACAAATGCTTCCTCCAAATCATGATTAAGACATTTTTGATCAATTGGAATATGCTAAAGTGACACATAAGTTACTACTAACTCCCCCTGTTTTAGTACATCTCCCAACCCAATAATAGAAGCTTCAAAATATAGAACTAAATAGATTCCATGTATAGTAAGAATGAACATCGAAGTGATTGTTATCCTCCTCTTCATCTCTGAAAATTCCTATTCGCGCTGACTTGGCCACTAGAACATCACCCCATTCTACATAAATATTGTAATAGTTGAGTATAAATTAAAGAAGTCCTTAGTGAGTTGATGATAGTATATCACTAATCCTAGAAATATCATGATATTTAAAACATTCCCGAGAAGTGTCTAGGATTTCACTACCTCATCTTTTCATGAGTCTACAGATATACCGATCTCATAAATAACATGGACAAATAATTTCACATCCTGAATCCAAAATTTAAACTTATAAGTCTTGGTTTAAATATAATTTTCATGAAAAATAGTCAATAATATCTTGATATGTTTTACATACTACTCAAATAATAGTGAGTAGATGAGGATATTTTCCATAAACACCCAGAATAACAAGTCCATATATGACTGGAATATCTATTTCATGAGATCCATTTTCGCTTAATATGTATTCTTCTACAAAAATGGAATTTCTATGTACTTGTATAGACCATAACTACTATGAAATGCCATCTTTGGTATTTCCTCCTCTTTAACATGTATCTAGGGATATCCCAATGAAGTATAAATATTGGAGTACAATCAATTCTCCATAACCAATCAAAGTGATAATTTATTTGAGAAAAAATGATTTCTATTCTTTACATTCAATTCATTCAACTTCTATTAATCTCTGTAGAGTCAATTTCTACCATTCTTCTTCATGAAAAAAACATGTTCCCTCCACTATGTTGAATTTACTCTGAAAAAGACCCACTATTCCATTTCATTAATATGTACCTTGAGCTCCTTCAACACAACCAATACCATATGATAATGGGTTATTGAAATTGGTACACACTTTGAATGGGATCTATCTTGAAATCAACACATTAATGGGGTGGAATTCCCTTAATATCATCTTGAAATACATCATGATAATGATCCACAAGTAAAAGAAAAAGATGAGTGGGAAACCACTAACAATATTAAAAGAAATGAGCATGATTTCAATGCTATTATCATCCAATGATAACTCATGTATAGACCAAAACTACTTGTTACCAGTTCTTACTCACTAGTAGTCAGGATATTCCTTACCATGGTAAAAGTAAATGAAACCCATCACCGATAGTAATTGATGTGTTATTTGAATCTATTCAAACTATCCATTCCATGAATCACATTGAAGCTTGTTATCTAAATAATCATGGAGTTACACATATTTTCATTACTAGAAATGACTATATGAAAAATTGGTAATTGATGAAGTTGGTCCACTTTCTTTCCCAATAGTGTAATGAGGGAAAGAAACTAAAAAGAAAACATGACTGGTAAGTCATGTCTAGGAAAAACATTTGCACATATAAATGAATGAGAAGTACCTATATCAAAAAATTTGGTAGAAACCATGGAAATGATAATTTCCATAACTTGACTAGTCGATATTCCCATACCACCATATAGGGGAGTCCGATCCACTACATAAAAATAGACTACCTCCATTATGTGACCCTATCCTTGTGGTGTGTGACTCACTGTAGTCATCTCCATATGAACCTACTACAAAGAACCACATCCAGATCCTTGTTTTCCTAGACACATCTTCCTAGACCCCTTATGAGTTCCATACCTCAATGTTCTATTTAAAAATTTCAATAGATTTCCTATATTTCCACATTTCCAACACTTGTGATAAGGTTTTGAGGAAGGAATGTGGTAATGTTAGATATTTCAATTTCTGAATAACATTTTATAATCTCATGAGGGGGATATAGAGTTTATAACCTACTCTACCAATATATGACTACCTTGTTGTATGTCCATGATCTTCCTCTTCTTTAAAATAGAAGAGTTACTCATCACCACATTAAAAGGTCCACATACATGTGTGGTGAAAGGTAGAAGGAGACTAGCTGCTCAATATTATTCCAGGGCCCTCTCAATAGTCAAGTCCTTGAAATGAACATCCATGTATATTTATATGTCAATTTTCCAAACCAAAATCCTAATTACAGTATGAAGACTGATATCAAACATTCAATCTCTATGTGGATCATTTCTATCCAAGATAGGAGAAAAGTAATCTGCCTATGTAAAATGATCAGATTATGAAGATATAATTATGGTCCAATATTTTAGCCTATTAACTCATTTACTTGGTCTAGGTTTCAAATATTGGGAAATACTTCCCTTAAGAATAGGTCCTTGAATGCCTCTTAAGAGAGACCCTCAAATATTCCACCTTGGACCATCACAATCCAGTACATCCTAGTGGGTCCATATAACATGAAATCAGTTGAATTCATCTTCTTGTCCTCGTGAATCTCAATAATGTCAAAGAACCCCTTAATAAATTTGATGTATTATTGTACATCTTATGTCCCAAAATGACCCAAATGATCTAGTTGATGATGGAACAATAGGTACTTATAGTAGTGGACCATAGACCTCAATGTTATTCCACCTTGTGTAGGGATAAGTGGAATAACCCCTTACTGATGCGGGAGCAGTACGTGAAAAATTGGATCATGTGTGAGAAAATACCCAAACGAAAACTCTTTGAGAACAGTTATTGGAACATTTAAATTCTCCCTAGGGGGGTTATCTCAACCCACATTACCATGTGGTCTCATTAGTCACCTTCAAGAGATATCTTCTAAAACATGAGGGAAACATTTATTAAAACTGACGTTATTAGGAAAAATCCTAATCAGTGTATGCGATAACATAAAGGTTATCCTAGGAGTCCACCAATAACCAAAGGTGAATCCCTCATATAAGAAACCAAGGTCTCTATCCCTACATGTTATTAAATTTCACATATATATATAAAATATAAAATATCTTAATAAGATCAAAATATTAAATCTAATTCACATATATAAATATATATATCAAAATATTATGAAAAATTGATAGATCACCTAACATTCCAATCTCAAATAGATTAAATCATTCAAGGTATTAAATTAAGAAACTAGTATGAATCCATCACTATGTTTAAATATATAGAATTTGATCCAATATACTTATTCATGATTCATAAATGTTCCTAAACCCCATAAATCTATTTCCTCAACCCCATTAATGGTATCTCAAATGGTTGTTACATAAGTGATGGACATGACTATGGAAAATTCTCTACATGCATCCTTAAAAATCTATCTCTATTATACCATATCCCATGTTAGTAAAAATAAAAGAACAAAATTATGCTATGATACCATTTTGAAATGCCCTAAACAATACCACCAGGCTCATATCGGAGAGCGAAAAGACCTCATGAACACCTCCCCATATGCAAGTGGATATCAACTAAAAGTAATGATCTGAACAAGATCAGTCGGGAGATTATAACTTCAATACAAATCCTTTTAATAATAATAAAAATAAAATATAACTACTCAGTGTAAAAAAGGTGGAACAGAATAATATCAGATGAAAATACTGTAATACAGTAAATAAATGGGATCCCTATATAGAAATTAATGAAAAAGTAGTAGTTAATAAAGATAAAATAAATAAACTACTGTATCATTAATTATATGTCCCAACAACACTTATTTTATCACGGTCATTAGATAAACATTTTTTAATAGTCCCATTTCCTTTTCCTTGATACCTATACATGAAGTGGCACACACATCGAGATGAGCATATTGAGTGAGAGTAACGAAACCCATTTGGACACAACTAATGAATCCTTACCAAATGTTACCATTTAAAGTAGGTTTATTCTTTGATAACAATAAATCAGAATGAATGAATAACAAATATAAACTAGAAACCCATATGTTAACCAATCCTCTATGAGCCCCATCTATACATTCTTGAGCTCCATAATGGAAGGGTAACTGTTGGATGTCTCTAATATATATATTCACATTATCATGTAATTGTGTATATTTATCCATTCATGCTTCCATATATAAAAATATTAATGGGCTAGGAAACCGGGCAACATACCCTGGATATTCCATAGTTCTGACCTCCAGGTTGTTATACCCCTAACGGATCGACCTTGATTTTGGACTCCGAGATGTCATGACACTACCCTATTTTCTAGTACATAATTGATATAACCATAATCCATGCACACCCTCTCCCATTTAATGAAAAATCATTTCACATTGGTCCACCTATTCTATGTACATATACAAAACCTCCACGAAATAGTAGCACACAATATAGGGAATAACATACAAGGGAAACATAGAATATCATCATGAGAACATGATATAAATATAAAATACATGCACTACCACAAAACTGGGAATGGACAGCGCCACCCCTTTATCAGTGCTAACGAAAAAGGGATGATAAAGGGACCCCCTTTATCAGCGCTTGTTTATTAGCGCTGATAAAGTGGGGGCCTTTATCGGTGCTTTTTTTAAAAGCACTGATAAAGGGTCGACTACATAAAAAAATTAAAAAAATATATTAATATATAAATATAGTTATATATTTCTATTGATATAAATATAATATATAATTTTTAAATATATTTTAGATAAGTATAAATGTACATTTACACATAATATACTTAATATATAAGATATTCAGTGAAAATGGATTCTTAAAAAATTAAAAACATATTTTTAATTAATAAGTTGATAATTATTATGGAGTAATAGTCATTTAATAACAATTTGAAGAATAAAAAAAAAAAAAAAATTAAAAAAAAAGATCCAAAATATGTTGAAAACGAAACTCAAACTTCAGACAGCCATAACTTTTGATTCGGGTGTCTGTTTGAACTCTACCACATATCAAATTGAATCCTGCAACGAGCTCTACTTCGCTGTGAATAAGAGAAAAAATCAATATAGGGTAGTGGTAAAGGATTTAGGTGAGCATGGGGGAGGTCTCAATATCAAATCTGGGTGGAGGAAAGGGCGCGCGTGCAAGGGTGATTTAAAGGGCTACACTGATAAAGGGTGTAGGCGGTGCAGGTGGGTGCTGGATATGCGGGAAAGCATTGATAAAGGGGGTCTCAAGCGCTGTAAAAATCCCCCCCCCATGTTATTGGTAATATTTTTTTTATTTTGTTATTTTTTTTTAATTTTTATCAGTGCTAAAAAGAAAGCGCTGATAAAAGACCCTTTTATCAGCACTTTTTTTTAGCCCTGATAAAAGACCCCTTTTATCAGCACTTTTTTTAGCGCTGATAAAAGGGGCCTTTATCAGCGCTTTTTGGAGCACTGATAAAGGGGACCCCCCCCCCTTTATCTTCGCCGGCATTATTAGCGCTTTTTCTAGTGCTGTTAATGGCCATTTTTAGCGCTGATAAAATCCATATTTGTAGTAGTGATGTTATTAATAAAAAAAATTATCAAACACGCTATAACAATATACATGGAATCATGTATCACAAATAGGTCTCATGGTATAAATAACCATATACAAAAGTGATCTCTATCTAGATCCATGAAACTAAAAATTCATTCATAAAAATCATACCACGGTAATAAGTATATATATAAGAGCCATAAATGGTAATGAAAATCAGACCATAAGGTTTTTATTGTAAATGATGAGGTTTTAGAAGATTTTTTACCCCTGAACCATGTTATCACACCAACAAGAATAAGATCACTAGTTAAGAACTCCTAGAACTTGTTTGACATAACATAATACAGTTTCCAGAGAATTTCATAAGGAAGTACATTCAATGGGGTATAAAAACACATAGATAATTAAAACCACCATCAATTATTGAATATAAGTCCAATTAATGTGAAATGTTAGTGCTAGATTGTGGGAGACTCATGAAGGAAGGATTCACCAAGTGGTTTCGCACTAGGATATCAATGAATATCAAATAAAATTAGGATGATATACTCAATATTAACATTTAATAACCCCCAAAATCACATGATATAAAATGAACATAACCATAAAATTAATTTTTTGGGAAAATACAAAGTAGAATAATAGTTTATCTAGAATAATAAGAACTCATCGGTTTCTCCAAAAATACAGCAGAAAACAAAATCACAAGAAAAGGAGGATGGAAATATGACATAGATTGATGAAATTTAAAGTAGGACATAGTCATAAAGTAAAGAAATATGATATTTGAATAATGATACAACACCAATCAATGAACGAGGAGTAGATTTAAGAGGTTTAATCAAGAGAAAACCATTGAAAATGGTATTAATTACACCCCATAATGTTTGAACACACATTGACCACTAAAATTGTAATATAGATATTCATCATAGGAAGAAAGAAGAAATTACATATGTAATATGGATGTATAAAAAACACAATTCCCTATACCATGGCTTGAAAATTGTAACAGTTTCCATGAGAATATCCCTAAAACAAATTGGTTTTATGGGGATTCTCAAGACCATAACCCATTTTACCATAAAAAACTTCCAAAACTAGAATGGTGTGGTTTACAAATTAGTGGATGACATTAAACATATACTATAACCATGGATCAGGCATGCCATTTCCATTTTAACTGTCCATTGAGACACACAATAGGGCCACCAAAATATTCACCTGCTTATGGTGTTGCACATTTTGGATAGAAAAACATATAATATCTTTTTTCGAAACTCAATAATCTACTACAAGCTCCCACATTTTACCAAAAAATAAATCCACTTAAAAATCAAAGGATAAAAGAGGAATAATGATTTTTTATATTTGAAACAAAAGATCTTTGGCTTTATGGTATTCCTTAACATTATGAAAAATCTCTATAAATCACAATTATTTTTGATATTTAAAAGATGTATAATATGAATTGATAGAGGAATGAAATATCTCATTCTTACACGATATTGCATGAAAATACCAAAGAATATTGAGATCATAGAGCGTTTCATCGGGACACAGGGGGTGAATTAGTGTCTAATGTTTTTCCCATGTTTTACATTGTCACTAAATATTCTTATATTTTAACATATCCACTATCCTAGTTAAGAGATATTTACCTTTTAATTCACACTTAAAACATTCCTCATAATGAAATGAATGGAAAATAAGAATAACAATATAATAAGTTTTTATCAGGATCAACTCCTTAAAAAACAATCTCATTGCTATGTTAGACTTTTTTATTACACATATTTTAATGTTAGTTTAACTTGAAGAATACATGTTATTAATAAGTTGATAACATGGTTTGGTATAGTTTTATGAATTTATATAAGGGTAGGTATCGTCTAGTTTCCTTTCTATACTATATGATTCAATTAAAGACATCATCACACTACATCTTATAGTCTGTATATCCCTCTAGAATGGAATATATTATTGTAGTACCAATAGTTATTTAAGTGTCAATATTTGAACAAGGTAAATAGTCCTAAATATCATAGAAATGATGGTAAAATCTCTATACATGATTTCATTGTTATTATCCTTAGGAAAACAATTATTTTTAATCATAGTGGCTCTTCAATCTCTTAGAGTCTCAAAAACAATAATAGACAACAATAGAAGAATTATATCCCCATATTCTCAAATTCCTTACATGATATGAACATATCACAAGAAATTTACTCTTCTCCACAAATACCTAGATAAACTCCTAGATGTAATGAATTATTTAACTTTGATACATAATAGGTTCTCTCTTAGAAGGAGTATTGAGTTTTGTCTCTTATTCAACAAAATTTATTCTTGAATGTGATGGTACAATCAAATCATTCTTAATAAATTGTTTTATTAATTTATAAATTTATTAAAATAGATCATCATAAAAATAAATTGGATATTAGTTTCTTAATAATTTAAATCTAATTACCCTACAATATTGAAATTTTAAATACACAAGTGGTAATGGCTCCTGTTTGGCATCCAAGAGACCCGGGTTCAATACCGGGTGGAGGTGAATTTCCGGGATACTGTAGTAGTACTGTAGCTGTCACTATAGCAGTATTATAGCAGTCATTGTAGTAGTACTATAGCAGTTACTATTCGGTAATGTAGCAGCTGGAACTATTCACCCGATTTGGGCCTTCGGGCCACCGGTTTGGGCCTACGAGTCTCCAGGGACTTCGGGGCATCAAAGGCATTCGGGCTACAGGGCCTTCTGGTAATGTAGACCATAGAGTAGCCTAGTTCACATTCTACCGGCCTAAGAAAAGGATCAGAGCAACAAGAGTAGCATCCACCAGATGCAGAGCTAACCAGATTGGAAGAATGAGAGGGTATGACAGCCGCCATTGGGGCCAGGCACCGTGCAGCTTTGTACGGGGAAATGCTATTCGATCAGCAATGCAAGGTGGGGAGATAAGGTGATAAATGATGCAAGATGCTGGGGGAGGGGTAGTTCTCATGGGCTAGGCCTATGGATCATGTAATGGGCATGGTATGCCTATGGGCCTTCCGGTCATGTATTGTGGGTCATGTCGGGCCTTATGCCTTGGGACTACGGGTCATGTACGGGTACCCCTTCAACCCTTAAAAGGGGGTTATCTATAATAAAATAAAAAAAGAAGGCTTTCGGGCCATTCAGAAGGAAATATGCAATATCAAGGGAAAAAATAATTCTCATTTAAATTGAGTCAAGGTTTCAATTAAAATTTTATTAAGACTAGTCTATTTTACCACTTAGTGCAATATTTATATTAAAAAAACATAAATTCTATTAAAAAATCCCTACATTTATTTTATTTTAAAATGATTCATTTTTCTATGACATTATAATGTGGAACTTTGGATTTCATCATGGAACACTCATCCTCCAAATGGGATTTTTATTGATTCCAAAACCCTATCCTTGATCATTATTATTTTTCAGAAATTATGAAATTTATATCCATGAATTTAGATTTAAACATCATCAATATTTATATTTATTCATATGAATAAAATTTTTGAAAACCCAATCATTTCTTATTTAATTGAATTTCACCAAATTACCTATAATTTATATACCTTAATAATGTGTTTTCAGTTCTGGTATTCTCATAAGACATCAATGTACATGAAAGATAATTAAATTGAAATTCAACTTGAAGACATAATATCATATTCCAAAATTAATACGTAAGAAAACAAAATTATATATTTATCTTTAAAATCATATAAAATTAGTTGAGTATATGTTGATTATTTACTACTAAAGTATTGATAGTATTTATTTTGATTTTACCTCCGCCATTAATTTCGAAAATACTATCAAATTTTGGTCTCTGAAAGCTATGAGTTGTTTCATATACACAATTCACAGAATAGTTCAATGGATCATATAATGTCACTATACTATTTTCAAATACGTGAAATTACAATTACCAAACTCTATAATGGTTCATACACATCTATGAAAAAAACTCATATCAAGCTCTGGATTCACTGTTTTTTTGGTCCAAACTCAAAAATGGATCATAGTTCATTAAAAATGAATCATATTTAGTTATCAATTTTATTAAAATTAACTAATATAGAGTCTTTATTTACTCATATAGAGACCTATATTATTTTCCAAATTTTCATCCCATGGTTAAAAATTTCTGAAATACATGTTCATAAAAGCCCATTTTTTTACAGACCATTATGAATTTACATACCCAATATCTATTTCTTAACATAAATAACATATAAAAAAACATATTTAATACATTTTAATGGATTCTAAATGAATCTAAATTATCTTTAAATGTCATCCAAAGGTAATCCTTTACTTGATACATCATCTATTATGCTTAGTGGAACTCTTGGGTATATTTTTACATTAGCTAGTATATTCATTCATTAATATAGATATTAAATCTATATCAGTAAATAAAATCTCTTATATTCATTAGAAAACAAAATTATCCCAATTAATCAATACTATATAACACTTTTCATTTTTTTCTTTTAATAAGAACACACCATTTATCACATATATGTGGTGCACTTGAATATGTACATCCAATCTCTTCATGAATTAACCTCAATGTTTATTTTCCATTTATGATGATTAAAAATCACTTATCTCTTCTATAATTCTCTAGAAAAAATTATCATATTCATATTATTTTATTATCCATGAAAATTGAAAACAAATTTTATCAATACAAGGTACCTTCTATCTACTCATTTGTATTTCATTGAGATAAAATTATTCCTCCAGGTCAACATGTTTTCCTCTTCTTATATCTCTTATTAAAAATAAATTCAAATTAATATAGGGGATAAATATTACCCAATAAATACTTATACTATTTATTATATGTTTTAAATCATTTAAAATTCTTGTCTTATTTTAGATTAATCTTATATCTCGAATCTCTTACGAGCTTGGGATTCCAGCACACAAAACATCGCCAAGAGGCATTGGTTTATATATTCTATGTATATAAGTGTAAATATTATATAAAATCTAAGGGAGACTTAACAAAGATATAATTAATATCTATAAGTCACAATTCATGTAATACAATTGTCAGAAATTTTATTTTAGGTGTTTTTTATACATATTTATCAATAAATGTATATATCTTTCACTCAACTCAATAAAAAATTAGAAAATATCAACTGTATGATGTATGAAACTCAACCTTAAATTCATATTTTTCATCAAACGTCACTCCCCATTTATAATAATATTTTATAAAATCAAAATCTATTCATTATGTTTGATGGACATACAATAATTCTATAATTTTACAAATTTTCCAGAAATATTGGATTTTTTTAATTCCAATTTTGTTTAAAAGGTCATGATCTAGAAATGTGTTAATCATATTTTATCGCCCTATAATGGTTCAATTATATTATATTTATCCTGGCTGGGAGAATACATCCTGAAATATATCTATTTCATTTAAGTATATAATGATTACACTGCCTCATCTGTCACAGCTTTCAATTATCAACATCAATTCCCTATATGAAAATTCAATTAAAATTAAATATAAATATAGTTAGTTTGAATATAATAATATGTAATAGTAGAAGGGTTAGGATCTATTTATCATCCCATAACCCTTTCTCTCTATGTCTCTAAATTATTTACAGATCATTATGCCTGTATATTCTTTTATTCTCCATTTTTGTTCTTCCCTGGGGAACATGTGATCCCTATTAAACTAATATCTTATATGTTGGGGAATTTTAACATTAATTTTTTCTAAAAAATAATTTTAATCAAATTTTTATATTCCTTTGGGTAACAACCCAACCATAATTATTTTATTTCTAGGGTAGAAGTGTTACTGACCTTAAATGATATCACCAAGACACCAAAAGCTGACAATAAATGCCAAGTGAATTAATGGACATTGGGGGTTGATTTTACTTGATGAAAACACAAAATATAAATAGATAAAAATAATACAGTATAGAATATGAAATTCCTGAAAATAAACCAAAGAAATAAAAATAATACATATAAAAAAACATCATAGTACATGGAAAAAATAAATTAAAGTGAAAGGTTAAGTCTCTAAGTAGAAAGATAGTGACACCAAGGTGGCACCATTATAGAAGAAGATGAAGACACTCCCCATATAAAAAATCAATAAAGAAAGCATTATGTCATGTATCTTTATTAGAGAATTACAAAACATGAACCTTCCTTGTATATCAGTAAATAAAAAAATTTCAAATGCAAAAAAGAACCCAATCAGGGGGTGTATATAACACTCAATAATATTTCACCATAGATTTCCCATCACACGCCATTAGAATATGAACTGGTTATAATATTTTATAAATATAGGAGGGAAATAGGTAATAAAAACATCTCAAGTCATAAAATATATTTCATACAATAAAACAACAGGATAAATATTTCACAACCATATCATTTATATTGAAAAAACAATCCCATATCACACAAAAAAAACATAATGAATGAAACCATGGAACTATTTGTACCTGAGAGTGGTGATTCATCCTATCAATAAGTTGTCACATGGTGACCAACATTATAAATATACTTATTAAAATGAATTTTCCAAAATTATTATTATTTTTTTGTAACATCCCAAGTAAGTAATGAACAATAAAAAATTATTATATATGTCTATTTATGAATTAGATAGTGTTTTAGAGGCTTAAAATGAGAATTAATACAATCTTAAGCACGGAATACACTAATATTTTTAAAAGATTGTTTTACCGCCTTTTGATGGAGAACAATTTTGATATCTATCTTTTGACAATTTAATAAGCTCTATTTGTAAAAATAATCTTATTATTTAGGATTGGGACATTGAAATTTACCTTGGGTAAATTTTTGGTATTTTTCTGACCATGTTCATTTTTTTAATGAATATTGAAAAATACTGCATTTTACATCAAAACTGCATTTTCATCTAATTTAAT
The DNA here is from genome assembly GCA_963277665.1 of Viscum album. Classification (NCBI taxonomy): domain Eukaryota; kingdom Viridiplantae; phylum Streptophyta; class Magnoliopsida; order Santalales; family Viscaceae; genus Viscum; species Viscum album. The sequence goes on from OY728138.1 coordinate 898,911,514, forward strand.
TATATGGTTAGATTATTTTTTTTAATTATTCATAAAGTTTAATTATAATATATTTTTACCATCTAATACAATGGTGTTCATTATAATTAATTTCACTTTTGAATTGGATAGAAACAAGTGCAATACTTTTCATAAATATTGTTTTAAAAAAACCCGCTGTTTGTTTTGCAACGGGAATTATTTTTAAATTAATTATTTCAATTTCTATGCTTGAAATTTGGTAAATTGGATTCCATATTTGGAATAATAAGGTCCAAATTATCTAATTAAGACTCTTTTGTTTTTTGGACATTATGAATAGTAACGACGATAATTATCTTTAATTATCTGGATTAATTTGTAATCAAGTAGTTAAGGATAATAAAATAATATCATAATAATAAAAATGACTCCAAAATGTGTCATAATGCTACCTTTTGTGTCATGTCCGACTATGGGATGCCTTGTTCCAAACTTAGGGACCCCATGGAATCAGTTTTGGGTGAATGTGACACTTTATCTTTTTATTTTTAAAAAAAGTTAAATATAACAAAGAATGTATCACCTGAGTAAAACATTTTTCATTATTTTCTACATAAATGATCTGTTGGACTATAAATAGTCATTAGAAAGCTAAATATATTTACCACATCATAGTATTTTTTTTATAATTTTTAGACATTAAATAAATTAAATTATTTATGACATCATGGTGATGCAGCGATTACCTCATTAATAAAGGATTTAAATAAAATGAAAAGATAATGTTAAAAATATGACTTACACATGTAAAATACCAATTTTATGAGTATATTTCTAACTCTTATCACCTTATCCTCGAAATACATCAATGTGGGACCTTTAAAATCCGAAAGTCATTTTAAAAAATAAAGTAACATTTAATACCTTTCCAAGAGTGCACCTCCTCTCCTCTTATAAAAGGCCCCTACCTCTACCTCCTTACCCACACCTCTCAGGCCTTTGGCTCGGCCAAGATCTGCTAATTTTGTCTCTCCACATCCCTCTCCTCATCCTATAAGCCTTACCTTAGGCAGGAATCCCTTCAAGAAACCCTTTTCTTTCAAACCAAAGGGAGTTACCCGATTCAAAGGTAAAGTCTTCTCTAATGCTCTTTTGTTTTATTTTGCTTCTCCAACCCCCTTAACTATTTTTATTCATTTCTTTTGTAAAAAAAAATATTATCTACTATATACTAGGTTGTTATTATAAAATGTATTCGAGCTACACTTACACACACCAACATCTAATGGTTAATGAGCATATTGTTTCCGTGGATGGCAAATTTCTGCATCACAAAACGATGATTGTTCAATATTATTATAACACCTTAAAAGGTGGCCATTAAGATGTAACTATATTTATATATGATATATAATATGTTTATGTTTTCCTTAAGCTTCTGTATTTTTCATTTATGTCCTAAATTTATGGTTTCTATGATTTATTCATGATTTGATGAGGTATGTTAAAGTGATTATGTTTTATGAGTAAAGTATGATTTCATACATCGACTAATGTTTTCATTTCATACATTTATATCCCTTACTGAGCTTTTTTTTCTCATCCCACGTTTTTGAAATGTTTTTCACAGGTCAAGGGAAAGGTACATGATGTGATGATAGTGTCAAAGAAGTGTTAAGAAAGAATCCATGTTTTATTTTATATATGTTTCCGTTGATGGGAAAAATGAGTACTATATTTTATATAACCACATTGTTTAAATGTGAAATGTAATGCATGTTTTATGATATAACTCTCTAAAACTCTAAACCTGAAAAGATCCTCAACGTGTATTCTTGAAGTAACTCTTGATTAAGTAATGTTTAAGGCTGGGGACTTATAGTTGGTATCAGAGGTCGGTTTAGATAACCTTAGGAGTTAGAATTCTATTAAATGATTATCCAAAAATATTTTTTTATGGTAAAATTTAAATGATAAAGCATTTGAAGATTACCATGTTGCTTCATCTAAGACATGTTTGTTCAGAATGGTTTTTCGCAGAGGAAACTGGGAAGCAGTATTAAGAAGGTATACAGAAGGAAATGACCTTCTGAATCAGCATCCTGAGATGGTTAGAATTGGAACTGAATAGTTTGTTGCAGTAATGGCACAGTTGACACAAGCGATAAATGGTGGTGGTATCCATTCACGAGATCAGCCAGATCAACCACAGACGAACATGTTCGTGGTAGAACATTTCACGAGGCAACATCCCCCATCATTCATAGGATCATCTGACCTTGTGCTAGATAAATGTTGGATTAAAGCACTGGAGAAGATTTTTGATGTCATGGGGTGTACGGAAAATCAAAAGGTTAGTATTGCTATTTACTGTTTGGAGGGTGAAGTAGATCAGTGGTGGTCAATGGTTAAAAATATTAGGGATGCTGATGAGATTGATTCTCTTGAATGGGATGAATTCAAAGGTATGTTTCATGAGAAGTATTTTCCTAAGGCTGTTCGACATAGGATGGAAAAACAATTCCTTGAATTGAGGCAAGAGGAAGACTCAGTGGATGACTATGAAGAAAGGTTCACTCGATTGGAAAGGTATACTCCAAATTTTATCTGAGACCTTGATAGTAAAATAAATTGTTTTTACTCAAAATTAAAGCCAAAATATCGAAGGGCTTTAGTTTGTCATGAGTTCAAGAGTTATGAAAATCTCATTCGATTTGCTAAGAAGGTGGAAATGGAGTTTTTCAATGATCAAGTGTTATATAACAACCGGCAGAAGAAGATACCGAGGTGGCATGAGAAAGGAAATAATTCTTCAAAAAGGTTTGACGGTAAGAAAACTAAGTTTCCATTTTGTGATAAATGTGGTAAAAGGAATGCTGGGGAATGTATTGTGAATTCTGGAAAGTGATACTGATGCTGTAAGATGGGACATAAGGCTCGTGATTGCACTGGAAAAGATCGGGGTGATGGTAAGACCAAATTTGATTTACAGTTAGTTAAATGTTTTAAGTGCAATGAGATGGGTCACTATGAAAATGAGTGTCTGACAAAGAGCTCGAGTGATGGGAAGTAGTTAGACTACAAGAATAAAGGGGTGTTGAAATCCTTTGCAACTACATAAGTAGATGTCAGGCCATCAAATGAAGTTGTATCAGGTACTTTGTTTTTTTTCAGATTATTCCAGTGTGATGTTTGATTCGGGTTCTACACATTCTTTCATCTCTAAAAACATTTCAAGAAATGACTCCTAAACTTTTTGTAAAACACCTGGGGGAAATGTTGAGGAAAAATAATTTATATGAATATTCCTCTACTTATCCATGGAAAGAACCTACTTGAAAACCTTATTTTTTTACCTCTAGTAGAGTTTAATGTTATCTTGGGTATGGATTGGATCTCTATTTACCATGTTAAGATTGACTATAGATCTAAAGAAGTTTCTTTTCAGAAATACTTTTGGTTTGTGTACAAGAATGAACCCTTACTGTTAATAACATATCAAGAGGTCGAGAAACTTGTAAAATATGGAATTGAATGTTACCTTGCACATATCATCGAAAACAAGGGAACTGTTCATATTAATGAAGTTCCAGTGGTAAATAAGTATCCTGATGTTTTTCTTGATGAGTTGCCTAGAATAATACCAGATAAGGAAGTTGAGTTTACTTTTGACTTAGTTCCTGATGTTAAGCCAATTTCAAAACCCCCTTATCGAATGGCTCAAATTGAAATTTTAGAGTTGAAGGAGCAATTGCAATATTTATTAGAGAAAGGTTTCATTCGACCTAGCACATCACCATGGGTGCTCCTATTTTATTTGTTAAAAAAGAAAGATGGTTCAGTAAGACATTTCCTTGATTATAGAGCCTTGAATAACATCACTGTTAAGAACTAATATACTTTGCCTCAAATTGATGATTTTTTTTGATCAGCTCCAGGGAGCTCAGTTTTTTTGAAAGATTGACCTGAGATTGGGGTACAATCAGTTGAAGGTAAAGGAAGAAGATATTCTGAAGACTGCGTTTCGAACAAGATATGGCCATTATGAATTGGTAGTAACGCCTTTTGGGCTAACCAATTCACCTTCTATATTCATGGACCTTATGAATAGAATTTTCCAAGAGTTCTTAGATAAGTTTTTGGTTGTTTTCATTGATGATGTTTTGGTGTTTTCTAAAATTAAAGAGGAGCATGAATGACATTTAAGAGTTATTTTGCAAACATTAAAAGAAAATAAATTGTATGGGAAATTCAGAAAGTGTGAGTTTTTCTTACAACAAATTTCATTCCTTGGTTACATTGTTTCTAAAGAAGGGATAACTTTTGATCCTGCAAAAACAAAGGTTGTTAAAGAATGGCCAAGACCCAAAAATGTAACTGATATTCGTATCATCCTTGGATTGGTAGGCAATTACCAAAGGTTTGTTAGAAAATTTTCATGGTTATCTAGTCCAATGACTAAGCTAACTCGGAAGTGTGTTAAGTATATCTGGACAAAAGAATGTAATGATTGTTTTCGGGAACTGAAAAGAAGATTGGTGAATACTCTAGTTTTGGCACTACCTTCCAGGAATGGTGAGTTTGTTATCTAAAGTGATGCTCCATTGATAGGACTTGGTTTCGTCCTCATACAGAATGACTAGTTAATTGCTTAGGCTTCACGTCAGTTGAAGACACATGAGGTAAATTACCATACACATGATTTGGAATTAGCTGCTGTTGTTTTCGCTTTAAAAATCTGGAGGCATCATTTTTTTGGAGTAAAGTTTGAAATATATACCGATCACAAATGTTTAATGTATATATTCACTCAGAAAGAATTGAACATGAGACAGGGGAGATAGCTAGAATTAATCAAGGATTATGATTGTACAATTCATTACCATCCGGGAAAAGAAAATAAAGTGGATGATGCTTTGAGTCGAAAAATAAAGCTTCATTTAAAATGTTGCGTTTGGAACATGATTCTTTGGTTAAGGATTTGATGAAATTTGGCATAGAATTTGTTGGTGCAGGATTTCCTTCTGTTTTTTTAGGTATCAGTGAAATCTTCTCAATCAGATAGAATTAAGTAATCACATAAGCAAGACAACGAGTTGCAGAAAAAGGTAGAGCTGGTTCAGAAGGGTAAGTTTCCTGAATTCAACATTGATAATGATTTTGTTTTGAAATTTGGGAAGAGATTTTGTGTTCCTTGTGATTCATATTTGAAGAGAGATTTGTTATGAGAAGCTCATAGTTCTCTGTTTCCAGTTCATCCAGGCAGTACTAAGATGTATATAGATTTTCACGGGTATTACTGGTGGGATGGAATAAAAAGGGATATTTGTGATTTTACTATGAAGTGTTTGACTTGTCAACAGGTAAAAGCAGAGTGGCAGTTACTGAAAGGGGTGCTTCAGCCTTTACCAGATCCTAAGGGGAAATCGGAGAATATATCCACAGACTTCATTTTGGGATTTCCAAAGACACCTCGAGGTAATAATGCAATATGGGTTTTTGTTGATCGCTTGACTAAATATACTCATTTCTGTGCTATACGAGATAATTTTTCCCAAGATCAGCTTTCCCGTTTGTATCTTAAATAGATAGTCAGGTTACATGGAGTTCCGCTCTCTATTGTATATGATCATGATCCCTGGTTTACTTCTAACTTTTGGAAACGCCTTCAGAAGTTGTTGGGTACTGAATTAAATTTTAGTACATCTTTTCATCCTCAATCCGACGGGCAGTCAAAATGAACAATTCAGACTTTAAAGGATATGCTACATGCTTGTTCGATGGATTGTTAGGGAATTTGAGACCGACATCTTTCATTGGTTTATTTTTCTTATATAACAGTTTTCATTCCAGTATACAGATGACACCATTTGAGGCATTATATGGGAAGCTGTTTCAAACTCCAACTTTCTAGGATGAAGTGGGTGAAAGGAATTTGATGGGATCAGAATTGGTAGAAGAGATGGAATAAAAATTTTAGCTGATACATAAACACATGAGAACATTTTAGAGAAGGCAGAAGTGTTATGCGGACAACAGGAGGAAGGATCTCTCTTTTGAGGTAGGTGATCATGTTTTTCTCATTGTTTCACCATGTAAAAGTGTGATGTAATTTGGTATGAAAGGAAAGCTGAGTCCAAGGTTCATTGGAGAATATGAAATTCTGGAGAGAGTTGGATCAGTTGCATACCGAGTGGCTTTACCTCCGAGTTTATCTCAGGTACACAATGTTGTTCATGTTTTAATGTTAAGGATGTACATGCCAGATCCATCCCATGTTTTGAGTCTAGAGGTAGTCCAGTTGGAAGAGAACCTATCTTATGAGGAACAACCTATCCAGATTCTTGACCATAGGGAGAAAGTGTTTCAAAATAAGTTGATTCATTATGTAATGGTTTTTTTTAAAACCCACATGATTGAAGAGGCAACATGGGAATTTGAAAATGAAATGATGGATAAATACACCCACTTATTCAATATGTAAATAAATTATGGGGAAAGAATTTTATAAATGTGGGAAGGATATAACATCCCAAGTAAGTAAGGAATAATAATAAAATCTTATCTATGTCTATTTATGAATTAGATAGTGTTTTAGAGGATTAAAATGATAATAAATCCAATCTTAAGCATGGAATACACTAATATTTCTAAAAGATTGTTTTACAGCCTTTTGATGGAGAACAATTTTTAAATCTATATTTTCACAATTTAATAAGATCTAGTTGTCAAAATGAACATATTCTTTATTATTGGGACATTTATATTTACCTTGGTTAAATTTTTGGTATTTTTTTGACCATGTCCATTTTTTTAATGAATAGTGAAAAATACTTCATTTTACATCAAAACTGCTTTTTCATCTAATTTAATTATATGGTTAGATTATTTTTTTAATTGGTATTAATGTGTAATTAGAATATATTTTTACCATATAATCCAATGGTGGTCATTATAATTAATTTCACTTTGGAATTGGGCATAAACAAGTGCCAAACTTTTCATAGATATTGTTTCAAAAAAACCCGCTATTTGTTTTGACGACGAGAATTATTTTTAAATTAATTATTAAATTTCTATGTTTAGAATTTGGTAAAATGGATTCCATACTAGTAATCATAAGTTACAAATTATCTAATTAAGACTCTTTTGTATTTGGATATTATGAATAGTAACAACGGTAATTATCTTAAATTATCTTGATTAATTAGTAATCGAGTAGTTAAGGATAATAAAATAATATCATAATAATAAAAAATAACCCCAACATGTGTCCTAATTCTACTGGTTGTATCATGTCCGACCATGGGATGCCTTTTTCCAAACTTAGGTACCCCATGAAATCACCTTTGGGTGAATGTGAAACTTTGACGTTTTATTTTTAAAGAAAGTTAAATATAAAAAAATGTATAACCTGAGTAAAACATTTTTAATTTTTTTTAAATAAATGATATATTGGACTATAAATAGTAATTATAAATCTAAAAAGATTTCTGAAATCATATAATTATTTTTTATAATTTTTAAAAATTAAATAAATTAAATTATTTATGACATCATGGTGATGCTGCGATTACCTCATTAATAAAAGATTTAAATAAAATGAAAAGATAATGTTAAAACTAAGACATACACTTGTCAAAGACCTATTGGATGAGTAAATTTCAAACTCTTATCACCTTATCCCCTAAATACATAATTTTGGGACCTTTAAAATCCGAAACTCATTTGAAAATAAAGTAACATTTTATACCTTTCCAAGAGAGCCTCTCCTCCCCTCTTAAAAAAGGCCCCCACCTCTACCTCATTATCCACACCTATCAAGCCATTGGCTCACCCACGCTCTTCTCATTTTGTCTCTCCACATCCATCTACTAATCCTAGAAGCATTACCTTAGGCAGGAAGCTCTTCAAGAAACCCTTTTGGTTCAAACCAAAGGGAGTTACCCGATTCAATGGTAAAGTCTTCTCTAATGCTCTTTTTTTTATTTTTCTTCTCCAACCCCCCAAACTTTTTTTATTCATTTATTTTGTAACACCAACAGTATATTGCATATACTAGTATGTTTTTATAACAAGTTTTCGAGCTAAACTTACACACACCTACATCTAATGGTTAATGAGCATGCTGTTTCCATGGATGGCGAATTTCTGCCTCACGAAACGATGATTGTTCAATATTATTCTAACACCTTCAAAGGTGTCCATTAAGATGTCACTATATTTATATATGATATATTATATTTTTATGTTTTCCTTAAGCTTATTTATTTTTCATTTATGTCATACCTTTATGGTTTCCATTATGGGTAAACGCGATATCTTCATTTTAGGATGTGCGGACTATCGCCCCCTCAAAGTGATTTGATACGTTAATGCCATATGTGGGACGTATAAAAGATAGAGTTAATGATATTACATATGATATTATACAAGAATTATAATATATCTTTATTTCATTATGATTTCATTCTATTAAATATGAACTAGAAATGAAAGTAGTGTTAATGCGTACGTACGGCTTACCGTCTCCATGAACGGTGCATTTCATTTCATACCTCTAAATGTTATGTAATATTATAAATTCATGCATATACTAGATATATATGATATATATGATATCTAAATCATGAATAAAAAATTTTATATAATGGATATTTAACCACATGAACAAATTTTTATTATAAAGTGTTTATTTTTTACTCAAGTACCAATGATCAAAAAAACGACCATTATTAACATAAATAATTAAATAGTGTTCACGACATGGTAAAAAGTGATATAAAAGGAATAATGAACTTTAAAAAGGTTCTCATGAAATTAGAAATTAACTCAAGTTTATTATTCATGAGGTTAAAGAACAATCAAGTCAAGTCGGACCCGAGGTAAGGGACATCGTCTCAATCTCCTTTCATTGAGGCATACTTTGTTTTATAAACAACCTTATTTTATATGGCGTATAAAAACCTTTGACTTTTACGTTTATTCAAAAGGAATATTTATAAATGAAGAATTTACTAAACGACAAAAGGGAATTTTTTTGTCGTACGTCTGCGGCGACAACGACTTCTCTGCCGCCGTGACCATTATTTGAGTCTCGACGTCCTCTACAAGCCATATCATTTTTTTTAAAATGAAAAAATAAATACCATGTATTACTTTTCTTTTATTTTGGTATTGAAAATGGATTTCATAATGTTATTATTATATCAATGTGTTGTATTGAAATCTTTTGATTGAAATGTGGAAATGTTATGTTTCTTTTACGCATGTTTTATGTAATACAATTATGTTATGGTTCTTGGGCATTGTTATTAGGACGGGTGGATCCATGATAAACTAAGGGAGGTTGAGCCTAATATATCTCTCCAATGCATTGGTTAACGTGAAGGGGTTAAAATTTAAGGTTTCTCCGAAGAGATTTATGGAATTTACTGTGATGGGTATTCCTAACGTAACCATGAGGGTTACTCCCTACGTAAGAATTTATGAATGCCTCAAGTTACCTTTATGTATTATGATTTTTATGATTTATTTGATGAGGTATGTTAATGTGATTATGTTTTATGAGTAATGTATGATTTCATACATGGACTAATGTTTTCATTTCGTACTATTATATCCCTTACTGAGCTTTTTATGCTCATCCCATGATTTTGAAATGTTTTTCACATGTCAAGGGAAAGGTATATGATGTGATGATAGTGTCAAGGAAGTTCCAAGAAAGAATCCTTGTTTTATTTTAAATATGTTTCTATTGATGGGGAAAATGATTACTATCATTTATGTAACCACTTTGTTTAAATGTGGAATGTAATGTATGTTTTATGATCTAATTCTCTAAAACTCTAAACCTGAAAAGATCCTCAACATGTATTCTTGAAGTAACTCAATATTAAGTAATGTTTAAGGCTAGGGCCTTATATTTATCTTAGTACTTCTAACCATAACCTATCCCAAATTATTTTTATTTTAAGGGGGTAATTCAGACCATTACCCATCCCACATAAACATGAATACTCACCACACCATTAATCCAAAATTGATAAGATAATTTTCATTTAACAAAAAACATCCTTCAAAACCAATAGTTTTGAAATCAGATCAATAGGATTTTTGATGAATACCATAAATGAGTTTCAACAAAATTGAATCATGATTTAGAAAATATCAAAGAAATATCTTCGTGAATTGTATATTTTGATATAACCTACCTATCTCGATATTATTATCATAATTTATCTAATATAATTTAACGAATTAAAACTTCTACTCCAATTAAAATACCAAAAAAACAACATATCTTTAACAAAAATTTAATCCCACTTATGCAGGTATAACAACATAGAAATATGGTTCTAATCATAATTAAAAAGGACATCCAACATGAGAATGAGGAACGTAACCCTAACCTTTGATTCCCTGAACACACACTCATGGATTCAATGTAGTTGTAATTAATATTTTGGAAATCAGAAGAATTCAACTATCAAATCCCTCGAAGTTGAGAAGGGGAAACTTAGGGAATGTAAGAATAAAATATACATTTTTTGTAACTGAATTCACTAGGCCCATTATTTTCATGACAAGTAATCATAATTCTAATTTGAATTTATCATGAGACCAGTTATGCCAAATTTTACACAGCACTAGTTTTTAATTTTCTTAAATATGGATTACATGACATGGATCTATTACATTTTATGAATATCTTACAACACATCAATAGGTTGAAAGCTATATAAATTAATCACGACTTATGTTCCAAACACTTTCACTTCATATAAATGTTACAATATGTGAATTCTAATGTTGGATTTTTAAGTTTCCATACTCATTCATAACACTTCCAGTTATTTAAAAAATAATCCAAGAATAAAATAAAACACATCCAATGATGGAATACATCAAACCAGGGGTGCTACACTTTGTTTGACCGGCTTGTTTTCACCTTCCATACATCCCCTCAAGAATTATTGGGCTATTTTTATTTTAAAAACTCTTATGAAATTTGTTTATTTCTTTATGTGAAAGAACCCAATTATTAATAGAACTTATACTCTATTTAGAATTATCTATTTCATTTTCCACTCTCAATTGGTCAAGACAAACATTAATGAACTCTTTCTTCATATATTCAAATCTCTTAGTGTTTGGACATTGTTTTTTCACAACCTTTGTGTTACCTTTCTATGGAAACTCTACCACCTATTATTTTAGGATGTTAACTACATAAAAAATCATTTTATATTTGTCTTTGAATGAATACATTAAAGTATTATTCCTTATTCCATTAATATATATTTATATGGACTGTATAGAATGATACATGGTGTGGGTATTTTTACCACATTAAAATTATTTCCTCTGAAATACATACATCAAATTAATAATCCTTAAAAAATTATTATGATAATTGTCTATCCTCCCTTGTATTATTGAGAATACTTCATTACTTGTTTTTTGTACAGAATTATACCTAATGGTCAAGTGATAACCACTATACATTTTATCTTATCTTGTATTACAACAAGGGAAAAAATTATCAGTATAAATCTTTATATTTTTTTGTGGAAACACCAGACTTTGTGTCTCTTCCATGGGTTAATTTTTTATGAATATTCCATAATCCTCCTTTGATGCATCAATATATATTATAGATTTTTTATCCAGTCATTTTATTTAGTTTTAATTTTATGTCCTTCACAATCACAAAAAAAATATTGAAATCAAAATTACTAGGATAATAGGTTATCTTTTTCGAAGAAACTAAGTTTGATTAGATATTGATTTCAATAAATTCATCAAACTATCATCTTACCTTATTTGGTATGGATATTAAATAAAAATTTGTGAATATTTTTTATTTTCTACGTTTTGTGAAGTTGATTCTTTTACGTGATCTAAATTCATTAATTTTGACTTTAGATCAAGAACCTTAATATGAAGGGTGTTCTTATCATCATAAAATTATATAAATAAATTTACATAATGTTTATTTTTTTCTTTTAATATGATATTCTTCCATATTTATTAATTATGTTATAGATTTTTTAAATCTATTTTATTCATTTTTCATTAACAACTACTTGAATATCAAAAATTAATATGGTGATTTTATGAAATTTATCAAATAATAGATAACATATTTATAATCAATATCAGTTATATATATCTCATATTAACATATTTGAATGATTTATTCAATAAATGAAATATTTTCACTCCAATGTATATCATATTTTTTAATTTACATCTATATGATCTGTGATATAATATCACTTTTTTTATTTTTCATCCCATAAAATATCCCACATGACAACTTATTCTTCAAACTATGTTTTTTCCTCAAATATTTTCTTAAAAAAACTAAGTATATATGTTATTAAATAAAATTGAAATTTCTCATCATACCTTTTTAGTTGAAAGTAGAAAAATGTAACTGTATTGTTTTTTTAATCATCCTCATACTCTATAAATTGAAATTTTTTAATTAAAATGATTGCATCCAATAAAATAAAAATATTAGTACTTATGACTCTGGATAGCTTAATAGGGTTATTCACTATTATTTTCCTTCCTATAAATTATTTTTGGTTTAGTTTCTTCTATTTTTTAGTTTATCAAGGTTTTATTATTTGAATTATGACTCAACATTAAGAAAGATGTATTTTATGTTTTCCATCTTGGATTCTTTTATGTTTTCTTTAAACATTCACTTCATGTGATTTTGATAAAATAACTGGGATTGAATGTATATCTAATCCAATGGAATCATGGAATATCTCTAATATTACTTGCAGAGCCCAGTCGATCACGTAGTACACTAGGAGATGGGGGTTTATTAGTGTCTCCTAATTTTTTTAAATTATTACTCTCACTCTAAATTATCCCCTATTATACTTGAAACTCTATCTCGGTTAAGATATATACATCATTAAATGAACACCAAACCCTTACCTTATTATTATATGAATGAATATACAATAATCATAACATATGGTTGTTGATGATCCTTTTCGTCACAGATTATAATGATTGAAGAAGGGGAATATCATACCATAAAGAGATTCATCATTTGAAGAAACATCAAAAATTGAAAAAGGCATGAACAAGGATTCCATTAAGTAAGTGTCGCGCATGTTTCGTCATGGTCGCACAAGTATACGTGCACGCCTAATATATGGCACACGGGTGACATGGGCGCCCTATTTTTTTGCCCAAGGTCTTCAGTAGCCAATAAATACCCCTTGTGGGCCCCCCATTTCGGGGATGAAAAATTCCAGAAGTTGGATTTAATCTCACGGTTCCCTAGTCTCTACATGAAGTCTTATGTACAATTCTAAGGTAATTTCTTACCAAGAATGGAATACATAATGAGGGGGAACAAGGAAAGAGTGTTGAAATTCACCAACACTTTTGTGCCTAAGTGTCTAACCCTTACGGTAAAATGGACACACTTGCGCTCCACCATATCCCTTCAACAGAACTTGTGCGCCTTTCTTTTGGAATCCTTTATGGATAATAATAAGGTTTTTAGCCAAGCCTTGGCCAAGTATTATGCTATGGGTTGTCCTTCGTGCAAGTATACATGTTTCACGTAGTATACCTATGTGAAAAATACATTCGAGCCCCAAGAAGACTTGTGCGCCTTCCACTTTTTGGGTACCCCTCCTGCTAATTCAACTCTTTTCTTAAAATCCAACTCTCCTCTTCAAGATTCAGCCTTCAAAACCCTTTTCAAATTCATTTATGGCCTGGTTCCTTTGTTGGATTCTTTATCTAAAAGGAATTCCATGAAACATCTCTCAAAGCCTAGTGATTTACATCTCTTTATGTCAGTAAGGTTAGATATTTCATTCATTCAACCTCATCCTTTAAGATGATAAGAACTTTATTTTTGGAATCCTTCTTAGGAGTAAGCCCCAAATTCCCTAATTTGTGCATGTTCCTTAATAGTAAGCCCCAAGTCCTATATCTCCTTAAACCTATGCCTCCATTTTAGGAGTAAGACCCAATCGTAATTCCTCAACCTGGGCCTTGTTTTCTAGAGTAAGCCCCAATCATAATTCCCTAACATGGGCATCCTTTTTATGAGTAATCCCCAATAATAATTCACTAACCTTGCCCTGTTTTCAAGAGTAATACCCAATAATAATTCCCTAACCTGGGCCTCCTTTTCAATAGAATCCCCAATCATAATTCCCTAACTTGGGGCTCATTTTCATGAGTAAGCCCCAGATTCTAAAATTCTCTAACATGGGCCTCCTTCTCAAGAGGAAGCCCCAGTTCTCAAGTCCCATTAACCTGGGCCTCCTTCTTCGGAATAAGCCCCAGTCATAATTTCACTTAACTAGTCTTAACTTATTTAAAACCGAATCACAAGTCCCCTCCTAATTTGGGCATCTACCTCAGGAGTAAGCCCCAAGATATAATATCCAAATCTTCATTAAGAACATATACCCTTATGGAACATGTTCCCATGATTCTTCTCAAAAGTAAGTCCTGGTAATTATCTATTTGGGCAATCATACATACATAAACCCCATATCATTCCTTGTGACTGCATCTTTCATGGAAAAAATTTCCATGTTTACTGATACCACTTTTTTCTCACACTGATCATGACTCATGTGAGCTTAGAGTGTAAAAGTAACCACGACACATCTCTTTGGGCCATTAATCATACATAAGACCCACAATTCTTAACTAAACTACGTGGACATTGATCTCTACCTTAAAAGTAGAATATGTAGGAATCATTTCTGAGGTTCAAGCCCATTAACCATTAATTCTCATCTATACCATATGATTTTAAACTATATCTTAATTCCTGAACTACATGGGTTCTGATTCCTTTTCTAACAAGGATACATAGGTAGCCCATCTGCGGGTATGATCCCAACTCTGAAATATTCCATGCCCTTCTGAACAATAATAAACTTCAACTACCCCATTGAGTGGCTTTAAAACAAGTATGGTTATCATAATGACCAAGATATCTTTATATAATATGTTTAAGGATACCATTGAATAAGAATATCTCACAAATATAGATGATTCTCTATCGATGGAAAACCTCAAATACATATAAATGATTCCTTAAATCTCATACATATTAATCATTGATTATCAGATGTTAAGGAAAAATCATTTTCATACTTGGTAATGTAATAAGGATTCACGAAAACAACTTAAATCTATAAAGAGAGTCTCAGAGTAGACAATAATTCTCCCAAAAAAATGTGTGATGACTCTGAACTCCAATCCTCTCGACTAATACAAACTCTTAAGCCTCATCGATCCACAACTAATGAGCACCTACCTTTGAAAAGTAGGTCCAAATGGATATAGAATCATTAGATGTTTTCAGTTCTATGAACAAACCTGTTAGAAACTGATTGGAATGTTTGATCCATAAACAAAACAAGGTCATACCCATTTCCAGAGGAAACAAAAAATGGTGAACCCGATGTGAATCCTTAACCAAGTTAAATGATGCTTCACTTATTTGTTATGCACCTATTTTAACATAATGTGAGGGCCAACAAAGCAATCAATAACATATATGATCATTCAAAAATGTAGTGGTGGATCTTATCTTGATTATGTCTGTTATATCAAACAGAAACACATATTCAAGATCCCCCTGAGTAACAGAAATGGCTTCTCTAAAGTTCACACCTGTGAATGAAACTTCTGCTACTCTTTCTGGATCCTCGTACACTCTGAGGATGACATCGCCTACTCAGCGTCTTCAACGCTGGGTCTCAAATGCACCGGTTAAGGAATACCTTCTACGTGGTACCATTCTGACTCTGGAGGCTACTTGACAAGAACTCCAACTCAAGAAGTCACTCTGGTCGTCCAGACAATTATGTCCAGTGATCAAGAAGCAGGTGGTGTCAACCACCGTCTCCAACAATTTCGGGTCGTTATCCCTAGAATGCAATCTCCAGTCTCTACCATCTTATGGGAAGGTGAATGAGAAGGTCACTTGAGGCCTTAATTCAAGGAGACATGAGTCCTTACTGAGGGATCCCATCAAAAATAGCCACTAGAATCATGCGGCAATGCGCACTCAACATGATGAGGGTATCACCTTCAGGGGTTCAGCTCAGGTTCCTCAGACCCGAGAATGCAAGACAAACTGCCAGAGGCGAAATTAGGCCAATAGGGATCATGTTCTTACCTATGCCCCCTCCGGAGACAATTGTCAACCTTACTTGATAGAAAGTAATGAGTGGGCACATACACCCATCCGTTCTAATCCTGCTGTCCAGCAGACTCATCTGGCAGCAACTTACTAATCCTACCTGGAAATTATGGCGAAGTATTATCGGCTGGAATCTACACATGTCTATAAGTCACCAGCTCGTCAGTAGGCTCGTCTGAATACAACCAAAGAAGTTCACAAATATAATATGGTGGTAACTGATAAGAAGGGATATACACCTCTTTACAATCAACAATTCTGTCTGCAGTCTTATCTGCTAGTATTGAAGGAAACTTGTAAACCATACTTGACGAAGAAGATACAACATGCACATACACCTACCAACGTTAATCAAGCCTGAAAACAATCTCATTTGGTAGCATGCAGAGAAGTCAGTTAGAAAGCCCCGATGACATAAGTGGAGAAGACTCAACTCTCCGCCCCCACACATGAGTATTGTCAGAACTCACTGACAGGAAAAGGAGGACATGAGCAGGAACACACAACTACTTCAAGCACGGAATGGACGTATATTCCTGTTCCGGTAGCTGAAGTCACCAAGCACATTCTGACGATGGTGAATGTGTAGAAGAAAATCCCTACTCATATTCTGGATACCTACTATAATAGTATAACAGCTTCAGCAACATTACAGGGAAAGAAATGAAAATCTGTCCCTACCAGTGGCGTGACACAACAACAGATCACTCCGGAACAGATACACACCTTTGTTCCAATCTAATATGGTTGTGGGGTATATTACCCCATATCATACGGACAATCATGTCAGTCACATACACCTAATATGAATGGAGATAATTAGCCTAACCTGACTATTTCTCCTGAATAGGCACATACACCTACCCATAATTACCACTTTTGTCAACAAGTGGTTCCCAAAGTGAGTAAGAAGGCGTCTAAGAAAAAGACCCATTCAACATAGTCATGAAATCAAGAGAAAATTTTTAATAAGGCCTTTCTCGATGTGGGAGTTCATGAAACCCTCTGAAAATTATCTGTGGGAACTCAAGATTCTACCATCTCATTTCCATATTGTGGGAACATTAATTCTGAAGGTTTGCATCAGACACTTCCTCATGAAGGCTTGCTTCATGACAGTTTGGTCGATCTCAAAGTATCACCTTCAGATGAGAGTCACGATAACCCTCTACGTGTCCGGAAGATCAAGGAGAAAAATGGTTCATCTTTTGATGTTACCCACCATTGTGGTCCTCCCCATGATGATGAATTTAGCTACGAAAGTCCTCTCCGCAGAAGTAATTTGCATTGCCTGTAAATTTTTTCAATGGAAAATATAGTAACGAAAAATCCCTCTTATCTTGACGCACTTGAAAATGTGAAGACAGTCATTTATGTTTCTTTACCGATATCAGGTGAAATACTTCCTCAACCAGAAGATATCCCGGGGTGGAGGTCATTCTCTAAACCACACCTGAGTCATGCATCTTCTAATTTGGTAAATGAATTCTCTACCAATCCTGTTGAATCTGATGATGCAACAAGGAAGAACCTGCTCTAGTCTAATCAGGTAGAAGAATCTTCATTGAATGATAAAGAGGAAATTATGAATATGAGAAAACAACTAGAAAAAGGTGAAGTACTAGTCATGTTTTGGCCTTTGGCTGACTATCAGTATGACATTCTAGAAACGTTGACGGAAGATTTTATTCACGATATTCATATCAACATGTTGATAACTCTTTTTCAACTGAAAATTAAAATATTATCTTATGATGAATATGAATATCATGTCAAGATAATATAAGGGTTACAACACCAAATTTATTTGGCATCTCTCTCAGTTTCTCGATATCTGAAGGCTGAAAATCAGCAAAGAACCCTTCAACGTTCATTCCTTGGCGCACTAAAAAGGTTGTTCCAGTTAATTTCTAAGGCCCCATCTGATATTCATATTAGGGGATAGGGTGTCCATGGAGAACTTTATTTTACTGTACTCTCCATCCAACAATGCCCGCCCAAAATGGTATCATGAAATGTTATTACCCATGGCCAGCCACAACTAATTGGCTTTGTTTGTAATCAAAGGCTTGCTAAAGAACATGCCTCAACTAGTTCTTCTCAAATTCAGGCATATAGAGAACAAGTTTTATAATTACTCTTTCATCAGGCCAATGAGAATATCGAACAGGCTTCTCGTTTAGAGTGTGCACATCATCAAGTGCAGAAGTGTCAGAAATCATCCAACGGTCTTTTGAGCTAGGTGATTTGAGTGGATGTAGGTTGATGCATCCAACCAATTTTCGGGATGAAGTCCGCAAGATCATGAGAGCTTTTAAGAAAGTCTCATATGTAGCAGCTCAAGAACCACCCCAGCTTGCCAGACTGTGGACTCTTTTAGCCCAACCCTAAGAATCAACAAATATGATTCGAGGAGTTGACCATAAACAGCAGGAACAGACCCATTCCACTAGACTGGGGACTTTTTCAAATCCTCAAATAAATTCAGTCTTCTCTTGATTAGGGAAGAATCCCCAAGAGGAACAAAGATCTGAATTATCAGGAGATTCCCTCCAAATTATAGTTCATCAAGATGTTCCTGAGGGATCATCTCAACAGAAGAAAGTGTCCCATCCGAGAAAAGGAAGAAGACAATATCGCAGAAATGACGATATAAGAGATGCAATGAATTATGCATAAAAAAATGTCATCAATATCATTGTTTCTGATCCTCCAAAACATGTTGCTCACTCATAGGGATCAGAGGAAGAAGTTCTTACCCAAGAGGTTGTGCACATAGAGTCAAAGGAAGAAGGTCTGCGTACAATAAATCAAAGTATTACCAAGAATCTTGGTATTCCTTCAAATAACCAACTTCCCCCTCTCCAAAAGGCATCTAACAAGGGGAAAGGAAGTAATCTGGTTACATTCCACCCTCCCTCTGGAAAAGGCCAGTCACTCTCACTAGAGCAATGATTTTCACAACAGGAGGAAGAGATGAAGGAATTAAGGAGGTTGAATGCAGAACTACTTCAAGGTAGTCCTTCTCCTAAGTGTGCTGGAGTCAGTCAGCCAAGGGAATTTATTGTAGCTACTATGATGGATCAAGAGTATCCTCCTTTACTCGTACACCCTCATAGGTCTAGTCCTATGGGTCATGCACAACAAAAATCGGTGGTACTACCATCAGTTGCAGTACCAGCCACCACACCTGTCCAAGCTCTAGTTATTGCACCAGCTCAGGTCCAGGCTCAACCAGATGTTTCTCAAAAGTTAATGACTACCATTGAGTCATTAATAGATCAGTTGGAAGCTATGGAGGTAAAGTGTGCCCAAATTCAATCGGAGAAGAGAGCTTACCCTAAATGGGTTGATGCAATTCCTCCCCCATCAAATTTTGAAAGTACCACATTCTCAATCTTTAATGGCTCGGGAGACCCAGAGAAATAGTTAAAACATTTTGTTTCTCCTTTCGATCCTATTATGGTAACCCCCCAGCAACAAGAAGTAGTTAAGATCAGGTGTTTTGTACAGTCATTACAAGGGCCTACATTTGTCTGTTATACAAGTTTGCAATCCTGGTCAATTACTGGGTGGGAGAATCTATGTCAATGATTCCTTCTTCATTTCATCTCAACATTACCAAAGAAAATAGTTTTTTATCTTAAAAATTTTAAGAAATGGTAGAATTAAATGGTTTCATATTTCATTGCTCGCCGGGAGGGATTAACATATTCCTTAAGCATATCACTCCCTCGAGAAGTGTTGATACCAATTTGTGTGGAAATTTTGCATTATGAATTACCCACACCTTTGATCCCTGTAAAATACACAGGAGGGTTTCGAGAACTTACTTCGATTGCTCCGCAGATCGAAGACTCTCTTACAAAGACTTAGGATAAAACTCGTGTAATTCCATCATCTCTAGGAAGGAGAATGGGTAAAGCAGATACTGCTACAGTTACGCTTAAACAAGAACTTGTACCTACATCTACTTCAAAACCTTATCTTATCAAAGGGCTCCACCTCCTGAGCATCAATAATAGAGGCCATTTAGTCAAGATTATTAAAGAGATCAAACACAGAAACAATTTGAGGATCTAAAAAGCAATGTTTATTCTTTCGAAAATGAACATGTTCATGGTTACTTCATTTCTGCTCTGGAAAATAATTTGGTTCAGTTGCTCAGCCCAAAAATACGAACAAAGAAGGAGATGAAAACCGTCCCAACTATTGACCATTTCATCATATGTTGGGGCATCCCATTGACGAGTGTTTTGTCTTCAAAGACCTCCTACAAAATATGGTGGACTCTGGACAAGTCAAACTGAAAGGTTCTTCAGCTCAGGTAGCATGTGTTACTGCTACAAATCCAGAGGATGAAGGTGAGTGGAAAGAAGTCCAAAGAAAAAATGCATTGAAATATGATGATTGGATGATCAGAAAAATGATCAACCGAACTCATTCAATTTTACGAACACAATTGAAGAATCAAATTTTGTCTTATGTTATGAATGCCAGAGAAAAACCATCTTTATCAGAGGGGAAATCCTTAATGTAACAACATAATCCAAATAAAGAGGAACAGTCAGAAGAATATTAGATAGTGTCAAAGCCCAAGTTTCCTTTTACTCTGGTAGATTTTATGCCATCTATTTCAAAGCCACGGGCACCGTCCCACCAAACGACATAACCTTAATTCTCTAATCAAGCAGAATCATTGTCAGATGAAGAGTTGATTTTGGGTTATGTTAATATTATTCACTTAACAGATCCTTATTCCAATCACAGTTTTGATCTTGATGAGTCTGAATTACCTGTATCAAACAGAGGAATTAGAGGGAGTTCCAGAGGCCTGTGATAAAGAGGAAGATGTGGATATTCCAGAAGCCACTATTCCAATTCTACCCAAGCTAGAACTTTATATGCAGCAAAAACTCGTGTAAGAGCCCTTCAGTGGGATCAACAAGAACAAGCACGTTCTTCCACGCAAGGCAGATTTAGTCCAGTTAATGTTATTATGGAGGATCATTTAGAGGTTACACCTTCTTACTCTTAGCAAGTATATAGAACAATTTTTTCTAATATTCCAAAGTGAGGAGTATTTCCAACTCCTACCCCGATACATGAAGCATCTACTTCCTAAGAATAAACTTCTAAGGTACCTGTGAAATCACTTGTTCATGTTGAGAAATGCAGACCTTTGGATCAAAAATAAGATTTCTTGATACATTTGGCCAAATTACCGACCAATTTATCAATTTTGGATTCCTTGAACCTATCAAAAGATCTTTGGGAGGCACTCATTGAGGCTTTGTCAAGTCCTCAAGAATTCACAACTGAAATTGCTGCAGCTGATGTCTACCATGTAGAGAATGATCCTGCAGAATGCCATGTAGTGATATCTTTTATAGATGAATATTAATATGATGTCATGCATGGATATAATAGACCTTTGTACTTATTTGGCAAGGTCAATGATGTGGACATCCGAAGAGCTTTCATTGATAATGGTTCAGGAGTCAACCTCATCCCCATTCGTAGTACACTTAGTCGATTGTGCCTCACCGAATCTGATTTATCTCCTTCTACATTGATGTTGCAAGGATATTATAAAAATGAACAAGAACCTCTAGGCGAGATCACACTCAAAACTCAGTTTGGAGATATTGTATCCAATTCATATTTCATGGTTGTTTGTCATGACACTGCCTTCAATATTTTTCTTGGAAGACCTTGTCTACATCAACATGTGGCTATACCTTCATCATACCATCAATGACTCAAATATTGGTTCAATGGTCAAATTGGGACATTGTATGGTGATAAATCCCCATTAAAAACATGTGAATCTCAATACATTGAGGTGGAATTCTATCACATGGAGGGAAAGGGGAAATCCCCAACAAAGAAGGTTACCAAAGTTAATGCTCCATATGGTTTGGAAAAGATTCCAATAAATCCATTCATACATGTGAGTACAGATTAAGTGTTCCCTATCAGTCAAATTTACAAGATAGACCCAAATCTAAATACTCTAATGGAAACTTCCCTAATTTCAATTATGGAAATCAATCTAGACAGCATGGGAGAAATTGGTGATTCACCAAGCATTGTTGAAAGCTCAAATAGAGATGTCTTCATTTCATCCGCTGAAATCTAGTAACTCTATACATCGCCAACCAGGCCAGAAAATGTTATAGCAATGTCATAGGTGAATGATGATGTTGATTCTCAATCCATCATCTCCACATTATTACCCAAGGAAAACCTTTCATCATAAATAAGGTAAGAAATGGAAGCTTCATCCTCAAGATGTTAAAATTTTAACACCTCTCATGATTATGAAAATTCTTCTTCATCATCTACTATGGAAGTAGAAGAAGAAGAGATAACATGTGTTGAAGAAGAAGAGGAAGATCTCAGAGATGCTCCTCCAGCTTTTGAAGAGGGTATCTCTAGCACTATGGATGAACTCAGAGAAATAAATCTAGGTACAAAAGAAGATCCACACCACACTATAATTAGTGCATCCTTGACTCTTGAAGAGGATGAAATGAATAATTCATTTTTATAGAAAAATTGAGATATATTTTCTTGGAACTATAAAGAAATTCCAGGGCTTGATCCTG
Organism: Viscum album; assembly: GCA_963277665.1. Taxonomy (NCBI): domain Eukaryota; kingdom Viridiplantae; phylum Streptophyta; class Magnoliopsida; order Santalales; family Viscaceae; genus Viscum; species Viscum album. Next base: position 898,934,302 of record OY728138.1, read on the forward strand.
ATGTTTCTACTCATCATTTTGGTTTTCCAGAAGAACATCGAGGACTTAAGCAAGCCGCAAGAAGAACACACCCAACTTAAGAATCCAAAATTGGAGCTGAAGTGGATAATCATATCAAAGCTAACATCATTAGAGAAGTTCAATATCCCAAATGGTTGGATAATATTGTCCCGGTGTAAAAGAAAAATGGAAAAATTATAGTTTTCATTGATTTCAGAGGTCTTAATTGGCATTGTCCCAAGGATGATATTCCAGTTCCAATCACAAAACTCTTAATTGATGCAACGGCTGGATATAAATCAATTTCCTTCATGGATGGATATTTTGGGTATAATCAAAACCAAATGGCTCCAGATGATGAAGAATCTACAGACATCATAGACCCTCAGGGTGTGTTTTGCTATCGGGTAATGCCCTTTGTCCTAATGATTGATGGTGCAACATATCAGCGTGCCATGCACCATATCTTCAAACCCTTTTTAGGGAAATTTGTTGAATGTTATGTAGAAAATTTTGTGGTTAAATCCAAACAACATTATAATCACTTGGCTGATTTGGAAGTCATATTCCACAAACTTCTATAACACAATTTGAAGATGAACCACTTGAAATGTTCTTTTGGGGTAACCTCAGGAAAATTTCTTGACTTTGTTGTATGCCATCGTGGTATCAAAGTAGATCCTGAGAAAAAAAGACAATCCTTGGTATGTCACCTCCTCGAAAATTGAAATAATTGAGAGGACTTCAAGGACACTTGTCCTATATTCGGCGTTTCATCGCCAATCTGGCAGGAAAACGTTTACCCTTCACCAAAATTGATGATGAAGGGAGTCACTTACCAGTGGATTGAAGAATGTCAAGAGGCAATCAATATTATTAAAAAATATATCTTGAGTCCACCGGTATTAATGCCACCTATTTAAGGAAGACCACATATTCTTTATGTGACAGCTTTAGGGTGATTATTGGGTGCCTTTATTGCCCAGAAGAATGATGCTGGGAATGAAAACAACCTTTACTATCTAAGTCAGACTATGCTTGAAGGAGAAACCCGATATTCATGTATTGAAAAGTGCTGCCTATAATTAATTGTTACAGTTTAGAAATTTTGACACTACCTAAAACATCATGGGGTCTAATTGGTATCTTGCAATAACCCGCTCAAATTCATCCTTAGTTTTCCAATGCTTATCGGACATCTGGCAAGGTGGGCAGTTATTTTGAAGCAATTTGATATCTTGTATGTGTATCAAAAGGCAGTAAAGGTCCATGCTTTTGCTGATTTACTTATTGAACAACCGTTAGTAGAAGATACATCTTAAGATATTTAACTTCCCAATGAAAAAGTCTTTTCTATTCAAGATAATATTCAAACATGGGAAATATACTTTTATGGTGCTTCCAGAAGTCCAACATGGAAGAAAATAGAGGATCCTAAATTCATCAAAGTTGGGTTAGGAATTGTTCTTATTTCCCCAGAAAAGGCTATGCTACCCTATTCCTTATTATTGTGGGAAGGAGGTACAAATAATGAAGTAGAATATCAAGCTCTCATCGCTGGATTGGAGTTGGCGCTTCAAGCACAAGTGAATCACTAAATGGTGAAAGGTGATTTAGACCTGGTAATCAAATAATTCAATGGGGATTATGCCATCATAAAAGAAGAGTTTATCCCTTTGTATGATTACGTCAGAGAGTTAATGGAAGAATTTCCTTTAGAACCGACATTTTCTTATGTCCCGAGATCACAAAATTCCTAAGCTGATGCACATGCTAATATAGCCACAGCTCTGGTAGATCCAAATCGGGATGACCCAATCATCAGTATTTCCCACCGTAGTACAATTTCATCTTATGTTAAAACCAGAATAGAGGAAATCAATGAAATTAGTCCCATCTCTAAACTATATGGTCATACTACAGGATGGATGACACCTATCAGGGAATACCTTCCAAATGGAATACTCCCACCTAATAGAGCCGGGAAAGAACAAGTTCGGCGACGTGTGGTCAATTTTACTATTTATGATAGCCCAAATCACCTAGAAAAAATTATCTACAAAATAGGTTTTGATGGATTTTTCTTCAGATGCATTGATGGTGAAGAGACAATGCATTTCATGGAAGAAGTGAATGCATGAGTCTGTGGTGCCCACCAGTCTGGACATAGACTATCTGATCAAATTCGAAGGCTTGGATACTTTTGGCCTTCAATGATACAATATTGTGTTGATTTCACCAATAAGTTTCATTCATGCCATGTACATGACAACTTCACTCATCAACCCCCAGAGATTCTTCATACAGCTAAATACTCATTGATATTTTCCACATGGGGAATGGATGTAGTGGGACCTTATCCTTTGGCTACATCCAAGTAGTTTAAGTATACTCTTACTTCTACTGACTTAATTTCCAACTGGGCAGAGGCAATACCTCTAAAAGAAGTCACATATAAAATACTTTTTAGCTTCATCATGTCTAACATCATTACAAGATTTGGTGTCCCTCATACCATATTGATGAACAATGGCACCAATTTCTATTCATCCGAGGTAAATAAGTTGTACCAAGAATACAACATCACATCCAATCATTCATCTCAGTATCATGCAGCGGACAATGGCCTAACAAAAGCCTTCAACATGACTCTTTCAAACATACTGAAAAAATGGTGGATAAAGATAATAAATAATGGCATGATAAACTTTTTCATACTTTAAGAGTTTATTTTACCACCACCCGCACTACAATGCGGTCAAATCCGTATTAATTGATATATGGAATGGAAGAAGTCTTGCCTATTGAGGTTCAATTACCCTCACTCAGAGTAGCTATTTTTGACCAGTCATCTACATATGAACAATCTCAAAAGTGATTGGATGAATTAGAACGATTAGATGAAAAAAGATTGTGCACCCGACACCACGTGGTAGACTATCAGAATCGAATAACACAAGATTTCCACAAAAAAGTTCTTCTTTGTTCATTCATTCAAGGTGAATTGTTATTGGTTATCATAACTCCAATTATACCAGGAAAAAATCTTCCAAAGCATGAGCCAAAATGGGAAGGTCCTTACTCAATACATAAGTTCTACTCCAATGGAGCATATTCTTTAATCCCAATGGATAGAGAACTAATCACTACTCCAACCAATGCCGTATTTCTGAAGAAGTATTTTGTATAATACAAATACATCACCACGGTCCATGCATATTACCATAAACTATTTCCACTTACGTCCAACATAATGTTAAACTGTGTCATCCTTGCTATATGATGTTAAACTATACATCCCCTCTTTTGTCCTTACTACATGACATTAAACTACACAATCCCCCTTACGTCAAACATGATGTTAAACTATGATGTCCTAGCTACATGATTCTAAACTGTACATCACTCATTCGTCTAACATGACATTAATCTGTGTTGTCCCTCTCATGTCTAGCAAGACATTAAACTTCATAACCATCGTCCTAGCTATACGACGTTAAACTGTGAAAAAGTCCCTAAATTGTCCAACATGACATTAAATTGTGTCCCTATTGTCCTCACTGCATTACATTAAACTGAATAGTCCCCTCTTCGTCCAATATGACGTTAAAATATGCATCGTTAAGGTTTTTACTACCTCTTGTTTCTCACACTGAGTATAACTCACGTGAGCTTAGAGTAACCTTCTACCATAACACCCTCTCTGGGCCTCTAACGATGTGTAAGTACCAACACCATTTTTTAGGTCGTTGTCCTCAAGAACAACTTGATTTCCAATCCATTATTTAATCGAACTACGTGGACTTTGATCCTTGGTTTCTAAGATGGGTACGTAGGCAACCTTCTGAGGATCAAGCCCAAAACCAATCTCTTCACATCTGTTCACTTCCATCTCATACGATGTTGATTCTTGAAGCTTCCCCTAGAACCAATATTTTTTTTTACATTGGTTCACCATCGTCCTTGCTATATGATGTTAAACTATTCGCACTTTTATACCTATACGAAAATTAACTAAAACATTCTTTGACACCCTCACCTGAGAGGGAATCAATATTTACATTGATCTCCAATCAGATTATATTCCAAAGACTACATGCATACATGGAAATGCCTAAACCTTTAATCTTCAGTCAAACAATCATTCCAATAAAGTCCCCTTTCACCCTTCACTTGTAAGAACCAAATCTCTATAAAGTGTATTTCTAGAACTATGTGCAGCTTGATTCCCATCCTTATGGGATAAATAGTAATGTTCGAGAATCCCTCGAATATAGCCCTAAGTCTTTGGGCCTAACCCAAAATTCCACTTTCAGTCCCTTAGCTAAAAAGTCCCCTTGTGAAAACATGAATGTGGTATGAAAACCCTGTTCTTCATTTACATCATGTTTATAAAACACACATTGTGTATTCCTTATTATTGTTCGAATTCTGTGACCCTAAACAAAGATGTCCTACACTCTTGTCCCACATGACATTAAACTATAATACAATAACAATGTATGACTTGATTCCCATCAATATGGGATACGTAGAGAAGTCCAACATCTCAATTCTGGACCCAGTCACAACATGATTATGGTTAGCATTGGACTGTGTATATTCTACATGCATTGGACAATGCCCATTTTAATGTATCATACTCCTAACCATAAATACTTCCAGATCTTCGTAACCCTTTTCTTAACTTCTGGTCACAAAATTTATGATACCTGAGAATTATTTTGCCTAACTATGCAGCACGTTCCCTTAGGTGGCCTTGAATAAATAGTCTACATAACGGACCTGTCATCCAAAAGATGTTATTATTTGACTATGAATCCAATTCCCTTAGGTGTCCCTACGTAATTCAACCCCTTAACAGGTTTTTCAAATAGTAGTAACTTCATTCTTTAGAGGAAAACCACTTTTTTCCTTATTTGTCTTAATGAAAATATATAGGGATTCACAAAAATATCAATCCTTAACATATTTGTCCCATAATCTTTTTCATGATATGAATGTATTCATGTATATGGTTTATATTTCCCCGCCCTACGTTTGGGTCAGACCTTCGTAGGAGTAACATTAATCCAGTTCTTCGATAATATTGATTGGAAAGATCCTCTCTATATTCAAGTACCTCTCTCTATATAGAAAAATCTGTTCTTTGGAAAATTTGAATCTCTATAAACTTTCACTGGATTTTTAACAATAGAAATGTAAAATTTCTGAGAGTTCTTTTTCCAGACGATGCAACACATGCCCTTAAGCGGCCTTTCATAAGTAGTCTACATAATAGACTTGTCAACCAAAAGATGTTATTATTTGACTATGTAGCCAATGCCCTTAGGTGGCCCTACACAATTCAACCCCCTAACGGGTTTGTTAAATAATGGTAACTTCACTCTTAGGAAATACTTCTTCTAATGCCTCTCAGTACTTTTTTCATATCATTCCTCAGATTCAAAATTTCATAAGTTATAGTTTACATGTTTTCCCCCATACGTGAGTGGGGTAATATGTTTTCAGATAAATTATCAAGGAATTGAGTCAATTTTAATTCATTCGGTCAAAGCTATTTAAACCTTAAACATTAGCCTTTTTATGTTCGACGTGCATGAATTTGAACTAACCACAAAAGACAAGGGACCTCTGAACAAAAATACAAGTCCTAGCTCACTAAACATACAATTTGTTTGATTTAGGTAATATTGAGAAATTAAAAGATTCAGAGTTTGTAGGATTATTTTCATAATCCTAGCAAAAATCAAACTATGCTTACTAGGCCCATTGGATTAGGTAAAAATTTAAATACGTTAGAAAAATAAGGCATGTGAAAATTATTGAAGATGAAAGTGTTTTTCATTTGATGAACAAGAGTAAAAAGCATATCCATAGATTGGATTCTGTTATCTTTTCCAAGAATTACAAGAGGATATGAACATAACTATTCATTTGATTTACAGCATCCTGAGCTTCATCAGCAACTACTTGAAGCTCATGCACTCGACCAGCTTCACTCTTTTCAGCTTGATATATTGCTTTCTTGGCATCAGAAATGGTTTTCATATTATTCGTTTGAACTCATTCTATTGAATTGTTAAGCTTCTCTAGTTCCCCAGTAACAGTATCTTACTTTTGCTGAAGGTACATCTGCTGGACAACTTTCTTCTTGATCTTATGCTTCAGCTCCTTCAACTTGGTAGCACGATCAGCCTCATATCGGGACACCATAGCCTAAAATTTGCTGATATTGGCTGACAACCTTACTCTGGTCAAGTATTGATGGCACCTCTACTCTTTCTCCCTTCTTAAAATGACTTGTTTCACCGCGGCATGGATCTCTTGATATCCAAAACCGCCAAGTCCCAACATGATGAACAGAGATGACAGTCGCGGGATCATCGAAGATATCTCTTCAAGAAGCACTTTAGATATGATCTTCCATATGTTATTCCATGCCATGCATTGTGAAAATTATATCACATTTTGTACCTCCGGGTCTGACTCAGCATCACTGTCACAGGGGGGAATATAATTCGGCATTAATTCACTTAGAGAAGTGCCCTATTCTGCTCCTTCCCCGGGAGCCTTGTTATTCCACTTTCTATTCCCATGGGGCAGAGGCAGAGGCTTCAACTCTAGATCTAGCCACTAAAATTGACGGCCTTGAATACTTAATTGAAGGTTTTTGGTTAGTTTCAAAGGATTATAAATGTTGATTATGTTGTCTTGAAAATTATGTACTACCACAAATATTATTATCTCTTACCCAACGGTAGATCAACAGTAGGAGAAGGCTTCTCCCATTATTTTCTATCTTCAATAGGATTTTAAGGGCGAGTTTTAGGAATCTCTACCGGGTACAGCTCCACTTGAGCAAGTGTCTATGCAATAGTTGGGTTGTCTATACCCCCTTCAAGAATTTCCAGTTCAGTAGCTTGCTCAAATGGAACTGCACATTTTTTAACCAATCATGGTCAGAGATGTAATAAGAAGTTATTTTAACATGATTATGGATAACACTCACGTCCAAAATCTTCTAAATTACATGGTAATTTAACATAATCTAAAAAGTCATCAAAAGATGACCCATGTTTCATCATTTCATACAATGATATCTCAGATTCCGGGTTAGTCTCACCAGTCAGAGTATTTGATGTGTCTTCTTGGAGACCTTCATCCTGCAGTCTCTGACCCCGGACAACTTCTTCTGATTAAATTACGGCATCAGTTGCAGTGGAAACCAAATACAATGGTGCAGTGGATGAAGCTAAAGTATCACAGAATGGAAGTATGTGGATGTTTTCATTCAAAATCTTATGAAGCGTTGTTAATTTACCCGAAGCAGTCTCTTCTCTCCTTGAAACAACAGTAGGAGCGATATTGGGAACAGACGCTGCCTCATCTTTAGGAGTAGTCTAGTCAGTATGAACTTGCGACTATTCACCAGCATCCCCCACCGTCCTCAGAGGTGGGTCAATCCTCTCCCACAAAGGGGAAATTGAAGAAGCCCCTGCAATCCCTAGAATTATGAGAAATCTTTTTCATGGGTTAAGACTCGTGACTATCAGAAGGACTTACCACTAATGATAAAGCGTTTAGCTATGGACTTATTCCATTGAATCCTTTGCTTCTTTGGATTTTTGGGAGTGATGACATCATCATCTCAAGATACACGAATTGGGGAATGAAGAGCTATGTCTAACTCCTAATCCATGGCTTGCTGGCCTGGAGATATTTCACCCTACTCGCAAGGAGTTTCAGCAGCCCCGATGGTAGTACCACCTGGGCTATACTATAGTGAAAGAACCTCAGTAGTTCCTTTCTTTGCAAGCTGAAAGATGAAGAATGTAATTTCCTTGAGTAACAAATCTTTAACTGGAATCAAGTTTCAATGAAAATAAAGAAATAGGCATACATTTCAGGATTCACATAACCATGCCACTCCTCATCCCCGGAAGCACCAGTCCCCGCAATGGTGCCACGATCTATCATTTTCTTCACCCGCTTGGTGATAAGAATGGAATCATCAGTGGTATATATGATCATATCGTGATCTCTGATGAAGGACCACACTTCATTAGGGTTATCCTTGTAATGGATGTTTATATAAACCCAAAGATTCCTTATTCTAGGGTTGTGTAGCCCCTTGCATAGATCAGCCAGGCAGTTTCAGCATCGCAATATAAACTTCGCCATGTTTGGACAGGCTCCGGTCGTAGATATTCAACATGTGTACCAGAAGGCTGTGATGAGGGTCCTACAATCTTAGACTTCAGCTTCTTCCCAGCTCCTATAACTATAGATAAAGGATAATAAAAAAAGACTTTTTTCTCTATAAATTAATGGTGATTCAATTTCCCCAATGAAGTAACTCACTAGGAGTCGATGGAGTTGGTCTCTTGATTATGACTGGAGGATTATATCTAGAACGAGGTCGCATTGACACATGTCGCGCCTCATCATCCCCAACTGGGGAATCCAGTGAGTTAGCCCTGGGTGAGGAACCTAGTGAATCAGCTCCAGGTGGAAAAGAGTCACCTTCTAGATGAAGGGTTCCATTCTCTATAGTTCTTTTCTTTTCCCCACATTATGAACCAGATGATTCAGCCATTCTTCAGGGTATGATTCTATCCAGTTCTTGGCATACCATGTAGTTAAGTTACTCACCTCTTGAGCAACTGGTAGATCAAACACTGCCCCGGTCTTCTCCATAGATGTTAGCAACCATACTTTTCGAGAAACCATTGGATGCAGCTCTGACCTGAAATGCATGAGAGGGGATAGAACAGTCTACTGTAGACACTTGAATTGGTGTGGAAATCTGTATGGAGCATAAGCCTTGCATATAATCTCTCTGTCAATCCTGGTGTCCAATACACCATCTCTGCAAGCCAATTTGTATGAACTCAGTTCCAGGATGGTTGTTCCATCATCAAAAAACTGCCCGGTTGGTGGGTTTCCATAAGAAACAAAATTGAATTCCTTGAACATGCTCAACCTCACCTTCATATCATAGATTTTGAGAGAAAACGGAGCAATTCCATAATATGCCTGCACTGATGGCCTGAAAGAGCTTCCAGGAACCTGTACTTTGTTATGTACAACATATATCCTGAAATGAGTGGTGATCCATCCCCACATAACTTGGAATGGTTCCACTATTCTCATGGGAGACATACCCAAAAATACATGGAGTAAGATTCTGTGAATCTTCTCCAAAATGGGGATGGCCAATCCAACCATTTTCTTCTCAGCCAACTTGGCTTCCATAATGAAGGTCCCTTGATTGAGGCCTTTCTTCGAATCCATGACTGGCAGAAGATAAATACTGAGCCACAAGGCTAAGAAGCCCTCCAGACGGGTCTTTTATGGGATTCTCTAATCCACATCATACCCCCACTTCTCAAAGTCTTCTGCTTCCAGGGTCGGCCAGAATGTGCCAAAGGAACCCCTCTTCTCTGTTCTGGGACAAGTAGTAGGATGCGTATAGGTGGGACCCTTTAAATACTTCTTCATAAGAAACATATCAATTCGTTCCTCTAAATGAATATCCTTTCTAGAATGAGTTTTGGAGGTCTTGGAATTCTTGATCTTGTAGAAAACATTCAATAATTCTCGAGCCAAAGCAGGAGTCTTCTCTGAATCATTCCAAGTATCCTTGGGAGGGATGAATTCATCATAAATATCACCAAAAACTAGATCCCCCGAGATCTTGTAGACATCCCACAAACGGATGCCTACTTCTCCATGAGTCAGATGGAAAGAATTGGTTTTTTGGATTCAGTGGATGATTAGTTCCGGCACAAATTCATCATTCCTATAGACATACGTCTACCCAACCCAGATGGCTTCATATATCGCAGATCCTTTCACATCCTCATCAAAAGGTGCACAGGATTGTCGCACCAAATATGCCCACATCCAAGTGTGCTTCACACCTCCTCCAGGACGAAATTCCCCACTCCTCTTCCAGCCTTTGGATTGATCCATATGAGAATTTTGGAAGATTGGAGGATAACAATGTGGTTGCAGCTCAGGCTTGTGAGGTTTCAGATCTAGGGCATAGGGGATATGATGCATTATAAATGCCTTCTCCAAAGATCCAATATTTACAATTGATCCTCCCATTGAGACATTTTCTGAAGAAATATTTGTGTAAGTGTGAAACCAAGAATACAGAAGATAATTCGTTGCCTCTAGAATGTTGACTTTTTGCAGATGACCATGACCATACAAAGGCAAGTAGATTCTCTGTGTAAAATTAAGATGATACTTCTTCATGTACATGGCCAAATATGGGAGAGTGATTTCACAGATATCATAGGAATCAGGGCCAACAATGTTCATCATATCATCAATTCACTTGCTTGTTAGTTCATCAGCCGTTCCAATTCTTCTAGGAGCCATTTAATCTGCACAAAGTTCGAATATGTAACCCTTATGTAAGTTGATTTTTCATAAAATTTGTGAAGAAAAGTAAAAAAATTGCTAAGGCATTAAGACGTGAAAGTCCAATTTGGCGTGCAAGTGTAACTGTGTCATGCATGTTTTGGCACGCAGGTATCCCCGCGCAAGTCCAAATACCTCTGCAGAAGCGCGACACGAACATAAGCAATGAAACCGCGGAAAAAAGTCACTTGTGCTATGAGAGAAACCTATGTAGCGAGAGCTTAGATGCATTCAATGCCAGGTGCTTAGCATGAGAATGGGGCACATATTTATAGGTCTGACAGCACACCAACGCACCGAAGCCTATACGACTCTCTCCTACGCATCGCTACCTGCACGCTCAAAACGTGCTTGCCGCCCTTCCTTGGTTTTCTCTTTTACCATGGAGTCAAATCCTACTTCCTTTTAGATCCAACTATAAAGGGGGACTTTTTTTTACGCTCATTTTCATCATAGAGTCTAATGAATGAAGAAGGGGAATACCATAGCATAAAGAGATTCATCCTTTAAAGAAACATCAAAAATTGAAAAAGGCATGAACAAGGATTCTATTAAGTAAGGGCTTCGCAAGTTTCATCATGGTCTCACAAGTATACTTGTGCGCCCAATATATGGAACGCAGGTGACTTGGGTGCCCTATTTGTTTATTCACCCAATGTATCCAGTATCCTATAAAAACCCCTTGTGGGCCCCCCATTTTGGGGACAAAAAAATTCCCAAAGACATATTTAAGCTCTCGATAGCCTAATATTTACATGAAGTCTTCCGAACACATCAAAGGTAATTTCTTACCTAGAATTGAAGACCTAAAGGGGGGAACATGGTCTATGTGTTGAAATTCACCAACACTTGCGCACCTAAGTGTCTAACCCTTAAGGGAAAATAGCCACACTTGTACGCCGCCTTATCCCTTCAACAAAACCTAAACGCCACTCTTTTGGAAGTCTTTAGGGATAATACCAAGGGCATGATCCAAGACTATCCCAAGTATTACCCTATGGGCTGGTCGTCGAGCAATTATACATGTGTCGCGCAAGTATACTTGTGTGACCAATACTTGTGCGCCCCAAGAAGACTTGTGTGCCTGCCTCTTTTTGGGTACCCCTCCAACTTATTTAACTCTTTTCTTCAAATCCACCTCTACTCTTCATGATTCAGCCTTCAAAACGATTTTCAAAGTCATTTATGACATGGTTCATTTATTGGCTTCTTTATCTGAAAGGAATTCTATGGAACATCACTAAAATCCTAGTAATTTTCATGTCTTTACGTCTCTAAGGTTATAGAATTAATTCATTCAACCACATCCTTTATGATGAGAAGATATTTAATTAGGTAATCCTTCTTAGGAGTAAGCCCCAAGCTCCCTTATTTGGGAATCTTCCTTAAGAGTAAGACCAAAGTCCTTAATCTCCTTAATCTTAGGCCTCCTATTCAAGAGTAAGCCCCAATCATAAATCCCAAACCTGGGCATCCTTTTCAGGAGTAAGCCCCAATCATAATTTTACTAATACTATTATTTCTATTGAACTGATGGTCTTATGAACCATCATATATCGTCGGTTTTAAGGCCCTGAATGTTCCAATCATTAATAACTTACTTAAGATCTGTGTTATTTATCACCCTCTTTAATTATTTACTTCTTTATTCTATGTCCAATTATCACCCCAACCTATAGTGTCCTATTCAGAAACCTAGTTATTAGTTATTTTGGGTAACCATTATGGTTCCTACATTCAGTTATTGAAGAAGGTTAAACTATTAATTTTTACAATGCGGGATTCTATGAAAGAAACTCTCATGTATAAATACGTTGTTAACCCAATATAATTTGGATCTAATATTTCATTTTAAGGGGGTAGGATGTTGCACCCATTTATTTTTTGATCTTTTAGAATTAATGTAATCATTTAAATATTCTATATTTCAGTTAACACTGAATATAGATTGTGTTTTATGAATGAACTTTTCTTTACTTGAATTTCACAGAACACCCATTTAATCATTCACTATATACAACACATAGATTTGATTTTGTTACATAAAACACTATGTTTAGATTATGTTACATACTATAGAGAATTCATTAGATATATTTCATTACCGTCAAGGCAGTGTTTTATTGAACTAAAATAAACTATTAATAATTTTATTAGCATATTGTAATAGTTACCACCTATCAATTAGAATGGACGTTACAAAGAAGTTTTACTAAATTTTAAAAATAATATTTATAAAATTATATTGAATTAATTCTTTGTTTATCAAATATTTAGAAATGAAATAAATAACTATTTGAAATAAATAAATTCAAATTCAAAGAAAACTATTTTTCACTTTAAAAATAGAATTTTATTTAAATATATTATTAAAACCATTTTATTATTTTTTTCAATATAATTTATATATAAATAATTCAATCATATTTTTTTTACAGCAACCCAATATATTTGAAAGGTATAAGATATAGATAAATCAAATATTTTGAATAAAAAGAAGTATTTTTTCTAAAAGTTGATTTTACTGCATTTTAATGGAGATCCTATTTTAAATCTACATTTGGAAACATTAGTATTTTTTATTTGAAAAAGTAAAATTTATTTTCGAAATAGGAATTTCGAATTTGTCTTTGGGTCAGTTTTTGGTATTTTTTTGTTGGACATTAATTTTTTGAAGAAGAATGAAAAACAGTAAATTTTAATTGAAATCTTATTTTTCGTCTAATTTAATTATTGAGTAAAATTATATCATAAATTAGTTTTAATGTATAATTAATTCAGTTATATAACATTAAATCCAATTTAGGACATTGGAATCAATTTTACACTCAAATGGGATATAAAAACAATTGAAACATTTTATCTTTTTTTCATTAAAAACCTGTATTCCCATCATGTATGCTGGATAAATTTTAAATTAATTTTAAACAATTTTATTTCTGGAATTTGTAAAAATTGATTGGATATTTGGAATCATAATAATTTATTATTTCTAGTAAGTTAAAAATGGTATTTTTACCAAAAAGTGTAGTGAAAGTACTTAAATTTAATTATAGTCATTATTGTATAAATGAGGTTACTTAGTGGTTAAATAATAACTTAAGGGAAAAACTACAATAAAAACATGTCAAAAATCCATTTATAGCCATATTACGACCAGAATCTTCCTTATCTCAATCATTGAAAATTATTGTAGGCACATGATATAAATAAGACATCCCAATAGTGTTTGCCTTTTTAAATTTAGAAGAATGCCACTCCACCGCCACTATAAAAGGGAACTCACCAATTCAAACATTCACACCTATCAAGCCATTCGACTCATCCAAACCCTTAAAAATTAAGTTTAAATATTCCCTATGTTTGTTCTATGTGCCTCTCTATGATGACCTAGGTTTTTAAAACATAGATATTACATCATTTTAGAATAATTTTCATCACATTACACAAATACATTTTTGAAGACAATAATAGTTTAGTGTCTTTGGAATCATGGAACACATTGTTTTACATTGGTGATATATCTTCATCATATTTGATAAATATATTCCCCTTTAGTACTCCCATATAGAAACATTATTTATGACCCAGGGAATGAAAATATTAGAAAGGGTGGGCTTAGATTTATACTAAGGTTAAACAAGATAGATATATAAGCACATCATGTGAATAATTTTATGATAACTTGATCATAACAATATAAGATTATACCCTATATATAAAATATCATCAAACATTAATTCTGGAATTAATATTGTTAGTTCATAAGATTTAAATGATAATGAAATTAAGAGCATAATTCATGAAATAATAACATAAGAATAAGACATGGAATTTGTGACAGAGTCATAAACATATAATATCATTCACTTTAAGTCAAGGCGCATTACCAAATAATAATGAAAAAATTTATCTAGAGTAAGCCTATTGAGCGAGACACACCACCAACCCCAATCGTTATCATTTACATGTAATGGATTGGGATTCCTTATCTTCCCATAGTGGATCAGGTTTCCCCATTTTCTATAGTGGACCAAACACATCGGCATGCTTCAATCATTATATCATGAGATATAAATCATTACCCAAAGAATTGTAGGGATATATAGGTCTCACACATCACATAATTAAAATGATATATATGTGTTACACAAGAATATAAAACATTCATCATATTATAACCCATTGAATGAGGTTTCATAAAAATAATTCCATCATAACATTTCCCATTGAAAAAAAGTGATTCATATATATCATTATAACATAAAAATATCATTCATGGAAAGAATAATAAAGTTATCATTAAATAATACCCCTAGTAAATCATAAGTAACAAAAAATAATATATTCTTATATGGAAAATAATTTTTTGAGACCACTTCAAAACAATTCCTATGGAAAATACGCTTTCTACTTTGAAAATATTTTCTTTTATTAAAATGTCACCCAATTTTAAAATAAAACATTTAATTTAAAAATATCTATTTAATATTTTAAGGTAATATTCAATTAATTATATAATCATGACATTAAAAAAATTATTTGTGCTTTATAGGTAAAAAAACATTACTTTTGAACTTTTTCCAGAAGACTAACAAAGTACATCATTTAGAAAACAAAAAAAGATTCCTTTCAAAATGTGTAGTAAAAAATAAAAAAATAAAAAAAAGGACTTCAAACATCCATATTAGAATAGTAAAAAACTATTTTTAATTTTTTTTATAAAACATAGATATGGAAGATGAATATTCCTTAACGGATACTTGAAATTAAATATTCCAAAATATTGATGTGATTGTGAAGTAAATACTCAATAATTTTAAATCATTAGAATTGTATGGACCATGAAAGAAAAAAATTATATGGATTTAAAAATTAAAAAATATTCAGGATAAGACTCATAAAATATATTCATGGGGAGTTTATACACCATGTAGAGGAAACCAGTATTGCATTAGACATGTGTCCCGAGAAATTAAAGTGAGACAAAAATCCATTACTAATTGAGTAACTTCAGAATCTTGATCTCTATGAAAGAATAACATAATCTAAATCATTTAATATAATTTAGTAATGTAAATTAATGATTTAAAATTTCATAAATAAGTATATACATGAAACAATAGAAGAGAATAAGAAATATAGAATGTAGCTCATGGAAATAAAAAGAAAGTGGAAATTCCCAAATCTTATGCCATGACTCTAATAATACACATAAAAAACATCAGTGAAATGAATATAAATTTATTAAAAATATAATAAAAAAAATATTCATTTATATCATATAATTTTTTATTCACTTACTAATTTATATTATCGAGTTATTAACAATTCAAAGTTTATGTTAGGTTTCGGTAATTACTGCTTTGAATCCAGTACATGTTTTGATTTGTTATTCATGGTCCCTGTTATTAGAAAATGATTTAATTACTTATAGAATGATAACCCTGATATAAATATCTTATGTATTTACTATATATATATTTATGTTTATCTTTAAAATATGTAAATATAAAATTAAATATATCATTTATAGAGTCAGTAGGCTGTATGTACGTAAGAATGATGGTTCCATTTTATATCTTATTAAAATAAATAAATAAATTAACATATATATATATAATATATTAGAATTATTATTTAAAAAATATAAAATTATTTTACTAGACCAATCATTATTACATTCCATATATAGTGTTAATGAATCACATCGCTCTGAGGAAGTGGTAGTCTACACATTCACAAAGGAAGTTATTATATTTCCAAAAAATGAAAGAATGAAGGTATATTTTATATAATACTTATAAAAAAACAAATAAATAATAAATATCATGTATATGATAAAAAATAGATTGTCCATAATAATTCCCAACCATGGTAGGTGGTAATGGAAAAACGAAAAACTTTGTTTCATGAGGTGGTAGTTCATCAAACACAAGAACGATATGTTCATTACCCATTTTATGGAAGTGTATATTTGTGTAAGTAAAACCATTAATATAACAACATCTCATTATATATAAGATAATTTGGTTATTATGTAGAAATAAAATAAAAATAATTGAATGGTTTTAAGGAATAAATAAAACGACAATGTTTGTTGATGAAGGTCTCCATTTCCTTAGGTATCTCCTTTTGAGTTGCAAAAAAAGGCCTCTATTTGTTGGATTTATGACAAATGCAAGAATTGAAAGATGAATTTAGTGATTTTGGAAGGATATTTAGATATTTGTTTCTGAAACAAATTGGTTCTAAAGTGTGAGTAAAAGAGAAGAAGTGGTGCACATTTATAAGAGAGGTGATGGGCACTTTTAAAATTTATCAAAAAATTAATTTATAACAAATTAAATCATAATAAAAATACATATAAAATTTAATTTATTCAAATAAAATAAATTATAAGGTTTTAATATCCTCAAAAAATATATTTTAGATAAGTTTTTGGGGTCTTTTTAATTATTTTATTTTTTTATTAACCCTTAATCAAATTGTTTTAATTTTAACTATGGTAATAGATTTTTCTAAACTAAGGGGATGTAATTTGTTACTTATAAATGGTCAACTGGGACATGAATGGAAATTTTATGATATTTCAGCCCATATATCATCCCATTTTATACATATTTAATATTATTATCATTTTAATATAATTTAATAAAATATTATTTTCATAAAATATTGTAATTGTCATGTTTGACACTATTCATTACATTGACTTTAAGAAATTCAATACAACAAGTAAAATAGATCCAATTCACTTAATACACTGCTAAAATGTAATATTCACCCAAAACATTCATTTATCACATTAATGAAGTGAAATTTTACTTCATTTTAACATTCAATTTCATTTAATTGATTGTTTCATTAATTGAATAATTACTACATCATTATTTTGTAATTATTTATGAAAAATCTTTCTTCACTAAAAATTAAAAATTAATTTCTATAATTTAGATAAAAAAATTTAACTTTAATAATAGTATATATTGTCTATTATATCATTAAAATTCCCCAATATTAAAGATATTATACTTATTAAAAGTTAGATTGTGACATTTTTTCAATCTCTTTATTTTTAATAATATCTATGACATTTCATGGAAAAGTTTCCATTAATATAATCAAATTTTATCATTAGGAGTAAATGTTTCAATTAGCTTCATAAAATTTAGTTTTTCCATGTTTAGGTAAGTTAAATAATATTTATAATATTATTCTTACCCTTAATTGTCTGATTTATCTTTAATTATGGTATTAAATACTACTAATGTTATTGTTCATATTGGAAAAAAAATAAAAGGGACATAATTACTATATTTTTATCCTTGGAATAAAAATAAGGAAACTATTTTTTATAATTATAAATTCATAATTTGATGAAATTAACATAAAATTAATCCTATTTATGGAACGAGAAAACATGTTTTTAATGTGAAAACGTTCAAAAGATTGAAATGTTTTTATATAAAAATTTAATATTAAATATATTAAAATGCCCTAAATTATATTAAATGATAAAAAAATTGATCTAAGTATACTTTAAATCCATAAAATATATGATTTTACAATAAAAATTAATTCGATGAAAATTTTGTATTCAAATAAAATGTAACATTTTTCACTATTCATTAAAACATGAACCTTAACAGAACAAATACCAAAAATTCATCCAATGTAATATTTGAAATCTCAATTTCAAATAATAATTTTATTTTATCCTATTAAAATTATTTATGTGTAAAAATTTAGATTTTAAATTTTTTACTTTTTTAAAAACTGGTAAAATTACACTTTTGAAAAATAAAGGGTTTTATGTGTAAGTTGGGTTGTTCTTCCGTTATTCCTATAAAATCTATTGGATTAATATAAAAAATTTAATAATATTAAATATATCTTTTATTAATATCATTTAATAATTTCAATTAATTTAATTTATTATGATAAAAGGTCTTTTGGGACAAAAGAATAAAAATATTTCCTTTATATTCATTTGTTAAATTTTTTAGATTATAATTAATTGGTAACTAATGAAATAATTTTATAAAACATATATTTTCACAATTTAGTTAATGCTATTCAGAACCACTAATTTTAAAACTATTTTTTATCTTATTATATTAAATAATAATATTTTGATTATATATTGTTGTTCGAAAAAACTTGTTCTTGTATGTAATGCATTCCATTAAAAGAACTCAGCATTGTTTGTCACAAAATCCAAACATAGTGTTGCATGTTCTACAATCTAATCTTAGTGTTTTTAATAGTGTAATATTAACTTGGTGTTTCATATAGCACAAGAAATCATGAATATTTATTTATTTACTGAAAAAGTGGTTCATTAAAACTCAGGGTGTCACATTTTACTCCCCTTAGAATTAATTTTACCATCAAAATTTGTATGTGTTTCCAATGGTTTAATACTTGATATTTCATTTCATAGAAACCCAATTCCTTAAAATAAATAATATATATTTCTTTTAAAAATGAATGTTAGAAAAATAATGGTTATCCAATGTAACTCATATCTGTGTTTCCAAATTGGAGAAGATTGGTGGAATGTAAATATATAAACTTGGAAGAGAAATATAACTATCATGTTCTAATGGAGTGTGAAATAGAAAATGGCGAGTAGAAATTTAAAAATTCATAAGGCCATAAATTTGTGATGATCTAAGGGACCATTTGATTCATCATAAAATACGAAAATAGGATAAATTTTTTTCTTCTTAAATCCTTTCTATATAGTAGAAAAAATTTCATGAGAAGATATAATAACGTGATTTCATCACAATCTTGACATTTATTGTTTCTTGATCAATTTCCAATTCATCCCAATTCCCTAAAAATAATGGTGATTTTTTCATTCCTAAAGTGTTAGAAAATAATGAGATCCATAAATATAAAGGTAGGTTATTTCGTCTGTCTTTATCACAACAAAAATGTTTTCATAAGTTATACCATATAGATAAATCCTCATATGAATAGATAATACATTAATCTGTAAAACCTCATCCAAATTCTAACACAAATTGTTCTCTTAATGGTTAAAGTAATAAGCCTTAATAATGATGAAGGTCAAATTATTTAGAAATAAGGTCACTAAATTTATCAAAATCAAATAAACATTAACCCTTGTATATCATAAAGTAACTCTTTTTTGTCACATATAAAATAGGTAAATACCTTCGGCAACTGTACACTCGATCTATTTTTCTAAAAGAATCTACCAGCATTTTCCCCGATCCAAGAGTATAGATAGTCACAATGTAATAACCATGGAGGAAATCTAATCATCGCCTCTATCTCGATTTCACACACTTATGAGAGAAGATATACTTGAGACTCTTGTGGTCAAAGTCTACGATAAACTACTCTCCCATCAAGTAGTGTCTCCAAATCTTCAATGTGAGGACTATAACTGCTAACTAAATATCATGGGTTACATAATTCAACTCATGTGGTCTCAACTGTCTTGAGCCTTAGGCAATCACCACTTTCCTTGGCATACAAACACAACCAAACCCTATTCTTGATGAGAATAGAATACTACATACTATGCACCCTCTGTAGGTAATCTCATGATGGGAGTGCTCATCAAACCCCACCCCAACTACTAAAAACTCTATTGACACTTCTATGTCCATAAAAAAGGCTTCCCCTTTAATGTTAAATAGGTCATGGTGATTCTACTCTGTAAAATTTGGGTTCAAACCTCTAATAGTACCCATCCAAAACCAAGTAAAATTTCTACCATAGTAACACACCTAAGAGGATCCCTAGAAAGAACTGCCTCAATATTAGTTAGATCCATTGCATATCCATCCTCTGAAATGAAATGTACCAGATAATGGAACCCTTGTATCCAGAACTGGAAGATCTAGAGCTTCTCGAAAAGCTGGTTCTCTTAGAGTGTGTCTAGGACCATCCTCATGTGTATTAGGTACTCATCCTTAGAGGTCGAGTACACAGGGATGTAATCAATGAAGAACACCTTGACCCAATAAAAGTAAGGATGGATGGTCTAGTTCATGAGTCCCATGAACACTACATGGGTTTTACTCATTCAAAAAAACATCACCAAGTAATTGTAGTTGTAACAACACCTAAAATCTATCTTCCATATATCCTCATCTCTTACTCAAAGCTGGTGATATCCAGATCTTAGTTATATCTTTGAGAACCATCGTGCCCATTTCAATTGATGGAAGAACTCATCGATCCTTGTTATTGGAAACTTCTTCTTAATGGTCACCTAGTTTAGGTTCCAAAAGACCACACATAAACTAATTCACCAGTCTTCCTTCATGGAAAACAAAACTGGAGATTCCCAGGGTGAAACATTGGGTCTCACGAAGCACTTTCTCTGCAAGTCCTTCAGTTGTACCATCATCTTACGAAGCTCTATGAGTCCCATTAAATATGTAGGTGTAGATACAAATGTCAAACCTTACTATAGATCAATTAATAATTCTACCTCTTCATGGGGAGGTAACCCTAGAACATCCCCAGGAAAGATGTCCTCATACTCATTTACCACTACAAGAAACTGAGGACTCATATCATCCACTGTTTCGAGGATCGGGCTAGCCAAATTATGAGAGATAAGTTGAACCCTACAATGTGTGAGTCCATCCAGCACTTCTGGCATTTTCCTTTCTATAAAAAAGGAAAAATTGGTTCAATAACTGGATACACACCACACTCTGCGGCTAAAATAGTCAATCTAAGTATGGAATATGGATAATTATTCCATACCGATAATGAGGTCATAAGGGCTCAAATCCACTACCAATATATCCCAACCAAAACTCTCACATCATAAAGTAAGTTCACACTCTTCGCACCAGTGTGTGATCACCAAATCCCCTCCCATATTAGTCTATTAATGTAAGGGTTGAGTCAACAATTTCACCATAATATAAGAATATTGAACAAGGGTCATGGAAAGAAAAGAATGATTTTAGTCTATGTCTATCAAAACATTAGATAATGTGGAAAATTCATAGATCATAACATTAATAATCCTTAGAGACTTGGTGTCATGAGCCTCCATTTCCTACGGTCAGCCTCATCCATGTTCACCAGCTCCCTAAGCATGTCATGGACCACATGGGGTTGGTGATTGTAATACATAAATCCGTCATCCAGATCTCATCGCCTGAACTGCTACTATTGTATTTCTTTCAGCTTTTGGACCACCCATCTCTTACCTTTGGCTCTATATCGGTGGTCCCTTGATCGTCTCTTGATCAGTTGGGTGATTGGTCATGCAATCTTAAGCTAGATGTCCCTAAATGATGCACGAGTAACACGTCGGGTCCTTTAGTTGAATTTATCTAACATGGCATCCCAAACCATTGATCCTTTGTCCTATGGTCATCCCCTAGAGTTACTAACCCACAAGGGTCCCTAGGAGTAATGTCGACTACTTACCACCGAAGACACAACAACCTGGTGCCTGGTTGTAAGTTCTATTACCGGTGTCTGCTCCACTAGAAAGCTCTCGACTACAAGAGCTCGCTCCGACACCCCATTATTTGTAAGAATTATAAGGGATATCATAGATCCCCTGATCTCCCTATGTATTCCCAATTTGAAGCTCCGAGCCATTATTAACGGGACTCATACCATATCCATGGAGTACCATGAAAGATCAGTAATTCTATGTAATCTGCCACAGTCTTACTACACTTCTACAAATAATGAATCTCATGTATGTGTATCAAGCATAATATAGCTATAAATAACTCATCTATGAAGAGATACTCAAAATTATTCAGAGATTGATTCATATCATCGTGTGTCCCGGTGAATACTCTCCACCATCACCCTACTGAGCCTTGAAGAAGACTCGTGGCTAGGTCTGCCATCTGGTTCGAAGGTATCCTCACAAAGAGGATGATATGTGTAATGACCTCCATCCGATCCTTAGCTACCTAGGGGACTATCTCACCTTATAAACTAGAAGTTCAATGCCTCTAGAACTCTTGCAACACACTCATCCTGCGTGCATCCTCAATAGGTAGAGCTAGTAGAAACTGATTCTTGAATGGTGGTGGTATCACTGGAAAACCACCCAAAGTGCCTATCTCCATTACATTCCAATGTACTGATTGCTCGTCACTAGGTGGATCATCTTTCTGATCATGCAATAGAATCATGGTTGTCTTTTAATGTGGAGGAATCCTAAAGCAGAACATGATTTACAACCGTCAATAGAGTATACATAGTGACCTGAATCAAGGAGGACATGAGAGCACACCCAAATATTATATGATGCATATACCACTGTTTTCACTACAACTAGTGTTTTCATGTACCGAGTCAAAAATCATAATTTAGAGTTTTAGTTTATGGATATTTTTACCTCTGCATGAACACTATAATCCATAGACTAAAAGCTAAACTCGAAACAGTTAACATTGTTTCCCCAAACAAATATCATATATTATTGGTCCATATGTATAATTGACACAACTGATAACATTATATCACAACCCATCCGAGAGGGTCCCATGTTTTGACTACCCCAAGACCACCTATAATTGGAATGGGGCTGTCAAATAGCCCTAAGTAGGTATATCTGACAAATGGGAGGTATTTTCTTATGTACCTGTACATACACACACATCTCCAATCCCAGAATGTTGCAAAGAAAAACACTAATTAAACTAGAATGCATACCACTAAGATACCAAAAATAAACTAAGACATTAGAAAACTGAAAAATTAATAGGGTCAGAATACAAGACCAAACAAAAATATTTTAAAAAAGATAATGCACGTGTTTTTGAATTTCATCTATAGAAAACCCTATCTAAATGGAAAAGTACTTGATAGCTGGCTGAAGTCATAGGGGCATTGTAACACCCCGATATTTTATGAAAAATATTCTTTTAATAATGTCTTGTGTAGTATGCTACACCCAGATTACCTTTCGCTATACGCAACATCGTATTAGCTTGTAGTATACGCAACACTATTCTTGGATCATGTTACACGGAATTTTTATAATAGTTATTCTACGCGACATTGAGTATATATATATATATATAATGTATAAATGAAATATGGTTGGATTATTTTATATGAAACAACGAAGGATTCTTGCACAACATGCAACCCGGACTTGTCTTTCATTACATTCAATCGCGACCTTCCTTGATAGCGTGTGTTGTACGCAATACCAGGTTTTGCTAAACAACGATATATTATTATAATATTATTATGAACTAGCTTTTATAAATATTATTAACTAAATTTTTAATCTTATAACATTATTATTCATCTTTCACATTTTATAAAACATGGTATAAGAACAAAATAAATTTTTCTGGTAAAATAAGTATTTTTCAAAAAATGCAGTTTTGCCACCTTTTGATAGCGAACCCACTTTAAATCTAGTTTTTGACATGTTTATAAGTTCATTTTGAAAAAATAAAATTCTTATTTGGAATAATAATATAAATTTTTACTTTGGATAAATTTTTCATATTATTCTGGTAACTTTCATATTTTGATGAATAGTAAAAACACGCTATATTTTAATTAAAATTAACTTTTTTCATCACAACAATTTATATGGTTAAATTATAATATTGAATGGTTTTAAAGTATAAATAGAATATATTTTTACCATTTAATATAATTTATGTCATTATCATTGATTCTACCTTGAATTCGTAGGATAAATCAATTCAATCTTTTGCAATGTTCTAAAGGAAAACATGTTTTCTTTCGACAGCGGGATTGATTTTAATTTAATTTCTTCATCTTTTGTTTATTTAATTTGGAAAAATGGATTCCATATTTGGAATCAGTGGATCCAAATTATGTTAATAAGCTACTTTTTATTTTTGGGCATTGTGAATAGTAACTACGGTAAATTTTATTTACTATAGTTAAAGGTAAATCGGGTAATTAAGGGTAAATATAAGATTATAAAATTATCCTAACACTTGGAAAAATCCTATTGGATGACTAAAAGTCGACCCATATCACCTAAGGGTCAGATTAGATTCATTTAATAGAGTTTTTCCATGAAAATAATTTAATTATTATTAAAACCAAAGAAAGTGACAACATGTCACTCTCTTAAAAACTATAAGTATAATAATTTTAAGTTAGTGATAAACTTCATGAAACATCGAACATTAATATTATACAAAAATATAACAAAAGTATCTACATCATTATAATTTATTTAGAATTTTTTGGGATTAAATAATTATCATTAATTGTGACACAATAGTGATGCAGAAATTATTTATCTAGTGAAAAATCAAGAATATAGTGTTTATTTAACTAATAGTGACCATAAAAGGCACAAAAACCTGACCAAAACTTATTAGTCATGTAAAGTTAAACTATAATCATCCAATGGTCGAATATTTGACCATTTGGAGTCTTATAAAAGCAATTATGACACTTATATTATTTTATATTAAATAATGCCAAAGTTGTCACCTTCAAAATGTAATAAATATATCAATTTAAATATTGTGATTTTAAGATGATAAATTCTAGTAAAAGTATTATTGTGAAAGGTAATATATTTATCTTCATCATAGGATTTTATTTTAAATTTTTATGCAACAAATCAGTATATTAAATAATTATACAAAAATGTTGTAGTAATTATTTTATTAAGAGATAAACCAAATAAATGGTTTTAAAAATAATAAAATAAATATTATATGAACTATTTAATGTGATAAACTAATTTTATAGAAACATATGATCTTTTATGAATCTATTAAAGCTTTTATTTTGAAAATATCTTCTGTATATATTTTATTTAAATTCAAATAAATGAATAGTGTCAAAATTGACACTATTATTATTTTATAAAAATAACATATTATAAAATTGATTAAAAATAACAAAAATATTTAAAAATTATAAATTTAAATTTATATGTTATATAATGTTTTATATTAAACAATTATGGAAAAACCACAACAAATAAGTAATTATTTGTTATAATTTAAAATTTAGAATTTTATAACAACCAATAAACATAAATAGATTAAATAAGGATAAATCCAAATGATAAGGTTTAAAATAAGATCCAAAAATGTCTAAATTTGATTGGTTGATGGGATTACAATCCTATATCATCTAATATTAGAATATGAGTCATTTTTGGAGGTTTTTGAGTGGGGATAGATTTATTATAAATTAATATCTTTAAGAATTCCAAAGGTGCCCCTCTCCTCCCTTATAAAAGGGAACCTCCTCCCTCTCTTCCTCACACCACTTTGAGCCTTCATGCTCGGCCAAACCATACCAAATTCTCTTCTCCACTTCCCTAGAAACATCCTAGAGGTTCTTTTATTCCTCAAAGACCAATTTTAGTTCCCTAAAAGGAGATCTCAAAGAGGCGCTTCAAAGAAGAGGTAATGTCTGTTACCGATTCTTTCAACTTTATTTCTTCTTCCACTTCTTCTTATTAGTTTGTTTCATTATGAAGTAATAAAATTAGTATCAATAATATACTGATATGTTATTATATGTATTAAAAAACCCTATTTCCCCATCTATCCATCCTACGGAAAATGAAATCCCCGCGCGTGCGTACTTACGGAATACCGTCTCCACGTCGTGGTGTAATCTATTTTCCACCACCACCTTACTTGGATGGGTATAATGGTGTAAATAATAACTATATATGATTATTGTAAATTGATATTGATTCTGAAATATTATACATACACTCCAATATAATCCCACGATCATGAGAACGATATCATCGCTCGTGCGTACGTACGGACTACCGTCTCCACGATGCGATGAGATTCATTCTCCACTTTAACCATTCATGAATGATTATAAAGTATATAAGTAATCATGAAATATATGACATTATAATGATACTATATTTATGTGTATATATATGTATTTCATCTACTTAGTTCCATTCAACTCAATAAGGAAACCAAAACAGCGTTCATGCGTACGTACGACCTACCGTCTCCATGAACGGTGTATTTCATTCCATTTACTGATTTATTATATATATGTATATTCTGAATATATATTATATACAAACCATGTTTTATATTATGGAATTAATTAATCATGATCTAAGTAATCATATTAATAATTACAAGTCAAAACACGGACGACAAATGAAACAATTTTACCTAAAACGCTCTTTAATGTGGAATTTACAAAAGAACGGGTAATATAAAGTCATAATTGAACCATATATGATATCATAACAATTAATATGATTCTTTAATAAGTCAATGAAATTATTTAAATCATTATACAGGAGGTTCGAACACTTAGGAAGCAAATCGGACCTATGGTAAGGGAAATATCACAATCTCATTTTTATCTGAGATTGTTTATTCTTTGGTATTTACTGGGGTGTATTTTATCATCCACATCCATGTTTCCCCATTATGTATTATTTATATCCTTCTAAAATATTTTATATCAAATTTTACCCTTCAGTGATTGATTAGTAAAAGATATGAAAGGAATCTTTTTTCTTTTTTCGTACGAGGTACTTTTTGACTTTTCCGACAAAAGTAAGAGAAGAATGTTTTCTTTTAACTTATACGGCATTAATGGATTTTTAAAAAATTATTTCCAAGAAGTTTCCCTTACAAGTTTTCAAAATTATTTTTAATCAACTTCTTTTAGTTTAAAATTCTATGACATGTTAAGAACGGAAAAATGTTTTTGAAGTAGAAAGGATATTTTCCTCAAGAATGGAGTTCAAGTGTTTTATCAAAATTATTTTCCATCTAAGATAATAAAAGTGTTCTATTTTTATCCTTATTATTATATTGATTTGATTATGTTGTGATGGAATTATTTTTATGAATTCCTTTATCTTATATGAATTTTTTGATGATGTCATGATGTTTATGATTCCCATTTTTATTACATGGGTTATGAAATGATGTATGATTTATGATTTTGTGGAACACATAAGAATGGTATCATTATCAGATGGGTGGGACCTATATCTCCCTCCAATGCATTGGGTAAAGATTTTATATCTCATGATATAGACATGGATGGAACGGCAGGTTAAACCAGTTCAGTGAATCATGACTAAAATGAGGAGTGAACTCGGTTCAGAAATGGACTTTGTCCACTATGATAGTCTTGGAAATGAGTCTTGACTAACAAGAAATGATTCTATATGATTATATGTGTATTCCACAGAGTTTCATGTTTTAAGTTATGATTATTGGGATTACATTTCACTACAATGATTTATCCCATGTTATGAAATTATGATCTCTTTTGCAGGTTATGATTTCCAAAAGATATGTTCTTATGAATATGACATGATTGATATTTCTTTTGTTTACCCTTACTGAGCATTTAAGATCACCCTTTTATGTATTCTTTTCTACAGGACATAAAGAAATGATTTAGGTTTAAAAAAAAGAAGATATTTATGGGAGATGTTGAAGATCATTCACCACGATTAGAAGATTATATTCCGAGTTTCCAAAGACACTAAACTATTACGGTCCTTGTGTGTGTGTGTTTGATATGTACTAAGTATTCCACAAAGTAATGTAATGTCCATGTACGTCAAGCTTCGGGTCTCTACAGTTGGTATCAGAGGAAAAGTTTTGTCAACCTTTGGAAACTAGGATGCGAAAACGTTAGTGAGATCCCTAGAGATATTTCTAAGGTATGTCTAGGGATGTACCTAAGGATACGTATACGTATAGGATATAGTCCTAGAACTATGATAACGATATTAGATTAAACCAAATATGTTAGATATTGAAGTTACTCCCCCTTTATTATGATTTTTTCCTCTCACACTATTCTTTTTGGGTTTTAGAAAATGGCTGGAAACAAGATGATTCACGATAATGGATGATATGATGGACAATAGAATGATATTCTTCATGAGAAACCAAATGAAATGGGATTTGGTGGTCCAAAAATCATTATTATGCCGAATCAGCAATCTCATAATATGATCAATAAAGTAAAATTTGGTAAGTTTCCTAACTCGACTAATAAGAAAAGATGGAGTTTAATGATGATCATAGAGGAGAGAATGTTCAATTTCCCCTATGTAAATCATGTGGGAAGAGTAATCAAGGAGAATGTTTCAAAGGAACTGGAAGATGCTTTGGGTGTGGAAAAGAAGGACACAAAGCCAGTAAGTGCAAAGGAAATGGTTCAGTTAACACCATGGATGAGGATAATGGTATTTCTACGACATCAACAATGGTTAAATGTTTTAAATGTGGAATGTACGGGCATTATGGAAACTAATGCCTTAAGGGAATGTCTCATGATGAGAATCAGTATGGTCGTATGGGTAGTATTTATGTTGATGATGATGAAGAGACTAAAAATGATATGTGAGATGAAAGAATTGTTGAATCTCGGTCAATGGTTTAAGAATGTAGTGGAATGATTACATGTTTATCATGTGTAATGTTGTATAAGTAATCTCATGGTACTATGGAATAAAGAGGCATCTAAGGATTGTTACACTGTTGTCTTTCCTTGAGTTTTGAAAGTGTATGATTAATGGTACCAGTATCCATGAAAGGTTATTCAGATATTTTTGGAATGTAGATGTTATGCGTATAATGAAGGGATAAGGATAAAATTAAATGTTTGATAGTATTCATGAGCTCATGATTGAAATAAGGACTAAGTGATATCATGGTTTGAGGATATAGAATTTTGAGGATTTTGGTATGTGGAATGTGTTAACTTTTAACTGCATTCATGTTTTCACTAAGGTTCAATGGATATTCATTCTTCAAGAGAATATATCATTAAGGTATTCACATGTTTGTAATTTGAACAACAAGATATATCTTATGATATATGGGGGATAAATGATGGCATTCACATGATCATTTTATTTATACTATGAGCTTGGACTGAAGTATTTTAGATAAGCCTAAAGATTGTAATGGATTATGTTGGACATATGTTAGTATTGTTTAAGGATAAAACTTTTTTGATATTGTTGATGGGATGTTATTGTAATATAGATTTAGAAAAAGGAAAACCTGTAGGACGGGCGACATCCCATCGCATCTGACAAGGCTGTGGGAATCGAACCCACAACCGAAGTGCGATTACCCTTTATCACCTACAACTGGCCTACAGGAAGTCCCTGTTTAGTAGAAACTAGTTTTATTATATTAAGCAGTATGATATATGAAGTATAAGTCTATTTTAGGAACCATATATGATTAATATCACTGTAGTTGGACTTGTGTATTTTTTTGATAAATTTTCTAACCTTTTGTTTGAGACAGATGGAATGACCCCTCATTCTATCACATGACCTGCTAACACATCACGAATGACAAATTCAACTTCATTTCTTTAAGAGATGAAGTGGAAATTGTCCAAAGAATGACAAACGGTGAGACTATACCAAAATCACGAAAGTATTTATTATAATTCCAATTTCATTAACTTTAGGGAAATGATCTTGAAAACCAAAAATGTTGTCCTAGTGCTCTTATATCTGATGAATCAGATGGTAGCTTAGATCATCACATATTTATGTCTTTGTGATTGCTGGCTTTTCCATAGCCATGTTCTCTACCACTCTCCATCAGAACATGATGGTTAGATTTCTCTTCCATATCCATATTTTAACCTATGTGGAAACCCAGTGATTAGTTTATTTGGGTAACTGTTACGTTACATACTTTTGTTTTTAAAGATTGGTTTTGGTATTCCTTTTTATGATGTGGGTTTCTATTAAAGAAAAATTCGAATAGTAAACCATTTATAACCCCGACGAATTTCGAGGGTGAAATTCATTTTAAGTGGGGTAGAATGTAACACCCCAAGATTTTATGAAAAATAATCTTTTAATAATGTCTTGTGGTGTATGCTACACCAAGATTACCTTGCGCTATACACAACACCGTGTTAGCTTGCAGTATACGCAACACTATTCTTGGATCGTGTTACACACAATTTTGATAATAGTTATTCTACGCAACATTGAGTATATATATATATATATTCAATGTATAAATGAAATATGTTTGGATTATGTTATACGAAACAACGAAGGATTCTTGCACAACACACAACCCTGACCTGGCTTTCATTACACGCAATCGCGACCTTCCTCGATAGCGTGCGTTGTACGCAATACCAGGTTTTACTAAATAACGATATATTATTATAATATTATTATGAACTAGCCTTTATGAATCGTATTAACTAAATTTTGAATCTTATAACATTATTATTCATCTTGAACATTTTCTAAAACATGTTATAAGAATAAAATAAATATTTCGGGTAAAATAAGTATTTTTAAAAAAATGCAGTTTTTCCGCCTTTTGATGGCGCACCCACATTAAATCTAGTTTTTGACATGTTTATAAGTTTATTTTGACAAAATAAAATTCTTCTTTGGAATCATAATATAAAAATTTACTTTGGATAAATTTTTCATATTATTCTGGGAACTTTCATATTTTGATGAATAGTAAAAACACGCTATATTTTAATTAAAAACAACTTTTTTCATCGCAATAATTTATATGGTTAAATTATAATATTGAATGGTTTTAAAGTAAAAATATAATATATTTTTACCATTTAATATAATTTATGTCATTAGCATTGATTCTACCTTGAATTCGTAGGATAAATCAATTCAATCTTTAGCAATGTTTTAAAGAAAAAACATGTTTTCTTTCGACAACAGGATTAATTTTAATTTAATTTCTGAAACTTTTGTGTATTGAATTTGGAAAAATGGATTCCATATTTGGAATCATTGGATCCAAATTATGTTAATAAGCTACTTTTTATTTTTGGGCAATGTGAATAGTAACTATAGTAAATTTTATTTACTATAGTTAAAGGTAAATCAGGTAATTAAGGGTAAATATAAGATTATAAAATTACCCTAACACTTGGAAAAATCTTATTGGATGACTAAAAGTAGACTCATATCACCTAAGGTTCGGATTGGATTCATTTAATGAAGTTTTTTCCATGAAAATAATTTAATTATTATTAAAACCAAAGAAAATGACAACATGTCACTCTCTTAAATACAATAAGTATAATAATTTTAAGTTAGTGATAAACTTCATGAAACATCGAAAATTAATATTCTACAGAAATCTAACAAATGTATCTACATCATTATAATTTATTTAGAATTTTTTGTGATTAAATAATTATCATTAATTGTGACACAATAGTGATGCAGAAATTATTTATCTAGTGAAAAATCAAGAATATAGCTTTTATTAAACTAATAGTGACCGTAAAAGGCACAAAACCCTGACCAAAACTTATTGGTCATGTAATGTTAAACTATAATCATCAAATGGTCGAATATTTGACCATTTGGAGTCTTATAAAAGCAATTATGACACTTATATTATTTTATATTAAATAATGCCAAAGTTGTCACCTTCATAATTTAATAAATATATCAATTTAAATATTGTGATTTTAAGATGAAAAATTCGAGTAAAAGTATTATTGTGAAAGGAAATAGATTTATCTTCATCATAGGATTTTATTTTAAATTTTTATGCAACAAATCAGTATATTAAATAATTATACAAAAATGTTGTAGTAATTATTTTATTAAGAGATAAACCAAATAAATGGTTTTAAAAATAATAAAATAAATATTATATGAAATATTTAATGTGATCAACTAATTTTATAGATACATATGACCTTTTATGAATCTATTAAATCTTTTATTTTGAACATATATTCTGTATATATTTTATTTAAATTCAAATAAATGAATAGTGTCAAAATTGACACTATTGTTATTTTATAAAAATAACATATTATAAAATTGATTAAAAATCACAAAAATATTTAAAAATTATAAATTTATATTTATATGTTCTATAATGTTTTAAAGTAAACAATTATGGAAAATTAACAACAAATAAGTAATTATTTGTTGTAATTTAAATTTTTGAAGTTTATTACCACAAAAAACTTAAATAGATTAAATAAGGATAAATCAAAATGATAAGGATTTAAATAAGATCCAAACATGTCTAAATTTGATTGGTTGATGATATTACAACCCTATATCATCTAATCTTTGAATATGAGTTATTTTTGGAGGTTTTTAAGTGGGGTTAGATTTATTATAAATTAATATTTTTAAGAATTCCAAAGGTGCCCCTCTCCTCCCTTATAAAAGGGCACCTCCTCCCTCTCTTCCTCACACCACTTTGAGCCTTCAAGCTCGGCCAAAACCTACCTAATTCTCTTATACACTTCCCTAGAAACATCCTAGATGTTTTGGTCTTCCTCAAAGACCAATTTTAGTTCCCTAAAAGGAGATCTCAAAGAGGCGCTTCAAAGAAGAGGTAATGTCCGTTACCTATTCTTTCAACTTTATTTCTTCTTCCACATCTTCTTCTTAGGTTGTTTCATTATGAAGTAATAACATAAGTATAAATAATATACTGATATGTTATTATAAGTATTAAACAACCCTATTTCACCATCTATCTATCCTACGGAAAACGAAATCACCGCGCGTGCGTACGTACGGAATACCGTCTCCACGCCGTGGTGTAATCTATTTTCCTCCACCACCTTACTTGGATGGGTATAATGGTGTATATAATAACTATATATGATTATTGTAAAGTGATATTGATTCTGAAATATTATACATACACTCCAATACAATCCCACGATCATGAGAACGATATCATCGCTCGTGCGTACGTACGGACTACCATCTCCACGACGCGATGAGATTCATTCTCCACTTTAACCATTCATGAATGATTATAAAGTATATAAGTAATCATGAAATATATGAAATAATAATGATACTGGATTTATGTGTGTGTATATATATATGTGTCATCTCCTTAATTCCATTCAACTCAATGAGGAAACGAAAACAGTGTTCATGCGTACGTACGACCTACCGTCTCCATGAACGGTTTATATCTTTCCATTTACTGATTTATTATATATATGTATATTCTGAATATATATTATATATAAACCACATTTTATATTCTGGAATTAAGTAATCATGATCTATGTAATCATATGAATAATTACAAGTCAAAACACGGACGACAAATGAAACAATTTTACCTAA
Organism: Viscum album; assembly: GCA_963277665.1. Classification (NCBI taxonomy): domain Eukaryota; kingdom Viridiplantae; phylum Streptophyta; class Magnoliopsida; order Santalales; family Viscaceae; genus Viscum; species Viscum album. Next base: position 898,967,843 of record OY728138.1, read on the forward strand.
AACGCTCTTTAACATGGAATTTACAAAAGAACGTGTAATATAAAGTCATAAGTGAACAGTATATGATATCATAACAATTAATATGATTCTTTAATAAGTCAATAACATTATTTAAATCATTATACAGGAGGTTCAGACACTTACGAAGCAAATCGGACCTAAGGTAAGGGAAATATCACAATCTCATTTTTATCCGAGATTGATTATTTTTGGTATTTACTGGGTTGTATTTTATCATCCACATCCATGTTTCCTCAATATGTAATATTTTTATCCTTCTACAGTAGTTTATATCAAATTTTACCCTTCGGTGATTTTTTAGTAAAAGATATGAAAGGAATCTTTTGTCGTTTTTCGTACGAGGTACTTTTTGACTTTTCTGACAAAAGTACGAGAAGAATGTTTTCTTTTAACTTATACGGCATGAATTGATTTTTAAAAAATTATTTCCAAGAAACTTACCTTACAAGTTTTCAAGTTTATTTTTAATCGACTTCTTTTAGTTTAAAAATATATGACATGTTAAGAAAGGAAAAATGTTTTCACAGTAGAAAGGATATTTTCTCAAGAATGGAGTTCAAGTGTTTTATCAAAATTATTTTCTATCTAAGATAATAAATGGGTTCTGTTTTTATCCCTATTATTATATTGATTTTATTATGTTGTGATGGAATTAATTTTATGAATTCCTTTATCTTATATGAATTATTTGATGATGTCACGATGTTTAAGATTCCCATTTTTATTACATGGGTTATGCAATGATGTATGATTTATGATTTTGTGGCACACATAAGAATGGTATCATTATGAGATGGGTGGGACCTATATCTCCCTCCAATGCATTGGGTAAAGATTTTATATCTCATGAGATAGACATGGCTGGAACGGCAGGTTAAACCAGTTCAGTGAAACAGGACAGAAATGAGGAGTGAACTCGGTTCAGAAATGGACTTTGTCCACTAAGATAGTCTTGGAAATGAGTCTTGACTAAAAAGAAATGATTCTATATTATTATGTGTGTATTCCACAAAGTTTCATGTTTTAAGTTATGATTATTGGGATTAAATTTCACTACTATGATTTATCCCATTTTATGAAATTATGATCTCTTTTGCAGGTTATGATTTCCAAAAGACATGTTCTTATGAATATGACGTGATTGATATTTCTTTTGTTTACCCTTACTGAGCATTTAAGCTCACCCTTTTATGTTTTCTTTTCCCCAGGACATAAATAAATGATTTAGGTTTAAAAAAAAGATCTTTATGGGAGATATTGAAGATCTTTCACCATGATTAGAAGATTATATTCCGATTTTCCAAAGACACTAAACTATTACGGTCCTTGTGTGTGAGTTTTTTTTATGTAATAAGTATTCCGAAAAAGTAATGTAATGTCCATGTACTTCAAGCTTCGGGTCTCTACAAGCATACATCGAATGTTTGGTCTTTCTAAGGACCTATTAGTCCTCGTCCACCTATGAATCCATCAAATGATCGATCATATGCACAAGACACGACTTGTTTGGGGAAAGCCCACATAGGGGTGTGTAAAACAATACTCAATAAGTCACCCTAAAACCATAAATTAATATCCCTAAGAAATACACAAACTTATATCAAGAAGAAATAAACAAAGTATACCACAAATAAATACATTAAATATACCAAAATTAAATAGATGAAGTATACCAAAAAAGATATACATAGTCAGCTAACACATGTATAGTTCTATATTTTGCAAAATAATATTATTAGAAATAATCCACAAAACACCCAATATCGATAAGAAACGATGTAATGATGAGACACATAGTCCTGGTAAGAAAATCAGTTTTGATCAGACACTCTATTCTGAAAATACATGTAGTCTTTATAAGAAATGTATTTTCTATTAGTAATTTAGTCTCAATCTCACATCCATCCACATGATTCTACTCACAGTATGCTCATTCTAGGAGAAATCACTCCTCAAGCCATTAAGTCCTATTAAACATTCCAAAAAACACACTTAGAGTATCGAAAAATTACTTCCTCATCACAAGGGTTCCATTAGCGTAAATGACTCATCAAACGGACACATGAGTTAAATGTTATGATTGTTTTCATAAAAAGGTCCGACATAAGTCCAGTTTGAGCCCAATTCGACCAGTTGAACATGGCCCCACCTGCTGGATGACCCAACCTGGTCATACTGAAACAACCCAGAAAGGTTTGGTCCATCCTGAACCATCCTAACCCATTAGGCATGTTGGTGTCCGGACAGACTCCCTTGGTATGGCATGCGTTGTGGGCCATCGTCTATTCCAGACACGGCCCGACCCAACCACTTCCCACATAGTCCAACAAGCCCACCGTGACCATGTGTCGCCCTTTTCTATGAGGTCCTCCCTAAAAGTGTGCCTCCCCATGTCCCTGTGTCCCATGTGGTCCCATTGTTGCTTCTAGCCTCCATGCATCCCTCCATCCCTGCCCGTTATATTGTGGCCCGCCATCGCCACCAGCTTCCCACCATCTTCCATCGCACCCATATGCAGTTTCCACCACGTGCCACTACCAGTGTCGGTCACTACCACCTGTGCTCCATTAGTCCCTATCACGAACCATTTGAGATCCATTGATGATCAAAAAATTATGTTTTCATAGTTTTGGCCTTTTCAGGTTCAAATTTACACTATTTCAGCCTTTGTGGTTGATTTTCCTCTGACCCTGGGGTCTGATAATGTTCAGAGCCTCCCAGTAAGTCGAACTACGACCAAGATGTTCCAAGAGAGAAGTACACCATGGATATGGGAATAAAGATTCTAAAAAATGCACATAGGTATGAACCTCAACATTTTTTCTTCTTGGAATTTATCCTTTTTCGTTAGAATTAAGAAAAAAGATTTTTCAAATCACATAGATTATATCTCCCTTTTTTAAACCCCACAATGAGACACCCACCCTGCAAACGATAGAATATCAGATCAACTTGTTTGTGGGTTGTTCTGTATTCATCGTCAAATTAAAAAATGGTGAATTATTGAAAAGAAACCAAAACATTACCTAGAGTTTGGATCATCCATTGACAAGGAATAGTATGTTGTCATCATTGAAGAGATCTCACAACCCCATCGGCACGGTGGTCTTCGATCTATTACCCGGTCAGTTGTCATTCATCAGAGAGAGTTCCTCCTCTTCCATTCAAAGGAATTCATGGTTTATGATGATAAACTGAATTCCGAAACAAGGTTTATTAAAAATAAATACATTTTTACCTCATCATGTAACATTAAATAAAATATAGATAATTTTTTTATTCCTTTAAACATCCAAAAACTACTTTCCTTATTTGGCCAATATCGGCTGATTTTAGCCCTTTCCTATGGTAAAATTGCTTCTCTGAACATAAAATTGCACTCAGATTTATGATCATGAAACCTATATAGACTTTATTTTACTTTTTCAGGAATATTGTGCATCTATTCTATTTAATATTTTAATACTTTTCATGCCAATTGTTTCAAGCACTCTGGCCCTCGGAACCACACTCTATCCCGTTGCCTAGTCTCACATAATTCCATATATTATATAAAAATAATACATAGAAATTATAATATTTTAATTGAAGATAAGACCGAAGGATCAGAATTGACAATTTAATAGTCTTTTTCCATGAAAACGATATAAATTTTATTAAAATAAAATAAAGTACCACGAAACTGACAAAATATCACCCTCTTATTACTTATAAATATAATAATTCGAATATAATGATAAACATGATAATATTTAAATAATAATTATTATCCAAAAATTTGATGAAATTATCTATATCATGGTAATTTATTTAGAATTTTTTTAGAGACTAAATAATTAACGTATAGTCTTATACAATGATGATATAGAAAATATTTAATTTATGAAACATCAATAAAATAATTTTAATTAAAATGATAATAACCATTCAATGAGAAATAATCATGACCAAATCATAATTTTACAGTATATGTATACCATAATCATCCAAGGCTATATTTATTGACCATTGGATGACTTATGGAAATGATTAAGATAGTTATAGTATTAGATTTAAAGTGATGTTAAAGGTTTCACATTAATGTTTTAATAAATATAACATTTTTAATGTTTGATTTTCTAGATGATATATTAGACTATAAATATTTCTATGAATTATTGAAGATTTATATTCACTATATTATTTTATATTTTATTTCTACCTAACAAATAATAATATTAAATAATTACTCAAATTGATGTATTAATTGTTTTATTAATAGAAATATATAATTAATTTTATTAAAAATACTAAAATAAATATGATTTAAGATAAGTAATATATCCCACAAATTAAATAGATTCCCTTGAACTAATTTAGATATAAATTATTTTTCAAGTTTAACATCCTAAATTGATATTTTTAAAAATCCATTAAATGTATTCTGCCAAAATTTACTATATTGATATTTTTTTCAAAACAATGTTTCATTAAATTATTTTAAAAAAATAACTTATTTTAAAAACTAAAATATAATTATTTGTTACTATAAAATTTCTTATTTTGTTTATTTATGGTCTTATTGAAATCAAATAAATAAAAAATAAACTATTTTAATATTGAACAATTTGTAACCTTAGATAAAAATAAAAGAAATAATTAAGGGTAAAATTAAATGAAATGGTTTGAAAGGAAATAAAACATGTCTAAAAATTATTTTTTGATGATATTAAAATCATAAATCATGTCATATTCTAAATATTTAAATTTTGGATGTGGTCTTAGATTATTATAAATTAATATTTTTGGACGTTCAAAAACTTTTCCTCAACTTAATTATAAAGGAGAACCTCCTCCCTCACTTATTCACTTCACACTGAGCCTTAAAACTCAACCATAACCAAAAAATTTACATTATAAACCTCCATCATCAAATTATAGAGGTTTTGGTCTTATCAAAAAAAATATAGTTCCTTAAGCGGTGATCTTGAAGGAGTACGTCAAAGAAGAGGCAATATCATCTACTAATTCTTTGAAACTTATTTCATTTTCTACTTCTACCTAATTATTTATTTTCATTAAAAATATATAAAACCATAATAATTTATATATTTAGATGTTATTATTATTATTTAACAACCATATTGCAACTTTTATCCATCCTATGAAAAAAGAAATCACCACGCGTGCGTACATGTGACTTGTCTTCTCTATACTGTGGTGTATTCTATTTTTCACCACTATCATACATGGATCGTTACAATGATGGAAATAATAACTATATATGATTATTATAATATGATAAGGATTCTTTTAAATAATATATACTATCCACTTTCATACCATTTCACAATTATTGGAATGATATTGTCGCTCGTGCGTACATACAACCTTCTATCTCTATAATACGATGTGTTTCATTCTACATGATCTTCATTAAAGAATGTTTATATAAATGAATTTAATGAATTAATATTATATATATTATTCATATATCATTTTTTAATTGATATAACTACAACATAAGAAGTGGAAAAAGAACATATTCTATGAAACATACGTAAGAAAATATAATAGTTAATACCGGATGGATGAGTAATAACGTTATTAAAAAATGAGTAATAATATGATCACACATGATATTATTAAAATGAATATTATTCAGGAATTATATAATAACATTATTTAATCCTTAATACATGAATTTTTAATATGTATGAAAGAACCCAAACTTATGTTAAGGGATAATTTTGTAATATCATTATTATCCAAGATTGTTTATACATAAGAATTTATTGGGGTATATTTCTCATCCATGTCAATTTTTTATAAACTTACTTTCATAAAATGTTTCATTTTTATCATATTGATGTTTTAAGTCATTTTTACCCATTTTTTACTTTTACTTCATCGTTTGGAAGGAATATTTCTTTAATTTTCCATAAATGGAACTTTTTGAATTTCTAAAAGAAGTACGAGATGAATATTTTATTTTAAATTTTATATCATAAATGGATTTTTATGATTTAATTACACCTTATTTACATAAATATTACTTTAAAATATTTTGACGTTTATTTTCACATAAATTATTTTCTTTCCAAATTGGCTAGTATTTTGAAAAAAAATGTTTTCGAAGAAGAAATGATAATTTCCTAAATAATTTATTTAAAGTGTTGTGTCAAAATTATTTTCCATATAATATGACATTATTTATCTATTGTTATGTTTCAATAACAATATTAAATATGATTTTATTGTTCTTATGATTATATTATATTTACTAAATCCATTTTTTATATGAATTATGATTGAATGATTTTTTAGAAACTGATTTTTTTGTTCGTGTTATGTAATGATGAATGATTTGTTTATGGAACATTAAATAATGATTTAATTATGATATGGGTGAGACCTATATCTACCTCCAATTAATTGGGTTAATATTTATATCTCTTGATATAGACAGGACTGGAATGGAAAGTAAATTTGGTTTAGTAATAAAAGGATGGAATGAAGAGTGAACTCAGTTTAGTAAATGACTTTGTCCATTATGATGGTATTGGAAATAATCCCCAGATAATATGAAAGTTATTTTATATACTTAACTTATTTTCATAATTCCTTGATTTTTGTAAAAGTTAGTTTCTCAAGACTTATGTTCTATTCTGATTTATGCCATATGAACTGCAAATATTTATTGCATGACTCAGGATTTTGATATTTGTTATACATGGAATAATTTTTAAAAGTAATTGTCCTGGTTTTACATTCTTATGTTTTTGTTTTATTTGATATATTCCATTTTTACCCTTACTAACCATTTTATATCACAATTTTTATTTTTTTTATTTTCTCCGGGAAATAAATAATAGTTTTAGGTTGGAAAAATAATGGGGAAGATAATTTTGGGATATGTTAATGATCATTCAAAAAATTAGAAGATTTAGTTCCATGTTTTGAAATGTAATAAACTAATACCGTGTTTGGGAATCTGTTTCTCATAATGTTACAAGTATTCTGAAAAAGTTATATAATTTCCATGTTGGTCAAGATTGTGTCGTTACAGTTGGCATCAGAGTACTGGTTTAGTCAACCTTTGGAAACAGGATGTGAAAACATTAGTGAGATACCAAGATATATTTATATGCATATGTATAGGGATTTCCCTAAGGATAATTCTAACTATAGGGTACAATCTTAGAATTTTGGTAACAACCATGAATAACCACAGATTAAACCTAGGGGGTCATAGATTGAAATATTATATGTAAAGTTTATTGGTTATGTGATTTTCTTCTAAGATAATTGTTTCTCACACTTTTATTCCTGGTCTTATTCAATAGAAGAAACTAGATAGAACATGGTTAACATTGAATGTTTCAGATTTGTAATGAATATATATTATGAATTTTTTTCCTAAGTGGAAATATTTTGATGATATTCAGGAAGGTGGAACAAGTATTCATTATACTAATGAGAATAAAGAGATTTTAAAAGACATGTGAACAGTATATGGTGTTCAAAGAATTATTTTCTATAGTAACCCTAAAAAGGTTTTCTTAGATTAATTTTGAGGAACATTAAGATATGATTCATATTTTAGGAAAGGCTATGATGATGGATCCTGAGTAATGGTTTGAGAATAAATTTGGATGATTGAGGTGTATATGTTTCAGAAATAAAAGATTATTTTATACATGTCATGAAATATATATCTGTTTTTTGTATATGTTTTTCATTAAGGATCATAAAGGATATGTTGAATTTTTGTAAGAACCTAGAAAAGTTATTTAAGGGTGATGTTATATATTTATAGAACACGTGAATAAGTGAAATATAAACCTTTATATTTCCCTTTTGTTAAGATAATAATGATTTGATATTGATATGTTATATTTAAATAAGTAAATTAGAAGATACAATTTTCTTGGGTACTAATAATGGATTTGTTTTCAATAGGGTTATGATATTATGGATGAAGAATTAAAATTTTTTGGGCTTAAGGAATATATCAAATAAGTTATGGAATAAGTAATAATTCATGTATTCAATAAGGATATATCTTCATTCAGGTTATTACCATGAATCAAGAGAAAAAATGGTGAAGGTGTTCATAAGTTTGGATTGTGGCCAGTAAGATATCCCTTGTTCGGTATGGGGGATAAATGTTATACCTATTTAGTGTACCACATAATAAATTTTTGGATTTCCAAAATTTATATGTATTGTAAGTTTATCAATTTATGTAATGTCTATGTTATAATTTTGATGAAGTTTTGGTATTACCTCACCATTGGTGGACTTATGCATACTTGATACCTTATGCTAAAATTTTTCTAAAAAAGATAGATGGAATGAACTTTAATTATATTTATGGAAAGAATTATCTTCAAATGAATCATGAAATAAAAATAAAAATTCATTTATTTGAATAAGATATGATGTATAAATTGATAAAGGCACGACCAGTAGTAAGATTGTAACAAAATCAACTATATATATCTTCTCATTAAAATTATTCAATAGTAGGAAAAGGGATCATTATGTAAATGGGTGCCCTATTATCATCATTATTTATGATATCAATGAACTCTTTAAAGATTATTTGGTTTTTTTTAGTTGTTAACATTATCTAGATCACCCACTCTCTTATAATCATTAATCATTATTAATCTCTATGATTATTTATGCTTTTCCACCATGCCCAAATCATCACAAATGTTCTCCAGCATAGAGACCTTGTTATGATTCACCTTGGGTAACTGTTATTTTTTCACTATTACTTTTTAATAATGTGTTTTAGTCTTTGTTTTTATGATGTGGGATTGTATCCTTTTATAACCCCATCAAATTTTGAGGGAAAAATTCTTTTTATGGGGTGGTAGAATGTAACAGCTTTATATTTTTATGAGATAGATTTTTTTTAAATTTCTTCGATGTATTGTATTGAATGTTACAAAAAAGGTAAGCATGTTATATATCAATAATGTGTTATCTTTTAGTATATGCAACACTATGATTGGCTTGTGTTACATGGAATTTCATGTTATTTCAATATAACTCAATTCAAGCAACACTAAGTTTCATCATGTTTATAAAATCAATATTAATGAATTTTATAAATAATATATATATGTAATATATTAAATATAGAGTTTAGAATTCATATTATATGTTTTTTAGACATGATATAAGAAAGAATTAATTTTTTTTGGATAAAAGAAGTATTTTTTTCAAAAAAAAAATACAGTTTTCCACCTTTTTATGCCACACCCAATTAAAATCTAGTTTTTGAAAGAAATTATATTCTATTTGGAAAAATAAAATTATTTTTTTGGGATCAGAAAATAATTTTAATTATACCATTTGTGTATCTTTATGAAAACTTTCATATTTTAATGTATGGTGGAAATACTACATTTTAATTCAAAACTACTTTTTCATCTAATTTATTTATAGTGTATGTTTATCCTTTTAATTGGTTGTAACATTTAATTAGAAAAAAATTATAATTTAAAAAAAAAATTGATCATGGGAAGTAATTTCACATTGAAATTTTATATAATCATATTTCAATATTTTGATGGTTTTTACATTTTAAAAACCCGTTTTTTCATTCTCTCAACAAGATTAATTTTTATTTACATGATGCATCTTATGTGTTAAGAATTTTTAAATATGGATTATATATTTTTAATCAATGTGCACAAATTATTTTATAATGTTACTTTTATTTTTTGTATGTTATGAATAGTAACTACCATGATTTTTATATAATGTGGTTAAAGGTAAATCTTGTAATTTTGGTAAAAATTTAATTTGATAATGACAATAAAATCGCCCTACCAACTGCAGAAATACTATTAGATGAGTAACCATTGTCCCTTAACACCTAAGGATCAATATTGACTAATTTAAAGGATTTTTTCCTTGAAAATGATATAAACACTATTAAAATACCAGACAGTGGCTGGAAACTGACAAAATTTCATCATATTTATAATAAGAATAAAAATTTTAATATAGTGATATATATGATAAAACATACATAATAAATATTTTTTAGAAAGATAATGAAAATATCAATATCGTTGTAATTTATTTATAATTTTTAGAGATTAAAAAAGTACCTTAATGGTTTATAAAATAATTATTCAGAAATTATTTAATTGATGAAAAATCAATAAAATAATTTCAATTAAAATGAAAATAACAAATAAAAGATCCAAACACTTGACCAAATATTATTGGAAGTATATATAATCAACCAAATTATACATGTTTCTATTTATTGACCATATGAGGATATATGAAAATGATTATGACACCTATAAGACTTTATTTAATGTGATGTTAAAATTTTCACAGTCTTATTTTAATAAATATAAAATTTATAATTTTTTATTTTCCAGAATATATATTCAAATATATGAATTATTATGAAATATAATAAATTTATCATCATAAAATTATTTTATATTTAATTTTTTCTATAAAAATTAGTATATTAAATAATTACTCACAACAGATGTATTAATTATTTATTAATGAAAATATCAATATAATGTTTTTAAAAATACTAAAATTTATATAATTTGGTATAATTAATAAAAATAACTTCTAGATGAACATAAACTCTTATAGATATAAAAAATATTTTTTTTCAAGGTTAACATCTTATCTTTATATTTCTAATAATCCATTAAATGAACATTGTTAAAATGGTCTGTATTGATATTTTGTCAAATTAATGTTTTATTAATTTATTTATGTATCATAGAATATTTTAAAAAATGAAAAATAATTATATTTACTTGAAAATGTTTTATATTTTTCAGTTATGGAATGATTAACAACCAATAAGTAAAAAGAACATTATTTTAATGTTGACCAATTTGTTACCTTAGTTAAAATAAAAATAGAATAATTAAGGGTAAAATGAATTGATAAGTTTTAAGAAAATCCCAAAAATGTATAACGTTTATTGGTTTATGATATTAAAACCTTATATATTATCATATTATAAATTCAAACATTTGGGATTTTTTTGTTGTGGTTTTAGATTACTACAAATTAATATTTCTTTATTTTCCAAAAGTGCCCATCATCTCAATTATAAAAGAGAACCTCCTTCCTCACCTCTTCACATCACATTGAGCCTTTATTCTTGTCTATACCCTGATCAATTCCCTTTTAAACTAAAATAGTCACATTATAGAGTTTTTTGTCTTCTCAAAAGACCAACTATATTGATTTAAGAGGTTATCTATAGGGAGCACGTCAAAGAGGAGGTAATCTCCTCTACCAATTCCTTAAAACATATTTCTTTTTTATACTTCGTATTCAAGAGTTTTATCCACTCTGAAGTAATAAATCATGTATCAATAATATTCTAATATTTTATTATAATTATAGAACAGCCATATTCTACCTTTATTCTATCCTATGAAAAATGAAATCAGCACCCGTGCATATGTATGACTTATCATCTCCATGCCATAGTGTAATTTATTTTTCACCACCATATTACATGGATGTGTATAATTTTGGAAATAATAAATATATATAATTATTATAACATGATATGTATTCTATAAAATAATATATATACCCAATTCAATATCAACTCCCAATTATGGGAATGATACCATCGCTCGTACGTACGTATGATCAACAGTCTCCATGATGCGACATGATTCATTCTACATGATCTTCATTAAATTTGGATTATATAAATGAATTGAATGAATAAGTATGATATATATTATAATGATTTCATTATTTAAATTATTTAACTCTAATATAAGAAGAGTAACAAGAACTTATCTGATGAAACATGCGTAAAAAATTAAAACTGTTATTACCCGATGGATGAGTAATAATGTTATTAACAAATGAGTAATAATAAGATCACTTATGAAATTATAAAAAGTTAATATTATTTTGGAATATGTTAATAACATTATATAAAATCCTATACAAGAGGTTATGACATGTATGAAGGAACCGAGACCAAAGGAAAGGAACAATTTCTCAATCTCATAATTATCAGAGATTTTTTATATGTAAGTATTTTCTAGTGTATATTAATCATCCATGTCCATGTTCTATAAAAGTGATTTCATAATTATTTTTTTAATCTAAAATGTATTATCAAAGTTATTTTTACTCATTTTTGTCATTTATTACATGGTTTTGGAAGAATCATTATTTTATTTTCCAAATGAGGTACTTTATGAAAAATGTACAAGAATAATGTTTTCTTTCAACATATAAAACTTGAATGGATTTTTACGATTCTATAACACATTATCTAAATGAAGTGTCATTAACAAGATTTCAATTTTATTTTAAAATAAATTCTTTTCTTTTAATTTTATTTTAGAATTTTGAGAAAATAAACCATTTTTGTAGAAGAAATTATATTTTTCCTCAAGAATTAATTTCAAGTGTTTTACAAAACTTATTTTCCCTTTAAGAGAAAAATTATTTAAATATGGTTTTGTTTGTATCCTTATTGTCGCTATGATTTTATTGTCTTTATGATGGAATTATATTTGTTAAAAGCATTTTTTATATGGATTATGATGAAATGTTATTTAAGAAAACCATTTTATTCCTTCGGTTATTCTATGATGAATTATTCATATTTTTGTGGAACACATAAGAATGATTTCATTATGAGATGGGTAGGACCTATATCTACATCCAATGCTTTGTGTAAAGATTTATATCTCATGAGATATATATAGGACTAGAAAAATAAATAAATTTCGTTCAGTAATACAGGGTTGGAATGAAAAGTGAACTCGTTTAAGTAAAATGGTTTTTCCACTATTATGGTATTCGCAATGATAATTTTCTAATATGGAAAGGATTTTCTATGTTTATGTTTTTTCCACAATTCCATGACTTATAAAAATGTTATTTTTCATGGATCTTGTTCCTTTATTATTTATTAATTATAAACTACTACTATTTATTTTATGACCCAAGATATAGATATTTTTTATACATGGTATTATTTTAAAAACATATATTCAAGTTTTTACATTCTTATGTTTATGCTTTATTTGATATTTTCCATGTATAACATTCTTGATAATTTAATCTCACCCTTTTTTATGTTTACTTTTAACTAGGATTTAGATAAAGGGTTTTGGTAGGAAAATAAAGGGGGATATCTTTGTAGGAGATGTTAAAGATCTTTCTCCAAATTAGAAGAATGTGTTGCATGTTTCTAAAGTTACTAAACTAATAAAATATATGTGCTTGTATTTTTTATGATATAATAATATAGAAAAAGTGATGTAATTTCCATTAAGGTTATTATTGATTCGTTAAAATTATATTCATGTCACTATATATTTGTAAATTTTCTTTAATATATATATGTGTTCTTATGTTGAGATGATCCATTTTTTATAAACATTATCAATATAAGGTTAATTTATTGTGGTAGTTTTATCAATCATCCTGAACTATAATCATTTCATTTAACTCAAGGATTATTACTAAATTTTAGAAACATGAAGTAGATTATTATATTCTTATCATAATAAAATTTAGTCATAATATTATTTGTATTATGATCCTTGAAGGAGGTGGAGAAACAAATTATATATTGGTCATGGATTAATTGAACCAACTATAATATAAACTATTATTTTCATTCTAATATGAAATGAAAAGTGGGTTCATAATTTATATTCCATTATCATTATAAAATTAGTGTATATTCATTATAGAGGATCCATTATTACACTTCACATGGAATAAGTGGTATTTAGGGGATGAAAATAAGAATAAAGGATAATTAAGTTAAGAACAATACTAGATTAAATGTATCATCTATAAAGACAACATAATAAATATTTGTTCGAATTTTAGTATAATGAGAACTATTTATATATAGGTATAAATGTTGTTTATAAACTTTTTTATAATATGGGAAATGTAATAAGAATTTATTATTTGGGAATAAGGGGTGCTTTTGTCAGGGGGAGATGAGAGTTTTTTAACATAATGTCGATTAGATAATTATTTTTTTATAAATACTAGATATAAGGTTTCTTCCTATTATTATATAAAATAATTAGTGAATTTTTTTAAGATAATTATTCTTTACACTTTTCATTGATTACTTATTCTATAATTTTTCTAATCATGTAAAATACCATATTATACGGTATTTTGCAGTTCAGAAAGATTAAATTGTTCTAGAAAACTACAAAATAACCCTTTACTTTATCTAACATGTATGTTATAAAAATGAAATCCATTCAATGAAAATAATTTTATAATTTAAGAAATGTATTTTATTAATTAAATCCTTATATTACTGAAAAAATGCCAATTTTAATATATTATGAGCAAATTTATGGCCCTTTACAAAATTACTTATAGTCACATTAAATAATTTTTTCAATATAATGAAACAAATTCTTCTTTTATAACATTATTTTGTTAAAATATATATATCTTTTCCAATATTAATATTCATTATAAAAATACATATAAACTATTCATCTTTTACAAAATGAAAAAACTTATTTTCTCATTTTTTATTAATTTATTAATCTATAATCTGATATAAATATTATAAATTTTCATTTTATAATACATTTAAATGTTATTTTACACTACCATATGTGAATATACTATTAAAATGGTAAATATGATATTTATAACTGTCAGGTTACTATTCTAATGGTCAGACTACTATTCGAAAAGTCAAATATGTAATGTTTATAAGAATTCATTAACTTTTATAAATACCTTATATTTCATTCATTATTCATTTAATTATATTTTCCCGCATATATATATATATATATTAATTTTAAAAAAGAATATTTTATTACTAATATTTTGTTTCATTTCTATAGTCATATTTATGTGTGTAATCATTTTGGGGGATCAAGAAAAAATGATTCACATTATAGTTTTATTTTTTCCCCATTATTGAACATTCAATTATTATGGCTATATTTATTCTGAATATATCATAATCAATTAAATATAATAAGTTTTTTGTTCTAAATTGTGTTTCATGTGATTTTTATAATACTATATAACCAAATATGGCACATTTTTACAATCAGACTGAAAATTACATTAATGAAATGATTAGTCATCACATTATTTACCCATAAATAATTAACCCATGAAATTCCATTTCACCCATTATGATGAAATTATATGAGGTTACTTCTATATCATTTATTCCTTTAGTTTTGATGTCATTTAATTATAATTATGGTTCCACCATAGTACATTAACTAGGTGAGTAATCTTGTTGTGTTGATCTTTTTCTCTACAGTCCAAGATTATCACCAAGTAATCTTCTTCATAGAGAACATTCTCCTACTGTACTACATGTGAATTTATTATATGTGATGGATTTGTTATATACTACATTGAAAAGGATAAATGGACACATCATTAACCTGATACGTGGTTAGTGGGAGTGTTGGTAGAAAGACAAAAAATTAGATGTGATCAAGAATATTAAAGGGTATAACTATTAGGGACTTATATTTCCCTTATTCATAGATATCATGACTCTCTTATGTGATGATATGTAGAGAATAACTCTATCTCTAACCTCAAACTCTATGACAATTCCATGTTTAATGAAATATCTCTTCTATTGACTTTGAGATTTCGTGATGTGCTACTAAATATTTTAAACCTATTAAATTATTTTGACCATTTTATTTCCCAAAAAAAATTTGTTCACCGATTTCGTCCCAAAAAGTATGTGTCCTACATCTCTAATGATATATGGATTCTTATGGATACATTTGAATGATTGTATAGAAGCTCTTATTATATGATAAATCAATTAGACGTGGATTTTGATCCCACAATACTTTGACATCCAATGATAAATATCTCAAAATATCCTCATGTCTACGGATTTCTCCCATAGATTTACCATTAGTATTATGGTGATATGTTGTACTAACGATTATGTCATTGTTTAGATCATGCAAGATACTCTTTAGGAAATAGTGATAATTCTAGTTTCTCCATCATATATAATCAATATTCGGGTCCCATATATCCTCATGAATTCCATGATGTATATCCTTATATAATGATTAAGTTATATGTCCACTATAATTATAATTAAATGGGTAGAGTTTGTATGAAAATTCACTACAACCCATATTGAATTATTCCTTATAGATGTATTTAGAGTACTTGTTACCCAGTTAATTGTGATATTTTTAACATCCATATAGGTATGGGTAACGGTTTCTTCATTACCTTATTCATTTTACCTATGCATTTACTTTTTTGAGATTCCAAAAAATTCGATGTATAATCCATGATCTGATTCGTCATATTGTCCCATGAATATTTCTCTCACAAATCTTGATATGAATGTTTTCTATCTTGGAATGTAGATTTAAATCTTTGTGAATAAATCAATAGATCCTTAATCACCAAATAAATTTATCATACAAATAGTCTTGAACCAAATCTTAAAAATCCATCTTCTTAATTTTTTTATCTCAAACAATTTCCCTCATAATATATCTTCCACCATTTATGTATTTCCAAATCATCACACTAAGAAACATTTATCTTCTATGGAATGGATGTTTGAGAAATCAATTATTCTTTGAAGGATGTTTTTTCTTCCATGATTAATTCCTTGTCTATAATTTTCATGTATAATAATATTTGATCATTATCAATTATAATCATTAATACGGTTGAACTATCCTTTTAACATAGAGATTACTCAATCTTATTCACCTTTCTGGGATTTTAATAGATTGAGTATTCATAGTCCCATATAAGCTCTAATTATTTGTACTGGACCATGTCAAACTCATTCAATGATAATATATATTTTATGAAATTATGAACTATATAAATTTCAATATTGTCTATAAAGTGAAAATTCCTCCAAATGTTTAATGTTAGGATCGATACATCAAACTAAAAATAAGGTTTTGGATAGTTATCCAAATAATATTTTAGATACCTTGAGGAATAAGATATCAATTTATCATTTATTATTAGTAAATAACCCAGGACAATATTTTGGTAACATATATAAATCATAAAAAGTTCTCCACTTGAGGGTGGTGTGAGTACAGGTGTAGTGATATGACTTTTTTTCAGTTCCATAATTTTGTCTTTATTTTATTTTATATATATTAAATTTATTTCTTTCCTAGTTATCAAGGTTATAGGGTTTGATAATATCAAGAAGGTACTCACCAATAATCTATAGCACCAAGCATGTCCATGGAAATTATGGATCTCTATCACCGATGTTTTTCTGCACCACTCCTCCATAGCATTTTCTTAGAAGGTTTCAAAAATATCTATATTTTTGTGATAATATTCCCCAATAATGATACTTCCTCAATAGAAAACTCACAATTAATGTAAATTTCATATAAATTATTCCTTTTTAAATTTTTTTCAAATTATTACAAGGCTCTTCATTAACCTCCTTAATTATGGAAAATATCAAAATATCATCTATAAAGACTACCATAAATTTTTTGAGGTTACATCTAAAGACACTATTCATCCAACTTATAAATATTTTTGGTGTATTTTTTATTCTAAATTTCATAACTAGGAACTCATAGTTCCCATACCTAATGTGTACGTATGTCATAGGAATATCCTCTCACCTCGCCACTATTTGATGATACCCTGACTGAAGGTCCACCTTAGAGAAGATGTTCTCCCCACCTATCTAATAAAACAAGTCATAAATCATTGGAAGATGGTATTTTTTAATTTATTGTGTTCATTTTTTGTTCATTATAATCAATTTAGAGGTGCACTGACCATCCTTTCTTCTCAATGAAAAGGAATGATATGCCCCGTGGTGATGAAATTGGGTGTATAAAACCTTCGTACATATTCTATTGTAACCACTTCTGCAGATCATATAATTAAATGGTATCCATTCTGTAGGGAGACATTGAGTTTTTTTAGATACAAGTATAAGTTTAACTGAGAACTCAACCTCTAATTTAGGAGGAAGACCCAAAAAATCTTTATAGAATAAATCATTATAATCAATTATAGTGGTCATGAATTCAGGTATATTCTATAATTTTTATCAATCAATTGAGTTATGTATTATTTCATATAACAATAAAATATACATTATTGTGAAGAATATTCCACATTATATTATTCCTCATCCTTTCACATATATAAAATAGTAAGATAGTTCAATATGTCTAGAGTGTTTTATCTCTCCTAATAGTTGATGTTGGATTTATATAAGGATATTCAATCCATTACCATTAGAGAACAAGTTCCACTTAATTGTGTATGACAATACATACTAGTTTTCTTATTATACAAAAATTGAACAGTGTGGATTTATGTACTTGGGATGTATTAATATGACCATTTACTATTGTAAAAAATAACCCAAACTCCATGTTTTGAGGTAGTGCTTGAATAGTTCTTCTAAACATTCCTGATATGAAATAATTTTTAGAAATAAAATCAATTATACATCTTCCTTAAATGAATGAATAATTGGAGAACCATTCACCACTTCATTATTATGGTCCACCTCAGCAGTAGTGATAACATAATCTCATCCCTACTATCTTGTAATTAGAGGTCATATTCATTGACTTCCTCTAAAATCTATGGTATAGTGAACTGAATTATACAATGTTCATGTTACTTAAAATTTAAACATTGAACTATAGGCTGAGTGTTTATCATAACAATCTTTTCATCCATTTCTTTATTGAGATTCTTCAATTCCATTTGATATTAATGAACTTGATTCCACTCTATTTAACATATAAATCATCTCCCCATTTCTTTGGTATAGTTTTTAGTATTATTATTCCCATAGTTTTGACATGTGGGATGTTTATTTCTTTTCTCTATGGTATTTATCAATTGATCCTCATAAAATAAACTTTATTTCCATTTTTTATCTATATCCACTCATGACCACTAAAAATCACCAATCTCTATATCAACCTTTTGTGTAGAACCTAAATTTTTTTCATATTTTCCAATGTATTTAATTTCAAACTATTTTTATATAATAACCCTTAATCCACTTATTAATCAATCTACCATACTTTCGATGTCAATGGAAATGCTGGATATGTATCACTAAATCATTGTATTGTTTTCTCATAAGACCTGATATACTCTTCATAATTTTACATTATTCCTAGAAACTGTCTCTATTTTAATAGGGAGAATTCTGGGGAATTCTATTTGAAAAATATTTTCTTGAATCATTCACATTATATGTATTTGATCTTCTACATAGGATTCAGGTTCTTGATTAATGTCCACAACATATTTGATTCTCCATCTAGGTGATAAATAACCAAATTGACATTCCTTTTTCATATCATTCGAGGATATTAGATATCATCTCAATGGAGTTAATATACTGTTTCGCGTTATTGGATTCGAATATCCACTAAATTTAAGATGCACTTCTCATATAAAAATCTTGAACACAACTTGATCTTTCTTTAGAGAAAGAGGTCATTCAACATGATTCAAGTTAGTATTCATAACATGAGTGTGTTGATATAGTACTACCATAAAATTCTTGGCTCCTACACTCATAGGGTTTGGTTTGACATTCATAAAATAATCACATTAGTAATAAAATTGGTTGTTGTATTGATTCCTTGTTTTTTCCTTTATTAACTAATATAAAGTTAAATTTGAGATGGAAATGTTGAAACTAATTATCATATACCAGTTAACCTATTAACATAGAATAAATAACTTATAAATGACATGTGTATTCAAACATATGAATCTATTTGTTTCCATTATATAATCCATGGTAATATTCCTTCTATGCTTTCTAACCCCACAATCAATTGAAGTCCTTCATATTAGATTATAAAGAGTCTATCAATTTACCTTGAAAAAAATGTGCCTATCAATTTACCAAATAATATCCCTTAGGAGTGTTAAACAAAGTGGCAGTAAGGCATATCTATCATGCACTATGTATAACTCTAGGTAATACCCAATTAGATCATTATGGTTTATGAACATTATGTACAAATCTTCTCGAGCAATATCCACTTACAATATCAAGACCCAGATTTAATTAATTAACCACCTCATGATGTTTTCTTATAAATATAAATATCCATATAGATTTTACTAATCTATTAATCAACTAATACCTAAATACCGAAATAGTGCACTAATATATAATATAGATACCCAGTCCCCTTACACATAGTAGTATTGTATTTTTAACATAAATATCCAATGAACACAGCCCAAGGATCCATAGTCATAGTTTATTTTAATGTCTAGGTACATAAACCAAATACATCAAACTAAAATTAAAAATAATTATTTTGATCTCTATAATGTGATCCAAAATACCTTTTATATTCTAAATCTACATAAGATGTTGTTACAAATATATAAACTAATGTAGTGGGCTATAAATCCTCATAAGGAAAGAAATATTATAGAATAGAATCACATATTACTCAAATTGCATAACATGATATAATAAAATGAAAGGATCCAGAATAATTATATAGTATCATGAAATAATTAATATGGAAAAATAAGATCATTTTTTATAGGAATGTGGAATCATAATGATACAAGGAATCAAATGAATAAGTCAATGATCACTATCGATAAATAATATCATGGTGGAAAGTTTCCAATAATGGAAATTGTTTACTCACTAATCCCATATATATCATCTGATGAGATATAAAAATCACCAAATGAATTAGAAAGAAATTTGGGTTCACCCATAATAGCATGTTCATATAAATGTGTTTCATATAAGTTAATTAAATATAAAGCCTAAATAGATAAAATACTCATGGAAATAAATGTATCACATAATTTTTCATCAAATTATAATCAAATGATATCTAATAAGAATTCAAATTATAATAAGTAATTAAATATTTTGGCTATTTAAATGTTGTTAAATATACACAGGTCTAAAATATGTAGTTCATTAAAAGAATATTTTTTAATAAACGGATGAGAAGTAATTTTGGAATTTAACTTCTTAAGAGAGGTTTTAAGAATATGGAAAAAATCATTAAAGAGAGTAAGCACAAAATATTTTTCATAAAACCAAATGTGAACTTAGAGGTTTATATATTATCTATTTATTAATAATAAAAAATTAATTATTAATAAAAATACTTTGGGGAGGTTTATAACATGAAATACGAAATAAGATGTCACCTAATGCTAGTTTTTCATAAAAGAAGAAGTTGGGAAGATAACATTAATATCTTGTATACCCCAAACAATGAAATAGAGAATAATATTTTTAAATATATAAATTGAATAT
This sequence comes from Viscum album, assembly GCA_963277665.1. Lineage (NCBI taxonomy): Eukaryota > Viridiplantae > Streptophyta > Magnoliopsida > Santalales > Viscaceae > Viscum > Viscum album. Next base: position 898,989,183 of record OY728138.1, read on the forward strand.
ATAAATAATTTACAATCATTCCATTTTTTATATATAGAGAGAAAGAGAGGTAGATAGAGATATGGAAAGAACCAAGGAAAAGAGGGTGTTTCAAATATCACCCTTACCATAGGTTTGAATTCATTATATACTTTCAATAAAAATACTAAATGGGAAAATGAGATTTAGTAAACACTTTATTTCTAATATAATTCATCTATATTTGATACATTATGAATATTTTATATTTCTTAATAGTATATTAATTGAGATAATGTGTCTATTTTCACATTCCCATGGACATTCACTTCATTGTTCTAAGGTTGCATTTGATTATGGATAATAATCTATGATATTATAAAATTGTACAAAATCAATATAAGTAAAATGAAATGATATTAATGTCCTCAATGAACTTTAAATATTCGCATGTATCCATACATGATTTGAAAAAAAGATGATTCATTTTTTATAAATTTTATTTTTATATAGTGAGTACATTTATGAAGATTGAAAACCACCAAGAACTAGAATAATTATATAAAACTAAATAATTCATAAGACAATAAAGAACATGAAATTGGTTATAATATAAATATTATAGTTATATTTAGAAAAATATTTTTCTATAACCATCTACGAGGGCAGGTTATAAAATAAATTACGTTGATCATGGAGGTGGTGAACCCAATATAGTTTGAGAAAACAATTTCATTTTATAATGAAATTAATAGATGATTAATAATTGTTATTCTATTAACAAAATAAAATTAAAGTATATTTATTATATATGTTCCATTATTTTATTTTTTTGTAAAATTGAGGGGGACGTATGAGAAGATAAGATTGAAGGATAGTTCAATTAAGAACATTACGTATTTGTATTTCCTCTATTGGATGACACTTTAAGAAAACATAGATAAGTTATTGGGTAATACGAGAACAAAATAGAAGTGGGTAGGATGGTTGAGAAGATATTTCAGCATAATATTAGAAATATAAAAATCATAGAATGTGCGGGGAGAATGGGTAGTGGGTATTATTAATAAGTGGTGGAGATGATTGTTTTTTAATATAATATTTATTAGTATATTATTTTTTAGGAAATCTAAAAATAGTTTTGATTATTGTGACTTTATACAGTAATTACTACATGTGAGTCTGATCCAATGGTTTTTGACATCATCCATGACCTAATAATTCATGTAGATTTCTTATAATGTAAAATACCAAATTTCATCATATTTCACCATTCCCCAAAAGTTGAATTTTGTTAAGATGATCTAAAAAATCCTACCTAAAATTTATTTGACCTATAGATTAAAAAAATATGAAAATAATTTTTTAAATATGAGAAAGTTTTTATTTAAATCAATAATTAATTTTTAAAAAAAAATAATTTTAATATAATTATTAGATTTATGGACTATCGAAAAATTACTTATGATAAAATAACATTAAATTATCATTATAATATAAATTTATATTATTTAATTAAACCATTTTTTGAATATAATTTTCATTTAAAATTGTTATATTGATTATAAAGAAATAAATAAAACATTCATGTTTTATAAAATTATAAAAGTATTTTATCATTTTAAAATTTTATATTTATTGATAAGATAATATGACATTAACATATTTTCATTTTAAAAGATACCAAAATGGTATTTTATAGTTCTATATGTGAAGATTCTATTTTGATTGTAAATTTACTATACATAATTGCCAGATTACTATTCAAAAGGTTAGATTACTATTTGATAGTTAGATTTCTAACAATCATATGAATTCTATACCTTCTATAATTATCATCTGTTTCATTCATTTATTATTTCCATATATTTTATCTGAATTATATTTATATATTTTAATTAACAAAATTAAAATATCATTCATAATATTCTAATCATTTTTACAATGTCTTTTGTGAGTGTGATTATTCTAAGTGTTCAAGCAGATCCAAAATTTCATATTCCTGTTATATTATTTTCTATTTTTTTCCCATTATATCACCCTTTATTGTTAGGTACAAATTAATTCAATTATTGTAAATATCAAGTAAATATAATGACATTTTGTTTGTTATATCATGTGGTACATGTGGCGTAATGAATAAACCTAGGACAACTGAACATGTTACCCAAAAAGGTCTACCACAAGGTTTAGGACAACAAAACAAGACAACTCTCATGTAAAAACAAATAAAAAACATAGTAAAAAAAGAAGAATAAGATAAAAACATGATACATCCAATATAAATTGAAATAGATAAACCGAAAAAATACTAGGAAAAGGCTGCAACATGTCTCTAGTGACCATCTGTCACCCCCAAGTTGTCCCACTATGAAGGTGATGAAAACTTAGAGAAGAAAAAAATCTACATGACACTATTCCCTTTAACTGAGTCTTAGAAAACCACTTATAAAACAACCAAAAGAAGAATTATGGCATTAGCATAATTCCACATAGTATTTCACCATATAATCATTACAATGTATAATTCTATGAAAATGTTATCTTTTTCATTAAAGGAAAACCAGTCTAAATAATTTATGAGAGATGACTATTTTGTAAAACCACATTTCATTTTTCATACTAGATATTAATAATTACACAAATAAGAAATATGAAAAGTAAATTTTTGAAATAATTATTTTATAAATGAAATCATTTATAGTTAAACTATATGATAAACACATTAGATATCAAACATGAAAGATACCACCATGTGTAAAACCATGTAGAAATGAAAAAGAACAAGATTTGGGCTATAGAACATAGGAAGATATACTAATTCATATAAGAATACACAATTCCATATTTTTCATGAATCCAACTAATATTGATCCATATCACATAGTTTCATAATATAAAAACAATAGTGGCATTACACATAGAAAGTGAAAAGTCCATTTTCTTATGCACCATATGTTGCAAATTTTCTATTTTTTCAAAAATGCATTTAACACATTTTCTAACCATTAATAAAACATTTATTGTAGGAACAAATTACAGCTTCTATCCTTGAAAATAAACCTTTTAAATCAATTCCTCTATTGTGGAATTTTACCGATATGTCATGTTTCTAAAACATTTTTAATGAAAAATACCTTTAAAATCGTAGATTCCTATAAGAAAATACAAATTTATTAAAAATAAATCATTTTCATTAACAACACAAATAAATTGTACATTAACATCAAGTATTCCATGAATTAAAAACTTTATATATATGAACCTTCCTCAAGAATGGATAAACCCCTCCCTAAATGGATTTACCATGTATAGGGTTGAAATCCAACCAAAATTGTATTCAAAGAACATTATAAAAATATTTGGGGTTCTTATGGATGGAGAAATAAATTTGGAAGATTGTTTGGCTCAGAGGGGTTCATGGAATTTATATATAGAATTTAAAATAGAATAACATTGAAAACCCACCATGACCATGACATAATGTTATTGATATAATACCATACTACCATGTAATACGAGGGACTATATTGCAACCATTTTGGAAACAATTACATTTGAGAACCATGTGGAATATCATATTTTCCTAGATTTGGAATTACGACACAACCCACTTCCCATGTCACTACTAGATCATATTTGGAAGTTCCCTCCAAACTAACCCCTCAGAATAGTATGGCGCAAGCTACTCCTCCACACCATAGAACCCAACCCTCATACTCTATAACCCTACTACATGGAACAAAAATGCCCAAATTATTTTTGTCACTATAATTTAACCTTCAAGACATTTTACTACAATCAATAGACTATAATTCTATAATGATCCTTTTATAAGAACCATCCTAAGGCTCCACATCATATTCATCCTACTCACACAAGAGCTAGAAACTGAACACTGAAGCCACTCTCATCTACAACATAATTCCCTATAAAACACCAAGTTACCTCTAAAAAACCAAAAAAGAAAAAAAAACAAAATTTAACTAAAATGATATATTACGAAAACCCATATGGAACCAAAATTCTTCCCATGATAAAATATTTATATCCCTAGAAATTGTTCTTGATTCTGCACTCAAAAATATAGAAGTTCACTACTACCTCACTAACAAATACTTTTCCAATGTCTCATGGATGTCCCATCCGTAATTCCATAGTATAAAAACTAAGGGAATTATATTACAACATAATATTGTATCCTAGAGATCCATAATATAAATTTTTTTTCACAACCATAATGTTTTCAGGTTTAAAATTATCATATCCCCATTAAATCACATGGGAAATATTTGGTTGATACCTCCTTATATGAGAGACATGAAACACATTATGAATCAATGTCAATCATCATGGAAAGTACAATTGAAAAAACACCTTTAAAATTCATTCTATAATATCAAAGGGGCCAATAATCCTCAGTCATAACTTATACTACTATCTAAACAATGTTGTACCATGTGAGGTGAAACTAGACGAATGACCTGATCACCAACCTCAAACTCTAGTGGTTGATAAGAATAGTCTGCATAGGATATATTACTACTTTGTTTTAGAACAAATGTATTCCATATCAACTTCATTTTTTCTGTCATTTCATAGAGAATATTTTTCTCAAAGAAATAACCTATCTCCCATCTTCTCCCATCATAATAGAGATTGATATGGAAAACCATACAAAACTTCCAAAAGTTTTATATTATTCGAATCCAAAAAACCTTTTTTATATTAAAATTCAACCAGAGAAACATTATTTTCATGGGAACAACCAAAAATAAGAATGCATATCTGGTTTATATCCTGATGTACCTAGACATCTCTTTCTATATTACCATCGATCTATGGATAATATATCCCACTATATTCAATTGGGAACCAATCTAATATTGAAAAAGTTTCCAAAACAGGGATGTGAACTGCAGATCCCTTTTGGAAACAACAACATAAGAAACCATTAAAGACTTATAACCTCTCATGTGTACATGTTCATGAGCTACTCCACCATCTTCATCTCCTTAATAGTAAGAAAATAACCATATTTTGTAATTTGATCAATTATCACATAAATTACAGCCTTACCATTGGGAATCCATATTAAATTAAAGAAAACTTCAATGGAAACATTAAAACATATTTACATAAGAATAGTAATGGTTTGAAACAAACTGACATGCCATGTTGGTTCCACGTTTATTTTATAACATGTCAGATACCATGAAATTAAGTCTCCAATCAACCATATTATCCCCAAATACCAATACCAACATCCAAAATCATGATAGATCATGGTATTCCAAGGATGTATAAACCAAACTGACCGGTATCCGATTTTTTTAAATTTCTCTATAAGAGATACATTATCAACCAACATACCTTAGAAACACAATGTACCATCAGTAAACTGATATAAACCATCAGAGGTCTCCCAATTAATTTTGATTTCACTAAAATGTTGGAATTCATTTTTTGTTATCTAATTATGATATACTCACTCAAAAAATTAAAAATTATCGTTTATTAATGCTATGATTCCCTTCTAACCAACCTGTTCCACTCCAAAACACATCTTAGTAAATATACTAATCAAAGATCAATCCTTTACTAATCCCTTCATGTATCGAGTCATTAATTTCGTTCAATACTAATTGGAAACCACATTTACATTCCTAATATTATAATAAGTATAAATATAAAAATCCTAAAGGCACCTAACCAATCATATATGAAACAAAATAATACCACTATGTAGAAAATTTAATTCAAGACCTTATAATCAGAATCTACTATAATCCACTTCACTAAGAGATAGTGACAACATGTTTTGAGTTCATGCATAATTTATTCAAACTCAAGATCTATGGTAGGTTAGACATTCTCCTTAAGAGAAAACTATAGTGACTAATGAGATAACATATTCATTACCTACATCATGTAACACCCCAAAACTATACCAGAAGAATTGAAGAAAACATCATAACCTGAACCTAGTTCTAAAAGAATTTTAAGTCGATACAAATTCAATGTCTCCTTTAGTTCCTTAAACAATATATTATATTTTTTATTACATTTAAACCTGGCACCATTACAGGTAAAGTATACTATTTAAGATAAAATAACAGAAAATTTTAGAGCAAATTAATTGTAATAATGTTCCAAAACAAAGAATCTAAAAATCTTAAACACAATTTTGGGATACTCCCATGACATAACCACCTATATCATTTCATGATTTTCTAATATTCCTCTCTCATATATAATATACCAAAAATACATAATTTATTTGATCCAAATTTCACACTTGGAAATCTTAAAGTATAAGCGATGTTCTCTCAAGGTTCATATGATGATATAAAAACGATCCATGTGTTCCTGTTAAAAATGGATTATTTAAAAATATAATCCAAAACATAAATAAAAAATGTCAAAGAACCGATGAAATATATGGTTCATCAATTCCATATATACATCATGAGTGTTTTTCAGACAAAATAGCATCACCAAAAACTCAAAACATCCCATACCAAATCCAAAATATTGTCATAGGTATATCAACTTATCATAATATTAACTGGTTATTCCCATATTTAAGGTAAATATTTGAGAACTAATGATCCTCTATAAGTTGTTAAAAGTGTTCATCAATTCAGGTAAAGGGATATTTTACCTTAACTATTATTTGATTTAGATTTTGATAATAAATTCAGAGTTTGAGGCTCTCTTATTTCTTCTTAGGATATAGTATAGCCATAGACTACCATGGTATACTAGGATAAATAAATTACGTTTCCTCATGGTTCAAAACATGGATATTATGTTTCCCCAACTTTCTAGGATCCATGTAATAAGTTGACCTAGAAATGTACATTGTACCATATAATACTTTGATAGATAAATTAACATATATATATAATAGTAACCTAGAACAATAATCTAGAGATAAGACATGATAAAAATCCACCACCATAGGAATAGGGATTATCATGTGAGATATAAGAACATCAAGATTCATCTATGATAATTTAAATAAATTTTTTGGACATATGGAACTACATGACCCTCTATCATGGATCAAGAATCCCATAAATACTAAAAGGCATGAGAATACCTATCAAAAGATATAAACTAATCATGTTGACAAAATAAATTTATCTATTACTTAACTATAATTATCCAATCAATGATAATAATCAGGTAGAAAAAATCAAGATCAAGAACTAATAATTTTGACACCACTTCAATGTAAGATATGATTACCCAAAAATCAGGACATTTGAAACCTTATTCAAACCAATTATTATAAGGCATAGAAAGATATAAAAATAATTTCATAATCTCTAGAAGTAATCCCAACAAGTAAAAATAACATTGATGATATAAATAATTGAGTAGTACCTATATAAAATCAATATAGCACCATTGGAGATGCAATAAATACTAAAACTCTAACTATTGCTATACCTGGTTTGAGTTCCTCTAGTGCATACTATAATACATAAATAAATATAGTATCTAATCCTACCAAATCAATCATACCAACATAAACATTCCCTTTGTATGAGGATAATATACACTACCATTTAAAGCATTAAGATAAACTATTGAACCCTTTTAGATAAAGGATCCAGCCTTACTACCACGGTAATTAAATTTGAAAAAATTATTGAGAAAACCATACTGTCTAAAATGAATAAAATTTTCGGGTGATTTCATATAATAATTATTGGTATAATGATGACATTTATAATGTTAGTAAAAATATATTTCTATCTTAATGAATCCCCAAAAACTTCTGAAATTCTCTAAAAACTGAATACTCCACCTAGTCCTATCTTCTCGGTTATGTATGCCTCATCCATATCATAATTTCCACCACCTTAACAAATGTCATGGGGCATAAGAGAATCACCATTGACTGAATATTGACCCTTAGAACCATCTCAAACCTCCATGATTTTATGTATCCATATATGACATGATTGTGAAATAGGTTCCATAAATCAATAAATTGTGTAGAATACATGAAAACTGAATGATCTCCACGTTTTATGGTCATAAATTTATATTTCTTCACCATATGTAACATTTCATGATAAATAATTTAGATTAATATTTCATGAATGAAGTCCATGTAAGATCCTTGTGCAACTATTCATTCACAATAGAGTCCAACCATCTTCTTCTAAATTTTTTAAGAATAAAAGTGGTGAAACCAACCATAGAGTCATTAAGAGTATTCATATAATGGAAGATCATTTCAATTCAGTAATGAAACTCAATATTCTATATTTTTCATTTATCCCCTTATAAGATATGTCACTTCTAATTAGTAAATTATTATTCATGATATATCATTCATCACTGGTATCTAATACCAACCTGAGATAAAATTTGTATAGTGAGGATTAAAAATTCCACTAAAGACCAGTCTAATAGAGGATTTTTGTATAATCTAAATCTCATAGAATACTCACTTAGATTTATAATAGCCTTTATAGGATGTATTGTTTAATGAACATTTCAATGAATATAATTAGTGTATGATATAATCCAAATCACAAGACCATTATTAGGAATCCACAACAATGAATTTAAATAACATGAATATAATAAAATAGTAGATACTATGTGTGAAAAAAAAACAATTTATGAACTAAAATGTCTATTTAAAGGAAACAAAAATCCATTATATTCAAATAATCTCAAACTCAAAGTCTTAAGATAAAAAACATCCTTGATCAACTATGGTAACTTGAGTTAATACACAGAGGTGAGAGGGCTAGGCTCCCACTTGAAACTACCACAAAATTTTTGAGGGTCCTAGATCCTATCTATTGATATCCCAGAACCAAATACTAGAGTGTTCAATAACACTACTATATTTGAAATGACACTCATATCATTTTTTAATTAGCCAACCCATGTAAACGAGATAATTCACCCAAGAAGGTATGACATAAGGAAGAGCATAAAAAATAATATGAGCCTCATATATTAATGATGAATGAACATAGTACCTAGTGGAAGAATAATAAACACACAACTAACAAAAATCCTCAACCCAAATAGATAAACTAGAAAACTAACAACAATAAAATAAAAAAAGTCTCTGTGTGCCCATCATTTCCACCAAGACAACCCACTATGAATAGGAAAATAGAATGGAGAAGCTAATGAAATACATGATGGCCCTCCATTTTCCAAATTCATACAAAATCAAACCTACAAGTCCCCAAAAGAAAAATTAGGGTGTGATCATAATGAAAAGTGTTATTACACCAATGAATCTATACAAAGACTAATGTAATGAAAATTATTTATCTATCTTTAATATAAAATTAGTTTAAAAATAATTTTCAAAATATAAATTTTTTTAAAACATTGTTTGATTTTTATTAAAATCATTTCATACTCACAAAATTATGGAATATAAATACTACATGTACGAAATCATGAATCATAGATGAAACCATCCATGGAACACCATAATATTAAAAATTGAGGAAGAAACCATGAATTATACCAACATGAGTAAAAAAAGGAATTAATGAAAAATCAAACGATTTGGTATATTGCCCAAGCGAATACATAATCAAACATATAATAAAACATTAATATAGTTATCATGTGAATCAAAATTATATCATGTACCACCACATAGTTTATTGATATCAATCCTCTAGTGGTATGACACAACTAAAGTGATAAGTCTATTTCCTGATGCACCAAAAGTTCATAATGTGATATACTATCCAATAGTCATTTTGAAATATGTGTTATCCATTTATAAAATATTTTCATATTAAAGAAATTATTATTCCCTTCTCGAAGATAAATTTTTATGAAAAAACCCACCATTATGGAATTTTGTTTACATGATGTGTTCCCCAAGCCTTTTTTATAGAAAAATATCTTAATAGAAAATACTTCAAGAAGAAAATCAACCTTGATGAAAAATCCCAAATTTTCAAACACATTCCAATATGATCATACAAGAACATAATGTGTTACTTTAATGAAAGCATTTTTACAGAGAATCCTTCCCAAATATTGAATATATGTCACCATGAATTGATCTCCAAATATGGGGGTTGAAAACCCTAAATAAGGACTTTAAAGAAATTCAAACATATCTATTGGTAACCTCAGGTTTCAAAGAGAATGTTTGAATATTGTTTCGTTTAGAGATTCCATGTTTATTTATAAATATACTATAAAATATAATACCATAAGAAAACCTCATTGAAAAATACATGAAGGTTACTGAAGGATCCCATACTACATTTCATTATGAAAAAACCATGCCACAACCCTTCTTATCAAAACTAAGTCTATGAATTACAATATAGATCTTATTTTTCAGGATATGGGACTATAATTAATCCGACTCCCCTTGGAATAGCTACCCCATATTTGGTAAAACCATCAAATATGAACACTTATACCGCTACAGTTCAACCAAATCCTCCACAACACAACACTTGGCGTGCCTATTCCAAAACCCAATTCCATGGCGCATCTATGCCAAAATTAGAAGTGACACATAGAAACCACCTCCAAGAATTTGGGTCATACCCCTTTGACCACACTAGAAAAATTCATAAGGAAAAACCAAATTGAGGATCCATGATGCAGATACCCCATCCTTGTCATAGGAATCAACAAAAATCCACAACTACTCCAATCCATGGTGCATTCCCCTATTGAACTCCAGGTTACCATAAAAACCTCGAAACTCGAATTATCAACTCATTAACTAAAAGGATATAATACCAAAACTCATAGGGTGTAACATATACTTTCTATAAGAGTAAATAATTATATATGAATCATTTATGTAATCATAATTGAAATGTAAATGCTAAAATTTAGGGTTGTTATAATGCCTCAATATAGATATCGAGAAAAAATAAGTATGTTTCTATAAATTTCCATGAAATATAATATTAACATAAATTTAATGTAATATTTAACAAATTTTCATATTTAATAAATTTTATGAAATAAATTATTATAAATAAGAATAAATATTATAAATGTATATGATAACTCTTAGGTGTGGATTCTAGTCTTTTTTAATAATAAATTTATTGAAAAAGCTATGAGATTAAAGGATATTTTATGTAAATTTCATATTAGAGAATATAAATTTAGAAATATATTTATATGATATTGGAATGATTGTTAGAATCATGTCATATTCAAAATTGAAGCTAATTATTTAGGTTGGATTGAATACAATAACAATTTCATTATAATTATTGTATTAAAATATTGGATTCACAAATTGTTTTATTGAATAAAGGTCTGTTATGGAGCATAAATTATACTTAACAATGTTTTATTATACTCAATGTGGAATAAAAAATAATTCCCATTATCCTTGGAATTCCATTATTATAAATGAAAAAGGTATTAATTGATTCTTAGTATAAGGATTTATCTATATGAGTGAGTGGAAATGAGATGAAATTTAAAATCCATTAGTAATTAAATAACTAAAATATGAAGAAGAAGCATTTGATGAGGAAACCATATTGATTATTTTTTAAATTATAAAAACTTATGAAAGTAATGTAAATGTATATAAAAAAAAGTGAAATAGTTAAAAATATGTGAGAGAATGGTGCTAAAAAAAATATTACCTCAAATGGGAGGAAATTCATTTTTTAAATGAATAAAACCTATCTACATAGAAGAATAAATTTTAAATCCATTCCTTAATTTATTTTCTGAAACATATATATGATCACTAGTCAATTAAAAATTAATATGGTATGTTAAATTTCAATTATATAAATTTATGGGATTATAGGTCTAAAACTAAATATTTTATTTTTTTAAGAATTAAATTTTAGGAATTTATTTAAAAATAATCTATGAAATTGAAATTCATGTCTATAATATTTTTAATCTTAAATAGAAATGAACATTCACATTTATATTTCTAAATTGATTTCATAGTTTCATAATATTGGTGATCATACTTGGAGATGATGGAAGAATGAATATAAATGGGAAAAGATTCATTGAAAGGGGATTATTGTTTTAAATTCATTACACTTTTCACTCTGTAAAATTATTTGATTCATAATTTTCAATATAAAATATTAATAAATGGTATGAAAACCCTAAAATATTTCTATACTTTTAATATAAAATTAAAATTTAATTAATAATAACGCTATAAATATTTATGTATTGATTTTAAGTAAATTGTATGTGTAAGATAACAGGTGGATTTATAATGATAGAATTTAAATTTTGTATTAATGAATGATGATTTGGGTGAATTGATAGATTTGGGTAAATAATTTTTATATATTTTTTAGAAATATAATTTTGATAGTTACATTAATTAGATTCTTAAAAAAAGTAAATGATAAATTTTTACATTATACCATAGGTTAAAATTATGTGTAAAAAATTGAAAAAGGTGATATTATAAGAAATAGGGCAAGGTAAATATTAAAATTACCAAGGAAATGAGTTAAACATTGCAAAAAATTCCTCATTCTTGTTATATATATAAAAAATCACATTAGAATAATATTAATGATGGGGATATGGTGCTAATATTGGTTTGACGTCTAATGGTATTTTACAAAAATTATAGATCATTCACACATAAACTAAAATAATGTTTTATCAATCTAAAATAATTTTTAGAGATGATATAATATAATATTATTGGTAAATGTGGGTCCTATTAAATATAATAATTATATTAATAAAATGAAAAAAAATGAAAAAATAGTGCTAGTTTTGATCATATGTATGGGATGGATTTAAAATAAAAACAAGGTACTTTCTTAAATTATAAATTAGACTTATTATACCAAAAGAATTTTAAGAGTTGTTTTTTTTGAAGAAAATTTAAATTCCTTGTTGATTAGTTTTTTTGGAAAACGATAAGTTGAAAAAAATTATTATGGTCTGTAAAAATACATTCATCATTTTTAATTATTTGATTTTTTATTATAGGATGCGTTTAAACATTTCTATGATAGATATTAATTATTTATGTTTATTTATTTATGTTTGAGGAAATACAAAGACATATATATGGGGTTATTTGATAAGTTTAAATCTGATTCATATATATTTATAGTTTTCTAACATTAATTTATCGGAGGGTTATTATTGTGTTTTATTAAATGATATGTCATTTATAATAATTTATCAAATATAAATGTATTGGATTAAAATTACTATATTACCATATCTATTATCATTAGTTTATCACGAAAATATATATTCATATATATATATAATTTTTAATAAATAATTTTTTACATGATAAAAATTTATGTTCATTTTTATTATTAACATGTATATTATATTATTTAAATTAATGATATTATATATTTCCCCATTTTCACTGATTTTGTTTTCCTGCAAAATTATTGAGGATATATGAGATAGGTGTTTTGGAAATTTAGTGATGACAATGACCCATTTTCATGATGATAACAACATCCTTTATTTAAGATAAAGGGAAAGTAGTTGATATTCAAATAAAACTAAACAAGTACTATGCTGAGGTTGAGAATCATAATCATTCGAATATAGTATAGTTCCTAAATACTATATGGATTTAGTACATTGAAGTTTTGAGCATGGAATATAACTGTAGACATTATTAGGAATGATGGAAAACAAGGATGAGTAAAATAGTTGGCCGCCTAATATAATCATCAGTACTATCATAGGAGAAAACTATATGAATTAACCATGTATTAAAATATTATCATAATAAAAAACATGATAAAAAATCCCGTACCCACACTTTCTTCTGCACCACCCCATAACCCATAACTCATTAACATAACTCTCGTGATCCAATCTATTTCATAACAGATCCGATAAAATCTCTTATCTATGTTATTGAATCTTCATTCCTCACACCCATGTACCACCTTTTCTATAATTGATGAAATTATTGACACCAAATTTTTCCCTAACAGAAATGAATTCCCCTTACCTAACACTACTTTCATAGCCAGAAACTCATACCTGAATCCCATCTCATATCCCTCTTTTCCAATACACATGAATTTTCATTACCCACCTCTATGCCGACAACATGATTTCATTTTTATTGTACTAATCCCCCCCTCATTATATCTTTCATAATAACATCTGATAGAGTTTAATATAAAGACAAAATATAATGATTCTTTCTTATGAAATTTATATTACAGTTAACAATTTTTTATCATAGTTTAAATTTCTCAATGTTTATGTTGAATTGTTAGTGTATTTAAAATTATCCATTCATGTTTTTAGTTAAATTTATTTAGTCAGTTAAATTTCGAATTGTTGAGTTTTATTTGAGTTTCCATATATTATTTTTATGCTCCTATCTTTTAGGTTTCCCATATTTTTTTCATTCATTGTAATACAATGAAATACTTTAGTTTGGGTTTCAAGAACTTTGAACACTAATTAGATCACATTAATGTTACTTCATGAAAAATCTTCTGAAACTAGGTCAAATTATTATTTTGTTTAAAAGATTTATGTTATTTGATTCAAAAATTTTATTTCATCCCTTAATATTATTTTCATGAATTATCATACTTTGATTTACTTTATCTCTTATAATATTTAGATCATACATTTACTATAACGACCCACAATTTTATCAATGGAGTGTCCATTTTTATAATTAGGACATGTAGTATAAATCACTTACTTCACATAGAGAAACCAAGAAAAGAATAATCTCAAATATTAACAATGATAAATTAGTCGTAATATAAACCAATAATAATGTCAAATGTTATAGTTCATTATTAAATAGAGAATAAGAGAATAAAGATAGGATGAACTGGATATGATAAATCCACTAGATAAAACACATTCATGAACAATGCTATAGAAATAAAACATAATGTTAATAATAAAATATAAATTTTGAATAGGAATGTATATATAAACACTAGAGAAAATAGTATTAGATAAATATTTAATTTAATAAAGGGTATTTATAGGATGTAAAAAACCCATATAACTACTATAAATCAAACCATTGGAATAGTAATCTAATCATTGAAATAGTGTCTTGGTCATTGGAGTATTACTTGGACCATTAAGAATAGTAATATGACTATTAGAACAGTAAGATATACTATTTTAAGGTAAAATAATATTATTTATCTTTTAAAATGTAAATAAAATATATTTATGTCATGGTATGAGTAAATAAATGTTTTTAAAATAAAAAATTAAGTGTTAGTTTTTTTATAAAATGAAACTATTTTATTAGAAATTTTATAATGAATATAATTATTTAAATTATTTTTTTCATAAAATGGATTCATAAATTTATATTATTTTTTATTATAATTTTAAAAAAAATGAGATCATAAGTAATTTTTCCAACGGTCATAAAATTGATTATAATATAATTATCAATATCTTTGAAATAAATTGCGATTTTTTATATATTTAATTTATTAAATTAATGAAAATATTTTTATAACATGGATTAAGTTTTTTAAATATACACATCAAGAAATTGTTATGTTTAATTATTTATATTTCTACAAAATAGATGTTTTTTTTGCTAAATAGTGAAATACTATTTTTTCTGGTATTTAACATTATAAAAATATACATGTATTTTTGAGTCCTAGATGACATATAAATCCATTAGTTGAAACTCACATGCAAAATTTTCTATATATATACATAATAATCATTACATCAAATAATCGTCACTAAAAATAATAAACTAGTGAATATAGTAATAAAAAACACCCCTCTTATCCCCTTGTAAATTTTATACCTCCACCTCACACCTGATAATCCTTGATTCTAGTCAATTTTATTCAAAAAAATCTCATAAACAACAGAAAAATATCCATGTGTTGATTTTATCACTAAAATACAAATTCCATGTTCCTTAATTTGTTCTTCTATGAGGTGATATTCAAGAGGTAACATTCTCAATGTACCTCTTTTAATTTCATCTCATCTTTTGCCTTATCCTCACCTCATTCATCCATAAATGAATAATAACTATATTATCATGTATATAAGAAAATTATATATCTATAATGTAATATCTTCTATCATACCCTTCTTTCATCTACACGTATTAAAATAAATGAATCCATTGTCCAAATTATTGCAGTTAATCGTCTCCTTGGACAAGAAGATTTCATTTTCCACTACCACCTTCAATTATTGTCATAAAACTAATAATATGGTTAAATGATATTTTAATAAATATATCATTACTTTTTTCATGTTTTTTATCTAATATATAGAGATAATATTAAATTAAAAAAAATTGGTTTGAGATGGTCGGAGAAACTTCCAAAATAAACAAACCATTTACCATTAATGATTAATTATATAAAGTATCCACATGTTCTAAAAATGATATATAAGCCCTTTGAAACTAATGGAAGTTCATTAATACTATTTTATTTCACTTTTTTAGTTTTTTTCATTTTAAAACAACATACATAATTATACACAAGTGAACTGACTATGAAACAATGAAATGAACTCTCCCAAAATGACGAAATTGAACATTACAACTCATCAAAATGACCATAAATGAACTAAATCAAATTATAATAAATAAAATATATGTGTAATGGGTTCTTAATTTGTTTATTAATTAATCTAATTTTATTTTATATGACATTAATTTTAAGTGAATAATGTATTCAGACATAAGTTAAGTGATCTCTCCAAACCTCCATATTTTTCTTTTGGAAACACTTCATCTCCCTTTTCCTTAGTTGATAACTTCATTATTCTTATATAAATCACCATATTATGTATATATATGTTATTCAAACAAAGACACACACACACAATCACAGATATATATATATATATATATCAATTAATAATTTTTATTGGAAATAAATGTTTTAAAAATGTTCCCTTCTCAATTCGACTCGACAAGGACGACCGATTAAAGGGAACTTCTCTGTTTCCTAACCATTTTTACGTACACTCAAAAAATTGTTTTATTCTATAATTTTTTCCTAAAATAAATAATTTTTTCATGAAACAAATTTTAATTCAATTTTTGTTTTTTTGAAATAATTTTTGTCTTTATCCCCTTTAAATACCCATCATTCATTTAACGATAACAATGCTTAAGTGGCACATTTATAAAGTTCCCTTTCCACCATTTTAATGTTTTTAGTTCAAATATATTTAATTATTCATGACCTAATATTATATTTCATTTATAAATTTACAAGAATAATTTTAATCCTCTATTTAATGTATACCATAAAGATTCATGCTTTGGTTTTTCCTTATGACATGATTACGAAACCCATTTCCCTACAAGGGTAACCCTTATGTTTCCTTCATGCGTTTGATTTAGTTATGTGAAACCCATATTAATGTAAAAGTAATTATGCGTGAAAACACATATCAATCCAATTTATTTTTCATTGATTAGTCACATGAAATGTTATATATGGAATTGGGGTGTAAGCCTAATCCATTATGGGACTCTGTCAACCATGTGAAATAGTCATGGAAGTTTATTTGACACATGTTTATGTCATGATATATATTTATAACACCTTTATATATTTCAACAATCATATGATTCTATGTTCTATATGTCATGAAAATATGTTTTTATTCATTATATTTTCCTTTTATGTTATCATGTAGTGTCTTCTGACCCATGTTCTATGCTCCGTTTACATGTTTATTCCCTTACTGTGATTTTAGATCATCCATATTTTTAATGTTTTTCCCAGGATAACCTATAGAGTTGTAGGAGCTCACAAGGTGTTACGAGATCTTTGTTGATATTAATAAAAAAATTATTATAGTTTCATATTTTCAAATTATGTACACAGTCATCCAATGTAACTAGAAATTTTATCCCTAGTTTTTATTTCATGTATAATTATGATAATAATCATATAATAATAAATGTAAAATTATAAGGTCATTATAGTTGGTATCATAGAATGGTATAGTTATTTTTGGGTATTATGACATTGAAAATTTAGTAATAACCCTATAGATAATTCTATCCCCAAGGATAACATAGATTGAAACTTTTTCAATCATAAGTTGTGATATAATTTTAATTTATAAGTTTATCTTTATGTGTTTATAGTTTCCTTTTTATATTCTCATTATCTATTTATGCACCCCATAATTTTATATTTCTTTTTTAGTTAATTGATGGAAATAAGAGAACTCATGATTACACCAATGTTGCAGGCCATTTGATGATTTTTATAATAATATTCTAAACCTCACATTAATAGGATCTCATAATATCATGAAACTACTAGATCAACTAGATCATGTTATGAATAATTACTTAAATCTTGGGAAAATCCCACTCCTTCAAAGATATATCATGGTGTTATAGAATCCATTATCAATGAAAGGCCTCCAAACATTAGTGGATATTATAATACCCTTGTTGTAGAACAATTAATTATCTTAATTAATATGATATTCTCTATCTTACAGTAATCAAAAGAAGGGAAATTACTACAGTCTATCTATCATTTTGATTGTAAAACCAATCAGTAGTGGACAATGATAATGAATGTAAATCCTAAAGAGGAAATTGATTCCATGTAATGGGAAGGATTCAAGAATATATTTTCAATAAAATGTTTCCCCAAACTCACTGTCATAATATAGAGAGTGAGTTACTTAGACTAAATAAAAAGGATGATGATTCTCTTGAGTAATACGAGGAAAAAATCACAAGGCTTACATGATACACCACATTCTTTTTCATTAACATTGAAATAAATGTGGATGTATTGATTAATGGTTTAAATATTATTTTTGAAAATAATTTTAAAATGATGTCTTACACATATATAAAGAGATTTTTAATTAATATCTTTTGTTTGACATTGAGATTAGAGACTCTTAGTGGTCTTATGTGATCGAAGATAGAAAGATGAAAAGTGAGTTTTATATGGGAGTATCAATAGATAAATCACTTGGAGGCATTAAAACCTAACATTCATCATGTTAAAAGTGTTTGATGAAGCATCCTAAAAAATTATTAAATAGAACCAGAAGATCATTTAATTGTGGAAAAGAGGGGCAGTATGCTAATTAATGCTATTGGGATATACAAAAGACCACAAATTGAGAAGAAAAAATAATGTTTTAAATCCAAACTCATACTGCATTACTTTGTTTAAAATATATTGAATATAAAAATTATGTGATATGATTCCCTAATCCATTGGATTTCAAATACAATCAATGAAAATTGCCACCAAAGAAGGAAGAAAAGAAAAATTCTACAGCTACTGCTAAGGTGAATACCGACAATGATGTAGTGAGAGGTACAATGGTTTTTTATTCATGAATCGTTAACATTTTTTTACTATGGTCCCACAAATTATTTCATATATTTTATGTTTGGTAGAAATATCCATTAACCACCTCAAAATATAGAGTTTTATTTCTCCATGAGAATAATGAATTGAAAAATTATGGCATCTAAAGCATACAACAAATCCACAATCAATGTTTTTTGTACTAAACCAGCTTGAAAATCTCCTCTTACTCCATTTACTATACTCTCATGCTATATAGGGAATTGATTATCTATATTTGTATAAATCAAAAGCAAACTATTAAGAACTCGATATAACTCTTCACGTCTTCAAGAATCCTCATATGATAGACAATTGTATGGAGAATGATGAATATGATTTTGGAATAATCTTCTCAATCATGGAAACTATTTCCTTTTGACCGAGTATATACATATCATATTATTAAGTTAAAGGATATAATCATGATTTATGACATTCCCATTCTAAGGTACTATATTGTTATGTTCCCTAAATAATTTTTCCATCTTCCTCATGATTATGAGGATGAGTTCTCAATTGAACATATATATGGACCTCAGGGAATATAAGATATTTCATATATAATGGACACTATGGATTTAGAATAACTTATGAAGAAGTAACAATATAATGTAGAAAAGGGTTTAATATTTATAAGTTCATCACCATGGGGGATGTTGGTCTTCTTCATCGTGTATAAGAATGGATCAATACACCACAATATTTATTATTGTGTGCTCAAAATAATATAAGGAAAAGGTATCCCCTAGAAAGTAAAGATGACTTGTTTGGTTAACTATGAGAGGGATAATGTTTCTATAAGGCATACCTTCATTCGTGATGTCATCAATTAAAGGTGATGAAGGAAGATATTTCAAAGACTTCATTTTGAATGAGGCATGGATAGTATGAGTTCATATTAATTCTTTTCATACCCATTGATGATCTAGAATTTTTTTTGGAATTAATGAATAATGACATTATAGATTATCTAGAATGTTTTTAGAAGTCTTTATTGATGATATTCGAAAATACATAGTGAGAATGGAAGAGGGTGAGGAGAATTTGAATACTAAGATAAAGATATAGTGAGGGAAGAAATTATTTTCATAGTATTGTAAATGTGAGTTATGGATGGATGATGTATCATTCATAGGGAATTTTGTCACCCGAAAAGGGATATTGGTGGACCCTTCTAAGACAAGGATAATTGAGGAGTTTCAAAGACCATAATCTATTATAGAGAACTACAGTTTACATAGTCTATTTTAGTATTATCTAATATTTGTGAGGAATGTATCATGATTTTCAAACCAACTAATCAGGCTGACTATAAAGGGTGAATTTTTTTTCATTAATTGTGAATGTGAAAAATATAATAATAAATTGAAAACGAGGCTTATCACTACATGAGTACATACAATTACCAAAATTGGGGAACTATTTGTAGTTTAAAATAGCACATAAAATAATTTATATGTTTTTTAATGATGCCTAATGATAATGTGATATCTTATTCCTCATGGAACATAGATTTTTATGAGAAGAACTATCCCAAAAGAATCTAGATTTAGTAATTGTGATATTTGTGTTCATAATATCGATACATTATCTCTATGGGGAGAAGATCAATATATATAATTATATTAAGAACCTGAAATATTTATTTATAGAGATGGATATTAATAGGTTCTAATGAATATTGTTAGAGGCCATCATGGACTATGAATCCTAAATCTAGTACCATCCTGGTAAAAAAGTGGTTTATTCTCTTAACAGAAAGGATGTATCAAATTTATTAATGATGAGAATTGAGAATGATCTTATATTATTTTACATGTAATGGATGAAAATGGGAATCATAAAGGAAGGGAAATAATAATTATTTTTTCTAATGATTTCTCAAACATCCACTTTAGAGAAGATAAAGTTTGATCAAAGAGAAGAAGAGGAAATTTTGAAGAAGGTGAAAGCTATCTGAAATGGGAAATAACTAATGTTCAAAATTAATGAGGAAGAACTCACAATATTTTCATAAGATTATGTTTAATATAAAATACTAATACAAAGTGGGAATGTTTGAATGATTCGCATATCTCAAACTTATCTATCCACCCCGAGAGTGAAATATGTATCAAAATCTATGGGGGAAATATTCTAGGAACAATATAAAGAAGGTTATTACTGAATATATAACAATGTTCATGGTATGTCATCAAGTGACCGATGAAAGGAAAAAGTCTAAGGGGATTATAAAACCATTACCCATACCTATATAGAATTGGAAAAAAAATAATGGATGTTGTCACTGGGAATTTAAATAAATCCAAAGGAAATAATTATATATTGGTTGATGTGGATCATATTTCAAAGACTGATTGATTTTATACAATTTTAGTGGAATTATCACTCGAAACTAGCATTAATATACATTGTAGAAGTGGTAAATATGTATTGAGTTCCATTATTTATTGTATCCCATCATGATCTAAGATTTACCACCACGTTCTGGGAATGTATCCTATATAAACTAATAACTGAGTTGAACATCAGTATGACTTATCATCCCTAGACTAATGGCTAGTCGGATTGGGATACTAACACACTTGATGATTTTTTGAGATCATTATCGAAGGAATTCAAAGGATTATAGGACTAAAAACTTCTTGTGGTAAAATTATATTACAAAAATAATTTCCACCCAATCATCCAAATGGATATATATTAAGTCCTTAAATGGAATATATGAATAACACATGCATGTTGGGTTGATGTTGGCTAATGTAATCTTTTGAGACCTGAAATAGTCAAGGAAATAGTAAAAAATGTGAAATTCATTCAACAACAGATCATGGGTTCCCAAAGATGACAAGAGACCTATGTCGATAATCATTGAAGAAACTTGGATTTTGATTTTGGAGAAATGGTATTCATCTAGATATCTCTATGGAAGTGAGTTATGAGCTTTGGTAAGGAAGGAAAGAAAGGTCCTAGGTAGATCAACCCTTTTTATATTATTTATCACACTATAGTTGTGGCATATCGACTAACAATTCCACCAACCATGTCTTAAGGACATTATTTTTTCAATGTATCTCTATTGAGGAATTACTTACTATATCAATCTAAATTACAAAATTCTAAAGTGGTATAGCTAGAAATGTATCTTTCTTGTGAGGAGAAGTCGATGATGAACTTGGACCATATAGATAACATTCTATTCAACAAGACTACTCACCTGGTCAAATTACTATGGCGGAACTATAAATAAAAAGAGGGGAATTGGAACCATGTGAACAAATCAAGTAGAATTTCCCTCATGGGTTTTTACATTATTATTTAAAAATAAATTTTAATGGAGAAATATCATAATTGGGGATGAAATTAATGTCCACGAATTTTATTAATGTAATTTACCTTCTCTTAATTATCTCATATAGTATAAAGTACATACATGATGTTGAGAAAATAAAAAATCATTATTCTCATAATTAGATAATGATACATGACTGTGAAAATAAATAATTAAGAATCCCAAATATTATAATATCAAAATATATAGAAAATAAGAATATAATAATAAGATAATTAGGATCTAGTCGATCTACCAAACTGACCGCATGCACGAACAAAGATAAAAAATAAAACATAATGTCAATAATACAATATTAATTTTATATGATGAATGTATATATAAAATTGATAGAATATATGTGTAGATAGAAAAATGAATGGAATAATATTCAATTATAGGATGTAGGGAACCCATTTAACTATTATAAACTTAACTATTAGAATAATAATTTGACTATTATAATATTTACATGACTATTGGAAATGTAATATAACCAATTAGAATATTAATTAGACTTTTAGAATAGTAACCTCACCTATAGAAAGGGAAAATAATATTTAGGTATCTTATAAAATTAAAATATTATATATTTATATCATCATAGAAGTAAATAATTTTTCCAAATGATAAATTTATTGTTAGTATTTTGGTAAAACATAATTATTTTATTTAAAATTTTATAATGAATATAATGAATTAAAAAAAAATTTCTTCATAAAATTATTCATAAAGAAATATTACTTTTTATTATAATTACAGGATAATTTTATAAGATATTAATTAATTTATCATAGATTCATATATTTGATTATAATATTACAACCTGTGTTATTTTATTAAATGATGAATTTACTAAAAAATTAAATATCTCATAAATATAATGTAATTTTCATAAAATTGAATAAATTTATAAAATATAAACATAAAAAATGGTTTGTGTGGAATTTTTTTATTTCCCTAGAATACTTTAATTTTTAGAGAATAGTGAAATATGATAATTTACTTTATTTAAAATTATATGATAAATACATGAATTTTTTAGTCATGGATTATGTAAGAACACATAAGTTTGAAGTCAAATAAACCATTTAATATATATAGTCAAAATTATAAACACTATTTATATTATTGAGCTAAAATTATAAACGAATGAATATAATAATTGATAACACCCCTCCCATCACCTTATAAATACCACCACTCACCACCCGCTATCCTTACAGTTATTAAGAATTGAATCCTTCAAAATTTATGCCATAACATATCATTCCAACTATCCCCAAATCCAAGTTCTTATGATATCACCAAAATACAATTTTCAAAATTCTTACGTGGTTCCTCAAGGAATATATATTTAAGAGGTAACATTATTAAACTACCTCTTTTAATTCATTTTCATCTTTCACCTTCTCCTCACCAAATTAATCCTTCAAAGAATAATAAACAAATTATCTTGTATATAATATAATTTTATATTTATAATGTAATATCTTATATTAGTCACTTTCCTTATCTCCATTTATTAAATGAAACTATTCTATTGACCAAATTACGATGGTTAAGCATCTCCGTGGAAGATGAGTTTTCATTTTCCATTACCACCGTCATGGTTGTACATAAAACTACTAATATGGTTAAATAATATTTTAATAAGTATAACAAAACATATTTTAGGTTTTGTAATAAATATATATATATATATATTTTTAAATAAATATAAACTAGTTTGAGATTTTCGGAAACCCCACAAAAATTAACTAATAATTTATCATTAACTTTTTTTAATTTAATCATAAAACTTTTAGAAAGAAAATTATATATCAGAACATTTTAACATATTTAATTGTATTATTACCACTTAATTTCAATTATATATTTTCATCTCTATTTTATAGGAACATAAAAAATTATACACAACTGAATAGACCTTGAATCCTTGAAATGAATGCTCCTGAAATGATGAAATTGAACATTATAACTCATAAAAATGACCATAAATGAACTTAATAAAATTATACTAAATTACATACACATGGAAGAGGTTTTTAATTAAGTAATTAATTATTATAATTTAATTATATATAACAATAAGCACATGTGATGAACATATTCACATATTATGGAATCTCTCTAATCATACATATTTCGTTTGGTAACTCTTTTTCTCCATCGGATAAAATTTATTTAATAATTATTCTTATATACTTATCCAATATACTATATAAAAATAAATAGTATATATCTTTCTCAATTCATCTTTATATGATGGTAAATAATAGTTTTAAAATGTTCCATTCTCAATTTCTCTCAAAAAGAAAACCCAATTTAAGGGAACTTCTATGTTTCTTACCCATCTTCCAGTGTAATCCATATATTGATTAAGCTATAAATTTTTATATAAAATTATTCATTTTATAATTAATATAACTTTAGTTTACTTACTTTTTTATGTAAACAATTATGCATTTATCCTCTTTAAATATCATTCATTATATTACGTTAAACAATACTTAATTGAAATATTTATAAAGTTACCATGCCACTATTTTTCATGTTTCCACTTCATATGAATTTCATTATTCATGATATTTTCTTAAATTTACTTTATTAATTTTCTAGGAAAATTTAAATCCCTTCATTCATGGATAGAATTATGATAAACCCTTTGGTTTGTCATTGTGTTATGATTACGAAACCCATTTCCTTCAATTGGAAAACCTTATACTTCTTTATTATGTTTGATTTATTTCTGTGGAACAAATATGAATGTAATTGTTATGATGGATGTTACTAGATAGTGCTAAAATCAATTGGCTAATGCCTTGTCCCATAATATGGTATGTAATGGATTAGGGAGTAAACCTAATACATTATTGTAAATTTTACACCATTAGATATTGTCTTATCAGTTAGCCTTGAATCAGGTTTATATCATGATATATGTTGGTTCCACATTATGATATTGTCATGATAATATGTTTGAGTGTTGAAGTTTATATGAAACTATACATTTATTCAGGATCCATACCTTTTATTTTATCATGTTATTCTTTATGACTCATGTGTTATGCTTCTTTTCCAAGTTTATTACCCTACTGGGATTTTGAGATCATACCTTTTGTCTATGTATTTACTAGGATATCCAATATTTTTTTAGGATCTTAAAGGGAGTTAGTAGCTCATTATATATATTAATAAAAAAATTATTAATTTTAGTTTCATGTTTTCTAATTATTTACCTCATCATCCAAATACTCGAGGTTTTTTAATCCTTGGTTAGTATTTCATGGATAATTTAACATAAAATTATGTTATAATATGTGTAAAATGGTAGGTTTAATATATTAACTATTTGATGTTAGTTTTTTCTTTGTATTATACTAATTTATTTTAAATATAAAATTTATTTTTTAATTTTTTACCCTTTTCACGACTTTTTTTGTACATCCATAAATAAATTTATTTAATCATTTTATAATCTATTTTAAAATATTGTGTCGTAGTTTTTATGATAGGGATAATCGTAAATTACATGTTTTACTATTGCTCAATTTCCATTTATAATGTATTTTATAGGAAAACTAGAGTTTCTTATTTTGAAAAAAAATTAATTCCATGTTTAGATGTATAACACATGTTATGTATGATCTAAATATGTAAATTAAGATGATGTTTTTCTCTTTTATATTCAAGACCCAAATTTTACATCCTGGACCTATGAATCTAGTTTTCTTTTGCATAAAATTTTTTTAAAAAATTATTTATTTCAAATTGTCATTATAATTTATATTAATATTATATGGGAGTACTCGTTCATGATAGATTAATTCTTATATATGATAGATTTAAATAAAAAAATGAAATATGTTTTCAATGTATTTGTTTTTTAATATAATGACACACCATTTATATAAAAATAATTCGTTTTCATATGATTTTTTTAATTTAATGATCTTATTTTTTTTTATCCAATAATACTTGGTTTTTTTGATAAATTATATTTTTATTGATTTTTAATTGATATTATGTTTATATGTACCACTGTTTATCAAAAATTGGTCAAATATTTTAAGAGTTATATTCGTTGATCCTATCATTAATTATTGATTTTATAGTAATATTTTCATATATAAAAGTGTTCAAATAAATTGTAATATATGTTTGTATTTTTACGTGGGTAATATATTATTTTTCCTATAAAAAATTGTTTAAAATAATATTTATTTTCCATTTTTACATTTTAATGAATAATATTAATTTTTGGATAGTATTTTAACACATATTATATTGAATATATATTTTAATTGTTTATGGTTTACATTTAAATATTCTAATGTAATATTTATTTACGTTTTCCTTGAATATTGTTCATTTTTAGTTACATTAATTATGGTTTATTGAAATGCATTTTTTATGTATCATTCTTCCCAAATGTTATTTTATATGTTGTTTGTTTTATTTTTATTAGATATGTTTCATTTATTTGATAAACTATGTTGATACCAGAGATTTTTTTCATGTTACTATTTTTTCTAACAAATGGTTCTCTTATTTTATTTTAAAATTTTTATTAAATTATTATTGATAAACCACATGTTATATTATTATATTTTATTAATATTTATTTTTAATATTAGATGGGACAAATTCTCGTAATAGTTGTATTAAAATATCAGCAGGCATGTTTTGTTAATATATTGAATTTTTTAATAGTTATATGAATTTATTTAGGTTTTTGGGAAAGTGATATATTATTATATATTATTAATATAGAATATTATGATTTTATTATATATCTTCCATTTCTATTCAATAATTCTATTCACACAAGCTAAATCAAAATTTATGATACAAAAATTAAGTATTTTAACAAATTTTAATGAATTTTATATATCAATATATGATCTAGTGTATTAAAATTTATTCAATTATAATGTTTGTATAAAATAGTATTAAAACAATTAATAATTTAAAAAAACTCTGGTTAATAAATGTTTTCTATATCTATATTATGTATTTTAAATTAAAGGTTAATTATATAATTTTTTTAAATATAATTATGTAAAATTAACACTATTTTTGAATTTATAATACCAGAATTAGGATACTATAATTTTCAAGTAGTTTTTTGAAATATTAAATATTTAGGTGAAAACTTAAAAACATCGGCATTAGATAATTTTATCAATTTCAATATTATTAACAAAAATATTTATAAAATCCAATTTATATAAAATTATATATATATATATATATTTAATATATTTAGTATATCATTTTCACAAACCCATGATTAAAATTTTTAGCACATGCGGTATTTTTTCATAAAATCTGTTGTTTGAAATATTATATAATTTAATTTACAAGTAAATTTTATGTCATTTTGAAATTTAATTAGATTAAATGGAGATTAAATTTTTATTCTTCATATCCATTTTTATGAAGACGACTCTTATATTTTATTAATAAATTAATTACCATGATTAATATTCAATCATGACAATTTATTGTGTAAATGACTGTTTTAAAGTGACTGAAATTTTCTTAAGTTTAGAATATTTTTAGACATTATATAAGCTATTTTTAATATTGTATGCTCATACCCACATTTCCCACCCATAATACCACACCCAAATAGGTTAAATTTCATAAACATCCATTCCTTACAATTATCATTTATTTTACATAAAAAGATCAAATTTCTTCACATATAAATGAATACCACATTGACCCCTGCTATACATAACCTACCATTTTGATTCCTATTTAAACTATAACATGATTTTCAATATTATAATTTACATACAACACTTCAATCCCCTTCTCACCATAAGATATCATAACTCATCAATTTTCAATAGGACAATCAAGAAAATGTTTAATGTCTCATTAAAGGTATCACATCATTCTTAAAAATAGTGTATTATAATTTATTTATTTTACCACATATAATACATTATATATATAAGAGTGTGATAAATTAGGCACTAATTATTTTATGTAATGTTTTTTTACTAATTGAATATCTCAATTATTATATCCTCCAATACCATGCCAAAAATAAAAATGTCATTATGCATTTGGGAAGACTACAACCTTTGTGCACGATATGAACTATTTTCATCATCATATTTCATTGATGGTTAAAAATGGGTTTTAAATAAATAAATTCGTTATTTATAAAATTATTATGATTCTGAAATTACTATTTATTTTACTATTATTTTACCCACAATTTAAGGAAAAAATATCGTGTATAGTGTGTATGTGGGGATCACCGCCACTATAAAGAGACATATTTTTTTCATCTTCCACCAATCATAGTTGAATTTAAAAATTATTTTTATGTATAAAAATGATACTTTAAACATTATTAATATTTTAGAGTTTTTGAATCTATTATAAAAATAATCTAAACCACAATCAATATGCTATGAGATTCATGTAAAAATCAACATGACCTCTATCATAAACCAACCCTGGTCGACCGTGAACAGATCACCCGAGCCAGTCCGTGACATTTCCCTGGAAGCATTCTCGATCCTCCCGGGTTAGTGACAAGCACCAGGGTAAAAAAAGAGAGAAATATGGAATGATTTCTCCCAATGAAAATAAATAATTCAACAGAAATAAAATAGAACAACGCAAATTATAAAAACAAAATAAAAAGAAATAATGACCAACAACAACCAACTAACCTAACAATGACCAAAACTACTCAAGACGCCAAGATTCTATCACCAATCCACAACCAACTATCTCCCACCATGAGCAAGCTCGATTCAATCCTGCAATAGAAACCTAAAATAGTAAAATAGTATAGGCATGAGTATTAAAACTCAGTAGGTGTGCCGAAAAACTATTCCCAATGCACTACCTCTAAAAAAGAATTTACCAATTTCAGGTTTGAACTAAATTGTAAAAAATACTTGATTCCTCACACACACTATCATTTCTAAAACATGTAATAGTCCATAGCCGTTTTTAATTTAAAAACAAGTTTAAGGTTTGAAAGGAACAAGTGTGGTGCATTTTAAAACATTTTTGCGAACAATTTAGAAATCCAAATTTTAATTTTTAGTCAAAAATAAAACCACACACAACACTCACTAAGGGAAATGGAAAATAATTGTAACATAGAGGCCAGCAACCAAAAAAGACCCCTCAATCGTCTACCACATACAAATAAACACTAAAAAAACATGGGTCAAACCTAGGAGCTCATGAATAATCTAGAACATACTATACATTTGACTCATCCTAAAGTCTTGCCTACTTTTAATGACATAATAAAACCCAAATGATTGATATCACCCTACCTGGCCTAACAGAGGGGCCCAATCCCCTAGCAGAGTATAATCTGTTCTAAGGGTCTCTAGCAAGTGCATAATCTAAACCAGTGCAATAATTGTTCTCAAAAGATTCACGTAATATGTCAGGTTTTCAAGTCAACACATATAATAAACCGAAAAGGGTTGAGTCAACAAATTTAAGTGAGTAGCTCAAACATCACACACAACTCATGGAGTCAACGTACACCAAATATCACCCCTCGGTCACCCTAATGGGAATTTTCCAAAATAATTTATTTTATTATAGTGTCTAATCTGCCTTCACCAAATTTATTGAAAATCCTCATTTCCCAAGAGAACCAAAACACTTGTTCATGCTTCAAAATAAATAATTTATTAATAAACCAGAACTACATTTGAAATTTCATGAATTATGATTAAATTACAAAAGGGAATTCTTTCACTACTGGGTGTCTATTCATCGAGAAAATATTTCAAGTGTCGTGTAGAAAATAAAAAGATATTTTTACACCAAATAGTCATTTAAAAATTAATTATATTATATTATTTCCCATTTATGAAAATTAATAAAATATAAATCAATTAATAAATTCTGGATTTAAAGGCGAGTGTTGTGGGGAGCCTACCTCAGCTCGGAGTCCAATCACAATGGCATGTCACGCCTCGCACAGACGCACAAGCACGTCCAAGAAGATGACCACAGTTTCACATAATTACCTCTCCAATGCACTGTAACAAATCCACAACAACTAAAAACCAATAACCATTGACTTAATACAATCAAAATAAACAAACGGTTTAAATAACACCTTGAAATGTTTCCAAAACATAATTCACACTATTTTTTCTATTTAATAAACCACATTAAAACTCACAAACATGTTTAGAAAAACCAGATCAGGTCATAATAAATCGATAATAATTTTAAAGAGTCACCCAGGCCATTTAGAGAAAAATTCATAGTGTGTGAAACTTGGAGGAAACACACCACACACTGGAATCCACATTTAAAAATTATGTACACTGTAAAAAAATTACTTCCAAAACATGATATTCACTATTCCCATTATTTAAAAATCGATTTATTTAATTTCTAAAAAATTAAAAAGATAACCCACGAATTTATGCACTAAACCCATCCAAAACCCACTGTTTTGATCAACCGAACTCCATCAGCATACAAAAATAGAATACGCATGATAGGCATTGTCCAACAAACAAAAAGCACAATTTCATGAAAATATATTGAATAGTAAAAATTTGGTTTTCATCAAAATGAACCACACATCCCATAGAAATGGTACAAAGTATCAAACTCAACTAAAATCTTTTAATAACTAAGTTCACACTAATTCAATTAATCAAAACACACACTAATCTAATTAATTTTTCTTGATGCAATGAAAAACACAAGCAATCGAAGTATTTCCAAACATAAAGGAGTGATTTGGTAAGGGATCCTACCTCAATCATCAGATGAATTTCTTAAACCAGTGTGAAAACTCATTCACGCCTAAACTGAAAGATCGAAATGCTGAAACCAACATACACAATGAGATTTAACATACAAATTTTTGGATTTAACTCAAAAAACAGTAGCATCTAGGATTGGGATAACATGACAACTCCACCAAAGGAGGAGCCCAAAATGATGAAACCTCAATGAAAACTCTAACCAAAATCTTACAAGGGTATAGGAGAGGCTGTCGCTGAATGTGAGATGCACGGCTGGACAAGGGTGTTCAGATGGGGTGAATCTCGGATAGGAGGGCACGTGATAGGTGGTGAAGAGTGAGCAACGCGGGTAAGATGGTCCGCTGTCGAATGGGGTGTGCACTGGTGGGGGGATCATGTAGCTGTTCTATGCACACCAGAAGAGGAGGCAATGCTGAGCAGATCTCCGACTAGAATAGGGACTCACAGCTAGAGTGAGAGGGTGCGCCAGTGAGGCGCCCACCCAGGACAGGCCGGAGTGAGGGGTGTGTGCATACCAGGTCACAAGCGGAGGAGGGGGTTGCTACACCATCGGAGTGGGGTGCGTTGGAGAGGGTCCGGCATTGGAGGAGGGTGCTATAATGAGGTGGATGGAAGTGGCGTAGCGCGAGATCGGCAGGCATAGGGGAGGCTAGAAAGCGGCCGGAGGGTGGCAGTCTGGTGCGCTAAGGAGGTGAGGTCGGAGGGCAGTAGCATGTGGGGAGGGTGGAGGTGCAAGCAAAGAGGGTGGTGCGGGGAGAGGTGTTGTGGGAGGGTGCATCACATGGGGGGAAGGATAAGGGAGAGATGGGAGAGGTGGCGATTTGAGTGAGATGAGAGAAGGAAAAAAATAAGGGGGCTCTCGGGATAAAGAGAAAAAAATAAATAAAGAAAGAAAAGAAAAGAAAGGAAAAAATAGAGAGTGAAACTAAAATAATAAAGATATCAATAACAATAACAATAATAAATAACAATAACTTTAATATATAATAATGATAAACCTAATAATAATAATATTAATAATACACAAAATAATAATTACCACATTAATAATAATATAAAAATGATAAAAATAATAACTTTAATAATAAAAACTCTTTAATAATAATCCAATATTACTCAACTAGCTTTTAATTTTAATTATTTTCTCTTCAGCACATTTAATTCATTTTTATTTGGTCGACTTAAACTCTGAAACAGCGCGGTACTCGTGCTGACTGCACGGCATCCGCTAGTCGTGCAGTACCTGTGCACCGGCCTAAAGTAATAATAATAATAAATAATGAAAATACTAAAGCATTATTTATAATAATATTAATAATAATAATAAAAATCATACCGATAGAATATAAATAATATAGATATTCAGTTCATATTAATAATAATAAATAAATTATTAACCATAATAAATAACACATCAAATAACAAAATTTGCCATTTCAATTTTCTGAATATAAGTGGGTTATGTGGTTGCATGGGTGAAGTCATGTGGTGTATTCAAAACATGCTCCGCCCGGGCACTCAACAACATCAACTAAAAAACGCTAATTTTTTTTACATAACTCAAATGTTTTTCGTCTGGGACTCAACCCGGACCCCAAAAAAAAATTCAAGTCAATGAAAATTATAAAATAAAATAAAAGATAGGTCAGGGTGTGACAACAACCTTTAGTAACCAAAGTCAGTTGAATGTATTTAATAAATTGACAAACTATGATAAAAAATAGAACATAGTCGATTCATGGTATTTGAATAATTTTATTATTAAATTTTTTAATGATTTTTATTCCATTATACATTAATTTAAGAACAATTTTGGAAAAAATTTAGTCATAAACGTAAGTTATCTTCCATACACCCATGATAACATACCGAATACACATTATTTATCAATTATATCTTCTATAAAAAATTATTATCTTGTAATTTTTGTTTTTTTTATACAAGTCCCTCTAATATATACCTAGTTTAATATTTATTTCATTTCAGGGGTTCTTCATATTTTATGTTCCCTTGAAATTATAACTATTGAGGATACCCAATTTAAGGGGATTTTAAAATTATTATTTCTCATCAACCACCGCCAACATGTAATGTTTTTTAAAATGAATTTATTTAAAAATTAAATTAAATTATATATATAATTATTTTGTTTAAATTATGATTTTATTGGGAAATTATTTTCCCTTTTCTATAAAATTATTATTGATTTATTTAAAAATATTTACTAAAGTGGTTCCTTGGTATACATTATTTTATAAACCATATTATGGATTTTCAACCACAAGTATCATTTATAAATACTCATATTCCATCAAAATAAGAATTTCCAAATAAATTTATCTTCTTCTTCTTGTGGGGTTAGTTGGAACCATGGTGTCTTTGCATGAATTGGAGTATGTTTTGTGTTTTTTTTCAATCCTTAGTGGACTTGCGCGTTGAGAGGAGACTTGAGAGCCATTGCACAGGGTGTCCAAAATACCTATAAATAGAGGACCACCCATCCTCTTTTCTGAAGAAGTTCAAGACTTAGAGAAATTCAGTGCTCCCATCATGCAGGTGGAGTTGTCACGCAAGTGGTTGTGTGGTTGCGCAAGTAGAAGATGAGTGACCATTGTTTACTGTGCATCCAAGGTGGTTTGGGTGAGAAAGGGTGTGAGTGTAACATGTTTGGAGTTGGTGAAGGAGGAGTTGAGCAGGTGGTTTGGTGACACATGCACACCAGGATTTGAAGAAGCGCGACAGTTTACATTTGCAAGCCAAAA
Organism: Viscum album; assembly: GCA_963277665.1. Taxonomy (NCBI): domain Eukaryota; kingdom Viridiplantae; phylum Streptophyta; class Magnoliopsida; order Santalales; family Viscaceae; genus Viscum; species Viscum album. Next base: position 899,023,384 of record OY728138.1, read on the forward strand.
CCGGTTTGGGTGGAAAAGAGTGTGAGTCACGTAAGTTTGAGGATGAAAAAGAAAGTCTCATTCAAGTGGTAGGGGTAAACTTGCGTGATATCTTATAACATGCACTCTGTCTTGGAGAAGTGTGTTAGGTGTGGTTTAAGCACACTAGTCTTTTGGGGATGCATGAAAGCTAGAAGTTTGCCCGATACCTTTGGTGCAAAGTGAGATTCGTCTACGAGTGGAATTTGGACGTCAACAGAGCATCAACATACAACAGAGGATGTATTAATTAGCGATTATAAAAGAGACCATCATGTCTATAAACTGAGTGGAACTTCACCAAAGGCAGTGAGCTAGGGGGAGTCATTGGGAGTGACCCGAGGGACGCAGTGAGCTATCCCTAAACTTTTGTAAAGGCAGTGAGCCTGGGGAAGAGTGACTGTGCCCGAATGTTTTTAATCCACAGCTAGTGATGTTTAGTGGAATTAGGTATGATCGAAAACCTGTTGGCGTGTGCTCCTTGGACGTAGCCCTTAGTGGTGAACCAAGTTAAAAGTGTTGTGTCATCTCTCTACAAGTTAATGTTTGATTTCTGATCATATCCATCTTATAGGTTTAACAAGTTCCTAACAATGTGGGAACACGATCTTTCACATTAAAAGATAAACTTTCACCCTGATACACCCCTCCCCTTTCAAGGTGTCCGGAGGTCCTACAGTGTCCTTATGATATAGCTTTGGATATGATTTATTACTTAATCATGAAACCTAATTCTTTATCATGGGTTTTATCACGTTTACATATTATTTATGGTTTATTTTTTCTCATGCGGACAATATATATATATATATGATCATTATTATGTGAGGTATTTTCCAAGAATTATATATCCTTTAATGTATTGGGTATTTTTTTCCTTAGGAGATATCATTTTGCAAGTGTTGTGATCATAACCAACTATGGTGTATGCGAAGTTAGCTTGACCAATTATGTTATGTTAATGAGTTAGAGATTATAAAAACCCCAACACTAGTATCCCAAATAATGCATCTAGTTTATTATATTTTAATATATATAATGGATCACATCCCCAAGTATTAATTTTATATCACCATTAATTTTATTATTTCTCTAGGATATGAAGAACAATTCATTAAATGAGTTCATGTATTCCCGATGTTTTTCATTACAATTTTTTATATCACCATTAATTTTATTATTTCTCTAGGATATGAAGAACAATTCATTAAATGAGTTCATGTATTCCCAATGTTTTTTTTGAGACTTTGAGAACACGATACATACTTGATACCCATTTTACATTTTTAATTGTGTATAAAAAATTGTAATGAAAAACATTGGGAATACATGAACTCATTTAATGAATTGTTCTTCATATCCTAGAGAAATAATAAAATTAATGGTGATATAAAATTATTAGAATGGGTTACATACATTGTAATATTTCTTGTGGAAATTGAGAATAATTAATATGTTAAGGTAAATATCTGCAAACACATTTCATTAAATCTGTATCTTATCTATCATGATTAGATATGGCCTAATTGATATATACAGGTATATTACTGGACATAGTTTCCATTTAATGAATAAAATAACAAAAATATAAATCCATGGATAATATAAATTTAATAATATCATGGATAATAATAACAAAATTATAAATGAAATAAAATATTAATATTGGATCTCATCATCTCAAAGATCATGATATCGATTCCATTAATACCCTACACCAAGGTAGTTCAAAACTATTTGTAAAACCCCTTTAAATTTATCCAATAGGTTTGTCTCATGATATATGTTAATTAATCAAAGGGATATATAATTATAGGCCCCACCTAAAACATCATATCCACATAATTACTCATATATATAATTATTGATTCATTAATAAAAAATATTCACTATTAATAAATATACATATTGACTAAATTATACGGATTTCACAAAGTTTCTTCATTCAATAAAATATATTTCAATGTAAAACACCATATTTGGAAATGATATATAATCTATGAAATAAGGATATCCGAGATAAAAATTAATTATATTTAAGAAAAATTTAATGTCTATGAGAAAATGGTCACAAAAAAGTTATTATGTCAAGAGAAATCGACATTAAAAAAAATCTATAGCAGATAAGAAATGGAAGTCACATATTTGGGAGTATAGCTTTTTTAATAAAATTGTATTCTTTAAAAGAATAAATTGATTTTAAGTGAAATACTAAAATAATATTTCATAAAATATTTTTCTTTTTTAAAAAACTGATAACATTTATATGAAAATAAATTTAATTAAATTGTTATGGTGGTGTGGGGGTCTGTTATTGTTGTATATATTAAAACAATTCCTACTATTTTTTGGATAATAAATTTGAAAACATAAATTTTGTGAAATTATATAAAGTATCCTTTAAAATAATATTTAATAGACAACGATGACTTAAAATAACCCAGATAAGTTATTTTAATAAATAAAAGGAATTTTTTAAAACAATATAAAAAATAGTTGTAAGGGAAAAGTATATCTGATTTAAATAGAAATTTCATCAGTTATTCATTTTGAAAATTATTTAATTGATTAAAGTACCAAATAGAATAAAATTTAGAAAAAAATATGGAAAATATTTAAATATATAGTGTATAATAAAATTATTGGTACATAATAAGGATAAGTGATAATATTCCTTCAATGAAAATAGAATCAAACCAAATTGAAAGAGAGATTGTTAAATAGATTAGTACCTCCTTGTTAATTTTTTTTGTAACCTATTGAAATAATAGAATTTAATTAAAACATAAATAATCATGAATAAATATATATTCATGTCAAATACTTTAAAATTAGAATATATACACCATATAAAATTAAATAGGTTCATTATAACAAATATTTATCAAGGAAATGAAAATTAAGATAAAATCACTTAAAAACATCATACCATTAAAATAAGAATTAATAAATGAATTTATTATTAATATCAAATTTAAATCAACATAACAAGTCTAATTGTAAAATAATATAATAAAAATATAGTACATAAATAATCATATAATATCAAATACAATAGATAAGTAATATAATCGAATGAAAATAAATTGAATTATAAAATTCATTATCGCGTGGTAACCTTCATATGAAATTAAATTCATTTAAAAAATTAATATAGACACATAAATTTATATTTTTTGAATAATAATTAATTATAATACATGTAAAATGGATATTATATACAATATATAAAAGAAATTATATGTGTAATATAAAAATATTCCCCAATGGAGAAAATTTGAGATGAATTCCCTTTTCTTGTGATTCTATTTAGATTAATTTGATTTAAAATTTTATATAATGGTTATAAAAATGTGATTATGTTTCTAGAAAACCAAATTAATTTTTATAAAATGATATATGATCATATTATAACATCTTATCTTCTATTTATTAACAATATTTTTTATTATTATTGTTTGTGGTGTTAATTAACTGGTTTTCTCATGCATGTTTTTTCATGAATGTTCTTGTTGTTAATTATATGATATTATTACACAATCTATATAATTATATCATTGGTATAAAAATAATATTTAATCATTACATACATTTTTAGAATCACTCATTAAATTTTGAAATAGTAATGAATCATATCGCTTTGTGGAGACTGAAGACAGTACATATGCATGAGGGATGATATCATTCAATTAATGTGTAAATGGGTAAATAAGTGAAAGATGTATTAATTTTAATGAATTATTATAATGAATTATTTTAATATAATATTTTCCATAAATACTCATTATTTCCATCATTTTGACTATCCTTGTGATTTAGTGATGGAAAATAATTATATCAGTTAACGAGGTGGTAGTACTCTGTACACACTAGCGATGGATTTGATTAGAATTTGATAGAGAAGTATATGGATAAAAATTATGTCCTCAATATCATAACATATCATTATATGGGATATACTGGTGTTTTTATATTGTAATTATAAATACATAATTTATAGTGGATAAATAAGAAGTAAAAACGAAATAGTTTTGTGAATATGATTACCTTCTCTTAGAAAAACTTGTTTTGAATCCCTATATAAGGACCCATAGTGTTATTATATTGGAAGCTAATAACTTCTAAAAATTTTAGAAGGATTTATGATAGATATATTTATGGTAGTTCACAATGAATGGGTTAATATGTGTGAAGAAGTCTGTGTAGGATGTGATCTTTTATAAGTGGGGAGGGGACATTCATGGAAACAACCTAAAAATTTCCCAAATGAATACAAAATGTTAATTTAATTACTATGAAAAATTCTTCCAAATAAAATTATATTAGAATTTGGAATGTATATGGTCAAAATATTCTATAAAATAATATTTTGAGATGTTTTATTAGAATACATAACCAAATCATTTGGTTTAACACCCCCGGTAATAACATTTTAACCATATCTAGGATCATTACTTTTTATATGGGTTTTACTATTCATTATAACCATAAATTATGTCTGAATTAATAATATTAATTATTTTAATTCCAAATTCTTAATCCATTTTACTAAATTAAACTCAAATAAATAGAGATTTTTAATTTAATAATAAACCCGTAAAATGTGTCGAAAAATGTTTTTCCACCAAACGTATTCTTCAAGAATAAGAAGATCATATATTAACATTAATAATAGTAAATGTCAATAAATGGATTTAAATTTAGATATTAAGATATATAATCTATAAATTTTATTTAAATAATCTATAACTAAATAGTCATTTAATTAATTAAAATAGATAGACAATATTTTATTAAAAATAATTTTCAGAAAATATCCCTTTTTACCTATAAATGATGTCATATTAATTTATATCACATTGATGGTTATTTTTTAAAACAAAATTCACAAATTATAATACATTTAAATAATTAAAATGAGAAATATTTAAATATAAAAAAAACAATTATTCATAAAATCATATTTCCAAGGGAAATGTTCCTAAATTCATTCATGGATTATTTGACCATGTAATTAAAAAATAGATATCTATCTAATAGAAATAAATTTTTTCTTCAATGAAATTATAAAATTTTAATTTTACTATATTTTCATTAATATATAATATAAAATTACTAAAATTGGTCTTCCGGTGTTACATCTTTTCTTATACAATAATTTCATCCTCAAAATTCTCAATGATATTATTTTCTAATAAAATAAATTTGTTTCTTATTCAAACATCATATGATTCTGATGTTACTTCGTCAATTATGTTATTAATAAAATGTTTCCTTTCCAGTCATATTATCTGATTCTTCAATACATTCTCACAAGTATTAAGAATCTAGATATAATCTTCATAGTATGATTAATATGGTTCCAATTATGTTTCTTCAGTGTTGAGAACATGCATTGGGGTTGGAATTTAATTTCTTGACAATTATATACGGATAACATCATGTAAATTAAGGATGCTTAATATAATTTCCATTCATTACATCATATATCCAATCCTTTAAAAAAACATGGAAGGTTTTGATGTACATGTGGATTAGTTTTCCCTTTTTATATAACCTTATGACTCCCTTCGATGTAGATAAATTCAATAAAACATGATCTCCCATATGAAATTCCAAATCATTACATTAGTTATTGGAATAACTTTTTTTTGTATAGGAACTACTTTAATATAGACATGAATAGACTTTACCATTATCATTATCTCATCATGATGTTCTGGGCCTATAAGTTTCCTTTCACCAATTTTATCCCAACAAGATGGATTATAACATATTTTGACATATAATGCTTCATACAGGGTCGTTTGAATGGTTTAATAGAAGACACTACTATAGAAAAACTCTAAAAAAGTTTAATACTGATCCCACATACAATAAATTCCATGTGAACATGACCTCGAAATAAATTTGAATAGTCTTTTCTGGAATTATATCAGTTCGAGAATGGTAGACGATAATCAAAAAAAGTTTAGAAACAAGATCCTTATGAATAATCTTCCATAACTCGAATGTAAAACGAGGATTATTATCAGATAAATTTAAAATTGGTGTTCCATGATGTCTTAAAACTTCATGAATATAAATAACTATGAGGTACTCAATAGGTAATTCTTCTCTTATAGAGAATAAATGTATATATTTGGTAAATTAATCAATAATAACCCATACTAAAAAATTCCATATTGGAGTATTTCATTTTCCTATGACAAATTCCATAGTAGTGTCATCTAATTTACAAATATAAATAAGAATAAGTTTCACGAATACTCTAGGATTCTATCTCTCATCTTTCATGAGTTTAAAACCCAAGAATCTTCATACATAATTAACTATTACCCTTTTCATGTTATCCCACAAAAAATCAGTCCCTAAAATCCCTATACATCATGGTTCTTCAAGGTTTCACAATGAAATTTAATATATGAGGATCATCTAAAAATTCCATTTTTGGCTTATTTATAAATGGAACACATATCTTCATTCTAAATTTTAAATTCCTTCTTCATAAAGGATGTTTCCCAATTTCTCATCATTAAAAACATTAATTTTATTCTAAAAATATACATCATCCAATTCATAATATTTTATATTATAAAATATATATTTTTTCACAATCATTTTATAAAGGGGTGATGTATCCCCTTGCATAATTAATTCCATATCAATATTTAATTGATTCATGATCATATGATCTATCTCAATCTACATTTGGGAGAAAACACTATGGTATTTTATACTCAAAGAATCCATTTACTTATTTTTATACCATATGTGGTAGTGTGTTGAGAAATCACAATCGTTGAGTATCTCAAGACATAATCATTTCATCGTGTTGAGTTTATTCTGTGAAAATATATATTTAAGGCTAATTTTTAATTATATATATATATATATATATCATAATACACTACAGAGATAATGTATACATATCTTTAATTATAATTACAACTTCAAACTCATGATCATGGACTAGGTAGTACTACCGAGAAGAATTTATCTTCCTTGATGCATAAACATTATATTTATCATTGTACATAAATACATATAAAATTCAATTTTTTGATGCAACACCATATATTAAAAATGTGATCATTTCATGGTGGTAGAGATAAAATTGAATCATTGACACATCTATACATCAATTTTTAAATTCATTATTCACATTCATTTCTCCATATGAACATAACTATTTCACATGAACGATTAGTTTCTGAGTGAGACAATCAAGAAGAGTGAGACAATCAATAAAATTATTAAACAATCACTAATAAATACCTTCTAGAAGAATGAAACTACATACCTCAGTTATGTTAATTGGTGAAAGACACTCCTTTTTCCATTATCTTCATAGGATCATCTGAGATTCTGTTTATGGAAACAACGTTTCAATGAAAAGAAGCATACTAAAGCCATAATTCAAACTTTATAAATTTACCATGTAACTCAATTCTTCATTGAGTATAAAGAATGATCCAAATGATATTCTCATAGTCATTTTATATCATATAATACAACAATATATCATCAATGAATAAAACATTGAAATTATCAAGATATTCGTTAAATAATAGATTAATTATATCCATAAAAACTGATGGTGATTTAGTCAATCCAAATGGAATTACTCCAAAATCATAATTTCTCTAACTTTTTAAAAAAAACATTACATCTTCATTCTTTTCTAAAAAATTAATGATACCAATATTGAAAAACAATATTTGAAAAATATCATGCTCTCATTTGTTGACCAAATAATAAATTAATGCAATGTATTAGATAAATTTCACTAATTGTAAATAATTGATTTCCCTATAATAAATTCCCAACCTCATATATCCATATTTTATATTTATGAAGGGAATGTGGGATCCCCATGGGAAGACACAAGGGTGAATAAATCCTTTATAACTGCACTTCTCTAGTTATTTCTTCAACTCTACTTATTCTATAATGGAAATTCTATAGGGATTATTTGGTACTGTTCTTATATTATAGATTAAAATAATTGAAAATTTGACTTCATGCATTATTGTATTACCAAACAGTTCTATAAGAAATACATAAAAATATTCCTATAAAATAAGTAAATATTGAATTTCAATATTTCCTTTTACATCCATACTTTGTACTTTATCTCTATCCCTAATAATCTCATTGAAAATAAGTAATGATGGTGGATCTAGAAATGACTCAGATAGCGAGTTCTGCAATCCAATGATGAGGAATTATAAATATTCATTAAGAAAAATAACTTCATTCTCCTTATAATAAAAATTTTCAACCTATTTAAAATATAGTAAATTCCGAGAATTATATTGAAGTCAACCATTAGTATGATAATTAGTTCAACATATATAAAATTTTTATGCTCCTAAGGGGAACTACATGACACATCCTATTAGTAGTGAGTCTTCAACGGGCTGTTTTTACTAACCATATCATCTTGAGGTTATGTGTAAATATCTAATATTCTTCATTATAATGGATGATATATACTATTGTGAGGAACCAGAATCAGATAATTCAATAGTTAAATATTATTATATGATTGAATTTAATTCCAGTACATCAGTATTTACTTCCACCACAACTATAGTGAATACACTATCTTGTTGGTCCCCCATTTTCCTCTTTTTTGGTAGATTCCCTTGATTCTTGGGATATTTATATGAATAACATCCCATTTCATTTAAAATTAATAGTTGTATAGTAGTTTTCTCTTTCTTGTTTTTACACCCAAGGTCCGTATAATTTTTTTGACTCACTTGTAACAAACATCCCCACCCTTTAGGAATTTTACATGGTTCCTTTACATAATATTTACATGATGAAAATTAATTCATCTTATTAATATTAGTTGACATGTTTCTTATTTTGAAATTTAAAAATAACCTATTATTTTATTGATTCCCCATGAATTTATTGGGTCTTCAAAATTACTACACTAATATGACGGTGCATAAAAATATTTCATTACATGATAAATAAGTCAGAGAAACTAGTTCCCTTCGAATACTTGGATTAATCCCTTCAATGAAATACTAAATCATCAATTCCATATTGAGTATGTAATTTGTATAATACCTTGATAGTATTTCAAATTTAGATTCATACTATGTAATAACTTTGTAAAGACCCGTAAATTTCAAGGAAATTTTTTTCTTAATTTCATTGGGATTTCACGAGTACACAGTTTCTGAAGGCACTTGATTCCGAGGCCCAGTGTGCTAGAAATCAATTTCCGAAGTTTAGCTCAGGTACGTTCAGGGAACGAATGAGAGGGTTTTCCTAATTTTTTAGCAGGTACTCGGAATCAAAATCTGTGTGCATCGATGAAACCACAACGCTGGTAATTGCTTAAGAAGACTCTTTCTGGAGTTGTGTTTTCTCGAGAGGAGTTTCTAAAAAATTTGAGGTTAGTTTGTGATGTAAATAAAAATTTGTGGAACAAATTTTTCTTCTAACCATGTGTGGAAGTTGGGGAACTAACCAAGTGAGGATAAAGGTGATGTGGGGCCCACATGAACCCCACCCCTTTATATTCCATAACCCCCTTAACTCTTCCACTTTTAACCCCCTTATATTAAATGATGTGACTTCCTCCTTCACATTAAATCATGCAAATGCTTAAATTAATTTAGAGTTATGCATTTGAATTTTTCAAATTTAAATGCATGACATGTTATAATAAAATAATAATAACTCTAATTTTATTTTGGGTGTGGTTGTTTTGTTGTGATGGGAATTTTTGAGAGAGGGAGCGTCCTTTTCTCTGAAGAAGTTCATCATCCTCCTTGAAGAACGCGAAGAACATAGACGTGCCTTCCTTCGTTCTTCTTCCCGCGTCAAAGGAAGGGAGACGCCGCTCCTCCTCAGACAGTCTCCGTCAAACATATACAGATATTTACCTCGCGACGCTGTTTCCCGCGACGATCTTCGTTCAACAACTACTTCGAGGTAGGCGTTGGAATTTTTTTTGTGAAATATCCTTTTCCGTTCTTCATATCTTATATTTTGGGCCGCCTGATATCATTATAACGGGAGGAGGTCGGACCGAACGAACACGGCCGACCCTCCTCCCCCTTTGATGATGTACTTGTTGCGGCACGAGAAAAGGCAGCGCGGTGTAATGGAACCGCACGGAAGCAAGAGGAACGGGTGAAGATACAGTGCGTCGTCACGCCGCGCTGGAGAACCATGACGACACCCTGGCTGGAGCGGGGCCGCGGTGCAGGAGCGCCGCGCCATCGCGCCGCACCTATCAGACCAAGGCCGCGGCGGAGCAGGGAGCGGCGGCCGGAACCACCGGCCGCAAGCGCGTCGGAGGGGCGGGACCGCGGGGTCCCGCGGTGGCAGCACGGCCGGCCAGCCGGCCTGGCCGATCGACGAAGGTCGGGGGTTGTAACCCCCAACTGTCCAAAGGAGCCCCCCCCCCCCCCCACGTGGGGGACCCAGTTTCTCAATCAGGGGGGGCAGCGCCCCCCACCCCTTTTCGTGACAACTCGGCCAAGCCGAGCTGTCTGGCCACGTGGGTCGCACCCACGCCAGGCCAACCGGCCGCCCAGGCGGGGCTGGGCCATGCTGGCCGGGACATGCCGGATGGGGTGGACTCTAACTTGGTTCGGGCCGACCTGGGGGGTCTTGGGCCGGGTCGGTCTGGGCCCAAAACGCCCTAAAACCAGATAGGTTTGTTTAAAGCCCGTAACATGGGCTAAGGACCTCCGATCGATACACAATTAGTTGCGATCCGATCCTTGGATCTTGGTGGTCATTTTTTTATATAACACTGAAGGTTTTAGAGAACATTGGGTATGGTAGGGTATGTTTGAACACGAAACCAATCGGGCCCTCGGAGCGGAAACGCTTATAACTTGAGCCTTGGATGTTTGATTGACGTGCCGTCGACTTTTTTGTATTCCTCTTAGTGAGGCGGACCTTTTGGCTTACTCCGCTCGAGGTTTGGACGCAGTTGGAGTGTGTTCAGGTTGGTTTTGACTTAAAAACCAACAGGGCCCCTGGAACGAAAAAGCCAATAACTCTATGATTGGGCGTCTGATTGACGTGTCGTCTACCACGTTAAGTTTCTGTTGTCAACACGGAAATTTGGGATATTTCAACTCTAGACTACGAGTTAGTTGATGTATCGACCCCTTGGCTTGTGTAGAGGACCCTCCTAGAAATGAGCATGTTGTCTGCGGGAACCCTAGAGTTGGCTGCGACTGTGACGACGTCGAAGACTGCACTAAAATCCTCCGTGGGTTCGGCAGTGATGAAGGTTGCACTGAAATCCTCGTGGGTTTGGCAGTAATGAAGACCGTACTGAAATCCTCCATGGGTTTGATGGCGATGACTACTATTCTTATATCCTACGTGGGTCTGGTAGTACTACTGTTCTTGTATCCTACGTGGTTCTGGATGTGTTTGACTCTATTCTTGTATCCTACGTGGGTCAGGCAGAGTAGCTAGTCTGTATAATATGTGGGTCCGACAGCTTAGCTAGTTTAGTATCCTACGTGGGTCTCAGTTTAGATGAATTAGTGGCTACATCTGATCATCTCTATCACCTTACGAAGAAGTATACTTGTGCGAGGTGAGTCTTGACTTTCAATCATTATCTTCGATATGATTGACTTTCTTTCCTCTGTGGATTGTATTGTGCTTTCATGTGTGGATTGGGTTGTACTATCTTGTGTGGATGTGATCGAACATGGGCTCGGATGTTGGAGCCAAATTGTTATTGATGACTTAGGTATATGTATGGTCATATATATAAGTAGTGTTGGATGTTACTTAATGATTGTATCTTCTCTTTGTGGATTCTGTGAGACCTTTGGGGGTCTCGGGGTTCCTACTGAGTAGCGTATACTCACCCCTCCATGGGTTGTGCCCACACTACATTGTGTTGGATGCAGATGACGGACAATGCTGATCGTGGTTGAGGCTTGTGGAGTAGTTAGTACCTGGAGGTGGACCACTGGGCGGGACGTACATGGAGAAGGCGGCTGGACCTGAGGAGCTGAGGTGGCTATCTGTACCCACCCTTCCGGTGGGACTTCCAGTGGACAGCTCGACGTTGCTGCTTTACTTTCAGTTTCTATAATTTCTTTCCAGTTGTACATTACTTTCAGTTTGGGTTTGTATTCTGGCCCATTTACTTTTTGAATTTACTTTTGTACCCAGTTTTACATAGTGATTACTTCTGATGTCTTACTCTGTGGTGTTGTTTACTTTATAAAGGCAATGTCTTCCCCTTTGTCGGGATTTACGCCTTTGGTGCTAGTCTCCTTCCCCTGGCCTATGGGAGGTGGGCTTGGGGAAGTCACGGCACGGGCCCTAAGGATGGTTCGTAACAAATTTATTCCACTTTTTTCTTTAATATGATGAAATTCTTCATTAGTTTTGACAATTTCTCATTAGGGAAATATTTATCAAAGAATCCATCTTAAAAATATGCCATGTCCATGTATTATATTTCTTATGTATCCCTATTATTCCTGAAAATAACCTATATTGATATGAATCCACCTTAATATAGTATAACTCTAGTATAACCTTTTCCCTTTTCATTATATCCTAAGACTAGAAATATATTTTCAATGGACTTAGTCCACTAATCAGATTTCACTAGATTAGTAGTACCAAAAATTATGTGTGATTCTGTTGCATGATGTGATCCAACATAAGAGAATTAAATTGAAAAATTAAATGTTCGTCTATTGAGGATAGTTATTTTTCATAAAAAATTAAGAATCCATAATATATCCATAGTCTTCATAGTTACAATACTAGCTATATTGGATTAATTAGAAGGGAAATCTCTATATTGGACATGTGTATTCTTACCCTTATTTCCTATATGATCCATTTCTAAAAAATGGAATATACTTGATTATCTCGTTAAATTATAAAGTTTAAATCCTAATGTATTATTCTAAACCAGGTGTAACATTTAACAAAATTCAAAAAATTATTTATTTTTAATCTTAAAATAATAAACTTGGTTTATTTAGGGGAAAAGTTTAATCATAAGAATATTTTTAAATGCTTCATAATTTTGTAATGAAAATAAGAATTTTCCTAATAATATCCCATCATAATGCCATAATTGGTGCATTATGAGGACCATTATCAAGCAACAAGTGATGATCAAATCAAAGCTCAATAGAACCTCTTCAAATATATTACCTATGTATACAATTCTTCCATAACCACTTCCACTCGTTGTATATAGGTATTGATTCATTTCTAAGAAAATCCACATAATCACTATCTTAGAAAAATATTAGGATGTTTCTGTAATGTTATCTTCCAAGTCTACCATAGTGTTTTCCATAATATATATTTTATAAAATAGAGTTCTCAATATTTCTACTAAAATTCCTCTTATAGAAAATATATCAACCTTGACTCCAGTAACTCATATACTATTTAAACATTAATTACATTTTCATAGATACATTGGATCACATTAGCGAGGATCAATTAGTTTTTTTGTTTAGAGAAGTATATAAATACATGATACCCATTTTACATTGAGAATATAATACAAACCATATTAAAGGAAAACATTTGACATCCTTGAACTCATTCATGTAATTATTATTCATATTCTAGAGATGGAAAACAAAATAAGGGTGATATAAAATACTCATTAAGAGGAATTTACAATGGAAGATAACATGAGTAAATAAGGAATAATAATTATGGAAAGGGAAATAACTGTAAAATATTCAATAAAATCAACAACATGATTATCATGATTAGATAATGCATTATCAGTATGGTAATGGAGATAACAAAACACATATGACATTTAATCAATAACTTCATCACAAAATGAATCCAAGTGTAATGTCAATTCAACAATCTCATGGATGATATTAAATTAATTATTAATGTAGTAAATTCTTAATATTTGACGTCATGGTATCATAAATCATGATATCTAAAAAATAAATACCTTACACCATGATAGTTTAAAACTATAGAAAAAACCCCAATTAATTTGGAGAAATAATTTTTCTCATGGGACATGCCGATGTATTCATGAGCTCTATAATTCTAGTCCCCACCCATCACTACAATTATAAATAATTCCTTACATAAAAAATTGTTGATTTAATTCATGACCGATAATATATATTTATAAATATCTCTATTGTGAAAATAATATATATTTAACATAATTTCCCCAGAAAGTCATATAAAATTATATGTAAAACATAATATGTAGAAATGATATATGGTTTAAAAAAATAAGAATATCCATGATAAATTGTATTCTCATTTAAGAGGAAAATAATTTCCAATAAAAAATAATCATAAGATAGTGATTTTATTAATAGAATCTTAATAATCACAAAATTAATAAGAGACAAGATATGACCATTGATTCGTAGGTAATATATTTTTTGTAAAAAAAATCATGTTATTTGGAAGAATAAAGGAAATGGAAGTGAAATATTAAAATAATATTTCATAAAATATTTTCCATAAATAAACCATTAAAAAAATGTTTAAGAATCAAAATTTCATAAAATGGTTATGGTTGTGGGGAGGTCTGTTATTGCCGTATACATTTAAAAAATGAATCGTTTTTACTTTTAGAAAAGAAAATCGAAAATAAACCTTTAATAAAATAATAGAATTATTTATTTCAAAAATATTTTCAAATCCAATAATAAATTAACATGAATTTTATAAATCATTTAAATTAATAAAATTAATTAATTTATTTTTTATAAAAAAAAAATTATATGGGAAAAAATCTGATTTCATGAGAAATAAAATAAGTGTATCATATAAAAAATTCATTTCTTAATTAAAGTATCAAATATAGAATAACATGGAAGAAAATATTGAATATCCTTAAATATCTTATGGATAAGAAAATTATTGGATCTTATTAATGATAAATGATATGAATCCTTTAATGAAATTAGAGTCAATCCCAATAGAATGTGCGATTATAAGATAGAATCATTCCACTTTTAAAACATTCTACTTTGTTATCCCTTGAAAGAATATACATGAATTGAAACATTAATAAAAGTGAATAAAAATGTATTTATAATAAATACACCAAAGGTGAATTATATACAACACATAAAAGTGAAGAGGATTATAATAAACAATATGTCGATGAAATGGAAATTGAGACGAAATCCTTTATAGAGATCATACTCTTGATGTAAAATTTAATCAATGAATTTATTTTGTTTATCAAATTTAGATCCCAATAAAAAAATATTAAATACAATATAATGTAATAAAAAGGAATTACACACATATTCTTTGAATAAAAAAATAGTAAAGAAGTAATATCACCCAATGGAAAATATAATAATGAAATTCCATTCTATTGGTATGTTTCAAGTAAGATACCATTAGATGAAATAATTAAAATTAAAATTTAAAAAATTATTATTTTTTATTACATTAAAAATTGGAAGTATATACACCATATAACATAAATTAAACACATAACATTAAAATATTACTCAATAGATAAAAATCCAGATGACGTACCTTACTTTAAATTACTCTTTATTAGAACAAGATTTTATCTACAATATATTGGTTTTAAACATGTTATTAAATAATTTAGGAAGAATTTTAAAATTTAAAATTTCATATATGAACCATTTATACAATCTTATCACATTTTTGTAAACAATATTTGATTATTTATATTATTTTAGGTGATAGTTTCCATATTTTCACACACATGATTTTTCATAGAAGATTTTATTATTTTGTAGAGTATAATGTAATATTATCTCAAAAATTATATTAGTGTTATAAATATAATATATAATATTTATATAAATATTTATAATAATTATTTAGTGTCTGACATGGAGATTGATTGTATAACTTCATGGAGATTTTTGGTTGTACTTATGCACACACGATAATATCATTCTGTTAATGGGAATGAGGGTAAGAAATTGGATGATATATTAGTTTAATAGAATTAATATCAAGTCATATTTATCATATATATTAACTATTTAAATCATTATGAATATGCATGTGATTCGGTAGAGGAAATTAAATTACATTACATCGTTAGGTGGTTGTCTTTCATACTCATGTGTAATGGATTTGTTTCCCAATTGATAGAGAATGATGTTGATAAATATTATTCCATAAAAATAATAGAATATTATTATAATTTTTATTCTAGATTCATTATGTTTTATGTTTTAAAAAATAATTCATGGTGTAAATTAAGAAGTAGAAAGATAGATTTTAGTTAAGATAATTTCCTTATCTTAGAAGAACCTTCTTTGGATTTATATATATAGAGCATGGGTTTGGTATTTTTTGAAAACCAATACCTACATGATGTGTATAAGGATTTTGGTGAGATATTTCAACAGATGTTTGTTTAAATAAATGTTTTAATAGGTTTTAGTAAGTTGTGGGTTGAGGTTATATTTTATAAGTGGTGGAGGATTACTACTTGGAAACTAGTTATAAATTTCCCAAAAGAATACAAAATGGTAAATTACTTCCAAATAAAATTTATTCCGAATGAAACAATATTTAATGTTTTGTTGGATATGGTTGAAGTATGTCTATAAAATAATATATTTATAAGTTTAAATGGAAAACATACCATTATCTATCGATTTAATGTCTGTAAACCCATTTTAACTTTAAAAAGGGTAATTAATATTTACTATTTTACTATTCATTATGACTAAAAATTAAGTTGACCTCATTATCTAATATTAATAATTTTTTTTTAAAATATGGAATTAGTTTGAATAAATTTAACTCATAGAATTTTGAAATTTAAATTTAAATTTAAACTCTCAAAACATGTTGAAAAATTTGTTTTTGAGAAATGAATTTATTAAGAAAATAATGATTTTTTCTAACTATATAAATAGTAATCATCATTATATAGATTAAATTTAATATAGTCCAATATATAATCTTTTAAATTAATTTAAACCATTCATAATATAATGTTATTTTGTTTATTTAAAATGGATATACATTATTCCTTAAAAAATAATTTTCTTAAATAGTAACCCTTTTACTTCTACATGACTATATATTTATTATCAGACTAATAATTAATAAATTGTTAATGAAACAAATATAATAAATTATTATTAATAAATATATTAATATTACAATACTACATTTTCAATTATTCACAAAATATTATTTCTTTTGTAAAATTTAAATAACAAATTCAATGCTTTTTTGAACATGTTAAATATCAATATCTATCCAATATAATAAGAATTTTTGTGTGATTATGTTTTAAAATATTTATTTTTTATAGTTTTATTAAAATATAGTGTTCACCTTCTATAATTGTGGATGGGGTGTTATAGAGAGCCTTAAATTATGCATATTATTTTGTTTTTATGGTGTTTACACATTTCTAGGATGCCATGTTCTAATGATACACTACCAAAAAATGGGTTTCCATGGCGCCGCCCTTTATCCGCGCTTTTTTTAGTAGCATGGATAAAGGGGGGTTTTACCAACATGTATTTTCCTAGCCCTGATAAATGTGTATATTTCAAAACAAATATTCATGAAAAATAATATATTGATATATATGTATATTTATATTGATATAAATAAAATAAATATTTTTTCAAATATGTTTTATATAGATTTGATATGTCATAGACCCATAATAGACACCCCAGAGCAGAAATTATAGTCATTTGTAGGGATTATGTACCTTTTAGTACCTTTAAGAATTTTATAAGGTGTTACCAAGGTCACCATATTACAGGACTAGTCGTAATGTTAAATTTGACAGGTGGTTGAGGCAGAACAGACACCTGGAGCAGAAGTTATGGTAAAACTGACGCCCGAAGCCAAATTAATGACCGTTCAGGGGGTTTTGGTCCTTTTAACCTCAAAGAATGTGACATGAGTATATTTGACCATTGAATTGTGTATCAATTCGCAATCTTTGATTTGATATGTGGTAGATCCCAAACAGATACCTAGAGTAGAAGTTATTGTCGTTTGAAATTTTGCAACTCTTGTATCTCCAAAAAACCTAAGAAACTAGAAACTCACTAAAATGAGAAAAACATCTAATCTGGTTTTCAATTTGAGGGCCGAAGCCAGTCAAATCGAAGCTCGTAAAATTAGTGACGACCACGTCTAGTTGAAAACATTAGAACAACAGGGGAATGAAAGATATATCAGTTATAGCACTCCAAACGAGTCCAACTTCAAATGGCCATAACATTCGCTCCGGGTGACCATTTGGGCTGTACCACATATCAAATCTATGTTAGTGAAGATATATATAGATTTTACTAACTATAAATTAGTTCAAGTCAATTATGTTACCCTAAAAATAAAAAAACAACCAGATGGCCGCCAAAACTCAGTTTCCATGTCCGAACCCCTGTCAAATATTTCATAAAAAGACCATAACATCTAATCTGTGGGTCTGTTTGGCCTCCAAAACCTGTTTTATCGTATTTCATTACACAATCTTTGGATTGACTACTCACTGAGCTGAAACAGACACCCAAAGAGGATGTTATTCATTTTTCAGTGACTCAGTGATTTGTTAGGATTTTAAAGACCCCATTTCTAGCACTTCTCTATATACATATTAATATATAATATATGTAAATATATATAATATATGTAAATATATATAAATATGTATAATTAAACCAACATATATATATATAATATATATATTTGTGTGTGTGTGTTGTATATATGTATGTATTTATTTATTTATAAAAACACACATAAGAAAACATATTTTATAAATGTATTTAAAACTAATCATAAAAATATATATATTAATATACAAATAAATATATGGATATGACATTTTAACGATATATATAAATAAATATAAAAAGATATTGATATACATATATATATATATATATATATTAATATAATTAAATATATGTATATATTAATATGACTAATTATATATATATATAATAATATGACTATATATATATATGTTAATATATATATATATATATTAATATATATATATATACTTATATATATATCTATATTAATATAACTAAATATACATATATATTAATATATAAGTAAATATAAGTAAATATATATATAAATAAATAGATATATTAATAAATGAAAAGCAAAATAATATGGTGGAGTCGTAAAGGCTTAGGCGGGCAGGCAAGAAGTCTCAATTTTGAATCCTGGGGGAGGCAGGTCACGTACATTTGTGTGGGGAATTACCTAGCGTTTTTATAGAGGGGTGGGGCTTGGTGGAGCTGGAATGGGTCATGCGTGGGCTACCATGGGCGGTGGGCACTGTTTTAGGGGGTTATCTAGAACTGTTGAAGCCCCCCAGAATTAAAAATATTTATATATTTAGTTTTTCTAATATTTTTTCAAATTTTATTAGTTATTTTTAAAAGCACTGATAAAAGGTTCCTTTATCAGTGCTTTTCGGAGTGCTGATAAAAGAAACCCCTATCTTCGCCTCAACTAACAGTTCTTTTTTTAGCATTGTTAATCGAATTTTCTAGCACTGATAAATGTCATATTTGTAGTAGTGATATGATCATGATTACTCCCTGATCCTGTGTTATCATTTATTATATAGTGACTCATTTATTATGATTTGTTTTTTGATGTCGTGTTATTCCTCCAGCATTATGTTCCTTTATCATGTTTATTCCCTTATTGGGATTTCTATTTCACTATTTTCCAAATATATTTCAACAATGTTTAACAATAAATGTATTAGTGTATCGATAATAGTTTAGATTACTCTAAGGAGATTTAATGTAAAAAATGTTATCATATGAATTAATTTTCTTTTAAATATTGGGTCTCCATAATGGGTATTAAAGGAAGGATTAGTTATTTATGATTATCATAATACTATATCATTATGATGAACCCTAGAGAGAAGACTATGTATAGGATAATATCACTAAATTCTAGTAATGTGAACATTAAGGGTATTTCATTGAAATTAAATCCTTGAAAAGATACAAGAAAGTGTATGCATTTTTGGAATAGATGAGTCTAGGGGTAATATCACTAAATAGAGTTGGTCTGGTATATATTTTTCATTGTTCTAGTGTATAGTTAATGGGATCATAATAATCACTTAAACAGAAACTCTAGTGGGGTATGCTTTAATTAAATTGAATTATACTTATGAAAAAATATCATGGATTTAAATATAATTTATATTTATTCATGTTTAGAGAGACAAATAAGAAGATAACCATAAATAACCTATATTGAAACATAGTTATTCATCTATAAGGATTCCCCCACCAATGATGTGTTAATCCTTCTAGGTTTATAATTTACATTCTAAAACATTATTAATATATGTTTTATCATACCTAACTTTAATTTTTGATAGAAAATAGTTGTTCATAGGTGGAATCAGGTTAATGATATGTTTAATGAGAAATATGATGTCTACCTTGATGTAATTCCCAACATGATGGGACTGAGTGTTGGGAACATCATTGATGTAATAAAACAACTTACTCATGTTATGAATAATAACATGAATTACATAAGAACCCTCCAAGATAGAATGTTATAGTTTGGTCCTTTATGTGAAAAAGGACTCCAACGTTCAGTGGATATAATGACCCCATAATCGTTGAATATCAGATTAACTCTATTGAAATGTTATAATTTTTTCCTTAAATGATTGAAAATAGATATAGTTTTACTATATTTTTTCATGATGGAGATAATTATTAGTTGTAGAAATTGGTCAAGAATATAGAAATTTGGGAAGACATATAATCCAATGATTAGGATAAATTATGTTTATGTTTATCAAAACATATTTCCCACACACTGTCCATCTTAAAATAGAAAGGGATTTTCTTTAAATAAATAATAAGTGAGATGAATATGTTAGGTATAATGATTTTAACATCATGATGATTTCATTATATGATTTTCAACTTACCATGATAATTTTAAATATTACTTATTGTTTCTTCGGTGGGTTGAATAATAGATATCAATAAGCATTGACCATTCTAGACATTTATAGTTGTGATGAAAGTGTCTGATGTGCCCTCAAAGTGGTTATAGAAAAGGATAATTCTTAGAGGACCAATGATAAGAAATGGAAAATGGTGATTAACCCTTGGAAATTATTGGATGAAACCCTTGATAGTATGAAGGTCCAATATCCCACCAACTGATGGTATGTGAAAATCGAACCATGATATTGTATTAAGGGGGCCATAATATGGTTTAATTATAGAAATAAGGTGTATATTGGTACACATGTTGATGTGAGATGAAAAAGAACACCAATGTTATCAAATATACAAATAAACAAATCAATCATTTACTTACTATCCCAATATTATAACATCAAGGGATAGATATATTATGAAAATAAACACACTAAGGCACAATTATTGAAGAAAATTAATGAAAACAACCTAAAATTACTAGAGATAAATGCAAGACTTATAATACCACTACAATAATGGGTGATTAATAAAACAGTGTGGTTAAAGTAACATATGTTATTAATTGAAGAAAATAGAATAAACTATTTGATTATAGTTCTATGAATTTTTTTCAATCCTGAAATTTTAGTTGAAAAAATCAAATATCACCAAAAAATATTAAAGTCAAATTATATGTGAAAACCACTAATATAGATATTATTTCATATCATAAAGATAATTATTCCCTAGTTTTAATCTATTTGATAAACATGAAAATAGAACTTTTTAAAATTCCATTTTGATAATTTAATATTAGACTAGTAATGGACTTAAAATTATTTTATAGGTATCACATCAACATCTAATAAATAGAAATGACATTCTATATCATTAATTATCTTATTATTAAATTAAAATGTAAGGATGAGAATGAATATTCTTTTGAATCTTGTCTAGATGAATGTATATTTTTTTGTATAAGTAATATTATCAATCATAAATTATTTAATCAATGGATATAAACCCTCTTGATGATATTCCCATTGTATGAGTGAATTCTAATTTATTTCCTAATGATTTTTCTGATATTCATTATGATCAAGAGGTTGAGTTTTTAGTTGAACTTATATATGGGCCTTTTCCAATATTCGAAACTATTTATAAAATTTATGACATTAAACTTATGGAATTTATGAAGGAATTATAAGAACCTAGGTTCATGTGTTTCATACTCTTAAGGGCTCCATGGTGTGGGGTGAATGTTATTTTCTTCTGGAAGAAGGATGGGTTGATGAGTCTCTTTATTGAATATTATGATCTAACAATTCCAAATAAATATTCAGTGTCTATTTCCAATAATTAATGACTTATTAAATGTGGTTCATGTAGTTCAATACTTACCTAATGTGAACCTTTTTTTAGTATATCATTAATTAATGGAAAAAATTAAGGATATTGATAAAACTAAATTTTGTATAGTTAATAATCATTATGATTTGAAATTCATGATGTTCGTACTCCTGAATCCTCTAAAAATCATGATAGAAACAATTAATTAGAGCCTTTAAATATTTTCATGAAAAAATAGGTTTTCATTAAAGTTGTTATTTTTATACTCTAAATGAATTGATGAACAAGAGATGAATTTGAGTACTTTTCTTGGGATAATAAAGAAAGATAATATATATGAAAAACATATTAAATGCGAGTTTTGGATGGATAAAGTGGAATATTTGGTGATGGTTATAAAATTTAAGGGGATATCAATACATCCCATGGAGATTAAGGTTATTAAATACATTAAAAGTTCCGTAAATATAACAAAGACACACATTATTCTAAGATTAGTTAGTTATTACTTGTGATTTTTGAGAAGAATATCAAGATTTCCAAACCCTCTAACCAATATCAATTAATGGTGACTGGGGTATATATGGATAGATTGATGTGAATAGATAATGTAAGAGGTGAATAATAAGTTAACCACATCACCTATACTCACTATTCCCATAAACTGGGAATTATTTGTGATTTATAGTGATAATTTAAAGTAGGGTTTAGATTATGTACTCAAGAATAATTAAAAAATAATAGCCTATAACTCATGAATTTTGAAGGCGTATGATCCAAACTATCAAACATATCACATGGAGTTGGATATAGTAATCTTATATTTGAATATTTGAATACATTATATATTTTGATAAAAGTGATATATATATATATATATAAGTACATACCAGAATAGAAGAAAATATATCTTCACATATAATTTGTTAAACATACATCAATGATCAAAGTTATATTTGATCATATATTATGTCTTCTTACTCCACTAACTTGTTATTAGGGTAGTC
The DNA here is from genome assembly GCA_963277665.1 of Viscum album. NCBI lineage: Eukaryota > Viridiplantae > Streptophyta > Magnoliopsida > Santalales > Viscaceae > Viscum > Viscum album. The sequence goes on from OY728138.1 coordinate 899,046,710, forward strand.
AAAGTGTTATATACTCTTAGTAAAAATTATATTATAACATTATCTATGATGATAATTGAGAGATATATAATATTTTTTTACTTTTAAGGGATAGAAAAGAGATTCATGAACATGGTAATTACATACTACCTTTATCAAATGATTTCTCAACTTTGAAACATGTGAATATTAAGAAATATACAATGTATGATTTCAAAATATAGAAGAATGTGGATAATCTGATGAAGGGAAAACATTTTAGTTCAATATTGATGATGAGGGAGTTGTGATATTATGGAAAAATATACATGAACACTCTAAACCAGAGATGAAGAAGGAGATATTGAATGATTCTCATAGCTCAGGGGTCTCTACCCACCTAGGAAATATGAAACTGTGTAATAATCTATGAGAAAAATATTAATAGAAAACTATGAAAAAATATATTAAAAAATATACATCAATCTTCCTGGTGTGTTAGTCTTTGAAGGATAAAGGGAAAAATTACAAAGGGATGATGCAATTATTTCACATTAAAATATAGAATTTAGAGAATATCACTACTTATTTTCTCATGCGTCTTCTAATGAAATAAAAAATGGATTAATTATATAGAAATTATGGTGTTCTATTTGAATAATGTTACATAGATTATAGTTATTTGAGATGAATTCTCACTTTAACAACTTGAAAAGATATATATTAGTGAAGTGGTTGGGATATATGTGAAACCATTATCGATTTTATCCAATTGAGATATAGGGTTCATCTCAACATTCTAGAATCATCATAACCGTGATCTAAAGAAATATTTTAAATTTTATATGACCTGAAATTCTAAAAATTATTTCCATTTCAAAGTAATTATCGAGACAGATGAGTTTATATTAATATATTGCACTATAAACTTCAGAGTAGGCTAGGACTATCAATTACCTTTAGTTGAGTTCTATTACAATAACAATTTTTACTCAAGTATCCAAATGGACCCATATGAAGCCCAATATGGGAAGAGATATAGAACACAATGTGTTCAAATACATTATGTGAAAATATATTCTAGGAACTGATATGGTCAATTATGTTTCATAAAAATTCAAGACCACTCAACAACACATCAACTGAATGTATAGTTGATATAAGAGTTATAATGATAATCATTGAGGAGACATGAAGTTATAGGGTAGTGACAAATGTTTTCTCAAAATATCTTAATAGAAGAAAATTATGATGTTTAAGGTGGAGGGGAATCTTATTCTAAGATATATTACCTCTCATGATATCCTTGATCATATTAGATATGTGGTATATCGACTATATATTCATCTGAAAGTGGCCAAATTACATAATGTTTTCCAAATAACTCTCTTATGGAAGTACATAAAAAACCCTAAAATATACTAAATCTGGATGTGGTTCAACTAGAGGATCATATATCATATGAGGAGTATCCAATAGAGATCTTTGAAAAAAAGACAATGTTCTCTGCAACATGAAAATTTATCTTGTCAAAGTACATTGCAGAAACCATAATTTTGAAGAGACAAAATGGTAACTTGAAGAGACCATGAAATAAAATTACCCTCGCATTTTTTAAACATAGTATTTTAAATTAAATTTCAACGGTAAAATATCTTGAGTGGGAAGAATGTAACATCACAGGATTTCAGTATATATATCCCCTTTAAATTCGATGACTCTATTCAGCAGTACTAAAAAATTATATTAAATTAATAAATTTTGTTTTACACCTTAAAATATCATTATTTATCAATATATGTTATATTATATTGATATCATTTCAATTGGAATATTTTCATAAAGTAGTATTAAAAATAGTTAATGATTAAAAACACAGTTGGATAACAAAATTGTGTTATCAATATATTTTTTATTTTAAATTAAGGGGAGAATAATTTTTTTTTGAAATATATTCATAGAAAATTAACATTATTTTTTAATATAAAATACCAAAATAATTTTAGTTTTCATTTGTGGTATTTTTCTAAAATATTTAATTTTTTGGTGAAATGTGAAAAATAATGGTCTTTGGAAATTTTATTAATAATTTCTTTATTTATGAATGAAATATTTAGTAAATCATTTTTCTCATGAATTTAATATATTTATATAATATATTTAATATTTTTGGTTCAAAAACCCATGATTAACTTACATAACTGGTATTTTATTATAAAATATATTTTTTAAAAATATTATATATTTTAATGTAAATGTATGTTTTCTATTAATTAGATATTGAATTAGATTAAATTAATAAAAAATATATAATCAACATGTTGAAATTTTTAATGAATGGACCTCTTATTTATTAATAATAAGTTAATTTCCTTGATTGACATTTAGTTAATAATATTTAGTGTTTAAATATCTAATCCATAATAGTTCGAGTGTTTTCATAGTTTACATTAATTTAGAACTTATACCACAACTTTTTATTTTATAAAGTATTTCCAAAGTTATCACCCACCATACCATAACTAAATCACCTAAAATTCATGAAATTACATTATTACCTGATACTTAACATTATTTTATATTGAAAGGTCCTTTTTTATAATTGTATAGGGATACCACTTGAATACCTTTCATAGATGAACCCCCATTATAATTCCTCTTGAACATCTACACTAATTACATATTCTATGATTCTAAAAGCTTTTCTTATGACCTCAGTCACTATAATGTAGGCTAACTCCTCAATTTTCAATAAGGCATTCTAGAGAATGTTTAATGTATAAACGATGATATCAGAACTTTTATTACCTTTATATATTATTATTTATTTATCACACAACCTCCAATATATTCTATAAATAATATTATCATAACATCAATATTAATTATATTCTAGTATGTTATTATACTAATGTAATGTACCTTTTATGCCTTCATCCAAAGCTTTTGAAAAAATAAAAAACGACATAATGTGTATGTGCGGACCACAATATCTAGGTAGGACATGTATAATTTTAAAATAACATGTAACATGGATAGATAAAATTATATTTTTAAATAAATAAATATATAATTTATAATATTATTATTATTCTATAATGATAAATATTTTTAATTTATACCACCCTCCAGTTTTATGAAAACTTAAATTCTCAACCGTTTGTACCTGAAGATTTCCAGCTCCACAATGCAACGCATTTTGTTTTCCATTTAACCATATCATAGATGAATTTATAAAAATAATTTTATTTATAAAAATTATAGTTACCATAATATTTATATTATATAGATTGTGAAGTATTTTTTAAAATTAAAATAACCATGGTCATAATGCCAAGATATTTAAATCAAAATCAAATGAACGACCTCGAGTAGAAAATATCAATTTAAAAAAATTATAAACAAAAAAATTATGATAATAAATATACCATAGAAAAAAAATAAAAAAATAAAAAAAAAATTGACTTTTTTAACACACATAATTTAATTATAAATGAGTTAACTACATCTGTACACCATTATTGGATATAAATGTAAGAAATCATCCATTCCCCCCACATACCTTACAATTTATACTTTCTATTTATATTCTCCCTTCTATGTAAATTATTATCATGAGAATAATACATTTTAATATATATTTCCATTACATATATAAATAGTTTAATATCCCTTCCATTTTTTTGTTAAAGACGTTTTAAGTTCCATTGAAATATCAACTTGGAAATAAGATTTTAGGGGATTTTAAAATTATTATTTCACTTCAACAATCACCACAATTAAATTATTTTAATAAATGAATATCTTTAAAAATTTATAAAAAATTTGATTGTAATAATTCAATTTTAATTATTGTTTCAAATGGAAAATATGATCCATTCTCTTTAAAATATCCATTTATTATTTTGAAATGAATCACTAATGTGGTTCATTTTTATGCTTACATTTCCAAACCTTATCATTGGTTTTATATAGTGGGACCAAATATTAAATATATATCTTGTAGATATGAATATAAAATGAAATTTAATTCAATAATTACATGGGAGTCATAATTTTTCTTCTTTCAGATATTCTTTGAGACAAGATCAATAAACCTAATTCTTTCTCATGGGATTTTACCATGATTATGAGTATAGTTTTTTCCACATGTGGAACAAATGTATATCATATTCATTATGTAAAGGGTAGAGAGACTACCCAGCTATAGTGAAAGAGAAGATATCATAGGAAAGTATGATATGTTGATAAATAACGGTGTATTGACTTTTGATTATGATGGAATAATGATAGTGTTTATTCATTATTAAGATTCCATGTAATTATTATGTGATCATGTTTACTTTTTTCTCTCATGATATCATTTCATTATTCTATAGATCAATGTTTATGATCATTATCTTTATAATATCATGTTATTCCTTTGATGTTATGCTCCTTTATCCTATTTATTCTATTACTAGGATTTCTATATCATTATTTAATTTATATATTTCCATATGTTTATCAATTCAATACTTAAGAGGACTGGTGGGGGTTAATATCACCTTATAAATATAAAATATATAAAACTATGTCATATTTTATGATTTATGTATTTATGTGTGTAATCCTCTAGAAACACTAGAAACTATATCATTTTTTATGTTTATTATAATATATATTGAAATTTATGGGATGTTTTTTTTGTAAGTGTTGGGTATCCATAAATAAATATATATCATTCGTTTTTAAATTTGATGACATTATTTATTGAATATGAAAAATATAGATATTTTGGTTATATGAATTTAATAAAATGAAATTTGTGAGATAATTGGTTATCATTTATTTTTATTTAATTGTTGATTCTGACATTATTAAACGAGGCTATATTTATATAAAAAACTATTATTTTCACTAATACATATAATCATTATTAATTAAAGGATTTTTTTAGTTTAGGTCCATGATTTGAGTGACTGTTCAATATTGGTTGAATTAATAATGAAGTTAAATGTTGAACCACATTTTTTTTATGAAATTAGAATATTTAATATATAGATATTGACTACCTTTAAATAGTATTAGGTTTTTCCCCAGGTTTTTGTAATTATAAGGTAAAAATTGTTCCCATGTAATGAAGTATATATATACTATAAGTTGTTTTTTTTGTGTTTTGACAAGTTTGTTTTAGGGAATTATTTTATATAGGTTAATAGCAGTGACATGTTATTCGAGTTTCTAGAGTTGAATGTAGTTATTAAAAAAATATTTAAGTAAAATTTAAATTTATTTTATAATTTATGGGAATGATTAAAAAACCAATACAGTGTCTCTCTTTATTTACATATTGGGAAGGAACCCTCACATACAATAAATGATAAAACTATAATTTAGGGAAGTGAGTGGAGTTTTGGATTAAATAATCATCATTTTGATTTAATAATACTCAGTAAATGAGTCCTGTAATGTGATGTTTTACCATAAATAATTATCTTATAGATCCAATGGTAAATCCTTTATTTTAATAAAAATAATAATTATTGTTTTATCTCATGACAATTCAGATTATACATGGGTAAATAGATTTGGTGTGATGAAGGGAATGTTTCAGTTGTGAAATCCTAAACCGTTTAAAATGTGGTTGATCATTATTTTATGCATGATTCTGTGGTTTATGGATTTTGTTAATGCATGATTTTAAAATTTACTTTCTATGGGGAATTCTTTTTTGGATGAAAGATATTTTTTTCCTAAAACATATGAGTGGGTGATTGTATTTAAACAATAATTACGACTTGTATTTTTTAAATCAAAGTGTTAATTTTTAAACTATTGTGGAAGTTTTCAATATATATATATATATGATGTGGCTAATGGTGGTGGTCTCTAAAATTATTTTCTATCCTCATTAACCTTGACTATCAAAATTGGTCACTAGTACCCTTAGGATATTTCTTTTAGGAAATAAAACTCTTAATTTCCAATTATTGTTTCATAGGCTTGAATATAGGTTACAAATTTTGGTTCATTATCTCACTTGGATTTATAAATTGTGGGTTTTTATTAATAAATGATCATAAGAATATTATTTAGACATTACATATGATGTGACTTGATAAACAATAATAGGTTATTGACAAGATGAAATACTTGTTTGTTGACTCAACCCACTGGAATTAACAAATATATAGTGGTCCTAAAAATTAATAACATTCTCTGGATATGTGTTTGAGTTATTATAGTAAATAAATAGAGGGAAATTTTATTTTCTTAATTATTTTTTTATTTTATTATTTTATTATTTTCATAATGTATTTATGTTCTTATTTTTGTGATAACTCACATCAAAATGAAAATTAATGCTTATAATTTTATTAATATGAGATTATGGTATTAAGTTTTATTTTATTATCAATGATAATTAATTTTACAACATGAGTTCATAAATATATCTTAAATACTATTACATTAATACTTGTGATCAATTATTATTGATTTAAGAACCACTTATTATGTGAATTAGATGATTAATTTTTTTGGAGATAATTGAACATTGATAAATTTTTAATGTATAAGTTTCATTTTGAGTTACATAAATTATTAAAGGAATTATAATACTTGAATAACAAAAATAATTTATTTAATTGTTATGAGAATTAATATAAGGGTAAATATTCATTTATAATTGATTCTTAATACAACCTAATATTTATTAATATATAATAATTTTAATTTTTTGATCTAAAATTTATAATTTTTAGGAACCTTTTGTCATTTTAAGTTTATTTATTTATAATTACTTTATTAATTTGTTTATTTACTTTTAAATAATATATTTCACATATTCATCATCAAAATTTCATGGGTTTAGGGGGTGAACAATGGAAATAATACAATCTATTTTTTTGTAGATATTTTTTATTATAATGGCCTTATTACATATTTCAATAAAATAATTTCACATTGACTATAATAAATATTCAATAAAGATAATATATTTTTCAATAGTATTTTAGTTTTCCATGTATACGTTAACTCATCCCCTAATTGGTCTTTTGGGTTGAGTTTTTTATTCTAACACTACAATTGATGTATATTATTTACCGATAAAAACAATATATATTGTAACTCTAACTTGTTAGATGATTCTTCTTCTATTCTTTTATCACTTTTAAGATAGATCATTTCCCATATTTTTGGATTCAATGTTCTTCTTGGTACCCTTTATCTCTATTCAATTATTCCCATGTTGATATTGCTGATAGATTAGTGGGGGTGTCATGGTGGGGATATCAATGTCTACAATGTAAATTGGTTCAAGATCGTGGTGGTTTGATACTATTAGTGAAGGTTTTATTGGATTTACAGATTGTTTTTTTCTTTAGGTTGGGTCTAGTTAAATATAAAAATTTTAATCTGTCATATATAATTATTTACACATTTTATAGATAAAAAATTATAATAATAAAAATTCTAGAAAAAACCAATGTATATGGAAAATTCAGTTTGTACAACAAATTAATATAAATTTGAAAAAAAAATCGTTAATTACTTGAAATTGTTCTGTATATTAATATTTATATTCTTTTCTATACATGTATTCACTTGAGGATATACATCAAATAGAGGTTGAGATAAAATCCATTTCAGGGGAGGAATAAAAGAAAAGGAACATCAAATATTGATCAATATAGAACATGGGTGAGGACAGAAATTTGCATCATATACTAAGAAATAGATCATCATAATAATAATTAGTGAATAATTGAATGCTTAATTTGAAATATAATGTAACATCTTATCATTATGGTCAATTTCCACTGAAAAGTTATTCATAATGCTAGAATCATGTACACATAGATCATATTTATACAAACCATCCTTTCATTATTTTTTAATATGGGTAAATTCAAGTATACTCATACATAATAATATACTCATAATAATACATTTCACTTAGAAATGAACCATTTAAGAATCATATACATGAAAGGAACATGTATAAATTAACGGGTTGTCTAATGATTTCGTAACGATTATTTCAAAGAATAAACTTGAGAGTTCTCAAAATAAAATGAAAAAATATACTTTTTAAAAGAAATTTTCAAAATAAAAAGATAATGGGTCATGGTGAGAAGATAAAATGACTAAATTGGATTAATTGAGATCCACTAAAAAATAATTAATTTTGAAATATCATTATAGCTGCATTTGGAATCATAGAGGAATGAATATCCTAAAAATAATAAATGGAATATAGTGAAAAATTATATTGAATTTTTTTAGAATAATATGTAAACTAAATAGAAGGAAGGGATAAAGACAAATAGAAAAGGTTGTGTTCGATATTCCCCTTAACTAAGATCCTATTTCATTTCATCACATTATGCATCCTGGATAATAATAATATGTTATTACATTTATCAAGAAGTTAATTATATTAATTTGTCTAATTAATTATTGGTTTAATCAGTGGAATTTATATATAACAATTTTATCTACAAATAGAATGTCCTGGTGACATGTTTTCTTTTTAAATTATACTAATTTATTTCAATTTTATTTTATTTTTATTAGTAATTTATTATTTTTTAAATTATTTAAACAATCATAAAATATATAAAAATATAATTATATTACATAATATACTATATCCACCCATATAGAAATAGATAACTAAATCATTGAAAATCTTATTATAGGTAGAAGAAAGAGATCATTATCAACACATATCTAATGATAGGGGAGATATTATATACTATATGTTTATAAATATAGTTATGCATGTATAATATTTAAATTAATATGTAATATATTTATATATGTAATGTTTTAGGATGTTAAAAAATGAAAAAAAATTAGAGATTTGAATGAAGAAGAGAAATAAAATAATAAAACAAAATCAGGGTTACCAATTCCTAAAATATTTACTACTTTGCTAATTCCTTGAAGGTTTGGGGTTGAGTGTCACCAGAATATACCTAATGATTATTCCACACTTACTATTAGGTATTTGGGAAATTTTTTGTCTTTTAGAATTGGATGGGTTGTTTTTTTATAGGAAGGGTGAATTAAAGTTCTATACCTGAAGAGGTGGGTATTTGTGGGTTAAAATATTGATTATTTTATCATTTAGGCCAAAAAATTGATTATCAGATTTTTTTTAGTTTATTATTAAAAAATAGTGTCATGTTTTCATTTAAATTAATAAAAACACAATTGGAACCTTCCAATATCTAAATTAAATATATATTACAAAAAAAATAGTTTTTATTATTATAATATTTTATTGAGGATCCAAATTAAAAAATATAAATTAAAAAATCAAGCATAATACTTTTAAATTCATCATTTTCTTATTTAAATATTTATTTCCCTAGAAAACGTTTCCATCAATTTAAAAGTTATTATTACATCATGATGACATAATAAAAGAAATATTATTTGTAAAAGATGTATTTTGGTCTATTCACAAAGAAAAATTATATTCATAAATTCTAGAAAAACATCACCCTTTGTTAAATTCAACATGATGATTCCAAAAAGAAAAATAATTTTTTTAAATAATTATATAATTCTAGTAAATTTAATTTATAAATAAAATTTTTTATTTATAAAAATACTTCTCTTTTTGGGTAATCAAGATCATGAGAATTATGAAAATTATCTATGACTCCATAGAAATATGTTACCAATTTTATTTAAATTTCTAAAACCATTTTATGATAATCTAATTTTATAACATGATTATAAATTGATCATAATATATATTTTAACAAAAAAACATATAAATTATACTAAAAATTAAATTATGGTTTATTTGTATCAAATATTGGTTGTATTGTTTTATAAATTTACTTTAATTATTTAATTATTTAAATTGTTATTTTAAAATTAAAATATTAAAGGGGTTTTTATTGAATGGTGCATCTTTCTTATAATATACTATGTTTCAAAATATGACTCATGTATAATTAAATGGTGAATTCCTTATATAATTTTGAAGGTTTTTATAATCTTCCCCATTTTAGAAGTTTAATATTCAAAATTTCAAATTATATCCTTGGTTTAGAATATGTGATTGTATTTTTATTTAATTTCCTCCATGGGTTCCCATGATTCCACTCTATACTTATGGCTTCATTGATGTACATTGAAAACATGAGTTCTATTTTTTTGTATCAATTTTCCTCTATGGTCGTTGATATTCATTGACTGGTCCGAGTAAGAGAGATCCTAATGAAACTATATAATCAAATATTACATACATGTATGGTATAAAATATGTAATTTCATAATAGGGGTATATGGAGAACATAATTCACTTTAAAAGGGTTTTACGAGAGTTATAATTTGTTTTCAAAAACTCATATACAATAAAAAATTACAAATGGGAAAATGTATCTAGGACTTATAGGTCGGTATGTATTCAAAGGCATATCCAAAATATTATTTTTAGATGAAATAATCCTCCTAAATAATTGGAGGGTAAATTCTATCTATATCTTCATTAGGATCATAACTTTTTACAGTATTAGGATTTGATAACATATCAGTACTATCAAGATAAATGTATTCATTTCTAAAACATGTTCTACTAGGCCCTCATGGATCATTGAGGATAATATTTTCATCGTCAAAGATAAATTCCCAATATAATATATTGGTTACATTTTTACTATAGGATGTATTTAAATACCTAATTTAGATGAAAATATTGATAAAATAATTAGATTCATTAAAATATGGAAAATCGTATCTTTACGATTTTAAAGACATATTACTATAGTAAATAATGTATTGAATTCTATCCAAAATTCATGTTTGTGTATCCTGTTGAACTCCAAAGGGAGTAATCATTGATATTGAATGATTTATCTTTTTTTAATTGATAATACCAAAAAAAGGTTTGTCTTCATTAGACCCATCATTATAGGTTTTCCAAATATGTTAATATTAATTTTATTAGTCATAATATCATATTAAAAAGCATTTCATTTTTAGGCCGATCTAGTTTGGGAAGAAATTAGGGTTCAATCTCTTTAGGGAATTCTTATCAAGGAGAAATATGGGAGATCCTTAGTTCATTGGGGTGAGGGGTCATCATGATCCCACTGGTGTATTTTCCGTTATAATAGCCTTAAAATAAAGTATAACAACCCTTGTAAGACTATTGAAAGAGGAACAATTTCCTTATGTCTAGATAATTAAGATGGTATCCCCCTCCACATACATGGATGATTTTTTAAGACCATAGCTTATTTCTATATGGAACCATCCTTCCACCATATCATGGAATCTTTTCCCAAATTTAACAAAAAAGTCATCAATAATAGAATACAATCGTTTAACAAAACTGACTACTTAATGTTCAATCCATATCATTTTAGATCATTTGATTTTTAATTCTGTATAAATTGATTCATGTTTCTCACACCTGAGATTTTTTATCCATTAGCATGAATTGTCATAAAATTACTACAATATTCAAATTATTGACTTTGAATCTTAGAAATTTCACTACCCACATGGTTGCAGACATCCAAAGTAATGCCATACAACTCACCACTAAATTTATCTACCTTATGGTTGAAAGTATTAAATCAGTGTTTCATATATTTTTGGAAATAGAATAGGCCTTCAACAATTATATTTCTTTTAGTTTGAATTAGAAAAACATTGACTATATATATCATTTTACTTTTTCTTATTTTGTAGTTAATGTTGGTATTGACTTTAAGGATCATTGGAAAATGATTATTTTCATAGTAGGTAGTTTTGGGATCTTGAATGCTTAGAAGGTATTCGAACCCCAAGGTCTGACCCCTAAAAATGAAAATATCATATCGATAATCCTTTCCTATGTCATCTCTCATATTATTCTTTATAAGAAGCCAATTATATGTCTTGTGGTAAATATCTATAACCCCCTTAATGTTTTAAATAGTAAAATTGATTGTACATGGTCTAATGGGGTATTGGTATACTTGAAGGATCCATGTTTGTATCTAAAACTAAACACTAATCAAACATGATACCAATGTATTATGCAAGGAGGTGTCCTAGTATGAGAGGTGAGAGTTTTAGACTTCATATCTTTCTCAACCTACTACAAAGATGAAACATCAATTTAAGAAGAAGATTAAGAAACTCTTAATGGTATCTATTAATACATGTCTAACAATATCACTTTATCCTCTGGTGAATATAATTTATCCATGCTTGTGAAATATCTCTCAAAACCTTATACTTGTTATTGGAGAAATTATTATTCCATCACATAATGTCAATGTATTATTACTTTGATAGAAATGGTTCAGCATAATTAGAGATAGAGAAATAGGGATAAAGACATTCTAGCTTCTATGGGTTACTAGGAATTTTTTATAAACAATTACTTTTTTTTCATATTATTACATATTATCCATGATAATATCAACCATGTGTATTTCCTAGGTTATAACTATTTTAGTTCTCCATAATCATTTTAACCCCTCCACTTCCTCCATTTTCAATTTATTAAAATTATAATAATTTAATTGTTATATTGTATATCAGAACCATTTTTCATTTCTTCACACAACAAATGACCCCCTTCCATGTATATATGTTAAGTAATAAATTATCTCTAACCTCAAACTCCAATTCTTATTGATGTTTGATTAAATAAAATTACTAGGGACTTTATACTTCTATGATGAGTTTCAGAATGGATCTGGCCCTCTTTTCCTTTTCATTGACTATTATAGGTTATAATAGATTGCATTTTCTAAGATAATTGAATCATGTTGAAGTTCAACATTTCCATTGACAAAGGGATTCATATGGATCTATTAGAATGCTTGACGGTAAGTTGTTATTGTGTGATACCTCTACCAAATGAACATATTTATCTGATCCTCTTTTGAAATCCTTTGAGAAAATTTTCAATATATCATCATATTTTTAGAAATTCTATATATATTGGACATCATTTTTAGGGTAAAAGAATGCACTAATGTCAAATTATATACTCAAGTCACATTAAAAAAATTTGTATAATGTTGTGGTACACCTTACATCTAAATCAATTAAAATTTATAATGGTGTTCCAAGTATCCTCACTTATTCTATTATGCATATAATTTTATGTAGATTGCATGATAATTACTATCGAATGGAAATGATGTGAGTATTGTTTGTATTATTATGCACTATAACCCATAGGATATTATTTTCATTGGATGTATTGAAAAGTCCAGTGAAAAATTTCGTGCTGATGTTCCCCAATTTTAATATAAATATGATTAATAGTTTCATCACTACATTAGACATTATACTTTCCACCTCCACTTAACGACATACACAGACCGTCTATATATATTTAAAAATACCCATATTTATAGCATTACATTAGTAGTTCCCTAATAAATATTTATAAATCTTTGTTCATTATTAGGGGATATAGAATTTTGATATATGAGAATTTGTCAATAAGTGTATCTACATCTATGAATTCGAATATATACACAGTTCTGTCTAAAATATCATGATTGCAACTTCATCAATACTAAATTCCATGTTTCTCCCCTTTCATATAGCATCCACATTACTTATTATCTCCATGTACACCCTATTATATAACCTTACACTCAATAGAATGGATATTCAACCAATAATTTGATAAAGGTATGAAGTTTTTTCTTCCCTTGTGATACCAATATAAAATATTAACTTTTTTATGAAGATTGGACCATTCTCAATTATCATCATGGAAAACATTAGAATATCTTTTATACATAGAGAATATAATACATTATTCAACTTTATGGGGGTGGTGGTGAATTGAGTAATTAAATTAATTTTTTAACTCTAACAATCTCTATTTATCCATGTCCATATCCTTCTATGTGAATATATAATTCAAGATCTTATGATCAACATATATTTCAAACATTTCTATTTAAATATAGTTCCACCAAATCTTCAGTACTAAGATCACTATAGCTAACTCTAGAAAATTATTCATATAGATATATTCATGAGTATTCAATTATTGAGAGGCACTACCAATTACGTAATAATTTTGAATAAGATCCAACCCCATGTCTTTCATTTAATCATCCTTATAGTTGAAAATTACTTCCATGTATGATGGTAAGGTGATTAAAATTGTAGTGAATAACCTATAATTTACCACCTTAACTATCTCTTCACATTCATCATTCAATAAAAAACATTACTCCCTTCCATGTTTAATTGGTTAGTGGGCTATAAAATCTTGAGACATCTCTTACATTATGTCAGTAGTATACATATAATCTAAAACAAATTTGAATATTTATGATGCTTATGGGTCCAGGAAACTCCATAATAACATTTTTCACATAAGAAACCACATACACCCCTTATAATATATTAATATACCCTAGAAAAGTGACTTCATATATCAAAACATCACATTTTTTTACCTTATCATGTAACATCTCCATAATTGATATTTTTATGAAAAATCAGATATAGTTCTTATGTTCTCTATTGATTTGGGAAAACATGAGAAGATAATTAATAAATTCCATAATAAAGTTAATAAGATATTCAATCAACAATGTAATAATAAGTTGATGAATATTATAGGGGATTATTTCATTGTTTATGGAATCACGATGTCCTCATATCTTCCATATCATGTATAAAATGATGTCTTTTAGATATCCTCTCAAATTAAAATCATATAATGATTTGAAAAATGGTTATCTATCTGTGAGAAGTATTGATCTCCTTGTAGATGGTCAACCAAATCATCAACCCCTAGTAATGGATTCATGTTCTTCATGGTGATATTAGTGATCTAGTAATTTTCAATGGATAACTGAATTGTACCATTATTTTTCTTGTAAATAATTACTTTATCACCTCATGATGATACAAATTGTCATATGAACCCATTATCAATATTCTCCCATATGTTTTCCTAAAATCTTCCATTTTTATAAGGTCCATCCTATAGGTGTTCTTTGATATATGTGTGGATATTGGAATATGTTCTACTACAAAATACACATCTCAATATTTGGGAAGGATAAAAACATTTGTGAAATACATTAATAAACACCCTTAAAATTGTAATTTCATTAGGTTAAATTATTTCCTTTGAATAAAACCTTTGACTGTGATATTCTTCTTCATTGAGTATCATCACCAACAATATTCATCTATTTATGAACATCGATTCCTAAAAGTCATTATAAGTTTATAAAATCATATGATGATTATGATTATGTAATGATATTTCCATTTATTGGTAGTTTTCATGATATCTATATAATGAAAGAAAATTATTATATAGCTTGGAATCAAATTGCACAAAAGAAGGGATTTTGATATTTTTTTATGAATGATCACATAAACTCTAACCTTTCATAAATTATTACAATTATTTTGTAATCATATCACTAATAAGTGTTTTTAAAGATTTATCTACTTTAAGGTATCATATATGTGATTCAATATTTCTATAAAAAATTTAGAATATAAAGTAGTATATAAAGCCTAAATAGAATAAAACTTTCACTGTATTTCAGTGATTCAAAAAATTACCTTATAAATATTCATGTTAATTTTCTATCTCAATGATGGTGATGCAAAATATTTATCATACCCAATCCATTTTAGAGGTTAGTATTATTTATTACCATCGAAGGACCTTAGTTTGGTGAATAAGGTTTAATATGTCCCTTGTTAATTACATTTTATGTATTGAAAAATGCGTTGTTCATTATATTCCACCATATTATTTATTAGTTTATTCATATACCTTTGAAAATCTATATCCTTATTGATTATCTTTAATACATGAAACATTTTACCATTCCCATGTGAAAAATGTTTAATATATTCTTTCCATATTTCAATAACATTTATCCCTTGTATCTTACCAACTGTTGGTTGGACCATGTTTCATATTGTTTTTTCAGATTATTGGATATTTTTTGGGGGGTTTTGGTCCTGTGTATGGTGGAAAATAGTTATGGATAATTTTGTGGGTTCCCCTAGTAATATCAGTGCCATGATATGTGGTTATGGAGGGAGGTTACAAGGTTAGTGTGAACCATTTTTCCCGTACAAAAACTATCCATCCTGGAATATTGGAGTGTGCACAATTGGAACACATTTTTAACAAAGTCAGCCAAACCATGTACCCATTTCCAATATCCAAATGGGGAGTGCATGGTTGGTTCATGGTTTTTTAAAACATGTATCCAATCTATCCAAATCTCTATAGAATCCCTGTAAGGGATCACAGTTTGGCATGTAAATAGTTTTAACTATGCATCCCGACCTAGGAAATCATGTGATGGGATTTTTAATCATCGTAAAATCATAATTGAAGTCATAAACCACATGTTATAAAATATAATATTCATCTAATCAACTATAATTAGAGCCTCTAGATTTCAGAGTCTCTATATAGATGATTTTTTCTAGTCCAACCCCTTTTCATCTTGAATCTAAGTGATGTTGGTGGAGATTTTTCCTTATTAGATAAGTGTAGTCATTTTAATTGTGAATTCCCCTTTAATATCTTATCTCATTATTTGATAGTGATGGATCCCCATGTTGTTGATGGATCTTTATATTTCCTTTATGATTTTTAGGTATTTTTCTTTGATCATACACAAATCCAGATCTCTATTGGTGGATCTCATTTCAGGTTATTGCGTAATCATGTGACTAAAGAAAAGTGGTTCGATAATTTTTAATCCAACACCTAAAATAGTGATTGTTTTATATATATCAAATATATTTTATGTGTTATTTAAAATGTAATTATTTTTGTGAAAAAAATATTATTCAAGTGGATTAGAAATATTTGGTGGATTTTGAATAATTATTGCATGAAATGAATTGTGTTTTGATGAAATTATTTGAATATGGTTTTGAAGAGAAAATGATTAAAATTATTGATTATTTAGATGGAATTATCTTGAAAAAACATATTATTTAATCTTGGAATTATAAAGAAATTTTGAAACATGGAATTGGGAATTGAAATGTGAATGCTGCTTGGAATTAAAATGAATGATTTTCCTATGATTTATTGAAATAAAATGAGAGTCTGAGTAGTTATTTGGTGATTAAGGGAAGCATACTAGAACTCCAACCTAGTTTCAATGGATTAATAATGAAAATTGTGACTAAAGAAAATTCTATATTATTTTCCATT
Organism: Viscum album; assembly: GCA_963277665.1. NCBI lineage: Eukaryota > Viridiplantae > Streptophyta > Magnoliopsida > Santalales > Viscaceae > Viscum > Viscum album. Next base: position 899,063,859 of record OY728138.1, read on the forward strand.
ATGTATTTTTGATTGATTCTATCCTGATGGATTGATCCTTAGGGGCATTTGTACAGTTTGAGATATGATGGATTGATTGAATAGCGCAAAGATCCCAAATCCTAGATCTAATTAACCTCAGGGAATTACACCATGGTTCATTGATTTAATTTTATTATAAAATCCAAGTATTCAATGAACTAACTGACTCACGACCATTATTCTTTCAAAAAAATGTCTATTTATGTCACGGCCCATCCTCGGGGCCCGTGCCGTGACTACCCCAAGCCCGCCTTCCATAGGCCAGGGGCAGGCGACTAGCAAGAAGGAGTAAATCCCAATAAAAAGGGAAGGCATTGACTTTGTAAAGTAAAAAAGCACCACAGAGTAAGAAAGAGGTAAAGTAAACACTAAGTAAAAACAGAGTACAACTGAAAGTGCGGAAAAGTAAATGGGCCAGTATACAAACCCAAACTGAAAGTGAAGTACAACTCAAAAGGGAAAACAGCAACTATAAAGTAAAAGCCGCTACACCGAGCTGTACACTGGAAATCCCACCTGAAGGGTGGGTACAGATAGCTCCACTGCTCCTCGGGTTCCGTCGTCTGCTCCGAGCACGTCCCACCCAGTGGTCCACCTCCAGGTACCGTCATGCTCTGCGAGCCTCAACCACGATCAACGTTGTCCATCGTCTGCAACCAACACAACGTAGTGCAGGAATAGCCCGTGCAAGGGTGGGTATAAGCTACTCAGTAGGGACCCCGAGACCACCGAAGGTCTCCCAAAATCCACAAAGTATAAACCACAAAAGAATGATACAATCATGAAGTAACAACCGACACTGCTTAGGTATATGCCCATACATATACCTAAGTCATCAATTCCAATATGCTCCAACCTCCGAGCCCAAGTACAACTCAGTATACACAAGAAAGTATACGTATTCCACACAGGAAAGCAAAACGTAATCCACACAGGATAGCACAACACAATCCACACAGGAAGGTAAAAAGGGTTCAGCTCACACAGGTATACATCTTCGAAGATGATAGAGATGATCACTGATCCATCTAAGTCGTCGGACCCACAAAGGATCGATAGGTACTAACCCCCGCAAAGACCCACACAAGATCGGACCCACACATGATCTATAGGCGCTGGTTCACACAAGACCGCTGAGCGCTGACCCACACAGGATCGGACCCACACAGGATCGGTAGGACTGATCCACATAGGATCCCTAAGTGTTTTAGTCGCCGTCGTCAAATCCACTGAGGATCTCTGCACAGTCATTGTCGTAGTCACAATAGAAGTCACAACCAACTCTAGGGTTCCCGCACACAGCAAGCTCGTTCGGGAGGGTCCGCTCCACGAGCCGAGAGGCTGATATATCAACTATCACAAAGTCCAGAGTTGATGTATCCAAAAGTTCCGTATCGTCAACAGGAACTCAATGTCACCGACGGCACGTCAATAGGACACCCGGTCTGAGAGTTATTGGCTTTTTCGTTCAAGGGGCCCGGTTGGTTTTTAAGGAAAAACCAACCTGATCATACTCCACCTGCGACCAAACCTCGGGCGGAGTATGCCAAAAGATCCGTCTCACTAAGAGGAACCCAACAAAGCTGACGGCACGTCAATCGGATGTCCGTAGCTCAAGATATGAGCGTTTCCGCTTCGAGGACCCGGTTGGTTTCGTGTACGAACCAACCCGGATGAACTCAAAGTATTCCGAAACCTTGAATGCGATATACCAAAACGACCGTCTCGATCCAAGGATCTTGTCGCCAATGACAGCACGTCGTTTGGAGGTATGTAACCCGAGTTATGGGCATTTAAACCCAAATAGTCCGATAATGGGGGTTTCGGGCCCGGACCGACCCGGCCCGAGACCCCCCGGCTGGCCCGAACCGGGTCGACCCGCCCCGGAAAGGGGAGACCCAGCCCGGCACGGACCGGACCGGCTGGGCGCGGCCCGGCCCGGCTGGGTACGGCCCATCCTGGCGGACCGTCCAGGCGCCGGTCCGGCTGGACGCTGCGCGCCCAGCGCGCTGCCAGCTCGGCCTTCGGCCGAGCTGTTGGAAAAATGGGGGGCGCCTTCCCCCCTTGTGTAACCACCCCCCCCCCTCATTATGGGGGGCCGTTGATGCTAGCTGGGGGAATTTAATTCCCCCGGTTCTCTCCTTTCTGGCCGGCTCCTTCACAACGGGACCGGCGCTGGCCGGTCCCCTTCCAGCTCCGACACCGGCGGCCCGGCTGGCCGCCGGTCACCACGCTCCACCGCGGCCCAGAACCGGCCTCAGCCCTTGTCGTCTGGCGTGGTGCGACGACATCGCGCCCCTCCGCCGCGGCTCCGCTCCGGCCGCGGCGCCTACGACTTCCTTTGACGCGGCGTGACGGCGTTGCGTTCTTGTTCGACTTCTCGGCGTGGCGCGACAGCATCACGTAAAACTTGCCGAGTGATTCTCGCATGGTGCGACGGCACTACACCATCCCGTTCCATTCACAAAGAAACAATTATGAACATAGGAGGGGGTTAAGCCGTGTTTGTGTGGTCCGTCCCTCTCTCGTAAAATGATAACATTTAGTCGATTAACCATGAAGTTCGACATGCTAGAATCAAGAACAGAAATAATTAATAAAAGAACAATAATCCCCTACCTCGGTTCAGGAATGGTGTTCGTCAATGACCCACGAAAGACGAGCGTCGCGGAGGTCGGGCGTCGCGGGGAAAGAATGTCGACGTCGCGAAGCGAGGATTCGAAGTTCTTTGACTGTGATTTCTTCGCGGAAAACCGTTGCGGAAAAGACGGAGCGGAAGAAGAACGTTGCGTCGCGGATACGGCGTCACGGAAGAACCGTGTTCTTTGGCGGAGAAGTTCTTTGTTGAAGAACGGTGTTCTTCGCATTCTTCATCGAGGTTGACGAAGATGAAGAATGCTTCCCAATCCTCTCAAGGTGGCAAAGAAACAAACCAAAATAAAATAAGTCCAAGCCTTATTTTATTTAAACATCCTAACCACTTTGAATTTCAATAGTTTGAAATTAAGTAACTCATCTCAATTAATAACTCAAGTTGTCAAATTAATTATAGTGGAGTTATTGGGGAGTTTAAGGGAAGTTGAAGAGTTAGGGCTCGTGTGGGCCCCACCACACATAATCCTCACAAGGGAGTTTATGTGGATGTGGGCCCCACCTCTAACTCCCTTTGGGAGGAAATAACCAACAAAGTTAAAAATAAATTGTGTTCCACAATTTATTTAACTTCTTCTAATTTCCCCAAAACTAACTCTCAACCCGCATAAAACGCAACCTCGGAAAAGGTCTCCTTAAGCGAAAATCGGTGCTGCGAGTTCATTGGTGTCCTCGGATTTCAATTCCGAGCACTGGTTCAAAAGTTAGAAAATCCCGCTCGTTCGTTCACTGAACGTACCCGAGCCAAACTTCGGAAATTGAATCTGGGCACACCGGGCCTCGGAATCAGGTTCTGTCAGAAACCGCGCTCTTGTAAAATTCCAAAAGAAATTAAGAAAAAAATTACCTTGAATTTTACGGGCCTTTACATTACTCCCACCTCAGGGATTTACGTCCCCGTAAAGATACATCAAAACTAGGGAAACAAATGAGGGTACTGAACACGCATCTGAGCCTCCCGCTCCCATGTGCCCTCCTGGAGGTTCCCGTGCTGCCATATGATGCGCACTAGAGGAATCGACCGTCCACATAAGACTTGATCCTGTCGATCCTCGATCTCCACCGGGACCTCCGTAAATGTTGCCCCATCATCAACGTCAAGCTCTACATGGTCAATGATGTGTGTCGGGTCATGCACGTATCTCCCCAACTGAGATATGTGGAAGGCGCCGTGCACCCGGTGCAACTGAGGTGGTAGAGCCAGGCGATAAGCCACCTTGACTATCCTACTGAGGACCTGGAATGGTCCGATGAAGCATGGAGACAACTTGTCGCCTCGGCCAAATCTCCGTATACCACGTCGAGGTGAGACCCGCAAGAAGACATGGTTGCCATCCTCAAACTCCAGTGGCCTCCGCCAACTGTCAGCATATGACTTCTGCCGGTTTTGAGCTGTCCTCATCCGCTCCTGGATGACCTGGACCTTCTCTGTCGTGGCCTGGACCATCTCTGGTCCCACAAGTGCTGACTCCCCAGGGTCTGTCCAGCACAAAGGAGATCTGCAAGGTCAATTGTACAACGCCTCATATGGTGCCATCAAGATGGTGGAGTGGTAGCTGTTGGTGTACGCAAACTCCACCAGGGGTAGGTGGTCCTCCCAGGTACTACCAAAGTCAAGGACACATGTGTAGAGCATGTCCTCGAGAGTCTGAATGGTCCTCTCCATCTGACCATATGTCTGCGGATGAAAGGCTGTGCTCAAACGTAGTTGCATCCCGAACGCCTCCTACAACCCCTTCCAAAGCTGAGAAGTAAAGCGAGCATCTCAATCGGAGACGATAGATAATGGAACACCATGAAGCCTTACAATCTCCTGAACGTAATGACGTCCCAAGCTCTCCACTGAGCCCTGCTCTCAGATGGGTAAGAAGTGAGCCAACTTGGTGAGTCAGTCGATAATCACCCAGATGGAGTCGTGACCTCTGGAAGTGCGTGGAATTCCAGTCATGAAGTCCATAGATATCTCATCCCACATCCACTCCGGGACCTCCAAGGGCTGAACCAAGCTTACTGGTACCTGATGCTCAGCCTTCACCTGCTGGCAGGTGAGGCATCGAGAAATGAACTCTTCCACAGCCTTCTTCATGCCTGGCTACCAGTGCTATCGTCTGAGATCCTAGTACATCTTCGCCACTCCGGGATGTACCGCCAATGGAGAAGTGTGAAACTCTCTCAGCACCTCCTCCCGTAAAGCAACTGGTACCATGGTACGTCCTCTGAAAAGGATTTTGTGCTCTGCTCCAAAGGAGAAACCATCAGGTGCCTGTCCTGAGGATATCTGTGCACACCGCGTCTCACAGTCAGCGTCCCCACGCTGTGCATCTCTGACCCGATGTAGAAGTAGAAGAGTGACTGTGAGAGACTGAAGGAAGGCTGCTCCATCTCTATCCACGAAGGATATCTGCAAAGAGGCTAGCTGCTCCTTCGCCTCCTCAAGTAGCTGAATGCATGTCCTCCTGCTGAGGGAATAGGCTACAACATTCCCCTTCCCAGAAGTATAGACTATCTCAAAGTCATAGTCCTGGAGTAACAGGAGCCGTCGCCACTGTCTCAGGTTCAGGTCCTTCTGCGAGAAGATATACTTGAGACTCTAATGATTAGAAAAGACTGTAAAGCACTCTCTCGTCAGGTAGTGTCGCTATGTCTTCAGTGCGAAGACCACTGCTGCTAACTTCAGGTCATGGGTAGCGTAGTTCTACTCATGAGGACTCAACTGACGTGATCCATAGGTGATCACTGCCCGCTCCTGCATCAGGAAACAACCGAGTCCGGTCCCTGATGCATCACAGTAGACTACGTACCCTACTCCCTCCTCAGGCAACCTCAAGATAGGTGCGCTGGTCAATCTATGTCTCAGCTCCTGGAAGATCTACTAACATATGTCTGACCACACGAAGGGTTTCCCCTTCTTCGTCAAAGTTGAGAGTGGTGCCGCAACTCTGGAGAAGTTTGGCATGAATCTCTGGTAGTATCTGGCTAGTCCCAAGAAACTCTGAACCTCCATCACGCTTTTGGGTGGCTCCCAAGCTAACACTGCCTTGATCTTTGCAGGATCCACTGTAACTCCCGCCTCAGAGATGACGTGTCCCAAGAAGTGGACCTCACGTATCCAAAACTATCACTTTGAGATCTTACCATAAATCTGGTGCTCTCGGAGTGTGTCTAGTACAACCCTCAAGTGGTAGGCTTGCTCCTCCTCAGTCGTCGAGTATATCAAAATGTCGTCGATGAAGAACACGACAAATCGATCGAGGTATGGCAGAAATTTCCTGTTCATGAGGGCCATGAACACTGCTGGAGCATTGGTTACGCCGAAGGGCATAACCAAGAACTCATAGTGGCCATACCGACATCTGAAGGTCGTCTTCTGCACGTCCTCATCTCTAACTATGAGCTGATGATAGCCTGACCTGAGGTCTATCTTCGAGAACCACCGTGCTCCCTTGAGCTGATCAAAGAGGTCATTAATCCTCGGTAGCGGATACTTGTTCCTCACTGTCACCTGGTTCAGGCGACGATAGTCAACACAATGTCGCAAGCTCTCGTCCGCCTTCTTGGCAAACAAAATCAGGGAAGCCCAGGGTGAAACACTGGGTCGGATGAACCCCTTTCCCTGCAAGTCCTCCAACTGTACCCGTAGCTCTCGAAGCTCAGCGGGGGCCATCTGATATGCTGGAGTCGATATCGGAGCTGTCCTGGGGTACAGGTAAATATAAAAGTCTACCTATCTACGAGGAGGTAGCCCTGGAACGTCTTCGGGGAAGACGTCCGCAAACTGATCCACCACTGCAGGAAAACACGGACTCCGCACGTCAACTGCTCCTAGGATGAGGCTAGCCAACTGATGATTGATGGGTTGTCCTCTCCTCCATGGAAATCCATCATGTGCTGCAAAGGCTCCCTTCTCACCGGTGAAGGTGAACCTACTCCCGTCAGTGCGTACACATCGCACCTTGCACCTAAAACAGTCAATCTGTGCATGGACCATAGAAAACCAATCCATTCCCAAGATGACGTCTTAAGGCCTCGACGCTGCTACAAGAAGATCCCAGTAGAATCTCTCGCCTCCTAGAGTAATCTCACACTACCAGCACCAGTGCGTAATCGTCGAGTCTGCTCCCGTAGGAGTCTCTAGCCGTAAGGATCGAGCCAACGGCTCTGTCGGAATCTCCGAGCTCCGAACAAGGGCAGCGACTATGAAATATTGACTCGCTCCTGTGTCTATATGTACTGCAACAAGGGTGGAATGGACACAGATAGTACCTCGAATCATCTCGGGCGTGCCATGGTCATAGGCCTATGCTTCCTGGAGCTGTGCCTGTCTCTTCCTGCCAGCTCCCTATGGTCGGGGTGGACCTCCTGGTGGTGGTGGTGGTAGAGTCTCAAAGCGTCGCCCACCACCTGCTACTCGTCCAGCTCCCCTGCCTCGTCCACCTCCTTCCTGCAGACCGCCACGGTCCACCCTCTGTCTCTGCCTCGGTGGTCCCTCAACCATATGCTGCTGCTCGGCATGGCAGGTCGGGCAGTGTAACACCCCAAGCTTCCACGGTACGTTTCCCTTCGAATAATGCGATAGCGTGTGTTGTACGCAACCTCGAGTTCTAACACACACCACAACTAATTAAACTAGCCGTTGTGAATAGTTATACCTACTTTTTGAAATCATATATATTTTATATTTAAAAATGGACTTCATTTTTGGATTCGGAATATCGAAATTATCCTAGGGTGAAATTTTGGCACTTTTCGGATAACTTTTATATTTTGATTAATAGTGAAAATTACTAAATTTTAATTAAAAACAACTTTTTTAATCAAAATAATTAATAGTGATAAATTATGAATTTGAGTGGTTTTAAAGTATATTTAGAATATATTTTTACCATTTAATATAATGTTGGTCATTGGACATAATTTTACAATTAAACCGAACATAAACAAGTGTCAATCTTTTGATAGTTATTATCTCTTAAAAACACGCTTTTTGTTTTGACAGCGGGAATTAATTTTAAATTAATTTCTGCCACTTCTATGTTTTGAATTTAGAAAAATGGATTCCATATTTTGAATCAGGATGTTCAAATTGTGTAAATAGGTAACTTTTATTTTTAGACATTTTGAATAATTACTGCGGTAAATATTTTATTTACCATGGTTAAGGGTAAATCCGGTAAATAAGGGTTAAAAAATAATATTATAATAATACTAAATTACCCTAAAACGTGTCTTAACCCTATTGGTTGATACAGGGTCGACCATGGGAATCTTTGGGACTATTTTGGGACCCCATGGATCCACTTGTAGGTGATAATGACACATTATATTAATAAAGCTTAAATAAAAATAAAAATGGCATAAGCTTACATCTTTTAGAAGAACAATTTTTACATAGGGTTATACATGTTGTATTTTCGATTATAAATATTCATTAGAAAGATAAAACGATTTCCTACATAATGATATTTTATTTATAATTTTTAGACATTAAATAAGTTATTTTATTTATGACACAATGATGATGCAGTAATTACTATAATAGTGAAAAATTAAAATAATTGATATTATAAATACCCAAATAAATATAATATGAAACTTTTAATGAATTAAACTAATTTTCTATGATAATATGATATATTAGGATTGATTTAAGTGACTTTGTTTGAAGTAATCAATCTGTTAGGAGTTTCACAAAAATCAACTATTGAATAGTGTCAAAATTGACATAAAAGAGTTCTTAAAACAAATATTATATTATTAATTGATATTAAATTCCTAAAAATCTAAGGTTCGGCCAAGAGACTTATATTATGATAGGTTCTTCATTAATGGACCACTTGGGGGTCTCTTGGATGTATATAGTAAGTTTATTAACCATATTATATAAAAATACAAAGAGACATTGTAAAAGTGAAACTAATTAACTTAGAGTTAATACTTAATGATAAGGTTAATATAAGTACCCAAACCTGTCTAAATTCTATTGGATGAGTTGTTTTCGACCTATCCCCACCTCATCCTTTGAATAGTCAACTTTGGAGCCTTTGGAAACCGAAAATGAATTTATTATAAATTAATATTTCTAGCTTTTCCAAAAGTGCCCCTCACCCCTCTTATAAAAGGGCACTCCTCCTTCTCTTTTCCTCACACCTATCAAGCCTTTTGGTTCGGCCAAAATCTTCCCAAATACTCTCCCAACATCCCTCACTACAACCTAGAGGCCTTAGTTTGATCAGAAAGCCAACCTAAGGAGCCCTTTTGATCAAATCAAAAGGAAGAACCCGAAGAAGAGGTAATGATTTCACCACCCTTTTCTAAGTTCATTTCTTCTTCCACTTCTTCTTCCTTTGTTCTTACCATTCTAAAATAATAACTCCAGTATCTCACATATATTGTGATGTTATTATAAGTATGGTACAACCATATTCAGTATTCTATCCACCCTTTGAATAACATGTCACCATACGTGCGTACGTACGGCTTACCGTCTCCACGTCGTGGTGTAATTGTTATTCAATATAATATTATTTGGATGGGTATAATAATGATGTGTAACTCATGTAAATAATAAATATAACATGTTAATGATTCTGTATATATGATATACCATTCATTTATATATTATTTTAATATCAAAAGAATGATATTGTCGCTCGTGCGTACGTACGGACTACCGTCTCCACGAACGCGATGAGATTCATTCTCCATCGTATCCATTCAAGTATAATTATCATTTTATGATTTAAAAATGATGTTTAAGGACTTGATATCATTATGGATATGAATAAGATACAACAAACATGGCTTATGTAACAAAACATATAAAAGAAAATGAGTAAGTTAACACCCGAAACGATGATAATTCTAAGATATTATTAATAAATCAATGTTAAAAGATCATATATGATATCATATTAATATATATGATTCTTGTATAATTTAATAACAATTATTTCACCATTATACAGGAGGTTAACCTACCCCAACCAAGGAAAATTACAAGGTAAGGGTTATTTCACAATCTCTTCATTATCCGAGGTTGTATTATACGTAATAATCTACTGGGATCTCTTTATCATCCACATCCATGTTTCTTTGAAATGTATTTCAAAACATTTTTACTATTTACAAGAATATGGGTTAAAGTCATTTATACCCTTGTTTGACTTTTTATAAGAGGTTTATAAAGGAATCTTTCCGTCGTTTTCAAAACAAGGTCCTTTTTAACCTTTTCGACTGAATTGAGGTAAGAATGTTTTTTTTAACTTATACGGCGGGTGCGGCTATTTTCCGCCATTATAAAATCTTCAAAGCTTCCCTTACAAGCTTATAAGAATATTTTCAAAGAAAATGTTTTATTTTATATGGATCTTAAATGATTTCAAAATAAAAGGAGATATTTCTTTAAAAAGAATTTTGATTTCATCTATGTCAACATCCTTTGATTAATTTTAAGATTATTTGAAGTTGATTTATTATGATACAAAACTTCTATATTGTATTGAAGGTTTTGTGATATGTTTGACTGTGGATGTTCTATTTTTATACCATTCATAGTTTATGGTGAAATTATTGACATTTCGTATGCTAGTTTTAATACGAATGTTTATGTTATGTTTAAACCTTTTCATATGGGAATGCATTGGACTTAATAAGTGACGGGTGGAGCCCGCTATAGCTCCTCGATGCATCGGTAGGTCTCATGAGACAAACTAGTGTCTTGGCACAAGGCCTTGACAAAATCTTATTTGTAGTCTTGGCACGAGGCCTTGGCTATGTGGTTATGATAGTCTGGCATTATGCATTCCAACATTATGAAAGTGGTTAGTGATTTTTGCATGTGATTATTCGATTAGTAGAATATCCATGTGAATGAGTAAATGGCATTATTTCATTTTACTTTTGCCATATTATGTTGATGTTCAAGTTTAAAAGGCTTTTGTTTTAGTTATACATTGCCTTAAATGTTTATTCTTATTTATGAAAGTTTCTGCTATATTGTTATCCTTACTGGGCATTTGAGCTCACCCCTTTTCTATGTTTTATTTTTTCCAGGAAGTGAAGAAGTAAATTATGAATGACCTGCAGGGATTTTATGAGGGGATAATAGTGTGGTCTATTGAGACATTATGTTGTTGTAGTAGTTTTTCATTTTATAATGTAATGTAAAACTTATGAATATATCTGGCATTTTCCAAGGCTACTAAACCAATCGGTCTTTCGAGATTTGATCTTTCTTATGATCATGCCAATGTTATGTAATTAATGCACCGACTCTGGGTAGCTGGGGTCGGGGCATTACAGTTGGTATCAGAGGAAGTTTAGTACAAACCTTGGAAGATAGATTTAGATAAACTCTGATTAGAGCACATAGACCTAAGATGAACTTTGAGGATTAGTATAGAAGAACTTCCTAGAATTTTGGTATTGTAGAGACTTTGTGAGTTTTCCGAGCAATACATCCCTGTCTGGATACGAGCAGGTAGAGGCGGCTCTGGCACAGATGTACCTAGGGGTAAAACCCGAAAACACCGCTTTGAGCTAGAATCGAACGGGAACTGGTGCACGACAACGGGCCTTGCTGCACTCTTGGTTACGACACTCCCGGGGGATATGCTTAGGATAACTCTCACTTTCTTTACAAATCATTATGAAGGGTTTATGAGTATATACTTCCTCAAAGAAAACATATTTATGATTATGGATTATATCCATAGATAGTTCAATTTATGTTTAGTGTTTTATAAGTATGGGATTATGTATTTTGATTCATAAACTGATCTAGTTTATGACATTGTTTAGAAATGGCGCCTAGTGGAAGAAATGGAAACCGTATCAATGCACGCACTCCATGTAGGGATTGCCCTCCTGCTCAAGATAATTATAGTGGGGCTGGTGATGCAACTGGTGCTGATCAGCTGATCACCGTACTGGGACAACTTACTCAGGTTATGAATAATAACCTTACCCGTATGGAGCACCCTGATCCGCAGCGTGGAGGATCAATGTTAGATCGATTCATGAGTCAACAACCACCAACGTTCAATGGGAGTACAAATCCCTTAGTAGCTGAGCAATGGATATTTTCCCTAGAGAAAATATTTCAGGCTTTGGGGAGTAGTGAAAGGGAAAAAGTTACCATGGCAGTTTACCGCCTCACTGGAGATGCTGATCAATGGTGGTCATTGATTCAAAACATGAAGGAAGATGATGAAGTATCAAACATGGAATGGATGGAGTTCAAAGATCTGTTTTTAGAAAAATACTTCCCTCGCGACCATCGAGCAGATATGGAAAGGCAATTTCTGAGTCTGAGACAAAAGGAGGACGAGAATGTCACAAAGTATGAGGCTAACTTTACAAGGTTAGCGAGGTACGCTGGTGATTATATTCGTAACCCAAGAAGTAAGATTGATCGTTTCTTTGATGGTTTAAAACCATTTCTCCGTCGAGCATTAGTCTCACAATCCTTTTCGTCGTACGAAGACATTGTCTCATGTGCTATCAAGACCGAAAAAGAATTCTCTAAGTCTTATGACTTTAAAGCGAAGCAAGAGAAGAAGAGACCTGCTGATCAATCTGGGAATGGAAATAAGGGGAAGAAGGGAAAGGTTGAATATCCATCTTGTGGTAAATGCGGGAAGAAACACCCCGGTGCTTGCCTGAAGGGAATGGGAGTCTGTTACAAGTGTGGTGAAAAAGGCCACCAAGCTCATGATTGCAAGGGGAAGAAGGAAGCTACCAACGTTCAGTGCTACAATTGCAGGGAGATGGGGCATTATGCAAATGCATGTCCTAAGCGTCAGGAGAACTTACCTCAAAAAAGGCCAAGGGATCAAGGCCAGGCTTATGCTATCACTACTGCTGAGGTAGAAGCTCCGAAAGACGTGGTGGCAGGTAATTTAATGGTTTCCTCAAGTTTAGAAAATGCATTATTTGATTCTGGATCATCGCATTGTTTCATATCTTCCCAGTTTGCTAAGAAAATTAGATATTTCCAATTTGATTTAATAAGGGAGTTGTTAGTTAAAACTCCTAAGGGATGTATCGTTGCAACAAAGTTTTGTGAATCAGTCCCCATTAGAGCACATAAATTTTCTTTATCTTCTGATTTCATCGTCATACCTATGATTGAGTTTGATATAATCCTCGGTATGGACTGGCTTTCGGACTATGATGCGAAGATTTATTGTAAGAAGAAAGAGGTTACGATTCTTGATGATAATGATAAGGAGCACCTTATTTTTAGAGAAGAATCGTCACCACCTAATTCTTATTTAGATCCACCCCCAGTAGTTCAACTTAATTCTATTATTGGGGAGGAAGAGAATGAAATAACTGTCGGTGAGGAAAGGAATGTTCAAATAGAGGATGTACCTGTTGTGAAAGAATTTGTAGATGTATTTCCGGAAGATTTACCTGGACATCCTCCAGAACGAGAAGTTGAGTTTTCTATTGATTTGATTCCTGGATCAAGGCCTATATCGAAGACCCCTTATAGAATGGCCACTGTAGAGTTAGTCGAACTAAAGAAACAACTAGAGGAATTGAGTAATAAGGGATTTATTCGCCCTAGTGTTTCTCCATGGGGAGCCCCTGTTCTTTTTGTTAAAAAGAAAGATGGATCTATGAGGTTATGTATCGACTACAGGGAGATCAATGCTATAACAATAAAGAAAAAGTATCCCCTACCTCGTATTGATGATTTATTTGACCAACTGCATGGAGCTCAATACTTTTCAAAGATTGACCTTCGATCTGGATACCATCAGTTGTGTGTGAAGAAGGAATACATTCCGAAAACAGCATTTCCAACCAGGTATGGGCATTACGAGTTTACTGTAATGTCGTTTGGATTGACTAATGCACCATCTGTATTCATGGATCTGATGAATAGAGTTTTCAAGGAGTATCTCGATGAATTTGTGGTAGTATTTATTGATGATATATTGGTATACTCCAAAACCTACGAAGATCATGAAAATCACTTGCGCATTATCTTGAAGACTCTGAGGAGGCATGAATTATATGGGAAGTTTAGCAAGTGTGAATTCTGGCTTCAGGAGATTTCTTTTCTTGGCCATATTGTCTCTAAAGATGGAATCTCTGTTGATCCTTCTAAGACCAAGGCAATCCAAGAATGGCCAGCACCTACGAGTATAACTGAGGTACGTAGTTTTATTGGTTTGGCAGGTTATTATCGACGTTTCGTCCAGAATTTTGCCCGATTGGCTAACCCATTAACGAAGCTCACACGTAAAGGGGTTAAATTTGTTTGGACAAAAGAGTGTGAAGAATGTTTCGAAGAACTGAAGAGAAGATTAGTCAATGCTCCTATATTGACTCTACCATCGGGGAATGATGGGTTCGTTATTTATAGTGATGCATCAAAGAAAGGACTTGGTTGTGTCCTTATGCAGAATGATAGAGTTATTGCCTATGCATCACGACAGTTGAAAATTCATGAACAAAACTATCCTACTCATGATCTCGAGTTAGCAGCTGTGATCTTTGCTTTGAAGATATGGAGGCACTACCTCTATGGTGAAAAATGTGAGATTTATACTGATCACAAGAGTTTGAAGTATATTTTCTCACAAAAATAACTCAACATGAGGCAAAGGAGATGGCATGAATTACTCAAGGATTATGATTGTATGATACACTACCACCCAGGGAAGGCAAACAAGGTGGCAGATGCTTTGAGTAGAAAAGACCATGGAGTTTTGAACAATATGAGAATTGAAAGGGATCCAATTTTCATGGATCTAGTGAAGATGGACATGGGAATAACCAGGGAAGGTGAAACATCAATGCTTTTTCAAATGGTTGCCAAACCATCTTTACTATAAAGGATTAAGAGTTCTCAGACCAATGATGAAGAATTCCAAAAGAAGATTACAGCTGTGAATGATGGGAGATTGAGAGACTTTGTGTATGAAGATGGAACTTTGAAATTTGGAAAGAGACTTTGTGTTCCCGATTTACCTGATCTGAAAAGGGAATTACTGGATGATGCTCATAGTTCCAATTTCTCTATACACCCTGGGAGCACCAAAATGTATAGAGATTTGAAGGAACATTTTTGGTGGGACAACATGAAGAGGGAGATTGCTGATTTTGTGTCAAGATGTATGGTTTGTCAACAAGTGAAAGCTGGAAGGCAACAGCCTGGAGGAGTCATGCAACCTCTTCCTATACCGGAGTGGAAATGGGACAATATTACGATGGACTTTTTCATGGGGCTACCGAAGACTCCTAGAAGGAATGATGCAATATGGGTTACTGTTGATCGTCTTACCAAGTCAGCACATTTTCTTGCTATAAGAGAAGATCTACCCCTGGAACGTCTAGCAAGACTATATATTAATGAAGTTGTGAGACTTCATGGAGTACCCTTATCAATTGTTTCTGATCGTGATCCCCGTTTTACTTCAAGATTTTGGAAAAGTCTTCAGAAATCCCTGGATACTGAACTTCATTTGAGCACTGCTTACCACCCTCAGACAGACGGACAATCAGAACGGACTATTCAAACCTTAGAAGACATGTTGAGATCTTGCTCACTTGACTTTCAGGGTATGTGGGATCAATATTTACCTCTGGTAGAATTTTCCTATAACAATAGCTTCCATTCGAGTATTCAGATGGCACCATATGAAGCGTTATATGGAAAGAGATGTCGTACACCAACCTGTTGGGATGACGTTGGTGAAAGAAAACTTGTAGGCCCAGAACTGGTGGAGGAAACGATGGAAAAGGTAAAGGTAATCCAAAATCACATCAAAGCAGCTCAAAGTAGACAGAAGAGCTATGCCGATAATCGAAGGAAGGATTTGGAATTTCAAGTCGGTGATCATGTTTTCCTAAAGGTATCTCCGTGGAAGGGAGTCATACGTTTTGGTAAGAAAGGTAAATTGAGTCCCAGGTACATCGGACCTTTCGAAATTCTAGAACGAATTGGGGTTGTAGCTTACCGATTGGCAATGCCTCCAAGTCTCTCCAAAGTTCACGATGTGTTCCACGTATCTCTATTGAGGAAATACATGCCTGATCCGACGCATGTACTCACCTATGAAGAATTAGAACTGGAACCTGATCTGTCTTATTGCGAAGAGCCCGTCAAGATTCTTGATACAAGAGAACAAGTGCTGAGAAACCGGACGACGCGTCTGGTAAAAGTTTTGTGGAGAAATCATAAGATGGAAGAGGCAACGTGGGAACCCGAGGAACTTATGATGAAGAACCACCCGAGTCTTTTTATGCAGTAATACCCTAGAAATTGCAAGGACGCAATTATTTGAAGGAGGGGAGAATGTAAGACCCCAAGCTTCCACGGTACGTTTCCCTTCGAATAATGCGATAGCGTGTGTTGTACGCAACCTCGAGTTCTAACACACACCACAACTAATTAAACTAGCCGTTGTGAATAGTTATACCTACTTTTTGAAATCATATATATTTTATATTTCAAAATGGACTTCATTTTTGGATTCGTAATATCGAAATTATCCTAGGGTGAAATTTTGGCACTTTTCAGATAACTTTTATATTTTGATGAATAGTGAAAATTACTAAATTTTAATTAAAAACAACTTTTTTAATCAAAATAATTAATAGTGATAAATTATGAATTTGAGTGGTTTTAAAGTATATTTAGAATATATTGTTACCTTTTAATAAAATGTTGGTCATTGGACATAATTTTACAATTAAACCGAACATAAACAAGTGTCAATCTTTTGATAGTTATTATCTCTTAAAAACACGCTTTTTGTTTTGACAGCGGGAATTAATTTTAAATTAATTTCTGCCACTTCTGTGTTTTGAATTTAGAAAAATGGATTCCATATTTGGAATCAGGATGTTCAAATTGTGTAAATAGGTAACTTTTATTTTTAGACATTTTGAATAATTACTGCGGTAAATATTTTATTTACCATGGTTAAGGGTAAATCCGGTAAATAAGGGTTAAAAAATAATATTATAATAATACTAAATTACCCTAAAACGTGTCTTAACCCTATTGGTTGATACAGGGTCGACCATGGGAATCTTTGGGTCTATTTTGGGACCCCATGGATCCACTTGTAAGTGATAATGACACATTATATTAATAAAGCTTAAATAAAAATAAAAATGGCATAAGCTTACATCTTTTAGAAGAACAATTTTTACATAGGGTTATACATGCTGGATTTTCTATTATAAATATTCATTAGAAATATAAAACGATTTCCTACATAATGATATTTTATTTATAATTTTTAGACATTAAATAAGTTATTTTATTTATGACACAATGATGATGCAGTAATTACTATAATAGTGAAAAATTAAAATAATTTATATTATAAATACCCAAATAAATATAATATGAAACTTTTAATGAATTAAACTAATTTTCTATGATAATATGATATATTAGGATTGATTTAAGTGACTTTGTTCGAAGTAATCAATCTGTTAGGAGTTTCACAAAAATCAACTATTGAATAGTTTCAAAATTGACAAAAAAGAGTTCTTAAAACAAATATTATATTATTAATTGATATTAAATTCCTAAAAATCTAAGGTTCGGCCAAGAGACTTATATTATGATAGGTTCCTCATTAATGGACCACTTGGGGGTCTCTTGGATGTATATAGTAAGTTTATTAACCATATTATATAAAAATACAAAGAGACATTGTAAAAGTGAAACTAATTAACTTAGAGTTAATACTTAAAGATAAGGTTAATATAAGTACCCAAACCTGTCTAAATTCTATTGGATGAGTTGTTTTCGACCTATCCCCACCTCATACTTTGAATAGTCAACTTTGGAGCCTTTGGAAACCGAATATGAATTTATTATAAATTAATATTTCTAGCTTTTCCAAAAGTGCCCCTCACCCCTCTTATAAAAGGGCACTCCTCCTTCTCTTTTCCTCACACCTCTCAAGCCTTTTGGTTCGGCCAAAATCTGCCCAAATACTCTCCCAACATCCCTCACTACAACCTAGAGGCCTTAGTTTGATCAGAAAGCCAACCTAAGGAGCCCTTTTGATCAAATCAAAAGGAAGAACCCGAAGAAGAGGTAATGATTTCACCACCCTTTTCTAAGTTCATTTCTTCTTCCACTTCTTCTTCCTTTGTTCTTACCATTCTAAAATAATAACTCCAGTATCTCACATATACTGTGATGTTATTATAAGTATGGTACAACCATATTCAGTATTCTATCCACCCTTTGAATAACATGTCACCATACGTGCGTACGTACGGCTTACCGTCTCCACGTCGTGGTGTAATTGTTATTCAATATAATATTATTTGGATGGGTATAATAATGATGTGTAACTCATGTAAATAATAAATATAACATGTTAATGATTCTGTATATATGATATACCATTCATTTATATATTATTTTAATATCAAAAGAATGATATTGTCGCTCGTGCGTACGTACGGACTACCGTCTCCACGAACGCGATGAGATTCATTCTCCATCGTATCCATTCAAGTATAATTATCATTTTATGATTTAAAAATGATGTTTAAGGACTTGATATCATTCTGGATATGAATAAGATACAACAAACATGGCTTATGTAACAAAACATATAAAAGAAAATGAGTAAGTTAACACCCGAAACGATGATAATTCTAAGATATTATTAATAAATCAATGTTAAAAGATCATATATGATATCATATTAATATATATGATTCTTGTATAATTTAATAACAATTATTTCACCATTATACAGGAGTTTAACCTACCCCAACCAAGGAAAAGTACAAGGTAAGGGTTATTTCACAATCTCTTCATTATCCGAGGTTGTATTATACGTAATAATCTACTGGGATCTCTTTATCATCCACATCCATGTTTCTTTGAAATGTATTTCAAAACATTTTTACTATTTACATGAATATGGGTTAAAGTCATTTATACCCTTGTTTGACTTTTTATAAGAGGTTTATAAAGGAATCTTTCCGTCGTTTTCAAAACAAGGTCCTTTTTAACCTTTTCGACTGAATTGAGGTAAGAATGTTTTTTTTTAACTTATACGGCGGGTGCGGCTATTTTCCGCCATTATAAAATCTTCAAAGCTTCCCTTACAAGCTTATAAGAATATTTTCAAAGAAAATGTTTTATTTTATATGGATCTTAAATGATTTCAAAATAAAAGGAGATATTTCTTTAAAAAGAATTTTGATTTCATCTATGTCAACATCCTTTGATTAATTTTAAGATTATTTGAAGTTGATTTATTATGATACAAAACTTCTATATTGTATTGAAGGTTTTGTGATATGTTTGACTGTGGATGTTCTATTTTTATACCATTCATAGTTTATGGTGAAATTATTGACATTTCGTATGCTAGTTTTAATACGAATGTTTATGTTATGTTTAAACCTTTTCATATGGGAATGCATTGGACTTAATAAGTGATGGGTGGAGCCCGCTATAGCTCCTCGATGCATCGGTAGGTCTCATGAGACAAACTAGTGTCTTGGCACAAGGCCTTGACAAAATCTTATTTGTAGTCTTGGCACGAGGCCTTGGCTATGTGGTTATGATAGTCTGGCATTATGCATTCCAACATTATGAAAGTGGTTAGTGATTTTTGCATGTGATTATTCGATTAGTAGAATATCCATGTGAATGAGTAAATGGCATTATTTCATTTTACTTTTGCCATATTATGTTGATGTTCAAGTTTAAAAGGCTTTTGTTTTAGTTATACATTGCCTTAAATGTTTATTCTTATTTATGAAAGTTTCTGCTATATTGTTATCCTTACTGGGCATTTGAGCTCACCCCTTTTCTATGTTTTATTTTTCCCAGGAAGTGAAGAAGTAAATTATGAATGACCTGCAGGGATTTTATGAGGGGATAATAGTGTGGTCTATTGAGACATTATGTTGTTGTAGTAGTTTTTCATTTTATAATGTAATGTAAAACTTATGAATATATCTGGCATTTTCCAAGGCTACTAAACCAATCGGTCTTTCGAGATTTGATCTTTCTTATGATCATGCCAATGTTATGTAATTAATGCACCGACTCTGGGTAGCTGGGGTCGGGGCGTTACAGGCAGTCACGAGCCATGTGGCCCTGCCCGCCGCACGAGTAGCATTGTCTGCCTCTTGAAAGACTGGCTCCGCGCTGTGTGCCCTGCACTGCTGAGCCAGTGTCCTAAGGTCGTCTGCCTGAGGGTCTAGTATGCCTAGACCCCTGAGTCATCTGTCGACTGCCTGCTGCAGAAGACTCTGTAATGTGCTGCCCTGCTGTGGGTCTCGGCGCTGGTGTAGACTCAGCAACAAATCTCTCAATCAAAAGGGCCCACTCCAGTACTCTCGTCTGAGTCGATATGCTGAGGGAGATCATCGATTCCCTGATCTCATGTCCCAATCCCTGCTCGATGGTCCGGGCCCCGTAGAATGGGTCCCGTACCATGTCGGTTGAGTAGCGCAAGAGTTTGGTAAATCTCGCCGAGTACTGAGCGACCGTCATGCTGCCCTGCCGCAGCTGAAGAAGCTCTTGTATGCGCACCGCATGGAGGGTGGCTGGGACAAACTCTGAGCGGAAGAGGCTCTCAAAGTCTGTCCAGAGTAGAGATGCCTCATCGTGCACCCGAAGCATCAAGCTCCACCATCGGCCCGCTGCTGCGTGCAGTAGACTCGCTGTGAGGATCACCATGAGGTCTTCTGGTGTCCTCACTAGCCTGAAAACTCGTACGACTGCCTCCAGCAAGTCCTCGGCTGCCTGAGGGTCCGTCTCCCCACGAAACCTGGGCGGTCGATGGCGCTGAAACTCATGCAGTGCGCTGAAGCGATGTGCATCGTCAGCAGCTGGTGCTGGAAGTATCGGTGGCTCGGCTGGTAGAGCTACCGTCGGTGCCACTGCTGACAAAGGGCCCTACACCGCGGCCTCGTCGCTCGGTAGGCTGTCGTCACGCTCGACTCTCGGAACCCTAGCTGGCTGCCGTCGTGGGGCCATCCTGAAAAGGAAACAGGTGCGCCACGGTCAGAACAGTATAC
Organism: Viscum album; assembly: GCA_963277665.1. Taxonomy (NCBI): domain Eukaryota; kingdom Viridiplantae; phylum Streptophyta; class Magnoliopsida; order Santalales; family Viscaceae; genus Viscum; species Viscum album. The sequence goes on from OY728138.1 coordinate 899,084,568, forward strand.
CTGGTGAGCTGATACAAAGTAATCACAAAGAAAACTTGAAACACACACGCAATCAATGTTTTCGGGTATTATGTCGGAAATCAGAAGTCAGGGTCCTGGTGTACGGATACGTTGGCCGCCGCACCAACACTGGACTCCCTGGACTGATAACCACACTCAATATTCTAAACACTATTTCTTCACATAGAAAAGATCAGAGTTCGTGATATAACCGAACTCCTCTGATAACAATTTGTCACGACCTGTCCTCGGGGCCCGTGCTGTGACTACCCCAAACCCGCCTTCCATAGGCCAGGGGCTGGCGACTAGCATCAAGGCGTAAATCCCGGTAAAAAGGGAAGGCATTGACTTTGTAAAGTAAACAAGCACCACAGAGTAAGCAAGCGGAAAAGTAAACACTAAGTAAAAACAGAGTACAACTGAAAGTGCGGAAAAGTAAATGGGTCAGTATACAAACCCAAACTGAAAGTAAAGTACAACTCAAAAGGGAAAACATCAACTATAAAGTAAAAGCCGCTACACCGAGCTGTCCACTGGAAATCCCACCTGAAGGGTGGGTACAGATAGCTCCACTGCTCTGTGGGTTCTGCCGTACGCTCCGAGCACGTCCCGCACAGTGGTCCACCTCCAGGCACCGTCATGCTCTACGAGCCTCAACCACGATCAACGTTGTCCGTCGTCTGCAACCAACACAACGTAGTGCGGGCATAGCCCGTGCAGGGGTGAGTATAAGCTACTCAGTAGGGGCCCCAAGACCCCCGAAGGTCTTCCAAAATCCACAAAGGATAAAACACAAAAGAAAGATTCAATAACGAAGTAACAATCTACACTGCTTAGGTATATGCCCATACATATACCTAAGTCATCAATTCCAATACGCTCCAACCTCCGAGCCCAAGTACAACTCAGTCCACACAGGAAAGTATACGTATTCCAAACAGGAAAGCAAAACGTAATCCACATAGGATAGCACAACAAAATCCACACAGGAAGGTAAACAGGTTTCAGCTCACACAGGTATACATCTTCAAAGACAATAGAGATGATCACTAATCAATCTAAGTCGTCGGACCCACAAAGGATCGATAGGTACTAACCCCCGCAAAGACCCACACAGGATGGGACCCACACAGGATCTGTAGGAGCTGGTTCACACAGGACCGGTGAGCGATGACCCACACAGGCTCGGACTCACACATGATCGGTAGGACTGATCCACACAGGATCGCTGAGTGTTGTAGTCCTCGTCGTCGAATCCACTGAGGATCTCTGCACAGTCGTCGTCGCAGTCACAGTAGCAGTCGCAGCCAACTCTAGGGTTCCCGCACACAGCAAGCTCGTTCAGGAAGGTCCCCTCCATGAGCCGAGAGGCTGATACATCAACTGTCACAAATTCCAGAGTTGATGTATCCAAAAGTTCCGTATCGTCAACAGGAACTCAACGTCGCAGACGGCGCGTCAATAGGACGGCCGGTCTGAGAGTTATTGGCTTTTTCGTTCCAGGGGCCCGGTTGGTTTTTAAGGCAAAACCAACCCGACCGTACTCCACCTGCGTCCAAATCTCAGTCTGAGTATGCCAAAAGATCTTTCTCACTAAGAGGAACCCAACAAATTTGACAGCACGTCAATCGGACGTCCGTAGCTCAAGATATGAGTGTTTCCGCTCTGAGGGCCCGGTTGGTTTCGTGTACAAACCAACCCGGCCGAACTCAAAGTATTTCAAAACCTTGAATGCAATATACCGAAACTACCGTCTCGGTCCAAGGATCACATCGCAGCTGACGGCGCGTCGTTTGGAGGTCCGTAGCCCGAGTTATGGGCATTTGAACCCAAACAGTCTGATAACAGGGGTTTCGGGCCCGGACCGACCCGGCCCGAGACCCCCTGGCTGGCCCGAACCGGGTCGACCCGCCCCGGAAAGAGTCGACCCGCCCTGGCACGGCCCGGCCCGGATGGGTGCGGCGCGGCCCGGCCCGGCTGGGCTCGGCCCGGCCTGGCGGACTAGCCAGGCGCCGGTCTGGCTGGACGCAGCGCGCCCATCGCGCTGCCAGCTCGACCTTCGGCCCAGCAGTTGGAAAAACGGGGGGACCATGCCCCCCTTGTGTAACCCCCACCCCCCCCCCTCATTATGGGAAGTCGTTGATGCTGGCCGGGGGAATTTAATTCCCCCAGTTTTCTCCTTTCCGGCCGGCCCGACCTGGCCGGCCGGCTCCTTCACAACGGGACCGGCGGTGGCCGGTCCCCTTTCGGCTCCGACACCGCCAGCCCGGCTGGCCGCCGGTCACCACGATCCGCCGCGGCCCGGAACCATCCGCAACCATTGTCGTCCGGCACGGTGCGACGGCACCGCGCCCCTCTGCCGCGGCTCCGCTCCGGTCGCGGCGCCTATGACTTCCTTTGACGCGGCGCGACGGCGTCACGTTCTTCTTCAACTTCTCGGCGTGGCGCGACGGTGTCGCGTAAAACTTTCCGAGTGATTCTCGCGTGGTGCGACGGCACCACGCCATCCCGTTCCATTCACAATGAAACAATCATGAACATAGGAGGGGGTTAAGCCGTGTTTGTGCGGTCCAGCCCCCTCTCGTTAAACGATAACATTTAGTCGATTAACCACGAAGATCGACATGCTAGAATCAAGAATGGAAATAATTAATAAAATATAAATAATCCCCTACCTCTGTTCAGGAACGGTGTTCGTCAACGACCCGCGGAAGATGAGTGTCACGGAGGTCGGGCGTCGCGGGGAAAGAACGTCGACGTCGCGAAGCGAGGATTCGAAGTTCTTTGACGACAATTTCTTCGCTGAAAACCGTCACGGAAAAGACGACGCAGAAGAAGAACGTCGCATCACGGATACGGAATCGCGGAAGAACCGTGTTCTTCGGCAGAGAAGTTCTTCGTTGAAGAATGGTTTTCTTCGCGTTCTTCCTCGAGGTTGAAGAAGATGAAGAATGCTTCCCGATCCTCTCAAGGTGGCAAAGAAACTAACCAAAATAAAATAAGTCCAATCCTTATTTTATTTACACGTCCTAACCTCTTTGAATTTCAAAAGATTGAAATTAAATAACTAATCTCAATTAATAACTCAAGTTTTCAAATTAATTAGAGTGGAGTAATTGGGGAGTTTAAGGGAAGTTGAAGAGTTAGGGCTCGTGTGGGCCCCACCACACTTAATCCTCTCAAGGGAGGTTATGTGGATGTGGGCCCCACCTCTAACTCCCTTTGGGAGGAAATAACCAACAAAGTTAAAAATAAATTTTGTTCCACAATTTATTTAACTTCTTCTAATTTCCCCCAAAACTAACTCTCAACCCGCATAAAACGCAACCTCGGAAAAGGTCTCCTTAAGAGAAAATCTGCACTGCGAGTTCATTGGTGTCCTCAGATTTCAATTCCGAGAACCGGTTCAAAAGTTAGAAAATCCCGCTTGTTCGTTCACTGAACGTACCCGAGCCAAACTTCGGAAATTGATTCCGGGCACACCGGGCCTCAGAATCATGTGCCGTCAGAAACCGCCCTCTTGTAAAATTCAAAGAAAATTAAGAAAAAAATTCCCTTGAATTTTACGGGTCTTTAAAATTTATTCCTATTATTGATATATCTTCCTTCCATTTTACTAAACATTCTATTTTTATAAATATGTAAATGATATTTTCAATGAATTTTATTTAGTCTAATTGATGATTAATTAGGTTAACTATTATATAATTTCTTATAAAAATTAGTGATATCTTACATGGATATTTTTTTCACACCATACCTTTGGATTTAGGAATTAATAGACTATGTTATGATATGATCGAGAAAAGGGAAATATCCACTTGGGTGTGGAATGTGTATATGACTAGAGGGACATTGGGTAATGGTGGTGATGAGTGGAGTTGTGATGAAGTGTTATACATATGTTCTGGGACAATGTATTAATGGATTCCTTGTTAGTTTTTTAGATAATATTGAATTAAATATTTATCTATAATCTTATATTATTTATCTCTTTGATGTATTTTTGGCATAGTAACTGTTCATTTATTTATCACACACTATTCTGTTTTGATTGATTATTCTTAGGGTGAAATCTATCCCTATGACCAATTTTGACTTCCATGCCACTTGTCTAAATCCCATGCGGATTGGAAAACCCCTTTTGGACATGTTAGTGTGGATTCTGTACAGATTTTTTAGGATATTTGTATTGATTTGTGGACAAAATGACATTAAATATAGATATTTATCACCATTATTTGATGTCAGTATACAATCTAGGATGTATTTATAGACTATATTTATGATTTATGGGGCTTAAGTTGTATACTATATGTGAGTTCTTGACCAGCTCTCACCATAGGGGTCCTTGAGTCGCTATGGGTATTTGGGAAGATCATCTTGAGAAACAAATTGATATGATTTAAGTCCATTAAAAAAATTTATCAATATATTTTGAAATGTTATAAGAAATCTTATTCAATATAATGGAATTGATATTCTCACATCTCTTGATTTATTTGATGATCTGAGTATATTTTTTGATGTTTTATGTTACAGGTTGACTTTTTTTAGTACAACGACCCTAAGAAAATGTTTAAATAAACCTCCTAATGGAGCTGGTGATGTAAAAAAATAAGAAAGTCCTCTATTTTATCATAACCTAATAGAGAGATATGTTCTTGTGCACTATGTTTTTTGATAAGTAACTAAACCCATTAGAATTCAAGATTAAATAGTTAAACAATAAAGGGATGAAAATTGTGATCGTTTTCAAGAGTTTCTTCAATATGAACTATTATATTTCCATGTAGTGAATGATTCTCGTAAATCATTGGTTTTGTTAAAAAAATTGAGCTACTTTTTGCGTTATTAGAAATTTTCAATTCAATAATGATGAAATTTTATACCCTAATAATTGATAGTCCATCTATGAGGAATTAAATATGTCATGTGATAGAGATTAACATGAATTCTTAGAGTGAAATAATTTAATGATATTTCTTTAAAGTACTTATATATATAGTTGATGTTTGGGAAAAGTCTTTGTAATTATCATCCACCTTCTAAGAGGTATGACCACCACCCCATATGCAAACTAGTTTTCTAACCTTGTTTAGTTTTCTGTTGAAGTAGTATAGAATGAGAATCTAAAGGACCAAATAACCAAAATGGGTCTTTCATTAGATATTCGATCTTAGGTTTTCATTCTTAAGCTCACATATTATTTAGATGTTTGGATATATATTTAATGGATAATCATGATATGGATGTTATGTTAGAGTTGGTTGGAGTTCCTACTAACATACCATCCATATCAAGATTAGACATCAAATATCCATCCAATAAATCCGAATAAAAGTTTTGACAATGAATAAAAGGATAAATATACATTTATAGTTGATTCTGAAGACAACCTAATATTTCTTAATATATTATAATTTTATTTTTTATGGCCCCAAATTTTTAATTTTGAGGATGATTTTTCAATATTTTGTTGATTTATTTAATATTATTTTATTAATTTGTTTTTTTACTTTTTAAATAAAATATTACACATATTCATCATCCAAATTTTATGGATTTAGATGGCGAACAATGGAAATACTGTTGTATATTTTTAGTAGATATTTCATTATTATAATTTATTTATTATAAATTTATAAACATAAATTTAACTTTGAATATAATTATGTTTCAAGGGAGATAATATTTTTTGTTATAATTTTGTATTATTCCTTGTATCCATTGGCTCATCCACTAATAGGTCTTTTAGGTTGAATTTTTATGCTAACATTATAATTGTTGTATATTATTTATTGATAAAAGCCATAAATTTAATAACTCTTACTTGTTAGATGATTCCTCTTCTATTATATTATCACTACTAAGATAGATTATTGCCCATTTTTTTAGATTTAATATTCTCCTTGGTTCCATATATCTCTATTCATATCTTCCTTTATGGATATTGGTTGTAGATGAGTGGTGCTGTTAATGTAGGGATATCGATGTCTACAATGTTAATGGGTATTATAACATGATTTCTTGATATTATTTGTAGAAGTTTTATTAGCTTCACTTATTACTTTTTTCATGTGGTTGGGTCATGTTAAATATAAAAACAGTCATCTCTCATATATAATTATGTCATCATTTTTATGATAAAAACCTTATAATCATTATAATCGAGAAAAAAAATTCTATTATCTATTGAAAATTCAGTTCATACAACTTAATCATAGAAAAATAAATGAAATTTAATTAACTACATAATTATGTTCCACATTTGAAAATTTATATTCTTCTCTGTAAATGTATTCACTGGATGATATACATCAAATAGAGGTTGAGCTAAAATCCAGGTCAGGAGAGGAATAAAATGAAAGGAACATGAGACATGGATCAATATAACACTTTGGTGGGGACAAATATTGAAGTCATATAATATGAAATAGAGCACCAAAATAATAATTTGTGAATAATTTGAAAATATTATGGAATTTGTAATATGAAATATAATGTATTGTCTTATCATTGTGGTCAATTCCCACTCAAAATGTATCAATAAATCTAGAATCATGTGTGCATAGGTCATTTATATACCAATTGTCCTTTCATTATTTGTGAATAACGGTAAATTCAAGTATACTCGTTACATCATAACATACTCATAATAACGCATTTCACTTAGAAATGAAACCTATAACAATCATATAATTGAAAGGAATTCACAGAGCATAATAGGTTGTCTAATGATTTTGTATATATTATTTGAAGGAAAAAACTTCAGTGATCACAAAAGAAGATGAAAAAATAAAATATATAAATTAAATTATTGAATAAAAAGATATCGAGTCATGATGAGAAGATAAAAATAAAAAACAAGATTCATTGAGATTCATTGGAAAATAATGAATTTTGTGATAACATTATAGCTGTATTTTGAATCGTAGAGGAAATAATATCACAAAAATAATAAATAGAAAGTAGTGAAAAATTATTTTGAAAATGATTATCAATGTAATATGTAAATTAAATAGAAAGAAGAGATATATCTAAATGTAAAAAAGTTGTGTTCAATATTTCACACACCTTAGATCCTATTTTATTTCATCACCATTATGCAACCTGGATAATTAAATTATTTTATTATATTTTTCAAGAAGGTAATTATATTCATTTGTGTAATTAATTATTAATTTAATTAGTGGGATTTATATACTAGAATATTATCTAAAAATAGAGTGTCTTGGAGACATGTTTTATTTTTAAATTATACTATTTTATTTCAATTTCATTATTTTATTTATAAGTAATTTATAATTTTTTATATGAATTAAACAATCATAAAATTTATTGAAATAAAATTATATTACATAATATACACTATACATCCATAAAAAAATTTATAATTAAATCATTGAAAATTCTATAGTAGTTAGAAGAAAGAGATCATTGTTGAGACATGTCTAAAGAGAGGAGATATATTATATACTATATGTTTATTAAAATAGTTATAAAAGTATAATAATGAAATTAATATATAGTATAGTTATATAGAAATTAATTTACGAATGTAGAAACAAATGAAAATTGTTTCTAGATTAGAATGAAGAAGAGAAATAAAATAATTAATGATAATTAGGGTCACCACTTCATAAAATCTTTTATACTCTACTAAATCCTTGAAGGTGTGGGGTTTAGTGGAACCAGAATATACCTAATGATAATTGGACACGAAATATTTTTTATTTGGGAATAAAATTATTTGTGAATGGGATGGGAAGTCTTTTTAAGGTAAGGGATATGTGACGTTATATACCTCAGGAGGTGGGTATTTATGGGTTAAAATATTGATTATTTTATCATTTGGGAAAAATAATTGATTTTCATTAATTTTTTGTTTATTATTAAAAATAGAGTGTCATTTTTCATTAATATTAATAAAAACTTAATTTTAACCTTCAAATAACTAAATTAATCAAATATTACCAAAAATATTTTTTATTATGATAAAATTTTATTTAGGTTCCAAAGAGTCAAATATAAATTAATAAATCAAGATGAATATTTTTAAATTCATCATTTTATTCATTAAATATTTTTTCCTTATAAAAAGATTCCATAAATTTAAAATTTAATCTTACATCATTTTGACATCATAAAAGTAGTGCTATTTGTAAAAGATGTCTTTTGGGATAGTCACAATGAAAAATTAAATTTTTGAAACCAATAAAAATATGAAACTATGATAAATTCAACATTATGATTCCAAAAATGAAATTAATTTTTAAAATTATTATATAATTCTTGTAAATTTAAATTATGAATAAAATTTTTTATTTACAAAAACTATTAATATTTTTTCATAATCAAGATCATGAAAATTATGAAATTACCTACGACTCCATAGGTATATGTGATCAATTTAACTAAAATTTATAAAACCATTTAATATTATTATTATTTCATTTCATCATATGAAATTGATCATAATATATATTTTTAATAATAATTAAACATATAAATTTTCCTAAAATGAAATTTTAATTTATTTGTATCAAACATTTGTTGTATTGTTTGGTATATTTAATTTCATTATTTAATTATTTAAATATTTGTTTTAAAATTAATATATTCATGAGTTTTTTATTGAATGGTGAAACTTTTTTATAATATACTATATTTCAAAATATGACTCATGTATAATTAAATGGTGAATTTCTTAAATAAATGATAAGGTTGTAAAAATCATCCCCATTTTTGAATTTGAATCCTCAAAATTTTAAATTATATCCTAGGTTTATAATATGTGAATGTATTTTTATTTAATTTCATCCCCGAGATCCAATATTTACCTCTATAATTATGTTTTCATTGATGTACTTTAACAATGTGAGATCTCTTTTTGTGTTTAAATTTTACTCTATGGTCAACGATATTCATCGACTGCTACGATCAAGATAGATCATAATGAAACGTTATAATCCTAGATTTTGTACATGTATGGGATTAAATATGTAATTTCTCAAGAGGGGTATATGGAGAACATAATTTCATTTAGGATGTTTTTATGATATTTTTAATTGGATTTCCAAAAAATGTAAATGATAAATAATTAGAATGGGGAAAATGTATCAGGGACTTATAGGTCAGTATGTATTCAAAGGAATATCCCAAATCATTCATTTAGTGGAAATTATCTTCTTAACAATTGGAATGGGAAATTTCATCTACAAATTGAAGATGATCATAAATTATTATAGTATAAGGATTTGATAACCTATTAATTCTATCAATATAAATGTATTCATTTCTAAAACATGTTCTAGTAGGCACTAAAAGATCATTAAATATAAGATTCGGATCTCAAAGATAAATCCCCTAGAGAATATATTGGTTACCTTTTTTCTCGATTATGAATTTAAATACATAATTTTAATAATTTTTTATAAAATCATGAGATTTATTAAAATATGGAAGATCATATTTGTATAATGTTGAAGACATGTTACTATGGTAAATTGCTTGTTTAATTCTATCCAAATGTATGTTTATGTATCCAACATCACTCTAAATGATATAATCATTAATATTGAATGTATCATAAATTGTTTTAATTGATATTCCCATCAATAAGGGTGTCGAAATTAGAACCATAGGTATAGGTTTTCTAAATATGTTAATATGGATTTAATTAGTCCAAATATAATATCAGAAATCATTTCAAATTTTAGGATGATCTTATTTGGTATGAAATTCTGGTATGATATCTTTTAGGAATGTTTAACAAGGGGAAATATGGGAGATCCCCAGTCCATTGGGTTGAGCGGTCCATGTGATCCCACTGGTGGAATTTCATTCATAATATCCTTAAAAAAGTATAACAACCCCTTTAGGACTATTGATACTGGAATGATTTCCATCTATCGAGATAAATAGTTTGGTATGCCCCTCCATTTACTTGGATTCCAGTATTTAGAACACATATTTTTATAGATGTATCCTTTTCCTGTATCATGTTTAATGTTCATAGTTTTCACAAAAAAATGCATCAATAAAAGAATAAAACTTGTTAACATATCTGAATACTTGATGTTCAATCCATATTCTTTTAGAACCATTGATTTTTTATTCTTTATAATCCAATTCAGGTTTCTCATTCATGTGACTGCTTATCCATTAGCTTATAGTTCCATTAAATCCCAACCATACTCAAATTATTGATTGTGAATTTTAGATAATGCATTACGGACATGGTTGCAAACATCCAAAGGAATGGCATAAAACTCACCTCAAAATCTCTATACTCTATGGTTGAAATTATTATATCAATGTTTCAAATATTTTTAGAAATATATTATGGCTTCTTTAATTATATTTCTCTTATGGGGGATTACGAAAACTTTGAATCTATATATCATTTTACTCTTTCGTGTTTTGTTTTTAATGTTGGTATTGACTTTAAATATCATTGTCAAATCATTTTTATTGGATTAGATTGTTCTTTGATCTAGTAAACATAGAATGTATTCCAACACCAAGGTTTTACCCCTGAAAATGCATATCTGATATCTATAATCTATTCCTAGGTCCACTATTGTAGTATTATTTATTAAGAATCTATTCTATGTCTTATGGTCAATCTTTATAACCCCCTTAATGTTTTAGATAATAACAGTGATGGTACATGGTCCAATGGTGTTTGGGTATACATATAGGATCCAAGGAAACATCTCAAACTCAACACTAAGAGAACATGTTACCAATGTATTATTCATGGAGGTGGACTACTCTAAGATTTTAGAGTTTTAGTCTTTATATATTTCTCAACCTACTAAATAAAGGAAAAATTAATTTAAGAAAAAGATCAAGCTACTCTTAAGGGTATCAATCAATACAATTCTAACAATATAACTTTATCTTCTGTAGAATATATTTTTTCCAAGATTATGAAATTTCTCTCAAACCCCAATCCTTGTTTTTGGAGAAATTCTTATCACAGCACATAATTTCAACATATTATTACTTTTAAGGATGAGGTTCTGCATAATTAGAGAGTGGGGGATATGGATAAATACATTCTTGATTCTTAGGGATATTAGGATGTTTTTATAAATAATTACTCATTTTTTTGATTCTTATATATGAAGTATGATAAAGTTAACTAAGTGGGTTCCCTTGGTCACCTCTATTTCGGTCCACTACAATCATTTTAACACCCCCCCTTCCTCATTTTTAAATTTTTTAAAATTATAATAATCCAATTATTAGATAGTATTTTAGATCCATTTTTATTTTCTTCACATTCCTCATGACTCCCATCCATGTGGATATGTTAAAGAATTACATATATCTACCTTCAAACTCTAGTACTTATCTATGTTTGTTGGAATAACATTTATGTAGACTTTATACTTCCTTGATGTTTTTTGGACTGGCACTTTCCCTCTTTCCCTTTTCATTTCTCAGTATATATATTCACTTGAGGATATACATCAAATAGTGGTTGAGCTAAAATCCAAGTAAGGGGAGGAATAAAAGTGAAGGAACATCAAACATAGATCAATATATAACATAGGTGAGGAGAGAAATTTTCATCATATACTAATAAATAGATCATCATAACAATAATTAGTGAATAATTTGAAAATATCAGGGAATATGTAATTTGAAATATAATGTAACATCTTATCATTGTAGTCAATTTCCACTAAAAAGTTATTAATAATGCTAGAATCATTTCACATAGATCATATTTATACCAATCATCCTTTCATTATTTTTGAATATGGGTAAATTCAAGTATACTCATACATCATTATATACTCATAATAATACATTTCACTATGAAATTAACCATTTAATAATCATATACATGAAAGGAATGCTTAGAAAGTTGTGGGTTGTCTAATGATTTAGTAATGATTGTTTCAATGAATAAACATGAGTGTTCACAAAATAAGAGAGAAAAATATACTTTTTAAAATAAATTTTGGAATAAAAAGATCATGGGTCATGGTGAGAAGATAAATAGACTAAATAGGATTAATTGAGATCCATTAGAAAATAATTAATTTTGAAACATCATTATAGCTGTATTTGGAATCATAGAGGCATGAATATTCTAAAAAAAATAAATAGAATATAGTGAAAAATTATTTTGAATTTTTTTAGAATAATATGTAATCTAAATAGAAGGAAGGGATAAAGACAAATAGAAAAAGTTGTGTTCGATATTCCCCTTAACATAGATCCCATTTTATTTCTACACATCATGCATCTTGGATAATAATACTATTTTATTACATTTATCAAGAAGTTATTTATATAAATATTTGTAATTAATTATTGGTTTAATCAGTGGAATTTATATACAACAATTTTATCTACAAATAGAATGTCTTGGTGACATGTTTTGTTTTTAAATTATAATATTTTATTTCATTTTCATTTGTTTTATTATTAATTTATAATTTTTAAATGAATCAATAAATCATAAAATATATTTAAATATAATTATATTACATAATATACATTATCCACCCATATATAAATTGATAATTAAATCATTTAAAATCTTATCATAGGTAGAAGAAAGAGATCATTATCAACACATATCAAAAGATAGGGGTGATATTATATACTATGATTTTATTAATATAGTTATGCAAGTATAATAATTATATTAATATGTAATATAGTTATATATGAAATGTTTTAGGAAGTTAAAAAAGGAAACTTGTTAAGAGAGTTGAATGAAGAAGATAAATAAAATAATTGAAGAAAATCGGGGTTACCTCTACCTAAAATATTTACTACTTTGCTAATGCCTTGAAGGTTTGGGGTCGAGTGGCACCAGAATATACCTATTGATAATTGGACACTTACTATTAAGGATTTGTGAAATTTGTTGTATTTGAGAATTGGATGGGTTATTTGTTTATGGTAAGGGTGAATTGAAGTTATATACATGAGGAGGTTGGTATATGTGGGTTAAAATATTGATTATTTTATCTTTTATGCCATGTAATTGATTTTCAAAAAAATTTACTATATTATTAAAAAATAGTGTCATTTTTTCATTTAAATTAATAAAAACACAATTGGATCCTTCCAAGATCTAAATTAAATGTATAGTAACAAAAATATTTTTTATTATGATACAATTTTTTTGGGATCCAAAGTATAAAATATAAATTAAAAAATAAAGCATAATATTTTAAATTCATCATTTTCTTATTTAAATATTTTTTTTCCTATAAAATGTTTCCATAAATTTAAAAGTTATTATTACATCATGATGATATCATAAAATAAATACTATTTGTAAAAGATGTATTTTATTCTATTCACAAAGAATAATTATCTTTTTAAATGCTAGAAAAACATCACCCTTTGATAAAATCAACATGATTATTCATAAAAGAAAATTAAATTTTTTAATTAATTATATAATTCTATTAAATATAATATATAAATAAATTTTATTTTTATAAAAATAATTCTATTTTTGGGTAATCAAGATCATGATAATTAGGAAAATTATTTATGAATCTATAGAAATATGTTATCAATTTTATTAAAAATTTTAACACCATTTTATGATAATATAATTTTATTACATAATTTAAAATTGATCATGATATATATTATCACAAAAATAAAACATATACATTTTCCTAAAAATGAAATATTTCTTTATTTGTATCAAATATTTATTGTATTGTTTTATAAATTTAATTTAAATATCTAATTATTTAAATTATTCTTTTATAATTAAAATATTAAGGTCTTTTTATTAAATGGTGCATCTATCTTATAATATATATATTCCAAAATATGACTCATGTATAATTAAATGGTGAATTCCTTATATAATTGTTATGGTTGTTATAACGTTCCCCATTTTAGAAGTTGAATCTTCAAAATTTCATATTATATTCTTGGTTTATAATATGTGAATGTATTTTTATATAATTTCCTCCCTAGATTCCCATGATTCCACTATATACTTATTGTTTCATTGATGTACTTTTAAAACGTGAGTTCGATTTTTTTTTATAAATTTTCCTCTATGTTCATTGATATTCATTGACTACTACGAGTAAGAGAGATCCTAATGAAACTGGATAATCCAAGATTACTTACATGTATGGTATAAAATATGTAATTTTTTAATAGGGGTATATGGAGAAGATAATTCCCTTAAAAAAAATTTACGAGAGTTATAATTTGTTATCTAAAACTTATATACAATAAATAATTAGAAAGGGGAAAATGTATATGGGACTTATAGGTCGATATGTATTCAATGGCATATCCAAAATATTCTTTTTAGGTGAAATGATCTTCTTAACTAATGGGAGGGGAAATTCCATCTATATCTTCAATATGATCATAAATTCTTACAGTATTAGGAATGGATAAAATATCAATAGTATCAACATAAATGTATTCATTTCTAAAACATGTTCTATTAGGCCCTCCGGGATCATTAAGGATAATATTTGGATTGTCAATGATAAATTCCTTATAGAATATATTGGTTTCCTTTTTACTATAAGATGCATTTAAATACCTAATTTAGATGAAATTATTGACAAAATTATGAGATTAATTAAAATATGGAAAGCGTATCTTTCAGATTTTAAAGACATATTACTATGGTAAATAATGTATTGAATTCTATCCAAATGCATGTTTGAGTATCCTGCAGGACTCCAAAGGGAGTAATCATTGATATTGAATGTATTATCATTTTTTAATTGATATTCTGAAAAAAGGGTTGTCTTCATTAAACCCATAATTAAAAGTTGTCCAAATATGTTAATATGAAGGTTATTAGTGATAATATCATATTAAAAAGCATTTAATTTTGAGTCTAATCTAGTTTAGGAAGAAATTATGGTTCCATATCTTTAGGGAATTCCTATCAAAGAGAAATATGGGAGATCCCTAGTTCATTGGGTTGAGGGGTCCACATGATCCCACTGGTGTATTTTTCTTTATAATAGCCTTAAAATAATGTATAAAAACCCTTGTAGAACTATTGAAAGAGGAACAATTTCTTTATGTCTAGATAATTAAGATGGTATCCCCCTCCAGTTATGTGGATGATTTCTTAATACATTACCTTATTTCTATATGGATCCATCTGTCCACCGTATCATAGAATATTTTCCCAACTATGACAAAAAAGACATCAATAATAGAATAAAATTGGTTAACAAAACTGACTACTTAATGTTCAATCCATATCCTTTTAGATCATTTGATTTCTAATTCTGTATAAATTAACTCATGTTTCTCACACATGAGATTACTTTTCCATTATCTTGCAGTGTCATAAAATCCTTACAATACTCTAACTATTGATTTTGAATCTTATAAACTTCACAACCCACATGGTTGTAGACGTCCATAAGAACGGCATACAACTCACCTCTAAATTTATCTACCCTATGGTTGAAATTATTAAATCAGTGTTTCATATATTTTTTGAAATAGATTAGGCCTTCATCAATTAGATTTCTCTTAGTGTGAATTATAAAAACATTGAATTTATAGATCATTTTATATTTTCTTATTTTGTTTTTAATGTTGGTATTGTATTTAAGGATCATTGTAAAATCATTATTTTCATAATAGGTTATTTTGGGATCTAGTATACTTAGAATGTATTCCAACCCCAATGTTTGACCCCTGAAAATGAATATATCAAATATATAATCATTTCCTATGTCTTTTATCATATTATTCTTTATAAGAAGGATATTATATGTCTTGTGGTAAATATCTAGAACCCCCTTAATGTTTTAAATAGTAAAATCGATGGTACATATTCTAATGGGGTATGGGTATACTTGAAGGATATAATGTAGAATCTAAAACTCAATGCTAACCAATCATGATACCAATGTATTATGTATGGATGTGTCATCTTCTGAGATGTGAGTGTTTTAACCTTTATATCTTTCTCAACCTACTACAAAGAAGAAACGTCAATTTAAGAAGAAGATCCAGAAACTCTTAATGGTATCTATTAATATATGTCTAACAATATCACTTTATCCTCTGGTGAATATAATTTATCCATTCTTGTGAAATATCTCTCAAATACCTATCCTAGTTGTTGGAGAAATTAGTATTCCATCACATAATGTCAATTTAATATTACTTTGATAGAAATGGTTCAGCATAATTAGAGATAGAGAGATTGGGATAAAGACATTCTAGATTTGATGGGTTACTAGGAAGTTTTTATAAAAAAATACTTTCTTTTAATATTGTTACATATAAACTATGATAATATCAACCATGTGTATTCCCTATGTTATAACTATTTTAGTCCCCCATAATCATTTTAACCTCTCCACTTCATCCGTTTTCAATTTTTTTAAATTATAATAATTTAATTGTTATATCGTATATCAGACCCATTTTTTCCTTCTTTTCACAACACATGACTCCCTTCCAAGTAGATATGTTAAGGAATAAATTATCTCTAACCTCAAACTCCAATTCTTGTTGATGTTTGATGGAATAACATTGATATGGACTTTATACTTCCATTATGTGTTTCTGAATGGATCCGGACCTCTTTCCCTTTTCATTGACTAGTATAGGTTCTAATATATTGAATTCTCTATGTTAATTGAATCATGTGTAAGTTCAACATTTCCTTCGACAAAGATATTCATAAGTATTCATCATAATGCTTAATGGTATGTTGTTATTGTGTGACACCTCTACCAAATGAAAATGTTTATCTGAGCCTCTTTTGAAATCCTTTGATAAAATAATCAATGTATCATCATATTTTTAGAAATTCTATTTATATTGGATATCATTTTTAGGGTCATAGGATGTACTAATGTCAAATTCTATATTCAAGTCATGTTAAAAAAAATTTATAATGTTGTGGTAAACCTTACATCTCAATAAATTAAAATTGGTAATGGTGTTCCAAATATCCTCACTTATTCTATGATTCATATATTTATAAGTAGATTGGGTGAGAATTACTATCAAATGAAAATTATGTGATTCTCGTTTGTATGATTATGTAGTATAACCCATAGGATATTATTTTCTTTTGATGTCTTCAAATGTCCAGTGAAAAATTTCATGGTGATGTTATCCCATTTCAATATAAATATGATTAATAGTTTCGTCACTACATTAGACTTTATAGTTTCCTCCTCCACTTAATGACATACAAAGACCATTGATATATATTTAAAAATATATATATTTATAGCATAACATTAGTAGTACCCTTGTAGATATTTATACATCTTTGTGCATTATTAAGGGATATAGAATGTTGATGTATGAGATTTTGTCAATAAGTTTATCTACATCTGTGAATTTGATGGTATACATAGTTGGGTCCCAAATATCATGATTTCACCAAAATCAATACTAAATTCCATGTCTCTCCCCTTTATTATAGCATCCATATTATTTATTATCTCCATGTACTCCCTATTATATAACCTTACCCTCAATAAAATGGATTTTCAACAAATCATTTGATAATGTTATGATGTTTTTTCTTCCCCTGTGATACCCATATAAAAAATTCAGTTGTTTAACAAGATTGGACCATTATCAATTATCATCATAGAAACAATTGGAAGATATTTTCTACATATAGAATATAATACAATATTCAACTTTATGGGGGTGGTGGTGAATTGAGTAATTATATTAATTTCTTAACTCTAACAATCTCTATATATCCATGTTCATCTCCTTCTATGTGAATATATAATTCATTATTTTATGATCAACATATATTTCAAACATTTCTATGTAAAGGTAGTTCCACCTAATCATCAATACTAAGATCACTATAGCTAACTCCAGATATGATTTAGATAGTTATATTCTTGGGTATTCAATTATTGAGAGGCACTACCAATTACGTAATAATTTTGAATAAGAACCAACCCTATGTATTTCTTTTAATCATAATTATTGTTAAAAATTACTTCCCCATATGATGGTAGGGTGATTAAAATTTTAGTGAATAACCTATAATTTACCACCTTCACTATCTCTTCACTTTCATCATTCAATAAAAACATTACTCCCTTCCATGTTAAATTGGTTAGTGGACTAGAAAATCTTGAGACATATCCCATATTGTGTTAGTAGACCCATATAATCTAAAACAACATTGAATCTTTATGATGCTTGTGGGCCCAGGATACTCCATAATCACCTTTTTCATTTAAGAAACCACATACACACCATATAATATGTTAAAATACACTATGAAAGTGACTTCATATATCAAAACATCACATTTTCTTACCTTATCATGTACCTTCTCCGTAGTTAATATTTTTAATAAAATTCATTGATAGTTCTAATGTTCTCTATTGATTTGGGAAAACATGAGAAGATAATTAATTAATTCCACAATAAATTTAATAAGATATTCAATCAATAATGTAATAATAAGTTGATGAATATTATAGGGGAATGTTTTAGTGTTTATGGAATCACCATGTCCTCATATATTCCAAATCAAGTATAAAAATATGTATTTTAGATATCCTCTCAAATTAACTTCAACTAATGATTTTCAAAATGATTATCTATCTGTGAGAAGTATTTATCTCCTTGTACATGGTCAAACAAATCAGCAACCCCTGGTAGTGGATGCATGTTCTTCATGGTGATATTATTGATCTCTGAATTTTCAATGCATAATAGCATTAAACCATTATTTTTATTGGAAATGATTACTTGATCAGCTAATGATGATATAGATGGTCATATGAACCCATTATCCAAATTATCCTGTATTTTCTCCCTCAAATCCTCCATTTTTATCTGTTCTATCCTATATGTGTTCTTTGATATATGTGTGGAACTTGGAATACGTTCTATTGCAAAATACACATCTCAATTTTTGGGAAGGAAAAAAAATTGTGGAATACATTAATATACACCCTTAAAATTTTAATTTCATTAGCTAAATTTTTTTCTTTAGAATAAAACCTTTGATAGTGATGTGCTTGTTCATTGAGTATCATCACCAACAATATTCAACTATTTATGAATGTTGATTCTTAAAATTCATTATAAATTTATGAAATCATATGATGATTATGATTATGTAATGTTATTTCCTTTTCTTGGATGTTTGTATGAGCCCTATATAATGAAGGAAAATTATTACATATTTTGGAATCAAATTGCACAAAAGAAGGGATTGTGATATTTTTTTGGATGAATGATCACATAAACTCTACCATTTGATAAATTATTACAATTATTTTGTAATCATATCACTAATAAATGTTTTCAATGATTTATCAACATAATTGAATCATATATATGATTCAATATTTCTATAAAACATTTAGAATATAACGTAATATATAATTCCAAAATAAAATAAAACATTCATTGTATTTCAGTTAATCAAAAAATTACCTTATACATATTCATGTTTATTTTCAATCTCAATGGTGGTGATGAAAAAGATTTATCATACCCAATCCATTTTAGAGGTCAGTATTAGTGATTACCATCTAAGGACATTATTTTGGTGAATACGGTTTAATATATCCCTTGTTAATTACATTTAATGTATTGAAACATGGGATGTTCATTATTTTCCACCATCTTATTTATTAGTTTATTAATATCCCTTTGAAATTAAATATCCTTATTGATTCTCATTAATACATGAAACATTTTACCATTCCCATGTAGAAAATTTTTAATATATTTTTCCTTATTTTAATAACATTCATCCCTTGAATCTGACAATCCATTGTTTGGACCATGTTTCATATTGTTTTTTTAGATTTTTGGATATTTTTTGGGTGATTTTGGTCCTGTTTATGGTGGGAAATAGTTATGGGGAATTTTATGGGATTCCCAAGGAATATTAGTGCCATGATATGTGGTTTTGGAGGGAGGGTACAATGTTTGTGTTATCCATTTTTCCCGACCACAAACTATCCATCCTAGAATATTGGAGTGTGCACAATTGGAACACATTTTTAATGAAGTGCAGCCAAACCATGTACCCATTTCCAATATCCACAGGGGGAGTACATGTTTTGTTCATTATTTTTAAAAACATGTATCCATCTATCCAAAT
This sequence comes from Viscum album, assembly GCA_963277665.1. NCBI lineage: Eukaryota > Viridiplantae > Streptophyta > Magnoliopsida > Santalales > Viscaceae > Viscum > Viscum album. The sequence goes on from OY728138.1 coordinate 899,104,684, forward strand.
ATCTATTGGCTCATGATTTACACTTGTGATGAGCCCACAAGGGGTACATCGTCGCTATGGTTAATCTCGCACCACCTTCCTCCATTCCGGATTGACTCCCCATCTTCTCTCTCGTTCGGCGGATCGAGGCAGTTGTTCTCTTCTACGGTGGATTCACGTCTTGTTCTTCACGCTCTGTGCTCTGTCTATGAATTGTATGAGTTTGGTTTCTAAGGCGGCAAGGTGATCTGTCTCTGACTCGGATGAGTTTGGTTTATAAGGTGGCAAGGTGTGGCGTTTGAGTTTCAGCATCGGCTGTTTGAGAATGAATCTTCCTCCATAGATCTGGGTGTTTGGTGGCCGAGAGTGGTCTTTGTGGATATTTGGGATGGCAGTGATGGGAAATCGTCTGAGATTGAGGTTGGGATTCTCTAGGATATCTGGTGATATGTTATTTTTTCTTGCTATTTGTTTTGTCAATATTTCCATTTGGATGATTTTTGGGATGGTGATTTCTGCACCGGCGTGTTTGATTTGGTGAGGGTGCTTCGACGGAGACATGCTTGATGAGTTTTCTTTCACATCCGGCATTGTATATGCAAGGTTTAGATGATTTTTATGGATTGTTATGGAAGGTGGGCTGGTCGTTATGTTTTTCGCCGGCTGTCGGCGTTGGGGGTCTAGAGCAACAAGCTTCGTCGAGGCCATTAGGCTCTCGTTCCTCTGATCATGATTCATTGTGAATGACCCTATTTTCTTTGATATTGATTGACGACATTGTGGATGTGTGTGCTGGTTATTGACTCCAATGGTATTTGGCAGCATCATTGATGGTGGTTTGAACTCTGATGGATGCTGATTTGGTGTTTATCGATCGGTGATGACGATTTCCGTGTTTGATCGGCGATGTAGGTATGATGGTGTGCAGCTCAAGGCAATTATGGGTGTTTGTCTCGAGGGAGAAATTTTGAATTTGAATTTTGAATATTACAAGATGAAGTTTTGTGGGAAGTGTGGATGAATTTTAGATCTTTTGTATGGTTCTCACTTACCCATAAAGTGACTTTTTTAAAAAATATAAAAAAAATGAATTGAGGCTATCTAACTCTCTATAGAATCCATGTAAGGGATCACATTTGGGCGTATAATTAGTTTTTACTATGCATACCTACCTAGGAAATCGTGTGATGGAATATTTAGTCATTGAAAAATCATAATTGAAGTCATAAACCCCATGTTATAAAATATAATATTCATATAATCAACTATAATTAGAGCCTCTATAATTCAGAGTCTCTATATAGATGATTATTTCTTGTCCTACACTTATCTTCTTGAATCTAACTGATGTTGGATGAGATTGATCCTTATTAGATAAGTGTAGTCATTTTAATTGTGAATTCCCCTTTCCTCTCTTATCTCATTATTTGAGAGTGATATATCCCCATGTTTTTAATGGATCTTGATATTTCCTTTATGATTTTTAGGGATTTTTCTTTGATCATCCACAAATTCAGATCTCTATTGGTGGATCCCATTTTAGGTTATTTCATAATCATGTGACTAAAAAAAAGTGGTTCCATAATTTTTAATCCAACACCTGAAACAGAAATTGTTTTCTATATATGAAATTTATTTTATGTGTTATTTAAAATGTAATTATTTTTGTGAAAAAAATATTATCCATGTGGATTACAAATATTTGGTGGATTTTGAATAATTATTACATAAATGAATTATGTTTTGATGAAATTAATTTAATATGGTTCTGGAGAGAAAATGATTACAATTATAAATGATTTCTATGGAAGGGTCTTGAAAAAACATATGATTTCGTCTTGGAATTATAAATAAATCTTGAAACATGGAATTTGGAATTGAACTGTGAATGATGATTGGAATTAAAATAAATGAGTTTCCCATGATTGATTGAAATAAAATGAGATTCTTAGTAGTTAGTGGGTTATTAGGGGAAGCATACTAGAACTTCAACCCAGTTTCAATGGATTAGTAATGAAAATTGTAACTAAAGAAAATTCTACATGATTTTCCATTATTTATTTTTGATTGATTTTATCATGATGGCCTAATCCTTATAGATGTCTGTACGTTTTGAGATATGATGGATTTATTGAATAGTGTAATGATCCCAAATCCAAGATCTATTTAACCTTAAAGAATTACACCATGGTTCCTTGCATAAATTTTATTATAACATCTAATTATTTAATGAACTAATTGACTCATGACCTTTTTACTTTCATAAAAATGTCTATTTAATCATATTATTGATATATTTTCCTTTCATTTTACTTAAAATACTACTTTTCTAAATATGTGAATGTTATTTTACATAAATTTTATTTAGTTCAATTGATGATTAACTGGGTTAATTATTATATAATTTCTTATAAATAATTAGTGATATCCGACTTGGATATCTTTTTCACACCATACCATTGGATTCAGGCATTTATAAACTATGTTATGATATGATCGGGTAAAGGGAAAGCTCCACTAGGATGTGGAAAGTGTATATGACTAGATGGATATTGGGTAATGGTGGTGATGAGCGTAGTTGTGATGAACTAGTAATAGATAGGTTATGAGACCTTGTAATGATGGATTCCATGTTAGTTTTTTAGATAATATGGAATTAAATATTTATCTGTAGTCCTATATTATTTTTCACCTTGATTTATGTTTGTCATAGTAACTATTTATTGATTTATCATACACTATTTTGTATTGATTGATTATTCTTAGTGTGAAATCGATCCCTCTAACCATTTTTTAATTTCTTGCCACTTGTCTAAATCCCATGTGGATTGGAAAAACCCTTTTGGACATGTTAGTTTTGGATTTAGTACAGATGTTTCAGGCTATTTGGGTTGATTTGTGGGGAAAATGGAATTAAATATGGATGTTTATCACATTTATTTGATATCAGTATACAATCTAGGATGCATTTATAGACTAGAGTTAGGATTGTTTGGGCTTAAGTGGTAGACTATGTGTGAGTTCCTGACCAGCTCTCACCATAGGCATCCTTGAGTCACTTTGGGTATTTGGTAAGATTATCTTGAGAAATAAATTGATATGGTTTTAGTCCATTAATAAAATTTATCAATGTATTTTGAAATTTCATAATAAATCTTATTCAATATAATGGAATTGATATTCTCGCATCTCTTCATTTATTTGATGATCTGAGTATATATTTTTTTATGTTTTGTGTTGCAATTTGACATTGTTTAGTACCACTCCCCTAAGAACAAATTTAAATAAACCTCCTAATGGATCTGGTGATGCAACAAAATAAGAAAGTCCTCTAGTTTATCAGAACCTCCTTCAAGGATATGTTCATGTGAACTATGTTTTATGATAAGTAACTACACCCATTGGCATTCAAGATTAAACAATTAAACCATAAAGGGATAATAATAGTGACCATTTTAAAGAGTTTCTTCAATAAGAACTATTATAATTCCATGTATTGAATAATTCTCATAAATCATAGGTTTTTAAAAAAAAAATGAGCTAATTTTTGAGTTCAAAGAAATTTTAGACTCAATAAAGGTGAAATTTTATACCTTCATTATTGATGGTCCATCTATGAGGAATTATAAATTTAATGTGATAGAGATAAACATAAATTCTTAGAGCGAAATAATTTAATGATATTTTATTATAATAAATATATATATAGCTAATGTTTTGGGAAAAGTCTTCGTAATTATTATCCACATTCTAAGAGGTATGACCACCAACCCATATGAAATATACTTTTCTAACCTTGTATTGTTTTCACATGAGGTAGTATAGAATGACAATATAAAGGGATAAATAATCAAAATGGTTCTTTGACCAGATATTCAATTTCAGGTTTTCATGCTTAAGATCATATATTATTTGGATGTGTTGGATTGATATTTAATGGTTAATCATGATATGGATGGTATGTTAGGGTTGGTTGGAGTTCCTACTAATATACCATCCATATCAATATTAGACATCAAATATCCATCCAATAAATCAGAATAAAAGTTATGAGAATGAATAGAAGGGTAAATATTCATTTATAGTTGATTTTTAAGACAACCAAATATTCCTTAATATATTATAATTTTATTTATTATGGACCCAAATGTTTAATTTTTATGAAAAATTTTAAATTTTTTGTTCATTTATTTAATATTAGTTTATTAATTAGTTTATTTAATTTTTGATTAAAATATTACACATATTCATCATCCAAATTCTATAGATTTAGTGGTTGAACAATGGAAATACTACTGTATATTTTTAGTAGATATTTTATTATTATAATGGATTTATTATAAATTTCTAAATATAAATTTTACTTTGACTATAATGATGTTCCAAGGGCGATAATATTTTTTGTTATAATATCGTATCTTTTTATGTATCCATTGACTCATCCACTTATAGGTCTTATAGGTTGAATTTTTTAGGCTAACATTATAATTGTTGTATATTATTTATTGATAAAAGACATAAATTTTATAACTCTAACTTGTTAGATGATTTCTCTTCTACTATTTTATCACTACGGAGAGAGATCATTGCCCATTTTATGGATTTAATATTCCTCTAGGTTCTATATATATTTATTCATGTCTTCACTTGTAGATATTTGTGGTAGATGAGTGGGGGTGTTAAGGTAGGTATGTCGATGTCTACAATGATAATGGGTATTATAACATGTTGGCTTGATACTATTAGTAGAAGTTTTTCTTTCTTCACATATTTCTTTTTTCATGAGGTTGGGTCAAGGTAAATATAAAAATAGTTATCTTTAATATATAATTATCTCATCATTTTTATGATAAAAACATTATAATCATTATAATCAAGAAAAAAAAATATATTATCTATTGAAAATTCAGTTCATGCAACTTAATCATAGAAAAATAAATAAAATTTATTTGACAACATCACTTTGTTCCACATACGAAAATTTATATTCTTCTCTGTACATGTATTCACTTGATGATATACATAAAATAAAGGTTGAGATAAAAAACAGGTTAGGAGAGGAATAAAATGAATGGAACATGAGACATGGATCAATATAAAACTTTGGTGAGGATAAAAATTTAAATCATATACTATAAAAATAGATCACCAAAAAATAATTAGTGAATAATTTGAAAATATAATGGAATGTGTAATATGAAATATAATGTATTTTATTATCATTGTAGTCAATTCCCACTCGACATTTATCAAAAAATCTTGAATCATGTGTGGATATGTCATTTATACACCAATATTCCTTTCATTATTTGTGAATAAGGGTAAATTCGAGTATACTCATTGCATCATAATATACTCCTAATAACGCATTTCACATGGAAATGAAACCTATAACAATCATATACTTGAAAGGAATTCATAGAGAATAATAGGATGTCTAATGATTTTATATAGATTATTTCAAGGAACACACTTCAGTAATCAGAAAATAAGATGGAAAAGTATAATTTATAAATTAAAAGATGGAATAAAAAGATATTGGGTCATAGTCAGAAGATAAAAATATGAAATAAGATTCATTGATATCCATTGGAAAATAATAAATTTTGGGATAACATTATAGCTAGATTTTGAATTGTATAGGAAATAATATCCCAAAAAGAATAAATGGAAAGTAGTGAAAAATTATTTTGAAAATCATTTTTTAGGTAATATGTAAATTAAATAGAAATAAGAGATAGATCTAAATGGAAAAAGTTGTGTTCAATATTTCATATACCTTAGATCCAATTTTATTTCATCACCATTATGCATCCTAGATAATAAAATTATTTTATTAGATTTTTTGAAGAATTTAATTATATTTATTTGTGTAATTAATTATTAATTTAATTAGTGGAATTTATATAATATAATATTATCTAAAAATAGAGTGTCTTGGAGACATTTTTTCTTTTTAAATTATACTATTTTATTTCAATTTCATTATTGTATTTATATTTAATTTATTATTTTTTATATGAATTAAACAATCATAAAATATATTGAAATAAAATTGTATTATATAATATACACTCTACATCCATATAAAAATTTATAAGTAAATCATTGAAAATTATATAGTAGGCAGAAGAAAGAGATCATTATCGAGACATATCTAAAGAGAGGGGAGATATTATATACTATAAGATTATTATAATAGTTTAAAAATTATAATAATGAAATTAATATGTAATATAGTTATATATAAAATATTTTATGATGGTAGAAACAAATGAAAATTGTTTCTAGATTAGAATGAAGAAGAGAAATAAATTAATGAAAGAGAATTAGGATCACCCATTCCTAAAATATTTTATACTCTACTAAAGCCTTGAAGGTGTGGGGTTTAGTGGCACCCGAATATACTTAATGACAATTAGACACTTAATATTTGCGATTTTAGGAAAAATTCTTTTTGAATTGGATGGGATGTTTTTTTGAAGGGAAGGGATATGTGACGTTCTATACATTAGGAGGTGGGTATTTATGGGTTAAAATATTGATTATTTTATCATTTGGTACAAATAATTGATTCTCATTAATATTTATGTTTATTATTTAAAATAGAGTGTCATTTTTCATTAATATTAATAGAAACCTAATTTGAACCTTCCAATAACTAAATTAATCATATAGTACCAAAAATAGTTTTTATTATGATGATAGAAATTTTAGGTTCCAAAGTGTAAAATATAAATAAATAAATCAAGCTGAATGTTTTTAAATTCATCATTTTATTCATTATATATTTTTTCCCTATAAAAAGGTTCCATAAATTTAAGATTTAATCTTACATCGTGTTGACATCATAAAAGTAGTGTTGTCTGTAAAATATGTAATTTGGGCTACTCACAAAGTAAAATTAACTTTTATAAAGCTATAAAAATATCGCCCTATGTTTAATTCAACATTATGATTCCAAAAATGAAATTAATTTTTAAAATAATTATATAATTCTTGTAATTTTAATTTATAAATAAAATTTTTTATTTATAAAAAGTACTAATATTTTGGCATAATCAAGATCATGAAAATTCGGAAATTACCTATGACTCCATAGAAATATGTGATCAATTTTATTTAAATTTATAAAATAATTTATTAATAATATTATTTTATTTCTTCACATGAAATTGATCATAATATATATTTTAAAAATAATAAAACATATACATTTTCCTAAAATAAAATTTCACTTTATTTTTATCAAACATTTATTGTATTTTATTGTATATTTAATATAATTATTTAATTATTTGAATATTTATTTTAAAATTAATATATTCATGTGTTTTTTATTGAATGGTGCAACTTTTTTTAATATACTATATTTCAAAATATGACTCATGTTGAATTAAATGGTGAATTTCTTAAAAATGATAAGGATGTAAAACTCCTCCCCATTTTAGATTTTGAATCCTCAAAATTTAAAATTATATCATTGGTTTAGAATATGTGAATGTATTTTAATTTAATTTCATCCTTGAGTTCCAATGTTTACCTCTATAATTATGTTTTCATTGATGTACTTTAACAATGTGAGTTGTCTTTTTGTGTTTAAATTTTCATTTGTGGTCAATGATATTCATCGACTGCTACGATTAAGATAGATCATAATGAAACATTATAATCCTATATTTTGTACATATTTGGGATTAAATATGTTGTTTCTCAAGAGGGTTATATGGAAAACATAATTTCATTTAGGATGGTTTTACGAGATTTATAATTGGTTTTCCAAAAAATGAATATGATAAATAATTAGAAAGGGGAAAATGTATCAGGGACTTATAGGTTGTTATGTATTCAATAGAATATCCAAAATATTCATTTTAGTTGAAATGATCTTCTTAACATATGGAAGGGGAAATTTCATTTACAACTTCTTGATGATCATAAATTCTTATAGTATAAGGATTTGATAACATATCAATACTATCAATATAAATGTATTTATTTCTAAAACATGTTCTAGTAGGCACTCAAAGATCATTGAAGATATGATTTGGATCTCAAAGATAAATTCCCTATAGAATATATTGGTTACCTTTTTTCTAGAGTATGTACATAAATACATAATTTTAATATTTTTTTTATAAAATCATGAGATTGATATAAATATGGAAGATTATAATTGTTTAATTTTGAAGACATGTTACTATGGTAAATTGCTTGTTGAATTCTATCCAAATGCATGTTTATGTATACAATAGAACTCCAAAGGCTATAATCATTAATATTTAACATATCATCAACTGTTTTAATTGATATTCCCATCAATAGGGGTGTCAACTTTAGAACCATCAGTATAAGTTCTCTAAATATTTTAATATGGATGTAATTGGGCTTAATAGCATATCAGAAAGAATTTCATTTTTTAGGATGATCTAGTTTGGTAAGAAATTTTGGTTTGATATCTTTAGGGCATGTTTATCATGGAGAAATATGGGATATCCCCAGTCTATTAGGTTGAGGGGTACATGTGATCCCACTAGTGGAATTTGATTCATAATAGCCTTAAAAAAGTATAACAACCCCTGTAGGACTATTGATAGAGGAACAATTTCCTTCTATCTAGATAAATAGTTTGGTATCCCCCTCATTTTACTTGGATTCCTTTATTTAGAGTATATATGTTTTCTAGATGTATCCTTCCCTCGTATCATGGAAAATGTTCACAATTTTCAGAAAGAAAAAAGACATCAATAAAAGAATACAACAAGTTAACAAAACTGAATTCCTGATGTTTAATCCATATTCTATTAAAACCATTGATTTTTTATTCTATTTGAGCCGATTCAAGTTTCTCATTCCTATGACCCCTTATCCATTAGCTTATTGTTCCATCAAATCCCTACCATACTCAAATTAATGATATGGAATTTTAGAAATTGAAATATTCCCATGGTTGCAAACATCCAAAGGAAAGGCATAAAACTCAACTCTAAATATATATACTCTATGGTTGAAATTATTAAATCAATGTTTCAAATATTATTAGAAATAGATTATGCCTTCTTTAATTAGATTTCTGTTATGGGGGATTACAAAAACATTGACTCTATATATCATTTTACTCATTCGTGTTTTGTTAATAATGTTGATATTGACATTAAAGATCATTGTCAAATCATTTTTTTCGGATTAGTTTGTTCTTTGATCTAGTAAACATAGAATGTATTCCAACACCAAGGTTTTACCCCCGAAAATGCATATCTGATATCTATAGTCTATTCCTAGGTACAGTCTCATAGTATTATTTGTTAAGAATCTATTCTATGTATTATGGCCAATATCTATAACCCCCTTAATGTTTTAGATAGTAACAGTGATGGTATATGGTTCAATAGTGTTTGGGTATACTTGAAGGATCCAAGGAAACATCTCAAAATCAACATTAACAGAACATGTTACCAATGTATTATTCATGGAGGTGGAATAGTCTGAGATGCTAGAGTTTTAGTCTTTAAATATTTCTCAACTTACAAAATAGATGAAAAATTAATTTAAAAAGAAGATCAAGATACTATTATGGTTATCAACCAATACAAGTATAACAATATAACATTATCCTTTGTTGAATATATTTTGTTCAAGATTATGAAATTTCTCCCAAACCGATATCCTAGTTGTTGGAGAAATTCTTATAACATCACATATTGTCAACATATTATTACTTTTAAAGATGATGTTCAACATAATTAGAGAGTGGGGGATAGGGATAAAACATTCTCTCTTCTTAGGGTTACTAAGATGTTTTTAAAAATAATTACTCGTTTTTAGTATTCTTATATATTAACTATGATATATCAACTAAGTGGGTTCCCTTGGTCATCATTATTTTAGTCCTCCAAAATCATTTTGACACCTCCCTATCCTACTTTTTCAATTTTTTTAAATTATAATAATCCTATATTTAGATAGTATATTAGATTGATTTTTATTTTCTTCGAATGCCTCATGAATCCCATCCATGAGGATATGTTAAAGAATACCATATCTCTCACTTCAAACTCCAATACTTATCTACGTTTTTTGGATTAACATTACTATAGACATTATACTTCCGTGATGTGTTTTGGACTGGCACTGCCCTCTTTCCCTTTTCATTGACTAGTATAAGTCCTAATATGTTACATTCTCTAAGTTAATCCCAACATGTTGAAGTTTAATATTTCCTTCTATATAGGGATTCATAAGGATCCATCAGAATGCTTGAGGGTATTTTATTATTTTGTGATACCATTACAAAATTTAATTTTTTTTGTTAACCACTTTTAAAATCCTTGGATAGAATTATCAATGTATCATTATATTTTTAAATATTCTATTTATATTGGATATCAGTTCTAGGTTTATATGATATAAAAAAGTCAAATTCTATATTCAAGTCATGTAAACAAAATTTTTATAATGATTTAGTAATCCTTACATATCAATCATTTAAAATTGATAGTGGGGTTCCATATATACTCAATTACTCTATTATTAATATATTTCTTTGTAAATTGGGAGAGAATTACTACCGAATGGAAATGATGTGAGGATTGTTTGTATGATTATGCACTGTAACCCATATGATATTATTTATTTTGGATGTCTTCAAAAGACCAGTGACGAATTTCATTTTGATGTTATCCCATTTCAATATAGTTAAGATTAATATTTTCATCACTGCATTATAATTTGTACTTTCTTTTTCCACTAACTGACATACCAAGACCTTCGATGTATATTTATTAATTTCCTTATTTATATCATGACATTTGTAATTCACTTAGAAATATTTATACATCATTTTCCATTCTTAGGGGATAGAGAATTTTGATCTGTGATAATTTGTCAATAAGTATATCAACATCTTATAATTTTTAGGTATAAACATTTGTGTCCCAAATATCATGATTCCACCTTCAACAATAATGAATTCTGAGGTTCTCCCCTTTCATATAGCTTCCACCTTTTTTATTATCACCATATACTCTCTATGATGTTTCCTTACCCTCTATATGATGGATGGTCAATCAATAATTTCATAAAGGTATGATGTTTTTCCTACCGTTATGATACCTATATAAAGAATTAAATTGTTTAAATTTATTATACCATTAACAATTATCATCATGGAAAATATTCAAATATATTTTATACTTAGAGAATCTACTACATTATTCACCATTATGGGGATGGTGGTGAATTGAGTAATTATAATAATTTCTTAACTTTAAAAATCATTATTGGTCTATGTTCTGCTCTTTCTATGTGAATATATAATTCATGATCTCATGATCTTAATATATGTCATAAATTTCTCTATTAAAGTAGTTCCACCAAATCATTAATACTTAGATCACCGTAGCTTACTCTAGATAATGTTTTAGAAAATTGTATTCATCGTTATTCAATTTTTTAGTGGAATTATCAATCAATTAATTAGTTGGAATGATAATCAACCCCATATCATTCAATTAAGCATCATTATATATAAAAATTACTTCCCTTATTCAAGGTAGTGTGTATAAAATTGTAGTGAATAGTCTATAATTTATCACCCTCATGATCTCTTCACTTTCATCATTTAAGAAAAATCATTACTCCCTTCTATGTTAAATTGTTTTGTGGACTAAATAATCTTGAGAAGTCTCCCAGATTGTGTCGATTGTACGCAACTAATCTATAAAACATTGAATCTATATAATACTTGTGGGTCCATGAAATTCCATATTCACCTTTTTCATTTGAGAAACCACATATATCCTCTACAATATTATAACATACCCCAATAAAGTTACTTGATATATCAAAAATTCACATTTTCTAACCTTATCATGTATCTTCTCCATAATTAATATTTTTAGAAAAAATTCATAGATAGTATTTATGTTCTCTATTGATTTGGGAGTATATGAGAATATATTTAATAAAGGCCACAATAAATTTACTATTTTATTCAATCAATAATGTACTAATTAGTTTATGGATATTGTAGGAAAATTTTTCAGTGCTTATAGAATCACCATGTCCTCATATCTTCCATATCAAGTATGAAAGGATGTTATCTAGATATCCTCTCAAATTAACTTTAGCTAGTGATATTCAATATGAAGATATATGTTTGACAAGTATTGATCACCTTAAAGATGGGCAAACAAATCATCATTCCTTGGTAGTGGATTCATGTTCTTCATAGTGATCTTATTGATATCTGAAATTTAAATTCAAAACCACACTAATCCAATATTATTATAGAAAAGGATTACTTGATCACATCATGGTGATTCACATGGTTATTTGAACCATTTATATAAATTCTACAGTATTTTCTTCCACATATCCTCCATTTATTGAGGTCCATACTATAGGGGCTCTTTGATATTTGTGTAGATCTTGAAATACGTTTTATTAGGAAATGCACATATCAATTTGGGGAAGGATAAAAAAATAATTGAGTAATAAATCAATATACACCATTAAATGGGAATTTCATAATGTTTAATTATATCCTTTGAATAAAAATTTTGAAAGTGATATGCTTCTTTATTGAGTATAATCACCCACAACGTTCAGGTATTTATTAATGAGGATTTCTAAACATCATTAAATATTTATAATACCATATGATGATTCTGATTATGTAATGATATTTTCTTTTCAGGGATGTTTACATGAGCCCTATATAATGAGGGAAAAATTTTACATAGTTTGAAATCAAATTATACAATAGAAGGGATTGTGATGTTTTTTTGGATGAATGATCACATAAAATATAACCTTGGAAGATTTTGACACTTAATTTGTAATGATGTCACCAATAAGTGTTTACAAATATATATCTAAAACACGAAATCATATATGTGATTCAATATTTATAAAAAAATATTTTGTAAAGAAAGTAATATATAGAGCCTAAAACAAATAAAAATTTCAATATTATTGAGTGAACAAGAAATTTATCTTATATATCTCCATGTTGATTTTCTATCTCAATGGTGGTGAAGAAAATGATCTGTCATACCCCATCCATTTATGTGGTAACTATTGTTGATTACCATTGAAGGACCTTAGTTTTGTGAAAATGTTTTCATATGTCCCTTTTTAATCACATTTTTTGTATTGAAACATGGGTGGTTAATTATTTACCTCCATATTATTTATTAGTTTATTCATATACTTGTGAAATTAATCAGCCCTATTAACTTCACTTCACTACATGAAACATTTTACTATTCCCATGTGGAATTTTTTAGTATCCCGTTACCATATTTCAAAAATTTTATCCATTGGATCTTACCATCCTTTGTTTGAGCCTTGTTTCATGTTTTTTTTAGATGTTTTGAAAACGTTTAGACGTTTTTGGACCTATTAATAGTGGAAAAATAGTTAAAAAGAAATGTGTGGGTTTTCATAGGAATATTAGTGCTTGTTATGAGGTTATTGAGTGTGGGTACATGGTTAGTGTGGACCATTTTCCCCAACCACAAGTTGTGCATCCTAGAATATTAGAGTGTGCACAATTGGAACACATTTTTAAAAAAGTGCATCCAAACCATCTACCAATTTCCAATTTTCAGAGGGGAGTGCATGGTTGGATCATGGTTTGTAAAAACATGTATCCAAGCTATCCAAATCTTTCTAAAATCCCAATAAGGGAGCACATTTAGGTGTATAATTAGTTTAAACTATGTGTTCCGACCTAGGAAAATGTATGATGGGATTTTCAATCATCATAAAATCATAATTAAAGATATAAAACTCATTTTATAGAATATAATATCTTTATAATCAACCATATTAAGAGTATTTGGATTTTATAGTCTCTACATAGAGGATTTGTTTCTCCTCTAACCCGTACAGTTATCAAATCTAAGTGATTTTGGATGAGATTGATCTTTATTAGATAAGTGTAGTCATTTTAATTGGGAATTCCTCTTACTTAAATTATGTCATTATTTTATAGTGATGTATCCTCATGATTTTGACGGGTCTAGATATTTAATTAATGATTTTTTTTTTGTTTTATAGGTTCTTCTTTGATCATCCACAACTTCAAATCTCTATTAGTGGTTCCTATTTCAGGTGATTTCTTAATCATGTGACTAAATATAAGTGGTTCTATAAGGTTTAATCCATCACCTAAAACCCCGATTGTTTTCAAGATATGAAATATATACTAAAATATATTTTATTTGTTATTTTAAATGTCATCATATTGTGACAAAAAACTTCTTTAAGTAGATTACAAATATTGGGTGGATTTTGAAGAATTATGGAATAAATTGAATTCTCTTTTATTGAAATTATTTTACATCAGTTGTCAAGAGAAAATTATTAAAATTGTAGATTATTTGGATGGAATTTTATTAAGAAAAACATATTATTTATTTTGGAAATGTAATGGAAAGTTGGAACATGGTATTGGGAATTGAACTATGAATGCTTACTGGAATTAAAATAAATTAGTTCCCCATGATTGATTAAAAGAAAATGATAATATGGGTAGTTAGTGGGTGACTAGGAGAATCATGATAGAACTCTAACCCACTATCCAATGATTAGTAATGATAATTATAACTATAAATAATTCTATATTATATTACCTAATGTTTTTTTGATTGATCTTATCCTAGTAGTGTGATTCTTTGGGTTGTGTTTACACATTGAGATATGATTAATTTACTGAGTAGTGAAAAGATTCCAAATCAAGGAGCTAATTAACCTTAGGGAATAACACCATGATTCATTACTTTAATTTTATTATGAAATCCACGTATTTAATGAACTAATTGACTCATGAACGTTCTACTTTCATAAAAATATTCATTTAATCATGTTATTGATATACTTTCCATCAAATTTACTTGACATATTTGTTTTCTAAATAGTTGAATGTCATTTTCCATGACTTGTATTTAGTTAAATTGATGATTAAATGGGTTAATTTTTAAGTAATTTCTTACGAAAAATTTAGTGATATCCTTCTTGGATACTTTTCCTCACAATCTACCTTTAGATTTTGGCATTTATAGACTATGTTATGATAGGATCGAGAAACGTTAAAGCGCCAGTTGGAGGTGTAAAATGTATATGAATAGAGTGACATTCAATAATAGCAGTGATTAGTGTATCTATAATGAACTAGTTATAAATAGGTTTTGTGACCACATATTGATCAATTCAATGTCAGTTTTTTGATAATGTAGAATTAAAAATTCATCTGTAGTATTCTAGTACATTTCTCTTTGAGGAAAGTTTGAAATACTGATTTTTCATTAATTTGTCTTAATCTATTCTATATTAAATGATTTTTCTTAGTGTGAAATAAATCTCCCAAACCATTTTTCAATTCCTAGCCATTGGTTTCTAGCCCATGGGGATTGGGAACACCCTATGTGATATGTTAGTGTTTTCATGAGTATAGATGTTCTAGGGTATTTGGGATGGTTTTTGAAACAAATGACATTAAATGTGGAGGTTTAACACCTTTATTTGATGTCAGTATATAGTCTAGGAAGTATTTTTAGACTAGAGTTATGATTTTTGGGGCATAAGGGGTAGACTATGTGTGAGTTCCTGGCCAGGTCTCATCATAGGGAACCATGAGTCACTATGGGTAATTTGTAAGAGTATATTTTGAAATAAATATATATGAATTAATACATTCCCAAAATTTACCAATATATTTTTAAGTCCCATAATAAATTTCGTTATATCTATTGGAATTTATATCCCTGTATCTCTTGATTGTGTTAATGATCTGAGTATATCTTTTGATGTTTTATGTTTCAAGGTGATTTTTTACTTCCATTCCCCTAAGAACATTTATAAAATAACCTCATGAGGGAGATGGTGATGTGAATAAAATAAAAAAGTCCTATAGTTTATCAGAACCACATTTAGATATATGTTCATGTGGACTATGTTTTATGATAGGTAACTACACCCATTAGCATTTAGGATTCAATAGTTCACCCATAAAGGGATGAAAATAGTGATCATTATCAAGAGTTTTTTAGTACAAACCACTAAAATTCAAATTATTGAATCAGAATATCAATTTTTATTCTTCCAGTATGAACCATCTGACCCAAACCTGAAATAAATCATCATATGTGTTGAATTTTATTTCCCTCTTTACTTATATTCATTTAGGGGCTCAAGAGGATGAGGCATATTCTATTATAGAAAGCATGCAGTTGACCTCCCCTATTATAAATAAATTTATTTAAGAACAACATCATGATGATGTATTTTAGGCCAAATGGGACTCTCTTTATAGCATGGATTCCATCAATGAGTGGTCTTTGTTTTCTAAGGGTTTCTTATGTTTCCATAGATCATATGTTATACCTTTTCTAATGCAAAAAGATTTGATTTGGGGAATATATATTTCCAAATGGGATATACACCCTAACACAATGACTATTTTCTATAATATTTTGTGAATATAATATTGGAATGATATGATGTGAGAATTTACTAATTTTGTTCCCCACTATTATAATTGTCATAATGTAAAGTCCAATTACCAAAATCTTTTAGGTTTTCTTTATCCCCTTCAAGTGATGGCCTGGAAGTGGGATTGTATTTTGATGGATTTTGTGGACATGTTTCTATAAACCACCACAAGGGAAGAATGAAATATATGTAGGGGTCAATCGACTAAACAAATTTTATCACATTATCTCCATTCATGATACAAAACAAATGTACATAAGATGTCTGTATATGTAGGATATCATAATTTTTAAGGATTTATATCAACTATAGTTTCTAAATGGGATCCCCAATTCACATATAATTTTTAAGTTGGACTCTAATAAGTTATGGGATTCTAGGTTATTTAGATCATGATATATCATCTGTATATGTATGGATAAATACAATGAGATATAAAGTTCCTATAAGAATGATTCATTATTATATTCATGAATTTGGAGGATCATTTGAGTAAGCATTGGGACTAGTTGAGTTTTCTTTTAAGAAAATTTAATATTCTTCCATAAATATGGACACTTTAAGGACTTTTATGGAAGACCATATATATATAGGTTGTGTTGGTCAGATATTAGTATATCTTTATGGTGGGGAAATTTTTTTTCTATGATATAATGAAAAAGAATATGTTGGTTTGAAAGAGAATGGTGTTAGCTCAAATCCAATATTAATTTTACAGTGATCTTTATTAAATCCTTTTTCTATTTTCAATTACTAACTTGGTTTTTTGAAAGGTTCACCATGAGGGGCCATATATGTTGATGAAAATAAGGAAATCATTCACATATATACTTGGAACCATTTTTGGTAATTGATTTTTTTTGAAGGTGGCTTACAGTTTTTATTTTTCATCCATATTTTATGGTGATTCATAATGTGTTTCACAGGTTGAAGATCAAAATATACCTCTTTAGCCAATATAATGTTTTGATCAATGAGGACCGCGATGAAAATATATATTATTCCATGATTGATTAAATAGTTTATTATATTTAATATGATATTATGTTTCTTTATAGAAATTACGTACCCTTATTTTGGGTGGTTTGGTAGTATTGTACCGATTCACAAGTTACGTGAATGTTTAGGGAACTTATGAGAGAGAAGTGAACATATTAAATTAATATGTATTATCACTGATAAGATTTATAGGAGTTAAAATCATTTATAGTGGGTATATTGTTACATCCCATTAGAATTTTTGAGGTAATATTATTCATTTTATTTTAACATCCTTTGTTTGGACCATGTTCTACGTTGTTTTGGGAGAATATTATTATTTTTTTAATGTTTTGGGTACTGTTGAATATTGTTACACGGTTATGGAAACCATGTCGTTTGGTCGAAGAAACTATCTTCAGTGTTATGAGGTCCTAGAGGGGAATAAGTTTAGTTCAAACCGTGTATCTTTAAATGGTTGGGAGCACAATATTGGTGTATTTTTTTCAAATCATGTGGCACAATCTTGAACAATATTCTAGTGTCCTAAGAGGGACTATATAGTTAGAACATAGTTTGTCAAACATTGTGTCTAAACCATGTAACATTCTCTTTATTTCTATAAAACGTTCATGATTAGGCACGAGGTAAGTTATAACTATACATCCTTATATAGGACACTATGTTATGAGATTTTCAATCCTCTAAAAATATTAATTATTTCCCCATCCCCCATTATAAATTACAATCTCCTCATAATTAGAAGTAATTGGACTATTTATGTTTTTAGGATAAATATAGTGGATTTTCTCTCATCCACCCATTCCATTCTCATATGTAAGTGGAAATTGATGAGAACAATCCCCCTCTAATAATTGATATCCAATTGATTAGAAATATCATTTCTTATCCTTACCCATTTTTTAATAGTGATGGATCCTCATATTTTTATAAATCTATATCATTTTTGGGGAATTTTAGTTTTAAGGATTCTTGACTGATTTTCATCACCTAATAATTTCAATTAGATATTCCATTTTAGGTTATTTATTGATCATATTACTAAAGTTTGGAGGTTCTATAAGGTTTTATATACTTCAAAAAAACTTGATTTCATTCTCGTTATGAAATTTATTTTAAATTAATTTTCATGAATTGATTATATTGTTTGTGTGATTTCAAAATTAATGGGTTGGATGAATTAAAATCTTTGTAAAATGATTTAAAAATATTAGGTGGTTTTTATAAAAATATTCCTTCAAATGAATTTTATTTTGATGTTATTTTTTTATAATTTTTTTAAAAAAAATTCATAAAATGAAATATTATTTTGAAATTCATGATCTTGATAAAAACATTTTATTTCATATTAATATTTAAAATTCACATTGACACTTGAAATTTTTAATTGAACCTTGAATAGATATTTGAATAAAATGTAATTGTTTTAAAATTATTGATTTAATGATTGATTAATTGAATGAAACTATGAGTCTAAGTAGTTATTTTGTGATTATGAAAAGCATACTAGGACTCTGACACCGATCAACATCATGATAATGAGAACTATAAAAAAACCAAATTCAATGTGATTTTCCCTAATGTGGTGTTAAATTGCTATATATTGATTGACCAAGGCTTAGGTACCTATGAAAAAATTGTTTCATGATTTTTTGATAGAGTAGTGTGAGGATCCTAGATATAGGAGATATTGAACCTCAATGCTAAACACTAGTTCTTTTCTTTATTGGACTATTATATCCAAATGTTTGATAAAATGATATATTCATTCTGTTTTTATTTTTACTAGAATTTTTAATTTATCCTATTTTTTAAATACATTCGATCTATTTGATTTGAAATATTATTTGACTAAAAATGTGAATGTGTTTTTCCATTAAAATATTATAATTAAATTGAATCATAGATCGGTAAAATGATGATAATATTTCCATGTAAAATCTAGTGATATTATATTGGGATATTTTTAATCACACTATACCATTGCCTAAAGGTTTTTCAGTAATATTTTATGATAAGTCTAGGAAAATGGAAATCACCACTGGGAGGTTTTATGTGTTCTTGGCTAGTAGAACCTTGTTTGATGGTGGTTATTAACAAAGCTATTACTCACTTATGATATATAGTTTTTGAGAATTTTTCGTAATGGATGTTGTGTTTTTTTACTAAATAATGTACTACTTCATCATTATCTTTCTATCTGTAGTTATTTTTTCCTTATAAAGTTTTTGGAATAAAGGAAATTCACAAAAAAAAATTCCATTGTTCTGTTTTGGTTGATTGTTCTTATGGTGAAATCATTTCCTCTTATATTTTTTTAATTCCCAGGTACTAGTATCAAACCCAGGCATATCGAGAATTATATTTCTTCCATGTTAGTTCCATATTGGGTACCAGTGTTCGAAGGTATTTGGGTTGGTCTATTTGAAATTACCATGGTTCATCCTTCCACATATTAGATAATTTGGGGGGTTTATCTATTTACTCTTTTATCATTTGATCCTTTGTCTTAAATCTCCATCATTCACTTTTTTTTATTCATATCAATTGAATATTTAAATAAATTATATACTAATATTGAGAGAGTACCAAATAATATCTACATAACTCCAAAATTCTTATATTGCTAGTTACTTTTCCATATGTTTTTAATCAACTTAAAAACTTCATTATCTTTCTATCATTATTTATAACAAAACCAATGTTTTTGATTTTAAGCCTTCTAAAATTTACATGATATTTTTCAATAGATTCACTCTCCCATCACATAAACTCTATAAATTCTTTCCTTATCTTGGTGTAAAGACTTAGAGGGAAACACATGTTAAGAAATATATTATTAATTTATTCCCTCCCTAATACATCCACTTCATCCTATGGGTAAATATTCTTTATAAACATCTATCATTGACTATATTCCCATTATAAGTGATAAATATCCAAAAACATTATTCCTCTTAGAGAAGTGATGAAAGAATAGGGTTTTAATTGAGTGGAAACATTTTTATACTCCATGTTTATCAAAATTTCCACTAATTATTAGTGGTAATTAGGGAATAAAAGAAATGATGGATAATTTATCCTTATTAGAAAATGAATGATTTTACACATAGTTCATGTTAATATTTCTAACCTTGGATAAATGGTTACATAACTCTATGATATTATGGACTGTAACTCCAATTATATTAATAAATTTATTTAGAAAATTGTTACAATATACACACATGGGTTTTTGGTATTATTTTTAATGATTCCAATAATTTTATAAAATATTAATGGTCTGAACAAAAAATTTGCCAATAGAAAATGGGAAAATAACTTATTCACATGTTTAAATTAATGCTAATGTATTCTATAATGGGACACCTATTTTTATCATAGGATAATTATTTACTAACCGTATTTGATAATATTCTAAAATAAACTTCTACTATCATATGATTCAATATTTTATAGTTAAAAAAATTAATATTTATATTCCCTATATATCCTTCATAATTGTTCATTATGATAATGTGATTATCTAAATCATGTAACAGAAATGTGTCAAACAAAGTCTGTAGTTAGTCCCTCATGATGTGAACTAGCTAAAGTTCGAGTTAATACTCAACCAACATTTTAGGGTTATTACACCTAACTGTAACTTTTACACATCCCATATACATTTGTTTCTATACATACACTTAATTCATTTCTTCATAAACACACAATCTATACTATTGAAAAAATTTCGATGTTTTCATATATTCCTAATTTTCCCTAGGTTTTCACAATTTTTTATAGTCCCATGTTCAAAAAATTTATAACCCTTTATTAGAATCAAATTATAATTACCCATCCATTCCATTTATTATTTTTAATTATTTTTAATGATAAATAGCATAATAATAATTATAGTTCAAAATCAAATGGTTTAATATATATGGAAAAATATAATCATATGACTTAATTATACATAAATCATTAAACATTATCTAATCCCTTTAGTAAAGGCATCCTATTATCATTAATATTCTCTTAATATATGTATCAATATAAGGATATTGATAAAATAAATGGTGATTTTAAATACATGTATGTGGAAGTATACAAGGGATGGATCCGGACACATGAAACAATATAGGATATGGGTGAGAAAAATAATTATCAACAAATCCATAGAATAGGGGAATTATAAAAAATATGGGATTTATTTTAAAATAACAAGTAATATGTCATATTATTAATAATGAAACGTCTTACATTTTTTTAAATCCCACACATATGATTTAAAAAAATAGAGAATCTTGTTCATATAAATATTTTGTGTTGTAATTATCCAGTCAGTTAATTTGAAAAAATATTTTGTTGTGTTAATGAATAATAGACAAGATCATAGGGGATATATTAAATAAAACAATTCATTATAGGGAAATATGTGTTTGGGCTTACCCATCACATCATTATATACTCATAAACATTCTTTCCACATGGAAAAGAAGCATAAAAAAATTTTATAAATGAAATATACCCATAAAAAGAATTGAGTACTTAAATACATTATAAATCATATTTAAAATATTATTCTAGAGAGTTTCATAAATAAAAAAAGAAAAATAAATTTGGACATAAAATTTTGTCATAAAAATATAACAAGTCATGGTTAGAATAGAAGACAACTCATTATGAATCATTGTGATCCTTCGGAAAATATGGTATTTGGAAAGATAATTAAAGATTAATTTAGAATAATATAAATATAATTATCCAAAAAATAACAAAGGTAAAGAATTATAAAATTCATTTCTAATGTCTATTGATGAATCATGTTAATCCCAATGAAATGTGATGATGACCCCAAAAAGATAGTGTTGGATTTATGAATCCCCTAATCTTAGATCATGTTTTGTTTTTCACCATTATGTATGTTAAATAATAATCCTTATTCATACTTCAATCAAAAAGTGAATTATATTAATTTTTTCATTATTTATTTGTCGAAATCATTTGACATTATTTGATTAATTTTCATCTAAAAAGAGAATGGATTGGGGGAATGTTTACTTTCAAATTACCCAATTTTGTTTCTATTTCATTGCATTTATAATTTTCAAAATATCATTTAATAAAATTATTTTTAAAATAATAAAATACATTAAAAAAATTATATTTAATAATCCATATGATCAAACATATAGGTGAAGATATACAACGAATTTTCAATATCCCCATAGGTGGAAGAAACCAACCAATATCAGGACACATCAAAAGAGAGTGCGAGAGTGCATGTACTATATATTAATTATAATTTTTATAAAATTATTCCAATAACATTAATAATGTATTTAATTATACATTGAATTTTTTAAGATGATATAAAAAATGACATTGATAGGAAAAATATAATGAAAAATAGAAAGAAAATAATGAACTAGAATCTAGGTTACTAGTTCATTGAATATTTATCCATTTTCTAATATATTGAAGGGTAAGTGTATAGTTAGTCCAATATATAAATATGGTTTCTTTTATATATACTAAAGGATAAATTAGAAGCGTTTTTCCTTTGATATGTTAAAGGTATTCTTTTTTCGTAGGGATTGGAGTAGGGGGATTTATTCCAGAGGACAATAGTATTTTTGGTTTAAAATATTTATTAATTTAACATTTAGGTATAATAATTAATTAACATCAAATTAGATGTGTTTTTAATAAAACAATGAGGTTTATTAGACAATTAGATAAATCTAAAACTAATGGAACCTTCCAAATCACAATTAAATAAAATGGTTCATAAATAATTTTATGTTAGGATAAAATTTTATATTGGTTCCAAAATGTCAAATATATGATTATGAATTAAATATATTCTTTTTAAATTCATTATTTCATTATTTTAAAAAAATTCCATAAAATGGGTTCATATATTTTTGATACTTTCATATATTGTGTTGATTTCAAGAATGTTTTAGTACATGTAAGTACTTTAATCGTAGATAATCAAAAAAATTGAAAAATATAAATTCATAACCTTAATATAAACATTATCTAATTATTTAATTAATGAAATAAATTTTTTAATATAAATAAATTTAATTTTTGATTAAAAAACTTATTTATCAAAATTACTAATTTTATTTCTTAATTAATGTCCTGGCCCGTGGAAAAATTACTTATGATTCCTAGTAAATAAATTATAATTTTATGTATAAATATTTAAAATAATATTATGATAATTAAATATTATTCCCTACTTTTAAATTGATCATAAAATGTATTTTAATGAAAATAATACTTTTATGTTTACTTAAAAATTCTATGATTCGTTATTTATGTCAAAATTTGATATTTTATTTTTACAATTCTATTGAATAATTGTATAATTATAATTAATTATTTTAAATTAACGTATTCTGGTGTTTGTGTTTTTTATTTCATGGTACATGTGTCTTACACTATATCTCATTACAAAATATGTCACATATTTAATTTAACTGTAAATTCCTTGTATAAAAGTTTTTGTAATTACATTACTCCCTATTTTGAAATTCAAATAAAAAAATTTCAACTTGTATCCTTAGTCTAGAATATATTAGGGAATTTCAATTTCATTTTATCCTTGGGTTCCCATGATAACAATTCATTGTTATGGTTTCACTAAATTACTTTGACACAGTTAGTGTTTCTTATTTTGTGGAACATTCTCTCAATTGTTTAAGATCTGTACCAAATATTCCTTATAAGATATACCATTACACAACTATAATACATATGTGTT
The DNA here is from genome assembly GCA_963277665.1 of Viscum album. Classification (NCBI taxonomy): domain Eukaryota; kingdom Viridiplantae; phylum Streptophyta; class Magnoliopsida; order Santalales; family Viscaceae; genus Viscum; species Viscum album. Next base: position 899,128,919 of record OY728138.1, read on the forward strand.
TAGTACATGAAAGAGATCATTTATGTACTTCTTCTAGGAGGATATATGGAACACTTTACACACTTGAGGTAGGTTTGTTGGTCATGCTAAATGATAGATAACAACTTTAATGCCATTTGTAAACTCAAAGGGGACAATGTATCTAAGAATTTTATTTATCTTTTTCCCTAACATCAAAACATGTTTCCATGGGATATATGAAGGAAAAATTAACATATAACTTCTGAAAATTAGTCTCTTCTATTTTTTTCACCATAGCATTTATATCAATCATTTCTATCCCTGATGTGTTGTAGAATAACTGTGGCCTTCTATCCCATTTTAGTGTCCAATTTAGGACCCAATAGATTATATTTTCAATCTTCATAAAATAAAGTTGGTGGTTGAAATTTCAATCTATATAGGGATTCATAAGGTTATATTTTTATACTCATGTGGATGATATAACTTTATGATCACTATTCCAATGGAATATGTTGATCTCATTGTCCTATTAAGTACATAGTAAAAGGTATCATCATATCGTCTTGTGACTAAATATTGTTTTTTCATATTTTCAATTAGATTGAGGGAGATAATATTTTTTTAATTTCAAGTATTTTTTAATTAATATTGAATAATATTTTATAAAATTGAGTTAATCCTAGGATCTTGACCTTATATAAATGATAGTTATGTTTCATAACTTCTAAAAACTTATTTAATGTATAAAATTACAAGAAGAATTAGTGAGAAGTCGTTTAGGATGGAGATTAAGGGATACATATTTTAATAATGATCTTTATCAATCCATATTGTATTATTTCATTTGGATTCCTTCAAAAGAGAAGTGAAAAAATCTATAATGATGTTATCCAATTTATATATTGGAATGGGTAGTGGTTACATCGAAATATTGATATTTTTTCTTCCCACCATCACTAAATGATTCATTTATAAAATAAATTTACATTCAGTAATATTTTTCTTTAATTTATCCCACCAATAGTGCTCTTAGAGATCCCTATACATCATTGTGCATCCTGGGTGGATTGATAATGTTATGATGTGTGCATCAATCAATAGATCATTTATTATCTCAATCTAGGATGGTTCATATAGTCGTGTTTCAAATCTCATGAATCCTTCATAATCATGCCTAAAAATTGATATTATCTAGTTTCTTAGAGAATCCTTCTTTTATATTTCCAGGTATCCCTAATTGGATTTCTTTATCCTCTCCCGATTTAATGGTTGAGAAATCATTTAGAATAGTTTTTTGTTTTTACTTCCTTTATGATTCCCATATACATTCATTTTCATGTTAGATAAGATTATATACCTAATAATTATAATTATGGATAAGATTTAAATATATTCCCTACTCAAATAATGTTACAGTTTTTTCACATTTACAGGATTTTAGTGACTTGACTAATCAAATTCTATGATTAAATCTAGAAACTCAAATGTTTCATATTTAACTCATTTAGGGTTAACATACAAATCAAGATCCTATGATCATTATATATTCCATTTTTCTCTTCATAATGGCAGTACCTCGGAGTATTCCATTCAAATATCACTACAACTAAATCCAAATCATACTTCACATAGATCTTCACATGGATTGTTAATATCCATGAATCATATTCTACCACATTCACATTCTTCATGGATATTCAACCTATGTCTTTATTTTATTTATCTCAATTTATGAAAAATCCTTCCACAATTAAAGGAGGTGTGATTAAAAGTTAATTGAATAACCAAGTCTTTAACTCATTCAATTTATCTTCAAATTTATTTGTATTTAATGTACTACCCCCTTCCATGATAACATGAATATTGTACTAGATAATTTTTATCTGTTTCAAAAAAATTGTTGATGGTAACCAAATTATATATGGAAACTATATATCTTTGTGAAAATCATGGTTCTGGGCCATTCTTTAATAATCTTTTTTCAATGATGGATGAAATACACAATCATTCATTTTAAAACAAGCCCAAAAAAGTGAATTTTTGTAGCCAAAATTTATATTTACAAGAACTCGTATAAAAATTATCTATCCTTGATATTGTTGGTATAATGCATAAATTATTCTCATTTTCTTTATTTATCATATAATATATGAGTGTTGGTATTATTTTTTGATTTTTTCAATGATGTGTCAATATGTGTTTAGTGAGATGTTGATAAAGTGGTTATGAATGGAGAATTATTATGAATTCATCAAATGGGTGAACATGTCACCTTTTTACAATTCCCCATAAAATATTGATGATTGTTTGAAAAGATATTTAATTCCTAAAAACATGTTCCATGGAGTTTTCCATAATTGATACACGAAGTTAATGCACTGAAAAACGTTATTTCATGAAAAATAATGAAGGAAACCCATGAATTGTGTTTTATTTAATGACAATATGAAGAAGAACCATTGGAAAATACATAAGTTCATATATAATTTTTCATAAATAATATTTGAGAATAAAATAAGAGTTGGTTAAATATTATTGATGATGGATTTGTATTCATTTGATACAGTGTGTATTCTATATATTTTTTAATGGTGTAATTATTAACAAACTGTCCAAGCCACGTGGAATCCAATGCTAGATAAACTCTTGAGAACATGTGGGATCTAAAAAGTTAATCATTCTATTAATGATCCTTCCCAAGCTAAGCGAATAGGTGGTGTGGGAGGGCGAAGGATCATAGACACATCTAAGCATGTTTAAGGCCAGGAGGATCGTGGTTGTTAAGGAAACCCCACCACGTGGTGTGGAAAAATGACATGGGTTTTAGGATTTCTTCTAGTATATGAATTTAAATTATTGATAGATCATAGTGTAGGTACTTATAAGTTTCAATGATGGATTTGGTGAAATAGTACAATGTTCACCCTCTTTAAAAACACATAGACATTTCCTCTTCCATTCAGTTACAAAGATAACATCTAGTAGTCGATTACTACAAATCACAATTTTAATAAAGATGATATTTCGTTGGATATTTGACCTCATCTATTCAGACTTCAACTTCACCCATCATATTATTCCTCATGATGAAGCTTCTACATGCATTAATGAAGAGATCATCTATAGTGACTGATAACTCCAAGATAGTGAGGATGCGTTAGGTTAATCAAACCGAGAAAGGAATGAATATTTTTCTTGAATGTCTTTATTGAACAAAAGTCAACACATGAGTTTATCTCAATAATGAGTAGAAGCATGAGAAGATATCAGGTGATTATCTATTGATAACACGATCGATTAAAGAAACTATCTAAAAAATCACGATAGTCGTGAGACAAGTCTGATACCATCTCAAGAATATTTTTGACCATAAAAAAATCTTGTATTTAAACCTAAATTATTATTTGAATTATTAAATATTTTTATAATTATGTAGACTGGTTAATACATATGATAAATAGAGTGATCATGAGATGAATATGTGGAGATCTATTATATCATGTGATCAATCAAACCCAACATAGAGAATATATGAATCTCAACATTCATGATCTCCCAAGAACATCAGGGTTCTTTAATAATTCTTAAAATGGAATGAAAATCATAGAAATTATATAATATAAATATTTATCTATGATTTAACGAAATGATTATTTAAACATTGAATAAAATGTGAGAGATAGATATCATGAAAATAGATTATCTATGAGATCCCTTTTTGGAAGGATAATTAGGAAAAAAACAATGGTACTATAAAGAAGTATGTGTCCACAAAAAAATATTTCTTATCATGTGTAACTAACCCAAAAATATCTGTTTTCTCATGATGGAGTTTCAAAAGACCCATAGAATGTTTTTGGATCTTGTGACACACATCTTATTTCATTGAATATTGGAAGATGAATCCATTAAGACATTACTGTCTTGTGAAGTATTTGAGGAGACACCCCCCAGAAATTATATATTTTAAATTGTTACAGGAGAACTCATATACACATCTGATTTCATGATAACGATTACCTGCAAGCCAAATAGTTCTCATGAAGGTGTTGAGGCGGAAACCCTGTTTTCATGAAGCACTTGAAGAAACACCAGTGAGACACACAGGTTTAAAAGTTATTGAAATGGAATCCATGTAAAAAATTATTGATATATTGAGATGATCTTGTAAAGATACATTGATATAATCCACATCATGAAAATATAGTGAGTAATAAACCCAAAGAAAGTGTTTTAGATCTTGGAAATCATTAGTTTGTTTATGAAAAAACATTTGGAAAGCATCACTTGGATTTTCTAAATCCAGTAACTGTATTTCATAACATTGATTGGGTCATGCATATATCATGAGAAACTAGAAAAAATATGAATATAATGGCTTCAGTAATTCTATGAAATCCTTGAAATCATTATTGAAATACATGAAATAATTCAGATTCCATGCAATCTATCCATGATATGTACTTGGTAGAAGTGAATTTATAATTTAAGAATACAAATTTTATATTTTTTCAAGTCTAGTCTTATATAATATATTGATGATAATTCTATGAAACTATTGAAAACATATTAGTGAGTCTGGTACATCATCCATAAGGATGAAGAGCCTTGGCACTCTTGAACTGAGGCATCTACTCATTACAGCTGAGAATATTTTATTTTTCAAGGCCGATAGAAATATTTTGTGCCTATTAAAAATACATGAAGATTATATGATAATTTCATATCATAAAAAATCATGGGGTAATATTTAATATCATCATATAGTGGATCAACCCATCATATGATTTAAAAACTTTAACTGACTTCTAGGAGCAGTTGAAGTCTTTTGGTTAGAGATAACAGTAGAAAGAGTCATGAAGGTGGGGATTGATTGAATGTATTTTAGCTATAGATATAATAAAACTATGTCTCTTTGTTTGATATGGGGATGTTTAATAACATTATTGATAGTTAATAATCTATGATATTGAACCGATATGGTAATGAGTCGATATTTGTTCCTATCAATGTAAATTTTTTCCGTTGATCCCTCAATTACTACCACCACACATGAAGTTAGGATGAGAGATTATATTTTTTAGATCAAGAAACCTAAAACATTTGAGAGGTTTAATTTGAAATAATGTATATTTTAATATGATACCATAGATTCAACCCACCCTTCTCATTGGTCAATTTGTACATGGGTATTACAAGATGAATTAAAGAATCAGGTTCCCTTTTATAGTTCCATGAAGCATTCCCATAGATGAAAAATATTAATGTTTTCAAAAACCAAGTTTATCAAACATTTTATGGGAAAAATTATCATTATTGTAAGAATAAATTTCCACCATATCATCAATCACATGGAATATAATTGAGATGTTCTACAATTGTAGGTTTTCCACACATTTTTTATGATGCTTTCATGAAATAAGTTCATTAGAGAAATATGGAGTTATATCAAAGGATCAAAATTCCATCTTGATGTATCTAATTGGAATGGTTTGAATAAATACCATGGGTCTCTATAATGTTATGGATATCTAGTTTTAACAATGAATCATCTATGGAATAAATTTCAAAGTCAAGGAAAGAAAAACTAAAAGATTGTAAGAGTAAGTTTGATGAAATTAAAATTAATGATGATGAAATTATTTAAAACTTTGTCACAAAATTTGATGATATAGTAATCAATATCGGCATATTTAGTTAGAATATAAATGAATCTATAATTTTTTATAATCTAATGAGGCATTTTCTAGACGATTTCAATTCGAAGGTCTTAGCCATAGATAAAAGAGATGACTAATCCCTTAATTAACTACAAAACATTCTTTTTTCATATGAGATGTGGTAAATTATACCTTTTAAGAACAACTGAAAATTTTAATTGGCCATTGATTATATGAGAAATTGAAAGGTTAGAGAATAAGAGAATGAAAAATTTTATGATTTAGACATTGATATGGATGATGACAATTAGAATCAAATTTTTTACCTTATATAAATGGGGTTTAATGAAGTACAATAAAAGGAAAATAATAAACAACAAACTACATTCTTCAACTGTGGTAGTGCTTGTCATTTTATTAGGATGTTTTCAGAGAATAAGGATAAAAAATCAGAATCAGAATATGTAATAAATGATTAATGAACTTATAAAAATAAATGGGTTTTGAAGAAGAACAAAAATATAGTAGAATGAAGTAAAATATTAAGAAAAAACTTATGAAATATTCCTTATAAATTGTTTTCTTTATATGATTAAGTTGTGTTCATTTACTAAAAAAAGACAATAAATGACCCATCAAGTAGTTATGATGATGAAGAGGAATAAACAAAATTTGAGTGGAAGATGAAAGAATAATTTTAATTATTCATGGAATATATCATTTATCTCAAAAAATAAATTAATTATCTTGATAAATAAAAAATTAATTGAAAGTGGAAAAGAATAAGGTTGAAAAAGTTATTACTGATAAATAAAATATGGAGATGATCCAAAAAGAAGTAAATTTCATCAATTAAATCAAAATGAACAAATTAAAAATTACTACAAATGATAAGATGATATTTGATATTATAGATAAGTTTAATACTACAGAAAAGGATATGTTTGAGAAATAGGCTATACGTGTAACATTTCATCATGAGTTTAATATGGCCAAAGAATATTTATATGAATATTTTGAGATCATGGGTAAAACTTCTCAATTTGGGGAGAAGGAAGGTAAAAGTAAACATAATAAATTCTATTTATATGTCACCTACAATAGTGTAGGTGAGAAAGTTAATGTAATGAATTTGAGGAAAAGTATAATGAGAGTAAATCTCCCACATCTGGAGAAGTGAATATTTTTCCAAGAAGACCACCCCCCACAAAAAGACAATAACCCAAAAAATTGTATCCATATGGAACTGATCTATTGAAGATAAAGTTTCATGGATTTTTTAGTGTTATAGTTTTCCATGGTCATGAATCCTATACTTGTTGGTTCATCATTTAATTATTAGAAATAAGTCTTTGGTAAAGGGGAAGTTTAAATTTTAATTAGAGGATAAATTATGAAATAAAAGTTCATGTGAATATATCTTCACAACAAATATCTAATAAAAAATTCATATTCTCGAATATGTTTATGGGATATAATGTTTGGAATGTTATAGGGAAAAGGAATAAATGAAAATTATTGAATAATAAGTTCCCTATGAAGTTAATATAGATATTTTAAAAATGAAAAACAATGAAAATTCATGTTAATATTTTGATAAAAAATGTAATTCAAAGAAAGAATACTTATTTTCTTTTCACAGTAGTTGAAATTGTAAAAATAGTTTAAAGAACCTAAGAAAAATTCTGAATATAAATGATAGAAATTGGTAACATAAAATGTGGTTGAATTTGTTGAGAAGTTATCCAAAAATGGTATTCTGATTTATAAAACCATGGATGAAAAAATTATTCAACACAATTATTCATTTTAATGGAATAAAGAATATTTTCAAACAGATGAGACACGAAACAGAATAAAGAGTCCAATGAAATATTCCCAAACTAAAATTGGTTGAAGGTAATGGAAATGATTGAGAGGAAGCTCTCAGTTTGAATTTTACTTTCGTGAAACCACAAGTTTACTTTTTATTACCAATTATTTTATGTAATTTTAACCCAAAATGATGTGAATTGGAGGACATGTTTGAGGAAGTCATTCCCAGACAACATGATGAGATTATTCTTTATGGGTATACTGACTTCGATAAAATCGATAAAATGTTATCATTCTTTGAGAGGGATATTTTTCTCTTGAAAAAAACCATTATTCTGTTTCTATTGAAGTATGTGACAAATTTTTAATTTCATTGAAGAATATAATTATATACAACACTTTAAATGTGAATTCAGATAATCATAAAATTATTTAACATTCGTGTTGTTTATGTATTTCTTAGACATCCTCCACTATGTGTATCTTTTTTTCTATACTGGGATATCATTCATATACATAGAGATGATTTACTAATGGATATTTTCTATGATAACCATGTGAGATCATTCCTCTCACATAATTAAAATGAGATGATTTTTATTTCTCACTTATCATTTTCATTTTATTTTTAAAGGGTAGAATTTTTTGAGCATACATACTAAATGTTAAAAATTATGATGACAAAAAAAATTCAAGGTGGAGATTATGGGTCCAAATGTTTCATTTTATTCATTTATTTATTTGAGATTTGTTTATATATATATCAATAATGTGGTGATGTTTTTTAGAATTATCATGCATTAATCAAATGGAATTTATTGTTATGCTTGGATGATTATCCTTAAAAATATGGAGATTGTTGGAACTAATATTTAATGCTTAAGTACAAGTTTTTTAGAGTTTTTCACATTTCATACAATAAGTTATGTTCATGAAAAAGTAAGTGCATGAAGAAGAATTGAATAATCCTAGATATTATGTTTTAATGTATGAGTATGTGAAAAGGATCCCATGAAAACAATATAAGTTCACATATAATTTCACGTGATTATTTAATAAAAAGATTAGAAGAGTTTTTCTACTCATATTGAGGATGTATTTGTAATTCATTTGATACATAATTTATTATGTGTTAATTTTTTAATGGTGTAGTTTATTAGAAAATTGGCCAACTCATATGGAATCCAAGGTCTACTAAACTCTTTTATACTTATAGAACCTAGAAAGTAAACCATGATATAGAGGAGGTGACATTACCCAATCAAGTAGGTAGCCTGAGCAGTTACAAGAGCATACACACATCAGCATGTGTGTTGGGATGAGTGGAGCAAGGTTGTAGAGGCAGACACACCTTCTAGAGTTTAGTAGTTGTATGAAGTTTGAGATTTTTGGTTGTTCCATGTAACACCTTGATTGGCATACCATAGTGGAAGAACTTCTAAGTTTCGAAGTTGGATATTGTGAAAGAAAAAAATTGTTCATAATCTTTAAAAAATATAGGCATTTCATCCACCATTCGATCATAATGATCTCAAATTTATGATGATTACCATGAAGATTAATTCTAAATAAGATGATCTAATGGTGAATATTTAAAATCTTTTGGGAATATTTTAATTATTCTTGTCAACTTATTGCACATGATGAAGCTTCGTCTTGTATTAATTAATACACATGAAAATATGATTGATCAAGCCAATCTGGTGAGGCTGAGTTCGATTAATTGAACAGGGAAATGAATTAAAATATATATTGAATACATTTTATGAACATGTTATGGAACCTGAAGCTATTGAAAGAATACATTGCAACACAATAAATTACCATGTGACTAGTTTTTGATCATGTAATCACTTTAAGTCACTAACTGATAAATCCAAGTTATTGTGAGATTGTACTGATATTATCTTAATAAGATATAAGACATAATAAAAATACATTCTCTAAACATAAATTATTATTAAAATTATTTCATATTTTTCTAATGATATTGAAAGAGGTAATCACATGATCAATAGAGTGATTATGTAAAGATGAATAATTGACAATGGAGGATAACTTGGTTATTCCTATGTTTCTAAGAGAAGATGAGGATATCATCATTTGTAATCACCTAATAAATTTTGGGTTCTTGAATAAGATCACACATGACACGAATATCACAAGAACTATCCTTTAAAATTATTTTTTTCGTCCAACAAAAGTGATACGGAAAATTTAAAAATGTGTTTGTGAGAGGGAGAGAGAGGGATCTCATATAAATAGAGTAGCCACAAGATCCATTGTCATGAAAGAGAAGTATCTTATAAGACCAAGTTATATCAAAGAAGAAGTTATCTACGAACAACATCTCATGTCATGTTAAACTGACCCACAAAAAATATCTACTCTCAAAATGGAGTTATGATAGACCTATAGACAGTGCTTTGATCTTATGGAGAATATATTTATTCAATTAAGAAATTAATAAGAATCCATAAATGCATTCCAATATTTCAAATGATTTTAGGGTATACATGAAATACATCAGATCTTACAAAGGGTTGGATTGGAACACATGGACACAGGCTATTTCATGTGATTGTTAACCTATGAGATGAACACTTCCCATGACTGGGTTAATGAGACACCCCTTTTCTTATGATGCACTTGATGAATCACCCTAGATATATTTGGGTATTGAATAGTTATTGAAGTATAATCCGTGTAAAATATTATTTAAATCATGAAATGAACATTAGGAGATTCACATGTGACATCCACATCTTGCGATGATAGTGATTCATCAACCTGAAAACATTTTTTTAGACCATGTGAAGCATTATTTTGTTTGTCACAATACATTTGTAAAGGCTCAGTTATATTTTATGAAGGTAATAAGTATATATCATAACCATTATTAGATCTCTTACTTCTCATGATACACTAAATAAAAGAGGTATACAAAGGTTGAATGTTGTTTACATAATTCAGGAAAGCATAATTGAAATACCTGAAATAATTCAAATGTCATGCAATCCATGAATGGTATGTACTTGGTAGAATTGAGTTGATAATTAAATAATAATAAAATTGATATTTTTGAATTATTTGTTCAATATAAAATATTGATGAATATTATTTTAACATATTTCAGACATTTCAGTGAGTCTGGGTCTACATTCATATAGATGGAGAGCCAAATTACTATTTCACTAGGTTATATGGACATTACAAATGATCCGAATTTATTAAGAAAATATGAAATACATCATCAGTTATTATCGATTATTTTTGAAGAGTAAAAATTGAAGTTAGTTCCTACAATCTCATAGTGGATGATTTAATATCTTCATACAATTGATTAATCCTTCATCATAGGTGAAGTATTCATGTTAATGTTTGAAGATAATTTAATTTTTCATTTTGTAATCAATATTAGAGGGTGTCTCTTTTTTAGAGTTAGTGTAGAATTATTTTAGCTGATGATCAAATAAAATGGATTCTCTTGATTAGAGTTGGAGAATTTTAATCACTTGTTTGGTAGTGAAGAATACATGTTGGGTAAACAACATGGAATTGAGTAGGACTTTTACCAAAACCTATAACTACTATTAGTTAAAATATCTATTACTACCACAAAAAACACGGATATTGAGAAATACTGTAGATTGGATCGAGAAATATTGCATGTTTGAGAGGTTGAATGTGAAAGAAATATAATTCATAAAAAGAATCCACTAATTCAACCCTCCCATATCAGTGGTCAATTCATTACGTGAAACCATAATGACATTATCATATATAAAGACAACAAATTCATCAAGAATAATTATAAATACTCTATTAATTTAGTCCATGATGATTTTATGTTATTTTTTCATTATGAATGGCATCACCCAGAACTCATAGTGTTCGCATCATGCCTGGAATTTTCTCTTCTAGATATATTCTCTCATAACCTTTATCTAATGAAATTCAATATGAATTAAAAAATTTTATAAGTGTTGAATACATTTATTTTTTCATAAAATTAATCAAACCTTGGTAATGGATACTTGTTCATTATATTAATATGTTTTCCTTGATACTCAATATGAAAACATATTATTCCACACGTCTTGAAAATTAGCATTGGTCCATCCCATGGTGATGTACTATGGCATGTATTCTATTTTTTCAATTATCTGGTATTTTTTAATCAAGACCTTTAGTTTTATTTCTTCTATACTATAAGGTCACTTGGATATAGTTGTGGGTCCTGGTAAAATTTTATTAGGAACTCTACATATTAATCATTTGGAAGAATAGACAAATCTTCTAGAGATACAATCGCCTGGTCTATTAAAATGGGAGTTTATTCAAGGTTTATTAATTCTTTTGACTGAACCATTTGATTGAGGTATACATATTCATTGGGTTTCACCACCCACACAATTGAGGGATTCGCTAATGATGATTTATAATCATCCTTACATTTTTATAAGAGCTTATATTAACCTGGAATATGAAATAATATTTCCTTATCTTGATAACTAATGTGAGATCTATATATTGATAACCAATACATTCCCAGTATATAATTAAATTATAAAAAGGATAGGATTATGAGATTTTTTATAGTAATTTTCTAAAAGACGCTAATAAGTGAATAGTCCAACACATTGGTAATAAGGATTTCATCACTTGGCATTTTCACATTTTTTTCTACATCAATGTACTTGGAATTTAAATCAATAGTTCTAAAAAAAAGATGGATATTATAGATTTTATAAAACCTTATTAAAATTGAAAAATCACTATTCTTGAATGAATAGTAACTAAACCCAGTATGATTTCATTTTCATGTTCTATCTCACTAGTGAGGGAGGAATAATATTTCATTTACTCAATTAGTTTAAGAGAATGATAATATTTATTCTCATCTAAGGCCCTTAGTTTTGTGAAATGATTTATATATTTCCCATGTTACATATAGTTAATACATTGAACCATATGTGGTATATTTTTTTCCTACATTATATAGAACAGTTTCTTCATGTTCATTTAATATTCACGATCTTGATTAAATTATATACAACAATTGTATCATTTACCATCCATTGTGTTAATTCCGGTGGTTATTTTTCATATCATTAACACGTGGGTGGTTGAATGTTTTTAGTATATTATCCTTGATTCACCATCTTGAAACTCCATACTTTTATTTTTCATTCCATATCCATGAAACCATTTTTTAAATTTCATATCATCCATTTAAGCACATTAAAAAATTTCATAATAATTTCCAAAGTCTAGGATAGTCAGACCTTTTTATATAGGTAATATTATACCACCAAATAATATATCTATATTTAAATAATTATTTATAAAAATACCTGATTTTTACCTTGAAAGCCTTGTGAAATTAGCCTCAACAGTTGAAATAGATTCATATATCTTAATATTTTTCTCCTAAAATTCCTTATCTATCTTGAGAATATATTTTAATTCAAGTACTTGTTAAGAAACATATTCACAATGCCTTTCCATTCCATAATGTTAACGTGGTCTTTTTGATCCATATTTAGGATATTTTTCTACCATAGATCAACTTCTAATTTTAACGGTAAATAAATAAAGAGAAATTATCATCCTTAGAATTATGAAGGGTGAAAGGGATCATTTCCATTTATTTGACCAATTTGTATGTAACATGTATATCTAATGTCCACTAAATATTGTTGATTTTTAGAAGATAAATGAATATATAGCTAATTGATCTTATGTTTTTGAATATTTATATTCTATATGGTCTGAGATATTATTTAGAAACTATGACAAGTGGTTAATTACCACCTAAAGGTTGTTAACTACACCTCCCATTATATTAGGAATGTTATTCAAAAAATTATTTTATTATCCTTCACATGTGTTATTGGTTTGGTTTCTCATGATTCCAATAATTTTATAAAATATGAAATGATAGAATGAAATATTATTCAATAAATATATATAAATTACATATTAGTAAGTGTAAAACAATTCAAAACTCATCGCTTACGGGATAAATAAATCTATCCTTTGTTATATTTTACTAATTGACATTACAAATTAAATAAATTGTTCTTCAAGAATAATATAGATTATCATTTTACAACATTTTATAATTTGAAATAAATAATTTCTATGTATTTCCTTCGTCATAGTTTACAAATATCATGTCATTAACCAAATAACACCCCCCATTAGTGTCAAACAAGTTGTGCAATTAGGCCTACTTGTTGTGTGTCGAGAGAAGAATAAATTAATACCCAACAAACCTTTTTAAGGTTTATTACCCCAAAGTTCATATGTTTTAGATCCCAAATTCACTAATTTTTTTCCAGATCAAGATTTCCATTATATTAAATAATTAATTCTATAAATTACACAAAAATTCGATGTTTTCCATTATTTAGACTTATCCCAAGGATTTTTTCTAATGTTTTAATGTATTAATTTCGACAAATAAATAATCATTTCTCTAATTCCTACTATAAATATCTATGATTTTCAATAATAATTATTAAAAAAAATTAAGACCATGAATATAACAGTAACTATAATAAAAAATTGAATTGTTTTTTATATCAATAAAATTAGGTTTGAGTAAATTAGTTAGCTCTAAAACATTACACTTTTTAAATACTTCTGTATGGTCCTCCTATTAGAATTCATATTTACCTCGGTATGTGTATTCCCCAAAGGATATACATTATATAAAGGGTAGAATAAATTCATAGTATGGGGAGGAAAAAATGTAAAGGAATAGAAGACCTAAAAAAATACAGGACGTGGGTAAGAATAATGATTGTAATTATATCATAAGGAAAAGAATCATTATAAAATGAGTTTGGGATTCATTTGAAAATAACATGTAACTTTTCATATACCTACCAATGTATGATCTTAATTTTTCTTTTGAATCCCACACTAATGTTGAGAACAAATCTATCATCGCGTTCCTTTATATCATTTAGTAAGAATTATCCATTCATAAAATAAGAAAAATTCCAGCATCATGTTCATGTATAATACTACTGATGTCATGGGATACATAACATTACTAAATTAATTAGAGTTATAAATGATTTCATCCCTACTCATCGCATTATAATATTCCATTAATAAATTATACACATGAAATAAACCCATGGTATCTAAATGGATTTCATAAAGAATATTTCAGGGAATAAACATGATTGATCTATAAATTAACAATGAAAAAAATACTTTAGACATTAAATTTTTGAATTCTCAGATATTGGACCAGGTAATAAGATATAAAACTAAATAAGAATCATAGAGATCATTTTGAGAATAAATCCTTTTGAATTATTATAATATGTGGCTTTAGAATCAAAGAAGCAAGAATATTTTAATGATTTCATATTTTGGATACATTAAATTAATGATATCATTGATATCTTCTGTCACACAAAACACTAATCTAATAGAACAAACAATATAAATGAACCATAAAATATGATAATTACATGAATGATGTAATCATTTTTTGATATAATGATAATAAGAAATAAAAATAATTACATATCAATAACATTTTATGATTAATATAAATAAAAAAATTATTTTAAACAACCATAATAGGTATTAATAAAATAAAATTTAATAGTTTATTATTATAAGATTTATAAAAAATATATATCAACATTAAACTATTTATAAATTTAAATTAATTAAGAATAATAAAACAAATTACATGCTTCTCTTATCTTAAGGAAAATGAAATCATCTTCTATGCATATCAGTGGACTACTACCAGCATATCATGATTCATTCCATCTTACATCAACCCATTCCATGGTCGGGTATAATTATGGGGTTTAAGGATAAATATTATTTTTATATATTTATTAATATCATGTTATAAAAAATTGAATTACATATTATGGATATTAATAATATCTAATTTTTAAAATATTATTTATTTTAATGAAGAGTATATAGGGGGAAATTGTCCCTTTATTATATGTAATGGGTTTATATAAATTATATTTTTCCTATATTACGTTCCAAATTTCATATATCACACTTATAAACAATGATAATGATCATTATAAAATTGTTATAATGATATTTCAACTAAAACCCCTCATAATCATCAATTAGTTATGTCATATTTGTGTTTGAGTTTGTCTAACCACCTACTTAATCAATATTGTGAATTTATATCAACATGGATATATGATATTAATTTATAGTATAATATGATATATATATATATATATATATATAATTATTAATTTTTTTTAATATTATATAAATTCATAACTCATTATTTAATAAACCTCTTTTTACTGGCAATGAAATCACTGCAATGTTTCTTTTGTCTATCTCATTTATAAATATAAAAAAATGAGGCACTCATGAAAGGAAATATAAAAAAAATTAAATAATTAAAAATAATTAATTATAGTAACATAAATGATCCATTATTGGAAATTATTTAATAATAATAAATACTAACACTACTCTTAAGAAACTCGTACAAATGATCAAATGTTTAAACACCTGTTATGGGAAAATCTCAAAAAAAACCACTACAATTTATTATCTATATTGTTTATAATTGATGTTTATGAATAGATATATTTATGAATATGGTTTTTAGGTATGTATTTATTAATATTAATTTAAATATTATTTATTTTTTCAACAAGTGAAGAATAAAATTGGACAAAGGTATGTGTTTCTTATAAAACATTTTAACCCCAGGAAACTTATTTCCTCTATTACAATATTTTTTTAGAAAGTTTAACCTACTTAAAAATTAATTTATTTTACTATAATCATATATGTTTTTTAATCAATATATTATTTTTTATTAAATGGTTTTCAGTTAAAAATATTGTAAATTTGAAAATCGGTTTTCCATTATAATATTAAGCAAAGTTTAAGGGTTTAATCTCTAATCCTATTTTCAAGAAAATATTATTATAAAAGATAATTCATATAGGGATTTTTCTATAATTATAAGACCTCTCCTAATTTTGATTTTATATTTTTGGGTTTTTAATGTCCCCAAAAAAAAATTTTCCCTATGACTGCTATTTTATAAGAAGTGTTTACTCTAATAGAAATAAACCCATTTTCCTATTATCAGTTAAGAAACCTCCCATTTTCAATTTCCATATGCATTGGATTCATTTCAAGGGTCCTATAATATTATTTAATAATTTTAATAAGTTCATTTTCTACTACTTAACAATATTTATAATGTTTTATTTTTCTATCATTTTCGGAATGATTCATTTTCATAAAAATAAGTGAATAATATCTTTCTAGTGTTCACATGTGAACATGTCATGATATCCCCTTTTCCATTTTATAAGAATCATTCTCGTTAAATTTTCATGGTTTTTGAAGGAAATTATTTTCTACCAGATAATAAAATATTATAGTTAGGATATCTTTGTAAGATAAATGATATTTCATATATCCAAAACGATTTTCCTTGAACTCCTAAAATTGTTATTCTTCTGTTTAATTTTCCTTTGACATTTTTTTTTTATGATAAT
The DNA here is from genome assembly GCA_963277665.1 of Viscum album. Lineage (NCBI taxonomy): Eukaryota > Viridiplantae > Streptophyta > Magnoliopsida > Santalales > Viscaceae > Viscum > Viscum album. The sequence continues at coordinate 899,145,900 of OY728138.1, forward strand.
GGATATTTATCAAAATTTTCCTCCCAAATTTTCTCTATAGTTGGATTATATAATTCTAATTTATTTTGTAGGAATTATCTATCACCGCCATTGTATATAATAATCATCCACTATATATGAAGATAAACTATCTTTCATTGTTATTATTTTATGAAAACTCTATATTTAATTTCTCTTAATGTGGGGTGTATCATATATTCAAAACATAAATTGATTAGTGGAATTATTTAATTATCTATATACCATTTATTTATATAATGTAAATAAAATATGTTTTATTATTTTGATTGAATTGTATTTACATATAATGGTATCTAAACATCTTCAGATACCCATTTATTTTTGTGGGTTATTGTTTTAAAGATTATGAATGGCTCCATTATATGGTTCCAATTGAAAATGATACGATATTTTTATCATTCTTTAGTTTATTTAATCTATAAAAAGTAAATAATATTCATTTTAATTTGTTATAAAACCCACTATATATCAATGGGTTATTTATGATGTGATAAGTGAATGATTTTAAATTTTTACTCATTAATATAGAGGATCTATTTTGGGGATTTTTATATCTACCTCCAATTCATTGGTAAAATTCTTATATACAATGAGAGAAGAATTTGTGAGAATATATTTCTATCTCACAAACATTGGAATTGATTGTTATGATCATTTATGTAATTTTTTCCACTAATATCTATTCCCTGGTGGAATCAGGTCACAAATTGATGCTTATTCTCATGATTATGTAATAATATCACATATCTTGTTTATTAACTAACTCATTTAATTCATATCACATTTTAGTGAAATACATATGCCATGAATAATGTTCTATGATTAGTTGGGTATGAATTTAATCATGTATCTTAATTATACCAATATTCATATTTTATGTTCAATTATGATATTTGATTATTATCTTTTATGTTTAACCTTACTAAGACTCTGATCTTGTTCCTTAAAACTTTACCAAATTATGAATGTCTGTATTCCTTATGAGATGTCTTTCTAGGGTCAACATTGGCTCGATTATAGGGAAATACTTAGAAGTATTTTAAAATACTTTTCTTATGTAGATTATCCTCAATTACACTAAACTATCCATTCATGGAATGGTAAGACTATTATTTTATTTTTAATGTTTAAATTATTAAACTAATTTAAAATAAAGAAATTTTTATCTTGGGTGTCTATAGACATTATTATAGAACTATTTAGTTATTTTTTGGATCAGTTTAGATATTTAAAAAATATGACTAAAAAATATTATTGTGAAACCCTATAGATAATTATAACGAATAAGTGTAAATATAGTATAACATCATATAATTTGTGTAGGGTAGAGGTTGTGTGGTTATCCTAGAGATGAAATCCATATTTGGATAATAAAATATAATAAGGAATCTATAATAGATTTTACTCTGAGTGATAACCTTGAAAAATACTTTTTGGGTATTAACTCAATCTCCATCTAGTGAATGAAAAAGAGTCTTAACAACACACATCATTTGTAATTGTTGAGGAATATGTCTTTGTTAATGTACCTTCAATTTATAAACCACTATGATATATTTTAATATATTTAGGTTAGATAAACTAATAAAATTTTGAATATGGAAAACTTATACTAAAACCTTGAGATTAATAAGTTAAGGCACATATTATCTGATATGTCTTTTATTAGATAAATGATAATCTGAATTTTGAAAGCATAAATTTCAATAATTTTTAGGTTTAGACTATTTTTTGAAGGATCATTATAATTTTGGGAAAGTAATTTTCTAGATTTGGCTAAAATGAAAAATAGAACATAACTTTATGAAAAGTAAATTTGACTTAAACTATCAATGGATGAAATGAATTTTTTAGAGAAGACATTTTAGGATTGTATTTTCAAACACATATGATCATTTACATTGATTTATTAATAACCATTTTGGGGATTAGTATTCATTTCAAAGAGGATAAAAAATGAATATGTAAAAGGTATTAATATATAAACAACTATGTATAATAAAGGAAAAAGGTAGAATACTGAAATGGTTATGAATCCATGAATATTCCACTTATTATAGAAAATAATATTTTTATTGTCTTTCCTAATGTATTGACGTTGGTATAATAAGAGAAATCAAATTATGTCATTATTAGATATTCTATTAAGTGTTTGATATTGATTTATAATATTATTACATATTAAAAAAGTTATTATGCTTATATGATACCTATAAGGATTCTTCATCAATAGTTTTTATTTTATGTTTTTGATACATATATCAAATGGTATCAATAAACATAAAACATAATTTTATGAAAATTTAAAATGTTTGGGTATAAATATTAAAGAACATGTCATTGAGGGATGGGTAAATCATAGATATAATATACATTTGTTTTTTATATATTAACCTTTTTATTGGTTTTAAAAATTTATGTTAGGAAATATTTGTAACCATGGGATTGATAATTTATTCATGAGATTTTTACTAAGCAGTATCACATTTATTGGATTATGGTATATATTTCCTTGTCGGTTAGTCTATAAACTAGTGAACATTATGATTTGAGGCCTAAATAAAGTGGTAATTTTTTAAATAACTTTTTTTGTTTATGTGGTTTAATGCCTAAGAGGTTCAGATGGTATTAGGAATGGTAAATTCTGGAGAATGTATTATTAAGGTGTATACATACTAGACTATATGATTTTATGGAATATTATTATTGTTTGAGGAGTTTCAAGTAAATTAAATGTCTTAATATAGTAAGTTAGAAATATTATTAAGAATAATAAATATGTTAATACTACCATCGTTTACTAATCTTTTTGAGATACAATTAAAATTGAAATGAAAAAATTTATTTAACGGGGTAGATCATAATGACCCAAGATTTTGGATCTGTAAAATTAATAATACCTTCAATATATTGTGTGGCACGAAACACTAATAAAAAAACAAACTAAAACTACAATGATATATTAATATTACATAAAGAATTAAATAATTTTTATATAAAAAGATAATAATCAATTCAATAAATAAAATTTAGTATTTTTGACTGATGATATTTTAAAATGACTATTTTTAATGAACCATAAAAACAAATATTAATAAAATCATTGTTTACTTTTATTATAATAATATTTACAAAATAATATGTCCACATTCAATTATTGATAAATTTATATGAAATAATATTGATAACTATTGATGTTTTAAAATTCATTTTTTTAAAAAATTATTATTTATATTTTCAATTTTATTTTAAATAAATTTATATATATATATATATTGTAAGTTGAATTTGATAAAAATAAATATAATTTTGTATTTATACTTTCAAAATTAGCTTATGGTTAAATTTTTATTTTTTTATGAAATAATTTATTTTTAGATGAATATTTAAAATACAGTTTTTACTAAAATCATTGTGTTTATGAATATATCAAGAATTATGTATAACATGAAAAAAATATAATTTTATATTGTGACTAAATATTTATTTTTGGAGTAAAACTATTTATTTAAAAATATTATTTCAAATTTATAAAAACAAATTTTAATGTCATGAGTAATATTTCCCAATAAAAAAATGTTATTTTATTTTTAAAAAATATATTATTTTAATTACATTTGTTTATGGAATTATTTTAAAGATAAATTAATTTGGTGATAAAACAAATTAAATCATTATTTTCATTGATATGGATATTTTTATCCAACACTTATATGTTAACCATACAAATACGTATTTTCTAAAAACAGAGTTCTACGCATCATAATGGAAACTATTAAATAAACTTTTATACACATAGAAGAAGTTTTTTAATAAAATCAAATTATTATTTTTAATAATTTTTCACATATTATGTAACAAGGTCCATTTTTCTTTTAGGTATAAATTAAAATTACTTATGTAAAATCTAGTTACTGTGGTAAAAGAAAAAATGTCAAAAGAACAAATCTATGAGTACATGACATCAAACATGTTTAAACCTATTTGGGAATGTTTGTTTTAGGACTTTTGTAATTTCCCACCCCTCCTAATTGGATTTATAAGGTGGTGATATGTTACATTACCTTAAGAAAAATCCCCATGATGATAATGTCTCGAAATAAATTCTAAGGGATTCAATAAAATTTATGGACGATTCTTAATTTTGAAAATAAAAAACCACAAGAAAACATACCATAACCAAATCCACTATATGATGAATTATTAATATTTAATACAACTCACTGTAATATCAAATGATATTAAAAACAAGCTATAACATAGTACTGAATTAGAAGACTACCATATAAATGTTAAATGTGGAAGACTAAACTACAAAGCTGAAAGTGTCTAAAGACATAACTACATAGCTCAAAACTTGCTTTGTGGTCCAAATCCACACCAAAACCCATATAAAAAAATGCACCATTAATGATATTTGATTATATAGATTTACTTGTATCCCAATAAAAATTTTCTTCAAAATCACAAATTTACCAAATCATGGGCATGTAATGAAACTCGAAAGGATTTTCCAAAATGACATCCCTACTCATACCACTAGGATAAAACATGTTAGAAAATCATATATAGTAATTTATATAAAACAATTGAAAAACATTATATAAAATTTTAAATAAATTCCATATGTAAATAGTTTGAAAGTAAAATAACCAAACAACTCTTCAAACCATTTCACATCCATATTAGGCATACTCATTCCATGATTCACACACACACACACACCCACAAATTCATGCTTCACTAGAAGTCCCATACCCATTATAGGTTTCTCATCCATCCACTAATTCATCACAAAGTGGAAAATCTTTGTGCTCCCCAATGGCACACAACCTCTATCCAGAGTCACTTCATTTTGTACCCCAGTGAAGCATTCCACTTATTTAGGGTCGTGTCGAAATCATGAAATCACACAAAAAAATATATTCCAAAACAATTTCTAATAAAACCACCATAATAAATTTCAATAAAACTATTCTTTTATCAAATCCCTTTAAAAGAAACCATTTTCATAAATACAAAAAATCCATATTTTAAAATGGCCATTTTAAAATAAAAAAATTAACATTTCATAGCCAATTTAAAAAAAATCCAAAAATCCATGAAACATTACTAAAGAAGTTTTATAACCTAGTTTGTACATAAATTTCAAAATAAAATTTAAAAAATTGACAAATTTAAAACTATTCCTTAATTTTCAAATAATAGGATCCTAGAGTGAATCCAAATAAGTGAGAAATTATGATTAAATGAATAACGACATGAAAAAGAAAACAAAATCGAGTTGAATCTCCAAAAATAAACCATAGATCCTATTCTATAACATTAAAACAATAAAATAAAATTATGATGGGATTGAAAAAATCATAGATCTATCCAAATAAGACTACTTATAAGAATCCAAGAGAGGTAAGATAAGTTGATATAAAGAAAACTACAAAAAATGAATACATACAAAGGGAGTCAGGCTTTCATTCACCACGTAAAGCCTTCATTTCACTTCTTTTTCAAAAGAGAGTGACTACATAGCCATTAGGAGAAAGAAAAAATGACATAGTGTTAAAAATAGTGAATGAAGGGAGTTTTATATGTGAATATAGTAAGATCCACTTTTTAGGATCCCACTTTTAAATTGTGCATAGTTAGTCACATGATTAGGAAAAACATGCGTTGATTGTGCACAAACATCTTACTCAAGGATAAGCTCACATTGTTGGGCCACATGGCTGTAAAAAATATGCACAAACCAAGAAGAAGTCATTTTCCACAATTTTCATGGTTTCTTCTAGGTAGTTTAATGGTATAACCAAGCTGTGGACCTAACCGTACGCCTTCCCAAAATCCCTTATTATATTATCCATGGTTTCTTATAGAATTTTCATATTTTCCACTAACTGTTCTCTAAACACAAACCTTTAAAAAAATATAAAAAACATAATAAAAGTCATCCAAGACCTCCCAGACCTTACCCAAAAACTTTATATTCATATAATTCAAAAATAAAGTGTTACATACATGAAAATAGAGGTGATACAACTTGATTGACCTTATCACTTATATTCCCCATTATTAATCAAAATTTGTCAACTTTATTTGAGTGGCACTTCCCTTTTTAAAGAAGTGACATGTATTTAAAAAAAACCACCCCTTTTAATTTATAAAATGAGTTATCCTATTCTCACTTCTTCTCAAACCAAATACATAATATTTACCCCATATAGATACCCAATAATGACCTCCAGATACGTATAGGCCTTAAATAGGATATTCTATTATAAAAATACCAACCATCAATGGTTTATCCCCTTCATAAAAGATATAATCAATGTTGGGAGGTGTGAACATCTAACCACACTATTCTATTTTCTATTTTGTTATATGATATTATTCTTCATAAAATTACATTAAACAAAATTAAATTTATTTTTTCTATATTATAATTATATATTATTATAATTATACTATAATTATTTACCACCCTTCCATGTTCCATTAAGAAAATTGAAAACATGAATTTTGTGTATGTGCGAACTATCGTCTCCAAGAAAAAAAACATATTTTTAATTATCTATGTAACAAGGATGGTATAAAAAAGGAATTCAGTGAATAATATTTGTAAATAAGACATTTTAATGATTCAAATATAATTACCAAAATTATCTCTTCATTAATGAAAATGAAAATTTAATCATCATTCATACATACATGTAGACTACAACCTCCCTGAAATGATGCATTCCTTTTTTTCATTTTTAAATACCATGGATGGTTCTAAGAAATATTTTCCAGTGTAAAAATAAATTTTATGTTGTATTAAATATTTTATTATCAATAAAAATAAAATATTTAGGATATAAATAAAAACAATAAAAAAACACAGACCTTTTAAAATAATCATAATAAGTGGAAAACATTTTATTCATTGTATGTTATGTATATATATATCTGTGTGTGTTGAGGAAGTGTTGTTTTCAACAATACTCTATCTTTTTATGCTGTTTTTTATGTTCAAAAATAACCTATTTTTTATTATAATGATTTTACAATGAGTATAATTCAAAAAATTAATATGATTTATTTCTCTATTTTGAAATAATATTTATGCGTTTAACCCGTGTGGAATATTTGTTAGTGTGTTCTGGAAACACTATTCATACTCAATGTGTTCAGAAATCAATTTAGTGTATTCTGGAAACACTATTGATACCCTACGTTGAAGAGCACAGCATAAAGATTAAAACATTCATGTACGGGTTATCAATAAAGTATGGATAAGCGACCATATGTTTCCAGAAAAGTATGGAAGAAAGAACCCTACGTTTGGAAAGAACCTTACATTTGGAATATTAGAAAAGTATGGAATAATAATCCTACATTAATATAGAACATCATGTTTGTTTCTAAAAAGTATGGTTCATCAACCTTGCTTTTGTAGATAACATTACATTGGATCATTTACCTTTTATTTTGAAGTTGATGGATTATGTATTGTTTGTTCAAGAGTTGAAGAGAAAAGTATGGAAGATCAAACTAATGTTTGTGATCAACCTTACATTTGTGATCAACCTTACGTTTTGAACCTTACATTCATAAAATGTATTATATGCATTCCAACCCTACGTTTGGCATTAGAGATTTAAATTATGACTTTACTAAAGCAACATTCTTTATGCTTATTATTGGGCTGATTTAAAGCCAGATTAAAAAGCCGAAATCTAATGTGAATCTTTGAATGATTCAAAGATGAATATTTAGGATTCAAATGATCAATTTAAGAGGATATTTTCATAGAGAAGTTAAAGAGGAATTACGACTGCTTTGGTTATTGAAATATTTGAATATCTTGATTCTAAAGGTGACTTTTTGGATCTAAATTTAAACGAAGATTGCTCGTATTTATTATATATATACCTGTATTAATTTTTTATTATAGATATAGTGGTGAAACATTGAAAAGAAGAAAAATATATTCAGGCACTTGAGTTTTTCACTGCTACAGTTTACAGAGACAATCGAGACATATAGATATTCTGTTACAATGAGAGAAAAAGCTTTGTTTTCTAAAGAATAAGACAATAAATTAATGATTCACTAATTCTAGATCAAATATCTTTTTTGAATCTACTATTATTAAAGTTTCTAATTATATTTTCAAGATCCACTACAACCAGATTGACTCATAATAACTCCTTAACTGAAGAACATCATTTCTAAAATTGATGATCAATCGACTAGAAATTATGTGTTGTTGCCATTATGAAGAACAACTGGAAATTATTTCAAAGATAAAACACTCTTTTAATTTGATTGGTCTGATTCTCCTACTAAGATGTGTGTTTGGTTCTATGTATGAACTAGAAGGCTTTGTTTTTATTAATGTTGTAAACTTGTCAACTTCCTGCACTCAGTTTTGGAACGGTCTGTTGATAAGAGGATAAAATAGTGAAAATCACCATGATCATGGAGTAGAGCATTGCTGGAGTGGACTAGGGGCCTTCTGTTCTCTGAACCACTATACATCGTGCATCCTTTGGTATTTATTTTCTGCTGCTTAATCTTTCTGATAAAGTTGAAATGATATATCATGATCTTGTGAAGAACATGTAAAATACACAATTCACCCCCCCTCTTGTGTGTATTTGGTATAACTAGATCCAAGAATTTTTATCATAGGTGGATCTTTTGTCAAAGCTGTAACAAGATGAAAGATTTTTTATACAAAGAAATGGTCGTTACATAGGAGGGTATGTCCATGGTTTGAGCTCCCAAATTCAATGATGAAAATTATGGATTCTAAAAATCAAGGATGATCATTTATATAAAGAACCTTGGATACAGAGACTATTCGAAAATTCTAACTCCCTATGTGATTCCAGAGAAACCTGAAACATGGAGTGCTGATATAGAAGCATAGTATGACATAAACTCAAAAGATATGAATTTTATCATCTGTGGTCTTAGACCAGATGAATTCAGTAGCGTATCTCAGTGTCCGACAACTTATAAAATTTGGCAGACAATTGTAGTAGTTTATGAAAGAACTGACAATGTCAGATAGATGAGGTATTTTACTGCTAAACTAAAATCTGATACATTCAGGATGTTTGAAAGAGAAAGCATCACCTAGATGAATGAATGGTTGAAAGATATTGTCAACAACATCACTTACTTATGAGATCTGATCAAACAAGATGATCAAGCACAAAAATACTAAGAGTACTACCACCAAAATGGAATGGAATTTCTGCTGCTATCAGACAATCTGCACCTGTAAAAGATTTAACAATGAGAGAGTTAATTGGAACTCTAATGATGTATGAGGCTGAGATTCAGGATGAAGAAAATGAGCATAAGGTTCTAATAAAAATATAAGACACTTTTTAAAGGTGTCATCACAAAGAAAAAGAAAAAAAATTGAGGAAAAAGGAAATAAAGGTGAAATGAGATTGTTCTAATACATCCAATTTAGATGTGGAATTGGCTCAGATAGCCAGAAACATAAGTATGTTTTATCGAAAAAAAATTATTTATAAAGTATTTTAAAAACGATTAGAAGAATTTCTAATGTTATGAGTGCAAAAAATTTGGTCATATCAGACCTGATAGTCCACAATTTAATAAAGACAAGAAAAATAAATTCTTCAAGAGAAATGACTATGAGTAGAAAGAAAAGAAGGAAATGAAAGCTACATTGAGTGTTTCTGAAGACTCCAACAGCTCATCAACGTCTTACTCCAAAAAAGAAGAATCAAATATGAAAGAAAACATGTGCTTTATGGCAGAAGCTGATGAGGTTCAGTCATACTACTCATCTAATTGAGATTATTTTTCTAGTTGTTCAAATAATAAACATGTAGCCAACTGTAATATGCTGGAAGAAAACTATGAATATTTATTTAAGAAACACAAGTCTTTAAAGACTATTCATAATGTTGTTTTAGGAGAGAGAGATACTCTACTAATGCAACATTGAGAATTAATGTAAAAATACAAATTAATTAACACTAACTGTACAGATAATGAAATTATAATAAAAACACTACAAATAGAAGTAGAAACATATAAAAGTGAATATCTTATTTTTACAAAATGAGAAAATACACTAACTGAAATACTTCAACAAATGTGATTAAAATGGAAAGAAATAAAATAGGTTGTAACTCTGAAAACCCTAAACTATATAAATATTACTTTCTTCCAAGTACTAGAAAGGTAATCTGTAATTATTGTGGAATAAGAGGACAAATATATAAAAATTATTATTTATGGTAACCGAGAATATGTGAGATTAAGAAATACTTTGTTGCAAGTTGTTTATATGATTCTGTTGATTATAGAAAAACAAAGAATGCCCGAATTCCATATATCTTGTAACTAACACGACTGGACCCAGCAGAATATGGGAACCAAAATAAACACTTGTTTAAATACCATTGTATGAAGCAGGTCACAAAATCCAAACTGAAATATGGTATATGGACAATAGATGCCCCAGGAATATGAGTGGAAACTCATTAAATTTTAGAACTTTAACTGAAAAAGATGGTGGTCTAATGACATTTATTGATAATGACAAAGGCAAGATTATTGGTATCTGAACAGTTGGTGATCCAGAATCAGTCTCAATCAATAATGTACTCTATGTACAAGGATTGAAACACATCCAAATAAGTATCTCTCAACTCTATAATGATGGTTATTTTGTAGAATTTTCTAATAATTGTTGTTCTATTTTTAATTATCAGTTTCTTAAATTTAGAGCACCAAGAACTGATAATGTTTATACCCTGGATTTAAACTCCTTGTGTAAATAAATAGAAAAATTTTTAACTACTAAAAAAACGAATCGTGGATCTAGAATAGAAGACTTGGACATTGAAATATATATGCTTTACATATGTTATCTAAGAAAGAATTATTTTTTGACTTTTCTATTCTCAAATTTATAAGTGATTGATTCTTTAGTGCATGTCAACATGGAAATCATCACAAATCATTATTCAAATCTAATAACATAATTTTTACATCCAAACCACTAGAACATATCAATATGGATTAGTTTAGAGGTTTCTGAATAGAACACTTGGCTGGTAAATTATATGTTAATGTTTTATATGATGACTATTCTATATTTACTTGGATTTATTTTATAAAATATAAAAATGCATATTTTACTATATTTGAATGTTTTTTCAAGGCTGTTCAAAATGAAAAATATTCAAAAAAAATTACATAAAGTAGTGATCATGGTGGAGAGTTTGACAATCTAGATTTTAATTCCTTCTAATCAAATATAGGTATTAAACACACCTTCTCTGCACTAAGAACTCCTCAACAAAATGGAATTATTGAAAGAAGAAATATGACTATTCAAGAAATGGGTAGGACTTTTCTTAATGAATATAGTCTTCCGACCTATTTCTGGGTAGAATCTGTAAGCCCAGAATGTTATATAATGAATAGAGTTTTAATCTGACCAATATTCAAAAATACATCCAATGAAATCTGGAATAACAGAAAACCTAAAGTAAATTACTTTAATGTTTTTGGATGCAAGGTTTACACCATAAACATCAAGTATAATCATGGTATGTTTGATCCAAAACATGGTGAAGGCATTTTCTTAGAATATTCTGCATCTTCAAAATCATATATAGTTTTTAATAAAAATTCAAGGATTGTTAATGAATCAGTTCATGTGAAATTTGACGAATCTGATCCCTTTCAAAAAAGGAAAGACAAAATTGATCAATCTGACTCTAATGATAACATGAGACTTTAGAAAATATAAGATGGTTTTGAAAAGTATATAGATGAAATTCATTCTAGTTTATAAGAACATGACATTGAAGAGGCTAATATTGTACTACCTAGACAATCTAAAACCCAAAAGAATCACCCTTTAAAAACTGTTATAGGAGACCAAGATACTGGAAAAAAAACTAGATGAAATGTAGGAAATCTTATTGAATTATCTTAATTTCAATCCCAATTAGAACCTATGTCATTAGAAGTATCCTTAGTTGATGAATGTTGGATTATAGAAATGTAGGTAGAACTAAACCAATCCAAGAAAAATGAAGTCTGGAAGTTAGTTGAAAAATCACAAAAGTATCCACTTATAAGAACCAAATGGATCTTTAGAAATAAACACGATGATCACGAAATAATAACTATAAATAAAGAAAGACTTGTAGCTAAATGTTATAATCAGGAAGAAGGTATTGATTATGATGAGACCTTTTATCTTCTATATATATTAGAATCAATTCGGATCTTTTTAGCATATGAATCTCATATGAACTTTAAATTATTTCAGATGGATGTTAATTCTGCCTTTTAAAATGGTTACTTACTCGGGGAATATTCTGTTGAGAAACTCCTAGTTTTGAAAATTCAAAAAATCCAGATTATGTTTTTAAACATACTAAATCTCTTTATGTCCTAAAGAAATCACCTAGGGGTTGGTATAAAAAATTATGTTCATTTCTATAAGAAAACTATTATACTTTTGGAACAGATGATCCAACACTTTTTAAGAAAACTGTAGATTCTAATATTTTACTAGTAAAAATTTATGTTGATTATGTAATTTTAGTTTAAAAAAAGCGTTGTCACGAGTTTTCAAATTTAATGAAAAAATAATTTTGAATGATTATGATGGGAGAAATAAATTTCTTTTTAGGACTTCCAATTTATCAAAAATATTTTCGAAATGTTTTGAATCAAATAAAATACATTACTGATTTAATTAATAAATTTGGACTTGGAAATAGTAGGAAATATGAAAATCATATTTTTACTAATATAAAATGTGACTTGGATGAAAATGGAAAATCAGTTGACAAGATGTTATATAGAGGTATAATTGAAAATTTATTATATCTTACTGCTAGAAGACCAGATATAATGTACTCATTAATTCATTGTGTTATATTTCAATCTGATCCAAAAGAATCTCATTTAGGTGCTGTCAAAAGAATCTTTAGATATTTAAAGGGAACTATTTTTCAATCTCTTCTCTATCCAAATACAACTAATTTTAATTTTATTTCATATTCAGATACAAACTTTGGAATTTATAGATTAAATAGAAAAATAACCTCAGGGGCTTGTCACTTTTTAGGGAAATCCATATTGTCATGGTCTAATAAGAGACAACACTCAGTTGCTCTGTCAAAATATAATGTAGAATATATATCTACTATAAGTTGTTGTGCACAATTTTTGTGAATGAAAACCACTCTTGTGGATTTGAACTAAATTTTAACAATATGCCTATTTTATGTGATAATAATAGTGCCATAAATATTTCTAAAAACCCTATTAATCATTCTAGAACTATGTATATTGATATTAGAAATCACTTTCTAAGAGATCATGTTCTTAAAAATGATGTATTTTTAGAATTTGTAAGCATGGAAATTCAATTTGTCGATATTTTTACTAAACCACTACCCACTACAAGGTTTTATTTTTTTAACGGGGAGCTAGGTTTATTTATTTTCAAATGAATTTCTTATTATTTTAATTTTTTATTAATTTAAAAAATATTTCACTTTGGTTTTAAACTTTTCCCATATAAGTTTTTACTTTAAAATAATGCCATAGTTACTATGTGTGTAATGACATGGGAATAAAGAATGTCAGAAATCATTTCATATTCCAAAACTGTTAATTTTATCAAAACCATTTGAAGCCCCGAGACCTTCTACCACTCGTATCTATCCTTACCTGAACCTTCAAAACCCTAGTTTTTCAAACATTCAAAAATATGTGACAATAATGACCGAAATCAAAAGGATACATAATCCTATAACCAGCAACACCAAGGGGAAACACTCGGCAGGAAATAAGATTTTTCCAGGAAAGGTGATCGATTTGGAATGGTTTTACCAGATGGATCTGATGCTGAGGCAAGCCTTAGCATTTTAGAAACTCGATAAAACCTTCAATGAGGACTTTACAAAGTTTCTATATGAAGTAGAAATTTCTACACTTTTTTAAATCAGTTCATTTCATTCTGGGAGAAGATGAATATTCAATAATATCTATGATTGAGGATAGATAATTTTTGATTTCATCTATAGAGATATCCAAAATTCTTCACTGCCATCATGAAGGAGTTTTCCACTTTTATTTAAAGAATATTGGTGATAATGTTTATAAGTCTGAGTATATTATGTCTTTTTTTGGCTCTACAAATAAAATGATGATGTCAGTGAAAGATCTTGTGCTTGACTAGAATATTTTAGCTAAATTTGTGCAAACAAGTATTTTACCGAGAATGTCAAAGATGGAGAAAATATTGTACCCTGATATATACATAATGTTTCTATTTATGAGTGATATAAAGTTGAATTTTCTATGACTTATGATCAGATATATCAACTACGGCTACCAACCAGATGCGAGGATGACCTTCTATCCCTTTGGAGGGTTCATTTCAATGTTCTTATCGAAGATAGATATGATAAGGATATTGGATGCCAGAGTGAAATGTTTCCGTATAAAAATTTTCAATGTTGGCACACTAAGGATGATTGGTTTCTTTTAGAGCACAATAAAAGGAAAACCCATGACTATTGGAGCAGAAGAAGAATGAGAAATTGATTAGGAACTACCTTCAAAATCAAAGGAAGGAGTAGCTAAATCATGAACTAGTGGATTATCAAATATAATACAATTTGAGATAGTTGATACACCTGCTGATGAGAATAGTGAAGAAGGACTTCAAAGGAAAAGTTCAAGAGTAGATCAATCTAATGAGGAACCTTTTCAATCAAATACTGGAACAATTGATCCTCTTCTAAGATAAATATTTATTAGATAATATTTAGTATAAAAAGTTGATCAGCCAATAGTTTCTCAGATTGAGGTGCCTCCTCAAATAGAAAAAGAAATTGTGCATCCAACTGTTGAAAAGCCTGGAGATGTTGAAGTGGCTATATCTGAAAATGTATAGTATACTAAAATTGTCCAAGAAGAAATATCTCATGAGGAACCAATATTTGAGGTACCTATCATGGAGGAAATCAATGAAGAAGATGCTCAGGATGTGCAAGAATATAACCTAGTAGTGAACACTTTTGAAATTCCCACTAAAATTATTGGTGAATATTTTACTATGGATGAGTCAGGAAAGGACTTGAAGGATAAATCAGTGTAAAAACCAGTATAGAAGAATGATGAGGAAAAGTTAGATATTGAATCCCTACCTCTAGCACTGATAAATCCAGTGGAAGCTCAGACTAAGAATCAAGCCCAAGGTGCCTCTGATTCTGATATTGATTATGTGGAGGAATTGATTCGCAAATTTAAAAATGTTCAAGTTAAAAATGCATCTTTAAAAAGAGAATTAAAATAAGAGAATCTGAAATTTTAGAGAATTAATTCTAGTTCAATTTATATGCAAGAAGTTGAAAATTTCAAGAAGTAAATGTTATAAGAAGTTTCAAATCACATATCTAAAATAGTGATCAAGTCAGATTTACTAGAGTTTCAGTCTTTCATAGAGAAACAATTCGCATCAATCAAAAATCGTGAAGCCAGTACATCAGGTACTTCACTTGATCTAATCAGAATATTTCTGGCCATTAGAACAGCTATGAGAAATATAAATGACGGACTGCATGATCTTTAATGCCATAATGCTCCTTTATCTGTGTTGTTGGACAATTTGAAGTTTCTTATTGACCGGTTGACTTTAAATGAACCTAGAATTAGAGTTTTTCTGAATCAATTCAATAATATGTTAAATCTTTTTATAGAAAATGAAGATATGTTACATGAGTTTTTAAAGTGAATTTGATTGAAGACATTCATCTGAATCAGGAAGGACGAGATCTCATAGTCCACTTAGGTGATGGACTAATGAAAAGGTTGAGCCTAAAACATTCAGAGATCATCGAAATAATTCAAAGGTGCTGAAACCCTTTTTCCAAAATATTATAGCCCAACATTGATTCTCATTGTCATTACAGTACTTGTAATTATGTTTTCTATAATATATATATGATTCACATGTTTATATCTCATTAATTTGTTTTACTTTACTATCTCTGTTTGAATGCCTGTAATCCAGATTCAAATATTGTTAACTGGTTTACCATAGTATTTATATAAGTTCAGTGCTACATTAAAATGTTTTATATTCCTTATTCAATCATTCTTTTTTATATCAACAAATTGGGGATAAATATGAATAAACACAAAATATACTTTTGGGATAATTCTTCGTTTATAATGGAGGGGATATTATTTTACTTTATAAAATTTTAATTTCTAATGATGGAGAAAATGTAAAAATTAGGAAATAATTTTGTTAAAATACAGTATTATTTTTATCTTTGAAAAAATATTATCTATATACAATTAATTTTGTAAGATAATTTTATTGGTTATTTAATGGGTTTTGTGATCATCAAAAGGGGGAGATTGTTGAGAATGTGTTTTTTTCAACAATACTCTACCTTTTTATGATGATTTTGATGTTCAAAAATACCATTATTTGTTATTCTAATTATTTTACTTTGAGTATGTTTTAGGAAATTAATATTAAATATCTCTCTATTTTTAAATAATATTTAAGAGTTTTAATCCATGTGGAATATTTTTTAGCATATTCTATAAACACTTTTCATAATCAATGTGTTCAAAAATAACTTTAGCCTGTTCTAGAAATATTGCTCATAGCCTATGTTGAGGAGTGTAGCATAAGGATGAAAACTGTCACTTATAGGTTATCAGTAAAGTATGGTTAAGAAACCATACGTTGTCAGAAAAGAATGGAATAAAGAACCCTACGTTTAGAAGGAACCTTATATTTGGAATATTATAATCTTATGGAAGAAGAATACTACATTAATCTGGAACTTCATGTTTGTTTCTAAAAAGTATGGTTCATCAACCATACTTTTGTAAACAACCTTACATTGGATCATTTACCTTTCATTTTGAAGCTGATAGATTATGTATTATTTGTTTAAGAGTTGAAGAGAAAAGTAAGGAAGATCAACTATATGTTTGTGATCAAACTTACATTTGAGATCATCCTTAAATTTGAGATCAACCTTTTGTTTGTGATCAACCTTACATTGTGATCCTCATGTTCATAAAACGTATGCTATGCTATTCAACCCTACGTTTGGCATTGGAGATTTAAATTAAGACAATATTAAATCAAGGTTCTATATGCTGATTATTAAGATGATTTAAAGCCATATTAAAAGCCCTAATCTAAAGCACATCTTTGACTGATTCAAAGCTATTTATTTATGATTCAAAGGTTCAATTTAAGAGGACATTTTCATGGAAAATTTTCAAGGGAGTTATGACTGCTCTGGTTATTCAAATATTTGAATATCACGATTCTAATGGAGATTTTTGTGGATCTAAATTTAAAATGATAACAATCATCTTTATTATATATATACCTATATTATTTTGTATTTCAGATATAGGGGAGAATCATTGAAAAGAAGAAAAATATTATCAAGATCTTGAGTTTTTCACTGCTATAGTTTACATATACAATCAAGACTTATAGATCTTCTGTTACAAAGAAAGACAAGGCTCTATTTTCTAAAGAAGAAGAGGAAAATCAATTGAAGATTCAGTAATTATACATAGAATATATTTTGTAAGTCGACTAATATTAATCTTCCAATAAAATTTCTAGATCTTCTACAACCGGATCGACTCGGAACTACTCTTTAATTAAAGAACATCATTTCTGAAATCGATGATCTATCGACTGTCAATTGCGTGCTGTTACAATTACGAAGAACAATTGGAAAGTATTTCAAAGATAAAATAGTCTCTTGCATTGAGTGACCGACTTCTCATACTATGTTATGTGTTTGGTTCTATGTATAAACCCGAAGGCTTTTTTTTTAAAGATGTATAGGTGTCAAATGCCTGCACTCAGTTGTGAAATGGTCTGTTGATAAGAGGACCAGATAGTGAAAATAGCCGAACTCATGGAGTAGAGTTTCGGTGGAGTGGACTAGGGGAATTTTGTTCCCCGAAACACTAAACATTGTGCGTCCTTTTCTATTTATTTTCTTCTTCTTAATCATTCTGATAAAGTTGATAGGACTGATCACGATCTTCCGAAGAAATTATAAAAGACAAAATTCACCCACCTCTTGAGTATATTTTGTACAAAACAATCCAAAAATATATTATCCTTATGATCATTTAAAACTATAATATATAAATCGTATAAACACAAAATATGATCATTATTCTATTTCTATAATGTTATTTATATTAGTAAACCTTAAAATCATCTATTAATCATGTTCTGTTGAGGTTTGTATTGCTTAAACCACCCACATGAATAGGTCTATGAATTTATATAATAATAGAAATAATAAATTTATTACTAGTGTAATATGATATAAATTTTTAAATATTTATTTATTTTTGGTTCAATAAATTTTATATCATTATTTAACTTCATTATTTAGAAATCACCTACTGTTGGATAAGAAATCACTGGGATATGCTTATTATAAATTTCATCTTCAAGGATAATGATTAAACACTTAGGAATGGAAGATGAAATTTCCAAAATTATTATAAATCATCCTTATTGAAAATTTATTATTATGGAAATGATGGATTGTTTGAGATAAACATATGTCTACACCACTAAAATTAAACAAGTACACACAATAAAAATTCTAAACACCCAATGTGTGAACTAATTTAAATCGATTTTTTTATATTCTATAAATACAATTTTTTAACATTAGTTGATAGGAAAAAATTATATTACATGGAGGTCTCAATAATATCATAACCTAGAATCCTAGAGGATCATGGTCCACAACATGAAATAAATACCCAAAGACATCACTATACTGTAACTACCCCTCAACAACATCTTCTTCATGTATAGAACGTATCTTTAAAACTCACATGATTCATAAGATCGAGTTGTATTATGTATATTAACAAGATTCTTGGTCACAATGGAGTATTTTTATGTCAAAACATTTATTCCAGATTAGTTAACTCTACACTTGTGGTTGTTAATTGATATGATTATTCCTCTCAGGTATGCTCTTATGTTGCCTGACCTAGCTGCTTTATAGCCTAGAGGCCTTGTAGAATTAATGAACATTGATGGACTAGTACATCTATTATATAGATATATTTTACTATTTTTATTTTATAATTTATTGAATAAACATTCAATGTTTCGAACAAGTTGAGTTTTTTTATTATTTTTGCTAAGAAATGATAGATTTGTGAAGATATAATTAAAGGATATAGAAATATGAGCTGAATGACCCTCTGTGCCGCATCGCTTCACTCGCGGCACGACACCAGGTTTTTTAGAAAGAATAAAATCTGAAAACTGCGAAAAATTGACTACAGGTTGGGTACCAAAAATACTCATCATGACCATTTCAATTAAATCATATTTGTGCGGGACAAGCCGTGATGAGAATACACATCATGAAATCCTAGTACACATTATGAGACACCAGTACACAACATGACGACGGTCAAACAAGAATATGATATTTTCACAGATTCAATGGGGTGGAAGAAATAGCGGATTTGAGGTACACGATGTGACGATGTAGATGTGTAGAGAAAAAATAGGTGACGTGGGTCGTAGGTTTGGACGATAGAAATCTATAAATAGATGCCTCCTTCCACTATTCCTTGACACTCGGGAATGAAATCAGACAAGGAACGTCAAGGAAAATCTTCTACAACACGGGTGATGATCCAGATCCATTCTTTTATTCTATTATACCACAGGTACTAATTCTTCTCTCTCCCACCATGAGGGAGTAGTCCACATAGTGTCATGTGATGTGATTTGTAGGGGGATGTGTGATCAAGGATATTTTTATATTATTCATGCTTTGGATTGTTTCTAACAAAATTTATCAATTTCAGTCTATTTATTTTTGTAATTGCATTACCATTTCTTGTGAATTGAATAGAATTATTTCATTACTTCAATTGATTATATTAGTTTTCACATGACCATTGTGAAAATTTAGTTGATTATTTTTTAAACTGATTTTTGGTCGCCTATTTCTTTGATTGAAGTAATTATATGACCATTATAAAGGTATAATAATAGTAATAGGGCAGGATACCAAGACCAAGGATCACTAACGATCCAATTATAACACCAGACATGAAAAAACCCAGACGTGATTTAATCCCTAGCACATGAACCAGAATTTTACTAAACCTAGAATGCCACAAATATTAATTTCAATCCCCAACCAATACTGAGGTTATTTACATTTTCTCTGAACATATCAAAAAACAAAAATTTTCTTTTCTAATTAATATAAAACATATGCTCTGTCTATGCGGGTTCGACAACATAAAATTCATTATACTACATTTTAACTAAGTATCATAGTTTGGATTTTATTATTTTTTTATGGACAACACCACATGGAACTAAAAATTCTCTAAGTGGTTTTCATGTACCAAATAATAGACTAGTGTTCTATTGTGTCCTAGAGGCCCTATGGCATAAAGGCCATTGGTGGCCTCAAGGACCTATGGTCCAAAGTCCAATAATTGTATCACATATGCCTGTTTTGGGTGAAATGTTCTACTGCTACATTAACTTCTATAATCCCTACTATAGTACTATTAAGACAAATTATAAAATCTGCAACTTGTAGATTTAAACACCGGACCCTTGGATGATGATATAGTGCATGTACCACCTAACTAAATGCTCATTGTATGTTAAGGACAAACTCTCAATGGTGGGTCACATCTTAGCCAAAATCATGTTGCAAAATCTCCAGATATGTAATGTATTTGAATCAAACTATTTATAAAATTAATAATGTCTTAGTATAGAATGAAATGATACAAAATTATTTCCCCTGGGAATGATGATAGACTAACCATGTGTGCCACCCAACTAATGACCTAGCAGTGAAATGTGCGTATATGGTTAACACATGACACTTAGAACGGGACCCTGACCGATCCCAGAGCATTCCTCACATTCCTCAGTTTAGAAATGAATTTGGATTCCCTTATTTATAATCTGAATAGCGTATGATTATGGTGGAACTCATTCTTGATCCCATTCCATTGGGTTGTGACATGGACCAACATTATTTTCCACTCATCTAATGCGCTATTTATTAAAAAAAGTGTTGATGGATTGTTCTCAACTCCTAGTGGGGGGATATTTCCATGGACATAGAGTACCACACATTTCCAAAAAATAAGTTTTTTTCAAAAATTTATCTATTCAGAATATGAAAAATGTATGAAGCTAGAGAGAATTGATACTAGGATAGTTCTCTCAGGTAGTGAGATAGGCCAACCTCAGGTACCAACCAACTAATGCCCATGAGGATTAAATGTCTTTATGATTAACAATAGACTCCTGAAAAGGTCCCCAACTAACCCCAGTACATACAACACATTCCCCAACTATGTAATGGAATTAATCACCCTATTCATAGTATGTATAGTTTTTTATTCTTGTGGGACTCATTCATGCTCTATTTCTTCAGGGTAGGGAGATGAACCAACCAAAAAGTGTGTATGGTTAATGCTCGACTCCTAATGGGGGTTCATGACCATTCCTAGAGCATGCTTTACATTATATAGTTAATTAATGGATTTAAATCTCATTTTTAGAAATATTAATTGTTTTTATTTCTTCAGTGACTTGGTCATAAGCATGTTCTCTTGGGTGATGAGTTGGGGGAACCCAATGTTCTACTCGACTATTTCCCAATGGATACAATTTTGGTATAGTTAACTCTAAAATACCAATGGGGATCCAAGTAATCCCCGATCACAGTACACATTCCATGGAAAATAAATTTCATTGAATTTCCATATTCCTAATAAATATAGTGTCCACGGATAGAAGGGATCAATCTAGATCTATTTCCCCTAGGAAGAGAGATAGCCAAACATCAGGTACCACTCTCTATGAGTATTTATAAATTACTAGAATAAATGGTTATATTTATTAAAATGTTTATTGGGTATACATATTTTTAATCTTAATTTAATTAGTCAGGATGTTGGATGCATGTGTAGAATAATTCAAGACCAATATAAGGGTTTCTAGTCACAAATTTTCAACCCATGAGATATGTTTCCATTTATAGAACATGATTATATGAAAAGGTATACCTATAAAATAATGATTTATTTTTACCATATTTATGGGTTTTCTAAAATCTATGTCATGTAATATTTTATTTTAACTTCTATCTATAATATTCAAATGTTGACAATGGTTTTTTATTAAACTATTAATGAACCCGTTAGGGTTTTGATGCTAATATTATTTTCATGTAATGATATTTTTTTATAGATAATCCAAAGTGGGGGGGGGGTTATTATAAATAATCTCATAAATTTCTTGGTATATTAATTTTATTGTAAATGTCCCCTAAATTTTTCATTTCTCATTATCATATTTTTAAACTAATGTTTTTCTAGATAGTAAAATCGACCACATTTCTTCTTCATGAGTTGAAAATAACATTTTTTTTTAAATCTTTCATAACTGGATTCTTTTCCGTGTATCATTATCAGTGATTAAGAAATTTAATATGATAATTCTTTAATAAATTGCCTTATTCGAAAAAAATTAAATAATTTTTTATCATTTTTCATATTGTTCATTTTCATCAGCATTTTAAAACCTTATCTTTTTAAAATTTACATGTGAACACATAATTAGATCACCATTATCATTTTATATGATTATTATCTTTAAATTTTATTAGTTGGAAAAAGATATTACTTTTATTCTAGTTTTATAGACTATTTTTAAATTTTTTTAAAATACTGAGGATATGCTTTATTTCTAATGTTATTTTCCTAAAAATCCTAAAAATTATTTTTCATTAAAGTAATATTCCTTTAATATAAACAATTTTTTATCATTAATATTCATAAAATATAACCATACCAATTATTTTTTTAATATATTATGTAACGTGTTTTTCATTTGGGGGAATGATAAATTACGCCCTTTTTCTTCCCTAAATATTCATTGAATATAAATAAGAGAATATTCATATGTGTTTCCTTAGTTAACACCATCTATTTGTTTCTTATAAATGATGAGTGTTCACCTATATTCCATTCATTGGTTAATTGAAAAAAATATTGGCATAACTTTATGACCTTTAAGTAAGAAAATTAAATACCTTATGTTTTACGGTCGTGATTGAATGTTATTTACCTAGAATGATATTGAATATCTTCATATATCAATTTATTTCATGGATGTATTTTTTTATTAATAATAATGATTTATTTATTAGATTAAATTTCATAAGTTTATGATCCCCAACTTTTTTGAAATGGTTCATTATGCTATAAAATGTGAATGATCTTTATTTGAATGATTTATTCTACCCAATTCATTTACATGGGTTCTTTATGATGTGATATGTGATTGAATTTTCATGTGTAACTCATAAGTATAGTTGAATTAATTGTGGGGTCCTATATCACCCTCCAATTCATTGGTTAAAAGTTTATATATCATGAGATAAATATTATCAAGTTAATTTTAGTTACTTTTATGTTTTGTAACTAACTATAACACCCCAACCCACATTTTATTGAACAAAACTTGAGCTGAGATTCCAAAAGTCCTCATGAATGCCTAGCTGTGAGCAAGAGGATTTGGGTTAGAAGAGAGTTTTTGGACACCATCAGTTAGAGGACTATAACCTTAGTAATAAAAGTGATAAACCATAAAGAAAAATAAATATTACTATATATAATGTCAAGTGGAAGACTAAGTAACATAATGTAATAATATAAATTAGACTCAATTCATACATATAAATATCCAACAACCAATTTGGAAATCCAGAGTATAGTATCAAAGGTATAAGAGGATAAATTAGAAAGTACTACAGAAATCCTCTAGATCCTATTCTGTCACCTCTACCAACTCCATAATCCTCAAATTAGTTATCTACCATGGTCTATTAAAACTTTTTTGGATCCTTAGTCATAAATTATTCACACATATCATGTTTCTTGGGTTAGGATTGAGTAAAAAAACCAAGTAGGACAAAACCATTTTTATCGTTAATACTTGCGCATAGGTATAATATTTGTATTCCAAGCTAAATATAAGTGCAAAATTAAGATTAATAAATCATATACCATGCGTTTTTATATTACCTATGGAATTATGATCCCTAACTATAAGTAATTTTTATCTGTACAAAAAGGACAACATTAAAGGATATGAAAGTGAAAATGAACTGGCCACAGGGTTTGTGATCATGTTCTCAACAGTTTCAATGTATCATGTAATATCTGACCAAATGGATATCACATCTTACCTCTATCATGGACTATTTCTCAAAACTAGAAAACCATCTTACCAGTCACATTTTAGGCCTCCACGGTGTCATATTCCGCATATTCCTTGGGTTAGTCCATGAAACCATCATATTCCCAATTCTACTACAATTACAATAGCCTTAAGGGCTTGATTCCCCTATCATGTGTTTTGGAAAACCACCATAATTGTCTCATGTATTTAAAAATCCCCCTCAAAGGTATTACCATGTCCTGATGGTCCACATATTAAGATTACCCAAAAAAATATGTCCTATGGTATAGTAATAACACTTGATGTTGTAGAGAATATAAATTCATACCATAACATGCCATAATGAGAATATATAAAAATATACATGTATATGTGATCAAAATGAAACATGAAAATAATCAATAATGGAATACTAGTGGAATAAATGATCATATATGGGTCTTGTGTGATACAAATACAAGTGAAAACTATCATGGTTGGTCATTCACGAAAAAACAACATTAGTATAACATTCAATAAAAATAACTATATAAGGATCCCAAATGGTTTGGAATTTCTTACATTCATTTTATTGAAAAAAAATATGAAACCTATCATGAGACAATAACCAAGTCACACTTAGTTCTAACAGGATCAATTCCTCACACAAATAATTCATAGAACTAATCCCAACTCAGGAAAATCAATTTTCCAGAGTGATATTCAATAATCTTACCAGACAAAAAAACATAGTTTACTCCAACATACCCCTCCAGATCAACCAATGAAAATATAATTGATATTTTTCAAAGGGTATTTCCTCGAAACTCTTGATTTATTACTTTTCAAGAAATGATCCATGAATTCATCATTATATAGAATTAGAATAAAAAGATTTAGTAGAATTATTCTAAATCAATGATTCATCTCAAATTAAAAAAGCTTTTATCAAGAATAATTACAAATAATAGAGTTTTTTGCACACATACATTAATTCATGATCAGTAACACAATTATATCCAACATAGTCAATATTTGAAGGAGTATATGTCATTGAGAAATTCCTTTGGGTATATATATTCATGAGGGATACATGTAAAAGTTTAAATGGGTGAAAATGGGAAATTATTGGTCATTAAAGTGGATTTTTATATCATTAATACACAAACACATATTTTGGTATCATGGTTCGAGAAATACTGTTCCAACTGTATAGGGTTTACTACAACTTTTGGGAACCAACACCATTTTTAAAACCATGTTCCAACCATGATTTCCCCCAAAAAAACATGTCACGTAGTTTCTCATGTGAGTTATAGGATTTGAAAAGTCATTCTCTTTAACCATGTTCTTCCCCGTGTACTTATACCACTAGCTACATAGTTTTCTAGATGATTAACAAAGTTTTGGAAAAACCAAGATCTTACCATGAACCAAAAAAAGTCCTCTAGATTTGTCTAAAACCAATAAACAAACCCCAAATCTCAGACTCAATAATTCATAGTTCAGAAAATAGGAAATAAATTCTTGAAATAAACATGTGATGATTCCAAAAATCCAGGTCTATTTGAAACTTTTCTTCTCAGTACAACTCAACATTAAGAAGTGTTTCTTGGAATGTTGCTCGAATAAGTCATGACACTGAGAAAAAATATTAGTATCCCACTCCCAAAATTATTCTTGGATATATTTATGAATCTATAGGATTTATACATGTGGTCTATCTTCTCTACAACACATTCTCTCTTTCAACTACAATACACATCTGGCATTCCATATATGACATAGTATCTTCAAAATAAACATCCTTATAGTTGATGAAATGAATTGGATCATACATGTAACACCATATCAAATAAACATTAAACACTTCCTGAATACTTCAGTAGAACGGATAAATGTCAATAGAATAGGACACAGCCCTGAAACCCTTTTATGTCATGAGAAATCCAAGTAATCATGGGGCTTTCATACAATTCTTACACAAAATTTATTCTCAGACTAATGAGTCACCCTTAATAAAACTCTATCACTAATAGAGAACTCCAAGGGTTATCTCCTATAGTTGGTATAGAATCAATGAAAACCATGAGTGTTTTTCACCCACATATAGATTATTAATATTCTTTCAACTGTGTATTATACCAGTCTTTGAAAACCTAGAGATACCTCACTTAACTCATTCCAACCCAGAGGTGACAACATAACATACCATAGAGAGCCTAAAATGGTCCATCTAAATGTAATCCAATAATAAATTATCATAGGAGAATTAAAAAAAATACAAGATGAATATGGAATGATATAAGTAAATACTATACTCATTCTCAGAACATGTTCTCCAGAATATGGACCATCCTCTCTAATTTAACATCTTATTGGAGGTGATATGATGTACTCAATTTCATCTAAGTACTCAATGATTTATGAAATCCTTTTATAAAACATAATGTAAAAAAACAACTCTATTAAATAAAATTCACAAGGATGGTCGCTTTATGTTTATAATATCCTATATATATAGATTTCTTAGATCATCTACTGATCAAGTCTCATAGATTGGAAAAAAATGTGCAACTTTCATCAGTCGATCAACTATCTCCCACACCGCACCATGAATCATTAGAGTTCATGATATTCCCATCACAAATTCCATCATCACATCATCCCACTTTCACATTCACATAATAAGTTTTTAATGTAAACCACCTGGACAATGTTGCATGACCATTAATCACTTGTAGGTTAGTCACAGTGAAACTAAACTAGTGATGCCCTTCTTCATATCAGTCCATATGAATTGGCATTGAATTCCATGATTAATATTTTTTATGATTGATCAAATATTAATTTTAAAGTATTAAATTATATAATCTATTATTTCCAAAAATATTTTGGTTCTACAATGTACCCATAAATGTAGATGACATCATCATTGTCTGCAGACTCTTCTAGAATTAGACCACAACATACAATTCATTCTCACATCACCAAACACTTAGGTTTTAAAAATTTCCCTACATTTACTCGGTATAGTTTTTCTCCCATACATCACTATATATATTTATTTTTCCTAAGTGGATAGTGTATTATAGTCTATGTGAATTTGTAAATAGTGAATTATTTATCTCAAGGTTAGATGGTTCACATAGTCATGTCTTATATCTCATGAATCATTCTTCATCATTTCTAAACATTGATTATCCCCCCATTGTTGTTGATTTCTAATTCAATTTTATCTCAATTTAATCAGTATGAGATTTTTTTTATCAACTCTATAATGGATATAATAGTAATAATTTGAGCATGTTAGAAATTATATCTTTCATTATGATTCCCATATCGATCATTTTTTATGTTTATGATAATTGGAACCTTTTTAATATTCATTAGGGAAAATATAAAAATATATTTTCTACAAATATCATATTAAAAATTACTCACCTATCTAGGGTGGTAGATATTTAACTAATCATAGTCCATAATTGTCTTCAACCATCTTAATTGGTGAATGTTCTACTACTTTTGTGTTAATATAAACCCAATGAACTTAGGATCCGTATATATATCAAAATTCACTCAACAAATTTAGTGCCTCAAAAAATGAAATATGAAGATGACTACAATTAACTATATAATGTGTGGTAGATAGTTCTCCACATGGATATTGAATTGTTGAGAGTCTCAATCTATCATATTATCATTTTACATTAGCATGAACCATAATATTTTATTTCAAGATCATTGTATATCAAAAAAAATTACACGCTTGAGGGTAGTGAGAGTATATGTGAAGTGATTAGCCTCTTATTTTACTAATTAAATATATGTACACATTAGTAAGTCTATAAATACATTACAAACATCCTTGTTAACATGGCTAGTGGACTAGTGAATCATTATAAATTTCATAGAAGGATTCGACAGTATCAAAGTAATCTAAGAAAACTATAGATCTTTATGAAATTTGAGGGTCTAGTCCATTACTTAATCACTTTTTTCTTTTAATAATCCACATATTTAATCATCATTATGGTAACGTTCCCCATTAATGTGACTTGATGCATCCAAATTTTACTTTTACATAAAATAAAATACATATTATCCTTCCTTAACATTGTTATCACGATATATAGTTGATCATCATGTTATTTTATTCACATAGAGTATGTGAGAATACTGTTAATAATGAAATCCAATAAAATTTCAAGGTATACTTTAATGACTCTAATTGATAATTCCATGAAGATTATAGGGGAATTTTGTAGTCTAAATAGAATCACCAAGAATGGATAATTTCAATGTTTGTTATGAGTTTTTTTCTTCTAGATATCTTTTCTCTTCACCATTAAATGATGATATCCAGAATGAAGAACGATCTTTTGGAAGTGTTAAGATCCTTTTTGTTTTTTTGAATTTGTGGTCAATCCATGGTTGTTCATTCTTTCCCTTTATAGTGAATTTATTTAGATATCATTAGTCAATGAATGTCCACATTCATCTATCATTCTTCTAGACAATGAGTATTTGTTCACCCCATGGTGATGAACTTCGGTGTTTGAACTATTTGTCAAAATGTTATTTCAGTTTCATTTACAGGTTGTCTTGTTTTATTAGGGACACCCTTTTAGGGATCCGGGATATATTTTTGGATCTATTTATTTGTTATTTTGTCATCTAAACCATTCGATATGGGTGAAACACAAATAAATATTCATTAAATACATTAATATACTCCCTAAAATTGAAATTTTATTCAGGTTGATTCATTACCTTTAGTCAAAAAAATTATTGAGATATAATTATTAACTGGATATCACAACCCATAATGTTAATGTATTTTATAAAGGGGACTCATAATCTTCCATACATCTATATAGAAGCATATGATGATTTAGAATATGGAATAATTTTTCCTTTTCTTGATAATTTATGTATGATCTATATAACGGGAGACAATCCATGCCCAATATGGTATAAAATTATACAAATAGATGGATTCCACGTGTAAAAACCTAGGTAATGATAGAATAAATCATTTTCATATTTATTAATATGAACTAGATATTTATATTGATTATAAATAAATCATGTAATTTTTAATCTAAAAGGGAATCGTTTTAATTATATAATTTTATCATATTATTTTATTTAAAAGATTGATTTATAAATCTTATAATTTTAATTTACAAAATATATATAATTTTTTACATTATAATTTCAAAATATATTTTGGTTGAAATTTTTGTATTTTTATAAAATATAGACTTTTTAGTGAACAATTAAAAAGAATGATTAAATTTTTTTAGTAAATTAATTAATTTTTTTTGTCCAATATGTTTTGAATGTAATTCCAAGTAACATATTTATTAGTTAGTATAAATCGAAGATAAATAATTACTTTTTGACCAACTTTATAAATTTTTTATATTACATTTTTTTAGGTTAATAGATGGGGTTTTCTTAATAATGTTCTAAAAAGCATAATTTTCTCCTTTGTAATTAATTAATATAATCCTTAATGGGGTATTTTTTAAATTAAATTTATATTTCTATTTATCAGAAACTATTATTTTGGTTTTCTAAAATGATTATTATTAGCCAAATAGGTAATATAGAATCGCATTTTTCCAAAAAACACTCTTCCTAAAAACACGATGTCTCCCCACTACTATGAGAATAATATTAAATTAAAATATTCAAATGTAGAGAATTTAATTTGGAAAAATGGATTCCATATTTTTAATATTCATAAGTTATAATTTCAAATGATGAAAATATAACTTTCTTCAAAATGTATTATTGAATTTTTTTTAAATTAATCACAACAATTAAGGTACAAAAGAGTTTAACAAATGGAAAACGTCAAAACTAAAGGAAAAAAATGAAATAGAAACGTGTGAATAACCAATTGGGTTCAATATTTATACCTTATAACTTATAGGATCATGTTTTGGTCATTATTTTATCCAATCAACATTGAAAAAAATTGGTGAACTTCTCACTTTCAGAAAATTACAAGAGTTCGACTCACATCCCTTGTAAAAGGCTACCCCTCTCCTCTCTTCATCTATATCAGGAACATTTACTCATAAAATACCTAT
The DNA here is from genome assembly GCA_963277665.1 of Viscum album. NCBI lineage: Eukaryota > Viridiplantae > Streptophyta > Magnoliopsida > Santalales > Viscaceae > Viscum > Viscum album. Next base: position 899,176,347 of record OY728138.1, read on the forward strand.
AAAAATCACTTATAAAAATATATAATATTATTCTAGAATCCTTAAATTGGTAATATATACAACCTATGATGTAATGTTTTTCAATCTTAAATAAGATACCAGCAGATGTGGTGACGTTCATAAAAAAACATTTATGTTTTATTTCCTCCGCCACAAATTTAAATTATTAATTTATTATAATGATATAATAATATAAACATACTAAAAATATTAATGTGTTATTATTTTAATGGTATGACCTACACACACATGCACTTCCATCATATGGTTCACCAAATCATCATTCATGTGTATGGAGGACTATCACCTTGTGAAACGAGGTCGTTCATATTTCCATTACCACATATCATGGTTGGGAATAATTATGAACATACTATTCATACATTATATTTAATATATTTATAACATAATTATACATCTAGTTTCATTATATCATTTAAAACCTTTTTATATTCTATACCCCAAGGGATACAATAATATCACTCGAGTGTACGGAGGACTACCATCTCAGAGGTGATGCGATGTGATATTCACTAATGTCTTACCTTGAAGGGAATAAGGGTAAATATAATGAAAATATATTATATAAATGATAAAATTATTAAATTAATGACAAAATAATATTTATTTAAATATAATATTTCAATTTCTTCTTACCATTTGACACTCTTAAAAGTGAAAACATTGTTCATGGATTTGTGGAAAATTACTTCCTTGAAGTGATGTGATTCTTATTTGTTTATAAAAAATACAATAATGATATATATTATTATTATGATTAAATAATATGACATTTATGTTATAATTATTACTCTATAGTGATAAGTGTTACATAAATTCCTTCTATAACGATCAATGGAATAATGGAAATGTTATTCATGATTACGCATGGCCTAGCATCACTAAGATATCAATGTTAGTTCCTTTTACATAATATTAATTCATTATTGATCTAAAAGATTAACATTTTTATAAATATGAAAATTATTTATTTATTACTATTATGTATATGTTTAAATAACGACCCCATTGACTATAGTCGACCTACCAAAGTTCTTTTTGACACAAAATCCAAATATGGTCAAAACATCCTATAAAAACATAATTTGTTACGTAATGGAATATAACATGGTAATTAATGAAGTAAAAGTAACAATAAATATGAAATTTTTTCTCAATAGTGTAAATAATTAACCTATGTTTATTATTTAGGAAGATAAAGTCACACATGACAAATTGGACTCAAAGTAAGAGACTTTATCTCAATTTCCATTATTTGGGAAATTTCTTTATCATATTAACCATTATTATTTTATAATGTTTATATAAATAACCTTTAAAATGTTATATCATGAACTTATCTATTATCATGATATTTAATTATTTCTTTAATTTTATTCTTTCACAAGGCCCATGACTTAAATATTTCCAAAGTGATAGGGGGCATTTATTCTAAAGAAATCCTCTTAAAATGTGTTTATTACAAATATATTAATCTTCTATGTACATGTCAAAAATTATATTTGAAATGTTTTATATATAAATAAAGGATTTATATATTTTATTTTATATCTATTTTACTTTATTTCAAAGGTATTCAAAAGGAATCTTTTTTAAATGTTTTAAATAGAATGTTTTGACAAATAAAAAATAAAAAATTGTTTTCTAAAATTATAAAAACAATAACCATTCATTTATTCTAGAAATTTATTTGATTTCTAAATTCCACTAAAATGTATATTTTTTATTAAATAAAAAATCATCATTCTAATTTTGGGTATTTTGGTATAGGAAATGTTTTTTAAAAGAAAATTGTATTAAAACATGACTTTTTGAAATAAATGGTATTTTGATATCTGAAATTTGTTTACATAAAAGTTTAAAAGATTATTTAAAATGATAATTTTTTCTTAATTATTTCTTTCATGGACATTATAAATTATGGGTATTCCTAGATAACACTAAGTGAAAATGTTATAGATTATACGATGGGTGATCCCATATTTCATTACAATGCATTGGTTAATGATTATGTTCTTTAAAAATTCTATTGTATGTTGACCATATAGTTATTCTAATTTTTAAAGGTAATGTACGGGATCTATAAGGGTTATATGAGATGATTTTCTAAGGTACCTAACTGAATTTTGTATCCTTACTAATCAGTTTTCATAGAAATCATTTGTTTTAAAATATTAAAAGAAATGATCCATTCAAATGAATGATATTTCCTTTTTATAGATAATACTTTATGTTTTCATGTAAGGGTTTATTTCATGGGTTTTTATGATTTCCACTGGAATCATAGTTTACTTGTTTTTCAATCCATTTCTGAGTTTTTTATCTTATCCCATGATTTTAAATGTCTTTCATAGGATTTTTTGATGATTAAGTGATTGAAAGAGAATAATTTTAACATCATGAAGTTTTTTATAAAATGAAATCATTTTTTGTTTTAAAAGTTATATAAGTTGTGAAAATGGGTGATGATCAGAAGTTCCCACATTGTATTATATAGTTTTTTATTTATTAGTTTTGAAATAATTTTCTAGAACTCTAAAACTAAAAGGATAATTAAGTTTTTAAAAGTAATTTTTTTTAATAAAACTCAATATTATGAAATGTTCAAGGATATGGCCATATAATTGGTATCGTAGGTCGGGTTAGATATCATTTGAGGTTATGAAAATGATAATATAATTAATTGAATTATATTACATTATGTTCATGTTAAAATGATATAAAAATTGAAAATTACAATATTTCTTCATGTAAAATATTTTATTAATAGAAAAATCCGTACAGTAAATAGGGATTCTATTGTGGGATGGAACCGAGTTGAAGGTATCCCTCCAAATCAGCATCCTGATATGGTTGGAATCAGAATAGAACAATTTATCTTATTGATGGATATGTTGAAATAATTTATAAATGGTGGTGATATTCATTCCAGAGAGGAAAAAAATCTACCACAAAGGAACATGTCTCTTATAGAGGATTTCATGAGGCAACATCCCACATAATTCAGTGTATAATCAGACATGATGATTGTTAAAGTATGTATTAATTCATAGGATAAGATTTTTAATTTCATGGGATGTTCAGAATGTTAAAAGTCATTTCTTTCCATTTAACTTTTTAAATGTTAAGTTGATCGATTTTAGTATTTTGTTTAGAATTTTATTGAGAAATATGATCTTGGTGCCATGGAATTTGATGCATTTAAGGATTTTTTTTCTTCACAAATATTTCCATAGGTTTTTTTAACTCAGAATGGAAATAAAATTCCTAGAATTGAGAGAGAAATATAAAAATTACATATCTTCATATAAAGAAACCGTCACAATATTGACTAGGTTTGATCCATATATTTTTTGAGACACCGATAATAAAATATATAGGTTTTAATTATAATTAAAATGATTTCTATAAATATCTTTGGTTGCACAGAAATTTAAAAGCTATGGGAATGTTGTAGATTTAGCTAAAAAGATTGAGATGGTGTTGTCAGACACTTATGTTCCTCATGACGATGAAAGTAAAAAGAGGTTAGGATGTCGAGAGAAGGGTAATCATACATCAATGAAATATGGAGGTAAGATATTTTTTTTCTCATCTATTGGTAAGTTTGGTAAAAAGAATGCTGGAGGATTCCTTATAATGTTACGAGAGTGTTGCTGATATAGAATGTTTGGACACATAGAATGTGAATGCAAAGGAAATAAATATTGAAAACACAAAGAATGGGGTAATTGATTTCAATACAATGGTAAGATGGTTCTATTGTAATGAGTTGGTCATTATCTTAATTCATGTCAATACTTAGTTTTATCGAATGGAAATCATCATGATTTGAAATATAAGGGTGTAGTGAGACCATTTTCTTCTATTACAGTTCGGCCATGAAATAATGTGGGGTAGGTATATTACATGTGTAATCAAATTATGCTAATACCATATTTGACTATAAATATTATCATTCTTTCATCTATAATAAATTTGAATATAAATTGGAAATGTCACCTAATTAAAGAATGAAAGAACTTTTGGAAAAAAATCAATGTGGAAGTATCAATATAACCAAGATTTATAAAAATCATCAAATTGTTATCAGTGGGATTGTTTCTCCTGAAAATCTTGATGAACTGGCCATTATAGGTTTTTATATCATTCTTGTAATGGATTACCTTCCAGTTTATGAAGCTAAGATAGATTGTGGTGATAAAAATGTTGTGATCAAAGATTCAATTCCTTTGATAAATTAATAAGAAGTTGAGAAATTGATTACATATGGAAGTAAATGTTACCTACTCATATTATTGAAAATGAAGAAACTATTATATTAGTGATGTACCTGTAATAAATGATTACATGGATGTTTTCCAGATTATTTTCTAGGGGTTATTCCTGATCAAGATGATTAGTTTACAGTTGACTTAATACATAATTCTAAGCCAATTTTTAATACCCCTTATCGAATGACACATGTGGAAGTTTTAGAATTGAAAAATTAATTCCATGATTTATTAGATAATGGTTTTATCCGACTACATACTATACCATGGGGTTATAATTTCTCATTTCATAGAAATAAAGATGGTTTAGTGAGATTTTTTATTCATTATATAGCCTTGAATAACATTACTATTAGGAACATGTATCATTTTATTCATATAAATGATTTTTTTGATCTGCATCCTGGATCACAATATTTTTCAATTTTTGACTAGAGGATGGGGTAGAATCAGTTGATGGTTAAGAAATAAAACCTTACTAAGACTTCCTTTTAGACTAGTTATGGGAACTATGAATTTTTAGTTATGTCATTTGGGATATCAAATTCACCTAATATATTTATAGAAATTATGAATATAATTTTTCATGAGTTCAGGGATATGATTTTGGTTGGGTTTATTGATTAAATTTTGGTGTATTAGAATATTAAAGAGGAACATTAAATAAAACTATGGGTTATCTTTTAAACCTTGAATGAATAGAAAATAAATATACAATTTATCTATGATGAATTTTTGTTGAAATGTTTTTTCATTCCTTGTTAATATTGTTTCTAAATAGAGAATAACAATTAACCCAACTAAAACAAAAATTTTTGATGAATGGACAAGAATAAAATTTCAAAGTGATTCATAGTTTTCTTAGATTAGTGGGTTACTACATAAGGTTTGTTGAAAAATAGTTCTCAGTTACCTAGGCCATTGATTAAGTTAAATAAAAAAGTATTTAAGTTTTTTTAGACAAATGATTTCGATGATTATATTTAGGAACTAAAATGAATATTGTTAATGCTCCATTTTTGGATTTTACTTCTAGAAATGGTGAATTTATCATCTATAATGATGAATCCTTAAAAGGACTTAGTTGGGTCCTAATGTTGAATGATCAAATAATTGCTTATGCAACATAATATTTGAACCCCAATGAGTTAAATTACCCCAAATATGATTTGGAATTAGATTGCATTATTTTTTCTTTAAAATTTTTGACACAACATTTGTATGGATTAATGTGTGAAATACATACTCATAATAATAGTTTGAAAAAATTATTCACTCAAAATGAATTTAACATGAGATAGTGAAGTTGTATTTAACTAATCAAGGATTATGATTTCATGATTCATTATAATTTTGAGAAAAACAATGTTTTCAATGCATTGATTCAAGAATGTGACACTACATTAACCATGTTACTTTTGGAAAGTCTCTCTTTAGTTAATGATTAAATGAGTTTTCTAATAGAATTTGTGGATGTAGGGTCATCCTATATTTTGTTTCATGTTTCAGTACAACAAAAAATTTCATAAATAATTAAGAAGGATAAGAATGTTGATCAATATTTGTATAAAAAGGTAGAATACATTAAGAGGGTTAAGTAACCTAATTTTAATATTGATGAGAATGTGCAATTAAATTTGGAAAAATATTATTTGTGACTTATGATTTTTTCTTAGGGAATGAGTTATTTACTAAAGTTTAATGTTTTCCATTCTCCATTCATCTAATCAGAACTAAGATGTACAAAGAAAATTGGGTGTATTGCAAGTTGAATTGAATGTTAGGATATAATACTGAATTTACCATGAAGTGCTTGACTTGTTTGTTGGTTAAATCAGAACAATAACTACCAAAAGGGATGCTTCAACCCTTTTAGTGTTAGAGTGGAAATGAGAGAATATATCAATGGGTTTCTTGTTAGGATTGACAATGATATTTCAAGCTAACACTGTGATTCGGGTTATTATTGTTTGACACTATAAAACAACACATTTCATTAACATTTGAGATATAATGAAAAAATATTATCTTTCTCAACTATATCTAAAATAGATATTCATGTTACATGGGGTGAATTTTTCTATTATATCATACAATTCTCCTAGGTTCACTTATAATATTTTTAAAGGACACCAAAAGTTGTTAGGTACTGAATTAAATTTCAGTACAAATTTTCATCTCTAATCTAATGGATAGTTCGAGTGGAGAAATCAAATTGTTGATGTTATGCTTTACTCTTATTCATTGGATTACCAGGGAAGTTGGTATCAATATATTTATTTGTATGACTTTTCTTATAACAATTGTTTTCATACTAGTATAATGATGGAACCATTTGAGACATTATATAGAATGACGTTCTAGATAGAATCATTTTGTGATGATGTCGGAGAAATAAGGATTCTGGTTGTAGAGTTGGTGGAGGATAGTGTAGGGAAATTTTAGTTGATTCAATGAAACAAGAGGATAACTAGAGGTTTAATGGAATGTAACAAACAATGCATTCACAGAACGCACCAAAAATTCCACATTGGATTCAATTTCTCACGACCGTTCATCCTAATATAGTGTGCTCCTCTTAGGATGTGGCTTCTCTGGTGACCTGGAACCCCACCTCACAAGATGCTGATCTTTCACCAGGTTTCCTTCTGTGTGACATGACATATACAGAGAAACTCTTTATCTTCTTATAGGTGATCTCATCATTCTTCCAATACTTCAAGATATGACACTGTTAGGTTGCGCCTGTCGTCTTCCTTAGTTCAAGAAGGTATTCTGTGATTGGTATCAGGTGGTCATCATTATTTCAGGGTTGTTCCAACTCTAGATGGTGTGTTGAGATCCAATTCACCCTTATATTCCTCCTCAAGGGCTGGTGTTTCTCCCCCAGTGATGTCCCCCAAATATGACCCGGGCGGGTTGTAGAATGATTACATGGCCATGGTTACCTTTAGACTGATGGCTGGTATCTATCCTTCATGCAACAGCCTATCATATATCCCCTTAGTGGTGGATATTCTGGAGGCCAAGCACTGTGCTAAGAAGATTCCGATGTTTTCCCAACTAATGAAGATAGGATGTTTCTTGTAAGCTGACCATGTCAATCAACATATACGGATCTTCCAGAACTCATCTGGAAGTGTGGACCTTGTAGCATCTTCCGATCAATACATCCCGACAAAGATCCAAACAATTTTTCACAATTTCTTCATCTACTTCATGTATGATAAGTCTGAAATCCAGGCTAGGGAAGCACATTAAAAGGACATGGTAGCCATCAATCTCGGTAATTTTAAATGCCTGGTTGGAGGGGAATTCAACGTGATTATGGAGTGATTAGAGATGAAAGGGCGGGGCGAGTACTCCAAGAAAGTAAACTGGGATGTCTCATCATGCACCTCTCATCTCGAACTCGTTCCCATAGATCTCGACTTTTCAGGTGATCAGTTTACATGGTTTAACAACCAAAATGGGAAATAATTGTCCATGGTTCTTCCTAGATGGATTCTTAGCCAATGACAAAGCTACCACTCATTTCATATAAGAAAAGGTAACACATTTGTTGCACTCTGTCTCGGAACATTCACCAATTGTTGTGCAGCTGTCTACCAGGTCTGAGCGTTGTAACCATTTATTTTTTTATAAAGAATGTTCACTTAATTAGACAACTCTAAAGCATTGAATGAATACTGGGACAAGCCGATATAAGGGAGTTAATGGGTTGGTCTCCAGAACAAGCTCATACACCTAAAGAGTGATATTTTTAGTTGGAGTAGATCCCTCCCATCTCAGTCCCTTGATGTTGATCACCTGAGTTTGGAGAGAGACTTGTGGGAGAAAATTATAGAAAATGGTTTGGATGATTCCATTTTCAATGGTCTTACTATTAAGAAGAATTAACTCACTGAGTTGATCTTAGAGTATGAGAAGGAATCTCAGGAGATATCAAGAATTAACTGGATGCGATAATGAGGCATGGATACAATATTCTTTTAATCGTGTGTAAAATAGAAATGGGGTCTATCTTGACCCAACAAACTCTTCAAGGATGGTTCATAGTCAAATGACAAGATTTGGTGGGTGGGATGTTCATGGAGTATTTTAGATCCCTATTGGCTAGTCACAATATTCAAAAGAAAAATGTATACCCCATAGGAATTTCTAATTTATTTCATGCGTACCCACCATGGTGATTGAAAATGTTAATAAACTGTTGAAAAGATCCTAGATGAGCAGGAAATTCATGATTTGGTCAAGGATCTCGACCCAAATATCTATCTAGAACCATACATGTTCTTAGGATAATTTTATGTGGATTCATAAAACATGTTCAAGAGAGAAGTGGAGTCTGTTGTGTTTTACTTTTTAGGGGGGGATAACCTTCCGTAGGCGGTGAGTGATACATCTCTAGTTATCTTACCTAAGGTGAACCACCTATCTTCATTAATTAATTTTCATCCTATCATTATGCGTAATTTTTAATATGGTATCCTGGCTAGTGTAGTTAACCAAAATTTGTCTTTGTATTTGTCCGACTAGGTGTAAGAGAAAGGACAAGGGTTTTTGAAGGGAAGGTCAATTTAGGTTGCAATCAGTTTCACACAGGAGATTGTTTATGAGATGAACACAAATGTGGTTCGATCCAATGTAGTTATAAAATTCAGTATTGAAAAATCCTATGATATAATTGAATGGAACATTATATTAAGGTTTCTCAAAAATCCGGTCTTCTCATTGTGGTCAATGGATCTATTATACCGCTGCATCAGTCCTTCTTCGTTCTCCATCTCACCCATGAGGAAGAAATGTAGATTCATCGAATCTGTGAGATGGATATGGAATGAAGACCCCCTTTCCCCAGTCTATTTATTTTATGCAAGATTCACTTATCTTATTCATCAACAAAAGGATAGGGAATGGGAAGATTCAACCTCATCATTGTATGAGAAATCAAAGGAGAATTTCTCATCTAATGCATGTAGATGACACGATCATCTTTCTTAATGGGATCATGAGTTCTATAAGGGATTTTAATAGTACTCTTGATGAGTATTGTTTCTGTATTGGGCAGGGGGTCAATCTGGAAAAATAATTTTCCTTATATTCAACAGATGCTTGAACAACTGTTCTACTTATTTGGACAATTCAATTGGCATGATCCAGTGTAGTTTTTTTATTTATTATACCAGGTCATAGATCTCTCAAAAATGGATTTGAATTCACTAATTCAACAAGATCATTGAGTGTTTTACCAAGTGAATCATAAATCATAAAAACTTCTTCTTTTCCTTTGGAGGAAGAATCACTATGGTCAACGATGTCCTCTCTTTAATCCCCACGCACATCCTTTCCCGAATGGCCCGAAGGCCTTCATATTTATTTATTTTTTGATAACCCACCTTTCAATTGATGAGGGGGAACCATTACAAGGCCTTTAGACTTAGAGATTACATGGCCCATAGGTTTATGAGATTACATGACCCGAAGGTCTTAGGGAATTTAACCAGAGAATATATACAAGGAACTGACCCTCCCCAGCATCTGCATCGTGATGGTAGCTCACCATCAGCGCATGACCATTTGGCTAGGCATCCTGTGAAAGTATAGACTATTCCCGATAGCGTACTAAAACCCTGTCATTCTTAGAAATCCATTTAGTTATGTTGTGGTGAGTGTACTTTCTTTGAATCCTCCTCTGGGCCTGCTCCTTTTTTGTAGACTCTATCTTGGGAAACTGCGCTGATCATGTCGCCTAAAGACCTTGTGGTGGCCCAAAGGCCTTGGTGGCCTAAATGCCTCAAAGACTCCAAGACCAAACCGGTGGCCCAAGATGAATTTTTCTGGTAGTTATAGTAGCGAGTAGTATCTGCTACAGTGATTGGAAATATACCTCCGCTCGGATTTGAACCTGGGTCTCGTGGATGCACTTAACGAGACATCACCAACTGGGTTGAGGCTCATGTGCCCATGCACATCCTATCAACTCTAAAGGTTCTATGTTTAGTGATCATGAACATTGAGAATGGACTTACTTGATTCATCTATGACAGCCATGCAGATGGAAGACATCATAAGGTATCATTAGATCGGATGGAGAAACCTATGGTGGAGGAGGGTATTAACCTCATCAGCGGCTTTCATAAGATGCAGGGTATGTGTTGAAAAAGTAGGTGCCCCAGACCCAACTATGTCTTACTTTTGATTACCATATCATTTGTATAGTTAGTTATACATGATATAATCATTCCATTATAGTGTAGACTTTTCTGTATCCACTATTATATTGGTATTTTACAATGATTAATTGTTGCGTTGAAATTTTATAGCATATCCCGTGTTATAATGAGAACCTCGAGATACTATGACATTGATCTTAAATATATATGTTCTATATTCTAGATACATATTACTAACATGACACGGTAGATGTTTGACTATCAGGTGTTGGGGGATCATAAGCATTGAGACTTCCTCTCATGAAGTTTGCACATAGTGATCTATAGTATTAAGATCATGAGGACATACCCACCACTAGGAACACCACATGTAATATAAGGCCCCAGCCTTAATCCTTACTTAATCTTGATTTATTACAAGATTACACATTGAAGATCTTTTCAGGTTTAGAGTTTTAGAGAATTAGATCATAAAACTTTCATTACATTCCATATTTAAACAAAGTGGTTACATAAAAAATAGTATTGATTTTTTCCATCAACGGAAATATATTTAAAATAAAATATGGATTCTTTCTTGACACTTCCTTGACACTATCATCATATCATGTACCCTACCCTTGACCTGTGAAAAACATTTCAAAAACTTGGAATGAGCATAAAAAGCTCAGTAAGGGATATAAAAATATGGAAAGGAAACATGAGTACATGTATACAGAAGATTGAAATTATACTTTACCCATAAAACATAATAATTTTAACATACCTCATAAAATCATGAATAAATCATAGAAATCATAATACATAAAGGTAACTTGAGGCATTCATAACATTCTTACGTAGGGAGTAACCCTCTTGGTTACGTTTGGAATACCCATCACAGTATATTCCCTAAATCTCTTCGGAGAAACCTCAACGTTTAACCCCTTCGCGTTACCCAATGCATTGGAGAGCTATATCGGGCTCACCCGCCCTTAGTTTATCACGGAATCTCCCGTCTTCATAATAATGCCCAAGAACCATAACAAAATCTTATCACATAAAACATGCATAAAGGAAACATAACATTTCCACTTTTCAATCACAAGATATCAATACAACACATTGATATAAAAACATTATGAAAACCATTTTCAATACCAAAATAAAAGAAAAGTAAAACATTGTATTTGTTTTTCTTTTAAAAAATGTATGGCTTGTAGAGGAAGACGAAACTCAAATAATGGTCACGGCGGTGGAGAAGTCATTGTCGTCGCATACATATGACAAAAAAATTCCCTTTTGTAGTTTAGTAAAACGCTTTGTATAAAAAAGATTCCATTCGGATAAATGTAAAAGTAAAAGGGGTGTATACACCATATAAAAGAAGGTTGTGTATAAAACAAAATATGCCTCGATGAAAGGAGATTGAGATGAAGTCCCATACAATGACGGTATCCTTAGATTAAGGATAAATCTATTACATAATTATGTGTGACAAACTAATACACCAAATATAAGTGGATATTAAGTGTAAAACAATCAGAGGTTATTCACATATATTCATAGAACGACATATTCAAGGAGTACAAGCTTATCCCAAAGAATCAAAATTTGGTTAAGAAGTTCCCTTGCAAAAATTTGACAGCCTAACGGCTTCACTACAAAATTCAGAAAATGATTTGATGAGAGATAAAAAGTGTATCTCATCACTTGGACATAAAATTTAAATCACTAAGGATATAGAAGAACATATCCCAACATAATGTTATGTGAATTAAAAGGCATAACAAAAGAAGTCTTTTAAAAAGAGGAGGGTGAAAGGTTCCCTTACCGACATGGGTATCTTTCGAAACATACACCCCGTGAATGAAGGACAAGACAACATTGATGTAAATACTCATAAATAAAAGTATATTACACAATGAGTAAAATAATGGGCAGTACATACACCACTCAAATGAAATTGTGGAAAATGTAGAATAAATCTCATGGGAATAAAAGTGAGATGAAAAATCCCTTACGAAAACTCGGCAGCCTAACGGCACCACTTAAAACTTACAAAAATGGATTGATGAGATCAAATAGGTTCTCTCATAATATTAAAATAAAGTTTACAGAAAGAGTAATATAAAAGAACATCCCCCAATATAACGACCCATACTTTACATACATTGTTAATACTTCGAAATTGAAGCACACTTATTACAACATATGACAAAACCACAAAGGACCGTATAGGTCTAGTGTCTTTAGAAACTGGGAAACATAAACAACTGGTTCATAAATCTTCTACAGTGTCTCCCATTTATTTCATCATATCTAGGGTCCCTTTTAGCATATTCTACTTAATATCCATCTTCCTGACCTGGGGAAAAGAAAACATAAAAGGGTGATCTCAAATGCTCAGCAAGGGCAAATAAAGGAAATAAAAATCATATCATATCTTTATGAAAATCAAAACCTGCAAAAGAGATCATAATATCTTAACATGGAATAAATCATAGAAGTGAAAATGAGATCCCCATAATCATAACATAAAACTTGAAACTTTGTGGCATGCACACATAATCATGGAAAATCATTTCTTGTTAGTCATGACTCATTGCCAAGACTATCTTAGTGGACAAAGTCCCTTTCTGAACCGAGTTCACTCCTCGTTTCAGTCCTGTATCACTGAACCGAAATAACCTTCCGTTCCAGCCATGTCTATCTCATGAGATATAAAATCATTACCCAATGCATTGGAGGGAGATATAGGTCCCACCCATCTTATAATGAATCCTTTCTTATGTGTGCCACATAATCATAAAACATACATCATCGCATAACACATGTAACAAAAATGGGATTCTTGAAACATCATGACATCATAAATCAATTCATATAAGATAAAGGAATTCATAAACATAATTCCATCACAACATAGTCAAATCAATGTAAAAATATGGATATAAACAGAACCCTTTATTATCTTAGATGGAAATTAATTTTGATAAAACACTTGAATTGAATTCTTGAGGAAAATATCCATTCTTCTTCAAAATCAATTTCTTTTCACAAAACATCATGCAATTTTAAAAGAAAGAGATTTTATTGAAAATAGTCATGAAATATTTTAGAGGAATCTTCATGAAAATAAGGCTTTATAAAACAGTAGAAATCCGTTTGTGCCGTATAAGTTAAAAAAAACATTCTTCGTACTTTTGTCGGAAAAGTCAAAAAGTACCTCGTACGAAAAATGACAAAAGATTCCTTTCATACGTATTACTAAAAACTCACCGAAGGGTAAAAATGGATTTAAACAATTTTAGGTGGATGGAAATAATATTACATATTGAGTAAACATGGATGTGGATGATAAAATACACCCCAATAAATACTTACGAATAAACAATCTCGGATAAAAATGAGATTGTGATATTTCCCTTACCTTAGGTCCGATTTGCTTTGTCCGTGTCCGAAGCTCCTGTATAATGGTTTAAATAATGTTATTGACTTATTCCAGAATCATACATATTGATATGATATCATATATGGTCATATTATTAGCTTCTTGTTAGTAATATTTCATTGTTACTTGTTACTCGGGTCTTTATAACTTTTTGTTCTTATGCGTGTTTTGTTGAATAAATTCTTATTCTTATCTTTAGGTTATAGATAATTCATTTCCAGAATGGTATTAGTGTAGTATATACCATATTCATTCATTCAATTTATTTATATAATCATTATGAAATGAAGATCATGTAGAACGAGTCGCATCACATCGTGGAGACGGTATTCCGTACGTACGCACGAGTGATGATATCGTTCCTATGATCGTGGAATTGTATTGGAGTATATATATATATTATTTCAGTATCAATATTACTTAATAATAATCATATATAGTTACTCATTACACCATTATACCCATCCTTGTAAGGTGATGGTGGAAAAATAGATTACACCACGGCGTGGAGACGGTATTCCGTACGTACGCACGCGCGGTGATTTCATTTTTCCGTAGGATGGATAGAAGGTGAATTAGGGTTGTTTCTTATTTATAATAACATATCAGTATGTAAGTAATACTTATGTTATTACTTTATCATGAAACAACTAAATAAGAAGAAGTTGAAGAAGAAAGAAATTGAAAAGATCGGTAATGGATATTACCTCTTCTTTGGAACGCCTCTTTGAATCCTCCACTTAAGGAACTAAGATTGGTCTTTGGAGAAGACCAGGACCTCTAGGATTATTCTAGGGAAGTGGAGAGGAGAAAATGGCAGGGGTTGGCCGAGGTTGAGTGCTCAAATTGGTGTGAGGAGGAGGGGGAGGAGGTGCCCTTTTATAAGGGAGGAGAGGGGCACCTTAGGAATATCTCAAAATATTATTTTATATTAAAGTCAAAATCGGTTTATAATGGTTCCAAAGGGTCTTATTTAGAAGATAAAGTGGGGATGGGTCGAAATCCTATCAACCAATAGGATTTAAACAAGTTTAGGGTATTATTTTAACCTTATCAATTAGATTTAACTCTAAGTTAATTAATTTAACTTTTACCGTGTCTTTTTGTTTTCTTTCACTATATGGTTAATACACTTACTATAACATGCCAAACGAACCCCAAATTGTTTATTATTAATATATATATCCTTATCTAAGTCATTTGGCCGAACCTTATATTTTTAGGAATAAAATAACAATTAATAATATAATATTTTATTTAAAAACTATTTTGTGTCAATTTTGACACTATTTGATATATGATTTTTGTGAAAGTCATAACAGAATTATATGTTCTAAACAAGTTGATTAAATCAACATTAATATATCATAGTAACCTATAAAATTAGTGGAATTCATAAAAAGTCTTAAATTACATTTATTTTGGTATTTTTATTATCAATTATGTCAATATTTCATTAATAAGATAATAACTGCATAATCTTTGTGTCATATATAAATTAAATTATTTGATGTCTAAAAATTACAAATAAAATACCATCATGTTGGAAATATTTTTATCTTTCTAATTAATATTTACAAACGAATTTATCTTATGTATAACCCCATATTAAAAATGATTTACTTATTAAACTTTGATTTTAACTATTTTAACCCTTCTTTAAATAAATTAATAATAAATGTCCTAA
Organism: Viscum album; assembly: GCA_963277665.1. Classification (NCBI taxonomy): domain Eukaryota; kingdom Viridiplantae; phylum Streptophyta; class Magnoliopsida; order Santalales; family Viscaceae; genus Viscum; species Viscum album. Next base: position 899,191,938 of record OY728138.1, read on the forward strand.
TCTAATCCAAGTGGGCCTAAATGGTCATATTTTATTCCTAAGTTTGTTTTTGGTCGAATTACACTTGTCCAATAGAATTAGGACATGTGTTAGGGTAATATTAATATCATATTTACCCTTATTTACCCTATTTACTATTAACCGCGGTAAAAATCGTAAAAAGTTACTATTCACCAAAAAATTATTTTTATCTCATTGAACGACATTTTACTTACTGATATCAACCATGTCTATCGGATTTTCTAAATTCCATTCACAGAAGCGGTAAAATTAAGTTTTATGCAAAATTCAGTTTTTAACCTACCACTTAGTGGTTTCACTATTCATCAAAAATTGAAAGTTTTCAGAAAAATACCAAAATTTCACCCTAGGCTAATTTCGATATTCTGAGTCCAAAAATGAAGTCCATTTTGAAAAATAAAATTTATAAAATTTCAAAAAGTGGTTATTACTATAACGGCTAGTTTTAATAGCATATTGTTGTTTAGTGAAACTCGGTATTGCGTACGACGCAAGCTATCGAGGAAGGTCGCGATTGCGTGTAAAGCAAGCCAAGCAAGTGTTGTGTAGAAAAAAATTCCTTTGATGGTTTATATAACATAAAAGTCTCGGGTGTTACATTCTACCCCCCCTTAAAAAGAATTTCGCCCTCGAAATTCGTCACTTTGTAACAAACAAATGAGGATACTTCTCCCTCATCATATCCTCAAGCTCCCATGTAGCTTCTTCAAGTTGGTGGTTCCTCCACAAAACTTTCACCAAGCGAGTGGTCTTGTTTCGTATGACTTTTTCGCTACGATCTAGAATCTCTATCGGCTGTTCTTCATAAGAAAGATCTTGCTCCAGCGGTACAACTTCTGAGCTGAGTACATGTGAAGGATCTGGTATGTACTTTCTCAGGAGAGATACGTGGAACACATCGTGAACTTGAGAGAGATTCGGTGGAAGCGCCAATCGGTAAGCTACCTTCCCAACACGATCCAGTATTTCGAAAGGACCGATATATCTAGGGCTCAACTTCCCCTTCTTTCCAAATCTCATAACCCTCTTCTAGGGAGATATTCGTAAGAACACTTTATCACCCACTTCAAACTATAGGTCTTTTCTTCGGTTGTCGGCATAACTTTTCTATCGACTATGAGCTGCTCTTATGTGTTGTTGAATAGATCTAACCTTTTCTGCCATTTCATCAACGAGATCAGGTCCTAATAGATTTCTTTCCCCAACTTCATCCCAGCAAGTTGGAGTCCTGCATTTCTTTCCATAGATAGATTCATAAGGAGCCATCTGAATACTGGAGTGAAAGATATTATTATAAGAAAATTCCACCAAAGGTAGGTGTTGATCCCAACCTCCTTTGAAATCCATAGAGCAAGCTCTCAACATATCTTCTAGGGTTTGAATTGTTCTCTCAGACTGACCATCTGTCTGGGGATGATAAGCAGTGCTGAAACTCAACTCTGTATCCAGAGTATGCTGAAGACTTCGCCAGAACTTCGAGGTAAATCTCGGATCTCGATCAGATATAATAGAAAGTGGTACTCCATGCAATCTTACCACTTCCTTTACATATATCCTGGCAAGCTGATCTAGAGAGAAATCCTCTCTAATAGCAATGAAGTGTGCAGACTTTGTAAGACGATCCACTATGACCCAGATAGCATTATTGCCTTTGGATGTTTTAGGAAGTCCTGTGAAAAAGTCCATAGTGATGTTTTCCCATTTCCATTCGGGTATGGGTAATGGTTGTAACATCCCCTTAGACTTCTGTCTCTCAGCTTTAACTTGTTGACAAACCAAGCATCGAGAGACATATTCAGCAACATCTCTTTTCATGTCATCCCACCATAAGTACTCTTTCAGGTCCCTATAGATCTTCGTGCTTCCAGGATGAATAGAGAATGAAGAACTATGAGCCTCATCCAGCAGCTCTTTCTTTAATTCGGGGATGGGAGGAACACAAACCCGATTCCTGAACTTTATTATCCCATCACAATCAAGGTTGAATTCAGGAACATTTCTCACCTTCTTTTGTAACTCGACATCTTCTTTCTGTGCCTCTTTAATCTTCACATGTATAGATGGTTGAACATTCATTTGAGAAAGATAAGATTTTTCCCCTTCCATTATAATTCCAAGATCCATCCTTTGTAAATCCATAAATATTGGATCTTTTGTGATCCTCATCATGGATAAACTAGCATGGTCTTGTCGACTTAATGCATCTGCCACCTTGTTTGCTTTCCCAGGGTGGTAATGGATTGAGCAGTCATAATCCTTAATCAGCTCCAACCATCTTCTTTGACGCATATTCAACTCCTTTTGTGTGAAAATATACTTTAAACTTTTATGATCAGTATAAATATCACACCTTTCACCATAAAGGTAATGGCTCCAAATCTTTAATGCAAAGATTACCGCAGCCAACTCCAAATCATGTGTTGGGTAATTTTGCTCATGTATTTTCAACTGTCGTGAGGCATAAGCTATCACCATATCATTTTGCATAAGAACACACCCCAATCCCTTCTTGGATGCATCACTATAGATCACAAACCTTTCTCCACTACAAGGCAGTGTGAGCACAGGTGCACTGGATAACCTTCTTTTCAACTCCCTGAAATTCTCTTCACATTCCTCTGTCCAGACAAACTTAACTCCCTTCCGAGTCAACTTGGTGATTGGATTAGATAATCGTGAAAAATCTTTTACAAAATGTCGATAATATCCCGCCAAACCAAGAAAACTTCGGATCTCAGTTACTGTTGTTGGTCTTGACCATCTTTCGATAACCTCTGTTTTTGCTGGATCAACAGATATCCCCTCTTTTGAGATTATGTGACCCAAAAATGCAACTTTTTGAAGCCAAAATTCACACTTGGTATATTTGGCATAAAGCTTCTCCTTTCTCAGGGTCTTCAATATAATTCTCAAGTGATCTTCATGCTCTTCCTTGCTCTTTGAATAGACAAGAATATCGTCTATAAAGACTACCACAAATTGATCAAGATAGTCTCTAAAGACTCTATTCATTAGATCCATGAAGATAGCAGGGGAATTAGTAAGACCAAATGGCATCACTATAAATTCATAGTGTCCATACCTTGTACAGAAAGCCGTCTTTGGTATATCCTCCCTTTTGACCCTTAATTGATGATACCCTGAACGAAGATCAATCTTGGAAAAGTATTGAGCTCCGCGTAGTTGGTCAAATAAGTCATCAATGCGTGGGAGAGGATATTTGTTCTTGATAGTGATCTTGTTAAGTTCTCGATAATCAATGCAGAGTCTCATTGATCCATCTTTCTTCTTAACAAATAGAACAGGTGCTCCCCAAGGTGACGCACTAGGGCGTATGAATCCCTTATCAAGATTCTCTTGGAGTTGCTTCTTCAATTCCTGCAACTCAATTGGGGACATTCTATAAGGTGTCTTTGAAATAGGAAAAGCACCCGGTACGAGTTCTATTGAAAACTCAACTTCACGATTTAGTGGAAGACCCGGCAATTCCTCTGGAAAGACATCATCAAACTCCCTTACAATGGGCATATTCTTAATCGTGAGTTTCTCACCAACCATTTGAGATAAATAACCTTCATTTAGTGGAATCAATACCCATAAGATGGAAGAAATTTCCACTGGAAGGTTATGTTCATCCTTGCATTGGTATACGATCGTAGATTGATCTGGAATATGAAATGTGACTTCCCTTCTTTGGCAATTTATATGAACTCCATGTAGAGAAAGCCAATCCATGCCAAGAATCACATCAAATTCCACTAAAGGAAGGATCACAAGATTTGCAGGAAGCACTTTCCCACAAACTTCGATCGGAGAAGAATTATAAACTTTTGATGCGATTGATGTGCCATTAGGTGTTGTCACAGCTAACTCAACATCTAATTGTTGAGGTAATACGGTGATACCCTTAGAAAATTTTTCAGAAATAAAAGAGTGGGTGGATCCAGAATCAAATAAAACATTTGCTACTTTAGAGTGGATGGTAAGTGTACCTTTCACCACATCGTTATCGTACTCCACATCGCTGATAGAAATTGCATGTGACTTTCCTTTGTCTTTAGCCTTAAGAGTTTGTTGACGTCGACCATCATCATCAACCCTTGGATTTGGGCATTGATTGGAATAATGCCCCATCTCCTTGCACTTGAAACATTGAAGTGTAGTAGGTTCATTCTGTGTATCCCTTCCTTTGTTTGCATCATTAGACATCTTCTTCCCATTATCACGGCATTCAAATGCCCGATGACCTTCTTTTCCACATTTAAAAAATTTACTTGTCCCTTTAAGACAACTCCCTCCATGTTTCTTTCCACACTTTGAGCATAAGGAAAAGCTCATCTTCTTTTCCATGTGCTCTTTAGATTTTTCTTTGAATTCCATCTTCCTCTTCTTATCAAACCCATGTGACTGATGGGTTACTCCAATCTCCATCTCGACTTTGAGAGCACATCGAACGATTTCCTCGTAGTTATTTAAGTCCCTTATGGCTAACGCCCTTCGAAGACTTGGTTTTAAGCCACTAAAGAATCGATCGATCTTACTCTCAGGTTGGATAATAATACCAGAAGCGTACCTTGCAAGTCTTGTAAAATTTGCTTCATAGGTACTAACAGATTCATCATCCCTTTGCTTCAGTTCAAGGAACTCTTTCTCCATCTTTGTTCGGAGAATACGAGGGAAGTACTTATTGAAAAATAAGTTCTTGAACTCGTCCCATTCCATAGACTCAATTTAATCCCTTTGCCTCGTATTCTTAACAAGATTCCACCATTGATCCGCATCTCCTTCCAAACGATACACTGCTAGGATGACTTTATCATGCTCAGAACATTGAAGAACTGAAAATATCTTTTCAGTAGTACTAATCCATTGTTCAACAACTAATGGATCAGTAGACCCGCTGAAAGAAGGTGGACGCTGCCTCATGAAGGATTCAACAGAATGTTGCTCCCTCCTTTGCTCGTTTGGAAATCCTGCATGATTCATATCTTGAGAAAGTTGTGTGAGCATGGCGACAAGATTTTTCATTCCAGCTCCCATATCGTTTGGTTTCTCAGGGGGACAATCATTGCATTGCCCATCGCATTCCGCATTAACACGGTTCCTTCGGGTTCCAGCCATTGACTAAAACCAAGAATAATAGTGTGAGCAACACTAATTATAATAGGAAACCACATAATTCAAGAATAAAATTTTCATGCTTATGGTCTTATCCTAGGTTATTCATGGCCATTTCTAAGATTGTGTTCTATGCTTAGACTTATCCTTAGGGTTCTTACTAAGTCTTTCACATCCTAGTTTCCAAAGGTTGACTATACCTTTCCTCTGATACCAACTATAACGAGCCATACTTTACATACATTGTTAATACTTCGAAATTGAAGCACACTTATTACAACATATAACAAAACCACAAAGGACCGTATAGGTATAGTGTCTTTAGAAACTGGGAAACATAAACAACTGGTTCATAAATCTTCTACAGTGTCTCCCATTTATTTCATCATATCTAGGGTCCCTTTTAGCATATTCTACTTAATATCCATCTTCCTGACCTGGGGAAAAGAAAACATAAAAGGGTGAGCTCAAATGCTCAGCAAGGGCAAATAAAGGAAATAAAAATCATATCATATCTTTATGAAAATCAAAACCTGCAAAAGAGATCATAATATCTTAACATGGAATAAATCATAGAAGTGAAAATGAGATCCCCATAATCATAACATAAAACTTGAAACTTTGTGGCATGCACACATAATCATGGAAAATCATTTCTTGTTAGTCATGACTCATTGCCAAGACTATCTTAGTGGACAAAGTCCCTTTCTGAACCGAGTTCACTCCTCGTTTCAGTCCTGTATCACTGAACCGAAATAACCTTCCATTCCAGCCATGTCTATCTCATGAGATATAAAATAATTACCCAATGCATTGGAGGGAGATATAGGTCCCACCCATCTTATAATTAATCGTTTCTTATGTGTGCCACATAATCATAAAACATACATCATCGCATAACACATGTAACAAAAATGGGATTCTTGAAACATCATGACATCATAAATCAATTCATATAATATAAAGGAATTCATAAACATAATTCCATCACAACATAGTCAAATCAATGTAAAAATATGGATAGAAACAGAACCCTTTATTATCTTATATGGAAAATAATTTTGATAAAACACTTGAATTGAATTCTTGAGGAAAATATCCTTTCTTCTTCAAAATCAATTTCTTTTCACAAAACATCATGCAATTTTAAAAGAAAGAGATTTTATTGAAAATAGTCATGAAATATTTTAGAGGAAGCTTCATGAAAATAAGGCTTTATAATACAGTAGAAATCTGTTCGTGCCGTATAAGTTAAAAAAAACATTCTTCGTACTTTTGTCGGAAAAGTCAAAAAGTACCTCGTACGAAAAACGACAAAAGATTCCTTTCATACGTATTACTAAAAACTCACCGAAGGGTAAAAATGGATTTAAACAATTTTAGGTGGATGGAAATAATATTACATATTGAGTAAACATGGATGTGGATGATAAAATACACCCCAGTAAATACTTACGAATAAACAATCTCGGATAAAAATGAGATTGTGATGTTTCCCTTACCTTAGGTCCGATTTGCTTTTTTCGTGTCCGAAGCTCCTGTATAATGGTTTAAATAATGTTATTGACTTATTCCAGAATCATACATATTGATATGATATCATATATGGTCATATTATTAGCTTCTTGTTAGTAATATTTCATTGTTACTTATTACTCGGGTCTTTATAAATTTTTGTTCTTATGCGTGTTTTGTTGAATAAATTCGTATTCTTATCTTTAGGTTATAGATAATTCATTTCCAGAATGGTATTAGTGTAGTATATACCATATTCATTCATTCAATTTATTTATATAATCATTATGAAATGAAGATCATGTAGAACGAGTCGCATCACATCGTGGAGACGGTATTCCGTACGTACGCACGAGTGATGATATCGTTCCTATGATCGTGGAATTGTATTGGAGTATATATATATATTATTTCAGTATCAATATTACTTAATAATAATCATATATAGTTACTCATTACACCATTATAGCCATCCTTGTAAGGTGATGGTGGAAAAATAGATTACACCACGGCGTGGAGACGGTATTCCGTACGTACGCACGCGCGGTGATTTCATTTTTCCGTAGGATGGATAGAAGGTGAATTAGGGTTGTTTCATATTTATAATAACATATCAGTATGTAAGTAATACTTATGTTATTACTTTATCATGAAACAACTAAAGAAGAAGAAGTTGAAGAAGAAAGAAATTGAAAAGATCGGTAATGGATATTACCTCTTCTTTGGAACGCCTCTTTGAATCCTCCACTTAAGGAACTAAGATTGGTCTTTGGAGAAGACCAGGACCTCTAGGATTATTCTAGGGAAGTGGAGAGGAGAAAATGGCAGGGTTTGGCCGAGCATGAGTGCTCAAATTGGTGTGAGGAGGAGGGGGAGGAGGTGCCCTTTTATAAGGGAGGAGAGGGGCACCTTAGGAATATCTCAAAATATTATTTTATATTAAAGTCAAAATCGGTTTATAATGGTTCCAAAGGGTATTATTTCGAAGATAAAGTGGGGATGGGTCTAAATCCTATCAACCAATAGGATTTAAACAAGTTTAGGGTATTATTTTAACCTTATCAATTAGATTGAACTCTAAGTTAATTAATTTAACTTTTACCGTGTCTTTTTGTTTTCTTTCACTATATGGTTAATACACTTACTATAACATGCCAAACGAACCCCAAATTGTTTATTATTAATATATATATCCTTATCTAAGTCATTTTTCCGAACCTTAGATTTTTAGAAATAAAATAACAATTAATAATATAATATTTGATTTAAAAACTATTTTGTGTCAATTTTGACACTATTTGATATATGATTTTTGTGAAAGTCATAACAGAATTATATGTTCGAACCAAGTTGATTAAATCAACATTAATATATCATAGTAACCTATAAAATTAGTGGAATTCATAAAAAGTCTTAAATTACATTTATTTTGGTATTTTTATTATCAATTATGTCAATATTTCATTAATAAGATAATTACTGCATCATCTTTGTGTCATATATAAATTAACTTATTTGATGTCTAAAAATTACAAATAAAATACCAACATGTAGGAAATCGTTTTATCTTTCTAATGAATATTTACAATCGAATTTATCTTATGTATAACCCCATATTAAAAATGATTTACTTATTAAACTTTGATTTTAACTATTTTAACCCTTCTTTAAATAAATTAATAATAAATGTCCTAATCTAATCCAAGTGGGACTAAATGGTCATATTTTATTCCTAAGTTTGTTTTTGGTCGAATTACACTTGTCCAATAGAATTAGGACATGTGTTAGGGTAATATTAACATCATATTTACCCTTAGTTACCCTATTTACTATTAACCGCGGTAAAAATCGTAAAAAGTTACTATTCACCAAAAAATTATTTTTATCTCATTGAACCACATTTTACTTACTGATATCAACCGTGTCTGTCGGATTTTCGAAATTCCATTCACAGAAGCGGTAAAATTAAGTTTTATGCAAAATTCAGTTTTTAACCTACCACTTAGTGGTTTCACTATTCATCAAAAATTGAAAGTTTTCAGAAAAATACCAAAATTTCACCCTAGGCTAATTTCGATATTCTGAGTCCAAAAATGAAGTCCATTTTGAAAAATAAAATTTATAAAATTTCAAAAGGTGGTTATTACTATAACGGCTAGTTTTAATAGCATATTGTTGTTTAGTGAAACTCGGTATTGCGTACGACGCAAGCTATCGAGGAAGGTCGCGATTGCGTGTAAAGCAAGCCAAGCAAGTGTTGTGTAGAAAAAAAATCCTTTGATGGTTTATATAACATAAAATTCTCGGGTGTTACACCCAACATAACAAAGAGGAGCTTAAAATAGGTGACATAAAGGAGAGTACTTAAAAAGAAAGAGAGAGGTTAAATCTCTTATGAAAATTCAGCAGCCTAACGGCGCCACTCAAAACATCCAAAATGGATTGATGAGAGAGAATAGGGTCTATCATCATATGAACATAAAAATTAAAGTAAGAGTAATATAAAATAACATCCCAATCACAAGAAAAATGAGCTTAAAAGGAATGACATTAAAGATTGTACTTAAAAAGAAAGAGATGAGTAGGATCCATTAACTCGGGTCCGACTTGACTCGATCGTTCTTTAACATCCTGAATAATAAACTTGAGTTAATTTCCACTTGCTTAAGAACATTTTTAAATTTAATTATTCCTTTTATATCGCTTATTGCCATGTTATAAACATTATGTAATCATTTAAGTTAATAATGTTTGTTTTGTCGATATTTGGTTCTTAAGTCGAAAGTGGACTTCTTACAATTACATGTTGTTCGTGTGGTCAAAGGTTCATTATATCCAGAATGATATTAATGATTTTGATATCATATATATCATATATATCCAGAATATACATGTATTTAAAATATTACATAATCATTTAGAGGTAAGAAATGAAATGCACCGTTCATGGAGATGGTAAGCCGTACGTACGCATGAACACTACTTTCATTTCTATGTCATATTAATGGAATTAAAACAAAATGATAGGTATGTATATTTTAATTATAGAAATATATTAATCATTTATATGTAACATAAATCATATATAATAACTTTAAATCCATCCTTTATACATCCCACATATGGAATTAATGAATAAAATCACTTTGAGGGGGCGGTAGTCCGCACTTCCTAAAATGAAATTATCATGTTTACCCACAATGTAAACCATAAAGGTATGCCAAAAAAGAAAAATACAGAAGCTTAAGTAAAACATAAACATATTATATATCATATATAAATATAGTGACATCTTAATGTCCACCTTTTAAGGTGTTATATGAGTGTTGAACAATCATCGTTTCGTGAGGCAGAAATTCGTCATCCACAGAAACAGTATGTTCTTTAACTATTTGATGAAGGTGTGTGTAAGTGTAGCTCTAATTATTATTATAAAAACATCCTAGTATGTTGAAGATACTGGAGTTGTTACAAAATAAATGAATAAAAAGAGTTTATGGGGATGGAGAAGAAAAATAAAACAAAAGAACACAAGTGAAGACATTACCTTAAAATTGGGTAACTCTTTTTGATTTGAGCTCAAAGGCTTCCTTGGGAAGACTTCTGCCCAAAGTGAGGCTTCTAGGAGTTATAGAGGGATGTGGAGAGGAAAAATGAGCAGGTTTTGGCCGAGAAAAATGCTTTGGAAGTGTGGGTAAAGAGGTAGAGGTGGGGGCCTTTTATAAGAGGAGAGGAGGGGCACTCTTGGAAAGTAATGAAATGTTACTTTATTTGAAAATGAGTATCAAATTTAAAAGGTCCCACGTTGATATAATTCGAGGATAAGGTGATAAGTTTTCGAAATACACAAATCCAATAGGTTTTGGACATGTTTAGGTCATAGATTTTACATTATCTTTTCATTTTATTTAAATCGTTAAATAATGAGGTCATCACTGCATCATCATGATGTCATAAATAATATAATTTATTTAATGACTAAAAATTATAAAAATATACTATTATGTAGGAAATCTTTTTATATTTCCAATAAATATTTATAGTCAAATATCTGACTTGTGTAACCCCATGTAATAATTGTTTTAGTAAAACATCTCATGTGTGTGTCATTTTTACTTTAACATTAAATAAAATGTTATTTATGTCATTTCCCAACCAAAGTGGCTGCATGTGGTCCCCAAGTTGACCCATGGATTGTCTTGGTCGTCCATGACTCATACAATGAGGGTAGGACATGTGTCTATGTAATTTAATTTTATTAAAACATTATTCTTACCTTAAACTACACTAATTACCTCTAATCGCGATTAAGAACATAAAAGTTACTATTCACCAAAAAATTATTTTAATCCCTTTGAACCACATTTTATTTTTTAATGACAACCATGTATGTTGGATTTTTGAAAATCAAATCACAGAAGTGGAAATGTTTCATTTAAATGAAAAATTAGTTTCTTTAACTACAACTTAGTGGTTTAACTATTCATCAAAAATCGAAGTTTTTCACAAAAATACTAAAACATTACCCTAAGATATATTTGATATTCTGAATTAAAAAATGATGTCTATTTTACAAAATTCAAATCATATAAGTTACATTAATTAATTTAATAATTAATTCCCAATGTCATGACAAATAGTGTGTTTTTATGAAACAATAAGTATCAAAAGATTGACACTAGTTTAAGTCCAATTTCAAAGTGAAATTGATTCCAATGACCACCATTGGATTAAATGTTAAAAATATATTCTAATTTCACATTGAAACCAATTCAAAAGATAATCTAATCATATAAATAAATTAGATTAAAAAGAGGGTTTGAATTAAAATACAACATTTTTCACTATTTATTAAAAAATGAACTTTATCGAAAAGATACCAAAAATTTACACAAAGTAAATTTTGATGTCTTGATTCTAAAGAAGAATTTTATTTTTTCAAATATAACACATAAAATTGTCAAAAATTAGATTTAAAAGAGGTTCTCCATCAAAAGGCGGTTAATCGAGCTTCTAAAAATTATTAGAATGTTTACGCTTAAAATTGAATTTATTCACATTTTTAATCATCTAACATTTATTGTAAAAAGTAAAAATATTTGACAAACATATATAATCATTTTTTAGTTAGTTCTGTTCATTCCCTCCATTACAACAGCTAGGCGTTAACTACCATTTAAGATAATATTATTTTATTATTATAGTGCAACGTAAGATTTCAAAGAAACTCATTTTTGCATATTGGGTAAGCCATCAAGCATAGCGTCCCCTTTAAAGTAATATTACTATTTTATTCACAAATATGAATAAATATAAAAATTTCATATTCTTTATTTACCTGGGGTGTTACATCCTTCCCCCCTTTTGGGAATTGCATCCTCGCAATTTTCAAATTGGTCTTGGAAACATCCTTGAAAGTCCCACATCGGAACAGGAGTCGGTAAAACAATCACTTTAAAATAAAGAAAGAGGAGTACATAGGTCACCCGAGTTAACCCATACAAGGATTCCATGTAAGAAAATATAGACATGGAGGAAAAAAACAAAGGGTCGTGTTCTAAGGGAGAGTGATAGTAAACATTTCTAGGAGAAATTTAACCACAAGAAAATCAAAAACTTGTGATGGGTTAAACAGTATTCGATTCCCCGATAGGAAAAGTTAATTGACAACATTTTTTTATGCTTCTTTTTATTGAGGAATTTATTCATAAGGAAACATAATCACTTATCATGTTGACTTCCAAATTTTATTATATTTCTTACAAAAACTCATATTTTCTCCAAAATACGAGTATTCAGGAAGACTTGTTCATATTAAGAGTACTATAATCAACTTCGAGAGAATCACCTAATCCACAAAAGAGAACTATATACTTCCCATGTATTTAGACTTTAACCAAAACCAAAACCAAAAATGGTTAGTACAAGATCAGATAATCCAGAAAAGGATAACCCTTTATAAAAAGAAAATCTATTCTTAATCTCCAAAATTTGTCAAACAAAACCCAAAGTTCAATGAGGACCATTCAATAAACAATTTGTCCATAAAAATCTCAAAGGTAAACCAAACTAAGATTGAAACCCAAATATTTGAAGTATTTGGTCACATAGTCTTCCAAGGTACATATTAACATTTATCTCCAAATAACATCAGTTGCTCTTAAATTCCCATATTGAAAAGTAATTAACCTAATCACATATCCTCGATGATAGGTTAATAATTTCCATAGATAACCCAAAATAAACATACTCTTGATTCTTAAAATCATCTAACTAAAACGAATTAGTCAAACTAACCAGGGACATCATGTAGTCCAGTGGTAGGCGATAAATACCAGGTGCACTTCGGTTGTGGGTTCGATTCCCACAGCTTTGTCTAACGTGACGGGTTGTCACAAGGTCTACGTGTTGTCCTTTTTTCAAAACTACATAATTCTTAAAACATTTGCCAAAACGAGATAAAATCATCAAAAATGATCATAACATATTTTAACCCCATGTTTATCTCGTGCCTTTCATTTTCCATCATAACATATAATAACCCATAATTACCTCAAAAGTAAGGATCATATAAACTCTAATGGTTACCTTTATAATTATTACCTGAACTTCCACATCGATTGGTCATCTCGTACATCATGCATTACAGATCATACCATGGTTCAAGTGGTTGATCATGACTCCTTGATAGTTGGTTTAGAACAACCATGAGTTTCCTCATTGAATCCCCCATTTTATCTAGTATCTTAATCAGAGAACCACCACAGTTTCCTTCAAACCTGTTGTCTCTTTGGTGCCTTCTAGATCCATCCATTCACTAAAAACAGAAATTTCAGTAAGAGTATATCAACAAAACCATCATGTTCAAATGAGGAAGGTAAACACTAAGATATACTTACTCATTCACTTTATCTTAAACTATGACTCTTTCTGAAATCCTAACCATTATGGTAATGTCACTTGTGCTTAAGGAATACCCTAACCTTTAAAGTTATCTAAACCGTCCTCTGATACCAACTATAAGGCCCCAACCTTAAACCATACTTAATCATGAGTTATTACAAGATTAAACATTGATGATCTTTTCAGGTTTAGAGTTTTAGAGAATTAGATCATAAAACTTGTATTACATTCCACATTTAAACAAAGTGGTTACATAAAAGATAGTATTCATTTTTCCCATCAACGGAAAAAAATTTAAAATAAAACAAGGATTCTTTCTTGAAACTTCCTTGACACTATCATCATATCATGTACCCTTCCCTTGACCTGTGAAAAACATTTCAAAAACATGGGATGAGCATAAAAAGCTCAGTAAGGGATATAAAAATATGGAAAGGAAACATGAGTACATGTATACATAAGAATGAAATCATAATTTACCCATAAAACATATGCACTTTAACATACCTCATTAAATCATGAATAAATCATAGAAATCATAAGACATAAAGGTAACTTGAGGCAATAATAACATTCTTACGTAGGGAGTAACCCTCTTGGTTACATTTGGAATATCCATCACAGTATATTCCCTAAATCGTTTCGGAGAAACCTCAACGTTTAACCCCTTCACGTTATCCAATTCATTGGAGAGCTATATCGGGCTCACCCGCCCTTAGTTTATCACGGAACCACTCGTCTTCATAATAATGCCCAAGAACCATAACATAATCGTATCACATAAAACATGCATAAAGGAAACATAACATTTCCACATTTCAATCACAAGATATCAATACGACACATTGATATAAAAACATTCTGAAAACCATTTTCAATACCAAAATTAAAGAAAAGTAAATCATGGTATTTATTTTTCTTTTAAAAAAAGGTATGGATTGTAGAGGAAGATGAAACTCAAATAATGGTCACAGCGGCAGAGAAGTCATTGTCGCCGCATACATATGACAAAAACATTCCCTTTTGTCATTTAGTAAAATGCTTTGTATAAAAAAGATTCCTTTAAGATAAACGTAAAATTCAAAGGGGTTTATACAGAATATAAAAGAAGTTTGTGTATAAAACAAAATATGCCTCAATTAAAGTAGATTAAGACTAAGTCTCATACAAAGACGGTATCCTTTGATTAAGGATAAATCAATTACATAATTATCTGTGAAAAAATAATACACCAAATATAAGTGGATATTAAGTGTAAAACAATAAGATGTTATTCACACATATTAATAGAACGACATATTCAAGGAGTACAAGCTTATCCCGAAGAATCAAAATTTGGTTAAGAAGTTCCCTTGCAAAAATTTGATAGCCTAACGGCGTCACTACAAAATTCAGAAAATGAGTTGATGAGAGATAAAAAGGGTATCTCATCACATGGACATAAAATTTAAATCACTAAGGATATAGAAGAACATATCCCAACATAATGTTATGTGAATTAATAGACATAATAAATGACTTCTTTTAAAAAGAGGAGGGTGAAAGGTTCCCTTACCGATATGGGTATCTTTCGAAACATACACCCCATGAAAGAAGGACAATACAATATTGATGTAAATACTCATAAATGAAAGTATATTACACAATGAGTAAAATAATGGGCAGTACATACACCACTCAAATGAAATTGTGGAAAATGTAGCATAAATCTCACAGGAATACAAGTGAGATGAAAAATCCCTTACGAAAACTCAGCAGCCTAACGACGCCACTTAAAACTTAAAAAAATGGATTGATGAGATCAAATAGGGTCTCTCATCATATTAACATAAAGTTTACAGCAAGAGGAATATAAAATAACATCCCCTAACATAACAAATAGGATCTTAAAAGAGGTGACATAAAGGAGAGTACTTAAAAAGAAAGAGAGGGGTTAAATCTCTTACGAAAATTCGGCTTCCTAACGGCGCCACTCAAAACTTCCAAAATGGATTGATGAGAGAGAATAGGGTCTCTCATCATATGAAAATAAAAATTACAGTAAGAGTAATATAAAATAACATCCCAATCACAAGAAAAATGAGCTTAAAAGGAATGACATGGAAGAGTGTACATAAAAAGAAAGAGATGAGTAGGATCCCTTACCTCGGGTCCGACTTGACTCGATCGTTCTTTAACGTCCTGAATAATAAACTTGAGTTAATTTCCAATTTCTTAAGAACCTTTTTCAAGTTCATTATTCCTTTTATATCACTTATTTCCATGTTATAAACATTATGCAATCATTTAAGTTAATAATGTTTGTTTTGTCAATATTTGGTTCTTAAGTCGAAAGTGGACATCTTACAATTACATGTTGTTCGTGTGGTCAAAGGTTCATTATATCCAGAATGATATTCATGATTTGGATATCATATATATCATATATATCCAGAATATACATGTATTTATAATATTACATAATCATTTAGTGGTAAGAAATTAAATGCACCGTTCATGGAGACGGTAAGCCATACGTACGCATGAACACTACTTTCATTTCTATGTCATATTAATGGAATTAAAACAAAATGAGAGGTATGTATATTTTAATTATAGAATTATATTAATCATTTATATGTAACATAAATCATATATAATAACATTAAATCCATTCTTTATACATCCCACATATGGCATTAACGAATCAAATCACTTTGAGGGGGCGGTAGTCCGCACTTCCTAAAATGAAATTATCGTGTTTACCCACAATGGAAACCATAAAGGTATGCCACAAAAGAAAAATAAATAAGATTAAGTAAAACATAAACATATTATATATCATATATAAATATAGTGACATCTTAATGGCCACCTTTTAAGGTGTTATATGAGTGTTGAACAATCATCGTTTCGTGAGGCAGAAATTCGCCATCCACAGAAATAGTATGTTCTTAAACCATTTGATGTAGGATTGTGTAAGTGTAGCTCGAATGCTTCTTATAAAAACATCCTAGTATATTGAAGATACTGGAGTTGTTAAAAGAGAAATTAATAAAAAGATTTTAGGGGGTTGGAGAAGAAAAATAAAACAAAAGAACACAAATGAAGACATTACCTTAAAATCGGGTAACTCTTTTTGATTTGAGCTCAAAGGCTTCCTTGGGAAGACTTCTGCCCAAAGTGAGGCTTCTAGGAGTAATAGAGGGATGTGGAGAGGCAAAATGAGCAGGGTTTGGCCGAGCCAAATGCTTTGGAAGTGTGGGTAAGGAGGTAGAGGTGGGGGCCTTTTATAAGAGGAGAGGAGGGGCATTATTGGAAAGTAAAGAAATGTTACTTTATTTGAAAATGAGTCTTGGATTTAAAAGGTCCCACATTGATATAATTCGAGGATAAGGTGATAAGGTTTCTAAATCCAACAATCCAATAGGTTTTGGACATGTTTAGGTCATATATTTTACATTATCTTTTCATTTTATTTAAATAGTTAAATAATGAGGTCATCACTGCATCATCATGATGTCATAAATAATTTAATTTATTTAATGTATAAAAATTAAAAAAAATACAATCATGTAGGAAATCTTTTTGGATTTCCAATTAATATTTATAGTCAAATATATGACTTGTGTAACCCCATGTAATAATTTTTTTAGTAAAACATCTCATGTTTGTGTCATTTTTACTTTAACATTAAATAAAATGTTATTTATGTCATTTCCCCAAAAAAGTGGCTCCATGGGGTCCCCATGTTGACCCATGGATTTTCTTGGTCGTCCATGACTCATCCAATGAGGGAAGGACATGTTTCTATGTCATTTCATTTTATTAAAACATTATTCTTACCTTAAACAACACTAATTACCTCTAATCGCGACTAAGAACATAAAAGTTACTATTCATCAAAAAATTATTTTTATCCCATTGAACCACATTTTACTTTTTAATGACAACCATGTATGTCGGATTTTTCAAAATCAAATCACAGAAGTGGTAATGTTTCATTTAAACGAAAAATCAGTTTCTTTAACTACCACTTAGTGGTTTAACTATTCATCAAAAATTTAAGTTTTTCAGAAAAATACCAAAACTTCACCCTAAGATATATTTTATATTCTGAATTCAAAAATGATTTCTATTTTAAAAAATTCAAATCATATAAGTTACATTAATTAATTTAATAATTAATTCCTGATGTCATGACAAATAGCGTGTTTTTATGAAATAATAATTATCAAAAGATTGACACTGGTTTAAGTCCAATTTCAAAGTGAAATTGATTCCAATTACCAAAATTGTATTAAATGGAAAAAATTTATTCTAATTTCACTTTAAAACCAATTCAAAATATAATCTGAACATATAAATAAATTAGATTAAAAAGAGGTTATGAATTAAAATACAACATTTTTCACTATTCATTAAAAAATGAACTTTATCGGATAGATACCAAAAATTTACACAAAGTAAATTTTGATGTCTCGATTCTAAATAAGAATTTTATTTTTTCAAATATAACACATAAAATTTTCAAAAAGTGGATTTAAAAGAGGTTCGCCATCAAAAGGTGGTTAATCGACCTTCTAAAGATTATTAGAATGTTTATGCTTAATATTGAATTCGTTCAAATTTGTAATCCTCTAACATTTATTGTAAAAAGTAAAAATATTTGAAAAACATATATAATCATTTTTTAGTTAGTTCTGTTCATTCCCTCCATTACAACGGCTAGGCCTTAACTACCATTTAAGATAATATTATTTTATTATTATAGTGCAACGTAAGATTTCAAAGGAACTCGTTGTTGAATATTGTATAAGCCATCAAGCATAGCGTCCCCTTTAAAGTAATATTAATATTTTATTCACAAATATGGATAAATATAAAAATTTCATATTCTTTATTTACCTGGGGTGTTACATGTAATGGGTGTCATTGGTCGTTCCTAGCTACAAACAAGTGTATTGGTCTCCTGACTTGAGACCTTTTCCAATATGTATCATTTGATTGCATACTTTGATGTAAGGAAAAAACCATGGTATTGAAATTGTGGCAAGGTAGCTTGTGTTTGCTGCGTCATTGGAGGTATGACATTGGTTGAATAGTCAAGAATGGATTTGTGACATCCAAGTTTACGAAGTTGTATATCTCAGGACAGGTTGATTAGGATGTTGATTCCTTTATAATTCTTTGGCCAAATCAGTACAAATGTAAATCCATCTAGATAGAGAAACAAATCAGAAATCAAGAAAAGGACGATGACTGAAGTGTGCATCTTGCTTTAAGAGATATTTAATGACAAAGAGATTATAGTACACAGTTAGTGTTCGTAGGTTCATAGTCGTTGCTATGATCATCCTTATCTATTTAGGGGTCATGATGGGTTGCTAGACTCTGTTCTTGGTCTGCGGATTTAATTCCCAATTACTGAGATAAGGGCCTATAGGGTCACACACAATAGTGTATTCAAAAAACCGCTATATTCAGTGGTTTAAGTATATGGACAAAGTGGGTCCCGCCATGGGGTCCGAGTGTTGTGATAGTTTTTTATCACAAAAAGAATTAAATAAATTCATTAATATTAATGTTATGAATATTTCGGATTGAATTAATTTAATGTATTTACATGTTTATTAAATATGAGAAAATATTAATTGAATGAATATTATTTTAATATTCAAGGTTCGATTAATGTTAATCGGAACAAAGATTAGAGTTAAATGGCACAATTTTTATCAAGAAATATATTTTATATATTACAAGTATGTCATAAAATAATAAATAATGTTGACACAGATTAGTTCATCAATATTATTTTTTAGTGGACATTGATATAAACGGGGTTTGGGGAACCCAACCGAGTATTTACCAACTCCTCTATAAATAAAAGAGGAGGCTCTCTCTCATGTGTGGCCATTCATACTATTCATTCGCAGTCATGGAATAAAGATGGGAGCCTCTCCCCCCTCTCACTCTTTATAGAGAGAAGCTCTCGATCCAATAAGCTTGAATCAAGATCTCTCTCCCGCATCGAAGGCATCTCGATGTTCTGATTGTCGGGATGACGAAAGCGTCATCGGATCTCTGCGCTAGAACATAAAATTTGACGATCGACGTTCCAAAATATTTTTGAAGTGCATGTGGATGATCAAGACAGATCCTGCTATGGATCCTTCAAGCGACGATCACTGGTGACGAGTTGTATTTGATCGTGGCTTCAAATTGGAAACATGTACATTTTTTTATTTTGTGCTCCTTATAATTTACGTGAGATCCTAGAACATTTTTGGGACTTGGATTGTCGGCATTGACATGTCTCGTAGATCCACGGATGAAAATTTAGAAATCCCCAACCCACCAGCTTCTGATATGGGCCTCATAGCCTTTCAGTGGTATTATAGTGATCAATTAGATTTTATGAGCCAAATAATATTAATTTTCCAAAATTTAATTAGATGGTTCAAAAATGGTCTCATCGGTTCAAACCGCACATCGATCCGATCACGAATGGCGAAGTTATGACCATTATAAATTTTCAGATTAAATCGTAATTTGTGTTCTAATCACGGGTAATAATTTTAATTCATTTAGAAGAACTGATCCAGTTTATATCGATTCATTAGATTTAATTAAAATTATATGAAAATTGTAAATTTTACTATTTATTAATTTTCATAATAATTTTATTATTATAATAACATTTATTTTATTATTATAAATGTATAATAATAATAAATTATTATTTTATTATAATAATTTTCTTATTATTATACTAAAAGGATATCAAATAGCCTATAGATTTTTTCTGTGTGGAAAATGGGGGGAAGACTTGACTCCTTATTTTTGTTTAAAAAATCATTGAGGGGAGGAAGACTTCATATGAAGTCTAAAAGATTAATTTAAAAAAAAGGAAACTGCATAAGGGGAAGGGGGTGGATGATGAAAGAAATAAATGAAAAAAAGTCAATTTCACAGGGGATCCAAATAGACCCCCTCTTCCACTGCATGGCGCAACCCTAGAGGCGCCACAGGCCACCTCCGAGTTTTTTTTTAAATACTTTTTTATAAAAAAAATCTGAAAAACTGCATAGGTCAATTTTTTTAAAAAACTAGCTGCAAAGGCGGCATCGCAGATGCCGCCTTTGATTTAGTGTGCAAACGCGGCATCTACGATGCCTCCTTTTCTCCCTCGCACCGCCTTTGTCCCGGATCGATGACATGGAAAAGGCGTACGAGGGGAGGCCGCCTTTCGCCTCAGGTTAAGGCGAAAGGCGGCTTCCGCGATGCCGCATTTGGCCATACGCCGAGGCGAAAGGTGGCATCCGCAATGCCGCCTTCACCTGAAATCCCTATAAAAGCGTGACCACCCCCCCTCCCCTCTCCTCACTTGATCCCTCCTCACTTCATGTCTCCTAATTTCTCTCTCTCTCTAAAAAAATCCTTTGCTCTGTGAGTTTTTACAAAGCTTCATTTAGAGGTATGTTTCTTTATTTAATTTAATGTTTTTATTTAATTAATTTAATTCTGTTTAGTTTTAAATCATTCATTTGTTAACTAGTTTAGGTAGTTCTTAATATTTGTTTATTTAGTTTTTGTAATTAGTTATATATAGTTTTAAATAATTATTGTTAGGTAGTATAGATTATGTATAGATTAACATAAGATTAAGTATTTAGAAATTTTGGTAGCTTAAAGATTATGTGGTTATCTACACAATTAAATTCCTGTCTGGATACAAAAAAGTCTATGTGGCTCTGACACAGATTTACATAGGGGTAAAAGCCGAAAAAACCGCACCGAGCTAGACTCGAACGGGAACTGGTGCCCGATAATGGGCCTTGTTGCATCCTGGTTTGACACTCCCGAGGAATATGCTTAAGATGATTCATATTTTCTTTATAAACTACTAAAATTTCTAAGATAAGAAAAATCAAATCAGTATATATATCAATGATAAATGATAAATATAATGTTATAGAATCAAATAAGGACATAAGAATTAACGAATTAAAGTTATTATTAGTTAATTATAGAATGATAGAATAATTAACGATTAGTTATTATTAGTTAATTTTAGAATAATTAATAAATAACATAGGATTAAAACATGGATTCATATAATGATTAGCTAATGATACTAATGAACATATAAAGTGAAATGAAGAAGAACAAACAAAGTAAATAAAAAGGCACTCTAAAATTATATTCTAATAAATATCATATGGTAAAACATCAGTAGCTTAGTTTATGGTATAGAAAGGCGCACTAAAATTACATTATAATAAACATCATATCGTCAAAAATAATTATTAATATTTGTTACACTATCATAATTATGATGAAAGAAACATTTTTGACGTAGAGAGCCTTGTTTTCCTGTGTGTACTGTTATGGGGAGATTATTAAAACTGAGCAAGGTGCTTCTTACAGTACACAACCAATTACAGTGGTTAGTACAATTTATTGTGTTACCATAAGTGACCTTCAAGAGAGAATTTGTGTTTCCTTAAATCTGGGACCCGATCAAGAGATCATGTCTATGAGCTATAGACATTTGCAATTTCCAACAACACTGTGGCATATAGCTTGTCCATTGGTTGCTGATGCGCAGTGGGTCCAAGCAATTAATTTATTTTCTCAACGGTTAGATGGTACCATGATGGAGTTATACGTTGTTGTTGCTACTATACAACAACAAATTCCACTTGTACAAAGACATAGAAATACAAGAGTGGTTGAAGACAGTCTACCCCATGACATTGAGCCTATTCCAAATGATGCAGTAGAAGAGGACAACCTAGATGATCTCCCGGATATACATGTCAATCCAACATCTGATGAGGAGTTTCGTAATGATGGATCAGATGGCAACAAAAGTGCTGATGAGGAGGGACCAACAGAAGATAAAGAGGAGGTTTTGAGAAATGCAATTTTTTTACATCAACCTCGGTCAATAAATCATCCACCACTCTTTTCATCTTTGTCAGAAGCAATGACACACGTGCCTGAATTCGATAATACTGTTCTCACACCGACAACTGAGTTCCCTAGAGTTGTACCAGATAGGTTTAGTGAGGTAGACAAAACCTTATATATTGGATGGAATTTTCCCAGTAAAGATTCCTTAAAAAGAACGTTAAATAGATTTCATATTGAGAGAAACTTAAACTATGTAGTTCACGAATCATGTCGTAGTAAATATGTTATACGGTGCGTGAAGTATGGGGATGATTGTAGATTTCTCTTAAGGGCTATTCCAGACAATACATTTGGAGGTTGGACAATCTCAAGGATTGAGGCGGCTCATACTTGTGTTCAGCCAAGTCTCACACAAGATCATACTTTATTGGATGCAGAATTCGTGTCATCTATTGTTATTGAGATGATTAGGACATATCAAGATGTTCCAATATCCCTTGTGCAATAGAGGATTATACATACATTCGGTTATAATATTTCATATAATAAGGCATGGATGGCGAAACAGAAGGCAATTATAAAGGTATATGGTGATTGGGATAACTCATATTGAGTATTGCCGCAATTTCTAGCCATACTAAGGCATCATAACCAAGTTGTCTTCCATCTGGATACAAACGAACATGTGTCTCATGATAATCGACTTGATCCATCTCGTGTTCAATTTCATCGGTTGTTATGGGCATTCTTTCCTTAAATCTCCGCATTTCGTTTTTGCAAACAATTTATTCAGATTGATGGAACATTTCTGTATGGAAAATACAAGGGTGTATTATTGATTGCGGCAACCCAAGATGGAAACCGTTCACCTCTTCCGCCTGCCTTTTCCATTGTAGAGAAAGAAAACTATGAATCATGGAGTTGGTTTCTGGCATGTATCAGCAACCATTTCACCAATCTTTAGGGATTTTGTTTGATATCTGTTCACCATCGAGCAATTAATGAGGCAATCAATGCAGATCCTAATACATGGAGATACCCAAATGCACATCATCGGTTCTGCATTAGACACATTGCTAGGAATGTGGATAAAAAATTCCACAATGAACCGATGAAGAAGGCAATCACGAGGCTTGGTGCGTATTTTATTCGTTCTGTTTTAATGTTTCAATATAAAGATAAAATCAATTTCTGTGAAATATCATCTACGTTTTGTAGCATATGAGTTGGACCAATGATGATTTGAAGAACGTTTTGAACAAATTCGTCAGGCTAATCAAGAATTTTATGATTATATGATGGGGATTCCAAAAGAGAAATAGACATTGGCATACGACGGGGGAAAGAGGTACGGGCACATGACGAAAAACATTGTGGAGTGCATCAATGGTATCTTTAAAGGAATTCTTAAGATACCTATAACCGCCTTAGTTCAGGAGACATTATATCGATACGTGAAGTACTTTGTGGATAGAAAAAAACTAGCATCAGACAGAATACATCAAGGGCTATGATATGGAAGACAATTTCAACGAGAGATTGAAAAAAATATTGAAGAAGCTTCTGGTTGTCACGTCTGTCTCTTTCGAAGAGAAGACTCCAGATTTGAAGTTCAAGAGCGTTCAGACCCCATCAAAAATCACGTCGGTGAAAAAATGGTGGTATTACTGGAAACAAGGCAGTGCCAATGTGGAAAATTTCAGGCCTTACGGTTTCCATGTACACACGCCATCACAACATGTGCCTCTGTGAACATCTCATGGGAAGCATATGTTGATCCAGTGTACCAGATGGATATCATTTCCAACTGTTATGCTGCACCATGGACACCTATTGGGGAGTATCGTTATTTCCCAATGCCTGAAGGCCAACTGATAGTGATACTTGACAGGAATCGGTTATGTCCTCGTGGGAGTCCAAAGGCGAGTAGGATGTGTAATGAGATGGATTGGCCTAAAGAACAAGGAAAGATTTTGCAATGCACAATATGTCAAAAAGAAGGTCATAACCGGAAGTGATTCCCTAACATTGTTGGGTCGACTTCACAGTCTCATTCATAATGATATATTGTCTTCATTGTGACATTCCCATATTGTAAACTAAATGTTGTTATCTCTTCTTTATTCGTCGGTTTTCTAAACCCCAAACAACTGAGATAAGTTTTCATATTAATATTCATGCTTTCAAGAAATAACTATAAATATGAGATAATAGAATTTATTTCAAAACCCTGAAAGAGGAACACTTAACCCATATTGAAAAGTGTATGTTAGTTAACCCATTAACATGTTTCCTGAACGTTAATATTAAAAATTTTAACCCTAAACCCTCCAACCTAAACCCCAATCTAAACATGCAGGATATTTTAGAAAACTGTTCTATAACAAATTAATAGTATCATAATAATTAGCATAAGATATTGAATACATACAATTAGATAAATTCTAAAAACATCATTACTAATTGACGTGATTTATCTTAATCCAATCCATAAGTAGTTAGTCATAATGCTCCCCCAAAATATGTGTAAAGAAATTCAAGACTCAATATTTTAGATAACATAACTTATTTCATATTAATATTCATGCTTTCAAGAAATAACTATAAATATGATATAATAGAATTTATTTCAAAACTCCGAAAGCAGAACACTTATCCCATATTGAAAATTGTATGTCAGTTAACCCCTTAACATGTTTCCTAGACGTTAATATTAAAAAAATTAACCCTAAACCCTCCAACCTAAACCCCAATCTAAACATGCAAGATATTTTAGCAAACTGTTCTATAACAAATTTATAGTATCATAATAATTAGCATAAGATATTGAATACATACAATAAGATAAATTCTAAAAACATCATTACTAATTGACATGGTTTAGCTTAATCCAATCCATAAGTAGTTAATCATAAAGCTCCCCCAAAATATGTGTAACCAAATTCCAGACTCAATATTTTAGATAACATAACTTATTTCATATTAATATTCATGCTTTCAAGAAATAACTATAAATATGAGATAATAGAATTTATTTCAAAACTCTGAAAGCGGAATAATTAACCCATATTGAAAAGTGTATGTCAGTTAACCCATTAACATGTTTCCTGGACGTTAATATTAAAACTTTTAACCCTAAACCCTACAACCTAAACCCCAATCTAAACATGCAGGATATTTTAGCAAGTTGTTCTATAACAAATTTATAATATCATAATAATGAGAATAAGATATTGAATACATACAATTAGATAAAATCTAAAAACATCATAATGTTATATTTACATTTTACACTTATGACTCATTTTCATTGTTTATATGCAGATGGAATATACCATACTACTCACTCAGCAGCCTACCCATATTTCGCAGGCCATGTTGGAGGGTCATACAAATCGATTTGTGAAGATGCGTCGAGTGCACCATTTTCATCACATGGAGCCTCCACATGCCAATTGACCTTACTTGCGCCGTGCTGGCTTCTATAGCCTTGCCGTATCAGATTTTACATTTGTAGATCATTACCTACTTGCTGCCCTCATTGAGAGATGGAGACCAGAGACACACACATTCCACTTGCCTGAGGGAGAGATGACCATCACCCTCGAGGATGTCGAGGTGCTTCTCGGTCTGCCTATCCAGGGGAGACCCGTTATTGGACCCACTCGTGCAGCTTGGCCAGACCTTGCTCAACTCTTGTTAGGCATTGATATTTTGTCCGAACATAGGGATATAGATGGATCGTCCATATCTATTCATTTTTTGGAGTCATTGATTCCACATTTATAGGATGATGATGATTAGCAGACCGTCATGCGTTACGCTCGTGCATATATCATACGACTCATTGGTGGGACCATGTGTAATGATCACTTGGGGATGCACGTGCTTATGATGTATCTACCCCTACTAGAGGACTTTGATCATGCTGGGACGTACAGTTGGGGATCAGCCTGCTTGGCATACACGTACAGATCATTATGAAGACTATCCCATAGGGACCGTACAGGTCTCGGAGGATGCGTCATCCTTATTCATATGTGGGCATGGGAGCTCATCCCAGCATTCCGCCCTGACCTTGCTGGTCCACCGGTCGAGATGGATGTGCTGCATGACGCTCCACGTGGACTCTGGTATTATAAGTCATTTATGTTGGTTTTTTATTCTACTATGAGTTATTGACTATAATTTATCATTATTTGTCATTATCGTTTTATTTTACAGGTGGTGTCACCGACACAATTTTGATGTGGTTCCGAGACAGCATTTGGGCGTATATCGGCCACAGTTGGACTGTCTCTTACCTGATTAGGTATGTATATACAATCTATCATTGTCTAACATATTTAATAATAACATCAAATTTGGTTTTTAGTTGGGTGTTTTTTTGACAAAATCACTTGTCATTTCAGATTTCATGGCTTCCATACTGGAGTATTATGGACCAATTGCCAGCATACTGTACTGTTGGGCTTGAGGATGTTATGGCTATAGTGCCCCTCATTCACATTCATATTATTGAGTGGCAGCAGCATGACAGGGTCATGCGCCAATTTTTTCGTACTCAGCCGATTCCATTACCATATAGACAGACAGACCAGATTCATGGGATGAAGCTGACAGGGAGGCAAGATGATTACTGGTCCCAAGTACATGCGAGTTTTATCGACTGCTGGCACAGACATGCAGAGTTACGTATTCAGGGTGTTCCTACAAATCGATTCTCTCTTTCAGAGCAGGTTGATTATGCGCCATGGTATAGACTGAAGTCTATATTGTATCTTACCCAAGCTGGCATAGAGATGCAGAGGATGGTAAGTCAATAAATTTGTATTAGTTTTTTTATTGAATTATTTTCTAATTCCATTTGAATCTACTTACAGGGAAGTCACACAGAGCAGCTTGTTCGCATGAGTGATGAAGAGGAGGAGGGGGTCTTTAGCCAGGCAGCCGTCCATGCTATAGCGCTGGAGGTGAGGGCATCTTTTCAAGCACTTTCCGGGAGCATCTTCACGCGTCTGGCTCGGAGAGACGAGGTTCTTGCCCCAGAGGAACATCATGCAGCTGCTGCTGGTGCTAAGGAGCCACGACCACGGCGACGTTGACAGCATCGTGCTGCACGTGAGGCCTCTCCTGTTCCACAGGCAGAGGTCGGGCCCCTAGTAGTCCAGGATCAGCCTATTCAGGATGTGCCTCAGGTGGCATGGGATCCGTCTTTCCTGACAGGATATCCGCAGTTCTCTCCGTCTTGGGTTCCAGATCCTTCACAACCTTGGATTCTAGAGCCGTCGTCATCTTGGGGTATAACTCCATCACATGCTTTGTTCCCCTCTATTGTGGAGGCAGGTCCTTCTACCACCCTAGTGGGAGAAGGATCTGAATGGCAGTACGAGATGCAGTTGACAGATCCTCGCACTGACACACAGATGGAGGATGCAACAGTCGACGTTTCAGTGCCCGAGGATCAGCCTTCTCCAGGTCATCAGACTCCACTGTGCACTCGACGCGGAGGTCTTATTCGCAGACCACCATGTGGGACGGAATCTCCTCTCCACAGACATACGAATTGATTGTACATTATTGTTTACATGTTTTATGTGTACTAAAATCAAAATAATATTATTACTTATTGGTCAGAGTGGAATCTCGGGAGGGGGTAAATTAGGTTTTATTTATATATATTTATATAACCATACGAACATAATAATAAAACATTAATAATTACTAATTACCTAATTACAAATTATATAATTAATAATTATATTTCTAATTAACTATTTAATTAGTATATAATTAATATTTATATTACGAAATAACTAATTAATTAGTATATAATTCATAATTTGGTAATTAGTGTTTATTAATCATTAATTATATAATAACTAATTAGTTAATTAGTAATAAAATTATCAATTATATAATACTTAATTAGTTAATTTTTTGAGAAAGATAGAGTCGAGGCCTTTTTTATAATTAGTTAATTAGTAATATAATTATAAACTATAATTATTCATTATAATTATTAGTTAGTATTTATTAATAATTATTATATAATAATTAATTAGTTAATTAGTAATATAATTATTAATTATATAATAGTTAATTTGTTAATTAGTAATATTATTATTGAATATAATTATTATAATTTTTAATTAGTAATTATTAATAATTAAATATGTCATAATTAATTAGTTATTCAGTAATATTATCATTAATTATATAATAATTAATTAGTAATATAATTATTACATATATAATAAATATTTAGTTAATTAGAAATATAATTAATAATAATAACTAATTAATTAGTAATTGGTAATTATTAATTAATTAATTAGTAATATAAATATTTATTATAATTATTCATTATAATTAGTAATTAATAAATAATAATTATTAATAAGTAATAATTAATTATTAATTTGTTAATTAGTAATAAAAATATTAATTATAACTATTCATTAAATTATTAATTATTAATTATTACTCATTAATTATTACTTATATAATAATTAATTAGTAAATTATTAATCTAACTATTAATCATATAATAATTAATTAGTTCATTTTTAATAATTTTATAATCGTTCAAAGTCACGTACATGAAACATTTTTATCTTTCAAGTAGGCGGATTTGAAAGCTTATAAATTATTTTTCATTAACATTTTTTACAAAATTCTTTTTATTTTCGACTATTTGTTATATGTTTAATCCGTATTTTATGTGTCATTTATATCGGTCTTATAGTTTATATTTTATAGGCTTTCAAAGTCAAGTGCTTGAAACATTTTTAAGTTTCATGTTGTTCGTTTTGAAAGCTTATCAATTATATTTCATCAATATTTTTTACGAAATTCTTTTTATTTTCAAAGATTTGTTTTATTTTTAATCCATGTTTTATGTTTCATTTATATTGGCATTATAGTTTATATTTTATAGTCTTTCAAAGCCACGTACTTGAAACATTTTTATGTTTCAAGTAGGCGGTTTTGAGAGGTTATAGATTATTTTTCATCAACATTTTTGAGGAAATTCTTTTTGTTTTCTACTATTTTTTATATTTTTAATTCATGTTTTATGTTTCATTTATATTGGCCTTATAGTTTATATTTTATAGTCTTTCAAAGTCACGTACTTGAAACAAAATCCCACATCAGAAATGCAGAATGTTCTGTGCAGGAAATAAAGAACCAGAATCTCACATCAGAAATGCAGAATGATTTCCAGGGTATGATTTCTTATAAAAGGGATGTCTGGGTGAGAGCTTCTGTCAGAATCCAGATTGCTGTAATAGCTGTACCGCTGGATCTTTAATAGCAGATATTCTTCTGAAATTTTTTGTTTTGTTTATATATATATGTATATGTATATATATATACATATATATATATATAAAGAAAACAAAACAAAGAATAAAAATCAAAATTCAAAAAAAAAAATCGGAGAAAGGCAGCATCGCGGATGCCACCTTTCACCCGCAGCGCAAAGGCGGCATCCTTGATGCCTCCTTTGAGGTATATTTTTAAAAATATTTCTATTCTAAGCGTTTTCTGGAAATTTTTTTTTTGAAAAACGTAAAAAAAAAATCTGCCACCTGTGCACTGGACCTCCTTGTAGTGCCTCCAAAGCCCGCCGCCCTACCTCCTAGGCAGGATGTACATGACCCACCAGCCCGACAGCTTCCTCGAGACACCATGCAGCGGTGTACACAGAAGCTCCCCATGCAACCGACACACCCTACTTCAAGATAGACCTCCTTCTAGCAGCTGTAGAGCCTTGCACAACCGGACCCGACATCCTTCTCGGCTACCCAGCCACCCAACTCCTTCGGACCTTGCCACTGTTCCGGTCCCCCGACATCCATGCAACCAGGACGCCACTTTCACCGGCTGTATCTCTACATGCCACTGCGTGCTTCTTTCCGCACGTCGTCGGAACAAGGGCTACCCTTCCGCCAGCTGACCATGCTCCCACCGACGACAGAAGCCCGGCGCCACCTTCACCGGCCGGTTCTCCCCAAGCCGTAGCGGCACCGCCGCCTGTCTCTTCCTACCTTGTTGGTCGGCACTCATGCAGATAGTCACGACATCGTGTCTCAGGCATCCCTGTGTAGCCAGCTCGTTGCCACACCCTGGTCGAGGTTGCCCTGTCATCGGTGCCGGACCACTGACCCGCCACTCTCTTAACCTGGGAGGTACAATTATTTTGTATGCATGTTTCTTAAGAAGAGAAAAATTGGACCTGAAGCAGTCAAGGTGGACCTGCCCAACCCGGAACGGGTTTGGGCAGATCGTTCTAGCCCAGTTTGGCCCTTGTACAGAATGGCATGGCCCTGCGCAGGTTTGGCCAGCCCCGTATAGGCCATGCAATGATCTTTCGGGGACCAAACGTTTAAATTAATGAAAACATAATTAATTAAATTTTAGTATGTAAATAAAATTAATTAAAATTAATTTTGGCTAATTATTTAAATACCCAAACATATAAATTAATTTTATTTTTTAATGAAATAAAATTAATTAATTAATTTAATTTGGTCATTAATATTAAATTAATTATTGGTACGCTGAGTATATAAATTATTTAAATTTACCATTTAATTTAATTTAATTATATAATCATCATACTTATTTAATGCATTGTAATTTTATCATGAATTTTACCTGTCTGCTGGTTTTGAGCATTGACCCTTGTCTGCATGTATTTAATTAATTAATTAATTATTTATTTAACTACATGTTATGATTGTAATTAAATGAATGATGGTCTGCATATCTTCTTTTTTGGTTAAAACGTATAAGGGCCTACACGCTCAATATTTACATGATGTTCATTTATACCCTTAGTCCCCATCGCATTCGCATGAGTACCATTGTACTTCGGACAAAGATGGTGAACGACATCGACCCCACCACGATGAGGTGGTGCACGTTGATCAAGACAGTGCAATACAACGCGTGGATCCAGCCAAGTTGAGGCGGTACTGCAAGAATTGATATGGACCCTGCCAAGATGAGGAAATTCTTTAGATGTGAAGCAAACATATAAGATGAGGGAAAGTTGCATCAAGAGTCAATCTTCGAGTCAGGTATGACACACTTAGGTTGTTAAGATGCTCAAGACAACTCAGGTAATAGTTTACCTTTAGACATTTATTAATTATTTTATGCATTTTAGGACTACGGGAAAATGCGTAAAATAATATATAATCAAATGCATAAAGAAGTGGAGTATATTTTTCTACTAATGTTTAGATGTGAGAGAGACAACATAGATATACAAGTTTAATAGAAATGGATTACATTCATCCAATTAAAAACACAAAATTCTCAATGAAATATTAAGTCACATAGCCTTACTTCATTCATGTTTGAACAAAACCTGGTGTTTGGGGTGTCAGTTATGCCATAGTTGAGGATACGTCTTACTTCTAGGGAGTTCTTATTGGGGTGGTGGGCCAACATAACAAAAATTTCTAGAAAAAAATATCCATAACTATA
Organism: Viscum album; assembly: GCA_963277665.1. NCBI lineage: Eukaryota > Viridiplantae > Streptophyta > Magnoliopsida > Santalales > Viscaceae > Viscum > Viscum album. Next base: position 899,223,894 of record OY728138.1, read on the forward strand.
TTGTTGTAATTTTAGAGGTAAGAATTGAGTAAATAAAGTTATGATTTTAGAAGTTGGGACTTCACTCAACAGATCAAGGAACTGTGAGTTAATGTGGTTGGCCAGGAAAAAGACTACCATGAATCCTTTGAGTAGTGGTATAGCCATAGCTTATAGATTATGATCTGTGGTTTGAGGATCCTTGTCACTAGAATACTCAAGATATTTCAGATTCTAGTATAGAGGGTTCCTAGAATTTGAGAAATTTGTGGGAGACATTTCATAATTAAATTACACATTAATGTCACAATCAGTAATTAACATTAAAAGAACTAATATTCTGAAGATTATATTTAGAGAATTGCCAGAAATATCCCAAGTAAGACTGTGATAAATAACAGGAGAAGTTAATGTCCAAACAAGCATGAAATTCAAGGTATAATATCAGTGCTTGCACACTTTACTACTATATCGAAATTCAAAGTGTTTGTGTCCCAACCTGTTAAACCACCTCCTGTAGGGAGAGTGTGAAAATGCTTATAGGAGGTTCCTAAATTAAGCATATGATGGTTCTTTCATAATGATATCATCCCCATCTGAAGCTAGTTGCGATCGCTACATCATGACATTGATGATGTCACATGCAGTCTCATCTCTAATTAGTTTCAAGTAGAAAGATAAGCAAGATTTGATTCTGATGATTGCACTCAGTTTGTGTAATGGAAAATAATTTCCACAATCTTCCATGCCATCCCATTATTATAGCTTTTACACCCAATTACTCTAGTTTTGTTTAAGGATATTAAAAAAATGGTTGAGTAAACGCTTCATTACCTTTAAGGTAACATTTTACAAGTAATAAAAATATTAAAGACAACAGCATCTTTTGTTCTTATAGAGAATATATTGAAATAAAAGGCAACAATTCTTATGGAAAGTTACGCCAAAGGCACCTTTCTCATTTCCATAATTGAGAAATAGGTTGGTTATTTAACAGAAGGTTATTTGCACCACATATTGAAAAAAATTTATAGAAGTTAAAAATGCAATGAACTAAAATACTACAACCATTTATTCACTTTTTTGTAATATATCTTATTTTTTGTGAATTATTTTTTAATATTATGTGGAATTATTTCTAGACTAGACTTTTCGACGGTGTACGATTCCAAGGCCGAGAGTGCCCGCAATAAATGTTTTAAAAAATTAAACCTTTAAACAGTGTGTGGGAGCAGTTTTCCTAAAAAAGTGGAATTACTTTTTAAATGGGTTTTTGGATAAGAAATTTGAGGGGCACCTTTTCATTTAGATCAGAGACTTTACATTTGGCATGGCCTAACATCGACCGACGTGGGTTGACTGTAAAAGTTAGTTTTTGGATGTTATAAATTAAATACAATAAATTGACAAATAATTTGTTTTAATTGTTTCCTTTTAACACACCGACCTAATTCCTCCCTTTTTAAGTACATGCTTACAGAGAGTTCGTATGGCTAGTTGCATAACCATACAAATTGAGGATTACCATTAGATTTTGGAGGAGAACCCATTGGTGGAAGCCAAAGACACAATCAATCGACACACCTTGGATTCAAAGAACCTCACAAATGAATGCGACATGACAATCGTTCATCAACTATATCTAGGTAGGGGTTGTTATTTTGATTTAGTTCTTCCCCATTCTTCGATTAAACATTGAAGGTGGATCAAACGAAAAATAGTATAATCCATAGATCGTGTGTTCTTATGGGTGGGTGTTATTTTCCATTTCTTTTGGGGTTTGATTCAGGGAATTGGTTTTTGATAATAGTTGATTATTTTTTGATTCATGCTATTTAATCCTTCTAACGGGATAAAATTGACATCGTGACAAACGATGGTGGAGGTGTGTTAATAATATGATTATTGATTTCTTCCTCTTCTTAACCTTGTTTTATTCACGTTCTTCACGAGGTTTTAAACATTGGATCGTTTCACATCCATTTCAGAAATCAATGATCTCAAATTGTGGATATGACATCATGGTGACTCAACAGAGGTGCACAGACGATGGAAGTAGACGAATCAACACAGATTGGGATAAATTGTTCTTCGACCATTCTTCACACGGATGATCAAAACGAGTTTTCAGGGCCGATCGAATGCCTGAAACCTCTTGAAACATTGATGGAATGGAAGGGTGACCTTAGATCATGAGTTTCAGGGCAAATGGATTGCCAGATCAATGACCGGAGCATCACCGAGGAGCGACGGAGATGGTCTGTGTTTATGGAAAATTCCGATCAACATAATAGGTATTCCGAAGAACACCCCATGTATGGTCGACCGTGAGGCGACTAGGGCTTCCACGTTGTACACGACGTGCTCCCTGAAAGGCATGGTGGGTGGGACCCACGCACCGGATGCTACAGTTTCAAGCGACATGAAACAAAAACACACCGTGTTATCTGAAGAACACAACATGTGGGTCCCTATGCCGAACTCATCACGTATCTCAGGCGATACACGGACACAAGGTGGAGTACATGACCAAGTTCTCCACCACATTGCTAGACCCGGATGGCTGCATGGTTTACCCCATGTACCAGTTACACGAGATGGTACACACGGGAAGAAGCTGTGTACAAGCACACTACTACGTACAAGGAGCTGACCTTGGTTACTCGGTCACTACATTTTTTCCTTCCTACACGCATTGTACTTACCTTTCTACACAGCATGTTCCCTATGACTGGGGATATTACACATGGGAAGTACTCGGAGTCGCGAGACATGGCGTGTGACCCTTCTACATGCCATGGGTATCTTGGAACATGGATTAATCCTATTGTCCACTGTTCCATGGAAAAGTTTCACTTATGTTTGTTCCCCTTTTTTCTCGTTCCCCTGATGGTCATGTATCATTTCAATTCACAACAGTATGATCCCTTCTGTAGAACTTACCGAGATAGAGTGAGGTATCCCTCATAAAGGCCCAGAGCGAGATCATCTATCCATTATTGACCATAGGTAGAGTCAGGTATCAACGTGACTATTCATATAAGACATTGTTCCTCTACTCGGTAGGTGAATCCGGATGAGATGTGTTATCCTCCAAGACCCTGGTAGTGAACCTCCTCGGTGTATCGTGATCTTTCCCCACATAGGAGTGTGTTCTCTTGGAATAATTGTATCTATCTCTCATGGATTTTCCCGATGAACAATATTTTTCAGAGGGATGACATCAGAGCTATCAGACTCATAGAGTGAGTTCTCCCAGACAAGTGGTACGTGGAACCTTAAACTGAATCCCTAGCGAGGGTATGTGGTCATGTGACTTATCTCGAGATCACGAGTCTGGGTTTTGAGTATATCTGGATTGTGTTTCTCCTATTATATTTTCACTAGACATATACTGCGTATAGATGATTGTACCTTTCCTTTTATTTATTTCTTTGTGGTTTTAGGGGTCCCCAACGGAGTATTATCATATTCACCCATGCATGAGTTTTTCCTGCACGTTTCATGTCATGTGTAGACGAGCGACCTTTTGATAGAGTCGAAGGCGGACCAGGACCAGACTGATATTTCTATGTTCCCTACAGACCCAGGTGTTCTTATGGCTATGAGCAACAGTCCCAGTACCTCCTTGAGCATACAGGTAAGACTTTGTAGTTTGCATACTCTTGTTTTTGTTTGGCTTGTATTCTGGCCCAGTTGACATTCCATACTATGCTTTCTGTAGTACATTGTTGGTTGGGTTAGTTGTATGTATGAATTTTTATCCTTAGTCGTTTTTACATTTCAGCATTTGTGGGCTTGGAGATGTGTGTGTGCATATAGGTACTTAGACAATGCCTCCCATGTTAGTGATATGTCTACTCGGTGCTAGTCACTATCCCTTGGCTAATTGGAGGCGGGCATGGGGAGTCGAGGCACGGGCCCCACTGGGATGGTTTGTGATGGAGTGGTATCAAAGTAATTGGTTCTACCTTAGGACCAATAGTATGTGATATTGGTTTTTTTCAATAGTGTTATGTGTCTTGAGCATGGATTTTAGGCCAGATACTCCAATGTTGGCGTGGGAGGCCAACATATCCATACCACAAGAATCTGATAACCTACTTTTTGACTCGGTACATGAAAAAACTAGTTGATGGGGAATTAAAAGAATGGTAAATGCATCAAATAAGATTGAGTTATGTTTCCCATGTCCTTTGTTTCAGCTATCTAGATATACTCCTTAACCATGATACATCTTGTTTCCTTACAGGATGCCTCTGTGATACATAACTGCTAGGATTCAGCAGCTCAATAACGAGGATGACCCCCTTAGTGATGAGGCTTCGATAAAGGGTCCAGGTCCCCAAGTGTTTCCTCTAGGTGGTGCAACTTCTATACCACCCACAATGGAGCAGCCCGTGGTACTTGAAGTACTAAGAGATGAGGGGAGCAGGCAGAGCACACTGTTTGAGTTTTAGAGACAGAGACCCATTAGGTTCTGAGGCGAGCCCAATCCTCTGGCAGATGAGGATTTTCTTGAGGTGGTGACCAGAGTTTCATGTCTAGTGAGGACACCAGCAGACCAGATGGTGATCCATGGAGCGAGCCATCTCCAGGGTTCAGTGGGATGATGGTGGTGTCTGAAAAAGTAGACTCACAATTATCATAATCTCTATGGACGAAGTTAGAGTGACTCATTAGGGAGTATTTATCTCTAGTTACACTGAGATCAGTGCGTATCCAGGAGATTCTTCTACTCCAGCATGACAGTTTGAAGGTGGGTGTCTATTCATGGAGGTTCACCAACCTCTCCATGTACTCAATGGATATGGTCAGGGATCAATACATCAGAGATCGTACATTCAAGAGAGGTCTACGATGGGACATCTGAGCTAGTGTCATGCCTATTTGTATTTCAACTTATGTTGCAATGCTCGAGTAGGCCTTGGTGATTGAGAGCTTCTTGGAAGAGTAGAGATAGCCAATGACAATTATCAGCAGGAAGATAGGTGTGGAGACCTCAGCAGTAGGGAGCCAACGTCAGGCACAGGGATCAGGATGTGGAAGACGTCACAAGAAGACCCAGGATAGGGGATCGATAGTACATGGATCTCAGGCTGGATCTAGTTAGCCTAGGGAAAGGTGATTTTAGTCGTGCGATGATATAAGACATCTCTCTAGAGACAGTACTACTCGTTGAACTGCTGACAAGGAGGCGGTGGATGGACCACCGAGGTAGAGACAGAGAGTGGATCAGTTAGACCTTCTAGGTGGCAGACGTGGCAGTGGAGAATGGAGTGTTGCAAGTGTTAGTAGAAACTTTGACCTACATCTACCACTACCCCCATGAGGACCACACCAGGCTTAGGGAGCTAGGGGATAGGGGCGGGGACAGCTGAATACGACCGAGGTGTATGACCCATGGACTCCAAGGATGATCTGAGGTACAGTTTGTGACTTCTCTACCTTATCTATTGTACTTTTTGACATAGGTTCTAGTCATTCCTTCTACTCCACATGTCTTGTGCAAAACCTGGAGATTTCAGTAGAGCCGTTGAATCGAGCCTTACGCTTGGAGACACCTATGAGAGGAGACTCGATGATCACGCACATTTGTAGACAGTGTGATCTTCCCTTGGATGAGAGAGTTTCGGTTGGAACCTCTTCGTGGCATCATCGAGGCCTTATGATGTTGTTATCTGTGTGGATTGGCTATCTTTGGTCCATGCCTAGATTGACAGATTTAGGAAAACACAGTGGTGTGTCCGTAGCGATGGGACAAGGTTTTCCTTTGTCAGTGAAAAGGAGACCCAGGCAGCATTGAATGGGATCATGCCTAGGAGGGTTCAGCTGATCACTCATGAGTTGGCTAGACTTACCCTCAGAGTAGTAGATGTTGTGAGCATCCAGTTCCTAGTAGTAGTGGAAGAGTACGAGGACGTCTTTGCCGAAGATGTTACAAGATTACCTCCCTGTTGGGAGATCGAATTCTTCATCAACTTACATCCCAGGATAACATCGTTTTCTTCACCAGCATATCAAATGGCTCCCACATAACTTCATGATATGAGGGTGAAATTAGTGGATTTGTAGAGAAAGGGTTTCATAAGACCCAACGTTTGGCCCTGGGCAGACCCAGTTTTGTTTTCCAAGAAGGCAGATGGGAGTTTTTGGTTGTGCGTGGATTACCAGTTCTTGAACCAGGTGACGATGAAGAAAAATTATCCACTACCAAGGATCAATGACCTCATTAATCAGATAAGAGGGGAACAATGGTTCTTTAAGGTTGAAATTTGATCATGTTACCACCAGTTATGAGTACGGGACATGGATATACTAAAGAAGACATTGAGATGTCGTTACAGTCATAATGAGTACATGGTGATGCCTTTCAGCATGATGAACACCCCTGCAGTGTTCATGGGGCTTATGAACTAGATCTTATAACTGTATTTAGACCAGTTCTTAGTTGTCTTCGTCGATGACATCCTTGTGTACTCATCATCATATGAGGAGCATGTGAGACACCTGCAGATGGTTCTACACGTACTCTTAGAGCACTTGATTTATGAGATGCTTTTAAAGTGCTAGTTCTGGATTCAGGATGTCCACTTTCTGGGACATTTCATCTCAGTAAATGGAGTAGTTGTCAACCCATCCATGTTGGAGACAATGTTGTCATATGAACCAACTTATAGAGAGACAGAGGTATGGAGCTTCCTTGGGTTGGAATAAAAATACCATATATTCATTCTGGATTTCACCCGGATATTAACACAAATGATAGCCTTGACTAGGAAGGGGAATCTCGTTATGTGGATGGAGAAGTGAAAACAGGCTTTCGAGTAGTTGAGATATATTTTAACGAGTACCCTAATTTTGATATTGTTGGAGGAGGGTGTCGAGTGCTTAGTTTTTTGTGACTCATCAGGGATGGGGCTTGGCTGTGTCCAGATTCAGAGATAGGAAGTGATTTCTTATGGTTCATGCCAGCTTAGGCCACATGTGCAGAACTATGTGACCCATGATCTCAAGTTGGCAGTAGTAGTCTTCACATTGATGATGTGTCAACACTGCCATATGATTAAGCGATTTATCGTATAATCTGACCACAAGAGACTCAAATACATCATATTGAAAAAGGATATGAATATGAGACAAATGTGTTGGCTAGATTTCCTTCATTAATATGATTTTGAGATCATCTATACTACTGGGAAGGGGAACACGGTGGAATATGATCTTTGCAGGAGATCGAGCTCACAGCTATTTAGTGAGGCGACAAAACAGTTGGCCTCATTACAGTTATCCTTCATGGATAGATAGGATGCATATTACCTTCACTCGATGGTATTCACCCCTCAACTCCTATAGAGATTTAGGGAGGCACAACTAGGGGATATCAACATTGAGGCTTTACTTGCTCGGTTAGCCATAGGACATGATTCTGATGGATATTCACAATGTGGGGAGCTCGTTGTTATCTTTAGAGGATTCACTATTGTACTATTAGAATTGCGGGAGGAGGTCCTAAGAGAGTTTCCTATATCATCATTGGTGGTAATCCATGGATAAGAAAAAATGTACTAGGTCCTTCAACATCAGTTCTGGTGGTCAAGTATGAAGAAGGCAGTAGCAGACTTCGTTTCTCAATGCCTTATGTGCCAACAGGTGAAGGCTGAGCACCAGGTTCTAGTAGGATATGTTCTACCCCTATAAGTTTCATAGTGGAAGTGGGATGGAATATCGATGGAATTCATGATAGTATTACCATGGAAATCCAAGGGGAATGATTCCATCTGGGTGATCATTGACCAACTCACCAAGTCATCCCAATTCATAGCCATTGGAGAGAAGAGTTCCATAGAGTGCCTGGGATTCATCTACGTGCCGGAGATAGTTCAGATTCATAGCGTCCCTTCTACAATAGACTCAGATTGATATGCCTTCTTCACATCCATGCTATGGAAGGGTTTGAAGGAGTATTTTGGGACTCATGTACACTTGAGCACAATGTTCCATCCCCAGAAAGATGGTCAGATGGAGAGGACTGTTCTAGTATTGGATGATATGTTGCAGGCCTGTATCTTAGAATTTGGTCACAGATTAGAGGACCACCTACCACTGGTGAAGTTTTTATACAATAATTTCTACCAATCCACTATTGGAATGGAACCATTCAATGATTTATATGGGAGACCCTTCTAGTCAATGCATTGTTTGACCGACCCCGGAGAGTCATCACCCATGGGTCCAAAGTTGGTGTGAGCTACCACCAAGAAGGTGCAGATCATCCAGGTGTAGATGAATACTGAACTGAGCTGGCATAAGTCTTATGGAGACATGTGACAGAGACCTCTACAGTTTGAGGAGACAGACCATGTCTTCCTTAGGGTCTCACGTGGAAGAGGGTTGTAGAGATTTGGTTGGAGCGGAATGATATCTTTGAGGTTCATAAGATTTTTCTAGGCACTGCACAGAGATGGAAAGGTGGATTACAACATAGCTCTACCACTGCAGATGCATCAGGTACATGATTTCTTCCACGTGTTGCAGCAGAGGAGGTACGTGCAAGACCCATCACACATCACCGACTAGGGTGAGTTTTACATCAATGATCTAGAGTCCATTATTGAGTACCCAGTAGAGATCGAGGATTAGAAGGAGAGGAAGATTTTTGGGTTATCAATTACCTTGGTGCACGTCTGATGGAAGCAAAAGAACCTTTTAGAGAGAACGTGGGAGAAGGAGTCTCAGATCCGTGCACAATACCCACATCTATTTGAGTAGCCTCTTGTTTTAGATTTTCAAGGACCCAAAGATCTATGGTGGAGATAATGTATTGTCTCAGATATTCTGTGTATTTGTTTTAAATATTATATGTAATTATTTCAAGATCAAACTTTCTGATGGTGTGCAATTCTGACACTCGGAGTGCCCAGAATAAATGTAGGAAATAAATTAAACTTTTAAACAGTGTGCACAAGCAGTTTTCTTGAAAAGTGTAATTACATATAAATGGGTACCCAAATCATAATTCGAAGTGAACCATTGTGTTCACAGTAGCGACTTTACCATAGGCAGGGCCTAACATTGACCGGCATGGGTCGGCTGCAAAAGATAGTTTTTTTTGGAATTTTTAAAGGAAACTAACAAAATTGACAATTAATTTGTTTTAAATGTTTCCTTTTTACACAATCTCCTAATTACTCCATTTTTAAATACCATCCTATGGAATGTTCGTAGGGTTGGACGCATAACCCTGTGAATTGAGGATTTCAATTGTATATTTGGAGGAAAACACATTGGCGGACAAAGACATCACAATCGGTCGGCACATCTCAGATTCGATGAACCTCACAATCAAACATGACACAATGATCTTTCATCAATTGAATTTTGGTTGGGGTATTTATTTTGGTTTATCTCTTCACCATTAATAAATTAAATTATGAACTCAGATTTACCCATGAATAGGTTAATCCAAGGATCGTGTGTTCTTATAGGTGGACGTTATTTTCGGTTTCATTTGGTGTTTGATTCAGGAAATTTGTTTGTGATAGTTGTGGGATTGTCAATTGATTCACCCTATCTAATCCTTTTAATGGGAGAAAATAGACACCACGACAAATGATGTCGGAGGTACGTTTCTTTTTTGTTTATTGAATTATGCCACATCTTAACCCCGCATTCTTCGCGTTCTTCGCGGGGTTATGAACATCAGATTGTTTCAAATCATTTTAGCAATTTAATGATCCAAAATTGGAGATTCAAAATCATGATGAATCAATAGAGGTGCGACGATGATGGAAAAATACGAAGGAATAGGGTTTTGGAGAAATCATTCTTCGGCCGTTCTTCGTGCGGATGATCGAAACAAGTTTTTTTTGGCCAATCAAAGACTTGAAACCTCCAGAAACATCGATGGAATATAAGAGAGACCTTTGATATTGAGTTTTGGGGAAAACAAATCACTAGATTGTATACCATAGCATCATCGAGTTGCGGGGGAGCAGGTCCACATTTCTAGAAAATTCCGATCAACACAACATGTATTATGAAGAACATGTCGTGTATGGTTGGCCAAGTGGAAGCTAGAGATTTCGCACTACGCAAGTCAAAGAACACAATGTGATACCTGGAAGACATGGCGTTTGGGCCCCAACCAGTGGTGGTTGGACTTTCAGGCGACATGAAGCACAAAAACGATGTGTTCTCCGAAGAACACAACATTTGGGACCCTACGTGGAACTCCACGTTTATATAGAGAGATAGATAGATAATGGGTGTAGTACACAATTGTGTAATACACCACATGGACAGACCAAGCTGGCTGCATGGGTTACGCCGTGTACCGGTTAAATGAGAAGGTACACATGAACTGAAGCTGTGTACGGGAACACAACTACATACATGGAGCTGACCCCGATTACTTGAACATGACATGTGGTCTATACTACACACCATGTACTTACCTTTCAACATGGCATGTTCCCTCTAACTCGGGCCGTTAAACACAAGTCGTACCTGGAGTCGCGAGACATGGCATGCAACCCCTTCTACATGTCGTGTATATCCTGGAACATGGTTTGATATTCTTGTCCACTATTCCTTGGGAATATTTTTTCTGGGTTTGTTCTCCTTCTTTCGTTCCCCTGAATTTTTTGTATCATTTCCATTCACATGAGTATAATCACTTCAGCAAGAGATCCTGATATAGAGTCTGGTATCCCTCTGAGAGGCCATGAGAGAGATCCACTATCTATTCTTGACCCTATGTAGAGTCAGGTATCGACATAACTACTCTTACTGGACGCCGATCCTCTACTTAGTATGTGAATTCAGATGAGTTTTGGTATCTTCCAAGGCCCTGGAAGTGATCCTCATCTATGTATCATGATATTTTCCCACTCAAGAATGTGTTCTCCCAGAATGATTGTATCTAGATCACATAACGTTTCACAATGAATAATATTTCTCAGATAGAAGAAACCAGATTTATCAGACTTGTAGAATGAGTTCTTCCAGATGAGTGCTTCGTGGAACCTTCAAACTAAATCCCTAGTGGGGGTATGTGGTTCTATGACTTATCTCTAGACCACGAGTCTAGGTTTCGAGTATAATTATATAGTGTTTCTCCTATTATATGTTTAGTAGACATATACTATATATAGACGACTATACGTTTCCTTTGTGTATTGAGTTTTTTTTGGGGTCCCCTGCTAAGTATTGTTATACTCACCTCTTCACAGGCTTTGACCACACGTGTCGTGTCTAGTGCATACGAGTGGAATTTGGATGAAGTCCAGGGAAAACCAGGTCCAGGCCAAGATTTCCAAGTTCCCTATAGGCCCAGGTGTTCCTACGGCTACGAGCAGTAGCCCCAGTAACTCCATGGGCTTACAGGTTGGACTTTTTAGTTTGCAGACTCTTGTTTTTTGTGGGATTTAATTTTATCCCAGTTTTTTTCCCTACATTTCATTCTATCATACTTTGTTTGCTCAGTCAGTTGTATGCATGCATATTTTTCATTAGTGGTATTTGAATTTCTTCATTTGTAGGCATGAAGATATGTTTGTGTGTACAATTAATTAGGTAATTCCTCCCATGTTAGTGATATGCCTACTTGGTGCTCTTCACCAGCCCCTAGCTAATTGGAGGAGGGATTGGGGAGTCGAGGCGCAGGCCCCACTATGACGGTTCATGAAATTATTATTCAGATATATTCATCAGTAAATTAATGTTTCTAACATACTTCTGGTGTATTGCATACAATATTCCAATAACATATATGTATTTAAATAAAGTAACCATGTAGGTATAGGAACATTAAAAGAAGAAAAGTGTCTTCTCCAAGTGGCTGAGTTAGGGTGATTACTAAATCAACGGTGAGAAACACCTATCATATAATTTCCAAGTGATTGGTACGAATTGAAAAGGTTGTTGAGTATAACAAAAAAATTTATCTAACATGCACTTTTGGTACCAATGTGATATTATTCCATGTTTTAGAATGAATGTTGTTTGTGGAAACATACTCAACAAATAGTTCGGACATACTTGAATAAAAGGAAATACATGATAAATATAAAATGTAAGACTTATCCAGTTGTGGAAATATAATTCTTTGTCATGTATAAATAAAATTGGAATTCAATGAAATACCGAGTTTGGTATTTAGGCTCAACACATCTAAACACCTTTGGTATTATTGACACCTTTAGTTTAGACAATGAAACCTTTATAAATAAAAGTATGCCACAAAGCTTCCGTGGTTAGTTCAAAAAGAGAGTGTGAACTATTGAAAAGGAAATATAGAGGTAATGATACTTCATAAGATTACATTAAGTCATTATGGAATGTTATAGTGTAGTATAATCATTTTCAAAAGATATGATTTTCTTCGGATTGGCATGCCACAGAATATCATTACCATGCAATCGTCGATCATGATTATGTAGCATGGAATAATTCCTAAACACATGTTACATTATCTACACCATGATATTGATGTTCATAAGGTGGATCGATGATGAGTCATATATATTAACATTTATCAACCAAATGTAGCATGGATAAATTTATAAATGCACATTTTATTCATAAAAGTTATGATGTATGGAGTATCAATGATTCAAGTTGAAGAAACATCCATTATATTTCCTGACATGATTTAAAAATAATGACAAAATACTATAACCAATATTCATACTAATAAAAGACAAAAGAATATCATATGAGTCTTATTATGATGAAAATACATTATGTCATACATCTTGTGTTTGGATGCAAAGCATTTGTTACGAAAAACAAACAAACATGCATCAAGCTAAACACATGGGGAATCTATGTAATTATCCTAATAGTTTCATATGATATACATAAATACCTTATATAGAAAAGATGTTGTCAAGTGATAGACTACATTTCTATATAGGGGTTCACATCTCTAATAGAGATAATGGGATCAAGATTGACTTTGGTTATGTCAATGCTCGAGATGCACATATGGTTGACATATGAACATGTTTCCCATGTACATGTAGAATAGGAATGTTCTAGTGACACATACTATGTAGGAAGGATGAAACCATGGTTATGGTTTTATATTCACTGCGACTGGTAATAAATTATTCATAAAGTATATTAAACCCTACAAGCAAGTAGTATATGGTAGAAAGGAAAGATTAAAAAATTTAAAATTCAATAATGGATTCCAGGTATCAAATATCAAAGGGTCTTATAAATTGAATACTATTGTGAGTATTCATGTGAAATGATACATGGATGGTACATGTATGGTACCAATAAGGCTCGAATGGTTATACCAAGTCTGTATGACTAAATATGTTAGAATTTTACTTATCATAGGTAACCTCTAAGTTCATTATATTTGTCATTGGTTGTCATAATCATCTTTTTTGGAACGTGTCTATATGACGCAAGATGAGATCTTATAATGCCAATAAGGGTTGTAAGTTACTGCAATCCAATTCATGATTAAAGTAACCAACAAGATATTAGTGCATTCATATCAAATGAATCTTTTTCTTGTGTCTAACAATGGTTAGTGGAAGTGTCAATGTTTTCCAAGAGAAATATGTTAAGAAACATATGGAAAACACAAAATAATATTACTATTAGTTAAGACCAGAATAAAAGCAATTCTCTAGTGATTTACTTAAAGTAGAAACCTATGTTCTAGGGAATTAGATCTATCAAAATAGATCTAAAAGTTACTTGGACCAAGTCAATTGTACATAAAGTGACATTATATTGAAAAATACAAGTTGGAACATTTCAAGTTCAGAAATTTTTTCAATGTCACATGGCATAATCCAGTCAGGTTGACATGTTAGGAACATGATAAGAAATTAATATTGTGTGTTGAGGTTCATACTCTTCTGTGATGGATCAATCACGCATGCCGTGTTTTGTACAATAATGGATATTTCCAAGGTATGCTTTATAGTAATCATATATCAATTATATCTAGGAGCACTGCAAGTGAATCTATCATAACTATCATTTTGTACCTCTGCAAGTACAAATGATATATTCCTGTATTATAGAGGAGAAGGAATACAAGTTTTCAGAGACACAAACTAGTAATCCTTAAATCAATTTGAACTAGTGTTGTAGTTTGGTGAAGTCGATGTGTGAGTAAAGATCATAAAAGATAGTGGTAGCTATATCTACAAATACCGAGTACATTGCAGCTTCTAAGGTAGCTAAGAAGTAGTTTAATGAAATGATTTTCTCTAGTTCATGGAATCACACCTAGTGAGAAAAGTATTATCATAGTGTAAATTTTGAAATTCTTTTTATCCAAGTTGTCATGTTATGACAATGGACAAAAGTTATATAATCGGGGATACCATATCTTGAGAAGTTTTACTCAGAGATATGAGGTCGCACATAAGAAGATATGCCACGCGGAGAAAACGTGGTAGGCCCAGCAGTTAAATCTATTACTCAGAAGAAGAATGATCATTATCATGTGAGTAGCTAACAAGTTTGGTTGGAAAATTGTCTCTAGTGCAAGTGGGTGGGTTGAAATAGTGGGTGTCCTAGACCCAACTATATTGTAATTTTGATAAACATATCTTGTGTATAGTTAGTTATTCATGATTTCTTCTACCATTATAGTGTAGAATTTTCAGCATCCACTATTATAATGGTAATTTTCAAAGATTAATTGTCATGTCGAAGGTTATAGAAGATCCCAGACTATAATGAGAACCCCAAGATACTATGAAATTAATCTTAAATATATATTTTCTATGGTCTAGAGACATATTACTAACTGGACACAATAGATGTTTGACTATCCGGTGCTGGGGGATCATAAGCATTGGGACTTCTTCTAATTATGTTTCTATTTGGTGATCTCTAGTAGTGAGACCATGGGGATATAATTGACAATAGGAACACAACATGTATTTGGTATCATTGGTTTTTCTTATCTACAAACATGTGTGTTGGTCTCCTGACTTGAGACCATTACCGATGTGTATCATTCTATTCAATACTTTGATTCTAGGGAAAAAACATGGTATTGAAATAGTACCGATGTAGCATATGTTGGGTGCATCATTAGTGTTATGACATTAGATGAATGGTCAAGAGAGGATTTGTCACATCCATGTTTAGGATGTTTTATATCTCATGCCTGGGTGATCTGGACAGTGCTTCTTCTTATGTATTTGGAAAAAGCAGTATAAAGGTAAATCCATCTGGATTGATCAGAAAATGATAAAGCAAGAAAAGTAAGATGACACAAGTGTGTGTCCTGGTTTATGAGATATTTAATGAAAAATGATTATAGTACACAGTCATTGTTTCTAGGTGGGTAGTAATTGCTACGACTATCCTTATGTCTTTAGGGGACATGATGGGTTGCAACACTCCACTCTTGGTCTGTGGATTTTATTCCCTACTATTGAGATAGGGGATAAGTGAGTCACACAAAATAGCTTATTCAAGAATCCACCCTATTCAGTGGTTTATGTATATGGACATAGTGGGCCTTGCCATAGGGTCCGATTGTTTTCCGTGTTTTCGATCACAAAAAGAAATAAACAAATTCCTTAATATTCAGGTTATGAATATTTGGGATTGAATTTATTTAATTTATTTAAAAGTTTAGTAAATACAAGAAAATATTAATAGAACAAATATTTTATTAATATTCACTTTTTTTTAATATTAAGTGGGACATCAAGTTGAGTTAAATAGATCAGTTTTTATCACGAAATATATTTTAGATATTAAAAGTATGTGATAAAATAATAAATAATATTGACGTAGGTTAGTTAGTCAAAATTATTTATTTAGTGGACGTTGAAATAAATGGGGGTTGGGGAACCCAACCAGATATTTACCAACTCCACTATAAATAAAGGAGGAGGATCTCTCTCATGTATGGACATTCATACTATTCATTCACATTCATGTAATAAAGATGAGAGAATATCTTTCCTCCCACTCTCTAAAGAGATATGCTATTGATCCATGAAGCTCAGATCAAGATCTCTCTCCAAAATAGAAGGCATCTCAATGTGGTGATCGTCGGGATGTCGAAAGGATCATCAGATCTCCGTTCCATAACCCGGAATTCGATGATCGATGTTCCATCAGATTATTGAAGCGTGTGTGGACGATCTATAGGGATCCTTCTATGGATCCATCAAATGATGATCAATGGAGACGAGTTGTAGTTGACCGCAACTTCAAATATGAAATGGGTGCATTTATATATTTATTTTGTGCTCCTTATAATTTATGTGATATCCTCAGACCTTTGAATGACTATGATCATCAATGTCAAAAATTCCTTTTGATCCGTTGACAAATAATTTAAAATCCCTGGTCCATCGACTTCAACTTCGGGCCCTGAAACCTTTTAGTATGCACACGAATATGGATTGGGAATTCATTGAAGGACACACCATATAAGGAAGATACATGAAATCAAAATACGGGGATGATATGACTTTGAGAATTAAAATATCATCCTCATTGTTTCTCATTATTTACCACCACTTCAAGTCTCTTCAAAGACCCAACCTCTAGATCATTGGAAAAAGGGACATTATCTTCCGGAATGCCAATTGGGAGGGGGATAGGATTAGGTATCCAGGATGACCAGTCCCAAATTTTTTCTTTATGAAAGACAAATATTTTTCTAGGTTTAACTACATGGTCTTGGAAAAGGAGAAACATGCCTTACGTGATCTCATTTATATTTCTTTTGAACATGATCAATGAATTTTTTAGGTGATAATTCTGGATATTTTTCTAATAATGGATACCACCATTTGCTACCCACATCAAGTGACATGGAAAAGTGGGGAGTTACGATGTAGTGAAATGATATTTCCAAAAACTTGACTTCCTATGATGGAAGATATGGAAAAGTTCCCTTTACCACTGAAGATATTGTTCAACAGACTGGTGTTAACCTCATCCCAAAAAGCGTCTATTGTGTTAATCCCTAGAGCAAATCCACCGTGCACCTTTTCCCAAAGTTGAATGTGTGAATTCGGTCAGGAATTCCTTTGGTGTGTTCACCAATTTCTTCCTATAGGGGTACACAGTATGGTAATTCCTTGAATACCAGTTCAAAGGAATCGAGAAAAAAAATTTATAGAAGAATTCATGTGTTATTATTTTTATGGAAGGTTGGTGGAGTATTTGGAAGGCTAGGAACATGCCCCATCATGGAAGTGTACATAGCTCAAAGCTGGCCATTATTCAATGATCCAAAATCCTGTTAATTGATATTAATCCTATTCCCTAGATAGATTTGAGGCCCCCACTTTTATATTTCTGATGGAAAACTAATTTCCCCCTTAATCAGTGGTTATCAAGGAAACTAGATTTATCGATATATCACAACTCAAAGTACAAGTTAAATACAAATGGCTCGTCTGTTTCGTGTTGCATGCCGAGAGGCGGTATTGATTATGATTATAGGGGTTCAACCAAAATGGATTTAATAAATTTCTATGGTACATGGAATTCACTATAGGTAGAGGCAAGGAAGATGTTAAAAGGCCTTAATATTTACATTCAACACAGTATTGAGGTATCCGTTGTCGAGATGGAATCTACAACTATTCACAACTCCTTATATAACTTCAATGCCACAGCTTGGTTGATACCCTACCATATTCATAAGTGAAAAGGGCTCATTAAAAACAACACGAAGATTCATCAAAACTATGATGGAGGGAACAATGTGGATTATTTTATTTCTTCTAAGGATAACCATAATATATCAATCACATTTTTTTATGACTTAGGTTATTTTCCCCCTTGAAGGTGTGGATTTAGTCTGAGGGGATTACCTCAAGAAACATTACTTTAGAAATCCATGATTACCTATTCCTTAAAGACTATCACAAAGAAATAGGTATTATAAATACAATAGGGATATTCATTGATTGGTAATGCATTAAAAAAAGGATAGATCAGAGAAGGTAAAATAGTTATGTGGATAACCAGAGGAAATATATTTTTTTTCATGGTAGGTGATCATGTATTTAAAAAGTTTTCATCATGGAAATGTGTGATATGGTTTTGTAATTAATATGAGTTAATTCAATTGATTCGTGGGAATTGAAAATCCTAGTGAAAATTGGATTAGTTTCTTAGTGATTTCCCTTACCTCTTTGTGTATCTCTGGTACACAACATATTTAATATTTTAACGTGATTGAAATATATTCTAGATTTATCTCATGGTTTGACCATTCAAGTAGTTCAGTAGGAAGTGAATATTTATTATGAAGAATAACATGTTCAGTTTATTTTCCATAGAAATAATGTTTTGGGGAATTAGTAGTTTAACCAGGTTATGGTTTTATGGAAAACCCAAGTGGATGAAGAGGCAACATGTGAATCTAAAAATGATATGATTGAAGTATATTCCCACTTGTTTGATAAGTGTATTAAATTATGAGGACATAATTTTTAAAAGGGGGAAAGATTTTACAATATAGGTAATAATATAATGAATCATTTCCATATTTTTTAATATGAATGAAATAGTTATATTAATCATAAAAATATCCCACATTTTTTAATCAAAATGGAAATTGTTTTATTATAAAATTATATTACATGGTTTTATGTAAATGATTAATTTAATTTTTTAGAAAATAAATTTTAAAATATGAATATTATTTTTGAAATCATAATATAAATATTTATTTTTCATTTTTTTAGAAAATATTGATTTTTAGTGAATTGTAAAAAATAATGATTTTTAAAAAAATTATCTCCTATTTAATAAATTTAAAAATTTATAAGTCTCAATAAGTATTGAATGTGACTAAAAATAACATAATTATTATTTACGATATGTTAAATATAATTAATTATATTGTAATTACCATTATAATGGGTTTTCAGATAAATTGGTTTTTGTGTTTAAAGATTCATTTGTCTAAAAAATGTTTTAAATTGCATAATATTTCATATTTTTAATTAATTAAAATAATAAAAAATGGGGAATTTTATAAGTAAAATATTTATAATATATATATATATATAACTAATAATAATAATAATAATATTATTATTATTATTCATAGAGTAAATATAGAATTATATTTTTTTTAAACAAATACTCCTCTTAAAAACCAGGTGTTTTGCTGTGACTGCATAAATAATATTAAATAAAATTTTGCATCTTCTATGAAATTAATTTGAAAAAATAGATTTCATATTTTGAATACAATTAATTTTAATTTATAATAAGTTCAACTTTATTGTTAAGTAATATTATTGCAGAAAACAATTTTAATTCATCACACTAATTAATGTAAAAATTAGTATACCATGTGACTAGGCATTAAACTTATGGGGAATATGAACAAAAAACTAAAAAAACCCATAATATGGGAAGATTTTGACCATATACATTATATTCACCAGTATTTCTTATAATTGGATCTACTTTTAATAGAAAAAAACAGGGTGGAATTCCCCCTTTCAAAAAATTACAAGAGTTCCACTGACCACGCTTATGAAAGTTCACACCCTATTCTCTTCTCTTCACACCTCTCAAGACCTTTGAATTAATAAATTACTACACAAATAAGTTATATAATTCCATCCTATAATCCTATAATCCTTAATTTGGTCATAAATCCAACCATGGAAGGCCCATTTTTCAATCCAAAAGAGTTACACAAAGAAGAGGCAATGTTCATGAAAGAGTGTTTTCATTTTATTTCATCCTCCACCAACATAAATAATTGTTATACCATGAATATCAAATAAAATAAATTTTAAAAATATAATGATAATTCTATGTGTTAAGGTTATTACTTAAACCCACAAAAACTTGTATCAAATGTGTTACAAAAGCATCATTTGTGTGTACAGCAGACTACCGCCTCACAAAATGATGTCGTTCATTTTTCCATTAAAAACTCTCATGGTTGAGAATAATGATATAAAATCTATTTATATAATAAATATATTATATTTATAACATAATTACATCTTTTTATTCATTATATCAAATACACCCTTTTTTACATTCAATAATGTAGGAGATATGATAACGTCTCTCGTGTGTATAGCATACCACTGCCTTATGAAGTGATGTGAAGTGATCTAACAAACATGTTACATGAAAAGAAATAAGGGTAAATATAATGAATATATATGATATAAATTAAATAATTATGATATTTATGAAATAATTTTTTTTTATTTAAATATAATATATCATTTTATTATTACCATTTGACACACTAAAAAAGTTATAACATCGTTCATGGAAGTGTGGATTATTCCATTCTGAATGTGATGTGATTCGTCTTTTTTCATCAATACATTAAAATATTTATATATATATATGTATATATGATTACATAATATGGTATTTGTGATATAATTATAATTATAGAAATATAAATTTTTCTTACCTTATTTTCATAATGATCTTTGTAAAAATAGAAACTTTACTCATGCATATGCACAACCTAATGCCTCCAAGATTGTAACATTTGTCCATTTTTCCTAAAATTATTTCACAATTGTTTTTAAAAGTATAATCAATTTATAAATATGATAATTATTTCATTATTAATATTATTTATATGTTTAAATAATGAGCTCATCAATCATTATTGACCCAACCAATGTCATTTTGGACACATCAGAAAATAGAGTCAGAAATCCTATTTAAAATTAATTGATTAGGTAATCGTATATAACTTAGTAATAAGTGAAAGAAAATAATAAACTTGAAAAGTGTTCTCAATAAATTAAATAATTAATATATGTTTTTTATTAACGATGTTAAATACACTTCGGAAAATATAACTAAAGGTATGGGACTTCATCTCTATTTTCTTCCACTAAGTAATTTCCGGATGATATGAACCTTTATTATTTATGAATGTGTATATACAAATAAACTGACATGTTATATTAGGAATTTATCTACAATATTGATATTTACTATTCTTTTAATTTTATTTTCTCTTGGCCATTATCATTTATATATTTTCAAAGTGACAAGGGACTTTTCTTCTAAATAAATCATCTTTTATTGATTTCCCAAGAAATCATTTTTTATTCCATTTCCATGTTTTAAAATTAATTTTTTATTTTTTATATAAACATAGAGGATTTTTAAAATTTATTTTTTGTCTCTTTTACATTATTTCAACATTTTTTAAAAGGAATATTTTATGAAATTTGAACAAAACCTTTTTTAATAATGAAACATTAAATTATATATTTTTAAAGTTTGAATACAACAACCCTTTTGTCATTATTAATTTTACTTAGTTTATAGATTCAATTTAAATATTACATGTTTTATTAAATGAAAAACATGATTTAATGTTTTTTATTTCAGTATTGAAATTATTTTTTTAAAGAAATGTGTATTTAATATGGGATTTTTGAATGAAGTGGTATTTTGATATAAGAAAGTGATTTACCAATTAGTTTAAAAAGATTTTTTGAATATGATGGAATGCTTTATTTATTATTTTGTTCTTGGGAATTATTAATTATTGGTCAAAATACTTATAAATATGTGATCCCATTATAACTTATACGATTGGTGTGACCAAATAGCTCTTGAATGCATAATTATTATTTTCTCTAGAAAATTATATTGAAATATGGTTATATGGTTATTCAAACTTATCAGGGGTTTTTTAAGGGTAATATAATTCATCTTTGAGTTAATTTCCCATGGTACCTACATATTTTTTTATGATTTCTATAGAGGTTTCATGGAAATATTTTTTTTCTAAAATTTAATCTGAATGAACTTTTAACAAGAATGATATTTAAATTTTATGGGTAAGATGTTATGTTTTCAACTAAGGGTTTTAAATGAGATGTATTGTATTTTATTAGAAAAATGGTTTATTTATTTTTTCATGCCTTACAAATAATGTTTCTATAATTCCAAATTTTTAAATATTTTTGATAGGATTTATGGATGGGTAATGGATTGGATGAGGAAAGTTTAAAATTCATGAAGAGTTTTTATTAAGGTAAATCATATTTTGTTTTAAATGTTTTATATGGTGGAAAAATAGATATTGATCAAAAGATTCCACATTGTTTTATTTGGGTTTTATTAATTATGATTCATGGCCTAAATTTCAAAAAATATAAAACTGAAAAGATCCTCAATGTTAATGAACATTATGTTCATGAATAAAAATCATGATTATGTAATTTTTAAAGATAGGGAATTATAATAAGATTTTTTATAAGATTATACCCATATATCCTAACAGTGGATGTTCCCAAAACATTGGTTAGAATTATAGAACCAATATGTGTTTTAATTGGAATATATACATTATTATTCCATATATGTGATCTAATAGTTCTATAATTCTTAAAGGATATAATTTAAGGTATAATAAAACATCCACCATTCATGAGTTAATAGTAAGCGTACCATGTACACCATAATTTTAATGTTCTACCTTAGTGATGATGATGGATGAATCATTCCATTACTCCATTAGTGTAAGAGTTTAAGGAAATTGATATACATAGAAGGAAATTTGTTTTGTACATTAGTTTTCATATTTTTTATGTTCAAAACAGTTAATTTATTGAACCATGATATCTTCATTCCTTTCCTGTATCATATTTATTAGTTTATTAATTCCCTTTAAGAACTCATGTTCCTAATACCTTCACCTCATTACATCAATAATTTCTTTATTCCCTCTTCATAATTACCATGGTTATTCTTTCCACATCATTTATTTGTATTTTTATTGATCCTTTTCCTATTTAAATAATATTGTTTTACACATTGGTAGAAAGAGTCAAAATTTACCATTATAGAAATAATTAAAAACATTAACGTTTAAAAAAAATAATATCAATAATAACTTGAAATGAAGAAAATTTTCATTTTAGTGCATCAATTAATAGTAATTATTCATTTTTATAATGATGGATCTGGCGAACACTTTTTTAAAAGGAAAACATTTAAATAATTTATTAAGGAAACTCCATTACCATGAGTCCCATATTTATTTCTACATTCAATAGATCATTAAGTGTAAAATTGTGATAATTATTCACATATCAATAACCTTTTTCAACTTCAATCCATTATAATTAGTAAATTTATTTTATTTATTGTCATGTTTTTTAGTTCTAATTTTTTTAAGTTAACGTCACACGTTTTGAGTTAGTTCGGTCCAAAATTTAATTATTATGTTGAAAATTATCTAAGGTTTCATAGTTATATTATCAATAGAATAAATGATATTATATAATTATCATTTTCAAATATATTATACTTTTATGAAAACAAATTAATGAGGTAATTGAAAATGAGATCCACTTTTCACAGAGGTGGCAGTTCAGACATATGCGTGAACAACATTTTTATTTTTCTAAATGAGGAAAATGGACTAAATAAGATATCATATTACCATTAAATTATCAATATTATATTCTAAATATCATAATTAGTCAGTAAATATATCATTATTACTGTAACACCCCAGGTAAATAAAGAATATGTCATCTTTATATTTATCCATATTTTTGAATAAAATATTTAAATGACTTTAAAGGGGACGCTATGCTCGATGGCGTACCCAACACGCAACAACGAGTTTCTTGGAAATCTTACGTTGCACTCTAATAATAAAATAATATTATTTTAAATGGTAGTTAACTTGTAGCCGTTGTAATGGCGGGAATGGATAGAAATAACTAAAATATGATTATATATGTTTTTAAATGTTTTTACATTTATCCAATAAAGGATAGAGGCTTAAAATACGGAAAGAATTCAATTTTAGGCATATATGCCCTAGTTTTCACCAAAGGTTCACTTATCGCCTTTTGATGGAGAACCGTCATTAAATATAGTTTTTTCACTCTTATAAATTCTATTGGACCAAATAAAACTATTCTTAAGAATCGGGACATCAAAATTTACTTTGTGTAAATTTTTGGTATCTTTCCGATAATGCTCATTTTTTTTAATGAATAGTGTAAAATGTTGTATTTTAATTCAAAACCTCTTTTTAATCTAATTTATTTTTATGATTAGATTATATTTTGAATTGGTTTTAAAGTGAAATTAGAAAATATTTTTACCATTAAATCCAATAGTGGTCGTTGGAATTAATTTCACTTTGAAATCAGACTTAAACTAGTGTCAATCTTTTGATACTTATTGTTTTATAAAAACACACTATTTGCTCTGACAGCGGGAATTAATTATTAAATTAATTAATGTGACTAATATGTTTTGAATTTTTTAAAACGGACTTCATTTTTGAATTCGGAATATCAAATATAGCTTAGGGTGATGTTTTGGTATTTTTCTGAAAAACTCCAATTTTTGATGAATAGTGAAACCACTAAGTGGTAATCAAGCAAACTGATTTTTCAGTTAAATGAAAGTTTACCACTAATATGTATTGAATTTTGAAAATCCGACATACATGGTTGTCATTAGTATGTAAAATGTGGTTCAATGGGATGAAAATAATTTTTTTTGGTGAATAGTAACTTTTTTTCATTAATCGCGATTAGAGGTAATTAGTGTCATTTAAAGTAAAAATGATATTATAAGAATGTGAAAACACCATGAAACTTGTACTAAACCTATTGGGTGAGTCATGGCCGACCAAGAAAAGCCATGGGCCAACTTGGGGACCCCATGGAGCCACTTTAGTTGGAAAATGAAAATAATATATTTTTATTTAATGTTAAAATTAAATTGACACAAACATGAGTTGTTTTACTAAAACAGTTTTTAAGTGGGTTTACACAAGTCCAAATTTTGATTATAAATAGTCTTTGGAAAGCTAAAACGATTTCCTACATCATAGGGATTTTTTATAATTTTTAGACATTAAATAAAATAAATTATTTATGACATAATAATGATGCAGCGATGACATCATTATTTGACGATTTAAATAATATGGAAAGATAATGTCAAATCTATGAACTACACATGTCCAAAACTTATTGGATGGGTGGATTTCGAACCCTTATCACCTTATACACGAATTATATCAATGTGGGACCTTTTAAAACCGAAACACATTTTCAAATAAAGTAATATTTCTTACTTTCCAAAAGTGCCCCTCCTCTCCTCTTATAAAAGGCCCCCACCTCTACCTCATTTCACACACTCGTCAAGCCTTTAGCTCGGCCAACCCCTGACCATGTACTCTCTCCACATCCCTCTACTCATCCTAGAGGATTCCCTTTGGGCATAATCCTTTCAAAGGAAGCCTTTAGGCTCAAATCAAAAGGAGTTACAATTTTAAAGGTAATTCATTCTCTCATGTTAATTTGTTTTATTTTGCTTCTCCAACCCCCTAAAATCTTTTTATTTATTTCTTTTGCAACAACAACAGTATCTTCAATATACTAGGATGTTGTTATAAGATTTATTCGAGCTACACTCTCACACAACTACATCAAATGGTTAAAGAACATACGGTTTCCGTGGATGGCGAAATTGTGCCTCCCGAAACGATGATTGTTCAATACTCATTTAACACCATCAATGGTGGCCATTATGATGTCACTATTTTTATATATGATATATAACATGTTTATGTTTTACTTATGCTTCTTTATTTTTCATTTGTGTCTTACCTTTATGGCTTCCATTATGGGTATACGCGATATCTTCATTTTAGGAAGTGCGGACTACCGCCCCCTCAAAGTGATGTGATTCGTTAATGCCATACGTGGGACGTATAAAGGATGGATTTAATGTTATTATATATGATTTTATACTGGAATTATTATTTACCTCTATATCATTATTATTTCTTTCCATTAAAGTATGAGATACAGATGAAAGTAGCGTTCATGCGTACGTACGGCTTACCGTCTCCATGAACGGTGCATTTCATTTCTTATCCCCAAATGTAATGTACTATTATAAGTACATATATATAATGGATATATATGATGTATGATACATCTAAATGATTAATATAATTCTGGAATTAAAATATACAAACCTCTCATATAGTTTTAATTCCATTAATATGACATAGAAATGAAATTAGCGTTCATGCGTACGTACGGCTTACCGTCTCCATAAACGGTGCATTTCATTTCTTTCCTCTAAATGATTATGTGATTTTATAAATACATGTATATGCTGGATATATATGGTATATATGATATCCAAATCAGGAATGTCATTTTTGGATATGAAGAACCTTTGACCACACGAACAACATGTAATTGTAAGAAGTCCACTTTCGACTTAAGAACCAAATATCGACAAAACAAACATGATTAACTTAAATGATTAAATAATGTTTATAACATGGTAATAAGTGATATATAAGGAATAATGAACTTTAAAAAGGTTCTTAAGGAAGTATAAATTAACTCAAGTTTATTATTCAGGAGATTAAAGAACGATTGAGTCAAGTCGGACCCGAGGTAAGGGATCCTACACCTCTCTTTCTTTTTAAGTACACTCTTTTATGTCATTCCTTTTAAAGCTCATCTTTCTTGTTATTGGGATTATATTTTATATTAAAATTACTGTAATTATTATGTTCATGTGATGAGAGACCCTATTCTCTCTCATCAATCCATTTTGGAAGTTTTGAGTGGCGCCGTTAGGCTGCCGATCATTCGTAAGAGATCTAACCTCTCTCTTTCTTTTTAAGTACTCTCCTTTATGTCACTTCTTTTAAACTCATCCTTGCAATGTTGGGGGATTTTCTTTTATATTCCACTTGCTGTAAATTCTATTGTAATATGATGGGATAATCTATTTTATCTCATCAATCCATATTCAAAAGTTTTATGTGGCGCCGTTAGGCTGCCGAGTTTTCGTAAGGGATTTTTCATCTCACTTTTATCCCCGTAAGATTTATGATACATTTTCCACAATTTCCATTGAGTGGTTTATGTACTACCCACTATTACAATCCTATTGTAATATAATTCCATTTATGGGTATTTACATATTCATTGTATGACACTTCTTCAATGGGGTGTACTTTTCAAAAGTTACCCAAGTCGGTAAGGGAACCTTTCACCCTCCTTTTTTTAAAAGACTTCTTTTGTTGGGTCTTTTAATTTACATATTTTTATGTTGGGATATGTTCTCATATATCCTTATTGATGTAAATTTTATTTCCAAGTGATGAGATACCCTTTTTTTATCTCTCATCAACTCATTTTGATGTGACGCCGTTAGGCTGTCAAGGGAACTTCTTAACCCAATTTCGATTTCTTTGGGTTCAACATGTTGTTATTGAATATGTAATCCTTTGAATATGTGTGAATGACCTTTGATTATTTTACACTTAATATCCACTTATATTTTGTGTATTCATTTGTCACACATAATTATGTAAATTGATTTATCCTTAAACCAAGGATACCATCTTTGTAAGGGACTTCGTCTCAATCTCCTTTCATTGAGGCATATTTCGTTTTATACACAACTTCCTTTTATATGGTTTATAAACCCCTTTGACTTTTACTTTTATACAAAAGGAATCTTTTTCTACGAAGCTTTTTACTAAACGACAAAAATGAATGTTTTTTTAACGTACGCAGTGACAACGACCTTTTCCGCCGCCGTGAGTATTATTTGGTCTTTGGCTTCCTCAACAAGCCGTTATGTTTTTAAAATGAAATAAATACCATATACTCTTTTATGTATTTTGGTATTAAAAATGATTTTGATAAAGGATTCTATTATGATATATTATGATTCAAATGTGGAAATGTTATCATTCATTTATATTGGTTTTATGTTTTATGATTTTATATTGGTACTTGGACATTTTAACGGGTGGTTACGTTATAAACCATATGACGGGTGGTGCCGTGAATAACAGGACGGGTGGTTACTTTATAACCTCCAATGCATTGGGTATGGAAGTCGGCCGTATGGCTATTCCATTAAGTATGTATGGAAATTGGCCGTATAGCTATTCCATTAAGTGATATGTGTGGGAGTCGACCGTATGGTTATTCCACTTAAGTATGTTTATGTCCCAAGTTACCTTTATATATGTTATGTGTTCTTTATAGGGGTTTTATGGTAATACTTTTGTTACAAAAAGGTAAGTAATGATATTTTATTCAGTGAAGAGTTTTTACTACATCATAAAGGTGAAAAGTATTACCTTGATAAAGTATACATGGTTTACTATTTGTTTTGTTAAACTAACAATTTTTATTCTTTGTGTATCCCTTACTGAGTTTTTATGCTCATCCCAAGTTTTTGAAATGTTTTCACAGGACTTAGCATGAAATAGTGTCAAGGATGGGATCAAGGGAAAGTCATGCTACCTAAAACATGAAACTAGACATGTTTCTTTTTAAGAATTTTTATTTTATGGAAATTTAGTAGAAGAGACTACTTTGTAATCTTTTGAGATGTAATAGTTATGTCCTAATTCTCTAAAACTCTAAACCTGAAAAGATCCTCAATGTGAATTATTCATTTAATTCAATTTTAAGTAAGGTTTAAGGCTGGGGCCTTATAGTTGGTATCAGAGGTCGGTTTAGATAACTTTAGAGGTTAGGGTATTCTTTAAGCATAAGTGACATTACCATAATGGTTAGGATTTCAGAAAGAGTCCTAGTTTTAGATAAAGTGAATGAGTAAGTGTATCTTAGTGTTTACCTTCCTCATTATTACATGATGGTATTGTTGATATACTCACACTGACATTACTATTTTTAGTTAATGGATGGATCTAGCAGGCACCAAAGAGACAACAGGTTTGAAGGAAACTGTGGTGGTTCTCTGATTAAGATACTAGATAAAATGGAGGATTCAATGAGGAAACTCGTGGTTGTTCTAAACCAAATATCAAGGAGTCATGATCAACCACTTCAACCTTGGTGAGTTCTCTAATGCATCATGTACGAGATGGCCAACACGATGTGGAAATTTAGGTAATAATTATTAAGGTAACCATTTGGGTTTATATGATCCTAACTTTTGAGGTAATTATGGGTTAATATATGTTATGATTGAAGTGAAAGGCATGAGATAAAAATGAGGATAAATTATGTTATGGTTATTTTTGATGATTTTATCCCTTTTTGGGGAATGATTTAAGAATTATATAGTTTTGAAAAAAGGACAACACGCAGACCGTGTGACAACCCGTCGTGTCGGACAAAGTTGCGGGAATCGAACCCACAACCAAAGTGCGACTGGTATTTATCGCCTACCACTGGACTACGTGAAGTCCCTGGTTAGTTTGACTGATTCTTTCTGGTTATATGATTTTATGAATTAAGAGTAAGATGATTTTGGGTTATTTATGAAAATGATTAACCTATCATGGAGGATATGTGATTAGGTTAATTACTTTTCAATACAGGCCTTTAGGAGCAACTGATGTTGTTTGGAGATAAATGTTACGATTTAACTTGGAAGACTATGTGACTAAATCCTTAAAATGTTTGGGTTTCAATCTTAGATTGGTTTACTTTGAGGAATTTTTATGGACAAATTTGTTTATCAGATGGTCCTCATTGAACTTTGGATTTTGTTGGACAAATTTTGGAGATTAAGAATAGATTTTCTTTTTATAAAGGGTTATCCTTTTCTGGATTATCTGACCTTGTACTAACCTTTTTGGTTTTTGTTATGGTTAAGGTCTAAAGATATGGGAAGTATATAGTTCTCTTTTGTGGATTAGGTGATTCTCTAGAAGTTGATTATAGTACTCTTAATTTGAACAAGTATTCCTAAATACTCGCCTTTTGGAGAAAATATGAGTTTGTGTAAGGAATCTAATAAAAGTTGAGAGTCAACATGATAAGTGATTATGTTTCCTAATGAATAAATTCCTCAATAAAAATTAACTTAAAACAAAAATGTTCTCTATTAACTTTTCCTACTGGGGAATCAAATACCGTTTAACCCATCACAAGTTTGTGATTCTCTCATGGTTAACTTTCTCCTAAACATGTTTTCTATAACTCTCCATCAGAACATGACCCTAAGTTTTCTCCTCCATGTCCATGTTTTCATACATGGAATCCTAGTATGGGTTAACTCGGGTGACCTTTGTACTTATCTTTCTTTATTTTAAAGTGATTGTTTTATCGATCCTTGTTCCGATGTGGGACTTTCAAGGATGTTTCCAAGCCCAATTTTAAAATTGCGAGGACGTAATTCCAAAAAGGGGGGAAGGATGTAACACCCCAGGTAAATAAAGAATATGTCATCTTTATATTTATCCATATTTGTGAATAAAATATTTAAATGACTTTAAAGGGGACGCTATGCTCGATGGCGTACCCAACACGCAACAACGAGTTTCTTGGAAATCTTACGTTGCACTCTAATAATAAAATAATATTATTTTAAATGGTAGTTAACATGTAGCCGTTGTAATTGTGGGAATGGATATAAATAACTAAAATATTATTATATATGTTTTTAAATGTTTTTACATTTATCCAATAAAGGATAGAGGCTTAAAATACGGAAAGAATTCGATTTTAGGCATATATGCCCTAGTTTTCACCAAAGGTTCACTTATCTCCTTTTGATGGAGAACCGTCATTAAATATAGTTTTTTCACTCTTATACATTCTATTGGACCAAATAAAACTATTCTTAAGAATCGGGACATCAAAATTTACTTTGTGTAAATTTTTGGTATCTTTCCGATAATGTTCATTTTTTTAATGAATAGTGTAAAATGTTGTATTTTAATTCAAAACCTCTTTTTAATCTAATTTATTTATATGAATAGATTATATTTTGAATTGGTTTTAAAGTGAAATTAGAAAATATTTTTACCATTAAATCCAATAGTGGTCGTTGGAATTAATTTCACTTTGAAATCAGACTTAAACTAGTGTCAATCTTTTGATACTTATTGTTTTATAAAAACACACTATTTGCTCTGACAGCGGGAATTAATTATTAAATTAATTAATGTGACTAATATGTTTTGAATTTTGTAAAACGGACTTCATTTTTGAATTCTGAATATCAAATATAGCTTAGGGTGAAGTTTTGGTATTTTTCTGAAAAACTCCAATTTTTGATGAATAGTGAAACCACTAAGTGGTAATCAAGCAAACTGATTTTTCAGTTAAATTAAAGTTTACCACTAATGTGTAGTGAATTTTGAAAATCCGACATACATGGTTGTCATTAGTATGTAAAATGTGGTTCAATGGGATGAAAATAATTTTTTTGGTGAATAGTAACTTTTTTTCATTAATCGCGATTAGAGGTAATTAGTGTCATTTAAGGTAAAAATGATATTATAAGAATGTGAAAACACCATGAAACTTGTACTAAACCTATTGGGTGAGTCATGGCCGACCAAGACAAGCCATGGGCCAACTTGGGGACCCCATGGAGCCACTTTAGTTGGAAAATGACAATAATATATTTTTATTTAATGTTAAAATTAAATTGACACAACCATGAGTTGTTTTACTAAAACAGTTTTTAAGTGGGTTTACACAAGTCCAAATTTTGATTATAAATAGTCATTGGAAATCTAAAACGATTTCCTACATCATAGGGATTTTTTATAATTTTTAGACATTAAATAAAATAAATTATTTATGACATAATAATGATGCAGCGATGACATCATTATTTGACGATTTAAATAATATGGAAAGATAATGTCAAATCTATGAACTACACATGTCCAAAACTTATTGGATGGGTGGATTTCGAACCCTTATCACCTTATACACGAATTATATCAATGTGGGACCTTTTAAAACCGAAACACATTTTCAAATAAAGTAATATTTCTTACTTTCCAAAAGTGCCCCTCCTCTCCTCTTATAAAAGGCCCCCACCTCTACCTCATTTAACACACTCCTCAATCCTTTGGCTCGGCCAACCCCTGCCCATTTACTCTCTCCACATCCCTCTCCTCATCCTAGAGGATTCCCTTTGGGAAGAATCCTTTCAAAGGAAGCCTTTAGGCTCAAATCAAAAGGAGTTACACTTTTAAAGGTAATTCATTCTCTCATGTTCATTTGTTTTATTTTGCTTCTCCAACCCCCTAAAATCTTTTTATTTATTTCTTTTGTAACAACACCAGTATCTTAAATATACTAGGATGTTGTTATAAGATTTATTCGAGCTACACTCTCACACAACTACATCAAATGGTTAAAGAACATACGGTTTCCGTGGATGGCGAAATTGTGCCTCCCGAAACGATGATTGTTCAATACTCATTTAACACCATCAATGCTGGCCATTATGATGTCACTATTTTTATATATGATATATAACATGTTTATGTTTTACTTATGCTTCTTTATTTTTCATTTGTGTCTTACCTTTATGGCTTCCATTATGGGTATACGCGATATCTTCATTTTAGGAAGTGCGGACTACCGCCCCCTCAAAGTGATGTGATTCGTTAATGCCATACGTGGGACGTATAAAGGATGAATTTAATGTTATTATATATTATGTTATAATGGAATTATTATTTACCTCTATATCATTATTATTTCTTTCCATTAAAGTATGAGATACAAATGAAAGTAGCGTTCATGCGTACGTACGGCTTACCGTCTCCATGAACGGTGCATTTCATTTCCTATCCCCAAATGTAATGTACTATTATAAGTACATATATATAATGGATATATATGATGTATGATACATCTAAATGATTAATATAGTTCTGTAATTAAAATATATATACCTCTCATATAGTTTTAATTCCATTAATATGACATAGAAATGAAAGTAACGTTCATGCGTACGTACGGCTTACCGTCTCCATAAACGGTGCATTTCATTTCTTTCCTCTAAATGATTATGTGATTTTATAAATACATGTATATGATGGATATATATGATATATATGATATCCAAATCAGGAATGTCATTTTTGGATATGAAGAACCTTTGACCACACGAACAACATGTAATTGTAAGAAGTCCACTTTCGACTTAAGAACCAAATATCGACAAAACAAACATGATTAACTTAAATGATTAAATAATGTTTATAACATGGTAATAAGTGATATATAAGGAATAATGAAATTTAAAAAGGTTCTTAAGGAATTATAAATTAACTCAAGTTTATTATTCAGGAGATTAAAGAACGATCGAGTCAAGTCGGACCCGAGGTAAGGGATCCTACACCTCTCTTTCTTTTTAAGTACACTCTTTTATGTCATTCCTTTTAAAGCTCATATTTATTGTTATTGGGATGATATTTTATATTACACTTACTGTAATTATTATGTTCATGTGATGAGAGACCCTATTCTCTCTCATCAATCCATTTTGGAAGTTTTGAGTGGCACCGTTAGGCTGCCGATCATTCGTAAGAGATCTAACCTCTCTCTTTCTTTTTAAGTACTCTCCTTTATGTCACTTCTTTTAAACTCCTCCTTGAAATGTTGGGGGATTTTATTTTATATTCCACTTGCAGTAAATTCTATTGTAATATGATGGGATACTATATTTGATCTCATCAATCCATATTCGGAAGTTTTATGTGGCGTCGTTAGGCTGCCGAGTTTTCGTAAGGGATTTTTCATCTCACTTTTATCCCCGTAAGATTTATGCTACATTTGCCACAATTTCCATTGAGTGGTTTATGTACTACCCACTATTACAATCCTATTGTAATATAATTCCATTTATGGGTATTTACATATTCATTGTATGACACTTCTTCAATGGGGTGTACTTTTCAAAAGTTACCCAAGTCGGTAAGGGAACCTTTCACCCTCTTTTTTTTAAAAGACTTCTTTTGTTGGGTCTTTTAATTTACATATTGTTATGTTGGGATATGTTCTAATATATCCTTATTGATGTAAATTTTATGTCCAAGTGATGAGATACCCTTTTTTTATCTCTCATCAACTCATTTTGATGTGACGCCGTTAGGCTGTCAAGGGAACTTCTTAACCCAATTTCGATTTCTTTGGGTTCAACATGTTGTTATTGAATATGTAATCCTTTGAATATGTGTGAATGACCTTTGATTATTTTACACTTAATATCCACTTATATTTGGTGTATTCATTTGTCACACATAATTATGTAAATTGATTTATCCTTAAACCAAGGATACCGTCTTTGTAAGGGACTTCGTCTCAATCTCCTTTCATTGAGGCATATTTCGTTTTATACACAACTTCCTTTTATATGGTTTATAAACCCCTTTGACTTTTACTTTTATACAAAAGGAATATTTTTCTACGAACACTACTGGAATACTGGTCTATCCCCACGCATCTATTCCCACGGTTTGAAAAACCATGGGAATAGGCCTTTTTTGTTTATCAATACCCATGGTTTTATTAAAACCGTGGGTATTCAATTCACAAATTTACCCGAATATCGGGTTCTCCTCCTCACTCTCGCGCTCCCCAATCGGAACTTCTCCTCCTCACTCTCGCGCTTCCCCGCTCGAACCCTAGGTTCCCGAACTCCGCCTCCGGCCCTCTCCTCCCCTCCCCGACCACTGCCTCCCGGTTATCCGACCTTCGCCTCCCAACCCTCTACTCCCCTCTCTGACCTCCGCCTCCCGAACATCCGACGACCGATTCCCGGCCATCTCATCCCCTTTACAGCTTTCGCCTCCCGCCTTCTCCTCCGCTCCCGACCTGGAATTCCGGCCCTTCTCCTCCGCCTCAACATCCTAGCCTTCGCTACACTTCCCCAAGCTCCAGCGGCGTCCTCGCTTCTCCCTCGCAGCTACCTCTCCTCAGACAATTTCCCGGCCAAGTCATTCTATATAGGTATAGAATTTCTTCTCCTTAATTTTTTATTCTTTTGAAACTAATCACTTATTCTTATATCACTACACAAATTATCTTCTGCATTGTTTATTTAGTCAATAATCAGTCATCATAAGTGGAAATCTGGGTATGAATCTTTGGGTATTTTTTTGAATTCATTTCTGTTGTTTGGTCTATTTGGGAGCCGATCTGCCTGCTTTACTAGACTGAATTTTGGCTTCTGGATTTGGGTTTGACTAAACCCCTGGTTTTTTGGTTTCATGGTCTACCAATCCATCACCTTCTTCAAAAAAAATTCATCTTAGAGATAATTTTTACTTCCTCTGATTGTTATTGAAAGAATCTGTTTTCATTTACAATGTTTTATATTACTACATTTTTTTCATTGGATATAACTGACAAAGACTACTAATTTAGGATGATATACTAGTGATGAGTTCTATTTGAAGGACATAAAAGTATTGGGAAGGAGGGAATCTAGAACTAAAGTGTCATACCCAGGGGAACAATGGTGTCTACTCTAAAATGTCCATATGAACAGCATCTCCTTATGCTATAGCTTTCTTGATAGATCGCATGAAGGGCATGGGGTCATCAAACATGATTTTTTTATGTATTCCATCATTTATCTTCTTTATAAACCCTGTATTCCATATGAACAACATCTCCTTATGGTATGCGTTTTATAAATATTTTCATGGTTTCCATCATTTTGGAAATTTTCGTGTTGTCATGCTGATTTAATAGGGTATAATTTATTGAATTAATATTTCTTGATTATATTACTTAGGACTGTGTTAAATGAAAATTTCTACATACGTAAATTGTTGGTGGTGGTTTCATCTAGAAATACAACAAACTCATGAAGGATTATATGCCATATATGGTTTTTAGTGTTTTGAAACTATAGAGACATCATTATATTGTGTTTTATATTTATAACTCGAATGATAAGCCTCCATGTATAAGCTACCTATTGAATTATGAATTGATTAGTGAAGTCACTACCATCACCTTCCACTAGACCCTCCAATGTTCAATGCCTGAAGATGATTAATGAATTGTAAATTAATATGAAACAGATTAGTTATGTTAAATAAAATGCACGTGGTTTCTTGTTCTTAGTCTAGAATTGTCATGGTATTAAAGGTAAAGGATAAAACTAGGTAGCTAAATATGAAATCTCTTAAATGGTTGGGTGTACCTTTTTCCTTATCACAATAATCAAATGAAATTTCATAAATATTGACTTTTGAAATTATATGACCATTAAATTTATTATTAAATGGATTTTAATGAGATGGTTTCTTGATTTAAAACATTGAATTAACTAAATAATTATGACATAAATTATTTGACTAATGGATTTCATGTCTTCAAAAGATTTTCACATCAATGAAAAATCAGAATGAACCATATGGCATATTAAATGGAAGACCTTTTTCTCTTTTTCCCTACTTATTCAATCATGAACTCCTCTTGTCATTAAATACTTGTCATTAAATATGTTTTGCTAGCTACTAATATGCTTTTATTGATTTAATAATAAAATTGTTTTTTCATGAACTTTCTGCAGGGGGAGGTGGGGGGGGGGGTGGGCAGGGGGGGAGGGGGAGGGGGGCAGGGCAGTGGGAGGGCTGGGCAGGGGGGGAGGGGAGGGGGAGGGGGAGGGGCAGTGGGGGGCTGGGCAGTGGGGGGCTGGGCAGTGTGGGGGAGGGCTGGGCAGGGGGGGGGGAGGGGGAGGGGGAGGGGGTGGCTGGGCAGGGGGGGAGGGGGGGGGTGCTGGGCAGTGGGGAGGGGAGGGGGGTGGCTGGGCAGGGGGGGAGGGGGGGGGGCTGGGCAGGGGAGGAGGGGGGGGGAGGGGGGGAGGGCTGGGCAGGGGGGAGGGGGGGGGGGGGTGGGCAGTGGGAGGGCTGGGCAGGGGGGGAGGGGGGAGGGGCAGTGGGGGGCTGGCCAGTGGGCGGGCTGGGGAGGTGGAAAAATAGGTTTAAAAATGACGTACATAGATCAACCTGATGTTTGAAGTAGTTCTCTGTGGAATTTGAGTTCAAGATATTTCTTGAGATTTCAACAATGGTTTTTTGTAATAAATATATCATTATAAGTCATTTAATAACCAATTAAAATAATTTTAATCAATGAATAAAGTCATTCATATTTCTAAGAGAAGGTATGATTTTTAGTAGTATTTTAAATTCAAATTCCAAATGCACTAATTGTTTTGAATATCACACTTTATCTGGTGATATTTCTGGATCTGTTTGACCACGATCAAATCACATTATTATTTATTCTCAACTAGTTTAGTGTGCAAGGATGTATACATACATGTTTTGATCTACTGCTACTAATAACAAAATTTCTTTATGCAATTTCTTATTTCATTTTTTCTACTTTTTCAGCATTTGTTTTAGTTCTATATGACATTTCATTGATTATGAGTCTTATATATTCATTAATAATAATTCATGGTTTTATTTGTTGCATGTACAGATTGTAGCAAATTAAAGTATGATTAGCAATCAGTGGTTTGCCATTCGATCTTTATCAAGGTGAGCTGACAAATCTATGTGCCAATCTGACACGACATTTGAGCTTATTCATGCATGACTCATCAATGTGAATTCTTCTTTGAGTTATGAGTCTAGCTGAAACGCACTTTAGATATTGGAATCATTGAACACACATGCATTCTGAATGTCCAATTTTTTTTTCCTTCTCGGTCATTGGTTTTAATCTAGCTTCTTTCATTTGGTTGGCATTTCCCATCACTTTTGTGCTGAATATGTTTTCCATATATTGTTTGAACAGTTGAAACTATTTGAATGGTTCTGTATGTAGTATGTGGGTGTGTCTCGATACGTTCTGTTTGACCAATTCTATCCTATCCCCTTATCTTCTACATGTACTTCTCACCTCCAGGATATTCTTCTACATGTACTTCTCACCTCCAGGATAATCTTCATCAAAGATATTTACTATAGTGTGGTTGTGCTCCAGGGTGATGGAATTTGTCATCAGTATGTCTGTGATTGCGGCTTTGATACTGCACTTACCTAGGTGAACTCTACTACTTAAGGATAATTTTATATGTATCATTTCAATGCTCTTATTTCAATTAAATATATTTACTATAGATTGGTTGTGATCCAGGGTGATGGAATTTGTCGTCAGGATGTCTGTGATTGTGATAATGAGGATGAACTACACACCTGAATGAAGGGAAATGTAAATAGGAAAATAGAAAAAGCAGACTAAAATGTGATGCCGCACACCAATGGTAAACATACATGTTTACTATTTAATTTGTTTTCAGTACTATTTTTCAAATTCCTATTTGATGTGAAATAATTATTACATTATCTACAGTACTGAAACGTTATTTGAAATTTATGTTGCTCCATTGAAAGCAATTAGTCATTTCATTATCCCGTTTTCATTGTGTTCAATTTTCAATGCCTGAATTATTATACTGCACAAATACGACATGTTTGTTGCCTCCTATCATTACAGTTTTCTGTTTGCATACTGTACATACACACCATCATGGAATGTATTATATAAATGCCAGATTATTCATTTTTATTTTAACTCCATGTTTCAAATACGACATGTTTGTTTTTAGTCCGCTCCCTTCGCTCCTGGTCGGAAGATGCTGCCCCGCGGATGTCGCTGGATCGGGCCAACACGCCGCGGTCACGCCGCGGTCAAGCCGCGGTCACGCCGCGGTCACGCCGCGGTCACGCCGCGGTCACGCCGCGGTCACGCCGCGGTCACGCCGCGGTCACACCGCGGTCACTCCGCGGTCACGCCGCGGTCACGCCGCGGTCACGCCGTGATGTGGCCCTGCTCCAGCCACATCCAGCAGGGGGGAGGGGTGTCCAGCGGGGGGGAGGGGTGTCCGCGGTCACGCCGCAGTCACGACGAAATATATCTATACGTTTGTAATCAATCTAAACAAAGAATAAGAATGGTGTACCTTACACCATTCGATCCAGTCTTTCGAAGCTTTTCACAAGTGTTTGATTGTGATCACTTAGAAGTCGCTGAAAGACTCCTTCAGAGGTATCCACAAATCATGGGAATCACCTGACACTTAGTAGGACCCCCCTTTCACCCTCATTCCAGCCTCCTCCCGCTCCCTTCGCTCCTGGTCGGAAGATGCTGCCCCGCGGATGTCGCTGGATCGGGCCAACACGCTGCGGTCACGCCGCGGTCACGCCGCGGTCACGCCGCGGTCACGCCGCGGTCACGCCGTGATGTGGCCCTGCTCCAGCCACATCCAGCAGGGGGGAGGGGTGTCCAGCGGGGGGGAGGGGTGTCCGCGGTCACGCCGCAGTCACGCCGAAATATATCTATACGTTTGTAATCAATCTAAACAAAGAATAAGAATGGTGTACCTTACACCATTCGATCCAGTCTTTCGAAGCTTTTCACAAGTGTTTGATTGTGATCACTTAGAAGTCGCTGAAAGACTCCTTCAGAGGTATCCCAAAATCATGGGAATCACCCGACACTTAGTAGGACCCCCCTTTCACCCGCATTCCAGCCTCCTCCCGCTCCCTTCGCTCCTGGTCGGAAGATGCTGCCCCGCAGATGTCGCTGGATCGGGCCACGCCGCGGCCACGCCGCGGTCACGCCGCGGTCACGCCGCGGTCACGCCGCGGTCACGCCGCGGTCACGCCGCGGTCACGCCGCGGTCACGCCGTGATGTGGCCCTGCTCTAGCCACATCCAGCAGGGGGGAGGGGTGTCCAGCGGGGGGGAGGGGTGTCCGCGGTCACGCCGCTGTCACGCCGAAATATATCTATACGTTTGTAATCAATCTAAACAAAGAATAAGAATGGTGTACCTTACACCATTCGATCCAGTCTTTCGAAGCTTTTCACAAGTGTTTGATTGTGATCACTTAGAAGTCGCTGAAAGACTCCTTCAGAGGTATCCACAAATCATGGGAATCACCCGACACTTAGTAGGACCCCCCTTTCACCCGCATTCCAGCCTCCTCCCGCTCCCTTCGCTCCTAGTCGGAAGATGCTGCCCCGCGGATGTCGCTGGATCGGGCCACGCCGCGGCCACGCCGCGGTCACGCCGCGGTCACGCCGCGGTCACGCCGCGGTCACGCCGCGGTCACGCCGCGGTCACGCCGCGGTCACGCCGCGGTCACGCCGCGGTCACGCCGCGGTCACGCCGCGGTCACGCCGCGGTCACGCCGCGGTCATGCCGTGATGTGGCCCTGCTCCAGCCACATCCAGCAGGGGGGAGGGGTGTCCAGCGGGGGGGAGGGGTGTCTGCGGTCACGCCGCAGTCACGCCGAAATATATCTATACGTTTGTAATCAATCTAAACAAAGAATAAGAATGGTGTACCTTACACCATTCGATCCAGTCTTTCGAAGCTTTTCACAAGTGTTTGATTGTGATCACTTAGAAGTCGCTGAAAGACTCCTTCAGAGGTATCCACAAATCATGGGAATCACCCGACACTTAGTAGGACCCCCCTTTCACCCGCATTCCAGCCTCCTCCCGCTCCCTTCGCTCCTGGTCGGAAGATGC
Source organism: Viscum album (assembly GCA_963277665.1). Lineage (NCBI taxonomy): Eukaryota > Viridiplantae > Streptophyta > Magnoliopsida > Santalales > Viscaceae > Viscum > Viscum album. The sequence goes on from OY728138.1 coordinate 899,264,169, forward strand.
TGCCCCGCGGATGTCGCTGGATTGGGCCAACACGCTGCGGTCATGCTGCGGTCACGCCGCGGTCACGCCGCGGTCACGCCGCGGTCACGCCGCGGTCACGCCGCGGTCACGCCGCGGTCACGCCGTGATGTGGCCCTGCTCCAGCCACATCCAGCAGGGGGGAGGGGTGTCCAGCGGGGGGGAGGGGTGTCCGCGGTCACGCCGCTGTCACGCCGAAATATATCTATACGTTTGTAATCAATCTAAACAAAGAATAAGAATGGTGTACCTTACACCATTCGATCCAGTCTTTCGAAGCTTTTCACAAGTGTTTGATTGTGATCACTTAGAAGTCGCTGAAAGACTCCTTCAGAGGTATCCACAAATCATGGAATCACCCGACACTTAGTAGGACCTCTCTCAATACCAGTCCTTCCTGCTTGTCGAAGTTTTCACAAGCGTTTGATAGAGATCTCCGAGAAGTCACCGAAAGACTCCTTCTGAGGTATCCAAGGTTCATGGGAATCACCCGATGCTTAGGTAGGGTCTCTCTCAACACCACAGTCTGTTAGAACCTTGTTTAAAGGTGGGAGAGAAACAAGAGCTAGAGAGAATCGGCTTTGAGGAGTTCTAACGATCACATGATCTCATCCATCAAGTGCAACCACTTGCATAGGAATTGAACCAATTCATATAGGCCTTCGAGAACCTCAAAATGTTCAGCCTATTCATGGTACGTTACACAAATGTCCCAAATGTTTCATCTCATTTGAAGCGTACGGCTCAATCCCATTAGTAATCGTTTAACATTTAAATTAAACGATTATGTGAGATGTTCAAACTCCCCAAATCCATCGAAACAGAAAGAAGCTTCGAGCCGAAAGGCTCTAAAGCCATTTTATTAAAAACAAAAGATGACATAAGAGAGGAGATGGGGCTAGACATTGATAAAACTGCCTTCATAATAAAGCATTTCGTTTTCATAACCCCCCTCCCCGACATCATCATCCCATTCCAAGTTGTAGGTAGATGAGCTATGAGACCTAGTCACCATCGTTGTTCTCCATTGAGAGCAGTCTTTCTTCTTCCTTGATTTCCTTGAATAGAAAATTTGAAATCCCTCTTTATCAACTGAAGGAAACTTTCCCTTGCTTAAAATATCCTTACATGGATCACTTCTATGGGCATAATCATCATTTTCTATTCCGGCCCAACTTCCCCCTATATTATTAAGCTCCATTTGCCGATTGATCTCTTCCTGGATCTGAGAAGGTTGAACCATTGGTTCATGCTGCTGAGACCCATACTGAGGCTGCCCCAGTGAAGCACCCAGCTGCTGATACCATTGCTGCATGCAACTTCCAGCTCTAAACCAGATCTGTTTTCAGCTCTAAAATATATGCTTTGTGAGCACACTTACCCCATGGATTTTGTCTCCCCTTCTTTAGGTTTGTTCTCTTCTTCACAACCCAAAACACAACCTGTTTTTCCTTGGACAGCTTTACCACCAAGGATTTTTCTTTTCACTATAGGTTGATTTTTCTTTCTCCAAATCACCTTGCTGCTTGGACTGTCCCTGCAAGCATTTTCAGTACATACCTTGCCTTGGGGCACCCCTTTCACATGAATCCTTCTAGTTTTAGGATCATGTGAGTTCTTCTCATGCTTCCAATCCCTTTTTTGTGTCTTTCCGGGGGGGGGGGGGCTGGCAGGGGGCAGGGGGGGCTGGGGGTGGGGGCTGGCAGGGGCAGGGGTGGCTGGCAGGGGGAATGGGGGGGGGGGGTGGCAGGGGGCAAGCAGGGGGTAGGGGGGGCTGGCAGGGGGACAAGCAGGGGGAAGGGGGGGGGGGCTGGCAGGGGGGCAAACAGGGGGCAGGGGGGGCTGGCAGGGGAAGGGGGGGGGGGGCTGGCAGGGGGGCAAGAAGTGGGGGGGGGGGGCTGGCAGGGGGACAAGCAGGGGGGGGGCTGGCAGGGGGGCAAGCAGGGGGCAGGGGGGGGGGGCTGGCAGGGGGAAGGGGGGCGGGGGGGGGGGGGGGGGGGGCTGGCAGGGGCAGGGGGAGGCTGGCAGGGGGAAGGGGGGGGGGCTGGCAGGGGCAGGGGGAGGCTGGCAGGGGGAAGGGGGGGGGGGGCTGGCAGGGGGGCAAGTAGGGGGCAGGGGGGGGGGGGCTGGCAGGGGGACAAGCAGGGGGAAGGGGGGGGGGGGCTGGCAGGGGGGCAAGCAGGGGGCAGGGGGGGCTGGCAGGGGCAGGGGGGGCTGGCAGGGGGAAGGGGGGGTGTTCAATGGGTCTGTTCAAGGGGGTTGTCCAGGGGGTTGCAAGGGGGATGTCCAGGGGGGGCATGGGGGTCCAGTGGGGGTGCAAGAGGGCTCTCCAAGGCCGCTTCACCTTTCCTTTTTCTCAACAATCTTGTGATCTAAACCAAACTCACACCAAATTGTTAGTATATAAACTGTAAAGCACAAAGGGTGTGTGACATAACACTTTTAGCATGAATTGATACCATTGCTGCATGCAACTTCCAGCTCTAAACCAGATCTGTTTTCAGCTCTAAAATATATGCTTTGTGAGCACACTTACCCCATGGATTGTGTCTCCCCTTCTTTAGGTTTGTTCTCTTCTTCACAACCCAAAACACAACCTGTTTTTCCTTGGACAGCTTTACCACCAAGGATTTTTCTTTTCACTATAGGTTGATTTTTCTTTCTCCAAATCACCTTGCTGCTTGGACTGTCCCTGCAAGCATTTTCAGTACATACCTTGCCTTGGGGCACCCCTTTCACATGAATCATTCTAGTTTTAGGATCATGTGAGTTCTTCTCATGCTTCCAAGCCCTATTTTGTGTCTTTCCAGGGGGGGGGGGGGCTGGCAGGGGGCATGGGGGGGGGGGGGGCTGGGGGTGGGGGCTGGCAGGGGCAGGGGGAAGGGGGGGGGTGGCAGGGGGCAAGCAGGGGGCAGGGGGGGCTGGCAGGGGGACAAGCAGGGGGAAGGGGGGGGGGGGCTGGCAGGGGGGCAGGGGGGGGGGGCTGGCAGGGGCAGGGGGAGGCTGGCAGGGGGAAGGGGGGGGGGCTGACAGGGGGGAAAGCAGGGGGCAGGGGGGCTGACAGGGGGACAAGCAGGGGGAAGGGGGGGGGGGGGGCTGGCAGGGGGGCAGGGGGGGGGGCTGGCAGGGGGGCAGGGGGGGGGGGGGGGGGCTGGCAGGGGCAGGGGGAGGCTGGCAGGGGGAAGGGGGGGGGGGGTGCTGGCAGGGGGGCAAGCAGGGGGCAGGGGGGGCTGGCAGGGGGGACAAGCAGGGGGAAGGGGGGGGGGGGTGGCAGGGGGACAAGCAGGGGGAAGGGGGGGGGGGCTGGCAGGGGGGCAGGGGGGGGGGGCTGGCAGGGGAAGGGGGAGGCTGGCAGGGGGAAGGGGGGGGGGGCTGGCAGGGGGGGCTGGCAGGGGGACAAGCAGGGGGAAGGGGGGGGGCTGGCAGGGGGGCAAGCAGGGGGCAGGGGGGGGGGGGCTGGCAGGGGCAGGGGGAAGGGGGGGGGGGGGCTGGCAGGGGGGCAAGCAGGGGGCAGGGGGGGCTGGCAGGGGGAGGGGGGGGGGAGGGCTGGGCAGTGGGGGGGAGGGCTGGTTTACATGAGAGGTCTCCACATCCAATTCAAGAAAACGGTTACTAGTGGGAACCGTGATAAGCATTGCTTCAGCAACATCCGCCCGCCCTTGTATCTGTTCAGCACAAGCGTCTGCTGCCTCCAATTCATAGACAGTTGAGCCCACATGCTGTGCAGTTTGCACTTTCATCTGAAAATCCCCATGTACTGTGTTTACAGGGCTGATGTCTACAGCCCGGACCATAGCATGCTGAGGTTTCTCATCATCCATGTATAATCTTATATTCTGTTTTTAGGTGCAGAATGTTAAGGTGCAGAATTGTACAGCCAGGCCTGCTTTGCTGTAGGGGATCTGCCAATACCCACAGTTCAAATGAACCGTAGGAAATGTTTGGCACTGGAAACATGTATACCCACGGTTCAAATGAACCGTGGGAAATTTCTGGACCTGCAAACAGTATACCCACGGTTATAAAACCGTGGGAAATTTCTGGACCTGCAAACAGTATACCCACGGTTATAAAACCGTGGGTATACATCTATATCCGGAGATGCAAAACAGTATACCTGCGGTTATAAAACCGTAAGTATACATCTATACCTACGGTTCAATGAACCGTGGGTAATATAAAATTTTCCGGGTCTATACCCACGGTTCTCTGAAAACCGTGGGTATAGGCCTATTGCGACGGCACTCCAGCCCGCGGTTACTGAAACCGTGGGTATACCCTATACCCACGGTTTCAAGGGCTATACCCACGGTTTTAAACCGTGGGTATAGGTGCGATTTCCAGTAGTGGAAGCGTTTTACTAAACGACAAAAAAGAATGTTTTTTTAACGTACGCAGTGACAACGACCTTTTCCGCCGCCGCGAGTATTATTTGGTCTTTGGCTTCCTCAACAAGCCGTTATGTTTTTAAAATGAAATAAATACCATATAATCTTTTATGTATTTTGGTATTGAAAATGATTTTGATAAAGGATTCTATTATGATATATTGTGATTCAAATGTGGAAATGTTATCATTCATTTATATTGGTTTTATGTTTTATGATTTTATATTGGTACTTGGACATTTTAACGGGTGGTTACGTTATAAACCATATGACGGGTGGTGCCGTGAATACCAGGATGGGTGGTTACGTTATAACCTCCAATGCATTGGGTATGGAAGTCGGCCGTATGGATATTCCATTAAGTATGTATGGAAATTGGCCGTATGTCTATTCCATTAAGTGATATGTGTGGGAGTCGACTGTATGGTTATTCCACTTAAGTATGTTTATGTCCCAAGTTACCTTTATATATGTTATGTATTCTTTATAGGGGTTTTATGGTAATACTTTTATTACAAAAAGGTAAGTAATGATATTTTATTCAGTGAAGATTTTTTACTACTACATAAAGGTGAAAAGTATTACCTTGATAAAGTATACATGGTTTACTATTTGTTTTGTTAAACTAACAGTTTTTATTCTTTGTGTATCCCTTACTGAGTTTTTATGCTCATCCCAAGTTTTTGAAATGTTTTCACAGGACTTAGCATGGAATAGTGTCAAGGATGGGATCAAGGGAAAGTCATGCTACCTAAAACATGAAACTATACATGTTTCTTTTTAAGAATTTTTATTTTATGGAAATTTAGTAGAAGAGACTACTTTGTAATCTTTTGAGATGTAATAGTTATGTCCTAATTCTCTAAAACTCTAAACCTGAAAAGATCCTCAATGTGAATTATTCATTTAATTCAATTTTAAGTAAGGTTTAAGGCTGGGGCCTTATAATTACCTTTCACGAGATTCAAAAATGAAAAGCGAATCATATCGCTTTTTAGAGGTGGTATTCTACTCTTTTGAACGATTGATGTTATAACAATCCAATGGATGAGAGGGTATGAAGGAGTATAATATTTTACATAAAAATAATAATAATTTCATAAAAATTATATAGATCTATTAAATTCATCTTTATAACTATTTATGTGAGGTGGTGATGAAAAACAAAATACTCCTCTTTGTTGAGGCATTGTTTCTCTTGTATAAATGAGTGATGTATGTATTTCTTAAAGGAGTTAAATGAGGTAAAAAGTAGTTATTAAATTATAAAAAAATATTTCAAAATATTAAATATTTTTTTCATTATTATTTATGGTTTTAATAGATTTTAAGGTGGTAGAAGAAGAAATATACTTGGAAGAATTTAGTTAATACTTATTCATTTTTCATGGATATTTTGTATTAGATTACACATTAATCTATATAGGATTGGTCCTTTGATGATTCAAAAACATATAAGATGTGTATAGGGGATTTGGGAAGGCATATAGTGGATCTTAGATGAGATAATCTGCTAAAATGGTGTGGAAAAGTGATAAGAGTAGGCAGATTTTTTTATGTAAGAGAAGTGGAACCCTAGTAAATTTTAAAAACATTAATATATAATAAAATACTTTCTCAAGTTAAGTGGCCCTAATGAAGAAAAATATAAATGAAAAAAGAATTTAATGTAATAAAAATGAAAATTATCTTATTAAAATTTGTTTTTAAATATTTGGGACCTTATCTCTTAGTTTAACCGCTCTTTAATCCTTATAACTTTTACTATAGTGGAAAAACATAACCAGGGTAACTATTCATTTTAACATAAAAATAATTTAGAATAATTAATGAATTAAAAAATGAGGATTCTAAATATATAAACCTTCACATAATATTTAGTTTTTATACGTAAAAAAAATTATTGTTAATACATGTTTTCAATACACAATAAAGAATCATTTATAGAATAATGCATTTTTATTAGTTAAAAACGATTTTACAAAAATAAAAATTATAATGTTGGAATACATTGAATTAATATAGTGAGGATAAATAAAATCATAATTATTTTAATTTTGATTTAAAAAACAAATTATTGCAACCATTTAACAATTTTACTAAAATAATATAAAAAAGTTGTTTTTATTCATATAAAATATTACTTCGAATTTGAAAATGTCAGACATAGATTTTTAAGATAAAAATTATATTTTAAATAAATTATATTACTTAATAAAAATATATATATCATATAAAAAAGGTTTTATAAACTTTTATGTCATCCTTATTTTATGAAAATAGCATAAAAATGAGAGTAATTGTAAAATCAATGATTTCTACTAAAATTAGCATTGGAAATCAGTCATTTTATTTATCTTTCATGTGTGGAATATGTGATGGGATGGAAAAGGATCCCCTGTGGGTGGAAATGAGATGATAAATCTAGGTATCTTTCCTATTTTTCATGGGGGATATTTTATTGATATTATGGTCCTAGGAGAAGAAAAAAGAGATTCTTCAGTTTCATGGAAGAGCCGCAATGACTTTTCTTCCATTGTTGTATGAAATGGTCTATTAGATTAGATTTATTCTCATGATCAATTTACCTAGTTCAATAATCAGTGTGAAGGAAGAGAACATAATTTAGTATTTATAGGTGTTTGGAAATCCTTCATTTGATTTTATCTTTTCCAGGCTTGAGGGATAGTATTTTGGTTAGATCCCTATCAGATCACTCTCACATTATCATTATTCTTGATTATATTTCAAATGTGCATTATAATTTTTTCTTCTCAAAAAATTCGATATCAGATCAAACTTTTGAGGCACTGGTTAGGGATTCCCGAAATAAACCCACCCAAGCCACCTTGTGGGTGGGCTATTTTAACAAGTTGCAATGTCTGAAAATATAGTTTTATTCTTAGATTATGAGTTTGAAATTACCACCCATGGATTTGGCATCTATGAACAAGGGGATTTAGTAGGCTGAGACAATTCTTGAAGAATAATGGGATGGGTTTACTTTTTTATGATCTCATTAGTATAAATGTATGGTTCTCGTATAAGCTGTTAGAGGATGAGAGGGTGTCCTTTTTGCATTCAAGAGCATCATGTCTAAAAGAGGGAATCATAAACATAGGTTTCTTCCATGGAAATATTAGGTCAAATCATAGATCTATTTCACATAACCTACTAATAGAGGATGGAACCTATATTAATGATTTGAATAGAGTTGGAGAGATGGTTGGTTCTTTTATCAAAGCTCCACTCTGTGATTCCAATCCTCACATGAAATATGGATATCCATAGGGGAATTATCTTATGTCTAATAACATAATATGTTTGGTTCTTGGATAAATGGATTTTAATCATGGACGTATTCCCAATGACGATTAATTTAGATAGTGGTTAAATCTCTCAGTCCTGAGAGTTTTCTAATGCATTATAGGTTCCCTGGTTCATTCAATGTGTAAACATAGAGGATCATTAAATTAGAGTTGATTGAAATTATTCCGTACATATTTAAGGGAGTGGTATTAATAGGGTGTCTTTTTCTAAATCTATGGTTTTTATACCAAAGATCAAAGACCCTTACTCCATCCTCTATTTCAGTCCCACTAGCATGTGCAACTTATATTATAATGTGCTGGGTAGTATTATAAACAGGGGGCTTTCCCCGCACTTTTATGTGTTAGTATCAAAGGAACTACAAGGTTTTATACCAGGGAACTCTATTCAAGGATCTATTAGTGTAGCACATGATATGATTGGAGATATAAACATCAAAAAATATGTTCTAATATTTCAATTAAATTGGATATTGATAAATAGTATGATAGAATGGTGTGGAGCATCAATAATTATTTAAGTTCAATAATGTGTTTTTATGGATGGGTTATTGACATTATTTTAAAATTATATATCTTGACATGGTTTTATATCTCTATTATGGGGAGGAAATGTGAGTTTCATAAATCTTTTCAATGTCTAAGGTAGGGGGTCTTCTATCACCCAACATCTTTATCATTATATAGGATTACCTAAGTAGTAATATCATGAATATCATTGTAAAGGAATATATTTTACCATATAATTGTAGATCCAATATCACTGGTATATTTGACTGAATATTTCATGATAATGTTCTTGTTGTTATTAATGGATGTAGTTGGGGGTATCCGATAGTTCAACAAGATTTTGGAAGAGAATTGAAAACAGTGTGGTCAACATGTCAACAAACACAATTAAAATGTTTTCATTTCTATATGATTCTTAGAAAGGAGGATTAGCCGGAATGAGTCATCTCTGGATATCTCAAGGAAGGAGATCCTATTGGAGTAACTAGAAGATCATATTACTCTAGGTCGAATGTGTATGCACCAGTTTGAGGGGCATTTGGATAGAATCTCCAATTAGGTCAATAATTAGAGGAATCATTTTCTATCTATTGGGGGACCAATTACCTTAGTCATTAGTTCTTTTCTTCAATTCCTATTCATATTTTACCATCCATTCATGTATCTAAAATGGTTATCTATAGAATATAGAGTCTATTTGTTATGTTTTTGTGGGATTCCAATGATGATTGGAAATGGAATTGGGCTTCATGGGAAATGTTTCCTACAAAGGCAGTGGTTGGGATATAAATGTGAGAAATGTGGAGGAGGCTATGCACTAATTATAAGAAAAGATTTTATGTGATTCTCTTGATGGTTTCTTTATGCGGGGAAGTTCATTTTTTGATGTAGAAGTTAACTATAAACATGAAAAATGATTGGGCTTCCTGAATGTGGAAAAGGATTCAAGGGAAGGATGGGGATCTCCATTACCATTATCTATGTGTTGTGGGGCATGGGGATACAAATTATTGGAATTATAACTGGGCAAGTATATAGTTGGGTTTCTCGGGATGCACCAGTTCAAATATTTCCTTCATGGAGGCACGTAAATACCCATGGATCATTTAGGATACTCTCTACACACTATAGCGTAATATGTATTATAGTATCCTGTTCAATGATGAGGATGATAGAATAGTGTTAGAATATTCCCCATCAGTTTATTTTAACTCCAAAAAATAAAATTCTCTTCATCGAAATATGATGTTTAGTTATGTATGGCGGGATTATTTGGTGTTTGGATATCCCTGTAAATTCGTTTTTCTTGTCTGGTGCATCCGACATCAGGTAATTTCTACCAACTATTAGGTTTATTATAGATTCATCCCTCTCAATTCGAAATGTCCATATTTCACAATGTAATTTGATGAATCAACATCTAATCTCTTTCTTCAAGGGGAGTGGGAAATAGATTCCTAGATGAGTCTGGGTGCATTTATTGGCTTAAGAGGTCAAAATGATTCCATGTAATATTTCCAGTAGATTTGGTATAATGGTAGAGTTTCAAAAAAATGAATAGTATGTGTGTTTTATTTTTCATGTATAAGGGTGTTGGATGATTTGGGAGGCGCAAAATAAATCCACGTATTAGGATGCCCGGAGTTCCCAATTTTATATGCTAGAGAAATCACATAGCATGGCTATGGAGAAAGGTATTTTATTAAATAATTAGGAGAATGCTACATCATTTAAGATGTTGTGTCACGGTAGTAATCCTAGATTTATTTCATTCTAGGTACTGTCACTGGGAAAATGGAGGGAATGTAATCCTCCTCAGGTCAGCCTAAAGCTTAACACTGATGGCTCTTTCATGAATGGATCTTTTCGGGGTGGTAGTGTGGTCTATGACAACTATGGATCTATGGTACATAATTTTTCTTTTGATTATGGTCATTGAGACTTTATCATAGTGGAGGGTAGGGATATCCCCAGTGGCATGAAGATTTGTATGGCATGAGCCCTAGAGCTCGAGGTGGTGGAGACATAGTCATTAATCATCTATAATTTTCATCACTAGAAGGTAGATACCCCATGGAGTATCAACTATATCATCCAGATAATTGACTCTCTCCTGAGGGGTTTGTATCATGATTGTCTTAAATGGTGTATATTAAATAGGGTTGTGGAATTCCTTACATCTAGGAATATTCAGAATGGAAATATAACCAGAGTTTCTAGTCGTGGTTCACTTCCTTTAAATGTGTGAATATTATAAAGGGTGATGCTCTCAAATTACATTTTTATATCCCCCTGATGTAACATTCTTGTTTTTTGTTGTTATTTAATAAAAATATTTACATTTTGGTCGTTTTACCCCCTTAAAAAAATTGTTTTGGAAAAGAATTTCATTACTTAAAATGGTGAGATTAATTTTCCCCAAGTTCTTTTTCAGATTCCCATGTTACTTATTCAATAATATTATTCTTCTATAAAACCATAAGCACATGAGATTACATATTCCAAAATACATTTTCCCTGTGATCTATAATATTTAATAGATTTTCCACACAAATTATATTCTACCAAAACTAAAATACTACAGGGATCATGACATGAAATTATTCTTGTACAAATTTCGATAACAATGAAACAAGAAACATATTGTGTACCTGAGATAAAATCATAGGTAAGGATACATTATATGAAATTGATCCTACATTCTCAAGAATTACATACAAACAAATATATTATGTGAATAAATTTTCATTCCTATAAAAACTCATAATACCTCTCATAAGAGAAACTATAAAAAAGACATGGTCCCATACATTAAATGAATGCTCTTTTCCATAGTTTTTTACATAAGTATTCTTACCACTTTGAGATTCCATCTTGGGGTGAATTTAATTACCTTCTCAACCCTCTCTTATACTAATAAAAATATTAATTAATATACCACACCCACTTCATCCCATCATGATGGAGTTCAGTAAAATTTTCTATATAGTTACCAACATGGTGTCTTTTTTATAATTGATTATAAAATTTTCTTATATGAAAATCCATATAAAGAAATATTATGATTCTGAATTCTTGAATAATCTATAGTGAATTCCTAAGTAATATCTCCAATTGTATGATTTTTTTGAATATACATTACATTAAGGATTAAAAATGGTACTCATATTTAATTCCATACATAAATCATTATGATGTTCTTTAAAAAAGTAACTAAAAAATTAGTGAACATGATCAAATACAATAAATGGAGACTCTATATAACATGGATATAAATATAATATATAATATAGAAATTTGATCAAAATACATAATCTCTAAAATACCAATATAATGAACTGATTTAGTAGAACAATCAATTGAAAACAAAATCACATTATTACCTCAAGATGTATTTGGTAATCCTACTAAAAAATCAATGCATATGTTCTTCCATTTCTATTCAAGAACATGAAATGAACGAATTATCTCCATTATTAGTTGTCATTCAAATTTTAAATATTTACAAGTGAACCATTTAATTATAAAATTCTCAATCTCTTTCAAAATTCCATCCCACCAAGAATATTTCTGAAGGAATCTATACATCATAGTTATACAAGGATAAACAAAAAGTGAATGCCTATAAGATTCACTCAATAATTAATTCGTCAAACACAACCATCTTAAAAATGTTATAACAAAATAATTTTGAATACTTAAAATAGGATACATACATTCCTAAACTAATTCTCTATTTTTTATTTCAATCTACGACTCTCATTTTAATAAATTTTTAATTCTTTCTGAAAAATATGAAATAGATGAAACCAAAATCGACTGAGGAGGTTTTTCTAATAACTGATAAAATATTGATTAAATTATTAACTAGTGTATTATGATCCAAACATATAATGGTTAATGTTTCAATAACATTATCCCTCAAATAATAAAATTTATATTGGTAGTACCTAGATGATAGGGAGTCATCCAAACTAAATCCTTTATCAATTTCAAGAATCTACTATACCTCATGTGTAACTATTTTTTATGGTTTACATAATAATTAGAATGTTATGATCCTTATGTATTGCACATTTATATCCTTAAAAAATATATACAATTTTTTAAATTGAAAACTACATTATACATATGGAAAATATGAATTATAAAATTCTATTTATTGGATTTAAATTGATAAGATAGATATCAAATTACATAATTATTTTGAACCAAAGGCCTTCAATGAAGTATAAATATAAATAAACTACTAACCCATTCTTGATGGAATGGAAAAAAATAGAAAATTAACCAATTTTATTTTCAATTATTCAAATCATTCATCACATTTTATTATCTAGTTGATTTTAACTACCATTTTAAGTTATCTTGTTTATTGGGATAGATAACGAAGAAATGACTTCAACAAACCATATGTTGTGACAAGTTAATACAAGAAAAGATTTAATGGCAATGAAATTGATACTTTACACTTTTCCATAACATTAGTATTATAATAATCCCAATTTATTCCATATTTATATAAACTATTCCCAAGGAATGAAATCTACAATACAAAAAAATCAAAATCCCTATGTTTTCCATGAAACATATTATATTTTAACTCATGAAAACAATACCTTGAGGTTTCTAATAATCTTCATAATTTTTAAAATATGATATAATGTATATAATTTATTTGGAAAACAATTCATGCAACAAATTTTGTAAAATTACATTTATAAGATCCATTAACACTAGAAGTTCATTTATTATCCAAAATTGGCTTAACTATAAACTTATAATGAACAAACCTTGTATGAAACACCACACTGGGAATTCCATCTTCCATCACTTTCTACTAATGATGTCTATATTTTCTGTCAAAATTGGATAATTAATGAGTAATCTATAGCTAATAAAATATGTCATTCATATGTTGATATAGATAATTGAGTTTACTAAAAATGTTATCAAGGGACATATAATCATTTTAAAGCCTCATGGAACCATCATTAATTTTAAAAAATAATATGTAATAAGTATGCTTCAATTCTGAAGTAATAACCATGTATTTAAAACATGGGTCTATAGTTGGTATCATAGGAACGGTTTAATAAACATTTGGAAACTAGGATGTGAAAAATTTAGGGAAATACCAAGAGATATTACTAAGGTATGTCTAGGGATATCTCTACGGTTAAGTATACATATAGGTTATAGTCCTATAACTATGGTAACGATCTTAGAATTTAACATAAGATGTTAGATATTGGAGGTACTCCCCCTTGATTATGATTTTTGCCTCTCACACTATTTGGGTTTTAGAAAATGGTTGGAAACATGAATATTAAAAATAATGGAGGATATGATGGAAAATCGAATAATATTCCTCATGATAAACCAAAGGAAACCATATTTGGAAGTCCAAACATCATTATTATGCCTAATGAGAAATCTCATAATATGATCAATAATCTCAAATTTGGTAAGTATCCTGACTCAGCTAATAAGAGAAAGATGGAGTTTCATGATGATCATAGAGGAAAGAAAGTTCAATTCATCTCATGTAAATCATGTGGGAAGAGGCATCAGAGAGAATGTTTCAAAGGAACTGGAAGCTGCTTTGGGTGTGGAAAAGAAGGACACAAAGCCAGTAATTGTAAAGGAAAAGGATCATTTAACACAATGGACAAGGATAATGGTATTGCTAAGACATCAAGAAGGGTTAAATGTTTTAAATGTATAATGTACGGGCATTATGCAAACCAATTCCCTAAGGTAAAATCTAATGAAGAGAATCATCATGGTCATATGGGCAGTTTTTATGTGGATGATGATGAAGAGACTACAAATGATATATGAGATAAAAAATGTTTTGAAGCTTGGTCAATGGTTTATGAAGGTAGTGGAATGATTGCATGTTTATAAAGAATAATTTATGGTACTATAGAATAACGAAACTTCTAAGGATTGTTACACTATTGTTTTTCCTAATGTATTTGAAAGTATATGTTGAATGGTACCAGTAACCATGAAAGGTTATTCAGATATTTTTGGAAAGAAGATGATATGCGCATAATGAAGGGATAAAGAGATAATGAAATTTTTGATAGTATTAATGAGATCATGACTGATATAAGGACAAAGTGATATCATGGTTTGAGTATATAGAAATTTTGGGATTTAGGTATGTGGAAAGGGTAAACTTTTGACAGCATTTATGTTATCACTAATGTTCAATGGGTATTCATTTTTCAAGAGAATACATGATTAAGGTATTCACATGTTTGAAACATGACCAACAGGATATATCTTATGATATATGGGGGATAAATGATGGTATTCATGTGCTTGTTATATGACCTTTTTAGTAATCATTCTCTTTATACTATGAGTTTGAAAATAAGTATTTTGGATAAGTCTTAAGGCTGGAATGGATTAATTAGAACATTAGATGGTATTGTTTAAGGCTAAAACATTTTTCAATTTTATTTCTAGAATTTTATAATAGCATATTTTTAGAAAATGGACAACCTGCAGAATAGGCGACAACCCATCGCGTCGGACAAGGATGCGGGAATCGAACCCACAACCGAAGTGCGATAGGCCTTTATCGCCTACCACTAGCCTACAGGAAGTACCTGGTTAGTAGAAACTAGTTTTATTTTATTAATCGCTATGATAGATGATGTATAAGTCCATTTTAGCAACCATATATGATTAATCTCAGCATAGATGGACATATATATATTTAATAAATTATGCTAAACTTTTTGCGATAGAAACAGATGGAATGACCTATCATTCTATCGCATGATCTGATAACACATCACAGAAGACAAATTCAACTTCATTTCTTTATGAGATGATCTGGAAATTGTTCAAGGCACAATCTCCAGTGAGATTGTCCCAAAATCAAGCAAGTATTTCATTTAATTCAAAAATTATTCAACATTAGGGAAATGATCTTGAAAACCAAAAATGTTTTCCTTGTGCCCTCATATCTGATGAATTAGATGGTACCTTAAATCATCTCAAATTTATGGATTTGTGATTGATGGTTTTTTCACATCCATGTTCTCTACCACTCTCTATCAGAACATGATGGTTATATTTCTCTTCTATATACATATTTTTCACCTATGTAGTCCTATGTGGAAACCCATTACTGAGTTACTTTGGGTGACCATTATGATTTTAACTTTCCTTTTTAAAATGAATTTTTAGTATTCCTTTATAAAATGTGGGTTTATATGAATGAAACATTTATGAAGTAAACCATTTATAACCCCGATGAATTTCGAGGGTGAAATTCATTTTAAGGGGGGTAGAATGTAACACCTCGAGATTTTATGAGAAATATTATTTTTAATTAATTTGATGTCTTGTGTTGTAAGTTATATCAAGATTAGCTTGTGCTATATGCAACACTGTATTAACAAACAGTATACGCTAACACAATTCTAGGCTTGTGTTGCATGCCAAGGAAACCTTCCTTGATAGCGTGTGTTGTATGCAATACCGAGTTTCACTAAACGAGATATTATTATAATATTATTATAAACCGGCCATAATGAATAGTAATACCCACCATTTGAAATTATATACATTTTATCATTTAAAATGGACTTCATTTTTTGATTCGGAATATTGAAATTAGCTTATGGTGATTTTTTGGTATTTTTCTAAAAACTTTTAATATTAGATGAATAGTGAAAACACTTGGTTACTATTTAAAAACCGACTTTTTATTTAAATAATTATTTATTTTATTTAAATTTATTTTAGGTCAAAATTGATACATAATACCTATATATGTTCAATGTAATTCATTAGAGTCATTTTATAATAATTTTATAAATATAAAAATTTTATTTTAACTTTTCACCGTCTTTTACCCACCTCCTAAGAGAATTTGAAAATTTACATGAAACTTAATTTTACCGCTTCTGTCAATGGAATTTCGAAAATCTAAGATACACAATTAATATCAAGGAGTAAAATGTTGTTCAATAAGATAAAAATAATTTCTGGTGAATAGTAACTTTTTTTTCTTTACCATAGATAAAAGTAAATAGGGTAATTAAGGGTAAAATGATATTATTATTACTCTAACACATGTTCTAATTATATTGGATAAGTATATTTCGACCAGAAACAACCTTAGGAACAAAATATTACGCTTTAGGTCCACTTGGATTAGATTAGGACACATATTATTATTTTATTTAAGGAAGAGTTAAAAGAGTTAAAATCAATGTTTAATAAATAAAACATTTTTAATATAGGGTTTTACATATGATAAATTCAAATATAAATATTCATTTGAAATATAAACAGATTTCCTAGATAATGGTATTTTATTTATAATTTTTAGTCATTAAATAATTTAATTTATTTGTGACACAATGATGATGCAGTAATTGCCTTATTAATGAAATATTAACATAATTTATGTTATTATTGACATGTTAGGATTTATTTTATTAACTTTTTTCGAACTAATCATGCTGTTATGGTTTTCACAAAAATAAATTTCCAAATTGTTTCAAAATTGACATAAAATAGTTTTTAAAACAAATATTATATTATTAATTGTTATTCAATTCCAAAAAATATATGGTTTGGAAAAATGACTTAGATAAGGTTATATATATTAATAATGAACCACTTGGGGTTATTTTGGCTTGTTATAGTAAGTTTATTAACCATATAGTGTAAGAAAACAAGAAGACATAGTAAAAATAAAATTATTTAACTTAGAGTTAAATCTAAATTATAAGGTTAAAATTGTAACCTAAACTTGTCTAAAACCTATTGGTTGAGATTATTTAGACTCATCCCCACCTTAGCTTCAAAATAAATCAAATTGGAGCTTTTATAAAAAAATAAGACTTTATTATAAAATAATATTTTAATTTTTTCCTAAGGTGCCCCACTCCTCTCTTATAAAAGGGAACCTCATCCCTCTCCTCCTCACACAATTTTGAGCCTTAATGATCGGACAAACCCTGAAAATTTCCCTTCTCAACTTCTATAGAAACATACTATAGGTCCTGGTTATCTTCAAAGTCCAATTTTGGTGCCCTAAAAAGAGGTTTCAAAGAGGCATGTCGAAGAAGAGGTAATATCCGTTACCGATTCTTTCAAATTTATTTCTTCTTCTAGTTCCTCTTATTTATATGCTTCATTATGAAGTAATTACATAAGCATCACTAATATACTAATATTTTATTATAAAAGTTAAACAACCCTATTTAACCTTCTATCCATCCTATGGAAAACGAAATCATCGCGCGTGCGTACGTACAGCATACCGTCTCCACAACGTGGTGTAATTTGTTTTACACCACCACCTTACTTGTATGAGTATAATTGTGTAATGAATAACTATATATTATTATTGTAAAGTTATGTTGATTCTGAAATAGTATACATACACTTCAATTCAATTCTATGATCATGGGAATGATATCATCGCTCGTGCGTACGTACGGCCTACCGTCTCCACGATGTGATGTGACTCGTTCTACATGATCTTCATTGAATAATGGTTATATAAATTAATTGATTGAATAAATATGATATATATTAAACTAATACCATTCTGGAAATGAGGTATCTATATCCTAAAAATATGAATAAAAATTTAATCTAAAAAACATGAATAAGAACATAAAGCAATGAACACCCGAATAAAAAGTAGCAATGAAATATTACTAATAATAAGATAAGAATATGACCATATATGATATCATAACAATGAATATGATTTTTTAATAAGTCAATGAAATTATTTAAATCATTATATAGGAGGTTCGGATACGTACGAAGCAAATCAGACCTAAGGTAAGGGAAACTCTCGAAATCTCATTTTTTATCCGAGATTGTTTATACTTTAGAATTTATTGGGGAATATTTATCATCCACATCCACGTTTCCTCAATATGTAATACTATTTCTATCCTCCTCCAATTGTTTAAATCTAATTTTACCCATTGGTGAGTTTTTAGTAAAAGATATTAAAGGAACCTTTTGTAGTTTTTAGTACGAGGTACTTTTTGACTTTTCCTACCAAAGTACGAGAAAAAGGTTTTTTTAAACTTATATGGAATGAATGGTTTTTTATGATTTCATAGAACATTATTTCCATGAAGATTCCTTTACAAGTTTTCATGTTTATTTTTAATCAACTTATTCTAGTTTTAAATTGTATGACATGTTAATAAAGGAATAATGTTTTTGAAGTAGAAAGGATATTTTCCTCAAGAATGGAGTTCAAGTGTTTTATCAAAATTATTTTCAATCTAAGAAAATATAGGGTTCTATTTCTATCCCTACTTTTACATTGATTTCATTATGTTACGTGGGAATTATTTTTATTATGTCCTTATATCTTATATGGATTATGTTATGATGGCATGATGTTTAAAAATACCATTTTTATTACATGGGTTATGCTATGATGTATGTTTTATGATATTGTGGAACACATAAGAATGGTATCATTATAAGATGGGTGGGACCTATATCTCTCTCCAATTCATTGGGTAAAGATTTATATCTAAAATATATTGACATGGATGGAACAGAATGTTAATCGGGTTCAGTGATACAAGACTTGAACGAGGAGTGAACTCGGTTCAGTAATTGACTTTTTCCGCTATGATGGTATTGGAAATGAGCCTTGACTAATATGAAATTATTTTCTATGATTATGTGTTTATGCCACAAAGTTTCATGTTTTATGTTATGATTATTGGGATTACATTTAACTACTATGATTTATACCTTGATATGATATTATGATATCTTTTGCAGGTTAAGATTTTCCAAATGTTATGTTCTTATGAATATGATATGATTGATATTTTTCTTTTTACCCTTAATGAGCATTTGAGCTCACCCTTTTGTATGTTTTCTTTTCCCCAGGTCAGGAAGAAGGGTATTAAGTAGGATATTCTAAGAGGGACTCTAGATATGATGAAATAAATGGGAGACAATGTAGATGATTTAGGAAATAGTTGTTTATGTATCCCTGTTTCTAAAGACACCATACCTATACGGTCCTTTCATGGTCTTGCTATATGTTGTAATATTTATGCTTCAATTCTGAAGTAATAACCATGTATGTAAAGTATGGGTCATTATATAGGCCAACCTTCTAGGAAGTTTTCTTCAGTGGATATTGATGCGAGGTCCGTTGTGTGCCACTATTGTGGGAGGCCCGGGCACATCTGAATAGAATGCACTCTTCCTCCGATGACTTGTTATCATTGTGATGGTATGGGACACTTTCAATGCTTTTTCAGGATGGAATGTCCACTCCAATGTGGGGCATGATCAGTGGCTTCTAGGGGAGTAAAATCTCAGTCAAAGCCGTCGAGGAAAAAGGGATTTTGGTTTGGTGTCCATGGAGGAAAATCCAGACCATCGTCTGTGTAAACCTAGTTCATAGAACAACCATAGACTAGAAGTCATTCTTAGGCAGAGACAAGGTATCTTCATACGGTGGAATAGACACTAGTAGCATTAGAGGTGGGACCATCGACATTTTAAGGTACCATTTTGATTTCATATTCTATAGTTTCTAATATTTTTGATAATAGTTCCTATGTTTCATTCATATCTACCTGTTTAGTGAACATGCTGAATTTTCTTACTGAGCATTTTCCTTTTGTGATGGAGTTGGGGAAACAGTTGGGAAAGAAGAAGGAGCAGGGTCTCCGGTGGCCGTTGTGTGAGATTTTCGTTTCAGAGGTTTGAGATGGAGTGGACCTCCTAGTAATAGATATATATCTATTTGACGTGATACTTAGTATGTATTTTATGGTACACGTTCTGGTACACATCTCTTTATATAGTCAAAAAATGAGTTTCATGTCACATGATGGTAGTCTGTAGGTTTTTCATGGGGAATGGGGTCCTATGTCAGGTCGTGTGGGACCTCCACTCCCAGAGTTGGGGAATATTATATTCTAGTTATCATCACTCATGATTGATGATGATGTTCGAGCTCCTGAGGGTGGGTTACCTCATATAGTGTATGAGTTCTCTGAGGTATTCCCAGATGATTTTTCAGGCATACCCCAATAGGCACACATGGAGTTCTCGATCAATTTGGCACCAAGAACATAGCTGATATCTCTTCCCTCATATCTTATTACCCCCAATTAATTAAGGGAATTAAATATTGAGATGGATGATTTAATATCCAAAGGATTCATTCGCCCGAGCGTCTCTCCTTGGGCCATTCATATTCCCGTTACGAAGAAGGCCGATGGGTCCCTCTGGTTGTGTATTGATTACCAGATGATGAAAAAGGTAACAATAAAAAACAACTATCCTTTTCCCCAAATAGATTTATTTGTTTGATCATTTGAAGGGGGGTAGTTTTTTTCAGAAATAGATTTGCATTCAGGATACCTTAAAATCAGGGTGAAATGGTCAGATATACCGAAGACGGCATTCCGAAGTAGGTACAAATGCTTTGAGTACTTTATCATTCCATTCAAATTGACCAATGATCCAATGGTGTTTATTGCACTCATGAATAGGGTGTTACACCAATATATATACTCTTTTGATGTGGTATTTTTGGATGACATCCTAGTATTCTATGGTTCTAAGGAAGAGCATGATCATCATTTTCGGATATTATTGGGCACTTTTTCGGGTCACCACCTTTATGAAAAGTTGTCCAAGTGCACCTTTTGTATCAGAGAGGTGATGTTTCTTGGGAATTTCATATCGATGAAGGGGGTTTTAGTTGAATCTGACATGATCAACACAGTTATGTTATGGGAGTAGCTAATGAATGTGTTCAATATACGAAGATTCCTTGGCATGGCTAGTTACTACACATAGTTTGTTCGAGATTTCAATCATCTTTCTTTTCCAATGACTGAACTCACTCAGAAAGTGGTGGAGTTTGTATGGGGCCTAGAATGCAGACATCATTTGAGGAGCTAAAGCAGTGGTTGACTACCATCCCCGTGCTTATTTTTCCATAGGTTTGAAAGGGTTATGTGGTGTATTGCGATGCTTCCGGTATGGGTCTTAGGTGTGTGCTTATATAGAGTGATAACGTGGTGGCATATGGTTCCTCGCAAACTCCCACCACATAAAAAGAATTACCTAACCCATGAATTGGAGCTACAAGATGTTAATCATGCTTTGAAAATATGTTGTCACTACATCTTTGTGGAGATGTTCTTGGTCTATTTGGATCACTAAAGCTTGGCCTACATATTATCTCATATGGATCTTAATCTAAGGTAGGGCCGCTAGATTGAGTACTTGCAGGGGTTTGAATTTTATATTGTTTATACCCCATTAAAGGGAAACATGGTAGGGGATTAATTGAGTAGAAAATTACCAATGCAAGCCATAAGGATGTCCGGTGATGAGTGGACCCCAATGGGGCTCTTTGTTTAGATTCATGTGGAGCCCAAGGATCACAATGTTTGTCTGTTCTTGAAAAGAATTCAGTTGAATTATTCTATCATAGATTTTTTTCAGTGAGAATAAACCAGTGATGAGATTTTTTAGTGGTCAATGATATTTTTATGTTGTGTAGACATCTTTTGATTGGTCATCATCCCCTGAGGGTATCTTGTGCTTCAATCACCCCTTAGTAGTATCGTCATCTTTGCAGATAATGTTTTGGTGTCCAGGCATGAGAGAGGACATAAATGACATCATGTCGAGATGCTACAGATGTTTACAGGTGAAAACAGAGCACTGAAGGCCCTCCAGTTTTCTCTATCTGTTAACCAGTACATCCTAGAAGTGGGATGAGGTCTCCATGTACTTCATTGTTGGCCTACATCATACACCTTGAGGTTTGAATTCCATTTGTGTGGTGATTGATCATCTGAACAAATCATCCCACTTCATTATAATCGAAGATACAACTAATGTGGATGAGTTTGGTATATTTAATATTCAGGAGGTGATACGGCTTCATGGTGTTCCATATGAAGTTGTCTCAGATAGAGAACCTCATTTTACTTCATAGATTTTGGAAGGCCTTCTGAAGGCCTTGGGTTCATAGACTAAAATGACCACGGAATACTTTCCTCAAACGGATGATCAGACAGAGTGGACGAATCATATTTTGGAGGAAATGATTTTTTCAAGTGTCATGGACTTTTTAGGTCCCTAGGATTGAAATTTGGGATTGGTTTAGTTCACTTATAATAATAGTTAACAATCCTCAATCTGGATGTTTCCCTTTGAGGCACTCTATGGTCAGCCTTATCCGCCCCCTTTTGTCGGGCTGAGGTAGGTGAGACCTCACTGTTGGGGCTGATTCTTGTGAAAGAGACTTTTGATAAGATCAAATTTATCAAGAAGTGTTTATTAACATCTCATAGTCACTAGAAATCATATGCTGATCTGAGGCGTCGAGACCATGAGTTTTCGGTGGGTGATATGGTGTTTTTGAAAGTGCCCCCTCGTATGGGTCCTCACCATTTAGGAAAGCATGGAAAGCTTACACCGAGGTATGTTAGAAATGTTTAGATTAATAAGAGGATTGGAAAGGTGGAATACATGTTATCTTTTACTTATTTGTTTACATATATCCATGACAACTTTCATGACTCACAACTGAAGAAGTACGACCCGGATATATCCCATGCACTGAATTGGGAGGAGATGGATATATAACCCAATATATCTGTGGGTGAGTGACCAATGTATATTATGGACTCCAGAGAACATGTAATTAAAGGGAATATTATTAATTTGGTTCAATTTATTTAGATAAATGGGACTTATGATAATGAGACCTGAGTGCAGAAGTCTTGGGACGAAGAGAACTTTCTATTTCTATAATCTGCACAGGCTTCAAGATTACTTTCCTAGGACGAAAAATATTTATGGTGGGGAGAATTGTTACATACATGACTTATTTTAAAATTTTTTTTCATGTAATTTCTATTAAATTTTTGTTTTGGGGGTTTCCTAGGAATATTTTGAGGAAATGGTTGGTTTTCAAGATTTGTGCCCATCATTGAGACCATTTTCATATTTAAAACCAAATTTTATTTCTTTCATAACTCCTTATTTTTGGAAAAATTTTCCTCCATTAAAATTTATAATTGGCATCCCATTACCTATTTAAACAACAAAATACATTTGGACCCCTTTGGAACTCATTATAATTTTGAATTTGGGTGATATGTTTAGGAATTGGGCCAACCCATGAGCCCATTTCCAACATTAAAACAAATTTAATTAATTTATATCTCACTCATTTCTTACTTTTTTTCGGTGATTCCACATTCCACTCTAATAAAACATACTAGGGAACTCCCCCATCTTTCTGTCTCCCTATTTGGAGCTCATTTTCATCGTGGTTTAGGGAAATACCTCTCAATATTTCTCAAATCATCCAGATTTCATGAGGTAATTTGTTTCCTTCATAAATAATTCATTTTTCAATCTTTATTTACAGTTATAGTTCCTACATTAACTAATCTACCTTATTAGAACATCACATTCATTTTTTCTGTTTGGATTTTCAGATACTAGTATATTTTGGGAGATTTCTTCAATGTTTTTCAATTAAGTGAGTTTCCTCTCAGGTTCCTCCCATTCTCTTAGGGTTTCTTCCATTTTTAGGGATTCTTCTATTATTAATAATGTTGCTAATATCCCTGATGTAGGTCTTTGAACCTAGGGTTTTATTTTTACTATCTTGGTCCAATATTGTTGTTTTATGTTCGATTTCACTCCCTTGTGGTGCGACGATGGTGCGGTTGAAGTTCCACCAAAGTATTTGAGGGTTTTGAAATATATGATAGTTGATTCCATATGTAATCAATGTAGAATGAGTTATATTGATGGATTTACATTTTTTTATGTTCCTATCCAATTATATTTAGTGCGAAAACTGTTTTTTATCATTTGTTATGTGCTTGATTTTAAAGTTCCTATTTTGTGTGAAAATGGGTGTTTTTACTTTTTCATTCCATGTTGTACCAATTGATGTTATTTTATAATTCATGGGATGAATTCATAAATATTATTTATTGATAAAAATTCTGGTTTGGTTTAATATTGGTATGAATTTTGTGTTAAAATAAGGACTTTAAATGGATTTTATCAGAAAAGATTGGTTATAATTTGTATAATTGTTTTTTGGATATTATAAGCGTTTGTTTGAGTTATAAAAATTGTGAAAAGAATGTATAGATAATTTTTTGAGTGTTTATGACCATAATAGGTATTTTTATATGTAAATGGAATTTTTTAGTATGTGGAACTTGTATGAGCACAAAAAATATAAACCCGAGTATCTAGGTAGGCAGACATGTACTAGCATGCTAGTGATCCGAAGGGGGTTTTTCCCTGTTCACTTAGCAAGTTTGAAATTGATAACACTAAAAAAACAATGATTATGATGATGATGTTGGATACCAATAGGCTTTGGTGGATTCCCCTATTAGTGGATCATGCATGATATCAGATATTGTTATGGTTACTTTCACACTGAGATGCGAGGTACCTAGGGCTCACAACTAACTAGTGCCTAGGGGTGTTCCCGTTTTGAGTGCTCATTTACTATTTGGAATTTATCATTGGATTATGGTGTGTTTGGATTTAATATTATGTATATTACCTGTTTTATTTAAATGTACATATTTTTAACGTTAACCTATTTGTAATCTATTTTCATTTAAAAGATACACCTTTTGAAATTATTGCCACCATTTTTTTTATAACACTTGGATGATTTTTATCTTATAATTCTTTTCACATGGAATATTATGGTGGTATCCTATTGGTCTTAGGATTAAACCCCACTTACACCTTTAGGTGAAAGTGGAATTTGTTATGTTTGACACAGGTAAGGGCAAGGCTTTTGGAGATGGTGGTTCTGGTTGCTAGTTGCTTCCATTGTGTGGTGTTGTGGAGACGACTCATGGGTGATTAACCCTTGTAATGTCATGGTCTATGGGTATTCTTTTCTTTTAGTTTTTTAGTTTGGGACCCCTCGTGCCATTTTAAAAACCTTGTATTCAGTTCTGAATTTTTAATTATGGCCAGTTTGGCATGAATTTTTAGATTCATTTTATTTATTGTTTTTTGTTTTCTTAGGTATCCCAATTTAGGTAAATCACTACCAAACCATTATTTTTGATACCATAGGCACTTGTTCCAGCTTGTGGAAATAGGAAACTCCCTTTGGGCCTTTCCATGGGCTGGATTTGTTGCCAACAATGATGGAGACCATATTTGGTTCGTGACAATGTGTGTAATGATCATAAACTATTTTATGTTGTATTCCAACATGTCTTATGTGGATTAATATTTAAAACAATGTATCCATTCATTTATTAATATCCACTTCAACGATATGTTATTTTTAAAGTAATTTTTCTTAATTTTACTTTAATGATGCATATTGTAATATTATGAACAAATTAACTATTATGTGGTGTATATAAATCTTGTTTGATAAGTAATATACTGATTCATTCATTAATCATAGTATTTTATGTTTCAATTTGAAATACTTCATCTATGGGATTTTAAATAAAAATTAAAATGTGGTAAAAGTTATTATAAAATATCTTTTCCTTCTATGATTGTTAACTTTATCTTGAATCAATAACTTTATTTTAACCATATTTCATTTGAAATAACATTTCTTTAAATTTATATACTTGGGAATAATAAATTTTGAAAAATACTATTACCACCATTCCAAACTTATCACCACTCTTGTAGTTTCCCTCTTTATTTGGGTACACATTAGGACTACCATGGATAGTGAGAATTTTCTGGGGAAAATTATATAATGTTTGGAGATTTATATTTGTTTGAATTAATATAGTCTGGATATAAAATTATAATTTATTTTTATGGTTATACAAATATTTTAATAATAAAAATGTTGGTTTAATGTTTTTTCACAAGAACTAGATGTTTCACAAACTATAGGAAAATTAATTGTCATGTTATGAGATTATATTCCATGTAATGTATGTCGGGATGATTCCTTGAGCCTAGTACACATCATAGAAGGGTTACACACTGTGTATTTGGTTCACATTGTATATTGATAAAAGAGTTTTTTTTTGTGAAAATGAAACATGTTTCTCGATGTCTACACCCTTCGCGGATTTCATGACGTGTAATGGGAATACACATTGTGTATATTACTATAGTTGTAATTTTAGGGTGCTACACAACTGATTTCTATTTTCATTCAACCAAAAATCTTTTTTTATTAACCTAGGATCTCTCACAATAATTTTTGATACTTCCAACCATTTTAGACCGCTTCGTTTTTCATTTGATCATTAGGGTGGTTAGATTGTAACTCTACATAAAATTGATCAATTCCATTTCTTCAGTTTATTTGATAATGGTAGAACCTTTTTATTTCATTTATAAACCCATAAAAACATCATGTTGATTATTGGTGTTTCATTCTCTATCTATTATTTGATCATCCTCTATGGTCTAAACTGCATGCTGGTTGTGGCGTTTCATTCAAATTTAATGATGTATATGTTTTTTCTTCCACTTCCCCAAACCTTTTTTCAATTGAACCAATTCCAAGATTTTTTGATTGATTTTAACTCCACCATTTTTATCCTTTTGATATTCCTTATTTGTTGTTCTCATTGGAGGCACATACAACTTAATTTTATGTTATGGTTTTCTATATCTATCCTAGGTTGTATGAACAACATTTTTCTTGTTTTAAAACATTTTTTTATAAATGACATATAATTATGGATTGATCAAATTTTATATGGGTGAATAATTTTATTTGATAACATATTTCATTAAAATTACTTTAGTAAATGGAAAATGTATTTTCATGGAATTGTAAAATGGATCCCTGAAATAGATTTAAAAGAATGCTTTTGATGAAATGGTATGGAAAATTGAGCATAAGGGAAGCCTCTAGTAATTATGTGGAAGGTGTAGTAAGAAGTGTGACAACCTAGAATTTTATCAAATGAAAATACCATCTTATAATTATTCCATATTGTTCTAATCACATAAAATCACATATAGGACTCAATATAAACATTATAAATTAATAATGAAAAGAATAAGAGTTATTTCTCGAAGCTAATGAACCTATATGAATGGAATAGTAACATGACCTTTGGAATAGTAATATGACCATTGAGAATAGATATCTGAACAATAAAATAGTAGAATCACTTATGAAATTATAAATAAAATTTCTGTATCGTATGAATTAAAATACGATATATTTATTTTATGACATAAGTAAATAAATGTTTTTCAAATGATAAATTAAGTGTTGATATTTTTTAAGTTATATATATTTAACTACAATTTTATAATTAATAAAACAATTAAAAATAATTATTTTTGATAATAAATATAAGTAAATAATTATTTTTTAATTATTATTAGAAAATAATTTTGTGAGACCTTACTTTATTTTTTAATGTGTAAAAAATCGTTTATATTTTTAAAATAAATATTTTTCAAATAAATATTTTTCAAATAAATAATTATTTTATTCAAAAAATTTCTCATATTTAGAAATTTATTTTATTTAAATGGGGTACATTTTTATATTATAATAAATAAAAAATTCTTATAGTTAATTTTTTTTGGAATTTTATTAAATAATTGTATTTTTGGGGAATAGTGAAATACTGTAATTTACAATATTTAACAAATACCTTAATTATTGAGTCATAGATAATGTATCACTAATTTAATCCTATAATATCAAAAAAAATTCTTATATTAATATATTTATTCATAAGTATCAAAATATTCATGGTCTTGGTCCAAAATAATAAACTAAAGGATAAAATTATAAAAAAACTGTTATTTCATCTACTATAAATACCACCCCTCACCACCCCTTCTCCCCACACCTAAAAACCATTGAATCTAGTTTAATTTCTACCCAATAATCTTCCAAATCACCTAACACATTTATAAAATCATTTATCCTCCAAAAAATTCCAAAACCAATCTTCCTAATTAGGTTCTCAATGAGAATAATTCAAGAGGTAAAATCCTATTTCTTTTCTTTTAATTTCTTTTTTCATTTTATTTTATTTTTTTATTCTCTAATCATTTCCCATAATTCAAGATTCATGAAAACTCCTATATATTATATATACTATAATTTTATAATGTTAATGGAGTAATCTATTACCAAACCACTTCTCCTCTCCATTTTACTCTAGAAATGGAAATATTGTCCATGAGGTGTTGTTTTATCACCTTTAAGGATGTCAATTTTTCATAATACCATGAGCCCATCAAATATGTTATTAAAAATATTATAATAGATAAAAAAATTGTGAAATGTATGTTTTACCATTTTTTATAACTAACTTATATACAGAATATTAGATAACAAAACAAAAATAGTTCGTTGAGATCGAAAACTAACAAATTAATCTAAATGATTATCATTAACATTTTATCCAATTAATCACCCTCATATATGGAAAATAATAATATATAAGAATAATAAAAATTATTCAAGTTCATTAATAACATATAATATCAATTCTGGGTAATTATCCCCATTTTACATGATCTTCTATACACATATACAAGTGAACCAATCATAAAAACCTTGAAAATGAACACACCCAAATGATTATATTGAATGCTATAAG
This sequence comes from Viscum album, assembly GCA_963277665.1. Lineage (NCBI taxonomy): Eukaryota > Viridiplantae > Streptophyta > Magnoliopsida > Santalales > Viscaceae > Viscum > Viscum album. The sequence continues at coordinate 899,293,047 of OY728138.1, forward strand.
TAATAGAATTAGAAATAAAAGAACTTAATAAAATTATAATGAATAAAATACATGTTTAATAAGTCATTTATTTATTAATTAATCAATATTATTTTATTTAATAGGATACTAATGTGAGTAATGCATTCTGACTTAATGTAAGGGGATTATCAAACAAAACGATTTCTTTTTAGTTATTACACTTACATTTCAAATTTCATTGCGAATGTTATTTTAATATTCATAACCAATAATTTTATTACACTTCCCTTATCATTTTTGTGACAAACATGTTTCCAATCTGATTTAATATGAAATTCAATGTTTTTTCCAAAATAACTCTACTTCTTATAAACACATGTTTTACTAATCTTGATATTGTTTCTTATTTACTCAAGATTTATGATTATTATTCCATGTATGGTGATACTTTTTTATTTTTGAAAACAAAATGTTTATGAAATTATCATGAAACCTATTTCTATTCTATGTGTAATATTATGTCTAAGAGATATATACATTCTATGGGGCATGAATGATTATGTAAATTTTAGGATATGATGGGTGTGTCCAAAATTATAAAACACTATAATGAATTGGTTAATGTGATGTATATCTTTAGATAATGTGCCACATGTGTAATATAGATTATAACTTTGTTCAAAATGATGATATTTTGGTTATGAACATATGTTATGCATGAACCTTATAATATCATTGTTCACAACTATGTGTGGTTGTTGACCACTAAGGCATGATGTTTCATTTCCCTGAATTTCCACATTCTATGCCTTTATCTGATGCTTACAATCATGATTATGGTGATGATTACATGATTATGTTTTGATGATAATGAATATTGTCACCAATGTTATATTTGTTCATGTTATTATCTATCCTATTATAGGTATTTTATCTCACCCCTTTATTTGATATATATCCTCATGTGATTACTTGTACTAAGGAAAAAATGAAGGAAAATTTTGAAGATAGAGAATATTGAATTAAATAATGTTTTTGTTTTTTATGTAAATGTTATTTTTTATCATATTTTTTCCAAGACATTAAACCATTCGATCATTGATTTGTAACACTATAATATTGATTACCATTTAAATGGTGTATTATTAATGCCAAAAAAGAAGGGTCACTATAGTTGGTATCATAGAACTATTTAGTTAATTTGGAAATTAGAATTATAGGATCTTAGTGGATACCATTAATATGAGACTATGTATATGGAATTACCCATGAATCATGGTTTTAGATAAATTCTAAACATAGGGATCCCATGAGATATTCCTTTAGAGTTACTTTCATAATAGAATATATTATTTATTCATGAGTTTCTTTATTATAATTTTTAAACCATTTATATTTTAGGAAATGGTGGTAAATAGGAGAATATAAGACAAAAACCTATGTGAGGGACAATTCATATATTTTGTAAATGACATCCCCAATTCTATGGGAGGTGGAGTTAAAATGTTTAGAGTGATTCATTCCTTTCTGTCTATGACTATGAAAAATAACCTAAACAATGTACAACATTCGCCTTCCCCTAAGACGGAACAAATGGTTATCATGTAATTTCTGTGAAATGACCATATACAATAAGGGGAACTTTTGATTTAATAGTCGTTGATCAAGGGATCAACTCAATAGACGAGATCTTTTAAATTCTTCATTGTTCTGAGATGAAGAATGTCACTCTATATATTTATCATTTAGATGTAGAGATATATCATAAAGGTGATTAAAAAGAATGGTGAATATGTCATGGATCTTGAATAAAATTTTAGAGTTCTATAAAGGAATTAATTGGGTTTTGTTATGAACAATTATAAAAAAATAGATAGATTCTTTCGTGGTTTAAAACCACACCTTCGAAAGGATCTATAAATTTTAGTATTTTGGAGTAATGAAGAAGTTTTTGTATGTTCCTTCATGGTAGAGATGTAGTTTCAAGAATCATCCCCTGGATATGAAGATAAGAGTGGAATTATGTAGTTTCATGTTGGGGAGACCTAGTGACAATTGTGGAAGGAAAACTTAAACACTCACATGTCCAAAACATGGGAAGAATCATCATGGGAATTGCCTCAATGGTACCATAAAATTATTGAGGTGTGGGGGAGAAGGAAACCAAGCTTTGGAATGTGAAAGAAACATGAGGAATATGTAAAATGGTGTAGATGAATGGATAGTAGAACCCATGGATCAATGAAATAAATGTATTGATCAAGGACACTTTGTATGATAGTGCAATAAACCTTGAATCCTTGATGGTAATTAGTGTCAACAACTACCAAATCCAAAAGAGAATGAAAGATCACTCTTCACATCCCGAGGGATCCTCCAGTTACATACATTTGTAAGGATGAGGACAAGTCTCCTTCGGAATCATAATCTCAATTGAGGATAAAATTTCCTTATGAAAAAGAATATCTATATCTAACGATTGAAGTAAATGATAGAATCAGAATCAAGGACATGACCATTATGAGGGACTACACTGATGTGTTCCCTATATAATTTACTAGTATTAATCTAGAATGGGAGTTTGAGTTCTCAACTGGACATATTTTATAATATCTACCAATATCCAAGAAACATTATAGAATTACAACCATTGAGTTGGAGGAACTAAAGAATTAGTTACAAGGGAATATGGACAAGAATTTTTTACACCCATGTTCATCACCATGTGGTGCACCAATCCACTTCATTAAGAAGATGGATGGATCGATGCACCTATCCATTGATTATTAGGTGATCAATAATGTCACAATAAAAACACATAATACATTATATAAATATTTGACTTGTTCGATCAGCTATATGGTCCCATGTATTTCCCTATGGTAGAGCATCAGTTAGGAAATCACCAAATATAGGCAAGAAAGGAAAATATTCTCAAGACATTATTTCTAATGAGGAATGGAGACTAGGATTTCATAGTTATTCCTTTTGGACTCACTAATTCTCTTGAAATATGTTTAGAAATAATTAATTGAGTATTTAGAGAATACCTCGTCAAATTTTTGGTAGTTTTTATTAATGATATTATAATATACTCTATGATAAAGGAGTAACCTTAGTAGCACATGAATATTGTACTATAGACTTTGTAAATGGATAGACAGTATGAAAAATAAATTAAATATATGTTCTTGATAGAGGAAGTGTCATTCATTGGGAAAGCAACCCCTCGAAAAGGAATATCTATGTACCCTTCTAAGAAAAATGAAATTAAAGAGTGGTGATGGGAAACATATATAATGAAGATCCATATTTTCATTGGTGTAACTGGTTATTACTGGAGATTTGTAAAGAACATCTCACAATTTCTCAAACCAAAAACCAGGCTGCCTCAGATAGGAGAAAAGTATTTCTGGACCATTGAATTTGAATACTATTTCAATGAGTTAAAAAATAGTCTTATCACCACACAATAACTCACACTTCCAACAAGTGGGGAAATATTTGTGGTATAAAATAATTCTTCAAAGAAGAGATTAGTGTATGTACCAATGAAAAATGATAAAGTGATACATTACACTATATGGAAGATGAAAATTCATGTTCAATACTACTCATGTGTGATCTAGAATTGGAATCAATGATCTTTATTCTGAAAATTTAAAATAATTAACTCTCTGTAGAGAAGTTTGAAATAAATAATGATCATAGAGACTAAAATACATATTCAAACATAATTTTCTTAATGTGTGCATGAGAAAATGTTTAAAAATCATCAAGGATTATAACTAATCAATCCACTACCATCCTGGAAAATAAAAAAATGTGGAATATACTCTAAGAAGAAATGATCATTCAAGGTTATCAATTATGATAATTGAGTAGGATCCAATCTTATTAGATTTTAAATGGATGCACATGGTAATAATTAATGAAGGAACATCAATAGCCCTTTCCCAAAAATATTTCTCTACCATCCCACATGTATACAATAAAGGATGATCAATGAAATAATGTTGAAATTATGAAGAAGGTGGAATCCATGATAAATGGAAATTCATCAAAGATAAAAATAAGCAGGGAGGGAGTTGAACGATTTCGGTCAAGATTATATGTACCATCCAATCCAATGATAAATTATGATCTTATAATTGACACACTTAGCTCAAAAGTCTCTATTCACCTAGGTAACACAAAGATGTATCAAGATCTCTAAATTAATTATTGGTGGGAAAATATGAAGTGGGATATTTTTGAATATACATTAAAGTGACTGGTATGTAATAAGGTGAAGGATGAAAGGAAAATCTCTAAAGGGATGATGTAACCATTACATATACCAATATGGAAATGGGAAAACATCGCAATGTATTTTATGACTAGACTTCAGAATACATACAGAGGAAACAATGTTATTTGGGTGTTTTCGGATCATCTCACTATAATAGATCACTTTACCATAATTAGAGTGGAATATTCCCTATATCAAATTTTACAGATATATACTAGGGGTTTAGTAAGGGTTTATGGAGTACCGCTATCGATTGTATCTGATCAAGATCCAAGAATTACTATAAAGTTCTGGAAAAGTCTCCAATATGCTCTAAACACTGAGCTGAACACCAATAACACTTATCATCATAAAAATGATGTCCAATTATAGTGGACTATACAAGCTTTGGATGACATGTTGAGATCATGTTCTATGGACATATAAGAAAAATTGGACCAACATATGCCACTCCCCTAATTCTCATACAATAAACGTTTCCACTCGATAATCAAAATGGATCCATATAAATCCCTTTAGGGGAAAAGATGAAGAACACCAACATGATGGGATTAGGTTTGTGAATGTAAGCTTCTAGGATGTAAAATGGTTGAAGAGGTTGTGGAATAGGTTAAAACCATCCAGCAGAAAAGAATGGAATCCCAAAGTTGATAAAAGTAATATAAATACAATTGTTTGTGGGACCTAGAGTTTAATTTATGAGATATGGCATTCCTTTTAATATCACCATGTAACAGGTTAATGAGACTTGGGAAGAAAGGAAAGATGATTCTAATGAACATTGGACCCTTCATGATTATTGATCATGTTAGAGACGTGTAATTTCGACGAGAACATACATTTACTATGTCTCAAGTACATGATGTATTCTATGTATCCATATTAAGGATGTTCATTATATGTCCCTCACATGTGCTGATTCTAGAGGTGGTATATTTGGAATGAGATTTATCTTACGACTAGTAGCTGGTGAATTTGTTGGACCATAGATACAATGTTATATGAAACAATATTACTCACATAGTAAAAGTACTATTGTGGGACCATATGTACAAAGAGGAAACATCGAAACCAGGGGAAGAAATGAAGGAGAAGTACCCTAACATGTTTTCACTGTAGTATGTAAAACAAAATTCATAGGGAAAATTTTCATAAGAGGGGAAGAATGTAACAACCAAAAATTTTATCAATGGAAACTACCTTATTTTATTTTTTACATATGGTATAAATCACATAAATTAACATATAGCACACACAAAAAACATTATAAATGAAAAATGGATGGAATAAGAGGTATTTATAGACATTAATGTATCTATACCAATAAAATATTAACCTAACCACTGTAATAGTAATGTGACCATTAGAAATTGTAATCCAGCCAATAGGACAATATCCTCACTTATTAAAGTATAAATAAAATTTATTTATCTTATAAATGAAAAAATGATATATTTATTTCATTGAATATGTAAATAAATATTTTTCAAATGATAAATTAAGTGTTTGTATTTTTGTAAGATATAAAAATTTAATTGAAATTTTTTAATTTATAAAAAAATTCAAAAGAAAATAAGTTTTCATAAAATTTATTCCTAAATTAGTATTTTGTTGTCTTATTATTATTAAATGATTTTATGAGACCTTATTTATTTTTTCAAAGTGTCATAAAATCTCTTATAATTATAAAAAAGTAATTTTAAAATATATAATCATTTTATTTAAAAACTAAAATTTTAATATTTAAAAAATTATTTCCAAATATTGGAGTCCATTTTTTAATTGTACACATTGATAAATTGTAAGTGTGAATTTTTAGGATTTTTCTAAAATAGTTGATTTTTTTGTGAATAGTAAAATTGTGTAACTTACGATATTTAACAAATGCATCAATTATTAAGTCAAATATGTGGTATGAATGATGTGAGACCATAATATATAACTATCATTATTTATTTTAATATATTAATTCATAAGTTTCAAAATATTCATAGTATTGATACAAAATAATAATGCAATGAATAAAATTATCAAAAACACCCCTCTCCTCTTCTATAAATACCACCCCCACCCCTTGTACACACCTACAAAGATATGAATCAGATAAAATTTCTAACCAATACTATTTTAAATCCCCTACCCAATTAACAAAAGCCTTTAGTCTAAAAGAATTTCCAAAACCAATCTCCCTAAGGAGGTTCTCAAGGAGAAGAATTGAAGAGGTAAAATAACATTTCATTTCCCTTAATATCATTTAATTTTAATTTATTTTCTTATTATCTACTTGTATACCCTTATATAAGTGGAATTATTACTACTATATCTTAAATATTCTATAATTTTAATTTTTTAATGGATTATGTTTTCATGAAATCACTTATCCACTCCTGTTTATTCAAAAATGGAAGCATCATCTCTCGGGTGTTTTTTTTTCACCTTCAAGGATGAAAAGTTTTCATTTTACATTAACTTATTCAAGGATGGTATTAAAAAAATTATAATGGCATAAATAGATTCCAAAATCTATGTTATATATTTTTTATTTTCTAGAACTAACTTATATACATAATATTGAATAATAAATCAAAACGAGTTTGTTGTGATCGAAACCAAAAAATTAATCTCAACGATTATCAATAAAATTTTATCTAATGAATCATCTTAATATCTAGAAACAAGATAATATATAATAAAAATTAAAATATTTTATGCTGATTAATAACATATAACCTCAATTCTAGATAATAATCCCAATTTTATACGATATTTCGTACATGTATACAAGTGAACCAATCATGAGAACCATGAAAACGAACACTCTAGAACGATGAAATTGAACATTATAGTGGATCAAAATGGACATAATCAAACATAATAAAATTAAAATTAATCAAATACATGTAATATTGTTTATTAATTAATTAATTGATGACTCTAAGTTGATTATATAGGTTATTAATGCGAATAAAACATTTAGACATAAGGTAATGAAATTCTCAAACCAAACTCTTTTTTATCGGGTTACTTCTCTTTCATTATAAATTTGTGTGTGGATGTTATAATAATATTCCTCAAAAATAATTTCATTGTACTTAACATTTTATTTCATTGATACACATGATTCCAATCTAATTTTTATGAAAAATGAAATGTTTTTCTTAAAGGAACACTTATTTATAAATACTCTTGGTTTAATTCTCTTGAGTTTTTTCTTCTCTATTCATGATTAAAGATTCTTATAAAAAGTATTTTTCCCGTTGTATATTGGTATGCATTATTTTTATGAAATTATAAAAAAACATATTTCCTTTTCATTAGTTATTTTACATCTATGATTGATATACATTCTATGTGGAATGTTGATTATGTACATTTTATGTTGTGATAGGTGCACCTGAAATTATATTATGCTTGATTGCACTAGGCAATGTAATTTATTTCATGATATAATGATCAATATGCATGAAAATGATGCTATATTTGTTTACAATTATTAATTTATGGTTATTCACAAATGTTATATGTGAAAATTACTCTATCTTTATTCACAACATTGTTTGGTAGTTGACCACTGAGAGAAGATGTTACATTATAATGCATTTCCACATTCAATACCATTATCTAATTCTTATTCTCATGATTATGATTATGATCTAATTTTCATGTTATGATTATTGTTACTATGATCACCCATTTTATATTGATTCATATTCATATATATCCTCTTACTAGAGCCTTAGATCACCATTTTTTTGATCTATATACTCATGTGATTACTTGTACTAAGGAGAAAAAGAGGGCCACAAAGAAGGTAGAGAAGAAAGAAGTAAATAATATTTATGGTTTATTATGTAAATGTTATTTTTTCCTAATTATTTTAGAGACACAATTCCACTGGATCCTTGTTTTGTAACACTGTTATATATTTTTTCTTTAAAATGATTTAATAGTTATGTTTGAGAAGCATGGTAACTATAATAAAAGTCATCCATTCTTCAGGGGGTTTACTAATGGGTTGTTCATCTACACCCTTAACCAACTATTCTGGGGACTTTATATACATATTGGGTGGGGGTTTAACTGATAAGGTAATCCTTTTCTATTTATATTAGATTCATATATCAAGATATATCATGCACATGATTTTCCATGTTTAGGTAAAAGTGTCCAAGCTAGACAGACCTATAGTGATCCTTGGAAAGATGTTACCTATGATTTTGGAATATATTGTTTGAAATTTTATTTCCATGGTTTTACATGGTAAGTGATAAATAATTTGTTGTTATTTTATACATATACATGAATATATGTATATGAAATGTTTTGAAATAGTTTACCAAGATTAATTTAGAAATTTGAAAAAGGATAAACTAAATGTTTTTCTAGGCCGTGGATATAAAAACAATAACTTCTTTTTCATGTTTAGTTTTATTTAATGTCGTGAATATTCATATTATGGTATAGAGATTTATTATAGAAGACCTGTGTGGGATCCTACTTGGCCTCTTAACTCAAACAGTGGAACCCCCTTAGCAGTGTGTAGACCACTGTATGCATTTATATGTAGGGAATGGAAAGGTACAATCATGACGTGGAGAGGTTATCTATAATATGATTATAAGTATTTAGTGGTCATATGGTGTGAATTTTCACACGCTATCACATGGAGTAGTTATTTTTCATTTTTGGTATTCCCTTTATGTTGGAATTGTACTTTATATGATATGACTGCTTTTGTGTTGTATCAAATCATCATTCTTCTATCAGTTATGGATGATATGAATCTATTTATATATTTAATTATGTTATATATATGTATTCCAAGTTGTTTCGTAATTTTGGGATAAAATTTTCCCTCTAGTTATTGTTTAATTCCAAGGGGTTAGTTTCTAGATGGTGGAGAATACGAATGACCTCCAGGTATGTCAAGGATGGGGTTGGGTACTGGTTTGAGAGGGTATTTGAGTGGGTTAATTATAGTTTGGTATCAGAGTTGGATTTTCCTCAAGAATCGTTAAATTTAGATTTTACGTAGAGTGGGGGTGGATTTTTTTGGACCATAGTTGTTGGTTGTGAAGATTTATTAAAAAAATATTTCCATAAAAAGACACAATTTACCATGGTATTTTTGGATGTGTGTCTCTTGTTTTATGTTATTATTCCTAATCTCATCATTTTCTTATTATTTTATGGTTGTAATTAAGATTATTTTGTTGTATGATCATTTATTCTATTTCGGTGTGTAGTCATATGCCTTTGAGATGCGATCCACAGGTTCCTTCAGAGGGTGAAACATATCCTCCTCAAGGGAACACCCAATATATCAGAATATTGATGAAAATATCATGAATACAGTTCATACTATAGAGATGAATGTATAGAAAGTATAAACACAGTTGTTGAGGTAATACCATGAGATGATGGGAACACAGGTTGATCATGTGAGTTTTTTTTAGGAAAATCTACCATCATTTAATGGTATGAATGAACCTCAGGAGTTAGAGGATTGGATTGAAAGTATTCATCAGATATTTGTAATCTTATATACACCTAAAAGTATCTTCGTGAAGTGTATGGAATTTAGAGATGAGTGTCCCATCAAGAAATGGTGGGATTACATGGTATATATAGATATACATGTCGGCTTAGACTGGAATGGGTTTAAGGTTATCTACTTTTTTATTGTTTTTTATAGTCATTTATTATAGTGAAGTATCTGGAGTTATTATGTTTTTAATAGGATGAGAGTTTGGTGTCAGTGTACACCATTCATTTTGAAAATCTGGTTCAGTTTTCACCATAGGTAGAAAATAATTATTGGATAGATTCACCGAAGTATCTATTGGGTTTGTGATAATATATTAGATAAAAATTAATTATGCTGATTCATTAAACCTATGATAATTTTATTGATTGATAAATGATTGTTGAGATGAATATAGAAGACAATGTTGGTTATTCTTCACTATATATTTCATGGAGTGGAAGATTCAGTAGTGTTATGGGAAAGAAGAGGATGTGGGAAGAAAATCATAGGATTGGTAGGGATGCTTCTCAGTAGAAGGATCCCTTGAAAGCTTAAAATATATCTATAAGTGTGCCTATGACATTTAATTAGTGTGTAAAGGTTTGTGAAACCTCATGTTTTTGTCCAATACCTATGACGGTGCATAATTTTTTTTTTGAAATTTTGGTCATCTACAACATTTATTTCAGGATATTTATAAGCCTATATATGTTAAGGGATCATTGGTTCTATGTGCTACTATGTCAGATACTTTAAAGACTAAATGGATCCGACCAAAGGCCTCAAGAGGGAATCACCTTCACATAGTAGATTATTTTTTATAGAGATATATGTGGATCCAGTGATAGTGAAAGGTTACATGTTTATTGAATCATTAGTAGTATTTTAATTAATTGAAACTCGTTATTCCCACTTATTTATATCTATTCATTTGGATGACATGATTAAAAATCCAATGGAGATTATTCAATTTGTTATGTTGTTAGAGACACCTAATAGGAGGAATAAATATTAAGTATTTCAGTATCCTTGTTTGTTATTGATACTTGATGCAGAGTCAGTCTAGGATCTCCTCATTTTTTATTTTGATCTATTTCAAATCATTATGATGAATTGGTTTGTTTCACATGATTCATAGGTTGAATATTATCATCATCTTGTCGCATTCCTTGGGTTTTATGAGAGATCTTGATTGTTTTATAGAGAGTGGGATCTGAGGTATGGGCATGCATGACCTTCCCAATGAGTGTTCAAGAGTTTTCATCCTACTATGACAGTTGAGATGGAGTGCCTTTCTTTTGATGTTGATTATTCGACTATTTTTCCTGATTTTACGGAACTTTTTCTAGATAATTTCCCTAGTCATCCTCTTAATATTGTAGGTAGATTTTATGATTGACTTGGTTATATGTACACATATGTTATCAATACTTTCCTATCATATGCACTGGTAGAGTTGAAAGAGCTCACGATTCATTTGTATTATCAGTTCGAGAAGGTTTATGTTGTCTCTTTTGTTTTTTCCTTGGGCTGATCCAATTCTATTTTCGAATAAGGTAGAAGGATGACACCAATTGTGTGTTTATTATCCGAATTGGAATTTAGTGATGGTGGAGAATACGTATCCATTAACTCATGTGGACATTTTTTTTATCAGTTAATGGTGTAAAAGTGTTTTAAAAAGATTGATATTCAGTTGGGTCATCATTAGCTCAGAGTTTGGGAGTCTGATATACAGAAGATGGATATCAAGAGTAGGTATCTCAATTTAACAATTCCAGTGATTCTATTTGGTGTGGATAAAACTCCTATAGTTCTTATATATTTAATAAATCAGATATTCCTTCAATATCAAGAATCTATTATTATAATGTTCATAGATGATATTTTTTTTCTGGTATCCCATCATGAGTATGAGCATTATTTGAGTTTGGTTTTAGAAATCCCATGGAGTGATATTTTTTTTGTAAATATTATGAAATTTAATTTTAGTATTCTAAAAGTGAATTTATTGGGGCATGCTATTATTGAGTATAACTTACCAATCAATCATGAAAAGTTAAATATTTTATTTTCATGGGATGATTCATGTAACTTCATTAAGATTTAGATCCTCCTTGTACTTACTAGATACTATTAACAGTTTACCAAAGATATATCTATGTTAGTGTCACATTTGACTAGTCATGCATGTAAAGGGGTGAAATTCGTGTGGGATGTAAATTTTCAGTCTTCGTTCATTCAGAATATTTTTTGTTCATCAACTCATATTACGATCTTGCATGAGACATGTATAGGGAATGCGTTTTTTAATCTTCTAGTGCTGGATTAGTTTTATGCTTATATAAGATAATCATGTGTTGTCTTATGTCTGTAATCATCTTATATCACATGTGAATAATTACCACAGACATTATTTAGTTGTTTTCAAGATGATGCATGAGATTATGTTTTAAAAAAAATATCTTTTTGGGGAGAGATTTAGATTATTTTTCAGCCATAAGAGTCTGATCTATATCATTTCTATGGAATACATGGATCTCAGATAGAGGAGGTGGGTGGAATACCATTATATGTTGGACTTTGATGTCACATACACCCTAGATAAGGGGAATGTGATTACCGAATCTCCCAGTAGTAAAGTATCATTGCATGTTGTCTTGGAATAAATGAAAGAGTGAAGCTTTATAGGGATCTTCACATAATTACACTTGGATGTCCAAGAGGATGTTTTTGGTATGGTTCTTAATCATGTTCATTTATCATCATCTCTCCTCGATTAAAATCAATAGATTTAGTAGCTGGATGATGAGTTCATTGGAATTAGTGAAACCATTTATAGTAGGGTGAGCATTTTCGGTTGGTCTCTCTCTTGAGAAGGTATACATTGTTTTGGGGATCAATTTTTCAGCCCAAAATTTTTGAGTTTAGTTTTGTTCGAACATAATAGTTCATTATGGAACATTCATATGGGAACAAAAATTATGTATTATGAAATGATATGTTGATTCTAGTGGCTAGGTATGAACCATGACATGGCTGATTATGTGTCTTGTAGATAAACATTCTATCATAAATAGGCTAGGAATTTAAAACATTCTCATTTCTCTAGCCACTTCAAGTTATAGTTTAGAAATGGGATAAGGAAACACATGATTTGGTTTTTTAGTTACCATGGACTCACCAAGGGAGTAATAACATCTTTGTGGTGATTGGTTGGTTGAAAAAGTCTTCTCATTTTTATTCTTATCACACCACTAAGTTGATGATTTGGAAAATCTATCTTCATAGGAGATCAAGATGTTAATTTGGGTTCATTATTATATTATTTTAGTTGGGGATCCTAGGGTTATAAAGTGGTTTTAGAGGAGTCTCTAAAAATACATGGGAATTATGGTAATTATGAGTACAACTTACCATCCATAGATAGAGGGTTAGACAGAACATACAACATAGATCATATGGGATATTCTATTATTTGGTCTCATTGATTTTGTTGGATATTAGGATATCCCTGTGGGAATGATAATGTTTTTATAAATTTTTTTTCCAGATATTGATCATAGTGTATCCTTTAAATATTTGTGTGACTTCAAATGTAGGTCACCTATTTTTCAGACAGAGGAGGGTGAAGCATCTTTGGTGGGATCAAGCCTTGTTCAAGAGGCAATAATGATGATTCCTAATATATGTCCTTGTTTGATCATTTTAGAGTCAAGAAAAAATATGTAGATCAGTGACATCCTCTTTTTGAGTTTTTTAAAGTTGACTAGGTTTTCTTCAATGATTTTCCTTAGTTGGATCACCGTCGACTTGGAAAATATGTGACGTTGTCTCTGAGATATTTTAGACCATTTGATGTGACTAAATGGCCATGGAAGGGTGGTTATCAATTGGAATTTCTAATTTAGTTTATACATGTAAATAAGTTTTCCCACATTTCATAACTGATAAAAAATCTTCCCTATCCATATTAGGTTTTGAGTTGGGAATATATTTAGTTAGAGAAAGAAGTTTCTATTATGCAGCAATGAGTCATTTAATTGATGTATTTTTCCACATTTAATTTGGTATTATTAATTTCAATTAAATGTTAATTAGGTAATTTAAGTGGTTAATTATATTATTATGATTTTTTTAAGAATTAGTAAATTATCATTTTTTCTGAATTAATTTTAACTAATGAGTTTATTAACATTGTTTATTTTTTATTTATTTATTTGAGTCATTGTTTTAAAAATAATAATTACATTTCTCATAATTTGTACTTGAATTATTGGTTTTATTATTTATTTCCACTATTAACAATGAAATTATTTACCTTTTAAGTTATTTTTAGTTATTTCATTTTGTTGTTTTGGACATTTTTATTATTTATTTAATATTATCTATAATTTTTTTTTCTGACAGTGTTATCTATGTCATGGAAGTAGTCCAAGGTTTCATTTGAATATATTTTAGGTTGTTTGCATAAGATAATATTTTCACACAGAAGATAATTAGATATTTATTATTTTAATTTGTAAAGAGAATAATAATTTTCTGTATAAGAGAGTATGAAGCAGCAATCCTAAAATATTTTCTTGCTTCTCAGTAAGATAAATCATGAATCTATGGTAATGAAATCAACATAAAATTATTAGGGAAATCAATATAGAATATAATGGAGAGTAAGATAATTATAACATATATAATAAAATTATATTACCTGAACATGACTCTGAACAAATTTTTCTTCATCAAATTAAATTGGAGATTGACTGAGTTTCAATACATAGGGTTGATGAAGTTTCAGTTCTTTGAGTTCACTCATGTGTTACCAAGAATGTATTTCACACCTGAGATTAAAAGAATCCAACATAATTGATGGAGGCATGGCCTCATAAAACTGAAGATTCTAAACTAGAAGGATGTCATTGATGTACATTTGTAGATCTGATCAAGAGGATGATGATTGGTTAGAGATTATTTCCTTGAGAAAGACCAAGACTAAGATTTTACAATTCCCTAGTTCCTAATTTTTTAAGATGACACAGCCAATTTTTTTCTTCAGATTGTGGAAGCCAACATGGATTTTTTTTGGGTTTTCATCATAAATTAAAAGATAATGGTGGGTGTTGTGAGACTTTCAATAAGTTCTATATCATAATTAATGAATCATACCTATGATAAAAACTAATGTGTTCATTATGGAGAGATTCTATGGGTCTTGATGTTTTCACTTATTATATTCCATCAACTAAAACCCATCTGAGAAAATTATAGGTTGACATTGATCCATTGAAGACTGAGCTAGCTCATTGTCATATACAGTAATTAATGGAAGATGACACATGAATAGTGGTTGATAATAATTTAATGAAATAAATAATTGAATCGGATGTTGAATCTATTTTTATCCAATAAGAAACACAAAAGTGGTAGAGTCATTTTTAGAGGGAGTTTAGTTTGCATCAAATGGGGATGATCAGGTGCATGGAAGACTCCATGTGGAGGAGATCTACTCATTGATCAAATTTGAACTTTTATTTTATTTTATTTTCCCAATATTTTTTTTATTCTTTAATTGTAGTAAACTCATCATTCTGCAATTTTATCTCTCTATCTGTTAAATCTCTATTTCTTCTTCTAATCACTCAAATGTAATTTTCTCCATTTATAAATATTTTTCTGTTTCATTTTTTTCTCAGTTTTTGTATTCTGTTACCTCTGGATATGGAGGAATAAATCACAAAGGAAGATTAATGAGGTGATGCACATCACTTCTTCGAGACCAAATATTCATTTCATATGTTGACTTATTATATGTAATCAGTTTAGTTTGATTATGAATTGAGGTGATGTGATATAACACTTTCTATAAATGAAGGATTGATACTTTAATATTCCCAATCATTTTCCTCTTTTTTTTATTATCAACTAAACATAATTTTTTAGCATAGGTTATGTGAATATTTGACCGAGAAAAAATCACTTTTTTATGGGATAGATCATGTGTGAATATGATTTAAACTAGGAAATATTTTCACAGTCTAAGAGAGAGCTCATGCATCAGGGGAGATCTTATATGTGTTCATTAATTTTTTGAATAGTACTAGTTTATTTTTTTGGGATATATATAATGAATTTAATGTGGTAGATTTTTAAAAATTTAATTCTTTATATATATGATAGATATTCAAGTGACTCAAACATGAGATTTTTTGTCCTTGGTAACTTCATTTTCTCCTTCTCACTTATTTTTTAGTTTTTGTTTTCCTTAAATATATATATAGTTGTACTTATCATTTCATCATTATCTTCACATATAATATTTTTTTAATTTTTGAAATAGATAAAAATATTATTTTAGAAGAGTTTTTAGGATAAACACACTACCCATTTGAAACCAATCCCTAGGTTATTTATCACATAATATATTGGGAATTATAAATTAAATATTAGTATATAAAATGAAAAACTATAAAAAAATTTCTCCATTTTCAAGGAGGATTGTATATTTTGGTGATTCTCCTTTTTTCATTTTGATTTTATTAAAGTTACATTTTTAGAAAAAAATTAAACCACCTCGATGATAAAAAGATATGGTAGGATTTCATATATAAAGACTTCAATAAAAAGATAAAATTTTACATAAAGAAAATTTTATTAAACTTATTATAAATTTTAAAGAGTTTTATAAACATATTTTAGAAGCCTTATATAATGAAAAAATGAATTTTCATTACTTTTACCTTGTTTTTATCCAGAAGAGTTTCACTAAAAATAATTCATCAATTGAATGTTAATAAACCGGTCATGGAGGTTGAAGCATTATTGAAGATTAATGATCCTCATGTTGAGTGTTGTATTATCATGTAGTAGGAAATTAATGATGAAAAATTCAATGAATATGAAAAACATTTTAACATACATATATTTTCTGATTTTTATTTTGATTAATTTATTTCACTCACCTATCTGTTAATTATTCCATTGTAGAACATGTAAAACTATAACTAAATATCATATCCTTTTACATAGAGTATATTATAGATGAGGTGATAATTTTTTAGTTGAGGCTGTAGAATTCTAACTACCTTACTCTTTATCCTGATATACTTCCAAATCAAATTTTGGGTATAAGAAAGAACAAGCTACATACATTAAAAGATATGGAAATTTCATGAAAGAAGATAAGTTTTATTTAATGATAAATATTATGATTATGATATATTTTTTCATAATCCTTATATATATATAAAAGTGGTAGGTCATTTTTGGGATTTCCTTGAAACCAAAAATGAATTTAAGACTGGTCATGTAGATAACTTTTGGAAGTCCTAAATTTTACTGAAATTTTATATATAGATGAAACATAAGATAAAGATGATGTTTTTGAGTTTTTTACTAGAGGAAAATTATATGTTGATATATAAGTGATTTTAAAAAGTAAAATTATAATATTTATTGGTTCTGATTAAAAATTACATTCAAATAATATATATCTCGAATGATTTCACACTACAAATTCAGTTTAATAAGAGGGAACATAACCCTATTTATTATTATATATTCTATTTTTTCTTGAAGGAATCTCTATAGGGGGAACAAATAAAGTTGATAATGAGGTATTCAACAAGCATTTTTATTTGAGCATAAAAGATTGTAAGAACTGAATGTAATTTTTCTTATTCAAAAATCCACACCCACTTTCTAAATTGGGATGAACTTAAGGCCATGCAGCTTTGGATAGTCAAAATACAATACCTATTTAGGGGATAAACCCAATATTATCATGTTAAATTGATTTTAGTATTAGTTTTGTTTTTTGACATTAAATAAATGTGGGATGGGTTTCTTTTCTAGGAAAGTAAGATTGCAGTACATTCCATGGTGAGACAACCTTTATAAGAGAACATCGTTCCCACCAAGAAACTTCCATGCTGTATCCTTCTACCCTTGAATTTAAAAGAGTTTAAATTTTTATTATATGATATATATTAAGCATGGGGTGGGTAAATAAATTTTATACGTCTTGTGATATTCTGATAAATCAAAATAAAAGTCAAACATGATTTAAAACTGAATTTTTTGAACATCATTTAATCCTACTAAAACTAAATAACGAATTTAAAATTTAAAGTATATTTTTATGTGTTTTGTGAGATGATATTGTTATCTTACTAACATAGAAACTACATAATTTTTAATTTCCAAGAGATGATTCCTTTTGATGTAGCATTAATTAAACTCTCTAAACATTAACTTGGGTTTTATTCTATGATGTTATTTAAACTCTATATTTTATTTATTTTCATTTAAATATTAATTATATAAAAATGAGAAATAATTGTTAATTTTATCAAAGTAATAAAAAAGGGAGTGAAATTATTGAACCTCATTTAATAAAGATTCTAATAAGGGGAGTAATAGTTCAAATTCAACATCTTTATGCTATTTCTTTTTAGGATGATTTGAAATCTCATGTGTACTTTTTTGTGAGAATTTAATAATTTAAAATATATTTTAGTTGTTTTTCATGTTTTTATCTGTCATGGTAAATATGATGGTTTCTTCAACCTTTTTTTCTGTATATGTGTGCTGAAATTTTGGTGCGCATGTTTGTTTTAACCCTTAGCTAGAAATAATTGTTTACATTTAAATGTAATCAAGAATATACACTAAAATCCATAAATATGTGAAGATTTGGTTAATGTAGATACAATTGGGAATACTTTTTGCAAGTAGTGTTTATTTGATGTGTTGGAATTATTTTTAATCTTTATTGTGACCCCTAAAACATGAATAATTCAATCCTAATTTTAAAAACATTGTTAATTTTATTTTATTTAAATTTAATTCCACCATAAATTTAATAATGGTAACATTTTTGAGATTTATGTGTCAAGGAGGGGTATTCTTTAATGAAATAACTATACTATAATGTGAAGTCCATTTGAATCCCATTAATTTTTTCAAAAGAATTTTCCTTAATTTTCAGTTGGTGAAATTGTTTCATTAGTTTGGAGATTTTGATTCAACCTTGAGGTAGTTAAAACTTCATTAACCATATAATTAGTTGAGCACATAATTTTATTTCCCTAAAAAAATATTTAATAGTAATAAAATTTTGATGGATGTTTTTACTATATTAATCATGTTTGGACTTTTTAGGTGGAATTATACTCATATAATATACATCCACATGGTATATGAAATGAAAACCCAAATCAAAGTTGAGTAAAATTTCTTTCATTCTCTCCAAATTGAATAATTAAGCTATATTATAGGTTATTTATCTGGATTTTAATAATTTAACATTACAATACAAGAAGAGTATATATTTATTAATCCATTTAATGATATGAGAGGGCTCACCGAGATGTAAAGAGATTTTTTGACTTATAATTGTATATAAGTTGACATTTGTTTAATTTTTTTTAAATTTCAATTCCAATATCTTTTTATCTATAAAAAAAGACTTTTTTGAAATGTTTTTTTAAATTTATATATGGATTTATTTTTTAATTTAAGGGATTACATGTGGGATAATTTATTTTAAAACTAATTCAATTTTACATTCCAATTGATCTCTCTTGAGATTAATTATTTTACACTGAAATTGATTAGTAATTTAATGAGTAAAATCAATGCTTATGTATAGTTGAATTTGATACTGATTAAATTTCTTGGTTTTTTTCATCGCTTTTTTTATTTTTAAATTAAATTTAATGTTTAAATAATTATTTAAGTGGTCAATTATAGTATTTTGTGATATTCGTTAAAATTTAGTAAATTATCATTTTTTGTGTACTGTGTTTAAATAAATGAATATATTGTCCTTGTTTACTATATTTTTATTTATTACATTCTAAAATGTGTTTTAGAAATATTAATATTAATTTTAAAAATATAATATTTTAAGTAATTAATATTATTTACTTTCTTTTCAAAATGTTAAATTATTTTTTTTAGAATGTTATTTTTAGTAATTTTGTTTTAACTGTTTTAATTTTAATATATTGATAATTAGTGTTAAATTACTTTTATTTTTTCTGACAGCTTCATTTGCAGAAAGTAAATTGATGTAGTTTCCATTGAAGTACATTTTGGGTAGTCATTTCAAGATAATTTACCCCTAGATAAGATAATTATATATTTGGCTATTAACATTATAAAAGGATTAATAATTATTTTTTTCTAATGAGATTATGATTAGGTGTGTATAAAATAATTTCCACCTCCCCAGTTAGATAAATTTTGAATCTATGGTAAATGAATCAACATTTTATGTTTAGGAAAAAATGTCAGGATAGAATATAGAGTCTGATAATTATCCCCCATTAATGATAATTATCTTATATGACGTTGAAATTAATGTAAAATTTACTTCTCGAAGTGAAATGGTGGTAGAATTAGTTTTAATACTAATTGTGAATGATATTCATATTCTAGAAGTTCATTCAGGAGGATCCAAGATCCACATCCACACCTATGCTTGAAGAAGACAACATCAACATTGGAAGGAGAACATCAGAAAACTATTTTTTTATTCCTAATGTTGGAATTAAATGCTCATTTGTAGATCTAGACTGAAGGTTAACGATCAATCCAAGATGATTATATTAATAGATATACTAATTAAGATTTGGTACTTCCAGATTTCCTTGTTTAAGGAGATGACACCAATTTTTTTTGTTCTATCAATTGCTGAGTCAAACATAGAATTTATGGGATTCCATCATCAATATCAAGTAGATATAGTTGTTCTGATCATGATTACATATTTGATCTCAATATTCAAAAATCATACCAATGATGAAGGTGAATAGGTTTATTCTGGAGAGATTCAGGGGGTCTTGATGTTTTCCCTTATTGTGTTCTATTACTTCAAACATGTTCAAAAAAATGTCACAATGATATTGAGGAATTGAATCTAGATCCAATTGATTTTTATATATAATCATTTATAGAAGAGTATATATGAAATGTTCTTGATAATAATTCAATTAAAAAATAATTTCACTTGATGGAGATACTCGTTGGAGACAACACCATCTCTCTAGTGGTAGTTGAATTTCCGAAGGAAGTATAGCTTGAACGAACTAGTGATGATAGTGCACAATGATGATTCCTTGTGGATGAGTTCTGATAATATTTTGAATCTAAAATTTTCATTTCTGTTCATTTCAGGAAATAGTTTTGGATTATAATATTGATGTAACACCATCATTCTATAATTTTATTATCACTATATTCTGCCTCTCTTTCTTCTGTTTCTATCGGTAATGTAATTTAATCCAGTTGTAAATTAAAAATGATTTTGTCATTTTAGATCTCTATTTTTGTGATCTCTGACCTCTAGAAAAGAACAACTAGCTTTCATATCAAGTTCTAGGAAGTGACTCTTATCCCTTCTTGGAGATCATATATACATTTCATTTACTGACTTCTATAGTGCACTTAGAATAAAACGGTTGTGAATTTAGGTGATGTGATGACACACATTATCATAGATACAAATTTATAATCTCATATTCTTACTCATTTCATCTTCTTCTCCTATTTTTCCCAACTATCCCTTTCTAGAGAGATAATGGTATTAGTTTACCTAGGGATAATCACATTTTCATGGCATATATAAATTATGTGAATTTGATTTAGACAAGGATGAATTATCATTGTTTAGGAGGGTTATAACATGTGGGAGGTGATATTGTGTGTGCTTATTCATTTTTTAAGAATGTATGGTTCCTGTATCAAGAGACCAATCATGCTCTATGTTTGGATGATTTTTATTACATTGTTATTTAGATATATGATAGGTAGTATAATGAATAAACATGAAGCTAGTTTGTTCTAGATAACATTCTTCCATATTATTTTACTCATTTCCATTTCACTTTTCCTTCTCAATATGAACTATCCTCAATATTATTTCATCATTATGTGTACTATTCATTTTTTCTATTACTATTTTTTAAATAGATGAAAATAACAAACATTTTAGAATATTCATTTTGTTAATTACACAGCCTCATGAAGACTAACCCCTATTTTAGACACTATTCTCTATAATGGGAATTATAATTTCAATATTTATAGATAGAATGAAATGATACCAAAATATCACACTGTTGGTGGGGAATAATATATTTTTAGTGATTATTGGGATTTCATTTTATAAAATAAAAAATAATAATTAAAAAAATGACCGCACCTCAATTATGATAATTTATGGTAGTATTTATTACATAAAAATGTAGGGAAAATATCATGTTTTAATTTAAGAATATTTACTTGAACGTATTGATTTTTATAAAGAGTTTTAGTAAAATAATGTTGAATCCAAATATAATGAAAAAAATAATTTTCAAACCTTTACCTGAGTACTATAACGAATTGGTTTACAAAAAATAATTCATCTCAAGGACAGTTGATGAGGAGGTTGAGGAGCATGAAGAATTTTTGAAGGTGAAATATCCTCATTCTATGGAATTTATTATCATTTAGGTTGATAAAGGAGGTACAAAATTTAATGAGGTATGAAAAGTTTTTAACATACATTCATTTTGAGATTTTCAAAATGATTATTTTTGTTGCGTTGTCTAGTCTATTAATTATTTAATTATAGATCATGTTGAACCATTGCTAAAAATTCCATCACTTTTAAGATATTTCACAACATATAATGTTTTATTTTATAAATATAGGCCAAGGGATACAGACTACCCCACTCATTATCTGGAGAAACATCCATGATCAGTTTTTTTCCATATAAAAGATCTAGCTGAAAACATTCATGGTGTTTTAAATCTTATTAATGAATATGATTTTTTTATTAATACTGAATATTTCGAGTCTGACATATATTTTTCTAATCATTGATAAGATATGAGAATTGGAATATCATTTCTTGTATTTACAATAATGTAAAGTTGAATTTGAGACTGGCCAGGTAGAGGTTCCTTGGGAACTCCCATTGTTTATTGGAAATTTATGTATGGGAGAAACAAAATAGAATGATGATTTTTTAGTTTTAAAGTATAAAATAATATTCTGTTGATACATACATGTTTATTTAATATTAAATTAATAATAGAGATTTTATTAGAGGCAAAATAACATCCAAAAATTGTATTTCAGAATATATGAACACTGCACCTCATATTTGAAATTGTAACATACTGTTATTTATTATTCCCATTTCAACTATGACACAAAAGTTACTATGAAAGGGAAGGAAAAATATTGTATGATGTTATTAGGGAATTAGAAAAGATGTGTAACTTAAGCACGTAATTTGGTAATAATTACATGCGGTGGTTCTTAAACAAGAATCCGAACCAACCATCATATAAGGGATGATGTTAAGGTTGACCATATGTGGAGTGTTGGAATAAAACACTTATTTTTTTGTTAAACACAAGGATTTATTTCAATTTATATTTTACAATTAGTTGAGTTTTGTATTTATTTAATTAATGTTTGATGATTATATTTTTGAGGAAAATAGGTGGGATATACTTTCCATGGAGAGATAACCTATATTAGGTAACATATTTCCTACCTTGAAACCTCTATGTGGTACTATTCTGACCTTAACATTAAAAGGGATTAAATTTTTAATATAAGATTAATATTAAATATGGGGGTGGCTACACATTTTTCATATACTTATGAATTTTTTATAATAAAAAATAAATGTCAAACATGATATAAAACATTATTTTATTAATATATTTTATACTGGATATAATAAATTGAAGAATTTATAATTTAAAGTCTCTTTGAAGTTTATTTTGAAAATAATTATATTTCTTATTTAAGTAGAAATTCCATAAATATTAGTTTCCAAAAGAAGTTTCATGTTGAAGAAAATTAAATTAATATATCTGAACATTCACTCTGATTTTATTTTTTATTATTCTCTAAATTATATAATGTAAATTTTTTTCACGACCTAACGTACATAGGTCCAACCTGTGACAACCCCAATCCCTCCTGGAATAACCCATTTTTTGGTGACCAACTTTGAGTAGGCATATCCAATAATGGGAGGCACCAGGTTAATATACCCATACAAAAACACAAATCTCCAAGTGCCGAAAATGTTGAAATATAAAACAACTATAAATATTCATGAATACATCTAAGATGTCACGACCGAGTATAATATTAAAAGTAATAAAAGAGAAAAAGGGTCTAAATAAAATCCGAACCTAAAACTGTAAATAGTCCAACCTTATCCAATTGTGTGGAATAAAGGAAAAAAAAATCTCTCAGTAAAAAACCATCGCCTGAAAACCTTTAGTAACACTCCACCCACTCTATATCCTCATAAGACACCATCAATGTAGTCTCCATCACCATAATATACGACATGTGGGAGAAAATCCCATACAAAAGTGAGTAAAATAATACTTATATGGACACCCAAAAAACACTAAACATAGAACACCAAGTACAGTAATATTTATACAATATATAAAGATCAATGTATAATTGAACCACCTAGATATACATTAGAAATACACCATTCCAAAAGGTTGTAATAACTAATTTCCAATGAAATGATTCTTATTGAATAAATGATTATTTCTGGAGAACCCACTCCATGATCCCTTCTATAATTGGAGAAAATTGATGAAGAGGTTTAGGCCATTACACCCTATCCAAGAATGATCAATGGTTTAATAAGAGTCTAATACATTGATAGGGGGTCAAGCCCAAAATCGTTGGGGAACATAATGAACCTTATATAGATCAACCTACTATGTAAGGGATCATATTTCAATGATTCCAAAAACCCTACAGATGTATCCTACTAGATGGAGAGTCAATTAATTACTTATGGAGGTCACTACGATTCCAAAAACCCCACCCATGGAACAAAAGATGACTGAGGATCACACTCTAGTCTCATGGAGCAACACCACAACTCTATCTAAGACTCGACCTATAGATGGGATCATAATCCCTTCAAATAAATTTAATTTTTCACTGTACCCTTGAGAGAATGGACCAAGAGAATCATAATCAACCTATACCTGTCAAATATAATAAAATAGGATCCATAATCACTCTTGAAGGTTGTACACGGTGTGTACTAGGGGGTACATTGTGTGTCTAGTTTTCCCCATCCCTACCCATGTCGAAGATCCTCACATTACATGTATTATAAATATAAAAGGCATGTAGGAGTAAAAGCGGTGTAGAGAAACATGGTATTCTACCGATGTCACAAGTTTGTGTCAGTTTAATTGGTCATTTCTATGTACTGGCTTGTGTACACTAAGCAGTGTCCATATGAAAGTACACAGTATTCCCTATGGCCATGTACATTTACATGAGTCTGTTTATAATTCAAATTAAATATTAAGTCTATCTACAAGGGTCACACTCCATGTGATAGGGGTCACACTCTATGTTAATCTGGAAAAAACCCTAGCACCGTAACTAGGGACCCCAACAAGGCTTGTAATCCCAACACACATGCTATATAGTTCATGATTTTTAGATATTAATTTGGGCCATCCCATTTCCAACTAAAATATCCGACCTTACTAGGACTTATATATTAGGCTTCATCCAGGACTCTTGTCATCTATGCTTATGATTTTTGGCATCGAATACACTCAGATAAAAATTCACTGAGAAAACAGATCACTGTTTATCATAACTGGAAAAAATGGGATCACTAAATTTTTCTATTCTTCTCCCTATTTTCCACCTTCATCATCACACTTTGACTACATAATTGATCATGAACCAAACTCATCGTATCGATCCATTGTTCTGAAAAATAGTCTCACAATGATCAAATATTGGGCATTCGTCGAGTAGTGGGTCAAAAGAAAATTCCCATGATGAACATACAAATAATGGAGGAATAAAACCGAAATCCATAAAATGCAAGGAAAGAACCCTATCTATTTTTTATTTGGCCTCAATTATTTATCATAGAAGGTATGAACAAATATGTACAATCAAGAAGGAAAAATAAACAATAACATCATAATTGAATCTATAAACAATGCATGTATCAAATACATTCATATAATTGATCTATGTTAAATTAGTTATAAAATAAGGGGATGAAAAGAATAATAAAAAACATCATATATGGAGTTTGGATTGATCGTTTATGAAGAACAATTGTTTTTCTATCGTTGATGATATCCATGGACTCTATTGGAAAAACAACCCATCATCTGATGCTGACCTATCATTATTTTCCAAGAACCCCTCCTCCAATGACTCTCTGGTCTCCAGGGTTTAACATTAAACCTAGAAAATAAATCCATATCCCTATATTAAGGAGGAATTAGTTCACTACCTTGAACAAAATAATATAAATTCTTATGTTATTTTTATAGTACTATCATGCATGCGACAAATTTTTCACAAATGTAATGTGGGAAAAAAGATTATGTGAGGCATACTATAAAACCTATATTCTAAATCCAACAGTGCCATCAGTTTTCTAATCCATGTATACGTTTGAGAACTAGTCAACTTTTTTTTTTCAGAAAAACTATATGCGCATGTTATATAAAATATTTAATTTATTACCACAATTTATTCTAGTAACCTCACACCGTTGAAACAGACACCATCTTAGTGTTGGGTCACATAAATAATCCATGTAATATACAAAAATTAATACATGGAATATCAAAGATGATACATTTGACCCAAAATAGGGATTTATTCCTTGAAAATCCAAAATAATTTCTACAAAAAGATATGTGGGTACTAAGCATGAACTTGAGCCTCCAACTACCATGTTCTCTCTTGATGAATCCCATTATTCAATGAAAAAAACACAAGGGAATTAATTTCCCAAATGGGATCCTCTCAAGTTGATACTCAACCTCCATTAGGTACTCTGAAAAGGTAGCTCGATCCTCACTATCAACCACACCCTAATAAAAAATGTGCAATGGGTCATGCATGTACCCCCTCAGCTATGACACATGGGAAACATTAGATACCCTGTCCAGCTATGGTCTTAGAGCTAATAGATTCACCACCTCGCCAAATCTACAATGTGTCTTTAAGTGACCAATGAATCTCATAGGTAACTTTCCACTATAGCCAAATCTCATCAATCCATATTGAGGTGAGACCCTCAAGAACACATGGTCCCCTTACTTAAACTCTAAGGGATTTATTTTTCAGTCCACATAAGACTTGTAATTCCTCTTTGATGTCTTCATCCTCCTTAGGATGATCTCTACCTTCTCTATAGTAGCTCAAACCAACATCTGACCCACAAGTGTCGACTCTCCTAGACCAGTCCAATAAAGTGGGACCTACATGGTCGCCAATACAAAGCCTTGAATGGATCAATTCCAAAGGTGGAAAGTTATAAGTTGTTGTTTGTAAACTCCACCAAGTGTAGGTGATCTTCCAAACTATGGACAAATTCCAACATGAGATCATGTAACAAGTCCACCAAGACATGAATGGTTCTCTCAATCTAGTCATTAGACTAGGAGTGAAACATTGTTCCCAAGCATAAATGAGTCCCAAAGGATTCTTTTAATCCTCTCCATAACTGATATTTGAATCAAGAATCACAGTTAGAGATGATCATCAAGGGAACTCCATGGAGTCAGACTATATCTTGCTCATAGAAGAATAAAAATCTCTCTAATTAACTCCACTATAAAATATATAGTAAGTGATCTGACTTAGGGATTCAGTCTATTATCACCCAAACATAATTGTTTCCACTAAACATATGTGGTATTCCTTTCACATAGTCCATGGCTATCCCTTTCCACTTTCACTCTGGTACAAAACTTGGATGGGATAGTCCCATCAGAACATGGTTCTTAGCCTTCACTTGAGGATAAGTTAAGCATCAAAAGACATAATTTATAACTCCCTTATTCATACCTCCCCGCCAACTAATGTCCAAGTATATATTTCCCACACTTGGATGTACCTCTAAATAGGATATATGAATTTAACACACTACCTCTTCCCACAATGTCAAAGGTACCATCGTCTGTCCTATAAAAATGACAATTCACTCACAATATTTTAAGAATCCATCAAGAGAATGTGTAGTGGACATTCAGTTACATAAGATCTCAATTTTGGTTTCTCCACACTGAGAATACATGAAATACTAACAAAGTACCAGGGTAATAACCTTTAACTAAATGTATGATGCAATATCCTCTGGCCATTAGGACAATTTCAATGAGACTAAATAATAAAATTCATCAGGAAACAATAGAGAACATGATATCTTATAGAGAGTGTATACCACCACATCCCCCCTATCATTAGTATAGAAAATGTCTATGTAAATGTACTAGAGGAACTTAATCCATTTCCACTACCTCTGGTAATGATCCTTCTACTAAAAGATATACTTGAAAATATTATGGTCTGAATAAAAGATAAACAACTCACCCATCAGGTAGTGTCACGAAATCTTCAAATAAGAGGGGACTATTTTAGCTCCATATTGTGTGTCATGTCTTCTTATAATGTGGTCTCAGTTGGAATAAACCATAGGAAATAACTTCTTTCTTATAATATCACCCTTTTAGGACATTAACCATGACTACCCCATGCCCGCCTCCAATAATACAAGGGTTGATGACCGGTGATGAGTAGCCATATACCACAAATGGGAGGGATTAGAATAAAGTACCTTTACACACACAAACAAACACACATCTCAAATCAAACATGATGATGAAATGTAAAAACACTGAATAAAATCATGTATCAATCTAAGAACCCATATCAGAGTACAACCGTAAAAGTAATGAACGAGAAAAGGAGATAAATACAATCCCCAAAAAATTAAAATAGAAACACATAATCTAAGGGTGAGTAATAATTTCAAAAGAAATATCCTATTCGAAAAACCTATTATGATAAGATCCTTCTATGCTCCACCGACTCCATGTATTCTCAGGATAGAATCAATGGAGTCATTATCTTTATAATACATGAAACATATAGTCAAATCCGAAGAATGGATGAGTTTGAAAATAATCATTTCGACATCTAAAAACACTAATGAAAAACACCATGTATAGTAAGATCATTAAAATATATAATAGGTAATTAATAAAAAATAAACACATATATACTAACGAAAGACACTATGCCACCTTGCGGTCATTACTGACTACCTGCAATAAGATTCTACTCAATGAAATAATCTTTACGTTAGAACCTACTCCATGATCCCTAATATCATTAGAGATTCTCAAAAAATTATTCCATGGTATTGGACCTTTCCCAAGAAGTCTAACTAGAGTATGAATACTTGGATATGTTGATAGGGGGCCACACCGAGAACCACTGGGTGACACCACAATCCCAATTTGGATCAACATGCTATGTTGGGGATCATATGTCAACAATTCCACACACCCTATTGATATCTAGTACTAGACAGATGATCAATGCCATATTCCAGTAAGAAATACATATTCTATAAAACCTACCCATGGAATAAAGGAAGATAGATAATATCGCTCCATCTTCATAAGGGTACACCACAACTCTATCTAAGATTCGAACTATATTGGGGATCACAATCATATGATATGGATATAACACCACACTATAACCTTGATGGAAAGTACCAAGGAAAAAAATTATACTTATAATTGTCCAAAAAAATAAAAATAATACCCACAAGAACACTTTATGGGGGTACACATCATGTACCATTGGGTACATGGTGTGTCCAGCTATCCTTGTGCCTGCATGTGTGAATGATCCTAATATGAAATGTAGTCTCTATATACATAGTGTGTAGGAGTAAAATAATGTGTAGAGACACATGGTATGATTCCAGTGTCACTTGGCCATTTCTATATCCCAAGTCCATGTGTCTATACTAGCATGTCTATAACAAGTCATGTCTATGTACAATTACATGTTGTGCCCTCTAGACAGGTACTTTTTCCAGTATCTATTTACTCTCTTAAGTACATGCTGAGTCAGATGGAAGGGGGTAAATTCCTTGTGATATGGGTCTCCCATTGTATGATCCTAAACTCTAGACTAAACCCTAGTCCCTCAACTAAGGGCCATACACGGTGTGTGATCCAGAAGTACACACCATGTTGCTCATGATTTTCAGATCTGATTCTGTTCCATCTTGAGCATTGAAATAGCCTATGACCTTTTGTGAACAAATATATCCGGGTTATTTTGGCCCTTTAGTCATCAAAAATTTTGATTTTGCGTATCAAATCTACTCAGAGAATGATCCACTGAGAAAAAAATGTCATTGTTCCCCAAAAAATAAAAATAACACGATAAAAAAATCCATCTATTCTACTTATGATTATCTACTTTCTTTAATATCATCTCATCCACACCATTGATCATGAAGCATGCCCACTATATCAATCCATTTCACTTTTGAATTATATCACAATTATCAAATATCGGGAATTCATTGAATTGTGGGAAAAAAGAAAATTTCCATGATGAAGTTGTGAATAATGGAGGGAGAAAACCTCAACCATAAAATGTGAGTAATGAACCTATACTACTATTAATTTGGAATCAATTCGTTATTATATAAGTGATGAACAAAGATTAATAATCATGAATAATAGATAAAAAATTCCATAGAATTTAAATCTACCAGTGATGTGTGTATCAATTTTTTTCATCGAATAAATATGTGGTCATATGAAGATTAAATAATGGGAAAAAATTTTACAAGAAAAAAACATCATACCATGATTTTGGATTGATCGTTGATGAATAAAAGTTGAGTAGTCAAATTTGATGAGATCTGCAGACTCTGTTGGTGAAAGTATCCACGATATGATTTCAATTTTTTGTCATTTTTCAAGAACGATCTCGACCAATAACTCCTTGGTTTCTAGGGTTTAGCGGCCAACCCTGAGATAAAATCTATAGATTTATATTTAAATAGGAAACCAGTTTATGGTTGTAAAAAATGAAAATAAATTCTTATGTTAAGTTATTTTATTAAATTTTCACATGAATAAACATTTTTATAAACAGACCACACCAAAAATGATTATGCAACACCTATGGTATAACATATATTATAAACTCAAAAATGCCCCATGATTTCTGATTTGGGCCTCTATTCAGGAATTATTCATCATTTTAAAAAAATATGTATATGTGATATTTAATATAATTCGATCATTTATTTTGGGTAAACTAGTCCACAAAATCACATGATCTCTCAATGATCAGTCTTGAAAGTATAAATATAGTATCGAAAAATAATTAATTGAAAATTCCAGAAAGTACACTTCTTCTTTTCAACATGTAGTAGATAAAAATGGGTAAAACATTAAGACTTGTTTAAAAGTTATAAAAACTTGAGTGACATTGTTGAACCTCATGTGATAAAAATTATGATTAGGGGAGTAACAAATTTTATTATGAATATTTATTCTTCTATTTTCTTGATGTTTCCAAATTATATTCTTGCTATTTTTGGTGATTTTAAGTATTCAGAACTATTTATTTAAATGTGTTGGCATGATTAATTTTCCAGGATAAATGTTATGGTTTCTACAACACATTTTTACCATAAATGTGTGAATAATATTTGTTGTACATTTTTATTTTAATATGTTTATGAAAATAATTTTTTATATTTATATATGATCATGAATCTACTTTGAGAACCATAAATATGTGATGATGTTGTTTACGCAGTAGCCAAATGGGAATATTTTCTTGTATGCAGTGTTAATTTTATGTTGCTAATTAATTTTTGAACACTATTGTGACCCCTAAAACTTGATAAATTCACTACTTTTTTTAAAATATCTTTAAAATTTAATTGAATTAAATGTTCATACACATTATGTTCAACAATGTGGACTTTGATGGGTTCTATGTGTGGGGGTATGTTATTATTTAAGGAACTAAAATTTTCTATAATGAGAATCCTATTAAAACCCCTTAATTTTTAATTTTTTTTCCATTATTTCACTTAATTTTCAATGTGTGAAATTTTTTTATCAGTTTTCGGACTGTGATGCATCTTTGAGAAGGGTATACCACCATTTCCCCATGGATTTAATAGAACAAATTATTTATTTCTTTCTGGAAATATATCATGATAGTAAAACTTTTATATATTTTTTTAAAATTTTCTTTTGGTTTTTATAGTTTGGATGTAATTGAACTGATAATATATAAATCCACATAGTCTATGAAATTAAAATCATAATCCAGGTTGAGTCACTTTCCATTCATTATTCCTTCTTTTTTTCTTTATTTTGATGGAAAATTTATATATATTTTTCAAATTATTAAACATGGCCATCAAGACAGTGTGTCTATTTATTTTTCCTTTTAATTATAATATTCCAATCAAATAGGGTTATAGAGACTCCCAGACTTCCTATTGGATTCAAATTGGTATTTTATCAATTCATATCAAAATTTTTAATTTAAGTATCTCTTTTTAACATAATGTCATTTATGAACTAAATTTGATTGATTTAATGGGTGGATTTATTATTTTGGTCATTAAAGGTTCTAAGGTGAATATTTATAAGAAAACTTATTAATTTTTGGTATTATAAATTTTCACTCTTTATATTTTTTATTTTCCACTAAAAGTGATTAATAATTTTTTTGAGGAAAATCAATGCTTAGGTGTGGGGTATTTTGATGTGGATTTTATTTCAGGTATTTTTCAACATTTTTTTATTATTTTAATTATATATATTTATTCATAAAATAGTTTTTGAAGTGGTTAAATGTTTTATTATGATCTATTTATTAAGAATTAGTAAATTATAATTTTTTTGAAAAATGGTTAAATTAATGTGGAAATTTTTCATGTTTATTTTTTATTAGATTTTAATTTTTTTTGAAAATATTAATTTTATGTTTCATAATATAATATTGTGATTATTTTTTTATTGTTTTTTTAATTAAATTTTAAAATAATCATGTTTTAGAATAATTTTTTATAATATTTAATGTTTATATCATTATTTTTATTCACTTATTAGTAATTTAAATTTTTTTATGGAATGCTTCATTTGTGCAATGAAAATTGCTCAATGTTTTTTTGGGACAAATTCTTTCTAGTATACAGAGGTTAATTTATAACCATATATGACAAACAGATTTATGATTTTTTTCATATGTAAAAGGATTAGTAAATTTCTTTGTAAGAGAATATGAAGCTCTGTGTGAAAATGAAACTCATGATTCCTAGTTAGAAAAATTATGAATCTATGGTAAATGAATCCATATGAGACGATTGATGAAATTAGCATAGGGTTGAATGGATAATATGATAATTATATCTAGAATATGATACATTACATATTCAACCTTGCTTGAAAAGTAAAAATTCTTTCTAAAAACTATGTTGAGGAAGACCGAGTTTCAATACATAGTATCGATGACATTTCAATTATCAACGTTCACATAGGAAAAATAAAGACTGAATTCTATACCGGATACTGAAGAAGCTAAAATCACCCATAGATGGTGAACCTTAGAAAATAGATTTTGATAAAGATAAAGAATAACTTCAATGCTCAATTGAACATTTTTTCTGAAGGATGATGATCAACCCATAATGATTTTCTCAAGAGATATCCTGATAAAGAGTCAACACATCATGAGTTCATTGAAGTAGAAGATTAATACACTAATTTGACTCTTATGATTGTGGAATCCACCATGGATTTTTTAGATTTACATTTTCGATTCTGAGTCAATTAATGTGTTTCAAGACTTCCATCGAGTTCAATCTCTCAATTATTTAATCATAACTATGATAATGAAAAACTAGTTTGTTCTATTCAGATTTAGGGTGTCATGATATCTTCTCATATTACATTTCATCACAAGAATATTGATCAATAAAATTGTATGATAATACTATGGAATTGAATATTTATTTAGTTGGTTTTTAGATATATTAATTAATGGAATATGACGCATGCATAGTGGTTGAGAAACATTTAATGAAATTTATAATTTATTTTTATGGAAAAAATACTTGGAGCCAAAAATAAACAAACAAGTGGTAGTGTAATTTATTGAGGGAGTCTAGATTACATCACATGGGAAACATAATACAAAATTAATATTCCTTGTGTACGATTTCATATCATTTTTTAACATTGAACTTTTTTATATATTTTTCACTAAATAGTTTGGGATTATTCTATTGAGGAGACCCTTATCATTTTGAAATTCTATTTCTATCAATTCTATCTCCCATTCTTTTTTTTTCTATCTCTATTGTAATTTTCTCCAATTATAAATTAAAATCTATTTTTTACCCTGTTTTTTTATCTATTGCCTATGAAATGGTATAATATCTAAATGATCAAGTTCTCTAAGGTGATGATTTTCATTTCTTAGAGATCAAATAATCCTTTCATCAATCGACTTATTTTTTCACCTAGTAGTTACCAATTGTGAATTGAGGTAATGTGGTGACACATATTCTACCATAGACGGATTTATACTCCAATATTATTACTCAATTTTTTATCTTTATGTAACACCCCAAGATTCTATTTTAGGTTTCTCATTGAATAATTTAGTAGCCAATGTTGTACGTATCTTGGAGTTTTAACACTCTACGACCAATCAAAGTAGCTGTTATGAATAGTAATACCAACTTTTTTGAAATTATATGAATTTTATTTTTCAAAATGGACTTCATTTTTGGATTCGGAATATCACAATCAGAATAGTGAAAATTTTTGGTATTTTTCTGAAAACTTTCAATTTTTGATGAATAGTGAAAAACATTACGTTATTGTTTAAAACCGAATTTGTATTTAAATAATTAGTTACATTATTTTAATTTATTTTAAGTCAAAATAGATACATAATACCTATATATGTTCAATATAATTCATTGGAGTCATTTTATAATAATTTTTGATATATATAATTTTATTGAACTTTTTACAGTCTTTTACCCACATTCTAGGAGAATTTAAAATTTTGAATAAAAATTTATTTTACTGAATCTGTGAGTTGAATTTAAAAAATCCAAGTGACATGGTTGAAATAAGTATGTAAAATGTGGTTCAATGTGATTAAATTTTTTTTTGGTGAATTATAACTTTTAACTTTTATTTACCACGGTTAAAAGTAAATAAGGTAATTAAGGGTACAAATGATATTATAATTACCCTATCACATGTCCTAATTCTATTGGATAAGTGTAATTCGACCAAAAACAACCTTAGGAAAATAAATATGACCCCCTTTGGTCCACTTGGATAAGATTTGGACATTTATTATTATTTTATTTAAAGAAGAGTTAAAAGAGATAAATTCAATGTTTAATAACTATACCATTTTTAGTATAGGGTTATATATAAGATAAATTAGACTATAAATATTAATTATAAATCAAATATGATTTCATACATAATGGTATTTTATTTATAATTTTTATACATTATATAATTTAATTTATTTATGACACAATGATGTTGGAGTAATTATCTTATTAATGAAAGATTAAAATAATTGATATTATAAATAACCAAATAAATGTAATTTGAGACTTTTGTAGAATTAAAATAATTTTATAGGTTAATAAGATATTTATGGTTGAGTATATAATTTTTTTCGAAGTAATCACGCTGTTATGATTTTCACAAAAACCAAATACTAAATTGTTTAAAAATGTCATAATTGTGTTTTTAAAAATAAATAATATATTATTAATTTATATAATATTCCTAAAAATCTATGGATCGGAAAAAACCCATATATAAGGTTATATATATTAATAATTTACCACTTGGGTTTCTCTTGTCTTGTTATAGTATGTCCATTAACCATATAATATAAAAATACAAAGATACATGGTAAATGACAAAAAATTTAACTAGGAGTTAAATCTAAAAGATATGGTTTATATGGTGACCTAAACATATATAAATCTTATTGGTTGAAAGGTTTTAGACCCATCCCACCTTATCCTTAAAATAAATCATTTTGGATCCATTAGAAACCAAAAAATATAGTAATATAAAATTAATATTTCATGTTTTTCCTAAAGTGATCCTCATCTCACTTATAAAAGGGTACTCACCCTTTTCTTAATTTAACAACTCCAAATCCATCAGGATCGCCCAAACCTTGCCCAAATATCTTCACAACATCCATCAATTCATCATAGAGTCCTTAATTGAATCATAAATTCAATCTAAGGATCCCTTTATATCAAATCAAAAGGAAGAACCCGAAGAAGAGTTAAATATTTCATCACCACTTTCATGTTCTTTTCTTCTTCCACTTCTGCTTTTATTGGTGTTTTTCTATTATAAAACAATAACTATATTATCATTTATATACTGTGATGTTATTATAAAAAATTTACAACCATATTTATTATTCTATCCATCATATTATTGACTAAGTTACCATACGTGCTTACGTATGACTTACCGTCTCCACGCCGTAGTGTAGTTTTTTATTCAAACACTTAATTATTTGGATGGGTATAATAATGAGTATAAATGATATAATTAATAAATATAACATGTTAATTATTCTGTATATATGATATACCATCCAATTACATACTATTTCACCTTCAATAGAATGATATTTTCGCTCATGCGTATGTATGGATTTCCGTCTCCACGAACGTGATGAGATTCATTCCCCATTGTAATCATTCAAACATAATTTTCATTTTATGATTAAAAATATTGTTTAAGAAAATAGTATAATTATGGATATGAATCAAATAAATCCTATTCATAACAAACATGGCTTACGTAACCAAGCATATAATGGAAAATGAATCAGTTAACACCCAAAATGATGATACTACTAAAATATTATTGACAAAGAAATATTATAAGATAATATATGATATCATATTTATGTATATATATATGAATAATTTAATAACAGTTATTAATCTATTATACAGGAGGTTAACATACCCTCGACCAAGTAAAATTACAAGGTAACATTTAATTTCACAATCACATCATTATCTGAAGTTATTTATACGTGAGTATCTATTGGGACCTCTTTATCATCCACATCCGCGTGTCTTAAAAATATTTTTCAAAACATTTTTACTATTTTCTAGACTATGTGTTAATGTAATCTATACAATTGTTTGACTTTTTATAAAATGTTTATAAGGGAATATTTATGTTGTTTTCCAAACAAGGTCCTTTACGACCTTTTTGAAAAAATTAAGGAAAGAATGTTTTTTAACTTATACGGTGGGTGAGGCTATTTTCCTCTATTATAACACCTTTGAAGCTTCCCAGACAAGATTATAAGAATATTTTCAAAATAAATGATTTCTTTTATTATTACTTGAATTCATAAATGTTTTCAAAATAAAAAGAGATATTTCTCTCAAAAAGTTTGGATTTCATCTATGTAAACATCCTTTGATTGATTTTAAAATTGCATAATGTTGATTTATTATGATAAAAAGAATCCATATTGTATTG
The DNA here is from genome assembly GCA_963277665.1 of Viscum album. NCBI lineage: Eukaryota > Viridiplantae > Streptophyta > Magnoliopsida > Santalales > Viscaceae > Viscum > Viscum album. The sequence continues at coordinate 899,330,284 of OY728138.1, forward strand.
AAGGTTTTCTGATATAATTGACTTTGGATGTTTTATTTTTATACCTTTCATGGTTTATGGATAAATTATTGACATTTAATATTCTAGTTTTAATACCAATGTTTATATAATGTTTAGACCTTTTCATATAAGGAATGCATTGGACATAGTAAGTGATGGGTGGAGCCCACTACAGCACAACGATGCATCAATAGGTCTCATGAGACAAACTAGTGTCTTGTCACAAGGCCTCGAAAAAATATTATTTGTAGTCATGGAACAAGGCATTGAATATGTGGTTATGAAGTCCGACATTATGCATTCCATCAATATGAAAGTGGATATTGATAATGCATGTGATTATTTGACTAGTAGAATATCTATGTGAATAAGTAAATTGTATTATTTTATATTATCTTTTCCATATTATGCTGATGTTTATGTTTAAATGGTTTTTTATTTAGTCTTATACATTGCCTTAATTGTTTATACTAAATTATGAATGTTTTCGCTATATTGTTATCCTTAATAAGTATATGAGATGACCGCTTTATATGTTTTATTTTTTCCAAGATTTAAAGAAGTATTTTATGGTTGACCTATAGGGATAGGCTATGGATATAAGTGTGTTTATAAGGGGAAAAATGTTGTTGATGTTTTTATTTCATGATGTAATGTAAAACTTATGAATGTATCTAGTACTTCCAATGCTATGAAAGTGATCAGTCTTTCGAGACATGATTCCTTGTGTCATGCCAATGTTACGTAATAATACACCAACTCTAGGTAACTAGAGTTGGGGTGTTACACTTCTTATCTTTTATACTCATCATTATTTTTTAGGAGAGGTCATTTGATTTGTTTAACTAGTGAAATTCACATTTAATGAGTTTTATGTTGTTAAAATTTGACATGAACTAGGAAGTCTTGTCATAGTTTAGAAAATAACTCATGTGTGGGAGGCCATATTTTATGTATTACTTAATTTTACAAATATTGAATGATGTTTGTATTATGTGATTGAGTGTTCCCAGTGCGTGGTTGTGTTTCAACAGCTTAATTCATTAGATCTATGATTCATAGTATATTCAATCATCCTGGATATGGTTTGTTCTTGCTAAATTTTTTTTCTCATACTATTTTTATTTATATTTCTATTTTCTATCTCAATTTATGAGATAATTATTATCATTTAATTATTTTATTCATTGTATTATATTTGTACTATTATTGATGTAGATAAAAATAGAAAAATATTTAAGAAGAGTGATTAGGATAAACACACAACCTCCTTGAGGCCAACCCCCGAGTTAGTCACGAAGTTATACATTAGGAATTATAAATTTATTCTTGATAACTCAATTGACAATTTATCACAGATCAAATAGTTGAGATCAATGAATCTCATGTGACTTTATTTAATGGGAATTTTATTTCATTAGATAAAGAGTTATGGAGATATGGATCATATTATAATGAAAATGGGATCATGATTCGTTGATAAGGGAGAAATGGTCTCCCCAAATTTCTCAAATTCATTCTTCAGCATGACTTCCCTGGGAAAGAAATTATTATGTTTGAGAGTTTTTAATTTTCTGTTAGAATCTTTCATTTTGTACAATTCTCTCTTATTGAATGAATTATTATTTGGTTGGGTGTTGGGATCCCAATGATGGAGAGAATTTTATGGGGAAATTAACAATGGTTTGGGGATGTATGTTTATTGGAATTAATGGTGTATTTGTATAAATGTGTAATGTATTTGTAGGGTTCTCCTTGAGTTTAGATAATAACAAGGTTGGATTAGAGATTATTACAAAAAATGTAGAATTTTTACCGTCTATAGGAAAAATACATTCCATGTAATGGGATTACGTGTTAAGTAATGTCTTCTGGGAAGAATGCCTGAGTCTAAAACACAACATGAAAGGATTACATGTTTCATACCTACATCATTTTGGGTGTTGGTAAAAGTCATATGTTTTCTATAAGGAGGCGTGTTTCTTATAATGTTTGGCTTATATGGATTACAGAATGTGTAATGGGATTAAATGACATGAAAATTGCATGAGTTGTGATTTTTGAGTCGTGTACAACTGATTTATATTTCCATTCAGATGAATCCTCTTAGTATATCAGCCTAGGAGCTCTCTTATAAGAATTTGGTGACATATAATCCTCTAAATTGCTTATGTTTGCAATTTATTAGTAGTGAGGATTTAGTACATCCCTATGGGAAAGTGATCATTTATGTTTCTTCATTTCCCTTGATCATGGTATCATTTTTGCATTTCATTGATTAATTTGTTGATCTGAAATGTTTATTATTATTGTTTTATTCTAGATTCATCATGTAATCTAACTCCAGAGGAAAATTTTTGTGTCGGTTGTGGCGTAGCCTATGGGTTCTATAATGTATGTGTTTTTTCTTCATATTCACCAACCCCCTTTCCTAATTAAATCAATTTTCTATGGGTATAATTATTCCAGGTTCTCTATTGTAATCAATTTTGGTGGTATGTAGGGATATAAGAGGAAGTGGAAAGATTATCACTGGAGTAGTCAAGGTGGTTCTCAGTTGTATTCCTCATCTTCACTATTAGTTATACATAGTAGTGTGCCTCATAAAGGCTATTAATGAAGAATTTTCAGAAAAAAAATAATTCTTGTCATTCACCTATGAATATGTGTAAAACCTCTGTATGTTGTGGTCATCTAAATTTTTTTGGTCGTGTTATGTCTATGGATCGAAATGGTCGTAGATGTTGAGGTCCAAATGATACTATAGAAAATTCAGATACATTGAATACTACATGGATTATGCCATATACTGCATTAGTGCGTAATCTTCATAGAGTAGATGACATTTTGAAAAAGGTAGATGCAGGTCCAACGATAGTGATATGTAATATCATTATTGCATCTTTAGTAGTAGTTTCATTATTTGATTCTAGTATTTTCCACTCATTTATATAAGTTTATTTTTTCATATGATTAATCATATAGTGGATCTCCTTCCATTTTTTGTGGAATAATTGGAACATATTGGGAAGAGGAATAATTAGGGGATTCACTACACTTCTTGTTCGCTATCGATAGTGGATGCATAGTTAGTTTGGGATCTTCTAATTCTTGATTTGGATATGTTTGACATCCTCATCAGGATGGATTGAACTATTTTTCTAATGTTGAGTTTTACTATAATCATTTTCATGTCACATTATATATAGTTTATGGGAGATGTTAGGTGTTTCGGGGAGAGTGGGATTCATGGTTTGGTCATACAGGAACATTCCACCCAGAGTTTAGAAGTTTTTTACTATAGTTGTTGAGCGTGAAAATGTTTCATCTGTAGTTGATATTACTATACTTGTTTTATATTTTTCTAAAATATTCACATATTATTTCACTGGTATTACTATATAGAGGGAGGTATAGTTTAATATTGACTTGGTGAAAGGTATGCATTCAATTTTGATATCATCATATAATATAGAACCAATAGAGCTCAAAGAGAAAAATATTCAATTGGATAATCTAATGGTGAAGGGTTTTGTTCTACCTGGAGTTTCTCTTTGGTTAGATCCATTTCTATTTTAATTGAAGGAAGATTATTCACTTATATTGAGTGTTGATTATTTGATTTTTAACCACGTTACAATTATGAATATGTATCCTTTTTGTTGAGTGGATGATTTATTTGATCATATAATGGAGGAAAAGTGGTTTTCAAATAAATTATATCAGTTGGGTGATCATCAGCTCAGTGTTAGGGAGTATGGTATACCAAGTATTGATTTTAGGAGTAGGTATAGATATTATTAAATCTATTGGTTCCATTTTTTATCAACAAAACTATTATTGTTTTTAGGGATTTGATAAATCAGATCTTCCATCTATATCACAACACTTTATTTGTAGTGTTCATGAATGATATTTTGGTTTATTTGATATTCTACTGTGGGCATGAGAACCATTTGTGTTTGGTTCTAGAAATCCCATGGATTCACCATGTGTATAGAGAGATTTCAAAATGAAATTTTATATATCCATGAAGTAATTTTCATGGGTCAATTGATTTATGAATATGGATTATCAGTCTATCCTGAGTAGTTAATCATTGTCTTGCCATTTGATGTTCCAAATAATATTTTTGAGATATATTAATTTATTAGTCTTGATGGATAGAAATAATTGTTCATCAAGGATTTATCTAAGTCAGAATTACCTTTTTTATGCTCTTACTAGGAATTTGGTGAAATTATTATTGGATGAAAACTATCATTTTCATTTGATGAGATGAAAAAAATTATCACATACACTTCAATTATGATATTACATGTGTCTAATAAGTGGTATGTGGTTTTCATTGATACATATGGTGATGGTTTGGGTTGAATAGTTTTGGAATATGATCATGTGGGGGATTACAACTCATTCCTCTTTTTCCAAAAGATAATATTTACCCAACTAAAGATTTAGATCTTTTTTGTGGTTACACATTCACATGAGTATTGGAGGAACAATTATTTTGGGGAGTGCTTCAAGTTATTTTTTTATCACAAGAGTATGAGGTATATCATTTCAAATAAATACTTGAATCACAAGTATAGGTATTGGGTGAAATACCTTTATAGGATTGAATTAAATATAACCAATACCATGGGGAAGGGGATTTCATCACATATGTTCTCGGCAGGAAATATCATGTGCAAGCTGCTTTGGAATTTAAGGAGTAGAACCTCACGCGACACTTCTCTTAGTTTCACGTTGATGATCAGGATATTGTTCTAGGTATGTTTCAAAAAAATGTTCAGTTATCATCATCTGTCCTTGATTCAATTCATTAGATTATATAAAATGTTGATGACTTCATTTGAATTTTAGGAACTCATTATGGTGGGGAGACCATTTTTTGTTGGTCTTTCTCTTCATATAGTATACTCCATTTTGGTGATTAGTTTGTATTCCTATATTTTTTGAGGAGGATAGTTTTTTACAGTAATATATCATCATAGAAAATTCAACCAAAAAATAAATATATTTATTATGACTTGATATAGATATTTGGTTGTCTGATAATGTGGCATGAAATTTAGGATTATGTGTCCCCTCTTAAATTTACCAATAGATAAACCTAGAGCATCGAAATATTTTGGATTTATCCAACCAATTACAGTGTAGGTTTAGAAGTGGGAAAAGGTATCCATGTATTTTTTATGGATCATAAAGGTATTTTTAATAGAGTAATACTCTCTAGTTAGTGATTGATCATTTGAAAAATTCATCTCATTTCATTCCATTCTAGGACACCACTAATTTTGAAAATCATGGAAATCTATATGTGTAGGAGTTCATGAGGGGGCATGTGATTACTTTTTTCAATTAATATTTTATATGGATCTAATATTTACTTCATGTTTCTATAGGATTCACCTTATGGTGATATTAACTAAGGTAAGGATGAGTATATATTTCCATCTATAGATAGATAGACTAACAAAGCGTGCTATTTAGATTGTAAAGTAAATTATCCTTCCCTTTTTCTTGGATTTATTTGGAAATGTTGATAACAAAAAAGAAATTGATTAATTTTTCATATAATAATAGTTATTTTTTAATTATAACGGATTAATTCATGGCTTTGTATGGTATCTCATACAAGACACCTCTTTGCTGGAAAAAGGTTGGTGAACTATATTTTTATGGATTGAGTCTTATTTATGAAATATCAATAAGTATGTAGGTTATATTTTGTCATAATGTGAGCATGGATTAAATAGAAATATTATATTGATATACATTATCATCCTTTGTAGTTTTTTATAGGTGATGGTGTTTTCTTGAATGATTCTATTCTATTAGATTACTTTCTACTTGGAGAGCCTAGAAAGTTATCTTTGAGATATGTTGGGGTATTTAAGGTCACTAAGGGACTTGAGAAGGTTTCTTATTGGTTGTAATTTGATGTTTATTTGATGGGTATTCATGATGTTTTCCACATATCATATCTATAGAAATATCATCATGATCCCTCTCACGTAATGGTGTGGTAAGAGAATGAGAAAGATCCAAAAGTTTATATTTTCGAGAAAATAGTGGGGATCATTGAATCTATAGTGATTTTTTTCAAGGGAAGTCAATTCTATTGGTAAAACTTTATAGAGATAGAGATCATATTCTTATGAAACATGGGAGCATGATTCATTGATGAGGGATAAATAGACTCACATCCATTCTTGAATTCATTCATCCATTGGACTTCCCTAGGATTGAAAGTATATTGGTTGGAAGATTTTAACATCTAGTTTTATTCTTTCAGTTATTTCACTATTCTCTTGTTGTTCCATCTATATTTGTGAGTGTGTTGAGATTTTAATGGACGTAGATCATTTTTTAGAAAATTAGATAAATTTTAGAGATGTATGATTTTTTTAATTAATGGATTCTATATTTAAAAAATTAATTTATTTGTAGAGTAATCCCAAATTTAATAAAATACTAAAGTTGGTTTCTGTTTTCACCCAAAAATTAGATTTTTTTAGTATTTAGGATAAATATACACCATGTAATGGGATTTGACACCATGTAATGTATTTTGATAATAATCCATGAGTATGGTACACAACCTTAACGGTCAACATTCCGTGTATTTAGTTCACATCATGTATTGTTAAAATTTGGTTTTCTAAAAGTAGGATATTTGTTCTTAGTGTTTTCATCCTTCCTAGATTAAATGATATGTAATGGTATTACACACCATGAAATTAACATGTGTTTTGATTTTAATGAACTACATAGATGCTTTATATATTAATTATGCCACATCCTCCTTTTCTATCGATCTGGAAACTCTACCACGAAATATTAGAGACATTTTCTCATTTTAGATTGCCTCATTCGGAATTTTATCATTAAGAAAATTGTGTTCCATCTCACTGGAAAATAGGTCCTTTCTATTTCTTTATTTCCCTTGATATTGGTAGTACTTTTTCATTTCATGTATAAAGCCATTTATCTGAAATGTTGATACTTCTTGTTTACATCAATATATGTCATGTGATTTTCCACTAGATGTTATCATCTATGTTGGTTGTGGTGTGTTTTTTGAGTTTCTTGAGTTATGTGTTTTTTATTACACCTCATAAAAAACATTCCTAATTGAATCGATTTTTATAGGTGTGTATTGATTCTATGGCCTCTAGTGTCATATTTATGTTCATCATTATTGGGGGATCCCATTTTAAGCATGAATGGACCAAGTTTGAGGTTGGTGGTTCTGTCTCTAGCATATATTGGATGAAATATTTTTTTCCTAGTTTAGAGAAATAATTTTATAAATTAAATTACATGATTGATTGATCGATTTGTGTGTATTTGAAAATGGGTTTTTAAAAAAAGGCTATTTTTAACATGGGTTGGTGAATGAAATATTTTTTTGAATCATTGTACAATGAATTTAGAAAACGGATTTCAAAGAATGGTTTCGCTAGAATGGTTTGGAAAAATGAGCACATGGGAATCCATGGTACTATAGTTGAAGGAGTAGTAAATGACCTCATCCAATCATCATTGTGTTCACTCATGGGGTGTTCGTTTTCTTCATAGGGCCATTGGTTTAAAGTCCCGGTTTCGAGCACTGCCAAAAGGTGCCCCGTACCCAGTTGGTCACATGGAATCAAATGCATTTCTCTAAACTCTAAAGGCTACTGAATTAGAGTGGGGGTCTTGAGTATGATAGTGGGGAAACTATTCCCTCATTGGCAAAGTGACACATCAGAATGACATTCAGATAACAATAGCGGAAGCAGTAATACCACATAATGAGTAAACATCGTAAGTCTAAAAGTAAATAAAAAAATTCACTATATATATATATAATGATACATGTCACAAGTATCTATGAAGGAGGCTAGACAAGTCATAATGCTTGAATACTGTACTAAACCAAAGTACATGAGAAAAAAATATAAACAACTCCAACTGCATCGCAAGCCTTAGCTTTGTAAAATGCTTTCTAGATCCTCAGCAATCAAGTACCTAATGTTGAAGGGTGCTTTCCATTATCGATACCTATAGCAATCTAATCAGTTTGGTCCTAAAAACATGACCCAAACAGGGTTTGAGACGAATCCCAGTAGGAAACCACCCAAAAAACTATGCCTAATTGTCAGTGGAAATATATAACAAGGAATATACAAAATGATGTAATAAAAAAGGAAGTACACAAAAGTAAGCAATCCTATAGTTCATGATACATTCATTTACATTTACACATAAACAACCAATCCTCGAAAACCAACCTTCTATGAAGTACATCTAGTCTAACCCACCTGGTTCATCTCAGACAAAGACACTTTGAGGAAGCACTCACATTAAATTCCCCCTACGGTCTCGTAATAGTAACTACATACTCTTTGAGGAATCACTCAATGTCCAATTCCCCCTGGGGTCTCACAACATGGAACTACAGAAACTCTGAGGGATAACTTTTGTCCACCCCCCTATAGTCTCGCAACGTAAAAAGTATAATAGACATTCTAGGAAATCCCTCAACATCCATTCCCCCTATGGTCTAACTATACTAAGTTCCCACCGCATTGTGTAAGAAATCATGCACAAATGATATCCAATAGCTAGATTAAATCCTAAAATAATACTGGGATAAAAATCTACAATTCATATAACGAGCATGTCAGACAATATCAACTCCATCCCAACAAAAATAAGCACGGGAAGAAAAAGAGCATAATAGAAAATTATAGACCCAATGACCAATATAAAAAAAACCTAGGAAAACACCTCCATAGAAAAGTAATAAACTCTATTCATAATCAAACACCCCTACTCAAGAAAACAAAGTATATAAGCCATTAATACGGTCAAATTCCCTAAAAACACAATACCCTAAAATAGGGTATTGGGATCTTTTCACACATATAATTCAATGAAATCTTCGGAAAGGCACAAACCACCTACCTCGACGTTGTACGATCGATATAGTTGAACCGAATCATTTGAATCAACCTATAATGATGTATATCTACAAAAAGAATGATCAATCCTGGATATCTCACAAAAGATGAGGAATCAAGAGTAGTGGTTCAAGAAGAATGAATACATCACTTATGAGATTCCAATTCAATCGAAAGAGTTTGATTCTGAGAACTGATGACCAAATGGGAGTTCAAAGAAGAATCAACAATATTCATTTCCCCTAGATGAGATAACACTAGAAAAAGACGGTTCTCCCAAGAAACTCAAAAATCTAGGATGCATGCATCAAGGATGTCCTCCAGTACCTAAATCGTACGCTCGGAATGGCCATCAGTCCGAGGATTGTAAGTTGTACTCAGAACTACCTGTGTACCCAAATCCATTTGTAGTCACTGTAAGACCCGTGAATTAAAGCAAACACCCCCATCCAAAATGATAAAGTGAAGAACCCCATATTGATTTACAATCTCTTGGACATACAACCCTCCCATCTCATCCACACTAATAGTCTCATTGATTGGTAAGAAGTGTGCACCCTTCGCGAGTTTTTAAATGACATCCCAAACTACATCTTTCCCATGAGGCGACCTCATTAGACCTGGCATTAATTCCATTACAGCATCATTACACTTCCACATGGGAATGGGTAACTGCTGAAAAAGCCCTGATAGTTGTTGATGCTTCGCATTCACTTGCAGGCTGGTGGAACACGTCATCACAAAACTAGAAATATCATTCTTCATAATGGGCCACCATTACTGATCGTGAAGATCTCGATACATATTGGTGACACCTAGATGAACTACCCTAACCGAAGAATGGAAATCCCAAATCATCTCCTCGTGTATGTCTGCTGACACTGATACAAACCCATGAAAATGAAAGATCTAATCCTTTCCCATGGTCAATCTTGGAATAGGGTCCTTTCTTGATACACTCTCTTATATAACTAGGCCTTCAGAATCTGATAGCTTCCTCATTCTCACCTGATCAAGTAGAGTATAGGTAAAAACTTCAGAAGAAAGAAATGTCTACCCCTGTCTATCGTGCACCTCTAAATGCATCTCACACAACAAATCCATAAGCTTCCAGTCACTATTGGCATCTTGAACTTCATTTATCTAATTCCTCCTTCTCAACACATTTGCTACTGCATTTCCTTTCCCAGCCATGTAGGAAAACTCAACGTCAAAGGACAGAAGGTACTCAACCCACCTTTAATGTCTCAAATTTAGAGTGCGCTGAGTGAAGATGTACATGATACTTTTGTGGTTGGTGAAAAACAAATAATTCAACCCTGATAGAAAATTTCTCCAACTGCGTAAATCATGAAAAACTGTAGCCAACTTGAGATCATGCATCAGGTAATTCCTCTCATGTGGCCTTAACTACCGAGACCCATATGCAACGAATCCTTCCCCCAAAATAAGCACTACTCCTATCCTAATACACGATGCATCATAGTGAACAGTATAACTCTTGCCCGACTATGAAAAAATAGTATCTAGGATGAAGTCAACCTCCCCTTCATTTCCTAAAAAGATGAATCACAGGATTCTGTACATAGATACTTCACACCCTTTTTAGTCAGGCTGCTCAGTGGTGCTTCTACACATGAAAAGTCCTGTATGAAACTTCTATAGTAACCAAATAGAATAAAAAACTCTATACCTCAAATACATTCTTTGGATTCTCTCGGAAAACTATTGCGTTCAGTTTCTCTGGGTCTACTGATACTCCAACCTCTGAGATAATATGACACAAGAAGTGAATTTTGTCCATCCAAAAATGGCATTTTGAGATCTCATCATATAAATAATTCTATCCCTGTGTACTCAAAATGATCTCAAGATGTGTTTCATGGTTGTGTCGACTATGAGAGTACACCAACATATCATCCATGAAGACAAAAATTAATGAATACAAGTATGGATGGAACACTCAGTTCATCCATTGCATAAAAACCGCAGGCATGTTTGTGAGACAGAACGGCATAACCACATACTCATATAGACTATACCTTCTCCGAAAGGTTATAAGAGGTATATCAGATGGCCTAACATGAAAATGATGAAAACCAGATCTCAATTCAATATTTGAGAACACCTGGTCTCCTCAATGATGATCAATGATATCATCAATCCTTGGTAAGGGATGTCAGTTCTTGACCATTAACTGTTTTTGTTTCTGATAATCCACACAAAGTCTGAGGGTACCATCCACCTTCTTTGCAAACCGGACAGGTGAACCCCATGGATAAGTACTGGGTTAGATGAAACCTTTTTTTTGTAACTCCTCTATCTACTTCTTGATCTCCTGTAACTCTGGTGTAGCCATCCTATAAGGAGGAATGGACACTGGTGCCACTCCTGGCATAAGATGAATAGAAAATTCTACCTCTCGCTCGGAAGTAAAACCTAAAAAGTCATCTGGAAAGACATCCCTAAAGCAATAAACCATTGGAGGAATGTCCGTCTCTGAAGTCTCATGTAAATCCAGTTATAGACTAGCAATATGTACTGTAACTCCTCTCAACCCATGTTTCTCGGGTCCTACTCTGCTTGCATGGATATCCCATTCTCCCTTATGTAGAAATGATACTCCCTCTAGTGATGTGAAACACACCATATGGTGATAGCAATCGAAAAATGTCTGGAATGGATCTAACCAATCATTTTTGAGAATGATGTCATATACTATCATATCCAAGACATAAAGGTCCCATAAGAAGTGACCCCCACCAACCTCTAGAGGGCACTCCTTGAAGTGACGTACATTAGTTATTTTAGTTCTCAACTAAGTGTCTAGCATAAAGATATCATCAGAAGTAAAAATTCAGAGCCTAAGGCTCTCCAAAATTGAAACATATATGAATCTATGAGAAGTACCTGTATCAAAAAGTACATAAGCTAAAACTAAGGCAACTAGAATCGTACCTCTAACTGTAGAGGGTATGAGATCCTCTTCTAGATGGGTCTTCTCCACTGAAAAAGCATGACATGTACCACGAACCTATGACCATGCCGGAAAAACCTGAGCTGATCCACCATATGGACACTTAAATCATGGCGATTGGATACCATGACCACGATCTCCACCTCGGCCTGAACGACCAGACGAACACCACTTCCCAGAATGATGAGAAATTGGTGGTCCTATTCCTAAATGAGGAATCTTATAAGAACCTCTATCACTAGATTTTGGTGAGATAAACTAACAGAAATACTATAGATGGCCCATATTTCCACAAGATCGGCAGTACACTATGTCTCTCGAGAAATTCGGCCTTGTATACCCACTATTAGCAAACAACCATGCTACCAGAAGAAGTATCCAACCTCTTCGGATCCCCACACATAGACTCCCTATGGTGCTTGCTGTTGTCAGTCAGAGGGTTACCAACTTAGGATGCCAAGCCACCCGAACTCACAGCCCCGGAATCCCTCTAATTGTTCTTTGGGATCAAATTTTGGTTGATTATAGAGGTGATGGATGTCAACCTAAATATGTTCGCCTGAGATTGGATTTCATTCCTGAGACCATCGTCAATGTTCTATGCTAGGAATAACTCATCACTGCCTGGAATGGGTCTGAATCACTATAGTTCTGTGAATTTATAAGAATAATCCATTACTCAGAGAGTACCTATGTCAAATATCATGAACTCTCAAGCTCGGTCATCTCTGAAAGTCTCAAGATAGAAGTAATCATAGAAGTCATTCTATAAATCTTCCCAAGCCATACCTTACTGGCACCCTGCCTATGAAATAACATCCCACCATCTCTTGGAGGAATCTTAAAGATTATATGTAGAGATCTTAACCCTCCTATCGGGAGGTGTCACCAGTTTCTTGAAGATAGAAATCATGTCTTATAACCATGACTCTGCAGCTTGAGTTCCTCTTTCCCCTAAGAAGGTTGGAGGATGCAGCTACTGAAAGACCGAAATACACTCTTCCATAAACTAGGCATAATGCAGTGCTCACTTAAAGGTCTGCATAAACATCATGAAGAATTCTCGGAATTGTGCTTAGACACATCTATCAGGGATGACGACTAGTGCCAAGACATGCATGAATGGAGGATCTATTGGTAGTCCTTGATCAGCCATGTCCTATGTCTGATCACTGAACAATATCTACAATACAAATGAAGGACGTCTCAATGGCATGAGTCTGCAAGGTTATGTGCACACCTTAGATCATGATTATCATGGACATAAACATAGAAGATCAATAAAGGTATAAGATAAGGAAAATAATCAAAAAATTTCAAAATAGGAGTACACAACGTGTATCACTAGTACACGGTGTGTCCATTTGACTTTTAACATGGCGTGTATCTCTGCCAAAACTGGTCGTCTAACACCCCAAACATAGGGATTCTTCTACTTGGACACAACGTGCACTTGAACCTTTTTCCCCTACCCGATTTCTTCTACATGATTAAACCACATGATTTTTATAGAACAAGAATACACAGCTTTTTCTACCAAACACAATGTTTACTGCTTAAGTTTCAGCTACCAGTGTCATTAGTCACATGGTTAAAGATATAATTGAATCTACACAGCATGTTTATTCTATACACGTTATATACTGGAAGGATTCCACTGACCCCTGTCTTTAGTCACATGACTAGATACACGATCCTTACAACACGACATGTTTTCCTAGTACACCGTGTGTTCCATCGATGATTTCTCTACCCGAGGATTCTACCCACACAAACAGTGATACAGTTAAATAATACACGGTTTGTACTCAAAGTACATTACGTGTACTTAAGAAAAGTCGTTCCATACCGAATATAAGGAGATATGGTGTGTATTCATCAATACACACCATGTGTTTGGGGTTTTTTACAAACAGTAAGATTCAAAAACCACTTCAACCCCCCCACCAAGTAATGAATCAAACATTAATGTTCTTAATTCCGATCCATGGGTCCCATACTCCCCACGAATGAAATATTGGCATCATATTCATGTATATCATAGTACAATAGTGCAATCAATCACATGATCCACCAAATTTTGATCCATGAGAGACCATAACACCTTAGGGACCAATATTTGGCGCTCATCCAAAAGAAACCTTACATATTAGTAATACCCTATCAAATAACAGGCATTCTATCAAGGAATCTAACACAATATCATTAATATATAGCACAACATCTATCACCACAACATGAAATTGGTGATGCACCCTAAATGGAATGACAAGAATTCATGACATGTGATCTATAGAAAGTTCTTTTATGATGCATGATATGGAATACCCTCATCTAATTGGGTTGAAACAACATATAAACCACAATAATATAAATGATAACAACACAAAACATATTAATCACCCAACATTGACAAATAATCAATTGTAATAATTACAAAACTATAAAATTTCCATAATCAAGGCAAGTTAGCTTTTACCTGTACATGGGTAAGCTACTCCCAGGAACAGCTTATTACCAACTATCTATTCATTCCTAACCCAGTCTATTGGCTCCAAATAGTAAGTCAAGAAGACTTGAATCTGTTTGATACCACTTTGTGACATCCTGGTTCTGGGTTCCACCGAATGGTGCCTCGTACCCAGTTTGTCACATGGCCTCAAGAGTATTTTCCCAAGCTCCATAGGTTTCCGACTATAAGTTAGGGCCTTGATTGTGATAGTGGGGAAACTATGCCTCCATTGGTATAGTAACACAGCGAAATTGAAATCAGATAACAATTGTAGAAGTAGTAATACCATTCAACGAGTAAACAATGGAAGACTGAAAGTATATAAACAATTGTAGCAGACACACACAAACACACACACACACACACACATATATATATAATAATGCATGTCACAAGTATCTAGGTAATAATCCAAACAATTTACAATGAATGAATACTCTACTAAACCAAATTACAAGGGAAAAACAAGTAAACAAATCCAAAAAAATTACAAGCCTCATCTTGGTCACATGCTCCCCAGCTCCTCAGAAATAATGTACTTGATGTAGAAGACTGCTTTACCTTATCTATACCTGCAAAAATTTAATCTGTTTAGGCCCAAAAGCATGACCCAAATAGGGTGTTATATGAATCCTAGTAGGAAACCACCCAAAGATCCATACCTAACTGTCAGTGAACATATATAGGAGGAAATATAAAAAATGAAGTAATAAAAAATGAAGTACTGAGAAGTAACCAATCCTATAGTTTAAGATATATTAATTTACAATTACAAATAAACAACAAAAAATCCACAAGAAACCCTGTAAGAATAACTCACAGTCTAACCCCTCTTGTTCAGCTTAGAAAAATATTTTCTGAGGAAACAATCACCATCAATTCCCCCCTGTGGTATCGTAATGATAACTACTGACTCTCTGAGGAAGCCTTTCACATAAAATTCTCCCTGTGTCCTTACAACGTGGAACTATAGACACTCTGAGGGAGAACTTACGCCCATACACCCTATGGTCTCACAATGTGAAAAGTATAATAGGCACTCTAGGGAAGCCCTCAGCATCCATTCCCCCTATGGTCTAACTACACCAGGTTACGACATCCCTTTGTAAGCAATCGTGCACCCACAATATCCAACAACCAAAGTAAATATCAAAATACTTCATGGATAACCAATTTCAATTCATATAACGAGCATGTTAGATAATATTAAATCCATCCCAAAATCACATGGCATGCAAAGAAAAACAACTTAACAAGAAATTCTAATCCCAACGGCCAATATCAAACAAACATGGGAAAACACATCTATAGAAAGGTAATTAACCCTATTCATAATCAAACACCCCTACTCAAGTAAGCAAACAATATCATGCATTAATAGGGTCAAATTACCTAAACATGCAATACCCTAAACGAGTGTATTAGGGGATTTTTTCACATATAATTCAAATACAACTACAAAAGGCACAAACCACCTACCTCGACGTTGTATGATCGAAATACTTGATCCTAAACCTTTGAATCAACCTAGAAAGCCGTAGATTTACAAAACCATAAAAAATGCTTCACCATGGATATATCATGGAAGAGGAGGAATGAAGAGCATATGTTTAAGTTGAAGGGAAAAATCCCCTATCCGATTCCAATGCAACTGAAAGAGTTTTATTCGGAGAAGGGACGACCATAGGAGAGCTTAGAGAAGAATCAGTGATATCCATCACTCCTAGATGAGATAGTGCTAGAGGAATAAAGTTAATGTAATGCCCCAAACCCAGTTACCTAGAGTCGGTGCATTATTTTAATACATTGGCATGATTATAAGGAATCATGTCCTGAAGGACCGATCAGTTTAGAAGTCATGGAAAATAGATTACATACATGAATATTAAATTACACTTTATAGAATACAAAACAACATAAATTATCCTTTATGAACACCATTATTTCCTTGGATTAACCCTACATATAAATCAAAATACACTTCTTGGAATCCTATGAAAAATAAAACATAGAGAGGGGTGAGCTAATATGCTCAGTAAGGATAACAATATAGCGGAAACCTTTATAAATAAGCATAAACATTTAAGGCAATGTATAACTAAAACAAAAGCATTTTAAACATGAAATTCAGAATAATATGGAAAAAATAAAATGAATTAATGCCATTTACATATTCACATGGATAATCTACTAGTCGAATAATCAAATGAAATATCAATAACCACATTCATAATGATGGAATGCATAATGCCAGACTATCATAACCACATAGTCAAGGCCTTGTGCCAAGACTACAAATAAGATTTTGTCAAGGCCTTGTGCGAAGACACTAGTTTGTCTCATGAGACACACCGATGCATCGAGGAGCTGTAGCAGGCTCCACTTGTAACTTATTATGTCCAATCCATTCCTCATATGAATAGGTTTAAACATAACATAAACATTCGTATTAAAACTATCATACAAAATGTCAATAATTTCTCCATAAACCATGAATGGTATAAAAATAACACATCCACATTCAATAACATCACAAAACCTTAAATAAAATATGGGAGTGTTTTATCATAATAAATCAACATCAAATAAACTTAAAATACATTAATGGATGTTGACATAGATGAAATCAAAACATTTTGAGAAAAATATCTCTTTTTTTGAAATCATTTTAAAGTCACATAAGTATAAAATAAAACATTTACTTTGAAAATATCCTTATATGTTTGTAAAGGAAGCTTCAAAGGTTTTATAATGGTGTAAAATAGCCTCACCCACCATATAAGTTAACAAATACATTCTTACCTTAATTTTGTCAAAAAGGATAAAAAGGGCCTTGTTTGGAAAACGACGGAATGATTCCTTTCAAACTATTTTATAAATAGTATAACAAGGGTATAAATGACTTTAACCCATAGTATAGTAGATAGTTAATATTTTTTGAAAAACATTTTCAAGAATTATGGATGTGGATGATAATGAAGTCCCAGTAGATAATTACGTATAAACAACCTCAGATAATGAAGAGATTGTGAAATAAACCCTTACCAATTTGGTAACATACATAACATACACCCCATGAAAGAGGTATTATACAATGAATATTTAAATATACAAAAATTAAAGTGTATTACACAAATAATATAATTATGGGTAGTACATACACCACATAAAAGTTAATAGTGGCAATATGGTATGAATCTCATGGGAATAAGGAGTGAGATGAAAACCCCATACCATGCACTTTCCATTAGTAGAGGGTATGTTTATCCTCATGTGCGAAGACCGTAGTATGTTATTAAATTATAATAGAACCATATTAATATTTATTATATCATACATTATTCATTTATGAATTTATAATACCCATTTAATAATAATTTCCATGTTAAATTAACATTTTGGGTAATAATCACTTTCTTAATCGTACGTGTTTTAACTTGTTACTCATGATTGTATCAATTAGATCATGGTTTAAATACCTCCAGAATATAAAAAATGATTTATATATCAAATATATTTATAATATAA
This sequence comes from Viscum album, assembly GCA_963277665.1. Classification (NCBI taxonomy): domain Eukaryota; kingdom Viridiplantae; phylum Streptophyta; class Magnoliopsida; order Santalales; family Viscaceae; genus Viscum; species Viscum album. Next base: position 899,348,255 of record OY728138.1, read on the forward strand.
ATATGTATAATAGACATATATATGAAATGGAAAACACCGTTTATGGAGATGGTAGTCCGTACGTACGCATAAACGCTGTTACCATTTTCATAACGTATTGAACAAAACTATGTGAATAAAATATATGTAAGTACAAACATATATGTATATATATATCTACAATATAATTATTATTTCATATATTAAAAACATATTACTTATATATATTTTTATAATCGTCGATGAATGGTGAATGTGGAAATAAATCTCATCGTGTCGTGGAGACGGTAATCCGTACGTACGCACGAGCGACAATATCATTTCCTTAAAGGTGTAGAATTGGATGGTATATTAATTTACAGAGATATTATGATGTTATTTTAGTTATTTATATACATATTACTCATCATTATATCTGTCCAAATAACATAGGGTTGAATAACAAATTACACCATGGTGTGGAGACGGTAAGTCGTATGTACGCACGCATGGTTAAATTATCATTGATAAGATGGATAGAATAAAGAATATAGTTGTGTAATATTTATAATAACTTCATATTATATAGAGGATACTGTATTTATTGTTTTATAAAGGAAATAACAAAGAAATAAGAAGTGGAAGATGAAAGGAACTTGAAAGTGGGTGGTGAAAACATTACCTCTTCTTCGGGTTCTTCCTTTTGATTTGATCAAAAGGGCTCCTTATGTTGGATTTATGACTAAATTAAGGCCTATAGGATTAGGGGAGGATAGTTGATAGGGTATTTGGGTAGAGTTTGGCCGAACCGAAAGGCTTTGATGGTATGAAGAATTGAGTATAAGTGGTTCCCTTTTATAAGGAGGAGGAGTGGCTCTTTAGAAAAAACATAAATAATTAATTTATAATAAATTTATATTCGGTTTATAATGGCTTAAAAGTGGAATATTCAAAGTATGAGGTGGATATGGGTTGAAATAATTTCATCTCATAGATTTTAGACAGGTTTGAGTCACTATATTAACCTTATTATTTATATTTAACTTTTAGTTAAATAGTTTGACATTTACCATGTCACTTTGTATTTTTATATTATATGGATAATAAACTTACTATATACTTAACATAGACCCCCCAAGTGGTCCATTAATGAAACACACGTCATTATATAAGTCATTTGGCTGAACATAAGATTTTTAGGAATAGAATGTGAATTAATAATATAATATTTGTTTTAAAAACTCTTTTATGTCAATTTTGACACTATTTAATAATTGATTTTTGTTAAAGTCTTAACAACATTATTAACTCTAAATAAATTCATTAAAGAAAACATAAAAAGTCATTTTAATTAATAAAATTCGTGGATGGCATCAAAACATTCAAATTATATTTATTTTAATATTTATAATACCAATTATTTGATTCTTTCATTAATAAGGAAAATACTGCTTCATTATTGTGTCGTAAATAAAATTATTTATTAAATATCTAAAAATTATAAATAAAATACCATTATGTAGGAAATCGTTATATATTTTTAATGAATATTTAAAGTTTAAAATATAACATATATAACCCTATGTAAAAATTGTTTTTTTAAAAGATATATGCTTATGTCATTTTTGTATTTACTTTATCTTAATTAACATAAATTGTCATTATCATTTAAAAGTGGATCCAGGGGGTCCCAAAATAAACCCAAAGATGCCCATGGTCGTACATGTATCATCTAATAGGGTTAGAACACGTTTTAGGGTAATTTAGTATTATTATAATATTATTTTTTAGCCTTATTTACCGGATTTACACTTTAACCTTGGTAAATTAAATATTTACCGAAGTAATTATTCAAAATATCTAAAATTAAAAGTTACCAATTTACACAATTTGGACCACCTGATTCTAAATATGGAATCCATTTTTTCTAAATTCAAAACACAAAAGTGGTAGAAATCAATTAAAAATTAATTCCCTCTTTCAAAACAAAAAGTGTGTTTTTAAGAAATAATAACTGTTAAAAGATTGACACTTGTTTAGGTCTGGTTTACCTGTAAAATTATGTCAATTTACCAAAATTTTAATAAATGGTAAAAATATATTCTAAATATACTTTAAAACCACTAAAATTAATAATTTATCACTATTAATTATTTCAATTAAAAAATTTGTTTTTTATTCAAATTTAGTAATTTTCACTATTCATCAAAATATGAAAGTTATCAGAAATGTATCAAAAATTCATCCTAAGATAATTTCGATATTCCAAATACAAAAATTAAGTCCATTTTGAATGATAAAATTAATAAAATTTCAAAAAGTGGGTATTACTATTCATAATGACTAGTTTGATTGGTTGTGGTGTGTATTAGAACTCGAAGTTGCGTACAACACACACTACTGTATTATTCAAAGAGAAGTGTATTGTGGATTATTGGGGGGTTACATTCTAGCCCCCTTTAATAAATTTCATCCTCGCAATTTGAAATTGTTCTTTGAAAATAAAACCTTAAAAATACATAATACCTTTGTGAGAAAACCCACATCAGAAACTGGGTTAATAACATTTAGTCTTAATAAGAGGAAAAGAGAAATGAAAGGGACACCACCAAATTATGCTCTATATTATGAGAACAATGGTGGAAAATAGAGACATGTAATTTAAGGAAAAATTAAAATATTTATAGGTAGTGATAGAGGTCATCAATCACAAACATGTCTAAAATTGAGGGCCTTAAATTCATCAATCTATGATGATTTAAAATATCATCGGTTCAACAAAACATAAGGTATTAGGATAAATTTTTTTCGGATTTATGATATCCTCAACAATGTATAATAATTAATTCCTTCATAGAATAATATAAGAAGAGAAATATATATACTTGACAAGTAGAGTTCCATTCTTTAACTAATTTCTACCACAAACTCATCTTTCACTCTAAAAGATAATAGAACTTAAAAAAAATATATTCTATTTATCTTATTCGTATGGGGTTAAAAAATAATGAATTTATAATTCATCTACCAGAAATTTTTAAAAGAAACTACATTATTCAATCCATGACATCACTTGGGCCAGTGGTAGGTGATACACCTTTTTCGCCCATCAGTTGCGGGTTCAAGTCCCGTGGCCTTTCCGGATGCGACGGGTTGCCACCGGACCTCCGGGTTGTCCTTTTATGGAAATACAAAAATAATATCAAACAAGAATTATCCCAAATACTTTTGTCCAGACTCACAGTCCAAAATTTATAAGGAAGGTAAACATAGTGAAGATCATTTTTTCCACGTAATAACATTTTAACACCTTCATCATGTATTCTTTTAAAACACTAAAACATCCTAAATTACCATAAAACCTTATTGATTACATTCATGATCCCTTATTCGTTATAGAATAATGGATATACTCCTTCTTTCAAAAAATGTTGTAAACTCCAGCAATGATGGAATATACAAATCATTAATCAGTTTTAATGTAGTCAATAATATCTAATATAATTTATCCAAATCAATCATGTATTACTCCAAAATAACTACCTCAATATCAGAACCATATTATTGTTTATCTTTATCTGAACCATATATTTCCAAAAAAAATTTAATGTGCTATTGAGCCACTTTTCTTGGTTCCACACAATCTCAAGTCCTTAATGAAATAGTACTGAAGTACAATCCTTATATACTCCATAATTATTTTAACTAGTACACTGTAGATACAATACTAAAATGACATAATACTCTAATAACAACATAAGATCTCTAATCATTCCTCCTCATCTGTGGTAGTATCATAACTTGATTATTATCCAATAACATCTTTTTGGGTATACTCTGATGATTTGGGCATTGGATCCCGTAGTGTCCCAACTTGTTGCAGATGAAGAATTGTAGATTTGAAACCTTTTATTACACATGCAGTCACCTATATGGTGTCCTCTTTCTCCACACATATAACAAACTCCCATTCCATTCAGGCAAGTTCCAGGGTGTTTCTTGCCACAGTTATCACATATGGGAAAATTATTCTTTTCCCTCTTCCCTTTATCCATATTTCTCTCTTACATACTTTTCTTCTCTTGATTACCTTGAAATCCATATGACTCTAAGAATTATTTAATTATCTTATTAACACATGATACTATTGTTGAGTCAAAATGTTTTCCTTATGTCTTTTCCATTCCTTCTTGTTTTGAAATTCACAAACACCTTATACAAAAGCAAATCTATATTTTACTTCTCTACGGAAAATTTCCTTCCTTAATGAAATTTACCCTAACCTAGTTTTATTTATACATATAAATATTTTTCTTAAGTATAAAAATCTGATTCATAACTAAAACCTCATAATAAAATAATACTTAGATATGAAGAATTCTGTTTTAGGATTCAAATTGTGGATACGAACTCTAATGAAGTTACACTCCGAATTCTGGATACGAACTCCAATGAAGTTATACTCTGAATTCTGGATACGAACTCCAATGAAGTTCCACTCCAATTTCTGGATACGAACATTTACTAGTTTCACTCTGATCTTTTACTAGTTCGACTCCAAACTTCTATGAGTTCGACTCCGAACATTAACTAGTTCGACTCCGAACTTCTATAATTTCAACTCCAAACATTTACTAGTTCGACTCCAAACTTCTATGAGTTCGACTCTGAACTTCTATGAGTTTGACTCCGAACTTATAGGAGTTTGACTCTGAACTTCTAATAGTTTGACTCTGACTTCTACGAGTTCAACTCTGAACATCTATGGGATCGACTCTGAACTTGTACTAGTTCAGCTCCGAACTTCTACAAGTTCGACTCTGCACTCTGTAAGTTCATATTATGAATTATAGTGAAACCAGACTCCAGATTTCATTTTTGTTAGACTTCAAACTATTATTTTCTTACATTCCGAACATCAGTATTTCTTATAATTATACTTGTTTTGTTATAAAACAATTTCGTCCATTATATTTCTAACTAACCGTTTGTTGAGTGACACATGTAAATGGGCCTCTGAAATTCATGTAGAAATATGTCTGTTGGAGGAGGGAGCCGACCGTTGCAATAGAGCCTATAAATAGTAGCTCATTTGAAAGAGCTCAATAAGAAGTTAATCACTCCTTAGACCACACACTGTCAAAGTGTTTTCTAGAGTGAGAATCTTTTCATGCCTTGTGTGTACTGAACTGCTTGTTCAGATAGCATCGTGCGACTCTGAATGTTGGTGATTAAATTTGAGGGGTTCCGGGGATAAGAAGACAGAGGTGCCAACTACCATGAAGTTTTAGGGCTTCCTTGCTGAGGAAGGCAGAGGTTCCAATTACCTTGAAGTTGATGGCTTGTAGGGATAGCAAGAAAGAGATTCTGATCTTTGTATCGAGTTCTTAACTGGGTGTGGGTAAAACATACTTTCTTGAATGTATAAATCAAGGGGCCTTTATCCATGGTTGTTGGATACCCTTCTCTTTGGGTTAAAAGATTTATATCTTGTTACTTGTATTTGTTACAAGTCTATCTTATACGCTTCATTTTGTATGTTTAAGAAAGTATAACCATATTATACTTTCTTACACTTGTGTACTCTTATTCAATTAGATTATATACGCTTTAAGGTAGAATATCATATTGTAAACTTTGGTTAAGTTTCATTTTTCGGATCCATATTTCTGGAACCTGTTTTTCGGAATCACTTTCCATATTTAAGAAAGTGTATAGAGCTACAAGTTTTTAACTTCATACTTTGTCCCAATCTTTCAATTGGTGTTAAAGGTGTTGTGAATTTTCTTAGTTTAACTTTGTTAAACATAGATCCTTCCTTGTTTAAGGAAAATTTTAAAGTGTACAATTCACCCCCCTTCTGTAAATTGAGCATCTAAATCGTTATTTCCATCATACAATTAGTATCAAAGGGTGGTCTCTGAAATACTTATACTCACATATAATTTTTTCATGCTCATTTTTTCATTGTTCTATATTTTTTCATGCTTAGGAATTTTCTCCTAGAATCCAAACTTTTGTTATTTACATGTTTTTTTGTAGAAAGTTTTTTTAAGATGGAAGGTTTAAATGTTGGTTATATCGAAAACCTGAATCTTAAAAAACCGCCTAATTTTGATGACAATGATTATGAGTATTAGAGAGATCGGAAGAAAAAATTCGTTATCAATACTGGAGTAGAAAATTTTGTTATGCATACTGGAGGTTATCAAATTCTGGACAAGGATGTTAGTACTTTCACAAACCAAGAGAAGCTTGATTATCAATTAAACTATAAGGTACGCAATACTCTACTATGTTCACTGACTAGGAATATATATAGCCAAATTTCTTCTTGTGAAACAGCTAACTGTATAAGGAATAAACTCAAAGTTACTCATTTTGGTACATCCAATGTCATAGAGACACGAAGATCTATATTGAGAGTAGAATACCATGGTTTTAACTTCCCTTATAGAGAACCCATTTGTATGGTGCAACCAAGATTTATTACTATCGTGAATAGATTATAATCTATGGGAGAGAAAGGTCTAGATGATTAAGATTTTTTTGACAAGATCATTGATATTATGCCCAATGAATGGGTATCAATGAGAACAGCTATTGATGAGAACATGAACGTTACTCATATTTCCTTAGATGAGCTATTTGGAACTCTTCTCCAACATGAAACGAGGATGAAGAGAGATGATGACAACATCAAAAAGAAGAATGGGAATGATAGAGTTTCTTTTAATACAACATTAAATCACATGAAATCTAAGAATCCTAAGAGAGTAACTAGATCCAATTGTAGAAGGTTACTATCCAATCCGAGTCTAGTAAGAGTGAAGTCTCAGAAAATGAGTTAGCTAATCTTTCTCAAATAATGAACAAGATAGCTGGTCAAAGAAATTTCCAATCCTAGGATAAGAAGAAGGAAAGGAAAGATAATAAAGATTCAGAGGTCACATGCTATGAATGTAAGAGAAGTTGACACATAAGACATGATTTCCCTATTCTTAAAAAGAATTAAATAAAAGAGAGGCATTCTGAAAGGAACAGGAAGATGTTTTACAAAGCTTAAGATAAGAAAAGTCTGAAAGCTAATACTACTTGGAGTGATAGTTGTAGAGACTCTTCAGAAAGTGAATCATCAGAATATGATTCATCAGATCAGAAGAATATGGGATTCATTGATAGTACTTCTTTCCCACATACATGTGTAATGGCCAAGGTACGCTCTGACGAGATATTAATAAATTTATCTCTTGATAAGAATTACTATTTGGAAAACAGTAATTTTAATGAAGATAATTCATCTTCAGAAAATAATGAACCTTCATATAAATAAGTATCTAGATTTACCAAGTTATATGAAGCAAAAAATTATAAAATTTCTATGAAATTAATCAAGGTAAATACTAGGGAAGAAATTCTTACAAAAGAGATTTTAAATCATACTAAAAATCTTAGAGATAAAGAAAAGCTTTTAGAAAAACTTTCTAAAGACCTTGAGAAAGAACATTCTGATAAGGAAGAACATTCTAAAGATCTTAAGAATGTTATTTTTGAGATGAAAATTTTTGAGGAAAAATCTTACTCTAAGGAAATGATATCTGAGGATAGGAATTTAGTCATCAGACTGAAATCTGAAATATTTTCTCATATGAAGCTTCTTGAATAATTTACCTCTGGGAATGAAAATTTTGACAAGATATATTCTCATATTAATTCTCATGGAAACACTACTTGAATAGGTTATACTCACCAAAAACAAGTTTTCAAGAACAATTATTTTGTTTCTTATAGAGCCCCTTTTTGCACTAAGTGTCAAAGTGGTGGGCATTGGAAGAGAAACTGTTCTTTGAATAGAGTTTAGTCTCTTGGGTTTCATAAAGCATATTTTCTAAACTAATGTGGATACCCATGATTTGGTTTAACAATTCCGGATCCAAGAAAGTCTGGACTCCGAAAACTTAACTGGTTTCTTATTTTCAGGAAAATAGGGAACATACCAACAACAATACTTGGTACATGGATAGTGGATGTTCCCGGCATATTACTGGAAACAAAATCTATTTCGAAAAGAATATCCAGATGATAGGAGGAAAATTAACTTTCGGAGATAATGCTCTAGGAGAAATTATTTGTATAGGTAACATCGTTCTTCTTGGAAAAACATTGATTTCAAATGTTTTTTTTGATCAAGGTCTTAAGCACAACCTCATCAGCATATGTCAATTATGTGATGAAGGATACCTTGTGAATTTTAGGAATGATTACTGCTTAATACACAATTCCAAGTAAGAATTTATTCTTTCTGCACATAGGCAAGAGAATGTATACACTTTGATCTTAGATGACCTTAGGAGCCAAGACTTACCTTTCCTTAGTGTAATAGAAGATCATTCTTGGTTATGGAATAGAAGGTTAGGAAACTGTAACCTTAAAAACTTATGAAAAATTTCTATGAATGATTTAGTTAAGGATCTACCAGAGCTTAGATTTGATTCTTCTAAAGAATGTGATATTTTTCAATATAGTAAGAAACATAAATCACGTTTTAAACCAATTGGTGAAGTCTCAACAACTGATGCACTACAGTTGGTTTACATGGATCTTTTTGGTCCAACACAAACTGGAAGCATTGGGTGAAATTATTATGTATTTTTCTTAGTTGATGATTACACTAGATTTGCATGGGTCTATTTTCTAGCAAAGAAGTCTGATGATTTTTCTTATTTCAAATGTTTTAGAGCCCAAGTTAAAAAAGAGAAAATCCTTCCATTTAACACTATTCATAGTGATCATGAAGGATAATTTCAAAATTCTGATTTTAAAACTTTTTGTAGAAGAAAATGTATTACTCACAACTTTTCAGCACCTAGAACTCCTCAACATAATGGTGTATTATAAAGAAGAAATATAATTCTTCAAGTGATAACCAGAACCGTGTTGAGTGAATATTCTATAGCTAGACATTTTTGGGCTGAAGCTGTAAGTACTTCTTGTTATACTATAAATCGAGTTTGGATTAGACCTTTTCTTAATAAAACTCTTTATGAGTTATGGAATGGTTGAAAACCTAGACTTTACTACTTTATGTTTTTTTGTTTAAAGGTATTCATCCTAAATACAAAATATAATCTACAAAAATTCGCACCGAAATCTAATGATGTAATTTTCATAGGCTACTCCAAAACTTCTAAGGCTTATAGAGTTTTCAATAAAAACACTTGTACTGTTGAAGAAACAGTACATGTCAAATTTGATGAAATTGATCCTTTTGTTTTCAAATAACCCCAACCTACATCTTCGAATGTATTTTTAAAAACTGATTATCAACCTTTGATAGAAAATTATTTTGATAAGGAAAATTTTCAAGAAGATACTTCTGAAACATTTACCCCAGAAGACTTTCTACCCTATGTTGGTGAACAGGTTTTACAAAACCCATGTTAGGTGTTTCTTAAGAATCATCCCAATGATAGTATCATTGGTGATGTGAATCAACCTGTAAGGACTAGATGTTCCTTAAGAAATGAAGTAGAACATCTAGCATTCCTTTCCCAATTAGAGCCAAAAATCACTGATGAAGATTTAGGTGATGAAGATTGGATGAAAGGCATGTATGATGAACTAAATGAATTCGAATGGAATAAAGTCTAGACCTTGGTTGAAATAAATAAAGAAAATTCTATTATTGGAGTAAAATGGGTATTCAGAAATAAGTGTGATGAAAGTGGAATCATCGTAAGAAATAAAGCTAGATTAGTTTTTAAAGGCTATAATCAACAAGAGGGAACAAAATATGAAGAAAACTATGTTCCAATAGCTATACTTGAATCTATTCTTATTCTACTTGCATTTTCAGCATTTATTAATTTTAATCATTTTCAAATGGATATGAAATGTTCTTTCCTTTATGGTTTTGTTCAAGAGGAAGTTTTTGTTGAACAACCTCTAGGATTTGATGATATAAAACATCCTGATCATGTTTTTAGACTTACCAAAGCATTTTATGGCCTTAAACAAGCCCCAAAAGAATGGTATGATAGACTTATAATATTTTTACTTCAAAATAACTCTGTTAAGGGAAACGTAGATCCAAACCTTTTTATAAAGAATGATAAGAAAAATGTTTTGATTGTTAAAATTTATGTTGATGACATTATATTTGGTTCAACTCAGTGATCTTTAACTGATTCCTTTGTGGATCTAATGAAATATGAGTTTGAAATGAGTATGATGGGTGAGTTAACATTTTTCCTTGGTTTTCAAATTTCCCAAAAACCAGAAGGAATATACATATCCCAACATAAGTATATTAAATATCTTCTTTAAAAATTATGGGTATGACAACACTAAGAGTATAAGTACTCTTATTGGTACCTCAAACACACCTGATCTTGATGAAGCTAGGAAACCAGTAGATCAAACATCTTTTAGAGGTATTATAGGATGTCTACTTTACATGACAGCTAGTCAACCAACCACAATGTTTTCTATATGCTTATGTGCAAGATATCAATCCAATCCTAAGGAATCACATTTAAAGGTAGTGAAAAGAATTTTTCACTACTTAAAAGAAACCATGGATCTAGGATTATTTTATACTTCTAGAAATGATTTTATTTTAAAAATATTTTTAGATGCTAACTTTGGTGGATGTATAATGGATAGAAAAATTACATCCGGAACTTGTAATTTCTTAGTAGATTCATTTGTTTCTTGGTCATGAAAGAAGTAGCATTCTGTAGCACTCTCCACTACTGAAGCTGAATATGTAGCATCTGGATGTTGTTGTGCTCACGTGTTGTGGATGCAACACACACTCACAGATTATGGCTTGAGTTTTACAAAGACTGAATTTTTTTGTGATAACAGAAGTTCCATTTCCCTTTGTAAAAACCCTGCACATCACTCTAGTGGAAAGCACATAGACATTAGACATCACTTCCTTAGGGATCACACACAAGAAGGATATATCATTCTTCAGTTTATCGGAACGTAAGATCATCATACTGATATTTTCACACAATCATTACCTTTCGATATATTTGAATAAATTAAACAGAAGTTAGGAATGATAACCGTAACATAATATTTATTTTTAACTTCTTGTTGAACCATTATATTTTCAGTAATAAAATCATTTTTATAGGGGGAGTACATATGTTTGTCAGTTTTTCAAAAAGAAATTCATACCGAGTTTATCAAAAAATTTCTTACTGCGTTTTTCAAAATATCTCGTATTGAGTCTTTTAGAAATTTTCGTAATGAAATATTCGTTCCAGAAATTTTGGTAATGAAATTTTCATACTGGAAATTTGGGTAATCAAATTTTCGTACTGAGAATTTCCATAATGATGTTTTCGTACTAAGAACTTTCGTAATGAGAATTTTCTTAAATATTTTTTCATAATAATAATTTTCGTAATGGGAAATTTCGTACTCTTTTTTTTTCGTAGTGAGTTTTTCGTAATGAGTTTCTTGTAATGAGTTTTTCATAGTCAAATTTTCTTCATGAAGAATATCTACTATTACGAATAAATTTCCTTGAAAATCTGAAAGGTATGTTTCCTTACTCATTTTTTCAAAGTAATTTTTAGTTGCTGGTAGTTTCTTTTCTTTTAAAATTTCTCGGATTAGTTTCTACTTAAATATAATTGTTTTTAAAACCTCAAAAGATCGGATTAGTAATTTCCTTGAAGATATGATTTCAACCTTCAGATCACATCAGAGAATTTCTCAACTATTAGATTACTATTTGAAGCTCAAAGGTCAGCTCCATCGCCTATATAAAGGGAAATCTATTTTTGTGTCCCACATCGATTTCAAGCTCTCACGTGCTGAAGCTCTACCTTAGTTCTTAAAGGTTGTTCCAAATTTCTCAGAGCTCCTACATCCCGAATGTCTGTAGAAGCCACTTCCCAAGATATGTCTTCAATGAAAAAAATATCAAAGTGGATAGTCTACAGGGAAATGTTGGTCCATCCAGATTTCTTCAGTGAGTATGATTATATAATTTCAAAGATTATCAAACTCAATGGTGGGGAAGATTTCTGCATATCAAAACTAGGGGGTTAGGATGTTGTGTATACAGATTTTCTTGTAGAGATTTATAAGTCTGTTTTTTTCTATGAAGAAGATGGTAGAGACAAATTTTCTTTCAAGTCTTATGGGAAGTCTTACAAGCCTTATAACACCAAGGGTGCAAACTTGGTAGGACTATCATATGATGGAGAAGTAGAATTTTGTTCACATAAGCTACCAGATGTGCAAGGAAGATTCAGCAAGGATATTGCAATGAAACTCCTTGGGCTCAATGATGATAAAAAAAACAAATATTCCTTATCTCTCCAACAACAACCGAATTCTCTAGTTTTGGGTCCAAGGGTTTTTCATTTTTAGAAGAGGAGATAAGGATAACCTAAAAAAAGGGATATCTACATCTTATATTTTTTGGTAAATCTAAGAATGATCAATTTGATGAGGCACGTTCTTATTACAGTTCAAAATATCATGAATGGAACTTTGAAGGCGTAAATCATTATGTATCATGTTCTTATATCCAATCTTATTATTCGTTGTCTTGATTCATTTAATGTTGCTAGCACCCCCAAGACATGAATTTTTAAGGTGATTCTGATAAGTGATGACACCTTAAAGAGGATGAAAGATAGTTTTTCAAAAGAATCAAGTGAGTTCTACAATCTGCCAGATGTGGATGTAGAAGTCACTCTGAAAAATGTAGAGAAGGAAGAGCCAGTGAAGGAGGTTTATATGAAGGGGAAATTGAAAGAAGTGGTTGCTGAAGAAAAGAATCCCAAAGCTAACGAAATCCAGTCTTCACCACCCAAGACAAAAAACAGAAAGCATATCCAGATGAGGTGACTACTATATGGAGGGAAGATAAGGAGAAAATGAAAGAAGGGGATCCACAGTTCAGATTGGACCCTACTGAGGCTAAGGCCTTAAGAGAAAAATCTGCAGATTAGTTAGAGAACCAGGCCAAAGAGAAGAAGATGAAGAAGAAGATGTATGAGACTAAAATTGTTCAATCCCTTTTGAAAGCCACAGAGGTAACCTCTGAGAATATTCCCATTCCGGAATCTTTTTATGTCCAACCACTTCCAGAGACCCCTAGGAAGAATTACTTCACTCTGGAAAAGTCCAAAGGGAAAGAGTTTGTTGAAGAAGTAGATAAAGGAGCTGGTGATGATGTAGAAGAAGATGTTTTTGAAGAAATTGAAGAAGAAGAAGAAGAATAAGTAGAATAAGGAAGTGATGATCTGGATGAATTGATTAAACAAGTAGAGGATTATAAAAAAAAAAGGCAGAATACTCAAAGCTAGTCACTCCGGTAAAGGGATATGACAATGACGGTAAAAGAGATGATGTCGAGGAAGAAGAAAAGGAAAATGAGTTATCTGAGGAGGAATGCTATAAGAAGCATTTTCATGAAGAAGTAGAAGATAAAGAGAAACCAGATGAAAATAAAATTGTTCAACTATTTGAAAGCGAAGATGAATCTCCTAATGAGGCAGTTCCGAAAGTTGATAAGGGGATGCAAGTGCTTATGGAAACTGCAAAAAAAAAGATTTTATAAGAAAGAAGGAGGTTGGTGGTTCTTCCAGAAGAATGGTGGTGGATATTGAAGAAGAAAAATCCCATATCAAGTTATCAGATTCAGAGTCATCATAAATGGGACATGATTTTGTTGTCGAGTCTTTGAATAAATTGGTGGACACAATTCTTATCTTTACCACCATAAACTCTAGATTCCAGATGCTACAACACGGTCTGAATCATAAGTTAGAATCCTTATCAATTGTGATGGTAAGTGTGTGAAGATTGAGGCTGATCATAGATACTTCCTTATCAATTATGATGTTCACAAGAAATCATGCAGCAAAATCACTTTGTGATCTAAGAAAGTTGAAGATGACTTGACTGAGTTTGATCGTTTTTAGAATGATATAAAAGATGCTTTGCACACCGAGGTCTCCAAGATTTAGAATCTTCAGGATAATATAACCACTGAGAAAAATTCTTGGAATAAACAGGTCAGATATTTGAATGGAAATAATAACTCTATTTCTCAGAACTGGAAAGGGGAAATAGATTTCCAGATTGATTTTCAAGAGAAGCTGCAAAAGCAGGATGATTTACTGATGATGAAGGAAGAGGCCATGAAGGCTCAGGCCTAAGTCTTGGAAACTCAACAAGAAAGGATCACAACTTTGGAGAATCAAGATGAGGAGGTTCCAAAATATTCGAAGAAGCTAAAAACCCTCTTGAAGAAGCTGATCCCAAAAGAAAAAGAAGAGAAATAGACGCAATCTGATCTTTTGTTGCATTTTATCTTCCTTGTAAAAAATTCTTTAAATTATAATAGAACTATGGTTTTTTTGCACGACTTTACTAATATTTCAGGTACCAAATTTCTTTTCAATTCCCTTAAATTCTTTTTGAAAATCACAAAGGGGGAGAAAGAAATAGAACTATTCAAAAGATGGAGAAGGAACAAATTTCTATGTCAAGAACTATCCTTAAGTAAGGGGGACTTACTCATTACAATGTTTTCCATTTCAAATGATAATGAAAACTCCACTCTGGAAATCCATAATAAAATCCTTAGAGTTCCTATGCCTAAGAGGGAGTTAGTTGTATTCATCATCATCTATGAACAAAGGGAGATAATTTTTAATTTCAAAGTCTAAAGTTTTTTTTTTCTGAAGTCCTTATGGTCTTTTTCGAATAGTTGTTTGTGAATTCCAAAAAGGGGGATATTGTTAAGTATATAAGGTTTTCCTTATGAATATTCCATTCCTTCTTGATTTGAAAATCACAAACACCTTATACTTAAGAAAATATATATTTTAATTCTCTAAGGAAAATTTCTTTCCTTAATGAAATTTACCCTAACTTAGTATTCCTTATACATATCAATATTTTTCTTAATTAGAAAAATCGGATTCATACCTAAAACCTCAGAATCATATAATACTTAGATATGAAGCATTCTGTTTTAGGATATGAATTCTGGATACGAACTCCAATGAAGTTTCACTCTGAAATCTGGATACAAACTCCAATGAAGTCCCACTCTGAATTCTAGATACGAACTCCAATGAAGTTCCACTATGATTTCTGGATATGAACATTTACTAGTTTGACTCCTAGATTTTACTAGTTCGACTCCAAAATTCTATGTGTTCGACTACAAACTATTACTAGTTCGACTCCGAACATCTTTGAGTTTGACTCCGAACATTTACTATTTTGACTCTGAACTTCTATGAGTTCGACTCCGAACATCTATGAGTTCGACTTCGAACATCTATGAGTTCGACTCTAAAATTCTACGAGTTAGACTCTAAACATCTATGGGTTCGACTCAGAACATTTACTAATTTGACTCTGAACTTCTACAAGTTAGACTCTGAACTCTGTAAGTTCTGATTCTGAATTCTAGTGAAACCAGATTACGAATTTTCATAGAAATTCTGACTCCGGATTTCTACAGAATTCAGGTTCTGAAATAATATTAAAACAGAATCTGAATATCACTTTATTATAGACTCTAAATAACATTTTTTTAGACACCGAACTGTTATTTTCCTACATTCCGAACATCAGTTTTTCTTATACTTATAATTTTTTTTGTTATAAAACGATGTCGTCAATTCTGTTTCTAACTAACCGTTGGTTGAGGGACACGTGTACAGGTGCCTCCGAAATTCAAGGAAAAATATGACCATTGGAGGAGGCAGCAGACCGTTGCTACCGAGCCTATAAAAAAGTGCTCATTTGAAAGAGATCAACATGAAGATGACCAATATAGAGACCACACGCTGTCAAGGTGATTTATATAGAGAGAATATTTTCATCCCTTGTGTATACTGAACTGCTTGTTCAGATTGCTTCGTGCGACTCCGAATGTTTGTGATTACATTTGAGGGCTTCCAAGGATATGAAGACAGAGGTGCTGACTACCTTGAAGTTCGAGGGTTTCTTTTCTGAGGAAGATAGAGGCTCCAACTACCTTGAATTTGAGGGCTGGAGGGGTTAGGAATACAGATGTTACGATCTTCGTATCAAGGGCTTACCCCAGTGTAGGTAAGACAGACTTTCTGGAATGTATAAATCAATGGACCTTTATCCAAGTTTGTTGGATACCCTTCTCTTTGGGTTAAAATATTTATATATTGTTACCTGTTTTTGTTACAAGTTTATCTTTTCTGCTGCATTTTGTTTGTTTATGAATGTATAACCTTCTTATACTTTCTTACACTCATGTACTCTGATTCTGTTACATTCTATACTCTTTAAGGTAGAATCTCATATTGTAAACTTTGGTTAAATTTCATTTTCCATATCCAAATTTCAAGAACCGGTTTTTTGGAATCACTTTCCAGATTTAACAAAGTGTATAGAGCTAGAAGATTGTAACTTCATACTTTGTCCCAATATTTCAATTGGTTTTAGAGGTGTTGTGAATTTTCATAGTATAACTTTGTTAAACATAGATCTTTCCTTGTTTAAGGAAATTTTTAAAGTGTACAATTTACCCCCCCCTCTTGTATATTGAGCATCTACATATTTATTTCGATCCTACAAATATTTCGTCATATGTTGAGAATACATTAGAGACTATTTCCCTTCTAAATGTTGGCTTAATACCGTGAATGATATGATCCTTCATACTATTTGGATCATACGTATTGATTGGGTTCACATTCCTTCTACTAGGTGGCATTTCTATTCAATAGCATAAACATGGTCTGTTTATGAATTGCAATGAATAATTCCAAACGTGTAAAATACCTAACATAAATTGAACATTTTATGGATATAATCCATAATCATAGATTTGTTTTCATTGAGGAAGTATATACTCAAAAACCCTTCATAATGATTTTTAAATAAAATGATAATTATCCTAAGCATATCCCCTGGGAGTGTCGTAACCAAGAGTGCAGCAAGGCCGTTGTCATGCACTAGTTCCTATTGGAGTCTAGCTCAAAACGGTGTTTTCAGATTTTACCCCTAGGTACATCGGTTCTAGAGCTGCCTCTACCTGCTCGTATCCAGACAAGGATGTATTTTTTTGGAAAACTCACAAAATATCTACATTACCAAAATTATAGGGATTTCTTCTATACTAATCCTCAAAGTCTATCTTTGGACTATGTGCTCTAATCAGAGTTTATCTAAATATAGATTCAAAGGTTATTCCTAAAATTCATCTGATACCAATTATAATCCCCTCACCCTAGTTACCCAGAGTCAGTGCATTATTATAATACATTGGCATGATTACAAGGAATCAAGTCCCGAAGGACCGATCAGTTTAGCAGTCATTGAAAATAGATTACATACTTGAATATTACATTACACTTTATAGAATACAAAACAACACAAATTATACTTTATGAACACCATTATTACCTTTTTTTAACCCTACATATCAATCATAATACACTTCTTGGAATCCTGGGAAAAATAAAACATATAAAGGGGTGAGCTCAGATGCTCAGTAAGGATAATAATACAGCAGAAACATTCATAAATAAGAATAAATATTTAAGGCAATGTATAACTAAAACAAAATCATTTTAAATGATAACATCAGCATAACATGGAAAAAATAAAATGAAGTAATTCCATTTACTTATTCACATGGATATTATACTAGTCAAATAATATCATGCAATATCAATAACCACTTTCATAATGATGGAATGCATAATGCCAGACTATCATAACCACATAGTCAAGACCTTGTGCCAAGACTACAAATAAGATTTTGTCAAGGGCTTGTGCCAAGATACTATTTTGTCTAATGAGACCTAACGATGCATCGAGGAGCAATAGAGGGCTCCACCTGTCACTTATTAATTCCAATGCATTGCTTATATGAATAGGTTTATCCATAACATAAACATTCGTATAAAAACTCGCATATGAAATGTCAATAATTTCTCCAAAAACCATGAATGGAATAAAAATAACACATCCAAATTCAATACTATCACAAAACCTTCAATACAATATGGAAGTTTTGTTTCATAATAAATCAACATAAAATAAGATTAAAATCCATCAAAGGATGTTGACATAGATGAAATCAAAACATTTTGAGAGAAATACCACTTTTTTTGAAATCATTTAAAAGTCAGATAATTATAAAATAAAACATTTACTTTGAAAATATCCGTATAATATTTTAAACGATGCTTCGAAGGTTTTATAATGGTGGAAAATAGCCTCACCCTTCGTATAAGTTAAAAAAGTCATTCTTACCTTAATTTTGTCGAAAAGGTTAAAAAGGACCATGTTTGGAAAATGATGGAATGATTTCTTTCAAAATTTTTTATAAAAAGTATAAAAACGGTATAAATGGATTTAAAAAATAGTGTAGTAAATAGTAAAATAGTTTTGAAATACATTTTTAAGAAAGATGGATGTGGATTATAAAGAAGTCCCAGTAGATAATTACATATAAATAACCTCGGACAATGAAGAGATTGTGAAATAAACCCTTACCAATTTGGTAACTTACGAAACATACAACCTATGAAAGAGGTATCATACAATGAATATGTAAATATACATAATTTAAATTTTATTAAAAAAATAATACAATTATGGGCAGTACATACACCACACAAAAGGTAATAGTGGCAATATGGTACGAATCTCAGGTGAATAAGGAGTGAGATGAAAACCCCTTACCCTGCACTTTCCTTTAGTTGAGGGTACGTTTAACCTCTCGTATGAAGACCATAGTATGATATTAAATAATACCAGAACCATATTAATATTTATGCTATCATACATTATTCATTTATGACTTTATAGTACCCAATTAATAATAATTTCCATGTTAAATTAACATTTCGGGTAATAATCGCTTTATTTATCGTATGTGTTTTAACTTGTTAATCTTGATTGTATCACTTAGATCATGATTTAAATACATATAGAATATAAAACATGATTTATATATCATATATATTTATGATATAAATATTTATAATAGACATATATATGAAATGTAAAACACCGTTTACTGAGATGCTAGTTTGTATGTATGCATAAACGCTGTTTCTGTTTTCATAACGTATTGAACAGAACTAAGTTAATAAAATATATGTAATTACATATATATATATATATACATATCCATTATAATTATTATGTCATATATTACAAACATATTATTAATATATATTTTTATAATCATCGATGAATGGTGAATGTGGAAATGAATCTCATCGCGTCGTGGAGACGGTAATTCGTACGTACACATGAGCGACAATATCATTACTTAAAGGTGTGTAATTGGGTGGTATATTAACTTTACAGAGACATTATCATATTATTTTAATTATTTATCTACATATTACTCATCATTATATCCATCCAAGTAACATAGTGTTGAATAACAAATTACACCACGGCGTAGAGACGGTAAGTCGTACGTACACACACATGGTGACATTATCATTCATAAGATGGATAGAAAAATGAATGTAGTTGTGAAATATTTATAATAACATCAAATTATATAGATGATAATGGAGTTATTATTTTATAATGGAAATAACAAAGAATGAATAAGTGGAATAAGAAAGGAACTTGAAAGAGGGTGGTGAAAACATTACATCTTCTTCAGGTTCTTCCTTTTGATTTGATCAAAAGGTCTCATTAGGATGGATTTATGACTAAAGTAAGGCCTATAGGATTAATGGAGTATATTTGAGAGGGTATTTTGGAAGAGTATGGCTTAACAGAAAGGCTTTGAAGGTAAGAATAATTGGTTAGAAGTGGTGTCCTTTTATAAGGGGGAGGAGGGGCTCTTTAGAAAAAACGTAAAGTTTTAATTTATAATAAATTCAAATTCTATTTCTAATGGAACCAAAGTGGATTATTCAAATTCTATGTTGGGTATGGGTAGAAATCCTTTCATATAAGATATTTCAGAAAGTTTTGGGTAACTATATTAACCTTATCATTTATATTTAACTCTTAGTTAAATAGTTTGAAATTTACCATGTCACATTGTATTTTTATATTATATGGTTAATAAAAAATATATATACTTACAAGAAACCCCCAAGTGGTCCATTAATGATAAACCTATCATTATATTAGTCATTTGGACACAAATTTTATTTTTTAGGAATATAATATTAATTAATAATATAATATTTGTTTTAAAAACTCTTTTATGTCAATTATGACACTATTTAAAAATTGATTTGTGTTAAAGTCTTAACAACCTTATTAATTCGAAAAAAATTCATTTAAGAAATCCAAAAATGTCATGTTAATCAATAAAAATCGTGGATGACATCAAAACATTCAAATTATATTTATCTTAATATTTATAATACCAATTATTTGATTCTTTCACTAATAAGGAAAATACTTCATCATATTTGTGTCTAAAATAAATTTAATTATTCAATATCTAAAAATTATAAATATAATTCCATTAATTATGAAATCATTTTATATTTATAATGAATATTTATTGTAGAAAATATAACATATATAACTGTATATAAAATTTTTTTTTCTAAAAGATATATGCCTATATCATTTTTTTATTTACATTCGCTTAATTAATATAAATTATCATTATCACTTACAAGTGGATCCATGGGGTCCAAAATTTACCCAAAGATTCCCATGGTCAGAAATGTATCAACCAATAGTGTTAGTACACGTTTTGGGTAATTTATTGTTATTATAATATTATTTTTTACCTGTATTTACCAGATTTACCCTTTAACCATGGTAAATAAAATATTTACCGAAGTAATTATTAAAAATGTATAAAAATAAAAGTTTTTATATTTATACAATTTGGACCTCCTGATTCTAAATAAGGAATCCATTTTTCTAAATTCAAAACATAGAAGTGGCAGAAATCAATTTAAAATTAAATCCTACTGTCAAAACAAAAAGCTTCTTTTTAAGAAATAATAACTATCAAATGATTGACACTTGTTTATGTCCGGTTTAAAAGTGAAATTGTGTCCAATTACCGAAATTGTATAAAATGGTAAAACTATATTATAAATATACTTTATTACAACTCCAATTCTTAATTTATCACTATTAATTATTTCAATTAAAATAGTTGTTTGTAATTAAAATTTAGTAATTTTCACTATTCATCAAAATATGAAAGTAATCAGAAATGTAACAAAAATTCACCCTAAGATAATTTCGATATTCCAAATCCAAAAATTAAGTCCATTTTGAAAGATAAAATGTACAAAATTCTAAAAAGTGGGTATTACTATTCATAACGGCTAGTTTGATTGGTTGTGGTGTGTATTAGAACTCGAAGTCGCATACAACACATGCTACTGTATTATTCAAAAAGAAGAGTACCGTAGAAGCTTGGGGTTTTACAGTTAATCCCATAAGACATGACCCTGGCCGGATAAAAAAAATGAAAAAATACACAGCATGTTACTAGAGGATACACAACATGTATAAGTTTTTACTGGCTCCACTTTAGGTGGTCTCTAGGTCACGCCACATGGCCATGTACTCGTCCGTTACCCGACAAGTACACGGTTACCCGAGGAAACCCAGTACACGGATTTTACTCCTTAGTACATGGAGTGTAATCCCAAAATATTCAAAAACTCATATTTTTCTAAAAAAAACAACAGAAATCAAGATCCATACTTGAAAAGAAGATCCAGGTTCGTAAAATTTGTATAGGGACTTGAAGGAACTTATGATGGGTTCACTTTTTTAGGGTGTTCATATTCTATCTAGAATTTATGCATATATCCCGAGTCTTGATATGAGTGATTGTCTATGTTTAGGTAAGATTTTACCAGCTAGCCCGACCTATAATGATATTTGGAATGATGTTAGATGTTTTTTTGGCTTGTATTGTTTTCGCACGTACTTCCATGGTTTAATATGATATTTGATGATTTTTTTGATTTGATATATATTATTTGATATAAGTATACGAAATTATTTGAAACCATTTACCTAGAATACTTCTGAAATGTGTAAAAATGGGAAAGTAAATTCTTTTCCACTCTTTTGATATAAAAATGTAAAAAAATGATCTTGATTTTTGTATAATGTTGTTGAAAATGTTAAGATTATTTTATTGAGGCTTGCTGTGGAAAAATTGAGTGGGATCTTATGGAGAATTTTATCGCACACCCTATATACCCATTGAGTGGTTTATTGAAGATCATATTTATTTTGATGTTGGGAAAGGAAAGGTTCCATAATGATGTGATTCGGTCTTCTATGAGGTGATTCTAGGTATATGGTGGTGTGAGATTGGGTGTTTTCCCATACTATCACATGGAGTATCCAATTTTAGATTTTGGTATTCTATTAATTTTGATATTATACATGGAATGTTTAGAATTATTTTGAATTGTATCATTTCTGATGTATGATTTCTATTTTGGAATATATTTATCTCTTTTCTATTTCACTATGTTATATGATTATGTATGAATCATTATTAGATTAAGTTTGAAATAATAATTCCCTTCGGTTATTGTTGGATTTCATAGTATTAGTCTCCAACCCAAGGTGATGGGGAATACCCTCCTGGTATATCCTCGATCGTGTTAGGTACGGGTTTATAGGGTATTTGGGTACGTTCGAGATAGATTTTTTTATTTTCTAACCCATATACCATTTTAACATATGGTGTATACATTAAATGTTATTTGATTAGCTAGTAAAATATTGATAAATCTACATTCTCCACTTAATAAAAATATATGATGATAAGTCAAATTGATTCCTAAGTTAAAATTGATTATTCATTATATGAGAAATTATTTATACATATATATACATGTGGGGACCATTTATAGATTTCCTCTTGACACTTTTGCAGATATCGTGTGAAAATACATTTTTTATATTAAATGGGTTTCTATCTGTAATTTAAAACTGTCTTTTGAAAGGACTTTTCGATAAAGATATCATGTAAAATAGAGATGAAATCCAATAATTAATCATTTAATTTATATAAAAATCAATTATAATTAATATCCACGACACTTTCTCTATGATTTATCTATAGATGAATTTTAATATCAGGTATTTATTAAATTACAAATATTTTTTTGTTATTCATGTGGGCATATTGGTTATGCCATATCTTTTCTTGAAATTCATGTTATTTAAATGGAACCTATGTTCAGTTATTTTCTATTTCATGTATATTATGATTATTGATTCATGATATTTTTTGAAATACATAAACCTTAATGATCATTTGAGCTCAAATTTATTTTGTTTCTATTACCCATAATATGAAGTGGAATTATTTGAATGAGTTTTTAGGGATGTTGTTCATTTAATTTTGTTATGTATTATGTTTTATTTTATATTAAAATGAAAAATTGGTATCATGTATGTATATTTTTCTTTATAAATTATAAAATGATAATTTTTTTTGAATTTGAACCATTGTATATATTCCAATGTATTAAAATATTCCCTATCTCTAGTTTACTAGGGCATGGATCATTACATTTTGTATTAGGTTGTGTTTAGTAGAAACCATAAGAACTAGTTTAATTAAAACATATATTTCAGAACATAAATATATGATATACTTTAAGGAAATGTATATAAGAACATCATAATCTTTTTGTAAGGAATATATTATGTAGTTTTTCCTAGAAATATTCTATGTATGGATACTATAATTTGATGTAGTTCGATTACATATGTACCTAGGGGTAACAAATATGAAAAGGGAGCATTGAGATTGACCTGATGATCACCTGGTACAAGAATATAGGCCTTATCATGCACCTATTTTGACACTACTATTGGATATTATTAGGATATTTCACTTTTTCAGTATAGACAATAATGAAGTATTTGATAATAAAGATTTCTCAAACAAAATAATGTTTATAATTTTGTGATTAAAAATATTTTTTTTTAAATTTATATGAATTGTAAAAAATTATTTAGAATTATATTTTATAATTTAAATTTCATAATTTTATGATATTATCAATTATATACAATTTTTCATAAGTGGAATTTGGATAGAAGAAGGGTATCAATACTCATGAACAATATTGAGATTCCCTATTAAGGAATCCAGTAGAGAAAATATTAGAAGTTATTACATTAATGTTATATTTGGATGGTTTAATGATGTTATTACTAATAACATCTCCCAGATTCATAAACCTATTACTGATTGAGATTCCCCTATGTTAGATAGCTTTATGCGACACAAGCCCCCATCCTTTTGACATACTATTAATCTAATTGTACTTGGGAAATTAATTTAATATATAGTGAAGATATTTATGGAGTTGGTATGTGGTGAAAGGAAAAAGCTTAAACTTGCAGTATTTTTTTTAAAATAGATTCAGATCAATGGTTTTCATTGAACTAGAATACTAGGGGTGAATTGGAAATAAAAATCATGGAATGAAATGTTTGGAAGGGCACATTCTTCGAAAAATATTTCCCTTGCGTGAAAAAAGTGAAATGAATAGAATGTTATTTTAATTATCTAAAAATGAAGAAGAAATTTTTTTGTAATATAATGTAACATTTACAATTTTATCTAGATATTCCATGAATTATTTATGAAACAAGGAGTGCTTTATTGACCATTTCATTAAGGAGCTTAATCAAGTCTCTGAAGGGTTATCAAAACTCAAAAAATTTCTTCATATGATGAAATAGTTTTATGTTCTGTACGACCAAAGAATTATATAACTAGATATTATATATCCCTGTGAAATCCATAGATGAAGAGTTCAAATGAACACAATGAAAAAGGGAATCCATCATTGTAGAATAATTGAATGAAGAAATTATAACCTTGTGAGAACTGTATAAAGAATCATAATGGTAAATTCCGGAATTTAATGTGTGTCTCTGATAATTGAAGAGAGTAGGTTCACTAGGATTATTAATGAAAGGGTATTAAATAAATAAATAAGGTGCAATTATTCAATAGTAATGTTATGGGTCAGTATGATAAATAATTACCAAATAATCAATGGAATCCACCCCATAAAAGTCCAAGTGGATAAGGACAAGTTTATTAAATCACTATAGCTATGAAATTACATGGAAATCCTCCAAAATGTGATGTTTAGTTTTATAGTGAATTAACCCCTAGTTCAAGGCCAATATCAAATACCCCCTTTATAATGGTCACTATGGGATTAATGGAGTTGAAGAAACAACAAGAGGAGCTGAGTGATAAGGGACATATTCCCCTTGGTGTATCACCTTGGGGATCCCATATTCTTCTCATTAACAAGAAATATGGATCTAGGAGGTGTTGAATTTATTATTTAGAGATCAATTCAATGATGATAAAAATAACTATCCTATTCCCTTAATTGATGAAATATTCCATCAACTTCACACAGCCTAATAATTTTTATGTATTGACCTTCGTTATGGGTATCATAAATTTCAATTAAAGAAGGACTTCATTCCAAATAAATATTTTCAAATGAGGTGAGGACATTATGATTTAATAACCATTTCAATTGGGTTGAATAAATCACCACATGTTTTGATGGATATAATAATAAAAATTATCCATGGATGATATTTATTATTTTTTTGTGGTATTTATCGGTGATATTTTAGTGTATTCTATATTCTACGAGTTCCATGAGAATGAAACAATTATCATTCTTGGGAATAATAGATGGAAATATTTATATTGGAAATTTGGTAAGTGATATTTCTAACATGATGATGATTCCTTTATTAAATATATTGTATCCAAATATAGAATATCAGTAGTTTATACAAAGATAAAGGAAGTCAAATAATGTAATATACTAATGAACATAACTGATGTACATAGTTTTACTGGTTTGTATGGAAACTATTGGGAATTCCTTCTAAATTTTTCCTCATTAGACAACCAGTTAGAAAATATTACATATAAATGGTTTATTTCTTTCTGAAAATGAAAAGTGAATAAAATTTTGATCTACTAATGTAGAGATTTTTTATTTCTCATATTTTGATTCTACCATAAAAAAATAATACGTTTTCTGATATATAGTGATTCATAAAAGAAGGGATATGGTTCTGTCCTATTATAAGATGGTAATGTTATTCCCAATGAATCAAGGAAATTGAAGACTAATAAACTGAACATTTCAACACATGATATTGAGTCTGTAGCTACAATATTTATTTAAATATATAGTGAGATTGACTTTATGGTGAAATATGTGATTTATCAAAGGATCATAAAATCCTAAAATAAATATTTTTATATAATGAGATCAAAATGAGGAAATGGCGATGACATGAGCTATAAAAGGATTATGATTCCCCAATATACTACTACATAAGAAAAAAATTAGGACGATGATTCATTGAGAAAGAATGATCAAGGAATTTTGATCCAAATGATTATTTAGGGAGATCTTATGTTCTTGGATCTAGTAAATATATGAATATGGAATTATATAGGAAGGGGTTACATCACTCATTTTTCAAATTATTGTGATACCATATTTATTTGAAAAGATAAAAATATCTCAACCTGATGATGATATATTTTTGAAGAAAATGAATGTTGTGAATGATGGAAAATTAATAAACATTGTTTGTGAAGATGGTGTTATATCTGTGGAAAGGGATTTTTTTTCAATTTATTATTAAAATAAAAATATAATTTTCGGATGATGCTCATTGATGAAATTTATCCATACCATGGTATAATAATGATATATATATATTTTGGGGATCATTTTTGGTGGGATAATGTTAATCGAGGAATTGTTTTTTTATGTTTCTAGATGATTAGTTTAGGAACTTATAAATGATGTGTGACAACATCCCATAGGAGTCATGTAACATCTTACTATTACTGTGTAGTAATGTGATGACATTTCTATAGACTTTATTATAAGAAAACTAAAAACTAAAAGAAATAATGATGTAATATGTGTTATCCTTGATTGACTTACCAAATATAAACCATTCCATTATACAATAGAATATTTAACTCTTAAATAACTTTAAAGGATATATATAAATTATATTCTAAGACATCATTTTTCACATCTTTCAATTGTATATTTTTTTCCTTCTTTTATATAAAAATTTCACATGGGTCAATAGAAAGATCTTGATACTGAGATTTATTTCATAACTAACTACCATCATCAAACTAATGGATGATCCCAAAGTTATATTCAAACAATATAATTTATTTTGACTCTATCTGACATGACATTAATGTTATATGGGATTATTAGCTACCATTAATAGTGTTTTTAATACAAATTGATTACATTTTTGAAATAAAATGACATTATATAAAGAACTATATGACAAGAGATATCATAATACATTTTTTGGGATGACGGTGCTAAAAGGAAACTCATAGGACTAGAACATGTTTAACATGAAAAAATAATGTCAAAGGCTATTTAATATCACATTAAAGCAACTCAATGTGTAAATAAGAGTTATGGAAATAATCGGAGGAATGATTTTGAATTCTATGTAAGAGATCATGTTTTATTTAAATTATATCTATAGTGGGGTGTTATTAGGTTAAACAGGAAAGGGAAAAGAGACCCATGTATATCAGAACCTTTGAAATTCATGAATTAATTCATGTTTTTTCTTGTCATTTTTCTATTCCAAAAATTTTCATAGAAGTAAATAATGTGTTATGTATTTCATTTTTAAGGGAGTACATGACAAACCCAATGAATGTGATCATTAATGATAAAATACAATTAGAACATGATAGATCATTCTATGAAGAACCCATTATGATTCTTGATAATTCTAAGAAAGTATTGAGGAATCATATGACTCATCAGGTAATGATACATTAGATAAATCGAAGAATGGTGGATGCAACGTGCGAAATTAAAGATGGTATGAAGAATAACTACGATAATCACTTTAGAGGTTAATATAAATGAAATTGTGAGGATTAAATTTTTTTATTGGAATAATGTGAAACCACAATAAAATACATTATATTGTTTTAGAATAAATTTAATTATATTGAAAGATTATGATTCACGCAACACCTATTTAAAAAAATGATACTCTACTAAAATATTATTTGAACATTATATTTATAACATTAATATTAAACATGTTTTTTAATAGAATTATATAAATAAATATATATATATTTTATCACATACAATTTTTATCTATTTATTATAAATAAAATAAGAATCATTAAAATGAAAATGAAATGTTACTTAAAAACTTTTAGTTGTTCTAAAAGAAGGGTTAGTCAAATTTCACACAAATAATTTAAAATCACTTTTAACCAATATTAGAAAATTAATTTAATAAAATGAAATATATACTATAAATAAGAATATCAAAATTATATTAGGGTTGTTTTTCAGATTATTTTGAAATGTATTATTTTTCAATGAATAGGGAAAAATACTAATTTTTAATTGAAAATTCATTTTAGTTTAAATTATTTATAAATAAAATTTATTTTTTAACAGTTATTAATGTTAAATTAGTTAAATAATATATATTTTAATTAAATTTAGGTCATTATAATAATTTTTCTATTATATTTTTATATAAAATACCTGTAAACTTTTGAATATTTTCTCTTTGAAAACCCATTTTCTCATCGCAAATGTGTGGATATTTTAATATATATCTTTACTGTTATGTTAATTTAATTTGGAAAAATTTATTCTTATTTGGAATGAAAATAAATTTTATTATCTAATAATGTAATCTTAATTTTTGAAAATAATTAATAGTGAAAATAGTAAAAATTAATTAATGGTGAAGGTAAAAATGGATTTATCGGGGTTAAACTAAAATGATAAGGGTTAAAATAAACTATAAATTTGTATGAAATCTATATTATGTCCATATTTGGAACCTATAATGTCTAAGGCTCAAAAATATTACATTTTGGACTGTTTTCCAAGTGGAAAATGTGGATGCAACATTTTTATTCCAAAAAATAAAAGCATTCCACTCATCTCACAAATAAAAGGCAACCCTCTATGATATCTTATTTCTGAAATAAAACCCTTTCTGTTAAGAAAATATGTACCCAAATAAATCTCAAACCTCCGTCCCCTCATCTTAGAATCATTATTTTTGGAACATATAAAACCTATGAAGGCTTTTGGTTAAAACCTAAAGAGGTTAAATAAAGAGGAGGTAACTTCTTAAATGGTCATTTTTAATTTATTTATTCCCCCATCAAATTAATATATTAATAAAACACTATGATATAATAAACTAAAGATTTGACATATAATTTTATATTATGGGGTTTTCAATGACCTTTATCCATCCCAACATCATTCAAATGGTTTACAAAATCATCATTCATGTGTACAATAGACTAAAACCCCACGAACATATGTCATTCATTTTACAATTAACTCATTTCACTATTGGTTATAATTTTGGATTTAAAGTATATATATTATATTTATAACATAATTAATCATTTGGATACATTTTATAACATATGTATGTTTATTTCCCATTCTTTAGGGGATACTATAATGTTAATCATGTATATGGATAACAACCGCCCCACGAAGCATTCAGATTCATCTTTCACTAATGATTTACATGGATGGTGAAATTTTTTTTGTTAATTAATATATGTGATATAATTTAAATAATTATAAAATTAATGAAATATTTATAATTCTTAAAATATAATACAATAATTTTATTGTTTTACCTTTCACTCACTGAATGATGATAACATCGTTCATGTACGTGTTAACTACAACATTCACGAGCTGATGTGACTCTATTTTCATCACCACATAATATTTATCATACGTATAGGTATATTTAAATATATAAAATAATAATATTATTAGTATAGATTGTTATAATGTTACTTACCTTATTTTAATGATGATCTTTGAATGGTGGAAACATTACTCATGTTACATGCGACCTACCGTCTACATTATTGTAACAAAATTATTTTTGAGAAATTTTCATTCATTAATGGTATTAAATTTATGATTTACATAAGAATATATTAATTATGACATTATTTTTTTATAGAATATGTAACTATATAATATTTATAGGAACATTAACTTTGATGAAAAAGAACTAATAAGAGACCAAATCATTAAAAAACCAAAATAATGATCATAATTAAAGATTATTAATTAACAGGTGATACGCGTATTTAAAAGATTATATATAAATTATAAATATTAATATGGTTATGGTGTAAGTTAATTACATATTTAAAATCATTTCATAGGAGATTAAATCACATTCATCAAAAAGTAAGGACGAGGTAATGGATTTCATAATTAAATTTCAATTAGGTTAAACCTCTACTTTATTGATTATATCATGAAAATATTATGTTTATAATGATAATTTATAATTTTTTGTTGTATGTACACTTGTTTATTTGTATTAAAATATGATACACATAATCAATTAATTTATTAATCTCTAATTCAATGATATGATATTTGTAAGGTACTTCATCTCAATTTCTATTCATTGAGCCATATTGTAAAATTATGCACCAATTAACGTTTTTGTGGGGTGTATAATTCTCCTTTGACATGTAATTCCATGATTCATTTATAATTCATGTAATTTAATGTATCACAAAGAACTATTTCATCAATGTTTATTTGAAATTAAAATTACCAAGTGGTAAAATTTGTTGAACAATATAACATTTTTTGGGATTGTTAACATTTTCTTAGAACAATCACTTTCATGTAATAATTTTCCATTTAAAATTAAATTTATCTTAAATACCCATTTTCTTCCATGATGTATAGGATTATTTCCTAAATAGTATATAATTTTTATATAAAATGTTTACTTGGAATTTTATTTTATTTACTCTAGAAGTATAAAAAAATTACGCTTTACTCAATATTGATATTTGAAGATAAATAATATTTATTCATGAAATAAATATATAACTTGATATAAGAGGAATGATTTTGAAATTAAGCTATGGGTAGGACTTGTTATAGATAGAACCTATATACATCATTAGGTTTCATGAGACAATAGTGTTGTACAAATTGTAAAGGTTTTTACCTATAGTCTTAAACCACCATGAGAAAGGTCTTTATAGAAGAGGTTTCGTGTTCCTTAGAAATGAAGTCCAGTTGTTAAGAAATTACATTATTAATTATTTATATATTATTATTATCCATGATATTTTCACAATTATATCATATTTGGATGTATTTAATTATTGTTTATTGATTAAATGTCTTGACTTTTTAGATATTTAATATTTCATAATGATTATGTATTATCTTATAATGATAGTCACGTTATTTAAATATCAGTTGTGTTCTGTTATTTACCTTTTATTATTGATTATGCATATTGATTAATGATAGACTCCATTGTACTTAAACCATGTTGATCATTTGACCTCACTCTTATTTTTTTCATTTCCATAGGATATGTATAATAATTCTTGGAAATAGCTTTCAAGGATGCAGTTCACATGATTATATTATTTATTATATTTTATTTTCTATTCCCTATGTAAAATGAGTGTCATATTTATATCTGGTTGTAAAAAACGTTTAAAATGATCGGTATATCAGAATTTGACCCTTAATATCTATGATAGTGTAATTTAATAATCACTATCTCTAGGTTACAAGGGTTGAGTTTGTTACACTTTTTTTATATTTATTTATGTTATATTTCAATTTTCAATTCAAATTTCATAAAAAATAAATAAATTACATTTTCAAATAAAAAAGATAGTGAAATAATTTTAGTAATCAAGTGATGTATCTATAACCACTTCATTTTAGGGTAAAATTTTTTCTGTACTATAAGTGAAATAATTTGGTATGAATTTATTATTTTTGATCATGATGATTACCACCTTGAGTAACTAACATTAGACAACCATTTTCATAATGACCCAACTCATTGTAATGAAAAAATCTAACTACCGTCTAACTATCTATTATTTTATATAATGTCTCGTATGAAAAATTCTAATTAGAATCACCAGCCACATGGATGAAAATTATATATAATTAAAACATTCATAATACTATCATAAATTTTTTAACATTAATTTTCCCATATTTGGTCCTTTTTTATGCTCGCCTCCTGATTTAGTTGTTAACAATTTGTCCTTTTCTTCCCACTATGACTGCATCTTATTGTTGTTTTCATGATGTACATAATTTACAAAAAAAATCATCTCAAAATTCAAATACAATTTCATAACATACTCATAGATTTTAAATTCATGAGAGGCTAAATATCATCACAAACGTGGTTTTAGAGAACATTAAAATTAATCAATTTTACTTTCATGGTCATGAATGAATCCTTGATCACTCCCGACCAGTCTAGAAAATTTTTCATCGTAAGAGGAGTATGTGTCCTCTAATTTTTCAATTATTATAATAATTTCCATTCCATTATATGTCCAATGACATTAGGGAAAAATTTATCAAAAATATATTATCACAAACAGTGCACTCCATGGTATCAACATTAATATTTTTCTTTTTTATATATAATTGTAGACCTCCACTAGTCGAAATAAATATAAGAATAATAAAAATGAGTTTACTTCTGATTCAATCAACATCCCTGTACATTAAATATATTCTTCAATGAATTTATCCATCTATCATCATTCACTTGTTTTGAATATCTATAAAAAATAGAAGGCGAGGTTGGATGAAATTATCTATTATTGATATATTAATCTACTGAGAATAACATTTATCACATTCACAGGATCCATAAATTTTTTAAATCATTAATTGAAATAAAATTTTCATAAATCGTATATATTTGTGTTCAACTATTTTTGTTTACTCATTTGGAAAGATATTATACTCTTATTACCTTCATACCACATTCGATATGTTTCCTCAATAGAAAATAATTCTTGATAATAAAATGTTTTAGATAAAGCAACATAGAAATCATTAAAACAAATCTCATGATAACATAACTATAAATTAGAATATATTATCATAGAATTTTAACATCAAACAAATATTTAAAGTTATCTAAACCATTTACATGATACCAACTATAACACATCACAACAAAAACAATGAATACATATAAGTTTAATATAAATTATTTCACATTCTTATAATCCCATGATATTTTAAGATTATATTCTTTTTGAGAAATAATAAAAACAATACATAAATAAGAAGGCACTTCAAAAAAGGGTGTATTTTTTTTCAAAAAAATGGTTCGTAAATTTAAACCATGTTTTTGTTCCATAGTCGTTTCCTTCTTTTAAGATGAGTATCTATATTGAGGTGATTAACTTTTATATAGTTTATTCACATCCATAGATATTTTGAAAAACATATGAAAACATGTTATGAGAAACAATATTAGTAAGGGGTATATAAATTGTAAAGTTGTTGGTTTATTTGGAATGATTGAAACTAATTTTTTTTCATTATACATAATGAAATTTAATTACATAAATAAACCATAGCCATATGTGAAAAAAAATATCATATAAAAACCATTAACACCCATGAAAATTATATAAGTCCCAAAATTGTATCTTTACAAAAACATTAAAACCTATGAAAAATGTTTTACCTCTCTATCATGGTGTTTTCATGCCTAAAAAATCGGTTTTTATCTAATTATTAAATTTTAGTGAAATTAATACTGGTTAATTTGAAATTAGGGAATAAAATTAATGGATTAAATAGATATTTTAATCTTAGTTCAACTAGGACATGTTGATATTGTTGAGGGTTTGTACATTAATTATTTCATTTTTTTATCATGTAATTATGATATAACATGTCATGAAACCCATGAAAGTTATTTGTAGATAAAAATATTTAAGAATTTTTCATTATCTAGAAATATCATTCCAGTGTAGAGACACCGACCAGTCCATCGAAAACATTTAATCTTCATAATTCATAGTGAGTCTATTATCTAGCTACTGGAAGAGCACTATCCACCTAATGCCAATTTTAGTTGTGTTCTTTTTCTTCCATAATGTCACCAGCCATCCATGGTCATGTCGTGGATGGTTGGTTGTGGTTTTCTAGAACCCCATAAGTCCAGGTGACCAAGCAACTAATCGAGGAGGTGCACTAGGTATCCCATGGGGTTGAGACAAAATGTACAATGGTTCATTTATTATTGGGCATAATTCTCCAAATGTATTATTGTTTGGTATCATTGAGCTTGATCAATTTTAGAAGATTCATAAGAATTTTAATGCCAATATATAGTGTCCAAAAATTTCAAAGAAGGAATTTCAGTTACAAATAATTCCAATATGATCCTTGATTCAAAATTGAATCTATATCATATTCTCTCAAGTTCTCTCAATGATCAATCACCATTCCCCATTATTCCCAAATCCATATCTCCTATATCATAACTGTATCTCTCATCCCAAATTTTAAAATTCTTTTGAGATATTATGGAGATGAATTGTGAAGGGGTTTCTAATGGAAACCTCTATCTTCTCATCACCTTATTCAATGGGTTCTCACTACTTCAAAAGTGAGACTTGGGTTTCTTGGAGGCCAAAAAATATCAAGAGGGTGGTAACATACTATAATATGTTAGGATGTTTTTATTGATAAAAAAAATATGAAGCTAGAAATAAACAAAACTTTCACCTAAGGGGTTTACAAGTAAGCTCTCACAATAATATATTTCCCTACTCCTTTATCTAATGATGTTTTCTATATTTTTTATTTTTAAACTTTTCATTATTCAATATCAACACACATAATTCCTTATTAATGATATGATTATCTCCACCATGCATAACCACTTATTTTATATTCAAAATAACATTCTAATATGTATCATATTTATCAATTTTGTCACTTTATTGATTTAAAAATTTATTACTCCATCATTTCAAAATCATTTAATTTTGTAATATAATTTTTCATTAACACTAATTATAAAATTTTAAATTAACGACCAATTTCTATTATTATTAGACCATCAACTTGAATAAAAGAGTTATTTAAAATGTTTTTTATTTTTTTTAAAATTATTTTTCATTTCTATTAATATTAATCAATTTAAATGTATGATTAAATGATAGAATATACCTTCTATACTCCTGATCAGTTCATTGATGGAATAAAATTACCTTCTTAGAATAATTCATTTTCAACCCTTTATGGAATAATTATTGAACTAAGTGGGTAAATGGTTATTGAAGAATATATTCCACTGAATGACGTATATGATATGTTTACTCCTTATGATATTAAAACCTATTATCATAATATAAAATATATGGAAAATTTACATTCTTTTCTTTATGAAAATGAACTTAATCCCATATATACTTGAAAAAATACCCTTTAAAATAAAGAAATTTCATAAAGCCACACATTAAGTAACAAATAAGGATAATGATACTCCTTTATACATGTATATGTATGATTTTATAATATTTTATAAAAATTCAAATGAATCCATTAATAGTATGTTTACATGATTCATTGACATTTCAATATTTGATTGTCTATTGGTATTGATTTATATACAGAATCCCTAGAAACAAATATACTATGGATCCTAAAAAACATTTGGGAACCAAAAGTTACTACTGTAAAAGTGAAAATAGAATAAATAAAAATGGACATTAAAGAACTTATCGAGTACCAAATGACTTATAATATTACAAAGAACAGACAAGATCAAAAATGGGGGAAATTATAATAAAAATAATCTTTTTCAATGATTTAAATTATGATACATATATTGGTGAAGTTCAATACATTCATCATCTCGCTATGTACTTTATGGAAGGTTTCAAGAAAAATTAATTTTCCAATTGAACCGATAAGGTATATGAGAAGGTAAAACTATAAGTGACACAATGTGAGTGAATGAAAAAAAGTCACATCAAGAAGGAATCCCCTATCTACAAAATAAATATTTAGCGAATGAAATGAGGTTATAATTCCTTAAATATTATATCATATATTATAAAATATGGCTCATTGGGCTCAAATTACTAAACCACTTCATGTGACATAAGTCCTATGTTCCTTATTGAAAATTTTGATGCAGGAATTGAGGTTAATACCCTTATTACTATTTTCCTCCCTTCCTCTTATTCTCCTAATTATTTCCCAAATTATTTTTATTATTTTTAATTAAACAAAAAAATTTATTGATGTTGTTTTCTTAATAAAATGTATGTTATTTTATATCATACATAAAAAATGAATGTGTTTAATAATGAAGTGAGTACAATAGGAAATGTGAACATCAAGATTTGATTCTCTTCTTAGGTATGAATGGGATTTTAAAAAAATTTATGTCTTTAATTCGATTTATTTATTGATAGTTTGGAATAATCATAATATTTATCACTCTAGTCCTTATAACATTATATTGTTCATTGAGGATCTTTTTACATTATCAATGGAATCAATTTTCATCTTGGTTTCATCAGGAATCATAAGTTTATAAAAACAAATGCATTGTCATTATTTATGATCATTATAAGATAATTATCATGAATAACAACATGAATATTTACTATCAAGATATATCAACTAGAAAAACTATCTTGTTATCCTATAGTTCGTACAGATGAAATAGTTTCTGCCACATTTCAGCCTATATCTCTCTCATTTTAACCAATATCAATCTTGGTTCATCATATGTAAAATTGAGTTGGGTTATCTCATACATTATATACTAATATGAAAAATTGAGATCTATAATTGTGATAAAATGTTATTAAATATTCCAAATTGGAAAATAATTTAAATATATTCTCTAAAAATTAATCGTATTCCATATCATGGAAAGTACATGTCAATTAACATGTACCGTCACTTATTAATATTTACATTCCCATCTATGTTATCCATGGTCCATATCCTATTAGGGTATGTAACATAAAAATACTCAAATCCATATTAATGGTTTATAAGGATAATGTGAATCAACCAAATTAAATATCCTCAGAGTGTCAAACTATGTATGCAGTTAGGCCTCTTAGTCATGTACCAGGTAACGATCAAGTAAATACCAAATCATTTTGTTTTAGGGGTTTTAGCCTGAGGAACATGTATTCTATATCCTTCATCCACTTATTTTATCAATATAGGGATTTAATTTATAGGATAAATAAAATGTGTATACGTTACTAAAAATTTAGAATGTTAAAATATACTCATAAGTATCACTAATAATTTTCCATCAACATTGAACTAAATTTAACTATTCAAAATCTATAAAATATTCTATACTAATTAATGCATTCTTAATTGTTATCAATATATTTTATATCATGAAAAACCATATACTATCAACCATTTAATCATACTCAAAAAACATTAAAAAAATATCTAATGTTATATAATCACTTCTTTATTACCAATTGTAACACTCTAAACCTAGACTCATGGATCTTCTTCCATAAACACCTGTTTTACGTAATAGATTTGATACCAACTATAGAATGAAATAAATAACCATTAAATTATTTCTTGGATTGAAGTTAATAATATATTACACACATACCCATGGACATTTTGGTTTATATATTTAGATATTTAAAGAAAAAAATAAAAAAACCCATGCCTTTCTCAAATAATTGATTATTTAGACTATATAAGAAACTAATTAATCCATAATAAGTCTTCACTATCTCCCATAAATTCTCCATAAAAATACACTATAATAAATTTCAAGTGTAACAGTTTTCTTCATTACCCAGGGAAATAGAAATATAAGAAAGGGTGGGATTAATAACTTAGTAATGTAAAATATACATCTAAGTAAATAAATGTATATTCATGACATTAATATTATTGAATGTTTATGTAAACATAATAATACCATAATAAAAATAAAAAAATATATAATATATCCATTGATTTAAATGAAGATAATTTAGTCACATGGATAATTATATGTGGGTCCTTAGTGATGAAATAACTAATTTCAAATAGTTAATTCCATACCATAATGAAAGACATCATGATATTTGACATTAGGATCTTAGATATCCGGATGTAATCATTAAGTAAATATTTTATTATTTGTAGGAATACACCAAAATTGCATTACCTATTTTTCCCATGCCACCTTTCAAATAATTGAGGGGCTATATAATACTGGGAATCACCCATTATGTCCTTATGTCTAATGAATTCATCATATCTGTTAATGAGTAAACAATAAATTATCAACTATACCCATAATAATTAATATTTAAATAATAATATATGGAATGCTAGTAATTTTTTCCTTTTCAAATAAAGATATAACATGATCACAACCCATCATGAGAAATATTTTCGATGGTTAAACAATAAACAGTCAGTATTCCAATAAGAAAATACATTAGTTTAAGAATATAAACAAAGAATTTTTTTCTCCATGTCAATAAATGGGATAACATGATCATAAATAATCCATAGAATAAAAGTTGATGGTAAAACAAAAAATATTAAACTGTAAAATAATAAGCATTATTTTAATTAAAATATATAAAATTCTAATAATATTACCCAGGTCAATACAAGGTATAGTGTAACACACTTTTATGTAGGAGAGGATGATAAAAACTCAATGATTGAGAATTGAGTTATAAAAAATAATTACCCTTGGGTAAGAGAACTAAATCAATAGACACATGAATAAGGAAACATGTTATTGAGAGTAAATCCCATGAAATAAAAAAATAGAACAAATAAATCAATGTGGAGTAATTAAACCTTGAAAAGAAAAAATAGTAAAAAAATGTATTATTTATCAATGAATAAGAATTGATACCGTCAAATCATGTATGTTTGTACCGATTCATTCTATAATTTTATGAAATTTTCTAAATAATTAATTTATGATCATTAAATAAAAAATCAAGAACATTATTACAAACTATAAAAATGTATACTCTTTATTTTCAATCATTGAACACACACAGACCCACAGACATATACACACATATATATTGTTTAATTGTACCTATTTTCAACACCATTTGTATGTAATCCTTATCAATTCACATTGGTTTCATAAAATATGTGTTAGTATATTAACGTTTTACTATATAAATCTCTCTTAGATTATTTAAGGTATTAGAATAGACATTCCATATTATTTCATAATGATAAAATTTTAATTCATTGTGATCATTGTTATTAACGATGATGATAAAATTCATGATGGGCAGGTTTTGGAGATTCTTAATAAAAAAGGAGGTTTTATTAATTAATGTTGTCAATATTTAAATAACATTACCTAGACAAGAAAACATTTGTTATATAATTATATCATATTATTCCAGTAAAATTGTTTTCATAATTATCATTGTTATAAATTCATTATAATGTTCAATTAGTTTGTCAAACCGACTCAATCATTAATCTATACTGATTAATGGATGATTATAAGGTGCTTTAGTTATAATATTTTTATAGTAGAAGATTAATGATCTTATTTTTCTCTAAGTACACTCATTTTAAAAGTTTAAATTAAAATTGTATTTTTATCAAAATATTATCATATTATCAAATATTAAATCCCATATCCATAGTTATAATATAAATTTAATTTATCTGTTAAGAATATTTACACGACCATCCATGAACGTTGGTAATGAAAAAAAGGAATAAACCATTCCATAGAGGTTATAGTTCGCACGTACACATGGATGTTGACTTTGATTTCATGAAAAAACATGATGATGAAATATTATTTATTGTTCTAGATTCTAAAAAAAATATTAATATCATAATTATTTATTAAAATACCCACTGTAACATACTTTTACGGTGGTGATGTATTTCAAAACACATTCTCTCATGGAGGTAATAATCCACACAACACACAAATAATGGTGTCGTTTTTCATATTATAAAAAATAGAAAAGGTGAATGAGGATTATTCCAAAAGTATTATAGCATTATGTATATAGCCAATTCATATGTTTTTAATTATTTTCATTCAAATTATATTTTTAAATTTAAAAATTAAATGAAATATGTTATGTAAAATTGATTTTTGACATTGAAATCCTTGAGATTTTCTTGGAATATCCTTTGTAAATGGATGAAATATAAAAATCTATAATTATCAGAATCTCAAGATAGTGAAATATAATATTTTAGAATTAATAAGTTATCTGTTATCCAAATTTGGTTAAATATCTTAATAAAGGGGTGAATTTGGGTATGAAAAATTAAAACAACTACCCTTTCAAATCTTGTTTTGTTGCTTCACATAAAACTCATCTCACTACTTCCTCAATTGGAATTCCTTATTTCTCTTTATCTTAGTCACTAACAGTAAAAAAGTTCACCATCTTCATTTTTTTACTAACTATTCTTTGATGCGATTCATCTATATTCTATAGACTTTTAAGTCTCTTAATTTTCATGAATTTACATATCCTCAACTATTGGTAGATACTCTATTAGTATAGATAAATTTAATTTGGGAACTATCCAAAAACAATCCTTTTTTCCTTCATGAACTATCTTGAACCACGTTGTGCAGTGATTCATGGTCCACCACATATTACACATATATCTTCTTCTTCTACAGGCCACAAATTCTCTCAAAAATCATCTCTTCCTATGATGGACTCTTCTTCCACAAGACATTTTTCTTTGTGAGATTTAGAGCCCTACAAAAATACTTTCATAAACCATTCCACAAACCACTTCACTTCTCAAAATCCTCCCTCGTGAAGCACTTCACATCACAAAATCATCCTTCAAGAAACACTTCAGGCATTTCTGAATTTCTTCCTAAATTAATGATATTATCAAATTCAATTATCTCTACCTAATGTTCTGATCAATAGTTCTTATATATGGAAAAAGATCCAAAAAAGTCACTAATATAAAATACCCAAAATATCGAGGCGGTAAAACCTTCACTGCATACTATGTTATGCGGTCTACATATCACATTTCTTCTTTCCTCATAGGTGTTGATGCCTTTTGAAAACAAATCATTGTCTCTTACCTAAAAATGACCTCCTTCTAGTGAACCACATGCCTCTTGCAAATTGTGAGTTTCCCGTGAAAATTTTTCCCATACATGGTCTATGTTGGATGCTTCGTGGTCCACATAGCATTGTTATGCAGAAATCTAACTTTATCAAATTTCCATATATGTTCCATGAATATGATGTGTAGTCCACCAAATCCTTGTGTGAAAAAAAGAATACTAATTTGTGTTCATCTGTCTTTTTCAACAAACAGAATCCCCCCAAAAACATTGGGAGGATGCCTTGAAGGAAATTTTCCCAAAAATCTCACCCACTGGGTTTGTTGTCAACTCTTCATATTTTTCATAACTTGTTAAATAATCTTCCATATTCTACCAAAATTATTTTCTTGCGATTATGATTATAATCAATGATTTACTGAACACACAGTCTATTCCCACATGATCCATGCTCAGTTTGAGAAATAAGAGTATAATGAAAAGTTCAAAAAAAAATCACTTCATTACATTCCAAAACCACTAATCTTCTTTACATACGAACCTCATCTATCATAACATATTACTATTGATCGACCAGTTATAGCATCAACATATTTAATACTCCCCCAATATCACTGCTCCCCCTTTTATCTTCTCCCCATATCTTGATTAATACATTCCTCTCATTTTACAGCTACAATTTCTCTCCCTTTGTCAAAAAACCTAAAGTATATTACTTTTAATTATAAAATAGGTTAATGAACACATATTAACACATTTAGGAAAAAAACCATATATTAGGGAGAGGGGGTCCCACACTAACTGTAACACCCCAAGATTTCATAGTATGTTATTTCTTCAAAATAATTCAATAACTTGAATTACACGCAACACCGAGTTCAATCACACCATGAATTACAAATAAAAAAGCCATTAAAAGAGGTCATGAATAGAATTAACTACATTTTAAACTTTATATAATCCTTATAATTTTAGAATCCATATTATGAGTTTCTTAGTCATAATGCAAGAACAGATTCATTTTCAGTATTACACTTTTATCAACTTTTAATAGTGAAACCTTTTTAAATAAAATATTTTAAACTTTTTGACTAAATGGGGACATCAAAAATTTAAAATGAAACATCCCAAGCTTACACGGTATGCTTTCCTTTGAATAAAACAGTAGCGTGTGTTGTACGCAACTTCGAGTTTTAACACACACCACAACCGATCAAACTAGCCGTTATGAATAGTAATACCTAATTTTTGAAATTATATATATTTTATATTTTAAAATGGACTTCATTTTTGGATTCGGAATATCGAATTTAGCCTAAGGTGAAATTTTGGTACTTTTTGGATAACTTTCATATTTTGATGAATAGTGAAAATTACTAAATTTTAATTAAAAACAACTTTTTTAATCAAAATAATTAATAGTGATAAATTATGAATTTAAGTAGTTTTAAAGTATATTTAGAATATATTTTTACCATTTAATATAATGTTGGTCATTGGACATAATTTTACAATTAAACTGAACATAAACAAGTGTCAATCTTTTGATAGTTATTACCTCTTAAAAACACGCTTTTTGTTTTGACAGCGGGAATTAATTTTAAATTAATTTCTGCCACTTCTGTGTTTTGAATTTAGAAAAATGGATTCCATATTTGGAATCAGGATGTTCAAATTGTGTAAATAGGTAA
The DNA here is from genome assembly GCA_963277665.1 of Viscum album. NCBI lineage: Eukaryota > Viridiplantae > Streptophyta > Magnoliopsida > Santalales > Viscaceae > Viscum > Viscum album. Next base: position 899,390,896 of record OY728138.1, read on the forward strand.
CTTTTATTTTTAGACATTTTGAATAATTACTGCGGTAAATATTTTATTTACCATGGTTAAGGGTAAATACGGTAAATAAGGGTTAAAAGATAATATTATAATAATACTAAATTACCCTAAAACGTGTCTTAACCCTATTGGTTGATACATGGTCGACCATGGGAATCTTTGGGTCTATTCTGGGACCCCATGGATCCACTTGTGAGTGATAATGACACTTTATTTTAATTAAGTTAAAATGAATACAAAAATGGCATAAGCTTACATCTTTTAGAAGAAGAATTTTTACATAAGGTTATACATGTTTTATTTTTGATTATAAATATTCATTAGAAAGCTAAAAAGATTTCCTACATAATGATATTTTATTTATAATTTTTAGACATTAAATAATTTATTTTATTTATGACACAATGATGATGCAGTAATTACTATAATAGTGAAAAATTAAAATAAGTGATATTATAAATACCCAAATAAATATAATATGAAACTTTTAATTAATTAAAATACTTTTCTAGGATACTATGATATATTATGATTGATTTAATTGACTTTGTTCGAAGTAATCAATCTGTTATGAGTTTCACAAAAATCAACTAATGAATAGTTTCAAAATTGACATAAAAGAGTTCTTAAAACAAATATTATATTATTAATTGATATTAAATTCCTAAAAATCTAAGGTTCGGCCAAGATACTTATATCATGATAGGTTAATCATTAATGGACCACTTGGGGGTCTCTTGGATGTATATGGTAAGTTTATTAACCATATAATATAAAAATACAAAGAGACATTGTAAAAGTGAAACTAATTAACTTAGAGTTAATACTTAAAGATAAGGTTAATATAAGTACCCAAACCTGTCTAAATTCTATTGGATGAGTTGTTTTCGACCCATCCCCACCTCAACCTTTGAATAGTCAACTTTGGAGCCATTAGAAACCGAATATGAATTTATTATAAATTAATATTTCTAGCTTTTCCAAAGGTGCCCCTCACCCCTCTTATAAAAGGGCACTCCTCCTTCTCATTTCCTCACACCTCTCAAGCCACTTGGCTCGTCCAAACTCTGCCCAACTAAGCTCCCCACATCCCTCTCCTCCTCCTTGAAGCTTCCCCTTAGGCAGAAAGCATTTTAATAAGTCCTTTGGTTCCAACCAAAGTGAGTTACCTAGATTAAAGGTAACGATTTCTCTTAAATTATTTTCATTTATTTTGCTTCTCCAACCCCCAAACTCTTTTTATTTCCTTTATTTGGTAACAACACCAGTATCCAAAATATACTATGATGTTGTTATAAGAAGTATTCAAACTACACATACACACAACGCCATCTAATGGATGATGAACATAATGTTTCTGTGGATGGCAAACTAACGCCTCACGAAACGATGATTGTTCAAATACATCTTACCACCTTTCATGGTGGCCATTATGATGGCACTGTAATTAAATATGATATTAATGATATATATTTTATATATAAGCTTCTGTAATTCCATTTTATTTCATACCATTATTCGTTTCATGTTGTATATACATACGATAATTTCATTTGAGGAAGTGCGGACTACCGCCCCCTTAAAATGATATGACTCGTTCATACCACACATGGAACGTATAAAGGATGGTGTTAATGAACTTAAGTAACATATATAAAATATTATATTATACTGGAATAGTAATATACCTATGTATCATTTGGATTTGATTCATTTAAAATGAAAATCAAATGGAAGTAGCGTTCGTGCGTACGTACGGACTACCGTCTCCACGAACGCGATAAGATTCATTCTCCATCATATCCATTCAAGTATTATTCTCATTTTAGGGTTAAAAATAATGTTAATATCATTCTGATTATGAATAAGATATAATCTATCCATTACAAACATGTCTTACGTAACCAAACATTTAAGAAGAACGAATCGATTATCACCCGAAACGACGATAATACTAAGATATTATTAATAAAGCAATGTTAAAAGATCATATATGATATCATATTAATGTATATGATTCTTGTATAATTTAATAACAATTATTTCACCATTATACAGGATGTTAACCTACCACAACCAAGGAAAAGTACAAGGTAAGGGTTATTTCACAATCTCTTCATTATCCGAGGTTGTTTATATGTAATAATCTACTGGGATCTCTTTATCATCCACATCCATGTTTCTAAAAAATGTATTTCAAAACATTTTTACTATTTACAAGAATATGGGTTAAAGTCATTTATACCTTTTTTTGACTTTTTATAAGAGGTTTATAAAGGAATCTTTCTGTCGTTTTCAAAACAAGGTCCTTTTTAACCTTTTCGACAGAATTGAGGTAAGAATGTTTTTTTTAACTTATACGGCGGGTGCGGTTATTTTTCGCCGTTATAAAATCTTCAAAGCTTTCCTTACAAGCTTATAAGAATATTTTCAAAGAAAATGTTTTATTTTATATGGATCTTAAATGATTTCAAAATAAAAGGAGATATTTCTTTAAAAAGAATTTTGATTTCATCTATGTCAACATCCTTTGATGGATTTTAAGATTATTTGAAGTTGATTTATTATGATACAAAACTTCTATATTGTATTGAAGGTTTTGTGATATGTTTGACTGTGGATGTGCTATTTTTATACCATTCATAGTTTATTGTGAAAGTATTGACATTTCGTATGCTAGTTTTAATACGAATGTTTATGTTATGTTTAAACCTTTTCATATGGGAATGCATTGGACTTAATAAGTGACGGGTGGAGCCCGCTATAGCTCCTCGATGCATCGGTAGGTCTCATGAGACAAACTAGTGTCTTGGCACAAGGCCTTGACAAAATCTTATTTGTAGTCTTGGCACGAGGCCTTGGCTATGTGGTTATGATAGTCTGGCATTATGCATTCCAACATTATGAAAGTGGTTATTGATTTTTGCATGTGATTATTCGATTAGTAGAATATCCATGTGAACAAGTAAATGGCATTATTTCATTTTACTTTTGCCATACTATGTTGAAGTTCAATTTTAAAAGGCTTTTGTTTTAGTAATTCATTGCCTTAAATGTTTATGCTTATTTTGAATGTTCCGCTATATTGTTATCCTTACTGGGCATTTGAGCTCACCCCTTTTCTATGTTTTATTTTTCCCAGGTAGTGAAGAAGTAAATTATGAATGACTTGCAGGGATATTATGAGGGGTTAATAGTGTGGATATGAAGACTTTGTTGTTGTAGTAGTTTTTCACCTTGAAATGTAATGTAAAACTTTATGATTATATCTAGTGTTTCCAAGGCTACTAAACCAATCGGTCTTTCGAGATTTGATCTTCTTGTGATCATGCCAATGTTATGTAATTAATGCACCGACTCTGGGCAACTGGGGTCAGGGCGTTACAGTCGGTATCAGAGGAAGTTTAGTACAAACCTTGGAAGCTAGATTTAGATAAACTCTGATTAGAACACGTAGACCTAAGATGAACTTTGAGGATTAGTGTAGAAGAACTTCCTAGAATTTTGGTATTGTAGAGATTTTGTGAGTTTTCCGAGCAATACATCCCTGTCTGGATACGAGCAGGTAGAGGCGGCTCTGGCACAGATGTACCTAGGGGTAAAACCCGAAAACACCGCTTTGAGCTAGACTCGAACGGGAACTGGTGCACGACAACGGGCCTTGCTGCACTCTTGGTTACGACACTCCCGGGGGATATGCTTAGGATAACTCTCATTTTCTTTACAAATCATTATGAAGGGTTTATGAGTATATACTTCCTCAAAGAAAACATTTTTATGATTATGGATTATATCCATAAATAGTTCAATTTATGTTAAGTGTTTTATAAGTATGGGATTATGTATTTTGATTCATAAACTGATCTAGTGTATGCCATTGTTTAGAAATGGCGCCTAGTAGAAGGAATGAGAACTCTAGCAATGCACATGATCCAAAGAGAAGGAAGGATCATATCTTTCATGGTCTTAAGCTAGAATTTATAAGAGAAATAGTCTCCCATGTATTATCATTATATGAAGAAATAATATCATGTGTTGATAAGATAAGTAAAGATTTTACTGAGTCCTATGGATTTGAAGGGAAGCAAGAGAAGAAAAGGATGGAAGAGAGAAAGATGGATAAAGGGAAGAGGGAAAAGAAGAATTTTCCCATATGTGGTAACTGTGGAAAGAAACACCCTGGAACTTGCCTGAAAGGAATGAGAGTTTGTTATAAGTGTGGAGAAAAAGGGCACCAAGTACGTAACTGCAAGGGTAAGAAAATGGTTTCAAATGTACAATGCTTCATTTGCAAGGAGTTTGGACACTACACGAACCTATGTCCCAGTCATCAAACTATGCCGCAAATGATGTTATTGGATAATAATCAAGTTATGATACTACCATAGATGAAGAGGAATGATTAGAATTCTTATGTTGATTATGTCAATTGAGTGTGTATCAACAATTTACTTGTTATAATAATTATGGAGTATGTAAGGATTGTACTGCAGTACTATTTCATTAAGGACTTGAGATTGTGTGGAACAACGAAAAGTGACTCAATAGCAGGATAAATTTTTGGAAAATATATTGTTGAGAGAATGATAAGTCATAATATAGTTCTGATACTGAGGTAGTGATTTTGGAATAATATGTGATTGTTTGGGATAAATTATATTGGATATTCTTGACTACCTTGGAACTGATTAATGATTTGTATATTCCATCATTTTTGGGGTTTAAAACATTTTTGGATTGATGAGGTATATCCAGCATTCTATATGGAATAAGGGAGCATGAATATAATCAATAATGATTATGGTAATTCAGGATGTTTCAGTGTTTTAAATGAATACATGATGAAGGTATTAATATTCTATTACAGGGTAAAAAGGATATACATTATGTCTACCTTCCTTATAAATGTTGGACTGTGAGTTTGGACAGAAGTATTTTGGATAAATTCTAAGTTTGAGATTAGTTTTGGATTGCCATAAAAGGACAACCCGGAGGTCGGGCGGCGACCCGTCGCGTCCGGCAAGGCTGCGAGACTTGAACCCGCAACCGAAGGGCGACAAGGGTGTATCACCTACCACTGGCCCACGAGATGTCTTGGATTAAATAATGCAGTTTTTATTAAAAGATATTGTAGATGAATTATAAATTAGTTTATTTTGGAACCCTATACGAATAGTGTAAATAGAATTTTTTTTACATTCTATTATCTTTTAGAGTGAAAGATGAGTTTGTGGTAGAAATTTATTAATGGATAAAAATCTAATTATAAAGTAAGTATATCTCCTTATGATCTTAGCCAATCTCATAAATAAATTCCTCAACATTAATAAAAGGAACTTAGAACAAAAATGTTGTCCTAGATGGTACCTTAAATCATCACTAATTTATGGCTTTGGGATTTTTGGCCTTTTCATAGCCATGTTCTCTACCACTCTCCATCAGATAATTGATGGTTAGATTTATCCTCCATATCCATATTTTCCTACATGGAACCCAAGTATGTGTTATGTTCGGTAATCTTCATACTTTCCACTCTTTGTTTAAAATAGAGGCCTCATTAATTCATTTTTCGATGTGGGATTTCAACTAAGATATTTTGAAACGTCAAAAATGTGTTATCCCAATACCCTATGTTTTGTTGAACCGATAGTATTTCAAATCATCATAGATTGATGAGTTTAAGAACCTCAATTTTATACTTGTTTGTGATTGATGACCTCAATCACTACCTATAAATATTTACGTTTTTCCTGCAATTATATGTCTCTAATTGCCACCAATGTTCTCCTAATCGAGATCATAATTTGGTGGTGACCCTTTCATTTCTCTTTTCCTCATATTAAGACTAAATATTAGTAAACCAATTTCCTATGCGGGTTTTCCCACAAATATATTTTCTATTTTCGAAGAACAATTTCAAATTGCGAGGACGCAATTTATTGAAGGAGGGGAGAATGTAACACCCCAAGATTTCATAGTATGTTATTTCTTCAAAATAATTCAATAACTTGCATTACACGCAACACCGAGTTCAATCACACCATGAATTACAAATAAAAAAGCCATTAAAAGAGGTCATGAATAGAATTAACTACATTTTAAACTTTATATAATCCTTATAATTTTAGAATCCATATTATGAGTTTCTTAGTCATAATGCAAGAACAGATTCATTTTCAGTATTACACTTTTATCAACTTTTAATAGTGAAACCTTTTTAAATAAAATATTTTAAACTTTTTGACTAAATGGGGACATCAAAAATTTAAAATGAAACATCCCAAGCTTACACAGTATGCTTTCCTTTGAATAAAACAGTAGCGTGTGTTGTACGCAACTTCGAGTTTTAACACACACCACAACCGATCAAACTAGCCGTTATGAATAGTAATACCTAATTTTTGAAATTATATATATTTTATATTTTAAAATGGACTTCATTTTTGGATTCGGAATATCGAATTTAGCCTAAGGTGAAATTTTGGTACTTTTCGGATAACTTTCATATTTTGATGAATAGTGAAAATTACTAAATTTTAATTAAAAACAACTTTTTTAATCAAAATAATTAATAGTGATAAATTATGAATTTTAGTAGTTTTAAAGTATATTTAGAATATATTTTTACCATTTAATATAATGTTGGTCATTGGACATAATTTTACAATTAAACTGAACATAAACAAGTGTCAATCTTTTGATAGTTATTACCTCTTAAAAACACGCTTTTTGTTTTGACAGCGGGAATTAATTTTAAATTAATTTCTGCCACTTCTGTGTTTTGAATTTAGAAAAATGGATTCCATATTTGGAATCAGGATGTTCAAATTGTGTAAATAGGTAACTTTTATTTTTAGACATTTTGAATAATTACTGCGGTAAATATTTTATTTACCATGGTTAAGGGTAAATACGGTAAATAAGGGTTAAAAGATAATACTATAATAATACTAAATTACCCTAAAACGTGTCTTAAACCTATTGGTTGATACATGGTCGACCATGGGAATCTTTGGGTCTATTTTGGGACCCCATGGATCCACTTGTGAGTGATAATGACACTTTATTTTAATTAAGTTAAAATGAATACAAAAATGGCATAAGCTTACATCTTTTAGAAGAAGAATTTTTACATAAGTTTATACATGTTTTATTTTTGATTATAAATATTCATTAGAAAGCTAAAAAGATTTCCTACATAATGATATTTTATTTATAATTTTTAGTCATTAAATAATTTATTTTATTTATGACACAATGATGATGCAGTAATTACTATAATAGTGAAAAATTAAAATAAGTGATATTATAAATACCCAAATAAATATAATATGAAACTTTTAATTAATTAAAATAATTTTCTAGGATACTATGATATATTATGATTGATTTAATTGACTTTGTTCGAAGTAATCAATCTGTTATGAGTTTCACAAAAATCAACTAATGAATAGTTTCAAAATTGACATAAAAGAGTTCTTAAAACAAATATTATATTATTAATTGATATTAAATTCCTAAAAATCTAAGGTTCGGCCAAGAGACTTATATCATGATAGGTTAATCATTAATGGACCACTTGGGGGTCGCTTGGATGTATATGGTAAGTTTATTAACCATATAATATAAAAATACAAAGAGACATTGTAAAAGTGAAACTAATTAACTTAGAGTTAATACTTAAAGATAAGGTTAATATAAGTACCCAAACCTGTCTAAATTCTATTGGATGAGTTGTTTTCGACCCATCCCCACCTCAACCTTTGAATAGTCAACTTTTGAGCCATTAGAAACCGAATATGAATTTATTATAAATTAATATTTCTAGCTTTTCCAAAGGTGCCCCTCACCCCTCTTATAAAAGGGCACTCCTCCTTCTCATTTCCTCACACCTCTCAAGCCACTTGGCTCGTCCAAACTCTGCCCAACTAAGCTCCCCGCATCCCTCTCCTCCTCCTTGAAGCTTCCCCTTAGGCAGAAAGCATTTTAAGAAGTCCTTTGGTTCCAACCAAAGTGAGTTACCTAGATTAAAGGTAACGATTTCTCTTAAATTATTTTCATTTATTTTGCTTCTCCAACCCCCAAACTCTTTTTATTTCCTTTATTTGGTAACAACACCAGTATCCAAAATATACTAGGATGTTGTTATAAGAATTATTCAAACTACACATACACACAACGCCATCTAATGGATGATGAACATAATGTTTCTGTGGATGGCAAACTAACGCCTCACGAAACGATGATTGTTCAAATACATCTTACCACCTTTCATGGTGGCCATTATGATGGCACTGTAATTAAATATGATATTAATGATATATATTTTATATATAATCTTCTGTAATTCCATTTTATTTCATACCATTATTCGTTTCATGTTGTATATACATACGATAATTTCATTTGAGGAAGTGCGGACTACCGCCCCCTTAAAATGATATGACTCGTTCATACCACACATGGAACGTATAAAGGATGGTGTTAATGAACTTAAGTAACATATATAAAATATTATATTATACTGGAATAGTAATATACCTATGTATCATTTGGATTTGATTCATTTAAAATGAAAATCAAATGGAAGTAGCGTTCGTGCGTACGTACGGACTACCGTCTCCACGAACGCGATAAGATTCATTCTCCATCATATCCATTCAAGTATTATTCTCATTTTAGGGTTAAAAATAATGTTAATATCATTCTGATTATGAATAAGATATAATCTATCCATTACAAACATGTCTTACGTAACCAAACATTTAAGAAGAACGAATCGATTATCACCCGAAACGACGATAATACTAAGATATTATTAATAAAGCAATGTTAAAAGATCATATATGATATCATATTAAAGTATATGATTCTTGTATAATTTAATAACAATTATTTCACCATTATACAGGAGGTTAACCTACCACAACCAAGGAAAAGTACAAGGTAAGGGTTATTTCACAATCTCTTCATTATCCGAGGTTGTTTATATGTAATAATCTACTGGGATCTCTTTATCATCCACATCCATGTTTCTAAAAAATGTATTTCAAAACATTTTTACTATTTACAAGAATATGGGTTAAAGTCATTTATACCTTTTTTTGACTTTTTATAAGAGGTTTATAAAGGAATCTTTCTGTCGTTTTCAAAACAAGGTCCTTTTTAACCTTTTCGACAGAATTGAGGTAAGAATGTTTTTTTTTAACTTATACGGCGGGTGCGGTTATTTTACGCCGTTATAAAATCTTCAAAGCTTTCCTTACAAGCTTATAAGAATATTTTCAAAGAAAATGTTTTATTTTATATGGATCTTAAATGATTTCAAAATAAAAGGAGATATTTCTTTAAAAAGAATTTTGATTTCATCTATGTCAACATCCTTTGATGGATTTTAAGATTATTTGAAGTTGATTTATTATGATACAAAACTTCTATATTGTATTGAAGGTTTTGTGATATGTTTGACTGTGGATGTGCTATTTTTATACCATTCATAGTTTATTGTGAAAGTATTGACATTTCGTATGCTAGTTTTAATACGAATGTTTATGTTATGTTTAAACCTTTTCATATGGGAATGCATTGGACTTAATAAGTGATGGGTGGAGCCCGCTATAGCTCCTCGATGCATCGGTAGGTCTCATGAGACAAACTAGTGTCTTGGCACAAGGCCTTGACAAAATCTTATTTGTAGTCTTGGCACGAGGCCTTGGCTATGTGGTTATGATAGTCTGGCATTATGCATTCCAACATTATGAAAGTGGTTATTGATTTTTTCATGTGATTATTCGATTAGTAGAATATCCATGTGAACAAGTAAATGGCATTATTTCATTTTACTTTTGCCATACTATGTTGAAGTTCAATTTTAAAAGGCTTTTGTTTTAGTAATTCATTGCCTTAAATGTTTATGCTTATTTTGAATGTTCCGCTATATTGTTATCCTTACTGGGAATTTGAGCTCACCCCTTTTCTATGTTTTATTTTTCCCAGGTAGTGAAGAAGTAAATTATGAATGACTTGCAGGGATATTATGAGGGGTTAATAGTGTGGATATGAAGACTTTGTTGTTGTAGTAGTTTTTCACCTTGAAATGTAATGTAAAACTTTATGATTATATCTAGTGTTTCCAAGGCTACTAAACCAATCGGTCTTTCGAGATTTGATCTTCTTGTGATCATGCCAATGTTATGTAATTAATGCACCGACTCTGGGCAACTGGGGTCGGGGCGTTACACTAACAATATTTTAGGTTAGGAGAGTCAAGTAAACTCCCAAAGCCAGTATATGACATTTAAAATATTCATTGCATAAGGCCTTAGTGGGAATGTCCAAAAACTGTAGTTCTGTAATAACATACCCCAATAAGACAATACCTTTTTCTAGCTTCTCATAGATGAAATGATACATAAATTAAATTTTCTTTGACCTCGAGTGATGGAATGTATTTTTTCTATGATTTATAGCACTCGAATTATCACAATGGATTTTGATCGAAGACATCACTTCAATTTTCATATCACCAAGCTACTGTCTCATCCATAATAACTATGTTCATGCTTGAGTAGGCACAATATAATTAACTTCTAGGGTTCTCTATGAAATGAAATCTTGTTTCTTGCTTATATATGAAATAAAAAATCATTCAAGACAGAATGCATCACATCATATTGATTTTCTATCATCTGGTGAACTATCCCTATCTACATTTATAAATCCTAATAACACATTATAATATTTATAATTATATATGAATCCAAAATCAACCATTCTCTTGATATACTGATGTATTATTTTTAATGTAAGCAAGTAGATTTCTTTAGGATTGCTTTTATGTCATGATTCTTAGCATGTATAAAAATAAATATCTAGTATTTTTACTAACAATTGCAATAGAATAACAATCATTTTCTTATATTATGTGATATTGAATGTATTTCCTTCATTATCTGATGATTGTTTAATCCATGAAGCCAATTTATTATTCACCTCCTTTGAATTAACCATTACAAATCTTATCAAAACATTCTTGAAATTGTTTTATTGATACATGAATGTTCCATTATTTCCTAATGTTACCAATAAACCAAGGAAAAACATTAATTCACTAATCATTTATATTTAAAATTTACTTTTCATAAATTAGGAAAATAACTTGAATTAAGCTTCATATGGCAGACTAAAAATTATGTCATAAACATACACCAGCACCATCATCATTTGATTTCTATCCTGGTACACATATAGTATAAGGAATCAGTCTTAAAAATTACATATTCTTGAATTAAATGGATAATTCACATTGAGGATCTTTCCAGGTTTAGGGTTTTATAGAATAAGGTCATAACATTAACCTAACAACATGAATGTTACATATAGTCAACTCTACTCAGTTTCCATTTTTTCATAAAATAAAAACTCTTCAAAAAAGTTCCATGTCTCGTTATATGTTTTAGACAACAAGACTTTTCCATGATCCCATCCCTACCCCAATTCATCTTTAAGTCCTGTGAAAAACATTTCACAACATTGGATGAGCATAAAAAGCTCAGTATGGGTTATAATATAATAATGAAACCATTGTAACATCAATACATTCAAAACATGAACTCTTTTACTTACTTCCTGAAATCATAAGATTTATGAATAACACATAGAAATCATAAATCATAAAGGTAACTTGTGGAATCAATAACACACATTCATTGTAGCTGTCACAACTACATAGGGAGTTACTTTTGAATACCCATCATAGTATATTCCATAAATCACATAGAAGAAACATCCATGTTTACCTCCATCATGTTACCCATTGCATTGGAGAGCTATCTCAGGCTCACCCACCCTAGGTCTATCACTGAACCACCCATATACGTAAATAATGCCCAAAAACATTAACCTGGTCATAACACATAACATAAAAATAATGGAAAGATAAAATTCCCACATTGCAATAACAATATAACATTTAAATATATTAATGTATCAAAAAAATTATCCAAACCATTTTCAATACAAAAAATACATAAAATAGTATATGGTATTTATGTTCCTTTTAAAAACATTACAAATTTTTAAGGAAGCCAAACATCAAATAATACTCGTAGAGGTAGAAAGGTCTTTGTCACCACTTATGTTAAAAAGAAACGTTTTTTTTTGTCGTTTAGGAAGACGATTCATAGAAAAAAGATTTCCTTTGAATTAAATGAAATTTCAAAAGTGTTTACATAGTGTATAAAATAATGTTGTGTATTAGAACAAAATATGTCTTAATGAAAGGAGATTGAGATGAAGTCCCTTACCTGATGTCCGAGTTGACTCGATCTTTCTTTAATATATTGAATAATAAAATAAAGTTTATTTATACTTTCCTAATAACCTTTTCAAGTATATTATTCCTTTTATTTCACTTATTACCAGGTTATAAAATTATGTAATCATTTACGTTAATAACATTCGTTTTGTAGATATTTGGTACTTGAGTAAAGAATAAACACCCAATATTTACAAGTTTTCCATGTGGTCAATAGTCCACTATATACAGAATGATATTCATTAATTAGATATGATATATATCATATATATATATATAACAGTACATATCATTTGTAAGTAAGAAATGAAATGCACTGTTCATAGAGACGGTAAGCCGTATGTACGCTTGAACGCTACATTCATTTCTATTTCTTATTTTAATGGAAATAAAACAAATGATATATAGGTATATTATTATTATAGTATAATAACATATATAATATCATTAAATCCATCCTTTATACATACCAGGCATGTCATTAACGAGTCATATCACTTTGAGGGGGGTGGTAGTCCGTACTTCCTCAAATGAAATTATCATGTTTACCCATAATGAAAACCCTAAAGGTATTCTATAAAAGAAAAAAAATAAATAATTATAAAGAAAACATAAAAATACTATATATCATATATATATATAGTGTCATCTTAATGGCTACCATGATAGGTGGTCGGAGATAATTGAACAAGCATCGTCTCGTGAGGCGCTAGTTTTCCATCCACAAAAATAGTATATTCTACACCCATTAGATTAAGGTGTGTGTAAGTGTAGTTCGAATACATATCATAAAAACTTCCTAGTATATATAGGACAATTTTTTTGTTATAAAATAATGTAATAAAAAAATTCTATGTGCAGGAGAAGTAAAATAAATGAAAAGAATTAAGAGAAATTGTTACCTTTAATTTGGGTAACTCTCTTTGGTATGAATCAAAAAGGTTTGATGAAGTGCCGTCTGCCTAAGGTAAGGCTTCTAAGAGGATGATAGTGATGTACAAAGATTAATTAGGCAGAGTTTGGGTGAGCTAAAATGCTTGAGAGGTGTGAGGAATTGGTTATAAGTGAAAGATTTTTATAAGGGGGAAGAGGATCTCTTTAGGAAGGTGTGATAATATAAGATTATTATATAATGATATTAATTTTATAAAGGTCCAAATCTCATTAAGGAAAAAGATAAGATGGATTGTGGTCGAAATAAATTAATTCAATAAGAGTTGGGGAGGTTTGGGATGTTATTTTAATATTTTTAATCTTATTTATTTAAATCATTTATTATTGAGATAAACACTACATCATTATTGTGTCAGAAATAATTTAATTTATTCGATATCTAAAAATTATAAAATAAATACCACGATGTAGGAAATATATTTATCTTTCCAATTAATATTTATAGTCGAAATTATAACTTATATATCACCATTTAAAAAATAATTTACAAAGAGATATTTATTGATGCCAATTTTTCCATTTCAATTAGTGAATTAAAATAAGGTCTCATTATCATTCATAAGTCACTACATGGGGTACCAAAATTGACCTGAGGTTTTCCATGGTTGACCATTACATATCAAATGGGGTTAGTACAATGTTATGGTAATTTTGAATTTTTATAATATTATTTTTACCTTGAATTACCCTATTTTCCTTTAACCGTGGTAAATAAAAGCCAATAGTTACTATTTACCAAAAAATTGTTTTCATCTTATTGAACCAAATTTTACTTATTAATAACAACCATGTATGTTGGACTTTCAAAATTAAATACATAGAAGTGGTAAAATTTTATTTAATTTAAAATGTTAGTTTTTTAACTACTACTAAGAGGTTTTAGTATTAATAAAAATTCATGCTTTTCAAAAAAATACAAAAAATTAAGCCTAATCTATATATGATATTCCGAATTCAAAAAATATGTATATATTATGAAATTTAAAACATAGAAGTCGCATTAATTAATTTAAAATTAATTCTAGTTGTTAAAACAAATAGCGTGTTTTAAAGAAACAATAACTATCAAAAGATTGATACTTGTTTATATAAAATTTCATAGTGAAATTTATTACAATGAAAAACATTGGATTAAATGATAAAAATATATTCCAATTATCTTTTAAAATCAATTAAAAAGATAATATAACCATATAAATAAATTATATAAAAAGTTACTTCTTAATTAGAATACAGTATTTCTCAATATTCATTAAAAATAAACACTATCAGAAAAACACCAAAAATTTACACAATGTAAATTTTGATGTCCCAAATCTAAAGAAGAATTTTATTTTGTCAAATAGATCATATAAAAATGAAAAAAACTAGAATTAAATAGGTTTATCCATCAAAAGGCCTTAAATCAACCATTTCCGGAATATTAGAGTATTTTTTCTTAAAAGTATATTTATTCATATTTTAAGCCCCTGTCATTTATTGGATAAATGTAAAAACATTTAACAAGCATGTATAATCATATTGTAGTTAGTTTTTTTATTCCCGCTAATACAGTGGCTGGGAGTTAGCTACCATTTATAATAATATTATATTATTAGTGTGCAACGTAAGATTTCAATGAAACCCTTAGTTGCGTATCAGGTACGCTATCAGACATAACAACCCCTTTAAAGTAAAATTAATATTTAGTTCAAAAATATTTATAAATATAAAATATGTCTTATTTTTTATTTACCTAGGATGTTACATCTTTCCCCCCTTTTGGAAATTGAGTCCATACAATTTTTATTCACTTATCAAAAAAGTGGGGGTATTTATCCCTCATAGACTTATTATATTTCCATGTTGCATCTTCAACCATATGGTTTTTCCAAAAGAAACATTACCTGGTGTATTACCTTATTCCGCAACACTTTCTCTCTATGGTCAAGAATATGGACTGGTTGTTCTTGATAAGAGTGATTCTCTTCCAATAAAACTACCTCAGGACTCAAAACATGAGATGTATATGGAATATAATTTCTCATCATAGAAACATGAAAAACATTGTGTACCTAGGATTAACATAGAGGTAAATCCACTCTGTATGCAACTTACAACTTCCTCCAGAATTTCATAAGGTCCAATGAACCTCAGACTCAAGTTTCCCATCTTACCAAAATCCATCACCCTTTTCCACGGAGAAACATTGAGAAAGACATGATCACCTATTTCAAAAGAACGATCATCTCTCTGATTATCTGCATAACTTTTCTGTATGCTCTAATCTGTTCTCATGTGCATCTGAATCAACTGAACCTTTTATGCCATCTCTTCTACTAATTATTATTCCATCGACTACCTTTCACCAACTTCATCCCAAAATGCTGGTGTTCAACAATGATTTCCATATAATTCCTCAAATAGATCAATCTGTATACTGGAATGAAAACTGTTATTATATGAAAATTCAACCAAAGGATGATGTTGGCCCCAACATCCCTCGTAATCTAGTGAACAATCATGTAGCATATTATCCAAGGCCTGAATTTTTTGATCTAACTGCCTATCTGATTACTGATGAAAAGATGTACTAAAATTTAATTCAGTACCCAATGACTTTAAAGGCATTTCCAAAAGTCAGAATAAACCTGGGATCATGATCGGATAAAATAGAGAGGTTAACTCCATGAAACTAGACTATATCTTTAACATACTACTGAGAATGTTGATCTAGAGACAATTTATCTCTAATAGGAAAGAAATGAGAAGATTTAGTCAATCGACCAACAATAACCCTGATTGAATTATTACCTCGAGTTGTCTTCGGTAATCCCACAACGAATACCATGGATATATTTTCCCATTTCCACTCTAGCACTAGTAAAGGCTGAAGTATTCCTTTCGGTAATGAACACATTACTTTAACCTTCTGACTAGTCAAACACTTCACAGTAAAATCATTTATATATCTTTTCATTTGATCCCACCATTAATACTCATGAAGATCTTTGTACATCTTTGTACTACCCGGATGAACTGAAAACGGGGAACTACAAGCCTCATATAACAACTCATTCTTGAACTGTGAATCATAAGGCACATTCAATCTCCTTCATTATCTCAAAACACAATAATTATCAATGTAAAATTCAGGAAACTTACCCTTTAGAACCAACTCTACCTTTTTTTTATAACTCACTGTATTTCTTTTGTGATTTCTTAATTCTGTCTGATAGAGATGATCTCACTGACACCTGATACAAAATAGAATAATTTTCTGCACCAACAACTTCTATGAAAATGTTTATCAAATCAAAAACTGAAGGATCATGTTCCAAATGTAACATGGTTAATGAATCATTACTGTTTCGACTCAATTCATTAGCAACATTATTTTCTTTTCCTGGATGGTAAAGGATTTTGCAATCATAATCCTTGATTAATTGCATCCATCTCCTCTGTCTCATGTGTAATTCATTCTGAGTGAATATATATATTTAAAACTATTGTGTTCAGTATATATTTCACATTTTACTTCATACAAATGATGCCTCCAAATTTTTAAAGAAAAATATACATCAGTTATTTCCAAATCGTGTGTAAGCTAATTTAACTGATGAGGTTTCAACTGACGTGAACTGTAATAAATTACCTTATCATTCTGTATAAAGAAAGAACCATGTCCTTTCAACAAAGAATCAATGAAGATAAAAAACACACCATTTTTGAAAGGTTTTTCCAAACCTGGAGCATTCACCAATATTCTTTTCAATTTCTAATAACAATCATCACATTCTTTTTTCCAAATGAACTTAACACATTTTCAAGTTAACTTTGTCATTGGACTAGAGAACCGTGCATCATTTTCAACAATCCTCTGGTAATAACCTACCTAACAAAGAAAACTATGGATCTCATTTATATTTGTGGGTCTTGTCCATTTTCGACAACTTTTCTTTTAGGATTATCAATAGTTATTCAATTTTTTGAAACAATTTAACCAATGAAAGAAATTTTTTGCAACCAAAACTCACACTTGCTAAATTTTCAAAATAGTTTTTTTCACTTATTGTTTTCCAGAAAACCCTCAAATGACTTTCATGTTCCTCTTTACATTTGGAATAAACCAAAATATCATCAATGAACACAACCACATACTTATCCAAGAACTCATGAAAAATTCTATTCATGAGATCCATGAATATAGCTGGTTCATTGGTTAAACCAAACGACATAACTAAAAATTCATAATGTCTATATCTAGTACGAAATGCGGTCTTCGGATTTCTGCTTTTTCCACTTTCAACAGATGGTACCCTAACCTCAAATCAATCATTGAAAAATTCTGAGCTCCCTGGAGCTGATCAAACAAAACATCGATATGAGGAAATGGATACTTGTTCTTAATAGTGGTGTTATTCGATGCTCTATAATTAATGCAATATCTTGTTGAAACATATTTCTTTTTAACAAACAATACTGGATCAACCCTTGGTGATGTAATATGTCTAATGAATCCTTTATCTAATAACTCCTTTAATTGTTCTTTAACTCTAAATGTTCAATTTGAGCCATTCGATAAGGGGGTTTTGAAATTTTCATAGCATCCGGAACTAAGCCAATAGAATATTCAACTTCCCGATCAGCTATAATACCAGAAAACTCATCAGGAAACACATCAAGGTACTCAATTACCACTAGAACATCATTATTCTCTAAAATTAAATTATTTTCAACAATATGAGAAATGTAACATTCATTTCTATTTTTTAGTAATTTCTCAGCTTCCAGATATGTTATCAAAATCAAGGGTTTATTCTTGTACAAAAACTGAAAATATTTCTAAAAATTAACCTCTTTAGCTTTGCAGTCAATCATAGCATGATAAACAGAAATCCAATCCATACCCACAATAACATCAAAATCTACTAGAGGAAAAACAATAAGGTTTTCAACTAGATTCTTCCCACACACAAGGAAAAGAAGGTTATTATAATTTGTTTTGTCTTAACATACCCCCCTGCATTCTTACCTTACGTTCTGTATTCATATATTGAAAGGGAATTCGCAATTTACTAGAAAACTGATCAGAAATGAATGAATGTGTACACCCTGAATCAAACAACATATTGGCATAATCTGAACAAACAAACAGTGTACTTGATACTACTTAATTTGATGGCCCAAAATCTCCTGAAGTAGTTGCAAAGGATTCCACCACCCCTTTCTTCTTTTATTCTGGGTTTTTTTCATTAGTTGAGTTCTTTATTGGACACTCATTTTTATAATGACCCATTTCATAGAACTTAAATCATTTTACTGACTATAAATCAGATTTTTCTTACCATTATCTGGATCTTTTTCAGTGCAATTTTGAGCCTTATGTCCCATTTTACCACATCATTAGCACTTAATAGAATTCAAAAGACATTCCCCATCATACTTTTTACAACAATTTTCACAAAATGTAATCTTATGTTTCTTACCATCAGACTTTTTTGAAGAGTTCTTCCCTTTCGCATGCCACCATGACCTCTTATTTCGCTTTTTGTGAAAGAACTCCTGATCATTGACAAACTCCATTTCCACCTTCTCTGCACAACGAACAAGTTTTTCATAAATTTTGAACTCACAAGAAACTAAATCCCTTTGATAGTTTGGCTTCAATACTGAGAAGAACGGTTGATTTTACTATTAAGATCTTGTATGAAATTTGGGGCATACCTTGCCAATCGAGTGAATTTTGCTTCATAAGCAGCCATTGACTCATCCTTAGGCCTCAATTCTGGGAACTTTTCTTCTATTTTAAGAGGAACCACCTCAGTAAAATATTTCTCAGCAAAAATTCTTTTGAATTCATCCTAATCGAGAGCATAAATCTCTTCACTATCCCTGATATTTTTGACCATCAACCACCACTGATCAACTTCACCTTTAAAAAGGTAAAAATAAGGACTAAACTTTTGATGTTCTGAACACCCCGTGACATAAAAAAGTTTCTCCATTTATTTAATCTTCCCTTCTTCTAGCAAAGGGTTAGATGATCCTCTGAATGATGGGGGATGTTACCTCATGAACTGCAATACTACTGACTTGTTCCTCTATGGTTAATCTGGCTGATCTCATGCCACCACCATTTATAGCCTGAGTCAACTGTTCCATCACTACAACAAATTGTTCAGTTCCAATTCCAACCATCTCATGTTGCTAATTTGTAATGTTGTCTTCCTCCTGATGTCATCCCAACATAGCTGCCATGTTTCCTTTGCGGAAAACCAGTCTGAACGTAGAAATATATTAGGATAAGAAAAATGATAATATGTAAATACTATATGATTTCAATATTAATATAAATTACGTTTTGGATATTAATTTTACAATACCCTTACTCCTAAAGTTGTCTAAACTGACCTTTGATACAAACTATAAGGACCATACCATAAACCTTACACATTCATGAATTAAATGGGTAATTCACATTGATAATCTTTTCAGGATTAATGTTTTAGAGAATTAGGTCATAACATTTACATAACATTATGAATATTACATGTAGTCAATTCTACTCAATATCCATTTTTTTCAAAAAAAACTCGTGAAAAAAAGTTTCATGTCTAGTTCTATGTTTTAGGCAGTAAGACATTTCCTTGACCCCATCCTTGACCCTATTCATCTATATGTCCTGTGAAAAAAATTTCAAAACATGGGATGGGCATAAGAAGATCAGTACGGGTTATAAAATAAGAAAGAAATAATTAGTCCATAAATTCAAAAAAACATGAACTCTTTTACTTACCTAATGAAATCATATGATTTTTGAATAACACATAGAAATCATAAATCATAATGGTAACTTGTGGAATTCATAGCATACATACATTGAATCTATCACAGCTAGAGAGGGAGTTACTCTAGAATACCCATCCCAGTATATTCCATAAATATCTTAAGAGAAACATCCATGTTTACCTCCATCATGTTACCCAATGCATTTGAGAGCTATCTCGGGCTCACCCGCCCTAGGTTTATCACAGAACCACCCGTATACATAAATAATTCCCATGAACCATAAGATGATCATAACACATAACATAAGCATAAAGGAAATATAAAAATCCCAAATTGCAATAAAAGTATTAAATTTAAATATATTAACGTATAAAAACCGTTATAAATACAATTTTCAATACCAAAAATATTTAAAATAGTATATGGTATTTATGTTCCTTTTAAAACATTATGGCTTGTTAATGAAGTCAATGATCAAATAATACTCGCGGTGGTGTAAAGGTCGTTGTCACTGCTTACGTTAAAAAGAAACATTATTCTTTCTTTCATTTAGTAAAATACTTCGAAGAAAATGATTCCCTTTGAATATAATCAAATGTAAAAGGTGTTTATACAACGTATAAAAGAATGTCGTGTATTAGAACAAAATATGCCTCATTGAAAAGAGATTGAGACGAAGTCCCTTACCTCATGTCCGACTAGACTTGATCGTTCTTTAATATCTTGAATAATAAACTAAAGTTAATTTATACTCTCTTAAGAAACCATTTAATGTTTATTATTCCTTTTATATCACTTATTACCATGTTATAAACATTATGTAATCATTTAAGTTAATAACGTTCATTTTGTTGATATTTTGTACTTGAGTAAAAAATGAACACCTTATATTTACAAGTTGTCCATTTGTTAAATATTACATTATATCCAAAATTATATTATTTATTTAGATATCATATATCTCATATATATCCTATATATATATATATATTTATAACTGTACATATCATTCGGAGTAAAGAAATGAAATGCACCGTTCATTGAGACAGTAAGTCGTACGTACGCCTGAACATTACTTTCATTTCTATTTATTATTTTAATGGAATTAAAACATAATGATACAAAAGTATATTATAATTACATTATAATATCATATATAATATCATTAAATCCATCCTTTATACATCCCACACATGGAATTAACGAGTCTTATTACTTTGAGGGGGGCTGTAGTCTGAACTTCCTCAAAATA
The DNA here is from genome assembly GCA_963277665.1 of Viscum album. Taxonomy (NCBI): domain Eukaryota; kingdom Viridiplantae; phylum Streptophyta; class Magnoliopsida; order Santalales; family Viscaceae; genus Viscum; species Viscum album. Next base: position 899,412,198 of record OY728138.1, read on the forward strand.
AATTATCGCATTTTCCCATAATCGAAACCATAAAGGTATGATATAAAAGAAAAAATACAGAAGAATAAATAAAAAATAAACATAATATATATCATATATAAATATAGTGTCATCTTAATGGCCCCCATGATAAGCGGTAGGATATAATCGAACTATCATCATCTCGTGAGGTGTTAGTTTTCCATCCACAGAAACAGTATGTTCTTCACCCCTTAGATGGAGGTGTGTGTAAGTGTAGTTCGAATACTTATCATAACAACATCCTAGTATGTTGATGATATTGATTATATTATAAAATAAATGAACAAAAAGAGTTTAAGGGTTGGAGGAAAAAAATAAAATAAATGAAGTTAAGAGAAACTGTTACCTTTAATTTGGGTAACTCCCTTTGGTATGAACCAAACGAGTATCTTGAAGTGCCTTCATCCTAATGTAAGGATTCTAAGAGGAATGGAGGGGTGTAGGGAGATTAATTGGGTAGAGTTTGGATGATCCAAAAAGCATGAGAGGGGTGAAGAATTTGTTAGAAGTGAGGGATTTTTATATGGGGGAGGAGGTGCTCTGTAGGAAAGTGTTATAATATTATTTTACTATATAATGATATTCTGTTTATAAAGGTCCAAAACTCATTAAGGTAGAAGATAAACGACTCATTGTCGAAATAAATTTATCCAATAAGAATTCTATAGGTTTTGGATGTTATTTTAATATTAATAATTTCATTTATTTAAATCATTTATTAATGAGGTAAACACTGCATCATTATTGTGTCATAAATAATTTAATTTATTAGATGTTTAGAAATTGTAAAAAATTACCATGATGTAGGAAATACTGTTATATTTCCAATTAATATTTATAGTAAAAATGATAACTTATATAACACCATTTAAAAATTAATTTACAATGAGATATTTGTTTATGCAATTTTTGCCTTTAGTTTTGGCAAATTTAAATCAGGTGTCATTATCATTCATATGTGGCACCAAGGGGTCTTAAAATAGACCAGATATTGCCCATGGTCATCCATTACTTATCTAATAGGGTTAGGATAAGTGTTAAGGTGTTTTTTAATTATTATAATACTCTTTTTACCTTGAATTACCCTATTTACCTTTAACCATGACAAAAAAAGTCAAATGTTACTATTCACCGATAAATTATTTTCATCTTATTGAACTAAATTTTATTTACTAATAAAAACTATGTATGTCGGTTTTTGAAATTGAATTCACAGAAGTGGTAAAATTTTATTTAAATGAAAAAGTTAGTTTTTTAACTACTACCAAGTAGTTTCACTATTAATCGAAATTGATGTTTTTTAGAAAAATACCAAAAACTCAGCCTAAGATATATTTGATATTCCTAATAAAAAATGATTTATATTTTCTGAAATTCAAAACATAGATGTCGCATAAATTAATTTAATATTTATTCATGTTGTCAAAATAAATAGCGCGTTTTTAAGAAACAATAACTATCAAAAGATTGATACTTGTTTATTTCCAATTTCAAGGAGAAATTAACTACAATTACAAACATTATATTAAATGGTAAAAATATGTTCTAATTACACTGTAAACCCAATTAATTAGATAATATTACCATAAAAATAAATTATTTTAAAAGTTACTTTTGAATAAAAATGCAGAATTTTTCACCACTCATTAAAAAATGAACTTTATCAGAAAAATACCAAAAATTTACCCAAAGTAAATTTTGATGTCCTGAATCTAAATAAGAATTTTATTATGTCAAATAGAACATATAAAAATAACAAAAACTATAATTAATAATGGTTCTCCATTAAAAGGTAGTAAATCGACCTTTTACTAAATATTATAGAATTTATGTCTAAAATTTGATTCATCCATATTTTAAGCCCCTAACTTTTATTGCATAAATGTAAAAACTATTGAAAAACATGTATAATCATATTTTAGTTTGTTTTGTTCATTCCTGTCAATACAATTCTAGGTGTTAAATATGATTTAAAATAACAAAATATTATTAGTGTGCAATATATGATTTCATAGAAACTCGTTGTTGCATATCGGGTATGCTGTCGAACATAGAAACACCTTTAAAGTAAAGTTAATATTTAATTCACAAATATTAATAAATATGAAATATGACTTATTCATTATTTACCAGGGATGTTACATATAGATTATATAGTCTTTATTACCATGCTCTTGCAGCTTAATTCAACCCAAATAGAGTCTTATTCATATGACAAGCTCTATCCTCATTTTCATGAATGAGAAAACCTTATGGGAACTCTTTGGACAATTCTTCTTCTAGAACCTCATTTACAAATGATGACATGATGTCCATCTATCAAAATTTCAATGTTCTTTCTAACTTCTACGGGTAGGAAAAATCTAATTTTCTCAATATTTGAAATAGGTTAAAATGTTTCATCAACATCGATACCCTCTATCTAGTAGTACCATTTTCACACTAGTCACACATTGTTTGAATTACCGCACAATCATCTTTAATGTTATTAAGAAACATCCATTTATCCCAAATGTAATTATAATATATTATGCCCCAAAAATCACCCATGTATTATTATTCACAATTTACTCAAGTTATTTATTCATATCCTGAACCCAGTTAGCATCTTCAGCTGCTTAATCAAAATATTTAGGCTCTACCATTGATATGTACGATGCTTGTTGTACAATCTTCATCCTCTTTGTCTGAAATAACACAATGTGATCACCAATTATGTTTTATATATCCATTTGGACTATTCTCTTTTGTGTTTGTGTAGATTCTAAATTTTGATCATCATTTTCATTATCATAATATTCAGATGTATCTGCATCTCGAACTGAAACATCACTTTATTTTCTTTTCTATCCATCCCTCTCCTCCCAAGATTGATCATGTAATTTTTTAATATTTTTAATATTTTCTTTAATAGGTATTTGTTTTCTCTTCTATCTTTGTGTAACAAATTTATTTTTTGCTAGTGTAGAATCATTACACCTCGATATTTCCTTGCAACTCTTTACTGTTTAATAAATTATGTAGAGATATGAGTTGGAAAACTAGCCCATGTCTTACTTTTCTCAAAAAATAAAACATCCTAGAAATCAATAACCATTCCCATTCGCTTAATAAATAATTTTTATTCTTTTAATTTCTTTTAGTATCCATGAAATATCACTTCATCTCTATGGGATACAATATTCTTATGTTTATCCTAATTGAGAATGAAACAAATTCTTTTGATGAGCTGAAAGTACATCAACGTTTTATATTTTTATACATAAAATAGCTCATATAGGGTATTCACTTCTTTTAGACACAATAATGATCTATTTGATTTTTATACTGATGCCATCACAGCTTCTTTCCACAAATTCTCTGGTAGATCTTTCTCAATGGCCATTTTTTCTAGAAAAGTGGTTGAAAATTTGGTTTCTTCTATCACCTAAAGCATCCTATTACAGATTTAATCTTACTAAAAAATATTGCATTATCCCATGTTTCGTGAGATAATCATCCACTTGTCTATTCATGAACTCAATTCCATTATATGTTATCATCTTCTTATATTTTCTGTCCTATTATCCTTTTAACTTCCCATAAACATTTTGTAATGAAGCGAAACACATTAGACTTGTGGGTGATGATTGATACCAACACCATTCCTAAAAAATCATCAATGACGATAACATAGTATCTCCTGCCATAAATATTCCTTGGGGAAGTAGGTCCACACACATCATTATGCACCTACTCAAGAACTCATTTTATCCTTTTATCTTTTTTCCATATATGCTATTTGAATGATCTTCTCTTGTTGAAAAGAATCACACGTATGAGTATGATATTCAGATAACCTAGGGTGGTGATTATAAGTATAATATTTCACTAGATCTTCCATTAATGGTTTGATCATGTTTCCAAGACATTTATTCCATAATTTGTTTTCTTCTTACTTGGATTGAAAGCAGATGCTTTCATCTCTACTCACAAGGTTGAAATTTCCTTTAATACACGTTCCCTAAAAAACAACTCCTTCTACATATTTACATGATGAAACAAAATCTCTATGAAATTATTATGGAATATACTGAGTCAAATAGTTGACTAACATTAAGAATGTTGTGACTCAGACCTTAAAAATCTAGGATATCCTTATGTCACATTTCTTATTCATAATCTAGGATTTTCCTGACCCATTAATCTTCAATTCTTCATCATTACCAAATATTAAAATGCAATCCCGATCATAGCTGATTCTAGTCACTAGATCTTTTTTACCTATAATATGAGAGTTTTATCCACTATAGTAATCCATATTCTAGTGTGATATGATTGTTCAAAAGCAATATATGCAAACAATGCTTGTTCATCAATCGTCTTATCTTTAATCCTTATTATTGACATCGTAACTAATACATATTGATAATATTGATCTTCCTTGATGTATGATAGAGTTTTTTCATCTTAAAATATTGAAAATGGATTTCTCATTTTCATCACATTTGTTGATAAATTGAATTGTTTCTTATGACCACATTCATTACGCTTCAACACATTTCTATGGATTATGGATGAACAATATATTTCCATGTTCCTGAATAATCCACACATAAAATTGTGACTATGAAATGATAATAAAGAATATTGAGTTATATATGGCCACCTCTATTGATAATATTCCCTTAATTACCTCTTGGATATGTAATAGGCATTTGGATTATATCCCATATTTACAAAAAAATAACACCTTATATAGTGTGCAATATTGTGTCGAAATACTGCCAGAGTTGTTATCATTTGGGTTCTCTATGTTTCACGATTCTGATTCATTTCCAAATCAATTTTCAATCTAGTTTTAGGTTGTTTTGGTATAGCATCAACCATTACTACTTTCTATTTTTTATTAAGCCTCATACTAGCCTTACCATTTGGATTTGATTGTTTTTTTTGTTCTGATGGACCTCTGTAATCCACGTCTATTTTTTCTATCACATGAATGACCTTCTTTCCTAATGCATACCCAAAATCAAAAGTTATTCTAGATTTTTTACTTTCCATAAAAGGATGATAAATACTCTTAATGATCTTCAATACATTTGATTTTTATCTTTCGTAGTGATTGTAAAACTGTCGATTTCAATTTTCTTTTCATTAATTTTGATCTTGCACTCAACCACCTTTTTTGAGATTTCTGGCATTAAAGATTTCAGATTTTAAATTTCATCATTTAGATCAGACTTATCTTCATTCGGATTCTACATATACGTTTGGGCATCCGGAACCACTTTGTCGTGTTTCATCTTTTTTTTCTCTCAAAACATCGATCACGTCAAGAGAAACATCTAATTTAACGAGAATGTCAAATATTACATACGCTTCTCCTCCATCACCATCTCTTTCTTACCTTGTTTGGGAATTTACCAGAATTTCCACAACAACATCTTCTTCATGATCTTTTTATTCTTCCAATTATTATACCTTAGATTCTTCTAAATTATCATCTTATTTTAAAAGTAGATTCTTCATTTTGAAGACATTTCTCTTTTTATTTTTAATTCCTTTCATTTAGGCTACATATTTTTTAATGGGAATTTTGACATCATTATATTAATTTTCTTGAAACAACATGGGGCACCTTTTAGCCAAATTTCCATCCTATCCACGTCAAAATAATGTAAGAGGGAGTTTCCCCATGAAATTTCCATTTCATATCTGCAGATGTTATGAATGGAATGAAATAATGTCATCTGTCTCACCTTCTTCCTGACCATATTCCATGGTAAGAGTTTTCATTCCCTGGAATTCCTCTCATATGGATTTCAATTTTTCTACATACTATATGTGACCATTTCTCATCTAATATGAAATAATAGTATTTTGCAACACATCTAATGTCTTCACCTTTGGATATTTATCTCCCAATATAGAAGCATTCAAATTAATACAATGTGGATGTTTAAACAAGATATGCTTTACGATCATTATAACATAAATAATTTATCCTCAACTTCACATTTCTAGCACAAAAACATGTACCCTGAAAAATAGTGTATCAAAAGACTCCTAAGGGTGAATTATAAGATCCATATACTTTTTTCATATAACCTCATATTTTCTTCTTTTACTTCTGAGTCTTCCTAAAAAATCATCAATAACATTTCCCACTTTGCATGTGATGACATACAAGACATCACCTTCATATATATGGAATTATAAAGGGGTCCCCCTAAAGCATTGACTCATTAGGATTCTGTATCGAAGTCTCTTTGGTCAACTTCAGATAATGTAACATTGTCGAAATTGGATGAAATTCAATACATCCCTTCCCTTAAGCCATCCATTCATAATGATCAAAAGTATTGCTACATATGATTCCTCCATAACTGAAAATTGTCTCCATTTAGGATTAAAATCCCATTGTGAATAAAAAAATCCATTTATTCTACTGAGATAGAACCACTAATTTTCCAACATTATATCTGATACCAATTTATATCCCAATTATGTTAAATAACTTATGGAGGGAATCAGGGAACAAAAAATTAAAATAACTACCCCTTTATATCATGTTTCATTTAAAAAAACAATCTTCTAGACCTTTCTTATTCTAATGTATGAACAAAATTAAATCATACACAGGACACATCAATTTTACTTGGTTCATTTCTACTCAACTATGTCCAAAATGCTTAAAAAGGGGATATGACAATGTCCCAAATCCACCAAGGCTCACTATAAAGATATAAGGGTTGGGGTAGATCACTTTTATTCCCAATATCACTGCCTTTATGATGTTTGGGATCATATCACTACATTCCCATGGGTCACTCTCTATGTCTCTTTTTCTTGATCACTACCCGTGGAAAGGGCCATTGTCTTCCTCTTCCTTTGATCACTGCTCTCAGAAGGGATTCATCCAAAATTTATGGACATAAAGGGAACCTCATTTTCTAATAATTGATGCATCCTCAACTCTACGTAGATTCTATATTGATTTCCCATTGTCACCTATAGAAAAAATTTCATTTTCTGAGTAATATTAGTCGGTGAAAATTGCTTTCACGAACTATCCATAAACATTCCTTTCTCTATGAATTGTCTTCAACCACGTGGCATGAGTGCTTCATAGATCACCACTTCTTCCACAGACAACCTATTATTCTATAGACCACCTCTTTTTCTAGGAACCGTCTCTTCAAAACCACCTCTTCATCCATTGAACATTTTCCTTTTAGTGATATAGATCCCTGCAAAAACCCTTTTGTGACCTATTTTGGGAAATGATTCACCCTTCATTGAGTTCCCCCTCGAAAACCACATTACAAAGTAGATTCCTACCTTATGAACCACTTCATACATTTCAGAATTTCTTTATGAAGAGACGGTATTATCTAATGAAATTCAGTCTTCCTAATGATCTGATTAGCATTCCTTATATAGGAAAATAGTTCCTCAAAACCCTATAATCCAAAATGCCCAAAAAATCGATGTGGGAAAACCTTCACTGCATATTGTGATATGAGGTCCATATAACACATTTCATCATTCCTCATAGCATACGATGCCTTATAAAAATGAATAAATTCCTCTTATCCAAAAAATGGACACCTTCCCACAAACATCAATCCTCCCACGAACTAGGAGTCTCCCACATACTTTTTCCCCATGTATTCTACATTCCACGCTTCAGTATCTGTATAGTTCCTCTAGGTGGAAATATTCCTCTACACAATTTCATTTTGTGTTTCATGAATTTTTTTACTCATTCTGCAAAATCCATGGGCAGAAAAAAATATCTTTTCTAAAAAGAAAAATCTTGATTTTGAGGCCAAAAAGTTTTGGAAAACATTTGGAAACAGAACCACCTTAGAAACCTGCTTCAACAACACCGACCATACTAATTCATGATCATCTTATTTTGTTAGCAAATACTTTCACCCAAAATAATGAGATGACTATTTGAGGTATTTTTTCCCTATAGTAAGGGTATCAGAGTGAAACCAAATTTTTACGATTTTCTTAAAGGGGTGGTGAGAGGACCCATTTATAAGTGGAGATAATTTCATTTTTTAAAATATTTTAAATTAATATAAAGTTAGGACATGTTAAAGATGTCAAATATCTCAAAAATAGACTATTATTGTGTGTAGGGTTATATTATGTCAAACATATCTAAAAAATCAATAATAATCATGGTTTTATTGGTTTCATGCCCTTTACACCTAGAAATATTATTTTTACATTAATTATTTTATTACAATAATTTTTTATTACCTAAGGAAATTAATCCATTATTCTAAAAATTTAATTAGAACTTATTAAATAATTTTAACCTATTGATTATATGCTGGAAAAACATTATTTAATTAAATTTATTAAATTCATAAAAATCGATTTAAAAATTATAATTGTATAATATAATAGAAACTATTTTATGAAAAATATTAAATATGTTCTAAAGTATAATTTTTTTTTGTAAATTAATACCAATATTTCTAAAATTAAAAAGTAATATATAAAATAAATATATGATCTTATAAAAAGTCTAAATAAATTTATAACTCATACTTATATTCTAATAATTTAATAAATATCATGTTATTTATAAAAACATTTTTCCAACATTCATCTAAAAATTACTATTTTTAGAATAATTTCACGAGTTAAAATTATGAAAACATCACTTTGATGTATAAAAAAATAATTTTCAATTTTTCAAAATTAAAATATAAATTTCTGGATTTTATCCTTTAAAAATGGTGAAATATAAAAAAATATATTTTAATGGAAATTTATAATTTATAATATTAACCATTATCATTCATATTTCATATTAACTTATAATTAAATTTTTATTAATAAATTTATCATATAAAAGATAGTTTATCATTATTAATCAAAGGATTCATGTAATATAAAAATGAACATATCATAGAATGAAAATAAACTTTTAAATATAGATTTCTAAGAATATAATAATTATATTAGTCATTTTAGCTATTAAAATTTAATTTAATTGATATTAAATGTTTAATTTATTTTATTTATATAAACATCCTAAACTGGATACTCTTATTCATTTGAACTAAGTCAATGGAATATTTTAATGGAATAAAAATATCATAATTTATTTTTAGTTTGGGGTTACGTGTAGAGAATTCTAATGATAACTTTGTGTTATTTAAAGGAAAACATATACAAATTTTTTATGTTGTTATATAATCATCCATAGGAATAAATTAATGGTTAAACTAATATCAGTCATTGGTTAATGTATAAAAATAACAATGATATAACACTCATATAATTCCTACACAACCATCATAAACTAAATGAAGTCTATATATTATATTGATCAAAAATTACATTGAATTAACTAACATGTTAGCTCACTATCATCTTTAACAACCCATCTATTCAGACTAGAATAAATATCTATCCCACAATAATGAGTGAAAAGTGATTATAGGATATGTAAAAGAATACTTCTACTATAATAAGTCATCATGGTCTTTGAAATTCACTATTCAATCCATCAAAATTATAAAATCAAATATTTCTATCTAATGACTTGGTCAATATATGAATGTTTCTACATGACTGATTGTAGTGGAATAAGATAGAAACCCAATCCCCATTCCATTATTCATAGTAATGTAGTATAAATATTCCTGGAATTGTAAATTAAATAAATATGAAAATTAAATTTATCTATTACTTGAGTATAAATTAAATAATGTGATATGACTATTTCAATCATATAATAAACCATAGTATAAGTGATAATGTGATTACTACTCACTATCATAGTTCATACCGTAGACTCCTAAAAATCACTATCCATAGAATAAATATATCCATTACACATATATGGTAGATCTTTATGGGGATTATAATTATCCTAGACCTAAAATTCCTTACTATTTTTTCTTCAAATTCCTTATAAATATCATTGATCATTCGATCCGATTTATACTCCCAAAAATAGGACCTTTTGATAAAAAATTGAAAAAAATTAAATGATTCAAAATCTTCTCATAGTAATGATCTATACTACTATTACTATGATAGTTCCACTTTAGTTATGTTGAGACACCACACAAGTAACAACCAAGAATCCCCCTCCATTTAGAAGAACCCAATATTGGTGATTTATTTTGGCTTCATCCCAATTTAGAATAATATAACTTATTATTTTTTCAATCAAAATAATTTCATAACAACCTATAATTGGTAATGAAAATTTTCCCCACACATAATATTAATAATTTATACATTAATAATTATATGATCACCATAAATCACATTATAGGTTAGAAAATCATAAAAGATTATCCTCAATAAAATATATTGAAAATGTTCTTATCGAATCATTGATATTTTAGATTGTTGTGGGTGATCATCTCTAGTGAAAATTACACCCACTCTTCAAAATGAGAAAGATTTTGTAGCACTATATTGTCCAAAATTTATAGGTACATGATATAACCAAAAATCCAAAAATTCATTGTGTTTAGGTTGAATAATAGAATGACAATATTTTTTACTCCAATGCATATCATATCCTCATCTAATTTTTCCACCACCACTGTCTATCACCATTTAAGAGTTTCTCATAAGGTCTTATAAAAAAAACCTTTGATCCTCCAATTATATGAATAAATTATGTGATTAATTTTACAATCCACGAACAATTATCTTCTTCGTACACTTCACTCTCAAACATAAAGACATGAGGATTCTATAACTAGAACTATAATGAATAATCCCATTCATATGGATGATTTCATTCCAAGAACCTAGATTACATTAACAAGCATGTTCAATAGTTTCATATCAATATCAAAATTCCAATAACCATCCTCACATGAATGTTTACCTTCTGTATGTGTTTCCTCTTTCTCATAAAGATGTGTTTTAAAAACACAGGTATTCAATAAAAGTAGATTTTCATATAATGAAATGATGGAAAAAATAATGAGAAGATGATAAACATGGATAAACAATTTGGATAGTTACAGAATAATCCCTATATACATGGAGAGGAAGAAATATCACTATATCCAGTAGTGCACAATATAGGGAATCTCTATAGTTCTCAACACACACAAAACCCGATATAAAAATGAGATAATAAATAAAATCATTCACACTTACACCCAACAACACAAAAAATATATTTCACTATAGTGATAAAACCCCCCATGTTCAGCCTGCTATAATGGATAGTGGCTATAATTCCTTGGAGCTAAAATACCACTATATCTATAGTCCGCACTACTATAGTGCCCTACTGGTGTCACATATTCATCTCTATTATATGAGGCCAGAGTTGTAATATTTCCCCAAAATGTTGGTCAGGGCCCCTCATCCCTGGGAACAATGGAGTAGAAGTGTGTTTCCCATAGAAACCTTCACATGTTTTAACCAAAGAGATCAACCTAGGAGGGTCATAGCTCAGTGTTATGTACATACCGCTAACATTCAACGAAACATTATCTATATTGATCTAGCTACACTAATCGAACAATGTACCACTTGAAGCCAAACATGATAAAATATAATTTCTCGATGAAACATGCATATAAAACATACGTCATTTGAGATCCTCCTCTTTTTCACTCACAGGTGGATTCTTTCCATTCACAACTTCAATTTCAAGATTATGTTTCATGAAATTCCATTTGTATTAAAATTTTTCCAACCATAATGTTCTCCAATAATATCATTATCATAATATAATAATAAAATGAAACCAATAGAGGAATAATATTTCCTAAACTAATATATTAAAATCAATATCATCAACATGTATTCATATGTTTTGTACCACAAATCATCTGCAATGTCAAAAACCCATCCAGTATCACACCCTAGATTAAATGGTACTCCAACTAAATGTGTTTCATCCGGGCATGAAACACTGGGTTCATTGAATGATATATAACACTATGTTTGTAAATGGGTAATTCATATTCTTCTCATTATCTATACAACTCATCCAAGAAGTTATTTAGAAAAAAACTTCTCTTTTCTATCATCTGTTATAGTAATGTATTCTTCCTCGATGGTAGATAAGGGCACCACCTAATGTATTTTGAGATATCTAGCTCATTGCAAATCATCCAAGGTAAATGAATTACCATTATATTATTTCCATCAACATCAACTCCAAGTCTAATACCCACATTCCTCTTTCATGAAATTCCTTTTCCAAATTACAAAGATACCTCATTAGCTCCCTTCAGATACCTTTGTATCCACTTAATAGCTTCCAAATGAATAATTAAATAGATATCCATGTAAATTATTTCAAATCCTCTTTCATGAGTAATTTCTATTTTTGTACAAACCACAAAATAAAGACGGCTTCCAACAACTGATGCATATGGTACCTTTTCATGTACTCAACATCGTTTACATCTTTGGTTATTTCTCAGTTGATAATTTCAAATGGAACTCCAAGGTAATAAAAACCAAATTTTCATTTAGTATACTAAATCTTATCCAAAAATTTAATTGTATTAATCATACTATGGAATCAATGTTTCTATTTCATAGTATCTCTTGATCTTCATCCCCAAAATCTTATGATCTTCCCCCTGATCTGTCATCTCTAATCCTCATACAAATGCCTTCTTAGGTCATAAATCATCTACATACATGATCCATCCATGAAAATTTCATTCACACATATAATAAGTATAATGTATTCATCCCAAAAATTATATGTTTAGAAAATTTTATGTCTACTATAATGTTTTTATTCCTTTTTATTAAAAACTGAATAAATTTTTTTATTCCATTTCCTTGGTGAATACATCAACCCATATAAGATCTCATGATGTTTTAACACCATATATTCTTTACCATATCCAATATATCCCACTAGATGATTCTTAAAGATGTCATACGCCATATCTCTATTAAGAAACATAGTCTTAACATGAAGCTACTCAATATGATTGTATTTTGACTCTACAATGTTGGGAACCACCCGTATAGTGGTATGTTTTACTAATTGTGAAAAAAATTGAGTTAAATCCAATCCTACCTTTTGTTTAATTCCATTCAAAACTATTATTGATTTATTGACATCTCATTTACATCATGTTATTCGTTGACCTCATATAATGACATGTTCTACCATTCATTAATTCCTTCTATAAGGGTTTTCAACTCCAATGTGTTATTATCATGCAATGAGGAAATATCCTCCTTCATAACCAAAACCATCTTGCTCGACTCCTTTAACTGAATTGCCTCTTAATTTTTTTTTGTTTCTCCACTATCAGTCAATAAAAAATAATATAAGGATAGTGAAAATCATGGTATATTAATTCTTACCCTTGTTGATCTCTTCAACCACACTTGAGGAGTAGTATCCACTAGTTCTAATGTCAAACTATTAGGTAAATCATAATGTTGCACCTATTAATTGATTATTGATTATTTTTCATAGTAAAAAATTCATTGAATGAAGGTCCATCGACATTATAGATTTATTAAATACAATGATCAATATTATGATTACCATTTTATTGAAATCATCCCAAATGTGATGAAAAAACCCAGTATCACCATATCCTTCTATAAAGCCTAGTTTGGACTTAATATCAAGATTTTACCTTGCATAAACATCAATATAAAAATATTTCAAACTACCAAATAATCATTAATGTTACTGTCTTACCTCGTTATCAGACTAGATCTCTTTGGGAAGACATTCTACATTTGGTATAGTCAGACTCATATTGATGAGATATGACATCATATTATATGAATATCCCCAGAAAATATTTGGTAACTCTGAGTGTAGCCGTATTCTACTTGAATTTTCATTTATTGTACAATTCATCCTTTAACCTATACCATTTTTTGTTGTCTTAATTTAATAGTACTCTCCCACTAAATTCCATTATTTTCATATAATTAAATAAAATTATTGCTTTTGTACTCCACACCATTATCAAACCTCAAGCATTTCAGTTTTGTTCCAGACTCACACTCCACCACGGTCTTCCACTTATGAAACTTCTTAATCAAATTAGAATTGTTTTTTAAAAGTAAATCTATACATTAATTTTCTAGTGATTGATATATTTTACATAATATTCTTACCCTATAAGGTAATTTACTCATTTAGGACCACAAAAATAAATGTGATGAAGGTATATGTTCAAAAAATTCAGTGTTCTTCCTCCATTCTCAAAAGACACATTCCTCCATTTTCTGAAGATATAATTTTCATATAGGCCAACAACCACTAACTTTTTATCTGGTCTAAATTAATATATTTCTAGAACCATGATCCTTATTTATTTATTTTTTCCTAGACTATAGTTCCATATGTTTGAATCCACGATAGAGTTTATTGATGAAATAATATCAAATAATGCCTTTGTCATGTTGTAAATGGTACCAATATTTGCTACCCGAGCTATGACCACGTCTCTCATGGTGATCTTTCATTAATGAAAAGTTAAAGTGGTGTTGAAACTTGTATCATCAAGATATCCAATAGAAATAAGGTTTCTTCTTAGTCAAGGGACATACATCTAATTCTTTAAAACCATCAGATTCTTAATTTTAGTCATTATTTGTGCATTTCCCATTCAAATGATCTATAATGTTTCATTATCAATAATATATTCCATGATATATTTAAAAGAATCATAATTTTTTAAAAAACCCTTATCCAACATGGAATGGAATGACGCCCCTGAATCTAAAATACAAGACTCTATTTGGCTATTCATGCCCAATAGTTTCACATCATCCATTCTATCAGTTACCATGTTTTTTATGTATGTTTCAGGGGCCTTTTTGATTATCTATTCACACCTTTTTGACATGTCCTTTCTACTCTCAACTTTTTCTGTTGGACCAACCCACATTACCTTGTCTCATCTCTTTTTTAGTGACGATGATTATACCTTATGATTGTCCCTATTTTCATATCTTCCTCTTCCATAAATTTTAGAACAAAATTAGAGAATCTTATCAACTGTATCTTTTGAATACCATTTCAAAGTATCTAGTCCCACACATCCCTAAAAACTATATTTTAATTCCCCAAAGTACTTCTCAAAGCTGTTACATTTGTTTCACAACTCTGAGGCTATAAAAGTTGTAAAACCTGGGAAAATACCTCAATTTCAGTCACAATACCCAATGATGTCAACTAATTTCTAATAGTATTGAATTATTTCATATTATATGAACCAATACTCCCTTTTACTTTTTTATATTGAAAAATTGTCACACCATGTACACATTATATGATCCTAAAGGCTTATCGTATATATTATCATGATATTTCATCAGACCAATCATTGAGTTATCATCTCTAAAGTTCAATTCCATGTTATTTTCCAATATAAGGTGAAAAATCCACAAAACAAGTTGATCTAAAATTTTAAACTACATCGACTCCATGACAATTTAGTTTATACCTATAATTGGAAAATAAAATTTCTTCTCGTAATGATTGCTCTAAATTTTTATCATCACAAAACTGATGTCTTTTTCATCATATCATTCGATATTAACCTTCCCGTATTCAATATCCATCACCTAAAATGATAATATTGAACTCAACATTTTACAACACTGTTTTAGAAAATTCAAGAGTAATAAGAATGAAGGTTATAGAAGATGAAAATGATGAATAAAGGAAAAAATATAAACATGAACACATAGATTTACCTAGTCTGAGAATAACCCCTTCATTCATGGAGAGGTAGAAAAATCACTATATTTGAGAACAAAAATTACACAGTGTTTTTAATGTTTTCAAAACACACAAAAACATGACATGAAATTAGATAAAAAATAATATGATGCACTATTCTACTAATCATATGGAAATACCTCTATACTATGGTGACTTTAACACCCATGTCCATGATTCTATAATGGATGACATATTTAATTTTATATAGCTACAATACCACTGTCTATAAAGTCCAAAAAACTATAATGCCCTATTAGAGTATCCAATTTTAACTTATATAGCAAGCATGCCGATGTCCGTACTAATATAGTTCCCAGTTGGTGGAAGCTGGTTAGATCTGCTATATACAATCTTAGTTTCTATATTTACCCAAAATATGTGATTGGATCCTTCATCCCATGGACCCCTAGAGTTTGGGTGTGTTACACCTACTCCACTAATGATCTCACTATCGAGCTCCCCTCATGATATTTGTGGATTTGTGTTCATAAGGGGTATCTAGAATGTATCTCAACATTATCGAAATACATCAGGCTACAAAAATCCAATAAGAGTCTTCATACGAAGAGGGATCTCTATAACACTATTTACTTGAATGAAATTCGAATAAGGAACTATAAAAAAAATATATTTAATAAAAAAATATCAAAACAATATTTCAATTCCATATATATGTGGATATACTAACACTATAGTGGGTACCTGATATTAAAATTTAACATAATAAACAAAAAATAATTTCAAATATATTCTTTTAAAATAAAAAAACCTCCATAACATTTATGTCACTCTTTTTTCCAATTTCAATTGAGAAAAAAATTTGTAAACATCTTTTTAATAAATTATCCTTGTATAAACTCATCATGAAAGATAAATTTACAACCCCTACCAACCTTACTTGGTAACAGACACAAACAATGCATAATAGAACAATTTCATTCATGGGATATTTTATATAACTCATCCTAACCAAATTCTGTAGAAATTAATGTATCATCATGAGTTTATCTATAACTATTATGGGTTATAATTTAGTTACATCCAACCTTGTATCCATTCCCATAAACATCTAAAAAATAAATATACATAAACTGTTTTATGTTACCATTTTTTAATTAACGTTGCCTCAGAGGAAGAATTATATGGTTAGTCCAACACTTCTAAATGGACTCAAATATATCCCCCCTAACACTATAGAGTAAAAATTTGTATTTATGGATAATATAATATTATAGTAATGATTTTATCTAAAATAAATAACAAACTATATTATAAAAAATCATAATTCCCATAAAAATTAATACAACTAATAATATAAACTGAAAACTAAAAATAATACTAAAAAATAAATAAATAATTAAAAATCCTCAATTGAAAAAAAACCATCAGATGATTCTTATACAATATGAAATTTCAAAATCCATATCTAACTCATAAAAAAAACAAAAAATGTTCAATATAAACAAAGATCCAATTATCTATTACACAAGTATATTGGGGAATGTCTATTTCCCACATTGTGACCCAATACATATAAAAACACAAATTTATATTTATTTTTTTGTGATGGATAATACCCAGTAGGATTTCTATAACTCATTCTCATATTCTTCTATTTGGGACTTTTCACAACCACGTAACCAATTTGATTAAAAAGGGAAGGAACATATAAAATAAAATAGTTTATCATGAATCTATATAAGACCAATAAGATAGATAAGATATTATAATCAATTGCTTCCCCAACATTAGTAACCCTTCCCAATTCCTCCCCAAATAAAAAAATACCCATAAAAAAATGTTATATGATCAATAAAAAAATCATACATCTGATCATACCCTATATCACCTACATATTATCCCCAACTCAAGTTGATCCAAAATTTCATTTACCACACCCTTATTATTCCTATCATAATGAAACATTCCATTATTATAAAATACCAATCCATTCTATATGTACCCATCAGTTCTCAATAATTACTCAAAATGATAAAAAAAATCACAAAATAATGTCCCTAATGAAAATATTTTACCCAAAAGAATTACTCAACACACAATCTTATTAATTATTGATACTATAGAATATATTTCAAAGCTTCCCTTGTAAACCAAGATCCTATGGTTTTACTCTTTCAATATCCTAAAACAAATCTAATTATCTAATTCTATATCCCCAAACCTATGGATTTCCAAATTTGGAAAACAATCATTATTAAACTAAATCCACATAAATTATTTAATAATCACATATTAATGGAAATCTTTATATTACATTAATCACACAATATGGAATAAAGATAGTAAAAGGATTTAATAATAATCCATTACTATTGATAATTATCATTTGAAGATTTTCAAACCCATGATTTGATGTAAGCAATCATGATATGATATTAAAAAAGGTACCAATTAGAATATGGGATTATTATTATTTTTTAAAACAATTAAATCCAAAAAACAATGTAATAGAAATAATATTAATATAATTATCAATCAATGGGATATGAAATAGAAATAGATTCCAATATCATTTTTTGAAGAAACTGATTATAAAGGTTAAATAATATATCAAACATTGATTTGATAAATTCTAGATAGAAAGGTATATTTTAATGAATGAAAATCCATATATTCATTTAATAGGAAGCTTAGAGTCACGCAAATTATCATATGGTGGTTAATAAGTTATACAAGTGTATTACTATGTTTTGATATAAACAATAGTGGAAAGAAAACATGAATTCATGGTTAGGTAGAAAAGTGGTCGCGGAGTGTGAACTGATTGCGTGGTCACCGTATACCATATCCTAATGTTTTATAGTCACTCTAGATGGTGAACATAGACTATTCATTGACCCTTTATTCACAACTAATATTCCTTAATAACAAACTACAATCAATCTTCATGTTCTAATGTATCTTTCACTTTATTCATTCAACACTCTATGATCCCTAATAAACTCAAAAAAGACAAAAATCACTATATTTCAAAGAAGACATGATTATATAACATTTCATGTCACAATTGTTCTCACCATTATACTTTTTTTATCAATTAATAGTAACTATTATTAAATCTTTTGAACCATAACTGGCCACTTTTTTTATACCATATTCAATCTCCCATATATCTCTTGAATAGGACTATATAGCCATAACACCCTCACTAATGAA
The DNA here is from genome assembly GCA_963277665.1 of Viscum album. Classification (NCBI taxonomy): domain Eukaryota; kingdom Viridiplantae; phylum Streptophyta; class Magnoliopsida; order Santalales; family Viscaceae; genus Viscum; species Viscum album. Next base: position 899,431,117 of record OY728138.1, read on the forward strand.
ATACTTTTTAATCCTTATACATTTTCTAGACTATCAAAAATCTATGCTAACTATTCTATAGATTTTACTTATATCTTCAAATTGAACACATTAAAGAGGAGAATGTGGTATTAATATAGTTATTACTTATTTGGTTAATAGACATAGAATAAGTTGTCAAATATATCATACTTTAGTGGATTCTCCATGAAATATGACAAACCTATTTTTCAATAAAAAATCATGAATGTTCCCACATACCAAAGTGTAAGTTTCACATGCCTCATAAGTTTTATTTATGCTAATAGTCATAACCATTTCAATAAGACTCAATACATTACTAAAAATTCTAATTACCTTTCATAATTATTTAGAATATACTTTTAAAATGTATGATATTTCATTGATACTTTATATAATAGTTGACCTAAATTTATTAGAACTTACACCAAGATAGTCCCAAAAAGTATTTTCCACACTTGTTTTAGTTACCTAACTACCCGAATAAAATAGTTAGTATGAGACCACCATTTAAACCCCCCACTATCTCTTAAAATCGAGAACACAATCTTTGTGTTTTTCATATATAGACATTATTTTATCCTCTATCTACCAATCTATTTATGGGTGATTTTAAAAATGTATTTCCAATTGAATAACTATCCCATTATAAAACCCCCTCTAAAACCACTATGTAATCAATGTATATTAATTTTAAAAGAAAAATGATGAAACTCTTCGATGTTTATACACCACATCTGTATATTAATTACCCAGTACATCAATTGAGAAAATCACCTGAATAGTTATGTACTAAGATAACTTCCAAAATTGCTTTAAAATCATGCATGTTTTATTTATCTTCCTCATTGATTTCAAGAAAATAAAAAAATAGTTTTTATGTGTCCCCACTTCTATATCTGCATAATAAAGGCTAGAAAGTACATTTGAATCATAATAATAATAAAAAATTATTCATAGATAAGTCATTTAAAATATTATTTAATTAACTATGTTCCATTTAAAATTTTTCCACTAGAACTATCACATAATTTCATGATACATCATAACAAATTTTGTTCTAAATTCCTATGTAGATTTATGGAACACAACAAAAATTTTCTTCCCAATTCTCAAAGGAACCAATACTTTACATCAAAATTATTGTTTGTAGACCACTAGTAAAGATGAAAATTCCATCATTTCTCCACTATCTAATTAATAAAATGTCTTATTATATTCAATATTGGTCTTTTATTTCTCCATTATTTAATCCATAAGCATATATATGATGTAAATATTATTTAATATGATACCATTTCATTGCATGAGATCTTTTTGATATAACATTCTACGAATACCCTCATCTACCACCACTCCTATAATCTATCTAATCTTTGATATTTTAAAAATAAATTATACTTAATTACCATTACCTATTATATAGAACAATTATGTTGACGATGAACTACAAATTGCATGGGAAAAGGTCGAGGATGTAATAGCTGTTTTGAAGGAAAATCAGGATAAAACAGAAAAAATATCCCCTTAAGGGATTTGATTCATGAGGCTCCTCACCTTTTTGAATAGTTGGAGCTCACGGAAGTCCCTATCTACATGTAGCTTCGATGGTAACCTCCATCTAGGGTGTGTCCAGTTCGTAGAGATCCCTTTCACAGATGTTACCAAATGTGTAGGGCTGTTATGATAACCTTTATGCAAATTAAATTTGGTTCATTAATCCCCTCATATTCATGAATCCCATAATGTTTCATGAAATCGTCTATCATTCTAAAAGAAAATTCCCTTTATTCCATCTATCCTATAAATACCACAAATTTTTAAATTTAAATAGGAAGAAACTTTTCAGCTTCGATGAAAAGATTTTAACTCTTAATACTGAGAATATTCATGACTTAAATAAGGGATGGACATCTAAAGGTATCCATATTTAACAAAACCACATACCATTGGTTTTTTAATAACCTCAACCCATGGTTTATATACCTTTCCAGATTTTCCATGGCCTTCATTTAAGCATAAATACCATTGGATCCCTTAGGAGTTAACAAGATATATATATTTTATATAACCAACCACATGGGAATCATGACATCACTCTGATGTAGGGAATCATTTTTTCACAAAACATACTCCTTTGTGAGACACATGACCTCCTTGAGACCCCTAGACTTCTAAATTCTGAAAATATTCATGAATCCCCAACATTTGGGTAACCAGTCTTTATGCCTCCTTATGGTGACAACATTGAACCAACACCGCTTCATGAAATTTGATAGCCCAGGGCCCCCATACCAATCTAGGACTGATTCAACAGCCCACCTAATCCATGTGTGACCAGTACCACACACTATTATTTTATCCCACAATACATCATGTATGGAATTAGCATTCATCCATCCCATTTCAAATAATAATATGTATCCTAATATAATTTTCTATTAATCATAGGAACCCTAACATCGGGCCTCTTGTCACCACTCCTCTATGTCAGTTTCTAAACCATGCCTCCCAAAGATGTTCTTGATGGATGGAAATGTAAGACCTAAAGGTGTCTTCATTGAGGTAAAATATTTTTCATGTATCATGAGAGATTCATTATGATGAATCATCCTCTCGCCTTATCATATTTTCTCTAAGGGTGTATGACAAATCCATTCCTGAGTTTCATGTTACAAAACATCATAAACACACACCATAGTTGTATGATGATAAACTAGAAGAGATCATCCTTTTTAAAATATGTAAAACTATATTCATACCCAAGGAAATGAACAAATTATTCCCCATCAATGATCATCATGGGTTTGTACATCCACCCCATCATGGAATGAAACTCACATAACCGAAACTTCTATGCATAAGACCCACACCAACCTACCTCACCATGGGATAAAAAACCAATAGCTACTTCTATATATAAACCTCACACTATTCCCCAATGATAGTCTTTTCAAAACACATGCCTCCTTACTACATGATGTTAAATCTCATGCACCAATCCTGTCACATGAACATAAATAAATGAATCTGACACCATTAGTTTTGATCCATTTTTCTTGAATAAACTATATAGGGTTCATCCATTATTTTTAATTCTAATAGACTTTCATGTGTGAAATCAATCACTTTTGGGGGAAACACTTTGTCATCCATGTGTTAAATAATGCCACATGGGGACCCCCTCCAAATCATAGTTGTGAAATCATCCCTTATGGGGACACACTACACAAAATCATTAATGTGAAATATCCCCCCAAGGAACACAATCTGAAAAATCCCTAGTATGATATATACCCCCTGAGGACACACTCCACCAAACCCTGTGTGTCTAATACTCCCCATAGGGACACACTACAACAAATCCCATGTGGGAAACCTTCCCCCTACTTGCACACACCATCAAATACTAGGTGTGATATCATCCCCCTTGGGTATACAATATACCACCCATCATATGTTCAAAAGTTATTAAACATAGCCACAAATCAACTCTATAAGGAATTAATATTGTGACTTAATATAGAATCCCAACCCCATATATCAAAATTGGATGCCTGAGGTAAAATCCTTACAAGACTTACACCCATGGAATCAACAACCTCATGATCGATAATAAATTACTAGGGTAATAATCCTAATATTACTCAAACATAAGACGACCTTCAATAAAGGATGCATATATAGGTTCCCAACATACCCAACTTGAAAAAATTACAAATTTACCAAACGTTACTAAATTACAAGATATAATATTTCCACGATATTGAGAGATATATTACTATACATAATCAAAACTCACCTTGAGATGAACTACTAATGTGTTTCATGAACATGAATACAATATATGGAAGATAATCGAAATAGGAGACAATATCCAAGGAGGAGTCCATGGATGGATGAACTGACATCCCATTATCATGTTTTGAGAAGGGATCCAACCTCACTGATTAAATTGTTGCAAGTGGGCGTCCATTATAATGTTGGAATGTGGGGAAATAATCTAGCATGTGGGGCATATTGGCTCTAATTAAATCCTCATAAAAAATGGTGAACCTGACATTAAACTATTCTCCTCAACCATGGGGTCTAGTAAAATTGGGGGAACTACTAGATTTTTAGTCATTGGATCTAGTTATCCGATAGTGGGTCCCTCAAAGAAAGTGGTGGGAGCAAGATGAAACTCACCTGTGACATGGGGAAGATAAAATTGGGCATCAATGGTCTGAGACATTATTATCACAATTTTATTCTCTATTTTAAGAAGAATGGATGATGATGGGGAACTGGGAATCACATTTATAATACCTGTATTAATAGCTAAATCCACATGGATTGCACAAATCAGACTAAAAAAATTTATAAATCTGGAAAAAAGGACTAGGGGTTGGGGATACTTTGGGTATTGAATCTTGAATGATTATACCCCTTCTGCGAATTCCACCACACCATTAGTGAGATTTTCAAACACCTTTTCTCTCTATTTGAGCTCATTCAGAGGAGGGTTATCAATGCCCATGTTTTCCATTATGAGTTGGAAGGGATCATTACCACTAGGGATATGGCCGACCAAAACCTTGATACATCTAAGCCTTTCCAAAAACACCACCTTGAGGGCCTTAAATTGTGAAACCATCCCCCATTACAATGTTTAACCACATAGAGTGCCTCTCCCTAATGTTATATAATAGCTCAATACCATATATCGATGTGGTAGGGGATACTAGAGCCACACCTGGTGTGAGTACCATTCTGGAGATTCCTAAGAGGCCTCCCACCATGCATCATCATCATTAACATTGTATAGTTCTGTCTGTTGAATAGTTGGTTAAATACATACCTGCTTCACTGGAACCTGGTATAAAACACGAGACACCACTATCATAGGAAGACCCAAAATATTACTGGACAAGAGGAATCTTTTCTATAAATCACAAAGTTTTTAAAAATAAATGAAATAATAAGACCTTATGAAAATAACTTTTTTAAAAAATATAGTTATAATGTATCCGTTAAAACATAATTTTTCCACTTATATGTTTTGAAGTTGAAAAAATAGTCATCTATAATTGTGATCAATAGGTTATTTGGAGTCATATGGAACCAACGTGACTTTTTTTTATTAGTAGCATACCATTATGAATAGTAATATGAATAATAATATTACCCTAATGAATAGTAAATTTTATTTTTATTTTATTTTCTTAAGGATTTAATATAATGACATCTTGATTAAATTGTCAAGGTGATATAAAATGAGTTATAGTTTTAAAGTTGTTAGTTTTTGAATAATGTATGATTTTATATAAAAATTAAATTAATCATATTGAAAAAATTATTTTTGAAAAATGGAGTTCATTTTTGAATTCTAAATGTTTAAAAATGGTTAGGGTGAATTTTTAATATTTTTCTAAAATTCAAGATTTTTTGATGAATTGTGACATACGATGAAATACCGTATATTAAAAATATCAGTTCAATATAGTATTTTTTACATCATGGATTATTTAAGCCCAATTTATTTGAAATAAAATGATCTGTGCACTATTTTTATAAAAATAATGAAGACTACTCATAGTCTTGGTCAAAAATATTAAAATAATGATGAAAATATTGTAAAATCCATCATCTCCTCAATTTTAAATACCACCCTCATTCCCCTCTTCCTCTCACACCACTCAGGCCTTGATCATTGACTATGTTCTACCAAATCCCCTCCCCAAGGATCTTCCCCATGTCCAAGACCATCTGGTCACACCAAAAGGCCTAAACCAAAGGCCTTAAGGAGGATCTCAAGGAGAAGAGATCAAGGGGTAATAATCATCATTCATTTTCATGTGGTTTATTTTCAATTTTATTATATTCATATACTCTCTTCCCCACCCCTTTTCTAGGAGGTATTAAATCTATAGAATCTAAATTTTCTGTATATTATCTTGTTAATGTAAAAAATTCATCATCTTTCTTTATTTCCTCTTCTTCTTTTTATAAAAATAATTCAAACACCATTCATGATGTGTTGTTTACCAAAATTGTGGATGATGTGCTTTCAATTTCTATAAAATCATTCAAAAATGATCATAAAACCATTTTGTTGGTTAAAAAAGAATTTAACATGTACTATTTATCCTATTTTATTTTTTAATAATCTCTTGTGAATGACATTGGATTATATAATGGAACATGTACATGATTATCGAGGAACCACAAAAAAATGATCTAAACAAATATCATTACTATTTTATCAAATTATTCTTTTTCATATATGATTATGAAATAATTAATGGTATAATTATATATTATAGAAACATATTACTACCAATTACTTGAAATTTTGTAATTTCATTTCCGTATGACAATAAAATTAAATAAAAACTGGCCATGCAAATCATGTAAAGAACACATCTGAAACATTACAAAGAACAAAATAATAATAATTAAATGGTGAAATGATGTTTTGAAATGATCATATATGTTTTTATAAACATTATTATGTATCTTTAAAATACTAAATACACAGATTTATACATTATATAGGAGGTTTAAACAAGTTTGATGTAAGACAAACACAAGGAATGTGAATTCTTAACCCTATTTCCATTCTATGGGTCAACCTTCTACACCAATAATTTTCTGGTTTTAAGATAATTTCTTTGATACATTATTATTTATATTATGTTTTATTATGTTTATTTATAGTTTATAAACATCTTACTTTAGTTATATTGATTCTTATATCAATTATATGTAATTTTTAAGTGACTTTGTTTTTATAAAATCCACATTTAAATTTCTAGTTTTACAAAATACTAAGTGAATGTTTTTATGAATGTATTCTTGTTTTATGATTATGTTTGGTTATTGGGAATTTTTTATGATTAAGGGTGGTGCCGATATCTCCCTCCAATGCATTGGGTTCTTGTAACAAGGAGGTTGGCCGCATCGTTACTCCATGAGTTGCTGCGATTGTAACACCATAAGGAAGCAGTGAGGGTTACATCATACAGTAGTTGTGTGGGTTAAAAATCATAAGGTAGCCACAAGGGATTCAATATAAGTAATTAATCCCCCAATATAACTTTATGGTTCTACTAATTTTCTTTATATTTTGTAGAAATATCATTGAAATATCAGGTTTCTCAAAGAAAGTACATATGGGTGATAAGTAAGTTTTTTGAAAATAATTTCAGATGTTTACAAGTATTCATAGACTAATGTTTTCTTTTTTATTTATTTTTATATCCCATAATAATATTTTTTTTTCTCACCCATAATTTTAAAATATTTTCACAATTTATATGGATGTATAAGTCAAATAAGGAATCCAAGTTAAATGTTATGTAGATTTGGTAAGGAAATGATGTTTTATATGAAAAATTTTGTTTTTTTGGAAGAAATGGATATAATATTTGTGATATTTTTACTATATGAATGTGGAAGGTTATCTATGTATTATATCACAAATCTCTAAAACTATAAACTTTATAAGATCCTAAATATGAAAGGAAGTGAGTTCTTGACTATTATTCAAGATTATGTAATTTAATAAGGTCGAGTCCTTATAGTTGGGACCAAAGGATGGTTTCGATAACTTTGGGGGTTAGGATGATGTTAATAGAATAAAATAAATTATTTTACTATATCATTAATTGTAAATGATATATCATTTAATGATTACCATTTTGTTTTGACTAAGATATGTTTGTTTAGAATGGATTTCTGCATAAGAAACAGGAAAGCTGAAGTGAAGAGGCACCGACAAAATAATAGCCTTCCAAATATGAAACATAGAATGGTAGGGATTGGAACCAAGTAGATTGTGATTGTAATGGATTAGATGATGATTTTAATAAATGGATGTTGTATCTATGAAATAGAACAACTAATGGTACCACAATGAAACATGATGATAGTGGAACATTTTATGAGGAAACATCCTCCAACATTCAGTGGATCTTTTGATCTAGTAGCGGCTGGAGTATGGATTAAATCACTTGAAAAGAAATTAGATGTTTGAGTTTGTTCATATAATCAAATGTTAAGTCTTGACATTTATCATTTTAAAGGTTAAGTTGATCAGTGGTGGTCAATGGTCAAGAAAATCAGGGGAAAAGAGGAGATTTAAGCCTTAGAGTTGGTTGAATTTAAAATTCATTTCCTCAAAAACTATTGTACTAATGTGGTGTAACTTATGATAGTGATGAAGTTCCATGAATTGAAGAAAAGTGAGGATTATTTAGTGACCATGTAGGAAGCGAACATCACCCAACTAGTGTGGTATCTTCCAAATCATATTATATATATTGATAGATAAATCAACCATTTTTACTCATGATTGAAGACACGGTATCAAAGGGCATTAGACCCCCATAAATTCAAATGTTATGAAAAACATGTCAGATTTGCCGAGAGGGTAGAAATAGAGATTTTTTATGATAACATTTACTTTTAAAATAATGTGAAGAAGAGTTACAAATGGTATGTGATGGGTAAGAATCGTTCAAATAAATCTGATGGTATGGAATTCCAGTTTCCAATTTGTGAAAAGTATGAAAAAAGCACCCTGGGGAATGTCTTAGCAAAACTGGGAAGTGATTATGATGTTCTATGTTTCGACATATTGCAAGAGATTGTAATGAAAATTATCCTAAGATTAATCCTTGTAAGAAAACTCTAATGTGTTTTAAAAGTGGTGGGATGGGTCCTTATGCACATAGATTCCCAAAGAGAGATCTGAATGATTTAATGTAGATAAAATATAAGTAAAAGGTGTAGTTAGATTATTTGTGACTACATTAGCAGATTTTGGCCTATCCAATGAAGTTTTATTTGGCACCATGTTTGTTTAATCATATTTTGATAATGTTTTTTTGATATCGGATTTATACGTTCCTTTATCTCTATTTTTTTGGTAAATCAGAAATATGACTTAAAAAACTGAGAAAATAACTTATCGTTAACACACAAATAGGAAATGTTATAGAAAAAATAAATTTTATTAATATTTGTTTTATTATTGGCATAATTATATTACCTAAAAACCATGTTGTTTTTACCATAGAAGAGTCTGATATAATTTTGGGGACTGATTGGATTTTTTATAATCATGCTAAGATTGATTATAGATCCAATGAAGTTGTATTTAAAAAAGGGTTTCAGTTCTTATAAAAAAATGACCCCATATAGTTGATAACATATCAAAAAGTAGAGCAGAATTTGTAAAATGAATATAAAATTTATCGAGATAATATTGTGGAAAACGATGTAACTGTTCTGATTAATGAATTTGCAATGGTAAATTAATATTATGAAGTGTTTCCAGATGAGTTACCCAGTGTTATACCTAATCGAGAAGTTGAATTCACAACTGACATAGTTCATGAGGTTAAAAAAATTTCATATCCCCTTACTAAATGGCTCAAATGGATGTTTTAGAGTTTAAAAATATATTGCAAGATTTTCTTGATAATGGATTCTATCATCCATGAACTTCACCATGGGGTGCTCTTGTTTTTTTGAAAAAAAAGATGTTTCCATGAGACATTCTGATGATTTTATATCCTTGAATAAAATCACCATAAATATAAGCATCATTTTCCTCATATAGATGAATTGTTTGATCTTCTCTAGGGAGCTCATTACCTTTCCAAGATTGAATTGATATCCAAATACCATAAGATAGAGGTGATGGAGGATGACATCCCAAAAACAACATTTCATAGTATATTTGGGCATTATGAATTTTTTATGATATTTGGGTTAACTAATTCACATAATGTATTCAAGGATTTTAGGAATAAAATATTTCATATGTTCTTAGATAAGCTTATGGTTGTATTTATTAATAACATTATGGTATTTTCAATGAGTAAAGAGGATCATGAAAAGAATCTAAAGGTTATTTAAAAACCTTAAAGGAAAAGAAACTCAATGGAAAATTAAGAAAGTGTGTTTTTTTGGTTGAAATATATTTATTTTCACTGGAACATTATAAATTAGTATGGATGAGTAGTTCATCCTGCCAAAAAAAAGTTGTTGATGAATATCTAAGACCAGAAAATGTTATAATGATTTGTAGTTTTAATAGATTAACATGTTATTACTAATGGGTTTTTTAAAAACTTTTCATGGTTATCTGTCCCACTAACTATGTTAACATGAAAATGGGTTAAATTTGTTTGGAAAAAACAATGTGATGTTTGTTTTTATGTACTAAAGAAGAGATTGGTGAATGATCCAGTTTTGGAAATGCCTTCTTGAAACAAAAAGTTTTTCATCTACAAGGATAATTAATTAAATAAAATTGGTTTTTTTATGAATATTGTTATTTTAACTTCTTGTGCTTCAAGGAAACTAAAACCTCATGAGTTAAATTATCCCATAGATTATTTTGAATTGGAAACTGTGGTTTTTTGATTTGAAAATTTTGACACATCATTTATACGGATCCAAATGTAAAATATATACTGAATATAAAAGTTTGAATTATATATTCACTCAGAAGGAATTGAGCATGTGTCACAGATTATAACTTGAATTGATAAATGAATATTATTTCATGATCAATTTCCATCCAGGTAAATTAAAATAAGTGGTAGATGCCTTGAGTAGAAAATATCACGAATCATTAACCATGTTACATTGGAAAAAGATCCATTGATTATTTCTTTGATGAATTTTGGATTAGAAGTTTTTTGGTGCATGAAATAAAAATGTTTTGTTTCACGTTTCAGTATAGTCATCATTATCAGAAATAATTAATCATGTATAGAAGGAAGACTGTGATCTATAGAAAAAGGTAGAATATGTTAAAATGGGATATTTTCTATAATTTAACCATGATAAATATATTGTTTGATGATTTTATTTCTGTGACTTGTGGTTCCCTATTTAAGAAATAATTTTCATGTGAAGCTCATAGTTCCCCATTTTTAGTTCATCCTGACAGTACTAAGATGTACAGAGACCTTCATGATTATTACTGGTTGGATGAAATGAAAAAGGATATTGCTGATTTTACCATGAGATGTTTGACATGTACAAATGTTAAAAATGAGTTTAAGTTACCATAGTGTATGCTTCAGACTTTTCCTGTGCTATAGTTGAAGTGGGAGAATATATACATGGAATTCATTGTGGGGCTGTAAATGAATTTTCAAGGTAATAGTATTATTTGGGTTATTGCTGGTCGACTAACATAATGTTCACATTTTAATTATATTTGAGATACTATTTCATTAGATTAGCCTTTTCAACTGAAACTCAGAGAGATTTACAGGTAACAAGGAGTTACCCTTTTCATTGTATTTGACCAAGATCCTAGGTTCACTTATAATTTTTGGAATGGCCTTCAAATGATGATGAGAAAAAAAATTAAATTTCAGTACATCTTTTCATCCTCAATCATATGGGAAGTTGGAACAAATGATTCCAACATTGGAGAATATTATTTGAGATTGTTTAATAGACTACCAGGGATGTTGGGATCATCATCATTCATTAGATGAGTTTTCTTATATTAACAAGTTTCATTCCAGTATACAGATGGCATCTTTCAAGGCATTGTATGGGAATCAGTGTTGAACTCTATCTTTTTGGGATGACATCCGGGAAAGGATATTTGTGGGACCCGAATTATTAGAGTTAGTGGATGAGAAAGTGATGGTGATCTACAAAAATATGAGGATATATCAGAGAAGGAAGAAATGTTATGCTGACAATATAATGATTTTTTTTCTTTTTAGGTTGGTGATCATGTTTTTCATGGAATCTCCCTTTGGGAAAGTGTTATTAATTTCAGTATGAAAGGAAAGATAAGCCCACTATTCATTGGAAATAATAAAATTATAGGGTATGTTAGGAATGTTGCATACATAGTATAATTTACGTAGAGTTTATCTTAGGTACATAATGTTTTTCAACTTATAATGTAGAGAAATTATTTTCCAGATTCGCCTCATACCTTGAGCCCAGAAGTAGTTCAGTTGGAAGTAAAACATTCTTATGAAGAGAAATTAGTTTAGATTCTTAATCAAAGGGAACAAGTATTTCATAATATAGTAATACACTATGTAATGGTTTTATTGGAGAAACCAAATTATTGACGAAGCAACATGGGAGTTTGAAAATGCTCTGAGTGAAAGATACCCTCACTTGTTTAATAAGTAAATAAATGAAAAAAATATTGAGGACACAATTTCCAGAAGGTAGGGAGAATATAAAACCCCAAGGGTTTACAAAGAAATGTAATGCATGAAATACTATGACTCTATGAAACAACATTTTTTTAAGGAGATGGTTGTAATGTAGTCATTAAATCAAATGTTTTCAACTTTTATGTTTTGAATTACAAAATAAACAGTCATCTAAAATTTTGATCAGCAAGTTATTTAGAGTTTGATAAAATTAACTTGATTTTTAGTGAATAGTAATATAGCCTTATGAATAATAATATAAATAGTAATTTGACCAAAATTAATAGTAAATTGTATTATTATTTTATTTTCTTAAGACTTTAAGATATTGACATCTTGATTAATTTGTCAAGGTGATATAAAATGAGCTATAGTTTTAAAATAATTAATTTTTGAATAACATATTATTTTCTTTAAATAATAGATTAATCATATGTATAGAGTTATTTTAAAAAAATGGAGTTCATATTTGAATTATAAAAATTGAAAAATTTTAATGGTGAAATTTTGGTATTATGCCGAATTTTTTGAATTTTTTATGAATAGTGAAATATGGAGAAATACATTATATTAAAATTATCAATAAAATACACTATTTTTGACATCATGGATGAAGTAATCCCACTTGTTTCAATCTGATATTAACTATTTACTATTTTTATTACAATAATGATGATTATTAATAGTCTTGGACAAAAATATTAAAATAATGATTAAAATAATGTAAAATCCCTCCTCCCCTCCACTATAAATACCACCATCATTCCCATATTTCTATCACACCTCTCACGCTTTTATAGTTTTCAATGATAGGAGAAATACTCTCCCCAAGGTTCTTCCTTACATCCCAGACTTTCTGGTCTCACCAAAAATCCAAAACCAATGACCTTAAAGATGATCTCAATGAGAAGAGACCAAGAGCTAAAAATCCTCTTTCATTTTCATGTGTTTTCTTTTCAATTCATTTATTTTCTACTAATATATACCCATACTATTTTCAAAGAGTTATGAAATCTCTATAATTATATATATTTAGTATGTTATCATTTTCCTGTATAAAATCTATCATATTTCTTCCTCTCCTATTCCTCATTCTCCAAAAAAACATTCGTGATTCGTCATTTACAAAATTGTGGATGTTGTACTTTAAATTTACATTAATTCCTTCATATATTATCATAAAACCCTTTAATGGTTGAAACTTAATGTAAAATTTATGATGTAACATTTTTTATGTTCTGGAATTAACTTCTATGCATGGCATTAAATTATATAATGATACAATTTCTTGATAATTGAGGAACCACAAAAAAATGATCTAAAAAATATCTTTAATGTTTTATCTAATGATTCATTTTCATATATGATAAAAAATGAAAAATGGAATAATAATATATTATGGAAACATATTAATACAATTTCATTCAAATTATGGAATTTTAATTCCATATGACAAGAAAATCAATTACAAACCAGCCATGGAAATGATGTAAAAAACATATCTGAAACAATGAAAGGACCAAAATAATAATAATAAAAGGTTGAAATGAAGTTATGAAATTATCATATATGGTTTTATATACATGAAAATGTTTCTCTAAAATAAAAATAATAATTTTTTAATTATTATACAGGTGTCATAACTAATTTTAAATTTAAACAAACCCGAGGTAAGGGAATTCTGAACCCAATTTTAATTTTTCGGGTTATCCTTTTACATCATTAATTATATAGTTATGAGAACATTTTTGTGATGAATTTGCGTTTAAATTATGTTTTATAATATTTATTTACAGTATATACAGATGTTCCTTTTGTTATATTTATTCTCATATCAATTATATGTTATTTTTAAGTGAGTTTTCTCATAAAATCAACTTTTAAACTTCGAGTTTTACAAAATTCAAGGTGAAATTTTTTATGAAAGTATTCTGGTTTGATGATTATTTTATTGATCTTAGGAATTATTAATTATTTGGGTAGGAAATATATCTCCATTCAATATATTGGGTATTTGTATGACGGAGGTCGGTCGTATGGTTACTCCATGTGAAGCTGCGATGGTTACAACACAAGGTAGCTGAGATAGTTATATTGTAATGTAGCCATGAGGATTAAAAATAATAAGGTAGCTGCAAGGGTTAAATTTTATGTAAGTAATGCACCAAGATACCTTTATGATTTTATTTATGTTTTATATGTTTTGTGGAAATCTAGGGGAAATCTCTTGTTTCACAATGTAACTATATATGTGTGACATGTATGTCTTTTAAACAAATGATTTCATATGTTTACAAGTATTCGAAGACCAATATTTTCTTTTTTACTTATTTTTATACCCCTTACTGAGATATAGTTTTTTATCCATAGTTTTTAAATTATTTTCAGTAGTTATAAGGATATTTTAGAAAAATAAGGAAACCATGTTAAATGTTATTAATACTTTTCCATGAAATCAGATTTTATTTAAAAAGATTTATATTTTGGAAGAAATGGATACTATTTTGGTGGTAGTTTATCAATATGAAAGTATAATGTTATGTATGTATTATAACCCAATTCTCTAAAACTCTAAACCTAAAAATATCTTCAATATTATAGGAATTGTGTTCTTGACTAAAAATCAAGATTATGTCATGTAATAAGGAAGGGTACTTATATTCTATATCTAATGTGGCCATTTAAACCACTTTTATATAACAATTATCCCTACAATATGTGAATGGGGATCCATCTTTGTTCACATTGGATATAAAAATTAGCTTCTTCTTTAGTAGGCTGGGTGGTCTCTCTTAGTCCTAGGAAACACTGGATGCAATAACATGACACCCCGTTATGGGGGAAATCAATATAAAGTTCCTCTCTGCACAAACATTAACATGCATGGGTGTCTTCCTCATCACCAACCAATGAATGTAGATATCCCACCCTAATGACTACTATAAAATGCAGTGGTCATCCCCACACTACCGTCAACCACTGTGGAGGTCCTCCCTATGCCCCAACCAATTATTGTTGTGGTACTCGCCACACTACCAAAAACCAATGTCATGTTCCTCTCTACACCACCACCAATTAACGTGGAGGTCCTCCGTAAACTGACATAAAAAAATAAATAAGTCCTCCCCATTCCCCCACTAATCAAGGAATATCTCCTCCCTATACGTCTATTAACCAACACAGAGGTCCTCCTCATGATACCACCACTAAATATGGAGGTCCTCTCTACACCGTCAAAAACCAGAATGGAGGAACTCTGAGTGCTGAAGAAATGGTCTGCTCTGAAGAACTATCATGATGTAGGAGAAAAAAACTTCAAGTGGGTCATTTCTATGACACAGGTCGAACCCACATGGTAGAATCCCATGTTACTCTAAAAAATTCTATCATTTAAAAGTCATAAACCATTAGAGGAATGACCCGAGGTAAAATCATGAATCATTGGCCTCTTTGGTTCTGAAGGAACTGATGACTCAATGTGGGAACCTTCACCTATACTACCAGAGTCTGAATATTCCCATAAATTAAGTCATAACATCCATGAACATGTGGTACACAATATACCAATATCCCTCCACTTTTACCAATAGATTGAGGATGTTCATGAATTTTTATAAGAACATATAGTGAAACCATATTTGGAACGATCAATGTTTCTCTTGTATAACTCTACATAAGAAGTTAAATAGATTTAGAGGTCTAGGTTAATGCCTCAACTATTAGTGATCAAACTATAGAGCCTCAAATGGATGTCTTCTCCAATGCGTATGAGGCACTGGTAAAAAATACATCATAAATGTACATGATATAGATGATATGTTTTCCTCCTTGTGAAATCCAAGAGTGTAGTGTATATTTTAACTATAAGTGCCCACTTTTTTTGTAAATTGTCCCCAAATTATATCTGTGTCAGTGTTAAACAAGAGAATGTACCTTCCCTAGAGTGAGGGGACCTAAGAGAAATGTTTCATTCCATAAGCTTTTTGTTGGGTTCAGTCAACATGAAACTCAATTTTTCCTTCCTGGTCTCCCTCACTGAGGATGAAGATTTTTTTTAAATTTTATATGACACATTCTACTAGTCATGGGATTTGAATCTTACCTTATCATTGATCAATGAGTCCCTTGATTTCATAAACAAACATTCCTTGAGGATTGATTTCATTGAATTTTTATAGATCAATGTACCGAGTTTTATAGATTCCACCAGGACTTCATCATTTGGTATGCACCCACAACCGACTGTATTAGTTTTTTGAGTAGGTTATCCATGACGGCACTATGATTAGATTCATCAAATTTGGGCTGGAACATAGCCTAATAGAACCCATGTATCAGTTTTTTATAGTATACCACTTATCCAAAAATAGAATATCACCAGAACTATCCAAGACCCAGTGGACAATCCAACAACATGTGATATGCCCAGCCAATGAAGGACCCTCAATGAGAAATAATATTTCCCTAACATTTAAATATGATGTGATGAACCACCTTAATGACATACCCTTGAGGCTTTTGATCCATGACACTGTCCTCCTATTAATTTAATTTAGATTATTCCACACCAAATCCTTGAAAATCCCCACTCATTTCAAAGTTTAGGTAGCTTCTATTGAGGCCTACTACATAGTGGAGTTCGATCAATTGTAATTTTGATCCACTATATCATTTTCTATAGAAGAAAATGGTGTCACCATTCAAGGGAAAATAGAACCACTGTATATCATAGGATAGTAAAATTGAATATAAGACTACCAATGCATAGTGGATTCTAGTTTCGAGATCATCCATATCCCGATCATGGAACACAATAAGAATGGGATGGCATAGAAATATCTCACTATCTACAACCTAATGATTTAGTGTTATGATAAATGTGAGAATAAAGCACAAAAAAATTCTTCTCAACACTCAATTTGGTTCCCTTGTTTTAGGAAATACATTCAAGATAGTCACATATGATACTTACTGCAATTCACTACTAGAAAGGCCCTAGATTAATTTGTATGTAAAAATTATTCCCTTACATCACCACATCCTCAAATATTTGTAGGATGGTCAAGTATGTGTAGTCACCTGAAATGTTACTCTCTTTGACTCTTTTGAGGCCTTCAATATAGATAATAGTTAATTCAATATAGAATTAAATAATGTTTAGACCAAAGGTGTTGGGTTCATTAATTCCTCCAATGATCAAATGACCACTATATAAGACCCATGGGTGGACATGAATGATTTTTTACTCCAAATTCATTGAATAAATCCCATGATGACAAAATTGGGGTGGGGGTTAGTTATATATATGAAAAAGTACCATTCCCATGTTATCACACACTCCTACATTGGATACGCTTGATTGAAATTAGAAGACCCAAGTTCATTGATGTGATGAGAAATTACCCTTAGACACCAATACACGACATTTATATTTGATCTAAAAAGCATGGTCAGATAGACAATAATTGACTCATTTCCATTACTTATACATCAAGAGTGAATATAATGACCATAAAAAGGATGGAATTTGAATCAGAGGATTCTATCATAACAGTATTTGTACAATGAGAATACCTCATGAAGGATTCAATATATTCTAGAGAAGATAATAGTTATCCCTCAGATCTGATGTCCTTGAAGAGTTTCGTACCCCCTCTGATCATCCAATCTCAGATGATAAAGAGGATTCAGAAGATACCCCCTCAACATTTTAAGATTGTTTATACACCAATATTGATTAGCTATCCATGTTGAACATTGATATTTAGTAAGATCAGAGGAAGAAGATAATCCTCCCTACCATGTACCCAAATGGGATGTAATAGAATACATCAATCTTGAAAAAACACCATGATGTATTCACTTGGAGAGATGATGAGATTTCATGGATATCTCCTTAAGTTGTTGTTCTTTGTATTGGACCCCTATTTATTTAATTATCATTTTAAATTCTACCTAGAAGGGTGAAACCCTACCATGGTGCAATGTTCAAGGAAGAGGTTGACAAGATTAACAAATCAAGCTACATCAAGCTATTCAAATACCATATGATTCTTGAAAACATTTTCCTTATCTGTGTCCACAACCACTATTGTTTGAATTATATTTTCCCCCTTCCAATAACAAACCAATTTGATTGTTCCAATGACTGGGTTCCATGAACTATAATTAATATATTGATACTCTAGTTATAATTAGATCTGGATGTCCCCATAGGAGGAGGAGTCCACTGAATTCAACGGACTGTATGGAATCTATTTATAATAGGCGATTCTTATCATCTTTAAAAACTATTGAGCCACATACCAGTGTCCAATGCACCAAAAATTGAATCAAATTTTTGGTAAATTAGAGTAATGTTACATGGATGTTATGGTCATCAAATCCCACGATCACCAGGACTATATCAAGGATCTTGCGAGATATTCTTTCTATCTCAACTCCATAGAGTTGATGATAAACCCCTTGAGGTGGAAATTTGGGGTCACTAATAGAAATTACTAATCTTTTTCATAAGATACAATGGAATAAATATAAACCCAAATAATAATAGTGATACCATTCAAATTATTTCCTTGATTAGTCTCTATGAGTTTAAAGGAATCCATGTCCACATAGCCAATATACACTGATTTGTTGAATATATGGATGTTAAGTGTATGAACTTCTAAAGGATAATGAAAAGAGGAACCATTTACTAGTGGGATGAAGAGTTCTTGACAACCATTCAAGACATCAACTAGTACATACAAAAGCCTCTGATTTTGATGCCACCCATCGGAAAAAATCAATTTTTTCTATTTTTTACTTCCCTAGAATAGTCCCTCTACACCCTTATCACTCAAAAAAGAATATTTTCAGGGAATTTAATTATTTTATATCATACACATGCTCCTAAACCTAGGTACTAGATACCCCCATCGAAAAGAGTTTCTTCACATGTATCTTTTCAGTGATGATGTTGAAACATTATTTGTTGTATCAAGTGTTAAATATAATGTGTCGAGTATACTAAAACAATTATATCCCCAATCACCACATGATGATATAAAAATTATAAAATTAGGTATTAATAATCCAATATCATGAAATTATGTTATACCTAATGATGGATTTCAATGTTGAGATACAAATATACTTCTGGGACACACATCCATCCCCTCAAGATATTCCATTGGTTATTGATTTTGGAGATGCATCTATAATCTAAGTTTTTAAGGTAACAACAAGTTGGAAAATTAATTTCAATGGTGCATCTTGGGAAATGAATGATAAAAGGATTAATGACCCAAATTTTTATAGGGTAATCTAGGGAATCATTTTCATCATCCTAGAAAAAAACTTCATACTTTACTAGTTGATGTTGTTAGAAGGATGCACCCAAAATGATGCACAGAAAAATGAACTTTTTAGCAGTGTAGATTAATAACTATATATTTATGTCCCCATCTAACATGTGATTGGTGACATAGAGATAGTAAATAAATAGATAAATGGTTACCACATCGTTATAAATAAAGAGCTCATTCCACTATCAGAATGTAACCTCCGGTATATTGACCTTTTCCCTTCTCATCTAAAGGTGAAAAAGTCCATCGATCATAGAATGGTCAAGATGATACATTAGTAGGTCTATAACATCTCTTGTAGAAAACTATTAGGATGAATTGGTCATTAATTTGAAACACCCAAGGGTCATTTACCATAACATGTTAGAAATTGGGAACCAACATGTGAATCCAC
The DNA here is from genome assembly GCA_963277665.1 of Viscum album. Taxonomy (NCBI): domain Eukaryota; kingdom Viridiplantae; phylum Streptophyta; class Magnoliopsida; order Santalales; family Viscaceae; genus Viscum; species Viscum album. The sequence goes on from OY728138.1 coordinate 899,451,054, forward strand.
TAGATACATGAAATTCTATCCCATGATCTTCAAATCCACCCATATTCTAAGAAATACCCTATTGGATGAATTCTTTAATCAAGTACATCTTACATGGAATTCATCCTTTAGATCGAGCCTAGAGTTAGTGCATCAGCAATAATAAAGTAGAGTTTAAACTTTAGAGTGTGCATAATCTTGAGGAAACCCTATACATGCATGGGTAAAATGAAAAAATCCATTAATTAATCTAGGAAGATGATAAATATCACATCATTAAAAAATATCCATCCTTAATACTATGGTTCCCATCAAGAATGAATGAATCACTCCCTCCAAATTCAAAGGATTGATTAACTATTTCGCACTTGGGATCATAAATTCGTTGAGTTATCCAATAGGTTTCACATGTTTCAAATCAAATGTATCATTGTGAATTGTCCACATGATCTTATACACATGATCTTGAAATAATGGTCCACTGATGTATGGGGGCGCAATGTTTTTGGTCCATATCTTCTAATGAAAAATTGACAATCAAGGTTCATTTTGAATGCAACATACTTCTTTTCTATGTGGGAGTAATTGGTTCCCCTCATTGAAGTAAAAGCAAAATCAATGATCAAGTTCATGAGATCCCTCATCATCCATCAATATAGAGTCACTCATGATAATAAAAAAGATAATTACACCAAATTATAATCTATTGAGTTGAATAAATCATATTCCATGTACAACAAACAATCCATCCATACTTCTTACAACCACATAGAAGGAAAAACAGAATATTGAGGATTTCAAAAAGATCCTCTTTAACTCCTTGAAAAACATTTCATTCCAAAAAAATATTTAGCATGAAAGCTCCCCAAAGCCTTCTAGGCCAATCTATTGAAAACTTGAAATTCCACTTATGAAATCCAATACACCCTAGTGTATGGAACATAGGCAGTCTTACCCAATGAGGTTTTTTTTCTATTCCTCTGAATGGATGTTTATGACCTATATGTAAGAAAAAATGGTAGAATCACATCTAGATGATATTGATACCCTATATTTAGATAGGCGAAAATACTTTCATAACATAGAAAGGAAGCATAACTGTATAGTGAGAGTGTTCAACAAGATGGTTCTCCTCCGATCTATCATCCCGGGTGACATGGTTTTGGATTACATAGTGGTGATGATACCTAGAAAAATCTTCCAAAATTGGAACCAAATTCGGAAGGAACTTACATTATCAGAAATTTATATTGATATTTTTCATAATCCATAATAATCATTGATGAAGAGCATATAAACTCCCCCAACAATATGTTTCTTAAATTGTACATTGGGTGAGCACCTTAGTTAAATATATGAGACTACAAACTATAGTAAACATGGTAACTACTCTATTAACTTATACTAGGATTAATGGTCTAGAAATTATGTTGTTAAAATATTTATAGCTTTTAAATGTTCTAAAACATTAAACTTGGAAGAATGGTCCAAGAATTTTGGACTTAATGTATTTTCACCCCCCATGGTCTATAATCTATTATCCTTAACTTGTATAATCCATTGTTTGAGTTGTATTTATTTAAATGAAAATACCGATGTCCCTAGTGATCGACATTATTCTTACCATGTGTAGTGAACAGATGACTCCGCACATACCATGTGTGATATAAACAAAAAACAACATCTTCTAGAAATTATGATAAAATGTAGCCTTACCCCATTTCATTAGAATAGGATGCCCCATGAAAATAATGGGATGTCTCACTACCTTCAACTTTCAGGGCTTTTCCAAATTCTGGCTCCGTCTACTACCATTCCATGGCCACGAAATAAAACATATTCTAGATTGAATTTTAATATATAAAAATCTTATATTCACAAAAAATTTCATTAATTATCTTTTTTTAGAAGCACATACTAAAAATAAAGGTTATATGATATTATGAAAGTCTAACCTATCTTCAAAAAGTCAATAAATATTCTATCATTGGAGAAAATATATCCATGATGATAAATATTATAATGCCAAAATTTAAACATGCTTAATTTCTCAAACAACTCCTTTCCTGTAATAGTACGAGGAATTATTTTCAGATGATAGTAATAATAAACATCTAATTTATAGTATTTTTAAATAATCATAAATAAATTATCAATGTAATATATTATTGTTGGAGAATTTATTTGATTAGATCCTAATATACTTACTATTGAAGCACTATAAATCTTTGTCATCCTTCTTACCATTACACAAATAAGCCTTATGTACATTACCTCAATAGTTGTATGAAGATTCAATTCCCCTAAAACATTTTCTTTAATGTCTCCTTCAACAATTATCACTTGTAAGACGATATTATATTGCCTTTCCATTCATCAGTACATTTTATTTTTCATGGTTCATAGAGTTCCTCTTCTTCTTTATATTTCCAGTGAAAATATAAGACCTTGATAAATAATTGTATTTTTTAATTAAACTTGATTAAATATCACTTTATTTTGAAAATGATTGTAAATAATGACTATTCTATGTCTCAACTTAATCCCATCAAATATAATGTCAATATTAATTTATGGATTGTGTATGTAGTACACAACATTCCCCATAAGCTTGGAATATTAGATTTAGACTCTATAACATTTTCCTAATCGTTTTTTTAAATCATAAAATCTATAATAAATATATAATCATTGTGTATGAGTAATCTATATCTATAATAAAAGCAACTTAAAAGTTATCCATTATAGAAATTATATCTCATCCTAATCAATATTTTTAATCAATGAGTATTATTGACCCACATCTTATTGCAAACAATATACTTCCAAAATAACCATGTCCTTTTTATTACATCCCAAATATTGAAATATCTATTCATGGGACATAATCCATTTCCAACATACAAATGTATTAATTGATAAATTAAATGATAGAGGATTATGTGACCTGAATCAATAAAACATCACTCCACTATGATAATAAAAAACATGTTTATCTATTTTTCAGTATTATAAATAATACCCCATGAAAAATTACCTAATATAGTTATAATCTATATATCCATTACCGGATCCATGTTTACATACTCTATTAGGAAATATAGATTCTGATAAATTTCGTTTATATGACTTCCTTCATTCTTGGTAATGTTATCTCAAAAAATAGAACATACATGTTTATCTCATTTTGATCATGCATATTGGTCTATTAAAAAAATAAATATAAAGCTAATATATATGAAAATATTCTACGGGATTTATCATAATTCTATTTATAGTTTCATTCTTCGAAATTCTAGTTCCAAAGTGTCCTATTGTATATCCTTTAATACCAAATGTAAAATCCAAGAAGCTAGTATCCAAAAAATAATAATTACTTTATTATATTGGTACACTATATAAGGGAACAAAACATAAAATAATGTTCAATTATACAGTGTTGGGAGTATATATAAATACACTACTTCCATATTATGTCAAAAATATAAAACATGTCAAGAATATATTTAATGTATCATTGATGATCATTCAATGATGTCTATTTCACATCCCGAAGAAAATTTGAATATAAAGTTTGAGCATAGATTCATTGTAAGGGAAATCATACACAAGATGTTATAATGAGTTGTTAAGATATAAACAATATGGTTGAGTGGATTACCAATACATAATCCATTTAATCAATAACTCAAGATTCAAAATATATACCTATAAAATATCAATATTATAATAATGAGGATAATAATGAAAAAAAAATTAATAAAGGAAATACAGAATTTCAGACATCATGATCCTATCATCATGACCTCATGAAAAAAATCATGAACCTTACAATCCTGGACTTGTGAAAATAAATTTCAATTAGTGGGTATGAATACACCTGCTAACAACTTAATTTTTTCAAATGTATGTCTCATGATATCTTTTGATGCATTGAGGGGATATCTAAAATTTAGAATCAACCATCACTTACATATTTCCAATGAATTGGATATATATTTATTATGAAATATAATACATAATCAAAAGTCATTATAAATAAATAAATATATGTATTTAATAATGAATAAATAACATCAGTATTTACAGCGTAAATGAAAAAACTTTCTTAATATTTTTACTCCAAGTAACATCATATATTGAAATGTAATATTATTATATGAATATAAAATTAGTTTAAATGATACTAAATGTATCCATGATATTAAAAACATGTATGTCAATGAGAAAATAATGTTAAACAAATAATTGAGAGGGCGTATAACATGAACATAATAATTTGACTGATATCTAAATAATTTTTAATCTATATAATATTAATTGATGACAGACCACCATAAATTCATTATAAATTTATGTTTTATGTAATTGAATATCTTTTTAGATATAGGGAGGAAATTGGAGAAAAAAATATTAAATTAAAATCCCATAAATATTTTGAAACTTTTTTCATTAAAACAAAATATAAATTATTTACAATATAATTTTCAAACCATTAAAAAATATACCATTTTAGAAAATAAAAAATTAAAAGAATAATGGTAAATTAATTTCATTATAATAAAATATGAACATATTGAGGAAACTAAATATAGGATAATAGTAATCGAGATGGGAAAATCTATTCAATCTATATAAGTTAATAATTTACATTTAATTCATAGTTTTTTAAATATAAAAACACTAGTTCTGAAAAAATTAATAAGATTCCTTTTAAACCATTGAAATGAAAGGAGAAGAAATTATAAAAATCAGTTTTCCAATAATTTGAATATATAAAAAAAATTCCAATTTTTTTTTGAATATGGATTTGGAAGAGAAAGATTCTCAATTATTAAATAGATGGAACATTGTCATTAATTATAATATTATTTCATCTATTATGAGTTCCAAAGAGAGTAAATTTTTGATGAAAAAAAGGAAACACAAGAAAGAACTATAGGAGATGAAATTATATTGGTATTAATAATGTAATTTTTATTTTGTTCTTAATATATAAATTCAAACATAAATAACGTGAATAATAGTGACATTGTTGAAGAAAACATTGTATATTTATAAACATTTGAATTAAAATAATTTAAAGATAAAATTTTAAATAAAAAATTGAGTACAATGAATAGTAATTATTTATATAATATTTCATAGGGGTAGTTTATAAACCTTATAAAATAAATTATCATCATAGTTTCATGTATATATATTAATTGAGTTGAAATGAGGGAAATAAAACATAACATGGATTCCATATCTCTTAGATTCATTATATCCATCTAAATAATTAATGTACTCTTATAATATACTACATTTAGAAAGATTTTAATCTCAAATATATTTTGTAAAAATACTTTTTTTATTATTCATTTAGAATATATTAGTTGAATTTTTCATGATTACATAGACCACTTAAGGTTGTTATATCAATTTTATCAGAATTTTTTTAGTATATTAACCATGGTTTAATGTTCTATAAAATGGGTTCAATAATTATATTTTTTTGATAAATTATCTAATATATTTTTTATTCATTATATACTATATCACAATCATCCATGAAATGTGGTAATCTAAAAATGAATAAAATCACATCTTGGAGGTGGTGGTCCACATGTAAGAAAAAGAGATGATATAATTTTCCAACATATGGAAGTGTTTGAAGGATAATGATAGATTATAATTATAGAATAAAATTTAATTTATAAATAAAAATAATATATTAATTCAATTCATGTTTTTTTCCAGAAATGTGAATGGGTTAAAAATTGATAAACATTTCGTTGTTGATATGGTAGTTTACACATATGCATGAAAAATGATTAAAATACTCATTATATGTAAAATGTGATGAAAAATGGTTAAATGTAGGAAATAATAAAATATATCAATATTTTTGTTAAATTTTTTATTAAATAATAATTTTTATAATATATTCAAATGATGTATAAGAAGAAAGTGACTTAAAATAACCTAGTAAAGACTTATACCTCTTCTTTGTAATACCTCATATAGATTAAACATTAATCCTTCATATATTGGTATGTTGGTCATACTAGGATATCCATGATGTGGGAGAATGAAGTTAATAATGGATTTTAATAGTTATTGTCAAAGATAGTGTGGTCAATTCATGGGAGTAATTTAGTGTTGGTAGTGTCATTTTATAAGTGTGGTGGGTAGAAAACATGTAAATACCTAAAACTATGTTATAAAATCATTATCTTACCCATGTATATTTGATAAAAATTTAAATAATTTATTATAAGATAAGGGTATGGTTGAGATACCACCAACCAATGATATTTAATTATTTTTATATGTAATCATTAACCCTTGTACATATATTTCAAAAAAATTAAACCGATTTTCACATAACCATGGTGATAAATTTATACCATGGTTCTTTTAATTATGATATTAATAATATGAAATAATTATAAAATGTAAATATTTATGATTATACATATGGTATTCATTTTGAAGGATTCAATATATATAAGGGGTAAAAATTTCATATTAAAAAATAAAAAAAAAGAAATACCATTTCTATAAAAATGTCAGTTTATTCTTAAAAAGAATTTTAGAGAAAAATATTTATATTATTGATTATTACGATATTAATTGAATTTTATTAAATAATTTTTGGATTATTTTTCTTAAAAAATAGTAACAAAAAATTCCCATGTGAATACTTTTTTAAATGAGTAGAACCTAATGTAGTTATTATTTGAATAAAAAATACATAGAATTCCATAAGTAAAACCCCCAATTTCTATTTCGAAATTATATTTTTAAATGAGTAATATTAATCAAATAAAATTTATTTTTTCATTTAATAATTTTATATAGTCTTTTATGTTCTTTTTATATCCTGATAATGTTATAAAAGTGACAACATTTTTAAAATCAATATTATTTACTATCGACATTAAAATCAACTATTTTTAAATTGAAAAAATTAATCTTAAGATATTTTGGATATAACACCATAAAAAATTTATATAAATGTATTAAATATGTTTTCTTGATGTGGTAAAAAATAATTTAATGTCATTCCACAAATGTGTGAAATCTAAATTTAGATAAAATGGATTTAGAAGCATGAATTGATTTAATTTTCTTTCCCAAACTAGTACCTATAATTGCATGATTTTTAGTTTTTTATTATTTAATAATTTAACAACAAATTACATCAATGTACTTAATAAATAATAGGTAAATTATTTTTTTATTTTAAAAATACACTATAATATTTTTTGAAAAATATATCTTTTTACTATAAAATGATTTTCCTTCATTTATAACAAACTAATAATAAATGTATGGATGACAATAAAGTATTTTCCATGAATAAAAAATATATTTAAAATTAATTTATTAACGGAAAAATAATTTTTTATTTCTACATGAAAAATAAAATGTTTATAGAAAACCTATTTATCTAGGATAGTGATATGTTTACATATTCTGTATTCTTAGCCTAATGGTAGTTTATTGTTATAATTCATAATTAATGAAATTTTTCATACAAATAAATCTATATTTTTATATTGGAAAAATGTTTTTTATATGTTATATAATGTGGGAACTTCTATTATTACTAGTGAATCCCACATATAGGTTACTACTATAATATTTAGAAGATAAAATTTCCATTGTATATGATATTTTTTAGGCTCGATGATGTATGAATAAAAAATAATCAGTATATTATTCATAAAAAATCTAAGTGGTGTTACATCTATCATCCATATGATATCCAACTCCATTTAATACTTTATGCTTTGCATTAGGATCTAAACTCAACTTTAATGAGTCCTCTTAAAAATTGGGACACCTTTCATCTTCAAAATGTATATAATGACGTGGTGAGGTTGATACTAATTTTGTGTTCCTTAAATAATATAGTGAGAGTGTGGTTACAATTAACACCACATAATTCTCTTATATCATGTAATGAGTTGTAAAGAGTCATTATAACTCATTTATTACCTCCCAAAAAATCTATGGACATTTACTTCAATATTCTAAATTTAAACTAATAAGATGAAGAATCAATTTATATTTCCTAAGAGTGATTCAATGATTTATATTGATTATTTAAACACCATTTAATTGAAATATGGTTTCTGAATTAAAATTAATTTTTTTTTCAATGTTAAATATTTTTATCATCAATTCTATAAATGGTGGTTCATTGATGAAAAAATACATATAAGAGAACTACAAATTACTCATTGAAATGATAATGATAATTTACAAAGAAAATATATTGAATGGAAATGATAATGAATAATTTTTTATAATAATTAAAATATGAAAGATAGAATGGAATATCCTTCAAAAAATATAGATATCATTATATTCCAAAACCATCCACATGGACAAGCACTAAACAAGTAAATGATGATGATTACAATTATTTAAATAATTTTTCAGATAGGTTTTCACAAACAAAAAATTAAAGGTTATAAACTATGATCTATCTGATATCATTCTCCCCAATGAATATATTTGAAAATCCAGATACATAAACTATAGGAATCTATTAACACATTCATGGTCAAATCTGGTGTGAAAAAATTTCTAAATAAAGACTCAAAAGTTTAAAAAAGAGCACTATATGATTCGGAATATCATATTGTGAATATTTAAAATAATCATAATGAAAAGATTGTAGGTGTTTTTCTTAGTCATAAAAACTGTAAAAAATTGGTATATGTTAAGGCCATAAAAATGCAGTGTTAAAAAACTACTATAGATATCCCTAGATTGACCAAAATGTAGTTTAATGAACCATTTAGACAGAGAATGAAAAAAATAAAAATTGTAAAAAAAATATAATAATGAAAAGTAAGAAGAAATAGAATATCCACCACCAATATTAATTATGAGACTATATATTTTTTATAGGCTAATTTAGGGAAAGATGAAAGAAGAATGAGGTATTATTTAAAAAAATTGAAAATATGTAAACATTTAAATTGATATTATATAATGTATGAAAAACAAGATAACATATGAATAATTATTGAATTAATTGTTTTCCAAGAAGAAAAATCTATAAGATATGGATACCATCTAAATCAAAGGAGAATGTTTAACTCTAATGTTCAGCGATATTTTTAAGAAAAATGGAGAAAATATCTTTTCTATTCTAGTTAATAATAATTATATTAAGTTTGGGTTATATTTTTATGATTTAGGTTCTTATTTGAACATAATTTCATAGAAAAATTGTAAGAACCATTAACATGAATTCTGGAAGACAACCAGTGTTTCACTTTAAATATTGGAAAAAATACCCTCGAGGGATGATTGAAGTCATTCAATACAATGTGGAAAAATTTTACTGCTCAATGAATTTTTTATTTCTAGGTATGGTTGATTAATGGAGACCATAATATATGAGAAGTATATTCTTGACCATGTGATGAAAATTGATTAATGTAGAATATGGTATGATGTTATTGATAGTTGGTTGTGAGAAATTCACTTTTAACATTAACTTGGTGATAAAGAATCCAATCAAACAAGAGTATGATCAATAATATGGAATCATTCCCCTTCTCAAAGAAATTTATCTCGTTAAAAAAAATATATGTATAACATCTTTTGAGGATAATAAAAAAATTATTTAAAAAAATGAGTAGGTTTTATGATATAATTAAAGATAAATGAAGAAAGAAGTATAGATTAACTGGGATTTAAAATGGAAAACATGTTTGGATAGTACATGAAATTACTTTTTATTTTTCAGAACTCAATAAAATTTTTGGACTAGCCCAATGAAAGTGGAGAATGTGATTTACAATAGAATGGTGAAACACATTTCAGTGGAAGGGAAAGAAACCAACAATATGTAAAAAATCTATTTATAACCATTGATTGATCTTGCTTGGGAAACATTTCACCAATATTCAATTACATAATGTTAAAATAGGGAAGGTTGAGAGAATATTGTTAAATATAACTACACCCATGAGGAAATCAATGTTTTTAGTATTTTTTATTTTTCATTTTTTAGGTGTATAACCACTCAAAAAATTATCGATGAATTCAAATATTAGTTTACTTTTTCTTGTATAAATTCTTATTTTTATGGTTATCATGAAGGTTCCAGGTATTATAGAATAAGATTAATAGGGTAAAGGATCAAATCATACAATGTTAATCTTTTTGTCACAACGAGTTATTATATAATGGAAACCAAGAAAGTGATCTTTAGTTTTTATAGCTTAAAAGTAATATCTTTATGATGTCATGGGATTTTAATGTCATATTCACTAATTACTTAATGAATCACTTTTATGAAACTTATTTTTTATGTTTTTAAACAGTACATTCCTCCCCACTGTGGAAATGTATTTTAATTTTGATATAAGAGTCATAAGTTTCTAATTGTAATCTAAATTTCATGTTTTAAATTTTATTTTCATTATTATTAGATGAATATAATATTAAATGAATTAGTAAAGTAGAGAAAATGGGAATGAAATTTATAAATAATGATTTAAATGAACAATTTTTATATATGAAAATAAAATATTCCATGATTTTAAATGTTTTGAATGTTTTGAATGTTTTTGTTTATTTGTTGAGTGAATTACCCTAAAATGATCTAATCTTTATCACAAATTTCTTTTTTGAGAGGGTTAAAACCAATATTTTCCATTATTTCTTGATTAAATTTCATGAGTGATACTCAAAATATGTTTTATTCTATATAGTTATAGTAATCTTATCGATTTTATTATTTTATAAAGTGAATTTTAGTATGATTGGGGAATTTTATTTATTATATATTTTATACATGGACCTCCATTTACATAAATCCTTATTATATATCTTATAATCCATTTATGATAATTTTTTGGATGATATAAATTATAATAAAATAATTCAATTAAATTCCTTACACTAGGAAGTTTTCAAGTTATTTATATAAATAAGGGTGTGGGATGAAAAATTCATGGCAGAATGTAATGTTTTAATATTTTTAAAATTGTGGGGGCCTGATTTCATGAGTGTTGGGAGGTAGATGACTGAATTAAGTTTATTTCATTTATCCCCTTCGTGATAAAACTGAAATTAATTAATCAAAAATAAATATAACATGAACAACTATATTGAAATTTTTGGCTTGGATTATGGATTTCATAAATTTACCAATAACATGATTTGAAAAATATAAAATTGTAAAAGTAGAAAATGAAAAAATAACAATAAGTGGGTGTTTCATAAAATTTTTTCATTACATTATTATTAGGAATATGTTTTGGGGATGTGCAGAGATGACACTATTGTGAAGTAATTTTTTAATAGATCATTACTTTTGAGTATCACGAATTATACATTAGATATTAATGATTTTTTTGACATTATAATATGTTAACATCATTTAAAAATCCACCAAATAACGTAGAATCTTTTGAATATAATTTAAATTTCCTCATGAATATTTTTTATCTTTTTCTTTGGGAACTATAGGTGTTAGATTGAAAGCAAATATATAGTAAGAGTCATTTACTTGTGTTATGAGCACAAAACCGGTTACATTTGATAACTTGAGAGGTGGAAAAAAATATTATAGATTATTATGGGAATACATATTAATGATGAATTATAAAATATTTATAGAATAAATGAGAGTAATTTATATTTTAATAATGGAAGACTAAAATACAAGAATAAATTTGGTTCATTGGTCAATAATGAGTTGTATAATTTATCTTGTGTGTGTTTCCAATGTTTATTTTTCATTAGTAATGTTTCTATTTTTTTATTTTTGAAATTTCAAAATTAAAATAATTATGTTCCTTTAGGATGTTATTGAGATTACATTCATCAAGATAAGAAAATTATTGGTTTCAGGGATTAGGTTACTCCAATTTAGGCATGATTTATTTTGATAATTTTAACTGATAATTTTGATAATAATTTAAATATATTGTCTAGTTAAAAATTATTAAATATATAAAGGGAAGTGATTCTTAAGAACATACATCTTTAGGGATTTTAAGAAAATATGAACATTAGAGATACAAACACATTATTCCATGAAACTACACTTGGAGAATGAAGCTAAAAAAATAAAAAAATAGAAAATATTTATTCTTCCCCGGAGGAACAATCCATCGAATGAAGGGGTTTATATAAATCTACTTATACCATATAGAAGAAGCCCTATGGGTAGTTATTATATTGAATCTTGTTTTCATTTTTCAAAAGATTGATCCATAATAATACTAGGTGAATGAAAATTGATTTAACACACTGAATTATAATTCCCAATGTGAATATTTTCAAGGAATAAGGATTTAATAGATTCAAATATGTGAAATGTTAGTTTAATTAAAAGGGGGTTGATTATGGATTTTCAATATCAACTTTAATGAATTTAATTTGATATTTTGGGAAGATATAGGCCGAACCATGGGTAAATTGACGCGTATAAATAAAAGGGTTGGCCTATTATGAAGAAGGATTAGATCCTTGATAATTATACATCAATATTGGCAGAAGAATACTGCTCGAGTGTCATTTTTATGTGTTTCAATGTGCTACATTTTAGGTTCTTTTATATTTTACATCAAATCGTGAATTTCATGAGGAGGTGATTTATCTCATGTTCTAATTGAAGTAATGAAGGGGTCATGCATAGAGTGGATTATATTTCCTATTTTAGTCGATGTATTTGGTGAATGTATTAATATTTTATTTGTTTTAATTTTTTTTTCTATGTAGGATGATCATTTAAAAAATCATTAAATAAGCCCGACTAAATACATCTATTAATTTTTTATTGATTATGCATGACGATTGAAAGATTTTATGTTAATTATATTTTCAAATATTATTGCGTTACCTAATTATTTAACCCCCCTCATGTAACTAATCATTTAACTATGTAATTATTGTATTAGATATGGAATAAAATGTCAAAGGGTTATCTTAGACTCAAATCTAACAACATTAATGACTAAAAAAATTATCCTCTAAATTCACTAGATCACCAACTCAAAATTGAGAACATGACACATCTTCCCCAATTGATTATTTATAAAATTATTTTATCCCATTATTAATCAAGATAATTAATTACAAAATTATAATAAATCATAAATGTCATTTTTCCTCAAACAATCCACATACTATATTAATTTAGCTAGTATTAGTTTTATTTGAGTCTTTTAAAAGTTTATAATTATTTTCCCATTGTGATTTTATACACCATATGGGTGGTAAAAGTTTTAAAACAAGTTTCTGGTACTGCAATAATATAAATTTATGGGTATTTAATATTTTTAATTTTTTGTTCTTATTTTTAATTTTATTTTATATTCTTAGTAAATTCAGGATGTTTTTTCTAGTCCTATTATCTTTTTTCATGACCATTCCTCTTAAGGAATGTAAAATAAAATTCATGATTATGATTCTAATTTGTAATGAATTCAATAGAAGAGAAATAAATATTTAATAGAGACCATGGCTCATGGTAAAAAACAAAACAATGTAACTATGGGTATGAAACCTAGTGAAACAGGGTACCAATGGATTATGAATTATGGAAGGCCACGGAACAGTGGGATACAACCTATAATTCTAATATATCTAGTGGAAAATGACCACCTTGTGATCAATTTACCCACTATATAGGTGATATCTAACTCTACCAAATCTATATGATACTTTAACAGGATAACAACACACATCTTGTAACCATTCAGAAACATTTCACGACCATTAATTTTTAAAATTTTTCTAATATAGTTATGAGGTTGAGAGTATTATAGATTTTTTTAGATTACATAGAGATTATGGATATATGGAATACAACCAACTTCAGTCACTATATAGTATGAGTCATGTTGAATATTCTTAACATTTTTTCGTCCTTCTAATTTAGTGTACATTCACATAAACATTCTATATTGTTATATATATGAAGAAGAATGAATTTATCATAATTGATGGTGATTATAATTTTTATTTATAAATTATCCACACTATAGAATCAAAATGTGGTTAATAATTTAGGTTTTTTATAGGTAAATGATTTAACCAATGATTATATGGTTGTAGGTCTATATTTGAAAAAATACTTAGAAAATAGCATAAACTAACTCGTTGATGTGGTGGGAATCAACTGCAAATGGAAATATATGGAATCAAAACAAGGAGGGGGTACACATGGTCAATAATAATTAAATTATCTATTAACAAATGAAATATTTCACAAAGAAAATATAAACCATGATAGGAAAACACCATTAAAAGGTACATATTATGTTTTAGAAAAATTATATTAAATTCAACGATGAATATAAAATTTATTGTTGTCTATAAAAACATAAAAAATGTCATGGATTTCTAAAAAGATATCCATGATATCAAGAACCACATGGACCACCTCTTAAAGGATAAATGAACATTATATAGTATTCATTTCAAAACTTCATGACCATAATAAGGGATTATATAATTATGAAATACGAATAATTGAAAGATCAAAAAGTTGTGATGAAGAATTTGTCATTTCAAGATTTGAAGATTTATAACCAATATAATGAAAGAGAAATATGGGTATTTTCGTTTGTTAAGGAGTTAATCCCATTGGGAGAAGTGAAGGGAAAAAATTGGGATGTGAAAAAACTTTAAAAATATGTAAAATGAGAAGAAAACAATTGAAAGAACAAGTAAAAACATAATAAAATAACAAAAAAAATGTTTATGAAATGTTAATGAATGAAAAATAAAAATAAAAGGATGATCCACCACCTATATTCATGATAATAAGACATTTATATTAATATCATAATATAGTAATAATTGAATAATAATGAATTATGTTTATTGACGATAATGAAATGTTTGATATTAAGAATTATTTTTCAATATTTGTAGAAAACATACCAATATATAAAAAACAAAACAATTAATTGTTGTAACACAAGATGAGGAAAGAGGAGATAAGAATTAAACCACTCACAAAATTGTTTTAAACTATAATTGAATGGTATAATAAAATGAAATAATGTTTCTTAGTTACAGTTTATATTATGATTATTATTGTTTATAATGAGTTTGGGCGAGCTTTATGTGATTTAGGTGACATTATGGACACAAGTTTTTACACTAAATTAAATAAACCTAGGATTGAAGACATTTAGACCACCAGAGTTGAACTAAAACTATAAGATTCAATCTTAAAATACCCTCAAGGTTTTATTTAACTCATTCCATGAATATTGGAAATGATTTACATTTAAGATGAATTTTTAGTGCTTGATGTGGATGAAGAAATAAGACCACTAATTTTCTGAAGATAACTAATTGATTAATGGAAATAATTTATTGATATTAAAATTAGAGTGATATTCTTGAGATTTAGTGGTGATAAAGTCACATTCAACATATATTGGGGGTGGGTAAACTAGTTAAAAAAGTATGATATACAAAAATATAGAATTTTGAATCTAGGATATTGTTTATCATTAATGAAAGGGGAAATATAACTAAATTTGATAACCATTGATAAAAATATAAAATTAATAAATGAGAATTACTACACCTAATTGAATAATGATATGAGAAATAGAATATTCCTACTAGATTTTAAAATTTTCTATGATCTTCAATAGTAAATGATTTAGCATCCTACCTTTTTGGACTATGAAAAAAAGTGGAATTATAAGATGGATGTGGAGTTAAAGAAAAAAACCAAAATAATGGAGTTGATTTTTAATAATAGGAAAGGATAAACCTATTATAAGTACTTCAATATAATTAATATCTATTCTAGTGTCTTTAGATAAAAATTCATTTTATTTTATTATTCATTATATTTTATACTCAGGGTATCATTAAATTAAGATATCAGCCTTTAATAAGTTAATCATAAATCAAATAGTGACACGTTTCACTTAGTATCTATTTCTGGAAAGCAATTTCCTGATATATCACGTTTTTTACTAAAACAAATTCCCAATTTTATTTCTGATGATATCCTTATTTCTAATCATCCTTAAAACCCTATAAATTTTTTTAAAATGTGCGATGAGCACAAAATATAACTAAAGGAAATAAATTCTAATTGTAACCCATAAATATATGTATAATAATAAAAAAAATCCTTTTGAAAAATAAACATTATTCTTAATGTAAACATTTTTTAACCATAGAAGTAATACTCGATGACTAGTAGCTATTCATAAATCATTTCATATAAATATTAATGATATAGTAAATTTCAAAAAGTTTTCCAAGAAGTCCTGAAAACTCATGATTTTTTAAAAATAATTTTATACGTTTCTCCATTAATAAGTCACATAAACATTCACATAATAATAACCTCAATTATTAAATTTTTTAAAGAAAAATAATTATTTAAAACTCTAATAATGAATATAAAAATCAGATAGGTTACTTGGGAAATCCATATAAAATAACTCTTATCATAAATCATATAAATTTGAATAACCTCGTTGTTTAAAAATGGAATAACCATCATAGTAATTAATTGAATAATTATTTATGAAAATTATCATTATATAATAATATAAAACTAATCAGTGAACTCCATCACTTTTACTAATGTATTGGAGATCTATAATGGGATTACCCATTCTCTTATTATTATAGAAAGACCCATCCTTAGTTTATAATGGAACTACCCATATCAAATTTATAACAAAAACACCCAATTTCAAAATAAAGGCCCAATAAACATACAATATATTAATACATGGGAACTTGGATAACAAAAAACATTATTTTCAACCATAAGAAAATATTTTAGGATCTTAAAATATCACATTCCAGTAACACCCAATTTTCAAAAAAACATTCATTCTATAAATAATATGAGGTTTTTCATTTGAGGAAATCATCAACGGTTATAATTGAATACAAATATATAATTGTTATGGCACCGGAAAAAACCATCGAAATTGTAAATTTTAATATAGAACATTCCTTTTAATTTTTTTTCAAAACGTTCTATATAAATGAAAATATTCCTTTCAACCATCTATAAAAATATTAAAACGAGATATAAAATTTTCTTTTATAAATCATATATTTTTATAAAAATAGGTCATAAAAATTAAATATATGTTGATGGGAATGGAAGGAACATATTTAAAAAATAAAACATTTAAAAAAATTAAAATGAATTTTTCAATGTAATGTGCCCCTTACATCGATACCCACTCATCAAACAAATTCACTATATTCCATAATAAATTATTATGTTAATTAATAGTTTGATCAAGGATATTTTTCATTTTTATTATTTTCTATATCATAAAATAAAAAATTTAACCAATTTTTATCTTTTGATTATATTCTGTTCATTGGTAAAAAATGACTATGGTTCGTTGAATGTCATCAAATAGGAAATGATAACACTATAATGAGAGTAATTATCATGATCTAATTATCATTTTGCACATCTGTTATTATTTTAGTATCATTTATCTTAATTGGTAATTAAAAATTTAATATATTACACACATTGATATGGTAGGATATACCTACACCCTTGAAACATTTAAAATTTTCAACATTCATTATGGAAAGATGGTAAGTATTTTTTTCGTCTTTCATAAATGATCATAATATTTTAAACACCAAAGGTATTCACAAAAAATATTAATATATTTTAATAGATGGAAAGGTAATATGTATATTATATAAAAAAAATAAAAAAATAAAAAATATGTCATTAATAAAATATATAAACATTATATCCATCATTATGATAATCCATGAGAGGTAGTGATGGAAAATGATTTAAAGTGGTCAATGGGAAGGTTTTCTACCATACACCGAAATGATAATTTCATTTCCTATTTAATTTTAAATGAGATGGATATAGGTTATGAATTTAATGTAAAAACATAAAATTATATGGAAGACACTGGTGTTATTATTTTATAATTTTTGAATACTTTTTTTGAGTAGGAAGAAGAAGAAATAAAATGAATATGCATGACTATAAACTATACATATACTTCAATGAAATTCTTGAGGATTACACCAAAATCATTATCTGGATGGTTTTATGATAAAAAATGTCCAATAATACTGAGTAATTGTAGAAAACAATGGATTTTGTATTGTATTTTCATATATAAAGTGATTTTTAATTGTCATGTAGTGATTATACGAGGTGCACTTATACAAGATAGGGGAGGGACATTCATTGATGTTCTTAATGTATTAAACCAATATAAATTATTTCTCATCAAATAGTGGATCCCAATTAATCTAATTTTATGATTATATGATTATGAGTCTAAATAATTTCATACAATATTACTTATAAATTTTGATATTATGTTTTAGAGTAATATTTTTTATCCCTTTTTAATCTTCATTGAGGATTACTATGAAAAGAAATTTTTTATTATATTGGGGCCATGATTGATTCTATAAGATGAATAATAGATCATAAATGGACCATGTATGATATTTTATACTATACCCCAATCTATTGGTAAAATAAAATATTTTCATAATTTCAAAATTATATAACAAAATAGCATTTATTATAAAATATCAGTATTATCAAATTTTTGAACTATTTATTTCATTTGAATTAAAAAACAACAAGATAGTAACATAATTCAAATATATTCATTACAAATGTCCATAACATTTCATAATTATATAAAAAAATCTCAAAAAACAACAATTAGTGCAAAAATATATATTTTTTAATATCAGTTATTTAATTTTTCTATTAATTGAATATTTATTTTTTTGACATTGTGTTAGTGTTTAAGGTAAATATTGTGTAAAAAATGTATAAATAAATTACCTGAAAAAAATTAATTTATGTTGAAAATAGTTATTTATAATCTGACATATGTTGTTTTTATCCCTATTAAAAAAATATTATAGATATTAAAAACCTAAGAGTGACCTTTGAGATTTAATCCATTATGAAAATATTATAATTGTTAAATTGTTGTCCAAATGGAATGAAAAATGTGACATATTAAAATATTGTGTTATTATTGATACAATTAACATATACAATGAAATAATGTCATGATTTATAGTCATTTTAAGTCCTTATCATTTTATAATAAACCTTAATTGCCTGATTTACCCTCATCCTAGTGACAATTATTTACTGGGGATATAGTTAATAATGACCAAAGATAAATGGGGCCTATTTACTAAATTTACACGTCTAGATTCATAATATGGAATTCATTTTTAATAATTAAATTTTTATATGTCTATGGGAATAATTTTAATTTTAAAAAATTTGAAATGAAATCAATTTTCTACAAGTAAATGCATTCTATTCCTAAAAAAGACCTTACAAAAAATTATCTATAATAATGAACACAATTAGATTTTAGGTAATTAAATAATACTTATGTTACATTGTGAATAAATTCAATAATAATGAGACTATTTTAAATGAAAATATAATTTTATAGGAATGTGTATTGTTGGTTAGAGTGAGTAACTCAAGGGGTGGTGTGAATTGAGTCCCCTTAAAAATTTCTTTTAAAATACTATTCAATAAAAATATATAAAAAAAAATTAAACCTGTTAAGCAAATGAGTAGTTTTATATAATTGTTATCATTTAAATGGTTTCTCATTTCATTATTTTTTCTCATTTAAAAAAATAATAAAATTTATTTGTCTTTTGGAATCAATTAACTTAATAAAATACACATATGATTCAAATTTTAAAAAAATATAATTGTACAATTTTGGTTTTCTTATTTTAAAAAAATAATGTTTATAGATTACTAAAGAATGAAGTGAAACAATATTACACAACAAAATAAAACATGTGGTTCGATCTAAAGTCAAAATCAAATCTCATCCACATGGAAGTCACCCACTACCAAACATATAATATAAATATAATCTAATCCATAACATGGATGTGTTATTCACACAACATCTTAGAATATTAACAGGCTATTCCAAACCTCTTCCACAATATCCATGGTTAGAAAAAAAAAACAGGTCACAAAGGGGGTGTAACATCTTGTTACACACATTCAGGTTATTCCCTATCATTTCATCATTTTACTTTTTCATGTGGTGCATGTTGGGACTCGTGAAAATGAAGATCATTTTTTAGAAAAAATGGAATATTTGTTTTGGGAAACATGACATAATATTTTGGGATAAATTTTTTTAGAAATAATTTAATTCAGGTATAAAAATTGTTAATGCATTTTTGGGGTTATTTCTTTTTTTGGAGAATGCTCGTGGTTTTTTGTGTTCTATGTCAAAACATGGAATTTTTTCTATGTACAAGAAAATTACATAGTGTGCATGGTGGTTACAGAACATGTACTTGGTCACCCGACACAAGTAATAGACTATTTACACATCATAAATGTTGTACACACTATGCAATGGTTACATGATATTTAATAAATAAATGTTATTATTTAATAAAAACAAAATGGGTTTTTTATTGTAGATGAGCATCACAGAGTACATGATGCGTAAAAGGGTTTCACATCACGAAACTATTGAGAGGTCATATTTTTTGAACCGTATGTGAAATAACATCATTCATTATACCATAGCTCTCTTGGATTTATTCCTAGATGGATTATCTGATGTTTTTTGGAGTCTCCATTCATTCTAGATTATTCTGTTGAGTGATTAATCATTAGGGTGGTTTATTTTCACCCCTCTGGGAAATTAATCCACCCGTCTTATTCATTTTATTGATCATGGTAGTGTCATGGAATCACATTATTAGAGCTATAGACCCTTGATGTTGTTTGTTCTTTATTTCTTTTAAATCTATGGTGTGATATTGTTCTAGGGTAAATTTTCATTTTTTGATGTGGTGTAGAGAATTAGAGTTCTCGAGGGACACATTCTTCATTGTACCGTTATCTTGTTGGTGGGTCCATTATTGGTTTGTGTGACTTAGATATTTGAGGTTGGTGGTTCTATATCATGCTTGTGTTCATCAATTTTACTGTTCTTATTTTTAAAAATTGATTAACAAATAAATTTGACCTAATTTTTTTATCTGTATAATGTAATTTTTAAAAAATTGATTATCTATATTGTTTGGTAAAAGAAAAATTGGGGTTTTCAATGCATTGAAATGATTTAAAAAATAAATAACATGCAAATCCTTGGGTACATTGGTTGATGGTTTATAATAGATCCATTTTACATATTACTGATGGATGGTTATATCATGAGTATTTACTCTGCTCCCTAGGACTGTCAGTCTAGAGAATTTAACATATAATTATTGGGTGGGTTCTCTCAAGAGGTTTTCCTCTACTCTTTAGGTCTATTTTCTGGGGAATTATTGTGTACTCATCATTTTTATGGTTTGAGTAATCTTCTAGCCTGACATGTTGTGTTCCTTGGCATGATTTACCAATTCTTGTATTAATACTATGTTTCCTATGATAGGGATTCATTGGATTTTTCTAAATTATAAATTGAAATTTATACATAAAATTTATATAAATGAATTTATTCTACAATTGTTAGAAATATGTAAATATTTACCATGTTTGGATATAAATTATTTTTTTCTAATCATACCATGTTTTATTTTAAATGAGTATACATGGATTATTCTACAAAGACACGTTATGGAGGACCTAGGTGGTATCATACAGATACAATTATCTCACACCATGTGGACATATTCAGTACAACATAGACCATTGTATATCATTCTATGTAGGGAACGAAGTGGTAGAATAATAAGGAAGTTTGGTTTTGTGTCATCTTGATGGGTAGTTAGTTGTGATATGGTGGGAGTCTACCAATGCTACCATATGGAGTAGTTAACATCTCATCATAAGTTTAATGTCCTTTTTTGTTGGACATGCTCTTGGATATTTTTTCAACTTTTGAGTTCTTTGGTTTATGTTATCACACATATCTATCTTAAAATATTTATCACAGTCTTTTATATACATGTTACATGTATTTCTCACTTTAGGATGGGGAAAATCATTTCCTCTTATTGTGGTTAAATTCCTGTGTTCTAGTCACCAGCCTATGGTGATCAAGAATTACCTTCGACATTAGGGAATATTGATTCACATACCAATTTGAGATGGTATTAAAATTTGGTCATTATAGTTTTGTATCAGATGTGGTATGTACATAAGAATCATTGACATGGGATGTTTTGTTGATAGGATATAAGATTTCTGTGACATGAGATGTAGATTGAAGGAAGTTCCTAGAATACTATTATAACGATGAGAGTAAAGTAACCATGGGATGTTAAGATGATTCCCTCCTATTTTAGTTCATATTGTTAATATCATTTTTTTATTATGGGTATTCTGGTTTGGATTTATATTTTTTCTATTGTCTGATCATTTTGTTAGTTTCAATGAGAAATATAATGCCTCCAATACATGTCCTTCATATGAATTCGGAGGGTGTAACTAATGATTCTCAAGGGAATACTCTAATGAATAAGAACATTATTGAGGATATCATTTAGTCAATTAATTATATTGAAAAGGAAGATCCTGAAATTCAGAATGAAATTGTTGAGGTACATCGTGGTATTGGAGGAGACATGGATCGATCATGAGAGTTTCTTCATAACAATCCAAAATCATTTAAAATTATGAATGAAGCCCAATATGTGAAGAAATAGATTGAAAATATTGATTAGATATTTTAGTTCATTGAATCACCTAATAATATCATGGTGAACTATGAATTTTTCATTCTTGAGGGTCATATAAATGATTAATGTAAATATATGGTACAAGATGATATATAGGTGGGTTTGGACAACATGGGTTTCAAAACAATCTTCTTACAAAAAATTTGTCCAAAGTAACTGAACATGGTGAAATAACTTTTGTTCCTATCTTTTTAGTATAGAGATCATGCAGTGTTAGTATACACAAATCCGTTTTCTAAGAAGGTTCATTTTTATAAGATGTTATAAATAATGACCAACAGAAGGCTCAAAAGTACTTGCATGGGTTGCAAACAGATATCATGGCATATGTATTTATGATGAATATATTTACCTAAGTAGAGAGAATGGACATGTCTATGATGGATGATATGAATATAATAAGGAAGGATGGATCATATACCCTTTTTATTGAACATAGTGGTAGTTTCAGTGGTACAATTGGGAAAACATTGAAGTGGAAGGATCATTGAAAAAATAGTGAGGCTGGTGCTCAGTAGAGAGACACTTCCACACATCTAGTTGTAGCTAGTGGTGTGCCAATATCATGAAATAAGTGTATAATTATCAAGCACACATTATGGTCCTGTCCTACACAAGAAAAGAAGAAGAATAGATGTTGGAATTATGTTCATTTGTAGAATTTATGTATGGTTAGGTCAACACCCAGATATGGTATGGGGAAGTCATCCTTAAAGGCTACAATATCATAGTTAGATGAATAAAAAAACTTGGATACAACCATATAACATTACAGTAAATCACCTTCACATATTAGATGTGTTTCTAATAGAGGTAGATTAAGGTCCATTGATAGTCAGAGGTACCATCTTTATGGAATCATCTATATAAATTTATTTTTTGATACTAGTGCATCCCAGTCATTTATATCTATTAATTTTATTGATATTTATAAACATCATATGGAACTCATGTATTTTGTTATAGATATAGAAAAATCACTTGGAATGAGGAAATATTATGGGTTTCAGTGTCTTTATTATGTGCTATAAATTGCTAATTTAGAGTTGGTCAGATATTTTCTTATTCTCGATATGGATTTGTTTGATGTCATCATAGGGATGTATTGAATTTTTTCTCATCTAGTTGAATAAGTTTTTATCATAATAAATTTTCATTACATACATCCAATGGAAGGTCATGGGTGTTTTAGGTATATTGGGATATGATATCGGGTCGTGCATGACCTTCCCATAGAAATCTTATAATTTCATTGTCTTTGGTTGTAGTTGACCCCAATGGAATTTATCTGGTCGTTGATCTTCCCACCTTTTTTTTGGATTTCTAACATTTAGAGTGATTATTTCTTTAGTATTTCTCCTGAGAGAGAGGTAGAATTTATAATTTTAATTGTTTCATGTAATATGCTGAGATCGATACCATCTAATCATATAGAACCAATGGAGCTGAATGAGATTTTGATTTAGTGAGGAGACCTGGTTAAAAAGTTTTCTAATTACCCTAGTGTTTCCCCTTTGGTATCCCCATTTATCTTTTCATGAAGGTGAAAAATTACCTCTACTTGTGTGTATTATTTTGGAAATTGAATCTGGTAAATGTTAAGAAACAATATCCTTTTCCATATGAGGTTATTTTTTTTGATTAGTTAATGGGGGAAAAGTGGTTCTCAATTATTGATATTTGGTTTGATTTTCATCAAATTAGAGTTTAAGAGACTAATATATCAAAGATGGGTTTTAGGAGTAATTATTCCCATTAAATATAACATGTTATGCCATGTGGTCTGACTGATGTTCCTAAAATATTTATGGCTTTATGAATAATATATTTTATTTCTATCTGGACAAATTTTTTGTAGTTTTCAAAGATGATATTTTGGTTTATTTGGGACCCGAGAGTGAGCATGATCACCATTACAGTTTGGTATTTGATATCCTACAGATTCAATATTTATACGAAATTCAATAAAAATGAAATCTCTAGATTAAAAAAATGAAATTCATGGGGCATACAATTTTCGATCAGGTCATATCAGTTGATCCCGATAATATAATGGAATGACCCAAAAATTTATTAATGAAAATTATTCTTGGTATATTTAAATTTATTCATATGGTTAAGTAAAATATATTCACTTATTTGGTTCTATGTTTTGTTTTTTTAAATACCATGAAGAATTTTGACTATTTCTAATATAACTGTTGAACAATGATCACATGATTAGTATAAATATTGGGATTTAACAAATCTAATTTACTCAGAAAAAGGATTTTATGGCCTAATCTAGTTGAATTTCCCCATAAAAATCCCATTTGTTAGAGCTCAGAAAGTAGGTGGAATCATTGAGATTCGCTCTTGACCAAGTCCAAGTGAAGTTTGAATACATAAAGCTCGAGTGGAACCGCCTACAAGAGAAGTAGAAGTTGATAGAGATTACAACTCGAGAAATGTTATCCGAGCCACCCCAAGAGTCTGTCACCATCACGCACCTTACCCTAAGGTCCTGTGTAGGTGTTTTAAGGGGTTATGTAATAGTACCCTAGTACTATGATTATGTACATTTTTCTTGTATAGGGAATATATTTTTTTTTATTATGTTAACTTTGTAAATAGTTTTTAAAGCACAAATAGTATTTTTATATAATATTAAAATAAGAAATCTATTTTGATGAATTAATGGACTTTTGAATTAAATAATATTTTAATAAAAATTTAATATTATATTACTTTTTATTGAATATAAATTATTGTATAATTTTATGAATGCAATAATAATTTCTATTATGGATTGAAAGTTGTTTTAGTCAAAACCCATAAATTTTAAAAAAAATGTTAGTTTTTAATTTAAAAGAAAAAATTCAGATGTTTATAAAATTATTTAGATAAAATTAATATTCTTTTTAGAATCAGGACGTTGAATGTTTCCAATGGTGAATATTTTATAATTTTCTGAGACAGTCAAATTTTTGGGCAAAAATTATGTGTCGTTTAAATATATAATGTGTTTTATAACATCATAATGAACCAATAGTGATGTAATGAAATAATATAAAAATTATTTATGCCAAATATAAGTTTTACCGTTTAAATAATGTGATTTTGGGTTTGTTTGATTTAATTTACAATGCTTTAGTGGACCCTCCATGAATTAAAAATCATTTTGTCTATTTAAATTGTTTTCCCTGAGAGTGTGACTCACCTCCTCATAAGAAAACCTATTATTTTAAAAATGTAACCCATTTTACTTATAAAATATTGTTTTCCACTACCATTTAGAAAAAACCATGGGAAAAAACCTAGTGCTAGTTTGTGGTTTTGATTAATTTAATGTGAGGTGTCCCAAACCAAAATAATAAAGAATTCCCTATCATGTCTTATATAAATCCACACATACTCACACTTCATCTTCACTCAAAGCCTTTAGAGTTCTACAAATACCTTCCCTCTTATCTCTAGAATCCTCCCAAGGTTCCCCATTCTCCCAAGAGGACTCTCTCAAGCCCCTCGCAAGCCTTTGAGATCACACTTCCAAGTAATGGATTCCTACCTTTCTCTTTTTATCAAAGTTTCTAAACATTGTTATACCCTTTTAGATTAAATTATAAATTTTGGGGTATGATTTCACACCCCCCTATACTTTAATCTTCATATTTGAATAATGATTGATCTCATTTATCTCCCATTAATACCTTCCATGCATAACAATTATCATGCTAAAATTCCGTAAGGAATTTCTCTCTCCCCATTTATATTCAAACAATTATTTTCCATCATGAATTTAAATTACATTACAATTGTTGGGAATTTTATCTACATTACCCCTTACTTTCCATTTAATTTATATATTATGAGACACCCCTTTCTCTCTCATCAACCATTTTTATGAGTTCTTATATCATGCTGTTACACTGCCAAAATTGCACCACGATTTTCCAAGCCAAAGTCATTGTGTAATGAATACAAATCCCACTTCTCTATCAAAGGAATTCACCTTTATGAAAATTTACTTATTGTTTAAATAGTTTCATATATGAAATACATACTCCATTATCATGTAAAAATGATGATTTATAATGAATCCATGTTTTATGATGCATGTGGCACACTTATGAATGAAATGAAATGTTTTAGAAGGGTGCACCTTGATTGTGCTCAAATGCATTGGGTAAAGTATAGTATCATGATATATCATGTGAAATGGTTGTTGAATAATTATAATTAATGTTAATCAAGGGTTAACTCATGCTTCATTTTCAATGAGGGTATACTCATGCTCCACATGAAATGAGCCTTAGCTCATGCTAATTCCATGCAAAGTGTTGTTGGCACATTTCCATGTTATAATTTTCATTATTTATCAGGAATTTATGTTCAGGATTCTCTTGTGATACATTGATATACCTATTGTCTAACTAGTATTTTATTCCCCATGTTATTCTATGTTTATTTCCTTACTGGGCTTTATAGCTCACCCTTTTCTTATACATGTCGTCAGGTTATCCCATGAAATGCTAAGTACGAGGGAATGTAGTTGTCATGTAAAGGAAGTTTTCAATAAGATGTTTTTTAATGTTTTATGTGGTTATGTAATGTTCTTAAGCCCCAACGACACTAGACCTCTCTATCTTTTGTGTTGTATCGAGTGAAGAGTTTATGTAATAAATCATGTTTAAGAGTGTAATAAAGAGTAGGGTTGTCATAGTTGGTATCAAAGGGAGGTTTAGTTATATTTGGGATTAGGATTAGAAGACCCTAGTGAAGCCTTAGAGACAAGACTACTTATAATAAAAACATCCCTATGTTTTGGTGGGTATTGAGTAAGTGGTTTATCAAGAAAATATATCCCTCTATGGATATGAGCATGTAGAGGCTGCTCTGGCACAGATGTACCTAGAATTGAAAACCCTGAAAAGGAGTTTCGGGCTAGACTCAGGGTATCCTGATACATGACAACTGGCCTTGATGCACTTTTTGTTATGCCACTCCCGGGGGATATGCATTGGTAAATTCACAATCTTAGTATGAACCATCATTAACGGAATTAAAAAACCTCCCCAAATAATATATTTTTGATAAAATTTATTGAAGCCTATAGACTTATATGTTAAGGAAATTAAAGCTATTTATATGTCATATATTTTATCCTTGGATTACCCTTTATGTGTTACCCCTAACTTTCCTTTTATTCTAGCCAATGGCCAGTAATAGGAAGACTCGGGCTAACAATTGATGTGAAGATCAATGTGATGACTGAGAAAATGAGATGCCAAATCCAATGGGAGAATGAATCACAAACATTGTTATGATTCTCTCTTAGTTAACCCAATATTTTAATAGAAAAACGGGTCAAGAAGAACATTAAACCCCCTCTAAGAAAAAAAAGTTGCTATCAATAGCTTCATGAGACAAATTCCTACTACTTTTAATGGATCATCCAATCCCTCAATCTCTAATAAATTGATCTACTCAATTGAAAAGATCTTCTCAATCCTTTATTTTTTCGAACAAGAGAAGGTTCTCCTAGATAATTATCATATATTGGGTGAATCTGATCAATTGAGGAAATTGATCAAAAATATAAAGCTTGAGGAGGAGATCAAGGCGTTGGAATTGAAGGATTTACGAAATATTTTTTTTGATAAATATTTTTCACGCACTCTCCGGCATAAGATGGAAATAGACTACATTTCTCTGAAGAAAAAAGACAAAGAATATATCGAAGAATATGAGGAAAACATCATAAGTCTTGCACTATATGACTCAAACTTTGTCATTACCCCCGGATGCAAGTTTGACTGCTTTTTTGGTATGGAAATCCATTTCAATACATGACTTCAACAGCAATGAGGAAATTTTCTGATGTTCCCTCAAGGTCGAAATGGAGATCAGGGATTCTCAGGGGTATTATTGGATAAGAAGCCTAAGGTGGATTTAAATTCAATAAGTTCAATGGATAAATCCAACAGTGCTAGGAAAACCCATCACCCCACTTGCTAATGTTGCAAGAATGAAGCACCACAGAAATTGCCTAAAGTGGATAAGGAAATGCTTTTGGTGTGGAATAGAATGGATCCTGGATATTAACTGTTGGTATGAAAAACCTGTGACTACTAAAAAGGAGAGTAACACACCATTATACTATTAACATGTTGTTTATTGCTTCAACTACAAAGAACCCGGGAACCTTGCAAATCAGTTCCCTAAGACAATGGTTTTCAGCAGCAACCAACAACCCCCATGGCAACAAGGGAAATCTTTTTCTGTCACCACTACTAATTTGAGCCCCAAAAATGAATTTGTGATAGGTATTCTAGTTATTAATTGAAGAATAGTGAACATAAATTTTGATTCGGGTTCTATGCATTCTTTTATATCCCAAACGTTTAGTAGAACAATCCCAACACCACCAGAAATCATGGAAGTAAAGATATCGGTGAGTACGACAAATGAGACAATCATTGCATCACATATATATAAATCCTCCACTATCATAATCAGTGGATTGAACTTCTCGGCGAACCTCATCATACACCCTCTCGTGGAATTCGATGCAATTCTTGGCCTGGATTAGACTTCCCTATATATAGCCAACATAAATTGTTGTGAGAGGGAAATCACACTCTAAGTGGAGAATCAATCTTCGATTCTGTACAATTACATGGAGGAAGATGAATCTTCTTTAGCTCCATCGTCTCAAGAATGGATATTACAGCCCTATGAGAACGCATATATATCTCAGATGACTGATTCTAAGGAGGTAACCATCCTTGAAGACATGCCTGTTGTGTGGGAATTCACTGTAGTGTTTCTTGATGAATTGCATACTCTTCCTCCAAGGAGATATACTGAATTTTCAGTTGTCCTTATACCAGGGGAGTTTCCAATATCAAATACTCTGTATATAGTGGCTATTATAGATTCTAGAGGAGCTAAAGAAACAACTACAGATGAATTTGGATAATGGGTTTATACGCCCAAGTGCTTCGCCATGGGGTGCACCAGTCCTCTTCGTCAATAAGAAGGATGAGTCAATACGCCATTTCATCAATTATCATGAGCAAATCAAAATCACGATAAAGAACAACTATCCTCTCCACCAAAGTGATAAATTATTTTATCAGCTATGTGGAGAAAAATACTTTTCTAAGGTGATTTGTGGTTTGTATGTTATCATGTAAGGGTGAAGAAGGAAGTTATCCCCATGAATGCTTTTTGTACAAGGTACGAGCATGATGAATTTATAGTAATGCCTTTTGGATTAAATAATGCTCCAAAAATATTCATGGACATGATCAATAAAGTCTTTATAGATTACCTCGACAAATTTTTGATAGTATTTATAGATAATATTCTAATATACTCTAAAATTAAGGAGGATGATGAAGAGAATCTAGGAGCTATACTCATGACCTTTCAAAAAGATAAGCTCTATGCAAATTACATCAAGTGTGAGTTCTAGTTGAAGGGGGTCTCATTCTTGGGACATATAATCACAAGTAATGGGATATCATTAGATCCCTCCAAGATAAATTCAATAGAGGGATGGATGAGGACAAAATCGATAACAGATATCCGTAGATTCTTGGGGTTATCGAGATATTATCGATGAATTGTGAGAAATTACTCATGATTTTCCAACCCTCTTACCAAGCTAACTTGGAAGGAAGTAAAGTTTGGATGGAGTGATTAATGGGAAGAAAGATTCAAGGAGTTGAAAATGAGGCTTATCACTTCACCTGTGCTCACATTACCTATAATTGGAGAACTTTTTGTGGTATTCAATAATGCTTCATAGAAGGGCATAAGCTATGTGTTGATGAAAAATGACAATTTTATTGCCTATGCTTCAAGGAAATTGAATGTTCATGAGCAGAATTATCCAACACATGATATGGAGTTGGCTACGGTGATATTCAAATTAAAAATTTGGCAGTATTATCTCTTTGAGGGGAAGTGTGAAATATAAACATACCACAAAAGCCTCACGTATATATCAACACAGAATGAGTTGGACATACGACACCAAATATGGTTAGATCTGATCAATGACTTTGACTACTCAATCCATTACCACCCTAAGAAAGAAAACTAGGTGGCATATTCTCTAAGTAGAAAGGACCCAGTGATTCTATCATTGATGTTAATTGAAAATGATCCAATATTGTTAGATTTTATGAAGATAGAGATGGGAATCATAACTAAGGGAGAATCTTCCATCTTTTCACAAATGATTTCTCAACCCTCTCTTTTGGAAAGGATAAAGGATTCTCAAAAGGATGGTGTTGGAATTCAGAAGAATGTGGAAGTAATCATAAAAGATAAATCCTAAGAATTCAATGTTAATGATGAAATAATTTGGTGATTTTGGAAAAGACTATATGTTCCATCATGTCCGGAGATGAAGAAGGAACATTTGGATGATGCACAAAATTGAAATTTCTCTATTCACCAAAGAAACACAAAGACATATCTTGATCTATGAGAACATTATTGGTGAGATAATATGAATAAGGAGACCACATAGTATATATCAAAGTGCATGGTGTGTCAGTAAGTGGTGGCAGAGAAGTCGAATTCTAAATGGATGATGAAACCATTTCCCATATAAGCATGGAAATGGGAGAATATCACCGTGGACTTGGTCACCTAACTTCTGAAGACATACTAAGGCAACAATGCAATCTGGGTTGTTGTGGACTGTCTTAAAAAGTCAGCGAACATCATTGCAATTCGAAATGATTTCTCATTGGATCAACATGAATATATATAAATTAGAGAATTGGTAAGGCTTCATGGAGTACCACTATCAATTGTATACAATCGATATCCAAGACTCACCTTTATGTTTTGGAAGAGTCTTCAATATTCTTTGGATACTGAACTGAACTTCAGTATGGCATATCATCCTCAAACTGATGTCCAATCTGAGCACACTATTTAGACACTGGAAGATATGTTAAGATCATGTTCAATGGAATTTGATAGAGGTTGGGATCAACATCTTTCTTGGGTTGAATTCTCCTATAATAAAAGCTTCCAGTCGAGCATCTGAATAGAACCTTATGAATACCTTTATAGGAATAGGTTTTTACCACAATCATGTTGGGATAAAGATGGTGAGCGTAAGATTATAGGACCATAAATGGTGAATAAATGATGGATAAGGTGAAAACCATTCCGCAACATGTCAAGGAAGCCCAGAGTTGACAGAAGAGTTATGCAGATAACTGTTGAAGAGACCATGAGTTTAATGTTAGAGACATGGAATTTCTACACATATATCCATTTAAAAAGGTCATGAGGTTTGTAATGAAAGGGATGTAATTTCCTAGGTACATCAAACCATTCGAGATTGGTGATTGTGTTGGGGCAGTGGCCTATCGACTAGCACTTCCACCTACCATGTCCAAAGTATATGATGTTTTTCATGTATCCCTCTTAAGGAAGTACATACCAGTCCCTTCACATGTACCCTCTTCAAAGGTAGTACAATTGGAGGATGATCATTCTTATGAGTAGAAACCAATGAATATCTTAGATCAGAGAGAAAATGTTCTATGAAATAAGATAATTCCCCTCATCAAGGTGTTGTTTAAAAACAACAGGTTTGAAGAAGCGGTATGGGAATCATAGGAAGTGATGAAGAAGAGTTACCTGAATTTGTTTTAGTATGGGAAAAAAATTTCGAGGGTGAAATTTCTTAAAGGGGAATGATTGTAACAACCTAAAATTATATTAATGGAAATTCCTATTTGTCTATTTAAATGTCTTATTATGGTTATGTAAAATGAATGCACTTATTTTTTTCTATGTTTTTTTAAAATATCGTTAATAATTGTTACCGTTTCTAAAATTTCTTTTGAACAATGATCACATGATTAGTATAAATATAGGGATTTAACAAATGAAATTTAATAAGAAAAAGGAATAAATGGCCTCATCCATTAGACTTTCCCCATACAAAGCTAATTAGTTGGAGCTCAGAAAGGTGGTGGCATCATTAGGCTTCGCTCTTGACTAATCCCAAGAAGAGTTTCAAGACATCAAGCTCGAGCGGAACCGCCTACAAGAGAAGTTGATGTTCAAAGAGTTTACCACTCGTCCAAGGTTCTCCGAGCAAACCCAAGAGTCGGTCACCATCGCACACCTTAACAAACGGTCTTATGATTGTGTTTTAAGCAGTTATGTAACATGACCCTAGTAATACGATTATGTACATTATTCTTGTATAGATAATATAATTGCTTTTTATTATTTGAACTTTTTAAAAAGATTTTAAAGCACAAATAGTATTCTTAGTTAACATTCAACTAAGAAATCTATTTTGATGAATTAATGGATTTTTTTAATTAAATAATATATTAAAAAAATATTATTAATAAATTTATTTTTATTAAATATAAATTATCATATAATTTTATGAATGCAATTGTAATTTTTATTAATGTTTAAAAGTTGTTTTTGTCAAATCCAATGAATTTTCAATATATATATGTTATTATATCAAAAGTAACAGTTCAAATATTTATAAAATTATTTAGATAAAATGAATATTATATTTGGAATCAAGATTTCGAAATTATCCAACATTGAATTTTTCAAAGTTTTTTGAGACAGTCGATGTTTTGGTTAAAAATTAAATACCTTTTAAATATATAATGTGTTTTATGACATAATAATGACACAATCGTGATGTAATAAAACAATATAAAGATTAGGTTCAGAAGATATATGTTTTACCATTAAAATAATTTGATTTCATGTTTTTTTGATTTATTTTACAAAGCTTTAGTAGACCCTTCAAGTCTTGTAAAACATTTCTTCTTTTTGAATTGTTTTTCTTCAGAGTATAACTCACCCCCACATAAGAAACACTATTATTTTAAGATGTTCATCCATTTTCCTAATAAATTTTTTGTTCCACTACCCTTTTACAAAAACCATAGGGAAAAAACCATGGGCTAGTTTTTGGTTTTGATTAGTTTAATGTGAGGTGTCCCAAACCAAAAAAATAATGAAATCCCTCTCACTTCATATATAAACACATCCAAAATCCCACTTCCTCTTCACTCAAAGACTTTCAAGTTTAACCAATACCTTCCCTCCTCTCTCTAGAATCATCCTAAAGTGACCTAATATTCTAATATGTCTCTCTCAAGACGCTTTAAAGCCTTTGAGATCACACTTCCAAGTAAGGGATTCCTACCTTTATCTATTTATCCAAGTTTCTTAACATTGTTAAGCCTTTTTTTCAATTATAAACATTGGGGTATGATTTCTCACCTCCCCTACACTTCCCTCCTCATATTTGAATAACGAGAGATCCCCATTATCTCTTATTAATACCTTACATGTATACCAATTACCATACCGAAATCCCGTAAGGAATTTCTCTCTCTTCATTTACATTCAAATAATAATTTTGTATCATGAATCGAAATTCAATTACAATTTTTGAGACATGTATCTATATGACCCCCTTACTATCTATTTATTGTACATATTATGAGATAAACCTTTCTCTCACATAAACCATTTTTATGAGTTCTTATGTCACGTTGTTACACTGCCAAAATTGCACCGTGATTTTCCAAGCCAAAGTGATTGTGTAATGAATACAAAGACCACTTCTATATCAAAGGTATTAACCATCGTAAACATTTAAATGTTGTTTGAAGAGTTTCATGTATGAATTACACATGATTTTATCATTGAGAAAATGCAAATGATTAATGAATCCATTTTTTAGGATCCATGTGGCACACTTATGCATGAAATGAAATGTTTATAAAGGGTGCACCCTGATAGTGCTCCAATGCATTAGGTAAAGTATAATTTCATGATACATCATGTGCAATGGGTGTTGACTCATAATAATTCAATTAAAATAAGGGTTTACTCATGCCTCATTTTCAATGAGGGTTTACTAATGCTCCATGTACAATGAGCCTTGGCTCATGCTACTTCCATGTTAAGTGTTGTTGCCACATTTCCACGTTATAATTTTCATGCGTTATCATGCCTTTATGTTCATGATTTTATTGTGTGAAATTGATATGACTATTGTCTAATAGGTATAGTATTCCTCATTTTATTCCATTTTTATTACCTTAATGGGCTTTATAGCTCCCACTTTTCTTATGTATGTCATCAGGTTATCCCATACAATGCTATGCATGAGGGAATGTAGAGGTCATGTAAAAGAAGTTTTTAATAAGATGTTGCATTTTATGTTTTAAGTTGTTATGTAATGTTCATAAGACCCAATGACACACGACCTCTCTATCTTCTGTATTTTTTCAAGGAAAGAGTTTATGTGATAAATCATGTTTAAGTGTGTAATAAAGAGTAGGTTTCTCATTTGTAATGATTATTATATCTTCAAAAGATCCCTGGAATGTAATTGAAAGTTAGAGCGTACATGGCCTTTTGGATACTACTGATAGTTAGAAAAATATTTATCAATGTTAGTGTCACCATTTAATTCTCTTAACAAGAATGGGGTAAAATTGAAATTGGATGAAAATATTGATTTTTCATTTGATGAGATAAAATAATGTTTGATATAAACTCTTATTATGATCTTCATAGAGCTCGGTAAAGGCTACTAGATTTTTATAATGATTTTGGAATTGGGCTGGGTTGTGTTCTAATATTGGATGATCATGTGGTTGTGTAAGACACTTGTTATCTTGTTATGGATGTTATTTAGTAACAACCTCATGATTAAGAGCATGACACACTTATGTGTGCCCATAAATGATGGTATACATGGAATTTTTGGGTAATGGGTCATAGTCATTTCTGACTATTAGAGTTTGTGTTATATATTTTATTAGGAAGAATTCGTTCTCAAATGGATGTGGTGGTTGTAATTCATTTAGTAATTTTATATTTATAGAACTTACACCCTGAGAATGGGGAATGTCATCGCATAAGATCTTAGTAGTGAAGTTTAATCACATGATATTCAAGAATAGAAGTAAGAGTGTAATATTATAGGACTTTTCCTCAGTTGCATATAGAGTATCATGAGTATTTTTTAGGTATGGTTTTTACTAGTGTTCAATTATAATCATCTCTCCTTGATTCTATTCTATATAATTGGTAGTAGGACGTCAAGTTTAGAGGAATTTTAGAAACCATAAATCAAGAGTAGAAAATTGGGGGTTGGTATCTCAATTCAGATGGTATATTTACTATTGTTAATCAGTTTTTTGTCCAAATATAAATGATTATATAATTGTTATTATACAATAATTGTTATTCTGTAGTTGATCATCTGGAAACTATAGTGATGTATTGTTACATGGGATAATGATTCTGGTGGCTAGGTATGAATTGTGATATTACTAATTATTTGTCACACTGTTCCACCTTCATACAAATAAATTAATGGAATATGAAACCATTGTGTTTTCTCCATCCTCTTTAGGTACCTATTTTGAAATTATAAGACGTATCCATGACATATTTTGGGTTACCATGGACTTCCTAGTGGTTGAATTTCACTAATGTGGGGAGTGATCAATTGAAAAACTAATCAAATTTCATTACAATAAAAGACACAATAACGTTGATTGTATGTGTGATCTATATGTGCAATAAGTTTTTAGGATACATGGAGTTCCATTAGATATTTGTTTGGATATGGATCCAAGGATTACATTGAGTTTCGATAACAATTTCCAAGAGGCGATTGGGAATCAGGTCATATTGAGTACAAATTCTTATCCATGGATAGATTGATTGATGGATAACATTATTTAGATTCTGTAGGATATTTTTAATGTATATTTTTTGGAATTCAGTGGATCATGGAATATCCATATGAGACTTGTTGAGTTTTCACATAATAATAATCATCACTCATCAGTCACAATGGATCCCATTGAGGATTTTTATGGATTTCCATGCAAGTAACCTTTTTATTGGGTGGAGGTGGGTGATGATTCTTTTGTGGGAAAAATTTGGTTTAAAAGACATCCATAAGAATTCATGATATATATCAGTGATTAGTTATTCCATAGAGTTGGTAAAAATATTATTCAAATCAACACCATACTCCTTTGGAGTTTTTTATTTTTTAGAAGGTTTCATGAATAATTTTCATTAGTTTGTTCACCATCATCTTGTAAAATAAGTAAGGATGACTTCAAGATAGGGGGGACCATTTGAGATCATTATGTAGCATGATCATAATAGATATAGTTTTTAATTCCCAGATTAGTTGATAAGAAGTAATGATGTTTCCCATATATCACAGATTAGGAATTATCAGCTTAAACCCTCACACTTTTCTAGTAGGAATGATTTAAATTAGAGACATATGTTTTTATTGTGTAACAACTTGTTGAGATTATGTAATCTAAGTTGAATGTCTTAAATGGGTAATCTATTCCAGTATTTAAACTGTTATGGTGGCATGCATGAGATTATCAGGAGACTTGAGAATTAAAATTAGTGATGATGGTGTAGTTTCTTTTCCTCTTTATCAGACATTATTCTTTCACATGACTCATGGGGGACATAAATTCTTATAGTGGGATGCTTTTATCAGCATGTTATATGATTTCAGGTAATTCTCTTCCCTTTAAATGTTTTACTTTTTAATTGGGCATGTCTTGGGAATTTAGAGGATGAAGTTCATTTTTTTGTGAAAATGAATTAATGTTTACAAAAGAATATTTTTTTAAATAAATGGATGCTTATAATAAAATAGTTAATAGATTTGTGGGAGTTTTTCATTGTTTAATGAATGCCTATGGTTTATTTAACTGTTTATGTAAATGAAGTAGTTTTCTTTAATGTGATTGGAAATTAACTTGCGGGTATTGTGGTGACACGATGTATAAGTGGTCACCATAAAAAAATTTTGAACTATTTTCACAAAGTTAAAGTAGTAGATACCAAACAATGGTTACACAATGTGAGTTAATTAATGATTAGTTTTTATTAAAATATTGATGGGGTTTTTCACTGTAATTATGAAATGATGACTGCACAACTTTTAAAAGGGTTAAACGTTATTAAACAATATGGAGGTTGTATTTTAGGGATACATATGGGAAATAAATCCATTTATTATCAGCCACCTCTCATGGATATGAACCTAGACAGATTCTCTAGATAAAGATAAATTTTCAATTTGATTTGAAATAATCCATTCATTGATTGATCATTGTGGCTGTTGGTTTTCATTTATTTCAGGAATTTATCCTTCATAATCCAACATTTATTTGATTAGGGTAGGGCCATGGAATCACGTAATCACAACCATTTTTCAACAATAATGGTTATTATTGAATTATTGTAGATCTGTGTTGTGATCTTGTTCTAGGGGCCATTTCCGTAATTGGATGTGGTACAAAAATTGTTCATTCATGAGGACCTACATTGTCCTTATTGTTTTCTACTATTGTTGAATCCTTAATGGGAATGTGTGACCCTGTTCATTGAGGTTGTTAGATTCGTCTCTATATCAAATTGATGAAATTTATTGCTCCAATATTTAAAAATTTATTTACAAATATATTTCGTTTGATTTTTGTGTGTATGTTAATGAATTTTTGATAAATGTTTTGTTTTCATTGGTCTATGGTAAATAAAAAAATGGTTATATTCAAATCATTAATATTATTTATGAAATGAATCCACAGAAAGCCTTGGGTACATTGGTGGAAAGTTTATCATAGGGTCATCATCCATAATACTATCAAGAGATTTTTTCATGGGGTTTTCATCATTCCCTAGGCCTATAGTTCTAGAATCTCGATCCTGAAATTGGTTGGGGTGTTCTCTCAGTGGGCTATCCTATACTCCTTTTTCATGTGTTCTACGGAATTTTTATTCACTAATCAATGGTGTAGTGTGCGTAGTTTTCTAGAACCACATGTTTTGTCGATTGGGATGATATAAATGTTAATCGATTTAATCTATTTTGGAAAAAATGTACATTCTTTCTATTTTTATAAATAATAAATGGAAAATTATGATTGAAATTGATATAACTTCCTTTATTTAAGGATTTATTAGAAAAAGGGAAATATTAACATGTATTTCATATAATAGCTTTACTCATGATCATGCTAGGTTTAATTTTAAATTATAATATATGGATTATGGTATAGAAATTTGATACAAAACATCTGATGGAATCCTACATAGCGTGTTATCTCACTCCCTGAGCACTTATTTGGGTTTTCATAGTCCTTTTTATGTATTTTTTTATAGGTAACGTTAAGGCACCACAATGAGGTAAAATGGTTTTCTTTTATTAGTATTAGTAGTTGGTGGAGAGATGGTGGGAGACTTCCCACACTATCGTATGTAGTAGTTGTATTCTCATCTTGTTTTAGTAGTTCGTTGTTGTTGGAAATGCACTTAAAGATTTTTTTTACTTTTGAGTTGATTGGTTTCTGTAATTGAAAATATTTATCTTCATATTTCAATATCATCCATGTATATATTTTCTCCACGCTATTGTCTTTTATGGTTGGTTTAAATCGTTCACTTTAGTTGTTTCTCAATTTATGGGTCTTAGTCTCCCTCCCATTGAGATTAAGGACGCACTTCTTGTAAGTGGCATATTGGGTTGGGTACATCATTGAGACTATATTCAAGTATGTTAATTATTGGGACTTATTCCAAAATAAGCGGGGGTATACAGATGAAAATTGGAATAAGATAATATATTTTAATATACCTTTCTTTTATAAGAGACATTGGGTGTTGATAAAAAATGAAAAAAACTGTTCATGAATGTAAAATTAAGAAACATAACATGAAATAAATATGTTTTAGAAAATGTGGCACTTCTCAGTATAAAGATCTCTATATTTTGGATTCTCCTTAGGTGTGTCCAGGTGAGGACCGAGAGCCATTTCTATAAAATTAGCAGTAAAACAGAGCACCACAAGGATCTGTTTGTTTAGACCATGATAAAGGATATGAATGTTCGGTGAACTAAACTCATTTAAAGTCAAAATGTATGTAATAATTCAATGTGTATGATCTAATTTGATGATCCTTCTGTTATTCATCACGTATATTGATCATATATTTAAACTAATCCTGAATAGATGCACAAGGGATACTTATTTTAATATATAGTAGTGCTTGAAGAAGTGTTCATTTGAAGAAAAATCATCCTGATCTTATGCATCCTCTTATTGAGCTCTAATACAAACATCAATGCAAACATAGAATATTTAATAAATATCATTAAATAATTATTCATGTTAACATTAGTAATAATTTCATAGGGATAATTTAATTCAAATGCCTCAAAATAGTGATTATTGATCATTCTAATGGTGACTCATGTTTGGAGGTGTGAATGTCTAATTGTGAGTCAAGATGGTATAAGGTCATATTTTAGTAGGTAATGTAGATGTAACTCATGGTCAGAAAACAAACATATTCAATGAAGAATCATCTAATGGAAGGTCTATTTATTGTAGTTCATCTGAAGGCAGGTCATTTGATTACGACTCCTTCCTAATGGTGACTGTGGTCTAGTGCTGGATCATCTCTAGTGGAGAGTCATATCTAGTGGTAGGAAAATTCGAATAGTGACTCTTTTTTTGTGGCATGTAATGTTTGGTGGTGGCTCTTTACTGGTGGTGACCCAAGTTATACTAATGGTTACTCATCCCAACACTTATCATAAAATTCATCAAATTTTCTTATATTAAAAAATGATAACATAAAATAGAAACCCCATTATAATCATAATAAAGAAGATTTGTGAGATTCAAAACAACGAGGTGCCAATAATCTATATGTTTTTAATGAACGAAAATCAGGAAATTTTATAAACCATTTATAGAATAAATGTTTAAATAAACTAGTTGTATTTGAAAAAAATACATCATATCTTTTTACCATAATAAAAATAAAATTTTAGGGTTTGAATTATCATTTTTAATATTAAAAAATTTAACTAAATGTTATTCACCCCATAAAATTAATTCCATAATTCCATAATTGTTCTTCCCCTTTTGATATTATCAAAATGATATGATAATATATAGAAAACTCAATAATGAAAAATAAGAATAATAAAAGAAATTTCATTAAAGTCAAAATAGATTGTATTACATCAATAATGAATGATAAAATATTGTCCCTATTAGAGAAAATGTATAATATCATTCTATATCATCTTAGGTAATAATAATTAAAAAGTGATTTTCATTATCAAATACATGTAGAAAATATTATGTGGCTAAAGAAACAATGTTTGTGGCTCTATAAACTGAAGTGGAAGTGGGAGACTCTTAAATAATCAAAGGATGAAGATGAAATACTGCTTCCATTAAAGACAAAATGAGAGGCTAAAACAGTTCATGTAAAGGAGAATTTGAAATCTAGACAATATATAATCTAGAATATTTAGGGAAATTATAGGAAGTAAATACATGATATGTCACTATAAAGATACCATGTGCAACTACTGTAATACTGGACACATAAATGAAAGGATTAATGAGATTGTTGAAATCCATAATAGTGTGGTCTCCACCCTCCATTGATGTAAATAATGAATAATTTTACTCTATAAAGACATAGATAACAAGTTTTATAAAATTCAATTGATAGAACTATCCCTCTAAATCTTGGGTAACTAGTCGAATATAAGTCTTTTTACCTAGAAACATGAAGAGGGCGTTCAATTCCTGCTTGGTGTAAGTACTAGAAGGTAATATTTAATGTAATTATTTATGGGTTCCCTACCACTTTGTGATTTTTTAATAATTCACTTACCATCTTATAAACATGATCAATATGTTCTATGATCTTCCCTAGATCCTCTTGAGTAGTACCTTGAACATCTCCCATAACAGAATGAAGATCCTCCTAGAAAATAGATCGAATCAACACTGTAATAACTGCCACTAAGGGAGGTGGAGAAATAAAAGTAGAATCCACTGAAGGTATATTCTCCAATAGCTCAAACAATGTATCCATACTAGTAGAAAAATATGTTATAATCTCCTCCATATAGACATCATGGTCTCCATCTCACTGGTTAACCATAATTTCTCAATCTTATCTTCATGAATGTGATGAATCATTTTTAGATGGATGTGGCACTCAACCTATTCAAATCGGGATCTAGAATCTCTCTTATAATGATTTTGTTATAGGAGGTTCCTAATTTATAATATCCCTACAAATATATAAAGAATCATATATATGAAAGTCTCCATATCATCTCTACAAGTATTATATAATGGCATTTGTTAATCATCAATCGACATGGGTGAATCATCTTTCTCAGCATGAGGTACATTGGCATTTTCTACCACAGGTCTAGTAGGCATATCCAATGTAAATCCCTCATGCTCCCATGAATCATTATTCGAGTCAACCAAGGACCCTTAAGGATCTATCTCAACTTTTACAATGGTAATATGAACACCATGATTTTTCAGACTTCTCTCATCAACATTTGTGTTAGAATATACCAAACCAAGCCTCATATAAACAAGAAATATTTTCCATTAATCAAAATCTATGACACCCATCCTATAATAATTCAAGACTCCATGATCAACACCTATAAAGTCTAATAAATGACTTAAAAAACTAGTTGATTACACCTCCTTAATAGATTCCCTCATCTTATCATTAACAATAGAATGATCATAAACATATTTGAGAAAAAATAGACATTTTCTAACCTAGATGTATACAAAACTAGAGAAGATAATTTTTCTAAGTTATCCTATAACCATCAAAACCATCATGATCAGATCCATGGTTACGTCCATTGAAATCATATATTTTGTGTTTATCATATCCATTACATATATAATTTCCATTTTTCTCACCATCACTATCAATATTAGATACATGACGTATTTTTTATAGAATTTGATCATGAACTTTTAAACTATTAATCTCTAAAAACCTTATTTTCCTATTCTTATTTTACTTCTCATTGAAGAAATTCTATATCTGTTAGAGGTCATGGAGGATGTTCTAGAACTGAGGAGACCATTGGGGATTAAGGTACATTTTTTTCACATCCCTTATCAACTAAGAACTCTTATATATCTCTAGGTGAAACATTCTAAATTTCTTCATTCTGTTCATCTATGTACTCCACTACCTTATTGGGATCCAATCTAGGATAAACATGGTTCTTTTTACTAGTAGACTA
Source organism: Viscum album (assembly GCA_963277665.1). Taxonomy (NCBI): domain Eukaryota; kingdom Viridiplantae; phylum Streptophyta; class Magnoliopsida; order Santalales; family Viscaceae; genus Viscum; species Viscum album. The sequence goes on from OY728138.1 coordinate 899,493,883, forward strand.
ATCGATAATATTAAAATCCTCAAATATATTCTCTACATAATCCACCCATTTCTTTATCATTGTGTTCAAATTTACCTTAATTATATAGCATATTACATTAGTCAAGACAAAATAATCCACACATCACTTTGGATTCTACATATTCTTAAATTAAAACTTTATCCTCAAGTATGGATGACTCAAGATAGGATATATAAGATAATTATACGTGGTTGATGTCTTTCACATCTCAGATACACGTTACATTAGATACCTTCACAAATTGATCCAGCTTCCACATTTCATAATAAATAAGAGAAAGACATCCTAGTAGCCTATTGTGAATAAGTCTCATTTTATAAGATAAAACATGTGTTTTATAAATATAATCAACAATATTCACTCAAAATCCAAATCAGTTTTAATAGGTATTCTTATATTTCCATCTCCTCTCAACTCTGCTAAGTCATTATCATGCACAAAAGAATCCCTTTAATTAGGAATAAAACCTTTATAGTTATTCAAAACTCCTTTATGAGGTACTTTAATACATTTTTCCATTGTTTAGAAGGGAGGATTACCTCTTATACATATATAATCCTTTTTATATGATATTTATATTCTACAAATCTAAACTCTTCATTTTGATAAAACTAGTGAACCGACCTAGGTTGTAATGGTATCCCATTATTAAAGAACATTTCAATCCATCATTGGTCCTAATTCACATTGAGAAAAATCGATTTTTTAGATAAAAAAATTTCATTATTTAATTAGTTATTAGAAAGTATTGTACGATTTGTGAATTGTGGGCTCAATGGACTAACTATAAGTCTACTCGATTCTCCTCTAGTCTTCTTCGAAGGCTACAAATCCTCAAGAGAAGTCACATTAGCTGGAAGTTTATTTCCATTTCAGTAAATTTAATATTTATATGAGAATGAGAGATGGATGAAGGAAGTGAGAGAAAGGGATGCCAAGGGGTTTGAAGTGAAAAAGGTGTGAGGGAGGGAGTAAAACGAATTTAGACAAAAGCCATGATTAGATAATTTTTTTATTTGAAATCAAAAATTGAAATAAATTAAATATTTATATTAAAATACATATTACCGAGTTAAATTAAATTATAAAAAATGTGTAATTCAAATAGAGACTAATTTTATATTGTGGGTAATTTCATATAGTGGGTAATTTCCAACAGTGGGTAATTTCCGACATGGGTAATTTACAATTGTGGGAAATTTACAATGGTGGGTAATTTCTAATGGAGGGTAATTTCAAATAGTGGGTAAATTCCAATAGTAGTTAATTTAAAATATTTGGTCATTTCAAACTATGGGTTATCCCACATTAATTCCAAAAAAATGTATATAATTCGATATTGATATTTGAAATATTTTTATTTTTAGAATTACATGGTTTAGTAAAAGTATCATGATGATGGTGTTAATTTCCTATTAATCCAAGAGTTATATCTCCTTTTTTAAAATGATCTCTCAAAAAGTGCGTCTTACAAAAATGTTCTTTGTTCAGAATTTAGAAGGTGAATTCATGGAAATATTTATATCAATAGTATTGTCTCAATTTATAGGGACATGCCTGTATTGATATATATATAGTTTAGTGGAGCCTGTTTCATCCATATACTTGAGCACTGCAACTACATGCAGCTATGTATTCAGCTTTAGAAATAGAGAGTGAAAAATAATTTTGATTCTCATTAAACATGGATTCTAGATACCTTCATAAATAATTGAACCATTCTAGAGGTTCTTTTTCTATCTAACATACAACTATAAAAATAAAAAAATAAATAACTCACTAAGTTAAAGTATAAACCTATAGGACATAACAATACATAGTTGGTTTTATATATTTATTTATTTCAAAATAATTTTAAAATCTATTTAACTAGAATCTATTGGGTATTCATGAAAAGATCACACATACACACACATAACATAATATCAGTAATGATAGATGTTTTTTATAGAACACTTCTTATAATACATCTATAAATACATTGATCTTTAATGTTTTCATTTTTATAAAGATCTGACTTTCAGGTGGTACTCATGAGAGTATCAATACATTTAGTTCCATCCCAACCAATGAGTTTTATATGATATTTGTTTTAATTAATTTGATTTAATATAATTCAATTTTTATTTATAAAACTATGATATCCAAGAAATGACTTTAGATCACCAATTAAACTAATATCGAATTCATTTGTAATCATCTTTAAAAAATTAGTACAATTTTTTAGTATATCCAATGATAATATCATCTATATAGATTTGAACAACAAATAAATATTTTAAAATTATCTTTTAAAAAATAATTTGATATGATATAACTTTTCAAAAATCATTAGATATTATAAAATATATGTCCCTATCATTCCATATTATAGGATACTGTGTTTAACCATCTGATGTATTGAATTATTTAGATAGATTATCATGAGTATTTTTTTAAACGGGGGGGGGGGGGGGGGGTTGTTCAAGAAAACACCAATGACTATATACTGATTTAGGAATGCGCTTTTTAAATCCATTTGATATAGTTTATAATAAAAATTTCATTAATAGGTACATATTTTTTTAATGAATTCATGTTTGGCTACATGTGAAATGGTTTCCTCATAGAAAATACCTTTTTCTTGACTAGTACCATATGTTACTAACATATCTTTGTTTTTTTATGGAATTATATTCATAAACATTCTTTCTCAAAATCCCATTTAGGGCCATTAGTCAAGGGTTATTTATATTTATCTATATATTCTAATATGTTATTTCATTCAAATTGATTAAGTTCATTTTTCTTATACATTACCCAGAATAAATAATTCACAACATCAATGATGTTATAATGATGAAGTTGTGAAAAGAGTATTTTACGTTCAACCAGATTTCTCAAAGATGATTTAGTATATGTTTCCCTCTATAGGTATCCATCTATTGCATCTATATAGTGATATCTATAGGTCCTCATACCCTATAGAAATAAAAATGGGTTAGCTCATGGTTCACTCTAGGTTCTTTTTTGAGTTTAAATTGTTCATCATAACTAGATTAATTTTCTTTTTGTTTAATATAGTTTTCCAATCTATTAGAATTAATGTTCATATTACATAAATCATCCTCAATGATATCTTAAAGTGTTTTAGGATCATGTGAAGCTGTCTCACCAAAAATGACATGAAAATAATTTTCCACAGTTTTTATTCATATATTAAATAACCTATATGATTTGCTATATGTTGAATAAGAGAGGAATATTCGTCAACACTCTAGGAAGTAATTTTATAAATATTATCCTTTGTGTCAAGAATAATTACCTTGTGATAAAAAACACTAAAGTAATTAACTGTAAGATTCCCATTATTCCAATTATCATACGGGGGTTTCCTTAAGAACAGTATAAATAAGACAATATTAATTATGTACAAGGTTGTGTTAATAACCGCTTCCTAGAAGAAAATAGTAATTTTATATTCATTATGCACAGTCCTATAAATTTCTTAATTTATATAATTTATACTTTCTAAAATATAATTATACTCGGGGGTCCTATGGGAACAAACGTTGTTGTTATATCCATTTTTTGAGAAAAATGTTTCAATATCATGATTTTACAACTCATTCCTATGATAATTTCTTATTGCTTTAATTATATATTCAGTATGATTTTCTATAGATTTAGCATACTAGTTGAAGTAAGAGAGGGCTTATATTTTATGAACTAATGTGAATACCCATGTATATTTCGTAAGACATCTATAAGGAAAAATATATAGTGTTTCCCATTAAAACAATAAACTCAATATGGCCCAGAAAAATAAATGTGAAGTAATACATTGGGTGGAGATGTTTAAACCCATTTATAATATTTTAATGATATCGTGTGTTTATTCCCTTTTTGATATGGGTTATAGACATTATTACATGGGAATTCAAGATTAGTGATATCTTTTACTATGCCTTTACTAGAAAGATTTATATAAGAGTGAATATTAAAATTACCAATTATCATATTCCTAATAAAAGTTTACTTTTTAATGAAAAAGAGATATGAAACAATTTGAGAAAACAAAGTGTCTAAATAAATGAAAAAAATATCATTTATCGAGGAAATAAACACATTTTTTTTAAAAAAATACACAAATTATTTTGAAAATATCATATGAAAAGAAGAATAACATAGTCGTGAAGTTCTATGAATATCTTATTTTAACCCATCAATAAATATTACATTAGAAATTAAAACTGAGTTAGAATTTTGAACTTTTCCAATGCTGATGATATTTCATTTTGAATTGTACATAATGGTAACATGTGCACCACCAAAATTCATCAAATTATTTATTCTTGAACAATCTAAATTCAAATGTCTTGTAAAACCACAATCTATATATCATATACATTTAATAGAAATTTTAAATTATTTTCTTGTTAGACACATTTTACAGAAGAAATGATTTTGGTACTCAAATCTTATTGGGTTTATACATTTAAATAATTATGGAAATAAGAAACACCAATTTAATAATAGTTTTCCTATAATAATTTCATATACTATTATAAGAAAAAAAACTATTAGTTCCCACTGAATAAAGTCGTGTAGATGATTTTCCAAAACTATATTTTGGAATACAATAGTTCTTGAAAATTATCATATGTCTAGGATGATAACCTAAGTCAGTGATGTAGTTAGGTGTTATCTATTTTCCATGTATCTGTGTGAAAATATATCTACCACTTGGGAATATCTATTAATTCTTTTCTAATTTCCCATTACAAAAATTCAATTCAATATTTTCCTTCAACATTTGATAATTTTTCTCATTTCTTATAGACTAATAGGGTTTAAATTTATAAGTAAATGAATATTGTTTCTATGGAATTTTATACTTATATTTAAACACAATGAATGTGTCTTATAGTATTTTAAAATTATATAAAAAATCCTCATATGAAAATTTTTTCATCATTATTTTATTCTATAGAATGATTTTAAATAAGATCAGAAGTATGAGTTAGTGCATGGGATACCTCAGATGTTTTTTCCATGAAATATATATTATATCTATCATTTTTTTCATTATGGATAGAGTCTAATTCAATGGAGTTATGTTTAGAGTAAATACAAGATAAATTCACTATTTTCTTATAATGTTTATCTTTTTCCTCATATTATTTTAGTTTATTTTATTGTTTTATATTCAACATTGACATCCCTTTCATTTTACACTAAAAAAATGATCTCATTTTGAGTGTCAAATTTTTTCCAATACTTTATGAAATTTAATATATTGTAATATATTCATTTGTATCATGATTTACAAAAGAATTTAATTTTCTTGTAGATTTTTATACCTTGAGGCCATATGTGCTATATCTTCATTATTATCAGCTGAAGATTCCTGATCACATGAACATTCAACTTGAACATTCTCTTTTTGTGTTTAGGTAGTAGAATTGAATTCTAATGATTTTCAGGATCATCAACCTATTATATATTAACAGTATATTATTCTTCATACATAATTATAATTTTATTCATATCCTTGATATGTTTCTTAGTAATATCAAATATTTCTCAGAAGGATACTTAAGTTCCTCACCATCTTTCAGGTAAGCACATCAATAGTCATATGATTGGGTCTATTTTAGAACAATATTTCCCAAAGCGTGAATTTTATATGAAATATCATTGAAAAATATATATAATTTTTAAATAACCTCAATAGGTTCCATGTTATATGCATCATATTTTATTACATAGGAATTTAAACTCATTTATTTAAAAGGAGTTCTTACATTTTGAGAAACATATAAATTATCTAGATCTCAGAAGTATTTCTAAAAAATACACTCATTAATATTATTTAACTCCCAAATATAAATAGAAATAATCAAAAAAAATTATATTTATTATTATAGGATAACATAGTGGTATCACTCCAAGAATATCTTATAGTTTACAATAGTTTATATTTTTCATATATTACTGTCTAGATATCAAAACAGCAACATTCAAGAAGCATTTTCAAAATGATTTTTCCCTAAGAATAATTTGTGACCACAAAATAAGGTTGTCTATTGGAAGAAAAAAATTCTTATATGTTATTCATTAGAGAATTAAATTTAGTACTAATTCGAATATACGATCTTTCAAACACAACTAGTATAATATTTCAAATGATTTTGGAAAATCCTTTGATACCAAATGACGGTCATTGTGAGTAACTAAAGAGGGGGGGGGGTGGTGAATTGAGTTAATAAAAAAATTATATTAATATAATGTTCAAATAAAATACCCCAATTTAAACAAATTACCCCATCCAGTCATAATAAATCATTAATATAATTTGTATCTTTTAAAATATATTTCATTTTTTTATTATTCATTAGTTAATAAATAATGAAAATTTATTTTACTATTGAAATAAATTTACTCCAAAAAAATAAAAATATAATAACATTCTAATATTAAATACCATTGTACGAGTTTTTTGTAGATTAAAAACTAATAAATTTTAAAAAAATAATTAATAATGAAAAAATTCATAAAATTAAATAAAAAATGGAATGTATATTAGGAAGATACCTAATCCACACTAATTGGTAATCACCTAATACCTATTCAATTATATAAATATACTCTGATGCAAAACCTAGATCATGTATTCACATAATATCTTACATGATTTTTAGTCCACAAATTGACCACTTTCACAAAAACCCATGTAATAAAAAATAGGTTACAGAGGAAAATATTGCACAATGATCATGTGTGTACATTTGAAAATTTGTTGGAATGAATATCAATTATTATACATTTCTAGTGTAGGAGACAATTTTATTTATCAAAAAACATGAAATAAACTCCTTGAATATAAATAAATGCAAAATAATGGGAAATAAAAAATATTTACAAAAAGGTAGTGCTCTAATGTCTTAATTTATCAAGATTCATGAGCCTCCTATAATATAAATTAAAGAGGAAATAAAGATATTTATAACAATTTAGAAATAAAATACAGTGTAATAAGTTTCTCTCTATTAATATTGGGAGTATGGTTCTAGTTGTTTTGTACTCCACTCTTCCTCTGTCAAAATTTAGGTATCTATACTCTGCATTAGATCTTATTCGATGATACTTCATGTATATAACTAGATGCACACATAATCACATATTCACACTTAGCTAGAAGGCACATAAGAGGGGGACTTCATTTAATACATATTAGTGCATGAATGAGTGTCTATTTGAAGAAAAATCTTCTCTATCTTATACACCCTCACTGTCATATCTAAAAAAACATCAATGCACCCTTGGAATACTTATGGAATAATCATTAAATAATAATCTTAATTAAATTCATCAAAATATACCTTATGAGAATTTAATTCAAATGCATTAAAATAGTGATGACAGATCATACAGATGGTGAATCATGTCTAGTAGTGAGTTATTCTAGTAGTGAGTTAGGATAAAAGTTGGTCATATGGAGTTGAATCATGTATAGCAGTGACTCATATTCAGTGGTGACTCATCTAATGATAGGTCATCTGATCGTAGGTCTCTGATTGAAGGTCTTATGATATTGAGTCAGTCTTAATGGCGACTCATCTATTGGGGCGATTAATCTCTGGAATTATGTAAAGACTGGAAGTGAAACCTTTCTTGAAGTAGTTAATGTTTGATGGTGAGTCTTTTTAGGAAGTCACTCATTGTGAACTAATGGTGAATCATCCCAATAGTTTTCCAAATTTTCAATAAATTTCATTATATTATGAAATGGTATCATAAAAATGTGAAGGCATTGAAACCATAATAAATAGGAACCATGGTCGTAAAAATTGAGAGGTTCCAAGAGTTATTTTTCACTATTTGTGGAAAAATAATACTTTTTAAAAATATCAAATATTTTCACTCAAATAAAGATCTTATTTTTCAATTTAAAAAATGAAGACTATTTTATTTAATAAATTTTCTAAATGTGTTAGAAATTGAATAAAATATGTTCTTTATAAATTAGTGTAAATATTTTTTCAAGGAAGTGTATTTTTGAAAGATTAAATGACTTTACTAAAAATTACTTTATAATTTCTTCAGAATTAATAATTAAATGTTTATTAAGTTGTATATTTTATTTTTATTTTATAATTTTGTTATTCCAATTGATAACAATCAATATTATTGTCATGTTATAATTGTAAAATATCAATAATAATATTCTGTGGTTTAGTTATGAATGGTACTTCCTGTAGTATACACTATCAAACATAATGTTCTTCTTGTAAAATCTCAAGTTGATACATTCTCCAACCATGTAATATATTGTATCCTTCCAATTCTAAAATTTTGTTAATAATCATTGATTTTAAATTTTTTGGATAATTTCTTTTATTTCCCAAATCACAAAAAGGGTTAATAATATATCCTATTTAAAAGAGTGGAAAAGAAAGTACAATGGTCATATAGAATAAAACATACTAGGATTTCATAATATAAAAACACTGTTTTCACCCATTAGAAAACAATTTCAGATCTTGATATATTCCTTTCCTTGAAAATATAATGTCCAAAACTAAAATTTCTTAACCAAAGAGAAGTCGGGGTTTCCCTTGAGAAAAAAAAGGATGACTGTAACAGAATTAAAACATTAAACAATTGTTACAATGGGAGGAAAAAGATTTACATTTTGTATTTTGTAATTGAACATTCCTTTTTTATTTTTTCATAATGTTACAGATACATTAATAGATTCCTTTAATTTTTTTAAATGAATGTCAAGAGTGACATAATATTTCATTTTGTAAATAATTATTTCCAAATAGGTGCCTAAAAATATAATGTTAAAAATATTTAAATGGATGAGAATTATTTATAAAATAAATCATTTAAACATTTAAGAAAAGGTTTTTAATGTAAACCATCCCACAAATCTAGTCTAACTAATCAATTATGTTTATTATCTATATGAGTAATAAAATTATCATAATTATTTATATTATAAAGAAAAAATTTAATTATTATTATTCAATTACCATGTTATAATCAATTACATTATCAATTATATTCAAATCCAGTGTTTTATTATTATTCGGTTCAAATATAAAAATGAATTTTAGTTGGTTGACTCTGGCCAGAGAGGTAATTATTCCAAAAAATCTTGAAAAGTAATGAAGGAATTATTTTCCTTTTTTATATGAATTATAAATAATATATCCATTACATATGGTTATGAAAAATTAACTACCTTTCAATCATTCTGAATGTCAACCTTTTATACACATCAGTAAAACATCCATTTTTAAAAAATGACTAGAAAAAAATTAATGGTTATTTTATCATTCCTCAATGATAATTATATGTAAAATAAAATATTATTTCATTAAATAAAAATATATATACTTTTCATGTTATATGGTCATGAAAAATAAATCACATTGTTTAGTGAAGGTAGTAATCCACAAAGACACAGTAATGATGTGGTCATTTTTCAAAGGATAAAATATTAAGAACATTTATGAAATATTATATTAAAAATTAATAATATGTAAATAAGAGAATATATATATATATATATATATATTAAATCATTTTTTATGATTATATATAAGGGGGGGGGTGGTGGAAAACGAATTATATTAGTTTTTGAGCCTATAGTCTGTTGTTAACATGAATGACGGTTTCATTTTCCATTTATGGAAATGGAAAACGATATAGGTTATTCCATTAATATTGAAAAATATATTTATGTGGATGAAACTTTTTATATTATTTCATAATGCTTTATTATTATTTTACAGTGGTATAAGAATAATTAAAATAAAAACACTTGGTTTAGAACAATACCTATTATTCAGAAAAATTATTATGTTTTACAACAAATTAAATACAATTATGGTTTTATGATCAATAAAATAACTATAAGATATTGGTATTTATGTAAGGTGAAAAAAGTTATTGGTATTATCTTAATTAGAAGGTTTTTTGTGTGATGAATGGAGGAGTAGAGGTCCCATTTTATAAGAGAGCAGAAAGGCATTCAGGTAATTTCTTAAAGTTATAAATTAATATAAAATATTTATCAAGTAATAGTGGATATAAATATATTTAATTATAATATATGATGATCATAAGGGAAATAGTATCATAAAATAAGCTTGTAAAAAGTAAATATTTCTTTTACCATTATCAGGTATTTTTAAATTGTGTTAACCCTTTTCGACGATTATATAATAACTAGGTTTTTACAATTATGGTATCCTAATAGTTATTAAATAACAACCGTTGGACCATAAATGTACTATGTATGATATTTTAAAACATATCCCAATAACATGACTATATATTTCAGTTATATATATATAAAAAAATTTAATAAAATATTTCTTACTATAAAATATACTTCATGTCTTTTTTCAAACTATTTATTTAATTTGACATTCAAAAAAAATATGAAAATAATGTAATCATAAATAAAAAAATTTAAAATATATCTAATAAGTGATATTTATATAATTTTTTTATAGATTAATTCATTAAAATTATATTTATTTTTTATAATTTTAATATTATTCTTTATATTTCTCTAAAAATTAAAAAAAAAATTATATTTGCATTGTTTAACAATTTATTGTAATTATATCATAAATAAAAATTATAAATAAAAATTCAAGATAAAGAAATATTTTTTATTGTAAACGAAAACATATTATAAGAAATACATTGTACTTATACTTATTAAAATATTTTATAGTAATTAAATGTAAGAGGATTAGATTTTGGATTTTATCCATCACATAAAAATTAAAAATGTAAAACTAATTGATAAATGGTAACATAAGGTAAAATCCTATAATATTGAACTACTTTTTAGGAAATATACTCATCCACTGAAATAAATTCATTTTTGGGACATTTTAACTCTATATCAAATTATTCATAACCTTAAATAGCATATTTACCTTTACAATGTTGAAAATTAATTACTACGATTACAATTCATAATGACTAAAAAATAAGAAGAACCTACATACCAAATTTGGACCACATAATTAAATATATGGAATCAATTATTAATTATTACAAATCTAGAGGTGGTATAAAATAAATTTTTATTAAAACATAAAACACAATGAAAACCATTTATTACGAAAAAAGTGTTTTAATCCAAAAAATTTTCTTATACCAAATTTAAGTCTTATAATGTTTAAAATAAAATTATATAAAACCAAATAATACTCATTTTACATTTATATACAATTATATAAATAATGTGATTTTTTTAAAGGATATAAAAATTTTACAACACCCGGTTTGTTTTAGTATTCCATGAAAAAGAATATTTTTAGAGAAATCACAAAATTTCCCCCTATGATATTTTTTGATATTCCGATTAAAAAAATAAAATTAATTTTATGAAATAAACCTTGTAATTTTTCTGAAACAAATTATAATATTTCCTCATAATAAATAATGAAAATAAATTTCGAAGGAATTTCTTTTTGCAACATAAAACGACATTACAAATAATTGAAGGCTTTTTTTTCCAAGAATTAATCAATAATTATCCACTGAGTAGAATAATTTTATATATTTCTTAATTTTGTTATAACTATTAAAACCTTTCATCTTTATGGATATGATATAAATGTCTTATTTAAATCATAATATTATTTGGTTCATTGAACATTGGCATTGCATTTCATCTACTCTATCGAATATAATGTTATTCATTCAAAATCTATTAATGATAGAACTATTAAGAGAAGAAAAAACAATAAAATTTTATTGATTGGGATTTTTTAAATTCATACTATTATTCTATCACATGAGCCAAAAAATTAGTATGGTCGATCAAATGATATTAATGAAAATCTTGATAAGGATGTAACATGAGTTTTTATGATTTTTGTTTTTTGTTTTTAAGTAAACGAATACTTACTCTGTCATTAATGAGATGAATTGAAAATTACCTACAAATTCACTTGTTTTTATATTTATTTTATGTTTTATATAAATAAAATATGGGAATAATGGAATACAATCAAGGGTTTTCAAGAACAATTTATGCCATGATCTACTTGTTCAAGTTTTAAACAATTGTATAATGAAACTAGTATATGAGATAATTGGATATCGAGAATATGAATGTTATGGAATCGTTCAAAGACAGGAGTAATAATTTGAATACCTGATTTTTATTAATCCCTCATTTTTATGAATTTTTTTTTTGAATTTTCAAACTAAAAATTCATTCCCACATCAGAAAAATATTTTTTTTCTAGGTGACGTGTGTTTCTTATTATAATAAATTTTTAATGTATAAAATATAATTATTTAATTATTAGATGTATGAATTGAACAATAGATCTTTATATTATAATATGTGAATTAATTTCAAAAAACATGATTAATGGAAATTATTTGGATATTGTAAATGAATATTTTCCTTGAATGTGTCTGTTTTTAATTTTCTAGATTTTTTGTTTAGTATTTTTAGTGCTCATTTTGTAGAATAAGATACTCTTTATCACTTTTTATCATTCCCAGCTAGCTTCCCATAAAATATTAATAATCTGTTAAGGAAACATTTTTAGTATGGAGTTGCATACATCAATAATTCTAGAATTCTCATGCCAACATTTCAATTCTATGATAATGTAATATCAATTTAAATATAATTTTATAATTTTATCATGTTTCCATTTTTTATTCCACCATGTACATTAAACGTTATTTTATTCTTTACAATCCTTGGATGCCCTTTTTTATAAATATGCATGTTATAATAAAATAAATCAATTCTTACCCATACTTTAGGTATTTAAATACTCATAGAAAGAAGTATGTGGGAGGGGATTATCATAGTGTAATGTGAAAATATATATTGAATGATTTTTAGGGATGAGATTCCATGTGTGTTGTGAGGTTCAGTATTCCTTTATCTATATCTCATTTCTCACCTTCATCATAAATAATTCAAAAATGGGTTGTGACATGGGTGGTTAAAAAATAACCATCATATAAGGTATTATCTTGATCATCAAAGTATTGTTAATAGATGCAAGATTTTTCAAAAGGGAAAAAAATTAAAATTTCAAAATAAAAAAGATAAAAAAAGTGTGCATCAAAAATAGATTTTGTTTATTAAAGAATTGAAATAAAATTGGTTCAAGTGGTTAGATACCGTTTTTGAAAAATGCAATTTTTTTGAGCTTCTCTTTTGAGTATCATGAATTAGACATTATAGATTACACACCATTTTGATCATATAATATTTTATCATCATTTAACTTCCTAATAAAAAACACATAATTATTTGAACATAATTTTATTGTCCTCATGATATTTTTTTATTTATATATTGGTGTTTTTTAATTCCTTACAATCTTATATTAAGAGACTCATATATTTGGTTCTAGCACAATTCCATTTAAATTTTCATCCTTATATGATGAGATAAATAAATTAATGTGATGTAGATATCAATGTAAGTGATCATTAATGGTGAATTAATACATATGAGTGGAAAAGGGTAGAGTAATATCCATTTATTTAGTAGTTGAGTAAAATAAATTAATAATTTTTTCCTTGTAAAATGATAAGTTATATATTTTTTCTTTTGTTGTGGTTGAATTATAATTTCTTATTTGAATTATTTGATTTTGTTGGTATTGAAATATAAACATCAGACAAATAATATCACTATGTGATGGTGATAAGATGACATGATTCTTGAAAAAAGATTTGTAGATGTGGGGGATTTGATTACAGCATTGAATCTATATTATCATTTAAAAATTAATCTGATATAATTTGATATTAATGATAACTTTTTTTCCAAAAAATATATATTTTAATTAAAAAATATTTTTTGAGAATTCAAACATACATTTGATGGAAATGGAAAAAATAATAATAATGGATTTTCAATCACATCATTCAATGATGCTTTGTGGAATGACATGATGTTCGAAGAATGAATCTCAACATAAATAAAGAAATTAATATAAAGATGAGTCATGACATTAATATCTATTCACACTATGAATTGAATTATATCAAGTCCCTTGGCCCATATTGAAGGTAATGTTAAGGTATATTCATCCCAAAATTTAGGATTCACAACATGAATGGTTATTCTATATATTTAAAATTTTAATAGAAGGTAAATTCGCACCATGAAGTACTATTCACCCCTTGGAAATTTTTATGAAGTATATTTTAAAATATTAAATCGTGAAAAGTTTTAGTGTTATTGAAATAGGTTGTAGGATTAAGTCAGTTTAATTCACACTTATTTTTTGGGAAGATATAGTCCAACCCTAATGTGGATTCATTTCTATAAAAAATGGTTCGGTAGATGATGGAGGTAGATCAGATCTTATAAAATTCTACAACATCGTTGGATGAATCTTGCGTCACGATGGTCCTTTTGGTGTGTTACTATGTTTTTAAATTATTGGTTATTTAATAATTTATGAATCCTCATGGGTAAATATATTATCTAATGTTCCAAGTGATGTAAAGAATTTTTAAATTTTATGATGAATTCTATTTCTTTTTTAGTCCATGATTTTTTTGATATATATGGTTATTATTTCATTTACTATTTTCATACTCACAACATGAACATTTCACCCAAAAATTCAATAGGAAAATTAAACACCTTAAAATATTATCAATGTATTATGCATGAAAATTTCAGGTTTTTAATATAATTATTCATAAATAAGATATTCAGTTATCCAATATTTAAATCACACCAAGTAGTTTATTATATGAGTATTAATTTTCTAGATTAGAGAGGGAATAACATGACCAAGTGTTCTATTAGAATGAAATATAACAACATGCATGGAAGAATATATTTACCTTCTGACCTAATATCCACAAAAATATATAACTAAAAATTGCTTAACATCTTATCCAATTAATTATTTCAATAAATATTCCCTATCAATATAGTGAAACCAATTAACTTTAAAAATTCAACTTAACCATATAATGATGACCTTGAACTCACTGTATAATAAATTAATATATCAACAATTATTTTATTTTTATTATATTATAAATTTATAATTATTTGTAATTATGTAAGTACTAAAACACCCTAAAGGTGGACATAATAAAAAATTATTGGACTTATCCCCAGTGAAAAATCAACAGAAACCCCTTGTAATGATCTTGAGGATGCCTAATGATAAATTCAAGAAATATATATTAGAATTAATTCAATAAACATAAATCTAAAATAGATGCATGTACTCCAATTATACAAGAACAATAATTTATTACCAAAACATTAAACCCCTAAGGATATATATGATTTACTCAACCAAGTTATCATAAATGTACCACTACACCTAAAAAGTAAAAACACTATTATCACCTAATGAAAATGGAAATATCTATTATTAATATTCTACATTTCACAGTCAAAAGATTATTTAGATTCTCAAATTCAACAGGGGTGAATTTTATGTTTAAAACTTAATAATTTATCCTTATGGAAAACTATGTCTAGAAAAGATAAAAAAATTGGATTCACAAACAGTCTTTAGTTTCTCAACTAATAAATAAACTCTATTATGGTCCAAAAAAACATAAGAACAATTTACATAAGTAAAGATTCTACCTTAAAGCATATATAATCTTATTTATCACGTTACATATAAGTATAAAATAGGTTAAGAAATTTATACTTTATTTCTTTAAAAATATATAGTTGAATTACAATATATAAAAAACATGTTATTAAATAATAATTATTTTAACACAAAGAGAAGGGTATCCAACAACCTTTGATAAAGGTCCCTTGATTTATACTTTCAAGAAAGTTTGTCTTACCCACACCAGGGTAGGCCCTCTATAAGAATATTAGAGTCTGGCTTTCTATCCCCACAAGCCATATAAATTTATGGTAGTTGGAACCTCAATCATGATATAAATAAAAGTCCTCAAACATTAAGGTAGTTAGATCCTATGTCTTCCTAACATCATAATCCCTCAATTGTACAAAAAACATTCAAATTCATACAAAGAAAGTTGAACAAGTTGTTCAAGGCTGAGCAATATTTCATGAAATACACATACCGTACGATTCACTCTCTAAAAATAACATCATATAATCACTTCAAGTAATATCGATATCAATAATTAGCTTCTTTAAATGAGATCTTATTTATTGGAAAAACAATAATGGTAGGATCTCTCATAAAATGGTCATATTTTTACTTGAATCTTAGAGAGACCTATACATGTGTCACTAAACTTACGATTAGTTATAAATAAACTGTATGAAATAATTTCATGTAGGAAGAACATGGGAAACATTATAATTATTGAGAATAAATAAGATATATGGAAAATAAAGTAACTTAACAAATACTAAATAAATAGAATATAAGAAAAATAAGATTTGAAGTATAAAAAAATAAACAAACAATATCTAGAAAAATGGATATACAGATTCAGTTTTTTGAAGAATTCAGAGTCTGAATTCAATAGATTTCAGAGTCTCAATTCTAAAGAATTAAAAATCTAAATTATAGGGAATTTAGAGTCTATATTATTTGGAACTAAGAGTCTATTTTCTAATAAATTCAGAGCCTTAATTCGATGTAATTTTGTGTCATAATTCTAATGAATTCGGAGCATGAATTTTGAGGGATTCAAAGTCTGAATATTAGAGAATTTGAAGTCTGAATATCATAGAATTTAGAGATTGAATAATATCAAATTTGGAGTACAAATTTCGGATAATTCAGAGTCCAAATTTTAGAGAATTCATAGTTTGAATAATAGTGAAGTAGGATTTTTAATTTCAGAGAATTTGGAGTCTGAATTTTACAGAATTTGGAGTCCGAATTTGAGAGAATTTGGAGTTTAAATTTTAGAGAAATTGGACTATAAATATAAGATAATTCAGAGTCTGAAAATAGTAAAAATCTGTATATAAAGGAACTACATGATTCGAAAGTATTTTATAAGGATCTGAATTTTTGACTTAATAATAAAATGGTTAGACTTTGTTTTGAGAAGACATTGAATAATACATTAAAATCGATGATAAGGATGAAACATTTCATGGTGAAAGAAAACTAGGATTAAGAAAATAATTCATAGAGAAATGTAATTTTCCATAAGAAAATGTGATTGTGATTTTCCAAACATAGAGGAAAGAAAAATTTAAAAGGAAAACATATTGACTCAACAATATCCCTATTTTTGGAAAGCACATACAATCATTTATAAATTTAATAAATGGAATGAGAATTTTTCTGTTTGGATGTAAAAAAATTATCTCCCTTTACTTATGAAACATGATTAATAAGACAAACTCCTCTATAGGGTTTGAAATCCCTAAATATAATATTCTTTTCTTTCATAGAGAAGTATATTTTTTTTGATTAAGAAAACATTTTTTAATAAGACTTGAACTCTACTTTACTTGATCTCCCATTTTCAAAGGGAATTCAATTCTTTATACATTGTATTATTTTGATCATTATTTTCTTTGCCTTTGTGATTTTCAAAAAAAGAATTTTTATAATGTCAAAATTGTAACTAAACAATTAGTGATATACAAGACAAAAAAAGAGGACAATTTTTTTTTCATTATGATAGGAAAAAAATTTACAAGAAAAATATACAACCAAACATCAGAGATGCCTGAATATCATTATTCTTTATCATCCATCATCATGAGATTCATAAAGGATGAATTTAACTCCATTAATTCTTTGTGACCATCCTTAAACCTCTTGAGCAACTGATACTGATCATGATTCTTGTTTTTGAGAGCCTTCATTTTTTCTTTTTTAGACATCAATATTTCTACCTGAGAATTTACTACTTTGTCTTACTACCTCTTCTTTAGTTAACTATTTTCCTTATATCAACACCAATCTAGGTTTTTCTAGAACTAGGGTGTGGGTACGTAGTGTATTTTGGTTTATCAGGATCAGGGTTGGGGTGTGTTCTCATATAGGGGTATCATGTGGTTTCATATGGCTCATGGAAGTTAAAGATTCATTAGAAGAACTACCCAACACATGATTTGGAATTGGCATCAGTGTTTCATGCATTAAAAATGTGGTTTCATTATCTATTCATTGAGAAATTTATAGTGTTTACTAACCATAAGTTCTTTAAAATTATATTCTGACAAATAAATTTGAACATGAGGGAAAATGAGATTGATGGGAAATCTCTAGTAGTTTGATTTCGACTTAATGTACACCCTGGGTAAGGGAAATTTGTTGGATGATTCATTATGTTGGAAATCATATGCTCAGGTGGTGAAACAAGAATACGATCAATGGAAGTTGATGTCGGTCATATACGACATGTGGTTTGAATTTGAGGTCCAAGGTGACAGAGTTGTATTATTTCTAGTTTTGTTAGTTCCTAACATGGTTGGTTTCATTATAGAGGTACAAGAATCTAATTCAAAGTGTATTGTAATGAGGTCGAAACTCAATGGTGGTGAGACCATTGAGGGTTGGTAACTGAATGGAAATTCATTCTTGTGTTTTTAGAATCAGATGGTGGTACCAGTGTCTTGTAGGGAGGAACTTCTGAAGGTTTATCATCATTGGAGTTGGGTTGTTCATCAAGGAATTCTGATTATGTATATGGTGTTTAACATGTTTTTTTGGTGGAATGGTATGAAAAAGGAATGTAGTTAGGTTTTTTTCACGATTCTTGACTTGTCAGCAAGTCGAAAAATAGAATCAGGAGCCAGTGGGAATGTTTCACTCTTTACCTATCCCAGTGTGGAAATGGGTGAAAATAGCAATGGATTTTGTGACGGGTCTCCAAAAAATGGCTAGGAAAGGTGACACCATATGGGAGATTGTGGATCATCTCACAATCTCGGCTCATTTCATTGCAATTATTGAATCCCATACAGTGGGGGATATGTCCAAAATATATATCCAGGAGGTGGTAAAGAGGCATGGTTTTTCAATTTCGAATGTATCTGAAAGATATACAAGGATCACATATCGTTTCTGAAGATCCTTGCAGAAAGCCCATGGGACACAGTTGACAACGAGCACGACATATCATCCTCAGAAAGATGGCCAATCTGAGAGGAGGATACAAAACGTTGAGCATATGTTAAGGGCTTGGGTGATGGATTTTTATGGTTCATTGGAGAAGCACATAAAATTGGTGGAGTACTCCTATAACAAAAATTAGTAGGATTAGATACATATGGCTCCATGTGAGGCAATCTATGGGCATCCTAGTCATTCTCCACTATGTTGGGTGGAAGCGAGAGAGAATTCGATGATCATACCAAGCCTTGTCCAACAGTCTGTGGAGAAAATCATGTTGATATGGAAGAGTATGGAGACAAATCAATGTCTTCAAAAATAATATGCGGACCATTGTCGATGACCGTTGTCATCTAAGGTGGGTGATCCTGTGTTTTGTAGAATCTCCCCAGTTTTGCGACATCATCTATTTGGGAAGCATTGTAGGTTATATCAAAGGTATAATTGAAATATTGAGATACATGAGATGATTATAGAGGTTTATTATTGATTGGATTTTCCACCATGGTTTTGTATGGTGCACAATGTATTTCATGTGTCATAGATGAAAAAGTTTCAACCAGATCATGACCATGTGATTAATTGGTATCATGTTGAGCTAGAACTGGACGCTTCCTTGGTGCACGTGCTAGTGTGAAAATTGGATAGGAAAAAGAAAACGTTGGGTTTTAAAAAGAATCAGTTCAGTTTATGTTTTGGGGCTGTATGGTCAGATTCAAGAGGATACTTGAGAGTTGGAGAAAGAGATGGTCGAGCAATGACCTGAGATCTTTCAGCAATGTGATGGTTTCTTGCTTTTTGTGTATGGAAATTCCAATGGTGGGGAGAATGTAGAAACCCATATTTGAGGTATGTAGAAATATTTTATCCTTTTTTATGTTTTTAATGTGCTTAGAATGAGTTGGCTAGGGTTTGGGAGAGTTTGGAATGGTTTTGAATAATATTGGAGGATTTTTGTAGGGTGAACGGTTAGAGAAAACCATGTAGGTTCTCCAGTAAACCTGAAAATTGGAGACAATAGATTTCACACTACCTAGGAACAGTTTTCCAAACCATGCGGGCTAACCATGAGACCATATAAAAAGTGGTTTTTTAAATCTGGGCTCCCTCAGGCTCGACTTATTTCACTCCAAAATCTCTCCCACTAGAGCCTCACTTAGGATTTTTGGTTCTCAATGATTTTAGGGGCTCTTCCACTCATTTTGGAAGTGATTCAAAGGGGTTTCAAGGTTGTTTGAATGAGGTTTCTCTTGGGAAAGTCTCTTCCCTTGGGTTCTCTTTGGGCTCCTCTAGATCAACTCTTCTCTCTTTATTAGTTTTCTAGATCTACATCTATTTCATGTAGATACTGGGTTTTGGCTATCTTGGGTTTTGATTTTATGTATTGTGGATGTTAAGAAATGGGATCTAGAATGATTTCGGTGGTGTATTAACAAGGTTTTGGGTGTAATGGCTTGTGGGTTGAATTCACTGAAACCCTAAATGTAGGTGGCTTCTCTCTTGACTCCACTTTTCTGGAACATGAAGAATGATTGAAATTAATTTTTTTGGTATAAAATTAATTATGTTTTTGACGTGCGAAATTTGTTAGAAATCCCCTGGCCATGTGTTGGAGATTTTTGGAAGAAATGGGGCTTTTGGTGAAAAACTATTGATTTTTGATTTAAAAGTAGAGGTTTTACAATGGGTTTCTAGATTTATTTGTTAAAATGGATGAGAAAAAGTGTTTTCAATAAAGAATTTGTTATATTGAGATATTGTTTTGAATGGTAAATTATTAAATGGTGGTTTCAATAAATGAATGATTTATTTAAGTGAAGTAGCATGCGCTGGGAATGATGTTGTTCTTTTGTGTGTCCATGGTGTTTATCTCATGCTGGATGATTATGCGTTATGGATTGTGTGGAATTGTGTTGAAGTGGGAAAAAAGTACCACTATAATAGGGGGGTAGATAGTGTATGGAAGGGCCACCATCAAAGGATAAGTGGGTGGGAAGTACCACTAGTTGGGAATAGGGTGAACGAGATGGGTGGAAGTCCCACCGTAATGGTTTCTTCATTTTGTGTTTCTTTGAAAAGATGGAATTATTTTGGCTAATGTGTGATAGGGATATGTCTTATGGCATGTTTTTTTGTTTCCATGGATTTATATGGATTGGTAATGGTATGTTTGGCATACTGTAAGTTGTTTCAATATCTATTATTTTATATAAACCTGATAACAATTTTATCCTAGTGGCGTGTCTTGGGAAGTCATTTGGGGGAAACCTACTATGTATTAGTACTCACCCCCTTCTTTGGCACATTGGTGATTTTTCATATGTCATATTCCGGGATATAGGTAAGAGTAAATCAACTCATTTTCTTGTGGTTTAGGGTAATTATTGGGAGTTGTTTTGGTTTGTGGAGCATGGAGCTTGGTGTGGTGCAATGGATGGTGTCATAGTTCTATTGGTGTCTTTTTTTAGTCTTTTGATTGGTAATTTTATATGGTTTAGTATCTTTAGTTTATTTTGGAATGTGGGTTAGTTATAGATTAGTTGTTTGTATTTTTTTATTGTTTGGGATTGGATGTTTTCACAGCATGAATCATATAGTTTGTTGTTATTGGATTGTTATATTTTTTGGTAATATCTCAATGGTAAACTTGACCCCCCATTCATTCTTGATGCCCTCAACATTTATTTCTTGGATTTTCCACCTTAGGAACGTCAACTAAAGACCACTAGAATTCCCCAGAACTCTCAATCCAATGATATGGGGTGGGATGTTACACCTTAAGAATGGTATTTAGTTTCATATGAGTATTATATCATCAATATATAATATTTCAAAAAAATACCGCACTCTCACTCAAATAATTATAGACAGACAACTCCCATTTATTATATTGTGATTTGTTGTGTTATTGCCATGCCAAAATGAATGTTCCATGATCTGGATGATTTATTTAGTCAATACATGTATCTTTTAAACATTCATTCTTTTATGACATCCATTTTAGTCATAAAACCTTTAGTTTATGTCATATCTACATCATCCTAAAAGTTCCCATTAAGGAAGGTTGTTTTGACATCCATTTTCAATGTATCATATTCACAAGAAGCCACAATGGCATGTATAATTATGATTTATTTCTACATTGAAACTGGTGAAATGGATTCATTTTACTCATTTTCTGTAAGATATTTAAATTATTTTTAAAAAATTCACACATTATATGTTCTAAAATTTCCTTCAATGTCTAGTTTCTTTTTGGATACCCATTTAAAATCTATAGGAGATGCATCTACTAGAGGGTCTACCAAAATCTAGATATGGGTTTTGTACATCGATTCCATTTTATAATTCTAGGAGTTTTGACAAATGGATACATATATGAAAATTACTTATTCTTTTTAAGTTGGAGGAGAGTTATTATTGACTAATAATGAGTCACTAGCCTCAGTGACAAGAAAAACGTAGTTTTCTGGTTCTCTATCATCTCTAGTATGGCTAAATAGTATTTTTCTCTGGGAAATATTATTCGTCCACAATATTTTATTGATTTTTTTATATTCCAACTCTTGGGTATCATGAGACTCAACATAATTGTATTCTCTTTCTATCCCCTATATCATTTAGAGATAAGTCCCTCCTCACAATGTGTCAGATGTATTTTAAACACAACCATATTTTATAAAAACTTTTATAGGTAGTATTACTTAGTTTATTTAGAATATCTTATAAAGATACGCTTTTTTCCTCGTGGTGAAAGAATATTACCTAAATATTCCTTAATAAAATCATCACAACCCCACACTTATATATAAGATAAAATAGGTTTCATTCCATTCCATAATTTGTATTGTATAATTTCTATTTCTATAGTCATCACATTTTTTGTTATGTAAACTTATTTTTATAATGTTTACCCCCAGAAGGATAATGGAAGACTCACATGACTCATAATTTATCTCGCCATGTTTAATAATGTGTGGTTCCTCCTTTCTCTTACACCATTCCACTATGGCATATACAGAGGAGTGAGTTGAGATAAAATCATGAACACCCATAAATAATAAATTATTTCTTGATTAAGATATTATCCCCCACAGTTTGAGTGAATCTTATTAATATTATTTCAATGATGTTTTTCAACATCATTCTTTTATTGGATAAATTTTTCAAAAAACCCCAACTTATACCTTATTATATAGACATATACATATATACATAAATTATTTGCGAATTTTATGAAGTATGAGTACCCACCCCTTTCATCAACTAGAAATGGTGCACATAAATTCATATAAACTAATTTAATAATATCATTAACCCATTCACCTTTCCCTCTAAATAGCGATTTGGACAATTTTCCTTGTAAAAACATGTGAAATACACTAATTTGATTTAGTTCAGAAACTATAAAGATAAGTATTAATTTAATTTTGTTATGTATTTCTATTTATATGGCCTGCCTGGTGATGCTAATGTTCAGTGTGATATGAGTAATGTTATGTGACTTCATTATCGATTTCCGTTATTTGGTTCATCTATTCTAATACATAAAGACCATTATTTAAATGTGATTTAAAAATAAAAATTATATCTTTATAAAATAAGATATATTTATTACCATGATTGAAAATGAATCAATCAATATAATGTTTAGATACATAAATAATGATTTTGGTAATTGAATGAAAATAATAACAACCCTTTAAAACCAGGATCACTCTAATAAGAAACATGAGGTGGTATCCCTCATTAGCTGGAATAGAAATTTTAGTATCATTGGATTCATTAAGATCTACCTTTCCTCATCCTATATTTCTAAATATTATTTGTTAATTAACTTGAATGCATATCTGAGCACCAAAATCTGTATGAAATTCCAAATTTGCAGAAATTGATAAATTTCACTCTTTAAAAAAAGGCACTAAAAGCTTCCCCCTTTCATATTTAGTTGGGTATATTTTTTCTTCTAGTGTTCCTTATTTCCACTTGTGAAATATAAAATATCCTTTCACATTTCTTTTCCCTTAATATTACTCTTCTTGTAAGGGAATAGAGATGATCTGGGCTTGAAAAACATAACATTCCCTTTCAATTTGTTCACAATAAAGAAAGAAGGTTTCTCACATTTCGTATTGTTATCATCCTAAAGTAGAAGATTAAGATGATTTGGAAGAGGCTTCTTAATGTCATCCATATTAAAATTATGAGCAATGGTGGAGTATATATAAGGGAGTGATTTACAAATTTCGTTAGTGCCTAGTTCTTTTGTGTGTTTAAACCCTAGTACCTCTAATTACTCAATGTATCCAATGAGATTTATTCTGTGAGGCCAAGACGGGGCACCATATCCATGATTCTTACAAAATAGGACACATGAAACATATAATTGTTCCTGAATAGGTATATCTTAGTGAAGACCACAGAGGTGGTAAATCATCATATACACATACATGTTTTTAAGAAACTTTATTATTTCTCTTGACATTGATGAAATCATCAAACATTGTACACTAATCGCATGAAATAAATGTTTTTAACAGACAATGATCTCTTAATTACTCACCTCATTAGTTGGAAGATCAGGCATTGATTATTCTATCATGTAAAATTTTCATACATGGCCTAAGAAAACCTAAAAGCATCAAACCACTCATGGATGTTACTTCTAGTTATGAGGTTATTTTTATCTAATAAAGATCATATGGATAGTTTGGATGGTATGTTTTAATTTTATTCTACAATTAAAAGTGATGATTGTTAGTAATTTTTTTATTACAAAATAAGTTAGATATAATAAAATAAATTTTTTATTTATTTATTTGTTAAATATCCCACTATTTAATCAGTACACAATAACCCTCACCATTGAGCATGAAGTATTTAATTTCTTTAACAATGTAATGGAAATGACCCTATTAATTTTTTTAATATTCCAGATTGATTCCATGAAACCCAGAATATTGTAATTAGATAGGTGATCATGCCAACTATACACATGAAACTACATGATATGTTTAGTGGATTCCCAACTCCTTAAATGATTACTTTTATTTCCTCAACACATTTCTCTATATTGGTATTGAATATACTTTTTTCCTTTAGACAAAATACAATTTTGGTAAACTCAATGCAAAACATTCAATAGAAATCACAGATTAAAGTATGTTTCAAGTCTTTGGTCATGAACTTCACTTAGTTATATGGTTTTATTCCTAATAATGTAATGTAATTCCTAGTCCAAAATAATATTTAAATTAGTGATTTTATTTTATTATTCAATTTTTAACCTTTTTGTATCTTGATAATTTTATGTGTATGTTACATAATTAATGAGCCACGTTTTACAAAATAAATATGCAAAATTCTTTCATTTTTATTTTTTCTTTCCACATTAATTCATATATTTAAGTGATCAGTGCCTTCCATTCATTAAAAAAACAATTTCATAGAAAGAAATAAATTATTAATTAAATCACTCATTCGTGATGTTTATCTAATCGTGGATTTAATGATAAAATATTAAATAATAATTTTTCATAGGGGAAATAACTCATATTTATAAGCTTGGCATAACATAAAAACTAATACATTTCCACCTATGTATAAGCTTGGTTGGAATCATCATGGTTCCATCTTGAACTGCCTCCACATGCCTTGTAATGTGAAATTAAATTACATTTTTTATTACTCACACATAGGTGAGGGGAACCTAAGGACTTGTTCGAGGGTATTACATAGATATCCATGGAAATATAGGTTATACATAATAATGGAGGGAGGGAATAATCACATGACATTGATTAATTTAATATTAAATAATTCAAACATTGTAAAATAAATTAAATTAAAACATCCAACACATACAGAAGTCTTGATCGAATCATGAATGGTTTTACATGCAATGAATATGAAAAAATAAATGGACTACAATCATTTTAATATTTATTATCCTATTATATTGGATAAAAATTATTGCATTAATTAAATAATAAATTAATTACTTAAGCCTCATTCATCTTAGGAATTATATGATCTTATTTAGAGATACCCTTGATTAATGGCATTCATGGATAATTAATTGCAGAACAAAAAATGAAATAATAATTACAATATATTAATTTATAAAATAAAATTATTTAAATCAAATATTAAATTATCGAACATAAAACAATGTTCCAATCAATAAAATAATGGTTTAATGCCTCAATATTCTTATTTAGTGTAATTTTAATTTACACATTAATGGGAGACAACAAAACATGTACATCTAACTATAAACAATTTAACACCATTGTCATATGTCAATGTCACAATCATGTGGATTTGACATGTTCACTTAGTTGTACTTCATAGAATGTACATGCCAACTAGATACCTTATATCCACTTACCTTAGTCAATTGTTTGCTAGGCCACCACATTTTGTGAAATAAAATCAATACATATAATTTATTTCTTGACACTTCTATATACAATGCACATGGGTTTATGAATTTCCTCCAACCGCACACCATGTAACCATGATTTACTAGCCAATGATATGGCACTACCCAATGGCATATCTGGTCAATATTCATTTTTTATAAACATTAATAAAATGAAAAACTGAATGAACATGATTAATATGTCGATAACATGTTAATTCAAATATGATAAATGAATGGATAACATAAAATGAAAATGTAACCACAATTTCACATAGATCAACAATAAAATAAATAATTATAAAATTAAACACAATGGCTATGATACTACTTGATAGTTATAGGTATAGCAGATGAATTCAGCTGGGCGATATATTAATTTTTCTTTTCAAAATAATTTTATCAAAACAAAGAGCAGGGATCCAATATATCAAATTCATAATATTTTTTATTTAATATTTATAAAATAAATACCTAGTATTAGTAAAAATATTTTTTTGTAAATGATGATCATCAAATAAGACCCTTTTAGATGACCTATATTGTACTATGAAGACCAAGGGTACAATGTCTAGAGACAATCCACACGTGCTCCAATGATCTCTGATCAACACCAGTAGATCTCCAGGTGCTAGTGTAGAGAGTCGAATGTCATTATCTTTTGGTTCTTGATCACTCTTTCATCGACGTTGAAGAAATCTATCTTGCACTTCTTGTTCATGAGAGGGAGAGAGGAGTTGAGAGAGAATTCCTTGTTCACAACAATTTTATATTATACATTTTAATATACTATAAAAAATATACATAGAGAACTATTGATAGAGTTAAGATTTAAGTTAAAATATCACTTAACATCATAAATTCCATTAAATATAATTTATTAAATTTAATAAATCCGATGCCACATAATAAAATTTATATTATTAACATTTTATAGGTCATACCAACTTTGACAAAAATATATATTATGCAATGGTCTTGTTAGTTTATACTTGTCACTAGACTAAGTCTTTGTATGTTCGAACTCCTCAAGTATTTATAGAACAAATGAATACAAATATTATTCATAAATATATATTTTATTCACAAGATAGAAAATAAATATTAATTAAAATTTACAGCAAATAAAATAAATAATTTATTAACAACATGGTGAATACATATATTGTTAAATTATAAAACATTATAAACTGAATTAAACCATTTTTTAAACGTGCATATAATAATTATACCATTAATTAAATTAAAAATAAATTTGTTGAGGAGAAACAAAAACCCTTACTATTTGACCCACTAGGATTATTTCTCATTGGAATTATGAGGCCTTTCCTAAACTCTAATATTTCTATCCAGAAATAGTTCATGTCACCGATGAGAATGAACAGAGTGTCACAATGTTGAAAACCACAAATGAATGCTCAATGTATAATTTAATACATTTTTTAAAATATCTCACAACATAGGCTGCATAACCATGTCACCAACCTATATTCTTGATATATCTTTCTTTGTCAATTTATAATAAAAAAGTGTCATTTATCCATTACTATGTAATTTAATGTGACATTTCCATTCAAATCGAAGGGGATATATCATAATCACTAAATATGGAAGGAATAGAACGTTCCTCAACTTATTCATTAATGTCATGTCACTCATGATAAACCCAAGGTATCTAACATTTCCATGAATTTTTATCATCATTGATTATTAAATACATATATTTAAGTGAGTTTATACATGAAATAATATTAATTTTTATGTTTATGGACCATCAAAGATCATCATATATTGGAATATTCAGTAATAACAAAACATGCACAATTAATTATGACGAGTCTGTTCTCATAATCTATTTCACTCGAGATTACCAACTCAAAACATCCTGAGAAGATTCCTCATCTTCTTATGAGGCCTCGAACCTATGATTTTATGTATGTTTCATTCAACTTACTTGATTTATCCATCCAAAGAACATTAATTAGGAATATCATCATAGCAAATCATGGTTCTTATCATAGAATGGACCTATTATGAACATATCAATTTGACATATACTCTAGGAAATAAATACATCAGAGTCATTAAGTAAAAAAATTACATAATAATATTTTATTTTTAATATTCAATACATTGAATAAATTTATGTTCACTGTAAAAATATTTGTCCCTTTGAAACCAACTCCAACAAGTGCCTATAACCAAACATACACATATCCAAGGCCATACAATATTTAAAAGGGAAAAAATTAATAATACCATATATTCATTCACAACATCTATCCCACATTATAGTAAATAAACAGTTACTAGAATGATATTATGGGTCTATTTAAAATCACACCCAAAAAATGTAAATAAGTCCAAACTACTCAGAAGGATGAGACTATTTTCAAATGAAACACCTGGTAACCACCACTTTTTTTTTCTAGCACTATACTAAGATCCGCCAAATATAGGTCCTACTATTACTCTTTTTTAATTATTTTTCATCTGTGTAAGCCAGAAAAGTTGTATGAAAAACCCATTAATGTGTGAGAATAACAATACAAAGTAGGAAACCTGAAAATCACAAAGCATAAAAAATCAAGAGTAGTAAGTTCAAAACAAGATATGAGAACAAGATAAGATACATAGAAATAATAATTTAAACCTAGATATAAATATAAAAGACTATTAATATTAGGAGGTATCAAACATCACATCTAGTGACATGATATTATGTGGGGATTCAAGTGCAACAATCATTACATTAAAACCAACATCATGAGGCTTTATATCACTAAAGTCACCCTACCAAGAGGTTGTGCTCATCAAAAATTTCCAAAAAATTAGCTCATTGGATCATATAAGATAACACTTTACAAATAGGGTATCTATCCTTGGACTACTAGGGGATGCCAAAAACCCTACTAGATGAATTTCTAGATTGGTGACTAATTCACTTTGAATAGTGTACACCATGATCAATGAACCCCACCAAGGAAGAATACAATGGAGTATACCTTATCAATCTTCATTGAGGGACACCAAAAAATATATCCATTAAAACCCTATAGTTTATATAAAAATCCTATTCCTAGAAAAAATTTACACATTAGGCATTTTTTTTGGATGGATAAGGGAACCACAACTAATAGAATGTTCTCTATAGTGAGGGAACAAATGTTTCCAAGACATCTCAGAAAATGTCACAATGTGTATAGAGGAAAGATGACGTGTTCCTATTACCCTGTCGATCCCCATTTCCATAAACATGATCTTATTATTATTCTTGTGTACACATCACTATACCCCTATACCCCTGGTTGTTCCCATGAACCAATGACTATTACCACAAACCATCCCATGTCCAAGTAATAGGTTCTACCCATGTACATTACAAGTACTTGGGTGCCATGTCGTGTTTGTTCCCATGTAATCCATTTTTCCTGATAGCCCACTAGTATCAAATCACAAGGCATGTGAAATGTTTACCAAGATGTGTAATATTTAAATTTCCATGGAAACCCTATTACTATAGACTGGGGTCTCACACAATGTGTGTTCTTCAAGATACATGCCTATAATGTGGAATTTTCCATATTCCAGTGTTCCTTATGTGTACACCCATTCCACTGCTGGAACCTCCATTCCCAAAATTGATTATGACCAAAATCCCAATATATTTCGTTGATCTGGATTTTCCATTAATGGTAGATTGAATTAAGGCTTTGATCTTCTCTCAAGACTCCCTTTTTAGCAGCCCCATCTCCACACCTCACCATTGTTACACATATACTGAAAAAAATAGAAATCCCCAATCATTCCTCATTACTCTTATTATCACTCAATAAAATCATCAGATCATGATCCCATCCTCAATACTATAATTTTCGTACAATATAAATATTTTTTACTAAATAATGGATACAATGTTATAACATACAGTGTGTTCATTGAACCATGTGATAAATAAAATTCTCATGATGATCATGATAAGAAATTAAAGTGAAATCGAAGAAGGCACAATAAGGGAACTATTCGAATACATTTTTTAGTTGTAAATTGATATGATTCTTTTATAATGATGAATGAATTAACCAAACTATAATAAAAAATAAATCTCAAATCTTCTGTCAATGCAAGAATCAATTATAGTTCGTTGAATTGATTCTTAACTAATAAGGGATAATGAAAATTAAAATTCACAAAATAAAAGCATCCTATATCTAGTTTAGATTAGTGAGTATGGAATAATGATCATGTTTCATAGTTGTTAGTGAAACAATGAACTTTTGTTGGCATAGAAGATCCACGCGGTATCGATCAAATCATTCGATTTGTCATAATCATTCAACGATCTCCTCCAACACTCTCCTTTAATTCATAGGTTTATGTTGACAACCATGTAAATTGTCCCTAACATTATATTTTTAGATGATAATTTGGTTTTTGGATTAAATTATTAAATTAAATATATTATTCATTTATTTATTTATGTATCCTCCCATGATAGTGTACTAGAAGAACATTTATGGCACATAAAGATTATGTGTCACCTTGGGAAAACCCCATGATACAAACTCAATTAAAGCCTTATATTTATAATATAATCCACCAATCTAGATTTAGTACACTGTTTTATGGAAACCATTCAGGATTCATAATAAAATATATGTTATTTTTAAAATATTAATTATGGGCTCACCGAGCCTTGGAATCATGAACCGTCTCATCATATGGCTGTGAAAATCATAAAAAATATATCTGAATTCATTAAATGGAATGAATAGTGATGTTACATTTCTTGGTAAATTTGTAAATATCTTTTTTCATTATATCTAATAAAAAATGATCTCTATGGTCTCTATACATCATAGTTGTACTAAAATAAAAATAAAATATCTTGCGATTAGCTTCACCCAATACTTTTTTCTTAAACTATACATCAAAAGGAAAAAATAATTTTTTGTTAATATCCAACTGCATAATTTTTAACTGTTTAATTAAAAATACTTTTCTTCAAAGAAAATTTTTACTATTTTGTATACATCATGATCCCACATCAGAGTTTTTATAATTCTTCTTGAAAATAATGACCGTGCAGACCCCTAAATTATAATAGAGGAAGTCCATGAATGAAAAATTTATACTATGAAATTTTAAAAATTATTAACAAATGGGACGTGGTCTATTTGTAGAATTTTGAATTCTTCATTATCATTATAAATTAATGGAACAACTATATTGTTTTAATTTATTATATGGTAATGAATTATGTCATAATAATTCTTAAACATTTCCATCCATCTTTAATGTATATTGATTAATTATTTTTGAGTGAATATAAATTTCAAAATATTATGATCTGTATATAATTAAAATTATACTCTATATAAATATAGCATATATAATTTCAATGTAAATAAAATATCCAAAATTCCATATTCATGTGTTAGATATTTTTTTACAAGAGGCTTTTATTGTAATGAAGCATAATAAATTCCATGATCAATATGTATAAATAATAATAATTTCCCTTACAAGAATCCTCAATATTGTTAACAAACACACTATTTAAGTAATTTAGGGATAAACAAGAGAATTTACCATTTTTCTTATAAAATTCAAGAAATATTTATCACATTCTTTTATGAAGATGATTATAATTCCATTTTTAGATTACATATTTATTTCGAATGATAATAGAGAAATATTTTATCCAACATTCTATAAAAACCCACTAATTCCTGAAATTTGCAATTCTCAATGAAATTTGTAGGTCATGGAAAATCTTAAACATGTTTATTTCAAGATATATCATCATTTATTATAGGATTATTTTAAATATATCCATGGAAATAAATCCTTGAAAACAAAAACAATAATTTATATTTTCATTATTAGTTATTTTGTTTTATGTGTTTCAAAAAAACAATCAAGTGATTCTCATTATAATCATAAATATTGAAGTATATAAGGATGTAATTAATAAACCCAACCAAATATTTACCCACATACTGAAGAAAATTTACATTTATAAGATCCATCAATACAATTAAAATATTATCAAAGCAAATAGACTAAAAAAACAAATATTTTCCTTAGAAACATCCATCTTTTTTCATCGGATTGTCATCCTCCTTCACCTTTATATTATGATAACATGATCATAAACTATCCTTTAAAATATACTAATATTATTTTAAATGATAAAAATTATCATCTATGTTATGTAACTTATACTAATTCCTAAAATCAATGTCATGGAATTCGCTATAATCAATTAAAATCCTCATGGAATCATGTTCTTTTTGAAAAAAAAAGATAAATCTACGGTGAACTGATAGTATGAATAAATAAGTTAATTATGAATTTTTCTAAATACCATATTAGTTAAAATTGATAAACATTAACTATTAAATAAGGAGGTATTGATATTGGATTTGTATTAGGAACCTAGATAATAGAAACTAAAATATGTAGAGAATATATAAATAGATACAATTTCTCTAGATGTATATCCATATATTCATTTACAATTAAAAAAAAATGAACATGAATTGTTTATTTATTTTATGAAATATACGAATGATAATTTTTAGTTCCACATTAATAAATTTCACAAATTATTGAAATGTTATCTGAGATATGAATTCATTATTTTACAAGAAATATCATTCATTCTGAAAAAAAAATTATCTGTATAATATATAATTGAGATATAAATAGAATTACAATCCATAACCAAAATAACATCTAACACTAAATGAATCTGTGAAAAAATATTATAGGTAAATACTTTTCAAAAGAAATGACATGAGGGTTTACATAATTTATTTCTACCAGAATACTACAGTCATGTGTATATACCAAACGTTTCGGTTATTTTTTATGAGGTGAAAATTAAAATTTACCATAAAACATATTGGAAATGAAAGAATATATGGACCAAAAATAAAAAAACCATTTTTATAATCTGAATAAATAATAAATTTTATAAACACCACATCCATGGATGGTCCGAAATCTTCTTAAGTGTATGAAAATTATTTATAATAACTTTTTAAATTAGTGATCTTGATGAATTACTTTCTACATTACCTTACAAATAAAAGTGATAATATAATAACCCAGCTCGTTAAACATAAAACATCATAATATTAACTACTCATTATTTATATTATCATTATTGTTATCTTTGTCTCTACAGTTGTGGGACACATGTCAAACTATATCACATAAGAAAAAAAATTAGATTCTATTACTCATTTATCATGGTTATTTTTTCAATACATTTCACAAGATGGATACAAGATTTTCATACCTTCAGTTATCTTGGATGGATGCTTCCCCATTACCTACAACTAGTAAAAAAAATTCATCTAATTTTGAAAAAAACATGATAATCAATGTACACTATTTAGTCATTTTTAACATAAAAACATTTATAAATAATTTTAATCATATGAGAATACATTCTTTACTTTTTTATATTGTATTAAATGTTGAGTAAAAAAGAGTAATTTTTCTACTATGATACTTGAATCAATTTGATGCATATAATAAATAATATGTGAATTTTTCTTCATACACCACACTAGATCTTCTTCCATATTCCTAAAATATAAGAATTTTTTTTACATTAGACATTGGACAACTAGATGAAAATAATTTTCAATGAAATTATTATTAAATACATTATAGTTCAACGTATTAATATTTCATATTTTAACAATATTAATTATCATTGGATACTACAAATTAGCTCCACCACAAAAATAATAAATAACTATAATTTATTTTGATTTTTCAAAAGTCCCATAAATTTAAAATTTGTTTCATAATAATTAATGCATAATGTAAATATCTTGGGGTTGTAAGATCATTATAATATTGAAGGATGTTCTTTAATGATATGATCTAATATAAACATATTAATAAATAGAGGCTATGATTTCTCTCATACATGGATAGAAAAACTATTAATAACCTATTTAAAATTATATATTAATAAAAATCTAATCAGATACAATTTCAACCATTTCTTATAGCTAACATAGAAGGATATTTTCATCATGCCATCATACGTCATCATTTTTATTTCCTCCAAATAATACCATTATAAATAGACATATATTACATGAATAATCCTAGAAATATTGAAAATATATCTCCTAATAACAGTGAAAATTATGATATTTAGGGTTCTCACATAAATTATTTGAATATCTAATATTATATAAACCCCATTTTGATATAAAAATAAGAAAAAAATTCTTATTCATCTCATAATTTAATTTTTTACATTATAATTAATTTTAAAAAATACCAAAAAAAATTATAGGTTTATATTCTTATATAATTATGTCATAACTATTTCCTAGAAAACCCAATCAGAAAAATATAGAGACTTCCAATCATTGCTGATTTTAATAAAATATAATATTTTGAAAATGAACAATGATTTATTTCAATGATAATATTAATGATTTTAAATAGGATATATTTACTTTTACAAATCATCCTTACACCTTATAAAAATATTTCAAAACATGAGAGAGTAAAAAAAATATTAGTAAAGGAAATATACAAAGAAGAGAAGAAACATGTTTGTCGATTTAAAATCCATGAGATCATATAAGAGACTTGTCCCTTAACATTATAAACATTGATCTCAAATTACCATTCAATATCATGTGAAATCAGATTTAACAACAACAGTTTTTCAAAAAATACTTTATAAGAAAAACATTTGAATAATAATAATCAGGAGTGTTTCTTAGTATACATGATAACCCATGGAAGAAAATTTCATTAAAAATTTCTTATACAAATAAAGATATTAACCATTTATTTAATCAAAATATCATTAATTTACCTAGTGAAATCATATTACTTACTTAAAAATACATATACAAGAAAAGAAAAAATAATAGAGCTTCATTAAGAAATCATCATCATAGAACCATTATAAGAGCCAGTACAAATGGAATAATCTTCTTGTTTTATTCAAAAATAATTATTTAGAGAACATAATCATTATACATTGAATTATAAAAAATCTCAAGAAACCCTTCATTGTAAACAATTTCCAAGTACCATAACTTATATAAATAACATAAAATCATTGATTCTCATCATTAATCTCATAAAAATATTATATTTCTCAAAAAGGGAATTTTTTTTTTGTATTATATTATCCAACTTATTATAAACCAAATTTTAAAAACTGAAATACCAATAACAAAGGGGTGAATGGGTTTTAATTTTAAAAAAAATTTTGTGATGGAATCCAAATATCAAAAAAAAAATTGTTGTTTCAGAGAATTATTCTAACATCATTTATGTTGAACAATATTTTAGTTTAACATTTTAAAAAAATTCAATAATTTTGTACTTAATATGGGAAACATTTATTTAGAATTACGTTGTAAAAAATAATAAGTAGAGGTAAAATTAATGTTATAATTAGATTATTTAAATATTTACTCATCCACTAATCTATATGGAAAAAATATAGAAATATTAGAAAGAAATATAAAAAATACTTTAAATCATGTTTTTAAGATAATGTATCCCTTCATTTGAGTTTAACATTGCATATAAATTATTTATAATCCTGAATAATAAATTTATGTTATTTTATTAAATATTCATTATTTTTTTTAAAAAATCTATATTATTTTTTTAATTAATTATTTTTAAATTTTACCTTGTCATACATAACCAGTTAATTTATTATGTTTACATTAGACATTTTTTGAATGTTTGGTCAGAAATATCAAAATGACAATTAGAGGTTGAATATGGTCAAATAAATTCAAATTATATAATTCAAAATATCATTCATTTTTCAATTATCAATATAATACATTAATTATTATTTTATGACCTACATTATATAGAGGATATGGAAAATGATTTATGTTATAACCTAAATATAGTAATTTGTATGTACGCAAGAGTAATATTTCCCATTTTTTCAAGGAACGTTTGAGGAAGATGTGGATAATCATTTAATAATTACAATATTATCATAATATAATAAACATATAATTTATTATTTCAATTTATATATATACCATCCATCTGAAGTGGTGATGAAAAATAAAAAACATCAGTTAATGAGGTGATCTTATCCATGTATGCATGAGCATTATGGCATTATATATTTCTTATTGGATGGTAAATAAATATTCATAACATATATATTCCATTACAGTATGAAATATATAACATAAATGAAATATTTTTTCATTTTAATCTATAATTTTATCCATCCCAACGATTCAGTGATAAAAAATGGAATATATCATCATGGTAATGTCATAGTCCATATATACTCATGAAAGATGGCTTCATTTAACATTGTTGGGATAGGTAAATGAAATATGGGTTTCAAAGAATAATAATAAATTTAAATTATATATGATATAATGAGTTCATCATATTGAAATACTTAGTATATTTTTAAAGGAGGTAAAAGAAGAAGAAAAATAAAACTCTCGTTTAAGAACTATACCTCTTCTTTAGAAAACCTCCTTAGGTTTATACCTAAACCTCTCATATGATGGTTTTATGATCCATATTGGACCATTATTATGTGAGGTTATATTTTAGGAAATCATTTGGGTAGTTATTAAATGATCATGGAGGATCTTTATTTGTGGAGAAGATATGACATGCAGTTATCTTTAATATGTGATGTAGATGACACATATGGAATTTTACAAAGGAGTAAAATATATAAATTAATCAATCTATGTGGATATAAAATTAATCATCATTAACAATTAGATTTTGTTGTGCTAGAATATGACCCTAAAATTGTATTTAGACATGTTTTTATGCAATTTTCACCCTTTTAATTTTGTATTCAACCACTTTATATAACATTAACTCTTAAATTTGTAACATAATTTTTTTACTTAAGTTACCATTCATTGTGACTGAAAATGAGGTCAAAATATTTTATAACTCATAAAATACTGATTCCATATATTAATTAATTTTTTTATTAAAATATATAATTTTAGTAAAATTAAATATTAAAATCATAAAACATAACACGACGAAAAAAAATTTTCTGATGAAATTTATTTTGTGTATAAAAATGTTTGTTTCACAAATATCTTGTGAAATATTCATTCCAATGAAATTATTTATTTAATTTATAATTAAAACGATCTAATTTAATTTTAAAACCAATATAAAACAAAATGAGGCTATGAAAATACATGAAATTAAAATATATTTTTCATAAAAAATCGACATTTTCTTACTTTCACAAAAAAAAACATTTTTATCAAATTATTAAAAATTATATCAATGATTATTTAGACTTTATAATTTAAAAAATTATTTTTATATTATTAAATTAAAATTCCTTAATTTTGAAACCATATTATTCATAAACATCTATTTAATTAGAATAAAATAATTTCCATTTTGATTATGAAATTACATTTAATTCTTATAATGAATTTGGGTATCTGAAATATAAATAATGAATATTAATATACAATAAAATTGATCTATTATTACTATTACATTTTCCATTTTTATTAATATTATCTTACTTTTTGTTTCACTTTATAAACAAATTGGGTTTTTTCAGATCATTTTTTGATATCCATGTTGATTCTTCAATCATACGATTTTTTCACAAAAACTAAATATGGTGAATGAACCTTACTCTATAACTCCTAATCCCTATAGTCAATATTATAAAAATTATATTTCACATATTAATAGTTCCATTCTAATTGAACTAATTTGGGATAAAAAACATTAGATACATCTGGATCAGTCTTCCGCAACAATGAAATGTGAAACACATTATATACCAGTGATGTGCTTTTTGGGTATAAGAATTGTGAGGGGGTGAATTCACTATTAAAAAATGAAACCTAATAAGTAAATAAATGAGAAAAATGATATGTTGAAATAAAATAATAAATCAGTTTTATCATTGAAAAGTGATTCAAATATTAAAATATGGAAATTATACAAATGAACTGGGGGAATTTAAAAGCGCAATGAAACTAGACAACACATTTTTAAAAAATAGCTTGAAAATTATACACAAAACTGCTCCTATATCTCTATTTTAAAAAAAATGTTTATATTGTATTTTATAATTTTGTTTAATAGAAGTCAATAACAAATGGAGTCACATTTTTGGAATTGAAAAATGAAATGAACCAATAATCCTTGGTTTTAATAGTTTTCAAAACCAAACAATGAACCGCTTACAATTTAAAAGGAACGTAAAAAACTAATGATGAGGGAGAAGGATAATCAAGATGGTTTTTCAAATTGGGAAACACATTATAATGATTTATAAAATACCATTAAAACAAAAAAATTAGAGAGAAATAGGTACGGATAAATTGGAAGTGATTTTGGTAGATCCAAGGGGTTAAAAAAAACTAAAACAAAGGATCAAG
Source organism: Viscum album (assembly GCA_963277665.1). Taxonomy (NCBI): domain Eukaryota; kingdom Viridiplantae; phylum Streptophyta; class Magnoliopsida; order Santalales; family Viscaceae; genus Viscum; species Viscum album. The sequence continues at coordinate 899,532,816 of OY728138.1, forward strand.
AAAATATGAAGAAAGAATAAAATGGAGAAATTTTTTAATTAATCAGAATAAACTGAATTGTTCATGAAGATATTAAATGAAGACCATTCCTTATAATGTTTACCATAAATGATTACATTTCCCATGTTTAATGTTAACTATGTTATTAATTGTAATTAGTGTAGGCAGATGGATCTCTAAATAGTATTTTGGATACTTAGAATAAGTTGAATATAGAAGACTATTTCATCTAATGTATACTATGGTTGTATTAAGTTACAATCCTATCGAAGATTAATTTTATTTCATCCATAGGGTACTAAGATCCATGGGGGCGAGATACGTCCTTAATTACCTAAATTGGGAAATTTTTAACCAGGAATTTTTCTTCCATGTTCCAACAACCCTAAATAAAACATATTCCATGAAACTTCAACATGGTTGCCTATAGTGATGATGGAATTTTCATCACACTACTTTATCTTACTAATTGATCGGTTGGCCTACAATATCAATATGGAAGGCCTTTTAAAATCATTGATCGTTTGAAATATGCTACTTGTTGGGTCGGAAGAAAACAAGGAATGATGGCAAGAGGGGGGTGAATTGCCTTTTAAAAAATTGATAAACAAATTAAAATCAAAGTTGAAATGCAGCGGAAAATAAAAAGGCAATCACACAAGAAATTGATAACGGAGTTCGGCCAAAAACCCGGCCTACGTCTCCGCTCCCAACTCAACCGTTGAGAGATTCCTACCGCTTGCTTTTCAATGGTTTTAGCAAGAAACCCACTAGGCTTTGAGGTAGCACTAGGACCTATTACAGCTTGCTTTTTGTGGTTTAGCAAGAACCCACTTGCTTTTGATGGTTTAGCAAGAACCCACTATCCTTCTTACAGGTGAAGGATAGCTCACCTATGTCTCAAGCTATTTAAAGGAAAGCTTGGCAACCTTGTCACACCTTAGTGGTGATGTGAAACCCAAAGAAAAGAGGGGATGAGAAAATTGGGAGTTTGTAGGCACAAACTCAAAGTTAAGCTCAAAATAAATAAAACACGAAAAACCGTGATTGGGAAGACTTGGGCGCCAATTGGATGATGGAGTTGATGTAGCGTGCTTTCCCAAGCTTCGTGAGGGGGCTCCTTGGATATGGAAGTTGTTGGAGCTATTGGGGTTCCCTTGAAGGAAGTCGCCGGAGGTACGCCGAATGATCAACAAGGTATCCGTGGGCTTCTGTATGGTTCTGGTTGGTGTCCGGGGCTTCCTTGGCCTTTATTTATAGGCATGGAACCCTTGGGGAGGCTTCGGAGCCGTTGGAGAGGCTAAAAGAGCCGTTGGGAGCCAAGTGGGCCAGCCTGGTCAAACTGCAACGGCTAGTTTGACTGGCTCCACCGGCTGGCCGGTACAGTCCCACCGGTTGGCCGGTGTTTGCAAAAAGTCATTGGATTCCTGTCCAGGGGCCACCGGTCGACTGGTGCCAGAGCCACCGGCTGGCCGGTGGTGAGGCAGTAGCTGGCACTATTTGGAGAGGGTGCCACCGGCTGGCCGGTGCTGAGGCCACCGGCTGGGCGGTGGGGAGGCAGTGCCTTCCTCTTGAATGCAGGTGCCACCGGCTGGCCGCTGGTGTGCCACCGGCTGGCCGGTGGTCTGGACAGAAGGATGGCTTCTGTCCAGGCTCCACCGGCTGACCGGTGGTGAAGCCACCGGTTGGCCGGTGGACTGAATTTCAGTCCACTTTGCCTTCTTTCTTTCTTGGCCCAATTCCTTGGCCACCTGATTTGTTTCCTATTAACCAAAAACACTTGAAAGAGGATTAGATAAATATGAGGGTGATTATGATCATGAAAATAAAACCTTGAGGGGTTCGAGAGGTACAACACTACTCACTTCAACGTAGAACTGAACGAGTAAGACATAAATTTAATATCACATGCTCTAATAGTTTCCCTTCATAATTTTGTTGAAAAAGACTCATGGATTTATTCTTTTCTCCCTATATAACTTAAAAAGGACATGAAAAACACTATAAATAAACTAAAATAAATTTGGAACAAAATAATTTTTTGTAATCATTAACTAATTTTAATTACACGAAACAACAAACTAATCATTTTTTACGATCACAAAAAATTGTTATTGAAATCATAAAATTATAAGAGGCAAAATATAAAAGGAAGGAGTTTACCACATTTTAATGAAACCAAATCTCCCCCTATGATTATTCTTTGAAACTACATTATCTTCCATTATTTAAAACCAAAAAAACCCATTTCTTTCCTTTTACTTGCTTCAAAAAATTATCCTTCATTAATGTTATAAAAAATCAATATACCGACCATATGGGTTAATGTGATAACTTGGATATCAATAATATATATAAATATAAATATAATTATGAGAATAATATCAAGATATTGACAATTTTCAATATATTTTATGGTGATATATTGAATATGGTATAACTTTAGAATAAAATATAACATGAGGAAATGATTTTATAATAGAGAATAGTTTTACCTGATTTAATTAATTTATTAATTTTAAATGAAATAGAGAAAAAAGGATGATTAAATTATTTATTTAAACTAAAATGCTTATATAAAAGATAATATAAATAATATAAAAAAATATTAAAAATTTTGGGAAACAAAAGAATATATTAAAGGTGGACATTAAAATAAAATCAATAAGATAAAAGGATCCTACTAAAATTATAAAATAATTGAGTTAAAGGGATAATACAAAAAATAATGTGAGAGATTTTAACAAGAAAAATAAATGTATGGAAATTTTTTATCACCGTTTATCTAAATAGAGACATGAGAGAGGATAGAATTTAAAATAATTATCAAGAGAAAAAAGTATCAAAGGAATACAGAAACATTTATTACAAAAACTATTTTTTAAATTGAAGTATATTTTTAAAATAAAGCGGTAGGACCCCCTTACATAGTGCATTAAAAATTATGATCATCTGGTAAGAGTTGATCCATCACTTCATGGTGTTAAACCATAATTTTTTATGAGAATTCACCATTTGAAAGATCAAATAAGTATAATAGAAAATTTATATATGGAATCATTTAATAAATTAGATTTGGTCATTTTAAGGTCAAAAAATAATAGAAAAATATGATTCGTTAATTGAAACAAATTTATGTCTAAAATATTATCAGTTATAGACATAATGATCATATCATTTTTAGTTTTATAATGATGATTTGAAGAATTATGGAGAGATTAAGACCTTCCATATCTATAATTTTTACAATTATATTAATTTTTCAGATTAAAATACTAATATAAACATTTTAAAAAACATATAATTAGAGATATAATTGAAATAATGAGTTGTTTTTCAAAAATATTCTTTAATATTTGATAAACAAAAACCACGATTATTTATTTTAAAAAATTTAAAAATTAAGATCATCCAAATAGAATATTCACATTATGTGTATTTGGAATGATATATTTTTAGATACTTTTTCTTAATGTTGAAAAAATCATATTCTGATTAATTTTAAAAAATTATAATCAAATGATCATTTTATTTTCAATGTATATTATCTTCATTTAAGACAACAAATTTTTCACAAAAAATATCATTCCCATATTTTAAATATCTTAATATAAATAATCATCTAGATGATATCAATTTTTATTTGAATAATCATAATATTTTATATTATTATAATTTAGGATACTAGAGGAGAAAAAATAAGATGACTTTGAATAAAAGATGAATCATTATTTGGATTACAAACCACACTTCCATTCATGATGTTTTCTATTAGTCATTTAGGACTTGAATTTCATATGTATGAGGAGTCATAACTATAAATCCTTGTTTAGTATTTCTTAACTTCCATAAATTTCTTATATCATTTTAACAAATTTTTGTAGAACTTGAATTAAAATCTAATATGCCATTTTTATTTCAAATTTAGAAATTCTCAACTAGTACCACATTGTAATCGATTTTTTTTCAAAATGAGAATATTTATTCTTAATTAGGAATTTTTTTAGGTTATATTAGTTTTTATATTTCAATATCATGAATCGTTCCCTTTTAGGAGAATCATCATATTATTTTACTATTAAAGCGATTTTATTCTTATTTTCCATGACATTTATTGCTTTTTAATTATCTTATAATTTCATCATTATCTCATATGACATTGTAGATATGATAAGTTCACCACCCTCGATCTTTTTAATTTTCTCTTATTCTTATATCAGGGTGGATTTGGGTTCCAATGAACTAGGAAAAACAAAAATGTTTTTTATTTTTTGTGCTTTTATAGAAGAATGTATTATGATATTTTCTTCAATGGAAAATTTCAATGAAAAAAATAAATTTTACTAATAGATCCATTATCATGTTTAGAGAATCATTTTTAATCATTATGATACATATAGAATAATGTTTCCAATTATTTATTTGTTCCATCATGTGTGATTTCTAATAATTTAAAAAATTTATTATCTGTTTTTCATGTAGATATTTTATTAATATCAATTTTTTCAATCCCAAATGGAATACATTTATATATTGATCATTTATTTCCCAATATGTAATGACTTTGGGAGTCCATGTTTCCTCAGGTTTAGATAAAGGTCTATAAGAATGCCTAACCATTATTTAAATAATATAAATAACTTACATAATGAAAATAGAAATGTCAGTATCAAAATATTACTAATTAAACCATAAAAATTGATAGTGGAATATAGGATTTGATATCATTTTATAATATACCATTTAATATTAGTTAATATTTAAAAAATTGAAAAAATTATTTGAAAAAAATTAATTTGATAATATTGAATTTGAAAAATGGATTTTTGAAATGGGATATAACACTTCCATTGATAGTAATTGTTTCATTATAGAAATTTAAAGATGGGAGGGGGGGGGGTGAATTTCCATTTTAAAAACTAAACCATATAAATACAACAATTCTATAAATGTCATAATGACTTAATGCAATATATTTATTTTATCAACTTATGGAACAACATAAGTTAAAATATGTAAAATTACCTAATTAGATACATATATTATATATATATATATATATTCATTAATATGAAATAGAATTTGATAATTGAGTTTTGATTATAGCACATGATATATCCCATAATTCTCCTCCTATCAAGAAGTCTTGAGATGTTATATAACCCCCTGATTTTATAGGAATCATATATAATGAAATCTATTACATATGAATGAATAATTAATGAATCCATAAAAGCATAATTTTAGTGGTATCTAAGAACTAAACAAGGAATCCTTTACATCTCAATTAAAAAGTACATTACCAATGAAGAGATTGAGGAATAAAATGGATTGTTTTCAATTTCAAAAAATAAATAATAATGAAATATTTATTATCAATAAGATTTAAAATATTTAGATTTGGTGAAAGATATAAATTAAAAGTGATAGGATGGGATACATGTTGTTATGGAAAAATGAAATAAAGGCCTATGATATAATGGAAAAATAACAAGAATTCACAATAATAGAATGAACCATATGTAACTCTATGTTTCTTAATGATAGTCAATAAAGGTTATTCCATAGGATGGTTCCTTTCAATATTCTCAATTCGAATGTTGATATTTCATGATTCCATTGTTTGAAATTATATGGGAATGATAGAAATTTGAATTCCATTAGGACATTAAGATTCCATGGATGGTCATGGATCATTTATATTGATGAGAACATTGTTCATAATAAGTTCCATTCCCCCAAATTCCTTCATTTATATCGACCATATGGTTTTGAGGAACAAGGGGTTGAAAAAAAACATTAAACATATGAACCTATAAATTTTTTACCACAATTAATGCATTTTAAAAATTGTATTCCCAGCCCAACTAGATACCCATCATCGTCAATTAGGGAGCTGGTTGTGATAACAGAATTATGTAAACTCTACATATATGCACCGGCCAGCTAGCGGGCCTCCATCGGTTAGTTGGTGCCCCACCTATATTCTTTGATGTTTTTTTATATGCTACCATATTTCTATTAGAACATTTATATATTAATTAAATGTTTATAGTAATGTCTACTTTGATTATAACTAATGGAATGATTCGTTTTAAACACTATAACAAATGAGAATCACATGAAAAATGAAAGATAATAATTAAAATATTTTTTTAGAAAATTAAATTATTGTGCTAATTAAAGCAATATACTATGTGGTACAATATCAATCAAAAGTATATAAAAATGATAATATACAGATTCAATAATTTTAGGACTTTCATATGGTCCATTGAACCATGGATATAACATACATTCATGCCAATATTAGTATAAAATTTTCATTGAGATAAATTACAAAACATTATAACAAATATAAAAATAAAATATCATTCCCCTAGACATAGAAATAAAATTTTTTCCCACTTTAGGATGACCCCATATGTTTATGATTTACCTTCACATTTTCAATCATCTCTTATTCCAGTTCTGGTCCAAAATACCTTCAATAACCATCTTCATCCCAAAAAGATATTATCTAAAACCACATTCCATATAATGACTAAAAAGGTTCTATATGTTTACAATAATGAAATATATTATTATAATAAAATAAATCTACTAAAATATTTTCATTACAACATCTTTGGTAATATAATGAACAATCTTTATGCACATCCAAAAATATTCATGTATTTTTCTCTATCTATGCATCAAAATGTGGATAAAAATATGTACTAATGTTTAATTTATTATCCAACAAATTTTTACGGAATTTAAAACAATTAGAGATAAATTTGAGAACATGTTCAGATAAAATAAATTTTATTACTCCATGAAATTTTATTATCTCATCATTATAAAGCCTAGAATGAGAATTGAAATTAATAATATGTTTAACATATATAAATTTGTTTATTTGTTTAGATACTATATAATTTTCAATGTCACATTTTTACACAGAGATTTATTTCGAATAAAAACCACAACATATATAGATATATTCTACCGTTTTTATTAATTAATTAGAAAATATTGAAGAATCACCATCTATAATTATTTTTCAACATTAAACGATTGATAGATCAAACATTTCATGATAAATTCAACAATATATCTTTTGATTCCATACAATTTTTTTTTTCCAAATATAGGTATACATTATATTGCTTCTAGTATGAATATATAATAACAAGATATGATATTTAATAAATAATTACTTTATAAAATGTGAATATTATGTTGCATATAGTCTTTTTATGGATCAAAAAACTCATTCCATGTCAATTTTAATGTCAAGAAATTTTCCTTTCCCAGATAATTTTTTCTTTTTCTTCTAAATCAAGATCACTCATTTGATATTTAATAACTATATCAAAATATGGTAACTATAATGACTCCTAAAACAAAACAGTTGAAGTTTTTTGTAGAATAATTTATTTGAAAAAAATTTATAAAATAATTATCAATGTTTAATGTTATATTTATAGAATAGTTAACATTTCATTGTCTTATTAAAAAAAATGCAGCACTAATTTATTTTAAGAGATGTTAATGAAACATTTTATCATATCCATAATCACTCCCATTCATATTATCTATCTCATGTCTAATTCTTTTGAGTTATATTATACTTCAAATGTTTAAGATCAGTATATATTTCTCATTATAATATATATCAATTAAGTATCTTAGTTTTTAATATTGACACTATATCCACCATATAAATATTAGGGGTTTAAAATTTATCTCAAGAGGTTTCAATTTCAATGAAGCATAAGAAATCATTAGATCATTTTTCATTAAAAGAAACTCCTTTCAAATAATAGTATTCAAATAAATATCATGTTATGACGACCATCAAATGATAAGTCACTATTTTTTTTCAAATCCCTAAAACATTCATCACATTCCTTCATCTAGAATAATTTAAGTCATTTTAAAGATAACTTTCTTAGTGGGATATATAACTATGATATATTTTAATCAAATCTTTAATAGTAACTTACAAATCCTAAGAAAATATGAATCTCTACGATATTTTAATGTCCTTGAAATATATAAACCACATTTTTTAGCAAGATCAATAATTATTTCCACGTTTATTACTATATATCTATATACATATATTACTATTATAATTCACATTTAATAAATTTTCCATAAAACACCTTTTCTATTATATCTTCAATAACTGAAAAATGATTCCCACGATAATCGTAAATTTTTTATTATATTCGGATGTCATCGATAAGAAGAAAAAATTGATTCATCAAACTATTTAGAATACTATTAATAATGACTATAAGTATATTTATAAAAATTCTCAACCCAAAATAAATAACTAAAAACTCTTAATTCCCATATGTAGTATAAAATTGTTTGTCTTAAATTTAATCCTCTTTAATATTTAGCTGATGGTGGCAGAACCTGATATATGCCACAAAAAATTTATTATCTCTCTAGATCTTAAAAAATATTCCTATAATATTGGGGAATAAATTTTATTTATATTAATGTTATTAAATGATCTATAATCAACTCATATCCTCATGGAACTATATATAGTTTTATTAAGAAAAACATGATCAATTCTATGTGAAGTTATATGATGAATGAAACATTTACCAAGAACAGTAGGTATATTCATTTAAAATTATAAAATTATTACTTGATCCAATTAATAATAAGGTTTTAATACCGTCTTATCATCTAGAATAAATTCAATTGTAAATTCACTCTATTGATCGAGTATAATTTGGTAAAATTTATTTTGGAATCCACATATATTTTAATTTTATATAGGAACATAATATATCAGAACAAATAAATTCATCTAATCAATTATTTAAAAGTAACATTGCTTTCAATCCTTAAACAATTTATAGGGTTCTTGATATTCTATAATAGGTATGAAATAATTATATTATACAAACTGAATCTTATTTTAGAAATTTTTTTTAGATCTAAAATAATTCTTTCCATGATAAAAAACTGAAAATTAATTCCTAGAATAAAATGAAACTCTAAATATTAAAGTTCAATATAGTTTCTAGGTAAATAAACTCATAAAACTAATTTATTTTATGGTAAACAAACATTCAATGTAGATGTAAATGATTTTATGAAAAAAAAATTACTTGTGATCTGGGAGACCATCATCCTTTATTCAAATCTTCAGAAATGTACACATATATTTTCCCATCTCATTTTAATTAAAACATCTTACTGTAGGTTTTTTATTATTAATTTAATCATAAATGTGAGATTTTTATTTACAATTTTGATCCACATTTCCAAATTCACCACATCAGAAACACTTTCAAAATTTTATAATAAATTCTACTAGTTTCTTTGTCCATGTTAATCTAAAAATGGATACTTGATTTTCTTAATTTCATATCTATTCAATGAATGATTCCCCATTTCTAGCCACATCAACTTATTTTTCTTCCTGTTACTTAAGGGAACATGATCATTATAAATCTATATTTGTTCTGTTATAAAATTAAAAACATGTTTAAAATAAAATTTAAATTCATGATAACACAATGGCCATTGATATTCTTTCTTCACTCCTTATTAAAAAAGATTTAATTTACCATAAAGAACCTTGAAACAATTTGGTGGGGACCTCCCCAAACTGTTGATGATTTATTTATACATGGACACCAAATCTTCCTGCTTCTACCTCAATTATTACAATTATCATTCTATACAATGTATTTCTAGTTTACTGAAATATCACATGATTTAATTAATCTTCAATTTTTCCCAATCTGAGGCACCAAAATGTTCTATTTCTTTGGTAGTATTTACCATTGTCCTCCATTAATCGAATGCACATTTAAAATTATTAGTACAAGGAATTAACTATTTATTCTTTGAAAACCCATGTCATAAGATATTTATTTTGGAATGATTTAATCCATCCCTCAGCTCCCTCAAATTCAGAATATCCTTTGAATGTCATAGGGCACTCTTTCAAAAAATGGTATATTATAGTCATGTTCTATATATGTTAATTTGTTTTCATTATATCTTGGATTAAACTAGAAATAATATCAGGTATCAAATGAGACATCATGATAAAAAAACTTATCTGTTTCATTATTGAATATTTTTTTTCTGGTTTTGAAGGATATTTTACGCTTGTTCACTTCCAAAATTATATGAATTATTTTTTAAATAGAATTACATTTAAAAAAGATATAGATTAGATAACTAAAATTTGTAATATTAAAAATAAAAATTATCTTAAAAATAAATTATAATATCCAAAGGGTATATAATTACATTATCCCAACCTATGAAATTTTATAATCCCTTCTCTAATAGAAACAATAACTAACCAATCCTTATTTAACCCATAATTTAATTTTTTAGTAGTTAATCATTTTATAAATTTCCCAAATAAATTTTTAGTTTTATAGTTTTATAGATTTAAATTAAAAAACATACCTAATAATCTCATGAATTTTAAAGTAGACACTTCCACTCACATAACATTATTATAATAATATGAATCATTTAGAATTTACTCACTTTATTTTCTAGGAAAACAATGACAACTTAAAAATTAATGCCATATGTTACAATTCATCAAGTAAACCTATGAAAATGTTTCAAAATATTTGATTATCACAAAAATATCAAGAAGAGGCACATATAAAATTAAATTTAAATAATTTTTTACATTTCAAAACTGTGAGATTATATAATAGATTTTGACTTCAATATAATAAAATCAACATAAAATAATTGTTCAAATACACATGAAATAAATTATTCTAATGATTAATTTTCATAAATAAAATTACAAGTAACCTAAATGGAAAAAACATAATAATAAGGGTCTCATTGAAAACATGAGAACCCATCAATTATTTTTCATTAAAACATACCATTTCCCTTCAAATGAATAATCATTCCTTTCAAAGAAATATCATTATATTACCTTATAAAAAACATATTTCCATGAAATGACATTTAATATTATGGAAAAATCATGTTGGTTTCTTTGGACATCATTTTCTTTGAACCCTTACCAGAATATTTACAGGAACCCAGAAAAATTGTATACATACTTCATTAATTCATATATAATTCTCCAAGGAACATAATGATTATCTAATGCAATGGAGAGATATATCAGGATCACCCATCATCATAAAAATATATTAATAATATAATATACATAAAACATATTAAAGAATTAATTTTCATCATAAATCTAAAAAAATATTATTCATTGTTTTCCTAAGAACATTATTTTCAATTATTTTCATCCCATTCAGTAAAAATCCTATATTCAATAAAAAAATACAAAAACAATATGAACAAAATATTTTATATTAGAACATATGGAATAATTAATAGGAATCAAAAATATGAAATAATAGTTTCAACCATAGAATATTCCATTATTTACTTATTTATAAATTTACATATTCATTTTGTACATTGTAATGAAATTTGAGCTTTCATTACAAAATAAAAAATTTATTGCTTAAGAATACCTTTGAAATTTTTTTAATGGATTTGTAAAATAATTTTTTAATTCATTTATTTAAATTGTTATTCAACCATAAATTATTATTAAAATAGAAGGAAAATATTATAAATAAATCATTAATACTTTTTAGAACTCTGGATTATGGTAGAGTATCCCTTACCACAAGTGACACATGTTATATTTTATTCATCTTCCTAAATATAATTTTTAGGAAAATTATATACCTAATAAACTATAGTTTTAAATTTAATTATATTAATTTTACTTTTTTTAATTCACTTATTTTTCAAATATAATTAATCCAATAAATTATATTATTTATATAAGTCATTTTGAGGATGCTTGGTTCATTAGTCCGAAATGTCTTTGGTAGGCTGAACATAATCCAATAGATCAATATTTTATTATTTATTGAATATTATTAATTTTATAAATATTATTTTTATTGATTATTTATTCATTTTACCCAACCCTTTATTGTTGTTATTGAAAAGGAATAACATTATAAGACGGATATGGTAGTTTGTACAGACGAATGAGTAAAATTTATATTTAACAATGAACATGGGGGAAAGAAGGTAAATATAATTAAATATTTTTTTAATTATACTTATTTATTAAATTTAATTTTATTTCATTAAATTCACTAACATATACTAGTTTTATGAGGTTATTATTAAAAATAAAATACATCAATGTTTTGGTTGCAGTCCTCACATACACATGAGAATTTTTTTTTCATTTTTTCATTGAATGATAAAAAATAAGTTTTAATATTTATATAAAATTAAAAATGATATTAATTTCATATTTACATATATATATATATATCATATTATTTGATATTTATAAATTATTTAAACCATCAATAAGAGTTGGTGATAAAAAATCAAATATATCACTTTCATTAGGTGATGGTCTTTAGAAATGAATGAATAATGTTTTAATATTCTATTATATAGATTAGAAGATAAAAAGTGTTAAAAAATTTTCTTAATTTAATTTTATATATATTAGACAATAATTTTATAAAAATAAAATGTTTATGATCGGTTTAAAGGATATAAAAGAAAAATAAAATGAAGGCCCTCGATTGTGAACTATACCTCCTCTTCAGAAAACATCCTTAGGATTAGACCTAAATACTTCTTTGATATTATAATAATAACATTAGTAACTAAAGGATATAGGGAGGGATTTTAGAAAATTATTTACCATTTATTATTTGATACAATATGGTCTTAAATTTTGGATATGAGATGAGAGGTGGTATCCTTTTATAATTGAGCGAGAAGAAACACAAGGAATGTTTAAAAATATTAAAATATATTATAATCTTACTCATCCTGTATAGTTCCAAAATGACTCATATTTAAATATAAAATGGTATATTTTATAAATATGAACAATGAATAGTATTTATGCCATTTTGGAATGTTTTAAGTCTTATTACTTTAGATTTTACCCTTTTAAGTGATTCATTCCTTTTACTATGTTAACATGAAATTTGTGAAAGTTACTATTTGTAATGAAAAAAAATTTGGTTGAACAATTTAAAAAAATTAATATCCTACTTCCAAATTTGAAAACCATCTTTTAAGAATAATTTTTTTATTTGAGATAAAAAATAAATTTAACAAAACACAATTAATGTGACCAAAACAGTTTTTTAAATAAAATCATTTTAGGTGTAAATTTTTTATAAAAAATAAATAAAATTGTTTATTTTAAAGAAATTAATAAAATAACATGAATTAATATGAAATAATATAATATTAAAACTAAATAATTAAATATATTTTTTTAAATATATGAAATTAATAGACTATTTTCATAAAATTTAATATTTTCTACCATTCACCCAAAAATAAACATTTGTATAAAATTTCAAAAGAAAACAATAATAGAAACAAATTGTTGCATACTTATTTAAAAAATGAATATGATTTTTTGGAATTATTATACTTTAATTTTTAAACCAAATATCTCAGGAACATCAATTGAGGCATTGGCCCCATTCTTTTTCTAAAAAAATTAATAATGAATGAGATATCTATATTTAAAATACTAATTTTTTTATAGGATGTCCCCTAGGTTGATTTAATTTTAATTGGCCATCAAAAATCATTATTCAATGATAATGTTATTTTGTTTTCAAATTTTGTGAAAAATAAACCAAATTACCAAATTGAGAAGTATACTATCACGCATTAAATTTCTTCTTAGTTAATCTATTGGAAAACATGATATTACCCATTATATAGTGTGATTATATAGAACTATTGACTGAACATATTCTATAATCAAGACCATGATATATCCTTACCTATATTTACTTCTAGAACCATTTAACACCATTTACAAGCTTCTCCCTTGAGAATGAATATATAAAATCCACCCTTAAACATTTCTTAAGTATTATAAATTTGGAAGATTCAATTTATTGTATCCAAACCATCATTATCACATTTCACTCAACTATGAGAGCATAATATAATATGATTCTAATTCTAGAGATCTGAAGCATGATAAAATTCATTCTGTTACAATCAATCTGACCTCCACCAAAGCACATGAATTATATAATCTCAATTGTTATTTAGATTATTAATGAAATATACTTTTATAATTTCTATATCATAGGTAGTGTCCCCTTTGAAATCCATAGTCTTTTACTCATAAATTATACCTTTATATAGAGGTATCTTTATAACCATAAAAATATAAGTAAAATCATATTAAGAACTATAAAAAAATTCTTGCTACTAAATAATTATAACCTAAAACACAAGATCTCAAGTAAATATCTATGTGTCACTATTAACCCATTAGTGATTCGACGGAAATATAATTTCATAGAAATGATAAAAAATAACGGGAACCAAATTATTTTAAAATCAAAATTGTTTCAAAAACATTTAAAATATATTTTAATGCTAATTTCATAAGATAAATCTAACCCATAATAATTGATTCACATGTATATCAATGAAAAAATGTTCAAAAATGATATATTAATACATTCTTCATCCCAAACCAAAATATTTTCTGTTACCTTATAGTCATGAATTTAAAATATTGTAGAAGTGATTATTTTGACCACTCTTCCAAATTGAGATCCCTATAAACTCAATAATTTCATTAAAGAGTTTACCTATTCCTTTTTAAGCATACTAAGAGTGTTTTCAAATCCAGCGTCTCCATGCATACCATATTACCAATACATAATACACTAAAATTCAAATATATTACTATTTTATTAAAAAATTGACCCGTTACATCAAATAAAGATGTTAATACATGATTAACACATAGAAAAAGGTTCATTCTATCATTACTAGATATCGATAACTAATAAAAAGGAAGAAATTTAAAAATTTGTAAATGATTCTTCATAAAATAAACTAAATATATTTTGAAAAAAAATTATTATAATATTTTAAATTTTTCTAAAACAAATATTAAAATATTAATGTAAATCAAAATGAAAAGTGAGTGTAGAAAAATGAATAATAATATAACCATTGTGACATGATATGAAAACAATCATCATGATACTTATCCACTACGAGTGGTATAAATCCATAAAAAATAAATGACCAACAAAAAACACTACCACCAAGTAAAATACCCAAAGATCTATTTGTTAAGAATATGGATTATCTAACTTAACTAAATAAAAAAATTGTTCATAGATGCACATAAATGTGTTCTATAGTTGTGAGAAAGAATATATTTTATGATTTACTCAAAATAAAAACATTCAATCCAATAAAGACCTTTTATCATCCATGTTACCAATGCAAAAAAATAGAATTTAATTATTGAAAAATTATCATCATTATCCTATAAGAGATTAAAAAATTTATGCTAATAATATAAAAAATTAATTTCCCACCAATTTGATCCATTCTAAATCCCATCCCAATACACAATCAAAAGTGACCAATTTTTCCACACATATAATGTGTATTAAATCCTATGACATCATATATTCAACCAATCATCATAGAATATTCCCACTATGGATCTTCACAATCCAATTATTTATCAAATTTTATTGGCCACCCCATTCATGTAATGTATGTGATGAAACAACCCATCCACAAAGATTATTTTAATCTTCCTTCTCTATCCAACACATCCTCGGTTTTTCAAATTTCCAACATGTTTAATCTCCAAAAAATGTTATCATCATTATAATTTAATACCCATTACTATAAATTAACACCAAATCAAAAATAATATCCACTTAGGATTCAAAAAATTAAATTCATTTTACTACATTTTAAGACAAATCCCAAGGCCCCAGTCAAAAATGATTTCAAATCAGCTCTTATGTTTTAATTCAGAATCCCTAAACCCAATGTTATTAAATTCTAAAAAAATACACATGATCTAATAAATTTAGACTAATTTTTTATAGTAACAAATGGAGGAAAAAATATAAAAGTTCAAAAAACAAATAAATAGATATCACAATCCCATAAGTTATTTATATGTTCCATATATATTAGATGATGATCATATAAAAAATATATGAACCTAAATATAATGTTGTTAATCATGATCATATCCTCTAAACCCTAAAAGAAGGAATTCCATATTATGAATCTTATATTCATGATTAGAAAACACATATTAATTATTTTATATAATATGTTATGATAGATATATGGAAGGATGGTGAAATTGAAAGTTATGGAGAAATAAATATTGGGTAACAAGAATGATAATCAAGGTCAATAATTGTATCTGATGATCGTTAAATTTATTTTTGAGAATAACAAATCATTTATTTTAGGGAAATCACGAATTTCACTATATAGAATCCCTATTGTCATCCCATGATTAGTTTGTGTGTGGAATTAAGCGTAACGTATACCAATAGAGTATTTAAATGAAAATTTACATATAAAATAGTCTATATCATATGTATAGATTTTATTATAATAGCATGTGTTCACCATGACTAATGTTATACCTATTAAAACATGTTGTATAAATAGTCCATAGATGCACCTACACTAATTAAGAATTCATTCAGTCACCACAAACATGGCCAAACATACCAATGATTATCACTTACATGGTCCTTAGGACCATGAACATCAATAATGTTGTTCTCAGTAGTCTTCAAAATACTAAATAATGTAGAAAACAATATCAACAACTATATGGGAGACGTACCTATAAAAATATATACAATGCACAGAGTCCTTCATATTTTCATATTTATCCTTGGAGTAGAATATGGAATTAAATTAAAATAAAATTATATAATTTTCTTATTAATAGATACAAATTAAATTATATATGTGAATCATTTCAAATATAATATGTTATATCTTTTTTCATGACCATTTAATCATAATAATAATTAAATATATCTTTATTTAGAATATTTATTAGTATAATTTAACTAAAAGTCATATGGTATTAAAAAATACATCTGTTATTGGTGAGGTTTGTTTCTTAATTTTAATAACATTTTTTAATCATAATTATGAAAACATATTATAGTTATATATATATATATATTGTTGAATTAAAATATTTATTTTAAATTAAGTTCTTAATTGAATTATTATTGAGTATATGAGGATAATTAAAAATAATAATTTTCTAGTTCTTCTAAGAATTATAGGGAGAGGGTTATAAAATAAGGGAAATTAAATTGGGAAGATATTTAACACGATGGAATTATTTGATAACATCATTAGGCATTAGACGTATATTTTTTATTAGAATAAGGAAATTTCATGAAGGAATTAATTTGAAATCCCAATTTATATGAGAAAACGTATCTAACATAGTACTTGGGATAACTAATGATGATTTATTGTTGATTGTGAAAAATATCATATAATATAAAATTATAGAAAATTGATGTTTTTTCTTCATTCTGAAATATATATTTATAATATTAATAAACTTTTATATATTTTATACATTTATAAATTTAGTGGATATTAACTATTTTTTAATCTATCCAAGGGTGTTTTATAAAAAATTAAAATAGAGAACTATTCTTCTAATACATGGAGATAACATATATTTAGTTAAATATTCATTAAATTTCACAAAAACATTCTTAATGAACATAATTGTATAGTTCCACTGGAATCTTGGAACCCAATATTATAATTTAGTTACAAATCTATAGTATTTACCAGAATCATATTCCAATTTAGTAATCTTCATATCCATACCCTGTATCAAATATTTCATTATAAACTAGGGTAAGGAAATATAAGAGTGGGTTAGAATAGATTCTTAGTATGTTTAAACATTATAGATATAGATATATTTTCATATGAATGAAAAAGATAAAAATAAGGGTATGTGATAATGGATATAAATTGGTAATTTCATACCTATCCTATCATTGATAAAAAACCCAATTTCTGGGATAATGATTAGAAGTTTGTAATACCAGAACCATTGGGGAATGAATGAACATGATCCATGAGATCATAATACTGAAAACAAAATAGATTTATGTCATTAAAATTATCTTATATCATTATGAACAAGTATAAACTAAAATAGGTTTACTATATAAGGACATAAAATACGTTCCTCACATAAATTTGTGGGCATAAAATATGATACACAAATGACATTATGGACATGAAGGAAAGGTCTATGAATAAAATTTATTAAAATGTAATCAGGTTCATGCATAACATTATGAATATGTAATAACATTCACACACAACATTATGGACCTTAAATATAGTTCCACACATAGAATCATAGTTTACATGGTTAACCAAATAGACCATCAATATAGAAAAAGTCTATTAATGATCTAGGTTCACTCTCCATTTTCGTCTAATTTAGCTTAGATGCTATAAATAGTTTCATAATGAAATGTAGGGAAATAAAATTCCAACTAATATTTGGTTATAATATACCCAAAATCAGAGTTATAATGTATGTTTCGGATATCCATATGAGATATACTGATATTAGGATCAAAATAATATTTTCTTGATGGATCTATAACAAGAGGTGGTGAATTGTAGTTTAAAAAACTTTAGTTTAAATGAATTTAAACAAAACCAATTCACAATCCAATTTAGATAAAAATATTTGATTCAAACTTGGACCTATATTTAATTACCAATGTATCATAATTATGAATGATTTAGACATATCATAATAAAAGAATAATAATCATAAATAATACAATTAGATCAAAATCATAACGGATATGATTATAGATGAGTAAAATAACCAAAATCACATAAGGCTCAATTACAATAATGTAAATATATCAGATTCATAGAAGTCCTGATTAAAAGAGTTAGGTTTATCTTATTTAGTTACTTTATGATAATCAAATCATTAACAATAATTGCATAAATTAACGATGATAAGAAACAAGTAATGCACTATCTATAATAATTGAGAAACGACTTACAACTATTAAAATGAATATTTTTATGATATCTTTAGTAGTAATGTAGAAAATAACCTTGGATAATTGTGTCCTTTGTTTTATACTAACAAAAAAGTATTATTTTCCTTAGAAAAGAATTACCTCAACACAAATATATGTTATGTTATGTTTTTCAATCCTCAGAATCCCTTGATCTGATTGATCATCTCTATCTTGATATCCACACTATCCCTTGATCAGATGTTTTGCTTTGTTTTGTTGATATCCCATAAATACCATGATCATAATCATAGATCAGATGGATTATTTAAGATGAAATAGAATTGTTATATGGGAAACCTGATAAGTATCACTTATGAAGAAACAACTCTATAAAATTACAAACTTTTATGAGAAAGAAAGTAATGATTTTTAATCTTCACAGGTCTCACACATGTGAGAAAATGCAATGAATCAATTGATCAAAACTCTTCAAATTAATGAGTATTGATATATGAGATTCCCGATAGTCATATTTTATCCCAAAGGTCATATTTTCTCTGATTGTTTTTATAAGGACTTTGACAATGGGAATTTAATAGAAAATTTCATTATATTAAATCATAATTTCTAGCATCATATTGATTTTATACCATTATAGTGTAAAACATATTTAATTATAAAAGAATATACTTTTCCAAATTCTGAATATAAACATAACTCGGTCTGAAGAAATTCCTTATGTTTTTTTATTATGAAAATCCTTATAATTATAAATCAGATGTTTATCGATTTCAATATCTGTCTAACAATAAAGGAATCGTTTTTAATAAACATAATAGAAAAAATAATACATATTTTCTGATAATGTTGAATATGATATTTATCATATCTTCTTCTATTATTATAGTCTTTATTAATAATGTTGTTTTGTATTTATGAATTTTTTAGAAACAATCTATGTATTGTAAAAGTGAATGTTTTCTTCATATACATTCTAAAGACACTATTTACCTCAAATGGTATTAATAAATTATCTAATAAGGGGTTTGGGATTTCGAAAATAAAATGAATGAAAAATTAATTATTATAACATTTTACTAAACAATCTACCCCTTTTATGGAGAGCACAAACCACAAAGCCTAAATTAAATATGAATTTAAAAAACATACAATCCATTATTTGTTAATTAATTATTATTTAGAGTTAAATAGTAATTCTTAACTCCAACTATGTTTTATATCTCTTCTAAACATGATGATGAATATAACTAAATCCCCCTTATGATAAAAAACTCCCCCTAAAGATCTTATTCTATTCATTAGTTTAATTTCCCCCCCTTTTAAAAGAATAAGAAAATTTATCCTCCAAATAGCATTATTTATCCCCCTATTTGATTATCATAAGTAAATGGAAATGACTTTGTTTTCTAGAAAAGAGTTAGAGAAACAAAAATATAAAAAAAATAATGAAGTACTTGATCATTCACAAAAAATGAAGGAACGCTCAACCAATCGGAATTGTGAACCATTCAAACAATTCATAATGAGATAAAGAACTCATTCTTTGAATTTTTTTTAAAAGACCAATAAAATTAAAGTTAAAAGCGGAAAATATGATAATTTATATTTAATAATGATATAATATTGGTATTAACCTTTTTTAAATCATTAAACTCTTCCCCAAACTTTTATATATTTTCATATTTTGACCAAATATTCTCTTCTTGAAATCAATGCGTTTTTGATAATTCTTCATTTTATTTATTCAGATCAATTATTTAATATTTGTAATTTTTGAGTCTTGAAAAATCTAGGTGTATATGATTAATATTACCATTTAAGTCTTTCACTTAATGATTTTCTATATCAGTTATATTCTAGATCTCCCCCCTAGATTTCAATCAATATTACATAACATTCGATATCTCATTAAATGATTCGATGGATTCATTCATCATTTTCTTCGAATATTAAATAAATAATTCACGTATCATGACATCAATGTCAACATTGTGAGACCATTTCACCCCTTATTTCATTATTTTTTTAGCGTGAGTACTTTCTTGAAGGAAAGTGAGGACAACCTCATTTTGAATCAATGTGAAAGATAAAAATTTAATTTAATATGATTTTTGAATTTGATTTTCATGAATCAAATAAAACACAGAACCTAATATTAAAATTTAATGGATGATTCCATCTAATATATAAAAATACTGAATTATATAATCTTTTACATGCACTGTGATCATATTCAATGAATTAGATACCTCAATGTCAGGTAGTTGAGGATGACTAGTTCCAGTTTCCACTAATTTTATTTTATCTTTGTCAACATTCTTTGAGAATAATTTTCAACTATTTCACCAAATTCATTTCCATTATAAATAAAAAAACATATCATTCATTTGACTGATTTCCATCCCCTTCTATTTTTTAGATTGTTACCTTTTCATTATTCTATGATAAAGATTCAAATTATTTTTCAGATGTGAATTTTTTCATCTCTAGAATTTTGGATTTTTGGTCAATTTTAAAGTGTAAATTCGATGTTGATGCTTGGGATGTTATCAAACAAAACATATCAGATTGGACATATTTAATTTTTTTTATTTTTCTTCATTTTTATCCTTATCATCTCCATCTTAGTTAATATAATTCCCTAATTCTTTTTCTTCATCCTCTCCATAAAATTCATTATTTTTATTATCAAACACTTCCACTTCATCATATTCCTCTTTGTATTCACATTATCATTAAATTCATTCTCCAGCTTTAGCGAGTTCATCAATTCATGTATCTCTTTCCTCAACTAATTTAATAAGCTCTTCATAAAGCTAATTTTCTGATCTTCAAAATCCCTTGACAAGTGGTGTCGATTTAAATGGGTTTTATTGGATTTCATTAGGTTTTAATTCTTCAAATACTTTACCATTTCCCTTTTCTATGATATAGGAACTTCAAAATTAACCATAATAGTTTCTTGAAATTATAATATGGAAACTATATTGATTTGATAATCTTAGAGGGAGGTAAAAAATGTTTTTTTAAGGATGTATCTACATCATTCATACTATTTTCTACTAAATTGTCCCCACAATGTTTTTTATTCTCTTATTTTTTCAAAACATTAACCCCATTAATTTTTTTGGCCAAAGACTCTTCATTATATAACATATTATCATGATCAATTTTTTATATTCTTCTTTCTTTCTAAATCATCAATATTTTAATTTATCCCATATGAATTTTTTTATTATAAATCTAAGGATGAGAAGTCTATTATTTTAATTTCATACCCTAATCCACCGGATCCAATTACATCATTTTTATTAGAAAACATTTCTTAGGTTTCATATATGTTTATAGTTATGGGGTAGTACCACCATAAATATCAACAAAATACATTTATGATTCATCAAAACCAAAGGGCATTATCTCCAGTGTATCCTCAATAATGAAAAAATGATTATTTTTATGGTCATTGACATATATTAAATACTGAATAACATCAATCATATATGTATTGAAATTAATATAAATACATAAAACATTTTAATATGAATCATAATATATTCATACTTGATATTTATGATGTATTGAAAAATGTATCTGATGAGATATATCTTCCTCATATTTACATGGAAATACAAAACAAGAGAATTATTGAATATTAATGTATCACAATCCACTTTTCTCATAATAAAAAACCCATAATCCACATGGTCATTAATATATTACTTAGATTGAGATGAGTCACCTTAAGAACCTTTTCATAGTGATAAAATATTTAATCATCTACTATTTCATTATCAAAAGAATCTAGATCTTTTAGTTTCTTGTGGGAGGGTCAGTTTGTTTCACAATCTGATGAATCAATGAAAAAACTACCAATATATCTATATTAGATATGATATCTTTTTCCATAAATCCTAACCGAAATATTTTTCCACATCAATATTAGAAAACACCACAAAACTGTAGAATTATTGAACAATATTAAGATAAACTAAATCATGAACTTCATTGGGTTTTTAAAAAAAATATATATTTGGAATTCTATAACTATATTTAGATCAGAATCATACATTTCATAAAATAATTCATCAACTAAAATTTTGATGAATACACACCTCTCACTAATATACTTATAATTCATTTTTATATATACATTTACTATGAAAAAATTATCAACCACATTGTTGACTAAACATTTATTCAATATTTCTCTCTAAAAATAATAGTTTTCACCATAAAAAATTAGTTTTTTGTCGGGTTGATATTATGAATGGATCTGGTATTGAGTCCTACCATATTAATAAGAAAACATTCATTTCCACAAACACAACAGTGTAGAAATGTTTTAATGGAGGGTAATCTATAATAAAAATGAATAGGCCTGAAAAAGTAAAGATAATAAAAATAGAGCAAGAATTTTAGCAATGGATATATTCTCTAATACCAATTAATGTATATCAATATTAGTTATATTGATATTAGGATTTAAATAATATGTTCATGATGGATATATTACAATATAGGGGATAATTGATGTTTAAAAAACACTAGTATAATAGAGTATAAACTGAAACAATTCAAAAATTTCATTACATAAAAATATTGGATTCAGTCTTGCCCATAAGTATGATTACTAAAGAATCATAAACAAGAATGAATTCGATATTTTAGAGTAAAAGAAAATAAATCTAAGGAATATTATTAGATAGTAATTATAATTTATAAAATTATATCAAAGTAAAATAATCATAATCACATAAGAGTAAATTATAACAATGTAAATGGGTCAAATCCATATAAGATCCTATTTATAGATTTAAATTTATTATTTTAAGATAAAATATTTTAAAAATGTTATAAACAAGAAAAAAATACATATTGTAAGAAACAAGTAATGAAATAGATATAATAAAGTAAGAATGAATTAAAACTATTAAAATGAATAAATATTGTTTAACCATAAGAGTAAGGTAGAAAAAAACTAGGGAAAGTGGTGTCTATTATGTTATACATATAAGAAAGAATCTATTTACTTATAAAGGAAATACCTCGATATGAAAATAGTTTTTGTTCAATATACATATCCCTGATATCCCTCAATTTGATGTACTTGCTATGTCTTGTTATCCCCATAATCCCTCGATCAGAAGATCAGATTCTATGTATTTCAAACCCCATAATCCCATAATCATAATCCTTTGTTGGATGTACAATTTATAATCCAATATAATTTTTAAGAGGATATCCTAACAAGGTTCCCTTTAAAATTAATGACTCAAAATAAATAAATAATTACTATGTACAAGACATTAATTCTTTGTAATCTTCATAGATCTCTCAGAACTGAAAAAAAATGCATCAGTAACTAAAAATATTTCTATTGACCAAGGATTTATTGGTGACATTCTCAACACTCATATTTTCTCTGAATTTGTCACAATGACATGCACACTGGGAATTTGAGATATCATATCATTATTGTATAATAGAACATATGCATTCATATTGATTTTAATCCATCAAAGTGTAAAAGATGTTCTATTAAAAAAGAAATAAGTTTTCTATATTCAGAATATAAACTAAAGTCAGTATAGTGAACATCCTTATATTTTTTCATTATGATCATCCTTATGAGTATAATTTTTATGATAATTAGTTTTTTTTTCTGTAAGATAAAAATATCTTTTTTAGTACTAATAACAAGTTATAATTTCTTACATGTGTTCACATAAAGATGTTTCCAATATTAATCGGATCCATGACCAATAGGATATCAATGATGAATAATTTTAGATTATATTAATGAATACATCAGAACTAGATCTATATATGGTAAAAGTGTGTGTTTTATATATAATCATTCCAACAATCATAGTGGACATAAAAATAATGTAATCAAGACTTTAGGAAAGAGTATGTGTTTTCCAAAAAAAATGCAATAGAAAATACATAAGTATTACATTTGACTCAATAGTATGCAGTGTCACAAAATTGAAATAATATATATATATATTCCACAAAATCATCAAACATCCATCATATCAGAACCCATGAAATAAATGGGTTTTGTAAATATTACATTATCACATTAGCTATGGGAAATAAAAAGATTTCATAATCATTCAATAATTTCATCATTGCATATAATATGGAATAAAAATATAAATTCATTAGAATTTTATCATTGTATAAATAGTTTAAGAAAATTGGGTTTTGTAATCATATTTTCATCATTAAAATAAACTATTCAAATAATGAGTAAGAATGGAATCTGTGACTCGTATCACCATTAAACATTGAGTAAACTAATGGACCTCATCTATGATAAAGTATGATTTTGAAGGATCCCATGGAACTTCTCTCAAGGAATCCCATTCACTTTGAAAATTACATTTTATAACATAATTAATTTTTAATATTATTTTCATTAAAAATTTCACTTAAATCATATAGTAGAATATTTTAAAACTTTTTGTAAATATTTATTGAGTCAAATATCAATTTTTTTCTTTGAAAATCATTTTTTAAAACATAAAACACATTCAAAATCCTTTTAACACTAAATTAATTTATTTAAAATAAATAAAATTTACAAATATAAAGGAATGAATATTCATTAAAAATAACATTGAAAACATATAATGGATGATTGAAATCATACAGTGTTCCTCAAATTAAGAAATACTAATCGTGATATGCATATTCAAATCAAAGATTATATTCACATTTTTTGTAAAATAAAAATGATTAAGAATGTGACATGAATATTCCACTAATAGTTTCGTAAAAAAATTTAAAAATGGGTAAAATTTTATTTTAAATATAATAATAGTACAATAAAATAATTTTGATTTTATTTTTAGAAAACATTATTTTGGAATAAAATATATTTCCGACTAATGAGGGAAATAATGTATGATTATATTAAAGTCGTTTACATAATTATCTTAAGTAACAATGAGTTGAAATATTTACCATTACATGAAGATATAATGAATAACTATATTATAAGAATCATTATTAGTTTCTCGATAGATGGATGAAAATATTATATCATTAGAAACATGATCATAAATAATCTTAATATTTAAAGAGAATTAAATAAGAAATTGTTACCACATTACTAACATTAAAACTGAATCCCCATGAAAGAGTACAATTAAAAAGAACATTTAATATCATAAGTGTATGGAAATTTATGTCACATAAATTGAAATGAATTAAATACTCCCCATGTAATTAAATATGTGCATATAATAACTTATTAAGGAAAGAAAGAAACTTGAGACTAACATCCCATACCGATTTGGTAAATTTTTTACAACAAACCCCATGAAACATATATCCTAAAATATATATCTAAATGCCAATAATATTAATTATAATCATCATTATATAAATTCATGGGTGGTATATAAAATATATAAATTAAACTTGTGGTGAATATGGAATGTGTATCACTAAAAATAAAAGTGAGACAAAAAACCAATACATTAAGTCTTGACTTCTATAATACTCATTTAAAACCTCTTTATAATGAAAAATATTTCATTATTCGTATATTAATTGACCATATTCATATATATTAGATAATATGTGCTTTTATTATCATATTCTACTACATGATAATGTTAGGTTTCATGTAATATTAATTTTTTTCATATATGTTTTGATTTGTTATATTATAGGTCATCATATATTGATCATGGATACTTAATCTATATAATTTTAACCATGATATAAATATCTTTTTTATTCATCACATATGAATTTATAGTTATCCATAAATTTAGGGATAAAAAATTAAATACATCTTTCATTGAGATGGTAGTTCATACACACACATGAAAAATGATTTTTTTATCGTTTTCTTGTTAGGATGAATGAAGAAAATGTAATATATATATATTATTATTAATTAATTATTTTTATGTAACATAAATCACATATTTTTATTAAAAACCCCCATAATACATTTCGTGTATAGCATGAACAAATAAAATTTCTTTTTGAGGTAATATTCAGACATACACAGAAGCGATGTTATCAAATTGAAAAAAAATGAAATCATAAAGGTTTGTATAATTTAAAAAATACATAATAATAAAAACATAAAAAATATCATACAGAAACAATAAATCCTTCATTCAATCTAACTATATGAGATGGTAATGAAAAAATTAATGACATCGATTCGTGAGGCAGTTGTACGTCATACACACGAGCAATGATTTATTATCCAATTTGATGCAAGTAGAGATGGGTTATTTTTCATGAACCAAATAGAACATCTAATTACATTAGATAGTAGATAATAGGTGGCCTTTTAAGAGTGGGGGGAGGACACACTTGTTTTTTTTAAACAAATAATTGATCCCTTATTTTTCATATCTTTTAAGGGTTCCAATTAATCCATAACCAAACCATAGAGATCGAATATACAAAATTTGGAAATAAAATCATTTTTAGGAAACATTATTTTTCCTTTTTACCCCTATGTTTTTAGTTTAACCCCCTAAGTAAAACCATTTTAACCTAAACCGTGATAATTAATTTCAACGGTATTTGTTATCCATTTTATTTTCAAAAGTTATATTTAACTTTGAAGATATTATAATCAATGATGAATAAAATTAATGAATCCATTTTTCTAATTTCTATTGATAGTATTGTAAATATTTAATTTAAAATTAATCTTTTATACAGGATGAGAATGATGGATCTTGAAGAGAAACTATTCAAATGTTTGAAATGTTTTTCATATCAAAATTGAATATGAAATTGATTTCAATGACCAAAATTTTATAAAATGATATAAAATAGAAAATAATTTAATTTAAAACAATTAAAAATATGAGGTATGATTAAAAATAATTTAAATGAAAAAGATTTTTTAGTTAAAATTTAGTATTTTTCACTATTTAGCAAAAGTGATACGTTTCAGAAAAAATCCAAAAATGATACCCTAAGATAATGATGACGTTATTATTTAATAAATATTTATTATTTTATCAATTTAATTTTCTAAAATTGATAAAAATTAATTTTATTACATGTTCAAAAAAGGCACCATAATTATTTTTTAGAAAAATACCATTTACGCATTAAAGTATATTTATTTGTATTTCACATCTAGAAAATATTGAATATGAATGTTAAATTTTCTAATAGATATATAATATATTAATTTAATTAAATTAAATATCCAAATGTTTTTTGGTTAAATTATTCATATAAAACCAACTCTTGTGAACAATAATATTTTTTCAGAGAAATATATATTTTATTTTCAAAATTGATTCATTTTGTTTTCTAATTAATTAGTCACTAATAAAATCATTTTATATATATGTATATACCATATTTTTTTATTTATTCAGCTTTATTCATGACCACCATTCCAATATCTAGTTGACAAAAATCATATAAAATAATAATATTTTAATAATATGTCAGGTTTTATTTAAACTCAGTATTGCACGTAACTTAAGATAAAAATCGTGTTATGTGTGAAGAAAATTATAAAAAATAATAATTAATTTGAAAAATATATTTCATAAAATCATACGGTGTTATCCTCTACCACACATAAAATGAAATTTTTCCTCAAAATTCTTCAGTTTGGTGTAAAATATGACGACACTTCGACCTCATTAAATCCTAAGGTTCCCACATTGATTCTAGAACTGGGTTGATTTTACAAAATAGATATTATGGGTGAGTAGTATAGATTCATATAACCATATCTATTTTATCTAGAAACTCTTCCATTCATTCATCATAATCAATTTCTTATTCCAGCAGTACTAACTCTATGTTTTGTATGTGTGATGGATCGGGAATATACATCCTCATGAGTAATACATGGAACACATTGTGATCCTAAGAGAAGTTTAGTGGAAGTAATAAATATATTATACTATCCAAATATGATCTAGTGTTTTAATGGTATCAATATTCATAGTGATTAGTTTTCACTCCTTTCATCCAGGAACCAATTCATAGAAAGAAATTCTCACAAACATCTGATTCTAGATCACATTGATGATTATCAGAAAAACATATCAATCAGATTTTGACAGTACTAACATGCGGATAAGTGGATCTAACATTATCTACCATGACATCATCTTTATTTGGTCTTAATAAAATTAGTTATGAAACTCTATTCAAGTATATTGACATTCTAAACTTCATTTCATATAAGGCTTTAAAATGATAAATGTGAATTCTAAAGTGAAATCTATCATTTTACGAAAACTAAATACAAGGAAGGTTTTAATCATAACCACCTTTGAAATCCATAATAATTGTAATTAGAGTATCCTTTAAGAATATATCCATATGTTTTAAAGGAACCCCCCATAAAAAAATAGTTCCACTACGTATAATATGAAAGATTTTTATTTCCATTCATACCTATTAAAATATAAATAAATATTACAAATGACCATAACATACAACCTCAAAAGGAGGAAATTAATGAATCTGGACTAATGATCATAAATGAACTCATAAAATAATAATGGTACCCATAAATATTATGATAATCATACCTAGACACTTATATTCTTCTAAAATATAATGTATTATGTATTCCTTAAATAATATGTTATATAATACAAGAAAATTTTCATGGGATTATTTTGTTAGTCCTTCTTACGATAAAATATCAGATATGACATTATCATTCTCAAATTCATTTATAGGAATACAATCACAAGAAATTTTACTAAAGGATTGAAAATAATATTATCATCAGGTTCATTCATATAAATTCCAACATTAAATTACCAACTAAGGATATGAGGGTAAAAGGTAACTAATTTTCATGATTCACATCAACCACTATGATTTTATAATCTTTACATTTGTCATTATTTTATGATTTTTTTCATTATATCATCTATATTATCCATTGTATTGGAGAAATGATTTTCATAATTACAAAACACATTGAGCAAGAAACACAAATGTTTCTATGGTGTACTATTTTGAGCTTTGTCAATAGTCATTTCATAGACCGTCATCTCCACTTGAATTGTCTATTATTTTTATCTATAGACTGGATTCCCACACATAAAACACCTTCTTCTTTATTTTAGTAATTCAACTATGTGAAAATTCTCACATTTTCATAAATTAAGAGTTCGAATAATTTTATTACCTTAATGTGACCTATCATTCAATTTTCTAGGGAGTCCTATTTTAATTTTATTGAAACCAGAGCCAATAGATTTTCAAGATTAATATTCCACTTTTAGCGAACATTTAATTATTTCTTCATATCTTCTAATGTCCCATTTGGAAAACACCATTAAGAGATTTTATTCTAGGCCACAGAATAATCATTCCATTTTTCTTTTGATATAAATTAAAATACATAAATAGTACTAAAAAATTCATGTAAAAGTATCTTTAAATAGATCAATTGATTCACCATCCATTATATAAATATGCTGTAATTCCTTTCCCATTTTTCTATGATGAATACAGTGAATGTAATTACTTAAAAAAATATTTTCAACTTATCCCAACTAATTGAATCAGTTTTTTCATGATTCATATTATTATTAATAAAATCCCTCCATTGATCCACCACACCTAGTGGATGGTACATTACCAAAATGAATTTTTCATGGTCTTATTTTCAGATAATTGGAAATTTCTTTTTAGTTGTACTAATTGATTTCACCGCAACAGGTAGATCATTATAACCACAAAAATAAAGTGGGAATTTACAAATAATGGAATCAACCGAACATTTTCTCCACTTTTATTACTCTTATGTTCACAATGATTAATAGATTTAAAATTTTCAATGATTATAGAAATGTGTTTTTTCAATCCATCTACAATAACATTTAGTTTCTTATAAGGAAAAGCAATTCATTTTCTATTTCATTCCTCATTAACACCATTCATTTAGGTTTTATAGATTGACTTAGTACCAAAATCATAGTGTGAGAAATGATAATCATAATGTAAAATTAAGTGGTCAAAAAATCATTTAGGGGTTCTAAATAAAGACACCTTCTTTTCAATCAATGACACCATCAGTTTATACTTGATCAATCATAATCATTAACTATTTAAATCAATTTTACTTTTTTGTAATGAAAATCTATATTTACTATGTATTTCCCTTGAGAGTGTCAAACCAGGTGTCAAGAATGGCCAATTTACATACACCAGTTCCCAATCAATTCTAGGTCAATACAATGCTTTAAAGATTTTTATCACCAGGTATATCTTTTCGAAATCTAAATCCACTTGTACCACCTATAAAGATATGTAAATTCTTATAAAGTAGTCCTTATATCCTTTACAGAAATTTCCTAATAGTTTCATATATTTTATTTCATTTTTAGACTTACCCTTACAGACATCAGTAGAAATATCCCTAAAAATAACCCTAGGGGTACTAGTAATGTTTTTTAATCCTAATTTTCAAGAACCATTCCTTTCATACCAACAATAGAAATACTAAATTATCTAACATGGATATTACAACTTTTTAGATAAATATTAAGTAAATTTCACAAACAGAGGAATTAGGACCCTAATTATTTTGGAACCAAATTGTATTTCTATCTAACTCATCACATTATCATTCTAAGACGAAGCTAAATTGGTGTTATCAATCCTCCTAAGATAGAGACATCTGTCAAAAATAAATGATATCATAGAGGGAATGATTTAGAAAAAAAGGATAAAATATACAAGATTGATTATATAGTTTAATAAATAATAAATGAACATCAATAAACCCACAACATGGTCCAAATACAATAGCCTCAAATAAAAAAAATAGAAAATAAAACTAAAATCAATCCACCACCCAACAGAGTCTCCACACAACCTATTGGTCCTCCCCGACCATGAGGCGACCCAGAAATGAAAAACCATTAAAAAATATGAAGACTACAAAATATATTATGTATAATTACACCAAGAGGCATACATAGGGTGGTAGCATGAATATCTCTATTGGTAAGTACCATATAGTCCATACATTTCCTTTCCTAAAATATTTCATAAAATCATGTTTGAAAAAAAATTAAAAAATAGGGTTTTATAATTTTTAGAGAATCCAAATATAATTTTCCCTCATTAAAACTACACATCCCACATTATATTTTTCAAAATAAATTTACATCTTAAGAATAAATAGTTTAAAAAATCAACACCAAAATAAAGGACCGAGACATGTGATCGAAAGAAGAAAAATAAAGGAAACAATAATAGAAAAATTAACTAACAATACTAAAAAATAAGGTGAAAAAGAAGTTAAATAGAATATACTGATAAATAATCATTGGGATTTACTAATCATATCGAGATTAAATCACTAGAAACACTCAGTTCAAACTCACCTATCGATGTATGGTGGTGATCCATAGTTAATAATAAACATTCAACTCAAAAAATAGCCACAGTGATGAAAAAATACACCCACCCCTTCAACAAATCAATGTGATACCATTAAATATAATCATGGTTAATAAGAAAAAAACACTCATCCCTCCATATTATTATCAAGAATCCATAGTTAGTAGTACATGTATAATAATGAGGTCACCAAACACATGTCATAAAATATTAAGCATAGAATCAACCATGCTTTCATAGATAAAAATTTGACACTTCCTATGAAGAGTTCTTATTTGGTATGGGAAAACCATAGAGGATATTATAACATATCAATACATTCACATGTTCTAATCAGGCCTACACATCATGTCACCTTACAAATAATTCACAAAACCCCCCTAAAATAAAATTAACTAAGGCTCTAAAATTTTCAAACCTAACTAAATTTTTAAAAAAAATTTCTAAAACTATGATGAAACCATACATAATACTCAATGTACCCAAATGGGACATTATTTTATTTTGAAACCAAAACAAAGCACATGATTCCAAACATGAAGACATTTTAAAATATCGTTGGAAACCTTATTTGGAGTCACTTGAAAACCAAATAACAATTTTGGAACCATTTGACCTTTTCAAAAATGAAAGGGGTCTGGAAGAAGAATTTAAGATGAGGAGGTCTATAGTAGAGAAGGAATGGTAGAGGATCCTTTTTAAAATTTAGGTGAAAGTGGGATATTATCTGAATGAATTCTTATTCATTTTTGATCCCATCTATATGTTCACAATATGAATATGGAGATGTTCCCAAATCTAATTGAACACTTAAGGAATCTCCAAATTACACGAAGGGACAGTTGCTGAACTCAACAGAGTCATGAAACCATTTTATACATAACCATTAAATCATTAAACTGCACAAAAAATTGAATTCACACAGGTAAAAAATTACCAACACATAAAAAAATTACAAAACCTACCAGAACTAACCAATTTAATTTAAAAAACCCAATTGGATTTTCATTAAAATAATTTCATAATTATATATATAAATAATGATTTGAATTCATGAGAAACCCAATTTAATCAATTTTATAATATAAAAAGAAACAAAATTGCATTAACACACCACATGCACGATTATCAAATTTGGAACCTATTCAAGAAAGCAAAAGAAACTATCAACATGATTCAGATTTTTTTTTATAAAAACACCTAGATCAACGACATATGAACATATTGAATAAAATGAAAAATAATTTAAAACATAATTATTTTTTAAATATAGAAGAATATTCATTAAAAATCATTAAAAATCCATGCTAGGACCATATAGGTTTAGTGTCTTTAGAAACTAGGAAATCCAAATAACAGCTTCATAAAATATATACATCATACCCCATTAATTCCTTCATATATAAAATACCATATTGACACATCTTAATAAATACTATTATTCATATCCAAGGGAAATGAAAAATAAGAAAGGGGGAGATCTGATGCTCGGTAAGGGTAAAAGTGGGAGATATAAAACATATACCAATCATAAAACATAAGAACATAAACATAACATTTCAAACTAATATTCTACATATCAAATATCATGATATAATGTTATGGTATATTTTCTATAAGTTAATTAAAGAACATATTATCAGATAGCATAATATAAGACATGAAATATTTGGAATTTAAAAATGAATAGAAAATCGTATCCATTTTACCCAAGGTTCATATCCCTGGCCATAATTTTGGATTAGGACCATTACTAAACTAATTTCACTCCATATTCCAGCCTTGTTTTACAAAAATGGGTTTACCTCCAATTTTATCCATATATTACAAAACCAAGAAAATTTCTCATTCCTTCCATGAATATCTCATGATATATAAATATTCACTGAATTAATTGAAGTTATATATAGGACTAACCCATCATATAATAAAAACCATACATATGTGTTCCACAAGTGCATAAATCATTCATCATATCTTATCACTTGAAAATAAAATGTTCTTAAACATCATTAAATCATAACACAAACCATGGAATGAAATTGGTTTTATAAATATCACTCCATAAATAAAATTAAAAAACCATATAAATAATATGGATATCATCCTACAAAAAATATCCATTAAAACATAAGTTCCATTTGAGATATTACATGAAAATAATTCATGAATAAAAAATCATTCTTATTAAAAAAATCTTTTCTTAATATAACATGTAATATTAAAAGAAATTATTTTCATTGAAAAAAACCATTTAATATTTTAATGAAAGCATGAAATCATTAGGTAATCATGGAAGTGGAGAATTTCTTTCTTGGCACATATGTTAAAAACATTCTTCTCGTACTTTTTCCAAGAAGATTAAAAAACCTAGTATGAAAATGAGGAAAAGATTCCTTTCAGACCATTTAATAAAAAATAAAAAATGGTTAAAAATAAATTTATAAAATTGTATAAAAATTGTATAAATAATTTTTAATACATTTTAAATTAACATGTTAATGGATGAGAAATATACCCTAGTAAATACTTATAAATAAACAATCTTGGATAATAATGAGATTGGAAAATTATCCCTTACCTTTGGTCTAGGATCCTTCGTACATAATAGAAACTCCTATATAATGGATTATAGAATGTGATTAAATTATTAAAATTCCAGTTGAATATTTATTATATCATATATAATAATATTATCACCCATTTAATAATATTTCATTATTACACTTCTTTTTGGTGTAAACTGCTTCATTTTTATTTGCATATTTTTTCATCTAAGTTCTGGGTCGTTCACATATAATATATTTATATAATTTATATATTTTTATTAATGTAATATATGACATGTTATGAATTTTATACAATTATATAATCATTATGTACTAGTGATCATGGGGAATGAGTCACATCACATCGTGGGGATGAATGGTTGTACATACGAATGAGGGGTGATATAATTATCTTAAATGTGAAATAGAATATAAGTGGATGTTGTATATAATATTTAAGAATATATATAATTTTATAATAAACCCATATAGTTTTTATTTCTATCATTACACCCATCCATGCAATGTGGCGATGAAAAACATATAACACCGTAGCATCGAGACAGTAGGCCATAAGTATGCACATGTGGTGATTTCATTTTTCAAAGGATGGAATGAAGGTGGAATATGGTTGTTCGATAATAATAATAAGATATCAATATATATGTTATTGTGGATTTATAAACATATAATTGAAACAATAAAGGAAGGGTAAGTAGATGATGAAACGATCTTGAGAGTGTCGGTAAAGGAGATTATATCTTCATCAGTGATCTCCCTATAGATATCCTATAACACCCCATAATTTCATAGTACATTATTGTTTTAATGTAATTAAATAACTTTCACTACACGCAACACCGAGTTCAAGCGCACCATGATTTACAAAACAAGTCGTTCAAAAGCAGTGATGAATAGTATTAACTGAATTTTGATCTTTATATATTCCTTATAATTTTAGAATCCATATTATGAGTTTATTAGACAGAATGTAAGAAAAAATTATTTTTTTTTCTGATAAAAGAATTATTTTTTTCAAAATGAAATATTAACACCTTTTAATGGAGATCCCTTTTTAAATCCAATATTTGAAACATATATATATTCAATTCCTTTTAATGATTAGTGAATAATATTGTATTTTAATTTAAAAATTCCTGTTAGTCTAATTTATTTATATGGATAGATTACCATTTAAATTTTTCTAGAGTTTAATTAGAATATATTTTTACAATTTAGTCCAATTTTGTTTATTTTAATTAATTTTACTATGAAATTGGTCATAAACAAGTATCAATCTTTTGATAGTTATTGTTTCTTAAAAACACACTATTTTTAACAACAAGAATTAATTTTAAA
Source organism: Viscum album (assembly GCA_963277665.1). Lineage (NCBI taxonomy): Eukaryota > Viridiplantae > Streptophyta > Magnoliopsida > Santalales > Viscaceae > Viscum > Viscum album. The sequence continues at coordinate 899,569,021 of OY728138.1, forward strand.
TTATTTAATGGAACTTCTATGTTTTGAATTTAGAAAAATAGAAATCATTTTTGAATATGGAATATCAAATATATCTTAGGCTGAATTTTTAGTATTTTTCTGAAAAACATCAATTTTTGATGAATATTGAAACCACTTAGTAGTAGTTAATAAATTAACTTTTTTATTTAAATGAAAATTTACCACTTCTGTGATTTGAATTTTGAAAATCGATAGACATGTTTTTTTAGTAGGTAAAATGTGGTTCAAGAAGATGAAAATAATTTTTATTGAATAGTAACTTCTGACTTTTATTTTACGCGGTAAAATGTAAATAGGGTAATTAAAATTAAAAAGAATATATTGTAATAATTCAAAATTACCTTAAAACATGTACTAACCTTATTATATGAGTAATGTCTGACCATTGGAATCTTGGGGTTGATTTGTAGACCCCTTTGAGCCACTTATGAATGATAATGACACTTTAGATTAATTAATTTAAAGTAAATGAAAAATTGACATAACAAACTTTTAGTAATTAATTTTTATATTGTGTTATATATGTAATATTTTTAAGTATAAATTTTCATTGGAAATATAAATGTATTTCATATATCATTGTATTTTTTTATAATTTTTAGACATCAAATAAATTAAATTATTTATGACAGAATAATGATGCAGTATTTACCTCATTAATAAATGATTTTAAAGAATTAGATTATAAATATTAAAATAATATCCAAAACATGTCCATTTCTTATTTGATGATTTTTTTTCTACCATGAGTCATTTATCTTCGACCCTAATTATTTTTGGGTCTTTAGAAATCAAATATCATTATTTTATAAAATAATATTTTCACACTTTCCTAAAGAGCCCCTCCTCCCCCTTATAAAAGGAGACCACATTAAACCAATTTAAAATACCTCTAAATACATTTGGATTTCCTATACTCTAAAACATTAAGCTCCCTACATCCGTCTCCTCCTCCTAGAATCCTTTCCTTAGGAATAAGGCACTTCAAGAATTTTTTTTGGTTCGAACCAAATGAAGTTACCCAAATTAAAGGTAATAGTTTCTCTTAACTTCATTTATTTATTTAACTTCTCCAACCCCTAATATCATTTTATTCATTTCATTTATAAAAACACCAATATCCTCAATATACTAGTATGTTTTCATTGGATGTATTCGAACTACACATACACATTCCTCCATCTAATGGGTGAAGGATATAATGCTTCTGTAGATGGAAAACTAACGCCTCAAGAAACAATGATTGTTCAAATACCTCTTACTGCTTCTCATGGTGGAAATTATGATGGAAATTTATTTATATATGATATATATTATTTTTATTTTTTATTCATGATTTTTTATTTTTATTTTATATCATACCTTAATGGTTTCCGTTATGGGTAAACATGATAATTTCATTTGAGGAAGTGCAGACAACAGCCCCCTCAAAGTGATATGACTCGTTATTACCATATGTGGGGCGTATAAAGGATGGAGATAATGATATTATATAAGATATTATACTGGAATTATAATATAACTATGTATCATTATGTTTTAATTCCATTAAAATAAGAAATATAAATGAAATTAACATTCACTCGTACGTACGGCTTACCGTCTCCATAAACGGTGCATTTCATTTCTTCCACCAAAATGATATGTACTATTACAAATACATGTATATAATGGATATATATTATATATATGATATTTAAATCCTGAATATCATTTTAGATATAATGAAATTTTGACCATGTGAAAAACATGTAACTATAAGGTGTTCATTTTTTACTAAAGTGCCAAATATCGACAAAACGAATGTTTTTAACTTAAATGATTACATAATGTTTGTAACATGGTAAGAAGTGATATAAAAATAATAATAAACCTGAAAAAGGTTCTTAAGTAAGTATAAATTAAATTTAGTTCATTATTCAGGATAATAAATAATGAATGGGAAAAGTCATACACGAGGTAAGGGGTTTTCATCTCACTCATTATTCACGTGATATTCATGCAATATTGCCACTATTTAATTATTTATGGTGTATGTACTGACCATAATTTTATTCATTGTATAATATAATTTAATTTATGTGTATTTACATCTTCATTTTATAATTTTTCTTTCATGTGGTGTATATTTCATAAGTTACCAAATTGGTAAGGGTTAATTTCCCAATCTCTTTATTAGCCGAGGTTGTTTTTACATAAGTATCTGCTGGTACATATTTATTATCCATGTACATGTTTCATAAAATATTTTTCAAAGGGATTATTTTTAAGGTACTTCTTTACTAAGACAATATTTTATATGTTTTAAATATTTAATCTTCTAAATCATTTTCAATTATGTTAATGTTTTGAAAATTGTTTTTTAAGGATTTATTTATATTGAAATAGTTTTTTTAAAATGTTAATTCCTTTCAAAAGTTTCAAAGTGGTATGGGAATCTTTGATTAATAAATTTCTTTAAATGACATCCTTTTTAAATTGGTGTACTTTTAAATTTTTTGATGAAAATGGGATATTTTTCTCAAAGAGTTTTACAAATCAATTTCATCTATGTCAATATCCTTTGTTAGATTTTAAAATTGTTTGAAGTTGATTTATTAAGATACAAAACATAAAAATTGTATTGAAGGTTTTGTGATATGTTTGAATGTAGATGAGATATTTTTATACAATTTATGGTTTATGGTTAAAGTATTGACATTTCGTATGCTAGTTTTAATATGAATGATTATGTTATATTTCAACCTTTTCATATGAGGAATTAATTAGACTTAGTAAGTTATGGTTGGATCCCGCTATAGCTCCTTGATGCATCAGTAGGTCTCATGATACAACTAGACGTGGAATTGTCTGGGGCCTTTCCCAATTTGATATATGGTTTTGGTCGAGGCCTTAATCATTTTTAGACATCTTGGCCGAGGTCTTGAAAAAATGTTTTAGAATGTCTGGCATTATACATTCCTTCATTATGAAAATAATATTGAAGGTTCATGTGGTCATTCGACTAGTATAATGCCCATGATTATATTTTATTATGGAATTATTTACTCAACTCATATTTCGTCCATAAAAGTATTGATGTAAAATATTATTAAAGGAATGTGGTTATAATTATTCCCCATGATTACTATTTATGTTAACTTCCAATGCATTTCTTACCCTTACTGAGCGTTTGAGCTCAACCCTTTCTATGTTTTATTTTTCTTAGGATTCCAAGAAGTGTATTGTTATTGATATGCACGGTTAAGCTACGGGAATAATGGCATTCATAAAAGATTATTTATGTTGTGTTGTATGTTATGAAGTGTAATGTAACATTCATGTATGCAATCTATTTTCCAAGACTGCTAAACCGATCGGTCCTTCGGGACATGATTACTTGTAATCATGCCAATGTATTCAAATAATGAATTGACTCTGGGTAACCGAGGATGAGGCCTTACCGTTGGTATCATAGGATATTTAGAAATAACATTCAAAGAAAAATTTAAATAAACTCTGATTACAACAAATAGAAATAGGATGTACAGTGAGGATTAGTATAGAAGAACTTCCTAGAATTTTGGTAATGTAGAGATTTTGTGAGTTTTCCAAGAAAATAAATCCATGTCTGCGTACGAGTAGGTAGAGTCAGCTCTGGAACAAATGTACCTAGGGGTAAAACCCAAAAACACCGCTTTGAGCTAGAATCGAATGGAAACTAGTTCACGAAAAAAGGCCTTGTTCTACTCTTGGTTACGACACTCCTGGGGGATATGCTTATGATAATTATCATTTTATTTACAAATCATTCTGAAGGATTTACGAGTATATACCTCCTAATTTTTTTTTATGATTATGGATTATATCCATAAACTGGTCAATTTACATTAGTTATTTTACAAGTTTGTAATTATTCGTTGCAATATGTAAACTGACCTAGTGTATTCCATTGTTTAGAAATGATGCCCAGTAGAAGGAATGTGGACTCTAGCCATATATATGATCCAAAGAGTAAGAAGGATCATATCTTTCACAGTGTTATGCCAACATTTAGAAGTGAAATAGTCTCCCATGTATTCTCAACATATGAAGAAAAAGTATCATGTGTTAATAAGATAAGTAAATAATTATCTGAGTTCTATAACTTTGAAGGGGAGTGAGAGATTAAATGGATGGAAGAGATAAATATGGATAATGGTAAGAGGGAAAAGAAGGATTTTCCCATTTGTGATAACTCTGGAAGGAATCTCCTTAATAAATGCTTGAAGGGAATGGGAGTTTTTTATATGTGTGGAGGAAATGGACACCAAGTACATGATTGCAAGGGTAATTTTTTTTCCAATGTACAATTCTTCATCTACAAGGAGTTGGGACACTAAGAGTATCAATGCCCATATCATCAGAGTATACCCCAAATGTTGCTACTTGATAATAATAAAGTTATGATACTACTGAATATGAAGAGGAATGATTTTATTTCTTATGTTGTTATTAAAGTATTGCGTTATTTTCATATTGTATTACTGATGTATATGTTATTAAAATTATATATTATATAAGTATTTTACTGGAGTAATATTTCATTATAGACTTGAGATTGTTCGAAACCATGAAAAGTGACTCAATTGATGTTAAATTTTTAGAAAATATATAGTTGAGAGAAATATAAACCATAACATTGTTCTGATACTGAGGTAGTTATTTGGTAATAATACATGATTGTTTGGAATGATTATATTGGATATTCTTGAATACCATGAAACGGATTAATGATTTATATATTCCATCATTATGGGAGTTTACAACATTTTTCTATAGAAGGAGTATATCCAGTATTCTATAAGGAATAAGGGAGCATGAATGTAATATATACGGTTTTATGGTAATTCAAGATGTTACAACGTTTTAATAGAATACATGATGAAGATGTTCACATGTTATTACGTGGAAAAAAGGATCTTAATTTTGTTGACCTTATTTATAAATTCTGGACTATGAGTTTGGATAGACGTATTCTGGATAATTCTAGTTTGATATTATTTTTCGATTTCCATAAAAAGGGAAACCTAGAGGTCGGGCGGCAACCCGTCGCGTCTGGCAAGACCGTGGGACATGAACCCGCAAATAAAGAGCGACAAGGGTGTATCAGTCACCACTAGGCCACGCGATATCCTGGACTGATTAATGTATTTTTTAAAAGGTCTAGTAGATGAATTATAAATTAATTTTTTGGAACACTATACGAATAAGACAAATAGAACTCTTTTTCAAGTTCTATTATCTTTTATTGAAAAAGATGAGTTGGTGGTAGAAATTAGTTAAAGGATGGGACTCTACTTTTCAAGTATATATATGTTTATTTCCTCTCTAATTCTATGATGATTTTAATTATTAAACCTTAGGTAAAGGATCTTAAAACAAAAAATGTGTTATCCTAATACCTTATGTTTTGTTGAACTGAAGATATTTTAAATCATCATAGATTAATGGATTTGAGGCCATCAATTCAAAAATTGATTGGGACTGATGTCCTCAATCACTCCCTATAAATATTTATGTTCATCCTCCAATTATGTGTCTCTGATTTCCACCATTGTTCTCCTAATCAAGATCATATTTTGGTTGTGACTTTTTCATTCACCTTTTCCTCTTATTAAGACTAAATATTATTAACCCAATTTCCGATGTGGGTTTTCCCACAAAGGTATTTTCTATTTTCAACCTTTTATTTTTGAAGAACAATTTCAAATTCCGAGAACTCTATTTATTGAAGGATTATTAATATAACACCCCAAGATTTTATTGTATGTTATTTCTTCAATGTAATTCATTAACATGTACTACACGAAACACTGAGTTCAAGCGCACCACGACTTACCAAACTAGTTCTCGAAAAGTGGTTTTGAATAGTATTAACATAATTTTTAGCTTCACATAATGATTATAACTTTGTAATCCATGTTATGAGTTTCTTAGACATAATGTAAGAAGAAATTTATTTTTTCTAAATAAAGGATGTATTTTTTTTATATGTAATTTTAACACCTTTTAACAGAGAACCCTTTTTAAATCTAATAATTGAAACATATATATATTCAATTTTACTAAATAAATTTATTCTTTAGAATGGGGACATCAAAATTTACTTTATGTAAATTTTTGGAATTTATTCGATAAAGATCAATTTTTGATGAATAGTGAAAAATATTGTATTTTAATTCAAAAGAGACTTTTAAGCTATTTTATTTATATGGATAGATTATATTTTTAAGTGGTTTTAAAGTGTAATTAGAATATATTTTTACCATTTAATCCAATGTTATAAATTGGAATTAATTTCACTTTGAAATTGGATATAAACAAGTATCAATCATTTGATAGTTATTGTTTCTTAAAAACACCCTATTTATTTTAATAATGGGAATTAATTTTAAATTAATTAATTCAACTTCTATGTTTTTAAATTTTAAAAATATACATCATTTTTTAATTCAGAATATAAAATATAGCTTAGGATGAATTTGTTTTCTGAAAAACTTCGATTTTTGATTAATAGTGAAACCACTTAGTAATAGTTAAAAACTGACATTTTAATTTAAATGAAAATTTACCACTTATATGAATGAAATTTCTAAAATCATAAATAAATGTTTGTTTTTAGTATGTAAAATGTGGTTCAATAAGATGAAAAATAATTTTTTGGTGAATAGTAACTTTTGAATTTTATTTACCGCGGTTAATGGTAAATGGGGTAATTCAAGGTAAAATAAATATTGTAATAACTCAAAATTACCTTAATACATGTCCTAACATTATTGGATGAGTAATGTCTAACCATGGACATCCTTGGGTCTATTTTGGGACCCCATTGATCCACTTATGAATTATAATGACATTTTAGATTAATTAATTTAAAGTGAAGACAAAATTGACATAAACAAAAATATTTTAGTAATTAATATTTATATGGTGTTATATAAGTAATAGTTTTTACTATAAAAATTAATTTTAAATCTAAAAAGATTTCCTAAATCATGGTAATTTTTATAATTTTTATACTTTGAAGAAATTAAATTATTTATGACCCAACAATGATGCATTATTTACCTAATAAAGAAATGATTTAAATAAATTAGATTATAAATATTAAAATAATATACAAAACATGTCCAATTCTTATTGGATGATTTTATTTCGACCATGAGTCATCTTATCTCCTACCCTATTTATTTTTTGACCTTTATAAACCTAATACCATTATATAATAACATAATATTTTCACACTTTCCTAAAGAGCCCCTCCTCCCCCTTATAAAAGTAGACCACTTCTATCCAATTCCTCACACCTCTCAAACCTTTAGGAGCGCCCAAAATCAAAAACAATAATCTCCCTATATTCCTCTCCTCCTCCTAGAAGCCATACCCTAGGCATAAGGCACTTCAAGATGTCTATTCGGTTCAAACCAAACGAAGTTACCCAAATTAAAGGTAACTGTTTCTCTTAACTTCTTTTCTTTTGTTTTACTTCCCCAAACCCTAATCTCTTTTTATTCCTTTATATTATACCAACACAAGTATCTTAAATATACTAGTATTTTTTTTATTATAAGTATTCAAACAACACTTACACATACCTCCATCTAATGGGGGAAAACATAATGTTTCTCTGGTTGGAAAACTAACACCTCACGAAACAATGATTGTTCAATTACCTCCTAACACATCTCATGGTCGCCATTAAAATGGAACATTATTTATATATGGTATATATTATGTTTATATTTTCTTCATGCTTTTTTATTTTTCTATTATATCATATCTTAATGGTTTCCATTATGGGTAAATGCGATAATTTCATTTAAGGAAGTGCGGACTACCGCCCCCTCAAAGTGATATAAATCGTTAATACCATATGAGGGACATATAAAGGATGGAGTTAATGATATTATATATGATATTATAATTGAATTATAATATACCTATGTATCATTATTATTTAATTCAATAAATATAATAAATAGAAATGAAATTAGCGTTCATGCATACGTACGACTTGTCGTCTCCATGAACGATGCATTTTGATTTCTTACCCAAAATGATATGTACTCTTATAAATAAATTTATATACTGGATATATATAAAATATATTATATCAAAATCATGAATATAATTCTGGTTATAATGAACTTTTGACCATGTGAATACCTTGTAACTATAAGATGTACATTTTTGACTCAAGTACCAAATATTGACAAAACAAACATTATTAACTTAAGTGATTACATAATGTTTATAACATGCTAATAAGTGATATAAAAGTAATAGTAAACATGAAAAAGGTTCTTAATCAATTATAATTTATCTTTAGTTTATTATTCAGGATATTAAAGAACGAACAGGTCATGTTGGACACGAGGTAAGGGGTTTTCATCTCACTCCTTATTCCCGTGACATTCATGCTATATTGACACTATTTACTTTTTTTGTGGTGTATGTACAGAACATAATTATATTCATTGTGTAATACACTTTAATTTATTTTTATTTACATTTTCATTGAGTGATACTTCTTTCCAGGGGTGTATATTTCAAAAGTTACCAAATTGGTATTGGTTAATTTCACAATATCATTATTATATGTGGATGTTTTTACGTAAGTACCTATTGGGAAATATATAGTATCCATGTACATGTTTCAAAAAAGAGCTTTCAAAGGGATTTTTTTAACATACTTTTTTACTAAAAGATCATTTTAAATATTTTAAATATTTATTCTTCTAAATCGTTTTCATTAATGTCCATGTTATCAAAATGGGTTTTAAGTATTTATTTATATGGACATTAATGTTTTAAAAATGTTAATTCCTTTGAAAAGTTTCACAGTGGTTTGGGACACTATGATTCAAAAATGTCTTTAAATGTATTCCTTTCTAAATTGTGCAATTTTAAATGTTTTCATGAAAATGATATATTTCTATCAAAGTGTTTTACAATTTAATTGCATCTATTTAAACATCCTTTGATGGATTTTTAACTCGTTTGAAGTTGATTTATTATGATACAAAAATTAATTATTTTATTGAAGGTTTTGTGATATGTTTGACTGTGGATGTGCTATTTATATACCATTCATGGTTTATGGTTAATATATTGACATTACATATGCTAGTTTTAATATGGATGATTTTTTTATATTTAAACCTTTTCATTTGTGGAATGTGTTGGACTTAGTAAGTGACGGGTGGATCCCGCTATAGATCCTCGATGCATCGGTAGGTATCATGAGACAACTAGATATGGAATTGGTCGAGGCCTTACCCAATTTGATATATGGTTTTGGCCATTACCTTAATAATTTTCAAACGTCTTGTTTGAGGTCTTGACCAAATGTTTTAGAATGTACGACATTATACATTCCCTCATTCAGAAAATAATATTGATGGTTCATGTGGTCATTCGACTAGTAGAATACCCATGATTATGTTTTATTATGGAATTATTTACTCAGGTCATATTCCTTCCATAAAAGTATTCATGTTTATTATTGGTAAAGTCATGTGGTTTAAATTATTCACCATGCTTAATATTTATGTTATCATTCATTGTATTGCTTACCCTTACTGAGCGTTTGAGATCACCCCTTTCTATGTTTTATTTTTCCCAGGATTCCATGAAGTGTATTGTGATTGATATGAATGGTTAAGCTAAGGGAATAATGGAGTTCATAAAAGATTATTTGTGTTGTGTTGTATGTTAAAAAGTGGAATGTAACAGTCATGTATGTAATCTATTTTCGAAGTCTACTAAACCAATCGGTTATTTGGGACTTGATTGCTTGTAATCCTGCCAATGTATTAAAATAATGCACCAACATTGGGTAACTGTGGTCGGGGCATTACATCTCCTCTTAGGGACACTAGATATGGTAATTTGAGAAGACCTTAACCTATATAATTTATCCATGGAAGTTGATAAGTAAAATGTGAAGGATATATACAATATTTATGTCTCAATGAGATGTGATTAATTGAGGGAGGAGGTTCACTTTTATAATTGATGTGCGGGAACCTATATATTTTCAAAAAATATTAATTTATAATAAATTCAATAACATTACAAATACAACCAAAATTAAAAATATTCAAATATTAGATGGAATAAGGTTTTAATGTCATAAACCAACATATTTTGGACATGTTTTTGAATAAATTTAGAACATATCATTTTATTATCCCATTTTTATCATATTTTATTTTTAACTAAGGTAAACTATATTTTAGTATTTAGGGGTTTTATTTTTTACTTATTTGATTTAAATTGAATAATAAATGATCGATTTATTAAATTTTATATTATATTATAATTTAATTATAAATAATTTTTATGAATTTTAAATAATTCATAATACATTAATTTAAAAAAATATCTACTATTTCAATTTTGATCCTATTAATTTCTTAAATTTTAAAAAATATCAATTTAATAAGTTAAAGTAAGAATGAAAAATATTTTGTTATATCACCAAGAGGTCTGGGTCATCTATAAAATTAATTTATTCCAATAATTATCTCATATTATATTTATTTTAATATTATATAAGAAATTTGTTTGATATTTCCATTAGGAAAATAATTTCTAAATAAATTTTGTGTAATTATTTAATATATTTATGAGTTCAATAATATTTGAAAAAAAATAACTCATTGAATATATATCTATTATCATTATGAATAATATTTATAGTTTAATATATATTCTATTTAACCCTATGCTAAATAATATTTTAATTAAAACATGAAGGTCACATCTTTAGATTTTCATTAAATAAATTATTATAATTATTATAATTTTATTCATGTGACCAATTTTTTTTTGAAATAAATACACATACTGATATTTTTACATTAAAAATTTACATAAATATTTGATCATTACTTGACTTTAACCATGTGGAAATATAAGATATATTAAGGAAAAAAAGTGGAATTACGTTTGTTTCTTTATTTAAATATTATATATGAAATTTTAATGTACAATTGACCTTTTAATGACTTAATTTAGATCCTTAAGTGTTGGGGGTACAATTTCATTTATCAACTAATGTTTTTACATTTTTAGTGTCATTTTATATTCATTATAATTTTATTTTCATCCCAAATTACATAATTTAACCTTTACCATGTTAAAATAATATACCATGGTTATAATTCGTAATGGTAAAAAATATAAGGTAAATATTTTATAAATACGGACCATATGAATCAAAATTTGGAATCAGTTTTTCAGAATCAAAACACACAATTTTTAGAATTTAATTTCAAATAAAACCTATCAAATTCCATGAAAGATAGTTTTTCTAAAAATTGTATTTTTATGACAATGAATGATTTCATAATAAAATAGTGTTTAAAATAATTTTCAGAAACCATAATTGTAATATATTAAATTAAAATGATCTAATTTAAATTTAATACTAATTAAAAACATAATTTGTCATTGTAAATACTTTTAATGAAAAATAGAGTTTCTTTAATATTAATCAGTATTTTACTAAAACATGAAACTTACACGAAGAACAACCAAAATTTATCCAAATAAAATATGGAAATCACTATATAAAATAAGAATATTATAAAAATTAAAATTGTAATAAATTAGATTTACAATGGGTTCCCTATTAAAAGTAGATAAAATTACACTTTTGGAAACATATATCTTTTTATTCATGTAATTTTATTTATTCAAATAATATTCATATATAAAATATTAAATGAATATAAAATATATTTAATTGAATATATAACATATTTAATTCATTAATATTATTCCGTAATTGTAACTAATTTTATTAATAATGAAAAAATGTCATTAGGAGTAAAAATAATTCGATTGGTTATTATTTTTGTCTCTAATTAACCAATGAATTATCAACATGTTTTCATTAGTCAGTTATTCTTATTTATTCTCACCAATTTAAAGTATAATATATAATTTTAATTTAATACTATCTCATAGTTCATTTAAATTCACCATTTCGTGTAATGAATGATATTTAAGAATTATGAAATTTTTAGAAAATTTAATTAAAATATCGAGATGTTGAAAAGAAATTACCAAAGAAAGAAAAACATACCAATAGATAATCTTCACATGCTATAATAAATTAAAGACAATACATATAAAAAACCAATTCCCAACGGATTTTCTAAGAGTGGATCAAAACTAGGGAATCCAAAAAATAGAGAGGGAAGATAAAGATGAATATAAAGAAAAATTGACCATGAAATCCAAAGGACTCGCCTTAGAATATTGGGAAGGAATCCAATGACTATATATATCCAATGTATTGGGGCTTGGGAGGCCCTATCATCTAGAATGGTCGAGAAAGGGGTAGGATACCAAAAAATATGTTAAAAAGAGGTAGGGAAAATATGGAAATTCAATTTTTTAATACACCCACGGTAGTCACATGGTTTTACCGCACAATTTTCCAAACCATACACTAATCGAGAACACCCTACTTGAGAAGGAGGAAAGACGCATGATTTGGAAGCATTTTTCGGAAAAACATTTAACTTCCATGAGTAATGGTTATGTAAAATTAGATATCCTCCTCAAATTCTTGCCTCACAATTTCCCCTAACAGTTCCCAAGATGTGTGCCTAGTCACTACAACTAAAATGAGGCCACATAGTTTCTCATTAGATTCACATAGAATGGTACAAACCATTCTAAAAACACTATAGAAAATTTTTTGAAGAATGAATTCAGTTGAAAACACCCCTTCCAGAACAAGCATCTTGTTTTACACTCAAACCATGCACTCAAATAATCCACAATGCAAAAAACATCATAAACCTTCAAACCTCAAAAATCAACAATGGGATCTCAACCCGAAAATCAAATGAAAGATCCAAAAAATAAAATATTAAATCATAAGGTAAACTATGGTTGGGGTTTGAATTTTACCTCCACCACAAAATCATTTCTCCATAATAAATTAATCTAGCTGAAGGAGGAAGAAAACTAAATCTTGAAACTAATCAAATTCGAACAAAATAACATGCCTCAAAATGAAATTTCACCTCCACAAGTAACACTTAATCAACTCTAAGGAAAAATTAAAAGATGCGAACTATAGGGAAATTCAAAGAGATGGTTCTCCCCAACCCAATAACCCAAAAATCACCACAACAACGACAAGGGGAATCCTAATATGAACTAACCAAAGAACCCCCTGCCCCATACATGCCAACACCAACCATAAGGGGACTCTAGAGAATGAAACAGCAAACCAAGTAGTGAAGAACCAAATGAAATATTTCCTCAATTAAAAAACATATCAAAAAAAAATCCAAACAAAAAACCAATACATATCTCTTAGATTAACCACATAGACTTCTTATATTGAAGTACAATAAAAAATGATTCACCGAAATGTGACAACATAACCGTTCTTAATAAAGATAATCATAAAAAAATTGGAAACCCCCATAGAGATACATCAATCAATTTCAATAAGATATTAGAGATAAACACTATGATAGATTCCCCACACCTAGTCATTCCTCACACAATAAAGAGCATTGCTTCAGGGCCTATTCTTGGAAAAATAATTCGTTGAAGCATCTACATTCCCATAGTAAGACGGTGAGATACTTTAGTTGAGATATCCCATTAAAGAAATTTTTCGTTAAGAAAATATCTAGTTGAATCATGCATCCACATCAATGAAAAATAATAAAAATTTGATGACTAGATGGAATTTAATTCATGATATGACCACACTTGAATCAAAAGAACGAGTGGTCTAGTGAATGAGAAAATAGAACAGACAATGAAGAGCCCAAAAAAAGAGTAGAGATTAAATCTAATCCTTTAATTCTGTCTATTGATAAATATCGGCCAGCTCCCTCAAGTGATCAACATGGGAATTCATTATCCACTAAAATTTCTCAACACTAAAGATCCCATCTATATTACTTTCCTTTAAATCATCTAGTATGACCCACTAGATATGAGGTTTCTTAATGAATTTACATGGTATCCCATCTTGTAAAATATGATAGAATGATCACCTTGCCCTGATCCAAACCAGTTATTTAATTAATCATAGGAAATTATCCAACAATATAACAGTAGTACATCCTAACAATCTCAAAACATGTTCACCATTCTCAATCTACTCTGTAGCCTCTAACAGACCTTGGCCAGAATGGAAAATTGACAAGGACCCTTAAGAACTCAAGTTTCTGAACCCACTGGGTGTTTGAGAAGAACCAAAAGCTGTATGAGACTCACTAAAATTTCAGAAGAATTTTTTGGAGCCATAATATGAACAAAAATAATTATAAAACCAAATCAAAATAAAAAAAATTCAATAAATGAAACAACTCAACCCAAAAAATATATCAAAACCCCCAATACCAATGGGTAAAAGCACAATTATCCTTCCCCTTCCAACACCACATTACCCCATGGAGAATTTCTGAATACCAAATAAAAATTTTCAAAACCAAATCATATAGAAAGTACTATTTTAATATAAGAAAAAACCTTGATATATTTTATGTTTTGAATACCCTTTTCTAAAAATCATATTAAATTACTAAATTGACCCACCTTAGCCTAAATAAAATGAAAAAATGTATCACACCACAACTCCCGTAATAATGAACCAGTGACCATACAAAAACTGATCTCATGGTTTTGTGGACCATATCCCATGAAATAACCAACCAATATGAGTATCTTGAACCTTGGACTGAAGCTCCACTTGGGTCACTAATACACAGAATGAAATTGTGAAAACCCACTTCAACTCCATTTTCCTTCCCCAAAAACAGACCCAAACCATAGAATGATATACTAACATCCCAAAATACCAATGAAACTCATGGATCAGAACTTTAAGGATTCATGAAATTATTCAATACAAACCTCTCGAGTCTTAAAATTCATAATCTCAAAAAAAAAACTAATGCCCCAAAATAGAAAGGGCTCCTCTAATTACATTTTGATGTGAAACAAGTCGTGATTCCATCTAACCCGACACCAAACCCAGCCCATGACAAGGCCCATGATTAATTCTTAATCTTACTAGGATGGATAATATCATAAAAAATCAATGATATCATATAGGTGAAAATTTAGAACAACAACAATGATGATCAAATAACTAAAACATATAACACAAGATAACCAATCATAAATGAATATAAATAAATATATACCCACATACAAATATAAAAACATTTGAACAAAAAAACAAAAAAACAAAAGTAAACCCGAATAGGAACCAAACTATATCTCTATGTGAAATCTTGGTCACCACAAAACATAAGACATTCCTTGTCCTAATGAATACTTGAACAACAACCCAAACCTACAAAACAACATGGGTATACCGATGTTGAGTGGCATAAGTAGGGTGTGATAATAAATATATTAGTATCTAATCACCATATATTCCATACATTTACTTACACAAAATATTTAGTAAACACTAGTTTGATATACATTAAGATAATATGGTTTTGTCATTTTTATTGAATCCAAACAAATTTATTCCTTTTTAAAAAAATTTATTCCACATTCCAAATTTCAAACTATATTTCCATATTAAGAAAAAACTATTTATAAACACAACAAAAATAGAAATTACAAATAAATTCTCACAAATTAAATACTAAACATAATGGAAATTATACAAGAAAACATGAAATAAATGGGAATCAAAACAAGGAACAAGAGAAACAAAATTGAACATATAGATAAATAATCAAGGACATCTCCAAACAATATCTAGAAGAAATCTATAGCCCTACTCAGGTTGGAATCACCTTATAGTGTATGTTTCTGCTCTATAGTCAATAACCAACTGGATTATCTAAATTCTCATCATAATTGGAATAAACCACCTAGACTCTCAACAAATACTATGATACTAACTCATATAATCGAGGATAATAATAAATTTTCACTCAAACCACTATATGAAACACATGAATCCCATGATAATAGGACATGTTTAATGATTATGTAATCACATGAATTAAAAAAATTGTTTCCCATACAAGACATCATTCCATCGTTTCCCAAACATCAACACCACTTTCGAGGAGTCCCTCTCCATACATGGACAACTATAGTGGTGCATATAACACATAATTCCATCTAAATGTTCAATCCAATCATATATATCATTTCACTTGATAAACACTTACCCAAAACACCACATGTTACCAATTAAGCGATTATGATTTCAAAACCTATCTCTTTTTCCAAAAAAACACAAAATATTTAATGAAACCATAAAACAAACTCAATGGTTCCAAATGAAATTTTATGTAATTTAGAAACAAATCCACACCACAAGATTCTAAATAAGACATGATTTAGAAAAAATCAATGGAAACCATATTTTAACACATTAGAAAATTGTATAACAATTTCGAATCCAATAAAATGTTTGGAAAAAGAAATGGGGATTAAAATAACTATATTAGACGAGGAGGGTTAGGGAAGAGAAGATATTGAAGAGGAAAATATTTGAAATCTAGATACAAGAGGATTATTATATATTGAAATCCATCATCATTTGTGATTCCATCCATATGATCACCCTAAAAACATTGGATTTTACTCACATCTAATAGAACTCATAAATCATCACTAAATTGAAAAATTACCTTTTCAAGAATAGGAAATATCCTTTCAACAATTTAATACTGAATAATTAAATCTACAAATCAGACCCCAAAACCAATTCAAAATTTAAAAAAGTTACAAAAACACAATAAATTCAAAAATCACCCAAAATTAACAAAATTAATTTTATAATACCAGTTGACATTTCATTAAACACCATCCATCCATATATATAGTGATAATCATTGAAATTAATTGGAAACCCAGTTTTATGAAATTAACATTAGTAAAACACCATAAAGTATGATAACAAACTGAAGAATGAATATCACTTTTAAAAACAATTTAGTAAAGTAGAAGAATATATCAACATGCTTTGAAATAGAAATGTATAAAAACGTACCTCAAAGGCATGAAATCACAAAATAACTATGGGAGAAGGAAGATCAAAATTAAAGAGACAATACTCATACCATATATTGAAAGAAACAAAATATATGCTTTATCCATCTTCCATAGGCTTTATCCAAGATAAAATAATAGTAATAAAAAATATGAAACCAAAAGGTAAGAAGATGAAGTGGAGAAAAAAGATAACTAAATTGAAAGTAACACTCCTTATAATATTCAGGACACAACAACGGGATGCTAAGATAAAAAATAAGTGGGTTTTGGGAGTCCCAATCATGTTTATGGGTCAATAAAGGGGGAGGGGATCTAGATAGTATTCGAAAATAGGGAGGGAACACATTATAATTCACGATTTCTTACATTTTGGTAGGTCGTAGGGTTTGGCCACATGTTTTTCCAAACTCTGCGCCAATTGTGTTCACCATACTAGAGAAGGTGAATAGTGCAACTGGATTCCTACATATAATGAAAAACAATGCACCGATTATGAAAACCATAAAATTTTAGATCCCACTACATACATTCTACAGGGTTTCCACTTACCATATGAATATTGTTGGCCTAGTTTCTAACCCCAAAAGGCTGCAAAATTTATCCTTCGCCTTACACGGTTTGGTCCAAACCAAGATCAAACCATAATATTACAAACTAAACATAATAATACTTATACATTAACAATTCACATGGTCTACCCACAACCCATACACTAAAAACAGTTAAAATAAATATATTAGGATATATCAATATAAAAAACATCCTATAGAGAGCTCAACTAAACCACAACTAAAATATCCAACACTAAGAAAAGAATACAATAAAAGAAAAAACACTATGAAAGTGTGAAAGTAATAGTTTATTTCCATTACAACCTTTCAAAAAAAATCATCTAATTTAGACAATTATATTCAATTATTTGTAAAAATATATCCCCATTTAGTAGTCTTCGTAGACACACCATATATAAAACCATTATTCAAATCCTTGGTAAAGAAAACATATGGAAGGGTGAGATCATATTCTCATTAATATTAAATATTAGAGATTTAAATATGAGTTTATATGAAATAATTATACAAGAGTAAGGTTATGGGAAATCAAACATATTATATGAAGTTCAAACCCTACTTGTCAATGATCATAAACATGAGTCATGGAATATTGAATAAAAGTTTAATAAAAATGAATCATAATATAATCAAAGAATATTTTCCATGAGAGAATAATATTTTAATAAAACATAACATTTTATTCTCAGATCTAATATTACTATATTTTTAACAAGTATAAATATAAAAATTATAAATCATTAAAGTTGGGAAATCAGGTCCTTATATAAACTTATGGAAATGAAACAATGTCCACAAATTAAATTATGGACATGAAAGATAGGTCCCCGCATAATTATTTTTAATATGTAATTAGGATCATGAATACAATTGTGAACAATTAATCAGTTTTAAAAATAATAGTGTGGACATGAAAGATTGGTCCATGCAAAACATCATAGTAGTCAAGGTTCACTACTATGACTATTATAGTGGACATACACTATTACTGAACCAAGATCAAACACTATTATATTTATATCTATCTCATGAGATATAAATCATTCACCAATTCATTAGAGGGAGATATAAATCCTACTTGCATTTGGTTATAACATAACCCCCAACCTTGGTTATAACCTAACCGCCATCACATAATGAAAAGTATACACATGTGTTTCACAAGATCATAAACCAATAATCATATCAGAACCCAAGATATGAAATGGGATTCATAAAAATTTCATCATAACATATCCAATGGAAAATATACAGGTTTCATAATCATTTCATAATTTCATCTTATCATAACCCATTGGAAGAGAAAATCCTTTCATAATCATTTTATCACTGTATAACGCATGGTATAGAAATGGTTTTCATAAAATTTATTTAATCATTAAAATAAAACATTAGTTGAAATAGTAATAATGGTATCCTTCAATCGTGTCCCCAGTAAATAATAAGTAAACCCAAATTACATTATCTTATATAGAGAAGGACTTTTATAGAAAACATGTAACCTTTCGTCAGTAAAATAAAACTTTTTTTAAATATCATTAAAAAATAAAAATCATTTTAATAAAAAAGTTATATAAAATTAATAACGTTTAAATAAATATTAAAAAAATTATTTAAAACATTTCTTGTAAAAAAATTTAATTCTTTTTTGAAAACTATATTATAAAATATAAAACACATTAAAAATGCATTTAAAGTTACAATTATTGATTAAAAATTTAAAAAAATCCCTAATATAAAGGAAAAAAGTTTTATTTGAAAATATAATTTAAAAATGGTAAAGGAATCTAGAAATAATTTAGTATTCATGATAGCAATAAATAATATCCCTTCCATTCATGTTAAAATAAATGTCTCTTTTATCATTTTCAATAAAATTCAATCATGTATTTTTTAGAAAATAACATAAATATTCCATTATTTTTTTAAACAACATTAAAAAATGATTAAAATTATCTTTGCATACTCATATGGGATTAATAAAACATTTTTTATAACTCTTTTTGATAACAAAGTTTGGGATTAAAATATATATCAAACCACATAGAGAAATAATGTTTGATTTTTTTAAAGAACATATTCTTAATTATATTTAGTACAAAAGATTGTAAAAATGGAAACATTAAATAAAGAATTAATTAATATACATAAGAGAATAAAAATAATTTATTTTCTCGAGTTATATCTTATGAATAATTATATGAAAATATTATAAAAAATCTTGATAAAAAATAGACTGAAACACAAATTCATTAAACCATTTGTAACCATAAAACATAATATCCATGAAATAATAACAATAAATGATAACTATAATATTATTAATATATTTATATTTATGGTAACTTATTTCAATGATATCATATAAAACTCATATATTAAGATATGCAAAAATCATAACTTATGTCCCAAATAAGCAAAATTGAGAGATAAATCCCTTACCAATTTGATAAAATTTTAAACAAAAAAAATCTGAAAAGAGTATTCCTAAATTTCATATTTAAATAAAAATAATTTCAATTAAAATATTCATAATATATATTTATTAGATTTATATACACCACATAAAAGTAACACATGGTGAATACGAAATTTATATCAATGAAGATAAAATTGATTATGAAATCCCTTACCTTATGTATTGACTTTTTTCATACTCATTCAAAAATATTGTATAATAAATATAGGTTTATTATAAATATATTTAATAAGAATATTATTATATATAATACCATATATGATTTCATTATGAAATTTCAGTACAATTTTATTGATAATTCCATTCTGATGTTACTTTTTGGGTAATAGCTTCTATTCTTCATATATGTTTTGATTTTTTTTATATTTATAGTCCTCTTAATTTGATCATCACTCCATCATATCCAGAATTATAACCATGATAAAATTAACATATATATATATTATGTTTATATTTATATTTATATTCATCCATAAAATTTACTGATAAAAAATGAAATACACTGATCATGGAGATGGTAGATCGTACATATGATTGAGAAATATTTTTTTATTTACATTTATTTTAAAATAAGTAAAATTAATAGATATATACTATTATTCCCTAATCATATTTATATCATATATATATATAACATATTTTTATTAAACCCATCATTAATTAATTCCATGTAATGTGTTAATGAATCACATCGCTTCATGAGGAAATAGTCCATTGTGCACACTAGGGATGTTAATGTACTCCCAAAAATGGAAATCATGATGTTTTGTGGGATATAAAAATTTAAAAATAAAAATTACCTCATAAATATATTAGATAAATAATAATTTCATTATTAATTCAAATCATGAGAAGTGTCAAAGAAAAAATGGGTGATATAAGTTCACGAGCCGGTTGTCATCTATACATATCAATGATGAATTCATAACCAATTCGATGGATTTGTAGATTGTTGTAGGTTATTCCCAACACATAAATACTCATAAGTGTATGGATGTAAATAAGGATAAAATATAATTTTTTTATAATTATAATTAGAAGGTGTATAGGATGTAAAAAAGGAGAAAAAATCATTGATAAACATTACATATTTTCAGGTATCCTCTTTTGTTTTGAAGTAAAATCCATCCTATGATTTATTTAAACAAAAAAAAAATAATTATATGATGTTTTTATGGATTTTTGGATTTGATTTAGCCTAGAAATGGCCGATCCAAAGTGGTTTTATAGAGTAAGGAATAGAGGAGAGGGGTGAAATTTTCAAAGTGGTGGACTGGATATACATGTAATGTTAAAAATAAATAATTTCTCCCACATTTTTTATATGTAAATAGGGTCCAAATAAGGCCATAATAGGACCATACACGTTTAATGACTAAAATATTTCTATATAATAGTTTTTGTAGACGTTAGATGATCATTTCTACCCATAACGTTTTAGTTTAACCATTATTAAACCTTTTTTCTCCTAACCTATAGTAAATGATTTTTACTACATTCATTATTTAATTTGGTAAAAACTATATTTAAATTACTAGAAATTATAAATAAATTTGATTCAAATTATGGAAACTATTTTTTCCAAATTACATTCACACATTTGGTAAAATTTTACAAGAAATTAATCTTATAGATACGATTGAAAAATGAGTTTATAAAGTAATAAAGTCCAAAAAACATGGAATGATATTACATGAAAATATATTTTGAAATTTAATATAATGACCTAAATTGTATTAATTGAAATAAAATTAATATAATTTTAATTGAAATTAAAATAAAATATATTTTAAAATAATAAATAATTTAAAAAAGGGAATGTTTTAATTAAAGTTCAATATTCTTCAATTATCATAAAAAAAGTGGCCATTGCAAAGAAAATCCAAAAAATTCACCAAAAAATAATTTTTATATTATTATTTCAAAAATGATATTTATTTAACTAAATAATTTTCTATTTTTTTAAAAAAATTCATAAGTGACCAAAAATGTTACAAGCATGTTTTTTTTTTAAATTTTTTTTATCATAGAATAAAATTTACTTATTTAGTGTCTATAAAACTTATAAGATAAAATTTTATCATTTTGATGAATATATAATATATAAATTTTAATGAAAACATTAAAAACGTGATTTAATTTATTTATTGATATAAAAAATATGTTTACGCAAAAAAATTATAGAAATATTTACTAATAAATTTGAAAGGATTATATTTTAATTTTTAATTAATTATTCACCTAAAAATGTATTATATATATAGATGAGTAAACCATAATCTAATAATTTGGATAATATTATTCATAACCACCATTATAATGTCTATACGACATCTATTATATCATGTAATATTATTTTAATAATATGTTATGTTTCATTTAAACGCATCGTTTCCTGTAACCGAAGATGAACATAATGTTCTTTATAAAGAAAAATATAATAATGAATAAATTAATTTGAAAAAGATATTTTATAATATATTTGTGTGTTAAAACTAATTATGTATTCTTTTTCATACTAAATGAGTATTTTAGTAGTCTTTATTTAATAAATAATCTTATATATACCATATAGTTTAATGATATTGTATTTTAACCACTCTTTATGGATGAAGAGGAAGATTAAAAAGGGAGGTATAGTTTTCACAAATTTTAATGACTATTAAAAATTCTAAAATTATAAAAAATTACTTGTTTATTAAATCAAATTTCATTCACATAGATTTAGTTAGAAACAAATCTATGAACTCACAATTATATAAATACTTGATAGGTAACATAGTGAAGATAATAATCAAGGTCCTTAATATAAAACAAACACAATTAGAGATGAATTTGGTGCAGGGTAGAATTTTTTAAGACTATACATTAAAACGATGAAGAATTTATATTATATAAATGGATACAGAACAATATTTAATTGAAAATTATACATAGTTTTCATAATAATATAGGAAATCATAAAAATATATTCCCTTGGGAGCATTGTATAATATTATGAATTTAATAAAGACTCAAAATGTAATGTATGGATGTTTACTTTAAAAAAATTCTGATTTGTATACCATGTTTTATATTTCAATGGTCGTAGAATTGACTGAATCTGAATAAAATTAACAAGGAATTGAAAGAATATTCTAGGACTATGAGATTAAAATTAGGTAAATCATTTATTTCTATGTAGGGTTATAATGTGGTAGTGAATCTTTCCAAAAAATGATTCTATCAATTTCAATCGAAGAATATTGAAGTAACGAGATGTAATTATGGAAGTTGGTATTTTTTAAAATTTTCACACATTAGAGTTTAATATATAATTCCTTACTACATACAATGTAACACTATTAAATTTGTATAATACATTTGGGATAATGAAAAATTAAAATTATTATAATTTATAATGATGTAAAAAGATGAACACAAGATTGAAACAGATATAAATAATATTGAAAAAGTATTATATGATAACATTAATCTGTAATACTTACCTATGAATCAAACTTCAATGGATATAGAGTTATTTTTTCATCAGTTTCTTAATATATCTATTGGAATTAGTGAAAATAATTAATGAACATTTCCCAATATTGTAGTCACAGACAACATATAGATAGAAAACGTTGAAAAATTGATATCAATGAAATACCTGAGCTAGTGGGAAATGGAGAAGAAGGAAGGGATTAAATTATAACATGTTAACCAGTCATGGAAGATTACTACCATTCCTTAAAAATATTGATCTATTAAAATTAATGCTACAATGAAACAAATATTATGATGATGTTGTAAGATATATTCACTAAAGAAATAACAATTATGCCAGAAATGTCACCAAACAATGGATTATATTATCACATGATTTATTATTATTTTTATAGTATGCGTGACTAATTATTGCCAATTTTACTTGAATTATGTTTCATTATTTTATATCAATTTTTTTTGTTTCATTTAATGTGATGATGTGTGGTTGATTTAGTAAAACATAATTGAGTATAACAATTCAATTAACATGTGTGGCGTCTATCAAAACAATTGTAAAGGATGGATCCATAGAGTTTTAATTAGCATTATCTATTAATTTTAGGGATGCACAATATATTTTCATTCCATTACAATGTTAAAATTAATGGTTTTTTGAGAATCTAATTCATATACAATTAAATATCACCCAAGAAGTTCAAGACTATATCTAATTATGTTCTTTAAAATGATGTTATAGTTAGTTCATGAATTCCATTTAAAGGAGATTTTCCCACCTGATGTGTTTAGTAATTTTTTTTTCATCGATGGATACATTTGAATATAATTTCCATTTTTTTCATACTATTATATCTCTATGAATCATAGTGTTGTAAAATATATTACATTTTTAGTGATTTAAAATAAAATTCATGGAATTTTATAATCAGAAAAATTAATAAACCATGTAGTTAATTTTTATATATGTTGTATTATATTAGTAAAAATTATTTTTCTTAATAACCATTTAGTGGTATAAAATCTATTTCTAGAAGTAATTATTATGACAGATATTGAAAAATAGAATCATGTAATGAGTTGTACCCAATAAATGATATTTTTTTAAAAAGTAAATCAATGTCTGTATAAATTTTAATAATGATTAAATGATTTGGATAAACATTATGTGTTTTTAATAAATAAATTTTCATCATAAAATTTTAATTTTCACATTATTATCTTTATAATATACGGTTATGGTTTATATAAATTATATTTCTATGTGGAGAACCATGATGTGGAAAAAATTAACAATTCATATATTAATCCACGACCCTTGAACAACTACTTATAGAATAATTTTTGAATTGGACCCATTTTCTATTTAATTTTTAATATTTGATTAATTGTCTATAATAATTGTTTTTCTTAAGAAACCAAATCATGGTTCTTGGTCACCATTTTTATAAATTTAAAAAGGAAATATTCTAAAAATTAATTTGGAATAAATCTTTCATTCCCAAAATTACAATCATCTCTTTTTGAATATTTTAATATTTCATTTTTTAAAATGTAATATTTAATATTATTTTATATCAACTTTTTGAAATCATATGTATTAATAATATTTTTTTGGCATTTTTTATTAATTCTTTTAACTATCTTACCACGTATATATGATTAACATAATAAGTCAAATATTATGTTATTTCAATTAATCGATGAATGTGTTTATTATAATGTTATATATTTAACAATAATTTATTATCATTATTTTTTATATAAGTTTCTAGGAAAATGTTAATTTATGGTAGACCTCCAACAATCCTATTATCATAGGATCTCCTATGTGAATGTGGGTGTTGGTTTTCTACCACATTATACTTTTTCAAGATGTAATGTTGGTTTGAAGTGACCCTAAACCATTATATGAAAGTGTTAATTATAATATATTTATGATATATATTTATAAGCGTGTAGATATAAATGTATTTATTTTTTGAGATATAAACAGAAATCCACATTTATATAATGTGTGATACATTAATATGATTGGAACATATTAAATGAGTTATATCTATTTGATTATAAATAAAATCTATTTTAAATGTTATGTGAATTATTATTAAATCGAAATAAATGAATTTTATATTCGATTATATACATATAACACATTTTAAAGTGATAAGAATAATAAAAATACTAAAATTTGTAAGTATTAAATTCCATCAAATAAGAAAATATATCTAGATTCTATTAAAAAAATCGATAGTTTACTCAAAATCATGGTTAAAATGGAATATAATATTTTTGTAACATTGGGTATGGGTGAGCCTAATAAGAGTAGGTAGACATATAAAATTAAAACCTCATGGGATTATGTACCCAATGGAATGGTGTAACGATAATTTATATAAAATATTGATAGCGGAGTTTCCTACCAACTATCCAATAGTAATATATAGTATGATTGGATTCATGGTATAAGTAAATTAAATTATATTGAGATAAATTACAAAAAAATATTAATATTTATTTCAATATATATCTTATAACGTTAATAAATATATTTTTTGATACATTGATTTTTTGGGGAATATGTTCAATAAAATTCCTTATCAAAAAAACATAAAACATAATATTTACCCAATAAATATGTACTCTTATATATTATATAATGTATCATGATTAGCATTTTGAAATTTTTAATAGATTACTAAATGAATTTGAGAAGTTCAATCAACTAAAAACATTTTTAGAATAAGGGTTAATTGTTATAAAAATTAATTTCATTCAATTTGATTAATGGGTATAAGATATTGGGTGTGTATAAAAATATTCTTTAATGTAAATATGATTTAAATAATGAGTGAATTACTAAAAAGATAAGTATACATATATTTTTTATTATAGGTTATTATGTTACTAAACTAGTGTTTTAAATTAATTATTGAAGTTTATTATTTGAATTAATATTATAACTTGAATTTTTTGTTTGTATTGTAGAGTTTAAATATAAATTTCAATCGTATATTGTTTTTGGATAGAAAGGTAATTAATTTATAATAAAGTATATGAGTTATTATATATTAATTAATTAATTTTTTATGTTATTCGGAATATATTGATTGGACTATAATGTTTTTATATTATTGATAATGTGTTATATTGATTGACGACTATATAAAAAAGTGGTTATTATATGTACTTCATAACCATTATCCGAAAATTTAATATGGTAAAAAAATTATTATGAAGGATCCTTTTAAAAGGTACTAATTATTTAAGTTTCCTCTATGATATGTATAAAATCAACATGGTGAATAAATTAACGTTCATTGGCCATATTAGGGTGGATAATACATGTGACCATAATTTACAGAACATATATGATTTTTAGAATAGATTTAAAAATATCATATATTGGAATATTTTAATTAAATAATATTTTAATTAATAGTTATAATGATTTTTCAATATGATACTATCAATAATGAGTTTGTGTCTATAATCCTATAGAGGAAAAATGATTTTTTTTTCAATGATATTATTTTAAATTAGGAGATTTTATTATCCAAGGACATAGAGGGATGAAAATAGAACTTTTAGATGATTATGTATAAAAAATAATGATATTTGAGATGTAATGTGAGACTATTTTATGATTCATCAGAATAAAGAACATAAATCTCATTCATAAGAAGCATTTAATTATCAAAGGAATCACCCGTAGCCTCACAGATAAGGATTTATTATGGAAAGTTTTGAAGATTTATTATTTATAGAATATATACCAACTATTTAGAAAGAGGTCATTTATTGTTTTAATTATGAGAAATGACTAAAATATATGAGATTTGATATGGACTAAAAGTACATAAACAATATTTGTGTCATTGTATATTAAAAAGTAAGGGTCCTACACATCGGGTGTAAGTGGGGTTTTTACAAGTAAAATTCCATAAATAGTTGATTGTCTATTTTTGAATATCTATTAGTTAAAAATATTTTTAAAAATATTTTTTGCTGATTTGGAGAATGATTTTATTGAAATTTTATATTAATATTCATTCATATAATGTTAACCATACGAGATATTTGTAATTATGGGATATTTTGAAAAATATACAAAACCATTTTCAATAATTGAAATTTCATTGAGGTTTTTTATATGATACAATATAAACGATTTGAGGATTTAAATGGTTTTATTATGGAATGAAAATTTAAAGGATACAATTATTTAGTTGGTTTAAGATAATTAATTTTGAAACTTTGGGTTTGCTGATGAAATTAAAGAGTTTTGTTCATTAAGATCTTGGATGAGTCTTGCATGTACAAGAAGGATAGTGCGAGTCATGTTTCTTTTTTGTTACTATGTGTGGGTCATATAATACTCATTAATATTGATATTTTGAAATTATATTTCATTACAGTTTTTCAAGGAAACTATCTCATGATTAAAGTATATGTAATGAACAATTTATACTCGGTGTATTGGTTAAAAGATATATATTATAGTGGTTTATTGGTTTGAGTAAAAAATACATATATTGGTAAAATTTTAATTAGGTTTTGAATAGATATATATCATATTAGGTCGTTAAAAGTGAAATCCAGTGTGAGTCTTATAAGGTAACAACATCCTTATAATGAGTTATAAATTAAATCCCATGATTAGATTTAGTAAGATATGATAATAGGAACAATAGTTTTATAATGTTACATTCTCAAACAGATGCCTAATATTCTTATTTAATTATTAAAAGATATGAAAACAAAGACATTCAATGTTTTTTGATTATGTAAATGATCTAATTATGTACTTGTGAAGAAGTAAAGAAATTTTTTTATATTTAGTATGTGGATGTCCACTATTTAGTGAGTTATACTTATGATAGCATAAAATATTATAGTGATGGATTCAGAATATAAATTATTAGTCATTTAATTCCTTAAAATTAGTATGACTGGTTTTATGATTTCTAATAAACCATCCATGGGAGACTATATAAGAGAGGAATGGTACATCTTTTTTTTATATTATAGGAAATTCATTTAGATCGAAATGATTATCAGTAAACATGTTGTAGTAACAATAATATTTATGCATAATTGATTTATAAATTGGAAATTATGGATTGATTTATCAATATATAGAATGTTAGTTTCCTAACATTATTAAAAAATCATTTAATAAAATATTATCTTATTTTTAAAATTAGTAATTAGGATGATTTAAAAATATATTGAAATGTTTTAGTGTTTAATATTGTATAGATATTAAAAATGTATTAATATAGCTGGATAATGAGATATATTAATAATTTTATTACATACTCATGAGAAAATAGTTATTAATTATTATAATTTTAAAAACAATATAGTTTCATAATGAAGGTTTTATCTTTTATCAACTATTCATAGGGTCCACTTATTTGAAATAAATGGTGGAATGATTAAAAAATTCATTGTCTAAGTTTCAGGATTTTAAAATTGATGATTTTATTTAGTTTCTATGGGATTAAATGATATTTTAAAAATAATAAAATTTAATAAACAAACTAAATAATTGTGGACTCATGAGAAAATAAGTTGTGATTTTATCTAGATAAACCCACAATTGTATATGAAACAGAATTTCATAAATATGTTTATTGATATACTTAAAAGTGTAACAAAATATTTATCCATGTTACATTAGGTTATCAAACTATATAACATGTGAGTCATCAGAATTCAATATATTCATAAGTTATCCTTGATGAAGAGAAAATATAGGGGTGGTTGATAGTATTATAAATCATTTTATTTCTTATTATTTTTTCATGAGTGATGCATTCCACTTCTGTAAATTTTATGAAATAAAATCTCTTGATTTAATATTACTATGAAAATAAATTTAAATTCCTATATGTGTGGTAAAAAATAATCAAAACTAAATATAATAATGAATTATGATGTATTCATTCGATATGTTAATGTTAAGTAATAAAGGTGATTAAATTTCCAATAATAGATTGACAAATTCTTTATCAATATATTTAATTATTTATTTAAAATATTTTATAATAAAATTATGCATATGATCTACAAAGATAAAAAACTATTGTGTAATTTGTTCTGATATATATGTGTGATTGATTAGGACTTGGAAATGAGGGATCCTCAATCTCATTGTTCAAACTTTTGGGACATAGTTCCATTATATGGTCACAACCCAATCATAATATTTACTTCTATTTGAATGAATAATTTTATCTCACATGATATTATTCCCATATTAATCCAAACTTCCCCTCTTCACTCAATTATTATATAATTTTGACATTATATTCATTTCAGATTCCTCATATCGATCATTTTTCCTTTCCTCTATTATTCTTTTTACATGATTTCTATGATGGTTCCTACTAGTATTCACGAGCCTCGATCACCTTCTACATCATACATATCTAAAAGATCAATTTTTATTTATCCATTACTGGTTATAAATGATATCTTTTGGTTGTTTGGAAATGTAGTGGTAGAATAATCCTTTCAGGTTTCATAACTTCTTATGGGTTACCTCTTCTATGTTTTATTTCACGGGTTGGTTATATCTTATAGATAAATGTATCCATTTATCAATCATATATATTTACACTTGAATTATATCATGGGACTATATCCTTGGTCTGATATAATATTAATTTAGGTGGATTGTCTGTTTTCTAGTGGATTCATTTGATTGTAGTCCATATGAGAGTTTCCAACATGTTCCTAACCACTCATTGGTGTATGGTTGGTTGTTTTTCGACATATTAACCTTGGTGGTTTTAGAAAAAAAATACACATTCCACGAGAAATTTAGAGGAAGGAATGTCCTGTTCAAGGGGATGGATTCAATGAAAAATAGCGAAAAACCCTCAAATGGGTCTATTTCAGTAATATCACTCCTTCATGAATGGACAAATATCATTAATCTAATACTACCTAAATACATGTTGGTAGGATCTAGGAAACGTCAACCCAATGTCATAGTTGTCATTTTTTGAGAATGTGTTAGCCTTATGGTAACATTCATGTGATGACATTCAGATTCATGGAGCATTTCATGAATTTGCAAAGGGTTGATTGTAATGACCACAAAAGTGACATACAGACTCATAGAGCTGTACTTATTTGTGAAAATCATACAACGTTATGAACACCTACAATATTTGATAAAACCAAAAACTATACATACTCCCACTAGACTAAATTTTTCGGGATAGACAATGACCATTCATCCTCCGAAGGTCACTCTATATTCATGAACCTCTTAATCATTGTGAATGAAATTGAAAATATAATCCCAAAGGAATAAAATCATCGCAAAACGAACTCACTTGTGTAATTGAAGGAATCCAAATAATGTAGTGATGCATTTATGGATTTACCAAGATCATTAAATAAGTATAATTCTGTCTAAGAAGCTTTAGGATTTAGGAAGTATCCGGCCATCGAGAAGCACTACGTCTCTGAATCAAAGCATAAATCTAAGGCAGGGGAACCATGTTTCATGAAGAATACCTCTTTAAGAGAATATTGTCATATAAAAGACACATAATATTATGAATAAACTCACTATATTACACAGAGTTTCATGAAAACACTGTCCATGGCCTCGCAAAAGTGGATACCTTTTGATGAAATCCCTTCATTATGTTTGAGTGCCCAGGACCCACGCACCTATGAAGACTATTTCAGTTGCTCCTTGATCCCCCATGTAACCAATTCCACCCACAACTATATTCAACCATTTCACTCCATGTTCGTCCAAGGCACCACTATACATATTTATTTTAAGAATAATTACAATAAATAATGTTTCCTATAATAATATTAACTCTTATACTGACCCCATGATCTTTCACTCCTCCATGGAAGTTCAAATTCTATGCCCCTCCTAGAGATGCATGAGTAGTGGACACATAAGGCTATGGGGTGATGAGTGAGTCCCCCCCCATAAAAGTTATATGGAATAAACCTACTCAGGCCCACCTAATAGTTATATGATGTTAAACTACTTGAAAAAAATACCAAACAGATGTCATAAAATTGATTCCTTACCATATGTGATGAAACCAAAATTCCACATCAATGATCATCATTGGATGTCACCCTTTCCCCCTACATGCCAATAAAATCACTCATAGACATATTATTTTAATATTACCCACATTATTCACCCACGATAAATCTTTTTTAAATAGAAATGTTCTATTTGTAATCCTCACAACATCTATCTATGAATATCCTTATATGACACATGTCTCCTTACAAAAAGACGTTATACAATATGGATCACGCCTATCAAATGAGCATAAACAATTTCATCTACCTATATAGATTTTTTCCAAATCTCATAAATATGGTTCATAAAGAACATTCCTTAATGTCAACACACCAAATTGTCAACAAATATTTGATATCATTCCTCCTATGGATGCACATCAATGATTCATCTAGACAAGACATTCTGATCCATAACACTAGATTCACCAAATAAGAAATTCTAATCCACTAGTAAACTATCCAAGTGTGACATATTTATTTCTATTGACACACCTCCCTAATATTTTTTCCATGGAGAATTCAGAGACATTGTGTTGGATCCTCTACTATCGGTCATTCTGATCCAAAACCCCAGATTCATCCCCCTAGGGAATTATGATCCACCAGTAAACTATCAATGTGGTATATCTTCCTTCCTTGGTAAACACCTCCTAGTTCCATAACCACATGGGTGTTCTAATCCACTAATATAACATTCAAGTGTGACATTTTCCCAACAAGGGACACACTGCTAGAATCATTCTCCAAGGGCAATTTGGATCTACTAGAAAACTACCCACGTGTGATATAATCCATCATAGGGACACATAAAACAGATATGAATCACTAGCTAGTTCAGATACACTCTCCTCGATACTCCTCCAAAGGGCATTCTGATCCACATTGTCAGATCCTCTTCTCTGGGACATTATGATATATTAATAAACTATTCAATTGTGAAATATTCCTAAATTTGGATACTTATCCTAGACACACCTCCATGGGGATTTCTAATATACCAAAATGTATCCAAAATATTTTAAACATTTTCATTAATCTATCTTGAATGGTTGTTCTGATCAATCTCTATAGGATTTATAACTTTCTACCTAACCTAAAATATATATCTTATGAAACAATCATTGTATTAATGAGTTAAGAATCCTTGTAAAACTTATTCCCCTTCCATTATATACCTCAGTATTGATACATGATGCCTTGAGATACACCCCTAAGATAACTCATTAGAGATTATGTGCTAAGAGGAACATACAATGTTGACCAATGTGCCCAATTTCCAAACATTCACATCGTTGACCAACATGACTACTGTACTGATTTAATGTTGTTATACTTTCAAGAAAGAAGAAGTGTAAATAACTGGTTTCCACACAGAAATTGAATTGTAAATGAGTTATATGAACATGACTCAAATCAATGAGGGTGACCCATATTGTGTAACATGATCCAATGATGAATCCATGGTAGGAGGAACCAACATCCAATCTCGACATTTAATTCAAGTAACATACAACACTGATTAAAGTAATGAAAGACACCTTTATATGGATATTTTGATGAGGGGAAACAAAGAGCCAACAACTTTATTTCTCTGTGTAGGAAGGCCCCAACGAACATGACAGAAACCAATAGATATTGGTAATGTTATCTTCCAGAATCTTTGGTCTTAGACATTTTCATCATGGATAAATCTCTATCTTTAGAAGAATAGATGACATTGGGGCATTGGGAATTGGTTTTATTTCACTTATACAGAAATTAGAATCTAAATGCCTTATAAGACACATGGAATTAGAAATTAGAGACACAACACCATTAGGCATCAAGGTAGGATGGACATTGATGTGGAAATAGCAAAAAACCTCATTTCTGCCATAAAGTATTCTATGAATTAAGCTACTGGTCTCCCATTCCCCATAACACCATTGAGGATCATCCAGAGAAGGGTAATTAATACCCTTGTACATTAGTACGATAAGGGGGGTTTAATTACTATAGTGTACATGATATTTTAGGAAATTTATGAATCAATTACTCATCAACAACATCACCCCTGAGGGCTGAGAAGGAGGATAACACCCCTCATCTCAATAGTGTATCACTTCATGAGTCTCTCTTTAGAATGATCTAATGACTTGATCCCCTAAGATGAGGAGATTGGGAATCCTAAAGTCATGTTGGTAATAACTAATCTAGGGGAGACACTAAAGATGGATCCCAATAGGCCTTTTTAATGGCAGTATTGATCGGTAGCAATTGATATGGAATAGGTAGACTTTATCACTACTCCAATGGCCCCAGTCTGATGCACCAGACAACAATATGAGTGATAGGATCCAGATAATGACCGATAAAGGGAATCTTCGACAGATCTAGTGGCCCCTAAAATCAATGGGGAATCCCACTAGATCTTTGAAACTAGGTAATATGGAAATTAATTTTCACAATTTGGATTGAGAGAGTAGCTACCGCAAAGGATAGTGGGGTGACTCATTCAACAACTAGCACGACCAATAATTGTTATGGGACAACCTATGACGAGGAGACTTATTGAGGTGTCCCACTACACACCACGACCATCCTAGGTAAAGTCCATCCTTGCATTTCAAAAAACACCCCACATATGTCCTCCCAGTGCTATCATCAACCAAAGATATAGTGACCGAGTCTTGACATACATGGATATCACCTCATTTTATAATAATATGTAGTACATTTGAAAAATACATTACTAAGTACTGTAAAACTATAGTGTCATTAGATATACAAAAAATAATATTCTATCATCATGAATGATCTTCAACATCACCTATAAAGAACACCACCTTTAGTACTTCTATCTAAAACTATTCATAATCACATGGGGAAAGGAAAACTAAAAAAGGGGGAGATCACATGCTCACTAAGTGCCAATAAAGTAAATGCATGAGCATAACATGAACAAAAGGATATGGATATTGAGAATAACTTTTGATGAACACACCATATATATTAGAGATCATAATAAATATTGAATGTTAATAAGACATTGAACATAATATAATTAAGAACAGAAGTCGTGAATTTTTTAAATAGGAATAAAACATAGAATTTTGGAAGACACATAAGAATATATAATTATTTACATTGTTGTAATGGCATCTCTTCCAGGGAAATCTTTGTGGAAAAAGACCTATACTGAATGGGGTTCACAACCCTTTACAGCCCAGTATTAATAAACTGAGTTCACTCCTTGTTCCAAACCTATAATACTGAATCATCCTTATTTCTCATTCTAGACCTATATTACAGAAATGATTTTATTTCCCATTACATCCATGTCTATATAATGATATATAAATATTTACCCAAAAATTGGTGGGAGATATAGGTCCCACCCATCTCATACTTAAATAATACATACCTTTTCCCCAAAATTAGAAATAATCATATCATATCCCATGAAATGAAATGGGAGTCACAAATAATTAATTATATCACAACTTTTGGAAAAGATAGCTATTATAATCATTTCATCAATGAATAACCTTATGAGATAAAACCATTTTCATAAGAATATAAACGATGAAAGATTAACATGTTTCATAACATATAACACATGGAAGGGAAATGGGTTTCATAAACATCATTTATCAAAACATAAACTATTTAGAGAAAGAATTTGAATGGATGCATTGAATAATTCTCCCAAAATGGAATGAGTAACACCAAAGAATGTCATATTTGGGGGGAAATAATTTCGAAAGATATTTTTGAAAAATTTCTTGAGGAAAATATCCCTCATTTTATAAAAGAGTATCTTTAAAAAATAAAACCATTAAAAACCCATTTTCATTGAAAATAAATCAATATCATACAAAGCAGTCTTGAAATCATTTTGAAAATGTATTTCAATGAACAAATAGAAAATAAAATAGAAATCATATTGAAACCAATTTTCCAAGAAATTATAAAAAATAATGTTGAAATCATTTTTGAAAACAATTTTCCTTGAGAAATTATAAAATAGGCATCAAAACATATTAAAATCCCTTTCATTGAAAATACATTCAAAACATAAAATCAAAGATTGAAAACGTTTCAAAACCAAATTCTTTGAAAATAAATTTTAATACTTTTAATGAATTCCGGAAAATGTTTTGAAAACCATTTCATTGAAAATGCTTTGAAAACTAGTAAAAAAGCTTGAAATCAGTTTGAAAAACTTTTTACATAAAAAATTTTGAACGAAGCTTGAAAAAAAATTGAAAATAATATTCAATGAAAATCATTTTTAATATTATTTTTTAAAAATTTACCTTTTCAAAATTTCAAATTAATTTCTTAGAAATTGTGGAGTGTATATTTGTACATGTTGTTTGAGGTAAAAAAGAATATTTAATTTCCACTATAAAAGGTTATGAAAATTCCTTGTTCAGAAAAAGACAAGAATATTCTGTTGAAAACATTTTTAAATAGAAAAAATGGATACTAATGTGTTTTCAATATTATAGGATAATTTTATAATATTCTTGGAATCACTTTTTAGAATATTTGGTTTTGAAGGAACATAAATGTATGACCAAATAGTTGCTAAAATCAGTATTTCTTTTAGTATATTATATACCAAAGTGATGTAAAATTGAAAAAATTAATGAATATATCATGAATAACTAGGGAAAAATAATAGTCATAAATGAACATGAGAAATATATTATAATATTTCATCAAGGGAACCATAATCATAAAAAATCTCCAAAAGCGATGAGATTGCTTTAATAAACTCATATCCCTTAGTAACTTTGTATCATACTACAAATATAAAAAAATGAAATTAAACCAAAAAATAAAATATCATTAAAATAAGGAGAATCATGATAGAAAAATTCCAATAGATGTATATACACCTTGAAAAAAATATCGGTGCATAATAAAGCAGGTGTCTCAATGAAAGAAAATTGAGATAAAACTATCTTACAGATTTGGTTGTTTTTAAAATATTAATCCCATGTAATAAATATCCTAGAGTGGATATTTAAATAACTTTAAATTTTTTTTATAATAACAATTAAATACATACATGGGACGTATACACCCGACAGAAAAGGAATTGGTGGTAAATAAAACATGTATCTCACAGAAATAAAAAGTGAGTTGGAACTTCCAAACATTATGTTTTGAATCTCATCATAATCATTCAAACCACCACTATAATATATATATATATATATATATTATAAACCAATAAAATCATCATATGTTTACTTCTAATAACATATATTGATTGATAATGGATTTTTATTACCCCTTTTTAACAATAATATGTTACTGTTTCACTTCGGGTAAAATCTACTTTGTTTTTCGTATATGTCTTAATTTGTTATATGATTGGTCCTTATAAATATATCATGATATATATAATTTAAACCATGAATTAAATATAATATATATTCAGGATATCTATATTATAATAATATATACAATATAGAGGTATGAGTCAGGATACACCAGTCATGGATACGGTAGGTCGTACATATGCATGAACGCTTTTTCCATTTACTATTCTAGTTGAAATAAAGAATGTAAAAGAAATATATGGATATATGTGTATATATATCATTATTAAATTATATTTATTATATCATACACGCCATATATATTAACTAAAATCATCATTAATACATTCTATGAAGTGTATTGACGAATCATATCTCTTTGAGGGGACGGTAATCTACACTTCCTCAAACGAAATTATCATATTTACAAAAAATAAAAAGAAACTATTTATGTGTTCTAGATGTAATAATAATTATTAAGGTGATAAGAAATATACTATTGGTTATATATAAATATATTTTCAATTATAATGTCTTTTAGGAGAGGTGGTAAATGAAAAATGAACAACCATCATTTAGTGAGGCAGTAGTTTGTCATAAACATAAACACTATATTTATTACCCATTAGACCAATGAGTTTGTAATTGTTTCTAGAAACCTTAGCATAATTTATATTACTATATTTATGATAATTGGTTTCTATACATGCTTGGAAAAAATTAGTGGAGGGGTGGGGATAGAAAATAAATAAAAGGATCTTGGGAGAAGATGTTACCTTCTATTTAGGAATCTACTTTTGAATTATTCCAAAACGATTCCTTGGATATATCTCTACCCAAATATCTGATTTTATTAGTAAGGTGGGTATTTTGTATTTTATTTAAGTAGTGTTTGGTTGATCCATCGGGCTTTATTGGTGTGAGGATGTGGGAGGATATAAGGACTTTTTTGTGGATCCAATAATTTACCAAATTATAGAAAATGGAGGAGTGTCAAAAGTGCATCCAATAATTGACCTGATTATAGATAACAGGGGATATAGTTAAAATATTTCCATGTAATGGCTCACAGAAAAGTGTATAGGTCGTTTTTAGTAAAAACAATTAAGGTTTAGTCCTTAGTTAAGATTAATTTTACCTTTGTTTGAAGTAATTAATTTTAATTAAATTCACTTATATTTCTGATAAAATACTAATTTGAACATATTAGACATTATAAATTATAATGATTAAAAATATGGAATTAATTATTCACAATGAAAATAATAAAATTGGTAGAAATATGTTTAAAATTAATCAGAAATTTATGTTGACAATATAGGGTTATAAAGTAAAAATGATTAATATTTTGCTATGTATTTTAATCCAATTAAAAAATTAAAATCATCTAAATGACCTATATTTCAGTAATTTATAAAAATTTTATCTAATAAAAAATTTAAACTAATTTGAAATATAATTTAACCGTATAAATAAATTAAATGAAAAAGTAATTTTAAATTAAAATTCAGTATTTTAAACAATGCATAATAAATGAATACTTAAAGAAAAATACAATGAAATTATCCTTAAAAAAATTTTATGATACAATTTAAAATATGTAGTTTATTTAGACATATTAAATCTATTACATTTCAGAAAAATAATTTAAAAATGGTTATCCATTAAAAATAGTAAGTCACCATTATTAAAAAAAATATAGGATTTTTTAGTTTAAAATTGGGTTCATTCTTATGTTGTATTTATTGAATATATTTTGTTAAAAAAATATTTTATTGAATAGATAAAATATGTATCCCATTAATATCATATAAAATTGTAATTAATTTAATTTATTACGTTAAAACGGTTTGGTGGAAATAAAAATAATAATATGATTCTATATATTCAATCAGATTTCACTTTCATTTATAATTAATTGGTAACATATGACTTTATTATATATTTGTGTAAATAATATATTTTAATAAATTATTTTATACTATTCAAAAATGCTAATTTAACAGCAAGGATATATCTTACTATTTTAAATAATAACATTTTACAGATAGAATATTATTCTATAAAAATCAGTCATGCATGTTACACAAGCCATCAAGGAAAGTCATTGTTTATTGTAATGAAAGATAACCTCAGTGTTCCATGTAGAGTAATATAAAATTCATATTTCATGTAGTGTATGATTAACTTGGTGAAATGTATAATGAAAGCCAAACATAATTCTTTAATTTAAAATAAAATATTTTTAGTGTTGTGTGAAATGAAAAATATCAAAAAGATTAAATGTATTCAAAAAATAAAAATTCAAAAAATATCAGGGTGTTACATTATACCCCACCATAAAATGATTTTATCTCATGAAATTGTTAATGTTTACCAATGTTTTAAAACATGAATGTTTTATTCATTAAGACCCATATCATAAAAATGAATATTAAAACATACCTTAAAATGGAATTTTTGAACCATAATAGTTACCAAAAGTAACATATAACTAAGTTTATATATATAGAAGCATATATGGGAAGAGAAAACATTGACATGGAAGAAAACTCGAACTACCATGTTTTGATGGAGAGTGATAGACAAAAAGGATAAGATAAAGTTGACAATTACAAAGACATTAATCTACAATGAACTATGAGACCATGGAATTATTTGGAAATAGAGGTACTATAATAACATTTTATGTTAAGAAAACATTTTTCCAAAAGATAAAGAACATTCATGAAATTATATAATTGAATTATTTCAAGAAAAACTCACAAATTGTTAATCCTTGATCCACTTCACCTCTTTCTACAACAAGAAATGATATTTTTTTTAATTCATGAAGTTGTAATAGATCATGAGATCTCGGATATGCTTCCACATCTATCATCGGTTATCATCAACACCATTTATTATAATAGGTTGTCATATATCCATAAATCTTCTTGTGTTATCATAATTATATTATTTCACAAACATCATCAAAAGTTTATCATAATTTTTCATTAATTTTTTGACATTATAACCCTTTCAAAAGTATAAAATTAAATGATTTATAAATAATTGTCCTCAAATATTCTTAACATTAATCCCTATATCACAAATTAAAACATGGTTGTATCATTCAAATAATGCGAATAACCTCATCGTATATTTTCTTGGAACAAGTTAATAACAATAATTACCATAAATTCTATTAGAAAAAAATGCTTGGTTCTTATTTCTAATTATTACTGAATATATTATTAAAATATAAGAGGTTGTAAACATTTTCTTTGATGAAACAATCAATTTTTTCAATAATCAGTCCTAGGGTAATCTCTACCATCCAATTTAATTTTACATATCCAACACATCAATATACAAATATGATTGTCTAAATTTTATTCATTTATTATGGGTTACATTCCCTTAATCAAAATATCACCTTTTCCTGAAAGCACTTTTGTGTTTCATCATCACCATTCAATATTTGCTTTTAAATCCTTAATGAGAAATTATATTGAATGTAAATGTACATTTCATGATTCTTATAAAATAATCTAAAAATCCAAAAACATAAATACATCCTTAATCTAACTTTACTCTAAAACAAGTACTTATGATTTATCAACTTTTTCCATAATACATATTTCCTAGAATATGAAATATGAATCATTTGTTAAGGTTATTAAACCTAAAAATATTCACTCTTTTTATGATATATTTAATCAATATTAAAATAACATCACATATCATTGGAATTTTATTTATCTTCATAAGTATAACCATTACTCATTCCAACTTTCAAATTCTCTTTTTGAGATTTTTTACATGGAAAAACTATTTTCCTAATTCCTATACATTACACATCTGAAACATACAAGGTTAAAAATGTTCGTTATATTTATCTATATTGACTAAAACTGAAAAGCCTTGGGTGAGAAACACATATCATATATGAAATCCACATAATCAAGAAATATTTTATATATGATGTATAAATCATGAAAACCACCTTGTAATCGAAAATGAAATAGGTTTATACTAGTTTATTTATAGTCATATTATATTCCAATACATCATAATGGTTCATTAGGAGTTCGTAAATTTCCAACGCATATCTCATGAGAGTGCCAAACTGGGTGTGCATTAAGGCTAGTTTTTGGGTTTCAGATTTCCCCAAGTCAAGACTACAAAATCTGGTCAGAGTTATCAATGATGGGTACATCTATAAAATATTCATATCAACATTTAGTATCCTGAAATAGATGTATTTCCAGGAAACCACTCACTCTATCTTTTACCAAAATTATAAGACATTTTTATAAATGTTGACTCATCCTTATACTTATCATCTGAGACACCCTTAATCATATCTATAGAAACATACATAGGGATATCATTGATTTTTTCTCATTAATGTTTCCAATTTTTTAATGAACCATTATTTTGATACTAACTATAGTGACATGAGCTTATGATACATGGATGTCACAAAATTTTAGAATAATATTCAGTTCATTACAAAAAATAATGCATGAGGACCATAATATTTTAGTGTCTTTTGAATCATGAAAACAAAATTTTTTATCCTCATGAAATATCTTCAATATGTATTATAAATAAATCTACCATTATTACATTGACCTAAAATATTTCATTATATCATGGGGAAATGAAATATAAGAAATGGGTGAGCTCAGATGCCCAGTAAAGGTAAATTAAGGGAATGTGTGAGCATAACATGAATAAATAGTATAGAGCATGAGAATAACATTTAAATATCATACCATGTATATTATAAATCATAATAAATAATGGCATTTCATAATACATGTATCATAATATAATTAATAGAATAAGGGATGAAATATTAACATTGGATTAAAACATGGAATTATGGCAGAAACAGAAGCATATATTGTGATTTTCATAGTAGTCAAGGCATCACTAACAAGGACATCTTAGTGGAAAAATTCTTTTATAGAACTTAGATCATAGCCCATTCCGACCTTGTGTAACTGAATTTCCTTCACTCATCATTCTAGCATGTAATACTGAATAGAGTTCATTTCTCAATCCTTCCTTGTAATATTGAACCATGTTCATTTCTCATTCCATCTATGTCAATATAATAATATAAAAATCATTACGCAATGAATTGGAAGCAGATATAAGTCTCAACCATATCATAATGAAATCATAAATACATGTGACACAAAATCATAAACAATCATATCATAACCTAAGAAATGAATTGGGTGTCATAAACAAGTAAACATTTCTAAATCTATTGAAAATACATTCTTCATAATCATTTCAACCTAGTAAAATCCATGAAAGGAAGAATGTTTCATATGCATATAACATGTGAATGGGAACCAATTTTCCTAAACATATATGCCATAAAAGAGAAATGGATTTCAAAAATAGCATTTGACAAAAAAATAATCCATTCAGAGAAATAATTTTAATCGATACAATAATTAATATTCCCATAATGGAATGTGTAACCCAAAAAGATGTAATATTATATGGGTAACAATTTTTAAAGTCATTTTTAAACACATATTGAGGGAAATATCATTTCTTATTTAAATGAGGCTATTTGAAACATAAAACCTTAAAAAACCAATTTTCTTTAAAAATGAATTTAAAACATAGAAATAAGGATAAAAATAATTTTGAAATAATTTTCCCATCAAAAAATTATAAAAGTTTCTTGAAAGAATTATTAATACAGTTTACCACGAAAACATATAAATGAATCTTGAAAACAATTTTCCAAACAATTTTTCATTAAAAATTCTAAAATATGCTTCAAAAAATTTTAAAATATATTTCATAGAAAATACATTGAAAATTATAAATAATGACACAAAATGTTCTAAGAACCATTTCAGGTAAATTAAATTTTAAAATCTTTAAATAAATCATGAAAATTTTTTGAAAATTATTTTTTAAATACATTGAAAACTTGTAATTAATGACTAAAAACATTTTTAAAACCTTATCACTTGGAAAGAAAATACTTAAAGTTGATTTTTTTTAAAAAAATATCCTTACGAATAATATTTAAATTTATTTTCTTAAATATTTTCTTTTTTAAACATGGAAAGTAATTTCAACGAAATAATGGCACGTAAATCCATACATTCTGTACATGGTAAAAATAATGCTCATTTTCATGGTAAAAAGGTATGAAATTACCATGTTTATGCAAGAAACTAGAATATTCTATAAAATAAGTTTTTCAAAAGGGTAAAAATTTATTTTAATGATAATAGTGGAATTGTAGAATATTTTTGGAATCCCTTTTTAAGAAACATGATTTTGAAAGAAACTAGATTTCTGATCAAATAAAGAATAAATTTAGGATTTATTATACTATCATATGTACCAATGAGTAGAAAAATTGAATAGATATATCAATATATCATGAATAACAAATGGAGAAGAAATTTAATGAGTTTTTTTTGATAAATTGAGTATAATAGTTCAACAAATGAATCATAATCATAAATAATCTCGAAATGTGATGAGATTTTTCTAATAAACTCTTATCACATAGTAACAGGGACTCATACTGCACACGTATGAAAATTAAATTACTTTAATATTATAATATCATGTAAATATTTATCTTGATGATATATCACGTCAAATGGAAGTATATAAACCAAAAAAATGAATTTAGTTGCATAAAAAAACATGTGTCTCAATGAAGGAAAATTGTGAAAAACTTGTCTTACTGATTTTGTAATTTTTTAAACTATAACACCATGTAATAAATATAGTAGAGTGGATATGTAAATACACATAATGTTTTGCATAATAATCATATAATAAGTCCAAATAATGTATATACACCACACAAATGGAATAGATGGTGATTAAAACCATTATCTCCCATAAATAAAAAGTGTGATGTAACTCCCTTTCTTTGTAAATTGACTCTCTTCACACTAATTAAAAAATATAGTATCAAAAATATAATTTTTT
Source organism: Viscum album (assembly GCA_963277665.1). Lineage (NCBI taxonomy): Eukaryota > Viridiplantae > Streptophyta > Magnoliopsida > Santalales > Viscaceae > Viscum > Viscum album. Next base: position 899,612,982 of record OY728138.1, read on the forward strand.
TATAAATCTATCATAGAACCATATTATTACTTTTATACCATATATGGTATGATTATTTCTTTATATTACCGTATGGCTATTAATTCTATGATAAGGATTCACTTCGGGTAATATTCACTTTGTTTTTGCATGTGTCTTAATTGGTTAAATAATTGGTCTTTATACTTATATAATTATTTATAGAATTTATAAAATTATTTAAATATAGTTTATATTAATTTTTTTATATTATAATAATTAATATAATATATATGTATGAAATAGAATACATCGTTCATGGACACGGTAGGTTGTATGAACACGTGAACGCTAATTATGTTTAACTGTCAGGTTGAAATAAACAAAATAAAAGAGAGAGATATATATATATATATATAACTAATAAATTTCATTTAAATAATATTTATTTCATATATTTTCACTAACCCATTAATAATACATTCCATGTAATGTAAGAATGAATCCCATCGCTTTGAGGGTGCAGAAGTCCACACTTCCCCAAATGAAGTTAACATATTTACACCAAATTGAATGTTACAAAATGATATATATTGTAAAATGAATAAATATAATTAAATATAAAATAATTATAAAATATGAAAAATATAAATATATTTTCCATCATAATTTCAACCAAGAGATGCAGTAAAGTAAAAACGAATAATCATTGTTTAGTGATGCACCAGTTCACCGTACATATACAAAAATATTTGTTAACCATTATATGGATGTTTGTGAAAGTATAGTTAAAATAATTATCATAAAAACATACTATTATATGGTATATACTAGGTTTATATACAAATATTTAATTAATAGAGTAAATTGGGTGGAGAAGGAAAATAAATGAAATAAGCTTGGGAGAAGATGTTATCTCTTAATCGGGAAACTCTTTATAGTTTGTGCCAAATTGGAACAATGGATTTATTTATTCCCATGGAGATTACTGTATGTGTAAAGGAGGGATATTGGGATCTTATTCGATTCGTGGTTGGGTGATCTAGGACGCTTGATATGTTTAAGGATTTGGGAGGAGAGAAGCTCCATTTATAGCGTTGTAGGAGTGACACTCCTATAAATATTTGAAGATAGAATTACACCTACAGTTTTCACCGTGAAATAAGATCCAATAATCGAAAAATTTTGATCTATGGGAGGATAGTGTCAACTATTTCAACCCAATGGCTGTTGGGAAATATTATAGGTAATTTTATGTGTTAAATTTATTGTTTAGTCATTAGTTAAGATAAATTACTCCTTATTCAATATAATTAATTTTAAAAACATTTAATAATATTTTTATTCAAAAACTATTTTGAGAAAATTATAAATTAAAAATAATTCTGATTCCAAATATGGAATAATGTTTTTAAAATTTCCATCACAGAAGTGGTAGAAATTAATTTAAAATTATTCCCTAGTTAGGTAGACAATATAGGTTTTTAAAGTAAAAATGATCAAATGTTTAATTTTTTTTTATCCAATTTCAATGTGAAATTGATCTCAATGTAAAAAAGTTTATTATTGGGTAAAATTACCTTCTAATTAAACATTAAATCCAATTAAAAATGTATTTTAAAAATATAAATTAATTAAATGAAAATGTAGTTATGAATTGTAATGGATTATTTTTAACTACTCCTTAAAAAATGAGGCCTTTCCAAAAAATACTATGAATTTATGATGAACTAATTTTTATGTATCTCTTCCAAATAATTATTTTAAACTGACACATTATAACTTTAAAATTTGATAAATTTGTATTTGAAATGGGTTAGCCATTAAAAGGAGGTAAAAATACCTTTATAAAAAATATATGTTTTTATGTATAAAATTTAGAATATTCTTATATTTTTTCTATCAAATAGATAATATGAATATAAAAAATATTTAAAGGAATATATTAGATATAAATTAATTTATTCTTACATAATAATTTTAATTAATATAATTTATTAGATTAAAACTATTTTTTGACTAAAAAATAGAAATTTTTTTTCATTCCGTTTGTATATTCAAGCATGAATTCTTATTATATGTCTGTAAACGATATATTTTAATAAAATATTTTATAATATTCATAATCACTAATTTAATGGTTAGTTTATATCTTAGTATTTTAAATAATTACATTTTAATGATATGATATTGTTCTATAAAAATCAGGCATGCATCTTATAGAAGCCATCGAGGAAATCAATATTTGTGTGTAACACAAGATAACCATGGTTTTTCATGTAGTGAAAGATAATATATATGTTTTGTACAATGCATGGTTATCGTGGTGTTTTATATAACTCAATTAATCATAGTTCTTTAATATAAAATATTCTATTTTCAGAGTTGCGTGAAATGAAAAATATCATTAAGATAAAATTAATTTGAAATAAATCCACAAATTTTGAAGGTGTTACAAAAGATGAGGTCATCCCCACATTAAAAAAACCAATGTGTATACATACTAGATTTTTCATAAATCAACATGAGGGAACTCCCCCTATTCCCACCAATCAGAGTAGATTTCCTCCTCACTCAAACAACAACTTGTACAATGGTCCTCCAAATATTGATTTTGTTCAACATAGAAGTCCTACCCATTTTCTACCAATAATATTGGAGGAAATCACAACTCTAGTACTAAATGAGGTGGTAATCCCCATGTTATATTCCATTAATATGTATTTCCTCCCCATATCGAAGAGGTAACCTGCCTGGAATATCCATCACAAGGTCGAAGGTTTAATTCTCATCATCAGAGCCAAAATATTTTGAAATTCCAATTCATATTCTTCTACATTGATCATTAATATTTTAAGGGGATAGTTGAATCAATGCCTGAGTCTCCAAACCAACTACCAGAGTCTTAGTGTAAATCCCAAAAGTTAAATTTTATCCTTCTTTTAGATGATATCCATGTGATCTTCAGATACCTACACATTAACTTATAGGAGGAGGATGTTCTTGCTCCATTCGGAGTGCTCATAGTACATCCATCCATATAAACACAAGTTTCCCTACACAATAACACTAATCAAGATGTGGGATAAATATTAGTATTTAGTTTAACTTCTTAAGATGGTGAGCACCATGGTAAGCTATAGTTGAATGATGCTTCCCCCAAACATGGGGAAGTGTACAATACCCGATCTGAGAGGGATGTGATGATATGTTTGGAAAGAACCCTATGATACGTTTAAATGTGAAATAAAATTTTCACTCATGTAGTGTATCTTATATAGGAAATCCATCCACATAACTGATCTATATCAGTGCCACCACCCATCTCTCATCCAGTAGTGATTAGAGTTTGGGTCGACCAATAGAAAAGACCCTTCCTCTACGAAATGGGTCTTGTGTGAGGTTTTGGATATCAATCAATTGAATTGGTGTTCTAGCCACCTATAAAATTAAACATTGAAATCTTAGAGTCCATTACTGAGGTATTTTCCATGTTTTAATGCTATAAAAATTGGTCGTCATTTCACTGCCTCCATGATCACCACATGGCATTCTCCAAAATCTAAGATCACCTCAAATCCATTGACCAACATTACTGAAGGGTTATGATTGAAAAATTACCTATGTATCAGCGCCATGTGACATATAGGTATTACAAAACCATCCAATTGAGGTGAATCAAGATCCCCACTATGAATTTATTTATTATAGGATAAGAATCCCCACATGGATTGATCATAATATGAGGACAATACGCAACTCCCAACTTCATTCCTATCATTTGACAACATGACATAGCCTCTGACAATGAATGTTTTCCATTTTGAAATTTTTTGGTAAATATGGTAATCCCAAACATATCATTAGATATGGGGAATGATGACACTATTTTAGAGAATTATAGGGAAAACACAGCTTATGTGGTGGAACTATACAAGTAATTCCCTTAGATAGTTTTCCTCACTTGTCAGCAAAGGCAAGCACGATGCCTTGGGGATCACCCCACTAAGAAATTTATTCCGAATAATTGATATAACTAAAATGTAATAGAGCTTGATGGGACCTCTGATTCATTTTACATTTAAATAGAGACAATGTTAGGGCCCATGGTATCCAACATTTCCCACAAAATTGAAGAGAAGAAAAGGATCATCAGTGATCTCATTGCTGATCGTTAACCAAATTACGACTAAACCCAATGAAAACCCATTCCCCCTCACGTGAGGAAAAATTCCTCCTTTTACATGTTCAACCAATAGATCTTAGTAACCCTATGAATCTAGAAAAACTATAGGCAAGATTATATTGTATGTTTCCATGAAATGAATCAGCAAACTCACATGATCATTTTAACTATTCTTCATATGATTCAAATAATGTTCCTCCTCAAATTGATGAACCTGATCACTATGTTGATGATATTGTCACATATTAGTTGTTATATTCCCTCTTCAAGAAGGAAAACATCATTAATAGGATTTGATATCCAATTTCACTACTATCTTAGTGATCCTAGAGACCCGACAGGTAGCGAACAAGCCTAATGAAAATACATACCCGATATGGGTGTATAACATCTGAGATCCATCAGAGTTTTAAAATACCATATCTACAATATTAAATGATTTTTTTGAGCCTATGAAAAAATTTCCCCAGTAAATATCATGATTTGGAATTATAATTAGAACCCCAAAATAGTAAGAGTTTGTGATTCTTTGGTGTTTCCTTGAGACCGAGGAATGTCCCGTGTTCATATAGTGTATCCAATTGACCATAGATACAATTAATTGTTTGAAAGGCCTCCACATGAAGTTCCTAAACCATTTTACCTCTACCATTAACAATACAAGTATTTCTAATCTATCCAAGTACATGGAGAGGCTTAGTGATAGGGTAACATAATATCTCATCCAGTGGAAAGGCCTCATGTACTCACTTTACATGTTGCTGACCCAAGAGCAGTAGATAACAATGTTCATGGGAAATGTAAATACTAAGATAGTACCTAAAAATACCCCCTATATATTCAAGTTTGAATATGGGTGTTTTATTATATTTCATAGTGATTATAGGAAGACCAATGTATGACTAGATAGTTTTGCACATTGCCCCATCCACCCCCCAATAGAAGTCCTGTTAACGTCTAGATTTCCAAAGATTTTTAGGTGGATCCCCCCCATATGGTAGATTTATTTGATCATTTTCTTTAGGATAATTTTTTATCGTACCCTTATCAATAAAATCATCTCCTAGAATAAACCCATCAGGCCCTTCCTTTCCAAATTCCACTACGTGGATGAGAAAATGTGGATCCATACACTAATCTTGGAAAGGTACCAAGAGTTCCCCATCTAGAAAAACTAAACTATGAATATTTCATCAAGGATTTACATGTACCATGATATTTCATACATTACCTCTAAAAAAATATATAGCTTCCAGATCATTATAATCTCCATAAATATGGATTCGATGACCACCTTTATTATTTAATATATCAAATGATCCTCGTACATACCATCAAAGAATGTTATCCCTTCAAGGATTGGATTTAGGAACAAGTGGACTGTGTTCTGGTCAATTTGGGTAATGTTATAGCATATATTATGTATATTCCTACTGACCTCAATAGAAAAGGTGATGGATCAGGTGAATGAAAGTAATCTTGCATCCATGAGACCCAGAAGAAAAAAACTAATCTACTTGCTAAGTAGTTTCTCGAGCCCATCGTGTCATCATTGCTCGTATAGGGATTAAAAACCCACTTATGTTAAAAAATAATCTCCTATGTGACTTCAACATATATGATGTGAAATTCCTAATACTAGATGAATAGGCGTTAACAAAAAAAGGTAAATCAATGTCCCCCATGGGTGTGGAAACTATCATTAACTCTTGTGATATCATACTTCATGAGTTGGGTACTACACCCAGGGTATTCCCATTATTGGATGACCTCAATAGTGATGAATGAGATTACACATCCTTGGGTTTTCTTAGATGTTACAACACTTGATGATGCAAAATAGTGAGGAAATCTAGGCATTCCCTATCACAGCCCATCCTAGAGGGGCTCGTGCTGTGACTACCCAACTCCCACCCTCCATAGGCTGAGGTTTGGTGACATGTATCATGTATGCATATACCAAAAATGAGGGGAATTTTTCTATGAAATTGTACGCAGACACACATATATAATAAATATGTTTTGAAACTGAAAACAAACTTTAAACAAACATGCATACCATTATGGTAAAAAAATAGAGTATGGCAGTATAAATCATAAAGTAAATGAGGCTAAAATACAACCCCAACAAGAAAGAAAAGTAAAATTAAAATTCCATGAAATTCATCCATAGAATAACCCTACATGAATAGTATGTTCCAAAACAATAGTTTAAGCTATAGAATTACACCTCACCTATCAGGTTGCTCTAAGCACCACCTGACCCCGATCTACTAAGGACTCGGTCAATGAATCGATCATATGCACAAGACATGACATGTGAGGGAAAATACCATGATGGGGTGAGTAAAACAATTCTCAGTAGGACACCCTAATATACAATGTTAATTACCACATGGAAACATCATTAAGAAGATACAATCATCTAAACACAAGCATATGTCTGCAACACATATAACAAAGACATACAAATATACTCGTGAATGATTTCAAAACTCACGGTCTCATCTGCTACAATCCATATGTTTCCTCTAGTAGCACGCTACTTCCAAGTGATCTCAATCCTCAAACTATCTGATAGTAAGCACAGAAAACATGTATACAAAAAGTATCCTATAGAACACTTAGTAATGATATGTCATAATGTTTCCCTAAGACATCCAGTCTCACTTATACATAGAGTAACAAAATAACATTCATTCATTATCAATAATATTCAACTCGAGGCATGATCATTATAGGAGAAACCAGTCCTTGATCATTGATCTCATCAAAGATTCTTACATAGATGTCCTAATAATTTGGGACCATCCAAAATATAAATACATAGGGCAGGGTCAGGACATACTGAGAAGGGATTCTTCTAAGAGAAATATCGATTTTTCGTCTCATTTTCAATCATCATTCTCCAATGATTGGTTTCTCCAAATAATTTCTTCTCTAAAACAGCCATGGAATTTCTCTATGATTTCCTATCTAATATTGTATCCCTAACATGATGTTAAATGAATAAAACTTTTTTCATCATTACTATGTCTCTATGTTGCAGTGTCGCCACATTGTATCGATTATGAAATAAAATGGGATTCCTTATCTTGGATACATAGTGTATATAAGATACTGTGAAACATCAAAAGAAATAAAATAAACTTCTTAACATTATTTTATTTTCCTTTAAATCCTTCAAAAATTATCATTCACAGCTTGCCTGTGCTGGATGAGGTTAAGCCCCATGAAAGGATAAACCCCCTTTTAACTCAACTGTGATTCCAGATTTCCAATAAAAGTTACAATTTTTTATTTATTATCCTTTCAAAAGTAATGTTGCACATCTAGTAAATCCAATGTTCTGAGAAAAACACAACCCTCAGATTTTTGATCCAATCACCCATTTAGATGTTATTACAAATTTTTATAATATATCTCATGTTCTCTTTTAAGAACATCATATTTTTTTTCGAACTATTTCGGGCACACCTGGCCTCGAAATCGCACGCCGTCGAAATGACTGGTCTTGGAATTTTCCTAAATACTTTAAAAAAATGAATTTGGAAAAATCAAGACATTAAATTCTACCCACCATATGGTTTTACATCCCAAAAATTCTAAACCATTGGATACCCAAACACATGAGGGTAGAGAGCATGAATCTGAGTCTCCCACTCCCATGTGCTCTCCCAAGGATTCTCATGCTACCACCAATCACACAGGAAAAGAATCAACTACCCAGGAAGGATCCACTCCTGCCGATCCCTGATCACTAATAACAAGATGAAAAATTAGCATTCTGATTAAGAAGTATTAGTGATTAGATTAAATAGAGTTAAAATATCTCATGCACGTAGAGGCATCATAAGTTCGTTAATCAACTATTCTCCTATAATGATGAGAAATGGATGGCATGGAGTGTTTCAAAGAATCAAAAAGATGGTATTGTGTCTTGTGGAATCATATGGTTAAAATTTAATGAATCACACCAATATCCTTTTTCTACTTTCTTCATACCTCCCAAATAAAAAATGGATTAATCCATTTCTAGCATAGGTGGATAGACATGTTGAGTTTATAATCCAAGAAATTGATTTGAATAACCACTCAACTTTCATATCAATAGGTAGTCCTAGCATCAACTTGTTTTGACACCCCTGGTGTCAATATTGACACTCGCATGCATTTCCAAATATATCTCAGCACTCTATGCATCCACTACAATCACGAGAACTGGGCGCAAAATGGATAAAAAGGGTCATTTTTGGAACTCCCTTAATACTCCACCTGTAATTCCACTATAACCATTGTGCATCCTCTAAAAAGAAAAACATACTCCCCACATTTTGAATATCCATTAATGGTTTTCCCTATGGACATATGAGCATGTAAATTCTCACTATCGGTGTCACCGAGTTGTGCCTCCATGATTAATTATAATAGTGGAGGGGTAACAACCATTGAATCTTTGTAAGGGTACTCATTTATATCCGTGAATGATAATTTTAATGAGGCCAAATACAATGGAACCTCATTCAGAAACATTTAACCGAAACTCCCACTGAGAGAATCCTTTTTCACATACTTCTTCCCATGGGTATTGACTATATCAAATTCATATTCCTGGAGGAACACTATGAATCAACTCCATCACAAGTTAATGTCCATCTAAGATAAGATATACTTGAGACTCTTGTGTTCAGGTAAGATGATAAATCGTTCACCTATTTGGTAGTGTCTCCACATGTTCAATGAACAGTCCACCATTTCTATCTCAAGATAATGGAGTGCATAGTTCTTATAATGTGCTATCAAGATGTGAAAACCATAGGAAATCACCACTTTCCACTATATCAGGAAATAACCAAGTTCATTCCAAGATTCATCAAATAACAATAGATACTTGACTCCCGCCATAAGAAATCTCAAGATCGAGGTGCTAGTCGATCTCTGTCTGAACTGCTGATATGATTTCTTGAACCTCTTTGTCCACATGAAATGATGCCAATCTCAATTCACGACTGAAATATCCGGTTCATGAGTCCAATGAACACTCATGGGTAGTTTTTCATGTCTAAGGGCATCACAACATACTCATAGTAACCATATCATCATTTGGAAGACATCTTCGGTATATCCTTTACATGTACTCACAACTGGTTATAGCTTGATTGAAGGTTAATTTTCAAGAACCACTAAGCCCCTTTAAACTAATCAAAGTGGTCATTTATCCTTTGGTAGTGGTTACTCATTCTTCACAGCCGCTGGGTTAATGTTCCCATAATCCACACAAAATCACAAATATTTGGTCTTACTATACCATTCCTCTACAAGTCCACCAACTTCACCCTTTGCTCACAAAGCTCTGTGAAATCAATAAAATATAATTATGTTGATATCAGTTCCATACCATGGTGTAAAATAATGTAGATGTATATCTCCCTAAGGGGAGGTAATATTGGAACATATTTAGGGAATACATCCTCATACTCATCCACTACATCATGGAACAAAAAAATTATAACATATATTACTCCAAGGGTATGGGTAGCCGACTCATGAGTGATCCGATGTACCCTCTTATGCATGAATCCATCTCATGATATATGGGTTTCCTTTTTTTCACCGAATGAGGAATACCCCATTCCTTATTTGCAGACATATCATACTATTTTTCCGAAAACATTGAATCTGATAAGGTACTATCGATAACAAATCCACACCAATAATGATGTCTTATGGCCTCTATGATTCCTAATTGAGGTTCCAACCAAAACTCTCACCTCAAGGGTCAGATCACAATTTTTGCATAAATGTTATCATGGACTCTCATTATATTGGTATCTTTAGACATAAGGGTCAAGTAAACAGTTTAAACAAAAACTATAGGTCTCAAACATGATCGGTGACAAGGAAAAATAATTTTCACATGTTTCTACTAATATTGTAGCTAAGAGTTGAAACAGACTATACCTCGAATCATTACAACAGACCGTGGGTCATATGCCTCACCACATGCAACTATCCCCTCCTTTTTCCTACATCTCCCTGAGCTTGGTGTTGACCAAATAGGGGTGGTTTTGTTTATATCTCCAAATCTATACCACATCATGCTACTCTCCCAGCTCCTCTACCACATTTTCCACCCTGTAGATCTATCTGTTCAGTTCATCGTCTCTATCTTAGTGCCCTATCCCCATTTCCCTTACACTATTATGATTAGCTATACAATATATAGTGAGAAATCTTCATCCATCATGTGAAAATAATTTCCAATCTCCTTGCTGATTAGAATCACCTTATGAGCCATGAGTTGTAGATACCATGTCTTAGGGCCTCCTCCCATAATTTCTCACATTTCTAGTCTCTAAGACTGACGACTGATTCTGTCTTCTGAGGTTTCTTCCCCTGCTTTCCCACTACTGACATTCACTAGCATTATTTTCTCATCCAAGGGACTTACAACCACATAGGATTTCAATAGAAACCTAGAATAAGTGGGAATGCATAGAGAAATAATGTTGGATCAAATGTCTGTAAACACACCATTGTTAATGGAATGATCCTATAATCACCAGTCATGTATCATATTCATTGAGTACCTAGAAAGGTTGGTATGCCTCGATGAATACTCAGCTACATACATTTCTTCTTATAAGAGTTTTATAATCTCTTGGACACAGAAAACCCATCACTTTTATGTTGAGATATACTTCTTTTTGAAATGATCTCAAACACTTCCCACATAAGGGTTACCTAAACATAAGATTGGGTAATTTAAATCCCAACATTGAAATGTTGAGCAACGTTGAAGGATCACTACAAGGATCACCTTTGATAAGCCGGTGCCCATACAGAATGTAAAAATGAAGTCACCCCCTAATGCTATTCTTAAGACACTTGTAGGGACTTTATTACTAAAAATATCGATGTTTTCTCAAACTATGCAACACATTCACTGGAACTATGGGTACAATGTGCTACTTTATAGTTGTCAGTGTTACTGTTACACAACTATGATTTGTTGTATCTTATACATAGATCTGTACCAAAATATCATCACCCAGAAGATCAGCCTTAAGATCAAGTAGGGGAATCCTGGCTAGCTATCCACATGGAACCATCTTAATGTTAAAAAATATTTTACATGCTCAATAGAGTAAACATGGTGATCTAACTCAAGAAGGAAAAAAAACACAACCCATTATTATACGATGCAAGAACCATCATTTTCCCTCGAACTATTGTTTTCGTGTACTTGGTCAAAAAGCAGAATTCAGGGTCCTGGTGTGTGGATACATCAGCTGCTACACCAATATTGGTTTCCCTGGCCTGAAAGTGAATCTCAAACCATTTAACATTGTTTTCCCAAACCAAAACACATAGACGATTTTTTCATAAGATATAACTGGCCTACCTCTAATGCCACTCTTCCTACACCCATCCCAGATGGGCTGATGTCTTTACTATACCAAGATTTCCTCAAATTAGCAAAGAGTTGGTGACTAGAACCAATTTGGAATATCCAATAAATGGGAGGCATTTCATTATGTATGTGTACACAGGAACATATCTCTAAGAAAAAAGTGCTGAAACTGAAAATAATAAGAAAGAATAGGCATTCCACTAAAGTACCAAAATATAGTACGATAGTAGAAAACAAGATGTAAATGGGGAAAAAATACAAGACCAAAAAAAAGGTAATATAAAAGTAAAATTCCCTAGAGCTCCTCTATAGAAAACTCATCCTAAAGGTTAGGTACTAAAACAGCTGTCTGCTCCACAGAAGCACACCTCATCTATTGGGTCGCTCTGGGAACCCCTAGCCCTTGTCCACCAAGGACTCTATCAAAGAATATATCACCTACACAATACATAATACATGAGGAAAAATACAATATAGTGGTGAGTAAAACAACACCTAATAAGACACCTAGAAAGACAAAGTAAAATTCCACAATGAAAATATAACAATGACGATACATCAGCTAAACAAAGGTGTATGATTGCATCTCATATATCAAGGACATGAAGGTATACTCATAAAGTATTACTAAACTCGACGTCTCATACACTTACAGCCATATGTTTCTGATCATAAAATTCCTATTCTGGGAGATATCACTTCGTAATCTATCTGATATTAAGAACATAGAACTTGTATACTAAAAGTATACAAGAGAACACGAAGTTTGGATACGTCAGGAAGTTTCTCTAAGACTTCAAGAATCACTAATACATGGATTCTCAATGTCACAACCAACCATTATCTATAGTATTTTTCTCGAGGCATGCTCATTCTAGGAGAACTGACTCCTCGAGGATTGATGTCATCAGATGAGCTTACAAAGTGGTCACGCTAATTTATCCCCCACCTAAATTGAAATACACTGGTCAATGTCATGATATACAGTGAAAAAATTAATCCTTGAGAATACTGAAAACCCAATTTGTATTAATCCAAAACATAGAGTATTCTTCTCATAGAATACTGATATCCCAACCGATGATACACATATGGTTGGGCATCCTTTACTGAGTATGTCAACTACCCTACCAATGCGGCCTACTAGATGGAGGATTAACTCCCTACTCTTGGAGTTCACATCCATTCCCCCAAAACCTCTCTCAAGGATGATATAAGATCTCTCTAGTCCCAAGGAGGGAACTCATACTCTATCTAGGACTTTCCTTCTTTGAGGGGATTATTATATAGTGTTGTGGATGAAATGTCCTGATGAACCATCGAGGAAATAAAAAAATGAAACTCCACACTTACAATGGTCCATACTAAAAAGCGATGAAGAAATCTCCAAAGTACCTCTTCATGAAAAGTGTCCCAACACTGAAAATGTATCTTTAAACATACCTTAATTTTCATAGAAATGACACATTTAGTGATAATGGGTTTAAACCGGTTCATGTATGACATGAAGCGGTACCGTCGACATGACCTGACCTGGTCGGTCTGGGTTAGCCCAAACCGAATGGGCTCATTTTTCCCCTGGACCAAGAATATATTTTTCAAGTCCATCCCGCTTGATCAGGCCGACCCTTCTCCCACATGAGGACCATCCGCATGAACTACCGAGTTTTTGCTGCCACCGCGTTCCGAAGATGGTGTTCACCAGCTCCTCCTGTGTCTCCTACACTGTATCCACCCCTACCACCGTGTCTACGCAGTTGGCTACCACGTTTTGTGGCCATGGTCGCATCCAAGTCACCGACACGGCCTCCAACTGCATCTCGGTCCTTAATGCAACCTCTTTTTGTGTCCAGATAAATTCGAGCCCTCCTCTAGAATGGTTCAGCAAGACAATATCCAACCATCACTAGCTACCATACTAGAGAACTAATTTGGTCACCACCCATAAACTCTAGTGATGTGGTCCATCTCGACACAAAATTCTTTCATGGACTATGGGTTGTCACCACCGCCAGTTGCCCCACTGGTGGCTTTCTAGCCATGTCATTCTACTCAATATTCTTTACAGGCTGGCACCGCCTCCCCTGGAAAACACTCAATGGAGAGTACTCCTAAATACGTCAATCGTCCTGCTTCCATTTTCATCACACCTCTTCTAGGTTTCCATGATGGTAGATCTATGCTTTTGGACAGTTTCTCTATGAAATAGTTGTATAGTGAAATTTCTTCCATATTTATAGAAAGAACATGAAGAATATGAAGAACGATTAGGGGAGGAATTCATAAATAGAAACATAAGGATTGAACCTCTACAATGTTTTAATTCTCTTCTTGATCCATTCCGTAAGAATGATAAAGATAAATAACCATGAAAAATCCCAAAACAAAAATCCCAAATATAATACCTCCCTCTAGAATGAGCGATCCATAGGTCATATTTTTCATGGGATGATCTGTGTTCATCAATTAACTCCACGAATAAGGAAAAAAATGAATTTAAAACAAATGAACTACAATGGGTTAGGTTCAATTAGGGATGAATGTTTTCCATCATTGGAATTCCGTCTATGAGTGATCTCAATCTTTCGTCTCCTCGTCGTCCGTCGTTATCTGACGAGTAGTTTTTCCAATTATTTTATTCTCCAGATCTTCTAGGGAATTTCTCCAGGATTGTCCATCTAATCCCATATCCCTACATAGTAGTTAAATAAAAAATGTGTTTCATTATTTTTAGGTCACTGTATTGTAGAGTCTCCATGTTGTTTCATTTAAAAAAGAAATTGGGATGCCCCATCGAGGCATAGCATCATCGTTACGATGATGGAAAACATCAAAAGAAATAAAATAAACATTTCATGCTTATTTTATACTCCATTCAAATGGTTAAAAATTTACTTTCACTCCTGGTCTGCATCACACAAGTTTATGCCTCACCTAAGGAAAAAAACCCCTTAAGAACTAATTAGTGGTATCAGATTTTAAATTTGAGTAACCATTTACGAGTTATAATATATTCAAAAATAAAATATTTTTATTTAATGTTATGTAATTTTTGTGTTTTTACACATATGACCAGTACTGATTAATGTTAAGATTCACATTGGGTAAAGACACTGCTTTGAGTTCAACAGTGCCCTCTAATTTCTAATCTGAGAACCCTTTTATAAGTTATTTTACATTTTCATAAAATCTCTCTCATGTGATATTAGAAAAATAACATTTCTTCATCCAACCATTTTGGGAACATTGGGCATCGTAACCGCACGCCATTTTAGCGCCTAGTCTAGGAATTTTTATAGATGTGTTTTAAATAAATCAAGAAAATACAATTCATTACAATCTCATCTGTTTATTTTGGCCAAAGATATTAAAAGAAAGGATGATGAAATATATGACACTAGAATTCGAAGGCCAACACCTAAAACCTAATCATCCACTATAGTCAAAATAAGAAAAATATTTTTTCCAATGAAAAGTTAGAACTTTTACACCAGTCTACTCTGTCTAGTATGCTTCCATAACCAAAAAGATTCCTTCACTATGTATCTCAGCTGCATCCCTACCATGATTATACACATCTAGATAATGAAATTCCTCATCCAACATAGTTTTATCTAGAAAATTTTCAGGGTAGGTCATCTAGTCAGAAAGAGGATATTTCCAGAATAATTTAGAATCACATTGGTTGAAGAAAAAAATACATTATTCTAAATTCGATGGATTTTTCTATTCAGGGAAAGCCATGCCTTTTCAAGGAAATAGAACATGTTGAAGCACCACATAATAATAAATTCACATTTCAAAATCCTTGAGGACCTCTGCATGTTGAACGAAAATAGGTGTAGCCCTTGCATAAGAATTAAACTTCCATCATTAATATGATGTTGAGGTGGAATATATAGAGGAATACTATGAAAATGATGTTGAGTGAGACCATTTCCATGATTTCATATTGATTTCCACGGAAGAAGAGGGAACCGTCAAAAGGGAAGCTTGTTCCTACAATACATTACACACCTATTCTTTGTCATGGATATTTTCTACAACCTAATGGACATAGGTTCTAGTGTCAACGTCATCCGAACACAAAAAATCCATTTGTTTGGACTAACCAAAGTAGATATGACTCCTTCTGACATGAAAATCCAGTGTTATCACGTAATCAGGTAGAAACTGTGTGAAAATATTCAGTTGAAGACCCAATTTTTCGATTTTATAGGAAGTGCTCAATAGATGTTTATCTCATTTGATACCACTTAAACATGTTTTAGGGTATCCCCTATCATCATTTGAATTATAAATCTCCCCCCTCATATCACTAGTGCATCAAATAATCCTCCAATGGTTGAGTAGGGGAATTCCAGCGTTATGAACATTCTTTTGACTCCTATGAAGATTTCAATAAGGATTTTTTCTACTACAAGAGAGCGGGTAACAATTTTTTAACAAATATGGTTTAGCTCATCCCATATTAGACTGACCCTTAATACATTTCATTGATAGTATTAGAAAATTATTTCATTCTCTCAATTGATTGGCTGGTTCCCCTAATGCGAGATTTGGAGGGTAAAATTGTTAGCTCACAAAAAGTGTTTTTAAATCCTTAAAAAGAAGTTCCATCTATATATTAACCTGTATTATTACAAAATACATGCGTAGGTGGTTCTAGAATCCTATAATCTTGTAAATTATTGAGAGGTTTACCCTATGGGCACTATTTCATGAAATTCATTCCTGTTTCACTAATTCGTACTAAATCATTAAAATTTTAATTGACACTATTTATTTTACAACAAAGAATGGACATCATGGTTGGTGGATAGATGGAATTATCTAGAAATTTTTTCTTCTAATGTCTTTGAAAAATTGGAACACCTCAGTGGAGATTCAATGCATTCCCAAGTAGGTGATCGTTCTTCCCCTAAGTCAACTATACAGGGTGAACACCACCTCTTACTTATTATCCAACCTCTGAGGAAGAATATTATTTAAAAGAATCTCATTTTACATTTGAATAGTATGTCTCCACCACCATTGATGAGATAATTTAGGTGAACCATAGAAATACTGAAAATCGCAGTCCAATGATAATATGTGTAACCCTGTACCTAGAAGAGAAATAATAGTATATGGATTTTGAGAAGAATCATTGTGATGTTTTTTTTACTGTTATGATGTGATATCATGAATAGAACCTCAATTATCAATCCACTATCACTGCATCCTAATGATTTAACATTATTTTAAAAATTCTTCCAAAAATATGAACCCTTCCCAGAGTGCTATAGTTAATTCCATGGAAATAATCATATCGAATCAAATATGATCAGGGAAATCTAGTACACAAAATGGATGGAAAAAATCATTCCAGTTAGGAATAATAATGGGTATATCATAGTTTTTATCAACTTCGAGGACCTCAACCACCTTTTCCAAAAATATGATATTCCTCTTTCAGTGATAGAGTTATTGATCAATGCTACAACCATGTTACAATCCCTATACTTCATTGACTGATACTCAATGTACAAATGGGTCTTGATGTCCACAATGGACGAGGAGTCTACTACCATCAGGGTGCAATAGGGGACCTTCTTATATCAGATAATTCCCATTGGATTCTAATATTTAGGATCAAATTATCAGTGGTTCTCACATCACATATTCAATCAAATTATTTGGAAAATGGTGGAATTCTACATGGAAGAAATAATGGACAAATCCCTATAGAATCTAAACCATCTCAATGAGGTTGAGTATGTTTAAATCTACCCAAAATCCTTTTATTTGAAGATGAACCCCTTGAAGTGTACATTTGGTGTTTCCTTATGGATGTATCTCAGATTCATCATCACATAATGTTGTATTATCATCTTCCAAGATAAGATCAATTCTATCATTCAGATACCTCCCCTGAGATATCTATTGTAGTTGTAGGGTTATCAATGAAATTTATCTTATAGATACTGATTCAATAAGAATCTAGTTGATATGTTTAAGTATTTTAGGAGTCTCATGATTAATGGAACAACCCAATAGTGGGATGATAAATTCTAAACCATAATTAAGGAAATTAATGAATATCTATTATAATGTATACTTGTGATTTAAATTAAATCAGTGAAGCCTCTAGTCCACTATGTGACTACCCTAGAGTAGTCTCATGGTATCCTTCTCACCCTGAAGAAAAAAGAGGGTATAGAGAATAGTTGATAAAAAACATAGTGAAATGTGCCTCAACATGGTTACAAATTCTCTCATATCTAGAGAAGATTCCTAACACATGTTTTCACAGCGAAAAATAATGGCACTAACTCTTTCATCATTAAATATAGATGGTGACATGATTGGACACATAAATATAAATTCTTAATCCCCCCATACTAATAGGATGAATGGATCACTGGGAAGGGATCTTCAACAATTGTACATTAGGTTTATTCAATAAAATCCCAATAATATTTAGGCATTAGTAGCCTTCTGGGATACCCATCCAGCATTAGAAGAGCTTCCCCTGGATACACATTTCCCAAATGGGGCCATCCACTTAGTGGATCAGGCTATTCCATGTAAGATGATTAATTTTAATGGTTCCTCCCAGATTTAGAGTGGTAGATGGATCAATGATCATAAGATCAACAGAGTGTGAATTGGGATTAAATTCATCACTTTTACAAATGATTTCCAACCACACATTTTTTTTGTGTGGATAGAAGGATATATAAATTAGAAGGAAAACTACTTGTAACTCCTCTTGTTTTTAAAAATAAATTTAAATACATGAATATTTTTTAAGAAATTAATTATTACAAGACATTAAACATAATTTTTCCACTTCTATGTTTTGAATTTCAAAAATGATCATCTAAAATTGTGATCAGTAAGTTATTTAGAGTCTTTTTTAACCAACATGTTTTTTGGGGATAAAAGTAACATGCCCTTATGAATAGTAATATGTTCATTAGGAATAGAAAATAATATTATTATTTTATTCACTTAAGGATATAAGATAATTAAATGCTGATTAATATTTCAAGGTGTTAAAAATGCATTATAGATTTAGAATGTTTTTTAATAAATTATGATTTTTTAAAAATGAAATTATTAATATTCAAAAAATTATTTTCAAAAAACATTGTTCATTTATAACTTCAACACATTGAAAAATTGTTAGGGTGAATTTTTTGGATTTTTTTGGAAATTCATACATTTATTTATGATTAGTAACATACGATAAAATATGATTAGTACTAAATATCTATTAACTGCATCCTAGTTAATTCAATGATGATGTAAGCCTACATGGTTCGAACTCACATGCCATTATTACGATTTTGGGTCACATGAATCAATACTATTCATAGTCATGGGAAAAATATTATAATAATGAATAAAATAATATATAATCTATCCTATCCTCCACTATAAATACCACCATCATTCTCTGCTTCCTCCCACACCTCTAATGCTCTGATCCATGCCTAAATTCGGCCCAATAAACTTCAAAAGAAACTTACACACATCCAAGACCTTCTGGCCTCAACAAATGTCCAATGAAAAGGGCCTTAAAGAGGATCTGAATGAGAAGAGATAAATAGTTAGACCTCCTACTTTGTATTATTTACTTTCATTGCATGTTATTTTCAATTCTTCTTCATTCCTCACCTACCCCAATCCAAGAGGCTTTAATAATCCATTAACTTAAATTTTATGGATTTATTCATGTTTATGTGAGAGTCAACATTATACTTCTTCTACTATACCACTTATTCATGAAATTAAAACACTGTCTCTGATGTGTCGATTTACCAACATCGTGGAAGATGTGTTTTCAATTTATTTTTCTTCCTTAAAGACTAGTTAGGAAACCACATTTTAAGATGATCGATATTATAGTTTATGTATAATATCTTATATAATGTTTTGTAATCATATTTTACAAATTTTATTAATTTATAAAATAAAATGAGTTCGTTACAATCGACGAATCACCAAAATGACCTAAACAAATATCAATAATGATTGAACTAATGAATTATCCTCATTTAAGAATTAAAAATGATAAAACTTATAATTTAGGGTTCTAGAAATTTTTTAAATACAATTTATTTCAATTATGGAGTTTCACTTCCAATATACAAGAATATTCATCCTGAATTGATCAAGGAAATCATGTAAAGAATTCTCCCAAAATAATTGAATGAACAAAATATAAACAATTAAAGAGGGAAATGATGTAATTAAATGATTATATAAGGGATTAAGAACAATAATATGACCATTCTAGATATTAATAAATCTCTATTAACAATTTTCCATGAGTTTTACATTATTTCTAATTAAGACAAACCTGGGGAAGGGAATTCATTTTTCGATTTCCATTCTTTGGGTTAACATTGTAATTCATTTTTTATGTGGTATTCAAATTGTTTGTGAGATTATTATTTTTATATTAAATTGAATTATGTTTATTATCAATGTATATAAATATTAAAATCACTTTGTTTAGTTTTACTTCAATTATATGATATTTATAGGAGAATTTTCTTTTAAAACAATTTTTTAAAATATTGTTTTACGAAATTAATAAAAAATATCTTTTCAAATTATTCATGTTTTATAATATTTTTATTGTTTTGGGGAATTGGTTATGATGAATGGTGGGTTATATATCTCCCTCTAATGCATTGGGTATTTTTATGTAGGAGTTTGGTTGTATGGTTACTCACTATGTAACTATGATTGATAAACAATAAGGTAGCAATGAGTGTTAAATTGTAAGGTAGTCGTGCGGGTTGCAAATTATATGGTGTCCAAGAGGGTTATAATGTTATGTAAGTAACGATACAATATACCATTATGGTTCTATTTATGTTCTACATGTTTTGTGTAATTGTCATGGAAATCTCAATATTAACAAATTAAGTTTATATTTGTTCAGGTATGTTTTTTAAAATGATTTTATACGTTAGAAGAATTCATGGACTAATTTTTTTCATTCCTTATTGTTTTTATCCATTATTGAAATTATTTTTCTCATCCAAAGTTTTTAAAACATGTTCATAGGTTATAAGGTTTTTATGACAAATAATGAATCCAAGTAAAATGTTATGAATATATTTTCAACAAAAACATCTTTTATTTAAAATGTTTTATATTTTAGAAGATATGGATAATTTTTTTGTGGTATCTTATCTATATGAATGTGGAATGTTATGTATAAGTTATATTCAAATTCCCAAAAATTCTGTTCTTGAAAATACCCATAATATTAAGGAAAATTATTTATTTAATAAAATTCAAGATTATGTTATGTAATAAGGCCATGTATTTATAGTTGTTATCATAGATTGGTTTAGATAACTGCAGGGGTTAAGAAGATTATAATAAAATTATAAAAAAGATATTTAAAATATGGTTAATTTGAATTGATATAGAATTTAGTTATTACAATGTTTCTTTGAATAAGATATGTTTATTCATAATGGTTTTCTGTAGATGAAATAGGGACGTTGAAGAGGATATGCACTGATACAATGATATCCTTCCGAATCTAGACCCAGGAATGTTAGGGATTGGAACTGAATAGTTTGTGATAATAATGGATCAGCTTATGAAGGAAATAAATTGTGGTCGAATCCATGAAAGAGAAAAACTAGTGATACCAAAAAGAAATGTGATGATATTGGAACATTATATGAGACAACACCCTCAGGCTTTCAATGGATCTCATAAACCAATAGTGGCTGAAGGATGGATTAAAACCCCTAAATATATATTTGATGTTATGGGATGTTATTATAATCAAAAGGTAATTCATTCCATTTATATTTTTTAGGTGAAGCGTATAAGTGGTGATTAATGGTAAATAATAACATAGAACAAGATCATTTTTATGCCTTAGAGTGGGATGAATATAAAAGTATTTTCCTTGAAAATATTTTCCTAAGGTGGTGCTATATAGAATGGAGAATAAATTACTCTAATTGCTGAAAATGGAGGAATATTCACTGGCTGCATATGAAGAAAAATTCCCTCGACATGAAAGGTATGCTCCAAATCATATTTTAGATCATGATAGAAAAATCAGCCCCTTTTACGATTGATTAAAGGAAAGGTATCTATGATAATTTCCCTCCTATGAATTTAAAAGTGATGAGAAACGTTTTTGATGTCCTTGTAGGGTAGATATGGAGTTTTATGATGATCATGTGCAACCATTCAAAAAGGAGAATAAGAGGTCAATATGGAAAGTGATGGGTATGAATCAACCAAAGAAATCTGATGGTATGAAATTCTAGTTTCCAGTTTGTGAAAAGTGTGGAAAAAAATACCATAGAAAATGCATTACCAAAAGTGGGAAGTGTTTTCAATGTGGTATTTTTGGACATAATGTAATGCCCCAATCCCAGTTACCTAGATTTGGTGCATTATTTTAATATATTTGCATGATTACAAGGAATCATGTCATGAAGGACTGATTAGTTTAGCAGTCTTGGAAAATAGATTACATACATGAACGTTACATTACATATTAAAAAATAAAACACAACATAAATGATCCTTTTAGAATTCCATTAATCCCAACGCTTAACCCTACTTATCAATCATAATACACTTTGTGGAGTCCTAGGAAAATAAAACATAAGAAAGGGGTGAGATCGGATGTTCATTAATGGTAAATAATTTCGAGAAAACTAAAAACTCTTAAGGAAATATTTGTAATAAAAAACATCCTTTTTAAACATAAACATGATCATAATATATAAAAATAAATCAATCATTACCATATTAACATGTACTTAGATATTATACTAGTAGAATAATAACATGTAATAACTAATTTCATAATGAGGGAATGTCTAATGTCAGATATCATTACCACATAGTCAAGCCCTCGTGCCAAGACTAAAAATAAAATTTTTGTCTAGGCATTGTGCCAAGACACTAATTTGTCTCATGAGACCAATCGATGCATTGAGGTGCTATAGCGGGCTCCACCCGTCACTTACTATGTCCACTACATTCCTCATATTAATAAGTTGAAACATAACATAAACATTCATATTAAAACTAGCATAAAAAATGTCAACATTAACCAAAAACCATAAATGGTATAAAAATAGAAAATCCACATTCAAAAACATCATAACTCATTCAATACAAAATGGAAGATTGTATTATAATAAATCAACCTCAATCCAAAATAATATCCAGTAAAGGATGCAAGCATAGTTGAAAATGATGAGTAAAACTTTTTGAGAGAAATATCCTTTTTTAAAAAATAATTTAAAAGTCACACATTTATAAAATATGTAATTTAAAAGATATTTTTTAATAAAAGTGTCCCATAATATTCTGAAACCTTTGAAAATAATTATCATTTCAAAACATTCATGTCCATATAAATAAATCCTTAAAATCATTTAAAAAACATGGACATTAATTAAAAAGGATTCAAAAGATAGATATTTAAAACATTTAAAATTATGATCTTGATAAAGATTAATTTTCACATAACATTAAAATATTCATTTTGAAATCATTTTTATGAAAATAGACATAGATGATAAAAATGTCCCAGTAAATGCTTGAACATAAACAATCTCGAATACTAATGTGATTGAGGAATTAACCCTTACCAATTTGGTAACTTTTGAATCATACACACTATGAAAGAATTATTATAAAATTAATATGTAAATACACATTAATTAAATTGTATTACACAAAGAATACAATTATGGTAAGCACATACACCACACAAAAGGTAATAGTGGCAATATGGCACGAATCTCACGAGAATAAGGAGTGAGATGAAAAACCCTTACCTTGAACATTACTTTAGTCGAGGGTACGTTTAACCTCATGTATGAAGATCATAGTATGTTTTTAAATAATACAAGAACTATATTAACATTTATCATATCATACATGGTTCATTTATGACTTTATACTACCCATTTAATAATAATTTCAATGTCAAATTAACATTTTGGGAAATAATCACTTTCTGTATCGTAGGTGTTTTAACTTGTTACTCATGATTGTATCACTTATATAAAGATTTAAATACTTACAGAATATAAAATATGATCTATATATCATATATATATATATAGAATATAAATATGTATAATAGACATATATATGAAATGAAAAACATTGTTTATGGAGACGGTAGTCCGTAGGAACACATAAACGTTGTTTCCATTTTCATATCATATTGAACAAAAATAAGTAAATAAAATATATGTCAGTACATATATATATATATAGTATCATTATAATTTCATATATTACATACTTATTAGTAAAATATATTTTTATAATCATCGATGAATGGTGAACGTGGAAATGAATCTCATCGCGTCATGGAGACGGTAATATGTATGTACGCACGAGCGACAATATCATTTATTTAATGGTGTGTAATTGGATGGTATATTAATTTTACAGAGACATTAGAATGTTATTTAATATATTTATATACATATTACTCATCATTATATCCATCCAAAAAATATATTGTTGAATAACAAATTACACCACAGCGCGGAGACGGTAAGCCGTACGTACGCACGCATGGTGACATTATCATTCATAAGATGGATATAATAATGAATATAGGTGATTGATATTTATAATAACATCACAGTATATATAATATACTATAGTTATTTTTTTAAAATAAATACAACAAAGAATGAATAAGTGGAAGAATAAGAGAACTTGGAAGAGGGTGGTGAAATCATTACCTCTTCTTCGGGTTCTTCCTTTTGATTTGATCAAAAGGGACCCTTAAATCGGCTTTCATACTAGAGGATGACCTCTATGATGAAGTTAGGATAGTAGGGAGTATATTTGGATAGGGTTTGGCTGAGCCAAATGGATTTGGAGGTGTGATTTTGAGAGATGGGGAAGAGCCCTTTTATAAGAGGGGTGAGGGTCACATTAGGAAAAGATTAAAGTATTAATTTATTAAACAATCATATTCAGTTTATAATGGTTCAAAAAGAATTTATTTCAGGGATAAGGTGGTTATGGGTTTTAATACTATCAACCAATATGTTTTAAAAAAGTTGAGGTTACCATTTTTACCTTATCTTTTATATTTAACTCTTAGTTACATAAAATAACTTTTACCGTGTCTTCATATATTCTTACTCTTTATGGTTAATAAACATACTCTAAACTTCCAAGAGAACCAAAAGTTGATTATTAATGACATATATAGTATCATTTAAGACCTTTTTCTGAACCATAAATTTTTAAGAACAATATACCCCCAATAATATAGTATTTGTTTTAAATATTATTTTATGTATATTTTGACACTATTTAGTATTTTGTTTTTGTGAAAGTCATCAAAACTTGATTACTTCGAACAAGAAAGATGGAATCATCCATAACATGTACTTTTAACCATTAAAATTAGTGTATATCATAAAAACATTGAAATTATATTTATTTTAATATCTATAATACCATTTATTTGATTCTTTCAATAATAAGGTAATTTCTACATCATTATTGTGTCATTAATAAATTTAATTATTTACTCTCTAAAAGTCATAAATAAAATACCATTATATTAGAAATAGTTTTATATTTCCAATGAATATTTATATTCGAAAATATAATATATATAACCCTCTGTAAAAATTAAGATCCAAAAGATATTTGTTTCTGTCATTTTTGCCTTTACATTAAGTTAATAAATCTAAATTTTCATTATCACTTCCATGTGGCACAAAGGGGTACCAAAATCGACCCAAATATTCCCATGGTCGTTAATGACTCCATAAATAAGGTTTTGACAAGTGTTAAGGTAATTTTGAATTTTTATAATATTATTTTTACCTTTAATTAGCATATTTTACATTAACCGCGGTAAATAAAAGTCTCAAGTTAGTTTTCATACAAAAATTATTTTCATCTTATTGAAGAAAATATTACTTACTAATAAAAAAAATGTATGTTTGATTTTCAAAATTAAACTCACAAAAGTTGTAAAATTAATTATAATGAAAAATTCATCTTTTTTAACTTCTACTAAGTGGTTTCACTATTCATCAAAAAATGAAGATTTTCTGAAAAATACCAAATTTTAAACCTAAGATATATTTGATATTCCGAATTCAAAAATAATGTTTTTTTCTAAATTAAATACATATAAGTGGCATTAATTAATTTCAAATTAATTCTCGTTCTTAAAACAAATAGCGTTTTTTTATGAAACAATAACTATCAAAAGATTGACACTTGTTTATGTATAATTTCAACATGAAATTAATTTTAATGACCAAAATTATATTAAAGGGTAAAAATATGAACTAATTATACTTCCAAAACATTAAAATATATAATTCAACAATATAAATTATTTTGATTAAAAAAGTTGTTTTCAGTTAAAATATAGTATTTTTCACTATTCACCCAAATATGAAAGTTATCAGAAAAAACTAAAAATTAATTGAAACTAAATTATTATGTTCTGATTCTAAATAAAAAGTTTATTTTGTGAAATTGAATATATAAAAGTTTTAAATATTTTATTTAAAAAGGGTTCTCTATTAAAAGGCAGAAAAATTGCAATTTTTTTTAAGAAAAATTCTTTTATCTGAAAAAAATGAATTTGTTCTTACATTATGTATAAGAAACTCATAATATGGATTCTAAAATTATAAAGATTATATAATGTTAAAAATTCAGTTAGTATTATTCATAACCACTTTTGAACGGCTCGTTTGGTAAGTTGTGATGCACTTGAACTCAGTGTTGCGTGTAGTGCAAGTTATTGTATTACTTTAATGAAATAATGTACTATGAAATCTTGGGATGTTACATTCTTCCCTCCTTAAATAAATTGTGTCCTCACAAATTGAAATTTTTCTTACTAAATAAAAGGATCAAAATAGAAAATTCCATTTTGGGAAAACCCACATCAGAAATTGGGTTAATAAAATTTAGTCTTAATAAGAGGAAAAGGGGAAAGAAAAAGTCACCACCAAATTATGATAAAGATTAGAAATATATTGGTGGAACATAGAGACACATAATTGGAGGAAAAAAAATTAATATTTATAGGGACTGATTGAGGTCATCAATCACAAACAATTTTTGAATTGTGGGCCTCAAAGCCACCAATCTTGGATGATTTAAAATACCATCATTTCAACAAAACGTATGGTATTAGGATAATACATTTTTGGTTTTAAGATCCCTTACCTATAGTATAATAATTAATTTATCCATAAAATAATAGGGAAAATATATATATATGTATATATATATACTTGTAAAGTAGTGTTTCATCCATTAACTAATTCATACCAAAAACTCATTTTTCACTATAAAAGATTTCAATATATATATATATTCTATTTATCCTAATTGTAAATGGTTCCAAAAATAATGAATTTATAATTAATATATCAGACCCTTTAAAAACTACATTATTCAATCCAGGACATCAGGTGAGTTAGTGATAGGTGATACTCCTTCGCCTCCCTTCGGTTGCGGGTTCAAGTCTCGCGACCTTGCCGGACGTGGTGGGTTGCCGCCCGACCTCCGGGTTGTCCTTTTTATGGAAATCCATAAATAACCTTAATAATAGTATCCAATTTCAAACTTAATCCATTCCAAATATTAGAATTATCCAAAATACATATATCCAAACTCTCTGTCAAAGTTTATAAAGAAGTTAAACATAATGAGGATCCTTTTTGCAAGGTAATAATATGTGAACACCTTCATCTTTTATTCTTTTACGACACAACAACATTCTGAATTACAAAAATCAACCATATCATATTCCAAAATCACTACCTCATTATCCGGACCATATTATGGATTACCTTTCTTTAACCATTTATTTTCCAAAATTCATAGCTTACTATTAAGTCACTTTACATAGAACCATATAATCGTGAATCCTCAATAAAATAGTACTTCTGAACAATCCTTATTTATCTCTATAATTCATGTTACCAATACATAATTAATACAACACTCAAATGAAAAAAAAATTCTACAAAAGCAACATAATAACACTAGTAATTCTTCTTCATCTGAGGTAGTATCATAACTTGATTATTATTCAATAACACCATTTGCGGTATACACTTATGAATGGGACATTGATTCACTTAGTGTCTCAACACCATGCAAATGATGCATTTTACATTTGAAAACTTTTTCTTACCCTTGTAATCACGTACTTGGTGTCCTTTTTCTCCGCACTTATAACAAACTCACATTCCCTTCAAGCATTTTACCAAGGTGATTCAATCCACATTTATCACATATTGGAAAGTACTTATTTCCCTTATTCCCTTTATCCATATTTATTTCTACCATCCTTTTCTTCTCTGGCTTCCTTTTAATTCCATAGGATTCAGAGAATTCTTTACTGATCTTATTGACACATGATACTATTTATTCATATGATGATAATACGTGGGAGACTATTTACTTTCAAAATGTTGGCTTAATACCATGAATGATATGACTTTTCTTACTCTTTGGATCATACGTATTGCTGGAGTTCTAATTTCTTCTATTGGATGCCATTTCTAAACAATGGCATACACTAGGTCAGTTTATGAATCACAATTCATAATTCCAAATATGTAAAATACCTAACATAAATTGAACAATTTATGGATATAATCCATAATCAAAAAACAAATTTCATTGAGGAGGTATATACTCATAAACCCTTCATAGTGGTTTGTAAAGAAAACAAGAATTATCCTAGGAATATCCCCCGCGAGTGTCGTAACTAAGAGTGTAGAAAGGACCGTTGTCGTGCCCTAGTTCCAGTTATAGTATAGCTAAAAGCAGTGTTATTGGGATTTACCCCTAGGTACATCTATGCCAAAGCCACCCCTACCTTCTACTATCTAGAGAGGGATGTATTTTCTTGGAAAACTCACAAAATCTCTACATTACCAATATTTTAAGAAGTGCTTCTATAATAATCCTCAAAGTCTCTCTGAGGTATATGTGTTATAATTAGAGTTTATAGAAATATATATTCCAAGGTTATTACTATACTTCCTCTGATACCAACTGTAATACCCCGACCCTAGTTACCCAGAGTCGGTGCATTATTTTAATATATTGGAATGATTACAAGGAATCATGTCTCAATGGACCCATCAGTTTAGCAGTTTGTGAAAATATGTTACATACATGAACATTACATTACACATTGGAAAATAAAACACAGAATAAATGATCCTTTGATAACTCCATTAATCCCCAAGAGTATCCTTGCTAATCAATCATAATACACTTCATTGAATCCTGTGAAAATAAAACATAAGAATGGGGTGAGCTCAAATGCTCATTAAGGGTAAATAATTTAACGGAATCTATAAACTATTAAGGCATGATTTGTAAAAAAAAATCCTTTTTAAACATAAACTTGAACATAATATGGAAAAATAAATCAATCGTTACCATATAAACATGCACATAGATATAATACTTGTGGAATAATCACATGTAATAAATAACTTCACAATGTGGGAATTCCAAACGCAGGACAACCTTACCACATAGTCAAGGCCTCATGCCAAGACTAAAAATTAAATTTTTGTCCAGGCCTTGTGCCAAGACACTAATTTGACTCATGATTCATACCGATGCATCGAGGAGCTATAGCGAGCTCCACCCTTCACTTACTATGTCCACTGCATTCCTGATATGAAAAAGTTGAAACAGAACATAAACATTCGTATTAAAACTAGCAAATGAAATGTCAATACATTAACAAAAAACCAATAATGGTATAAAAATAGAACATCCATAGTCAAACATATAATAACTCATTCAATACAACAAGTATGATTATATTATAATAAATCAAACTCAATCAATAATAATATCCAGTAAATGATGCTGAAATAGTTGAAAATGACGAGTAAAGTAGTTTGAGAAAATTATCCATTTTTTTAAATCATTTAAATGTCACACATTTATAAATGATGTAATTTAAAAGATATTTTTGAATCAATGAATCCCATACCACATTGAAACTTTTTAAAATAAATATCATTTCAAAACATTCATGTCCATTGAAATAAATCCTTATATTCATTTTGAAAACATGGACAATAATTAAAAAGGATTAGAATGATAGATCTTTCAAACTTTTAAAATTATGATCTTGATAAAGATTAGTTTTCACAAATCATTAAAATATTAATTTTGAAATAATTTTTATGAAAATGGACATGGATGATAAAAATGTCCCAGTAAATACTTACACATTAACAATCTCAAGTAATAATGAGATTGAGAAATTAACCCTTACCAATTTGGTAAATTATGAAAAATACACCCTATAAAAGATTTATCATACAATGAATATGTAAATACACATTAATTAAAGTTTATTAAACATGGAATACAATTATGGGCAGTACATACACCACATAAAAGGTAATAGTGGAAATATGGCTTGAATCTCCTGGGAATAAGGAGTGAGATGAAAACCCCTTACTTTGAACATTCCTTTAGTCAAGGGTACATTTAACCACCTATATAAAGATTATAGTATGTTATTAAATTATACCAGAACCATAATAATATTTATAATACCATACATTATTCATTTATGACTTTATACTACCCATTTTATAATAATTTCAATTCTAAATTAGCATTTCAGGTAATAATCGCTTTCTTTATGGTACACGTTTTAACTTGTTACTCACGATTGCATCAGTTTGATCCAGATTTAAATACATCCAGAATATAAAACATGATTTATATATCATATATATTTTGAATATAAATATTTATAACAGACATATATATGAAATGAAAAACACCGTTTAAGGAGACGGTAGTTCGTACGTACGCATAAACGTTGTTTCTATTTTCATATCGTATTGATCGAAACTAAGTGAATAAGATATATGTAAGTATATATATATATGTATCCAGTATAATTATTATGTTATATATTACATAACTATTAGTAATATATATTTTTATAATCGTCTATGAATGGTGAACGTGGAAATGAATCTCATCGCGTCGTGGAGACAGTAATCCGTACACTAGTGCAGAAAACATTTTTTACGTCACCATTTTTTACGTCGGTTATATAAAACTGACGTCATAATATGTAAAAAAAGGTTTTTTATGTCGGTTATTTAATAACCGACGTAAAAACCTGTGTTTAGTACACCTTTAACGTCGGTTATTTTTATAACCGACGTTATTAATTGCGCGGCTTCGTTTTTTACGTCGGTTATACATTAACCGCCGTAAAAAACAGAAGCGGGGGGTGTTTGTTACGTCGGTTATTCAATAACCGACGTAAAAAATCGACATATGTACAAGTTATTACGTCGGTTATTCAATAACCGACGTAAAAAACGCGGTTTTTGAAGGCCTTTTTACGTCGGTTATTTTATAACCAACGTAAAAAAAGAATCCGCAGATGTTTTTGACGTCGGTTATGGAATAACCGACGTAAAAAAACGCGGATTTTGAGCCCTTTATAACGTCGGTTATAAAATAACCGACGTAAAAAAAAGAATCGGAGGAAGGTTTTTACGTCGGTTATTGAATAACCGACATTATAAATGTTTTTAAAAAAATTATAACGTCGGTTATTGAATAACCGACGTGATAACTCATTTAAAAATTTACCCAAACCCGTGGATTGTCATTCGCGAGTTTACCTTCAACAGTCGCGACTCGTCTCTCTCGCGCGTAAACCCGAATCGGCTCGTCCATTTCGTTGGTTTAGATTCGTTTTGCGATCATCGTTTCTCATATTTAATCTCCTCGGATCAATCATCTAAACTCGCAGCACTCAGGTAATCCTCCCACTCGTTCGTTTTTTTCGCGGATAGTATATATATATGTGTTGTGATTTTTTTTATTGAAACTAGCTAAGATTCTTCGATTGCGAACCCTTTTAACTCGTTTTGGCACCATAATCTTATTTATCATCCCTATATCTATTAGTTCGACTTGCAATATTGACTAATTTTATGATTTCACTAATTTTTCATCGTTTTCTATAAATCCCCGAGAGGGTTGGGGCGTGTCCATTTGGATGGGTTGCCCTTTTACAGTTGTTACTACTTTATTCACACACAACCATGGCATAGGTGCATGGATTTGGGATCACATCAC
The DNA here is from genome assembly GCA_963277665.1 of Viscum album. NCBI lineage: Eukaryota > Viridiplantae > Streptophyta > Magnoliopsida > Santalales > Viscaceae > Viscum > Viscum album. The sequence goes on from OY728138.1 coordinate 899,644,706, forward strand.
CATTTTCACCCCCTGCAAACAAAGTATCACGAGGAGGACTCGCCAGATTTCCCCTCGGCATGTTAAAAATTTTAGATACCCTCTTTTCAGCAAGTAAAAAATTAACTAGTTTTTTCTTCACTACTTATCCTAAACAAATAAAACCACCATTCTTTCTAGAACCTCTACTAGATCAATTGCATCCATCAACATACATATTTGGATCTGAAAGCATCCCTTAAGCCTTATGTTCGATGCTAACATCCTTTACTGATCTATAGAAAATATGATGGTCTGCTAAGCTCTCCATTTAAAAGTCAAACCCCACCAATTATTCATCCTCATCATGAGAAAATGGCACAACATCTGAATTTCTGATTCAATCTCGTGGGTCACTGAACAAACATTAACTCCTTCAAATCCACACCTGGAATAGACAACCAAATGTCGAGTTCCTTCTCTATCTATTGAAACTCAGTTCTTCCTCCACACCTAAAAACATTCTTTGAATGGCCCAACTTCTTGTTATGGTAAATTTTCAGTGATTCCAGGGGGGTGGGAGGGCTATCAAGAGGGTTGGGGGGTGTCCAGGGGGGTGTCCAAGGGGGTAGGGTGTGGGGGGTGGGGTCCAGGAGGGGTGGGGGCTGTCCAGAGGGGTCGGGGGGTGTCCAGGGGGGTTTACAAGGGGGTGGGTGGGTGTGGGGGGCTGTCCAAGGGTGTAGGTGGGTGTTGGGGGGTGTCCAGGGGGGTGTCCAAGGGGGTAGGGGGTGGGGGGTGGTGTTTAGGAGGGGTGGGGGGGGGGGGTTGTCCAGAGGGTTGGGGGGTGTCCAGGGGGGTGTCCAAGCAGGTCGGGGGTGGGGGGTTGTGTCCAGGAGGGGTGGGGGTGCATTCTAGAGGGGTCGGGGGCTGTCCAGAGGGGTCGGGGGGTGTCCAGGGTGGTGTCCAAGGGGATGTGTGGGTGTCGGGGGTTGTCCAAGGGGGTGGCGGCCTGTCCAGAGGGGTCGGTGGGGTGTCCAGGGGGGGTGTCCAAGGGGTTGGATGGGTGTGGGGGGCTGTCCAAGTGGGTGGCGGCCTTTCCAGAGGGTATTTGGGGTTGTCCGGGTGGGTGGGGGGCTGTCCAGAGGGTTGGGGGATGTCCAGGGGGTGTCCAAGGGGGTAGGGGGTGGGGGGGTGGTGTCCAGGAGGGGCGGGGGGCTGTCCAGAGGGGTCGGGGGGTGTCCAGGGGGGTTTACAAGGGGGTGGGTGGGTGTGGGGGGCTGTCCAAGGGTGTGGGTGGGTGTTGGGGGGTGTCCAGGGGGGGTGTCCAAGGGGGTAGGGGGTGGGGGGTGGTGTTTAGGAGGGGTGGGGGGGGGGCTGTCCAGAGGGTTGGGGGGTGTCCAGGGGGGTGTCCAATCAGGTCGGGGGTGGGGGGTTGTGTCCAGGAGGGGTGGGGGTGCTTTCTAGAGGGGTCGGGGGCTGTCCAGAGGGGTCGGGGGGTGTCCAGGGTGGTGTCCAAGGGGATGGGTGGGTGTGGGGGGCTGTCCAAGGGGGTGGCGGCCTGTCCAGAGGGGTCGGTGGGGTGTCCAGGGGGGTGTCCAAGGGGGTGGATGGGTGTGGGGGGCTGTCCAAGTGGGTGGCGGCCTCTCCAGAGGGTATTTAGGGTTGTACGGGTGGGTGGGGGGGCTACCCAGAGGGTTGGGGGATGTCCAGGGGGGTGTCCAAGGGGGTAGGGGGTGGGGGGGTGGTGTCCAGGAGGGGTGGGGGGCTGTCCAGAGGGGTCGGGGGGTGTCTAGGGGGGTTTACAAGGGGGTGGGTGGGTGTGGGGGGCTGTCCAAGGGTGTGTGTGGGTGTTGGGGGGTGTCCAGGGGGGTGTCCAAGGGGGTAGGGGGTGGGGGGTGGTGTTTAGGAGGGGTGGGGGGCTGTCCAGAGGGTTGGGGGGTGTCCAGGGGGGTGTCCAAGCAGTTCGGGGGTGGGGGGTTGTGTCCAGGAGGGGTGGGGGTGCTTTCTAGAGGGGTCGGGGGCTGTCCAGAGGGGTCGGGGGGTGTCCAGGGTGGTGTCCAAGGGGATGGGTGGGTGTGGGGGGCTGTCCAAGGGGGTGGCGGCCTGTCCAGAGGGGTCGGTGGGGTGTCCAGGGGGGTGTCCAAGGGGGTGGATGGTTGTGGGGGGCTGTCCAAGTGGGTGGCGGCCTCTCTAGAGGGTATTTGGGGTTGTCCGGGTGGGTGGGGGGGCTGTCCAGAGGGTTGGGGGATGTCCAGGGGGGTGTCCAAGGGGGTAGGGGGTGGGGGGTGGTGTCCAGGAGGGGCGGGGGGCTGTCCAGAGGGGTCGGGGGGTGTCCAGGGGGGGTGTTATATCTTACTATATTTTGTTTAAAAAATAATATTCAAGCATATTTTTTTAAATAGACATAGATTTGTTTTATATTTCAAAATTGTTTACATTCAAATTATTATTTTTTTCATATAAACATATATTTGTCTTATCTAAAAAATATATATATTTTTTCTATTTGTTATAGGTAATAATGAGTTGAAGTTGGATTACGGCACATCGAATGAGCAATGAATATGAGGAAGGTGTTGATGCCTTTTTTGAATTTTCTAAACGAAATGTTCCAAGTAGTGACATTTTTTTATGTCCATGCCTGAAATGTCTGAATATGAAGAAGTTGAAAAGTAGAGAGATAAAAGATCATCTGATTTGTCGTGGTTTCAATCCGAGTTACAACCCTTGGATTTGGCATGGTGAAACTGGACAGAATGTCACTGATGATAATGAATCGCAAGATGGTAACTCCGATGGAATTGAAGAAATGATTCGCGATATTGTAGCAGAACAAATTGAGATAGAACCGACAGTTGCACGTCTATATGGTGATGCCGAAAAACCATTATATCCTGGTTGTACAGATTTTACGGTTTTGTCGGTGGTGTTAAGATTGATTAACCAGAAGGCGAAACATGGATGGAGTGACAGAAGTTTTACAGAGCTGCTATAATTGATGAAAGGCATTCTTCCAAAAGATAATGATCTTCCAGATTCACATTATAAGGCCAAAAAAATATTATGCCCGATGGGATTGGGATACAGGAAAATACATGCCTGTCCGAATGACTACATTATATATAGGAAGGAATATGAATTTCTGAAAGAGTGTCCTAAATGTGGGACATTACGGTATAAGGTGAAAGAAAAATCACAAGCTGATGTAGAGATTACAAAGCTCCCTTCAAAGGTATTTTGGTATCTTTCTATAATTCCTCCTTTCAAACGTTTATTTGCTAATTCACATGATGCAAAAAGGTTAAGATGTCATGCTGATGAGCGGGTATGTGATGGAAAAATACGTCATCCAGCTGATTGTCCACAATGGAAGAAAATTGATGCCCAGTACCCTACATTTGGAAATGAAATTAGAAATATGAGACTAGGCTTGTGCACAGATGGAATGAATCCATACCGAACCCTCAGTAGCAGACATAGTTCATGGCCTGTTTTATTGGTAATTTACAACCTCTCTCCTGAAGTTTGTATGAAGCGCAAATATGTCATGTTGAGTATCATGATCTCTGGTCCAAAGCAACCCGGTAATGATATTGATGTATACTTTTCACCGCTGATTGATGATTTGAAACTGTTATGGGCTGATGGTATTAGGGTGTAAGATTCTTATAAAATGGAATATTTTCAACTGCATGCAGTGCTTCTATTCACTATAAATGACATCCCAGCATATGGAAATTTTTCTGGATACAGTGTTAAAGGGCATAAATCATGTCCAATTTGCGAACAACAGACGTCATATTGTCAATTGCATCATGGGAGGAAAACAGTGTACATGGGTCATCGAAAGTTTTTGCCTATGGATCACCCTTATAAGAAGACTAAAAAAGGCATTCAATGGCTCACAAGAATTTGATACTGCTCCAAAACCTTTATCCCCAGATTTGTATTTTGAGAGGGTGAAAAACCTTGATGTGACATTGGGAAAGACACAGAAATCTGGTAATGATAGACATATTTGGAAGAAAAGGTCAATATTTCTTGAGTTACCATATTGGAGGTATCATGAAGTCAAACATAATATTGATGTCATGCACGTGGAGAAGAATATCTGTGATTCTTTGATCGGAATATTTCTAGATATTAAAGAAAAGACAAAAGATGGGTTGAATGCAAGGTTAGACCTACTATCAATGGGAATACGTTTGGAGTTAGCTCCCACTCCTAAAGGAAGACGAACATTTCTTCCCCCGGATTGTCATACATTATCGAAAAGGGAGAAAAGTAGCTTCTGTCAGTGTCTTCATGATATCAAAGTGCCTCAAGGTTATTCTTCAAATGTAAAAATTTTTGTCTCATTGAAAGACTTGAAGTTGATAGGTATGAAATCACATGATTGTCACGTCATGATGCAAAAAATTCTACCAGTTGCACTGCGTGGAATATTGCCCATCCGTGTCAGAAAGACTATAATGAGGTTGTGTTATTTTTTCAATTCAATTTGTAACAAGGCGATTGATGTGAATGCTTTGAACATTTTGGAAAAGGATGCAATTTTTATACATTGTCATTTGGAAATGTATTTTCCTCCAACTTTTTTTGATATGATGGTGAATTTAATGATTCCTCTAGTTCGAGAAATAAAGCTTTGTGGACCAGTATATCTTCGTTGGATGTATCCTTTTGAAAGGTATATGAAAATATTAAAGGGATATGTTAAAAATCCAAATCGACCTGAAGCCTCCATTATTGAAAAGTATATTTCTGAGGAGGTAGCAGAGTTTTGTACGAGTTACTTGGCTATGGCACAACACATAGGTTTTCCTCCATCTCGCCATGAACGGGTTAATAATGAGGGAAAGGGGATTCGTGGCTTGAAAGTCAAATCACTGTCAGCTGAACAGATGAAGAAGTTAGAATCATACATCTTGAATAACATAGCTGATGTTCAACCGTATATCACATTTCATATTAATGAGTTGAAACAATGTCATCCAAAGAAGAAAGAAATGTGGATTTTGAATGAGCACAACAAAACTTTTTTGCCATGGTTTAAAAAGACCTTGCTTGGTAGATCAGATGTATCAGAGACATTAAAATGGATAGTGGGTGGTCCATCTTTAAATGTGATAACATGGTCCGCTTATGACATTAATGGCTATACATTTCATACGAAAGCTCAGGACAACAGAAGTGCAGTTCAGAATAGTGGTGTATTGGTGTTTGCAGAAGCAATGCATTTTTCGAGTGCTAAGGACAGAAACCCAATTTCGGCATCAAGTGCATATTATGGAGTTATTGAAGACATATGGGAGGCTGATTACTTTAAAATTAAAGTTCCTGTTTTTAACTGTAAATGGTTTATCGGTAACAACAGTGTCAGACACGATGAATTTGGAATGACACTTGTTAATCTGAATAGATTGGAAGACACAGCTGATTCTTTTATAATGGAAACACATGCCAAACAAATTTTCTATGTAGTAGATCAATCAGATATACAGTGGGATGTTGTTTTACAAGGGAAAAAACAATATGTTGGTGAGGATGAATTTGATGAAGATGCTGATTTATGTGAGATCCCTACTTCCATGGAAAGATTAACAGAACATAATTATGAGTATGTTGAAGACATGGTTTGTGCCATAAGGAACGATCACGACGAAGGAATTTGGGAAAAAATCCAACTGTACATTCCTAAAATTACAGGTAACACATGTTTATTTCTTGTTTACATTTAGTTTTTTCATATAATGTTAGATATTGTAAATTTTTTTACTTATTAAAACATGTATCAAACCAAAATGATAAAACAATAAAAACTGTAAAGAGGAGAAGTCCTGGGCGCACCGGCCGGCCGGTGGTCCAGACAGAGAGGAAGGTTCTCTGTCTGGTCCACCGGCCGGCCGGTGGTGATCCAGCGGCCGGCCGGTGGTCCAGACAGAGAGGAAGGCTCTCTGTCTAGTCCACCGGCCGGCCGGTGACACTAGGAAGTGGGAAAGTCTACTGCCTGGGTCCTCCGGCTGGCCGGTGAGCTTACACCGGCTGACCGGTGGACTCAGTGAGTCCACTTTTCAGCTTTCTTGGGCCAACTCCTTGGTAACCTTTTTCCTATCAACAAAAACACTTGAAAACAAGTTAGAACATAATAAGAGTGATTGTGATCATTAAAATCCAAGAGAGAGGGGTACAACAGACTCTGTTTACCATGTTTATCATTGTTTAACAAGCTTACCATATTACCAATGTTTACTATTATGTAATTTAGTACACTTTTCTATTTTCTGATTAAGTAGTATTACAATATTTGAATTTTTATATTTGTGAACTAATGTTTGTTTTTTTGATTTGAAGGAAAATGACAGATCAATCAGTTGATCAGCCACATGATTCTGGAGATGAGCATATTGGTCATACATCTGGGGAGGAACATTCACATGCTCCTATTACGAAAAAGAGTTCAAAGGTTGGTAAGCGTGGGTGCACACGTTTACCAAAATTATCACTTGCCCGTACGAAGGAGGAGAGGATAGTCGTGGAGTTTGATGATGATGATCTTCCTAGAGGTCCAAATGCTAAATATTTTAAGGGTTTTGTAGCAACTCAGGCTAAGAGCAAAGTAAGCATTCTCTATGATGATTGGAGAAGTGTGGATAAGGCGATAATTTCTCAGCTGTGGGAGACCATTTTGGTAAGATCTTTTTCTATTGTTTGACTGTTCTTTAAATGTTTCTAGTATATATAATATTTTTAACCTCTTTTTTATCAGATGACATTTGATATTCCTGAAACTAGAGGAGTCAGGAAGAAATGCTTATCGTTGGCTGCTAGGAGATGGAGGGATTTCAAATCAACCCTCTCATCTGATTTCATTTATGGTCATAGGAGTCGTGAGAATCCATGTCGTATATATCCTTTTATAGATGAAGACACATGGAGACAATTTTTTGAAAGTAGAAGAAAAGAATCATTTTTGGTAAGGGAAATGTAAACTTTTATAAGCTTTCTTATATATGTGATCTTATTATTGTTTTGTTAATGATTACTTATTCTTAATTTATAGCAAACAAGGAAATCTCGTCAAAGATCCAATCTAAAAATGTATACCCTCATAGTTTATCTCGGGGAGGGTATGCATTATTGGAAGAACAAATAATGGCAGAAAAATTTCACCAACTAAGAACTGAGTCTTCAAGCTCTGGAGAGGTGGACCCTCCATCCCCTCCATCTAGACATGAGAAATGGAAAAGAGCTCGGAAGGGCAAAAAAGGACAATATCTTTCGGAAGAATCGAGACTCGTAGTTGAGAGGATTGTAAGATATCTATTTTATTTATTTAAGTTTACTATTTTCGTCATATATTTCCAATCATTATAGAAATGTTCAATTAATTATTACAGGACTCTCTTGAGGAGCAGAGTTCACAGGGGACATTTACACCATCTGGGAGGGAAGATATTTTATCTGTGGCATTGGGAAAGCCCGAACATCCTGGCCGTGTAAGAGGATATCCGACAGGTGTATCGGTAAGAAAAGTGTTTCCACGTTCCTCAACTTCTAACGTTGAGGGAGTTTATAAAAAAAAATAGAATCCTTGGAGGCTGAAGTCCATAATATTAATGCGACAATGGAGGACAAGATTAGAGCATCAGTGCAGTTTATGTTTGCAGACTTGCAAAGTAAATTTCAGGGTGCAGCTCCCACTCCACCTCTCCCAGTAGCTCCCACTCCCCCACCTCAGCCTGCGGACTCCATTTTTGATCCTCCTCCTCTACCGCAGCTACCTACTTATTGTGAGTTGTATGTTGATGATCCTCAACATCATATAGTTGCATATGGGATGGTATATTGTATAGGAGATACAGTTCATCATCAACAGTTAGAGGTAGAGAATCAGAGGGTCACTGTACAGGATATTATAAATAGATCAGCTTGGATACCATTACCTACAGATGAGGTGACGACAGTTGGACATAGTATCATCCATTTTTTACTTTGGCCATCCATACTTCTTCGACTCATTACCATAGAGGTATGGATGTTATATCTTTTATTTTATATTTTTATTAATGTTTTATCATTTGAAAACTAATATATTTTTCAATTTATTTTTACAGGAATACTTCAAAGGTAAAGAAATATTGTATAGACAACAACAAAGACAGATAGCTATGACATCAGATGCAGATACTAACAGTCTTGACAAATTGTCAATATATTCAAATTTGTTGGCGGATCATTATGACTTTACAATGGAAGCTCATATCTGTGGACGTGAACTAAGTGTGGGGATTATGAAAACTGATATCATGGAGTTTGTCACTGGAGATAAGTTGGGCATCAACGTGGTGCAAATTTTTATCATGTAAGTCTTAACACCTTTTCCTTGCGTTATATTTATTAAAAATGTATACTTATGTCTGCTTTGTATTAGGTATCTGTATAAAATTTGTGAGAGGAATGAGCTGACAGATGTATATGGATTCGTGGACCCACAATTGATTTCCCCTGAAGCATGTGCATTGGATGAGGAACAAAGAATGATTTATATTGCTGATAGATTTGAAAAGAATGTAATCACACAGTGTTGGATGATGCCTTTTTGTGAGAGGTATGAAACACATCCCTCTCAAAGAGTTAATTATCTTTTAACATAAAAAACCACTAACGTTAAATTTCCTTTTATCAGGGATCATTGGATGTTAGGGGTTTTTTTCCCTAGGGAGAAAGCACTTTATTGGATATGCTCTCTCCATGATGATGTGCGAGAAAGTTTTAAGAATATATTGGAAACGTAAGTTTCAATTTCACAATAGTTTTATATATTATAATGAATTTTAAATTTACCCCATTCGTATTATTTTCTAACAGGGCATGGGTCCACTTTTGAAAAAGCTCAAAGAAAAGGAATTTCAAGATCAAATATGTACATGCGAAGGTAAATATCCATTTATAATTTGTACATTTTGATTTATTACATAAAAATAATATATTGAATTTACACTCATTCAAACAGAAATGTCATGAGCAACAAGGCATCATCGAATGCAGATATTACATGTTAAGATTTATGTATGAAATAATAACAACTGGGACAGTTCTGAGTTTTGACCTGGTAAGATTTCCTCTTTCCCATAATATTTCAATTTGATTTATTCATTATACACGTTGACTACTATCCTTTTCCTTTGTAGCTTTTTGATGACCCTCAACCCTTTACTGCTGAATATATCAAACACTTACAAGTGGAGTGGTCATATTATTTTACAGGTTTGATTGACTTTTAGTTGTTTGTAATGTAAAATGTAATTTTGAATATTGTCAATGTAATTGTGTATTTCGTAGTCGTTTAGGTTGGATTTATTTTTTTTTTGAAGTTGACAGTGTAAGTTTTGAATGTTATATAAGTGAATGTTTAATTTTATCTACTTCTTGTTTTGGTCTACTGTTGATGGTTTTTCTGGTCTGGATTTTGGTATGGGGGGAGAGGTTCCAAGGGGGTGGGTGGGTGTTTGGGGGGGTGTCCAAGGGATATGGGAGGGGTGTCCATGGTGTGTTTGGGGCTGTCCTAGGGGTCGGGGGGGGTGTAAATGAGGGTGGGGGGTGTCCAAGGGATATGGGAGGGGTGTCCAAGGTGTGTTTGGGGCTGTCCAAGGGGTCGGTTGGGTGTAAATGAGGGTGGGGGGGGGGCTGTCCAAGGGGTGGGGGGTGTCCAAGTGGTGGGGGGGGTGTCCAAGGGATATAGGAGGGGTGTCCAAGGGGTGTTTGGGGCTGTCCAAGGGGATGGGGGGGTTTCCAAGGGGTCGGGGGGGGGGGGGGGGGTTCCAAGGGGTTGGGGGGGTGTCCTATAACGTCCCATACTTTACATACATTGTTAATAATTCAAAATTGAAGCACACTTATTAAAACATATGAAAAAACCAAAAAGGACCGTATATGTATAGTGTCTTTAGAAACTGGGAAACATAAACAACTAGTTCATAAATCTTCTACAGTGTCTCCCATTTATTTCATTATATCTAGGGTCACTTTTAGCATATTCTACTTAATATCCATCTTCCTGACCTGGGGAAAAGAAAACATAAAAGGGTGAGCTCAAATGCTCAGAAAGGGCAAATAAAGGAAATAAAAATCATATCATATCTTTATGAAAATCAAAACCTGCAAAAGAGATCATAATATCTTAACATGGAATAAATCATAGAAGTGAAAATGAGATCCCCATAATCATAACATAAAACTTGAAACTTTGTGGCATGCACACATAATCATGGAAAATCTTTCTTGTTAGTCATGACTCATTGCCAAGACTATCTTAGTGGACAAAGTCCCTTTCTGAACCGAGTTCACTCCTCGTTTCAGTCCTGTATCACTGAACCGAAATAACCTTCCGTTCCAGCCATGTCTATCTCATGAGATATAAAATCTTTACCCAATTCATTGGAGGGAGATATAGGTCCCACCCATCTTATAATGAATCCTTTCTTATGTTTGCCACATAATCATAAAACATATATTATCGCATAACACATGTAACAAAAATGGGATTCTTGAAACATCATGACATCATAAATCAATTCATATAAGATAAAGGAATTCATAAAAATAATTCCATCACAACATGAACAAATCAATTTAATAATAGGGATAAAAACAGAACCCTTTATTATCTTATATGGAAAATCATTTTGATAAAACACTTGAACTCCATTCTTGAGGAAAATATACTTTCTTCTTAAAAAACATTTTTTCTTTCATAACATGTCATACAACTTTAAAATAAAAGAAGTTGATTAAAAATAAACTTGAAAACTTGTAAAGTAAGCTTTTTGGAAACAATGTTTTAAAAATCCATTCAAGCCGTATAAGTTAAAAAAAATATTCTTCGTACTTTTGTCGGAAAGTCAAAAAGTACCTCGTATGAAAAACGACAAAAGATTCCTTTCATATCTTTTACAAAAAAAAAACTTACCGAAGGGTAAAATTGGATATAAACTATTGTAGAAGGATGGAAATAATATTACATATTGAAGGAACATGGATGTGGATGATAAAATACACCCCAGTAATTACCAAAGTAAATACAATCTCGGATAAAAGTGAGATTGTGATATTTCCCTTACCTTAGGTCCGATTTGCTTTGTTCGTGCCCGAAGCTACTGTTTAATGGTTTAAATAATGTTATTGACTTATTCCAGAATCATACATATTGATATGATATCATATATGGTCATATTATTAGCTTCTTGTTAGTAATATTTCATTGTTACTTGTTACTCGGGTCTTTATAACTTTTTGTTCTTATGCGTGTTTTGTCGAATAAATTCTTATTCTTATCTTTAGGTTATAGATAATTCATTTACAGAATGGTATTAGTGTAGTATATACCATATTCATTCATTCAATTCATTTATATAATCATTATGAAATGAAGATCATGTTGAACGAGTCGCATCACATCGTGGAGACGGTATTCCGTACGTACGCACGAGTGATGATATCGTTCCTATGATCGTGGAATTGTATTGGAGTATATATATATATTATTTCAGTATCAATATTACTTCATAATAATCATATATAGTTACTCATTACACCATTATACCCATCCTTGTAAAGTGATGGTGGAAAAATTGATTACACCACGGCGTGGAGACGGTATTCCGTACGTACGCACGCGCGGTGATTTCATTTTTCCGTGGGATGGATAGAAGGTGAATTAGGGTTGTTTCATATTTATAATAACATATCAGTATGTAAGTAATACTTATGTTATTACTTTATCATGAAACAACTAAAGAGGAAGAAGTTGAAGAAGAAAGAAATTGAAAACATCGGTAATGGATATTACATCTTCTTTGGAAAGCCTCTTTGAATCCTCCACTTAGGGAACTAATACTGGTATTTGAAGAAGACCAGGACCTCTAGGATTATTCTAGGGAAGTGGAGAGGAGAAAATGGCAGGGTTTGGCCGAGCTTGAGTGCTGAAATTGGTGTGAGGAGGAGGGGGAGGAGGTGCCCTTTTATAAGGGAGGAGAGGGGCACCTTAGGAATATCTCAAAATATTATTTTATATTAAAGTCAAAATCTGTTTATAATGGTTCCAAAGGGTCTTATTTAGAAGATAAAGTGGGGATGGGTCGAAATCATATCAACCAATAGGATTTAGACAAGTTTAGGGTATTATTTTAACCTTATCAATTAGATTTAACTCTAAGTTAAATAATTTAACTTTTACCGTGTCTTTTTGTTTTCTTTTCACTATATGGTCAATAAACTTACTATAACATGCCAAACGAATCCCCAAATTGTTTATTATTAATATATATATCCTTATCTAAGTAATTTGGCCGAACCTTAGATTTTTAGGAATAAAATAACAATTAATAATATAATATTTGATTTAAAAACTATTTTGTGTCAATTTTGACACTATTTGATATATGATTTTTGTGAAAGTCATAACAGAATTATATGTTCGAACCAAGTTGATTAAATCAACATTAATATATCATAGTAAACTAGAAAATTAGTGGAATTCATAAAAAGTCTCAAATTACATTTATTTTGGTGTTTATAACATTAATTATGTCAATATTTCATTAATAAGATAATTACTGCATCATCATTGTGTCATAAATAAATTAAATTATTTAATGTCTAAAAATTACAAATAAAATACCATTATGTAGGAAATATTTTTAGATTTCTAATTAATATTTACAATTGAATTTATCTTATTTATAACCCCATATTAAAAATGATTTACTTATTAAACTTTGATTTTAACTATTTTAACCCTTCTTTAAATAAATTAATAATAAATGTCCTAATCTAATCCAAGTGGGCCTAAATGGTCATATTTTATTCCTAAGTTTGTTTTTGGTCGAATTACACTTTTCCAATAGAATTAGGACATGTGTTAGGGTAATATTAATATCATATTTACCCTTAGTTAACCTATTTACTATTAACCGCGGTAAAAAAAGTAAAAAGTTACTATTCACCAAAAAATTATTTTTATCTCATTGAACCACATTTTACTTACTGATATCAACCGTGTCTGTCGGATTTTTGAAATTCCATTCATAGAAGCGGTAAAATTAAGTTTTATGCAAAATTCAGTTTTTAACCTACCACTTAGTGGTTTCACTATTCATCAAAAATTGAAAGTTTTCAGAAAAATACCAAAATTTCACCCTAGGCTAATTTTGATATTCTGAGTCCAAAAATGAAGTCCATTTTGAAAAATAAAATTTATAAAATTTAAAAAAGTGGTTATTACTATTCATAACGGCTATTTTTAATAGCATATTGTTGTTTAGTGAAACTCGGTATTGCGTACGACGCAAGCTATCGAGGAAGGTCGCGATTGCGTGTAAAGCAAGCCAAGAAAGTGTTGTCTAGAAAAAGATCCCTTTGATGATTTATATAACATAAAAGTCTCGGGTGTTACATTCTACCCCCCTTAAAAAGAATTTTGCCCTCGAAATTCATCACTTTGCAACAAACAGATGAGGATACTTCTCCCTCATCATATCCTCAAGCTCCCATGTAGCTTCTTCTAATTGGTGGTTCTTCCATAAAACTTTCACCAACCGAGTGGTCTTGTTTCGTATTACTTTTTCACTACGATCCATAATCTCTATCGGCTGTTCTTTATAAGAAAGATCTTGCTCCAGCAGTACAACTTCTGAGCTGAGTACATGTGAAGGATCTGGTATGTACTTTCTCAGGAGAGATACATGGAACACATCGTGAACTTGAGAGAGATTCGGTGGAAGCGCCAATCGGTAAGCTACCTTTCCAACACGATCCAATATTTCGAAAGGACCGATATATCTAGGGCTCAACTTCCCATTCTTTCCAAATCTCATAACCCTCTTCCAGGGAGATATTCGTAAGAACACTTTATCGCCCACTTCAAACTCTAGGTCTTTTCTTCGATTGTCGGCATAACTTTTCTATCGACTCTGAGATGCTCTTATGTGTTGTTGAATAGATATGACCTTTTCTGCCATTTCATCAATGAGATCAGGTCCTAATAGCTTTCTTTCCCCAACTTCATCCCAGCATGTTGGAGTCCTGCATTTCTTTCCATAGAGAGCTTCATAAGGAGCCATCTAAATACTGGAGTGAAAGCTATTATTATAAGAAAATTACACCAAAGGTAGGTGTTGATCCCAACCTCCTTTGGAATCCATAGAGCAAGCTCTCAACATATATTCTAGGGTTTGAATTGTTCTTTCAGACTGACCGTCTGTCTGGGGATGATAAGCAGTGCTGAAACTCAACTCTGTATCCAGAGTATGCTGAAGACTTCGCCAGAACTTCGAGGTAAATCTCGGATCCCGATTAGATATAATAGAAAGTGGTACTCCATGTAATCTTACCACTTCCTTTACATATATCCTGGAAAGCTGATCTAGAGAGAAATCCTCTCTAATATCAATGAAGTGTGCAGACTTTGTAAGACGATCAACTATGACCCAGATAACATTATTGCCTTTGGATGTTTTAGGAAGTCCTGTGACAAAGTCTATAGTGATGTTTTCCCATTTTCATTCGGGTATGGGTAATGGTTGTAACATCCCCTTAGACTTCTATCTCTCAGCTTTAACTTGTTCACAAACCAAGCATCGAGAGACATATTCAGCAACATCTCTTTTCATGCCATCCCACCAGAAGTACTCTTTCAGGTCCCTATACATCTTCGTGCTTCCAGGGTGAATAGAGAATGATGAACTATGAGCCTCATCCAGCAGCTCATTCTTTAATTCGGGGATGGGAGGAACGCAAACCCGATTCCTGAACTTTATTATCCCATCACAATCAAGGTTGAATTCAGGAACATTTCTCACCTTCTTTTGTAACTCGACATCTTCTTTCTGTGCCTCTTTAATCTTCACATGTATAGATGGTTGAACATTCATTTGAGAAAGATAAGATTTTTCCCCTTCCATTATAATTCCAAGATCCATCCTTTGTAAATCCATAAATATTGGATCTTTTGTGATCCTCATCATGGATAAACTAGCATGGTCTTGTCGACTTAATGCATCTGCCACCTTGTTTGCTTTCCCAGGGTGGTAATGGATTGAGCAGTCATAATCCTTAATCATCTCCAACCATCTTCTTTGACGCATATTCAACTCCTTTTGTGTGAAAATATACTTTAAACTTTTATGATCAGTATAAATATCACACCTTTCACCATAAAGGTAATGCCTCCAAATCTTTAATGCAAAGATTACCGCAGCCAACTCCAAATCATGTGTTGGGTAATTTTACTCATGGATTTTCAACTGTCGTGAGGCATAAGCTATCACCATATCATTTTGCATAAGAACACACCCCAATCCCTTCTTGGATGCATCACTGTAGATCACAAACCTTTCTCCACTACAAGGCAGTGTGAGCACAGGTGCACTCGATAACCTTCTTTTCAACTCCTTGAAATTCTCTTCACATTCCTCTGTCCAGACAAACTTAACTCCCTTCCGAGTCAACTTGGTGATTGGATTAGATAATCGTGAAAAATCTTTTACAAAACATCAATAATATCCAGCCAAACCATGAAAACTTCGAATCTCAGTTACTGTTGTTGGTCTCGACCATCTTTCGATAACCTCTGTTTTTGCTGGATCCACAGATATCCCCTCTTTTGAGATTATGTGACCCAAAAATGCAACTTTTTGAAGCCAAAATTCACACTTGGTAAATTTGGCATAAAGCTTCTCCTTTCTCAGGGTCTTCAATATAATTATCAAGTGATCTTCATGCTCTTCCTTGCTCTTTGAATAGACAAGAATATCGTCTATAAAGACTACCACAAATTGATCAAGATAGTCTCTAAAGACTCTATTCATTAGATCCATGAAGATAGCAGGGGCATTAGTAAGACCAAATGGCATCACTATAAATTCATAGTGTCCATACCTTGTACGGAAAGCCGTCTTTGGTATATCCTCCCTTTTGACCCTTAATTGATGATACCCTGAACGAAGATCAATCTTGGAAAAGTATTGAGCTCCGCGTAGTTGGTCAAATAAGTCATCAATGCGTGGGAGAGGATATTTGTTCTTGATAGTGATCTTGTTAAGTTCTCGATAATCAATGAAAAGTCTCATTGATCCATCTTTCTTCTTAACAAATAGAACAGGTGCTCCCCAAGGTGACGCACTAGGGCGTATGAATCCCTTATCAAGATTCTCTTGGAGTTGCTTCTTCAATTCCTGCAACTCAATTGGGGCCATTCTATAAGGTGTCTTTGAAATAGGCAAAGCACCCGGTACGAGTTCTATTGAAAACTCAACTTCACGATTTGGTGGAAGACCCGACAATTCCTCCGGAAAGACATCATAAAACTCCCGTACAATGGGAATATTCTTAATCGTGAGTCTCTCACCAACCATTTGAGATAAATAACCTTCATTTAGTGGAATTAATACCCATAAGATGGAATAAATTTCCACTGGAAGGTTATGTTCATCCTTGCATTGATAGACGATCGTAGATTGATCTGGAATATGAAATGTCACTTCCCTTCTTTGGAAATCGATATGAGATCCATGTAGAGAAATCCAATCCATGCCAAGAATCACATCAAATTCCACTAAAGGAAGGATCACAAGATTTGCAGGAAGCACTTTCCCACAAACTTCAATCGGAGAAGAATTATAAACTTTTGATGCGATTGATGTGCCATTAGGTGTTGTCACAGCTAACTCAACATCTAATTGTTGAGGTAATATGGTGATACCCTTAGAAAAGTCTTCAGAAATAAAAGAGTGGGTGGATCCAGAATCAAATAAAACATTTGCTACTTTAGAGTGGATGGTAAGTGTACCTTTCACCACATCGTTATCGTACTCCACATCGCTGATAGAAATTTCATGTGACTTTCCTTTGTCTTTAGCCTTAAGAGTTTGTTGATGTCGACCATCATCATCAACCCTTGGATTTGGGAATTGATTGGCATAATGCCCCATCTCCTTGCACTTGAAACATTGAAGTGTAGTTGGTTCATTCTGTGTATCCCTTCCTTTGTTTGCGTCATTAGACATCTTCTTCCCATTATCACGGCATTCAAATGCCCGATGACCTTCTTTTCCACATTTAAAACATTTACTTGTCCCTTTAAGACAACTCCCTCCATGTTTCTTTCCACACTTTGAGCATAAGGAAAAGCTCATCTTCTTTTCCGTGTGCTCTTTAGATTTTTCTTTGAATTCCATATTCCTCTTCTTATCAAACCCATGTGACTGATGGGTTACTCCAATCTCCATCTCGACTTTGAGAGCACATCGAACGATTTCCTCGTAGCTATTGAAGTCCCTTATGGCTAACGCCCTTCGAAGACTTGGTTTTAAGCCACTAAAGAATCGATCGATCTTACTCTCAGGTTGGATAATAATACCAGAAGCGTACCTTGCAAGTCTTGTAAAATTTGCTTCATAGGTACCAACAGATTCATCATCCCTTTGCTTCAGTTCAAGAAACTCTTTCTCCATCTTTGTTCGGAGAATACGAGGGAAGTACTTATTGAAAAATAAGTTCTTGAACTCGTCCCATTCCATAGACTCAACTTCATCCCTTTGCCTCGTATTCTTAACAAGATTCCACCATTGATCAGCATCTCCTTCCAAACGATACACTGCTAGGATGACTTTATCATGTTCAGAACAATGAAGAACTGAAAATATCTTTTCAGTAGTACTAATCCATTGTTCAGCAACTAATGGATCAGTAGACCCGCTGAAAGAAGGTGGACGCTGCCTCATGAAGGATTCAACAGAATGTTGCTCCCTCCTTTGCTCGTTTGGAAATCCTGTATGATTCATAGCTTGAGAAAGTTGTGTGAGCATGGCTACAAGATTTTTCATTCCAGCTCCCATATCATTTGGTTGCTCAGGGGGACAATCATTGCATTGCCCATCGCATTCCGCATTAAGACAGTTCCTTCGGGTTCCAGCCATTGACTAAAACCAAGAAGAATAGTGTGAGCAACACTAATTATAATAGGAAACCACATAATTCAAGAATAAAATTTTCATGCTTAAGGTCTTATCCTAGGTTATTCAAGGCCATTTCTAAAACACTAAGATTGTGTTCTATGCTTAGACTTATCCTTAGGGTTCTTACTAAGGCTTTCACATCCTAGTTTCCAAAGGTTGACTATACCTTTCCTCTGATACCAACTATAACGTCCCATACTTTACATACATTGTTAATACTTCAAAATTGAAGCACACTTATTAAAACATATGACAAAACCACAAAGGACCGTATAGGTATAGTGTCTTTAGAAACTGGGAATCATAAACAACTGGTTCATAAATCTTCTACAGTGTCTCCCATTTATTTCATCATATCTAGGGTCCCTTTTAGCATATTCTACTTAATATCCATCTTCCTGACCTGGGGAAAAGAAAACATAAAAGGGTGAGCTCAAATGCTCAGCAAGGGAAAATAAAGGAAATTAAAATCATATCATATCTTTATGAAAATCAAAACCTGCAAAAGAGATCATAATATCTTAACATGGAATAAATCATAGAAGTGAAAATGAGATCCCCATAATCATAACATAAAACTTGAAACTTTGTGGCATGCACACATAATCATGGAAAATCATTTCTTGTTAGTCATGACTCATTGCCAAGACTATCTTAGTGGACAAAGTCCCTTTCTGAACCGAGTTCACTCCTCGTTTCAGTCCTGTATCACTGAACCGAAATAACCTTCCGTTCCAGCCATGTCTATCTCATGAGATAAAATCTTTACCCAATGCATTGGAGGGAGATATAGGTCCCACCCATCTTATAATGAATCCTTTCTTATGTGTGCCACATAATCATAAAACATACATCATCGCATAACACATGTAACAAAAATGGGATTCTTGAAACATCATGACATCATAAATCAATTCATATAAGATAAAGGAATTCATAAAAATAATTCCATCACAACATGAAAAAATCAATTTAATAATAGGGATAAAAACAGAACCCTTTATTATCTTAGATGGAAAATCATTTTGATAAAACACTTGAACTCCATTCTTGAGGAAAATATCCTTTAGTCTTAAAAAATATTTTTCCTTTCATAACATGTCATACAACATTAAAATAAAAGAAGTTGATTAAAAATAAACTTGAAAACATGTAAAGGAAGCTTTTTGGAAACAATGTTTTAAAAATCCATTCATGCCGTATAAGTTAAAAAAAACATTCTTCGTACTTTTTTTCGGAAAGTCAAAAAGTACCTCGTATGAAAAACGACAAAAGATTCCTTTCATATCTTTTATAAAAAAAAACTTACCGAAGGGTAAAATTGGATATAAACTATTGTAGAAGGATGTAAATAATATTACATATTGAAGAAACATGGATGTGGATGATAAAATACACCCCAGTAATTACCAAAGTAAATACAATCTCAGATAGAAGTGAGATTGTGATATTTCCCTTACCTTAGGTCCGATTTGCTTTGTTCGTGTCCGAAGCTCCTGTATAATGGTTTAAATAATGTTATTGACTTATTCCAGAATCATAAATATTGATATGATATCATATATGCTCATATTATTAGCTTCTTGTTAGTAATATTTCATTGCTACTTGTTACTCGGGTCTTTATAACTTTTTGTTCTTATGCGTGTTTTGTCGAATAAATTCTTATTATTATATTTAGGTTATAGATAATTCATTTACAGAATGGTATTAGTGTAGTATATACCATATTCATTCATTCAATTCATTTATATAATCATTATGAAATGAAGATCATGTAGAACGAGTCGCATCACATCGTGGAGACGGTATTCCGTACGTACGCACGAGTGATGATATCGTTCCTATGATCATGGAATTGTATTGGATTATATATATATATTATTTCAGTATAAATATTAATTCATAATAATCATATATATTTACTCATTACACCATTATACCCATCCTTGTAAAGTGATGGTGGAAAAATAGATTACACCACGGCGTGGAGACGGTATTCCGTACGTACGCACGCGCGGTGATTTCATTTTTCCGTGGGATGGATAGAAGGTGAATTAGGGTTGTTTAATATTTATAATAACATATCAGTATGTAAGTAATACTGATGTTATTACTTTATCATGAAACAACTAAAGAAGAAGAAGTTGAAGAAGAAAGAAATTGAAAAGATCGGTAATGGATATTACCTCTTCTTTGGAACGCCTCTTTAAATCCTCCACATAGGGAACTAATACTGGTCTTTGAAGAAGACCAGGACCTCTAGGATTATTCTAGGGAAGTGGAGAGGAGAAAATGGCAGGGTTTGGCCGAGATTTAGTGCTCAAATAGGTGTGAGGAGGAGGGGGAGGAGGTGCCCTTTTATAAGGGAGGAGAGGGGCACCTCAGGAATATCTCAAAATATTATTTTATATTAAAGTCAAAATCAGTTTATAATGGTTCCAAAGGATCTTATTTCGAAGATAAAGTGGGGATGGGTCGAAATCATATCAACCAATAGGATTTAGACAAGTTTAGGGTATTATTGTAACCTTATCAATTAGATTTAACTCTAAGTTAAATAATTTATCTTTTACCGTGGCTTTTTGTTTTCTTTCACTATATGGTCAATACACTTACTATAACATGCCAAACGAACCCCAAATTGTTTATTATTAATATATATATCCTTATCTAAGTAATATGGCCGAACCTTAGATTTTTAGGAATAAAATAACAATTAATAATATAATATTTGATTTAAAAACTATTTTGTGTCAATTTTGACACTATTTGATATATGATTTTTGTGAAAGTCATAACAGAATTATATGTTCGAACCAAGTTGATTAAATCAACATTACTATATCATAGTAACCTATAAAATTAGTGGAATTCATAAAAAGTCTCAAATTACATATATTTTGGTGTTTATAACATCAATTATGTCAATATTTCATTAATAAGATAATTACTTCATCATCATTGTGTCATAAATAAATTAAATTATTTAATGTCTACAAATTACAAATAAAATACCATTATGTAGGAAATCTTTTTAGCTTTCTAATTAATATTTACAATTGAATTTATCGTATTTATAACCCCAGATTAAAAATGATTTACTTATTAAACTTTGATTTTAACTATTTTAACCCTTCTTTAAATAAATTAATAATAAATGTCCTAATCTAATCCAAGTGGGCCTAAATAGTCATATTTTATTCCTAAGTTTGTTTTTGGTCGAATTACACTTGTCCAATAGAATTAGGACATGTGTTAGGGTAATATTAATATCATATTTACCCTTAGTTACCCTATTTACTATTAACCGCGGTAAAAAAAAGTAAAAAGTTACTATTCACCAAAAAAATTATTTTTATCTCATTGAACCACATTTTACATACTGATATCAACCGTGTCGGTCGGATTTTCAAAATTCCATTCACAGAAGCGGTAAAATTAAGTTTTATGCAAAATTCAGTTTTTAACCTACCACTTAGTGGTTTCACTATTCATCAAAAATTGAAAGTTTTCAGAAAAATACCAAAATTTCACCTTAGGCTAATTTCGATATTCTGAGTCCAAAAATGAAGTCCATTTTGAAAAATAAAATTTATAAAATCTCAAAAAGTTGTTATTACTATTCATAACGGCTAGTTTTAATAGCATATTGTTGTTTAGTGAAACTCGGTATTGCGTACGACGCAAGCTATCGAGGAAGGTCGCGATTGCGTGTAAAGCAAGCCAAGCAAGTGTTCTGTAGAAAAAGATCCCTTTGATGATTTATATAACATAAAAGTCTCGGGTGTTACATGTCCAGGGGGTGGGTGGGCTGTCCAAGGGGTGGGGGGGGTGTCCAAGGGGTGGGGGTGTCCAAGGGATATGGGAGGGGTGTCCAAGGGGTGTTTGGGGCTTTCCTAGTGTTCGGGGGGTGTAAATGAGGGTGGGGCGGCTGTCGAAGGGGTGGGGGGTGTCCAAGGGGTGGGGGGGTGTCCAAGGGATATGGGAGTGGTGTCCAAGGTGTCTGGGAGTTCTGTCCAAGGGGTCGGTTGGGTGTAAATGAGGGTGGGGGGCTGTCCAAGGGGTGGGGGGTGTCCAAGGGGTGGGGGGGTGTCCAAGGGATATGGGAGGGGTGTCCAAGGGGTGTTTGGGGCTGTCCAAGGGCTCGGGGGGTGTCCAGAGGTCGGGGGGGGTGTCCAAGGGGTCTGGGAGGGCTGTCAAGGTGTGGGGGGGTGTCCAATGGGTGTTTGAGGCTGTACTAGGGGTCTTGGGGGTGTAAATGAGGGTGGGGGGGGGGGGGGCTGTCCAAGGGGTGGGGGGGGTGTCGAAGGGGTGGGGGGTGTCCAAGGGATATGGGAGGGGTGTCCAATGGGTGTTTGAGGCTGTACTAGGGGTCGTGGGGGTGTAAATGAGGGTGGGGGGTCTGTCCAAGGGGTGGGAGGGTGTCCAATGGTTGTGGTGGGGCTCCAATGTGGTGGGGGAGGGCGGGCCAGGTTGTTAGGTGGGTATAGATGAGGGTGGGTTTCAGTTGGGGCTTGGGGGAGGGCTGGCATGGTTATTTTTGTTGTTTGGTTTCTGGTTTCTTTTTGGTGAGAGCAGTGCAATTATTTTAAAAAAAAATATCGCTTTCATGTCGGTTGTTTTATAACCGACGTGGTAAATAAATCGATAGGGGTTTATCACGTCGGTTTTTTTCGAGAACCGACGTGATAATAGGCCCGGGGAAGGGTTAATCACGTCGGTTATGTCATAACCGACGTGATAAACGATATCCCAGGCGTTTTATCACGTCGGTTTAGAAATAACCGACGTGCTAAACCCCCCCACCCGCGGTTTATCACGGCGGTTATATAATAACCGCCGTTATAAATCCCCATCCCCCATCATTTTTCACGTCGGTTATTAATGAACCGACGTGATAAACACCGTGATGTTAGGGATGTTACGTCGGGTTTTAAATAACCGACGTAAAAAACGTTATTTATAATGTCGTCCATATTAACGTCGCCTAAAAACCGACGTAAATAATGAAAAATAACCGACGTAAAAAATGTTTTCTGCACTAGTGGTACGTACGCACGAGCGAAAATATCATTTCCGTAAAGGTGTAGAACTGGATGGTATATTAATTTTACATGGACATTATCATGAAATTTTCATTATTTATATACATATTACTCATCATTATATCCATCCAAATTACATATTGTTGAATAACAAATTACACCACAACGTAGAGATGGTAAGTCGTGCGTACACACGCATGGTGACATTATCATTCATAAGATGGATAGAATAATGAATATAGATGATCAATATTTATAATAAAATAAAAGTATATATAATATAATGGACTTATTATTTTAAAATGGAATCAACAATGAATGACTAAGTGGAAGAATAAGAGAACTTAAAAGAGGGTGGTGAAATCATTACCTCTTCTTCACGTTCTTCCTTTTGATTTGATCAAAAGGGATCCTTACGTTGGCTTTTTGAAAAAATGAAACGCCTCTATGATGAAGGTAGGATTTTTGGGAGGATATTTGGGCAGGGGTTGGCTGAGCCAAATAGATTTGGATATGTGATTTTCAGAGAAGGGAAAGTTCCTTCTTATAAGAGGGGTGTGGGTCACATTAGGAAAAGATTAAAGTATTAATTTATTATACAATCATATACAGTTTATAATGGTTCAAAATGAATTTTTTTCTAGTATTAGGTGGTTATGGGACGAAATCCTCTCAACCAATAGGTTTTAGAAAAGTTGAGGTTACCATTTTAACCTTATCTTTTAGATTTAACTCTTAGTTATATTGTTTATCTTTCACCATGTCTTCTTGAATTCTTACCCTATATGGTTAAAAAATTACTCTATACTTCAAAGAGAACATAAAATAGCATATTATTGACATATATAGTATTATTTAATACCTTTGGCTAAACAGTACATTTTTAGAAACATTATATCACCAATAATATGGTATTTGTTTTAAATATTAATTCATGTCAATTTTGACACTATTTGGTATTTTGTTTTTCTGATAGTCATCACAACTTGATTACATCAAACAAGATACATTGAATCATCCCTAACATTTCATATTCAACTTGAAAATTAGTGGATGTCAAAAAAACTCTGAAATTATTTTTATTTTAATATTTACAATACCATTTATTTGATTCCTTCATTAATAAGGTAATTACTGCATCATCATTGTGTCATTAATAAATTTAATTATTTAATCTCTAAAAATTATTAATAAAATACCATTATATAGGAAATATTTTTATCTTTTCAATTAATATTTATAGTCGAAAAAATAATTAATATAACCATTTTTAAAAATTAATATACTAATAGATATGTGTTTATGTCATTTTTGCCTTTACTTTATGTTAATTAATCTAAATTGTCATTGTCACTTCCATGTGGATAAAAGGGGTCCCAAAATCGACCCAAAGATTCCCATGGTCGTTAATGACACCACTAATAAGTTGTGGACAAGTTTTAAGAAAATTTTAAATTATTATAATATTCTTTTTACCTTGAATTACCCTATTTACCTTTAACCACGGTAAATAAAAGTCAAAAGTTACTATTCACCAAAAATTATTTTAATCTTATTGAAATAAATTTTACTTACTAATAACAACCATGTATTTCAGAGTTTATAAATTCAACTCACAGATATGGTAAAATTCATTTTAAGGAAAAATTAATTTTTTTAACTGCTACTAAGTGGTTTCATTATTCATGAAAAATTGAATTTTTTCAAAAAAATACCAAATACTCAACCTAATATATAATTTATATTCCAAATTAAAAATTTATGTCTATTTTTCTAAATTAAAAACATATAAGTTTTATTAATAAATTTCAAATTAATTCCCGTTCTTAAAACAAATAGCGTGTTTTTAAGAAACAATAACTATCAAAAGATTGATAATTGTTTATGTATAATTTCAATGTGAAATTAATTCCAATGACCAAAATTGGATTAAAGTGTAAAAATATAATGTAAATATACTTCCAAATCAATAAAATGTATAATTCAACACTATAAATTATTTTGATAAAAAAAGTTGTTTTTAGTTAAAAAATAGTATTTTCCACTATTCACCCAAATATGAAAGTTATGAGGAAAAAACCAAAAATTTATTAAAACTAAATTCTTATGTTTTGATTCTAATGAAAAAAGTTTATTTTTTCTAATTGAATATATTAAAATTTCAAATATCGGATTTAAAAAGGGTTTTCCATTAAGAAGTGGTAAAATTTCAATTTTTTTTCAAAAGATCTTTTATCTGAAAAAAATGAATTTGATCTTAAATTATGTCTATGAAACTCATAATATGGATTCTAAAATTATAAAGATTATATACTGTTCAAAATTTAGTTAATACTATTCATAAATGCTTTTTAACGGCTAGATTGGTAAGTCATGATGCCCTTGAACTCAGTATTGCGTGTGGTGAAAGTTATTGCATTACTTTGAAGAAATAACGTACTATGAAATCATGGGGTGTTACACATATGGCCCTATATTGTAATGAAAAATATCTTGAGACTAATCCTCATAAGAAAACTATTTTTTAAAATGGTATTTGATGGATAATTATGCAAATGAATTCTCTAAGAGAGATCTGAATGATGAAAATAAGCCATACTACAAGAAAGGACCTATTGGATAAAACACTAGAGGGAAATTTTATAAAAAATAATAATTATAAGAATCTTTATAGTGTGGTCTATGGAATTAATTTACATGAAATAATTGTTTTTTTCCTTATTAGAGTTTGATGTCATTATAGGAATGGATTGGATTTCTATTTATCAAGCTAAGATTGACTATAGAGTAAAAAAATTGTTTTAGAAAGGTATTTAGTTTTTATAAAAGAACAAACCCATAAAATTAATCACATATCAGTAAACTGAGAAACTTTTGAAATATTTAAATGAATTTTATCTTTCTATTATTGTGGAAAATAATGGAACTATTTTGATTAATGATGTTTCGATGCTAAATGAATATCTTTAGGCTTTCCCAGATGAGTTACCCGCATTCATAACTTATTGCATAGTTGAATTCATGATCAAATTAGTTACAAATACAAGGCTATTTTCAAAAACCGCTTATCAAATGGCTCAAATGGATATTTTAGGCCGGAAAAATCCATTTTAGTATTTTCTTGATAATGGATTCATTTATCCTAGAACATCCCTGCATGGTGCTCTTATTTTGTTCGTTAAAAAGAAGGATGGTTCCATGGGACCTTTAATTTATTATAAAGCCTTTAGTGTCATCACTATTAAAAACAAGTATCCTTTTTCTCACATCGATGAATTGTTTGATCAGTTCTAGGGATCTCATTACTTTTCTATGATTGAATTGAGATCCAGATACCATCAACTGAAGAAGAAGAGGATTACTGTAACATCCCAGGTAAATAAAGAATATGAAATTTTCATATTTATCCATATTTGTGAATAAAATATTAATATAACTTCAAAGGGGACGCTATGCTCGATGGCGTACCCAACACGCGACAACGAGTTTCTTG
Organism: Viscum album; assembly: GCA_963277665.1. Taxonomy (NCBI): domain Eukaryota; kingdom Viridiplantae; phylum Streptophyta; class Magnoliopsida; order Santalales; family Viscaceae; genus Viscum; species Viscum album. The sequence continues at coordinate 899,671,221 of OY728138.1, forward strand.
GGAATGTTATGTTGCCATCAAATAATAAAATAATATTATTTTAAATGGTAGTTAACATGTAGCCATTTTATTGGCAGGAATGGATATAAATAACTAAAATATGATTATATATGTTTTTAAATGTTTTTACATTTATCCAATAAAAGATAAAGGCTTAAAATACGGAAAGAATTAAATTTTAGGCGTATATGCCCTAGTTTTCACTAAAGGTTCACTTATCACCTTTTGATGGCGAACCATCATTAAATATAGTTTTGTTCATTCTTATACATTCTATTGGACCAAATATAACTCTTCTTAAGAATTGGGACATCAAAATTTACTTTGTGTAAATTTTTTGTATCCTTCCCATAAAGTTAATTTTTTAATGAATAGTGTAAAATGTTGTATTTTAATTCAAAACCTCTTTTTAATCTAATTTATTTATATGATTAGATTATCTTTTTAATTGGTTTTAACGTGAAATTAGAATATATTTTTACAATTAAATCCAATAGTGGTCGTTGGAATTAATTTCACTTTGAAATCATACCTAAAGTAGTGTCAATATTTTAATCTTATTGTTTCATAAAAACTCGCTATTTTCTCTGAAAGTGGGAATTAATTATTAAATTAATTAATGTGACTTATATGTTTTGAATTTTTTAAAATAGAAATCATTTTTGAATTCGGAATATCAAATATAGCTTAGGGTATATTTTTTGAATTTTTCTGAAAAACTTCAATTTTTGATGAATAGTGAAACCACTAAGTGGTACTTATAAAAACTGATTTTTCCGTTTAAATGAAATTTTGACATCATTGTGTTTTGAATTTCAAAAAACCGAAATACATGGTTGTCATTAAGAATTAAAATGTGGTTCAATGAGATAAAAATAATTTTTTTTGGTGAATAGTAACTTATTAAGTTTTTAATCGCGATTAGAGGTAATTAGTGTAGTTTATGGTAAGAATAATGTTTTAATAAAATGAAATGACCTAGAAACATGTCCTACCCTCATTGGATGTGTCCTGGCCGACCAAGACAATCCATGGGTCAACTTGGGGACCCCATGGAGCCACTTTGGATGGAAAATGACATAAATATCTTTTTATTTAATGTTAAAGTAAAAATGACACAAACATGAGATGTTTTAATAAAACAATTTTTACATGTGGTTATTCAAGTCATATGTTTGACTATAAATAGTCATTGGAAATCTAAAAAGATTTCATACAAAATAGTATTTTTTAATTATTTTTATACATTAAATATATTAAATTATTGATGACATCATGATGATGCAGCGATGACCTCATTATTTAACGATTTAAATAAAATGGAAAGATAATGTAATATCTAAGACCTACACATGTCCAAAACCTATTGGATGAGAGGATTTAGAACCCTTATAACCTTATACTCGAAATAAATTAATGTGGGACCTTTAAAATCAGAAACTCTTTTCAAAATAAAGTAACATTTTGTAACTTTACAAGAGTGCCCCTCCTCTCCTCTTATAAAAGGCCCTCACCTCTACCTCTTTAACCACACTCCCAAAGCCTTTGGATCGGCCAAAACCTGCCCATTTTGTCTCTCCACTTCCCTCTCTTACTCCTTGAAGCCTCAATTTGGGCATAAGTCTTCCCAAGGAAGCCTTTGAGCTCCAACCAAAGGGAGTTACCCGATTTTAAGGTAATGTCTTCACTTGTGTCCTTTTGTTTTATTTCGCTTCTCCAACCCCGTAAACACTTTTTATTCATTTATTTTGTAACAAATACAGTATCTTCAATATACTAGGATGTTTTTATAAGAATTATTAGAGCTAAACTTACACACACCTACATATATTGGTTAAAGAACTTACTGTTTCCGTGGATGGCGAATTTCTGCCTCCCGAAATGATGATTGTTCAACATTATTTTAACACCTTCAAAGGTGGCCATTAAGATGTCACTATATTTATATATGAAATATAATATGTTTATGTTTTCCTTAATCTACTGTATTTTTCATTTATGGCATACCTTTATGGCTTCCACTATGGTTATACGCGATATCTTCATTTAAGGAAGTGCGGACTACTGACCCCTCAAAGTGATTTGATTCGTTAATACCATATGTGGTACGTATAAAGGATATATTTAATGATATTATATATGATACCATACTGTAATTAAAATACTATTATGTATAATTATGTTTTAATTCCATTAAATATGAAATAGAAATGGAAGTAGCGTTCATGCGTACGTACGACTTACCGTCTCCATGAACGATACATTTCATTTCTTATCTCAAAATTCTATGTAATATTATAAGTACATATATATAATGGATATATATGTAATATATTACATCTAAATTATGGATATCATTCTGGAATTATAACATATATATATATCTCTCTCATTTTGTTTTAATTCCATTAATATGACAAAAAATGAAAGTAGCGTTCATGCGTACGTACGGCCTACCGTCTCCATGAACGGTGCTTTTCATTTTTTATCTCCAAATGATATGGAATAGTATAAAATGAATATTTACTGGATATATATGATATTTTAATCATTAATACTATTCTGGAAATTATTTAATTATAACTACATGGGCAATCATTTTTCAAACAAGTACATTTTTTGACTCATGTACCAAACATCGGCAAAAACGTCTGATATGAACTAACTTTATTAAACAATTATTATAAAATTATAATATGTGATATGAACTGAATAATAATATCTGAATGAGGTACTTATGAAATTATTAATTGACCAAAGTTTATTATTCAGTAATATAAAGAAACGAACAAGACAAGTTGGACTTGAGGTAAGGGATCCTACTCCACTCTTTCTTTTTAAGTACACTCTTTTATATCATTCCTTTTAAAGATCATATTTCTTGTTATTGGGATATTATTTTATATTACTATTACTATAGTTTTTATGTTCATGTGATGATAGACCCTATTCTCTCTCATCAATCCATTTTGGAAGTTTTGAGTGGCGCCGTTAGTCTGCCGAATTTTCGTAAGAGATCTAACCTCTCTTTTTTTTAAATACTCTCCTTTATGTCACTTCTTTTAAGATCCTCTTTGTTATGTTAGTGGATGTTATTTTATATTACTCTTTCTATAAACTTTATGTTAATATGATTAGATACCCTATTTGATCTCATCAATCCATTTTTGTAAGTTTTATGTGGCGTCGTTAGGCTGCCGAGTTTTCGTATGGGATTTTTCATCTCACTATTATTCCCGTGAGATTTAGGCTACATTTTCCATAATTTCCTTTGAGCGGTGTATGTAATGCCCATTATTTTACTCATTGTTTAATATAATTTCTTTTATGAGTATTTACATCAATTTTGTATTGTCCTTCTTTCACGAGGCCTATGTTTCGAAAGATACCCATGTCGGTAAAGGAACCTTTCACCCTCCTCTTTTTAAAAGACTTCTTTTGTTGGGTATTTTAATTTACGTATTTTTATGTTGGGATATGTTCTCATATATCCTTATTGATGTAAATTTTATGTCCAAGTGATGAGATACCCTTTTTTTATCTCTCATCAACTTATTTTGATGTGACACTATTAGGCTGTCAAGGGAACTTCTTAACCCAATTTCGATTTCTTTGGGTTCAACATGTAGTTATTGAATATGTCATACTTTGAATATGTGTGAATGACCTTTGATTATTTTAGACATAATATCCACTTATATTTGGTATATTCGTTTGTCACACATAATAATGTAATTGATTTATCCTTAAACCAAGGATACAGTCTTTGTAAGAGACTTCGTCTCAATCTCCTTTCATTGAGGAATATTTTGTTTTATACACAACCTTCTTTTATATGGTGTATAATCCTCTTTTACTTTTAGGTTTATCCAAAAGGAATATTTTTATACGAATCATTTTACTAAACGACAAAATGGAATGTTTTGTTGTACGTATGCGGCGACAACGACTTCTCCACCGCCATGACCATTATTTGAGTTTCGGCTTCCTCTACAAGCCATACCTTCTTTTGAAAGAAAAATAAATACCATGTTTTAATTTTATTTTATTTTGGTATTGAAAATGGTTTTCATAATGTTTTTATATCAATGTGTTTTATTGATATCTTGTGATTGAAAGGTGGAAATGTTATGTTTCCTTTATGCATGTTTTATGTGATACGATTATGTTGAGGTTCTTGGGAATTATTATGAAGATGGGTGGTTTTGTGATAAACTAAGGGCGGGTGAGCCCGATATAGCTCTCCAATGCATTGGGTAACGCGAAGGAGTGAAACATTAAGGTTTCTCCGAGGAGATTTAGGGAATATACTGTGGTGGGTATTCCAAACGTAACCAAGAGGGTTACTCCCTATGTAAGAATGTTATGAATGCCTCAAGTTACCTTTTATGTCTTATGATTTCTATGATTTATTCATGATTTGATGAGGTATGTTAAAGTGCCTAGGTTTTATGGGTAAAGTATGATTTTATTCTTATGTATATATGAACTCATGTTTCCTTTCCATATTTTTATAACCCTTACTGAGATTTTTATGCTCATCCCAAGTTTTTGAAATGTTTTTCACCGGTCAAGGGAAATGTACATGATGTGATGATAGTGTCAAGGATGTGTCAAGAAAGAATTCATGTTTTATTTTATAAATGATTCCGTTGATGGGAAGAATGAATACTGTCTTTTATGTAACCAATTTGTTTTAATGTGGAATGTAATGCAAGTTTCATGATCTAATTCTCTAAAACTCTAAACTTGAAAAGATCCCCAATTTGTAATCTTGTAATAACTCAAGATTAAGTAAGGTTTAAGGCTGGGGCCTTATAGTTGGTATCAAAGGTTGGTTTAGATAACTTTAGAGGTTAGGGTATTCTCCATGCATAAGTGACAGTACCATAATGGATAGGATTTCAGAAAGAGTCATAGTTCTAGATAAAGTGAATGAGTAAGTATATCTTAGTGGTTATCTCCCTCATTAGTACATGATGATTTTTTTTTGATATACTCACACTGACATTTCTATTTTTAGTGAATAGATGGATCTAGCAGGTACCAAAGTGACAATAGGTTTGAAGGAAACTGTGGTGGTTCTCTGATTAAGAGACTAGATAAAATGGGGGATTCAATGAGGAAACCAGTGCTTGTTCTAAACCAACTATCAAGGAGTCATGATAAACCACTTGAACCTTGGTATGATCTTTAATGCATCATGTACGAGATTACCAATCGATGTGGAAGTTCAGGTAATAATTATAAAGGTAACCATTAGAGTTTATATGATCCTTACATTTGAGGTAATTATGGGTTACTATATGTTTGGATGGAAGTGAAAGGCATGAGATAAAATTGAGGTTAAATTTTGTTATGGTTATTTTTGATGATTTTATCTCTTTTTGGGGAATGATTTGAGAATTATATAGTTTTGGAAAAAGGACAACATGCAGACCGTGTGACTACCCGTCGCGTCGGACAATGCTTCGGGAATCGAACCCACAACCAAAGTGCGATTGGTATTTATCACCTACCACTGGACTACGTGAAGTCCCTAGTTAGTTTGAATGATTATTTTTAGTTATATGATTTTATGAATTAAGAGTAAGTTGATTTTGCGTTATTCATGAAAATGATTAACCTATCATGGAGGATATGCGATTAGGTTAATTACTTTTCAATACGAGACTTTAGGAGCAACTGATGTTGTTTGGAGATAAATGTTATGATTTATCTTAGAAGACTATGTGACTAAATTCTTCAAATATTTGGGTTTCAATCATAGACTTGTTTACTTTGAAGAATTTTATGGACAACTTGTTTATCGGATGGTCCTCGTTGAACTTTGGGTTTTGTTGGACAAATTTTGGAGATTAAGAATTGATTTTCTTTTTAAAGGGTTATCCTTTTATAGATTATCTGACCTTGTACTAACCATTTTGGTTTTGGTTTTGGTTAAATACCAATGACATGGGAAGTATATAGTTCTCTTTGGTGGATTAGGTGATTCTCTAGAAGTTGAATATTGTACTGTTAATGGGAACAACTCTTCCTAAATACTCGTCTTTTGGAGAAAATATGAGTTTGTGTATGGAATCTAATAAAAGTTGAAAGTCAACATGATAAGTGATTATGTTTCCTTATGAATAAATTTCTCAATAAAAAGTAACTTAAATTTTTTTTTGTCTATTAACTTTTCCTACTGGGGAATCGAATACCATTTAACCCATCACAAGTTTGTGATTTTCTTATGGTTAAGTTTCTCCTAGACATGTTTACTATCACTCTCCCTCTAGAACATGACCCTTTGCTTTTTCTTCCATGTCCTTGTTTTTATACATGAAATCCTAGTATGGTTTAACTCGGGTGACCTCTGTACGTATCTTCCTTTATTTTAATGTGATTCTTTTACCGACTCTTGTTCTGGTGTGGGACTTTCAAGGATGTTTCCAAGCTCAATTTTAAAAATTGCGAGGACGCAATTCCCAAAAGGGGGGAAGGATGTAACACCCCAGGTAAATAAAGAATATTAAATTTTCATATTTATCCATATTTTTGAATAAAATATTAATATGACTTTAAAGGGGACGCTATGCTCGATGGCGTACCCAACACGCAACAACGAGTTTCTTAGGCATCTTACGTTGCACTCTAATAATAAAATAATATTATTTTAAATGGTAGTTAACATGTATCAGTTGTATTGGCGGGAATGGATAGAAATAACTAAAATATGATTATATATTTTTTTAAATGTTTTTACATTTATCCAATAAAATATAAAGGCTTAAAATACAGAAAGAATTCAATTTTAGGCGTATATGCCCTAGTTTTCACTAAAGGTTCACTTATCGCCTTTTGATGGGGAACCATCATTAAATATAGTTTTTTTCACCCTTATAAATTCTATTGGACCAAATAAAACTCTTCTTAATAATTGGGACATCAAAATTTACTTTGTGTAAATTTTTGGTATCTTTCCGATAAAGTTCATTTTTTAAATGAATAGTGTAAAATGTTGTATTTTAATTCAAAACCACTTTTTAATCTAATTTATTTATATTATTATATTATATTTTGAATTGGTTTTAAAGTGAAATTAGAATATATTTTAACAATTAAATCCAATAGTGGTCGTTGGAATTAATTTCACTTTGAAATCAGACTTAAACTAGTGTCAATCTTTTTATACTTATTGTTTCATAAAAACACGCTATTTGCTCTGACAGTGGGAATTAATTATTAAATTAATTAATGTTACTTATATATTTTTAATGTTGTAATATAGACTTCATTTTTGAATTTGGAATATCAAATATATCTTAGGGTAAATTTTTGAGATTTGTATGAAAAACTTCAATTTTTGATGAATAGTGAAACCACTAAGTGATACTTATAAAAACTGATTTTTCCGTTTAAATGAAATTTTGCCATCTTTGTGTTTTGAATTTCAAAAATCCGACATACATGGTTGTAATTAAGAAGTAAAATGTGGTTCAATGGGATAAAAATAATTTTTTTGGTGAATAGTAACTTATTATGTTTTTAATCGCGATTAGACGTAATTAGTGTAGTTTATGGAAAGAATAATGTTTTAATAAACTAAAATGACCTAGACACATGTCCTAACCTCATTGTATGTGTCATGGACGACCAAAAAAATCCATGGGTCAACTTGGGGACCCCATGGAGCCACTTTTGTTGGAAAATGGCATAAATATCTTTTTATTTAATGTTAAAGTAAAAATGACACAAACATGAGATGTTTTACTAAAACAATTTTTACATGGGGTTATACAAGTCATATTTTTGACTATAAATAGTCAATGGAAAGCTAAGACGATTTCATACATCATAGTAGTTTTTTAATAATTTTTAGACATTAAATAAATTAAATTATTTATGACATCATGATGATGCAGCGATGACCTCATTATTTAACGATTTAAATAAAATGGAAAGATAATGTAATATCTAAGATCTACACATGTCCATAACCTATTGTATGAGTGTATTTCGAACCCTTATAACCTTATCTTCAAAATAAATCAATGTGGGACCTTTTAAATCCGAAAAGCTTTTGAATATAAAGTTACATTTTGCAACTTTACAAGAGTGCCCCTCCTCTCCTCTTATAAAAGGCCCCCACCTCTACCTCCTTACCCACACTCCCAAAGCCTTTGGATTGTCCAACCCCTGCCCATTTTGTCTGTACACTTCCCTCTATTACTCCTTGAATCCTCACTTAGGGCATAAGTCTTCCCAAAGAAGCCTTTGAGCTCCAACCACAGGGAGTTACCCGATTTTAAGGTAATATCTTCACTTGTTTTCTTTTGTTTTATTTTTCTTCTCCAACCCCTTAACTATTTTTATTCATTTATTTTGTAACAAATGCAGTATCATAAATAATCTAGGATGTTGTTATAATAAGGATTCGAGCTTCACTTACACACACCTACATCTAATGGTTAAAGAACATGCTGTTTCCGTGGATGGCGAATTTCTGCCTCCCAAAACGATGATTGTTCAACATTCTTTTAACACCTTCAAAGGTAGCCATTAAGATGTCACTATATTTATATATGAAATATAATATGTTTATGTTTTCCTTAATCTTATTTATTTTTCATTTATGGCATACCTTTATGGCTTCAATTATGGGTATACGTGATATCTTCATTTAAGGAAGTGCGGACTACCGCCCCCTCAAAGTGATTTGATTTGTTAATTCCATATGTGGTACGTACAAAGGATATATTTAATGATATTATATATGATTCCATACTGAAATTAAAATACTATTATTGATCATTATGGTTTAATTCCATTAAATATGAAATAGAAATGGAAGTAGCGTTCATGCGTACGTACGGCTTACCGTCTCCATGAGCGGTACATTTCATTTTTATCTCAAAATTTTATGTAATATTATAAGTAAATATATATAATGGATATATATGTAATATATTACATCTAAATTATGGATATCATTCTGGAATTATAACATATATATATCTCTCTCATTTTTTTTTAATTCCATTAATATGACAAAAAATGAAAGTAGCGTTCATGCGTACGTACGACCTATCGTCTCCATGAACGGTGATTTTCGTTTTTTATCTACAAATGATATGGAATAGTATAAAATGAATATTTACTGGATATATATGATATTTTAATCATTAATACTATTCTGGAAATTATTTACTTATAACTACATGGGAATTCTTTTTTCAAACAAGTCCATTTTTGACTCATGTACCAAACATCGACAAAAATGTCTGATATGAACTAACATTATTAATTTTTTTTATAAAATTATAATATGTGATATGAAATGAATAATAATATCTAAAGGAGGTACTTAGGCAATTATTAATTGACCAAAGTTTATTATTCAGGAATATAAAGAAACGAACAGGACAAGTTCTACTTGAGGTAAGGGATCCTACTCCACTCATTCTTTTTAAGTACACTCTTTTATGTAATTACTTTTAAAGCTCATATTTCTTTTTATTGGGATATTAATTTATATTACTCTTACTATAATTTTTATGTTCATGTGATGAGAGACCCTATTCTCTCTCATCAATCCATTTTGGATGTTTTGAGTGGCGCCGTTAGGCTGCCGAATTTTCGTAGGAGATCTAACCTCTCTCATTTTTTTAAGAACTATCCTTTATTTCACTTCTTTTAAGCTCCTATTTGTTATGTTGGGGGATGTTCTTTTATATTCCTATTTATATATACTTTAAGTTAATATGATTAGATACACTATTTTATCTCATCAATCCATTTTTGTAAATTTTATGTGGCGCCGTTAGGCTGCCGAGTTTTCGTAAGGGATTTTTCATCTCACTTTTATTCCCGTTATATTTATGCTACATTTTCCATAAATTCCATTGAGTGGTTTATGTACTAACCATTATTTTACTCATTGTGTAATATACTTTCTTTAATGAGTATTTACATCAATGTTCTATTTTCCATCTTTCACGAGGTGAATGTTTTGAAAGATACCCATGTCGGTAAAGGAACCTTTCACCCTCATCTTTTTAAAAGACTTATTTTGTTGGGTCTTTTAATTTACATATTGTTATGTTGGGATATGTTCTCATATATCCTTATTGATGTAAAGTTTATGTCCAAGTGATGAGATACCCTTTTTTATCTCTCATCAACTAATTTTGATGTGACGTCGTTAGGCTATCAAGGGAACTTCTTAACCCAATTTCGATTTCTTTGGGTTCAACATGTAGTTATTGAATATATCATCCTTTTAATATGTGTGAATGAGATTTGATTATTTTACACTTAATATCCACTTATATTTGGTGTATTCGTTTGTCACACATAATTATGTAATTGATTTATCCTTAAACCAAGGATACAATCTTTGTAAGGGTCTTCGTCTCAATCTCCTTTCATTGAGGCATATTTTGTTTTATACACAACCTTCTTTTATATGGTGTATAAACCCCTTTGACTTTTACGTTTATCCCGAAGGAATATTTTTATATGAAGTGTTTTACTAAAAGAAAAAAGGGAATGTTTTGTTGTATGTATGCGGCGACAACGACTTCTCCGCCGCCGTGACCATTATTTGAGTTTCGGCTTCCTCTACAATCCATACCTTCTTTCTAAATTAAAAATAAATACCATGTTTTACTTTTATTTTATTTTGGTATTGAAAAAGGTTTTTCATAATGTTTTTATATCAATGTGTTGTATTTATATCTTGTGATTGAAAGGTGGAAATGTTATGTTTCCTTTATGCATGTTTTATGTGATACGATTATGTTGAGGTTCTTGGGCATTATTATGAAGATGGGTGGTTCCGTGATAATCTAAGGGCGGGTGAGCCCGATATAGCTCTCCAATGAATTGGGTAACGTGAAGGAGTGAAACGTTAAGGTTTCTCCCAAGAGATTTAGGGAATATACTGTGGTGGGTATTCCAAACGTAACCAAGAGGGTTACTCCCTACGTAATAATGTTATGAATGCCTCAAGTTACCTTTTATGTCTTATGATTTCTATGATTTATTCATGATTTGATGAGGTATGTTAAAGTGCCTATGTTTTATGGGTAATGTATGATTTCATTCTTATGTATATATGCACTCATGTTTCCTTTCCATATTTTAATAACTCTTACTGAGCTTTTTATGCTCATCCCAAGTTTTTGAAATGTTTTTCATAGGTCAAGGGAACGGTACATGATGTGATGATAATGTCAAGGATGTGTCAAGAAAGAATCCATGTTTTATTTTAAAAATGTTTCCGTTGATGGGAAGAATGAATACTGTCTTTTATGTAACCACTTTGTTTAAATGTGGAATGTAATGCAAGTTTCATGATCTAATTCTATAAAACTATAAACCTGAAAAGATCCTCAATGTGTAATCTTGTAATAACTCAAGATTAAGTAAGTTTTAAGGTTGGGGCCTTATAATTACATCTCTAAAAAGCATTCTATGCTAAATATAGGAATTATGAATTTATTATTATATTTTTTATGTTATCTAATTCACCTACGGTTTTCATGGATCTTATGAAAAGAATATTTCCCGTGTTCCTGGAAAATTTTGTAGTTATGTTTATTGATGACATTTTTATGTTTTATCAGAGTAAATAGAAGCATGAAAAAAAATATAACGGTTATTTGGAAACATTAATGGAAATGAATCTTTTTGGAAAATTCCCCAAATGTGGGTTTTGGTTGCAACATATTTTTTTGGGGCGTATTGTAAATAAGGATGGAATAACATTTGGTCCTACAAAAAAGTGGTTGATGAATGTCCAAGACCTTAAAATGTTACAAATATTAGTATTTTTTCTTAATAAGTATGTTATTACCGATTATTTTTTTAAAACATTTTATAGTTATCTATCCTTCTAACTATGTTAATAAAAAAGGGGTTAAATTTATTTGGACATATGCATGTAATTTTTTTTTCCGGAACTGAGGAAGAGACTGGAGACTACTATTGTTTTATCCTCACCTTCACTAAATGGTGAGTTTTTCATCTATAATGATCCTTTATTTAAGAGAATTGTTGGTTTATTGATGAATAATAATCTGGAAATTGCTTATGCTTCAAGAAAACTAAAAATTTAGGAGGTAAATTATCCCACACATGATTTGGAATTGGAAACTGTGGTTTTATTATTTGAAAATTTTGATGCATCATTTAAATGGAGCCAAATGTCAAATATATACAGAACATAAAAGTATAAGGTATATATTTACTCATAAGTAATTAAACATGAGATATAGAATATGGATTGAACTGATAATGGATTAGGATTGCATAATCAATTAACATATAGTGAAATCAAATAATGTGGCCGATGCATTGAGTCGAAAACATCATGCATCATTAACCATTTTACATTTGGAACATGATACCTTGATTAATTATTTGATAAATTTGGGCATAGAATTTATTGGTGCAGGAAATACTTCTATTTTGTTCTTGTTTCCGTGTTTTCATCATTTTTACAAATTATTAAGAAAGAATTTAACGAATATGATGAGCTTCAAAAAAAGGTAGAATTGGTTAAAATGGATTAATATCCAGAATTTTACCATGATAAAGATTGTTATTTTAATATTTTGTAAAAGTTTATTTCTTCCTTGTGATTCCCAGTTGAATAAAGAATTGTTTTGTAAAGCTCATAGTTCTCCATTTATAGTTCATCTTGGAAATACTATGAGATACAGAGACCCTTTGGAGTATAACTATTGGGATGGAATGAAAAGGTATATTTCTGATTTTACCAAGAAATGTTTTATATGTTGACAGTTTAATGTAGAACAACAGTTGCCCAAGGGGATGCTTTAGCCTTTTCCGGTTTCAGAGTGTAAATGAGAGAATTTATCCCATGACTCTATTGTGTGACTACCAAAGACATATCGAGTTAACAATTAGATTTGGGTTATTCTTGGTTGGCTGACTAAATATATATATTTTCTTTGTATTTGAATTACAGTTTCTTTAGATTAGTTTCCTTGATAATACATCATAATGATTTCTAGGTTACATGGAGTAAGTCTTTCCATTTTATTTGACTGGGATCCTAGGTTCACTTCTATCTTTTGGAAGGTCCTTCAAGAGTCACTAGGAATAGAATTAAATTTCATTATAGCTTTTCATCCTCTATCATATGGGCAGTCAGAATGAACGATTTAGAAATTATAGGATATACTTAGAGTTTCTTCAATGAACATATATGTATTTTGGGATCACCATTTTTTATTAGTTAGGTTTACATAGAATATCATTTTTCATTTCATTATACATATGGAATATTTCGAGGCATTGAATGGGAAGTGGTGAAGAAATCCATCTTCTTGGGATGAAGTTGGGGAAATTAAGTTGATGGGACTAGAATTAGTAGAGGAAGTGGCTGAGAAAGTTATGATTATCAAGAAACACATGAGGACAACCTAGATTCAACAGAAAAATATTTAGACAACAAGATGAAAGACTTTTTATTTTTGGTTGGTGATCATGTTTTTCTTAGAATCCCATCACGGAAAAGTGTTATGATTTTTGGTACAAAAGGAAAGCTACGTCCCCAGTTCATTAGAGCATATTAAATTTCGATGAAAGTTGGACCAATCACCTACCAAGTAACTATTTCTCCATGTTTATCTCAGGTACACAATGTTTTTCAGGTTTCGATGTTTAGAATGTATGTGCCAGATTAATATAATGATTTGGGGCCAAAGGAAGTTTATCTGGAAGAGAAACTTTCCTATGAAGAGAAACCATTTCATATATTTGATCGCATGGAAAAATAATTTCAGAATAAGTTAATCTACCAGGAAATGTTTTGGAGGAGAAACCACATGGTTGGAGAAGCAACATGGGAATATGAATATGATTTGAGAGAAAGGTACCTTCACTAGTTTAATAAGTAAATTGAATTGTGAGGATGCAATTCCCAGAAGGTGGGAATAATTTAACACACCAATTTTGTAAAAAATAAATTGAAATTCAAGAAACATTTTTTTAAGTTTAACACACCCAGATTCCATGGTACGCTTCTCAATGAATAATACAGTAGCGTGTGTTGTATGCAACTTCGAGTTTTAACACACATCACAACAAATAAAACTAGCCTTTTGAATAGTAATTCTCACTTTTTAAAATTTTATAAATTTTATCTTTTAAAATGGACTTCATTTCGAGATTCGTAATATCAAAATTAGCTTAGCATGAATTTTTTTATTTTTTTTGAAAACATTCAATTTTTTGTGAATAGTGAAAAAACACTAAGTTAGAGTTTAAAACCGAATTTTTATTGAAATAAATATTTATTTTAATTAAATTTAATTACGGTAAAAAGATATACATAATAGCTATATAAGTTCAATGTAATTAATTGGAGTTAGTTTAGAATAATTTTAGATATATAAAAATTTTATTATACTTTTCACCATCTTTTACCCATCTCCCATGAGAATTTGGAAATTCACATAAAACATAATTTTACCACTTCTTTGAGTGGAATTTCTAAAATACTAGAGACACGGTTAATATCAAGGAGTAAAATGTGGTTCAATGGGATGAAAATAATTTTTGTTGAATAGTAACATTTTACTTTTATTTACCACGGTTAAAAGTAAATATGGTAATTAATGGTAAAAATGATATTAATATTACCCTAAAACATGTCCTATTTCTATTCGACAGGTGTATCCCAAACAAGAAAAACCTTAGGAATAAAATAATATCATTTAGGTCCACTTGGATTAGATTAGGACATTTATTATTATTTAATTCAAAGATGAGTTAAAAGAGATAAAATCAATGTTTAATAACTTAAACATTTTTAATATAGGGTTATACTTATGATAACTTCGATTATAAATTTTCATTAGAAAGACAAAAAGATTTCCTATATAATGGTATTTTATTTATAATTTTTAGAAAATAAATAATTTATTTTATTTTTGACACAATGGTGATGGAGTAATTACCTATTTAATGAAATAATAAAATAATTGATATTATAAATACCAAAATAAATGTAATTTGAGACTTTTTCTGAATTCAAATAATTTTATATGTTAATATGAAATATTATTATTGGATATATAAATTTTATTCGAAGTAATAATTCTTTTATGAAATTATCAAAAACAAAATACCCAATAGTGTCATAATTGACATAAAAGAGTTCTTAGAACAATTATTATATTATTAATTGATATTCTATTCCTAAAAATATACGGTTTGTCCAAAGGACTTATATAATGATATTTGTATCATTAATGGACCACTTGAGGGTCTCTTTGAGGTATATAGTAAGTTTATTAACTATATAATATTAAATTTCAAAGAGACATGGTAAATGTCAAACTAATTAACTAAGAGTTAAAGATAAAAGATAATGTTAATAAAGTGACCCAAACCTGTCTAAAACCAATTGGTTGAGTATATTTCGAGCCATAAACACCTTATCCACGAAATAAATCAATTTGGAACCATTATAAATCGAATATTAATTTATTATAAAATAATATTTTAAGTTTTTCCTAAGGTACCCCTCACCCCTCTTATAAAAGGGAACTCCCCTTTCTCACAAATTCATACCTTCAAAGCATTTTTCCTTGGACAACTCATGCCCAAATATTCACTCAATATCCCTCACTTCTACATAGAGGCCATATTTTGATCATAATGCCAACCTAAAGAGCCCTTTTGATCAAATCAAAAGGAAGAACCCGAAGAAGAGGTAATGTTTTCACCACCCTTTTTCAAGTTCCTTTCTTCTTCATCTTCTTCTTTATTTGTTATTTCCATTCTAAAATAATATCTCCAGTATCTTTTATATACTGTGATGTTATTATAAATATGTTAAAACCATATTCAGTATTCCATCCATCCTTTGAATGACATGTCACCATACGTCCGTACGTACGGCCTACCGCCTCCACGTCACGGTGTAATTTTATATAATGCGTTATTATTTAGATGGTTATAATAATGATGTGTAATTCATGTAAATAATAATTATAACATTATTATTATTCTGTATAATTGATATACCATCCATATATATATGATTTTAATATCAACAGAATGATATTATCGCTCGTGCGTACGTACGGACTACTGTCTCCACGAACGCGATGAGATTCATTCCCCATCGTATCCATACAAGCCTAATTATCATTTTATGATTAAAAATAATATTTAAGGACTTTATATCAGTCTGTATATGAATAAGATACAAAATATCCATAACAAACAAGACTTATGTAACAAATCATATAAAATAAAACGAGTAAGTTAACACCCGAAACGCCGATAATACTAAGATATTATTAACAAAGAAATGTTAAAAGATCATATATGATATCATATTAATGTATATGATTCTTGTATAATTCAATAAAAATCATTTCACCATTATACAGGAGGCTAACGAACCCTCATCGAAGGAAAAAGTACAAAGTAAGGGGTTTCTTATCTCTCTTTTAATTTCGTGATATTTCCATTGTTCACCACTTATTTATTGAATGTGGTGTGTGTACTGCCCATGATTGTATTCATTGTGTAATATAATTTCATTTATGGATATTTAAATCATCATTTTATTATTCTTCTTTCATGGGTGTAAGTTTCGTATGATACTAAACCAATAAGGGAATTTGAAATTTCAATTTCCACTCATTCGGTTTTACGCATACTTCATTGATTATTTTACCCCAATATTTGGTGTGGAATCACTATTCATTTTCTTATGTCATAATTTCCACTCCCCTTTATGTGGATATACTTTTGATACACATAATTAATCCATTGATAAATTCTCAAGTCATCAGTATGAACTTGATAAGAGTAATTTTTACCCATTGTCCATTTATTGAGTTAAACATCCAATTCATTGGTGTTGTTTTTACAAGGATATTTGTGAATGTCCATTGATTTTTATACACTGGATATCCGATAATATTGATTGTATTTATGTTTGTCACTCATAATTATGTCATTGATTTATCCTTAAAATAAGGATACGACTTTTATGATAGATTTAATCTCAATTTACATTCCATTGGGACTCTTTTGTTGTTATACACCAAATCCCTTTTATATGGGTTATATAATGTACTTTGACATAGTATATCCTGAATCAATTTATTATCATGATATTAAAATGTTTTTATTAACTCAATTATTTGTATTCAAGTATCTCTCTTATGGTTTAGAACTCTAACTAAAATATCATTTTAAAAGTTTTTAATGATTTATTATTCTAAATATTTCTCATTAATGTCCATGTTTTAAAATTGGTTTTAAGGATTTATTTATATGGACATTATAGTTTTAAAATCAAAATTCCCTTTGAATGTTTGAAATTGGTATGGGACACTTTGATTCAAAAATATATTTTAATTGGCTTCTAGACAAATAGTGTGACTTTTAATTGATTTCAAGAAAAAAGGGGGATATTTCTCTCAAATAGTTTTGATGATTATTTTCATCTATGTCAATATCCTTCATTATTCTCGATTGAGTTTAATCTATTACAATACAATCTTCCATATTGTATTGAATGAGTTATTTTTTACTATGGATGTTATATTTTTTTCAATTCATGGTTTGTGGATAATGTATCGACATTACATATGCTAGTTTTAATAAGATTGTTTATGTTATATTTAAACATGTTCATATGAGGAATGCATTAGACTTAGTAAGTGACGGGTGGACCCCACTATAGCTCCTCGATGCATTGGTAGGACTCTTAATACAAACTAGTGTCTTGGCACAAGTCCATGATAAAGTCTTATTTATAGTCTTGGCATGAGGCCTTGGCTATGGGGTTATGATAGTCTGGCATTATGCATTCTATCATTATGAAAGTGGTTATTGATATTCCATGTGGTTATTAGGCTAGTAGAATATCCATTTGAATAAGTAAATGGAATTATTTCATTTTATCTTTCTTATATTATGCTGAAGTTCAAGTGTAAAAGTCTTTTGTTTTAGTTATACATTGCCTTAAATGTTTATAATTATTTATGAAAGTTTCCTCTATATTTTTATCCTTACTGAGCATCCGATCCCACCCCTTTCAGTGTTTTTTCCCTAGATGTGAAGATGTAATTTATGAATAACCTACAGGGATAGTATGAGGGGATATGAAGACAAGATGTTGTTATAGGTTTTTTTAATTTATGATGTAATGTAAGACTTATGAATATATCTAGTGTTTACAAGACTACTAAACTAACTGGTCTTTCTAGACTTGATTTTTTGTGATCATGCCAATGTTATGTAATAATGAACCGACTCTAGGTAACTGAGGTCGGGTCATTACAATTTTAATCAGATTAGGTTTAGTACAAACCTAGGAAACTAGATTTAGATAATCTCTGATTAGAGAACATAACTCTAAGATAGACTTTGAAGATTAGTATAGAACAAATTATTAAAATTTTGGTATTGTATATATTTTGTGAGTTTTCCAAACAATACATCCCTGTCTGGATACGAGAAGGTAGAGGTGGATTTGGCCCAGATGTACCTAGGGGTAAAACCCAAAAACACCGCATTGAGATAGACTCGAACGAGAACTGGTGCACGACAATAGCTTGTGCTGCACTCTTTGTTACAACCCTCATGGGGGATATGGTCCTGATAATTTACATTTTCTTTACAAACCAATTTGAAGTGTTTTAATATAATATGAGAATAAATTTCATGGGTTATTCCTAAGGTGTTTCAAATTGAGAATATGTTTTAATGATATTCCCTAAATTATTTAATGACTATTGTTACTCACATAATGCTTTCTGGTTTTAGTCAATGGTTGGAGTCCAAGGAAGTCATAATAACATTGTGAATGATGTACAAGGTGAGAACAATGGTGGAGATAAGAAACAAAATGGAATGTTGATAGGGGTAAGAGATATCGTGTTCATGCCAAATCAGTTTTCTAAAAATATGATCAACAAAATATATATTAACCAACTCCCGGACTAAACAAAGAAGAGAAAGGTGATGAATGAAAATTTCTCCAGCAGTGGAGACCATAGAGAAAAGAATTATAAATTACTATCATGCAGGAAATTTGGAAAGAGACACCCAAAAATGTGTCTCAACAGAACACATAAATTCATTACGTGCAGAAAATAAGGACATAAAGTGAAGAATTGCTAAGGAAAAATGAAGAGTACTATGGAACAAAATAAAAATGGTCCCAAGAATCCATTTACAATCATTTTCCATAAATGTAGGGGACCTAGACATTACCTGAGTTAATTCCCTATTCTATATGATATTTTCTTGGTCATAGAGGAAGCTATGTGGAAATAAATGGTTGGAGAAATGTTAAAAATATTAGTGATCCTTATTGATGGGATTACATTGGAAAAAATTTCTCTTGTATTTGTAACCCCACAGTTTTCCATGTGAGAATGATATTTGAGGAAGAATTATCTTTTCCCTTCTGGATATAGTTATAAATAACCATTTGGTTTTATATGATTATTGGGTTTGAGGCAATTACAAGTTATTATATTTTGGGACGAAAATTCAAGGTATGAGATAACATTTTTGGATAAAAATATTTTATGGTTATTTTGAGGAATTTATCTCATTTTGGTAATGTTATAAAATTTAGTTTTTGAAAAAGGACAACATGCATACCACGTGACAACACATCGCATCAGACAAAGCTGTGGGACTCGAACCCACAACCAAAGTGTGATTGTGATTTATCGCCTACCACTAGACTACGTGATGTCCATGGTTACTGTGACTAATTATTTTTAGTTGATTTGGGTACTTATGACTTATCAAATGAATACCCTTAGTATAGGAAAATGATTTGGTGATTATGTGATAAATTTTATTTTGGAAGATGTTCATTTTGTTGGGAACACTATATACCCAAGGAAAATACAATACTATAGAATTTCATTTGAGGAGTAATGGTATATTTTTATCTACATTTTTATTGTGGATTTATAGTGATTTGGGTTATTTATAGAAATGATTAACCTATAATAGAGAATATGTGATTAGGTTAATTACTTTTATGTATGTGACGTTAAGAGTAGTTGATGGAATTTGGAGATACAATTTAACGTGGAAGGCAACATAACAAAATTCTTCAATGTTATGGGTTTCAATATTAGTTTGGATTATATTGAAGGATTTTTAGGACAATTGTTTATTGAATGGTATTTATTTAACATTGGGTTATTGTTGGTTTAATTTTAGAAATTAAGATTAGTGTTTCATTATCTAAAGGAATATCCTTTTGGGGGATCATAAGATCTTGTACTAACCATTTTGGTTTTCATTAATCTCTAAAGACAAGGTAAATATATAGTTTATCATTCATGGATCATGTTATTCTTTAGAAGTTTATTATATCTCTTCCTATGTGACCATGTCTTCTTGAATACTCATCGTTTAAAAAAATGAGTTAGTGGTGGAAATTTATTAAAGAATGAAATTACACATCAAAATTAAGTATATCTCTTTATTTCTATAGTCAATGTCATAAATGAATTCCTTATCTTTATGTAATGTAACTTAAAAAAAAGTTATTCGTATAAATTTATTACTAGGAAACTAATGACTGTTTGTCCCATCGTAAGTTTGTGTATTTATGGTTGTTAACTTTCTCATGATCATGTTTTCTATCCCTCTCCATCAGAACATCACACTTAGTTTATCTTCCAAATCCATGTTTTCCTACATGGAATCCTAGTATGAGTTATCTTGGCTGATCTTTGTACTTCTCTTTCATTCTTTTAAGGTGATAGTTTTATTGACTCTTTTTTCAATGTGGGACTTTCCATTATATTCCCAATCCCAATTTTAAAAATTTCAAGGATGAAATTTTTTGAAGGAGGGCAGAATGTAACACCCCAAGCTATAGGGCGCACTTCTCTTTGAATAATACAGTAGCATGTGTTATACACATATTCGAGTTCTAACACACACCACAACCAATGAAACTAAATGTTACGAATAGTAATAACCATTTATTGAAATTTTATAAATTTTATCTTTCAAATTGGACTTCATTTTTGGATTTGGAATATTGAAATTAACTTATGGTTAATTTTTTCTATTTTTATGAAAACATTCGATTTTTGATGAATACTGAAAAAAACACTGGTTTCTAGTTTAAAACCGAATTTTTATTTAAATAATTATTTATTTTATTTAAATTTAATTAAGGTCAAATAAATACATAATACCTATATAACTTCAATGTCATTCATTGGACTTAGTTTATAATAATTTTAGACATATAAAAATTTTATTGAACTTTTCACCGTCTTTTACCCACCTTTTATGAGAATTTGGGAATTCACATAAAACATAATTTTACCGCTTTTGTGAGTGGAATTTCAAAAATTTGTGAGACACGGTTAATATCAAGGAGTAAAATGTGGTTCAATGAGACGAAAATTATTTTTGGTGAATAGTAACTTTTTACTTTTATTTACCACGATTAAAAGTAAATAGGGTAATTAAGGGTACAAATGATATTAGTATTACCCTAACACATGTCCTAATTAAATTGGAAAAATTTACCTCGATCAAAAACAACCTTAGGAATAAAATATTACCATTCAGGTTCACTTTCAATAGATTAGGACATTTATTATTATTTAATTCAAAGAAGAGTTAAAAGGGATAAAATCAAAGTTTAATAAATAAAACATTTCTAATATATGGTTATACAAGAGATAAATTCGATTATAAATATTCATTAGGAAGAAAAAAATATTTTATACACAATGGTATTTTATTTATAATTTTTAGACATTAAATAATTTAATTTATTTATGAGGCAATGGTGATACAGTAATTACGTAATTAATGAAATATTAAAATAATTGATATTATAAATATCAAAATAAATGTAACATGGAACTTTTTATGAATTCAACTAATTTTCTAGGTTAATATTAGATATTAGGATTGGTTGTATAATTTTGTTTCCAAGTAATAATTATGTTATTAAATTCTCAAAAACAAAATACCCAATAGTGTCAAAATTGACCTAAAAGAGTTTTTAAAACAAATATTATATTATTAATTGATAATATATTCCTAAAAATAAAAGGTTCGGCCAAAATACTTATATAATCACAGAAGAATAATTAATTAACCACTTGGGGGTCTCATTGAGGTATATAGTATGTTTATTAACTATATAACATAAAAATAGAAAGACACATGGTAAATGTCAAACTAATTAACTAAGAGTTAAAACTAAAAGATATAGTCAATAAAGTAACCGAAACCTGTCTAAAACCTATTGGTTGAGTGTATTTAAACCCATAACCACCTTAGCCAAGAAATAAATCAATTTTGAGCCATTATAAACCGAATATAAATTTATTATAAAATAATAATTTATGTTTTTCCTAAGGTGCCCCTCACCCCTCTTATAAAAGGGAACTCAACCTTCTCTAAAATTCATTCCTTCAAAGCCTATTGTCTAGGCCAACTCCTACCTAAATATTCTATAAACATCCTTCAATTCAACCAAGTGGAATTAGTTTGATCATAATTCCAACCTAAGGATCCCTTTTTATCAAATTAAAAGGAAAAACCCGAAGAAGAGGTAATGTTTTCACCACCCTCTTTCATGTTCCTTTCTTATTCAACTTCTTCTTTCATTGTTATTTCCATTATAAATTAATAAATCCAGTATCTTTTATATACTGTGATGTTATTATAAATATGTTACAACCATATTCAGAATTCTATCCATCCTTTGAATGACATGTCACAATACGTGCGTACGTACGACCTACCGTCTCCATGTCATAGTGTAATTGTTATAAAATACATAGTTATTTGGATGGGTATAATAATGATGTTTAATTCATGTAAATAATAAGTATAACATGATGATGATTCTTTATATTTGATATACCATACATAAATATATGATTTTAATATCCAAATGATGATATTATCGCTCGTGCGTACGTACAGACTACTGTCTCCACGAACGCGATTTGATTAATTCTTCATCGTATCCATAGAAGCCTAATTCTCATTTTATGTTTAAAAATAATTTATAAGGACTTGATATCATTCTGTATATGAATAAGATACAACCTTTCCATAACAAACACGACTTATGTAACAAAACATAAAAAAGAAAATGAGTAAGTTAACACCTGAAACGACGATAAAACTATGATATTATTAACAAAGAAATGTTATATGATCATATACAATATAATATTAATGTATATGATTCTTGTATAATTCAATAACAATTATTTCACCCTTATACATGAGGCTAACCTACCCTCGACCAAGTAAAAATTACAAATTAAGTGGTTTCTTGTCTCACTTTTAATTTCTTGAGATTTCCATTGTTCACCACATATTTGTTGCATGTGGTGTGTGTACTGACCATGATTGTATTCATTGTGTAATATAATTTCATTAATGGAAATGTACTTCATCATTTAATTGTCATTATTTAAGGAGTGTATGTTTTATATGTTACCAAACAGATATGGGAATTTGAAATTTCGATTTTCACTCATTCAGCTTTACACATACATCATTGATTATTTTACTCCAAGATTTTGTGTGGAATCACAATTCATTTGCTTATGTCGTAATTTACATTCCCCATTATGTGGATATACTTTTGATACACATAATCACTCAATTTATAAATTCTCAAGTCATCAGTATGAACTTGATAAGAGTTATTTTTACTCAATATCCATTTGATGAGCTAAACATATAATTCATTGGTGTTGTTTTTAGAAGAATATGTGTGAATTTCTTTTGATCGTTTTACAATGAATATCCAATAATATTGAGTGTATTTATATTTATCACAAATAATTATGTCATTTATTTATCATTAACCTAAGGATACATGTTTTATTATAGATTTCATCTCAATTTACATTCCATTGAGACTCCTTTGTTGTTATACACCAAATCAATTTTATATGGTGTATATAATGTAATTTGACATAGTATATCATGAACACCTTTATTATCATGTTATTAAAATGTTTTTATTACCTCAATTATTTGTATTCAAGTTTCTCTCTTTTTGTTAAAAACTCTAACTAAAATATCATTATAAAATGTTTTAAAGATTTATTATTCTAATTCATTCTCATTAATTTCCATGTTTTAAAAATGGTTTTAAGGATTTATTTATATGGACATGAAAGTATTCAAATAAAAATTTCTTTTGAATGTTTCAATGTGGTATGGGACACTTTGATTCAAAAATCTCTTTTAAATGGCTTTTTGAAAAATAGTTTGACTTTTAAATGATTTCAACAAAAAGGGGGATATTCCTCTCAAATAGTTTGGATGATTATTTTCATCTATGTCAATATCCTTTATTATTCTCAATTGAGGTTAATCTATTACTATACAATCTTCCATATTGTATTGAATGAGTTATGTTTGACTGTGGATGTTTAATTTTTATTCCATTCATGGTTTGAGGATAATGTATTGACATTACATATTCTAATTTTAATATGAATGTTTATGTTATGATTAAACCTGTACATATGAGGAATGCATTGGACTTAGTAAATTATGGGTGGAGCCTGCTATAGGTCCTCAATGCATTAGTAGGTCTCTTAAGACAAACTAGTGTCTTAGCATAAGGCCCTGAAAAAGTCTTATTTGTAGTCTTGGCACGAGGTCTTGACTATGTGGTTATGATAGTATGACATTATGCATTCCATCATTATGAAAGTGGTTACTAATATTCCATGCGGTTATTAGACTAGTAAAATATCCATGTGAATATGTAAATGGCATTATTTCATTTTATTTTTGCCCTATTATTCTGAAGTTCATCTTTAAATGAAATTTTTTTAGTTATACATAGCCTTGTATGTTTATAATTATTTATGAATGTTTCCGCTATATTGTTATCCTTACTAAGCATCTGATATCAACCCTTTCAATGTTTTATTTTTCCCAGGATGTGAAGATGTAATTTATGAATGACCTACAGGGATAGTATGAGGGGATATGAAGACTAGATGTTGTTATAGTTTTTTTACTTTATGATGTAATGTAAGACTTATGAATATATCTAGTGTTTCCAAGACATCTAAACTATCCTTTATATTGAGACATGATCTTTTGTAATCATGCAAATGTTATGTAATAATGCACCGAATCTGGGTAACTGGGGTCGGGGGATTACATTACGAATATATTTATAACTTGTGTTTAATTTTTTTTCAACTTCTAGGATTTTAAGTAAAAAAATGTTCATCTATGGTTGTGATCGGTATGTTATTTAATTTCATATAGAACCAACCTATTTTTTTAATAGTAATATTCCCTTATGAATAGTAATATGAATTTTTATATGAAATTTATGAATAGTAAATCATATTATTATTTTATTTTCTTTAGGATATAATATAATGAGATATAGATTAATTTTTAATGTGTTAAAAATGAGATATAGATTTAAAATTGTTAATTTTTAAAAAATTATGATTTTATTTAAAAATTAAATTAATAATAATTAAAAAATTATTTTTAAAAAATGGAGTTCATTTTTTAGTTCTAAACACTTGAAATTGGTTAGTGTGAATTTTTGGTGTTTTATAAAATTCTTGATTTTTTGATGAATACTAAAATACAGTAAATTACGATTACTAATAAATATTTGTTTTACCGCATCATAAGTGTTGTAAGGCTGATGTAATACAACTTGGTTCAAACTCACAATCAATTATTACAATATGGGTTCACATAAATCAATACTATTCATAGTTTTCGTAAAACATATTATAATAATGATTAAAATAATGTAAAATACATTCTCTCCCCCACTATAAATACCACTTTCATCCCCTACATCGTCCCAGACCTCTCAAGCCTTGAGACTTGACTATGTTATATCCAATACTCCTCCCAAGACCCTTAACCACGTCTGGGACCTTCTAGTCTCACCAAATGGTCAAAACCAAGGGCCTTAAAGAGGATCTAAAGGCGAAGAGATCAAGAGGTAAACTTCCTCTTTTGTTTTTTTTTCTTTTCATTTCATTTTCTTTTAATATTGTTTTTATTTTATCACATCCCCTTATCCAAGAGGCATGAATTATATAGTATCTTACTTATTTTTAATTTCATCTTGTTTATGTTAGACTCACCATTATACTTCTTTTCCTCTCCCACTTATTCAATGTATTAAAACATCACCCGTGATCTGTCAATACACCAACATCGTGGCCGATTTGATTTAATTTTTTTTATTTACATGAATACCGGTCATGAAACAATTTTTATGGTTGAAAACGATTATAATTTATTTATTATATCTTATATATGGTTCTCTAGTCATTTTTTACTAATGTTATTTCTTTATAAAATAGAATTAGTTCATTACCATTGAAGAATCACCCAAATGACCTAACAAAGATCAATAATGTATTATCTTATGGATCATCCTCATGTAATAATTAAAAATAATAAAATTTATAATATATTATTTTTTAAATATGAAAATACCATTCCATTCTAATTCTTGAGTTTCACCTCTAGTCTACATAAATATCTATTATGAACCGACCACGAAAATCAACTAAAGAACGCACCCAAAATAATAGAAGGAACTAAATACTATCAATTAAAGGGATAAATTCTGTAACTAATTGATCATATAAGGTATTATAAACATTAATTGTTTCCTATAAGATATTAATAATACTCTATTAACCATTATACATGAGGTTTAAATGAGATTTATGTAAGACAAACCCGAGGTAAAGGAATTCATAACCCGGTTTCCATTCATTGTGTTAACATTATAATTAACTATTTATGTGGTATTAAAATTGTATGTGAGATTAATTTTGTATATATTATGTATAATTATGTTTATATATCGTTTATTACATTTTCCATCAACTATTTTAAGTCTCACTATAAATATATGATATTTATAAGGGACTTCTCTTTTAAAAATCTCTTTTAAAACTCAGTTTTATGAAATTCAAATGAAATGATTTAATGAAGTTATTCATGTGTTATAATTGTGTTTTGGTTCATGGAAACTAATTATGATTAATGTTGGAACCTATATCTCACACAATATTTTTTGGTATTTATATGTGGGATGTCGGTCGTATGGTTAATCCAAGTGTAACTACGATGGTTTCATAATAAAGTTGCAGTGAGGGTTACATTGTAACATTGCCATGAGGGAAATATATTATATGGTAGGTGAGATGGTTAAAATATTATGTAATTAATTCCCCAAGATACCATTATTTTTCTATTTATGTAATATAAGCTTTTTAAAAATCTCATGGAAATATCATGTTTCACAACGTATGCTTATATGGGTACAATTATGTCTTTTTTTGAAAATGATTTCATATTTTACAAGTATTCAAGGACTAATGTTTTAATTTCTTATTTTTATATCTCTTATTGAGAAATTTATTATCATCCCATGTTTTTAAATTATTTTCATAGGTTTAAGGATATTTAAGACAACGAAGGAATCCATATTAAATGTTATAAAATTTTTTCAAAGAAAACATGTTTTATTTAAGAATTTTTATATTTTGGAAGATATGGATACTATTTTTTATGGTATCTTCTCTCTATGAATGTGGAATGCTATGTATGTTTTATTTCCTAATTCCCTAAAACTATAAACTTTAAAAGATCATAAATTTGAATGGAAATAATTTTTTTTGACTAAAATTCATTATTATGTATTGTAATAATGTCAGGTCCTTATACAATTAGAGCCTTATTATTGGTCTAGAGATAGACGTCGAGATTTATGTTCCCGACAATATTATTTCTGGATTCTTTTTATTAGTCACTAGATAGATAAATGGTGAGTAAATAATTATAAAAAAATCATGTTCCCCTATTAGAGCTTATTCATTAGCTGATGGCCCAGTTCCCTTCTTATAAAAAACCGAGTCATGTTCCTCAGGAATAGAATTATCAAATTGATGATTTGGCCAGTTTATCCCCATATCTTATAGAACTCAACTAGAAGGAACTGGTCTTTCATGTGGCACATGAGAGGGTAATCATTCCTATCATTTCATATGATTATTATGGGAAACATTAAAACCATATAATTTTCGATGCTTCGACATCATGACCACCGGGTTCCCCCATTTTAGAGGGGACACATGATTAAATATTTCCCTGTTTTTTTACCTCCATCATGGAACAATCCCTCTGACTAGGTCGTGCGTAAGAGAATAAATTGATGTATAGATCCATTTAAAATCCATTGTGTGCCTAAAATAAAATAAAATATTCAATTAAATGGTTGTTATATGGTTATCTACTACTATATCCATGTATATGAGATTCCGTAGTTATTTTAAGATTTACATGTCGGGTCCTATAGTGTTCAGCATGCATAATTGATTCTCTCTCATTGGATTTGGAGGTGAGGTTATGTATGGATCACCATGTTCTATAACTATATCTATTATTCCATGATATTTCATGATTTTAGATCTATGTTAACATTTTACAAAAAAAATGGGAGCTTCTCTACACCACCTAGTATTAGTTACAATTTCCAGTATGGGGAGTCGATGTTGTGGGGCTAGACCAATTAAAAATAACTAATAAGTGCATGGTTATTAGGAAAATTATTCATTTTGTTTCCATGTGGGAAAAATATATTACCCTAATGAAATTCATAGCTTGATCCTGGATTTATTTCATGAGCTTCCAAATCATCCATCGATTTGTAGTTCCTCAAGATATTCTCACTAGAAATAGAATTATCTTCTGAGTTACAATGATGAAAAAATTATATTCCTTGTTCAATATCTGGTACAACCATACATCCGACTAACGTCAATAGGAAAATGGATATATTGGGACTTTTTACTATACCATGTATAACATTTTATAGAAAATGGTGGTCCAGAACAAGAAGATATGGCAGAACAAGCTCTCTAATTCCCTTTGGGCCTATCAGAAGACATCCAAGAATTCATCCTAGGTAACCCCAAAATTACTAGTGTATGAAATAGTGGGAGTCCTTCTAATTTTGGTTTAGTTTCCATGACATATAATATTTATATATGAAAATAATATGCATAAAAATATAATAGAAGACCAACTAGTTTATCTTGTATCCATCTATAGAAATTTGTTCCAGACTGTTTAAAATTTTGAGAGGCACTAAAATAGGATAGAAAGAGATTTCAATAATATGTTCCACATATTCTTATTTCTCTTGGTTATAATTTTACTAGCTATAAAAAATCTATATAATCCTAGAAATAATCCACCAAATTTGGATCCCATGTTGTAATGAAATTACATAATTCATATGTTCAATTACAATGGATCATACTTATTGTTTACATGGACGGAGAACATATCACACCTCCCACTAATTCTTTGTTTCTCAATAAGTAAATTTCATAAAAATTTATAGTCAAAGAATAATGAATTTAAAATTTTTGTTACTTCTCCTAAGAATGTACTATGTGGAATTGATAGTCTTTGGACCTCAATTCAGAATGTGGTTTTCACCTATCCCACATTACACATGTCTTTTTGGGACGCTCAACCTACGTTCAAAAATATATAAACATAATATAATAAACCTTGTAAAAATCTATGATTAGAAACTATTATTCATGGAACATGAACCATTTCCATAATTTTTTTTCAAATGTATATGGTTTATGACCCTAAAATATTTATAGGTCGTATAGTCCATGTTTTATGACATTTAACTACGAATCATAAGGTCCTTAACACACGATGTTAAACTCTAGTCTTGCTACATATAAAACATAAATTCCATTTAAGAGATAATAATCACCAAATATGAAACTAGAATGCCCCATATTATAATTATGGGATGGTAATAAAACCTTATCCAATTCCCCAAACATGGTATTCCCCAGGATAATCGTGGTATGCCTTAATTCCCTCTCTTTGGAGGAATCGCCCTATAGACAATTTTTCTCTACCACGTAACATTCTAGAACTATTTGTGGATCGATTCCCATACTCAAGGGATATGATGAGATTACTTAACATTATATCATGATTCTATGCTACAAAATTACCAACCCTTCAGCTCCTTAACCCCAAATCATGGTCGATGCATCAATTCATTAAGATAATTATTGTCCTTCCACTAGTGTATGAATTATGACTATAAACAATGTATTTTTTGATACTTGGTAATTGTGCTTCACATGAACCTATTTTGAATATGTTATCTTGAGGATTCAAATATTTCATTCCTCTCATATACCCTTGTATCAAATGATCTACAACTTCTTCGAGAAACATGACATTAGACAGATTTTCCATAGTCTATGAAACATGATTTATACTATTTTTCATGGACTATGTGGTATGAATTTAAACTATGTGTAACTAGATTGAGGGATACATCATGTGGTGTTAAGAATTTATGGAACAATTCTTGTTGGGTGTTAACTCTCTCTTAGAATATGAGAATCCTCAAATACCGATTCTTTGGTGCTAGAATTATGACCATAAACTTCATGATACTATCCCAAGAGAGTTGAATTTAAACTATTTTCGGATTGTCATAAAACTAGGATAATGATCTATGTACATTCACCAATCATCCCATTGTCTACTTTACCCAGAGTGTTTTAGATATTCAACGCCTCTATGGTCCAAAAGTACATGTGGCAAGATTTATATCTTCTTGGGATACATACTGACACATGGATATTTAATCTTAGTCACAACACATTCATTTCCTCAATATGGGATCACATCTTTTCAATAACATGGTGTTGACTTGGGGTTGTTTTTAATGAATTTTGTGGTTGGGGGACCTTTAAGACCTCAATTCATGTCAGGTTAACATTCTTCCATTTCACACATGCCTCTATGGGTTACCCATTCCCCCTATTGAGTCTAATTTTTTATAAATTTTATTCATGAAATAGCTGTAGTAAGAGTTATATGACATTAAACTAGTATCACCTTAAGAGCATGTTATATGAATTAAAAATAGAAATATATATAGCCTGAGATCTATGAATTTAAATATGTAACATGTCTATTCTGAGTTATATGTATTTAAACTTGTAATTGATTCAGTTTGAGTTCTATGACATTAAACAACTAAATGATCCACCCAAAATTCTATGAATTTTAATCACATATTTTTTTTCAAGTTTCATGACTTTAAACTACCAATACTGATGTCCTTAATACACTAAGAAAAACTAAATATTTACACCAATTGAAAATGAGATGCCTCATTCAAAATTAATGATATTAGTCACACATTACCCTCTATAAAATTGACACGCATCCTCATTTGAGATGATATGATATCCAGTCCATGGAGAATTACACCCTACCAACATCGATCTAATACCACTCCATGTCTTAGAACTGTGATTTTATTGATTCCATTCATTATGGGATACAAGGTGATAGCCGAATATTTAATATTGATTTGAACCCTTCAATCTATGTATTTCTTGGAAATTACCCACTTCTACTAGGGATCATTAGGCTCTCCTAAACATGGATAACCAACATCCATATATAATTGTATGATCTCTAATGGAAATGGTATTTGGATATAATAACTCACTAAATGTCGTAGTCTTATTCTTCTAACGACCTTCTACTAAGAACAACAGTTACTATGTATTTAACTCATTCAATATTTTGTATTTAATTTTCTTGGATCCTCTATAACTTGTGTGTGTACATAAGCTGTGTTTACAATATCATTCAAATATTTTCCTCATTAACTAATTAATCCCATTGTTTCATATCCAAATAAAGGGAGTCTCAATCACACGCATTAAATTTTCCAAAAAATTATTCCCCTCTTTGTGTCCTCCCATACCTACAGTAGAAACTTCAAACCACTTATTGTTTCCTGCACTAAAAATGGCTCACACAAGACTAGGGTTCGGTAGGGGATTCAACCCATTCATTGACTAGACACATGAAAACTAGTTTTTGATCTCAATGACATTTTATAAGGATCCAAGAATAATTCAAGAAATAAATAATTTATATTGTCTGCAATTCTTCTTTAGAATGTGTTGTGTGGTCTCAGTGCCTCCATTTCCCTCGATTCACATTGGGTTTGCCACTCTATGATACTGTACATATCTACTTGAGAATCCAATCCTCTTGGTATAATATTTATATCTATAAAATAGAATCCATGGTACCAAAAAAGTAACATTATACTATGTTTGGGTTTTATTAGTGGTGATTTTTGTTGCATCAAGTGGCCTTATAGGCCCCTCTATTCATGTCAGTGAACATTCCTTCGATGTCACACACATTCTTTCAAGACACTCCCTTAGTCTAAGCATTATGAATTTATCTTATTTTCATTATTTCCAATATTTTAGATAATAAAATGGAACCCATGGTCCAAGAATGATGACCTTAAACTATGTGAATGTTGTCTTAGAGGTGATTTTTGTACTTTCTCAAAGGGCTATCCTCTTTTAGTGTCGTACATGTTCCATTAAGACACACATACATAGGTCCAATATTTATAACCATAGAATAAATATTTTTCTCTAGTAATTATGATCATAAACTATTTTACCATAGTCCAAGTATCACAACTGTTAACCTTGTGCATACAAGTTCTCTCTAGGAACATTTTTGTGGCTAGACCTACTCGGATGCTCATTCATGCAGGTTCTCATGGTCATCCACATGATGATAAACTATAACCCTACCCCATGAAATTGTCATGTGATTACCTCTTGGCATAATATGAAGAAGAAATATGGGAATCTCAAAAAATATACACTATATACCACGTCCATATAACACGATGCTAACATATGTGGTATATTTTATTCACTAAATGACATTAAATTATATTTCTATCATCCTGTTGCATGATGTAAAAGTGTGATGCATATTTTTACTTATCTTGAGAATCATATTACATCTGTCCCATTCACCTACTTCATTATTCATGTTTTTCAATTGAAACTCGACATCTAAGATGACACTCCCCTAGAAGATGAGTTTGATGTTTTATCAAACCATTACACCCACACCAATGTTCTGTATGTCATAGTTTCTTAATTATGAGAGTTATGGAATCCATTTGTAAAATCCAACTCATTATCCCTACATTTTAAGAACCCCTTATTTAGATCGTCATTAGCTTCCATTTTTGAATGAGAACCCTAATGGTAATGGTTCCTAGACAAAATGGATCACAAACCATTATAGTCCAATTCCATGGAAGACATTTGAAAACTTTCTAAGACATGTTCTTTGTTTTAAACATGGTTATCAGTTGACCCTCATCTATCTATCCAAATAAAATTTTTATGGTATGGATGAAGTGCATCAAACATGGTTAGTCGATATAATATATCTTTTCATAACTACCATTATTTTATAGATTATAGTAATCTTGATTCACATTTTCCCATCCCATTTTTTAGTTATAATTAAATGTCCTTGGATTTATCCAATTAATGATCTAGTAAATGTTTTATATTCAATTCGGCTATTCAGATACCCCAGTTCTCTAGCCAGAACCCCTCTCAGCCCAAATAGTCTCAGTGGACAGTAAGGAATAAAAATCCTTGAGAGTTTTACAATTATCTATCACATTAATTTAAACAATAAATCACATAGTCATTATTTATTTCTCACACAATTATTGACTCACATGAGATCATCAATGTTTCAGTGGTAGTCTCATGGATATGATATGATTTTAATAATAAAAGTATAGATTATTGTTAAATGAAGTAAACAAAAAAACCAATGATTCATAGGTTCATCCACCTATTGGAGCTGCTCATATGAATTTTCCAATTAATGACCAGCCTTTAAAATTGAGAGATTAAGCTTTGACAACATTCTATGAGTGGCCTATAGGGTCTGCTGCTACTTTTAAAGGTATTATTTCTCCTTATTATCATTAAGGTGAAATTCTTTATCTCGGATCAACATCCTTTTAGGGTTATCCCATAACTCAAGCACCAATAATGTATCCTCCACCATATTTGCATCATTGTCCTCGAATTGGACCTTTAATCTATTAATGACCTAATCCTGAGTACATCAACAACTACATGATCCTATGACAACCCTTATATGTTGGGGATATCTCATCCAATTTTTTGATATGATTTAGAGCATTTGGAATTTATGTTTACACTAAGAATTGTATACAATATTACATTATACATTAAATATATTGAAGTGAGAGTCATGATATAGTTCATTATAGTTATTGGAGTTCACCTGACTATTCCCCAGGATGACTAGATAGTGGCAGAAATATCCAAAACTTCATGGAAAACAATTATCTAGGTTCATGTGATGATTTTATGTGCATACCTCTATGCCAATCGACAAATAATTTGATTCTCCTCAACAACATCTAAGCAAGAATCCTTAGAATAATTGGGTGGCATTAGATTATATGGTGTTAATACCACCAACATGTTATGGATGAATCTTCTTGGTGAATTTCTTTAGGAATGATATTATAAAGATATGTTACTAGAAATTATTACTCATTATCCCCTTCATCAATATCAGAAGATTCTACTACCCCTTGTAGAACCTCATAGGTTAATGAAACCACTCAACATCCCCAGTAACCCCTTTTTGTGGTGGAATCATCGCCTCACCTCTTGTAGCCACTACTAGGGGAAATTATAGAGCCTATTATTCCAATAAAGACACCCAATACCCTCTAGTTATTTGAACAATTACCACCACATCAATTGTGAGTTAAATTGTAACAACCACCTCTCGAAGATCCTATGATTTTCTCTACCACCCCAGTTCTCGTATATTAGCATATCATATGACACTAAAAAACCCCTCCACTGAGGGAAAAATTTTCTTTATCTAATATAGTATACCCTCCAATGTTGGCTTAGCCTCTATAGTCTCCCCGACCATATATACCAAAGGAATAGAACCCATTGTTGCAGACTCATCTTCAGGAATAGTCAAATAATATGTTGATGGTAGCGTCTAAGATCCATTGTGTTGTGTACCTCTATTTAAATATGAGTCATGTTAACATAGAATGGTTAATAAAATTCGTTTTAGTTTTTAGTAATAAGAGTCTTATGTGAATATAACATTATAGTGATGAGAACATAGGGATTCATGATTAATTACACCATCAAGGGTATTTTTGATTATTTTTTCCTCATTCTATGGGGTTGCTACAACAAATTATTTTCCACCCATATTTGGTATTTTAGTAATGGAGCACACACTCAAACCACCAAGGGCTGAGGTTCCCTCACTCACATCCTGAATCTCATCATGGACATCTACATATATCATTATCCATGATTATAGTACTTGTTAAATGATGAATTTGGTAATAAGTTGCAGGATTGGTGACACGTTTGTTTTCAAAGATCATAGGATTTAATTGATTGGTAGAATTATTTCTATGTACAAATGAGTCTTAGTATGTGGAAATTCCCTATTACTCTCTCAATTCATCTCTCCTGGCTCACCGGTTAAAATGTTCCCCATAGAGGAGAGAGGAGGGGAATACATGCCCAACATCACCTTTACCCTGTACGTTAGGGATTTAGTGGAGACATAGTTGTAAACACATCCTATAATTATTCCATATATTGAATCACATGGTCATGAGGAACCCATAATCCTTCAATTGACTTACCCAGCCCGGTGAGGTAAACCCCACTAGTAATGAGATACTTATACACACCTTATGGGGTGGTGAACTTCTTCTAATTTCCCCAACTCTACAAGTAGTATTTTAAAATATAAAAAATATTGGAACATCTGGGTGATGTAATTTCTTCCCTAGTCCATGGATGTGAAACCTCAGGATGTCCCTAGAGAATTCACTATCTTCCAAACGACTCATTCCTATGAGAGCTAAGCACAGTACATCCCTTATGTCTCTATCATCTTCCTATGTTGGGTTATTATTTTTCATCCCTCTAGTAAATGATCTACCCACCAAACCAGCCCAGACTCTATGGAATCCTCCATCCACTACACAGGCTCAGCCCTAGGGCTATGAGGCCTCTCTTTCATTGGATCGTGTAGTCCGACGGCTCAACATTTCACTATGATATATGCTCCCCCATAACACCCTACATTCAATAATGAGTTCATATAATTAATTTTGAGGTGAAATAATTCCAAATTTTCCCCTCCGTGTACACGAACATGTCTTTAATCTACCACAGAACTGAACGCTGGGCCTTAGGGCACAACTTTAGGTTCACCTTTTGTGTGAGTCACTGAAATAATCTAAATACCCTTGTAAACTAATGTTGGTTATATGACTCCTATATCACATTGAAATCGAGTCAGGAATCTTGTATACCACCTCATAAGGGGAGGATTTATGATTTCAAGTTGATGGTCCGTGTACCATCATTAGTTACCACCCCCATTAGGAGGAGGAATGTGTGAAATATGAATTTATCTCCCATTTTGACCTTTTCTAGCAACTACACTAGACCCATATTAATCGGGAGACTCCAAATGATGTTCATTGTTGATGTTAATATGTTTATAAATAGATTTAATATGGGGTTTGGGTATTCAAATCCCTCTATATTTTCAGCCACACTATAAGACACAAAATGGAGGGGGCCACACATAATAAGTGGGGTCTTATCTTGGATGATGTGGTGATGAACCTTATAAAACTTCTCTAGTGACAAAAGATATTGGTTGAATCCCTACCCCATTGGAAGAATCCCATACATGATGATTATTCTTGCCTAAAACCCCATATGTCAATCCCTCACAGAGAGTATCCATATGCAGATTTGTGCATCCACAAACCCTGACTGCCTAACCCCATGAGATTCAAGAATGATGTTGTAGAATCATGCCTTCCATCATATCCCCTCTATGATATACTAGTTTGAGTTCTCTTTTACCCAATAATATTACTCATAGAACATGCATGGAATCCATTTTAGCTTCTACTCACGATATTCCCCATTTAATGGCTCTTCATATGTATTATTTAAGAAATAACTAGATGTCATTTTCAATGGTTTGTCCTTTAGCCATATATTGTCAATTTTCATCCCCTACATCAGACATAGAAACATCATGAAAAAGGCTAGAATTTTCTATTTTCCCTCACATCCACTTTTTTTTCTAGAGAAACTCTTCATTTATAACCCCCATATTGGATAACCATTAATCTAGTAACAATCTAATGGGATATTATAAACCTACCCATGATGTATTTATAAAATTTGGGTCCCTAGAAACCATATTCTCATTATCTTGGGTGTGATATCCTAGTGTTTATAAACATGAAACTATGGGGACCATGTTTCTTCCTAAATACCCACTTGGGTTATATTAGACTCGAATTCTTGGCTTGATCTTCATGCCTAGTAAACCTATGTCCTTTCATCAGGGATGTTTTCACACTAGAGCAAGACCCAGTTTATCATTCACCCTTTGATAGGATATCCTAAAATTTCATTAATAAAATTTTCCTAATTAGTGGAGGATGAATCATCCCTTATCTTGTCCCCAATTTTTTTTGAATTGGTTCTTGAGAGTATCTATAATGGAGAAGGTGTGATCTCTTATGAAGTGACCTTCAATAAACTTTTTCCAATATTATTTTCTTGATGAGCTCCTAACCTAGTAGTCTGGCTCATCTCTTCTTGTCGTGAAGAAGATAACATCACCTCTCAGCTAAAAACAACAAATTGGTAATCTATTAAACATATGGTACTCCTTTTGAGCATATTATAACAAATCAATGATTGATTTTTTCTCTAAGGAAATTTAATCTTTTTACCCGATCGAGATATTCCCATCGATTTCCTCTTGACAAACATCACAATTTTGGGTCCTTTGATGTCTATTTATTTTGAGACATAGTTGTTTTCTATATCCTATACATATTTATTATAAAATAACTCATTTGTGAAGTTCAATTCATGAAATTTTGGTTCACAAAGATTATTTTATAATCATTGGGTTCCCAAAGTAGTGTTCATATAGAACTATTCAAGGCTCCATTCTCATAGAGATGGTTATCTTTTCTTGTGATGTGGATTGAGATTCAAAAGGTATTGCAAAGAATTTGTGATTCATGAAATAATTGAAAATTAATTTTTCTTCATGAATGGTTGGTATTCACTCTAAGACCCCCAATATTTATAGTTGTTTGATCTCCCAATAGTTCATGATGGTATTTATAGTGAGCGAATTTCAAACTAACTTCATGATTGAGCTTCATGAATGTGAGTTGACTACCAATTTCCTGTGATTATCCATTAGAACTAGAATTTCCTTCTCCCATAGACACTAATTATAGGTTGTAGAAATTTTTTAATTGAATTTATCCTTACACTGAAATATTTGATGTTGGAATGGCCAAATAAGGGTGAGTTTGAGGGAAAATGGCCCAAAAATCCTTTTAAGGGTATTGTTTCAAGAAAATCACACCTTCCTAACTGGTAGGAGATCATAAAGTCATGATCATGTAGAGAACTAATTATGGGTTTTATGAAACTTCATCCCAGGGACTTGACACTCATTTTCAAGAATGTGAATTTATAATGGTAACACCCACATTAAATATCCAATGTTTTAGAGTTTTTTCAGAAATTGTGATGATTTGATAGTAATCTATAAAAATGTAAAATTTAGACGTATTGATCCATTCATATTAAAAAAGATCCCACCATAGAGATAATTACTACAATATTTGTGAATATTGTGACCTATAAATACCCCGTTCATTATTACTTTTTATGGATTGATGATGACCTTTTGACATCTGAAGATCACTCACAATCCTTGAATATCCTAAGAAATAAAAAAATGGATCACCCAAGGTATCAAATCATCTTAAAACAAACCCACTTGTGTTCTTGAGATCCTCCACCAAATATAGTGATTCTTTTACTGAAGGCCAAAGACCTTCACATATGAAGAATACTCTTTGTGGAACTAGAGGAATCATATAGAATTCAACCATCGAGAGACAATCCCCCTATGAATAAAAACATCCATTCGAGGTGGGAAAACCCTATTTCATGATCCTCGTGGTCTTTGAAGTGCACCTAATATTTAAAAATAACATATATGTATGATCCTAGGATTTTCAAAACTTCTCTCATCAGTTTCTCTATGGTTCATCCCTTTTTGTTGACGGCCATTCACCATGGTTTATTTTTCTAGGCCACCACACCAATCCAAGTCCTATTTATATTCTCCATGAGTCCCCATTTGACCTTTTCCACCAACTCACATCTCTTACCACTTAACTCTATGTTCTTCTTATTCCCCAATCTACCTAGTGTTTCTATGAATAAGTACTATAATCCCTATTTTATCAAATCATATGGACTCCATCATCAATGTTTTGGTTGAACCCTCTTATATGGAAGTACCAACACCATTTATTGACCCAACGAGCATCAGACGAAGGTATGTGAGCCCAATGGGTGAGGAGTGGGTCCCACCACATCTGAGCAACATTATGTATAACATCCTAGATCTATGTCCCAGTATTATGATATTAAACTATGTGAAAATGTTGTCATCATATGAAGTAAATATGGACTCTTATAGTATGTGAATAACATAGGATTTCCCATTTACTATCATCATTGAATTACACACTCTCCCACTACAGGGTATGTAAGATCACTATGGTTTTGATTTCATGTGTATTCCACAAACAATTCCCCCAAGAGAAAACCTCTTCTGATGGTATGATTATATCAAAAATCCCCACACCATCACTTGTCGACACTACTTCCTCGACATGAGAAAATTTAGTACATGAAGTTAATATTTCTTGATTTATCCTATCACACAACCATAAATTGTGCATCAAACTACATGGTTTTTGAACCTTGAATCCTAACCAAGGTATATAAGATTCATCACTAAGGTTAAATATTTACAATGGTAAACTCGGGGGTGATATATTTCCTATTATGGATGGTCCACATGGATCCCCCTCTAAAATGTGTTTTGATCCAAATCTCTAGATTTACCTACATGGGGCATTCTGATCATCCTGTAAGCATTCCTAGTGTGAAATATTTCCTCATAAGGACACAACTCTTTGATCCTCCTCAATGGGGAATTTTGAACCACACTATTAGATTCTCCTCCTTAGGAAGTTTTGATCATAATCTCCATATATACTTCCACATCATGTTTTGATCAACCAGTAAACTATCCTAGTGTGACATCTTCAGTCATAGTGAAACAAAACCCATATCCGAGTACAACCGATTTTTTGATCTACCTAAATACTATATAGGTCTGACATCTTCCCTTATAGGGACACAACTCCAAGATCCAACTACATATGGTGTTCTGATCCACCATTAAACTATAAATGTGTGAAAACATTCCTCCCTATTATGCACCTCTAATATCCATCTCCATGGGGCATTCTGGTTCACACTTCCAGATCTAACTCCACAAGGTGTAACGATCCATAGTCATAGATCTGCCTTCAAAAGGTGTTCTAATCCTTTAATAAACTATTTAGGTGTGAAATTTCCCCTTTTATGGAAAACCATATGGGATCCACCTCTATGTGGTATATCTACATGACATTAAATTAATTCTCCTATCTATCCCTACCATAAATTCTGACCTATATTAACATCAAATAGAACTTACGACCTGGACATGAATTCATACCTCATATAATATAAATTTAATGCATGAGATAAAAATAAATAGAAGACATATTACCATTGAATTGAATAACAAACTATCTACTTGGGATGCATCTGGTTTGAAAAATAGGATCCCTTATATAAGATTCCAACCTTTGAGGAAGATTTATAGGTGACCAATTCACCCAATTTCCAGACATTCCAAGAGATTCTCAACGTGATTTCCATCATGAATGAAGGTTTATACCCTATCAAGAATTTTTTTTTGTAATTAAATGGTTTTTAACACACCAAGATTCCATGATAATTTTCTTTTTGAATAATACAATATCTTGTGTTGTACACAACTTTGAGTTCCAGCACCACACGACCAATCATACTAGCCATAAAAAAACTGTTATGAATCGTAATACACACTTTTTGATAATTTATAAATTTTAGTTTTCTAAATGGACTTCATTTTTTGATTCATAATATCAATAATAAATAATGGTGAATTTTTTGGTATTTTTCTGAAAACAATCAATTTTTAATGAATAGTGAAAACTATGTATTATTTTTTAAAACTCACTTTTTATTTATATAGTTTTTTTGATAAATTTATTTTAGAGTAAAAATAGATACATAATAACTTTATTAGACTAATGTAATTCATTTAAGTCATTTCATTGTATTGTTTTACATAAAAATGTTATTGACCTTTTTACCGTCTTTTACCCACCTTTTAGGCACATTTGAAAGTTTGCATAAAACACAATTTAACCGCTTATGTGAATTGAATTTCAAATATCCGATAGATAAAATTGACATTTGTAAATAAAATTTGGTTTAATAGGATGAAAATATATTTTTTGAATAGTATCTTGGGAATTATATTTACTACAGTTAAATGTAAATATTGTGATTAAAGTTCAAAATAATAATATAATAATATAAAATTACCCTAAGACATGACATAATCCTATTGGATATGTGATTTTTCGACAGAAATAATTATTTGGAAAAAAAATTATGATCCCTTTTGACCCACATTGATTATATTTGGACCTTTATTATACTTTATTTAAAGAAGATTATAAAGTGTTAAATTCAAATATTAATAACTAAAGTATTTTTAAAATAGGTTTATAAAAAAGTTAAATGTGACTATAAATATTAATTAGAAAGATAAAAATATTTTATACATTATAGTATTCTATTTTATATTTTAGACATTAAATAATTAAATATTTTTTAATGACACAATGATGATGTCGTAATTACCTTATTAATGAAAGTTTAAAATAATTGATATCATAAATATTAAAATAAATATAAATTGAAATAATTGATGCCACCACGAATTCTCTAGGTGAATATGACATGATATAGTTGATTCAATGTATTTTTTCTATGTAATCATATTTTTATTACTTTATAAACACCAAATACTAAATAGTGATAAAATTTATATAAGTGTGATTTTAAACCAATTACTTTTTTATTAAATTATATAATAGTCATAAAAATATATTATTCTTCCAAATGAATAATATAATGTTATGTAATTCATTAAAAAACCACTTGATGTTTTCATGGAATTTTATAGTAACTATATTGACCACGTAATATAAAAATTCAAGAAGACATGGTAAAAGTTAACTATTTAACTAAGGGATAAATATAAAAGATATGGTTAATATTGTGAGAAAAAACATGTCTAAAACATTTTAGATGAGAGTAATAAGACCCATACCTTTCTTAGACTGGATATAAACCCATTTTGATATATTATAAACTGAATATAATTTTACAATAATTTAATATTTCATGCATTTCCTAAATTACCCCTCAAATCTCTTATTAACGAGCACTTCCTCTTGTCTTAAATTCACACCTCAAAACTAATTTGGATCAGCCAAAACCTAATAAAATCTCTTATAAACTACAATCACTTAAACCTAGAGGAATTTATTTGATGATAAATCCAAACTAATGATAACTTTTTATTAAATCAAAAGGAAGCACCCAAAGAAGTGGTATTTATTTTATAACCTCTTTCAAATTTCATTTCTTCTTCTACTTATTATTTATTTGTTTTTTTCATAATAAAATAATAACCAACATACCTTATACATAAAGGGATTTTATTAAAAATATGGTACAACCATATTCATTAATACATCTCTCCTATGAATGACTGAGTCGCCATACGTGCGTACATACAGCTTATAGTGTCCATGTTGTGGTGTAGTTTGTTTTTAAACACAATATTTTTTGGATGGATATAATAATGAGAATAATTTATGTAAATAATAAATAAAACATTTTAATGATTCAATATATATGATATATCATCCAATTTCATAAGATTTCACCATCAAATAAATGATATTGTCGCTCGTGCGTACATACAACTTACCGCATCCACGATGAGATGAGAATTCATTCCACATCATAAACATTCAAGCCTGATTTTTGTGATATTATAAAAAATAATGTTTAATAAAACAATATCTTTATATATATGAATAAAATACATCTTATTCATAATAAACATGACATACTTAACAAAACATAAAATTGAAAATGATCCAGTTAACCCCCAAAATGATGATAATATTAAAATATTATAAACAAATAAATATTATAGGATCATACATGATATTATATTAATGTATGTAGTTTCTGTATAATTTAATAAAAATTATTTAATAATTTTACAAGAGCTTATCATTCCCTAAACTAAGAAAAAGTACATGGTAAAGGTTAATTTTACAATCTCTTTATTATCTGAGGTCATTTATACATATGTATCTTCTGGGACATCCTTATCATCCACATCCGTGATTCTTCAAAATGCATTTTATTTTTTTATATTTTTTAGAATATGGTTTAATGTCATTTATACCCTTGTATGAATTTTTATAATTTTTTGGAAGGAATATTTTAGTTGTTTTCCAAACAAGGTACTTTATGTCCTTTTGGAAAAATTAAGGAAATTATGATTTTTAACTAATATAGAGGGTGAAACATTTTTTGCCATTATAATACCTGTGAAGCATCCCTTACAAGAATATAATAAATTTTTAAAACTAAATATTTTATTTTACAATTATGAAACTTTTAAAT
The DNA here is from genome assembly GCA_963277665.1 of Viscum album. Classification (NCBI taxonomy): domain Eukaryota; kingdom Viridiplantae; phylum Streptophyta; class Magnoliopsida; order Santalales; family Viscaceae; genus Viscum; species Viscum album. Next base: position 899,714,993 of record OY728138.1, read on the forward strand.
AATTTCAATGCAGAAAGAGATATTTCTCTCAAATTGTTTTTGGATTGATTTCATCTGTGTCAATATATATTGTTGGATTTTATGTTTTGTTGAAATTTATTTATTATGATACTATATTATATATTGAATTGATTGTTTTGTGATATGTTTGAATATGGATGTTCTATTATTATGTCATTCATAGTTTATGGTTAAAGAATTAAAATTTCATATGCTTGATTAATAGGAATGTCTATGTTATGTTTATCCCTTTTCATACGATGAATGAGTTGGACATAGTAATTGACGGGTGGGGCCCAACATAGACCCTCAATGCATCGGTAGGTATCATGTCCCAAACTAGTGTATTTAAATAAGGCATTGATAATATTTTTATTTATAGTCTTGGCACGAGGCCTTGACTATGTGATTATGTTGTCCGACATTATGCATTCTATCATTATAAGATTAGTTATTGAAATTACATGTGACTATTCGTCTAGTTGAATGTACATGTGAATAAGTAAATGATATTGTTTGATTTATTATTTAAATGTTATTATATTTTTTTTGGTTTAAAAGTCTTTTTTTAGTCTTATACATTTACATAAATGTCTATACTTATTAATGTTATGTTCTGCTATATTGTTATTTGTACTGAGTATTTGAAGTCACCCATTTTTATGTTTTTTTTCTAGGATGTGAATAAGTATATTTTGACATACCTATAGGGATATGAAATAGGATATGTTTGAGTTCAAATAAGACACACTTTTTCTTTTTAATTTCATAATTTTATGTAAATCTTATTTATGTATCTAGAAAATCAAAGGCTACTAAACTGCCCGGTCTTTCAGGACTTGATTTCTTGGGATAATGCTAATGTTATGTAATAACACACTAGATTTGGGATTTTGTCATTAGGGAATTACATTTTTTGTTAGGGAAAGATTAGTACAATCATTGGAAACTAGATTTAGAAAAATTCTGACTAGAGAACATTTCCCTATGATAAACATTGAAGATTAGTATAGATGAACATCCAAAAAATTTGGTAATGTAGATATTATGTGGGTTTTCTAATAAATACATCCCATTCTAGATACTAGAAGTGTATGTTGTTCTAGCACAGATGTACCCAGGAGTAAAAAATCCAACAAGGAGTTTCGGGCTTGACCCAGGGTAACCTAGTACACAATTATGAGCCTTACTACTCCCATGGTTTGAAACTCCAAGAGGATATGCTTAAGATAATTCACATTATATTTACAAAATATTATGAAGGATTTATGGATAAATACTTCACAAAAGAAACAATTTTGGGATTATGTATTATATGCTTAAACTGTACGATTTATGTTAAATGTTTTATATGTTTGTAATTATGCATTGCGATTCATAAAATAACCAGGTGAATGCCATTGTTTAGAAATGAATCCTAGTGGAAGGTATGGAAACCATGTCAATGCACATAATCCATGTAGGTATTTACCTCCTATTCAAGATAATTATAGTGGAGATGGTGATGAAACTCAAGGAGAACAAATTATAACCATTCAAGAATAACTCACTAAGGTTATGAATAATGAAGTTACCTGAATGGATCAAACTGATCAACAATGTGGAGGATCAATGTTAAACTGCTTAATGAGGAAAAACTACCTATATTAAATGGGAATAAAAATCTATTTTTTAGTTGAGGAATGGATATTTTTTTTATAGAAAATATTTCATGTTTTGTGGAGTATCGAAAAGGGAAAAACATTCCATGGAAATATATCACCTCTCATGAGACACAGATCAATGATGGTCATTAATTCAAAACACAAACGAGAATGAAGTATTATCAAATATGTAATGGAGGGAGTTTAAAGAGATTTTATTAGAATAATAATTTCCTCATGAACATCAAGATGATATGTAAAGACTATTTTTGAGTCTGATCAAAAAGAGGATGAGAATGTCACAATGTTTGAGGATAACATTACAAGGATGGAAAGGCACGCTGTAGATTATTTTTGTAACCGAAGAAGTAAAATTGATCAATTATTTGATTGGTTAAGACCATATCTCTGATGATCATTAGTCTTATAATCCTTCTCATCATAAATATATATAGTCTCATGTGCTATTAAGAGAGAAAATTAATTCCTTAAGTATTATACCTTTAACGTGAAGAAAGATAAGAAGAGATCTACTAAACACTCTAGAAAAGTAAATAAGGGTAATAAGGGAAAATTCAACATGCCATATAATAGTAATTGTGGGAAGAAACATCCTAGTACATTTTCATAGGGGATGAAATTTTGTTACATGTGTGGAGAAAAAGTCCAGCAAACTCATGGTTGTAATGGGGTGAAATAAGATGTCAATTTTCAATTCTAAAATTTTAATGAAATGAGACATTATAAAAATTATGGTCCTAAGAATCAATGAAAATTAACCCAAAAAAGGCCAAGGGAGCATGTCAAGATTATGCGATCACAACTATTGAGGTTTACGTTATAGATGACATGGTTTTAGGTACTTTAATAGTATCCTCAAAATTATCCAATGATTTATTTGATTCTGGATCATCGTATTCTTTTATATCATCATAGATTTCCATGAAAATTAGTTATTTCTAGTTTTCCTAATAAATTAGTTGTCATTCAATACTCTTAAGGGTAGTATTATTGCAAAACAAATTTCTCAGAGGCTACCATTAGGGCTTATATACGTTCTTTATCTACTGATTTTTTTTGTCACACCCATGAGTGAGTTTGATATAAATTTCATTTTGGATAGGCTTTCGAACCATGATGAATTTTTTAAGAAGAAATAGGTTGCAATTATTTATGATGATAAGGAATACACTATCATTAGAGAAGAAACAACACCATATGATTCTCATCTACCTCAACACCAAGTAGCTCTATTAAATTCAATTATTGGGAAGCAAAGGAGTGAAATAACTATGGGTGAGGAATGGAATGTTCAAATAGAGTATGTACACTTTGTGCATAAATATATGATGAGTTTCTATAGGATTGACCTATATGTCTTCTAGAATGTGAAATTGAGTGTTCCATTGACTTAATTCATGTTTAATGGTCCATATTGATGATCCCATATATAATGGACACTATGGAATTAGTGGACCTAAATAAACAACTCGAGGAATTGAGTAATAAAGTATTTATTTGCCCTTATGTTTCTCCCTGGGGATCCCCTGTTTTTTTATGAATAAAGATGGATCTATGAGGTTGTGAGTTGACTTCATGGAGATCTATTCAATAACAATAATAAAATTATCCACTACATCACATCGATGATTTATTTGATCAAATTCAAGGAACTCTATATTTTTCAAAGGTTGACCTTCGATCTTGTTATCATCAGTTGTGCATGAGGAAGGATGACATTCTAAAGACAACATTTTGAACTAGGTATGGTAATTACATGTTTACAGTAATGCCTTTTGTATTGACTAATAGACCATCTATTTTCATGGATCTAATAAATAATTTTCTCAACGAATATGTTGATGAATTTATAGTGGTATTTATTGGTGAGATCTGGGTATAGGAAAAAGGTTATGAAGATCAGGAAAATTACTTGCGCACTATTTTGAAACCTTTTAGATGAAATGAATTATATGGGATGTTTAGAAAGTATGAATTCTACATTCAGGAATTTTTTTTCTTGCCCATATTGTCTCTATGGATGGAATCTATATTGATCTATCAAAGATAAGGGATATTCAAGAATGGACCGCACCAATGAGTATAACTGGGGTACATGATTTTATTGTTTTAGTGGGTCACTATCCATGTTTCATCCATAATATTTCCCGATTGGATAACCCATTATCCAGAATCACATATAAAGGGATTAAATTTGTTTTTACAAATGATTTTGAAGAATGTTTTGATGAATTGAAGATAATATTAGTCAATTATATTATCTTGAATCTACCATCAGGGAATGATGTGTTTGTTATTTATAGTGATGGTTCAAAGAACGAACTTGGATGTCTCCTCATGGAGAATTATAGAGTTACTTCCTATGCATCAAAACATCTAAAAAATCATGAAAAGAACTATCCCACTCATGATATTGAGTTAAAAACTGTAATATTTCATTTGATGATATGGAGAGACTATATATATGGTGAAAAAAAGTTTAGATATATACTGCTCGAAAGAGTTTGAAGTATGTTTTCTCAAAGAAAGAACTCAACATAAAGAAAAGGTGATGTATTGAACTACTCATGTATTATGATTTCATAACACACTACTACTTAGAGAAGACCAATAAAATGTCAGATTCTATGAGTAGAAAGGATCATGGAGTTATTAACATGATGATAGTTTAAAGTGATACTATGTTCATGGATCAAGTAAAAATGGTTATAGGAATAATCATGGAAGGTGAAACATCAATTATTTTTCTAATTGTTCCCAAACCATCATTAATAGAAAGGATAAAATGTTCCAAGAATGATGATAAGGAGTTTCTATATGAAATTAAATTTGTGAATGTTGGGAGATTGGTTGAATTCATATATGAAGTTGGAATTATGAATTTTGGGAAGTGGATTTGTGTTCCTTATATACCAGATCTATAAAGGGAATTGGTGGATGATTCTCATAGCTCCAATTTCTCTATAAACCTAGGTAGCACTAAGGTGTATAAAGATTTTAAGGAAGATTTTTGGTGGGACAACATGAAGAGGGAGATTGGTTATTATGTGTCAAGATGTATGGTTAATAAATTTGTAAAGTCTAGAAGACAACATCATAGAGGATTCATGCAACATCTTACCATACATGAGTGGAAATGGGATGATGTTTCGATAGACTTCGTCATGGGTATACTAAAGACTCCTAGAACGAATGATGCAATATGGGTCATTGTTGATTGTCTTACCAAGTTATCCCATTTTCATACTATAAGAGAAGATTTATCACTTGAACATTTTTCAATAGTATATATAAAATAAATTGTAATACTACATGTTTTACCCCTATTTATTGTTTCTATTTGTGATCCCCATTTTACATCAAGATTCTATAAATTCTTAAGAAAGCCCAAGATATTGATCTTCGTTTGAGCACTTCCTACCACTTTCAAACTGATAGAAAATCAAAAGGGTGTTTTCAAAACATAGAAGACATGTTGATATCTTGTTCACATGACTTTCACGGTTTGTGGGATCAGTATTTACCTCTGGTAGAAATTTCATATTACAATATCTTTCATTAAAGTATTCAGATGGAACCATATAAATTGTTACATAGAAATAGATGTTTCACACTAACTTTTTGGGGTGATTTTGGTCAAATAAAACTTATAGGCCCAGTACTTGTTGAGGAAACAATAGAAAAGGTGAATAATATCAAAACCCACATATAAGCATCTCAATGTAAGGAAAAGGGATATGTCGATAACCGAAGGACGGACTAGAAATTTCCAATTGAAGATCATGTTTTGATGATGGTATTTCCATTAAAGGGTGTTATACGATTCAGAAGGAAGTTTTAATTAAGACCCATTTACATCAGACCTTTCTAAATTATAGAACGAATTGGTGTTTTAGCTTACCATTTTGCAATGTTGCCAACTCTATACAAAGATCATGATGTGTTCCATGTATCACTATTGAGAAAATACCTACCAGACCCAACACATGTACTCACCTATGATGAAATATAATTGGAACCATATATTTTTTTATTGTGAAGATCCAATCAAGATTCACGAAACCAGAAAACAAGTATTGAGAAATCGGATGACTCATCTAGTGAATGTTATTAGAGAAACCCATAAAATGGAAGAGGAAACATGTGAACCTAAGGAACTTATGATGAAGAACCACCCAAATCTTTAAATACAGTAATATTATATAAATTTTGAGGATGTAATTGTTTAAAGGATGGAAGAATGTAACACCTTAATCTTCCACGATATGCTTCTCTTTTAACAATACAATAGCTTGCATTGTACACAACTCTGAGTTCAAGCACACCACGACCAATCTAAATTGAACTAAAAAATAGTTATGAATAGTAATACCAACATTTTGAAATTTGATAAATTTCAATTTTGAATATGGACTTTATTTTTTGATTCAGAATATCAATATTATCTTAATGTGATTATTTGGTATTTTTCTGAAAACATTCAATTTTTTATGAATAGTGAAAAACAATACGTTATTGTTTAAAACTGGATTTTTATTTGAATAATTATATTTAATTTAAATTTATATTAAAGTAAAAATTGATACAAAATACCAATATTAGTTCAATTTATTTCATCAGAGTCATTTTATAATAAGACTAAAAATTTAAAATTTTATAGAACTTTATAATTTCCTTTACCAGCCTTCTTGGCAAATTTTCAAATTTGCATAAAATGTTATTTTACCTCTTCTATGAACTGAATTTAAAAAATTAGATAGACACAGTTTTTATAATTAAGTAAAATTTGGTTCTATAGGATAAAAATAATATTTTTTGAATAGAATGTTTTGAATTTTATTTAAAACGATTAAAAGTAAACAGGGAAACTAAATGTAAAAAAATATTATAATAATATAAATTTACCCCAAAACATGTCCGAATTCTATTGAATAAGATTTTTTCACCCAAAATAAATAAATGGAAATAAAATATGACCCTTTTTTATACCTAAGGGATTATACTAAGACATTTATTATATTTTATTTAATGAAGATATAAAAGTGTTAAATTTAAATTTAAAAACTAAAACATTTTTAATATATGATAACACATAATATAAATTATACTATAAATATTCATTATATATATAAAAATATTTTATACATCATATTATTTTATTTATAATTTTTAGACAATAAATAATTAAATTTATTTATGACATAACGATGATGTAGTAATTACCATATTAATGAATGATTAAAATTATTTATATTATAAATACTAAAATAAATGTAAATTGAATATTTGGACTAAATCAAGGAAGTTATATCTAAATATGACATGTTAGGATTGATTCAATTTATTTTTTCGATGTAATTATGTTTTGATGACTATAACAAAAAAACAAAATACTAAATATTGTCAAAATTGACATAATTGGGTTTTCAAAACAATAATATATTATGATATTATATAATAGTCCTAAAATTATATTATTTATACAAATGAATTTGAAAACGTAACAAATTTCATTAATTAACCACTTGAGGTCCAATTTCCATTTTATAGTTACTATATTAACCATGTATTATAAAAATACAAGAGGACATGGTAAAAGTTAAATAATTTAACTAATGGATAAATCTAAATGATAAGGTTAATAAATTTAACTAAAAATGTCTAAAACTTATTGTTTGACAGGATTTAGATACATTCCAATCTTATCCTCAAAATAAATCCATTTATATAAATTAGAATCTAAAAATAATTTTAAAATAATTTAATATTTTATGATTTTTCAAAAGTGCCCCTAACCTCTCTTATTAAAGGGTACATCCCTTTTTCTTAAATTCACAGCTCCAAGTCCATTTGTCTATGCCAAAACCTGGTTAAAGCACTTTTTATATCCCCTTAATTCATCCTAGATTCCATAAATTGACCAAAAATAAAACCTAAGGAGCCCTTTTGTTCAAATCAAATGGATGTACCCGAAGAAGAGGTAAATATTTTATCGCCTATTTCAAACTTCTTTTCTTATTCAACATCCTCTTTCTTTGTTGTTTCCATACTAAAATATAACCACTAGTATGTTATAAATACAGATATGTTATTATAAATATGGTACAACCATATTTATAATTTTTTCCATACAATGAATGACAATTCCACCATATGTGCGTACATACGATTTATCATCTTCAAGTAGTTGTGTAGTTTGTAATTCCACTCTAAATTTTTTTATGGGGTTAATAGTGAGAATAATTTATTTAAATAATAAATATACCTTTTTAATAATTATTTATATATAATAAAACATCAAATTATATACTATTCCACCATCAATTGAATGATATTGTCACTGGTGGGTACGTACAACTTACCTTCTCCACGACGCGATGAGATTTCGTTCCCCATCATAACCATTCAATATTAAATTTCAATTGAGGATTAAAACCAATTTATATGAACATAATATCATCCTATATATTAATAAAATACATCCTATCTAGAAAAAAAATGACTTACATAACAACATATATAAAGGAAAATGAATCAGTTAACACCCATAAAAATGATAATATTGAAATAAATTTAACAACGAAATATTAGAGGATAATACAAGATATCATATTTATGTATATGGATATTGTATAATTTAATTTAATTCATTTAACAGATGTATAATTGGTTAAAATTACCTCGACTAAGGAAAAGTAAAAGGTAAGGGTTAAATTAACAATCTCTTTATTATTTGAGGTTGTTTATACGTAAGTATCTTCTGGGACTTCTTTATCATCCACATCCGTGTTTCTTAAAAATGTATTTCAAAACATTTCTACTATATCCTAGACTCTGGTTAAAAGTTATTTATAGACTTTTTTGACTTTATATAAAATGTTTTGAAATGAATATTTCTGTCATTTTCCAAACTATGTACTTTATGACCTTTTTGACCAATTAATGGAAGAATGTTTTTTCATTTATATGGCAAGTGTGGCTATTTTCCACCATTATAACACCACTGAATATTTCCTTACATCCTTATTTGAATATTTTCATAATTTTTGTTTTCATTTATAATTATGTGACTTTTAAATTATTTAAAAGTAGAAAGAGATTTTTCTTTCAAATTGTTTTTGATAGATTTCATCTGTGTCAATATCTATTGGTTGATTTTAAGTTATATTTAATTTAATTTGTTATGATGCTGTATTTCATATTACTTGGATTGTTTAATAATTTTATTTAATGTAGATGTTATATTTTTATGTCATTAATGGTTTATGGTTAAACAATTAACCTTTTGTATTCTAGTTTAATAGGAATGATTATTTTATTTTTAACCCTTTTCATTTGAAGAATGCATTAGACGTACTAAGTGATGGGTGGGGCTAGCTATATCCCCTCAATGCATCAGTAGTTCTCATGAGGCAAACTAGTGTCATGAAAAAAGGACATGAAAATATTTTTATTTATAGTCTTGTAACAAGGCCTTGACCATGAGCTTATGATGTCTGACATTATTCATTCCATCATTGTGAGATTAGTTACTAATATTTAAGTGTGATTATTCGTCTAGTGGTATTTTTTAAAAAGTATTCTGATTTTTTAAAAAATAACATAAATTGTTTTTAAATGTACCCCTCAAATGTGGCATCAACGATGTTGACTTTTCCCTAACACACACATATATATATATATATATAATATTTTATATATTTAAAATTTTTAAATTTTAATTATTTTTTATGGTTATATATATATATAAATAAAACAACATGTTTCAATACAATTATCTTTTATTCATGTACATGACTTTTCTAACCTATAAAATATAAACTATAAGACTGATATGAATGAAATTTTAAAAATCGATTAAACATATAACAAGTAGTCAAAACTATAATTGTTTTTAAAATATTGATGAAAAATAATTAATAAGCTTTCTAATCCACCTAATTGATAAATAAAAATGTTTCATGTACATAACATGGTAGCCTATAAAATATTAAATTATAGACTGATATGAATGACATTTTAAACATTGATTAAAAATAAAACAAATAGTCAGAAATAAAAATAATTTCCAAAACAATATTGATGAAAAATAATTTATAACCTTTATAATACCCCAACATAAAACATAAAAATGTTTCAAGTATGTGACTTCAATATTCTATGAAATATGAACTATATGACTGATATGAATAAATTTTTTAAAATTTATTAAACATATAACAAGTAGTCTAAAATAAATAGAATTTATTAAAAAATGTTGATGAAAAATAATTTAAAAGATTTATAATCCGCCAACATAAAACATAAAAATGTTTCAAGTATATGACATTCTATCCTATAAAATATAATCTATAAGACTAATATTTATGATAGTTTATACATAGATTAAACATATAAATAGTTGTCAAAAATGAAAATAATTTATTAAACAAAATTGATGATGAATAATATATATGTTTTTTTATCTATCAACTTGAAATATAAAATTGTTTTTAGTATGTGACATTACCAGTCTATAAAATATAAACTATATCATTGATATGAATTAAATTTTAAAAATTGATTAAAAATATAACAATTATTTGAAAATAAAAATTATTTCTTAATAAATATTGAAGAAAATAATTTATATGCCTTCTAATCAATCTACATGAAACATAAAAATGTTTCTAGTATGCGACATTGCTAGCCTATATAATAAAAAAAATTATACCAATAATATTGAAACATTATACATCTAATAAACATATAATAATAAGTAGAAAATATAAATAATTTCTTAAAAAATATTGATGAAAAATAATTTATTATATTTATAATCCACCTACATGAAACTTAAAAAGGTTTCAAGTATGTTCCTTTTTCTAGCCTATAAAATATACACTATATGGCCGATATAAATGAAATTTTAAACATTGATTAAAAATATAACTAATAGTCCACAATAAAAATAATTTCAGAAAAAATGTATATCAAAACTAATTTATAACCTTTTTAATCCACATACTTGGTTCTTAAAAATGTTTCAAATACATGACATTGATTGCGTATAAAATATAATCTATAAGACCGATATGAATGATATTTTAAACATTGATTAAAAATATAAAAAGTAGTCAAAAAAATTAATATCTTAACAAATATTGATGAAAATTAATTTGTATGATTTCTAATCCACCTATATGAAACATAAAATTGTTTTAAGTGTGTGAATTTTTTGGCCTATAAAATATAAACTATATGACCCATTTGAAAGAAATTTTATATTTTTTTTAAAATTATAATAAGTAGTGGAAAATAAAATTAATTTCTGAGAAAATTTTGATGAAACATAATTTATATTAATTCTAATTCACACACTTGAATCTTAAAAATGTTTCAAGTATGTGACTTTTCATGCCCTTAAAATATAAACAATAAGAACGATACGAATGGAAATTTAAAAAATGATTACGTATAACAAGTACTAGAAAATAAAAATAATTACTTAATTTTTTTTAATGAAAAATAAATTATATAATTTCTATTCCACCTTCATGAAACATAATTTGTTTTCATGTACCTGACTTTTGTAGCCTATAAAATATAAATTATAAGACAAAAAGTAATTAAAATTTTAACATTGATTAAAAATATAACATGTTGTTGAATATAAAAATAATTTCTTTAAAAATGTTGATGGAAATTAATTTATAGGATTTCTAATCCACCTACATTAAACATAAAAATATTTCATGTATGTGACTTTGCTAGCCTATAAAATATAAACTATAAGACTGATATGAATGGAATTTTAACCGTTGATTAAAAATATAACAAGTAGTCTAATTTTTAAATTTTATTTCTATAGGACTTATAGATTATATTTTATAGGGTTTAAAAGTCATATATGTGGATTAGTATCTTCATCGACATTCATTTTTTCACTGTCATATCTGATTTACTTTTCTTACATTACATTCATTTTTATTTATTTATTTTATTTATGAATCTATTTATTTAAGAGTACCCTATAGATATTTAGTATATCTTTTAAATTATATTTATATTGTTTTTATATTATATATATTATATGATTTTAAACTTATCTAGTTGAAAATTAATAATTATTCTGATGTTTTAAGTAGTCGACTTTGAATATTTAAAAATATAAATTCTTCCTATAATATAAATGAAAACTGAAATAACGGATAAAAATATAACAAGGGTTGATAGTAAAAATATTATTTTCATTTCAATAGACATAGAAATTTTAATTAACATGTACCATCATTGTGTATATCTATGGAGAGTAGATTTCATCCCACATGGTGATCGGCGAATTGGACGTCCATGTCTAGTTAGCGGTGGAGTCCGATCACCTGGAGAGGGCAGATCCTCAGGCACTGGAATATCGACAGTTGGGAACAAGGACTGTAATGGAGATATACCCAATGGTTGACATGGATCTGGAGCAAAAGGATGTAATGGATCTAGACTTCAAAGCAGTGACGTATCTCGACCCAAAAACTGTGATGGATCTGGACCAAAAGACAAAGAGAACTATAGATATCCTTTCAAAAAAGACGAGTCTCATTCCACCTAAGGCAGATCCAAAATTATATGAGGCTGGACTTCTAGAGGGAAGACCTTTGCATGTGGAACATGTGACCCTCATGTGTAGTACAATACAGTCTACATCGCCATAGTCATGAATCCTTATCACTAGCAGCTACTGCAGTATGTTACTCTGGGATAGAAACGTCCTCTCTCCAGGATGGATGCATGAAGATTCTCTCAGAATGTGCACTAAAATATTCCATCGCCTATAGTGCTTCATCATATAAGGATTCTAAGATAAAGACTCCCTCCTTTTCATCACTCATGGAAACAAGCTTCTCTTTGTGACTACCATATAAAGAGATTCAAAATGTAATAGATAATTGGTCAATAAACTAAATAACGATAATTTATTGATTTACCATCCCTTTCATCTCTCTACCATGCTGGGTAAGATAAAATATTGACTTTATTCTAGACCATGGATCACATTCAACCTGATCCGAAAGAATGAATCGATTCATAGGTAGACCATGAATATGAAACTCAGCATGTCTATGATAGTAGTCGATAAAGAGATCATGTACTTGGTCCCAATCTTCATCTAGCCTCTATGTAAACTTCATCCCATGAAGCCGAAAGATCTGTCTTGGCGGCAATGGAATTGGTCATGCATAGAAAAACAGACACATGAATTTATCAGGATATTGCCACTAAATAATTTATAAGTGGGTGAGGGGAACTACAAATATAACATCCTCATACCCAATAGTGAAGTATTCTGGAAAATGGTCCATAATAATGTAATATGGATGCCATGAAATTTTAAATGTCATATGACTTTGTCAGATTATCTCCTAACTAAGAACCAAAATTTATTCTATTATTAAAATTGTCAGACTGTGATAGATTGTATATATATACCTGGTAAGGTAAGAGAAAATCCAACTGGAGCTGATATATGCCTAAACGGTGTCCTAGAACTAGATCGTGATTTTTTTGCTGAAACCATATGTAAAATAAAAAATTAATTATGAAAAATCATTAGAAATTTAAGTCAATAACTCCTAGAAGAATAACAAACAAATATAAATGACTGATCATACCAGCGTCCTTATGGAGTATCATGAATCACCTCCATCTCGATTAGTGGACCAACAATCTCATGGAGGAATGTGAGTATTTTCTCTCATGCCCACATCTGAATAAGAATGATGCATCCCCCTAGACCTATTCGTTCCCTATGGGATAGCTTGAATTATGATATGTATGTGTATGTCAAGGAGGATGATCCACGAATGTATATCTCGGCCCGATCGAAGTCCTCTAGTAGGGGTAGATACCTCAGGTGCACATGAATCCCGGAGTGACCATTATATATGTTCCCTTTAATGATACCTCATATATACGAACATGAAAAATTCATGAAAGTCTGCTCATTAGAAATGTCGGGTAAATGTGGAATCTGTGCCTCCATCAAAGGCATAGATATGGATGATCCATATGTAGCCCTAAGGTCAGAAAAAAAATTCAATACGTAACATGTTCTGAGCACCGTCTAGACAAAATGCACAAGTGGGTCCAATAATAGGTCTCCCATAGTTAAGAAGACCCAGAATCACTACCACATCCTGGAGGGTGGTGGTCCTCTCTCCCACATGAAGGTGGAAGGTGTGTGTCTATGGTATCCGCCTCTCAAAAAGGGCATTAATATGGTGATAATATAAAAATTTTAAATTTGATACAACAATTCCATAGATGCCCGGATGGTGCTAGTATGGTCTTATGGCATGCAGAGGCTCACTGTAATGAAAATGGTGCTCTCGACATACCCTGATCGATCGATCTGCACCACCATCTAATAGGGCCTAAGAAATATGCTTAAGTAACAGAGTGAGTATTATGTTATCATTTATCTACATATAAACACATGAAATGAGTAATAAGTAAAAAATTTAAATATAACAGTATGGTCAACATAATGTTATGAATTCTATAATGCAAGTCATTCTATGTTTATTCACATTGTTTAAGGAAGATATTTTTAGCAAAATGAATATAATTATCCAAGTCTTTTGGTTTGGAATAAAATAAAGATAATAAAGGAGAAAGAAGAGAAAAAAATAGATAACGGTAAAAAAATATTTAAGAATTTCCCCACATTTGATAATTTTTTTATGTAAAAATATTGATACATTCATTGAGGGAATTGATGTTTTCCACAAGTGTGTGGATAATGGATACCATGATCATGATTGTATGGGAATGAATGAATTTTCCAATGTGAAAAGTTTCAGCTATAAAGAGATTAATCACTATGAAAATAAATTCCAAAACCATTAAGGGAATATATTATATAAGAATCAAATACACTAATGTAAATAATATGTTATTGATACTTTCAAAGTGAAATGATTTCTATTCTTGGGTATTTGGATCCATGAAATATATCGTGAAAGAATTTTATTAATGAAATTATCATTGTAAGAATAATGTAATGTATACAGATTTTATTTTAATAGAATTTATTACTGGATTAGAGAGAATATATTGAATGGAACCAGTTGATAAAAAATGTGATTTAGAAGAAATTTTAATCTCTATGAAAACAAATTATTTGGGATTAATGGTATCCTTATTTTTTGAATCTTGGAGACAACATTACTAAATCTTTGGGTCTCATATTTACATAGACATATTTTGGAGGAGTTTTAGGACTTACTAATTATTGATTTCATTATAATAAACCATTTCAATTACACATTATGTTTCAGTAATTTATCTAATTTTCTATATTTAATAACTTATTCTAAATTATTATGATACTATTATATCATTATATATAGGTTTATTAAAATATTAGATACATAATGTTATAAAAAACAATAGTAAAGGGAAGATGTTTTTGGGGTTACAATTCATCTTTTATGTTTTAGTAATAAGATATCGAGGTTTCATATATTGAGTTGGGGTAAAGGTAATTGGATTTTGTTGTATGGTTTTTTGGTTTAGGTTTTTGGATTTTGGGTAAGGGTTTAGGTTTTATGGGTTAGGGTTTAGAATTTTTATATTAAGGTTTAAGAATTTTTTTTCGGTTTAGTGTTCAACGTTTGGGTTTTGGGGTTTAGAAAACTGAGAAAAAAAGAAGATACACCAACATATAAATTACAATATGAAAATGTCACAATGAAGACAATACATCATTATTGCTGAGAGAGTGAACTCGACCCAAAAATGCAAGGGCATCGTTTCTGGTTATAACCATCTAGATGAAATATGGTGCATCTCATACTCTTCCATTGTTCTTGAGGCCATTCCAATTCATTATGTGTCTTACTAGCCTTTGTTCTCCCATAAGGATTCAATGGATTGATGTCAGGTATCACTCTTGGCTGGCCTTTGGGAATTCAGAAATAATGAAAATCCCCAATAGGCATCCATGGTGCATCATAACAGTTAGAAATGGTGTTCATCCGGTACATTGGATCTGCATATGCTTCGCATGAAATATTCATTGAGGCAGATGTTGAAATGATGTGTATGCATGGAAACCATAGGGCCTGAATGGTTCCACATTGACATTACCTCATTTTGAGTACTACAACCATTTTTTTGACCAATGCAATTTTTGATGGGGTCTCAACACTCTTAAACTTCCAATCGAAAGTCTTATCATCGATAAAGGAATACATGATAACTAGAAGATTATTCAATATCCTTTTCATTCTCTTTTTGAATGTTTCTTTTCTAACTTATCCACTACTATATTCCGCTTGATTCCAGTTTTGTCTATCATCATGGTACTTCCCGCAATAATATAATTTCACCTAAACTAGGGTGGTTATGGGTGTCTTGCGAAGAACATTAAAGACACCATTGATATTGTCCACAATGTTTTTGGTCATGTGTACATAACTCGTCTCCCATCATATGCCAATGTTATTTTTTTCTTTTAGAATCTAAATCATATAATCATGATCTTATTGATTATCCTCGAAGATTTTTTCAAAACATTCATCAAACTGTCGTTGATCCGACTCATTTTCTACACAAAATAGATGATATTTAACATAATTTGATTTTGTCTTTATGTTTAAATAGTAAAAAAACAAATAAAATTCATACCAAGCTTCATGATTAACTTCTTCCTCTGTTCAGTGTGGATTTTTTTATGCACATTGCTACAAATGTGTCTAATGGAGAACCGGTACTGTGCATTTTGGCATCTCCATGTATCATGATCTGCATTGATTGCCTCATTAAATTCCAATGGTGGTCAGATAACAAAAAAACACCCCAAATGATGGTAAAATAGTTACTGATATATGCTAGAAACAAACTACATGATTCATAGATTTCATTCTCTAAAATTACAAAAGAAAATTAGAAGTGGGGAATTTTTTCCATCTTGGGTTCCCAAAATTAAAAATAATTTCTTGTATATATTATATAGAAACATTCTATCAATTTTAATGAACTATATGATGAAAAAAATGCGGAGATATATGGGAGGAATGCAAAGAAAAATTGATGAAATTGAACACGAGATGGATCAAGTCAGTTATCGTGAGACAGATGTTCATTTTTATCAAGATGGAAGAACACTTGGTTATGATGCCTCAGTATCACTAGAAATATTGAAAACACCAGATACGAGTCATCTCAATCACCATAAA
Source organism: Viscum album (assembly GCA_963277665.1). Classification (NCBI taxonomy): domain Eukaryota; kingdom Viridiplantae; phylum Streptophyta; class Magnoliopsida; order Santalales; family Viscaceae; genus Viscum; species Viscum album. The sequence continues at coordinate 899,731,872 of OY728138.1, forward strand.
CCTTCAAAATTCCCTTCAATTATTCCATCCATGCCATATAATAAGAAATCATACAACCAAATTTTTATTGTATCTTATCTTATATAAAGGTTATGAGATCATCTTGACATGCATTAATCATCTCAAGAATAATGGATGACACAAATTCTACATCCACTGAGGTATGATCTTATGTTATACTTGTAAGAATGCAAGTATGTGATGACTCAATCCTCATGATTATCCAACCTCCAAATGAAATGTCTGGAATCTCCCCCATAAAATTTTTACAATCATCCACATACTTCTCACACTGTATGAAATATTTTCAATGACTTGTTTTGTAAACTATATACCTTAAATACCTATCAATGTAAATTTTATTTAAAATTATTTTTAAAGAATTTTTCATGGAAAATTCCTCCGAACATGTAAGGTTTTGTTGTGTCACTATACCTATCTGGTACAACTTTGGGGAACATTGTTTCCAATGTGAGAACATTATTGTCAAATTCCGGAACACATGTCATTGGTTATGACTAAAATGAATGTTGTGGTGGATGATTTTTGTAGGTATAGTTTGTTGTACAACTAATGAATTTCTCGAAACCTCCTCCCGAACTTCCATTGGTCCCTCCTCATCAGCACTATTGTGACCATATGATCCATCATTATGAAACTCCTCATCAAAAGTTGGATTGAAATGTATATAAGGGATATCATCTAGGTTTTCCTCTTCTGAATCATTTGTAATAGGCTTCATTTCATGGGGAGTATTGTCTTCAACCACTCTTTTAAGTCTACATCTTCGTACAACTGTATGTTGTTTTTGTACTATAAAAAATTAAACATATAAATAAATCATGGTACCATCTTACCGTTGATGAAATAAATTAATTTCATAGACCCACACCACATCAGAAACCAATAGACAGGTTAGATTCCATAGTGTTGCTGGGAATTGAAAATTTATATAGCTCATAGACTTGATCTCTTGATTGGGTCACAGATTTGAGGAATGAAAAAATTTCTATTTAAGGCCACATAGGGTTTCAAAATTAGCTATACTAACCACATTATTGGTTGTATAATATAAAAAGATCCTAGCTCAGTTTGAATAACTTCATCATAGTAGTACACACAGGAAAACATGACTCTCTACGTAAAAAATGTTTCATTCATCAATATTATGATAGTGTAAAAAATATTAACAATGATGGTTGACCATTTAATATTTATTATAATATAATTTTAGGATGCCCTTTTATACCCTGAAATATGCTAGTCATTATATAGATTCATTTTTTAACACAATTCTATTTATTAATTATTATATAATTAATCATTGGTAATAATAACTATTATTTATAAACTATATAATCTTTATGATACTAATATTTAAAACATTTTATTCTCCCTTTAATTTTATATACTCATAATTTTCATTTTATAGACTGATTTTATTAGAATAGTTTTTAACTAATCAATCATTCATTAATCACTAGTTACCATTATAAAGTTATTATTTAATTATTCATTCTTTAATAGTTAATCATATTAAATTCATTAGTTAATTATAAATAACTAATCATATGTATTCATTTTTAATCCTATGTTATCATTAATTAATATACTATTTATCATTACTAATAATAAGTATTATTTCTAAACTATATATAACTAATTAAATAATATAATAAATAACATTAAAAGAACGGACGAAAATGAATTAAATTTCTAATAATAACATTAATTCTTTAATTATTTTCTTCTTGTCGATTTCATTCCATAACATCATAATAATCATTTTATCATTGATAAATAAACTGATTTAAATTTTATTTTCTTATGTGTTTTAGTAGTTTATAATGAAAATATGAATCATCTTAAGCATATCCCCTAGGATTGTCAAACCAATAATGCAGCAAGGCCCATTTTCATGCAGCAGTTCCCATTCGAGTCTAGCTCAAAGAATTTTTTTCAGGTTTACTCTTCTAAGTACATCTCTGCTAGAGCCACATCCCCTAAATTATATCATGATAGTGATTTGACTGCTTAGATGACCACATTATCTTTATGCTACCAGAATTTCACAATCTATAACCATATGAATTAATCGATACTTACTCTATAACTAATCATTACTAATTAGAATTACTCTCCCAAACTATATATAACTAATTAAACAAACTAATAATCAAAATATTTATAACTAACAAAACAACTTATAAAATTAAATATTTAAAACTAAAAATAATTTAATTAAATAAATTAAAAGATTAAATAAAAATATTAATCTAAATGATGGATTTCCAAAAGCATTCTTCTTTTTAACCATCGACTCCACCACACGAAAGGTGATTTTTTAGAGAGAGAAGTGGTGGATTATGGAAAGATGAGGGAAAATGAACTTAGGGGAATGGGGGGGTGCACTTTTATAGGGAGATGAGGAAAAAAGAGCTTCACTGATTCTGCCTTTTTCCATTTTGTGAGGGAAATGGTGGCATCCTCCGTGCTTCCATTTCCATGTCATCGATCTGGTCGAAAAGTAGCCCAGGGATGGAAGGTGACATCACTGATGCCTCTATTGAAGAACTTTTTTAAAAACAAATTAAGCATATTATATTTTTTCGTCAGAAAACGTATTATAAAAACTCATTTCCTAGTATAATATCAATGTAAATAAGTAAATGGAATTATTTGATCTATTATTTCTATTTTATGCTGATGTTTAGGTTTTAAAGGATTGTGTTTAGTCTTATACATTGGATTAAATTTTTATACTTATTTATATTTGTTTCCGTTATATTGTTATCCTTACTATGCCTTTGAGCTCATTCATTTCTTCCATTTTATTTTTCCATGGATGCAAATAAGTATATAATGAATGTCCTGAAGGGATATGCTAAGAGACATGAGTGTGTTCAATGGAGACACAATGTTTCTTTTAATTTCTTAACACAATGTTACTTATGTATGTATCTAGTATTTGCAAGCCCTCATAAATGATAGGTCATTCGGTACATGATCTCTTGTGATCATTACAAATTTATTTAATAATGCACTAGATCTAGGCTTCTAGAGTTTGGGAATTACTTAGATTCCTCGTAGAGACAAAACCATGACAAGTTTCTAATAACATCACTCAAATCTATAGGGGAGATCCAACCTAGCTAATTATCTCTAAGGAATAATCAATTTTTTAAGGATGTGATAACCCATCAAACCATTTAAATAAAATAGAAAACATTTCCGATGATATTCATGGACTCTACCCTCTTTCAAAAAGTAGGAACATGGGGAAACATAAATCAAAAACACGTATTTCCATATACATGTGGGATATGACAAAAGTGTTAGAAATATTGACATATAGTTTTATTTTGGTTCTTTGTTGGTTATTGTAGTTATTAATGTGGACTCTATATCAAGTTCCTCCACTCCATTATTTCTCCCTATCCTAAATCTTAGATCTATTATTAGGGTGGATTCTAGAATGATTAATTTGTATAGTTATACAGAATTTTGTAAGATCACATTCATTGTACTAATATATTATTGAGGACAAGATTTGGAATGATGGTTGTATGGGTCAGGGGAGTGTTGTATATTTTTTTAACTCAAGTTTATTAATATTGTTAAGATTTTGATTAAGTGATGACAAAAATCTAATCATTATTTTTTTATTCTATTTCAACAATTTTTAATTTATGTTTTTTTCATTGGCCTATATGTTAGTCCATTAATGAAAAACTACACATGGAATATGGTGTGGTTTTATGTGAATGTATATAATATCTAGTTCATAGTTTCATCTTTTTAGGTAATTTGATCTTATTTTGTTTGAAATGTTTTAATCTAGGAAAATATTTACTATTTTAATGGTATTTTTTTATGATGGTCATCATAGTACATATGATTTGGGTAATCTAGATGTATGAAATTTTTACTAATTAATATGTATGGAGAGACCATATGATAGATTAATCAAATATCTTAATATGTTGTTTGGAACATTATCATTTATAATGATAGAGATTGATTATTATTGGGGTTAAATAATTTTTTATGGTGTTAGGAATATATTCCACATGGAATGTGGAGAAGAATTTACCTAAACCTTGAACTATTTTTATATTGGATAACGATTATTTTTAAATATGTAATTTGTGTTAATTTTTAGGTGTATGAATTGTTTTTTGTTGGTAATTGTAGTTAATAAGGTCTAGTTTCCTAATTAACCCTTCAAATATCAATTTTTAGGTAAAAAATGTATTAGAGAAATAAAAATCATACAATAAAAAATTATATATTGAGTAAAAGGATATTTTCTAAAAGAAACGTAATTTTGGTAACAAATTAAGAATATTTAAATCAATATAACCCATAAAAATTTTCATAGGGTAATGTGAAAAACCATTAATTAATTATTAATTATTTTTTGAAAAAAAAGATAAAATTTAATTTTTTATCATAATTAAAATTAAAAGGACGATGAAAAAATAATAGGAACAAACCTGAATATACACGTAACACCAAATGTCCATAACTATTTCTGTTATTATGAATTATTAAAAAATATTTATTGATGAACCTAATATATGGAAATGTTTTACTCAATTAGTCCAACATCATTTCCATTCGAAACCAACACAAAAATAATCTGGGATAATAATCCCAAAAATAATGATTTCACTATATGAATATAATAATACTAGAACCCAAAAAAATATCACAATCATATCTTAGTGGATCTCATATATCCACCATAAAACAAACCCTTCATCCACCCATGATCAAAATTGAAAATGAACACCATCTATGACAATAATATGAAACATCAACCTCCATATTTTATGTCCCTAATATTAAAAAATTAGTGAATTTTTCCATCTATTGCTAACCAAACCATAGCATGATAATCCTCATTTAAAACACAAAAAATGTAAATGTTTCTAAAAAATTAATGATCTAACATTTATTAAAAACATTAATATTTTTGTTGGATAAAAATAAGGAACCCCCAAAGTCATTCATCACTGGATAACATCGAAGAATTCAATAATATGAGAAAATACCTACCATATACCCATCCCTAACATCCCTCGTGATGAATAATTTTAATTTTAATTTTTTTATAATGTTTTTTATAATAAATGAGAGATTATATATTATGATAATATTAAAAAACTCAAATGGATTTAATATGAATTTTAATAAATAAATAAATTAATTTAATCTTTATTATATGTGGGACACTTTTATATATAAACAAAAAGTATAAAAATTATGTGCAGTGAAATTCACAATGTCATTTTTTATTTTGTATTCTTATTATATTTCATAGTGTTCACATAAATTGATTAGAAATATTATTTGAATGAATTTACTACACTCATTGTAATATTATTTAATCTTTTTCCATTATGTGAATTTTTTAAATGATTAATTTATTATTAAATCTGATTAACTAGAAATTTAATAAATGAGGTATCCAATGAAAACAATATAATAAAAATAGGGAAAAGGTGTGGAATATTTCATAACCTAGGAATTATTCATACTCCATGTGGCTTTAAAATTATATCAGTGAGCTCTATTTTACATATATTTAGTAACATAATTTCAATATAACATGAATACTCATATTCATGATTTACATATCACATGATAAATTCTTTTCATTAACCCTTGATTTTATGCTTGTAAGCCATATGAATGATAGGAGGTTCTATTGAGGTGTTTGGTGAGTCCTTTATATCAATTGGATACCTTTAGAAGAAATATTCATTTTATTTCTTCTAATTCATCTCCCTTGTGTTCACTAATATGAAATATAAATAATGTAAAATGACGAATTGAATATATATATATATATTAATTAAATTTTATTATTTATAGACATGCAAAAACTTTTGTTGAGTTTTATATTTTATTCCTTTTTATTTTGGAATTGATATTTAATACAAATTTATTTAGATAATAATGTTAGATTTAACTTAAGGTTAGCAATGAAGTCATTTAAATATAATGTTTGTGTATATTTCACAGAAATATTCTCTCATTTTTTATAACTCATCATCATTACAATGCTCTTAATGTTTTTTACTAATAAGAGAATCTATCATGAGATGATTATTGATAATATAAAATTAATTTATATATGTAAAAATGATAAATTATATTTATATTGACCAAATAGATCAATTAATCATGTAATTAAATTACAAGTTTATAAATTAATGATATTTTTTATGGGATGAAGCCATAACACTGGTTGTTGAATAAAATAATTAATGTATTTATGATAAAAAATGCCTAAAAATAGAATAGAATATATTAATATGTTTACATAAAATTATTTTGAAATAATTTTTTTTTCAGATTTTCAGTTTGTAGGAAATACATTTTTCAAAAAAATTTAACTTATCCTATATAACACGTTACATGCAAAAAACAAGTTTTAATAAACAATGATATACTATTAATATTCTTATTTTAAAATTACTAATATAACCTAACCATTAAAATTGGTCACTTGAATAGGAATATAAACAATTTAATATTTAATTATAGTGTTTTTATATATAGAAATCATATTGATAATAAAGAACTTTATTTTTTTAATGTATTTATATGTTTTAAAAAATAAATAATTCTTTAAACATGATTCATTATTTTTTTTAAAAAATAATAATAAAAATTATTATCATCCAATTGTAAAACAAATGTTTAAAATGTAATTAAAATATACTTGTAAAAATTATCTTTAAGTTAATATTTGATAATTTTCTACAAATATTGAATCTTTTTTGAATAGTAAATAATTACACTTTTAATTCAAAACTATCTTTTAATTTAAATAATTTATAATATAAATTTTTTTAATGTTATTTTAAAAGTTAAATTAGTTAAATTATATATTATTCAATAAAAATTATGTATTTGGAATCAATTTAATACAATATTGTTATATTAAAAATTTCTATACATAAGAAATGTTTCTCTTTGGAAAACCACTTTTCATCATATTTGCGGGATTAATTTTATATTATAATTTTCCTATTTTTTGAAAATTTTTTTTAAAATGGTTTCAATATTTGTAATAATCATTAATAATATTATATAATAATGTCAACTTAATATTTTGTCAAATAGAATAGTAAAACTAGAAAAAGTAATTATCATCATTAAGGGTAAAATAAGTTTTCCAGGGATAAACAATACGGTATGGGTATATTTTTAAATAAAAATTGTCCAAAACATATTGGATTTCAATATATAAACCTTATTATATACCAATGTTCTAATCATTACTCATTTGGAAGAATTTTTTTCATTATAATTACTTTATCATTTCGGTTTTTTTGGAAATGTCCATGTTGTTTCGCATTGGGATCTTTTTACAACATATAAAAGGTCCTCTCATATCATGTAATCTTTACCTCAAAATCATTTTTTATAATCCAATACATAATAAAATATATTCCCTAATTACCTCACCACATTTTGGAGTCCTTTTTTTTGTTTAAATGGATTTTTATGTAACCATAAACGACTAACCTAAAAAAAAGTATAGTCCCCAATCATTCATATTCAATTTATTTATTCTTAAAACACCTTATAATATAATTCAACCAGGTAAATATAATAAATTTAATATCTTAAATATTCTGATATTTCATTATTATAACTTAATGTCTGACCTCTTTCCCTGCTTCCATCTATACAGAAATGAAACCATTGATCACGTTTATAGAGGAGTACCGCATCATAAACTGATGTAATTTGTTTTCTATAAATTCCTATCAAGGATATATATAATGATTCATTTCATGATTATATATGATATTATTTATATTATTATCTATCTACATAATTTTATATCACGAACACCTTCACACTTTCATTACGTGAGAATTTGATAAGATCAATTTTGTTTTTGGTGGAATATCGCCTCACATTCAGAGTGATTTTTTTCACGTACATTATATATATAATTTAATAACGATAAAATAAATAAATATATATTAAATATTTTTACATAATAATTAATCTGTAATGGTGATATATTTTCAACATCCTTTCATTCTATCCATTGTGTAATTGGAAACAACATTGTTGTGTATGTATGACCAACCATCTCCATGAAGAATGTAATTTATTTTCTATATTAACTATCTTGGATTAATATAATTAGATATATAATGAAAAAAATGATATATTTATATCATAATTATATTTATAGGGACGATAGATCCATGATCAATGTTAAATTTCTGAGAATTCCAAACTAAATTATATTTGAATAATGAAGCAATTATTAAGTGAAATGTGATTTTAACAAGGAATTGGTAATAGATAGGTAATAAAATAGAATAATTAAATAATATATGTTAATAGGTATGTAATTATTTTTATATGATATATGTTTAACAAACATATATCTATTATATATAATGATAAAACATGTATTAAGTATTTTTTGACATAAGGGAATTGATTTTAGTCTCCAATTTCTTTATTTGAGGCATATGTTATATTAGAAAGTTTTTTCTTTTATAAGATATAAATACATACCATTTTACAAGATATATAATTAATTTCATTATTTTAATGTATTTAATTTTTCAATTTCTATTAATCATTTACTAGTAATATGATCTAATAATTTCAAAATTTTTAAGGGATTTATAGAATATCCTTTAAATATGGGAGACATATGGAATATTTACAAATTTTTTCCTTTTCGTGGTTTATATACATTCACTTAGAAATTTTTTAAAATGTATATATTTATTCTCAATACATTTAAATTTTCATTTAATGTTATTTTTTCATGGGGCACAAGATTGAAATGTTACAAAATAAGTTTATGGAATTCTATCCCACTTTTATTTTTATAGGACACATGCCTTATAAACCACATGTTAAATTAATGTGGTGTATAAAAAATCTAAATGAAATTATTTTATGATTACTATCAGGGTTATTATTTTTTATAAATATCCTTTATTTTTTGTAAATTACATTTGATTATGAGTTAAATTTTACCAAAATGGTAATTTCATTACGGTATCCCTCACCTCTCTCCTCCCTCACGCGCAAGGTGAACCACCTCCGCACCATCTATGGTTCTTCGATGATTCGAGACCCGATCGTCCGTTTTCTGTGCCGATCGTCAGGGGATCCATCTTCAGGGCGTTGCGTGCACCGTTCTGCAGCTAAAGTATCGGTGATCCGCCAATAGGTAGGCAGTTTGAGTTTTAATCCCCCGATCTCAATTTTACTATGAATTGATTCCTTTTGAGGTTGTTGTAGGGAAGATCGCGACCCGAGGGTCACACCAGTTCTTCCGGGTTGCAAAACGGACCACTGGGGTGGCCACAGCGGTCCGCGGAAGTTCCGCCGGTGTGGCGGCCCGCGGCGAAGCTACGGCGGCTCGCCGCGCGGCGGAGGGCCGCTGGCCGGTTGAGGCCGGTCCGACCACTTTTTATCATATGCGGTATTTAAACCCTCGTATCATGCAATCCGACAGTCGAATTCGTGTTCTGTCTGCGGCGACGCGACCCTGGCGATGAGGCGAACACTCCGGTGTGGCTTTGAGAGTTTAAGGGTTAGGGATCCTGGCCAGGGATTTAGAAACGTCGTATAAAATAATATTATTTTACTAGTTTACGAATTCTGGCCATTGTAACTTCTACCCAGATCGTCCAAATGATGTGTCGTCAGTGGCGTTGAAACCCTGAAGGTACGGAGGACATTTTGAGATGGTTTTCGGGTGTTGGGACTATGAACGGTGTGTGGGCCCTACGAGGCCGGGTTTTTGGCATTTCCGGAGAAACGCAAATTTCGTACCAGGAGTCTGTTTTTGATAGATGAGTAGTCGATCCTATGTTCCTATCAGAGAGGATCGTAACGGTGTTATCCGTTCATTGAGTTTTGGGATCGAGGTGTCGACCCCACCCAGGCTGGCTTCGGTGAATAGTACCTTTTTCTCTGGGTGTTCGTTTCAGACGAACGAGTAGTCGATTCTACTTGTTTTTCCGAGAGGATCTCCATGGTATGATCAGGTCAATGGGTTTCAGGATCGTTGTGTGGGCCCCGCATGATCTAGCTATGGTAAATAGTGCCTTTTTCACCGGTGCTCCGTTTCGGGTGAGTAAACAGCCTATCCTGCGTGTTTTACCACGTGGAACGCGATGGTGGCCTCGATATCGGCCTTTGTGGTGCGCAATGTGGCGTTGTTGCGGGTCGCTCAGGTGAGCGACTTTTTGGATCAGCAGTGGATGAGATTACTCCCTTTGTTCATTCCCACGAGGGTTCGCGTGGCATCACAACCTTCGTATAGGTTTGTGATCCTCTCAATGAAACGTTTAAACAGTTAGAGTTGTGGCATCCCTCGGGTGGGCCCAAAGCGGGATCCTCTAGCATCTTTTCCCTAGATCAGGTTCTTGGTATCGCTATGACCGCTTATTCACGGGCGGTGATCCCCTATCTAGCAGGTTAACCCTGTATGGTTTGTGGCATCATCGGGGATATGATCCCCTACGCAGTGGGATGTGCTCAGTAGAATTGTGGCATCGTCAGGTATATGATCCCTACTCAGCATGAGGTGTATAATAGGGTTGCGGTATCGTTGGTTATGCGGTCCCCTACTCAGCATGTGGTTTCAGTAGGGTTGCAACATCGTCGGTTCGATCCCCTACATCGTGAGTTATACCAGGTAGCATTCCGCTATCAACGTGACCACCTTTATATGGGCGATGATCCTCTATCTGAGTGATGAGTTTCTGTCGAGCACCAGATCCGGTTGTGGTATCCCCCTGCGGATCCTAGGTGTGATCCCATTTCTGTGAGAACTACGTATGCCAGATCGGGTCATGGAATCCTCCAGCGGAACCTTGGAGTGATCCCTTATCTGTGAGCTTTGTATACCAGAGTGGGTTCTGGTATCCCCTCACAGACCCTAAGAGAGATCCCTTATCCGAGGAGTTTGGTGGTTCTGTTGTTTTAGCGAGGTTTTCCTCAGTGATGCTAACCGACGAGCGTGATCTCTCAGGTGAGCGTATAATAGGTTTTTGAGAAACCCGATAGAGTGTATCTCTCAGATTAGTGTCAACTGGGATGACAGTGATCATGGAGTGTGCTTTCCTAGTTGTGGAAAGTTGCTAGTGATGAGGTCGGTACCTCAGGTGGCTTGGTACGTGAGATGGGTATATCGGGATTTTCTAAGATGTATGTATGGGCATACACTTGAGCTGAGCTGAATAGTTGTGTTTAGCCGAGGATGGTCACGAGATGGAGTTTCTCTCTCATCTGGGTTCCCTCTGGCAGGGATGAGCGGACTGTTGCCTTTCAGTTGCTCTCTTTGGTTTTGGGTTTTTGGGGTGCCCACTGAGTATGTTTATACTCACCCCTGCATGGGCGTTTCCCGCACATGTTTGTGTCTTGTGTAGACCACAAGCCTTTCGACGGAGTCCTAGAAGGACCCGGACCAGGCAGAGCTGAGTGAGCGACACTGACTCAGGTGTTTACCGGTGTGGTGCCGGGGAAGCATTCCGATGGGTGTTTTTGGCAGTGTTCCCCATCTTCAAATCATGTTGGACTGTCTTTTGTAGTTTTCTTTTGGTGGGCCCTGTTTTGTTGTTTTGTACTTCTCATGTACTCTGGTTGTGTCTTAAAAAAATTATTCCAATTTTTTTTCTCCAAAAAATTGTCTTTTTGATTTTTCTTACAAGAATGTAAAGGGAATCAATTTTTTAATATGTACATCCTAAAAAATATTTCCCACCATCATGAACAACCAATTGTTTTAAGATTCCATTACAATAATCCGAGATTATATTCAATGAATATATTTCCATTAAAATATGATATTTTTTATATTAAAAATAAATTATTTCAAAGTGAATTGATTATTTTCTATAAGAAATGTTTTATGTTATTTTTTGAAATACTTATCCATCTATGGTGAAATCCTTTGATCTAACATAATATTTACATGGGATGTGGTCCAATTATACTGAAATTGTTATTTCAATAAATGGTATATTATTATTATGAAAATTTATTTATGAATCATGGTTATCTTCTATGAAACGACCCAAAATAATTTAATGAAAATTCCATTTTTTGATTAAATTAAATTTCTTATTATTTATTTAGTCATAAAAAACACATGCACTTAATTTTTTTATTATATCCAACTGGATTTAAAATGACTTTATGTACTATTACTATGAAAATAAATTTGTTTAACTGTGATTACATTATAAGTACAAATATAGGCTTTTTATCAAATCTAACTGACACAAAAAAAGGAAGTGATAGCCTCAACTGGTAGGATCATACCCTATAAAGCCCATTTATATAGATTCTAAGGAAAATAGTATTTCTAGGAATTTCCCCTAACCATGATGAACAATAGATAAAAAAATTAATCATGATGGATACTGTTTATGGGAGAATCTCAAGCTCTTGATACCACGACCCAAACCATGTTCGTGAAACCACACCATATAAGTACCACCATCACTAGACTTACTCTTATAATGTTTGATGGTTTAGTAAACGTATATTTACTTAGAACCTATAAAAAATAATATTTACATTATAATTTATTGAATGTTGAATATATTTACATTGTATTTTTGTTACTTTGTAAATTATTTTTCATTGAATTTAATTAAAAAAATATTATTTGGTTAATATTCAAATTTAATGAAGGAATTTATTTGGATGAATTAATGGATTTTGGAAATAAAAAATATTTTAGAAAAATATTATTAATAAATAAGTTTTATTAATTATATATTATCATTTAACTTTTACAATGTCAAATGTAATTTTTAAGGGTTTGAAAACTGTTATTGTCACAAAATCTGTGTTATTTTTCAATAAATGTCTTTTATTAATTTAATAGTGAAAATTAACATATTTATGAAATTATTTAGATAAATGAATATTATTTGGGAAAATATAATGTCAAAATTTTATAATGTTTAATTTTTCTGAATTTTTTGTGCCACTCGAATGTTTCGGTAAAAATAAATTTTGTAAACGTATACTTTGTGTATTATGACCTAATAATGACTCAAATTTGATGTAATAAATACTATAAAGGGTGTTTATAAAAAAATATTATTTACCTTTTTAAAAATGAAATTTAATATAATATTATTTATTTTATAAATAAATAATTAATCTTCAAAAACATATAATTTATTTTGAGGTTTTAAAATCATGTCATTAAGAGTGTGCCTCAAATCCACATAAGCAATGTAATTATTTTAATAATTTTAGAAATGGACATTATAAAATAAGATAAATAAGTACCATTTTGTAGAAACCATCTAAATGAACCGTTGTATGAGTTGTGGTTTGGGATATTTTATTATGTAGAGTCCCAAACCTAAATAATAAAGTAATCACTTTCATTTACTATATTAACCCACACAAGATTCATTTTATATTAACTTAAAAACAAATAACAAGACCATAAATTGACCTCCACTATATAGAGTCAAATTAAGGTTCCCCAATAACTCAAGAATCCCCTAAAATGATTTTTTAGCCACACACTCAAGTAAATAATCTCCACCTTCCACTCCTTTCAAAATTCACAAACCTTTTATGAAATTTGTTCTTTTAGTTTTAATTTTTTATACTGAAATTAATTTATATTCACTCTATTACTATCAAATATCAATTATTTTATTGAGGGATCATTTATCCCCACTCATTTCTACCCTAACCTAAGAAATTATTATGATGAAATTCCATAAGAGATCCCCACATTCTCTTATTTATCCAAGTTTCTTTATAAACAGATGAATTTTATTTCCCTTTAATATTGTTGGGAAAGGAAATTACATGTCACTATTTCTATAAATTTTATGTAAAAATTATGATATCATAAATTTTATATCATCATCAATTTTTATTAATTTTTGATTAATGATGTTATGCTGTAGAAATTTCACCTCAATTTTCCATGCCAAAACATCTGTTCATTTAATACCATATCATTTTTTCTACCAGGGGTATTCCAATTTATGAAAATATACATATTCATTTGGGAAATAAATTTATGTATTCAAAATTCCATGATCGTGGGAAAAATTATGATGATTAATGAATCCATTCAGTATGATCTGTGTAGCATAATTAAGCATGAGAATGAAATGATTATGATGGGCGTAACAATATAGTGCTCCAATGCATTGTGTAATATTTACAATCGTGATAATTCATGTCAGGATATGGATTGAACCTGATTCATTAATGGGACATTTACCACCATGATGACTTGGTGTTTTTATCCTTGACCTATGTTTATGATTTTTTGTTTTAATTAGTTTGCACAATTCTGATGTTATGATTATCATATTATATCATGCCTTATTATTTAGGTTCCTTTTATTTCACATTGAAATAACTATTGCCTAACATGTATTACTTATTCCATTTTTATTCCCATATGGGGCATTATAGATCACCAATTTCTTATGTATTTCCATAGGATATCCCATGCAGTTTTATACTGGAAGGATTATGTTGATCTTATTAAAGATGTTTTTAATAATGTTATTCTTACATATTTTATATTTTTATATAATTTACCAATTTCACGATGAAACAATACTTATCGATCAACCAATTTGTATTAAGATTATTATTATGTAATAAATTAGGTATTAATTTGAAATTAAAAAAATTGTAGTTATAGTTGGCATTAAAAAAAGAGTTTAGATATTTTTTAAGATTATTATTAGAAAAACATAGTAAAATCTCGAGAGAGAAGACTATGTATAAGAAAAAATCCATAAATTTTAGTGTATAGTGTATGTCTGTTATAAAATAATATAAAGCCATCTATGGATACTATAATCTGATGTGTATCTAGAATAGATGTACCTAGCGGTAACAACTCCGACAAGGTGACTTAGGATTGATTAAGGGTATCCTATTACATGACATGATGTCATACTGTTTACCGAGTTTTCCACTCTTGGGGAGTTTGCTTTCGAATATTCGTATGCTAATTATTAACCATTATTAAGGAAACCAAAAATTACCATAAGAATATATGTTATGAAATAGATCATGAATAACATATATTTAATCAATGAAATTCATTTATTAAGGAAACACATGTAATATATTTTTTATCACATTAATGTTATTGGACTCCCATTTATTCGTTTAATAGATTAAAATAATTCTTCCCTGTATATATATATTGGATAATGTAGAACGAGAAGAAATAATTTGATGTTTGGTTTATCTTCCATAGATTTACACATTACTTCATATCACAAAAGATTAGTATAACTATTCAAACACCACCACAATGAGTGGAGGTAGAAATGTTAGTGAAAATGGAAAGTGGGAAAATTATTGCATCCCCAATACATAACTCCTCCTATGTCAAAATTTGTGGGATGAACCTCCCAGTGAACAATATGATACATCCTTTAGTATAATTTGATGAAATTCATAGCAATGATTGGATTTCCCTATATAGAGCCAACATAAATTGCAGGGAGAAGAAAATTACACTTTGTGTTATGAATCGCCCCCCGATTCAATTATTGTTTAAAGAAGAAAACGATTCTTATTTAGCACAAGCATCTCAATTATAGATATTATTTCTTTATGAGAAAATTTATCTATCTCAAATGACTGACAATAAGGATGTTTCAATGTGCCTTTTCATTGATTATCGCAAGCTCAAAAAGATCATGGTAATGAATAAGTACCCTCTATTTGAAATAGATGACTTGTTCATCTATCTACATAGTGAAAAATACTTCTCTAAGATTGATCTAGGGTTGGGATATTACCGTGTTACTGTGATAAAGGAAGACATCCCCAAGTCTACATTTTGTATAAGGTGGGGGAACAATGAGTTTATAGTGAGGCCTTTAGGCTCAATAATGGTCCAAAAATCATTATGAACATGATGAATAGTATCTATAGATATTACCTAGAAAAAGTTATGGTAGTGTTAATATATCATAATCAAATATACTCCAAAACTAAGGAGGATCCTAATGATCATCTTTTAAATATGGTAAATACCACCGGAATGGAAAATATTTATGACAAGTAAAAAATGTGATTTTTGATTGAATGAATTCTAATTTGTAGGGAATATCATCATAAGAAATGGGATATCAATAAATCAATAAAATACCTAATCAATTGAATAATATTTGAGGCCAACGTCACTGAAAAATATTTATATTTTCCATAGATTAGCTGGGTACTATTATTGATTTGGGATAAATTTTTTTGAATGTCAAACCCTTTAAGTGAACGTGGAGGAGTTAAAAAGAGTATTATCATTGCACATGTCCTCACTCCACACACCAGTGGAGATCCTTTCATGGTATTCAGAGATTCTTCAAATAATGTCCTGGTATGTGTGTTAATATAGGATTAAAAATCCATAGCATATTCATCAAAGAAGATTATAGTTCCTTAACATAGAAACCCAACGCCTAATCTGGAGTTAGCCATACTGGCTTCCACATTAAAGTATAGTGGAATTATATTGTTGGGGATAATTGTGAAATATATATGGATTAAAAATTACTCATGTATATATTTATATATAAAGATATGATTTTGATCTAACGAAGATGGTTATAGATGATAAAGAAAAACACATACTCAATCCACTACCATATTGGAAATGTGAATGAATTGGATAATATCTTAATAGAAAGTATCCTAAAATTCAGTCACTTATTTCAATTGATAGGGATTCAATCTTCATTGATTTATAAATTATGGACATTGTGATCATAAAGTAAGGAACATTATTAATCTTTTCAAAAATTATTGCTCAAGCATCCCTTTTAGAGAGGATAAAAGTCGATCAAAATTATTATATTGTAATTCAAAAGAAAGATGAAATTATTAGAAATGATACATCCTCATAATTAAATGTTAATCAATAAAGATTTGTGAAATTTGAATCAATACAATGTTTTCCATAAAATTGTGTTTAATGGGACTACCTATTAGATATGCACATAGTAAAACTTTTTCCATCCACATAGGAAGCCCAATGTTTTATTGAGATATCCGAAAATGTAATTTTTGGGACAATATGAAGAATGAGATCGTAGAATATACATCATGTTTTCTTGTATGGAAACAAGTGAAGGAAGAAAGAATAAATCGAAGTGGATGATGCAAGTATTACCCATACCCACATGGAAATGGGATAACATCACCGTAAAAATTGCCACCAGACTTCTGAAGATTTCCGTGGGATATGATGTAATGTTGGTTGTTGTGGATTTCATAAAAATATCTCTCACCTTATCAAAATTTGATAGAATTTATCACTAGGTCAACCTTCAACGATATAAATTACTGAAGTGGTATGGATTCATGGAGTATGACTGTCAAATTTACCCAATCATGATCTAAGACTCATTTATTTGTTCTTGAAAAGACTCATACATGCTTTGAATACAGTGTTGAAGCTCTGTACAGATTATCACCCTCCAAGTGTTGTCCAATCAGTGTGGACTATCTAGAAACATCTGAACAAGTTGAGAGCAAGATAAATATACTTCAATGGAAGATGATACAAACATTTTCCTCTATTTATGTTCTTTTACATCAATAGTTTCCAATTGAGAATCCATATGGCTCCCAATTATGCTATTTCTTGGATGAAGTTAATTAAACCTACATGATAGGGTAAATATAGAGAGAAAAAACTACTATGTTATAAAATGGTTGAGTAAATGGTGGAAATATTTAAGACTATGCAGTAGCACATCAAATATGATTAGATTCATCAAATGATCTATGATGATAATAGTTCATGAGAGCAATAGTTTGATGTTAGAGACATGGATTTCCTCATCATATCACCATGGAATAATGTGATGATATTTTGGATGAAGGTAAATCTTAGTCAACGATACATCATACCCTTTGATATCTTTGATCGCATTAGAGCGTTGTCTTAATGGCTATCACTCACACAGAATATATCTTATGTTTATGATGTATTCATTTTATCCTTCTTGATGAAGTACATACTTGAACCCCCACATGTACTCTATCTATATGTGGTTCCATTAAAGAATGAAATTTCATATGATGATAAACTAGTAATGATCTTATATCATAGAGAAAATGTTCTACAAAATATGACAATGAACCATGTCAAATGCTTCAGAGAAACCGAATGCTTAAAGAAGTAATGTGGAAAATGACGTAGGGGATAAAGTAGAGTTACCGTTATCTTTTTTATAATGGTAAAGGAATATTTCTATGGAGAAAATTCTTAAAGGGTGATATTGTATTGAACTGAACTGTTATAAAAAGAATTCCACTTTTTGATTTGATCAATGGTCTTATTATGTAATATGGTAACATAAAACACATGAACTTGTTTCGTTTTATTACGTCGAATTAGATTTAATAGTATTTTATCTTTCTTCACTGTTAAAAAAATTTCCACTAAGCATTTATCACATTGTTATTATAAATATAAGGTTTTAAAAAATCAAATTGGCATAGATAGAGGATGTGATAGCCTCAACCAGTAGGATTGAAAAAATATGAAGCACATTTATTAGAGCATTTGAGGAAGATAAAAACTACATGTATTTACCATGACAAATAAAAAGTTTAGATCCAAGAAAATAAACATGAGTGGAACCATTTATGTGAGAAGTTCAATCTCATCAAGATCATGGTAAAAACAGTGTTCATTGAACTACCCCATAAAAGACCAACCATCGCGCACCTTAAAATTTTAGAGTTTCATACTATTGAAAAAGGATATGTGTCAATACAGTAGATATATGAATAAATATATTATTTTTTGTTTAATATTTAATATATTTTCATTCTATTATGGTATATTTTCAAATTAATTTTATATAGATTCAATAAAACAAAAATAGTATTTTGGATTTATATTGAATTTCAATTAAGGAATTTATTTAGATGAATTAATTGAATTTTGTAGTTAATAGTATTTTAATAATATAATATTTCTAAATAATTTCAATAAATAAAAATATTCATATAATTTTTATGAAGTAAAATGTAATTTTTATGAGGGTTCAAAAACTGTTATTATCAAAAAAACTGTCATTTTCAATAAATGACATTTATTTTATTAATAGTAAAAAATCTCATTTTTAGAAACATATTTTGATAAAATTATTATTTTTTTAGAATAAAAAAATAGAAATTATCCAATGGTTAATTTTTAATTATTGTCTGATATAGTGTAATTTTTGTGTAAAAATTAAATATCATATAAATATACATTGTATATTATAACATCATAATGTCATGAATGTGACATTATAAATACAATAAAGGGTATTCGTGAGAAAATATATGTTTTACCCTTAGTATAATGATATTTTATGTTTATTTTAATTATTTTATAATGAAATTAATAATATATAAAACCTTATAATATATTATTATGGTTTAAAATCATTTCATTAAGAGTGTTACTCACCTACACAAAATAATGAGAATTATTTTCACACATTCTTCCAATGGAAATTTGAAATAGTTGTATAAACATTAATTTTGGATGAAACTATTGTAAAATACTATTGGATGTACCGTGTTTTTGAATAATTTAGTATGTAGAATCCAAAACCTAATTAATAATAAAATCTCAAACATTTACTATATAAACCCTTATATGAACCCATTTAAATTAACTTAAACTCACTAGAGAATGACCATACTCTGTAACATACTATATAGAGTCCTCCCAATACTCCCAAATACCTCAAATATCCCCTACTAAGATTTTTTTGTCACAAACTCCTGAATGTGATCCTCGCCATCCTCTCCTCCTTTCAAAATTCATGCACCTTCTTTGAAATTATTTCATATAATTTAAATTGGTTTTATTTTCATTCATTTATAGTAATTAACATACTGTCCAATTTATGTTATTTGAATTAAATATCATTTATCTAAATAATGTTTTTCCCTTCACTAAGTGGTTACTATGGAGAAATTCTATAAGGTATCATCACCTTAACTTCGTTGTTCATGTTTTTAGGAACATATTCATTATATTACATTTTCTTATAGATCGGAAACATATTTCATTATCCTTATTACTATTTATTTTACATCAAAATAATGATATACCGCATTCAATTTCATCAATAATTTCATTAATTTTTAATTAATGTCTTTATGATGCCGTAATTTCACCACGATTTTCAGTGAAAACAATAGTGTAGTGAATAAAATAACCAGTATTACATCAAGTGAATTAACCGTTATTCATATATAATTATCCATGTTATACGTACATGTATGTATTATAAATTCCATTACCATCAAATATATTAATAATATTAATTAATCCTTATTGTATTATCCATGTGGCACACTTACGAATATGAATAAATTGAATATGATGGGTTTACCCATATAGCTCTCCAATTCATGTTGTAATATTTAGCATTATGATATTTCATGTTTAGAAATTTTGTAAACCTGAATCATTTATGTAACTTTTTACACCAGTTTATATTGGATAGTTAATCCTTTACCATAAGGCCCTATCCTGAAACATTGTATAATTCCAATTTATGTAAAGAAATCACTTTATTGCAAATTGAGGATCTTTTCAGGTTTATATTTTTTGATAACTAGGACATAAATATTACATATCAATTCAAAAAAAAAACACTTTAGTCTCTTTTACTTACTATCCATTTTTTCACAAAATAAAACTCTTTAAAAAACAGTGTTACTTTTTTTGATAAATATATTCCTAACATTCATCTTGATTTTTTCATTCCTATTAAACATACATATATCTTATTTAAGACTTCTCAAAAAATAGGTATTATCATAATAATCTCATTAATTGATAGAAAATAATGAATGAAAATGTTATCCTAGGAATATTGTAAACTCATTGAAATCATTTTCAGAAAATCATAATTTTCAACCATAGAACGTACAATCATTAACATATCTCATAAAATCATATGATCCTTGAAAAACATATTATAAGTCATAAATAATAAATCATAAATGTAACATGTGGAATCCATATCATACTTACATTGTAGTATTGACAACTACATAGGGAGTAACATTTATGGTCACATTTGAAATACCCATCAAAAAATATTCCCTAAATCTCTTAGGAGAAAAATTATTATTTACCTCATTCTCATTACACAATGAATTAGAGAGATATCAAATTTTCACCTAACATTAGTATATCTTGGAACCACTTTTATACGTAAACATTTCCCACGAACAATATAATAATTGTAACACTAAAAAAATCATAATAGAAAAATTACATTTCCATATTTCAATCACAATAGATCATTTCGAGATATTGATAAAATAAATTCATTATAAAAACCATTTACAATACAAAAATACATGAAAATGATATATGGTATATATTTTTCTTTTAAAAAATTGTTGTTGGTAGTGGAAGACAATTACCAAACAACTATTACGGTGGCATAGACGTCTTTATCGGTGCATATGTTAAAAATGATCATTTTATCGTTTTGTAAAGTAAAATTCATCGTATAAAAATATTTCCTCTGAAAAAATTGAATGAAACTCATGATAGAAAATAAATTCTATAATATCCTTTTATATCCATATAAATAAATATTTAAATAAATATAATGATGAAATGATTTGATAATTAAATCTCTAAACGTTCAAGGTTTCTCATACCACATTGACCATTTAAACCATAATCTCCATTAATTAATAAATTAAGAAAAACAATAAATACCATTATTATAGATAAAATATTGATTTGAAATGTCATAGAGGCTATATAGACCCCTTATAATAAATTAAAGGTGTATATTATCAAGAAATGACTCAAGAAAAATATGTTATGATGAAATAACGTGCAAATATCTTATAATTAAATTAAGGATAAATCAATGAAATAATTATGTCTGAAAAATATAAATACACAAAATATAATTGGATATTTAGTGTAATATAATCATAGTTAATTCACACATATTCATGGAATAAAAAGCCCAATGACATGGATATTTAACACTATGATTGGAAATTGAGTTATGATTTCACTTACCTTGAGTTTGACATGTCTCTTACATTCTTTATATTCCTAAATTATAAAATTTTGATAATTTCTAAATTCATGAGAACATTTTTAATGTTTATTATCCCATTAATATCACTTATTACCATGTTATAAAAATTACATAACTATTTATGTTCATATGAGACATTTTGTCGATATTCATTATTTGAGGAAAAAAATAAGATTCTTTTGTTGTCACTAGTCCATGTGGTCGTAATTATATCATCTCTTAAATAGTATGAAAGATATAAATAAAATATATATTCAGTATGAATATTTTCTGAATAATCCATAATATTTTAGGACAAGAAATTAAATTCATCGTTCATGGAGATGGTAGGAAGTACATACGTGTGTACACTACTTTAATATTTTTGTCATACTAAAATAATAATAAATAAATGATATAGATTTATATTTTAATAATATTATTATATTAATGTCATATATTTATCATAGTATTAATAAAACCATTCTTTATATGTTCCTCGTTTAGGGGGAAAGTGTCATAATGCTTTGAGTGGTTGGTAGTTCACACCTCAGATGGAATTACCATATTTACAGAACATGGAAAGCATAAAGGTTTGATCTAAATAAAAAATAACGAAGTTTAGATACCAATTTGATATAATATATATAATATTTAACAATATAATCTTTTATAATGGACACAATTAGAGATGTTAGGGGGAAATTGAACAATTTTCATTTATTGAGGCAATAGTTCACCATACACAGAAATAGGAACTTTGTTAAACATAAATAGATGTGTGTGTATGTGTAGATAGAAAAATTATTATAAAAAAAGTATAGTATATTTATGATAATGGTTTTTATTTTTAATTATTGAATAAGATTATTTTAGTTACTAGATAATAGGCATGATAATAAAAAGTATGAGAGAAGGTGTTACATCCTAATATGGTAACTTCTTATAGTTTATAACAAAAATATTCCTTGGGTGGATTTCCTTCCTAAGGGAAGCATCGAGAATGAGGATAAATATTATAGGAAGAGTTCTTGGTAGGTCTTTTCTGAATAAATGGTTTATTGAAGTGTAAGTATTAGATAATAGATGGTCCCTTTTATAGGAGAAGGAAGAGTCACCCTTGGAAACTCTTAAATTTTTAAATTAATATTAATAAATTTATTAATTGAAAAGGCTCCAACATGAAATAAGTTAAAGATATGATTATTATAGTATGAAATCATCTCATCTAATTGTTTCTAGATATGTATTGATTTAATTTTAGACCATATCTTTTCGGTTTACCCTTAATTAGTCTCTTTTAATATAAATTATGGTAACATCATTTTAATTATTAAGAGGATATTAATTTTACTTATAGGGGTGAATCTTCAATAATTGGAAACTTAATGATATTTTAGACCTTATCAGAATCAATTTGTGATTTTTAAGTATTTTTATAATTTTTAAAATAATTTAATGATGTACTATATTTATAAAACATCAATTATGTCAAATATTACACTATTCATTTTATTGAATTTAAAAAAAAAATCCAAAAATAGATATAATTTCAAACCAAAGAATTTTATAGTCTCATAAAATTTCATATTATCCTATAAATAATTTTTATGACATAAATTAAGGAAAATAATATTTGTTTCAAAATTTTTTAATATCATTTATTTTTATTCACTCATTAGTAAAGCAATCACTTCATCCTCATTATATCAGAGTGAAATTTTATTATGTAATGTCTAAAAATAATAAATAAGATACCATGATGTTGTAAATATTTTTAGATTTCAAATTACTATGTATATCAGATGATATCCCTTGTATAAACCCTATTAAAATTTTCTTATTAAGAAGATATATATCTATACCTTATTTTCCATTACTTTATATTAAAAGTTATAAGTGTCATAATCACACCTATGTGGATTCCAAAGGCATAAAATTCATTCCAAGGGTTTTCTGGGTTATCCATATCTCATCTAATAGGACTAAGACTAGTGTTAGTGTGTTTTTATATTATTATAATATTATTTTTACCCATATTTTCCTGATTTTCCATTTAACTCTGTTAAATAAAAATAATTACAAAATTTTCTATTTGTCATGTCCAAAAATAAGAGGGACCCATTTAAATAATTTAAACCAACTCATACCAAATATTTTATAAATTTTTCCAAATTAAAAAAAAATAAGATGCAATAATAAATTTTAAATTGATTCCCATTTTCAAAATTAGAAATCAGGTTTTTTCAAATGGAAAAAGAATCAAATGATAGCCGCTTGTTTATATATGAATTTTAATGTTAAATTTCTTCCAATGAAAACATTGGTTTAATTGATAAAAAAATTATGATATTACACTTTAAAACCAATAAAACGAATAACATATATATATATATAAATCAATTATATAAAAAGGCAGTTTTGAATTAGAATGATGTATTTTTCATTGTTCATTAGAAATGTGTTTTATCAAAAAAAATTACCAAAATTCAACCAAAGTAAATTTTTATATCCCTATTCTAAAGAGGGTGTTTATTGATTTAAATATAATATAAAGTGGGTTACCTATCAAAAGGATGTAAAAATGACTTTTTAAGAACTATTTATTTTAAGATAATAAATGATTTTAATCTTATATCTTTTATACAAAAACATATAATATGAATGATAAACATAAAACTGAGTTAACATTTCATTAAAATAATCCAAAAAGGGTGACATAATTTTATAAACACAATTATTTTAATTTAAAATGGTTTTCTTATAAACAAATTATTTATATTTAATTAGTTATAATTTTCATTTATAATAAATTTGGAAACCAATGAATCATTATATAAAAATTTGTAATCAACATTTTCATAATTTAGTTAATACTGTTCATTCCCTCCATTTCAATGGTTAGGTTATAATGGTACCATTTAAATAATATTTTTTTTGTTGTTCATTCATTCTATATGTAACATATCATGCATGACATCATGTTTCATTCTTAAAACTCATGATGTTAGAACATAACATCCGTTAATAAATTTTGTTCTCACTATAGGTAACTTGAGATTTTATTTTCAAAATAACTTTATTACAATCCCTCATTGGAAAATGGGTTAATAAAACTTCCACTATAAATGAAATAAATATAAGTACTAAGGTTACCTAATATACACATACTAAGATTCCATGTAGGAAAAATGGATTTAGAAGAAGCACTAAGTGTGGAGTTTTTATGGAGAGTGATAGAAAAATGATTAGGAGAATGTTAACAATCCTAAAATGACAAACATGTGATGTGTTAAATGATCTTTTATTTCAAAGTAAGAAAATTAATCAAAAAATATTTTTTAAGATATTCTTTATATAGATATAAAATTTATTTATGATCTTGACTAAGAAAATATGGAAACAAACTTACTTCTCACGTACAGTTTCATCCTTAAATAAATTTTTACAAAAAAAATATTATTTTCCCTAAATGAAGAGTATTCATGATAACTGGGTCACACCTGAAGAACTAGATTCAACTTCTAGAGAATCAGTAAATCGAAAAAATATTAACTATCTATTAATCATGGCATCACATATTATAAAATAAAAAAAAGGATAGGATGAAATTAGATAATTCCCCTAAAAGAATAAACCTTAATAGGAAGGAAAACTACGTTTAATATCAAAAATTCAATAATGAAATCCTAAGTTCAACAAAGACCATATGGAAAATTATTGTCCTTAAAATTTCTCAAAATAATCAAAACTAAGATTAAAACACAAAACTATGATGGATTTGATAACATAGTCTTCCAAGATAAATTTTCACATTTATCTCCAAATAACATCATACACTCTTTACATATCATAACAAAATGTAATTATCTAAATCACATTTCCTCCCAGATAGGTTAATCACTAAAAAAACCCAAATATCTATTAGTCCTCTATCAAAACATAGATTCTTCCAAAATAAAATTCGAACATTACTCCTAAAACAAAATAAAATAGTATTCTATTTTCATTAGGCATATAGGGTTCCCAAATAGTGAATTTCTTCCAAAAAACATGTATAACTCAATCACCATATCATTCTCCAGCACCAAGGATATCTATTAGATAAAACATATATTCCCAAAATCAATTTCATCTAATTCCATTTATTATTTTAACTAAAAATAAAATATCCTACTAACCAGGGACTTTATGTAGGCTAGTGGTAGGTGATGAACCCTTGCTGCCCTTCGGTTATGGATTCGATTCTCATTGCCTTACCAGATACTATAGGATTTTACCCATCCTACATGGATTCCTTTTTCTAAAAATATAATATTATTATAATATTAAAAAAATATTATTAATACCATTAAATTAACGATAACATGTTTTAACCTAAATGGTTTTTTTCATACGTCTCATGTTGCATCGCATTATCCAATAACACATAATTTCCCTCAAAAGTTCAATGTCTCCAAAAATACCCTTAGTCACCTTAATATTTCAGATCATAAATACTCAAAAATGGGTTTCTAAGAAAATGAACATATGATCAATAATTAAATTATAAACACATGATAATATCCGTAACTTATAAGAAAACATCCTAATACCCAAGGTTTTATAAACAATCCTCTAATACAAACTATATGGTCCTAGCCTTGAACATTTATTAATAATGTCTTAATTTAAGAATTGAATTTATTTTACATTGAGGAAATTTTTTGGTTTATAGTTTTATAGAATTATTCTATAACTATTGCATAATAACTCAAAAATTACAAAGTATTCACTTCTACTCACTGCCATTTTTTCCAAAAAAATGAATATCTATTAAAAAACAAGTTTTTATTTTCATGATAAACATAGTAATAATATATATCTTGATTTTTTATTTCCCCTCAACCACAAACTCGTTATCAAACCTCATGAAATCATAATATTTGTGAAATTATTCTTAGAAATCATAAATAATAAATCATAAAAAAATAAATCTAACATGTTCCATCCATATCATACTTACATTTTAGATTTCATAGCTACATAGGGAGTAACATTTATGGTTACATTAGAAATACCAATCACTGTACATTATTGAATTTACTTTGGAGAAACCTTGTTGTGTAATTCTGCCTCATTACCCCATGCATTTGAGATCTACCATTGATTAAACTACCCACAATTTATCACCGAACCACCCATATACATAAATAATGTTGAAGAACCAATAAATAATCATAAGAAATAAAACAAGCATAATGGAAAAATAATATTTCTATATCATAATCACAAGAGATCAAATAAATATATTGATAAAATAAATTCATTATCAATACCAATTTCAATAATAAAATATATAAAAATGGAATATTTAAATTATTTTTCTTTTAAAAACATTGTGGCTTGCAGTGGAAGACAATTATCAAACAACTATTACGGTGGCATAGATGCAGTTGCCGCTGCATACATTAAAAAAATTCCTTCTGTTATTTTGTAAAGTAAAACGCATGGTATAAAAATATTTCATTTGAAAAATTGAATTAAATTTTATACAGACAAAAATTTCTGGTATAATCTTTTTATATACATAGAAATAAATATGTAAATTAATATAATGAAGAAAAGAGTTGTTAATTAAACATCTAAACGTTTAGGTTGTTTCATAACACATTGAAAATTTAAATATTAATATCAATGAAATAACATATTTACCAAAATTATAAATAACGTTATTATAGTTAAAATTTTGATATGAATGTCATAGTCACTGTATATACACCTTTTAAAAGAATAAAGGCGTATATTATCAAGAAATGACTCCATGAAATGAGGTTGAAATGAAATCCCTTGAAAAAATAATATAATTAGATCAAGGATAAATCAATGAAATAATAATCTATGAAAAAATATAAATACACAAAATATAATCATTTTTAGTGTAATATAATCAGTTTTTATTTACACATATTCATGGAAAAACAAAATCAATCACATGGATATCTAACTCTATGAATGGAAATTGAGTTTAGATTTCCATGACCTTGAGTTCGACTTGTCTCGTATGTTATTTATTTTTCAGAATAATAAAATTAGGATAGTTTCAAATTTCATGAAAACCTTTTTATTTTTTATTATTACCTTTATATCACTTATTTTAATGTTATAAAAATTATATAAGCATTTAATATCATATCAGACATTTTGTCAATATTCAGTACTTGAGTCAAATATGTATTTGTTTTGATGTCATTAGTCCATGTGGTATGAAGTCCGTCACATCAAAAATATTATTCATGATTTAAATATCATATATATTCATTATATATGTATTTATAATAATCCATATAATTTGGAAAAAATAAATTAAATTCACAGTTCATGGAGACAGTAGGTCGTACGTACGCATGGACACTACTATAATATCATTGTCATAAAAAAGAATAATAATTAAATGATATAAATGTATATTATAATACCATTATTATATTAATGTCATATATGTCTCATTGTATTAATACAGGAATTTTTTTATACATTCCATGTATAGCGGGAAAGAGTCTTATCGCTTTGAGTGGGTGGTAGTGCACACCACCTCCAACAAAATTATCGTATTTATAAAACATGGAAATCATAAAGGTATATAATAAATAAAAATTAAATAATTATAGAGACAAAAAAAATATAATATATATCATATGTAAAAATATTTTTCATTATAATGGACACTATTAGGTGTGGTAGGGGAAAATTGAACAATCATCATTTGGTGAAGAGGATGTTCACCGTACATAGAAACAGTAAGTTTATTAACCATTAAATGAATATTTCTGTATGTATAGATATAAAAATTATCACTAAAATAATATACTCTATTTAGGATTATTTTTCTGTTATTTAATCCTTGAATAAGAAGATTTTAGGGTGTGGAGAATTGAAATGAAACAAAAATGCATGAGAGAAGGTGTAACCTCTTAATTGGCCAAATTCAAATGGTTTATACCAATAGAATTCTTTGGGAGGCTTTAATTTCTAATTTAGGCTTCTAAGATTAGGTTTACTATTCTAGGAATATTTTTTAAGGACTTGGATTAACCAATGGGTTCTTGAAGTGTGAGTATCAGAGAATAGAGGATACCTTTTTATAGGATGGGGAATGGGACCCCTTGGAAACACTTAAATTATTAAATTAATATAAATTAATTTATTAATTTAAATGGTTCAAAAATGAGATATATATAATATAAGCAGATTATTTTTATAAATAATATCATCCAATAGTTTCTATACATGTATTGATATAATTTTAGACCATATATTTTCAGTTTATCCTTAATTGCTATCTTTAAATTTTAATTATGGTAATGCCATTTTTCTAATTAGGAGGAAATTAATTTTAGATATATGGGGTAAATATTCCATAATTGGGCACTTAATAAAACTTTCAACCATATATATTGATTTTGTGATTATAAATTTTTTTTATTATTTTTACACAATTTAATGAATTTATATAATTATAAAACATTAATTATGAAAAAGATTACGCTATTCATTTTATTAAATTTAAATAAAATCCAATCATAGTGATGAAATCAATCCAAAGTATCTAATAGTATTAAAAAATATCATATTATCCTATTAAAATCATTTCTGAAATAGATTATTGTAAATAATATTTATTTTAAAATTTATAATATCATTAATTTGATTCATTCAATAGTAAAGAAATCACTTAATAATCATTATATCATACTAAAATTTAATTATTTAATGTAACAAATTATAAATATGATACCATGATTTAGTAAATATTTTTACATTTCTGATTAATATTTATATTCGAATATATAACTTAAATAAACAGACATTAAAATTTTCTTAGTAAGAAGTTATATATTTATACCATATTTTCTTTTTCGTTTTCTTTTATCATAAAACTAACAGGTGTCATAATCAAAACCATGTGGCATCCAAATTCTATATTTTAGTTCCAAGGGTTTTTTTGGTCATCCATATCTCAGCCAATAAGAATAGAAAAAGTGTTATGGTAATTTTATATTATTATAATATATTTTTTACAATTATTTACATAATTTACCTTTTAATCAAAGTAAAAAAAATTACTAAAGTTACTATTCGTTAAATCCAAAAATAAAAGGGTCCTATTTACATAATTTAAAAAACTATTTCTAAATGTGAAATAAATTTTAAAAAATTCAAAAAAAATAAGTTTCACTAATGAATTTGAAATTAATTTCTATTGTCAAAAGGGAAAAATATAATTGTTTTAAATTAAAATGCATAAAAATATTGAAGTGTTTTTGTATCGAATTTCAATGAGAAATATCTTCCAATGACCCAAATTGGATTAAATGATAGATACATAATACAATTATAACTTAAAACTAATTAATAGGATAATATAACTATATAAATCAATTAGATGAAAAGGAAGCATTGAATTAAGATGATGTATTTCTCACTATTCATTAAAATATGAATTTTATCATAAAAATACTAAAATTCAACCAAATAAAATTCTGATCTCATGATTAAAAAAAATATTTTAATTTTATAAATAGAACATATAAAATTGAAGAAAAAAAATATTCTAAAAGGTTTCTTTATCAAAAGGCAGCATGCCACAAACCAGCCTGAGTCGACCTTGAACCGTTCACCAAGGCCATCTCATGACAATTCCAGAGAGGCATTTTCGATCCTATTGGGATTTAAAATATAACCCAGGGAATCAATAGGGTAAACCAGGGAACAATTTATTCCAAATATAAACAATACAAAAATATAGGAAAGAAAGGGTCATCCCAAAATACATTTACATAAAAATTGAACAAAACATTATTTTTAAAAGAAACCCAAATTACAACATAACCAACAAGTCAACCAACAAAAAATGACAATCAAATAACTCCATGGGACCCCTCTGGTCACTCTCCAACACAATGATCATACATCACCCAAGGCAATCAAACTAAAGCTTAAACTAATACAAGGGATAAAAACATAAGAATACTATATGTGTGAGTATTAAAACTCAGTCATTTAGCCTGATATTCTACGCCCAATGAAATTACATTAAACAAAATAAACCTAAATTTAATGTTTTAAGTACCTGATATAAACGTATATTTTTAACCAAGGTTTCATTCTATAAAAATTAATATTCAAAAAAAGAAATGTTTAATAAATATGAATGCTAGTAACAATTGTTAAAGTGGTGAAATGTAAAAATGAAAATAGTTTTCCAGATGGATAAATTAAATGTTGTGTACTTTTAAATAAAACACACATCCTGGTGAATTACCAACCAAACACATTGTATCCCGACGGTGAGTACAGAATAGCCAATGAGCACAAATCATGAGAACACTCCTAGGCACTAATTAGTTGTGAGCCCCAGGAACCTCGTATCTCGGTGAAGGTAAGCATAATAAATATCCATTATAGTTAAAATGAGGAACTAGTAAGTGAATCATTCGTAACATAGTTGTCCCCAACAACATCATAATCATAGTTTATTTATTTTTGTCATCATCAAACTTGCTACGTGAAACATGGACAAAACCCATCTAGATCACTAGAATACTAGTACACGTCCGCCCACCTAGATACCAATGTATACCTTTAGTGATCAATAAATTTCCACATATTTTCAAATAGAATTTTCACATAAAAAATTCCATTCCCTGATCATACACAAAAAATATTTCCCACACACATTCCTCCCAATTCTTTCACAGATCAATAAACTACCTATAATTATTATAAGATAATTTTAAAATGTATATCAAGGCCCTGCACATAAAATTCATTTAAAAATCCTCTTTTAAGGACAAATACCCAAAAATACTATATAAAAATAAATTTTTCAGCCCCTGAAAATTTAATAAATAAATTTCATGGATCATAAAATGGACCCACATGGTGCAACATTGAACACACAGGAAAACCATTTTTTTAAAAAAAATGGAAAACATGCCTTTAATCATTTTACCAAACCAATGTGAATCAAAGGTAAAAATAAAACCATTAAGAAAGTGATGTAAAAAAACCATTAGTATCATCAAAATTTTTTTCCTAATACCTTAAAAACTCTAAGGTTACACATTCAATGTTCAACCATTTTCTTAAAAATATCGATTGAGCCTATTACTGGAAACAATTTCCAAAAAATTCCAAAAACCCAAAAAAAATATATTTATGAAAAAACCATTTCGAAATCCATAAATGGACCACACAATTTCTCTTTACACACTTCAAATTCATTAATAAATTCAAATAAGTCATTTTATATCACATTAATGACACAAAATCCATCCAAATACATTTCCAAAAAATAGGCTTGAAACATATAGCAAAAGAAATTCTATTTAACACCCAAATGTAAAAAAACATAAATTTTCTTGCATAAAAAAATTAATGTAGTCAAAACAGGTAATACAGATCACAATCTATATGATAAATCTAGTGGAAAATTTATTTAACCAAACATTGTGCACTTTTATAATGAAATAACTCCATTTTACTCAAAACCAGTCATTAATAACCATTTTTCACACAAAATAGAACATAAAAATGTTGTAAATTAATAATTATAAAATATACAAGGTGATATCATCATAAAAGAGGGTAAATATAGATAAAAAAGACATGTTCATGGGAGAACCTACCTAAAAATACAAGGCGAAATAGAAACACACAATCGAAATAACCCACTACAGGTTTATAATACTTAATCCTATGAATACCCATCTTCAACCAACATAAACCCTATGAAAAATAAATAATAAATAGAACTCATAGACTTTCATAACCAGGGGAGAATAAATAACACATGAAATAATGGATGTAGGAGGAAGAGGGGGGAGAAAAAAGAAGGAATCCACCCTTGGAAACAAGATAACTCTTTATCTTTAATGAAATCCACACACCTTGATTATAGGGAATGGTTTGAAACTTAATTTAAGGGATAATTATTAATTGGATAATACGGGGAAACAAATTCTGGGGAAACAGATTAAAAAATGAGGGAATTATGAATGAAATAATTTACCTTAAAAAACATGGATGAATTGAGAAATATTGTAGAACTTCGCACTAATACTTGATAAAGATTAACTCCAATGGGGGGAAATTTAACATGGGGGTGGGGATATTGTTTTCTGTGATATATTGATAGGTTGGATGACTGAAATTGATTAAAAATGATTTAGATATGAATGAAATAATATAATTTTTTTAAATATTGAAATGTTCCCACAGGTTGGCCCAATGCATGAATAAATCACCTAACTCCACCCTAATTATGATCTACTATGATTTCAAAATGGCTATCATTATTTGAATAGTTATGTGGAGGACTTGTTGGACGTGAAATTAGTAAAAACTGTTGAAAAAATAAGGAGTTAGCGAATAAAAAATTTGATTTATAAATATTTAAATTGGCTCATGGTTGGTCCAAATCATGAAGTAACCATCATTTTCTCCAAAACACATAAACATGATATGAGAAACCAATGGTATGATGATTAGTCATAGATGGAAGTTCAAAACTCAACATTCATATCACCCAAATCATAATAAAATTATTGGGATTTTCAATGAACTAGATCAAAAAAATACCTGCAAATAAAGGGTTTGACAATTCTCCCCACCATTAATGCTTTCCACCCCATGAAAGGCACAACACATTCCAACTAATTGATCAACACCTAAATATTCTTTATTAATATGATCTAGCCTCCGAATCAAATGAAACATCATCCACAAATAATGGAACATAAGCCTCTTACCTCAACCAAAACACCAACTCCCATCCACATTCCACGAATCAACCAAAAGATCGATTCAATACCTCCCCCAGCAAAACAAGAACCAGAATGATGGGCCTTCTCCAAATAAAACCAATGATCAACCAAAAAATACTAGTCACTAAATCCATTAATTCCATTGGAATTCTGAAAGAACCCCCCACCATTATGAAACAACTATCACTTGACAAATTCATAAGAGGAAACCATATGAGCCCCTAGGTGGTTCTCACCATTATTAATAACCAATTATCAATGAACAAACGGGAATTTAAAATGAACTAGAAACATATATCCCCCACATTGGCCCACACAAATTCTCCGACAACAACCTACCAACCCATGTTAAGAGGAACACAACATGAACATTTAAACCCCCACTCCCAAACTGAGGGGACAAGAACTGGGCCAACAATTGATGTACGGATCCAGACCCCCACCATTCGGGGAAGGGAGGGAAGGGGACCCAACCATTGGGCCATTGGAACCACAAATGAAACAAAGGAACTACCTAACACTGTCAACATACAAACTGGAAAAACCAAGACCGTACCCTATTTACCCAGGCATTCCACACATAGACATTGATCGGAAACCCACATTCA
The DNA here is from genome assembly GCA_963277665.1 of Viscum album. NCBI lineage: Eukaryota > Viridiplantae > Streptophyta > Magnoliopsida > Santalales > Viscaceae > Viscum > Viscum album. The sequence continues at coordinate 899,766,384 of OY728138.1, forward strand.
TGAAGGCATAACCACATAAAAATTGTGAGGGGTAATTACACCACCCTCATTGTGAAAAGAGGAAATTCACATTGAATCAGATCCAAAATTGAGACACAGAATCCACCTTACTATAACAGTGGAGACATAGGCCTAGTTGAGATCCCCACACCTATGGTGATTACATAACTACATGAAAAGAGACACCATGAGGCCTATAGATGGATCCCATAGGCTTGAAACATCTATTTCACCATAGTCAGGTGCAAAGGATCACAACACCCAGCAAAATTCACTTTTTCAAGAACACACCTCTATCTAAACAGGAACACTTAGATACATAGCGCCATCCTATCTCACATACAAAGAGGAGTATAAAGGACATGGAATACGGTGAAACAAATCAACATCAATGAACACAACTAATATGTCTAAATGAATTATCACGACATATAAGGACTTTAAATAAATCCAAAATAGTTCTCTATTACAAAAAACATGCTGAGGAAACATTTGAAGAGGTGGATAAAAATTTGAAATGAATCCTTAGCTTTATCGATAGGAAATGCTTCCAATAGAAAACTATCCATGGACACAAAACAATATCCATCACATCTTCATAAACCCACTGAACATTTCTCCAAAACCAAGCCACCAACAGGACCCCATCTCAAGACAAATCTTGTGTATGACGTCTAGATCACAATGATGAATAATGAATAAACTATTCATCTATGAAATTAGAAAACAAGACACATTACCATCTATTTATAAATAAAATTCCACAATTTTTTAGATCAAAACACTTTTGAAAAACAAACTAACTTGGTGTATTTCCACAATCAACAATGGTGTTTCATCAAGTGTAACTCACATCCACATTTCCATCCCATACTAGAGACCAAAACACCATTCCATATAGTTTATCCTTCTAGATATCAATAAAACCATGCAGGTGAGCACCTATGAAACCACCGAATGCTAAAACAAAACAACATCATTCCTAATCTCATGTATGTTTTAATGGAACAGTAATCACCTTGTCAAAAACCCTTTTCAGATTTCAAAAAAACAATCCACACTTCATCAATGACCATTTTATTAAAAACCTACCACTTTTAAAATTTTCCATCTTTCAAACCAACCATGATACTCCAAAAAACCACTTCCCATTTTCGAAAATTCATCAATGTATCTTTTCATAATCCTATAGCCATTGAGACCAATACCATTTATAAGAAAACTCCAACACCTCAAAACCAATTTCCAAAACCAATTACTCATAATCAAAAAACATTAAACATTCCAAAACACCACATTTTAAAAAATGATTCATAATCCCATTAAAATGATTCACACATTCAACACATTTTATTTCAAAAATTCACAAGTTTATATTAGGGAAAATTGAATCCTGTTAAATCATTTCCACTTCCTCCCTAAAATTTGATTCACAAAAACACAACCTTCCAAAACCATTATTATATTTAATTTTTTAAAACCCATTTTTTACAAATTTAAAAATCCAATCCTTCATTTAAATCACATTTCCAAAATTATCACACCAATAATTTCAAAACAAATATTCAGAATTCAATGTGGTCCAACAGATCCATAAAAGAGATCTAGTATTAGTGGGTGACTTGAACATATGGATGGTATCCATAAGCCAAACAAAACACCAAAAAGGAGAGACATATAAGAACCATTCCCTACTTCCAAATGGATTTCCAATACCTATGAGCTCATTAAGTACATTAGTCAGACTCCCCTTGTCCTATACCATCACAAAAAAATCAACAAGAACAGAAGACAATAATAAAACAAATAGTGGAAAGAAATGAACATCAAAATATACAGTTATATAAAAATTGAACGGAACATAATTTGTAAAAGAATATAAAAGTAGAATTAATCCAAAAACTCAAATAATCAATCCTAACAACCAACTAACTTTATGTGACCGTTATGGTCAGTCTCCAACACAATGATCACATGTCTCCCAAGGGGATCAAACTCAAGTAGAAACCTGAACAACGACAAAAAATAGAAGAAGATTATAGGAATGAGTAAAAAAACATAGTAGGTTAGCATGAAATTATATTCCCAATGAACATACATTAAAATAAAAGAAACATGATTCTCAAAATTTAAATACAAGATATAAAATTATGTTTTCCAAATGAGGGTCCATTATTTAAAAATTACTATTCAAAACATGCTCATTTTATAAATAAAATGATAATAACAATTTTAAAAGAGGTGAAACATCCAAATAAAAATATTTTTAAAGAGGTTATATTTTAATAATGTACATGTTTAAATAAAACACATAGGCCACTGAATTTACCATCCAAACACACCATATACTGATGGTGTGTACAAAATAGCCACTGAGCACAAGTCATATGAACACCTCCAAGCACTAGTTAGTTGTGAGCCCCAAGTACCTTGTATCTCACTGACAAAAAGAATAATGAATATACATTCTAAAAGACAGAAGACATTAATAAGAGAGTCATCCATGACCTAGTGGTCCCAAAAATCGTCATCATCATAGTTGATTTGGAGTTCTCCTTATCAAACAAACTACGTGAAACAAGAAAGAAACCCCTCCAGATTAATAGCATACTAGTACACGTCCATCCACATAGATACACAGGTTTCCCATTATTCTCAATAATTTTCCACATATTATTAAATATACTTTTAAGATAAAAATTCCATTCGTAGATAATACACATACAAAATATCCCACATACTTGCATCCCAATTCTTTCGCAGATCAATAAACCACATAATATTTTTATAAAATAATTTAAACAAGATAACATGGATCATCATATCAAATCATTTGAAAAATTCAATTTCAAGGAATTATCCCACCAACACCATATAAATAAAATTCTACCCAACAACATTTAAAAAATAAATTTCATGGATCATAAAATGTACCCACATGGTCAAACATTGAACATACATGAAAACCATTTTTTAGAAAACTTCCAAAAATGCCTTTAATCATTTTACCAGTCCAATGTGAATCAAAAGTAAAAATTAACCATTTCATAAAGTGGTGTACACACAACTTTAGTATAATAAAAAATATTTACATAATCCCTTTTAAAAAACTTATGTTACACATTCGATGTTCAACCATTTTCTAAAAATGCCGAATAGTCCACTTACCGGAAACACTTTCCAAAACATTTCAAAAAAAATACCCAGCTCTTTATAAAACTGATTTTTTTTGATATACATAAAAGGACCCCAAAATATCACCTCAAATTATTCCCATAATTTATTAAATTAAAACTATTCATTTTATGTAACATTTATGACACAATCCATGCACATTTTCGAAAACTAGTTATGCAACATTTAGTTAAACAACATTAATTAACACCAAAAGAGAAAAAAACAATTTTTAATGGAAAATAAATTTCATAGTAGTTAATACATTTCATAAAATTCAAAATCCATATGTTAAAAATTTTCAAACATTTATGTAAACAAGCGTTGTGCACTTTAATAATGAAAAAACTCAATTTTACACAAAACAAGGCATAAATAAGCATTTTTTAAAACAAATTAATCATTTAATGGTATTAATGCAATAATAATCATGTATAAAACGTGGGAAAATTGTGAAAAAATATGGAAATTAAATAATAGAGGAATGTTCATGGGAGAACCTACATAAAAACCTTGGTGGAATGGAAACACACAACCGAAATCATACACTGCGGGTTTATAAACACTAAATCAATGAAGACCATACCTAAAATAACATTACCCCCAACAAAACTCATGCCAAAACATAACCCCAGATATTTCTTAACCAGGGGAGAATAAAGAACCATGAAATAATGGAAGGAAGAGGAAGAGTGGGAGAAAATAGAATGAATCTTACCTTTGAAACTAGAGAACACTTCATTTCCCTTAGATCCAAAAAAATAGAGAATAATGAATGCATTGAATCTCAATGGAAGGGATAATTGTGTATGAAATAAAAAGGGGAAACAAATTTTGGGAAAAAATTAATAAATGTATTATTTATGAAAGAAAAAATTACCTTTAAAAATCTGGATGATTTGAGAAACACAGTAGCCATTCGCCCTAATCCTTGAGGAATATGAGCTCCAAAGGGGGAACATAAAACATGGGGGTGCGCCTTGGGTTAATGGGATAGATTTAGAGGTATAATGTTAATGTATGGTTATAAAATTAATTATATATAAATGAAATAAATTAATTTCCTTAAATTTTGAAATTGGTTCACAAGTTAGCTCTATTCCTGAATAAATCACCCAAATCTACCATTATTGTGAGCTCCTAAGGTGTCCCAATTGAAATTGTTATTTTCGTAGGTATGTGGAGGATACATGAGAATCAAAATGAGTGACTAATTTTTAAAAATTATGGTATTATAAAAGAAACATATTTGTCTTTTAAATCGTGAAATGGTCTCACGATTGGGCCAAATTTTGATGTAACCACCCTGTCCAAAACTCCCAAACAATCTATGGGGAACACATGGTAGAAAGATTAGACATAGATGGATGTTCAAAATTAAACATTCATCTCACCAAAAACCCAAGAAAATGATATCAATTTCCAATGAACCTGATCAAAATCATGACATGAAAAAAGACGCCCGTGACATGGTAAAAAGGCCCTTTTGATAAATACTTCTTTTATTCTTAAAATTGACTTTGTTCTTATATATTTTATAGAAAACAAATAACATTAATTTTAATCATAACATTGAGTTTATATTTCATTTATATAATCCAAAAAGAGTGAAATTATTTTATAAACACAATTATTATCATTTAATAATGTTTTCATAAAAAATATATCTTTATATTCAATTGGTTTTGACTTCCATTTATAAGTTATTTTGAAACCAATGAATCACTATATAAACATCTGCAAACCATATTTTCATAGATATGTTAATATTGTTAATTCCATCCATTTCTACAGCTTTTTTATAATGGTAACATTTAAATAATAATATTTAGTTGTTCGTTCATGCTCAATATAGTGTATCATGAATAACATCCTTTTTCTTTCTTAATTCTCATGATGAAACATCATAACCTTATTTAATAAATTTCATCCTCTGAATTTGAATTTAGTATCAGTTATAAGGGAAGAAGTTTTCAAAATACCTTTATTGCAATCTCACATTGGAAAGTGGGTTAATAAAAATAACAGTTAACAAAAATAAATAAAAGTACAATGACAAAATGAGATAACACATACTAGTGTTCCATATATGAAAAAATGGATATATAAGAAACACTACGTGTCATTTTATTAATGGGAAGTGATAGAAAAATGATCATGAGAATATTGACAACTAGAAAACCAAATACTTATGATGTATTAAATGCTTATTGGTTTCCTAATATGAAGATTAAGTAAGAATTGTTTTTTATGTTCCTTTTCATATATATAAAGAATTTATTTATGAGCATGATTAAGAACATATTTAAACATACATAATTTTCATGTAGAGATTCATCCTTAAATAAAATACTACCAAAAACTCTTATTTTCTCTAAATAATGAGTATTCAAGATTACGGGGTCACACCCGAAGCACTATAACTAACTTCTAGAGAATCACAAAATCCAAAACAACATTAACTATCTATTAATATTATCTTGAATATTAACCAAAACTAATGCATTTAGGATAAAATCAGACAATTCCGCCAAAATATTATATCATTATGGGAATAAAACCTTATTTTAATAACCAAAAATCAACAGTAATATCCAATGTTCTAAAAATACCATTTGATAAATAATTGTCTACAAAATTTGTCATAAAATTCTAATCTAAGATTGAATCCCAAAAATTAGATGTATTTGATAACATAATCCTCAAAGATAAATTTTCACATTTATCTCTAAATAACATCTTACACTCTTGACATATCATACCAAAATGTAATTAACCTAATCACATTTATTCATAGATAGGTTAATAAATTCTATAAATAATACGAATTGAGAATAGTCTTTTATCAAAACATACATTCTTCAAAAAGAAAATACAATCATTAGTCCTTAAATGAAATCCCCTTGTATTTTTTTTGTTTATGAATATAGGGTTCCCAAATAGTAAATTTCTTCAAAAATAACATTTATCACTCAATCAAAAAATCATTTTATAATACCAAAGATATCTACTTGATAAAATGTATGTTCCCAAAATAAATTCCATCTTATTCCATACAATAGTTTATATAAAAATAAAAATTCTTACTGGCCTAGGAATTAACATAGGCCAGTTGTAGGTAATGTATCCTTGTCGCCCTTCAGTTATTGGTTCGATTCCCACAGCCTTGGCGGACATGATTGGTTTTCACCCATCCTGTAGGGTTTCCATTTTCTAAAAATATATAATTATTATAATATTAAAAAAGTATTATAAATACCTAAAAAATAACCATAACATGTTTTAACATCAATGGTTATTTCATACCTCTCATTTTACATCCCATAAACTGATAACCCATAATTTATTGAAAAAGTCAATGTAACAAAAAATTAAATTAGTAACCATAATATTTTATATTATAAATTTTTAAAAGGGGTTTCTAAGACATTGAACTTATGATAGTCATTAATATAATAAACCCATGATGATATCCCAAACTATTATGAAAAAATCCTAATCTCTTAAGTTGTTTAAACCATCCACTGATACTAAATACAATGTCCCACCATTAAAAATTGAACATTCTTGAGTTAAGTCATGATTTAAATTTATTTCACATTGAGGGTATTTTTTGTTTATATTTTTAGAGAATTATACCACAACTATTAAATAAAAACTCTGTAATTACAAACTAGTCACTTTGACTCACTATCAATTTTTTCACAAAATTAAAATCTATAAAAAAAACAAGTGTTTTTCATGATAAACATATTAATAATAGTGATCTTGGTTTATTATTTCCCCTTACCCATCCATATATCATGTGGAAAAAAATTTAAAAGCTAATGATTATCATATAATTCTCAATAAGGTATATAAAATAAGAAAATAAAATGTTAGCTCTTTAATATTGTAATCTCATTGAAAACATTTAAAAATAATAATAAATTTCTCCCACAGAACACAAAATATATAACATACCTCATGAAATCATAATATTCCTTGAAAACATCTTCGAGATCATAAATCATAAATCATAAAACAAAATGGTATCTTATGGCTTCCATACCATACTTACATGTTATCTTTCACAACTACATAGGTAGTAAACATTAGAGTTACATTTGGAAAACCCATCTTAATACATTACCTAAATCACTAAGGGGAACTCTTATTAGTTACCTATGTCTAGTTTCCCAATGCATTGAACATATATCTAAGGTTCAACTACCCTCAGTTTATCATAGAACAGCCCATATACATAACCAGTTCCCAATAACCATATCATAATCACAAGACATAAAGGATGAGTAAATGAAAAATAACAATTCCACATTACAATCACAAGATTTCATGTAAAGATATTGATAAAATAAATTCATTTTCAAAACCATTTTCAATACCCATGTCCCTGAAAATGGAAAATGGTATTTATTTTTCTTTACGATACATTGCGACTTGTAGAGGAATCCAAATATCAAACAAATATTACAGAAGTAAAGAAGTTGTTGTCACCGCATACGTTAAAAACGTTTCTTTCATCATTTTATAATGTAAAACACTTTGTATAAAAAGATTCGATTTCAAAAAAACTGAATGAAATTAAATATATAAATAAAATGTTCTATATAATCATTTTATATCGATATAAATAAATATTTGAACTTGTATTCTGAAGAAGAGATTTGATAATGAAATCATTAAATGTTCAAGCTGTCCCACTCCACATTGAACATTTAAATATTAATAAATATAAATTTATACATTTACCTAAAGAATAAATAACATTACTACAGATAAAATTTGAATATTAAATATCATTGTGGCTCTATATACACATTATAAAAGAATAAAGAAGCATATTATCAATGAATTCATCGATGAATATAGATTGAGACGAAATCACATAAAAAGTTTTTATCACTAGATTAAGAATAAATTAATGACATAATTATGTGGGGAAAATATAAATATACCATATATATGTGGATATTCAGTTTAAAATGGGAATAGGTCATTTAGACATATTTTTGAAAAAACAAAACCAAAGACATGTATATTTAACACAATGAATGAGAATTCAGTTAAAAATTCCCTCAAATTGAGTCTAAAATATCTCATTAGTTCTTTATTTTCTTGAATAATAAACATGGGTTAATTTATATATTAATGTGAACCTTTTTAAAATTTATTATTCCATATTTATCACTTATTACAATTTTATAAAAATTAGGATAATATTTAATTCTATATCGTAAATTTTGTCCATATTCAGAAATTGTCTCAAAAATGAACTTTCTTATGTCACCAGTCTATGTTTTCATAACTATATCTTCTAAAAAATAGTATATAGTATTTAAATATCATATTTATCTAGTATATTTGTATTTAAAATAATCCATATTTTTTTGAGATTATAAATGTGATGCACCATTCATGGAGATGGTAGGTTGTACCTACGCATGAACGCTACATTCATTTCTTTTTCATATTAAAGTAATAACAATTATATGATATTAATTTATATTATATTTAAATTACTATATAAATTTCATATATTTATCTTATTTTGAATAAAACAATTCTTTATATGTTTTATGGTTTGCAGAAATGATTCATATCACTTTGAGGGGGTGGTAGTCTACACTTCCTCAAATGAAAATATTGTATTTACACAACTTGGAAAGAATAATGGCATGTTATAAATCAAAATTAAAAGATCAGGTAGAAAATATAAATATAATATATATCGTATGTAAAAATAGAGTTTATTATAATGGCCCCCATGAGAGGTGATAGAGGAAAAGTTAACAATCAACATTTCATGGGGAAATAGTTTATCATACACAGAAACAATATTTTTGTTACCCATTAAATAGAAATGTGTGTAAGTGTAGATAGAAAAAATATCATAAAAACATACTAGTAGATTTATTACAGTATTTTTTTTATGTAATCATATAATTAAAATAGTTTAGGGAGAGGAGAATTTATATGAAACTAAAATGCACGAGAGAAGGTGTTACACCTTAATCAAGAAAGTTCATTTTGATTATACCAATTGGATTTATTTGATGGATTTCTTACCTGATGGAAGATTTAAGAATGATGGGATGGATTATAGGAAATGTTTTCAGAAGGGTATTTTTTGAACAAAAGGGTGATTATTGTATGAGTATTAGAGAAGAGATGGATCCATTTCTATAAGATAAGGATGTTTCACCTTTGGATACTCTTAAATTATTAAATTAATATAAATTAATTTCTTTATAAAAAAGGGAAAAATTTTGACATATGTATAATATAATATTATTATAGTTATAAACACTATCATAAAATAGTTTTTAGACATGTATTGATATTATTTTAAACCTTATCTTTTCAAGTTACCCTTAATTATTCTCTTTTATTTTTAATTGCAGTAACTATATTTTAATTAGAAAGAGGGTATTAATTTTACTTATATGGGTTAAATTTACCATAATTGGATAGTTAATGAAAATTTGGACCTTATCATAACAACTTTCTTATTTAAAAACATTTTTAGGTGGTTGAAATAATTTAATAAATTTCAATTTTTATGAAACATCAATTATGAAAACTCTTACACAATTCATTTTATTGAATTTAAATAAAATAAAACCATTGATATAATATAACACCTTGATCCAAATTTCCAAGAGTCGGTTCATTATTACATAACATTGGAATGAGCAAATTAGATCATGTATTGGAATACCAATTATTTTAGTATCTTTGGAAGCACTATAAGTATACATAGGTTTTATATTACATTATGAAATGGAAAAACACAAAATTGTTTCCCCTTTGAACGCACTCATAACCGTAATATTATTCCTGTAGGTTAATCATAATATACATAATCACATCCTTGTAAAAACAAAACACAATAAAGGGGTGAGCTCAGATGCTCAGTACAGATAATAATAAAGAACAAACAATCATAAATAAGAATAAACATTTAAGGCAATGTATAAGATTAAACAAAAGACTTTTAAATTTAAACATTAGCATGATATATAAAATATAAATCAAATAATTAAATTTACTTATTCACATGGATATTATACTATTCTATGTGTAATATCAATACATAATTTCATAATGATGGAATATATAATGTCGGACTTCATAACAACATATTCAAGGACTCCTGCCAAGACTACAAATAATTTTTTTTCAAGGACTTGTTCCAAGAGACTATTTTGTATCATGAGACCTTCCTATTCATAAAGGGGCTATAGAGGGCCCTACCCATCACTTAAAACATCAAATTCATTCTTAATATAAAAAGTTTGAAACATAACATAAAAATTTGAATTAAAAATATCATAAGAAAAGTTAATACATTAACTAGAAAACTTGATTTGTATAATAAATAGCTCATCCACACTCAAACATATCATATAATACTCAATACAATATGTAAGATTTTATCATAATAAAACAACTTCAAACAAGAATAAAATCTAGCAAAGGATAAAGACATATGAAAAATAAAAAATATCTGTGAGAAATATCTCCTTCTATTTTGAAATAATTTAAAATTTACATAATTAAAAAAGAAAACATTTATTTTGAAAATATTCGTATTATCTTTTAAGGGAAGATTAAAAGTTTTATAATGGCATAAAATAGGCGCACCCTCTATATAAGTAAAAAACCATTTTTTCCTTAATTTATTGAAAAGGTCATAAAGTTCCTTATTTGGAAAGAAACATAAAGATTACTTTCAATCCATTTTGTAAAAATTCTAAAAATATTATAAATGAATTTAACCCAAAGTCTAGTAAATAAATAAAAACTTTTTGAAATACATTTTTGAGAAAATCGAAGGTGGATGATAAAGAGGACCCAGTGGATACTCACGTATAAATAACCATGGATAGAAAAGAGATTGTCAAATCAAACCTTACCTTGTACTTTTCCCTATTTTCAGGTAATTTAAACTCCTATATAATGTGTAAATAATTTTTATTAAATTATACAGGAACCGCATACATAAATATGATATCATATATGATCCTATAATATTTCATTGTTAATATTTTTTCAGTAGTACCATTGTTTCGAGTGTTAACATATTCATTTTCCTTTATATATTTTTTTTGAACAAGTCATGTTTGTTATGGAGGGGATGTATTTTATTCATATCCATAATGATTTTATGTCCTTAAATATTACTTTTAATAATCAAATGGAAATTATTCTTGAATGGTTATGAAGGGGAACAAAATCTCATCGTGTCATGGAGACAGTTATCGTACGTACGCACGAGCGATAATAGAATTTTCTTAGTGTTGAAATAGTTTTTAATTGGATGGTCTATTATATATACAGAATGAATAACATGTTATATTTATTATTTACATCATGTATAATCATTATTATACCCATTCAAATAACGAAGTGTTTAATAACAAAATACACCACGATGTGGAGATAGTAAGACGTACTCACACATATATGGTGACATTGCCATTTATAGGATGGATAGAATAATGAATATGGTTGTAAAATATATATAAGAAAATATTATTATGTATAAGGTAAAATATATATTATTTTAGTATGGAAAAAACAAATAAAGGGGTAGTGGAAGAATAAAAGAACATTAAAAGAGGTGATAAAATAATTACCTCTTCTATGGGTGCTTCCTTTTGATTTGAACAAAAGTGCTCCATAATAATGATTTATATTCAAATTATGAAATCTAGGGTTCATTTAGGATAGTTTTGAGGTTATTTAAGAATGTTTTTGGAATATACAAATATCTTTGGATGTGTGAATTTGAGAGAAGGGGACATTACCTTCTATAAGAGTGGTGAGGGGAACTTTAGGAAAAGCATGAAATATTCATTTATTATAAAATCATATTCGGTTTCTAATACCTCCAAATGGAATTATTTTTAGGTTAATGGGGGGAAGGGTCTACATACTCTAAAAAAATAGGTTTCAGACCAGTTTAGGTCACCATATTGTCCTTATCCTTTATATTAAATTCTTTGTTAAATAGTTTAACATTACCTTGTCTCCTTGTAGTTTTATGTGACATGGTTAATAAACATACTATAAAATGAAAATAAAACATAAAGTGGTTCATTAATTAAATATATAATCTTAACTAAGTCCATTGTATGAATATTATATTTCTAAAAGTATTATAACATTTAATAAAATAGTATTTGTTTTAAAAACACATTTTTGTCAATTTCGAAACGATTTTCGATTTGTTTTTTGTGAAAGTCATAAAAATATGATTTATTGGAAGAAAATACATTTAATCATCCATATGAATTCATGATAAACTATAAAATTCATTTAATTCATCAAAAGTTTCATTTTACCTTTATTTTAATATTTAAAACATCAATTATTTAAACTATTAATTAAAAAGGTAATTACTGCATCACTATTATGTCATAAATAAATAAAATTATTTAATGTCTGAAATTTATAAATAAAATACAAAGATTTAGGAAAAACTATTTATCTTTATAATGAATATTTATGGTCAAATATATCTTATCTTTATAAATATATTAAAAAATTTTTAGTTCTTAAACATTGAATTTATCACTTTTAAATCTTCTGTAAATAAAATATAATAAATGTCATAATCTAATAAAAGTGGATAAAAAATGACCATATTTTTTTGTAATGTTTAATTTGGTGTAAAAAAACTTATGCAATAGAATTAGGACATTTTTAGTGTAATCATAATATCATTTTTACCATTAATTACCCTATTTACATCTAACAGTGGTAAACAAAATTTTAATTTACTATTCATAAAAAATTATTTTCATCCTATTGAACCAAATTTTACTTAATGATTTAAACTGTGTCAGTTTACTTTTGAAATTCAATTCACAAAAGTGGTAGAATTATTTTTTATGTAGATTTGCAAATGTTCCTAGATGGTTGGTAAAAGAAGTTAAAAATTTCAATAAAATTTTATAAATCTAATCTTATTATAATATGACACCAATGAATTAAATTGGATTAATGTAGGTATTATGTATCTATTTTTACTTAAAAATAAATTTTACATAATTATCTAAATAAAATTTTTGTTTTAACCAATAATGTAGTGTTTTTCACTATTCATCCAAAATTGAAAGTTATCAGAAAAATATCAATTATTCATCATAAGATAATTTGGATATTCCATGTTCAAAAATAAAGGACATTTTTTAAAATAAAATTAATAAAATTTCATGTACTCTGTATTACTAATCATAAAATCTTTTTAAACTGCATGTTTGATTGGTCGTGTTGTGCTAGAACTCGAAGCTGCAAACATCACAAGCTATTGCATTATTCAAAGGGAAGTGTATCGTGAATGCTTGGGGTGTTATATAGAACTCCATTAACAATACTAAATTACTCCTTATAACATAAAACATCAAGGTATAACTTGTGATAATACATTATAAAGGGGTAAGCTATAAATCCTAGTTTGAGAATAAACATGGAAAAAGTGATACATGTTAAAAAACACATATATCAATGAGGGATAAAAGGGGCAAGAATAATAAGGCCTGATATTACAAGATAATAATAACATGGTAAATTTGGAAACCACATGATACACTAAATAATAGACATAGGTCAATATAAAATCACAAGTTCTAAGAAAGAAACATTATGTCGTACATGGTACTCTACATCGAGCTTAAATGAACAACAAAATATTGTTATTTAAATGTTTCCATGATAACCTACATGGTGTACTGGTGGGATTGAGAAATATTAAATAAATTATCAAAATATGGTTTACTTATGTTTATATAATGATTTATTGGTTGAAATAATTATTATAAATGGAAATAATATCAATTGAATATGAATGATGGGTTTTTATAAAAACCTATTTAAAAGATAATAATTATTATTATAAAATATTATCTCCCTTTTTGGATTTTATTAATGAAATATAAACTCAATGGTAGGTTTAAAATTTATATTTATTGTTTTATAGACAATATGTAACAACAAAATCAATTTTAAGCATGAAGTAACTTATTTAAATGGATATTCTACTAGTCAAATAATCACTAGTAATATTAATAGCTAATTTCATTAAGCTAGAATACTTAATTTCGGACACCATAACCACATAGTAAAGGCCTCTTTCTAATACTAAATATAAAATTAATTTTAAACCCAACATTGAGTTTATATTTCATTAATAAAATCCAAATGAGTGATATTATTTTATAAAAAAAATTATTATCATTTAAATAGGTTTTCATAGAAACACATCTTTCCTATTCAATTGATTTTATTTACATTTTTAATATTTTTAGTAAACAAGGAATCATTATATAAACATGCATACAAAATATTTTTATAATTTAGTTAATATTGTTCACTCATACTATTACAACATCTATGATATTATAGTAACATTTAAATAATAATATTTAGTTGTTCATTTAAGCTCAATGTCGAGTATCATGTATGACATAATGATTCTTTCTTAAAACACTAGATGTTACATTGAAATATGTTTATAATTTAGTGTTTCAAGTTTTTTCCAAATTTTCCATGTTATTATTATCTTGTAATATATGGCCTTATTATTCATGTTCCTTTTATCCCACGTTGATATATGCGTTTCTTAACATGTATCAATTATTCTATGTTTATTCTCATACCAGGATTTATATCTTAACCCTTTATTATGTATTTAAAAAAGTTATCCCTTGATGTTTTAAGTTAGGATGTGTATTTTTGGATTGGTATTGGAGTTCTCAATAACACCCCAATCTTATACAATACGGTTCTCTTTGAATAATGTAATAGCTTGCGATTTATGTAACATCGAGTTCTAGAACACCACGACTAGTCCAACTAGCAGTTTAAAAATAATTTATGAATAGTAATACAAACTATTGGAAATTTAATAATTTTTTATTTCAAAATGGACTTCATTTCTAGATTCGAAATATCAAAATTAACTTAGTGTGAATTTTAGGTTTTTTTCTGAAAACTTTTAATTTTTGATGAATAGTGAAAACACTGCGTTATTGTTTAAAAAAATCTTTTTATTTAAATAATTAATTTAAATTTAATTTAATTTTAAAATAGATACATGATACCAATATTAATCCAATTTAATTCATTGGAGTCATTTTATAATAAGATTATATATATATAATTTTATTTAATTTTTTAATTTCTTTTACCCACGTTCTAGGAACATTTGAAAATCTACATAAATTTTTTTTACCGCTTATATGAATTTAATTTAAAAAATTTGAGACACATGTTTGATATTATAATTTAATATTTTTTCAATAGGATGAAAATAATTTTAGGTGAATAGTAACTTTTGAATTTTATTTTCACGATTAAAAGTAAATAAAGTAATTAATGGTAAAAATGATATTATAATTACCCTAACACATGTAATAATTATATTGGATATGTTTTTAGACCAAAATAATCATTAGGACATAAATATGATATTTTATGATCCACTTGGATTAGACTACGACATTTATTATATTTTATTTAAAGAAGAGTAAAACGTGTTAAATTCAAAGTTTAACAACTCAAACATTTTTAATATAGGGTTAATCATAATATAAATTCGACTAATTATATTCACTAGAACGTTTAAAAGATTTCCTACATCATGTTATTTAATTTATAATTTTTAGACATTAAATAATTAAATTTATTTATAAAACATTGAAGATGCAGTGCTTACATTATTAATGAATGATAGGCATAATGGATGTTATAAAAATTACAATAAATATAAAATGAAACATTTGATACCATAAACAAAATTCTAGTTGGATATGACATTTTATGTTTTATTAAATGTTTTTTGGGAGAAATAAGATTGTTATAAATTTTAAAAAAACCAAATACTAAATAGTGTCAAAATTGAATTATATGAGTTTTAAAAAAAATACTATTATATTAAATTATATAATACTCCAAAATTTAGGATTCAGACAAAGGGAATTGATAAGATTTGTTATTTCAATAATGATATAATTTAGGTTCTCTTGGAATTTTATAGTATGTTTATTAACCTTGTCAAATAAAAATACATGAAGACATGGTAAATATTAAACAATTTAACTAAGAATTAAATCTAAAAGAAAAGCATACTATGGTATCATAAACATTTCTAAAACCTATTGGTTGATATTATTTCGACCCAAACCTAGCTTATCCTATAAATAAATCCATTTCGACATATTAGAAACCTGAAATGATATTATAATAATTTAATATTTAACAATTTTCCTAAAGTGATCGTCACCTCTCTTATAAAAGGGTGCTTCCAATTCTCTAGAATTCACTCCTCCAAAGATATTAGTCTCAGAAAAACCCTACTCAAATCTCCTCCCAACTACCTTCAATTCATCCTAGAGGCCTTACATTGATCAGATATCCATCCTAGTGATCCCTTTTGTTCAATTGAAAAGAAAACACCCGAAGAGGAGGTAATTATTTCATCACCCCTTTTAATCATTCTTTCTTATTAAACATCCTCTTTCTTTGTTTTTTCCATTATAAAATAATATATACAGTACCTTATACATATTGAGATGTTATTATAGATATGTTACACCCATATTCATTGTTATATCCATCATATGAATGGCAAAGTCACCATACGTGCATATGTACGACTTACCGTCTCCGCGACATGCTACAGTTTTTTATTCAACAGTTCATTATTAGTATGGGTATAATAATGTTTATAATTGAGTTAAATATAAAATAAAACATGTTAATGATTATTTTTATATAACATTCTATCATATTATTACTATTTTACAACTAATAGAATGATATTATCGCTCATGCGTAAGTACGGCCTACCGTCTCTACGACCTGATGAGATTTCATTATCCATCATTACCATTAAAGATTAATTTCCATTTGATGATTAAAAATAATGTTTAATAATTTAATATCATTCTATATATAAATTAAATATATCTTATCCCTAATAAAATAGACTTACAAACGAAAACATATAAGGGAAAATAAATCAATTAACAATCAAAACAATGATACTACTGAAATATTATTAACAAAAAAATATTTTAGGATCTTATATAATATCAAATTTATTTATGTGGTTCTTTTATAATTTAATAACAATTATTTAACCATTATACAAGAAGATAAAGTCCACTTGAATAAGGAAAAGTACAAGGTAAGTGTTAATTTCACAATATTTATACTATCTGAGGTTGTTTATACGTGAGTATATACTGAGACTTCTTTATTATCTACCTCTGTGTTTCTTAAAAATGTATTTCAGTACAATTTTATGATTTACTAGAGAATAATTTAAAGTCATTTATACCCTTTTTTATTTTTTATATAATAGTTTGAATGTAATCTTTCTGTTTCTTTCCGAACAAGGTACTTTATGACCTTTTCGAAAAATTATGGGAAGAATGTTTTTTATCCTAAATGGTAGGTGAAACTATTTTCCACCATTATAATCCTTCGAATCATCCCTAAAAATTTATAATAATATTTTAAAAATAAATTTATTACTTTATAATTAAATTAATTTTAAATGACATCAAAATTTAATGATATATTTCTCTCAAATAGTTTTGAATTCATCTATGTCAACATCATTTGTTGGATTTTATGCTTGTTTTAAGTTGAATTATTATGATACAATATTCCATATTGTATTGAATTTCTTTTGATTTGTTTTATTGTGTATGTGATACATTTATTACATTTATTGTTTATGGTTAATGTATTAACATTTCGTATGCAAGTTTTAATATGAATACTTTTGTTACATTTCATGATTTTCATATGAGAAATGCATTGGACGTACTTTGTGACGGGTGATGCCCTCTATTACCCCTTCATGAATCGGTAGGTATTATGAGAAAAAATATTGTCCTGGCACAATTCCTTAAAAAATTATTATTTTTAGTCATGGAACGAGTCCTTGACTATGTATTTATGATGTCTGACATTATGTATTCCATCATTACGAAATTAGTTATTGATATAACATGTGATTATTCCACTAGTAGAAAATCAATATGAATAAGTAAACAGAATTATTTTATATATATTTTCCATATTATTATAACATTTATGTTTAAATTTTTTTTTGTCTTATACATTTACATAAATGATTATGCTTATTTATGATAGTTTATACTGTATTGTTATCCTTTCTGAGTATCTGAAACAATGATACTACTGAAATATTATTAACAATGAAATATTATGGGATCATATATGATATCATATTAATGTATGTTGTTCTCTATATAATTTAATTACAATGATATAACCATTATATAGGTGGTTAACATACCCTCGACAAATGAAAAGTACAAGGTAAGGGTTAATTTTATAATCTCTATTATCGGTGATAGTTTATACGTTAGTATCTCCTAGGACCTCTTTATCATCCTTATCCATGTTTTATAAAAAATTATTTCAAATTTTTTTTATTATTTACTGGACTATGGGTTAAATTCATTAATAAGGTTTTTTGAATTTTTATAAAATGGTTTGAAAGGACTCTTTCTGTCACTTTGCAAACTATGTACTTTATGACCTTTTCGAAAAATTAAAAAAAGACTGTTTTTTAACTAATATGGAAGGAGTGGGTATATTCTGACATTATAGACCTTAGAAGCTTCATTTAAAAAAATATAATAATATTTTCAAAATAAATGTTTTTTTTGTAATTACATTACATTCAAATGATTTCGAAATAGAAATAGATATTTCTCTCAAATAGTTTGGATTTCATCTTTATCAACATTCTTTCTTGGATTTTATGTTTGTTTGAAGTTGATTTATTATGATACAATATTTTATATTGTATTAAATGTTTTTTATATGATTGACTATCGATATACTATTATTTATACCATTCATGGTTTATGGTTAAATTATTAACATTTCATATGCTAGTTTTAATACGAATGTTTATGTAATGTTTCAACCTTTTAATATGAAGAATGCATTGGACCTAGTTAGTGACCGGTGGGGCCTACTATAGCCCATCGATGCATTGGTATGTCTCATGGGACAAACTAGTGTCTTGGAACAAGGTATTAACAAAATTATTATTTGCAGTCTTGGCACGTGGCCTTGACTCTGTGGTTATGATATCCGACATTATGAATTCCACCATCTTGAAATTAGATATATATATTACATGTGATTATTCGAACAGTAGAATATCGATGTGAATAAGTAAAAGACATTATTTTATTTATCATTACCATATGAAGTTGATTTTTATGTTTAAAATTCTTTTGTTTTAGTCTTATATATTTCCTTAAATAATTATGCTTATTAATGATAGTTTCGTCAATATTGTTATCCTTACTGGGCATCTATGCTCACCTCTTTCAAATGATTTATTTTTTCTAGGATGCGAAGATGTATATTATGACGATCCTATAAGAATAGGCTAGGATATATGAGTGTGTTCATAGGGGAAATAATGTTTTAATTTTTCCACTTCATAATGTAATGTAAAACTTATGTATGTATCTAGTAATTCTGAGGATACAAACTAATAAATATATCGAGACTTGATCTCTTGAGACCATGCCAATGTTATGTAACAATGTAGCGACTTTGGTAACTAGTGTTGGGGGGTTACTCTTGGTATGAGAGGATGATTAGTACAATCATTATAAATTATTTTTATAAAAAATCTGATTAGAGAACATTACCCAAAGATAGATTTTGAATATTCGTATATAAGAACATCCAAAATTTTTGGTAATGTAGATATTAAGTGGGTTTTCCTAGAAATACATCCCTTTCAAGATACTACAAGTGGAATTGGTTCTGGCACAGATCTACCTAAGAGTGAATAGTCCGACATGGAGGTTAAGGCTCGACTGGGGGTATCTAGGTTCATGAAAACAGGCTTTACTACGCACCTGGTTTGACACTCATAAGTGATATTATTTTGTTAATTAAGATTTTTTTACAACCCCTTTTGAATGATTTATGATTAAATACTTTCACAAGGAAAACATTTTTTTGATTTTGGATTATATGCATAAACTGTTCAATTTATGTTACGTATTTTACTAGTTTGGAATTATTTTTTGTGATTCATAAGCTAATCTATTGTATGACATTATTTCCAAATTGTGCCAAGTGGAAGGAGTGGAAACCACATCAACACACGTAATCCATGTAGAGATTTCTCTACAACTCAAGATAATTATTGTGGAGCTAGTGAAGTAACTGGTGTGGAACAACTTATAGCATACTGGGGACACTCACTTAGGTTATGAATAATAATCTTACCCATATGGAGAACCCTGATCCACAATGTAGAGGATTAATGTTTGACTGCTTGATGAGGAAACAACCACCGACATTCAATGGGACTACAAATCCATTTTTATCTAAGCAATGGATACGTTATTTAGAGAAAATATTTCATGTATCGGGGATTATAGAAAGGGAAAATGTTGTCATGGGAGTTTATCTCCTTACAAGAGATGCAGATCAGTGGTGGTCATTGGATCAAAATATAAAAATGTATGACAAGGTTTCTAATATTTAATGAAGGGAGTCTGAAGGTATTATCTTAGAAAAATAATTTCCTCGTGATCATTGAGCAGATATGGAAATGAATATTCTATGTCTGAGTCAATATAAGGATGAAAATGACTCAAAGTACGAAGCTAACATTATAAAGTTAACAATGTATCCTACATATTATATATGTAACCCATGAAGTAATATTGATCTATTTTTTTATCAGTGCATTTCATATCTCTGTTGAGAATTAGTCTCAAAATAATTCTCATCATATGAAGATATAGTCTAATTTTCTATCAAGATAGAAAATATATTCTCTAAGTCTAAAAACATAAAATAATTCAATAGAAGAATAGATTTTCTGAACACTCTGAAATAGAAATAAGGGAAATAAAGGAAAAGTTTAATTTCCTCCCTATAGTATGTTTGGGAAGAAACACCCTGGTACTTGCTTGAAGGTAATGCTATTTTGTTACCAAGGTGTAGAAAACGTCTACCAAGATTGTGATTGAAAGGGGAAGAATGAGGATGTAAATGTTGAATTCTATAGTTGTAATAAAAGGCGGCATTATGGAAATGAATTTCTTAAGCATTAGGAAAATATACCTCAGAAAAGGGCAAGGGAGAAAGGAAAAGAATATGCAATCACAACATCAGAGGTTTAAGTTCCTAATGATGTGCTGGCATGTATATTAATCATTTCCTCAAATTTATCCAATTCTTTATTTAATTATGGATCATCTAATTCATTCATATATTCACAATTAGTTACAATAATGTCATATAAACGTGCTTTATCGGCTGATCTCATCATCATACCCATTATTGAATATGATATTATATTCTGTATTGATTGTCTTTTGGACCATGATGTGAAAATTTATTGAAATAAGAATGAGGTTACAATTTTTTATAATGAAAATGAATACCATATCATTGGAGAAGAAACATACCAATATGATTGTCACCTAGATCCACCCCTAGTAGCTCAACTAATTCAATTATTACGGAGGAATAGAGTGAAATAACTAAAGGTGAGGAAATGAATATTCAAATAGAGGATTTAACTATTTTTCAAGAATATGTTGATGTGTTTTTAGAGGATTTACCTAGATATACTCAAGAAAACGAAATTGATATTTCAATTGTCTTAATTTTGGGTTCATGGCCCATATCAAAGACCCCTTATAGAATGGACCCTGTGGAATTAGCAAAAATAAGGTAAAAACTTGGGGAATTGAGTAAAAAAGTATTTATTTTCCCTAGTGTTTCTCTACAGAGAAACCCTATTCTTTTTGTTAAGAAGAAAGATTGATCTATGAGGTTGTTCATTGACTATAGAGAGATCAATTCTATAACAATAAAGAACAATTATCACCGACCTTGAATTGATGATTTATTTGTTCAACTTCATAGATCTCAATATTTTTCAACGATTTACCTTCTATATGTATATCATTAGTTGTGCATGAATAATGAATACATTATAAAGATTGAATTTTGAACTAGGTATGGGAATTATTAGTTTACAGAAATTCCTTTTGGACTGATTAATTAACCATCTTTTTTCATGGATCTAATGAATAATTTTTTTAAAGAATATTTGTATGATTTTTTAGTGAAATTTATTGATGATATCTTGGTATATTCCAAAAGATACAAAGATCATGAAAATCACTTTCACACTATTCTTAGAACTCTTATAAGAAAAAATTTATATGGGATGTTTAGAATGTGTGAATTCTGGCTTCAAGTGATTTCTTTTCTTGTGCAGATTGACTATAAATATGGAACATCTGTTGATCCTTCAATGAAAAAGAAGATCAAATAATGTCCCACACCAATGAGTATAACTTAGGTACATAATTTAATTTGTTTTTAGGTTATTATTGGTGTTTGTTCTGGACTTTTACCCAATTGGTAAACCCATTTACCAAGATCACACATAAAGGGTATAAATTTTATTGGAATAAAGAGTTTGAATAATTTTTTTAAGAATTTAAGAAAAGAAAAGTCAATGATCAAATATTGACTATATAAATTAAGGAAATGGACTATATGTTATTTATAGTGATGCTTCAAAGAATGGACATGGTCGTGTCATTATGCAGAATGATAGAGTTATTGACTATGCGTCACAGTAGCTAAAAAATCAAGAAAAAAACTATCCTACCCATGATTCTGATTTATATTTTTTAATCTTTTCTCTTATGATATGGAGACACTATTTCTATGGTGGAAATTCTAGATATATACTAATCACAAGAGTGTGATGTATATTTTCTGGTAGAATGAACTCAACATGAGGCAAATACAATGGCTTGAACTACTCAACGATTATGATTGAAAAATAAACAGCCACTTGGGGAAGGATAATAAAGTGATATATTCTTTGAGTAGAATGGATCATGTTGTTCTGAACAAGATGTTGTTTGAAAGGAATCCTATATTCATAAATCTTGAAAAAATAGATATGGGCATAGTCATGGAAGATGAAACATCAATAATATTTTATATGGTTTCCAATCCTTATTTACTATAAAATATAGAATGTTCTTAAACTGATGGCAAGGAGTTTTAAAAGAACATTAAAGCTGTGAAAGATGAGTGATTGACTGACTTTTTATATGATGATGGAATTTTGAAATTTGGGAAGATACATTGTGTTCCTACTATACGTGATATAAAATGGGAATTGTTGGATGATACTTATAGCTCTAATTTCTCAAAACACCTAGGTGGGACTAAGATATATAAGGATTTGAAGGAACATTTTTTCTTGCACAACATGGAGAGGTATATTGCTAATTAGGGGTCAATATGTATGGTTTGTCAACAAGTGAAGGTTGGAAGATGAAATCCAGGAGGATTCATGCAACCTATTCCAATACTTGACTGAAAATTGGATGATTTTACGATGGAATTTGTGATGGGGCTACCAAAGACTCCTAGGAGGAATAATGAAATATGGGTCATTATTGATGTTCTTACCAAGTCAGCATAGTTTCTTTCTATTAAAGAAGATTTACCACATGAATTTTTATCAAGACAATATAATAATAAATTTTTAAGTCTTTATAGTGTACCCCCAATCGATTTTTCAAATCATGATACCCATTTTACATAATTATTTTGGAAAAGTCATTACAAATACCTATATAGTGAACTTCGTTTACGCAATTCCTACCACCCTCTAATAGATAGACAATAATAACATACTATTCAAACCTTAGAAGAGAAATTTAGATATTACTAACTTGATTTTCAAGGTATGTAGGATCAGTATTCACCTCTAGTAGAATTTTCCTATAACAATAGCTTCCATTTAGGGTTTAAGATGGCAATATATAATGATTTGTATAGAATGTGATGTCACACAACAACATGTTGGGATGATGTTAGTAAGATAAAATTCTTATGCCCAAAACTTGTTGAGGAAACAATGTAAAAGGTGAAGATTATCCAAACCAACAACAAAGAAGATTGAAGTAGGAAAATAGTTATGTCTATAACCAAATGAAGGATTCATAATTTCAAGTATGTGATCATATTTTCATGATGGTATCTCCATTGAAAGAGTGTTATATGATTCGGTAAGAATGAAAAATTTAGTCCCATGTACATCATTCCTTTCAAAATTCTAGAACGAATTGGAGTTGAAGCTTACCATTTTGAAATTCATCCAAGTATCTCTGAAGATCATGATGTGTTCTATCTATCACTGATGAGAAAATACATTCTTGACACAACACATGTAGTCACCTATGAAGAATCTGTCTTATTGTGAAGAGCCTTTCAATATTCTTCATACCAGAGAACAAGTTTTGAGAAACAAGATGAATCTTCTGGTAAAATATCATTGCAGAAACCCTAAAATGGAATAGGCAACGTAGGAACCTGTGGAACCTATGATGAATATCCACCAGAATATTTTTTGTTGTAATATTCTATAAATTTCTTGGAAAAAATTATTTTATGGATGGAAGAATGTAACACCCCAATCTTCCTTGGAATGCTTCTTTTTAAATATTGGAATATCTTGCGATTTATGAAACTTCGATTACTAGCACACAACTACTAATAAAACTAGAAGTTAAAAAGAAGAAATTAATAGTAATACCCACATATTTAAATTTTATTA
Organism: Viscum album; assembly: GCA_963277665.1. Taxonomy (NCBI): domain Eukaryota; kingdom Viridiplantae; phylum Streptophyta; class Magnoliopsida; order Santalales; family Viscaceae; genus Viscum; species Viscum album. The sequence continues at coordinate 899,791,249 of OY728138.1, forward strand.
ACTTTATTATTCAAAATGGACTACATTTTTGGATTTGGAATAACAAAATTAGCTTAGGGTGAATTTTTCATATTTTTATGAAAACATTCATTTTTTGATGAGTAGTGAAAAACACTATGTTATTATTTAAAACAGATTTTTTGTTTAAAAAATTATTATAAATTCATTTTAAAGTCTAAATAGATACATAATACCTACATTAATCCAACTTAATTAAAATGATTAATTTTATAATAATATTAGATATATAAAATTTTATTTAAAATTTTAACGTCTTTTACCCACCTTATCGAAACATTTGAAAATCTACATATAATGTAATTTTATCACTTCTTTGAATTGAATTTCAAAAATACAAGAGACACGGTTGAAATCAGTAAGTAAAATATTGTTCAATAGGATGAAAATATATTTTGGTGAATAGTACGTTTTGAATTTTATTTAATATGATTAAAAGTAAAGAGGTTAATTAAAGGTACAAATGATATTATAATTACCCTTACACATGTTTTAATTGTATTGGATAAGTGTTATTCGACCAAAATCATATGAACGAAAAGAAATGATAATTTTTGTTCTACTTGGATTAGTTTAAAACATTTATTATATTTTATTCAATGAAGAGTAAAATGAGTTAAATAAAAAATTTAATAACTAAAACATTTTTATTTTTTAGACCTTAGATATTTAAATTTATTTATGACTCAATGATGATAGATTAATTACCTTATTAATGAAAGTTTAAAATAATTGATGTTATAAATATTAAAATAAATAAAAATTGAAACTTTTAATTACACCAACAAATTTAAAAATTGAATATGAAATGTTAGGTTTTATTAACTATATGTTGTTTGATAAAATCAGTTTTCTATGATGTTCATAAAAAAACTATATAGTTCCAAAATTGACAACAATGAGTTTTTAAAACAAAACTATTTTATTAAATGATAGAATACTCCTAAAAATCTGAAATTCATCCCAATAATATATATAACGTTTAATATTTCACTAAACAACCACTTTATGTTCTCTTGTAATTTTATAATATGTTTATTAACCATGTAATACGAAAATACAATGAGACATGGTAAATGTTAAACTATTTAACAAGGAATTAAATATAAAGGATATGGTTAATATGGTGACATAAACATGTCTAAAACCTTTTTGTTGAGAGTATTTCAACACATAAACACCCTATACACTAAATAAATCCATTTGGAGTGATTATAAACTTAAGATGATTTTATAATATATTAACATTTCAAACTATTCCTAATGTGCCCCTCATCTCTCTTATAAAAGGGTACATCCACTTCTCGCAAATTCACACCTCCAAATCCATTTTTTTCGGCCCACCCCTACTCAAAGCTTCTCCCAACTACCCTCAGATCAATCTAGATGCCTTAATTTGGCCACAAATCCATCCTATAGAGACCTTGTGTTCAAATCAAATAGAATCACCCGAAGAAGAGGTAATTATTTAATCACCTCTTTTAAAGTTATTATTTTCATAAGCATCCTATTTCATTGTTGTCTTATTATTAAAATAATAAATATTGTACCTTCTACACTATGAGATGTCATTATAAATATGGTATGACCATATTCATTAATTTACCCATCCTATGAATGACAAAGTCACCATACGTGTTTATGCATGGTTTACCTTCTCTACATTGTGGTCTAGTTTGTTATTCAACACTTCATTATTCTAATTGGTATAATTATGATTATAAATGATTCAAGTAATAAATTTAACATGTTAATTATTTATTATATATAATTTACTATCCAATTACATTTGATTTCACAACTAATAGACTGATATTTTTACTCGTGCATACGTACGACATACCGTCTCCACAACGTGATGAGATTTTGTTCCCCATCATAAAAATTCTAGAATATTTTATTTTTTATGATTAAAAGTAATTTTTTAGAACGTAATAACTTTCTTGTATATGAGTCAAATACATTCTATCCATAATAAAAAATACTTAAATAAGAAAACATATAAAGGAAAACGAATCAGTTAACACATGACACAATTATACTACTGAAATATTATAAACAAAGAAATATTATAGTATCATATTTATGTATGGCGTTTTTCTATAATTTAAAAAAAATTATTTAACCATTATACAAGAGTTAAACATATCCTCAACTAAGGAAAATTACAAGGTAAGGGTAAATTTTACAATCTATTTGTTATCCAATGTTGTTTATACATAATTATATACTAGAACCTCTTTATCATCCACATCCATGTTTCTTAAAATGTATTTCAAAATAATTTTTATTATTTTACATAATATGGGTCAATGTAATTTATTCCCTTTTTTGAGTTTTTAGAAAAAAATTTCAAATTAATCCTTCAATTTCTTTCCAAACAATCTACTGTTTGACCCTTTTGAGAATTTAATGGAAGAATGTTTTTTAAACATAAACAACATGTGCATCTATTTTCTGTCATTATACACTTTATAAGATTCCCTTACAATATTAAAGGAATATTGTAAAAATAAATTTTTTCTTTTATAATTATGTGAATTTTAATTATTTCAAAATATGAAAAGTTATTTCCCTCATATAGATTTGATTTCATCTATGTCCACATCCATTGATGGATTATACCCTTGTTTGACGTTGACTTATTATGATAAAATCTTCCATATTGTATTGAATGTTTTGTGATATGTTTGATAGTGGATGTGGTATTTTTAATACCATTCATTTTTTATGGTTAAATTTTTAACATTTCATTTGCTAGATTTAATACAAATGTTTATGTTTTGTTCATACTTTTCAAATGAGGAATTCATTTGACATAGTAAGTGATGGGAGAGGCTCTCTATTGCCCCTTAATTCATCGGTAGGTCTCATGAGACAAACTACTATCTTGTCACATGGCCTTGACACAATTATTATTTGTAGTCTTGGCATGGGGCCATGACTATGTGGTTATGATGTCCGAAATTATGCATTCCATCATTATGAAATTAGATATTTATATTAAATGTGATTAATCGACTAGTAGAATATCCATGAGAATACGTAAATTGAATTATTTGATTTATCATTCCCATATTATGCTGACGTTTATGATTAAAAGGCTTTTGTTTTAGTCTCATACATTTACTGAAATTATTATTCTTATTTATGATATTTTCTGCTAATTTTTTATCATTACTAAGCACCTGAGCTCACCCTGTTTTTATGTTTTATTTTTCTCAGGATGCAAATAAGAATATTACAATTAACTTGTAAGAATAGGCTAATGGATATGAGTGTATTCAAAGCAGACAAAATTTTATTGTTTTTCAAATTCAAAATGTCATGTAAAACTTATGTATGTATCATGTACATCCAAGTCTACTAATCTAATTAGTCTTTTGAGACTTGATCTCTTGTGATCATGCCAATGTTATGTAACAATGCACCAACTCAGGGAAATTAGGGTCAAGGCATTACAATCTCAATAAATATGTTTTTTTCCTTATTTAATGTTGTAATGTAATGTACCTAATTTTCAATGAAACTAGATATCTCGATCATATGGGTTGTCATAAGTTTATTCTTATTTAAAAAATCATGTATTAAGTGGAAAAAAAGAAGAGTACTATTATATTTGATGGGTCATGATATTATGAAATGATAAAATTTTTACGAATCATATTTATATTCTTTAGTTTATACTATGATAATACGATTAAGAAACCCATTTATTTAAATTGTTTTTATGACAAATGCCTTATGATATTTTTTAATGCGACATAATAAAATATTTTATTGATGTAACACATATCTCCCTCAAGTTAATTGGATAATATTTTAAAAGTCATGACATAATGATGGGAAAAAGATCTACTTGATCCACAATGAAAAATAGATCAATGTGATATATCAATAATGGGAAACAAGTGATGATTCCTGATCCAAAATGTAATGTGAAATAATTGGTTATTTCTAACATGTTATAAAATAAGAAATAATTTTAGATTTATTATTAATTGTTATTTTAAGGTCTTATATGTTAGCCCTGATATATGAAATGGTTTCTCTACATAGAATGGTTCAACATGTCTATGACATCAAAATATATTTAATGATTGATTTATGATGAGTTGTCAACATTATGGTTCATGTGTTTTAAATGATATTGTTTCATTCCATGGAACATGATTTCAATCTAGGATAGATTAGGTACGAACGTTGTATGTTTTATTTATAATCTCATACCTATATTTTTATCATATTCTTTCATTTGATCATCGATTGATACATTAGGGTTTTAAACTAATATATCATATTTTCTAACCCTTTCTCATGTTTTCATTATTTTAGTGATAAATAAATGATTATGTAGTGTACATATAAAATGTGTGATGAATGGGAAGATCGTTATGGGAGATATCGAATATCCTTCTTGAAATAAGATGATTTTTCATTTAGTCTCCATAGACAATGAACCTTTATAGTCCCCATGAATGGATTTACTGAATTTCTTGGGTATTAGTCATTTAATAAATAATATTTATGCATTAAACGCATCCGTATATATAGTTAATATCTAATGAAATTATTGGTTATTAATTAAATACTCAGATAAAAAAAATTGTCCAGATCCATCATAATATATTTATGGTTATTTCTAAGCATATTTCTATGTATATGTATAAGTATATTTATATAGATATTTATAAGGATATTAATATGGAATTGTATAAGAATTTGAAAATATTCTACATTTATGTTGATTGATAAGGAATGTTATCTATGATAAATTCCATCTTTATCTGCATAATACAAGTGGATGTGGTTCTTGAATAGTTATACTTATGTGTAAAAACATTGCAATGGTTGCATTAGGATGGTCTTGATAAATACATGGTGTATGAAAATGGCCCCATCAAAAACCTACATTGACACTCTAAAGAATGTTCATGGGAAATTTTCGAACTCCATATGAACAATATTTAAGGATTCGAATATATGATAAGTATAGAATATGTAGGATAAAACTAATTTTTCATTGATTTAAAATAAGATTTCATAGTTTAGAAAAACTATGAATGATAGTTTAATTTGATCAATAATTCATGGTGGTTATGATAACCATTTATTTAGAAAATGATGCAAGAAAGAATAAAGAAATTGGGGGTGGTGATGGTTTTCTCAAATATATACGTATATTATTTGAGATTAATTATATAAATTACCTTATAAAATGAAAATTATTTAGGATTTTTTAAATAAAATACTCCATCATTATATTTTAAATTAAAAAATAATATTCGATTAATGTATGTTGGAATGTGTTTCCTACAAATCTCAATATCCCCTAAATGGCTCAGTATGATCTTATCTTAGGAATGAATTTTATTTCTATAGATAACTCCAAAATAAATTTCTATGTATTTGAAGTCACATTTAATATTCCTTTATAACTTATGTTAATCTGTCATTGTGACGATAGATATAAAACTATTTTAGAGATTACATCCACTACAGGGGACATTATTATGAAAAAGACATCTTTATATCAAATTTTCGGGAAAAAACATAAGATAGATGATATTATTATTATTTTTGCATTTTTTTTATTGAAGTGTCTAATATTCATTAAGTGAATTAGGAAATTTATTTTTTGAAAGAACACATACTTTGAGCTACACGTATTAAAATTATTTCTTATATAATGGCCCTAGTTTGGTTGTTGGAATTGAGGAAGAAACAATATGAGAATATTAAAATTTTATTTATTAATAAATTAATGACACCTTAGAGTAAAACGTTCCTTTTTTCAATAATAATGAAGGATTGAAGTTACTCAAAATTGATTTTTAAAAAATAATCTTGAAAAAAGTCATGAATAATTATCTTCTAACCTGTATTGAGGATTTGAATGACTAACTACATGGAGATTGAAACATTTCAAATATTAAACATTATTCTTGTTGTCATCAATTATGATTTAAGGTGGATATACCAAAACACCATTGCATAAAAGATGTGGAAAATATGAGTGTATAGTTATTACATTCAATCTTACTAATTCCCTAACTATCTTCATAGATTTAATGAATAGAGTCCTTAGATATTACTAGGATATTTTTATGATATTATTTATATATGATATTATTTAATATTCAATGATAATAGAATAACATTAATAACTCCCGATGATTGTAATAATGATCCTAAGAAAGTAGAATATGAATGAAAACATCACCAATTATGAATTTTGGATGAATAAATTTTAATTTTTGGGTTATATAATTCAAAGAGGGTACATATTTGTGGATCCGTCAAAGATAGAGGCAATTGGATGTTGTTCTAGACCAACAACTGTTATTGAGATCCATTGTTTTATTTAATTATCTTGATATTATCAATATGTTTTAGACAATTTCTCACAACTACTTTATCTACCCACAAGCATCACTCAAAAGGGAACCAAGTACTTTGGAAAGATGAATGTGAGGAAAATTTCATGAATCTAAAAAGAAAAATATTTTTCACAATCATGATAACAATAAAAAACAATAGGGAATGGTTTTTAATATATAGATATTCATCCAATAAGGGATTTGGATTTTTTTATCACGTATAATGAAAATATTATTGATTATAACTCATAAAACTGATGTTTCATGAGAAAAAGTACATGAATTATGACTTGGAGTTAAATACAGTTTTTATTTCATTAAATATATAATGGAAATATAGTTATCATAAATATTGTTATATGTATCCAAATCAAAAAAAAATTATGTATATATTAACAACGGATGAGTTTAATATGTGACAAGTAAGTTGGTGGGAGTTTATTAAACACTATCATTACTCAATACCTAATAATAATAATAAATAAGAAAATATGACCAATAATTTAAGATAAATGGATCATTCTTCCTTATCATTGATGAGGATAAAAATGATCTAGTATTTTATATTTTCAAAGTATTGATATTGAAATATTTATGGCTAGCGATAAATATGATCTTTCCTAAATTAGTGTTCAAACATCTGTCCATGTGAGAATAAAATAGGAGTAGAAGTATAATATGGATCAGTAAAAGAAGTTGAAAGATATTACTATGTTTAATGTTGATTGTAATGGAATATTATAGATCAAAAACATTGATGGTTTATTTACATACCAAAAGTGAAGAATGTTCTATTTAAGGAATATCATATTTCTTCCTTCATTATTCATCATAGAATAAAAAATATGTATAGTGGTATGAAAGAGTGTTTCTGATTGGATATAATAAAGAGTTATATTGTATATTTTTTATAATAGTTCTAGGTATTTCACTATGATAAGGATATGTGATAGAGTTCTATGTATATGTTGTAATAATTACCCAAAACAAAATTTAATTGAGGAAACATCCCCATGGATTTTTTCATCAGCCTCCCCAAAACATCTAATGAGAACCATTTTATATGTGTTATTTTCACTCACCATACCTAGTGAACACACTACATTGCTAATAGAAAATATTTTTCTTAGTATCATCCTAAAAATATATACATTATGGATGTTGTAAGGTTTCATGTTTTACCTCATTATATTTTATCTTATTTCAATCCATGGGTTACCTCATTGTTTTAGAAAATTCAACAAAAGGATTTGGGCAAGAATTTTCAAATATTATATAATTTAATTCCTTATAAAAATGGTCTATTTGAGTTAAAAAATAAATATTTATAGGATATTCTAATATCTTGTTCTATGGATTTAAAAAGAATTTGGGATCAAAACCTTCATCGTTTAGAGTATTATAGTTAAAATAACATTCACTTGACTATTAAGATGGATCATTAAAAAGGAATCGAGGGAAATAATGGTAAAATCATACACATTGGGATGAATTTCATGATGAAAAGTTTTTGAGGATATATGTATATGAATAATTGGTAGAGAAGGATATACTGATTCAGCAAAACATATGTGAAAGATAGATTTCTCATAAATAATTTAATGATATTCATATGTTTTATAAGTAATTTTAATTATTTAATAATGTGTTTATATGAATTTTTCTATGGATGGTTGTTATGAGAATAAAAAATAAATTAGTTTTTTACACTTTGGTATATTTTCTCTTTCAATATTCTTGATCAGTTAGGATTTGTAACACAACATGTTTTTTTGTGAACCATTATTTTTTCAATTTTTTTTATTTCATGTGTTTCACAATTCACTATGTAATACTTTTTTTTATACTCTACACTAATATAATCTTGTTCTAGATGCAGCATTGAGTTGTATTGTGTTACACACAACACCGAGCTTCTATGAAATATCAATTAATTTTTATAATTATTTAAATAAAATAATTATAAACTATCAATTAAACCAAGTAATAATTGTTGTGATAAATAATTGTTAAATATTATTTACAATATATTTATTGAAATTAATTTTCTTTCTAAAAAAATGTGTAAAAGTTTTAATGTTTTTATTTGAAGAAAAATACTATTTTTTCAAATGATCCTCTCTTTATATCCATTTGTAGAAAATAATAATAGCAATTTAATAAAATTCTAGAACATAAATATAATAAATAAAATTTTTTAATTCATATTGTCAAAAATACAATACCTTGTGTTTTGGATATTTTTTTTCAAAAACATAATTTTTGGATGAATAATGAAAACTACTGAATTTTAATTCAAAACCAATTTACATATAAATTATTTATATAGTTAAATTTTATTTTAATTTTTTTAATGTGTAATGAGATTATATTTTCATCAATAAATCCAATTTTTTTCACTGGAACAATTTTCCCATCGAAATTGGATATGAAAAAAGTTTAATTTTATAATGATTCAAGAAAAAAAACCTGCTATCGCGACATATTTTTTGGGATTATTTTTAAATTAACTTCTCCCATTTCTATGATTGGAAATTTTAAAGTTAATTAAATTTTAATAATGTTAATAATATATAATTTCTAGTATATAAAACATATATTTGGACAAAAAAATTTAGTGAAAGAGATTTAAATTTAGTACATTGATAAAGAAGAAAATTTACTAAAAAAATACAAATCCTTAATCTTAAAGCTCAAAATAAGTTAGAATATTATCCAAAGAGAATGGAGGTTCATAGTATAACCCTATCCATCCTTATATAGATATTTTAAAAATTATTAGATCCACATTTCATTGGAAAACTATTGTTGGAATTCATTTTTTAAAAAATTCCATGAACTGAACACCTCTTTTATTATAAAAATGCTGTTAAACTTCCCTTACCCATTTATTTACCCCACTATAGCCATTTTGTCTCAAAACCATCTACCTAAATATCCTCCCAATAAACCTAATATAATATTATAATCATACATTTGGTTAGAAAACCATCCTTGGAGTCTCATAGGTGAAAACCAACAACAGTTTCCCCAAGAACAGGTAACATCCTTTCTCAAGCTCTTTTGTTTTATTTTTATTAACCAACAATAAAATTTTATTACTATATTATTTAATAATTATAAAAATATCCTAAATATACTGATATATTGTTATTATAATGATTATACATACACTTACCCACACTTCCATCTAATGTGCAATGAACTAACCAATCACATGTACAATGATCAACTGCCTCACGAAATGATGTTGTCAATTTTTTACTTTACCACCTCTAGTTTCTGGGAATTAAGATGAAAAATTATATATATATATATATATATATGATATTCAGGACTTATTTTATCTTCTACAAAAATCACACAACACAAAACATCATGCAATCCAGTTTGATTAAAAATTATACTCTCATTTGGGAACATGTGGAATATAGCCTCATCAAAGTGACATGATTCATTCACACCCTATATTGAATGTAATAATTATTTATTCATTAAATATAAATTATATATATGAAATAATAATTCTACAATATTTATTATATAATAATATAAACATATATCTCATTTACATTCATTCTTTCAAAATGATTATTAAACGAAAACAACATTCTTGTGTACGTACGACCTATCGTATCATTGAATGATGTATTCAATTTCATAGTTATATTTTTAATAAATTATTATAAATACATATATTTTCAATATAAATGATATATATTAAATGGTATAAATTTTAAATATCTTTATATAATTATGAGGACTAGAAATATAACATATTAAGACACATGTAATGAACAAAGAATATATTAATTGAAATGAAACCTTAACAAAGTAGTGTTAATAAGTGCATGATATAAATTCATATAGCTAATTATATATATTAATATGGTTCAATAGAATCTGTATTATACAATTATATTTATTATACAAGAGGTTTTTATTAGTAATACAAGAGTCAAGATTTATGGTAAAGGGATTTATATCCTTACATTTATTTCTGTGAGATTTATGGATTATTCCCAACTTATTAGTGTGTTTAGTTTATACAATTTACATGAATACACTATATTGTTTTTAACATAAAAAATATTGGTATTTACTTATCATGTTTATGATCCATATTTCACTGGGATTATGTTTCGAAAGATTCAAATCTGTAAAGTAGTTTTGTCTTATTTTTCATTCTTTATAACATTCCATAGATTTCAAAAAACATGTTTTGAAAAATGTTTTTAAAGATGGCATTTGTATACCATTTTCACCAAAAAAATATCTTGAAAGTGTATTTTTTAAATATTCCTTTATAATATTTCAATGTGTTTTCAAATGAAGTTGTTTTCTAAAAAATTTCATGATATATTTATATATTTTTAAATCATTTTCAATGATTTGTTTCTCAAAATGTTTTCGAGATTTATATATATGTTTTCAATGTGTTTTCAAGGAAATGGATTACAATTTTTTTTTTCAATATTTCTTTCTATTTTTTCATCATATTTCAATGAAATAGTTTCAAAACATTTTAATGATTTTTTATATGTTCTCAATGTGTTTTCATATTAAATATTTTCAAAATATTTTCAAGGTTTATTTAGAGGATTTCAAATAGTTTTAAAAGAAATTATTTTCAAAAAAAATCAAGATTAATTTATTTGTTTTATGTTTTAATTCAAATTGGTATTTTTTTTAAAAGAATATTTTAAATAATTAAGGATATATTCATCATGATTTATTCAAAATGATATTTAAAAGTTATTTTTCCATCTAAGATTACATCTATTAGTATTAATCATTTCTTTTTGGGGGAAATGATACATAGGTTCCATGGATATTTGTTATTTGAATTCATATGGTTTTGAAGGAATGGTGTTATTGAAACATGTTTCTGTTTCACAAGTTACATGTTTATGGAACAAATTTCATGTTCAATTGACATATGTATATGAAAACCCACTAATTTTAATGGGTTATTATTATTTAAATGATTATTCAATTGAAATTTTTTTTCATAGGTTAGGAAATTATTACATATTTATGATACCCATTTCATTTCATGGGTTATGATTTTATTGTTTATGATATTGTGGCACAAGTTTGAATGATTTAATTATGGGATGTGTTGGACCTATATGTTCCTACAATGAATTTCTTAAAGATTTATATCTCATGTTATAATTATGGAGTTAAAGTTGACAAGCTTGATACACTATAGATGATAAGTAAATATGAAACACTATGGGATTATGGGGAAACTCAGTCCACATAAGGAAGATGGGGAAACATGTTCAACAATGGGAAGTTGGGGAAACATGATCAACTATGGGAAGATGGTGAATCCCAAGACCTTACAAGGAATGAACTATGATAGGGGATGGTGGTGTGTCCTTCCAAATAGGTGTAGTCCCCAGGAATTAACCTAATAAGTATTGGCAGTGCGCCCTAATTTATTGGGAATGATATTACATGTTTATATTTCTACCATAATTCCATGTCTCATTACTATGTTAGGAATTAAAAACTCATTCTATGGATTATCATATGATTCACAACTTATAAACTACTAATAATTATTCCATGATGTATGTTTACGTTCATTGATATGCAGGGTATGATTTTATAATTGTATAAATACATCTTCATACCATTGTGCTCAGTTTGTGCTTGTATATATCCATTTTAACTATATTTATTAAATGGGGTCAACCATTTCTTTATTTTGTTTCGTAGGTTATAAAGATATATATTAATTATTCTAGAATTAAAAAAGTTTCTAGAAATGAATAACCAACTGGGAGATAATGCATATAACTTATATAATAGTGTATATGCATGCATGTTTCCATTGTCTGTAGTATAATATGGTATTTAGGTGTCTATTTGTGTAATGTATTATGTATTCCAAAAAAATTATTCAATATTAATGTATGAAAACTAAGGGTCTATTTAGTTTGTTTTAGATAAAAGGTTTGGATATATTTTAAACACTAGGACCAGATAAAATAAGCGAGAAATCTATGAACATATCTACGGATATTTCTTAGGATAAGAAAATGTATTGAAAATAGAAATTGGATTTTGTAAAAGGATATAAATACTTGTTTCCTAGAAATACATTCTTGTCTAGATACAACAATTATACATGGATTTGGCATATATGTACCCAGAGTAATAAATCTAAATAGATGTGTATGGCCTGATTCGAGCATAAAATGGTACAAGAAAGTGGTTTTCAACTAAAACCATGTTTGAATCTCATAGGGGATAAGATTTGGTAATAAAAATAATCTTCACAAACCATCTTTATGAATTGGATATTAATTTGGAATTTAATAAACAAGGATAAATCTAGGATTTCATAGATTAAGAATGGTTTAATAATTTAGACCTCATATAATTGAAATTTTATGATTATGTGGTTCCTAAATATGAAACATGATTCCTAATATATGATTTTTGGTTTTTGTTAATGGATGAAACCCGATGGAACCACATTATTTTTGATTGCAATGGAAAATGGAATGATTATCATAGTCCTCATCTCAATTATTTGTGAGCTATAATGAATATTATTGTTGTTATTCCCCAAAACATTTACCTGATATGAATCATATTAAAAATAGAAATGAGTGTAGGAGGTGGTAATGTTATATTGAGTCCTTAATTATGAAACATACAACTTCTTTTAGAAGGTGTTATGATCCACATGTTGCTGAAAAATGGATCAGTACTAGTAAAAATATATTCTCTATTTTGATTTTTATTGAAACATGATAAATTCCTTCCGGTTTTTTATCAGTTAGAAGGTGAAGTAGACAAATGGTGTACTATAATCAAGAATACGGGGAGGTAAAATGATGTTGAACCCATGTATTGCGAATGATTCAACAACATATTACTAAATAATTACATTTCTTATGTTCTTAATATGAGGGAGGAAAATATATTCATCTATTGGAAGCAAAGATATGTTGAATCTATCAGTGACTATGTGGATAATTTAAAATGAATTGCATGGTATGATTTTGGAATTATCATCCTACCCGAATGTAAATTTGACATGTTCATCAGAATCAGAAATTCATGTCTCATATGTCTGTTCCCATAAGATACTTTGGAAGATATGATGATATTTTCATTGGGAAATCAATGTTGAAATGTATGTTGGAGTTACGTAAAAATCTCATTGTTTTAATATTAAAAGGAATATAATGTTCAATGGAAAATCAAAAAAAATATGGAGAGAAGAATTTGTTCCTTCTTTTATTCCCTAAACATGGAATGTAGCATCCATGAAATTGTTTTATGGGTTATAATAAATTTTTTAGGTTTCTAAGGTAATCATAGTAAAAATTGATTTTCGTAAGTATGGGATGATGTTGGCCAAATATTTAAATAGGGGAAATGATACACATAATGATCCTACCACATTTCGGTGATTCAAATATAAGGAGGATGTGAAATATGATAACCAATTCCCAAAACCAAGGATTGGTGAAGATGATTAACTTTAGAAACCTCATAAACTAATGGAGAAGGGTAAATATCATGTGATCTATACTTATAATGAGTGTTGAGAAAATGACATGGTGAAAGGTACAATTTACATCCACAATAGAACTACTAATAACTTCTTTGATTCGGGATCTACCCCCTCATTCATATCTACTGAATTTAAAAAGGATATTAAAATTCCTCCCAAAATATTATAAGTTGAATTATATGTACTAACCCCTAATGGTATAAATATTTCATCTAATGTCTATGACATAAAATTCCACTCACCTTTTACACATATTATTAGATGATTTTAAGAATAACTAGACAACAAATAAAAATAGAGTATAATTCTATGTTTGAATAAAATATTATGTACATAAAACTAAAAAAATTGAACCAAAATAAAATATATATTATTTAATAATCAAAACGATCACATAATATTCATTGGTCCCTTACATATTCATATGATAACATGGATATTTAATGAACAAATGGTTGAGATCAAAATCCCAATAAGGGAATAATAAATTGAATAAAGAATATAACATTTGAGACAAGGCATGACATGATGATAGAAAAATCTATGCAACTTGAATAAAGATATGGAAGAATAACATATTGATTAGGGGATCATGTACTACTAGAATCATAAAAATGTAGATTTATCACATTCATGTACGACGGGTTTTAAATTTCCATTACAGACATAGGGTAATGGATTCTATCTGAAAAACCATTTTTTAAATTAGGTTATGATTAATCTCTATTTACCTCAATATAATTATTTTATATTGTTATGTATACATTCTATATTATATTTTTATGGTCCAAAACCATGTATCCAGATCATATAATCACTTTTTCTTGGGGAAATACATGTTTTAAATAGGCCATCTTCTCAATTATTCCTAAAAAGCACACATCATTATAGATAACATCCCAATTTCATACACATTTTCTAGAACCATACATAATATATTTTAATCTCAAATTATTCTTCTTAAATCAATAATATTATCTTGAAAATCCATCTGGGTACTTTTTTGGTTTTATATAGAGGAATATGTCATTTCATCTTTAATTTCTCAATAACATTTTTTATAAACTGCCCTAAAAGGATTTATTTATAATTTCTTTTTATAAATACACTTTTTACATATTTTAACTTAAATTTTACAACACTTATTATTATATATGACTATTTTCACTTAAATATTCTTATTTTTGATTTAAAACCCTTCTTTAACTGAAACCATTATGATAATCACTTTTTATCCCTTATTACATGATTATGATACACGATTATTTATATTGGAGACCCTTATGCTTGATTCTACATGTGGAATAGATATTGATGATATTGTTATATGGGTGAACCCAGATATAACTAAAATGTATTAGGAAATGTTTATTCTCATGTCAAATCATATGAAATTTTGTTGGTCTTCATCCTTGACTCATTATTCTATATGTGAGTTGGTCTCAGTGGATAACCTTGACTCATTTTTATGTCATATTGTATGTTGTTTCCATATTTATACGTTTCTTTGATAAAATGATCCCATGATCTATATGTTTGGATTTAACATATGTATTCATGTTCAATGACTTTTTTTTGTCATCAGGTTATTACTTCTAACAAATGTACTTTCCTTTATTCATAATTTTATTCCCTTAATGGGATTTGTTACACATATATTTATCATGTATTCCATAGGTTATCCTATAAAGATATAGAGGATCAAAATAATTATGGAGATCATTATGAATATTAAGATACAATATGTTTTTATATTGGTTTTATGTACACATTATTGTGAACCAAATATTCTAAATATAATAGACATTATGATCCTTGGTTTGTATTTGATAACTAGTTATAACTATAATCATAAAATAATTTGTCTAAAAGGTTGGGCCGATTATAGGATTCCTCCCTGGTTGATGTTTATGGGATTGTGATTCCTACATATCCTATAATTTTTCCATTGGGTTAATATGATGTCATGTTAGGAAATGATTAGATTTCTCTACATAAATCCCGCGTCAATTGTCTTGGAAAATATGTTACATTTGATACTTCAATCAAACCTATGATCTTAAATCAATTTTATTACAAATATGAAATTCTTATGGATATTACATCCATTATGTGTGTCTCAATTTAAATTGATAACGCATGATTATCCAATATGGTTGGATAGAACGTCTATATTGATGATATGACTATTGTTATAGAATTTTTGGATGTGTTCTCAGAAGATTTACCTAGACTTCCATGAAAAAGTGATGTTGAGTTATCTATAGAATTTCTAACTGGTTCCACACTTATTCCAAATAATCACTCTCAAATGGAAGCTGTTGATTCGCATGAATTTTAGAATAAACTCCCAGAAAACCTTGATAAGGGAGTTATTCAACCATGTGTGTATCCTTACGGTATACCTATTCTCTTTTTGAAAATGGAAGATGTAAAATGTGACTCTGAATTTTTAATTGGGTGTCAAATAAGGCCACGATCCAAAAAATCATCTTCCCCATATTGATTAATTTTTTGATCAACTACGTAGGTATCAATACTTGTTTGATATTGACCTTTATTTTTGATATCATCAAAATGAGGTTCAAGGAGGAGGGTATACCAAAGATAATATTTAGTAATAGGCATGGAGACAATGAATATATTGTGGTGCCTTTTAGTATTACTAATTACTATACTATCATCATGAATTAAAAGAATAGATTCTTTATTGATTACCTCAATCAGTTTTTGGATGTCTTTATAGATTATTTTCATGTCTATTCAATGAATAAGTTAAACAAAAAAATACCACATGAGAATTATACTCAAGACACTAATGAAGGCGATGATCTATAATTTTTTTTACAAAATGTGATATTTTGGTAAAAATGGTTTCATTTTGGGGTTACATAATCTCAAGAGATGATATATCTATAGATCAATTAGTTATATAGACGATATAAGGATGGCCTAAACCATCTATGGTGACTGAAATACGTAGTTTTCATGTACTAGTTGGATATTATCGGTGGTTTATGGATAATTTACCCTGGAGATCTAATAATTTGAACATGGTACATTGGAAATGTGAAATATACATATCAAAAGATGAATGTGATAAGAATACCTACATACTAAAGATATGGTTGGTTAGTTCACCTGTTCTTACAATACCCTATAATAGAGAATGTGTTTTAATCTATATTGATGCTTCCATATAAAGATTCGAATTACATCGTGTAAAGAATAAAATGGTTATATCATTGACACAAAACAATTTATGATTAATTAGAAAAATTACCCAGCACTTGATATAGAGTTAGCAGCAGAATGTTTTCATTAAACATATAGTGACATTATCCTTATAGAGAATAGGGACATGTATATAATTGGAAATTGATTAAATATATATTCAAACATATGCATGTTGAACATGCACATGAGAACATGGTTAGAGTTGATGAGGGATTATGACTAATAAATACATTACCTCCCTAAGAAAGAGGACAAGGTGGGTGATGCTTTAATTCAATATGACTATGTTAGGACATCAATGTTAAGGATAGAAAAAGATCCAATATTTCAGGATTTTCAATGGATAGATCTAGAAATATTGAAGGGGAAAAGTTTGAACTTTCTCAATTGAATTTTCAACCCTCCATCTAAATGAAGAATAAATATGTGAAAATTGAGGATATAGAGATGAAAATAAATGTTATAACTGACCGTGGGTTTAACCATGAGAATTAGGGAATGATAGGGTTTTGGAACCATGTATGTTTTCCATCAATACTAGATTTGATGGAGCTATTAGAGGACATTAATTTTTATTGATTCTCTATTAATAATGGCCATGAAAAAATGCATAAATAATAGAAATAATATTACTAGTGGGATGGAATTAAGATCAATATCATTGACTTTGTATATCAATTCTTGGTTTTCTAACAATGTTATGGTATAAAGAGAAAAGTATAAGGAGATGTTTCATAAAATTACCAAACCAGAATAAAAATAAGAAAACATCACTTTTGATTTTGTCATTGGATTCCTCAAACCCTTTAAAAGATTTATTGATATTTGGTTGGTAGTAGATCACCTTACTATGAATTCACACTTCTATACTATCATATAATTTTTCTCTAGAGTTCATCATTCCATGATATACATTAATGAGTTGTTAAATTAAAATGAAGTACCACAATCTATTTTATCTGATTATGATCGAATGTTAAATTTCACATTCATGAAAAGACTTTTCCAAGAACATGATAAAAAATTTCATTTCAGAACATACAATCATCCTCATATGGGTGGCCAGTATGAAAGAACAATTCAAACCCTTGAGGATATTTTGATATCATGTTTGTTGGATTTAAAATGTTGTTCAGATCAATAACACCCTTTAGTTTATTTTACTTAAATAAATATATTTCACTCAATCATTCAGATGAATCCTTATGAAGCCCTCTATGTGAATAAATATAGAGATCCAATGTGATAGGATTAAGGTAGATAAAAAATCTACTAGGACCTGAGATGGGTGATGAAATGACCGAGAAGGATATAACCATTGAAAAAAAATAGAAAGGAATCAAAATATAGATAGAAAAGTCATGTTGAAAACCATTGGGATGATCTCGAATTTGAATTCATTGAGACGAGTTTTCTATGAATCTCTTCCCGGAAGAAGGTTATGAGATCTGGGAAGAATGGGAAACTAATCCATTTTAATATTGGTCTCGTTGAGATTATTGATCATATTAGAATGGTAGCCTCTCACTTGAAACAAATTCCAAATCCATCTCAAATCCAAGATACGTTCCATGTATCTCTCTTAAGGAATTACATACCTAACCCTTCACATGTACTAAAATATGAGGTTTTCTGTCTAGAGTAGGATCTATCTTATAAGGAAAAATGAGTTGAAATTTTTGATCATATAGAGAAATTTTAAAAAAACAAGGACACTCACATAGTCAATGTTTTGTAGGGAAATTACTAGATATAGTAAGATACATGATAATATGATTATATTATTATACTAAAAAATCCTTATTTCATTGTATGAGAATGATGAATTTATAGAAACAAATTAATTTAAATGAGGGTAGAATATATATCCCCGAGTTTTTTTAAAACTTTTTTCAAACAAATTAATGTTATTTATTTTTTTTCTTTTCATTCTACATTATTTAATACATTAATTATTTTATACACTAATATAATCACACACTACCTGAAACCCTGAATTGGATTTTGTTACATGTAACACCGAGTTTCTATGAAACACCATTTTCTTGTAATAATTGATTAAACAAGACAATTTTAAACAATCTATATAAACATATAAATATGAATATTAATAAATAATGTTAAATTGTATTTATAATTTTTTATATAAATAAAACTTATTAACTGTGAAACATATAATATTGGTAAAGTCTTTATATGTTTGAAAATACTAGTTTGTGAAATAAACTTATTTTTTTGTCCTAATGCGAACAAAAATTTAAATAATTATATAAAATTTCCAAAAATTAATTTAATAATACGCAGATAATTTTTAATTCCAAATTTTTAATTTAGTTTATGTTGAATTATATGTAATTTTATATGAAAATCATATTTCGATGAATAACAAAAAATAATGAATTTAAATTCAATTTTTATTTTTCATTTAATTAATTAATATAGTTAAATTTTATTTTAATTTTTGATTACTATTTAATGTGATTGAATTTACATAAATTAGTTCCATTTAGGTCATTGTAACAAATTTCTCGTTGAAATTGAATATTAAAACAGTCCAAATTTATTATCTTTTTAAATAAACTACTCGCTTTTACGACAAGTTAGTGGGATTAGTATTAAATTATTTTCATTAAATTATATAATTTTATGTTGGAGAAATGTATTAAATTTTTATAATCATCCTAACATAAAATTTCTAATTATTTTAACTTAGATTATTATAAGAACTTTTAGATAAATTTATTAAATTTAATTATAATGATTAAGAAATAAAGGTATCTTAAAAATACTAAACCATAAACTTTTCCCCCAGAATTACATAGAAACTTGTAAAAAAAAAATTGTATGTCCATATTTCTAAAAAATAAACCATTTTATTGTATTGAGACTATTATTGGATCAAATTATCTATAGGAAAACGTGGGGGGAATTCCCTTTTCAAAACATTACTGGAATTACACTCTTCTTCCACTCTAAAAAAGATCTCACCCCTCCCACTTATTCAAACCACTCACGACATATTTTTTAGAAAAAAGGACTAAATCTACTTCTAACATTAATAACATTATCCTTTAATCCTATATTATGAAATAAATCCATACATGGATTCCCTTTACATAAAACTAAATCGAGTTACCCAAAAAAAAGGTAACATCCAAACTCAAGATCTTTTATTTTATATTAATTTTCCACCCCTACTCACATTTTATTAAATAATTATATAATAACCTAAGTATCATAATATATGTGTATATTTTTATTATAAGGGTTCTATATTCCCTTACATACACATCCCTCTAATGGATAACGAATATACCAATCATGTGTACGACGATTTATCCCCTCACAACATGATGTTGTTCTTTTTTTCATTACCACCTCTCATTGTTGGGTATAAGAATGACCCACCAGGTCTCATTGGCTTGAGTGTAAAATGAGTCATTTCTAGGCCTTAAGCGACATCCCCAAGGCACTAAAGGCTGGAAATAAATCCCGAATGGTTTCAAATATAAGTTGGGGGATGATTTACCCGTAATGAAGAACCCATAAATAAACCAAAACATTAATAACAACTACTATATGATGCATGTTAAAGAAACAACCAACACATGCATTACCAAAAGATAACTACACTGTTTGACAACCCAAAAAATAACCAACAAAATATCAGAGTACCATGCAAAAGAATAAACAAAAGACCCAAAACAAGACAAGACCCATTCCAGGGCTCCACACCGAGCCCCATACACCAAGAACCACCACATCTCCCAAGCATCAATACGAACCACTAGTAATGAGATACCTTACCATTACCTATGTCCCAAAATATAACATCTATAAAATCACCAAAGTGTCAAAGAAGAGGTGATTATGAAACTTTGTTGGTTTTCCCGAATGACTTCCCCACTCACGCCACTAAGATAGAAGAGTTATGACACATTTATATAAAACAGTTTATATTAAAAAATTTCTCAAAATTGTTTAAAATGAGATACAAAAAAGCATCCCAAACCATTCTTACCCAAATATATCCATGTTAAATGGAAACCCATTTTTCCAACAAGCCATTTTTCCAGAAAAATAACTAAACATGCTTTAAAACCATTTCACAATCTCTTCTTTTTTAGCATACCCAACCATTTCCAAACCCGTGAAATCAACCATGCGTGCCACGTTTTGACATTTCCATACTCATGAGAGGTCTCTTGTCGATCTATGAAGTTGTCACAAGGTAATTATTTATCATGTTCCATTACACCTTTGGAACTGAGCACATGTTCATATTTCAACCAAGCCTCGTACATATAGTTATCATGTACCATTAAACGTTTGGCACCGAGCATAAGGCATTATTTTAACCAAGCCTCATATATGAAAAATGAACACACACCAACCATTCCAAAAAATCATTCCAAAACCATCCTTTCAATAATACATATTTTATTGAAAACCATTTCCATCAAAACCAAGTGCGTTCAACCAATTCAATCCATTTCAATAAAACTGTAGTTTTATTGAAAACACACGAATAAACAAATCCCAACAAAGCCATTTTAAAACCAAACCATTTCAATAAAGAACAATTTTTATTTAAAACCCCTATTATTTCAAACCATTTACAATTCTAGTAATTCTATAATTTAAAAACATCATTTGAAATTCAAGAAGCCAAATCACATTGCACAACAAATCACCAAGATTTAACAATTTCACTAAAACCATAAATAGTCACTAAAGAAGATTTAATCCATGCATTTCATAGTAAATTCCACTTAAATAACCCAATTTGAAACCAAGCCAAACAATTCTAATAAGAGGAGTCGAGAGAGAAGCATCCTACCTTAATGGTTTTGAAAAAAACCACATTTTTCGAAGAATTCTCAAGAAACCCGGGCCTATTCACCAAGGATCCTCTATAGATTTCTTCCCCTAACACTACCAAGATCAAATATCATCATATTTGGAATCAAAACACATTTATTTATCCATAACGAGCGTATATATAAGAAACTGAAAGAATAGGAGAAGTATATCTAAGTAGATCTATGAAACCAAACAAGAATGATCACATACCTCAAGAATCCGTCTTCGATTCATCAACATATGCCTTTAGATCGCCTCTGGAATGGTGGTAGAACCCTCATTGACCTTAGGAGAACCATAATCCCGAGTTAGGGATTCTTAAGAGATTAAATGAGGCATTTAGAGTTAAATACTCATGAGATCCACAATTTAAGGATCTCATTTTTGTGCCCACATGGATAGTTTGCACAGTTTGACAAACCGTGCGCTAACTGTGCATTAGATACTGCCTCATTCACCCTTCTCGCACAGTTTTGCCTTACGGCTAGACAAACTGTGCGCTGCCCATGTGGAAGCCACTGCCTCCAAGACCAACTATGCATGGATTGGCCGCACGGTTTAGACAAACCGTGCTCCTCCCGTGCGACTTCCCCTTTTGCCTCATAACTCATTCCATGTTCTCTCGACTCTCCCATTTTTCACCCTTAACTTTATAACCATTAAAAGCATCAAGAAAGGGTTACATACCAGAAAACGGGGGTACTACATTCTCCCCACCATTGGACTTTTCTTCCTCGGAAAGTAGAAAACCATTAGCCAATTGAAAGTATTCATGCCACGTCTCTTTCACTTCCTTTTCACGTTCCCAAGTCTCTTCAAGAATCTGACCATGCTGCCATAAAATTTGAACTAGACTGATGAATTTTCCATGCATGAAGTTATCTTGTTTATCCACAATTCGTACCAGGATATGTATTAATGAAGCATCTGGCTCTAGGTCAACATGATCCCATCTGATCATAAGGTCATGATAAGGCTAATACTTTTTCAACTGAGATAAAT
Source organism: Viscum album (assembly GCA_963277665.1). NCBI lineage: Eukaryota > Viridiplantae > Streptophyta > Magnoliopsida > Santalales > Viscaceae > Viscum > Viscum album. Next base: position 899,814,292 of record OY728138.1, read on the forward strand.
GGAACACATTATGCACCGAAAAAACATGGTGGTACTTCCAACCATTATGCCTCCTCTCCAACCCGTTCTAGTATCTAAAAAGGTCCAATGTATCTAATAGATAACCTTCCATGCTTCTAGAAATGACAATGTCCATGCCTTGGAGAGATCCTCAAGAAGGCATGATCACCCACAATGAATGACAACAGTCTTCGACGGTGATCTGCATAATATTTCTGACGACTTAGAACCGTCTTCATCCTCTTTCTAATCAACTGAATATTCTTTGTTGTTTCTTGGACAAGGCTCGGCCCAACTAGTAATGTTTCACCAGTTTCCACCTAGGATAGGGGAGAACGACAAGGATGCCCATACAATGATTTAAACTGAGCCATACGTATCGAGGCATGATAGCTATTATTTCATGAGAACTCCACTAAGGATATATGATCCTCCCATGAGCCACCAAAATCCATTACCCAAGCCCGCAACATGTCTTAAGACGTTTTTATCTTCCGCTAAGATTTCCCATCCGTCTAGGGATGATATGCCATACTCATAGACAACTGAGTTCTGAGGGCTTACAGTAATGATTTCTAGAAATGAGATGTCAACCTATGATATCTATCTGAGACTATAGACAATTGGTACACCATGCCTCTTCACCACTACTCAGATATACATTTTTAAAATATCCTCCACCGTATGAGTTTCATGAATATGGATGAAATGAGCCATCTTGGTTAGACAATCTACTATAACCCAAATGGTATCGTGTTTCTAGACAATTATTGGGAGACCTGTAACAAAATACATTGCTATTTGATCCCATTTCTACATTGGAATAGGTAAATATTGTAACATAACAACTAATCTCTAATTCTCTGCTTTAGACTGCTGAAAAGTTAAGCACCATGAGACGAACTGGGCCACCTTCCATTTCATTCCGCTCCACCAAAACAGCTCCTTCAACGCCTTATAAATCTTATGTGTAACAGGGTGCACATCCCATATAGAATGGTGGTAAGCATGAAGGAGTTGTTCGTGGAAAACCATAGGTACAACCATCCAATCTCTGGAACACAAAATTGAACCCCCATCATGTTTCCACCATCATTGGTCTCCCCACCATTGAGATTTGAACATAAAACCAGACATTCTGCATCATATGTTTGTGCTTCTTTGGTCATCTTTATTAAATCAGGAACATGTGTAGCTGAATAGAAAACAATAACATCACCTCGGTTTTCACAATCCACATTCATGTCGGCTAAGACTGACATCAACTTCCATTCATCTGAATCTTCTTTCACTAACTGAACATATAACTTTTTACTCAATGCATCCTCCATTGAATTTCTTTTTCCCAGTGTGTACATCTAGTCAAACTCAAACATTTGAAGATACACTGTCCACCTCCTTTGCCTCAGATTTAAATCTCACTGTGAGAAAATGTGTTTCAAGATTTTGTGATCCGTAAACATAGAAAATTTCTCACCAAAGAGATAATGTCTCCATTTTTTCATAGCATGGATGACTGAAGCTAACTCCAAACCATGTGTTGGGTAATTTTTCTCATGCACCCTCAACTGCCCTGAACCATAAGCCACTACATGGACTCCTTGCATGAGAACAAAACCCAAACCGGATCCAGAAGCATCATAATACACTACCCCTATTCTGATTCTAGAAATATCAAGATATATATTGATGTATGCCGAACTTTTAGTTCCTGAAAATAATTATGACATTCTTCCATCCATTGGAAGAGAGCATTCATCTTTGTCAGAGCTGTCATTGGTGAATCTAGTCATAAGAAATCACACTCAAATCGTCTTTAGAAACCAGAAAGACCAATAGAAAGGCATATGTCGAACACATTCTTCATTGGATTCCAAGAGATAAAGGCTTATATCTTTTCAGGATCAACAGAAAATCCTTTCTCAGAAATGACATGTCCAAGGAAACATACTTCCCGTATCCAAAAATCACACTTTGATAATTTGGCATAAAAATAATGGTCTCTCAAGATTTGTAACATTTTTTTCAGGTGCACCTCATGATCATCCCTTGTCATTGAATACACCAATATATCATCCAAAAATACTACAACAAAAGAATCCATATATCACTGAAATATCCAATTCATCAAATACATAGAGACTGCTAGTGCATTTGTTAGACTGAAAGGCATGACTACATATTTGTAGTGGCCATATCTACTTCTGAATGCAATCTTTGGAATATCCTCCTTCCAAACTCTCAATTGGTGATATCTTAATCGCAAGTAAATCTTGGAGAACCACTGAGATCCCCTTAATTTTTAGAAAAAGTCATCAATACGGGGAAGTGGATATCTATTCTTTATCGTACCTTCGTTAAGGTTACAATAATCAACACACATATGAAAAATTCAATATTCCTTCTTCACATACAACAGTAGTGCTTCCCATGGAGAATTACTTGGTCTAATTAAGCCCTTGCATTCCAGCTCCTCTAACTACACTTTCAATTCTAGTAACTCTGTTGGTTCCATCCTATAAGATGGAAGGGAAATAGGACTAGTCCCCAGAAGTAGATCAATCGTAAACTCTACTACCCATAGAGGTGGTAACCCTAAGAAGTTTTTGGGAAAGACATCTAAAAATCGATCCACCACAACTAGAAAACTATCTATCTCGATCACTTCCATTGATGCCAAAGTCAACATTTCCAATTGGTGAGAGATTGTTCCTGCCATTGGTTCCAACAAGCACTATTCAATTTTCTTATCCATCCACTCTATTCTGAAGAGATGGTCGATGCCATCCTGAGTTGAGAAACTAAAGTTCTCCTATAATAGTCGATGCGATCCTTAAATATTTTCAACCAATCCATACTCCGGATTACATGATAGACATCCATGACCAACCTAGAGAAGAAAAATTTTAACTCAGCTCCATAAACAGTTATAGCACATGCTCTGCACACAAATGATTGACATTCTCTTTCACAAAGATGAGTTTTCAGTCTCAAAACAGATGGAATAATTTCCTATTTTAAACATAGAATATCAGCAACATGTGAAGAAATGAAAGAATGTGATGCACTAGTATCGAAGAGCACTTTCACAAGGTTCGAATTCAAATGAATTGTACCTCTCATCGTAGATGGTCCAGCCTGATCACCAACCATCATCTGCTCATCTCCATACAATTTCATCGTCGATGCACTATTATCCTTGTTGCCTTGTTGCGATTTCCCTGGTTGAGGAGTCAGGGTAATTAGAGAATCAACATGGCTAGATCAGTTATGCTGATGAGACTGGCTCTGATTTCCTCTTCCTGTTGAAGCATATGATGCTTGTGATGCCTGAGAAGTGTCCTGAGCACCTGACCTGGGAGCTCTGTGACAATAGCACTAAAGATGTCCCATTTTATTTCAATTATGACATGATCTATGTTGTGACGTACACTCTCGCTTTATGTGATCAGTAAAACCACATTGAAAAAAACCTGATTTACTATGGGGTCATGGAGGAAGGTTAAATGATCCCACATTCTAGTTTTGATTTCCACTTTCAACATGGAAATAGGTGTCCCTTTTCCACTTGTTCCCAATGGTTGAGTTCCCACCGCTTCCCGTAGGAATCATCATTTCTCCTCTTATGGATCCCGAGATATCACGTTCAGCAACAATAGCTATGTTCACTTTCTCTGTATAATCTCTAATACTGAGCACCACAATCTTCGATCGAATCTCTTCCCATAGCCCCGATTCGAAGATACATGCCTTCAATGACGCATTTTCCACAACCTCTGGTGAAAAAAGGAATAAATTCGTGAATTTATCCACATATTCTGTGACAGAGAGACTCTCTTGTTTTAGGCAGAAGAAGTCTGTCATTTTCTGGATCGTGAATGTGTGAGGAGAGAATTGTTTTTTAAACAATTATTCTAAATCCTCCCATATAAGGCCTTCATCCAATTTAACCTGCACCGCTAAATCCCACCACTGACGTGTAATATCCTCGATCATATACGTCACCAACATTAATTTCATCTCTGGTGGTGTGCTGATGAAATCAATGATTTGATTCATCCTACTTAGCCACACCTCCTCCTTTTTGGGTTTAGCATCACCTCAGATGTTTTGTGGATTCTGCTTCATGAACTGGATGGTATGATCCACATACCTTGGTTCATTTCTCTATTTCCTCGTATCCACAGCTTGAAAAGCTTGGACAATACTCTAAACCAGATCGTTGTTGACACGTGGTTCTGGTGAAACCACATTCTCCGCAGCTTCTTCAGGTTGGTTTTGACGACGCCTATGGAGTTTTTTTTAAACCAACAACAACCTTCATCAATCATAATCACTAGAAACTAATGGCTTATCATTTATATTATATAACATCATTTATCACAACATTTGTTTTTCAAAATCAATCTTTTTCTATGTTCAACCAATTTTTAAAACATTCAACATGCTTTTGAAAAATCAACCCATTTTCAAAATACACCAAATACCATGTTTTCAAAATCTTTCACTAGAAAACAATTTATACATTTTTTTCCAAAAATTCACACCATGAAAAAAATCAAAAATCATTCCTCACAATGAGATATGAAATTATAGTGGGATTTTATTCCTCTACAATTCATGTCATTATCCTCTCATTTGCTAAACCCAAGATAATGAGATTTCCAACATTCTAGAATTGTAAACAAAACAGTTATGTACCCAACACCCTGGTAACTTGAAGATCAGCATTAATGGGTTACCTACATCCTTTTATGATATACATTTTAAGTTCTGAGAATCCTACTCCGATCTAAGATTTTATCCCAGGAAATAGAACAGAATGAATTTCAACTCTAAGACCATGAACATCGATGACTACTTGTTAGTCAAGGACCGAACAAGATGATACCATTTCTAATGTCCCGCCAAGTCTCATTGGATAGTGAGTAAAACAAGACATTACTAGTCCTTAAGCGGCATCACCAAAGAACAAATGGATGGAAATAAATGTAGAAGTGTTTCAAATATAAGTTGGGGATGATTTACCTTTTAAGAAGAACCCATAAATAAACCAAAATATCATTAGCAACTATTATATGATTCATGTTAAAGAAACAACCAACTCATCCATTACCAAAAGATAACTACACTGTTCTACAACCTAATACATTACCAACATAATATCAGAGTACCAAGCGGAAGAATAAACAAAAGACCTAAAACCAGCCAAGACCCATTCCACGGCTCTACACCGAGCACCATGCACCAAACAACGCCACATCTCCCAAGCATCACCACGAACCACATGCAATGAGATGCCCTACCTTTACCGGTGTACCAGAATACAACATCTGCAAAAGAACCAATGTGACAATGTATGGGTGAGTATAAAACACTGTAGGTTTTCCCCAATGACTTCCCTACTCACACCATTAAGATTGAAAATTTAGAAACATTTATATAAAATAGTTTATGTAAAAAAAAATTTCAAAATAGTTTATAATAAGATACAAACAAGCTTCCAAAACCATTCATACCCAAAAAAATCCATGTAAAATTGAAACCCATTTTTCCAACAAGACATTTTTTCATAAAAATAACCAAACATGATTTAAAACCATTTCACAATATCTCTTTTTTGGCATACCCAACCATTTCAGAATCCCATGAAATCCACCATTATAGGTACATTATGACAGTTCTATACTCATGAGTGGTCTCTCATCGATCTTCCATGTCATCAAAAGGTAATTATTTCCCAGGTGCTATTACACCTTAGGAACTGAGCACAAGGCCATATGTCAAACAAGCCTAGTACATATAGTTAACACGTTCCATTAAATGTTCAGCATCGAGCACAAGGTCCTATTTCAACTAAGCCTCATATATGCAACATGAACATACACCACATATTCCCAAAAATCAGGCCAAAACCATCCTTTCAATAAAAAACCTTTTATTGAAAACCATTTCCATCAAAACCACATGTGTTCAACCAATTCAAACCATTTTAATAAAAATATACTTTTATTGAAAATCCATGAATAAACCAATTACAAAAAATCCATTTCAATACCAAACCGTTTCAATAAAGCACCCTTTTTATTGAAAACCCATATTTCCTCAAACAATTTATTATTCTGGAAATTCTATAATTTAAAATTGTATTTTTAAATTTAGAAATCCAAATAACTTAGCACAAAAAAATCACCAAGATTTCACAACTTAAGTAAAACCATAAATCATCACTAAAGAAGATTTATTCCATGAGTTTCATAATTAATTAAATTCAAATAACCTAATTTGATACCAATCCAAACAATTATAATAAGAAGAGTTGAGAGAGAATCCTCCTACCACAACAGTTTTGACAAGAACCACAATGGTCGAAGAACGCTCAGGAAACCCATGTCAATTCACCAAGGATCCTCCTTACATTTCTTCTCCTAACACAACCAAGACTAAATCTCATCATATTTTTCTTCCAAACACTTAGATCTACCCATAACATGCATATATCTATAAAACCAAGAGAAGAGGAGAAGTAGATCTATGTAGATATAAAAAACCAAACAAGAACGATCACATGCCTCAAGAATCCAGCTTTGATTCGCCAAGAGAATCCTTCGAATCACCTCCAGAATGATGGGAGAACCCTCCTTGACCTTAAGATAATAGAAATCCAGAGTTAGGTCCACTTAGAAGCTTAAACGAGGAATTTAGAGGCAAAAACGTGTGAGATGCAAAATTTAAGGATCTCATTTATGTCCTGACACAGTTAGATCACACGGTTTGAAAAATCACGTGCTAACCGTGCATTAGCTACTACAACAGTCACCCTTCTCACTTGTTTTTTCCACACGATTAGACAAACGATGCTTCACCCATGCAGAATCCACTGCCTCCAAGTCCAACTACGCATGGTTTAGACAAACCGTGCGCCGCCCGTGCGACTTCCCCTTTTGCCTCAAAAATCATTCCATGTTCTCCTCACTCTCCCATTCGTCACCCTTAACTCTATAACCATTAAAATCAGAACAAAATGGTAAAATACTAGAAACCAGGGGTACTAAATTGACTTGGTGGGTCATTATAATGCCTTAACAAGCATCCCCAAGGAACCAAAAGCTGGCAATAAATGCCACAGGGTTTCGAATATAAGCTGGGGGATGATTTACCCATTAAGAAGAACCCATAAATCAACCAAAACATCACTAACAACCACTATATGATTCATGTTAAAGAAACAACCAACTCATGCATTACCAAAATAGAACTACATTGTTCCACAACCTAATACATAAACAACATAATATTAGAGTACCAAGAAGAATAATAAACAAAAGACCCAAAACAAGCAAAGACCCACTCCACAGCTCCACACAGAGCTCCATGCACTAAGCACCACCACATCTCCCAAGCATCACCACAAACCAGTAGTAATGAGATGACTTACCTTTACTTGGGTCCCAGAATACAACGTCTGCAAAAGCACCAATGTGCCAATGCAGGGGTGTGTATAAAACTCAGTAGGTTTTTCCCAATGACTTCTCTACTCACACGACATTGATATAAAAGTTAGCAACATTTATATAAACAGGTTATATAAAACATTTTCTCAAAATAGATTATAACAAGATACAAAAAAGCTTCCAAAATCATTCATACCCAAAAACATCCACGTGCAATTGAAACCCATTTTTCCAACAACTCATTTCTAAAGAAAAATAACCAAACAAGATTTACAACCATTTCACAATCTATCTTTTTTCCATACCCAGCCATTTGAAAAACCCATGAAATCACCCATGCATGCAACGTTATGACAGTTCCATACTCATGATTGGTCTCTCATCGATCTACCATGTCGTCGCAAGGTAATTATTTCCCATGTTCCATTACCCCATTGGCACCGAGAAGGAAGTCATATTTCAACCAATCCTTGTAGCTATAGTTACCATGTTCAATTAAACATTTGGCACCGAGCATAAGGTCATATTTCAACCAAGCCTCATATATGAAACATGAACACACACCACACATTCCCAAAAATCATGCCAAAACCATCCTTTCAATAAAACTACTTTTATTGAAAACCATTTCCATCAAAACCAATTGTAATCAACCATTTCAACCCATTTCAATAAAATTGTACTTTTATTAAAAATCCATGAATAAACCAAATTCCAACAAAGCCATTTCAATACTAAACCATTTCAATGAAACATATTTTTTTTGAAAACCCACCTTTAATTAAACCATTTACAATTACAACAATTTTATAATTTCAAATCATCATTTTAAATTCAAGAATCCAAATCAATTTTCACAATAAATCACCAATATTTCACAATTTCACTAAAACCATAAATCATTAGTAAATAATATTTATTCCATGTGTTTCATAATCAATTCCATTCATATAACCTAATTTGAAACCAAGCCAAACAATTAAAATATGAGGAGTCGAGAGAGAAGCCTCCTACCTTAATGTGTTTGATGAAAACCAAAATGGGGGAAGAACACTCAAGAAACCTGGGCCGATTCACCAAGGATCCTCCTTAGATTTCTTCTCCTCACAAAACCAAGAACTAATCTTGTCATATTTGGCATCATCACAATTAGATCAACCTATAACGGGTGTAGATCTATGAAACTGAGAGAAGAAGAGAAGTATATCAAAGTAGATCTAAGAAACCAAACAATAACGATCACATAACTCAAGAATCCGGCTTCGATTCATCAAGAGAAGCCTTCGGATCACCTCAGAATGATGGGAGAACCCTCATTGGTCTTAGGAGAACAAAAATTCTATGTTAGGGCTACTTAAGAGAATAAACGAGGAATATAGAGACAAAAACGCATGAGATCCACAATTTAAGGATCTCATTTAAGTGTCTACATGGTTAGTTCGCACGGTTTGACAAATCATGCATTAGCTACTGCCTCGGCCACCCTTCTCGCATGGTTTGGCCGAACTATTATACAAGTCGTGCACCACCTGTGCGGATGCCACTCCCTCCCAGACCAAATACACACAGTTTGGCCACACTGTATAGACAAACTGTGCACCAGTCGTGCGACTTCCCCTTTTTGCCTCAAAACTCATTCCATGTTCTCTCAACTCTCCCATTTGTCACTATTAACTTTATAACAATTAAAAGCATCCAGAAAGGGTTACATACCAGAAACTAGGTGTATTACATGCATTGTGATAGAATATATATATATATATATATGATATTTAGGATGTATTTATTTTTAGAGAATAATTATATAACACATACCTTCATTATTTGAATTTTTTGTAAAAACAATAATTTCTTTTGGGGGAAGTTTGGGACTACAACCTCCTCAAATAGAAGTGATTCATTCACACTCATCATAAGATGCATTATTGATGAGTTTAGAACAAATATATTATATATATGAAAAAATATGTCTACTAAAATTATTATATATACATATAAAAATATATGTCAACTAGTTACTTCCTTTCAATAAGAAAATTTAAAAGAAATTGCTTTCATCCATACGTATAGGCTACCATTTTCATGAATGGTGTATTACATTTCATATTTATATTGATCATATATTATTATAAATACATTTATAATGAATATAAAAGATATTTATATCATTTTTTATATTCTAGATATCGTGATATAAGTACGAGGAACAAATGTTTTACATATTCACACATATATGAAGAATAAGAAAGATATTATCTGTAACAAAACATTAACAAGGATGTGTTATATAAACCATATTTTGAGAATCATCATGACAAAATCTACATGATCAATGAATGTAAATCTCCTAGAAAATATAATGTTATATATTTTACTCTCGATAAAAGTAGATTGACTATATGATTAATTATCCTTTTTGAAAAATACCTAAAAGTAGTTATGTCTAGTAGGAAATCTCATCAAGAAACTCATAACATTATTTTGTGTTTTATATATATTCCCATTTCCTATTTTTTATATAATTTAACTATATGTATTTCATTTAGAAGAAATGTTATTTCTTTTGTGTAGAGTTACACATTGGATATGTTTGGAAGAAATTACAATAGCTACATAGAATAAAACATGGTAATAATTATGGTGTTTATAAACATTCATTCATTATTATGAAGATTCATAAAGTATATATTATTTGGGGTTAAATTTCATGTTCATTGTTTCGTACATCACATTTAATTCGAAATAGCATTTTTTCTGATTTGTTTCATATTTTTGATCACGCATAAATTTTTTTATAATTAAAACTTATATATTACACTCTTATGATATAAAACTAAAATATGTTTTAATATTGATAATGAGTTTTTAAATTTCATATTTTCTATCTATAATATTGAAATGTTAATTCATCTAATGTTCACCCTTATTTTACCCAATCAATAGTTATCATATTTATAACAACCATAAATGATCATCTAAAATATGAAACATTAATCCAATCACTCTTAAACACCTCTCATAAATAAAATATATTTTCAATAACTATCCTATAATATATCATATTCCTTGTAACCATTTTTATTATAGAATAAATAGAATATTCTCAATTTAAAATATTCATTCTAGATTTAGATCTATTTAAATTATACATTATGATATTAAACTCCATGAGCCTATAAAATCATTAAATGTCTAATAAATTAAATAAAAATCTATTAAATGTTTTCTAAAAATTTGATAATACACAACATAATCATTAACATTGTATTACAGACTTTATGAAATAACTCCATTAACATTATGAGTTGGATTATATTAATGTTTTACTATCCTCTTACAAACTCCATAAAAAACCAGATTCTCAAATATATAAACAAATAAATTATATCTAATAATAAGGATGTGAAATTTCCTTAGGAACATTGATTTCTACAAAATATAAAACATAATTCTCTAATGTTCCAAAAACATTAGAATTTATATTTTTCTGTGAACATAAATTCTATCCTAAATTGATAATTAATCAAATGTATTTTTATATATATAATTTTGGAAAAATTTAACGTATCATATTATAAATGATATCATATTTTTATATATAATATTACATAATTAAAAAAAATTATATAATAGAAAATATAAATAACTTTCAATTCAATTAATTGGTTAAGAACAATACTTCCACTTCATTATACATCTACCACAATTATAAATTATCATACAAAATTGAAGAGACTTACTTCAAATTCATATTAACATGATGTATCATTTTAAAACTCATTTATATAAGCACATAATTTTATTTCATAAACCTAAAACTCAATTTAATTGATACTGGAAGACTCTCCCTTGGTTCGTTATTATATAATCTAATAGTTTCATATAAAATAGATATATATTTTTACTAAGAAATTATTCTGGATGAATATTATATATATTATGAGTTCCCATTTTTTATTATTTTGACATAATTATCCCTCTTTGTTAGAAAGTTCAGGATTTCAATAAACTTGATTATACTATATTTCATTCTATATAATAAATTGTTGTTCTCAATTGAGATATTTCATTCCTCATTATCCATATAATTTTGTGGATGTTTTGTTTCCTTTTTAACACATATATTGTTTATATGCCTCCATGAGATTAAAGATTAGTTTATATTATATTTATAGACTGCACATCTATAACATAAATTTGTTATAACATAACATTAAAATTATTTCTAATTAATTTACCATGCATTTCCAAATAAAGGTTCTTATATTAGTAAAAATTAATTTTATTTTCATCAATTTTTTATCATCATTGAATCCCATTATTTTCATTTTATTATTATATCATCCAATATATTAAAAATTACTATTATATAGTTAATTTATATTAAAATATAACAATTTTTTTATGAAATTAAAAATTTGAATAAATTTCACAATGTAACATTAGAAAAAATATAGAGTTGGCTCAGTCTTCTTACTTACAACCTCCGTAAATAAATTTTTTAAGAATTGTATATAGTTGAAGAAAAATATATATCTACATAGATTAATAAAATAAACCATTAAATATTACATAATAATAGGTAAACCAAATTTATTAGGATTTATTAATTCATTATAAATTATTGAATTTTACTATAAAAAATTCATTTCATTAAATACACCATTATTCATATTCTTCCATGTAAAAATTTAAAAGCCTCCTAGGATAATGATAACTATATATTATGCTTCTTCCAAATATTTATTTTGGTTATAAACTCTTTATTAATCTTATTGAGATACACTAACATTATTTTATTGCTTAATTCAACATTTTTCACAGATCATACAACCCACTTTCATAATTTTCAAAATTTTTGTTATAAAATACGATCTGAGGAATTTAATGCAAGACCAATTATTAAATTAATTATAAAATAAGAATGTATTTAAAATAAATAAATATTATTTTATTTATCTCTTTATACATCATGATTTAAATGAGTTGGTTAGAGTTCAAGATCAAACTCACATATTAATACATAAATTGAAATTAATCATTTAGTTATTAAAACCATTTTCAAGATTCAATAACTCTAAAAAATATTTTCTTTTAGATCACATCATGACATGGATATATATGACTATTTATCAACTTTGTAATGATTAAAATAATTTATTATTAATTTATTTCAAAACTCCACTCATTTTTTTCATCTAAATGAATTCTCAACTACTGTTTCATCATATTTTGATACATACTTGGATCCATATTTTTATATATATTAGATGGAATTTTTTCTATATTATTTAAATGTATTACGTAATAGATTCCAAGTGAGGGGTAAAAAATGAGTGAATTATTTTATCAAAATTTAACAATATTCTTAATTATAATATATAATTTAATCACATTTCCCATTAAGATATTTTTATTTTAGTAGGATAACAATTTATGCATTGATTTTCTTATTCAAATATGTTATCCTATTTATCATAATAATTTCAAATTTATTCATTGATTATCAAAATTAACTTCTAAAATATTAGATAACTTATAAAAAACATTTATTTACATTTTTTACCTTTAATATGGATATTTATTTATGGTACATAGATAAATCAATTTCTTCTATTCAGAAATATATTTTGATGCATATTATAGTAGTATTATCAAATTTAATGACAATATAAGGTCCCCAAGAAATTTTTATATTTAATTTTTACTCACTAACTCCCACCTAAAGATTCCAAAAAACAGTCTAGCATAACAGCCACTTCCGAATTTCTCTGAAGATATTATAAATTATGGAAATATTACATCACTAATAACAAATTAAATTTGGTTTTATATGATGTTATTTTGTTCACGTACTCATCTATACCTCTTGAAATACCCCCCAAAATTTATAGGTCCACTAAATACATTATAAAATGGTTTTATAATCACGTAACATTTTTATACTAACATATATGATAATGTTATTTTAATATGTCACATGCCATTTCTTTATTGAGACATTTTTATATCCACTATGACATACAATCACTTTTTAGAGTAAAAATCTTCAAAAAAGATACCATACAATCATTGTATATATATTCCACTAATATGATGATAAAACACACCTTTTAATTATTTTTATGTGTTTACCCTAGTTGTATTCATTAAAAATTTATTTAAATGGCCAATTTATATAATTAAAATACTTATTAATATTATTCTAAAATATTGGTTAATTTTGTTTAGTAACAAAATTTTCCTTTTTTAGTATTTAAACATCATCGATTTAATTTTCCCCGAATCATCAAAATATAGGAATCATATTTTTTTTAATACACATTTATACCACTTTTTTAGTTCTTATTAAAAATGACATTAACTCTATTAAAAATTTCACACCGTTATTTGAATGATATCTTTAATATACATGAGGGAACATGACATTAAAATAACTAGACACTTAGTCAATAATTATTCAACATAGTGAGACAAAAATAATTAAAACATTGTAGATGGTGTAATTGAATTTCATGGTTAATCAGTTTGATCAAAAAATATCTTCATGATTAATATATCATAAATTAATTATCGATGTACATTAAATTCATGGTCAATTAATCTTAACTACTCAATTGATTAATATGATAAATTTTTATTCCTTTATAATTATTCATAACAACATCACTTAATAGACTTTGTAAAAGTTCTAAATAAAATCAAAATATCCTTAAAATACATTAAAATATCATCATTTCATTCCTTTTTTTTTCAATATCTTCTCATGATTTATTCAAGTTATATTGGAGTTATAAGAATATGAATTATAAATCAAATGTTTTCTAAACGAATTATGTTGTTTTAATATTTTGTAAGAAATTAGATTAATTTTTTTGAGTATACATGTATTCTAACCACATATACTATATAACAACTTATTCTAAGTATATTAAACTTTTGATGAAAATTGATTAAGTTGAAAAAAAAACAAATGTAGTCGATACTAAACTATTTCTACAAAAATAATATTTATATGTTTTGGTAGATATATCACATATGAATTTTGTTGAATAAACATATTTTCCTCTATTTTATACATTTCATTATTAAAAAATGAAAATTACACTTATAACATATGTATTAAAGACTTTTTCACAAATTCTATCATATAAAATATAATTTTACACTACACCATATTTAATCTTATTCTATATAAATAATTCTCACCCAAATTTATTTATGAATTCTATGATATTTTTAGCCTCAACTATATTTTAAACACATTGAAATACATAAAATATAAAAAATGTAATAACATTATATTTAGAATGTGTATTAGTCCATAAAACAAAACTCCTTTTGAAATAATAAAATCTTCTTAAAAATCCATCACATGTTTTCATGTACATATATGTGTACCTTATTTTCTAATTTGAATGGTATGAGCCTATTTTAAAATATAATTTTCAAAAAATTACAAACATATTTCTTAAAGAAACATCATTATTTTTGTACACATGATGAAACTAAAAGAAATTTTTTTATGACATTAAGAAAATTTTGTTATTATATACTTCACATTGTAATATTATATAGCCTCTAAAGTCACTATGAAAATTTAGTAGTCATGGGATATATTTAATATCATATCGAGGACATCAAAATACCTAAATGATCATTAAGAACATTAGATGGAAATAAATTAAATTAACTATTATCTAATAGTTTCAATAATTTTTTAAATTAGAAAAGATTATAAAAAAAAATTGGAAACCAAATTACAATGTTTTTTTATATATATTTACACATATATTATTATATTTTATGTTATGTCTATATATTTATTCCATTTTTTGTGAAATATAAAATAAATTATTTTATATATCATTTAATTATATGAATGTATTATATTTATACAATTACTTTTTAAGGAGTTTATTAGTAATTATATTAATCTATATTTATAAAATTAATTTAAAATAACATAGTCAATTATAAAAATAGATATGGTCATTTAAACTTTATTTTATTCTAATTTTCCTTCAACGAATCACCTGATTTTCAATTCTTCTATGTCTCCTTCTCTAGCCATGTATTTTGATTCCCTAACACATAATGTAAAAATTCGATAAGATAAATATTATATAAAATATTAGTATCACCATTTTTATATTAATTGATGTTAGGTACATGTGTTCGGAATAAAATTTTAATTCACACTAACTGATATATACAATATTCCAATTTCCATAAAAATGAAAATGTTTATTGGATAATGGATATGTCAAGACTTATATACCATGAATTATTTAAAATAGTATAATTTTTATTGGGGTAAAATTTTTATTATTACGAATATCGTAACATAAATACATGGAGTTATCATCAAGATGTAAAGATCCTCGATAAGTAACTATAATTATATTTAAATTATTGATGTAACTCTTTTATCTATATAGATATACATCAATATATTCCATCATATATTAAATGGTATTCAATTTAATATCCACATGTGTTGATCCCAATTTGTTTTTCACAAACATCATCACAAAAATATATATTTTCATATATCATTCCATAAATTTATTTATACAAGGACATTTTTATACTAAAATTGTAATTATTCATTTACAATAATTCCTCAAAAGACAAGTGTTGGTTTCAAAATACAAGGAAATAAAATGTGAATAATTGTAATATATAAATTACTACCATGATAGGTTTTTAATAAAACCCATATATATGGGGATGATAATTTATTATCCATTTCACCTAATAGTATTTCAAAAAATGAGTAACTATAGTAAATATTGTGTTGAATATTCAATCTTGAATTCATACAATCCATATTAGTTAACCCCTGCGGCTCAATATTTAATTTATATATTATCTATATTGAAATTAATGATAGATAACTCATATTTTTGTTAAAATATAGGTTCATCGAGTGACACAATTAACAATAAATCATATTTCGTTACTTCTGAAGAATTTAATATGAAAACACTAAAAATGAGAATCATGATGGTTTCTAAATCAATAATATTATGAAAATATTTTTGAAATACCATTTAAATAATAATCATAGAAACTTTTCTTTTTTTCATAACAAGAATCTAATGGTATAGAATGTTATCTCAATAAAAATTTTATATTACTAGACATGTTTTCTTTTTTATTCATATATTATTGTACTATCATGATGTTTAGTGAAATTTAAACTCTGAGTTATACCTAACTATTCAATCCAAGAATTTTTTTATAACAACATTAATAATCTATTTCCTAATGAAAATACATCATTTGTATCAATATGAGTTTTAGTAAAAATATAATATCTATCAATATTAATAATATCATAGAAAAAAATCTTATTATTTTTCTTTATTGAAAATATCCAACAATGTTGGTTGATAAAATAAAGATGAAATATGATGTTCTTACAATTTTATACTTGTTACATAGTCCATCCTTACGATATCATTAATCATTAGATCCATCTCATCCCTTGGAATACATAAAAAGACATGATATATTCTTCAAAATATATCAGTGACCATATTTAATATACCCTATTATAGTGTATACATATATCATAATCCATTTAGAAACATTATATATATTGATTATTTTAAGGGAGATACACATTTTCAAAAACGTATTATTAATAATTTCAAGGATAATCTCTTTTAAACATGTTTCTAAAAATAGGTATATTTAATATATCATTAATGAAATTTTTACAAATACTAAATTAATGTTATGAATTTTATTCTTATATATATTGGGAATAAATATTTAAAGTTTATAAGATTTTAGCCACTCATTATTCTAAAGTAAATAGTAAATTCCATTCCATGATTAATTAATATTGGGGAAAAATAAAAAAACTACATAAGAAGGTCAATATTTTTATATCAATCGAAATTTAATTTAATTATTATATTATATCAATCTATTTCTTTTGTAATTTAACTTTGACTCCCTCTAATATTTTCTAGGATAATGCATCACTTAGGAAATTTCTTAAAAACCTACTAATATTAACCAACGCAAAAAAATAGAAATTGTTTGTCAATGATATTGGTTAGTAGTTGAATCTATATAACTACCTTTTTCATTAAAGGGGAAATATATATTACTACCTTAATAATCTAATGATTAATTAAATAATCTGTTCTAAAAAGAACATCTAAATTATAATTTTTTATATATACTACTTTTCGACTATTTTTTAGAGATATTCAATAGATGAGATTCATGTTTCTGATAGAATTATATTATATTGTATATCATCAGTGAAGTTAGCCATATAATTTTTAGATATTAAAAGATATATTTTATCCATTAAATCCATAAAATATATTTTTTTTTGTTAACTTGAAAAATAATAAAATTCAATTCAAAAGAATTTAAAATTCTTAGAAATGAACCAAAAAAATATAATCCGCGTTTAAATTATATATATATATATATATATAGTTCTATATCCATTTTAAAAGAAATTTTTTCCCTGTATTTAATTTTGAATTTAAAATTTTGATTTAATAAAAATTGTTTTAATGGATGAGTTTATTTATTATAATAAAGTATTATTATAATTAAGATTTATATAAAAAATAAAAATAAAATTAATACCAACCATGGTGATACGTTTTGTACCAACCTGATTTTTTTAATTATTTCCAATATCTTCTATATGTTTTGATTCATGCAAAACTGGGTTGGAAAAAAAAAATTTTTTTAAAATATTATTTAAAGATGTAAAGTATAAGATAAACATAAATTAGAGCGTCTGAATAGAAATAAAAAAATTTAAAAATTTTTTTACACCCAAAATGTTTTTAAATATATTATTGGTGAAAATAATAATTATTTGAAAATAAAAAAATATTTCAAGATAAACTGTATGTTCAAAAAACGCGGCTTATTTTTACCTTTTAAAGATAAAACAAAAAATAATTTTTACATATTTTTTCAAATTAATTCTATATATTAAATCAATTTTTTAAATAAACATTTCATAAATTTTTAGGGGTTATTTTTTAGGATTATTCAGAAATATAGAATTTTTAATTAAATATGGAAAATAATACTTTTTGTTGAAATATTAATTTTTATATATATTATTTATAAAAATAAGTTAGATAAAATGTTTTTAAATTAAAATTATCTCAATTATAATATAATAAATAATTTTTATTGGGTGTAATTTGAGTAGTACACGACGGTTGCATACCTCACTCTTCGTGGGAATTGGCAATGGCCAGAGTCCCACCATCCTTAGAAATTTTACATATTATGTATATGGTGATTCGATGAAACATTCCTAGATGGGGAATGTGTGGAGTGATCTAGGACTCGTATACCCCCCCCCCCCCAAGTGGGAAGAAATTATTACCCTTACACATTTTTTTTAGTTTGGGGTCGATATAGTGGTAGCACCCCGTAATACTACAATGAGGTAGGGGGTCAAAAACACATTGGGATAATGACACTATAGAATCACTATAGTAGTACTATATAATTAATATATTATTAGTTGGAATGTTTCATCGAAAATAATTTAGTGGTTATGGGAAATATTGAAAAATTTGTAGGGGAAAACAATATAGGATGTACTGTACCTACCTGAGTATTGTATCAACACTATTCATTGAAGGGCCTTTTGGTGAAAATATGGTCCTCCAGGGAAATATAATGTGTTTCACGACCACTGAAATTATGGTCCATGTAATTTTTTTTCATTCTCACTAGGCCCATGATTCATGTTTTGAATTAATACGGCTTGATGGGTGGGTTATCCCTTGGGAGGCTGTAGACAGACTTTCCGTCCTACGTGTGATGTGTGTGTGTGTTTAAAAATGCACTTCTACACCCAAGAAATTAATATAAATTATAATAAATAAAATTTAGTTTTCATTATTTAATAACATTTTGATTTTGATTTTAAAAAATATATAATTTTGTGATGTTTCATATTGAAAATATTGTTTTTTGTCTCATCTGTGATTATATTATTAAATTAGAATCTAAAAATATATTTATTGAAAATAGAATATCTTATTCAATATTTTTAATCTTAATAATTTATAATTTATATTAATTTTAACATAATTTAATTGAAGATAAATATTGAAAAGATTAAAACTTAATTTTAGCAATTATGGTAAAAGTGTGTCTACTATGGTATAAACTGAGAAGAAAAAGCAAAAAATGATTTTAATTTTTTCCCAAACCCATCCTGTTTATATATTCATACCATTTAGTCTATAATTTTTGTTAATAACCAAAATAATATGATTTTAAAATGATAAAAACATTGGAGTAATTGATTCTTTTAAAAATTCCCTTTTTCCCCTCGCCAACTTATAAAAGGCCAACCAATCTCATCCCCTCTTCAGGCATCCAAATTAAATTTTCATGGAGAATAAAATAAAAAAAACTATTATAAATACCATAAAAACATTAATTATCCCATTTATTTATTATAAATACATCTTATTAATGATTTTAGAGAAAACCTAAACAAGTTCCCTAAAGAATATGCGAGAATCTGAAATGATCATGTTCAATGTATAACTTCTTCCTTATCATTAAAATATAACTCATTGATTAAAATATAATAAAAATATTTATATGATATTATTACAAGTTATTATGTTAATGGAATATCCTATATCAATCTCAACTTCCACTAAATGGGTAAGAAAATTGGAAAGTGTGTGTACATCGAACTACCATATCACATATCGATACAATTTGTTTTCCATCACAACATCTCAAGAATAGATATAATGATGTATCTAAATAATATTTATTAAATTCATTATGTTATTTTAATTGTCTAATTTTATTTTCACATGTAACTTTTTAACATTCCATTCTCCTTATAATTCGATAACGTCTCTCGCGTAATGGATGAAAAACCTCTTTGTTAAATGATGCGATTCATTTTTTACATAAAATTTACCTAGAAGGTAATAAAGATAATGTTAATTAGTAGATTATATATATATATATAAATAAATATTATTTAATATTAATATATCCATGAAACCCTTATCACTTCACTTGTTAATGGAATGATATCATCGATCCTGTATATGCTCGACCTATAATCTCAACAAAGTGATGCGATTCATTTTCCATGTACATCCTTCAAGAATGATTCAAGAAAAAGTGTATAATTTGTTTATGTTATATTAATAAAAATTTAATAATTCTATACAAAATTGTTCTATATAATATTTCAAGTAAAAGAATCATTCCTTATAGAACATGTATGAGAAAACAAGGCAATTAATGTAAATAACAATGAAATAATGTAATATTATAATCAAATGAGTGAAAAAATGTCAAAAGTATATCATATTTGATATTATAAATATAAATATTGTTATATAATAAATTAATAATATTCTTAAACCATTATTCATGAGGTTAAATCATGTTCAACTAATGAGAATTTTGAAGTAAGGGACTTAGTCTCAATTTCCCTTCATTTAGGCGCATTGTAATGTTATACACATATTTTTATGGGGTATATACTACCCATTTGACATGTAATATAACAATTCCCTAAAAATTCCTAGAATTTTTTTGTTTCTATTTGAATTATTTCATTTTAGGGGATATTGATATTTGAATTACATGGTGGTAAATGATATTGTACAATATCATTAATTTGTGATTGTAAACATTATTTGGAAACAATCCCATTCTTATGATATTTTTTTTATATAAAAATAAAATTTTCATAAATATAACTATTAGCTGTATCATTTTTATCGTTATTTCCTAAACCATATACATTTTTAACATTTAGTTTTTATTCTCTATATTATATTGTTAATTGGGGATATGTTTATAAATATGTATGATTTACACAATACAAATATTTGTTGATATGGAATATTGATATATTAATTTAATAAATAACCATATATATGAGGAATTCTTAATGAATGCAGTTATTTTTGCGGCCCAGTTATAGATATCCCCATGATGAATCGAAACGTTTCATGAGAAAAATAAGTTGGTGAAATCAAATAGGGGTTTCCCATTAGTTTTAAATTATATTTTGAAATGACACGATGGTAAATGTATCATGATTCATTGGATCATGACACCAAATACATAAAAACATACATTAAATAGTATTTATATATAATATTTTATATTATGTCTTCTCGATGATATTATCTCCCGATTCATTTCATTTTCAGTTTATTGATTAAATAAAATTTGTTTTCAGTTATTTAACACGCCATATTGATTACATCATTTTAAATTAAGATAGTAAAGTTATCTACTAAATAGAATGTATGTTTAGATTTATACCATTCTATATTATTTTTTCATTATTGATTCATTATAGCCTTAATTTTATATAACACCTACTTAGAATTCTAGATTTCATTTATTTGGTTTCCAATCCCTAAGGTATGTGAATAATTCTTAGGAAGATTTCAAGGATGAAAACTGTTTCCATAGCATTGGTTGTTATATAATTACTCTACCTAAAATGGGTATCATGTATGTATCTGGTACACAAAAAGTGATAAAATGATCATTCTATTAATATTTCCCACCTTTTATATATTCTAATGTAAAGAAGTTGGAACAATCTCTTGGATATTAGAGTCACGATGGTTATAATGGGTATCAAAGTAAGTTTTGTTGAAACGATAGCAACTAGATTAAAGAGCACATATATAAAGCGGAAGATACATATAATATAATTTAAGTATAACTATTGAATAACATTCTAGTGGTTTTCAATGATGTTATTATTTTGTTTCTCATACCGATACCACTTCTTTGGATATTAAAACTTGTTTCATTTCGGGCAGAGAGGTTCCCTAGGGTAATAGATATGAAAAGGGATCATTGGGATTGACTAAATCATCACACTTTGCATGATGAATGGAAATAATAAAATCCTTACATGACACACCTTCTGGTTTTTCTTAGTATAATCCACATTTACAATATAAACAATTATATAGGATTTTTAAATTATTATATCCACAAGGAACCCATGTATGTGATTCTAATATTTATAATGCATAAATTTTAATTTATGTTTTGTGTTACATCATATTAAAAATTACATATAATGATTTATAAATTAAAATCATATAATTTTATCATGTTTAATCTATTGAATTGAAATGGAACCATGAAGGAAAGAGTGTATCAATACTCATGGAATATTTTGGGATTCACCTACTGAAAAATCCAATATTGATTGTTCCAGAATTGTGAAAATTATAACTGTATTTGGGTATTATAATCTGGTAAAAAATTATAATTCATAGATACCTAAATATTTTTCACTAGAAAATTACACCATGTTTGATACATATATGTTACAGTATGCCCCATAATTTTGTGGGACTACTATCCAATTATAACATAGAAATTGACTAAGTCACTGTAGAAATATTTATGGCCTTATGACGTGATGGAAAAATGTCAAACTTGTAGTGTATTGTCTCAAATGTGATGGTGATCAATGGTTTCCATTGATGTTGAAAACTTGGGTAAAAGATGAAATAGAAATCATGTAAAGAAATGTAATATAAACACATTATTCGACAGTTATTTCCCATCTGAACAACAATCAAAAATAAAGAAAATATTACACATCTAAAATATAAATCAAGAAGAAAATGATACTGACTATGAATATATCATTACAAGGTTACATAGGCATGCTACACAATATATATGCAATACTGAGTAAATGATTAACCATTTTACTGGGGTCTTAATCCATATATCTAAAAGGTGAGGGTCTCTCAATATTACTCATTAAATGAATAATAATTCTATGGTGAAATAAAATAATTAATTCCCTAGATCCTATATGTATGAAGAAAATTATAAAAATAATAGGTTAAATGATCCCCATGATAAAGGTAATTTATCAGAGGATAATAAGATAATGAAGTAATTTCTACCTCTAGGTAACTATGGAAATAATCATATTTGGAAATATTTTATGTGATAGTGAGTTCATTATAAGTGTGGATATAAGGGTCATCATGTCATAGACTGAAAAGTGATGAATAAAAAAACTTCTCATTAGTGTTTCAAATGTTGTGAGATGTAAAACTATACATATTAATTCCCCGATCATAAATTAAAGCTTCTATTAAAGAGGACAAGGTGAGAAGTCTAATCCAATGTGCACACTACAACCTTGGTGGATATAACCAATGATGTGTTAGAATCTATATTAATAAAATCGTCATATTTTGTTAATAATTATTTTATCGTGGATCCTAACACACTTTTATATATTCATGTTTTGCTATAAAAATATATACTTCAAAATTACATTAAGAATAGAGTTATTTATTAAAATTACTATCATATTCTAACTCCAATTGGGTTGGGTCTCGAAATTCCCATCATAACATATAAATGTGCTTTATTTTCTAACCTTATTATCATACCCAAGGTTTAATTACATATATCCATTACTATTGACTGGATTTCAAAGGATGATGAAAATATTTACTTCAAGATAAATGAAATTCTGATTCACGGTGAAGAGGTAGAATTCCATTTCATCTAGAAGATACATTTTCATCAAACACATTTCTAGATCCACCACTAATAGCTCTACTAAATGAAATTATTAGGATAAAATAGAAAATAGTATCTAGATATCTATAGGGTAATATTAAAATTCTATAAGTTTCTATTTTATAAGAGTTAATTGATGTATTTCCTAATAAATTAACTAGACATCCCTTGAGTGTGCATTTCATTTTTCAATTGATATAATTACCACTTCAAGATCAATTTAAAATTCTTCATATATATTTTCCACAATGGATTTAATGATGATGGAGAAAAAACTATATGAGTTATGCGATAAGGGATTTATTTTCCCCATTTTTTCCCAATAGACATCCCTAATTCCCATCAATATGAAGAAATATGGATTGATGATACAATTCAGTTATTTTAGGTAAATAAAAGCTATTATGATACAGATAAAGTATAACCTACCAAACATTTATTACTTATTTTATGCTCATTATAGAGCATATTGTTTTTAAAATATTTACCTATATTCTTATTTATCATTTATAATGAGTAAAAAAGGAAGGAATTTAAAAGGATTCTTTCTAGACAAGTCATAACATTATGATTTTAATTTAATGAAATTAGGATATACGATTTCACCCTTAAATATATGGATCTGATGAATAGAGTATTATATGATTGTCATGATGATTTTTTTGGGGGTATACATTAATAATTATTTGGTGTATTATAAAATATACAACGACAATGAAAATTACATGTAGATCATTATTGAGAATCACATATATAAAGAGTAAAATGATAAATCTTGTCGGTGAGATTTATTATTTCAAGAAGATTATTTTCATTATTATATTTTATCCAAGGTTGGAATATCAATTAATCCAGCAATGAAAAATAATTCTGAGAGAAAAATACAACAATGAAAAATAGAGGTATGTAGTTTCATTGGTTTGGTGGGTTGCTATCAGTGATTCATTAACAAAATTTCTCAATCATAGAATCATTTATCCAAGAATACAATTAAAGTGGATACATTCAGTTTGAAAAATTATAGTAAATAATTGTATTATAAACTGTAGAGAAAATTTGTAAATTCCTTGAAATTTATTCTACCAAAATGAAATGAATTTTTAGTAATATATAATTATTTTTTATAGAATGTAATCGGTTGATTACTAATGAAAAATGATAACGTTATCACATATGTATGAATGAAATTGAATACCTTGGAGCATGAAATTCAAACTCATGATTTTGAGTTGGTTGTTCTAATAATTTCATTGATATTTTGGGGACATTATCTATATATTCAATAATGTGATATATACACAAAACATAAAATCAAAAAATAAATATTTTTTATAGAAATATGATAATATGAGACCAATTTGATGGGTCGAGCTACTTAATGATTAATATTTCACATTATAAAACCACTCAGGGACATCAACTAATGTATAAAAAAATTGAGTTCGAATGATCATAGATTTTTGACCCATATAAGGAATGAGAGAGATCATGAGCTTTTGAATCATGTAAATATAGATATAGTAATTACTATTTATAAATAAAAATTATTAATTTATCAGTTTACTGTAAAACAATCTTAATTATAAAATACAAAATGTTCTTAATCTGATGATGAGAACTTTCATAAGATAATTAATTTTTTGGTTGATGGGAAATAAGTAGAAATAGATTTTGATTTTTTTAATAAAATATGTAATGGTATTATGTGTTCCATCTATACCAATGATAAATTATAAATTATTGGATGAAACTATATGATAAAATTTCCCTATATAAAATCATAGCACCAAGATGTATATCAATTTTAGGGATCATTTATTATGAAAAAAATGGGGAAAACTAAGGATTAGGTATCAAGATGATTAGTTTTTCAACATTTGAGTGGTGTGAAAAAAAATCCTAGTGGATTCAGGAAACATCTTTTTATCCCTATTTTACAAATTGGATGACATTACTTTGGGAATTTTCTCTAGACAAACAAACACTCATAAAAATGATAAATCAATTTCGGTTGTTGTTGATTTTCCAACTAAATCTACAAATTTCATTCCTATATGATATGATTTACCCCTTAGGACCCTCATAAGGCTCTATATTATTTGATTTGTAAGTATTATTGGTGCACCTTTTTTAAATTTCTCAATTTGTTATACATATATTACATTGAAATTTTGGAAGAGTATTTATAAGGATCCTGATGTTGAGCTTCATTAGAGTACTGCCTTCCATCCTCAAATAGATAGATAATATAAAAAGAAAAATCAAACAATGAACGATATGTTCATGTCATGATCGATTCACTTTAATGGTATGTGGGATCAGTATATACTATTGGTAGTGTTTCTTATGTAAATAGTATCTATAAAAAACATCTGTAATCTGTGGTTTGTAGCATTATATGGAATAAGATTTATTCTTATAAATTATTTTGATGATTTCAGTCAATGGAAATTAATTTTCCCAAAACATGATAAATATATAATAAAAATTGTAAATGTAATATTCTCTCCCATTAAAGCATCTCAAAGTCTAAAAATGAGTTATACAAATTATTAGATGAATGATTTGGAATTTTAGGTGGGTGATCATATTTTCTTGGACATATCTCTTCGAGAGGGTGTTAAAATGTTACGTAAGGAAGGGAGACTTATCCCTAGTTATAATGGACACATTGATATCTTTTAATGAATTTGAGTTGTTTCTTTTCATTTTTCAATGCCAATTGGACTCTCAAAATTACATTCTGTGTTTCATATATCATTTTTAAAGTAGTATAAGACATACCCAATTCATGTGATAATTTAGGATAAAATTAAATTGGAAGATGATCTATCTTATTATGGAGAAATAATCCATATTTTTTATACTAGAGATAATGTTTTGGGGAATCGTACCTCTTGTAACCTAAATGTGCTTTGTGGATGTTATAGAATTGAGGAAGAAACAAGCTGAGCAATGGAAATTGTAATGAAGAACTTCCATCATCTTGTTAAAAGATATTATCCAAAAAATAATTGAAGATTTGTTTTGGATGGAATAATGTTACATGATGATAATTTATTACTTATTAAATTTTAAAAAAAATTCAAACTCTTAAATATCATGCTATGCACAAAAAAATGGGTTTAAACAAAACATGATACTCTTTTAAAATATTATATAATCCTTAATATTATATTATATCTGTTAAATTGTTCAGTTTTAATTGTTTTAAGAATTTGTTTTGAAAATATATATTTTAAACACATTAGTTGGTCATATTTTTATTGTAAATAAAATTAAGAATCATTTTAATGTAAAAGTAATGTTTTCTAGGGAACTGTACTTTAATAAAATTCGGTTTGGTTACAGATTTAACACATATTTTAAAATTTATACTTTTTTATAATTTTACAATTTTTTTATATATTTTTATTCTTGAAATAAAAATGTTAAAATTATATTAGAGTGAATGTTATGAATTTTTCTAATAGGATTATTTTTTAATGAATAATTAAAAAATAGTTCTTTTACTGAAAATTTCCTTTTCATTTAAATTATTTGTAAATAAATGTTATTTTATTAATATGATTTAATGTTTGATTAGTTAAATTTTATTATAATTAATAAAATTTAGGTTAGTGTAATCAATTTCATATCGAATTATTATATTAAAA
This sequence comes from Viscum album, assembly GCA_963277665.1. Taxonomy (NCBI): domain Eukaryota; kingdom Viridiplantae; phylum Streptophyta; class Magnoliopsida; order Santalales; family Viscaceae; genus Viscum; species Viscum album. The sequence goes on from OY728138.1 coordinate 899,841,986, forward strand.
AATTATTTAATTACGATAATTTTAAATTTGAAAACTCATTTATTCAATTCATTTATGGGGGTCTATTTTAAAATTATATTTTTCTACATTATTGAATTCAATTTTTAAAAATTCTTAATATATTTTAAATCATCATTATTTATATTATAAAATATTTTAAACATAATTTTGGATGAAAATGATCAGTGAAACAAGATAAAACTAATTATCATTGTTTAAAAAAATTGGTCTATTAGTGTTTGATATAATAATATTAAGGTCATAATAACCTACCATATTTTCCAAAAACCATTGGATGGAATTATTTAGACCATATAAAATCTATGGGTCGATACAGGATTGTTTTGGAGGTATGGTACATGATAAAAACATTGGGGTAATTTATTTGTTTTCCAAACAAAACATTGTGTATCATCTCCCCCACATATAAAAGCCCATATACAATCATCCCCAATCAAAAATTAAAATACAATAATTTTTTTTATTAATTTCAATAGTATATTCTTTACACACCTAAAAAATCTTATATCCCTTGATTTAAACAGGAATTCATCATATGATGGAGTATTATGTAATCCTAATGGAGTTCCCCAAAGAATATGTGATGTTCTTAAACATGAATTTCCATTTTATTTCTTATACCACCTCTTTTAAATATTATTAAACCCTGAAAAAATAATAAAAAAAATATATATGATATATTGAGATGTAATTTTGTTATTTTAAAAACCTATATTGATCTAAAATTTTATCAAATGGGTTTTGAAGCTGCTGATCATCTGTACGGCTGACTAACACCTCATGTACTGATATAATCATCATTCCATTAAAAACATGAATTAATAGATATAGTGATGTATTTAGAATTATTATATATATATATATATATATGATATTATTATATTTATATACTTATAATATCACATAAACAACCATAATTTATAATTTATTCAATATATGACAATATAGATTGTGTGTACGATGAACTATCTTCTCTCTGAGAAATATGAAACATTTTTCACATAAATATTACATGAAAGGTAGTAAAGACCAATTAAATAAATATATGTGATATATGTTCATTATTATTAATTTTTATGACTAATGTATCACCCACATCCATTCCCATTCACTTGTTAACGATCTAATATTATCGCACGTGCGTACGTATGCCCTACCATATCCTCAGAGTAATTTGATTCATTTTCCACATACAATATTCAATATTGATAAAAAAATGTATAAAAAATTCAATATTAAATTTATAAAAAAATTAATTTATTTTATAATGTTATAATATAATATGTCAGATAAATGAAAGATTCTAGAAAAAATATATTTGAGAAAAAAGCATAATTATCACCCTCAATAATGAAAATAATTAACTATTATTAACAAATGAGTTATAAAATGTCATAATGGGATCATATATGATATTAAAATTTTTAATATAGTTTTAATATAAATTAATAACTTTATTTAATATATTATACATAAATATAATGAATTTATAACTAAATAAATGTGTTCAGTTAGGGACTTCATATCAATTTCCCATCATTGAGGTACATTGTAATGTTATGCATAAAATTAATTTTATATGGTTTATATAATACCCCTTTGACATGTAATATCAGTATTTTCAATACCCATCCCAATGGGGCCCACACCGCGACTCCCCATGCCCTCCTTTAATTGGCCAGGGGCTGCGGACTATCACTGTGTATACATATCACTAATATGGGTGGCATTGCCAAAATACCCGCACACAAACATACACACATCTCGATGTCCACAGAAGATTAAATGTAAAACCACTAAGGAACCAAATGAATGCATACAACTAAACCTGATGAATATAGTACAACAGAATGTAAATTACAGAAATATAACATAGGAATAATGAAACTCCCCAAAAAAATAGTATGCAAACATCAAATTCTATCCTCTAATCAAGAAAGGTATCAAGATTGTTTCTCGACCCCAAAATAACACCTCAGTCTATAGAGAAGCTCACAAATATTGTTCTAGTCATTTTCTACCATATAATCCATCAAAATAATGATCATATTTAGAAAAAATGACACATGTGGGGAAAACCCATGAAGGGGGGGTGTATAACAATACTCAATAAGTGACCCCAAAAACAAAAAAGTAACACCCAATTTATAGGTATTTTTATCTTTACATAGTATATGTCTACATAACATATAACAATAGAAAAATCCAGATATAGTTAAAACCCATACCTATAGTATAGAGGTATGTTACAATGACCCACACACCAACTATAGAGATTCAGTTAGAACATTTTATGAAGATTTCATCTGGGAGAACTCACTCCAAAAGTCTGATAGCTCAAATGATGTACGTCTGAGAAGTACTATTTATCAGGAACTGTCATGAGAAAGGTAGATGCATTGATAGTTATAAAGAGAGAATAGATACACTCTTTCTTGGAGAATAAACTACATAGTGGGAACAGATCATGATACACAAATGAGTATCACTGTCAGTGACATGGATTATAAAACGACTCATCTAGATTCCCCAACTAAGTAGAGAATGGACATCTTGTTGGATTGGATTTGCCGAAATGTGACTCTAAATAGGGTCAATAATGGGTAGATGATCTTGCTCCAAGCCCCTCGGTGAATATTCCAAACTATATCCAGAAAGTTCAACTAAAGGGATCTTACTACTATGGATGAAAACGCTACATGAAATTCCGGGGAATTAGAAAAGGGGAACTAATCCAAATAAAATATTCCCAATATACACTATACAAAGAGATCAATCCATGTACTATGAAGAACACTACATGTAGAAGGGTCTCACACTGTGTCCTATGACCATGTCTAATGCCAATGTATATCAACTAGGGTCAAAAGATCATGTCATGCAGAAAATATATACATGGAATTTTGAGGAGTAACAAGTTGTTTCATACTATATGGGGGTTTCTCTATGTATTCTAGTCATGTGGTAGTATATGGATTCAACCCTTGTCTTCCAAACCATGTACTGGTATATGGTGTTACCATCATAACTGGTTTGTTCTAGCTGTGCGGTGGAGTATATGTCAGGATCTCCACCCTATGTTTGTGTATTCTTTGAGATACACACTAAATTCCTCATAAGGACACAAAAACCGTGTTACACCTGCCACATGCTGTGTCAACACTTTTTATCGCCTGATACCCTATCCATAATTGAGCCGGCCCCACACGCCTTGTTATTCAGAGAACACACCATGTACTGTGCAATTTTAAATAATTATAGGTGCTTGATCTATAACTTCAGGTGATTCTATAATTGTTGATACAACCATTACATTTCTTCCAAATTGAAGAGCTATAGTTGTTTCATCCATAAAAATCTAATTTAGTTGGTCTAGGATGTTTGATCAGTACCAAAAATTTGTTTCGATCATCCACATAATGAATGGTTGAAGAGATATCTCATCCAAAACCTTTCAGTTATTCTACCACCATTGTCATCGCACTTCCCCTATATCATCAAGATATGAGATCTTTAATTCGAGATTATTGTGTATCAAGACATATGCGAAATGATATATTGTTCACAACCCCGTGAATAACACGAAGATTGTATGAGGTTAAAAGGGAGATGAAATTTATTAAAAAATTGAGGAACAAACCTATAATGTTTTTTATTATGGTGATGATTCTATTCGTATAGAAGGATCAAGATGAATGAAATAGATATGAAATCAAGTCCCCAAAATAAACCTGCAAATCAAACTGTACCACAAGAATGATCGACCCGTGGGTCAGCATGTTTATGGGATGATCCACATTCTTTGTTTAAATATAAGAATAGGGGAAAATAATTTAAATAAAAACCCCTCCTCATTTTCGGATTGATCGTTGAAAACATGTATTGGGAGGCCATCTTCAACAAGATCTTATAATAATGTTGGCAACACGATTCACGAAAGGTTGATTCATCATGTTTCAACAAGAATTCTCCAAGGGTTCATCCTCTCAAATGATCAAGAGGATTCTTGGGAGTTTTATAGGGAATGAAGACTAATTTTGGACTCTTGGTTATTTAAAACAATAAAAAGTGACAATTCACTGTTAAAATTTTAAAAATAAATTTAATCATTAATTTAATTAATTTCTTTTTAAACATCCAAAAATGAACTTATACAGTTGACCCACGTCTATTGATGTCAGGTCACTCTTATGTTAAATTCACTACTTTGAACACAACAATGCCCTCATATTTCTTATCTGAGCACCAGTTTAAAAGTTACTTCACATCTTTATAAAAACTATTCACCCGTGAAATTTAAATATTTAATTTATTTCAGAAATTTATTATGGGAACTCTAGGTCTTAGAATCACACTCCATCAAAAATAATAGTCTAAAATTACTTACAAATAACATTTATAAATAAAAAATGACACATATGAGATGTTTTATTCTCCCAACATTGTATATTTATGTCCTTGAAAATCAAAAAATAAAGCCTGCCAAAATATTTGTGGGTACTACTCATGAATGCCAGCGTCTCGCTCCCACATGCGCTCCAAAATATTTTTATTATTCCACTGGACGCGCACCAAGGGATTCTCTCACCCATGGGGGATCTACTCCTGCCGAACCTCAATCTCCACTAGGTACTCTAAAAAGGTCTCTTTAACCTTGGCTTCCAGCACTCCCCAGTAAATGTCGTGCGACAGATCATGCATATAGCTCCTCAACTACAAAAAGTGGAAGAAATCATGTACCAAATTCATCTATAGTGGTATAGATAAGCGGTATGCACCCAGAAAAATTCTATGAAGTGTCTAAAAAAGATTCGATAAACATCAGAGACAACATGCCACCTTAGACAACTCTTCAGAAACCTCATCAAGGAGTGAATCGAAGGTTGACATAATCTCCGACCTCAAACACCAAAGGTCTCTTTTGTCTATCAATATATGTTTTCAATCAGAAATGTATTGTCTTTATCTACACCTAGATGATCTACACCTTCTTGGTGGTAGCTTGTACCAACGATGGTCCCATGAGATCTGACTCTCCTAGGTCGGTCCAGCAAAGTGGTGTACAGTAGGGTTACCCGTATAAAGCCTCAAATGGTTCCATATTGATGGTGGAGTGGTAGTTTTTGTTTTACACAAACTCCACCAGTGGTAGGTGGTTCTCCCAATTGTGACTAAAGTACATAATAAATGCTCGAAACATATCCTCTAGAACATGAATGACCATCTACGTTTGACCATTTATATTGGGATGGAATGTCATGATCAAGTGTATCAGACTCCCAAATGCCTATTACAGTCCCTTCCTCAACCGAGTTGTCAAATGAGAATCCTGATCTGAGCCTATCAAGGAGGGTATTCCATGATTCCTAACTATCTCATGCATGTAGAAGCCTCGAAATATCACTACAAAACGTTAATCATTAATATCTAAGAAGTGGACGACTTGGGGAGTTATTCAACGATCTACCAAATGAAATCGTGTCCCTTGGATGTTTGTGGTAAAACTGTAATGAATTATATCGATTCATCATCATAATTGAATTTTGTCACTTACTAGGGGTGAGCTAGTCTTGCTGGATCATGGAACTGATACATCACCTGCTAGAACATAAGTTATTTAGATATGTACTCTACTACCGTGTTTTTCATCCTTGTCCACCAGAAGTGACGTCAGAGGTCCTTGTATAATTTTTCCACCATAGGATTGACCACGAAGGGTGATATATGAATCTCCCTCAGAACCTCATCCCTCAACCCCACTGGAACAATTGTGCATCCTCTAAATAGACGATGTTCTCCCCAACTTGTTAATGTCCATCCAGGAATATTACCATTGATAACTGATCACGTAAATCCTCACAGTCGATATCTCTATGTTGAACCTCTCCAAATAATTTCAAGAGTAGAGGGGTAAAAATAATCAACTAAAGGTAGTCCATATCATCTACATCCACGAAGGATAAATTTAGAAATTACAACTACTCTGACGCCTCACTCAGCAGCTGTGAATTCAATCTCTGACAGAGAGTATCAGCCACTATGTTCCCCTTCCTCAAAGTATAGATGATCTCAATGGCATAATTCTAGAGAAACTCCAATTATTTCCTTTGACTAAAATTAAGATCCTTCTATGAGAATTTGTATTTGAGGATCCTGTGGTCAGAGTAGATGATAAAACACGTGCCCATCGAGTTGTATCTCCACAACAACAATGCGAAGACCACCACTTCCAAATCATGATTACATGTCATGTAGTTCTTCTCATACTACATCAAATGGAATGAACTATAGGATATCAGAACGTATATGTACATAATAATAGGAACAATATTTTTCATTGATGCATTATTAAAAACTACACACTCAACACCCACTTCTATAAATCTCATGATCGGTGTGCTCTTCGAACTCTACCTCAACTGTAGGAAGGCCAATTTTCACTTCTTCGTCCATAAGAAATGATGCCCCTTTGGCTCAAAGCTATGATCAAGGATGAAATCCAAGTGAATTTAGTAATGAATATATGGTAATATCTTTTTATCCTGAGGAAGATCTACACCTCGGTCATGATCCTAGCTGGCACCCATGATAACACCACTTCTACCATGTCAGGGTCCACCACTACCCCCTCTAATGTGATAACATGTCCAAAAAAGTGCACCTCATGAATTTAGAAATACAAATTTGTGTGATTCCTATAATGATGGTTCCCTCAAAGTACATACATGACCATCTAAATGTGTCTCACATGCTCCTCCTATGACGCTGAGTTCACAGTGATGTCATTGATGATGACCACTATGAACCAGTCTATGTATGGATGGAAGATCCAGTTAAAGAGTCCCATGAACACTATGGTGGAATTCATCATGCTGAATGGAATCACCATGTATTCATAGTGACCATATCGACATCTAAAATAAAACATTAGAACATTCCCATCTCTTACTCGATTATGATGATAACTCTACCAAAGATAAACATTCAATAACCACCGTGAACCTCTCAACTGATTGAAGAGGACATCAATCCTCAACAGTGGATACTTGATCACCACTGTCACCTAGTGCAGGAACCATAAATCCATGAACAACCTCAAACTATTGTCTACCTTCTTGTAAAATAAAATTGGGGCCACCCATAGTGAAACATTTGGTATAATGAATCCCTTCCTATGATACCACACTATCACGACCTGTCCCATTGGGTCCTGGGTCACAACTCCCCAAGACCACCTTCAATAGGTCAGGGGCTAGTGACTAGCAGTGAGTAGGCATTTCAATAACATTGGAGGCCTTTACTATGTACCTATAAAAACAAAAATATATCCAATCCCACAAATGATGTAATGTTAAAACAACTAAGGATCAAAATTCATTCATACAACTAAACACAACCAATATAGTACAATATAATGTAATGTGAAAATAAGTAACTCTGCCAGAATAATATCCCTCAAAAATAAATATTTTTCAAAATACAAAGTCGAAGTTATATACATGGAAGGAAATGGTAATAATAATCAATGCCAAAGGAACAAATCTGCCTCTATAGAAGCTCACAAAGTTTGTCCTAGTCTTGGTCCACCCTTGACTTCATCGAAAGGACACTCTTCTACACAATACATGGCACAAGTGGGAAAAGAACATTTAGGGTTGAGTATAACAATACTCAGTAGGAGACCCCAAATAACCAAAGAAACACAAAATGTAATGGTAAAATCATATTAAAATAGTACCTGTATATAAATATTATAATAATAAAAACATCAATAAATACTCAAAACCTAGACTCGTAGTCTATAGTTAAGTCACAATGACCCATATACCCACTCTAGGGATTCGGTCTGAAGATGTCATGAAGCACTTATTAGGGATAAAAAATCCATGATCTTGATTTCTCTGATAATTTCTATCCATGATGTATTGTTCAATGGGAAGTGTCACGAGAGAGATAGATTCACTCATATATTTGAAGAGAGAATAGATACACTCATTCTAGGAGAACACACTCTACAGTGGGAAATGATCATGGTAGATGGATGAGGATAAATGATATTACATTTGATTATACCAAAATTCATAAAGATTCACATTCTAAGTAGTGTGTCAATGTTCTGTATGATTTTTCAGGTCGATATCCGACTCTTCCTAGAATCAAGAATGGATAGAGGATCCTGCTTTAGACCCCTCAATGGGGATTTTTTACTCTATCCAAAAAGTGCTACTGAGGGGATCATACTCATGTGGATGGAAATTATTCCTAACCTTTAGAGGAACAAGAAAAGGGTAACTATACCAAAAAACATGTCCAATATATAATGGACATAGAGATCAATATTTCTACAAGGAAGTACATGACATGTAGAAAGGTCACACACTGTGTCCTCTGACCCTGGGTACTACTAATGTATAACAACAAAATTCAAATGATAATTTCATGTAGAAAAGATATACACAATGTGTAATAGAGTAACATGTAATGTATTACTATATTGGGGCCGATCTATGTATGATGGTAATTTTCTTGTACATGAATTCAACTCATGTCTTCCATCCCATATACAGGTACACATGGTAACCCACATAACCATCATGGTCTAGCTGTGTGGTAGAGTACATACAGTGTACTAAACTCGGTGTCCATGTATCATTTCAGATATATACTGAGCCCCACATAAGGACCCACAAACTGTGTGACATCTGTCACATGTCGTTTCATCGCATTCAATCCCAGAAACCCTAGAATCCACTGATCCAGCCCCACAAACCGTTTTCTTTGGAGAACACACTATGTTCTGCATGTTTTTACTGAATCATAGGTTCTTCATCTGATGATTCCGTTGATCCTTTTATTCTCGATCAAGATATTCATTTGATTTCTCATAAAATATCACTGGTAATTTCATCACCCTATAGTAAATTTGGTAGGTTTTAGTTCATTGATCGGCCCTGAAATTTCATTTCGATCGTCTATATGAAGACAAGACAAAGAGAAATTTCTTCTGGATGACATTGATTCATATTCTACCAACATCCTCGAACATCCATTGGAATATCATGATTCAAAATCTATAATTTGGGACCATTTCATTGTGAGACAAATGCAAAATGATCCATTATTCATAACCCCAGAAAGAACGCGAAAAATGTGAAATGATAAAGGAGAGAAGAAATTCATATTTCAAATCTGGGAAGAATCCTTATCTATAGTTATTTATGGTGTTGATCCACTCCAGTTAGTAGGATCAATAATAATGACTCAAATATGAAATTGATTCCCCAAAATAAACCTATATATCAAACCCTCTAGTAAGAACGATCGAACCACGGGTCAATAAATCATGGGTTGGTCCAAATACATCTATTGAATCTAATAATGGAGAAAACTAACTAAAATAAAAACCCTTACATCAAGTTATGATCAATCATTGATGAATACATATTTTAATTACATGATCAATGAGTTCCTCTAACATCGTTGCCACCACGAATCACAAACGTTCAATTCAACACCGTTCCTTGAGAATTTTCCATGGGTGGCTCCTGTTCAATGTTCTTGTGGATTCCAGGGATTTTAGAAGGTTATGAGCTTAACCCAAGGCTCTAGGTAATTTAAAACCATAAAATTTTCCACCGGGTCATTAAAACATTAAGAATAAAATATATGGTTAATTTATTTTATTTCCATTAAAACATACAAAAATTAACTTCTACAGCTGGCACACACTGGTCGATGTTATGCCTCTCCTATGGTAAATTCACTACTCTAAATAAAACCATTCCCTCAGATTTCAGATTCAGGATTCTGTTTAAATTTAATTCCAATTTTTTAAAAAAAAATCACTCACGTGCTCTATTTAGAAATTTAATTTATTTCAATATGTTATTACATGTAGTTCCGGCCTCGGAATCACAGGCCGTCATAAATCTTGTTCTCTAATTAATTATATATATTATTTTAAAATACTATATAAATATTCCAGGACATTACAATTAATATGTAATAAATCTTGGTATTTTAAGTTTCAATTATAAATATTTCTTCATAGGGTATGTGAATTGGAAATTAATATGTGGTATAAGTTATTGTACAATATAACATTCATTTTTGATTGAAAACCTTTTCTTGAAACAATCACTTTCATATGATAGATTTTCATTGGAAAATATATTTATTCTAAATATTCATATTATATTTATCATTGATATTATTATTTTTTTATCCAAAAACATTTTTACATACATTTTTTATTTTAAAGGTGATATGATTGATTGGGCTAAAATTTCTAAATTTTTACTCTTTACTCAATATGGGTATTTGGTGAGAATGAATATTGTTTGATGGGAAAAAATTATTTCATGGTTTATTATTAATGATTTGGAAATTCAGTTATGGGTATGGTCATCTAGTTAAAAATATCCTTTAATTGTATTGACTTTTCACATAAGAAAATTCATTTTTCCAAATTAGAGAGGTTTTACCTGGTAGTTTTAAACACTCTAGTAAAAGAACATGATGGTAGTTGTATAATGATTCCAATGATCATGATGTATAATAATTATGAATTATTGAATTTTTAGTTATTATTACTATACATAATATTTTCTTTCTGATTTTATCTTTGGATTATTTTCATTCCCTCATTATTGATTTAAGGGAAGGGGATTTCAGTTATTTACTATTTCATATTAGTTATTATTTTTCCAATTATTATTGTTGAGTTTTTGATTAAAATTTATGTTTGTTTAGCTATTTACTATTCCATGTAGATTATTATTTATATTTTTATGATATCTTCCAATATTTGGAACACATACTGAGCATTTGGGATGTCCTTTTTTTGATTTCTTTGATCAGAATATTTATAATAATTCATGGATTATTTTCAAGGATGACAAATTATTCCAATATTATGGTTTTGGTTTTATTTTACTATATAAAATGGTTATCATTTATGTTAATGTTTCTATAAAAATATTATACTAATCAATAAATAAGGATTTACCCCATTGTATCTATGTCTATGTGATAATGTATGAACCAAATCTGTGTTAATAGAGTTGGGGATGTGAATGTTTTTCTCAAATAAATCATTTTAAATATTATTATTATAATTTCTATAAGAATTAGACCAATTAATTTTCAATTATATTCTAATTTTCTTCATAGTTCACTAGAAATGAAATTAATAAAAACATAAACATTTCAAAATGATAAAATATTTAAGTAATTTATTTGGTATTTATAATGTTTTCGGTAATACATTGTCATAATCATCTATTATTCCATCCAACAACCTTATCTATCTATTAAATATATCAACCCCTATAAATAATTGCATTGATGCAATGCAATATACATATTCCATATCATTAGTATGTTGGGTACACCTTTAACATATAAATACATCTTACATAACCATTTCCCATGAAAATGATTCATTTATAATGAATTTTATCTTTATATCTCATGATTCATCCCATCTCAAATATTTAATCATTTATTAGAATTTTTATTTTTTCCTGTATTTCATATGGACAATACCCACAAATATATATATGAATACCAATATATTTTTATCAAATTTATATCCCTACCATTTATTCAAAATTGTAATCCCAATTTCATCATATTTAGGGATATATAATTATTTTTTACAGACTACTATAAAACAATTATTGCATGGAAGTGAACTCATATATATTATTTAATTGTTTTGAGTAAATAATCAGGGATCATGCTATAATTCTCTCTAGGGAACTAACCTTTTCTAGTAAACAGTAAAATGGAAACATTGTACTGTATGATTTTTTTGGTAAATGTTCATGGTTTTTGTGAAATTGTTTTGAATATTAAACTCTAAATATTATATTGAGTCATTAATCATAAAAAATCTCCTTTACAATATGTCGATGTGTATGAAAACTGTTAGGTTGGATTTTTATATATAGTATTATTCTATTAAATACCTCATCCCCCCTTTCCCAATTATATATTGTCTTGAAAAATGATATAAAATCATTTTTATATTATAATTTATTATAGAATAATAGTTTTTATTAAATCAATTATTCATATTTTTTACAACCATTATGATATCCCAATATATAGAATTTTTTTTGAGAGTAATACCATATAAATATTTAGACTTATTTTAGAAAATAATTAATTGGTTATAATATTCTAGTTGAATATATAATGAATATCAAATCTTTATAATATTTTTATTTTTTGTACTAATTACCAATAATTTCACCCTTATTATACATCTCATTAAGAAACAAATTTTCTAGGAGGAGCATTATTAAGGATTCTACAATATGTAATCTACTTAATTAATGTTTATTTTTTTTATCAATAACCACCATTGATACATATTCATCCTTATTCAAAATAAACTCGTCAAAATTAAGTAATTTATTAGGATTCCCAAAACCATGGAATTAAATAAAATCTATTAATACGTCAATACATTTACACATTATTTACAATAATTATAAAATATTTATATACATTTTATAAAAAATATCTCTTGGTGTGGGTATTATTATGGTTATCTTGGTCTGCACTTATAATAATTAAATTGGTTTTTTGTTCTCAGAATATTGGTTTAAAAAAATAATAAATTGTTTATTGTCAAAAAGAATAAATATTTTTTCACATTGCATAAATATAGTCCTTTATAATAAATCATCATATATGACCTAATTTTAAAAATCTATAGTAAAGATATATCTCCACATAGAAAAAAATTATTATAGGAATTATGTATCTATAAATATAGTAATTTTATTTACATCATGTTTCTTGAGTAAATAAACATATATATGGATAATCCTATATACTAGTGTAATATAGAATATAAAAATCTTTAGATATATCCATATATAAACAGTCATCATAATCATAGAATCATAAAAAGATGAAAAAATAATATCTATTGTATCAACATATATCATAATCCCAATGTTATGGGAGAGAAATATTACCACCACATTGGTGAACTTTCATTTATCACAATCTTGAATCCGGAACACGGGAGTAATAACTCATCCCAATTATCTAATCCCTCTTATATTGCATCAGGGACAATGATAGATTTACTCATGAACATCTATCATACAATCAATAGGAATAATATATTACTCATATGTAAATATCCTGTAGAAATTTCTGATTTATTTCATCTTATGGATGTGTATTTGTAGATAATGATACAATCCCATGTTTTCATTGATCTAAAAAGAAATATGTAGGGGTGTAAGTTATGTCAATTATCTAGTCACTATTTCACAATATAAATATAGAGTTTTAAGATTTCCACTAACAAATTATATAATGATTCATTTTTATTTACCAATTTTTTTACAAATTTAAAAGGTGGAATTTACATAACATAATAAACTCTAACACCATTTTAGATCCTATCATTCTCATAATTCATTCTTTTTCTAAACCCATTACTACATCATCATAATTGGATTCACTATTTTGAATCCCATAAATTTAAATGATAACTCAATAACATATAAATTTTAGTTATTGTATTATCTCACTACAAACAACATAGTATAGTAACAATCTTTATCAAAATAATAATTTATGATTCATATTCCTTGAGTTAACTCATGGTTTCCTTATACTGTTTCCAAGTCAAACCCAATCTCATTCAAATCATAACCAGATATATTACATTTATTTAGTCATTAGACCCTTCATATATTATTACCATTCCCTTAACATTATAACTATAATTAATTGGGTAACACCAGTATATATCTATTATGGTGTCCCAATATGAGTGAAAAAATCCATCATTATTCATATTCCAAAATTTTATTTTTCATACCTAATTAAAATAATCATCTTTTGTATACTTTACCATCTAATTGTTTTATCTACATTTATTGGTTAAAATAAATATAAGTACATAGGATTAATCATAAAATAATATTGAGTTATATTGATAAATTCACTTTCTAACACCTTGATGATAATTTCATCTTTAGAGTATAGATAATTAGGTCATAAAAATACATAACAAAACCATATAATAAAAATTAGACACTTCTAATTAGCATCCTTTTTTCATAATATAATAATTTTCAAATATTCCTGATTTATATTCATTTAAAATATTCAGGATTTTCAACCTGACATTCCATTTAACTAATTCACCCACAAACACTATATAATACATTTTAAAACATGGGACGGGAATGAAAATAGTAGTAACTGGCATAAAAACAAATTACAGTTAGACTAGTGAAAACATTAAAACTCATATAATTATTTAATCATATCTGATAGATATGTTAGAGAATGATATATACTATTTTCACACGACAAACATACATATTTTATTAAGAAAAATTATTATAATACATACCAATAAATAAAAAACTATATATGAAAACAGAGTGAATCAAATACAAAACCAAATTTAAACCTATGTCAAAAGAAACCATAACCCATTTAAATACATAGTAGAACACATTTTTTTAAATAATCACTATTTTTTGTTAAGAAAATTAATATTATCCAATTTATTATATATTGATACAGGTTCACCCATTATATAAGGTATAATGGGGTAACTTGATGCTATTTGGGTGAACCCATTATATGAGTTACAATTTGGTCACCCAATTATATCCTAGTGCACTAATTTCTTGTTAATAAATCTCAAGTATGAAATAATGATTATTTTTTGGATTTCAATCTTTATCATAAAACAATTGAAAAAATTATTTGAATATCATTAGAGATCTAATTTTTGGATATCAAAATATCATTTTCTTTTGAAATCATATTTTTAAATAAATTAATCACATTTTCAGTTTAAAACCCAATTTCAATACCAAAATACCCATTTTATTGAAAACAAAATATCAAATTTTCATTTTAAAATCAATTTTCAATTTAATAATACCATTTTAATAACAAAATACATAGTTAACAAAATACGCATTTCATTCATACAACTATAAAGATACCCTATATTAGAAATTTATGACATTGGAATATTTATACATATATTTTTAGAGTTATAAGTTGATATGGTGTGGGATTTTGCAGCATGGTGTTCCTAGATATAATTTTATATAAATATTAAATTTACTTAATATAATGTAATAGAATATTTCTTATGAAAAGGGATAAATCATAAACAAAAGCTAGCTTTATAGATCTGAGACTATAGATGAGTCCAGATATGATGGTTATCCTTGTAAAAACCTAAAATAGGTCATCACGGGATGTTTAGATTAAAGATTCAATGGGAGGTGTGTTTAGTTATATAAATAAATAAATTTATTTATTTAGTTCACTAACCTAATTTTGAAATCTTATGTTATTAAAACATTATGGAGAATTTTCTATGGTTTTTGGCCTAACTAGAGGAACATTGATATGATATATATTCCACCTTTGGTGGTAAATCCAAATAATTCAATGATGACACTCTAGATTGAGGTTTACCAACAGTAGCAATCATAATGATTCTTCAATTCATTGGAGAAAACATTTTCAACGAAGAGTGGTCTAAAACATGGTAGGTTTCATCAAATCGTGGATTATTCCCATATAAATTAAATCTTATTGATCATGATCATCAATTTCATTGATATGTTCCAATTTTATGAATTTTCATTCTCTTATGTATAGATAAAATTGATTTTTCATTTGTTTCTCATAGTGTAAATCCCTACTTCGGTTCACTGCCTAATAATGCTAGGGAACTGAGATTTAACCATATTTTTTTCACAGTTCTCCCTTTTATTCATTATATTCTTCTCCATGGGGAAACATATATTGTATTTGTATTTTCTGGTTATATGGGGCATGATCAGACCTCCCGATTCATTGTATAATAATGTGGGAAAAATGGGTCGATCGATCTAAGATGGAATCAGAGGATTCACTACATTTAGGGTGATTTGTTTCTTTAAATGTGTTATATGTCAATAATGGATGTGATGGATTTTTCTCTATATTTGGTCTACAAATAAATTAGGATGTTGGGAGAAGAATGTTTTTCCATTTGTTGACCATAGGATGACTAAAAGATCAAATTTGAGTAAGATCCTACATTTTTGGGTGGATCAGATTTCTGTTACAAAGATATGATCATAGACATAAGATCTGGGGAACTGATTTGAGATTCTATAAAAAACAAGACCAAAAATTATGATGTTCGATGATCACATGGGCTGTATCCCCTATTGATGAGATGGTAGGGTTTCCTTGGAATAATATGTCTCACATGATATGTGGGACCCCCACGCATCGTGTGATGTATATGCTTTCGGCCTAGTGTGTTCTCCGAGAACACATGGGCACTATATTGGCATCGAATACATCATGTGCTAAAGTACATGGACATGGGATTGATACACATACATGACCAAGGAGCATGGGAAGGACCTTGGGAGGCTCATACACACCATGTAGTCCGTATACATGACATGTATCACTTCATGGTTGGTCATCCATGTACCATCAAGGGCAGAACCAGATAATTTTGTTGGACCAAATGCCAATATGGTCACCTTAAATTTAGTGTACCCCTTCTCCCAATTTTATAATCCTTTATCCATTATATTTCTTTCAATTTCACATGGATATTTATTCTATAAGAGGACTATCTAGGGGTTTTCTTTTCAGATGGAATTCTATGGTGGCCTTCGAAGTAGATTTTGAGATATGTCATATGATGTTCTAGGCCAGACGCTTAATTAGGTGGTGCTCAAAGATGATAGTGTTTAGGAAACACCATTAGTGTGGAATCCCTTGATGTAATAGTGAACATATCCTATATCTACATAAAAAGTAGTACACTGAGTGGTACTACCATATTTGATTTTTGTGTGGGTCCTATTTCTATTGAGTGGTACCGCCTATGGAATTGGTCCATTGTTATCATATCTACTAAGTGGTAATACCTTATTTAATTATGTAATGTGTGCCATATCTAATAAGTGTTACCCATATTGAATAGTTTAAAGTTCCACCATAATTTGAGTGGAACCCCCTGATACACAAGGGAGTGGGTCCTCCAAACCCCAAGTAATACCCCATGTCAGGTAGGGTGAAGGTCCTATATACCCTGAGTAGTACCTCTGAATGGAGCATAGAAAAAATCCTCTTCTTGGAGATTATCCGCCCATTACTATGCGGAATAGTGGATAGGCATGGCCACTCAACACAATTACTTATTTGGAAAAAAATGACATTCTTGTCATTGTTGATGGACTAATGGAACATATGACACTCTTTCATGTGATGGGCTATGAGATGGAGACCCCCTTTTATATGTTTTTTGTATTATTTGGATTTATATTAAATAAATAAATATATATATATATCCATGTTATTGGGTTATATTTACTTGCTTACATTGGCATGAGTTGCCTACTATCTACCTACTTATATCATGTATCTTACTTCCCTCCCTTCATCTTTCAGGGTGTCATACAGGGTATGTATATACTCACCCCTACATGAGATTTTCTCACAGGTTTCATGTTCTATATTGATGAAGTATATGGACACAGTAAATAAATATGAGCATAGTGATACTTGGTGCATTGGACAATGTACGGTGGTCAGATCTTGGATATTTGAATCTGTGATCTCTCATCACATTTACATTACAAATTTTCAGGAAGGTATATATTTTTAGTTTGGAATGTATTATTCCCCTTACATTAAAATTAAAATATTGTAACCTTGTACACCATAGATGATTTTAATATACATGTTTATCTTTTCACTACTTCATTTTTTTATTTTTATTCAATTTTTCATTGTCATGGTCGGGTGTGTGTGTATATGAACATTAGGAAAAGGAATCTCATGTTGTATATTCCATTGAAATATTTTCTCTAATCTATACCTATAGTGGTGGGATTTGGGTCATTGCTTCTCAAGACCAGGTGGGCTGACTTATGTTATATTGTAATCAAGGTTTGTTTAATTCTTGGAAGAGTGACCAGAGAATCCCCCTAACTAGGACATAGTTGGGATTTAGGGAAACACTATAAAAGGGTCTGGAGTGTGGCTCTCAAGACAGAGATCGTAGTGTTGATGTGGTGGCTGATGTATCCATTCACTGTAAATTTTAATATCATATTTTTGATATATCATATCATAATATTAATGGTATAGATCAATGTTACACACATCATTAATTTTTAGTAATCATCTCATTATTTATATATATTATCATCTCACCATGGTATGTATTATAAAATTTTTATGGATTCCTTTTTTACCGTAGCTAGCCAAGTTACCAGTTCTGGGTTTTGAAAGAAATTCGATGAGAGATGAAGACTTGGTTTAGGAACTATCCTATGAGATCAATAATATATTAGGATATTTAGTATCAAATACACCTATTATGAAGATGATCATACATGAAGAACGAGATGAGGTTTCATGTAGAAAAAGCACACTCCACAAGTTCCATAACCATAGGCTGCTGAGGTTCCTTAGTGATCTATATTCCCGGGTAGTAGAGAATTGCCTAAATTTTGAGGTACACATTTTTTGGATTATGTGGACACTAATGGAAATGTTTTAGGAAATGGTATGTATCCTTTTCCCAAAACATCTAGGAACTTATTGAGTATTGTTTACCAGATAAATGATGAGTCGATAATCTCTTGGCCAAAAGTGAAGATGCTATTCGATGAACAGTAGAACCCATCCTACTTATGTTTGGTCTAGATTCCTGAATTTCATGAAAAGAAATAGGGTGGGATAATAGTCTATGAGTATTTTGTAATGTCTAGAGACCATATGCGGTACTCCATCAATTTGATTAGGGGTGAAATAATTTTTGCATGGACATTTAAGTAGTGACTCCACAATGACATATATGCTAGTGTGGTACCCTTGTTAAGTCTGTGATCTGATGGATTATTAGAGTGAGAATTGGTGATATAGAGACTCATATCATAGGGAAAACAAGTATATGGAGATGAAAGAGGGTGTTTTAGGTATATGTCACCTACGATATCTAGAAGACGCCAAGGAATATGATCTTATAAAAAGATACCTCCCCATGATTATATTTAGGAATGTGATAATATTTAACATATAAAACATATAGTGTAAGGGAAACATAGAGAGGGGAAGATCTATATTTTTTATTAACATGGTCACATGGTTTGTGATTTCTCAACCCAATGTCTCAATGAGGAGAAGAAGATAACTGATAGACCACAACGATATAGGTAACATTTTTATTAGGGAACTCCCATGAGAGGTAAGGGGTCCCAAGAGTGGTAGAACCAATAGGGGTTAAGGTGGAGATTTAGGATGATGAGTTTTAGGTGGTGAGATGAACTATGATATCCTTCTAACAAAAATACTAGGAGTCCCACTTCATACATTAGGAGATGGAATTAAGGGCTGTGAACAGCTACAAGCAATGGTTTCTTATAACACAACAGCACACGAGATGATCATAGATATGATATTTCTTTATTCTAATATATCTCCAGTATCAGTACACACAGTTTCTCCTAGCAAGATAACTAGAGCTCCCAAATGATGCGTTATCCTAGAATCCTTGTGTTGAGGTTACGAAGTGGAATGCTTCACATATATACTACATCTTATAGAAGTAAAAACTATTCCACGATGGATATAGATTCATGTGGTATCATTTAGTCTTAATTATGGAACATTTTTACTTTATATTGGGTATGGATTGTTTGTACATATTCTGATCCTAGATTTATAATCACAAGAAATAATTTATATTCCTACACACTCATGGGAAAAGATTATCCTTTGTGGAAAAGAGTGATATCATGGGGGGACAATTGATTTTCTTTAGTTGGACACAAAAACACATCATCGATTATCATGAGAGTGTATACCTTGGTGCAAAAAGATATTTTATAATCTATATTCCATTAGTCATAGATGATTTTATGGATATCTTCCCCAATGATGTTTTGGGAATACCTATAAGGAGGTAGGTGGAATTTTTTATTGACATTCTCTGGAGGACCGATCTGATATATTCAATAGCATATTAGATGGACCCTACTGAGATCATGGAGTTGTAGTTTCATGTGGAGGTCCTTTGGGAGAAGGGTATGATCATGAATAGTGTGTCCCCATGAGAACCTGTAGTGTTGTTTGTAAAAAATGTGGATGGGAGGATAAAGACATGTATAGATTATCATTTCCTAAACAAGAAAAAATTATTGAAAAGGTACCCCTTTTAAGGAGTGAATACCTATTAAACTAGTTTAAAAGAATTAAATGGTTATTGAATATTGATATCTTGTGATACTATGACCAGTTGAGAGTTGCAATGCATATTTTCGAACGCATTCATTCTAATGTCACTATAGACACTATGTGTTCTAGGTGATATCCTTGGTGTGGTTAATTCCTACTCTATATTTATATATTTGATAAAACTTATTTTATTAGTGTACAAAGACCAGTTCATGGTTTTGTTCATTGAAGACGTACATATAAAATATATGATAGAGGAGTATTATATAGATCACATGAGGGAAATCCTAGATTTTCTCCAGTACCACCAGCATTATGGAAATCTCCCAATGTTACAATTATCAATTTATGAGGTTCACATCATGGGAAATGTCATTTTTGAGAATGGTTTCGTTGTGAATCCAACAATGATAAATACATTAGTCCTTGGGAGCTACCCAAGAGTGTGTAAAATTTATGAAGTTTTATTTTTTTATTTTGGTGTAATATTAGAGGTTTTATAATCAATTTCTAGGATTGTATCCCATTTGAACTCCATAGCACGAATTGTGTATCTGTTTACCTAGACTAATCACTTTCATATGGCCTTTGAGGTGTTTGGGATGAGTCTGATGAGTGCACATGTTTTGATACCACATGAGTAGGGAATGTAGTACATATTGTGTTGTGATACCTCGATATTTAGAATCTTCGACTTTTTTATTTAGTGGTAGGAAATTATCTTCTACAGGTCATCGAATATAAAAACGAATAATAAGAACTATGTGACTCATGAGCTGAAGATAGAAATGATAGTATTTCTATGAGGATATGGAGGTACTATAATCATGGAGAGAACATTTTGGTTTACTCAAACCACTTAATTATCAATTATATTTTCAAGAAGAGATACTTGAACTTGAGACATTAGTACTTGTTGGAGTTCCAATAATACTATGAATTCGAGATAATCTATAAGTCAATGATGGTAATCATAGTAGCATATTCCCATTATATGATGTATCATGCTCATTTGTTGTCGAAGGATTCTAAGAAGTTGGTTTCCATGGAGCTGACCCAAATTGATTAGGAGGGTGAAACATTTATTCAATAAATGGAGTTTACTCCTCCTCTGCATCATCTTGTGAGGGAGTTATAGTTAGGGTACATGAATTGTGAGGTCTTGCATGACCAGATATCTATAATAGCTTCACCCAAATAATTTCATGAATGAGGGAATCACATTATCCATTCCCAATGATAGACAGTGGTCCCATACATGATATGGCGGGAGGGGATGTGAGTGTTATACACATCTCAAATGGATATTCACCCTTATTAATGAAGGATTTAAAGAGACATTCTGAAATAAATTATGTGGGATGGAATAAGACAAGGGTGTAGCTGAGTTCATCTCCCAGTGCCTCACTTGTTAGCAGGTGAGGCCTAATAACTATGTTCTTATAGGCATTTTGTAGCCTATTGAGACCCCATAGTGACAATGGGACTATATATCCATGAAAATTTTGACTGTTCATCCATTGATAGTGATGAGTGGTAGTTCCATCTGGGTGATTGATGATAGACTCATGAAATTAGAACACAACATTACAACCAGGGAGTAGTGATCGGTGGAGAGTTTGGAGAAATTTTATATATGAGCTATTGTTTTCATTCATGGTGTTACCTAAAATATTATGTCATACTGTGATGCTCATATCATTTAATAGTTCTATAGAGGTCTACAAGAGGCATTCATGTCCAATATGAGGATGAGTACAACCTTCTATCCCCAGATAGATGGGTATACCAATCACACAATCCTGGTGTTGGGGGATATGCAGAGGTCTTCTACGTTAGAATTTATATTTAGAGTGGAGGATGATTTTCCATTGGATGATTTTATACATCAATAAATACCACTCTTCTATTGAAATGGATCATTTCGACTACCTTTACGGGAGACCCTATAGGTCACCCTTGTGCAAGATGGAGATCAGTGTGGAATATCTTATAGGTCCAAAGTCATTGCAAGAGATGATGTAAACGGTCCATGTTATCTGTGATCATGTGTGGAAAACCGACAATAGTAAAATATCATACATACATCAATGACATATGACCTTGGAGTTAATTAATAAACAACTCATTTTCTTGAGTTTTTTCAAACAATGAGGATTAATGATGTTTGGGTGATGATGAAAGTTATCCATGATGTTCATTCGAATATTTGTGGTCTTGAATTCGGTAGGTGAGGTTACATACGACCTAATGCTACCCCCATAGCATTAGTGGGTGCATAAAGTCTTCCATGTGTCATAGCTAAGAAGGAACATGTATGAACCTATCAACCTTATTCATTGGGTTGAGATGGAATTAGAGTATTGAGCCACTATTTCATATAACCCTATAGTGATCATGTATCGATAGAAGACAACCCTACATGGATGGATCATCGCCTTGGATTCTATGCAGTGGAAGAAAGGGAGAAGTCTAGAGAGCTTCTAGAGTAGGAGAAGAAGACGTAGACTCAGTATCCCAAGCATTTATCCTAGTTTTTCCATTATGGGAAGAATATATTAAAGGATTGATTGATGTAGAACCATTATTTATCCTTATATATCTTTGGAATATATATATATATATATATTGAAAATAAGTTCAGACAATGTAGAATTCCTATTCATGGTGTACCCCGAATTAATTTAATAAAACTTTTAATGGTATTTTATAATGCACACAAATAGTTTAATTAAATAAATTGAAATTTATCAAAAATTGAATTTAATATAAAAAATAGGAGGCTACATTTTTTTGGCTCCGGATTTTTACCCTTAGGGAAACATGAAATTGGTTAGACTGGGCCATTTAGAAAATAAAGGAAATAGATGATGTGTTTAGATATATAAATAATTTTTTTTAATTAATTTGTTAATTAACCTAATTCTGAAATCATTTGTGAATACACTAATATACGTTTTCCAAGGTTATCCACATAACCCTAGGACTATATAGAGTCGTCTTCAACATCCTTCATTGGAAATTCCCAAATAGTTAACAACAAAACATTGGATCGAGGAAGATCAATGTGTAGTGACTAAAATGACTTCTTCAATTCAACGGAGAGTGAATTCTTTGATTATGACAAGACAAAACACAGTAGGGATTGTTATGTTTTGTATTATTACATTATTGAATAAATTTTTTTAATAATGATTATCTCTTTCATTGATCTACAAAAATTATATTCCGTTTTATGTTCCCATGTATAGATTACATTTGTTATTATTTTTTTATCACCCATTGTATCCCGGCTATTATTTATTGTCTAAGTAAAAATTTATAATGTACGTATAACTTTATTTTTGTGATTTTCACCCATTTATTCATCTTGTTAATCTACATAGGGATATGGTCCCATTTATTGATGTTGTTGGGTTGTATTGTGCCTGATCAGACCCCCTAATTCATTGAGGAATCACATGAGTAAAATGAAATGATGATTCAGAGATGAAATCAATGGATTCGATGTTGAGGGTGGTCAATGTTTTGAACCATATTCCAAATCAACAATGGAGCTGATGGCTTTGGTGTGATACAAGGCATATAAGGTGTGCATGTTTGTGGGGGAACAATCGTGATCTGATTTCTAGCCACAGTGTGGATAAAATCACCATCTAGATTAAGATACACCATTTTTGGGTGGCTCAAATTTACATTATAAGTAATTCTCCATAGATATGGGATCCATGTAATTGATTTAATTTTTAATGAAAAAAATGACAACATGCCTTATAGTCTGATGAACACATGTCGTGTATCCCCTTTGTATGTGGTGAAAGTTTTTTAACAGAATTATATGTAAAACACACTATGTAAGGCTCCCACACAATTTGTGACCCATGTGACAACATCACGGTGTGTACTCCTACATTACCAGGGAATAAAAATGACTACTCACATAGAATGTTCTTAAGTATGTATACGTGTGTATGATGCATAAACATAACCTAGGTGAACGAGTTGGAATCGTAGTGGATGAGAAACTTTATAAAGACCATATAAACTCCATGTAACCTTAAATGAGTAGAAATATATGAATATTTAGGTACATAGTTATGATATAGAGAGGAACCCATTTTTTGTATGTCCCCTTACTTGTAGGTTATCCCTTTATTCATTATGATCAAAATTCAACCTTTCATAACTCCTTCATATGGACTGAAGTTTTAGTATGCGAGTAGCCTATATTTAGTGTTTTTATATGTAATATGTAATTTTTTTATCCATAATTTATTTTAGGACATGGGGCACTATGTTCAAGATTTGATACTTATTAATGTTGTTTTTGATGATAATAGTGACTAGGTAGTATCATTAGAGTGGTACCCACTAACAGACTAGGGTGTGTTTCCTCTATCTATTTAAAGAGTATTACCACCTATTTGGTAGGGTTTGGGTACACATTATAATATATAGTGTATTAATATGCACATAGAGTGTGGATATTCTTTTTAAATAGTATGTGGTACCCCCAATGAAATTAAGGTTCATGCCCTCTATCTATTGAGTGGTACCCTATATGGATATAGGAAAAAATCCCCCAATGTATTGAGTGGTTCCCCTTATAGAATAGATAAGGAGTCCTATTTAAATTGAATGGAACCCCATGATTCACTCTGAGTGGTTCCTCTACCAACCATGATGTACCCAACCCCCATATTTTTTTGGGTGCATTCCCTTCATATAGTGAGTTGGACCCCGCTGATGGACAAGTTCATGGTCTTCTAATTGGATATTGTTCCATCTTGACTATGTGACATAATGGTGAGGCATGATCCCACTAAAAGGTATCTTATTTGGATAGAAATGTTAGATATAGGGAATAGAATATGGTATTTTGGAATAGATGGAACTCTTTCATGGGATGTACAATGATATATAAGTCCCCTTCTCTGTCATTTGGGTTTCCTTGGTTTGATCATATATATACATGAAACCATGTAGTTGTATTCTATTTACTCTACGTCTTAGTGTTGAGCTATCAAATATTTATCTATTACAATCTAGTCTCTTGTTTCTCCCCCTTATGCTTTTACGGTATCCTACTATGTATGTATATACTCAACCATGAATGATATTTTCACAAAATTGTTTTATCTTTTTTTGATGAGAGACATCTCAAAAGTAAATATAGATAAATATTGTGATACAAGCTACATTATACCACATAATGTTGTCCGAGAATGGATATCAGGAGCTGGTATGTCACAGTATTGTTTCATTTGGATTTTTTTCAGGATTAAGAATGGTTGATATTGTATTTTTCCACTTTACATTCAAGTTTCACATTTATAATCATGTAAACCATAATGTTATTCATAAGCATGTTTATATTCCTGATATTTTATTTTTTTTATTTTATTCATCTATACATAATAATTGAGATGGCCTAGTCTATTCAAATAAGCACATTAGGAAAAGGTCTCCCATGTTAGACATTACTTTCAACCTATGTCTCTACCCTCTAGACTACGGAGGAAGACTTAGGGAAGTTGAAGATCGAGATTTATAAGGTCATGACATGAAAAACCATTATCAAAATCATAATACCATTTTTTTTCTTTCAAAAAATTGTTTCCCATTCCAAAATACCCTAAAAAGTGATGAGGAGCATTATAAAAATTAAAATTAATTTTTTTAAGGATTTCTAAACAAAAATAATAGTTATTATTGTAAAAAAAATATCTCCATATATGTTAAAATAGAACATTCATTTTTTTGTATTCCATAACATTGATTAAAAATGATGTGAAAAGATTCCATTTGAAAACACTGAAATGAAGATAAAAGATAGATAAAATTTACATTTTAAATAATTATGTACATATAAAATATTTATATAATTATTTTTTGAAATGGAAATGGATGGGAAATAGTTTGAAGGAAAATGATAAAAGAGATATGTATAATATAAATTACCATTATCAATTTTGAAAAACATTAATCATAAAATTCTTAAAGAGTAAAATTATGGAAAAAATTAAATATCATTTTTACAGAAACATTTATGAAAGAACATTTAATAGTGGATTTAAATAAAATTTATTAATATAATATGTTCCTAATGTTATTTTATTCCTAAATTAAAGTAAATTGAGATAAGGACCATTACCTTCAGTCAAACATGTCATGTACATTATTTATCATCATGAATAATAAAAACATATAAATTATTTAACAACTTGAACAATATTTTCTTGTTTATAATAAATATTTTTTTACATTTTAACATTTTATAAACAATAATATAATTAATAATATTTATGATGGATGTTTCCTTGATATCTGGATAACGTGTCAAAAAATATTTATTTGGATGATTATTAGTAAAATACCTCATTATTAAATATATATTGAATAATAATCAGAAAATAATTATAATATTAAAACCGAATTATATTTATTTGAAACCAATAATGAAATATGGTTGTGAAACAAGAACAAAATTAAAATCATGTACATGTTAGGCAATACGTACGCATAACTATCATTTCCATTTTTCAATGGTAATTATGTAAAGAAGAAAAATATTATATTATATTAAAATAATTACAGTAATATAATAATTTCCATATTATTTCATGAAATATACTTATATATATCATCTATGTTTTGTGATGATAAAAAATAATCACATTTCTTTTTCAAAGAGTTAGTCCAACCGTACATGAACAATGTTATTATTTTTTTGTGTAAAAAAAATAATATATTATCATTTCATAAGGAATAATATTTTATGAATACATTTATTATTTCATGTATACCAAATATATTTATTAACATTATCCTTATTAATTTATATGTAAATCATTAGTGAAAAATAAATCCATTTGCTTCGTGAGGCGGTTGACCTCCATACACCTAAGAAAAATAATCATATTACTACACAAACTGTAATATGAGAGGGTATAAATGGTGTAAAAAATCCAGAATTTTTATATGTAAAAAATATCAGATACATTTATTTAAAGAAAAAATTAAATAATCAATTATAGGTGTGGAGGGAAAAAAATTTCATCAATTCTCAAGGAAGTAGTCCGCCGCACAGAAACAAAATGATTTTATATCCCATATGAAGTAAGATAAGATATATTTATGTTATTACCTTAACATAATGAAATCTAAACATATTGGAGGAATTTTTTTAATATAAAAATAAATATAATGGATTTAATTGTGGTGGATGAAGAACTAAAATAAACCCTCTCTGCAAAGTGTGGTACCTATTTTTTAGAAAACCTTCTTAATTATGAATTAAAAGCCTTAATAGGAAAATTTTATAATAAATAAAAGGATTATAGAAAGTTTATAAAGAATTAATTAAGGAATTATATCATTTACTTTCTGATATAATGATTATTTAAGTCATGAATAAGAGAGGAGATGATTTGGAATTTTATAAGAGAGGTAAGTGTCACAGTTATAATGTTTCAAAAGTGAAATATGTACCCATGTTTTTAACATGATAAAAGGATAATCAATTATCCACTATCAAGAAATGAAAATGGAATGTTAGAAATATGTACCTATAATATATTTTAGATATTTTTTCATGTCATTTAAACACCTATATTTTTATTTTAACCCCTTGTAAATCTGTTTTACATTAACAATGATAATTAATTTTTATTATTCTCACAATTCGTTATAGTACAAAAGAAGGATGAAATTAATGAATAATTTATATTTTTATCATTTTCAATATTAAATTCATTTTTAGAATGTTAATTCATATAGGTGCGTAATTTTAATCTCAAAAAACTCATAAAGACGGCAAAAAATGGATTTTAAAGAAGTGTATTTTATGATAAAAATATCAATTGATATTAACTTATAGGTATAAACCAATTCATTATGGAATCCCAAATAATATAAAAATATATAAAATCTTCACATTTAATTTTAAAAAAATCATCATTATGGATTATTTAAAGTAATTTAAAATGATGATCTTTATGTACTTTAAAACAATTTTCATAAAAACATCATTTTAAAATTCTAAAAATGACTTATATAAAAATAAAATATCAAGTAAATTAATAATCAATATACTGTATTATATATAAAAATTTATTATTTTTACTTGAAATCATATTTATAATTTAATATGACATTAAAATTAAAAATTCTATTGAAAATAGAAGATTGTATATAGAAAACATTGTATATTAAAAATTTTCACTCTAAAAATAAAATATTATGTAAAATACCAAAATTACAACCCTGAAAAATTTGAAATTGTGATATAATTTTTTTTTTCATTTTAATATAAAATTTTCAATACAATCCAACAATTAATATTAAAATTTCCTTACCAAAAAAATACGTTTTTTTACGAAAACCTTATTTTGAAGGGAAACATTTTTTAATTAAAAATTTTCTGATTACTGATAAAGAATTTAAAAATTATATAAATTCATTATTATATATATATATAGTTAATTTGTTAATATTATTAATAATCATCAATTTAATGGATAAGTTATTACAATTCTATATTTCTCAAGTCATTTATGATTGGGAATGTGTGTCGAAGATTGTTTTAAACATAATGTTCTTCTTTTAAAAAATAATTTCACTTCGATCCTAGAAGTATAATAAATTTCAACCTCATAATTTTTAATTTACACAAGTAATATAATTTTTGACATTAGAAAATACTAATGTTGAGAGGCCACAACGTAAGAAGGGTCAATAATTCATTATTTTGATAAGAGAGAAACAGATGTATGAAGGAAATCTTGAATTACAAATGGATTGTATTCAAATCCATAGAATATAGTTGGGAAGTGAATATTTCAATACGTAAGAAACTTATTATTTCAAAAAATTAATGTATATTGATAGATATCATAGAGTAATATAATCAAAATGATCGATAAGAATATAAGATCCTCCAAATAGAAAATATGCGATGAGTTATAAAGGTTATTTGAATCATTGGGAATGATTTTAATAGGATAAAATTTTCATTTTAATAATCAATTTCTTATATATGAGAAATTTATTTACAATCATTACTAATAGTATAAGTAAATATACCTACAAGTCTAGTAGAATTCTCTCAACTAATCAATTTCAACAACACTCTCATCTTGTGTCCAACAAAGAGTATCAAAGACAATGTTTTTATTTATAAATTACTAAAACTAAAAAACAACGGTTAATATTTTCCAAATGGGATAACCACCAATCCTCATTTCTTTATATATTATCTATAACCAAAATTTATGGAACAAGGTTTCATGTTTCCCATAATTATAATGGTCATTTTTTGTTAGAACATGTATAACCATATCACTTAATAACATTTCATTAACATATGATTATATGTGATAAAAAAATTTCTGGAAATAAACAGTAGGATTATATTTCAATAAATTTATATTAAATGAATTATTTTATAGTAATAAGGACATCACATTGTCTCGTGTTATACTTTTCAACCTTATCCATCTTTAGTTGTGGTTTTAAGTTTCACAATATGTTCAGTTATGATGGTTTGTTCCTAGGCATTTAATAAAACTAATATCATCAAAATTTATCCTTATAACATTTCTATAAATAGGATGAAAATCCATAAAAATAATTTTATTTGTCATATATCTTATAAACACTAACATTTGAGAATACATTAAAAATAATGTAAACAAATGTGAAGGGATACTTAATGTTAATATAAATACTTAAATATACATAAAAAAATAAAACATCACTAAAATTTACTTAATCACATTAATATAATATTACATAATAAATAAACAAGAATTTTCTTAACCAATTATAATTTTATTAAACAATAAAAAAATGTCATGTTCCTTGGAGCAGCCACCACTTAACCAGAATGCCCATCACCAACTGTAGCAGTAGAAAATTATTTTTCCACACCATTAAATTTTTTATCATTACAACTTCTAGTATAACATATTTCCCATACTCATTTTTTTGAGTTGAGGTGGAATTTCTATGTTACCTTAGGTAAAATCCCCAAGACACAAATGTAGAAAAATAAATGCCATGTGAATCAATACACTTGGTGGGTAATTATTCTTTTGACAATTAAAACCACCCAACCAAGTACACCAAAAAAATATTACCACAATATTATTCATGAGAATAATTATTTAAAATAAATGTATAAAATCTAATAATTATACTCAAATACACATATGAATCATATCAGTGTATCTTGTAGATACTAAACTAAAATCAGAATACAAAGCAGAAGACCAAACTAACAAAACCAACGGAAACTAAGGTCACTAACTCCTAATCACCAATCATTTTCAAAGAAATAAATCTATAAAAACATGATGATTATCAGAAACAATTTTTAATTAAATGAGATAGCTGGAATTTACTGATGTCTAAAAAACAGTATATGAAAACGTACCAGTGTTCCCAAAAAGGTGGTGAGAAATTAAACTCACTAGGTTTTAACCACATGAATTTATTAATCCTGAAACTAAGATAGAAGTTTTTATAAAATTTATATAAGAAATTTAATTTAAAAAAATAAATCATTTAAAATGTTAATATCAATAATTAACTATTTCAATGAATTTTTTTATTAAAGATAAATTTTCATACTAAAACCATTTCAAAGGAATGAAAATTATCCACTCTTTCAATCCATTTCTCGAATACCATCTTTACATTATTCATTAAAATTCAGGTAACCACAACACACACACACATATAACCAAGATAGTTTTTACCATTGACTGCATAACATGACATCTATATCCAATCCCTTTGATAGTAGAACTTAATTCCCATTATACAACACATTCAACTCCCACTTAACCATTGATGAAAAAACTATACAAATAAAATTGTGCCCAATAATTTCAATAAAAACCACATTTAATGAACAAACATTGAAAATTAATTTTACAAGTATGAAACTAAAGAATACACATTAAACATTACATTTTAGAGTCATTTTACAAATTAATATTTTTAGAAAAACAAAAAAATCACAATTTCTTAATCCTTCAATAAATAGGATTCCATCAAGAATAAAGAAAATGAAAATAAATTTCAATAAATTCTGGAATTTTTTTATTATGGATTATATTTCTTTTAACATTATTGATTAATTAATAAAACTACCATGGAAATTATGATGATAATGAAGAACAAATTGAATTGTTTATAGAAAATTGGGTTGAAACATGAATCTTTTTCCTTAGATATCATTCCATAACATCATAATTGAAAAATATAATCATTATTGGAATCAAATATCATATATATATCCCCAATATATAAGATAAATGAATCCATGATATTGAAGAAGAATAGATCTTTGTAAAACCACCAAGAAAGGTTACTTACCAAGAAGTACAAAATTAAAGGTAACAATATTTTCAAATGGATCACTCTTGGATTGAAGAGAAGAGTATTGAAAACCATTTATAGGAGAGAAACACAATTTAAGGTCATAATATATGAAAAATATTTTTTAATGATAAATTTTAAATGAGATATACTATTTTAGGATATTACATTTAACAGTTCATGGTTATCATGCATGGTTAGGCAATTCATGCACTAACTGTTCATCTTCCACTATCTGCAAATGCACAGTTTCTCATTGTTATATAAACGGTTTGGATGGAATGTGAGCATAATAATGAACCAACCCAGAGACCAATTCCTCACATTAAATGGTTATTGGTAGGAGTATATCATGTTTTACTAATTGTGCTCCAGCTATGCACCTCCAACCCCCCCCCCCAAAATACTAAAAGAGCTCAAAACACTCAAAAAAATCAACCAGACACATTAAAAACATATAATAAATAAATAAATTGGTAATTAATAGAAAATATAGTTCTAAATGTTCACGAAATTAGCCACTCCATCTATTGAAATTAGAATTACATGGTTTACCTGAAGAAAATAATGATATTTCTCATTAATTTCCTTTCCCCATTACTTTGTTTCTTCCTGGTTCAGACCATGTTTCCAAAAAAAAATCACACTAGATATATTCTTATTCCATGAAATACCTTCTCTTTCATGTTAAAATTTTTAATAGAACATTAACCATTGAATCAAAATTCTCTATGTCAACATGATCCCATCAAATCACAAGGATAAAAAGAGGCTAATACTTTTTCATTTGAGATATATGAAACATATTATTTACTACAGTAATCCCCAGTGGGAAATAAAATTGATATTCTACCTCAAAGAGACTTTTTTGTATCTCAAAGGGAACTATTCACCAAGGAGATAACATTAAATGATTTTAAAATAATGATTCACAAGCAATGGAGAGACTATCAAGAACACATTATTCGTCACCTCGAATGAGGATGAAAATCGATGTTGATTCACATATGATTTTAGAAAATCAGAGACATATCCATCCTCTTTATGATCAAATGATTCTTAATATTTTTCTCTTATATAAGGCTCTATCCAAGAAAGTGAACTCTCATTTTTTTCATTAGAATAATGTGGGAAAAGACAAGGACACCCATACGGTGCCTCAAAAGTGGACATATGTATCAAGTACTAATAAATATTATTATAAAAGTAATCCACCAATAGTAATTTTTCTAATGAGACACCATATTCAATTATAGAATCTCAAAACAATTCTTCAATCATTTTTATCATTCTGTTGAATTTTCTATACATTTGAGGATGATACTCTGTACTGAATGTCAGTCGAGTACCGATGGATTACTATATGAATTTCATGAAATGATTTGTAAACCTCTAATCATGAAATGATACTATTGAATCATATACACTATTAGACATTAATACTTCTTAGATATATATTTTAGTCGAATATTCCACCACATGAGATTCATAGATAGGGATGCAATATGAAAATACTATTATTCGATCAACTATCACCCAAATGTCATCATGTTTCTTAACCATTACTTGGTGTAATGTTACAAAATTCAGGGATATCTGCTCCCAATTCCAAATAGAAAATGTTAATATATCAACAAAGGAATATCATATATGGTTACTACTTCATTTTAGATTAATATTGAACACATTAAAAAGGTAAATTCCCAAGTACACTTATAGTTTTGGGTCTTTGGAAAATTGGAACATATTCTTATAATTTGGTAAAATATATGAAACATATATATTAATGTTAATCACCATTAGTACACCTAATTAAAATACTTTATTCATATCCTGGGGAATGAAATCATAAGAATGAGCGAGCTCAGATGCTCAATATGGCTAAAAATAAAGAAGTTACATTAGAATAACATGAATATGTGGTTATGAAAACATGGGAATATCATTTGAATATCATACAATGAATATAAAACATCATAATCTTGTTTCAAGGAATAAAAATTTTAATTTCATAAGACATGAATCCAAAAGAAATAAATATCATAATCCATGTAATCATAATAGAGGAATAAGACATACCATCTCTGGTAGACACATAAACAAGAAATATCATTCCTTATAAGACACAGATAACATCAAAAACCTTTCAACGAACATTATAAGGACTACACATACTATGTGGGACACACCACCATCCCTATTCATAGTCATTTTTTTATTGTGTATCATGTAACACCTTTTCCCATAGTCGATGATGTTTCCCCTTCTTTTGATAGTGGATCAGGGTTTTCCTTTATCTTATTTTTTATAGGGTTTCCCCATAATACCATAATATATCAATAATGCAAAATGTTTTCTCTTCATTATGTTATGTGATATAAATAATTACCTAATGATGTTGAGTGTGTTTTAGGTCCCACTAGTCACATAATTAAATATTATATACCCGTTCGACAACATTGTAAAACATTCATCATATCATGAACCATAATAAGATATTTGTTTCATTACTATCATATCATTAACCAAAAAATGAAACGTGTCTCACTAACTTTTCATCAAAAAATATCCTATGATATTTGATGGGTATCATCATCCTAACACAAATCATGAAAATAAAAAGTTTTCATAACCCTTGTATCATTGTATAACACGTGGAATAGAAAAATTATTCATAAAAAACATTTCATCTTAAAATTATAATTTTAAAATAAATAATATTAATGGAATCCTTTGATCATATCCCTTCTCCAGAATAAAAAATTTCAAAGGTTGAAATCGTCGATGGAGAAGGATTTTGACAAATCAAATTGATTATATCTTACAGAAAAATTCACTTACATAAAAACCCCTTCAATAAAAATAGTTCTAGAATCCTTTTATTATAACAAAGTATTTCAAATTTACCTTAATATATTTTTTGAGTAAAATATTTTTTCTATTTTAAAAAATTCTAGTTAAAAATAAAATTCCTTTTTAGACATTTATCATTATAAATAACTTTGAAAACATGTATTGAGATATTGAGTACATTTTTAAAATATTTCTCATCGAAAATAAATTTAAAATTTATAATGATTTCATAAATATATTTTGAGACACATTTTCATTGAAATCACATTAACACCCTGTAATGAATGTTTGAGTAATTTTTAAAACATTTTTTATTTAAATAATATTTCAAAAAACATATATAGTAAGATTGAAAAAATTTTGAAATCCATTTTATTTAAAAAACATTTACATTATCTACATTATAAAATATTTTTGAAAAAATAATTAAAAATTACCTTGTATACATTCAAGGGAATGATCAGGGAAATGATGGTTATGATGCTGGGTAAGGCTGTAAATGTTGAATATTCCATTTTCCAGGTAAAAAGGTAAGAAAAGTTTCCTGATTAGAAAATAACAAAAATATTCCCTTTAAACCCATTTTAAAAGATGTAAAAAATTGGTAAAAATGGATATTAATAGTAAATGAATGATATTATAACATTTATAAGGCATTTTTAGAAGACAGGATTTTGAAAGAAAGCAGATTTCTGGCAAAAAATGAAACTACTTTCATATTTTCTTTAAAATACATTCTCAATTATATTAAGTAACAATGAGTTGGTAAATGGTACTATTACATGAATATATCATTAATAACTATATAATAATAATATTTACGAGTTTTCATGGGAGATAGATTATAATATATCATCAAGGAAATCATAACCACAATCAATCTTCATAAAACATGAGATTGTAGCAATAAACTATTACAACATTGGTAAAATTGAATTATAATCCACATGAAAGAATAAAATTAAAATAATTTCAAAATAAATTTAGAATGATGTAATTTATTATTCAACATGTCAAAGTGTAGTATATAGACCATGTAAAAGAAACTATGTCCATGGTACGTCATGTTTTTTAGTGGGGGAAAATTGAGACAAATTTAGCTCACCAATTTCCTAGATATTGAATAATAAAACCCATGAAAGGGAGATCATAAAATTAATATTTAATTAAACATAAATTATATTATACAAATCATATACTATCTTCATGGGAATTATGTACACCACATAAATAATATTGGAGGTGAATGTGTCACAAGTCTCGTAGAAATAAAAGTGAGACTAGAAGTCCCCTTACTACATTGGTAACATTAAAATCATGATCCCCAAGAATGGATAAAATAAATTGAAAATATAAATATCATAAAATAGATTAAATTAATGATATAACATTTCATAGGTCTATATATACACTACACATCAATAATATGTGGTGATTATCGCATATACCATATAGAAAAAACCTGAGACGATAAATATTTTACCTTACGTCTTGAATAGAATCCTACTCATTAAGTCCTCATATATAATAATAATAATTTGAATATAAATATACTACAGAACCATATTATAATATACCATACCAAATATTATTTTATTAGGACTTTATATTTTCCATTTATTAATAATATAATGTTAATGTTCTATTACCTGTAATGACCACTTTATTTCTCAAATATATTTTGACTTGTTATTCTTGATCCTCATACATTGATAATGATTTAGTTATTTAATTAATTTAAAATGATGATATAAATGTCATATAAATTCATTATACATATATTTATAAAAACCCATATATGTTAATAACAAGAAATGAAAGAAATTTTTCATGGAGACATAGGTCGTACGTATGCATAAACATTGTTTCTATTTTGTTATCATAATGAAATATATAAATTAAATGAATTATATATATATATATATATATTAAAATTGTATTATAATAATTTTCATATATATTTTATAATGTTTCTAAACTAATACTTAATACATTTATTGTAATGTTGTTACGAATCAAATCGCTTTGAGGAGGTGGTAGTCTATAAGTCTATAGACGAAGTTATAATATTCCCAAAAAATAGAAAGAAATATGGTATGATTAATATAATAATTATAGAAGAATAAATATAAAATAAATATCATATTTATCATAGGAACATAAAAATTAGATCATTATTTCAAATATTGAGAGGTGGTAATGGAAGAACGAATGACATTTGTTCGCTACGCTATAGTCCATTGTAAATAGAAACAATGACTGAGTGCACAATTTGATGGAAGTGTGTGTTAGTGTTGGTCACAAAATTAGATTTGAGTGGGTGGATAAATAATTAAAAGAAATCTTATTATTGAAGGTTTTTTCCTCTTCTTTGGGTAACTCATATTGTTTTTGCCAAAACGAATCCATGGATGGATTTATACCAAATGGGGTGATTATAGGATTAAGATACAAATGTTATAAGGTGGTATGTATATTGGTTGTATAAATCAAAAGGTTTTTGTCAGGTTAATATAGGGGATGAGGTTGTTTCCTTTTATAAAGGGTGAAAAGCACACACTTTGTATTTTTGAAAATAATTTTTTCCTATCGACATTTTACATGTCCGCTAAGGTAAAATAAAATGAACAATTATAGATACATAGAGGTGTACTAGTCGAGATATATCATGAAAATAATTTTTAAATATTATTAGTGTAATTTTTAAACATTATATTTTAGGTTTATATATTCATTAAGCTTGTTTTACCATAATCACATTAATGAATTTTAATTACATTAAAAAAATATTTTTGGTTAGAAACATAGTCATCATTTTTATAAATTAATAATTATAATGAATACCAATATGTAATCCATATTTATGAAATTAAAATCATAGATGTGGTAGAAATTAATTTTATATTAATCTAACAGATAAGAAGAGAAGGTATGTTTTCAAAGAGGAAAACATTAAAATAGGGAAATGTGTTTAGATCCAGTATTAAAGTGAAATTGATCAAAATGAAATAATTTGAATTATTTATATATAATCGATACATTTATAATCAAAAAAATACAATTTATTTAATATATATATATATATAATATATGAAAAGGTTGTTTTGAGTTAAAATTCAGTGTTTTCACTATTCATCAAAATTGAAACGTATCATAAAAATACCAAATATTAAATGAAACTAACTTTTGATATTATTCATAAAAAAATAACATTAATTATTTCAAATTAAAATTACAAAATTGTCACAATTTATATTTAAAACATTTATGCAATTAAAAGATGGAAATTGCTTATTTAATAAATATAACTTCTTATTTTTAAAATTAGATTTATTCTCATCTTATACATACAAAATCTATTGCACGAGTGTCCAAAAAAATAAATGAATATATACTATATATTTTTTTAAAAAAATCATCAAATGTTTATTTAAATTTATTTGTACAAATAAAAATTTATACATAGAAAAATATATGTATGAGAAATGAAATTTATTTATTTTCATATATATCTTACACTCATTTATAACTAATTTATAAAAAATTTATTAATTTTATAGACCTGTTTTAATAACATTTTCACAATATAGTTAATCATATTCTTACATCCATATAAGAATATGGGTGGTAATAATAATAATATTTTAATAATTATTAATAGTATATTGTAGATTGGTAAAACTCAACCATGCATGTAATATAAGATATTGTTGTAACATGGTATAAATTTTAAAGGATGAAAAAAAATTGTGTGTGTAACACATGAAAATAGAAGTGACTTGTGTAGTTGATGATTTACATTGTATTTCCAGAAATAAAATCCAAAATTAGTTATTTCATCTAACAGAAGCTATATTTTGTGTTGCCTGAAATGCAGAATATTGGAATGATAAATTGATTTTTAAAAAATATATCATAATGTACAATTTGTTAAATTATACTGCTTATAAAATTAATTTCACCATTGAATTGCCTCTCGGTTATTGAATGATTAGTATGTGAAATATCTAATCACACAAACACACATTATAAAAATTAATAAAAAAATATTTTAAAAAATGGAATATTAAAAATATAACTATATATTCCAAAGTACATATAAAATAACTAGTTTTCATTATGGTATTAAATAGTTAAACTCATTATAAAGTTATAATGATATAAGGGGTATTTACAGAAATTATTTAATCTATACTAATAGAAGATTAATCTCACCTATGATAGTATAAGTCAAATATATTTATATTATAATTCAAAATATGATATATTAACATCGTCAAATAAGTGAATAACGGTTTTTAAAATTAAAATTTAACTGTTTTTTATGATGGATATTTTTTTTGAAATTTATATTTTAAATAATAATTTAAAATAATATTTATCATCATAAACTAGAATAAAAAATAAATATTTTTTATTCATATGAGTTTAAAATAATTTTATGAGACATTAATTCATTTTTAAAAATGTTATAAAAAAATTTATCTTCTTATAATTTTTAATTTTGAGTAACTAATGATTTTAATTAAAAATTAAATATCTCATATCCTAAAAACAATTTTCAAAAACTAGATTTCAGTTTTTATTCAACATATCTAAAAATAGTTTGGGTTAGTTTTTAGTATTTTTTAAAAATACTTGATTTTTTGGAATAGTTAAATACGGTAATTTACGGCATATATACATTATAAGTTAATGAACTATTACATGAGTCATCGCGAATATAAGAAACATAATCATAAATAATACATAATTATCTAAATATAATTATTCATAATTACCAAAATACTCATAGTCGTGATCCAAAATAATAAAATAATGAATCTAATAATTAGAAAACACCCCTCTCCTCCACTATAAATACAACCCACACCACCCCATATCCTCGCACCTGAAAACCTTTTTTAATGCTTAATTTATTCACAATTTGATTACCAAGCCTCTTATCCAAATCATAGAAAATCTGGTCTAACCAAAAATCCAAAACCATGTGACTTACAGAGGATCTCATGGAGGAGAAATCAAGAAGTAAAATCCTCCATCATTTTTTTATTTTCATTTTATTTTCATTTATTTTCTTATTTTCTCTTGACGTCCCCTTATCCAAGCCACATGAAAACTAAATTAACTAATATATAATGTAATATAGTAATTATTATGGAAGAAATTATAATTAAACTCTTTCTCCACTCCTTTTTATTGTAGAGAAGAGAATATCATCTATGATGTGTCGATTTACAGTCACCTGTGAAGATAAACATACACATTTCATTACATTGTTTAAAGATTTTAATAATAAAATTATTATGTTTTAATAATATTATATTATATATTTTATATGATACGTAATATTTTAAAACCAATATATACTCATGTTATTAAATAAATTGATATAAGATTGGGATAGTTGTAAAAGCCACTAAAATATATTAAATAATTTTCATTAATGATTAATCTAATGAATCATCATCATATCTGAAAATAATGATATATATAATGATTTAACATTATAGAAACAAATTAATACAGATTGATTCTACTTATTTAGTGTTTAAACCGATCGAAAAGAATATCCATAATGAAATAACTATTGAAACCTTGAAATAAATGCACTAGAAAGAATGAAAACAAAATCAAATTACTGATAAATTGGTGGGAAAATGTTATAAAAAGATCATATAATGTATTATAAATATGAATATAGTTAATTAATTTATTAATAACAATATTTAAACTATTATACATGATGTTTGAAATTGATTTATGTTAGAAGAATCTGTGGTGATGGGATTTTTATTAAAAATCCCCTTTTAAATTATTAATTTTACAAAATTGAAAAGAATGTTTTCTATGATGCATGTATTCATGATTTCTGATATTCTGGGGTAATTATGAAATATTTATCTTGAATTGTTTTACCTATCTCAATCTCTAATTCATTGAGTATGTTTATGTTGGAGGTCAACCATATGGTTACTCCATGTTTAACTATGATGGTCACCCTATAAGGTTATCTGGAGGGTTACATTGTAATGTTATCATGAGTGTTTAAAATCACATGGTAGTCATGGGATTTATAATAATAAGTAATAAATTCCCAAAGATACCTTTATGGTTTATTTAGTTACTCTATAATTTATGGAAATCGCATGTTCTCACATTGTATGTATATGATTCATTAAGGTTGATAAATATATCTTTTTGAAAATGATTTCATATTATTATTTGTATTTATGGACTAACATTTCATTATTTTTTATTTGTTATCAAGATTTTTGTTCACATCCATTTTTTTAAATATATTTTCCATAGGTATAAAGGATGTGTAATTGAAAAAAATAATCCTAGCAGGATATAGTGATGATATTTCATGTTTAATTAATAAATTATTTTT
Source organism: Viscum album (assembly GCA_963277665.1). Lineage (NCBI taxonomy): Eukaryota > Viridiplantae > Streptophyta > Magnoliopsida > Santalales > Viscaceae > Viscum > Viscum album. The sequence continues at coordinate 899,882,901 of OY728138.1, forward strand.
ATCATAGAAATGGGTCCTTTTTTAGAATTCCATTAGTTTTTTTTTTGTGTTTGTATTTATGAGTTATTCCTTAATTATCTAAAATTATGAACTAATAATATCTTTTTGAATTTAATGATGTTAACTAAAATAGAATTTGTTTATTTATGAAATGTTTACAGTACGAGTCCTTTTAGTAGGTATCGTAGTATGAATTTGATAATTTAAAGTATTGTTATGATTTTAATATAATACCATAAATTATATTTGACTGATGGTGAAGTTGAATTGGTATATCATTTAATTATTATAAAGATCCTTCATCTATGATATGTTTGTTTAGGGTGACTTTCCATAGAATAAATTATGAATATAGAGTGGGAAGTCACTGAGTGGGTGATTTCATTACGAATATACAACAAGGAAAAGATTCAATTTGAGCCGATATGTTTTTGATAGTAATGGATTAGTTGACATAGACAATAAATATTGGGGTCATTAAATAAATTTAAAGCCCTAAAATACCATGAAGTAACATGAAAATAGTTTAACATTTTATGAGGCAACATCATCCTACATTTAGTGAATATTTTGGCATGATGGTTTATGAAGGGTGTATTAAATCCCTTGAAATCATATTTCATGTCTTGAGGTTTTCAAATAATCGGATTAATAGTGTTCGAATTTTTTATTTTTTAGGTGAAGTCGGCTAGTGGTGGTCAATGGTCAATAATATAAAGGATATTTAAGAGATTGATACCTTGAAATCATATGTCTTTATGAATCCATTCCATGAAAAATATTTTCTAAATGTTTTTCAATATATGGATGGAAATAAAATTCTTAGAATTAAACCAAAAGGAGGAAGACTCATTGACAGTGTATAAAGAAAAATGCACCCGATTTTCAAGGTATTTTCTAAATCTAAATTGAGAACATGATAGTAAAATCAATCATTATTAATCATGATTGATGATAATGTATCATAGATAAATAACCATTTATGAATTAATAAATTATGAGAAACATGTCTATTGTATTGAGAGTGTATAAATGGATTTTATTTATGATAAAATTTCATTTGAAAAAATGGAAAATAAATTCCCTATATGGTTGGAATTGGGTACGAATCAATAAAATAAATATGAAGGTAAGAAATTTCAGTTTCCACTTTGTGGAAGTCATGGAAAAATAGTCCTTGGGGAATTATTTAATAAAACTAGGATATTTTTTCAATGTGATAGTTATAGAAATTTACCCAGTATTGAAATGATAATGATCTTCAGTTTAATTCTGATAAGAAAAATATTAACAATATTAAATATGGTTTGATGGGTCATTATGGAAATATTTGACCAAATCAATATATGAATGATAGAGATAATCAAGATGATGAGAAGAAAGATTTACTAAAATAAATTTCAACTATGTATGTTTATGTTGAGTTATCTAATGAAATTGTATCATGTGCATTTTTTAATTTCAACTCTGATTTTTATAATGACATGTTGGACAAGAGGTCTACGCATTTTTTTTGAAAAAATTTCAATTAAAATGGAACATTGACATTAAGAAATTAAACTGTAACTTAGAGTTAGGAAACCACTGGGAAATATTAAATTTAAAGTAATTATTAGATTCATCCTTTTGTTTTTTGTGGATGAAAATTACATAAAAACCTATTTATTTTACCCCTAATAGAGTTTTATGTTATTCTCGGTATGGATTGGGATCCTATATATCATGTTATGATTGATTATAGAGCTAAAAATGTTATTTTATATAAATATTTTTTATACATGAATGAACCCATAACATTTGTAACATATCAGGAAGCTAAGAAATTGTGACAAGATATAAATTAATGTTATATAATACATAATGTAAAAAATAGGGGAACAGTTCTGATTAAGGATTTGATTATGGTAAATAAATTCTTGGATATTTTGTTCGTTGATTTTCCAAGTGTTATACATGACCAAGATGTTTAATTTGCTGTTGACATAGTTCTTAATGCTAATACAATTTCAAAACCCCATAATCGAACAACTCAAGGGGAAATTGTAGAATTGACAAATTAGTCGTAAGAGATTCCTGAAAAATGATTCATTCATCCAAGCACGTCCCAATAAGGTGAACATATTTTTTCATTATTTTGAATGATTTCCCCATGAGTAATTTCATTGATTATTGATCTTTGAATAACATTATAGTTAAGAATAATTATCTGTTTCCACATATCAATGACTTTTTTTATAAACTCCTGAGAGCTTAGTATTTTTCCATGATGGACTTGTGATTCAAGAACCACCCACTGATTTTTCGAGAGAATTAAATTTTTTTAAAATAGTGTTTCGTTCTAGATAAGGGAAATATGATTTTTTTCCTATTGGATTAAAAAATTGTATTTTTTATGGATTTATATATATAATCAACTGTGAATATTTTGATAAGTTTATTAATCATTTTATTGATTATAATTAATTTTAAAAAAAATGAGATGTAGATTATGAAAAACATCTGATAATTTTTATGAAAATACTTAATGTTAATACAATATATAAGAAATATAGAGAATATAATTTTTGGATTCAACATATTTCTTTTGGTGGGAAAATTTAAAATATGGATGAAATAATAGTTGATCCCATAAAACTGGGGTTTATGAATGTCCAAGACCTAAAAATGATGTTGAGTTATTTAGTTTTCATATATTAGTAGGATATTATTGATGGTTTCTTAGGAACTTTATAGGGTAATATGTCCCACTATATATGTTAAAAAAATGGGTTAAATTTATTTGGACAGATTATTGTGATTATTTTTTCAAAAACTAAATTAGAGACTGTAAAATACTGTATTTTTTCCTTAACATCCTAAAATGATATGTTATTCACCTATAATGATTCTACATTGATGGTATATGGTTTTTTATGTTGAATAACAATCTAATTTCTTATGCTTCAAGGAAATTGAATCCTCAAGAATTAAATTATCCCACATATGATTTGGAATTTGAAATTGTGATTTTATCTTTGATAATTTTGAGGTATCATTTATATAGAGACCATTGTGAAATATATACTAACCATAAATTATTGAAATATGTTTTTACTCAGAATTAATTGAATATGAGGTAGAGAATATGTCTTCAAATGATAAATGATTATGTTTTCATGACCAGTTACAATCTGATATAAGAAAATAAATTGTGAGATTAATTTAGTTTTAAATATCATGCTACATAAACCATGTTACATTTGGAATAAGAACCTTAGATAAAATTATAAGTTGAATTTTTTATTCAAAGTTGTTGGTTCAGAAAACTCAACTACATTGTTTTAGTTTTCACTACATTTCTCTCTATTAAACAGATTTATGAAGGTCTAGAAGGAACAAAATAAGATATAGGAAATGGATGAATTGGTCAAAAGGGGTATGTTTCTAGAATTTAACATTGATAAAGAATGTGCTCATTAATTTGGGAAGAGATTATGTATTTTGTGTGATTCCCACCTGATGGAAGCTTTATTGTTTAAAGATTATAGTTCTTCATTTTTAGTTTATCCTAGAAGCTCTGTGATTTACATAGACTATCAATAGTATTAATGGTGGTAAAAAATGAAATGAGGTATTTTAAATTTTACCTAGAAATATTTTACCAGAAAATATATTGATGTACAGAAACAATTACAAGAGGGTATGCATCAGCCTTTGACAATGCCTTAGTAGGAAGGGGAAAATATATAAATGGACATCGTGGATGTAATTTCAATGCCTTTTGAGGTAACAATGAAATTTTAGTTACTATTTATCAACTGACTGAATTTACAAATTTCCATCCAATTTGAGACATTGTTTTTCTAGATAATATTTTTGGACTTTACCTCAAAGATATTGGTGTGTAACATGGAGTTCCTCATTATATTATTTCTGACTATAATCCCACTATCACTTATATCTTTTGGAAAGTCCTTCTGAAGTCTATGTTTAAAAAAATCAAATTTCAGCACTACCTTTCATCCTCAATTTGATGAACAGTCTCAGAAAATTATTAAAACCTTAGAGGATATGCTTCGAGAATGTTCAATGGATTACTAGGAAAGTTGGAATCAATATATTTCATTAGGTGAGTTTTCCTATAATACATTTTCTATTCCAATATATAGTTTTACACTTTTCAGTAATAAAATAAAAAAAATGTTAAACCCCATTATTATGGGAAAATGTCAAGGAAATAAAATTAATGGGACCAAAATTAGTATAATAAGTGGTTGACAAAGTAAATATTATCATGAAACATATAAGGACTACTTAGAGTTGAGAGAAAAGCTATGAATATAACAATATGGAATAATTTTATTTTATGATAGTTGAACCAGTCTTTATCAATGATTCTACATGGAAATGTTTGATTTGTTTTGTTATTTAGGGTAAACAGAATCAACAGTTTATTGGATCATTTTAAATCTTTGAGAAAGGTGGACTAGTTTCCCACCAAGTTTCTTTTCCTCCAAGTACATTATTTTTTTCATGTTTTAAGGATTAAAATGAATGCACTATATTCAACTCAATTTTTGAGCCCATAATTATATCAACTAGAAGATAATTTTTTTATTAATACTAACTTGTTGAAATTCTTTATCATATAGGGCAAATATTCTAAAATAAGGTTATTTACCAGGTTACCAAATTGTGGAGAAACCACATGGTTGAAGAAGCAACATTAGAATATGAAAATTCTATGAGGGAAATGTGTCCTAAATTTTTTAATAAGTAAACAAAAAAATGTGAGGTTATAATTCCCAAATGGTGTATAGGATGAACAAACTAGGTACTTATAAAATAATTTCTTTTCATTCTAAAATTAAATAGCTAAACTCATTATAAGTGTATAATTGTATAAATTTTTAAATGAATTTTTTGTATTTATTTAAATTAAGTATTCTATACTAATAGCATATTAATGTCACATATGAGAGTATAAATAAAATTTATCATTATTAAAAGTGAAAATACGATGTATTTATAACTTCAAATAAAAAAATAATTGTTTTCAAAATCTCAATTTAATTATATTTATTTTTGTGAGAATAAAATATTTATTTAAAATTTAATGATTAAAAAATTTATTGAAAAGAAAATTTTTAATTATAAAATAGACTTCTGTATTAATATTTTTTTCAAGTGATTATTAGATAAATTTATGAGACTTTAATTAATATTTTAAAGTGTTAAAAAAATTTATATTTTAAAAGTTTTTATATTTCAAGTAAATGATGATTATAATAAAAAAATTAATTTTATCATACCAAGAAAATCTAATTCCAAAATGGAGTGCATTTTTTGAATTCTATACAACAAAAAAGGGTTTCAGGGAATTCTGGGAATTTTTCTTTAATACTTGAATTTTTGTGCCTTTTAAAATACTGTGATTTACATTATATATATAATATAAGTTCAAAAAACTATTCATTGAGTCCTAAATTATTTAAGCACCATAATTTCTCATAAATATTTATTATTTAATATATTTATGATTAATTAAAAAACTATTCCAATTTTTGTGCTAAAATAATAAATTAATGAAAATAATAATGAGAAAAAACTCATCTCAACCACTATTAATTCTACCTATTATAATCAAACCTATAAGACTTGTAACAGTGTTAATTGTTACCCAATTTATATAAAAACCCTCTTAACCACATCCAAGACCTACTAGTCTCACCAAAAGTCCAAACCCATGTTCTTTAAGGAGGTTCTCTTTTAGGAAAATTCTCTTTGTAAAGTCCTCTTTCATTTTATTTTATTTTCCATTTAATTTATTTTCTTCTATAATGTTTTATTGACATCCACTTATCCATGTGGAATTAAAACAACATTATATTATATATAATATTATTTTATCATGTTTATTGAAACATTCTTCATCCAACTCTGTATCCCCTTTCTTTTATTCTAAAAATGAGAACATCATCTGTGATGTGTTGATTTACTGCCATTATGGACGCTATACCATAATTTTCTATTACCACCATAAATTATAGATAAAAAACTATTATTATTGTAATATAATAATATATTATACATATTATAAGTCACATATTGTTCTAAAACTAATATATAATCATGATATTAAATAAAAATATATAATTTCATAATATTTGTAAAAACTGAAAAATTAAATTAAATCAATTTCATTAGTGTATTATAAAATTATTCATCCTTATATCAAGAAAAAAAGGATACATGAAATAATTTAAAATTAAGGAAGAATATTAATGCAATTTAATTACACTTCTAGTGTTTTTAATCTATTGGACATGAAATTCTATAACAAACCAACCACGAAAACCATGAAATAAAGTCACCTGAAACAATGCAAATAACAAAATATTTTTGATAAATTGGAGGGGAGATATTATAAAATGATCATATAAGGTATTTTAAATATTAATATATTTCCTTAATATATTAATTTTACTCTTTAAAATATTATACAAGATTTTTCAACAAGTTTTATGTAAGAGGAACATGGGGTGAGGTTAATTTTTTAAATATTCTTTTAAATTATTATATTTATAAAATATAAGATGAATATTATTTTATTCATGTATTCGTGTTTTATGATTTTTTTTATGGTTCATGATAGTTTTTTATGAATAAGGTTGAGACCTATATTTTTGTATAATTCATTGGGTATGTCTATGATTGAGGTCAGCAATATAGTTACTCCAAGTGTAATTATGATTGTTACACCATAAGGTAACTATAATATCCTGATTTTTCAATGATAATAAAAGCCAGTTATATAAAATTATTAATATCTCAAGTGGGAAAAATTATTTATCATTGAAATAATTTAATAAAAAAGTTAAAGGCCTTAAAACATAGTTAACAATTTAGAATATTCAGTCAAATATTTTTTGGGCCAGACGTGAAGTTGGTGTGAGATCTTGAGGCCAGTAAATGGAAGGATCCTTCCAAAAGCAACATAATCAACACCATTTTAATCCATTTCAATTACAACACCTTTGAGGGGAAATTAATGACTCCGCAATATTTTTTTTAACGATATATTAAACAGATTGTTATAAATTATGTTTTTAAATGCTTCTATTTTTGGTTCATATATATTATCGACACCAATTTTTGGTGGATCTCATCAATATGAATCCTTCTCAATCCTCTTAGCACACAGACAGTATGTCACTACAAATCTGTTAGGGTATCTTCTTTTGTGCAGTTCTTATTCCTTTCATTGTGTGGGGCCCCATGGAGAACTAAATATTACTTTCTTTTTTATTTAATTTTTACATTTTTTCATCATATCAAAATTTAAAAAGCATTAAAATAACGAAAATTAAAAAAATTAATTACATGGGCCTTTTCAAAAACTATTATGGGTTGATTTTAATTAAAAAATACATTATGATAATTACGTGAATTATCGGAAGGTGGGTAGAGAGTTATAAAAATAATAAAATCATGAAATCTTAAAAATGTAATTATAATGAATTATTTAACAATAATTATTATATTATCAAGGGATAATTTCTAAAATTGATCAAAATGATAATTTCGTCAAATTATCAAAGATCAATTACATGATTAATCAAAAATAATTGCAATGAATTATCTAAGAATAATCCTTGAAATTATTGAAGTTATTTTTTCACAAATTAATGAAGAATATTTTTATGGTAATTATTACAATATAATGATTATTGAAATTATCATATGATAATAACATGTATTATCAAATGATAATTATTATAATACCTAAATGATATTTGTGAAACTATCAAGGATAATTATTAAAATATTTAATTCCCAAGCAATAGATTATGAAATAATAATTTGAAATAAGATAATCTATAGATAATTAAAGGGGATAACATAAAATAAATTATTAAAATGTAATTAAAGAAGATAATTTATGATAAGATTATGAAATATAATTATAAATTTCATTTTGAGATTAAATTACCAAAAGATAAATATAATGGATAATTTATAACGAATTATTGAAAGATAACTATTCTTGAGGGGAATATAGGAAGCACATACGTAGACCTAAATGCTAATTCAATGATTATTCAGGTGGGATAAAAAAATCACATGCTATATTTTATTTATTTTTGATAAAATTGAGGGTTATGGTTGGAAGAATTTGCATGAAATCATCATTATGGGTGGTGTTAGAACACGGTTTGGGTAACAAAACTATTGACAATGTGTGCTGTTGATGTTGATGAATTTTGAAGTAGGAGGATCCGTACCTTTTTGGGCGTGTGTTTACCCATTTGTTATACATGATTGTATTCTAATGGTATTCTGTTGAATATGTTTGATTATGACCGTATGTGTGTTTGTAACTGAGAAAAATAGTTGTGATTCCATGAGTGTTATTAGTGTTGATTTTATACATGTTTGATTATGATCACATGTTATTGTTTATGCTATTATACACTCATTTTAATATACTATGACAACTTGTGTGTTTTCACTCTTTATTTATTACCATGGGTTGTTGGTTGTTAGCGATATTTGAGATTGGTGGACTATTGTGACTTATTTTTTCCTTAGAGGGGGACCGTGCTCTTTTGTTGTGATGGAAATAAAGGACCCTAAGAAAGGGTGGGGGAATGAGGTAGCCATGGTTCCATGATGTTAATGCATTCGAGGTAGCCTTGATTACCAGAACCATTCTCATTGAGGTATACTATTTACGACGAGAGGAATCGACATGATATGGGTTACTAGAAGCATTGATTATATTTAATGCATATTCATGTGACACCATGAGGATGTTGTAATGGGGAATGTTTGGTTATTACTGAATTTCTCGAGAGATGGATTCTGAGATCTATGCACCATTCTATTCAAATATGAATTCCTAAATACATGAAATGGTCCATTTTGACATGGAATATGATCATCTTTTACTAGTCATTACTCTTTGATACATTACATTATCTTTTGGTATGGAGGCAATATAGGTAAGCTCAGAGGTTATGGAAGGTTTGTTTCCACACTGCCACTCATTTTTGGATTGTTTGTTTATTATTTTTATGAAATTATTATTACTATGGAATACACAATTATTCTTAACCATATTAGGTTAATGACACTTTTTTGGAGTCCTAATGATTCTATAACTCACACTCTACAGGGGCATTTTGATGTGCTTATAGATTGCACATTGGATCTAGCAAAGGGATGGTGTCTTATTTTTGATACCTGAATAGAGTAGTGTGAAGCTAGTATCATACTAGGAAAAAATCTATAGTATCCACTATTTATTTATTTTTTTATATAATTAATTTTCTTTAAACATGCATTCCACTTTGGAATCCGTTTTATTAATAAAAAGTTTGACATATTTTGTATTTCCATATTTTTAGTCGAATTATTTATATTATTATTTTTTATTATAAATCATGTGACGTGGTACAAAGTATATAGTCTCCACATAAATTAATTTGAGGCAATTGTTAATAGTAATAAACCTCTAGCATGTTGTGATACACACAAGAGGTCTTGTTGAATTCTAGCACAGACTCGGTAATTTGGGTCAAGATGTTTCAAAAAGGTATCAAAGACTCAAGACATACTTACGTGTTTTATCTCTTATCTTGGTTTGAGATAGGGTAGACAAGAGTTAGGATGGTTGGGACCTGGGTTGGAGAACTATTTCAGTGCCCGGCTAAATCTATATAGTGGAACATTGAGTTTCCATAAAATTAGAACATCTTTTTTGTTGTTATTATTTATTCACCTTTGATAATGCACATGATAATATATCTACTTTAACAGTTTTCATATGCTTTCCTGAGTCATGAAATGGAACATATTTTCATATTTCATATATATAAATGTTGTTATGAAACATAGTTTCTCGTTAATTAAATGTCTTTATTTGGGATAACTCTTCCTGATTGTTTATTTTGTGTGACATATCATTATTGGAATTATTTATATGTACTGAGCATGTTATTGTGTTAGGGATTATAAAATTAATGTGACTAATATACAAGGATAAAAAAGGGTTAGACATAGATGGGTATACCTTTGTTTAATGGTGGACTCATTGGAAAACACTGTTCGATCCCTTAGAAAAGTTTAAAGAAAACCATGTTTGATTCAATTTAATTTTTAGGAATTTTTGTTTTCCATTTCCAATTTCTATTTTAAAAGGTGATGCCACGTAGACGTATAGTGGGAACCCCAGCTGGGCAGGCTTCTCTTGATAATTTCATCACTCTAGATCCAATTGTTCAAGTAGTAGTTCCTTATTAGCTTCCATTGAGGTCCATGGTTGACTTTCTAAGGTATTTTCAACTCCAACATCCACTAGCCATCCATGGAACTGGTGGACCAGAGGATGATAATGATTGGGTAGATATTAATGAGGGTATCTTTGAACTACTAGAGACACCATCATACAAGAAGGTGAAGCTGGAAGCCTTCATGCTATAAGGACCCTTTTTCCATTAGTGGGGTGTTATGGGATAGGTTGAATGACATTATGGTCTCACTTATGAGTCCTTCAAGGCCATATTTTGTTAAATTGTTTTTTTACAAAACATTGATGATCGATTGAGCATATGATTTTATGGAGCTCCACCAGGGTTCCATTACATTATCACAAAGCTCAGGATATATGGACAAGATCAAAAAAAATTCCCCACTTCTGGCTGGTAGGGAGGCATAGAAGACCTGGAATTTTGAGATCGGTCTTCTACCCAAAGATACAACGGAGCCCCAGAAATTTTACCATGCTTCAGATACAAAGGATTTAATATAGTCCCTATCCATTGAGAAGATTCTAGAGGATATATTCATACATCGATTTCCCACATTTCTCTACTTAGATTGATGGACTTCAAACTCGTATTATGAAGTACCTATTATAATGTAAGGAAGAGGAAGGCCACGATCATACAATAGGGTAGTGGAATGACAGATTATCATAGCAATGAATTTTAAGTTCCTTCTGGTGTTGGTTAGCAATGTTTTAACTTTAAGATGTTTTGACACTAATGTTTAGTGTACACGACAACCTATATCCAGTGCAGACAATTTTTTTGGATAGAACACTTCCAACTATTTTCCCCAAATTATTTACTATGAGAGGGAGGAAAACACAGCCATAGGGTTGGAGGTTCAGTGGATAACCCCATTAGAGGTTATAGACTCCCTTAAGGATGGATACTCAAGACCATTGCAGATATGACCGTAGATTCCAGTAAATCCATCTATATATAATGGATATAGCACCAACTGATTGTGATAAAAAAATAGTTATTGTATGTGGTATGGTCTAGACCATTTCCTTTTTATCATATTAATTTTTGATACTGTAGTTTTTCTTATATCTGGAAGTTATGTATTGAATTCAATTTTTAGTAGAGTTAAGTTACATTAACTTATGTTCCTTTAAAACATCATTGAGTAATGAAATAAAACACTAGTACATGAGAGAATGGTAGTAAATGATTCATTTAATGAGAGACTAAAAAGGTAATCACTATGTGGATTGGAGTAGTGGAATATCATATGGAACTCTCATATCATTATTAATGTATGCATAATGTGTTCTAGTTTTCTCAGCATTGGAGGTACATTACTAATCTAATTAATATTATAGATTACATGGATGTTGTGTTTTAAACTATTGAAAATTTGAGGACATTCCTATGTGGTTTATAGTTTGAAGTGAGAAAGGAATCTATGTAATTAAAATGATACCACTAGTCCAGTATTAGTGGCGGCATGGACATATCTAGGAAGAGATGTGAAAATGTCAGTATGATGTTTGAAATCAGTGAACTGAGTTGTTTGAGAAAGATGACAAGGGATACTTCCCATATAAGATAACCCAATAGAGGTAATTAACTATAATATCCTGGTTTTTCAATATAAATAAAAACAATTTTAGGATAAATTATTAATATCTCAAGTGGAAAAATTTATTTATCATCAAAATAACATCGTAAATCAGTTAAATTCATTTAATCCCAAATAACACATTGGAAAATTCAATCAACTATTTTTAGACTCAGACACTATTTTGTTGTGAAGTTTGGAGGCCCGTAATACCTAAGATAATAAGGAATAAAATTATAAAATATATTATATTATGTGGGTGTAATTTATTCAAGATAATTTAGTCACTGAATAATGGTGTGTCGTATGGGAAATATGATACCACTATTAGGTTCGAGTTGCAGTTTATATACTAGACATGGTATAACAGTAACAAGAATTAGGCGGTTTTATGACTCACTCATGATAAAATACTTTTAGGTTTAATTAGTTTTTTATTTCAATTTAATAAATAATTAATAATTAATATCACTCAAATAGTGCATCATGGGAGAAATATGAGAAAATTGATGGATATGATATAGGGGTTTCACCCCAGGTAGGGGATAACCCCTATATGAAATGGGCATATTATCATGTATCCAATTAAATTTTTTGAATTAAATTATGTCGAATAATTAATTTCATAATTTAATTATTAAAAAAAATTTATAGTTCAAATTCCACACCTGCTGAAAAATCTAAATTCAACAGATGGATCTAAACAAAAGCTTCTTGATCATCACCATTATAACATATTTTAGTTTTCCTATCATTGATGGGAAATTAATGACTCCAGAATAAATTTTTCATTTAATCATGGATAAAATTGAGTGTTCTAAATTATTTTTTTAAATGCTCCATGTTTCTGTTAATAAACCCCACAAGATCCCCTTTTTTGTGGATTTCATAGATCTAAATACCCCTCAATCCTCTTTGTATGCAACCAATTGGTATTTTAGGATTTGTTATAGTTTTCTTTCTATGTGGTTCTTATACTTTTTTTGATTGAGGTGCCATGAAGATGAATGTATAAATTTCTTTATTTAAGTTTTTTTCTTCATTCTCAAAATTATTTTGTTGGAATAAAAATTAATTATAAATACTTTATTCAGGGGGCTTCTTCAAAAATTAGTAAGTGGTGTTTTTTATAATAAAATAAAGTTGTTAATTACATGAATTATTGGAAGGAGGGTAAATAATTAAAAAAACATAGAATCAAAGAAAGGTAATTAAAAAGAAATATCATATAATAATTATGTTATTATCAAAGGATTATATTTGAAACTGATCTAAATGATAATTGAACGAAATAGTCAAATAACAAATACATGATTAATAAAAAATAATTGCAATGAATTATCAATTAATAATTCCAAGAAACTATTTAAGATAATTTTTCACAAATTATTAATGGATATTTATAAGGTAATTATTACATGATAATGATTATAGAAATTATCATTGGATAATTACATTTATTATAAATGGATAATTATCATAATCATCAAACAACTATTGTGATATTATCATGTGTAATTTTTAAAATTATTAATGAATAATTGATATATTATTAAAGGTTATCTTGTAATAAAGTTATCAAAGGATAATTAAAATGAATATTTTATAATAAATAAGATAAAGGTAATTGTAAAATATAAATGATGATCAAATTTTCAAATATAATTATAAAGTTCAATGTGGGATAAAATTTTCAAAATATAATTAAAAGAATAATGTATATTAAATTATCAAAAGAAAAATATTATTGAGTAGAATATAACGAGTTCATGTGTTGACGTAAATTATAATTTAGAGAATATCTGGAAGAGAGAATTCTTTATTGAATGCTATATTTTATTTATTTTTTAAACTAATTAGATGGTTTATGTTTTAGGAAACATTGGAATCCAATAATATTTATGGACTGTGTGTGAACATAGATTAGGTAACGATGCGTATTATGAATTTTCCCATGGATATTGATGACTTTTGTGGTGGGAAGTTATTTTCCTTTTTTGGGATCGAATTTACACTTGTTTCCTTGATGATAATATTTTTTTGAAAATTGATTGAACACACATGATTGTCGTAAGATGTGTTTAAGTTTACAACCCATATAAACTATCTTGGTTCCATGAGGAATATTACTGTTTCTTTTAACAACATTTTATTATGGTCACATGTGGTTGTATATGCTGTTATATACTATTTTTAATATACTGTGCATACTTCTGTTCTGGTAACACCCCATGGATTTATAAAAATAAATTGAAATGTATAAAACATTGTTTTATGTTGATAATTATAACTAGTATTTAAACATAATTTTAATACTTATATTTTTTGAATTTCGAAAAATGTCCATCTACAATAGTGTTCAGTATGTTATTTGGAGTTTAATAGAACCAACTTGTTTTTCTGGTGAATAGTAACATACCCTTATGAATAGTAATATGACCCAAATGAATAGAAAAATTTATTATGAAGTTGTTTTTAGAAGGATTTATGAGAATTACATCTTGAATAATTTTTCAATGTGACATAAAAACAGTTATAGTTTTATAATTATAAAATTTTGAATGAAGTTGGATTTTATTTTAAAAATAAATACATAATATTTAGAAAATTGTTTTAAAAAAATGGACTTCATTTTTTAATTCTTCAAATTGTGAAATGGAAAGGGTAAATTTTGGATATTTTTCATAAATTCGTGAATTTCTGATGAATAGGGAAATACGGTAAAATATTGTATATTAAAATTATCTATATAATACACTATTTATGGCATCATAAATGATGTAAGCCTACTTAGTTTGAACTAACAAGACATTATTAATATTTTGGGATACATTAATTAAGATTATTTATAGTTCTGAGAAAGTAACATTATAATAATGATTAAAATAATGAAAACTACCCCCTCTCCTCCACTATAAATATCACCTTTATTCCCCTCTTCCTCCCACACCCCTGCAGACATGATCCTTACCTATGTTCTAATCAATAATCCTTACAAGTATCTTCCGCATGTCCTCGAGCTGTTGGTCTCACCAAAAGGCCCAAAAAAATCCTTAAGAAAGATCTCACGGAGAAGAGATTAAGAGGTAAACATCTGCCTTTATTTTCTTTCCTTTCATTCATTTTATATTATTATTTTTCATTCCCTTTTCCTTATGTTGGGATATATAATTCCATATCCCCATTAATTCTCATATAATGTAACGATTATTAGGTACACCTTTTCTCTCATCATATTATTATTTTAAATTTTATGTGACATCGATAGGCTTCGAAATTTTTGTAAGGGATTTATAAAATTTTCTTTTATTTGGAGATCATTTATTTTATTTTTATTTCCCCACCCCCTCTTTTCCAAGAGGAATGAAAGTCATAGAATCATTAATATTCTAGATATTCTCATCTTCCTGGAAAATTTCTCATCAATATTCACTTTATTCACCACTTATTCAAGGAATTAAAAACATTGTCTCTCATGTGTCGGATTACCGACATCGTGGAAAATGTGATTTCAATATGCATTAATTCCTTTGAGGAAGGTCATGAAAGAATTATTATGGTAGAACTAGGTTATAATATATGTATTATGTCTCATCCATTGTTCTAGAATTATTTTATACACATTTTTTTATATTATAATTGAAAATGAGGATGTTATTATTAAAGAACCACTAAAATGATCTATACAAACATCAATAATGTGTTAAAATATGAATCAACCATATGTATGAATTCAAAATGATAAATAGTATCATTTATTGATTGATAAATATGTAAATACCACTACACTTTAATTCAGTAGTTTCACTTCCAATCGACAAGAACATCCATCATGAACCGATCTTGGAAAACATGTAAATAACACATCCAAAACAATACAGTGGACACAATACTAACAATCAAACGGTTAAATGATGTAATGTAATGACCATATAAGGAATTATAAATATATATGTGACTCTCTAAAATATTAATAACACTCTTTTAATCAATATATCGGATGTTTAAATGAGTTTTAAGTAAGACAAACCAGAGATAAGAGAATTCTTAACCCGATTTCCATTTGTTGGGTTAACCTTCTACTTCGTTATTTATGTTGTATTAGAATTGTTTTTTTGTGATGGGATCTGTTTATATAATGTTTTATTATGTTTATTTTTGATATATATACGTATTATATCTACCCTAATAAGTCTCGCTTCAATTATATGATTTATGTTACGTGATTTTACATTAAAATCCTCATTTAAAATTCTACATTAAAAAATTCTAAAAATTGTTTTTATGCTATTATTTATCTTTTATGATACTTTTGTGGATATTAGGAATTGTTTAAGATTTAGTATGGGACAAATATTTTTCTCCAATGCATTGGGTATGTGTATGTTGGAGGGTAGTCGTATGGTTACTCTATGTGTAACTGTGATGGTTACACAAATCGTAAGGAAGCCGTGACTGTTACAAATGATAAGGTACCCGAGAGGGATTAAAGATTATTTAACTAAAGACCCAAGATAATTTTATTATTCTATTTATTTTCTTATGTTTTGGGTGGATATTTTGTAAATATCATGTTTTACAATTCATGTTTATATGGGAAACACGTATGTCCTTTGAAAATGATTTCATATGTTACAAGTGTCCATGAGAAAATGTGTTATTTCCTCCATTTTATATAACTTAATGAGATTTTTTTATCATCCCATGTTTTTAAATGATTTTCATAGGTCATAAGGATGTGTTTGGAAAATATTTAATCCTAGTTAAATTATTTATGAATTTTTAAATAAATAATTTTTTATGATTTAATGTTTTATATTTTGGAAAAAATGGAAATTGTTTTTATAATATTCACTATGTAAAAATGTGTAATGTTATGAATATATTATGTCCCACTTATCTAAAGATCAAAACATGAAAATATCATCAATGTAAAAGGATGTTATTTCTTGACTAAAATTAATATTATGTAATGTAGTATGGGCGGGTCCTAATTGTTGGTAGTATATAATAGTTTAAATAACTTTACGGGTCAGTATGATGTTAAAAGAATACCCTAAATGATTTTTACACTATGATATATTTGAAATGTTTTTAAATTTAATGATTAACATGTTTCAATGTCTATGATATGTCCGTTAAGAATGGTTTTCCACCTAATAAACATGGAAGTTGGAGAGGGGAGGGACCGATAGAACAACATCCTTCAAAATTTGATTCCTGGAATGGTAGGGATTGGAACTAATATTTTTTTGATTGTAATGGATTGGGGTGGCAGAATTCATCCATGAAAACAACCAGAGGTACCATAATGGAACATGATAATTTTGGAACATTTCATGAGGCAACAACCTCCTTCTTTCAATGGATCTTCTAACCTAGTAGTAGCTGAAGGATGGATTAAAGAATTTGAAAATATATTTGATGTAATGGGTTTTGAAAATATTGAAAAGGTGTGTCTTAATATTTATATTTTTTAAGTTGAATCTGATCAGTGGTGGTCAATTGAAAAGAATATTAGGGATAGAGATGATTTTGATGCCTATGATTGGGACGAATTTAAATGTATTTTCCTTGAAAAATATTTTTATAAGGTTGTGTGACATAGAATGGAGAAGAAATTCCATGAGTTCAAACTGAAGGAGGATGATTAAGTGTTTGGGTTTGAATAGAACTATACCCAACTGGCGAGGTATTCTCTAAATCTTATTTTGGATCTTGATAGTGAAATCAACCACTTTTACGCAGGACTAAATCCAAGGTATTGAAGGGTGTTGGTGTCCTGTGAATTTACATGTTATGAGAAACTTATACAATGAGTTGAGAGAGTATTTTTGGAGTTTTCTAATGATCACATTCACTTTGGAAACAAGGAGAAGAAGTGGTCAAGATTGAAAGAAATTTTCAATAATAAAAAAAATAAATCTTATAGTAATAAAATCAAGTTTCTAGTTTGTTAAAAATGTGGAAAAAAGCATGCTTTGGAATGTCTTAGAAAAACTAGAACGTGTTTTAAATGTGCTATGATTTTATATATGGACCAAGAGTGTAATGAAAATTATCCTAAGAATAATGCAGATAAGAAAACTTTTAATTGTTTTAAATTTCATGAGATTGGTCACTATGAAAATAGCTGCCTGAAGGGAGATCCAAATGATGAAAAAAAAGCCAGAAAATAAGTTTAAAGGTGTAGTGAGATCTTTTTCAACTACTTTAGTAGATGTCTAGTTGTACAATGAATTTCTATTTGGTAATTTGTTTATTTACATAGATTTTTCTATTTTTTTATACGGGGTCTACACATTCTTTCATCTCTGTGAAATGTTTTGGGAAATTAGAAATATCACCTCAACAAGTGAGAGACAAACTTATTGTTAAAACACTATGGGGGAAATATTATAGGAAAAAGGAATTATAAGAATATTAATATTATGGTCTGTCAAAATAATTTACCTGAAAATCAATTTGTTTTACCCGTAGTTGAGTTTGATGTTATTCTGGGAATGGATTGGCTTTTTTTATCATGCTAGGTTTGAATGTAGAGTTAAATAAGTTGTATTTCAGATTGTGTTTTAGCTTGAATACAAGAATAAACCCGGAAAATTGATAAATTATCAGGAAGTTGATGAACTGTTGAAAGATGAGAATTCAAGTTATCTTGTTTGTATTGTTGAAAACAAAGGAACTGTTCAGTTTGATGATGTGCCTATGGTAAATGAATACCTTGATGTTTTTCTTAATGAGTTAACCGGTTTCATACCTTATCAAGATGTCAAATTCATATTTGACATAGTTTCAGATGCTAATCTAATTTTAAAACTCCCATATTGTTTGGCTCAAATAGAAATTCTTGAATTGAAAAATAAGTTTCCATATTTGTTTGATAAAGGCGTTATTTTTCCTAGCACTTCACCATGGGGAGATCATGATTTATTTTTTAAAATGAGAGATGGTTCTATAAAACATTTCACTGATAGTAGAGAATTAAATAACATCACTATTACAAAAAGTATCATTTTCCCCACATCGATGAATTTTCTGATCAGTTCGAGAGAGCACAATTATTTTCCAAGATTCTCTTGAGATTCGGATTCCATCAGCTGAAGGTTAAAGAGGATGACAACCTAAAAACAACCTTTCATAATAGACATTTGCATTATGAATTTGTGGTTATCCAGTTTGGGTTAACTAATGCATCTTCTATATTGATGAATCATATGAATATAATATTTCATGAGTTCTTGGATATGTTTGTGGTTGGGTTTATTTATGACATTATTTTATTTTCTAAATATAAATAGAATCCAAAAAACACCTAATGGTTTCTTTACAAACATTACAGTAAAAGATAATATATGTAAATGTTAGCATCTGTGATTTTTGGTTTTAAAATATTTCTTTTATTGGTAAAATTGTAATTATATATGGAATAATAGTTGATCCTTCCAAAATAAGAATGTATGATGAATGAAGAAGACCCAAAAATGATACATAGATTCATAGTTTTAATGGATTATCAGGTTATTAAATATGATTTTCTTATAAGATCACACAGTTATCTGGCCTGAAAACAATGTTAATAAGAAAAGGGGTTAAATTTGTTTTGATAGAAAATGTGATGATTGTTTTCAGGAACTGAAGAAGAGATTGGTGAATGATTTTGTTTTTTCCTTGCCTTCCCAAAATTTTGAGATTGTAATCTATAATGATGCTTCTTTGAAAGGACTTTCTTGTGTTTCGATGAAGAATGACCAGGTAATTTCATATTCTTTAAGACAACAAAAACCTCAGATGTTAAATTATCCCACACATGATTTGGAATTAGAAACTATGGTTTTTTTCTTTGAAAATTTGGATGCATCATTTATATGGAGCCAAATATAAAATATGTAATCATAAAAAACGTATAAAGTATATATTCACTCATAAGGAATTAAACATGTGGAAGAGGAGATGGCTTTAACTGATAATGTATTATGATTTCACGATCAACTACCATCCCAAAAAAATAATTTAGAGGATTCCATGAGTCAAAAACACCATGAACCATTAACCATGTTACATTTGCAACATGATCCCTTGATTAATGATTTGATTAATTTGGGATCAGAATATTTTTTTCATGAGATACCTCTATTTTTTTCAGTTTTTAGTGTATTTATCATTATCAGATATAATTAATCAAGCATAGATGGAAGAACATGAGCTACATGAATATGTATAATTGGTTAAAATGGGTAAGTTTTCAGAATTATACCATGAAAAAGATTGTGTTTTATGATTTGGTAAAATGTTTGTGCCTTGTGATTCCTAATTGAAGAATGAATTGTTGTGTGAAATTCATATTTCTCCATTTTTAGTTCATCAGGGAAGTACTAAGATGTACATATACCATCATGAGTATTATTGGTGGGATGAAATAAGAATATATATTTTTTATTTTACTATGAAATGCTTGACATGTTAATAGGTTAAACCAGAGCAGAAGTAACCAAAGGGGATTCTTCATACTTTTCCAGTGATAGTGTGGAAATTTGAGAATGTATCCATGGACTTCGTGGTGAGACTACTAAATAAATATTGAGGTAATAATGCAATTTGGGTTATTGTTGATTGAATGAAAAAATTAGTACATTTTCATTCTATTTGAGATACAAGGTATTTGGATAAACTTTCTTGATTGTAACTTAAAGATATTTTCTAGATATATGGAGTTATTCTTTCTATTGTATTTGACCTGGATCCTTGGTACACTTCTAACATTGGGAAGGGACTTTAAAAGTCGTTAGGCATAATATTAAATTTTAGTGAAACTTTTTATCTTCAATCAGATGTCCAGTCAGAACGAACGATTCTGACTTTTGATGATATGCTTCGATCTTGTACAATAGGTTACTAGGAAACTAGGGATCAAAATCATTATTTAGTTGTTTATTCTTATAATAAAATTTTTCATTCTATTATACATATGGTACCTTTTGAGTCTTTGTATGGGAAGCAGTGTCAGACTCAAGTGGTTAGGGATACAATCGGTAAATGAAAGTTGACGGGGGAATAATTAGTAGAGGAAGTGGCTGAGAAAGTAAGGATGATCCCTTAGCAAATGAGGACAGCTCAGATCATGCATAAATATTTGGCCAACCATTGTAGGAAAGACATCCCTTTTGTAGTAGGTGACCATATATTCCTTAAAATTTCTCCATGTAATAGTGTGATATGTTTTGGTAAAAATAGAAGCTATGTACGTGGGTAATCAGTCCATTTAAAATTCAGGAGAACATTGGAATAGTTTCATACCGAGTAGCATTGCCTCCGCGTTTGTCTCATATTCATAATGTTTTTCATGTTTTGATGTTGAGGAAGTACGTTCTAGATTCATCACTTTTATTGAGCCCTGAAACAGTTCAGCTGGAAGAGAACCTTTCATATGAAGAGAAACAAGTTCACATTCTTGATCAATAGGAACATGTAATGTGGAATAAGCTAATCTACCTGGTTATGGTTTTGTGGATAAACCACATGGTAGAAGAAGCAACATGGGAGTCTAAAAATTCTATGATAGGAAGGTACCCTCACTTGATTAATAAGTAAATAAAATTATGAGGATGCAATTTCTAAAAGGTGTGGAGAACATAACACCCCAACGTTTTCTAAAAATAAATTAAAATGAATGAAACTTTTTTTAAAGTAGATAATTATAACTAGACATTATACATAATTTCACTACTTTGTTGTTTTGAATTTCAAAAATAGTCATCTAAAATTGTGTTCAATATGTTATTTGGAGTCTAATGGAACCAAATTGTTTTTTGGAGAATAGTAACATACCCTTATGAATAGTAATATGACCATAATAAATAGAAATTATTATTATTATTCTATTTTCTTGAAGATTTCAAATAATAAAAGCTTGATTTATTTTTCAATGTCATATTAATGAATTTATAGTTTTTAAATTATTAATTTTTTAATTAATTATGATTTTTTTATAAAATTAAATATATATTATTTAGAAAATTATTTTCAAAAATGGACTTCATTTTTGAATTCTAAAATTCAGGAAATAATGATGGTAAATTGATTTCATTTTTCTAAAATTCATGAATACATGATGAATAACAAAATATTGAAAAATACACTATTTATGACATAATAATTATAGTAAGCCCACTTTGTTTGAACTCAAATTCCATTATTACTATTTGGGGTCACATAAATTACGATTATTCATAGTCTTGTGAAACAATATTGTAATAATGATTAAAATAACGAAAAATACCACCTCTTCTCCACTAAAGATACCACCCTCATTACCTTCTTCCTCCCACACATCTCAAGCCTTGGACCTTACCTAATTTTGGCCCAATAAACATTCCAAGGCTCCTTTCCACATACTAGAGCTCCTGGTCACAGCAAAATAACAAAACGAAATGCCTTAAGTAGGATCTTAAGGAGAAGAGATCAAGAGGTAAACATCCTCTTTTATTTTCTTTATTTTATTTAATTTTTTGTTATTCATTTTCATTACCTTTGGATAATGTTTGGATATTTCAAACCATATCCACCTCACAAACCTTATTAATTATTAATTATTATATACTCCTTTTCAATCATACAAATATTTTATGAAATTTTATGTGACGTTGTTAGGATGCCGAATTTTTGTAAGGGATTTCTCAAAATTTCTTTGATTTTGAGTTCTTTCTTTTATTATTATTTCCTTACCTTCTATTATCGCTGAAGCATGAAATATATAGAATCATGTATATTCTTGATTTTATCATGTTCATTTAATAGTCATCACCAATATTTTTCACCTCCCCAACTTATTGAAGGAATTTAAAACATTGTGTGTGATGTGTCAAATTACCAACATCGTGGATGATGTGATTTCAATCTGCTTTAATTTCTTCAAGGGTGGCCATGAAACCATTTTTACGATATAAACAGGTTATAGTATATGTATTTTGTCTCATCTATGGTTAAATAATTATATTTTACCCATGGTTTTAATTTTTAAAATAAAATAATGTCGTTATTATCAAAGATCCACTAAAATGATCTAAACAAACACCATTAATGATTTAACATATGATTCATCTTCATGATGAATTAAAAATAATAAATTGTATAATTTATGGTTTTTTAAAATATGTAAATACTACTCCATTTCAATTTGGGAGTTTCAGTTCCAATTGACAAGAACATTCATCATGAATCGGTCATGGAAAATATGTAAAGAACACACCCAAAAAAATGCATGGAACAAAATACTAACAATTAATGGAATAAATGATGTAATTAAATGATCATATAAGGTATTATAAATACAAATATGATTATTTATGATATTAATGAAAATATTTTAATCATTATACAGGAGGTTTAAAACATTTTAAAGTAAGTCAAACCTGAGGTAATGGAATTCTTAACCCGATTTCCATTCATTGGGTAAACCTTCTACTTCATTATTTATGTGGTCTTAGAATAGTTTTGTCCGATGAGATCTATTATTATTATTATTTATTATGTTTATTTACAGTATATATATATATTCCATCCAATCTAATAAGTCCATCTCCAATTATATAATTTATGTTAGGGGATTTTCCTTTAAAATCATGTTTTAAAATTCTTTTTTGCAAAATTCCAAAGCAATGTTTTTATGGTATTATTCATGTAGTATGATTATGTTCTAGATCGTGGGAATTTTTTATGATAAAGGGTGTGACCTATATGTCTCTCCAACTCATTGGGTATGTTTTCGTTGGAGGTTTTCTGTATGGTTACTCCAATTGTAACTGTGATGGTTACACAAATTGTAAGGTAGTCTTGAGAGTTACAAATTATAAGGTAGCGGGGTGGGTTACAAGATTGTGTAAGTCATCACTAATATAACTTTATGATTATATTTATGTTCTTATGTTTTTTGTGGATATTTTTATAATATCAGGATTTACAAAGTTAGTAAATATGGGTGATAAGTATGTCTTTTGAAAATGATTTCATATGTAACAATTGTTTGTGGACTGATGTGTTATTTCCTTCATTTTATATCCCTTACTAAGCTATTTTGCACATCCCATGTTTTTAAATGATTTTATTTGGATATAAGAATGAATAAGACAAAAAAGGAATCCGTGTTAAATTTTCGAATAATTTTCAATGAAATCGTGTTTTATGCTTTAATGTTGTATATTCTGAAAAAAATGGAAATTGTTTCTATTGTATCGACTTTATAACAATGTGTAATGTTATTAATGTATTATATCCAAATTCTCTAAATCTCTAAACTCGAAAAGATATTCAATATAAAATGATGTTATCTGGTGATTAAAATCAATATTATGTAATGTAATTAGGTCGTTCCCATATAGTGCTTGCCGTCTATGTGTATTTCCATGCCTTGTGGGTTATTATTCTGTATTTGAGACAGTTGGACTATCATGAAATATTTATCACATAGAGGGGAAGTGCATTATTTTTTAGTGTTGGAGGTGAAGGACCTTGGTAATGTTTGGGGGTATGAATTTTCTATGTTTTCCTACTGTAGAGACATTCTTTATAGCCTTGATTCGATATACCATTAACATTGAGTTATCCTGGTTATGAGTAGAGGACGCCACAAGATACAATTGACTTAAAAATAGATGAAGTCGTTCGAACATTCACACGACATCGTTAGGACACCACACAAGAGAATGTTTGATTATTACCAAATTTTCAGAGAGATTGTTTCTAAGCACCATGTGAGGGACCATTAAAATATGGATTCAATGAACCATGCATTAATCCATTCAGACATCGATTCTAACTGCCATGTTCTGGCTCGTTCTCATTGATAAATTCAGTTATCTTTAAGCATGGAATAGAAGATGGTATAGCCTAGAACTATGGTAGCTTAGTTAGTTTACCATTGCACAATTTTGGATTGTATGTTTATGATTGTTACACATTCATTATTACTCTAGAATAAATTTTTATACCTTAGCACATTATGTTAAGGACTCATTATTGGTGTTCTACTGAGTCATGAACTTTCACCAAACTTGAAAATTATGATGCGCTTGTAGATTTCGTGATGGATTTGGAAAAGGGAATGGTCCATGTGGTGAATAAATGATTAGAGTAGTGTGAATATAGTAGCAGACATGGGAATAATCTGAAGGATACACGATTAATTTATTATCATTATCTTCATTCATTACTGTAGACATTCTTGACACTTTGGGATTAATTATATTTTATGACATATACATCATCTTTACATTTATTCATTTTACTCTAATTATTTATTTTTTTTACTCTCAGTCCTATGGCATGGTAAAAATCATATGGTCTCCTCATGTTCTATATGATACCCTTACTAATAGTCATCATCATCTTGCATATGGGGAGGTGTACATGACCTCATTTGGAATTATAGAACATACCTGGTGGTTCAAGTCGAGATGTTACCACATCAATGAGGGTTACAATATAATGTAGGTATGAGTGTTACATTGAAAGGTTGTTGTGAGGGTTACATATAATATTGTAGTTATGCGGGTTACAATCAAATGTAGTTAATTACAATATTAACTTAATTGTTTTATTTATGTTCCCCAGGATGAATGAAATCATAATTTTTCAAAAAGCATGTATATGATAATTTCTGGGTTATAAGTATATCTTTGTGAAAATTATTCCTTATATTTATAAGTATTCAATGAATAATAGTCTATTTCCTTCTTTTAATCTCCCTTAATAGAATTTTTTTCTTACCCCATGTTTTAATATGTTTTCGTCAAAGGGTTTAAGGATGGGTTAGAGAAAGTAAGAATCCAAGCTAAATATTGTGATGTTTTTACCTGAAAATAATCAATGATTAGATACAAATATTATTATGGATGAAATGGACAATTTTGTAATAGTAAGAACATTGTGTTCTTTGGGTTGATAGGTATTAATTAAGTATTAATTATGTAAAAATCTAAACTAAAATTATCATTAGTAATGTAGGGAAGGGAATTCTAAAATAATTTACTAAATTACATAATTTTTAAAGCATAGTAACTTATAATAATGATAATAAAAATTAACTCATAAATAGGTTTCCATATTGAAGAACATATATTGAAAGTGAAAAAATGGACATAGAAGATAAATATAACTATAATGTTCTTTTGCGGAGTGATAAAGAACATGGTTTGGATAATGTTAATGATAAAAAAATATGTAAACCAAAGAGTCAATAAAATGGATATTGATATCCCCAAAAAAAATTATAAAGGGATGACATTTTATTTCATGACCATTTTCCTAAAGTGGAATAATCTTCATGAGAAGATATACATACATGACATCCTTACAATATCACCCTTTGTTGTGTCATGATCAATTTTCACTTTTTGTCTTATTCCATGAAACAAAGGTGAATTTTTCATTCCAATAGATTTATCAGATAATGAGATCCATAAGTATAATGATTGTTCATTCTATCTGACTATAGGTAACATCACAACAAGATGGTTAGCACATGTTATCCTAAATGCATATATCTTCATATGGTGAGAAAATACATTAATCTTTTAAACCTCATATGGGGTTTTAAAATTAAACTATTCAATAAATGGTTAAATATAGAACCCTTCCAAATTATAAAATCCCAAAACATTAGATACCTTGTCACAAATTTCTCAAGAATATATTTGTATTGATCCCCCATATATTACAAAGTAGCTCTTCAGTGACACATAACGAACATTTGAATACCTTAATCATGTATTTTATTAAAATATGGTAATTACAATAAATCAATATTTAAAACATACATTCTTTCTTATCTCAATTAATATAGGATACATTCCTCAAATCCAAAAATGTTGTGAGCTCCATTTATGAATGTATTAACAAATATTTCATCAAATCCATAATCATTTACACAGAAATCAATACATTCCTTTTAATTTATAAAACCATATTTTTCAATACATTAAGAACATATTAAGGGTTATTTTTCCCTTAGTCATGTGATTCTCAAGAACATCCCTTTGAAATACAGTCACTTTTCTAGTTAACTTGAACCATTCAATATGTTCATGTAAATACTTAGATAAAAATAAACAGAGAAATCCATGTATACTTCAAAAAAAATATAACACAATTCTTGATTCCTAATACCTATTCAATTCAATTATTCAACTTCATAGATAAGATAATAACAAGACATTATCATCTTATTCCTTTAAAAAAATTCCCTAAAATATTAAATAATAACCATGTCTTAATATTCATCAAAATCAAATTAATCATTAGTATATACAATACTATTAGAAAATAGAATACATATCATATATAAATCTTCGTATCTTCATCATCAACAAAAAATTTATTTCTCATAAACCCATGTTGAGTAACTTCATGATTTTTAAATTAAAGATATTTACTTTCATAATTCCCTTACATTCCAAAAATTAATCATTCAACTATTGATATTACCATTTCGATGCCAATATTTCCATTCATTTCATTATCTAAAATTTTCATTTTACATCTTAAATTACTCAAATTTTTTATTTCTTTTATATAGTCAAAATATATTCATGTTCCACTAAGAAGTAAACTTTGGTTTTTCTTCCCACATTTTCAACATAACGAAAATTAAACCTTCTTTCCTATGTGGTCTCCATTACATGATTTCATAGTGAAATCATTACTTCTCTTCATTTTAGAATCTAGGGGATGATTATGACAGGCATTTTATATCATGTTCCATTAAAATTGGATAGATTATATTACAATTTCCATCACGCCATTGATCATCACATTTTACTGCCTCTTAGAAAATTGCATCTCACTTTCATTTCATAACCAGATGTATTTTTTTTGCAAAATTATCTTAAAACCTGAATTTAGAGTGTGATAAAAACATATCATATAATAAAACCATATAATTTTGAAAATCTATGTATAGAATTTATAAATAATGACACATTATTTTAACCCTTTGGAACCTTAATATTACCCATAGAGATATCCCTAGACAGATCTTTAAAATTTTTCTTTGGGATCCCGAGTATGTTTTCTCATCATCAATTCTGAAGTTCGACTAAACCATTCAATTTATACCATATATAGATGCCCATGAATAAAATAAAAATATGATACATCATTATAGATGAATATTTAAAACATTACCAATGTACATTCCCCCAGACAGTAATATTTTAGTGTCATTGGAAACTACCAACACATTCTTCTATTTTGTTGAAATATCTTAAACAAATCACATAAAGATATTACTCTTTAGTAGTCATACATTAAAAAAATTCTTCCTTACATGGGGATAGAAAACATAATAATGGGTGAGCTCAAATAATCAACATGGTTAAAAATACAAAGATGAAACAAAAGCATAACATGAACATAAGGGTCTATGAACATGGGAATATCGTTTTATGGCCATACCCTTCTTATCAATGATCAAAATCACATGTCATGGAATAATGATTGTAAAATAAAATGACCTTGATCATAATATAATAGGGATCACAATCCACGATATAATAAGGAAAAAAATACATAGAATATGTGTTAGAAACATATACATGTAATATCACACTCAATAAATCAAGTCATATAGCAAAAATTTATTAGGTATTTTCATGGTTACTACACCTAATTTTTGGGACACACCACCATTCCTAGTTATAATAATTTCTTTATTTTTGATCTATTTATACCTTCATCCCATAGTGGAACAAGTTTCCCCTTCCTCTGATAGTGGATATGGTTTCCCCTTCTTCTCATAGAGGATCTGGTTTCCCATTGTTTCTATAGTAGATGAATACAATAGACTTGTTTCCAATCATTATATCATTAGATATAAATCTGCCCCCAATGAATTTGAAGCAGATATAGTTCCCACCCATCACATAATTAAATCATACATTCATATTCAACAAGAAAGTAAAACAGTCAACATATAATTACCCATATAACAAGTTTGATTTTATAAACATAATATCATGTCCAATGAAATGAAATTGTTATCATAAGAATTTCCTCATATCATAACCTATGAAAAGGATACAGGTTTCAGAATCATAGAAAAACCCATGAAATGAATTGGGTTTTATAAAATTTTTATCATTGTATAACCATGGAAGAGAAATGAGTTTCATAAACATAATTTTATCTTAAACATAGACCACTAATAGAAATTATAAGAATTCTTTCCCCATATCAAAAACCAAGAAAATCATAAACTATTTCAAAGGATTAAATCCTTTATTAATAATTATTTTTTGAGATCACATAGAAAATTTATTATTAAAAAATAACTTCATCAAAAATACCTCCCATAAAACCATATCTAAAATCCATTTATTATAATGAATGTGTTCAAAATTAATTTAAAATATTTAATGGGAATAATATATTTTCCTATATGAAAAAGTTATTTTTAAAACATAAGTCATTTTGAAAACCATTATCATTTGAAATATATTTGATTACATATATATAAAGATAAAAAATTATGAAAATTTTATTCTTTAATAACAAATTGAAAAAATATGAAAAACTGTTGAATATATTTGGAAAAAATATTTCTCTGAATAAAAATTGTAAACATCTAATGAAATCAAAAATCATTATGAATTCCTTTTTCAATAAAAATACTTATAAAATATATACAATTCTATTTATAAACTTTTGAAAACATTTTCATTTGAATATAACGTAAAAACGAATTTCTAGGATATTATCTAAAAACTCATTAAAATAAACTTTTAGACTTTCTATGTAAGAATCAATGTAAGTACAGTCCTGATGGTGGGTAAGTCTTTATATGTTAAATACTCTTTTTTCCTTCAATGGCCCTAAGGCCTTAAATTTTTATTTATTTTGATAATCCACCATTCAAGGGGTGAGTTGGAACCCTTACAAGTCCAGTTGGCATAAGTATTTCATGGACATTAGGCCTTAGTGGAATTCATTTCCCGAAGACTTCAAACATTACATACAACCCATAATAACAACATAGAACTTATCCTCCCCAACATCTTCATCGCAAAATCAGCTCTCCACCTTTTCATGGCTCTTCATCTAGGCTTTCATGTTCATGAACATGCCTGTCCTGATGGCATGTCCCATACCCTCTCATTCTTGCTACCTGTTTATCTTCTGCTATGGTGAAAACTCTTTTCTCCCCCTCCTTCTAATGTTTGTTCCTTTATAGGTTGTCTAGTTTTCATCTGCACTTAAGATGGACCAAAGTCCTTGAGATTTCCTTAGGGCCTTACTAACATGAAGGCATGGGTGGCCTGAAGGCCTTAATGGGATCAGGGACCAAATTGGTGTCCCGATGGCCCAAACAGGGGAATATTCCCGGCTCCCACTATGCCAAACAGTGTCCACTACAGTACCCAAAACATTACCTACTACAGTTCTGAACAGTTCCGACTACAATACTACAACAATAACTGAAATATTAGCCTCCACCTAGATTTGATCCAGGGTATCCTGGATGCACTTAATGAGTACTCACCAACTGGCCTAAGGATCATGTGCTTGAACATTCCTATTGTAACAAAAAAATATTTGAAATGTTCCATCATTATAATATGACATGAACATTCCTTTTAAAATAAATTTTTAAAATTCAAATCATGGGTAAAAATATATTTTGAAAATAATTAGATATTAGTATAACTTTTTTTTAAATATTTTTAAGGAGATTCATTTTTAAAGAACACATATTGTTGACTGAAAATTGAAATAATGTCTTATTTTAATAAAAATAAATTAGTAATTATCTAAATTATAAAATAGTGGATAGTGAATCTGGTTAATAAAGTTATCATGAATAAGAATATGGAATTAAAATTCAATATATTTCATTATATATGGATCATAAAAATTAATAAATTCATGAAAAAACATAAAAAATCTTGATAAACTTGGAGATTTAATATTTAATGTATTCTTACATAAGTAACATTGAATTTTGATCCCCATTAATGAATAACATTATAATAAGCTTAAAATAGCATGAGAATAATGATATTCATTATATAACATTTAAAAGTGTATTTTAACCACAATGGAAAAGTTTTTATGTGAATTACATAACATGTGTCTCAAAGAAAGAATATTGAAATAAATTTACCTTTCCGAATTTGATTCTTTCGATATGTAAACCCCAAAAAATAGATATCATTAAAATGATTTGTAATGAATCATAAATATAAGTATAATAATAATAAAATAAAATCATGGTACATATTTACAACACATAAGATAAATGATAGGTGAATGTGGAATAAGTGTTTCAAAAAAAGCGAGACTAGAAATCCCCTTTCAACTTGAGTAATTTTAGAATCATGATCCTTATAAAAAGAATACATCAATATGAAAATTTAAAGTAATTAAATAAATTAAAATCAAAATAGAAAATTTTATTTGGATTTATATACACCAAACAAAATAATATGTTTTAATAATCACATATATCTGAGAGAAATATTATAACATGACAAATAACTTACCTTATGTTTTGACTCTCAACATACTCATTAAAACATCCTCTATAATAAATATAATTTTATTATAAATATTCCCAAGAACCATATTCTTATATATCATACCATAAATTATTTTATTATGACTTAATATGTCCCATTTATTAATAATTCTTCGTTAATGTTATGTTTTGGGTAACAACACCTTTATTGTTCATACAAGCTTTGACTTGTTTTTATGGACACTCTTACATAAATCTTGATTTAAATTTTTAAAAAATGTATAAAATAATATAAATATCATATATTTTTATTATATACATTTTTATAAATATCATCAAATTATATACATATGAAAGGAAACACATTGTTCATGTAGACAGTAAGTCATACATATGCATGAAAGTTGTTTTCATTTTTTATCGTATTGAATGAAATAATGTAAATGAAATATATGTATATATATTTTAAAGTATTATTTATATTTCATAAATATAAATATAAATATCTATATAAATATAAATATATTTTTAGTAACCCATAATTATAGCATTTTATCTAAAGTGTGAACGTATCAAATCACTTTGAACAGGTGGTAGTACACACATCCAATAACAAAGTTATCGTATTCCCAAAAAATAGTAATAATGAAGGTAAATGGAATTTAATATTTCTAGAAAAAAAACATACATTATTAATATCATATATTAAATATAGAAACAATAAATCCTTTATTATTTATAACCATGAGTGATATTAATGGGAGAAGAATTGTCATTGGTTTGTGAGGCAATATCCACCATACACATAAGCGAAGATTATGTATCCCATTTTATGGAAGTGTGTGTGAGTTTATGTTTTACTATTATCAAAAATCTTTCTTAGCATATTAATGATAATTATTTAATTATATTATCATGTAATATTACTAATTTATGGGTGGAGGAAGAAATTAAATAGAAATTCTTGTTGATGGGTGTTACAACTTCCTTGGGTGACTCAATATGTTTTTCAAAAAAGGGATTGCCTGAATTGATATATTCATAAATATAAAATTATAGGATGATGTTTGGTTATTTTTCAGTAGTTTTGGATTGGGTTTCAGTGAGAAAAATTCTTCTATAGGTGTGATGAGAGGGGAAAATGCTGATTCCTTTTCTATGTGAGGAAAATGACACAAATGGTACATCCAAAACAAATTTTGTGCTTAACATGTTTTACATGTCCTCCATGGGTTCAAAAAGGAACATTATAAATATTTAGAGGTGAAATTTTCTAAATTACTCAGGAAATTAATTTTTTGACTTGTTTAGTGTAATTATAAAAATGCATCTTCTAGGTTGAGTTATTAATTAATCTTGTTTTTACCTTAATCATTGTACATAAATATAAATACATTCACTATTATCTAAAAACTATATTAAACTTATTATACATTACAAATTAGTCATAATAAAAATAATAAATCCATTTTTCAAAATGATAATCACATTAGAAGAATAAATTAATTTAATCTTAATTAAGGTGTTTGGAAGAGACGATGGGTTATTAAAATGAAAATGTTCAAATGTTTGATTTGTTCTTATATAAAATTTTAAAGTGAAAATGACTCTAATAACCTATATTAGATTTATTTTTTTTATTGTTGAACTAGTAATACTATAACATAAATTTAAAATATAATTTATCTATATAATTATTTTAGTTGAAAAATTAAATTTTAATTGAAATTATGTTTTTCACTATTCATCAAAATTGAATCTTCTAATAAAAATTCAAAAAATTTAAATATTTTTTTGATACTTCTGATTCAATAAAATTTATCTTTTAATTAAAAATTATAAAACTGTCAGCAATTTGAGTTAAATTATTGTTACATTAAAATATAGTAAATGTACTATTTATGAAAATTCAATTTATGTTCTCAAAATGGGATTTATTCATATCTTATACCAGTAAAATTTATTTTATGAGTGTAAAAAATAATATTGAACATTAATAAAATGTGGTTTGTCTAATTTTTGTAGATAAATTTTATTTTCTTAATAGAAAAGTATTTTTCTTTTGAAAAGTAATTTCTTTATATGTATATAGTTATTCATTTATAAAAAATTAATTACCCAATGATTAATTTTTTATATATCTATAATTAATATATTCAAAATTTTGTCAATATATTTCATAACATCCATACCAATTTCTATGTGTTTACTATAATAATATTTTAATCACAACATTAATTGTATTTTGTAGTTCGGTAAAACATAGTCATGAGTATAATGCAAGTTATCGAAGGAACACAACATTGTGTCTAACACAATCCAAACATTGTGTTTTGTGTACCTCAATATAATATAAATGTTTATTATAGTGCAAGCATAACATAGTTTTGTTATAAACACAAGCAAAACATAGAGATTTAATATAACAGAAGTTGTATTCATTATTTTAGGAAATGTGGAATGAAAAAAATATTTAATTAATTTGAAAAAAAATTGTTTCCCAAAATCATAGTTTGTTATAAGTAACGACTAAGACGTGATGACTAGACACATCTAACCTTTCTTAACAAGTTTATAGGTGAGGCATGTTGAGAAAAACTCAACAATTATACTTTTAATTCTAAACCCGCAAAAAAATGTTTTTATTTCCTTATCTATATTTTGTATTCTTGGATGAACATCCTATCTTGAATGCTGGAATGAATGAATATACTGTTTCTAACATGCCATAGAAATGACCACCATATTTAGAAACCACAAAACTAAACTCCCATCTAGATTCCATGCCTCAATTGTCTCCCCACCATTGATTTTTCACATAATTACTAGAAATGTAGATTCATATGTCTCTACCGTATTAATTGTCACATCAAAATCAAGATAAAACTAGACATTACTAAAAAAACAACATTACATCAATCATAATATTAAAATTCCTAATCGTCTATCATCTATATCAAAATCCAATAATCTGAATCCATGTTCCCTGACTGAGCATAAAAATTTCCACTTAATGCATCTATAACCCAATTTAATTTACACATTGTATACATAAAGTAAAATTCAAATATTTGATGACAATACATCAATATCATTGCATCATGTTAAAATCTCATTGTGATAACTTTTTTGAAAATATTATTATCCATAAACATTTTAAATTTCTCACCAAAGAGGTAATGATGTAATTTTATCAAATATTCGACTAAAATAGCTAACTGCAAATCCAATATTGGTTATTTATTCTCTTGAAAATATAAATACTTGGATCTATAAGAAACAAAATGATTTCTCTACTTGAGAAAACATATCAAATTATATCTCAAAGCTTAATAATACACCAAATACACATTTTCATATTTTTTTTAATATTAGGATCAATACTAAAGTAAGGTGAACCATTAGATCTATGACATTTTTTTGACAATCACCATTTTGTCTAAATGTAAATTTTTCTTGGTCAAAATTATCCAAGATTAATGTAGTATTGAAATTTCATTAACAATGCATTGGTAACAGCTGTATAATCCTAGTAAACTATTTATCTCGGTGAAATTATTTAGTGGTTTCAAAGAGCTAACACCCTTTCTATTTTCTAGATCCACATCAATTATTCATTGAGTGATTATGTGGGTAAGGAAACATTTTTATTATTTCCAAAAATCACAATTTTTTAGTTTTACATACAAAAAATGATCCTTAAATATTCTCAAAAGTGTCACAAAGTGTTGTTCGTACTCTACCCTTATCCTTGAATACACCAATATGCAATCCACAAAAACCACCAAAAAAGAATCTAGATACCTTGGAAATATCATATTCACAAATTTAATAATATCTTATTGGGTAATCATAAGTCTATAATTAATAACAATATAATCTTAATTGTTATATCTCCCTATAAAAGCATTCATTGTAATATTCTCTTTCCAAACCTATAATTTGTAGTTTTTTAATCATTGTCAATTTTTTGTGAACAATTGAGATCCCCTAAATTGATCAAAAAGATAATAAATCCATTGACAAGTATTTAGATTATTTTATAACACTTATTTAACCATTAGATGATCCACAAACATCCTTATTGTTTCGTCTTCCTATTTCACAAAAAAGACTGATGTTGCCCACATAGACATGCTTGGACGAATAACACATTTTCTTTCATAACATCCAACTTGAATTTCCACTCCCTTGACAATGATTGTCCCATATAGTAAGAACGAAGTGATTTAGAACTTGTAACTTGTAAGAGAGAAATTTTAAACTCCAATTATCATATGGGTGTAACCCCAAACAAATTCAATGGGAAACCATCAGGAAACTGATCAGAAACTGTTGGAAATAAACTCAATAATACAATGTCTCAAATCCCATTTTTTCATAATCCATTCCATTTCACAAAACCATAATATACAAAGAAACACACACTCATGATAGGTTTAACCATTAACAGTGGAATATAATTAAGATAACCCGCCCATTTAATGATGGTACTTCATGACCATTATTCATCCCATTCAACTCACACATAACTATTGATTAAAAATGGGCCAACAAAATTATTCCAAATAATTTAAATAAAACCATAATTTTATTGGAAATAAATATCCAATAAATTTTCAATGCATCAACACCAAACATAACTTTAATTACATCATTTTAAAATCAAGTTACCAATATCACTTTCAATATAAACATTGAATTTAACAATTCCATTAACTGTCAACAACTTGGTTTCCCACAAAGATTACGCAAAAATTTCAAAATAAATTCCAATAAATAAAAACAACATGAAATAATACTATCTACTAATAATCATAGAAGTAAATATTCAATACAAAAAACTCAAAAACTATGGAGAAAACGAATAATTATAGAAATTCATCATCAAAATCAGGTAGAAACTAAAAAAAATCCTTTGTTCATGATCCATATTATCAAAAAAAGAAAATATCAATTTTTTTTGAATAAATTAAAACATAACTTTCACCATTGATCAAATATATTTTTCTAATAGTAGGATGAAGAAACGTTCTGGAGAAAACCACAAATAATAAACCCTTACCAAGCAATCTGGTCATCAACACACTACGATTTTCAAACAGATTACTTCGAGATAAAAAAAAGGGCATCCACAGGAATTGTAAGGAGATAAAATTTATTTAGGGTAGTAATAAAAGAAAAATTATTTTAAGAAGAGAAATTTATAATTATATTCCCAATTTTAGAATATACTTTATAACAGTGCACAGTTAGGGAAAACAGATAGCAAAAAAGTGTGATGACCATGGATATGACTATGTATCCAAAGAATGTTTTCTTTTATGTTGATGCATATTTTTTCCAAACGTTCATTTCCATGAACCTACCTATATCCTACTTTTTCACAATGAACGATTTTCTATTAGATTTGTTCAATTTTTATACACAGTTCTAAAAACCATGGACTTCCATAAATTCCCTAGAAATAGTCTAAATGTCATCCAAATAATCCATAAAATAACGTAAAAATAATACTTAAATAAAATAAAAATATTATTGTTTAATTTTTAGAAACTGAGGTCCTACATCCATCAGGATTAAGAAACCTAGGAAAAATTAACCTAATGACCCAAATCATTGCAATAAAATCTCACCATTAAATTGATATATTTTTCTCATTATATTATTATTCTTGATTCATTAAATAATAGTAATGAACATTTTTACCAGACATACCACATCGGTAACCCTTTACAGATACAGAAAAGCATTCACCATAATGTATCTTAATGCACTTGAAACATGTTTTGGGATTACCTCTTGATATCCTAGTTGGTTATTTTTCCATTTCTTGCAACTGTGACTACCTACCAATAATTTCATGTCATGAAATATATGTTTTTGAAAACACCAACATTAATTTCTAAACACAATGATTTTTTTCATATCTTATAAATTATGATGTAGCTAATTTATTTTGAAAAACTAGACTCAATCATGAGTAAAAACATATAATTTTTCTATTAGTGTCACTAATTAAATAATCTATATACCATTCCAATAATTTGATGTCATATTCATTTGTAGAGATGTATTATTTAATAAAAAATTTCAATTACATAAATTATTTATCAATCCTATGTAAAGAAATCATTGGGAAATATTTCTCATGGAATATATTCTAAAATTTTTCCATTCTATGGAAAAAATATCATCTTTAGCTATAACATTTTTAATTAAAGGCTGCCATCAATCAACATCACCTTTATAATGATGGTTGGAAAGGGTAATGTTTTTTTATTTAAATATCCCATGACCTCAAATATATTCTCCATATAATTGATCAATATTATAATACCATTATGTTAGATGATCCACCAAATAATAAGGATTGTTTGTTGATGAAATGATCGAATATATACATATTACATTGGGTTTTATAGGTTTACTCTCTAGAATGAATACCACCACCCT
Source organism: Viscum album (assembly GCA_963277665.1). NCBI lineage: Eukaryota > Viridiplantae > Streptophyta > Magnoliopsida > Santalales > Viscaceae > Viscum > Viscum album. The sequence goes on from OY728138.1 coordinate 899,920,738, forward strand.
AAATAGATTGTGTCAATAAAACTATCACTATAAAAAATTATTATTATCAAATTCCAAACTCATCAGGATGATAATTTGGAATGATATTCTGATCTTTGTTTCATCCCATTATTTCTTACCTATTTAGCATGACTGAACTCATTATTAAAATGAATAGTTTATACTAGAAAAAATCGTATTTTGTAAATTCTATATCATATTAACTTACCTATATGTTAAAATATTTCAATTAAATACTATTATTATTATCTAAATCTATAATATAATCTAAACTAACCTATGATACTAACAGTAAAGACTAATCCTAAAATGTACCATAATCTTATGTCTTAATAAATAATTTAATTTCATAAACATCGATGATCTTTTTAGGTTTTTAAAATTTTAAAATTTGATCATAACACATATATAACAAAACTATAAAATATAAAGTGGAAACATCTGATTAGTATACATTTTTTCCATAATAATGATCATTTAAAATAAATCAAGTTTATTTTTTTAATGGGAAATATTGACAACATTATACATGACTTATTCTATTTCTTTATGCATCCTAAATCCTATTAGAGAACATTTTAAAATGTGGCATGTGAAAAAAAAATATTGTAGGAGGTAAAAAATGAATAAAAACAGTTGGTCTAGTAAAAAATTGAAACCCCAAGCAGTTTTTTACCATGTGTCAATATTAATTTGATGAATGAAAAATATATTTTTCACATGATGATGAAACATATTTTTTCTCATTTAAAATCATTGTAACCCAGAGAAGGAAATACAAATTCCATTCTGTAATCATTGTGTAGAAAATTGGCAACCTGTTTCAAAATATTTATAGAAGTTACTAGAGACTATATAAATTCATTGAAGAAATTCATTGTTAACTCCCTCGTTATTTCCTCATAAGAAAAGATATATTTCTTAAGGTATTGGATTAAAATCTAGTATCACCCATTTGTGAATCTATATAGGGATCACATAGTGCTTTAATGAAACAACCATCATACAAGTTATAATGGGCTCTCTGACCCTATATGGGCATACCCATTTCATATGAATAAAACTCAAGTCCCACATCAAGAATAAATATTTTTTAATCCATGATTTTTTTCAGAAAAAATTAGGATAACACTTTTCATCTAATAAGAAAATAACTATAGGATATCAAAGTACAATTTTCATTTGAATACCAATTTTCAATACCACAACACACTATTATTTCCAAAAAACTTTTTCAATATTTAAATATCCTTTTAATTTAAATAATCCATTTCCAAAATGGAATTACACTTTCATTTCAAACAATAAACAATATTTAATTCCAAATTCTATTTCTTTTGAAAAACAATTTTCATTCCAAAAAAACCAATTTCTTTGAGAAAACCTTTTTTGATTCAATTTTTTTGAAAACCTCATATTAAATAATAGAATAACATAAAAAATTTTAAGGTTTTTTATTTGAATAACTAAAAAATATCATAATTTAATCCATAATTCACATTATTTTCATGGTGGATGAAAAGTGATTTTCATTTCATACATCACAATATAACAATCCTTTTTAATTTTCTAAAACAATTTCATATAAAAACATGGAAAGATTACTCCTGTTAACCATGAAATATATAATAAAATTACATAAAGTCTAATTTATAAATATATTATTTTCACGTTAAAAAATATAAAAATCTAGTTTTTTAAAAATTACCATGGACTAGAATGAGTAGGAAGGATAACATTAAAAGGTATTTTGTTGAAAAGAAAATAACTTTATCAATTTAGAAGAACATGAATCGTAATCACAATGAAATGATAACTTTAATTTTTATTACATATAATGATAACTGATTTATTAAAATTTTAACATTTAAATGGGGTTATAAACTCGAATTATAATAGAATATAGGTTCATGAAATAAAAAAATTCCGTAATGAATGTTAATTGAGATGAATTCCTATACCATGAGTCGAACATGTCTTGTAAATTCGTTATCCATGAAAAATTAAATTATTTTAAATATTTACATTCTTTAGAAACTTTTTAATGTTTTTTATGAATTAAATTTTCTAACATTGATGTTTAATACAGTTATATAATCAAATCTGTTTATGTTGGGTGTTTCGATGATATTAGGATTATCTGTCAAAAATTGTATCTGTATATTGATTATTTTCTAAGAGGTCTTTATTCAAAATATATATAATAATAATCACTGAATAATTAATTTTTTACATAATATATACTTTTTCAAACATATCCTGAAATACAATTATGAAAAATAAACTATGATATCATCAGAGAGATATTATGTAATATATAAACAAAAGTAACATTTTTATTATTCAATTATAATAATGAAAATAAGATATGTAATTTTTAATCATTCGATAAGGCTAATATTATAATATATCCAATATTATTTCAAAAAATTTAATTATATACATCATCCAAGTGTTTTGTGATAAAAATTTGAATCACATTGTTTCATAAAGGGAGTAGTCCACACGTTCAAGAACGACGTTATCTATTTTCAGTGTAAGAATGAAAATGATATATTATATTTTAATAATGATTAATATTTAATTAATATAAATATTATTTAAGTTATATCCCATATATTAACTAATATTTTTCTCTTCTAAAATTGATCAAAAATTAACCACATTGCTTTTTGAGACTGTAATATGTCGTACTCCTGAGTGACATTATCGTACCCCCCATAGAATGGAAGGTATGACTGAATATGATAAAAATTAACTCAATAAGTATAAATATTTAAAAAAATATAATTTATATATAATTTAAATTGTTTATTATAAAAATCCATGGGAGCTGATGATGGAAAAATGTTATTGGTTGGCAAGGTAGCAGTTCACCGTATACATGAATATGGATTTCGTATCCCATTTGATAGACAAGGAGACAGTTCTAGGATACAAATTATGAAAATAAAAAACATTCATATGGTATATAATTTTTTAGTTTACGAAAATATTGATAATATTTTAATTCTATGAAAGAATAAAGAATATAATGATTCTCAATTAAGCATTATACATTTTATTCAGGATACCTCATTAGGTAAGAACCAAAATCCTTCGTAAGTTGTATTTATGAGGAAAAAAGGATTCTAGGATGCGGTTATGGAATTATGAAAGTTATTTGTTAGGATACTTGGTGAGTAAATAATATTTTATTGTGTGATGAGGAGCGGAGAGGAGTTTTCATTTTATATGTGAGGTGACTGAGAGACTTGTAATTTTTTAAAATAAAGGGGTTAACTTATTTTTTTCACTTCTTAGAAATCCAAAATAATAAATTATATTTGCATGTACACATTATTTTTAAAATATAATTTCATACATTTTATTTTATACATTTTCCTAGTTAATGATTATCTCTTATCATTTTAGTTTAACTCCCCTTATATCCGTGTTTACCTAAATCGAGAAAGTTAATTTTTTTTTATTTCTTCTATCGAATATGGTAAGAAATTATGTGAAATAATAATAAAATATAAAAAATTTTGATCAAAAAATTCAATAAACTTTTCAAAATTATATTCTAATAAATGAACTTCTTAAATTTACTACAATACCATCAAAATTGATGAAAAAGAGGGTTTTTAAGATGTGTAATTTTTGAGAAAAAAGATAATTTAAAATTTAATTTAAGAAAAAAATAACAATCATTTTATTATTATAAATTAATATTTTTGTAGATATATTTTAAAAAAATAATTTCATAAATTCATCATTATTTTTTATTTTCAATTAAAAAAAATTACAAACATTATTTACTTTAAATTAGTTTTCACAAAAATCATATTTTAAAACCCAAAAAACATTTTATAGTAAAATACTTTATAATGTTCATTAAAAAGTAGTATGTGAATTAATTATAATTAATGAATAGTTATGTTACTTTAAATCATGTTCAAAATATAATGGCATTTTAAAAATAGTTATCTTACAAAAATAAATGACATTTTTAAAAAATCAATATTTTTCACTATTACCTAGAAAAATATTATTTTACAAAAAATATGAAAGTATCACCCTATGTAAATTTTGATATATTAATTAAAAAAAGATCATTAATTTATAAAATACATTTTTAAAATATTCGTTATGTGAATTGAATTATTTCTATAGAAAAAGAAGTAATCCTCACTTTGGATGAAAATCTATTTTTGATGAATAAAATTATATGATTTAAAATTTATTTAATCCTTACATTGAATTTAACAATAATTTATATTATAAATAAATATAAATGTATATATATCATAATTTCTTTAATACTATTAATTCAATCTAATATAAAGACTCTTATAAAAGTGATATATTTCCCTTGTTGTTTAAGATCTCTGTTTTGTGCCAAACACGCTATCAGGAATAACATTATTTTAAAAAAATTCTAGAGTATTATAATAAATGTTACTTATTCGTATATAATTATATATATATATCATTAATTTATGTTTATTGAATTAATTATAAATAGTTTTTTGAAATGTTTTTTCATTCTTCTCTATGAAATTCTTTCTAAATTATGAAGTTAGCATAAATTATCATCCATATATTTATAATCATTAAATTTATCCCATTAAACCACTATGTTACATTATTTATTAAAATTTATCATTAATAATGTACACCATTTTATAATATAATCATCTATTGTTTATTATATAATATTGAATTTATACTCTTTATTTATTTTTTCATGACACTAAGTATATTTCAAAAACATCTCAATGATTATCTATTAAAAAGTTTCAATTTATATAGAATAATTTTTAACATTATGGGCCAGTTAAAATCCATTGTCTTTAAGAAATAATCAATTTTTTAAATATATCTCCCCATACACATCCAACATCATCCCTATATGTTGTTATAATATTATTAATTTATTTTTCATTTTTTAATATTATAAATTAGTATTCAAAATTAGGTAATTCAAAATACTTTGATTTCAACCCTTGAAAACAATGTTCATGATAGAAAGTGGTGACTAATGACTGTGAATTATTTTGTAATTATGATAAATTATTATTATGAAATATTAATGGTTTTTTATGTTAATTCAATAATTTCAAGATAAATAATCACTTATATTTCATTATATTGACCCATAATTGTTTTTAATAGGTTTATAATACTTTTATGAAAAGATGATAACCAAGATAAAAAACTCCACACAGACATGGGAGACTACTCATATCGTATAGTTCTTTATAAAATCCCTACATGCATCCAGAAACACCTATATATGTGAATATCCTAACGTATTCAATAGTATTTTACATTTTGATCACTTGAGCGATGTTATGTAAATTTTTACCTCTTGTATTGACCCACTTGGTGATTTAAAATCCATTTGATTCACTTGATATGGAGGGCAGGATCATTTTTTATCATGCCCCACATAAAACTGGTCTCACATACTGGTAAATATAAAATCATACTATTATGAACAAAATCAATTGTTGCTATATCACTAGATACATTTATATGAGGTAAGGATAAATGGATAAATTAAGAGTTTTCTAGTCTTATTGATTGAATCATCAGGAGATAATGAACAACCACATCATTATCTAATGTAATTAGGTCAACATGGACTTTCTATTTTTGTTAGATTCATGATCGGATGACCTATTCCATTTAAAAATTCTCATTGAGAGATTCACTACAATGAAAAATTCCTTGATGTTTGAATATGTTTTATATCTACTCATAACAAAAAATTTACAAGTTGGTCGATTTAAACCACATAAACCCATATAAAGTCTATATTATTAGAAATTCATTCTCTATGTGTCTTAAATAATAAATACAAGTACGTATTCAGAGTATATTATCTATTGTGTTTCCCTAAATCAAAAACTCTAATTGGAGTGATTATTAAGGGCTTTAATTCATCTCTTTAATGGATTTCCAACTATGGATATTGTGTTCATTTATCCTTTAAAATAGAACATTAATCTATTATTTGGAAAAATTCGGTTATAAAATCAATCTTTGATTAGATGGTGTCTGTGATATATATTTAAAAATTATTTATAGATATAGGTTCATCCTAAATTTTTTAAAAACATATTTTAAATTAATATAGTAATTTTAAGGGTAATGCTGTATAAAAGAATATATAAGTTCCATCACAAATATGAGATTCTAGATTTAATGGACCACACCTCTTTGCATGTATTTGAAATTCTCCATCTATGATTTACACTGTGATGTTTAGCCTCCATGATGGTTGTAATTTCCTTAAACATTAAATAATCTATAAATTGGTCTAATATATTATTACAATGGGATAATTGTAAAGAACAAACAATTAAAAACTAATAATTTTTTTTGGGAACTCAAAAGAATGAACCACCACTATAACGACCTGAATTGTAATAAATTTAATTCTATTACGATTTTATGTTTTATTATGTAATATGATTATATAAAACACATTTATTTTTTTTATTATGTCCAATTGTATTCATAATATCACTAAGAATAATTACCAATTATAATATAGACATTAAACAATGGTCACATGATTAGTATAAATACAGGGCTTTGACAAATCCAATTTCCAAAAAAAATGATTTAATTGCCTTATCCAGTATAATCATGCCATATAAAGCCCATTTATTGAGGCTTCTAAGGATGATCGAATATTTGGGATTTTCCCTTGACAAATCCTAAGTTGATATCTAATAACACAAGCATGAGTAAAACCCCTTTTAGGAGAACTTATAGCTCATCATGATGATGACCACAAACAAGATTGATGAACAACCACATGGAATTCTCACCATTACGCACCCTACTCTCAGAGAATACATCGGTGTAAAAAATGGATATTTATTAAGACCTCAATAATGGTAATATGTATATTGTATATAATAAATAATTTTTTTTACTTATAGATTATTTTTATTTTCATTCAGTTAACCACATATTGTTTTTTCTGGTAATGTTCAAATTAAAAAAAGGATTTATTTTTATTAATTACTGAACTATATAATTAAAAAATATTTTAATAAAATATTGTTATTAATTAGTTTTTATTAAGTTTAAATTGTAATATTATATTTATTAGTTGGAATTTAATTTTCATAAGGGTTTAAAAAACCAGAAATTGTCGAAATAATTAATTTATATACAACTCTTATTTTAAAATTGACAATGAAAATATTTATAAAACTAATTATTTAATATAAATAATATTTTTTGGATCATTCTATCAAAAAAATTCAATGATGAAATTTTTATAATATTTTGAGATAATCAAATTTTCTAAAAACTAATAAATACCATATCAAAATAATGTGTGTGTTATGACTTAATAATGATCCAAAATGATTAAATAAATACTATAATTGGTATACATATAAAAAATACATATCCCCCTAAAGATATGTTATTTTTATTTTTGATTAATTTTACAATTCCTTTGTGATTCGTCCAAATTTTGTAATATATTTCATGATTTTAAATTCATTTAACTAAAATATTTATTCACCTCCACATAATTGAGGGTAATGTTTTAGTATGTATTTAAAATTTTATAATAACATAATTAAAACATCATTAGTTTTTAATAAACCATGGAAAAACAAGTTTTTTATTGAAATATTTTATTTTGAAGAGTCCAAAAAACAAAATATTAAATAAATCCATCTTTTTTCCTATATAAAGCCACCCAATCTCACAATTATATTCACTAAATATCCTTGGATCAAAACAGCACTATTAACTCCTCAATTTGGAATCCTCCTAAGGTTCCCCAAGCTCACAAAAAGCTTCTTTCAATATTTTTGTGTCATACTCTTATAGTAATGGATCCCCTATTTCTCAAATTTATTCAATAATATTCTCTATGTTATGACATTTTATTTTCAACTAATAAGGATTATATATTATTTCAAACAACTATATTCTTTCATTAATATATATAAATTATTAGATACCCCTCTGTCACTCATTAATACTTCATAAGAACACCTATTACCATGCCAAAATTTCATGATAATTATTTCATTTTTCATCAATATCCAAGATTAATTATCTTGTTATGCCATTTTAGTTTCAATTAATAAGAATAGGGTAAGTTTCTTTATATCCACCAAAATAATCTTATTATATCTAAATGATTAGATCCCCTTTATCTCTCATTAATACCTCCCATTTATACCAATTACCATGTCTAAATTTCATAAGAATTACTTCCTTTCTCTTTTCATTGAATCTTATTTATTATCATATGCTATATTTTTCTAATTATTCAACTATGTAAAAGTCTTTAAATACCCATATTACTGTCCAATTCATTTCCAAATGATGAGTGATAGATTTCTCTCTCATAAATCCATTTTATGATTTTTAAGTGACACCATTATGCTACAGAATTTTCACAATGATTTTCAATGCCAAACTAATTGTGTAGTGAATCTCGTACCCATTTCCTATCAAGGATATTCACTTTTTTGAACATATAACATAATATTGGGGACATAAATGTATTTTTTCCACACTCCTTAATCATTAAATACATTATGATGATGAATGAATCCTTGTTTTAAGATATATGTGTCACATATAAGCATGAGAATGAAATTAATGTGATGGGTGTGCCCTAAATAATATAATGCTCCAATGCATTGAGTATTATTTATTATAATGATACGTCATTATGGGAAAGGGTTGTACCTGATTCCTTTATGATAATTTTTTCACCATGAATTAGTTGTGGTTTAGCCATGACCTATGTTTCAGATGTAGTATTTTATGTAGTTTTCCACATTTCACATGCCATAATTATCATGCTATATTATGTAGTACAATTCATTTTCCTTTATGACTCATTGATATGACTTTTCTAACATGTATTATTTTCATCATGTTATTCCATGTTTATTCCCCTACTGAGCTTTATGGATCACCCTTTCTTGTGTATTTCCATAGGTTATACAATGCACTTTTCTACTCATGATTCTTAAATTTGTTTTCAATAATGATTTCGTAATTAAAGGTTAAAGAAGTAATGAAATATACCTAATTCCTATATAAACAATAATTCATTATCTTTCATGTTTTATTATGTGTAATTTTATGTAATTAAATCATTTATTAATTATTCATAAATGGAATGGATTTTAAAGTTGGTTTCAGAGGAAAATATTAGTTATATTTAGTACTAGGAATAGAAAACTCTTGAAAAATCCTTAGGTATAAGAATATGTATAAGGGAAAAAACCAAAAAGTCTGTCGAGTATAATGTTAGTGGTTTATCAATAATATAAATCCCGAAAAGGTGTCCCAGGATTGACTTGGGGCAACCAAGTACACGATAACGGGCTTTACTACACACATATTTTAACACTATTAGGTAATATTCTATTGTAAATTTATATTCGTAGTATGAACCATTATTAATAGAGTGATACAATTCCCATAAGAGTATATATTATGAAATAAATTTAGTATTCCATATATTGAAGCATAAAAATTCATTAGTTAAGGAAAAATAAGTATTTATATTTTTTCCCTTTAATTTCATTAGATTCACAATTATATGTCTAATAGTATGAAAATAATCACCCTAATTTTCGTTTTATTATGTCCAATGGCTGGAAAATAGATGAATCGGCGATACAATCTATTCATTGTGACAACTTCCCTAAAGAGAATACAAACCAAATCGGAGAATGAATCATGTACATCCTGATGATACTCCCTTATTTGAATCAGGTTCTAAACATAAACTTGGTTAAGTAGGTGATTCAAAATCCCCCTAAAATATATAAAGAAACAATATAGGGAACCATGCATCAAAGGACTCATACATTCCATGGTTCATCTAACACCATTATCAAAAAACACTGGGTCAACTACATTGAAACGATTCTCTACATACTTTAATGTTATCAAAAATAGATTCTTTTTCTCATTATTTATCATGTGGAAGGTGAAGATGATTAGTGTTGGACATTGATAAAAAATTCAAACCGTTGGGAAGAGATCAAAGCAATGGCATGAAAGGATTTCCAGAGAAAATTGTATAAATATTTTCTCTACTCTTTCCATATATAAATGGAATGTTATTTTAATTCCCTCATGTAAAAAAGGAAACATATATATTGGAGTGTATTAGGAAAATTTCACAAGACATTCATGGTACAAATCTAGCATTGTCATTACCCCCATAGCAATGTTGTCTACTTCTTTGGTGGGCTAAAACCTAGCATACAGAAATCCCTCGATATGTGTCTTTGATAGATTTGAGGAAAATATATGATGTTCCCTCAATGCCAAAATTGATGTTGGTGAATATTAAGGGTATAATGGGGATAATAAGAGTATGTTGGAGATCAATTTTGGTGGTCCTATAGAGAGATCATACGGTGCTATGAAATTTCAACATCCCTCTATCCCAATGTATGGAAATAATTACCATAGAAATTTCTTGAATGCGATGAAGAAATGCTTTAGGTGTATGAAGAAATAGCACATATCCATCGAATACTAGCAGGAAAAACCCACTACTACAATGGAAGAAAGAAATGATGTAGTTAACCCTAACTGTATTGTTCATCGCTAGAACTCAAAAGAATTGGAAAATATTTCAAACTAATGCACTAAGGCATGGGTGGTTAGATATACTCAAAAACCTACATGTCATAGAGGGTGACCTTTTCCATCAGTAATGCCTATGTGAATACTGAAAACAAAGATGTGATAGGAATTCTAGTTATTCATTCAAGGATAGAGAACTTACTTTTTTATTTTAGTTCTATACATTACTTTAAATCATGAATTATTATTGAGACTTTTCCAACACCAAAACAATTCATAGAAGTAAATATGTCACTGAAAATGGAAAATAGGGCAAATATTTCATCTTAAGTCTCTACCTCATCCCCTGTCAAAGTGTTTTTACTGAATTTCGCAATGAACATTACCAAACTCCACTTGAATGAATTTGATGAAATATTGTGAATGGATTGGATTCCCCTTTATATATCCCACATAAATTTCTATTAGAATAAAATAACATTCCATATTGAGAATCATCCACAGATTCAATAAAAATGAATGGAGACAGATTTATATTCAATAGAACCGTCATCTTATGCAAGGATATTGATGCCCTAGGTGAAAGAATATCAATCTCAAATGATTTAGTCTAAGTAAAAGGTCATCCATGAATAAATTCCCATTGTGTGGGAATATACTGATGTGTTTCTTGAGGAATTTCACGGTCTTCCTCCTATCCATGATGTTGATATTTCAATAAACTTTATACCTAGGGATTTTCCATCATCCAAGGTTCTGTATAGAATGGATGTTTCAAAGTTTAGGCATCTGAATAAACAACTATAAGAAAATTAGGAAAAAGGGTTCATATTTCCATGTGCTTCACTATGGGGTGAACCATTCCTATTCATGAATTTGGAAGGGTCAATGCTCCTTAGAATCAATTATCATGTTCTAAACAAGGCCAAGATAAAGAATGAGTATCCACTACCACGAATTGATGACATATTTTATTATATATGAGGATAACAATACATATTCATGGTGGATTTTTGGTCGGGTCATTACCATGTTAGGGTGAACAAAGAGGATATCAATAAGAATATTTCTTTTACAATGTATGGGCATGGTTATTTCACCGTGATGCCTTCCAAACTCACTAATTATCCTTAAATATTCATCGATTTGATGAATAGAGTATTTAGGTATTACCTCGATAGATTTTTGGTAGTATTTATAGATATTATTATAATATACTCCAAATGTAAGAAGGAGAATCAAGATAATATGAGAACTGTGATAAGAACCACGAGAAAGGAGAATATTTAGACAAAGTACCAAAAAAATTAGTCCTGGTTGAAGGAAGACTATTTTTTTGGGACAAATCCTCTCAATCAATGGGATACCTATGGACCCTTCAATGACAAAAGAAATATATGGATGGATGAGGCTGATATATGTGATAGATATCAATAGTTCTCTTGGGTTTTCTTGGAATTATCATCGACTCATGAGAACATTCTTCATGATTGTCCAACCTTGTTACCAAAATAACTCAGATAGGAGTCAGGTTTTCTTGGAATGATGAATGTGAAGAATGATTATAAAATTTTAAGAGGAGGATTATCATCAATCCAATTACCACATGACCCTCAAGTGGAGATCTTTTCCTGATATTTATTGATTCTTTCAAAGAAGTTCATGGGATTTGTGTATATTAAAATTGAAAAAGTCATTTCCTATTCTTCAAGGCAGTTGATAATCCATGAAGAGGACTACCGAAAACATGATTTGGAGTTAGCTGTATTATCTTGACATTGAATATATGGTGTCGTTATCAATTCGTGTAGAATTGTGAAATGTACATAGATCATAAATGCTTCATATATATATATATATATACTCATATATAAGTAGTTGAATATGTATCAATGAAAATGGATTAAGCTGATCAAAGACTATGACAACTCAATTCATAAACATTCGTCAAATGTGAATAAAGTGGCATATGTTCCAAGTAAAAATGATCAATCAATTATTCCATTCAAAAAAATAAAAAAGGACATTATCTTCTTAGAATTAACGAGGACTCGCATGGGGATCATAAAGAAAGAATAATATTCAATGCTTTAACAAAATATTGTTAAAACATAACTTCTAGAGATGCTAAAGGATACACAAAGAGTTTATGTAGGACTTTAGAAGAAAGTTTATGATTAATGGAATGGAAAATCGTTGTAGTAAAATGTTAATGATGAAGTTGATGTGATATTTTTGTCAAGACCATGTGTACCATAAAATCCAAACTTAAGGAAAGTACTCTTGGAAGATTCACATAGTTCAACCTTCTCCATCAACCTATAATGAAAAATCATATATCGAGAACTCTGAAAAACACTATTTTTTTGGAAAATATGTAGAATAAAATTTTAAAATATACATTATATTGTCTTTTATGTCAGCAAGTGAAATAGAAATGGAAAAATCAAATGGTTTTATACAACCATAACCCATACCTACATGGAAATTTGAAAACCTCAACATAGACTTTTTCGCTAATATTTTAAAGACATCAAGAGAGAATAATTAAATATCGGCTATGGTGGATCATCTTATAAAAACTGCACACTTCATTATGATACATGTAGAATTCTCATTGGATCTTATTTCCTTGATATATATTAGGGAAGTGGTTGATCATCATAGGGTACCAATATCAATTTTATCTAACCAAGATCCATGATTCACCACCATGTTCTAGAAAAGTATCCATCATGATACGTACATTGAATTTAGCTTTTGCTTGTATTATCAGCCTCAAATTAGTTTCCCCTAACAGAAGACTATACAGACCACTCAGGATATGTTGAAAGCATTCAAAATTTACTTCATAGGAGTTTGGGATCAACATCTTCCATTGGTCAAGTTCTCTTACTCCAACAGTTTCCACTCAACCATATAAATGGATCCCTATGAATCCCTTTATGGGAAAAGGTTCGTGACGCATGTATGATATGATGATGTTGGGGAAGGAAAACTGGTAGGTCTTGAAAGGGTCAAGGAAATGGTGGAAAAAGACATGACTATTCAAGAACACATCAAGGCTTTGCATAGTCGACAAAAGAGATATGTTGACAAACATCCATGTCACCTAGAGTTTGATTTTGGAGACATAGTATTCCTGTACATATCTTAATTGTTGAATGTTATGAGATTTTGTAATAAGGTAAAACTTATTCAATGATACATCATCCACTTTGAAATAATTGATCGCATTGGAGCAGTGGCCTATTAACTTGCACTCCCACCCATCCTATTTCAATTTTATGATTTATTAGACATATCACTATTAAGGAAGTACATACCTAACCCCCACATGTTATCAATCCTAGGTGGTAAAAATTGGATAATGATCATTCTTATGATAAGTAAGCCATTAATTCTCAGATCGTTAAGACAAAGTTGTAAAAAATTAGACAATGCACCATCTCAATGTGTTGTAGAGAAACCCCAATTTTGAATAAGTGACGTGGGAAATGGAGAAACTGATGAGGTATAAATACCCTCACATATTTTAAGGGGTTAATTGAAAATTTAAAGGGTGAAAATTCTCAAGGTGTGAAGATTGTAACGACCTGAACTATTATAAATAAAATTTCCTTATGGTTTAATATTTTATTATTTTATATGTCTACAGAAAAAAAATGCATTTGTTTTATTATATCCAGTTGGATTCAAAATACTATTATGAATCATTATCATTAATAATATTGTCGTTAAATTTTAGACACATTCTTAATAAAAAGATATGTATTTAACAAATCAAACTGACAATGGAAAAGTAAATGATGGCCCCATATAGTAAAATTGTTTCCTATAAAGCCAATTTATCACATTTTCATGGGAGATAGATTTAATTGGATATTAACTTGATGAATACCATGTTGAGATCCCATAACTTATTCCTGAGAGAAACCATTTATGGGGGAAGTTCAAACTCATTGAGATCACGACCCAAACCTTGTTTGCCAAATGACCCCATGAAAGTCTCACCATCACACACCTTACTCATAGTGAATACACCGGTGTAATAAAGGGAAATTTATAAATACCATAATAGTATGAATATATATATTGTATTGAATAATTAATTTTTTTTGTTACATTAGAAATTTTTTTTATTTTCATTCAATTGAACACAAATTTTATTTTTGGGTAATATTTAAATTCAATTGAGGGATTTATTTTGATGAATTAATAGATTATTAAAATATATAGTATTTAAATAAAATTTTATTATTAAAGAATTTTTATTAATTAAAAATGTTAATTTATATTTTATGATTTGAATTATACTTTTATAAGGTTTGAATAAAACTGGCTTTTCCAAAAACCCAACATTTGCCAATAAATTTCAAATCTTATATTAAAAGTTAAAATTTAAATTTTTAGAAAATATTTTGGTTAAAATATATATATATATTGGTATTAGAACGTCCAAATTATCCAGCGATTAATTTTTTAAAATTATCTATCATAGTTAATTGTTTGTGAAAAAATTTAACACAATATACAAATATGCTGTGTTTTTTGAAATTATAATGATACAAAAATGTTTTAATAAACAATATAATGGGTATAGTAGGGAAAATATATATTTTAATCTTTATGTGTTGTAATTTTAAGTAAATTTGATAAATTTTATAATGCCTATATGACTCTTCAAAATTACATAATATATTTTATGATTTTAAATTTGTTTCATTAACAGTTTGACACATCTCCACATAAGTAAGGGTAATATTTTAATATGTTAAGAACAATAAATAATAAAATAAGTTATACCTCTATTTTGTTAAAAACATACGGAAAATAATATAATATTGTTTTTTCTTTGAAATAATTCTTTTTGTAGAGTCCAAAACCTGAATATTAAAGTAATCCATCTCTTTTCTAATATAAGCACACTGACATTCCCAATTATCATCAATCAAACTAATTGGATCAGTACCATAATCTTCCATTATCTCTCCATTATCCTTCCTAGGTTCCCCATTCTCTCAAGAATCCACTTTCATGCTTTTGGTGTCACAATCATAAGGTCAGGGATCATCTCTATCTAACTTTTATTCAAGAATCTCTTCTATGTTATGCATGTTTATTCTCAATCACTAATGATGAGTTATATTTTTCCACCTCCCCCATACTGAAAATGTGTTTTATAAATGATTAAATACTATTTTATCTCTCAATATTCCTTCCTAAGAACACCTACTACCATGCCATAATTTTATAAGTGTCCCTTCATTTCTCATCTTTATCCAAGTATCATTAGGTTGGTATTCCCTTTTATTTTCAATTAATAATGATGGGATTTTTTTCAAAACCCACCCATATTACCATTATTATTTATAAATTATGAGATACCCCTTTTTCTATAATTTATCCATCTAATGTACAACTGTTACGGTGCCAAAATTTGAAACAAATCCTTTCCTTTCACTTTTTATTCAACCTTATCTACTATAATATGACATATTTTTCTAATTATATATGTGTGGACATGTAATTACATGACATAAGTACTATTAAATTCATTTAAAAAGTTATTATATACTAATTTCTCTCTCACAATCCTATTTAATGAATTTTTACGTGACCCCATTATGCTGCCAAATTATTCACCATAATTTTTAATGCCAAAAAAATTGTGTTCTAAATAAGGTAAACCTTTACTATCATGGGTTCTCACATTTATGAATATATAACTATTTATTGTGTACTTTAATGTATTTATTCTACACTCCTTTATCATTGAATAAATTATGATGGTCAATGAATCCTTGTTTCATTATATATATGTCACATAGATGTATGGTAATGAAATAAAATAGACGGGTGCACCAAAAATTACATTGTGATATAATGAATTGGGTAATGTTTTGTATCATGATATATAATGTAAGGAAAGGGGTGTAAAAGATTATTTAATGGGAATTTTTCACCATGATTTCTTGATGTTATAGCCATGACATATGTTTATGATGCAACATTTTAAGATGTTTCCACATTTCCCATGTTATTATAATCATGCCATATCATTCCTTATTATTCATGTTATTTTTTCCTCAATGATATTACTTGTCTAAAATATATTATTATATTCATTTTATTCTAATTTTTTACCATACTGGGTTTTATGGATCACCCCTTTCTTATGTATTTTCCCTAGTTAACAAATTCCATTTAAATAGAAACCATTTTGAATATTTTTTAAATAAAGTTGATATAATTCATGTTTAACGTTTTAATTAAATATTCCTAATTCACAAAGAAACTAAAAATCCCAATCTTTTGGTTTGTATTATTTTTATTTTTTTGTAATTAAATAATATATTAATTTTGAATAAAGGGAAGGGTTGTAATAACAACCATTGTCAAAAAAATGTAATCAATATTAAAATATATATATATATAATTAGTTAACACCCACTTTATAAAGAGAACAATACATATTTTTTCCAATCTATCACCCCAATGAATGTGAATTTACTGATAGCAATATTTAATTAAAAATTATCATTTTCATTAGAAATCTATCAGGTAAATAAATCAATTATATCAAAAACCTAGTTTCATTGTAATGAGGTTAAATCGATCTATTGATAGTGAGATTAGTAAAAAATACATTTAACATGAAGAGGAATCCCTGGGATGAAACATATACCATAAAAAGATGATTTATATGTTTCTTAACTAAACTATCTTTCATATAATCTATAACTACCCTTAATAAATTAACTCTATATTAGCTGTTTTTGAAACTTATACACATATTATTATGATCTATAATAGGAATCAATAATTTATTATTCATATAATATTGGATAGAATAATAAATATTACAATCATATAATATTACAATGTAATTTGATACATAAATGTTAAAAATATTAATATTTAATACTTTTTCCTCTAGCCTTAAAATAGATTCTCAAAGATAAAATTAACATTGATCCATCATAAAATCAAATGAAACATCATGAATCGAGTTATATAAGACATTTTTTGAAGGTTAATATATAAAATATGTCTAAACAAATTAAAAAAATCATCATGAAATTGATAAAAGAAAATAATAAATAATAAATAATGTTTGATGTCAACAAATTATAAAATAAAATATAATTATTTATTGGAATATTTTTGACATTTTACACTTATCGTGAGATCATTTTACAAATAATATATATATATATATATATATATATATATTATGCATATAAATAATTTCATTATCATGTTATAATAATCTCATGAGATATTTCGTTGTATCTTGGGGATATATAATTATATTCCCCAAATGACACATAGATAATCTGTATATAAGAATAAAATAATAAAAATAGGTATTAGAAATAAATGTCCATATTTACATAAATGTATATAAGAAAATTCTATAAAATTTACTACAATGGAATTGGTTTTAATGAAATTATATTCTAATGAATGAAATTATTTAGATATTATTAAAAAAATCGATTCAAATAAATAGAAAATTCACTATTAATAATTCTTTAGTTAATAATATAAATAAATTAAAAATATTTTATACTAAATAAATACCATTATCCCTTACCCACGATGTTTACACCTCTAAGGCTGACAATGGGTGAAGAGAGATAATCACCCACGAGTCCCGCCACCTGTATTCTTTTAGTTCGTGACTACTATTGTGGGTTTAATAAATATGTAGATGGGAGGAATTACTTTCTAAAAGAAACACACATGATGAAGAGATAGATATGATAAAAAATAACTTACTTTTTCCCAGGAAAAATTTTTTTAAAGGAAACCCCAATTCACATATGTAATGTCGGTAAATAACTACTACAATAAATTGAAAACTTCATGTTTGGAATGAAAGTAAAGGTGATAGCGACAAAAAAACCCAAATAGCTCATGTTAAACCCCAATATAGTATTTACCATCTTGAAATTCAACTTTCCTGAACTAACATAATATATATATATATATATAGGGTGCGTATAACCGCATACTCAATAGGATCATCCCCAAAGCCACTCCTCAAAAAGGAAAAGAATGCATGCTGAAGCAGAATGAATAAAATGTCAATATAACTCATCTCATAAATGAGTATAATATGGAAATAGTCTCACCATGGATACTGTTGGTACCAAAATATTGGAATAAAAGAATGAAGAAAAAAAGAGGCCTTTTTCCCTTCCTTGCGAAGCCCCGAAGCGAAGACCCCTAGCTACGCGGCCGCTGGGAAGCACCAGAGGTGGTAATGCTCCGCGAATGCACTGAAATTAACGATCCTTCTGTGTAGCACTAGAGGCGGTAATGCTCCACGAATGGCCTAATGTTTGCGAACCCACCGCAGAACAGAGGAGGCGGTAACCCTCCACAAACCCGGTTGACGTTCGCGACATGCCGCGAAGAAACTGAAGCCCCCTTTGCATCGCAGGAGCTCAGCTCCATGGCGCCTCATACAAATAAATACGGATCTCCCCCTGAGCTCTACGGATGGACAATCTGTCCATTTGGCTTCTCAAATCCTGAATCGTGATGCACCCTTCGCTATGTGAATCATGAGCTCCATAAGGTATTTTTACTTCACGAGAGGCCTTCACCTTGTCTCGTTTTGATCCCCTCTTCCGCGAGGGATGCCCATCGTGAAGTCTAAGGGAATTCATGAAGGAAGGGAATTCCCAAGGGAACCCATGTAGTCACAGAGCATTTATGCTTCGCGAAACACCCATCTTGTACACGTGATCCACATGCCGAAGCAGGGTCATAGTACTTTGCAAAGCACACTACATCATTGCACCTTTCTTTGCGAGGCTCCTCTACTTCATGAGGCAGTGCTCCATGAACACCCTTCCACTTCACGAAGCACCTCCAACATGCATCTCTGTCGCATGCTATGGTCATGGTACTCCACTTCGTGAATCACTCCCCTTCGCAAGTGCCATCCACTATGAAAAACAACCGAGCTCTGCAAGGCCCCTGCCTCTGGACCCCTATTCTTGGAAATTCATCTTCTCGTGCGACCCTCCAGGTTTGCACGATGTTATTTCAATGTCCCCTGGATGACATAACCCACAGCATTGCTTCACCTAATGCTTCTTCACATAGGCATGATAACGTATATTGCTTCTTCGCATATCCAGGCTAACGTGGACCCCTCGATTGTTCTCTCTGCGACCCCCCTTCTACACAGCATTGCCGATGCCTTCCCTCCCACAAAGAGAAGAGGGTACCGGTCATGTAAGCCCTAGGGTGTAGAGTAAACCCACCTCATCCGATCTGTAGGACATTAAACTGCTAATCACCTCATCCTCAACACATGATGTTAAACTTTGACCTAACCCCGTGCCTCGCACACACGGTCCCCCCGGCTCTGAAATTCATTACGCCCTCGGGTCCCCATAGTGGATGATATCCTCCTTCTAGGAGTGTAATTTGTCCATAGGGAAGGGCAGCCACATTGGTGTAAGCCCCCTATCCCCTCTTGCAGAAGGTAGCACCCATGCACCTCTGTACTTCCTCACCGCCAGGGCCAGTGGAGGGCATGATAGGGAACGAGGAACCTCTTTCCTTTGATCCCACATCTCTCTCCCCCTGTTCATGGTCACTCTCGGGACTCCATCCTGGGGTAAGTCCTAGTACCAGTGGCTGCCCAACGTGCAATCCCCTCTTCGCTTCTCACAGACGCAACCTTCGCGACGTGATCGTCCGGTCTCTGCTGCCTCTTGTTTCTCACACTGAACACGACTCACAAGGGCTGAGAGTAAGCATCGACCATGACAATGCAATCTTCTAGCATGAGGATAAACAGTATTCCCTTGTCCAGCATTATGTTATACTGTATACCTGAAATACGTGGACTTTGATCCATGTCAAGGCATGGTACATAGGAAGCCTCATGAGGTTCAAGCCCACCACCAGTGGATAGACAGGTTCACCTTCATGTCAATTCACCGGTAGAAACTCCACCTGAACTACGTGCACATTGATCCATGTCAATGCAAGGTATTTAGGAAGCCTCACATGGTTCAATCCCACCACCAGTGGAACCATAGGTTTACCTTCACGTTGGTTCGCCGGCAGAAACCCTACCGGAACTACGTAGACTTTGATCCAAGTTATGGCATGGTACGTTGGAGCCTCACAAGGTTCAAGCCCCGTCACCCATCGAACCAAGGTCCTTCTTCACATCGGTTCTCTGACACCCACAATCATATACAAACTATGAGGACATTGATCTATGTCAAGGCATGGTATGTAGGACACCTCCCTGAGGATCAATCCGAACAATCATTGGCCCTGACCGTCTCCGTGTCGGTGTACCAAGCCCCCATTTTAACTTGAAATACATAGTCTTTGATCCATGTTAAGGCATGGTACATAGGAAGCCTTTCCAAGGTTCAAGCCCACCATCAACCTGGACCAAGGACCTTATTCACGTCAGTTCATTAACATGAACCTGTCCTGCATGACGTTTAACTGCATCCCAATCCAGTGGTAAGCCGTTGTGACCCTGCCATCCAGTTGTTCTGACACCCCTTCGTGTCAGTATAACATCCCCTTTTCCCAAACTACATGGACTTTCATCCATGTCAAGGCACATTACGTAGGAATCATGAAGAGGTGCAATCCCACCACCCATTGGGCCAAGGTCCTTTTCACACAGGTTTTCCGACGCTCAACCTGAACTACATGGTCTTTGATCCATGTTAAGGAGTGGTATGTATGAAGCCTCACGAGGTTCAAGCCCACCACCACCTGGTCGTTCTAACTGTATTCACATTGGTTCATCCAACACCTTGGGTAGCCTAGAGTGTAAGGCCCACACATCCATCTCGGACTACATAGACTTTGATTCCCTATCATGGGGATTCATAGGAAGTCTCTTCGAGACTGAACCCCATCACCACCGCCATCTCCATGATGGCTCAATTTCATTCCTCCATCACTCCATGAAATTCTCCATCATCCATCATGATTCTTACCCGAGACACCACATCCAGGTGAGATCATGCCACCCCATTCCCCTACACAGCATTCGGGAAGCCGCCCATGGCCTGGCTCCAATATCGGCATTCCCTCAAGGGGGATTCCTCAATCTGATCCACTCCAGCTGGTGTTCTGATCAGGCCGATATGTATCCACTGGATGTTAAACATGTGGCATACCCTATGTTAAACCAGGGAAGCTGAGGAAAACCTTAGATACATTCCTATGGAATATGATTCCCCGCGCTCGATGTGCGATGCCACGGGCTTCCGATCCCTTGAGAAGACCAATAATAAGATACAAAAGACAGAAATTCTAATTCCCCAGCATTTAGACACGTTAATGATGCCTCGATGTGACTAATCCCCGGATTGATGGTTGCTGCCCTGACTGGACCCTTTGGAATGTCCTGAAAGAAGCAGTTTAATTAACAGGCGTCCATGGAAACATGGCACTGGGAAGAGATTCACGAAAAACATATTAAATCGTTGAGGGATACCCAGACTGGGTGACGAGTTCTGAGGAGGAATCCACCGAAGGAAGAACCGACATCCCATCATCCCAGTTGTGATCAAGGAGCAGACATCCCTGAATAAGGAGTGGATGTCGCCCGTCGTTGGAAAGTGGGAATGTAGGGAAACACAAAATCCGCGCCTGTTGAACCCTAGGGAATAGGCGCGCGAGCCCCAGAAAAATCATTGGAAATAGAAATGGTGAACCTGACATGAAATTCTTCTCCTCAATGTGGAGACTAGTAGCGTTAAATACATCATTAGATTGAAGTGTCGCTATATCCCGATATCCGGCACTGGGTCCTGCCAGGCAAATAGCGGTCATGGCGTGAATCTCACCAGATGTTGGGGCAGTAGAACATGGGGAATTCCGTTCTGCAATGTTGTTGGCGTCGATCCCTCTTACCCACCATGGAAGATGAAATGGCGTTGGGGCATTGGTTGTTGGTTTCATTTCTTCGTAGTACTAATGAGTTAATCTCCATGCTTTCCAGGAATCATGATGCTGATACATGGACACGATTGCCGCTCACCCACCTATGACGGGGCATGGGAAGTACGAGCACAACCGCTCCACGTGGCTCCGCTACTACCACAACGGCGTCTACATCCACGAACGTGGGGTGCCCACGCCCTCTCTCCCCATCAGAGGTCATCCAACGAAGGTTTATTAACGACCTCGTATGTTGTTACGAGGAGGAGGGCATAACCCCCACTTGGGATATGGCCCTCCTAGACCTGGAGGCATCCAGGCCCCACCATCAATTCCACCCTCGAGGGCCGCAAAGGGATCCCCTGCTACCAACCCCAACATTCAATCATTTCGGGAGCATGTCCCCGGAATTCCTTGACGACTCCCTGCCTTACGCTGATGAGGTCGGGGACGTCCGGCTCCGCCCGAAAAGAGTCGCGATACAAGGACTCCAAACAAGTTCCCCCACCCGGCCACGTCAGCATCCCCATCTGGCCGTGCCAGAGGAGCAGGTAGGCTATGTGTCTGCACCACCCACACCGGCTCACCAGACCTGACGCCAACGTTGGGACCAAGATGAGGGCACCCGTTGAGGGGAATCGACGTCAACATCTATTATGGCTCGATCCATGACCGACATGTATCATGAAGCCCCTGAACACATTGAGCAGAAAAACTCCTATGCTCAACCGAGATTGAGGCCCCAACCGCCGAATGGGTAGGCTAGGTTTACTCTCTGGGTCGCAGGCCCGAGTGGTGATCGCCGCGAACCAATATACAGGGATGTCACCCCATAAAGAGGCCCTCCCCGTACCACCACTCCATAGAGTGTGAGACTTCCCTGCTCTAAAGTCTGTCATGGAGGTATGACCTATGCTACCCCCAACCCAAATGAAGACCTGCCTCGTGATAGTGACACCCGGTGCAGAATCCTCTGTCGTGCCCACCACACCTGGTATGGATTCCCTCTTGCCCCCGACCGTTGATGTGAAGGAATCGACCCTCCGGTCCCTCTTCAATGTGGGGATCCTCCCTATGTTATCTCTAAAACTAGTGAAATTCCTCCTCGCCCTAGAAACCAGAGGGGTGAAGGTCAGACTCACTCCACCCACACCAAGCATGGAGGTCCTCCCCATCCTCTCGCTGGTTCCAATGGAGGTTTTTCCTGCTCAGGTGTTGTTCATGGAGGTCCTCCCCATATTACCTTCGACATTTTCCTTGGTTCCCCTTGCACCCCTACTGTCTCAAGAAGAATTCCTCTCCGCCCTAGTGCCAGCACGACCCATAGACTACATGTCGAGAATCAACCTTGTTCCGAAGAGCCATCTATGGGAAGGAGGGCAGGTCATCGTCACCACAAGAAGAATCCTGGGAATGCCCGGGCGATGATCAAACTGGCCCGCTTCTCAGATTCTGAAGCAGAATGTGGCTCGGCATTGGAACCCTCCCCTTGTTCCTCTATATCATGGATCGTGGTAGGAACAATGCGTGTCAGCCTCATCCTTCCAGAATGCGAAGTCCACTGGATTCATGCCTCTCTTTGATGGTACATCCAAGATAAGGAAATTGTGGGAATCCTGCAGGTTCTGCCCATGAATTCACCACCGTCATCACCAGAAGAAACCTCTACCTCAACCAGAGATCACAGAGATATATTTTGGGGACCAATGGTAGTTGAGAAATAGTGTGACCCATCTCTGGTAACTGTGATCTATGAACCAGAGGATGTGGCTATCATCCCATCATATCGTGAAATTGTAGTTAGGTCACCGCACTCTTTAGAGGATGGCCCGGAATTTGGCGTCCAGTCGGCTCGTTTGCCATATTCTCCACCTCCCAGTTTACTGTCCCAGAGGTCCTCCTCAGTACCGCTACCAGTTCCTTAGCCACCTCCGGTTGATGACTGGGTCAATAAGTGTCCAGACCCCGAATCTGAACCCAGGTGCCTCTGAAACATTCTCACAGCGGATCACTTCCCAGAGATGTTTTGGCCAGTGATAGCATCAAACTTTTGTGCCCCTAAATCTCTCAACCCAGAGGAAGTCGAGTGCTTCCGTTAATCCCTATGGGTGACACACTTCCATCTTCACTATCAATGGGTGATGTACCCTAGGAGCCAAGTGCACTTTGAGGAAGTTAGTGATCAATACCGTCTGGTCGATTTGGCTGCACTACCGGTGGCCCAGCGCCCTGAGTCACCGAGTCACCAGAGCTCCCTCTAAAAAAAATGCATTCATAGTTTTAAGGTACTCAGAAAAATCATCAGGAAAGCTACCCACTATGTGCAAGTCCGTGGGTGGGGACAGTATACCACCCTCCTCGTCAGTCTTATCCGGCGGTAGCCCGATTCGTTATGCGACATTGAAGACATGCCCCCAAGGAGGGTTGCGGCCCACATGGGCGACATAGTGGAAAAGGAGGAAAAGCTAGAGTTTCTCGATGGAGACTTACCCCTAAAGGTGTACCACCACAATTGGACCCATCTGTGAGGATTACTCGCCAATAGAGGAACCTTCCAGGCCTCCCTGTGCCCACCGAGTCGCTGGTACTCAATCGGAATGTCAGTAAGGGTAAAGAACATGTCAAAATTGTCAAGAACTCTGAACCATCCACCTCAGTACAGAAGACAGACGAAGACCCTAAAAAGGATACGTTGCGCAAGAAACTTGCTGAGGAGAAGAGGCTGGTCGACGAACTCTTAGTCAAGCGGTCAATAGAGAGGCGACCCGACTATGGTGATCCTATGCTGGAGAAGTAGGGTCAGAAACAACTTCCCCATGGTGAGATGCCTCCATGAAACCCTAATCATGCTACTACCATAGACATGGCAGAAGCCGGAACTCATGGAAAGAGGTCATGATATGTCTCACCAAAACATGTTGAATGGTGAGGCAATCCGAGGAATCCAGCATGAGTTCCCCTAGACGTCCCAAGGGTCATTCTTTTTGTCGCTCCATGAGTCGTTGAAGCTGTTTACCATGTCGATGAGAACGAAAACGCACTCGTAGTTAGGGATCCCTGTCCAGAAAGGGACCCCCTCCCGGATGATCCTATAGTGGTACTCATCGCCCGTCTCGAGGTGTTGGAAACGTGGCAGGTGGAAGTCCCACCATATGGAAAGCCATATCCCACGTTGGTGGATAATATGCCTGCACCTCTGGGTTTTGGGAATCCCACTTTCTAACCCTTTAATGAGACATGGGTCCCGCCACAACACTTGGATCATTTTTTCATCCAGGTGTGGACCCATGTTGGGGACCCCAGCACAGCAGGTCGCCGCCAAGCTCTGTTGTTTTGTGTAGACATTGGAGGCCCATGCATTTGTCTGGTACAACCAGCTCCCCATTAGATCGGTGACCAGATGGGAGGATCTCCACTGCCAGTTCCTATACCATTTCATCTCCACCATGGAAACGACCAGCATCGCAGACCTCTCCAAGTTCAAACAAAGGCCTAATGAGAGAGTCGCAGACTTCATCACCCGGTGGAAGGGGCTTACATACACCCTCGACATGCCTCTTAATCAGGATAAATTAATGAATATGTGCATCATGAATGTCAAAATAGAACTGGTTCCTTTCCTGATCACCCAAAACTTCCCCGGAGGGTTCCGGGACTTCTCAGATAAGGCTCAGCACCTCGAGGAAGCTCTGCAACAGGCTAGTCAGGTGCGTCTGTTGCCCCCTTTGATCCCAGCAAGGAGGACTGCTAGAGCCGAGACCGCTGTAGTGGCCCAAAAATAAGCCCCCAGGCAGCTAGAATAAGTGCTAGTGGAACTAGCTCCACAACCTCGCAGAGGCCCTCCACCTCAGGCACATGCTCTTGCCCTGAAGCGACTGCCTCAAAACTGAGAGGTTCCCCCACACAATGCACCTCCACCACCTAGGTTGGACAATCAGGCTCTGCTTACACAGAAGGCCCCTCCATCCCCCCCGTCAGGGCCAAGCTCCCAGAGCCCCACATGCGGAATGAAGGCACCAGACTACTCTTTCCACGAGAATCTGGTCCCCGGTTACTTTCGATGTTCCCTAGAGCAAGGGATTGTGCGCTTACCCGAGTGAAGAAGGCCGAAAGAGGAGATTGTCACCGATCACCCCAACTACTGCCCCAATAATCGGATTTTGGGGAACACCATCAAGTAGTACTATGTGTTTAATGATTGTCTCCAAGACCAGGTCGACAAAAACATAGTTAGGTTGGGCCCGGCCCCGACAGAAGTGGCGGGTGTCTTTGTAAGGTCAGAAAGCGGTAGCGAAGATGAAGGAAAGTGGCAGCAGGTTCCTAGACTTAGGTCCCAGAAGTACGACGACTGGATGGCCCATAAAACCCTCGCCCATTCCCATGGTATCATTCGGGCATGCCTGAATTAGCCGGAGCCTTCAGATGATGCGACCATTTCCTCTATGTCGTCATCTCATCCAACTTCTTCCCCAAAGGACAAGTAGTGGTGGTGCAAGAAGAAGAAACATGCTCCCCCACTTCCATCTTCATCCCACAGTCTCGGTGATTTCATTCCCCCTAAGATTGAGATTCCAACCAGAATTTGCCCAGTGGTGGATGACTCTTTGAGCGACAGTCAATGGTAAGCTTCGGTTAATACCGTGGAGCTGGTATATCCCTATATGACTCCCGACGAGGGGGAATGCCAGGCGAGCCTCTCTGACGTCCCCAGCCGACGTCAACTTCAGTAGAACCTGGCCCCAGGGATCGTCGAGTCATGATAGAGGGCGCTTTTAGTCATGCCATACATGCTATAGAAACCAGACAGCAGGCCCACCGCAGAGCTCTGCACGCGCAACCTCATCTGGTTCCCTCAGATCTACCTCCACCACCGTTTGTGATACTAGATCAGGCAGAGATGTGTCATCCGTACCGTGGACAGACATTCCCACATTCAGGCCAATCATAGTTGTCTGGTCCTCATCTAGCAGATACTCTTCAGGCATCAACTAGCAGGCGGTGAGATGTACCCAGTACCAGCCAGTCGCCAGTCTAGACAGTAGGGCCCGCTGCACCTCCAACTGCAGAACGACCTCCATTAAGTAAAGGCGCACGTTTGACATGATATTATGATGTTTTGAAGAACCTTTCTAGCATTCCAGCAAGACTTTATATCCTTGAGGCTCTTCACCTGTCGTCTAAAATGTGTGAGGCACTTGTCGAGGCCCTAAGTAGCCCCCTCCAGTTTGAGACGAAGGTAGCAGCTGCATAAGCCTTCCATGCTGAGGTAATTGAGAACGCCAAATTTTGGGCAGTTATCTCATTCTCCAATGAAGATGAAGACCCTCCCATACATGGGATCATTCGCCCACTGTACGTCACTGGCCAGTTCAATGGCATTGAAGTCCTCCACTGTCTTGTTGACACATGTTCTAAGATTTACCTAATCCCGACTCAGACACTGCCGAAGCCAAGATTGTATTAGGAAGATTTAACTCCCTCTGACCACAGAATCCAGGGATATGACAGGACTGAGCAATCCTCGGTTGGCAATATCCTCATGAAGACCCAGTTTTGTGGCCAAATTTCCAGTACTGAGTTCATGGTCGTCTCCTAGGACACTGCTTACAACGCATTGATGGACATGCCATGTATCCATCTACATGCAGCGGTCCTTTCGCCATATCACCAATGCCTCAAATAATCCCTCAATGGTTGAGTAGGTGTGCACCATGGATATGCGTCTCCTTTCACCTCTTGTGAAGCCCACTACCTGGATTCTGACTATTACAAGAGCAAGGATAATCAAATTTTGGAAAATGAGGATGAACCGGCCCTGGTCACGAGTGATCCATGGGCAGGTCTGGATGAAGCCTATATCTTCCCAATCCATAGGTTGTAGGCCACAACCCGCGACATGGGGTAGTGTTTTGTTGTTTTTGGTATAAGAGGAACGCATATTTCCATGTCCAAGCGATGGTGGAAAATCACCTCGTAATCCTACACCAAACAGGCTCAGGTGATCCTGGTTCCTCCTACCCCTGTACTGTACGGGATTTTGGGCTCATAGAAACGATAGTACATCATTCATGACTCTAACGTCGGGCATGAATCTACCAAATCAGGCCGACGCATCACTAATGCTTTGATGTCATTAAATGTTGCCCTTTGGGCTGAAGGCCAGAAGGGATTGGATCGATTGCCTTCATCACTATGGTCTCAGTGGCGCATGAGTCACCTAACGTGATGACCACTGCCTCTTATGCTTGCACCAGCCTACCATCAGAGTCTAGTGTCTTGGAAATGACTCACCCCCATGGAAGATCCCTCCATTGGTAGAGAAGAGGATCTATTAGATGCTCCCCCTCCCTTTGAAGAACGCGTCTCTACCACGGTCGATGAACTGGTATAGGTGAGCCTTGATAGCGAGGTAGATCTGAGACCCACATTGATCAGTGTCGCCATGCCCCTCGAGGAGTAGCACCAATATGTGTACTTTCTCAAACAACACCATGTTGTGTTTTCCTAGAGTTACGATTTGATGTCAGGACTAGATCCCTAGGTAGCCGTCCACTGTCTTGGTCTCCCAATAAACCATCGCGGGTTCAAACATCCTCCATGAAAGATGAACCCTTTTCACGGTGCCATAGTTGAGGCAAAAGATTACAAGCTCATCAAATCCAACATTGTCAAGGAAGTTCAGTACCCCAGGTGGCATGCCAAAATTGTACCAGTTTGGAAAAATAATGGTCAGATTATAGTCTGTGTCGACGTCTGCGATATCAACTGCCACTGCATGAAAGATGATTTTCCCCTCCCAGCGACAGAGTTATTGATTGATTCCACAGCCGGGTTCTAAGCCCTATTCATCATGGGTGGGTATTCCGGTTAAAACCAGACCCAGATGGCCCCCGAGGACGAGGAGTCCACTACCTTCAGGGCTCCCCAAGGTACTTTTTGTTACCAGGTTATGCCCTTCAGCCTGAAGAATGCAGGTGCCACCTATCAGCAGGCCATGTATCGCATATTCAAGCCGATTATCAGGACACTGGTAGAATTCTACGTGGATGATCTGGTGGTTAAATTTCACCAGCACCAGGACCATCTCACGGGCCTTTAGAAAGTGTTCGACTTCCTCTATTCCCGCCACATGAAGATGAACCCGCTGAAGTGTGCATTCGAGGTTACCTCCTGGAAGTTTCGTGGCTTTGCTGTCATATACCGAGGCATTGAGATCAACCCATCGTATATCAAGGACATCAAGAAAATGCCTCCCCTAAGAAATATTCGGGAGCTTCGAGGTCTCCAAGGCCACTTAGCCTACATACACCGATTTATTGCAAATCTGGCTGGAAAGTGTAATCACTTTTCCCAGCTCATGAAGAACGGTTCCGCCTATGAATGGGATGAAGAGTGTAAGACCGCCTTTGAGGAAATCAAGCAGTATCTACTCCAACCTCTGGTCTTGATGCCACCTGTCTCCAGAATGCCGCTAGTCATATATGTGAATGCCCTGGAATTGTCCCTCGACACACTTCTCGCCCAGAAGAACAATGAGGGAATAGAGAATAGCCTCTACTATCTTAGTCGCATGCTCCTCTATACGGAGACTAGATACTCCCCCATAGAAAATAGATGCCTTGCGCTTGTATTCACCATACAAAAATTGCGGCATTACCTGAAGCACCATGAGGTATAGTTGGTCTCTTGGGTAGACCCGCTGAAGTACATCCTGAACCGCCCCATGTTGACTGGCTGACTAGTGCGGTTGGCAGTGATACTCCAGCAGTTTGACATCAGGTTTGTGCCTCAAGATTTCATCATGGGACAGTCATTAGCAGACTTCCTAGCTACCCATCCAACCTCTATTGATCAATCCATGGACCTGGACATTCCAGATGAGTAAATCCTCTCAATTGATCATGCCATCTCATATCTGGGAAATGCACTTCGACGGTGCCTCCCGGAGCCCCACCGGTAGGAGGTTCAATGATCTTAAGATCAATAGAGCGAGTCTTGGAATCTTCTTCATCACCCCGGTGCAAGCCGTTCTGCCATACTCATTCCTGTTGTCAAAATGATGCACCAACAACAAGGCAGAGTATCAGGCTCTCATCACCGGTCTCGAGCTGGCCCTTGAGATTAATGTGCCCCATTTGCATGTTAAATGGGATTTCGAACTAGTCATCATGTAGGTCAATGACGACTATGTTGTCAGGAAGTCGAAGATTGTTCCATTGCAAGAGTGAACCCCCCACCTATTGGCCCAGTTCCCTTCTCAACCATAGGTTACCCATGTCCATCTATCGCAGAACGGTCGAGAAGACACATTGGCCAGCTTAGCTGCATCACTCGCAGAACCCAAGAATGATGATTTGATCATACATGTGGCACACTGGAGAGTCATCACCCCCGTCGCCCCAGAGGATGACGATGACATGCGGGTAAGCCATCTTACTGCCAGACCCTCCGCCCCAGGGGTCCCAGGTTCTTCAAATGTAGTGGTTGAGGCCACTCCTGACTGGAGGGAACCTTTTTTGAGTATCTCCAAAATGTTTATCCCCCGGATGATCAGGTCGAGCGCGAGCGAATCCGATTCCGCGCACTACAATTTACTCTCCAGAGTGGTCCCAGTCTTGAGCGGTTCCTCTATAAGTGGGGCTTCAATGGTGTTCTCCCCTGTTGTATTCAAGGAGTCGAGATTTCTCAGGTTATGCAAGAGGTTCATGCTGGTTCCTACGGTGACCCCAGGCTGGGCCGATGCTGTCCCATCAGATCTGGAGATTGGGGTACTTCTGTCCCACTATGATCCGTGATTGTATTGAGTTTTCCAAGAGATGCCACATGTGCCATGTTCAGGCTAACTTCCTGCATCAGCCGCCAAATCCTCCCCAATCCACCAAGTACTCTTGACCACTTGCGGTGTGGGGAATTGATGCCATTGGACCATATCCACCAGCGACAGCTCGTCAGTGTAGGTTCATCCTGACTGCTACAGATTTCTTCTCTAAGTGGGCGGAGGCTATTCCACTCAAAGAGGTCATGGCCTGTTCCATCGTCAACTTCGTCAGCTCCAATATCATCCACCGGTTTGGAGTCCCTCGTGCTGTCCTCACCGATAATGGCACCAACTTCCGAGCAGCCGAGATGATGAAATTATATTCCAAGTACAATATCCATTCGAGCCATACCTCTCACTATCATGCGCATGCAAGTGGATAGATCAAGGAATTCAACAAAACACTCTCTATCATTCTGCAGAAAATGGTTGGTCAGAATAAGAAAAGTTGGTCGGAAAAGTTCCCCAATTCCCTATGGGCTTATCGGATGATGACTCGCAATTCCACACAGGTGACCCCATATTCCCTGGTGTATGGGGCCGAGGACGTCCTGCCCATCGAGATCTAGCTTCCATCATTATGCACTATAGTCTACGACCAGAAGACACTAGATAATGTGGCTGAAATCCATCTAGCTGAATTGGAAGCACTGGATGAGAATAGGCTCCGTGACCTGCACAATATGGAAAGGAATCAGAATAATATAGCCAGAGCCTTCAACAAGAAGGTTCACCTTCGCTTTTTTCTGTAGGGAGACTTGGTGTTGGGCCTCTGAGCGCCAATGATCCCTAGTAGGAAACCACCCATGATTGAGCCAAAATGGGAAGGACCTTACGCCATTCATAAGGATTACCCCAATGGATCATACTCCTTGGTGACCGTGGATGGTGAGCGCACAACTCCTCCCACCAAGGCCAAGTTCCTCAAGAAATACTTTGCCTGAGCCCCTTGGTCCTGCATGACCTTAAACAGTATGGTCCCACATAACCCTAAACAGCCCATTACAATCCTGCATGACCTTAAACTGCACCACCATCCTACATGACATTAAAATGCTCATCTTCATCCGCCATGACGTCAAACTGTACATTATGGTCATACACGTCCTTAAAATGCACGGTCATGCATGACCTTAAATTGCACCCAGTCCTGCATGACCTTAAACTGCAACATCGTCCTACAAGACATGAAACTACATCATCACCCGTCATGATGATAAACTGCTCAGTATCGTCTTGCATGACAATAAACTACAAAATGATCCGAGCTCTATGACCTTAAACTATGATCTCCTTCGTCCTCACTGCAAAATGTTAAGGTGCATGCTGGTCATGCCTTTCGGACCGAGGCCCTGGCTTAGGCCCCTTGACCATCCTCAACTCAGGCTCTCTTATGGGATTGTACAGTGTGGTGTAGGATTACGTCCTCATTTATGTCGGGTTACCCGCCGTACCATACATATCCCCAGAGGAGACGTATCTCTCATCCAGCATGACATTAAACTATGCTTCTAGAACTACGTATGGATTGATTCCCAACCAAATGGGATACGTAGGAATGCTCAGACGTCTCATCTTGAGCCCAGCCCCAAAATCTTCTCTTTGACTTCCACCCTGGGTATAGTTCCCCGGAGGGTCCTCTCATGATGAGGAGTAGGCTTCCTTAGCCCTACTCATACAAGGATTATAAGGGTCGTACCATGTTCCCACTATCATTCATCTATCCTCCCATGTCTTCACCACAAGAAATTAAACTGCATGGCTTTCAAGAACTTGTGATGGCTTGATTACCATCCTTATGGGATAAATAGGAATTCACATACACTTTGTTTGTTGGGCCATCCCAAAATCCAAAATATTCCCCTCGGGTCATGATATATGGTATGGTGCACACTTGTTCCCCAACTTACGTCGAGCCATCATCGACCCGGTTGTACATCCCTTCCCTAGAGATGTTTGCCTATTTAATAGATGGGTACAGCTATGCTTCACCGACTCCTTGACTAGGATTTCATCACTTTCCTCATCCGGAAGGGCCCCGGAATGGTATGGATGCTTGGCCGAAGGGCCCTCTTACCACTTCAGGCCAACTCCCTCGAGGATGTCGAGAAAAAATCCGATACAAGTCTCGTGTTTCTAACGTGGTCAGTTGTTGATGCTCATTTGTTGCTCCCATATCAGGTCACCATAGAGATGTTGTGTTTCGAACATGGTCAGCAGTGTCCCGGATCATTGGGTCCACCGCATGATGTCCCAAACATCGGGTGCTATGATTCATTCTACCCCATCCCTAAGTGGAAAACTTCCCTCTGGGGGCTACCAAAATTCAGGTGCATGACCCCGATTATTTTATAGGGAGTGTACGACATGGTGCGGGATTATGTCATCATTTACGTCGGGTTACATGTCGTGTCCTACACATTCCCTTACCAAGGCCCTGCCTCAGGCCTCTTGGACTTTTCGGGCCGTAGCCCAAGTTCATACCTGGAGTGTACGGTGTGGTGTGGGATTATGTCCACATTCACGTTGGTTTGTTCACAGTACCATTTTCCTCCTCTGTCTAGGGAGCCCTATTCTCTGACCTTCTTCGTCACTCCAAGACGTTAAACTGCGAGTAGGCTAGGCCTTCCTGACTAAAACCCAACTATCAGGTCCCTTGGCCTTTTTGGACCCCTGGCCCAGGTTCTTTCCTACAGGAATCTGCGGTGTGGTGTATGATTACATCCCTATTCATGTCAGGTTACTCGCTACACTGTACACATCCTCATTAGGGTATCCTGCCCCCTGAGTATCTTCTATAACTACATGTGGGTTGATTCCCATCCTTATGGGATACATAGGACCACCAGAATGTCTAAGCTTCGGGTCCATCCCCATCTTCTAAAAATCTCCATCCCATCTTGGCCCCTTGGTCTACCCATCCCTGGAGAGAGGAGTATATAGCATGTTGTGGGACTATGTCCTCATTCACGTCAGGCTTGTAAGGACCAGGCCATGTACCTCTCCCTCCGGAGCCACTTTGTTGACCCCTTATCGGTGGTTCACCTATGTTCCTAAGGGTACTCAGGTTTAGTTACCTGGAATGTAAGACACTACTCAGACACATCCGCACCGGCTTTTCAGGATTCATATTTCCCTTCATCAGTGCTTTCACCATCATTCACACCAAAAGGGACCCCCAAGAATGGCATGGATACAACGCCCAAGGGCTCTCCAATCGTTACGGGACAACTTCCTAATGGGTTTTAGACAAAAAATAGATAAAAAGTACCGCGTTGTGAATATGGTCAGTGGTCGATGCTCGTTTGTTGTTCCCACTTCAGGAAAACGCGATATGGATACTTTTTTTCTGCCACGGTTAACAGTTATCATCCATATCCATGCCAACCCCATTAAGCCCAAAATGTTGGTTACACGATTCACATCCTTCTCCATCCTCATCATGTACAAGTAGAGTTTCATAACTCTTGGTACTATTCCTCAGTGCGCATCTTCATGTTAGGGGAACCAAGACAGGTTAAAGGTGTCTTTCGAGGCTCTTCACCGACTTCCCCTCGATGGACGTTCTGGGTATTGCGATAAGGATCTTCCTCCCTTGTTTCCCACACTGAGTTTAACTCTTGTGGGCTTAGGGATTGGGTCGAGGTGTGCACATACTTGGTATGTTTCCATCCATCCATGGTCGGATTTCTAAGACCATAAACTAAGATCACTTAAGAACTACGTCTGGCTTGATTCCCATCTTCATGGGATACGTAGGAACGCCCAGACCTCCTGTATTTTGGTCTAGCTCGAGTTCAGCTAATTTGTCTCTTTTGTCCTGCCTTCGGGACCCTAACTACAGGACTGCGTGGTGTGATGTGGGATCATATCCTCATTCACGTCGGGTTTGCAATGGCCAAACCACGCGGACCCCATTCTAAGAATTAACCCTCCCATTTCCTGTCACGCACGAAATTAAAAGTCACCCTCATGAACTACGTGTGGCTTGATTCCCATCTTTATGGGATATGTAGGACCACCTGAATGTCTAGACTTTGGGCCCAGCCCCATTTATTAGAGATCTAAAAATATCCAAGTCCCCTCAACCCCTTGGCATATCCCTCTCTAAGAGGGTGGTATATTGGGTTGCTAAAAGGATTTTTGGCACTATGCCACCTTTTTCGGGAATCCGCCATCTCTTGGTCGCCCCTGGGTTGAGTCCATCGACCCTTGAAGTGGTTCTCCCATGTGTTAATAGTACACTGGTATAGGACCAAGTGTGTCAGATTCAACATGGTCAAGTTCCTTCCACTTGTCAAGCTTTGTTTTTCCCTTCATTCGGGCCTTTATCATCTTTCATACCTAGAGGGACCCCCATGGACAGCCTGGATATAGTGCCCAAGGGCTCATCTACCATTATGGGCCAACACCCAGTGGATTTCAGACAACAAATTGATACAAATCCTGTGTTGCGAATATGGTCAGCGGTCAATGCTAATTTGTTTGTCCCCATTTCAGGCTAACATGATAGGATGTTGTGTTGTGAACATGGTCATAAGTAATCCTCTGTCATCAAGACAGCCCCTCAAGGCATTGAATGTTGGTTGCATGATTCACATTATGTTCCACCCCATCATATCCAGGTGGAATCTCGACACTCTTGGTGCCATCCCTCAGTGCACCTTTGCATGTTAGGGGGATAAAACTGCAATATGGTGTCCTTCGAGGCTCCCACGGTCCGAGATCTAAGACCATGAACTATGATCGTCATTACGGGCTATGTGTGGCTCGATCCGCATCCCTATGGGAAACGTATGGTCACCCTGAAGTCTTGTTTTCAGGTCTAGATTAGTTGGGAGCTAGTTTCTACTGCCCCTTTCCTTCTTACCCCTATTTGGGCCCCTTGGCCCGAGGTTGCTATCTCGTAACTACGTTCGGTGTGGTGTGGGATCATGTCCTCATCCACGTCGGTTATGTCACACGACACCATACAGATTCCCCACCTAGCATCGTCTCTTCTACGTCTGCACTGCATGACGTTAAAATGAATGCTTGTTCATATCACACGATCGTGAAATGTGAAATTATCGTCTAGGCCGCATGACAATTATATTGTAATGACCCCATCATAGGGGAAATCACATTGGTTATTGGTCACATGCCATTCCATTTTTTAACACCTATCACGGTTTGATTCTTGTGGAGACACCAGTGATTGTTACCCGATGCCTATTGCTTCACAAAATAAACCACTCACCTTGAAGGACAAATAAGATCTATCAAATATCGCTTCACTTGGTTTGAGGTCTAGACCCGTGCACCGCTTTCAACGTACTAAGAACTACGTATGGCTTGAATATCATCCTTATGAGATACATAGGAGCGTATGGGCACTTCCCCGCTGGCCCATCCTAACTTTCGTGTTCGGTCCCTTGACTAGAGAACATCCCCAGAGAACACACGGTAAGTAGGTCTTGTGTCTTCATTCACATCAGGTTTTGTAACCACCTTACCGTGTGTCCCCTAATCTTTTTACCCAATCAT
Source organism: Viscum album (assembly GCA_963277665.1). Classification (NCBI taxonomy): domain Eukaryota; kingdom Viridiplantae; phylum Streptophyta; class Magnoliopsida; order Santalales; family Viscaceae; genus Viscum; species Viscum album. The sequence continues at coordinate 899,957,618 of OY728138.1, forward strand.
GGTCTGAGTTCCAAGACCTTAAACAAAGACCCTCTCAAGAACTACGTGCAGCTTGATCCCCATTCTCATGGGGTATATAAGAATGCCTTTACACTTTGCTTCAGGGCCAGCTCAAATCACGGTTTCGGTCCCTCGACCAAAAACTATCCGAGAAGCAGTTAGTGGTCGGAACCCCCGGTTCCCATTCATGTCGGGTATTTGAGTTACCCCACTGGGTGACTCCTGTGTTTCCTCCCACCCATGGTCTGAATTCTACGACCCTAAACAAAGATCTCCCTATGGGAAGGGACTCGACTCCCCCTATCTAATGTGTCTCATTAATGCATTCATATGTGTTTCTATAAAGAGATCAGATTGTATAATTTTCATGGAGACATTCTCTCGTTCCATGACTAAGCTTCGTGAGCACCTTATTTGGATCCTCATCAACTTCCATGTCCAAAAGGACCCTCGGACGACATGGATGCTAGGCTTAAGGGCTCTCCATGGATGTTTGTCCTAAGGGCTCTCCTATCATTTCGGGCCAACATCCCTAAAGATCTCAGATGACATTTGTGACATGGTCCCGTGTTTCGAATTTGGTCAGTGGTCACCCCTCTTTTTTCTATCCCTATTCTAGGGTAATACGGTACGGATGTTGTGTTTATGCCACTGTCAACAGTTATCCTCTATCGTCATGCCGCCATCATTTTGATCCACGTCTCTAGCATCATGATTCACACATTTCCACTTATTTATGTTCAAGTGGAATTCCAACATACTCGGCTCTACCTCTTTGCGCATCAAGTTGTGCCACATGAACGTGTTAACTTTATTGGGTCGGTATTCATCTATCATCCCTTCTACCTAACATGCCCCTTTATGTGTTGTGAAATTCCATCCACTACATCTTGTTTACCAAATTGAGCATGGCTCACGTGGGCTTAGTAGTTTTGTTAAGATGTGTACCAGCGCAACCAGGCTTCACTCATCCAACATGATGATAAATTCTACTTCTAGAACTACGTGTGTCTTGATTCCCATCCTCATGGGATACATTGGGACACCCTGGTATTTTACCTAGGGTCCAGCCCACAGGAATCATAAATCATGTTCTTCCCCTTTCTGGCCCCCTGGCCGGACCCCTCATAGGAAACCGTGTAACTATAACTCTACCCTGAACAAGTTCAGGATGCCCCAAGATGACATTGGGAAGCGACAGACCACCTTGCCAGAGCGGCCCTGTCTGAAAACAAAAAGAATGATCAATGATCAAACCGATGCACCCATCTAGTGTACTCCCACCACGATGGTGTAATTTCATTAGTGTTTGATTCTATTCGGGAAAACTATTACTCAACATTCCACACTTCACGTGCCCTTTATTAGGACCCTCATCCCCTTTCATGTTTCGAGGGACCCCCTAACAGTATGGATGCTCGACCTATGGTCCACCTCCTATCCTAGGCCAACATCCTGAAAGACTGATCAAATATATTTGAGTTAGGCCCCGTGTTGCGAACAGGGTCAACGGGCGACCCTCATTTGTCGTCCCCATTTCAGGCTAACGCAGTAAGGATACAGTTTTTCCACCACAGTTGACAGTTTCCCTTTATTGTCACACCACCGTCACAATGTTTCGAATCATGGGTATCATGATTCACACTTCCCATTCCCACCTATTCGGACTGATTTTAGTGCCCCTGGCGTTGCACCGTTCGTGCACAAGAGCGCGCTGAAAAAACGGTAATTCGGCTGTTCTTCTCCATCCATGTCAACTATTTCCAAAAAATCTAGACCGGTTATCCAAACCCCGGGTGTCCGAAGCTTGGTTTACCCTCCTATTATTGGATGGGATGTTGAGGCGACTATCTCTTGTTTCTTACATCGAGCCCGACCCACGTGAGCATAGGGAATTGTCGTTAGATATCCCACAAACATTGTAAGGATGCAAAATGAAGTAGTGCGGTAACGTGGAGGTCGCGGAGCTTCGTGAATCGAGAGCATAAAATGAAATAGTCACAATGAAGGAAAATGAAAAGAGAGGTCAGACCCCTATTTATAGGCAGCAACCCCTGTGCTTCGTGGTGCCTCCAACCCGCTCGAAGCTTCACGGTGCATCCAGATCCTGCTGCTCCTGCCTGCCCTGTGCACCTTCTTCACGAGTCAGCACCGTGAATCGCCAATAATTTTGGCGATTTCCCTCATACATCGACCCTTGGTCCCTCCGAGGCTCCAAATCTGAGAGGGGGAATTTTTTGGTGCTAAAATATTGGACAAAAAGAATGAATAAAAAAGGAGGCCTCAGTTTCCTTCATTGCGAAGCCCCAACGCGAAGTCCCCCTAGCTACTCACCCTCTACGAAGAACCAAAGGTGGTAAAGCTCCGTGAACACCCTGACATTCGCGAGCCCATCGAGAAGCACTAGAGGATGTAACGCTCCACGAACTCCCTGGCGTTCGAGAACCCTCCACAGAGTAGTGGTGGCGGTAACCCTCTGCGAACTCAGTTGACAGTCGCGACCCACCGCAAAGAAACCAAAGCCCCCTTCGCACCGCGTGAGCTCCGCATCACTGCGCCTCTTGCTTATAAATACCGAGATCCCCATGAGCTATTCTGATGGACTATCTGACCTTTCGGCTTCTCATCTCCTGAAGCGCGAAGAACTCTTCGCACTTCGAATCATGAGCTCTGCGAGGTATTGTTTCTTTGCAAAAGGCATTCCCCTTGTCTCTTTTTGAGCCCCTCTTCCATGAGGGATGCCCTTCGCGAAGCCTAAGGGAAATCTTGAAGGAAGGGGATTCCCAAAGGAACTCAGGTAGTTGCAGAGTGTTTATGCTTCACGAAACACCAATCCTGTACACATAAAGCACATGCCAAGGCAGGGTCATTGTACTTCGCGAAGCGCACTGCTTCACAGAACCTTGCTTCACAAGGCCCCTCTGCTTTGCGAGGAAATGCTCCACGAACACCCTTCCACTTCGCTAAGTACCTCCCACTCACATCTTTGTCCCATGATAAGGAAAAGGTACTCAACTTTGTGAAGCAGACCCCTTTGCATGTGGCCTCCACTACGCAAAGCAGCCGAGCTCCGTAAGGCCCCTTCCTGTGGACCCCTCTGCTTGGTAATTCATCTTCCTGTGTGAACCTCCAGGTTTACACGGTGTGATTTAAAATTCCCCTAGACGACACCAACATAGCGTTTCTTCGCCTAATGATTTTTCGCATGGGAACTCTAACAGCTATTTCTTCTCTGCATAGCCATGCTAACGTGGACCCCTCGATGGTTTTCTCTAACACCTCCATTCTACACGGCCTTGCCGATGCCTTCTCTCCCACAAGGAGAAGATGGTACTGGTAATGTAAGACATAGGGGTGTGGAGTAAACCCACCTCATCTGAGCTACAGGAAGTTAAATTGCCAAGAACCTTGTCCTCAACACATGACGTTAAATTGTGACCCGACCCCGTGCCTCGCACGCAGGGTCCCCCCATCTCGGACATTCTTTACGCCCTCTGGTCCCCACAGGGGATGATATCCTCCTTCTGGGAGGGCATTTGTCCACGGGGAAGGACAACCACCTTGGTGTAAGCCCCCTAGCCCCTCATGTGAAAGGTATCACCCATGAACCTTCGTACTTCCTCACCACCTGGTCCAGTGGAGGGCATGATAGGGAATGAATCACTTCCTTCCTTCGATCCCATATCACTCTCCCCATGTGCTTTTTCATTCTTGGGCCCCCATCCAGGGGTAAGTACTAGTACGATGGGCCACCCAACGCGTAAGCCCCTCATCGCTTATCACAGATGCACCCTTTGCAACGTGATCATCATGTCTCCGCTGCCTCTTGTTTCTCACACCAAGCACGACTCACGTGGGATTAGAGTATGCATCGACCATGAAAATGCCCTCATCCATCATGACGTTAAAGTGTATTCCCTCATCCAGCATTACATTAAACTGTATACCTGAACTACGTGGACTTGGATCCATGTCAAGGCATGGTACGTAGGAAGTGTCACGAGGTTCAAGCCCACCACCCATGGACCCACGAGTTCACCTTCATGTTGGTTCCCCATAAGAAACGCCACCTGAACTATGTGGACATTGATCCATGTCAGGGCATGGTACGTAGGAAGCCTCACGAGGTTCAATCCCACCACCAGTGGACCCACGGGTTCACCTTCACATTGGTTCGCCGACAGAAACCCTACCTGAACTACGTAGACTTTGATCCTTCTAAAGGAATGGATAGTAGGAAGCCTCACAAGGTCCATGCCCTGTCACCCATCGGACCAAGGTCCTTCTTCATGTCGGTTCTCTGACACCCACATTAATATCCGAACTACGAGGACTTTAATCCATGTCAAGGCATGGTATGTTGGAATCCTCCCTGAGGTTCAATCCCAACAATCATTGGCCCCAACCGTCTCTGTGTCGTTGTGATAAGCCCCAATTTTCACTTGAACTATGTGGTCTTTGATCCATTTCAAGGCATGGTATGTAGGAAGCCTTTCTGAGGTTCAATCCCACCATCCACCTAGTCCAAGGACCTTCTTCACTTAGGTTCTCTGACACACCACCGTCCAACATGATGTTAAACTGCATCCCAATCTAGTGGTAAGCCATTGTGACCCTACCACCAGTTGTTCCGACACCCCTTTGTGTTAGTATAACAACCCCTTTTCCCAAAATACGTGGACTTTGATCCATGTCAAGTCATGGTATGTTGGAAGCCTCACGAGGTGCAAGACCACCACCCATTGGGCCAAGGTCCTTTTCACGCAAGTTTTCAAGCGCTCAACCTGAACTACATGGTCTTTGATCCATGTTAAGGCATGGTATATAGGAAGCCTCGTGAGGTTCAAGCCCACCACCACATGGTCATTCTGACCACATTCACGTCAGTTGTTCCAACACCTTGGGCAGCCTAGAGTGTAACTCCCACACATCCATCCCGAACTACGGGGATTTTGATCCCCTACCACGAGGATATGTAGTAAGTCTCTTCGAGACTCAAGACCATCACCATTTCCATATCCATGATGGCTCTATTTCATTCCTCCTTCACTCCATGTAATTCTCCATCATCCATCCTAATTATTACCCGGTCTGCCACATCCCGATGTGATCACGCCACCCCATTCCCTACCACATCATTCGGGAAGCCGCTGATGGGCTGGCTCCAGTGTCGGCATTCCCTCAAGGGGGATTCCTCAATTTGATCCACTCTAGCTGGTGTTCTGATCAGGCCGATATGTCTCTGCTGGATGTTAAACTTGAATAATACCATGTGTTAAACATGGGAAGCTGAGGAAAACCTCAGATACATGTCTATGGCATATGATTTCCTATGCTCAATGTGGGATGCCTCGAGATTCCGTGCCCTTTACAAGCCCTATAATAAGAGAGAAAAGATAGACATGCCAATTCCCTAGTGTTCATACACTTTAATGATGCCTCAACATGACTACTCCCCCGACTGAAGGTTGATGCCCTGACTGGACCCTTTGGAATGTTCTGAAAGAATAAGTGTAATTTATCGACATCCATAGAAACATGTAACTGGGAAGAGTTTAATGAACAACGTATTAAATCTATGAGGGAGACACATAATTGGTGATGAGTTCTGAGGAGGAATCCATAGAAGGAAGAACCGACATCCCATCATCCCAGTTTCGATCATGGAGAAGACGTCCCTGAATAAGGAGCGACTGTTGCCTGCCTTTGGAAATAGGGAATGAGGGGCAACACAAAAGCCGCGCCTGTCACGCCGTAGCAGACAGACACGTGCACCCCGGCGAAAGCGTCAGAAACATATAATCTCACCAAATATCAAATAAAAGGGAAGATAATATAAAAACTAATATCATTAGTTCCCTTTTACTACTTCTCATAAGCTTGTTTCTTTTCCCTAAAGTTTCACTTTTTGAGAATCTCACTCGAAAAGGGTAGCCCATAGACACCTTAGCAAAGAGAAATGAAAAGAACCTTGTGAAACACACCACCACATCTACATAAACCAATGTAACTTGGTAGTTTCTGAGATCAACCACAACTCTCATTACATTTATTTTTCTTTGGGTATTATTCCTAAATCCTTCACAACCCATACACAAAGTAAGGATCTACAAGACATCCCAACCCATGAAAAGTATACCTTCACTACTCATTAGGAATATATATCCAAAATGCATGTGTGATAAATCACCACAAGCCATTACAGCCCACTACACACATGTATGGGGTCTACATACATCTATGAAAACCATCACATGTAACTACCCAGAGAAGAGAACATTTCCAAAGGGGATAGTCATCCATGTTTCCTCCCTCTAGGATTTTGGGTGAAACACCACCCCCATGACTCAGAATCATTAGGTTGTTAGTTTCCATAAATAATATGGTGGATTACCATATTAAAGGACATAAATTACATTATATTATATAGATCACAACCACACTATGGAAAAAACCTAGTCTCATATACAACTGCAACTAACATCTCTCGAACTCCCAACTTCCACTGCTAAGACATGATAACCTTTAAGCACACAACCATTTAAAAAGATTCAATAAATTAATTTATATAGTTTTATCGATTTTAGTTTATATGAATTATTTATTAACCATCCATTAACCATTAACAGTTTCCAAATTACATTTCATGAGCATCTCAAAAAATATATATTCCCTCCAAGCATAAGGAAATTGAGTCCACAGATTATCAGAATTACAACCACAAAATTGTATCCCAGTAAGATCCATCTCTATGGGTAAAATATTTTTTATTTTATAAAAAAATTACATTACATATTACCAGTTATTCAAAGAAAACGTTATTAGGTTCCAAACGTAGGGAGCTCTACATGGGGAATATATGACCTACACATCGATTCTTTGCCTCCAATAGTATGATAGTTGACTCAACCAACCACGAGAATCTAAACACAAAAATCACATGGAATAACCCACACATGTATTTCATATATTGGAAAGAGAGTAAAAAATACCATATACATCATGTTGTGGGGAAAATAATGATAATAAAAAACAAAATGGTCTTCAGTTAATCAAATGATTAAAATAAGCACCCTACATTTATATCAAATGTTAATGCCAAATTCAACAAATTGTTTCATCATTACTATCCTCCTAAACACCAATATGCATATATTGATGCATCCCTCTACTCCAGGCATCAACATTTAACTAAAAAAATGGGTCTCCATACCCATCAAAGAAAAAAAATCCATCTACAATCATTTATCTCATGCCCACATCTCATCCAGGCCTCCCCGCCCCTTATATTACAACATCCTTCGAAGATTAGCCATCCCAGGCTCACATAACATCCCTAGAAGCATGAAAAATTTTAGAAACTAGGACCCTGGACCTATATAAAGGAATCCATCATTCACACATAATAAGATCTCATGGATCCCAAGAACAAGGAACATGTTCTTTACATGAAATCGGGAAACTCGAAACCTACAAAGCCATTATCTATTATCACACAATAGACTATTTATTCCATATTTAATTATATGATTCATTAATCACTGGTTTCAACTATGAAAAACCTATAAAACAGCCTACCTTAAGAAATAATAAAATTAATTAAAAATTTAATTTAACAAGGATATAATTATTTTTATATAAAAGAATCATCATGCTTCAGGTTCATTATACAATTACATTAAACATACACATTTTCATCTACTTGATTAACATTAAATTACAACAACCAAAAAAAGTGGATCGCTATAACCTGAATCTTTATATTTTATCCAGTAAATTATTTAATCATTATGTCATTAAATTCATTGAAAATTTCCATCAACAACAATAGAAAAACCCAAGAAAGTCCAAGATATCACACTATCTAGAAAATCAAGAGGAAAAATGTTATCACGAAACCAACAAAAACATCAAAAATTGATCAATACTAGTTCTTTATTCTTTTTCATGTAATGGTTATTTAATTTCATTAAAATCCAATGGCTAAATCATTATAACTCTAAGGTTAAATTTTAAAAAATAGAGAAGCAATGAATCCTCCATATAAAAAGGTCATTAATTTTATTCTTATGAGAAAAAGGCAAACAATAGGTCTTTGAGATACTCTCCCACAAGACATGGATCTATCTAGATATTCCATAACACCACCACACAAAAACAAACTGGGAGAAATCCCATTAGATCCATCGGTAAGAAACCTCCCTCTCATTGTGAGTATATATGAGAGGAAATGAGACCAAACAAGAATAAACTACTATAAAATGAATGAAAACACTCTATGGAAAAAACATAGGACACAATGGTTTGAATATTGAAGCCTGAGATTGATTCTTTTCAAAGGAATCTCAAAAATGATGAATAAGAGACTATCGATTCTCCTAGGAGAAGTGATATGGAAGCTACAGATGTAGGGTTTGACAACCATAATTGTAGTGAAATCACATAAAACATTACCCCATGAGGGTATTACATGATGGGTAACTACCTTTCACAACATGTAATGTGTCAATGCCAGTTTTGCTGAAAAACATTAACCATTCGATTTTATTTTATTTTTCATACCCTAATATAATAAATGACATGAATCCTAGTTTATCAACATGAAATTCTTATACACCTTGTGAAACCAACATTCACACTCTAAAATATCCCTGATCCCAGTTTTCTTCACTGAAACTCCTCTTGACTTCCTATGATCGTCCTCTGAGTTCTACATGCCTCATGAACATGAAAAATGGGTTATCTTCATGGATCCAAGCCCATACATGAGATCACTTTAAAAAAACATATTTCCATATAGAATCCAAAACCAACCCATATGGGAAATAAAAATGGGATTCATCAGAATAATCACCCCATGAGATACTTCTCCATGTTATCGCCACCACATGGGCTCGACAATCAACCCATGGGATCAATGTTAAACAATGAAACTACAAAAACTAGCTAATAAAAACTCTCTTTGGATAGATACCACACAAAATATAGAAATCCCCAAAAATCAACAAGATAAATCCATCTCACATAAAAAAATGGGCCTACATCCACAAAAAGAATTGTGTTAAAAGGGAAGATATAAACAACATACAGATCTGTGTACAATGTTCATTTCTACGACTCACTTTACTAGGTACTCTCTTCCATGCCACAATGCACCAAAAGATATGAACCAAAGGGATAGAACGCCCATTCCACACCTTCTCATAATGTTCCTAGATATTTATATTTCTCTCTTCAAAGGTAACATCATCATCGACATTTATTTCTTCCCAATATATTACATAAGAGTTATCATAATGAAAATGATGGATCTATGAGATGTGGGAAAACATCATGTATCATGATCATCTTTGGTGGAAGTGCTACAATGAACGCCATGGATCCAAATGGAACCAACACCATGAATGGGCCAACAATCTGGAAATATGTATTACTCCCTCGAAAAAATATTCATTTCCCATGATGAGTAGTCACCTTCAAAATTACATAATCCACAACATAGAACTCCAGAGTTCACCTCCTATGATCGACATAGGTTTTCTGATAATACTGTGTAGCCTTCAACCTCTTAAAATCACTTGAACCATATCTTTTGAATTCTTCTTTATTTCGAGACTGAGAATTGTGATTCTTCAACCCAGTCCAGCATTAAAAAAAACATGAATGGTCGGATATAAAATTCTTCAAATGATAACATATAGAGGGGGGAGTTACTACTATTGTTGTAAAAGAACTCCTCAAAGTGAAGGTGACTCATACACGGACCTCCCAAATCCAAAACACAATAGTGAAACAATTATTTGAGGATTTGGATAGTAAACTCTGTCTAGTCATCTGTTTTTTGATGAAAAGGAGTGATAAAGAATAGATGTGTACCAAATTCATGATGAAGACCCCTCCACACCCTGGTGGTAAAACGAAGATCTCAATCGGAAATGGTAAACCTCGAGACTTTGTGGGGTCTTACCACCTTCCAGAATTTCTCAAATACTCTATAACACCGATCAAACAAAATACAATCTAGATCATTTCTATTCAATTCAATCAATTGAGTCTAATCCTGATATAAATTATATATGAAACATCTATAATATCATATAATACCACAAAAACATTGCACCTTCACCACAATCTTAGGGGCTACCCAAGGCATAAATACTTCTATATTTGATGGATCCATAGACACTCTCTGATGGGATACAACATTCCCTAATAAAAATATTCTATAGCCCAAACCTCACACTTAGAAAACATCCAAAAGAGTTGTTTATAAATAAGAACTCCCAAAATGGAATGTAGATGCTCTATATGCTCCTCCTCAGACATGGAGTACAAAACTATGTCATTGATGAAAATGTATATGAAATTATCAAGGAAATCTGAAAACACAATGTTGATTATCCCCATGAACACACCTAGAGAATTCTTCACATTGAATGGCATCACAAAATAACTTGTAATATGCATGAAGACAACAGAAATCAGTCTTTGGGATATCCTCATCTATTACCCTCATCAGACAATATCCTAACCATAAAAATGTGATCAATAACAAACTTTCACCCTTTAGTTTATCAAATAAATCATTAATTTTCATAAGAGGATATTTTTTTTTCACTATCACATGAATCAAGATACAATAATCGATACAAAACTACAGACTTTCATAAGCCTTTTTCATAAAAAATGGGGAACCCTACTGTGAAACAATCACCTGAACAAAACCATTGTATAAAAAACCATCTAGCCACATACAAATTTCTCATTGCGCAAAAGGATCCATACTCTAAGAAAAAATCGAGATATGGTACATGTCATTGTGTAGTTGAATCTTGAACTCGATCTCTCGTCAAGGTGGTAAAACTACACCCTAATCCATAAATGCCTGAGGGTAATTTTTTACGACCATGGGAAATATGGGCTTTTAATCAACTAAAAAATTTAAGGATCAGCTTTTCCATCAAGGATGTCAAATTCATAACATGCCTCATACATATCTAAGGGTATCTCTCATGGATAAACACTTCTGACTCTCTATCAGTATAAATAAATTTAAACTTCCTCATGAAAAAATCCATTATTACCTACAATGAATAAAAAAAAACCTATTCCATGGTTTATGTCATATTTTTATATCTGTAAACATTTAAAATCCCTCTAAGATCAATGTTGTCTCAACACTAGCTCACAGTTTCAATCATATTTAAACAAGTCAGCTCAACCTCTAGGAAGTGTAATCAATGCTAAGGGAACTTGAATCATCTCTACCTAATTTCCCAAATCATGGATAGGGGCATGTGATATGATAGAGTGCATAAAACGGGATAAAAAGGCATGTATGTAAGTATAAAATGGGAAATGTGTACCTAAAATGAAATCTGGGTCACCTGGTGCTGGAAACTCTAAAGATGAAGCTATCCATGACCTAATATGTGGCCTCTCATACCCTACTAAAGACCAACTCCATGGAATTTGTCTTCTCTCTGATGATGAGGAAAGACTGAGGGACATCTTCCACCTACCCCATTTTACCCATGCTGATACCAAACTCTAGAAAACTTCTTCTACTGAATCAAGTTGAACTACCTCAATAAAGGAAGATGAGAAGACCTACTAGAGCATGATGAATGCATAGAATGTTCATGAACTCAGTGCACTTATGACCTCATATTTCTCAAGAAAATCATGTGTCTGATCCTTTGGCATTGGTCTAAAAGACTATTACCCTAGAAAAAACATGTCATTGAGGGAAGAGACCTACCCCTTATGATAAATATCTATTCTATCCTGACAACTAGGAACCCCAAATCAGATATTGGGTATTTGAGAAATCTTGAAGACTCTGATTGTGTGAAAATATAGCTATGGATAACATCTTATCAATAACCTATTCTCTTACAATTACCTTGAGATATGTATTCATCATAAACGGGGTGAATTCGCACTTGATTTCTATATGAATAGCCTCCTTGAAATGCCCTGTCCTTTCCTCCTAACCGAGAAAAAAGTCCAAAGCATATCACAAAAGTTTACTAAAATAAATCCTGAACTATCGCACACTAAAGCTCCCCTACTGATGGGTAAGCAGCTACTAGCGACTAGCTGCCTTCGCGGTCGATGAAAATGCATGTCTCTAAATAGTTCTCAGAACACCTCTCATGATAATATCAACTATAAGGACCCAGCCTCAAAACATTACTCTATTTTGAATTAAATGAATAATTTACATTAATGATCTTTTCAGGTCTAGTGTTTTAGAGAATCAGGACATTTAATTTACATCTCAAAATATTACAAAGTATACACTTCTACTGAGTTTCAATTTTTTCAAATTTTTTTTAAAAAGAAACATGTATAGTTCCATGTTTTATATATCATGTCTTTCCATGACCCCATCCTTGACATTATTCATCTTTATGTCCTGTAGAAAACATTTCAAAAAATGGGATGAGCATAAAAAGATCAGTAAGGAATAAAAAATGAACGAAACTATTAGTTTTTTAAAACAATTAGTAAACCATGAATACTTTAACATAAATAATACTTTTCAACTTTATGATGTAGTAAATAGACTTCACTGAATAAAAGATCACTACATACCCTTTTGTAAACAAAATATTACCCATATTAATCACACATAACATATAAAGGTAACTTGGAACATAAACATACTTAAATGGAATAACCACACGGTCGACTTCCACAGATGTCACTAAATATAATAGTCATAAATACAACTTCCATACCCAATGAATTGGAGGTTATAACATAGCCACCCATCCTAGTATTCATTACACCACCCTTCATTTGGTTTATCATTTAACCACCCATCATATTATGAAGTAACATTGTAAAATCATAAGATATAAAAGAAATATAATGAAAAGAAAACATCTCCACATTTCAATCAAAATATATCACTTAAATATATTGAAATTACAAATCCATTATCAAAACCATTTTCAATAAAAAAAAATACATAATAGAGTATATAGTATTTATTTTCATTTAAAAACATTACGTCTTGTTGAGGAAGCCAAAGATCAAATAATACTCGCGATGGTGGAAAGGTCACTGTCACCGCGTACGTTAAAAGGAACCTTCGTTTTTTCCATTTAGTAAAAAGCTTCGTAGAAAAAGGTTCCCTTTGAAAGAAATGAAATTTCAAATGTTTTTATATAGCATATAAAATAAATTATTGTATTAAAACCAAATATTCCTCAATGAAATGAGATTGAGACGAAGTCCATTACAAAGATGGAATCCTTTGATTGAGGAGAAATCAATTACATAATTATGTGTGTAAAAAATAAATACACCCAATATGAGTGGATATTAAGTGTAAAACAATATTAGGTCATCCACACATATTCATAGTATGACATAATCAAGAAGTAGAGGTTTAACCCAAAGAATTTAAATAGGGTTAAGATATTCCCTTACAGAAATTAAACAGCCTAATGGCGTCACATTAAAATTCAGAAAAGGAGTTGATGAGAGATAGAAAGGGTATATCATCACATGGACATAAACTTTATAGAAATAAGTATATATAAGAACATATCCCAACATTATGAAGATGTAAATTAAAATACCTAAGAAAAGAAGTCTTTTAAAAAGAGGTGGGTGAAAGGTTCCCTTACAGACTTGGGAAACTTTCGAAACATACACCCAAGAACGAAGGACTATACAAAATCAATGTAAACACCCATAAATTAAATTATATTACAAAAAGATTATAATAATAGGAATTACATACACCACTAAATGGAGATAGTGACATATATATCAAGAATCTCATGGGAATAAATAGTGAGATAAAAACACTTACCTCAGTGTAATGAATCGAGTCGTATGATCAAAACATAATAAGACCAAATGAATCACATAATACCATGAATATAAATAGAATAATGATATTATAAATAAAATTTACATACACAATAAACCAAATAAAATAAATAATTGGAGAACAGTGGATATCTCACGAAATTAAAAGTGAGATTAGAAATCCCCATACAATAATTCGGTAGCCTAACGATGCTACTTAAACATTCTTAAAATTAATTGATGAGAGAAATAGGGGGTATATATAATTCCCCAACCTTAAACCATACGTAATCATGAATTAAATGAATAATTAACATTGAGGATCTTTTCAGGTTTAGAGTTTTAGAGAATTAGATCATAAATCTAGCATTACATTCAACATTTAAACAACGTGGTTACATAAAAGATAATATTCATTTTTTCCCACAGACGGAAACATATTTAAAACAAATAATGGATTCCTTCATGACACTTCCTTGACCCTACCATCACATCATGTACATTTCTATTGAGTTGTGAAAAATATTTCAAAAAGTTGGGATGAGCATAAAAAGCTCAATAAGGGATGTAAAAGTACGAAATGAAAACATTAGTCCATGTATGAAATCATACTTTACTCATAAAAAATAATCACATTAACATACCTCCTCAAATAAATCATATAAATCATAAGAAATACAGGTAACTTGAGGCATTCATAACATTATTACGTAGGGAGTAACCATCTTGGTTATGTTTGGAATACCCATCACAGTATATTCCCTAAATCTCTTTGGAGAAACCTTAACATTTTACTCCTTCGCGTTACCCAATGCATTGGAGAGATATATCGGGCTCACCCACCCTTAGTTTATCACGGAACCACCCATCTTCATAACAATTCCCAAGAACCATAACACAATCATATCACATAAAACATGCATAAAGTTAACATATCATTTCCACATTTCAATCACAAGATATCAATACCACACATTGATATAATAAAAATGTTATCGAAACTGTTTTCAATACCAAAATAAAATAAAGTTAAAACATGGTATTTATTTTTCATTTAAAAACATGTTATGGAATGTAGAGGAAGCCGAAGCTCAAATAATGGTCAGAGCGGTGGAGAAGTCATTGTCACTGCATATGTACGACAAAAACATTCCCTTTTGTCGTTTAGTAAAATGCTTCGTATTAAAAAGATTCGTTTTGAATAACAGTAAAAGTCAAAGGTGTTTATACACCGTATAAAAGAAAGTTGTATATAAAACAAAATATGACTCAATGTATGGAGATTGAGATGACGTCCCATACAAAGATGGTATCCTTGGATTAAGGATAAATCAATTACATAATTATGTGTGAAAAACTAATACACCAAATATAAGGGGATATTAAGTGTACGAAAATCATAGTTCATTCACACGTATTCATAGAACTACATATTCAAGGAGTAAAAGTTTATCCCAGAGAATCAAAATTTGGTTAAGAAGTTCCCTTGCAAAAAATCGACTGCCTAACGGCATCACTTCCAACTTCAGAAAATGAGTAGATAAGAGATTAAAAGGGTATCTCACCACTTGGACATAAAATTTACATCAATAAGGATATAGAAGAACATATCCAAACATTACAATATGTAAATTAAAAGACTCGACAAAAGAAGTCTTTTAAAAAGAGGAGGGTGAAAGGTTCCCTTACCGACTTGGGTATCTTTCGAAACATACACCCCATGAAAGAAGGACAATGAAACATTGATGTAAATACTCATAAACGAAAGTATATTACAGAAAGAGTAGAATAATTGGAAGTACATATACCACTAAAATGAAATGGTGGAAAATGTAGCATAAATATCATGGGAATAAAAGTGAGATGAAAAATCCCTTATGAAAACTCGGCAGCTTAACGACACCACTTAAAACATCCAAAAATGGATTGATGAGATCAAATAGGGTCTCTCATCATATTAACAAAAAATGTATAGCAAGTGGAATATAAAAGAATACCCCCCAACATAAAAAATAGTATATTAATAGAAGTGACATAAAAGAGATTACTTAAAAAAGAAAGAGAGAGGTTGGATCTCTTACGAAAATTCGGCAGCCTAACGACGCCACTCAAAACTTCCAAAATGGATTGATGAGAGAAAATAGGGTCTCTCATCACATGAAAATAAAAAAGTACAGAAATAGTAATATAAAATAGCATCCCAATCGTTATAACTATTTACTTAAAATTAATGACATAAAAGAGTATACTTACAAAGAAAGAGAGGGGTAGGATCCCTTACCTCGTGTCCGACATGACTCGATTGTTCTTTAATCTACTTTAAATCGGGTAACTCTTTTTGATTTGAGCTCAAAGGCTTCCTTGTAAATGATTATTCCCAAAGGTGTGGCTTCAATGATGAATATAGGGATGTGGAGAGATAAAATGTGCAGGGGTTGGCCGAGCCAAAGGCTTGAGAGGTGTGGGTAAGGTGGTAGAGGTGTGGGCCTTTTATTAGAGGAGAGGAGGGGCACTCTTGGAAAGTTATAAAATGTCACTTTATTATAAAATAATTTTCGTATTTTAAAGGTCCCAAAATTATATATTTCTAGGATAAGGTGATAAGAGTTCGAAATCCACCCATCCAATAGGTTTTTGACATGTGTAGGTCTTAGATATTACATTATTGTTTTATTTTATTTAAATTGTTAAATAATGAGGTAATCGTTGCATCATCATGGTGTCATAAATAATTTCATTTATGTAATGTCTAAAAATTATAAAAAAAATATAATGATGTAGGAAATATTATTATCTTTCTAATGAATATTTATAGTCAAAAATATGACTTTTATATCCCCATTTAATAATTGTTTTAGTAAAAATACTCATATTTGTGACATTTTTTTTAACTTTAAATAAATAGTTATTTATGTCATTTTCCTTCCATGGGGTCCCCAAGTTGACTCATGGATTTTTTTGGTCAGCCATGAAACATAAAATGAGGGTAGGGCATGTGTCTAGGTCATTTCATAATATTAAAACATTATTTTTGCCTCAAATTACACTAATTACCTTTAATCGCGATTAATAAAACTTAAAAGTTACTATTTACCAAAAATTATTTTAATCTCATTGAACAAAATTTTACTTATTAATTATAACCATGTATGTTGTATTTTTGAAAATCAAATCATAGAAGTAGCAATGTTTCATTTAAACGAAAAATCATTTTTTAAACTACCTCTTAGTGGTTTCACTATTCATCAAAAATTGAAGTTTTTCAGAAAAATACCAAAAATTCACCCTAAGATATATTTGATATTCCGAATTCAAAAATGATGTCTATTTTATGAAATTAAAAACTTATAAGTTGCATTAATTAATTTAATAATTAATTCCCGCTTTCAAAATAAACATCGTGTTTTTAAGAAACAATATCAATTAAATGATTGACACTAGTTTAAGTCCAATTTCAAAGTGAAATTAATTTAAATGACCACAATTGGATTAAATGGTAAAAATATATTCTAAATAAACTTTAATCTCAATTTAAAATATAGTCTATCCATATAAGTAAATCAGGATAAAAGGAGGTTTTGAATAAAAATGCAACATTTTCAATAAAAATGATCTTTATCCGAAAAATAACAAAACATTACACAAAGTAAATATTGATGTCCGGATTCTAAAGAAGGATTTTATTTTGTCAAATAAAAAATATAATATTTTCAAAATTATATTTAAAAATGGTTCTCCATCAAAAGGCGGTTAATCGACCTTTTAATGAATATTAGAAGATTTATGCTCAAAATTGGATTCATTTGCATTTTAAGCCTCTAACATTTATTAAATAAAAGTAAAAATATTTGACAATCATATATAATCATTATGTAGTACGTTCCATTCTTTCCTTCCATTACAATGGCTTGGAGTTAACTACCATTTAAAATAATATTATTTTATTATTGGAGTGGATCATAAGATTTCAAGGAAACTCGTTGTTGCGTATTGGGTTCCCGATCGAGCATAGTGTTCCCTTAAAAGTAATATTAATATTTTATTCACAAATATGGATAAATATGAAAATTTAAAATTTTATATTTACCTAGGGTGTTACATCCTTCCCCCCATTTGGGAATTTCTTCCTCGTATTTTTAAAAATTGGGCTTGGAAACTTCATTGAAAATCCAAAATCGGAACAAGAGTTAGTAAAACTATCACTTTAAAATAATGAAAGAGAACTACAAAGGTCACCCGAGTAATGCTATACTAGGATTCCATGTAGGAAAACATGGACATGGAGGAGAAAACAAAGGGTCATGTTTCGAGGGAGAGTGATAGAAAACATGTTTAGGAGAAATTTAACCACCAGAAAATCACAAACTTGTGATGGGTTAAACGGTATTTGATTCCCCAGTAAGAAAAATTAACAGACAACATTTTTGTTTTTAGGTTACTTTTCATTGAAGAATTTATTTATGAGCGTAACTATAACATAATGAAACACACATACTTGCCATGTTGACTTTCAACTTTTACTTGATTTCATACACGAACTCATATTTTCTCCAAAAGAGGAGTATTTAGGATGCCTTGTTTACATTAAGAGAGCTATAATCAACTTCTAGAGAATCACCTAATCCACAAAAGAGAACTATAAACATCCCATGTCTTTAGACCATAACCAAAACTAAAACCAAAAAGGTTAGTATGATATCAGATAATGCCCAAAAAGTATAATCCTTTATAAAAAGGAAATCTATTCTTAATCTCCTAAATTTGTCCAATAAGACCCAAAGTTCAACGAAGACCAAAAGTAAACCAAACTAAAATTGAAACCCAAATATTTGAAGGATTTAATCACATAGTCTTCCAAGTTAAATCGTAACATTTATATCCAAACAACATAAGTTGATCTTAAAGAATCATATTGAAAAGTAATTAAACTAATCACATATCCTCCATGATAGGTTAATAATTTCCATAGATAACCCAAAATAAAATTACTCTTGATTCCTAAAATCATCTAACTAAAAATAATTAGTCAAACTAACCAGGTACTTCATGTAGTCCAGTGGTAGGCGATAAATACTAGTCACACTTTGGTTGTGGGTTTGATTCCCACATCTTTGTTTGACGCGACGGGTTGTCACACGGTCTGCATGTTGTCCCTTTTCCAAAACTACATAATTCATAAAAAATTCCCCAAAACGAGATAAAATCTTCAAAAAAGATCATAACATATTTTATCCTCAATTTTATCTCATGCCTTTCATTTTCCATCATATCATAGAGTAACCCATAATTTCCTAAAATGTAGGGATCATATAAACCCATATGGTTACCTTTATAATTATTACCTAAACTTCCACATCGAGTTGGTCATCTCGTACATGATGCATTAGATAACTCAACATGGTTAAAGTGGTTGATCATGACTCCTTGATTGTTGGTTTAGCACAACCATGAGATTTCTCATTGAATCCCCCATTTCATCCTGTCTCTTAATCAGAGAACCACCACAGTTTCCATCAAACCCATTTTCACTTTAGTGCCCACTAGATCCATCAATTTACTAAAAATAGAAATGTCAGTGTACATATATCAACAAAATAATCATGTACTAATGAGGAAGATAAACACTAAGATATACTTACTCATTCACATTATCTAAAAAATATGACTCTTTCTGAAATCCTAGCCATTATGGTAATGTCAATTATGCTTATAGAATACCCTAACCTCTAATGTTATCTAAAACAACCTCTAATAACAACTATAAGGCCCGAAAATTAAACCTTAATCTTGAATAAAATAAATAATTCACATTGAGGATCTTTTCAGGTTTATAGTTTTAGAGAGTTAGATCATAAATCATGCATTACATTAAACATTTAAACAAAGTGGTTACATAAAATATTGTATTAATTTTTTCCCATCGACAGAAACATATTTAAAACAAAAGATGGATTCCTTTATGAAACTTCCTTGACCCTATCATCATATCATTTACCTTTCCCTTGACATGTAAAAAACATTTCAAAAACATGGGATGAGCATAAAAATCTCAATAAGGTATGTAAAAGTACGAAATGAAAACATTTTTCCATGTATGAAATCATACTTTACACATAAAACATAATCTCTTTTACATACCTCATCAAATAAATCATATAAATCATAAGACATAAAGGTAACTTTAGGCATTCATAACATTCTTACGTAGGGAGTAACCCTCTTGGTTACGTTTGGAATACCCGTCACAGTATATTCCCTAAATCTCTTCAGAGAAACCTTAATGTTTAACTCCATCACGTTACCCAATGCATTAGAGAGATATATCGGGCTCACCTGCCATTAGTTTATCACGGAACCACCCGTCTTCATAATAATGGACAAGAACCATAACATAATCGTATCACTTAAAACATGCATAAAGGAAACATAACATTTCCACATTTCAATTTCAAGATATCAATACCACACATTGATATAATAAAAACGTTGCCAAAACCATTTTCAATACCAAAATAAAAGAAAGGTAAAACATGGTATTTATTTTTCATTTTAAAAAAATTTATGGATTGTAGAGAAGCCGAATCTCAAATAATGGTCACGGCTGTGGAGAAGTCGTTGTCACCACATACGTACGACAAAAACATTCCCTTTTTTAATTTAGTAAAATGCTTCGTATAAAAAAGATTCCTTTTGAATAATTGTAAAAGTCAAAGGAGTTTATACCCCATATAAAAGAAAGTTCTGTATAAAACAAATATGCCTCAATAAATGGAGATTGAGATGAAGTCCCTTACAAAGACGGTATCCTTGGATTATGGATAAATCAATTACATAATTATGTGTGACAAACGAATACATCAAATATAAGTGGATATTAATTGTAAAACAATCAGAGGCCATTCACATATATTCATAGAACTAAATATTCAAGGAGTACAAGTTTATCCCAAAGAATCAAAATTTGGTTAAGAAGTTCCCTTGAAAAAATTTGACAGCCTAACAACGTCACTTCCAACTTCAGAAAATGAGTTGATAAGAGATTAAAAGGGTGTCACATCACTTGGAAATAAAATTTACATTTATATGGATATAGAAGAACATATCCCAACATTACAATATGTAAATAAAAAGACCCAACAAAAGAAGTTTTTTAAAAAGAGGAGGCTGAAAGGTTCCCTTACCGACTTGGGTATCTTTCAAAACATACACACCATGAAAGAAGGATAATAAAACATTGATGTAAATACTCATAAACTAAAGTATATTACCCAAAGAGTAGAATAATGTTCAGTACATATTACAATAAAAGTAAATGGTGGAAAATGTAGCATAAATCTCATGGGAATAAAAGTGAGATGAAAAATCCCTTACGAAAACTCGACAGCCTAACAGCGCCACTTAAAACTTCCAAAAATGGATTGATGAGATCAAATAGGGTCTATCATCATATTAACATAAAATTTACAGCAAGAGTAACATAAAAGAACATCCCGCAACATAAAAAATAGGATCTTAAAAGAATTGAAATAATGGAGAGTAGTAAAAAAGAAAGAAAGAGGTTGGATCTCTTACGAAAATTCGGCAGCCTAACGGCGCAACTCAAAACTTCCAAAATGGATTGATGAGGGAAAATAGGATCTCTCATCATATGAACATAAAAAATTATAGTAAGAGTAATATAAAATAACATCCCAATCATTAGAAAGATTAGCTTAAAAGGTATGACATAAAAGAGTATACTTAAAAAGAAAGAGAGGGGTAAGATCCATTACCCAGTGTCCAACATGACTCGACCATTCTTTAATCTCCTTTAAATCGGGTAACTCTTTTTTATTTGAGATCAATGGCTTCCACACTTCGCGTGCCCTTTATTGGGACCCTCATCCCCTTTCATGTTTCGAGGGACCCCCTAAGAGTATGGATGCTCGACCTATGGTCCACCTGCTATCCTAGGCCAACATCCCGAAAGACTGATCAAATATATTTGAGTTAGGCCCCGTGTTGTGAACATGGTCAATGGGCGACCCTCATTTGTCGTCCCCATTTCAGGCTAACGCAGTAAGGATACAGTTTTTCCACTACGGTTGACTGTTTCCCTTTATTGTCACACCACCGTCACAATGTTTCAAATCATGGGTATCATGATTCACACTTCCCATTCCCACCTATTCAGACTGATTTTAGTGCCCCTGGCGTTGCACCGTTCATGCACAAGAGCGCGCTGAAAAAACGGTAATTCGGATGTTCTTCTCCGTCCATGTCAACTATTTCCAAAAAATCCAGACCGGTTATCCAAACCCCGGGTGTCCAAAGCTTGGTTTACCCTCCTATTATTGGATGGGATGTTGAGGCGACTATCTCTTGTTTCTTACATCGAGCCCGACCCACGTGAGCATAGGGAATTGTCGTTAGATATCCCACAAACATTGTAAGGATGCAAAATGAAGCAGTGCTGTAATGTGGAGGTCGCAGAGCTTCGCGGATCGAGAGCATAAAATGAAATAGTCACAATGAAGGAAAATGACAAGAGAGGTCAGACCCCTATTTATAGGCAACAACCCCTGTGCTTTATGGGGCCTCCAACCCGCTCGGAGCTTCACGGTGCATCCAGATCCCGCTGCTCCTGCCTGCCCTGTGCACCTTCTTCACGAGTCAGCATCGCGAATCGCCAATAATTTTGGCGATTTCCATCAGACATCGACCCTTGGTCCCCCCGAGGCTACAAATCTGAGAGGGGGAATTTTTTGGTGCTAAAATATTGGACGAAAAGAATGAATAAAAAAGGAGGCCCCAGTTTCCTTCCTTGCGAATCCCCAATGCGAAGTCCCCCTAGCTACTCACCCTCTACGAAGCACCAGAGGCGGTAACGCTCCGTGAACACCCTGACATTTGCGAGCCCACCGAGAAGCACTAGAGGCTGTAACGCTCCGCGAACTCCCTGGCGTTCGAGAACCCTCTACAGAGTAGTGGTGGCGGTAACCCTCCGCGAACTCAGTTGACAGTCGCGACCCGCCGCAAAGAATCCAAAGCCCCCTTCGCACCGCGTGAGCTCTGCATCACTGCGCCTCTTGCTTATAAATACTGAGATCCCCATGATCTCTTCAGATGGACTATCTGAGCTTTCGGCTTCTCATCTCCTGAATCGCGAAGCACACTTTGCTCTTGGAATCATGAGCTCTGCGAGGTATTGTTTCTTTGCGAAAGGCCTTCCCCTTGTCTCTTTTTGAGCCCCTCTTCCATGAGGGATGCCCTTCGTGAAGCCTAAGGGAATTCTTGAAGGAAGGGGATTCCCAAAGGAACTCAAGTAGTCGCAGAGTGTTTATGCTTCGCAAAACACCAATCCTGTACACATGACCCACATGCCAAGGCAGGGTCATTGTACTTCGCGAAGCGCACTGCTTCACAGAACCTTGCTTCGCGAGGCACCTCTGCTTCGCGAGGAAATGTTCCACGAACACCCTTCCACTTCGCGAAGCACCTCCCACTTGAATCTCTGCCCCATGATAAGGAAAAGGTACTCCACTTCGTGAAGCACACCCCTTTGCATGTGCCCTCCACTATGCAAAGCAGCCGAGCTCCGTAAGGCCCCTTCCTGTGGACCCCTCTGCTTGGTAATTCCTCTTCCTGTGTGAACCTCCAGGTTTACACGGTGTGATTTAAAATTCCCCTAGACGACACCAACAGTAGTGTTGCTTCGCCTAATGATTTTTTGCATGGGAACGTTAACAGCTATTTCTTCTCTACATAGCCATGCTAACGTGGACCCCTCGATGGTTTTCTCTAACACCCCCATTCTACACGGCCTTGCCGATGCCTTCTCTCCCACAAGGAGCAGATGGTACTGGTAATGTAAGACATAGGGGTGTGGAGTAAACCCACCTCATCTGAGCTACAGGACGTTCAACTGCCAAGAACCTTGTCCTCAACACATGACGTTAAACTGTGACCCGACCCTGTGCCTCGCACGCAGGGTCCCCCCCGTCTCGGACATTCTTTACGCCCTCTGGTCCCCACAGGGGATGATATCCTCCTTCTGGGAGGGTATTTGTCCACGGGGAAGGACAACCACCATGGTGTAAGCCCCCTAGCCCCTCATGTAAAAGGTATCACCCATGAACCTTCGTACTTCCTCACCGCCAGGTCCAGGGGAGGGCATGATAGGGAATGAAGCACTTCCTTCCTTCGATCCCATATCACTCTCCCCATGTGCTTTGTCACTCTTGGGACTCCATCCTGGGGTATGTACTAGTACTATGGGCCACCCAACGCGTAAGCCCCTCATCGCTTATCACAGACGCGCCCTTTGCAACGTGATCATCAGGCCTCCGTTGCCTCTTGTTTCTCACACTAAGCACGACTCACGTGGGCTTAGAGTAAGCATCGACCATGAAAATGCCCTCATCCATCATGCTGTTAAAGTGTATTCCCTCATCCAGCATTACATTAAACTGTATACCTGAACTACGTGGACTTGGATCCATGTCAAGGCATGGTACGTAGGAAGTGTCACGAGGTTCAAGCCCACCACCCGTGGACCCACGAGTTCACCTTCATGTTGGTTACCTAGAAGAAACGCCACCTGAACTATGTGGACATTGATCCATGTCAGGGCATGGTACGTAGGAAGCCTCACAAGGTTCAATCCCACCACCAGTGGACCCACGGGTTCACCTTCACATTGGTTCGCCGACAGAAACCCTACCTGAACTATGTAGACTTTGATCCTTGTAAAGGAATGGATAGTAGGAAGCCTCACAAGGTCCATGCCCTGTCACCCATCGGACCAAGGTCCTTCTTCATGTCGGTTCTCCGACACCCACATTCATATCCGAACTACGAGTACTTTAATCCATGTCAAGGCATGGTATGTTGGAATCCTCCCTGAGGTTCAATCCCAAAAATCATTGGCCCCAACCGTCATTGTGTCGTTGTGATAACCCGCCATTTTCACTTGAACTATGTGGTCTTTGATCCATTTCAAGGCATGGTATGTAGGAAGCCTTCCTGAGGTTCAATCCCACCATCCACCTAGTCCAAGGACCTTCGTCACTTAGGTTCTCTAACACATCACCGTCCAACATGATGTTAAACTGCATCCCAATCTAGTGGTAAGCCGTTGTGACCCTACCATCCAGTTGTTCCGACACCCCTTGGTGTTAGTATAACAACCCCTTTTCCCAAAATAGGTGGACTTTGATCCATGTCAAGTCAGGGTATGTTGGAAGCCTCACGAGGTGCAATCCCACCACCCATTGGGCCAAGGTCCTTTTCACGCAAGTTTTCAAGCGCTCAACCTGAACTACATGGTCTTTGATCCATGTTAAGGCATGGTATATATGAAGCCTCATGAGGTTAAAGCCCACCACCACCTGGTCGTTCTAACCGCATTCACGTCAGTTGTTCCAACACCTTGGGCAGCCTAGAGTGTAACCCCCACACATCCATCCCGAACTACGGGGATTTTGATCCCCTGCCACGGGGATATGTAGTAAGTCTCTTCGAGACTCAAGACCATCACCATTTCCATATCCATGATGGATCCATTTCATTCCTCCTTCACTCCATGTAATTCTCCATCATCCATCCTAATTCTTACCCGGTCTTCCACATCACGATGTGATCATGCCGCTCTGTTTCCTGCCACATCATTCGGGAAGCCGCTGATGGGATGGCTCCAGTATCGGCATTCCCACAAGGGGGATTCCTCAATTTGATCCACTCTAGATGGTGTTCTGATCAGGCCGATATGTCTCTGCTAGATGTTAAACTTGAATAATACCATGTGTTAAACATGGGAAGCTGAGGAAAACCTCAGATACATGCCTATGGCATATGATTTCATGTGCTCAATGTGGGATGCCTCGGGATTCCGTGCCCTTGACAAGCCCTATAATAAGAGATAAAAGATAGACATGCCAATTCCCTAGTGTTCATACACGTTAATGATGCCTCAACATGACTACTCCCTCGACTGAAGGTTGATGCCCTGACCGGACCCTTTATAATGTTCTGAAAGAAGAAGTGTAATTTATCGGCGTCCATAGAAACATGTTACTGGGAAGAGTTTAATGAACAACGTATTAAATCTATGAGGGAGACCCGTAATTGGTGATGAGTTCTGAGGAGGAATCCACAGAAGGAAGAACCGACTTCCCATCATCCCAGTTTCGATCAAGGAGAAGACGTCCCTGAATAAGGAGCGAATGTCGCCCGCCTTTGGAAATAGGGAATGAGGGGAAACAAAAAATCCGCGCCTGTCACGCCGTAGCAGACAAACACGTGCACCCCGGCGAAAGCATCAGAAACAAATACTCTCACCAAATATCAAATAAAGGGGAAGATAATATAAAAACTAATATCATTGGTTCCCTTTTACTTCTTCTCATAAGCTTGTTTCTTTTCCCTAAAGTTTCACTTTTTGAGAATCTCACTCGAAAAGGCTAGCCCATAGACACCTTAGCAAAGAGCAATGACAAGAACCTTGTGAAACACACCACCACATCTACATAAACCAATGTAACTTGGTAGTTTCTGAGATCAACCACAACTCTCATTATATTTATTTTTCATTGGGTATTATTCCTCAATCCTTCACAACCCATACACAAAGTAAGGATCTATAAGACATCCCAACCCATGAAAAGTATACCTACACTACTCATTAGGAAAATATATCCAAAATGCATGTGTGATAAATCACCACAAGCCATTACAGCCCACTACACACATGTATGGGGACTACTTACATCTATGAAAACCATCACATGTAATTACCCAGAGAAGAGAACATTTCCAAAGGGGATAGTCAGCCATGTATCCTCCCACTAGGATTTTGGGTGAAACACCACCCCCATGACTCAGATTCATTAGGTTGTTAGTTTCCATAAATAATATGGTGGATTATCATATTAAAGGACATAAATTACATTATATTATATAGATCACAACCACACTATGGAAAAAACCTAGTCTCATATACAACTGCAACTAACATCTCTCGAACTCCCAACTTCCACTGCTAAGACATGATAACCTTTAAGAACACAACCATTTAAAAAGATTCAATAAATTACTTTATATAGTTTTATCGATTTTAGTTTATATTAATTATTTATTAAACATCCATTAACCATTAACAGTTTCCAAATTACATTTCATGAGAATCTCAAAAAATATATATACCCTCCAAGCATAAGGAAATTGAGTCCACAGATTATCAGAATTACAACCACAAAATTGTATCCCAGTAAGATCCATCTCTATGGGTAAAATATTTGTCCTTTTATAAAAAAAATTACATTCCATATTACCGGTTATTCAAAGAAAACGTTATTAGGTACCAAACCTAGGGAGCTCTACATGGGGAATATATGACCTACACATCGATTCTTTGCCTCCAATAGTATGATAGTTGACTGAACCAACCACGAGAATCTAAACACAAAAATCACATGGAATAACCCACACATGTATTTTATATATTGGAAAGAGAGTAACAAATACCATATACATCATGTTGTGGGGAAAATAATGATAATAAAAAACAAAATGGTCTTCAGTTAATCAAATGATTAAAATAAGCACCCTACATTTACATCAAATGTTAATGCCACATTCAACAAATTGTTTCATCTTTACTATCCTCCTAAACACCAATATGCATATATTGATGCATCCCTCTACTCCAGGCATCAACATTTCACTAAAAAAATGGGTCTCCATACCCATCAAAGAAAAAAAAATCCATCTACAATCATTTATCTCATGCTCACATCTCATCCAAGCCTCCCCGCCCCTTATATTACAACATCCTTCGAAGATTAGCCATCCCAGGCTCACATAACGTCCCTAGAAGCATGAAAAATTTTAGAAACTAGGACCCTGGACCTATATAAACGAATCCATCATTCACACATAATAAGATCTCATGGATCCCAAGAACAAGGAACATGTTCATTACATGAAATCGGGAAACTCGAAACCTACAAATCCATTATCTATTATCACACAATAGACTATTTATTCCATATTTAATTATATGATTCATTAATCACTGGTTTCAACTATGAAAAACCTCTAAAACAACCTACCTTAAGAAATAATAAAATTAATTAAACATTTAATTTAACAAGGATATAATTATTTTTATATAAAATAATCATCATGCTTCAGGTTCATTATACAATTACATTAAACATACACATTTTCATCTACTTGATTAACATTAAATTACAACAACCAAAAAAAGTGGATCGCTATAACCTGAATCTTTATATTTTATCCAGTAAATTATTTAATCATTACGTCGTTAAATTCATTGAAAATTTCCATCAACAACAATAGGAAAACCCAAGAAAGTCCTAGATATCACACTATCTAGAAAATCAAGAGGAAAAATATTATCACGAAACCAAAAAAAACATAAAAAATTGATCAATACTAGTTCTTTATTCTTGTTCATGTAATTATTATTTAATTTATTTAAAATCCAATGGCTAAATCATTATAACTCTAAGGTTAAATTTTAAAAAATAGAGAAGCAATAAATCCTCTATATAAAAAGGTAATTAATGTTATTCTTATGAGAAAAAGGAAAACAATAGGTCTTTGAGATACTCTCCCACAAGACATGGATCTATCTAGATATTCCATAACACCACCACACAAAAACAAACTGGGAGAAATCCCATTAGATCCATCGGTAAGAAACCTCCCTCTCATTGTGAGTATATATGAGAGGAAATGAGACCAAACAATAATAAACCACTATAAAATGAATGAAAACACTCTATGGAAAAATCATAGGACACAATGGATTGAATATTGAAGCCTGAGATTGATTCTTTTCAAAGGAATCTCCAAAATGATGAATAAGAGACTATCGAGTCTCCTAGGAGAAGTGATATGGAAGCTACAGATGTAGGGTTTGACAACCATAATTGTAGTGAAATCACATAAAACATTACCCCATGAGGGTATTACATGATGGGTAACTACCTTTCACAATGTGTAATGTGTCAATGCCAGTTTTGCTGAAAAACATTAACCATTCGATTTTATTTTATTTTTTATACCCTAATATAATAAATGACATGAATCCTAGTTTATCATCATGAAATTATTATACACCTTGTGAAACCCACATTCACACTCTAAAATATCCCTGATCCCAGTTTTCTTCACTGAAACTCCTCTTGACTTCCTATGATCGTCCTCTATGTTCAGCATGCCTCATGAACATGAAAAATGGGTTATCTTATTGGATCCAAGCCCATACATGAGATCACTTTAAAAAAACATATTTCCATATAGAATCCAAAACCAACCCATAGGGGAAATAAAAATGGGATTCGTCAGAATAATCACCCCATGAGATACTTCTCCATGCTATCGCCACCACATGGGCTCGACAATCAACCCATGGGATCAATGTTAAACAATGAAACTACAAAAACTAGCTAATAAAAACTCTCTTTGGATAGATACCACACAAAATATAGAAATCCACAAAAATCAACAAGATAAATCCATCTCACATAAAAAAATGGGCCTACATACACAAAAAGAATAGTGTTAAAAGGGAAGATATAAACAACATACAGATCTGTGTATAATGTTCATTTCTACGACTCACTTTACTAGGTACTCTCTTCCATGCCACAATGCACCAAAATATATGAACCAATGGGATAGAACGCCCATTCCACACGTTCTCATAATGTTACTAGATATTTATATGTCTCTCTTCAAAGGTAACATTATCATCAACATTTATTTCTTCCCAATCTATTACATGAGAGTTATCATAATGAAAATGATGGATCTATGAGATGTGGGAAAACATCATGTATCATGATCATCTTTGGTGGAAGTGCTACAATGAACGCCATGGATCCAAATGGGACCAACACCATGAATGGGCCAACAATCTAGAAATATGTATTACTCCCTCGGAAAAATATTCATTTCCCATGATGAGTAGTCACCTTCAAAATTACATAATCCACAACATAGAACTCCAGAGTTCACCTCCTATGATCGACATAAGTTTTCTGATAATACTGTGTTGCCTTCAACCTCTTAAAATCACTTGAACCATATCGTTTGAATTCTTCTTTATTTCGAGACTGAGAATTGTGATTCTTCAACCCAGTCCAGCATAAAAAAACACGAATGGTCGGATAGAAAATTCTTCAAATGATAACATATAGAGGGTGGAGTTACTACTATTGTTGTAAAAGAACTCCCCAAAGTGAAGGTGACTCATACACGGACCTCCCAAATCCAAAACACAATAGTGAAACAATTATTTGAGGATTTGGATAGTAAACTCTGTCTAGTCATCTATTTTTTGATGAAAAGGAGTTATAAAGAATAGATGTGTACCAAATTCATGATGAAGACCCCTCCACACCCTGGTGGTAAAACGAAGATCTCAATCAGAAATGGTAAACCTCGAGACTCTGTGGGGTCTTACCACCTTCCATAATTTCTCAAATACTCTATAACACCGATCAAACAAAATACAATCTAGATCATTTCTATTCAATGCAATCAATTGAGTCTAATCCTGATATAAATTATATATGAAACATCTATAATATCATATAATACCACAAAAACATTGCACCTTCACCACAATCATAGGGGCTACCCAAGGCATAACTACTTCTATATTTGATGGATCCATAGACACTCTCTGATGGGATACAACATTCCCTAATAAAAAAATTCTATAGCCCAAACCTCACACTTAGAAAACATCCAAAAGAGTTGTTTATAAATAAGAACTCCCAAAATGGAATATAGATGCTCTATATGCTCCTCCTCAGACATGGAGTACAAAATTATATCATTGATGAAAATGTATATGAAATTATCAAGGAAATCAGAAAACACAATGTTGATTATCCCCATCAACACACCTAGATAATTCTTCACACTGAATGGCATCACAAAATAACTTGTAATACGCATGAAGACAATAGAAATAATTCTTTGGGATATCCTCATATATTACCCTCATCAGACCATATCCTAACCATAAAAGTATGATCAATAACAAACTTTCACCCTTTAGTTTATCAAATAAATCATTAATTTTCATGAGGATATTTTTTTCACTATCACATGAATCAAGATACAATAATCGATACAAAACTACAGACTTTCATAAGACTTTTTCATAAAAAATGGGGAACCATACTGTGAAACAATAACCTGAACAAAACCATTGTATAAAAAACGATCTAGCCACATACAAATTTCTCATTGCTCAAAAGGATCCATACTCTAAGAAAAAATCGAGATATGGTACATGTCATTCTATAGTTGAATCTTGAACTCGATCTCTCGCCAAGGTGGTAAAACTACACCCTAATCCATAAATGCCTGAGGGTAATTTTTTACGACCATGGGAAATATGGGCTTTTAATCAACTAAAAAATTTAAGGATCATCATTTCCATCAAGGATGTCAAATTCATAACATGCCTCAGACATATCTAAGGGTATCTCTCATGGATAAACACTTATGACTCTCTATCAGTATAAATAAATTTAAACTTCCTCATGAAAAAATTCATTATTACCTACAATGAATAAAAAAATTATATGCCATGGTTTATGTCATATTTTTATATCTGTAAACATATAAAATCCCTCTAAGATCAGTGTTGTCTCGACACTAGCTCACAGTTTCAATCATATTTAAACAAGTCAGCTTAACCTCTAGGAAGTGTAATCAATGCTAAGGGAACTGGAATCATCTCTACCTAATTTCCCAAATCATGGATAAGGGCATGTGATATGGCAGAGTGCATAAAATGGGATAAAAAGGCATGTATGTAAGTATAAAATGAGAAATGTGTACCTAAAATGGCATCTGGGTCACCTGGTGCTGGAAACTCTAAAGATGAAGCTATCCATGACCTAATATGTGGCCTCTCATACCCTACTGAAGACCAACTCCATGGAATTTGTCTTCTCTCTGATGATGAGGACAGACTGATGGACATCTTCCACCTACCCCATTTTTCCCATGCTGATACCAAACTCTAGAAAACTTCTTCTACTGAATCAACTAGAACTACCTCAATAAAGGAAGATGAGAAGACCTACTAGAGAATGATGAATGCATATAATGTTCATGAACTCAGTTCACTTATGACCTCATATTTCTCAAGAAAATAATGTGTCTGATCCTTTGGAATTGGTCTAAAAGACTCTTACCCTAGAAGAAACATGTCATTGAGGGAAGAGACCTACCCCTTATGATAAAAATATATTCTATCCTGACAACTAGGAACCCCAAATCAGATATTGGGTATTTTAGTAATCCTGAAGACTCTGATTGTGTGAAAATATGGTTATGGATAACATCTTATCAATAACCTATTCTCTTACAATTACCTTGAGATATGTATTCATCATAAATGTGGTGAATTAACACTTGATTTCTATATGAATAGCCTCTTTGAAATGCCATGTCCTTTCCTCCTAACCGAGAAAAATGTCCAAAGCATATCACAAAAGTTTACTAAAATAAATCCTGAACTATCGCACAATAGAGCTCCCCTACTGATGGGTAAGCAGCTCCTAGCGACTAGCTGCCTTCGCGGTTGATGAAAATGCATGTCTCTAAATAGTTCTCAGAACACCTCTCATGATAATCTCAACTATAAGGACCCAGCCTTAAAACATTACTCTATTTTGAATTAAATGAATAATGTACATTAATGATCTTTTCAGGTCTAGAGTTTTAGAGAATCAGGACATTTAATTTATATCTCAAAAGATTACAAAGTATACACTTCTACTGAGTTTCAATTTTTTCAAATTTTTTTTAAAAAGAAACATGTATAGTTCCATGTTTTATATATCATGTCTTTCCATGACCCCATCCTTGACATTATTCATCTTTATTTCCTATAGAAAACATTTCAAAAAATGGGATGAGCATAAAAAGCTCCGTAAGGAATAAAAAAATGAAGGAAACTATTAGTTTTTCAAAACAATTAGTAAACCATGAATACTTTAACGTAAATAATACTTTTCAACTTTATGATGTAGTAAATAGACTTCAATGAATAAAAGATCACTACATACCCTTTTGTAAACAAAATATTACCCATATTAATCACACATAGCATATAAAGGTAACTTGGAACATAATCATACTTAAATGGAATAACCATACGGTCGACTTCCACAGATGTCACTAAATATAATAGTCATAAATCCAAATTCCATACCCAATGCATTGGAGGTTATAACATAGCCACCCATCCTAGTATTCATGACACCACCCTTCATTTGGGTTATCATGTAACCACCCATCAGATTTTTAAGTGACATTGTAAAATCATAAGATATAAATAAAATATAATGAAAAGAAAACAACTCCACATTTCAATCAAAATATATCACTTAAATATATTGAAATTACAAATCCATTATCAAAACCATTTTCAATAAAAAAAATACATAATAGAGTATATAATATTTATTTTCATTTAAAAACATTATGGCCTGTTGAGGAAGCCAAAGATCAAATAATACTCGTGATGGTGGAAAGGTCACTGTCACCGCGTACGTTAAAAGGAACCTTCGTTTTTTCCATTTAGTAAAAAGCTTCGTAGAAAAAGGTTCCCTTTGAAAGAAATGAAATTTCAAATGTTTTAATATAGCATATAAAATAAATTATTGTGTTAAAACCAAATATTCCTCAATGAAATGAGATTGAGACGAAGTCCCTTACAAAGACGGAATCCTTTGATTGAGGAGAAATCAATTACATAATTATGTGTGTAAAAAATAAATACACCCAATATGAGTGGATATTAAGTGTAAAACAATCTTAGGTCATCCACAAAGATTCATAGTATGACATAATCAAGAAGTAGAGGTTTAACCCAAAGAATTTAAATAGGGTTAAGATATTCCCTTACAGAAATTAGACAGCCTAATGGCGTCACATTAAAATTCAGAAAAGGAGTTGATGAGAGATAGAAAGGGTATATCATCACATGGACATAAACTTTATAGAAATAAGGATATATAAAAACATATCCCAACATTATGAAGATGTAAATTAAAAGACCTAAGAAAAGAAGTCTTTTAAAAAGAGGTGCGTGAAAGGTTCCCTTACAGACTTGGGAAACTTTCGAAACATACACCCAAGAACGAAGGACTATACAAAATTAATGTAAACACCCATAAATGAAATTATATTACAAAAAGAGTATAATAATAGGAATTACATACACCACTAAATGGAGATAGTGACATATATATCAAGAATCTCATGGGAATAAATAGTGAGATAAAAAGCCTTACCTCAGTGTAATGAATCAAGTCGTATGATCAAAACATAATAAGACAAAATGAATCACATAATACCATGAATATAAATAGAATAATGATATTATAAATAAAATTTACGTACAAAATACACCACATAAAATAAATAATTGGAGAACAGTGGATATCTCACGAAATTAAAAGTGAGATTAGAAATCCCCATACAAAAATTCGGTAGCCTAACAATGCTACTTAAACATTCTTAAAATTAATTGATGAGAGAAATAGGGGGTATCTATAATTCCCCAACCTTAAACCATACGTAATAATGAATTAAATGAATAATTCACATTGAGGATCTTTTCAGGTTTTGAGTTTTAGAGAATTAGATCATAAATCTAGCTTTACATTCCACATTTAAACAATGTGGTTAAATAAAAGATAATATTCATTTTTTCCCATAGACGGAAACATATTTAAAACAAATCATGGATTCATTCATGACACTTCCTTGACCCTACCATCACAGCATGTACATTTCTCTTGACTTGTAAAAAATATTTCAAAAAGTTGGGATGAGCATAAAAAGCTCAATAAGGGATGTAAAAGTACGAAATGAAAACATTAGTCCATGTATGAAATTATACTTTACTCATAAAAAATAATCACATTAACATACCTCATCAAATAAATCATAGAAATCATAAGACATAAAGGTAACTTGAGGCATTCATAACATTCTTAAGTAGGGAGTAACCATCTTGGTTACGTTTGGAATACCCATCACAGTATATTCCCTAAATCTCTTTGGAGAAACCTTAACATTTTACTCCTTCGTGTTACCCAATGCATTGGAGAGATATATAGGGCTCACACACCCTTAGTTTATCACGGAACCTCCCATCTTCATAACAATGCCCAAGAACCATAACATAATCATATCACATAAAACATCCATAAAGTTAACATATCATTTCCACATTTCAATCACTAGATATCAATACCACACATTGATATAATAAAAACGTTATCGAAACTGTTTTCAATACCAAAATAAAATAAAGTTAAAACATGGTAATTATTTTTCATTTAAAAACATGTTATGGAATGTAGAGGAAGCCGAAGCTCAAATAATGGTCAAAGCGGTGGAGAAGTCATTGTCACCGCATACGTACGACAAAAACATTCCCTTTTGTCGTTTAGTAAAATGCTTCGTATTAAAAAGATTCCTTTTGAATAACAGTAAAAGTCAAAGGGGTTTATACACCGTATAAAAGAAAGTTGTGTATAAAACAAAATATGACTCAATGTATGGAGATTGAGATGACATCCCATACAAAGATGGTATCCTTGGATTAAGGATAAATCAATTACATAATTATGTGTGAAAAACGAATACACCAAATATAAGGGGATATTAAGTGTACAAAAATCATAGTTCATTCACACATATTCATAGAACTACATATTCAAGGAGTAAAAGTTTATCCCAGAGAATCAAAATTTGGTTAAGAAGTTCCCTTGCAAAAAATCGTTTGCCTAACGGCATCACCTCCAACTTTAGAAAATGAGTAGATAAGAGATTAAAAGGGTATCTCACCACTTGGACATAAAATTTACATCAATAAGGATATAGAAGAACATATCCAAACATTACAATATGTAAATTAAAATACCCGACAAAATAAGTCTTTTAAAAAGAGGAGGGTGAAAGGTTCCCTTACCGACTTGGGTATCTTTCGAAACATACACCCCATGAAAGAAGGACAATGAAACATTGATGTAAATACTCATAAACGAAAGTATATTACAGAAAGAGTAGAATAATTGGAAGTAAATATACCACTAAAATGAAATGGTGGAAAATGAAGCATAAATATCATGGGAATAAAAGTGAGATAAAAAATCCCTTATGAAAACTTGGCAGCTTAACGACACCACTTAAAACATCCAAAAATGGATTGATGAGATCAAATAGGGTCTCTCATCATATTAACATAAAATGTACAGAAAGTGGAATA
Source organism: Viscum album (assembly GCA_963277665.1). Taxonomy (NCBI): domain Eukaryota; kingdom Viridiplantae; phylum Streptophyta; class Magnoliopsida; order Santalales; family Viscaceae; genus Viscum; species Viscum album. Next base: position 899,993,769 of record OY728138.1, read on the forward strand.
TAAAAGAACATCCACCAACATAAAAAATAGTATATTAATATTAGTGACATAAAGGATATTACTTAAAAAAGAAAGATAGAGGTTGGATCTCTTACGAAAATTCGACAGCCTAACGGCGCCACTCAAAACTTCAAAAATGGATTGATGAGAGAAAATAGGGTCTCTCATCACATGAACATAAAAAAGTACAGAAAGTGTAATATAAAATAGCATCCCAATCGTTATAACGATTTACTTAAAATAAATGACATAAAAGAGTATACTTACAAAGAAAGAGAGGGGTAGGATCCCTTACCTCGTGTCCGACATGACTCGATTGTTCTTTAATCTCCTTTAAATCGGGTAACTCTTTTTGATTTGAGATCAAAGGCTTCCTTGTAAATGATTATTCCCAAAGGTGAGGCTTCAATGATGAATATAGGGATGTGGAGAGATAAAATGTACAGGGGTTGGCCAAGCCAAAGGCTTGAGAGGTGTGGGTAAGGTGGTAGAGGTGGGGGCCTTTTATTAGAGGAGAGGAGGGGCACTCTTGGAATGTTATAAAAGGTCACTTTATTATAAAATTATTTTCGTATTTTAAAGGTCCCAAAATTATATATTTCTAAGATAAGGTGATAAGAGTTCGAAATACACCCATCCAATAGGTTTTTGACATGTGTAGGTCTTAGATATTACATTATTGTTTTATTTTATTTAAATTGTTAAATAATGAGGTAATCGTTGCATCATCATGGTGTCATAAATAATTTCATTTATGTAATGTCTAAAAATTATAAAAAAATATAATGATGTAGAAAATATTATTATCTTTCTAATGAATATTTATAGTTAAAAATATGACTTTTATATCCCCATTTAAAAATTGTTTTAGTAAAAATACTCATATTTGTGACATTTTTTTATCTTTAAATAAATAGTTATTTATGTCATTTTCCTTACAAAGTGGCTCCATGGGGTCCCCAAGTTGACTCATGGATTTTTTTGGTCGGCCATGAAACATAAAATGAGGGTAGGGCATGTGTCTAGGTCATTTCATAATATTAAAACATTATTTTTGCCTCAAATTACACTAATTACCTTTAATCGCGATTAATAAAACTTAAAAGTTACTATTTACCAAAAATTATTTTAATCTCATTGAACAAAATTTTACTTCTTAATTATAACCATGTATGTTTTATTTTTGAAAATCAAATCATAGAAGTAGCAATGTTTCATTTAAACGAAAAATCAGTTTCTTTAACTACCTCTTAGTGGTTTCACTATTCATCAAAAATTGAAGTTTTTCAGAAAAATACCAAAAATTCACCCTAAGATATATTTGATATTCCGAATTCAAAAATGATGTCTATTTTATGATATTAAAAACTTATAAGTTTCATTAATTAATTTAATAATTAATTCCTGCTGTCAAAAAAAACATCGTGTTTTTAAGAAACAATATCAATTAAAGGATTGACACTAGTTTAAGTCCAATTTCAAAGTGAAATTAATTTCAATGAACACCATTGGATTAAATGGTAAAAATATATTCTAAATAAACTTTAATCTGAATTTAAAATATAGTCTATCCAAATAAATAAATCAGGATAAAATGAGGTTTTGAATAAAAATGCAACATTTTCAATAAAAATGATCTTTATCCAAAAAATAACAAAACTTTACACAAAGTAAATATTGATGTCCGGATTCTAAAGAAGGATTTTATTTTGTCAAATAAAACATATAATATTTTCAAAATTATATTTAAAAATGGTTCTCCATCAAAAGGCGGTTAATCGACCTTTTAAAGAATATTAGAAGATTTATGCTTAAAATTGGATTCATTTGCATTTTAAGCCTCTAACATTTATTAGATAAAAGTAAAAATATTTGACAATCATATATAATCATTATGTAGTTAGTTCCATTCTTTCCTTCCATTACAATGGCTTGGAGTTAACTACCATTTAAAATAATATTATTTTATTATTGGAGTGCAACATAAGATTTCAAGGAAACTCGTTGTTGCGTATTGGGTTCCCCATCGAGCATATTGTTCCCTTAAAAGTAATATTAATATTTTATTCACAAATATGGATAAATATGAAAATTTAAAATTTTATATTTACCTAGGGTGTTACATCCTTCCCCCCATTTGGGAATTTCTTCCTCGTATTTTTAAAAATTGGTCTTGGCAACTTCATTGAAAATCCAAAATCGGAACAAGAGTTAGTAAAACTATCACTTTAAAATAATGAAAGAGAACTACAAAGGTCACCCGAGTAATGCTATACTAGGATTCCATGTAGGAAAACATGGACATGGAGGAGAAAACAAAGGGTCATGTTTCGAGGGAGAGTGATAGAAAACATGTTTAGGAGAAATTTAACCACCAGAAAACCACAAACTTGTGATGGGTTAAACGGTATTTGATTCCCCAGTAAGAAAAATTAACAGACAACATTTTTGTTTTTAGGTTACTTTTCATTGAAGAATTTATTTATGAGCGTAACTATAACATAATGAAACATACATACTTGTCATGTTGACTTTCAACTTTTACTTGATTTCATACATGAACTCATATTTTCTCCAAAAGAGGAGTATTTAGGATGCCTTGTTTACATTAAGAGTGCTATTATCAACTTCTAGAGAATCACCTAATCCACAGAAGAGAACTATAAACTTCCCATGTCTTTAGACCATAACCAAAACTAAAACCAAAAAGGTTTGTATAATATCAGATAATTCCCAAAAAGTATAATCCTTTATAAAAAGGAAATCTATTCTTAATCTCCTAAATTTGTCCAATAAGACCCAAAGTTCAACGAAGACGAAAACTAAACCAAACTAAGATTGAAACCCAAATATTTGAAGGATTTAATCACATAGTCTTCCAAGTTAAATCGTAACATTTATATCCAAACAACATCAGTTTCTCTTAAAGACTCGTATTGAAAAGTAATTAAACTAATCACATATCCTCCATGATAGGTTAATAATTTCCATAGATAACCCAAAATAAAATTACTCTTGATTCCTCAAATCATCTAACTAAAAAGAATTAGTCAAACTAACCAGGGACTTCATGTAGTCCAGTGCTAGGCGATAAATACTAGTCACACTTTGGTTGTGGGTTTGATTCCCACAGCTTTGTCTGACGCGACGGGTTGTCACACGGTCTACATGTTGTCCTTTTTCCAAAACTACATAATTCATAAAAAATTCCCCAAAATGAGATAAAATCTCCAAAAAATATCATTGTATATTTTAAACTCAATTTTATCTCATGCCTTTCATTTTCCATCATATCATAGAGTAACCCATAATTACCTAAAATTTAGGGATCATATAAACCCAAATGGTTACCTTTATAATTATTACCTAAACTTCCACATCGAGTTGGTCATCTCGTACATGATGCATTAGATAACTCAACATGGTTAAAGTGGTTGATCATGACTCTTTGATTGTTGGTTTAGCACAACCATGAGATTTCTCATTGAATCCCCCATTTCATCCTGTCTCTTAATCAGAGAACCACCACAGTTTCCATCAAACCCACTTTCACTTTGGTGCCCACTAGATCCATCCATTTACTAAAAATAGAAACGTCAGTGTGCATATATCAACAAAATAATCATGTACTAATAAGGAAGATAAACACTACGATATACTTACTCAATCACATTATCTAAAAAATATGACTCTTTCTGAAATCCTAGCCATTATGGTAATGTCACTTATGCTTATAGAATACCCTAACCTATAATGTTATCTAAAACAACCTCTAATAACAACTATAAGGCCCGAACATTAAACCTTAATCTTGAATAAAATAAATAATTCACATTGAGTATCTTTTCAGGTTTATTGTTTTAGAGAGTTAGATCATAAATCATGCATTACATTCAACATTTAAACAAAGTGGTTACATAAAAGATAGTATTAATTATTTCCCATCGACAGAAACATATTTAAAACAAAATATGGATTCCTTCATGAAACATCCTTGACCCTATCATCATATCATTTACCTTTCCCTTGACATGTAAAAACATTTCAAAAACATGGGATGAGCATAAAAAGCTCAATAAGGGATGTAAAAGTACGAAATGAAAACATTTTTCCATGTATGAAATCATACTTTACACATAAAACATAATCTATTTTACATACCTCATCAAATAAATCATATAAATCATAAGACATAAAGGTAACTTTAGGCATTCATAACATTCTTATGTAGGGAGTAACCCTCTTGGTTACGTTTGGAATACCCATCACAGTATATTCCCTAAATCTCTTCGGAGAAACCTTAACGTTTAACTCCTTCGTGTTACCCAATGCATTGGAGAGATATATCGGGCTCACCTGCCATTAGTTTATCACGGAACCACCCGTCTTCATAATAATGGACAAGAACCATAACATAATTGTATCACTTAAAACATGCATAAAGGAAACATAACATTTCCACATTTCAATAACAAGATATCAATACCACACATTGATATAATAAAAACATTGAAAAAACCATTTTAAATACCAAAATAAAAGAAAGGTAAAACATGGTATTTATTTTTCATTTAAAAAAAATTTATGGATTGTAGAGAAGCCGAATCTCAAATAATGGTCACGGCTGTGGAGAAGTCGTTGTCACCGCATACGTACGAAAAAAACATTCCCTTTTGTCATTTAGTAAAACGCTTCGTATAAAAAAGATTCTTTTTGAATAAGTGTAAAATTCAAAGGGGTTTATACCCCATATAAAAGAATGTTCTGTATAAAACAAATATTCCTCAATAAATGGAGATTGAGATGAAGTCCCTTACAAAGACGGTATCCTTGGATTATGGATAAATCAATTACATAATTATGTGTGACAAACGAATACACCAAATATAAGTGGATATTAATTGTAAAAAAATCAGAGGCCATTAACACATATTTGTAGAACTAAATATTCAAGGAGTATAAGTTTATCCCAAAGAATCAAAATTTGGTTAAGAAGTTCCCTTGAAAAAATTCGACAGCCTAACGACGTCACTTCCAACTTCAGAAAATGAGTTGATAAGAGATTAAAAGGGTGTCTCATCACTTGGAAATAAAATTTACATTTATATGGATACAGAACAACATATCCCAACATTACAATATGTAAATAAAAAGACCCAACAAAAGAAGTCTTTTAAAAAGAGGAGGCTGAAAGTTTCCCTTACCGACTTGGGTATCTTTCGAAACATACACACCATGAAAGAAGGACAATAAAACATTGATGTAAATACTCATAAACGAAAGTATATTACCCAAAGAGTAGAATAATGTTCAGTACATATTCCAATAAATGTAAATGGTGGAAAATGTAGCATAAATCTCATGGGAATAAAAGTGAGATGAAAAATCCCTTACGAAAACTCGGCAGCCTAACAGCGCCACTTAAAACATCCAAAAATGGATTGATGAGATAAAATAGGGGCTATCATCATATTAACATAAAATTTACAGCAAGAGTAACATAAAAGAACATCCATCAACATAAAAAATAGGATATTAAAAGAATTTAAATAAATTAGAGTAGTAAAAAAGAACGAAAGAGGTTGGATCTCTTACGAAAATTCGGCAGCCTAATGGCGCAACTCAAAACTTCCAAAATGGATTGATGAGGGAAAATAGGGTCTCTCATCATATGAAGATAAAAAATTATAGTAAGATTAATATAAAATAACATCCCAATCATTAGAAATATTAGCTTAAAAGTTATGAAATAAAAGAGTATACTTAAAAAGAAAGAGAGGGGTAAGATCCCTTACCCCGTGTCCAACATGACTCGACCGTTCTTTAATCTCCTTTAAATCGGTTAACTCTTTTTTATTTGAGATCAAAGGCTTCCTTGGAAAGGATTCATCCCAAAGGTGAGGCTTCAATGATGAATAGAGGGATGTGGAGAGGTTAAATGGGAAGGGTTTGGCCGAGCCAAAGGCTTGAGAGGTGCGGGTAAGGTGGTAGAGGTGGGGGCCTTTTATAATAGGAGAGGAGGGACACTCTTGGATAGTTATAAAAGGTTACTTTATTATAAAATTCTTTTCGGATTTTAAAGGTCCAATAATTATATATTACAAGGATAAGGTGATAATAGTTCTAAATCAAACCATCCAATAAGTTTTTGACATGTGTAGGTCATAGATTTTACATTATTGTTTTATTTTATTTAAATCGTTAAATAATGAGGTAATGGTTGCATCATCATGGTGTCATAAATAAGTTAATTTATTTAATTTTTAAAAATTATAAAAAAAATATCATGATGTAGGAAATCTTTTTATATTTCTAACTAATATTTATAGTCAAAAATATGACTTTTATAACCCCATTTAAAAGTTATTTTAGTAAAACTACTAATGTTTGTGACATTTTCATTTTAACTTTAAATAAAAAGTTATTTACGTCATATTCCTACCAAAGTGGCTCCATGGGGTCCCCAAGTTGACCCATGGATTATCTTAGTCGTCCATGACACATCCAATGGGGTTAGGACATGTGTCTAGGTCATTTTATATTATTAAAATATTATTTTTACTTTAAATTACACTAATTACCTTTTATCACGATTAATAAAACTTAAAAGTTACTATTAACCAAAAATTATTTTAATCTCATTGAACCACATTTTACTTCCTAATGATAACCATGTATGTCGGATTTTGGAAAATCAAATCACAGAAGTGGAAAAGTTTAATTTAAACGAACAATCAGTTTCTTTAACTACCACTTAATGGTTTCACTATTCATCAAAAAATTGAAGTTTTTCAGAAAATTATCAAAAATTCACCCTAAGCTATATTTGATATTCCAAATTAAAAAATGATGTCTATTTTACCAAATTCAAAAAATATAATTGTCATTAATTAATTTAATAATTAATTTCCACTGTCAAAACAAACAGTGTGTTTTTAATAAACAATATCAATTAAAAGATTGACACTAGTTTAAGTCAAATTTGAAAGTGAAATTAATTCCAATGACCACCATTGGATTAAATGGAAAAAATATATTCTAAATAAACATTAATCTCAATTAAAAATATAATCTATCCATATAAATAAATCTGATTAAAAGGATGTTTTGAATTAAAATGCAACATTTTCAATAAAAATTATCTTTATCGGAAAAATAACAAAAATTTACACTAAGTAAATTATGATGTTCGGATTCTAAAGAAGGATTTCATTTTGTCAAATACAACATATAATATTGTCAAAAGTATATTTAAAAATGGTTCTCCATCAAAAGGTGGTTAATCGACCCTTTAAAGATTATTAGAAGACTTATTGTTAAAATTGGATTCATTTTCATTTTGAGCCTCTAAAATTTATTGGATAAAAGTAAAAATATTTGACAAACATATAAAATCATTTTGTAGTTAGTTCTGTTCTTTCCCGCCATTACAATGTCTAGCCATTAAATACCATTTAAAATAATAGTATTTTATTATTAGAGTGCAATGTAATATTTCAAAGAAACAAATTGTTGTGTATTGGGTACGCCATCGAGCATAGTGTTCCCTTTACAGTAATATTAATATTTTATTCACAAATATGGATAAATATGAAAATTTCATATTCTTTATTTTCGTGGGGTGTTACTGTATCTCATCAAATGAACATGAAAATGACAGTATGATTAATATAAAATAACATCCCCAATATAATAACATTGAACATAAAATAAATGACATAATGTATAATACATGAAAAAAAGAGAGTGGTAGGATCCCTTATGTCAGGTTCAAATTGTCTTATTTATTTCATTATATTCCATAATAATAAACTTTGTTCAATTTTTAATTTCTTAATTACCTCCTTTAACGTTTATTATTTCATTAATATCACATATTATAATGTTATAATAATTAGTTAATTATGGGAGTTCGTATAAGCCATTTTTGTCAATGTTCAGTACATGAGTCAAAAATAAACCTGTTTGAAAAGAATTGTCTATGTAGTTATAAGTAAATAATATCCAAAATAGTATTAATGATTTAAATATCATATATATAAAGTATATATTGATTTTATACAATTACATAACATTCATAGATAAAAGAATTAAATGCACCGTTCATGGAGACGGTAGGCCGTAGGTACACATGAACACTACTTTCATTTCATTTTCATATTATTGGAATTAAAAATATATCAGAGATATATATAATATAATTACATTATAATATATATTTTATATATGTCACATAATTTCATTAATTGCATTCTTTATACATTACATGTATTGCATGAATGAGTCATATTACTTGAGGGGGCGGTAGTCCACAGTTCCTCATATGAAATTATCACATTTTCACAACATGGAAAGCATAAAGTTAAGTTTTAAATATAAAATATAGGGGCTTAAGGAAGACATAAATTTAATATATATCATATATAATTATAGTTACATCTTAATGGCCACCATAAGAGGAGTTAAAATAATATTGAACAATCATCATTTTGTGAGGCAGTAATTCGCCACCCACAGAAACAATATGTTTTTTAACCATTAGACAAATATGTGTGTAAGTGTAAATCAAATCCTTTTCATAAAAAAATACAAGTATATTTAAGATACTGGTGTTGTTATGAAATCTGATAATAAGAATATTTATGGGAGTGAAGAAGGAAAATAAATAAAAAAACTCGAGAGAGGACATTACTTCTAAATCAGGCAACTCTTTTTGATTTGAGACAAAGGCTCCCTTGCGAAGACTTATGACCAACTTGAGGATTCTAGGAGTAAGAGAGGGATGTGGAAAGATAATATGAGTAGAGTTTGGATGATCCAAGGTATTTAGAGGTGTGGGTAAGGGGGTAGAGTTGGGGGCTTTTATAAGAGGGAGGAGGGGCACTCTTGGAAGATCATGAAATATAACTTTATTATGAAATGATTTTCTGATTTTAAAGGTACCAAAATGATATATTTATAGGATAAGGGGATAAAAGTTCAAAATCCACCGATAAAATAGGTTTTAGACAAGTTTAAGTCTTAGATTTTACCTTATCTTTTCATTTTATTTAAATCATTCATTAATGAGGTAATCACTGCATCATCATTGTTTCATAAATAAAATTATTTATATAATGTCTAAAAATTATAAAAAAAATACCGTGATGTAGAAAATATTTTTATCATTCCAATTACTATTTATAGGCTAAGATATCATTTATGTAAACAAAATTAAAATAGTTTTACTTAGGTGATACATACTTTGTTTATGTTTTCCTTTCACTAAAAATTAATATGATAAAAGGTCACTATCACACTAAACTGATTCCATGGGGTCCCTAAGTTGGAACAATAAAATAATATGGTCAGAAATGATAGAAATTTTTTTATTAGGACACATTTTGGGTCATTTTATATTTTTATGATATTATTTTATTACCCTTAACTACCCGATTACTAATTAATCATGATAATTTTACATAATTACCATCGTTACTATTCATAATGTCCAAAAAAGAGATTCTTAGCTAAATAATTTGGACCTTATGATTCCAAATATGTAATCCATTAAATTAAATTCCAAACATAGAAATTTCAGTAATTAATTTCCAAATAATTCCTATAGTTAAAACCAAAGACAGGTTTTTAAGAAGTAAAATTTATCAAAAGATTGACTTGTTATTAAATAAAATTGAAAACTGAAATTACGTCCAATGACCAAATTTTTTTTAAGTGATAAAAACATAATTCAATTACACTTTATAACGAATTTAAAAGAAAATCTAACTATATAATTAAATTAGATGAAAAAACAGGTTTGAAGTAAAATGCAGTATTTTTCACGATTCATTAAAAGTGAATATTTGTTAGAAAAATATAAAAAAATTATCCAAAGTAAAATTGAAATTACAAATTAAAAAATGTTTTAAATTTTACCAAATTGAAAACATATAAGTTTCAATAATTAATTTTATAATTAATACCTCCTGTCAAAACAAATAGCGTGTTTTTATGAAAAAATATCAATCAAAAGATTGACACTTGTTTATTTCCAATTTCAAAGTGAAATTAATTTCAATGACTACGATTGAATTAAATAGTAAAAATATATTTTGATTAAAATTTAAAAAAAATTAAAAATATAATACAACCATAGAAATAAATTATATTAAAAGGAGGTTTTGAGTTAAAATACATCATTTTCACTATTCATTAACAATGAACATTATCGGAAAAAACCAAAATTTTACACAATATAAATCATGATGTCTTTATTATAAAGAAAGATTTTATTTTGTATTATATAACATATAAAAGTGAAAAAAATGTAGGTTTAAAAAGGGTTTTCCATCATAAGGCGGTTAATCGATCTTTTAAAGAATATTAGATTATTTATGCTTAAAATTGGGTTCATTCGCATTTTAAGCCTCTATCATTTATTGGGTAATTGTTAAAATATTAAAAAAAACATATATAATCATTTTTTAGTTAGTTCTCTTTATTCCTGCTATTACAAAGGCTAGGCATTAACTACCATTTAAAATAATATTTTTATATTATTAGTGTGCAACGTAAGATTTAAAAGAAACTCGTTGTTGTGTATTGGGTACGCCATCAAACATATCATTCCATTTAAAGTAATATTAAAATTTTATTAACAAATATTAATAAATATGAATATTTCATATTCTTTATTTACTTGGGATGTTACATCCTTACGCCATTTTGGGAATTGTGTCCTTGCCATTATAAAATGGGGCTCAAAAACATCTTTGATAGTCCCATATCAGAAAAAGAGTTAGTAAAAATATCACATTAAAAGAACGTAAGAGATGTAAAAAGGTCACCCAAGATAAACCATACTAGGATTCCATGTAGGAACACATGAATATGGAAGAGAAAAATAAAGGGTCATATTCTGATGGAGGGTGAGAGAAAATATGTCTAGGAGAAAGTTAACCACAAGAAAATCACAAACTTGTGATGGGTTAAATGGTATTTGATTCCCCAGTAGGAAAAGTTAACAAACATTTTTTTGTTTTTAAGTTACTTTTCATTGAGGAATTTATTTATGATCTTAACTAAAACATAAGGAAACATACTTACTTGTCATGTAGACTTTCATCTCTTACTAGAAATCAAACACAAACTCATATTTTCTCCAAACGGCAAGTATTCATGATGACTTTTTCACATTAAGAGAGATATAATCAACTTCTAGAGAATAAAATAATCCAAAAAAGATGAACAATATATTTCACATGTCTTTAGACCTTAACCAAAACCAAATTTGTTTGTACGAGATTAGATAAAACTGAAAAAGGTTAATCTTTTACAAAATGAAAATCTACTCTTAATCTCCAAAATTTTCAAAGAAAACCCAAAGTTCATAAAATACCATTCAATAAATGACTATCCATAAAATTATTCAAAAGTAATCCAAACTAATATTGAAACCTAAATCCATGAAGGATTTAATCACAGAGTCTTCTAAGGTAAATCTTAAAATTTATCTCCAAATAACAGCAGTTACTCTTAATGTCACATATTGGAAAGTAATTAACCTAATCACATATCCTCCATGATAGGTCTATAATCTCCATAGATAACACAAAATAAAATTAATCTTGATACATAAAATCATATAACTAATAACAATTTGTCATACTAACCAGGGACTTCACGTAGTCTATTAGTAGGTGATAAATACCAGCCACACTTTGGTTGTGGGTTTGATTCCTGCAGCTTCATCCGATGTGATGAGTTCTCACACGGTCTTCATTTTGTCCTTTTTCAAAAACTATATAATTTTATAACATTCCAAAAAAGAGTTAAATTAATCAAAAATAAAAATAACATATTTTATCCCTAATGGTTGTCTAGTAACTTTCATTTTGAATCCCCAAAATATATTAACCGGTAATTGCCTCAAATTTAAGGATCATATATACCAAAATTATTCTTTATAACTATATCCACAATAGAAAAGATAATTATTCCTTGAATAAAATTTTCATATATCAAAGATCAGGGTTACACATACTATAAAAATTCTTCTAATGTAATGCAATCAATAAAAGAGAATTAATACTTTTAATAATTTAACCATCCAAAAATCTACCAAAACTCTTGAATCCCTTATATGTTGAATTCCTACTCATTCAACATTATTCATGATCCATTAACCATTCTTTTACAAATTATTCTGAAATACTTCTTTCTTACAAACTAAATCATGAATCATATCCTAAGAATCAATTATAAGAAGAAATATGTTTAGAAATAATCCATACCTTTCATTGGTCATTATTAGTTTCTTCATCCTCAATCAAAATGGCATTAGGTATTGGTAAACGAATAATAGTACGATCTTGGTGATCCCATTCCAAAAACATATTTGTAGGACATGTGTTTGCATGATGACCATTAACACCACATTTAAAACATTCAATTGATCCTTTAGGAATAACTTCTTTCCCTTCCCCAGAGTCAACTAGTTGCTTCCTTTTTACATGGCAGGTTCTTACTTTATGACAATCATTTCCACATTTATAAGATCTTTTTTCCCTTTGAAACATTTTCCTATGTGTTTCTTTCCACATCTTTGACACATATGTTTTTGAACATTCATACCATTATTATTATTACATGAACATCTATAGAGTTTTTTTCTCACATATATGATGCCTTATAAAAATCACCAAGGTTCAGGTGGTCAATCATGACTCCAGATAGTTGGTTGAGAATAACCAAAAGAGTTCTCATTGCATCTCCCATATCATTCAGTGGCTCATTCAAAAAATAGTCATAGTTTTCTTCAAATCCACTATTACTTTGGTGCCTGCTAGATCCAACCATTTACTAAAAATAACTATGAAACTTTCTAAAATCCTAACCATTATGTTAATGTAACTTTTTCTTTAAGAATACCCTTACCACTGAAGTTGTCTAAACTGTCCTTTTATACCAACTATAAGGACCCAGCCTTAAAACATTACTTAATCATGAATTAAATGAAGAATTAACATTGATAATATTTTCAGGTTTAGAGTTTTAAAGAATTAGGACATAACTAATACATCTCAAAATATTTCAAAGTAGACAATTCTATTGAGTTTCCATATTAAAAAAAACTCTTTTAAAGAAACATGTATAGTTCCATGTCTTAGATAGACTGTCTTTCCATGATCCCATCATTGACCCTTTTCATATTTAAGTCCCCTAGAAAACATTTCAAAAACTTGGGATAAGCATAAAAAGCTCAGTAAGGAATACACAATGAAGGAAAATATTAGTTTTTTAGAACTACAAGTAAACCATGATTACCTTAACGTAAGTAATACTTTTCACCTTTATATAGTAGTAAATACTCTTCAATGAATAAAATATCACTACTTACCCTTTTGTAAACAAAATATTACCCATATAAATAACACATAACATATAAATGTAACTTGGAACATAAACATACTTAATCGGAATAACCATACGGTCGACTTCCACACGTGTCACTAAATGAAACAGCCATACGACCGACTTCCATACACAATGCATTGGAGGTTATAATATAACCACCCATCCAGGTATTCATGGCACCACCAGTCATTTAGTTTATCATGTAACCACCCGTAAAATGTCTATGTACCGTTGTAAAATCATAATACATAAAACAAATATAATGAAAAGATAAAATTTCCACATTTCAGTCACAATATATCACTTTAATATATTGAAATAACAAATCCACTATCAAAACTATTTTCAATAACAAAATACATAATATAGTATATGGAATTTATTTTCTTTTAAAAACATTACGGATTTTTGAGGAAGCCAAAGATCATATAATACTCACTGCGGAAGAAAGGTCGTTCTCACCGCGTTCGTTAAAAGAAACATTCTTTTTTTTTCATTTAGTAAAGCACTTCATAAAAAAATATTACTTTTGAATGAAATGAAAATTCAAAGGTGTTCATATAGCGTATAAAATAAAGTATTGAATTAAAACAAAATATGGCTCAATGAATGGAGATTGAGATGAAGTCCCTTATAAAGACGGTATCCAGATATTAAGGATAAATCAATTACATAATTATGTGTGTAAAATATAAATACACCAAAAATGAGTGGATATTAAGTATAAAACAATCAGAGTTTATCCAAAAATATTCATTGTATGACATAATCAATAAGTAGAGGTTTAACCCAAAGAATTGAAATTGGATTAAGATGTTCCCTTAATGAAATTCGACAGCCTAACAACGTCACATTAAAATTCAGAAAATGAGTTGATGAGAGATAGAAAGGGTATCTCATCACTTGGACATAAAATTTACAGAAATAAGTATATATAAGAATATATCTAAACATTATGAAGATGTAAATTAAAAGACCTAACAAAACAAGTATTTTAAAAATAGTAGGGTGAAAGGTTCCCTTACCGACATGGGTAACTTTCGAAACGTACATCCCGTGAAAGAAGGACTCTACAATGTTTATGTGAAAACCCATAAACGAGATTATATTATACAAAGAGTACAATAATTGGTAGTACATACACCAATCAATGGATATAGTGACATATATAACATGAATCTCACAGGAATAAATAGTGAGATAAAAACCCTTACCTCATTGTAATTAATCGAGTCGTATGACCAAAAGATAATAAGAACCAAATGAATCACATAATACCATGAATATAAATAGAATAATTATAATATATATCAAATGTAAGTAAACAATACACCACATGAAATAAATAATTGGCGAACAATGGAAATCTCACGGAATTAAAACTGAGTTAAGAAATCCCCTTACACAAATTCGGCAGCCTAACGACGCAACTTAAACATACTTAAAATGAATTAATGAGAGAAAGAGGAGGTCTATCATCATATGAACGAGAAAATAAAAGTATGATGAATATAAAATAACATCCCCAACATAAGAACTTGTAGCTTAAAATAAATGACATAAAGTAGAATACATGAAAAGAAAGAGAGAGGTAGGATCCCTTACCACAAGTCTGACTAGTCTTGTTCACTTCATTATATTCCTAAATAATAAACAATGGTAAAATTATAATTTATTAAGTACCTACTTTATATTTTATTATTAAATTCCTATCACATATTATAATTTTATAATAATTATTTATTTATGTGAGTTCATATCAGATGTTTTTTTCGATGTTCGGTACATGAATCAAAAATAAACATGTTTGAAAAGAATTGTTTATTTAGTTATAAGTACATAATCTCCAAAATATTGTTAATGATTTAAATATCATATATATCGAGTATATATTCATTTTATAAAATTACATAACATTTAGACATTAAAAAAATGAAATGCACCGTTCATGGAGACAGTAGGCCGTACGTACGCATGAACGCCACTTTCATTTATTTTTCATATTAATAGAATTAAAAATAAATGAGAGAAATATATATTATAATTCCAATATAATATATATGTTATATTGGTCACATAAGTTCCTTACTTACATTCTTTACACATTCCATGTATTTCATGAACGAGTCACATCATTTGAGGGGGCAGTAGTCCACACTTTCTCATATGAAATTATCACATTTGCACAAATGCAACACATAAAGATATGTTTTAAATATAAAATATAGAAGAATACAGAAGAAATAAATATAATATATATCAATTATAAAAATAGTGACATCTTAATTTCCACCATAAGAGGTGTTAAAATAATATTGGACAATCATCATTTCCTGAGGCAGTAATTTCCCACCCACAGAAACGCTATGTTCTTTTACCATTAGACGAAGGTGTGTGTAAGTGTAAATAAAATTCTTCTCATAAAAACATCCAAGTATATTTTGGAAACTGTTGTTTTTAAGGAATCAAATAATATTAATTTTATGGCTAGTGAAGAAGGAAAATGAATGAAAGAAACTCAAGAGAAGACATTACCTCTAAATCGGGCAACTCATTTTGATTTGAGCCAAAGGCTTGTTTGGGAAGACTTCTGCCAAACATGAGGCTTCAAGGAGTAAGAGAGGTATGTGTAGAGATAATATGAGTATAGGTAGGATGCTCTAGGGTCTTGAGATGTGTGGTTAAGGGGGTAGAGGTGGGGGCCTTTTATAAGATGGAGGAGGGGAACTCTTGGAAGATCATGAAATGTTTTTCAAATTTTGAAGGTCCCAAAATGATATATTTCTAGGATAAGGGGATAAGGGTTCGCAATACATCCATACAGTTTTTTTAGATAGGAATAAGTCATATATTTTACCTTATCTTTTCATTTTATTTAAATCTTTTATTAATGAGGTAATCACTGCATCATCATAGTGTCAAAAATAAATTTATTTATTTAATGTTTAAAAATTATAAAAAATACCATGATTTTGGAAATACTTTTAGATTTCCAATGAATATTTATAGAATAATATATCATTTATGTACAAAAAAATAAAATTGTTTAACTTTGGTGATGCATACTTTGGTTATATTTTCTTTTCTTTAAAAAATAATATGATAAAAGGTCACTATCACACTAAAGTGATTCCATGGGGTCCCTTAGTTGGCACAAAGAATCCCATTGTCAGACATGAAAAAAAAATATCATTAGGACACATGTTGGGGTCATTTTTATTTTTATGATATTATTTTATTACCCTTAACTACCCGATTAATAATTAATCACGATAATTAAAGACAATTACTGTCGTTACTATTCATAATGTCCAAAAACAAGAGTCTTAATTACATAATTAAGACCTTCTGATTCAAAATATTGAATCCATTTTATCAAATTAAAAACATAGAAATTTCATTAGTTAATTTAAGAATCATTCCCATTGTCAAAACCAATGAGGGGTTTTTAAGATGTAAAATTTATTAAAAGATTGAATTGTTTTTACATCAAATTGAAAAGTGAAATTACTTCCAATGACCTAAATTTTATTATGCAATAAAAAATAATTCAATTACACTTTAAAACTAATTAAAAGGACAATCTATCTATATAATTAAATTAGATGAAAATGATGTTTTGAAGTAAAATGCAGTATTTTTCACTATTCATTAAAAATGAACATTTTTCAGAAAAATACCAAAAATTCATCCAAAGTAAATTTGACATTCCAAATTCAAAAATGATGTCAATTTTACCAAATTAAAAACATTGATGTTTCATAAATTAATTTTATAATTAATTCCCACTGTCAAAACAAATAGCGTGTTTTTATGAAAAAATATCTATTAAAAGATTGACACTTATTTGTGTCAAATATCACAGTGAAATTAATTTCAATGACCACCATTGAATTAAACGGTGAAAATATATTCTAATTTCAATTTAAAATTAATTAAAAAGATAATATAACCATATAAATAAATTAGATTAAAAGGAGGTTTTGAATTAGAATACAACATTTTTCACGATTACTTAAAAATGAACTTTATCAGAAAAATACCAAAAATTTACACAAATTAAATCATGATGTCTTGATTATAAGGAAATAATTTATTTTTTCAAATATAACATATAAAAGTGAGAAAAAGTAGATTTAAAAAGGGGTTTCAATCAAAACGAGGTTAATTGACCTTTAAAAAAATATTAGAATATTTATGCTTAAAATTGGGTTCATTCGCATTTTAAGCCTCTATCATTTATTGGGTAATTGTTAAATTTAAAAAAAACATATACAATCATTTTGTAGTTTTTCTGTTCATTCTCTCCATTACAACGGCTAGGCATTAACTATCATTTAAAATAAAATTTTTATAATATTAGTGTGAAACGTAAGATTTCAAAGAAACTCGTTGTTGCGTATTGGGTACGCCATCCAACATAGAATTACCTTTAAAGTAATATTAAAATTGTATTCAAAAGTATTAATAAAAATGAAAATTTCATATTCTTTATTTACCAGGGATGTTACATCAACTCCTTGTGATCTATATGGAACAATAATAACGACTCCCTCACTACACCATATAACTTCATTAAATCCAATAATACCCATTTCTGTTTCCATGCATGGATAGAACTGAAATCTATCTCAACATCCTTCAAACAATATTCTGATTTTATCTAAAATAGAGCCCTCATTATTAAGTCAATAAGTTATCTTGTGACTTCTCTATTCCATTATGTTCTTAAAATAAAAAAAAATTTCTTTACGGATTTATTTCTTTCTCTATGGAAATTTATTTTCGTAAACCTTAACATGATTTTATATGTTATGCCTAATTTTCTTTATCGAAGCTTATTTATATTTTTTCATACAACCAAATTACCTTAAGAATAATCAGATCCTTATCTAAACCTCATAACATTAAAATTTTATATAATTCAAGGCTCTGAGTTTTTATATTCTATTTCCATATGATATTATAATCCATTTCATCTTAATTTTTGACTTGGAATTCTTAGAAATTCTGACTCCAAATTCTCATAAATTCAAACTCTGAATTCTTAGAAATTTAGACATTGAAATTATAGAAATTCAGAACCTGAATTCTTAGATTTTCCATCTCTAACATCTTAGAAGTTATGACTCCAACTTCCATGAAAATTAGAATCCATTTCTAAGTAAAATTAGAATTTTTTTCTATCTAGTATTTAACTACGTTTCTATGCCAAAACAAACTCCGAATTTGTATTCAGGCTATGTTTCCCGTTATATTTAAAATATGATTATTCATGCTTGTTAATGTTACATATTATCGTTAAGATATTGTTATAACTTTATCAGAACCTAGTTTACATAATTTTCTTAACCATAAGAATTGTTTCTAACATGTTATATTTTCTTACATGAAATGTTGTCATACAATCTATTTCTAGCTTACAATTGGTTTAGTGAAAACTGTCCTGGTCCATCTGAAATTCATGGAAATATATGACCATTGGAGGATGAGATGATCATTCATATTTTTTCAAATAAATACCCACCATTTTAATATTTTACTATATGTTGATATTCTACAAGACATATAGAGATCACAGTCGATGACTATGGGAAGTGATTTTAACAGAGGAACACTCTCATACATTGTGTAAATGATGTCATTTTTTTTCAAGATTTGAATATCTTTTTTAACCTACCTAGAGTGATTCCTATTGGCTGATCAATCGTGATATTCTAGGTACAGTATTATAGAGGTATTGACTACCTTAATGATTGAGGGTTTTTGGGGAGAGGAATAAAGATGATCCATCTATTTTAATGATCAAGTGCTTGTAGGGATAGTAAGAAATACTCCAATATTCTTACTGAGGGAATACCCTATTGTGGGTAAGAAAAACAATTCATGAATGTATAAATCATGGGAACTTTATCTAAGGTTGTTGGATACCCTTCTCTAAGGGTTAAAATATTTCCTACTTGTTTACTTGTTAATGGTACATGTTTTAATTCCACTGTATTTTTTTCAAGAAAATAAAGTATAACTTTCTTATAAATTTTTATACATGTATATTCTGATAAATAAGATTATATATTCTATAAGGTAGAATAGTTCCCTAGGATCAACTTTCATAAATTTCTATAGTATAACCATGTTTAGGTTTAGGTTTTTTATAATTAGACATGGGCCTTTCCAATTATCCCTTTGTATAAGAACCAAAGTGTGTTTGTGAATTCACATTGTTTAACTTTGTTAAACATTGACTTTCATAAGTTTAAAAATGAATGATTTTAAACTAAAAATTCAAACCACTTCCTATAACTAAGAATCTACATATATATTTTGATCCAACAATTGGTATCAGATTAGGTACTTGAAATACATATACTTGCATATATGTTTTCTTCCTCAAATGTTTCATTTTTTATTTATCATATCAATGTTTTTCGTAATATTTTTTTATTTTTATAAAACAATTACTACTAATATTTTTGTTGAAAATATATTCTGTGATTTATTATAAAATTTATTGAATGAAAATTGGTTCAATAGATAACATAAATCCTACAAAACCTCAAATCATTGTGGTTAAATATTATCAAGACTGGAGAGATATAATGAAGACCAGGGTATTTAACACTAGAGTGGATAATGTTTTCATGCACACAGGTGAATAAAAGATTGAAGAGAATGAAACCAGAACACTCAGAAATAAAATATAAGAATATAAACTATAATACAAGGTATACATTAATCATTTATTTTCCATTACCATGAATATCTACTGTCAAATATCTTCTTTTAAAGCATGAAATAGTATCTAGAAGACAGTAGAAGTTAAAAATTATTGAACATGAAAAGTGATAAAAACTTGAAGAGTTATTCCTAGAGATAAATATCATGGTTTTGTGTTTCGTTATAGTGATATAGTTTGCAAAGAAAAATAATGACTTATGAATATTGTCAATAATATCCAATCTATTGGAAAAAGGGTTCGATGATGACGTTCTTATGGATGAGATAATTAATATTATGGAAATGAGAGTGAATATAAAAGGGCATATATTGATGAAAATCAGAAATTATCTAACATGAATCATGATAAGTTATTTGGAACTCTTTGTCATCATGAAATATGAATAAAGAGAGATACCAATTTTAATTAGAATAATAATGGTAATTGATGTTTTTCATTTAATTCTTCATTTAAATAAAATACTCTAGAAAGTGTAAATGGATCTAAAGATAAGAAATAGGTTGTTATATCTAAGTCAAGTGTTAGTAAATAGTCTGAATATTAATTATCCAATCTGTCTTGAAGGATGAACAAGATAGTGGGAAAGAAGTATTTTCCGTATAAATATAAGAAGAAAGACCAAAAGGATAAGAATGATTCCAAATTAACATGTTCTGGAAGAAAACTAACATAAGATATTAGCCCTGATATTTCTATTCTCAATTGAAAAGATAGAAATGATAATAATTCTAATTGAAACGAAAAAAATTACTATAAATCTATGGCTAAGAATGTTCTGAAGGCCAATGAAACCTATATTTAAAGTGGTGTTGACTCTTTAGATGAATCATCAGAATATGTATATTCTACTTAGTATAATATTGATGTTATACCTAGATTACCAATTATAAATAACTATTTTGTGGCTAAGGGACAAAATGATGAATCATTAAGGAATATTTCATTAAATGATAATTTTGGTAATAAATAATCTTTTGAATCGTCAGATAAAGAATCTCCCTCATTAAAAGATAATACCTTACCATTTTTAAAGAATTATCTACATTTTCATTGTTACATGCAAATGAGAACTGTAATATATCATAGAATTTCAAGAAAGAAAATTCTAGAATTTTTGTTTCAAAACAAATAGTATCAAATCATTTAAAAAAACCTGATCTAAAAAATATTTATTTTGATTTCCATTCAAAAATCATAAGGAAAATAATTTTGAGAAGGATAAAAATTCTAATGAACTTGAAAATTTTATTTCTAAAAAAATGTTTTACAGAATAATTGAAACTCTAAGACTAATGACTATAAGGATAATAATTTAGTAATTATAATAAAATCTACATTTATTCATTAATGAAAATTTTATCTAATTTCTCTTCTAGATGGAATGAATTGGATAAAATTTATTCATAGCATTATCCTCTTAAAAATAGTTTTGGATTTGGTTATACTCACTCAAACACTGTTTTTAGTCATAACTATGTTGTTCCCCAATGTGCTCATGTCCTGCACTAAGTGTCGGTGTGGGGAAATTTGGAGAAAAATGTCCATTAAATAAAACCCAATTCTTATATTTTCCTAAAACATAATTTTTTATGTAATTTTGGATACCTATGATTTTACAATATAAAATATCTAAATCCAAACAAGTTTGGATTCTGAATGACTAACTCTTTTATTTTCAGGAAAAATTAAGAATGTGTCAACAACAATATATGGTAAATTGACAGTGGGTGTTCATGAAATATGACAGGAAACAAAATATTCTTTGAAAATATTATAAATATGAATGGAGGGAATGTAACATTTGGAGATAATGATCTGGGAGAAATTGTCGGTATATGTAACATTGACTTTCTTGAAAGAGATGTAATTTAAATTTTTTATTTTTTAATGTTTTGAAGAACAACCTTATAAGAATAATCCAATTATGTGATGAAGGATACCTTGTGAATTATAGTAATGATAAATGTATAGTAATCAAGACCAAGGATTGTTTTATTCTTTCTCCCCATAGGCATGAGACTGGATATACACTTAACAGATAAGACCATAATATCCAAGACCTACCTTGCCTTAGTGCTATTTAAGATCAATATTGGTGATGGATTAAAATACAAGGACACTGTTAGGTTAAGAACCTATTAAAACTCTTAAAAAAGACCCATTAATGATCTATCAAGGATTATCTTCGTCTTTTTGACTTTTTGGGTTCCTTGTGAGTATAGATAGAAACATTAGTAATGATTTAAATCAATCAGTGATGTATATACTTTAATGGTTGGTGAAACTGCAAATACTGCTTGCTATACAATAAATCAAATTTTAATCAGACCTTTTCTTATTATAAATAATATGAATTACAGGTTGGTTGAAAACCTAATTTTTCATACATCAATGTTTTTGGGTGAAAAGTATTCATATTTAATACTAATGATAACTTACATAAAATCACACCAAAATCTGCTGAATGAATTTTCATTGTCTATTCCACTACTACCAAGGATTATATAGTTTTTAATAAAAATTCATGTATTGTTGAAAATATAGTGCATCTTAAATATGATCAAACTTATCCTTTGGGTTTTAAAAAACCCCAACCAATATCTTCAGATGTGTCTTCAAAAATTAGTTATCAATAATTGATGGAAAATTCTTCTAATAATGAAAATACTAAAGAATTTTTTTTTGATGTATTCACCCAAAAATATTTTCTATCTTATGTTGATGAACCAGTTTTACAAAACACCCATTATTTTTTTCTAAAGAATCATCCTAGTGATAGCATCATTGGTGATGTAAATCAACCTGGAAGGACTATAATTTATTTGAGAAATGAAGTCGACCATATAAAATTTATTTACTAATTAAAACATAAAATAACTAATGAATCTTTTGGTGAAGATGATTTTGTTAATGCTATGCATGATGAAGTAAATGAATTGGAATCCAAGAAAATATGAAAATTATTTAAAAGACCTAAAATGACCAAACATAACTTCTGCAACTAGAGTTAAATGTGTCTTCAGAAATAAATGTGATGAAAATGGAATCATTTTATAAAATAAAGAAATATTAGTTACTAATGGATATAATCAATAATATGAGGTAGACTGTGAATAAACATATTTCACATTAGCTAGACCGGAATCTATTCATATTTTCTTATCCTTTGCAGAATTATTTAATTTCAAAAATTTTAAAATGGACTTGAAGTGTTATATACATAATAGATATGTTCAATATGATATTTATGTTGAACAATCTCTTGTTTTTGAAAGAACAAAACAACCGAAATATGTTTTTAAACATTGAAATGATTTATATTTACTTAAATAATCCCCTAGATCCAGGTATAATATAATTACAAGATTTTTGTTACAAAAAAATAATGGTAATGGAAAAAATGATCCAATTTGTTTTATAAATAATGATTAGAAAAATGTTTTGATTTTTCACATTTATTTTTATGACCTTATATTCTTGTCAACACATCATTATTAAAATTTATTTTTCAAATCTTATGGAATTCGAATTTTAAAATATTATGATGGGTGAGTTAATATTTTTCCTTGGTTTTTATATTTTTGAAGAACCATAAGGAACATATATATTTCAACATAATTATAATACTTATATTCTAAAAATGTATGAATATAAACACACTAAAATTTTAATTACTCCAATCGGTTCCTAAAACCCACCTAATCATTATGAAGTTGGGAAACCAATAGATGAGACATCTTTTAGAGGTATCATAGGATGATTTTTATACCTAACAGCTAGTCTTCCATCCATAATGTTATCAGTATTACTATATGATAGATATAATTCTGATCCTAAGGTATCTCATTTAAAATCAGTGCAAATGATTTTTTCACTATTTAAAGGGAACCATATATATAAAACTATTATATTCCTCTGGAAATGATTATATCATTAAATGATTGTCAAATGCTGGATTTGGTGGATGTAAAATGGATAGAAAAAGTACCTAAAAATTTATAATTTCATTGAATAATTATTAGTTTCTTGGTCATTCAAGAAGAAACACTGATTAGTACATTCCACTACTAAAGTTGAGTATGGAGTAGCTATAAAATGTTTTTTTTTAAATTTTCTGGATGAAACACACACTCAAAAACTATGGAATGAGTTCTACAAAAATAAAAATAATGTTTGATATTACTAGTGCCATTTTTATTAGAAAAAAAACCAAACCCATCACTCTTGTGTAATGAACATAGATATTAGGTATCCCTTCATTAAGAATCACACACATAAAAGAGATATTATTTTAAAATTTATCAGAAATAAATAAATACTTGCTGACATATATACAAAAATTGCCTATGATAGATTTTAATATTTTAAATAATGGTTAGGAATGATAAAAATATGGTGATCATAAATATTATACTTCTGATGAAACCAATTTCCTAACATAAAGATACTTCATTTAATTGGGGGAGTAATTATGTTTACTCTTTTATATTTATTTATTTTTGAATTTGTTTTGAATCTAAAATTTAATTTTCCCTAATTAAAAAATTTGGAATCTCACTTCTTCAAGAAGAAAATTAGCAATATTGAGTAATTTTTCTGAAAAATATAGAATGTATGTTTTCGTAAATAAATATTCATAATTTAATTTTTATGTGCTGGTAATTATATATTTCCTTAATAAAAATTCATTATATTCATTTATCATAAATCCCATTTTTCCTAAAAACCTCAAAATATTGGAATCAATAAATCATTAATCAGAATTATTATCAATCGTTAGATCAGATCAAGTTAATATCAACATTTGTATCTATTCTAGAATACAAAATCTCACTATGAATCCTATTTAAAGGGATCACATGTTCTCATTCCACATTGGTTCTCTTATCCTTTTCTGTCAAGGCTATGCCGCTCATTATGTGTGCCTTGCCAACTCTCCAATTACATTACATTCTAAATGCCTCTTGATGCTTCCCCTTAGACTCGAATGCAATCTCAAAACAGCAAGGTACCTCGGGATTGGATTATGTATAGGTAAAGGTTAATAAATCAATACATTTTCTACTTGCTTGATTATTTTATTGAGATGATTATTATGTTAAACAAATGGTAAAGCATTCATGTTTCTAATTAAATGAATGAATATCCATTCTATAGAGACCATGTAGTGGAATTTTAAAATTTAGTTCATTTCTTTGAGCATTGTGGAAGATATTTGATTTTGTTGAGAATTTATGGAAATTCGTATTCATTACCATTCAAAAAGGCTGCCGACATCCTTTATATACCCTATGTAGGTGAATCCATTCTATGTTTATACTTATTTTCTCATAAATAATGTTACTTCAAGAAAGTAAAAGCTATAGAGTTCCTTGGGATAAATAATGTCACGAAATCCATGATTTATCATCTCAGAACAATCCAATAGTTGGTTTCTTTTTGTATGCATCATTTCCTTACCCCATGGAAAGTTGATAAAGATTAACATTATATATTTGGTGTCTTTCTCTTATATTTCATTGTAAACCTATGGAATATAGATGTGATGAAATAAATATTTCTCACAATCACTAACATCAAGAATAGAAACATAATGTGTCATATTTTGATGTATCTGATGATCCTTTCATTGATTATTAAATTTTTATTGGGCTCTTTCAAAATACCATGTAACTGAAGGGATAATATCTTTATGTTTATGCTACTTAGAGATGGTATATTAAATAAAATGAAGAATGGTTTCAATTGTTAATCAAATGATTTTGAGGATCTTCCTAAAAATGATGATCAAGTCAACAAATTTGTTGTTGTAAAAGATAAAAACTATCTCTATTGAAAAGAATAGAACATGAACCTCAGTCAACTAATCCTTTTCCAGAACCTCAATCAACAACCCCTAAACTTAAGAGGAAAAAGATGTTTTGTGATGAAGTAGTTTCTATGTAGAGGTAGCTGAAGAAAATGATAAAGGAAAGTGATACTATCTTATAGAATGAACCTATGGAGGCTAAGGATTAGAGGATTGTTGAATCTAAAAATGTGGAGAAACAATAAAAGGAGAAAAATTAAAAATAAAAAGAGTTGTAATCTCATTTTGATTGATTGTAGTTAAAATATGTCGAGAAAGATTCAAAATAAATTTAGGTACTAGAAGCCCACTAGAAGAATGGCTCAATTCCGGTGTATATAATAGATGAAGAAGAAATTCACCATAATAAGAAGAGGATGAAATTGAAGACTTATTTAGAATGGTGAAATAATATCATGAAGAGGCAGGTCCTTCTAATAAAATGTCAACAAGAACATCCGAATCTTCATCCACCAAAATGACTTCTGATAACCACAAGTAAAAGTCTAAAGAGGAGGATGTTAAAAAATACATTTCTTTGAAGACAGAGAAGAAAATGATGACATTGTTTAGGAAAACGAATAATATTATAATATTGAAGAACAACATCGTGATGTAGCCAGTATTGTTGAAAAGGATGTTGCTAAATGAAAATTCGTCTTTCTTGAAACAACCCAGAAAATAGTTCGAGATTATCTGACTCTAAAAATGGTGAAGAAGTTAAAGGAATTCCTCCAGAGAAAGATGATCCGGAATCAAACTCTTCATAATCTATGGTACATGACTATGTGGTGAAAAACATTATGAAGTGTATTGATTCTATACCATTCCTTCCAAATATTAAATCACATTGTTAGATTATTTAGTAGTCAATAAATAGGAAGACTGATTATAAAAATTTGTTGATTTAAAAACTAATTAAGAATGAAATAGGTTTAAAAAATAATCATGATAAATTATGAAGACCATATAATGTCATTCAAGAAGATTAAAACATGGCCTAAGTCAATAGTTGATTATCTTAAGATTTTGGTGATTATATAGATTCAGTCAAAGATGACTTCAACAAGTTTGATGTGAAGTTCAAGAATTTTTATGAAATGATAACTCATGAACAAGCTACCTGAATACATGTGGATAATAATATATATGGAAATCATAACTCTGTTTCTATTAACAAAAGAAAGAAATTAATTCCATTGATTAGTTATCAATGAATGTAAAATCACAAGAAGAAGTTATCAAATCTAAAAAAGAAAGGATTCAACCCCTTTATAAGTAGAACCCTGAATAAGAAGAGTTTCTCAAGAAGTACTAATAATATCATGAAGTGATAATGAAGATGATGGGAATTTTTAAGTAGCTTCTACCAGAGAAGAATAGGGATGATTTGTTAACATAAAAACACCGATCTTCTGTTATACTAAAACATTTTATTCAAAATTAATGAAATCTATTTGTTATATATTTATTGTAAGTTTCTTTTCCAACATGTCAAGTACAAATTTTCCCCTCCATTCCTTTTTGAAAATCACAATGGTGGATAATGTTTAAAAATATTATCATATTACAGGGGAGTTTACCCTAATGAAGAACTTTCATAACAATGGTGGAGCTTAATATTATAGAAAACATTCTTATAAAATGGATAGTTTTTTTCAAGACAGTTTCTTAAGAAAATGAAAATGATCTTTAAGGTGAAAAAACATAAGGGGGGGAGGGTTAGTCATATTGAAGATGCCCCAAATATAGTGGAGATAAAATGTTTATTTTGATTATTTCAAGAATAATATTCTTTTTTAAAATGTGATTTGTTCTTTCCTTAAATATTATTTTCTTTATATAGAGAAATTTATATTCATAAACCACAAGATGGTTTGATATGTTTTTCATAAAGCTCATTATCTATTATTATTCATATTTTATATTAAGAACAATTTATGATATGTATAATCCGATCAGTATATAAACTATGGAACAATTTGGTTTCATAGAATCCAAGTTTCACTATTTATATAGTCCATTTATATTTGATTTTTTAATATGTTTCATCCTAAATTCTAACTCCAAATTCACAGAAATCCTGACTCCGAATTCTCAGATATTCTTACTGGAAATTCACAGAAATTTAAAATCTGAATGCTCAGAAATTCTGATGCTGAATCCGATGAAATTATGATTCTAAATTCCTAGAAAATCATACTCATATTTCTCAAAAAATCAGAATCAATTTCTATTTAAAATTAGTCTCATTTTATATCTAAAATTATACTCAATTTATATCTAAAATCAGACTCCATTTATATCTAAAACCAGACTTTGAATTTTTATTCACACTCTGTTCACACTATATTTAGAATCTGGATATTTATACATGTTAATTGTACATATTTTTATTAAGATATTGTTCAATCTTTATAAGATACTAGTTTACATAGCTTTCATAAAGATATTTTTTTTTATTACAGGTTACATTTTCCTACGTAAAACAATGTCGTACAATCTGTTTCTAACTAACCGTTGGTTATGTGACACTTGTCTAAGTTCCACCGAAATTCCAGGATAGATATTACCATTGGAGGGGGAGAGAACCTTTTGAATTTTTACCTAAAAAGACCACAACTATTCTAATATTTCAATATATGTAGATAAGTGTTGACACATATAGATATTATATTTGTAATGTTGTGAAGTGATATATAGAGGAAGAGAGAATCACCTGCTTTGTGTGAATGTTGTGAACAACTTCTTCATGATGTGAAATCTTGTTCAGCCTACCTAGTGTGATTCTAATTGGATGATCAATTGATGACTTATGGGGATAGGAAGATAGAGGTTTTGACTACCCTAATGTTCAAGGGATTGTGATGATAGAGAGATAAACTATGATATTCTTATCAATGGCTTACCTAGGAGTGGGTAATGAAGAATTTCATCAAAGTGTAAATCACTGGACATTTATCCTAGGTTTTTGCATACCCTTCTATTTGGGTTAAAAGAATTAATACTAGTTTACTTGATCTTGTTACAAGTTATAATTCTAATGTATATTCTTATTGAAATCATTTATAACTTTCTTATACTTTATTATACTTATATACTCTGATAAATAATATTATATATAATTTAATGTAGAATATTTACATAAGATATAATTTTTTTGTTTCTCTAAGATATAAATTCAGAAGTTTAATTAATATAAACTAGTTTATGTTTAGGTTCATTATAATTGGACTTGGAACTTTCCAATTATCACTTTTATTGAGAACCAGTTAGGGTTTGAAAATTCACCTTGTTTAATATTGTTAAACATTAATTTTAGTACAATTAAAAAAAGTTTTTAATATTTAAATTTAACCCCTATGATAATTGAGCATGTACATCTATATTTATATCATATAGTTATTTCTCTATGAACTACAGATCTGAACTCTTAGTGTGTCCACCTCCACATTTTGTTGTCATTAACCTCTTCCCTGTATTGATCTGTTGGAACAACTTGTTGTACATATTATGCAAGAACATGATGAATACGTCGACCCGAATTCATTCCTCCATAAGAATGGATAGTTATAGATTTATAATACAAGATTTGGAATACATTACCATTAATTAATTATTTTATTTTTTATTTTAGGTTAACCCATATCACGGTCTACTCATTCAAAAACTGGAAACAAGATAAATGAAGAATGATATTTTCCTAGGTCTCCACCTTGCCAAAAGTATCACATTTTCATGTTTCCTATGTAATAATAATGTTATGTAAATCAGATCACGTGGGGAAAAAATAACCATTTCTCATCTGGTCCCCAATGTTTACAGATCTTGATAATGTTTTCGGACACCGTTTCCCTACCAACCCATGAAACCTCACATGTGCCAAACTCCAAACTCCATCATATCCCTAAAAAACAATCCTCTGATACCACTCCTTCCAAACCCCCAACATATAATGTGTACCCCTCATAGGTCAATAGTTTTAGAATATTGATAGTGACCTCCGAGTCCCACATCCTATAGGCAACATATTGGAGACTAGCACCAAGGGTGTAAAAACATGAATATGGGAGGCATTATCCACTAAGATAAAAACATGTAGAAGAATGAGATAAGAAAGACGGAAACCAACTCTTTCTCAGAGTATTATATAATAGAGAACCCATGTACACATATGTAATTTCATTTAAGAACTACTATAAATAAATGAAAGAACTAAAAATACATTAAGTAAGTAAATATAGAAGTGACAATGAATCCCAAATAGTACATGATAAACCCCTCGCTATAGTAAAAAATCCAAATCTCCAACGTTATCCAACTGACCTAAAATATAGTTTATATATATGTTGGGTGAGAATATTATTGTACTTAGCATGTTCCTCCCTGATCTATCTCATGAAAAAGGATTGGAATGAGTTCTAAATCGTAGTGAACAATAAGTGAAACAAACTAACCACCTAAATAGGTATACTAAGTTACCATTATCACTATGGATAATATCAACAAGAATTATCAAGAATATCACATAATATAATAGAAAAATAAATTGTACTCCAGTAAAGATTCCCCACTGGTTTTCCACTCTACCATCTGTCACACATCCAGAGCATCTTTCTCCCAAAAGGAAAGCCCGCAGACACAATTGAAAATCACCACAACATGAACCACGAGCAACATAGCACCACATCCTCATAACCAAAATATACCAATTTATTTATGGGATCCACCACAACATGCATAACATGTATCATGTGACAGGTATTATACCTCAAGCCATCATTAACCTATACACTGAGTAAGGATGGACAAACCATCATAGCCTGTGCATGTTATACATATATCATTCCATAGGAAACTGTATCAAGAATACATGTGTTTGAAATATCAAAAGTCATTACAACACTACAAAAAATATATGTAAAAACTATCCACCATGCATCCCAAAAAAATAACAACAAGAGGAGAGTGAAGTTTCAAAGGGCGTAGTCGTCCATCCTTCCTCCCATTGGGATGTAGGGGAAAACACCGCCCCATGGCTCAGAATCCCTAGGGTGTATGTTTCCCGAACCAAATAGGTTTATTAGGGTATACAATCATAGAATATACATGATATAATGTAGATTTTAACCACAATACAGGAATAACCTAGTCTCAGACTCATGTAAAACTTACTTCTCTTGGACTCTCGACTAACACTGATAAGGCTAGATATCCTGTAAGAACAAAACCATTTAATAAACTAAATTAAATTACTCTATCCATTATTATCAGTAGAAATTTAAATTAATTAATTATTAATAATCTATTAAACATTAACAATTTCCTCATTAAATTTAATGAGAATTTCAACAATGATCCATGTCATCCAGACATAAGAAATCATGTCCACAACTTCTCAAAATTAGATCCTCATTATTGCATCCCAAAAAGATCCATCCCCCTAGGTTAAATATTTATTCATTTATCAATAACGTGACCTTCCATATTACTAGGTATTTATGGAAATCATTTTGGGCTACAAAACAAAAGGGGCTCAACATAGAGAAGAGATAAACTACCCGTCATGTATTTTCCACAAGTAACATGAGCATTGACTCATCCAACCATGGGAAGATAATCATGGAAATCATGTGCCATATTGTGGATGTCTTCACAAATCTGGGAAGGATATTAGCCAAAACAAAATGCCTCGTGTAGCTGGAAAATAATTCCTATAAAAAACAACATGGAATTCAGCCAAAATACTAATTTAAACAAGCATACAACCTTCATATCAACGGGTTATCCAGTCTTCTACCTATTACACCATCTCTAGTGTCCACCCCGACACCCAAATGCATGTATCATTTCATCAAACCACTCTAGGGGTAAAATACTACCTCAAAAACAAGTCCTTCCTACCACTCATACCATAAAGCCCTCTAGGACTAGTCATCCAAGGATCACATCACATATGAGCCTCCAAGCCCCTCATACCACAACAACCCTCTACGCTCAGCTATCCCTTGATCACGTCACATCACAAACAGTAGGAAACAAATAATGCAACCAAGATCTTGGCCATAAATAAATGAATCAATTCATCAAATATAAAAACCTCTCATCGCTCTGTACCACAAGTCACTTGGAATTTAGATGAAAGAAGGAATTCCATGCCCTATTAAATAATTATCTCTTTTAACCCATTTTCTTATTTATTTAGTTTTTAATTAACTGATTCCTTCATTACAGTTTCCAACTATGAGGCACGTAAGAAACATACACTCTCAATCTATAAAAAATTAACTCACAATACAATTTAACATGCCTTTAATTACTTTTATTAACAATCATGAATAAATTTTATGTTTATTAACCAATTTCAATAGACAATATTTTTTTCATCAATTTGATTTGTATAAAATTACAACAACGACAATAAACAGTCTCATAAAATATACCTATTTATCATTTATCCAATTAATTATCAATTAATTTTGGATTAATGTTTTGTTATCAATTTCTATCAAGAAGAACATGATAACACCAGAAAGGCAGATATATCACCTATCTAGAAATTGAAGAGCCAAAACATTATCACGTCACAAAGAACCCCATTACCAAGCGATTGATTCCAATTCTTAAATCATGTTCAATTCATTAATATGTTAATTTCATTGCAATCAAAGATATAAACCATTATAACTCTATGATTGACCTTAAATACCAAGAGAAAAACACAATCCCCATCCTAAAAAGGAAATCAATGTTCTTTATAAGAGAAAAGACCATACAATGGATCCTCGATCACCTCTGTTTTAAGATCTGTATCCACCATGGGATGTTTTTGCAACTCCACACCAACAACAACTAAGAGAAAATAGATTAGATCCCATGGTATGAAACTGCCATAGAATGGTGAGAAGATTCCCAAGAAAATAAGATAAATATGGGTGAAACCTCTGAAAAATAAAGGAAAAACTCACATGAGATCAATATGGGTCATCACAAATTGAAGACAGTAGTTCAAGATCAATTCACATTGAAGGTGTCTCCAAAATGCCGAAGAGGGGCTTCTAGATTTCCTGGGATGAGATAGATGGATGCTCCAGCCATAGGGTTTGACACCTGATAGGCTGAAAAACATCAAAAATAATATAGTATTGGGGGATTGCACAATGTGTAATTCTCTTTTTCATCATGTATTTCTTTGAGATAAATTTCCACAAAAAAACCTTCAATTATCAATTTTATTTTATTTATCAATACTAGAATTGTCAAATTATGTACAATCCCATTTTCACATCATGAATTTCTTCTACACTATGTGAAGGCCACTTTCAGTCCGTGAATGTTCCCTGCTTACAATTCTCAACACCCGAACTCATCCAGACATCCTCCTAGCCTCTTCTACGCTTTCGAAGCCATCAGATCATGAAAAATGAGATATCCACACATTTCAAGGCCCTTACAATAATATATTTATAATATATGAAAACCTTATAAACTTGTATTATTTAAATAAACTATACAATAATTTTCAACAAAAACTTCCATATAACTGAACATTAGGGAATATGGTATACATAAAAAGATCATTATATAGGGGGAAAATACAATGATATACTATTATATTTTACACTTATGTATGAAAGGCTGACTTTATATTAATTCCTTGATTAATCTAATGATTCCTCATAAGTTTTGACATAATTATGATGGGTTTTTAATGTACGCTAATTCTATTAAATTTTCAATAAAAATTATTCCATTTTGAAATTAAAATATTTTATGCATTTTGAAATAAGGAAAAAAAATATGGATTGAATAAGTACAATTTAGAAGACAAATATACAATTGAAAATTCAAGGAGGGAAATTTGAAGACATATTTTTACCATATATCTACATCCTTATATCAAAATACACCCTTACACAATTATAAAATTATAAATAGTTAATATAAGATTAAAAACTATGACACCATAACATATATATATAAATAATTTTTTTGTGAGTTGAAATGGGGTTGATAGGTTAGTATATATATATTGATAAAGGTGAATTTCAAGAGTAAAATATTATTCTTTTTTCAATTTTATAAATAGTGTAATTATTTTTAATTGGAATAATATATTTATGTTTTATAAAAAATTATATCATGATTACATATTTGATGATTACGTATATTACTATACATACTATACAATATCATATTTTTTTATGATTCATAACAAATTTTATGATATTGGAATTTCCATAATACATTAAAAATACCTTATTTAGAAATTTTGAAAAGAAATTATATAAAATATAGTATTTGGGTACAAAAAAATTCTTAAATATTTTCATAAAATGTATAAAAATATTTTCTATTATATGTCTATAAAATTAAAAACCATTAAAATAAATAAGTAATATTTTGATAAGTAATGAAATACCATATTATTTATATATTAACAAATAATATTTTAATATAATTATTCTTACATATCAAAGGTTATCAATTAATTTCCAAATATCTTTTATAAATTAAGTATAATTATCATACAATTATTAACCTAAAAACTACATTAGCTTTTTTAATGTCCATATAAAAATTACATAATGATTTTAAATTCCATTAATTTTTTTTAATTCCATTCTTAAATTCATTCTTCTTATTATAATTTTTTTCTACTTGAATATGAAATCATATCTAAATAATTATATACCAATGATAATAATCTATATGAAATTTTTATTTTTATAGATATGTTACTCATTTGATAATATGATCTATATTATTTTATGATTTTTGAAATTGTTTGTTTTTATTTTTGTTGAATCTTATATTTTAATGTTAATTTTAATATGTATATTATTAATAACATTTTTATAAAATTGTTTCTCTCAAAATGTGTGTTTTGGGTAAAAATCATTACATTTGAACACTTTCCAACAGATTTTTTTATTAAACCATAAACATCAAATGGTTTTTTATCCAAAGGGACCTACATACCAAAGGCATGGAATCATTATGTTTTTTAACCTATGATACTTTAGAACACACATTTTTCAAGAGGATGGGAGTTCAGGATCTGCACACCCTTTTGGGGGGAATTATTGCATACTCTAGGCCTCTCTTATAGATTTAAGAATTGTTAATGGATCAATATTAATTTTCCAAGAATAATGTTGGTTTCCCTTGAAAATTGAAATAAATTATTAGCCTGTGTGGAATTCAGAATCATATGTCTGTGTTTGAGGTTCTTAAATGATGGAGGTATATGTATGAATTTTAGGTTCTCTATAAATGGTATCCTCTCATATAATACATAGATGTTAATTTGAGGTAATTATTAAAATGATCATTTATAACTCACTCAGTGGGGATGTTTGAATTTATGGTCATTAATGTATATTAAATTACCAATGATGTTTATTTTCATTCAGGGAGATCGATTTTTTATTTGATGTTGGGATCGAACCCATAGATAGGATACCTAATATTCCTCTTGGAAGGATATAGAACCATCTTTGTTCAATGATAATAAATAGGAAACATCATATCTTTTGAGGTTGTGTGATATGGAAGCAACTGTATAGTTTAATGTCATTTTTTATGGAAATCTTGGCAAAATGTGCCTAGTCAAATAGATTTGTTGGACTTATATCTAAAAATCCTAAAGAACATGGAAGGGATATGTGATTCCAAGGTCAATTAGATGCTGATGGGAATTTATCCCAGAATGAATTGGGTTGATTTAAGGTGTTGGATTTTATCCTAAGGGAGACTTCTTAAGTATCCTATTTGGATGGGAATCAAATCCCACAATGATCGATAAGTCTTGAATGGGATTACAATTATTTGAGAGAAATAGGTTGGGTCTTACTCCTAAAAATATTCCCTTGTAATAGGGCCCAAGAGAGATGTCTTAACTGAAGTAGATTTAGTGGGGATTAATTCTTGGATTTTTCTTAAAGAGGGTGACCATATTAAGGGAATATGGGTTTGACTCCTTAGGAATTTTTCCTGTGAACTTGGGCCAACTGTAGAGGCTTCATATTTGTACCTGTTATGGTGGGAATCATATTTGTCATATTTCATTCCTTATGGTGGATTTTGTTGATATTATGAACATTACAAAATTCTAATCCCACTTGAGACTTTATTGGTGTTAGAAGAAATAGGAAATGAAAGATTCTACAAACCACCCACACTTTTCCTTCATTATAGGAAGAGGTCCGGCCTACATTAAAATATGTCATGGCTACAGTGCTTCTCGTTCATCAATTTAAATTGGAAATGGGTCCAATGTAAAGAATTATTTATGGTTAATGGTGTAGATATGATAGAGAATACATAATCCTATGTGAAATTCTAGGGGATTACACAATGATTTATGTCTATTTATTTTTCATAGATAGGGTTGGACACTTCTCATTGTCAATGGGAAAAGAAAACATGACCCTTATCCTCCCAACAATGAACTGGAGGCTCTATTTCTTTGAGATGGGGTGGGGAGGATAGTGTCATATCCAAAAAATCCATGATCTAGATCTCCACAACATTGTCTCTTGGGAAAGGGTCTCTATGACCACAGATATTGAAATCTACGATAACCCCAAAACCCCTTACCCTATGGTAGGATAACTATGGGAACCCTATGACCATATATATCAGAATCCAAATGGTATACATACATATGTGCCATTCCATTAAATTTATTAAATCATGAGGTCTTTGTGGAGGCTTTACCATGGTATCATTCAGATAAGAGGGTCATAGAACAATCATTTCTACATTAAATAGCCTTGAGATAGGCCTAATTGATGGCTTGAGTAAGCTGAAAGTTAGGGTGAACATTAAGGAATGACACTGATGTATGTGACGTGAAGGTACTGGTAACTCAACTAGGATTTGGAGAACATATGTCACATTAAGTGAAGAACTACCTGGATAACACTACATTGTAGATATGTGGCTGAATCCTCCCTGATTATTAATAGGTTTCTCAGAATTGTGGCATGTAACATCCTTCTTTTGTAAGGGAGGTTGTGAAAGTGTTCTTAAATTAAGAGGTTTGGGTGAATGATTCATGAATGTGTTGTTAATTTTTATCACTTGGATAAAAAATGTCTCACTACCCACCCATTAATTCTTTCACATTATGTGTTATGAAACTACCTTTGAGGTTTCAGAGAACTTGGGTGATGCCTTAGGGTGATCAGAGCAGCAATCATCCATCTGGGAAATTTATCTATAAATATGATATCCCCAAGGGTTTATTTATACGAAAATATGGTACCATGAAGGATTTTAACTTCGAAAGTGATGAAGTGGAACACATGTGAGGGGTGCACAAGTAATTTCACAACACTGGTGTTTCATGCTACCATAAGCTATCTCAAATATGAGCCATTAAAAATATTCAAATTCCTTATATATTTTCTCCTCCTTTTTCTATGGAATTTCTCTTTGTCATTTTAGTATCCATGTGGTGGAATAGAGCGTCAATTCCCCCCCCCCTTTCAATATTTCTTCAGAATGAATAGAGGGTTTAATGTTGAGGAAACATGGGATGAAAAAAATAAATAGGTTATGAAAGTTCTGAGTTTTTCAAAGAAATGGTGGCATGCAAGTAACCTTCATAGTTTATATACGGGTATTACCATCAATGAAAATCAAAAATCATATTCAAAAAACATCTCTCTACTTCCAGTTATAATGAACCGATGACTATTTTTGTTGAATATTTTTATGTTCACACAAGTACATTAGGTACGATACTTGTGAAATAAACCATGAGAAAAATACTTTCAATCCATAGTTTTACTCTCTTACCTTAATTACTTTTTCAAATTTTATTGATTTTTAAAAAATAATATTGAACCTAGTCTGAAATGAATGTTATATTTATTTTTATGTTTCAATGGTTCTTTATAGAATCACAACTACTGATGAATTGGAATGTATGTTTATTGATGACATGGTGGAGATCATAGGTCATGATTACAACAATTTCTGGGACACTACTATTCTTAATATAGAAAAGTATTTTAAAAAGTAATGTTGAAATTTTCCGAAGAGTTATTATCTAACATTTTACTATTATGTTCATCTATATGAATCCAACATGTTGAATCTAACATCCAATATCTTGATATCTGGGTTTCAAGAATACAATAACTATTCACCTGCAAATATTTCTAGTGCACACACATATATCAATTCTCAAACTGAAGCGAAAGACTATTTAATGCATCAGTTCCCATGTTCTCTAGATTTTAACTCAGACACAGTTTAATAGAAGACACAATGATATTTATCGATCTTATATTATCTTCAGTTAGATAATCCAATAGGCTGGATGAAATGTTGGGAATTTCACCCTGGAGGGGGTTTTAAACCCACATGAATGTGGAAATAATATGTGAGAAATTTATGTGTGCAATTTAAATATGATCTGTAAGGATCCATAATTCTTGATTCCATGTGGGTATGGAAAAAATATATATATATATTGGAATTATGTTTTTGTCAATGTGATGCTGTTTCGCGCGGAATCCGGGGATGACCTCCTAGACGGGAGATTCAAACGTTCCGATCGGTTTCTAACGGGTTTGTTCGTAGAACCGGAAACATCCAATGATTCCACATCCGTTTGGACCTACTTTCCAAAGGCAGGCGCTCATTAGCTTGTGGGCTAATGAGGCTTAGGAATTTGCATTGGTCGAGAGGATGGGAGGTCGGACTCATCACACCTTTTTGAGGGGAATTATTGTCTACTCCGGGACTCTCTTTATAGATTTAAGTTAAGTTCGTGAATCCTTATTACATTACCAAGTATAAAATGAACTTTTCTTTAGTTTTAACAATCAATGATTAAATATGCAAGAAATTTAGAGAATCTTTTATATGTATTCGAGGTTCTTCATCAATGTAGAATCATCTATATTTGTTTAGAGATTCTTGGTCAATGGTATCCTTCAAAACATTTATATAAAAGTCTCTTGGTCATTTTGATGACCAGGCTGGTTTTAAAACCACTCAGTGGGGCACTTGAAGTTTATCGTCATTCAGAAGGACAGAGATTATTTCAATGTTGGGATCGAACCCATGAATGGGCTACCTACGTATCCTTTGTTTTGAAAAAGGAATCAGAACCCACGTAGTTCGAGGAATGGGATATGATGTTTTATGATTGATGGCTCAAAGATGAATGTCATAATTACTTTTACACTCTAAGCTCACGTGAGTCATGCTCGGTGTGAGAAACAAGAGGTATTGGTAAAATTCAGACAATTGTGCCATAAAAGATGCAATCATAAGAATTTGTTTTGGGGCTTATGTATAGATGACTGCCCAGATAGGCGAAGGTTTAGGATTTACTTTTAGGGAGAAAATCCAAGAACAGGGTCCACAAAGTTATATGTGCTTCATGGAGATTTGAATACTCTAATCTTGGGGCTTACTCCTAAGGAGGATGCCCAAGTTAGGAGGGGACTTATGATTGGGTTTTATTCCTGAAAAGGAAACCCAAATCAAAGATAATTTGTGACTGGTTAAGAGAAATTTTAAGAGACTTGGGGCTTACTCTTAAGAAGGATGCCCAAGATTTATGACTAGGACTTATTCCTGAGAAGGAAGCCTAGGTTAGGGGACTTGGGGCTTACTCCTGAAAAGGAATCCCAAGGTTATGACTGAGTCTTATTCCTGAAAAGGAGACCCAGGTTAGGGATTAAGGTTTGGGGCCTACTCCTGAGGAGGATGCCCAAGATTAAAGGACTTGATTGGGGCTTATTCTTAAGAAAGATGCCCAAGTTAGGTTTTTATAACTGGGGATTTATTCCTGAAAAGGAGACCCAGGTTAGGATTCTCTCATCTTAAAGGATGAGGTTGAAATGAATGAACTCTCAATCTTTGGTGATATAAAGATGTTTAAATCACTAGGTTTTGAGAGATATTTCACAGAATTCCTTTCAGATAAGGATGTCAAATCAAGAAATCATGCCATAAATGGCTTTGAAGAGTATCTTGAAGACTGAATCTTGAATAGGAAGGGTGAAATGGCTCAAGAGGGGTAAAAATGGGCAAGATGGGCACCCAAAAAAGATAGGGGCGCGCAAGTCCTGAAAGGCGTGCATGTCCTGCGGCGGCGCGCAAGTATTGGTCGCGCAAGTATACTTGCGCGACATTAGGGGTACTTGCGCGATTTTCAACCAGAGTTGAAATACTTGAGCGACTCTTTATTAAACCCTTTACCATTCTCTTGAGGTTCTTCCAGAAGAGGGACGCGCAAGTTATATTGGAGGAATTAAGTCGGCGTGCAAGTGTTTGATAAGTTTCAACACTTAGGCCTTCCTTTTTCTCTTTAGATCTTCCGTTCTAGGTAAGAAATTACCTTAGAAGTGTTCCGGAAGCTTTGAGAAGAGACTTGGGCGTCGGGAGCTTCAATTCGTGTTTCTGGAAAAAGATCCTCTTAAATGGGGGGCCCACAGGGTCTATTTATAGGCAAAAGAAGACCCCGGGCGGTTACTAGGCGGTTACCAGGCGGTTACCACATATGTCGCGCAAGTCCCTTGCACGAACATGAGGAGTCGCGCAAGTATTAAGGCGACGCGCAAGTGTACTTGCGCGACCAAGAGGGAACTTGCGCGATACATGGGCAACGTTCTCCTTTTTTATCCCTTTGTCGATTTTTGATGTTTCTTCAAAGGATTAATCACTTTGAGCTCAGATATTCCCTTTTCCGAACTTTAGATTCCGTGACGAAAAGGAGCGTCAACAAAAGTCCCCCCTCAGAGTTGGATCCGGAGAGAAAATGAGGATTTGACTCTGAGGAAATCGAATCCCTCTGAAGGAAAAAGGGCGGCGCGCAAGTCTTCAATGCACAGAAGTCGGCGCGCAAGTCTTCGTCGCGCAGGCATTGAGCACTCTGGATGCGGCGCGCAGATAGGCCCCCTGGCCTATAAATACACGGCTTCCAGCCGTAGATGGCATCTGAAGTTCCGGATTTCTCGAGCTCTCGCCGCGCAAGTCTTCCTCGCCGCGCAAGTCTCTTGTTTTCGCTGTTTCTTCGCTGCCGCGCTACTCTCAAGGTAATAGGGCTTGCGCGGTAATACTTGCGCGACCAAAACTTTTGCGGCACCTGTACCACTTGCGCGACATCTCCATACTTGCGCGCCTTAATGCCTTAGCCATTTTTTTAAAATTCTTTCACAAATTTTATGAAAAATAAAACCCATTTAAGAGTTTAATTTATTCAACTCCTGTGCAGATTCAATGGCTCTTAGACCTGGATTACTTGATGAACTGGCTAGCAAGCGGATAGATGATATGATGAATATCATTGGCCCTGATTACTATACTGTCAAAAACAGCACTCTTCCAGATTTGGCTAAGTATCTGAAGAAATATCATCACGACTTTCCTCACTGCACTTACCTACCTTTGTATGGTCATGGTCATCTGCAAGAAGTCATTATTCCAGAAGTACAGAATTATCTTCCATTTTCTTGGTTTCAGAATTATACCAATTTTTCTTCAGCAAATATCTCAGGCGTAGGATCATTTCAAACTGCTGGAACAGTGGAGAAGGCTTATGTGATGCATCATAGCCCTTGCACACCAGATCTGAAAAAACATACACCTGAGCTTCAACCACATTATCATCCTTCAATCTTTCGAAATGCTCAGATGGATCAATCCAAAGGCTGGAAGAAAAGTTGGGATTTCCGTCCTGGGGGAGGTGTGAAACCAACTTGGATGTGGGTATACTGGGTGCGACAGACTTGCGCAGAGTTTATTGAGGATCTGAAAAGAGCTGCAATATATGAGGCTGTTTGGGTTGGGCAAACATATATTTACAAACATGATATCTTCGTGCCAGAGATACTCAGCCATTGGAGTCCAGCGACCAATTCTTTCCACTTGACTCATGGAGAAGTAGGTATCAGTTTGTGGGATGTCCACAAGATTTTAGGAACTCCAATATTGGGCGATATGTATGATGAATTCATTCCTCCCAAGGTGACTTGGAATGATCCAGAGAAGACTCCTGCTTTGGCTCGAGAATTATTCAAAATCTTTCACAAGCTCAAGAGTTCAGAGACCTCATTAACTCATTTCAGAAAAGATATCCATCCGGAAGAATGGATGAAGGTGTTTCTTACTGAGAAGAAAGGGATGGAGCCAAAGGAAAAAGGATCCAAGAAAAATAAATCCAAGGATACCCGGCCCAGACGTCCTACCACTTGCCCAAAACCTGAGAAGAGAGGAGCTCCTGGCACATTCTGGCCAACTCTAGAAGCAGGAGAGTTTGAAAAATGGGGCTATGAAGTGAATCAAAGAATTCCAAAGAAAACTCGTCTGGCGGGTTTCTTGGCAATGTGGCTCAGTATCTATCTCTTGCCGGTCAGGGATTCGAAGGGAGGCGTTAGGCCAGGGACCTTCGTCATTGCGGCCAAGTTGGCTGAGGGAAAAATGGTTGGGTTAGCTACCCCCATTTTAGCAAAGATCCACAGGAGTTTACTTCACGTCTTCCAGGGTAAATCTCCTTTAAGAATAGTGGGACCATTCCAGGTTTTGTGGGGATGGATCGCCACTCACTTCAGGACTTACAATGTACAGAATGGATTACAAATTCCTGGAAGCTCTTTCAGACCGTCAGTGCAAGCATTCTCTGGAATTGCTCCATTAGATGTCAATGGTTATGACATACATGTAAGACTAAGCATGTATAAGGAATTCAACTTCTTTCCTTATGGAAGTCCGCCATCTGGGCGGTTTGTTGATGATGGGAAAGCCCCTTTGGATTTGA
Source organism: Viscum album (assembly GCA_963277665.1). NCBI lineage: Eukaryota > Viridiplantae > Streptophyta > Magnoliopsida > Santalales > Viscaceae > Viscum > Viscum album. The sequence continues at coordinate 900,036,540 of OY728138.1, forward strand.
GGGCATACATGCTAGCTTGCAGGGATGGCGTGTTAGTAGCCAGGATTGATGGAGAAATCATATGCGAGGCCTATGCTCCATATAGATTTGCACGCCAATTCAAATGTTTACAACAGATTGTTGTATCCCCTCCATTACATGTCAGGTTAGAGCAACATCCGATGGTTGCTCGACAACTATGGTTGCTGACATCATGAGAGAAGACTGGGGTAGTATTTGATCTACCAGTTGAAAAAGCGGCACATTATCTGACTACATTTTATGCCGAACACTGGATAGCATCATACCCTAAAGGGATATTGAATCACCCTGTATATCAAGTGGGAAAGAGGAAGAGGACTGTAGAGAAAGAAACTCTTCCTCATGAAGGTGATGCTTCTCCTCCTGAAATAGGTTCAACAGACTCCTCCTCTAGAACTGATTCCTCGGATTATCATGATGGGGATGATGAGGCACAACCGGCAGCAAAGCGGTTTCGTGCCCGATATAATCCTCCGGCCAGAGTTAAAAGACCCACTCCATCAGCTCCTGGTGAGTTATTTGATTGTAATAACTTCAATCACTGCTACTTTATAAAGTAATAAGTCTCACTTTCTTATTCTCTATCTGTAGTTGCAGGAGTCGGGAAGAAATTAAAATCAAAAATTGTAGGACCTTCCTCACAGCCTTTATATCTAAGACCAGAGGCTGTTCAGCTATGGCAGAGCTTATACTGTGATACTGAAACCGCCTGGCTGGATTTGTGTGAGGGCCTACAGCTTCCTGGGATAGGATATCTTCTAGTTTCAAAAGACCTTCAATACGGAGATAACCCCAATGAAGTGAGAGCTTATATCAGAGAGCTGGAAATGCTCATATATGCCACTGATAATTCGGTTCCTATCACCAGGCGGGTGAAGGAAATGATTGATCGTGGCACCACTAAGGGGGCTGGTGGTTCTGGAGATGAGGAGTGGCAAGAGTACGTGGCTCCTGAAGATGTAAGTTTTCTTTCCTTATTTTCTTTGCAACTTGATTTCAGTTGAAGCTTTGTTACTTAAGGAAGTTATTTTCTTCATCTTGCAGCTTGCAAAGAAAGGGACCGGGGTTCCTTCGCCACAATATAGCCCTGGTGGTACTGCTGTTGGGGCTGCTGCTGATTCTCCTCGCGAACCAGGCGAGATATCTCCAGGCCAGCAGGCCATGAATGAGGCACTGGACATAGCCTTTCATTTTCCAATCCAAGTGCCAATAAAGGAGACAACTGAAACTCCAAAAAAACAAAAGAAGCCAAGGCAACGAAGGAGGAAATCCTTAGCTAAACGTTTCATTAGCAGTGGTAAGTCCTTCTAACAATCATGAGTTTATACCCATAATCATATGGTTACTCATATTTCTGAGGATTGCAGGGGCTTCTTCAATTTCCCCCTTGAGGGAAGGGACTGATCCTTCTTCAAAGGTCGTGGAGGGTGCTGTAGAACAACCACAGACTCAAGCTAACTTGGTTGCTCCTAGAGAAGAGCTACCATCCATTCCTAGTATCCCTCCCACTACTGAAGATGTTGTCCAGGGTCAGGGGTTGCAGGACATAAGTCAGCAAGAAGTCGTAGCAAATGCTCCCACTGGTGAGACTAACCAAGATTCTGAAGTATCATTAGATGAAATGATGAATCAAGGAATGACTTTTGAAGAATTTTATGATCATGCTAGATTGTCATGTGATTTAGAAGACCTTGGGCGTGAGTGTTACCCTTCGCCCAAATTTTTCTTTTAAAAACAAAACATATTTCTAATCATGATGTAAAATAATATGCAGTTTCTTCCGTAGAAGCTGCTGAACTGCCAATGCCCGAAGAGGGTGTGGACACTGATGTCAACCCAATCATTGCAGAAACATTAGCTCAAGTAGAGCTAAATCCAATAAACTCTCCCGAGACCCATCTTGAAAATCCTGTTGAAACCGGGAAAGATGGGGAGAAGTCTTCTCATGTTGCTGAACCACCATTGGGTAAGGGATAACAATATTTGTGATTGTACTTTATTTGCAAGACAATCCATTCTTTTTTTATCCTTTAAGATTCAACTAAAATCTTTCAATTGATCATGTAGGGCCATCAACTGTAATGGCTAGATCTGGAGATGAGGCTTCAGCCTCTGCCCCAACGGGAATTGAAAGTGAAGAAGCCCAAGTCAGAGGGGAAAGAGCAGGACGAGGCACTTCCTTAAGCATGTTAATTCCAGATTACATACCCCCTTCTGACGAAGATGTTGAATCAGATCCAGAGATGCTCAAAGCGTTCAGCTTTTCACGACGTAAGGCATGGAACAACATATGGAACATCATATCGGGGGTGCCTTTAGAAGAGATACCATCAAAAATTTCCCGATTGTCATCCCAATTTGTTATAATGGGACTTGGTGGTTTTGGGTATGAAAAGATCCATGCTGCGGTGAAACAGATTATTTTCAGGAGGGAGCAAATGCAGACAAGTCGCGAATATTTGACCAAAGTGAAATTGTCAGTCAACATAGGCGAATTTGAGGCTGCGATATCCCAGGCTGAAGCTGATTATGCTGTCAAGATGAAGGATCTGAAGCAAAAAATCAAAGAAAAGGTCGTCCAGCAGGTACAGCTCCAGCAACAGTTAGATGCTGTTACTGGGGAACTTGATTAGCTTAAAAAATCATTGGATGAAACTCATATTAATGGAATGAAAGCCATTGCAGATGCTAAGAAGGCACTTCAGCAAGCTGAGAAGAGTGAAGCTGGTCAAGTGCACGAGCTTCAAGTAACTGTTGATAAGGCTCAGGATGCTATACATCAAATGAAGACTTATGTTGACAATCTTCTGTAATTCTTGAAAAAGAGAAGAGATTCTAGTCTGTGGATGTCCTTCTAACTCTTGTGTATCAATGAAAAACACTTTTGTCTTCAATCATTTGTACTTGAATTCTTCCATTACCTGCTTCAAATTTACTTAAGCCAATGGTCTTAGTAAGCATAGTTTGATTTTTACTAGGATTATTAAAAATAACCCTACAAACTTTGAACCTTTTAACTGCTCAATATTACCTAAATCATACAAAAAATGTATATTTAGTGAGCTGGAACTTGACTTTTATTCAGAGTTCCTTTGTATTTTGTGTGGGCAGTTTAAAGTCATGCAAGCCGGACATAAAGGGGCTAATGTTTAAGGTCGAAATAGCTTTGACCAGAAATGGATTAAAAAGAAAAAATGGATTCAATTCCTTGAAAATTTATCTGAAAACATATTACCATACTCAAGTATGAGGGAAAAAATGTAAACTATGGCTTAAGAATATTTGAATCTGAGGAATGACATGAAAAAGAGCTAAAAGGCATTTGAAGAAGTAGTTTCCAAGAATGAAGTTACTATTATTTAACAAAACCCGTTAGGGGGTTGAAATATGCAGGGCCACCTATGGGCATTGGCTGCATAGTCAAATAAAATAGCATCTTTTGGCTGACAAGTCTGTTATGTGGACTGTTTATGCAAGGCCACCTATGGGCACGTGCTGCATAGTCAGGCAAAAGAACTCCCAGAAATTTTACTTTCCTAGTGCTAAAAGCTAGTGAAAGTTTATGGAGATTCAAATTTTCTAAAGCATAGAGTTTGTTGTATGGAAAAAGGTACTTGAATATGGAGAAGATATTTCCAAACAAGAATATCAAAGAACTGGATGAATATCACTCCTACGAAGGTCTGAACCAAACGTAGGGAAGAAGAATAAACCATAGACTTGAATACGTTTAGATCATGAAAAAGGATATGGGACAAATACGTTAAGGATGGCTATTTTTGCAGATCCCTACATACTGTCGTTTAAGACAAATAAGGACAAAAGAGGCATTCTTCCCAAGAATGAAGTTACTATTATTTAACAAACCCGTTAGGGGGTTGAAAAAATGTAGGGCCACCTATGGGCATTGGCTGCATGGTCAAATAAATAGCATCTCTTGGCTGACAAGTCTGTTATGTGGACTGTTTATGCAAGGCCACCTATGGGCACGTGCTACATAGTCTGGCAAAAGAATTCTCAGAAGTTTGACATTTTTGTGACTATAAGTCATGAAAAGGGTTATGAAGATCTGAAAATATTTAAGGTTAGGATTATAATACATAAAGATGGGTATTTTCCAATGTATATAGAGATACATAGGTCAATGAAAACCATAATCATGTTGTGGCTGGGTCCTGAATTGAAACTTGGACTTCACTACGTATCTCATAAGAATGAGAATCAAGCCATACGTAGTTCTTGAAATGCAGTTTAACGTCGTGCAGGACGAAAGTATGAGTGATCTTAGTTTAGGGTCATAGAATTCGGACCAAAATAATGAATACACAGTGTGTGTTTTCATGAAGACTTTTCAGCCAAGGTACTGAAAGTGAAATTTGGGGTTAGGCCCAAAAGACTTGGGACTGGATTCGAGGGACACTCGAATGTTCCTACGTATCCCATAAGGATGGGAATCAAGTCCACGTAGTTCTAGATCTACCCTTTGTACAAATTTGGTTCGTACATGTGAAGGGTGAAAAGGGGACTTTAGTGCAATGATGGTTTTAACCTAAGATAAAAAGTTTAGTCATTACCATGTATGTACGTAGTCTTTTGAAAAAATGAAAACCATGATTGAAAAAAGAATCAATGTTAATAATGGTTCCTTCTCAAATGAGGAAATCAAAGAATATTGTAGTTTATTGTCGTACCGGACAAAAGTGTTGTATAGTTTAACGTCATATAACAAGGACGAAAGTGAATCAATGTAAAGATATTGATTCCAGGGGTGGTTTCACAAATCATCATCATATGAGATGGTGGTGAACCAATGTGAATAGATTGTTTTTGGGCTTGAACCTTTGGGAGGTTGCCTACATACCCAGCCTGGAGGGCAAGGATCAAAGTCCGTGTAGTTCAATTAAAGAATGAATTAATGATCAAGTTGTTCTTGTGGACAATGATCTAAAAAATGTTGTTGGGACTTACACATGGTTAGTGGCCCAAAGGGAGTGTTATGGTTGATGTTCGCTCTAAACTCACGTGAGTCATACTCGGTGTGAGAAACAAGAGGTAATAACAACCTTAACGATGTACAGTTTAATGTCATGTAGGACATAAAAAAAAGGAACTTTCTGTACAGTTTAGCGTCATGTAGTTAAGACGATGGGGACAATACAGTTTAACGTCATATTGGACGAAAGGGGGATTGTGCAGTTTTAATGTCATGCTGGACTTTTGATGATTATATAGTTTAACGTCTTTCCGGACGTGAGGGACTTTTTTACAGTTTAGCGTCATGTAGTTAGGACGTCACAGTTTAACGTCTTGCTGGACATATTTGCAAATAGTTTATGGTCGTATACATGGACCAGGAATGATGCAGTTTAAAGTCATACGGGACCATTGCTGTATATTTTAACGTCATATAGCAAGGACGAACTGGTGCTGTACAGTTTAAAGTCATGTAGCTAGGACTAAGGTGAACCAATATGAGGATATCAGTTCTGGGGATTTTTTACAGTTTAATGTCATGCTGGACGATGAAAGCGCCACACAGTTTTAATGTCATGTTGCTAGGACAAAATATAGTTTAATGTCATCTCGGACATATACAGTTTAGTGTCATGTAGGACATATTAATAACCAATGTGACATTTTAACGTCATGTTGGACGATAAGGGAACTGACACAGTTTAACGTCATGTTGGACGATGAATGTGCCACACAGTTTAATGTCATGTTTCTAAGACACAATATAGTTTAATGTCATCTTGGACAAAATATAGGAACTTCTATACAGTTTATTGTCATGTAGGACAAAATCAGGGACTATGCAGTTTAAAGTCTTGCAGTTAGGACTATTGGTGCTGCACAGTTTAGTGTCATGTTGCAGGGACATAAGTGAGAATAGTTTAAGGTCATATGCATGGACCGTACAGTTTATCGTCATGCTGGACGTATTATAGTTTAATGTCATCTCGGACAGAATATGTGACACAGTTTAATGTCATGTTGGACGAAGTTGTAGTTTAAGGTCATACTGGACCATGGTGTAGTTTAAGGTCGTACCGGACCTTTTCTGTATGAACCAATTGTAAGTCTTGGTTCTGGGAACAATATTTTGTGTTTATACAAAATACTTCTTCAGAAATCTGGCATTAGTTGGAGTCGTGATGTGTTCTCCATCCATTGAAATTAAACAGAACCAAAGATTAACTCTTCGTCTGATAAAGACTCTGCCTGGTTGGCCTGTTTAGGCTGTGCCGTTTGGTGGGACGGTGCCCGTGGCTTTGAAGTAGATGGCATGAAATCTGCCAGAGTCAAAGACAATTTAGGCTTTGATACATACTCATCTTCTCCTGATTCCTCTTTCTTCTTTGAATTGCGCTGCCCTTTTGAGGATTTGTCCTTTGATGGAGGCTTTACTGCAGCTTTTGTAGGAGACACAATTGGCTTCTTCAATTGTGTTCGCAAAATGGAATGGGTCTGATTGATTGTCTTTCTGACCATCCAATCATCATATTTTTTCGCAGTTTTGCTTTTGACTTCCTGCCACTCACCTCCTTCCTCTGGATATGTAGCGGTAATACACGCTACATGAGCTGAAGAACCCTTCAATTTGACTTGTCCCAAGTCGACCATTTTTTGTAGGAGGTCTTTAAAGACAAAACACTCCTGGATGGGATGTCCCAACATTTGATGAAAGGGACAATAATTGGGACGGTCTTCATCTCCTTCCTTGTTTGGTCTCTTCGGCACTGGTAATTGAACCAAATTATTTTCCAGAGCTGAAATGAAGTAACCAGGAACTTGCTCACTTCGGAAAGAGTATGTTTTACTCTTCATATCCTCAAATTGTTTTCGTCGTTGATCTTTTTGATCATTTGGACGAAACAGCCTTTGTTGTTGGCATTCAGGAGGTGGAGCCCTTCGAGAAGATGAAGGTTTTGAAGTAGAAATAGGTACAGGTGCCTGTTTAAGCATAACTGTAGCAGTTTCTACTTTACCCATTCTTCTTCCTGGAGATGATGGAATTACACGAGATTTAACCTTAGCCTGCATAAGGGAATCTTCAATCTGTTGAGCGATTGAAGTAAGGTCTCGAAACCCTCCTGTGTATTTCACAGGGATCAATGGCATGCGTAATTCGTCACGCAAATTTGCCACACAGATTGGCAACAATTCCTCCCGAGGGAGTGATAAACTCAAGGAATACGTTAATCCCTTCCAACGAGCAATGAAATCAGAGACTCTTTCATTCTCCCTTTGCTTGCAGTTTGTAAGATCGAAAACTGTCATTTTTGGCAAAGTTGAGCTGAACTGAAGAAGGAATTTTTGACGAAGATCCTCCCATCCGATGACTGACCGGGATTTCAAGCTTGTATACCAGACAAAAGCTGGTCCTTGCAAGGTTCGCACGAAGCATCTGAGTTTCACTGCTTCTTGTTGCTCTGGAGTTCCCATCATAGGATCAAAACAAGACAAGTAATGCGTCAAATGTTGTTCAGGGTCTCCTGATCCATTAAAAGTAGGGAAAATAGGGTTTCCAAAACTGGATGGAGGAGAAATTGAATCTACCCATTCAGGGTAAACTTTCTTTTCAGGTTGAACTTGCGCCCGTTTCCCTTCCATAGTTTCTAACCGAGCTGTTATTGACTCAACAGTAGTTATTAACTTTTGAGAAACGTCAGGTTGAACTTGGTTTTGTGTAGGTGCAATGAATGGAGCTTGGACAGCCGTGGAGGTTGGTGCTGCAACTAATGGTAGTGCTGCCAACCATTGTTGCGTTTGACCCATAGGATTAGACCTCTGTGGGTGTACTGATAAAGGAGGATATTCCTGATCCATCTCAGTAGTTACAACAAATTCCTTCGGCTGTCGAACTTCAGCATTATTAAGAAGAAGACTACTCTGAAGTAGTTCTGTATTCAACCTTTTTAATTCTTTCATCTCTTCCTCCTGTTGTGCAAACTTTTGCTCTAATGAGAGCGATTGACCTCCTTCAGAGGAAGGGTGAGAAGTAACCTGATTCTTTCCTTTCCCCTTATTGGATCCTTTTCGGAGAGGGGGAAGTGGGTTACTTGAAGGAATACCCAGATTTTGGGTAAGCCTTTGATTACGTGTGCGCACACCTTCTTCATTTAGGTCTGTGTGCGCAACTTCTTGAGCAGGAACCTCTTCATCTGATCCCTCTGATTGAGCCTCATCTGGTGAATCAGCAGCAACGGCATTGATGACATTAATGGATGCATATTTCATGGAATCCTTTCTATCATCATTACTGTGATATCGTCTCCTTCTATGTCCATGATAAGACATGGCATTCCGTTGACTTGATCCCTCAGGAATTTCTTGGAGAACCGTCACTTGGAGAGAATCTCCTGACATCTTGGCTCGTCGTTCCTCTTGAGGCTTATTCCCTAATCGAGAGAATACTGACTTTCTCTGAGGGAGGGATTGCAGATTTGAAAAAGTCCCCAGTCCGGTGGACTGGGGGTGTTCCTGTTGCTTCCGCTCAACTCCTCGAATCCATTCGTTGATTCTGAGGGTTGGGTTAGAGAAGTCCCCAGTCTGGCAAGCTGGGGTGTCTCTTGACATGCTATGTCTGAGATCTTTTTAAAATCTCTCTTGATCTTGAAAATCTTAGTTCGGAAATTAGCTGGATGCATTAACCTGTATCCACTTTTATCACCTGGTTCAACAGACCGTTGGATGATTTCCGAAACTTCTGTCATTTGATGACGTGTTTGCTCCAGACGAGAGGCTTGCGCAATATTCTCGCCTGCTTGATGTAGGAGTAATTCAACAACCTGTTCTCTATATACTTGATTTTGAGAGGAACTAGTTGAAGCTTGATCTCGAGCAAGATTTTGATTATGAACAAAGCCCATTGACTGTGGCCGGCCATGGGCAATAACATTGCATGAGACCATTTTCGGCGGGCTTTGCTGACCAGAAAGCACTGTGAAATGTAGTGCTCCGTGAATACCCCATCCTCTGATATGAACATTAGATGGAGCATTGGAAATTAACTGACGCAATCTTCTTAGTGCGCCAAGGCATGAACGTTGAAGGGTTCTCTGTTGCTTTTCAGCCTTCGGATACCGAGAGACTGATAGAGATGCCAAATCAATCTGGCGTTGTAACCCTTTTATTATCTTAAGATGATTTTCATATTCATCGTAAGATAATACCTTTTTCTTTAATTGACAAAGAGTTTTCCATATGTTAAGACGAATATCATGGATTCCATCATCCGTCAACATCTTTGTAATGTCATACTGTGAATCAGCCAAAGGCCAAAACATGACTGGTACTTCACCTTTTTCCAGTTTTTTCCTCATGTTCAGCATTTCCTCTTTATCATTAAATGAAGATTCTTCTACCTGTTTGGACCAGAGTTGGTGTTTCCTTGTTGCTTCATCGGATTCAACAAGATTGGTAGAGGAATCACTATTCATGCTGGAAGATGAATGACCCAGGGAAGGTTCGTAGAATAACCTGAACCCCAAGCTATCTTCTGATGGAGAAAGAGTTTCACCTGCCGATAGTAAAACTTCAGACATGACTGGTTTTACGTTTGCAAGTGCCTCGAGATAGGAGGGCTTTCTCGTCACTACATTGCCTTCTGAAGAATTTTCGAGACAATGTGAATCACTACTGCGGAGAGGACTTTCGCAGCGAAGTTCATCACCATGAGGAGGACCTTCATGATGGGTTACAGCAAAAGATGAGATCTCTTGCTCCTTGGTCTTTTGACCACACAGAGGGTTCCTGTGGTTCTCATCTGAAGAAGAAACTTCAAGATTGACTGAATTTTCATGAAGCAAGTCTTCATGAGGAAGTGTCTGTTGAAGACCTTCAGGATTAATGTTCCTGTTATTGGGAACTGAGGGAGTAGAATCTTGAATTCCGACAGATAAATGTCTGAGGGCTTCAAGAACTCCAGCATCGAGCAAGGCCTTGTTGCAGATTGGCCTTTGATCTCCTGACTGTGCTTGGCGGATCTTTTTCTTAGATGCCTTCTTACTCTCTTTAGAAATCACTTGATGACGAAAGTGATTGCTCTGAGCAGGTGTATGTGCCTGATCAGGAAAGATGGTCAGGTTAGGCTGACGATCATCGCTCAAATCAGGTGTATGTGCCTGACTTGGTTGTCCATATGATATGGGGGAGTAGGCCCCACAACCCTCTTGGACTGGAACAGATGTGTGTGTCTGTTTCGGAGTGAATTGTTGATGTGTCACTCCACTGCTAGGGATAGATTTATGTGTCTGTCCCTGAGATGATGCTGAAGCTGTTATGATATCCTGGCAAGCATCCAGAATATGAGCAGGAATTTGCTTCTGCTCTTTCACCATTGACAAAATATGTTTGGTGACTTCAGCCGCCGGAACAGGGATATACGTCCATTCCGGGCTTGGAGTAGGTGTATGTGCCTGCTCCTGTCCTCCTTTTCCTGTCAGTGAATCCTGACAGTACTCAAGTGTGGAGGCAGAGAGTTTAGTCTGCCTCCTGTTTGTCATCGGGGCTTTCCGACTGACTTCTCCGTGCGCTACCAAGCGAGACTGTTGGTAGGCTTGATTAGTATTAGCAGGTGTATGTGCCTGCTGATTACACTTCGTCAAATGCGGTTGACGAGATCCATCATATGTAGTCAGACGAGCCTGTTGACTAACTGCTGATGTATAAGCAGGTGTATGTTCCTGCCTATAGTACTCCGCCGGAATTGCCTGGTGGGATCGGCTTGATGCTGCCAGACGAGTCTGCTGGACAGCGGGATTAAAACGGGCAGGTGTGTATGCCTGCTCGTTGTTTGCCACCAAGTTAGGTTGGTGGACTTCTCCGGAGATGGCAGGGATGAAAACCTGCCTATTGTTAACCGGATTCCGTCTCTGGCGATTCATCTTGCCTGCTCGGGTTCGAGGAACCTGAGCTGAACGCCTGGAGTCGGTACCCTCATCATGTTGAGGGCGCACTACCGCACGAGTCTGGCGGCGATTGTTGATGGGAGCCCTTGAGAAGGACTCCTGTCTTTTTGATTTAAGGTCCTGTGGGACCTGCTCATTCACTTCCTCGGAATAAGGGAGTGAATGGAAATTGCGTTCCGGGGATAACGACCCGAAACGGTTGGAGACGGTAGTCAGCATCGTCTGCTTCTTGATTGCTGGTCGCCGTTGTCCGGACGACCAGGTAGAATTGTTAACATGGAGGGCTTGACGAGCGGCCTCCAGAGTTGGGATAGTACCGTTGCGACGGTACTCCTTAACCAGTGCATTAGAAACACAGCGTTGAAGACGCTGAGTTGGTGATGTCATCCTCAGAGCGGATGACGTTCCAGCAGGAGTAGCAGCATTGGTTTTCACAGTAGTAGACCTCACAGTAGAGGTGTTCCCAGCAGCAGTATTCACAGGGGTGAATTTAAGGAAAGCCATTTTTGTAGAAGATCTTGAAAAAAGAGTGTCTGTTCCATGTAACAGACATAATCAAGATGAATCCGGCCACTGCATCTTTTGGATGAGCACATGTCAATGATTGCCTTGTTGGCCCAAAGGGCCTAACGGATAAGAAGAACATCACTTTAACTTGGTTAAGGATTCACGTCGGGTTCACCATTTTTGTTTCATGCGGAATCCGGGGATGACCTCCTGGACGGGAGATTCAAACGTTCCGATCGGTTTCTAACGGGTTTGTTCGTAGAACCGGAAACATCCAATGATTCCACATCCGTTTGGACCTACTTTCCAAAGGCAGGCGCTCATTAGCTTGTGGGCTAATGAGGCTTAGGAATTTGCATTGGTCGAGAGGATGGGAGGTCGGACTCATCACACCTTTTTGAGGGGAATTATTGTCTACTCCGGGACTCTCTTTATAGATTTAAGTTAAGTTCGTGAATCCTTATTACATTACCAAGTATAAAATGAACTTTCCTTTAGTTTTAACAATCAATGATTAAATATGCAAGAAATTTAGAGAATCTTTTATATGTATTCGAGGTTCTTCATCAATGTAGAATCATCTATATTTGTTTAGAGAATCTTGGTCAGTGGTATCCTTCAAAAAATTTATATAAAAGTCTCTTGGTCATTTTGATGACCAGGCTGGTTTTAAAACCACTCAATGGGGCACTTGAAGTTTATCGTCATTCAGAAGGACATAGATTATTTCAATGTTGGGATCGAACCCATGAATGGGCTACCTACGTATCCTTTGTTTTGAAAAAGGAATCAGAACCCACGTAGTTCGAGGAATGGGATATGATGTTTTATGATTGATGGCTCAAAGATGAATGTCATAATTACTTTTACACTCTAAACTCACGTGAGTCATGCTCGGTGTGAGAAACAAGAGGTATTGGTAAAATTCAGACAATTGTGCCATAAAAGATGCAATCATAAGAATTTGTTTTGGGGCTTATGTATAGATGACTGCCCAGATAGGCGAAGGTTTAGGATTTACTTTTAGGGAGAAAATCCAAGAACAGGGTCCACAAAGTTATATGTGCTTGATGGAGATTTGAATACTCTAATCTTGGGGCTTACTCCTAAGGAGGATGCCCAAGTTAGGAGGGGACTTATGATTGGGTTTTATTCCTGAAAAGGAAACCCAAATCAAAGATGATTTGTGACTGGTTAAGAGAAATTTTAAGAGACTTGGGGCTTACTCTTAAGAAGGATGCCCAAGATTTATGACTAGGACTTATTCCTGAGAAGGAAGCCTAGGTTAGGGGACTTGGGGCTTACTCCTAAAAAGGAAGCCCAAGGTTATGACTGAGTCTTATTCCTGAAAAGGAGACCCAGGTTAGGGATTAAGGTTTGGGGCCTACTCCTGAGGAGGATGCCCAAGATTAAAGGACTTGATTGGGGCTTATTCTTAAGAAAGATGCCCAAGTTAGGTTTTTATAACTGGGGATTTATTCCTGAAAAGGAGACCCAGGTTAGGATTCTCTCATCTTAAAGGATGAGGTTGAAATGAATGAACTCTCAATATTTGGTGATATAAAGATGATTAAATCACTAGGTTTTGAGAGATATTTCACAGAATTCCTTTCAGATAAGGATGTCAAATCAAGAAATCATGCCATAAATGGCTTTGAAGAGTATCTTGAAGACTGAATCTTGAATAGGAAGGGTGAAATGGCTTAAGAGGGGTAAAAATGGGCAAGATGGGCACCCAAAAAAGATAGGGGCGCGCAAGTCCTGAAAGGCGCGCAAGTCCTGCGGCGGCGCGCAAGTATTGGTCGCGCATGTATACTTGCGCGACATTAGGGGTACTTGCGCGATTTTCAACCAGAGTTGAAATACTTGAGCGACTCTTTATTAAACCCTTTACTATTCTCTTGAGGTTCTTCCAGAAGAGGGACGCGCAAGTTATATTGGAGGAATTAAGTCGGCGCGCAAGTGTTTGATAAGTTTCAACACTTAGGCCTTCCTTTTTCTCTTTAGATCTTCCATTCTAGGTAAGAAATTACCTTAGAAGTGTTCCGGAAGCTTTGAGAAGAGACTTGGGCGTCGGGAGCATCAATTCGTGTTTCTGAAAAAAGATCCTCTTAAATGGGGGGCCCACAGGGTCTATTTATAGGCAAAAGAAGACCCCGGGCGGTTACTAGGCGGTTACCAGGCGGTTACCACATATGTCGCGCAAGTCCCTTGCACGAACATGAGGAGTCGCGCAAGTATTAAGGCGACGCGCAAGTGTACTTGCGCGACCAAGAGGGAACTTGCGCGATACATGGGCAATGTTCTCCTTTTTTATCCCTTTGTCGATTTTTGATGTTTCTTCAAAGGATTAATCACTTTGAGCTCAGATATTCCCTTTTCCGAACTTTAGATTCCGTGACGAAAAGGAGCGTCAACAGATGCTGAGTCGATGGAGTCCAGAGAATAATTCCCTCCATCAGCTGCATGGAGAAGTGGTAATTAGCTTGTAGGATTTTAAAATTACCTCTAGAGCACTGATCCCTAGAGATATGAATGACTAATTTTTTCCCCAAATGTAAACTAGAAATAATGTAGAAAATACACCAAAATTGGAATGTGAGCTAATGAAGATAACTCACATAATCTTGAATGAAATTCCCCACGCAATAGGGGATATTCATCCAAAGGAGTGGATGGAAATATTACTGATTAAGATGAAGAAGAATGGTCCTACATGTATGCTTCCATCAATATGTACAAAATCATAATAGAGTGGCGTTCTTTGAACATTATGGTAAATACTATACAAAGGAATGTTTGAAACATTGTTGTATGAAGTCAACCCCAAAATTAGATCTAAGACAAGTCTTGATGGTTACCTGGCCTTGTAGAATAGTGTATATTTATTGCTTGTTTGAGCTTCTAAAGGCAGTGTAAGTCCTAGAGTGTTTTTTATAGCAACCAATATGGGATAGAGGAAAATGGTGGGGTTGGATACCCCTATTATAGAAATGATCCATTATTGTTTATTTCATATCCACTGAGAAAATTATCATTTTATAATAGCAGGAACATTCAATGATTTGGGGGGATGGATCACGACTCACATTAGAATCTATGTTGTTCATAGTGGGATCTAGGTCATAGAGAGTTCATTCTGACTGTTTTTAAGAATTCTTTAGCATTCCACACATATCTTTGACACCTATTGATATTAAAACTAGTTTTAGTATGTTCAAATTATTCAAATACTTTCCTTATAAGAATATCCATATGGGAAGATTGGTTGATGACCAGATAACCAATTTAGAGCTAGGGGCGTATATGTTAGCTTGTAGGGATGGTGTATTGTCCACCATGATTGATAGTCAAATCATATGTGAGGAATATGACTCTCATATATTTTCACGCTAATGAAAATTTATAAAATAGAATATTGTATCTCTTATGGTTTATGATAAAATAGAATAACATATGATGGTGGCTCATCAACTGTGGTTACAGACAACTGTGGAGAAGATAGGGGTAGTGTTTGATCTACCTAAAATTGATGTAGAGACAATATTGACTATCTAGTATGATTACCCTTGAATTTCATAAAACCCTAATGGTGTGGTAATCAATATTGTTCATCGGTTCATAGTAATGAGAGGGAGTATGGGAAATCCTATTATTTGGAAGGAGCTACCACTCCCTCAGATAATAATTCCTCAAAATACAGAGGAGGGGATGATGAGGTTTATAGATTTCCAAAGAGACCTAATATAAGATACAATGCTCCCATAAAAATCAAGTGTGATACACCAGCATAAATGACTGAAGTGGCACAAAGGCGGTCTAGTCATCATCTCCTAGAAGAGAGTCTCATTCCTTTTTCTCATCCATCATTTGTGAGTACAGGGATTGGGAATCTATTCAAGTCTAAGGCAACAAAATTGACTTCAAGAAAAGACATAATGTATACTAAATAAAAAAATTCAGTTGGAGTTCAAGCATGGCATGATATTTTTGTGATGCAAAAACTATTTGGAGGATTTTCTGTGAGGGGATTTGTATTCTAGAAATAAGAGATCTTTGACCCTCGTATAACAGTATCATTGAGAATAATACAAATGAAGTAATATTTCATATTTGGGAGCTGAAGATGCTTATATATGCAACCTAAAATTTAATCCCCACCACAAAATATGTGATGTAATTGATTGATCATGGAATCACTGAAGGGATTTACCTTTTATCTCTTGATAAATGGTGGATTTTGTTGATACTCGATATTGAAGTTTTCTTAGTCTCATATTATTTTATTCTATTCTATTTTAATTTAGTAAAATCAGTATTACTCATGTGAAATAACATCTTAAACTGTAGATGGATAAGCGAAAATTGACTGATGTCTCCTCACCACTCTATATACCTAGTTTTAATATCATTGGGGTTTCTAAGTCACCCTGTGAAAAAAATAGATATCTCTAGGATGACATTCTAGGGATGATGAGATGGTCAGAATCATTTGGTCACCAATACATTTTTGGAGATTATGATGCTAATCCCCTCATGAAGGAAAATAAGCTGATACACCGAGAAAAATATGTGGCTAAATAATTTATTAGTAGTGGTAAGTCTTCTTATTAGTATTAAATTCAACATTATCCATATAAAGAGATTCAACTTCTTTTAATTTCAAGAACTTCTTCTATTTCATCCCTTAGGGAAGTTATTAATGGACCTTTGGGAACCACAGAGGGAACTTCAAGACAAGTACATATTCTATCCAATGATGTGACTCCATTGACGGAAGATGAATCTTGGCTAGAGGAAAAAATTTCACCTATCTATGATGATATGAGTGAGAGGCATCTAGAGTGTCAGAAGTTATTGATGAAAATATATGTGTAACAACAATTTTTTTCTTATTTATTTAATATTTATAATTCATTACATGCATCGAAAAATTATACGATGACTGATGCTAAGCCAAATATTGCATCCATGGAGTTTGTTTGGGGTCTAAAGTTATCAAAGGAGGGGTATGAACCAATTTCACCAAGTTCTCACTTGGATGAGACAAAAAAGGGGCACAATATTTCATTGGAATCTATGATGTGTCTTGGAATGTATTTTTAAGAGGTATTAGAACACATTAATACACCTACTACAATAGAAGAAATTGGTTTTCTTTAAATACATCAAAATAGATGTGGCTTATTGTTTTCTGTCCAATCAATCTTTT
Organism: Viscum album; assembly: GCA_963277665.1. NCBI lineage: Eukaryota > Viridiplantae > Streptophyta > Magnoliopsida > Santalales > Viscaceae > Viscum > Viscum album. Next base: position 900,053,193 of record OY728138.1, read on the forward strand.
TCTGCCTGATATCATAAACATAATTTGTGGGAATGTAAAGCTCTATCAACAGAAGCTAATCCGATGATGGTTCATGGAAGAGATGTTGATATTATTGAAACTCCCACTTTTGAGGTGGAATTGTCTTAGGTGATCCTTGAAATGTAAAATCATTGTATGGAAAATCTAGAGAGTCCTGATCTATATCAAGAAAGTATCTCCCACTAAGAGGAAAAAAACAAAACTACTGAGGCTTGGAATGTTGAGGAGGAGTCTTCTTTGAATAGAAGCCCGTTGTTAGTTAAGAGTTACCAACCAGTTTAATTATTTCCATTCATTCCATTATTTTGAATATAACCCTGATTTTTTTTTATGTAGGATTAAGAATTTTTCCAGCTAGGTTGGAAGGAATAGATTATTCATCAAGTCAACCGGAATCAGGAAGGAGGGGAACCACTACTATGGAGGGAGTAGAAAATAGAACATCGTTATGTGCATTGACTCTAGTGTACTCCTCCCTTATGATAGCGATTCTGAATTATATTTAGAGTTGTAGAATTGCCTCTATATTTCATATCTCAAAGATTGGAGAGGCATATGGAAGATAATTTATGAGACAACCTTTGAGTAAATTCATACAGGAATCCGGTAAATTTTATCATTATTTAGTATGTTGGGATTCAGTGGTTTTAGTTACCATATAATACATACTTGTGTGAAAGAGTCAATTCGGAGGTCGAATGAGGATAATAATCATTATCAAGATCTAATGAAAGAAAAAATTATTATTAACAATGATAAATTGTGAGTGGATGTATATAATGCTTAGGCTATTGATAACCCATTGTTGTAAACATTTAGGTAGAAAGATGATGAAAATATTTTTCATGTGTCACTTCGTTATAAAATGTTGTAAATTTCTACAAAATAATGTGAACAACATCATGAATTGATAGAAGAATTCCAAAAAGAATGAGAAAATCCATTGCAGACACTAAGGAAGGGATTTATCATGCTGAGGAGACTGAGGTCGGTCAGCTGATCATACTTCAAAAGGTGGCTGATAGTGCTCATGAGGCTATTCAACAAATGAAAATCTATATTGATGGCCTCTTGTGATTTATGACAGATAGACTCCAATTTTTGGATGTTTCTATAGAGGAATTTTTTCTCATAAATTAAATGAATTTTTGTTCTATTCATCTGTGACATTATAGTTAATTTTTAAAATGGTAATGTTGAAACTCGTTTCCATAACATGGAATTTTCATAATTGATAATCATAATTAAAATGGTAAGGATGGAATGCACTATATTTGTTTTACCAAAGCCAATGAACCTAGAGTGAATAGTTTAAATGTTTCTAGAGTAATATGGACAACCCTACAATCATTATGTCTTTTGTGTTATTACTGAAATGTTTTCCTAATTCAGATAGGGAAGGGACTTGGTAGGTTGTAACATGGATTTCTATTATGCATCCCTTCATAGGATTTATTCTACACATGCTTTTACCTTTGATCGATATTTCCTCAAACATAGAATGTATGGTTATATTGAGTCGATACTTGACCTTTATCCAGAGTACCTTTTGCAGTTTGTAGCTAGGTCAATACAATATTTCTTTTGTTGGATGTTTAATGTCCTATATACTTGACTAATAATTCTACTGCTTTAGTTTGAATATATTTTACCTTGAATTTTGAAATTTTAACATATACAAGGCTTAATGGCATGGAAGGTCTAGATATTCTTTTAGATACTTCCAATTGTAATTTTTAGTCATGATTTTTAGTGTCACCAAATCTATAATAAGAAATAATGTAATGGAGGAGGTCTCGTCTAGGAATGAAGTTACTGCTATTTGAAAAACATGTTATGGGGACAATATTTTATAGGTCTAACAACGACATGTGTTGCATATCGAAACAGTGTCATCCTTAGAATAAAAGTAATGCTATGTAGGAAAAATATATGCAAGGAAACTAGGGAATGTACCACATAGTTAGGTAATGGAGGTACTAATATTTCTAAAATTTTGCACTTGATAAAATAAGGGGATTAATATTTTGATTTCTCAAGACCAAAATCGATGTATTTTTTCAGGAAAGTTTTCAAAAAATAATGTTGTAAATCTTTGGAAATATAGGACATTAATGTGGAACCCATCCTACATGAATTTTGTTTTTGGAAGAGGGTATATTTTTCCGAAAAGTGACTTCTGGTATTTTCCATTGAAGTTTAATTTCATGTAGCAAGGACATTATTTTTTCCCCTTCCATGTCATAAACCTAAAATATTAAGGGCTTCATGATAATATTAAATGTAGTTTAAAGTCCCACATCATGAACAATTGGTGTTTTTTAGTTTAATTTAATTAATCAATGACATTATTCAATATTGATTATTGTCTTGCAGCGAAGACAATAAACCATGCAGCTTAATGTTGTACAACAAGGACATTAAGGGGATTGATTAATATTATTTACCATTGACCAAATATTTTATGGTTTAATAATTATTGTTATTTCATCTAGAAATGTTCTACCATATTCAGGTTAGAAAGGAAGAATTATAGGCTCTGTTTTTGAGATTTCCAAATCTTGAAGAATGTAATGTAAAAAGGGCCAATTGAATTTAGAGGATTTCTCTTCCAAGAATGGTGATACTTCTATTTGACGAACCCGTTATAGGGGTTGTAATATGTAGGGCCAACAATGGCATGTGATGCATAGGAAAAAATTGACATCCTTATGATAAAATGCTGGTTATGTAAGGTGATTTTTATGCCATGCCACATAGGGTGCATAATTCCTCGTCAGGTTATATTTCTCATAGTCGATGAATGTTTATGGTGATTCTGATCATCCCAATAATACAATTTTTTTATAGAGATATGAAATTGAATACAGAAGGGGTATTTCTCGTAGGTTTTTCCAAATAATTGGTGAAATAAGCTCTCTATAATGGATTGTCTCAAACATAAGAATTATAGTGCCTGTAGTTTTAGGTCATACAACTAAGGCCATAATATTTTAGAAACATGTGATGATATGTGGTCAAATGGCCCACAGTAATTCAAATATTCTTTGAACATATAGGGATGGAAAATGTAAACAGATGTCTTGGATACATTTTTTTCGGGAGAAAGGATACGAGAAAATACACAAAGGCTAACCACTATAAATTGCAGGGTTCCTGTATACCATCCTAAATGATTAACGGTACAGAAGAGGCTTCTCCAAATAATGAAGTTACCACTATTTGAAATACCCATTATAGGAGCTGTATTATATAGGGCCGACATGGTTTGTTTTCCAATCCAAATAGTGGAATCACCTGGATAAATATCCGATTCAGTAGATGGATTTTATGCCCGGCCAATGAGGGAATTTAAAACATATTATGAAGGAAAGAGATCTTAGTTATCAATCAGTCTTTTACAAAAAACCAAAGAATGATTATGAATATTTGAAAGGATTTCATGATTATGAGTATGACGTGTGAAAGAGGTATTTTACAATTCCTAAAATTTGTTTTTGGACCGATAAGGTCCATGAATTTATATCCCTTACATAGATCTGACTCGTAGCTATAAAAGGGGACATCTCTAATTTCCATTATGAGTTCTCAGAGGAGAGAGACCAAAATAAAACACACTCTATAGGTTTTGATCCTATATAGGATAGGTGTAATTTTTATTTATTCCACAACAGTGAATATGATATAAATCCATTTTTTCACTATACGTAACATGTTTCATGAGAATGAATCCATACAATGTTTTTTGAAGATCGAGCACTATAAAATCTTATGGTGTGGACTTAATCCATATCGTTTAATGTCTTTTCGTGATGATGTTGAATTTACACACGTGAAAAAGGTGAAAATTTTGGGATCTATGAAGAATTAGTTCATTAATTAATGATATTTGGATTCATGACATGAAATGTCAAACTAAAATGTAGATGAACCTGGGAATAAGGTCCAAGAATCACTATGTACCTTATTGGACCAAGGATCAAACCATGAATATATTTAATATATATGAGTTCATGTGTAATTTGAGAATTCATAATGGAATTCCTCATGTAGATCTGAATCATAAATAAGAAGATTAGTTTCCTTTTTTCATATTGATATGTGTTACGTTACAGGATTGAAAAATTATACATCACTACATATCTAACAGGGGTGAGAATAACACCCCATAGAGTTATTAAAAGGTATTCCATGTAGTTTATAGTAATGTGATAAATACATATAGTCTACCATTAAGGTCTTACAACTGGGACCATTTATAACCCCATCCAAAATTCAAAAACCTTATTTATGTAGTGATTCTCTTTACCAAATTCCTATTCCCACGTGAGCTTTGCTCGATGTGATAATCCAGGAGTGGGAAATGAATATTTTGCATCACAGATGTAAAAGAAGAGAAGGATTGGGGTATGGTGATTAAATTTTTTTTGAGACAAAAGGTATAGGACCCATGAATCAATACATATCATTATGTATCAATAATCAATCGACACATAGGTCGTGATTTTCCCACATATTTATCATGTTGTGATGTGGATAATATGGGTTCTTATAATTTTGAATTTAAGGGTTAGGCCTAAAATAAGAATTAGATTTATCAACTTGTATCTCATTGCAATAATAATAAACTCACAAGTCCTAGAGGGGTTCCCTATTCTAATATGGATCATGCATGGGGAAAAAGAAAGGGGTTTTCTATTCTAAAATCTTCATTGGGGCCAGGTTTGGATATCCAAGCATCACTATGTATCTCATTGGGATAAGAATCAAGCAACATGTAGTTCATGAAATGTTACATATGGATGTTTGATTCATTCACATATAAAAAATGGATTATTATTTTAATTGTGTCTATAATAACATAATCCATAGATAAGGAATCAATACACAGATTTTTTTGAAATTTTTCCGATATCTATCTTGTTTTGATGACATGAATATTTATTTTATAATTTTCAGCTTAATGGTTAGGCCCAAAAAAAAGATGTCTAAGAATCACCATGTTTCTCATTGGAATAGTAATAAACTAAGGCGTTCTGGATGATATCGCTATTCAAATATGAATCTTGAATTTGGAAAATAATGGGGGTTTTCTCTTCTGAAATCATGGATAGGGTCAGGTTTGGATATTCGAGCATCACTACATATCTCATTATAAGGTGATGAAATACAAACATTGTTATTGAAATGTTTCATGTGAAGCATTGATTCATACACATAAGGATATGGTAATATTATTTTATTTCGAGTTGTAAAAGTGATATAAGATCATGGAATCAATACATATCACATTGGGTTGAGAATCATGCAACACACAATTCATGAAATAATCCATGTGTAGGTTTGATTCATACACACAAGAAATGAAGGATCTTTTTTAATTTATTTTTTTGACCCAACAATGGATATTTGGATTCACTACGTATCTCCTTATGATTATAATAAGTTCATATGTAGTTCGTGAAGACAATTCCCTACACCAACTATATTTTGATATGAGGAAGGGGGGTTGTATTGGTTGGGCCTGAGATTGGTGATCAAGATGTCTCTATGTATCTATTTGGAATAATAATCAGTCAATATATAGTTCATTACATAAGGATCATAATCATGGGGAAATGATGTGGGTGACATGATGCGAATGAAATTTTACAGGTGGACATGGGGATAAGTCCCGAGTATCACTATATATCTTACTAGAGGCATGAATCTAGCCACACATTGTTCTTGATAGGTTCCTTGTATAGATCTGATTCATACATAAGATGTAAATGGGCTTAATGATTAATATTTGTTAGACATAGGATTGGAGATCAGGGTATTGCATCATATCTTACCAAGGGAGGAATAATGATTTACATAGTTTGTGAAGGTGCTCCCTATGCGTGTTTGATTCGAACTTGAATGGGGGAAAGAGACTTTTTGAACATTACGGTTGGACCCAATATAGGTGATATAAGATCCACCACATATCTTTTTAGGTAAATAATCAATAAACATGTAGTTCTTCAAATGTTACATGATATTGAACATCATGTGGTATGGAAATAGATGAACCAACATGAAACTTTGAAAATTTTTCAGATCATCTTGGGGATAAGAAATTAGGTAACAAAATATCTAATTGGAAGGAGAATCAAGCCACATGCGGTTCATTAAGGTGGTTACCCAATCCAATTTAAAGATAATGTGAGAAAATGTGTCATTAATAATTTCTATAAAAATGTTTGGATGGAAAATACATGATGGTATGAGAATCAATCCATATTTTCAAGAAAGGGTTCATAGTATAAAATTAACTCATATACAAGGAAATATGTATTTTTTCAATTTATTGTTATAGATGAACCCACGATAATGGATATGGGTGTGACTATGTATCTCATTATAATGTGAATAAATCCACACAAATTTCTTTAAAAGGGGTTCCTATGCATATCTGATTCAAACATAGAGAGAAATGGGGTTCCGGTTCCACTAGGTTATGTCAATGAGGTGAGTAATGCATACACATGAAATATATTCATCTTTTAAGGGACCAAAAATAATATCAATTTTGGTATCTTTGTTTATTTATTAACATAAATTGAAGTAGACGTTAACTATATAGTTTAATGTCATGTGGTGATGATAAATGGTGTCATTCTATTTTAGGTCATGTGAATAAGAACTCATGTCATGTTGTTTAATGTCATTGGACAAGGAAAAATATACTATGAAATTTAATTTCATACATCAAAAATTTATATAGTATTATATATTTTAATCTCCAGAAACTAATATGTTGGTTATTACCGTTTTTATTGTCCTGCAACCATGAAATATTCATTGTGATTGCACGAAGTGTTTCTTCAGGAATATTCCAATGGTTGGAGTTGTACTAATTTATCCATCCATTTAGATTAATAAATAATCACCATTATAGTAGACCTAATGTATGGAGTAAGGTCCACAAAACATTGGAACATGTTTTTGAGGATTCTTTCCCGGTTTTATTGGAGTCCTAAAGAGAAATACTAATTATAAATGGAGGAATGAACATAGGAAAACATTTTTGTCGAAAGCTTGTTATATTTAGTTCATGATAGGCTTCCATGTGTTGCAAGGTACTAAATATCTTTTCAACCAACCATTATAGATCATCTAGTCACAAAACAAATGCTCATCATTAGATATCTAATCACAAAATTCAACTCACATTGAATTCAATTGATCTTCGATGGGCAGGACTACTTTTATTCCACATACCAATGAATACAGGGTTGATCATGTAAAGTTATGGGTAGTTGTTCAGTATCCCATAAGGCAAGAAATATTTTATCAAGACATAACTTTTTATCTTTATACACTATCTTCTAAAGTATATTCGGTTTCGTTGAAAGCTCTATTTTTTCATTTTCCTCTATATGATAGCTTTATGAATGGTTAGATTTGATATTTTATTACTGATATATCATCCCCATCATAGTAGAAAATAAATTGGAGCTTTAGTCCTTCATTATGGAATGATTTACACTAAATATGTTAATGATATTAGCTTTGAAGGAAAAATTATTCTTTTGGATCCGACATCATTAAGAGGTATGAACTCATCCCATTTAGAGGATAAATCGATAGTAGTAAGGATTTAGATGAACAAAATAACCATAAATAGAGGAAAAGGTTCCACTACATCAATTCCCCATATAGAAAATATAAAGGAGTACTTAGCAATATGTATAAAATTTGGGGGTTGATAAACTATGTTGGTATGAACCTGACAGGGATGAAACTTCTTAGTGAATGCTATGATATCTTTATTTATTGAGTAGTAATGTATCCAAGCCTTTAAATATTATTATAAATATTGTACCAAGACTGTTGGGAACTCTAGAATCCCAAACGTACTTCTTTTTAAGTAACCACCCATTATTCCCCATCAATGCATCTGAGGATGATACAATAGATTCTTCATCTATAAAGTATTATATGGGGATTTGGTTCATTATAAAGAGTAAAATTAACAGATCATCACAGGAATTTCTCATTTGTTACTATATCCAATGGATTTTCTCCATCTGGTAGATATTCAATGATGGGTGTCATCCATGCCATGGTAGGACCAAATAATTTTTGAATTTGACTGATATCATTGATTTACTCGATTCTATTTTGAAAAAAAGTTGAAACAACATGATGATGAGAAATTTTGATGATTGTATCATCACTGTTCGGATCTCATAGGGCTATAGATGTATTTTACAATGTGTTATCTGGGGCATTTTTTTACCACGGGATATTAGACAATGTTGGTTCCGATGGAAACACTATAATTAACTATCCAACATGGAAACACATCGGAAATAACTCTTTTTTAATTGAATAATCCCCATTTATCTATTTCATTAACAATTTTGAATCACCCTTGACATCTAGGTGGTACAATCGTATAAGGAGTTCTAATCTTTTATTGTTATAAGAGCATGATATTCTACCTCATTTTTGGTACCACCTTTTGATACCAGGAAAGAATATGGAAACACTACCTTTTATGGGGAGATAAGATCAATTCCATACCCCAATTTTGTGTGAATAGATTCTGCCATTCAATTCAACATTGGACTTATGGATGCACCACCAAAGTATATTTCCCATGTTTGGGGACTATCCAGAATAGATAAGATTTAATGATGAGAAGTTTAGTATTCAACGTCTTTTCTTATAGAGATGGGTGTTCAGAAATGATATCAACCAAGGGTTTGACCTTCACTACATTCTAAGGCACAATATATATATAGTACTACTACATAATAACTACCATGAATTATAGGCATCTTATCAACATAAAAAGACTAAGGAGAAATTTGAGCATGTTTATAAGAGAGACCAAGAGAAGCTCGTGATGCTGCAAGTAGTGCCTCTTCTTTTTAGGTTCAATGATTACTGATAGGAAACTCTTCTCAATATTTTAATATTTTGTATATGCATTTATCATTGTTTGAGTTACATAGAAATGGGTTTTTTCATTCCTAGAATAGTTTTTTGGTGCAAAGAAGGAACCCAATGATTTCTCTAAGGTTATCACATAATGAATGAGATTTTTTCATCAACATGTTGCATATATATTGATAGAATTAATTGTAATTTAGCAAGGGTATCATATTATTTTTGTCATTCATTGGTACAAAGATACGTGACCAATTTCATCATAACTTTGGTGAAGGGAAATCAATTTCCTTTTAAATTGGATTTCTAGTGACAGATGTAGTCCATGATTCCATAAATACATCTCAACTCATATATTTTTTGAGTAGGTGACCTTCCAAGGTTACATTTAATATTCTAATGATAATCTTTGATTCCATAATGGAATACAACAATAATTGAGATATTTTATTTAGCTTCCCCTGAAATCACATTTGAAGGGATTCATCTTTATATTATCCTGTTGATGTTTGCTGAATATGGTCTCCATGTAAGTCAGGTCATAAGATAGTTGTTTTTATTTGACCAACAAATAATCAAAAAAACATTGCAAAAATTTACACAATAAGGGTTTAAAGATGTAGAGTGTTTCACCTTTGTGTTTTTACAAGTATTCTTCAATCGAAATGGAATTAATCGATAGAATAATAGACATTGTAGGGCTATCAGTACATTAGATTCCTCACATTATAGGGCCTTTCATATTTGGTTATAACTAGAGTATCCATCAATTGAAGAGAGAGCCTCGTAGAAAGATGTTACATAAATGAAGTGTTATGTTATTCGAACTGGGAAGTAATATTTAGGAAACTTCCATTTGAGATATGTAAAATCAACAAAAACACTTATTTTTCGGTTCTTCTCTTTAATTGGGACAGGTTTGGATAACCAATTTGAATATTTCCCCTATCTAATGATGTTGGATTTAATAATCTTATCAAACTCAAACTTAATTTTGGAGGAATGATTCTATTGCATTATTCTTACTTCTTGCGTATATTTTTGATTGTATTCTAAAAATATAATTGATGGGTGGGAACCTCAGTGATAAGACCTGGATTTTTTTATAATTCCAAGAAAACACATCTCAGTTTTTCTTAAAAAATCTTGTATACTCCTCTTTCTCTACTTGAGTCATGGTCCCACTAATAAGACTGAGGAATCGGGCTTCATTTGTATCTAAATTGATTTCTCTAAATTCATCTACAATGGTGGAGAAGACATCCTCAAATGATGGAGGGGAGTCTCTAAGGTCTTCATATTCTTATTCTCATTCATGTGTCTCTTGTTCTATATTTTCATCGAGGTCATGTGATAAATAAATTTTTTAGTGATATAAGAAAATTCGGTATTTGGAAATCCTCATGTGGAGGTAACCATCTCCATCCTAACTGATGATGAAGGGTATTTTTTATGTTCTAAAGGGATGAAGTTGGGAAGTGAATTAACATCCTTATCATTTTCCATGGGTAAAAAAACTTCTTCTAGAAACACATATAATGTAGAGACTTGATGAAGTTCGATAGATGGAGTAAAGTTATCTCTATTTAACCATTTATCACTTCTTGGTGAGTTAATGATTTCTCTTCTGTTATTAGCCATAGTTTCCCCAACTGACGTTATGGCTGCCATTGAAAAAGTGCTTTTATTTGGTTCAACCATTTCAATTTGACTTCTGTGTCACATGTAATGTGTTATGAGATAATTTAATGGGTTAACAGGGACCTATTATAGATTATTTAGAGCATTCATTCTAGTATCATTATTTAACATGTATTGTTTCCCTTTGTCTGATCCGTATCAAAGTTCTATGATTCAGATGTTTTGAATGGGGACATATCAGCAAGAAATGTCTCAAATTGACAACTAACACAATAGTTTAAACATTGATGATATATTGGAAAAATAGTCTCATTCGTATATAACCAAGGCATTCCAAAAATAATGTTTAATGTTGTTTCTTATTAGACAATCATGAATTATGAATCAGATATGAGATCCCCATCCAATGTTCTTGAGTGTAATCTCATAGAGAGGTTCTCTCTCATTAATATTATAACCCTATAACATCAAAGTGGATTGAGACAAGTGGAATATAGTGAGTCCAAATTAGTGAAGTGTCTAAGTGGGAATGCAGTTTACCCATGAAAAATTATTAATGAAGGCTAATTGGTTGAAAATATCATTGATATTTTCGGATAGATACAATGGTTAGATGTGTCCATCTACGAAATCATCCTCATCTAGGACGGTGAAATATATCACTTTATATATTTATACTAGGACAATATCTATACATTAAAAATCAGTAGTAGTAACATTAGTTTTAAACTATTGAGGGCTTAACAAAACCTCAATAAGTGATTGTTGGAGATATTTTGACAGGTTTAGAGCATCCATGATCGATAAAATGGTTGGTAATTGGGCCAAATGCTTCAAAACATCCTAATTTTGATTAAGAGGTCTACATTTCCCATTATTGAGATGTTGTTCGGCAAGTGCCATAGAAGCTTCTAAACCTGACGTGGATAGACTATTTGTCAAATCATTAGCCTGAAATACTTCTAATCATAGTGGATTAGGATAGATAGGACTGCCTGACCACCTAGAAGGTGTCGATATAGCCTCTAATTTACCATCTGGGATGATAATGTCAGGGCATACCCTTTGATGTGTGGGATAATTCTTTTTTTATTAATGATCCCACTAGGGGGGTATCCCATGATTTTACATAAACAGTTCGTGTATGGGTCTGGTTAGAGTAGCGACTTCTAGAATACCCACACCATCCCTTGTATTCAAGACTGTGATGACCTATTCCCACGGTTAACCAATAATTTACATGGAACTCAGGTTCATAATCAGAATCATTATTTGTTTAGGGACCCATTAAGCGAATAATGATAATGGAACCAAATATCTACTCATCATCTAATGAATATTTTACCTGACATGTCGATTATTGTTGATCCATTTGGCGGGGAGGTACCCATGATTTTCATATGGTTGTAATAAAATCTTTTATGGTCAAGGAAAACATTATCATTTACACAAACTCATCTTCTTCCACTTCTTCCTAAATTTTCTAGCTATGTTACTTCATGGAAGATTGACCTTCAAATGACTAGTCTTTTGATGAATGAAAAATTGTTGTTACAGATGTGGAAGGAGACACTATGGTTTGAATAAATTGTGTTAGCATAATATAATGAGTTTGATGATTGTTTTCCTAACCATCCAATCATCGAATTTCCAAGCATTATTACTTTTGACTTCCTACCCTTCACCTTCCTTATCGAGATCTGTAGTAGTGACACAATCTACATGGGATGGTGAATTTTTAAGATTGTATCTCTTGGAGTCAACCATCATTTGTAAAAGGTCCATAAAAAACACTCTTTGATGGGGTTCCCCACCGTTTGATTGACGAAAAAATAGTTTGGGAGGTCTGCCCCTCCGTCTTTTTTAGTTTTTTCCATCACCAATGAAACTATGTTGTTTTCCCAATATGAGATAAAGTAGTTGAGGACTTGGTAATTCTGAAAAGAATAGACCTTGTTTTTCAACTCCTCAAATTTTCCCTTTTATTGAACTTTTGATCATATTGACGAGGTGTACATTGATGATGATGCTCAAGAGGTGGAGCATGTAACACCCAAATGTTTTTATGAAATGGTTTCTTTATATAATTTTAATTCTTCAATAGCTTTCATTTCACAAAATTTTGAGTTCAAAAAAACCACATTATTCCCATAGTTTAAATGATAATTTAAACGTAGACTTTAGGATAGTGGTAATAAATATAACTAAATTATGAAAATGTATGGTGATATCATTCACCATCGATTGTTTATGAAGAATATAATTTAATTATATATACGAACTTTTTTGTAATAATAAATTGACTAAGACACTATTAGTAAAGTAAATTATTAAAATAAATCTTTTAAATACTTAATAAAATATTTTTGTATTTTATTCAATATTTATATTTTTCATATGGTATGAATAAACCCTTTTAGATGTATAAAAAACAATATTTTTCAAAATCGTAATTTTATGAATTTTTATAGAGAACCCCTTTTAAATTATGATTTCCACAAAATAATATTTTTTATATGACAAAATAAGAATTTTCCATGAAATCAAGAAATAAAAATTTACTTTGGATGAATTTTTAATATTTTTTTGATAACATTAAAATTTTGATGAATTTTAATGAAAACACTGAATTTTAATTAAAAGAAAAAATTTTCATCATAATAATGTATATGGATAAATATTAATATTGAAAATTTTTAATGTAAAAATAGATTATATTTTTATCATTCAATATAATTTCTGTCATTAGAATTAATTTTACATTGAATTAAAATGTAAAATCATTTCAATCTTCTACAATGTTGTAATATTTAAAAAATGATCAGTCTTTCCAAAAAAGGATTAAATTGAAAATAATTCATGAAACCTTTGTGTTTTAAATCCTAAAAAATGAATTCCATATTTGGAATCAGTATGTGCAAATTAGTTAAAAATCATAATTTTATTTTCTGGAATTATCTATATTAACTTCTATAATTTTTATTAATTTGGTAAAAGGGTAAATCAAGGGGGTTAAGGGTAAGAATATTATTAAACAATTACACCACCACATGTATTAATATCCTTGTATGACTATGGTTCTACCTAAATTACACATGGGTCGAAATGGTGTCCCTTGTAAGACACTTGGAAGAGATTTGGACATTCAATTTATTTTATTTAACAAAAATTAAATATGACTTGCTCAATTTTTAACAACTATATAATTTTTTTATAATTATATACAGATGATAAATTCTATATTAAAACACATATACAATCTAAAATGTTTTTATTTCTCTTGGTAATTTATTTTTATTTTTCTGAAATAAATATTTACGTTTACGGCTTATCCTTTGATGATGTAAAAATTAATTGATAGTTAAGAAATAAATAAATCATTTTTATTAAAATTATAATAACCATAAAAAGTAACAAATAGATGAACAAATTTTATTGGTTGAGTATATATAGACCATATACATCCATGGGTCTTGTTAGTGAGCAGTTGGATCATTATAGAATATATTTTGAAAATTATATTGTTTTCTTTAAAGTGATGTTAAAGTTGACACATTCATAATTTAATAAGTATTGCATTTTTAATGATGGATTTTCCTGAAAAACTATTCTACTACTTATATAACTATGAAATAAAGTATATTTATCTCATCATTCTATTTTAGATATAATTTTAATTCTAAAAATATTTACATTAATTATTTACACAAAATTGATATTGTAATTATATTATTAATCAAGATTAAAAAATTGTTATTAAAATATTTAAATAAATATAATTTGGGCTAATTAAAATTCCCAATGAATTTTAAAAATACCTTTAACTCATAGAAATATATTAAATAGTTTTATAGATGTTAACCTATTATCCAATTGTTTTATAAAATTAATGAATTTAATAGTGTAAAAATTGAAAATATTGTTTTTTTATCAAAATATAATTTTATTGAATTATTTAAAAAACATAAAAAATTTTATAAAAAAAATAATTTTTTTAGTATAGAATTTTCAATGTTATTATTTAATGGTATAATTTTCCACAAATAAGTAAAAATTCCAACCTTTTAATATTGAAATATTTTTAACCCTAATAAAAAATTAACTAGAATGAGAAAGTGTTAATTAAAATGTAAATTTGTTAATTGAAAGAATAAATTGTATAAAACTTATTTTTTTGAGATTAAAACCCAATATCATATAATCTTCTTAATTGGGACATCATTGTTCTTTTTAATGAGGTTTTAATTTTATATAAATTATTATTTTTGGAGATCTCAAAAGTGCCCCTAACCATAATTATAAAATGTCACATCCTCCCTAACTACCTCTCTTCACATTGAGACTTCATGCTCTACCTTCACCTACCATATTCCCTTATCAAAAAACCCAAGATACATTCTACATTTTCCTGTATTCTAAAAAGACCAACTCTAGTGCTCTAAGATAAGATTTAGAGGAAGCACGTCGAAGAAGTGGTAATATCCTCAAATAGTTCTTAAAAACTTATTTTTTTCTTCTACATACTATGAATGGTTTGTTTCATTATAAAGTAAAAAATTAATTATCACTTTTATAATGAAATATTATTATGATTATTTAACAACAACATTCCACTCTCTATACGTCCCATAAAAAACGAAATTACCACACATGTGTACGTATGGCCTACCATGTACACGTCTTGGTGTAATATGTTTTTCACCACAACCATACATCAAACGATATAATTATGGAAATAAAAACTATATATGATTATTATGACATGATATTTATTATGAAATATTATTCAAAATTCACCTTAATACCATTCAATAATTAGGGTTATTATATCATCCCATGTGTGTTCATATGGCCTACCACGTCTATTATTTGATGCAATTCATTATTAATTACATTCCATAATGAACAATTATGTAAATGTATATAATTAATAAATAATATATATATATAATGTTAATATCATTTTTTATTGATATAACTCGGACCAAAGAAGGATAACCAGAACTTATTCAATAAAACATGCATAAGAAAATCAAGTAATTAACACCGATATAACAAGTAATAATGAAATGTTACTAACAAATAGAAGATAAAATGATCATATATGATTTCATAAAAATAAAAATGATTCTAAAATAAATCAATGAAATTTTTTTAATTTTTATACAAGTCGTTTAGATACATATAAAAAAATCAGACATTAACTGTAAGGGATTATATCACAATGTTATTATTATGCGATATTTTTTATATGTAAGTATTTACTAGGGTATATTAATAATCCACATCGATGTTTCATAAATATGTAATATTATATCCATTTATAATTTTTTTTAAATAAATTTTACTCATTAGTCATTTTTTTAAATGGAATTAAATGAACCTTTTATCGTTTTTCAATATGAGGTACTTTTAGACTATTATGGAAAATGTAAGACGATAATGTTTTTGTAAATTATACTGCATGATTATTTTTTTACTTTTTTAAATCTATAATTCCATGATGCATAATTTAAAATATTCCATTGTAATTTTAAATTAAATTATATTCTATTAATGTTGTCTGGTATTTTGATAAAAGAAATTTTTTTGGAAGAAAAAAGGATATTTTCCTCAAGAATTAATTTCAAATGTTATTCCAATATTATTTTTCATATAAGATGTAATTATTTAAGAGGTTTATGTTTAAATTATAATATTATTATTGTTACTATGGTTTTATTGGGTTTATAAAAGAATGCTATTTGTAAAATCCATTTGTTTTATAAGGATTATGTTATGGTGGAATAATATTTATGGAAACAAATTTTATTCCTTAGGTTTTGCAAGGATTTATGTTTTTGTGAAACATGTAAGAATGATTTAATTATGATATGGGTGTGAACCATATATCCCTCTAATTAATTGGTAATGATTTATATCTCATGAGATATAAATGGATGGAATGAGAAATTATATCGGTTCAATAGTATAGGGCTGGAAGGTTGTATGAACTCAGTTTAGTAAAGGACTCTGTCTACTATTATGGTCATCGAAATGATATTTGACTAACATGAATTGATTTTATATACTCATTTTTATTTCAAAAAACTTCATGTCTTTTGTTATGACTTTTTGGATTACTTTTATTGATTCTTATAAACATTCATGATTTATCACATTGCATTATATCATGATTTTTCATATGTATGATGTGTTTTTAAAATGTCATGTTCGCATGTTTTATGATTAAAATTTGATTAATAATGCCCTTATTTTCCCTTACTGAGAATATGAGCTCAGCTGTTTACATGTATCTTTTCCCCATGTCATGACGAATCCTATTGAGTAAGATATGTCAAAAATGGGTCCAGTTATGACAAAATATGTAAGTGACAATGAAAATGTCTTATAAACCAGTTTTTTATTATTACAAGATTCTTAAGAAACTATGCATATAGGGTATTGTCTTATATTATTAATACATTTTAATGAATATTCTTCATCATTGAGGTAATGTCAATGTATATAAATTATGGTTCATTATTGTTAGTATTAGAGGAATAGTGTAGATAACCTTTCGAAAATAAGATGAGAAAACCATAGTAAGAACCAAAAGAATATGTAAATGTATTGGTTACAATCCTAGAGATTTATAAATGACCAATAATCACCTATGATAAAACAAAAATTGTCCTAAATTGAAATTTTATTCTTGATTATATGGTACTCTCATTACGATTAGTTTTTCTCAAATTTTGATTCTCGGTTTTCATCAATGGTTGGAACCAAAAAGAATTATGATAATTTGGAATGAGAAGGGAAATGAAAAGATTTTTTCTAAGATAAACAATGTGTTATTGGATATGGAATTAAAAATCATAGAGATATAATCACATCACATTCTCAAGATATAAATCACACAGGAATTCCAAATGAGAAAATGAGGGAATAACATTTTGTTGACTCTTTCATGAACTAGTGTCCACCTTCTTTTAGAAGTTTTCTATATCCATTGCTAGCTGAAAAAAGGATCAGTACTAATGAAATGATATTTTCATCTCTCTAATATTCTGAAAATTATAAATTCTCTTAACAGTCTATCATGTATAAGGTGAAGATTATAAATGGTAGAACTTTATCATGAATATGAGGAAATGTTCTGAAATTGAATCCATGGAATGTGATGAGTTCCAGAAATTATTTTTCAATAAGTACATACCTTGTATTATTAAAAAATATATGGGGAAGGAGTTCCTAGAACATTTTAAAATCAATGATGAATCTATTGGTACATAAGAAGAATCTTTTACAAGACTTTCAAGTTATGTTTCTAGAATTAGTATCTTACTTGAGAATAAAATTCACAGATACATTTGGGACTTATAGACAAGTCTCTGATGGGAAATATCCATATCTTACTTCAATATATATGAAGAAATCATTCTATGTGCTCTTAATGATGAGATGAGATTGGAGTAACACATCAGTTCTATGGGTTTGATAAGAAGAAAAAAATTTAAGTCAAGTGAAAATATAAAGAACAGACTAAAAAGATGATGAGTTTTCCCTTATGATGAATCTATGTAAAGAAAAATGTAGGAAAAATTCATCATGGGACTAGTAAATTTTTTATGTCTCTAGAATAAGGTCATTGGGTAGTTAAATGCCTATGCGATAGGAGAAACATATATAATGATGTTAATAGAAAAAAAGGATACGAAGAATTCACCTCCTAATAATGATGTTTCATGTGATAGGAGTTGGGAAATTATTAAAATTAATGCCCTAATCCATGGGTATTAAATGATGATCGACATCAGCAAACTATTAAGTCCAAATAAATAAAGTAAATTCACATGTGATCACTATCATAGATGTGCATTATGATAACGAAGTGGTGAAAGGTATACTTACCATCCACTATAATGTAAAAAATGATTTATTTGATTTTTGATCTATACACTCTTTTATTTCAAAATAATTTTCTAAGGGTATCCTCTTATTACCTAATAAATAAGATGTTTAATTAGGTGTGGCAATTATTATTAGCACAACAATAACATTAAAAGTGTATAATTATTATCTAGTTGAATTTGGTGGGATATTTCATCCTAAAATTATAGTGATCCTTACTATAGATTAATTTAATGTGATTATTACCCTTTTCTAGATTTCTCTATATAGATATCATATCAATTTTTGAGGAAGGGAAGTAAAATTTCACATTTGAGATCAATATATGATCATCTATCGATGCATGGAAGCGTATGAACTTCCAATTAAAATTTTGTTTAATATATTGTTTTTAATTCTAATAATGATGTTATCTATCTCAAATAGATGGGGAGAAACACAAAATTAAGAATAAACCCATTTCATGGGATTTTGATGTTGTCTTTCCAGAATTATTACAAGATATTCCAAAAAACCAGAATGATGATTTTTTTAATAGAAATCATATCGTGTTCTATTAATATTTAATGAAATACTTATATAATGGACCAAAGTGAGTTGTAGGAACTAAATTATAAACTCCATGATAATATTTAAAAGGGATTCATACACCCTATTGTGTCACCTTGAAGAGTACATGTTCTGTTTGTTTAGAAGAAAGATGGAACAATGAGACTCTATATTGATTATCGAGAACATTAAAAGACCACTATAAAAAAATATCCACTTCCACGCATTGATGAATTATTCTACCAAACACATGGAGCTAAATTCATTTCCAATATTGATGTTTGTTTAGGATATCATCAATTAAGGGTCAAGAATGAGGATATAAATAAGATGGCATTCCGTACAAGGTATGGAAACTATGAAATTATATTATTGCCATTTGGTCTTACTAATTACACTAAAATCATCATAGATATAATAAATAGAGTCTTTAGATACCATATTTCTCATATTATGGTAGTCTTTATAGAGGATATTAATATTTATACTAATATAAATGATGAACATGATGATCACTTGATAATTGTACAAAACACACTAGTAATGGAAAAGCTTTAAAAATAGTTTACTAAGTGTGAATTTTTTTTGAAAGTTTCATATTTCTGTCAAATAATCTCAAGAATTCAAATATCATTGGATCCATCACTAATAGATGTTATTGGATGTTGTCTGAGACTGGCAACATTAACTAAGATCCAATGTTTTATTGGTTTGCTTGGATATTATCGATGTTTTTTGAAATATTCTTCATTATTATATAATCCACTCTCCATGATGACTTAGAAAATTATTATTTTTATGTTGATGAAGGAATTTCAAAGATCCCAAAATAAGGATATCCATTAACACCATTCTTACACTAACTAGAAGTGGATTATGGTTTTGGATCTATAGTGATGCATCCAAAAATGGGATACAATGTTATCTCATGAAAAGATGATTTGGTGTTAGTGTATGTCTCGTGACAATTGCAAATCAATGTGAAACAATTACCATCTAATTATTTGGATTTTTCTAAGGTTATATATTCATGATAAATATTCAAGGATTATATTTATGGTGAATGGTGTGATATTTATACTGATCATTAATGATTAAAATATATTTTGACACCAAAGGGGTTGAATTTGTGCCAAAGAAGATAGTTATAGTTGATTAAGTATCATCAATTCTCATCACATTAAAACCCTAGAAAAGTGAACACGGTGAAATATTCATTGAGTCAAAAGGACCATGCTAGCATATCCATGATAAGGATCACCAAAGATAAAATATTTTTTTATTAACAAAGTATTGATCTAGAAATGTTAATGGAAGGGGAGAAATAATACCTTTCTCAGTTGAATGTTCAGTCATCTATACAAGAATTAATTAAGTAGGTTTAGAAAGAAGATATAGAGATAAAAAAAATGTGACAAATGTTCATGAATAAAACAACAATTTTGATAGAATAATTAGTTTCAAGAACCAGGTTTGTATTCCTCCCATACCAGAATTAAAGAAGGAGCTATTGGATAAGGCTCATTGTCCTTTATTATCTATTCATCATGGAATGAATAAGATATATCAGGACATGAAATATTATTTCCAGGGGTATGGAATGAATATATATGTTGTCGAATATGACTCTTGGTGCTTCATTTGTCACCTATATAAGTGTGAGAGACAAAATACAAAGGCAATGCAACAACTATTCCCATACAATAATAGAAATGGGAAAAAATCACTATATAATTTCTCATCAGACTTCCCAAAACAAATAAATTATATAATGCTATATGGTTTATAGTTGATTTACTTACAAAGTCTATTCACTTCATTTCTATTAGAGAGGATTTCTCTTTTGATGTGATTTCTAGGATATATAAAAAGGTGGTGGTAAGATTTCCTAGAGTACCACATTCTATTATTTCTAATCAGGATCCATGAATTACCTTGATGTTCTCAAGAAGTCATTTGTAGGATCTGGATATATAGTTATGTTTAAGCACACTTTACGATCCTTAGATAAAAAGTGAGTCCATGTGGATAATTCAAAATCTATAAGACATGATAAGGGATTTCATTATGGATTTAAAAGGTTTTTTTTGGGTTCAACACATACCTTTGGTGGAATTTTCTAACAACAATATCCTTCCGTCAATTATTCTTATGTCTCCTTTTGAATTCATCTATGGAATGAAGTACCGAACTCCATCTTGATAAAATAAGATTTGGGAATTAAAACTATTAGGACCAGATCCTATTGATAAAATGAAACAAAAGGTCAGATATATTAAAAAACACATTAGAGAAGCTTAGGGTTGAAAAAAATTATAATGACAAGCAAATAAAAGACCAGAAGTTTGATTTTATTGATAAGGTGTTACTAAGAAAATATTCCAAGAAACGAGTAATATTGTTTGGGTAAAAGGGAATGTTGGGCCTTAGGTATATCGCTCCATATGAAATTCTTGATCGTGTTAGGAAGATAACTTACTGATTAGTGGACTTATAGAATCTCAATAAATATCATGATGTGTTTCATATATCTGTCATAATAACATACATAGATAGTCCTTCAAGTGTACTAAACACTGAAGTCATATCAATTGAGAAAGAACATCCATATAAAGAACTACCAATATAGATTTTGGATTGTAGAGAAAAAAATTATTTGAAACAAGACCACTCTTTTGGTTAAAGTTTTGTTGAAAAAGAGAAAATTTGGGAAAGCAACATAGAAACATAAGGATATGATGAAGGATAAATATCATTATCTATTTGTACTTAACTAATGAATTTGGAAGGAAAAATTCAGTTTAAGGGAGGTAGAATGTAACACAGTTATGTTTATATAAAATTTATTGATTATATAATTTTAATTCCTCAATAAATTCAATTGAATAGAATCATGTGTATAAACAAATCATGTGATTCCCTTAGTATAAAAATATGAGTTTAACCTATCTATTAGGTTATCGGGAGTAAATGTAACTAAATTATAAAAATGATTGGTGAAGTCATTCACTACAAATTATTTATGAAAAATATAAATCAATTATATATTATTATTTTTTATTAATAAATCGATTCATTTTAATTTAGTAAATGAAATAATAAAAATATATTATATATATATAGTAAAATATTTTTTATATTCTTCCAAAATATGTTTTTGTGATAGGATATGAATAAACCCTATTAGCTGTATAAAAACATATATTTTTCGAAAGGGTAATTTTCTGCATTAATTGTGAACCCATACTAAATTAATATTTTTACAAATTAATAATACTCATATAACAAAAAAAATTCCTTGGAAGGAAGAATTTAAATTTAATTTGGATGAGTTTTTTAATATTTTTCTAATAACATTCAAATTTTCTTGAGTAGTAAAAAATATGCTAAATTTTAATGAATATAATTTTTTCATAAAAATAATTTATATAGTTAAATTATAATATTTTATGGTTTTAAAGTAAAAATAGAATAAATTTTTATCATTTAATATAATTCATTCCATTTTCATTAATTTTACATTGATATCAGATATAAAAATATTTCAATCTTTTGAAATGTTTTAACTTTTATAAAATCTTCTTTCATTATGAAAATTGGATTAATTTTAAATTAATTAATACAACATCAATGTTTTTAATTTTGAAAAACTAATTCTTTATTTGTAGATGGAGTATCCAAATTATTTAAATTTAGTCAAATTTTTTTATTATGAATAGTATCTTCGAAAATTTTTATTAATAAAGTTAAAACCAAAATTGGGAAATTTAGGGTAAGAATACTATTATAAAATTACACTATTACTTGTATTAATTTAATTTTATGAGTTTTATTCGTTTTAAATCATATTTGGATCAAAATGGTGTCCTTTGGAAGTCACTTGTATGAGATTATTAAATTTATTTTATTTTATTTAATGAAGCATCGAATATATCTAACTTAAATATTTATAAATATATAATTTTTATATAAGGTTATTATGAAGATAAATTCCATTAAAAATAATTATATGAAATACATAATGTTTTTCTTTATTATTTTAATTTATTTGTAATTTTCTGGAAATAAATAATTACCATTAATACTTATACTTTGATGATGTAAAAAATAATTAATTGATGAGAAATCAATAAAAAAATTTCATTAAAATTACAATAACCCTAAAAGGACACAAACACTTGAATAAATCTTATTGGTCGAGTACATATTGACCATAAACAACCGCGGGTCGATTTAGTGACCATTTGGAGCATTATAGAATAGAATGTGACACTTGTATTATTTTATTTATTGTGATGTTAATGTTGTCACATTCATAATTAAATATGTATAACATTTTAAATGTAGGATTTTCTAGAATATAAATTTGACAAATTATATTATTATTAATTATAGTAGATTTATATTAAACATAATATTTTATTTTTAACTTTTAATCAAAAAATTAGTATATTAAATAATTAGAAAAACATGATGTATTAATTAATTTATTAATAGAGATAAAACATAAATGTCATTAAAATATAAAAATAAATATAATTTGGAAAAATTAATATTTAAAATAAATTTTCTGAATAATCAAGACCACATAGTAATATAATTAAATATTTTTATCAATGTTTACTTATTATCATAATATTTTTAAAAATTAATGAATAGAATAGTGTCGAAATTGACATTATTGTTTGTTTAATAAAATAAAGTATTATTAAATTATTTACAAATCATAATACATTTTTTACAAATAAATAATTTTTATTATATGATATTAAATGTTAATTTTTTTATTAATGGTATAATATTTTTAATATTTGTACATATTTCACAATTTTAATATTGAAATATTTGTTACCCTAGTTAAATATTAAATAGAATAACTAAGTGTTATTTAAAATGATTAATTTTAAATTTATATTAGAACTTATCAAAAATATATTGGTTGATGATATTACAACAGTATCTCACTGTAACTTTAAAATTGATTTTTTAAAAAATATCACGTGGTTAATGTTTTTCTAAATTAATAATTTTTGAGATCTTAAAAGTGCCCCTCCCATAAATTAAAAATTGGCACCTACTACCTCAACTATTAACTTCTCATTAAACATTATATATTAGAAATCCCCTTTATTTTCCCATGTCAACTTATCTAGTGACATTATAGAGGTTCTAATTTTCATCAATGACCAACTCTAGTGCTCATAGAGGAGATTTAGAAGAAGTAAATCGAAGAAGAGGCAATAACCTCTACTGATTCTTTCAAACATCATTTTTATTATATATCTTCTTCACAAGTTTTTTACTTATAAACTAATATATGAAATATAATTTATATACTTAGATTATATTATGATTATGGAAAAACAATATTCATCTTTTCATTCATCTTATGTAAAATAAAATCACTACGCATGTGTACGTACGACATATTGCCTCTATGCCATGGTGTAATCTGTTATTCACTAACAGCATACATAGAAGGGTATAATGATTTAAATACTAACTATATAAGATTATTATAACATTATATTTATTTTGAAATATTATACATCATTCAATTCAACATCGATCAATAAAATGTGGATTATATCTTCACTCGTTCATACATACAGCCTACCACCTCCAGGATGTGATGTGCTTCATTCTACATGATATTCAATAAATCATGTTATGTAAATTTATATAATTAAAAAATATGGCCTGTAAAATATTAATATAATCATTTAATGATATGTCTAGGACCTATGGAGAATAACTAGAATGTGTTTGAAAAAACATGAATAAGTAAATGTAGCAGTTAATACTTGAAAGTTAAGTAATAATGAAATGTTATTAACAAAAATATGATAATATGATCATATGTGACATTACAAAAACGGATTTTATTTTGAAATATGTAAATTATATTATTTAAGTAATTTTACAGGATGTTCAGATACATACAAATGAAATCATACCTTAAAGGTAAGGTATACTTTTGCAATATCATTATTATATGGGATTGTTTAAAAATAAGTAATTACTAGTGTATATTTATCATCCATTCACATGTTTCATAAATATATAATAATATTTATATTATTCTAAAATTTTATGATGTCAATTCTACCCATTGTTCAATTTTTAAAAACTAGAATGGGACGAAACTTTTTTAAAAATTTGATAAGAGTTACTTTATGACTTTTTGCACAAAAGTAAGAGAAGAATGTTATTTTAAACATATAGGGCATGAATGAATTTTTATGATTTATAATAACCATATTTACAAGAAGAATACTTTAGATGATTTAAACGCTACATTCAAATATTTTTTTTTTCATTTATTATGTTCTAGAATTTGGATAAAAGATAATGTTTTTGAAGAAGAATGTTTATTTTCTTCACAAATTAATTTATACTATTATATCAAAATTATTTTCCCTCTAAGACAAAATTATTTACTAGGGTTATGTTCTAAGTATAATATCATTATGTTTTCTATGTGTTTATTTTTTTATGATGGAATTCTATTAATGAAGTCAATTTATTTAATATAAATTA
Organism: Viscum album; assembly: GCA_963277665.1. Taxonomy (NCBI): domain Eukaryota; kingdom Viridiplantae; phylum Streptophyta; class Magnoliopsida; order Santalales; family Viscaceae; genus Viscum; species Viscum album. The sequence goes on from OY728138.1 coordinate 900,078,765, forward strand.
TGTTATGGTGGAATAATGTTTAAATAAACCCATTTTATTCATTGGGTCATGCTATGATTTATGTTTTTGTGGAACACATAAGAATGATTTTATTTTGAGATGGGTAGGAAATATATATCCTTATAATTAATTTGGGTATATATTTATATCTCTTGAGATAGACATGGAGGGGATGTGAAATGATCTCAGTTTAGTAATACAGGGTTGGAACGAGGAGTGAACTCAGTTTAGAAATTGACATTGTCCATTATAGTTGTTTTTGAAATGAGACTTAAATAATATGAAATTATATTCCATGCTTATGTGCATGCCAAAAACATCATGTCTTATATTATGACTTTTTAAATTACATTCATTGATTTGTTACAATTGTTCATGATTTATCCCATGGCATGATACAATGATCATTCATATGCAATATAATATTTTAAAATGGTATGTTCGTATGTCTTAGGCTTACGATATGATTTATAACTCCCTTGTTTTCCCTTATTTAGAACTTGAGCTCCCCATTTCATATGTTTCTTTTCTTGGGTCATAAATTAGTTTATTAAGTATGATATGTCAAAAGGGGTCCAATTTTGATAAATAATGCTAAAGATAATGAATATGACCTATAAACCAATTGATTATGCTTCCATGTTTCTAACGACACTATTCCTATATGGTCTTATCATTGATTTATTATATTTTTTAATAAATATTATTCAAAATTGAGTTAATAAAAATGTATATAAATTATAAGTCATTATAGGTCCTTATAGTATGATGAGGGTGTGGATGTTGGAGTAGGTACATGGGCCTACATAAGTGTGATTGTAGTGGACTCTTCATTTCCTTCTATTATTTCCATTGCTAACAAAATTAAATAAAATTTGGATCTTGTATATAATATATAGTTTTCCACTTGTCTAGTAATCAATGCCAGATCCTAAAACCCTCACATGTATTTAATTGGGATTAAGGTGGTGCGAAACTCATCATTAAGATTTTTAGCACAAATGTGAAGCAACTCTTCTTAAAGGAGTGGTATATTCAAGGAGTATGTTAATATATTAAACCAATCAATGAAATGTGAAACACTTTCATTCTACCTTAAATTCAAATTTGTGATATTAATGATTGTTTTCGTCTACAACAATTAGTTGAACAACAAAATGAAATTAAAAATTTAGATCATCACATCCAATAATCGAGAATGAAAACTTGTATATAGGATGAAGGATGAATCATGATGTGATTGAACATAACATACATGTTTCACTGCCGCTTATTGACCTGGGGTCCCATTCATGGTATGATTTTGAGAGAAAAAATATATCAAGAGCTACTCTGGATATCCTAATATTTTGAATATTATAAAAGTGGTATTATGAAATATTGGATGAAGAGGGGTTAGATCCACCCATTCAGGATAATCATTATTTTATAGATATATTAGTGCATACCATTTAACAATAGAATCCAATCGATTTGTTAGTGACTCAATGGTGATCGTGAGCATTGAGGAATATTCTGCTAAGCGGGGACCTTAATAGGTGCAGTAACTAAACCATGAATAGGTGAGATGACTGGTAAGACCAATAGTGGAGGAACAGCTGGTATTTTCTTGAATAACACATGGGGAAAATCATATAAGGATGTAACTAACCCTCTTATCGTCGTATAGAAAATGGAGGTAATTAATTATCGGCATCAATAGTTGTAGGAAACCATTTGTGATGAGGTTCTCCTATTAGAAGTAAAAACTGAGGATCATTTTATAATTATTATATGGTAGGAAGACTTCCTCAGAGTAACTCTATATTGAGTCTTCTAAACTACTTCATTTCTTAGTCTAGATGTAAAAATATTTCATCCAATAAAAGGGATTGGCCCTCCTCAGGGGGAAGGTGAAACATAGTCTGAAAATTTCTTTTTCCCTTGTTGGTTTCTTTTGAAGTGGAGGAAGTGGATTATTTTATGGAATACCTCATTTTCGGGAAATCCCCAAGTTTCTGGTACATAGAACTCCTTCATTTTCATATATGTGGACCATATTATGATCAAAAACATCATCCTCTAACTCCACTAAAAATGACACATTTTAATGAGAATTTTTACTGATGTAATTGATGACATTCACGAATGGATGATGGATTAATGGAATTTTGTAATGGACTTTGTGAGATCTCCTTCTTTTGTGCCCTCTAAAATACCATGTACTCATATTTTACGGTTTCTGAGGAACTATTTTGAGTGCAGCAACCTAAATTGAATCCTCAGAAAGTTTATTCATCCATTAATTTTAAGGCTTTTTCCCTAGTCAAGATAAAACTAACTCTTGATGTGGAGGGGATTGTGAATGTGAAAAATCTCACAACCTTATGGACTGAGGATATTCATGTTCATGTTTTTAAACCTTCAGGCTCCGTTTATTGTCTCCGAGGGTTGGGTTAAAAAATCCTCAAACCCTACTGGCTGGGGTGGATTATGAACTACTATGGATGATATCTGTGAATCTTCTCTTCCTATTTTACATATTATTTTTCGAACAATAGATGGGTGAATTATTTTTCACTTACTTAAATATCCTGATTTAGAATTCCATCATGAAATTTTAGATATTTGTGCAATCAGATGGATAACATCCTCTATACAGGAGACATATTCGATGTTCTTATATGCTTGATGAAATAGTACCTCAATAGATTTCTCTCTTTGGTCTTGAATTTGGTGGAAGTCGATCTGGGGATATTATTGCTTATAATATCTTTTATCATGAACCAAATTTTATTGTTCCATCCATATGGGGGCATTAACATTGCATAACACCACATTTGGTGGGATTTAATGGCTTTGAAGCAATGTAAAATTCTATGAACCATCTCCAACCCATCCTTCGATATGAACCCCATATAGGGTATCTAAGATGAGTCTTGAAACCTCAATAATACATCGATGAATTCACAATAAAGGTCTCTGTATTATTTATCGATCATTGGATGTAAAGAATCATGTAGAGATTCGAAGTAAATTTGGCGATGTAGTACTTATTTTACTTTTAAATGTCTTTGATGTTCATCATACAGTAAAAATTTATATTTTAGAGCATGAAGATTATTCTATATGATAAGATAGATATCATGAATAAAATATACTTCCAATATCTCTAGAATGTTGTATTTATAGGTAGCCAATGTCAAGAACATGGTGGGTATTTCACCCTTATTCAGATCGTTCCTCATGTTCAACATATTCTCATCATATGTTCCAGAGTTTTCTATACTTTATTAGACAAAAGAAGGAATTTTCCTACCACTTTATTAGAATCGACAATATATTTAGAGAGTTCCTCTATTTCATGTGAAGATTAACAGTCCAGGGGTGCTTTAGTGAATAACCATCACCTTTGGATATCTTTGGGTTGATAAATAATTTCACCCACTAGTGACAAAGAAATAGACAATTCTGGCCTTGTATTTTTAACTTCATCAAGATAAGAGGGCTTTATCTTCAATATATTGTTAGTTCAATAATTCCCTTGATAATTTGATTCACTACTACCATGATAACTTTTGTACTGAATGTTATCATGGGGAGGACCACAATGGTGGATTAAAACAAGCGATAAATCATCTTCCTCCTTGGTCTTCTAGACACAAAAAAGGGTTTCCATGGATCTCATCCTGATATTGGTTCTTGATATTGACCGAATTATCATTAAGAAAGCCTTTAAGAGGATGTTTCTGATGAGGACATTCAGAGATACTACTACTAATCACATTATTTGGTAATGAGAGGGTAGGATCTTGAGATTCAATATATAAATGTATGAGGGATTAATGAACTATATCATAATGTGGAACAATATCACATATCGTATCTTGATTATTAAACTGTGATGGAAGACACTTTTTCATAGATGTTTCTCCAAATGGAATAGAGCTATTTTCTAGATCCGGTTGTCTATATTATATGAGAGATTATTCCCCTTAACCCTCATGGAATAGAATAGATGTGTCTATATCCTCTAGGGATGCTTGATGTTGAGTCATCTTGGGTATAGGGATAGAAGTTACGTGTTCATCCCACTAGTACAATTGATGTTTCCATTATGATATTTTGGAATGATTATAGGATATGGGATAAAATATTTGTTTCACTTTTTAATATTTCCAAATTGTCCATGGTGACTTCCATAGCCATAATAGGAATTTATATACATTCTATATACGGAGTAGGTGTATGTACTTTCTCCAATCCTTCCTTTCCAATCTATTTACATTGAAAATATTCATATTTGGGGGTAGAGAGTTGAGTCTTCCCTAGGCTCGTCATCATATCTATCTGACTAACATCTCTCAGTGCTTCCATAAGAGAATTTTCACAAGATGGATGGATGAAGGTAGGTGTATGTGCATGTTGGATGTTTACCACCAAGTAAGTCTAGAAAACAACTTTATGTGCTATCAAAAAATACTTATTGAATTCATAGTGAGTGTAGGCAGGCGTATGTTCTTGCTTACAATTTGGGGCCGCAATTGGTTGGAAGGCTTCTTTGAATGTATCTATACATGTTTTCGGACTATATTAAATATTGTAAGTAGGTGTATATTGACACTTAGAAAATTATACTAGATTTGGATGATGGAATTGTTTGTGAGTTGTTACATGTGTTTTCTGTATGATAGAAATAAGGTGAATGGGTGTATGTTATTGGTCGTTGTTTTCCACTAAGATGGGTTGGGGGCTTCTATAGAGGGTAAAAATGTATGAAAATGCTCCTGTTTATCCTTTTTTCCCCAGTGGTTCATATTACGAGACCAAGTCTGAGGGACTTAGGCTGGAAAACCAAATATAACACCACCACAATGTTGAGGGTTTTCTATCACGTGATGTTGTTAGTGGTGATTGTTGACTGGAGCCTTTAGGAAAGACCCAATGTTCTTCATAATGACACCATATCGGCATCTTGGTCGACCTCACTGTAATAGGGGAGGGATTGGTAATTTCTTTCTAGGGAGAAGCTCCAAAAATTGTTGAAGACTCTGGTCGGAACATTTTATTTTTAGACCAATGGCCATCACTGACCGGACAATCAGAGATTTTCCATAATTTGGAGGTCCTTTTGGGCATCCTCTAAGGAAGGAATTGTACTGTGATAATGGAACTCTCTAATGATGGAATTTGTAACCCAATGTTATTGATTCTAAGTAAGGGATGGCATCCTTCGAGTAGAAAAGGATCTATTTTGAGAAGTAGTCGTGAATTTATGGGTATAAAATTGAATGAATCCATTTGGAAGAAATGGAAATATTGGAATAAGGTTCACATATATATGAAAGATTCAAAAATTAAATTCCATCAAAGAATCATCTTTTTGGATGAACATATGTGTGAATAATTTCATTTTATATCCATCCTTTATCAATTAATTGGTACCTGAAAGATGAGTAAAACTCTCATATTGGTTAAGGATTCATGCAGGGTCTACTATTTTCTTGTTTACTAATGAGTGAAAACAAAATTTCTTGATGGAGAATTACCAACAACCCTATTTTTTAGAGGTTTTTTCATCGGGGTTACCCACCACCTTGGTTAAGGATTCACTTCGGGTTTACCATTTTTTTGTTTCCCTCGGAATATGTATTCTAGTAATGAATCACTACTTCCAAATGGTTTCCAACATGTTTATTTATGGAACAAAAAACACCTTACGGTTTTGAATCCAAAGAGCCCTTTATTCCAAAGGCAGACATTTATTATGTTTGTGTACCTAAAATACATATGAACTCGAATTGGTCGAGAGGATTGGAGGTCATGCTCATCACACCATTTTGGGGGAATTATTACCTACTATAGGACTCTATCATATATTGATGATATGTCCCTTAATCTAATTAGTTTTCCTATCATAATATTGTATTACCTTGAAATTTACAATCAAATATTAGCATGTGTAGAATTAAGAATCATTTATATGTATTGGGGGTATTCATCATTATTAATATTTGAATATATTATATGTTCTCCATCAATGGTATCCTCTAATATACTACATAGGGATTATTTGGTCGTTGTTATCACAATGCAGGTTTTGAGGCCACTCAGTGGGGCACTCTAGAATTTGTATCCACTAGGTATATAAAATTCACTCTGGAGTTTATTATTATCTAGGGGGAGAGAAGTTTTTTATGATGATGGTATCAAATACATAGATAGGATACCTATGTATCCTCAAGATAAAAATCCTAAACCTCATTGTCTGATTTCACTTAATGGGACACAAAATACCTCTTAATGTAATATGATAAGGACAAAACCATATTTTTTAATTTCATGTGGTAAGGACATCTAGGTGAAATATTCCTATTTAATTATTGGTGTAGGAATCATATCAAATTCTCCCAAAGCGTTACGAAGGGATATGATATCACAAATTAAATTAGTCCCTTGTAGGAATGTGGCCTAGAGAAAAAATGGCTGATTTGGATTGTTGGGTTCGATCAATTGGTATGATTCAGACAAATCCCATTTTTATGGAAATCCAAGCCCATGTAGATTGATAAGCATAATTAGGGAGTAAATCCCTATGAGAGAAATAGGTTGGGGATACTCTTAAATAAAATACCCTTGTGATGGGGTCTACAAAATATGTCTTATCACATGGAGATTTAATGGCCCTAATTTTGAAATTATTCATAAAGAGGATACCCAGATTAAGGGAATTTGGGTTGGACTCCTGAGGAGGATGTCTAGTGATCTCAATCCATTGGTGAAGGATTTGTACGTATCTCAATTATGGTGAGATTTAGAGTTATCAAACACTATTAAATAATGTGGATTGTGTGGATTTTGTGATAATTAAAAACCTATAATCACACATGTTTCGTGATAAGTTTTAGATACCATATGATTTGAATGATTCAATAGATGACACAGACCTTTCCTCTTTAACTGGAAGAAGTGGTTGAGCCTACGGAGGAAGAGGAAATGGGAATGATGATTCCCTTTCTTAAACTAAAATATAACATGGGTAAAATAAAAACGATGATTTAATGTGAAGGGTGTACAATGTAGTGAGACTACAGAATCCTAAAAAAATGTATATGGTATTACAATAGGATGGTTTCCCATTGATTTTTCCTAGAAGGGGCAAGATACATTTCGTTTTTCGAAAGGAAAAAAACATGATCTCTATCCCCCTTCCCATGAACCGGAGGCTCCATATCACAGAGATGATAATGGTAGGATTGTGTCCTATCCCTGGAATCCAATACTGGGAACTCCTCAATACTATACCTGGGGTAAGGTGTTTTGTGACCACATATATACAAATCTACAGACAAAATGAGGAAACATCCACTGTATAGGAATGGTGTGGTGAACAATTGACCATATATATCCAAATCAAAATAAGAGACACCCAATTGTGACTTTACCACATATTTTTTAAATTAAGAGTTCATGGTGGAGGTTTCAACATGGTCTCTTTTAGACAAGAGAGAAATATAAGAAAACACCTTGATAAAATTTATTTTTAGGGAGGAAAAATGGATGGATTGAGCAACATGAAAGGTTGGGTGAACATCAAGTAATGAAATACAAGTAAGTGGGATGAGGGTATAAGGAACTCAAGTAGTCTTGGGTGAACTGATGGTACCATAAGTGAGGAACAACCTGGATTACTATACTTAGGAGTGACTTGGTTAAATCCATAAAGAGTCTTCACAGGTATTCCCAGATGTTATGCACGCAACATCCTTCTTGAAGAAGTATAGTGGCACAAGTGTTCTCATATTAGGGGGTTTAGAGAATGATTTAGACAATTATTGTTAATTTTTAACACATATAGAACCTATTTCTGACTATCCCCATTTAATTCCCTTACATTAGGTGTTATGAATCTTCCATGGAGGTTTCAATGGACAGGGGGAAACATTAGGGAAATCAGAGAATAAATCATTCTTTAGGGAAATTATTCAATACAAATGAATTTATTAAGCATTTTTTATAGGAAAATATGATACCCTAAGTGATGGTTACATGGCGTGGATGTGATTAGATGGAATACAAGTGAGGGGCGCTCAAGTACTTACTCATCGTTGGGGATTCATTCTACCTTTGGAAAAATCAATTTTGAGCCTTCAAAATTATCTATTTATTTTCTCCTCCTTTATTTAATGAATTTCCATTTTTCAAATTCTCTTCAATGTGGTGGAATAGATTTCAAACAGAAATAATAACTCTTTTCTGTTTTGGACTCACCATTGAAGTGGAAATATTGTATTAATTTATTTTCATATTAAAATATAATTTTATAAAAAAAAAATATTTCAAAAAATAAATTGTTAAATTTAAAACATTATTATCATATGTGATTGATATGACAAGACGTGTTACTTATTTCCATGTTAGTAATTACTATTTCATTATTATGAAATAATGTAAATATTGATAATTTTATTGCATGAGTTTTCTTTATTACTTTACGCTATAGATTTTTAAGTGTATATATTATATTCATATTGAATTTGTAAATTATTAAGATATATAAAATATGTTACATCCTTGTACACATATATTATATTGATTATTATTATTTTTATGATTAAAAAAATAAAAATATGATTATATTTATATAGATTTATTACAAAGGATACTAAATCCAATTAGAGTGTATTTCAAAATAATAGGTGGATCAGAATATAATTTTCCAAATACTAATTAATATTAAAGAACATAGTTTATATTGAAATTATAATTAAAATTCAATAAATTTAGAAATATATTCATTAAGCAAATCTGATGATGATAATTCAAAAATTCAATTTACAATATTTTGAATAAATATGTATATAATAGAAGATGTAAACCATAAATTTTCTATGAAATTTAATAACATAAATAAGGTAATAGAAAATATAAATAAGAAATTGGTGACTCAATGATGATATTTTAAATAAAAATTTAAATAAACTAAACAATAAAAGACTATCTTGTGTTTTGTTTTTAGCGAATAACTTTATTATTAAAATATAAAATTTATAAATCATATTAATATTAATCCAAATAAATAATATTCATTTATAATTTAAAAAAAAATATAAATTTATTCCTTTTAGAAATTAATAATATAATATATTTATTTAATATGTTTTATAATATATGAAAGAATTTTCTAGAAATACACTAATTTAATAAACATCAATTTACAAAATTATTAAATTTGAATAAACCATTATACTTATAATTTGATAATAATATCTCAAATAAATGGATTTTTATATACATTATAATAATATTAATGATTATAACCCCCATTTATAGGAACATGAACGGAGAATCATGAGATGGGATTCCACATGGCATCAAGGGAATACCCCGATTGCTAGAGGTTATCAATAAACAACATGGAATAATAAATACATCATTTAGTGATTTATTGAACCTAAATAACATAAAAATCATCATGTGAATGTTAAAAATATTTAAAAAACACATTTGAAACATAGTTATTCATTATGATTTAATATTTTTTTAAATCATTTACAATTTAGATAGCATGATAACAGAAATTAAAAATGTCACAAGCATTCAAAACCTCTACATTATCTCCAAATTGGATGTAGAATACACCAATGACAAATAATGGTGTCTTCATCTTTATTATATAATTTCAATTCATGTCAATATCCTGTTGATATGAACATCTAATTTCTAAGTATAAACATAGTTACATATCATAATGATAGAAATATACTTCCATGAAAGAGTAATATAGTAATGTAATACAAATAATTATATGAAAAAGCAAAAAAATAATATTTAATAAAATGAAATATTTATTAAATCTATTATATATTCCTTTTAATATAATCTATGTATAAATATTCATATTAAAACCCTAATTATTTTTTGAAATACAAAAGGAAAAACATTGTTTTTAATACAATTCATAAACATAAATTTCTCCTTGAAGTTTTTTTCCCCAAATCCTTCTCTTTTCTATAATCCAAAAAAACGTGTAGTTGAAAAATTAAATGGGAACTCTGTGTTTATAAAAGAGTAATGTAAACTATCTATTTTCTATATCCTATGATTTTAAGAGAAATACTATTGAACAATGATCTTAAACAAACCATAAAGAAAATACATGAGTGTTATAGCCTATTTCTTAAATTAATGGTTTTAAATACTAAAAAATACATTATAATATACATGTAAAAGCATCAATCAAAATAATTTTATTTATTAATTATATAATAATAAAAAACCATTTTCTAAGGGTATAATACTATTTAACAATTTATTTGCTTTAAAAATGGCATTTATAAATTTATTATAATGAATATTATTAATAATTTATTGTATTTTTATAAATTTTATTTGATAAACATGATTTAATTTTTGAAATATATTTATACAAATTACATTTGATTAATTTTTGGTATTTTTTTCATAAATTTTATTTTCATGGGATTAATGAAGAATACTTATTAAATTGAAAATGTTATTTTTGTTTCAAGAATTCAAATATAAAAATATTGATTTAATATTTTATAAAAGGTTTAATTTCTTCCCTTATATTATTTATAATATATTTATTTTCAATTTAATTAATTTTATGGATGATTTTAGAATTAAAATATTCTTTTATTTAAGAGACATTTTTCTGAAAACTATTAACTCGTTAAATGTTTAAAATATGAATTTATCATAAATATTGAATCATATGTGTTTTATGGATAAATAAGGATTCAATATTTTTAATTAGGAGGTCAAATAATTCAAATAATTCACTTTTATTTCAAGATATTTTGAATAGTATCCATACTAATTTATCCTACCACGATAAATGGTAAGTCAAGTAATTATAGATACAAATAAAAGGATAAGGATGAAATAATACCCTAACAGTTACCTTTATTTTATTTAATGAATATATATCACCCATAATCATAAAAAGTCTAATATATAGAGTTTTTTTTATTTTTCTGAGATTTAGACCTTTATAATATATTATGTAACTAAATGTGGAGAATCGTATTCTATTTTTTTATCATTAAATTATTAAAATAAGGATTACAAGAAATAATTTTTAGTCATGAATAATTATTTTATATGGAATTGTTTTTTCTTTATCACAAAAATTTCTTAATATTTTTCAGTTTTGATATAAATTCATTATATTCATATGAAAAGATGATACAATATTTATTCAATTAATAGAAAAATAAAATAGGTGATATTAAATGTGTTAAAAAATATGATATAAAATAATTATTGTGCTCATCAATTTTTTATATATACCTGACATATTATAGTGGGATTAATGAATTATATTATAATTCAATTTTTGTTGTTTTTAAGGACACATAAAATTAATAATGTCAACAATAAAATTAATGATATTTTAAGTTAATTAATTATTTATTAAATGATTTATAATTCCCTAAAATATTATTATCAATAAATTGATTTTTATAATCTTTAAAATAGATTCCATGGACCAATTATTGCATTTTTACATTTTATTGGAACATTATTCACCCATAATGAGTAAAAAACATTCTTATCACAGTAATCCTCAATAGGGTTAACAGGGGTGAGGGTTAAAAATTAAGCATATATACATAAAATTAAACTTTTGATGTTTTATTTGATTATTTTAATTACTCATTATCATATAATATACTGTTAATAATTTTTTATCCATTTGGGAAGAATGTTAATTATTATTACATTAATATTTTATATAATTTCTAGAGTTCCAATCCCCTAACTTATAAATGGGAACAAATTTTCCCATTTATCTCAAATATAAAAATAATATTTGTTAAGTAAAACTATACTAAAATTAATTCTTGAAATCCATCCTTGTATTCTATATTCCTTTTTTTGATAAAATAATAGACCCAATAATTATTTTTTAGTAATGTTTTAGAGGTTCTCTAAAGAAACAATATAGTTATTTATAGAGTGTTTTTGTATTATTTCGTGTTCCACCACCATAAAATAATTTTAATCCATAATGTAATAATGAAACATGTATTTAACAAATACTATTAATTTAATATGTTAACTTTATAACCTATACCCATCTTATTTTCCATTTATTGGGATATTAATCTATTGTTTTTATGTACCATGGACTACCGCATCGTGAACTGATGTAATAAATTTTCCCCCATCTTATCTAAAATATTGTTATGAAGATGGAGCATATATATACAAAAATATTATATTCATTACATTTTTATAATTCCTAATTGATAATATATAATATATCTTCATACCCTTCCATCCATTTAAGAATTATAACATTATTCATGGGTACATGTGGATTACCACCTCTAAGAAGCGATGTGATTCATTTTCCATCACCAAATCTCATGGATGGTTTATATAAGTGTATTAAAAGAAATGATGTGTTATTTTTTATAAAAATATCATTCACAATGGATAAAATAATACCTACATAACTATTATAATGATCGTTGAAAAATTGAAGCATTACATGGTCATACGTACGACCTACCATCACTATTATTTAAGCGTAGTTAATTTTTCCTATGGATATTTCATTATTATCTTCAAAAGTATACATTCATTTGAATATAATTATTATTTGATTAATATTATACTATTTATAGTTAAATAACAATCTATTTGATCATATTCAACCAACCAAATTGATTTTCTTATATATGAGTAGAATATCATCAAAATGACTAATGTGGAATAAATTGATTGATTAATTTATTAAAACATGGTAAAAAGAAATAAATAATGTTTAATATTTCCTTATGAAATTAAATAATCAACATATTTTTATTACACTGTAAGATAAATAATGTATTTAATGAGTCAAACTCAGTGTAAAAGACATCTGTTTAAAACCACTTATTAAATATTCCCTCTTAAATTTTCTTCTTCCATGTTTTCAATTTTAAAATAATTTTCTGGATGAATTTATATGACAAAAATTAATTATATTGAAAATTTTATGCTTATTTATTTTTATTCATAATCTTTATCAATATGAATACTTTTATATATTTTATAACGAACAATTCTAAATTTTTTAAAAAATAAAAATGTAATTTTTTATTTTAATGTTTTCAATGAAAATGAATTATTCCATAGTAATAACCATTATTTTATATTTTAATTACATCATATTATTACATGTTTTAATAAAATAAATACCTCTATTAACAATGCTCTAGTTTTTAACAAGAAGGATTTAAAACTCGAATTTATATTTCATCATTATGAAATTTTATATTGTTAGTGTAAATTATATTTTTAATTGTTTAATTATGGAATTAAACTGATTTTATTTGTAACGATTAAGTAATGAATGATGATAATTTTTATAATGATGGGTGGTTCCATTATAATCCATGTACGAATTGTATAATTCTAAACCAAGGATTAGTGAGTCTGTGTGAGTCCTCTTATGCATTAGGTATGGATGTTAATCGTATTGGTTATTCCATTTGTAAGAGTAACATGGATAATGGTATCCTGAGTTACCTATGTCGTTTATTTATTATATATATTTATTTTTACAAAAATATTTTTATATCAAAATGTAAAATAAATATATTATTTTAAAAATGAATGTATATATTAATTTATATAGTTAAAATTTATAACATCTTAAAAATGATTTCTTATTTTTTAATAATTAAAAAAACCATTAAGAGTTTTATTTTTTATTAAATATTTATTATAAAATTTTAAATTAAAATATATTTGTTGGAATATTTATTTCATGAGAAGGAAAATGTTAATTTGTTGATGAAATATTTTTAGACTGATAAATTTTAAAAATATTCATCCACTAAGAGGTTTCATTTTTTGTTATTTTATATCAAATAATGAGATTTGGTTCAAAAAATTCATATTTTTTTCATTGAGTATGATTATGATTAATAAAAAAAATTATGATAATGGTCTAAAAGATTAATCATGAAATGAAAACATGTTCACTATAAAAGATTTATATTGATGTAAAATATTGATATTGATTATATGCTTACACAAGGTATGTGATGGGATATTATATAAGAGTTGTAGCCAAATACGCTAAAAAATAATCCTAAATGATATTTTAAAATTAAATAATTTGAAAATCTTATAAATGAGAACTTGGATATTTTATGATTGATTATGGTGCCATACAATTTGTGTTATATGAGGCATAAGACAACATTATCAATTATGATGTGTTAATGTGTTATTATCTTATGAATTATGGATACTATAATGTGTTTATAAATTTATGGTTACTATTAATTTCAATGTTTTACACACCCATTTTTTCAGATTTATGTGATGATATTTTATACTAATTAATGATATTTTGGGAGACATCTTATTGGGATAAAGTATATATAACCTTTAAGTTGAACAAAATGTATTATTTGGGGAAGAATTATATTTTAATATGTTTAATGGTAAAGATATTGTTCAGGGTTTTTATAAACATTGATGATTAAATATATTCTTAAATATATCCACCATATTTCAGGGAACATTAAAATAATTAAATTAGTATAGTTTTATAAAAATTATTACCCTAAAATTGGGCATCAACCTGGTGTTTATGAAAGGTTAGAGCGGCTTTAACCCACAACTAAAATTAAATAAGATTGTAGTTTTACCATCATCCTACATTCTATCCAATTTTGATTGATTTTTTTTAAATAATGTATTATACAAAAAAACATTAATTTTAAATCAAGAACATATGTTTTGTTTTTTAGATAACTACGATATTGAAAAGTGATTTTTTGATTATGTGAATAATATTATTTTGAATATGTTCAATATTTTTGGAAAAATATTGTGATTAAGGAAAATAGAATACTATGGAATTTAATTTGAGATGTAAATAGTGATTTATCATTTAGAATGCTAAATGATTTTAATTTGACTTTATTGTGACATAGGTTATATATAAAAATGATTGAAATATGTTATAGGTTATATGATATTGGAATATCTATAAGATATTATGAGTGACATGTGATGAATAAATATAAAATTTTAAATTTATATGAAAATAATAATTTATCTTTTTGGGTTATAAAATTAGTAAAAAATATTTTGAATACATTTGTGGTTATTTTTTCACCAAATAATGTATAATTAAATGTATGTGTTATTGGTCATGATTTGGAGATTAATATTTCATTTCTCTATATGATTTTTTATTATTATTTGATATTATCATACCATGTGATTAATTTTTTCTGATTTGGTTACTGTTTTGGGATTGGATGAATATATTATTATCCTATTTTTGGATTAGGAGACCTGTCAATGCATATGGTATGAAAATTTCGTGATGAATAATCATCTTTTGGGAAAAAATATTGGAATGCTGTGAAAATGATTAAAAGATGAATTTTTAGTTGGAATGTATTTATATTTCATTATACTTTTTGTATATAAAGTTATGTAGATTCACTACTCTCTAAGAAATGGGATATTGAAACAACAGTGTAAACTAATACAATTATATTTTATGAATCGATAGTATTTTCAACTATTCTTTATTTATAATATTTTCGCCATTGAGATACTAGTGATCATTCAATTTAAATGATCAAAGTCACTATCCATCATAGCATGGACATTATATTCACCAATATGTCCATATTTTCTTTTCGTGATAATTTTACCGTATTTGGTAACTTGATTTTGGGTAATTTTATATTTCCATCATATTTACCATTACCCTTTTCATTAGAAGTTTTATTAACAATTTTTTTGATATGAGACTTAGTAATTTATATTTTATGTTTTAAAATAAGTTTTTACCAATACAATAATCAAATATAAAGGATTAAACGTATTAAATAGTGTGGGGGTGAAAAAATATAATATCTCAATATTTTAAATTAATGACTATGTTTAATAGAATACAAGATAATTGATACTGAGATTAAACAAACCATTAACAATTTTTATAATAAAATTTTACTCTATATAATAATTTTGAGCATATTAATTGGATTAAATAATCTATAAAATAGTTTTATGTACACTACTTAATAATTTCATTGAGTAATTATTATGAAATAAGTACTCATTTTTATGGAAAATACATGTTAATATTTAAAAATGATTTTTATTAAAAAAATATTTTTGAGTTTTTGAAATAATATCTCATCTAATTTCTAATTTTTTTTAAATTTAATTTGATAAATACAATATCAGTTATAAATTTTTCATATCAAAACAACCTTATTATTTTTTATTTGTTTTTTTTAATATTTATTTTCTATTAAATAGTTAAAAATATATATTTTATATGAAAATTATATAATTTTTTAGAGAATTCTAATCATTAATTTCTTTTAAAAAAATTCTTAATTTAAATTAGTTTTATATTAAATTTAACAATATAATTTGGTTAATTTAAATAATATTTAGTTTTTAATTGGGTATAAAAATAATATTGTTTTTAAAAAGGTATTTTTATCAAAATCAATTATTCATCAAATTTTTCTAGTTCTAATTAAAATTATATTATATAATATATGTGTTTGTCATATTGAAATATCAATTACTTATTTTTAATTATGAGGAATATATATTGTATGTAATTTATTTTTATTTTTATTTATTATCAATTGTATCCTTAGCTATTTTTAATTACACAATAATGGTTAAAATTTATAATTAAGGTTAAAAATAAAATGATAAGGACCAAAAAATGACACTAATAGTAACCATAATTTTTTTATTTGTATATATCATTCCTAATCATCCCAAAGTCTAATATACAGAAATTTTCTTCCAATTGACCATGATATAGATATTTATAATAAATTATGTAAAGAAAATTCATATTTGACAACTTCATAATTTAATTCTTGTTATATTTTGAAATATGTCTAAAAATAAGGATTTTCATCTTATAAATACACATCTGAAATATAATTTATCTAATTGTTAGGGTAATTTTAACATAATTTTAGTGATTAAATAATTACCTTTAAACCCAATAAAACACTGATATAGTATTTATTAAATTAATAATAAAGAAAATAAATTATTTTAAAAATGATAAATGTAATATGATTTCAATGAATTAATAAGTTCAATGATTTTATAAATAAAAATGATATTTGAAAATGATATGAATTGATTATATTAAAATTAATTGGTTTTATTGTATTTTTTAAATTCTCATTAAATACATGACTTAAAATAACAATAATTATATTTTAAAAAATAAATATTTTATTAAATGATTTAAAATTTTATAAAAATATTATCATCAGACATGTGAATTTTATATGATTTATTAAATTAGAAATGGTACATTCATGGGATATGTTTCTTATCAAAGAAGCATTTTGGACCCATAATGAGTAGAAAACATTATTATCATATTAAAAATCAAGAGGGTTAATTGGTTGATAAAATAAAATTATAAGGGTATAAACATCTCCTAAAACTAAAAATATTTTATAGTGTGTGGTTATATTAACCAATAATAATTCTATAATCATATAGTATTAGTTTTAAACCAATTTTATTAAAAAAAATTATTTGTATGAATTTAATATTTCACGTAACTCCAAGAGTTCCCCTCCCCATAATTATAAAATAGCAACACATTGAATTTTTTTATGACATATCAATATTATTTTTTTCATCCAAAACCAACAAAAATACATAAATTATAGACAATACAACTTATAAGAGTCATTTTATCATAAAATAATTATACCAACACATGTATTGTAAATATTTATAGGTTTTAAAAAATAGCTATATTTCATAACTGAGTATTTTTGGTATTATTTAATCTAGCACCCCATCAAGATCACTTTCAAACATGAAAAAATGACCCATTTATGTTCCATATAAGTAGATATTATTTTGTTAAATTTACAACTGATATACACATATTTTCCAAGAAAATGATAGAAGAAATAGCTTTTGATGAGTATAATGGACAAAAACATCACAATCCAGCTTATTTCATGTTCCATCACCATATATCAGGTTTGGATATAATGATTGATTTAATGTATATATATAGACCATCGATGGATAATATCACCATTCAGTGGACTCACTCTCACCTCTCCCCAAATATAGGGTTCTTTTATATGTAATTTTGTGGGAGGATTAAAGTGCACTACTTCTCTGACATTTTCTCACCCTCCACTTGTTCCTCCTCCAATTGCTTCATGAATTCACTACTTCTATTCTTCCTCTTAACTATCACTTACTAGTTTTCACTCATTCTATTATTCCACACTCTTATTCTTTTTTCATGTAGTTTGGTTCTCTATTCATGCCATATTGGTTCTCCCTCAACTCTTTCCTTACAATTACCTTGTTTTCGTCCCCATATGGTCTTGTGAGCTGGTATTCTTTGGGATTTTTGGGATGAGTTAGTTGAATAGTTTATTTTCCCTAGGATATTGAATTTTTTTAATCTATTATTTTTGTGGTTTCCCCTTTTTATGTCGGTCATTTATTCTTGGTGCATTATTGGTGTTCTATTCTCGGGTGTTGTTTCGTCGGTTCGGAATGGTGATTTCGGGTGAGGATGCAATTATTCATTGAAACCAGACCACTTCAAGAAAAGATCTTAATTAAATATTTTTAGTTTCTATTCCAATTAGTATTCATTGGTGGTTTCAATATGCAATGGGATGTATTGAATTTTCAGTGGATGGTGTTCCAGGAGGGGAACCCTTCATTGTCTTTTATCTAGGTCATAGTGGTGTCTGAAAGTCATTATTGTTTTATAAATTAAATAGGTGTGTTCAACCCCTTTTTTTGTTTATTTTTGTTGTTTAAAGGGATTTTGGGTTTCAAAATTCCAAGCCTCACTTAGAAGGCAGCCTATGTTTTTCGTTGTTGAATTTGATGACGTTCAAAGACGATATGAGGATTTTGACCGATACAGTGATCACGTCGATGAATAACGATTGATTCATTATTGTGCATGATGTTTGTCTCATATGGTGTTGATTCCAAACAAGGTTCTATTTTTTAATCATGCATCAATTCGATGGTGAATTCGTGATATAGTGATGAATAAGTCAATGATGTACACCGCATCTTTGGTTTGAAGCTCTATTGTAATAATTATTTTTGGGATTCCAAAGACAGTGGAACTAATGAATCTGATGTTGTCTGTTAGGGACCTGGCATGAGGTGGCTCATCACTCGACATATCATGACTTTATATAATTCATCATTTTGATTTATCCTGAATTTTTAATATAAAATATGGAATTTTTCTTTCTCTGCTTTGGATTTCATGATTGGATAAGTGGGATTTTCGGTTAATCAGTTGAATATGAGGTTTACACATAGCCATAATGTTTTATTTAAAATAAAGAAAATTGATTTCAAAGATGGGATGTTAATATATATATATATATATATAATTCATTGAATAATAAACATTAATTAAATATAATATATCAAAAAAATTCATACATTTTCATCCCTTGAAGAATGATAATGTAGTCCGTGCGTATGTGTGGATTATATCATCCCCAAAGCAATGTGATTCATTTTTAATCACAGTATAATTTGGATGATATATATAAGTGTATTGAAATAAATTTTATTTTATTTATGATATAAATATAATTATATAAGGATAAAATAATACTTACCTTCTCTACATAATGACTGTTGAAAATTGGAATGTCACTCATGTGTATGTATTGCCTACCATATCCCTGATTGTAACAATGTTCATTTTTCATAACAACAATTCATGATTGATATAAATATAATATTTAATATATTAAATGATTATTATTCAGATATTATAGTTATATATATGGTGGAACAATGATCTATATGACAAGTATTAAGATACCAAGTCAATTTGAACATATAAGATGAACATCAACAAAACCTCTAACTTGAACATAAGAGATTAAATAATAGATTAAATCAAGGTAAAAATCATTAATAGAAATGAAAAATTGTTCAATGAAATTAGAAAAATATTAAAAATATTTTAACAAAAGATAATTAATTTAGATGATGATACAAAATCACTGTAAGGAACTTTCATTTAAAAATCATATTTTGATGGTTTCCTTCGAACTATTATTCATAAATTTACATATTATTATAATTATTTAATGGATGAATTTTTATGTAAATAGATAAATTATAAAGTAAATTTTTTCATATATTTATTTTCTTTCAAATATCATTAAAAATAATGTATTTACATATTTTATATTGTGGGGTTTTAGTTAAAAAAATAAAATAGGAATGATCTATTTTCACATATATGATGAAAAATACATTTACTTACATCATAAAAGTTATTCATTATTATAAATCCACTATAATATTAATTTTTTTCAAATAAAAACAAACCTTCAATATTATTTCATATTTTCATAATGGGTTTTAATATTGAATTTATATTTTAACATTCGTAAATTTTTAATGGGTGAAAGAATTATGTTATTTTTGTAATGTTGTAAATTAAAAAAACTATTATGACAATATTATAGGTATTGGGAATTATTATTATTATGGGCACATTATTTGTAGCCCATGGTAGGATGATCCTATTTTAATCCAAGGATGGGTAGCTCTGTCATAATCTAAGGACATGTTGTTCATTTATAATCCATGTATGTGTCGGTCAGTGATATCCCTCCAATGCATACAGAATTGAAGATGATCATATTTGTTATTCCATTTGTATGAGTGATATGATTAATTGTAACCAATATAATATATATATAAATATTCATTAATTCTATGGGTTTCTATTAAAATATCATGATTTCCCAATGTTTTCTAATGGGATTAGGTCTAACAGAATTCAAATGTTAATTAGTTAGGGTAAAAGTATAAATATTTTAAAATGTTTTGTAATGTTTTTCTAGAATGAAAAGAAATAAGAGTATTATTTTTCATTAATGATTTATTTTGGACTTTTTGTAAAAATATTTTTGAATGAATATTGATTTCATATGTATGAAATTTATTATTTTGATACAAAATGTTATTTTGAAAAGGGATTTTTTTATAATTCATAAACTAAAGACTTTTTTTCCTTCCATAATGTATCTTACTAAAAATCAATTGTAGTCTAATTTTTAAATAAAAATATAATATGGTGTATAGATTGATATGGTTAAATAATCATTTCTGTTGAATTGTTTAATGATTATTCTTGAAAATAACTCATATTCAATTGAAAAGTTTTATATTGTCGGAAAAATTGATAGTTAGTTGATGATTCCTTATATTAATTTATGGATTTTTATGTACTATTAATGACAAATAATCAAAACAAATATCAATGGATGATATTTAGGAATTAAATAATCTGAATTCTAGTCTAATGAAATAATAATATTTTATACTTAAGGCTTTGTCCCCACCACATTTCCAAAAAATGAGGTAAATATCTAATGTTAAACTGACTGATTGTGACACACTATTTTGATAAAATATATTTGGATATAAAATACAGAATGCATATTCTAGTAAAATAATTATAGCATTCTTTAGGAAATGAACTGAAGTTATCCTATAATTAATTGTGTTTTTAATCACTTAGATCCCCTATAAGTAACGACTCAAATGTCTATACCATGAATTGCTTATGTCCACATGTCATAAAGTTATTCAAAACATCTATTAAATTAACACACTCTATCTAAATATTTTCCGTTCATTTATAAATATACGATGTTCTATAATATGTCTGATTAAAAATCATTTTTCCACCAATGCAACAATCATGTAAGAAATTTTCTTGAAATATCACGTTAAACAATTTTTTAAATATTCAACACTGATGAAAATATTTTTTAGAAATTTCTCATTCTATAAAAAAAATATCTTAAATTAAAAAATCACTGATAAATGAAAAATAGATAGATACATTTTTAATAAACAAAAATCAATAAATTATAATTCCAATTTCACATTATATATTTTTAAAATATTATCCTATCCAGTACCCCAACATACAGATAATGCATTTCTATATAAATATAATAATTAATTTAAAAATCCAATTTTCAATAATAAATAATGTATTTTTAATAAGTTAAAAATTGATTATATATATAATAATTTACTAAACACATAAGGAATCAAGTCCTTCCTCGATGATTTTATATAGAAAAATTCCTAGAACATGTTGTCTATTATCTCACAAAAGTATGATAATTTTAAATATTAATAAAATGTATGTCTAAAAATAGTGCATAAATATATATCTAAATATTTAATCTAATAACCCAAAATTTCATCAATGAAATTTCCCTGCAGAATATTTATTTTCTTTCATGGTTTATAATATAATATTTAATTATTCAGACACCACATTCTAATTTTTTTTTAATATATTAATAATTTCAACAGAACATTTTGATAATATATATTTCAATAATAATAAAAATTATTCAAATGATAGTAAAAATAGAAAAAATGAAAACTAAAATATGAAGACCAGGATTTTCATGATCTACTTGAATAACCGCACTCAGAAAAATCACTGTAAAAATAATTGATTATATTAATAATGAAATGATCTTTTTAAAATTAAATATATATATAACCTAGAGAGATCAATAATTGAATGAGAAATTATTACAATTATATGTGTTAATGTGATTTATTAAACTATATGATCAATAAAAAATAGAATGTTGGAATAATAATATGACCATTATAATGGTTACATGACATTTAAATAATAATATAGACATTATGAATAGGAACAAGACTATTATAATGGTATTCTTAGATATGTAAGTGTAAAAAAAGATTTATGTATCTAATAAAATTAATATAAAATATATTTATATCATGGTACATGTTTATTTTTTTTTAAAAAATGTTAAATTTTGTGTTTATATTTCCCATAAAAATAAATAATTTTGTTGAACTTTTATAATAAATATAAAAATTGAAATTTTATTTTAACAAAAATGGATTTATAAATTACTGTTATGTAATAATATAATGATAAGTTTAAAATATGGTCTTATATGAAATTATCTAAAGGGTTTGATGATTGATTATAATTCATGAATTAATATTGCTAAAAGAAATGAGAATTTAATTTGAAAAATTAATTTTTAATATATAGAAAATATATATAAAACTAGTATTCCATTTTAGAATATACACATTTATAAATAGATTTGGTGAATTTTAGGTAATTTTATTAAAAATTTTAATTTTTATTAATATTGAAATATGAGAAAATAATATATTTATCATTATACATAAATAATTGAATTTTTGAGTTATAGGTGATTTTAGATCCAATTAGTTTGAACTCTGATGATATACGTTCTGTATATAGTCATAATAATAAAAAATATTTGTTGTCATGTTTTTCTATACTATACCAATGACTATAAAAATAAAAAAAAACCACTCGCATACAATTATAAATACCACCCCTAACAACCCCTTCTCCTAATAACATATAATCATTAGAGAATCATTTTTTTATTGGTAAATAACTTCCTGAACCTATCCCCTATATCCTATTTATACTACAATCATCAAACTAACATTTCATAGATACATAAGGTGTATGTTTTTATGTGGTGACTAAAGAATGATGTGTGATTATTGACTAATATAATTCAAGTTTATTATTATTCTAATATCCTATTTATTATCCATACACATAAACATAGAAACAAAAGTATTAAAAATGTAACTATATTTTATAATTAATCTATAATTTCTATCAAAATCCATTTTCTCCTTCTGTTTCTAATATTAAAGTATTATTTGAATTTTGGTTCGTCCACCACATCCATCAACAAAGAACTTCATATTAGTAAAATGTCTTCATGGCTTGTCATAAAATATCTATTATAGAAAAGTAAGATTATAATAAGTATATTATAACTTAATTCCTCATTTCAAATTAATATATTAAATTTATTTTATTTAAAATTAATTAGTTCGTGACGAATAGTGAAACCACCTAAATGAAGCATCAATGTCATTTTAACATTTTTACCCAATAAATTTTCTATATATAAGATCACAAATGAATAAATAAGACCATATAAAATTTTACAAGGACATGGATAAAATTCTATCTCACATCTGTAAATGTATTCCCATTTGAAATGAACATCAATAATTATCAACATGTGATCTGACCTTCAAACCACGAAATGAATGCATTAGAAATAATGAAATGAAAACAAAGATTTAATTAAAATCAGTATAATTGAACATAATATAATTATAAAAAATAAAATACATATTCAAAAGGATTCAAATTAGGAAATTATTGAATTTAATATTATAATCTTGGACATTTAATGGAATCAGAAAATTATTTTAGATCCTAATGTATGGTATATCTCTAAACAACAATTTTTTATTGGGGTATGGCCTTTCTTAGTCTAGATTAATTTATCTCTATATTTTATGTTACCCAATTCGTATAAATTATGTATATCTATCAATTGAAATTATTCCAATGATATTCTACCTTCATTTTATGGGGTATACATTCCTTAATACCATTTTAGAAATTACTTCATTAAAACCAAAACCAATGAAGGGAATCATTTCTCTCCCATAATTAAATTATATAAAACACTTCTAAATCCTTAATTCCCAATTGAACACTATATTTTTTACATCAATACATATTTTAAAACAAATTAAAATAAATAAAATTTCATTTTATCTTATCATTGTAAAAATTTCAAAACATTCTGTAATTGTGGTACGAGGCAATATTATGAATCCCATTTCCTTCCATTTGAAATTATTATTTTTATGGATTATCATAGATTTTACCTTGTGGAACACATAAAAATATAAAATTTTATTATGGGTGTGCTCAAATATTGATCCAATTAATTGGATATTGTGTTATCTCATGAGATGTATCATATGAGATTGAGAATTAATCCTAATCCTAGATAGGTGTTTATCTAAAATGAATTATTGACTTGGTGGTCAACATTGAACTATGATAATTTCATGTATTATGTTGATAAAGAATCACCATATTTCTTTGAAATTTTGGTACAATGTTCATTAAATTTTTCTCTTATATTATTATACATTATCCTTCATTTTATGCTATCATGTTATTCCCTTTGACACACATGTTATGCTTATTTATCATGTTTATTCCCTTACAAGGGGTTCTTTCTAACCCATTTTTATATGTTTCATAAGGTTATCCTACTCTATTTTAAGATCTCAATGGTTCTTATAATATTAAGTATTTCAAGATAATCAAATTTTTTTCTACTTCCATTTTTGGTATTATGAACATAGTCTTCAAAATATATAAGGAATTATTATGGTTTTTTTATTTAAAAAAAAATTTTGATTAAAATAATTTAATAATTTGTGTGATTCGATTATGCCACCATGGTTAGAAGTAGAGAACATTTCATTTATTTTGGGTGATTAAAAAAATATATGTTAATAATAACCCTAAATAATATTTTATGTATATAATATTATCCTAGAATTATGGTGAAGCATAGAGGTAGAGGCTTCTATGAAATTACATCCCCATATAGACTCTACTAGTGGATATGTATTTTGAGAATAACTGTACCATTAAAAAATTTCCATAATAATATGTATTGGGTATTTTCAATTGGGATACAATAAAGACAACTTTATTTACACCTAGTTTGACAAACCTAAAGGATATTCTTTATAAAACATAGAAACACATTACAAACTATTGTAAAGGTATTGAATAGATAGTTAGGATATAAAGCATAATAATAAAATCTATATCTACAACTGATAATGAAACCTAGATACTCATATGATAAGGCATACACTTCCATTATGAGTTATTATTACAATTTTAGGAGTTCTTATTTAAATTTTATTTTTATATAAAGTATTATCATCAAATTATTACTTCATTTTGATTAATTATTTTAACTAGGAGGAACTATAAGGACATCCAACATTATAAGGAATATGATGATTTTCCAAATGAAATTACTATCATAATGGAAGTGTCAACTTTTAATTTCATTGTAGTAATAGATTATCAAACTCAATTTTTGATGAATATGTTAAATCATATGGAACACCTTAATTTTATAAATAAAGAACATATTTTAGTTGGCTCTTTTATGTGATAATGTCCCGACACCATTAGTGAATATTTTCATCCCATCATCATGGAAAATTTTATTTTCTCAATTAAAAACATGTTATTTTTCCTCAAATTCATATAAAAATAAAATTTAAAACATTCCATTTATTTAGTAGATGGCGATAATGATCATTGGTTTAAAATAATAAAATATAAATGTTTAAAGTGTAAATGTTTTACATGTAATGGGAATGAATTAATACATTGTTTTTATATTCATATTTTCTTTAGACTCTTTACCATGAAATAGAGAGTTATTATAAGGACTCAGCCTTAAACATTACTTATTATTGAATTAAATGAATAATTCACATAGGGGATCTTTTCAGGTATAGAGTTTTAGATAATTAGATCATAAAATTTCATTACATTCCACATTTAAACAAAGTGGTTATATAAAATATAGTACTCATTTTTACCATCAATTGAAACATATTTAAAATAAAAAATGGATTTGTTCTTGACACTTCCTTGACACTATCATCACATCATATACCTTTCCCTTGACCTATGAAAAACATTTCAAAAACCTGGGATGAGCTTAAAAAGCTCAGTAAGGGATATAAAAGTACGAACTGAAAACATTAGTCCATGCATGAAATCATACTATACTCATAAAACATAATCCCATACCTCATAAAATCATGAAAAAAATCATAGAAATCATAAGGAATAATAGGTAACTTGATTCATTCATAACAATCTTACGTAGGGAGTAACCCTCTTGGTTATGTTTGGAATACCCGTCATAGTATATTCCCTAATTCTCTTCAGAGAAACCTTAATGTTTAACTCCTTCGCGTTACCCAATGCATTGGAGAGCTATATCGGGCTCACCCGCCCTTAGTTTATCACGAAACCACCCGTCTTCATAACAATTTTCAAGAACCATAACATAATCGTGTCACATAAAACATGCATAAAGGAAACATAACATTTCCACTTTTCAATCACAATATATCAATACAACACATTGATATAGAAACATTATGAAAACCATTTTAAATACAAAAATAAAAGAAATGTAAAACATGGTATTTATTTTTCATTTTAAAAAAAGTTAGGTTATGGCTTCTAGAGGAAGCCGAAACTCAAAAAATGGTCATGGCGGCGGAGAAGTCATTGTCACCGCATACGTACGACAAATAAAAACATCCACTTTTTTCTTTTATTATAGGATTCGTATAAAAAATATTCCTTTTGAATAAACATAAATGTCAAAGGGGTTTATCCACCGTATAAAAGGAAGTTTTGTATAAAACAAAATATGCTTCAATGAATGGATATTGAGACGAAGTCCCTTACCGCTTTGAATCTTTTAAAGGAATGACATTTAATCAAAACATTAGAATATCATGAGAATAAATTAATTCATGATATAATATTCCAAAGGATAGTATATACACCATATCAAAGTGAATTGGCGCATAACAACAATGAAGTCTCAATGGAATGTACATTTACATGAAATCCCTTATAAAGAAGGTATCCTTAAATTAAGGATAAATAAATCACATAATTATCTGTGAAAAATATAAATACACCCAATATAAGTGGATATTAAGTGTAAAACAATAAGAGGCCATTCACACATATTAATTGGATGACATATTCAATAACTATAGTTTGATCCCAAAGAAATAAAAATTTGTTTAGGAAGTTCCCTTACAAAAATTCGACAGCCTAACGGCGTCACATTAAAATTCAGAAAATGAGTTGATGAGAGAGAAAATGGTATCTCATCACATGGACATAAAATTTAGATCAATATGGATACAGAAGAACATATCCCAATATTAAAAGATGTATGTTAAAAGACATAATAAAATAAGTCTTTAAAAAAATGAGTGTGAAAGGTTCCCTTACCGATTTGGACAACTTTCGAAGCGTACACCCCATGAAAGAAGGTTCATAAAATGAAGATGTAAATACCCATAAATGGGATTGTATTATAGAAATAGGATAAAAATGGGCAGTAAATACACCACACAAAATGAAATAGTGGCAAATGTATCATGAATCTCACGGGAATAAAAAGTGAGATGAAAGTCCCCTTATGAAAATTCAGCAGCCTAACCGCGCCACATAAAACATCCAAAAAATGGATTGATGAGATAAAATAGGGTATCTCATCACACGAACATAAAAATTAACGAAAGAGGAATAGAAAATATAATCCTCCAACATAAAAACATGGAGCATAAATGAAATGACATAAAAGAGAGTACTTGAAAAGAAAGAGATAGGTAGGATCCCTTACCTCGGGTCCTACATGACTCTATCGTTCTTTAACCTCTTGAATAATAAACTAGAGTTAATTTTTACTTTCATAAGAACTTTTTTAAAGTTCATTATTCCTTTTATATCCCTTATCACCATGTTATGAACACTATGTAATTATTTCAGTTAATAAGGGTCGTTTTGTCGATCATTTCTACTTGAGTCAAAAATAAACTCTTTATAATTACAAGTTTGTTCATTGGGTAAAATATACATTATTTACAGAATTATATTCATTATTAAGATATTTTATATATAATATATATCCATTACATACATGTATTTAAAATATTACATAACATTTATGGGCAAGAAATGTAATGCACCGTTCAGGGAGACGGTAAGCCGCACGTACGCCTGAAGGCTACTTCCATTTCTATTTCATATTTAATGGAATTAAAACATAATGATACATAATAGTTTTATAATTCCAATATGGCATAATATACAATATCATTAAATCTATCCTTTATATTCACCACATATGGTATTAACGAATCAAATCACTTTGAGGGGGCGGTAGTCCGCACTTCCTAAAATGAAGATATCACGTTTATCCATAATGGAAACCATTAAGGTATGCCATAAATGAAAAATAAGGAATCTTAAGGAAAACATAAACATATTATATATCATATATAAATATAGTGACATCTTAATGGCCACCTTTGAAGGTGTTAAAAAAATATTGAACAATCATCGTTTCGTGAGGAAGAAATTCACCATCCACAGAAATAGTATGTTATTTAACCATTATATGTAGGTGTGTGTAAGTGTGGATAGAATAATTCTTATAAAAACATCCTAGTATATTGAAGATACTGGATTTTTTACAAAATAAATGAATAAAAAGTGTTTAGGGGGTTGGAGAAGCAAAATAAAACAAAAGAATACAAGTGAAGACATTACCTTAAAATCAGGTAACTCCCATTGGTTTGAACCAAAAGAGTTTCTTGAAGATATTTCTGACTAAGGTAAGGCTTATAAGATGAGGGGAGGGATTTGGTGAGACAAAATTATATGATCTTTGCCGAGCCAATGGCTTTAGTGGTGTGGGTAAGGAGGTAGAGGTGGGGGCCTTTTATAAGACGAGAGGAGGGGTACTCTTGGAACGGTATAAAATGTTACTTCATTTTCAAATGTGTTTCAGATTTTAAAGGTCACACATTGATGTATTTCGAGGATAATGTGATAATAGTTCGAAATACACCCATAAAATAGGTTTTTGACTTGTGTAGGTCTTAGATTTTACATTATCTTTTCATTTTATTTAAATCGTTAAATAATAAGGTAATCGCTGCGTCATCATGATGACATAAATAATTTAATTTATTTAATGTATAAAAAAATAAAATGATGTAGGAAATAATATCAGCTTTCCAATGACGATTTATCGTCAAAAATATGAATTGTAGAACCCCATGTAAAAATTGTTTTAGTAAAACAAAACATGTTTGTGTCATTTTTACTTTTTCTTTAAATAAAGGCCATTAATGTCATTATCTTACCCAAGTGGCTCCATGGGGTCCCAAAAATAGTCCCATGGGTTGTCTTGTTCGGACATGACTCATAAAATAGGGTTAGGACAAGTTTCAAGGTTATTTCATAATATTATAATATTATTTTTACCTAAAATTACACTAATTACCTCTAATCGCGATTAGAAACATAAAAGTTACTATTCACCAAAAAATTATTTTAATCCCATTGAACATAATTTTACTTCCTAATGAAAAACATGTATGTCGGATTTTTGAAATTTAGAACACAAAGGTGGTAAAATTTCATTTAAACGAAAAATCAGTTTTTTTATGTACCACTTAGTGGTTTCACTATTCATCAAAAATTGAAGTTTTTCAGAAAAATACCAATAATTAACCCTAAGCTATATTTGATATTCCAAATTCAAAAATGATGTCTATTTTAAAAAATTCAAAACATATAAGTTACATTAATTAATTTAGTAATTAATTCCCGCTGTCAGAACAAATAGTGTGTTTTTATGAAACAATATATATCAAAAGACTGACACAAGTTTAAGTCCAATTTCAAAGTGAAATTAATTCCAATGACCACTATTGGATTAAATGGTAAAAATATATTCTAATTTAAATTTAAAACCAATTCATAAGATAATATAATCATATAATTGAATTAGATTAAAAATACATTTTGAATTAAAATACAACATTTTTCACTATTCATTAAAAATGAACTTTATCGGAAAATTACCAAAAACTTACAGAAAGAAAATTTTGAAGTACTGATTCTAAAGAAGAATTTTATTTTGTCATATATAACACATAAAATTTTCAAAAAGTGGATTTAAAAGAGGTTCGCCATCAAAAGGCGGTTAATCGGCCCATTAATAAATATTAGAATGTTTACGCTTAAAATTGGATTCATTCGCATTTTTAATCCTCTAACATTTATTGTAAAACGTAAAAATATTTGACAAACATATATAATCATTTTGTAGATAATCTTGTTCATTCCCGTCATTGCAACGTGTAGGTGTTAACTATCATTTAAAATAAAATTATTTTATTATTAGAGTGCAACATAATATTTCAAAGGAACTTGTTGTTGCATATTGGGTAAGCCATCGAACATAACGTTCCCTTTAAATTAAAATTAACATTTTATTCACAAATAGGGATAAATATAAAAATGTCATATTATTTATTTTCCTGGTTTGTTACATCCTTTCCCCCTTTTGGGAATTGCATCCTCGCAATTTTAAAATTGGGCTCTGAAACATCATTGAAAGACCCACATCAGAACAATGGTTGGTAAAAAAATCACTTTAAAAGAAATATAGAGAAGTACAGAGGTCACCCGAGTTAAACCATACTAGTTTTCCATGAAGGAAAACATGGATATGGAAGAAAAATAAAATGGTCATGTTCTGAGGGATAGTGATAGAAAGCGTGTTTTGGAGAAAGTTGACCACAAGAAAATCACAAACTTGTGGTGGGTTAAACGGTATTCGATTCCACAGTAGGAAAAGTTAATAGACAACATTTTTTTAAGTTACTTTTTATTGACTAATTTATTCTTGATCTTAAGGAAACGTACTTACTTGTCATACTGACTTTCAAATTTTACTAGATTTCTTACACAAACTCATACTTTCCCCAAATGATGAGTATTTAGGAAGACTTGTTCACATTAAGAGTACTATAATTAAATTCTTGAGAATCACCTAATCTATAAAAGAGAACTATATAATTCACATGTCTTTAAACCCTTACCAAAACCAAAATTTTTAGAACAAGATCAGATAATCCAAAATAGGATAACCCTTTATAAAAAGAAAACCTATTCTTAATCTCCAAAATTTGACCAACAAAACCCAAAGTTAAATTAGGACCATTCAATAAACAACATGTCCATAAAATTCTTCAACGTAAACTAAAATAAGATAAAAACCCAAATATTTGAAGGATTTAGTCACATAGTCTTCCAAGGTACAAATTAACAGTTCTCTCCAAATAACATTAGTTGCTCTTAAAGTCTCATACTGAAAAGTAATTAACCTAATCACATATCCTCAATGATAGGTTAATAATTTCCATAGATAACCCAAAATGAACTTAAACTTGATTCATAATATCATCTAAGTAAAAAAAATCAAACTAACTAGGGAATTCACGTAGTCCAGTGGTAGGCGATAAACACCAGTCGCACTTTGGTTGTGGGTTCGATTCCCGCAGCTTCGTCCGACACGACAGGTTGTCAGACGGTCTGTGTGTTGTCCCTTTTCCAAAACTATATAATTCTTAAAACAACCCCCCCCCCCAAAGAGAAAAAATCTTTAAAAATAACCATAACATATTTGAACCTAAATTTTACCTCGTTTCTTTCATCTTCCATCATAACAAATAGTAACTCATAATTACCTCAAAAGTAAGGATCATATAAACCCTAATGGTAACCTTTATAATTATCACATAAACATCCACATAGAGTTGGTTCTCTCGTAAAAGAGGCTTTAGAGAACTCACCAGGGTTCAAGTGGTTGATCATGACTCCTGATAGTTGGTTTAGAATAACCATGAGATTTCTCATTGAATCCCTCATTTCATTCAGTCTCTTAATCAGAGAACCACCACAATTTCCTTCAAACCCATTGTCACTTTAGTGCATCCTAGATCCATCCATTTACTAAAACCAAAAAGGTCTATGTGACTGTATCAACAAAATCAACATGTACTAAACAGGAAGATAAACACTATGATATACTTATCCAAGTTATCCAACCTTCAAAAATAACAATGAATCTATCCAATATAATAACCATGGTGGTCCTACACAACATTTCACTTATGCTAAAACAACACTCTAACCTATAATGTTATCTATACCGACCTCTGATACCAACTATAAGGACTCGGACATGAACATTACTTATTATTGAATTAAATGAATAATTCACATAGAGGATATTTTCAGGTTTAGAGTTTTAGATAATTAGATCATAAAACTTACATTACATTCCACATTTAAACAAAGTGGTTACATAAAAGATAGTACTTATTTTCCCCATCAACGGAAACATATTTAAAATAAAACATGGATTCTTTCTTGACACTTCCTTGACATTATCATCACATCATGTACCTTTCCCTTGACCTGTGTAAATCATTTAAAAAACTTGGGATAAGCATAAAAAGCTCAGTAAG
The DNA here is from genome assembly GCA_963277665.1 of Viscum album. Classification (NCBI taxonomy): domain Eukaryota; kingdom Viridiplantae; phylum Streptophyta; class Magnoliopsida; order Santalales; family Viscaceae; genus Viscum; species Viscum album. Next base: position 900,111,882 of record OY728138.1, read on the forward strand.
GGATATAAAAGTTCGAACTAAAAACATTAGTCCATGTATGAAATCATAATTTACTCATAAAACATAATCCCATACCTCATCAAATCATGAATAAATAATAGAAATCATAAGACATAAAAGGTAACTTGAGGAATTTATAACATTCTTACATAGGGAGTAACCCTGTTGGTTACCTTTTGAATACCCATCATAGTATATTCCCTAAATCTCTTCGGAGAAACCTTAACGTTTAACTCCTTCGTGTTACCCAATGCATTGGAGAGCTATATTGGGCTCACCCACCCTTAGTTTATAATGAAACCACCCGTCTTCATAACAATTCCCAAGAACCATAACATAATCGTGTCATATACAACATGCATAATGGAAACATAACATTTTCACATTTGAATCACAAGATATCAATACAACACATTGATATAAAAACATTATGAAAACCATTTTCAATACCAAAATAACAAAAAAGTAAAAAATGGCATTTATTTTTCATTTAAAAAAGGTAGGTTATGGCTTGTAGAGGAATCCAAAACTCAAATAATGGTCACGGCGGCGGAGAAGTCGTTGTCGCCACATACGTACGACAAATAAAAACATTCCCTTTTTTCATTTAGTAAATGCTTCGTATATAAAATATTCCTTTTGAATAAACTCAAAAGTCAAAGGGGTTTATACACCATATAAAATAATGTTGTGTATAAAACAAAATATGCCTCAATTAATGGAGATTTAGATGATGTCCCTTACCACTTTGAAGCTTATAAAGGAATGACATTTAATCAAAACATTTTAATATCATGAGAATAAATGAATTCATGATATAATATTCCAAAGGACAGTATATACACCATATCAAAGTGAATTGGTTCATAACAACAATGAAGTCTCAATGGAATGTAAATTGAGATGAAGTCGCTTATAAAGAAGGTATCCTTAAGTTAGGGATAAATCAATCACATAATTATGTGTGAAAAATATAAATACACCCAATATAAGTGGATATTAAGTGTAAAACAATCAGAGGTAATTCACACATATTCATTGGACGACATATTCAACAACTACATGTTGAACCCAAAGAAATCAAAATTGGGTTATGATGTTCCCTTACAAAAATTCGACAACCTAACAGCGTCACAATAAAATTCGGAAAATGAGTTGATGAGAGAGAAAATCGTATCTCATAACTTGGAAATAAAATTTACATCAATAAGGATATATATTAACATATCCCATCATAAAAATATTTATGTTAAAAGACATAACAAAATAAGTCTTTAAAAAAATGAGTGTGAAATGTTCCCTTACCGATTTGGACAACTTTCAAAGTGTACACCACATGAAAGAAGGTTCATTGAATGAATATGTAAATACCCATAAATGGGATAATATTATACAAATAGTATAAAATGTGCAGTACATACACCACAAAAAAGGAAATAGTTGAAAATGTATCATGAATCTCACGAGAATAAAAAGTGAGATGAAAGTCCCCTTATGAAAATTTGGCAGCCTAATGGCGCCACATAAAACATCCAAAAATGGATTGATGAGATCAAATAGGGTATCTCATCACATGAAAATAAAAATTACAGAAAGAGGAATAGAAAATAACATCCTACATCATAATTACATGGATCATAAAAGAAATGACATAAAAGAGAGTACTTGAAGAGAATGAGATAGGTAGGATCCCTTACCTCGGGTCCGACTTGACTTGATCGTTCTTTAACCTCCTCAATAATAAACATGAGTTAATTTATACTTTCTTAAGAACCTTTTTCATGTTCATTATTACTTTTATATCACTTATCACTATGTTATTAACACGATGCAATTATTTAAGTTAATAATGGTTGTTTTGTCGATCATTGCTACTTGAGTAAAAAATAAACTCTTTATATTTACAAGTTTGTTCATGGGGTAAAATATCCAATATATCCAGAATTATATTCATTATTTAGATATTATATATATCATATATATCCAGTATATAAATGTATTTATAATATTACATAACATTTTGAGGTAATAAATGAAATGCACCGTTCATGGAGACGGTAAGTCGTACGTACGCATGAACGCTACTTCCATTTCTATTTCATATTAATGAAATTAAAACATAATGATACATAATAGTATTATAATTCCAGTATGGAATCATATATAATATCATTAAATCTATCCTTTATATGTACAACATATGGTATTAATGAATCAAATCACTTTGATGGGGCGGCAGTCCGCACTTCCTAAAATAAAAATATCGCATTTACCCATAATGGAAACCATAAAGGTATGCATAATTGAAAAATACAGAATCTTAAAGAAAACATGAACATATTATATATCATATATAAATATAGTGACATCTTAATGGCTACCTTTGAAGGTATTAAAACAATATTGAACAATAATCATTATTTTGAGGAAGAAATTCACCATCCATAGAAATAGTATGTTCTTTAACCGTTATATGTAGGTGTGTGTAAGTGTGGATGGAATAAATATTATAAAAAAATATTATATTGATGATACTAGATTTGTTACAAAATAAATGAATAAAAAGTGTTTATGGGGTTGGAAAAAGCAAAATAAAACAAAAGAACACAAGTGAAGACATTACCTTACTATTGGGTAACACTCTTTGGTCTGAACCAAAAGGGTTTCTTGAAGAGCTTCCTGACAAAGTTAATGCTTATAAGATGAAGGGAGATATGTGGAGAAACAAAAATATAATAGAATGGCCGATCCAATGGCTTTAGAGGTGTGGGTAAGGTGGTAGAGGTGGTGGCATTTTATAAGAGGTGAGGAGGGGTACTCTTGGAACGGTATAAAATGTTACTTCATTTTCAAATGTGTTTCAGATTTTAGAGGTAAAACATTGATTTATTTAGTGGATAATGTGATAAGAGTTAGAAATCAACCCATCCAATAGTTTTTTGACACATGTAGGTCTTAGATTTTACATTATCTCTTCATTTTTTTAAATCGTTAAATAATGAGGTAATCGCTGCATCATCATGATGTCATAAATAATTTAATTTATTTAATGTCTAAAAATTAAAAAAATACTATGATGAATGAAATATTTTTATCTCTTTAATTAGTATTTATAATAAAAAATCTGACTTGTATAACCCCATGTAAACATTGTTTTAGTAAAACCAAACATGTTTGTGTCATTTTTACTTTAACTTTAAATAAAAGGAATTAATGTCATTATCTGACCCAAGTGGCTCCATGGGGTCCCAAAAATAGACCCAGAGGTTGTCTTGGTCGGCCATGACTCATCCAATAGGGTTAGTACAAGTGTCAAGGTCATTTGATAATATTAAAATATTATTTTTACCTTAAATTACACTAATTACCTCTAATCGCGATTAAAAACATAAAAGTTACTATTCACCAAAAAATTCTTTTAATCTCCTTGAACAACATTTTACTTCCTAATGAAAACCATGAATGTCATATTTTTTTAGTTCAGAACACAGAGGTGGTAAAATTTCATTTAAACGAAAAATCAGTTTTTTTATGTACCACTTAGTGGTTTCACTATTAATCAAATATTGATGTTTTTCAGAAAATTACCAATAATTCACCCTAAGCTATATTTGATATTCCAAATTAAAAAATGATGTCTATTTTATAATATTCAAAACATATAAGTTACATTAATTAATTTAATAATTAATTCTCGTTGTCAGAACAAATAGCGTGTTTTTATGAAACAATATATATCAAAAGATTGACACTAGTTTATGTCCAATTTCAAAGTAAAATTAATTCCATTGACCACTATTGGATTAAATGGTAAAAATATATTATAATTTCACTTTAAAACCAATTCAAAAGATAATATAATCATATAAATAAATTATATTAAAAATAGGTTTTGAATTAAAATACAACATTTTTAACTATTCATTAAAAAATGAACTTTATCAGAAAAATACCGAAAATTTACAAAAAGTAAATTTTGAAGCACCGATTCTAAAGAAGAATTTTATTTTGTCAAATATAACACATAAAAATTCAAAAAGTGGATTTAAAAGAGGTTCGCCATCAAAAGGCGGTTAATCGTCCCTTTAATGAATATTAGAATGTTTACGCTTAAAATTGGATTCATTCACATTTTTAATCCTCTAACATTTATTGTAAAAAGTAAAAATATATGACAAACATATATAATCATTTTTTAGTTAATTCTATTTATTATAGTCATTAAAACGGCTAGGTGTTAACTATCATTTAAAATAAAATTATTTTATTATTAGAGTGCAACATAAGATTTCAAAGGAACTCGTTGTTGCGTATTGGGTAATCCATCGTGCATAAAATTACCTTTAAATTAATATTAACATTTTATTCAAAAATAGGGATAAATATAAAAATTTCATATTCTTTATTTACCTGGGGTGTTACATCCTTCCCCCGTTTTGGAAATTGCGTCCTCGCAATTTTAAAATTGGGCTCGGAAACATCATTGAAAGTCCGACATCAGAACAAGAGTCTGTAAAACAATCACTTTAAAAGAAATAAAGAGAAGTAAAGTGGTCACCCGAGTTAACCCATACTAGGTTTCCATTTAGGAAACATGGATATGGAAGAACAATCAAAGGGTCATGCTTTGAGGGAGAGTGATAGAAAACATGTTTAGGAGAAATTTAACCCCAAGAAAATCACAAACTTGTGGTGGGTTAAATGGTATTCGATTCCCCAGTAGGAAAAGTTAATAGACAACATTTTTTAAGTTACATTTCATTGAGGAATTTATTCATTATCATAAGGAAACATACTTACTTGTCATATTGACTTTCAACTTTTACTACATTTCTTACACAAACTCATACTTTCCCCAAATGATGAGTATGTAGGACGACTTGTTCACATTAAGAGTACTATAATAAACTTCTTGAGAATCACCTAATCTATAAAAGAGAACTATATATTTCCCATGTCATTATACCCTTACAAAACTAAAATTGTTAGAACAAGATCAGATAATTTAGAAAAGGATAACCCATTATAAAAAGAAAATCTATTCTTAATCTCCAAAAATTTTCCAACAAAACCCAAAGTTCAATTAGGACCATTCGATAAACAAATTGTCCATAAAATTCTTCAAAGTAAACCAATCTATGATCAAAACCCAAATATTTGAATGATTTAGTGACATAGTCTTCCATGGTACAAATTAACACTTATCTCCAAATAAAATCAGTTTCTCTTAAAGTATCATTCTGAAAAGTAATTAACCTAAACACTTATCCTCCATGATAGGTTAATAATTTCCATAGATAAAAAAAATCAACTTACCCTTGATTCATAATATCATATAACTAAAAACAAATTGTCAAACTAACCAGGGACTTCATGTAGTCCAGTGGTAGGCGATAAACACCAGTCACACTTTGGTTGTGGGTTCGATTCCCGTAGCTTCGTCCGACGCGACGGGTTGTCAGACGGTCTGTGTGTTGTCCCTTTTCCAAAACTATATAATTATTAAAACAACCCCCAAAAAGAGATAAAATCTTTAATAATATCCATAACATATTTGAACCTCAATTTTAACTCATTCCTTTTATCTTCCATCATAACATATAGTAACTCCTAATTACCTCAAAAGTAAGGATCATATAAACCCTAATGGTTACCTTTAAAATTATCACATGAACTTCCACATCGAGTTGGTATTATCATACAAGAGGAATTAGAGAACTCACCAGGGTTCAAGTGGTTGATCATGACTCCTGATAGTTGGTTTAGAATAACCACGAGATTTCTCATTGAATCCCCCATTTCATCCAGTCTCTTAATCACAGAACCACCACAGTTTCCTTCAAACCCATTGTCACTTTAGTGCTTCCTATATCCATCCATTTACTAAAACCAAAAAGGTCAGTGTGAGTATATCAACAAAATCATCATGTACTAAAGAGGAAGATAAACACTAAGATATACTTATCCAAGTTTTCTCAAACACATTCCAACCTTCAAAAATAACAATGACTCCATCCAATATTATAACCATGGTGTTCCTAGACAACTTGTCACTTATGCTAAAACAACACTCTAACCTCTATAGTTATCTAAACCGACCTCTGATACCAACTATAAGGACCCGGCCTTAAACATTACTTATTATCGAATTAAATGAATAATTCACGTAGATGATCTTTTCAGGTTCAGAGTTTTTGATAATTAGATCATAAAACATGCATTACATTCCAAATTTAAACAATGTGGTTACATAAAAGATAGTACCCATTTTTCCCATCAATGGAAACATATTTAAAATAAAACATGGATTCTTTCTTGACACTTCATTGACACTATCATCACATCATGTACCTTTCCCTTGACTTGTGAAAAACATTTCAAAAACATGGGATGAGCATAAAAAGCTCAATAAGGGATATAAAAGTACGAACTGAAAACATTAGTTCATGCATGAAATCATAATTTAGTCATAAAACATAATCACATACCTCATCAAATCATGAATAAATCATAGAAATCATAAGACATAAAAGGTAACTGGATGCATTCATAACATTCTTACGTAGGGAGTGACCCTCTTGGTTAAGTTTGGAATACCTATCATAGTATATTCCCTAAATCTCTTCGGAGAAACCTTAACATTTAACCCTTCACGTTACCCAATGCATTGGAGATCTATATCGGGCTCACCCACCCTTAGTTTATCATGGAACCACCCGTCTTCATAATAATTCCCAAGAACAATAACATAGTCGTGTAATATAAAACATGCATAAAGGAAACATTACATTTACACTCTTCAATCACAAGATATCAATACAACACATTGATATAAAAATATTATTAAAACAATTCTTAATACCAAAATAAATGAAAACTAAAACATGGTATTTATTTTTCATTTTGAAAAAAAGTTAGGTTATGGCTTGTAGAGGAAGCTGAAACTCAAATAATAGTCACAATGGCGGAGAAGTCGTTGTCGCCGCATACGTATGAAAAATAAAAACATTACCATTTTTCATTTAGTAAACGCTTCATATAAAAAATAATCCTTTTCAATAAACATAAAAGTCAAAGGGGTTTATACACTATATAAAAGAAAGTTGTGTATAAAACAAAATATGCCTCAATGAATGGAGATTGAGACGATGTCCCTTACCACTTTGAAGCTTTTAAAGGAATGACATTTAATCAAAACATTACAATATCATGAGAATAAATGAATTCATGATATAAAATTTCAAAGGATAGTATATACACCATATCAAAGTGAATTGGTGCATAAAGACAATGAAGTCTCAATGGAATGTAAATTGAGATGAAATCCTTTATAAAGAAGGTATCCTTAAATTAAGGATAAATCATTCACATAATTATGTGTGACAAATATAAATACACCTAATATAAGTGGATATTAAGTGTAAAACAATCAGAGGTAATTCACACATATTCATTGGACGACATATTCAACAACTACATGTTGAACCCAAAGAAATCAAAATTGGGTTATGATGTTCCCTTACAAAAATTCGACAACCTAACAGCGTCACATTAAAATTCAGAAAATGAGTTGATGAGAGAGAAAATGGTATCTCATAACTTGGAAATAAAATTTACATCAATAAGGATATATATGAACATATCCCATTTTAAAAATATGTATGTTAAAAGACATAACAAAATAAGTCTTTAAAAAAATTAGTGTGAAAGGTTCCCTTACCGATTTGGACAACTTTCGAAGTGTACACCACATGAAAGAAGGTTCATTCAATGAATATGTAAATACCCATAAATGGGATAATATTATACAAATAGTATAAAATGGGCAGTAAATACACCACAAAAAAGGAAATAGTGGAAAATGTATCATGAATCTCACGGGAATAAAAAGTGAGATGAAAGTCCCCTTAGGAAAATTCGGCAGCCTAATGGCGCCACATAAAACATCCAAAAATGGATTGATGAGATCAAATAGGGTATCTCATCACATGAAAATAAAAATTACAGAAAGAGGAATAGAATGTAACATCCTCCAATATAATTACATGGATCATAAAAGAAATGACATAAAAGAGAGTACTTGAAGAGAAATAGATAGGTATGATCCCTTACCTCGGGTCCGACTTGACTTGATCGTTCTTTAACCTCCTCAATAATAAAAATGATTTAATTTATAAATTCTTAAGAACCTTTTTCATGTTCATTATTCCTTTTATATCACTTATCACTATGTTATTAACACTATGCAATTATTTAAGTTAATAATGGTTGTTTTGTCGATCATTGCTACTTGAGTAAAAAATAAACTCTTTATATTTACAAGTTTGTTCATGGGGTAAAATATCCAATATATCCAGAATTATATTCATTATTTAGATATTATATATATCATATATATCCATTATATAAATGTATTTATAATATTACATAACATTTTGAGGTAATAAATGAAATGCACCGTTCATGGAGACGGTAAGTTGTACGTACGCATGAACGCTACTTCCATTTCTATTTCCTATTTCATGAAATTAAAACATAATGATACATAATAGTATTATAATTCCAGTATGGAATCATATATAATATCATTAAATCTATCCTTTATACGTACAACATATGGTATTAAAGAATCAAATCACTTTGATGGGGCGGCAGTCCGCACTTCCTAAAATGAAAATATCGCATTTACCCATAATGGAAACCATAAAGGTATGCATAATTGAAAAATATAGAATCTTAAGGAAAACATGAACATATTATATATCATATATAAATATAGTGACATCTTAATGGCGACCTTTGAAGGTATTAAAAGAATATTGAACAATAATCATTATTATGAGGAAGAAATTCACCATCTATAGAAATAGTATGTTCTTTAACCATTATATGTAGGTGTGTGTAAGTGTGGATGGAATAAATATTATAAAAAAATCATATTATATTGAATATACTGGATTTGTTACAAAAGAAATGAATAAAAAGTGGTTAAGGGGTTGGAGAAGGAAAATAAAACAAAAGAACACAAGTGAAGACATTACCTTAAAATTGGGTAACACTCTTTGGTTTGAACCAAAAGGGTTTCTTGAAGAGCTTCCTGACTAAGTTAATGATTATAAGATGAGGGGAGATATGAGGAGAAACAAAAATATAATAGAATGTCCAATCCAATGGCTTTAGAGGTGTGGGTAAGGTGGTAGAGGTGGTGGCATTTTATAAGAGGTGAGGAGGGGTACTCTTGGAACGGTATAAAATGTTACTTCATTTTCAAATGTGTTTCAGATTATAGAGGTAAAACATTTATTTATTTAGTGGATAATGTGATAAGAGTTAGAAATCAACCCATCCCATAGGTTTTTGACACGTGTAGGTCTTAGATTTTACATTATCTCTTCATTTTTTTTTAAATCGTTAAATAATGAGGTAATCGCTGCATCATCATGATGTCATAAATAATTTAATTTATTTAATGTCTAAATATTAAAAAAAACTATGATGTATGAAATATTTTTATCTCTTTAATTAGTATTTATAATAAAAAATCTGACTTGTATAACCCCATGTAAACATTGTTTTAGTAAAACAAAACATGTTTGTGTCATTTTTACTTTTACTTTAAATAAAATGAATTAATGTCATTATCTAACCCAAGTGGCTCCATGGGGTCCCAAAAATAGACCCAGGGGTTGTCTTGGTCGGCCATGACTCATCCAATAGGGTTAGGACAAGTGTCAAGGTCATTTGATAATATTAAAATATTATTTTTACATTAAATTACACTAATTACCTTTAATCGCGATTAAAAACATAAAAGTTACTATTCACCAAAAAATTATTTTAATCTCATTGAACAACATTTTACTTCCTAATGAAAACCATGTATGTCATATTTTTTTAATTCAGAACACAGAGGTGGTAAAATTTCATTTAAACGAAAAATTAGTTTTTTTATGTACCACTTAGTGGTTTCACTATTCATCAAATATTGATGTTTTTGAGAAAAATACCAATAATTCACCCTAAGCTATATTTGATATTCCAAATTAAAAAATGATGTCTATTTTACAATATTCAAAACATATAAGTTACATGAATTAATTTAATAATTAATTCCCGTTGTCAGAACAAATAGCATGTTTTTATGAAACAATATATATCAAAAGATTGACACTAGTTTATGTCCAATTTCAAAGTAAAATTAATTACATTGACCACTATTGGATAAAACGGTAAAAATATATTATAATTTCACTTTAAAACCAATTCAAGAGATAATATAATCATATAAATAAATTATATTAAAAAGAGGTTTTGAATTAAAATACAACATTTTTAACTATTCATTAAAAAATGAACTTTATCGGAAAAATACCGAAAATTTACACAAAGTAAATTTTGAAGCACCAATTCTAAAGAAGAATTTTATTTTGTCAAATATAACACATAAAAATTCAAAAAGTGGATTTAAAAGAGGTTCGCCATCAAAAGGCGGTTAATCGGCCCTTTAATGAATATTAGAATGTTTACGCTTAAAATTGGATTCATTCGCATTTTTAATCCTCTAACATTTATTGTAAAAAGTAAAAATATATGACAAACATATATAATCATTTTGTAGTTAATTCTATTTATTATCATCATTAAAACGGCTAGGTGTTAACTATCATTTAAAATAAAATTATTTTATTATTAGAGTGCAACATAAGATTTCAAAGGAACTTGTTGTTGCGTATTAGGTAAGACATCGAGCATAACATTACCTTTAAATTAATATTAACATTTTATTCACAAATAGGGGTAAATATAAAAATTTCATATTCTTTATTTACCTGGGGTGTTACATCCTTCCCCCCTTTTGGAAATTCCGTCCTCGCAATTTTAAAATTGGGCTCGGAAACATCATTGAATGTCCGACATCAGAACAAGAGTCTGTAAAACAATCACTTTAAAAGAAAGAAAGAGAAGTACAGAGGTCACCTGAGTTAACCCATACTAGGTTTCCATTTAGGAAAACATGGATATGGAAGAACAATCAAAGGGTCATGTTTTGAGGGAGAGTGATAGAAAACATGTTTAGGAGAAATTTAACCTCAAGAAAATCACAAACATGTGGTGGGTTAAATGGTATTCGATTCCCCAGTTGGAAACGTTAATAGACAACATTTTTTTAAGTTACATTTCATTGAGGAATTTATTCTTGATCATAAGGAAACATACTTACTTGTCATATTGACTTTCAACTTTTACTACATTTCTTACACAAACTCATACTTTCCCCAAATGATGAGTATGTAGGACGACTAGTTCACATTAAGAGTACTATAATAAACTTTTTTAGAATCACCTAATCTATAAAAGAGAACTATATATTTCCCATGTCTTTATACCCTTACAAAACCAAAATTGTTAGAACAAGATCAGATAATCTAGAAAAGGATAACCCATTATAAAAAGAAAATCTATTCTTAATCTCCAAAATTTTTCCAACAAAACCCAATGTTCAATGAGGACCATTCGATAAACAACTTGTCCATAAAATTCATCAAAGTAAACCAATCTATGATCAAAACCCAAATATTTGAATGATTTAGTAACATAGTCTTCCAAGGTACAAATTAACACTTATCTCCAAATAACATCAGTTTCTCTTAAAGTCTCATACTGAAAAGTAATTAACCTAATCACTTATCCTCCATGATAGGTTAATAATTTCCATAGATAACAAAAAAGCAACTTAACCTTGATTCATAATATCATATAACTAAAAACAAATTGTCAAACTAACCAGGGACTTCATGTAGTCCAGTGGTAGGCGATAAACACCAGTCACACTTTGGTTGTGGGTTCGATTCCCGTAGCTTCGTCCGACGCGACGGGTTGTCAGACGGTCTGTGTGTTGTCCCTTTTCCAAAACTATATAATTATTAAAACAACCCCCAAAAGAGATAAAATCTTTAATAATATCCATAACATATTTGAACCTCAATTTTAACTCATTCCTTTTATCTTCCATCATAACATATAGTAACTCATAATTACCTCAAAAGTAAGGATCATATAAACCCTAATGGTTACCTTTAAAATTATCACATGAACTTCCCCATCGAGTTGGTATTCTCATACAAGAGGCATTAGAGAACTCACCAGGGTTCAAGTGGTTGATCATGACTCCTGATAGTTGGTTTAGAATAACCACGAGATTTCTCATTGAATCCCCCATTTCATCCAGTCTCTTAATCACAGAACCACCACAGTTTCCTTCAAACCCATTGTCACTTTAGTGCTTCCTATATCCATCCATTTACTAAAACCAAAAAGGTCAGTGTGAGTATATCAACAAAATCATCATGTACTAAAGAGGAAGATAAACACTAAGATATACTTATCCAAGTTTTCTCAAACACATTCCAACCTTCAAAAATAACAATGACTCCATCCAATATTATAACCATGGTGTTCCTAGAAAACTTGTCACATATTCTAAAACAACACTCTAACCTCTATAGTTATCTAAACCGAACTCTGATACCAACTATAAGGACCCGGCCTTAAACATTACTTATTATCAAATTAAATGAATAATTCACATAGATGATTATTTCAGGTTTAGAGTTTTTGATAATTAGATCATAAAACATGCATTACATTCCAAATTTAAACAAAGTGGTTACATAAAAGATAGTACCCATTTTTCCCATCAACGGAAACATATTTAAAATAAAACATGGATTCTTTCTTGACACTTCATTGACACTATTATCATATCATGTAACTTTCCCTTGACTTGTGAAAAACATTTCAAAAACTTGGGATGAGCATAAAAAGCTCAATAAGGGATATAAAAGTACGAACTGAAAACATTAGTCCATGCATGAAATCATAATTTAGTCATAAAACATAATCACATACCTCATCAAATCATGAATAAATCATATAAATCATAAGACATAAAAGGTAACTGGATGCATTCATAACATTCTTACGTAGGGAGTGACCCTCTTGGTTATGTTTGGAATACCTATCATAGTATATTCCCTAAATGTCTTCGGAGAAACCTTAACATTTAACCCTTCACGTTACCCAATGCATTGGAGATCTATATCAGGCTCACCCATCCTTAGTTTATCATGGAACCACCCGTCTTCATAACAATTCCCAAGAACAATAACATAGTAGTGTAATATAAAACATGCATAAAGGAAACATTACATTTCCACTTTTCAATCACAAGATATCAATACAACACATTGATATAAAAACATTATTAAAACAATTCTTAATACCAAAATAAATGAAAACTAAAACATGGTATTTATTTTTCATTTTAAAAAAAAATTAGGTTATGGCTTGTAGAGGAAGCTGAAACTCAAATAATGGTCACAGTGGCGGAGAAGTCGTTGTCGCCGCATACGTATGACAAATAAAAACATTCCCATTTTTCATTTAGTAAAAGCTTCATATAAAAAATAATCCTTTTGAATAAACATAAAAGTCAAAGGGGTTTATACACCATATAAAAGAATGTTGTGTATAAACCAAAATATGCCTCAATGAATGGAGATTGAGACGATGTCCCTTACCAATTTGAAGCTTTTAAAGGAATGACATTTAATCAAAACATTACAATATCATGAGAATAAATTAATTCATGATATAAAATTTCAAAGGATAGTATATACACCATATCAAAGTGAATTGGTGCATAACAACAATGAAGTCACAATGGAATGTAAATTGAGATGAAATCCCTTATAAAGAAGGTATCCTTAAATTAAGGATAAATCATTCACATAATTATGTGTGACAAATATAAATACACCCAATATAAGTGGATATAAAATGTAAAAAAATAAGAGGTCATTCACATATATTCATTGGATTACATATTCAATAACTACAAGTTGAACCCAAAGAAATCAAAATTGGGTTATGAAGTTCCCTTACAAAAATTCGACAACCTAACGACGTCACATTAAAATTCAGAAAATGAGTTGATGAGAGAGAAAATGGTATCTCATAACTTGGATGTAAAATTTACATCAATAAAGATATAGAAGAACATATCCCAAAATAAAAAGATGTATGGTAAATGACATAACAACATAATTCTTTAAAAAAAATGAGTGTGAAAGGTTCCCTTACCGATTTGAAAAACTTTCGAAGCGTACACAAAATGAAACAAGGTTCATTCAATGAAGATTTAAATACTCACAAATGGGATAATATTATACAAATAGTATAATAATGGTCAGTACATACACCACACAAAAGGAAATAGTGGCAAATGTATCATGAATCTCACGGGAATAAAAAGTCAGATGAAAGTCCCCTTATGAAAATTCGGCAGCCTAACAGTGCCACATAAAACATCATAAAATGGATTGATGAGATCAAATAGGGTATCTAATCACATGAACATAAAAATTACAGAAAGAGGAATAGAATATAACATCCTCCAACATCAGAAAATGGGGCATAAAAGAAATGACATAAAAGAGGGTACTTGAAAAGACAGAGATAGGTAGGATCCCTTACATCGGGTCCGACTTAACTCGATCATTCTTTAACCTTATGAATAATAAACTTGAGTTAATTAATAATTGATTAAGAAACATTTTCAAGTTCATTATTCCGTTTATATAACTTATCACCATGTTATGAACACTATGTAATTATTTAAGTTAATAATGGTCGTTTTGTCGATCATTGCTACTTGAGTCAAAAATAAACTCTTTATAATTACAATTTTGATCATGGGGTAAAATATCCATTATATCCAGAATTATATTCATTATTTAGATAATATATATATCATATATATCCATTTTATCCATGTATTTATAATATTACATAACATTTAGAGGTATGAAATGAAATGCACCGTTCATGGAGACGGTAAGTCATATATACGCATGAACGCTACTTCCAATTCTATTTCATATTTAATGAAATTAAAACATAATGATACATAGTAGTATTATAATTCCAGTATGGTATCATATATAATATCAATAAATCTATCCTTTATATGTACCACATATGATATTAATGAATAAAATCACTTTGAGGGGCGGTAGTCTGCACATCCTAAAATGAAGATATCGCGTTTACACATAATTGAAACCATAAAGGTATTCCATAAATGAAAAATACAGAATTTTAAGGAAGAAAATAAACATATTATATAAAATATATAAATATAGTGACATCTTAATATCCACCTTTGAAGGTGTTAAATGAAGATTGACCAATCATCGTTTCGTGAGGCAGAAAATCACAAACCACAGAAACAGTATGTTCTTTAACCATTATATGTAGGTGTGTGTAAGTTTAGCTGGAATACATATTATAAAAACATACTATTATATTGATGATACTGGAGTTGTTACAAAATAAATTAGTAAAAAGAGTTTATGGGGTTGGAGAAGCAAAATAAAACAAAAGAACACAAGTGAAGACATTACCTTAAAATCAGGTAACTCCCTTTGGTTTTAACCAAAAGGGTTTCTTGAAGAGCTTAATGCCTATGGTAAGTCTTCTAGGATGAGGAGAGGGATGTGGAGTGAAAAAAAGATAAGATATTGGCTGAGGAAATGGCTTTAGAGGTGTGGGGAAGGAGGTAGAGTTGGGGGCCTTTTATAAGAGGAGAGGAGGGGCACTCTTGGAATGGTATAAAATGTTACTTCATTTTCAAATGTTTTTCCGATTTTAAAGGTCCCACATTGATGTATTTCGAGGATAAGGTGATAAGAGTTCAAAATACACCCATCCAATAGGTTTTTGACATGTGTAGGTCTTAGATTTTACATTATCTTTTCATTTTATTTAAATAGTTAAATAATGAGGTAATCGCTACATCACCATGATGTCATAAATAATTTAATTTATTTAATGTCTAAAAATTATAAAATATACTATGATGTAGGAAATAATTTTATCTTTTCAATTACTATTTATTGTAAAAAATCAGACTTGTATAACCCCATGTAAAAATTGTTTTAGTAAAACAAAATATGTTTGTGTCATTTTTAATTTTACTTTAAATAAAAGGCATTAACGTCATTATCTTACCCAAGTGGCTACATGGGGTCCCAAAAATAGACCCATGGGTTGTATTTTGCGTCCATGACTCATCTAATTGGGTTAGGACAAGTGTTACGGTCATTTCATAATATTAAAATATTATTTTACCCTAAATTACACTAATTACCTCTTATCGCGATTAAAAACTTAAAAGTTACTATTCACCAAAAAATTATTTTAATCCCATTGAACCATATTTTACTTCCTATTGAAAACAATTTATGTCGGAATTTTTAAATTCAGAACACAGAGGTGGTAAATTTTCATTTAAATGAAAAACCAGTTTTTTTAAGTACCACTTAGTGGTTTCACTATTCATCAAATATTTAAGTTTTTCAGAAAAATACCATTATTACACACTAAGAAATATTTGATATTCCGAATTCAAAAATGATGTCTATTTTAAAAAATTCAAAATATATAAGTTACATTAATTAATTTCATAATTATTTCCCGCTCCCAGAACAAATAGCGTATTTTTATGAAAAAATATATATCAAAAGATTGACACTAGTGTAAGTCCAATTTCAAATTGAAATTAATTCCAATGAACACTATTGGTATAAATGGTAAAAATATATTCTAATTTCACTTTAAAACCAATTCAGATGATAATCTATTCATATAAATAAATTAGATTAAAAAGAAGTTTTGGATTAAAATACAACATTTTTCACTATTCATTAAAAAATGAACTTTATCGGAAAAATACCAAAAATTTATACAATGTAAATTTTGAAGTCTGAATTCTAAAGAAGAGTTTTATTTTGTCAAATATAACACATAAAATTTTCAAAAAGTGGATTTAAAAGATGTTCTCCATCAAAAGGCGGTTAATCGACCCTTTAAAGAATATTAGAATGTTTACGCTTAAAATTGGATTCATTTGCATTTTTAATCCTCTAAAATTTATTGTAAAAAGTAAAATTATATGAAAATAATATATAATCATTTTTAGTTAGTTCTGTTCATTCCCGTCATTAAAACAGCTAGTTGTTAACAATCATTTAAAATAAAATTATTTTATTATTAGAGTGCAACATAAGATTTCAAAGGAACTAGTTGTTGCGTATTGGGTAAGCCATCGAGCATAAAATTCCATTCAAATTAATATTAACATTTTATTCAAAAATTGGGATAAATATAAATATTTAATATTATGTATTTACCTGGGGTGTTACATCTTTCCCCCCTTTTGGGAATTGCGTCCTCGCAATTTTTAAATTGGGATCGGAAACATCATTGAAAGTCCCACATCGGAACAAGAGTCGGTAAAACAATCACTTTAAAAGAAAGAAATAGAAGTACAAAGGTAACCCAAGTTAACCCATATTAGGTTTCCATGTAGGAAAACATGGATATGGAAGAAAAATCAAAGGGTCATGTTCTGAGGGAGAGTGATAGAAAACATGTTTTGGAGAATGTTAACCACAAGAAAATCACAAACTTGTGGTGGGTTAAACGGTATTCGATTTCCCAGAAGGAAAAGTTAATAGACAACATTTTTGTTTTAAGTTACTTTTCATTCAGAAATTTATTCTTGATCATATGTAAACATACTTTCTTGTCATGTTGACTTACAACTTTAACTAGATTTCTTACACAAACTCATACTTCCCCCAAATGATGATTATTTAGGAAGACTTATTCACATTAAGAGTACTATATTCAACATCTTGAGAATCATCTCATCTACAAAAGAGAACTATATATTTCCAATGTCTTTAAACCCTTACCAAAACCAAAATTTATAGAACAAGATCAGATAATCTAGAAAAGGATAACCCTTTCTAAAAAGAAAATATATTCATAATCTCCAAAATTTGTCCAACAAAACCCAAAGTTCAACGGGGACCATTCGATAAAAAAAGTGTCCATAAAATTGTCCAAGTAAACCAAACTAAGATCAAAACCCAAATATTTGAAGGATTTAGTCACATAGTCTTCCAAGGTATAAAATAACACTTATCTCCAAATAACATCAATTTCTCTTAAAGTCTCATACTGAAAAGTAATTAACCTAATCACATATCCTCCATCATAGGATAATAATTTCAATAGATAACCCAAAATCAAATTACCCTTGATTCATAATATCATCTAACTAAAAAAATTTCAAACCAACCAGGGACTTCACGTAGTCTAGTGGTAGGCGATAAACACCAGTCGCACTTTGGTTGTGGGTTCGATTCCCGCAGCTTCGTCTGACGCGACGGGTTGTCAGACGGTCTGCGTGTTGTCCCTTTTCCAAAACTATATATTTCTTAAATCATCCCACCAAAAAGAGATAAAATCTTTAACAATAACCATAACATATTTGAACCTCGATTTTACCTCATGCCTTTCATCTTCCATCATAACATATAGTAACCCATAATTACCTCAAAAGTAAGGATAATATAAACCCTAATGGTTACCTTTATAATTATCACATAAACATCCACATCGAGTTGGTTCTCTCATACAAGAGGCATTAGAGAACTCACCAGGGTTCAATTGGTTGCTCATGACTCCTGATAGTTGGTTTAGAATAACCACGAGATTTCTCATTGAATCCCCCATTTCATCTAGTCTCTTAATCAGAGAACCACCACAGTTTCCTTCAAACCCATTGTAACTTTGGTGCCTCCTATATCCATCTATTAAAAGGACAGTGTGCGTATATCAAAAAAATCATCATGTAATAAAGAGGAAGATAAACACTAAGATAAACTTATCCAAGTTATCTCAAACTCATTCCAACCTTCAAAAATAACAGTGACTCTATCCAATATAATAACCATTGTGGTCAAACACAACATGTCACTTATGCTAAAACAACACTCTAACCTCTAATGTTATATAAACCGACCTCTGATACCAACTATAAGGACCCAGCCTTAAACATTACTTATTATTAAATTAAATTAATAATTCACATAGAGGATATTTTCAGTTTTAGAGTATTAGAGTATTAGATCATAAAACATGCATTACATTCCATATTTAAACAAAGTGGTCACATAAAAGATAGTACTCATTTTTTCCACCAACAGAAACATATTTAAAATAAAACATGGATTATTTCTTTATACTTCCTTTACACTATCATCAAATCATGTACATTTCCCTTGACCTGTGAAAAACATTTCAAAAACTTGGGATGAGCATAAAAAGCTCAGTAAGGGATATAAAAGTACGAACTGAAAACATTAGTCCATGCATGAAATCACAATTTACTCATAAAACATAATCCTATACCTCATAAAATCATGAATAAATCATATAAATCGTAATACATAAAAGGTAACTTGAGGCATTCATAACATTCTTACGTAGGGAGTAACCCTCTTGGTTACGTTTGGAATACCCATCATAGTATATTCCCAAAATCTCTTCAGATAAACCTTAACTTTTAACTCTTTCGCGTTACCCAATGCATTGGAGAGCTATATCGGGCTCACTCTCCCTTAGTTTATATCGGAACCACCCGTCTTCATAACAATGCCCAAGATCCATAACATAATCGTGTCACATAAAACATGCATAAAGGAAACATAACATTTCCACTTTTCAATCATAAGATATCAATACAACACATTGATATAAAAACATTATGAAAAACATTTTCAATACCAAAATAAAAGAAAAGTAAAACATGGTATTTATTTTTCATTTTTTAATAAAAGTTAGGTTATGGCTTGTAGAGGAAGCCGAAAATCAAATAATGGTCACAACGGCGGAGAAGTCGTTGTCGCCACATACGTACAAAAAATAAAAACATTCCCTTTTTTCATTTAGTAAACGCTTCGTATAAAAAATATTCCTTTTGAATAAACATAAAAGTAAAATGGGTTTATACACTGTATAAAAGAAAGTTGCCTATAAAAAAAATTCCTCAATGAATGGAGATTGAGACGAAGTCCCTTACCACATTGAAGATTTTAAAGGAATGTCATTTAATCAAAACTTTATAATATCATGAGAATAAATGAATTCATGATATAATATTCCAAAGGACAATATATACACCATATCAAATTGAATTGGTGCATAACAACAGTCTTGTCTCAATGGAATGTAAATTGAGATGAAATCCCTTATAAAGAAGGTATCCTTAAATTAAGGATAAATCAATCACATAATTAGGTGTGACAAATATAAATACACCCAATATAAGTGGATATTAAGTGTAAAACAATAAGAGTTCATTCAAACATATTAACTGTATGACATATTCAATAACTACAAGTTGAACCCAAAGATATCGAAATTGGGTTACGAAGTTCCCTTACAAAAATTCGACAGGCTAACGACATCACATTAAAATTCAGAAAATGAGTTGCTGAGAGTGAAAATGGTATCACATCACATGGACATAAAATTTACATCAATAAGGATATATAAGAACATATCTCAACATAAAAATATGTATGTTAAAAGACATAACAAAATAAGTCTTTAAAAAACGAGTTTGAAAGGTTCCCTAACCGATTTGGACAACTTTCGAAGCGTACACCCCACGAAATAAGGGTCATACAATGAAGATGTAAATACCCATAAATGGGATAATATTATACATATAGTATAATAATGGGCAGTAAATACACCACACAAAAGAAAATAGTGGAAAATGTATCATGAATCTCACGGGAATAAAATGTGAGATGAATGTCCCCTTATGAAAATTCGGCAGCTTAACGGCGCCACATAAAACATCCAAAAATGGATTGATGAGATAAAATAGGGTATCAAATCACATGAAAATAAAATTTACATAAATATTAATAGAAATTATCATCCTCCAACATAATAACATGGAGCACAAATGAAATGACATAAAAGAGAGTACTTGAAAAGAAAGAGATAGTTAGGATCCCTTACCTCGTGTCTGACTTGAATCGATCATTCTTTGACCTCCTGAATAATAAACTTGAGTTAATTTATACATTCCTAAGAACCTTTTTAAATTTTATTATTCCTTTTATATCATTTATCACCATTTTATGAACACTATGTAATTATTTATGTTAATAATGGTTGTTTTGTCGATCATTGCTACTTGAGTCAAAAATAAACTCTTTATAATTACATGTTTGTTCATGGGGTAAAATATCCATTATATCCAAAATTATATACATTATCTAGATATTATATATATCAAATATATCCATTATATACATGTATTTATAATATTACATAACATTTAGAGGTAAGAAAAGAAATTCACAGTTCAGGGAGACGGTAAGCCGTACGTACGCATGAACGCTACTTCCATTTCTATTTCATATTTAATGAAATTAAAAAATAATGATACATAATAGTATTATAATTCCAGTATGGTATCATATATAATATCAATAAATCTATCCTTTATATGTACCACATATGATATTAATGAATCAAATCACTTTGAGGGGCGGTAGTCCGCACATCCTAAAATGAAGATATCGCGTTTACACATAATTGAAACCATAAAGGTATTCCATAAATGAAAAATACAGAATCTTAAGGAAACAAAATAAACATATTATATAACATATATAAATATAGTGACATCTTAATGGCCACCTTTGAAGGTGATAAAAGAATATTGAACAATCATCGTTTCGTGAGGCAGAAATTCACCATGCACAGAAACAGTATGTTCTTTAACCATTAGATGTAGGTGTGTGTAATTGTAGCTCTAATAATTCTTATAAAAACATTCTATTATATTGAAGATACTAGAGTTGTTACAAAATAAATGAATAAAAAGAGTTTAGGGGGTTGGAGAAGCAAAATAAAACAAAAGAACACAAGTGAAGACATTACATTAAAATCGGGTAACTCCCTTTGGTTTGAACCAAAATGGTTTCTTGAAGATATTTATGCCTAAGGTAAGGCTTTTAAAATGAGGAGAGGTATGTGGAGAGACCAAATTATTAGAGATTGGCCAATCCAAAGGCTTTAGAGGTGTGGTTAAGGTGGTAGAGGTGGGGGCCTTTTATAAGAGGAGAGGAGGGGCACTCTTGGAAAAGTATAAATTGATACTTTATTTTCAAATGTGTTTAGGATTTTAAAGGTCCCACATTGATTTATTTCAAGGATAAGGTGATAAGAGTTCTAAATACACCCATAAAATAGGTTTTTGACATGTGTAGATCTTATATTTTACATTATCTTTTCATTTTATTTAAATCGTTAAATAATGATGTAATCGCTGCATCATCATGATGTCATAAATAATTTAATTTATTTAATGTATAAAAATTATTAAAAACTACTATGATGTAGGAAACCGTTTTATATTTCCAATGATATTTGTAGTAAAGAATTTAACTTGTATAACACCATGTAAAAATTGTTTTAGTAAAATAATACATGTTTGTGTCATTTTTACTTTTACTTTAAATAAAAGGCATTAATATCATTATCTTACACAAGTGGCTCCATGGGGTCCCAAAAATCGATCCATGGGTTGTATTGGTCGGCCATGACTCATCCAATAGGGTTAGGACACGTTTCAAGGTGATTTCATAATATTAATACATTATTTGTACTTTAAATTACACTAATTACCTTTAATCGCGATTTAAAACTTAAAAGTTACTATTCACCCAAAACAATTATTTCAATCCCACTAAACCACATTTTACTTCCTAATGAAAACCATGTATGTCAGATTTTTGAAATTCAAAAAACAGAGGTGGTAAATTTTCATTTAAACGAAAAATCGGTTTTTTTAAGTACCACTTAGTGGTTTCACTATTCATCAAAAATTGAAGTTCTTCAAAAAAATACCAAAAATTCACCCTAAGCTCTATTTGATATTCCAAATTCAAAAATTATGTCTATTTTCCAAAATTCAGAACATATAAGTTACATTAATTAATTTAATAATTAATTCTCGTTGTCAGAAAAAATAGCATGTTTTTATGAAACAATATATATCAAAAGATTGACAGTAGTTTAAGTCCAATTTCAAAGTGAAATTGATTTCAATTACCACTATTGGATTAACTGGTAAAAATATATTATAATTTCAATTTAAAACCAATTCAAAAGATAATATAATCATATAAATAAATTATATTAAAAAGAGGTTTTGAATTAAAATACAACATTTTTCACTATTCATTAAAAAATGAACTTCATCGGAAAAATACCAAAAATTTACACAAAGTAAATCTTGATGTCCCGATTCTAAAGAAGAATTTTATTTTGTCAAATATAACACATTAAATTGTCAAAAAGTGGATTTAAAAGAGGTTTTCCATCAAAAGGCGGTTAATCGACTGATTAAAGAATATTAGAATGTTCATGCTTAAAATTTGATTCATTGGAATTTTTAATCCTCTAAAATTAATTGTAAAAAGTAAAAATATATGAAAAACATATATAATTATTTTATAGTTAGTTCTATTCATTCCCGTCATTACAATGGTTAGGTGTTAACTATCATTTTAAATAAAATTATTTTATTATTAGAGTGCAATGTAATATTTCAAAGGAACTCATTGTTGCGTATTGGGTAATCCATAGAGCATAATGTTCCCTTTAAATTAATATTAACATTTTATTCACAAATTGGGGTAAATATAAATATGTCATATTCTTTATTTACCTGGTGTGTTACAGTTATTTCCAATATTAAAGAAAATAAGGATAATGATTACCACGAGGAATACATGGAAATCCTCCCATGGTTTAAAAGTTATGACTATAGATAATTTATCAATTACAAAATTCTATTTTACCATTTATATATTGGTTTAATGGAGATTTAATAAAAAAAATTAGCAATTTTAGACATTGAAAAATATGATGAAATTATTTATTTAACCATTATGATTCGATGAGTATTATTGGTCTCATTGGGATATAGATAAAACATATATATTGGAGTCTAATTCGTTTGAACGATGGGAAAATAAAATGGTCTAATGAAAACAGAACATCTGAAATTTCAAATAGGTTGAAAGTAACATATCAGAAACCATACGAAGTGAACTGAGATATTCTTTATGTGTGTAAAAGTGGTGTATTATACTAATCATTTTAGATGGTATATAAATAGTATAACTTATGTGATAATAGAAAATATGGATGATAATAACCCAAGACATTATTATCATGCATAAACTGTAAGTATCATGGGAATTATAATTCCCTAATATAATGGTTGTCAAATTAAATAGATGAAAACAACCTCCAAGGCTTGGAGTTAAAGGATTTGAATATTTCCTCAATACTATTGTGGTGGATATCAAAAATGATATAGGAACATGTATGTTTATTATTCATTTAAAATAAGTGACATAATTTTTTCTTCTGGTTCCACATATTCTTTTATAACATGAATGTTTAGTAGAACTATCTAAGGATCAACTAAAATAATAGAGATTGACTTATCAATGATAAAAAAAATTGGGATGTTATTGTATACTATGTATAAAAATACACTACAATCAAGGACTGTAGACTAACTAATATGGGAAATATTATCTTAGTTTCTTTAGTGTAAAATGGTGATATACTGGGCAACGATTTCCTATCAATAAATAATAAAAACTTCATCTTTTAGTAGAGGTAGATCATTATTTGCATCAAAATTCATCAAATAATTATTTTATTTTCTATGTAGAGGGATTAATCTATTTAGTAATATTATTCATGAAATAAATCATTGGATTTTATAACCAGATTATCAAGATTCCTTTGATTGGTGTAATCTTTTTTTATTAACGAATGAAATAATATATTCATAGATTAGAAAAAGGATTAATGATTCACATAAAGACATATTTAAATCATTTGTGGAATATTTAAGTGTATAAAATGATGAATCACTGATATTAATGGGATTTGTAATGATTCTAATTTAGAATTTGATAGCCTGCATCCAGAGGTAGTCAAATGTTTATGGGAAGAACTGTCTAACATGTGACATGGAGTAGGATTTAGAGATATTCAAATTAAAAATTTAGATTAATTTTCTATATTGAGATAGTTTTGAACAATATATGGATTATAATATCCTCAATTGAATATATAGAAATATAGATGTCAATATGTGCTAGTGAATATGGATAGATTTGATAAAGGACTATGAGTGCGCATTCGACTGTCATCCCTAGAATGAAAATAATGTTGTCGTTGCTAAAAGTATAAAGGATATTGAGACCTTGTCAATGATCATAACTTTGAAGGAAAAATATTTATAGGATTGAGAAGGATGGATAAGGGGATCACAAGTAAAATAATATCATCATTCCTTACTCAAATTATTTCACAACTGTCCATTCTGGTGAAGATATAGGTTGCTCAAATAAATAATTATGAAATTCAGAAGGTGTAAGATAATTTAAAAATGAAAACCTCAAAGATTAAAATTGAGGATGAATTAGTTGTTAGACTTATATCTTGACTATATTTATGATGAAATCCTAAGATACATACGAAGTTATTGACTGATCCATATAGCATTACCATCTTCATCCAAACATGGGGAACAATAATGATTCAGGGTCTCTGTGATCAATATTTGTGGGACTATATGAAAACGTTCATCACAAAATATAAATTGATGTTCATTTTATGTCAACATGTTATTGATGGAATAAAAAATTATAAAGGGATGATGCAATAACTAATCCTAGCTATATAGAAATGGGAAGGCACCACTATACAAATTATCACTTTTTTATGAAGTCATTATGGGAAAATAAATATATATTTGTTTTGGTGGATAATTTTATAAATAAGGATAACTTCATTGAATGGTTAGACGAATTATCGCTTGATATGAATTTAGGAACATACATCAGATAAGTGTTGATGCTAGTTGGAACAACTGATTATATTGGACAGAGATTTGAGGATTACAACAATGCTCTAGAAGAGTCTCCAACATATTCAAAACCCAGAATTATTCATTAGTATAGTTTATTACCACCAACATGATGAAAAATATTTTAAATATATCATATCATTGAAATATATGTTGTTATATTGATATATGGGGTTCAATTAAGGAATGGATAAACATAATCCCTTAGTTTAGTATTCTGAGAATAATATTTTTCACTTGAGAATCAAAATATCAACATATGGACCCCATTATCAAATTCAATATAGAAAACATTCATGTTAGTATGAATATGGTGAGTGAATGTTGTTCTGACCTAAATTGATTGAGAAAATGGGGGATAATGTTAAGACAATTTAAATGTGTATTAGGGATACTCAATGTTAACAGAAGAAAGATATGGAAAATCATCGATTTCATGTAAATATTTCATTGGGATTTAAATATTTCATCCATAAATCTTCAGGTAATAAATTTTTGTGATTTTGGATGAATGGAAAGCTAGGTCATAGGTTCATCAACCCCTATAATATACATAATCAAACAAGATATTTGGTCTGCTAGAACTCCCCATAATCATTTCTTAAGTACATGAAATGTTACACATATCCCTCTTTAGTAAGTACATAGCAACTCAACCACCTGTTCTAAAATTAGTGGTGGAATATCTGTGATATTTTATCTCTTATGAGGAGTAACTAATGATGGTCTAAAAAATAAGTAAAATATTCTATTCAATATGATAACTATTAGGTATGATTTTTATGAAGAACACATAAGTGGGGGTGAATTTTATCCTTTAAAAACACTGAATATTTTGAAAATCCCCTCATAAATTTTAAAAACATTTATCATATAACATATGGAAGAGTGAAAAGAAAATATAAATAATTAAAACAACTAAATTATGTATTGTTGTTTAGGATAGAATGATCCCCAATTCCACTCTACCAATGCTCTCTTCAAAAGCATGTTCATTTTAACATGTATTTAAATTTTCTAGGGACTTATAAAACTAATTATAGGTTTCCAAAGAATTATAATATTCCTTTTACATGTCCTTTTTATTATTTTACACGAGACCAAAAATTTCCATTCATAGATTGAGAAGCTGACAATCCATTACAAAAACATATGAGTAGTATATTCTCCAATAAATCATCATTAATTGAGTTGATTTATAAAAATATATACCAAATAGTTTCAATCACAACTTAATGTTGTTAATGATATTAAATAAAAAATATCATCATAAATTATTCTTCAATGAAACTCTTTCTTCCTTAAAAAAGTGATAGTGAAAACACATGTAATATGAATAAACCCATATTAATCTATTTTATAACTCTGAAAAATGATTTACCATATTGTATAAGAAGATTTCATAATGATATATAGTATCTAAAACCGAGATTCAGACAAGTATGAATTAAAAAAAATTATATATTTAGTGTGTGGTAGTAAAGCTAATCACATGCTATTATTTACTAGCCTATATATCACTCAATATAATTTTTTTTAAATATTTAGAAGATCAATATATCTGTATTTTTCCTAAAAATTGAACAGGTTTAGGTCAAACAGATTTAGAAATAGATCATAATAATTCAAGAATATTTGAATTCAAAATCTTCAATGATAGTGATAACATCCCATAGAAATAGGAACAACTTAATCCATTTAGAATGAGCTATTGAATAGGTCATAAAATAGAATTCACATATAATTCCTCAACCATAAACATGAAATAACTTTTATTTTAGTAAAGAAGTCATATTGATGGTCTTTTTAGGTTTATAGTTAGAGGGAATTTGTTCCATTATTAATACAGATCATCCCATAATCATAAAAGAGTATTCTTCTAAAACAATATCTATTTATACACCAAGGGAAACACTTTTAAAAATAAAAAATTATTTATTTTATTGATAAAATTATTCATGAGTTATTCATTTATCATATTCATCCTTATAAACACTGAAAATATTTTAAAAATATTGGATGAGAAAAAAAATATCAGTAAGGGATAAAAAATAAATAAATAAAAACTTTAGTCCATCAATACTATAAACCCATGAAATCATATCTTTCACCTATAAAACATAAGATCTTTAACATACCTTATGAAATCATAATATTACTAAATAATATGATAAATCATAATTTATAAAGGAACGTTTTGGCATCCATTTCATACTTACATTGTAACATTCACATCTACGTAAAGAGTAACCATCATGGTTACATTTGAAATACCCATCAGAGTACATTCCCCAAATCTTGGATAAACCATATAATTTAACTCTGTATCGTTACCTAGTGAATAAGGGAGATATATTGGGCCCACCTTCCATCAAGATATCAGGGAAAAACCAATATAAAAAATAAATTCCCAATTACCAAAACATAATCACAACACATAAATAATGCGTTAAAGAAAACAAACATTTACACAATGCAATCCTATGAAATAATTTCAAGATATTGACATAATTAATACCATATCAAAATCATTTTAAATAAAAAAATGCGTGAAATGAAATATATGATATTCATTTTTATTTAAAAAATGATGAATTATTTAGGTATCCAAATATAAAATTATGGTTAAGTCAGTAATGATGTCATTGTCTCCTTATACGTTAAAAATTTTGTAAAAAAAATTTGTACAGAAAGTCAAAAATTACATATAAAAATATTACTTAATAATTCATTACAAGAAATTCAAGATATAAATAAAAAATAAGGCATTCAAAATTTATTTCACAGATAAAAATTAAATGTCATAATCAAGAAGTAGAAGTTTTCCCCAAAAAATTTGAAATTGGGTTAAGAAATTCCTTTACCATGAGTCTTAATTTTCTCCTATATTTATTATATTCGTGAATAATAAACATAGGTTAATTTATACTTTCATGAGAAACTGTTTTATTTATATTATTCCTTTTATTTTACATATTATTATGTTATAATAATTACTCAATTATTTACATTCATATTGGATTCTTTGTTTATACATGAGTCAAAAATGAACATACTATCATATAAATAGTACATGTGGTAATAAGTCAATGTTCTCCAGATTATAAAACATGATATAAATATCTTATATTTTAATTATATATGTATTTATAATATTGCTTGTAGACAAAATGAAAACACCATTCATGGAGATGGTAGGTCGTACGTATGCATGACCGTTATTCTCATTTTTCATGTCATATTGAAAGAGTGAAATTATATAAAATGAATATAAACAAGTATAAATATATAATTAAATGTAATTTATATCATATATTATCACTAAAACTATCCTTAATACATTCCATGTAATTTGTGAATGAACCACATCATATTAAAGAGACATTAGTCCACACATCCCCCAAAGAATATACCGTATAACAACAATATAGAAACCATGAATTCATGTTTAATATAACATATCTAGAATATGAATTAGATTATTATATACATATTAAAATATTATTTTACCATAATAATTTTTTTAACCTCTATGATGTAGGTAAAGGATAAAAGTACAGAAACATTGCTGATGGAGGTGGTTATCCTACTTATGTTGGACATCAATTTTGATTCATTGAATAAAAGGAGGTGAGAAATGAAATGGTAATAAGATATTAAATTACAAAAAAAAAACAATAAACTACATCCATTATTCTTTAGATATCATGCATTTATGTGTTAATGAGGTTAATAGAAAGTAGAAGAAGAAATAAATTATTGGAGGTACTTTGAGAAAATTACATCTTGAATATACCCACATAAAAAGACACTTGATGACCTTTCATTTGCTCTTTTTTTGAGACATGAAGTATTTTTACATAGTGAGAGTTAAAAGGAGAGTTTTGGGTATTTATTTGAGGATATTTAAGGAAATTAGGAACACAACATTAGTATAGAGTGGTGATATATATATACTTGAGGAGAGGTTGATTCCCATGATTAATTTATTGATTATTTTATATTAAAAGACAACCATTTAGAGGGTGAATTAAATTACAAGATTTTTTATTTTAATTAATGTTGAATATGTTGGGTTTGGTCCAGCCACACCTTTAACCACCATTAAATGTTGTAGTTTTTTTGGTATGCCAATTTTTTTATATTTTTAATTAATGTTGTAGTTTTTTTGGTATGTCAATTTATGAAATCTATTTTGATAAATTAATGGTTTTTTGAAATAACTAATATTTTAATAAAATATTATCACTATGATAATTTTTTTAATAAAAAATCTTCTTATTGTTTTTATCAATATAATTGTGATTTTTATTAAGGTTTGAAAGATGTTTTGAAAAAACCCTTGTATTTTATATATATGTTAGTTTTAATTTAAATTTAAAAAGTAAAATACATAGACAATTATTTAGATAAAATTAATATTATTTTTAAAATCTGGACGTCAATATTTTCCAATAGTGAATGCTTCATAATTTTCTGAGATAACAAAATATTTGGGTAAAAATTATATACTGTTTAAATATATAATGTATTTTATGACATCATAATGACCAAATAGTGATGACGTAAAATAATATTAATGGGTAGTTTGAAAAATATATGTTTTAACATTAAAATAATTTAATTTTAGGTTCGTTTGATTTATTTGACAAAGCATTAGTGGACCCTCCAAAGCTAATAAAATATTTTATCCTTTTAAAATGTTTTGGTTGAGAGTGTGAATCACCTCCACTTAATCGAGCCTAATATTTTAAGAATTTAGGCCAATTAAATTGTTAAATTATATTTTCCAATCCCTTTTGGGAAAAAAAATCATCAAAAACCATGGTTTGGTTTGTGGATTTGATTAGTTTCAAGTGTGGTCTCCAAAACCTAAATAATGAAGAATTCGCTCTCTTTTCCTATATAAACCCATTCAAGCTCCCACATCCAAATCACTCAAATCCTATGGAGCCCTATTAAACTATTCCATATACTATCTAAAATTCTCCCAAGGTTCCCTAATCTCCCAAGAAGCCTCTCTCAAGCATCCCACAAGCCTTTGGAATAACAATTCCTAGTTAGAGATTTCTTCCTCTCTTAGTTTTCCCCAAACTTCATTTTGATTTTATGCCATTTATTTTCATTTAAAAATGTTGGGGTATGATTTAGAACATCCCACATACTGCCATATTAATTTTTGAATGATTAAATACCCCTTTTTCTCTCATTAATGCCTCCAATGTACACAAGTTACCATTCCAAAATTACATAAGGGATTTATCCCTTTTGTTTTTCATTCATGAAATTATTTTGAATTATCAATCTTAATTCCATTAAATAGATTGGTAATTGTATCTATATGAACCCTTACTATCCATATCATGTAGATGTGATAATACAACCCTTCCACTCTCATCAAGCATTTTTATGATTTCTTATGTCATTTAGTTATGCTCCCGAAATTGCAATATGATTTTCCCAGACAAAGTCATTGTGTAATGAATACCATGCCCATTTATCTATCAAGGGTATTAAACTTTATGAAAATTTAAAAATTTATTATATTTTTTCATGTATTAATTCAACATTTTTTTATAATGGAATACAATATTATGTTTAATGAATATATGATATATTATCCATGTGGCACACGTATGCAAGAAATGAATTGATTAAGAAGTGTGGGCCCTGATAGCGCTACAATGCATTGGGTAAAGATTAGTATCATGATACTTCTTTTTTAATGAGGGTTTAATAATTATAATTCATTTTCAATTATGGTTTACTCGAGCACCATGTTCAATGAGCCTTGGCTGATGCTAAAATCATGTTAAATGATGTTACTAAATTTCCATGTTATGGTTATCGTGATATATCTTTCATTTATGTTCATGTTTCTATTATGATACATTGATAAGACTATTGACTACCATGTACAATACTCATCATGTTATTACCTGTTCACTCTCTTACTGGTCTTTATATCTCACCCTTATCTTTTTCATTCCCTCAGGTTAACCCATGCAATGTTAAGTATGAAATAATTTTATGGTCATATAAAAGGTGTTTTCAATAAAGAAATGTATTTCATGTTTTAAGTTGTAATTTAATGATCCTAAGCCCCAATGACATTTGACATATCGATATTAGATGTTTTATCATGTAAATATTTTATGTAATAAAATATTTTCATGTGTGAAATAAAGATCAAGGTTGTCATAGTTGGAAATAGAGGATAGGTTCATTTAATTTGGGGATGGGATTAGATAACCCCAGTGAGAGCCTTATGGATATGATTAAGTACAATAAAAAATCCATAAATATTTTTGAGTATTGAGTATGTGGTCTACCAATAAAATACATCCCAATCTGGAGTCGAGAAGGTAGAGAAGGCTCTGTGCCAAACGTAACTAGGGGTAAAACCCAAAAACACCATATTGAGTAAGAAATTAATGGGAACTGGTGCATGACAATGGGTCTTGATGCACTCTTGGTTAGGAAACTCCCAGTGGATATTCATTGGTAAATTGATAATTTTAGAATGACCATTATTACATAAATAAATAATGACCCGAAGAATATATGATAAGAACTAAATAATGGATAACATAGATTGATGTCTATAAATTCATAAGATAATGAAATAAAAGTAATTTATATGTCATATGTTTTTGTCTTTGGATTTCCCTTTATGTGATGCCCATATATTTTCTCCTAATCCTGCTAATGGCCGGTAATAGGGGGACTCGATCTAACAACTGATTCGAAGATCAATGTGAGGAATATTCTAAGTTGATGCCCAATCAGATGGGAGTGGGAATCACGATCATTGTCACGATACACTCTCTGATAAATAATGTTTTGAATAGAAGAATGGGTTAGGAAGAACATTAAACCCCCCTTATGAAATAACAAGTCAAAATTGAGAGCTTCATGAGATAAAGGCCTTCTACTTTTATGGATAATCTGGTCCCCCAATCGCAGAACAATGGATCATCTCTATTTAGAAGATATTATCCAGCCTTCAATGTTCTAAATAAGAGAAGGTACGTCTGGATGATTATCATATGGAGGGTGAAGCCTATCAATAGAGGACATTGATCATAAATATATATGCTGAGGTGGATATCAAGCCTATAAAAGATAAGGATTTATATAAAATGTTTTTTGATAAATATTTTCCTCGCACCCTTCGACGTAAGATCGAAAGGGACTTTTTTTACCACATGAAAAAAGTATAAGAATCAATCAGAGTGTGTGAGGAAAAAATTACAAGGCTTGCATGATATTCCATTGGATTTTTTATTACCCATAAATGCATGGTTGACTACTTCTTTGGTTGGCTAAAACATATCCTACAAAAATCCCTAGTGATCCTTGACTTTAAAAACTATTTGGAAATTGTCTGATGTGCCCTCAAAGGGAAAATGGAGGTTGATGAATCTGTGGTGTATCCTAGGGATAAGAACCATAAGGTGTAATTCCATTCAATTGGTCAGATAAATAAATCCAATGGTGCTGTGAATATCCAGCACCCCATATGCCAATGGTGTGGAAAGAAGCACCCCGAAAATTTCCTGAAGGGGATGAGGAGATGATTTAGCTTTTGAATAGAAAGGAACCTTCCCATTAATTTATGAAGAGAAAAAACAATGGTTGTGATAGAGGAAAGGAAAACTCTATTTGATGCTCAACGTGTTGTTCATTTTTTTCAACTACAATGAACTAGGGGAAATTTCAAACCAGTTCCCTATACCAAGGGTTTTTGGAGGCAACCATCAATCATAAAGAAATCAAGGGTGATCTTTTTCTATCACTACCACCGAAGTGAACCTTGACAATTAAGTGGTGACAAGTAAGCTAGTTTTTCATTGAATAAAAGAGAACATACATTTTGATTCTAGTTCTACACATAGTTTTATATGTCGAATATTTATTAGAACAACCCAAACACCACCTGAAATCATGGAAGTAATGATGTCAGTGAGAATGGAAAATTGGGATATCACTACATCAAATGAATATGACTCCTCCCCTATCATAATTTTAGGATTGAACTTCCCGGTGAACCGTTTCATACTCCCTTTTGTGGAATTTGATGAAATTATTGCCATGGATAGTCTTTCCTTATATAGAGCTAACATAAATTGCCAGGGGGGGAATCACTCTCCATATGGAGAATCGACCCCTGATTATAAACAATTACAAGGATGTGAATGAATATCCTTTATCACCATTATCTAATGTGTGAATACTACTACCCTATTAGCTCACATATTTGTCATAGAATATTGAGTCCATGAAAGCAACCATTGTTGAAAACATTCCTAATATGACAGAATTCATAGAAGTGTTTCCTGAGGAGTTTAATGGAATTCCTTATAGAAGAGATATTTAATTCTCAATGTATCATATACTTGGGTGTTGTATATTTCTTAGAATTCGTATAGAATGGCTATTTTGGAGATTGAGGAGCTGAAGAAACAACTACAACAGAATTTGGATGAAGGGTTTATACGCCCAGGTGCCTCGCCATTGGGTGCACAAGTCCTCTTCGTCAACAAGAAGGATGGGTCATTTAGTCTATTAATTGATTATCTTGAGCTCAAAAGAATTAGGATAAAGAAAAAGTATCCTCTTACCCGAATTGATGACTTGTTCGATCAGATACGTGGAGTACAATACTTCTCCAATGAGGAATTTCGTTCTGGATATTACTATGTAAGGATGAATAAGAAAGATATCCCTAACACAAGTTTTTTCACAATAAACTGGAACTATGAATTCATAGTAATTCCTTTCAAAATCACTAATTATCTAGAAATAATCATCGACTTGATGAATAGAGTCATTAGAGATTACCATGACAAATTTGATATAGTCTTTATAGATGATATTTTAATATACCTCAAAACCAAGGAGAAGCATGTGGAGCATCTATGCACTATACTAGAGACCTTTAAAAAGGATAATATTTATGAAAAGTACAACAAGAGTGATTTATGTTTAATGGAGCTCTGATTCATTGGTCATATCATCACAATCAATGGGATATCATTGGATCCCTCTATGATAACTGCAATAAAGGGATAGTTGAGTCCAACATCAGTAACATATATCTATAGCTTATTGGGGTTAGGTAGATAATACTTCTAATTTCTATGAAATTTATCATGATTGTCCAACCCACATACCAAGCTAACAAGGAAGGGAGTAAAGTTTTCATAGAGTGATGAATGTGAAGAGATCTTCAAGGAGTTGAAATTGAGACTTATCACTACGCCCATTCTCACACTACCCACAAGTATATATCTTTTTGTGGTATTTAGTGATGCTTGGCAGAAGGTACTAGGCTGTGTGTTGATGAAAAATTAAAATGTCATTGCATATTCATCAAGGAAATTGAATGAAAATGAACAGAACCGTCCACCACATGATTTGAAGTTAGCTCCTGTAATAATTTCATTGAAAATTTGGTGGAATTACCTCTTTGGGGAGAACTAAGATGTATATATAGATCAAAAAAATCCTAAATTATATATTCGCATAGAAAGAGTATAACATGAACCAACAAATATGGTTACATTTGATCAACGACTATGACTATTCAATCTATTACCACCCCGATAATGTGAACAGGGTGGAAAATTCTCTATGTAAAAGAACCCATCATTTATATCATTGATGAAGATTCAAATGAATCTAATCCTCTTAGATTTGATGAATATGGAAATGGGAATCATAAATTAGGGAACACCATCAATCCTCTCACAAATTATTTCTCAACCATCTTTTTTTGAAAGGTTATAGGATGCTCAAAAGGATGATGTGGGAATTCAGAAGAATGTGGAAACTATCAGAAAAGGGTAATCCTCAGAATTCAATGTTAATGAATAAGTGAGTGTGAGATTTGGTACATGACTATGTGTTCCATCAAATATAGTGATATAGAATGTACTTTTTGATGATTTTTATAGTTCAAATTTCTCCATTCACCAACGAAATACTAAGATGTACTGAGATCTACGAGAGAATTATTGGTTGGATAACATGAAAATGTTGATCG
The DNA here is from genome assembly GCA_963277665.1 of Viscum album. NCBI lineage: Eukaryota > Viridiplantae > Streptophyta > Magnoliopsida > Santalales > Viscaceae > Viscum > Viscum album. The sequence continues at coordinate 900,147,824 of OY728138.1, forward strand.
CTAAGTATACATTAATGTTCCTGGTATGTCAGCAAGTATGAGCTGATTGGTAGAAGTCTAAGTGGATGATGCAACCATTACCGATACCAACATGGAAATGGGATAACATCACCACGGAAATTGTCACCAGACATACGAAGTCACCCATAGGAGAGAAATTCTATCATGGTTGTTGTGGATCGTCTTACAAAGACTGGACACTTCATTGAAATTTGAGTGGATTTCCATTTGGATCAACTGGCATGGATATACATCAGAGAAGTGGTAAGTCTTCATGGAGTACCACTTTCAATTTTATCCGCTCAAGGTCCATAATTCCCCTCTATGTTTACGAAGTGTCTTCAACATGATCTAGATAACGAGTTGAACTTCAGTACAACTTATCATCCTCAAACCGACAGAAAATCTGAGTAGACTATCCAAACACTTGAGGACATGTTGAGATCATTCTAAATGGACTGTAGAGGAGGATGATATCAACATCTCCCTCTAGTTGAGTTCTCTTTCAATAATATTTTCCACTCATGCATCCAATTGGATCCTTATGAATCCCATTATGGGAAGAGGTACAATATACTGGCATGTTGAGATGAAGTTGGGGGGAAAAAATTCTATGTCCAGAAAGAGTTAAACAAATGGTGGATAAGGTTACGATCATCCATCAACAAAATAAATCTACTCAGAGTCAAAAAATAACTACAATAATAATTATCGAAGAGACCTAGAGTTTGATGTTAGAGACATGGTATTCCTCTAAATATCACCATGGAAGAGAGATTATGAGAATTGGGATGATGTGAAATCTTAGTCCATAATACATCAACCCTTTTGAGATCATTTATCGCATTAGATCAGTGGCCTATCAACTAGCACTCCCACCAAACCTATCTCAAGGAAATAATGTATTCCATATAACACTCTTGAGGGAGTAAATACATGACCCATCACATGTACTCAATTCAATGTTGGTACCATTGGAGAATAACCTCTCCTATAAAGAGAAACTACTGTAAATCCTAGATCATTGGGAAAATTTTCTATGAAATCAGATAATTCCCCTCATCGAGGTTCTGTTGGGAAACCAAAAGTTTGAAGAAGCAACGTTGGAATCAGAGGAAGTAATGAAGCAGAGTTACCCATATCTATTATAGTGTGGAAAAAGGAAATTTCAAGGCAGAAATTTCTAAAGGGGGGAAGATTGTAATGATCCAAACTTTTATTAATAAAAATTCCACTTGATCTAGTTAAATTTATTATTATGTAAAATGGTTATACAACACATGAAATTCTTTGGTTTTTGATTTCAAAACACCATTAATAATTGATATAATTGCTAATATAGATCTTTAACAGTTATAACATGATTAGTATAAATATTGGGTTTTAACAAATCCAATTTACTTTGTCACGACCCGTCCTCGGGGCCCGTGTCGTGACTACCCCAAGCCCGCCTTCCATAGGCCAGGGGCTGGCGACTACCACTAAAGGTGTAAAATCCCGATAACTGGGAAGGCATTGCCTTTATAAAAGAAAACAAGCACCACAGAGTACAAGCGGAAGAAGTAAACACTAAGTAAAAACTGAGTACAATAGTAAGTGCGGAATATAAAAAGGGGCCAGAAATACAAGCCCAACTGTAAAGTACAACTCGAAAGGGAAAACAGCAACTGAAAAGTAAAGCTGCTACGCTGAGCTGTCCACTGAAAATCCCACCTGAAGGGTGGCTACAGATAGCTCCTCTGCTCCTCAGGTCCCACCGTCCGCTCCGAGTATGTCTCGCCCAGTGGTCCACCTCCGGGTACCGCCTCGTCGTCATGTCCACCTCTGGGTACCGGCTCGTCGTGAGGTCCTCCTCCGGGTACCATCTCTTCGTATAGTCCACCTCCAGGTACTGCCCAGTCCTCGAACACTCAGCCTCTATCAGCACTGCCCGTCGTCTGCAACCAACACAACGAGGTGCTGGCATAGCCCGTGCAGGGGTGAGTATAACGATACTCAGTAGGGACCCCGAGACCCTCAAGGTCTCACTAAACCAACAAGGATAACCACAAAGAAGATCTCAACAGATAACCTCTACTTAGGTATATGCCCATACATATACCTAAGTTATCAAGTAACCCATCTCAATCATGAAGAAACACAAGTATTGTGAAATCAACGGATAACCACTACCCGGGTATATGCCCATACATATACCAAAGTTAACAAGTGACCCATCTCAATCATGAGGTAAACACAAGGTCAAAAGTCTCAGCTCAAACCAGGATTTTCATTATCGAAACCGTAACTGCTGAAGAGATCTGTCTCTGGAGTGTACAGTGTTCCTGTCACGACTCCGAGGTACTGCTCACTAACCTAAGACTGCTGAAGAACTCCACCCATCGAGTACTGCGGGCCAGCTGCTACAACCAAGCGCTCCCATGTGCCGCTACAACCAAGCGCACCTCTGTTGTGGGTCTGCCGCTACAACCAAGTGCTCCCATGTGCCGCTACAACCAAGCGCACCTATGTCGTGGGTCTGCCGCTACAACCAAGCGCTCCCATTTGCTGCTACAACCAAGCGCACCTCTGTCGTGGGTCTGCCGCTACAACCAAGCGCTCTCATGTGCCGCTACAACCAAGCGCACCTCTGTAACACACTGAGTCGTTCGATCAGCAGTCGTCGGGTCTCAGCCAGCTACACGGTCTCCGTACTCCGCACGCTTGTCACTGGGAGGGTCCGCTCCACGAGCTACAGGTCGATACTCCAATTATCTCAAAGTAACACGAAGAAGTATCTCTAGGGACCGTCACGTCATAGGGGTCTCAACGCAACAGACGGCGCGTCAATCGGACGCCCGGTCTGTGAGTTATTAGGCTTTTCGTACCAGGGGCCCGGTTGGTTTCGTGAGCGAACCAAACCCGGCCGTATCTCAACTGTACCCCGAACTCTCATAGGGTAAACTCATAGGCACCGTTTCTCAACGCGATCACCAACGCCGTTGACGGTTCGTCAAACAGACATTCTGTCAGAAAGATATCAGCTTTTCCGTTCCAGGGGCCCTGTTGGATTTCGGTGCGATCCAACCCGGCCACTATCCATCTGCATCCAAAACTCGGGCGGAGGATGCCAAAAGTTCTGTATCGTCTACAGGAACTCAACGCAACAGACGGAACGTCAATCGGACGCCCGGTCTGAGAGTTATTGGCTTTTTCATCTCACACTCACCTTGGGAAACATCCCAGGAGGTCACCCATCCTGATCACTACTCTAGGCCAAGCACGCTTAACTATGGAGTTTTAACCACGTATGCTCCAGAAAAGGAAGGTGCACCTTGTGTATAGTATACCGAAACAACCGTCTCGATCCAAAGATCGTGTTGCCGCTGACGACGAGTCGTTTGGAGGCCCGTAGCCCAAGATACGGGCATTTGACCAAACCGCTCGGTAACGGGGGTTTCGGGCCCGGGCCGTCCCGGCCTGAGACCCCCCGGATGGCCCGAACTGGGTCGACCCACCCCGGACGGGGTAAACCCGGCCCGGCGCGGCGCGGTGCGGCCCGGCCCGGCGCAGCGCGGCCCGGCGCGGCGAACCGGCTAGGCGCACCGGTTCGGCGCAAGGCAGCGCGTTGGGCGCGCTGCCAGCTTGGCCGAAGGCCGAGCATACTGGAAACGGGTGGTCGCCTGCCCCCCTTTCGTGAAACCGGCCCCCCCTCATAATGGGGAGCCAAATAACTGCCCGGGGGAATTAAATTCCCCCGGTTTCCACCAACCTGGCCGGCCCGACCTGGCCGGCCGGCTTCTTGTCAACAGGACCGGCAAGGGCCGGTCCTCTTCCGTCTTCCGGCACCGGTGGCCCGGCTGGCCGCCGGTCATCACGATCCGCCATGGCCCGGAACCGGCCGCGGCCTTCGCCATCCGGCGCAGTGCGACGGCACCACGCCCCTCCGCCGCGGCCCCGCTCCGGCCGCGGCGTCTTCGGTTTCCTTCGACGCGGCGCGACGGTGTCGCGTTCATGATAATTCATTCCACGGCGCGGCGCGACGGCGCCGCGCAATAATTTCTGAGTGATTACCGCGTGGTGCGACGGCACCACGCTATCTCGTTTCATCCACAAGACACATTCAAGAACAAAGGAGGGGGTTTCGGCCATGTTTGTGCGGTCCGGTCCCCCTCTCGTTAGACGATAACACTTAAACGTTCATCCTCAAGTTTGTCATGCTTGAACCAAGAACGGAAAATAATTAAATAAGCAACAACAAACCCCTACCTCGCTTTTCGCTATGTGTTGACGAAGTCGCGGAAATGCGGCGGCGATTCATCGACATCGGAAAAGAGAAGCCGTTGACGACGTCGGCGTTCTTCGTGAAAGGCGCTCCCTTCATTATTCCGGAAGGAGTGGGAAGGAGGCATCCAAGAAGGGATCGACGTTGGAAACTTCACGTTCTTCTTTGGAAAAGGCATTCTTCGTCGAGAAGACGTTGTTCCATGCTTGGAGATGTCCTTCGTGTTCTTCGTCGAGGGTGGAATTCTCTTCAATCCTTCAATGACTCTATCACAGAGATTTAGCCAACCCCAAACAATAAAACAAAACACCTTATTATAGTGTTATCTTAATGAATTCAAAATAATTCAAATTAATTAAGTTACATCATTCATTAATGGGTGGAGAGGCTCCAAAATTAATGAAGGTGGAAGTGAAGAGTCACATTTAATTGGGGGGGGGGTTCAAGGGAGTTAGGAGTTTAAGGAGTTAGGAATTTGAGGGGTTTTGGCACATTAAGTGCAAGGGAGTTTAAGGGGGGTAGAAGAGAGTTAAGGGGAAGGTGAAGGTGAAGGGTTGGGGCTCGTGTGGGCCCCACCTCACCTTAATCCTCACTTGGTTAGTTAGGAACTTGTGATTCCACCCCAACCTCCACACTTAGGATATAACCACTTAAGAAGATAAATAAAATTTGTAACACAAATTTTATTTATCTTTACACTTAAACCACAACCTTAATAAACAACTGCTCCAAAGCAAACGCAACTCCAGGAAAGGCATTCCTAAGCAAAAAAACGGCGCTACGGTTCCATCGGTGCCCTCAGAATTTGATTCCGGGCACCGGTTCAAAAGTTAGAAATTCCCGCTCGTTCGTTCACTGAACGTACCCGAGCCAAACTTCGGAAATTGATTCTGGGCACACCGGGCCTCGGAATCAGGCGCTGTCAAAAACTGTGTTCTTGTAAAATTCCAAAGAAAATTAAGAAAAAAATTTCCTTGAAATTTCCGGGTCTTTACATTACTCCCACCTCAGGGATTTACGTCCCCGTAAAGCTTCATCACAAACTAGGGTCACAAAAGCGGTACAGAGCACGCATCTGAGCCTTCCGCTCCCATGTGCTTACCTGGAGGTTCCCGTACGGTCAAAGGAAGTGCACCCAAGGAATCGATCATCCTCGTAGGATCTTCTCCTGTCTATCCTTGATCCCCACTGGAACCTCCGTGCATGTCGCTCTATCATCGAAGTCCAACTCCCTGAGGTCGATGATGTGTGAAGGATCAAGCACGTATCTCCTCAATTGAGTTACGTGAAAGTCATCGTGCACCTGGTGCAACTGAGGTGGATGGGTCAAGCGATAAATCACCTCGCCTACCCTACTGGGGACCTAGAAAGGTCTATTGAACCTCGGAGATCTCTTGCCGCCTCGGCTACATCTCCGTAAACCTCGTCGAGGTGAGACCTGTATAAGAACGTGGTCGCCATCCTCGAACCCTAAAGGTCTCCCGTTTTAGGTTAGAACTGAAACTCAAAACTCCTACTACCACGAGGGTAAGGTTGGCCGACCCAAGAATGATCGGCTACACCCTCCCATGCACGAGTTTATCTTGTGCTGCCCTGGGTTTCCTTTTCGCCGACCAAGGAAAACCCATCCCAACGTTTTCCTAATACCGTCAATTTGAGTATGAACAGTTATTGCCAAATACATACTCAAACTAACGTCGTAAGGCCTCGACGCTGCCACCAAGAGGTCCTAACCGAGACTCTCGCCTCAAGGGTCAGATCACACCGTCGGCGTAAGTGTGACTATCGAGTCTCCTCCCAAAGGTATCTCCAGACGTGAGGGTCAAGTCAACGGCTTAACCGGAATCTCTAGGTCTGGGAATAGATTCATTGAAGGAAGGGATGATTCGTTTCGATGCCTGTGGCTACGGAAGCTAGTAGAAAATAAATTCCGCACTTAGAATCATCCTTAGAGCCCCTTTTTGGTCGCACTCCATGACCGCAAGCAGCTACCCTCTTTCCCTGCCCTCCAACTCCCTGAGTCTAGCGGGGACTACAAAGGCGGGTGATGGTAACATGTTGAAATGTACACCACCACGAGCTGCTCTCCAAGCTCTGCCTCTATGTCTGCTGCTCTGCAGATTCATCTGTCCTTAACATTTCCTCTTCTTGAAACATTTTACATGCCCAAGTCTCCAAGACTGGTGTCAATTTCCTGCTTTCCAAACTTCTAACATTCTCTGGCTGTATTCGATCCGCAAAGAATTCTCAACCACAAAGGTTCCTTCTAGCACTCTAGCCTAAGTAGAAATGCATAGAGAAAAGGTGCTGGCTCGGAAGCCCTTAAACATACCATGCTCAGAGGTCCGACCTCTATTTCACTGATCAAAATGCTTCCATCGAGTACCTGATATGTTCGGTATGCCTCAATGAATTCTCAGCTATCAACACGTCGTCCCGCCGAAACTGTAAAAGTTCTAGAAAATTCTCGGCCACCTCCTCAAGCCAGTCCTCAGCCGCCTATGAGTCTGGTTCACCTCGGAACATGAGGGTATCTGAAGTTAGAACACATGTAAGGCAGTAAAATTACATGTGTCACCTACCAGTACCGCCAGTTGTAATTGCTGACCAACAGGTAGTGATGTATAGCTGACACACTACCCAAAGGCACTATCTCAGGCATCGGTTCACGTACCGAAGCCTCATCACTATGCGGACCATCCTCATGGTCATTCACTGGAAAACACTATTGGCCAAGTCCACCATCCACTCTACTGATGTCTCAGCTAGGCGGAAAACTCTAGCAATCGCCTCCAGCCACTGCTCTGTTGTCTGAAAATCTACCTTGCCTCGTAACTTCTGAGGCCTCTACTGCTGGAACTCGTGCAACGCGCTCCGCCAGCGTGCATAGTTTGCTAGTATAGCCGTTGGCATCTACTGCCCAACAGGTGGTGATGTACTGGTACACCATCCGAGGGTGCCAACATAGTAAAAAGGGACCTACACCGGAGCCTCGTCGCTCGGTGAGCCGTCATCGAGTACTCTCTCGGAACTCCAACAAACTGTCTGCATGGAGACATCCTGAACAGATGCGACACGGTCAACGTCTTATACCTGGTGAGATGACCTGGTTTGAGCTGACTTTAAAACTTTGGAAACACACACGCAATCAGTGTTTTTGTGTACAAAGTCGGAAATCAGTAGTCAGGGTCCTGGTGTACGGATACGTCGACCGCCGCACCAACACTGGACTCCCGGAACTGAAAACCACACTCGGTACCCTTAACACTATTGCTTCACAGAAAGAAACATCAGAGTTATAAGTTCTGTGGTAGAACCGAACTCCTCTGATACCAATTTGTCACGACCCGTCCTCGGGGCCCGTGTCGTGACTACCCCAAGCCCGCCTTCCATAGGCCAGGGGCTGGCGACTAGCACCAAAGGCGTAAAATCCTGATAACTGGGAAGGCATTTCCTTTATAAAAGAAAACAAGCACCACAGAGTACAAGCGGAAGAATTAAACACTAAGTAAAAACTGAGTACAACAATAAGTGCGGAAAGTAAAAAGGGGCCAGAAATACAAGCCCAACTGTAAAGTACAACTCGAAAGGGAAAACAACAACTGAAAAGTAAAGCTGCTACGCCGAGCTGTCCACTGGAAATCCCACCTGAAGGGTGGGTACAGATAGCTCCTCTGCTCCTCAGGTCCCACCGTCCGCTCCGAGTATGTCTCGCCTAGTGGTCCACCTCCGGGTACCGCCTCGTCGTCACGTCCACCTCTGGGTACCGCCTCGTCATGAGGTCCTCCTCCGGGTACCATCTCTTCCTATAGTCCAACTCCAAGTACTGCCCAGTCCTCGAACACTCAGCCTCTGTCAGCACTGCTCGTCGTCTGCAACCAACACAACGAGGTGTGGGCATAGCCCGTGCAGGGGTGAGTATAATGACACTCAGTAGGGACCCCGAGACCCTCAAGGTCTCACTAAACCAACAAGGATAACCAAAAAGAGGATCTCAACAGATAACCTCTACTTAGGTATATGCCCATACATATACCTAAGTTATCAAGTAACCCATCTCAATCATGAGGAAACACAAGGATTGTGAAATCAACGGATAACCACTACCCGGGTATATGCCCATACATATTCCAAAGTTAGCAAGTGACCCATCTCAATCATGAGGTAAACACAAGGTCAAAAGTCTCAGCTCAAACCAGGATTTTCATTATCGAAACCGTAACTGCTGAAGAGCTCCGTCTCTGGAGTGTACAGTGGTCCTGTCACAACTCCGAGGTACTGCTCACTAACCTAAGACTGTTGAAGAACTCCACCCATCGAGTACTGCGGGCCAGCTACTACAACCAAGCACTCCCATGTGCCGCTACAACCAAGCGCACCTCTGTTGTGGGTCTGCCGCTACAACCAAGCGCTCCCATGTGCCGCTACAACCAAGCGCACCTCTGTCGTGGGTCTGCCGCTAAAACCAAGGGCTCCCATGTGCTGCTACAACCAAGAGCACCTCTGTCGTGGGTCTTCCGCTACAACCAAATGCTCCCATGTGCCGCTAAAACCAAGCGCACCTCTGTAACACACTGAGTCGTTCGATCAGCAGTCGTCGGGTCTCAGCCAGCTACACGGTCTCCGTACTCCACACGATCGTCACTGGAAGGGTCCGCTCTATGAGCTACAGGTCGATACTCCAAGTATCTCAAATTCCCACGAAGAAGTATCTCAAGGGACCGTCACGTCATAGGGGTCTCAACGCAACAGACGGCACGTCAATCAGACGCCTGGTCTGTGAGTTATTAGCCTTTTCGTCCCAGGGGCCCAGTTGGTTTCGTGAGCGAACCAAACCCGGCCGTATCTCAACTGTACCCCGAACTCTTATAGGGTAAACTCATAGGGACCGTTTCTCAACGCGATCACCAACGCCGCTGACGGTTCGTCAAACGGACATTCTGTCAGAAAGATATCAGATTTTCCGTTCCAGGGGCCCTGTTGGATTTCGGTGCGATCCAACCCGGACATTATCCATCTGCATCCAAAACTCGGACGGAGGATTCCAAAAGTTCTGTATCGTCAACAGGAACTCAACGCAATAGACGGCGCGTCAATCGGACGCCCGGTCTGAGAGTTATTGGCTTTTTCGTCTCACACTCACCTTGGGAAACTTCCCAGGAGGTCACCCATCCTGATCACTACTCTAGGCCAAGCACGCTTAACTATGAAGTTTTAACCACGTAGGCTCCCGAAAAGGAAGGTGCACCTTGAGTATAGTACACCGAAACAACCGTCTCGATCCAAGGATCGTGTTGCCGCTGACGACGAGTCGTTTGGAGGCACGTAGGCCAAGATACGGGCATTTGACCAAACCGCTCGGTAACGGGGGTTTCGGGCCCGGGCCGTCCCGGCCCGAGACCCCCCGGATGGCCCGAACTGGGTCGACCCACCCCGGACGGGGTCGACCCGTCCCGGCACAGCCCGGCGCGGCGCGGCCCGGCGCGGCAAACCGGCCAGGCGCGCGGGTTCGGCGCAAGGCAGCGCGCTAGGCGCGCTGCCAGCTTGGCCGAAGGCCGAGCTTGCTGGAAACGGGGGGTCGCCTGCCCCCCCTTTGTGAAACAGGCCCCCCCTCATAATGGGGAGCCAAATAACTGCCCGGGGGAATTAAATTCCCCCGGTTTCCACCAACCCGGCCGGCCCGACCTGGCCGGCCGGCTTCTTGTCAACAGGACTGGCAAGGGCCGGTCCTCTTCCGTCTTCTGGCACCGGCGGCCCGACTGGCCGCTGGTCATCACGATCCGCCGCGGCCCCTCTCCAGCCGCGGCGTCTTCGGTTTCCTTCGACGCGTTGCGACGGCGTCGCGTTCATGATAATTCATTCCACGGCGTGGCGCGACGGCGCCGCGCAATAATTTCCGAGTGATTCCCGCGTGGTGCGACGACACCACGCTATCTCGTTTCATCCGCAAGAAACATTCAAGAACAAAGGAGGGGGTTTCGGCCATGTTTGTGCGGTCCGGTCCCCCTCTCGTTAGACGATAACACTTAAACGTTCATCCTCAAGTTTGTCATGCTAGAACCAAGAACGGAAAATAATTAAATAAGCAACAACAAACCCCTACCTCGCTTTTCGTTATGTGTTGACGAAGTCGCGGAAAGGCGCCGACGATTCGTCGACATCGGAAAAGAGAAGCTGTTGACGACGTCGTCGTTCTTCGTGAAAGGCGCTCCCTTCTTTATTCCGGAAGGAGTGGGAAGGAGGCATCCAAGAAGGGATCGACGTTGGAAACATCACGTTCTTCTTTGGAAAAGGCATTCTTCATCGAGAAGACGTTGTTCCATGTTTGGAGATGTCCTTCGTGTTCTTCGTCGAGGGTGGAATTCTCTTCAATCCTTCAATGACTCTATCACAAAGATTTAGCCAACCCCAAACAATAAAACAACACACCTTATTATAGTGTTAGCTTAATGAATTCAAAATAATTCAAATTCATTAAGTTACATCATTCATTAATGGGTGGAGAGGCTCCAAAATTAATGAAGGTGGAAGTGAAGAGTCACATTTAATTGGGGGGGGGGGGTTCAAGGGAGTTAAGGAGTTTAAGGAGTTAGGAATTTGAGGGGTTTTTGCACATTACGTGCAAGGGGGTTTAAGGGGGGTAGAAGAGAGTTAAGGGGAAGGTGAAGGGTTGGGGCTTGTGTGGGCCCCACCTCACCTTAATCCTCACTTGGTTAGTTAGGAACTTGTGATTCCACCCCAACTTCCACACTTAGGATATAACCACTTAAGAAGATAAATAAAATTTGTAACACAAATTTTATTTATCTTTACACTTAAACCACAACCTTAATAAACAACTGCTCCCAAGAAAACGCAACTCCAGGAAAGGCATTCCTAAGCAAATTGGCGCTACGGTTCCATCGGTGCCCTCAGAATTTGATTCCGGGCAATGGTTCAAAAGTTAGAAATTCCCGCTCGTTCGTTCACTGAATGTACCCGAGCCAAACTTCGGAAATTGATTCTGGGCACACCGGGCCTCGGAATCAGGCGCTGTCAGAAACTGTGTTCTTGTAAAATTCCAAAGAAAATTAAGAAAAAAATTTCCTTTAAATTTCCGGGTCTTTACATACTTAGAAAAAGTAACTCGTGACCTCATCCAGTCGAATTACTCCATAAGAAGCCCAGTTGTTGGAAATCAAAAAGGAGGTTTCATCATTGGGATTCTCTCTTTACCAAGCCCAAGATGAGTCTCAACACATTAAGCTTGAAGATAACTTCCAATTGGGGATGTGGAAGTTGATAGTAATTACCACCCAAGGGATGTTTTATGAGCCACCCCAATAGTCTATCACCATTAAACACCCAATTATTTAAAATTATGTGGTTGTTATCAGGGGTCATTTAACAACACCCAACCCTATTATTATTGCATTATTTTTTTTAGAATTATGAATATACATTAATTTTATTATTTTTACTTTTTAAATATATTTTAAATAACAAGAAGTATTTTTAGTTAATATTAAATAAAGAAATATAATTTTATGAATTAATGTATTTTTGAATTAAATAATATTACATTAAAATATTATAACTTTTTTACTTTTTATTAAATAAAAATGACTGTATAATTTTTATGTATACAATCGGGATTTTCATTAAGGTTTGGAAGATGTTTTTGACAGAACCCATGAATATTTTATAAATATAGGTTGTTATTTTAGATGTAAAAATTAACAGATTTATAAAATTGTTTATAGAAAATCCATTTTATTTTTGAAATCATGATTTTTAAAGAATCCAATAATTAATTTTACAAATTTTCTAGGTTAATCAAATTTTTGGGTAATAATTAAATACTATTTGATTATATAATTTGTTATATGACATCATAATGACACAATAGTGATTTAATATTACATTGTTAATAATATTTTCTTCTAATATATGTTTTAACATTAAAAAAATGTGATTTTATATTTTTTTGAAATATTTTACAAAGATTTAGTGGCCCCTTCATGGCTTATAAAATATTTTATCCTTTTAAAATGTTATCATTGAGAGTGTGACTCACCTCCACATAAGAAAGCCTAATATTTCAAGAATTTATGCCATTGGACATATAAAATAATGTTTTCCACTCCCATTTGGAAAAAATCATTGGAAAAAAATGGGTTTGTTTGTGATTTTGATTAGTTTAATGTGTCGTGTTCAAAACCTAAATAATAATGAATTACATCTCATTTTTTATATAAACCCATCAAATCTCACACGTCCTCTTAACTAAAAGACTTTTTAGCTCAACCAAACTCTTCCTTCATCTCTATAGAATCCTCCCAAGGTTCTTGAATTTTCCATGAAGCCTCTCTCAAGCCTCTCCCAAGCCATTGGGAACACACATCCATGTAAGTGATATCTTCCTTTTCTAAATATTACCAAATTTATTTATGTTGTTATTACATTTTATTTTCAATTAACAATTTTATGGTATGATTTAGAACCTCCCCCATTATTTAATTCATATGTTTTATTACAAGGGACCCCTTTATATCTCATTAATTTCTCCCATGTACATCTATTACCATGCTGAAATTTCATAAGGGATTTCTCTCCCCTCTTTTGAATTCAAAAAATTATTTTTTATTATGAATCTAAATTCCATTACATATATTGGGAAATGTATCTATATGACCCACATTCTTTTAATTTCTTCGAAATATGATGAGACTCCCATTCCACTCTCATTATCAATTTTTATGAATTTTTATTTCACGTCATTTTACTGCCGAAATTACACCACGATTTTCCATGCCAAAGTCATTGGGTAGTGAATACCATTCCTATTTATATATTAATGGTATTAACCTTTATTAACATTTAACTATTGATTATAGAGTTCAATGTAATAATTTCACAGTTATTTATCATGTAATAAATGATTATGTTTAATAAAGCTATGTTATAAGATCCATGTGGCACAGTTATGAATGAAATGTAAAAATTAAGAAGGATGCGCCCTGATAGTGCTTCATTTCATTGGGTAAAATGTGTATCATGGTAATTTAAGTGAAATTAGGTTTTACTAATGCTAATTCAAGTGAAATTTGTGTTTTACCATCCTCCATATGCAATGAGCCTTGGCTCATTAAAAAATCATGTTAGATGTTGTTGCCACATTTCCATGTTATGATAATCGTGATATATCATGCCTTTATGTTCTTGTTTCTCTTGTGCTCCATTGATATTCCTACTGATTAAAATTTACTATATTCTTAATTTTATTTCATGTTTAATCCCTTACTAGAATTCAATACCCACCCTTTTCTTATGTATGTCCTCATGTTATCCTATCAAATGCAAAATACGATGGAATGTTGTGGTCATGTAATGAAGTTTTCAATAAATATGTGTATTTCATGTTTTAAGTTGTTATGTAATGATCTTAAGACCCAAATAAACTAGACCTCTCGATATTCTATATTTTTTCATTTAAATATTTTATGTAATAAAGTAACTGTAAGCATGAAATAAAGAGAAGGGTTGTTATAATTGAAATATTGGGATCCAAACATCATAGGCAACCCATTAAACAGGCTCATAGCATATCATCCAGTGTATGATTTTTTCATCTTGACTGGCCATATGATTGAGGATGAAAAGTTGTAGTAAAATTTAATTCATTTACCAACATCTTTTAAAGGCCCTTCCAAATGTGTTAAATGAAACTAGGATCATGATCAGATCCAATAGGGAAAGGAACTGAATGTAACCTAACTATCTCATTTTTCTACGACTGATAATGTTGGTCTAGAGATAAATTTTCGCAAATATGAATAAAATGAACATGTTTATTCATTCGATCATCAATAAGAAAGACCACATTATTTCCTCAAGAATTATTAGAAAATCCAACTAAAAAATCCACAGATCATTCCCCCATTCCATCTCTATTAGTCGTAAAGTCTGAATGACCCCCTTTGGTAACTATAATTATTTATTCACCTATTGAAAGGTCAATCACTTCCCAAAAAATACAACAATAACACTTTTCATTCCATCCAACCAGTAACAATCTCAATGGTCTTTGTATATCTTAGTACTGCTAGGTAAAACTAATAATAGAGAACTATGAGCTCCATTTACATAATCTTTATTCAAATGTGAATCTCAAGGAACACTTATCGTCTTCCCAAATCTCAAAACTCAATATTTATCAACGTTAGATTCATGTATCATTCCCATAAGAAACAATTTTACTTTTATCTAAAAATCCTTGTCTTCCTTCTACACATGCTTAATTATTTTTCATAGAGATCACTTCACTAACACCTTAAAAACAGAAGAATTTCCTACACCAACAATATCCCTTCCAATGATAGTCAAATCATTAATCCAAGGGTCATGTTCCAAATTTGACATGGTTAATTTAATATTTCTTTTCTGACTCAAAGAATCATCTACATTATTTCCTTTTATAGGTTGGTAATGAATTATTAAATCATAATCTTTTACTATTTTTAATCATCTTCTATATTTAATGTTCAATTATTTATCGGTGAATATATAATTCAATCGTTTGTGCTCAACATATATTTAACATTTTATTCCATACAGATGATGCCTCAATTGTTTTAAATAAAAATCAATAGTAAGTAATTCAAAATCATGTGTAAGGTAATTTAACTCATGAATTTTCAACAGAAGTGACGCATGAACAATTACCATATCATCATGTATTAGGACATAACCAGGTCCTTTCAGTGAATAATCATTGTAGTAAAAAAATTCACCATTTTTGGATGGCATGGCCATGGTTTGAGAATTCACTAATCTTCTAATCAATTAAAGAAATAAATAATCACATTATTTTATCATGACGGACTTTAAAATATTTTGAGTAAAAATAGTTAATGTGATAGATAACCATGAAAAAAATTAAAAATACTTCTTGTAATAGAATTCTATACAAGAAAAACTGAAAATCACGGTAATATTTGTTGATCTTGGAAGCTCTTCAAAAACATTATTTTTAGTTGGAAAAATAGTTATGCCATCCTTAGATACAATGTGACCAAGGAATGAAATATTTTGTATCCAAAACTCACACTTTCTGAATTTATAATATAGTTTTTTTGGTTTATGTTTTTAAAAATATCCCCTAGATGAATTTTTTTCTCTAATTTACTATTATAATATATCAAAATGTCATAAATAAATAGAACAACAAACATATCAAAGAACTTATGGAATATTATATTCTTTATATCCATGAGTACCACAAGTGAATTAGTAAACCCAAATGGTGTAACATCAAATTAATAATGGCCATATCTATAAATAAAAACCTTCTTTATAATGTGTTCTTCCTTTACATTCAAATAATTGTACCCCAACATCTTGTCATCCTTCGAAAAATATTATGCTCTGAATAGATGATCAAACAAATAATCGATATGAAGAAATGGATACCTATTCTTAATAGTGATTTTATTAATGGATTTTCAATCAATGAGAAATCTCATTAAACTATTTTTTGATAAATATGTTAGGAGCACCACATGGTGATATTCTTGGGATAATGAAACTTTTATCTAATAACTCATGCAATTTACTCTTCAACTATAAAAGTTAAATTTTACACACTCGAAAAGGGGGATTTGAAATTTTATGAGCATGAAGAACTAGGTAAACTGTAAATTCAACTTCTCAATCAGGTATAATACCACGAAAAATATCAGAAAAAACAGAAGATAGTCAATTATCACTGGAACATCCAAAATCTAAACAGTTGCTCTATTTTCAACAATATTTTTTAGGTAGAATTCATTTCCATATTTTAAAAATTTCTCAAATTCATGATCTGTTATTAATAATAAGGGATCATTATTTTACACAAAATCATATTCTTTATGAAATGAAACTTCATTAACTCTACAGTCAATATTTTTATGATACACAAAAAGATAATTCGTAAAAAAAATTACATCAAACTCTTTTATTGGAAAAATGACAAGGTTTTTCTGGTAAACACATTCCATATACAAAGAAATGAATATTCTTATAATTTCGTTTTCCCTCAATATTTACCACGTATATTTTTACCATAAGTTTTTGATTAATTTCTTGAGGTGGAATTTTCAATTTAACCAAAAATTTGATGAGAAATAAAAGAATGTGTATACCCTGAATGAAACAACACAATGGCATAATCTACGTAAACAAACAATGTACTTGATACCAATTAATTTTATTTCCCAACATCTTCTGATGTAGTTTCAATGGATTCCACCACACCTTTATTATTATAGTCTTGTTGCTTCCCTTCATTCGAGTTCATCATTGTCACTCATTTTCATAATCACCCATCTCATTGTAATTTGAATGTTGTACTGACAATAAGTAATATTTTTACACTATTATTATATTTTATAGTACAATTATAAGCATTATGGCCCATTTTACCACATCAAAAGCACCTAATACAATTCAAAAGGCATTCTCTAGTGTTTTTTTACAACAAAAAACTACAAACTTAATTATCTTACCATCAGAATTTTTTAAATATTTTTTCACATTCACCTGCCACCTCGTCCTATTATTATGATGTTTTTAAAAGAACCCGTGATCATCTACAAAATCTATTTCAACCTTATCCACACATCAAAAAAGTTTTTCATAACAATTTTACTCACATAAACCCAAAACCCATTGATTTTTTTAATTTAATCATGAGTTGATGTGATTGATCTTACTATCAAGATAGCTTATGAAATTTGGAGCATATCTTTCCAATCGAGTGAGATTTTCTTCATAAGAAACCATAGTTTCATCCACTTCTATCAACTAAATGAATTGTTTTTCCATCCTCTGTCAAACATCCTAAGGAAAATTTTTCTCAAGAAACATATATTTGGATTCATTCCAATCTAGTGCATCCATCTCATCACTATCCTTGATATTTTTATCCATAAACCATCACATATAAACTTCACCTTTAAAATGGTAATCAAAAAGACTAACCTTTTGTTTCTCTAAGCACCGCATGACATCTAAAATTGTTTCTAGTTCTTTAATCCACTGTTCAACTAGAACATGGTCATATGATCTTATGAATGATGAGTTATTTTTCCTCTTGAAATGCTCCCCTACCAACATGATCCACTTTATTTATTTTAGATTATCTAACTCATGGATAAAAATATCATTTATATCATGATTCAGCTACACCATCACTACAACAAACTATTTAGTTCAGATTCTTACCTTCACAAGTAGCCGGTTTGGAAGTATTCTTTCCTCTGGAAGTTTTCCTACAATAGTTTCCTGATTTTCTCTATGGAAAACTATTATGTACTGAAATATCATAGATAAAGAAACATGGTAATCTGCAAATTATATATCATTTCAATTTGATATAAATGAAATAATAATTTATTCATATTTAATTAATAATGTCCAAACCCCTAAATTTATTTTAAATTCCCTATGATACCAACTATAAGACTCCAACCATAAAAATTACACAATATGAGTTTAGTCCATAATTAAAATATAGGGTCTTTTCCACTTTTGAATTTTATATAATTAGTAAAATATAAATATATATAATCACATAATCATACAATAGGATACTATCAAAACAATATTCATTATTTCCACCAAAGGAACCCCTTTTAAAAAATATTTCTTTTGTGGTAAAAATCTTATTGACTTACTCATTTCAATTACTCAGGATTATACAATGAGAATCTTTTTTAAAAACATAGTAATAGAAAAAAAAATTCAGTAAAAGATATAAAATAAGGAAATATAAATGTTTTTACATGAATACTATAAATCCATGAAATCAAAATTTTCACCCGTAAAACATAACCTCTTAAACATATATCCTGAAATCAAAATATTCATGAATAAGTCATAGAAAATATAAATCATAAATGTAACTGGTGTCATACATATGATACTTACATAGTAGCTTGGATGTCAATATAGGGAGTGACCTTTATGGTTACATTGGGAATAAATATCAATGTATATTCCCCAAATCGCTTAGGAAAAAACCTGTCACATAACTCCATCCCATTACCCAATGAATTGGATATATATAATTATCAAATCCACCATCAGTTTATCATGTAACTACCCATATTAATATGAAATCACCATAAAAAACAAAATCACAACACATAAATAATGCATAAATGAATATTAACAATTCCACATTGTAATCAAAAGATATAATTTCTATATATTTACATAATCAATCCCTTCTCAAAACCATTTTCACTAGAAAAATTAATGAAAATGTAAATATGGTATTTTTCCCTTTTAAATTACATTATTTCTTATAGAGGAAGACAAATCTCAAAGAACAGTTATAGTAGCAATGAAATCTTTCTCACCATATACATTAAAAATCAATCCATTTTTCATTTTGTATAGTAATTAAAAAACTCCATATAAAAATACTCTTAATGAAACATTTAATTAAATTCACGATATAAGTAAACGATATGAGATTCATAAATCATTTCCAACAAATTTTTTTGATGAAATAATCATGAAGTAGATGTTTAACCCAATGAATAGAAATTTTTAAAAAATTCCATTTCCCTGAGTCTAAATGGTCATGAATATTATTTAGCTTACTAAATAATAAACATAGGTTAATTTTTAATTTCTTGATGACATTTATTAGGATTATTATTTCTTTAAATCACATATTACAATGTTATAAATATTAAATAATTATTTGTGTTCAAAGAGTATATTTTGTTGATATTCATTTGTTGAGTCGAAAGTGAACATTGTGTGATGTCAATAGTCCATGTGGTCATATGAAAATTATCTACAATATAAAAAACATGATATGTTTATATTATATATTCATTATATATGTATTTATAATAATCGATAATGAAAAACTGAAAACACCATTCATGGATATGGAAGGTCGTACATACGAATGAATGTTATTTTATTTTGTCCAATTGTCCTGAAAGAGTAAAACAAAATAAAATGTATATAAAAATTTATACATGTATAATATTACATAATTTATATTATATATTTTTACAAAAAAATCAGCAATTCGTTCCATGTGATATGTGAACCAATCACATCATTTTGGGCTGATGATAGTCTACACGTCCCCAAACAAAGTTATCCAACAACAACAATATCGAAAGCATGAACATGTCTAATATTACATATAAATAATATAAAATAGGATATAATATAAATATTAAAATATTATTTTATTAGAATAATGGTATTAAAACCAACCATGATGGTGGTAATGGAAAAATATCAAAAATATTATTTATAGAGGCCATTAACCAATATAACTTGGACAACAATATAATTTCTTTGAATACGAGGAGGTAAGAAATTAAAGTAATATTATATATTATATTAGAAACATAGAAATAATGAATAAATATTATCATGGAGTTATCATTCATTGATGAATGAAGGGGTTTAAAAGAGTGAAGAAAAATACATAAATAAAGAGATGTACTTTGAGAAAATTATTTCTTCAATATTAGCTCTATTAAAGACCCATGAGGATCGTGGATTTGGTCATTCGGTTAGACGAGAAGCACTTAGACATGGGGAGAGTAAAAAGGATAAGATTGGTAAGAGATTTTAGAGTCTACAAAGATTTTTATTGGGATGAAATAATGTAGTGGGGAGGTGGTATTTATACTTTAGGTGTTTTGGGTTCAAGTGAATAATTTATTTACTATTTCATATTAAAATCCAACCATATAAATGTGGGATTAATTTAAAATACATTTTCTTTTAATTAATGTTTTATAGGATAATTCAGGTTGAATGAAAACCCAAAAAATCATTAAATGTTTTAGTTTCTTGGTATGTTAATCTTTTATCTTTTAACTATAACCCTTGTAAAAATGTAAATTTTACGAATGTAAATAAATGGTTTGCTATTGTAAAATTTATATACCTAAAATTAAAGTTGATCATAAATCCTTAAATGGATATTTTTATTAAAAATATTTAATCCAATTTAACTAATTATATTTTGTTATTATGGAAAATTTTATTTAAAATTAATACCGCAAACATCACGAAAAACATTTTTTAAAGTGAAACATTCAAAAGTGGGAAATATTTTTATATCTAATTTCATCTTTAAATTAATTCCAACAACCTAAATTGAATTTAATGATAAAAAACTAGTTTTGTTACACTATAAAAACAATAAATTGAAATTATATCTATATAAAATAATTAGATGAAATACAGATAGGAATTAAAATGCAGTATTTTCACCATTCATTAAAATATGAAACTTATTAAAATAATACAGAAAATTTATCCAAACTATCCTTTTTGTCACTATTACAAATAATATATATATTTCTTTCAAATTAAACATCTAAAATTTTCAAAAACTATATTTTAAATTAGATATTCATCAAAAGGATACAAAACTACTAATAAAAAATATTATAGCTTTTCTACCTAAAATTGGTTTAATTCTCATTTTAACCCTATGAAAAATTTTGGGTGAATATAAAAAAATTTAAATAAAAATTAAAAATATTATTGTATTTTCTATTAATTCCCTCTAATACAATGACTAGAAAATTTCTACTATTTTAAATAATAATATTAATAATGTAGTGTTTTTCAGTATAACTCAGTCTTGTGTGCAACATAAGAGTTCGGAGAAACACAATGTTGTGAGTATGGTATTCTATTTAACATTGTGACTCATATAAATTAAAGTTAATATATAATTTATTAATATTAATAAATATGATAATTCATTATTCTATAATTACTTTGGATGTTATGTAATGGCCCAGAACTCTCTAGTACATTCCCAAGATGAAATTTGGTGGTTGAGGTGTTCTGGGAGGTTAAAGAGACTCATCCCTAACACATTACCATATTTATAGTTCTGTGAACAATGTTTCTAATTTTATGAACTGTGTCATTGAAATAGTGAGTCTACAGTGTCACGGTATCATGGAAATAGAAGATGAACAATGTCATAGAAGATCTACATTGTCATGGTGTTACATAAATAGTGATTCTACAGTGTCACAGAAGATCTACAGTGTCATGGTGTCTGATAAATGGTGAGTCTACAATATCACAGTGTCACAAAAATGTTGAGTCTACAGTGTTTCCAGACCAGTGAGTCTACAATATTTCAAGAACTGTTTCATATTTCCTTAAACAAATTTCTTGATTTTTCTAGTTTAACTGATTTAATGTTTTATTTGACGTAAAAGGCATTCAAGGCCTTTGTTAAGGGATTTAAAGACTATTAAAAGACCATAAATCCTATATTAATTTATCAAATTCTCAGGATTCTTTTAGATGGTAAAATTGCATGGTTTAATGTGAACCACATTAAATGAAAAATCAAGCGTATCTGAAACCGAAGCTCCAATAAATATTATAAAGGGACGATATATATTCCTCATTAGTTCTTCCTACTTTTCCTCTAGTTCGAGATGCTCTATCATTTCCATCCTTCCTGTAGGAGTTGTACGTTCAAACTTTTCCCCAGTGGATTGGTTTTCCTCAATGTTCTTCTTGCTTCATGTGCACCCCCAATTTTGGTGCAACCAAGAAGTCTCCATGAATCTTCTATATAAGGTATTGTTTATCATCATTATTTTAGGATCATCTTCACCTATTTCTCCTTTCCATATTAATTCATGTGATATCCATGCTTCTAATTGTTTTTTGGGTTTTGGTTGGTGTGGTCGTGTCGCAACATCCTCGAGTGGATCCAGTTCTCAAGCGAGGAGGTGATCATGATATGTTGTGTGGATCATAATTTTATAATGAACGTTAGAACCATTTCAGGTAGTGGATTAATTTCTTCTATTTTCTTTTATGTTCATCCGTAGAGTTAAGATGCTTTAGCCCAGATGATCACAATGCAACTGACCTATAAAAAATTTGATCTGGATAAATAAATTGATATCGAATGTATTTTATTACCTAATTTTTTCTATATACTATTATATCTATTCTTGATTTGTATATTTTTTTCATGATGGAAAGTGGTAATGAAAATAAATCTAGAAATAATTAATAATTGTTTGACTAATGATAATGTGGTGTGTAAATGAATCTCATTCCTCAATTTGTAATTTTATTTTATTCAAATTGATCCAGTAAGCATATTTAATCAGTTTTTGTTATCTGACTATTTAGGTTTCCAGTAGTTGGAACCTATGTACAATAAATTGGTTAATGAACTGGTTGAGTGTTTAAATATAATTCCATGTAGGGTGCTATGTTTCCCACTTCCTTGCTTATGGGCCAAGATCCCAATAGTTATGATTTTTGTTTTCATGCCGCTTGTGTTGTGATATGATCCTAGATGACTATTTTGATATGTGGGGGAAGGGAGGCCCATTGGTTGTGGTAGCAGTTGAGACATAGAGTGGTGAGAGGCATTGGTTTATTCATGTGGGTGTCAGGGAGGAAACCATAGATGATGAAACTGGTTGGATGTGAATGTTTGGATGTTTTCTAAATCCTGTAGGTTGTCTTTCTATATTACATTGCCTACTTCTCAAGGAAACTCATCTTTCTTACCCATTTTAAGAAAAGGGGCGAAGACGCACTACGTATGCCATGTATATTCAGTGTTTAACATCATGGGGTAGGATGGATCTACACTCTTGATATAGGTGGAAAAGACTCGATGGGTAGATCAAATACTCACCGTGTTGAGACTCCTTGTGTTTAGTAGAATAGAATGTTTTTTCTAGAATGCCTAGAAATATGGGAATGTAATAATTTTGATTATAAATTATTGAATAGATAATGTTAACCTGTGGGGTTGGGGCTTGCTGGGAGGAAATGATGAGGTTGTAATTGAAAGGAAATGTGGACATTGGGTGTATTTTTAATGAAATATAATATGGACATCATTAATAGTTAACTAATTATTAAAGAATTAATTAACATAAATATCAATTTATGAAAAAGGAAATACTGTAATGTAATAAATCTATTTAAATGGTTGTGTTCTTATAAGATACATAGTCTTAGAAGTGGCAGCCAGATGACTGGGAGACATTATCTACAATTGACTATAAGAGTTGGTTATTCCCATAGCGTGGTTGTGAGCCATAGTATATTTTGTATGTTTTGTGTTTATATACTCTATTGCACCCTGTCAGTTAGGGAAAATGATACCCTGGGGATTCTAATCCCTAGGGGTGTTTTCCCCAACATTATGGTGGGAGGATGGATGGCTGACTATTCCTTTTTTTCTACACTCTCATCTATTGGTTGTTACTTGTGTTTGTAGGCACAATGGTTAGTTTTCCCTATATATGTGGGTAGAGGTCTGTAATTGATTGTGGTTATTCACACACATATATTCTGGATAGAGTTTCTTATATAATACTATAGGTGTAACATGTATAGGCTGTAATGACGTGAGGATCCTTATCGGTGTATGGGCTGTAGTGACTTGAGGTATAATTCCCGACATATGATACACGTTATGTGAGCTATGGTGGATCTTGAAAACTACCTAGTTAATTTATTTACATGAAGATAGTTGTTTTATGGAATAGGATGCATGTGGTCATGCTTCTCCAGATTCTTGTAGGAAATCCTTTTTTGGAGAGAGATTATTAGGACATTCGATGTTGGGGAAAAGAGACAAACAAGTGGGGAAGTAGTAGCGATGTACCCTTGAAATTATTTATTATATTATAAACTCTTCTATGTGATACTTGGTTATAGTAGAAATGGTGAGGCTGGGAACATAGTATACATGTTTTTTGATGAGTTTATTCCCATTTTTTTCATTTTCCATTAGCATGCTTTCTATACTTTTGCACGAGAGGATTTGGGGAGGATCGTACTGAGTATACTGTTATACTCACATTATGTATATATGAACTATTTTTCAGGTCACTTGGACTAGGAGCGAGATCAATATGGTATGTACTATCTAGGGTTTGGAGGAGATTTTCAGGCATGGGGTTGCTAATGTTTTTACTTAATATTGGGTACTTGCCGTTTTCCCCATTTTTAATTGTAGTGGTTTTTCATGACATTATATATGTGTACATGAGATTTATTTTATATTGTTGTCTGAGTTGGAGTTGGTTAGTGTCTGTCTTATATCTCTCTTTCACATGTGTTCACATAGAGGGAAATTCCTCCCATTTTTGGGGTTACATTACCCTCAGTGCTAGTCTCCTTCCCGGGGCCTACTATAGGTGGGACTCAGGGGTCATTATCTCCATTCTCACATTTTCAGCCCAAGAGAGGTACACATTGTGGGGACGGGGTCGTGACAGAGTCGTATCAGAATTGTAGTTGTGGGATAGGATGATGTTTGGTGGTAGGAAAAGGTGAGGTTTCACGGGTTGGTAGATAAATGGTGTCAGTAATGTTTTCAAAGTGATGTAAACTGTGGATACCAACTGATACATAGGTATTTATTTCCCCCTTTGATATGATGAATGGACCAATAAGTTTACTATGGCTACTAAAATAGGTAATACTAGTTTCATGGTAGAGACTTAGGATAGGATAATGCATCACTCTTATTTGGGTCTTTGTTTGAATGCTTAGACCTTTGGATAGGTTAGACTAAAATATACAAAAAAAATTAATTAATTAATATGGATTATTCCATATTATAGGATTATGATATCAAACTTTTTGTTATTTTATAGGTATTACTCTGAGGAAACTTCATCGTCTGGATCACATAGAACATGTCTATTATGTTGTTATAGTGAATCGTCGTAGGGTAGAGGTTGACAATAGAGACACATGGAGGAGGACACCCTAGGAGTTTCAACTCCAGAGTCTGCAGATGTACAGGGGCTCTGTTTCATATGCAGTCATGGAAGACTGGTTGGAGGAGTTTGAGATAGGATTCAGTTTGATCCATGATCAAAAGAAGCACTAGGTGTCCTTGGTTGTGACGATGCTATGTGGAGTAGTGAGGCAGTGGTGGTTCTTGTTTCTCGGGGATCACGAGGAGTTAGAAATATCATGGGAGATGTTCTGAGACAAGTTTAGAGTCAAGATTATTTCATCGACAGCAAAGGCATCCAATCCCCAGGTGCTTCATACCCTTCGTTAGAGGAGCTCCATTTTGTGAGAGTTTGTGATCAATTTTAGTAACCTTTTATGATATTCTTTAGACCTGTTTCTAGACGAGGACCCCATGGAGAAGAATTTCGAGTATCCTTTGCAAACAGATATCCAGCTCTAGGTCACCCCATTTATGCTGGAGACATATCATGTGTTGCTGGTGAGGGAAGAGGTCATTGAGAAGAAATTGTCCAGAAGTAGGTCGTCTTGAGAGGGGAGTCATCCTGATTCATCATGAAGCCGAGTTGTGGTATGAGGATCCCAATTTTCAGGGCAAAATAGTTTCTGTTTGTCCGAGAAGTTTTTCCCAGCCCTGAACATCTAGTTTCTCTTGGGGAATCAGCTCTCAGGCATATTCCAAGTGATCATGCAATTGTATTTCCTTGTGTATGGCAAGGTCATCAACTTCGAATGTTCTTGAACATTCACTAAAGTCATAATAAACCATGTGTTTGACTCCTATTTCCTCTGTTGATGTAGTTCCTGCTGAGGCAGTAGCAGCATTTTGGACCAAAATTGGATCAATATAGGGTAGATGGGGTAGGAAGAGGACAACTTAGTGATGGTCCTTATCCATAGAGAGCATAGAGCGGCCGTGGTGGTGGTCGTCATCAGGGTCAGGGAGGTCGTGGAGGATGACGTGGTTGACTTCATGCTCTAGCTTTTCCAGAATCAAGTTAGCTAGACTTTGTTCGAGGTACCATTTTCTTTATTTATACTTGATTTTATTTCTTTTTTGATTCAGGAGAAACAATGTCCTTCATATCACCTACCCTTGTCCATGCTTTGGGAAATGAGGCAGAGAGGCTTCCTGGGCCCTTGGCATTGACTACGCCCATTGGAGGTTGAGATGACTTGTATGAAGTCTGTAGAGAATTCAATCTAGTATTGGGGAAACACTGCTCATTGAATGATTTCTTATGTTTACAGATACAACCATATGATGTCATCCTTGACATGGATTGGTTGTATTCTTTTCAGGTTGTCATCAATTTATTTAAGAGGCAGGTGGTGTTCATTGATGTAGATGGAGAGCAAGTGGTGTTTCATGCCAAACGAGACCCTTGTATGGGTTTGAGGCATGTTCATTCCTTATCATCCATGATGGATGAGCAGATGCTGAGTTATTATGAGGTTCAGCATTTGGCGTTTCCTTGGTTCATATAAAAGTACTCTGATGTCTTTCGAGAAGAGGTTGTAGCATTACCCCCTCAACAAGAGATCGATTTTGGGATCACGCTACAACTAAAAACTTATCCTATCTCTCTTATCCATATTGGGTGTCCCCTTATGTGTTCGAGATCTATGTATACAGCTTGATGGTCTATTATAGTGCAGTTTTGTTTGGCCGAGGGTGTCACCATGGGGTGCCCCGGTTTTGTTCGTGAAGAAGGATGATGAGAGTTTGTGGTTTTGTATCGATTATCAATGCATAGACAAAGTGACAGTGAAGTATTTCTAAAATCTTCCATAGATATATGATTTAATCAACTAGTTGAAGGGTTCATGTTGGTTCTCAAAGATTCACAGGCCGTTAGGCTATCGTCATATGCATGTGAAGGATGAGGACATCCCAAAGACTAATTTTGGTTGTCGTCATAGGCATTTCGAGTCCATTGTAATGTCTTTAGGTGTGACAAATTCTCCAATTGTGTTAATGGGATTGATGAAAGTGGTGTTCTGTGAGTTCTTGGATAAGATTGTGTTGGTTTTCATTGATGAAATCCTTGTGTACTCCATCTATGAGGATTAGTATGCAGAGCATCTGCACGCCATTTTGGGAGTTCTGTATCAACAATAGTTTTTTGGGAAGTTGTTGAGGGGTGAGTTTTTGTCTAGAGATGTCCGTTTCTTGGGGCATGTTGTGTCCCGGTAGGGAGAAACAGTGGACCAGTAATGATAAAAGCTTTTATGTCTTGGGAATCCCCCTAAACAGTGGCATAGGTGCAATGTTTCCTTGGTCTCATAGTCTACTACAAGAGGTTCGTGGCTGATTTCTCTCAGTTTGCGACTCCTCTGACAGTATTTCCCATGAAGAATTAGGCATTCACGTGGACTAATAAATTTCAGGAAGCTTTAGAGTATCTGAAGAAGAAGTTGTTAAGTGCTCTAGCTCATTGTATTCTAGAAGAGGGTGTTCAGTTTGATGTTTAATGCAATACATCAAATATGGGGTTAGGTTGTGTTTTGATGTAGCAGAGATCAGTCATCTCTTATGGGTCTCGGCAGTTGAAACCCCCTGAATGTAACTATTCCACACAGAATATTGAGTTGGCGGCAGTGGAGTTTTATTTGATGTTGTAGAGACGTTACCTCATTTGAAAGAACTTTCTTATTTTCACCAATCATAAAATCCTGAGGTATATTTTCTCCTAACATGACTTAAACATGATACCACGTCAGTTGATGGAGTTCATACAATAATATGACTTTGAATTCATGTATACACCTGGGAAGTGGAATGTTGTAGCTCATGCACTGAGATAGAAGTCACATAGTGATGCAGTGTGTAAATCCGGTGATTCAAATAGAGTAATAGAAGAACATTCAGCATTATATCTCGATATGGGAGACGTTGGGGGGTAGAGGATGTCTTTTTAAGATGATGGGGTAGTCATATCCGGTGCAGCAGGTGGAAAAGTCCCAGTTGGGGGATCTAGTGGTGGATTTTTGGAGAGACATAGTTGTTTGTGGTGAGACCCCTTACAGTTTGTCTAAGGATGAAAATCACAGAGTGTAGTATCATGGAAGGCTATTGGTTCCTTTGTCGATGCATGATATAGTTCTCATAGAGTTCCATATTTCACCGTCAGTGGTGCATCCTAGTGTGACAAATATGTACCAAGGCATGAGGAGTCAGTTTTGGTTTCCAGGGTTGAAGCATGCAGTTGTATAGTTTGTGTCTTGATTTTTTTTCATCCAAATGGTGAAGGTTGATGACTGTGTCCCTGGTTGTCTTCTCTGGCCATTATAAATTAATAAATGGATGTGGGAGGACATATCAATGGGCTTTGTTACTAGTTTTCATCATGCTCAAGGAAGACATGATGCTATTTGGGTTGTATTGGATCGTTTAACAAAACTACCCCACTTCATAACGATCAAGGGGACATGCTCAGTGGAATTTTTATTGAGGAAGTATATGGAAGAGGTTTTGAGACTTCATGGAGTCCCAAGGATGATCATTTCTAATTGAGATCCTCATTTTACCTCAAGGGTGTAGAGAGATCTCTGGCATGCATTCTGTTCTCAACCATGCCTTAGCACTGCATTTTATCTAGAAAGGGATGAACTAATAGAGAATTATATCCAGACACTTGAAGACATGTAACCCTCCTTTGTACTTGATTTTGGAGGTTTTTGGATGAGTCACTTAACCTTGGTGGAGTTCGCTTTCAACAATAGAATTCAATCCACAATCGGAATGGCGCTGTTTCAAGCCTTGAATGGTCGACTGATATATTCTCTGTTATGATGGATTGGGGTCAGAGAGTCTGTGATTCTCAGATTGGAACTTGTATAGAGTACGAGAGTGATGATTTGGGTGATTTTATAGAGGATAAAGACAGCACGGGGTTGTTATAAATCATATGTTGTTCAAAGTAGGAGACCTTTGGAGTTTTATGTTGGGGATCACATGTTTCTAAATGTGACTCCCCATCGTGGGAAGTGATGTTTTGGTCATGGGAGTAATCTTTTTACCAAATATTTTGAGCATTTTGAGGTGTTGGGTCGTGTTGGAGTCATGGCATATTGAGTAGCACATCCCTTGAAGATGATCAGGATACACGATGTTTTACTTATGTCACAGATTCGTCATTATCTTCATATTGACTCTCACATCAACTATTGGGGAGAAATAAATGTTGATGGTGATGTGACCTTTGAGGAGAAACCTGTGGATATCCAATACCCTTAGGATAAGGTGTTTCACGAGCATTGTGTCCCCTTTGTTCGTGTCTTGTGGTGACACAGTGGTGTGGAGGAGATTACCTTGAAAAGCAAGTTGCAGATACGTACTCAGTACATAGAGTTTTTTTTGATGTTTATCTCTTTTCATGTAATGATGTTCTCTTTGTGGTTATATAACTTTCATGTTTGTGAGATGGATTTATTTTGGGTCTTTTTATGGCTACCTCTCTTTTGAGATGTATCTCAATGAGTGTTTGTTCAGACCCCTTTTATGTTACCTTTTTGGTTTGTTTTGGATTATTGAGGACAAGAATGTTTTGAGAGGTATCTGATGTAATGGCCCAGAACTCTCTGGTTTATTCCCTTTCTAAAATCTGG
Organism: Viscum album; assembly: GCA_963277665.1. Classification (NCBI taxonomy): domain Eukaryota; kingdom Viridiplantae; phylum Streptophyta; class Magnoliopsida; order Santalales; family Viscaceae; genus Viscum; species Viscum album. Next base: position 900,177,489 of record OY728138.1, read on the forward strand.
TAGTTGAGGTGTTTTGGTGGGTCATGGAGAGTCATCCAGAATAAATTACCCAATTTCTAGTTCTGTGAATAGTGTTTCCTGTTTTATAAATAGTGTTCCAGTGTCAGAGAAATGGTGAGTTTACAGTGCCACAGTTTCACAGAAATGTAAGATGTACAGTACCACAGAAGATCTATAGTTTCATGAAAGAACTATAGTGTCACGATGACATAGAAACTGTAAGTCTACAGTTTCAAAGTGTCACAGAAACAGAAGATCTATAGTGTCACAGAATATCTAAAATGTCGCGATCTCACAGAAATGGTGATTATACAATGTCATAATGTCACAAAAATAATGATTCTATAGTGTCACAGTGTCAAAGAAATGGTGAGTCTACAGTTTCACGGTGTCATAGAAATGGTGAGTCTATAGTGTTTCCAGGCAAGTGAGTCTTCAATGTTTCAAGAACTGTTTCATATTTCCTTTTCCAAATTTCCATATTTATCCATTTTCACCAATTTAAAGTTTTCATTTTTGTAAAACTCATTCAAGTAATTGTTTTAAAGGATTTAAGGGCGATTATAATACCATAACTTCAATATTAATTTACATAATTCTAAAGATTCTTCTACAAGGTCCAATCACGTGGTTTAATGAGAACCACATTTAATATTAAATCAAGCATATCTTAAACTACTACTCCATTAAATATTCTAAAGGGAAGAGTTATCTTTCTCCCTATTTATTACTCCTTATTCTTTGGTGTGAGATGCTCGAATTATTCCTTCCATCTAGTAGGAGTCATGCGATCTAACGTTACACCTTGGTTTCCATCAAAGTTCTTCTTGTTGCAAGTGCATCCCCTGTTTTGGTGTAACCAAGAAGTATCCATAAATCTTCGATATTTTTTATGATTTATCATCATTATTTTGAGTTCATATTCTTCTATTTTTTCTTTCTATATTATGGGATGTGATATCCTTGCTTCTAATGGAGTTTTTTTTGTTTTGATTGGAGAGGTTGTGCCACGACATCATCGGGTGGATGCAGTTGTCATAGGAGGAGACGATCATGATACGTTGTGTGGATCATTCTCGTATAACGAATGTTAAGAACTGTTTGAGTTAGCGTGTTTTACATGAAATGGTAGAGTTAGCATGTTTTATCCCATTCGATCACAGTGGAATTTACATATTAAATATTTGAAATGGATAAGTAAATTGATATCGATCATATGTTATTGCCTCTAGTTTTTGTAGATAGTGTTATATCTATGATTTCATTGTATAAAATTTCATTCATGATGGAAATTGGTAATGAATGTAAAGATGAGTTTAGTTAATAATTGTTCGATTAATGATAAAGTGGCATGTAAATTAATTAGGTTCTTCTTGTTGAAATTTGATGTTAATAAAATTTATACAGTAAGCATGTTTATCAATTTGGGATACCTTACTATTTAGGTATCCCGTAGTCGGAACCTGAGAATAATAAATCAGCTAAACAACTTTTTTTTATAAATGATAATTACATGTAGGGTTTTGAGTTACTCTCTTTTTTAATTAGGGAAAATTTCACAATGGGTATTATGTTTGTTTTCCTACAGATTGTGTTGTGATGTAAGCCTGGAAGGATGTTGTGATTTGTGGGGGAAGGGACACCCATTGGTTGTGGTAGTAATTGATTCCTAGAGTGGTTAGATGCATTGGTTTAGGAATGTGGGTGTCGGGGAAGACAACAGATATCATTAAACGTGTAGGATGTGAATGTTTTTATGTTTTCTTAATCTTGTTTGTTATTTATCAATTTCACTTTCCCCTCTACTCAAGGCAGTTGGTCGTGCTTACCCACCTTCCAAAAATGGGTGAAGACGTGCTGGGAATTACACATGCTTTCCATGTATAACACCTAGAGAAAGGATGGGTCTATGCTCTTGATATTGGCGGGAAAAACTCGACGAGTAGTTCATATACTCACCGTGTTGATCCCTCTTGTGTTTAGTAGACTAGAATGTTTTTCTTGAATTCTTAGGAAAATGGGAAAGTAATAATGTTTTTAATAAATGATGAATAAATGATGATAACCCATGGGTTAAGAGATTTTTGGGATATAATGCTTAGTTTTCAATTTAAACGAACAGTGGAATTTTGGTGTGATTCTAATGAAATATAATGTTGAAATAATTATTGGTAAATTAATGTTTAATGAATTAATTAACGTAATGTTACATTGATGGAAAAGGTAATGATGTAATGTAATAAAGCTCATTAAATGGTTGGGTGCTGATAGGATACCTAGTATTTGAAGTGGAATCTTGAAGTCCTACAGACATTATCAATAGTTAACTCTATGACTAGGATATTCAAATTGTGTGGTTGTTAGCTATAGTAAATTCTGTACTTTTTGTGTTTCTATACACTACTCCACCCCGTCAGTTAGGGCAACTGACACCTTGGGGATTCTGAGCCCAAGGGGATTTTTTCCCTAACATTCTGGTGGAAGGATGGATGGATGACTACCCCCTTTGGCACCACTATCTTCTCTTTCTTGTTACATGTGTTGGTAGGCCCAATGGATATTTTCCCCATATATTTGTTTAAAGTTATATAAAGGCTTGCGGTTATTCACACACATATTTTATAAATATAGTTACCTATGGACTAATTTTGGTGTAACATGTATAGCATGTGAGGGATTGAGGATCCTTACTTTGTGTATGGGCATTAATCAGTTGAGGTATAATGCCCGACGTATGATACACATTATGTGAGCTGTGGTGGCTCATGGAAACTACTAGGTTTCTTTGTTTATGTGGACATGGTGGTTTCATTGAATGAGGTTCATGTTGTGGTGCTTCACCCATGTGTTTGTAGGAAATCCTTTATAGAGAAAGATTCTTTGGACATGCAATGTTTGGGAAAAGAGGAAAACTAGTGGGGAAGTAGTAGTGGGGTACCCTTGATATTTATTATTATATTATATACTCATGTATGAGATACTTTGTGAGAGTAGACATTGTGAGGTTGGAACTTAGTATACTTGTTTAGGTGAACAGTTAGTTCAACTTGTTTTTCACTATTCTATTGAATGCTTTCTTTACGTTTTCACTATAGGCATCAAAGTGGATCATACTGAGTATACTATTATAATAACCCTATGTATATATAAACTATTTTTTCATGTCACTTTGAGTAGGTTAGAGATCAATCTGGTTTCTATTAGCTTGGGGTTTTATGAGCTGTTCGGGGTTTTGGTTGCTATCGTTTTACATTCTTTTGGGTACATGCATTTTTCCCCTTTTCATATGTAGTTGTTTGGAATGACATTATATATGGGTACATGGGATTTCATTTATATTATTGTCTAAGTTGGAGTTGGTTGATCTATTTATTATCTCTCTCTTTAGCATATGTTTTCTTATAGGGTAATGTCTTACATTTGTGTGTTTATTATACCCTCAGTGCTAGTCACCAAGTCGAGGCCTACTGGAGGCAGGACTCAGGGGTCATTATATCTCTTCTCACATTACAGGTCCTGGAGGGGTACACATTATGGGGGGGGGGGCATGACATGTTACATCATGAGATATGTACATCTGTGGATTCCATTTTATAAAATTCCGAACAAATCATTACATTAATACACCATCATTGACCATGTAAAATATAGGGTTTTCTTGAATAGTAATAACATACAAATGTAGGGTTGATATTATAAAAGTTTTCACAAACCTGTTGTTTCTTCCAAATTTAGGGTTTTTATTCCACAAATTGTCATCAATTTAGCTTTCATGGTTTGTATATTTTTTTCTTACAATCCATGGTTTTCTAAACCATGTGTAATGATTACAAATATAGAGTATGAATAGTGTATCCAGATTACTTAATAACATGTATAAAATACATAATTAAATATCCTATAATTAATTTAACAATTTCTGAAAGCTTCCAAAATAAGAATATTAATCTAAATATCATCTTGACATTTAGTTAATGTAACTTCATTAGTAACACACATATGGGTGTTTGTGGGAATTAAAATAAAAAATAATTTATTAACAGTTTTTAGTCGACACATAATAAAAATACCCCCCTTTTAATGTTCACATATCCTTTTAGAAATATCTTTACATTAAAAAACATCCGATTAATTTATATAAATAAATTTCATGCATAGTTCTCCCCCAATAAAATATAAATTTCATGAAAATTTTAACAATATTTGTCCAATATTTTCCCATATATTATCACCAAATTTATATATAAATCTATAAATATATTTATTTATAAACTATTTATTTATTACTATAAGGCCATAGCCTTCATCCATACTTAATCTTGAGTTATTACAAGATTAAACATTGTGGATCTTTTCAAGTTTAGAGTTTTAGAGAATTAGATCATGAAACTTGCATTACATTCCACATTTAAAAATAGTGGTTACATAAAAGACAGTATTCATTCTTCCCATCAACAGAAACATATTTAAAATAAATCATGGATTCTTTCTTGACACATCCTTGACACTATCATCACATCATTTACCTTTCCCTTGACCTGTGAAAAACATTTCAAAAACGTGGGATGAGCATAAAAAGATCAGTAAGGGTTATAAAAATATGGAAAGGAAACAAGAGTTCATATATACATAAGAATGAAATCATACTTTACCCAAAAAACATAGGAACTTTAACATACATCATCAAATCATGAATAAATCATATATTTCATAAGACATAAAAGGTAACTTGAGGCATTCATAGCATTCTTACGTAGGGAGTAACCCTCTTGGTTACGTTTGGAAAACCCACCACAGTATATTCCCTAAATCTCTTCAGAGAAACATTAAAGTTTCACTCCTTCGCGTTACCCAAGGAATTAGAGCTATATCGGGCTCACCCACCCTTAGTTTATCACAGAACCACCCATCTTCATAATAATTCCCAAGAACCTCAACATAATCATATCACATAAAACATGCATAAAGGAAACATAACATTTCCACCTTTCAATCACAAGATATCAATACAACACATTGATATAAAAACATTATGAAAACCATTTTCAATACCAAAATAAAGGAAAATTAAAACATGGCTTTTATTTTTCTTTTAAAAAAAGTTATGGCTTGTAGAGGAAGCCGAAATTCAAATAATGGTCACGGCGGCGGAGAAGTCGTTGTCGCCGCATACGTATGACAAAAACATTCCCTTTTGTCGTTTAGTAAAACGCTTCGTATAAAGAATGATTACTTTTGGATAAACATAAATGTCAAAGTGGTTTATACACCGTGTAAAAGAAGGTAGTGTAAAAAATAAAATATGCCTCAATGAAAGTAGATTGAGACGAAGCCCCATACAAAGACGGTATCCTTGGTTTAAGGAAAAATCAATTACATAATTATGTGTGACAAATGAATACACCAAATATAAGTGGATATAAAGTGTAAGATAATCAAAGGACATTCACAAATATTCAAAGGATGACATATTCAATAACTACATGTTGAACCCAAAGAAATCGAGATTGGGTTAAGAAGTTCCCTTGACAGCCTAACGACATCACATCAAAATGAGTTGATAAGAGATAAAAAGTGGTTCTCATCACATGGACATAAAATTTACATCAATAAGGATATATGAGAACATATCCCAACATAACAATATGTAAATTAAAAGACCCAGCAAAAGAAGTCTTTTAAAAAGAGGAGGGTGAAAGGTTCCCTTACCGACTTGGGTATCTTTCAAGACATACACCCCATGAAAGAAGGACAATGCATCATTGATGTAAATACTCATAAAAAAATTATATTACACAAAGATTAGAATATTGGGTAGTACATACACCACTCAAAGGAAATTTTGCAAAATGTAGCATAAATCTCACGGGAATAAAAGTTAGATGAAAAATCCCTTATGAAAACTCGGCAGCCTAATGACGCCACATAAAACTTACAAAAATGGATTGATGATATAAAATAGGTTATCTCATCATATTAACATAAATTTTATATAAATATTAATATAAAATAACATCCCCCAACATAACAAATATGAGATTAAAAGAAGTGACATAAAGGAGAGTACATAAAAAGAAAGAGAGAGGTTAGATCTCTTACGAAAATTCGGCAGCCTAATGGTGCCACTCAAAACTTCCAAAATGGATTGATGAGAGAGAATATGGTCTCTCATCACATAAACATAAAAATTACAGTAAGATTAATATAAAAGAACATCCCAATAACAAGAAAGATGAGCTTTAAAAGGAATGACATAAAAGAGTGTACTTAAAAATAATGAGAGGAGTAGGATACCTTACCTCGGGTCCGACTTGACTCGATCGTTCTTTAATATCCTGAATAATAAACTTGAGTTAATTTCTACATCCTTAAGAACCATTTTTCAAGTTCACTATTCCTTTTATATCACTTATTACCAGGTCATGAACACTATGTTATTATTTAAGTTAATAAAGGTCGTTTTAACGATCATTGGTACTTGAGTCAAAAAAAATAAACACTTTATAATTAGAAGTTGTTCATGTGTTAAAATATCCATTATATCCAGAATTGTATTCATGATGTAGATATCATATATATAATATATATCCAGTATATTCATTCTTTTATAATATTACATTACATTTAGAGTTAAGAAATGAAATGCACCGTTCATGGAGACGGTAAGCCGTACGTACGTATGAACGCTACTTCCATTTCTATTTCATATTTAATTGAATTAAAACATAATGATACATAATATTATTTTAATTCCAGTATGGTATCATGTATAATATCATTAAATATATCCTTTATACATACCACATATGGTATTAACTAATCAAATCACTTTGAGGGGGCGGTAGTCCGCACTTCCTTAAATGAAGATATCGCGTTTACCCATAATGGAAACCATAAAGGTATGCCATAAATGAAAAATACAGAAGCTTAAGTAAAACAAAATCATATTATATATCATATATAAATATAGTGTCATCTTAATGGCCACCTTTGAAGGTGTTAGAAGAATGTTGAACAATCATCGTTTCGGGAGGCAGAAATTCGCCATCCACGGAAACAGTGTGTTCTTTAACCATTATATGTAGGTGTGTGTAATTTTAGCTCGAATAATTATTATAAAAACATACTAGTATATTTAAGATACTGGATTTGTTACAAAATAAATGAATAAAAAGAGTTTAGGGGGTTGGAGAAGAAAAATAAAACAAAAGGACACAAGTGAAGACATTACCTTTAAATCGGGTAACTTCCTTTGATTTGAGTTGAAAGGCTTCCTTGGAAAGGATTCTGCCCAAAGTGAGGCTTCATGGAGTTAGATAGGGATGTGTAGAGATGAAATGGGCAGAGGTTGGCCGAGCCAAAGGCTTGAGAGGTGTGGGTAAGGAGGTAGAGGTGGGGGCATTTTATAAGAGGAGAGGAGGGGCACTCTTGGAATGTAAGCAAATGTTACTTTATTTGAAAATGTGTTTCGGATTTAAAAGGTCCCACATTGATATAATTCGTGGTTAAGGTGATAAGGGTTCTAAATCCACCCATAAAATAGGTTTTTTACATGTGTAGGTCTTATATATTACATTATCTTTCCATTTTATTTAAATCGTTAAATAGTGAGGTCATCGCTGCATCATCATGATGTCATAAATAATTTAATTTATTTAATGTCTAAAAATTATAAAACAAATACTTTGATATAGGAAATATTTTTATCTTACCAATAACTATTTATAGTCAAAACTCTGACTTGTATAACCCCATGTAAAAATTCTTTTAGTAAAACATCTCAGGTTTGTCATTTTTACTTTAACATTAAATAAAAAGGTATTTATGTCATTTTCCAACCAAAGTGGCTCCATGGGGTCCCCAAGATGACCCATGGATTGTGTTGTTCTTCCATGACACATAAAATGAGGGTAGGACATGTTTCTAGGTCATTTCATTTTATTAAAACATTATTCTTACCTTAAACTACACTAATTACCTCTAATCGCGATTAAAAACTTAATAAGTTACTATTCACCAAAAAAATTATTTTAATCTCATTGAACCAGATTTTACTTCTTAATGAAAACCATGTATGTCAGATTTTTGAAATTCAAAACTCAAAGGTGGACAAATTTCATTTAAACGGAAAATCCGTTTTTATAAGTACCACTTAGAGGTTTCACTATTCATCAAAAATTGAAATTTTTTAGAAAATTACCAAAAATTAACCCTAAGCTATATTTGATATTCCGAATTCAAAAATGATTTCTATTTTACAAAATTCAAAACATATAATTTGAATTAATTAATTTAATAATTAATTCTCGCTGTCAAAACAAATAGCGTGTTTTTATGAAACAAAATGTATCAAAAGATTGACACTAGTTTAAGTCTGATTTCAAAGTGAAATTAATTCCATCAACCAATATTGGATTAAATGGTAAAAATATATTCTAATTTCACTTTAAAACCAATTCAAAATATAATCTAATCATATAAATAAATTAGATTAAAAATAGGTTTTGAATTAAAATAAAACATTTTTCACTATTCATTAAAAATTGACCTTTTTCGGAAAAATACCAAAAATTAACCCAAGGTAAATTTCAATGTCCCAATCATAAATAATATGTTTATTTTGAAAAATATAGCTTATAAAATTGTCAAAAGTTTGATTTAAGAGAAATGGTTTGCCATCAAAAGGTAGTAAAACAATCTTTTAAAAATACTAGTGTATTCAATGCTTAAGATGGGATTTATTTGTATTTTAAGCCTCTAAAATTTATTGGATAAAAGTAAAAATATTTAACAAACATATATAATCATATTTCAGTTGTTTCAATTCATTCCTGTCAATACAACAGCTAGGCATTAACTACCATTTAAAATAATATTATTTTATTATTAGAGTGCAACGTAAGATTCCAATGGAACTCATTGTTGCATATTGGGTAAGCCATCAAGAATAGCATTCCATTTAAATTAATATTGAAATTTTATTCACAAATAGGGATAAATATAAAAATGTCATATTCTTTATTAACCTGGGATGTTACATCCTTCCCCTCTTTTGGGAATTGTGTCCTCGCAATTTTAAAATTGAGCTTGGAAACATCCTTGAAAGTCCCACATCGGAACAAGAGTCGGTAAAATAATCACTTTAAAATAAAGAAAGATAAGTACAGTGGTCACCCGAGTTAACCCATACTGGGATTCCATATAGAAAAACATGGACATGGAAGAAAAAGCAAAGGGTCATGTTCTTGAGGGATAGTGACAATAAACATGTCTAGTAGAATTTTAACCATAAGAAAATCACAAACTTGTGATGGGTTAAACGGTATTCGATTCCCTAGTAGGAAAAGTTAATAGACAACATTTTTGTTTTATGTTACTTTTCATTGAGGAATTTATTCATAAGGAAACATAATCACTTATCATGTTTACTTTCAACTTTTACTATATTCCTTAATCAAACTCATATTGTTTTCCAAAAGATGAGTATTTAGGGAGACTTGTTCGCATTAAGAGTATTATAATCAACATCTAGAGAATCAATTAATCCACCAAAGAGAACTATAAACTTCCCATGTCTTTAGGCTTTATCCAAAACCAAAACCAAAAAGGTTAGTACAAGGTCAGATAATCCAGAAAAGGATAACCATTTAAAAATAAAATCTATGCTTAATCTCCAAAATTTGTCCAACAAAACCCAAAGTTCAACGAGGACCTTCCAAGAAACAATTTGTCCATAAAATTCTTCAAAGTAAACCAATCTAAGATTGAAACCCAAATATTTGAAGGATTTAGTCACATAGTCTTCCAAGCTAAATCGTATCATTTATCTCCAAACAACATCAGTTGCTCTTAATGTCTCGTATTGAAAATTAATTAACATAATCACATATCCTCTATGATATGTTAATAAATTTCCATAGATAACCCAAAATCAACTTACTCTTAATTAATAAAATCATCTAACTAAAAAAATAAGTCAAACTAACCAGGGACTTCACGTAGTCCAGTGGTAGGTGATTAATACCAGTCGCACTTTGGTTGTGGGTTTGATTTCTACAGCTTTGTCCGGCGTGACGGGTTGTCACATGGTCTGTGTGTTTTCCTTTTTCCAAAACTATATAATTCTGAAATCATTCCCCAAAAAGAGATAAAATCATCAAAAATAACCATAACATAATTTAACCTCAATTTTATCTCATGCCTTTCACTTCCATCATAACATATAGTAACCCATAATTACCTCAAGATTAAGGATCATATAAACCCAAATGGTTCTTTATAACTATGTCCACAAAAGAACACATAACTATTCCTTGAATAAAAATTTCATATATTAAACATCAGGGTTACACATACTATAAAAAGTCTTCTAATGTAACCCCATCATCAAAAGAGACTTAATACTCTTAAGAATTTCACCATAACTCTTGAAGCCCTTATATGTTGACATCTTACTCATTCAACATTCTTCATGATCCATTAACCATTCCTTTCCAACTTATTCTGAAATACTTCTTTCCTACAAACAAAATCATGAATCATATCCTAAGATTCAAAAAAAAGAAAACAATAGTTATGAAATAATCCATACCTTTGATTGGTCATTGTCAGTTTCTTCATCCTCAATTGGAATGGCATTAGGTATTGGTAAACAAACATTTGTATGATCTTGGTGATACCATTCACGAAAATTCTTCATAGGACATGTGTTTTCATAATTACCATGCACACCACATTTAAAACATTCAATTGATCCCTTAGAAATAACTTCTTTCCCTTTCCTCGAGTCAACTGGATGCTTCCTCTTTCCATGGCAGGTTCTTTCTTTATGACCATCATTTACACATCTATAGAATATTTCTGTCCCTTTGAAACATTTTCCTAGGAGTTTCTTTCCACATCATTGACACATAGGTTTTTGAACACACTTACCTTTATGATTATTACCTGTACTTCCGTAGGGATTTTTTTCTTGCATATATGATGCCTTAGAGAAATCACCAAGGTTTAGGTGGTCAATCATGACTCCAGATAGTTGGTTGAGGATAATCACAAGAGTTCTCATTGCAGCTCCCATATCATTCAGTTTCTTTCTCAAAAAACTATCACAGTTTCCTTCACATCCACTATTACTTTGGTGCCTCCTAGATCTAGCCATTTACTAAAACCAAAAAGGTCTGTGTGAGTATATCAAAAAAACCATCATGTACTAATGAGGAAGATAAAAACTATGATATGCTTACTCATTCACTTTTTCTAAAACTAGGACTCTTTCTGAAATACTAACCATTATGGTAATGCCACTTATGCTTCAAGAATACCCTAACCTCTAATGTTATCTAAACCTACCTCTGATACCAACTATAAGGCCCCAGCCTTAAACCTTACTTAATCTTGAGTTATTACAAGATTACACATTGAGGATCTTTTCAGGTTTACAGTTTTATAGAATTAGATCCTGAAACTTGCATTACATTCCACATTTAAACGAAGTGGTTACATAAAAGACAGTATTCATTCTTCCCATCAACGGAAACATATTTAAAATAAAACATGGATTCATTCTTGACACATCATTGACACTATCATGAAATCATATACCTTTCCCTTGACATGTGAAAAACATTTCAAAAACTTGGGATGAGCATAAAAATCTCAGTAAGGGTTATAAAAATATGGAAAGGAAACATGAGTTCATATATACATAAGAATGAAATCATACATTACCCATAAAACATAGGCACTTTAACAAACATCATCAAATCATGAATAAATCACAGATATCATAAGACATAAAAGGTAAATTGAGGCAATCATAACATTCTTACGTAGGGAGTAACCCTCTTGGTTACGTTTGGAATACCCACCACAATATATTCCCTAAATCACTTCGGAGAAACATTAACGTTTCACACCTTCGCATTACCCAATGCATTGGATACCTATATCGGGCTCACCCGCCCTTAGTTTATCACGTAACCACCCGTCTTCATAATAATTTCAAGAACCTCAACATAATCGTATCACATAAAACATGCATAAAGGAAACATAACATGTCTCCCTTTCAATCACAAGATATCAACACAACACATTGTTATAAAAACATTATGAAAACCATTTTCAATACCAAAATAAAGGAAAATTAAAACATGGTTTTTATTTTTCTTTTAAAAAAAGGTATGGCTTGTAGAGGAAGCCGAAATTCAAATAATGGTCACGGCGGCAGAGAAGTCGTTGTCGCCGCATACGTATGACAAAAACATTCCATTTTGTCATTTAGTAAAACGCTTCGTATAAAGAAATTTTCCTTTTGGATAAACGTAAAAGTCAAAGGGGTTTATACACCGTATAAAATAAGGTAGTGTATAAAATAAAATATGCCTCAATGAAAGGAGATTGAGACGAAGTCCCATACAAAGACGGTATCCTTGGTTTAAGGAAAAATCAATTACATAATTATGTGTGACAAATAAATACACAAAATATAAGTGGATATTAAGTGTAAGATAATCAAAGGACATTCACAAATATTCAAAGGATGACATATTCAATAATTACATGTTGAACCCAAAGAAATCGGGATTGGGTTAAGAAGTTCTCTTGAAAGCCTAACGACGTCTCATCAAAATGAGTTGATGAGAGATAAAAAGTGTATCTCATCACTTGGACATAAAATTTTCATCAATAAGGATATATTAGAACATTTCCCAACATAACAATATGTAAATTAAAAGACCCAACAAAAGAAGTCTTTTAAAAAGAGGAGGGTGAAAGGTTCCCTTACCGACTTGGGTATCTTTCAAAACATACACCCCATGAAAGAAGGACAATACATCATTGATGTAAATACTCATAAACGAAAGTATATTACACAAAGAGTATAATAATGGGCAGTACATACACCACTCAAAGGAAATTGTGGAAAATGTAGCATAAATCTCACGGGAATAAAAGTGAGATGAAAAATCCCTTACGAAAAATCGGCAGCCTAACAGCGCCACATAAAACTTACAAAAATGGATTAATGAGATCAAATAGGGTATCTCATCATATTAACATAAAGTTTATAGAAAGAGGAATATAAAATAACATCCCCTAACATAACAAATAGGAGCTTAAAAGAAGTGACATAAAGGAGAGTACGTAAAAAAAAGAGAGAGGTTAGATCTCTTACGAAAATTCGGCAGCCTAATGACGCCACTCAAAAATTCCAAAATGGATTGATGAGAGAGAATATGGTCTCTCATCACATGAACATAAAAATTAATGTAAGATTAATATAAAAGAAAATTCCAATAACAAGAAAGATGAGCTTTAAAAGGAATGACATAAAAGAGTGTACTTAAAAAGAAAGAGAGGAGTAGGATCCCTTACCTTGGGTCCGACTTGACTCGATCATTCTTTAATCTCCTGAATAATAAACTTGAGTTAATTTCTACTTCCATAAGAACCATTTTTCATGTTCATTATTCCTTTTATATAACTTATTACCATGTCATGAACACTATGTTATTATTTAAGTTAATAATGGTCGTTTTAACGATCATTGGTACTTGAGTCAAAAAAATAAACTCTTTATAATTACAAGTTGTTCATGTGGTAAAATATCCATTATATCCAGAATTGTATTCATGATATAGATATAATATATATCATATATATCCAGTATATTCATGCATTTATAATATTACATTACATTTAGAGTTAAGAAATGAAATGCACCGTTCATGGAGACGGTAAGCCGTATGTACGCATGAACGCTACTTCCATTTCTATTTCATATTTAATGGAATTAAAACATAATGATACATAACAGTATTTTAATTCCAGTATGGTATAATATATAATATCATTAAATATATCCTTTATACGTACCACATATGGTATTAACGAATCAAATCATTTTGAGGGGGAGGTAGTCCGCATTTCCTTAAATAAAGATACCGCGTTTACGCATAATGGAAACCATAAAGGTATGCCATAAATGAAGAATACAGAAGCATACGTAAAACATAAACATATTAGATATCATATATAAATATAGTTTCATCTTAATGGCCACCTTTGAAGGTGTTAGAATAATGTTGAACAATCATCGTTTCGAGAGGCATAAATTCGCCATCCACAGAAACAGTATGTTCTTTAACAATTAGATGTAGGTGTGTGTAAGTGTAGCTCGAATCCTTCTTATAACAACATACTAGTATATTGAAGATACTGGATTTGTTGCAAAATAAATTAATAAAAAGATTTTAGGGGGTCGGAGAAGCAAAATAAAACAAAAGGACACAAGTGAAGACATTACCTTTAAATCAGGTAACTTCATTTGATTTGAGCTCAAAGGCTTCCTCGGAAAGGATTATGCCCAAAGTGAGGCTTCAAGGAGTTATAGAGGGATGAAGAGATATGAAATGGGCAGAGGTTGTCCGAGCCAAAGGCTTGAGAGGTGTGGGTAAGGAGGTAGAGGTGGGGGCCTTTTATAAGAGGAGAGGAGGGGCACTCTTGGAAAGTAAGAAAATGTTACTTTATTTGTAAATGAGTTTCGGATTTAAAAGGTCCAAAATTGATATAATTCGTGTATAAGGTGATATGGGTTCGAAATCCACCAATCCAATAGGTTTTGGACATGTGTAGGTCTTAGATATTACATTATCTTTCCATTTTATTTAAATCGTTAAATAATGAGGTCATCGCTGCATCATCATGATGTCATAAATAATTTATTTTATATAATGTCTAAAAATTATAAAAAAAATACTATGATATAGGAAATATTTTTAGATTTCCAATTACTATTTATAGTCAAAACTATTACTTGTATAACCCCATGTAAAAATTGTTTTAGTAAAACATCTCATGTTTGTCATTTTTACTTTAACATTAAATAAAAAGGTATTTATGTCATTTTCCAACCAAAGTGGCTCCATGGGGTCCCCAAGTTGACTAATGGATTGTATTGGTCGGCCATGACACATAAAATGAGGGTAGGACATGTTTCTAGGTCATTTCATTTTATTAAAACATTATTCATACCTTAAACTACACTAATTACCTCTAATCGCGATTAAAAACTTAAGAAGTTACTATTCACCGAAAAAATTATTTTAATCTCATTGAACCAAATTTTACTTCATAATGAAAACCATGTATGTCGGATTTTTGAAATTTAAAAAACAAAGGTGGCAAAATTTCATTTAAACAGAAAATCAGTTTTTATAAGTACCACTTAGTGGTTTCACTATTCATCAAAAATTGATGTTTTTTAGAAAATTACCAAAAATTCACCCTAAGCTATATTTGATATTCCGAATTCAAAAATGATGTCTATTTTAAAAAATTCCAAACATATAAGTTTCATTAATTAATTTAATAATTAATTCCCGCTGTCAAAACAAATTGCGTGTTTTTATGAAACAAAATGTATCAAAAGATTGAGAGTAGTTTAAGTCCAATTTCCAAGTGAAATTAATTCCATCGACCACTATTGGATTAAATGGTAAAAATATATTCTAATTTCACTTTAAAAACAATTCAAAAGATAATCTAATCATATAAATAAATTATATTAAAAAGAGGTTTTAAATTAAAATACATCATTTTTCACTATTCATTAAAAATTGATCTTTTTCGGAAAAATACCAAAAATTAACCGAAGGTAAATTTCAATGTCCCAATCCTAAATATTATGTTCATTTTGAAAAATATAGCTTATAAAATTGTCAAAATTTTGATTTAAAAGAAATGGTTTGCCATCAAAAGGTAGTAAAACAATCTTTTAAAAATACTAGGGTATTCAATGCTTAAGATGGGATTCATTTGTATTTTAAGCCTCTAAAGTTTATTGGATAAAAGTAAAAACATTTAACAAACATATATAATCATATTTTAGTTATTTCTATTCATTCCTGTCATTACAACGTCTATGCGTTAACTACCATTTAAAATAATATTATTTTATTATTAGAGTGCAACGTATGATTTCAAAGGAACTCGTTGTTGCATATTGGGTAAGCCATCGAGCATAGCGTTCCATTTAAATTAATATTGACATTTTATTCAAAAAAAGGGATAAATATAAGAATGTCATATTCTTTATTAACCTGGGGTGTTACAATTACCTTATAAAATACATATATTTTTCCACTAATATTTATTCCACTTCTTGTTGCATTGAAAAGCAATTATGAAACTATTTATAGTATTTTCATCAAAGAGAATAACAACCATATTTAAAAAAATTAGAAAAAACAACAAGAAGATATTGAATTTCAATAATATAAAAAGATGAACAAGGGTCATGTTTTTTGGAAGGGTTGGATGTATCATCTATTGTTGATAGATAACATATTTTTACTCGCAATGGCATTTTTTAAAAACTATTGTTGAAATAGAAATTTATTTAGTATCTTCACATGAATTATTAAGAGCTTTTAGATCGTCGTTCACCAATAATATATCTTGATTTAAAATATTAATATTGAATAGAATATCTGCTAAAAAATTCCACCATTTATCATATGAGGTAAAAAAACTTCTGGTTCTTCAAAACCATTGACATCATTATCTTCTCTGGAAGAATTTTACAATTAATACATAATAAAAAATAAATTTTATTAAAATATATTTGAGAAGAATTACTGCTATTATTATTTTTAGAAATAATTTTCATTGAACATGATGTACAAGATCACATTATTTTTCCCTGACAAGTTTCTTCTGATGAATTTTAAATTAATATTTCATATATGAAAGGTGAAATATTAAATAGTTTCTGAGAAGAAGATTATATGGTTAAAATAGTAAGATGATGCATTTAATTTTTACAATTTCATGAATATGATTCATATTCTAATGCCAAAAATAAATATTGTTTATTTTATATTTTAATCATATAAATAAATTTTTATATAATAAATCCATTCTAGAATGAGAAAAAATGTAAATGAATAAAATCTATATGAAAAATAAATTTGAAAATGAATATTAGTCGAAATTTTAATTCAAATATATTTTTTAATAATATTTTTGATATATAATCATGTACTACACAATATATAGATTATATTTAATGATAGTGATAGATAAACCAATGATTAAAAAATAATATTTTTGTAATTTTGTTATATACATCAATATTAATTTTCATAAGAAATGTTTTAACAACTAGATTCAAAGAGTGTGATATAATTTATTCATTAATAATAGAATATATGTAACCCCCTCTGATAAATAGATATAGATTTTAATAAAAAATATAAAAACAATTGGAAATAAAATACTTCATGGATTATCAGTTTTGGTTATAATGAATTTTTTGGTTGAAATATACTTTAGAGATTATTAATCCTTTAATAAATTACTGAATATAAATTTTCATATAATTTTATGGAAAATAGTTAATCTTTTAAGGATGTAGTATAGAGGTGTAAACATGAATAACATAAAATCAAGGTGTCTTTTGGTAACCCTGTTCATTTTGGTTGAATAATGAGAGTCATTTATGTTTTAGGAAACCTGGTCTATATATTTTGAGTAGAATTTTTACAATTAAAGTCATATAATTATTTTGAATAATTTTTTTTAAAAAAAAATAAAATTCATATTTTATAAATTAAAAATAGTTTTCATAGTGTCTATTTTTTTTATAACAATATTTTTATTGTAGATATGATCTTTCATCCTGATCTAGGACAAAAAAATTTCCTATATAATTTTTTTTACTAACACTACCAACAATATGATTTCTATTATGAATTTTTTTCACAAGACGTTGATTTAAATAATTTTTTACAATGATAAATTTAATATAAGGTTTGATTAGATTATTTAATTCATTCAAACAGTCTTTCAATTTCTTATCATGATGAGCATAAGAAATTATGGAAAATGGGACCTTAAATATTTAATTTTTTCCAATAAACCCTTTTTATAAATTTAAAAATCCTCATAAAATTTTCTATTTGCATTATGTTATTTCATTATGTATTCATATTTATAATTAATCACAGTTAAGTACTATTAATAGTCATTAAATTTATTTTTTTAGAAATAGAGCTTTTTGTGTATGATGATTGTACCTGATTAGCATGAGAGATATGATATAGAATCACAATATTATTTGTGTACTCAGAATCATTTCTATTGGTATATTTTTCATTGGAATCATACTAATTATACCAAATATCCTGAATATTTTTTTTAAATTTTCTTAAAAAATTTGATTTCTTTTGATTTTTTATCAATCAATAGTTAAATTTTGTTGGACCTTTGGCATATCATTCATAAAATCTATATTTTTATAATCCCCTTGTTTATTTTTGTTTTTTTACAAATCATTTAGAAGGTCCAAATAACACATTACTAGAATCTGGATAACTAGAATTATATGATTCTTCTATTGTATTTTTAATATCAATATATTCATATTTGATGAAAATAATATTTTCAACTTCGGCATACATCCCATATTCATACCTTATCAAAGTACCGTTCAGTTCAGGAATCATCAATTCATTCACTATTATGGATTGGGATTTAATAACTGATAATACATTCCAAAAAAGGTAAAACTCTAAAAAAAGTAATTAATGGTTATATTATTTACATAGATCACCCAATGAATGTGTATCATTGAAATATTCAATCAATATTCACTTAATATTAGTAATTATGTAATACCCTATATTCTAAGAAATGTAAAATTTATATTTTTAATTAATTTATCACAATTATCTAACATTTTTTATTCATAAATAATAAATAGAGAGGGATGATTTTTTAAATTATCACACAGAGAAACTCAGTTATTTTCAATATTTATTTATCCATAGAAAATATATTTCCATTATCTTTAATTTAGATCATATCTATTCTCTTAAACATTCTTCCATTTTTATAGATCATCATTATAAAATTAATGAGGCAATAAAAAAATTTAATAAATAGTTATTCTATGTGTTTTAAAAAAATAATTATTTGTGCTTTCCATCATCCAAACTTCTCACCATTATAGTTAGAAGAATGAATCATTTACATAAATTCTCTAAGATCATCTATTTTTATATTCTTCTTTGGAAGAATATTTATCTCAATACTATTAGAGTGAATATTTTATTCAATATTGCATAAGATAATAGTCTTATGATTCTAGTTATTGAATCTCTTATTTAATACAAATTGTTATTATAGGGTAGAAAAAACGTAATATTAATTAATTTTTAGGAAGTGATATTTCCAATGAATCCCATCATATGATACCAATTGTTAGATCATACTGGATATTATGATGAAATAGAAGGGTTGAATTTCTTTTATTCATTTTTTAAAATTTCATAACAAAACTTTTTATATTTAGTGATTATTTCATTCTATCTTACAAATTACTGAGAAGTGAAAAAAACATAATTTAAAGAAAAATGTGATGTATAATGGTTCATGGAACAAATATCCCTATTTACACTCCACCAATTCCCTCATAAAGATCATGACCTTTTTACTGGAATGTACATTTCTTTGTGAATTTTACAAGTGAGTATATACAATTGATAGTTTGGAAATACTACAACTACTAGCCATTCTAGATATTTAAAAATAAATAAATAAAATCATAGGTCAGTTTGAGAAGATGATAGCCCACCATGAATGAGGTTATGTAGTATATAAATCATTAAATATACTAAATTTGATTTATTAAAAAATAGATATCACTTAATATTAAAAAACTATTATTTTTAAACGATCATCAACAAAAAATAGAATTGTTATCTATTCTTCAATGTAAAATAAGATTCATTTAACAATGATATATAAAAGACTAGGTACATGAATAAGCTTGTATGATTCGAAATTGTAACTCTATAAAATGGGGATTTAGATAGAAAAGAGGATTTTACAATGAGAAAGAGTAGAAAAAACTGCAACCCAAACAAAAAAGGATCAAAACATGTATGTCCAAAAGGTTTATCTATGAAGGAAACCACACAAAACATTTAATGTTGGAAAAATATTTTTTGATAAAAATATCAATATAATTGAAAGATAGATATCTCATTATTAATCATATCTTTCAAATAGCTTCAAATTAAACCACTCTAGAAATACCACAATATAAATTTTTTATATTTTAAATCAAATACTTTAAAGAGTGTTTATCTTCCACTAGAAACTGGAATAATTTAATATATTGTGCACGAGTCATTGAATATTCATTAAAAAATCTTAGAAAAATATTTACTTATCGAGATACCATTATAGAGAAAAAACAAAATATCATAAATTTAAAACATTATATTTAACCAATTCAAATGTAATTTTTTTTAGAAAATTAAAAAATTTAAAAATTATGTTTGATGACCTACATTTTATACAAATTTAAGGTTAATGACGAATACATTTCTTCCTAAAACATATGGTTTCTTCAAAACATATGTCTATGGATCCCGCCTTTCATAATAACATTGAATTCGTGATCTATAATATTAATTTCAAATATTGGGTTCCCAATCCATATTTATTTCTTAAAAATTTTATGTATGAACAAAATTTAATGATTACACACAAAAGTACCAATAAAAGTTAATTAAATATAATCCCATAAATTTAATGACTTGATAATCTTCCAGAATAGAAATAATATTTTTAAATATGAACCATAAATTCAGAGTTGGTAACTTGATTTGAAACATAAATTTCAGTGTTTTTAGCATCCAAATAAAAAAGTATGATATTTGAATTAAAAAATTGTCAATAATAAATCACATAGTCAACATGATATGGTGATCAAAAAAATATGAGTAGGAGATATGTTTACTAGAGGAAGTGATGAAGTTGATGTTGCCTCTCTTTTTTCACATTCATCTGAAAAATGAAATATTTATGTGTAAATATCATAAGGGTGTATTAATTTAAGGACACTAGATTTCATAAATGTTATTTTTCTTATGAAAATATAGTTCATTAAAAATTATTAATATAATATTTAACAATTCAAAGAAACAATATTATAAAAAAATTGTTTTATTATAATAAATTTAATAGTAAGTCTATATATAAAATATTCTCATAAGAACCGATAACATTACAATAGAAAAAATATAGAAATTAAAGTAACTAAAATATGAAATCATCGATAAGATAGATCCACTATGGAAATCATAAACACTGTATAAATGATTTTGAATAGTTATAATTAAATAATAAATTTTAAATTGAAAATTAATTTTACCATGAGAGAAATCAAAATTGAATTGGGATTAAATGAGACTTATTTATCAAAAGATGTGAACCATATGACCATTATAACTCTAACGGTTGGAATAATAATATGATTTTTAGAATGGTAACTTTATAGCTGGAATAGTAATTTTATTGTTAGGAATAGTAACATGATCTCATGGAGGACATCCCCTCTAATTGAAGTGTAAAATTATATTTAGGTTTTTATAAAATTAAAATATTATATATTTATATTATATTAAAATTAAATGAATAGTTTCAAAATAAAATATTATGTGAATTTATTTCTGAAAGAACTAAATATGTTACTTAAATGTTATAAAATATAAAATTATTTCAAATGAAATATCATTTCAAAAAATAAAAAAATAAATTAAAATTTTCTTTTATTTTATTTACAATGTAATTTTATGATACCATATTTCATTTTCCAAGGGGTCACAAAATTGATCATAATATTAGAATTGATATATTATAAATGGTTGGAGATTTGATATAAAATTTAAATTACCCACATAAAGAAATTTTTTTCTTAATAGGTATTTAATATAATTAATATAATATTTTTAAAAATATTTGTTTAAATATTTGTTTTTTTATATTGTAGACATTTTAGTGAAAAATGAAATACAATAAAATATTACATTTAATATTATAAGTTAAATACATGAATTTTTTCTCTTAAATGTTAAATTAACCCATTAATCCAACAGAATAAACAATAATATATATATATATATATTAACAGTAATAAATATTTAAGGTAGAATTTATGTAAAATAAAAAAAATCATTATAATATTCGAAAGCACCCCTAAAATATCATTATAAATACCTTCCCCAAAACCACAATCTCCTCCCAACTTAAAATCCATAGAGGTTGAATACTTCAGACCCCAATACCATTCAAATGAAATTTAAAGGGTGTTTATAGAGTTTATTTAAGAGGTTGTTACAAAAGGAAGAGGTAAGATTCTGAGATAAACACATTAACTTTTTTCGTTATTCTACAAAAAAATTTAAAATTGTTTTAAATAAAAATTATCTCATAAGTATTATAAATATACATATGGGGTTCATATCCACTTTAAACAGTCCTCTAATATATTTTTAAATTTTAAGTGTTGTATACAATATGTTTGGTCATCTACCTTCAAGAAAGATGTATTTTATTCTCTTTCACCACCTATATAGACTATCAAAACATAATTATTATTAAATAATATAACAGTAATTTTATTATATTTTATTTCATGTTCATTAATGAATATATATTCATAATATTAATCAAAATTAAACTAGTCAGGCATAGTTTGTAAGAGTACATATATGAACTTACAACTAATTTTCACAATTTTAACTCAATGATGTGTCCCTATGTCGAAACTTATATAGTTATATGGAACCATATAAAATTCATGGGAGTCATTAATATAATTCCATATAACTTTTTTATTTTTAGTCTCACTTTATATGAAAATAAATTATTCTCCATGAGATATTCAACTTTCGAACCGTGGAAAGAACACCCTTGAAACATCAAAATTAAAACATATATACCATAGAAATGGTTATAAATTAACAATATAATATAATAGTTAATAAAATAATTATATAAAAATTCTATTAAATTAGGTAATTTAATAATTTAATTTGGTTATTCATGATGTTAAGTGAAATAACATAATGATTTTTGACCATAAGGAAATTGATCTCTCTGAACCATCTTTTTTCATTGGATTATAACCATAATCTCTATAACTACCCTTCTCCCTCTCATTGATGTAATTAAAAGATTCATTGTTCAGAATATTAGTCTCTTAAATATAGAACAAACTTATTATCCCTTATAATACTAGGCTAATATATTCCTTAAATCTATTTCACAAATCCCTTCTTTAAAACAAAACCCTATTATGGGGATCATTTTTTCCCTTATTACTTTTATGTAAATCTAATTTCGAGTCATTATTCCAATAATAAAACGAAATTTTGAAAATTATACTTATGTAATTGGTTGTAATTTTCTATAATTTTTTACATCCTTATTCACAATTAAATCTTAATGAAATATCCATTGTTTTTATTTGTGGATAGAATAAGAAACCAATATATTTTGAAGATAAATTAATATGTTTATTCATTATGAATGGTTTGTTTTTCTAAAACACATAACTATGTACGCTCTTGATTTGAAATGGTGTTAAAATGTATTGGGTAGTACTTTTTACACATTTTATTTCATTTTTGAGTTTAGTGAGTAAAAATAATCCAGGTTGGGACTCTGTCCACCATGTGATGTAGTCATGGTGGTTAAAGTCAACTCATTCATATGTGAAATTTTATATAACAACCAAATTCCCATGTTTCCATGATCATACTTTAATAATTCATTATTATTCCCTCACTTGTGATTATTAGTGATCCATCTATTTTATGATATCATATTATTTTGTATGACTCAAACGCTATTTTTCATTCTAATTCTTATTAACTTACAGGGTTTTTAGATAAAAATATTTTTTCATGTGTTACACAAGGTTATCCATTATTGTTTTAGGATATGGAATGTGTTTAGGAGTTCATTATTGAGATTAGGAAAAAAATTATTCTAGTTTCTCATTGATGTATTATAATCATATTCATTCCAAATATACCATGCCTCGTAATGTTTGGATTTTTATTATGAATTTTTATTTTAAAAAAAATATAACAACATTTGTAAATGTATTTGATAAAAGATATTTAATTTATATAAGTAGGTATCCAGAAGGAAATTTTCTAGATTTAAATATAGTGAATAAAGATCAAGTTAATACCAAAGATACCATATCAAAACCATAACCCAAAACCATTTTATGTCAAATATCAGATGATTGACCGTAAAAATCATCCTGTGATTCCCTGATAAATTTTTATGATTTTTTATATAAAAGAAATTCAATTTTGTAATTATTTGTCGAGATTTGGTGACATTTCATTTCCTATTACTTATAATATCATTTTTTATAATATAGATATATGGTCTTTATGATGGTACATATTTCCATGTATCAATTGTTAGAACTTTTTAAAAATATCATTAAAAACATGATACCCATGAATATAAAACCCCAACATAAACAACTTATTTTAGCTCTAGCAATGTAATAATAATAAACCTTTTTATCATCTAAATATCCATTTCGATACATATTAAAAAAATATTTGTAAATCCCACAAAATATCAAGGTTGTATCCATTGATCCTCGAAAATAGAAAATGAAACTTGAATCCTAATGGAATGGAAATGTAAATGGTCATACAATCGAATTCTTTATATCCAAAAAACATCTAGGAAATTTTATCACTAATTAAATATATCCATGATTATTTCAATATAGATTCTATATCTAATGAATCTTCTCCAATCATTTTATTTTATTTTTAAACCCATCTCATTGGAATAGAAAAACATTTAGTGTAATCATTTAATAATTTATAATAAAAATTGATCTATATATGTAATACACATCAAACTCAAAATGAAAAATTTTCAAACATAAATATTGGGTTCCGTCTATTTGAAACATCTTTAGTTGAGAAATGCAGAATATGTTATTTGTTAGATAATAACATTATAGAAATGAAAACTATCAAGGATCTTCAAAAATCCATTCAATAATCATAATGGGTAAGAATATAATGATGTAAATTTATTATTCTAGTCAATATTTATAAGTCCCAACAAGAGAGAAAATTTCATTAACAAAATATATCACATATCAATTTTCAATTCTTCACATTTATTGTTCATATAATAATTTTGGAGACTATTACAATAGATAGACACCATTGAAGCCACAAAACATGGTATGTAATGTCCCACAAGAAACTAATTCCAATGATACTATCCTCCCCATTTAAAAACCAATACTACATAAATAAACATGGTCACCTATAAAAATCATCAAATAGAGTTATGTATATTATTACATAGAAATTGATATTATAAATTAACTACCCAATTCGAATATTATATTCCTATTATGTTTATAAATTATTTATATTTTATAAAACCATATCTTAATTAAAATTTTAGTATCACTCATTATTTTACAATATCATTAAATGAGATACGACATACACATATTCGTCTATATCTATATTTTTTAGAGGGTAATATAACTGAAAAATATGGATCTTTAATATTGACGGTAGACAATAAAACTATATTGATTATTAATTACTCATTTATTTAAAGTTTACTATGTTCATCAAGTGAAAATATTTATAACATTATTAATAAAATATAGAAAAATTTTCAGTTTATTAACCACTAAGAAAATCACAATCATGATTCTTCGACGATTTGAAATATCTAATCATAAATTTAATTTGATTGTCCGTAAATTTTAATGTTATAATAAGATATGGAATTACTAATCATATTTGTGGTAGATTTTTCACATTCACTAGTAAAAAACATTATACTGAAAGAAATTTTGAAAAATAATTCTTCATTCCCAACTAATAGAATTATCATCTAATTACTTGGTACTTATTGTTTCAACTAGGGTAAAATTTTACAATTAAATGAGACAAATATTTCGAAGGAATCATCATTAATATCCTCCAAATTTTTCATGCCCCACCTAAATTAATATGTTAATTTAGTCCTATATATCAATCAATGAGTGATATCCCACCTATTTTGGGATTAATTCATAGAATTGTATGGCTTATAAGACAACTACCTTTATATTACACTATTCATCAATGTTAATTTCACATTATTTCAAGTAAACCCACCTTATCTATTTTATTTACTATATCAATGTAAAAACCCCATAAATTTCCCCTTTAACATCCACTGGACCCTTATATCATTCACTACTTGTTTCCAAATTTATAAAATCCATGTATCTACAATAAAATCTCTTTTCCATTTTGTATATTTTCCATCAAAAGAAAAATCATGATAGTATTGTCTCTAATTGTGCTATATCTAGTTGAGATCATGTTTTTAGAAAATATTTATCAAAATACCTTGATATATAAACACTAGGAACATAGAATCTATACATTAATTCCACTAATTATTCAATAGATGAATAACAATAAATAATGCCACATCATGAGTATTGAAATTCCTATCATGCAGAACTACTTATTAATACTCAAATTCTGTAACATTTATTAATTTCATTACAACACAACATTTTACCATTTTAGATATGTTTTTTCATTCAAAAAACGTAACATGGAACCCACACTTATTAAGGAGGAAAAAATTATAATAATATTTCCAATATAAAAAGATGATAATATATAGGAAATAAATAGTAATAATTAATATGTTTTGATATACCCTACCTAAAATTTCCTTCCACCGATGTATAGATTATAATTCTTGAAATTTTGTATAAAATATAAAATTTTCATCATTTAACTACTTCAGGTGAGATTTTAGGTGATTCTAAACAAATTTTTGATGTTCCTCAAATCGCCATAAAAGGATGAACAATGTAAATAATTTCACCACTGAAAAAATTATTGAAAACGATACATTTTTTTAAACGGAAAGAAAAATTTTTATCAGAAAATTTACTATAATCCTTAATATATTGAAAGATATTTTCTCAATTCGTACATTATCAAATAAAATTTACCATTTCATATAAATATCGATCTATACATAAGAGGAAATTATTCCCTATGTGTCAAATATTATATATAAAATTTCCTGCCATTCCACCATAATTTTCATGGAATTAATATTAATCAACTATAATAAAGAAATTAATATATTTTAAATAAATTAATACATTTTATTCTTATTGATCCATAAAATAATCCTTATAGAATATTTAATTTTTTAGTCTACAAATATATAATATATACACATTAACAAATTTTTTTTACCCACAGATAAATAATACTTGTACACTAATAGTTATGACAAGTAGTCATCTGAATCCACAATAATATTTCACCATATAAAATTTGATGAAAAAGGAAAATAGGGTATCTATCATCTATAAGTGATACAAGGAAATTATCAACCTCCATTATCTATCCAAATGAACCACAATTGAGTCCATATTCAAATTATGTTTTGAACTATTTGTTAAATAAATATGATGAAGAAATAATCCACATGATTGACTATTATTTGGTAATTTTATCAATCAACATGATCACCATTATCCTCTTATTGAAGTAAAGGAATATACTTGGACGGAATATTTTTTCTGGATGAACCCTCCAATATATAGAAAACTATATCATCATATTTTTTTTGAGAGATAAAATGAATATATAATTTGGGTAAAATATAAACAATATCATTTTTAGTAGGAAAAACATCGTAATAGGACTCCCTTATTGGAAAAATTTTCATATATAGTATTCTCCACCAATTCATATCTTTTAGCTTTCTTCACATATAATTTTTCAATATTTTATAAATTCTCAGAATGATAAATAAAATTAATACAAGATCTTTAAAACCCCATCAACCCCTCCAACACAAATGTAAAATTCTATATCATTCATTATCACTTTTATCATCCACGCCATGTGTGGTCACACACATAATATGGTCATGTGGGAACAATGCATACATATGAAAAAAAAAGAGTGGGATATCCAAATATTTTTATTTTTAGTGTAGTCATTTCTATTTTGACATTGAATATATAGTATAACCTGATTTATATTAATAATATACAAAATAAGGCTTATTTTAGCTATGTTTTAATTATACCAATTTAACTTGACAATGTGAATTCCATAAATTATCACTCATTTTAGAGTATGGTTAATTATAATATAATAAGTTTTTGGGAAATGATGACTGAATATCTAATAATACTCAGGATAAACTAACAAGATATATATATAGAACATGTTAAATAGTAGCACCAAATTAATTAATTATTAAAATTCACCAAATCCATTCATATCACTTCATTATAAATGACTTAACTAATAGATATCATCACCTGAATTGATTAAAAATTTAGAGGTTTTAGAAATAAATTATGCTAATTTTAAATATGTAAAATGATTATTAGGAGTGTATTATGATCCTATTACAATCATGATTCAATAATGATTTCATTTTTAATGAAATAAAGATGTTATAATTGAACTCATGGAAATTTTGTTTCATTTATGATATACATACTATATGTTTCAGTGTAACAAAATAAATAAATAAATAAATAATATTTTATAGATGAAAATATATTATAATACTGTGTAAATAATACCTCAGTACTTTACCACGAATTAATTATCAAAAAACATTTGTGTTATTAGGAAACGTCAACAATAGCTTATTAAATTATGAAAAAATCATCAATTTATACTATGGAGTTATTTTTATAACTATATTATTAAACTGTTACTGTCACACAAAAATAAAAGATAGAATAATCCTTTTAGAAACAATACATTTCATACTCAATATGAAACACTTGATTGAGTGATTTAAAACAACTCAATCACAATAAACAATATATTTAATTAATACATCGGTGTAGGTTCAATAAAATATGAAGGTTGTGATATTGGGATTTTCCCACGAATTAGGTTGTTAGAAAAGTCCACATTCATATATAGTGGTAATTATTGTATGTTATAAAAAATATTTGGATACCACTCTACCAACACTATAAGATCTGATTTAATCTATTCAATCAATTATCCATTTTTAATTACCCACCATCTAATAAGATATGTATCCAACTCATGTTTTCTTCAAAACAACCATACTTACATGAATTTTATAATATCACATAAAAATATAAATAGTTTAATCTTGTGATATACTAATAAATATTTATTTATAATATATTATTTGAAATATATATTTTGTATCAAGACTATCATAACAAGGATGCTATTTTTATCAATATATTCATTGTAATTGCATTAATACATCAACACAGAAAATCACAATCAATAAAGGTGGAAGTTTAATCTTCTTCCCATTTATTATATATTGTGGTGTATGTACACTCATGAAATATGTTATTTATAGAAATTTTTACATATTAGATAAATAAATCATGAAACATTAATATTGGTTAGTAATATAATAAAATTAGAAATTAAAATAGAATAAATTATAATTGTTCTTATTGTCGTATATGGTTTCACATTAGTTTCAAAATCCAATGATTCATTCCGATTTGAAAACATATTTTGATAAGCCTTCCTGGCACATGAGCCTCAGCCCGGTTGGTGGTGACTCTTTATGTGCATCTAGGTGACCTGGGATCAAACCTAGGTAGAGGCATATTTAGGGGGGACTGTAGCAGTGCTGTAGTAGATACTTTAGTCGGTACTATAGAAGTACTGTAGCAGATAATATAGTGGGATTTGTAGTGGGTACAGTTGGGAACTATAGCAACCAATAAAATTCCCCCGTTTAGGCCTCTGGGCCACCAATTTGGTCCCATGGTCTTTTAAGGCCTTCAGGCCACCTAGGATTTCGGGTTAGTAAGACCTTTGGGCCACACCAATGAATTCAGGCCACCTTTAGTGCAGATGCAAACCAGAAAACCAATAATGAACAAGATCCCGAAGGAGGATGGACAATAAGATTTCACCATAGCAGAAGCTAAACATATTGCAAGAATTAAAGGTTCTGGAACCTACTGTCAGGACAAGACTATGCATGCACTAGAAATCCTAGTCGAACATCCATTCGAAGGTGGAGAGCTGATTTCATGATGATGATTTTGGGGAAGAGCAGTTCCAAGTAGTTAGTTTGGGTTATATGTAATTTTTAAATCCTACAGGCAATGAATTATTCTAAGGCCTTTGTTCCATGTAATACTTATGCCTATAGGCCTTGGAAGGGTTCTACCTAACCCCTTGAAAGGTGTACTATCAAAATCAACAAAAAATAATGGCCTTCAGTCCATTTGAGGATAAGCCTTCTAGGGTTTATATTTCCCACATAATGAGGCCAACTAGGTCTTCCATAATGACACTACATAGTGAATGATGGTAAACTAAAATGAATTGTCAACTTCTACACTTGTTTGTATTAACCATTTTCTAATATATAAATGGCCCCCAATGGAAATATCATATTTCATATATTGATCGGGGTTGATATATGAGATTAAAAAATTAATGAAATTAATTTTTTTATATGAATTGATAATTAATATTAACTAATCATATATATAATGATGAAAAACAATTAATGAAAAATAATTATTATTATGTTACTTTTGTCTAATCTATACATGCACTACTCTTATAACTCTCTACTCATGGAGAGTTGTGTTATAAATTTAGAATTTTTATGGGTAATCAAACTTTAATTACAATCCAATTTTTATTGTAGAATTATGACCAAAGTATCCAAGTTTTTTGTGAGGTGTGACTAACCATATACGAAGACATTAGAAATATGGTTGGACAACTGAATCAATCATAAATTTAAAATATGGAATTCACAAATAAAATGTCATGATTTGTTTTGAAATATCATAAATAGATTATTAGAGAAAATTTGAGATTTTTAGAATGAATTGCATTAGATTCAAACAAAAATATGAAGATGTTGTTGTAGATGGATAATAAAGCACATGCCCTAGACCTTGAGTAGGGGATCATTACGTCTCATCAAAGAAATAATAGATGAAGAATGTTAGGATTCTTATTAATGATCCACTAATAGAGATATATATTTTTAGAATATGATCAACTGGATCATACTAAACTTATTGAATATGAAAATTGAATTTTACCATAATTTAAATTTGTTAGATCAGTGTCATATCTGATTTACTACTTCTATTCAATGATCCCAAAAGGTTTTAAATTAGATAAAAATAAGAAACGACAATGGAATTCATTATACAATTAAAATTTAGATAATATAGAATTATCAAAGAGTGAGATAAATATATAGATCCAAAATATTTATTAATATTAAAATACCAAATAATAATTTGTAAATATTAGAATTCATCAATAAACTATAGAATTTTTTTTTAATAATGGATAAATAAACTCCCATAATTATTGCATACATAATTTTTGCAGACTTCAAATAATAATTTCAAAATATCATTGATAAATTCTAGAGATTACATAAGTATTCAAAATTTAATAAAACATTATTAAACTAAAAATATCTAGTTAGAATATTATATTTTTCACTAAATATTAATTCCAAAAATAATAATATTGATAAATTTATTTAAAATATATACAATATACAAAATAAATTTTCCAAAGTACATTTTGTATATATATTTGTGAAATAAAGTGAAGTTTTATTATCATTAAGAACTATATAAGATATTTTAAAAAACAACTCATTAAATTTTAAATGTTAATATTAATCTATAAAAAAACAAAATGTAATTAAAAAAATAATATAATAAAAAAATATAAAATACAGATAATATCATAAAATAGAGCACATTGAAAAATTATGAATTTTGTAGAAAATAATTTTTTTTAAATTAAAGTGATTACATAGTGACTATGATGTTCCCACCATGCCATCAACTATCATTTCATACCATCACAATGTGTGGTTCATTGGTAAAAAATGAAATCAATCTATATAGAATGTGGTCAATGCACTGAACACAAAACACCATGTTACCTTCAATTTTTTAATCTATGACTTTTATCATTGTTTTATTATTTCATTTGGGGAAATGTGGGATTTTATTGGGTAAAAAGACATAACTAGAAAAAATGAACTGATGTTTAGGTATGTATAAATTTTTAATTAATTAATTATATGTACAATCATGTAAATGGATTTAGATTATTCCCATAGTGTTTGGAGATACTCATAAATTGGTTTACAAATTTCTTATAGGAACCTAAAATAGAAACTTCCAGCAAAAAATATTCACAGTGTGAGTGGTTTACATGATGAGAAACTATTGCTTGGTATATATCAATAGTCTTGTTTAGTTTGTGAAACATTTCATGACATGAAAAGTTTACATTATTTGGATGGGTCAATGTTGTTTTTATTTGAATCATGGCCACAGTGTATGAATAATACTAGAAATTTTTAGAATTAAAGTAGTAAAAGTGGTTCATGGTGTTAATTTTTTGAGTTCATTAAATTTGACTACACTAAATAAATAAATAAAATCTCAATGAAAAATTTGTCACACTATAAATATAAAAAATAATTTTCTTCCATTCCCTATGACTCGCTAAAATAAATTATAACATTGTTCGAGGATATGTGGACTATCGCCTCCACGAGGCGATGTGAATATTTTTTTCATCACCCCATAATAAGAATGATATATATATATGGGAATATATAGTTAAATAATATGTAATTTACTATATAAATAACATTTTTTATAGATAAAATATTACATTACTTCTTCTATAAAGATTATAGAAAAATGAAAATGTAACTCATCTAAGAGAATGACTACCTTATCCATCACGAAAAAGATTATTCATTTTCCATTACAATATTTAATTATTTATTTAAAAGTATAAATAATTTATGAAGATTAAAATTATTTCATAATTATTATTTGGAGATATTTAAATAATGACACCATTGATAATATATAACCTACCGAAGTCATTTCTGACCCAAAAGATGAATCTGGTTAATTAATTAGATAAAAAAATTTTGGAATATGTAAAAATATATAACATGAAAATAATTTAAATAAATGTAATAATAAAATTTAAAAGTATTTTCCATAATGTAAATAATTAACATATGTTTATTATTTGGTTAGATAAAGTCAAACATGACTAGTCATACTCAAGTTTCGAGACATCTTCTTAATATCCTTTCATAGAGACATATGTAGATTTTATACACAAATATTATTTTATGAGGTGTATATATAGATCATTTTATATTTTATTTCTTCAATTTATTTATTCTCATGATGTTATTGTTCTATATAAATTATATCATTTTATAGGTATTATGATTCAAATATTTCAATGTTGATCGGGTTCTTTTCCTAAAAAATCATCTTTTAATGATTTAATTTCAAAAACTATTTATTGTCCTTATCTATGATCATAAAAATGTTTTTTATGAAATTTTTTAAACGCACATAAATGAGTTAAAAACATAATTTTATTTATCTTTTAAATTTATTTTCAATTTTTTAAAAAATGAACCTTTTTATGTGTTTTATATGGAATGTTTTGACAAATGAAAAAAGGAATGGAATATTCTAAATGTACTCGGTGATGATGAATTCTACTCTATATTGATAATGATTTGATTTTCCTCTTTTTTCTTTTCTTGAATTTTTTCCTTTAATGAAAAAACATTTTAACTATTTTGGGTTTTTTAATGATTTTTTTAAAATAAAAATTTATTTTTATATTGAAAAATGGTATTCTGAAAATATATTTTTTGATATCCAAAAAATAAATTTTAAAGATTAATAGAGTATACAAAATGTTTAACATTGTAAAAGTGAAATAATAAAAATGGTTTATTAATTCTATGGTAATTTATAGTTATACATGATAAATTGGAGTCACATATTGTTATAGGTGAGTGGGTTGCATCATAAATGATATAGAGGCCTCGATACCACTGAATGCGACTATTGTAACTTATATAATGGTTTCACCCAGATAGCGCACCAAAGAATTGTTTATCATTCTAGATCTTAACCAGTATAATATATTGGTTAAGATGAAATTCAGCTTTGGATTTATCTAGGATACTAATACATTTAACCTAAGATTAAAATAGATTATTAATGTTATTTTCAAAGCTATTTAAAAGGATTTTTTAATTTGTTTCTGTAGTTTTAAAATGATTTATTTAATAAAAATATATGTATTTCATGTGATATGTTTGTATTTATGTTTTAAAAATATAATTGATAGAATGTTAAACATTTAATGGGTTATTATCATTTCACATGACTAACAATTTCATTTTTTTTCAATAGCTAACTACTCTTTTTAGACTAATACTATGATAATTAATGTTATGTATGTGGTGGGTAAGGGAGAGGTTGATGTAATATTTAACGTATTGATGATTATTCAAAAATTAAATAATGTTTTATTTTTAAACAATTTATCTAGTTGAAAAAATTGATACTGATCGAAAATATCCACTTTTTATCAAATAGTATTGTAATATATGAGTTATCACCTTATTTGAGAAACACTAAACCTATAAATATCTTTAAAGTAAATGAAATTTGACTCTGGAATAAAACACAAGTTTATGCTCGGGTCCCAATTTTTTTCTCAGTGGTTGGTTTGGATATCATTATAAGTTAATAAAATGATAATACCAAACCCATTAGATTTTTTACATTCTGGGGAAGATGAAATGACATAGTTACCATGTCGGTTCCTCTAATCTATATGTATTCAGAATAATTTCCCACAAATGAAGGAAGTAATATTTTTTGGGGAAGAAATGATAGGAAAACATTATTCTAAATCTTCATCATAGGATGTTTTGGAATCAATAGGGAAAATATTTTTACAATCATGGGTTAGTTGACAGAAGCTATAACTGGTGGTGGTATCCATTCAAGAGTGGAACTCGATATACATAAAAGGAACTTTTATATTGTTGATCATTTCCTGATGAAACATTCCACAACATTTAGTGAATCATCTTCTTATATGATATCTTAAGGATGTATTTATTCAATGGGGGTGATATTATATGACATGTGTTGTTTGGAAATATAAAAGGCATCTCTTTACTTAATCATTTTTAATGTGTAGTTGGTCAAAATTTGTTTTTAGTTATGAATATCATTGTTAATGATGTTCTTGATTCTATATATTGGGATGAATTTAAGGATCATTTCCTTATGAAATATTTTCCAACATTTTTTTGAAATTGGATGAAACAAAATCATGAAATTGAAAAAAAATGATAAGGATTCTATAGTTTCATTTTATTAAAATATCACTTGATTCTATTGGTATATTCCAAATTTTATTAAGATCATTTATTATAAAATTAATATTCTTTTTGTAGGGTTGAAAAAATGTTTATGAATAGTTGTAGAAAGATGAGAATTTAAATGTCATGGGAAATTGGTTTGTTGTGATGATTAATTTGAGATGGTGTTTGTTGAAACGCATATTCCTCATGATGAAAATATTTGGAAAATGTCATATTATAAGTTAATAGAGAAAAAATATCTATGAAATTTGGAGGTGATCCAAAAAAATGTTCCAATTGTTGATAAGGACATTTCAAGGAATGTTTGAATGGTATTGGAAGTATTAAAGAAGTGTTCTGTTTGCTCAAAGGGTTATGACTATAAATAAACTAGTCTAGAATATCCAAATAAATGGGTAAGAAATATACATCCAACATTGAGTTTTTCTAGTTGAAATTAGTTGTGTATTAATGATAACATGTTTTAAAATTTAGATGAAAAATAAGTATGTCAATATAATTGGAAACATAATGTTGTAGCAATGCCATTAGCTTTTACTATAGATGATGTTGGGCCATAAAATTATGTGGTGTTTGGTTTTCTATATGTCCATTTGAATTAGGGAAACCCCCTTTTGACTCTTTATCTATGAATTTTTTAATTTTTAAGAGAATTTAACGTAAATTTGAAATATCATAGAACTAATTTAATATATAATTTTTTGTGAAAACTCATGGTTAATGTTTAAAAGAAACTGAAATTTATAGTTGTATTACTGTTGTTATAACTATAATGGAATTTTCTATAAATCTATTTGAACTGACCAAAGTAGATTTGGAATCATTATTAGTATGGATATGCTTTTAGTTTATAAAGATATAATAGATCATAGAGATAAAAAATTTATGTTCAATGATTATAATCCTTTGATAACATATTATGAATACATGAAGTGCTTTATATATTGAAGTGAAGGTTATATAGATCATATTTGTTTAACAAAACTGGTAAAATTCATGATGTTGCATTATTAAATTTTTAAATAGATATATGTACTAATGATTAATCTAGTGTTATTCATGGTCCAATGGTTTAGTTTACTCTTCAATCAGTGCCTGATTATTAGTTAGGTGAAATTCATTATTGATTTTTAATGTGTACTGTCAACTGAGTAATTATTTATTATCATATTTATAAACCCTCTTCTAAAATGTTTCAGGTTTATATTTTATAATTTGAAAATAAATTATAGGATTTATTAGATAAAGGTTTCATATGACTGATCACTTCACTATGGGTTTCTATTGTATAGTTTGTGAAAAAGAAAGGCATTTTCATGATGAATTTTATTGTCAATATATCCATGAATAACAACATTTAAAAAAAATATCATTTTAATCATTTCATTATTTATTATCTCTTGCGAGCTCATTATTTGTTTGAAGGTGGACATGATATCAGAGCACCATTAGTTTTATGTGAAGTGTGAAGGCATTTTGAAGACTGTTTTTTGGACTATATATTTTAAATATTATATTTCTAGTTATGTATTTTGGGTTAACTAAGGATCCTTTTATATTTTAGGACCATTTAAATTGAAATTTTCTTGTTACATTTACAGGCCTGTGGTTTTTTTAATGTTGAAATTTTTCAATATTCTAAACATCATGTGGAACATGAATGATACCACCTTTTAAAAAAACCATAAATGAATATAAATAATATTTTAAATTTGGTGATTGTGAACTTTTTTTACAAAAAATATCTTTCCATGGAAATATTATTTCAAAAGATGGTTTAAATGTTGAACCTACTAAAAAAATGTAGTTGTAGAATTACCAAGACCACAAAAGTCATATCTATTTTAAGTTCCCTTGAATAAGAGGGTTGGTACCTATGGGTTTTTGAAATAATTTCTTAGTTTTCTTGCTTGATACGTAAGATAATGCGAAAAGGATTTGAATTCCTTAGTTAAGAAAAATGGGAATGATATTTGCATGAACAAAAAAGAATATTGGGGAATGTAATTTTTTAGATTTGACTTTTAAAAAAGGAGAATATTTAATCAAAAATGATTATTTATTGAAATAAATTTGTTGAGTTATAATGATAAATTATCATGTAGTTTCTTATGCATACTGTTATGTGAAACCTAATTAGTTTAATTACCCTACATCGGATCTATAATTATATATTGTGGTTTTTACATTAAAAATATAAAGGATTCATTTTTTTAGTAAATTGTGAAATATAGAATCATAAATAATATTATGAAGTACATATTCACTCTAATAAAATTAAAAATGTGGCGGAGAGGATGGATTTATTTTATATGGATTATGATTTCATAAATCATTACAATAGTGAAAAATAAATCAATTAGTTTAATAATTTGAGTTGTAAAATTAATGTTTTATTGATCATGATATGTGCATAATGTTATAATTTCATTAATGATTTGATAAATTTTTTATTAGAAGTTGTCGATAGAGGGAAATCCTTAATTTGGATTCCGGATACAACGTATTTGACCTTGTGAGATGATTTATAAAATCTCAGAAGGAGGAACATTCATTAAAGGAAAGGGAATAATCTATTAAAAAGGGTAATTTACATTATTTTAATATTCTCGAATAAGGTTTTTTTCTATTTGCTAAAAAAAATATTTTCCATGTGATTCCTAGTTGAGGAAATTGATATCTATTTTCCTTTCACTCAAGAATAACTAGAATTTATATAGTGTATAATGAGTATTTATGGTGGAGTGGAATGAGAAGAATAATTTCTAAATGTAACAAGATATTTTTGAATTTTTAATAGGTTAAACAAAAATGAAAATAACTAATGTGGTTGATTGAACCATTTCAATTTCCATTGATTAATTGGTAAAATATATCCCATAATTTCATGGTTAGGCTTCTATGGACATCATTATATAATAATATTATTTGGGTTGTTGTTTATCAATTTATTAAATCATCTGTTTTCCATTACATTCATGATATAATTTCTTTAGACTAAATCTTTCTTCTTTGTCTAAATGAGATAGTCAGTTTACATGGAGTGACTCTTTCCATTTAATCATACCATGATCCCATACTGATAACCAATTCTTGGAATGGACTTCAGAAGTAATTGGGTGTATAATTAAATTTTTGAATAGTTTTGATCTGAAATATGATGGGAATTGTAGATTAAAAAATCATACCTTGTAAGATATGATTCATTATTTAGTAATTGATTACAACAAAAATTTTCATTAACACATTTCTATGGTTTATAATTCTAATTAATAATTTTTTTCATTAAAGTGTACATATGGAATCATTTTCATAATTATTTGGAATAGAGTTTTAAACAATATATTCTTGGTATAATTTATGAGAAATGAATTTTATGGCACCCCGATATAGAAGATGATTTGGTTGAGATGGTGTAGTGGATTAAACAAAATATTAGAACTACTAATGTATAACATAATAGTAACTAGAATCAATCGAGTAAATATATTTCTTTCGAGGTATATGTCCTTTTTATTCTCATCATTTCTCCACAGAAAATTGTTTTTATTTTAGTAAAAAAATGGAATTATATTTTTTTTTATAGGATCTTATAAAATCCCTGTGAAAGGTGGATAATTTTCCTAGCAAGTGGATTTTCACCAAATATTTCTCAGGTACACAACATTTTTCAATTTTCAATCTTATCGAAAAGACTCTCAGATTCTTCTAATGTTTTTATCTGAAAAGTAGTTTAGTATTAAGAAAACATTTCTTATGGGTAATAGCCAATATAAATTTTTTTTCCATATGGATCAATTGTTTTAGAATAATTTTATTCCCCATGTTAAATTTTTATAGAAAAACAGTATGGTGGAAGGGACAACATGAAAATTTGAAAATAGTAAGAAGGATATATATACACCCAAGATTAATAATGGAATGGAATTTGGAATCCAAATTTAAAAATGGGGTAAAGATATAAATATATTTTTAATGATACAATAAATCATTTAATGTTTTAGTAATATATATTTGATATTTTTATTATATAAAACAGAATTATTTAATATTTAAATCAAAAGGTAATATTTTAACTAAACTATTTCATTATAAATATTTATTTAATAGTCTTTCTTATAAGTATTATAATTTTAAAATAAAAATAGAAGTATAAATTTGTCAATCATAATATAAAAATATACTTTGGGATATATTTTGGGATTTTTCAAAACAATGATTTTCAAATGAATAGTGAAAAACCATGATTTTTAAAAAAATTATATTATTTTTAATATATTAAGAAATTTAAAAGTAATTATTTGATTAATTATTTTTCCATTTAACCTGCGTATTATTTATTTATACATATTCTAGATAATTTCATTGAAATTTAATTTATTTTTCTGCATTTAGTATATTTCTGTTTATGAGTTTAAAACCGGGATTTTTTAAAAAAATGTCTTAAAATGAATAATGTATATAATGTTTTAAAATTAAAATAAACACTAATTGGGATTTTTTTAAATGAAATTTATTTATTTTTTATCATTAAATAATATATATTATTAAAAATGAAGATTATTACTAATATATTCAATATAGAATCACATTTTTCTAAAAATATTTTTCTTTAAAATCTATTATCTCATAATGTCTGTGAGATTAATATTAATTTATAAGTTTACATTCATATGAAATATATTATTAAAAATTGATTCCAAATTTAAAATAATAATAATTCACCATTTATATTAAATCAATATTTTTTACTATAAACTTTAGTGAAACAGTTAAATGTAATCATAATGATTAAGGTAAAAATGAGTTTACCAAGATATTAAGATTTAAACATAAGTTGAAACATTACCTATAAAAAATTGCACAAATTATTTTATGGACATATTTATAACATATACAAGATATTATCATGAATTTACCAATAATAGGGCTGATAAAAATGAAAATTATTACGGTATAATTTTCCATTTCAAAATACATGATTATTGTGGTTGTCACCTCACTTATAATGTCTATCAACTATCCTCCCCACTGAACACTTTTAAACATCTTTGGTTTAGACAATATATACTAAAAAATATATATCAAAATCCATCCCCATTTTTATTAAAATTATTTTTGGCATAAATAAAAATTACAATTCCTTTTGATGAAAATCTAAAGGGGATACTTGAGAAATATGTATCGTTCATGATGAGCACTCTTTACATTATTTCACTCAACAGCCTATAAACTATTTTTAACCCATCATGATATAATTAAATAAATATCTTATATATATATATATATATATTATTTTAATGAAATATAAAAAAATCATTTTATGTTTCCATCAAATAATTTATGAAATCCTCATTTGTGAGTACAATGGACTATTGCCTTGCAAAAAAAGTGTCATTTGTTTTTCCATAACCACCACCCGAAATTGGGAATAATGATGAATATAAATATTATATATAACATACATGACATAATTATTCAATTCGACTCATTATATCATATATATAATTATACAATCCATACATTCGGGGACACGATATTATCACTTGTATGTGTGGAGGACTACCACCTAGGAAGCGATGTGATTCGTTTTCACAAAGGTGGTACATGTAAGGTAATAAGTGTAATTATAATGAATATATGTGACATACATGAAATAAATATTATATTAATGAAAAATATATAATTTTCATTATTTCCTTTTTACCCTTTGAAAAATTAATAACATCATTCGTAGACATGTGGACTATAACCTCCTCAAAGCGACGTGATCATTTTTTCATCACCAAATCATAAGAAAGATATATATAATTATATAGAATTAAATAATAAACTTTTTATGATATAATTATAATTGTATAAATATAAAATATTACATTTTTTCATTTTATAATGATATTTAAAAATTGAATCGTTAGGCATGCGTTCATACAACATAATGTATCCATGGTCATAACGTTAGTTCATTTTTAAGGACCATATTTCAAGATTGGGATTATACTTATATTTTATTTATACATATAATAACTATTTCATGATTATTAACAGATATAATGTTTAAATAATATCACTTTGACTACAGTTAACCTACCACGATAACTTTTTACCCAAATAACTAATATTTTCAAAAGAACCAATGAAAAATTAATTGAATAAGTAGTAATAAAAATCATGGTAAAAAATTAAATAAAATAAACAAAAAACAATAAATTTTTTTGAATTAATTAAATAACTAACATATTTTTATTATTCATAAATATAATTACCCATGTGTCATGTGATACACTAGGTATGGGACTTCACCTCAACTTTCTTTCATTGAGGCATATATTTATTTTATAAACCTATATTCTTTTACAGAGTGTACATAAGATCCCTATAGCATTTTATATAAGGAATTTATTTAATCAAATGTTATTTTATGTTTTTAAAATTTTATTATTTGATGGGGTTTATTAGTCAAATATTTTTATGAAGTTAAGTGACATTTTCATTTAAATTTATCTTTTAATGTTTTTTCATAGAAATCTATTTCTCTTTCATGTCCTATTTTTTGTAATAATATTATTGAATATTTTTTATATAGAAATATAATATTAATAAATTATATTTTATGAATCTTTTTTATTTTATATAAAAATGATTTCAAAAGAATTTCTTTTCCATGTTTTAAATGGAATGTTGTAAAAAATGACAAAAGGAATGGATTTTTTTTAACATTCATGGTGACAATGAATTTTCAATATCCAAGGAAATTATTTTATATTTGTATTAAATTTAAACATTATATGTTTTCATTAATTTTAAATAAATTTTTTCTTTTTCATGGTATTGAGATTTTTTTTTCCAAATAAAAAATAAATTTAATATTGAAAATGGGGTTTTAAACGAATAAGGTATTTTGATCTCCAAATTTTATTTCATTGGGATTTTAATCGTATTTTTTAAATTTTTAAAAATATAAATGTTTATTAATAAATATTTTTTATTCAATATGTGGTATATAGAATAATACATGGGAAATTGGTGTGCCGTAATATCATTGGGTGATCCCATAACAGATTATATGATGGGGAGGAGTAGATAACGTTGGGTTTGCATGTAGAAGAATATACAATTGTTACACCCTGATAACACTCAAATGAATTGGTTAATGTTATTTTTAATAATATTATAGATGTAGGGATTTACCAAATATTTTCTTCTTTTGATCAAACTGGGCTGCCATTATTTCTGACATGGGTTTAAAATATATTAGGAATATGATTCACTATGTTGTAAAGAAGGGTTTCAAATTATTTTTTATGGGTTTTAAAGGATTTAATTATGAAAAAAATTATTTCATATGAACTTTTTATGTTTTTTAAATAACATTAATGTAAATTAAATTATGTTAT
The DNA here is from genome assembly GCA_963277665.1 of Viscum album. Taxonomy (NCBI): domain Eukaryota; kingdom Viridiplantae; phylum Streptophyta; class Magnoliopsida; order Santalales; family Viscaceae; genus Viscum; species Viscum album. Next base: position 900,220,041 of record OY728138.1, read on the forward strand.
GGGATTCCATTTTTCAATAAACGAACAATTTTCTTCCAATTATATCTCTTATTGTAGTTTTTTCTGATTCCACATTTTTAAATTTTTTTCATAGGATAATAAATAATAAATTTTAATATGCATTTAATGTTGTATATAATGTTCATGAAGTAAATAATGTTTTGTTTTAAAGAGTTATATATGTTTGGGAAAATGAATACTATTAGATGTGTCTACTTTGTATTATATGGTTTTTTAATGGATGAGATTTGGATTAATTATTTAATACTCTTATCTAAAGAAGATCGTCAAATTGAAAGGATATAAATTCATAAATAGAACTCAAGATTAAGTAATGTTTAATATTAAATCATTATATTTTTCTATACCTATGATTCTGCTAAACTCTTATAACAAGATGACTATATGTTCGTAAGGCTTATGATATATTTATGATGTCTTCTCACAGTAATGATACATGTATTTGAAATGATAAATTTATATTACACAACTCAGGTTTTTTTCTTTGATAGATTGGGTGGGAAAATTTTATATTTTGGTCTTGATCGCATACCCTTATAGTTATCATATTATAAATAATAAAGAATATACCTAAATAATATGTTTCTGTATATGGTCTCATAAGAAACTAAACAATTTAAAATTTTACATATATCAGAATATAAAATTTTGATTACTTATCTAAAAATATTTACTAATAATGATTGAAATTATTTAGTCTTTATAGATTGAATCAGACATGTGTTTCATAAGTCATTGCTTATTGGTTTTAAAATAATTAGTGAGTACCTTAGGAAAATTCTATATATTGTATAACATCATAATTGTTTTATAATTACCATGGATAATATAGGTTGAAATTATTTTTCCATATATATAGAAGAAGGTGTCCTGATTTAGACATAGTATCAATGATATTTCAATATTATATGATATATCACTATAATTATTATATATTTATGCTTGTACTTTTTTTTGTTTTATTTGATGGATGGAACTAGAATTCATTATAATAAAAATGAATATGGTGTAAAATGAAATTATTTTCAACCATAGATACCAAATACTATATGAGTTCATTGTCCACTAAAATTTCCCAATCCATTAATCATGATTATCCTTAAAAATATCAATGGATTGAACAATGTATTGATTATTATTTCATTACGAAAAATCCAATTCCATTTTGTGGGTATTCTATTAAACAAGTGTTTGAGTGATGGATCAAAACTATTGAGAATATATGATATTTTCTATATTTCTATAAAAAAGATAAATTCAGCCAACAAATTTTTATTTGGATGGTAAATAAGGTCAATGAATTAATATTATTATATAATTTTAGGAAAGGGGAAGAATTTGAATCTCTGGAATGTGATGATATTAATAGGATAATTTTTAGTAAGTGCATCACTCATATTTTATATTGAAAAATGGAGATATCGTTACATGATCTTAATAAAAATGATTATCAATACATTTGTAGTTATAATAAAAATTGTACACTATTTTCAATGTACAAATCCCATTGATTTATTAATTTCGAATGAAAAATTGTTGGATTCATTAGTGGATTAAAAAAATCTTGGTACTAACTTTGTTTTAATATAATTGATTATATATAAATAAATCATTAAATTATTACTCAATATAGTATTGTAATGTATAGAATCCAAAAATTACCATGATTTAAATTAGAGAAGAAAGACTGGGTCTCTTGAATACATAAATAATGCATATGGTCGTATGTAATTTTATCCATCTACATGCAATGAAATGTGGAACAAAACACAAAAAAAAGTGATTGAATGTAATTGGTAGGGGCTTTATATGTGGAATGGATTTTCATAAATAACATGAAAATTGATTGGTGATAACTAGTCTTGTTAATGAAATGTATGAATTGAATATTCTAAATAAGGCACAACCCATACCCAAATTCATCAAAATCAAGGAGTATGGGCACTATTCAAACTGGGGTATATATCTGAGAGTTTTTTAAGATGATCTCTATCAAAAAACTCTTATTTATAATGGTAATGGTATATCTCACATGATTAGGACATAAATAGTGGGTTACTATAATGACAAGGTAAACGTTAAACTTATCATCCACGTCAAAATATATAATGCCTTGTTTTAGTCTATATCTACATACTCTATAATATCTAAGGAATTTTCTATGTGTATCAACATACCACCAAAAAAATTAGATGATGATTTATGTGTAAAAACTTAAAATATATGATAGTCACATCTATAGTCTATATATCCTAATTGATTTAATATATTTTGTACTATCTATCTTATAAATATTTTTTATTCTCCCTTTAGTTTAATATGATGAGATTATTGATAAAGATTAAATTTTATTATAAATAGGCTATATAAATTTATGAAGAAGGAATGTAATATTTTCTTTTCTAAATGATAATATGATAGATTATTTTTACGGGGATGAATGTGAACATTTGATGTAAATTACATTTATCATGTGGATATTATTTCCTACACATGATACGTTTTTATCGAATATGGTGTTGGAGAAACATATCATTTAGGATAAAAATATTATACGGATTTTTGTTGATTTCTTTCAAGAATATATCCATATTATTCATTTTAATTAAGATGATTAGTTTTAAATATAATTCATCTATAGTTCTATATCTATTATAATGAATTTACATATAATATCCTCAATTGTATTTCATGATTTAATTAAAGTCTAGGATAATCATGATAACTGATCCATATTCCGAATTTTTTCACAATTAGTGAAAAATTTCCATTTATTATGAAGGAATATGGTTTGATGAATCTATTCATTGATCATTAGTGATACATCCAACCCCTTCAATTTGGATTGGAGTGATGGTGAGACATTACTAGGCCTTAGGTGACATCCCCAAGGTACTGATTGTTGGGAAAAAATGAAATAATATTCATGAATATCTGGGGAAGATTTTCCCTTTTAAAATAAAACAACTACCACACAAGAAATCACAACCAAGAAATCTATATAATGTGAATAATAACAACGAAATTAAACTCTTGGTACAACCAACATTCAACAAAGACATCCTAAAACAGACTATACTTTGGAAATCAAACTAAAATCATAAAATTAAATTGAATAAAAACCCAATAATCCTCCATGACTCCAAATATATAATCTCAAATTCTCTAAACATTCTCCAAGTTCCAAATCCACAATACATTACTAATGTTTCACCATTCCTCACTAAAAATATGAGTTTCCATTTCTTTAATTGGGTCTCAGTATACAATATATAAAGATGGACCTATGTTCCCATGAATGGGGTGATTATAACAATCTATAGGGTTTACACAAATGAAATCCCTACTCATGCCTCTAGGATATAACAATTTTTCATAATTATTATAAACCAATCTATATAAAACATTTTATACTATGTATCTCAAAAACAATTCCATTTCTAAATAAAAGAGTTTTCTAAACAACCAATTTCCAAAAAAAACATTTTCCGGGAATGAAACCAAACATTTCATATAAACCTTCTCTCAAATAAATTTGGCACAATTAATTTCATTCAACACATCCACACATCCACACATACACACCTATGTTACTATTCTATACTGATGAGGAGTCTATCATCGATCTACTATGTAATCATAATGTAATTATATCTCATGTTCCCCAATGGAAAACACCCCATATATAGGGTGGCATAAATGTACCACAATTCTACACAACCCATATCTAGGGTCACTTCCTCAAAAATGAACACACTCCATCAAATTACTCAAAATACCATGCCAAACCAATTGTTCAGACCCAATTCATTAAAAACATTTTGTTGAAAAAATATCCAAAAAATTCTTACGTATCAAAACCAAACAACTATTTTAAATTCATAATTTTAAAATTATGAAACCAATTTCCAAATCCCTTAAACTAATAGATTCAGCAATTTTACGACTCCTAACTACAAATTCTTAACATAATCCATTTCACATAATATTTAAAAATTAAACCATGAAAATTAATCAATTTTAAATCAATCATTTAATTTCTAATATACAGAGTCGTCAGTGAAGCCAACTACCTCAAAAATATTGATGAAGAAAATGAACGAAAAAAATCATCAACAAACAGAAATTGGAACTCTAATAATCTACCATAGATTTATTTCTCTATCATCAAAACCCCCAAATCTCATATTGATTTGAATCACACAACATGGATATATCCCTAATGTAATAGATCCATGAATCTAGGATATGGAAGATGTATAAAAAAAAGTCATAAATATTTAGAACATAACAAAGAATACATCCTACAACAAACAATGATTTTCAAATGTATAGATCTCAAATCAATGTAAATGGTCTCCACATTAATTATGGGGAGATTAAATCGAGTTAGGATCATATAGGATAAATAGGAGGGGTTAAGGTGATAATCCATATTAGATCCAAAACATTCAAATCTAAATTTTTAATATTTATGGTGTATGAACACTATTAAGAAAACTTTTTTCAATCCATTCGTCATCAATTTCCTCTAAAAACACCTTGGACAGTCTAATAATACAAATATAAAAACTGTTTATTGACCATGCTCATCCAAGATAATTATATTTTCATGGTAAATCTTAGTTGTCCACAAAGTTTTTTGAAACTCTAAGTCTAACCATGTGCTTTCACATAGCCCATTTTCTTCCTATTCATGGTTTCTTGGAGGTTTTACACAATTTCTACTAACCATTATCAATCCATCCACCACTAAAAAACATCTAAAAACATTTAAAATCTCCTCCCAACCATATTAGGAAAATCATAATAATGATATATTCTTAAAATACATAAAAAAATTTAATTACATAAAACATTGGGTGTTACATTTTCCCAATAATTGGCCTTTCAATCCTTGGAATTTAGAGAACGACCAATTGCCGAAAAGAGTTTAGGCCACTGCTCAACCATCTCCTTTTCAAATTCTAAAATTCCAACTTGAATCGTACCATGATACAAAAAAATACACACTCGACCTATGGTTTTCATATGAAAGACTTTTTCTCCACTATTCGCAGTATGCACTATCTCATAAACAAACATAGTACCCAAATCTATGTCAATGTTATCACATTGAATAAAATGGTTGGGATCAATGTGATACATTTTCAACATAGACATACGAGACACATTAGGCACTACAACTCAACTATTGTAGGAAATTCAACTATTATCCCAACTAACTATCCCATTCATGTATCCCAATAGGGAGTATTTATTGAGTAGATAAATTGTCTTGATTATGAAAAATGAAGATGCAGAAGACATTGAGTGATTCTAAAGAACACATTATCACCCATATCTATTGATAATGGCCTATAATGGTTAACCTCATTAAATTTCTACTGACTCGAATCCCTCTCCAATTTCATCCTGATCTACTAAATCATCCACATTGTCTCTGGGCCAAGGCTTGGCCCAACCAGTTATATCTCATCTATTTCCTCCCAAAAAATGGATAATTATATGGAAACCCATACACTACCTCCAATGGATCCATATAAATAATGAATCGATTAGTATTATTATATGATAACTCCAATAATGATGTTTTCTCATCCCAAAATCCACTAGAATACAATACACAAGGTCGAATAATTTATCCTAATGATTACATCATCCTTTCAGTTTGTTCATCTATCTAAGGATGATATGTCATCAAAAAATATAACTTATTCACAAGTTATTTTTTTAATGAATTATAGAAACATGGAAAAAATCATAGACATCCATCAGAATCTATTTAAACAATTATATGATGTCTCATTACTAATTCATGGATGTAAATTTAAGTCAATTACCCCACCATATGACATTCAAGACTATGGATGAAATGGTTCAACATTGTGAGGAGATCCACTATCACAAATATGGAATCATTATTTCAAACATTAATTTGGAGACATATTAAAAAAAATCTATGTATTTATACTAATATTTAAAAAATAGGATTAGTAAACAATACAGCATAACCATTGTAAAATGGTGCTCTACATTAACACGCTGGCTGGGGAGGGATCTCAAAACCAACACATCCATTTATTTTCATTCCAACCCACCAAACCATTTCTATCCTTATCCTTATAGAAATTAAATATTATCGGATGGGTTTACAAAATCTAATAATGGTAAGACTATATAATTGGTTCAAAAAACCCTAGGTTTGACCATCTAATCACAAAAACACTATACTAAACTCCCATCTAGCTTACATCACTCAATGGTCTCTATAAAATTGAGTTTTACCATAATAAAAACACATTATCAATAATATATGTGTTCCTCTATAACATTCCAATATAAATCATGAGAAAAAAGAATCCATGAAAAAAAATACATCACTACCTTGGTCTTCACAATCTATGTCCATATCATTTACAATTGAAATCACCAACCACTCAATAGAAACCACTTCTTCCAACTAAATATACAAATTCATTATCAATGAACCTTAAACCAAATTACCATTACCTAGTGTATACATCATGTCAAATTAGAACATTCAGAGATAACCCATCAAGGTTCCTTGTCTTGGTTTAAAATTTCTTTGCGATAAAATACAATTCATTTTCTTATTTTTGGTAAATCATGTAAATTTATCTCAAAAGTGGTAATTATTCAATGTCTTCAAAGAATGGGATAAAATAGCTAACTGAAAAACAAGTGCTTGTTAGATATAATAATGAAACTATAAATGTTTTGATCCATAGGAAATATCAGGATATACATATGTGAGAACACATACCAACCAATATATCAAATCATCACGAAACAACACATACCCTTGTCTTGATTCAAGAAAAATCAATATTGGTGCTAATGTATAGTAAAAATTAATTTATTTAAATGAAATCTAACATTAATCAATCCATTGGAATAGAATAAATATTATTTCCAAGGATATAAATAGTGAATATAGTAATGACATTTTTAGAACAAGGCATTAGTGAAGACCAATAATCCAAGGAAACATCTTATTTCGATGATATTATTTGTATATTTTCAAAATCTCCAATAATATATAATTTTTGGATCTATAGAAACACATATTTCAGAGAAAACATGGACATAAAAACATGAAAGTTTTTTACAAAAATGAATCATTATATGTTTTGAAAACATACGATAATCCAATAAAATTATTATTGGTAGAACCATGTGTTTTTCATGATAATCCTTTTCCCATGAAAAAAAAATATGTATTATAAAAAATAAGAAAAAAATGAATCTAGGTACATTTTTAAATATCCAATTCATCATTTCCATATTTACTTTTTTTTAATTTGTGAGACCAAAATTCATGACTACATTCCCATTATGTACGTACTTACTTCTCAAAGCTCTCTTTGGAAAATCCTCTATCTGAAACTATAATTGGAAATTTCTAAATTACAAGTCAATTTTAGAGAACCACTAGGATACCCACTATTTAATAATAGTTCATTGACTTCTGGATGGGGATACCAATAATTTTTAGATATATGGTTAAGGCTATGATAATAAAGGATAATTTGAAGAGTTACATCCTCCCATTTAACAACCATAACTTGTGCTGCCTAAGTAGACATGCTACACCAAATGAACCCTATACTTTTTGACACATCCAAATTGAATATCAATTAACATAGTTTTTTTATCTTAGAAGAAATATGTAATATAGGAATTTTCCTTGGTAAGAGATCAATATTATACTCTACATCTATTATGTTATTAAACCCTCAGAAATATTTATGAAAAATATCCATAAACTAATAAAAACTAGTTAAAAACTTCTATTGTAGAAAATATAATTTTTTTTAACAATTTTAGGATTTCAACTTGTACATGATGTTTCTAAATAATAGTTCCAAATATTGTTCTACACCTATCATTACATTTCTACATCCCTTAATAAGATGTTCGACCCTATCATTAGTAATAATACTAACCATTTATGTATAACAATCGACGTGATCCTTAAAAATTTTAACCAATCGATACATAAGAATATTTAATATATATATATATATATATATATATCTCAATAATATATAATACCATATGAACACATCTTCATCAATAGAAATATAACATTATTTTCAAATAAGTTCATGACTACTTTTTTCAATGAAGTGTTTGATGATTCAAAATAGAAGGAGGAAACTCAGCATGATGACCATGTGGAAAAAAGCCCATAATAAGAAATAAAATAATGCGATGAAACCATATCAAACAATCAGTTCACAATGTAATAACTCAACAAAATTATACCTCTCAACGTCGATGGTCCGGATTGATCATCCACAATAACAACTTCATCACCATACCACATCATACACACTAATCATGGTTTATTATTTCCCTATTTATATATCCCTCACTAATTTTTCATGGTATTCCTATAATTACAATGGATATATTAGTTATTCTAATAATAACTATTTAGCTTCTTTATCCCGTTAGAACGTATGATGTCTGTGAAATATGAGGTGTTTCCTGAGCACCTGACCGTGGAAAAATATGACAATATCACTGAAGAATCCATATCTAGTTATAGATTTATAATTTTCTTAGTGATATTGTAAAATCCAAATTCATTTCATCAAATGAGACACCATATGAAATTATAGGTTTACCCTTTTTTAGAGGATGATTCAAAGATCAAACTGTTTGATTTAGAGCCATTCAACAATCATGAAAATAAGTGTACTTTTTCATATTAGACCTTGTATAAGAGTTTCCTCTATTTCCAAAAGGTATGAACCTGGTTTCTTTATCAATATATCCTCAGATGGATCTTTACACCATCATATTTCTTTTGACCATCTTCTTATATTCTGTTATACAAAACATGGGAATCTTCGAGAAAATATCTAACAAAAATACGGATTAAAAAATTGTTTTTCCTAAGGATTCACTTGAGGAAAAATTATGGTAAAACATGATAAATTCATAAATTTATCTATATACTCTTTTACTAATAGTGTATCTTGATTTATGCTAAAAACTACATTATTAACAACATCAGAAATGGGTGAGGATAAACTTGTTTATTGAAAAAAAGTTCCAAACCACCAAAAATTCATTGGTCTGATTAATCATAAACTAATAAATCTAATAAATTGAATGAAAAATCACCTAGCATTTAAATATCCATAATTACATTCAACTTATCTAGTGTTTCTAAGAAATTTAAGATTCGATTTATCCTATTCATCCATTCCATTAAATTTTATAGTTTTGAATCATAAAAAATGATGGATTGAATCTTCTTCTAGAACTAAACTGAATGGTCCAATTTCCTTGATTCATCCCTTCAGTTCCCTCTATATTCAACATGAAAATCATGACTAAAACTCTGAGTACCTGTTGGTTCAACTGTGTCTTAGGTGAGAACACATTTGTTATATCCTATTCTGGTTATATTATTCTATGCCTAAAAAATTCCATTTTCTATAACCAAACAATTCCATATATTATAAGTATTTAACAACTAATGTATATGGAATTAAAAATTTACAACATAATATATATCACTAATATTATTTTCAAAGTTTAATAATTTTCCTCTTTCAATCCATCTTTGAAAAGTCCATCACACATTATAAATCAATCCATTTTCAAAATACCATTATCATTCCTCTTAAAAATATAACATTGGAAAACATATTCCACACTTCTAAAAAAATACCATTTTCCATGAAATCATAAAACATTACTCAATATAAATTATTCACTCATTTTTGGTATTCATTTATATAATTGCATGTGATGCTCTACTAACTGGTTAAACCCATTATAATGACGTTACAACACCTAAAAGTGTCTCAAATATTTTTTACCCAACTCCTTGGTAAAATAATTTTCAACATAATTATGTTAGATTAAACTTTTTATGCACTAAATTCTATGTTTCTAGGATCCTAAAACTTTTTACCATATAAAATTAAGGATTATAAATGATTTACATTCAACTCTATGACCAAATAAACAATTCCAATTTTCAATGATTGAAGATGGGCCAACAATGGATGATACCATTTTTAACATGTTTCCCCATCCCATTGTCTTGGAAAGGCTATAGTACATTAATATGCATTAGGTGAACTCCTATGACCCCAAATGCTAGAAACAAATACCCTGGTATTCATAACTAGTTGGGGAATAATTTTCACATTTTAAAACTAAATAACCACAACCCAAAAAACCATAACCAATAAGTCACAATATGATTCATGATAACCAAGTAATACTACTTAGGTTACTACCAATTGTGAACAAAAAAACAACATTATAGTATTACGTTTAAATCAAACTATAATTATAATCTAAATCAGAAGAAAATACCAATAAATATCTGGGACTCTAATGTCCTAAAATCCACATCTCTAATCATGATCCATGATAAAACTCCAAAATGACTTCCCAGGGTATAATGAAGCCTAATTAAATAAATTCTATATGTTACCTATATATAACACAAAATCAAAACCATTTTCAAACAAAAAAGTTTTTGAAACAACAATTTTCCAAACAAAACCACTTCTAAAGGATGAAACCAAACAAGTCTTTCAGACAATTTATCAAATATCTTTTGTACATTTCCAATTCTATTAAAAACATCCACGCATCCTTTTTATAATTACAAGGTGACAGTTCCATACTCATTAGTATTCTCTCCTTAATTTATTAAGTTTTCGTTAGGTAACCATGTATTAAGTACAAAAATAGATCATGCACCCTCTATTGGGTTACACCATTATACCCCAATTATACAATCCACTTATCTAGGGTCACATTAATGAAAATGAACACACACCCAAAATTTATTCCAAAATAACATTCCAAAAAAAGTGTTCTAATACTTTTCAAATTATCCAAGTATTTATTGAGATCCTTTTTGGAAAACGTTTCCATGCATCAAAACCAACCAACAATTTTAAAATCATCATTTTAAAAGTATGAAACCAATTTTACTTTCCACAATACTTTTACATTCCATAATTTTACAACCACACACTAAAAAGGGATACAATGATCCAGTTCACATCAATTTTAAAAATAAAACCAAGAATATAATTCAATGTAAAATAATTCATTTATATTCAAATTAGAATATTTGAGAGTGAAGTCACCTAAAATGAAAAACATATGCAAAATCAAATAACGACCTTAATTCTACAATGGACCAAGATTAAATTATTAAAATACCACATTTGATCTTCTCACATATCATAAACACAATAATATGTCTTCTATATTGGAATCATACAACATTTATTAACCCAAAACAGACTAAATACCTTAATTAAATATATAAAATAATAAGAAAACCATTTAAACCCAATATGTATGAGCCAATACCATGGTATTTAGCCTCAAATATAAAATGTTTCAACCATGGATCTCTTCTGGATCAAAGGAAATGGACTTCATAGATTTTGGGGTGATATGAAATCATGTTAGGGTTATAATAGATGGAAAAAGAGGGGTTAAGGTTATATACCATATTAGATACATAGAATCAAGATATACATTTTTACATTTCATAGTTTAGGCATACAATTATAAAAATAAGTTGGAAATTTAACACCAACCACAACCTCCTATGTCCTCATGCATGACTGGATAAACTGGTTTGGAAAACCATGTTCCAACCATTACCATCCCCTCTATTACAGTTTTCATGGTTACTCCTTGATTTCTGTATGTTAGGGAAAAACCATTCACCAAAATTTGTGCCAACCCAGATCTCATTGTGTTTCTATGAAAAATATCCTTATCGGTTTTTATTTTTTATATTAACCATTTTCAAAATGTCCACCTCTATAAATAAAGTTCCAACATGTTATAACTCCTCCAAAACATTCCTAACATAACCCCATAAAATTAAATACATAAAATACACAAAAAATTTAAAATTACATGAAAATGAGTGTGATGTAAATATGAACATAGAATGATACCTATCATGAAAATGTATTCTCTATTCCATTAATTTTATTTTTTTGATCAATTTTATGGACAAAAATACTTTCCAATTATTTTCCATCTTTTTGGACATCATCAACTAAGGTTTATGAATTAGTATATAACAGAAAAATATTTTTGTATGATATATTGACATTATGAATTTTTAGTTATTCTATTTTGAATTACTAATTCCCTTTTTATGTTTATTCATTTAAGAAATAATGTATTTATATATTACCTTATTCAGTTTTTTATAGTCATTATTGATTATATTATTATATATTTAACATGCAAGGAAGGACATAAAAATCATTTGAGAAATTATATTCTTATGTAGTGGAAGAATGAAATTCATTTAAAAAAATTCATGTTTTAGTAATGCACCATATTATCTCATTTTATAGTTTTTAGGTTGATCATTTAATTAAGAAATTTATTTAGAAATTTATACAAATATCCATGGATTCTAATATATTTATTTTTATGTGTTTGTAAAGATATTACAAAAACACATTGAGTGTTTTCTCAGGTCTATATAATACCCACACATGTTTTCTCATGTCAGTATTTGTTTTTATGGATATATGAATATGAATATGATTTTATGAAGATTGAAAGAAGGTTGGTTAATACACATACTCACACTACTCAATAGTATATAAGTGATTACGATCTATAGTGACTCATCAAGGTATAGAATAAGATGGGTCATATTATATAATGATATAGATATAGACTATTTCTTACACAAATTAGAAACACGTGATAATAATAAAGAAAATCCTTATTTTGAAGAGACCACAGAAATTATTTTACTTGAGATATGAATAATAATATTTTTGGTAAATGGTGTGACATATATATGATATAAAATATTTATTTATATATTTATTTAGAAAGATAAGAATATGGTCCAATGAAGATGGTTGTAAATTAGTAATGCTTATGGATGACCAATACATTACCACCATATAAAGGTGAAAAAGATGGATGATTATTTGAGTCAGAAGAACCATGACAGTTTTTCTATGATATGGATTGAATGTTATTTGAAACCCCTGAATTTATAGAAGATGGATATTGATATCTTTAGGGAAGGATATAGGTCATATCTTATTCAGATGAAAATTCAACCATATATTAATATAAGGAATAATTGGTCATAGAATGAAGTTGTGGAACTATATACGAATTTCGAAAATGATCATGAGTTTAGTAATATATTTTATAGAATGTTAATTTTCAAGAATAGAATAAGTGTCTAATCAATAATTGAAGTGATGAAAGAAATTTTACATGAATCTCGTATTCATCATTATGTATTGATCCCCTATGTAAGAATATGTATAATGATGTAAAATAGAGTTTCTAATGGGGCCAAATGAAAATGGATATTGAAAAATATATACATTGATGCACGTTATGTTAGTGTGTTAAAGCTAAGAGAGACGTTTAAGGTGATGTTTCAATAATTTCCAAAACCTAAATAGAAATGGTAAAATATTACATTTTTTTACATTATACCACCTAAATCACCTAACATGATCCATAAAATTTGGGTTTTATTTTATTAACATATGATTTTTGAAAACATAATTACCATTAGATAATATTTCAATATTAATCATCTTCCCCGAATATACATTGATGTGGTGGTGAGATTTAATGGTGGACTGGATTTTACTATATTTGATCGAGAATTGAGGTATAAAATAAATTTTTTGATATGTCATTAGTAGGATCTGGATAGAGAGAATATTTATAGTATTATCTATCATACTCATAAATATGGTTATTATAATATAAAAATTAAAAACCTGGATTATATATTGAGATCTTTTTCTATTTATTTGAATACGTTTTGTGATAAACATCATTATTTTGTAGCAATTTCATACAGTAATAGATTTCACTTGATCATTCAGAAGGATCCATAGCAATCCCTATATGGTAGGATGTTCAAAACTCCAATATGATATGATTAAGTTATCTAAATAATGATAATAGATCAATTAAGAAATAATTATATGAAAAAAATGGTTTAGATCTCAGAAATAGTATATAAGGGTGGGTTATAGTCTATAAAAATGTTATGTTGTTTGTCATCGATGAGATCCAGTGTACCAAGTTAATGGTAATGTATTCATATGAATATATTCTTATAATATATTTATTTCATTTTAATTAAGATAAACCTAAAATATAGACATATGAGTCCTTTTTATATTCACGACTGAATCGTGATGGCAGGATATCATTTTGATACTCCATCGAATCTCTCTCAAGTTTATGATGTGTTCAGTGTAACTCTCTCAAGTAAGTACACACCCGATCCTCAGATGTATATAATATTGATGTCATAAATATGGATAAATATATTTTTGCACAAATAAACTTGATTTCTTAGAATGAGTTATTCAAACGGAAGATGGTGTATAAATAAAACATTTTTTAATATAAAAATTTTATTATGTGATAGTTATCACCTATACATTGAATTGGGATAAAATAATATAACTAACCACTTGTTGAGATATATATAATCTTTCAACCAACAATATATATAGTAAAATGTAATTAATTTTAGTTAATGTCCTTTTTTATTAAAAAAATCATTTTCTTCAAAAATGGTTTTTGTTGAATATTGAGATTAAATAATATAATTATTTTAAATTTTATTTTATAATAGTTTTTCATTATTTACATTACAATGTAAAATAATCTTAAGGTAATTTTTTATAGTATAAATGAAAAGTTTTTATTTTCTTGGGAATAATGAAAATATGGATTTTTCTATGGAAATCGTATTTTTGTTTCAATAATTTATAATGATATATTTCTGGAAATTTTTTTTACATAAAATTGTATTTATAATACAATAAATTATATAATTATGGTAATTATTATAAAGTGTTCTATATAATTTTGGACAAAAACATTTTTATAATAAAAAATGCATTTTCTAGAAGACTGGTTTTTGTTACATTTTTACCTTACATTAAAATCTACCACATAAAGAAATTTTATCCAGAAAAATAAATTTTAAATTTTTAATCTTGATGTATAAATGAATTAAATATGACCCTTTTATTTTTTGAATATAGATAGTAACCAAGTTATATTTATTTCCACTATAATGAAAAATTTGGTTTATTATGGTCAAGAATAATGTTACAAGGATTTAAATTAAAAAATACTTATTTTATTTTATTTTATTAGTTTGTTAATTATATAATCTTACAAAAACATAAAATATGAAATAATTTTTTAATTTAAAAATTATTCCTTTATTTTATTATATTTATGTAAAGGATAAAATTAAAAATGTAAATTTATGGTTTTTAATATCGATATTTTTTAAAAATGATAATAAAATTATTTTTGGTAATAAAGGGTTGTTTGAAATATGAATTAATTTTATTTCTCATTTTATTTTTTTATTTTAAACTATTAAATAATTACTCTAAATATAAATGAAACATCATCACAATACTTGTTTGTGTATATTGAAAATATTGAAAATGATTTTTAAGTACTATTAATGTATTTTATGTGATTTATATGTTTTTAAATATTTAACCATTAAAATTTAAATATTATATTGATGAGAATGGTTTATATATTACATCCATTAATTTCATGTTGTTTTCAAAGTAAAATCATATAAATAATTCCAAAAAAACATTAATGATATGTAATAATAAATAAAATTTAAATAAATGTTTTAATATTAAAAAAAATCACAGAATAAGGGAAATTAATGTTGTATGGTTTAAAATATCATTGATGGTTTATTAATTACAAAACATTCAATTTTTTGAAATATTAATAACCTTTAATGTGTAGAAAAAATTGATTTTTTCATAAAGTTTAAAAGGGGAAATGGTGGTTTACACTAAGATATAATGGTAAAAATAACAAACAATTACTATTTTTTGATATGATTATTTAAACTCATCATCATATATTATTCATATTATATCTATTTGGATCAATTTATATATGAAAAATAGTCTACATGATTTTAATACTCTATGTAATTTCAATAGTGCATGTCCCCTAACATATAAAAATAATCCTCCACTCATTCATTATTCAAAATGATTGATCCTCATATATATGAAAATAACTACCTTAATGTCATTAAATTTACCTTTAAAACATCATATTACTTCTGTTATTTCTTCAAATACCATAATTTTATGGTTTATGTGGTAAGACAAATAAGGTTTTTCAACAAAGAGGTATAACATTTAACAAAGCTTTCTGAACATTATTTTTTATAAAGACAAATATAAATATATATTATCCATTATAAAATAATTTCTTATGTATATTACATTTTATTATTTTTTATTATGTTAATAGGACAACCATTATCCACCTTCTTCATATCTATTAAAAATCAATAATGTCGCTCATGCGTGTATATGGATATCCACCCCTATAAAGTGATGTGATATTATTTTCACATTAATTTTATGGATTGTAGTATATAAGAAATAATTTAAAAAATAAGTTATATATATATAAAGAAATTATTATGTAATGTCTAATTACTTTTCCCTTATTTTGTTCCAAACATAATTATGTAGAAACGGCATGAATGTCTTTGTAAGGCCAACTGTCTCCACGAATGATGTAATTCTTTGTTATATCTATTCATTTATCGAATGATTATATTTATATATATAATGAATATATATTATTCTTATATCATTATTAAAATTATAAATATGGTGTAATCATGATTAAGGTATAAGGGATCATCCTGCTGAACTGAAAAATGCAAGATAAATGATGTACTTATAACCCATAATAGTGATTTAAAAAAAATTATTTAATGGAAGCTAATATTTTCTTAGATATAATATTTATTATAACTTATTTTTTTTATGTTATAAATTTATAATAAATCTATATATATTATAAAGGAGGTTTGACCATGTATGAAGAAATATATAACTTATGTTATTAGATTTATGTTTCAATCTAAATTTAAATATAATTATTTGTGTATGAAATTAAATTGGGTAAAATTTAATAATTTGTATTAGATATATAAATTATACATTTCACACAATATATTAAATTATTGCGTATATATAAATTACATTATTTATCCTCACATTAACCTCTCATTATATTAAAAAAAATTATGAAAAAAAGACAATGTTCTTAAATTTTGTCAGAATTTTATTTCCATTTCAATGTTTTTTGAAATTCATTTTCAATTATTTTATATTTATCTCAAATGATAGATGAATTTTTTTTCTAATATTTTAAATTACGTGAAAATATGTAAGTGTAATCATCATGTCATTTAATTAATGAGGTAATTTTTTCAAATATGTTAATGTAATCTCTTATTTTTAAATAAATATCATGAAAACAATTTCCCTCTATCATTACTGTTCAATGTTTTTAATATTCTTTTACAATATTGAATGATTATATTTAAATAAATATTTTTCCTTCATATATTATAAGTTTTTTTCAAATAAAATTCTGTCAATATTAATTTTTTTTCCTCATGAAAAAGTCTAGTGATCAATTAATTGAATTTTCATCCAAGATTAAATTATTTGATGTCAATTTTTATTTAATGTGGATATGATTCAATGATTCAAGTTTTTTTTGTTTCCTATCATGTATTAGGATAATAATATTATTATTATTATGAAACCAATTTGTTTTTTATGGGTTATGATATGCTGAAAATAATAATCGACTATAAAACCCATTTCATTCCACAGTTTATGTTATTTTGAAATGATGATTGTTTTATGATATTTCAGAACACATACGAATTTTTTAAATTATGATAAAGATGGTTGAAAATGTTATAGACCTATAATTTTTTGAAAAAAATGTTATATATCATGAGAAATTATCTGCAATAATTAAATGTGCTTCATCCACAATATTAAATATGTTGATATTCATGATATACTATATGAAATATGTGATTATTCCTTGTCCATTATGATATTGGAAATATGTTTTTACGCCTGATTCATTTGATTTTATGGGTTTAACATTTCAAATGATATATTAAATGTTTTAAAAACTTATTATGTTTTCATACTATTAATAAATGATTATAATATAAAAATACTATATATGAACGATTTATGATGTTTAGTAACTCTTAAATTGCATGATTTTTTTATGAGATAGGTTTCATCCATGAATCAAGTATACGAGATATTATATATTGGGTATAAGCATTATAATTTTTGGACATGATCTCATAACATTTTTTTATCTTCTGTTTTCATATCATCATCAATTGATATCTCCCATAGTTATCCTTTATGAGAATCATATATCACTATTTATTATGATTTCTTTACCTTGAGTTTGACTATAGGTTATAAGTATGTTATTTCAAGAGTGGTATAAATTTAGAAAAACATTGTGATAAATAACAAGGAATATACCAAAATAAGTTAGTTTTTGAATCTACTCTCCAATGACACTAAACTATTACATTTTTTATACATTTTACTATTATGTATTAAATATTTATCTAAAAATATGTAGTATTTATGCGTGGAATGATTAGGGCATTATACATATCATGATCAAGAAAATTATTTACACTTAAAAATAAACATATTAAATAATATAATAATTCCCATTAAAAAATTACAAATAACTAAAATTAAAAGACGATATTCTTAATCCAAATAATAAATTAAACATTGGAGGACAAATATATAAATAACCCATAAATTAAATTTATTTGAAAACATTAAAATGAAAAACACACTTGAATGAAGATTAAAAATATTATATTTTATATTTTTTACTTTTTTATCTCCTCCCAATGTAACGATATAGAAAGAGAAATAATGTATAGTAATTCGATACAATATAATTTTAAATTACTTGATTTTGTAAATAACTTATTAAATATATTTATCACAACAGATTTATTATTATATTCCGTAATAATGCTATATGAAAATAAATATTTATTTTAAGATCTCAACCATCATATAAAAAGTATAATGTCGACAATAATCTATAAAAATTATTTAATAATGGGGATTAAATTATTAAAACTATATGATGTGGATTAAAAAAATTTCTAATAATTATGTTAATTCCATATGAAATAAAATTTATGCACATGGTAAACATTCAAAAATAATTATCCCTCAAAAAAATATTAATTATAAAATATTATCATTTAATTGAATGTATATTTTTTACATGTTATTTATATTAATGATAGATTATAATTAAATAATACTTGATGAAAAATAATAATCATAAATTAATATCTTCATCACATGAAATAATAAAATAGTATAACACACGTTAACTAATAAATAAAAGAATGGTTTCAAAAATATTTTCAAATCAACTAGTCATAACATATAATAAGTAGATATATTTCAAATGTGATTTTTATAAAAATAAGTAACAAATTTATTTATATTATAATAAAGAACAATTTCTTTCCAATAGGATTAGAATGTTACCCATTAAGAACTCGTTTTTACATTGAACAATATTATGGGGTAATTTATAAGAAATGATAACGGTAACAAAATTTTTTTATACAAAAAACACTTAGTAAATCTATAATATTTTTCTTCATAATCTCAACACTTAATTCCACATCTAATTATATATATATATATAAAGACTTAATTTTTTTATTTGAGAAAACAAATTCATGACCAATTTAATAATTTACAGCTAATAACAAAAAATACTTTTATAATTATTCTATTTAATCACAACCATAATCTTCCTATATGTTTCATAACCTTTGAAAAATACTTAAAATATCTCTTTTAAACATTCAACTTTACTTTTGATATTGAAATTTTTATTTTTAATAGATTTAGAATCATCATAAATTATAATTTTTAATTAAAAATCATAATTTCTTTATAATTTTAAATTTCTTTTTTATTTTTATCTTTTTTGTTATGAAAAATGATAAATTCCATAGAGTGGGATTAGTTTACAAAAAGAATATTTTATTCTTATTGTGTCATTTCCTTAATTTCAATTCGTAATTTCTTTAATTAAATTACAAAATTTCAATAAAATTTATCTAATTCCATTCTTTTTATCATTATAATATTTCATAATCTGTTCTACATAATTATCATGTTTTAATATTAATTATAATATCATAAATATAGTAACCATAATTATATGAATCTTAATCATATCTAGAAAATAAATAATTATTAAAATCATTCATATTATACTACATTAATCTATAGTTTACATTCTTTTTTTATTCTAGATTCATTATTAGAATAGAAATCTTATGATTATCTCCATATATTATTTTATAAAAGATATTTCTTTTATTATTATATCATATATCAAGTTTTTTATTTTCATCAATTAGATCTAACATGTCCATATTTCCAATGTTAATACCATTTTAGATTTTATACAATGATATAGGTATATGTTATAACTTTAAAAACATTTTATTATCCTTCTGAGTTTTCATAGGTCACATCCAAAAAATTATTTTTCGCGACCTGATTTTTAATAATTGATAACATATTTTCTATTTATCAGTTGTCACATTCGTGAGAAAGGGTTTTAATGGAGTTAGATGTAACATTTATATTTTATTTTAAAACAATGTATTTCTTATTCGAATTATCCTCTTTTATGATCATCATTAACACATTGTAATATTGGAGAAGTAATCTAATGATTCCATTTAATGTGTAATATTTTAAATTCATACTCTCATCATTCATAACCGTCATTTAATGTATTTTTTTATATTTTTAAAAAGCATTTATTTAGAACCAATTTAATTAATAAATCTCTATGGAGATTCATTACATTCCCAATGATTGTGAAATGGAAGAACATTTTGCGGGAATTTTACTGTTCAAAAATTTTGAAAATCTATTTCTCTACATGAAGCATTCAGTGTTTGGTTCTATATATTTTATCTCATCTAAGCTTAGTAACATTCTTGATCGTCCAAATATCATGATCTAAATTACACACTTATATAATATGAATCACATGTATAACAATATAACAAACTAAAATAATTATTAATTTTTAATTCAAAACAAATTTACCTATATTATTTACTTTATGAGTATCTGGGTAATCATTGGGATGTTTGTATTATTTTATGTCTGATGACAACTGTTATATGCTGAACATAATCTGAATGTTTCTATTATAATTTTTTAATAACAATAATAATTTGAATCTATGTGAGGATGCTTTTTAAGAATCCAGGATTAGTATTAATTTATTCATTATATCATATAATGATATTATTATGGTTATGTGGTCTAGGATATAAGAACTTTATCACTTTAAAATATGAAATACCATATTATATATCTAAGAGGA
The DNA here is from genome assembly GCA_963277665.1 of Viscum album. NCBI lineage: Eukaryota > Viridiplantae > Streptophyta > Magnoliopsida > Santalales > Viscaceae > Viscum > Viscum album. Next base: position 900,241,425 of record OY728138.1, read on the forward strand.
AAAGGTTGTTTTAATTGATATCTGACATCAGTAAAAGTGTCACTATAAGTATTCTCTCTTCAATAATTTTCAAATTTGATAGAAACTGTTTGGTATTATAAAACGAAAAAGGATACATAAATTTTTATTCATGGAACATAGTCCTATAGCAATTTTTATGTCCCGTATAAAAACAACATTGTTTGTAGATTTGGTGGAGGGGAATACACAAGATTATAAGATTAAATAAATTAAATAATTATTCTTAATAAATAATTTGAGGTAATTAGTAATAGATAAAATGTACCAAAAATATTAACAATGAATACATTTTGGGTTATTGAATTTTATCCCAAATTTTACCTGTTATACTCATACACATATCTACTCTTCCAGTGGTATATTATGAACTACCTATTATTCAAAAGATAATTATATAGAAATTTCATCCTAATTTTTCTTGTGTAATAATATCCACGTGACAATACATTTTAATGGGAAAACACAACCCTTACCAAAATAATTTAGATAGTTTTAGTCACAATGAAAATATTTCTAACATTGGAACCTCAATGACACTATGTAAATAAAGGCATATTTTTTAGAAAAGAATAAACCAAAATTTTATGTATAATTGATATACAAAGAAAAATGTTTACAAGAATGAAGTATAGAAAAGAAGATTAATTTTTAGAAGAGTGATAAAGTTGTTTCACTATTCATTACATTTTGGATCGTCATGTATTATCAATATAGTAATAGTCAAATAATATTTGCAGTATCTAGAGAGAGGGTCTAATAGATGTGTCTTTCATCTCACCCGATCAATTGAATCATAAAATATGTAATGAATCATTTTGTTTAATAATCATGTCAAAGGAATTAATTAGATTATCATAATGTCTCATAACCCATGCTTTATTAATGTATCAAGGAACCATTAAATAATATATGACTGAAAAAAAAGAATTATTTAAAAAATTAAAAATCATATAAAAATACTATTAGAGTTATAGAATATAATCACACCATAATAATCATAAATATAAATAAAAAATATACTTTTTGAATCATATTTCAATTAATCATTATGAAAATGAAAATATCTCTATAATAATTTGAAATAAAAATAACCTAAATATAACATAGACAATTTTATTACAATTCTAACATATCATTATAACAGTAGTTTATAATTTCTAGAAACTATACATATTATTAATTTAATAGTACTATATTAAATACAAAAAAACACTTTTATATATGTTTTATATTATTATTTATAAATTTATAATGTAATAATAAAGAATAAACTCCAAATGTATAAAATTTTATATTCCAAATATTTATTGTATTTATATGTGTGGAATAAATAAGAACATTTTACTCATCCATTAATATTTATAAAATTATAAAAAATACATTTAATATATTATATAATATTACTATAAATTTAATAAATTATCAACGTAATTGATACACTTTAATTAAGAATATTTTAAATTGAAATTCCATGAATATCATAAAATATATAATATTTATACACTACTGATAACTGAAATATTTAATACTTTATAAATTTAACATGGTTTTATATTTATTTTTAGGTATATATAGATTGGTATATTGATGTACCACACCACCATAACTTGAGATTGGTTAGTATAACTTGTCGTTGATCAATTGAGTGTGAAGTCAGTGCATTTACCATGTAGGTATATGTATTACAATCACTCAACCTAATGTGATTCCTTATGGTTGATTTATTTTTTAATCTGTGGTAGGATCTCTTATCATCTGAAGTGTCATATATTTGATCATGAATGGGTTTTATACATACCGTGGTTTACTGATTAATGTTTGGACGATTATATGACGAATATGGATAGTTTATCATATTTTTAAACATGTTTGTGATGAAATAAATTTTCAATATCAATAATGAAAATATATAAATCATATTAAACGTGTTGTTTTTTATATTTATGTTCCATGAGGTAGTAATAATGCGCATAGTTTCTTTACTCAAGACATTGGAGCGATAACCGCTTTATAAGGACCCACCCCAAAACATTATATATTTTATTGTATTTAAATTAGAATATAGTTCCATTCATTATCAAATATCAATTAAGAATGTGGTTTTATATTAATAGCTTATAACCCTAACATATTAATTGCACATGTTACAACGTGTACCATTACAGTCATTATCCATTTTTTCAACCAAATAAAACATTGAAAAAAACAAGAATGGTTTCAATGAAAATTCATTATAACATTAAAATTTACTTAGAAATCTCTATTATGAAATGTTATAAAATGTGAAATTTTTTTCCAACATTGGATGATCACAAAAATATCATTATGATACATAGTAAGGTGAAATATTTTAGTCTAGTGAAAAACAATAAAACCCATGAAAATACATTTCCAAAAAAACAATATTGTGTTTGGAAAATCTCTTCTTTTTTAATTTAAAATGACAGAAGTCGCAAATTTTTAAATGAAACACCTTCTATGAAATATTATTATAGTTAATAAAATATTATTGTATTTTTTTTGGGAAATTATAGTAAAAACCCCCTTATAAAACACTTAAACATGGAATATCCACTAAACTAACATCCATAATAATTCACTATAGAACATAATTATTTACCAATAAATTAGAGAACTATAATGGAGAATGCATTGTATAAATGGACTATGAGAAAAATAGGGTATAAAATGTTCAAATCAATTTTCATGGACCAAATCCTGAATAAAACCCTTGAGATACTCAGGTAAACCTTTGTGAAAATAAATTTAGATATTATGATACCCTTTCACGAAATCACCATTTAAAATCTAAAATATATTCAACTAATAATTAAATTATTTTGTTTTAAAATAAGCATGTAAAATTATGAATGAAACATCAAATAATTAATGATTCATGATGTTGTAAAATTTAGTTCATATCGTATCTGTCATGGAATATTCCATCGAGCATTTTTATGGAAACCTCACATACTACCTCCTTTGGAAAAAAGAGAAAAGTACTATTTTCAAAACCTTTATTAAAAATTAAAAAATTGGTTAAAATGTTTATAATTATGAAATATTATAATAATAAAAATAATTTTTAATCATTTATAAAAAACACTAATATGGATATTGAATAAAATTAAATCATTAATGGAACAGATATAGTTTAGTAATAATATAATGCCACTTAAATTGTGACTAAATAGCCACGTACTGTCATTATCAGGTATAATAATAAAATATTGTGAATTTATAATTTCTTAATTATTTTTTCATGTTCATTATTATACTTATTTTATCTCTTACCTTTCTGATGTTACTTATAAAATCAATTAAATTCACATCTGGTGTATTAATGATATTCATTTTCAGATGTCCAAAATTACATTGGCATCTTGAACATGCTAAAAGAATCCATTACTCCGTATATATTGAAAAATTATCAATAAATAATTTAACATTTAATAGAAAATTATACTTTTTAAAAAAATAATGAATTATGGTTTTCAAAAACGAATTCCATTATATTCATGGAGATGGGAGGATGTGCGTACGTATGAGAAACGTTTCAATTTTTAAACGTCCATTGTGGAAAAAAGGTAAGTCTTATTGAATCATTATATAATTATAATTATATCATAAATTTTATAATAATTATTTTTTATACATTAATATATATTTTATGTAATGTGGTGATGAAAAATGTATCACATAACATCATAGAGGTAGTAGTCCACAGATACGAATGTTTGACATTATCATTTTTCATTGATTATAAATGTAATAAGTTTCATTATGTTTTATCTTATACTAATTATAAATATTTTTTTATTGTTATATATAAAAATTTAATCCATAATTATAACCATCATTTTTAGGTGGTGATTGATGTAATGTTAAACTAGTCTGGGAGGAAATAGATCACTGCACATTGGAATGATGAATTCCATTCCCATTTGATAAATGTTATAGATGGATATTGGATATGAAACTAACAGAATAAAATATAATAATATTTAATATACCTATGTTATTATATAATTACCTTTAAGGAATAATTTATTTTTATGGACATAGAAATAAGACAGTCTTGATTTAAAACGATACATGTTCTTCAGAAAATATCATTTCATGAACATCTTAATACAACTAATTTTTTTATTATGTATAAAAATGGTAAATTAAATGAAGGGAGGGATTCAACAATGTGATTAGGGAAGGTATATGTAGATTCAAATGGTTATTGAAAAATATAGGGATGTGAAGAAGTAGATCCCTTTTTTAAGAAGGGTAGGCGAACTCTTGGAATTTCATAATATATTAAATTAAGAAAAAATAATGTATATTAAAAAAAGTCCCAAACTTTTTCATCAAGAAAATAGTTTTATTTTCAGTCTAAATCCTCCAGTCCAATAAAAATTAAAAATTTCTTCACAATGTTTTTACCTTTATATATTGGTTTTGGACCATTATTAACCCCTTTCTTATTTACTATGGCATTACTTATTTTCACTCTTTAAGGGTAAATATATTTATAATAATTGAATAATGTCCTATAAATGAACCATGGATGATATTATTAGTCATATCCTAATATATTTTCCCAACATAATATTTTTGGGATTTTTATCATTTAATTAAATATTATATTGTATAATATATCATTAACGATACATTTTAGGACAATTCATTACATTGTTTTTAATTAATATAATGCAATTAGTAAAATTAATAAAAATATATTATTATCTCCCCATCATGAATATTTAATCTATAAAATTCTTGGACCATATTAATTATCTCAAATTTCATTTATTTTAGGTTTTAATTTTCATTTATTTATTATTTATATTAATTGAGTAAATACTACATTAATGTTGTGTAAAAATCAATAGTATATATTTATTCAATAAAGAATATAAATAAATCACCCTGATGAATATAAATCATTTATTTTTCAAGTTAATGTTTATAATATAAGATAATCTCATGTTAATCTTATGACAAACATATTTAATTTATTAAAAACCAAGACTATGTCATTTTATACTTTTTTTTAAATAAAATATTATAAATGTTATAGTCACATATTTACTATATAAAATAAACATAAAAAATAATAAATGATTATATACAAAATGGAATCTTCTATAAAAATTAATACATGTGTTTTTTTCATTATATAATAGTTATCATTTTATTTTGAACGTTAATTACATAAGTTTCCCATTATAGTGGTAATAAAAATTACTATGGTCAGTATTCGTACTGATAAAAAGTAAAATATTCATATTTATGAATTTTGGACCCACTAATAACAAATATAAAATCCATTTTTCAAAATTCAAAACACAAAATTGGAAAAATTTTAATTAAATATAAAAGTGATAAAACCTGATGAAAAAATATTTTTCATAAAAATATCCTTAAAATATAAAATGATTTCATACTTAATTATAATTTATAATTGATTTCAAAAATAAAAATAAAATAAAATTATATAATGTTATGTAATAAAATTTTAAAACTAATCCAACAATATAATTTTACATTGTAAATACAATAAAATAAAAAATAGATTCCATTAAAAAATATTATTATTTAATATTAACTAAAAAAAGGAATCATTCCAAAAAACTACCAAAATATCACCCAAATATAATATTGAAACATTGGATTGTACAAATATATTTATTTAATAAAATATATTTTCTAAATTAAAAATTTAGAATGTTTACTCTTAAAAAGAAATATAACCCGTTGGTGGAGAAATCAATTTTAAAATGACGTTACAAAAAATCTAGTGCGTATTTATAGTAAATTAAATAATAAAAAATTATTAAAACCAATATAAATTTTATAATGGGGTTATTCCTTCTAATATCAACCAATTTAATTTCTAGGTTATAATTTTCACATTTTATTAAAAATTCATTTTTTCTTTTAAGATGATGTTATGTATCTTATAAATTATCAAACAGAAATGTTTTAAAAAAATATTGGGATGTTACAATATCCCCTTTCAAAATAGTGTCCTCAAAATTTGTTCCAAAATTTGGTAACCATGTTATTACTTTATAAAATAACTTTGATGAAAAACCACATTGAAAATTTGTCAATAATACAACCAATTGAATAGAATGAAAAGGAAGTAAAATAGTTAATCTTGAATAACACATATTACATTTCCAAGTCGGAGAACATAAGTGGGAAGTAAAAACATGGACATGGAAGAAAAGAATAATATATGTTGTCTGTTAGAGATCTGTAGAGAACATTTTCATGAAAATACTAACCATAGAAAAACCATAAATTTAGGATGGGTTAAAAGGCTATTTATTTTCAAGGAAGAAATATAAGTAGATAATTTATTATTTATTTATTGATATTTTACCTAAATTTATGGAATTATTTATCAATATTAATTAAATAATAAAAAATTAAACATTCATTTCAAGAATAATTTCATATTTTAACAAATTATCAAAACAAACTCATCATTTTTATCTAAATGAAGAGTTTTCAAGATGAATTTTTTAAATATAATGAACATTATTCAATATCTACTATATTATCATTCATAAATGGTTAGCAAAATATTCATTCATTTTATTAAATATTACAAAAAATAGTCATGATTAAAAAAGGTAATTCAAAAAATGGATAATACATGATATAAAGAAAAATGAATTTAATATAAAAAATTTAATATTTAAACCCAAAGTTCATCATAGAAAATTAAATATTTAATAAATAATTTAATTCAACAGTTTTTAATAAATATTAATTCAAACTAAAAAAATGAAAATACTTGATCACATAGACTTCCAAGATTAATTTCACAATTATATACAAACAGAAACAACTACTCATAATGTTTAGTACCAAAAATGGAATTTCCTAAATAACATAGTATCCATGATATTATAATCATTTATATAAATATCCTAAATCATCTATAAAGAAACATTAACAAAGATAAACCCCTCCAAAATATAATTCAAACCTTATTCCATAAATAAAATTGTATAGTATTATGTTTAACATTATCATATAACTCTTCAAAAATTATAATGATCATCTTCTTAAATAACATCAATTGCGTAATCACCAAATTAATTTCCAATCCCATTGTTTTCTATATAATAAAATATATATTCCATAGATGAACATAAAAATTGTCCATAATATCTCATAAATGAAGGAAAAATTTCACAGCAACTAGTACATTATGTAGAAAAGTGGTAGATGGTGAATCCTTATCACCCTTCATCTGTGGTTTCAAGCCTCACATTCATGTCAGATGTTTTGAATTACTAATAACCTATGGGATAAACTTTTTCAAAAATTAAAATAACATATTTATTAAAATATTCAAATATATACGATTAGTATCCTCAATGAAATTAAGGATGACTGATTATATAACCCTAACGGTTACTGAAATGACACAAACTTCTCTGTTCTAGTACTCTATGGGTATATGGGTTTTAAGGTGTTCTGGGAGGAGAAGGTGAATCAATTCAATAATTTTCATAATTTAAAGTCTTTATTATTTTCCCACAATGGCTCACCCAAGTGGTATCTCACCACAGTATATTCTCACTAGTGGTGGCTTGCTATAGGTGGATCGCTGGTGGTGGCTCACAAGTGGTGATTGTCAAGAGGTTGCTTGATGGCATTGATTCTATTGTAGTGACTCGATGATGATATCTTTTCCATTGCTGGTTCTTTTAGCGGTGTCTCACCTCATCATGACTCATTGATTGTGGCATGCATTTCATATGGAATTCCCTCATTCAGCAGTGTCTTACCTTGCGGTGACTCACAGATGGTGGAAGGTGTTTAATGTAGCCATTTCTTTTCCAGTTCTGTGTCATATAAAGTGGCCCATGAGTAGTGCCTTAGTGAAAAGTGCCTCACCTAACAGTGCCTCATGAATAATGTGTCCATTATCTCCCAATTTCATCGTTTTCAGTATTCTTTGACATAAAATGAGTTTCAATCTTTAATTCATGGTATTTGAGAATGATTCAAATACCATTAATTTTGTATTTGAATTTATAAGGGTCTGGGGTATTTTGGATGGTCAATATGTGTTATAATTATCATATCCTCCTTTAATGGATGTTGAAGAAAATATCTAAACCTCGTCTTTGTTTATATCTTTCTTAGGCTGGGATACCAATCCCTAGTGTTCTTCTTTCTTGCATTATTTTAGTGTGATATTCCATGAACCCTTCATTCTACAGGAATTGATTAATATGTTGTAGATTTTGGTTCATGATTACCTTGTATTTGTTCCTGTAACATGGGCTCCCCTACATTTTTGAAACTAGGAATTATCGATCATTTTTTCTTCAAAATCAGTTATCCTTGGATTTTTTTAACAATGTATCATGTGGGGTGGGTTTTTTAAGGTTTCATAGTTAAAAATAGTTGAAATAAAATATATAAAGATACTTGAACTAGTTTGTGATAAGAATTTGGAGGCTTGGAAAAGTTAGTATACTCCTGATTTGTTTTGTTTTTATTGATATTATGTTTCTTCTGTGATAGTTACCCAAAAAAAAATCATTTCAGTTTGGGTTCATTGTTTGTCTACACAATGGTTTATGGGGTTTTTCAATTCTTCATATAGAACTATATTTATTTGAAGCATTTTAACATTGTATATTCAGTAAATAAATGGATTCCCTAGTATTATATTATTCTTTGATAAACATTAAAGTAACAATTTTATTTTTAAGAATGAATGCCTTTTTAAATCATAAATATATTTTTTGTTGGTTATTTGGATGATGTAGTAGTGGGAACAGTTGGACATAAATGGTTTTTTAGAGTATTTAGTGATATATGCGTGATATGATTGTCCAATAGCGCTGCAAAAACCATTTTGTTGGGATATGATGCAAGGGTGTGTTTGTGAGTTATATTTTTGGGGATGTAATGGTGGTTTGGGAAGATATAATTTGAATAAAGATAGCATTGGTTGGAATGGGTGCTTAAAAAATGATAAAATTCAAAAATATTCACCCCATACCTAGAGGTCACAGTGATGTGTCTTTAATCTTTAGTGTGTTAATTTTCCATTGCCATATTTTTGTTGCAATGTTTCCCAAGTATTAATGGAATTAAAAAATAATTGTTTCATAAATTTTTGAAAGCCTTTTGTTGCTTAGGATTAGGAAATGTATTTGGTTCAATGAATATTTTGGAAATACGAAATTTGATTTATGTCGTGACATGTGCTGTTGTGAATTTCAATGTAGAGGAAAAAGGTAAATTTTTGGTGAGTTGATTTTTTTCTGAGAACCTATAGGTTGGGACTGAGTGTTTGATATCACATATGTATATACATGTATTTTCCTGATAATCTCTATTTTAACCCCATCTATATTGATCACTATGTGATGAACAACCACAAAGTTGTAAGGGGTGACATTTCCAACATCCTGACAGGAGGATAGATAGATGGCCACACACACTCTTCCATACTGCTTCATCCATGTGATGAAGAAGAATGTATCTTCGGAAAGGATGTGGAGAGATGAGGTATCACATGGGTTTTTGCGTGAGGTGGTTTTCATCACATGCGTCATTAAGACATGGTTTGTTGTACTTTCCTTGTTTTCATTGATATGAGATGTGATGTGTTTTTATGCCTAGGTGTGTGAAGGTGGGATGTGTGGTGATTCACAAGTGTGTATGGGAAGGATGTGTCATGAGTCCCAGGTGTGTTTGGGTGGTACATGTTGTGAGGCCTAGGTGTGTGTGGTTGTGATGTGATGTGGTATATTCAAAAGAGGATGGAGCACAATGATGTTTCCCATTGGTGTGTGAGAGTGGTTAATTTTTGGGAATGTTGTGGGTTACCTTGTAATCAATTTGATTTATATTATATTACATGACATAGATTACATGTGGATCATTCCTTAGTGAGGTTGGATTTGATTAGTTTTCCTTATTAGGTGTTGTTTGGTTCTACTGTTTTCCCATGGATGCATTAGTATGACTCTTTTACACGTGCACGAGAGACATTGGGTTTCAAACTGTGTATAATTGTATGATCACCCTACATATATGAAATGTATTTAGGATTCCATGAGTATTTCATAGACTGTGATTGATCTTACTAGCTTAGATCATTGAGAGTTGTTGAGTTTCCTCCTAGCTTTACATTTGGTATTTTATATTGTAGTCTTTTTTATTTTGCATCAATTATCATTATACATTCATATGGAATGGTTTATTTTTCATTTTATTATATTTCATGGAGTTTATTTTGGTTCATTCATATTATCTCTTAGTCATAGTTATATTATAAATGTTAATTTTTTCCATATAGAGATAATTGTACACACATGGTGATACATTCTAAAATGGGGCCTTCTTGAGGTGGGACACAAGATTCATTATCTCCTCTTCTTCATTTCCAGACCATGAGGGTGGTCATTGTTGGGTGGGGGTCATGATAGAGTGATATCATAGCTAATGTTTGAGAGATAAGATATAGTTTTTTAGTCATGGTGATGATTGAAAGGGATGGTCTGTTAACAGTTCTAATTGACCATGGTGTGTGAAATAGGCTAGGTAGACTGACTCAAACACACAATTATTGGGACCTTGTGATCTACTATATAGAATCTGAGCTTGTTTAATTTCCATCTAATATAGACCTACATGGAGGTTATAGACCTAGGAACGGTACATGCATCATAATTATATGTGTTCTTGTTTGAATTGGGTTTCTTTTGGAAGGTTAAAATTGATAAAGTGAATAAAAGTAAATAATTTTTTTAAAAAAATTAATACTACTTAGGATTAGGATATCATTATTTTCTATTCAGCTAGATCTCTGGGTTTTCATCCATTTGTGGATCAGGTATTGTATTTTTGGTAATATGATCTTATTTTTTGTCGTAGGGTTGATCTAGCGAAGGGGAAAGATCAGTGATAGAGGATGTTTCTTGATTTCCTGCAACATGCATTGGGAATGTATGAATGATGTGTTTCAAAAATTGCGACAAACAGTTGAGTAAATTATATGGAAAAATTCTTCAGTTTGATATTGGCCTTGACATGGTAATAGGTCCCTTTTCAAGTCATTTAGTTGTAGGGCGTTGTTTGTATGTGAAGGATGTTGTATTTGGGGGAATTGAAGGAGGAATATGTTCTAGGGGTTGAATTCTATAATGTTTTCTTGGTATAGTACATTTAATCAACCATGATGAATGAGAAGATACATGAGCTTCAATCCCTTCAGAATAGAATAATGTTAGTGTGGGAGATGGGAATCAATTTCAATGACCTTTTTTGTTTGCCATATTTTATTTTCCAGATGAGAAGTATCATATGAGATTTCATAAAGAGGAGCTTTATCCTTCTATCTAGTATGATTTTAATATTTTTACATTTATGACATATTTGGAGGATTGGATAAAGGAAGAGGTTATCATCCAAATGAACTCATGATGAGGGTAACTGCAAGTGGTTGGTTAGCAGAGTTCTTTGAGAGGAAGAGTTTGCAATGGGAGATCTCAAGAACTAGGACAATAAAGGTTCTTACCAATAAGAGGTTGACTTCAATAGCTTCCCATTAGACCTTAGGATATTCAAGTCTTTCTTATGGGCATAAGAATAATGGGTCAATTCTATGAGTTTCATGTCCATTTGTAGAACCACTATCCAGTGGCTTCTTGCGCTTACATTAGTGGAGGTGGAAAGGTTTACCACCATCCTCAGTAGTAGTTACGGTGAGGCCATTTATGCATCCAGATTTTTCATTATCAAGGGGAGATAGAGAATGTAGAGGATGAACTCAATATGTTCTTAATGATCAAAGACTGTGACTAGAGAACAGACATGGAGGCAGTCCCTAGCAGAGAGGCAGAGGAGCTGGGCTTGGTCAGTGGCACAGAGCAGAGGTAGCAGTTTTTTTAGGTCAAGATATCATTTTTGGTAGGATTGGTTTATTCAGAACTATTGACCATGTCTGGTTTGATTCAGCATAATTTCAACTCCTTTGATACTCCCACACTATCCCCATTCTTTGGTACTAGACATAGAGAGCCTTCCCATTCCCCTGGTCTTTAGTATGCTAGTCGGAAGCTAGACTAGCATGTTAGATGTGTTCCGCTGGTGTAAACTGATCATTGGTCTGCATCAGTCCATTGAGGAATTTTTTTACTATTTATATAGCCATAAAATTTCATCCTAAGCATCAACTAGTTGTATTTATTATGTGTTATTATTGACTTTATCTAGAGGAGACACTACGGGAAAAATGAGCAATTGCGACGGGTTATTTGCGACGGGAATAGATCCCTTCGCAAATAGTCCTGTTAAAAACATATTTGCGATGGGGGTATTTACCTGTCGCAAATAAGGAGGCTTTTGCGACGGGATTGCTTTCCCTTCGCAAAAGAACTGGCGCGCGTTGCGCGCCAAATCGCGGGAAAACTATTTGCGACGGGAACATTCCCCCGTTGCAAATAGTATGTCGGCAGGTGGTTATTTGCGACGGGGGAATATTCCCGTCGCAAATAACCGGCGGCGGTAAAAGGTATTTGCGACGGGAATATTCCCTCGTCGGAAATAGTATGTCGGCAGGTGGTTATTTGCGACGGGACCCGTCGCAAATATCTATTTACCCGTTGACCGTAATAAATGTCGGCTAAGGTATTTGCGACGGGTCCCGTCGCAAATAATCTAACCTATAAATACCCCAATCCGTTTTTTCAAAACATTCTCAAATTCCATCTTCTTCTTCTCTCAAAATTATATTTCTAAAGTTCAGTTTTTCTTCAGTTTAATTTTTTTCTCCGGAGCTGATATTAATGTTTTGAAGAACGATCAGAGCGGATCAATTTTGAAGGTATTTATGTTCAATTTAATTTAATATTTATTTTTAAATTTTTATTAGTTTCAATTATTCTTAATTAGTTGTAATTTAATTATGTTTATATTGTTTTATTACTTAATAAATTTAAATTATTAGTATTGTTCATAGTTAATGGTAATTAGGAATAATTAGTAATAATTTTTAATAATTAAGAATAAATATTAATAATTAGTAATAAATACCAATAATTAAGGATAATAACATTATTACATTATTATTCTATTTTATTATTAATATTAAAATAATATAATTTTTTTATATATATACAGTTCTCTTTTCATCTGTGTGTTTACAGTCTTCACATGTATTATTTGTATGTGGAGATAGAAAACGCACAGATGAAAGGAGAATCGTATATAAATTAGAAAATTATATTATTTTAATATTAATAATAAAATATACTAATAATGTTATTATTGGTAATTATTGGTAATTATTCCTAATTATTAGTAATTATTCATTTAATTACTAATAATTAGGAACAATTACCAATAATTATCAATAATTAGGAATAATTAGTAATAATTACCAATAATTAGTAATAATTACCAATAAGTAGTAATAATTATCAATAATTACCAATAATTAGTAATGATTAGTATTAATTACCAATAATTAGTATTAATTACCAATAATTAGTATTAATTACCAATAATTAGTATTAATTACCAATAATTAGTATTAATTACCAATAATTAGTAATAATTACCAATAATTAGTAATAATTACCAATAATTAGGAATAATTACCGGTAAATAGTAATAAACAGTAATAATTAGTAATAATTAGGAATAATTACCAATAATTAGTAATAATTCGTAATAATTACTAATAATTAGTAATAATTAGTAATAATTAGTAATAATTACCAATAATTAGTAATAATTAGTAATAATTAGTAATAATTAGTAATAATTGCCAATAATTAGTAATAATTAGTAATAATTAGTAATAATTAGTAATAATTAGTAAAAATTAGGAATAATTACCAATAATTAGTAATAATTAGTAATAATTAGTATTAATTACCAATAATTAGTAATAATTACCCATAATTAGTAATAATTACCAATAATTGCCAATAATTGCCAATATTTATCAATAATTACCAATATTTACCAATATTTACCAATAATTACCAATAATTACCAATAATTACCAATGATTAGTAATAATTATCAATAATTACCAATAATTGGTAATAATTAATAATAATTACCAATAATTAGTAATAATTGGTAATAATTAGTAGTAATTAGTAATAATTAGTATTAATTACCAATAATTGGTAATAATTACCAATAATTAGTAATAATTACCCATAATTAGTAATAATTAGTAATAATTAGCAATAATTACCAATAATTAGTAATAATTACCAATAATTAACAATAATTACCAATATTTACCAATTACTAGTATTTATTACCAATAATTAGTATTAATTACCGATAATTAGTATTAATTACCAATAATTAGGAACAATTACCAATAATTATCTATAATTAGGAATAAATAGTAATAATTACCAATAATTCGTAATAATTACCAATAATTAGTAATAATTACCAATAATTAGTAATAATTACCAATAATTAGTAATAATTACCAATAATTAGTAATATATACCAATAATTAATAATAATTACCAATAATTAGTAATAATTACTAATAATTAGTAATAATTACCAATAATTAGTATTAATTACCAATAATTAGTATTAATTAGTAATAATTACCAATAATTAGTAATAATTAGTAATATTTACCAATAATTAGTATAAATTACCAATAATTAGTATTAATTACCAATAACTAGTATTAATTACCAATAATTAGTATTAATTACCAATAATTAGTAATAATTACCAATAATTACCAATAATTAGTAATAATTACCAATAATTAGGAATAATTACCATTAATTAGTAATAATTACCAATAATTAGTAATAATTACCAATAATTATTAATAATTACCAATAATTCATAATAATTACCAATAATTCGTAATAATTACCAATAATTAGTAATAATTAACAATAATTACCAATAATTAGTAATAATTAGTAATAATTAACAATAATTAGTAATAATTAGTATTAATTACCAATAATTAGTATTAATTACCAATAATTAGTAATAATTACCAATAATTAGTAATAATTACCAATAATTAGTAATAATTAGTAATAATTCGCAATAATTACCAATAATTAGTAATAATTACCAATAATTACCAATAATTATCTATAATTACCAATAATTAGTATTAATTACTAATAATTAGTATTAATTACCAATAATTAGTAATAATTACCAATAATTAGTAATAATTACCAATAATTAGTAATAATTACCAATAATTAATAATAATTACCAATAATTAGTAATAATTAACAATAATTAGTAATAATTACCAATAATTAGTAATAATTAACAATAATTAGTAATAATTACCAGTAATTAGTAATAATTACCAATAATTAGTATTAATTACCAATAATTAGTAATAATTACCAATAATTAGTAATAATTACCAATAATTAGTAATAATTAGTAATAATTACCAATAATTAGTAATAATTAGTAACAATTACCAATAATTAGTAATAATTAGTAATAATTACCAATAATTAGTACATTATTTGTATATTTTATTATTAATATTAAAATAATATAATTTTCTATATTATATACAATTCTCTTTTCATCTGTGTGTTTTCTATCTCCACATGTAATATTCGCATTCTTTTTCAAAATTATCAACCTACTCGCCAATGGAGAGGTGAAAGTGAATGTGAATATTACATGTGGAGACAGAATGTTAAACACACAGATGAAAGGAGAATTGTATATAATATAAAAAATTATGTTATTTTAATATTAATAATAAAATATACTAATAATGTAATAATGTTATTATTATATAATTAATGTTTTTGAAAAAATTATATTAGTATTATTAAAATAATAAAATATCAATATAATATTAAAATTATCAATATTTGTAACATGTTTTGCTTTATTCTCAATATATTCAATCTTTACTTGAGTGTTTTTTCTAACAAATTATTCAAAACCAGTAATGCTTTTATATTTTATAGAGAAATATGGAACAATGAGGTCGTCAACAATCATTATTAGGTGACCACATATGGATAAATCAACGTAGAAATCCAAACAGTTCTGGTTTAAATCCAGTATATGTTGAGGGTGTGGAGACTTTTTTATCATTTGCGGCATCAAATTCAGAATTTATTTCAGAAGGAAAAATAAAATGCCCTTGAAGAAAATGTGCATTGAGAACGTTTGACACGTTTGACAAAGTGGGAGAACATCTCTTGCGTTTTGGTTTTCAACCAGATTATGTTTTTTGGTATCAACACGGTGAACGCAGTTCCAGAGCAGGTGATACCAACTTGATTCCGGATCCATCTCGGTTTCAAGATTTAGTACATGATGTTGCAGGTTCATCTATTCAACATACAGAAACTCCGGCTGATATAGCTTCAAATCCTGAGTTGGCACCGTCTGAATTTTATGAGTTGTTGAAATCTGCTGGGGATGCATTATATCCTGGCTGCAAGATGAGCAAATTAGAAGCAGTTGCAAAATTTATGGCTATCAAATCAGATAACGGAATGTCAAACACCTGTTTTGACCAGATATTTTCTTTGCTGAAAACACTGTTACTAGAAGGAAATGTTTTACCTGCAAATTACTATGAGAGTAAGAGGCTGGTTCGAAATTTTGGACTTACTTGTCAGAAGATTCATGCATGTTCAAATGTCTGAATTTTATATTCTGGGGAAAATGAGTCGTTGGATAGTTGTCCTACATGTGGGAAACTGAGATATAAAGAAGGACAACACGGGAAGTCTGGTTTGATTCCTGTAAAACAGTTGAGATATTTTCCGCTTACATCCAGACTTCAGCGTTTATTCATGTCTAAGAATACAGCGACAATGATGTCATGGCATAAAGAGAATATTTCAACCGATAAAAGCTTGAATCATCCAGCCGATGGTGATTCATGGAAACATTTTGATAGAGTGCATCCATCCTTTTCTTTAGAAGCTAGAAATGTTCGACTGGGCCTTTCCACTGATGGTTTCTATCTGTTTGGATCTTATTGTAGTCAATATTCATGTTGGCCTGTTTTTTTAACTCCGTACAATTTACCTCCATGGATGTTGATGAAGCAACTGTAACTCGAATGGATATTGATGATGTTGAGGAGGAATATGAAGATGACATTGACATATTTGAAGATGATGATGAAGATGAACACTGATAGCATTTCATGGTTTTTATATACAATCATAATATGTATATATGTATATATAATAGTAATTATCAATTATTTGCTAACATTAATATTTTCTGTTTCAGATGGACGACGCCACATTTCGTGAGTTGGTGGATGCTGACCTGACTTTCGATGTGGATGAGTTGCTGACAGATGACCCTCAGCCTGCAGGCGCTCTAGGGAGTACGCAGAGGGGGCGCGGTCTTGCACGATTGATGATTCCTGACCCCGTCCTCGAGCGACGTCCACGTCTTGGATTTGATCCACGCACACGGAGGTGTGATAACATGTGTGATAACCTGTGGATTTGACTAAGATTTCATTAATCTATTCACATAATAAATGTTTATTATTTTTTCAGTTTTCCGCATATAGTAGTCGGACAGGGCAGCGCTATTTTGCGCAACTATTTCTCTTAGCCGTGGACCACATGGGAGAAGATTCCCATTGATGTGCAGCAGACCATGTTCGGCCATTGGTTGGTACGTACGTAAATAAATAATTTTTGTTTTTAAAATTATTTCATTTCTAACTTGATATTTTGATTTATTTGTAGGGTTTATGGTATCCGATCGAGGATACCATGTGTGACGCCATCCACGAGGCATGGGAGGTGGCCATGCGTGATCGCCTTCGTCAGTTTTTGCACAATTTAAGAAAAGCTGCGATGAAGAAAGCAGGAGTGTCAGATTTTGACGAGTCATGTAGAGCACACCAACCAGAGTATATTTCATCCCATGTATGGGATGGATTATGTGCGCACTGGTTGAGTGGTGCCTTTCAGAGGAGATCATCGGTGGGGAGGCAGAATCGGGGGAGACAGGAGGTGACTCATCGAGCTGGGAGTCATTCTTTCAGTACTCATAGACAGCATCTGGTACGTACATTATTTATAAATATTTTATATAACTATAAATATTAACAGTTTATTTTTTATTCTTATAGGCTGTCGAGCACCCCGATATTACAGAGTACGACGTATATCGGAGGATGTATAGTGATCCTGCTACTGGGGAGCTCAGAGGTGATCGTCAGCATCATATCGTGGTCAGTATTATTTGTTTTCAAGTTTAAAAATTAATTGCATATAATATATTAACAATTTTAATTTTAAATTGCAACTATAGGAGTCATATGAGGCCGCAGCGTCACAGGCCCGGCCTGAGAGTCAGGCCGAGTCATCAGATCAGACCACTGCCCGTCAGTTTGATGAAGCGGCATGGATGCAGGCCACCCAGTATGCCTTCGAGAAGGGCCGGGTAGTTGGTATCGGCTCTCGACTGACTCCCGGAGATTATTATGGAAGTGCTGCGATGTCGGCGTCCATCTCGAGAGGAGCTCATGCATCTTCTTCTACTACACAGTATGAGGATTAGTTGCGATCTCAGACTGCACAGATAGAGAGTCTCCGACAGGAGCAGGAGCAGATGCGTCAGCAGCATGAGGAGGAGCGTCGATGCCAGCAGCAGCTGTACGAGGAGCAGGCGAGTCGGTGGCAGCAGCAGCATCCGGAGCAGATGGAGTACATGCTCCGACTCACTCATGCTTTAGGGATGGAGTTTCCTACACCACCATCTGAAGATCCCCGACCTCCCCCCCTCCTTCAGATTAGAGATTGTACTTATGTTATAAAATTTGTGAAATCAAATTTTTTTTTTCTATTCATAGTTTCTGTCTCATTATAAAATATTAATAATATTATATTTTTAAATAACAATATTAATATGAATAATAATATTATTTATATTTTATAATATTAAATTTTATATATATATTAAAATTTTATAATATTATAATTTAATTATATTTTTTGTAATACTTGAATTATTTTAATATTTGAATGTAAAATAATTCTATTATTTTTATATTAATTAAAATAAATTATTAATATTTTTTTTATTTATGAATTATAATTCAAATATTATTATATTAATTAAATCATTTATTAATATTCTATTATTTTTTATTTTTGAATTATAATTCTATTATTATTATATTAATTAAAATAATTTATTAATAATTTATTATTTTTATTTTTGAATTATAATTATATTATTATATTAATGAAAATAATTTATTAAGAATTTTTTTTTTATTTTTTTATAGTATTTGCGACGGGATACTATGCCCGTCGCAAATACTAGTATTATTAATAGTTTTTTTTATTTTTTTTAAAAAATAGTTTCTGCGACGGGACCCGTCGCAAAAGGTATTTGCGACGGGCCCGTCGCACAAACTATTTTAAAAGGTTTTTACAAAAACACGGAGTACTATTTGCGACTGGGAGAATGACCGTCACAAAAAACGGCTGTAGCGACGGGCCCGTCGCAAATAAGTGTTGTTGCGACGCCGTTTTCAGCAACGGGCTATTTGCGACGGGCCCCCGTCGCAAAAATCCATTTGTGACGGGATCCCGTCGCAAATGCCCCGTCGCAAATGCCCGTTTTTCTAGTAGTGAGAGTCTTTGTTTGGAAGTTTATGTCTAGCATGTGGATATATTAGGTGAGTGGGGTTATTTGGTGGGAATATAAAATGTGTATCCCATCCATTCCTTGTTTTATAATTTAATAATGGGATCAATGGAAGCTATGTTAGTGGAGGTCCCTGCAGTTGTTATAGTGTTTCAATATGTTTTCCCTGAGGTAGTTGTGACACTACCGCACATACCTGATATTGAGTTCAGGATAAAATTACAGTTGGGTGGTTCTCTGATTTTGATGGCTCTTTATTAGATGGAAAATTCTTCATTGTGGGAATTGAGGAATATGATAAATGATCTGATGAAGAATTGATTTATCCAGCCCATTGTGTCATTGTGGTATTCTAAAGTATTTTACACAAATAAGGATGATAGTGTTATGAGGTTTTTTATATACTACCGAAAGTTGAATCAGGTGATGTTCCAGAGTCGTTAACAAATTCCAAGGGTAGATGATATTTTCAAATAGTTTAAAGACTCATGTTGGTTTTCCAATATCAAATTGAGTTCTTGATATCACCAGTTGTGGTTAAAATTTTGTGCAATCCTGAATACTACATTCCAATATCGGTATGTGAACTTCGTG
This sequence comes from Viscum album, assembly GCA_963277665.1. NCBI lineage: Eukaryota > Viridiplantae > Streptophyta > Magnoliopsida > Santalales > Viscaceae > Viscum > Viscum album. The sequence continues at coordinate 900,261,714 of OY728138.1, forward strand.
TTTGTATTCATTCCCTTCTATATTACAAACACACAGGTTGAGTTCATGGGGCATATGAAAACTATGTTCTGTTAGTTCCTGGAAGTTTTTATTTAGTTATTAATTAATGATATCTTAATATAATAAATGTTAAATGAGGATCATGCTGAGTATCTATAGACATCATTGTAGGTTCATCGATGTCACAAGATATATGGAATAACTTCAAATTGTATGTTTTAATCCTGGGAAGTCCATTTACTTTGTCATGTGTTGTCCTGGTAGGGTGTGGTAGTCGAACCAATGAAGGTTGAGGTAGTTTCTCCATTAGAAGCTCCCAATAATGTGGTAGAGGTTCATATTTTCCATTGTCTCACATGCTATTACATGTGTTTTTTAAGAAATTTCTATTGAGTTACATCGCTAGTGACATCATTGACTAGAAAGGCCCATCATTTTCTATGGAGTGATCAGTTTCAGGAATCATTTGTTTAACTAAAGGGGGAATTGGTCAGTACCATAGTTCTCTTGTTACTTGATGAAGGGGTTACATTTGAGGTGTTTTTTATGGTTCCCATATGGTTTTGGTATGTGGAATGATTATGTAGTTGGAAGTGATCAATTATGGGTCTAGGAATTTACTTCCTCACATGCGTAACTATTTCACCCAAGATCCGGAGTTGACAGTAGTAGTTTTCATGCTATTTTTTTGGCAGTATTACTTCATTTGGGAGAGATTTTTCATGTTCACAGATCACAATATTTTGAGGTATTTCTTTTCCCAGCATGACATGAATCTATGATAGTAGAGGCATATAAAGTTTCTTCAGTAATAATATTTTGAGATCTATGACACCTTGGGGAAGGACAAATGTTGGAGTTGATGCATTGAGCATAATTTCAGGGATTGCGGTTATTCAAGAAAATCCATATGCATGGAAATAAATGGATAAATTGGAAGCCTTGTACATAGATTCAAGAGTGGATGGTTGAAAAGGTTGTTTGTTTCAAATGATGATGCAGTCTTCTATGATATAGTGTGCAGAGGATTCTTCATGGTGAGACATAGAGGTAGTGTTTTTGAGTGATCTTGTGGGCCATTGTGTTTTTCTAGAGGGGTGGTTATAGATGATTTTTTGGTGGCCTGGGATAAAACTAATATTGGATGAGATTTTGGTGAATCTCATGGTTTTCTTATAGGTGAATGTCGATCACCATATTCTCAAGGGATTTTTGAGGCCCTAGGATATACCCAAGTGGAAATGGGATGACATATTTATGGATTTATTCATAGGGTTACATAGAGATCAGTGATGTTGTGATAATATATGGGTGACAGTGGATCAATTTAAGAAGTTCGAGAACAACTTATCAGTCTAAGATTTGGGCATAGTGGAGGCATTGAAAAAGTGTTTTTTGGATGAAGTAGTGTAGTTTCGTGGGGTTCTGAGGTCAATTTTATCATATTGGATTGAAAATTTTACCTCATGAGTGTTGAGGGGATATTAGTGAGCCCTTGGTGCTTAGTTATTCCTCAGCACTACCATCCACCATCAAACATATGGGAAGATTAAACAGATTATACAGTCATTGATGGATATTCTACGAGCGTGTGTCATGGACATTGTAGTATCATGGGTGTGATAATTTCCCTTAGTATTATTTTCTAATAATAATATCTATAACTCTTCTATATTAATTTATTTGTTCTTGTATTTATACAGAAGACCGTTTCATTCACCATTGTTCTAGATATAGGTTTGGGAGACATCAACCAGTGGTTCTAAAGTTGTTCGCAGGACGATAGAGAAGGATTATCTTGTTTGTGAGAGGTTTAAAAAAGAACATTACATGAATAATTAATATACCAATATCAGGAGAAGGTACTTCAAATTCTAGGATAGGGACCAATTTTTCTTTGATTGTTTCCCCTTGATGGGGGAAACAGAGGTTTGGTAGAAGTAAAAATATTTCTCTTAGGTTCGTTGGACTATTTTAAGTGATAGGGTGTCACAACCCGCCCTCGGGGTCCGTGCCGTGACTACCCCAAACCCGCCTTCCATAGGCCAGGGGCTGGCGACTAGCACCAAGGCGTAAATCCCAGGTAAAAAGGGAAGGCATTGCCTTTGTAAAGTAAACAAACACCACAGAGTAAGAAAGCGGAAAGTAAACACTAAGCAAAAAGCAGAGTACAACTGAAAGTGCGGAAAAGTAAATGGGCCAGTATACAAACCCAAACTGAAAGTAAAGTACAACTCGAAAGGGAAAATAGCAACTGAAAAGTAAAAGCCGCTACACCAAGCTGTCCACTGGAAATCCCACCTAAAGGGTGGGTAAAGATAGCTCCACTGATCCACGGGTCCCACCGTCCGCTCCGAGCACGTCCCGCCTAGTGGTCCACCTCCAGGTACCGTCCTGCTCTGCAGGCCTCAGCTAAGATCAACGCTGTCCGTCGTCTGCAACCAACACAACGTAGTGCGGGCAAAGCCCGTGCAGGGGTGAGTATAAGCTACTCAGTAGGGACCCCGAGACCCCTGAAGGTCTCTCAAAATCCACAAAGGATAAACTACAAAGAAAGGTACAATCACGAAGTAACAACCGACACTGCTTTGGTATATGCCCATACATATACCTAAGTCATCAATTTCAAATACGCTCCAACCTCCGAGCCCAAGTACAACTCAGTCCACACAGGAAAGTAAACGTATTCCACACAGGAAGAAAAACGTAATCCACACAGGATAGCACAACACAATCCACACAGGAAAACAACAGGATTCAGCTCACACATGTATACTTCTTCAAAGGACGATAAAGATGATCTCTAATCCATCTAAGTCGTCGGACCCACGAAGGATCGATAGGTAACTAACCCCCGCAAAAGACCCACACAGGATCGGGCCCACACAGGACCTGTAGGCGCTGGTTCACACATGACCGCTGAGTGCAAAGACCCACACAGGATCAGACCCACACAGGATCGGGCCCACACAGGACCTGTAGCACTGATCCACGTAGGATCGCTGAGTGTTGTAGTCGTCGCCGTCGAATCCACACAGGATCTCTGTACTGTCGTCGTCGCAGTCATAGTAGCAGTAGTTGTAGCAGTAGTAGTCACAGTCGCAGCCAGCACTAGGGTTCCCGCACACAGCAAGCTCGTTCGGGAGGGTCCGCTCCACGAGCCGAGAGGCCGATACATAAACTGTCACAAAATCAGAAGTTGATGTATCCAAAAGTTCTTTATCGTCAACAGGAACTCAACGTCGCAGACGGCGCGTTAATCGGACGCCCGGTCTGAGAGTTATTGGCTTTTTCGTCCCAGGGGCCCGGTTGGTTTTTAAGGCAAAACCAACCCGACTGTACTCCACCTGCGTCCAAACCTCGGGCGAGGTATGCCAAAAGATCCGTCTCACTTAGAGGAATTCAACGAAACAGACTGCGCGTAAATCGGACGCCCGGTCTGTTAATTATTGGCCTTTCCGTCTCACACCCACCCTGGGAAACGTCCCAGGAGGTCACCCATCCTGATCACTACTCTAGGCCAAGCACGCTTAACTACGGAGTTTTAACCACGTAGGCTCTCGAAAAGGAAGGTGCACCTTGAGTATATTATAACGAAACGACCGTCTCGATCCAAGGATCGCGTTGCCGCTGACGGCGCGTCGTTCGGAGGCCCGAAGCTCAAGTTATGAGCATTTGAACGAAATCGATTCGAAAACGGGGGGTCTGGGTCCGGGCCGACCCGGCCCGACCCCCCCTGGGTCGGCCCGAACCGGCCGGCGGCGCGGCCCGGCCGGCGGCGGCACGGCCTGGGCGCCGCTCGGGTGCCACGCGCGGGGGGCATGGCCCCCGCCCCTCTTCGCTGGCGGCGCGGCTGAAAGCCGCGCCTTTGGTGAAACCGGCCCCCCTCGTGGGGGCCTGACTTTGAGAAAAACGGGGGGCCGCCTTCCCCCCATTATGAAACCGGCCCCCCCTTAATAATGGGGGGGCAATTAACCTGGCCGGGGGAATTTAATTCCCCTAGTCTTTCTCCTTCCGGCCGGCCCACCTGGCCGGCCGGTTTTTCTTCAACGGGACGGGCAAACCGGTCCCCTTTCCGGCTTCCGATGCCGGCGGCCCGGCGAGCCGCCGGTCCTCTCGTCCCGCCACGGACCGGAACCGGCCACGAGGTTCGTCGTCCGGCGCGGTGCGACGACACCGCACCCCTCCGCCGCGGCCCCGCTCCGGCCGCGGCGCCTTCTGTTTTCTTCGACGCGGCGCGACGGCGTCGCGTTCATGATGATCCTTCCACGGCGCGGCGCGACGGCGCCGCGCAATGCAACCGTGCGAATTCCCGCGTGGTGCGACGGCACCACGCCATCTCGTCATCCACAAGAAAATAATAATAATCACGAACAGAGGGGGGATTCGGCCGTGTTTGTGCGGTCCAACCCCCCTCTCGTTAGATGATAACTCTTAAATAATCATCCAGAAGACTATCATGCTAGAACCAAGAACGAGAGTAAATAAATAATCAACAACAACCCCTACCTCGGTTTCAAGTACGATGATTGTCAATGACCCGCGGAAGGCAAGCGTCGCGGAGGTCGGGCGTCGCGGTAATCGTTCGTCAATTCCGTTGACGAAGACGTACGTCCGAAGAGGTACGTCGTTGGTGAATCTTCGTAAGCCGACGAAGGAAGTCCGAGGAGGAAGCGGTGTTCCCTTTCGTTGACACGGAAGGCGTCGTCGATCTTCGGAACAACCGGCTACGAAGAAGAGAGGAGCGGCGTTCTTCGTCGGAGCTCGAAGGTTCTTCGCGTTCTTCGTCAAAGTTGAAGAAGAAGAAGGAGTTCCCAAATCCTCTCAAGAAGGCTAGAGAAATCTAACCAAATAAAATAAGCTAGAGTCTTATTTTATTCACACACTTAACAAAATGATTTCAAAGGTTTGAAATTAAAACAATTCAACTCCATTAATTAACAAAGTCGTCATGTCATTAAAAGAGGAGTTTAAGGGAGTTAAAAAGGAGAAGAAGAAGAGTCATGCTTCGGGTGGGCCCCACCACACTTAATCCTCCCAAGGGAGGTTATGTGGTTGTGGGTTCCACCACTAACTCCCTTTGGGAGAAGTTAACCAATAAGTTAAAATAAAAATTTGTAATCCACAATTTTTGTTTAACTTATTCTAAACTCCCAAAAACTAACTCTCAACCCGAAATAAATGCAACCTCGGAAAAGGTCTCCTTAGGAGAATATCGGCACTGCGAGTTCATCGGTGTCCTCAGAATTCAATTCCGAGCACCGAGTCAAAAGTTAGAAATTCCCGCTCGTTCGTTCACTGAACGTACCCGAGCCAAACTTCGGAAATTGATTCCGGGCACTACGAGCCTCAGAATCAGGTGCCGTCAGAAACCGCGCTCTTGTAAAATTCCAAAGAAAATTAAGAAAAAAATTTCCTTGAATTTTACGGGTCTTTATATTACTCCCACCTCAGGGCTTTACGTCCCCGTAAATATACATCAAAAACTAGGGAATCAAATGAGGGTACTGAGCACGCATCTGAGCCTCCCGCTCCCATGTGCTCTCCTGGAGGTTCCCGTGCTGCCATCTGATGCGCACAAGAGGAATCGATCGCCCACATAGGACCCGCTCCTGTCGATCCTCTATCTCCACCGGGACCTCCGTAAAAGTCGCCCCATTGTCAACGTCACGTTCCCCATGGTCAATGATGTGCGTCGGGTCGTGAACGTACCTCCTCAGCTGAGATACGTGGAAGACGTAGTGCACCCGGTGCAACTGAGGTGGTAGAGCCAGGCGATAAGCCACCTCACCAATCCTGCTGAGGACCTGGAAGGGTCCGATGAAGCGCGGAGATAACTTTCCGCCACTGCCAAATCTCTGAATACCACGTCGAGGTGAAACCCGAAGAAGACGTGGTCGCCATCCTCGAACTCTAGTGGCCTCCGCCTCCTGTCAGCGTATGACTTCTGCCGGCTCTGATCTATCCTCATCTGCTCCTGGATGACCTGGACCTTCTCTGTCGTGGCCTGGACCATCTCCGGTCCCACAAGTGCTGACTCCCCAGGGTCTGTCCAGCACAAAGGAGATCTACAAGGTCGGCCGTACAATGCCTTGTACGGTGCCATCCCGATGGTGGAGTGGTAGCTTTTTTTGTACGCAAACTCCACCAAGGGTGAGTGGTCCTCTCAGCTACGACCAAAGTCGAGGACACATGCACGGAGCATGTCCTTGAGAGTCTGAATGGTCCTCTCCGTCTGACCATCCGTCTGAGGGTGAAAGGCTGTGCTCAGACGTAGCTGTGCCCCGAACGCCTCCTGTAACCCCTTCCAAATCCGGGAAGTAAGGCGAGCATCTCGATCGGAGACGATAGATGATGGCATGCCGTGGAGCCGCACAATCTCCTGAACGTAGAGACGTCCCAAGCTCTCTACTGAGCCCTGCTCTCTGATGGGTAAGAAGTGTGCCGACTTGGTGAGTTGGTAAACAATCACCCAGATGGAGTCGTGACCTCTGGAAGTGCGTGGAAGTCCAGTCACGAAGTCCATAGATATGCCGTCCCACTTCCACTATGGAACCTCCAAGGGTTGTACCAAGCCTGCTGGTACCTGATGCTCTCCCTTCACCTGCTGGCAGGTGAGGCATTGAGAAACAAGCTCTGCTACAACCTTCTTCATGCCCGACCACCTGTGCTATCATCTGAGATCCTGGTACATCTTCGCCACTCCAGGATGTACCGCCAAAGGAGAAGTGTGAAACTCTATCATCACCTCCTATCGCAATGCGACTGGTACCATGGTACGTCCTCTGAAAAGGATGCCGTGCTCTGCTCCAAGGGAGAAACCATCAGGTGCATGTCCCGAGGATATCTGTACACGCCGTGTCTCACAGTCAGCGTCCTCACGCTGTGCCTCTCTGACCCGCTGCAGTAGAGGAGGGGTGACTGTGAGAGACTGGAGGAAGGCCGCTCCATCTCTATCCACGAAGGATATCTGCAAAGAGGATAGCTGCTTCGTCGCATCCTCAAGTAGCTGAATGCCCGTCCTCTTGCTGAGGGCATCTGCTACTACGTTCCCCTTCCCAGGAGTATAGACTATCTCAAAGTCATAGCCATGGAAGAACTTGATCCATCGCCACTATCTCAGGTTCAGGTCCTTCTGCGAGAAGATATACCTGAGATTCTAATGATCAGAAAAGACTGTAAAATGCTCGCCCATCAGGTAATGTCGCCATGTCTTCAGAGCGAAGACCGCTGCTACTAACTCCAGGTCATGGGTAGCGTAGTTCTGCTCATGCGGCCTCAACTGACGTGATCCATAGGCGATCACTGCCCGCTCCTGCATCAGAACACATCCGAGCCCGGTCCCTGATGCATCGTAGTAGACTACGTACCCTACTCCCTCCTCAAGCAACCTCAAGATAGGTGCGCTAGTCAACCTCTATCTCAGCTCCTGGAAGCTCTGCTGACATTTGTCTGACCACACGAAGGGTTTCCCCTTCCTCCTTAACGTACGACAAAGCTGCAAAGATTTATCCTTTTTCGAAAAGTGAAATCTGGTCTCATCCCCTGGATGAACCACATTCCTTTCCTAATACAGTCAATCCCGTCATGATTAGTTAATTCATGGCATGGATGACGTCGTAAGGCCTCGACGTTGCTACCAAGAGATCCAACCGTTACTCTCGCCTCCAAGGGTTGAGTCACACTGTCGGCATCAGTGTGTGACCACTGGGTTTCCTCCAGTAAGAATCTCGCAAGTGAGGGTCAAGTCAACAGTTTTTTTAACCGGCACCTCTTAGTAAAAACAAACAAAAGACAATAAAACAAAATTCACCAAGGCAAGTATCTTTTACTACTTCAACTTAAAGTACAAGGACACAAGGAAACACAAACTACGAAGATAGAGGCATTATGGGTAAGGCCTCTATGCCTGGAGCTAGTCCCGCACTAGTCCACCCGCTTCCGGAGCTCCATGATCGTAAGCTTCAGCTGCCTGAAGCTGTGCTCTCCCCTGAGGTCGGGGTTGACCTCCTGGTGGTGGTGGTGGTAGAGCCTCAATGCGTTGCCCACCACCTGCTGCTCGGCCAGCTCCTCTGCCTCGTCCTCCTCCTCCCTGCGGACCACCACGGTCGAACCTCTGCCTCTGCCTAGGTGGATCCTCAACCATCTGCTGCTCCTCTGCATGGCGGGTCGGGCAGTCACGAGTCATGTGGCCCTGCCCGCCGCATGAGTAGCACTGTCTGCCTCTCGAAAGACTGGCTCCGCGTTGTGTGCCCCGCACTGCTGAGCCAGTGTCCTGAGGTCATCTACCTGAAGGTCTGGTCAGCCTGGACCCCTGAGTCATCCATCGACTGCCTGCCGCGGAAGAATCCGCCACGTGCCGCCCTGCGGTGGGTCTCGACGCTGGTGCAGACACAGCAAGGAAGCTCTCGATCAAAAGGGCCCGCTCCAGTACTCCTGTCTGAGTCGGTATGCTGAGGGAGATCAGTGATGCCCTGATCTTGTGTCTCAAACCCTGCTCAAAGGTCCGGGCCCGAAAGAATGGGTCCCGTACCATGTCGGTCGAGTAGCGCGAGAGATCAGTAAATCTCACCGAGTACTGAGCGACCGTCATGCTGCCCTGCCGCAGCTGAAGAAGCTTTTGGATACGCACCGCACGAAGGGTGGCTGGGACGAACTCCGAGCGGAAGAGGCTCTCAAAGTCCATCCAAATTAGAGATGCCTCATTGTGCACCTAGAGCATCAAGCTTCACCATCGTCCTGCTGCTGCGTGTAGTAGGCTCGCAGCGAGGATCACCATGAGGTCTGCTAGTGTCCTCACTAGCCTAAACACATGTACCACTGCCTCTATCATGTCCTCTGCTGCCTGGGGGTCCATCTCCCCATGGAACCTGGGTGGTCGCTGGTGCTGAAACTCATGCAGTGCGCTGAGGCGACGTGCATCGTCAGAGGCTGGTGCTGGAAGCATCAGTGGCTCGACGGGTAGAGCTACCGCCGGTGCCACTGCTGACAAAGGGCCCTGCACCGAGGCCTCGTCGCTCGGTGGGCTGTCATCACACTCGACTCTTGGAACCCTAGCTGGCTGCCGTCGTGGGGCCATCCTTAAACGGAACAGGTGCGTCACGGTCAAATAGTATACCTGGTGAGCTGACACAAAGTAATCATAAATAAAACTTTGAAACACACACGCAATCAATGTTTTCGTGCATTAAGTCGGAAATCAGAAGTCAGGGTCCTGGTGTACGGATACGTCGGCCGCCGCACCAACACTGGACTCCCTGGACTGAGAACCACACTCAATAGGATAAATATTATTGCTTCACATAGAAAAGATCAGAGTTCGCGGTAGAACCGAACCCCTCTGATACCAATTTGTGACAACCCGCCCTCGGGGTCCGTGCCGTGACTACCCCAAGCCCGCCTTCCATAGGCCAGGGGCTGGCGACTAGCACCAAGGCGTAAATCCCGGTAAAAAGGGAAGGCATTGCCTTTGTAAAGTAAACAAACACCACAGAGTAAGCAAGCAGAAAGTAAACACTAAGAAAAAAGCAGAGTACAACTGAAAGTGCGGAAAAGTAAATGGGCCAGTATACAAACCCAAACTGAAAGTAAAGTACAACTTGAAAGGGAAAATATCAATTGAAAAGTAAAAGCCGCTACACCGAGCTGTCCACTAGAAATCCCACCTAAAGGGTGGGTACAGATAGCTCCACTGCTCCACGGGTCCCACCGTCCGCTCCGAGCACGTCCCGCCTAGTGGTCCACCTCCAGGTACCGTCCTGCTCTGCAAGCCTCAGCTAATATCAACGTTGTCTGTCGTCTGCAACCAACACAACGTAGTGCGGGCAAAGCCCGTGCAGGGGTGAGTATAAGCTACTCAGTAGGGACCCCGAGACCCCTGAAGGTCTCTCAAAATCCACAAAGGATAAACCAAAAAGAAAGGTACAATCACGAAGTAACAACCGACACTGCTTAGGTATATGCCCATACATATACCTAAGTCATCAATTTCAAATACGCTCCAACCACCGAGCCCAAGTACAACTCAGTCCACACAGGAAAGTAAACGTATTCCACACAGGAAGAAAAATGTAATCCACACAGGATATCACAACACAATCCACACAGGAAAACAACAGGATTCAGCTCACACAGGTATACTTCTTCAAAGGACGATAAAGATGATCTCTGATCCATCTAAGTCGTCGGACCCACGAAGGATCGATAGGTAACTAACCCCCGCAAAAGACCCACACAGGATCGGGCCCACACAGGACCTGTAGACGCTGGTTCACACAGGACCGCTGAGCACAAAGACCCACACAGGATCGGGCCCACACAGGACCTGTAGCACTGATCCACGTAGGATCGCTGAGTGCTGTAGTCGTCGCCGTCGAATCCACACAGGATCTCTGTACTGTCGTCGTCGCAGTCACAGTAGCAGTAGTACTAGCAGTAGTAGTCACAGTCGCAGCCAGCACTAGGGTTCCCGCACACAGCAAGCTCGTTCGGGAGGGTCCGCTCCACGAGCCGAGAGGTCGATACATAAACTGTCACAAAATCCGAAGTTGATGTATCCAAAAGTTCCGTATCGTCAACAGGAACTCAACGTCGCAGACGACGCGTTAATCGGACGCCCGGTCTGAGAGTTATTGGCTTTTTCGTCCCAGGGGCCCGGTTGGTTTTTAAGGCAAAACCAACCCGACCGTACTCCACCTGCGTCCAAACCTCGGGCTAAGTTTGCCAAAAGATCCGCCTCACTTAGAGGAATTCAACGAAACAGACGGCGCGTCAATCGGATGTCCGGTCTGTTAATTATTGGCCTTTCCGTCTCACACCCACCCTGGGAAACGTCCCAGGAGGTCACCCATCCTGATCACTACTCTAGGCCAAGCACGCTTAACTACGGAGTTTTAACCACGTAGGATCCCGAAAAGGAAGGTGCACCTTGAGTATAGTATACCGAAACGACCGTCTCGATCCAAGGATCGCGTTGCCGCTGACAGCGCGTCGTTCGGAGGCCCGAAGCTCAAGTTATAAGAATTTGAACGAAATCAATTCGAAAACGGGGGGTCTGGGTCCGGGCCGACCCGGCCCGACCCCCCCTGGGTCGGCCCGAACCGGGTCGACCCGACCCGGCCCGACCCCCCCTGGGTCGGCCCGAACCGGGTCGACCCGTCCCGGGTCCGACCCGACCCGGGTCCGACCCAGCCCGGCCGGCGGCGCGGCGCGGCGCGGCGGCGCGGTCCGGCATGGCGGCGCGGCCCGGCCGGCGGCGGCACGGCCTGGGCGCCGCTCGGGTGCCACGCGCGGGGGGCATGGCCCCCGCCCCTCTTCGCTGGCGGCGCGGCTGAAAGCCGCCCCTTTGGTGAAACCGGCCCCCCTCGTGGGGGCCTGCCTTTGAGAAAAATGGGGGGCCGCCTTCCCCCCTTTATGAAACCGCCCCCCCTTAATAATGGGGGGGGCAATTAACCTGGCCGGGGGAATTTAATTCCCCCAGTCTTTCTCCTTCCGGCCGGCCCACCTGGCCGGCCGGTTTTTCTTCAACGGGACTGGCAAACCGGTCCCCTTTCCGGCTTCCGATGCCGGCGGCCCGGTGAGCCGCCGGTCCTCTCGTCCCGCCGCGGCCCGGAACCGGCCACGGGGTTCGTCGTCCGGCGCGGTGCGACGGCACCGCACCCCTCCGTCGCGGCCCCGCTCCGGCCGCGGTGCCTTAGGTTTTCTTCGACACGGCGCGACGACGTCGCGTTCAAGATGATCCTTCCACGTCGCGGCGCGACGGCGTCGCGCAATGCAACCGTGCGAATTCCCGCGTGGTGCGACGACACCACGCCATCTCGTCATCCACAAGAAAATAATAATAATCACGAACATAGGGGGGATTCGGCCGTGTTTGTGCGGTCCAACCCCTCTCTAGTTATATGATAACTCTTAAATAATCATCCACAAGACTATCATGCTAGAACCAAGAACGAGAGTAAATAAATAATCAACCACAACCCCTACCTCGGTTTCAAGTACGATGATTGTCAATGACCCGCGGAAGGCAAGCGTCGCGGAGGTCGGGCGTCACGGTAATTGTTCGTCAATTCCGTTGACGAAGAGGTACGTCCGAAGAGGTACGTCGTTGGTGAATCTTCGTAAGCCGACGAAGGAAGTCCGAGGAGGTAGCGGTGTTCCCTTTCGTTGACACGGAAGGCGTCGTCGATCTTCGGAACAACCGGTTACGAAGAAGAGAGGAGCGGCGTTCTTCGTCGGAGCTCGAGGGTTCTTCGCGTTCTTCGTCAAAGTTGAAGAAGAAGAAGGAGTTCCCAAATCCTCTCAAGAAGGCTAGAGAAATCTAACCAAATAAAATAAGCTAGAGTCTTATTTTATTCACACACTTAACAAAATGAATTTCAAAGGTTTGAAATTCAAACAATTCAACTCCATTAATTAACAAAGTTGTCATGTCATTAAAATAGGAGTTTAAGGGAGTTAAAAAGGAGAAGAAGAAGAGTCATGCTTCGGGTGGTCCCACCACACTTAATCCTCCCAAGGGGGGTTAAGTGGTTGTGGGTTCCACCACTAACTCCCTTTGGGAGAAGTTAACCAATAAGTTCAAATAAAAATTTGTAATCCACAATTTTTATTTAACTTATTCTAAACTCCCAAAAACTAACTCTCAACCCGAAATAAATGCAACCTCGGAAAAGGTCTCCTTAGGCGAATATCGGCGCTGCGAGTTTATCGGTGTCCTCAGAATTCAATTCCGAGCACCGGGTCAAAAGTTAGAAATTCCCGCTCGTTCGTTCACTGAACGTACCCGAGCCAAACATCGGAAATTGATTCTAGGCACTACAAGCCTCGGAATCAGGTGCCGTCAGAAACCGCGCTCTTTTAAAATTTCAAAGAAAATTAAGAAAAAAATTACCTTGATTTTTACGGGTCTTTATATAGGGTGAGTTGGCGAGGTGGCATATCAGTTTGTGTCTGCACTATGGTTGGAGAGGTACCACGAAGTATTTATTATCTCTAATCTTCATTAGTACCTTCACGATGACTCTAATGTCAATGACTACTGGGAGTTGGATATCAAGGATGATATGATGTTTATAGGGAGTTCAGTAGGGATTTTATATCACTGATAGAAGGATGTGTGTAGACGGAACATTACATTGGTTCATGTGTTGTTTAGTAAGGTTGGTTAGGGGCATAGTACTTGGGAGGAGTGACACAGATGTGTGGCTCATACTGAGCGTTCTTTTATGTTTTTCTGTGATCTGTTTTACTTTTAAATGTGATGTTTAAACACTATTTTATATGATATAATCTATTTTCACTTTTTTTGTGATTTGTGTGGTGTTATGTGTGATACATTCTTAATATATGAAAAAAATTGTAGGACCTCATTAATAATTGTTAAAAATTAATTTTGATGTGATTAATGCTATGTGGGTGAGTCCGTGCCTCCTAGAGCGGATAATATCATAACATGGAGGATGATATTCCCTAATTCATGTGTTAAAAAAAGAATGGTTTTTATAATTTTCTAGTTTTTTTGTTGTTGTTTGTGTTGAATTGATGGCTGATAGAGGATGGATGAGATTTTATTGACTGTGGAGGTTTCCACTCAAGCATTCAAATAATACAGTGTTGTTTAACATCAATATTCTTAGTTGATAGTATTGTTTCGAGAGTAGTGAGATATTTGAGATGTATCTAGAGGGATAGTTTTCAAATCCATACACTCTTTCCTTCGAGATATTTTTTGAATTACTGAAGGTGATAATATTTTCAGAGGTATATGATGTAATGGACTATACCTCTTTTGACAATTACATTTTTGGAATATGGTTCTTAGGTGTTCTAGGATTATAGGGTGCCTCATTTCAATAATTTGAAAAATTCTTATTCTTATATGATTTAAAATGGTGACTCAATAGTGGTTCCATGCATTTCATCTATTAGTCACTCATCTAGTGGTGTCTCTCCATGTAATGACTCAATGACACTGGCATGTGTTTCATCTGGAAATGTCTCATCCAACAGTGCCTCCTCTAATGGTGGATTGTTAGTGGTGCCTCAATGAGTGGAGCATCACCTCACGGTACCTCCTGAGCAGTGTTTATTAATTCTTCCAGTGCCCCCTTTTTCCTTTTTATTTTACGTAAAATGATTAAAAAGCCTTAATTGAGGGGATTTGAGACTCAATCAAATCCCATAAATCGTATATTTAAATTTTTAATGATTTAAGAGATTTTAGATGGTCAAATCATCTTACCATGATCATATACACCTTTAATAGTATATTATAAATATATCTAAACCACAAATCTATTTAGATATTCCAACTGTCAGGATATATTTCTCCCCCTTGATCCTCCTTTTTATTTTTATTAGTGTGAGATTCCCCAAACCCTTCTTTCTTAATGAATTTATTTAGCTATTGTATCTTTTGGTTTGTGTTTTTGTTGGATTTCTTCCTACAACATGCACACCCCTTCTTCTGTGAAACTAGGAAGTGCAAATACCATTTACTTCCAAGTTGGTTTTAATTATTTATTCTTAGTAATGTATCATGTGGGTTGGTTGTATGGATATTTACATTGTAAATATTATTGAATTCAGATAAATTATTATAATTTAGGTGGTTAAGATCCATATGCATGGCATTTTAAAAGTGAAATATGTCCCTGCAGTGTTTTGATTTTTTTGATATTTTGTTTCTCATGGGATAACTACCCACCAAAAAATGTTTCTTTGGGATTTCATTGTTAAAAGTTATTATGCTGTGTTTATTTTATTCTTGATAAACTATTTTTTACTTTAAAGTTATTAACTATTTATATTCATATAATAAATGGATGACCCGGGATCATATTGTATTGTGATAACCCATGAATTAATAAGTGTATATTAAATAATGGATGTATTTTTAAATGATAAATTTTTTGGGATGATTAGTTTGTGGACTCGATTATGAATAGGGGTTTGGTTTTGATGAAATGTTTATTTTGGTATGACATAGCTTTGAAATCGTGATGCGAAACAAGTTGTGTTGTAATATTTTACTGGGTGTGGTTATGAGTTAGATTGTGTATTGGTTTTCATGGTGGTTTGGGTATGGTGAATTTCAAGAAATATAGTAGTGTTGTTAATGGTGATTCTCCATTGATATCTAGAAAAAATAATCACCTCATACCTAGTTGTTGTTGTGATGTGTATTTATTGTGAAGTTCATTAATTTATATGTTTTTCTCTATGTTTCATAGTTTCATGGGTAGTGATGGAATGAAAAAATAATTTTTTTAATAGTGTTCTGAATCACACTGGTTGGTTTGGATAAAAATATTAAAAAATTTAAATGAGTTGGATGGAAATGGTAAATGAGATTTGTGTCTTGAGGTGTGTTGTTGTTCATTTAGAGGTAGTATAAAAGTGTAACTGTTTTTGGGATAAAATTTTATTCTGAAAACCCATATATTTGTAATGAGTGTTTGATATCATATATGTATATACATTTATTTTATTCGTGATTCATATTTTCACCCAACCAAGGTAGAGAAATATTTGTTGAACACCTACTAAGTCACATGGGGTTACCATTTCATAAATCCCTATGAATGGATGAAAGGATGGCCGATATCACTTCCTTTCTCTTTACAGGTGATGACCACCCACAATTTTTTGTGTTGGATGTGGTGAGATGTGGTAACCTCTGTGTAGGTGGGTGAGGTTGTTTGTTTCCCAATTTTCTTCGGGATGATTTGTGGTTTCATTTTCCAAGTGTCATTGGGATGATATGTGATGTGATACGAGGCCAAAGTGTGTGTGGATGGGATGTGTTCGGTGGCCCAAACGTGTTTTCATGGGATGTGTTGTGAGGTCTATGTGTGCATGGGTGGGACGTTCTGCAAGGCATAGGTGAGTGTGGGAAGGACATGATGTGGTATATTCTAAATTGGTGGGAGCTCTGGGACTTTTGTCATTAGGTTATGAGAGAGGATAATTAGTGTTAATGTGGTGTGGGGTACCCTGTCATCAATCTCTATTATATTATGTAAATTGACTTGTTTTACTTGGTGAGCACGCTTTGTTGAGGTTGGGTCTGGTTTGTATACCTGCTTAGGTGTGGTTTGGTTCTAAAATTTTTCCACAAATGCATTAGTATGCCTCATTGACATGTCCATGAGAGACCTTGGTTTTTATTACTGAGTATATATGTTTTCTCACCATACATATATAAACAATGTTCTTGTTTCCTGTATGATTTTTTGGACCGTGATGGACATTACTAGCTCAGATCCTTGATAATTATCATGTTACTTCCTTGGTTTTATTTTGGTACATTACTTAGGAGACTTTTTTATTTTTCATAAGTTGTATTTATACATGAATGTGGGATGGATTTTGTTTAATAATAATATATTTTAGTGAGATGATTTTGGTTGATTCATCTTGTCTTATGATACTATTTATATTATAAATGATCATGCCTCCCATAAAGAATTATTTTTTACACCATTGGTTTTGGTCAACATCCTTGGGCCTACTTTTTAGGACTCAGGGTTCATTATCTCCTTTTATTTATTTCCATCATAGGAGGAGAATCTTTGAGGGATTGGGTTATGATATTTACCAATACTTTTAAACTCATTTCCACAAAATTAAAATAAAATTATTATTGAAATAACTTTTTCACATAATACACATAAAAGGTTACATAAGTATAAACAATCACTGAAACTCAAAGTGATTCAATTAAACAAGACATAGAAATATTCATTATTCATTTGAACAAACATAAATCATAAATCTTGAATACCAATTTGAAGAATCCTCAATCAATCAATTTTTTTATAACTCATTAGGCTTAATTTTTATATATTTTTCTTTAATTATTCTTTCTTATAAAAAATATTTAATCAATAATTAATATTAAATAACATAAAAACAAATAAAAATATATATCACATATCTCTCAGATGACATTTTTTGTTTCCTAACATTCAAATATAATAGAATTGTGAATTCCTAAACATTTATATGTGTAGTCCTTCCAATCTCATTTATGTGTTCTTCTACAAGGAAATAAATTTTCTTAATGAAAATTATGCATACATATAAAACATTGAATTGATACATTAAGAATAACATCATACCCATGTATTATTTAAATAAATGCATTAATTTTTCCCCTAGTAGATTATGACATTATGTCCTCCATTAACACATAAAAAAGAACATTTCATTATTTTAAGAAATGTTGATGGGTGAATCATTACAAATTCATGAATCATATATTATTAAATATTTTTACATTTAAGAGATCAATATCATATTAATTCATGGTTATCAATTAATTTTTATTTTAAGTGTTGGGAAACTCCCCTTTGTTCATGATTTTAATCATGCATCTTGATATCTAGGTAAAAAAACTACATGATTTCCCAATAAAACTCCCATTCTTCTAGTTTTATCATCGAAAAATCTTTAATATATTCCTTCATATCTATTTTTTACTTCAGTTCCTTATATATTTATTCCTTTTCAAAACATAAAAAGTGAGTCTTATCCTATCAATAAAGACACAAAAAAACATATTATAAAGGGGATAATAAATAATATATTCTTATTCATGTTATCACAAACTATTTATATTTATTTAAAATGTATAATAGTTTCTCTAAAATAAAATCCTTTATGGTTATAGATGATTTTTAACTCATGGTAAAATAACATCCTTACATCTAAATTTATCTAAACCCTTCTATAATATTAAATATAAGGACACATTCTTAAACATTACAAATTGTATTTATATTAATTAATAATCTAGAATCATTAAATCCAAAAAATAATTTAGGTATAGAGTTTCAGGGAGATACGAATTATCTCTTAAATAAAAATCAAACATATTAAAAAAAGGGAAATTCATGTAGTATTCATAGTTCATTTTCAAACAATGTTTTCAAAAATAAACAAGTCCTATTTTGATGAAAATATTTTTAAATTTAGACATTCCATCTTTCATTACTTTTACCATCCTTAGAAACTATGAAAATCATATTAAACACTTGTATAAACATAATAATCTCAATAAGGGAAATTAGAAGAGAAATATTTCATTCCAATGAAAATTATAAAAACCCATAAAACCCCATTCATAAAAATCTTATTATTTATCTAAAAATATAAATAATTTTACTTTATCAAGATAATTATAATAATTTTAAAAAAATGGATTAGATGAATAATCATTATCAAGAATATAAAATAAAAATAGGTTCCATCATATGTTATTAGCATAAAACTTTTATAGAACCCTTAAAATTGGAATAACAATATGAAAAACTTCCAATATAAGTATACAAAGAAAATAATCATTAGAAAATTCATCATATATCTATATAGGTGGACCCACCATATTAGATATAAATGTCTTATACACAATCTATAATATGTATCTAACTATCTTTAACAATATTAAATGAAATTTATCATGAATAAAACCTTTGAAAAAACTATTTTAAACATATAAAAAAATTAAACCAACAACAAACAATGACATAGTAATTTCCTGCTATAATCTAAAAGTGAAAGAATATAAATAAAATATATTCCTTGAAAATTACACCAAAAATATTAAAACAAAAATTCAAATAATTTATTCCTCATGATATAATGACAATCCATTCATAATATTTATGGAAGAAAAAATTCTTTTATTATTTTTGTAAGAAAAGTCACAATTTACCTTGTTTGGAAAATGAAAAATACATTCCTTTCAAAAATATTACTAAAAAGTAAAAAATGTTTAATAATTACATTAAAAAATAATATAAGAATAGTAAATACATTATTTAAATAATTTAGAAAACATTAAAAATATATGAATGAAAATGAGTTTTTTAAGGGAAATGTTAAGGATGGTATTAAAAATAATATTCGTTATATCAAGTAAGAGTCATCACATGCATTTTTTCACCAAAAATAATTATAATATGATGAATTCTAACAATGTTTTGATTTTTTAATGTTTACTATTCAATTTTTCTCTATTTTATCTAAATTTAATTATATAATAAATTAACTTCTTATCTGATGTTTTTGAAGATATCTATTTCAGAAGTCCAAAATAACACACATATATATATATATATTGTATATGGTTTAATCGATCATTAATACGTAATATACATAATAATAATCAAGACATAATTTTTAATTTTTAACATAAATTATACTTTTACAACCACTCATGGATGATGGTTATGAAAAATTAACTGTGTTATATTCTTGGAGATTGTAGGTCATATGTATGCCTTAGTGAAATTTCTATTTCTATTGTCATTGTGGAAAAAAATAAAGTATTATTTAATCTTTATATAATGAAAAATATATAGAAAAGATAATATTAATTATTTTAATATATCTATATATAAAATCAATGTGATGTAGAAGTGAAAAACAAGTCACCTCACTTCATGAAGATTGATGTCCACACGTACACAAGAACGACATTATCAGTATTCGTTGAATGTAATAGAATGAAGTTAATTGGATTTTTCTTTTAATAACTATAAATATATCAGGAATATCCTAAGTAAATATTAATTAAATCATTATAACCTTCTATTTTATGTGGTGATGGAAAAATAATTACATTTCTTCGTGAGATCATGGTTTATCATCCATAAGAATGATGAATTCGTTTGACATTTGATTAAAATTAAAGATTGATATAGTTAGATTAATTAAAATGATATCATATAAATGAATGGATGATATTACTTCTATTATATAATCAAGGTAATGTATTATTTTTGGGAGATCTCTAATGAAATAAAACCGAAACACTAGTATAAAAATGAAACATATTATTCAGACAACCTCGTGTTCATATCACTATAGGAAAACTAAGGTTGTTATTGTGACTAATGAAAGACCTATGAAATGATGGAAGAGATTATAGGATGTGATTTTGGTTGGTCATGGATGAAAAAATTGGTTCATTTTGTGTTATGGGATGTGAATATATGTTTCCCATTTATAATATAGGGGAGGGGTGCTGATGTCCCTTCTCAAAATATTAAATTAATATAAATCAATTTTCAATTACATATTTCTGTAAAAATATTTATTTAAAATATATGAATTTTATGGGTTAAAATAATATCTTACAAAAAAAATATGTAAGTCTTGACTATATTTTTAACCTAATCAGTTGGATTTATTCACTTCTTAATACCTTTCACATTTACTGTGAGAACAAGGATTCTCACTATTTGAGGGTAAAAATATTTAATGTAAATAGAAAATAACCAATAATAGAAATTTATTGACATTATAAAATATATCCAATTTTTTTTATAATATGGTAATATTATATAATCTATATCATTTATGAAATTATTATTTTTTATAATAAATCATTATTGTCAATTATTAGAAGTATTCATTACTCTGATTTTAATAAAATCATATCAATAATTAAAAAATAATAATTTATTAAATTCAATAAATTTAATGTTGATATACAAAATTATTTGGTAAAAAATATTAACTAGATTTAAATTTTTAAAAATTTTAATATCATTTATTTTATTTTTCTATTACATGAAAAATTACTATGGCAGTGTTGTGTACATTTTTTTGTTACTTATCTCTTCACTAAAAAATAAAAAAAAAAATTCATTGATGAATAAAAATATTTCATATTTCAAATGAATATTTATAAAAAAACATATTCTCTCGATGAACCTATGTTAAAAATATTATAGTTATTAAAACTATGAGTGTGACATTTTTGCAATTTCATTAAATAAAATATTATAAAGGATATAATAAAATCCAATTACAAAAAACAATATAAATAAATATTGGATTGGTATTAAATAAATGGACTCAGAAAATAAATTTATGTCATGTTTTAGGGTAATTTTATATTCATAATCATTTTATTCATATCATTAGTTTTCTGAATTATCCATTTATGTGGCAGTAAAGATTAACAGGGTTACAACTATTTTTTTCCAAACACAAATGGGAATTCATTACCAAATATGGATTATGTAATTAAAAATATACAATGGTTTTATCAAAAAAATAATCATAGAAATTTTATTATTAAATTTAAAATCGAACTTGCCATACATTATGGGAAATAGTTTTTTAGAAAAATAAACATTTAAAATATAAAATTTTTTATACTAAAAGAATTTATAAAATAAAATTTAAATTTCATAATTGTATTATTTAAAAAAAATAATAATAATATTTAAAAAATTAAAAAATTATAATTTTGAATAGATATTGTTTCCAAATAAAATAAATATTTTAATTAAAAAATTGTTTTTATATATTCTCAAAAAAATAAATCTCCTCAAAATAACAAAAATATCCCATAAAGATAATAATGATATGATGATAAAAAAATGATATTTATTTCATAAAAAAATTTAAATATAATTACAATTAGTTATAGCATTCAATCTTACAATTCATGAAAACCCCTTTTGATGGAATCAAATTTAAAATTACATTACTAATAAAATATAGAATATTTACAAGGTATTAATTAATACATTAGAAATGACCGTTGCCATTATATATTTAAAAATGTGATTATCATTATATCTTCAGTAAAATTTAATATCTTGGTTATAATCATAAAATTTTAATAATAATTTTGTTTTCATTTCGGCTCATTATTACATATCATGTATGCAATCAACCATAGTCATATTTTAAATCATGGAAGAATACATGTTTAAAATAATGGTAAGATGAAAATTGATACAAGGGATAGATTCATGAATAACTCTCACCATTGGATTAATGTTCTCTATTTGGTGGAATTCTCATTTGGAATAATTTTATCATCAATTGAGGTCAAGCGTCAGTTTTCAACTGATGAAATAATGTTGAGAAACGTTTACAAATTTGAAATCATGTATCATCATGTCATCCTCAAATATAATGAAATTTTAGATCTTTTAAATATCATATTCATCATTTTTTCCTACTAAGATATTTTTAAATAAATATTATATCTTTAAAATGGATCAAATGATACCTCAATCCATCTTCTATATCATTTAATATAATAAAAAATTGAAAATACAAGTATATGAAAAAAAATACGACTAATATTTTTCCATGATATTGTGAAAATTTGGAGCATATAAATATATATCTCTCCCTTGATTTGTATATAATGAAACACACACACACACACACATATATATATATATTTATTATATTCCCTATGAATCAATCTATGTGAGCTTTCAATGTCTGTGAATTGTGTTATCAATTAAAATCATTCCATAACTATTTTTTTTGTACAACTGAAAACATGTAGTATGTTTTAGATAATGAGAACATCTATAGGTTGATTCTAGCATCGTTGTAGTTGAATAAAAAACTAATAAACATTTTATAGTTCTTATGATATATGTTTCTGTAAAATTATAATTATTTTAGGATAGGATATAATGAGAATACCATGATATGATAAATCCAGAATCATAAGTTATTCATTAACATTATTCAAAAATTTTCATTGGATACCTTATAAAAATTAAAAATTTAACACATAAGTATCCCATAAAAGTAAAATAAATAGATCAATGTATATTTAAAAAATATGTTTTATTATTAAATTTAACATAATTGTTGAATAAAAGGATTATAAAATATAACTATAATTATTGTAAGGTGTTTTAATATTTAATAACCTGAAATCCAAAAAAAAATTCCATCAGTGGATCAAAATCTGAAACCAGAATCATAAATGAGTGGGTTATAGAAAATTTTACATTATTATTTAGACATTTCCCCTCCTGAAATAATATTTTGAGCACGTTCCTTCAAAAATATGAGACTATGAGTGAATTTACTTACACGGTGATCTTTTTGAAAAATTATATCCATATATATAATGACGAATAAAATGTTTTACCTTGCATGTAACTAATATATTTATTTTTATGACCTCTTCCTTACTGATTAAATCAACTTAATTATATATCTTGACTTAGATAACCCTAAAATTAATCCCCAACTATAACAATTCCTATAAAAACTACTCTAGGAGGATCTAATCAATGGAAAATTTAATTAGATATTTCAAATAAACATTAAATTTCTATGAATAATTTATTATGTGAAAATTAAATAATTATATATTAAAAACTGTTAATCTATATAAATCATTAAATTTTATAATTTTCCCCAATAAAATATATATCACTATAATTTTTTTAATCTTTTATATAATTTTAATTAATTAGTTTGTCCATTTTTTGAAATTTATATTGTTTTTATATATTTGTTGTACTTTGGGTATTTTTATAAATTATGGTCAATTATATGTTAATAATGTTTATTTTAATTATTATTATCATATATTAATAATAAGATTATTATTATATATTTTTTATCTTTAAAAATATGTAATATTACTAAATATAGTATTCGATTATTATCACAATGCTAGTATTCTGGTTGGACAAAACCTCTAAATACAGACACATGATTCTTATAATCTGGAAGATATCGGTTGTCAAGTCAATGACTCATTTGAATATTAATTTATTAAAACAATATTTTAATTTTTTAATGTTGTTGGATAATTAGTTGCTAATTATTAGATAGTTCTATAATTTTAAACTACAAAAGGAAGTAATAAAAATGACTCATTAAATCTGAAAAAATGGATATGTAATGAATTAAAAAATGGGAATCATATATAAAAAACTATTTTGATGATATTTAAAAGGAGGATGTAAATTTAATTTCCCCGACACTATATAAATCTACACCCTACATATAAATAGATTATCAAAAAAAAGATAAAATAGGCCCCATTTCTGATGTTATTAAAAAAGGTTCTAGAAAACTGAAGGATGTAGGAAATTTTATAAATTTTTCTCCTTTATCCTCTTTATAAAGTCATATATTAAAATAATTTTGGGAAATAAAGAGAATATGTAATTTCATGGGTATAATGAAGTGGAAACATATGTTTATCACTTACAAAAAAATGTATTAACTAATGATGGATGTGAAAAGAGACATGAAAGATCAAGTCCTATAAACATCATATTTTAATAAATATAAAGCTAGATAATTAAGGTAATAACCCTATCATGAATAAAAATAGAACAAAATCTATGACAAAAAAATTCCATAATCAATTTGACTAAAGTAAATGGGAAATATGACAGGAGAAGAATATCAGTTTTTTAAATTATCAATGGAAGATAAACATTTAATTTTCGGCTCATTCTTATAATGTCTCTAAAAATAATCCAATAAAATTTTAATTTGTCATCCCCACATAGAAATATGTTAATATTAAAAGAATAATCTTATATAAGTTGTTTTATAGGATTTTTTATTTAAATACTAACACTACAATTTAAAACTCTTGAGATATTATTTATCATTGCATTTTGTAAATATACTTCTTAATGATTATTAAGAAAAATGTTACATGTATTTTTATCATAAAATAAAAAACTTGTTGTTTCTATTATGATTATTTAATAAATATATACTAGGATAATGTTGGTTTTTTTATGATTTGGATTGTAAATTATAATTAATTAATGTTTCATGGAAAGTTATTGAGTATTATAGTACTATTATGTAAGGCACTAAAACTTTTATAAATTTCTATGTTATTATGTTTTCTAGATAATTTTTACCTTTCATTAAAAATAAAACTTTTCTTGATTGAATGTTATATTTTAATTATTTTACTTATAAAATATCTAGGTCTTTTCGGATGAAGGAAGTGAATACCACGTGAATCATACATTAAAACTAGTTTTTACTCATTGTTTAATGTATTGGCATTAGAGTATAATGTAATGCAATCTATAAGAATCCATTTTTTGGCTAATTCATCATCTAAAATGGTCCCTTTCTTCCATGTGATTCCATCCTTGATGCATTTATCCATGAGAATTATGAATTTTTATAGACTTAACAATGGGAAAGTATATCTTCAATGAAATAGATAATAATTAACATTTACCATAATCCAACATTGGCTAATATTTGTTAGGCATGATAAGATTTTATAATCCATTAGATTCAATTATAATTCTTTTAAAATCCTAAATATATATTTGTAAAAATTGATTTATGGATTTTATTAAATTATGAAAATGAACTCTTTGATTTTATCATCAAATATAAATATATTAATGAAGAGTATTAAAGAACTCAATATTTTTTTACACTTGATTTTGAATCATTGGAAAAGCTAAATAATGAGGATGTCATTCATAAATGTGTCAGTCATTTAAATTAAGTTTATATTTTAATTTAGATGAATATATTATCTAGAAAATAAATATGGTTAATTGGATTATATAAGCTAATATGAACTCAATATTATTAAATTATTTGAAAAAAAATTGAAGGTCAATAAAACATTGATGAATAAAAATACGAATTAAGATTTGAATTCTAGTAGAGATAAATAAAAAGTTCACAGTTTTCTCATCTATTAAGTTATTTTCAATTAATCTGTCCTTATCATAGAATTTATTTATTTGATAAATTTTATCAATTGGTCACTTAGAAAGATATTTATTTTTCAATCAATTGCATAAATATAAATAAGTTAGAGTATAATATTACCCCATAAAATCAAATAGTTTTACTAATCTGTATTGCTTTAAAATGAAATTTAAATTCTTTTGGGATATTTTTGAATTTTATGTCATTAAAATGATTGAATTTTTATTTAAATATATTCTCTTCCTAATGGAATGAATTCCATATTATTGTATCAAAAAACTATAGTGGATAACAAAAAATTACTATATCAATACATACCCTTTCCAATCAATAGTTACATTTATAAATTATTAACCATCATCCTGAGCATCATATTGTGCATGATTTTGAACAAGAATCTATCAGTTAATCAATTTTGAGTATTTATGTTTAAAATATTAAAATATTTTTATTATCTATTCTGTGGTTATTAATTAACATTAAACAAACTATAAGAGGTAACTGTTATATTATATATGATTGTTACTGTTAAAGTAATAGGAATTGGCTACTAAATTTTAAATTAATGAAAATATTTTTATTATTGATTTCATTATTTACATAATTTCAATTTTAATTAAATATATTAAACACTTTCCTCACATTAAAGGGTTACCTTAGGATTATTTCTCATATTAAATAGGACATGATCTTATTTAACTTATTATAAATACAATTCTCCATATTATAGAGAATTGCATGAGTTTGATTCATCTAAGGATGGATTAAGATGATACATTTTATCCTATATCATATTCTAGGGTGTTTGTTTGACCTATTTATATATTTAATGTTTATAGAGAGATTATATTTTTCCATTGAAGTGGGATGAATATTTAAGAAATAAAGTAGGAAATGAATCTCTTTAAATGTGTTGTTGGAAAAATCATTCATTGGTATAAAAATAACATAAATTTACAAATCATTATATATTTGAATAGAAAATATGTTATTTATTATAGGTTTGATATTGAAGAGGGATTTTATCCTATACATTACTTTATAATACTTTTATTTTACGTAATAATTTAATACATATACCAACTAAAATCCATATTTGGAAGTTAGTAGAGATACGCGTAACCTTGAGAATCCACCACCAATAATCCATGAGTTTATGTTTGGATATGAGGTTATAAAAAACATATTTTAGATTCATTAACCTCATAAATCCATTGAAAATGATAAAACCAATCAATAAAATCTATAATCCCATAAAATAAACAGATCACATAATGCATTCTATATCATAAAGAATAAACCATCTCAAGATAAAATAACAAAACCAGAAACCTATTGTATAGAGTCCATAAACCCGAGTGATCAAAAAATTCAAGTAACGAATACCTAAAATGCATACCCACTACTTCATATTTATAAATGTTATATATATATATATATTAAGATTATTATACATGAAAACATTGATGGATTGTCCCCCAAATCTATTATATAAATGTAAGAGAATAATAGTAACATCATAGTGATTAATTGACCAATCAACCACCTTCTATAATGATGTCATATACCACCTAACTCCAATATGGTTCCCTCATCAAATATTTCATAAAATATTTTAACATATTAAAAATAGTGTATCATGTAGTCACCTGAAAACCAAATCACCACTAAATTGCTATCACTTATAGCCCACTAACATATAAATTAAAATTCCACTATATTATATGTCCATATTTGTAAATAACCCCCAATATAACTTATTATTATAACTACATATCCATAAGAAAATACCATATACCAAAACCAGATCATAAACATATCTGTATTATAAAGTCATATATCTATAACCTCTATTGGATTGTGAAAATAGTCAAGAATGAGATATACCTTTTACCATTTTCCTTATATATATCTTTCCTTTATGGATCCACATTAAAAAATATTAATCTTTATTTATCCACCTTAAAATATAAAAACAAATAATAAGTCTAGAATGGAGATCATGGAATGTGTAGCAGCCATCAAACTATCCCACCCAATCATTGAATTTAATAAAAACTCTAAGAACCCTTGGCCACATTTTTGTGTCATAATAGTCAATTGATTTTTGTGTAAGTGAATATTAAATAATAATAAATAAAATTAATATAATATAGTACCCAATCCTTTATTAATGGTCTGTATCATATATGCATCATACTTATTAAAATGATCTCCAATACTCAATTCATCAAAACATCCTCACATCTACAATGAATTCCATAATTAATCAAAACTGAACTAACCTTATCCCTACCACAAAACAACACAACAATAAATAAATCATTAAATTTTATTAAAAAATTACCAATTTTAAAATTATTTAGTTAGAAAATACATTACATTTTTTATACAAATTAAATGTCAATTCATAAGGTTTTAATCCGTTCATCCCATTTTCTACATTTCTCTATGAAATTACAGACATCATTATTTAACTATCTATTATTCATATTTATCTTATAATATATTTCAACCCAATATATACCCCTAAACAATGTCATTAAATTATATGAAATTAAATAATACCAAAAAGGTACCCTATGATCCATAATAACATACCACAAATATTACAGTGATCACCATCTCACCTCGAGAATATAGCCAACATATCCATTAACCATCATTCACTACATTTACAAGGCTAAAAACCACTAAATTGACAACATACCAACAACCCAGAATCACCCGAAAAATGAATAAAAATAATAATATATCAAAACAAGCATGAAATTGTAAAAAAATATTAAATGTACTCCATTTATATATTGATCCATATTAATCTAACACATCATGTATATAAAATATCTCTATTTTATCTACATTTAATGAAATTCCATTTCATTAAAATAATTATATGTCATAATAAATTAATAATAGAAAATATCTAATAATATAATAAATACAAATACAAATTCAACAGAATATATATATATAATAAACATTAAAAATTTACATAAAATAATATTGAAATTTTTTAAAAGACATAATGATAATTAATCTCATTCTAATTCTTTTAGTTTTGTTCTTTATCTTGGATGGTTTAATAGTAGTTGTCTTCCCATTGAAATAATAAACATGACAATTAATCATTCACTGATAATAAGGGAATAGGTAAATAAAATACCTTACATCAATGGTTTTTTCTTCACTATTGATGCTCCAAATTAGATAACACATTTACGAAACTTCTCCTACTAAATATGGATCATCCACTCAAAGAAATAGTATAAAAGATCAGGACATGGTGTTTAATAGAATAATTGAGTTCTAAAATAACGTTGAAGTTGCTTCCACACAGGCAAGGTAACACATGGATCTTGTCTATATATGATTATCCTTAGAACCTCATAAATACACATTATTTAGTATACATAAAACTACAACAAATAATCTACCACACTCATATATTTGTTTCCAAATAATTTGTTAACATCATCAATAAAAAAAACTACATAGAAAACATAAAATGTTTAATGATTTTATAGAAAATAGGTGAAAACATCCTCCATGATGTCCTCATACTCATAAATAATACAATTAAATGGATGTATAGTACTAATAAGAACATAGTGACATTGTTTTACCACACATAAAAAACTACATTAAGGAACAAAAACCAATACCAGCAACTTTTTACATAGCCCCATGAACTAACTCATTTATTCTTAATGCGTGTATAATATACCATGATTCAATGATAGAGTTTATCTATGAAACATGATGAGAATATTATCATGAAAAACAAAATAAAACAAATAGATTTCTTGGAAACAAGAATTGTCATTGTCTAACATCTAACCACTAATTAGGGTAATCCCTACATTCTATTTGATAAAACCAAACCTATACCTTATGATTTAAAATTTTTGTCTCTTATACCTTCTTCATCTAGAGATGTTCATCATCATTTTATATAAGATATATATACCATTAACTTCATAAATATTGATATATAAGGATGAAATCTCATTTAAGACACTTCTAAAATCTATATACTCATAATACAAACAAAACAAATTGTTTAATCACATCGAATCAATTACACCATTTTGATTCCCTATGGTATACATGATCTCACAGTCATATTCCTAAAAGTTCATTATTCCAAATATATGTCATAATATATAATTAAACTAAAAATAAATAAATATAAAGATATTTTGAATAGTTTATTTTACTAATAAGGCATCAATGATGTAATGCCACCAATAAATTAGAGAAAACACAATTTTACCCCCGATAGTATAGTGGATTCAAATTTTTTTAGGGAGGTTTGAATTTATAATTTAATGTTTGAGTAATTCCATGAATAGGGATTAGTATACATAATATGAGAATTGGAACAATTTTTTTATATTATGAATGATTTTTTGTTATTGTCTTGGTTTCTTATGTAAGAAATCAACTTGGTTTGGGTGGCCCGTGTGTTCAAATTAAGAATCCTTGATCATGTATTGTTGAGACCGAGGAGGGGTCTCACCGTGAATGTGTTCTAGACAAAGGAAATCCTTATATATATATCATATTATTCTCAAGGAATGGATAGGGGAATCATAATTCACCTTTTGAATGGAATAGGTCGATCTACCTCGCTTACCAAGGATTCATTCACTCTTAGAAATTTTAGGAAACATATTTTTTTCACACAATAAACCATCTATTTTCTCATTGAAAATATCCATGGTTACTTTTTTAGTTAGGAGATGACTTAAAATTATGGGTTTGTTCCCCATCATTTTATGAGGAACTTTGAACATAGGAAGGGTCATTAAACTGACGAGTCCCCCTCCATTATCATAAATTATTCCCCCTAGAGGGGGAACAATTTGGGTTCATTCCAGTGGTAGTTTTTTGTTATTCATGGACACTTCTTTAAATATATTTTAAATTTCAAATCATTTCTCAAGGATTATGTGTGAAATGGGATACTTGTTTATTTTTTATTCCATGGATCACGGTTGAATCATATGAGGATAATGGGGATTTAATATTATGTTTCTATAGGATGTCCTAGGATGTTGGGTGAACTCTTTCATACAATTTTTTGGGGATGTTATAGAATTGTTGTGATTATTTACATGGTTTTAATATAAATTAATTTAAATTTTTTAATTCATTGATATGTCAAATCAGGAAATTTTCCCAAGATGGCATCACAAATATCAAATGAAAAATTTGGGGGTTCTTTTCACCATTTCATTGAGAAAGGGACAGTAAGTGAGGTTTTAATCATTTAAATTTATGTTATCATTTATAAATAATACTAATAAATATATATAAATTATTATTTTTTTGTTTTGAGATATGTTTTTGAGATAATGTATGATTCTTAGTGGTCATGGATGAGGCTTGGTAGATATTGGCAAGGGGATAACTCTAGGATCTAGGATGATGTATGCAATGATAAAAATTCATGTGCATTTGATTTTTCGAGGGTGCACTGTTATAAAATATTATAGGAATTAGTATAAATTATAAGGACTAGTAAATTAATATAATAATATTTCAAGGAGGAATTGAGGATCCAAGGAAGTGATTGTGTTCACATCAACACGTTTTCAAAGTTAGGAATACCAAATACTATATCATAAAGGGAATAAGGGTCTAATTACTCAATCAAGAGACTACTAAGTGATCATGCGATATGACATGAGATTTTGGATATGATTGGTTGAGATAACTGGGCAAGTTGGAATGTATGAGGGGATCAAGGATGGGTGGTGATGAGATATATAGTTGTAGCCCTTAAGAGTGACTCAAAATTACCTCATGTGGTTGTAACAGAGCCATGGTGTGTGGGGTGAGGAGGAGAATTCCTTAGGTACCTAATGAATGTAATGAATATGGGTTTCCTATAGTTTATGATTTTGGGATCCCCATGGTGATTTATGTGATGAGAACAAGTTAAGGGAAAATTGAGTTCATCAAAACATGGAATTTAGATGCCATGGTGGTTTTTAGACAATTATTTTTCCCAGGTCATTCATGCGATGGTCGATTATAATTAATGTACTAATATTTTATTTGGATAGTGGGACGGAACGTGATGAATATTTTGGGATGTTCCACTAAACATTGAGGTGTGGATTGAGGTGTGGCACTATCCTGCTATTTGATCAAACTCTGCAATGGATATTTTATAAATATAAAGGCCATCTGTCTTTATTTAGTTAAAATTTAATGGTATGTAATTTATTTTGAGTAACTACACCTGTATCACTGATTTGAAAGAGGCGTGGTGGTGAAATAATGTATAATGTCAAAATGTTTTTGGATTATATTTTATGTGGGTTAGCCCGATGATAGATTTTTAATTTTTTATTATACTACATCATATATGATATTGAATATTTATATTTATTATATCTATTGACATATAAAAGAATTGATGTTAGTTATTATAATCAATATATATTATATTGGGGTAATATTTTCCTCAATTCATGCCGTAGGGAGTTTAAAAAATTCTCTGGCCATTAATACAAAATGAGCTTCACATGTGTCCATGTTCAAACTATAACATGATAATTTTGAGTGGCCTTGGTATATATAATTGAGAAATAGTATCACATACATTTATTTTGAATTAAAATTTAATTTTATGGTAGACATGTTTTTATAGATCTATTATCGCTTATGATAGACCTATGACCAATCTTCCATGAAATCATTTTCATTGGTAACTCTTGTTTACCAAGTTAATAACATTTCTCATTAGGTTTTTCAATAATTATTTGGATATTTATTAAAATATTATTGTTTTATTTTCTGTCATTATAATAGGTTTTAACTTTGTATTAGCGGAAAGAATCATTATTCATGATTTGTATCATATTTCTCACATGTTATACATGTGACTACTATTGGTTTTTCCTAAAGGGATGTTTAATTTTCCTATGTGTCCATGAAAATGTATTCAATTTTATCCAAAATATCATATTAGTGTAAACATACTCAGTATGACATAGGTGTATTTCATTTTGATGGTTGGCCATGGGGTTCTTATAGTGGGACATTAATTGGTGATATAAAACATTCACTTAAATAATGAATATTTTATACACCATTAGGATTAGTTGTTGAATGGGATCTCGAAGATATGAATTGACGGTATGCATATGTGACCTTTTTTTGTTTTTGATTACGTTATGTGTTTTCAAGAACCTATATTGGGTTTTAATATATAGATTCTAGGTGGAATTATACATCACCTTGTCGGTTAGATGAGAAAATGGATTTTACATTCTTTTGAAATTATAATATTATATTCCTTGAGTTTTTCTAGTATTTAGGATAATTTCATAGGGTAGGATTAATAAGATAAAAATCTCAATATTCATTTGAATTCCATTTTTGGTATCATTTTGGGGGAATGGGAAAATGATCATAGCGTGGAATGATGTCACTCGGGTGAGTAACCAAGAAGTCATACTCGGCATGAGCCTAATTTATTATGTTATTAGTGGTGAATAATATAATATTAAGAATGGGTAGCGGGTTAGGTGGATTATCTTCTATTAGATAGAGCATGTCACATAAAATTGTGTGTCTGGTTGAGTGGTAGGGTTGTGAGAGAGTTTAAACCATTAGGATTGGGAGAGGATGATTATGATCCTTATTTATCACCTATAGTTGTGTTCATAGTGAATCACTCTTACTTGGTGGATTTAGGTTTCTGTATATGTGTATTTTGATAGAGTTTCATTACATGAAATAGTAGGTAATCATTAGATAACAATGATTCTGTTATATTGTGAATTGGAGAACATGAAATGTGTGTGTTCTTTGAAAGATTTCTAATTTGTGGATTGTCTTGGGTAGTGCATTAGTGGTAGGTATGTAGGAAAAAATTAATTAAATGGTGATCTAGGTTTTATTTTTAGTTAAATATTTTCCATATTTTTGTAAATAGATATCATAAATGGATCTAGATTAGTTGTTTTTTTCTATTACTGATGAACCTTGAAGAACTATCATAACAAGTTAAGGTGTAATGGTGTTGTAACCACTTGTGAAAGTGTAAATGAAATGGATAGTAATGTACATATTAAGGGTTGTACTCCATTAAAAAATTTAGTGTCGAACCCCATTTAATATGGTTGTCACTAAACATTGATTATTTAATTCCATATAGGAATCGAACATGTGGAAGAGGGTAATTAAGGGATGTGCTCGAGTATGAGTGAGATGTCTACATCGTGTAATTTATTGTGGTAATGGATGAGATTCGGTTTTAGAAATTGTAGTTTTCTTAATGAATATATGATAATGACACCCTTATAGTCGGTAGAATTATACATGAATTTGGAAAATTATATCTGTGTCTGAAGGGCCATGGGTATGATAATACATATTGGTGGATAGTAAAAGTGAATTTGTGATTCTTGGGAGGGTAATGATCCATTAAAATCGGGTTCATTTAGTAATTACTGATTTTAATATTTGAAATAGTATTAGTTGGATTTATTATATTGTAATCTTAATTGGGATGAGGTTGTGGTGATTCGATTGTGAGTCAAATCGGTGCGGAACCAATTCACGAGGTGAGATCATGGAAGTTAGAGTATGTATCTATTGATATTACTAGTGTATTCTTATTATAATCTAGAATAGACAACATTTTATTTTTTCATTTAGTTCAAGGACTCTTTTTGTAGTAATGGTAGTGTGATCTAATGTAGTGGTGTGGTGGTTTTTCCACCGGTGAAATTTAACGTTTTAATAAAGTTATGGAGAGGAGGTCTTGAAGAGGGATTTTCATGATTTTTGGTGACATTAGGTGTAAAAGTAATTGAGTAAAGTTTTTTAAATATATTTAGCATGTCATCTGACCACTAGATAATTATTTTTGTTGGATAATTTAATGTTTTGTAGTAGGGTGGATCATAATAATCTTTTGTGAGTAGAGACTTAGGGTGGGAAGAATAATAATATTTACGATTATTTTTAATAAGTAGTATTTTATAGAGTGATATGAGTGTGTTTGATCTCCATATTATATTTATAATTATTATAAAGAAGTTGTCTAAGATACTGGTAAATAGTGTTATTGTTGTTTAGTGATTCCAATTTGAATTAAATAGCATTCTAGTGTGGATAGTGGAAGGTTCTTAGTTCTATGTCATTTATTTAATAATATATGATATTTATTTAGTGATTATAAAATCTTCCAAGGGATGAAAATCATTATTTTTGTGAATTTGAAACACACAAATGATATCTAGGTTGTTATATTTTTTTAGATTTCCTTTTTTATGGATCAATGGTGGTCCCTTAATCATCCATAATAATAGTGAATCTAATAATCAAGACATTAGAAAAAGTTGATTTTTGGTGAGAAAAAAATCCATTTTTGGTGGTTTGGATACTCAATTGAGCATGTCTGTTATAGTGGGAAACCAGGGTGCTGAAACTCAGAAACATCTATTAGGATTTAGTGGGGCCTCGTATGTCGAAAACTAAAAATGGTTTTAGATTAAAGGAGGTATATCTCCCTTTAGTTCTTCATAATATTAATGGTGATTAGTGTAAGAGTTCATGTCCTGGACTAATGGTGGAGAACAACCTTCCACGTGGATAAGTAATTCATTTTTTGTTTTATAATTTTTTCCACCACAAATTTATTAGGATAATTGTTTCCCCCCCCCACAAACCCACTTTTCTCATTAGGACTGAATCTTGAATATTTTTTTAATAATATATAAATCTAAATTTTCTTGGTGTACCCCAATTCATCTTATGATATAATAGGAATGTGAAAAGGTTCATGGATGTATCCCATCAGTATGAATTATCCTCATTCTATCTCCCTTGATATGGGATGGGTTTTGGAAGGTTTTGGAAGTAGTTTTAGGTTTTTTTTGTTCTATTAAATCATGTTAATTTGGTTTCCATTAATACTAACTAATTATTTCTTAGACAATGTTTGTTTGTTTATAGATTACATTGTCTCATGGTTGAATCGAGAGGAAAAAATAATTCTTTCATATATAGTGGATATATAGTTATTTGAGACATTATCATCAATACATTAGATAGTACGTTGGAAAACATAACCAGCCATATAGATTTGACTCAGGTCTTTAGGATAAAATAAATTATATTGGCTCTAAAAATGATAGATTACGATATGGAGTTATCCAATGATTTGTTGGGAATATCACACTAACCTTTTGGGGGTGGTTTTTTTAGGAAAAGAAAATATATATTAATGATAAAGCAAAAAAGGCCTACAAATCCAATTAAGAAACGAGTTCACCCAATAATGATCACCCCAAGATTTCCAAAAAGGATCCAAGTGATGGGATTTCATATTCCCATAAATTTTTTCAAAAGATAATGTTCAAGCATTGAAACCAGTGGTTAGGGACCAAATCATCCCCAAGAAGAGGCCATAAGGTTGTGAGTCATATTCCTTTGATGAGAGAGCGTTCACCACTAAGAGGCAGTCGGATTCCACCAAAACCTTAAGCCAATTTTTGGAATGGGAAAATAGAATCTCATGTAGTATATACGAGGCCTCCGCCACCACATGACTCTATGAGTTAGGCATATCCCTACACTGAGCTTCCAAAATCTGGCCAGGACTATTATGAGCAATGAGCCCAATACCGACCCTGGAGTAAGCAGAGACTACATAATTTGTATTAATCTTATGAAAATTCTTAGGGGGGAGACCAAGACGGAAATTGATGTCTAGTGTGGCCAAAAGAATTCATCACCTCACTGGTCATCCGGCCATTCATCCACTCCAAAGCTCTATCCACCCAAAGGCGATCAGTGGTCACCTTCATTTGGAAGATACATTCATTTCATCGAGTCCAAACCAACCATGCAATTGTAAAGATAAGCCCAACCACTCTCGATTCCCGAGAAGACATGCAAAAATAATAGTTTTGGACCAACCCAATTGAATAGTCAAAGAACCTACCAAAATCCGGCTTCCAAACCTTCCACACCCCTTCCACCCTTTTACAGGAATGAATTGCATGCAAAAAGGACTCCACTTCTTGGAGGTACAAGGGACAAGTGTCATCCTCTTCCAAGTGTCATAGAACCATAAATTAATAGGTTGGAAGAACCCCAATGCAGACCTGTCTCCAAAAAAATTTCACCTTCAGGGGAGCAGAGAGGGACCGGAGGATCTTCCACCGATTATCAGTAAAGACCCAGGCCAAACTGTGAACCCTCATTTTGTGCCCCGAATAAATAGAATATCTCCCATGAGGTTCCCAAGTCCTGCATATCTAGTCAGGGGCCACACATGGTGTGAGAGGGATACTTAGGATAAGTTGATGATCCACCTCGTAAAACCATCAAAAAAAGCTTCCCCTGATCCCACTACTCAATCGAGTCATCAAGATGATCATGTACTCTTGCATCTTCGAATCCCAAAACAACCGGTGCTGAAACCTTATGATTAATGCCATATTCCTGCCAAGGATCATTCCAAATGTTAACATTATTACCATCCCCAATTCTCTAAACGTACCCCAAATCAAGGAGATATTTTGGTCCCCAAATGCTCCTCCACACAAATTTCGGTCGTGGCCCTATCTGGGCATGCAATAAATAATAATTAGGTAAATAAGTTGCACACAAAACCCTTGAGAACATGGATTTTAGATGGGAGACAATACTCCATCCTTGATTCTCCAACATTTCCTTTTTAATCAATTTTAGATTCCTAAATCCAAGGCCCCCATGAAATTTTTAGACACAAAGATTCTCCTAATACATTTAGTGGGAGTTATGCTTACTCTCATGGGTGCCCCATAAAAAATTTGCCAACCAGGAGTGGATTTGAACGACATGGGTTTCTAGGAATTTAAACAGTGACATAGCATAAGCAGGGATTTCTTGGGCAACTAACTTAATGATAACTTGTTATCTTGCCTAAGAAATATTCCTACTAGACCAAAGACAAATCATATTATCCACAATGTCCACAATCACGGTGAAAACTTGTTTCTTCAATATACCAACATGGGTCAGGAGGCCGCAGTACATGGGATGCATTTCAACCAGTGGAAACCCACACATCCACTATAGCTCATCTCTCTTAGCTTGTGGGATGACTTTACTGAATGATAATTCTGATTTTGAACCATTAAGGCATTGCCTCGAAGCCTTTTTGTACTGATTAATGATATTCATCACTGCACTGTATTCTTATGCAATAGCACAACCAAAAAGGAGTCTTTCATCTGCAAAGAAGAGATGAGAGATAAGGGGCCATTTCTACATACCGTAGCACCATGTATAGTTCCATGCTCCTCCGCCTTCAGGATAAGATGAGAAAAGACATATGCCACGAGAATGAAAAGGTAAGGTGACAGGGGATCCCCTTGTCTCGAGCCTCTCGATGGTTTAAATCTCGCTGAAGGGGACCCATTAATATTAATTCTGTAGAATCCACACGTAACACAATTCATTATATTGGAGATACATTTCGTCCCATAGCCCAGCCTGGATAAGACAAGTTCATGAAAAGGCCATTCAACTCTATCATAAACCTTAATCATATCTAATTTCATTTCTATGGTTCCACGCTTGGCTGAGGAGAGAGTGTTCATAGAGTGGAATAATTCGAAGGAAATGGCATCATTATCAGTAATGGATCACTTTGGGATTAAAGAACTTTGGATATCTGAGACAACCAACCATAGAATGTCCCTATGTCTGGCCACCATGATTTTGGATAATAATTTTTAAACCACATTGCATAGACTAATTGGATGAAACTCTGATACTTTCTGAGGGCACTCGATTTTGGGGATAAGAGTAATAAGAGTTTCATTCAGTGATTCAAGAAAGGTTATGCTTGCCTACATCGCCGTCATCAAGGTCGCCACATCAGGCCCAACAATATGCCAGAAGAGTTTAAAGAACAGAGCATGAAACCCAAAAGGCCCCAGAGCCTTGGTAGAGTGAATAATATGCAGGGCCCCAAGCACTTCATCATCTGAAATTTATCTTTCTGAGGAATTATTATTTTCTTCTGTAACCAACATTGGGATGCTTTTAGTACAACAAGAGTGGCAGTAGTAATTTCTGCTGTATAGAGGTTGCAGAAAAATTTGATAATAATGGAGTGAATGTCATTGATGTCATGAGCAACTCTCCCAAAAGGATCCTCTAGATAAGAAATATGATTTTTCCTTCTCCTTGCAGATGCTTGTTGGTGAAAGAAGTTGGTGTTCTGATCACCATCTCTGATATGGGACACCCTTGCTCGACGGATCCAAAAACTCTCATTCTCCATTAGTGATTCATTAAGATCCTTTTCGGCCACCTCAATATTACTAAGGATAGAGTCACAACAAGGATCAGAGTGGAGTCGCTTTAATCCACTTTCTACCTCCTTAATACGTTTGTCAAACTCAAAAAACCTTGGAAACCTCTATTTCTGTAAACAAGACACAACAGTGCGGATATGGGACATGATGCACCGATTCCGTCCCTCCCATGATTATTATACCACCTTTTCAGAGTCACTGTCTTGGAGCCACAGACTTTAGAAGCGGAAGGTCCATGCCAGTCCCTTCTGTTTCCCTTGGGAGACCGTTGAAAAAATGATTGGGCAATGGTTAGAGGATACGGGGGGGTAGGTGGACGATAGATAAGAATGAAAAATAGATGTCCATTCGTCATCCAAAACAAATCTGTCATACCCTTCTCCCAGACGGTTCTCCATTGACCGACCCTGATGCCAGGTAAACAACGAGCCAGAAAACTCGAGGTCATGAAGAGAGATCGACACAAGAGAATTCCTAAAATCATTCATCGTAGCACCGCTCCATGTGAATCCCCATTATTTTTCATGGGGAGAAAGGACATTGTTAAAATCCACCCCCCATCAAGAGAGGTCTAGGAAGTGAGTCCTGTTTCCATTTCAAAAGGGCCCAGGATTTGTGCTTATCCTTCCCAGCCGATCACCCGTTGAAACCAAAAAACGATCAAGGAGGGGCTCTTAGGCCCACAACTATCCCAACAATGTGGTTATTTGAGTAATGAGAGATATTAAACCCAAGATCCTCCTTTGACAAGAGATAAATTCTACCATAGTGACCCTCACTTCTAATCGTAAAGACATTTTTGAAACCAAACATCAGGCCCATACGACCAGTATCTTTGCTATCCAACATAGTTTCAGATAAAAAAACTATGTTGGGGGAAATTTTGGAACTCCAGTGATGGAAACCAGAACCTCTTGAGGATTGCCAAGCCCCTGACAGTTCCAGCATAGGATTATCATTGCCCTAGGGGGGGGGGGACACACCCGCCGCTGCCTCTAAAACTTCATTATCCAGAACATCGTCTACCATTTTCCACCTCATTGTCATGCTCTCAGTCATCTGAGACCCCTCCAGGCATCATTAATGGTCCATGGGCTCTAAATTAGAGGGATCCAAACCCCTATCCCCGCTAATCATTTTTTTCCATGTCCGATGTTTCATGGTGTCGGGCAGTGTGATCCCAGTCATATCATCAACTGCCTGAGGGGTAGTACTGAGGATAACATCATTTCAGAAAGATACCAGAACTGGTGAATCGTTTTAATGTGGTTGTACCCCTGAGCCTGGGTCATGTAGTTCCTTGCAGTTTTCCTTCAGCCTGTCAGATGGAGAGGAAATGACATTCAAAACTGTTGGGGCTAGCATAGGGAGATAGTCTGCCCCTACCCATGACTCTTATGTTTTTCCCCCAGCTTGACTGAGATCAGTGGGCTTCCCAGATTCCTTTAATCCACCAGTGGAATCACATGTCAGTTAGCAAAAATAAGTGGTGGCCCGAGCATGATTAAATTAGTATAAGTGGGTTCAGTCTTCTTACTAAAATCCTTCGCAACATTGTCGCGGTCTTTATGTTATTCAGCTTCGGAAATATAATCCATTCTAGATGTTTTTCCATGAAGCTAGGGACCATATTTCAAAATAACATTGCCCTTTCCATCCTCCTTCTTCATAACAAATTCCTTTTTTAGGTGCCCAAGACACCCACAAAAGAAACAGAAAATAGGAATCTTTTCAAAGTCAAAGGAAATCCAAACATCAGAGTCATAAATTGTCAAGAACAGACCCCTCATTAGTTATTGTTTCACATCAACTAAAACTCTAATCCTCACCACGAGTCCCCAATGTATGGGATCATATTGATCCTCGTCCAGAGACTTTCCAATGCGTTCACAAATTTCCCACATAACACATTTTGTACTACAATGGAATGCGATTACTTTGATTCGTATCCAAAAAGGTGAGGAATTCAGTTAAATTTTTTTAATGTCATCCTCACCTGTGAAGTTCTCCATGAGAATGATTTGATTATCTAAAGACCATGTTCTGCCTTTGTTAACCTTTTCTTTATCTTTGATATTGGAAAATTTGAAGATAGGAAAACCCTCTCCCACTTCACTTAT
The DNA here is from genome assembly GCA_963277665.1 of Viscum album. Classification (NCBI taxonomy): domain Eukaryota; kingdom Viridiplantae; phylum Streptophyta; class Magnoliopsida; order Santalales; family Viscaceae; genus Viscum; species Viscum album. Next base: position 900,302,674 of record OY728138.1, read on the forward strand.
TGAAACTCCATCCTCCAATATCCATATATTTTGTAGAGTATTTTTAAAGGCCCCCATGTTGAATGAACGTTTCGCTAAAAATTTCCCTACCACTAGGAGCGAAATGTGATGTGACAGAAAGAAGTCTTCATTTTTTTCATGTAGCGATCAACACTTTTTCTTTATCAGCCAGCGAAAGGTTATTCCACTGATTCACTAATATGGATTCCATGAAAAAAAAGAACTCCGCCTCAACATAATCTCCTAAGAACACCCTTCACGATACCACCACTCTCGCGTTCAAAACTCCACAATACTTATATAACGTTTCTCCTTCGCAAACTAGAAACTCGTGACTACTCCTTCCCGAATCAGTCCACCACAAAGACACACCTTGTGGACCAGCTCACCGCATCGGCCATTCCATGCAGACTAGCCCTTATGTGGTCTAAAACAATGAGCACCGGCCCCTACTCAAACCGCATCAACGCGGCCAGGACCCTGCGCAAACAGCACCTACGCGCTGAAACATCCCTTGCGCACTCGAACATCACCTTCATGAACATCACCTGCACGCTCGAACATCCCCAAATCAGGGTGACCCCAAATCTTCACAAACAATAATTATCGCAGACACACCCCAAAACATGCACCAAAACCCATTGCGAAATGGTAGAAGCACCATCAAGTTTGAGACCCTGCGCGAGAAGCACCATCATGTTTGAGAACCTCTGCGAGAAACACCATCATGTTTATAACCTTGTGAGAGGCCACCATATGCGAGAAATAACCTTTGTGCCCACGATCTAGTGCGAGCACCACCCTTAGCCCATATCTAAAAACGGGACACTCAGATCTGCAAAACAGAGACCTGTAGTGAGCCAAAACAATGAACATAGATGCAACAGAATTCTAAATTTGAAACAACAAAGGAGGATGTTGCCTCACTTGAAACCAAAGATCTACATAAACTGAAACTGAAACCAATGCCCCGCTAGACATAGAAAACCCACACATTAGATGATGCCGTAATCGAAGAACTACAACCGAGGAGGAACCGAAGGGTCCGCTGGCCTCCGCTACAACACCACCGAGAATAAAACCAAAACCCTAGTACTTCCTAGGAGCCAAACTCTCCAGCGAGAGAGGAAATTACATTTTGGGGGAGGTTGGTTGCCATATTGGTGTGGTGATAATCCTTTGTGGGTTTTTAGAAATTTATTCCAATTTGATATATTTTCAATAATTAATTGTAATGTTCTATAAATAATTATTATATTTTGATTATCTATGATTAGTTTTTCGGGGATTGGATGAGGCACAGTGGTCTTAGACGACGAAAAATGAATTTAAATGACATATTAACAACATGTTCTATATAGTTTGATGAAATTAATATAATTCAAATGTATGACTATTTTTGAGATAAAATTATTTCACAATTTCATGGATTTTAGTATAGGTAAAATGAACTGCTAGAGTACTGTGATTAGATGGTGGAGTGTCAATGAGCCTATTGGGTTGAGACCATGTTCTCTTTAACAATATGAGTATGTTATAATCCTATGAGGTTTATGTAACTAGTGGGTGATAGATATATTAATGCTAAAATGATATAGTTAGGTGATCTTGGTATGTTAAATGATTTTTGGGCCCTAAAGGTTAATCTCTTATGACAATTGGGTAGGCATGAAGGGCTTGAGGTTGAGTCTAGATGGAAAATGGATGTATATATCATGAGGTACTATGAAAAACCACCTATGGTTGTGGGAGTGTCTTGATTTTTATAGTGAGTGGGATAAGTCCTTATAGAATATTTATATAAACATGGGTTTTCTATATTCGAAGGAATATGGGTTATCCCATTAGTGTTTTTAATGATACATTATTGAGGGTAATTAGAGTTGTTTAGGATATGTCATTGGGATTATATGGTGGGTTTTTATATGAAATGGCCCCCAACTATTTTGTCATGGGTTAGGTAGAACATATTGTCTATGTATTGTCTACTAGTAGGAGAAATATGAGTTATAAATGTTATAGATATCTAATACTGGATGTTTAGGTCTGTGTTAGGGAGATCCTTCATGTAATTTTGTCATATATGGGTCATTGGCATGGGATGGTACTCCTTAGAATAGGATGTGATAGGTTTGGAGGAAATAATGGATTTCCCAATGGGTGATGTGAAATGTGTTTCAACATAAGGGGCTAGGTCATCAATGTCTATCATAAAGGGAAACATTGATGTGCTGTGTCATGGGATGGAATAATTTTTTTGTCCCGTGTTCTTAAAATATGAGAAAGACATGGCTGGGGAGAGGATCCAGAGGCCATACATCCCAATTATTGAGATGGTGATGGAGGGAACTACATACATGATATGAAGTATCATTCTATATAAAATCCATACCATTTCATGAGTAATAATATAGTTGTTACTGATGTTTACTTTACATTAGTGATATGTCCCGATAAACCAAATTGGGAGTGAGAAGATATGGGAAAATGGATTGAAGATGATCTATATATGAGTGTCTTGCCTCAAAATTTTGGATCACCGTATGTAAGAATTTTTGGTAATGATGTGTATTTTTGACCACCCCATGCCCCTTCAGGTTTCTAATCATGGTTTTAATGAGTCCTTAACATGGGGTTTTCAATAAATATTTGAATTTGGGATCGACAATAAAATGAAAGTTGATGACTAGATTCTTATAATGTGTTAATGAAAGTATTGATGGGAATCATAGAGTCCATGAAAGCATAATATTACCAAGATATAATATTTAATTATGGATATTTTTCCCATGTGTATACATATAAATATGATAGAGTGTATTAGGGTTTCATGGTGAGAACCTATTGAGTTTTATGATTACACATTGAACAAGCCCTTTGGGAACATAGAGCACATATATCTAACAGACAAATTGGAGCTTGGGGTGTGTACTCGATTTTTATTTTAATGATATATGGTTATTGAATATTGGTATGAGGATCGATGATGGAAATACGGATGATGTGTGTATTTTATTTGTTGTTTAATTTGTCTCTGTGATCAGCCTAGTTGGTGATAAGATCTATATTTTGTAAGAGTTCATCATACATATCATTGGATAAAATTATATAACTATGTACTCTGATGTAAATGTTTTTATATATTTTATTTTTAGAAATCCATTTTATATCGGTGTGATAGAATATCATAACCACATTTTAGTTTTTTACCATAATTCCACAGCCTCTGGAATTAAAGGATACACGATTAGGGCCATGCAACGATCTCATCCCATATACTGATGAGTACCCTCAGGTAAGGGATTTAAAAAAACAATAGCAATTATGTATTTTTTGGGTAATCATTATTCTCATTTGGAATAATCTTTTATGATACATGGTAGATAATCTCACTTTATTGAATCAAGAAACAACCCAAATAATGATTGGAAAATTCATATAAGTCATCAAACATGCCTTTCACTTCGAGAAAATGATTAAAAAGAGAATTGATCATCATTTCCTTCATATATTGAATTTCATGTTGAATCTTATCATTATAAAAGAATAAATTTTCCTCCTTCAATTAATATATTATAGGGTACTTAATTTTTTGGGATTTAGATACAAACAATTGATAATAACGTACCATACCATTGAATTTATGATCCACTATGAAATTCTTACAACCCACCCAAAACACAACTTAATTGATCTTTTTATAGTCCAACACATCAAATTAATAAGATACAGAATGCCAAAGGAAATGAATCTATCATGTCTAAAAATTCACATGAATATCTTTGAAATATGATAATGTCATTGGAGGAGAGAATTCATTGTAATTAGATGATCAACTTGATAATTCACCAAAATTGAATATATGACTATTTTTTGTAAAAAATAATCATTAAATGATATAGGATCTCACAAAATTCCAATTTCATCAGACACTTTAATAAATCACGGTTTTAATGTCTTATAAAGGTATTAAAAAGAAATAAATAACAAAGAATTAATTAATGGTGCTTTTTTTCATTAGAGATCTTTAAAAATGTTGCAAAATATTGTTTCTCTAATTTAATTATTTGAATAAACATTTTTATTTTAGTGATTTTTATAAACATCACTATTTAGTGACACCTCATTTAAAAACATTTTTTATAACCATCGATAAATAAACATCACTATATATGGGATTTTTAAATCATAATTTTTTAGAGACACATAATTTAATGAAGTTTCTAATAGACACCAATAAATTAGAATCACTAAATTAGTGATGTTTAGTAATGTCTTCATTTCAGGACAAAATATTTATATAAGTTTTTTATAAAATTCTGAAAATGTTGTTTAATTTACCAACGTTTCTATGAAATAGTGGCATTTTTTATATTCATTTTTTATAGATCATGGGTTTTAGAATAATGTAAAAGTCCAATTTTTTTTATAATTTGTGTCCAGCCCTTCCTCGGTCCCCCACTCAGCCTCTCCATCTAGCGGTATAGTGGGCAGGCCCATCACCGCAGCTCATGAATGTGCTTCGTTATTTCTCCCCCATCCTCCTACCCATCCATCTACCTCCTGTGGCATTGCAGCCCCCACCCATCCCAATATCTCTTCCTCCCATGATGCAAGAAGTCCTCCTACAGTGCACAGACTGAGACCTTGTATCTCTCTAGTTTCACAAGGGACTCAAACCAACATTCATATTATAATTGTTATTATAAAATTGTACTATCATATATATATATATATAATTGTTGAAAAAACTAATAATATATATATTAAAATATTTTTTTTAATATATATGAATATATATGTTTTTAAGTTTAATTGTTTTTAATTTATGTATATATAGGTTTATAATATATATATATATATGTTTATATATATAAATATATGTTTATATAAATATATGTTTGTATATATACATGTATATGTATATATATGTTTATATTTTATATAGATATACATTAATATATAAGTGAGTGCGTGTATAAATATATATTAGTTTGTGTACATATATATAATTATAATTAGAAATATGTATATATATACATATATATAATCAGCTATGTTCTAAAACACATGTAATAATTTTACTAAAATACACATGATTTCTTAAAATCATGAATAAATTTAAAATATAATTGTATATATATATATATATATATATATTTATATATTTATATATTTGTTTATATATATATATATATATCTGTGTGTGTCTGTTTTTATATAAATTTTTTTCTGTTTATTTATATTAAAATATATATATCTAAATATTTGTCTATGTGTTTATATATTTTGTTTCATTATATATATAAGGTTATATTCTATTATATATATATATATGTATGTTTATATTATATATATATTTTTATATATTAAATTATAAATATATTATATATATATATATACATATATATGTTTATATTTTATTTCATATATGTACATATGTTTATATTTAGTGTTTATGTATATATATATGTTTATATTTTATGATTATATTTTCTACTTATATTCGTTATATGTCTATATTTTATATATATTATATTCTAATATTATATGTTCATTATATGCTCATATTTTATATATATCATTTGTTATTATTATTATTTATATGTTTATATTTCATATAAATATATATATATGATTATATCTATTTTTATATGTTTATATGTATATATATGTTTGTGTGTGTGTTAATATACATGTGCTTGTAAAAATTTATATAATTATATATATATATATATAATTAGCCTCATTTTAAAACCACAAAAATATATCAATATAATAGCCATGTTTTCTGTAAAACAAGACCAAATTCAAAATATATTTGTACTTTTATATATAAATATATATATATAAATATATAAATATATCTGTGTGTGTGTCTATATACAAATATATTGATAAGTTTTCTTATATATATGTGTGTATTTGGGTATATATATTAATATGTATATATATCTAAAAATAAATGTTCTTTTATGCGGGGAAATGAGATACATATATATATATCAATGTTAGTAGGAAACACTGCTAAATTAGAGTTGTTTGGCAATAAGCATCATTAAATTACCATCTTTTTGTAGGAAGTGCAGTTAAATTAACGATGTTTTTTAAGAATGTATCTAAATTAGCAATGTTTTTAATAAACTCTACTAAAATAGAAATGATTTCAAGAATCATCAAAAAATTGCAAAAGTTTTACAAAAACAATGCTCAATTATAGATGTGTCATGAAAAATGTCACTAAATTTCAAAACAAGTGATGTAATTAATCAAATCAAAAAAAACATTGCTTAATTATTGTTATTGTGTAGTGATTCTATGTGTGTATAGAAGAACTAGAATGTAATATTCTAGATATATTCCACTTACACACTCATATACTGGTATAACATATGATGAAGTATATTGAAGAACAAGCCGATTCCCTTTAATTAAATCAATAAATATTGAATTTGATTGAGTGGATAATATTTGTTCAGAATTAATTAATTTAGTTGATATTAATAAATACACCAACATATGCTGCAAATGACAATCTTAAATAAAAAAATTGGAGGACCTCATGGTGAGACACTATACAATATGAACCCCTTCATTGAGGAAATATCAATAAAAATAATTCATTCCAAAAACTTTTAAGATTTCATTAAATAAGGAGATAACAAAATTTAAGATAATATATGTTGTAACTCTTAACTAAAAATAATATCACATAGAGGGTGTAATGTCACAACCCAACTCTAAAAAATAATACCACCTAAACATAAATTGAATCGAACATCAACACAACTAACGACAATGACAACAACTCTTGATGCATGTGATCCAACAGTTAATCCAAATCACTAATGAACATTACATATTCACCTTCATCATGATGGGAATTAATATTTTTATAAAATAAATCAATAAAATAATAAATTTAATACTTATAATCCATGATTTGAATATGATTATATTGTATTATCTATCGAAATAATAAATCTATTTATCATTTATATTTACCCATCATCACCTTTTAACCCTAACGTTGTTCCAAGAAGATAGACTAGAAACAAAATGTAATAGATAGCTCTATGATAATTTGAATCCTCTCAATCGCATGTCATATTGATTTAGCTAACGAAGGAGTAATGAAATATTATGGATATCCAGAAACCAAAAAATGATACGGCTTGGTAAATGATTATATGATAGATCCTATGATAATATATTGACTACCAAGAAAATAATATTTAATAATTATCTCCACATTAACATTAATATAATATATTACATTAGAATCTTTATTAATGTTTATTTTTTATTAAGTAATATTTTTTCATTAAAAATACCTTTTTAAAAAAAATTATTTTTATATGTTAAATGTATTTATCCCACAAGTCTTTTAATAAATAACTATTTCTAAATTTTAAATTAAATTTCATTTCTATATATTCAATTAAAAATTTTATAATTGATCTAATTTTTTTATTGAGGAGAATAATGTAATTAAATTTAGGTGTTTTTATAGAAATGCATTTATCAAAAAATATATTATCATTGAGTTTTGTGTCAATATTTAAAAATAAAATCATCAAAATATTTAAATTTACATTTTTAGAATTAATATAATTTTTTTAATAATAATATTTAATATAATTTAATAATTACAACATATTATCTTCATAATGATTAGTAAAAACTGTAATCTTTTGTTACTATGGAAATGGTTAAAATAGGTTTACCATGGTTGGTGAACTAATATAAAAGTGTTGTAATTCAACATATACATGGAAAATTATTTTTGGATTATTATTCGGTTATCCTTATATTATAGTTTATTCAATTTGTATTTCATTTATTTTCAATTTCATGTAAATTTCCCCTTATATAATTGAAATCTATTATGTAATTCCATGTGTGTCCATCCTCTCTATTATTAAAGAGAATATCATATCATAAATTATTCACAGAATTGTATCATTAGAAATTATAAAAACACAACTATAAAATATTAATTATTAATTTATTTCATACTATGTTTTATTTATTTCCTTTACAACCATCCTAATAAGGCTTAATGCTTACATTGATGGAGGTCTCTAAAGAAGTGGTATAAATATTACCGAAGATCAATCAATTGTAGTTCATCTTTAACTATATCTAGGAATGTTTCATATAAAATTACACGATAAAAAAATACCATAATTGTTTATATATGTTATAATAATGATTAAAAACTATTTCACAACTCCTTTATAGGAAATGGTCAATGAAAATAACACTCTTGCGTAAATGTGGACTAATGCATCCATGTAGCAATATGATTCATTTTCATTCACCATCATTCATGTTTATTTAGTATGACATATTTAATGTTTAAATATTAAATATATTTACTAATTATTGTAATTTAATTACAATATATTAGTACCTTCATACCTTCCAATCCATTTGAAAATGATAATTCCTCATGTGCGTACGTATGTACTACCACCTTCACAAAGTTTGTGATGTTTTTTTAATTTCCTCATTTTATGGATGTTAATGATTATATTTTTACAGAATAGATGTTAAATATGATATAATAATTATTTTTTAGTGGTGAATTATTATTTTCTACCATTTGTTTCATCCATTGAAAAGTGGAAACATCACTCGTGCATACGTACCTATTACCGCTCCCTAATGAAATGAAATTCATTTCTCATAACTTATTTATATTATTTTATATAATATTAAATAAATTTTTTAATTATTATACTTATGAAATGATAATTAATTTTGATATCATGGTTACCTGATTAGTGGTAAATTATTATATCATCCAGGTTGAAAACAACATGAAAAATGAAGTTGTTATCACATAAGAATGAGAATTTAAATCAATAATTATTAATAAATGGGTGAGAAAATGTTATTAGTATATTATATTGGATAATATAAGTATATAGAGAATAATTTTATATATATATAATATATAAAAATTTATTATATTGGCGGTGTCAGTTCATACAAATCCCATTTGATATATAAGAATGGTTCTTTGTCTCAATATTGTTTCCTCGTGACATTTTTTTATACATGTTTCCAGGTTTATAAGGTTTATATACTACCCTTTTTACATGATATATCATTGTTAATTCCAAAATTAATGTAATTAATGTTAAAATTAAAATTATTTCATCTCATGGTATTTTATTAGAATTTTACCATTGTTTTAAGTGTTTATTATCCCATGTTTCTGTATTGAGGAAATGTGTCATTCTATACATCTACATAATTTTAGGGAATATATGTAATAAAATATTGAAATTATATATAATTATTTTCATTATTTTAATGTATTTCAATGATTCATGTGCAATTTCATCTTTTTGGTGGCTTACAATTCAAAATTTACCAAATATGTAAGGGTTAAACTTTACAATCCCTTATTTTACCAGAATTCATTATGATTAAATTAAAGTTGATGAATTTTAATGATATATACCTTCAAAATAAATTTTATTTTATTCCAATGTTTATTTCTACATAATATCATTTTTCATTTCATTTTACTCTATTTATATACTAAATATAAAAAAAAATTGTTTCGGGAAAACATGTTATATTACTCTCGTCGGTTGGCATTTTTTTTCCAAGAAAATATTTTCATTTAATTTATTTCAATAATATCTTTTAAATTCAATGAAAAATTATTAAACTAATTTTTAACAATGTTTATTTAATATTTTTTAATGAAATGTTCTTACTCTTTTTAAAATGTGTTCTTTTGTAAAACGCGTGAATGTAATCCTTATTTTAACATACATAATAGGAGTGACTATTTACAGCATTATGACTTATTATTTAATTTAATATTCCCATTAAAGTAATCTTGGTTTTTCGAAATAATATTTTTTCATTAATATTTTTCAAAATTTTAAATTTTTAATTATTTATTTCAAATGGAAAATATAATTTTTTTCCAAGAATCGTTCCACCAATATTTAAAAGTTAATTTCAGATATTAAGAAAACATTTCACATTTTTTAAATATTTCTGGGGTTATGATTTAATTTATCATCTTTATTCCATCCTTAGATGGATTTTTTATTTTGAAAAAAATATTTATTTAACATATTTCTTATCCACACGTATTGTATTGATGTCGCGATTGATGAATTCATGATCTTGTGTAATATAAATTAATATATTAATATTTTGACAAGAAATAATCCATTATTAAATGAATATTAATAGATTAAATATTAATATTCCCTGAAATAGTCCAAGATTTTATGGCATGACTTTTTTCTACTTCTTCAATAGCTTATGTAACTAAAAACATCATGCTTAAACAAATGATTAAATATTATTATTTAATAGTGTTAGTTGTCGAAAAAGTTTTGAATGACAAGAATGAATTATAATAAATAAATTATGAAATTATAATAGACACATGTTTATAAAATTCATTTGTCTATACCTCTTAATTAGAAATTAAAATAAAAACCAAATGAACAAAAAATATGTTTGTTTATAAAAATCTATATTTTTGACTAAAATTTGATTTTGTTATTCAAAAATTATATTGATAAATATTACTGAATTATATTTATGAAAACTATATGTTAGATATTAAATTAAGATTTTTTTTAAAATTTAACCACTTATTCTGAGAGGCTAAAGATAAGAATGAATCCAATTTGAAGCATAAATGACTATATTTTTATTTCAAAAGGTATTTTTACGAGCATTTAAAGGAGCAATTATTTTACAAATAATTTGTGACACTATTATAAATTATATATTATATAATAATATTTATTTTCAAAATATCTATATGAAAATTTACATTGGTTAAATTTTCAGTATTTTTCTGTTATGTTTCATTTTTTGATGAATAGAAAAAAATAATGAATTTTAATTGAAATATGTATTTTTATCTTATTTATTAATATTTATAAATTAAAATTTTTATGGTTTTTAACGTATAAATATTTTAGTATAAAATTAATAAATCTAATGTGGGTCAATAAAATAAATTCCACATTGAAATTGGATATAAAAACATTTTGAATCTCTAGTAAATTTATATTTTAATGACCCATACATTCATCCCGTATATAGGAATAATTTTAAATTTAATTATCCAACTTATGTGAATTTTATTATGAAACATTTATTCCATGTTATTAATCATAAGTTAAAAAATTATTAAATAGTCTTTTATATTTCTATCTACCAATACTAACAGTATCTTTCGAAATTTTTATTACCATAGTTAATGGGTAGATTTTAAAAGATTGGCTAAAAATGATACAGGATATAAAATTAACATAATATAATTCTATTTTTATATATATTTATAATCAAAACATAGAAACTATGGTCATATTTTATTGTTTATTGGAATGTTTCCCATGATAATGTCTTTTATATTATTTAATTTAATGAAAAATCGAAAATGTCACATTCATATTCATAAACATGTCTTATGTTTCACCATGGAGAAAAATGATAGTTATTAATGAATATAAGTATCAATTCTGATCTTAATAAACATATTTTCATTATATAAATTTATGTATAATTGTTGGGTAACATTTTGATGAGGTGATTACATTTATAATAACTTATTTAACAAAAATACAAAAATGACACACTCATATATTAAAAAATATATTTTTTTATTATTCCATTACACAATAGATATCTTATATTAAATACATTATTTTAAATATAACATATATATCTACATATGTGTATTTTAGTTTAATTATTCATGTACAAAATTAATATCTTAAATAATTATATAATGATAAATCAAAACTTATTTTATTAAATAAAAAATAGAATAAAAGATATTAAAAATACTAAAAGAAATATAATTTAAATCAAATATGGTTATCCAAAAATTTTATGGAATATTATGTAACATTAATAGTATCATAAGATTATTTTTTAAATTTTATCTATATTTTATGATTTTTTAAGGCCAAATTAATGAATAGTGAATAAATTGGCACTATTGATCTTTTATAATAATTATAGTTGATTTAGTAATTTAAAATGATAAAACTATTAAAAATAAAAAGTTATTATTATTTGGAATAATATTTCATAATTTAATAATTTGTTGTATAAATGATATTTTATAAGTAAATAATTTAAATTTATTAATATTAAATAATTAGTTCATATATTTAAAAATAAAAAAAGGTTTACTAAATTCTGTCTAAATGGTAAGGTAGTAAGTCAAAATAACATATCAAAATGTTATGGGTGTATGGAATTAAAACCCTATATCATATTATATTATAATACTTATAAATTGGGTTTTATATGAATATAAAATTAATTTTTTATAATTTAATATTTTGAGGACTTCCAAGGGTGCCCCTATCCACAATAATAAAAGGGCACTCTTTTATTCATTTTATCTAACAATCATGGGCCCTACAGATCAACCAATTCAATACCATTTATTCTCATACATACCTTATACATGTCATAGAGGTCCTTGATTTCTAGAAGGTCTATCTCTATATCTCTTAAGAATAGATATAAGTATACTCTTCGATGAATAGGTAATCGTTTTTAAGAAATCATTCAAATTCACTTCTTTATTTACATCCTCCTGATGTTTTTTTTCCATTATAAAATAATATATCCTCTAAAATATATACATTGATATTTTATTATGATATTTAAATTACCACATTCTACCTTTTATCCATCTCAAAAAATGGAATTATTGCACTTGCATACATATGAATTATTATACACATGTTGTAATGTAATTCATTTTCTATTTTCAAAATTAAAGAATGGAAGGGAAATGAAATTTAATGATTAAATATAATATTTATAATATTAATTATATTTTTTAGATATTGGATATATATATTATGTATGATAATTAGGATTCTTAAGATAAAACAAGCATGTAAAAACATGGGAATTAACACCTGAAAAAGTGAAATTAATAAAATATAATTAATAAATGAGTGGTAAAATGTCATATGGGGATAAAATATGACATAATAAATTTTAATATGATTATTTATTAAGTTATTAGTATGTTTAAATATATTATTCAGAATTTTGAAACATGTTTTAATGGAGTTGAACATGATGTAACAGTTTTGTTAACTCAATTTCCATTAATTGGGTTAAGCATCTATGTCCTTCATTATTATATGCCAAGAATATGTCTAAAATAACTGTCATGAACCCCTCCTGGGCTGGAAATGTGAGAAGGGAGATACTGACCCCCAAGTCCCGCCTCCAGTTGGCCCCATGTTGGCGACTTGAACTGAGGGTATTGTAAACACACACTTGGGAGGCACTACCCTCTAAGAGAACACTTGCGGAAGAGAGAGTTAAGATAAGAACCTACCAAATCCACTGCAAAACTGAAATAAATAATCCCCATTTTCACATATGTAATTTCATGAAAAACCTCTACAACTAGAGTGGAAAAAATGAATATACCAAAAATAAAGTAAAAAACAATAGCAACCACAAGCCCGAAAATCTCATGAAACCCCGGGATAGTAGAAACAAACATGATCTCCAGCCTCCTCCAAGTGAACTAAAAAATAGTTTATATATACATAGGGTGAGTAAAAAAGTATACTTAGTAGGATCCTCCCCGAATCCTCTCATGAAAAAGTAAATAATGCATGTTAAAGCACAGTGAACAACAAGGGAAACTAACTCGTCACCTAAATAGGTATAATATGTTCCCAAAACCACCATGGATACTCTCACCAAGTAACACATAAAATATAATATAATATGATAAAGAATATGAAGGGTACACTGCTACTACATCCCCATTGGTTTTTCGCTTTCCCGAAACATCGCATCTCCTAATCATCTCTCTCCAAAAAGGATTTCCCACAGAGACCTGGACGAAGCACCACAACATGAACCTCATTCATAAAACCCACCACATCAATGTAATAAAATTAACCAGGTAGTTTCTAGGTGCCACCAGAGCCCACATAATGTGTATCGTACATCAGTTATTATACCTCATGACATTACATCCTATACACTGAGTAAGAATCCTCATGCCATCACAGCTTATACATGTTACACCTATAGTAGTCCATAGGATACTATATCCAAAATATATGTGTGTGAATAACCAAAATCCATTATAGCCCTCTACACACATATATGGGAAAAACTAACCATTGTTCCTACCTGCACAAGTATCTATCATGAGAAGAGAGTTGGGCCAAAGGGGGTAGTAAGCCATTCATCCTCCCATCAGAATGTTCACGAAAACACCGCCCTAGAGCTCAGAATCCCCTGAGTGTCAGTTTCCCTTACTAACATGGTGGAGTAGTGTATTTAAACACAACAATTATAGAATATACTATATCTCACAACCACAATATGGGCATAAACAAGTCTTAGACTCAACTGTAGCTAACGTCTCTCAGACTCCAGGCTGCCACTTCTAAGACTAGGTGTCTTATAATCACACAACCATTTAAAGAGATTTATTAGATTACTTCATTCCCTTTATATCAATTCCACTTTATGTTAATTAATTCTTTAATCATTTATTAACCAAGAACAAATTCCACATTAATGTTCTTTAGTATCTCAACCAAACCAAACTATTCCTTCAAAATTACAACCTCATCATTATGTTCCAACAAACCCCAAACACAAGCGTAACACCATTTATTCATTTATTCATTAAAATATTACTTTCCCTTATTCTATGGAATTCTAGAAAATCATTCTATGCTACTAAACCCAAAGGGGATCTACATGGTGAGTATATATACTACCCGTCGAGACTTTTTCGCCTATAGAAAAAGCGTAGACCCATCCTCCCATGAAAATCTATACACGAAAATCACATGGCATACCCCACACGTCTCCACCTCTTTAGGATGAAGGGTATGCAAGAACAGCTGCCAGGAGCAGTGAGGATATGTAAAGCAGGTAATCAACCATCAAGAAACCTCAAGCATCAAACAATCACATACATCCTTTTCCATCATCCCTGGTGTTCTCCACGACACCCACATGCATAAACCAATGCATCTCACCACTCTTGGCATCATCTAATACCACAACCAAAAGTCCTTCATGCCCACACATATCAGAATAGCCATACGGGATCACATCACAACACAAGCAGCAGGAAAACAAACAGTTTAACAGTTGGGCTCTTGGTCCTTTAATAACAATTAGGGTAACTCAGAACCCAACAAGGAGTTATCTTTTATCGATCAAACGGTTCTTTAATCCATCTTATATTAACTGATTATTATTCCAAGGATCCAAATTCGGAAAACCTAACTAGTAAGATATCACAAATAATTAAACATGATTACTGAATGATTTTGATTAACATAAAATTCCCACAAGAAGAACCAGATTCATTTATTTTTCTCTTTATATTTGTCCAAACCATTATCAATTAACTCTGGATTTACGTTCATTACCAATTTCTATAAAAAAATGAAAATATAAACACATAAAGCAATGATATAAACTATATATCAAAACAATAGGCAATAACATACTACCGATATCAATCTGTTCATCCGGTTTAGATATTTACTTGGTCAATTACATTATGATCTATTGGGATTAATCATACTAACAAAAAAGGTTCAAATAAAAGAAGACAGAAGAAATGAATCCCCTACCTCAGTAGTTATCGACATTCTTTATACGATAACATTCCACACAATAGGTCATGATCCTCCTATCATAACAACTGCATCCACTAGAGGATGCCAAAGTATGACGGCACCAACCGAAACCCAAGAAAACTCTATAAGATGCATGGAGATAATATTCTATAATATTGAAAGGAGAAACATGAGTAGTTGAACCCTCAAAGAACAATGATAAAACACACCTTATATCTAATATTGATCGATATATATTGGATGCATCAAAACAGAGAGGAACCAATCCAAGGAGGAATGTTTGATTGTGAAAATCTTATGAGAAGGAATGGGATGATCGAGCATCTCACACCCATGAACAAGGAGAATGAATTTTGGAAGAAGATATCTTGTCTATTTAAAATATTTAATGGACTGACGACTTAAGATAACATTAATTTCCCATTAAAATCTAATCGCATTAAACAATGTGGTTTGACCATGTAAAAACATCATGAGCATTAGGGATAATTAATCTAGGAGTTATGAGCTTTGAATTAGCCTTAGATTCCTTAGTATAGTTCTTAAAATTCATTTTACGTCAATGGAATCGTTAAAGGGGTGAAATAGTAGGAAGTAAGAAACAGTGTTCAATGTTGGAACCTCACCATTCAGGAAACATTGTTCAAGAATGTCAATTTTGGAACCACATTGTTCATAAAAAACTATTAATTAACATCACCGTTGAAACCTCGCCATTGTGGAAACACTGTTAATTAACATCACGTTTAAACCTCACAATTGGAACCTCATTATTGGAACCTCACCATTCTGGATACACTGTTCATTAGCATCACTGTTGGAACCACACCGTTCTTGAAACACTATTCATGAACCTCACCACTGGAACCTCACAAATCTAGACACACTGTTCATGAACTCAAAATTTGGAAAAGGAAATTGAGATTGTTATTAGAACCACAATGTTATAGAAACACTGTTCATGAACCCCACCATTGGAACATCACTATTGGAACCTCACCATTCTGGAAACAATCTTCGTTAACCTCAGCGTTGGAACCACATCGTTCTAGAAACACTATTCATGAACCTCACTATTGGAACCTCACTATTCTAGAAAGACCATTCACCTATGGTTACCGTTGCATTGTTCACAGAAGGATAATGTTGACACAGTCCACAAAAGGGTACCATTGCACTGTTCAAAGAAGGATAATGCTTAAACTATTCACCTAAGTTTACTATTTCACTGTTCATAGAAGGTTAATGTTGACATTGTTCAACTATGATCACTGTTGCACTGTTCACAATGGTCTCCCATTGGAACTGTTCACAGAAGGTCGCCGTTTCACTATTCACAATGGTCTACCATTGGAATTGTTCACCTAAGGTTATCATTTCACTATTCACAATGGTATACCATTGTAACTGTTCACCAAACTGTAAATTTGGAAAAGTGTTGGGGATAAGTAACCTTAACCTCCCAAAACACCTCAAACACCATAGTTTCACAAAGGAATAGACTATAGAGGTCTGTGCCATTATATCAGATACATTTCAAAACATTCTCATCCTCGAGAATTCAAAACCCACCTAAAGGGAAATCTAAATAGGGTCAGAGAAACCACCCATTAAGATACCTTTAAAAAGAGAGAAAACCACAAGAAGCATCAAAATAAGTTCATATTATAAACATGAATGGTCTAGCCACAAAGGGGACATCGTTACATGAATAGAGAAAAACTTCAAACATCATTGGGTATCGAGCACGTATATGTGACTCACTTTCCTAGGTGCTCCCCTCCATGACACCATTTTGCCACAAGACACATAAAAGGGAGATAGAATTCCCACACAACATCTTATCCTTGCGGTTTTGGATCTCTACATGCCACTCCTCAAAGGTTGAATCATTATCAACATTAATCTCTCGCCAATCGATGACATGAAGTTCATCATGAAGATAATGATGGAGATGTGATACCTGGAAAACATCATGTATCTAACTCATCTTATTGGGAAGTGCTACTCGATATGCCACAGATTCAACACGAACTAACACCTTGAAAGGCCCACAAATGTAGGAAGAAAGATTACTTCCACAACCAATACATTGCTGACCACGATTGGGAGTCACTGTCAAGAACACATGATCCCCAACAGTAAACTCTAATAGTCTCCTCCTTTGACCAGCATATGATTTCTGAAGATCTTTCTCTATCTTCATCCTCTCACGAATCACCTGAACCATCTCTATTGTATTCTACTCTAGTTCCGTTCTGAGAATTGCTGACTCTCTAACCCCAGCACAACACAATGGAGAACGACATAGTCGGCCAAAAAATGCTTCAAATGGCGCCATACCGATGGTGGAGTGAAAAATATTATTTTAAGTGAACTCCACCATTAGTATGTTCCTCAACCATGAACCTCCAAAATCAAGAACACAATAGAGTAACATGTTTTCAAGATATTGGATGGTTCGCTCTGTCTGACCATCTGTTTGAGGATGAAAAGTAGTGCTAAGGAATTGTTGAGAACCTAAAGCATGTTGTAGACCTCTCCACACCCTGGAGGTAAAATTAGGATCTCGATTAGAAATAATCATCCTTGAGACTCCATGATGTCTCACCACTTTCTCCGGATACTTCCTCGACAAAACATCAAATGAACTCGACTCCTTGATCTCTATGAAGTGGGATGATTTTGTTAAACAATCCACTACCACCCAAATAATAGCATATCCTCCCATAGATCGAGGTAAACCAGTAACAAAATACATTGAGATGTCCTCCCACTTCCATTGAGGTATCTCTAATGGATGAAGGGGACCACTAGGAACACAGTGTTCAGTGGTCACCTTCTGGAAGACCAATCATCGAGACTCAAAATCCACAACTGCACACTTCAGCCCCGACCACCAAAACTGGCTCCTTAAGGCACAATACATGATTGTCACTCCAAGAAGCACCGCTAATGTCCAACTATGAAACTCTCTGAGAACCATATCTCCCATTTTCAAAGGAACAAAAAATCCTTCCGTGATACAACACTCAGTGTTGTTCATCCTCTAACCAACCATCCAGACCCTCACCCCAAACAACTCTGTCTCTACAGACCTCCACCACTAGATCCCCAAACTGGGACTCTTCCACCTTCTACATTAGGTATGACTATACCATCATCTGAAAAAGAGAACCTCTACCCACATATTATCCCATATCAATATGTAATGCTGAAAATTCTTCCATTACTCTCCATGAATTATTGGATCCACACATAGAATCACTATGTGAATTTCAAATCCGCGCATCAGCTACAACATTACACTTTCCAGGTGTATATGATATTTTGATATCATATTCCGATAAGAACTCCATCCGTAGACACTTTCATAAGTTCAAGTCATGATGGGAGAAAACATACCTCAAACACTTATGATCGTTGAAAACCACAAAATGCTCACCAATGAGGTAATGTCGCCACAACTTCAGAGAAAACACCATGGATGACAACTCAAGATCGTGAGTGGCATAGTCACATTCATCAGGACGTATCTAATAAGACACATAAGAGACAACTGACCTATGCTGCATGAGAACACAACCTAACCCCAAATGAGAAGCATTATTTAAAACATAAAAATGAACTCCTTCAGCTGGAAGAAAATTAACTATATCACTTACTAAAATCTCCTTTATATACACTAAATCTTCTTTCCATTGATTAGTCCATATGAATGAATGATACTTTCTATTCAATGCTTTTAGAGGAGTCACAACCTGTGAGAAATTGGATACGAACCTCCTGTAGTAGCCTGTGAGACCAAGGAAACATCATAACTTTGACATTGTCTTGGGGGATTCCCAAGACAAAACTACTTATATCGTTGATGGATCCATAGCTACACCCTGCTGGGAAAAAACATGCCCCATGAAATTGACTTCTTGAGCCCAAAACACACACATCGACAACTTCCCAAATAGCTGATGTTGATGGGGAACTCTCAAAAGGGTTTGTAGATGCTCTACATGCTCCTCATCAGGAATAGAGTATACAAGGATGTCATCGATGAAAACCACCATGAATTTGTCCAAGAACTAATGGAACACAACATTCATCAATCTCATGAACACAGTTGAAGAATTCATCATGCTGAACGACATTAAAATGAACTAATAATGCGCACGATGACAACATAACACAGTATTTGAGATATCCTCAACCTTCAAACGCGTCTGATGATATCCTAACCGGAAGACGATCATTAATAACTAACTTTCACCATTCAGTTGATTGAATTAATCATCAATCCTAAAAAATGGATAGCTAATTTTTTTATTTTTACATTGTTTAAGTGATGATAATCGACACACAACCATAAAATGGTGTCATCCTTCTTCACGAACAAAACTGGTGCACCCCATAGTGACACACATGGCTGAACAAAACCGCACTGTAATAGACCATCAAGCATTATACATAGCTCTTGAACTCAGAAGTGGACACCCTATGTGTATACATAGATATAAGAGATTCTCGTGGTTGTATCTCGATCCCAAACTCAATCTCTTGTCAAGGGTGTAATGCTACGACCTCTTCTGTAAAGAAATCATGGTACTCTTCAAGGACCCTAGAAACACCAATAGCTGAACTTGTGAAGAACTCAACATTATCTCATCCATCATTGATGATAAGGACATAATGCCCTTATGACCCATCTGAGGATCTCGTTTTCCAACGAACACCACAGGATCTCTATCCGCACCCATGAAAATGACCTTCTTCCGGAAGAAATCCATGATATCTTGCAACGAATACAACCAATCCATGCCGAGGATGACATCATATAGATGTATTCATAAACATAGGAAATCTCCCAAAGAGAGTGCAACCGTAACACTAGCTCGAACAACTTCTGGATCACATATAGCTAGCAGCGCTAGAGAATGAAGATGACCACGACCTCCTCCATGGCCTCTTTGATCATAATAAACACCACCACCACATCCGCGCTATACTATATGAGGATGGGGAGTATCATGGGCTATCCTCTACCTACACCATCTGCCCTCTACTGGTCTAAAGCTGCTGCAACCTGCTGCTGCTGCCTCGGCTAGAACTGCCTCAATGGAGAAACCCGGAGCAAAGAACCTGGTGCACGATGACTGCTCCGAAAGGTCGGGAACACCCGCTGCTGATGACCGTGACCACCACAAGAAAAACAAGCGCCAGATCCCTTGGCATAGGCCTGAGAGATTCTACCTCTAGATAAATGAGATGTTCAATGTTGGGACCTACCCCCAGCTAAACAGAAACTCTTGTTCCCTGAAAACCAGGAACCCTGAACCAAAATCTACATCATAAGGAATCATGAAGATTCACCTATTGAGATGATATTGTTCTAGCCAAAGTCCTCTCGATAACCTATTCAATCACCATCACCTAAAGATATGTTTTCAGCATAAATGGTGTGGCCTGGCGCTGGATCTCCGAATGCAAAGCCTCCTCGAAATGCCTCGCACTAGCCTCTTCATTTGTTAGTAGATCCGAATCATATAGTAAAAGGTTCCTAAAATGAATCTCAAACTGTCAAACACTAGAGATCCCTTGTCAGAAGGTAAGATGATCTTGGTGACTAGATGCCTTCATAGTCGAAGAAATAAACACATCTATAAACAAGTCACGAAACTCCTCCAATGAGATCGATGACACCTCACAATCCCTAAGGAACGAGAACCACCACTACCTCACCGCTCGACGTAGAATCATCACAACCAAGGACACCTAGTTTTCATTCCGGGCACAGATCAAACTAAATTCTATCTCGAACTCCTCAAACCATTCTTCCATGACTATATCTGAGATGGAGCCCTAATACTTCTGTAGACTCTGGTGTTGAAACTCTTGGTGTGTCATCCTCCAAGTGTCTTCATCGCCAACCTCTACCCTGTGACGATCTTTTCGAACAGCCAGATGGAAATCATCTATGGAAATGCGACGAGGATGTCATAGAGGATCTATACCTATTAAATAAAAAACTATTAGTGCACATAATCCGAGAATTTGGAAGACTCAAAATTAATTAATTAAGTGTATTCTTTCATTTATTTTAGGTTATCCTTTCTGAAGGACTACCCATTAAAAGATAGGAAAAAAGAAGAATGATGCATGATCCATTCCTAGGTCTCTACCCTGTAACTAGTATCACATTGTTTTGTAGCCATTAGAAACTTAAAGGCTCGTACATCATAACATATGGGGACATAAACGCCTATGTATCAGTCGGTCTCCACTGTTTACATACCTTGATAAACATGAATGACACTGTTTCCCTACCAACCCATGCAACTTCATATGTGCCAAACTCCAAACTCCATCCTATCCCTCAACCAGACCAGTGATACCACTCAGTCATGACCCTATCCCCACAATGTGTACCACTCCTGGGCTACCAATGTGATAAGGGAGATAATGACTGCTGAGTCCCACCTCAAGTAGGCCCTAGGTTGGAGACTAGCATTGAAGGTATAGTAAACACACAAATGGGAGGCATTTCCCTCTATGAGAACACATGCAGAAGAGATAGATAAGATATAAACCAACCAAATCCAACTTAGAACTGAAATATAAATGAAAACCAAAGTTCACATATGTAATGTCTGGAAAAACCACTACAATTTGTAGGGGAAAACTGAAAGTACCCAATAGAAAGTAGAAAACAACAGCAACCAGAAGCCCGAACAGCTCCTGGAACCACAAGCTAGTTAAAACCAGCATGATCTATAACCTACTCCATGTTAACTGAAAAACAGTTAATATGTACAGAGGGTGAGTATAATAGTATACTTAGTTGGATCTTACCTAAAGCCTCTCGTGAAAAATTAAAGGAAGCATGCTAAGGCATAGTGAAAAACTTGTGAAACATACCTATCACCTAAACAGTTATACTAAGTTCACAACCTCACCATGGATACTCTCACCATGTAACACATACAAGAGTATATAATATGATAAAGAATATCATGGGTACCCTGTTACTACTTCCCCACTGGTTTTCCGCTATTCCCCAATGTTGCACGTCTTATGAATCTATCTCCAAAAAGGATTGCCGACAAACACCTAGGGGAAGCACCATAACATGCACCTCATCCAACAAAACCACTATGTCCACATAAGAGAAGTAACCAGTTAGTTTCTAAGAGACACCAAACCCTACATAACGTGTATCATATGTCGGGTATTATACCTCAATCAATTACAACCCACACAGTGAGTAAGGATCCTTAAGCCATCACAGCCTATACACGTTACACGTATAGTTATCCATAGGATAAAATATCTGGAATATATGTGTGTGAATAACCACAAGACATTACAAACCTCTACACACAAATATGGGGAAAACTAACCACTGTGCCTACCAGCACAAGTATCTACCTATAGAAGAGAGAAGGGCCAAAGAGGGTAGTCAACCATTCATCCTCCCACCAGAATGTTGGGGAAAATGCCCCCAGGGCTCAGAAGCCCCGGAGTGTTTGTTTCCCTTACTGACATAGTATAGTAGCGTATAGAAACACAAAAAGTACAGAATACAGTATATCTCACAACCAAAGTATGGGAATAACCTAGTATTAGTCTCAACTGCAGCTAACGTCTCTCGGACTATGGGCTGCCACTTCTAAGACTAGGTATCCTATAAGAACCCAAACCAATAAAGAGATTTATTAGATTACTTCATTCCATTTTTATCAGTTCCACTTTAGTTTAATCAATTATTTAAGAATTAATTAACTAATAAAAATTCCACATTAAGCTTCATTAGCATCACACCCGATGTACAATGTTCCTTCTCTCACGACACGTCCTTAGGGCCCATTCTGCGACTGCCCCAAGCTCACGTTCCATAGGCCAGGGGCTGACGACTAGCACCAAAGGCGTAAATCTTAATAAAAGGGAAGGAATTGCATTTATAAAAGTAAACAAACACAATAGAGAACACAACTGAAGTAAGCACTTTGTAAACTGATTACAAAAGGAAGGGTTGTAAAGTAAATGGCCAGTAAACAAACCCAACTGAAAGTACAGTACAACTGAAAAGAAAGTACAACAAAAGTTAAGTAAAGCAGCAACCATCGAGTCGTCATCAAGATATCCCACCTGATCGTTGGGTATAGATGGTCTCATCAGCTCCTCGGATCCAGCCGTCTGCTCCGTTCACGTCCCGTCTAGTGGTCCACCTCCATGTACCATCCAGCTCCACAAGCGCCCACCTCGATCGGTGTTGTCTGTCGTCTGCATCCAACACAACTTAGAGTTGGCATAGACTATGCAAGGGTGAGAATACGATACTCAGTTGGGACCCCGAGACCCCCAAAGGTCTCTCAGAATCCACAAAGGAAAGATACAATCACAATGTATCAACAGACTCTACTTATGTATATGCCTATAAATATACCTAAGTCAACAATTCCAGTCCGGCTCCAAATCTCGAGCCCATGCACATCCAAGTCCACACAGGAAAGAAGTCAATCACACCAATGGTAATGATTGAATAATCAAGTCTCAGCTCACATAGGTATACTACTCATGATGAAGAGTGGAGATGATTTTATGTAGCCTCTAAATCATCTCCTCTCCTGATCCCACGTAGGATCCAAGTACATATGTCGTCGCTACTGAACCCAAGGAGGATCCAAGTACAGTAACCTTTGATGCTGAACCCACATAGGATCCAAGTACAGTCGTCTTCATTGCCAAACCCATGGCGGATCCAAAAACAGTCTTCCTCGCTGTTGAACCCATGTAGGATCCAAGTACAGTCGTCATCGTCGTCGAACCCACGAAGGATCCCATCACGGTAGTCGTCGCAGTCGCAACCAGCTCTAGGGTTCCTGCACACATCATGCTCGATTCCGGGAGGGTCCGCTCATCGAGCGAAGGGGGTCGATACATTAACTATCACAATGTCCGGAGTTGACGTATCCTAAATTTCTTCATTTTCAATTGGAACTCAACGGGACAGATGACGCGTCAATCGGACACCCGGCCTGAGAGATATTGGCTTTTCCATTCTAGGGGATCGGTTAAATGTACTCTCATTTCTAACCTGGCTGTTTCCCAAAATCATCCAAAACTCACATAGAGTATCGCAAAAGGACCACCTCATCGCAAGGGTTCTAGTGCCGCAGACGGCGCATCAATCGGACGCGCGGTCTTTATGTTATCATGTTTATGTGAAAATGGTCCCAGCCCATTATGCCCAGTGGACCGATGGGTTGGGTTAACCCTGTTTTGGTAGGTCAAACACGGAAGGGGTGTTGGACCAGACCAATTAATTATGCGGCTCGGCCTGAGGGGTGCAACCTGGCCCAAAAAGGCATGGACTGTCCCTAGGAGGCGCGGCGCGGTGCGGCGCGACACGCCCCGGCACCGAGTGGCGCGGCACGTCCTGACACTGAGTGGCACGGCGCGGCCCGGTACGGCCCGGAATAGAGCGGCGTGGTCGCGGCTGGGCCCATGTGGGGCCGAGCGGTCTGAGGTAGGGGGGTGGGGGGGGGGGGCAGCCACCCGGCAAACCTAACCGGTGGCACTGCCCTCTGCAACCGGCCTGCTGAAGCCGGATGACCTTCTTGGCGCAAGCGGCCCGCTCGGTAAGGCCATGGTTCATCCAGCATTGTGCCCTCCTGGCGTCATAGATCACTTCCACTCGTCCAACAAACAGGTCAGTTGGTTCTTCTGCCGAAGTAGCACACGGAATGTGGGCTACAGTCTTTCGTAGCACGACGCTGTGAGGTACTGCAGTTCGTCCCTTTGGCCCGAGCATTTCATAATTGGTCGAGTGGCCCACAGTTGCAGGCCCCTGTCCTTCCGCATGCGGCCGGCGCACGGCCTCCACTCTCGTTCATCACCACCTTCTTGTCATGATTTCCATCGCAATCAAAAGAGACTATGGAGGGTCGTCAGGCCGTGTGCATTCGGCCCGCGCCCTTCGTGTTAGGTGGTAGTAGTTGGCCAAAAATAAACATTGATTTTAAAAAAATAAAGGGGTATGAGATAAACAGTTCAAAATGAACAAACCCCTACCTCAAATATGGTTTTTTCATCGTAGTCGCGGAAGGCGATGTCGCTCTTTCAACTTCGGAGGAAGAACCATCATCGTTGGCGAGTTCCTTGTGGCAGAGTCTCCTCCCTCGACAACGATGAAGGAGTGAATTGGAGAATCATGGAACGTTCCTCACTGAGTTTTTCTTCGATGAAGGTTGGTTTTCTTCATCGGAGAGGAACACTATTCTCTCTTTCTCAAGAGCTCTTTCTGTTAACACAACAAAAGCACCAAAATAAAATAATATTCTAAGGCTATTATTTTATTAACCCATGAAATTAAAAATTCAAACCACTTAAATAAATTAATTAAAGAGTTAGAATTCATTTATTAGCATGTGTTGGCAAACATTAAGGAGGGATAGAGGGAGAGTATGAGTCCTCATAATTAAGGGGGGTTGTCATGAATTAAACATGAGAGTTTAAAAGGGAGTTTGAAAATAGTTATGGGTGGTGAAAGGTTGGGGCTTGTGTGGGCCCCACCTATCAATTATCCACACTTGAGAAGTTGGGTGGGTGTGGGTCCCACCATTAACTCCCCTTTATAGGATATAACTACTATAGATATAAATAAAATTTTGTACCCAATTTTATTTATTTTATTCTAAATTCTCAATTATTTACTTTCAACCCCCATAAAACATAACTGGGTAAAGGTCCCCATAAGCGAATACCTGCGTTGCGAGTTCATCAGTGCCCTCAGATTTCAATTCCATGCCCTGGTTGAAAAGATAGAAAAACCCGCTCGTTCGTTCGCTGAACGTGCACGATCTAAAATTCGGAAATTGATTCTGGGCACACCGGGTCTCGGAATCCGGTGCCGTCAGAAACTGTGTTCTCGTAAAACTCCAAATAATTTATGAAAAAAAATTCCTTGAAATTTTTTGGTCTTTACATTACCCCCACCTTTGAGATTAACATCCCTATAAAGCTACAACATAATCTAGTGGAACAAATGAGGTTACTGAGCATGCATCTGAGCCTCCCGCTCCCATGTGCTCTCTTGGAGGTTCCCGTGCTACCAAAAAATGCACACCAGAGGAATATATCATCCACGTAGGACCCGCTCTTGTCGATCCTCAATCTCCACTGGGACCTCTGTGATGGTTGCCAGATCATCGATGTCCAGCTCTCCATGATCGATGATGTGTGATGGGTCGTGCACCTATCTCCTCAGCGGAGATACGAGGAAGACGTCGTGCACCCGGTTCAACTGAGGTGGAAGGGTCAGGAGGTAAGCCACCTCGCCTACTCTACTAAGGACCTAGAATAGTCCGATGAAGTGCAAAGATAAATTTCCACCCCATCCAAATCACCACAATCCATGTCGAGGTGAGACCTGTAAGAAAACATTGTCTCCATCCTCGAACTCCAGTGGTCTCCGTCTCTTATCATCATAGGACTTCTGTCTACTCTGTGCAGTCATCATCCACTCATGGATGATCTGCACCTTCTCCGTCATAGCCTGGACCATATCTGGTCCTACAAGTGCTGACTCTCTATTGTCAGTCCATCACATAGGTGATCTACATGTTCGTCCATATAGTGGCTCGTATGGTGCCATCCTAATGGTGGAGTGGTAACATTTTTATACGAAAACTTCACCAAAGGTAGATGATCCTCCTAGATATGACCAAAGTCAAGGACACAATAATGGAGCATGTCCTCGAGTGTCTGTATGGTCCTCTCAGTCTGACCGTCCTCCTGAGGATGGAAGGCGGTGCTTAGAAGTAGCTGTGTCCTAGATGCCTCCTGCAACCCCTTCCAAAGACGGGAAGTAAAGAAGAATCTTGATCCGAGACGATAGTAGATGGAACACCATGAAGCCATATGATCTTCTGAATATAGAGGCGTCGCATTCTCTCTAATGAGCCATACTCTCTGATAGGTAGGAAGTGGGCTGACTTGGTGAGTCGGCCAACGATCACCCAGATGGAGTCATGTCCTCTGGATGTACATGGATGCCCTATCACGAAATCCATGGATATCCCATCCCACATATACTCTAGGACCTCTAAGGGAGCTACAAAGCCCGCTGATACATGTTTCTACACCTTCTCTTGCGGACAAGTGAGGCATCTTGAAACGAACTCTGCTACGACCTTCTTCATACCCAGCCACCAGTGTTGTCATCTGAGGTCCTAGAACATCTTCGCCACTCCTGGATTACAGTGAGAGGGGAACTGTTAAACTCCCTTACCAATTCATCATGTAATGAAACTGGTACCATAGTACGTCCCTTGAAAAGGATGGCGTGCTGCCCTCTTTTAGAAAACCCATCAGGCGCCGACCATGTGGATATCTGAGCATGTCGCGTCTCACAGTCAACATCCCCACACTATGCCTATCTATCCCACTGAAGTAGTAGAGGAGTGAATGTGAGAGACTATAGAAAGGATGCTCCATCCCTATCCACGAATGATATCTGCAATGCGGATAACTGCTATGTCACCTCTTCAAGTAGCTGAATGCCCATCCTCTTGCTGAGAGCATCAGCTACAATGTTCACCTTCCCAGGAGTATAGACTACCTCAAAGTCATAGTCCTAGAGGAACTCGAGCCATCGCCGGTGCCTCGGGTTTATGTTTTACTATGAGAAGATATACCTGAGAATCTGGTGGTCAGAGTAGACTATAAAGCACTCGCCCATAAGATAGTGTTGCCACATCATCAAAGCAAAGACTACTGCTGCTAACTCCATGTCATTGGTAGAGTAGTTCTGCTCATTTTGTCTCAAATGCCACAAACATTATGAGATCACTGCTCGCTCCTGCATCAGGAAACACCCAAGTCTGGTCCCTAATGCATCGCAGTAAACCACGTACCCTACGCCCTCCTACGGTAGCCTCAATATGGGTGCACTAGTCAATCTCAGTCTCAGATCTTGAAAGCTCTATTGACATCTATCTGACCACAGGAAGGGTTTCCTCGTCTTCGTCAAAGCTGAAAGCGGTGCTGCAAATCTGGAGAAGTCTGGCACAAATCCAAGATATTACCCAGCTAGACCTAGAAAACTCTACACCTCTGTCATTCTCCTGGGTGGCTCCCAAGAAAGTACTACATCGATCTTCACTGGGTACACTACAACCCCAGCCTCCGAGATGACGTGTCCCAGGAAATGAACCTCTCGAATCCAAAACTGGCACTTCAAGAGCTTACCAAAAAGCTGGTGCTCTCAGAGTGTGTCCAGTACAACCTGTAAGTGGTAGGCGTTCTCCTCCTCAGTAGTTGAGTAAATCAGTATGTCCTCGATGAAGACAATGACAAAATGATCGAGGTAAGGCTGGAAGATCCTCTTCATGAGAATCATGAAAACTTATGATGTGTTGGTTATGCTAAAGGGAATAACCAAGAACTCATAGTGGCCATACCAACACCTGATTGTCGTCTTCTTCACATCCTCATCACGAACATTGAGCTGTTGATAGCCAGACCTGATTTTTATCTTCGAGAACCATCAGGATCCCTTGAGATGATAAAAGAGGTAGCCAATCCTCGACAGTGGGTACATCTTCTTTCTGGTCACCTGATTTAGGTGACAGTAGTCGACATATAGTCGTAAGCTCCCATCTGCGTTCTTGGAGAACAAAATCGAAGAAGACCAGGTTGAAACATTGGGTCGGATGAATCATTTTCCTTGCAAGTCCTCCAGTTGTACCCGTAGCTCAAGAAGCTTAGCGGTAGCCATCCAATATGCTGGAGTAGATATCGATGATTTCCTGGGGTAAAAGTCTATGTTGAAGTCTACCACTCTACAAGGAGGTAGTCCTGGAATGTCGTCATGAAAAACGTCTTTATTTTGATCCACCACAACAAGAAAACTCAGACTCCGCACCTCAACCGCTCCTAGGTTGAGAGTAACAAACTAATTTGTGATCGGCTGCCCTCTCATCTATGTAAGTCCATCATGTACTGCAAAGTCTCCCTTTTCACTGGTGAAGGTGAAACTTCTCCCATCTGTGTGGACACACTGCACATTCTGCCTAATACAATCGATCTAGGCATGGAATGTAAATAACCAGTCTATACCCAAGATGACGTCGTAAGGCCTCGACGCCGCTACAAGAAGATACCAGCCGAAGATGTCACCTACTAGAGTAATATAACACTACTGGAACCAGTGCGTAATCATCGAGTCTACTCTCATAAGAGTCTCTTGTCGTATGGATCGAGGAAATGACTCAGTCGGAATCTCCGACCTCCGAACAAGGGTAGTGGAAATAAAAGAATGACTCTCTCTTGTGTCTATAAGAACTGTATCAAGGGTGGGGTAGATATAGATAGTACCTAGAATCATCTCATGTGTGCCAAGGTAATAGGCCTCGACCGCCTGGAGATGAGCCTACACCTGTCCTCCAGCTCCTTAGGGTCGGGGTTGTCCTCCTGGTGGTGGTGGTGGTGGTAGAGCCTCAAAGCGTCATCCACCACCCGCTGCTCGGCCAACTCCTCTGTATCGTCCGCCTGCTCCCTGAAGACCACCACGGTCAAACCTCTACCTCTTCCTAGGAGTTCCTATACTGTCAGATTCTAATCCACATGGTGAGTCAGGAATTCCCGAGCCATGTGACCCTACCCGCCGCATGCATAGCACTGCCTACCCCTCAAATGCCTGGCTCTGTTTCCTATGGCCCGCACCTCCGATCTAGTATCATGTCGTTGCCCTCTCGATGGCCTGGTATATTTGGACCTCTATGAAATCTGTTTACTAATGGCTACAGAAGACTCTGCTACGTGTCGCCCTGTGCTGGGTCTTGCTGCTGGCGTCATCTCAGAAAGAAAACACTCCACAAGAATGGATCGCTCTAGCACTCCTGCCTGTGTCGGAATGTTGAAGGAGATTATCGATGCTATGATCTCATGCCTCCGTCCCTGCTCGAAGGTCCATGCCTAGAAGAATAGGTCATGTATGATGTCCATGGAGTAGCATGATAGGTTGGTAAATCTCGCGGTGTACTGAGCTACTGTCATACTGCCCAGTCACAGATGATGTAACTCTTTGATTTACACCGCATGAAGGGTGGATGGAACAAACTCCGAGCGGAAGAGACTCTCGAAGTCTATCCAAAGTAGAGATTATTCATACTTTACATGGAGCATCAAGCTCAACCATCTAACTGCAGCTGCGTGCAGTCGACTCATGGCAAGGATCGCCATAAGGTCAACTGGTGTCCCTACCAATCTGAAGACTCTAATGATATCCTCTAGAAAATCCTCTGTTGTCTGAGGGTCCGTCTCTCTATGGAACCTAGGAAACCTCTATCACTGAAACTCATGTAGTTCACTATGGAGGTGTGCACTCTCTACTTCTGGTGATGGTAGTATTAGTGGCTTAGTGGATAGTGGTACTGCTGTTGCATCCGCTGTGATGGGGACCTGCACCGAGGCCTCATTTCTTGGTGGGCTGCCATCTCGTACGCGACTCAGAACCCTAGCTGGCTACCTTCATGGGGATATCCTGAAAAGAAACAGGTGTGCCCCAGTAAAGTAGTAAATGTGGTGAGCTGACACAATGTAATCAAAAATGAATTTTTTGAAACACACATGCAATCCGTGTTTTCGTGTACTGAGTCGGAAATTAGAAGTCAGGGTCCTGGTGAATGTATACGTCGGTCGCCGCACCAACACTGGACTCCCTGGACTGAAAACCATACTCATTACTCTTAACACTACTACTTCGTTGTAGATAATGATTAGAATCCTGATTTCTATTGTAGAACCGACTCCTCTGATACCAATTTCTAATGACCCTTCATTAAGGCCCGTACCGTGACTACCCCAAGCCCGCCTTTCATAGGCCAGGGGATGGAGACTAGCACCAAAGGCGTAAATCCCAATAAAAGGGAAGGAATTGCCTTTATAAAATTAAACAAACACAACCGAGCATAGAACTGAAGTAAGCACTAAGTAAACAGAGTACAAAAGTAATTGTTGTAAAGTAAATGGGCCAGTATACAAACCCAACATAAAGTACACTAGAATGGAAAAGAAAGTACAACAACAAGAAGTAAAGCATCAACAACCGAGTCGTCTTCCAGATATCCCACCTGATGGGAGGGTACAGATGGTCTCCTTAGCTCCGCGTGTCTGGTCGTATTCTCTGTGTAGGTCCCATCTAGTGGTCCACCTCCAGATACCATACAACTCCACAAGCCTCCACCTCGATCAGTGTTGTCTATCGTTTGCATCCAACACAACGTAGTGTAGGCATAGTCTGGGAAGTGGTGAGTATATGATACTCAGTAGGGACCCTGAGACCCCCGAAAGACTCCCAGAATCAACAAAGGATAAACCAAAAATTAAAGATAAAATCACAAAGTATCAACCGACTCTACTTAGGTATATGCCTATACATAAATATAAGACATTAATTCCAGTTCGACTCCAACTCTCGAGCCCATGCACATCCCAGTCCACACATGAAAGAAGTCAATCACACCAATGGTAATGATTGAATAGTCAAGACTCAGCTAACACAGGTATAATACTCACGAAGAAGAGTGGAGATGATTAAATTTATCCTATGAATCATCTCCACTTCTGAACCCACGTAGGATCCAAGTACAGAATTCGTCGCTACCGAACCCAAGGAGGATCCAAGTACAGTAACCATCGCTACCGAACCCACGTAGGATCCCACTACAGTCATCATCACTACCGAACCCATGGAGGACCCAAGTACAGTCATCCTCTCTACTGAACCCACATGTGATCCAAGTATAGTCTTCAATGTCAACGAACCCACAGAGGATCCCAACACTGTAGTCGTCGTAGTCGCAGCCTGCTCCAGGTTTCCCGCACACAACACGCTCGAATCCAGGAGGGCCTGCTTCTCGATCCGAGGGGGTCTATACATAAAATATCACAAAGTCCTGAGTTTATGTATCCGAATTTTCCATCTTGTTAATAGGAACTCAACCTGATAGATGATGTGTCAATCGGACGCCCGGTCTAAGAGATATTAGCTATTCTGTTCCAGGGGCATGGTTAAAAACACACTCTATTCTAAATCTATAATTTCCCAAAACCATACAAAAGTCACATAGAGTATCTCAAAAGGACCTCCTCATCACAAGGGTTCTATTTCCATAGATGGCGTGTTGATCGCACACACGGTCTTTATGTTATTCATGTTTAAGTAAAAACGGGCCCGACCCGTTATGCCTAGTGGACTGACGGGTCCGGTTAACCTAGTTTTGGTGGGTCCGACCCAATAGGTGTATCAGATAGACCTGATTTAATACGAGGCTCGGCCCGAAGGGTGCGGCCTGGACCGAAGGGGTGTGGCTCGACCCGAGGGGGTGCGGCCCGGCCCGGAGGGGCGCGACCCGTCCCGATGCGACGCGCCGCGGAGCGGCCACGGCTCGACCGAGATGCCGAGCTATCCGAGGCAGGGGGCCCTAATGCTAGACTAGATATGGCCAGCTGGTTCTTCATTATCCGAGCATCCCGTGGTTGTGGGTCGTAGTCTTTCCGCACGCGGCTGGCGCACGACCGCCACTCCCGTTAATCACCACCTTCTTGTCCTGATTTCCATCGCAATCAAAAGAGACTACGGAGGGTAGTTGGGCCATCTGCATTCGGCTGGTGCCCTCCGTGTTAGGTGGTAGAAGTTGGCTGAAAATAAATAATTATTTTCAAAAAAGAATGGGGTACGAGATAAAAACATCAAAATGAACAAACCCCTGCCTCGAATATTGTTTGTTCATCGTAGACGTGGAAAGAGATATCGCTCCGTCAACGACGGAGGAAGGACCGTCGTCATTGGAATGTTCCCCATAGTGGAGTCTCCTCCCTTAACGTGGAGGAAAAAGAGGATTGGAGAATCGTGTAATTTTTTTCGCCGATTTGTTGTTTTTTGAAGGTTGGTGTTCTTCGTCAGAGAAGAACACTATTCTCTCTTTCTCAAGAGCTCTTTCCCTTAACACAATGAAAGCCCCAAAATAATATAATAGGCTAAGGCTATTATTATATTAACCCATGAAATTCAAAATTCAAACCAATTTATTTAATTAATTGAAGAATTAGAATCCATTTATTAGCATGTCTTGGAAATCATTAAGGAGGGATAGAGGGAGAAGAAAAGTCCTCATAATTAAGGGGGGTTTTCATGAATTAAACATGGTATTTTAAAAGTGAGTTTAGAAAGAGTAATGGGAGGTGAATGTTTGGGGCTCCTGTAGGCCCCATATCTCAATTATCCACACATGAGATGTTGGGTGGGTGTGGGTCCCATGCTTAACTCCCCTTTGTAGGATATAACTACCATAGATATAAATAAAATTTTGTACCCAATATTATTTATTTTATTCTAAATTCCCAATTATTAACATTCAACCCGCATGAAACGCAACTGCGGTAAACGTCCCCTTAAGTGAATATCAGCGCTGCGAGTTCATCGGTGCCCTCAGATTTCAATTATGAACACTAGTTCAAATGATAAAAAAACACGCTTGTTCGTTCACTGAACGTACCCGAGAAAAAATTCATAAATTGATTCCAGGCACACCGGGCCTTGGAATCAGGTGCCGTCAGAAACTGACCACTCGTAAAATTCCAAATAATTTAAGAAAAAAATTTCATTGAAATTTCCAGGTCATTAAACCTTAAAAATTACAACCTCATAATTATGTTCCAGCCAAATCCAACCACATGGGTTAATCCCATTTATTCAATTATTCATTACAAAATTACTTTCCCACATTCTCAAGAATTATAGAAAAACATTATGTGCAACTAAACACATGGGAGATCAACATAGTGAGTGGATGTAATACTCATCGAGTCATTTCCGCCTATAGCAAGACCGTAGACCCATCCTCCCTAGAGAATCTAAACATAGAAAAATGACTCTCTCTTGTGTCTATATAAATTGTATGAAGTGTGGGGTAGATATAGATAATACCTAGAATCATCTCAGGTGAGCCGTGGTAATAGGCCTCGACTACATGGAGCTGAGCCTGCCCCTGTCCTCCAGCTCCCTAGGCTCGGGGTGGTCCTCCTGGTGGTGGTGGTGGTAGAGCCTCAAAGCTTCATCCACCAATCACTGCTTTGCCAGCGCCTCTGTCTCGTCCTCCTGCTCCCTGAAGACCACCACAGTTGAACCTCTACCTGTTACTGGGAGTTCCTCTACTGTCAGCTTCTTATCCACATGGCGAGTCAGGATGTCCCGAGACATGTGACCCTACCAGACGCATGCATAGCACTACCTACCCCTCAAATGGATGGCTCTGTTTCCTGTGGCCTGCACCTCCAAACTAGTATTATGTGGTTTCCCTCCCGATGGCCTAGTATATTTGGACCTCTGTGACATCTATCTAGTACCGTCTACAGAAGACTCTTCTACGTGTCGCCCTGTGTAGGGTCTTGCTGCTTGCATCGTCTCAGTAAGAAAATAATCCACTAGAAGGGCTCGCTCTAGCACTCCTGCCTGTGTCGGAATGTTGAAGGAGGTTATCGATGCTCTGATCTCTTGCCTCAGTCCCTGCTCGAACGTCCGGGCATAGAAGAATGGGTCATGTATGATGTCCATGGAGTAGCAGGATAGGTTGGTAAATCTCGCCGTGTACTAAGCTACTGTCATACTGCCGGGTCACAGATGATGTAACTCTTTGATTTACACCACACAAAGGGTGGATGGAACAAACTCCGAGTGGAAGAGACTCTCGAAGTCTGTCCAAAGTAGAGATTCCTCATACTGTACATGGAGCATAAATCTCAACCATCTACCAGCAGCTGCGTGTAGTCGACTCACGACAAGGATCGCCATAAGGTTAGCTGGTGTCCCTACCAATCTGAAGACTCTGATGATAGCCTCCAGCAAATCCTCGGCTGTCTGAGGGTCCGTCTCTCTGTGGAACCCAGGCAGCCTCTATCGCTGAAACTAATGCAGTGCACTATGGAGGCGTGCACTCTCTTCTTCTGGTTATGGTAGTATCAGTGGATCAGCAGATAGTGGTACCACTGGTGCATCCGCTGTGATGGGGACCTGCACCGAGGCTTCATTGCTCGGTGGGCTTCCATCTCGTACGTGACTCAGAACCCTAGTTGGTTGCCTTCATGGGGTTATCCTGAATAGAAAAAGGTGTGCCCCAGTCAAATAGTACATGTGATGAGCTGACACAATGTAATCAAAAATTAATTTTTTTAAACACACATGCAATAAATATATTCGTGTACTGAGTCGGAAATTATAAGTCAGGGTCCAGGTGAATGTATACGTCAGTCACCGCACCAACACTGGACTCCCTGGACAGAAAACCATCCTCATTACTCTTAACATTATTTCTTCATTGTAGAGAATGATTAGAATCCTGATTTCTTCTGTATAACTGACTCCTTTGATACCAATTTCTAACGACCCTTCTTTGAGGCCCGTACCGTGACTACCCCAAGCCCGCCTTCCACAGGCCAGGGGATGGCGACTAGCACCAAAGGCGTAAATCCCAATAAAAGGGAAGTAATTGCCTTTATAAAATTAAACAAATACAACCGGGCACACAACTGAAGTAAGCACTACGTAAACAGAGTACAAAAGTTAGTGTTGTAAAGTAAATGGGCCAGTATACAAACCCAACAGAAAGTACACTAGAATGGAAAAGAAAGTACAACAACATGAAGTAAAGCAGCAACCACCGAGTCGTCCTCCAGATATCCCACCTGATGGGTGGGTACAGATGGTCTCCTCAGCTCCTCGTGTTTGGTCGTCTGCTCTATGTATGTCCCTTCTAGTGGTCCACCTCCGGATTCCATACAGCTCCACAAGCCTCCACCTCGATCAATGTTGTATGTCGTTTGCATCCAACACAACGTAGTGTAGGCATAGTCTGTGCAGTGGTGAGTATACGATACTCAGTAGGGACCCTGAGACCCCTGATGGTCTCCTAGAATCAACAAAGGATAAACCAAAAATGAATGATACAATCAAAAAGTATCAACCAACTCTACTTAGGTATATGCCTATACATAAATCTAAGTTATCAATTCCAGTTCGGCTCCAACTCTCGAGCCCATTCACATCACAGTCCACATAGGAAAGAAGTCAATCACACCAATGGTAATGATTGAATAGTCAAGACTCAGCTAACACAGGTATACTACTCACGGAGAAGAGTAGAGATGATTAAATTTATCATCTGAATCATCTCCTCTTCCGAACCCACGTAGGATCCAAGTACAGAAGTCGTCGCTACCGAACCCTTGGAGGATCCAAGTACAGTAACTATCACTACCGAACCCACATAGGATCCCAGTACAGTCGTCATCACTGCCGAACACATAGAGGATCCAAGTACAATCATCCTCACTGCCGAACCCACATAGGATCCAGGTATAGTCATCATTGTCAACAAACCCACAGAGGATCCTGGCACTGTAATCGTCATAGTGACAGCCTTCTCTAGGTTTCCCGCACACAGCATGCTCAAATACGGGAGGAACCGCTTCTCGATCCGAGGGGGTCTATACATCAAATATCAAAAGTCCGGATTTTATGTATCCAAATGTTCCATCTTGTTAATAGGAACTCAACCTGATAGACGATGCGTCAATCGGACGCCCGGTCTGAGAGATATTGGCTTTTCTGTTCTTGGGACTGGTTAAAAATACTCTCTGTTCTAAAACGGTAATTTACCAAAACCATCCAAAACTCACATAGAGTATCTCAAAAGGACCTCCTCATCGCAAGGGTACTATTTCCATAGACGACGCGTCGATTGGACACACAGTCTTTATGTTATTCATGTTTAAGTGAAAACGGGCCCGACCTGTTATGCCTAGTGGACCGACGGGTCGAGTTAACCCAGTTTTGGTGGGTCCGACCCTATAGGTGTGTCGGATAGGCCTGATTTAATACGAGGCTCGGCCCGAAGGGTGCGGCCTGCCCCGAAGGGGCATGGCTTAGCCCGACGGGGTGCGGCCTGGCCCGAAGGGGCGTGACCCATCCTCGCGCGACGTGGTGCGGCGCGGCCACGGCTCGACCAAGATGCTGAGCTATCCGAGGTAGGGGGCTCGAATGCCCGACTAGCTATGGCCGGCAGGTTCTTCATTAGGCGAGCAGCCCGTGGTTGTGGGATGTAGTCCTTCCGCACACGGCTGGCGCACGACCGCCACTCCCGTTAATCACCACCTTCTTGTCATGATTTCCATCACAATCAAAAGAGACTACGGAGGGTAGTTGGGCTATCTTCATTCGGCTGGCACCCTCCGTGTTAGGTGATAGCAGTTGGATGAAAATAAAAAATTATTTTTAACAAAGAACGGGGTATGAAATAAAAAGATAAAAATGAACAAACCCCTACCTCTAATATGGTTTGTTCATCGTAGACGTAGAAAGAGATGTCGCTCCCTCAAAGTCGGAGGAAGGATCTTCGTCGTTGGAAAGTTCCTCACTGTGGAGTCTCCTCCCTTAATGTGGAGGAAGAAGAGGATTGGGGAATCGTGTAACATTTTTTGCCGATTTGTTCTTTGTTGAAGGTTGGTGTTCTTCGTTAGAGAAGAACACTATTCTCCCTTTCTCAAGAGCTCTTTCCCTTAACACAATGAAAGCCCCAAAATAATATAATAGGCTAAGGCTATTATTTTATTAACCCAAGAAATTCAAAATTCAAACCACTTTATTTAATTAACTGAAGAGTTAGAATTCGTTTATTAGAATGCCTTGGCAATCATTAAGGAGGGATAGAGGGAGAATAATAGTCCTCATAATTAAGAGGGGTTTTCATGAATTAAACATGGTATTTTAAAAGGGAGTTTTCAAAGAGTAATGGGAGGTGAAGGTTTGGGGCTCGTGTGGGCCCCATATCTCAATTATCCACACATGAGATGTTGGGTGGGTGTGGATCCCACACTTAAATCCCCTTTGTAGGATATAACTACCATAGATATAAATAAAATTTTGTACCAAATTTTATTTATTTTATTCTAAATTACTAATTATTAACTGTCAGCCTGCATAAAACGCAATTGCGGTAAACATCCCCTTAAGTGAATACTGGCGCTGTGAGTTCATCGGTGTCCTCAGATTTCAATTCTGAGCACCAGTTCAAAAGATAAAAAAACCTGCTCGTTCGTTCATTGAATGTTCCCGAGAAAAACATCATAAATTGATTCCTGGCACACCGGGCCTTGGAAACAAGTGCCGTCAGAAACTGCCCACCCGTAAAATTCCTAATAATATATGAAAAAAATTTCATTGAAATTTCCGGGTCATTACACCTTAAAAATTAAAACCTAATAATTATATTCCAGCCAAATCCAACCCAATGGGTTAACGCCATTTATTCAATTATTCAATAAAAAATTACTTCCCCACATTCTAAGAATTCTAGAAAACATTATGTGCAACTAAACACATGGGGGATCAACATAGTGAGTGGATGTAATACTCATCGAGTCATTTCCGCCTATAGCAAGACCGTAGACCCATCCTCCCTAGAAAAGCTAAACAGAAAAAAAATGTGGTATACCCTTTGTGTCTTTATATCATTAGGAAGAAGGTTAAGCAAGACCAGCGTCCTTGAGCAGTGGGGAAATGTAATGAAAATAATCATCCAATAAGAAATAGAAAGCACCCAACAATCACATCCATCTCGTTCCATCATCCTTGTTATCCTCCACGACACCCACATGCATAAATTGATGCATCTTGCCACTCTTGGTGTCATATAATGCCATATACAAATGGCCTCCATGCCTCACATATCACAACATCCATCTATGCTCACATCACAACACAAGAAATATGAAAACAAACATTTTAACAGGTAGGCTTTTGGACGTTTAACAAATAATAGGGTTACTCAGAACCCAACAAGGAGTTATCTTCTATTGATGAACTGGTTCATTAATCCATATTATATTAATTTATTATTATTATTAACTTCCAAATTTGGTAAAACTAATCATTAAGAGATCAAAAATACTTAAACATTCTTACTGAACCATGTTGATTAACATCAAATTCCAACAAGAAGAACCGAATACAATAATATGCCTCTTTATCTTTATCCAAACCATTATCAATTATTTGTGGATTTATTTTCATTACCAATTTCTATCAAGAAAAAAATGATAAACACAACATGCATTGATATCACACTATCAAGAAAAAACAAGAGGCAATAACATAAGACTGATATCAATTTGTTTTTCTAGTTTAAAGTTTTATTAGCTCAATTCCATTGTGATATAGTGGGATAAATCATGCTTACAATACAGTTACATATAAAATATTAGAGAAGCCAATAATAATCAACCTCAACATTTGTTGACGTTATTTATATGCGAACAGTCCACACAATGGTCCACGATCCTCCTCTTGCGACAACTGCATCCACCTGAAGATGCCACGGTATGACCGCACAAACCTAAAACCAATAAAACACCATTAGAATCTTGGAGATAACATTATATAATATGTAAATTGGAAACATTAGAAGATTAACCCCAAAATAATAATTATAAAACATACCATATACCAAATATTGATCGATACAGCTTGGTTTCATCAAAAACAGAGCAGAACCAATATTAGGGGGAATGATTGTTTGTGCAACTCTTATGAGAAAGAACGGGATATTCGTGCTTCTCACACCCAAGAATAGGGAGAAAGAATTAGGGAGAAAGATATCCAGTCTGATTAGAAGATTTAACGTAGTAATGGTTTAAGATACGCTTAATTCCCAATTAAAAGAGGATCACATTAAACCACGTGGTTTGACCAAGTAAAAACATCCTGAGCCTTAGGGATAGTTAATATAGGAGTTATACCCTTTGAATCGGCCATAGATTCCTTAATATGGGGCTTTAAATTCATTTAACATCAAAGGAAACGTTAAAGGGGTGAAATAGAAGGAAGCTGGAAACACTGTTCAATATAGGAAGCTCACCTTTCTAGAAACACTATTCATGATCCTCACTATTGGAACCTCACTGTTGTCGAAACACTGATTATTAACCTCACCATTGAAACCTCACCATTATGGAAACACTATTCATTAATCTCGCCATTGAAACCTCTCAGTTCTGGAAACACTATTCATCAACCTCACCATTACAAAACTCACTGCTGGAACCTCACCATTCTAGAAACATTGTTCATTATCCTCACCATTAAACCCTCACCGTTAAAAAAAACTTGTTCATGAACCTGAACATTGGGACATAAGTCTTTTGGAAAAACTATTCATGAACTCAAAATTTGGAAAATGAAATAAAGGCTGTTGTTAGATCCTCACTGTTTTGGAAACACTATTCATTAACCTCACCGCTGACACCTCACCATTGACACCTCACCATTTAAACCTCACCATTTTGGAAACACTGTTCATGAACCTCCCCATTGGAACCTCACCATTATAGAAATACTATTCATTAACCTCACTGTTGGAACATCGCCGTTTTGGAAACAATGTTTATGATCCTCACCGTTGGAACGTCACTGTTCTGGAAACATTGTTCACTTAAGGTTACGGTTGCACTGTTCATAGAAGGTTAATACTAACAATGTTCACCTATGGTTACCGCTGCACTGTTCCCTGAAGGTTAATGTTGACATTGTTCAACAAAGTCTACCATTGGAATGTTCACAGAAGGTTAATGTTGAAACTGTTCACCTAAGGTTACCCTTGCACTGTTCACAATTGTCTACCATTGGAACTGTTCATAGAAGGTCACCGTTTCACTATTCACTATGGTCTACCGTTTGAAATGTTCATCTAAGGATACCGTTGCACTGTTCCCAATGGTCTACTGTAGGAACAGTTCACAGAAGGTCATCGTTGCACTGTTCACAATGGTCTACCATTGGAACTTCTTACTAAACTATATATTTGGAAAAGTGCTAGGGATAAGTCACCTCGACCTCCCAGAACACCTAAAACACTATATTTTCACTAAGGAATGTATCAGAGAGGCCCAAGACATTACATATCAATAAATATTTTTATAATGTACATCCAAATTAATTTATTTGACTAATATTTATAAAAAATAAATGTCTTTTTCTTCTATTCTCACTCCAATGATATGATCTTTCCAAGGGGTTCCCATGTTACTTTATTTTATTGTAAGATGTTCCTTATTCAACACTGATTTCTTATGTGTGGTATATGTATTATTCCCTTTGATATATAATTTCATTATTTTTTTCACAATTATTGGAAGAAATGTTTCATTTTATAATTATTAGTTTAATTGGGCATATGAATCAATTGATGACAATGTTGTAAGAGATTCTTATCGATCCTCCATTTTTCATTCATGTTATCAACAGTCTCTCTTAACCCAAAATTAATTCTAATTTATTTTTATATAATTCATCAAAATTCTATTTATATGTTCGATGATATTTTAATCTATATTGATTCATGATTCATTTAACAGAAAATACATGTTTTTAAATGGATTCCTTTTTATTTTCCCTTGATAAATGTTCCCGATGAAAGTGATCTTCCCAATTTGTTACTTATTTCATGTATACTAAATAATCTATTTTATGCCACTAATAATTTTCTAAAATCAACTTTTTTCATGAATACTATCTATGATTATTAACGGTTTTATAAAATTAACTATCTAATTTTTTAGACTAAATAATCATTAATATATTCCAAAAAATCACACTAATCTGGATCATATTTAATGTTTCTTAGACTCTCATTTTACATTTTATCACTATATTTGAACATTATTAATCTTTGCATATTTTAATATTTGAATAGCTTATTTCA
This sequence comes from Viscum album, assembly GCA_963277665.1. NCBI lineage: Eukaryota > Viridiplantae > Streptophyta > Magnoliopsida > Santalales > Viscaceae > Viscum > Viscum album. The sequence goes on from OY728138.1 coordinate 900,345,143, forward strand.
TGGATATGATTTCTGTCAAAGATGTATACCATTTTAACATATGGGTTTTTTCTTGATGGTTATTTTATTAAATGGGGATGTATTGAAAAATCAGTATATTCTATTGCATACTGATATTTGACAATAAGGAACATTATTTTTCAATTAAATTGATAAATGTGTAATTAGTTGGGATTGTATTCCACGGGTTAGGGACTATTTATTTCAATTATATAGGGCTGGTGACTGATTAATGTAATCCCTATGTTTATTCCCTTGTAATAAATATCCCCTCCAGGCATTAGTAGTTTTAGGAGATGAAATCAGTTTGTAAGAAACCATTTATGTTGGTTTCCAAATAGAATTATATATGTTTTTACCCACATATTTAAACCATCTTCATGGTAGTTTTTCATGTTCAAGATAAATTATTTTGTAATAATTTATCATTACCATTATTCAGTTTTCAGTTATTACTATCCATGAGATTTATACAATAGAAAAATATGAATTTTCATTCTTATTTTATTTATGGGTATTCGTTTTTAAATTAATTACCTTAAAATTTTGAATTTTATTATTCATTAAAATTACATTTTTTCTCCCAACCCTTATTGGGAATTTGATCTCAAAATTTTATTTATTTTCCATTTTCAGGTTATGAATATCAAAACATTGACTAATTGTAAAGAAAATTGTTTAGATTCTATTTTTATATTATATTTTTTTTCCTATGAATTAAGGGATCCATTTATGTATATATTTCTTCAAGACTACTAAATAGATCGATCCTTGGTTATGCGATCTATAGTATCTATTACATTATAATTAAATAACCTCTGAATCTAGGATATTGGGGTCACAGTTATAAAAATTGGTATCACTACATATTTAGTAGAAACCATTAAAACCATATTAATAAAATCCTTGATTTGGGAATATAACCCAAATATAATCATTGATGCTAACTATTGAAGATCATTTTAATCAAACCATGTTTATGAAATTAACTACATATAAATATTTTTATGTATGCTATATATTTTAATAGATTTCATATTATAAAATATTTTTAACAATGATATGATTTTATTTAGTGTATGTTGTCATTTAGAAATGGATTCCCATTGATTGAATGGTAACTACACTATTACATGTATTCTAAATTATAAAGATAATCAAATCCTTTATGGCCTTATTCCAATATTTATAAGAGAAAACATCTCCCAAAAAATCTCATCATATGATGAAGTTTTATTATGTTTTATCATGAAAAATAATGAATTGTATTTGTATTATGGTTTAATAGGAAAGCACTAGAACTAGAGTCCAATAAGAAAAAAATTGGACAATGGAATGAAGAGAAAGAAGTATTTTTACATTTATGATAATTGTACAATGAAACATCGTAGTATATTATTAAAATGAATGGGATTTTTTAGAAGAATCATTATATGAATAATTATTTTACTATAGTACAACTTTTCTAAATAATTGTAATCATAAATAGAATTTCACTAATAATCAATAAAATTAATTTTTTTGTATGTCGATGACTTGGGAAAGATAACCCTAATTATTTTCTTGAATTTGCGATAATAATCAATAGATTTTACAGGATAATGATTGTGACCATGAAGGTGGATAATAATATGATGGATGTACATAATTAGTATATTTAACAACAAGGGATTTTATTCATACAAATATGCATGTTTCATAATGGGTTAATGGATATTTAGGTTTTCATTTATTTTTTTATTTGATAAACAAGTGCTACATTATTTTGTTAAATCATATGATAAAATATTTTTTGATATTTAATAACCTTACATCTAAATATTTAATGTTTTCATTTGGAAGAAAATATTTTGGATGACTCTTCAAGATAAATTCTTATGGAATAGATAAAGGATATTATTTATTAATATTAAAGTGATATTTTTAAGATTGTATAAGTTGTGAAAAAAATTAGATTTAGTGACATTATAATTATATAATGAATTAATTATGGATTTTATAATTCATCATAGTTCTGTAGGCATAATATTTTGTCATGAATATCCACCTCCATATTCAAGAAATTAATTGCAGATAGATCGATGTATTAAAAAATCATTATAAAATTCTTGTGACATATAAGTAAATCATGTACGTTTATTTTCTAAAATTCATATATGGTTAGTAAAACAATCTCTTAACTCTAGGAAAATTATTTTCCTATGCATATTTCTTTGTGAGAAATCAATGGTCATTCAATCAATCCTTTATTTATAGTTTTGTGTTTGTTAATATTCTAATGACCATGTTCTATATTAATCTTTATTATAAAATAATAAATATATTTCTCTTTCCTATTGAAATTTTTTGTAATTTATTCCAATTTGTAATCTTATTTTTGGATTGATATTCATATTTCATTTTTCCTCTTATTAATGGGATGATTTATTATCAAAATTTATGATGTATTTTTACAAAAATGAAATTTCAATTTATCAAAATTTGATTTTCAAAATTGAATTTCAAAATTTAGAGAGTAAAATTTATTAATTTTGGGGAGTATTTAACACCCCATGATTTTATGTTATGTCCCATTTTTAATTTCTGTAACGGATTAGGTTACATGGAACACAGACCTTACAAAAATTATTAAATATATCTATTTAATTTTGATAGATATCATCTAGCTACTGTATTGGAAATAATTAGGCAAATTATGTAACTTATGAAAATATTTTATACATTTGTTTATAAAATGAAATCGTTTGAAAAAAAACTAATTAGAAATGAAAATAAAAACCAATTGAACATAAAGGATGTGTTTTTATAAATAAAGATTTTTGTCCAAAACAATATATTATATTTATTACATAATTTAATCAACAATAGAGAAGTATATTAATTAAATATATATGCTACATATTTAATAAAATGTATTTAAATTAAACAAATATTTTTATTGGCATAATATAACAATAAATCCAATTTTAATCATAAAAGGCTTTATTTTTCGAAAGACAGTTTTGCTGATGTTTGATGAATAATTTATTATAATAAAAAATATGACATATTTGTAGATTATATTTGATGAAAGGAACATTATTTTATAAATATTTTTAACAAAAGGTACTTTGGAATATTTGTTTGTATTTTTTTGATATGTTTCATTTATTAGTGATAGTAAAAAAAACTGCATTTTATTTAAAAACTACATTTTGTTATAATCTATTGATAGAGATAAATTTTATTTCAGATAGGGTTTAAAGTATATATATTTAAATAATAAATCAATAAATTCAATTAGGGTCATTATAATCAATTCCACGATGAAATGTTTTATATAATCATTTCTATCAGTTGAACATTTTTACTTTAAAACCTCATTGTTTCATATAGTCTGTATGATTAATGTTAAATTAATTTTTGAAAACTATATGAATTTAATTATAAAAATATATCCATTATTTGGAATCAAAATAAACAAATTTAGTAAATAAATCCATTTTAATTTTTTTTGGATATAAATAATAGATTTGGTAAGTTTTATCACCACAGCTAAAGTGTAAATTTGTAAAATTAGTCTAAAAATAAATAGATAAGGATTAGAAAACTACCAAAAAATGATTAAAATTCTAATTAAATGATTTATATTTAAAATAAAAATATATAATATACTTTTATTTATTTATTGGACACATTAACATGATAATGTTTTTAACATTATTTAAATTAATGAAACAAATATTGTCACAATTTTTGTCTCATACGTCTCTTATGTGTCCACATTACGAAATATGATAGGTTTTAATGAATATCAGATTAAATTTCAAACTTAATAAACTTATTTTGAATATAATAATATATATATATATTTTGGGAACCATTTGGATGATGTTGTGACATTTATCTTATTTTATTTAAAGAAATGACCAAAATGTGAAATTCACTTTTTAATAACTATATTATTATTAATATTGTGTTAATCAGAATATATCATAGATTATAGATATTAATTTTAAATATGAAATATTTATATACAAAATGGTTTAGTATTTTTATAGGTAACAAATTATAATCTAAAATAAGTATATAAGGATGATACAATAATTATTTTATTAATAAATCAGTTAAATAAATGACATTAAAAATATGAAAATAAATATAAATATAACTATTTAATATTATCTAAGAATTTTATGTATTATTATGTCTTATTAAGAGTATATTAAATGTCTTTTTTTTACATTTTACCATATTTTATTAATTTCATTAAGGCAATGTAATACATAGTGTCAAAATTAACACTAATGATATTTAGTACAAATAATATATTATCATATTATATAAAAATCATGAAAAATATTTTAAAATAAATATTGATTATTATTTGGTTTAAAATGTCAATATTTATTCATTTTTTGTCCAATTAAATTTTATATGTATATAATTAACCTATTTTAAAATTAAATAAATGTTTCCTATAATTAAAATTAAAATATGTTAACTAAAGACAATCAAAATGATAATGTTTAATGGAAAAAAATATTTTATTATTTTATTGGGTGATGAGGAAATAAAATTATGTCATATTATATTCTAATAAATTTCAATTTAGTGGTATTTTAGTTTAAAATAAAATTAATATAATATAATATTTAGAGGTTTTCTAAAGGATTCCCTCACCTTAATCATAAAAGGGAAACCAATTATTCATTTCACTTCAAACAATTAGGCCCCTTATATAGACAAATTACTTAAAATTTATTCTCCTAATATACATATAAATTTTTTAGGTACTATATTTCTATTAAAACCATAATTAATTCCCATAATAAGAGATCAAAAGGAATTCAACTAATGAAGAGGTAATCATTTTTACAAACTCATTCAAATTCATTTCTTATTTCAATTTGATGTTCTGTTTCCATTATAATATAATTAATCAAATATAATATATATAACTAGATCATATTATTAATATGAAACAACCATATTCAATCATATAAATATCATTAAAAAATTACAATCACCACAGGTGCGTACGCACGACTTAACGTATCTGCATAACGATGTAATTAATTTTATACTATCAACATTAAATAATGACTATAATATGTATTTAATTAATAAATATGATATTTATTACATTAATTTTAATTATTATATGTTGGATATACACCGTCTATAAAATAACCAATAATTCAAAAAAAAATAAGCATGATAATACATGTAAACTATCACCTGAAATAGTTAATTAAAAAAATTTATTTGTAATAAATTAGTCATAAAATGTTGTAAGATGGTAATATAAGAAATCCTAAATAATAAAATGAATATATTATATGTTAAAAATATGTTTAAAACCATTATATATGAGGGTTATAAATTTTTTAATGGAGTCGAACATGAGGTACTTTTTTTTTACTCAGTTTCCATTCATTGAGTTACGCATCTATGTCATTAGATATTTTATTCCAATAATCTATGTGAAATAACCACTAAATTTTTTCTATTGTATATCTAAATTTATTTTTTCAATTTTTAAATTTTTGACATATTTATTTTATTAGTTTATCCATTCTCCAAGGACATCATATTTTTAATGGGTTTCTCATATCAATTTTCGTTCTACAAGATATGCTGTATTTGCCACTCATTTCATGTTTGTGGTGTTTGTATTAATCCGTTTTAGATATAATATCATTAATTATTTTATCATTATGGTTTTAAATGTTTAATTTTATTATTATTAATTTTATTGGGCTTCTGAATGGATTGACAATAATTTGGTGAAGGATTCATTCCAAACATATAATTTTAATTTGGGTTATGTGTACCCTCTCTTTGACCTAATACAATTCTTATTTATTTCAATATAATTATTATAAATTATGTTTATATACATAGAAAATATGTATCTAGATAAATTAATCTATATTTTTTGAGAAATACATGGTTAAAAAATGTTCCCTTTTCAATTTACCCCTTCAAGCATGTTCATTGAACGAGAGCCTCCAAATTTTAAACCCATTTAATATACAATGAAAATTTTATTCAAATCAAAAAATAATTTTTTAAAACTCATTTTTTATCATGAAATACATTCTATGTTCATTTATATTTTTATAAAAACAATTATTGCTTTTTCTATTTTAAATAATCTTTAATATACCCCATAAAATGATCTAAATTATATCACTTTTAATGTTTCTTAAACAGTCTTTCTAAATTTTCTCACATTATTTGTATATCATTTTCCTATTTCAAATTTCAAATTTCAATATACTATTTCATGGATATGACTAATTTCTAATATTTATACCATTTTTACTTATGGGTTTTACATTTATAGTAATATGATTAAATAATGAAATATGTATACACATGTATCTCTTACATAATACATATATATGATAATAAAGAAATGCTAATTATTAATTCAATTAATAAATTAGGAATTATTTAGACTTGAATGTCATATTTTGGGGACTGTTTAATGTAATCGCTATAGGTTGGGGACCGGTTACTACAATCCCAACAGTTGGGGCCCGTTTAGAGACAGGCACTCGATGCATCAATAGTCTCATGAGAGAATATCAGTTGGTGACTATCCCTTCATGTTAGATTCCAAGAAAATTATAATTTTTTTCTAACCACATAATTAAATTGTCATGAGGGTAGTGGTTTATGTTGAAAATACATGAAATCAAATAATTAAGAATCCTTTTTATTCAATATCTAGTGATGACTATCCATGATATTTTCACTAAAAAAATATATGCATGAATTTTCATTATTAGTTTTTTGATTGGAATGCATTTTTGTTTTATTTACCATTCCATTATTATTATAAATATTGATTAATATTATTTTATTTTTCACCAAAAACTTACCCATAATTTGTGCTCAACATTTATTTTTTTTCACCCACAGGTTATGAATATAGTAAAATAAAATACGTTTTAAGGAAGTTGTTTATATTCCCCTAATATGTTATATATTTAGAATCCAACATAATAAGGGATCCATGTATGTGTCTAGTTCTTCAATACTACTAAAATGATTGATGAATGAGTATTTTATCAATTATATATTCTAATTATTATAAAATAACCGCTAACATTGGGATATTGGGGTTGGGGTAGTTACATTTAATGAGATCCAAGGATAAATAAATTGGTTACCTGAAGCCTAATAGATGGTACATAAAATGTTTTATAATTCTCAAAGGTTGGTTCATTGGAGGTTATCTCAATCCCAAATAAAGTTCAAGGGTTTTCAGACCAAACTCATCCAGTGATTTATATCATGGTGGATTACTTTGATATAACATTTATATTAATATAAATATGGGATACATTATGAAATTCATTGATGATATTTTATTTTTTCAAATTTATTGTCTTAGGGATAATTACCCTCAATTTTCTGATAATTCATGTATTATAAACTAAAAAATATTTATTCCCCGATTCATGTAATGTATTTATGAATTTTTAGGAATATTATTTTATTTTGAAGACTATTTTATCCTACCCTTATTCATATCTTATGCCTTTATATGAATATTAATTGATATATTTATTTTTTATTAGTAGTAGTCATTTAAACTGACCTCTGATTTATTTATATTATAAAAAATAAAAATATTGGATTTATGTATCATATGTCTAAGAAGGGTGCTAATGAGAATAACATAACGGGAGATGATGTAGATATTTTGTACTAGTTATTTATGTAACAATGTTTCCTAGTACAGAAAACTAGTATGGTTATGAAATGGTGTTTAATGAAATGTAATTAATTTTCATCATAGACGATTTTATATTAATTTATGTATTGTTTGGGTCATCATACTAGTATCTGAGAAATGATTACTTTTTTTAGGAATCATGGATGATAAAACTATTGTGATAACCATAAGGATATGACTATGTATATAAGAAAAATTAGTTTATTATGATAATATGAGTGTAGTGTTACTATAAAATATTTTCATGTATTAATATAATTATGTTGATGAATTTGTGGTATAGATGCTCATAGGTTATAAAAAATTGATTGTGGTGGATTGCATAAAAACTCATTCATCATCTGGGTGTTGTGAGTGGGCTTAAGACAACACAAATAGATAGACACTCCCTATTCATTTTCATTGATTAAAAAATATTTTCATTATAATCCATTAAGATGGATTTGAATAAATATTGATCATGGATGACGTAGCGAAAACCTATTGCATCATAGATTTCAAAATATTGTTTCATGATTATGATAAAATATTAATTTTTTATTTTTATTTTATAATTATTCACTATGATTCATATTTCTCAAACTCTTGTTTTTAGTTTTAGTTAGTTTAATAAAATAGGAGTACACGAGTTAACATAACTAATGATGGATAATCCAAATTATATTCTTCAATAGAATCAAATTGTTATTAGATATTAAATAAGAAGAATTTATATTATACCTAAACATATATCTCTAAATTCTATTAAATAACAGTTAAATACAATTTTTTTAGAAAGAAAGAATGTGTAAAAAATGTTGTTTCATGATAAACATGTTCTAATAATGATTTATTTTTCTATATATCAATAATTTGGAAACATAATAATAGGGATGTGTCTCAATGTAATGTGGAGAAAACCTATACATGGAAAATAATTATATAGTGAAAGTATTATCCAAGTAAAAAATGAAGGTATTTTATAAACCAAAAAAATGATATTAGTAGTTCGTAAAAGGTATGATCAAGGGTTTATTATTTTAAATAATGAATGTATATGAACTATGAAAATTTGTTTCCTAGAGAGAAATCTTAATAATATAATTTTCATGGTTTTTTGGGTAAAATTTTTATCATGGATTTTTAGGAGAGTACATACGTCATTTCAATGCTATGGTATAAATTAATAGTATTTCTTATGATTCAATTAAGAAACATGATTTAATTGATGATTGATTAATCTTAATAAATTTTTCATGTATTATATTTTATGAATGAATAATGAATTAATATAATGAAAAATTCCAGTTAATGGATTATGAAGGAATTTGAATGATCATATTTTTTATGTGTGGAGATTTGGGAAATTCATCAGAGAAATTTAATATCAGTCATATTTTAGTTATAAGAATCATATAAAATTTAATCATTGATGTTTTGTTGTTTTTTTATTAATGATCATCATGTACATGTTGAATGGTACTAATAAAATTAAAAAGTAATTTTTTTTGGTACGGTGGATTATTTTGAAAACCTATGATTGATAGATAAAAATCCATAATATATGAAACATTTTCAGATTATATGTTTAATCTTCATAAATTGTTCATTGATATTAAAAATTTAAATTAACTAGTATTGGTGATGTTGAAATTAATTATTGATTATCTTAATAATTTATTTATGTTATACTCGATAATGTTTACTAAATTTTTAGATTTATATAATTGAATTTATATCATTGATATTTTATAATTAATAAATTTATAATTTAATAAAATAATCAATTTGTTTGAATATGTTTAATAGTAGATGAGGTTATTTTTGGATATTTGTATTATGTTTTAAGACAAAATTTTATCATGGAATTGCAATGGTTGGTATGTGAAATTATGAACTACATAATATTTTAGGATAAATTTTAAAGAGGATCCTAGAAATAATATTTGGCCAATCATTCATATATATATTTTTTGGTTTTTGAATTTAGTCAAGATTATTTTGCAGGATTAATAAGTATAACTATTTATAAGATGTTTTAAAATGAACATCGAGTGTTATTGTTGGGGTATTAGTAATTAATTTAATATTTTATAATATATATATTTAACCATATTTAATAAAAATTTCTAATCAGTTTGGTTATAGAAAATAGTTTGTGATGGAAAGAATAATGTTTAATTTATTTATTGATCATATGTTATATGATATGATAATTGTAGTGCATCAAAAATGAAATGTTTATCTCAAATATTCAATTTTGTGAGTAACATAAAATAGATAAATGGAAATCAATCAAATAAAAACCAATGGTTGAAATTATGGTTACAAAATGGAATAAATTTTGGTAATTCTATTATTTATTTTTTCTATCCATAATATAATAGAATCCCTAAATTCTATTATAATCTTTTTGAAATAAAAACCACATCCTTTTAACATCACTATTGATAAATTATAATTTGTTCCTCAACCCTCAATAAATTATAGATTTTTTGGCATGATATTTCTCAAGTATGTGTTCTCAACTGTAACACCCCAAGATTTCATAGTGTGTTATTTCTTCAAAATAATTCAATAACTTGCACTACACGAAACACTGAGTTCAATTGCACCATGACTTACCAAAAAAAAAGACATTAAAAGAGGTAATGAATAGTATTAACTAAATTTTAAACTTTATATAATCCTTATAATTTTAGAATCCATATTATGAGTTTCTTAGTCATAATGCAAGAACAGATTCATTTTCAGTATTGCACTTTTATCAACTTTTGATAGTGAAACCTTTTTAAATACAATATTTTAAACTTTTTGACTAAATGGAGACATCAAAAAATTTAAAATGAAACATCCCAAGCTTCCATGGTACGCTTTCCTTTGAATAAAACAGTAGCGTGTGTTGTACGCAACTTCGAGTTCTAACATACCGTAACCAATCAAACTAGCTGTTATGAATAGTAATACCTAATTTTTGAAGTTATATATATTTTACATTTTAAAATGGACTTCATTTTTGGATTCGGAATATCAAATTTAGCCTAAGGTGAAATTTTGGTACTTTTCGGATAACTTTCATATTTTGATGAATAGTGAAAATTAGTAAATTTTAATTAAAAACAACCTTTTTAATCAAAATAATTAATAGTGATAAATTATGAATTTGAGTGGTTTTAAAGTATATTTAGAATATATTTTTACTATTTAATATAATGTTGTTCATTGGACATAATTTTACAATTAAACCGAACATAAACAAGTGTCAATCTTTTGATAGTTATTATCTTTTAAAAACACGCTTTTTGTTTTGACAGCGGGAATTAATTTTAAATTAATTTCTGCCACTTCTGTGTTTTGAATTTAGGAAAATGGATTCCATATTTTGAATCAGGATGTTCAAATTGTGTAAATAGGTAACTTTTATTTTTAGACATTTTGAATAATTACTGCGGTAAATATTTTATTTACCATGGTTAAGGGTAAATCCGGTAAATAAGGGTTACAAAATAATATTATAATAATACTAAATTACCCTAAAACGTGTCTTAACCCTATTGGTTGATACATGGTCAACCATGGGAATCTTTGGGTCTATTTTGGGACCCCATGGATCCACTTGTAAGTGATAATGACACTTTATTTTAATTAAGTTAAAATGAATACAAAAATGACACAAGCATATATCTTTTAGAAAAACAATTGTTACATAGGGTTATATATGTTGGATTTTAGATTATAAATATTCATTAGAAAGATAAAAAGATTTACTACATAATGATATTTTATTTATAATTTTTAGACATTAAATAATGTATTTTATTTATGACACAATGATGATGCAGTAATTACTATAATAGTAAAAAATTAAAATAATTGATATTATAAATACGCAAATAAATATAATATGAAACTTTTAATGAATTAAAATAATTTTCTAGGATAATATGATATATTAGGATTGATTTAATTTACTTTTTTCGAAGTAATCAATCTGTTATGAGTTTCACAAAAATCAACTATTGAATTGTGTCAAAATTGACATAAAAGAGTTCTTAAAACAAATATTATATTATTAATTGATATTAAATTCCTAAAAATCTAAGGTTCGGCCAAGAGACTTATATCATGATAGGTTCATCATTAATGTACCACTTGGGGGTCGCTTGGATGTATATAGTAAGTTTATTAACCATATTATATAAAAATACAAAGAGACATTGTAAAAGTGAAACTAATTAACTTAGAGTTAATACTTAAAGATAAGGTTAATATAAGTACCCAAACCTGTCTAAATTCTATTGGTTGAGTGGTGTTCGACCTATCCCCACCTTAAACTTAGAATAATAAGCTTTTGAGCCATTAGAAACCGAATATGAATTTATTATAAATTAATATTTCTAGCTTTTCCAAAGGTGCCCCTCACCCCTCTTATAAAAGGGCACTCCTCCTTCTCATTTCTTCACACCTCTAAAGCCTTTTGGTTTGGCCAAACTCTGCCCAAATACTCTCCCAATATCCCTCACTACAACCTAGAGTCCTTATTTTGATCATAAAGCCAACCTATGGAGCCCTTTTGATCAAATCAAAAGGAAGAACCCGAAGAAGAGGTAATGATTTCACCACCCTTCTCCAAGTTCATTTCTTCTTCCACTTCTTCTTCCTTTGTTCTAACAATTCTAAAATAATAACTCCAGAATCTCACATATACTGTGATGTTATTATAAATATGGTACAACCATATTCATTATTCTATCCACCCTTTGAATAACATGTCACCATACATGCGTACGTACGGACTACCGTCTCCACGTCGTGGTGTAATTGTTATTCAATATAATATTATTTGGATGGGTATAATAATGATGTGTAACTCATGTAAATAATAAATATAACATGTTAATGATTCTTTATATATGATATAACATCCATTTATATATTATTTTAATATCAAAATAATGATATTGTCGCTCGTGCGTACGTACGGACTACCGTCTCCACGAACGCGATGAGATTCATTCTCCATCGTATCCATTCAAGTATAATTATCATTTTATGATTTAAAAATGATTTTTAAGGACTATATATCATTCTGGATATGAATAAGATACAACAACAATGGATTATGTAACAAAACATATAAAAGAAAATGACTAAGTTAAATCCCGAAACGACGATAATTCTAAGATATTATTAACAAATCAATGTTAAAAGATCATATATGATATCATATTATTATATATGATTCTTGTATAATTTAATAACAACAATTTCACCATTATACAAGAGTTTAACCTACCCCAACCATGGAAAAGTACAAGGTAATGGTTATTTCACAATCTCTTCATTATCCGAGGTTGTTTATACGTAATAATCTACTGGGATATCTTTATCATCCACATCCATGTTTCTTAAAAATGTATTTAAAAACATTTTTACTATTTACAAGAATATGGGTTAAAGTCATTTATACCCTTGTTTGACTTTTTATAAGAGGTTTATAAAGGAATCTTTCCGTCGTTTTCAAAACAAGGTCCTTTTTAACCTATTCGACAGAATTGAGGTAAGAATGTTTTTTTTAAATTATACGGCAGGTGCGGTTATTTTACGCCGTTATAAAATCTTCAAAGCTTTCCTTACAAGCTTATAAGAATATTTTCAAAGAAAATGTTTTATTTTATATGGATCTTAAATGATTTCAAAATAAAAGGAGATATTTCTTTAAAAAGAATTTTGATTTCATCTAAGTCAACATCCTTTGATGGATTTTAAGATTATTTGAAGTTGATTTATTATGATACAAAACTTCTATATTGTATTGAAGGTTTTGTGATATGTTTGACTATGGATGTGCTATTTTTATACCATTCTTAGTTTATGGTGAAATTATTGACATTTCGTATGCTAGTTTTAATACGAATTTTTATGTTATGTTTAAACCTTTTCATATGGGAATGCATTGGACTTAATAAGTGATGGGTGGAGCCCGCTATAGCTCCTCGTTGCATCGGTAGGTATCATGAGACAAACTAGTGTCTTGGCACAAGGTCTTGACAAAATCTTATTTGTAGTCTTGGCACGAGGCCTTGGCTATGTGTTTAGGATAGTCTGGCATTATGCATTCCAACATTATGAAAGTGGTTATTGATTTTTGCATGTGATTATTCGATTAGTAGAATATCCATGTGAATAAGTAAATGGCATTATTTCATTTTACTTTTGCCATACTATGTTGAAAGTTCATATTTAAAAGGCTTTTGTTTTAGTTATACATTGCCTTAAATGTTTATTCTTATTTATGAAAGTTTCCGCTATATTGTTATCCTTACTGGGCATTTGAGCTCACCCCTTTTCTATGTTTTATTTTTCCCAGGATGTGAAGAAGTAAGTTATGAATGACCTGCAGGGATTTTATGAGGGGTTAATAGTGTGGATTGTGGAAACATTATGTTGTTGTAGTAGTTTTTCATTTTATGATGTAATGTAAAACTTATGAATATATCTAGTGTTTCCAAGGCTACTAAACCAATCGGTCTTTCGAGATTTGATCTTTCTTGTGATCATGCCAATGTTATGTAATAATGCACCGACTCTGGGTAACTGGGGTCGGGGCGTTACGTCAACCACTCATTATTGTACATTTGACACTACTATTCTCCTCCATGTCCTTATTTGATCATCTCTATAATTTTATACAAATTTCAGACCAAAATACATTGTTATTTTAGATAACCATTATGATTCTAACTTTAAATTTTCATTATTGTTTTGTTATTAACATATAAGATTTCTGGTTTTCAAAAAAATATTTTTAAGAATTTATCCATCAATTACTAGGTAAAAATTTTGGGGGAATTTTTTTTAATCGGTTAAAAATGATACATCCTAATTTAGTTTAAATTATATAATTCTATAACATATAATTAACATGTAACACAAATTTTAATGTGAATTATGATATACTATTAGAATATTAATATATAAATATATATAATATAATATAGTTATTGGATTAGTGGGATTGAATTACAATACAAATATTATGAAAAATTATTACAATGAATAATTAATTTTTGTTTTTTGATTTATTTATAAAAACAACAACTCTATTCTCAATGATGTTACTTTATGATTCAAAAATACGTTTTCATTAAAAATCAATTTATGGTCATTTTTTATTAGAAATTATAAATAATATAATCAGGTTTTAAATTTTTTTGAGGAAATGATTATCACTCATTATATTTTATGTTAAAATCATCATTGGGTTTTGTTTTGGTATTATTCTCAAAATATTATTTTTTAGTGAATTTGTAAAAAAATATCATTTTTTAGTAAAACAATAAATTCATTTCATTAAAAAAGTAAATTTAAAATTCCCATTAATTTCTTAATTTTATCATGAAGTAAAATTAATATAATTTCATTACTTATAAAAAAATTAATCACATTTGAAAAAATATTATATTACATTTTTTTATCAGTTTATTTTGGTTTTTAAAATAAAAATTTTAGAGAAATTGTTTGAGGAATATTTTACTATCATAATTAATTAAATTCATTGGTATTGATTAATGATATTAATGAAATTACTATAATTTCTAATTAATATATATATTATTAATATTAATCATATTATTTTTATATGTCATAATATAAAAACAAAAGATGTTTTAGGTTTAAAAATACATTTTATTAAAAACATTATATTTTTTTAATTTTAGTATTTACTTATAAAATATTGAAATTAAATAAATTAAATATGTTAAAATTAATCCCTTATTTTGAATCATATTAATTATCCTAATTTAATAGGTCTAACGTTTTTATTTTTTTGGAATATTAAAATCAACGATATTTTGTTCCATAGTTTAAGGTTAAAAGAAGTTTATCTAGGTGTCTTAAATAATATATTAGGGTAATATTTCAACTAAATATTGATTATTTATTATTTTTTATAGATATTAAAACCTCGAAAAATATTATATTCAATTTTTTTTAATTTTCCATCTTTATTACGAATGTGACTTTATATTATTGAAATCACTTAAGTAATTAATTGTGTATTCAATCAATAACTTATACAATGATCGTCTTCAACTCCCATATCAATAAAACTATTTCCATCAAAATCATACAATTTCTACTCAAAAATAAATATATTATTCTTTCTTTTTTCCTAGATCATATGTTCTCCCCTTAGTTCTATCATATGAAAGATTAATATATAATCTAATGATGGTCTCTCAATGAAGTGGAATAAAACTTAATAGATATCCATTAATTTTAATTAATATTCCCCATTATATTATAATATTGTATACATCATAATATGGTGAAACTAGTATCAAAATTATACTAAGATGTCATTATGATGAATTCATTGACCTTTCCAACATTCATTCCTTCATATGGGAAATGAATGTATAAATTGAGAGTATGTGTGGATTACATCATCTAAATAAAGATATGACTCATTTTATATAATCACATTCCAAATTTATTTATAATGATGTATTAAATAGGGATATTTTATATTTATAAAATACTAATTTTTCTTTAATTATAATATATTATCCTCCATCTTACATTCTCATCCATTAGAAAACAAAAACATCTCTCGTTCATATTAGTGGAATCCAACCACAGTAAAGTGATGTGTTTTATTTTTAATTTATTTATTATATTGATATTAACATGGTTATATTGCATTAATATATTTGGTAATTTGATAATATAAGATTTCTTGGAAGGTTAATTATTATTTACAGTTCATTTGTACCAACAATCAAAAAGTGTCAATATCACTCAAGCGTATGCCCAAACTACCATATTTATGACTTATTGTTATTAATTTATAATTTCCAACTTATATCAATGGTTAACCATTTATATATAATTATATATTATTATAATTATGGCATTATTATTAATTAAGAGATGATGAAACCATGATAATATTCCTAGGACCATAAAATCTGAACTGAAACATTTTTGAAACGAAATAATTTTCACTATGAAACAATATTTCAATACCGAATTATTAATTGATGAGTTTTAAAATATAAAAAATAGATCCTGTATTATATTGAACGTTTTTAAATGGTTATAGTAAATATTAATAACAAATAAAATGATATTATATATGTGGTCAGAGTGCTTATAAATAATTTTGGATATATGCTAAAGAATATTTGTCTCCAAATTGTTAATGGAGGCATGTTTGATTTTATACCCCTAATAATGTTTATTATGTGGATATATTTACTCAAAAACAATTAATATAATTATTAATTGGTAATTAATTTTTTTATACATGAAATTTATTTTAGATCATTTAATGAGATTTAATTCGAATGTTACCATAGTGGTAAGGGTTTATCATAAAAAATTAATTACTTTAGATATTATGTTATGATATACCACTTTATTGTTTTATACAGTATATCTATAATTTTTTATATATTTTTTTTCATGAATCACATTGTATTAATGTTGTCTTATTTATATTTATTTATTTATTTCATCAGTATTATGTTTAAAATGTTACAAAATCGGTAAGGGTTTAACATTACAGTCTCACTTTATACCATGATTGTTTATGGATATATTTTTATGATTAAATAAGATGAAATATATTTCCTAAATGTGATGTATTATATTTTCTTTTTTTATTTATAGAGAATAATTTTTAAATTTTTTGTTTCTATTCTTTATGTCAACAAGTGATTGGAATTTGATTTTTATGGAAACATGACTTTATATGTCTCTTATGTACATGATCATTTCTTTCATGCCTATATTTTATATAAAGAAAATTAGAAATGGTCTTTTATTATCAAATGATTTATTAAATTAAAATTTTAAAAATTGTTTTTAAAATTTGTATATAATGTTTTAAAATTAATATTAATGTGTTTTTTCAGAAGAGTTAATTTCTACAATATATTAGGGTAGAATACCATTTTAACATAAAAAACATGAAAAAATATTCTAACCACCATGATTTTTGTTATTTAATTCATCATTAACATATTTCCCAATTTCATTTGAAATAAATTCATTTTATCCATTTTTTGGAAATTTAATGATAATGAATATTTTATTTTAAAATAAAAATACTAGTTACCAAAAGAAATGACCGAGTGAAATTTTAAAATTATTTTCATACACAACAATATCAATTAGTGTTTATTTTGATTTCCTATTGATATAATCCAATGAATCTATCATTATTATTTCAATATATGTTTTTTGATTTTGCAGAAATGTTTTTGATTAAACCTCAATTATTTTCCATAATATATGATTTATTTATTGATAAATGTTTTCATGAAATTTTGGAAAAAATGTGAGTATATAATGACTATGTGAAGAGTGGGTAAATTATAGACCATAATTTTTTTGGTAAATATTACAATCTTATGCCCTCAACAGATATATCCTTGGAAATACAACACACTAAATAAGTTATATAAAGCCCAATATAGGACACATGAGAGAATATAATAAGTCAAAAGCATGTACATGTAGGGTTATTCCAAACCTAATAGGAAATGATTGTCTTATTAGGTTTCCTTGAAATAATATATCTATAATTATGATTATTCAAAACATTATGTGTCTCTTATATAATATGTCTATAGATAAAAGATATATTCGAAGGGATCATCAAATTTTCTTCTCTTATGATTTGTGTTACATGAATTCCTATATCATTATGAAATGATTAATGTCTTTGATATATGAGTTTTTTTGTATGATTTTATAATTGTAATCTCATTCTACGATACTGTTGTATATTTTTTATGATATATTATGATAATTCATTGATATATTCTCAGTTTACACTTACTAATCATCTTATAAAATCCTTTATTATATTCCCATTTCTATACGATATAAATTTTTTTTAATTATGAAATATTTAATAAATGTATTTTGTATGAATAACAAAATTGTATTTTATATAAATCATTCATATAGATGTTATTTATGAAACCAAGATTACAAATACAATCAAAAACTATTATATTGGAGTATATTATATTTCTATCTAATGAGTATTTATATATGAAGATAAAATATTTATGTATTCAATGCATAAGTCCCTACACAAATGAATATGATCCATCTCTACTATGAATCTCTATAAAATAATCTTATAGACAATTAAAAATAACTCTGGTTGTTTCAAAAATCTAGCTAACTATAACTATTTCTTTAGTTCATAAACCGTGTCACAATACTCCAACAAACAAAGACACTGAAACTCACATAATATCACCAGATAATAATTGATCTCTGAGAGGTTGACCATCCTTAAACTAACTATATCAATATATAATAACACTATAATCTATTCCTAATGAGAATTATTTCAACAACATATCCATATAATATATAATAGATAAAATACTATGCTTAAACATGTGGAAATACTTTATGATCATTAAATTATATTAATATTCATATACAAATGTCTCACCAATTCAAATTAAGACACCAATAAGCATGATTTATACTTCATAGATTTGTTTCCCCCCAATGAATATCAAATCAGAAGGTAAATTTAGTAAAAAGAATGCCCATGCATCAGATCACAGGGGTTCACCCTTCCTATATCATGTTATATATTTGATTGATTTTATTTTCCTTACAAACCCTTGAATTCTAGACTATTTATTAACTTCAAAATCCACTCTATTACTCAATTATATCTTTAATATAGTGATGTTATGTCCCATCCATGTTAGAGCCCCTAATGGGTTTGTATAAAAACATATTATACCCTTTGAAGGCAACCTTGACTTGGCCATGTGTTTGATATTAGAACTGAGTGTATAATACGTACATGTGGGTGGGGGTGTTACCCTTAGAAACCATATTAATAAAATAAAGAAACTTAAATAAATTATATAAAAACGAAAAATAAATTGATCATAAAATACATGAAATGACATTTATTAATAATTACAACTAGATAAAATATCAAAATTTATCTACTGTTATAGTGAGTCCACAATCACTAAAAAATAATAATAATAACAATGAGATAAAATATTATAAATACATTACCAACAACATTAAATAGATTAGTAAAAATAATCTATATAAAATGTTAGGGGAGATAATAAAACTATTTTCACATGGATCATCCACAAAACCATTATTATGAATGTGGAAGAAAAATACTAATACCAAATTAAATAAATAACTCACACAATCACTAATTAGTTCACCAATTAACCTAATTCCACATAGATGACTCACCCAATATCAAATAGAGGAGTGTTACATAATAATTATTAGATTATATTAATATACCCATAACCTTTTATATTCACATTTTTTTACCTATCACACTAATAAAATATATTTTCATCCACCATTAAATCACATATAATAATAACTAGATATAAATAAAATACACCTCATAGACATAGTTCCATTTCCATATCTATATTCGACAATAAAAAATTACATTACATATATATCTACATACCTCATCACCACATTTGGAAAACAAGTTTATGATATGTTATTTATTTTTAAGGACAACTGAGTTATACAATCCTCATTATATTTACATTCATAATGTGAACCCATGTCATGATATACACATTGTTATATACTAATACCAGTCAATTAAATCGTATAATAGGTTTAACAGAGAGGTATATATATATATATATTTATATGGTTGGGGAGGAGGGTGGGGAGTAAGGGGGAGAATCAATAAGTTATGTACCTTATATCCTATATGTAAGGGGAAGAACTGGAAATCAACAACATCATATTATCCATATAATGGATACCCAATAGAAGTTGAGGTTTATATAAAATTTTCATATAAAAATAAATGATATAACATATTGAAATGTCTGAATGAAATTACCTACTCAACTACTCTATACATTTATTCATGAAGTTTATATGATTTATATAATTAATGAAACTTTGTTGGTGTAAAAAAGTAATTCACATTATTGAAACAATTTTCATATCATTTGATAAATATAGAAATTTTGATTAATTATTCTATTATTTAAAAAAATCTCTCATGGTTTGAAAATGGTGCTTATCTTTTCATTAAGAGCTAAATAGGGTAAATGAGAATTTAATATGGTTTGTATTTATGTGTAAAAGAAATATTGTAACTACTTATGTAAAACCATATTTTAATAATTTAAATTTATTTTTTGTATATAAATTGGATTTATCAATTTCAAAATAACTTTTATGATCTATTTATTTGAAGAAATCATAGTGATAATTATTATTCCATTTTCAATAAGAATATACAATTCTATCTTTGATAAAATATAGTAACAATAATAATCAGAAATATTTTATTTATCCTTCTATGATGAATGTATTTTATAAAAATATATTATATTATTGATATTTATTTTTAAACATTTTGTAATGATTTTTTAGAATGATATATTTTTTCTCTCCTACTACTGATTTGTTATAGATGGGTTTGGAATTAATAGTATGGTTATGTTTATACAAGATGAATATTTTTTAGTGGATGAATTACTAGATTTCATTATCTTATTGATCATGTATTATTACCTTATCCAATTTACGTATATTGTTATCTTGGAGACCGATAATGATGATAATTCTAATTATCAACTATATTACATCTTTATGATTGGATGGTTTACAAATATAGTTCATTAATGTTTTAATTTTGAAAATATTACAATTTCTCAGAATATTTTAAAATAATTTAATGAATTTCCAGTAAATGTGTTCCCACAATTTCATATATGAATCAATTTAATATCTTTTTATCTATTCATATTAATATTTTTCAGTGATTAATACATAGGAAATATTTATCTTAAGATATAATTTTCACATACAATTCTAAGATACTCTTTATTATTTTTGAACCATACTTTATTATGAAAATTGATTTATATAAACAATTAAATCAAGGAGTTTCAATTTTTATGACTGCTCAACTAACAAAACTATTATATGTTCTTGTACATTCTCTAATTAATACTTATTTTGGAATAAAATTCATTCAATTAAATGTATAATGAATTATTTTTGGATGATTTTATAGTGTTTATTTCTATATCTATAAGAAATATTAATTATAATCATTATAGTTCTATGATTAATATTTTAATTTTTAGTTTTAGTTTTGGATACTTCATATAAAAGGTTTTTATTTAATTTAAAACAAAATTCATTGAATTATTATTGTAATCTTCTACTATTATTATAGCTAAAAAATTAAAGTTAAAAAAATTATTGTTGGTTTCATTCTCTATAAACATTGTTAAGTAAGGAGGACTTCCCTATATCATGTTAATAAGGGAAGAACATATTTTTATAAATAGTTTCATTGAATAAATATTTATTTATTGGATTCCATTACCTCACGGGATATATATTATGGATTTTATTTCATTAATTGGCTGTGTTATATCTCATGTTTTTATGATTTTAATGGGATATATATTTTTTTTTCTAAAAAGAATAGTTTTAAATTTTTATTTGATTTATTTTTATAATGAGAATCTTTTATTTCTAATTTTTTTAATTAATTAAATGATATGTTTTTGGTAATATCTATGTTTTTCAAGTATTAGCGGTTTCATCATGATATAGAAGTGTGAATGAACAAATTATATGACGTGTTTACTTAGATAAAGTGGTTATGAGATCATCTAGTGATCATTGATGGTTGAGGTCAGTTAAATAGGTTTGAATGGGATTCAACATTTGGTTGGAATTTCATTTTTAATTATATGGGACATCATATTCTAATGTATAATTTTTTTGATATAATCTATAGTGTTTCTTAGGATCACTGACAATTAAAACACATGGGTCTGTTAATATTTATGATTTTTTTCCACAAAAAATAATAAGAATAATTTGAGAAAGGTCTTAACTGGATGTGAGATTATATAATAATTTAATTATCCCTATCTTTGTGTGTTTATTATTTCCATTCATCATTTACCTATGAAATTAAATTTCCTATTATTATTTATCAGTTTATAATTTTTTTATATTTATATAAAAGAATATCATGTATTTGTTCTCTATATAATAATATCTGGTTATATTATTCATTATAATATTATATAATTACTAGTGTAATAATTAATAAAATCATATTATTTTATAAATTATTTAAAAAATAATATCAATTATCATATAAAAAGATAGGTTGTTATTATTGTATTAGAATAGAATATTATTAACATTTGGTATAGTTTATTTTTTAATTATTATTATTATAAGGATATTATTTTATTGTTATTATGATATACATTATAAACATATATGTTATTATTAGTGTTAAAATTTATACTAGTATTAGATTATAACTATAAATAGTACTGTTGATTCTATGGGTGATCTGGTTGATTTAGATTGTAATAAGACTAATAGAATGTTATAATAATTTTCTTTCATATTTTCTATTTTCATCTAAAAACAATCCTATAGTGTATGATATTAATATATTATATTATGATGTTACTATTGATGTAATGGTTTTGTTTTGGAAGGTCTTATAGATATCCCAAAATATGATGTATTAAATTTTAAACTATAAACCATTAATAATTTTTAAAATCCATCATTTCTTAATACAAAATAAAAATGATACTATAATTCTACTAAATATCATGGACCAATGAATCATCAATTATTTTCTTATTCAATCTATAAAGATATATAATTTTTTTGTCTGGAAGATTTTTTCTATTAGAAGAGGTTATAGATATATTGTCATTCAATTTTATTATCAAAAAATTGGGATTGGGGTGTTTTGTGACTAAAAAAATCATGGTACTCATTGTTCATAATAGTGGGAACTAAACTTAAATCTTTCTATTTCTACTATATATGGTAGATATGAACATTTATTGAGGGGGGTCAAATGATGTTAAAAAACATCGAATTATTTCCAAACCAAGATTTCATTTTAATAAAAAAAAAATTAATATTCCTATAAAACACCAATTTATCAAATTAAAAGATTTTATTCATGGAAAATATTCAGTTTTTTTGAAATAAAAACATAAATATAAAACAAGTGTTAAAAAATAATCAAAAATAAATTATAAAGTCACTAATATTGAAAGGGTCAAGAGAGTAAGGAAAAAAATAAATAAACTCCAACAAACGATATTAGTATGTAACTAGTCTTTTTTAGTAGAGATTCATCATGTTTATTAATAAAGGTAGGGTAATAATTATGTTTTTCATATGAATCATGGTTCTGTATCATCATAAATCCTAAACTATTAATCGTATCATATGGTATATTTCTTCTTATCCCTATGTGCCCTTAATAAACCTCACCAGACCATCAATATTCCTTGTAAAAATATACAATGATATCATATTATATAAAAATATATCTTCATAACCCTATATGAAATCAATCATATTGGAATAAAAAATCCATCATGCACACCTATAAGACACATGGGTAATAATATTTTATAATCAACAGTTACAACAGAAAGACCTGAATTATATTAAGTAATACATAATTAAAAATATAATCTTATAAAAATATCATAATGAATGAATATAATTGGAAGAAATCGAAGTAAATAATCCATTATATGTTATTACAAGATCTCATACATTTAGTAAACTTCTTTGTTTCAAATTTTTCTTCTTATATTCCATAAAGCAGAACATCAATTTTTCGAAATATACTTAACAAACTCCAACACTCAAAATCAATTTTATTGCAGTTCATTTAATATATAATCATGAAAAACATATAATAATATTTTATTCAATGAATTCAATTCAGTCATATAAATTTATAAGCTTTCTTAAAATGTCTAGTATTAGAATAAGGAAATCATTTCATCAAGTACATTCATCGAATCTTATGGTCTTGTAAGTCAACAATTTTCTTTTCCATACAAAACGTAAAAATCCACTCATTATGTTAATTTAAATACATATTGATTTTTTTTATTTTAAAATCAATGAAAAAAAGATTAGTATTTAAAATAATAATTCTCCCATATTTGATAATAACAAGAATAAATTAAAATTAGGTTTGAATAATTTAAATACAATGGAGGCATTCCAAAAATACTGAATAGTAATTTTTTTAATCATTATTGTCCTCAGAACACACTAAAGATTAGTATTTATAAAAATATCAAAAATCAAAAAACATAGCATGTTTTCAAAACACTCAAAATTAGTGATAACCCAAAAACATCACAAAATCACAAAACCAAAAAAATAATGTCATAATATAAAAAAATAATGGTAGTTATATTTTTTATTATGATGTTTTATATATTTCTCCAATGTGATATATTTTCTGAATTAGAACTAGAAAATAGATAATTAATTATAATTTAAAATTCTCATGATATAAAATTTTCTAATTAAATTTTATTAAACTTCTCCTAAAATCATTTCAATTTAGATTTCTCACCTTCTTTTTTTGATTATATTCTCATTTTTAAAATTATTCAAAATTATAAAATATTATAAATTTCTAATATTCAATGTATTAAAATGTTTCATATTTCATAAAATTATTAAAATTATTCCCAATTTTATTTCATATATTTTAGTTCTACAATTTATCCCTGTGTGTTAAATCTCTATTGATTCAATTTTGGATTCCATAAGTATTTATGAATTTTAATTAGTCTCACCATTAATTTTCAATGGAAATACAAATTATAGTTATTTAAAAATATGAATGATTATGGAATTTGACATATTTATTAAATTTCAATAAACTTAATTTGAGAGTAACATCTTCTATTATTCTAAAAATATGTGTGACTGGAGGAATTCAATTTAAGGCATAAATGTAAGGGCTTGGATCCCTCTAGTTCAAAACTTTTAGTGTTTCCGAGTCACATAGTTTTTAGTGGAGGATTAGAATGAAGATATTGGTGTTACATACTAAATAAAAGAATACGGTAGAATAAAAAATATGTAATGTGTTTTCATATAATATTTTTTAAATTAATAGATTCTAAATGGTCGGATCGTAGTGTTCTATATTTCTGGTATTTTTTGGGGGTTAAAAGGTTGGATGCAGAATATTTTTTTGTGAGAACTAAAAAATGACATGTACAAAATTTTTACGTAGTTAAATTCTATGTAAATACCCTAGAAAGTTCATCTATAAAGGGTGTAGTGGCATAAAAATTCTCAAATAATACTCAAATTCTACTGATTCTAGGTGATATAGTTGTGTCTCTTTCATGATTTTAGGATTAATTGTTGTGGTTTATTCTCGGTGTTTAGTATTTTATCCAAGGTGATCAAAGGTGTGTTTAAATTTCATTATCTAGAGAGTTCCCCTTGAATGGTATCATTTTATCCCATTTATTCCTAGTAGGTTATGGTAAATTATCTTCACTATACATATAAGTTTTCATTGTTTTTTAGCTATGTTTGCTGAAACATTTCCTTAGTATATCATAATTTCCTTACAAGATATGATATTAGAGACCCACATCATTCGTATTTTATTGTGAATATAATGTTTCCCTTTTGAGGTAGGTGATACATTTCCTCTATATTTTTTTACATGCATTCATAAATATATCATTGTCTAGATCTTTTTATGGTAGAAAAATTAACATTATAGTTATTTAACTATATTAATAAAAATTTTGGTTAGTGATCACATGTCTCTGGTCATTATACAATGATAGTGGGTTGCCAATTGATTTTTTAGAGAGTGTGTTATCTATGATATGACTTGTTAGCATGTTCTTATGGTAGGGGGGGATGTGTAAAATGGTAATGAATTTAAACGCAATATTACTTAATACTTAATTAGATTAATAATTAATGAATATGCGTGTTTTAATCATGTTTTTCATTTAATAGGATGATAATCCAAATTGATGTAATGCACATAATTAATTAAATTATATCTTCAACAATTTTATGAAATTGATAAATAATGTGAATCATTATAATGATTGTTGATGATAAAAATAAAATGAATCTCAAATGATAATGAATCTTATCATAGTATGATAAAACTTGTTTAATTATTGAGATCATGGTTTATTCTTTTTATATCTTCTAATTTATTGATTCCTTAGATTTACCATAGTTGAAACCTTTATATATGAAATCTTTTATTCCAAGATGGAATAATAATCGTTTTTATGATAAATATAATTTGAAATTTTATGACTTATAGTGTTTTTAAAAATGGTTTGTGTCGTGAGTTATGTTCCACGAGTGATTATTTATGTTTAAAGGATATATTTCTTATTTTAGTTCATATATTTAAATTCTGTACAATCCCTTTTGTTTCTATAAGAATTTATGATGTGATACAATTGTTCTTTTCACTATTCGATCTGATTTGTGGTGGGGAGGACCTAATGTGATTTGGGCAGTTGATGGATGAGCATGTGATGGATGATGCGATAGTTGAGAGGGAGGCTGATATGATGTGGCAGTAGATTACTTTTTTCTTGGGGAGATACATTTAGAAAATCATTTGTGTATTTGGGATAAGACTATATATAATGTATTATTTAGAAGTAAGCTTACCCATTGATGTGATTCTGAGAGCTGCAGAGGTCACATAGGAATATGTCTAATTTCTAATGGACGACTTAATTATATTATTCTAATACCATTCACGACTACTTTGGGAATATAGATGTTGTTTTTTAAAGATTCCTCCCAGTGAAATCATTTTATAGTTTTCAATAGTACCAAGACTTTGGAAGGATTATAATAATAAATATGTATTCATAACCAATGGGGTACACATTTATGGAATGAATATACTAAAAATATTTTACTCATGAGAAACTGTGGACTACGTTTGGATTATTTCTAGAGGTCATGGACGTTACAATGATGACTAATTTATTGTGATGTGGAATACTGTTAAGGGTTATTTAATTAGTAATGAATTAACTAGTGGATGGAAATGATGAAAATGAAAGAAATAATTAATGTGTATTTTTAATTGCTCATTACCTTATAGGATATTTGGTAATATTAGTGGAAAATTGGAGTTCGAGAAATGATATTTACTATTGATGATATGACTATTTTATTCCTATATTTTTAATTTGAAGTATATTATAACAATTATTTTTATTTATTTTATATTATTCACCAACCATGTTATGGGAGACTGCCACCCATTGGACACTAAGAGGGATTTCCCCTTCGTCTTGATGGGAGGATGCATGGAAAACTACCCAATATGTCCCCGCCCACTTCTTATGGTTGTTACTTATGCTTGTATGCCTGATTTTTTGTTTACTAATATATGTGTTTAGAGGGATGTGATACATTGTAATTGTTTTAGAATCATGTATTCATGGATATAGTATCGAATGGATTATTACATGTATGATGTGTATAGTTCATGATGGTATGAGATATTTACTCAGTGTATGGGATGTAATAATTAAGATAAAATACCTGATGCATGATGTAATACCTTTTTCTTACGATTAACCCAATATACTATATGGTTACTATATATAGTGATGTGATATTAGATGATGTGATTATTTTATTCATGTATTGGATGTTATATTGGATTTCCCATGTGTCTTCGGGATGGCTTAAATTTGGAGAGAGATGGATTATGACATTCGATAGTTGGGAATAGAGGAAAACTATTAGGGAAGTGGGAGAGGGGTACCATTTATGATTCATTTCTATATTATATTCTCTATTGTATTTGATAATTGGTTATAGTTATCCATGGTGAGGTTGGGAACTTAGTATATGTGTTTAGGTTACGAGTTAGTTTCATTGTTGGTCAATGTACTTTTTCATGCATTCTATATCTTTTTTACAAGATCCACTAAGGAAGATCCTATAAAGAATAATCTTAGGATCACACTATGTATATATTAATTATTTTTTGGTATGGTGGAGTAGTATGGAGATCATGAAATATATTAATAGTACATGGTTTTTAGTAGTTTTTATGGATTTTTAGTTTCTTTAACGCTTATATATTAATTACATACCGTTTCCCCTTCAGTTGTCAATGTACATTGTGGTGTAGTTTTTTTTTCAATTGATATATATATATATATATGTTTGAGATGTTTTTCATTGGTGTGTAATTATTTTTTCTCTATATTTCATGATCTATTATTAGGTAATTCCTCTAATATTCAATTTCAATATACCCTCATAACTACCCACCAACCTAGGGACTACTAGAAGTAAGACTAATGAACTCGATATATCTCTTATATCATTATATTACATTTGATCTGTTGAATAAAATACTATTTCCCCTACATAGATATAGTTTTTCTATGAAGGTGAATTGAAGAGAGATGAATATCTTACTCCTCTTTAGAATTGCCTCCCCCACTCGTAATTTTTATGATTTTTCCTCCTCCTGAGGGAAACCATTATATTATCCCCTATTGTTTAAAGTGTCCTCTTATTTTGGGGATATTTCCACCATAATTTTAATTATTCTCCATTCTAGTATATCTGCATCACATGATGGTCTCTCTTAATAAGGTTTTCTAGGACCCAATATGATAGATATCATGTTGGTTTAGTTTGGGTTCTTCTCACATTTGAATCTATCAGTCACCCTTCCTTTCTCCAATTACCTTCTTTTTCCATAGTCTAAAAAACCTGGTTAGGTGTGCCATTTTTTAGTCATTAGGGAGGTTATTATTGAGGCATCATCATTTCCATAGGAGGAATTTCCTGGTGTCTGACATTTGGTTTTTGTTTAGGAAGGAGATCGGATTATTCTTGTCGTTCTTCAATAGAGGTGTTATTTTAGAAGATTGTCGATTCCCTAGAATGGATCTCATGAAAAATTTATTCATTCATGGAAAAGGGAGTGGTTAAATGATGAATATTTATCCTACCTCCTAAATTTCACAAGATTCCTTATCTATCTCTCTATATTAGTGTGGTCAATAGTAGTTGATTTTCAGGTGGTTGTGGATGTGCGGTTTGGAGGGTTTATAGGGTACTGGGTGGGACATCCATCACAAAAATCAATGGATATATAATGGGTATTATTTAATGATGTTAGTGTTGGTATAATATTTTTAATTTTAGCTTATTTATCTTCAATGACGATGGTGGTTCTAGTTTTCATGTTCATTATGGTTTTGATGGTTCCACGTGTTATGCACTAGAGTTCTTAGAAGCTCGATATTTTGGGATCATCTTTTTAATCATTGAAGTAGTTGGTTCTTTATTTTATTATTTTTTTCCTTATCGTTAATTTTATCCATATTGATGATGGTGGATAATTTTTTTCCTTATTAATGGTTCTTTTGATTCAAGATGTTTATGTCATGTTCAAGAGATATAGGAAAATCATTATGATGGTCATGGATGTTATAAAATGATTATTCTGGTGGTGTTGGGGATAACGATGATAACAATACCCAGGTTTTGGTGACTAAAATAGATTTTTAATATTTGGTTTAGGTGATGTGACCATAGTTGTTTTTTATAACATGTGAAAACAGTCTTCTGCATACTATGTGGTAGTTCAAATTCCAATTTTTTGGTTGGTTTTTCAATTTTGATCATGCAATATATGTTTTAGTGGAATTGTGTTGTTATTCTAAAAAATATTTTATATTCTCACAAAACCATAATGTGGATTTAGATAATATATAAATATATGGATTTAGAAAAAACATAGATATATTTCATTAAGTGGGACATGACATAGTTGTATTACATGTTTAGGTTTCTATGAGTTGATGTAGTTAAAAGTTAAGAACTGGTGAGGTTGCACAGGTTGGTTGGAGAACAATGTTAGCTAGGTTTACTGGGATATTTAATAATATAAGACATGGTGATAAATTTGTATTTAGAGATCTGTATGATTTGATACATGGACATTTGTGATTACTAATTCTACTAAAAAGGTGTTTTGGGTGTGGGTTAGAGACCGTGGAAAATATTATGCATCATTCTTTAATGTTCATATTTTTAATCATCATAGACTTTGGGATCTGATAAAACCTTAAAAAAATTAATTATTTAACGCTATTTATTTTATAATATGGGTTTAGGATCTCTATTAATTTTTTCTTTTTTATTGGAATGGTTGTATGTGGATGTTCATGAATGTTTCACATCCATGATTAGCAATCAAATCTGCCGTCAGATCACCCTAGAGTGTATATCTATGAAGGTGAAACATGGAAGAGGAAAATCTGAGAGTTTCAATTACAATGTCTATAGAAGTACAGGTGTACACATTCATATGCATCCGTATATGACTAGTGGTATCTGGTTTAGATAGATTTCGATTCCATATTATCTAGAAAAGTGGTTTGGGTTTTGTTGGCATTGAATGTGTTTCATAGAGAATATGGGTTGTAATGGTTCTTATTTTATGAGTTTCATTAGGATTTGGTAGTACTATTAATTATTTTATGATACTAGTTCTGAAAAAATTATATTTCTTTTACCATGATGGTGACCAGTAACAAGGAGCTACTTACTCTACGACCAAGGAGTTTCAATGTGTGAGAGTTTTGGATCTATTTTTGAACTATTATGAGATATTATTTTGACTTATTTCTATATAAGGATACGTGGTCAATGAATTTTGAGGAGGAATTTCATTGATATATCTAGTTCTATGTAGCCCATTTTATACTGCATATCTATATCAAGATGATGGATAGATAATATGATATATATAGGATTTTGGTCATAATATTAAAATCAACATAGGGTTGTCTTATAAATTTCTATTGATGTATAGTTGTGGTATAAGATTCTAGTTTGTCCAGACAGATGGTTTTTTGGTCACCCATGGGTAGCTCCCAACCATCATCATCTCATTTTTTAGAGGATGGATGATCTCAAACCTATTCCAATGGGCATAAAAAATGTTGTTATTATGGAGGATAATGAAATTTGAGGTGTTTGGTTCGTACATTTTTTAGAAGTTAACATGAACAAGTTGTTATTCTTTTGGTTTTATAATTTGAAGTAGTTTTAGTCTGGGAAACACCAACAGGGTGTTCATGTTTTGGATATATGTAGGTTAGATGGGAAGACCGGGTATAGACTCAAGATGAAACTCTTCCACTGAGAGTATCCTGTGGTGATTGAGGTGGGCGTTATTTGGCCAGAGAGACCATGGAGCAGATTGTGTTTGGGTTAATTATTTAGTGTTTATAGTGCCAAGAGAGGCATAAATCATCCATGATACTATTTTGTTAATTTATACAAGGATGAATTCATTATTTAATTTTGGCATGAAACACTCATTTATATAACCCACCCTCATAGAGCCTCTGGGACTTGAGATAGAGAGGCTTCTAGTTCCCTTAGAATTTACTATAGTAGCTATAAGTTTAGTGGATTTTTATAAAGTTTTTATAGACTATGATCTAGTTTTGGGTAATCACCATCCATAGGGTGATTTCCTATGTTTTTTAATATAAACATATGACACCATCCTTGGAATGGATTGGTTCTATTCACTATAGGATATGATGGAGTTATTCAAGAGGCACATTGTGTTTTTATGCTCATTTTGAACAAGTGATGTCTGTTAGTGAGTGACAAACTCATAGGGGTCAAATATGTGTCTCGTCCATTTATTCTAGGATGTATGAGTTATTGGTAAACTCAATTGATATTTAGACATCGGTGTTACCTTGGGTTGTAGAAGATTACCTGGATGTATTTATATAGGTGGTTCGAGCATAATCCTAATTGAAAATATATTGAGTTTGGTATTATGGTAAAAATAGCCATGTCAGCTATCTCGATGGTTCTATATAGGATATTGAATTATGAGTTGAGATAATTATGTCTATAACTCGATGATCTATTACAGTGAGTGTTTTTAAATCTGATTTTTTCACCTTTGGGAGAACTAGTATTATTCATAAATAATGATGACGACAATCTATACTAATCAATTGGTTGTCATCTCATGCCCTAATGAATAGTGAAGAACAACTATCCACTTACATTGAATGATGAATTATTTGATCAGCTAAATTGAGAAAACTTGGTCTCAGTTATCAACTTGTAGTAAACATGTCATTAGATGTGGGTGATGGATAATAATATCATGATTAATGATTTTTATTGTTTTCATGGTATTATGTGTACAATTTTATGCCTTTCAATGTGCTAAATGCTCTAACAATGTCCTTGGTGAAAATGAATATACTATTCAGCGTGTTCCTAGGATATATTTTTTGTGGTTTTCAGCATTGACATCCTTGTATAATTTATATTTTATGGGGATCATGGTGAACATATGTATTCCATTTTTATGTGTTGTTCATTATGGGATGTTGTTTGGGAGGTTTTGAAGTGTGATTTTTAGGATCATATTTTAAATTTCATTGGCTCTGTCATGTCCTAAAATGGACTAGGAGTTGATAATTAAATGATAGAGGTAGTTGTGTGTTCGGAAGCCCCTACGATTGTGGTAAAGGTTGGGATTTTCCCCAGACTTTTATGCTATTACTATAGGTTTATAGTCAAATTTTCTCAAGTTACAACCCCTCTCACAACATTTAACCATAGAGAACAATAATTATTATGCACAATCCAATGTTATAATCCTTTTGATTTCTTAAATTAGATGTTGGATAACACTCTTATCCATTGATTTCTTGAATATGGTGGTCAGTTTATGGTTTTCAGTATTTATTTATTCACATTTAAGATATGTCCTAATGAAGAAGATATCAATTGTTTTGCTTTGGGCATTTTTAGATAAATCCCAAAGAGCATTACAATTTCTCCCTTGGTATTAAATTATAGGTTGTGGTGTTTTCAATGAGGGTGTGGAAATATTTGTTCATTAGTATGCTCTTGTTTTTTTTCACCAACCAGAAGATCAAAAAGAATTTATTTTCCAAGAATGACTACAACATGATCCACTAGTAGTGGATGGAATTATTTAAGAATTACTATGTTGAAATTTCATGTATTATAGAAAATGAAAATGTTATCATAGATGCACTATATAGGAAGTCAACCAGTCATGGCATAAGGAAATGTGTAGATTACTGGAGAGTTTTCAAATAACTCTTACCAATGTATCCAAATAAGGGTGAGGTTGGAAGTAGAGGACGGTTTTTCAAGATGATTGTATAGTAATATTTCTTTTAGTAGGTGGAGGATTCCCAGCTAAGGGATTCAAAGGTGGAGGTCTTGAAAGGATGATTAATTTTAGTGATTACATGCTAGATGTTCTAAGGATATAAAGACCAATTTTTTATTATAGGGAAGTATTTTCATTCCATGGATGATACATTAGATGGTTCTCCATGACATCCATATTTCTCTATAGGTGGTACATCCCGGTATTGAAGAATATGTATCAATCATTGAGAGGTCAATTTTTTGTCCCAAGTTAAAGCAGGAAGTTCCAAAGTTTGTTTCATGATGATTTTTCTTATATAATGTGAAGTCTGAGTACTATATTTTCATTGGATTTATATAGCTATTAGATATTCCATAGTGGAATTGGGGTAAAATCCAGATGGACTATGTTACTTGTTTACCTTGAGAATAGTGAGGATATGATGTTATATGGGTGATAATGGATTTTTCTTATGAAAATAGCATGCCAAATAGAAATCTGGGAGTCGATCATTAGAGAGGTTTCTTGAAGACAGTATCTGGAGGAGGATGTGTGAATCCAAACATTGACAAGATGTACATCTCTGATTGAGGACCTCATTTCACCTCTAGGGTGTTGATATTTCTACAAAATGACTTATTCACTTATTGATACCATTGAACTTATTATCATCCATATATAGAAGACCAGAATGATCGAACTATCTAGACTCTTGAAGTCATGTTTTTATCTTGTATCCTATATTTTGGAGGTTCATGGATGAGTTATACACAATTTGATGATTTTTAATACCATAATAATTTCCACTCCACTATTGGTGTGGCATTGTTTGATGCTTTATATATACGATCATGTCATTATCCATTTTTATAGAAACATTTGGAAGATATAGTAATTCACATGTTGAAACTGGTATAAATAATGGCAGATATTATATATGTAATTCACAATATGAGGATGGAAAATTGAAATTGTTAGAAAGACTATAAATATCATAGGCAGAGTCCTCTATAGATCAACATAGGATATCACATATTCTCACCGGAAACTTCTCATCAAATTCTATGATGTTTTAGTCATTATAATAATATTGTTTCCCACATTGTTGGGATAGTTGAGGTGATGAATCATGATGGTGTTTTTGTGTATATACTAGAACTTCCAATGAATATGAAATTGTTACATGATGTAGTTCACATGTTGTATCTTCATCATTATCTTCATACTGAATCTCATTTTATCGACTGGGGTTATGTAGATGTTTATCATGATTAAAACAGTTAATATCATTCTATAGTTGTCTATGAACTCTATGAAATGATGATTCACTGGCATGCTATTACATTGGTTCGTGTCTTGTGGACAAACATTAGTATGGAGGAGAGTTCCTGGGAACATGAGTAATATATTCTCAGTCACTAGCTTAATATTTTTATTGTTTATCTCAAATCATAAAATATTTTTCTCATGGGTATTTTGACATTTACGGTTTATGAGATGGTTTATTATTGTTTCTTGTTGTTTCATTAATCTTACATGGTAGGTATATCCCCTGGGAGAGTGTTTATGAATTAGTTGATAGTGTTGTGTGATTTTTGGTTGGTTTCCTCTGATGATGTAATTTAGATACTGTGATGGAGATATCATCAAGAGGTATATGATGAGGTGTATATCTATATGGCACCATTCTATTTACTCTCTAGGATTGGTTTTTATTTCATAAGGATTATAATTGTTTGAGAGGTATTTGA
The DNA here is from genome assembly GCA_963277665.1 of Viscum album. NCBI lineage: Eukaryota > Viridiplantae > Streptophyta > Magnoliopsida > Santalales > Viscaceae > Viscum > Viscum album. Next base: position 900,380,712 of record OY728138.1, read on the forward strand.
TTTTAGTTCCTAGATCTATGTAGTCTGGCCCCTTTTGTTTTTTTTGGGCAATGTGGTTTTCATAGGATTCCTAGAATAAATCTAGAGTTATTAGATACAAAAACACATGATTTTTAGAGAATAAATTATGTGTAATTGGGGTTCACTTCATGTATGTGTTGTTCATATCATATGAAAGGCTTGATCATGGTGTGCGACATGATGAATATTTACATGGTGTTAAATGATATTAGGTTATATCTTTTTCCATGTTATCCAAAACCAAAAATTTACATGGTGTGTAAATATATAGATTCAATGTTATTACCCTTTTCATTTCATTTATAATGTGGGAAATGGATCGAGTGATCTCAAACCCAATCCCCCTTGCAATGATTCTAGGTGATCTAGCTTCTCTCATTTGTAGATTTTGGTATTCCATCGTAAGGGTTTGATTTATTGCTTTATATCTTAAAAACATAGTGATCCATTGTGAATTTATTAATCTTTTTCTATAGGTTTTCCATTTAAATGCCTCAATTTCTGTCAATAGTTATATCTATGCTCTAGATCATGTTCTCCATTGATCGAATATGGGGTTATTTCCATGCTTTTTTGTATGAAATATTTTGGAGATCATAATTTCATCATGGGAGAGGTGATCAAATATCCACAGTTTTGGATTATTCTCTATTGAAGTACAATGGCACCTTTGAGGATGGGGAGTTATTTAATCTCTATTTATTTACCTACAATCCTAAATTGATCATGTTTTGTTCCATTCATTGGATTTTAAACTATTCTAATAATGATTCAATCAAATAAATAAATACATGGTTAGCAATCACATGTTGATATGCTTTATATTATGGTAGTGGTTTCCAACTTGATTGAAAATATAGTGTGATATGTATCATATTCATGGTTAAGATAATCTTATTCTTTGAGTATCATGTGGTAATATGGTATGGAAGTTAAATCCAGAATGGATAGGTAATTAATAGTATTAATAAATAAATAAATGTATTGTTTGAAATTGGTGTTTCTTTTATTTTGATGATAATCAAATTGATTCAATTCACATGCTCAATTAAATTTGATCATCGATGTTTTAATGAAATTGGTAATTATTGTGAAAAATGAGAATGATTTTCTATGATAATATAAAAACAAATGTAAATTGAGAATTGTATTTATCAAATTTGGATGAAACTGTTTTGATACTAGGGAGAATGATTAATCTCTCTTATGATCATTATGGCATGATTCAATTGGTTTCACATAGTTGTAACCAATGAATATTTTATTTGTTAATTTAATATCGATTAACAACCATTTTGTGATAATGATAATTTCAAGGTCCTATGATTTAATTTTTTTGGGAAGCATGAGTGCCCTGAGTTTTGATTCATGAGAGGTTTTTCATATGTTATGTATAAATTCCTTTTTAGGTAATATATTGACATATTGGCTATTCATGTTTATTCCTACATGTCTTATAATATGGTCCATTTAGGATCCTCACAATGTTATGTGATATGGGGTGGGGATTCCTCAATGTGATGTGATCTTGTTATATATGTTCTTGGGATTACTAATGAGATATGTAGGTAGAAAAGACAAGCTGAGATGGTTATAGTTGATACCTATGATGGTGAGATGTATCGATTTATGAATGGTGGTTTTGGGGATGGATCCAAATATGAAGTAATGGGTTGATCTTTTAATTACTCATTGATGTGATGGTAATATTTGGGATGATTTACATTAAATATATCTAATGGCTCAAGGTCAGGTTTCTTGTTTTATAAACATTATATTCTTCTCTGATTGAGGTAGATAGATGTGTGTGGTTTTATGTTTCTTCTTTTTGGTAGACTAGAGTGTTTTTCCAAGAGTACATAGTTTATATAATGATGATAATAATGAAAAAATAATTCTTATCGCAAAAGGTTAGTGTTGATGGAATGAAGCTATTAATATGATGTTATTCTTGAGAAACCATGGCCTAAGATTGTTTTATTATTAGAGGGAACATTTTTTAATATTATGTATATTGTAATGTATAGTGGAATAATAATAATGGTTAATTAGTTACTAATTAATTAATTAACAGGAGGAAATGATAAAAAAATAAATATGTAATTAATTTATCTCGTTAAAATCATGTTATATTATAGAATATTTGGTTATTATAGTAACTGATGGGAGTCTGATCAATGTTATCGTCAGTTGAGTTTTTTGAAAAAGATATTCCTATATTTTGGTTATGAGGGATATTATATTATATATATTTTATGATTTTATATTCTTCTAGTCCCATTTCAGTTAGTTTGAATGACACCTAGTGGACTATAAGAGGTTGTTTTCCCTCATATCCCGGTGAAAGGATGGATGGCTGATAACCCCCTATATACCATAACTCTCCCATTGTTAGTTACATGTATAACCTTCTCTAGTGGGAACAGATGAACACATAAGGGGTTTTCGGAGCTAGGGTTTTCCCCACCGCCGCCTTTGTCCGCCGTGGTGGATCTGCAATGAATTCTTCCGGCATTATCTGTTTCATGTTTGTAGCCCCCCCCCACTGTGGTTTCATGCACAGAATATGTAGTTCTTTAGTTCATAATACTCGGGTATAAGTCCAGTTTGCGTCGAGGATGCTTTGTTCGCTAGCTCACTCTTTGGAGCATTCATGGGATAATGGTTTCTGGTGGCGCGGCGTCATCCTGGTTTGTCGAAGCTTGAAGGTTATGGTCCTGACATGATGGATTGAATGCATCAAAGGTTCATGGTGGTCTTCTCCATCCGGAATGTTGGCATTGATGGGATTTGATTAGTTGATCTATCTCATCCGGGCTTGGTGATGGGTTCTCTCTCTCAACCCTTCTTCTTCCTTCTCAATTTTGGATTCTCCTATTTCTGTCCTTCGATTTCTACATCTTTGTGATGTTTTTTTGGATTAATCTTCTCCGAGAATCTCGTTGTTTTGTGTTGATTGATGGTTCAACCCCTAGTCTCTTTCTAGGGTTTTATCCCCTCATATCACTTTTATTTTTTGGTATTTCCCAGGTTCATTCAAGGGTCCATTCTCGTTTCTTCATTATCATTCTCGGTGGTTTTGGGTTATCACCATTTGAGGAATTGTTTCTATTTTTCTTGTTCGATGTTGGTGTTGTATGGTGAAGCTGTGACAATTTTGGGCGCAACTTGTGTTGTGATGAGGATGGATGTAGCAAAGGTGAGCATCGACTAGATGGTGTCAGGACAGATGGTGGTCCGTTTGTTGCGATTTCTCCAGTGATGGCAAGGTTGAGTTCGATTCCATCGTTGATGATGATGACGGTAGGCTGGGACGTGACTGATGGTTCTTGTGGGTCCACGGGCTGGCTCGTAGTCTTAGGATCCCTTTTGAATTTTGAATTTTGGAATTTTAAAATTGATTATTGTGCATTAAATTTTGGATTTTGTGGGCGGGATTCTTGTTGTGGGTGGTAATGGGGTTTGCATGGATTGTACTGGTTGACTTTGTATTTGGTTCACACTTACCTTTTTAAAAGTGTCATTTGAAGAAACAAATATATATTGGGAGTTACAGGTATATGTATTCAATGAGGTCAGTTTCCATAGATATTTGTATAGAGGGACGTGATCACTTATGGTAATGTCTCACATAAGTATTATCTTATGTAGTATAAAAAATTTTATTATAGGAATGATGTTTATATGTTGTGATTAATGGAGATTCTTACATGATGTATTGGATATAATGTCTTGAGGTATACTACTTGATGTTTGAGACACATTATATGGGATTCAATGGATCTATAAAACTACCTTGAACTTATATTTAGTGACATGATATGGGACGATGTGATGATGTGATGAATGATGTGAACATTGGGATTTCATTACTAGGAGACTTTGTTATTGTATAATTTTAGAGAGACATTTCTCTTGATGTGCGACATTGGGGTGCAACAGAATACCATTGATGAAGTTTTTGTGAGGTACAATTTTTGTTTCATTACAATATAATATCGTCTATCATGTTCAACACTAGATCTGAGTTATCTATGGTGTGGTTCGGGACATATTAAACATGTTTAGCTGTTTCGTTAATTTCACCATTGTTAACTTTTATTTACCATGGGTTTTTTATCATTTGAGTTAGAGTATTTGGGGAGGATCCTACTAAGTATACATTTTTTATATCCTTATATTTATAAAAAAAAATCGTCACCTTTTAGAGCACATTATAAATGGAACTTGATGTTAATAGCTTATGATTTTATAGGACCTCTATGGGATTTATAATCGATGACATCCTTTATTTTTTATACATTTATTGAATCATTAAGTTGTTATTGTAATCTAGGACATTTCATGTATTCAATTAGGATATATATATATATATTACATAGTTTATTTTTATCAATATTATCTCCATTTACTGCATGTTTGGTTAGTAGGTAATGCCTCCAAATAGAATCTATAATATGCCATATGTGCTAGTCCACTATCTGGGGCCTACAAGAGGTGGGACTTGAGTAGTCACTTTGTCTCTCACCTCATTATTGTATGTTTATGGGGAGGCATCATGACACCATATATGCATTATATAGTGATTATATTCATATTTCATTTATAAAATATACAATTAAAAATTAGTTTTAAAAATAAAAACCTTCATTCAGAAATAAAAAAATTCAATAAAAGAATTTACTATAAAATATATAGAAGATAAATTTATGATAAAATCATTCAATGTAATTGTTTTTAGATATTGTAATATTATCAATAATTTTAATGTTTTTCATTTGTGAGATGGTTTGAAATCTTATTTTCATGTTTTCCGATCCACCTCCCTTATGTGTTTCATGAGTTCATGAATTTTTGTTTCATAATTTTTTTTTTCAATTTATGTTATATATATTTCCTTTTATATTTTTATTTAATTTCATATACATAAATCTTCATGTTCATATCAATTATCTTCATCTAAAAATATTTTGTATAATAAGCTAGATAATTGCAGTGATTACAATATATGAAGTTAAATTTGTTTAAAATTTGTATGTTTCGAAAATTCTTATCGAATCCCTCTTCCAAAATAAAAGCACCTACCTATAATACCTATTGTTGGAAGATTATTTTCTTCACTATATGAGATACATTAAATCTATATCTCACTCTAAATGATGAAAAAAATGTATATTGAAACTTAGGTATAATGTAAATAATGATTGAAATTATATGGATATGTTCTGTTATAGAAATAACTATTCTGTTAAATATTTATATACAGGATGAAAATAAATTCATTGAACTCGTATTCTAAAATTCTCTAACAAATATAAAAAAGAGTTATAATAAAAAATAAGATATATATATAGAAATTATGAATATAGAAATTATGAATATAGAAATTATGAATATAGAAATTATGAAAATACTAACAATTAAAAAAATTACTATCAAAATTTTATCAATTCAAAATGACTTATTTTTATTACCCAAAGAGGATGGAAAATTTTTAACCTGATGTTAGGTACCTTCATTTTGAAGACCATTTTTTCCTATTTATTAATCTCATAGGATATGATCAATATACATATCATTGAAATAACTTCTTCAACCTAATTAATCAATATATCATCCAGTCCCAAAAATAGCTCAATCTCATCAGATTATAAAGAATAACTTTCACTCAAAGACTATCTTCAATAAAAAATATCACATATTTTAAAATTAAAATAGGAAAATATAAAAGTCTTTATAATGAAACCTCATACATAAAATACTCTTATAAAATTGTTCTATACAAGAATATATTGAGATTCTCTCAACGGAAAAATGTTGTTCTTGAATGAAATCCATACAATCCAACGACTTTAGTAATAATATTTGTTTATTGGTTTCTTTTTAGACATATATTATCGGAGTCACAAATTCAATTTATTGGTTTATATTTACAAAACCATGCTTCTATAATTATATTTTTGTTATTAATTGCAACAAAATATGAAATAACTCATAAACATATACTGATCAAATCATGTACCTCTATCATCTTATATGCTAAGAACTATAACAACCATTATTGTCAGGGGAAATTAACCGCATCATATGATATGTTCACTAGAATCGAAGGTCTAAATAATCCAACACTATGTTATTCCAAATAAAAAATGCACCAAAAAACATATAGTTAATTAAAATATATCATGAGTGAGTTTTGATTTCTGACATATATAAATAAAGTGTCAATTGAATTAAAAAATTAAAGGGATTGAAGTCCATGTATTATTCTCATAATCATATTCAGTTATTGATTTAGATTTTCTATAATATTAATATATATATATATATATATATTTCACTATTCGTTTCTGTGTAATTTAATGTTATACTATATTCTAAAAATGGTATATTTTTATAATTTATAATGGTCAGGGAATAATTTCAATTTTCAGAAACACTTATTTAATTTGTATTCATGAACAATGTGTTAATAATTACAACAATATAACCCGGAATGAAGAAAAACATGTAATTTCTATACACTTAAAAAATAAATGTGAATTATTTATACTTATTTAATAGATGAAAACAACCATGAAAATTTTACAACATAATGGGATATTAAGAACCAAATCACAAAAGAATATACATGGTAATGAAACAATTCCTAATATAGACTAAAAAGTGATATGGATCCCCAATGTCTGAAGACTAGATCAAGAGAATAAACAAAAATAAGAGTGATCAACTATTCTACAAAAAAATATCCTCATAATATAATATAGGATATAAAATATTAACATGTTTATATTAGAAAATCTAAAAATTTTAGAAAACCTGATGAAGAGAGGATACGTGAGTTAAAGGTAGGTATGTAAACCCGTGTAACTAGAAGAAACCATCAATACACCAGTATGAAAGTTCCATGCAGTAAGCAGATATCATGTCCCTCTAATAACATCGAACAACTAATATTCACTAATTTATAACATTATCCAACTCCAGGTGCTGATTTCCCTTTTCCAAAACCATATATAAGTAAATATAAAAATTTCTCGATGGAAAAGGTGTGATTACAAAACAACCCATAGTTGGTTCTCACTATGAATTTATAATGAATTTTACAAAAAATCATCGATATTTTATAAATATTAAACAAAATTGTTCCTTGAAATATATAAATTATTCATTTAAAAAAACATCCAGTAAAATTTAATTGAAAACATAAAACATGTTTGAAATTACATTTCCATCAATTAATGAAAAAATAATGATCATTATATGAAGTCATGAATAAGAATTTAGATAAAAATAGACATGAGTAAATCAATTTATATAATTCAACAAAAAATATAATAAATTTCATTCACGTAACAATGGTTATTAGATATAGGGTTTTCATTTTATAAGGATTATTACACATCATAGTGATGTTTGCCTCAATGTTTTCACACACTCATGATATCATCAATCATCGGGAAATATAAGTGAATCCAATGAATATTCTCATAGACCTCAACATTTTTTATTTATTGTTTTCATCATCAATATATATCTACGAAGATATAATAAATCCATAACATGTTTAATACCACCCAAATACATAGGTACCTATATGAATTTGGGTAAATCACTATTAATGGGGCCATCATTGAAATCAATCGATCCTAATAAATTAAAATAGTAATTTCAATTGTCCCCCATTTCAGAATTCAATGAAATGAATTAATTTTGAAATATCCTTGAAAAAAATGGATTGAGTCAACATCTCATGTCATTCATTTCAAATAATATCATTTTCAATTATATTTCATTTCATTCCATTAATCTCATAAAAATAAAACTAAATACATTAATTTAAAACGATGGTCATTTTTCCAAAAATAGACATTATGTTTCAAAAATAATTTTCCAAATGAATTCATTACACACATACACCATTCTATATCAACCATTCACCAAGGGAAATAATTAATTAATTATAAATTTATTGTATACCCTATATAAAATAAATGTTTTAGGGCTAAAAATTTTATGAATTTATTTACGAAACAACCTACCACAAAAATGATAAAAAAATCACCTTCATAAGATCATATAGGGGAGAATTATGTAATATACAACTCGATGGAGATTCCATGAATAACAATTTATCATGTCAAAACTAAAATCCAGAAAAATAGATGATGATTTATTTCTCCCAATTGAATAAATAATGGTTTAAATATGAATCTTTGATCAAATCATTGTTAAAATTATTTTATGAGAATATTCACATCAACCGACACTTTTATCTATTATGTAAGGGGTCATGAAGTGAAAATTTCAACTCTTGAGATCCTCCTATGTGTTTTACATTTAATGAAATTATACGGAGGAGATTCCTAAATAAATAGGGGAATAAATAAAATTAATAGTCACCATTACACTATTGTTTCTTGGCTCTGTCGACCGAATTGGCTGGATGATTTCCCCAACAGGATGAGTTGTGGTGTTCGGTAAAATTCATATACATTAATAATTCCCACCGATTTACTAGTTTACATTCACCTATGATCTGGTGGGATTCCTCTACCTAGTCAATACATTAAGTACAATGCCTGGCCCATTGGAATATCCAATTATATGTTGATGGACTCCCACAACTAGACATTAGAGTTCCTATAGGACATCTCTACTTCCATCCCACAACCATGTAACATACATCCCCTCGTCATTGGCTTAGAAGTAAGTAAAATGTTTCATGGTTGTAGCTAACATACCGAAGTCCCGAAAGGATATAAATAAATTCCATGGGATTCATCAAAAAATGGAGGGATGAATTGTCTGTACAAAATAAAACAAATTTAACAGATTTCCATAACCACACAAACCACTATACAATGCAAAAAAAGGGATTCGTCCAACTCAAAGTATAACGAACTATAAAAAAACCTAACCAAATCAATGTAAAAATAAAATACTAAAATATTATAATAATTCAAAGTTGAAGATGAAACCAAAATAATTAACAAATTTTAACATCTCATGTTTTATGATATGAAATTTTTGTTATATTAGTATCCTGATTCATTTTTATTAATATCAATATTAATAAATCAAAATATAATTCTTATTAAAGTATCAATTATGAAACTATAAAACAAGAATTTATAGACTTTAAATTTTATGTTATAATATTATTATTTTCATGAATAATTATTTGAATTTAGATTATGATTAAAAATCATAAATACAGGTTTTTATAATCATTGTATTATATTTTAAATAAAATTTTAATATAAATATTTTTATTTTGTTATTTTTTATAAAAAATTAAAAAATATTTTAAAATTATAATAAATAATTTCTACATATCTTATGAATAATAGTAGAAATATATTTTAAAATATTAATAATTTTTCAAACTCAAATGATTATCATTAATTTGATAGAATAAAATTTTTTAAAAGAACATTTTTTTGTCAAATAACTTTTTTAATGAATATAAATTTTTATTAATAATAAAATTATAAGAAATCTATGTTTAATTAATAATAATGAATTATTTATAATTATAAAATTCATAAGATAATATAATGTTGTTAAGATTTTTAAATTTTGGGAAGAAAATTATATAAATTTATATTACAACAATTAATGGTTATATATTTTACTTGAAATAAATTATATTTTAAATTAATTGTATTTTAACTATTATAATTGTCGAATTTATATATATTATTATTATTAATAAAATATATGTATGAAATTATGAATTAAAAATAATATATTATTAAATGATAAATATATAATAATAATGAAATTTATTAAATTATCATTATGAAATAAAAAATTGTAAATCGAAAAAAATAGAAATGAGATATAAAATGATAATTATGTTAAAAATAATTAATATTAGATATTAAGACAATAAGAAATCCTGAAACAAATTCTAGGGAAATGATTTTGAATACAGACAAGTACAAGCACAAGAATGATTAAGACCATATTGAGGTTTCAACTACCAGATGAACACTAAGTATGATGGTTATTTGATGGTAGGAAAGTGATATCTGATTTTAATGAAGTTTAAACTAACAATATGGATCTAACACTGAATGAGGATTGATTTTTTGAAGCAGTTTCAGACTCAATAGTAGTAAATGTAGAACTGAGATCTCATCATCTTCCACCCATGATTGATTTGACGATCAAAGGTAGTAGTAATTGTTTTGTTTCATGGTGTCAAGTCATCCCATAGATTCCTTTTTGGGGATCTTTTTTACATTAGTGACATCTGAATATTTTTCCTCTTATGTCATAACTATATATCCTAGGTTCACCATTTAATTATATTTATATTTATATTGTATTGTTTTTGATGTATATACTATTTTTCTATTGGTGTGAGATTGGAATATGGACATAAGTTCAGTTTTAATAATATTCATATACAAATTGAATTGAATATATATATATATATATATATATATATATATATATATATTCTATTTCATTATCTCGAATGTGTTGGACCAATTTGATTTTAAGTATATTAAGAACATAGCAAACACCAATGTTCGTTCTATATTTTTCAATGTTTCAAATCCTCTTCTGATATTCGAGTTAATGTGATATATATATATATATATAATTTTACAAATATATGATTATTATTACTTTTCATGTCAAAAAAATTTTCTTACTCTTTCATGACCATGGAATTTTGTTTTCTACTTAAAAAACATCAATACTACAAGTATTACTAAAAATTGTATAAAATAAGAATATTTTGAATTTCCCATCATTTTAAAATAATACAAACCTTTTAAGTGAATCTAAATGTATATATTTATATATAGGAAATCTAAACTAATTATATCTAAAGATGATCAAACATGGATGTCTAAAACTCTCTCCATCAAATTTTTCATAAGAAACCAATATATTCAGCTTCCTGTAGTAGATTGCATCGATTCATTTTGAGGATATGGAAGTTATTATTTATTTATTGTTACATTTTTTGTTATAGGAAGACGTTTGTATTTTAATAATTTTTAATTTATGGATCTGATGAATTAAATTATTTGAGGAATGGTTATTTATTATTTATTTTTAATATATCAAAATTATTTATCATGTTGAAATGTGTATGACTTTATGTTAATTAATCAATTAAGAATTATGATTTTATTCTTTTGAAGAAATTAAATTTTTATATATAATTAAAAAAAGTAACAAAAATTGTTTTATATTTTATAACATTATAATTAAATATTATTTTATTTTATTAATATGAGTAGTTATTATTTCATGGTATGAAATACCTAAAAACCAATTGCTGTTATCATTTAATTTAATGAATAATTTATTTTATTAATGAATTCCACCAATGATGATATGCACATATTTTATAAATGTTCCCGAAAAATCTTGCACTTTTATATAAGTAATTATTTTAATTTTTATATTATTCTTATTTATTTCATTTTTATATAACAGTTTATCATTGTAACGTTGTATTATCTAGCCCATTTGTTTTTAAAAATTTGAACTTATTCAATGAGAAGATGTTATGGGAATATATTAGTCAATCAAAATAATTTATGTTTGATATTGATTTTTTTTGGATTATTAATGATAAAGGAAGTGCCTCTAAATCTGTTTTCTATAAATTTGGAACTTGAGTTTCAAATGATATGATAAGGTATTAGGATAAAACCTCTGAATTTAATGGGACACATTCCTATATGTGATTTTGTTCATGGAAAAATGAATTTATAAAGGTCTTACAAGTATCAACATTAAACAATAAACGATATTTTTTTCAATAGTTTCAAAAATATAACCCCATGTTTTATTGGAAGAAATATTTTAATTTGGATGTTAAATTTTTCCATGAAATAATAATTACTTTTAAATGTTTATGGGGAAATTAATTTTTATTTTTTAAAAACCGTTGTAGAATCTATTTTTTAAAATTGTTTATTTATAAAATTTTTCAAAATATATTTATTATACATCAATGAAATTTATTTATCCAAGGTTTAAAACCCCATAATAGAAAATTTAATTCTATTTGTATTTACTAAAATGTATTTCAAATGTTTTTTTCGGAATTCAAGTAGATATTTTGTTCATATAATGATTTATTACACATGAAGAAAACATGGTAATTGAATAATTATGGAAAAACATTTTCAGAAATTAATGGTTTTTTCTAACAGTACAAAACCTAAACAATAAATGGTCTTATAATTAAAAATTATTATATACTTTTAAGTTATATTTTTGGAAAATATACATATAATTTTTAGTACTAAATATAGATTTGGGGGTTTGGGAATTTATATAAATACTCCAAAAACATAAACTTCACTGATCCCATCATTCTCCAATTTATAACTCCAGAGGATGTTCCTAATGAATCAGGATGAAAAACTAAATAAATGATATACTTTTCCTTTACTCGTGTCCTAATATAAAGTATTTATAAATGCACTAATATTATCACAAAGGGGGTGAGTATAAAACACAGTAGGATTTCATCAAATAAATTCTATTGAAATTCATCTGGTGTTGAACATGATATCAAATTTATATAAAACAATATTAAATAGTGTATATCCAAACCAAAACCATCCCAATGAAAACAGTTTTCTATGAAAAGTATCCATAAAAGTCATTCAAACCATTTCTTAAAGTCATTGGGCATAATCCATTGCATTTTTTGCAAACACACACTCACACAGACACAATCGTTTAATCACCATCAATGGTGGAACTTCACATCCATACAAATTCACTTGATGGTGGAACCTCATGACCATCACTGATCCCATTAATCTCATTCCCAACAATAATTTCCTAAAAACTATGACAAAGAAATTGTACAAAATCATTTTAATGAAAAAATAATTTTACAGATAACATTTCCAAAAAAAATACATAAATCCAACGTCATGTTTTAAAATACTAATTTTTTAATTATGACACAATCAGTCTTCACAACAAACAATTTTTCACAATTCAAAAATAAATCATTGAATAAGGTTTCTAGCATGCCTTTGAGATTAATTGCATAAATAAAATAATAAATTACCTATATTTTTAATCAATCCTTCATGTTCAAGCAATGTTTAGTCAATAGTTAAGTAAAATACCTCAAAAAAATTGGTGAAAATGATGAAAGAGAGAAATTATCAGAAAACCAGATTGAAATTCCAATAACCCACCTTATATCATGTCCTCGAAAATCATCACAGCAATACCCAATCATGATTGGATTCAAATGACATAGACCTACATGTAGAGGATTATATCCATGATCACAATAGATGGATGAGGATAAAAACCAAGGAATGCAACCATGAATAAGAAGTTATTAAGTAATATGGACTTCAACTCAAAAATATCAACTAATGGATCACTCCTGGAATTTTGGAGAGGATTTCAACACCCTTTTAAAGAATTGGAAATTTTATTGGTGATGAATTAGAGGATAAATTGAGGTTAATGGCTAATTCATATTAGATCCACAATTTAAGGTTGGACACATGAAAGTTTCAGGGCTACCCTGCACATTTTTGGAATCCATGTGGCCGTTACTTCCTTAATAAATCCCTTTCACATAAAGTGTGAATAGATAGACAAACCATGTGGCAATAATGCTAAAACCCCTATTCTAATTTCTACAGTTTCTCCTAGCTGGATGAAATGTTTAGGGATGCCATGTGATGGCCATTTTTTTACCCAAGTCCCACTATTTCACATTACACATTATTATGGAGGTGTTTCATGATCTCAACTAATTTTGGCCAAACCATAATCCTCCAAAAACCCATATAAACAAGTTAAAATACCACCAAACCTTCCCAAACATGACTGACAGAATTTATATACTTAATAAATTAATTATTGTTTAATTTCCTAAAAATGGGGGTGTAACACACAAGTTGGCTAGTGGCCTTCACCATCCAGATGATCGACCTCATGTAGCTACATTTGATACAATATCATGTCCAAAAACAATATAATGTCCCAAGACCAAGTACGACCCTCTATAATGAGATTCAACACCACCAAATTTCTTCTAGTGGATCATTAAAATCAGAGACTACTCCAAATCAATGGAAAAACTAGAGATCAAATTCATAAATTAGAATCTAAACATAAATGATGGTTTATATCTAAAAACTATAACAATATGTTTCTATTTTCCCATCATAAATGAATTATACCCCTTAAAATCTATCAAAGAATAATCCTTATCAAATATATGAGGCAATTTTTCTCTCATTAGTGCCACATCCTCCCATTTCTCATGTGAATTAGAACCATGATTCCCAATCATCCAAACTAATGGTATATATTTTTTCTTAGGAACATTTATATGATAATCATAAATTCAACATGTCTTCTCAATTCATGAAAAATCTGGTTCCACATCATATTAATACCATTTCAAGATAATATATGTGTCATATATATATATTATATGATATAACACAGGTAAAATGTTTTAGATTGGAATCATTTGTGTTTGAAAAAAAAATATAATTTACAATAACAATTTGGTCAACTACATAAAATAGTCCCATGTAACATAGTTCTATCATTCCCTACATTCCAATCCAACTATGATCCAACTATCTTGAAATTCTCAATAACACTAGGTCACCATGAAATTACATAAAATGTAAAAGTTGACAACTAATGTTTGATTTATACTAGATCTTCATTGTTAAAATTCCTTGAAGAATTAAATTAATTATTTCAATAATATATTTAAATAAGATAGTTAAAACTTGAAATGAGTCCCCAAAATCGAACCAATAATTAGATTAATTACTAGTCTAGTGATATATGAAATAAAATGGTTTGATCTTTGTGGACAATTGGTAGCTCTTAATGTATGAAAACATGACCTGTCCCAACTGAAAATACCAAACTCCTACAAAAAAGGACCCAAGAAGATACCATGTCCTTAGAAACATGAATATCCCATTCCATATTATAATCTTCCTAAAGATGGTAGAATATTCTCATAATTAATTGGGATCCCATCACTTTATAGGGGCCTCTATAAAAATGAGAAGTGAAATGATGATCCCCATTGAATAGTATGATAGATTAAACACCGTGTAATCTGATTATCCCATTCACATATAGATTTCACTTGTTCTCACCATTAGGCATATCATATATGGAAAAAATTTGTATTATTTTGTTAATCATCCAATAAAATTCAATAAAAGATTTTTTCTTTGAGGATTACAAAAAATAATAATAATGTTCATTGATATCTTTTCTACATCAGTATCGACAAATGGATGGGTTGATGGATAACTGGGAGATCATAAATATCATCTTTAATATATGGATATGTTTAATTACATGAATGAAAAATTAGTAATATCAGGTCTTATTCCTTGGAAACTATAAAAAATACCTCATGTAATAAAACATATTATTAGTAAAATAGCGTATGACTAGTGGAAACTAAGGAAATCTCCCATCACAACCTTGCACAAATTCATTTGAATGAGAAACTTATTTTAGAAGAATATGATACCCTCTTAACATTGATAAAACCATATAATGGTGAACCAAAATATAAATAACACACAATTCATTAGAACTCATCCTTGATCTCATTTTCTTAGGGAATTATATCATGAAATGAGGAATCCTAATAAACTCATGAATACCAAACCACTGTATCAACCTAAAAAACTATAATGTTTATAAAAGTAATGGGATATAACTAATTTGATTCCCCAAATATTTCTTTCTTGTCTAGGGGTGGAATTTATCTACTCAATGAATCATAAATGTCATTTACTTTACCCATTGTATGGTAAATGATAGTATTATTTGATTACATGTACTCTGTTAACAATTTCAAATATAGGAGAAAATATTTTTATGAGAAGATATATCTCAATATTTTACTAATACAATATAACATAAACCATAAACGAAAAGGTTTTGAGTCAGACTATTTATATAAATTATCATCATTTTGAGTTTAAGATCATACACTTGATTATTATTATCGTAATGTTGAAGTTGGTGATATCTATAAGATTCAATGTGATCACTATACAAATGGGAATAATACAATACCCAAACGGATTCATAATAGAAAAAAATATCACGAAGGCTATATTTTTTATCATTAAATGAAAGAAAATATGTCAAAAGTTAATTTGAATTATCATAGACAACTAGAAATCCCAAATACCAAAAAACAATTTCACACTTTGGATTGTGTGAATTCATTAAAGAACATAAAAATGAGAATACAATAAAAAATGTATTAATACCCAAAAAATCTCCACAATATATAAATATAAAATAAAATATATGTATACCCCTTCGTAATTAAGTCAATCACCTTCATTGGAATATTTAAAATAACATATTTGAAGACCACAATCCCAAAATATATACCACCTAAATTGAGAAAATGTATTTAAAATAATTTGGAATAATGATTGTGATTTTTATTATTTCTAGAACACATGTCAACTAAAACACATGATCCTATTTACAGAAGGATGTAACATATATTAAATCAACAAATTCCAATTAAAAATAATTGATATACTTGTAAAAATATCATGCTCATCAGTTCCATTAACACTATTTCAAAATATGTGATCCCAAGAGGCATAAAAAATTAATCATAATTTTCATTCACACCCCGTATTATTTTATTAAAGATGCCCAATTAAATGTTTCTAATATGGTGAAAATATGAGAGACCTACAATTTTTTTGAACCATTAAAAAATATTTATTCATTAAAAAATCATCAATTTAGGCCAAATGATATTTATCTCAACCATTATCCAATTGATCATTCGGTAATCATCAAAATGATTTATCATTCATTGGTAATTCTTGGAAAAACATGACTGAATGTGGTATAGGTGATAGACTAGGGAGAATGAATTCTATGGACATTAATTCTTAAAATTAATTCCTTAATTAGTTTTTTCCAGTTAGTAACATTCGAAAAAATGGAAGATAAATATGTTGTTTATTGGGTTACATGTGAATGATAAATTCGACAATACTAAATGGTGATAAACCATACATTTTTAAAGGAAACACATTGGAAATCAAGACATCTATTAGAAAAAGAACACCATTCAATGATTCACAATATACATTAAAATAACACATTATTATCATCTTATAAAAAACCATGAGAGGATTACCAACTCAACTCAAACCTAGTTTCCATTATCTATATGATACATGGAACACCGCATCGAGTGTAGTAATGAAGCTCCATTAATGATAATAGTCAATGTGTGATTTATGATAAATGAGACAATCCATCCTAGTAATTACATTAATGTATTCAATAAATTAAATGTCCCATACAATCATGATTTATATAAAATCACTATAGGGTAATCCAATAACATTCTCTCCCTTGATTATAATATTTATAAAAAATTCTATAAAATACGGAATGAAATCAATATGTAGATTTTATAGTTCCATAAAATTGGAAGAAACAAAAAAATAAGATGAACTGAAGTCAATTAATGTAGAGACTAAAATATAAGCAGTGTAATGATATAAGTCACTATCATAGGACCCATATTATTATTATTTATAGAATCATCCACTACATTAAGAATATTTATTATTGATTCCTATGGATACACACCCAATGTTCATGAGGAATCTGAATATGATGAATATTTCCTTAGAATATTCATGACAATATGACTACATTAACTGGTCATAACATTTAAATGTTTAGGAAAATGACATGATCATCTACATGAGCATAATATATTCTATTTCTCTATCTAGGAATGTTTCGAGTGACTCATTTTCCGTACTAGGAAAACGTATGTGGTCCTTTACCAAAAACTAAAAAATAATAAAAAATAATTTACCATGATTCACTGGAAGAGCTTCCTCCTTGAGGCTAATTCACCATCCTTTTATAATTAATAGGGACACTCAAATGACCACTATTAGTGTTATGAACTCTCATTAATATATAATTACTTTCCATGTAATTTTATACCATAAAATCCCAATCCATAACATCCTTATATGATGTCATATTTAGTAGGTGTCAAATTTGAATCACAATCCTATAGAGTTTCATCTTAACACACAATAAAACCATGGTTATGAAAAGGAAAGGCTCAAATAATTAATTTGGATATTAACTCACAATTTGATTACCAAGTTCATTATTGTTGTATTATATGTAGTTATATAATTAAATTAATTTTTAATGTAAATATTTCATTAAAATAGATTTGATTTATTTTAAATCCCTTCCCATAATCTTCCCTTTCTAAATTTTCAAATCCCACCACCTATTGGTAGTCACTATAAGACTAAAGGTGTCACATTTAAGCATAACTGATTTATGTATTTCGTTGAACTAAAATTTGTTATCAAAATTATTTAACAAATCACCAGCCTCAAAATTATCCTTTGTATACTTTAATGATGGTGTATTCATATAAAGAATGACCAGGGCATGATATCTACTATCATCCCCCTATATTGTATCCATTATAGACTGAAAAGTTACAAGTGTAGTGAGATAAGCCAATAATTAGACCACATTTAAAATATAACCCCAAGGTTATAATAAACACTAAGGTTATCTTTATGTTGTTAATCAATATCTCCCTCACTATATTCTTCAATTTTTTTCTTGGGATCTTGTTATTAGACAACATCCAAAGATAAGAAGGACATGTTAGTCATGATACATGAAACCCTATACACCATGAATAATTATTCACTATGATAACGTCAATATCATATTCAATATTTTGAAGAGGAATAAAATTAATTCATATAACTCCTCATATATATATTTTTTCCAAGAACACATTATTTTTACAAATATTAATGATATGATTTGTCCATGAAATCACTCGTAGCATACTTCTTACCTATAAATGATCTTGTATCGAGTCTAATAAGACTTATGAATATTAATAATTACATCATCATTTATGTATGAAAAAATTTATAAAATAATTTAATGATCCAACCCGAATAACCCATCAAAATGACACCTAAATCAGTCATCATAGGACCAGAAGGGAGTTCCCAAGCCCCTGGGGCAGACAATTAGATGTAGGGAAGGAAAATATACTATATGAGTTGAATAAAACACAATTAAAAATAATAAATACCATGAAAAGTGAAAAATTATAAACATTTAGTACTCCAAACTCCCCTTAATGGAGAAAACGACTTGAAAAAAATATAGGTATAAAAACACCGCTTTCAACCCAGTCTATTAGAATACACAAATAACATGTGAACTCAAAAACTCCTTGAAAAAAGACTTTCTCACATTCCACTTGTCTCCACCGACTCCCAATTACCTCAAATAAAGAACATCAACCATATATGAGTACTAAATAACTCTTTCTTGAACCTTTTACAATAAATTATATAAACAAATTATTGAAGAGTTAGGGTGTGAGAGAAAAATATTGTGAGGATGTTATGATGGATTTCATATTAAAAATATTACTATTAAACCAATTTTTTTTTGTTTTATATAAAAATTGTAAGGGAAATATTTTAAAGATTCATATGTAAACATTTTTTTTCAAAATTTTTTATTATAAATCATAAATTTTTTACCAATGTTTATTTTCATCAATTTATGAATATAGTAGCATAATTATATAAAAAAATGAAAATAAAATTTTTTCAATACCAAATTTAATAAATTATTTTCAACCAATAATAATATTGAACAATTAATTTCATTCATTAAATAATGGTTTTGATATTTGTGGTTAGATTAGTAGAAGGGTCTCTAAACAATAGGATGGAGTATGGATCTTGGAATGCACACACTACATAGTTTTTATATCCTGTTGGGAATAATATAGAATTCCAAATAATAATGTCTCTTACCTTATTATAGTTTAGTTAGCATTATCGTCACCAATCAAATTTTAGGTAGAGCCTATAAATGTCGAGTGCGTCTTCTTATCAACAGAGTAATTAGTCACCCATGTGATAATATTTGAAATTATGATTAGGGGGTTATCACATAAATAAAAAAATCTTAGTCATTTAAAATAATTATTTCAGTCACCCCTACTAATATGATTTGAAAAAAATTAAATTCATTTTAAAAAACCAAGTTTCTAATATATTATTTAACAAAAATGGAAGTGGGTCATTAAATTTCATTTAATTTCAAATAATAAATAATTTCATTACATTCAACTCATAAAAATCATGTTGAAATAATTCATTTAAAACAAATAATTATTATATAAAATTTTAACAGTGAATCATATGAAATTTTAAATTGAATTATTCACAGAAATAAGAAAATACATTTCAACCATTCATTAGGGGGATCAATTAAATATATATAAATGGATAACAAATTTTAAAAAATCAATATTCATTGGATTTAATTTAATGGGAGTTCCTTGTGAAACCACCTACCTAAACAAACATAATGAATCACCCTCATCAGATCCACCAAGGGATACAAATGTATATAATGATCAAGGGATATTGTGGGTTTAAAATTATCAATTAAATACTCATATAAATCAACTACATAATGAATTTTTAATTTAAATGAAAATTTAAAACATGTAATGAAGAATCCATTATTAAATAATGTATAAAATTACATTAATACAATAAGATAATCTATTATAAATTCTATCCTTAATGAAATGAGGTTAGAGATTCGAATTAATAACTTGAGTACCTACTATGAATTATTCATTGAATCGGATTTGATGAAAGAGACTTGGAAATAAACATGATATTAAAAATTGAAAACCGGTTATTATCCTTCTGTTTCTCAGCTTCATTGATATAAATGTACATATTTTCGTGTTCAGTAGAATAGAAAAGATACAATACATAAAACAATTATCTTGAGGGATTCAGATAGTTGGACTATGGGTTAGAAATAATTCGACACCCTGTGGAAACAATACCGGTTGAAAGTGATATTTTTGTAGGAATATTTTTCCACCATCCCACCAAGAGCTTTTTAATTTATGTTAATGTCTATAAGTGGACCTCCTTTAGAAACATTTTCAATAAAACTATTTCCTACCATGAGCTAAATACGCAAATGAATCACAAGACATCGCTAATATGATTCATTACACACCCTCGACCCCTCTAATGGATTCATTAAAAGGAAAAAAGCATGAGTAAATGAAACAAAAAATACATAAAAGTTAAAAAAGAAGGAAAAAATATAAATAATTGTTCATACATAAAAATTGGTAATGAGATGTCACATGGATCATAATGAGAATTCAAATAGAAAAGATTCATTTAAAATAATGCTGCGAGAATCATCATATTCTAAATGGGTACCTAATGATAATTAAATGTATAAAACTATCAAAATAACATATAGTGATCCTAATGGGATGTTAAATGAATAATTGGGAGCTAGTAAATATATATATGTAGTTTTGAAAAACATTGGATGTAAATTCAAAATAATTATATAAATAATTATAATAACAATACCCCACAAAATGCCAAGAACCAAAATGGGGTACCCTAACATGAAAAATAATCAGATACATGATAATCTTTTTATTTTATTTACGATACCCCCAGGGTATAAACTAGTTTCTGAGCATGAAAAAACAGAAAATGGGATTATTTCACCAAAATATTATATTTACCATAAAAGTGATTGAACTAGAACCCAATATTACCACAAAATTATTTTGAAACTTATGTAAAAAAATAACAACCGTATAAAATATTAATAATATATTTGAAAAAAATACAACTAATTATAATAATTTAAGAAATCACCCAAAACACAACAAAAATGACTCAGTATCAAATATATATAAAGGAGTCGTAAGTCAAATTTTTAATTGAAAAGTTATTCTATGTAGATAAAAATTAAATTAATAAAAATATATACTACAAATCTATACATGACACTCTACATATAACCACCTATAACCAAATAAAATTTAGTAGGGAAATCAACATTGAACATGTAGGGACATACCATTATATATATCTGTAAAATCATGTTCCTCATAAAGCCTGAGTTTGTATCTATTGTTTCAGTCTAACAATCCTCGTTTGAACCCAAAAAGTGTTCTACATGAAATCAACAATAAATAATAATAGAATCATGATAATTTTAAAATAAAACATATTTTAATATTCCATTTTTAAAATTTTAAATGGATGTAATATACAAAATGATATCTTATAATTTAGTCATTAAAATATATTTATGTTAAATATAATTTTTAACAGAAATGCCATGGGATTTCAATGATAGCTACATTACATGTTAAAAAAAATCGTGAATCCCAACACTATTGTAACAAAAAAATATAATTCCTTAAATAATATATAACATTATTTAAAATATTCAGAACATCATTTTTAATATAATACAGTTACAATATTTTCTCTATCGAAACATTATCATAAAACTACATAACCTAATAAATGGAACAACAGTATAATAGAATGAATCCACTAGTGATGATTATTAAAATCCCCTAAAATAAATGAATAATCAGTATATATAATTAGACAAAAAATAAAATTAGACAAAAGGATTCACATGGCCAACCTGACCGTAATGAATGAATGAATTCAAGTAGATGATGGAGGAGAACCGTGTTAGAGAGAATGAAACTGTTAGTGATTCATGGATGATTATATAATAAAGATAATAAATGGTAAGAGTCTTTTAATATTACCATACTATCAATACATGAGAAGACTGTACATTTTTTCCACATCATTTCAAAAAATTCCTCCAAAAAAAGTGGTCTGTTAAGAAACACTATGAGGAGATACATTATTTAGAAACATGGTTTATGTAAGATAAAATAACCATGAGAGAACCACATAATTTGTTATACTTTATCTCTAGATACAATTCTCAGTTTTCCCAAAACATGGAAAAACAATGTTATAGGAATAAAATTATAATTTTGTAAAAAAATAAAAAGAAAGGATTATGAAATAATGATAAACAATGAATGTGTATGGTTATAGATTCTTATACATGAAAATGAAAAAATTTGTGTGAAAAATATTCACATCACATCCATTTATGGAATATGATTTCCAAAAAAATATGGGTGATTAAAAAAGTGTTGTGGCCTATAATGAACAAAAATTTAAAATAATATTTCCTTTATGTAAATATTATGTTGTATAACAGTTGCAGTGGTGCCTGAGGTGTAATCCTCATAAGGCTACATCCAGAAAACATGAGCTCAGAACCAAGTAGTGGAGAATTCCTAACATACTATAGAAACAATATAGAAGTTAAATATAATTGGTGGAACATGGTACTATATTATCTTGGGTACAATAGTATTAAAATTCACAAAAGTGACTTCTGGGACATAAAAATTTCATTCAATCCTAGTATATGTGATACATTCCCTCGAGATATTATTCCCTAAAATTTGTCATATAAGTCATAGGCCTTTGAGATATGGAATGGCGTCCATTATATGTAAAAAGAAATAGGTTCCTTTTTTTAATTTTAAATAAAGTCATTGATATCAGCTTTTAGAAAAATATTATGATATATGGATTGATTCATAGAATTCACTAAACAAAAATAAACCATGATACATTTTGTTGGGATAAAACATTATAATAAATATACTTCAATCCATTTTTTACATTCCTAGTTTGATTATACTAATCAATAGTGTATAGAATAATGTGGAAAATAAGTAGAAATGAATAATTTCCTTAAAACTAGGTGATCCCATGGATAATAATTAGCCTTGTGAATCACCTTTCTTAAAAATAAACATACAATGATAAATATAATCATGAATTTATAAATATGTTTCTAAATTTTCTTATTAAAGTTTATGTTGTTTCATATAATAAGAAATAATAGAATGAGTTTTTAGGTAGTAAGGGAGGTAACATAGTAATTATAAATGGAGAAATGGTCGTCGGATATATTTGTTTAACTATTTATTTTGAATAAAATTTTTTCTAAAATCAACACTAAATTTTCTTCTTGAAAATAAATTGTATAATATTCTAAATAAATAAAAAATAAACAATAAAAAATTAAATATTTAATAAAAATAATTATTTATTTTTATATTTTTATGCAAAAAAATTAATAAACAATTTTGATAGGATTCAGTTGTAATGTTGGAAATATTTTAATTAATTAATTAAATTATATTTTTAGATTACAAAAATTTACTTTTGATGGAATTTTATGAATAATTCGTCAATATGAAAGTGAAACTGTTCCACAAAATATTTTGTTTTAAATTTTTTTTGAAGTTGTATACATTTTTTTAATATTATATAATTTATATGAATTTAAATAATAATATCTTTTTTTAATAAAAAAATATTGTTAAAAAATAATTATCCTTTGAAAAAAGAAATAAATAAAAAAACCATTTTATTTTTAAAAGTGTATTTTACGAAATATTTCCTTCTACTGTCGTCCAAATTTCATTTTTTGAAAACTAAATATATTATTTGAAATTTATTATTTAATAAAACATATTTTCTATAAAAATAAAATGCTTAAAATATTTTAGTTTTTAATTAACGAAAGATAAAAATAAGATCACATATTTTATAAAATTACATTTTTTTATAGAATAAGATTTTTCAATATATTATTTGGTAATTTAAAAGTAAATTTTAACTTATTTATAAATTTATTTTGGTAATATTGTGTAAAAATTGGGATTTATGTTGTCAAAAATAATTTTGAGTGGATATCATGTATTTTTTTCAAAAATAATATACATGGTAATGATTTAAACAATGAAAAAGAAGGTAAAGGGGAAAAATACAAATGTCTAGAGATTTTAATAATTACAAATAATTGAAACCCATATAAAACCCTTTATCTATTTTTGAAGTAATACTTATAGTGTTAACCATTATATTCTTTCCTGAATAATATATCTCTAATTTGATTTTATAATTTACACTCACCTATGATTAGTTTTCAAGAGAAGTCCAACAATTTTACTAATAAATGGAGAACACTTCACCCCACATCAGTCCACATATATGATTATAATTAGTATTGAATTGATTCTCAATTTCCTTATCATACATCAATCTCACATGGTTTTAATATCCAATCCAAAACATGGGGGCCCGAATTCAGTATTTCAAAGAGGTCCTTCAAAAGAATATTTAAGTCTATAATGTGAGGAATACACAGAACTATATTTTTTACCTCTATTGTATTCATTCTGTTCGTATAATATGTTATCCAATATATTTATTATATATAAATAATATCACTATGACTCCTTAAAAATTATATTATTAGAAAATAATCACTTTTATAACCATAATCAACCTTATATTATAAAATTTAATTGTTTGTGTCAGTTTATATATTTATACGAACAATGCTATAAATTTATATAATGGTGAATATTTAAAAATAATTATATGTAATAATCTAAAATAATTGTATAATAATGTTTGTTTGGATTTTGGTAATGTCATCTTAGTATTTATGTATTTATTAATGTAATATCATTTTATCATTAAAATTTATTGAAACAAGCATGTTTTAAATATTTATATTAATAAACTAAAAAGAAAAAAATTATATAAAAATATTTAATTATAAACAATTAGGAAAATGTAATGTTTATAATATTAAATTTATGGTAACCACAAAAAAATATTCATATTATCTGGATCAATATTTCCTTAGTAATACTCATACAAAATAAAAAAATTCTAAAATCTGATGATGAAAATATTTTATAACTAATAAATTAATGTTTAATAAATTATTATGTGTTCAATGTATAATATATAATATATTTAAATAAGAATATAAGATAAAATATTATTTTTTCTAGTATAAAGCATGTTGAACTAAATTAATATATTTTTTCTTGTATAAAGCATGTTAAAATAAATTAATATATTATTTTAAAAAACATAAATTTTATTTCCCTTCTCATTTTCAAAGCAAGAGGGTTATGACTGAATTTCCATCTGTGGATTTTTTTTCAAATTTCCCTATAAAAATATGTAATTTTATTCCCCAAAATTTAATCAAGTATTTTATGTTTTCAAATATCTATGTAATTTTAAATTGTATTGAATTTAACAAATATGAATCTTTTTTTTGTGAAACAAACCCCATATACAAATTTTAGATGGGAATATTCCACCCACTGTCTATTATTATTAGATTACATTATAAATTTTCCATATACATCCCTCAATAATTTATTAAGTTAATTTTACCTCATTTTTTATTTCTTTATAAAATGATTTCAATCGATATATTAATATTTTACACATGTGAATTTTTTAAAAAAATGGGGTAATGTATGTATTTTTAACATTGTCTATTTAAAAATGTTTTCTCAGCATAACAATAATTATTTTTTATTTAGAATATTTCCCATGACTTAGAATTATTTTATAAATAATACAAATTCATAATTATTAATTAAAATATTGGTTTTGTTCTTATTTTTAATAGTGATTAATTCAATGATCATAAAATTGGTATTTCATCTACGTTAAAATCCTAATTCCACTTTATGATACATTGGGGATATGATCATAAGGGACTATACAAATATTTTGTTTGGTTGAATTGGGAAATATTATTTGTAATTTATCATGAGACCCATCTATTTTAAATGCTTTAGACTTAATTAAAAAACTAATGTTTTATATTCACATTCACACATAAATATTGTTTTCATTATTATATATATTGGCCCAAAATTGTATAGCCATGCAATGAATTTTGTGGTGTTTGATATCCTATTGGTAATTTTGGGAGGTAAAAATGGAATTTAGGATCTAATAATTAATGATAAGTTGAAGATTGATTCTAGATCCAATATGTGATTGAAGGAAAGAATGTGATTCTTGATCAACTATATGATGGGAGGGAAAAATTTCATTCTTGATCCACTATAATTATTGGAGGGTAGAATGTGGTTATCAATCCACTGTGTTATGATATTTATGCTGATGTGTTACCACATTCATATTTTTTCAACATACTAATTTTATGGTATCTCATATACTAATTTATGCTCAAATACTTATGATTTTTTAGGATTTATGATAAAAAATTACTATTCTAAATTCTCTTAATGTTATGTTTGTATAACTTGTTTGTGCTTATATCTTTACATATGTTTTATTTTAGTAGGTTATAAATATTATTTCATCGGATGTTTCAAAACAATTTCAAAAAATCCTTTTTATGGAATATATTGATGATATAATCGAATATAATTATTGTTTAGCTAATTTTTATGGACACCAAACCTTGGGTTTTTGGGATGTTAATATTTTGAGAAAAAAGAAATATTTGTGTAATAAAATTTAATATTGATGTATGTATCACTCTTTCACCATATGGGTACTGCTCCCTATAAAGGATTTGTTGTCCCATATCTCTTGAAATCACCATCGTGTTGTAATATGTCCTTAACCAAAAGTAATTTTTTCTCACCAATCAATTTATCACATGAGTTAATAATCTAAATTTGTTACAATTCCGATAACTGATTTTCAACCAAAAGATACTAAATACAAAAAACATTGTAGTAATTATAATGATATGTCCTTACTTGAGAGACAAAAATGATTCTGTGAATCATAATTAACTGAGGATGTGCCACAAACTGATACATATCTTTCCCAATACGTTTAGTGATTCTAATTGTTATGTATACAGTCGTGTAATATTACATTAATTCATTATTTTTATTACTCGAATTAAGGTTATAGTTTCAATAACACATCTTGATTTTATATGTATATAATTTTAAATAAAATTTAAATTTTGACAACATTTATTACTTGATACCCCAAGCCGATGTGAACAATGATATATTATACCATTGTACCCAAGAAGATAAATTGACATGTCAGACTACTAAAAACCATGTTATGATATATATATATATATATATATATATATATAATGGTTTTATGTAATGTAAATTTAATTATTACTTTTTTTTATTAGTACTAAATTTAATGTAAATGTATTTCTTCAATTGAACATTTCTTATCTTAAATTTTTTTATTTGATTTTTCAAAAATACATTTTAATTTATTTACACAATATTTAGTAAATTTAATTATAGAAATAAATATCATTGTTTTAATAAAAAGATTAATATTATCTTAGGGTAAACCTCTTGATTTTTTCTAAAAAGATCAATTCACAAGGAATAATAAAAATACAAATTGTTCAATAATTGTCATTTCATTTCATTTCATTAAATCATGAAATTTAAAAGGCCCATAATGTTTTCAATGTTATAATAATATTGAATAAGTGTTATTAAAATGTATATAATCAAATTATTTACATATAAATTATCTAAATTATTATTTTTTGTACAAGTTCCATTTTTTCAAAAAACATTTGTGTCTAAAATGGGAGTTCAATTAATTTGTTTTCTTATTTATAAATTAAAACATCTATATATGGAAATTTAATATTTTATAACAATTTACTTATTTTTAATAAAAAATATTATCATAACTAAATTTTGACAACATATCTTTGGATGTTTGTGAATATAAAAAATTATAAAATAATGTTTCAAAATTTATTGGTAAAATAGGTTTATGAGTAGGGGGATACATTAAGAGATAGTAGATAAAATTCCATCTTAATGGGAAAAATTATTATTTTTATAACTATATAAACATTATAATATCCTAAACTCAATTTCGAATCCTATTGGTGGTACATTCACAAAAAATTGACTATATTCAATTCTTTTGTGTAATCATATTTTCTTTTCTATAAAAACTTATAAGAGGAAACATGTTCTACTCACTTATGAAAACAATTTGACCCATAGTTTGAGAAAATAAAATATAAAAATCCCTGAATTTCCTCACTTCATTATTCATCCACTATGTGTAATGAACATAAATTGTATCAATGATATTTCCTTTCTAATTTATATTTCATATAGATCACATAAAATTACATATATAACAAAATAAAAAAATTATAAATGAATAACAAATGAAATGAGATGTTATTTAGGATGTTAAGAAACATATAATGATGATATAGTAGCTTGAGCTTAAGAATAGTAATATGACCCTTCTGATTACAGAATCTACCAAATGAATAGTAACGTCAACCATGAATGTATAAATAATATTTAGACATCTTATAAATTATGTAATTATTTAAATATATCATATTATAATTAAGTAAATATTATAGATGTTAATATTTAATTGTTTGTATTTTTATAAGTCATAAATATTTGTTAAAAAAATTTATAATTACTATAATGATTGAAAAGAAATTATATTTTTATAAAATGTATTCATAATTTTTTAATTTACTTTTTTATGTTTTAACAATAATTTTATGACACCTTATTTAATTTTTGAAAGTGTTATAAAATTAGTTATAGATTTAACATCTATATTATTTCGATTAAATGATGGTTTTAATTAAAATTAAATATCAAATATATTGATAATTATTTTAAAAAAAATTCCCATTTTTTTCATTCATTATATTGAAAAATGGTTAGGGTGAATTTTTTATGTTTTTCTAAAATACTTAATTTTTTTAATAGTAAAATACATCAATTTATGGTATAAATACATTATAAGTTAAATACACTATTCACTGAGCCACCAATAATGAAAGTTCCATAATCTTTAACTATCCTTCATTATATTAATATATATTATGATAATTCTCAAAGTATTCATATTATTGAGCAAAAATAATAATCTAATGAAAAAAATGATCAAAAAACACCACTCTCCTCTACTATAAATGCCACCCCACACGATCATTTCACCTCACACCTCTAAGCCATGAATCATTACCAACTAATTCCCAAATACCATTATCATGTATCTCTAACACCTCCATGAGGATCCAGTCATATGAAAATACCATATCAAGGTGACTTAAGGATGTTTTCAAAGAAGAGAATTCAAGAGGTAAACCCACTTTCTTTTTCTTTTAATTTCATTTTAATTTAATTTTTCATTTCATATAATTTATTAAACTCCACCATAAATATGACCATGATAAATATATTATAATATGTATTCTAGAATTATATAATGTTAAAGTAATATAATTCATCAAACCCCCTTTTCTCTTGATAATATTAAAAATAAACAAATAATCATCTTTGAGGAACCGATTTACAACCTCCATGAATAATAGATTTTGGGTCATCGATTTATCCTTCATGGGTGGTAATGAAACCATTGATAATGTTAAAAAATACTATAATATATGTATGTAATCTTATTGAAGTTTCTATATCAATTATATTAACATAATATTAATTTATATGACAAGACTTATTCAATATGATCAAAAAACTGTCAAATAATCTAAATTATTTTCCCTAATGTCTTAATTAATGACTCATCCTCATACCATATAAAAAAATGAATTATATAACCATTTGTTTTTTGTATATTTATTAATACCATATAAGTTATATTCTAGATAATTATATATATTCCACATAAACTTCAATACTCAAATATATTTATACCCATCATGAAACCCAAGGAAGCGAAGGCACATAAGTGATAAAATTATATCTCAAGGATCATAATAAGGGAGATAAATGAACAGAATAAAATTATAATAAAAAATAGAAATGTATAAATGGGTTTGAATTAATTTATTAATGGATTAAATTTCATATCTAATAAATTATGGTCAAGGAGAGAACACATTAAGACAAAATGTTAAGGGTTACCTTCCCGAACATGAACATACATTCGAGATAGACTTTATTACATTGTACACCAATGTAATTATTAATTTATTTTATAAACCACTTATATTTTCTAATAATATGTTTCAATGTCATCTTTTCTAATCAGTTTATTTTTCCTTTGAGGGGAAATAATTTTTTTTCCAAGGATCCCTTTTCAATTATTCCAGATATGTAAACCTCATTTAAGGGACCATATACATGTATTTCCCATTTCACATACCAACCCTAATCTATTTTCAGAAAATATAATATTACTAAAATAAATAATTTTGTCATGGAAAAAAATATTTTATCATTACTTATTTTATTCAAAAAATCATACAAAATAAAAATTGTTGATTATAAAGAACTTTTCTCTTTAATGTAAATGGTGTATTTCTGTCATGAATTTCTCAATTATTTTGTTAGTGTATTTTCATTTATTTATACTCCCTTATTTAATTTTTTTACTATTGATATTGATCACTTATTTAATTATGAACCATATATTATTAAATTGTTTATGATATGTTTGAGTATAGAAGTTCTATCTTGATACCATTCCCCATTCTACATAGAATGGGTAGTGATTATGTATATAGATTTAGGAATGTTATTTAATATATATATATATATATATATTTATTTATTTATTCTTTTCACAATTAATATGAATAATTAATTGGACTTATTATGTGATAGTTGGGGCCTACTATAGACCATCAATGCATCAATATGTCTAATAAGGAAAACTAGACTGGGTTTTTACCGACTATGTATGATGTCTTATATGAGGACTTAACGACTTTTTTATGAGTCTAACAATAAGAATTATCTTATTTGGAACCTGTTAACTAATATCCCATGTGATTGTTGGACTGGTAGAATATCCATGGTTATGTTTTATTATTTCATTATTTAATCATCTTTTAGTCATTCCATACTATGCCCAATATTATGTTTTAATGGAATATGTAATTTTAGTTTCTCAACATGCCATATTACTCATGCTTCCTCTATATTACGTACCCTTACAGAGAATATATTGTCACCCCTTTTTTATGTTTGATATTTATCTAGGATGTGAAGATGAGTATTATGAATAATATTTAGTGATATTATAGAAGATATGAATGATTTTAATGGGATTTATTTATTGTATTTCCCATTCAATGTTTTATTGTAATACATATGATTGTATCTTGTTTTCCAAAAAACAATTAATCTTTTATGTTCATCACAATATGACTTACTTTTCTATTATATGAATGTATTAATATAAAGAATCATCTTCGGTAAAATGGGGTCGGTATTATTATAGTTGGAATTGAAGGATATTTAGTAGAAACTATGGGAACTAGATATAGAAATCAAATATTAAGAAACATAACACTATAATAGAAATTTGGGATAATAATATTAGAATATTTGAGAATTTGAGTAAGGAAAGTATTTTTTGGATCATTTTAACAATGCATCCATATCAGTATACTGCTAATGGATATTGTTTTTTACACAAATGTAACTTGGTGAAACAACTCTTTATAGTGTCCTAGGCATGACCCAGAGTGTCTTAATACATAAAAATGGGCCTTAGTATGCACAGAGATTGATACTCCTAGGCGATATTACTGGGATAAGTCAAATTTCAGTTAAAAAACATTATAATGGATTTATATTAAATATGACCGAAATGAAACCATATTTATGATTATGAGATTAGATATGGATAAAATATAAATTTATTTCATGTTTTTTTTCATGATCATCAATTATAAATCATAACCTAAGCCTTTATATTCCATTATATTAAAATGGAACCTAGAGGAAGGAATGATAACTATATCAACACACATATCTCATATTTTAAATGGCCTCAAATGTAAGATAATGATATAGGTATTACAGTTCTGACTGGTATTTACAATCATATATCTATAATAGTAAAACTGACTCTTGATATGAATAATAATATTCCTTGTATGGAGAAACCAACTCCAAAATTTTTATTTTCAATGTTAGTCACATTTATCCAAAAAATAACATATATCATTCAATGGGTCTACAAACCGATTTATAGTGGAGTAGTGCATAAGTTACATAGATATAATATTTCTATTTTTGGGAAGTAATGAAAGGGAAAGGGTTACCATCAATCGAGAGATAAGAATCTATGATATCCATTAATTCCAATCACAAATGATGAAGAAGAAAATTCAAATATGGAATGGATGGAATTCATGGATTTTTTCCAAGAAAATATTTTTCTATTTGAACGACGGGAAAATATGGAGAGGAGATTCTTGAGTATGAGATAAATGGAGAATACCAATGTTTAATATATGAATAAAAAATAACATGGTTATAAATTCATTTCATGGACTACAAACAAAATCCAATTACAATGATTGATTGATTCATTAATATTTTTAAACCATTCCTCCAAGGGACACTGATCTCCCATAATTTCTCATCATATTAAGATACTATTTCTTGTGATATAATGATAGAAAAATAATAATCTATGTCAAATGACATCAGAACAAATAAAGGGAAGATTCGGGTATCTAAACACTCTAGAAAAAAATAATGATAATGGGATGTTGTTAAGAGTTTATTTTAAATTTTGTGATAATTGTGGGAAGAAACATCTTGATAATTACCTGATGGGTACGAGTGTTTGTTAAAAATATAGAGAAAATGTCCAACTAAATTGTGATCAAAAGGATAATAAATTTGTTACCAATTTTAAATGATAAAATTACAAAAATATTAGAAATTATTCCTATAATCAACCTATGTGTCTAGGAATATTCCCACAAAAAAGGCCAAGGGAGAAAGGCAAAGCTTATGTTAACACAACTGCTGAGGTTGTTGTTCCTAATGAAATGGTAGTAGATACATTAATCATTTTTTTAGATATAGATAATGTTATATTTTATTCTGGATAATCTCATACTTTTATATCCTCCCATATTTCCATGAAAATTAAATTTTTCTATTTTTATTTAATAATGGAGTAGTACATAAAAACTCCCAAGGAATGAATGATTGCACAAATGATGTCTTAGTCAGTCCCCTTTAAGAAAGTTAAAAATTCATTAGATCATGTCTTCTTCATTATACCTATGATTGACATTCATATAATTATCAGTATATACTGGATTTAATATTATGATGAGAAAATCTATTACAAGAATAATGAAGATTCAATTTTTAGAAAGATGTAAAATCTCATATATTTAAAGTATAAACCTCATTATATAACACTTTTCCATGGCAACACCATGTTGCTTTACTGAATTGAATCCATGATATGGTAGAGAAATCATCATCAATGGATGATAAAATAAGTCATCAATTTGAAGTTGTACCAATTTTGCAAAGAATATATAGATTTATTTCGAGAGGATTTACCAGAACATCCACCAGAGTGGGTAGTTAAGTTCTCTATTGATTTAATTCTTAATGATAGTCCTATATCAAAGACTTTTTATAAAATGACCACTTTGAAATTAGTATAAATAAAGATACAAATCAAGGAGTTTAGTTATTATGTATTTATTCACCCTAGTGTTTCTCAGTGGGGAGCCCCTGATCTCTCTGTAAAGAATAATGATGGATCTATGAGTCTGGTCATTGACTATAGATAAATAAATGCTATTAAAATAAAGAACATGTATCCCCTACCTCAAATTTATGATTAATTTGATCAATATCATGTTGCACAATACTTTTTGAATATTGACCATTGATAAGTATATGATCAATTGTGTGTGACGAAAGAAGATATTCTAAAAATATTAATTTGATCTTGTTATGGACATTATGATATTATAGTAATAAAACATTGACTAAATAATGAAACCTCTATTTTCATTGATCTAATGAAAAGATATTTGTACTAATATCTTGACGGATGTTTGTGGTATTTATTCATTATATCTTGGTATACACCAAAAGATTAAAACCAAGTGAATAACTTGAGGATTGTTTTTAAAGAATTCTAGAAGAAATTAATTTGATGGGATTTTTAGAATGTGTGAATTTTTGCTTCAATTAGTTTTTTATCTTAAATATTGTCTCTAGGTATTGAATATCTATTGATCCTATGAAGAAAAAGGAAGTTCAAGAATGCCATGTACAAACAGATGAAAGCATGGT
Source organism: Viscum album (assembly GCA_963277665.1). Lineage (NCBI taxonomy): Eukaryota > Viridiplantae > Streptophyta > Magnoliopsida > Santalales > Viscaceae > Viscum > Viscum album. The sequence goes on from OY728138.1 coordinate 900,415,648, forward strand.
ACCTAGTTTTATTAGATTAACGGGTTATTATTATCATTTCGTTAAAAAATTCACCAAAATATCTAACCCATTAACCATGATTAATCATAAATGGGTTATGATTGTATAGAGAAAATAATGTGAAGAATTATTTGTTTAATTGCAGAGGATATTACTGAATTCTTTGATCATGGTGCATACATCATGAAATGATGGATATATGATTTATAGTAATGCATAAAATAATGGAGTTAGGTTTTTACTTATGCAGAATAATAGAGTTATTGCCTATATTTCATGGTAGATTAAAATTCATGAACATAACTATCCAACTAATGATCTTTAGTTTGTAGATATAATACATTCTCTAAATATATAAAAATATTAACTCTATAGAGAGAGATGTGAGGTATATATAGATCACAAGATCTTTAAATATATCTTCTCAAAGATAAAATGAAACATGAGTATGTTTTGATTGCTCTAAATTATAAAGGATTATTATTTTATAATATAATACCACCCGGAGAAGTAGAATATGGTTGAAAATTCATCGAAAAGGAATGATCAAGGGGTTATAAAAAATGAATACTGATATTGAATCTCGGTACACAGATCTAGAAAAGAAAAATAACAGAGTTATTTGGGATGGTTAAACATAATTACTTGTTTCAATTGGTTTACCAACCATTGTTATTAGAAATGATTAAAAGTTCTCAGTTTTATAATTTGAATAATCAACTGAAAATTGAAGTTTTAAATGATGGGATGTTGGTTGACATCATGTATGAGTACATAATTCTGAAATATGGGAAGGGGAATTATATTCCCACTATTCCTAAGTTAAAAAGAGATTTATTGGATGATTCAAATAGTTCAAATTTCTCTAAAACCCATTCTAGCACTATGATGTATATATAATTGAAGGAAAATTTCTAGTGGGATATTATGAGGGAAAACATTAATGAATATGTATCAAGACGTTTTGTATTTCCACAAGTGAAGGTGGAAGGGATAAATATTAGGGGATGCATTCAACCACTACTTATACCTAATTGAAAATGGGGTGAAATTACTATAGATTTTTCTAATGGATTACCAAAAAACCTAAGAATGTATGATAAAAGATGCGTTCTTGAAGATCAAGATACCAAATCTACATATTTTCTTTCTATAAGGGATGATTTTGTACTTGATCATCATTTATGACCCTATGTTAATAATGATGTAAGACAACATGGAGCACCTATATCAATTGTGTCTGATCATGATCCATGATTTACATCGAAATTTTAGAAATGGTTTGAGCAAGCTCTGGATATTGAGCTTCTTTTGAGTAATAATTATCACCATCAAACCTACTGTTAGTCAGAATGGATGATCTAGACTTTAGAAGAATTGTTTAGAACATGCTCACAAGACTAAAAATGTATGTGTGAAAATTATTTAACTTTTTTAGAGTTTACCAACAATAATAGTTTTCGTTATACTATTAAAATTAAAACGTATGATGCATTTTATGGAAAGAGATATCGTACAAAAGCATATTGGGATAAAGTTATTGATAGGAAGATTGTGGGCCTAGAGCTTGTGGAGGAAACCAAAGAAAATGTAAAGAATATTTAAACCCATATCAATAAAGCTTAAAGTATGAAAAGAGTTATTCTGACAATCGGAGGAAGGATTTGGAATTTCAAGTTAGTGATCATGTTTTATGATAGTATCTCCCTAGAAGGGTGTTATAATATTTAGGAATAGGAAAATTGAGCCCTATATTCATTGGATCGTCTTGAAATTCTAAAGAGAATCAGAGTTGATTCTTATCATTTCGAAATGCATATATAACTTTAGAATGTACAAAAACTGTTCCACGTCTCCTTGTTAAGTATGTACATACCAGACCCAACAAATGTTCTCACTTATGAATGAATAGAATTAGAACCTAATTTATCTTATTGTGAAGAGCCTATCCAGATTTTGGACACTAAATAATAGCATTTGATGAATCATATGACTCGGGTGGAAGAGTTACACTTAAAAAAACATAAAATTGAATAGGAAACTTTGGATCCCAAGGAACTTATAATGATGAAATACCCAAATATTTTCATGAGGTTACATTTTTGAAATATTGATGATTAAATTTTCGTATGAGAGGAGAATGTAACAAACCATAATTCTATTAATGAGACTTCTCATCTCATGTTTATTCCATAAATGTCACATAAAATCACTTATAGAACATAATAAAATCATTATAAATTATGAATCAATGAAATATGAGGTATTTCTAGAATAAAGGGAACATATTCCATTGAAATAGTATCATGACCATTGGAATAGTAATATAAACTTTTTGTATAGTAAATAGGCCAAATGAATAGTAACACCACCCAAGAATGTTTAAATAATATTCAGGAATAGTATAAATGAAGGAATGATATAAATATAACATGGAAGAAGTAACTGAATTTTTTTAAATATTAATATTTAATTTTTGAAATTTTTGTAATTCATAAATATTTAATTATAATTTTTTAATTCATAAAAATATTTTAAATAAAATTCATTTTCATGAAATTTATTAATTATTAATTATTTAGTTTTCTTCTTATTTTAGGGTTTTTTATGTTACCTTTGAAAATTTCTAAAAGTGTTATAAAATTAGTTATATATTTAAAATCAGTATTTTTTGAGAAAATGATTATTTTAATTAAAAAATAAATTTCTCAAATAGAGAGAATTTGTTTTACAAAATGGATTCTTTTTTTACTATAATAAATTTTGAAAATGATTTTGGGTGAATATTTGAGATTTTTTAATAATAAGTGAATTTTTGGGAATTGTAAAATAAAATCATAACACATTATAAGTTAAATACAATATTTAATGAGTCATCACTAATGTAAGAAGAACAATCTCAAACTAAAAATCATTATTTTAATATATTTTATGAAACTAATTAATCTATTCGTTTTCTTGATCCAAAATAATAGTCAAACGAATAAAATTAAAAAAAACCACCCCTCTCATCCACTTTAAATACAACCCCTCACCACCACATCTCATAAAAGGTATAAGCCTTGAAAATTGTCTAAAATAGGGGAAAATTAGATTTAAAAGGTTTCTTCCTCACTTCCTAGATTTTCTAGTCACATAAAAATACCAACCCATGTTTCTTTATGACTGGTCTCAAAGCGGATAATTCAGGAGATAAATGCTCATTTTTTTAAATTTTGTTTCTATTTAATTTTTTATTTCTTCTCCTCTCCTATAATCCACATTCCAAATGATAATGATTTCTCTAGTATCATCTATATACTAGAATACTATCATTTTATTGGAATATACATTAACAGACTCCCTTCTCCCTCGCTTTTATTTATAAACATGTAATCATATTCTTTGAGGTGACTATTATCAAACATCATGGATTCCATATTTTTATTCATTAATTTATCCTTCAAGGATGGTAATGAAAAAAAATAATGTCAAAAAACAATATTATATGTATTATCAAATTTTTAACTTTCATGAATATATATATATAAATAATATTAATTAATACGACAAAACTAGTTTGTGATGATCGAAAACACACCAAAATAATGTAAATGATTATCACTGATGTTTTTTCTAATGACTCATACTCATAACATTTAAGAATATTAATTATATTTGTACATCATCATATTTATTTTCATGAATATAATATAAATTCAATTCTAGAGAATTATAAACATTCCACATGACCATACATACTCATATACAACTACATCGATCATGAAAAACAAGGAAAAAATGATATGAAATGATACAATTCTATAACTACTAGAAAATGGGAATATAACCCCGTTTTTTCCAAAAAAATTTGGGAATTGACTCACATATACTGAAGGTTTTCATGAATTGTGGTTATTGGTGACATTTTTTGACATATACCCATGGTTTTTGTGAAACCGTGGGTAAAGGGTACATGTGTAAGTGTCAGATGCCAAAAGAATTCATGGGAATACCGCGGGGAAACCATTACCCACAGTTTACATTGAACCATTGGTATTGGTGGAATCTATGGCCACATTTTTGATTAACCGTGGGTATAAAATTTATTATATTAGCCTATAATCATATTTATCATAAAATGTGGATATAGATTCCACCTATACCCATGGTTTCTCTAAACCATGTGTATAGTCTTTTCTATTAAAGAATATACCCACGATTTTCATTAAGAATGGGTATATCTTGCATCTATTCCCACAGTTTTACTAAACTGTCGGTATAAGGATCCATATTTTTTAGGTGAGAAAAAAAATATATAGAATAATAAATTTATATGAAATTGAAATTCCGACTACCGTAGTGGTAAGCCAATCGTGTCTCGTAGAATAAATGCAGGTTCGAAGATTCTATGCAGAATTTTAATAAATATTGTTTTTAAAAAATATATATATAACATCATATATATCTATATAAATAGTTTAATTTAGTTTAGTGGTTTTAAACTTATGAGGCATCGTAGAAACACGCATTCGAAATCCGGCTTTAACTTTTTTCTATATACAGTTAAAATTAATATTATTAAATAGATTTATAAAAAAGGAACAATATTAATGAAGCTGAGTTAGTGCGACAGTGTGGTGTCACGTATAACATCGCAGGATCAAAACATGATGAATGATTTTGTTCTAAGATAGACTATATGTATTAATATATATTGGGAGATACAGACATACATATATAAATGATAAGTGGCTCAGTTGGTTCTGTTGTACGATTTTGGGATTCAGGTCCTGGGGTCAATATTCAATGGACTCTTTTTATTTATCTTTGATCATTTTTTCTAATATTTTATACCCACGGTTTTGGAACCATGAGAATAGTAATTTTAGTGATAAGTATACCCACGGTTTTGAACCATGGGTATACAACTATGACATAGTGGAAAATAGATATACCCACGGTTTGAAAAACCATTGGTATAGGTCAGGGACATAACCAAAAGCCTCAGTTGCCCATGATTCCCAAAACCGTGGGTATAACATATACCCATAGTTTTTATGGTTATACCCGTGATTTTAAACTGTGGGTATCTGTTATTTTTCAAGTAGTGTATCCAATAAAAAATAAAAAAGGCCATATCTGAAATTAATAAAATATTAATAAATAAAATACATGTATAAAAGGTTTTTAGTATATAAATTAATGGATTTAATTTGAATATATAGTACATTAATGTCATGTGAAGTACACATTTGGTCATAAGTTAAGGATATTATTCGCAAACATAAATTTAATAAATTATTTTGATAATTGTATCTATTATTTTTGGGAAAATACTTGTTTCACCTGGATCCATCCTCAAATCTTCCTGACACAGAAGCCCAATTAATGTGGGAATCTATATTTCTAACTCATTTTAAAGTACAATCCAAAATCTCTTTTAAGAAACAATTATATTTATAAAATTATTATTTTTCATGAAAAATATATTTTTTTCATTAAAGATTTTATACAAACAATCATAACAAATATAAATGATCTCTGTAAAAGAACTCTTCTTAGTAATGTAAAATGGGTATTTCCCTCAAGACTGTCTCGATGATTTTGTTTTTTTATTTTCATTTATTGGAAATCCTCTATAGAATATTTTTATTTATTGATATTTTTCTCTTTATTTATCTCCAAAAAAAATTTATTAAATTATTTATGATAAGTTTAAATGTTGATGTTCTATCTTGATACAATTCACTATACATATAAGAATGATTATTGATTATGTTAACTAATTGAGACCAGTTATTTAGTTTTAATATTTTTTTTTATGATTATCCTCATTAATATTAGGAAATAATTATACTTAATAAGTGATGTATTGGGCCCTCTATATTCTTTCATTGAATCTGATGTTATATTGTGATAAACAATACGCAGTTTTTAACCATATTTATAGTGTCTTAGACGAGGTGTTGATGTTGTGTTTATGAGGTATGAAACTATGAACTCCCTCATTATGATTCTCATAATAGATATTCCGTGTAATTTTTATAACATTATGAAAAATTTTATTATTATTTATTGTGTAGTTATTTAAACATATTTTATTACTGTAATATTATGCTGAAGATTATGATTGAATGGAATGTATATTTTTAGTTATTCACCATACCATATTACTTATTCATTCTATATATTATATACCCTTAAAGAGAAACTAAGATCCTGCCATTATTATGTTTCATTTTACACGATGATGAAAAGATGAATATTATGATTTTATTCATGGGATAATCTAGTAGTTATTAATGTTTACAATTGAATTTATTTAATGAATTTTCGTTTAAATATTTAATTTGAACAATTTATTTGAATCTGGTTTTCCAAAACTATAAGACCTTTCGGTCCTTCAGGATACCATCTACATATCTATTATACAAATGTATTATTAAAAGGAACCATCTCTAGGAAACAATTTTCAGGACCTTTAGACTATTTTTATACTCTGACTAATCTTTCAAGTTATAATGTTTGTGCAAAAGGATGTCCCTCAAAGAGGAGTTATAAATATTAACTGAACTCCTTTTAATTTATTAATTCATAAACTATCTCTAAAAGTATTTATATATAAAAAATGATAAATGAATAATAATAAATATATTTATATGTTATTATTATGATTTATAAAACATTTACTTCCACTTCTCAATCAAATTGGATGTGAAATTATTAGTCATGTATATATGTAGAATACTACCTCAATATTTGGAAATGGTTATTTTTACATCAAAAAATTTTTTCTTGGTTATTATGATGGATTTAGATTAAAAATATATTATATTTATAACATAATAATGACCCTAGATAGGTTAGATTCTATTTAAATTTCTTTATTTCCATCAATTGAATATGGAAAACATCACTCATGTATACATATAGACTACGATATTTATTAAATGATTTAAGTTAATTTTCATGACTATTTAAAATAAATGGTCATAAAAGATTATTTTATTACTAAATATTATAAAAATTAAATCATTAATATTATAAATACTATGGAAAAAAATAATTGTAAATGGAATATTACTTCTAAACATTAATTTTTATGAAAATGAAAATGTAAACATCATGAATCAATGATAATAATTAGGAATTATTAAATAATGGAGATTAAATGTTTTATGGTGACTATATAAGGTCTAATATGTATATATATTTATATTTTATACAATTTTAATAAAATTTAATTAATTATAAAGTATGGTAGAGTGCTTAAAATGAACATTATACATGAAGTAAATGTTTTAAATTAAAATCTCACTTATTACATGGATTATTTATGCTTAGATTTATGATAATGAAATTATATGTGCTATCCATAAAAAAATGTTATATATTATGTTATAATAATGTTATTTTGTGACATTAATTTTTTTTCGTTCATTTCTCTCCCTTTATATACTCATTAGACAAAAAAAATATTTTTAAGGTAATATAAACATATTTTTATTCTTATTTGAAATCTATTTTATGGATAAAGGTTATTTATTTAAAATTATTGCATGATTTTTTTTAAAACATCATAATAATTTTGTTAATTTATTTTTAAACATTTCATAATTTATATAAAAATATTTTAAAGGGCTCTTTTTTTTAAAATTTGTATTTTTTATCGTGTACAGAAAATTTGAATGACGGATTTGTTTTAGCATATATTATATGAAATAATACTACTAAAATTAGGAATATCATTTTACATAGAGTATAGTTTATATATTTGCATAGTTATTTCTATGAAATTTTTTCTCTTTATATATTTTAAAATTTTATATTTGAAATAAGTGACATTAAAATGAAAATGGGTTTCTCCTCATGAAATGTTCCAGGGATCTTTGAATGAAATTGAAATACATATAATCACTATTTAATGTATCTTATGAATTACTTGGGATATGTTCAACATTTTGAATATTAATTTTTTCTGTAGATTTTTATTTTTTATTATGATTAAATTTTTATGAAAAACACTTTATTTTCCATGGGTAAATCAATAATGAAAATATAAATGTTTTCTTGATATTTTGTAATACATATGAATGTATTATGATTATGTGATAAGTATTCTAATTATTTCCTTAAAAATCATCGGGTAATTATTAATGATATATGAGATCAATGGGAACCTAAAAGGTTATCTAATGCCTAATATAGGTTACACTAGAGGTTGTCCCATGACCAAAACATTGTACATGTGAGGTTATCCCAAGTAAAATAAATTCTATGTGTGAAGTCATTTCATGTCTTGTGTTGGTCACATTGGTTTATCAAATGCCTACCATATGATAAATATCTTGGGGTATCCTGTATATGTGATTTCTATTATTACGATTAATCAATAATATATTCAAAAAATTTATTAATTGATCATATTCAAATTTTATGATATTAAATATCATGTCCCTTGATTACTTTATGATTCATGTTTCACGAAAATCCATGATTTAAGATACTCCTCAGGATTATATGGTGTTCAAGACATGGATTTCTCCTATGTTTTCATACAATTATTCATATGATATATTTAAATATGATTGAGTCTTTATATCATCATTATTTTCCCATATTGTGAATATAAGTTCACTAGTTCTTATTATTCATTGACACGGGGATATGAATAATGTTTTTACTATTATTTGTGTAATAAGGGCTCCAATTTTGAAGAAGTAGATGGGAGATGATGTATAAAATTTATTTAATAACAGTTTATGTATCCAAGTGTCTATATATAATAATAAAATTTTGTTTTTAATTAATCACAGTGACTTGTAAAGAATATTTATCTAATATTATTTCATATATTTATCTATAAATTATCTGTAGCCTAAGTCGAAGAATGATTTAGTTACTTTTGAAAAACTTTATGAGAAAAAATTAGTGAAAATCCATTTGATAACACTATTTATAAGAGATCCCCAAATGATATTATAAATAATAGTGTGTGGTTTTCAAAGTAAATTAATCCATTTATAGATAATTGAATGTAGATGTGGTGGTTCCTGAGATTCACCTATGGGTATTTACACTGAATGAGATGGATCAATTATTAACTAGACTGTCACTAGGCCATGATGGATGTGGCTAAGATTTGACAACTGGATAAACACACATGAAGTTCATTTTTTTAGCATATATATAAAAATATATAGATAATAACTATAGATAACCTAGTTTTATCATAACATTTCATTGAATAATAAAAATGTAAAATTATGTAGTTATCGGTTAAAAAATTGTTCTTGGTCAGATTAGTTCACTCTATGATAATTATTCATTATTATTATAAGAACCCTTGTTTTTCTGAAATGTAGTTTTGAGCAGAAATAGGAATTTTTATTTCAAATGCTCATGATGGTTAAAATAGTCTTTTTCCCCTCTTAGATGACCCGAGATAATTTTTCTAACCTCTCTGTTGGTCTTATAAAAAGGTGTTTACCCTCTAACAAATGTTTGGTGGTAATCTGAGTTGTTCCAATTTTCTCAGAATATTTAATATTTAATATTATTAAATTAAATATTAAATTATTCACACAGGTTCTTTCAGGGATAAATTTTATATGGTGCATCATAATGAGATTTTTTCTCCGTCATTGAGTCTGAAATGGGGATTTTATCATTGAGAATTCATAAAATCAAGTTAGGTTCCCAGGCCGGCTCGGGCCCCTTTTTCTTTTCATTCTTTTCTTCTTTTACTTTACTTCTTCTTCGTTCCTCCTCCTCCTTTCACATGACACTTGTATGATAATCCATGGTAACTTCCTATAAAAATGGATTTTGATAACGAGAGATATATGAAATCATAGAGTGGAACTATTTCGAAGCTCTCGATGTGCTTAGTTCGCATACGACATCCATTGATGGTGAAATCAACCAATGCTTCGATGGTTTCTTCTCAATGGTAGGGATGTTTATGTTTTTGACATATATCCCCTTTAAGTGGGTAGTTATATTTTTAATAATTATTTTATAATTAATGAACCATATAAATGTTTTTATATGATAATTATTGCATACTAAATCCATCCATCTGATTCAAAATTTTTATTCAAAGAAGAAAGGGCCAACAAGGCAACCCCGGGATTAAGGAGGTCTAAAATAGTACATACCAAGGTCATCCCCTCTAATCAAGTTGACACCTTCTGGTTTTCAACAGTTAATGGAGATAAGGATAGTGTTAATGAAGCTTTGGATTGCTAAGGAATCCATGTAATCCGCGACCTTGTTCCCCTCGCGCCATGTTTGAGTCACTTTGATGTTGTGCCGAAGAAGAGCTCGACAATTCCTAACTACATAGGATATAGACCAAGGAATATACCTTTGACCATGCAGGGCATCATGAAGGATCAGGGAGTCGGCCTCCACATGGGATATAGTCAGATTCTATTGAATGCAGAGAGATAGCCTAGAGAGCACAACCTTAGCCTTAGCCAGGAGGGGAGAACCAGAACCATAGAATGAATTGACGGCCAAAACCACATTGCCCCCGACGCCTCGAACCACACCTCCTCCCTTCATCGCACCCAATGAGCATGACCCATCCGTGTTCAACTTTTATCTTGTGACATGAGGATGCCAACCCACCCATTTTCCTTGTAATCTGACCGGGAGAGGGTGAGATGAGGATTCACTGCCCCGCATGAAATTGAAATCAGGAGCCTCCTGCCATCCTTTTGAGAGTGCAACCATATCAGTCAATAGAAAACAAGTCCTCACAATAATGGACCTTACTGTGGGAGTTGTGCCTTCAAACCTTTCCTGATTACGAGCTTGCCACACGCACCAGCACCCAACATTGAGTAAAGCAGCTCAGGCCAACTGTTCTGACTCTGATCCTAGCACGCCGTAGAACCACACCTCCCAGAATGAAGAGTCATTATCCTCTCGAGTGGCGGGACCTGAGCTGCCTCCAATGAAGGACCAAACTGCATGAGCCCAATTGCCTTCGATGAACAAATGTTCAGAGCTCTCCTCCCTCCTGCTGCTGCAACAATGGAACACATAGGCGATGTTAATCCCCAGTTTCATGATGTTCTCATCTGTAGTGAGATCTCTGTTCCTGATGCGCCAAATGAGGAAATTGAATTTTGTGGGGATCTTGTGGCACCAGACCTTCTCATTCCACCAATCATGGTGGGCCTGTGAGGAGAGGAGGCTGCAAATTTCACTAGTGGAAAAAACACCAGAAGAAGAAAGAGTAAACATGCAACGATTTGGTTCCGACATGGTTTCAATCGAGTCGAGAAGAGATTTCTGGTCCTCGTTCAAAATAGTGTTGGTGAGTCTGTGTGAATTAATGAATTAATTCATTTTTTGTTTTTATTTAAATTCATTTTTATTTTGACTCACCTGTTTTTTTTTAAATCTCGCGTTCCTATGTTTTGTTTCTCCCGCATTAGAATTTCCACGCTGGCAATCCAGTTCCAGCAGGATTTTCCTTTGTGACCGTTGATCTGTATCACCGCCCCTTTCAGTAGGGCCGTCCACCTGTATTTGTTGTTTGAACAGATTGAACTGATCCAGCAGATATTTCACTTCGGTTTGGCTTCATGGAGTTCTCTGGTTTTTTCAGCCATTCCTCGAACCATCGATTGCAAGGAGGGATTTAATCAACCCTATTGTGACTTGCCTCGAAAACACTACGAAGAAAGATCTCATCGTCTTGGCTTCCTCCCGGAGATCACTGCCTTTGACGTCTTCGGATCCTGGCGCTCGAACTTGTGTAGGGTTACCTCAACGGCAATGGACTCCACGGCACACAACCTGTGTATTGCATCTGGTGGAGCTCTGTCATGGCTTCTTCTCGGCAACAACATTCTGACGGCCAGCCAAGAGGCCACTCAAACCAGATCCAGACGTCATCTTCACGTGAACAGGACGGCCGAGCAATTTGCGCCCGGTGTTGTAAGTATCTTGGGTTTTTTGCTTATAGCTTATTCAAACCATTATCTTGTATTCCTATTGCATATCTCCATTGAGGAGATTCAATACCTTTGAATTTTTTTTTGTTTGAGATTAATAAAACGCGTGCGTGTGTGGTGTGTTCTTGCCGTGCAGTCGGTCCCAAATGGGCCGAAGCACATAAATCTCGTGTTCCTCGTATTTTTTGCTGCATTTTAGTTTCTGTTCCTTTCAATTTCATTCTTTCTTGGGTCTTCGGCATCAAACTGCTCTTTATGTTGTTCTCTGGATAATTCTGCGCCCACCATTTATTCGATCATCCACTCAACAAGTGGTATCGGAGCCACTATTTGGTTGCTGTGTAGTTTGCATTGCTGTTTGTTTTCATTTACCTGCTGTATTCTTTACTTGCTGGTTATATTTGCAAAATTATCTTTCAATTGCATTCACGTACCTTTGTTTATATATGATTAACTAGGCTGTTTTCTTGTCTGCTATAGTTCGCATGCTCAATTTTGTTTATAATCTTTCCCACACCATAACTACTATTGTTTACATTCTGTTTTAAATTTTTTGTTTTAATATTGTTCATTCTAATTGGCTGCCATTCTCGGCAACCCCCCTCTATTGCATTAAAATTTAAGTATCTTTTTGTTCAGGTTCTGTTTCAGCATTCTTGGAATTGTTGTTTGCTGTTTTCTGGTTTATAGTCCAGCCTACCACTAGTTGTGTTTACAAATTGGGTTTTTCTGTTTTCCGCACTTTGTATCCACTTTATTCTTCCATTTTATTGTAGTCTTTAGTTTCTTATTAAGACTGAAATTACTGTCTTTACCGAATAATTTTTTTTTTCTGTACATTGTACAAATTTATTCCTAGTGAGTATTGGCCAGTCTTTTGGGGGCGTATGCTCTCGTTGTCCCCAATTACTTCGCATCAACTCACTATATATAAATATGTCTACAATGCGGTATGAAATCGAAAAATTTGATGGAGACAATGACTTCAATTTATGGAGTTTTAAAATGAGGGCATTATTAGTCCAACAAGGTCTTATTTATGCCCTATCTAGGCCTACTAAACCCATAAAAACTGTTAATGAAGCTGGAAAAACCATAACTGAACACCAACCGGTCCCCAATGACACTCTAATTAAAGCCCATAGTTCCCTCTTATTGTCCTTAGGTGATAAAGTCCCTAGGGAAGTGTCCTTTGAGTCCACTGTTGCCGTCATCTGGATTAAGTTAGAGAAGCTTTATATGACTACCTATCTTATTGGTAGGCTCTATAAGAAGCATTGCATGTTTACCTTTAGGATGAGACCAGGATCTTCCTTGAAAGCCCATCTTGACAAGTTCAATAAGATCATGCTAGACTTATCCAATATAGATGTCATGGTAGATGATGAGGATCAGGATATTATTTTCTTGATATCTCTAGACCATAGTTATAGCACTCTGGTCGAGACCATGATGTATGGTCGTGAATCCTTGACTCTGGAAGAAGTCAAGTTTTCCCTTCTATCCAAGGACCTTCACTCAAAACCTAATTCGAAAGGTGAGGCTGAGAGTTTATTCACTAGGGGAAGGCCTCAGGTTAAAAACAAAAAGAAACATGTTAGCAGAGATAAAATTAGCAATAGTAAAGAACCAAGGCATGAAAGAAACTCAAAGAATAATGATAATAAAGACAGAAAAGTTACTTGCTTCCATTGTAGGAAGCCTGGGCATATTAAGCCCGAGTGTAGGAAGCTTAAGAGAGAGAAAGAGCGCGTGCAACCCACTGACCAGTCTCTTATAGTTGACTCTGGTTATAACACAGCTGAAGTTCTAAATGTGTCCAGCCATACTCTTGACCATGAATGGGTCCTCGGCTCTGGATTCTCCTTCCATTTGTGTCCCCATATAGAGTCTTTCATAGAGTTGGTTGAGAAAGTGGAAGGGGACGTCCTATTAGGGAATTACAAGAAATGCAAGGTTGAGGGTAGAGGATCTGTCCTGATAGAATTGGATGACCATTCCATTATCACCTTACTTGATGTAAGATGGGTCCCCAACTTGCAACGAAACTTGATCTCCCTAGGAGTCCTAGATCAAAATGGATATACTTTTAGATCTGAATATTGTACTAATAAAGTCTCAAAAGGACCAAGAACCATCATAAAAGGATCCCTTGTGAATGGTTTGTATGTCTTGAATGGCACGAACCATTCCAGATAGTTGGGTAGTATTTATACCACGAACACAGACAACACAATGCTCTGGCATAGAAGGCTGGGGCATGTAAGCTCCAAAGGGCTTGAAGAACTTAGCAAGCAAGGATTGCTGAATGACATCACACCTATGAATCTCCCATTTTGTGAAGACTGTGTGATGGGAAAGGCTAAAAGAGTGACCTTCAATAGATCGTCCTTCAAGGAAGCCGCCCCACTTGATTACATCCATTCGGATTTGTGGGGGCCGGCCAGGACCTCCTCTCATGGTGGAGGTTTCTATTTCATCACCTTTATTGATGATTACACCATGAAGGTTTGGGTATACATCATCAAAAATAAATCAGATGTTTTCCAAACTTTTAAAACCTGTAAAGCCTCAGTCGAGAATCAGGCTGGGAAGAAAGTCAAGACCATGAGGACGGTCAATGGGCTTGAGTACCTGTCCACTCAGTTCATTCAATACTGTGAGTCTGAAGGTATCAAGAGGCACATAACTGTTTGGGAATCTCACCAACATAATGGCCAAGCAGAAGTATGAATCAGACTATCCTTGAAAGAGTTTGTAGCATGCTTGCTCACTCCAGCCTCCCTAAATCCTTTTGGGCCAAGGCCACAAAAACTACTGTGTACCTGATTAATAGGTTTCCCTCCTCTGTGAATCAATTCATTACTCCAGAAGAACTATGGACCAGCAAGCCCCCATCATATTCATACTTAAGGGTCTTTGGGTGTACAGCCTATGCCCACATCAAGACTGAAAAACATGAACCAAGAGCCCTCAAGTGCATCTTTGTTGGTTACCCGATGGAGTTAAAGGATATAAACTCTGGGTGGATAAACCGAGCTACCAACAGTGCATTATTAATAGAGACGTTGTCTTCCATGAGTCCTCTACTCCTAAGACCAGGATTGACACACCTGGAAGTTCTGATCCAGACTTTCACAAGACTGGTGAACATGATCCATTTACTCATGTTGAGACTGATGTTCAGTCTATTCCTCCTCCTCATCAGCCCACTGATGTGGCTGACTTTGAGACGAGTTCTGGTTTAGAATCAGACTATGGACCTTCCACCGATCATCAAGATTATCAATTAACCTGAGAGAGACAATGGAGGGTCTCTAGACCTCCTGCTCGGTATAGCCAGTATGATATGGCATCATATTCTTTTCATGTGGCCCAGGATCTCATCGACGTTGATCCTCAAACGTATAGGCATGCTCTAAAGGATAAGGATTCAATGCATTGGATCATAGCCATGAATGAAGAGATGCAATCTCTAAAGAAAAATCACACCAGGACTGTTGTTCACAAGCCTGTGAATGCTAATGTGATTGGGTCCAAGTGGATTTACAAGAGAAAGGAAGAAAACACAGAGGGAAATAAAGTAAGGTTCAAATCTAGGCTAGTCGCCAAAGGATTTATTCAGAGAGAAGGAATCGACTATGCTGAGATTTTTTCCACTGTTGTCAAACACTATTCTATTCAGCTCTTGTTAGCCTTCGCTGCCTTTCTCGATCTGCACATCGAGCAACTTGATGTTAAAACATCCTTCTTACATGGGGATTTGAATGAAAAACTCTATATGAAGCCTTCTGATGGTTATTCAAAAGAATTCAAATCCAACAAAGTTTTCCTTCTAAATAAGAACTTGTATGGTTTAAAATAGGAATCAAGGCAATGGTATAAGAAAATTGATTCCTTTATGTTAAATAACCAATTTACCAGGAGCCAGTATGATGCTTGGGTCTACTTCATGTCAATTCAAGGTTGTATGATTTACCTTCTGTTTTACGTAGATGACATGCTTATCATATGTAAGAAGATGAGTTTTATCACTTCAATTAAATCCCAATTAAAAGGAAACTTTGAAATGAAAGACTTAGGTGCAGCTAAGAAGATTTTAGGTGTTGAAATCATTAGAGATAGAACTAACAAACTGCTATACTTATCTCAGCATGCTTACATTTTAAAGATCATAAAGAGGTACATGTTTGAATCTCTCAAACCTGTGAATGTACCTCTTGATCAACACTTTAAATTGTCTTTAAAATAAGCACGCATTGCTGATGATGACGTGAAATTTATGTCTAAAATTCCATATTCTAGCATTGTTGGTAGTATAACGTACTCTATGATTTTCACCAGGCCTGACATTGCTTTTTCTATCTGCACCTTGAGCAGATTTATGGCCGCTCCTGGGAAGCCCCATTGGCATGCCCTCAAATGGATTCTCAGATATTTATCTTTTTCATCTAATTTGTCTTTATGCTTTGGTAAAAATGTTGATGCTTCTAACATTTTGGTAGGATTTGTAGATGCTAATTATGTAGGTAACATTGACACCAGAAAATCATTGACTGGATACGTGTTCACTGCCTACGGTGGGGCTATCTCATGGAAGTGCAACATGCTATCTATTGTTGCCCTATCCACCACTGAGTCTGAGTACATTTCAGTCACCGAGGCGGTAAAGGAAGCCTTATGGCTCCAAGGCTTGTCTTATGAACTCAAGCTTTAGGATTCAACTATTAATGTTTTTTCTGATAGTCAATCTTCATTAAATTTGTCTAAAAATTTAGTTTTCCATGGAAAATCAAAGCACATAGACATTATATTACACTTTATTAGAGATGTGATAGAACAAGGAACCGTGTGTGTCATTAAGATACACACTAATAAAAATCTAGCTGATAGTTTGACTAAAGCTGTCATTTTATCAAACTTCAAATATTGCCTAGTTAGTTTGAACTTGGTTCCTATTGTGTAGCCCTAGGTGCAAGAACATACCTGAATTTAATTAAAATGGTGGAGTTTTGTGAATTAATGAAATAATTTATTTATTGTTTTTATTTAAATTCATTTTTATTTTGACTCACCAGTTTTTTTTAAATCCCTCGTGCCTCTTTTTTGTTTCTAATGCATTAGAATTTCCATGCTGGCAATCCTATTCCAGCAAGTTTTTCCTTTGTGACCGTTGATCTGTATCACCGCCCCTTTCAGCGGGTTCGTCCACCTGTCTTTGTTGTTTGAACAGATTGAACTGATCCAGCGGATTTTTCACTTCGGTTAGGCTTCGTGGCGTTCTCTGGTTTATCTGGCCGTTCCTCAAACCATCGATTGCAAAGGGGGCTTTAATCAACCCTACTGTGACTTTCCTCGGAAACACTACGAAGAAAGATCTCATCGCCTTGGCTTCCTCCCAGAGATCACTGCCTTTGACGTCTTCAGATCCTGGCGCTCGAACTTGTGTAGGGTTACCTCAACAACAACGGACTCCGCGGCACACAGCCTATGTACTGCATCTGGTGGAGCTCTGTCACTGCTTCTGCTCGGAAACAGCTTTCAGACGGCCAGCCAAGAGGCCACTCGAACCAGATCCAGACGTCCTCTTCACGTGAACAGGATGGCCGGGCAATTTGCGCCCGGCGTTGTAAGTATCATGTTTTTTTTCTTATAGCTTATTCAAACCATTATATTTTAATCATGTTCGATATCTCCATTGAGGCGATTCAATACCTTTGAATTTTTTTTGTTTGAGATTAATGAAACGCGTTCGTGTGTGGTGTGTTCTTGCCGTGCAGTCAGTCCCAAAGGGGCCGAAGCACGTAAATCTCGTGTTCCTCATATTTTTTGCTGCATTTTAGTTTCTGTTCCTTTCAATTTCATTCTTTCTTGGGTCTTCGGCATCAAACTGCTCTTTATGTTGTTCTCTGGATAATTCTGCGCCCACCATTTATTCGATCATCCACTCAACAGTCTGGGATGAAGCATCGCCTCCTTCACCATGATCAGAGGAGCTGGATAACCTGGGAAGGTGAGGACAGAACCTGCCTAGTTCTTGTGCCAAAAAAAAAGATCACCAGAGCCGACGATCCACCTTGATCTTTGTTGTAGGGTCTGGACCATAGGATAGAGTTGTGACCATAGGGGAGAATAATACCCGCAAATATCTGTTGTGGTGTTTCCCCCTGATATCCGACATGGTCTGACCCCAGATCGAGCGCTTATCTAGTATTTCCCACTCTATCTTGGCATTTGTTCCATGGAGAGTACTCTGAAGACTCTTGATGTTGATCCCTCTGTCGTGAATGGGCCTTGCAAGCCTTCCCCACGATGCCCCGTGCCTCTTTCCTTCGGTTTTTGTGTCCCTAACAAATCTTCATAGAACCTTTTCGATAGTGTTAATCACACCTTGTGGATGATTTGTAGAGGCTAGAGCATGAATGGGGATCGCAGACAGAACGTTGTTAACCAACGCGAAACGGCCCCCAAACGAGAGAAACTAGTTTTTCCAGTTGAGAATACGGCTTGTGATCCTGCAAACAATGTGATCAAAATTACGAATGTGGACCCTACATGAAGAGATTTCAATTCCCAAATAATCCATCGGGAAGGAGCCTTGTTGCATGTTTAGGTGGTTACACATGGAGGATACCCACCTGGAAGAGCTCCTATAGGATATAAAGAAGCTGCTCCTTGAGTTGCTGATGAGTTGTCTGCACCAGAAACAATAATCCTACATAATTATCATGATAGTCCGAATAGAACTCATCCCACCATTGATGAAGATCATAGTATCGTCCAAGAATATTAGTTGGGAGATCAAATAAATGTTCTGCTTTCTCCTATAATGAAGGATTCCTCCCTGACATATTCCACGGTTGATGATACGACTGAGAGTATCCTGGGCTAGGATGAAGAGGCTTAGAGAAAGCGAGTCCCCCGTCAATGGCCTCTGGTAGCCTTGAAGAAGTTGTGTGTCTTCTCCATGAAAGAGACTACCATCCAGGAGGATATAATGCATCCGAAGATAATATCCACAACCCTGGATGAAAACCCCATCGACGAGAGGACTCTGTTCATGAAACTCCACTCAAGCCTGTCGAAAGCTTTGTTCATATCTAATATGATCACCATGTTCGAACCGTGTGTCTTGAAGTTAATGTCCCTTACCATCTCTTTAGCATGAGCTACTACATCTTGAATGGACAGACCCTTCACGATTACATGCTTTTCGAGAGAGATCCAGCCCCAAAGATGCTTGGACAGCCTCTGATTGATAACACACACTAGGATCTTGTAAGAGAAGTTGCAGAGGATCACATTACGATAGTGGAAAAGCAGGGAGGGGTCCTTAACCTTGGTTATCAGAATCACAGATGTTTCACTAGAAAACCGATGGAGGATACCTCCTTGAAAGAAGTCATGCAAAGCTTCAATGATGTCCTTCTTAACAACAGCCAACACCCCTCTGTAGAATGAACCAGGGAAGCCATCAGGACCAAGAGCATTGTCTAGGTTGAGTTTCTACATTTCCATGTAGATCTCTTCCTCATTGGGAGTCACCTCCAGGCCCGCTTTGTCCTGGATGGTCACAATGGAAGGGATTGCCGCTCACAGATCTGAGTTTTCTCTAGGATACCCACTGGCCATCCTCGGGTTCATGCCAGCAAGGAGGTCCTGAAAGAATGAAAGCGCCAAATTCCCACTTGTGTCTCTATCACTCAAGTAGGATCCATACTCTAATAATATGTTGGGATTGATCCATATCTTCCTTTCCCTAATTCACGCGTGAAAGAAAGAGGTATTTGTTTCACCCTCATTCAACCACCTATCCATAGACCGGTCCTGGGCTAACCGTTCTTGCTTGAGAAGCTCCTCCGCCCACCTTGTCCTTTTTTCCGCTAAGGCCTCATAAGACGAGTCACTCCACTCCTCCTCCAGGCTCTATTAGAGAACGTCGACACTTTGTTTAAGTGCCTCTAGTTTCTAGTCGATGGGAGGTAAGGTTCTGGCCCAATCCGATAGGCCCTTCTTCAGCCTTCAAGGTTTATTATGAAGAGCAACCCAAGTGTGCCCTGGTGAAGGGGCGACCCACAATTCCCTCACAATCCATTGATAGTCATGCATGCAGGACCAATCTTGAGAGATCCTGAACGCCTCTTAAGAGTGCTTTTTTGGGGACAAAGACACCAGAATTGAATAGTGGTCCAACATACCACGAGCACGATGTTTTACCTCGGCATTGGGGAACGAAATAAGAGCGTTGTTATTGGCCAGACATTGATCAAGTCTACACTAGCTCTACCTTCTTCCATCCTAGTTATTGCACCACGTAAATCATTTATAACTTAATAATTTCATTTATGATGTCAATATCATAAACTTAATACAATAAATAAATATATGTAAAACCAAATATAAATTTATTTGTAAACATTTTGGAATAGGCGATCGTTTTTTAAATAAAAACATTTATTTATAAAATATTTTTTATTTATTTTTCTGAGAAAATAATGTAGTTAAAATGTGTAACTAATAGAAATTATATTTTATAAAATTTAAATCACTATTGAAATCATAATATCTATATTATCTTATAGTTAAAGTTTTTTATTTTTTTGGAAAATATTAATTTTTTAGTGAATACAAGAAATATTAATATATATCTAAAATTGATTTTTAACAAAATAATTAATACAACTTTTTTATAATTTTAAATTAAATAAACCTAAATATTATTTTATTTTATTAAATAAAATTAATTATATTTAAATCATTTTTATACTATATTTTTTATATGTTAATTTTTAGGCATTAAATTTTTTTATAGAATAATATTTTAAATTTGATAATGAATGTTCATTGAAATTTACTAAAATAACCCAAAAAGGGGAATTATATAAATTAAATTTAATGATTACATATTTTTAAATATTAACTTAAATTATTTTAATTTTTATTACATAATATGATATAATATATTTCGTAAAAATGGATTTCTTGAAAACATATTTTTTTGACACGTCTATGGATTTATTATTAAATTAATCATTTCCACTTAATTTTTTATTGATTTTTTATATGTATTCAAAAAATTTAGTCAATATTTTTTTTTATATAGTACTATCAATCTTATTTTTTACTATAATGAATACTAAAATAGTAAAAAAACTATAGTGCTTATAAAAAAAGCTCTTTATCTTGATGTAAACTAATAGGTAAGGTTGAAAATTACACCAAAGATGAATAATTAAAATTTTATGGTGATATATAGACATTATTTCTTATATGGATAAAAAATATTTCATTTTAGATCATTGTTTCATGATGAAAATGTATCTGTAATTATTTTTAAAAAAACATACATGTGGGTCCTCTCCCACACTTATAAAAGGCCATTGACTATCTTATATTATTCAAACATCCCGAACCTACTGATTCAGAAAGAAAATAACCAAATAACATATTTAATTCCCAACTTTAATCCTAGAATAATATTATTTATAATAATAAAATCTATGAATCATAAAGATTTTATCCAAATGAGGAGGTCTCAAGTAGAGGTAACCTTATTAACATAGTCTTTTTTTATATTTCTTCTTCCACCTCATTCAGTTATCATAAAATTGGGATAATATGATTACCCTAATATACACTATATATATATATATTTCTTTCATGTACTTAAAACATCTCCCCTCACTCTGTTGGAAATCAAAACAGATGATCATGCATACGACAGACTACTACATATTGATATAACCAAATTGGTTTTCCTTGACCAGTAATAAAGGATGGATAAAAAATTTATTTAATATATATATATATATGATATATATCATATAATTATTATTTTAATATTATTATATCATATAAGTATTCTTACATTCCAAACTATTATAAATATGAAAATGCATTTCCTGTGTAAGGAAAATCAATACCTCGCAAAGTGATGTGTTTCGTTTTTCACATTTGATTTACATGGAATGTAATAATGATTAATATGATATTTATATGTTATATGAATGATTTTTTAATCAATACGGGGAGTAATTATATCATATAATTTCTTAGCTAACAATCTATTGAAGAAAGGATAAAGTTGTTCTGGTGTACGAAAGACTATAGCCTTGTGAAGCGATGTCATTTTTCATTAATACAACATCACATTGATGGTATATGTAATTGTGTTAGATAAAATAATATGATATTTTTATAAAATTTTATTCAAGTAAATATAGAATATCACTTACTCAAACTTCCCATCCTCGGTTCCACACACTAGTGCACCGAGTCATTAAGTTACATGACCTTAGGCACACCTCCTCTTACGCTAGAGAACTCCAACTAAGAGAGATGGTGTAATATCCATCATGGGGATACAATAAACTATATATAATGTATAAAATCATATGTAAATAAAAAATATCTATATAAATATCCAAAATTGATTCCATAAATTAACATACCAATATCACATGATTACAGGAAACATGAATATAATATCCAACCCCCACCCCCCCAATGAACATATATTATTCTTATTAAAGCACATTGAAGGAAAAATTTTGAAACCATACAGGTTCAAAAAAAGGAAACCAACCAACTTCATAAGTAATGGAAGACTCGTTGAACTATAGTTTAATTATTTAAAAATCCTTACCTCTATAGAGACTCCATTGTAGATCGTTGTCCTTTGCATCTGGTTCTTCTTAAAGGAGTTAGTCAATAATATCACCCACCTAGTCCAATGATTGAATAAACCCCTTTACAGAGGTCTTCATTCTGTAGTTTCCCAGATCCTCTAGTGATGTGTTGGCCTCTAACTCCTTTTATATGGTTTCTTCATTGAAAATGATAATAATATCCAAATCATCACGCTCTAGCAGTTCATTATTACTTGTGGAGACATCTTACTAGAAATATAATTCTCATCATACACCTGATCTGTAATTGATGCATTACCTTCTTGAGCATGTTGCTCTTTATGAGTCCCCAAATCCACCTTCAGGTCAGGGACATTATGCTTTCTATTTAGGTTTTTGTCCCCACGTGTTAGAGGAAATTTTTATTTTTTATATGATGTTGTAACTGGGAGACTAGGTATATTATAATTGTCATTATATATCATTGTCCTTAGGGAGGGTTGGATAAACCCATATGAGTATATGATAGTGGTATTTCCTTTATTAGAGGAGTATTCCAAATAATTATCCCCAATTTTCTCATCCATGGACTCCACTGACTCCATGGTATAATCACTATCCTCTTCATGGTGTTCTATCCCCATAGGAGGGACTTCATTTTGAGCTGCCTCCACTTCAGTCCAATCATCAGGTGCATTACCGCCACATACCCAAAATTAAAAACTAATTATTGGATCTGATCCATTTGAGATCATCCATATGTCCATCCTGTACACCGGCATACAAATACATTGATTATAATGGGAATTTTGAAATGAAAGTGTTATGGTCTATTGGAACCAAGACTCTCACCTCTTCAGACCCTCCAAAACCATGTGTTGTATGAGCTACCATCTCTCCCACATCCCCCTCCTGTATTCTATTTCTATTTAGATCAGTAACACTAACACTATCTATCTCAATAGGTGTATCACAAAACTGAAGAATTCTGGATTCCCGAAATACATGCTTTCTTAGTCCCTAAATAATTATTCATCATATTTGGGATGCCTAGGTCCTTCTTCAGGCACCCGAAGATTCCTGCAACCATTGGGTTAGTAACCCTCTACCTTGTCTCCTAATGTGTGTTATTTGTAACATCAATAATCTAGTGGGAATTAGAGGGGTGAATGTTCTCTTGCGTTGTGGCTACAATGTTCTACTCCTTGGAGTGCCGCGACTACACCTTGTCATCATCAAAATCTCCCCCTCCTTCAAGGGATAAACATGGATGAAGATTTATCCTCTTCAGAATACTAAAGCCAATTGACCCATATGATCATAGAGACCGAAATAATCTATCTATGATTAATAACATAAATTCTGGTTATATATGAGATCACCATTAATATCTATGGTAATGTATACGATATGGAACTTTGACACATCATCTTCAACATAGATCCTCAGAGAGACCGGATGGAATACAACATTGGTACGAGAATCAAAGCAGTGGTAGCAGCCTACCATGTAGAAAATAAACTAGAGAATCACTTGATTCTAGAATTGTATAGGGAGACCTATGAGTGAAATCAAGATCATATTGTATCGAGAGTCTCACATCGTGTTGTTGTTGAAGGACCACTGGAAGCAGGAAAAACAGAAACCCTCTATACAACGTGGATAAAGAGGCAAATTTCTTAACCATGTCATCATCGATTGAGAAATGGATTTTAATATGCATCACATCTAGAAGAAAATCAATCACACGGTCTAGCAGATTCCATAAATAGTGCACAAAACTGTCAAAAGCATCATGGGAAAGACGTTTCTTAAAAAATCCAGCCACCAGATTGAGCTTCAAGAACACCAAAGCTTCCGCGATCTCTAATAATTAAATAGGGACCGAGATAACTCCACATATTCAATATTAGACCTTAGGTGTATCTTTAATTAAAGGAAATTATGGTAGGAATGACATGTTGGTGAAGTAAGAGAAGATGGGGTTACATGAAGGTAGAAGATTTGAAGGTGGATCAACCTCCATCCTCTGTCGTGGAGAACCGAGGAGGGGCAGTGGCGCCGGGACCATGACCTACTCCATTAGGGAGAAGGGATGCAAGGGGGAATCCAGTACTAGATCATCAATTCAAAACAGTTGATATTTCATGTTTTATTAAGTGTCATGTATCAAAATGAAAACCCCAAAGTAATGAAACTAACAAATACAATAGGTTCATTACTGCATGTTTAATCACCTCATCCATGTTCTATCCCTCATCGAAAATCTATTATAGTGTTTTTCCTCTTATCAGGTCCTACTTACATGAATTTTATTCAGGTGATGATCTGGATTCCCATGTAGGATATGATTAAAACCCATTAGGCCACCAAATACAACATCTAAAAAAAATATAGTCAAAAATAGTGCATCATGTTCTATAAGGAATAAAATATATGTTATAAAAATAAGTTATATATCCATTAAATCATTATTTATCATCAAAACACCCAATTTCCAGGAGGATACCAGAACAATAAATACCTACATGGGCACATGACTATGTCTGAACATTGCAAAAGAGGATATTACACATTACAATACCATGGTCTTCATTTATAATTTCAATTCAATTCATTTTATCGCCAATTGGAAACATAGTTTAATGGAAATCTCATGAGTGTAGAACCTCATGTCTAGCACCCCATGAGTGTTTGGAGCATCATTCCCTGTCCCACACATCATGTCAAATGTGTATTTAGATTTTCAGTCCATATACCACACTTTCAATCACAAATTCATATTTTGAGTCTTAATACATGTCCCATAGTCCCATGTTACATATAGGTATTTTGATCCTTGATCGCATCGCAATTCCATTTTTTATTTCACTATTAAACTTATGTATTAAAATAATAATGTTTTTTAAATTAAAAATATAACATAAAATCTCACATCATGTTTTAATCCATTAATTAATATGTATCACTATTAAAATGATAATTTATACTTTTTTTATATTTTCATAGTTGGTGGAGGTGATTTAGGGGCCCCATAGAAGATCCATTTAGAAAATTTGTCAAACTAAATTGGAGGACAAGGACACATGGCCACAGTTTTTCATATGTCTATAAATATGTGATTTCAAACAGGGTGGACTGTTTTGGGAAAATAGAACACACCATATTAACACCATTTTATATAAATCATCTTAAGAAACCCATGACCAATAAATGTATTAATGGTATCATACTAACCAATAATTATAGCATACAGAAGATGCCCTATTTCAGATGTTAGGTTTTGTATTTTGAAAATATCTCACTATAATGTTGGAAAATGGCCTCCATATTTGACTGGGATATAGTAAAGAGGTATTCACACTCCTCTTTTTTTAAGAGTTTATATGTCCATTTACAAACTCAAAACCGAGACACAAGTTGTATAACCAAAACTAGGTTCCCAAACACAATTCATATTTTGGATATAAAAGGGAATCATGGGAACATCATTTGGAAATTCTAAAAAGAAGCATATCATTTCCATTTTGAAGTAATATTGGAGTATTCTATTCTTACTAGATGTTATTGAGGCCCTAATCTTTATAGGGGGATCAAGAATGAAGAATTAGTTCCACATGACCTTCCTTCACCTCTTGACAGTGGGCTAAACGGTGGGTTATCATTACGAGGGTGCTACAAATTGAAAGAGGGCGTTTTTTCACCTATATGTCTACTAGTTTGGTGTATATTATAATTTTCCAATTGTTCTATTATATTCTTATTAACTTGTTTTTATTTATTTAATTGAAACACCATTTATTTCAAAATTGATCTGTGTGTAATTTTAGGTGTGTGACTTGTGTTGTTTCGATTGGATAACATAAGTCTCCCATTTTTACCGAATATTTAACATTTCACTAGTCCCTGACAAACTTTAAATCATTATAATGGTCTGTAACATGACAATATGATTGTTATGTCATTTTATTCGTATTTTAATCATTTTAGGTGTTGGGAGTACCCATGATCTCGATTAATCCTCAATAAAAGGATTATAAAAAAACCTAATAATCAATTAAGGATAAGAAACTTTTAACGTGATGCAGTAACCTAGAAATGATAAGAAAATATTCATTTATTCTTCAAAATATACTTTGTTTTGATTTTTAAACTATTTAAATTAAATCGTTTTATTTTTAAACTATTTTAAAATGAGCTACATTTTTAGTAGTTTTTATTAAAAATGCTTTCTCTAAAACTATCAATAATCATTGGGAGATGATGTAGGGTCTTTTCATGACTATATTTAAAAATTAAAACCAAAAAAAATTTATGTTTCATGGAAATATGGTACAAAAAAATCACCATTTCTAGAGAGTTCGTTTTTAGTGAGTTGTTTTCATAATATTTTTTTGGAATTTTATGTGAATATTCATTTGTTCTATCCTATAACATTACATATCATTTTGTGTTCTTATTTATTTATATTGTTGGTTCAATGCATGTCACGTTCAAATTGATAAGACTTATCATCTTTAAATCCCAAAATGGAGAGGATCCTATGTCAGTGACACCGAGATATACAAGAGAACCCTCTAAAAGAGGACACACAACACATCAACACTCTTTATTGTCCTACTTGTTCACCTTATTCAGAAACCCATGTTAAAGAATAAATAATCATGTTTAACAAGGATAAATATACTATATCACTAGAAGAATTAAATTCAGCTAATGTTGATATCTAACAAAATTACATTCCATACAAGGCAATCCACACGAATTAGAACATAAATCTGTTTTAATTCAGTAATTACCATGATTCCATGGATTCTTGGGAGAACATTCAAATAAGCTCTTAAATTAATTTCATAATTTGTGGTCAAAATTAAAACATACTAATGTGTATGAAGAAAATGTAAATAATAGGGAATTCAATTTTACATTATAAGATACTATAAAATATTGGATTTTCTATTCTAATTCCCTAATTAGAGTTTGGGAATACAAGAAATGCATTTTTCAATAAAAATATTTCAAAGATGCTCAAACTACAAGAATACTTAAAGATATTTATGGGTATGAAAATATCAAGTGGAAACACATCATGAATTTTGTGAATGATTTAAATGGATTTGTTCAAGATTCCCACACCATCAAATAAGTGATGATGTTTTAATTCGATATTTTTAATGGTTTAATTAATGTTAATAGAAATATGATTGATGATACTACAGGTGTCACACAAGTTAATATGATCCCAATTTCTTCAACAAACCCTAATTGAGATCAATGTGCATAACAGTCAGCAATTCCATTCTTGATCCAATATAACCATTCGAGGAGTCCATGAGGTACAAAGCACTGAATTTGAGAATAAGGTAGACAAAAAAATTATGAGGTATGTACCATTCCTCGAAAAAATTCCCTTTATGAATGGATATCCCAATGTCATCCTCCCTTCGATTGCATTATAATTCTTCCAACACCCACAATTTTGACCAATAACCCCAACTGAGAAAATCGTTTGAGTGTTGTGTGGGAATATTTCCTGGACAAAACTATAACCGACCCTTTAAAAAAGAACCTTAATATCCATCCAACCCAGGGTGTAAGGAAAACCAATCTCATACGAAAGGACTGTATTCAAACCCACATCAATAACAATTGAACCAACTAAGAAACAATAGTCATCCACCACCACTACCCAAAAATAATGAACCACAATAAAGGATATTCCAACCACCCCCTCCAAAACCCAACCGTATCCTAGAATATATGATGAAACAAATGGTTACAAACCATATCCAATTTCAAAAAAAACACAAAAGGAGACATAAAATACCTAAAACCCTAATATGTCCAACTCGCTAACTATGTATGAAAATTTTAAATTGATGGATTGGGTAAACTACCCTCCCAACCACTAGTTAACCATAGGGATAAAGAAAATTTTTATTTCCATCCCTCATAGGAGGGGAACTCATCTTAAAAACCAAATCACCCATCAGATAGAGTCATTCCTTACTACGGAAACCACCATCCCAACCAATATAAATGGTCTAAATGTTGTCAAACCTTGTCCTGTGAGGAACCCTTTCAAAGGAAAGATTTATTCTGTTGATGAGGCACCATGCCCAACCATTCATCAACCATTCCCAGAGGCCCACACAAAGAAGAAATCAAAAATAAAATAGAACATGATAAATAAATTTTAGAAACATTCAAAAACGTTCAGGTTAACATCCTAATGATAGATGTCATAATGAAAATTACAAGACATGTAATGTTTCTCACGAAGATGTACCAAATGAGAATCAAAGGTTATAAAAATGTGATATTGGTGAAATAAATATCAGCATTTATAGATCCATCACATCCTACAAAATTCAATGATCATATATTATTCTCATGTCCATGAACCATAGGGTTGTTTTACTTTTCCATTGTTATGATTGATTTGGGTGATTCTATAATTGTGTGGACCCACTATATTAACATGTAATTTTAGGTCAAGGATATTACTCCCAATAGAGTTTTTGTTCAATTTATAAATTGGAATATAACACACCCTTCTAGTGAGTAAGATGATTTTATTTGTGAAGGGGGAAAATTTTAATTTTCTAGCTGATTTATAAGTGAAAAAATGGAATAAGATTGGATGAATGGACATGCCCCAAATATATTGGGGAGTACCTTATTTAAACCTAAAAAAACCTTTATTAATTTCCATAATGGTACATTATATATTTATTTAAGTGGTTTCATAGTCAACATCAACAACCATGATTCTACGATGCACCCCTCATAAGAATATTTCTTTTTCTGTCATTGTTAATATTAATGATGTACTCCCTTACAATGGAAAAAAATATTTTCAATACCCGAATCCCATTTCCGAGTTCTCATCGTTGATAAAATATTTTTGAAGTGAATATTTTATAGAATTTTGTACTAGTCTTGAAAAATATCATGCATGTTTGTTAATTGATGATTTATTGACCCTTGAGGATATGATGACCATTGATGATACACTTAAGAATATATAATATTAATCATCTTATGAATATGTTAATATTTAGTAGTTAGATGATATCATAGTCCTAACACTATCAAATTCACCCACATTAATCCAAATACCACATGAATTAGAACTAAAAAAACTACCTACAGGTTTTAAATTTTACTATCTTATTAATGGAAACAATATTAGTTCAATCATTTCTAGTTCACTCCCTCTATAGAATTAATTATGACATATTGTACATTTGAGGGAGTATAAATAGTATTTTGGATGGACACTTAATTAAATTAATGGAATTATCCCATCAATATTTATACATCTTATATTGTTAAATGACGATGTTGAACAAGTGAGGCTAGAACAATGCCGACTGAACCCAAACCTCATAGATGTGGTAAAAACGTTGGTTATAGTATTATTGGATGTTGGAATCATTTACCCCATATATGATATCCAATCTATTAATAAATTAAAAGTGGTTTCTAAAATACCTTTCTAATGGTAATTAAAAATGAAAATAATTAATTGGTTCAAAATCGTGTGCAAAATAGTGGGTGTGTCTATATAAAATATTTATGACTAAACCATCACCCTAGGAAAGACCATTATTCTCTTTAGTTCATTGAAAAAATATTAGCGAGGGTAATTGGGAAGTCCCATTACAGTTTTCCTGATGGGAATTCTGGAAATTTACATCCATATTTCCACAAAGTATTAGGAATAGACAACCTCCACATACCCATTTTAGAATTTTACATAGAGATGGATTCCATTTGTTCTATCCAATGCTCAGAGTACATTATAATGATGCATGGTAAGTGTTTTGATCGATTTTCTGGATAATTGCATGGATCTATTCATGGATGATTTCACTGTACATGGATCCTCTTTCGATAAATTTTTTATTTATATTAGTTAAGTCCTATGTTATTGTATTGAAAATAATATCGTATTCAATTACCTGGAATTACATTTCACAATATGATAATGTATAGTACTGGGGAATGTAATTTCTGGGGATGGTTTTCATGTTGATAAATCAAAAGTTGATGTAATTTCTTTAATACCATTCTTGAAAACTATATAGATGTGTGGTATTTACTTATTCATGATGGATTTTACTATCATTACATTTGTGAAATTATTAAGATTTCACTCCCCCTATATTAAATAATCTAAAAAGAAAAAAAATTATAAATAATTTGAGGGATCATTTAATAAAATGAAAAGGAGTCCCAAATCACCCCCATAAATCCAACAAACATAGTTGGATTTACCATTTGGCATCATGTGTTATGACACTAACTATGTAGTTGGGGATGTCTTATCAGAAAGGGTTGATCATGATCCCCATATAATTACATATGCCTTACATAATGTTGACCTATCCCATGAAAACTCCACCACAATATAAAAATAATTACTTTCCATTATGTTTTCCATAGATAAATTTATGTCATTCCTTTAGGGTACAAGTTATTGTATTCTCGGACCATGTGACCCTACTGTATCTTCTTAATAAACCGAAATCCAAAATACATCTCACTCATTGGAAGCTATTTCATCAAGAATTAAATCTACAAATTAGTTATTAAAAAGGAGCAGAAAATCTGGTAGCTGACTATATTAGTAGTACCCTTCCATCCTTGGAAATTATATCATCCTTATATATTTCTAGAAATTACTTGTTTCTTGATAATAAATTGTATTGAGTGGTAGATGATATTACTATATGATAAAATTTTAAATTATCTAGTAGAATCATAAAATCCTTCTGATTTCAAAATAAATCAACATGAACGTATAAAACTTGAGTCCCGTTGGAGAATTTGGGATTCCTCCTTCCTTTGGCGCACATGTACTGATCAATTCCTCAAGCATTGAGAACCCAATAGTGAGTCTGAATAATTCTTAAGGCCTTGCCACACTAGTTCTTGTGGTTGCCACTTTGGTGCCCCAACAGAATACTGACATGGCCCTTGATTTTTGTCTCTTTTGTGCAACACATTTTTTGGATACCCATGATTTCTATTAATCATATACTCATTATCAAATAACAGGGTATGACTGTAAGAGATATTAAATGTCATAAAAACAATTTCTATTTTATAAAAAATTTCATGTTTGGGGCATTGAATTTATGGATCCATTAAACAATTACTTTGGAAACTTGTAAATAATTTTGGCAGTGGATTTTATGTCAAAATGGGGAGAATCACACACCACATGGGTTGATGATTGAAATACTTATGTGGAATAATTGAAAACCCAATTTTTTTTGTATGTTTGTATTACATAGGATTATCATTAGTGTATAGGTTTCTAATTCTTAAAATTTCACAATTCAATCACTTTTGTGTTGGTATGGTGTCATACATTAACATTCTACAACTTATCAACCACAAACAAATAATAAATTTTAATTAAAAAAATATTTTTTAATCAAAATAATTCATAGTGTTAAATTATACATTTAAATGGTTTAGAAGTATAATTATAATATATATTTATCATTTAATCCAATGTTTTTGATTAGAAGTAATATTAAATTTAAATTGTAAATGAACACCTATCAAACATTTGATTGTTTTTACTTCTCAAAAACCTGCTTTCTGGTTTTAACAATGGGAATTATTTGAAAATTAATTATTAAAACATATATGATTTGAATTTGGTAAAATAGACACAATTTTCTAATTTGGAACATCAAAATTAGCTTTGGGGGAATTTTTTATATTTTTCTAAAAACATTCAATTTTTGATGAATAGTGAAAAATACTCAGTTATTGTTTAAAACCGAAATTTTATTTAAATAATTATTTTTAATTTAAATTTATTATAAAGTTTAAATAGATATATAAAACTTATATTAGTCCAATTTAATTCATTGAGGTAATTTTATAATAAGATTAGACATATAAAATTTTATTGAACTTTTAACCGTATGTTACTCACCTTCTAGGGACATTTGCAAATTTTCAGAAAACATAATTTTACTACTTTTGTGAATTGAATTTCAAAAACCTGAGGGATTTTTTTGACATTAGTATGTAAAATTTGGTTCAATAGGAATAATATTTCAGTGAATAGTATCATTTGAATTTTATTTACCACGGTTTAAAGAGAATTGGGTAATTAATGGTGAAAATTATATTATAAATACCCAAACACATGTCCTAATTCTATTGGATTAGTTTAGGTTAACAAAAATCCACAATAAGAAATAAAATATGGTTCTTTTTTATCCACTTGGATTAGATTAGGACGTTTATTATATTTTATTTAATGATGAGTTGAAAGTATTAAATTCCAATTTAAGTAAATAATCCTTTTTTAATATACTATTATACATTAAATAAATTCGAATATAAATATTCATTAGAAATAAAAAAAGATTAAATACAAAAAAGTATTTTATTTTTAATTTTTAGACATTATATAAATAAATTTATTTATGAAACAATGATGATCCAGTAATTACCTTATTAATGAAATATTAAAATTTTTTATATTATAAATATTAAAGTAAAAGTATATTGAAACTTTTGATCCCATGAATGAATTTTCTAGGTTAATATGACATCTTACGGTTGATTTAATGTATTTTTTCGATGAAATCATATTTTTATTATATTCACAAAAACCAAATACTAAATAGGGTCAAAATTTACATAAATGGGTTTTCAAAACAAAAACTATTTTATTAAATTATATAATAGTCCGAAAAATCTATGTTTCACCCAAAATACTTATATAATGATAGATATGTCAATAATGTACCAATTGATGTTCTCTTGGTATTTTACAGTTTGTTTATTATCAATGTTTTATAATAATACATGAATACATAGTAAGAGTTAAACTATTTAAGTAAGAGATAAATAAAAAAGATATGGTTAATATGGTGACCTAATCATGTATAAAAACATATTTTTTGAATGGATTTAGACTCATTAACACCTTATCCTTGAAATAAATCTATTTAGAGCTGTTAGAAACAGAAAGTTATTTTATAATAAAATAATATTTCAAACATTTCTTAATATGCCCCTCACCTCCCTTATAAAATTGTACTTCCCATTCTCTCAAATTCATATCTCCAAAGCCAATTGGCTCAGCCAAACCGTACTCAAATAATCTATCAACTACACTCACGCAATCCTATATCCCTTACTTTGATTAGAAATCAATCCTATGAAGCCCTTTTGTACAAATAAATAATGATTCACCGAAGAAGCAGAGGTTAAACATACCCTCAACTAATGGAAAGTACATGGTATGGGGGTTTTCATCACACTTTTTATTCTTATGATATTCATTCAATAATTGCCACTATTTCCTTTTGTGTGGTATATTTATTGCACATGATTATATTCTTAATTTAATAAACTTAAATTTATGGGTATTTAAATCTCTATTGTATGATCCTTCTTTCATGGGGTGTATGTTTCATTAGATACCAAATCTGTTAGGGAACTTCAAATTTAAATTTCCACTCATTGGGTTTTACATATACTTCGTTGATTGTTTTTATCCAATATTATGTGTTGAATATCCATTAATTTATTAATGTAGTAATTTACACTCCCTATAGTTTGGATATAATTTTTATTCCCATAATCACTCAATTGATAAATGATAAAGTCATTGATATGAACATCATAAGGGAAATATTAACTCAATTTTGATTCATTCTGTTAAGAATCTATGTAATTGGTTTTTTACAATATTATGGGAGAATGTAATAAGATTTATTTACACTTAATATCGAATCATATTAAGTGTATATATATTTTTCCCACATAATTTTGTCATTGATTTATCCCTAATATAAGGATACGAAGTTTTTAAGGGATTTTATCTCAATTTACTTTCCATTGAGTCTTATTTTTTATTATGCAACAATTCACCATAATATGGTGTATATACTGTCCTTAAACATATTATATCATGAATAAATTTATTCTCATTATATTATAATTTTTTGATAAATGGTATTCATCAATTATTTGTATTCAAGAATCATGCATTTGGTTAGAAACTCTTTAACTAAAATATTGTTTTAAATGTTTTAAATTTTTATTCTTAAAAAATTTTCTCATTGTTTTCCATGTATTAAAAATAGTTTTAAGGATTTATTTATTTATACATGAATGTTTTATAATTAAAATTCCTTTCAATGTTTCAATGTTGTGTGTGACACTTTTATTAAAAAATCTTTTTTGAATGACTTCTTTGATAAATAGTGTGACTTTTAAATGTTTTCAAGAAAAAAGTAATATTTCTCTCAAATAGTTTTACTAATTATTTTCATCTATTTAAATATCCTTCATTTGATTTTATTATTGATTTATTCTGATTTATTATAATACAATCTTACATAGTGTATTGAATCAGTTATGGTTGACATTAGATATATGATTTTAATACTATTCATGGTTTGCTCTTAAAATATTGAAATTTTGTATGCTAGTTCTAATATGAATGTTTAGATTCTGTTTCACCCTTTTCATATGAGGAGTGAATTAAGCATAGTAAGTGATTATCAGGGCCCACTATAGCCCCTAGATGAATTTTTTGGTCTCATGAGACTAAATAGTGTTTTGACACAAGGCCTTGACAAATATTATATTTAGTGTCTTGGCATGAGGCCTTGAATTTGGGGTTAAGTTGTCTGGAATTAAAAATTCCA
Organism: Viscum album; assembly: GCA_963277665.1. Taxonomy (NCBI): domain Eukaryota; kingdom Viridiplantae; phylum Streptophyta; class Magnoliopsida; order Santalales; family Viscaceae; genus Viscum; species Viscum album. Next base: position 900,450,928 of record OY728138.1, read on the forward strand.
TCATTATGAGATTATTAATTGATGTTAAATGTGATTTCACGACTAGTATAATATCCATGTGAATAAGTAAATGGAATTACTTAATTTATATTGGACATATTATAGTAATGTTTATGTTTAAAGGGCTTGTGTTTCAATTTTATACCTTTCCATAAAAGTTTACTATTATTTATGATAGCTTCCACTATATTGTTTATCCTTACTATGTATCTGAGAATACACCATTATTATATTTTATTTTCTTAGGATGGAAAGAAGTCTACAATTGTTTATATGTAGGATTAATCTATGAGAATAATGGAATTCTCAAAGGATTTTCTTTGTTGTATTTTATGTTAGAAATTATAATGTGATGTTCATGTATGTATACAATTTTCAAAGACTACTAATCTGATCATCCCTTTGGGACATGATTCCTTGTAATCATGCCAATTTTATGTAATAATGCATATACAATAGGTAACTAGTTTTGGTTCATTTCAGTTGGTATCAGAGGATGTTTAGAAACAACCATGGAAACACGATTTAGATTAAATCTAATTAGAAAACCTTACACAAAGATGGACATTATGTATTAGTATAAGAGAAATTCTTAGAATATTGGTATGTTATAGATTTTTTGAGTCTTCCAAGAAATACATCCATGTCTATATACTACTTGCGGACGTGGTTCTGGAGCAGATATAAATAGGTCTGAAAACTCTGACAAGGAGTATCAGGCTTGATCTGGGGTATCCAGATACATGAAAATGGGCCTTACTATGCAACTGGACTGACACTCATGAGGGGTATGCTTAGGATAATTCTGATTTCATTTACAACCCAATATGAAGGATTTCGATATAAGATGATAATAAATAACCTTGGTTAATCCAAAGGTGTTTTAGATTGAAAATAAGGTTTCATTATATTCTCTAAATGACATTATGAGTATTATTAATCAAAATATGATTTATAGATTTAGTCAATGTCTATATTCAAAGTATTTAGTAGTAACATAGAATTTAATGTACAAGGTGGTAATGATGGTTGAAATGAGAAACTAACTAGAAGGTTGACATGTGTAAAAGATATTTTATCCATTCCGAAGAAGGTTTCTAAAAATATGATCAACAACATATACATTAACCAACAACCAAACTCACAAAGAAGATAAATGAATAGAATGATAAGAGATTTAGTAGTGGAGACCATAAAGAAAATAATTCTCAATTTCTATCATACAGGAAATGTGGAAGGAGATAGCCAAGAATGTGTATCTATGAATCAATGAAAAAATTTATGTGTAGTTATGAAGGACATAAAGTAAATAATTGTCGAGGAAAAATGAATAGAACTATAGATGAAAAAAATGTGATCCTAATAATACATTTACATTCATTTTCCATAAAGTTAGAGGACTTGGGCATTACCTGATTCAATTTCATATTCTATAGGATAACTAGTAGGTCTAGGAAGATCCTATGTCGAAAAAATGGATGGTGAATTGTTTAAAAGTATCAATGATCTTTGTTGATGGAATTACTTTGGAAGACTCTTCCCTTGTATATGTAACCCTACAGTATGTTATGTGAAAATGGAATTTTAGGAAGAAATATCTTTTCTTTTATGGGTATAGTTATAAAGAATCATTTGGGTTTATATGATCCTTGAATTTGCGACAATTAAATGTTATTAATGTTTGGGATGAAAATGTGAGGTATGAGATAATAATTGTTGTTAAATTATGTTATGGTAATTTTGAATTTTTTATTATAATTTTTAGAATGTTAGAAAATATAGTTTTTGAAAAATGAAAACATGCAATCCGTTAGACAACCCATTGGATCATACCAATATACAGGAATTAAACCCACAACCAATGTGCGACTGGGATTTATCATCTACCACATGACAACGTGAATTCCCTAGTTAGAGTTACTGAGTATTTTTTGATAAATGATTTTATAGATCAATAATAATGTGATTTGGGATCTTATGATTTATCAAATGGATATCCTCAGTATAGGAAAATGATTTTGTCAGTAAATTATAAATATTATTTTGGATGAAGTTCTCTCAGTTAGAAACACTATATGCATATGGAAAATAGAATACAATGGGATTTAATTTGAGGAGTAATGGTGGATTGTTATTTTATAAGAATCTATGTTTTTATTTTAGACTATATAGATTCACTTTATTAATGTAAATAATTATCCTATCATACAAAATATGTGATTTGGTTAATAACACATTAGTATGACACATTAAAAATAGTTGATGTTATTTGAAGATAAATGTATGATTTACTATAAAAGTCAATTAAATTAAATTCTTCTTAGTTTTGGGTTCCAATCGTAGTTTGGATTATATTTATTTATTTTAAGGGCAATTATTTACTAAATGGTCTATATTAAACTTTGGTTACTGTCTGTTTAATTTTGGAAATTAAGATTAATATTTCTTTCTATAAAGGATTATCAATTTTGTGGATCATATAATATTATACTAACCATATAGGTTTAATTTAATCTATAAAGACAAGAGAATTATATTGTTCTTATTTTTTGGATTATGTGATTCTCCAGAAGTTGATTGTAGAACATTAGGTGTTTCTAAATAATATTGAATACTCACCGTTTGGAGAAAACATGAGTTAGTTGTAGAAATTTATTAAAGGAAGAAACACATAATAATAATTTAGTATACCTATTTATTTTCTTATTAAATATCATTATTAAATTCCTTAACATTATGATATGGAACTTAAAAAAATGTTGTCCATTTACTTTTCCTACTGCGAAAACAATGACTGTTTAACCCATCACACGTTTGTGGTTTTATTTTTGTTATCATTCTCCCAATCATGTTTTATATCATTCTCTATAATAAAATGATACTATGTTTATTTTCTATAGCCATGTTTCCCTATATTGAATACTATTAAGGGTTATCTCAGGTGACCTTTGTACTTCTCTTTATTTCTTTTAAAGTGATAGTTTTTTTGACTCTTATACAAATGTGGGACTTTAAATGATGTTCCCAAGCCCTATTTCAAAATTAATGCGACACAATTTCTAAAATGAGGGAAGAATGTAACACCCAATGATTTCATACTATGATATTTTATTTAAAGTAATTCGATATATTATGTTACACGCAACACAGAGTTCGAGCACCCCATGACATACCAAACTAGCCTTTCAAAAACTAGTTATGAATAATATTAATAGAATTGAAAATTTTATATACACTATATAATTATAACAATAATATTATGTGTTTCTTATAAATAATATAAGAACTATTTAACTTATTCAGATAAAAGAAGTATTTTTCAAAAAATTAAAATTTACCACCTTTTAATGGAAACCCATATTCTAATCCAATATTTGACACCTTTATATATTTATTTTTATAAAATAAACATCTTTTTTAAAAGAGGGACAAGAAAAATTTTGTTTTCTTAAATTTTTAGTTCTTTTCTGATAACTTTCATATTTTGATGAATAATGAAAAATACTAAATTTTAATTCAAAACCACTTTTTTAGTTAAATAAATTTATGGTGTTAAATTATACATTTTAATGGTTTTTAAGTATAATAAAATTATATTTTTATCATTTAATTATATTTTGTTCATTGGAAGTAATTTTACATTTAATTGGATATAAACACATATCAATCTTTTGAATGTTTTTACTTCTCAAAAACCCTCTTTCTGGTTTTGTGACATTGCATTATTTTTAAATTAATTAATAAAACTTATACATTTTAAATTTTTTAAAATAGACATTATTTTGTAATTTTGATTATAAAAATTATCTTTGGGGGAATTATTTTTATTTTTCTAAAAACATTCAATTTTTGATTATTAGTAAAAACACTAAATTATTATTTAAAACTGATTTTTTATAAATAATAATTATTAATTTAAAGTTATTTTAATGTAAAAATAGACACATAATAGCTATATTTGTCTAATTTAATTCATTTAAATCATTTTATAATAATATTAGATATATATAATTTCTTTAAACTTTTTATCGTCTTTTAATAACCTCATAGGAACATTTGTAAATTTTCAAAAAATATAATTTTTCCACTTTTGTTAATTGAAAATTAAAAATATAAAAGGAAAAATTGTAATAAGTTAGTAAAATGTTGTTCAATATGATGAAAATAATAATTGGCGAATAGTAACAGTTGAATTTTATTTACCACCACTAAAAGTAGATCAGTTTATATTGACTAAAATAAACCATAGGAAAAAACTATGATTCTTTTTTATCCACATGTATTAGATTATGACATTTATTATATTTTATTTAAAGAAGAGCTAAAAGTGTTAAATTGAAATTTTAATAACTAACCCCTATTTAATATAGGGTTATACATTAGATAAATTAGAATATAAATTATCATTAAAAAGATAGAAGGAGATAATAAATCATATAATTTTATTTGTAATTTTTGGGCATTAGATAATTAAATTTATTTATGACACAATGATGACGTAGTAATTAACTTATTAATGAATGATTAAAATAATTGATATTATAAAATTTAAAGTAAATCTAAATTGGAAATTTTGTTTCCATACGAGAATTTTCATGGTTAATATGTAATTTGAATGTTCATTAAATGTATTTTTTAGATGAAATCATATTCTAAAGACTTTTACAAAAACCCAATACTAAATAGTTTCTAAATTGAAAGAAATGAGTTTTTAAAAAATATACTATTTTATTAAATTATATAATATTCCTAAAAATATATAGTTCAACCAAATGACTTATATAAGGATATATATGTCATTAATGAACCACATGTGGTTCTATTGGAATTTTATTGTGTGTTTATCAACCATGTATTATAATAATACACAAAGACATGGTAATAGTTAAACTATTTAACTAAAAGATAAATCTAATCGATAAGGTTTATATTGGCACCAAAACCTATATATAGCATATTGGTTGAGAGATTTTTGATTCATACACACCTTATCATCAAAATAAATCTTTCTAGAGCTATTAGAAAAAGAAATAGATTTTATAATAAAATAATATTTCTTGATATTTATGAAGTTCCCCTCTCCTCCCTCTTAAAAGGGTACTTCATCCTCTCTCAAATTCACACCTCCAAAAGCATTTTTCTCCGCCAAAACCACCTCAAATATTATCCCAACTAACCTCACATATACCTACATGCCTTAATTTGATGATAAATCCATATTAATGATCCATTTTGTTTGAATTAAAAAAGGAATCCCTTGAAGAATAGAAGGTTAAACTTACCCTCAACTAAAAAAAGTATAAGGCTTGGGGGTTTTCATCTAACTTTTTATTCTGGGGAAATTCATGATATATTTTCCATTATTTACTTTTGATTTGTGTATATACTTCACATGATTGTATTATTTTTGATATATAATTTAATTTATGGGTATTTACATATTCATTGTATAATCCTTCTTTCATGGGGTGTATGTTTCATACATCACCAAACCAGTAAGAGAATTTCTAATTTCAATTTCCATTAATTGGGTTTTATGCATACTTAATAGATTAATTTAGTCCATGATTATTTTCGGGATCTATATTTATTTATTTTTGTACAAATTTTCACTCCCCATTGTGTGGATATACTATTTATACACATAATTACTCCATTGACAAACTCTCAATTCATTGATATGAACTTGAAAAGGGAAATGTTAACTCAATATCCATTCATTGAGTTAAACATCCATGTCATTGGTTTTATTTTTACAAAAATATGTGTGAAGGTCCTATGATTTATTTACACTTAATATCTAATAATATTGAATGTATTTATATTTTTCACACATAATTATGTCATTGATTAATCCTTAATATACGGATACAGTCTTTATATGGGATTCTATCTCAATTTACATTCCATTGAGATTTGTTTTTTGTTATGTGCCAATTTAGTTTTATAGGGTGTATATACTGACCTTTAAAATATTATATAATTAATATCATTATACTCATGATATTATAATGTTTTGATTAATTTTTTCATCAATTATTTTTAATCAAGAATCTCTTCTTTGGTTAGTAACCCTTTGACAGAAATATCGTTTTAAATTTTTTAATGATTTATTCTTATAATTATTTCTCATTGATGTCCATGTTTCAAAAATGTTATTAAGTATTTATTTACAAGGACATGCATGTTTTATAATTAAAACTCATTTCAATGATTCAAAGTTTCTTGAAATACGTTGATTCAAAAATATATTTTAAATGATTTCTTCGATAAATAGTGCAGCATTTAAATTTATTCAAGATAAATGTTATATTTCTCTCAAACATTTTTACTAATTATTTTCATCTATGTCAATATAATTAATTTTGTATTATTCTTATATGAGGATGATTTATTATAATACCATATTCTATATTGTATTTAATGAGTTATGTTTGACTGTGGAAGTGCAGTTTTTACACCACTAATGGTTTGTGGTTAACGTATTGACATTTCATATGCGAGTTTTAATACACATGATTAGAATATGATTCAATATCTTAATATGCTAAAGTAATTGGGCATAGTAAGTGACATGTGTGGCTCTATATAGCCCCTGAATGCATCAGTATGTCCTATAAGGCAAACTAGTGTCTTGGTACATGGCCTTGAAAAAATTTATATTTTGATTCTTGGAAATTGGCATAGACATTGTTGTCAAAATGTACAACATTATGCATTCCATATTTATGAGATTTGTTATTGATGATACATGTAATTAATTGACTAGTAGAATATCCATGAGACTAAGAAAAGGAATTATTTAATTTATCTTTTCTATATTATACAGAAGCTTATTGTTAAAGGGATTGTGTTTCAATTTTATACCTTTCCATAAATAGTTAAGATTATTTAAGATAGATTCTATTATATTTTTTATCCTTACTAAGAATTTGAGCTCACCCCTTTTTTATATTTTATTTTATTAGGATGTAAAGAATTGTATTAGGTTTTATATGCAGGTTTCAGCCACGAGAAAAATGGAATTCGCAAAGGATTATCTATGTTGTATTGTAATTTAGAAATTTTAATGTGATTTTTATGTATGTAATATATTTTTCAAGACTAATAATCTGATCAGCCCTTTAGGATTTTATTCCTTATAATCGTACCAATTTTATATAATAATGCCCCGAATCTGGGTAACTAGGGTATGCGCATATAGTTGGTATCAGTGGAAGTTTATAAATATCCTTGGAAAATAGATTTAGATAAAATCTAATTAGGAAACATTAACCTAACATAGACATTGAAGAATAGTATAGACGAACTTACTTGAATTTTGGTAATTTCGAGATTTTGTGAGTTTTCCATGAAATACATCCCTGTCTTGATTATACAAGTGGATGTGGTTCTGGAATAATAGTACCTGGGAGTGAAAACTCTGATAAGGAGATTCGGGCATGACTTTGGGTATCCTGGTACACAACAAAGTTTCGTACAACGCACCACGTTTGATACTCCTAGGGGATATTATTAGGATATTTCACATTTTATTTAAAAACTGATTTGAGATATTTTAATATAATATAAGAATAAATAACATTTTTTAATCCTAAGGTGTTTTATATTGAAAATAAGGTTTTATTTTATTCTCTAAATCATTTTATGACTCTTGTTACTCACACAATGATTTATGGTTGAAGTCAATGGGTGGATTCCAAGGAAGTCATAAAAACATTGATAATGATGTACAAGTTGGGTTTGATGGTAGATATGAGAATCTAATTAGACTATTGATAGGTGTAAAAGATATTGTGTTCATGCTGAAGTAGGTTTACAATAATACGATCAATGATAGATACATTAACCATATCAAAAAATCAATAACGAAGAGAATTTTAGATAATGATAAGAGATCCAGCAGTGGAGATCAAGGAGAAAAGAAATCTCAATTTCTATCATATAAGAAATGTGGAATGAGATACACAGAGAAGTGTCTCAGTGGAAAAAAAATGATTTATGTGTGGGAATGAAGGATTTTAAGAAAATAATTTCTGAGTAACATTAAAGAGTATTATGGAAGAAAATAAAAATGATCCTAAAGAAACATTTTACAATCATTTACCGTAAATGTACGAGACATAGTTATTACCCGAGTCAATGACCCATTCTATAGAATAAAAACTCGGTCATGAATGATTTTATGTGGAAATAAGTAGATAGAGAAAGGTTTAAAATTGATAACGATCTTTATTTATGGGATTAATTTCGTGGACTTTTCTCTTTTATGTGTAACCCTTTAGGTTTTTATCTGAAAATTCGATTTGATGAATAATTATCTTATCTTTTTTAGATATAGTTATAAAGAATCATTTGGGTTTATATGATCCTCGAATTTGAGGCCATTACATGTTATTAATTTTTTGGATGAAAATATAAGATATGAGATAACATTTGTCATTAAATTATGTTATGGTTATTTTTTGAACAATTTATATCATTTTGGGAATGTTATACAATATAGTTTTTGAAAACGGACAACACACATACCATGTGACAAAGCATCGCATCGGACAAAGCTGCGAGAATCGAACCCTCAACCAAAGTGTGACTAGGATTTATCACTAACTAATGGACTACATGAAGTCCCTAGTTAGCGTTACTAATTCTTTTTAGTTAATTTATTTTTTGATCAATAATAAGTTGATTTGGATATTATGTTTAATCCAATTGATATCCTTATTATAAGAAAATGATTTGGTGATTAAGTGATAAATGTTATTCAGGAAGGCGATTGCTCTGTTGGGAACACTATAAGCCAAAAGAAAATAGAATACTATGGGATTTCATTTGAGGAGTAATGTTGGATTATTATTATTGAAGAAACAATGTTTTTATTGTTGACTTATAGAGATTTAGGTTAATAATGGAAACATTTATCCTATCATAGAGAATATGTGATTTGGTTAATTAGACTTTAGTATGAGACTTTAAGAGTAGTCGATGAAATTTGGAGATAAATGTTATGATTTACTATGAAGGACTATGTGATTAAATTCTTTTGAGTTTGGGGTTTCAATATTAGTTTATATTATATTGATGTATTTTAAGGACAATTTTTTATTGAACGGTATTTAATGAACTTTGGGTATAGTTTTTTTAATTTGGGAAATTAATATTAGTATTTCTTTATATATTGGATTATCCATTTTTTGACTATTTGATCATTTACTATCCATTTTGGTTTTTTTTAATCTCTATAGGCAATGAAAATATATAGATTATCTCTTTCGGATTATGTGGTTCTCTAGAAGTCGATTCTAGCACTTCATGTGTGACCAAGTCATCTAGAATACTCATTATTTCATGAAAAGACGAGTTAGTGGTAGAAATTTATTAATGGATGAAACTATACATGAAAAGTAAGTATATCTCTTTATTTTCTTAGTCAATATCATTAATATATTCCTTAAATTTATGAATGGGAACATAAAAAATATATTTACTTTTCCTACTATGAAAGAAATGACTGTTTAACCCATCACAAGTTGGTGGTTTTATTATTGTTATCTTTCTCCTGGTGTTGTTTTCTATCACTCTCCATCAGAACATGACACATGTTTCATCTTCCATATCCATTTTTTCTACATGGAATCCTAGAATGAGTTACCATGGGTGACCTTTTAACTTCTCTTTCAATCTTTTAATGTGATAATTTTATTGACTATTTTTTCAAAGGGGGATATTTAATGATGTTCCCAAGACAATTTTTAAAATTTCCAGGATGACATTTCCATAATGGAGGAAGAATGTAACACATGATGATTTCATAGTATGTTATTTTCTTTAAAGTAATTTAATCGCTTGTGCTACACACAACACCAATTTTGTGCGCATCACGACCTACAACACTAACCGTTTAAAAGGTGGTTGTGATTTGTATTAACTGAATTTTTAATCTTCTATACTATATATAATTTTAACATCCATATTATTTGTTTCTTAGACATAATATAAGAACAACTTCAATTTTTCAGATAAAAGAATTATTTTCTAAAATATTCACTTTTACAGCATTTTAATAGAGAACACTTTTTAATTCCAATATCATTCACTTTTATATATTCAATTTGAAAAAAATAAACAAATTCATTTGATTTGGGACATAACAATTTAGTTTGCATAAATTTTTGGTGCTTTTCGGATAACTTTCATATTTTGATGAATTTTGAGAAATACAAAATTTTAATTGAAATCAATTATTTTAAACCAATATTATCTATACAGTTAAATTATACATTTCAATGGATATGAATTATAATTACATTATATTTTTATCGTTTAATCTAATGTTGGTCATTTGATGTAATTTTACATTTCAATTGGACATAAACACATTTCTATCTTTTGAGAGTTTTTAATTCTAAAAAACTGCCATTTTGTTTTTTAAAATTGGAGTTATTTTTAAATTAATTAATAAAAATTTTATGTTTCAATTTGGTAATATATAAATTATTTTTTATTTAGAAAATCAATGTTATATTTTGGTGATTTTTTTATACTTTTCTAAAAACATTAAATTTTTGATGAATAGTAAAACACACTACGTTATTGTTTCAAACAGAATTTTTATTTAAATAATTATTATTAATTTAAATTTATTGTAAAGTCAAAAAAGATACATAATACCTATATTACTCTTATTTAATTCATTAAAGTCATTTTATAATAAGATTTGATATATTAAATTTTATTGAACTTTTTACCGTCTTTTATACACCTTCTAAGCACTTTTGAATGTTTACATTAAACATAATTTTACCACTTCTGTGAATTAAATTTCAAAATCCAGAGGGAATCAGTTGAAATCATTATGTAAAATATGGTTCAATAGGATGAAAATAATTTTTGGTGAATAGTAACTTTTGAATTTTATTTAACACAGTTACAATTGAGTAGGAAAATAAAATATAAATTGATGTTATAATTCTCCTAACTCATGTCCTAATTCGATTCGATAAACATATTGCAACCAAAATCAGATTTTGAAAAAAATATGATTCTTTTTTATCAACATGAATTATAATAGTACATTTATTATATTTTATTTAAAGAAATGTTTAAAGTGTTAAATTCAAAATTTTAATAACTAAGAAATTTTTAATATTGGGTTATACATAAGATAAATTCGATAATGAATTTTCATTATAATGTAAAAAACATTTCCTATATCATAGTATTTTATTTATTATTTTTATTCATTAGATAATTTAATTTAATGTTGACACAATGATGATGTAGTAATTACCTTATTAATGAAATATTAAATTGATTGATAGTATAAATATTAAAATAAATGTAAATTGTAACTTTTTATGCCATCCTAGAATTTTATAGTTTAATATGACATGTTAGGGTTGATTTAATATATTGTGTTAGAAGAAATCATATTTTTATGATTTAATACAAAAACCAAATACTAAATAATGTCAAAATTGACATAAATGAGTTTTTAAAATAAATATATTTTATTAAATTATATAATAGTCCTAAAAATCAATGGTCTAGAAAAAGAAATTATATAATGATAGAAAATTCAATAATGAACCACATGATCTTCTCTTTGTAATTTTATAGAATGTTTGTTAACCATTTGTTATAACAATAAATGATGACAATATAAACGTTAAACAATTTATCTTAGAGTTAAATTAAAAATATTAGATTAATATGGTGACCTAATCATGTCTAAAACCTATTGGTTGAGAGGTGTTCGACCCATACCCACCATATAATAAAAATAAAAATACATGGATCTATTATTTCCCAAAATTTATTTTATAATAAAATAATATTTCATCTTTTCCTAAAGTGCCCCTCACCTCTCTTATAAAATGGTACTTCCCCTTCTCTCAAATTCTCACGTCCAAAGGAATCTGGCTCAGCCAAACCCTACTCAAATCTTATCCCAACTACCCTCACATAAACCTGGAGGACTTACATAGATCGAAAATCCAACCAATGGAGACATTTAGTAAAAAACAAAAAGAAATCACCCAAAAAACAGGAGTTTAAACATACCCTCAATTAAAGGAATGTATAATGTGGGGGGGTTTCATCTCACTTTTTTTCCCATGAGATTCATGTTATATCTTCAACTCATTCCATTTCTCTTATGCATGTTCTAAAAATGATTTTATTCATTGTGTAATATAATTTAATATATGGGTATGTATATATTCATTTTATGATCCTTATTTCATGGGATGTATGTTCCATAAGTTACGAAATTAGTAAGTGAATTTATAATTTCAATTTCCACTCGTTGGGTTTTAATCAAACTTCATTGATTATATTACTCAAAGATTATATTTATAATCTATATTTATTAACTTATGTAGTAATTCCCACTCCCCATTTTTTGGATATACTTTCGATACATATAATCATTCCATTGATAAATTCTCAAGTCATTGATATGAACTTGATAAGGGTAATCTTAACATAATTTCCATTCATTGAATTAAACATCCAAGTCAATGGTTTTGTTTTTACAAGAATATATGTGAATGTCCTATGATTTTAGTTACACTGAATATCCAATCAAATTTTGTGTATTTATATTTTCACAACTAATTATTTCATTGATTTATCATTAATCTACAGATATAGTCTTTAAAAGGGATTTCATCTAAATTTGTGTTCTATTGAGACTTCTATATAGATGTGGGCCAATTCACTTTTATATGGTGTATATATTATCCTTTGGAATATTATATCATGAATCCCTTTATTCTCATGATATTATAATGCTTTTATTAATGTTATTCCTCTATTATTTGTATTCAAGCATCTCTCATTTGGTTAGGAAATCTTTAACTAAAATAACATTTTAAATGTTTTAAAGATTTATTTTTCTAAATAATTATCATTAATTTCAATGTTTTAAAAATGGTTTTATGGATTTATTTATATAAAAAATAATGTTTAATAATTAAAATTCTTTTCAAAGGTTCAAAGAGGTATAACACACTTGGATTAAAAAATTTCTTTTCAATGACTTCGTTGATAGATAGTGCAACTTGTAAATGTTTTCAAGAAATAGGGGATATTTCTCTCAAATAGTTTTACTAATTATTTTCATCTATATCAATATCGTTCATTATATTTTATTCTTGATTGAGTTGGATTAGTTATAATGAAATCTTTCATATTGTATTTAATGTGTTGTGTTTGACTGTAGATGTGCTATTTCTATACCATTCATAGTTTGTGGTTAAAGTATTGACCTTTTTAATGCTAGTTTTAATATGAATATTTAGATTATGTTTCAAACTTTTCGTAGGAAGAATTTATTGGATATATTAAGTGTCAGTTGGGGCCCACTATAGACCCTTGATAGATTGTTATGTCTAAAGAGAATAACTATTGTCTTGGAAGAAGGCCTTGACCAAATTTTTATTTAGAGTCTTGGCACGAGTCCTTGACATTGTGGTTAAGAGGTCTGATATTATGTATTAAATGGTTATGAGATTAGTTATTAATGTTACATGTGATTATTCAAGTAATAGAATATATATGTGAAAGATTAAATGGAATTATTTAATTTGCCTTTCCATATATTAGTGAGGTTTAATTGTGAAGGGATTGTGTTTCAATTTTATTCCATTCTATAAATGTTTATTATTATTTATGATATCTTCCACAATATTTTTTATCTTTACTAAGAATCTGAGCTCACCCATTTCTTATGTTTAATTTTCTATTAATTCCAAGAAGTGTATTATGTTTTATTAGTAGGATAAATCCAAGAGAATAATGGAATTCTCAAAGTATTATCAATGATATATTTTATGTTATAATTCATAATGGGTATTTCATGTATGTAATCTAGGTTCCAAGGCGGATACACTGGTCGACACTTTAGGACTGGATTCCTTGTAATTGTGCCAACGTAATGTAATAATGCACCAACCTTGAGTAACTATGTTCAGAGCATTTCAAAACATTTCCTTGAACTATTCCACCATGGGTGGAATGACATCAAACATCACCCCTCAAACTTCTAGGAATTCCATTTCAAATTTGGTGGTGATCCACCTAGATGGTGATTAGTAGTACCTAAAGATCCCTCCTTGACATCCCACACTCCTTGGAGAATATAATTTTAACCCTTATAATACATAATGGTCACTCTCTTAAGTTAAAAATCAATTTGGCATCAGTATCCCACTAAATTGTTGATAACCAAAATAAAATAAATGATTAATATATATAGGCTGTAATGATCTTAGTGAAAATGACACTCCCCAACATTTAGAGAACAATATTTTCATAAGAATATATCTCTTGACCATGCATTGAAACGAATATAAATCATAAAAATCCCACTCAAAAACTCCCCTTCCCAACCAAAACTATTAATAGGTTTTTTTGATATTAAAAAATGATATGATCCAATCTCAAATAAGGCACTAGATATCCTTGAATCTACAAGAATAATACCTCTATCTATCGAATACACATCTTCATTACCCTCCTATATAGTAAGAACTTCATTAAAATATCCATGTACACATTCATATGATGTATCTTAGTACCTTAGGATTACATATGATATTGATGATGGTTTCCTTTCCTAGATGAACCACATCCACAACATCTACTACCATTCGCATAAGAAATACAACTGCTGGACTGAGAGAGTGTTAAAGATCCCATTCCCAACCTCTAGTTCTTCCAAGATACCCCATCACTACCAATATGTCATGGGTTCCTATAGAAACATTACATATTTCCCAACATGTTGAAATATCAGTACTCTATCGATAGTCAAGAATAATGTCAATGAATCTAACCCAACTTACAAATCTAGTGGCACCACATTAAGAAAATATACTGAGCAACTAATCCATCACCCATTATACTATTCATTCCACTTCATTGGTCAAAATTTTCATAGTGAAGCTTCCTTAACTTAGAAGACATGTCTATTATTTATCTAGTAGAAACCATATGTCCTCAGAGGAAACCCCTTTCAAGATTCCCTTAAATGGAGGCCCTTATCCACAACCTCAGAAAACACCATTAACTGAAATATATTAACATGGGGCTTAATATCATATATAATCCCATTATGAAAATTCCACTCCATATCGGTCTCATCCCCTACAATAACATGGGAAAATCACTACATGTTAGTAAATAGAATGCATAGTTTATTATGGATATACACCCTTGTGAGAACTGCACGAACTTAACAACTCTCTTCTGTTATAGTGTATTTATATAAATGTTTTCTTGGGTATTATCCAAAAGTTCCTTCTATGAAATTACATATTCTAGCTAGGTATAATCCTAAACATCCTAGTAGATCATATTTGGTCCTAATTAAATATATACATACAACACAAACCTCATTTCAGCTAGAATTTTTAAGTGGTCAATTATTGTCTGGATGGACATAACCTCGAACTAAACTACATCATGTGGACCGCCTCTAGTGATTGTTGGATGGTTCTATAATTGAAACTCACTTATCAAGAATGAACAATATTTTACAAACCACTATGAGTCTCTCTTCCTAAAATACATGATAAATTAATATATGTGATGAAACTTATTTCCATCTTCTTCACCAAGGCAGTATCAGTTCCACTAGTTTCACTGCTAGTGGATCATTTATAACATTAACCTCCTATCATCCCCTAAATAAGTATCTTAATGGTGGTATATCTCTAAAATAACTAACAAATATTTTTTGAGGAATAAAAAATCACTTACATAATTATATGATTTAAATAAATCCATAAAAACATTCATTCATATCCTCTATATGGTCAAAATTGAGTCATAGTCACTACCCTTAACCATCCTATATATAAGGCAAGGTTCACAAGATATATAATTTTTTCTAGTTTCTCATTAGACACAAAATTATTCATTATTTCATAATTTTTCAATTTTTAATTCCATTTCAGCGCTATTTTTTGTTAAATTACACTAGCAAGGAAAAAAGTTAATTTCAACAACCTACCCAAAACCATGTTTTCAATGCGTGCCTCAAAATGATGCTTGTCACAATGACTTTTTAGTACCTTGAATAATACATACATACAAAAACCTCATTACATATATAATACTAAAAATATCAAAAAAAAATGAATGAAATATCCACACAAAACTAGTGCATCACCCAAGGAAAAATAATAAGAAACTGAATAAAAAACATCAATAATAACAATCCCACTCTTATTACATAAAATTTCTTCAATTAAAGGGATAACTTCTCACATACCTGATATCATGTTCAAGGCTTGAATATTCATAGTATCATGTATATCATTACCATATAGTAAGAAAAAAAGTATGAAAAATATAACTCATTAAATACAACTTTGTAACACCTAGACCCACGAACCACACACCGATTCAATGAGCATATTAGTTACATGACTTCATTAGAATTATACAGTATGCCAGACACTTTAAAATAGAATTGATACTCTAATATCATTAATGGGGATATGATACTCTATTTATCAAGTACCAATGTATTGGATGTAAATAATCTATAGCCAACTGAATAAATAATTGAATGCTATTATAAAAAGAGGAAAATATCACATGGTTAACCAAAACAAAAAATACAATATGCAAGACAATGTAGTGGATATTTCATATTATAATAACTTTCAAGTGTCAAAATGGAAAAACAAAAAAAATACACCAAAAATTGCAAGAAATTACTGACACCATATAGGGCTCCCCAATCCTGGATCCATCCCAACATGAACACATAACATATGGCACTTTCCATTATGATACCTTATAAAATGAACTCTATTTGGGTATCAATCAGGAAGCTCATGTAGGGTGACCATAAAACTAAGTAATCCACCACTAATGGAATCTAAACTAATAACCAATCAATAAATGTTCCATAAATTGAATAAATTGTAAAATAAAAGTTATAAAACAAGTCATTTTCATATGTAGTCATTCATTATCTATCCACATAAACCTCATTATCATGAGGAAACCTGAATAATAAAAACCCTCTTTCGCTCATAATTAAGTATTAATTACCCCCAATTGATTTCAAAAATCAAAAAAACATGGTTATCATTTATCATTTAATTTCAATTAATATTACAGAAAATTGGAAGCATTCATCAATTCCAATCTGATGATTATAAAAATTCGTTTCTAGCAAACTATGAGTATATTGAGCCCCAGCCACAATCTGACACCTTATGTCACATATTTGTCTTTCGATATATAGTATTTTTCCTACAACCAATGTTAAATATAGATATTTGGGTCCTCAATACCTATCCCAGACACATTTATCACATATTGATATTTGGAGCCTTAGTGTCTTTTCCACACTCAATTATCAAATGTTTCATGGATATCAAAATATCACAAAAATTAAAATTAACAAGGTTATTAAACATTAATATTCTTACAAAAAAATTGGAATTAATGTGTACCTTTTCAATTTATCACCATTATAAAAAATATTTACATTACCACATGGAATCATGTGAAGAATTATTCATTTAATAAATTATCTACACTTATTCACATCACCCAATTACCCTTCATGTTTAATCAAAACATTCCTTTATACCCATTATCAATCAAGTCAATTTATCAAAAATTAACCAAACACACAATACGATTTAATTAGCCAATTTTATAATCTCAGTATCCTAAATAATCCATTATCACATCATTCCATTAACTAATTGAACAATTAACTAATACAATTCAACAAATTATAATTTTCCCAAATTCATATCATTAAATATAACTTGGAAATTTAATTTAATACATTCAATCTCTAACTCACTTTCCCAATCCTAGAATTTGAAATTTCACAATTAAATTCACATAATGTAATTCAAGATTTTGATATTGGGAATGTAGAGCACCTACCACATGATTGATGATGAATTATAACCAACGGAAATAACCAATTGATGCTGAATAACCATGATCACGAGGAAGAATGGGGTCAAGATTGAAAATTGTGAGAGAGACAGATTATCCCATTAGATATTTTATTTTTCACGATTCTAAAGAATTTTACTCAATATAAGAAACTCTAAAAATGTAGTGTTTCGATTAGAATTTATTCTAGGTTTATATGTATATGAGATGGGGTTCGGTAAAATTTTAATGAATTTTTAGTGGTCTTTTTTTCTACATGCACGGTTTTGGGTACATGGATCATTGATTTCCCAAACCATGTTCCTAAGTTCTATACTTCTCATTGGGGAGGTCACATAGTTACTTCTAAGAAAAAACATCATCTTCCAAACACTGTTTCAACTATGAAATCCCTCTCTTCAAGGTGTTTTATTGTTTTCTTGAACATGGCACATGGTTTGGGAAAATGATGTGCTAATTTTTCACTGACCAAAACCCTAAAAAAATCTATAATTTCACCCAAGAACACCACTAAGATAATCAAAAACTATATATTTTGAAAAAAGGAAAAATATTCATAAAAAACGTTTATTAATTATAATTATAATAGGTTAAGATAATAAAATTACATGCATTCCATCCCAATAATTGAATAATTCAAATTCTATCCATGTGTATGTATAGAATAATGTTTCCATGGTTGCATCATATTTCATTTTATCCATATATTTTTCATTAATTATTTTAAATCAATAATTCATGTAAAATATTATAATTTATTCATTATATTAATTTTTATATATAATTATATAATAATAACTTTGATCTTAGAAAACATACCAAAATGATTTTGGATATATGAGTCAAACACCATCAAAACATAAACAGGGAAACTTATTGAAAATTTAATTTAATAAGAAATGGTAATGAAGTGAATAATATGAATAATAAAATTTTAAACTTATCTTCATATATTTAATAATTAACTAATTTTTATTATTCACCCTGATAAATAATTCCCATGATGAATCTTTCTCATGGTAAGGGATCTCTCTAAACCCTACATTTTTTCAGTTATGGACAATATCTCTATAATTAAAAATGTATCCCTATTTAATGAAATTTAATAATTCAAAATTATTTTTATATATATCTTACATATATATATCTCATTATATCATCCATTATTTGGGTAAAAACTTCCATAGGACAATTTATAAAATGCCTTATTTATGAAATATCTTTTGATAATTTTATAAGGAAAGATTATGAAACCCATAACTTACCATGCCTTGATATTAATATCCAGAAGTAGAATTTATTTAAATTTCGATGAAATTAATGTGATGGTTTAGACAAGAATTATATATCCCTACAAGAATGTTGTTATTAATTTTCTTTATGAGTTGTCATTTTGGGATTAGTGAGTACACCAAATCCATTATCAAACACTATATGTCTTGTTAGGTTATCTTGGACATTATCCATTAGAAACTTTTATTTCATGTTTTATGTTTTTTTAAAATATTTTATAATTCTATGATCTTATTTTATATTTATTTATGTTATATTTATATGTTTCTATTCAAAAGATTTCTCTTTTATGTTATCATGATATAACATTGACTCACATGATGTGTTTTATAATAATATTCTTTTCTTTTACTAGGATTTTATCTCACCCATTTATTTATGTATTCCCAAGATTTTTTAATATATTTCTAGAAGATCAAATTGATTTTAAGATACCACTATTGAGTATTAAGTTAATATTACTTATTAATATTCCTTTTTTGTCATATTATCCTAGTATATCAATGACACATGGAATCACAATCCTTAGGTGGTAATTAATGGTTGTATATATTAAAAACCATATAAATATATTTATAAATAGAATGGATCACTATTAGTTGTATTAGATACACTTTATAGATAAAAATTTCCATATATGATGAGAAAACCAAAGTGATCACCCCATATTTAATTCATTGTATAATAATTGGATATGACTATGTGTGAAAAAATATCATGGAATCTTGGTGAAATATGGATTTAGTTGTTTCCAAATAATCAAATCACATTCATGATACTAGAAGTGGATGTGTCATTTTAATACTATTAGATAATCATAATAACAAATAAAATATAGAATTTAGATGGCCTTGATCATCACCTACTGCATGAAAATGGGACCTACGACACACTTGGTTTGACACTCCCTGAGGATTTTCTTTGGTAATTCACAAACTCTTTACAATCCATTATAACAAACCTAAAAGAATTGATAGGTAAACATACCAAATAGGAAACCATGACATGAATAATGTAGATTGAAATATAGTGTTTCATAAGTCATGAAATACTTATCCTTCATGATTTATTCCTTTTATGTTCACATGTTTTCTTTTATAATTTTAATGTATTCTCGTCTAGTGTTTCTAATTAGTTTAGTTAATGGAGGGAAATAAGAGAAACCATCCCACCAACCAAAATTATATTAACAATTGTATTGTCTTATAATTTCTGTGTACGTGTTTTAATAAAATAATCTAGATTTATTTCAAGATTACACACTCACACAAAACAAGATTCCAAGGCTCATTGTGCTTGAATGGGATTTTGAACTTTTATTAGTCCACTTAAGTAAACGTGTGAGAATATTTCTCTATCTTTTGAACTAGTGCTTGGATCGAAAATACGAGGTCATGATTGAAGATAAGAATGTCAGGATTCTCCTAGAAAGAAATAAACATTAGCTGGCATGGGAATAACAAAAAACATAAATTTTAGACCATTCAGAAAAAAATACCTTTAAAATGATATTTTATTTTTTCCTTATTTGACTAGTGGTGACATGGCCATGCAGAAATTCGACAATGAGGCGCATTAATGGAACTCATTAATGGATCTAAAACCCACAATGTTATGACACACAAAATGTATCATAATAGCTATGTTGTTTCATAAATGATACAACATAATGACACAACGTCAAAGTGTAACTATACCACTACAACACATTTTTTATTTTGTTTGATGCATTAGAGAGATGTTAATAAAGAAGTGTATGATTCTATGATGAACCACATGTGCATTTCCTCTACAACGAAAAACATTGATCAGCATCAATGAATAGAGAAGAACCCTAATGGATCGAGGATCTATGAAGAATTGGGTATTTTTTCCTTCTTAGAGACATATCCTCAATCCAGGTAGGGGTTGTGTTTTTGTTTGTCTTCCCCATTCTCCAATTCAAGGAAAAATGTGTATAAAACCATGAATAGGTTGATCATCCTACATTCCTTGTAAGGGTTCCCCCTCATTCCATGAAAGAGGGGTTATCAAAAATAAAAAAAAATAAGGCCTTCAGGTCGTTCGAGTTGTGGATCGTGCTTTCTTGTGAGATGGTGGATTTTTTTTGAGATTTATTTATTCTAGTTTAATCTAACATTTGTTTTATCGAACTAAAATCCAACTTCCTACCCATGTTTTAATCGTATAACATGGATGGCGTGGTCAGACATGAATAAGGATCGTGTCCCTCCTCATGTGCGTTCTCTGTGGTCATATCCTCATGTTGTGCCAAGAGGAATCTAGGATCAAGGTAGTAATGGTGGAGACTTGAGAGGCTCGAATTTGTAAAAGGATCGGATATCAGACCATCATATTGGATGTGAGGGCCCACATAAGGTGTCATTAGCACAACACCATATGGGTGGTAGTGGCAGTCAGCCCTCGTCCGCCACGTGGAAGAGACAACGTCACCCCAGGTGATGCATGATGGATGATGCGACAGGACCTCACAGGCCCTGCTGGAGGAGAGGGTGCACCGCATTGGAGGAGGAAGCGGCATGTCAGCCATGTTGATGCAACATACCTTGTAAAATCCACCCCAGATAACCAGGTTCACTCTAACCTGGAAGACAGAGGCCACGTAAACAATCCGCGAGGTGGGGAGGGGAAGAAGCTGCATTGGTCGCGTCCCGGGTGAACAACATTGGTCCTCCCCTGGTGAACAAGAATTCTACTGGCGGCACCCACATCCATCATAATAGGATGGACCCACGTCGGTGGGACATACCCACACAAGTAGGCCGGACCTGTACCCTTTAGGTCGGGCCGAACAAGACCTGATCGCTAGGCTACCCGGGGGGTTGGTCCCTTGGCCAAATTAGGACGGGTCCAGTGAGGCGCATTAGACCTGGCCCACTAGCCATGTCGGACCAGACCTACCCTAAAACGAACTAGGTCAAGTTGGGTAAGTCGTATCAATATAGGGTAAGTGGGAACCGTAGGCCAGGTTGGCCAGGTCGGTCCAATAGGGTTAGACCGTGCCCAGACACAATAAGTCCCTAATTACTAAAATACTAATAACATGAAAACCAGGGATTCAATTGGTGAGCCATTTGCGTCATTGGGACCCTCTCGATTAAGAAAAAACTTTGGAATTATCTAAGGAGACCTTAAAAAATAATGATTTATGAGGAATGGCTTGTGAAATGGTTCTACCATGTGCTCTATCTATGGAACCCTACGGTTGGTTGAGACCAGAAGAATGCTGATAAGAGACTCTGTGTGACTCAACTATGGCCCAGTGTGAAGCACCCCATTATGATAACGTATGACCATAGTTAGAGAGATATTGTTTGATTCTGTAGACCAATGGTATGCGATAGGGAGGAGTACCTCAATTGGATTTGGTGGGAATCACCTCTATGTGACTTTGTAGGACCATAGTGGGAGAGAGGTGTTCGATAATGTGACTCGGTAGGCCCATAGTACTCATAGTGGGGAATTTATCCAATAGGAAAGTTGTTCGATAATGTGACTGATGAGTCTTCTATCACTACCTTAGATGTATACCTAGTGTGAGATTTCATGTTCTTTGTACTTGTGGCTCATTCTCTTTCTTCATTCTTGTATTTCACACATTTCATTTTCGATTTCTTTATGGCCTTTTCTTTGTGTTTCGGGGTCCCCTTCTAAGTATTTGTTTACTCATCCATACACGGAGTTCACCCGCAAGTGTTTTTTCTGGTGCGTGCGATCGACGCTTCGATAGAGTACATGGAGGCTTAGGACCATGCATGGACTAGTAGGATCGGGCATACAAGATGTACTACTTTGTATTCTAGTAGCAACACTACTCTTACCATCATGTTGGTGTTTCAGCAGACGGCTACCAGAGTCCCTTTGTACATCATGGTTTTCTATACTTTTTGTTGGATTTTTATTCAGGCCCACTTGTTTTCTGTTGTTCTTATACTAAAAATATTGTTTTAGTATGCATGTTTTCCCCTTTATGATTGGGGGATGTTGTTGGGAATGTGTGCACCTACATGTGCTTCAGAAAATGCCTCCTCCATGCAGGTTGATTCCTTTGAATGTAGTCACCATCCCATGGCAATATGGAGGTGAGCATGGGGTTGTCACTACATGAGCCCCAGGGGATGGGTTGTGAAAAAGTGCTATTAAATTGTGGTATGTTCCACCTTGAATTTTAGGAGTCAGTTATTTTGTTTTTTTGGGGAATAATGTTATGTGTTTCGAGTCCAACTATCATATTTGGGGTGTCCATTGTTTGTGTGGCAACCAACATATCCATACACCATGACCTTGAATTCTAATTTTCTGCCCTAAACATGAAAACACTATTTCCATATGTGTATCCATATTTTCTTTTTGAATAAGAGTCAGCTCACTAGGTATAACCTTCTGATTGTGGTATAACTAACCTATCTCAGAATTCCTCCATGTGGAAGACCAGCTAGGATCCTAATAGGTTAACATGGAGAAAGCTCTCCTAGTGATGAGGCATCGGTTCAGGGTCCATTTCAAGATATGGCCCCTCTAGGTGGTCCACCATTGTTTCCACCAACCATGGATTAGTTGTTAATAAAGGTGTTACCAGTAAAGTCCAAACACCCCCTCAACACCATACATGATTTCAAATGACAGAGACCTACCATAAGTTGTGGATAAACCTATCATATGGTTCTAAGGACTAGCTAGAGATAGTGATGCAGGTCTTTCTCATTGTGAGGACGCCACTTTACCAGATGGCAATCATAGCTGCAAGCCTTCCTTAGGGCTCAGTAGGGTGATTGTGGAGTCTGATGAATCTGACTGATGATTAGGTGACCCTCTCTTAGGGTGACTTCAAGAGGATTTTTTGGGAGGAGTTTTTCTTCCCAACCATATGCTCTATGCATTTCATGTTTCTAATCCTCCTACAAATGGTTATACTAGATGTGGATATGTACTTTATGTGTTTTACAAACCTCTCTCTCTAGTCCATAGTCATGGTGCAATACCCTTTCTGCTGTGCTCAGACATTGAGAAGGAACTCAGACGAGGGATCAAGGCAACATTAGTGTCTCCCAACATCACTACTCATGCTGGAGTACTAGAGTGATCCCGTCTTGTCGAGAGATTCATGGATTAGGAGGCACCAACAGCCAAAGCTACAAGGATACCCTTGGTGTTGGAGTCCTCAGCTAGCAGCAGGCAGCTGACACGAGGGACCAACCAGGCCCGGTCTTTTAGGGTATGACCCCAAGACTCTGGGTCAGTAGTGTGGGGATCCTAGAACAAAAGGAGTTATACAGGATCTAGGCTTGGCTTCACGTGTGGATGCTAGGGACCCATGGAATGTGACTTCCCAACCCGCCATGAAGATGACTAGAAGATGCTCAAGGGACCATAAAGACAGAGGCAGAGGTTTGACTGAGGTGGTCCGCAAAGTGGCAGACGTGGAAAGGGAGCATGCAGAGTAACAAGCTGTTTGCAATAGATTGAGTTACTACCACCACCACCCCCAGATGGTCCACCCCAACATGAAGGTTGAGGTGGATATAGGTGATCTCACCTTTAGGCAGTGGAGGATTTTGACCACGGTGCTCTGGAGTTGATATGATTTATGATCTATGTTTTCTCTAACCTAGTTGTAGTTCTTACAGACACCGGTTATAGTCCCTCTTTCCTTACCATGACTATCTATTAGTGATTGAAGATTCTAGTGGAGCTTTTTTCTTGATCCTTATTACTATAGACTCCTACAGGAGGGGATTAGATGATTACACACTAGTGATGGTATTGTGAGATTACTGTAGAAGTTGAAATATCCATCCAGGATCTCCTGGTAGTGGTGTTGGGTCCTTATGATGACATCATGGGTATAGACTAGTTATCCAAATTCCATGTTCATATCAACTATTTTTGGCATACAGTGCGGTGTGTCTATAGTTATGGGACCAGGTTTTCTTTCATCGGTGAGAAGGACACCCTTGCAATATAGGATATACATTATTGGAGGAGGGTGTAGCTGATCGCTCATTATTTGGAAAGCCTCACCCTCGATGTCGTGGATGAGAGGAGCCCAAGATTTTTTTGTAGCGGTGGAAGAGTACTATGAAGTTTTATAAGTGGATGTTCTATGAATACCTACAATTAGAGTTTTATACATTTGAAATAACATTTACCCTACAATGGCACAAATATCCACCCTATAATATCAAATCGATTTAGTTGAGCTTCATGATCTAAGGTTACTACTAGAGGAATTGTAGGATAAGGGGTTTGTATGTCCTAGAATTTCCCCATGGGTAGCATCGGTATTGTTTTTCAAGATGTTAGACGGGAGTTTGAGGTTGTGCATGGAATTTCGGTGCCTTAACCAGTGGACTATGATGAAAAAGTACCCACTATTGAGAATTTATTTTCTCTTCAATTATCTAAATGGAGGGAGATGTTTCCCCATGATAGACCTCAGATCGGGCTATCACAAGCTTTATGTACGGGATAAGGACGTACTGATGACAATCTTCAGGTGCCGGTTTGGCCACTATGAGCTATTTGTTATGAATTTAGGCAAGAAAAATGCCCCCAATAGTGTTCCTAGGTCTCATTAACCATATTTTCTAGCCTCACCTAGACCGGTTTATCATGGTATTTATTCCTAGCATCATGGTGTACTTAGTGTCAGAGGAGGAGCACACTACACACCTACAGGTAGTCGTGGATACACTCATGTAGCACCGTCATTATAGTAATGTCATGAAGTGATAATTCTAGATTAAGGAGGCCTAATTTCTTGGGAATCATCTTCTTGAAGTATGGAGTTGCAATGTATTCACTAAAGATATAGGCATAGCTCATTAGAGTGCCACATAGTATCAATAATGAGGTGCGGAGCTTCGTCAGGATGAATGGTCAATATTGGAGGTTCCATTACAACTTTTCTAGTGTGGAATCACTTTTATCATCTTTGAAACAATTAAAAAATCCCATCATGTGGATGGGGAAATGTTAGTAGAGTTTCAAATATATTAGGATGATACTAACATGTACCCTAATCTCGAGACTAACAGAGGATGGTGTTTAGTACGTAGTCTTCTGTGATGAGTAAGGGACTGGATATGGTCATCTCCTAATGCAGGAGAAAGCGGTGATCACCTATGACACACACTAGTTGAAGAATCATGAGTAGAACTACGCGACCCATGGCCTGGAGTTAGTAGTAGAGGTCTTTTCCATAATGATTGGGTGTCACTTCTTGATGGGTGCGCAGTTTTCAATTTATTATGACCACAATAGTATAAATTATTTCTTCTCCAAAAAATATATGAACATAAGAGAACAGTGATGGATTTGGTTCCGCTAGGACATTGACATTGAGATATATTATACTCAATTGAAGGGGAACATGGTAACAGCCTACTTTGTAGGAGAACCAGTTTGCAGGTGATGAGTGAGGAGACATATCAACTAGCCACGATGTAGATATCCATCATGGATAGTGATGGAGAAACTTACCGTAAGTGGATGTATATTACACCAACACCCTTATAGATTGTTAGGGAGGCACACCTTGTTGGTTTGGATGGTGAGGCCCGACATGCTCAGTTACCCTTAGGGAATTATTTTGATTGATTTTTGATAGGTGGGGATCACACCATTCTTTTAAGACGGTGCACCATAGTACTGGTGGCGTTGTGTGAGGAGGTATTGATGTAGTTCTATACATCCCATTTAGAATAATACTCTGGAGTGGTGAATATGTATTCAGACATCTGACGTCAGTACTGGTTCCCCATAATGTATAATGAAATGGCTGACTTCATCTAATGATGTGTCATTTCTCAGCAAGTGAAGTCTGAGCATCAGGTGGTAGCAGGCTTGGCTCAACCACATTAGACACCAGAGTGGGAATTGGATGGTATATCAATGGACACTATGAAGGCTTTACCATGTACGTCCAGAGGATATGATTCTATTAGAGTGATCATTAACCAACTCACCATGTCGGCCCACTTACTTTCCATCTAGGAGTGGGGACTCATAGAGTTCTTGAAACTCCTCTACATCCAAGGTATAGTTTGGCTTCACGGGGTTCCATCAACAATCGTCTAACACCGCATTTCACATATTACATCCTATTGTGAAATATATAGTTGGAGGAATTCGGTACGCAGATGCACTTGAGCACATCCTTTAATAAGCACATGGATGTTCTGACACACATAACCATACCTACCATAGAGGACTTGCTTTGTTCTTGCATCCTTGATTTGGGTTTTAGTTGAGAGGACCACTAGACGCTGGTAGAATTTTCATACAACAATAGCTATCACTCCACTATTGGAATGACACATTTTGAGGCCTTATATGGGTGGCCTTACTACTCAACCCTATCCTGGATAGACCATGTAGTGTCGACACTCACAGGTCCAAAGATTGTATAGGCTACCACTGAGAATGTGATGTTCACCGAGGAGCAGATGGGAACAACACAGAGCAGGTAGAAATATTATGATTATTGGAGGTGGAGACCCATGGAGTTTAAGGAGTGACCCAATGTGTTCTTTTGGGACTCATCATGACAGGGATTGCAGAGATTTGGCTGGGGCAACAATCTATCTTTAAGGTTCATCAGATCTTTTCAGATCTAGAGCAGTGTTGGAGAGGTGGTGTACTGCCTATATCTTCCCCCATAGATTCAATAGGCGAAATATTTCTTCCACGTGTCAAAGATGAAGAGATACGTGCGTAATCCACTTCCCGTCATCGACCAGGGAGAGATGTACATTGGTGATGGGGTGATGTTTGCAGAGTTCCCGGAGGAGATAGAGGATTAATATGATCAGGTCCTGTTTGGATGGTTGATTCCTCTATTGTGCATTTGGTTGTTGCATGAGAATCTCCAAGACAACATATATGAGTAGGAGGCTCAGATTTGTGCTTAGTACCCACATTTGTTTGAGAAGCCATTGTTTTGGAATTAAGGGACGTAAATCCCTAGGGTGGGTAGAATATAATGTATCATAATTTTTGTGTAATTTTTTTTTAAAATTTAATTATATGGTCTTATTTTGATTCTACACGCTCTGACATTGAATGATTCCAAGCCATGGTGTGCCCGGAATGGAATTATCAACTTTTTTATTTCACGTAAGTAAAAATTGTGAGTGGTGTTTTCTAACATTTGGACCGGTGTTTGGATTGAAAATAAAAAGGTGTTGTTGAACTCAAAATTCCGGTATTCACATAGAAATGACTGAACATTAGTGAAAAATGGCTGAAAGGAAATGTTAAATTTCGGATCTCTTAGAAAAAAATAATATAACATCAAAAAGATATTTTATTTCTATTTCTCAACTGATGAACAACGACACAATGACTCAATTATTCCATGATGATGTTCTTTAATGGAAATCATTAATGGATCGAAAACTATCAGCATAAAATTTCATTAAATGAAGCATAACAGATTCTCTATTTCATAAATGACACAACATAAGGACTCAGCATCGCAACCTAACTAAAACACTACGTTGTGTTTTCATTTTATTTTTTATTCATTTGAGAGATGATAATTAATTGGCAGATGATTATATGATGAATTCCCATCTACTTTACTCTTAAACGAAGAATACCAAATTCCATCGATGAATGGAAACGAATTTTAATAGATCGAGGATCAACAAGGGGTCAGAGCATCACCTCTCATTAGCTACAGATCGTAAATCTAGGTATGGGTTCTTTTAATGTTTGTTTTCTCATGTTCTCAAAGTCAATAATGAATGTGGATCAACCCATGAAGAGGTTTATCTGTGGATAGTGCATTCAAGATGGATGGGGGATTTTTTTTGGATTTCATTATCAGGGATTAAACTATAACTTGTTTTATTGAACTATAATCCCTAAGCCACTACATGTATGAAACCTCTAATGTAGGGGATGTGGGCTGACACAATCAAGGAACATGTCCCTCCACGCATGAATTCTTCGTGGATGTATCCTCCATTGGCTACAAGGGGAATCCGGGGCCAAGGTAGTGATTGAGGTAACCTGAAACATCATAATCCAGAGATGGATTAGAGATCAGACCACCGGAGATGAACCCGTGGCCCGCTGAAGGTTATGTTGGTGTGACAACGACCATCATCCCTTGATGGCAGTGTAGAGAATGTATCGCCACCCTGAGCATTGCATGTTGGATTAGGTTTTTGGCCCTAAATGACAATGCTGGAGGAAGCGGTGCACCCATGTGAACTATGGTGGAGGAGGTCGCAGTTTTTCCGCCATGAGAGAGGTGGTGCCAGCTTGCACCATGTGGATATGGTGGCCTATGTCGAGGACACCCTCGTGATCCACGATCACTCGACCATGGAAGGCGAAGGCCCAGGGAATGTGTCGTAGGGCATGGAGGGGTGGCGATAGAAGATGTCGCGTACTAGAGGCACTCCACTGGTCTACCCCTAGCAGACATGGCTTCTACTGCTGGGTTGGACCCACACCCAGTAGGCCAGAATTGAAATGGTCCGCTGGACTCATGCACTTCGGGATGGGTCATACGATAACGGGTCGCTGGTCAACCCTACAGAATCAACCTCCACTGAAACTCTATTGGTTCTTGCAAGGCCCATTGGTCATGGCCCTTTGGCTAGGCTGGAGCAGACCTACCTTTAACCGAACCATGTAAGGTAGGTTCAGTCGAATAACACTGGGGTATGTAGGACCCCCATGCCGGGTTGGTCATGTCATTTGGACCTGTCACAAACGCAACCTTCACCAGATAAAAAAATCACCCATAACATGAAAATGGTTGTCTGATTGAAGAGTTGTTTGCATCACTGGGACCCTCTCGACAAGGAATATCATTTGGTATGATCTAAGTAGATGTTCATGAAATTTGAGAAGAAAAAAAGGCTTGAGGAGCGGTTCTCCTATGTGTGCTACCTACCAAAACCAGCATTTGGGTGAGACCTAAAGACTGTTGACAAGTGACTATGTGTGACTCGACTATAGACCAGTGGAAGCACATCTGTGTGACATTGTAGGTCCATGGTGGGGTCGTACTGTGTGACTTATTAGACCCATGGTATGCTATGGAGAGGATTACCTCAGTTGGCCATGGTGGGAAGCACCATTGTGTGACATTGTAGGCCCATGGTTGGAGCGAGACTATGTGACTCGGCTGACCCATGATAAACAATGGGGAGGTGAACCTCAACTATCAAATGTTAGTGGGAGGAAACTTCTGTTTGACATGGAAGTCCCACACTACACATAGTGGAGGAGTTATCCTGCAACCGATTTGTTCAATAATGTGACTAATTATTCTTCTATCACAACCCTTGATGTATACCTAGTAAGACCAGTCTTGTGCATTGTGATTGTTCTTCATTCTCTTGCTTCGTAAATTTTTCTTCGTGATATTCATTGAGGATTTCATTACTGTATTTACATTCTATTTTAGAGTCCCATACGGAGTATTTTTTTAGTCACCCATACATGGGATTCACCTGCACATGTTGTGTCTGGTGAAGATGACCAACAATTTAATAGAGGACATAGAAAACTAGGACTTATCCAGTCCTAGTAGGATTAGGTGGACCAAAGGTACAACATCAACTTCTAGTACCTACACTAAAATTAAAATCTGATGGGTTATTTAGTGGATAGCTACTGGAGTTCCATTGATATTTTCTATTTTCAGTTCTTTTTTGTTGGGTTGGTATTATAACCCACTTATTTTCAGTTGTACATGTACACCCCACTTTTTCAAGTATGATTGTTTTCCCCTTTTAGTTTGTGTTATTTGGTAGGGAATGTCTGTGAATATAGATACTCAAGAAAACTCCACCCACTTGTAGTTTGATTCATTCTGTGCTAGTCGCCTTCCCCTGACCATGGGGAAGTTGTATTAGGGTAGTCATGGCACAAGACCTGAGGGATGGGTCGTGACAAAGGTGATGATTTACCCAATAATATACCTAGACTGATTGTAATGGGAGATCATAACATCACAGTTTTATTAGATGAAATTGCTTAATTTATGAATAATAAAATGAATCAAAAGGAATTTCGTACACCTCAAAAGAAGGGTCATGTTTTAGTCATGTATTTTATACAACCGCCGTGCCCAACCATTAGTGGATATTATGATCAAATCATTATTTAAATCTGAAAAAAAAAATATTGACATAATTTTTTCTACAATCAAAAGAATATATCAATAGAATGTTGTTATGGTTATTTATCACATTTTTGGAGACTATAATTAGGAGTATAAATTTTACAATGACATGTAGTCTAAAGAGGATATTGAATATATTGAATGGATTGAAATCTAGAAAAAAAATTTGGACAAATATTTTTCCCAAAATTTCATTTTGAAAATAGAGAGGGGATCCTTGGTCAGAATTAAAAAATATAGTTTATTGGTGAATATGGGGGATTCTTAATTATTATCTCACAATTTTCCATTAATATTTTCATCAAAAATTAATGTATGGTAGTATTCTTCTTTAGTGGGATAATATTGACTCTAAAAAAGAATTATACATTTATAACATTTAATGATAGAGAGATTTTCCATTATCCCCATAATGTTGACATTTTGATTGGATACTCTATGTGGTCATATTGAACATGAAAAAAACTATGATGGATTTTTCTTCAATAACGTCAATAGAGAAATCCCACAGAGGAAAGAATATACAAAATAGCACTTTCCCAAAGCGTATGAATAAGAATCCCAAAATCTAGCTAAGACTAGATGAAAGATTCATAATGTTTGTAAATATGGGGAATCCTTTTAACAGCTGCATTTTTTATTTTTTTGAATAAGTTATTTTTCATTGATTACTTTATTTCTAGGAAACCCCGAGATTGTCGTAGGATACACACGGCATTGAGTTTTATAAAATCAATGATATTTTATTAATATTATTATTCAACTGAGACTATTATGAAAAATCTATAAAACATATTGATATTAGTAGTAATTATTACATTATAAATATTATGTGTAATTGTTTTAAATAAAAAATTTTGATAAATTGTTTTGTTATTTTTATAAAATTATTTATATCTTTCAGAATGAATTTTTCTCATTTTTTTTAATTTAATGAAAAAATAAAACTGATAATTTTTAAAATATTAAAATATTTATTTATAAAACTAATATTATTTTTTGGAATATACATACTAAAATTCAAATTTAGTTAATTTTGAAAATTTTTATAAAAGGATACATTTTTTTTGAATAGAGAAAAATAATGGATTTTATTATGAATTGTCTTTTTATCTACAATATTTAAAAACAGATATATTTTTTAATTTGGGTTTTAAGGTAAAATTACTTCAATTATATATCATATATTCATATATAGGTAATTATAATTGATTCCATTTTGAATTTTGGTTTAAAAAAATTAAAATATTTAGTATTTTCTTTTTGAAAAATATATTTTCTCATGGAATATATTTGTGTAATTTTAATGAATTTTCAGCCACTAATGTGATTAAATTTTGAAAATTGAATTCAATATTTGGAATTAGAATGATTTATATTTTATAATATTTTAACATAATTTAGAACATTGTGAATACTAAAAATTATAAAAATTATTCATTATAATTGAACAGAAAATGGGGTTACCTGTTGTTAAACAAAGAAGATAAGTTATATGTGACCTAAAACATGTACAAAATCTATTTAATAACAATATAAATACCCTAAAACCTCTATGGATATATAATTACACATTTATTGGATTTATTCAATTTATAATGTTATGGTACAAATTATTCATTTAAAAAATACTAAGGATTTCATCTCTACCAATTATAAATGGCCACCCCACTCCCCTCCTCTTAACACATCCAAAAAGAATTGGTTATGAAAATACCTACCAAAATAGAATAATTAATTTATTATAATCATAATTTAATCCATTTTAGGTTATAAATAATTCAATATATTAATTTTGGTATAAACCTAATGATGTTACTTAATGATGATGTAATGTTCTACAACGAGCAATTTTTTTAGTTTTTTCTTCATCACATTAATGTAATAATAAAATTTTAAAATTTATTAGAATAATTGTATTACATATAATAATATTTTATTACCCTCCAATATTTTCCTAAATCCATCTCCTCTTCCATAAAATTGGAAATAATAATTATGATTATTTGTACGGCGGACTACTGCCTCACGAACTGAGGTGAAAAGTTTTCTATCAAAACATATGATGATTTTATTTCATGAAGGATATAATACATATATATATATATATATTATTTTTTAACCAAAATATTCAACTTTATATATTAAATCATATATTTCTTTTTACTTTCCATTCCAATGGGATACAATAAATCCATACATGTGTATAGAAAACAACCACCACGATAACAGATGATATATATTTTTCCCATATTCTTACAATAGAAGGTAATAAGGGTCTATTAATAAAATATATGTGATATATATTACATTAAATAATTCATTCATGTTAACATATAATTTAAAATTTTTCATTTCATTTACTGAGAAATGATAAATAGTGTTCATCTGTATATTTGCCCTACCTCTCCATGAATAGTTTATTTAATTTTATATTTATATCTTTTACAGAATACACGATGTGAATATATACTAAATATAAAAGATAGATTTGTTTTTTTATCATTATTAATATTAGATAATAATGATTAATGTTTTATTAACTAAACAAAAAATACGCGAATAACAATAATGTTATTACCTGGAACATAATTTTAACTATGAATTATTTATATATGTGTAATAAAATGAAATATATAAATCATATAATGAATGATTTATATATTTATGACACTTTATTTAGTATCTAATAAACTTATATTTAGTATAAAATAGTTTTTTATATATAAAATTGAAGGTGAGTCTTAAGGTATGCGATTTTCGCCTCACATTTATTTTTTGTGAGACAAATGTCATATACACAACATGTTTATATTATGTGGTGAATTTGAATCCCATGAAGTAATTTTATTATTATTGTATTTAAAATAAATGGATTTACATATATAGTTGAGGTCTTATCTTTCATGGGGTTTACAGTTCAACGGTTTCAAACATGTAAGTTATTGTTTTTCTCAATTTTTGATTATATGGGACACACATTATATTATGCTCCCAAATTATCTTTTAATTTTTATATGTAGAAACGTTGACATGTGATATAAAAAATTTATCTATTCTCATGATATTATAATTTTTTTTGATATTAATATTTAAATGGCCTTATGATTTAATGTCACCAAAGTGGTATGTATTTTGTGAAACAATCTCATCTTTTTTGAGATTTTTTATAATTTTGATTCCTATGATGATCCCATATTATCTCTATCTAAATAAAATCATGAATTATTTATCCACTGGTTATGTGATGAAAACAAATTATTTTATTCATTTTCTGCTAAATATTTATTCAAGATAAAAAATATTTTTAAAAATAAATTTCATCTTTTTTTATCTCATTAGTTGAAATCATTTCTCATTCGAGAATTTCATTTTTTCTTAAAATGATTATCAAAATTTTATAAACATACATAAAATGGTTTATTAATTACATTATCCAATTTTAGTGTTTTTTCATAAAAAAATAAATAGCATCATATTCTCATTTTCCAAAAAACTCCAATATGATATTGACTGAAAATGATAATAGAATGATTTTTTTCTAACATGTAATATATATATTATATATGATGACATGCTGATCAATAAATTATTTAATTATATATCTAAATTATACCAATGTTATTTTAAAATAATTATATTTTTATTTTTTTAAGAATTTTTTATTTCTAATAAAAATTTTAAATTTGAAAAGGTATTTTTTAGTAAAACTATTACAAATTGTCCCTCAAATAAATTTTCATTACGATGTAATACTCTCATAATACATATTATTTACATGTTATATCATCCAAGGTTACAATTCGTAATCAATACCTGAATATTTTATGTTTAGGATGAAAATATGTTTATGAATCACATATCTCTTCCAACAGATAAACCAAGATATAAAGATTATGACACCCACTTCTTTTACAATTGGTTAGGCTATGATGAAATTATGAAATGACTATCAAACCATTTTATTTTATATATATTATTATATGATGAATTTTTTAAGGACAAAATTAAATTTCATGCCTTCAAATATGATGAATGTTGTTATGATATTTTGGCACATGTATATATGATTTTCATTAAGTGATGTGTGGTATATATATATTCTTACAATTAATTGGGTAAAAATTGATATCTCATTATATTAATTAGTCAACAATAGAGTGTAAAATTAGTTGAGTAAGGGACATTTTCCACTATTATTTTATTGAGAGTGATACATTATTACAACCAATTATTGTCGAGTGAACACAGTATAATACGATAGTTTTTGAAAATATTATTGACTATAAAGGGAATAGTTTTCTTTTCCTTCTTATGTTTATTCAAAAAATAGATATCTTATTCAAATTTTGTTATATCTAGGATTATATACCATGATTACGTAATTATTTTTCTTGTATTAATATCCATTATTTATGACATGACTCATGTTTACGATACATGATATGAAAAATGTAGGTTTAAAGTATTATTATCATGTTCTCATACCCTTATTCTCATGATATAATTATATCCCAATTGTTTTCCCTTAAAAATCATCTTATCTCACCCTTTATAATGTTTTCCCCTGAGGAAATGATGAAAAGGTTTCTGTATGATAAGTTTATGTAGTGTTCCAGTTATGAAGAACAAGTCAGATGTAACATGTTACAGTTATGGACCAATTTTTTATATGTCTATGTTCCCAAAGGTACCAGAAAAAATTTATTTTGGTATGTATCATTTTTTTATATAATTAATATTCCTAAATTACAATGTAATATTTATGTTTGTGAATTTTATGTCATCAAAGTTTATATGAGATAATAGTTTAGTTAAAAAATAGACACTGTGATCTGAATGTAATACAAAGATCACATATTATATTTATAAAGATATTAATAGAGATATTTCAAAGGATACATCTATGGATAATTCAATTTTATGAAATGTTAAGATTTTTGGAAAACAAAATTTGGAGTTTTTTCTACGTAATTAAATCCATGTCTATATACAATATATTAATTTTGCTCTAGAATATAGTTACCTTGGTATAATTAATCTAAAATGGGAGAACTTATATATACTATATCAATTCTTGGTGCTTGATAATTGGTCTTTCTACATAGCATCTTTGACAGACCCAAATGATGTTCATTGGGAATTCCCAAAATCTATATGAACAATCACGATGAATTTAAAAAAACCCAGTGTAAACCTATGGAATCATTGTTTAAAATTAATTTTTAATGTCACAGACATAAAATAATTTATTATTCATGATTATGTTGTTACCACTATGATTTATGATTCCCAAATAATGTTTTTCGGTTTTAGTTGATAGTTGGAAGAATAAGGGATCATGGTAACAATGGTATTGATGGAATATTTGGTGACTATGAGAAACCAAATTGGTTTATGAGTTGATAGAAGTATATTATTATTATTAAAAATCTAATATCATGATAATTTATTTTCAATGGTAACGTTTAAGACTCTCATAAAAAAATTAATACTAACATAGAATTATATGAATGTCTATGTGACAATGAATATAGATTAAACCATATTTACCTAACTAGATGTCATGAATGTGTTAATAAGAACCTATAATAATATATAAAATGGATGGTAAGATGTTTTCTATATATAAAATAAGGTTTTCGAGTGAAGAATTGTCCAAGATATCAATGTAATATATGTGGGGATCATGAGCCTTATCCAATTCAATACTATAATAAAACATATAAAATCCAGACAAACAAAATACATATTCCATTTCAATCACTAAATATTTAGGAATAAAGTATTTATGTTTTGGGATTCAAGCATTATGTTGTTGAATAATTTTTACTAATTTTTTTTTGTAAGAATCATAAAACATATTTGGTTTGTGTTAATTTTTTAGTAATAGATGTATTAATGTTAGATTAACTAAATAATTATGGATATATTCCTGGGTTTATGGTATTAATTTTGATCGTAATTTCTTCTCATACAAAAAGAATTTTTTTTATATGGTGGTTGATATGAACATAAATTGTATTATGGATGACATTTAAGGATGTACGGCCGTTTGGTTTTTTATATCAATAATCAAAGAAAATTATTTTCAGAGGATGACTTTACATTTTGTAGGAATATGATTAAATGTATTGGAAACCATTTGGGTTTATCATATTATTGATGTTATGGTAACTATGATAAATAATAATTTTAAAACATTTTAAAAATTATAATTTTATATTTTAGAAAAAAAGTATAACAAATAAAATGGGATACAACCTGTTTCATCTCAAAATATAATGGAGAGGAACACACAACGGAAGGATAATAAGGGTATTTTTACTACCAATGTCCTATGATAAAAATTAAATTTGGTTGTGAAATATAAATAGGTATATTAATAAACATGAATATCTGTCTTTTGTATTCCAACAAATTAATGTTTATAGATATAAGTATTAGTGGAAGATATAATCATTATCAATATAATAATATATATGAGAAACTGTCACCCTAAATAATTAAATAAAAATCCCTAAAATAAAAAAGGGTAAAAATATATATTATTGTATAATATAACTATACAATATAAGAACCATTAATATTCATCATAGAATATTTCTCTTAGGATCAACACTCAAGGACAAACATTAATGAAGTGATATGGTTTCATAGATTACCAAATTCTATAAGGTATGATTAGGATCTAATAAATACATTGATGTTATGGGGAATTCATCTTCAAGATCATAATATAGATTTGAGTTTCAATATTTCATATAATCCATAGAAAGATTTCTCGTGTAAGAGAACTATTTCATCACTATAGTATTTTATTGACCTCTTGTTCTATAGATTTTAAATGTTTTTGGGATCAACAACTTCCTCTAGATGAGCTTTCATTGAACAATAAACTTAACCTAAGTAGTAAAATAGATCATTATGAGTCCCACTATATAATAAATTTTACAACTCTAATATTTTTGAATGAAATTGTTGAATTCTCGATACACAAGGCTAATCTCCCTTTTGAAATGAAAGAGAATGATAGATCAATTCAACGACACATATGGGTAAAAAAAATTAGAAATGTTTTGAATAAAATCCCCACTATGATCCAGAATTTTATGTTTATTAGAAGGTGTTTATATGAATTTTTCTATAGAAGAAATAAGGGGGAAATATATAACAACCTAGAACCCATACTATCATATCCAGTTCTAAACTTATTATTATTCAATTTTCAGTATTAATACTGATCATTTAAACCCCAGTTGTTTACATCCATACCATTCGAACTGAAAATTGAAAAAATAATTAACTTTATTCTCATAGATATTTTAGGTTTAGAGTGGTATATAATTATGAAATACATTGAAATAAACAATACACATTTCATTACATTAGAATTTCTCCAATGTACTCCAGCTTTTTCTTATTAAGTAATCATTATCATCTATTTGAAATCAGATTTAATCATTATTAGTTCTAAAAATTTTTATATAACATTGGTATAAAGAACCAAAAATGGTCAGATCAGATGCATAGTAATGTAAAATGTAATAATTAACAAATGAATTTCTACAAAGATCATAAAAAGAGCATGACGCTATAATGGCATAATAAAATGGAACTACTGTAACAAAAGAATATTAATACCCATCAATAAATATATCATTACAATTTAAAACATATAATAATTCTTTAATATAGGTTATAGTTATATAAATAAATAATCATAAGACATGTGATATAGATATTGATCAACGGAGGAAATATAAACCCATTTCATGTATAGAAAAAACAAGTTGGTATCATGGTACAACATGTTCATAGAACACTTATAGAACCCATAAAACCCTTAAAATTGAATAACTATATAGAATACATCCAATAAAATTATTGAAAGAACATAATCATTTACTAATGAATTGGATAACTAAATGGGTGCTCCAATAATTTCAACTATAACTATCTCACAAGATGCTATCTAGGAACAACCATCATTTATAAAATTAATGAACAATAAATAATGATTATACAATTTCTATTTAAACATAAAACTCATATAACCAATAATCATTTGTTTTATAAATTGATTGACCTATTGAAGATAAATGGGTTTCATAACGATATCTATGAAACATAACTATCATATGTAAATGAAATGGGTTCCATAACAATCTCTTTGAAACATGATTAATAAGTGTAAATCTAACTGGTTTGGTTACAATATACTTGAAAAAATATTAATTTTTTAAAAGATAGAATGAGGATGATATCATTATAAAATAACAACTATTTTTCTTAAGTAATTTCATGTGTTTATGACATTGATTAATGAATATACTATTAAAATAACATTGAATACAATTTTGGGGAAATTGTTTTTTTATTTAAGAAATTGCATTTTAAAAACAATATTCCTAGAAAATATTTTAAATATACTCTTCATTGAAAAAAATACTTGGAAACATATACATGAAGATTTAAAAAACATTTAAATAATTTAATGATAAAAAATAATTTCCTATCTGAAGAACTCTTTTTTAAGACATTAAATATTTTGAAATACCATTCAATTGAAAATGAAATTAAAAAATATTAATTTTTCAAATATCATAGAAAAATCATTAGAAATAACTTTGTAAAATTGAATATTATGCATAAATGAAATTATTTTCATGACAATGGATAATTCCCTAAATTCAATTCATGTCAAAAATAATATTTTATTTTCATTGTAAAAATGTTTGAAATGTCCCATATTCATGGAATGATTGGAATATTCCTCTTGAACAAAATTTTATATAAAAAAACATAGTTGAAAATATATATAATAAATAATTTTTAAAATTTTAATATACTTATTAAACATTTATTCAATACTGGGATTTTGATAAAAAATATTTTCACCCAAAGAGAGTAATAATGTTGTATTTCATTAAAATTATTTTCTAAAAAAATATAAATACCCAAGAGTTGTAAAATATTAATATAATATAACATTTTAGTTATTAAATAGAGAATGTAAAAATTAAATATGTATCTAGACAATGATCAAATAAATTTTTTCAAATGAAAATACAGGTATGATCAATCTTGATTAGAATTTGATTGTGAAATAAATCATTACAATTATAATAAATTGATTTGAGAAATAATTATTTAATATATTCTATGTATTATATTTAAATATTCATAATGTAATTTGAAATAAGAAATAAGATAATAATAATTAAATATACGCATAATCCAAGAAAATCAATAGCAATGAAGAACTAATATATCATAATTAAAGGAAATTGAATAATAAAATTATTACTGGTTGAATATATATTAAATCAAATAACATTCAATGAAATAATTAAAATAAAAAAATAAAAATTTGAAGAATTGTTAATTATTCATTATATTATATGTAAAAGTATTATTTTTTACAATAGATAAAATAATTTTGGGGCACAACATTAAAATATTCCTCAATGTAATGAAATAAAGACACAATCTATTACAACTTTATTAATCTCAGGATCACAATCCCATGATTTAGATAACATCATATGGATTTTAAATCCCAATAATATATCTATAATTAATATTAAATTACATTTATGGACCTTTTATACACAACATAAAATGTAGTGAATATGAATATATCATACTAAAATTATTGTGACATGAGAAAACCCCTACCTCGAGTTTGATTCATCGCGCTCATAATTTATATTTCGAAAAACCATTATTATCATAATTATATAAATTCATAATAACCGATTTAAATTTTAATATTCATTTAATATCACTCATTACCATTTTATATATGATTCCATAATCTATTAGGTTAACATCACATGTTTTGTTTATATTCGACTACAAAGTAAAAAAATTACATTGGTAGGTTTACTATGATCTAATATTTCATAATTTAAAACTATAAAAAAATAACAATAATTAAATAAATATCATATATATAAAATAATTTTACTTCTATAAAAAATAATTATTAGTGTTTTTTTGAAATTTAGTCGGTTAAATTCATTGGGATGGTAGGCCAGATATATGCAAGAGTAACATTTCCGTTATTAAATAATCATTATGGAAAGGAGGTAAGTAATATTTAATATTACTAGAATGATCATAATATCACATATAAAATATATTTTATTTAAATATACTTATATATTTAATCCATGTATTAGGTTGATGAAAATAGTCACATTGTTTCATGAAGGCGATAGTTAATATGTACAGGAACAACGTTAAAATTTTTCAATGAGTCAAACGGAAAGAAAGAAAATGAACAATTTTATTTTACGAATACTAAATATTTCATTCACATAATAATAATGCAATTTATGTAAAATTTATTCATTATTATGACCAATACTAACTTTAATGTATGGCATTTGTGAAAAATGAATCGCATCTCTTCGTGATGTGGTAGTCATCTGGACACTTGATAAATGTCATTGTATCCCCTACGAAATGGAAATTAAAATGTTATATATGATATAATATATACATATTTTTAATAATTATATAATTATCAAATACAAAATTATTTTATTCATCATATCCAATCATGAGGGGTGGTAATGGAATAATTAATGACATCGTTTCG
Source organism: Viscum album (assembly GCA_963277665.1). Taxonomy (NCBI): domain Eukaryota; kingdom Viridiplantae; phylum Streptophyta; class Magnoliopsida; order Santalales; family Viscaceae; genus Viscum; species Viscum album. Next base: position 900,492,939 of record OY728138.1, read on the forward strand.
TGAGGTGGTGGTCTGTCGTACACACAAATGGCGATTAAATATCAAATTTGATTTAATTGAAAAAATATTTATATTGTAAAATTTCTGGAATAACATCTTACTGTATTTAATATATTTAAGTCATCATATATTATGGTTTTAAGAAAAATTTCTCCAGTAGAGGAAGAAATAAAATTAAATTTGTTGTTGAAGAACATTACCTCTTTTTTGGGTATCCTTATATGACTAAACCAATATCCATCAAACGATGGGTAGCGACCTAAAATATGGATTTTTGGATGATATGAGGGTTTTTAATGTATTTTTTAGGTATTTTCTGATCCAAAGTGTTTATAATATGTGAATACGAGATGATGGTGGGTGTCATTTTATAATGGATGAGAATTGTCGCTTTTTTTAAATACACAAAACTATTCAATAATAGAACATCAGTCCCATTAATCTTATATCAAACATATATTAATAATTTATGGGAGTGTTTATGTTATCTATATATATCAACCAGAGAAAATATACATATTTTTATTAATTTATTCGTTAGTGATTTTTTACACAATTTTACGCCTTTAGTTTTTATCATGGTAAAATTTATCTTTATTAACATAGAGAAATTATCTTTTAATAGTAAAAGTATAATGATACCAATTAGATAATTTTGAAATTATGATTAAAAATTATAAATCCAACTTATTAAATAATAATTCTATGTGTGTTGAAAATTAATATTATCACAAGTGCATGTAACACGCAAAACCCCATTTTAACATTAATCATAAAATTAATTATTAACTGTTTTCACAAATAAAAAAGTAAAAAATATAATTTTATTTTAGTTTATAATATAAATTATTCCAATTACATATATTGAATCCATAATATCATAATAATTTCAATGAAGTGTTAATATTAAATTTAAAACAAAACCCATTATCACATTGAAAAAAGAGTGTTTATAAGAATTATATTTTTGATGAAAATTATAATTTTACATTAACACTATATTTAAGAATAATAACTATTTGAATATAAATTAATGTTTTTAATATATAATCTACGAATTACATTTATAGAATTTCTAAGTATTGATTATCGTATATAATTTAATTTTATAAACATTATTCATTTTAAAGATGTTTTAATCCTATTTTTTTTTAAAAAAACTAAAACTAAAAAACAATATAACTAATATTTAAATATTATTAATTGAATTATGTGTTAAAAAGTATAATTATATTACATTAACTCATATTAATATCATAATTATATATTAATATTACTGAATATATTGAAAAAATGACATTATTAAAAAAAATAGGTATTTTTTAATAATAATATATAAATAAATATTTTATAAAAAATACGAAATTTCAAGAAAACTATATTTAAATTTTTCCATTAAAAATTGATGATAAATTTATGTAATAAAAAATTTTATTTATCAAAAAAAAATTATTACAATAGTTTTTTACAAAATGAAATACTGATCATTTTTGGATAAAATTATATTTTTGAAAAATAAAAAGAATTAAAAAAATTGAATTATTATTTACAAAATAGTTATCAATAATTTTTATTGAATCAAAAAATAAAATATATACATGTATATTTTATATAATTGTTAACACTATTCATACATTCCAATTTAATGGGTAGGTTATACCAATTATATATATCGTGGGTCATTCAAGCTCCTTATTTTATGTTGAATAAGTAATAAAAAAAATTATTACGGTTTCATATACCAAAAGAAATTTAAGACATTAAATTTATTTAAAAATAATTATATCATATATTTTCAGGGTGCTACATTATCATCTGAAATTAGTGTGGTGTTTTATTTATGTTATCTGAAATAATTTTCTTCTTTTAAAAACATAGTGTGTCACATTGTCCCACCATTTAATAAATTATGTCCTTATAATTTGAAATTTATCATAGAAATAAAAGGATGGATATTTGAAAATATTTTTCTTTATAAATCCACACTGTAAAAATGTTAAATAAAAAATCATCTTGATAAAAGATAAAATTATGTCTGATGTTCTTTGGGAAGAACACATACAATGTTTTTAAAAAGTAAAACATAGGTGGGAAGTGAATATTTAAAAATTTAACAAAAGATTAAATAATTAATCAGAGTGATATAGATAAATGCAGATATAAAATTGAATGATTAATAAAATTTTAATTACTTTGAAAACATAAATTTGAGATGATTGGAAAAAATATTTTTTTATTAAAAATGATGGTACTAGAATAATATTTTACTTCGATGATCATTTTACATGATTTCCAAAATTCATTTAGAATATATATTAATAGGATAAGGATAAAAAACTACATGATTATTATAATTTCATCTTTTAATAAATTTCCACAACAACATATTCTTTCCATCAAATGTTGTGTATTGAAAATTAATTTTACATCCCTAAATCACATAAATATTCTTTTAAATTACCACATAATCCCCAAAATAATAACAATATATTTATCTTAAAATTATAAATTAAAAAAATAAAATTATTAGAATATTTTGAGATAATATACTAAAAATATTCCTTTATATGATAATTTCTAAACTCTAATAGTAATACATACTATTCAAAACAAATCTTTCCCTAAATAATTATCCATAACATTCATAATAAATTTCCCAACTATGGTTAAAATACCTTGATTATAATGGATTGGTCATATATTATTCCTTAAATAGGATCTGTTAAATTTCCAAAATAAACACAAAATTTCCTATTAATATGTCATATTAAACATGAATTCTTGTAGGCAAGTGGTAGGCTCTACCCCCTTCTCACCCAATGGTCATGGGATGATGCCCTACGACCATGCCAAATGCAACGAGTTGTTAGCTATCCTTTAGGTTATCCATTTTTTATACTAATCATCTTTGAAAATAATTACATCATATATATAACTTCATGTTGATCCTATGTGTAATAAATACACCAATATAACAAAAAGACGTCTAAATAACCATTTATAAGCTCACAATTATACAACTGAAAACCCTTAAATGGGAATTCTATGACATTGATCATGTGATAAACCATAATATTATAGTCTTATTATGGTATTAATAACTCTTAATATCACATCACATGAATCCATATTAATATTTTAGGTCATATAAACTATTCCTCTAATACCAAATATAACATCCCAGAACTCTTACTCAAGGATCTAGTGCTATATTCGTAAACATTACATTTATGGAGTTAGTACCGAAAAATTGTGTACCTTTTTTTCATTCCATCTCCTCATTAAAATATCCAACATAAAACATTGATCACATACATAGTCAAATAAATTTTATATTTAGAATGTCTAAATAATATAGAAAACCATTAAATAAATTATATAGATGTTTTCAAAATTATAATTTATATAACTTAAACAATATTCTCTATTTTCACATTAATTTATCATAGTAATCAATATAAAATACTATATTGATTTAATTCATCATCCACATTTTTTATAACCAAGGTAAATGAAAAGTAAGAATGCAGAGATCCGATTTCTCATAAAGCATAAAAAATAGTCATTAAAAAATAATTATCATCACGGATTATAAAAAGTGTTTTAGTGTATAATTAAATAATCAGAGTTAATGAGTACGACAAAATAATATTGAAACCCAACAATATATGGATCATGAAAAAGGAAAAAATGGTATAAGGATTAATAAAAAGGGTAAATTCATAAAAATAAATAATCATTATCAATGTGATATTTATCTTGATCAGAGAAATCATTATAAACCCATTGAAATCATTGATATAATGTGATGCTATATTGGGACACCATAAACATATAACAATAATAGAACCCTTATAGAACCTATAAAATTGGAATAAACCATTGTATGAATTCCAATTTAATTATTTTGAAAGCATAATCATTAGAAAATGAATTGGAATGATATCTAGGTGCTCCCATATTATAATCTACAATGGAATCACATTTCTATATATCGGTAAACCCATAATTTATATTGTCTAGGAACCATAAATAAATGATATAGATAATTAATTTTAATGTTAAAATAATATAAACAATAATTATTCGTATTATAACATTATTAACCAAATTTAATGAAAATGGATCCATACCAATCTCTTTATAGATTCGCACATGAGCCTCAACCCAATTGGTGAGGTCTCCTTAAGTGCATCTACAAGAGCCATGTTCAAAACCAGGTAGTGGCATATTTCTGGGTACTGTAGCTGGCACAGTAGTAGGTACTGTAGCAGAACCATATGATAAGTAGTAGTTTAGCAGAACTGTACACTGTACGGGTACTATAGCAGAACTGTACACTATGAGTGTACTGTAACAGGCACCATAGCAGTTATTGTAGCAGGTACTGTTTCGTACTGCAACAGCTGGAACTATTCACCTTGGGCCACCAGTTTGGGCATGGAGTCCTTAAAGCTTTCGAGCCACCCATTACTTTGGGTAAGTTGGGCTTTTGGGCCACCTGTAAGGACCTCGGGCCACCTTAAGGCCTTCGATCCACATGCAGTTTCCCCAGACACAATACAAAAAGAGCAGCCCCAGAAGAGGATTCAGAGCATGTGCACTAACTAGAGCAGAGCCAAATGAATTGTCAGAATGAGAGGGTACAACTATACCATCGGTACCATCTTTTTCTTGCACGAGAAGCCTAGCCAGACGACACTAAAAAGGTGGAAAGCTACTATAAGGACACAGATGCTGGGGAGGGGCAGTTCCTTATAGATAATCTGGTTGAATTCCCTAAGAACTTCGGGTCATGTAATCCCCTAAGCCTACGGTCCTTGTAATATCTGAGCCTACATGCCTTGTAAGGGTTCCACCTCATCCCTTGAAAGGGGGGTTATCAAAAATCAAAAAACAATGAAGGCCTTCGGGCTATTCAGGCTCTTGGTAGCTTCAGTAATCTATGAAAATGAAACTGGTTCTATAACAAACTATTTGAAATAGGATTGACCCATTGAATGACATATGATCCATATAAATATCTTGAAAACAATAATAATTTATCTATAGAAGGAATGGGGATAATATTATTACAAAATATCCCCATTTAATCATATGTAACTAAAATGGTTGTCGACATTTATTAGTGGAAATTCCCTAAAAATATCATTATAGACATTTTTAGGAAAATACCCTTTCATTTTGAAAATAAAATTTAACAAAAATAGTCACAAAAAACTGTGAAAATAATTTTCATTAAAAAAAACAATATAAAAATATAAACAAATTTTAATAGATAATTTAAAGCATATCATTATGAAAATATACATTTTCTATTGAAAAACACTTTGTTTCAAAATAAAATATTTCGAATATAGTTTATATTTAAAAAACAATTACAAAGTATGAAATTCAAAATATTTTGAAAAATATAATCCTTAAATAATATAAATATAAACACCAAAATAATGCTTCAAAAAATGATATTCCTGATGGCAGGTAATTTCATACATTTCATTAAACTATAATGTAACATTCCTTCTGTACAGTAAAAAAGGGTAGAAGAGTGCATTATTTAGAAAATAAAATGTTGATTTCAGAAAAAAAAAATTTGTAAAAATTAAAACATGAGAAATATGTCTCCAATAAATTATTTATTAAAATTTCAACAACAATTTTGAAACTATTATTAGAAAACATAGGGTTTTACGAAAAATTAATTTAGATCGAAGAGATAAATTATGTCAAATTTTCTTAAATTTTTTTATAAAAAACTAATGTGCCAATGAGTGGGGAAATATTATTATTATATGAAAATATAATAAATAAAAATATTACAATATAATTTAATGGTTTTATTACAAAATGGTAAAATAATTTCTTTCAATGGTAATATAAGTAGGATCAAATCTCGATTAAAGTGAGATTTTGGATAACATACAATGATCCTAAAAATAATGTGTGAATTAATCAATGATTAAATTTTGTGTATCAACTATAAATAAACATAAAACTAGTTTAAAAAAACAAGATAACAAAATTAAATTATACAGAAAATTTAATGGATTTATGAAATTCATTACCCCTTGATATTATTTTATGGAAAATACCCTTAAATAAAATTATTAAAATTGAAACTAATAACAAAATTAATTATTAATTAATAGAGATATTACATATCAATGGTACATTATGTACACCGTATAAAATTATGATATATATATAAAGTTAAAATATGTCTCAATAAAAAGAAAATGAGGTGAACTCCATTACAAAATTTGCAATCTCTAGTTCTTGTCCCCATGAATGACTTAACATAATATTTATTTTTAAATAAAAATTACATTATATAAATGATTTATAAATGACATTCTTGGAAAGTATACATGCCACAAATGAAAAACAATGGTATGAATATATATATATATATATATATATATATATTTATACGTGAGATATAAAAACACTTACCTGTAGATCACTTGTCAAAGTCATTCGTTATCAAAATAAATAATGGACTTGTGTTAATTATTTTCCCAATTAAAATACATTTTTAGGATTATTAGTAATTTCCTTTAACTTATTACCTTGTTATGTATGATGACATATTCGATTAGGTCAATGCCATATGTTTTAACCATATTCTAATTATGTTTCAAATAAGATTTTGGAAGGATAACTATTGTCAAGGTGGTCATTATATAAACATATCTCAAATAATAATTGTAACGATATAGGAATTTTTAAAATAATTTGTTTTCATATGGATTTATATAGTCAAATTACTTATAAATATATAATTAAATGAGTAATATTTATAGAAATTATGTAATCATGAATAATATAATAGTAACATTAGTTATGGGAGTATTAATTAAGTTTATATGTCTTATAAGTAAAAAAATGTTATATTTTTATAATGGAACAGGTAAATAAATGTTTTAAAAATTATAAATTAAGTGTTGGTATTGATGTGACACATATATTTTTATTAAAAATTTGAGAATTAGTTTAATGATTTATGTCACGACCCGCCCTCGGGGTCCGTGCCGTGACTATCCCAAGCCCTCCTTCCATAGGCCAGGGGCTGGCGACTAGCACCAAGGCGTAAATCCCGGTAAAAAGGGAAGGCATTGCCTTTGTAAAGTAAACAAACACCACAGAGTAAGCAAGCGGAAAGTAAACACTAAGCAAAAGCAGAGTACAACTGAAAGTGTGGAAAAGTAAATGGGCCAGTATACAAACCCAAACTGAAAGTAAAGTACAACTCGAAAGGGAAAACAACAACTGAAAAGTAAAAGCCGCTACACCGGGTTGTCCACTGGAAACCCACCTGAAGGGTGGGTACAGATAGCTCCACTGCTCCACGGGTCCTGTCGTCCGCTCCGAGCACGTCCCGTCCAGTGGTCCACCTCCAGGTACCGTCCTGCTCTGCAAGCCTCATCTAAGATCAACGTTGTCCGTCGTCTGCAACCAACACAACGTATTGCAGGCAAAGCCCGTGCAGGGGTGAGTATAAGCTACTCAGTAGGGACCCCGAGACCCCTGAAGGTCTCTCAAATCCACAAAGGATAAACCACGAAGAAAGGTACAATCACGAAGTAACAACCGACACTTCTTAGGTATATGCCCATACATATACCTAAGTCATCAATTCAAATACGCTCCAACCTCCGAGCCCATGTACAACTCAGTCCACACAGGAAAGTAAATGTATTCCACACAGGAAAGCAAAACGTAATCCACACAGGATAGCACAACACAATCCACACATGAAAACAACAGGATTCAGCTCACACAGGTATACGTCTTCAAAGGACGATAAAGATGGTCTATGATCCATCAAAGTCGTCGGACCCACGAAGGATCGATAGGTAACTAACCCCCGCAAAAGACCCACACAGGATCGGGCCCACGTAGGACCTGTAGGCGCTGGTTCACACAGGACCGCTGAGCGCAAAGACCCACACATGATCGGACCCACACAGGATCGGGCCCACACAGGACCTGTAGCACTGATCCACGTAGGATCGCTGAGTGCTGAAGTCGTCGTCGTCGAATCCACACAGGATCTCTGTACTGTCGTCGTCGCAGTCACAATAGCAGTAGTAGCAGTAGTAGTCATAGTAACAGTCGCAGCCAGCACTAGGGTTCCCGCACACAGCAAGCTCGTTCGGAGGGTCCGCTCCACGAGCCGAGAGGCTGATACATCAACTGTCACAAAGTTCAGAGTTGATGTATCCAAAAGTTCCGTATCGTCAACAGGAACTCAACGCAACAGACGGCGCGTCGATCGGACGCCCGTTCTAAGAGTTATTGGCATTTTCGTCCCCGGGGCCCGGTTGGTTTTTAAGGCAAAACCAACCCGACCGTACTCCACCTGCGTCCAAACCTCGGGCGGAGTACGCCAAAAGAACCATCTCACTAAGAGGAACACAACAAAGCTGACGGCACGTCCATCAGACGTCTGTAGCTCAAGATATGAGCGTTTCCGCTCCGAAGGCCCGGTTGGTTTCGTGAACAAACCAACCCGGCCGAACTCAAAGTGTTGCGAAACCTTGAGTGCGATATACAGAAACGACCGTCTCAATCCAAGGATCGTGTTGCCGTAGACGGTTCGTCAATCGGAGGTCCGTGGCTCATGTTATGGCCAAAAGACCGAAACAGTCTCGAAAACGGGGGGTCAGGGTCCGGGCCGACCCGGATCCGACCCGGTCCGCTGGACCCGGCCCGGCCGGTGGCGGCGCAGCGGCGCGGCCTGGCCAGCGGCGGCGCGGCCAGGTTGTCGCGCATGCGCCGCACGCGGGGGGTGAAACCCCCCCTTTTTCGGATCTCGGCCGGCTTTTGCCGGCCGTTTTTAATAAACACACGGGACCCGCGGGTCCCGCCTTCTAACTGAACCGTCGGCCGGCACAGCCGGCCGCCTTCCCCCTCTCCGCCGCGGCCATAGTCGCGGCTCATCTGAACTCCGGCGGCCGGCGAGGCCGGCCGCCCCTGGCTGCTCCGCCGCGGTCGTAGGGCCGCAGCCCTTCTTGATCTCCGGCGCCGGCGGCTCGGCTGCCGCCGGTCTTCCCGTCTCGCCGCGGCCCTGTACCGGCCGCGGTGTTCGTCGTCCGGCGCGGTGCGACGGCACCGCGCCCCTCCGCCGCGCCTTTGATTCCCCTGGATGCGGCGTGACGGCTTCGCGTTCTTGATGATTCTTCCACGGCGCGGCGCGACGGCGCCGCACAATATAATCGTACGATTATCCGCGTGGTGCGACGGCACCACGCCACCTTGTTTCCACCCGCAAGATAAATCAACAAGCACGATGGAGGGGGTTCGGACGTGTTCATGCGGTCCGGCCCCCTCACGTTAAACAATAACACAAATTTATAATCCTCACGTTAGTCATGCTAGAACCATGAACAAGGATAAATAAATAAACAATAACAACAACCCCTAACTTGGGTATAGGTTCGAAGATTTGTCAATGTCCCGCGGAAGACAACGTCATGGAGGTCGGGCGTCACGGTAATCGTTCGTCAAATCCGATGACTAAGAGGTACGTCCGAAGAGGTACGTCGTTGGCGAATCTTCTTATGTCGACGAAGGGAGTCCGAGGAGGAAGCGGCATTCCCTCTCATTGACACGGAAGACGAAGAAGAGAGGAGTGGCGTTCTTCGTCGGAGCTTGAGCGTTCTTCGTCAAAGCTTGAGCGTTCTTCGTCAAAGCATGAAGAAGAAGGAAAAGCTCTCAAAAGCTCTCAAGATGTCTAAACAAAAACTAACCAAATAAAATAAGATTGAGACTTATTTTATTCACAAACTTAACAAATGAATTTCAAAGGTTTGAAATTCAAAAAGGATAACTCCAAAATTAAATAACAATTGTCATGTCATTTAAAGAGGGGTTAAGGGAGTTTGGGAGAAGATGAATAGTTTAGGGTTCGTGTGGGCCCCACCACACTTAATCCTATGAAGGGAGGTTAAGTGGGTGTGGGTCCCACCCCTAACTTCCTTTGAGAGAAGTTAACTAACAAGTTTAAATAAAAATTTGTAATCCACAATTTTTATTTAACTTATTCTAAACTCCCAAAAACTAACTCTCATCCCGAAATAAACGCAACCTCGGAAAAGGTCTCCTTAAGCGAATATCGGCGCAGCGAGTTAATCGGTGCCCTCAGATTTCAATTCATAGCACCGGATCAAAAGTTAGTGTAACAGCCCGAGATTTTATGAAAAATATTCTTTCTTATTTTACTAATGTCTTGTGTTATACGCTACACCAAAAGGAGCTTGCACAACACGCATCCTTGACTTGCCTTGCATTACACGCAATCACAACCTTCTTCGATAGCATGTGTGGTACGTAATCCTGAGTTTCACGAAACAATGATATGCTATTAAAATATTATTAAAACTAGCCGTTATGAATAGTAATAACCACTTTTTAAAATTCTGTAAATCTTATATTTCAAAATGAACTTCATTTTTGGATTCGGAGTATCGAATTTAGCCTAAGGTGAAATTTTGGTACTTTTCGGATAACTTTCCTATTCTGATGAATAGTGAAAATTACCAAATTATAATTAAAAACAACTTTTTTAATCGAAATAATTAATAGTGATAAATCATTAATTTGAGTGGTTTTAAAGTATATTTAGAATATATTTTTACAATTTAATACAATGTTGGTCATTGGATGTAATTTCACATTTAAACTAGACATAAACAAGTGTCAATCTTTTGATAGATTTTGTTTCTTAAAAACACGCTATTTGTTTTAACAGCGGGATTTAATTATAAAATTAATTAATGCAACTTATATGTTGGGAATTTTGTAAAATAGAAATCATTTTTGAATTCGGAATATCAATTATAGCTTAGGGTGAAATTTTGGCATTTTTCTGAAAAACTTCAATTTTTGATGAATAGTGAAACCACTAAGTGGTAGGTTAAAAACTGAATTTTGCATAAAACTTAATTTTACCGCTTCTGTGAATGGAATTTCGAAACTCCGATAGACACGGTTAATATCAAGGACTAAAATGTGGTTCAATGAGATGAAAATAATTTTTGGTGAATAGTAACTTTTTACTTTTTTTTACCGCGGTTAATAGTAAATAGGGTAACTAAGGGTAAATATGATATTAATATTACCCTAACACATGTCCTAATTCTATTGGACAAGTGGAATTCGACCAAAAACAAACTTAGGAATAAAATATGACCATTTAGGCCCACTTGGATTAGATTAGGACTTTTATTATTAATTTATTTAAAGAAGGGTTAAAATAGTTAAAATCAAAGTTTAATAAGTAAATCATTTTTAATATGGGGTTATACATAAGATAAATTCGACTATAAATATTTATTAGAAATCTAAAAATCTTTCCTACATTATGGTATTTTATTTGTAATTTTTAGACATCAAATAATTTAATTTATTTATGACACAACGATGATGCAGTAATTATCTTATTAATGAAATATTGACATAATTGATGTTATAAACACCAAAATAAATGTAATTTGAGACTTTTTATGAATTCCACTAATTTTCTAGGTTACTATGATATATTAATGTTGATTTAATAAACTTGGTTCGAACATTTAATTCTGTTATGACTTTCACAAAAATCATATATCAAATAGTGTCAAAATTGACACAAAATAGTTTTTAAATCAAATATTATATTATTAATTGTTATTGTATTCCTAAAAATCTAAGGATCGGCCACATGACTTAGATAATGATATATATATTAATAATAAACAATTTGGGGTTCGTTTGGCATGTTATAGTAAGTGTATTAACCATATAGTGTAAGAAAACAAAAAGACACGGTAAAAGTTAAATTATTTAACTTATAGTTAAATCTAATTGATAAGGTTACAATAATACCCTAAACTTGTCTAAATCCTATTGGTTGATAGGATTTCGACCCATCCCCACTTTAGCTTCGAAATAAGACCCTTTGGAACCATTATAAACCGATTTTGACTTTAATATAAAATAATATTTTGAGATATTCCTAAGGTGCCCCTCTCCTCCCCTATAAAAGGACACCTCCTCCCCCTCCTCCTCACACCAATTTGAGCACTCAAGCCCGGCCAACCCCTGCCAATTTATCCTCTCCACTTCCCTAGCAACATCCTAGAGGTTCTGTTCTTCCTCAAAGACCAATTTTAGTGCCCTAAGAGGAGGTCTCAAAGAGGCACTTCAAAGAAGAGGTAATTACTGTTACCAATTCTTTCATCTTTATTTCTTCTTCCACTTATTCTTCTTAGGTTGTTTAATTATGAAGTAATAACATCAGTATCACTAATATACTGATATGTTATTATAAGTATGAAACAACCCTATTTCACCATCTATCCATCCTACGGAAAAAGAAATCACCGCGCGTGCGTACGTACGGAATACCGTCTCCACGCCGTGGTGTAATCTATTTTCCACCGCCACCTTACATGGATGGGTATAATGGTGTAAAGAATAACTATACATAGTTATTACAACATCATATTGATTCTGATATATTTTATAATCCACTCCAATTCAATTCAATATTTATAGAAATGATATCATCGCTCGTGCGTACGTACGGACTACCGTCTCCACGACGCGATGAGATTCATTCTCCATGTTAACCATTTAAGAATGATTATAATGTATATATAAGAAATAATAATGAAATATATGACATTATAAAGCTACTGGATTTATGTATATATATACATATGTATGTCATCTACTTACTTCCATTTCAAGACAATAAGGAAAGAAAAACAGCGTTCATGCGTACGTACGGACTACCGTCTCCATGAACGGTGTTTTTTATTTTATTTATCTATCTATTATATATATATATATATACTGAATATATATGATATATAAATCATATTTTATATTCTGGAAGTAAGTAAATCATGATATAAGTAATAATAATGTCAATAACAACAAGTCAAAATACCTACGATAAAAGAAACGATTTTACCCAAAACGCTTCTTTAACATGGAATTTACAAAAGAACGGGTAATATAATGTCATAAGTGAACCATATATGATATCATAACAATGAATATGATTCTGTAATAAGTCAATGACATTATTTAAATCATTATACAGGAGGTTCGGACACATACGAAGCAAATTGGACCTAAGGTAAGGGAAATATCACAATCTCATTTTTATCCGAGATTGTTTATTCGTAAGTATTTACTGGGGTGTATTTTATCATCCACATCCATGTTTCATCAAAATTTAATATTATTTCCATCCACCTACAATTGTTTAAAACCATTTTTACCCTTCGGTGAGTTTTTAGTAATATGTATGAATGGAATCTTTTGTCGTACGAGGTACTTTTTGACTTTTCCGACAAAATTACGAAGAATGTTTTTTTTAACTTATACGGCATGAATGGATTTTTAAAACATTATTTCCAAGAAGCTTCCTTTACAAGTTTTCAAGTTTATTTTTAATCAACTTCTTTTATTTTAAAGTTGTATGACATGTTATGAAAGGAAAAATGTTTTTGAAGAAGAAAGGATATTTTCCTCAAGAATGGAGTTCAAGTATTTTATCAAAATTATTTTCCATCTAAGATAATAAAAGGGTTTTGTTTTTATCCCTATTATTACATTGGTTTGATTATGTTGTGATGGAAATATTTTTATTAATTCCTTTATCTTATATGAATTTTTTTTATGATGTCATGAATCCCATTTTTATTACATGGGTTATGCGATGAAGTATGATTTATGATTATGTGGCACACATAAGAAAGGATTCATTATAAGATGGGTGGGACCTATATCTCCCTCCAATGCATTGGGTAAAGACTTTATATCTCATGAGATAGACATGGCAGGAACAGAATTTTATTTCGGTTCAGTGATACAGGACTGAAACGAGGAGTGAACTCGGTTCAGAAAGGGACTTTGTCCACTAAGATAGTCTTGGCAATGAGTCATGACTAACAAGAAATGATTTTCCATGATTATGTGTGCATGCCACAAAGTTTCAAGTTTTATGTTTTGATTATGGGGATCTCATTTTCAATTCTATGATTTATTCCATGTTAAGATATTATGATATCTTTTGCTGGTTTTGATTTTCATAAAGATATGATATGATTTTTATTTCCTTTATTTGCCCTTGCTGAGCATTTGAGCTCACCCTTTTATGTTTTCTTTTCCCCAGGATATAAAGAAAGGTTTTAGGTAGAAAAAAGGGATGACCTTTATGGGAGATATTGAAGAACTTTCACCACGATTAGAAGATTACGTTCCGAGTTTCCAAAGACACTAAACTATTACGATCCTTTAGTGTGTGTTTTTGTTATTTACTAAGTATTCCGCAAAAGTAATGTAATGTCAATGTACGTCAAGATACGGGTCTTTACAGTTGGTATCAGAGGAAAGGTTTAGTCAACCTTTGGAAACTAGGATGCGAAAATGTTAGTGAGATCCCTAGAGATATTTCTAAGGTATGTCTAGGGATGCCCCTAAGGATAAGTATACGTATAGGATATAGTTCTAGAACTATGGTAACGATATTAGATTAAACCAAAGATGATAGATATTTAAGTTACTCCCCCTTTATTATGATTTTTGCATCTAACACTATTCTGTTTGGGTTTTAGAAAATGGCTGGAAACAAGATGATTCACAATAATGGAGGATATGATGGACAATGGAATGATATTCTTCATAATGAAATGGGATTTGGAAGTCCAAACATCATTATTATGCCGAATCCGCAATCTCCTAATATGATCAATAAAGTAAAAGTTGGTAAGTTTCCTGACTCGGCTAATAAGAGAAAGATGGAGTTTCATGATGATCATAGAGGAAAGAAAGTTAAATTTCCCCTATGTAAATCATGTGGGAAGAGGCATCAAGGAGAATGTTTCAAAGGAACTGGAAGATGCTTTGGGTGTGGAAAAGAAGGACACAAAGCAAGTAAGTGCAAAGGAAAAGGGTCGGTTAACACCATGGATGAGGATAATGGTATTGCTACGACATCAAAAATGGTTAAGTGTTTTAAATATGGAATGTATGGGCATTATTCAAACAAATTCCCTAAGGGAAAGACTCATGAAGAGAATCAGTATGGTCATATGGGTAGTATTTATGTGGATGATGATGAAGAGACTACAAATGATATGTGAGATGAAAGAATTTTTGAAACTCGGTCAATGGTTTGAGAATGTAGTGGAATGATTACATGTTTATCATGTGTAATTTTGGAATAAAGAGACATCCATGGATTGTTACACTGTTGTCTTTCCTTGTGTTTTGAAAGTGTATGATTAATGTTACCAGTATCCATGAAAGGTTATTCAGATATTTTTGGAATGTAGATGATATGCGCATAATGAAGGGATAAGGAGAAAATTAAATGTTTGATAGTATTCATGAGCTCATGATTGATATAAGGACTAAGTGATATCATGGTTTGAGTATATAGAATTTTGAGGATTTTGGTATGTGGAAAGTGTTAACTTTTAACTGCACTCATGTCTTCACTAAGTTATTCAAGAGAATACACGATTAAGGACTTTGAATGTTTGGAATGTGACCAACAAGACATATCTTATGATATGTGGGGATCAACGACAGTATTAAATCTCTGGTAATCGTTTCCACTATGTTATGAGAATGGACTGCAGTATTATGGATAATCCTAAAGATTGGAATGGATTATGTTGGACATAAGTTAGTATTGTTTAAGGATAGAAGTTTTTTCGATATTATTGATGGGATGTTATAGTAATATAGTTTTATAAAAAGGAAAACCTGCAGGACGGGCGACAGCCCATCGCTTCGGACAAGGCTGTAGGAATCGAACCCACAACCGAAGTGCGACTGGCCTTTATCACCTACCACTGACCTATAGGAAGTCCCTGTTTAGTAGAAACTAGTTTTATTATATTAAGCAGTATGATATATGAAGTATAAGTCCATTTTAGGAACTATATATGATTAATCTCACTATAGAATGACTTATGTATATTTAATAACTTTTGCTTACCTTTTGTTTGAGACAGATGGAATGAACCATCATTCTATCACATGATCTACTAACACTTCACGAATAACAAATTCAACTTCATTTATTTAAGAGATGAAGTAGAAATTGTTCAAGGAACGAACAAAAGTGAGATTGTACCAAAATAAAGTAAGTATTTATTCTAAGCAAATTTTCAACTTTAGGGAAATGATCTTGAAAACCAAAAATGTTGTCCTAGTGATCTTATACCTGATGAATCAGATGGTACCTTATATCATCAAAAATCTATGGATTTGTGATTACTGGCTTTTCCATAGCCATGTTCTCTACCACTCTCCATCAGAACATGATGGTTATATTTCTCTTCCATATCCATATTTTCACCTATGTGGAAACCCAGTGATTAGTTTATTTGGGTAATCGTTACATTTCATACTTTAGTTTTTAAAGCCAAGTTTTGGTATTCCCTTTTACGATGTGGGTTTCTATTAAAGAAACTTTCGAATAGTAAACCATTTATAACCCCGACGAATTTCGAGGGCGAAATTCATTTTAAGGGGGGTAGAATGTAACAGCCCGAGATTTTATGAAAAATATTCTTTCTTATTTTACTAATGTCTTGTGTTATACGCTACACCAAAAGGAGCTTGCACAACACGCATCCTTGACTTGCCTTGCATTACACGCAATCGCAACCTTCCTCGATAGCGTGTGTGGTACGTAATCCCGAGTTTCACGAAACAATGATATGCTATTAAAATATTATTAAAACTAGCCGTTATGAATAGTAATAACCACTTTTTAAAATTCTGTAAATCTTATATTTCAAAATGAACTTCATTTTTGGATTCGGAGTATCGAATTTAGCCTAAGGTGAAATTTTGGTACTTTTCGGATAACTTTCCTATTCTGATGAATAGTGAAAATTACCAAATTATAATTAAAAACAACTTTTTTAATCGAAATAATTAATAGTGATAAATCATTAATTTGAGTGGTTTTAAAGTATATTTAGAATATATTTTTACAATTTAATACAATGTTGGTCATTGGATGTAATTTCACATTTAAACTAGACATAAACAAGTGTCAATCTTTTGATGGATTTTGTTTCTTAAAAACACGCTATTTGTTTTAACAGCGGGATTAAATTATAAAATTAATTAATGCAACTTATATGTTGGGAATTTTGTAAAATAGAAATCATTTTTGAATTCGGAATATCAATTATAGCTTAGGGTGAAATTTTGGCATTTTTCTGAAAAACTTCAATTTTTGATGAATAGTGAAACCACTAAGTGGTAGGTTAAAAACTGAATTTTGCATAAAACTTAATTTTACCGCTTCTGTGAATGGAATTTCGAAAATCCGAGAGACACGGTTAATATCAAGGACTAAAATGTGGTTCAATGAGATGAAAATAATTTTTGGTGAATAGTAACTTTTTACTTTTTTTTACCGCGGTTAATAGTAAATAGGGTAACTAAGGGTAAATATGATATTAATATTACCCTAACACATGTCCTAATTCTATTGGACAAGTGGAATTCGACCAAAAACAAACTTAGGAATAAAATATGACCATTTAGGCCCACTTGGATTAGATTAGGACTTTTATTATTAATTTATTTAAAGAAGGGTTAAAATAGTTAAAATCAAAGTTTAATAAGTAAATCATTTTTAATATGGGGTTATACATAAGATAAATTCGACTATAAATATTTATTAGAAAGCTAAACCGATTTCCTACATTATGGTATTTTATTTGTAATTTTTAGACATCAAATAATTTAATTTATTTATGACACAACGATGATGCAGTAATTATCTTATTAATGAAATATTGACATAATTGATGTTATAAACACCAAAATAAATGTAATTTGAGACTTTTTATGAATTCCACTAATTTTCTAGGTTACTATGATATATTAATGTTGATTTAATAAACTTGGTTCGAACATTTAATTCTGTTATGACTTTCACAAAAATCATATATCAAATAGTGTCAAAATTGACACAAAATAGTTTTAAATCAAATATTATATTATTAATTGTTATTGTTTTCCTAAAAATCTAAGGATCGGCCAAATGACTTAGATAAGGATATATATATTAATAATAAACAATTGGGGGTTCGTTTGGCATGTTATAGTAAGTGTATTAACCATATAGTGTAAGAAAACAAAAAGACACGGTAAAAGTTAAATTATTTAACTTATAGTTAAATCTAATTGATAAGGTTAAAATAATACCCTAAACTTGTCTAAATCCTATTGGTTGATAGGATTTCGACCCATCCCCACTTTATCTTCGAAATAAGACCCTTTGGAACCATTATAAACCGATTTTGACTTTAATATAAAATAATATTTTGAGATATTCCTAAGGTGCCCCTCTCCTCCCCTATAAAAGGACACCTCCTCCCCCTCCTCCTCACACCAATTTGAGCACTCAAGCTCGGCCAACCCCTGCCAATTTATCCTCTCCACTTCCCTAGCAACATCCTAGAGGTTCTGGTCTTCCTCAAAGACCAATTTTAGTGCCCTAAGAGGAGGTCTCAAAGAGGCACTTCAAAGAAGAGGTAATTACCGTTACCAATTCTTTCATCTTTATTTCTTCTTCCACTTCTTCTTCTTAGGTTGTTTCATTATGAAGTAATAACATCAGTATCACTAATATACTGATATGTTATTATAAGTATGAAACAACCCTATTTCACCATCTATCCATCCTACGGAAAAAGAAATCACCGCGCGTGCGTACGTACGGAATACCGTCTCCACGCCGTGGTGTAATCTATTTTCCACCGCCACCTTACATGGATGGGTATAATGGTGTAAAGAATAACTATACATAGTTATTAAAACATCATATTGATTCTGATATATTGTATAATCCACTCCAATTCAATTCAATATTTATAGAAATGATATCATCGCTCATGCGTACGTACGGACTACCGTCTCCACGACGCGATGAGATTCATTCTCCATGTTAACCATTTAAGAATGATTATAATGTATATATAAGAAATAATAATGAAATATATGACATTATAAAGCTACTGGATTTATGTATATATATACATATGTATGTCATCTACTTACTTCCATTTCAAGACAATAAGGAAAGAAAAACAGCGTTCATGCGTACGTACGGACTACCGTCTCCATGAACGGTGTTTTTTATTTTATTTATCTATCTATTATATATATATATATATACTGAATATATATGATATATAAATCATATTTTATATTCTGGAAGTAAGTAAATCATGATATAAGTAATAATAATGTCAATAACAACAAGTCAAAATACCTACGATAAAAGAAACGATTTTACCCAAAACGCTTCTTTAACATGGAATTTACAAAAGAACGGGTAATATAATGTCATAAGTGAACCATATATGATATCATAACAATGAATATGATTCTGTAATAAGTCAATGACATTATTTAAATCATTATACAGGAGGTTCGGACACATACGAAGCAAATTGGACCTAAGGTAAGGGAAATATCACAATCTCATTTTTATCCGAGATTGTTTATTCGTAAGTATTTACTGGGGTGTATTTTATCATCCACATCCATGTTTCATCAAAATGTAATATTATTTCCATCCACCTACAATTGTTTAAAACCATTTTTACCCTTCGGTGAGTTTTTAGTAATATGTATGAAAGGAATCTTTTGTCGTACGAGGTACTTTTTGACTTTTCCGACAAAAGTACGAAGAATGTTTTTTTTAACTTATACGGCATGAATGGATTTTTAAAACATTATTTCCAAGAAGCTTCCTTTACAAGTTTTCAAGTTTATTTTTAATCAACTTCTTTTATTTTAAAGTTGTATGACATGTTATGAAAGGAAAAATGTTTTTGATGAAGAAAGGATATTTTCCTCAAGAATGGAGTTCAAGTATTTTATCAAAATTATTTTCCATCTAAGATAATAAAAGGGTTTTGTTTTTATCCCTATTATTACATTGGTTTGATTATGTTGTGATGGAAATATTTTTATTAATTCCTTTATCTTATATGAATTTTGTTTTATGATGTCATGAATCCCATTTTTATTACATGGGTTATGCGATGAAGTATGATTTATGATTATGTGGCACACATAAGAAAGGATTCATTATAAGATGGGTGGGACCTATATCTTCCTCCAATGCATTGGGTAAAGACTTTATATCTCATGAGATAGACATGGCTGGAACAGAATTTTATTTCGGTTCAGTGATACAGGACTGAAACGAGGAGTGAACTCGGTTCAGAAAGGGACTTTGTCCACTAAGATAGTCTTGGCAATGAGTCATGACTAAAAAGAAATGATTTTCCATGATTATGTGTGCATGCCACAAAGTTTCAAGTTTTATGTTTTGATTATGGGGATCTCATTTTCAATTCTATGATTTATTCCATGTTAAGATATTATGATATCTTTTGCAGGTTTTGATTTTCATAAAGATATGATATGATTTTTATTTCCTTTATTTGCCCTTGCTGAGCATTTGAGCTCACCCTTTTATGTTTTCTTTTCCCCAGGATATAAAGAAAGGTTTTAGGTAGAAAAAAGGGATGACCTTTATGGGAGATATTGAAGAACTTTCACCAGGATTAGAAGATTACGTTCCGAGTTTCCAAAGACACTAAACTATTACGATCCTTTAGTGTGTGTTTTTGTTATGTACTAAGTATTCCGAAAAAGTAATGTAATGTCAATGTACGTCAAGATACGGGTCATTACAGTTAGGAAAACCCGCTCGTTCGTTCACTGAACGTACCCGAGCCAAACTTCGGAAATTGATTCCGGGCACACCGGGCCTCGGAATCAGGTGCCGTCAGAAACCGCGCTCTTGTAAAATTCCAAAGAAAATTAAGAAAAAATTTCCCTTGAATTTTACGGGTCTTTACATTACTCCCACCTTAGGGCATTACGTCCCCGTAAAGATACATCAAAAACTAGGGAAACAAATGAGGGTACTGAGCACGCATCTGAGCCTCCCGCTCCCATGTGCTCTCCTGGAGATTCCCGTGCTGCCATCTGATGCGCACAAGAGGAATCGATCACCCACGCAAGACCCGCTCTTGTCGATCCTCTATCTCCACCGGGACCTCCGTAAAAGTCTCCCCATCATCAACGTCAATCTCCTCATGGTCAATGATGTGCGTCGGGTCGTGCACGTATCTCCTCAGCTTGGATACGTGGAAGACGTCGTGCACCCGGTGCAACTGAGGTGGCAGAGCCAGGCGATAAGCCACCTCACCAACCCTGCTGAGGACCTGGAAGGGTCCGATGAAGCACGGAGATAACTTGTCGCCTCGACCAAATCTCCGAATACCACGTCGAGGTGAGACCCGCAAGAAGACGTGGTTGCCATCCTCGAACTCTAGTGGCCTCCGCCTCCTGTCAGCATATGACTTCTGCCGGCTCTGAGCTGTCCTCATCTGCTCCTGGATGACCTGGACCTTCTCTGTCGCGGCTTGGACCATCTCCGGTCCCACAAGTGCTGACTCTCCAGGGTCTATCCAGCACAAAGGAGATCTACAAGGTCGGTCGTACAACGCCTCGTACAGTGCCATTCCGATGGTGGAGTGGTAGCTGTTGTTGTACGCAAACTCCACCAAGGGTAGGTGGTCCTCCCAGCTATGACCAAAGTCGAGGACACATGCGCGGAGCATGTCCTCGAGAGTCTGAATGGTCCTCTCCATCTGACCATCCGTCTGTGGTTGAAAGGCTATGCTCAGATGTAGCTGCGTCACGAACGCCTCCTGTAACCCCTTCCAAAGCCGGGAAGTAAAGCGAGCCTCTCGATCGGAGACGATAGATGATGGCACACCGTGGAGCCGCACAATCTCCTGAACGTAGAGACGTCCCAAACTCTCCACTGAGCCCTGCTCTCTAATGGGTAAGAAGTGTGCCGACTTGGTGAGTCGGTCAACAATCACCCAGATGGAGTCGAGACCTCTGGAAGTGCGTGGAAGTCCAGTCACGATGTCCATAGATATGCTGTCCCACTTCCACTTCGGAACCTCCAAGGGCTGTACCAAGCCTGCTGGTACCTGATGCTCTGCCTTCACCTGCTGGCAGGTGAGGCATCGAGAAACGAACTCTGCTACTTCCATCTTCATGCCCGGCCACCAGTGCTGTCGTCTGAGGTCCTGGTACATCTTTTCCACTCCAGGATGTACCGCTAAAGGAGAAGTGTGAAACTCTCTCATCACTTCCTCTCGCAAAGCGACTGGTACCATGGTACGTCCTCTGAAAAGGATGTCGTGCTCTGCTCCAAGGGAGAAACCATCAGGTGCATGTCCCGAGGATATCTGTGCACGTCGTGTCTCACAGTCAGCGTCCCCACGCTGTGCCTCCCTGACTCGCTGCAGTAGTGGAGGAGTGACTGTGAGAGACTGAAGGAAGGCTGCTCCATCTCTATCCACGAAGGATATCTGCAAAGAGGCTAGCTGCTCCGTCGCCTCCTCAAGTAGCTGAATACCCGTCCTCCTGCTAAGGGCATCAGCTACTACGTTCCCCATCCCAGGAGTATAGACTATCTCAAAGTCATAGTCCTGGAGGAACTCGAGCCATCACCGTTGTCTCAGGTTCAGGTCCTTCTACGAGAAGTTATACCTGAGGCTCTGATGATCGGAAAAGACTGTAAAGCGCTCGCCCATCAGGTAGTGTCGCCATGTCTTCAGAGCGAAGACCACTACTGCTAACTCCAGGTCATGGGTAGCGTAGTTCTGCTCATGCGGCCTCAACTGACGTGATCCATAGGCGATCACTGCCCACTCCTGAATCAGAACACATCCGAGTCCGGTCCCTGATGCATCGCAGTAGACTACGTACCCTACTCCCTCCCCGGGAAACCTCAAGATAGGTGCGCTAGTCAATCTCTGTCTCAGCTCCTGGAAGCTCTGCTGACATCTGTCTGACCACACGAAGGGTTTCCCCTTCTTCGTCAAAGCTGTGAGTGATGCCGCAACTCTAGATAAGTCTGGCACGAATCTCCGATAGTATCCAGCTAGTCCCAAGAAACTCCGAACCTTAGTCACGCTCTTGGGTGGCTCCCAAGCTAACACAGCCTCAATCTTCGCGGGATCCACTGCAACTCCCGCCTCAGAGATAACGTGTCCCAAGAAGTGGAACTCACGTATCTAGAACTGGAACTTCGAGAGCTTACCATAAATCTGGTGCTCTTGGAGTGTGTCTAGTACAACTCGCAAGTGATAGGCGTGCTCCTCCTCAGTCGTAGATTAAATCAGAATGTCGTCGATGAAGACCACGACAAACCGATCGAGGTATGGCTGAAAGATCCTGTTCATGAGAGCCATGAACACTAATGGAGCATTGGTTACACCGAAAGGCATAACAAAGAACTCATAGTGGCCATACCGACATCTGAAGGTTGTCTTCTGCACATCCTCATCTCTGACTCTGAGCTGATGATAGCCTGACCTGAGGTCTATCTTCGAGAACCACCGTGCTCCCTTGAGTTGATCAAAGTGGTCATCAATCCTCGGTAGCAGATACTTTTTCCACACTATCACCTGGTTCAGGCGACGATAGTCAACACAAAGTCGCAAGCTCCCGTCCGCCTTCTTGGCGAATAATATCGGGGAAGCCCAGGGTGAAACACTGGGTCGGATGAACCCCTTGCTATGCAAGTCCTCCAATTGTACCTGTAGCTCTCGAAGCTCGGCGGGGGCCATCCGATATGCTGGACTGGATATCGGGGCTGTCCCGGGGTACAAGTAAATATAAAAGTCTACCTCTCTGCGAGGAGGTAGCCCTAGTACGTCTTCAGGAAAAACGTCCGCAAACTGATCCACCACTGCAGGAAAACCAGAACTCCGCACGTCAACTGTTCCAAGGATGAGGCTAGCCAACTGATGAATAATGGGCTGTCCTCTCCTCCGTGGAAGTCCATCCTGTGATGCTAAGGCTCCCTTCTCACCGGTGAAGGTGAACCTACTCCCGTCGGTGCATACACATCGTACCTTGCGCCTAAAACAGTCAATTTGTACATGGACCGTAGATAGGCAATCAATGCCCAAGATGACGTCGTAAGGCCTCGACACTGCTACAAGAAGATCCCAGCCGAAGCTCTCGCCTCCTAGAGTAAGCTCACACTGCCGGTACCAGTGCGTAATCGTCGAGTCTGCTCCCGTAGGAGTCTCTAGCCGTAAGGATCGAGCCAACGGCTCTGTCGGAATCTCCGAGCTCCGAACAAGGGCAGCGGCTATGAAAGAGTGACTCGCTCCAGTGTCTATAAGAACTGCAGCAAGGGTGTAATAGACACAGATAGTACCTCGAATCATCTCGGGTGCACCGTGGTCGTAGGCCTCTACTGCCTGGAGCTGTGCCTGTCTCTGCCCGCCAGCTCCCTGTCGTCAGGGTGGACCTCCTGGTGGTGGAGGGGGCAGAGCTTCAAAGCGTCGCCCACCACTGGCTGATCGTCCAGCTCCTCTGCCTCGTCCGCCTCCTCCCTGCAGACCGCCACGGTCGACCCTCTGCCTCTGCCTCGGTGGTCCCTCAACCGACTGCTGCTCCTCGGCACGGCGGGTCGGGAAGTCACGAGCCATGTGGCCCTGCCC
Source organism: Viscum album (assembly GCA_963277665.1). NCBI lineage: Eukaryota > Viridiplantae > Streptophyta > Magnoliopsida > Santalales > Viscaceae > Viscum > Viscum album. The sequence continues at coordinate 900,517,529 of OY728138.1, forward strand.
GCTGCACGAGTAGCACTATCTGCCTCTCGAAAGACTGGCTCCTCGCTGTGTGCCCTGCACTGCTGAGCCAGTGCCCTGAGGTCGTCTGCCCGAAGGTCTGGTCTGTCTGGACCCCTGAGTCATCCGTCGACTGCCTGCTGCAGATGACTCTGCCACGTGCCGCCCTGCGGTGGGTCGCTGCGCTGGTGTAGACTCAGCAAGGAAGCTCTCGATCAGAAGGGCCCGCTCCAGTACTCCTGTCTGAGTCGGTATGCTGAGGGAGATCAGCGATGCCCTGATCTCGTGTCTCAAACCCTGCTCGAAGGTCCGGGCCCAGAAGAATGGGTCCCGTACCATGTCGGTCGAGTAGCGCGAGAGATCAGTAAATCTCGCCGAGTACTGAGCGACCGTCATGCTGCCCTGCCGCAGCTGAAGAAGCTCCTGGATACGTACAGCACGAAGGGTGGCTGGGATGAACTCCGAGCGGAAGAGGCTCTCAATGTCTGTCCAAAGTAGAGATGCCTCATCGTGCACCTGGAGAATCAAGCTCCACCATCGTCCTGCTGCTACATGTAGTAGGCTTGCAGTGAGGATCACCATGAGGTCTGCTGCTGTCCTCACTAGCCTAAACACACGTACCACTGCCTCCAGCCAGTCCTCGGCTGCCTGGGGATCCGTCTCCCCGCGAAACCTGGGTGGTTGCTGGCGCTGAAACTCATGCAGTGCGCTGAGGCGACGTGCATCGTCAGCGGCTGGTGCTGGAAGCATCGGGGGCTCGGTGGGTAGAGCTACCGCCGATGCCATTGCTGACAAAGGGCCCTGCACCGAGGCCTCGTCGCTCGGTGGGCTGTCGTCACGCTCGACTCTCGGAACCCTAGCTGGCTGCCGTCGTGGGGCCATCCTGAAAAGAAAACAGGTGCGCCACGGTCAGAACAGTATACCTGGTGAGCTGATATAAGTAATCACAAAGAAAACTTTGAAACACACACGCAATCAATGTTTTCGTGCATTAAGTCGGAAATCAGAAGTCAGGGTCCTGGTGTACGGATGTGTCGGCCGCCGCACCAACACTGGACTCCCTGGACTGATAACCACACTCAATACTCTAAACATTATTGCTTCACATAGAAAAGATCAGAGTTCGCGGTAGAACCGAACTCCTCTGAAACCAATTTGTCACGACCCGCCCTCGGGGTCCGTGCCGTGACTACCCCAAGCCCGCCTTCCATAGGCCAGGGGCTGGCGACTAGCACCAAGGCGTAAATCCCGGTAAAAAGGGAAGGCATTGACTTTGTAAAGTAAACAAACACCACAGAGTAAGCAAGCGGAAAGTAAAAACTAAGAAAAAGTAGAGTACAACTGAAAGTGCGGAAAAGTAAATGGGCCAGTATACAAACCCAAACTGAAAGTAAAGTACAACTCGAAAGGGAAAACAGCAACTGAAAATTAAAAGCTGCTACACCGGGCTGTCCACTGGAAATCCTACCTGAAGGGTGGTTACAGATAGCTCCACTGCTCCACGGGTCCCGTCGTCCGCTCCGAGCACATCCCGTCCAGTGGTCCACCTCCAGGTACCGTCCTGCTCTGTAAGCCTCAGCTAAGATCAACGCTGCCCGTCGTCTGCAACCAACAAAACGTAGTGCGGGCAAAGCTCGTGTAGGGGTGAGTATAAGCTACTCAGTAGGGACCCCGAGACCCCTGAAGGTCTCTCAAATCCACAAAGGATAAACCACGAAGAAAGGTACAATCACGAAGTAACAACCGACACTGCTTAGGTATATGCCCATACATATACCTAAGTCATCAATTCAAATACGCTCCAACCTCCGAGCCCAAGTACAACTCAGTCCACACAGGAAAGTAAACGTATTCCACATAGGAAAGCAAAACGTAATCCACACAGGATAGCACAACACAATCCACACAGGAAAACAACAGGATTCAGCTCACACAGGTATACATCTTCAAAGGACGATAAAGATGATCTCTGATCCATCTACGTCGTCGGACCCACGAAGGATCGATAGGTAACTAAACCCCGCAAAAGACCCACACAGGATCGGGCCCACGTAGGATCTGTAGGCGTTGGTTCACACAGGACCGCTGAGCGCAAAGACCCACACAGGATCAGACCCACACAGGATCAGGCCCATACAGGACCTGTAGCACTGATCCACGTAGGATCGCTGAGTGCTGAAGTCGTCGTCGTCGAATCCACACAGGATCTTTGTACTGTCGTCGTCGCAGTCACAGTAGCAGTAGTAGCAGTAGTAGTCATAGTAACAGTCGCAACCAGCACTAGGGTTCCCGCACACAGCAAGCTCGTTCGGAGGGTCCGCTCCACGAGCCGAGAGGCTGATACATCAACAGTCACAAAGTCCAGAGTTGATGTATCCAAAAGTTCTGTATCATCAACAGGAACTCAACGCAACAGACGGCGCGTCGATCAGACGCCCGGTCTGAGAGTTATTGGCATTTTCGTCCCCGGGGCCCAGTTGGTTTTTAAGGCAAAACCAACCCGACCGTACACCACCTGCGTCCAAACCTCGGGCGGAGTATGCCAAAAGGACCGTCTCACTAAGAGGAACACAACAAAGCTGACGGCACGTCAATCGGACGTCCGTAGCTCAAGATATGAGCGTTTCTGCTCCGAAGGCCCGGTTGGTTTCGTGAACGAACCAACCCGGCCGAACTCAAAGTGTTCTGAAACCTTCATTATGATATACCGAAACGACCGTCTCGATCCAAGGATCGCGTTGCCGCAGACGGTTCGTCAATCGGAGGTCCGTGGCTCAAGTTATGGCCAAAAGACCAAAACAGTCTCAAAAACGGGGGTCCGGGTCCGGGCCCACCCGGCCCGACCCCCCCTGGGTCGGCCCGACCCGGTCCGCTGGACCCGGCCCGGCCGGTGGAGGCACGGCGGCACGGCCCGGCCAGCGGTGGTGCGGCCATAGCCGCGGCTCATCTGAACTCCGGCGGCCGGCGAGGCCGGCCGCCCCTGGCTGCTCCGCCGCGGCCGTAGGGCCGCCGCCCTTCTTGATCTCCGCCGCCGGCAGCTCGGCTGCCTCCGGTCTTCCCGTCTCACCGCGGCCCGGTACCGGCCGTGGTGTTCGTCGTCCGGCGCGGTGCGACGACACCGCGCCCCTCCATCGCGCCTTTGATTCCCCTTGACGCGGCGCGACAGAGTCGCGTTCTTGATGATTCTTCCACGGCGCGGCGCGACGGCGCCGCGCAATATAATCGTACGATTATCCGCGTGGTGCGACGGCACCACGCCACCTTGTTTCCACCCACAAGATAAATCAACAAGAACGATGGAGGGGGTTCGGCCGTGTTCATGCGGTCCCGCCCCCTCACGTTAAACAATAACACAAATTTATAATCCTCACGTTAGTCATGCTAGAACCACGAACAAGGATAAATAAATAAACAATAACAACAACCCCTACCTTGGGTATAGGTTCGAAGATTTGTCAACGTCCCGCGGAAGACAACGTCGTGGAGGTCGGGCGTCATGGTAATCGTTCGTCAAATCCGATGACGAAAAGGTACATCTGAAGAGGTACGTCATTGGTGAATCTTCTTATGTCGACGAAGGGAGTCCGAGGAGGAAGCGGCGTTCCCTCTCGTTGACACGGAAGACGAAGAAGAGAGGAGCGGCGTTCTTCGTCGGAGCTTGAGCGTTCTTCGTCAAAGCTTGAGCATTCTTCGTCAAAGCATGAAGAAGAAGGAAAAGCTCTCAAAAGCTCTCAAGATGTCTAAACAAAAACTAACCAAATAAAATAAGATTGAGACTTATTTTATTCACAAACTTAACAAATGAATTTCAAAGGTTTAAAATTCAAAAAGGATAACTCCAAAATTAAATAACAATTGTCATGTCATTTAAAGAGGGGTTAAGGGAGTTTGGGAGAAGATGAAAAGTTTAGGGTTCGTGTGGGCCCCACCACACTTAATCCTCTCAAGGGAGGTTAAGTGGGTGTGGGTCCCACCCCTAACTTCCTTTGAGAGAAGTTAACTAACAAGTTTAAATAAAAATTTGTAATCCACAATTTTTATTTAACTTATTCTAAACTCCCAAAAACTAACTCTCATCCCGAAATAAACGCAACCTCGGAAAAGGTCTCCTTAAGCGAATATCGGCGCTGCGAGTTCATCGGTGCCCTCAGGTTTCAATTCCGAGCACCGGATCAAAAGTTAAGAAAACCCGCTCGTTCGTTCACTGAACGTACCCGAGCCAATCTTCGGAAATTGATTCCGGGCACACCGGGCCTCGGAATCAGGTGCCGTCAGAAACCGCGCTCTTGTAAAATTCCAAAGAAAATTAAGAAAAAATTTCCCTTGAATTTTACGGTTCTTTACATTTTAAAAGAAAATTAATCTTCACAAATTATATTCATAAATTAATATTTTTTTCTTATTATTATAAGATAATTTTATGATACATTATTTAATTGTTAAATGTGACATAAAATCAGTTAAAATTTTAATATCTTTATTTTTCAAATAAATTATTATTTCTATTAAATAGTAATTTTATCATATTTAGAAAGTTATTTACCTAAAATGATGTTAATTTTTGAATTCTACATGTTAGAAAAATGTTAGGGTGAATACTTGAGATATCTCAGACATAATTGAATTTTTGAAGAATAGTGAAATACAGAAATTTATAGAATATAAATATTATAAGTTAAATACACTATTCTTCAAATCATCATCGATGTAATCACTATTGTCTCTAATACTCCATCATTTGATTATATATTTAGTGATAATGACAAAACTATTCATAGTATTGAGATAAAATAATTAACAAATGAATAAAATAATGAGAAAACACCTATATCATCCACTATAAAACAACAACTTGACACATATTCTGCTCATACTGAAATGTGTTTCAGCTTATTTAATTTCATCCCAATTCCATTAGCAAGACTCTTCCCCATCACCAAGACCTGAAGGTATTGAAAAAATCCATAATCAATGGCTTTATAGGGGTTCTCATGAAGAATACTTTCAAGAGGGGGTTTGGACGCGTTTTAATTAAAACGAACCCAAGTAAAGAGAATCTATAACTAAGAAATTTCATTAAATGATTTATTATTTGTCCTTATAAATATTTTTATGTCCCTGTTTTAAAAATGGGTTTTAGGAATATATTTATATGGACATAAATATTTAAAATTTTTAATTTTCTAATTTCTCTAAATGTTTTCAAAAATAGATATTTTCCATGTTTTATATAAGCAACTTTCCTTTAAATTTTATTTTTTAAAAATTTGATTATTTAAAATTTCTAACGGAATTTTTTTAAGAAAAAATAATTCATTTTTATAACAATATTATAGTTCTTTTTCCATTGCCTATGATTAAAATTGGGAGTTATATATCCCTCTAATTCATTGGGTATGTCCATGATGGACAATTCCTATATGGTTACACAAATTTTATATGTGGTGGTTACACCATATGGTTTCCATGAGGGTTTAATCATAAGGTAGCTCTATGGGTTACATTGAATAGTAGCAATGAGGGTCACAAATATTATTGTATCCATCAGGGTTAAAATTCATAATAAATTAATTCAGATGTTACCTATATTGTTTTTATGTTTTTTATTTTTTATTAAAATATTTTATTTTCATAAATTAATTATATGATACATTATGGGTGAAAACTATGAATATGTGAAAATTATTACATATATTTTATACATATTACCAGACTGGTGGTTTCATTCTTTATTTTTAATTCCCTTACTATGATTTTGATACTCATACAGAGTTTAACAAAAATTTCACAGGGTTTAAGGATGGGTAACCAGAAATAATAAGCCACGATGAATATTGTGAACAATTTTTAAAGAATGATTCCATGTTTTATTAAAAACATTATTATTATATAAGAAATGAATGAAATTATAGTAGTAATTTTTTTTATTCTTATGGATTGATACTTATGAATTATATCTTAATATTCTATAATTTAAAAGTGATAAAATATTTGTTAATGTAATGAAGGGAATTACAAAATAATTTAATAGATTATATTATGATTAATATCGATTCCTTGTATATTTATTCAAAGTAAAATTTTAGTAACGTTTGGGGTTAGGATGATGTTAATAGAATACCATAAATTATTTTTACCTTATATCTATTTTTAAATGATATATAATTTTATAATTACTATGTTTATTCATTTTAGATATGTTTGTTCGGAATGGGTTTCCACAAAAGAAACATGGAAGTTGATGATCCAAGGTAATGCGTTGATTATATCTTTTTTAATCTACAATTTTGAAGGGTCGGAATTGAAAACTGATATTTTGTGGATGTAATGATTTAATTGACACATGATCAAATATACGTACCATCCATGTAATATAAATACAAGAGTAACCACAATGAAACGTGATGATAATGGAACATTTTTTGAGGCAACACCCTAATACTTTAAGAGGATATTTTAACCCTTAGTAGCTGAAGGGTGGAATAAATCCCTTGTTCTGATATTTGATGGCGTTGGGTGTTTAAATAATAAAATTTGTTGTATTTTAGTTTACTGTTCTAATGGGGAAGTCGACCAGTGGTGGTCAATAGTCCAAAATATCAGAGGTAGTGAGGGTATTTAGGCCTTGCACTGTGATAAATATAATATTATATTTGACGAAAAATACTTTCCTATAGTTGTTCAATATTGGATGGAAACAAATAACTTAAATTAAAACAAAATGAGAATGATTCAGTGGCCATGTATGAATAAATATTCTCACTATTGGAAAGGTAGGTTTCATGTTATATTTGAGACATTGATAGTAAAAAATATATTTTTAACATAGGAATAAAGAGATTAAATGGAAGCAAATTTGCCTCATGTGAATTCATATATTATGAGAATCTTTAATGATGTGATGAGAGGGTTTGAATGTAGTTTTCAGACGACCATGTGTACATTGGAACCAATCCTAAGAAAAGTTATAGGTTTAATGAATAGGTTATGATCCAATCAAAACAATATGAAATTAATAAAGTCCACTATTTATTTTGTAGAAAGTTTTCAAAAATTTTCCTTAGTGAATTCATTAAAAAATTTAGAATTTATTTTCAATGTGGTATATTTACTAAATATGTCTTGAGATTTCAATGAAAAAGAACATCATAATTGAATTTTTAATTATGATTAGAAAATATTATTGATTTTAACTATGTTCAGATGAAGAATTATGAAAATGCCTACCCATTGAAAAATCATAAGGATTCAAAGAAACCAGACAATATGAAGAAATATGTTGTCAGATCTGTTGAGTCTATGTCCGCCGATAATGGTCCATAAAATTATGTGGTATCAGGTACTTTTTTTTTTTACTCATAGATTGCAAATGTTTTTTTAGATACATGGTCTACACATTACTTTTTTTAGAAATGTTCAGATAAATCGGAAATTTCACCTAAATAAATGAAAAAAAACATATGGTTAAAACACTAGGGGAAATATTATAGAAATAAGTCATTATAAGAATATTATTGTTGGTGTATATGGAAATACCTTACATACAATCCTTTTTTTTATACTCATAGTAGAGATTGATGTTATTTTGTGAGGTATTGGATATCAGTTTATCATGCTAAGACAGATTTTAGTGATAAAAAAGTTGTTTTTTAGAAAGAGTTTCAGATTTTATACAATAACAAACCAATGCCACTAATAACATAGGAGGAATATTACTAACTATTAAATTATAGAAAAGAAAATTTTCTTTCACATATTTTTTAAAATAAGAAAATTATTTAGATTAATGATGTGTTGATGGTAAATAGATATATAAATATTTTCCTTATGATTTTTCTAGTTTTATAACCGATCAAGAAGTTTAATTTACTATTGAATTAATGGTTGATGATAATTCATTTTTTAGAACCCCTTATCAGATGGATCAAGTGGAACATATAAAATTGGAAGATAATTTTCAAGAGATTGATTATAATGGTTTCATTTATCCTTGAAATTCACTAAGGGGTGATTCTATTTTATTCATAAAAATAATGATGGTTCTATTGGAATTTTCATTGAATATTTAACATTTACAAACATTAATGTAAAAAATAAGCATCTATTTCTTATATCGATGGCTTTTTCGAGTAGATCAATGGAGATTAGTTTTTTTCAATTATTTACTTGAGATCTGGGTACCATCAACAGATTGTGAATGAGGATTACATTATAATAACATAGTTCTAAACTAGATAATGGGAATTATTAGTCATTTGATCTACAATTTGGTAAAAAAATGATCATATTGTATTTATATATCTTCTGAATTGAATATTCCAGGAATTTATTGATAATATTTTTTATTGATGATGTTTTGGTTTATTCAACAATATATGAGGATAAGGGAAAAAATCAATGTATTTTTATGAAAACACATGATAAAAATAGATATATGTGATATTTAAAAAATGTTATTTTTTTGATTGAAATTTATTTCATTTCCTTGCATGATTGTAAATTTTGATGGTATAATAGGCGATCCCACCAAAAAAACTGGTTGATAAATGTATAAGACCTACAAACATTTTTTATATTCATTGTTTACATGTATTATAATGATATTAAAGATGATTTAATTAAAAAAATGATTTTTTTTCTATCCAAATAACCAATCAGACAAGAAAAGTGGTGAATTTTTTTAACAAATAATGTGATTTTATTTTCAAAAAATGAAGAGCATATTTTTGAATGATCTTGTTTTGGCCATGCCTTCTTCAAATGGTGATTTTTTTTCTTTAGTGATACCTCATTAAAGGGACACAATTTTTATCTAATGTAGAATGATTAAGGAATAGATTATTCGTAAATAAAACTAAATCCTAATGAAATAAATTATCTCACACATTAAATGGGATTACCAGATGTGATTTCACATAAAACAATTAGAGGGATCATTTATATGTATCCAAATTTTGAATATATGATGACCCTAAAATTAGGAAGTATATATTCATTCATAAGGAATTGAACATAAAGAAGAGAATATGATAGGAATTGGTAAAGGATTATAATTTCAAAATTAATTACCAACCTAGAAATGAAAACAACATAGATAATGAATTGAGTCAAAAATATCACACTATATTAACCATCTCACATTTAGAAGATTCCCCCTTAATTTATGATTTGATCAATGTTAGATTATATGTTTTTTGTGAATAAAATTCCTCTATTTTCATCCAAGTTTTAGTGCAGTCATTTCTTTTAGAATGAATTATTCAAGGATAGAAATATGATTATCTGTTTTAGTGAAAATAAATAATTGTCTAGAAAGGGTAAGTGGAGAGAATTAAAAATTGATAAATATTTTTTTCATTAAATTTGGAAATATATTTTCGGTGCCTTATTATTCCTATATTATGAAAAAAATAATTATATAAATCTCATAATTTCTCATTTATATTTCATCTAGGAAGTACTAAGATATGCATAGACCTTTAGGAGTATTACTGGTGGGATGGAATAAAAAATGACAAGGATGAATTTTTAAGGAAAAATTGAACTTTTCAATAAGATAATGCAGAGTGAAAACTAATAACCGTTATATTTTAGTCTTTTGGTGTTCCAGAATAGAAATTAAAATATACAACCTTGGGTTTCATGGCTGGACTACCATATTCCTCTCATGTTAGCAATGCGATTTCAGTTATTGTTTTTCGACTAACTAAATAAAGACATTTTTTTGAGATATTATGTATTTGAATTAGATTTCTATACTCTAACTAAATGAGATTGTAATTATACAAGGAGTTCTTCTCTATATTGTACATGACCATGATTATAGGTTCATGTATTACATTTTTAATGGCATTTGGTAGTCCTTGGGAAGTAAATTAACTTTAGGCATAAACTTTCATTCCCAATCTGAATGATAAACCATATCAACTATTCAGAACTTGTGTGAAATGTGAGATGATTTTTAAAAGGATTACATGGGAAGTTGGGATGAACATCATTCTTTCGATGATTTTTCCTATAATAAGATTTTTCATTCACATATATTGATATAAAATTTTGTGGAATTATATGGATAACAGTGTAGAGCTGAATCATTGTTGGAAGATGTTAAGGAAACAATATTTATGGGACCATAATTAGTGGTGTAACTGGCTAATAAAGTAAATATGTTCCTGAAAAATATGAGGATATTATAGAAAAGAGATAAAAGCTATAAAAGTAATATGTGGGGAAAAATTTCATTCGAAGTATGTTATTACGATTTCATTGAAATCATTCTTGAATAATTGTTATGCATTTTGGCATGAAATGAAATGTAACTCCAGAGTTTATGGTACTATTTGATGTCCTTGTAAATGTTGGACTAGTTTTATACCATGTAGCATTGCCACTGAGCTTATCTTAGGCACACACGGATTTCTATGTTTCGGTGTTAATAATGTTTATACAAGATTCATCTCCTGTTCTGAGCACATATGTAGTTTAGTTTTATGATAACCTTTCATAGGAGGAAAACCTGGTACATATTCTTGATTGTATATAGATTTTATTGTTGACTAACTTAATTCACCAAGTTATTGTAATGTGGAGAAATGGAATTTGTTGAATAAGCAACATGATAATCTGAAAATGTAAGGATGGAAATGTATCCTCACTTGTCAAATAAGTGAATAAAAATGATGAGGAGGATGTTTCAAAAAAATGGGAGAGAATGTAGTGACCCATGTACTTTTAAAATAATTTCCTTTCGTTATTTAATTAATTAGTGAAATTCATTATAAATATATAGTGAAATGATTTATATTTATAGAAATTAAATAATATATATTAATGAAAATTTAACCTCAATACTAGGAGTATAAATTAAATTTATGTATATTATAAGTGAAAATATGATATATTTATATCATAGAATACATAAATAAATGTTTCAAAAATGATAAATTATGTATCGGTATTTTGGGGACACATAAATTTCAATTTAAAATTTTATAATAAATATAAAGATTCTTATGTAACCTTATATTCATAATATAGATTCATAAATTAATTTTTTGTCTTTTTATGAATATAATAGAATTTTTTGAGAGAATAATTAATTTTTAAATTGTAATAAAATATGTTATAATTTTAAAATTGGTATATTTCCATTAAATCAATATTTCAATTAAAAATTAAATTTCATATATTTGAAAAATTATATTAAAAAAATATAATATATTTTCGAAATCAACATGTCGAAAAATTAGTTTGCGTGTATTTTTGGTTTCATTCTAAAATAGTTGAATTTTTTTATTGAAAACTAATGTATGATAATTTTTGATAAATATACATTATAGGTTAAATACAATATTCCTTGAGTCATGAAGAATATAAGAAACATAATCTAGAATCCTCCATTAATATTTTAATATATTTAGTGATAATTCTCAAATGATTCATAGTCATGATCCAAAAAAACTAATGAATAAAATAACCAGAAAACACCTCTATACTCCACTATAAATATAAACCCTTTCCTCTTCTTCTACGCACACCTCAAATCCTATTAGATTGTTTAATTTCTTCCCAATTCCATTCCCAATCTTCATTCGCATGTCATAGACCAAAATTTCTCACCATAAGGACAAAAACAACGGCCTTAATGATGTTCTCAAGGAGAATAAGTTCAATAGGAGGTTTAAACACGTTTGATATAAGATGAACATAATTTAAGAGACAATATAACTATATATCATTTGAAATGTTTTATAGTTTTATCAATATAAATCATTTTTTATTTAAATTTTTTATGAATGGTTTTTAAGAATATATTTATATGGACATCAATGTTTCAAAATTTTAATTATATAATTTCTCTTATTGTTTTTCAAAATTGATATTTTTCAGTCTTTATGTAAGGTTTATTTCCTAAATAATATTTTTTTTAAATTTACATTCTTTTAAAATTCAAATTAAATGTTTTTATAACGCATTTTTTAATTTTATGATTTTTTTCATGTTCTTGGGCAGCGATTTTGATGATGGGTGAGACCCATATATATCTCTATTTCATATGGTGTGTTTATGTTTGAGGTCGACCGTATGGTTACTCAAAGGGTAACTACGATTTCTACACCATAAGGTATCCATGGGGGATAAATAATAAAGGGTTAAATTATATGTTATAAAATGGGGTTTTAAAATCATATAGTAGTCAAAAGGGTTAAAATTATTGTGTAGGTAATTCCCCATGAAACCTATATAGTTTGGTTTATGTTTTCTATGTTTTATTGAAATATATTATTTTTAATAAGTATTTATATAATACTTTGTGGGTGAGAAGTATTTATTTTTGACAATGATTTATCATGTTTATAAGCAATCAAGGACTAGTAGTTTACCGTTTCATTTTATGAACTTTACTATGTTTTTTTCAATCGATTTCTTAAAACGTTTTTCACAAGGTTTAATGTTGTGTAAGAGAAAATAAGAATACAAAAGGATTATTGTGATGATTTTTCATGATAATATTTCATGTTTTATTAATAACTGTTGAATTATAGAAGAAATTGATACTATTTTAGTACAAACCAATTTTTATTCTTTTGGGCTGATGTATAAGAAGTATCTCCTAATATTCTAAAACTTTAAATTAAATATATTCATTGGAATGTAATTAAGTGAATTATAAAATAATTTAATTAACATTGTATTGTTTATGGAAAATTACATATAATAATAATTTAATTAACATTGTATTATTTTTCTACAATTCAATCCATGATTTATCTGTGCTGAACCAGATCGAGATTAAAGGTAATTCAGCCTTCTATTGGTACCATGAAAGTCATATTGTAAGTACCTATTGTGGGTGGATTAAAGTTAACTCTGATATTGCCTCATGGGGAAACCTAGGACCCTCTAGTTTTTGGGCTGTGTTTAGAGAATTGTAGGGAAATTCCCTTGGATGTATTTATGGAACACATGGTAGTGCCTCTACTCTTAACAAAAACTTTATTAGAGCTATTGTGGAAGTGGAGAAAGCGGTAAAATGGGGTTGGAACAAGATTTTGATTGGGAGTGATTCTACAACTATTGTTTTTGCCTTATGAACTGGGGCCCTTCATCTTTTAGGGAAGCTCACTAATCGCAAGATTATATGTCTGCACTCTCTTTACGCAAAGGATAATTTTGTTACTATTGATTATAAAGAGGAAATTTTGTTGGAAGATGGGCTTGCTAATACGGGTGTGAATGGTAATGATTATATTTGGATGGATCATCTGTCAGATGATTTACTTCCTCTACATAGGAAGGATCTTTATAAATCTCTTACTTTAAGACTTGTGTATGTTTTTTTCCCTAATATAGGGTTCTTTCTTCTCATGGTAGGATCTCCATTTGTAAAAAAATACGATTTTAATATTAAACATGGATGATAGTTTGGGAAATAATATACATTATAATCATGGAGATTGTGGGTCATATGTATACATGAGAAACACATCAATGTTTCTAGAATCAATATGGAATAAAGGTAATTTATAATTTACCTTCCCTGAATTATAATAATATCATATAAAACATATTATTTATTTAAATTTACTTTTATTTGTATTCCATGTGGTGGGGTGCTGAAAAGTGATTCACATTGCATTGTGAAGGTAGGAGACCAGACATACACAAATGATTTTGTCATTTTTTCATGAGTGAAAAGTTAAGAATGTAATTTTCTCATTATATTTTAATAGTGATAAATATGTACTAAATATAATAATATTATAATGTATATCACATATATTAATTATCATTACTATTATTACCTTCCATATAAATCATTTGTGAAAAAGGAACCACATTACATTGCGAGGACATAGTCCTCCACACACAAGAGTAATGTTATCATATCCTAAATGTACTAGAAAATAAAAAATGGAATATATGATATAATAATTAAATAGGTATATATATTCTAATAAAAACACACACAAACACACACATAGATATATATATATATATATCATTCATCCATCATCACTCCAAACTATTAGATGTGGTAATGGAATGATGAATTACATTGATTCACAAGGTTGTAGTCCTCTATAAACCCAAATGATGATTCTGTAACACATTTGATGGAAGAAGTTAAGGACAATGGGTATGAAATTAACAAAATAAGATCTCAGTATATAGATGATAATGTGGTTGTTATATAATAATTGTTTATGAATAATTTTTAGATTTGTATGAAGAAATAAAAAAACACTAGTTGAAGAACGTTACCCCTTATTCGGAAATCCTCCATAGGTTTTCACCAAATTGCTTCTTACATTGTATTTATGTAAAATCATATAATTAAAGGATAAGAGGATTAATTATTTGATGGGATTTTTTTCTATTAATGGTTTATGTAAATATGTTTTGAGGTGTGATGAACAAATGAGAGTTGGTAGCCAATTATAATTGGGGAGGACTGAAATTTTGTAAAAACTCAAATGTATTCAATAACAGGAGGTGACCGTCTCATATGCTCACTAAAAATTGATTAATAATTCTATATATATTTATGTGGTTGATAAATACCTCCAAAAGAAAAAAAGAAATCCATTTTGTTCATGTTATTCCTTATCATTTATGTTTACTCAATTTGACACATTTAGATTTTACAATGTTAACACGTATCTCTTTATTTACCAATAAAATTTACCCAATAACAATAAAATAAAATTGAGTTTAATATGTTAATTTTTACTAATAGATTATAAATATAAAATAAATTTTATTAAATAAAAATCATATTTCTTTGTGAAATTAATTTTAATATAAGCGCATGTAATGTACAAAACATCGAATTAACCTTAATAAGGGTAATTAATTATGAACTATTTTCACTAATAAATATGATCAAGAATTTTGAATTGGATAGTATATAGTATAAATTGTTTTCATTCCAAATATTTAATCCATATTTACAAATTCATATAAAAAAGTTGTAAATTTAAATTTTAAACAAAACATAGCGTCATAATGAAAAAATAGGAGTTTCACCAAGTATATTTTCCATCAAAATGATGATTTTATATAAACTCTTTAATAAATAATGATAAATATATTAATCACAATTAGTATTTAATGACACATAATCTAGAAATCTCATTTATATCATTCCTCATTTGGGATTCTCTTAATGAATTAATATTGAGAAACATTATGAATTTTAAATAATTTATTGAAAAATCCCATTTGAAAACCCAAATATGTAATTATTCTAAAAAATATAACGATAATTTAAAAATAATTTAATTTTTATTAAATATAACTAATGAATATATTTTTTAATTGAAATAACATTCAAACATTAATGATTTTTTTAATTTAATTAATTAATTTAAATCAATTTACATTCATAAAAAGATTCATATTTTTCTGTTTTCAGTAAAAAAATTCAAAAAAAATCCCAACATTTCGACAAAACTATATTTTCATATTGTAATCAAAAAATTTATTTTAATTATATAAAATTAAGCTTTTAAAATTTTAAAAAACATTGATATTTTATAATGAATATAAATTAAATTATTATTTTAAGAAAATGTAATTTTGATGAATAAAATCACATTACTAAAAATAGATTGATTATTTATTATAAATTTATAATTATTTTATATGTTGTAGTATGTATATATATATTAATCTGAAAACATAGAAACTTTTGTTCATACTAGCTAACATGATGGCTAGGTAATAATAAATTAATATATTAGGGGTCATTTTAGCTTGGTGTGGATTGTTGAATACACTATCAAACATAAAAATATCAAGATTTCATGTATTGAAAAATATCATAGGGAATAAATTTATTTAAAAATAAATTTATAATAATATTTTAGGGTGATACATTCTTTTTTAATATCATTATTTCATGTAATTTATGGAATCGAACATAAGTTTATTCTTTTAGTAATTGAGTTTGGTAGAAAATAGTTAATGTATATATTGGTCCCTTTAAAATTATTGATGCTATTGGGATTGTAGGATTTCATTTTGTATTCCAATGAACCTACCAAATGTTCTTGATAGGTTACATGTAACCCTTTGGAGGATTAAAAAACCTTTTCATTAACATGTACTAAACTCAAAAGTTATACTTCTATATAAGGATATTTCATATGAGAAAGAACTAGAAGATATTTTCTTCATAGAGTGAAATTTATATGAAATAATGCCACCCTCCTTGCCAATGTTTTGTGCTGAAATAGTGATTTGAAGAATCTATTTTAGAACCTATAGAAATGATGAGGTCAAATTATCGTTATTTCACTGTAACGATGTAATGATTATTAAGGAGAAATTATTTTAAAGACATGTGTAATGTAACACCATGTGTTTTTATTTTTTGAATAAATTATATTTCCTTGATATCTGGTGTTACATAAAACATAGATTTTGATTGGGTTACATGTGAATATGAGTTGTAACAATCAAATTCATATTATTAATATTGTTATATCAATGATAAAATTATAACATAGTTTTCAAACATAGAATCAGTAACAGTAATTACAATATATTAAATATTAATTATTATTGATTCATAAAAATATTTTAAAAAAATGTAATTAATTTTTTTAAATGTCTTTATATGATTTAAAAATATTACTTTCAAAAAAAATATTCATTTATACATTATAAAATATTAGTGTGTGTAATATTTAAAAAAATTGTATTTTTTTAAATAATATTTTTTAATCCATACAACTATAAATTTTCGAAGAGTGAATTTTTTAGATCTTTTGTAAAAGAAAAAATTTTCAATGAACTTAGAAAAAAAATATTATATTTTTTTAGTTTTTATTTCATTAAAAGTATTTTAAAAATAAAAAATGATTTAATATAGAATTTAATGTTATATTATTGGAATTATATATGTATGAATATAATTAACATCATTGTAATCAATTTAATATTGAATTTTTATTTAAATAATTTATAATCCATTGAATTTTTCCTCTTTGAAATCTTGATTTCATATCGAATGAATAGTTTAATATTAAAAGTGGATATTTATTATGGATAACATTAGTATAAGGTTGATAATGAAGATATTTGGAATATTACCTTCCATATAAATATTGAGAACAAACCCTCTAGTGTCAAGGAATTTTTACAGACCCTTTAAAATCAAAGTCAACTGAATAATGACATAACCCCTCTAGTGTTAAAGAAATCCAAACTTTTCTTCGATTATATGGATAGTATCAAAGATTTTTGAGAAATGTCTCAAAATTTATAACAACACAACAAAATATATAATGGAAAAGGGACTTTTATATCTAGATGGAAGAAATTGAGTAAAGGATCAAGGATCTAAAGAAGGAAGATAACACTACACATGTACTAACAGTACTAAAAAGTTTATATTTTTTGTGATATATAGTTATTCATCGATGAAATTATATGGTCGTGTACTAGTGAAACATGATAAAGTGATATCCTAAACCCCGCGACAGTTTAATATCTAATAGATGAACTATCTGATACCTGATCTAAAGATGTTAGTTTAGATTTTATCTTTGAAAATCTGGTGAAATTACCATTATTGTGAGAAGTGTGACAGGTATAGTAATAATAAGATCCGAATGTATATATTCACATAATAGAAGGTCAACATGTGTCAACCGAGATGGTAAAAAGTTATTCAAGGAATATTATTTCCCTATACATTATCATCTTCAGAAGGTTAACCAGTAGGCTCAGACTCTTAGTTGAAAAGAACTTTCTACTCTATCCATGTTACAGATTGAGAAAGACGATATCTTCATTTATATGAAAAGGATGTATTTTGAGTTCATTATGAAATGGAATACAACATACCTTGACAAAATTATTTCCCAACCATTAATCTATTAGAATATTAAGGAGGAACTGAGTGATAAAATGTAGTTATAGAAGAATGTTAACAATGTATAGGAATGAAAGATAAAATGGATTCATATTAATGAGTATGGTGTGATTCGGTTTGGAAAATCTCTTATTGTGTGTTCATTCCCAAAGATAAAGAATTAACCATTGGATAATGCATATAGATCAACCTTATCTACCCATCCTTTGAGTAACATGATGTATTGTGATCTTTGAGAACATTATTTGTGGGATATTATGAAGAGGGAGATAGCAGTGTATATCTCATGGTGATTGATATGTCAGTAAGTTAAAGGAGATATGGATAATTAAAAGGGGATTATGAAACCATTTCCTATACAAATGTTGAAATGGGAGAGTGTCACTAGATACTTTTCCACTGCTCTCTTGAAGACATCCAAAAATAATAATCTGATATTGGTTGTGGTGGATAAAATATATAAGACTGCCCTCTTTTTCTCTATCCGAGAAAACCTATCACGTTAATAAATTTCAATTGTATATGTAAGTAATGTTGTTAAAATTCATGGGGGTCCAATATTTATTTCCTATGATTATGATCCAAGGTTCAAATTTAAATTCTTGAGGAGTCTTCGACAACATTGAGTCCAGAATGGAATTTCAGCACAACCTTTCAACCCCCAAACTGATAGCCAACCTGAAAGGACTGTTCAAAAAACCAAGGACATACAAATAGAATGATCAATGGTATTAGAAGGTGGATGGGATACTATTTTTACATTGGTTTAGTTATCATATAACAACAACTTACAATCGAGTATTCAGATCCCTCCATATAATGATCTATATGGAAAGTGATGTAGATCTCAAACCTTTTGGGATAATGTTGGAAAGATATAGGTACATGGAATTGATCATGTATAGGAGATTAAATAGATGGTTAAATTAATCTAGAAGAATATTAGAGCTACGCATAGTAAAAAAATACCATGTTGACAACCATTGAAGTTACTTGGATTTCAATGTTGGAGATAAAGTCTTCCTTAAAATGTCACAATGGAAGAGCATCATGCAGCTTGAAAATAAAGTTAATCATAGCCCAAGATATGTTAACCCATTTGATGTCCTTAATCGTATTAAGAGAAGTATCCAATTTGATTTCACATACATCTTGTTTGTCTCAGATTCATGACATGTTCCCTGTATCTCTCCTGAGAAAGTACACAACAGATCCCTCACATGTACTAAACTTAGTGGTGGTACAGCTGAATAGTGAATTCTCTTATGAGGAGCAATTTGTAATGATTTAGGACTAGATAGATAAGGTTACATGCACAAAGATAACCCACTATGTGATATTTTTTGGGAGGAAGAATAAGTATGAAGAAGTTACTCAGGAACTGGTTGAGGCGATAAAGGAGAACTACCCTCACTATTTATATAAAACAACATTTTGTGTGTTAAATTTCAAAAGGATAGAAGAATGTTACAATTCAAGGTTTTATTTTTATAATTTATCTGTACTTATAGTTATTTAATATTTTATAAATTATATAATATTATATAGAGACAACAATACTAACATTATAAATGAAGAATGAATGAAATATGAGACTATTTTAGAAATTCAGGAACCTATACTAATGGAATAATTACATGACATTTAGAATAGTAACTTTAATAGTAAGAATAGTAATTAATGCTATATTATAGTAAAATCACCTTTTTATGTATAAATAAAATTTGTGTGTCTTATGAATAAAAATATAATATATTCATTTCATGAAATAAATAATGAAATATTATAAAGCTTATAAAATAATTATTTCTAGTTATATAAGTCATACATATTAAATTAAAATTTTATAATTAGTATAAAAATTTAAAATAACATTTATCTTTATAAAATAAACTCAATATGAAAAGTTAGGTGTCTTCTTATTATAAGATCTTTTTATGAGACCTTAGTTAAATTTTCAATGTGTGAAAAAATCAGTTATATTTTCAAAACTAGTATTTTTGAATAACTATTGATTTTAATTAAAAATTAAATTTCTTGTATTTAAAAACATTATTTTATTAAATTGTAGTTCATTTTTTTATTATACACGTCGAAATATGGATTGGGTGAATCTATGGGATTTTTTTGAATATGTTGATCTTTTGGTGAATTGTAAAATATAGTAATTTATGAAATATATATACATAATATGTTAAATACATTATTCCATTAGTCATTATAGATTTAACCACTATAAGAACTAAATACTCTTAATTAATTTAGTATTTTTAGTGATAATTATCTAAATATTTATATCCATGAGTCTATATAAAAAACTAATGAATAAAATAATTTGAAAAGACACCTCTCCTCGCATATAAATACCATCCTCACAACCTCTTAATATCACATCTTTAAATAATTTAACCATGTAAAAATTATATTTAAATCTCTTATTGAGTCCCTACCCCATGTCAAGTAGAACATGGTCTCATAAAAATAACAAAACCTTTTCTGTTAGGAGGTTTTGAATGAAGAGAAAATCGTGATATAAAATACTTTTTCTTTTCCATTAAGTTTTTTTTATCATTTATTATTTTCTCCTAACATAGTCTATAAAATATTCATGATAAATCCACTATATAATATATACATTAATTATACCATGTTAATTATATGTCCATCATCATAGTCTTTTATTTCTCTCTCTCTCTCTATCACTTATTCTAAAAATTAAATCATCTCCTATGAAGTATCAATTTACCAACATCAGAGAGGGTGGTTTTAATTTATCTTTAACAGCTTCATAGATGTACATAAAACCTCTATCATGGATTATAAATACATTAAAATTCACTTATTAATCTTTTTTATCATCTTGAACTAAATTATACACAAAATAATAAATAATAAAACAAACTAGTTTGTGAAGTTAGGCAAATGGACCAAAAATATAAACAATTATCACTAACGTTTTATCTTATGATTAATAACAATACCATTTATCCAAATAACATAAATAACCCTTAAAAATTAGTATTTTCATTATTAAAATATAATTTCAATTCAGGAAAATAAAAACCATTCTCGAAAATCATCATATATATTATTAAAGGGAACCAGTAATGAGAACCATGAAAATGAACACTTTAAATCTATATGTCATCTAAAATGATATAAATGAAATTAAGAAAGCAATAATAAATCATAATATTGTATAATATTTTCTTTATTTTTTCATTAATGAATTTTATTTTATTATTCTAGATATTAAGGTGAATAAATCTTTCTAACATTTGGTATGCAGATTCTAAAACCCAACTCTTTTTCATTGGGGATTCCCTCTTTCACTCCATTTTAAGTATATGTGTTCCCTTAATGTCACTTAAATATAATATATTTTTCATTCCAATTTCTTTTCTAGATATACATTTTCCATTATTATTTTATCAAAATGAATGTTTTTTCCATTGGACTTGTATTTTTAAAAATGTTACTTTTTTCTTGTGAGATTATGTCTTTTTCAATCAATATTTATGATTCCTATAAAAATAATATTATTCACACATTATTTTGGAAAACCAAAAGTTTATTGATGAATATCTGATTTATGAAATGAAATCCATTTCATTCCATGGATTATATTATATTTAAGATTGATATACATTCTATTAGGCATTCATGATTATGTAAATGTTATGTTTTGATGGGTGTACAAGGAATTATATAGATCATGTAAATTTTATTATATGATGGGTGTTCTTTAAATTATATTGTTCTCTAATGAAGTTTGTAATGTGATGAATCTCTTGAGATAAATTGAAATATTCATAAACATTATGATATCTTTGTTCACAACTATGTGTGGTAATCCACCACTAAGATATGATGTTTCATTTTTATGAATTAACACATTACATTAATCTATTTAATTATTCTAATCGTTAGGATTATGATCCCATGTTTATGTCATGATGATTATTATTATTCTCACCACATGTTTTGTTGATCAATGTTCCTATATATCCTATTATAAGGATTTAATCGCAACCCTTTATTTGATATAAATATTCCGGTGATTACTTGAACTAAGGAGAACACAAGGACCAATAAGAATATAGAGAAGAAATAATTTAATAAATGTTAATGCTTTATATTGTAAATGTTATTTATGGTTCTATTTTTCCCAAGATACTAAACCTTTGGAACCTTGTTCTATAATATTTTTATGGAGTATATCGTTAAAATGATGTTATAAAAATGTATGATATTTTATGGTTGATATAGGTTCACTCCTTTTCCCAACATGATATCTCATAAGAATATACATTTCCCAATTCAATAGAGAACTATATATTCATGGGTTCACCCATCACATTCATTTCATTCTAATGATTAAGTGTGCCAAATAGATCATACAACATGGAATCATTGGTCATCATAATTACATCCTTTATCTAGAGTGTGGATAAATATATGTATGTCCCAAATATAATATAATATTTATATAAAAGTCAGCACCCTTGATATGAATGGTGTATGGTATTCCCTAATACATTTTTTTTGGTATGGAAAATCTTGGTAATCTTTTGGCAACATAACAATATAACATTGATATTCATAAAAATGTTTTGATTAGAGAGAATGGGATATCTAATCACGCAGACATAAAATATATTGAATTATGAACATTTAAATTCATATCCCAACATTGTAAAGTAAAAATATAATGCACAAGATTATGAAGAATCGTGAATAAAGAAAAAATACTGACTTTTTTTCAGCATGGTAACAAGTGTACAAAAAGTACCATGGGTGGATTATTGAAATTGGATGTGGGGTCCACTAATTTATAAATTAAATTATGTGTAATGGGGAATATCTAATAACATATCTTAACAATAGAAAATGGAATTTATGAGTCATAAAATAATATAAGTGCTTGAATTGTAATAGGAAGATAGAAATATCTTCCTTGACTGTGTAACACCAAATAACTAATAGGGGCTTCATAAAATCTTGGGGAACCGTGGGAGGACTCTAGATAGTAGAGGGAAAGGTGTGGATATGATCCAAGGATTGATAGGCATGGGAAATGGGCTCGTGGGAGGGTTTAATTAAAAAATAGAGGGCTTTTGTTATTATTTAGGTTCTCGAGTCTACAAAATAAAAGTACCCAAACCATAAGACTTCAAATGGTTTCCCACAAAATTATACCAAATTGGAGTGGTTCCCATTAATATTTTATATACAAGGGTAGAATGTAATAAAATAATACCATTTCTTATATGGAGGTGAGTCATACTCATAATGAAATGGATTACAAACCTTAAAATAATTTAATGGTATTGGATAATTTATAAAGGCATTATAAAATTAATCAAATAAACATAAAATCACATTATTTTAAAGTTAAAACATATATTAATTATTTGATAAACCTTATAGTATTTATTACTTCACTTTTGGGTCATTTTGTTCTAATAATAAATAATTTATATTAATACATTTTTTATTTTTTACCTGAAAATTCGACTCTATAAGAAAATTATGTATAAATAACCATTGGATAATTTATGAATTATAATTCCAAAAATACTATTCATTAATTATAAAAAATTCTTAATATATTAATTTTCACTTTTAATATAGTGATGACATTTATTAAGATATGATATATTTTTTAATAATGGTTTTCAAACCTCTAAAAAATAAAATTTTAATTCATAAAAATCATATGGTTATTTGAATTTAAAAAAAAATTAATTAATAATAATTTATTTAACAGATTATTTATCTCAAAAATTCATTAATTCATAAAAAATATTTTCCTTAATAGAATTTTATTATTAGGAAAAAAATATTATTTGTGTTTTATTATATCAATATAAAAATTATTTTTAATGTTGAAATATTAGGATGGAAAATATTAAATATTACATAAAAAACATTTTAAATAGTCGTATTATAAGGGTATTGATACATAACCCTTTAATATGCTAAAAATGTACATAATTGTATTGTGTGTGCTAATGAGACTTCTGTGGGGTTGTTCGACATACATGGTATGTGTTGTGATGTTGATGAGCTTGAACATCTCCCATTAATGATTACACTAAAAATAAAGTTATTAGATCTCATATTGTTCTTGGATAGGTGAAAATAAAAGTGACTATATCTCCCTCGGATGCTCTAATAAATGGACACCTTAGGTACGATTCTTATAGTTTAGGCTATCACATAGATTGTCTATGTTAACCAGATTTTTTAAAACCTATATTTATTTTAATCAGGTGAACATGGTTAAATAGATATATATTAATTGTTGATTATTCATAATGGTATTTGAAATCCAATTTGATATAACAAAAAAATAATTCCATGTTTTTTATATAACCATATTATATAATAATTAAACGAATTAAATCAAAAGGGGAATTTTACATTTAATTGTTCGGTTCATTATAATATTACCACTTAAGAATTAATTCTGCTGAAATTATCATTTCACACAGTAAACGTACATGGGAAACTCTATTTTATCACTTTCTATTGCTACCTTGTTTCGTTTTAGTACATATGGTTTCTCCACAACACATTATCCATCTTCATTGTCTTATTTCGTAGAACATTGTCTCAATGATCTAAAATCATCACTCGATGAACATCACATTTGAGATCATTCTGTAATGGTACAACCTCAATATTTAGAATATGTGAGTTGTATGGTAAGTACTCTATCAAGAGGGATACATGGAATGCATCATGTTATTGTGATAGGTTTGTTGGGAGTGTTAGATGGCAGGACACCACTCTAATTAGATAAGGTATCTCAAAGTGGTTTATGTATCGTGGATTAAGAATTACCATATTCCCACATGTCATTAATTTATTCAATGGATATATTAATAGGAATACCATGTCTCCAAAATTATAGTGTTGGTCTCATTAATTATTTTCATAATAGCTCTTCTATTGACTCTAGTGGCCTTTGATGTGATATAGAATGCTCTTTAACATTTCAATCATTTCCTCAAACCATTTCATTACCTAGATGTTTTTACTCACCAACATCTTCACATAATTTTGGTGTTCCTCACCACTTCCCATTAATGGATTCATTAATATCCATATGGATTATATAGTGAAAACTATTGTTTTAAAAGAACTCGACCCTAGGTAGATGTTGTTTATATCCTCTTGTGATGTCCATATAACATTGTAAAAACATGTCTCACATTATTTGAATAGTCCACTAATACTAAACATTATTTTGATGATAATAGGCCAGACTAAAGTTCATATCAGTGTTTATATCTTGTTGGATACGTTTCAAGAATGTGGAGGTAAATCTTAGATCTCGATTAGATATAATCTATAGTGTTACTCCATACATCCTAACCTCTTCTTTGATGTATATCCGTTCAAGCGGATCAAGTTATAAATTCTATCAAACTGTAATAAAATGTGTTTCCTTTATACAATGATCCAAAACAACACATATACCATATTTGGGAAGGACATCTTTGAATGTTGAGTGAGAAATTATGTGGTGATGTTTTACAATTTCCATGTTGGTATAGATAATGGATTCATCAGTCCTTAGTCTCTTCCATTCAACCTTAACTTTCTAACATACTAGGTGCATTAATGTGTATTCAGTGATCTCTTTATTTATATTTTCCCACCAACAGTGCTCTCGGTGATCCGAATACATTTTTTCCTTTTTATTTTAATGGATAAAGTGGAACTATGTTCATCATCCATGAGTTTATTTTATGACTCATTATTTTATGACTCATTATTTTATGGTACACATAATCATGAACCAAATCTCACAATTAATTCTTAATGAACACTGAATTCCAAAGAATTTTATTTTTACATAGATTCTAATTTTTTCTAAATTCACACATCATCACTTTTATAAAAAATTAGACTCTCCATAAGTGATATTTGAGAAATAATTTGTGAAATGATTGATTATTTTCTCTCCTTTGTGATTCCCATATCCTTTATTTTTGAATCTATGAATATTGGATCCCTATCAATTGTCTTCAATGATATAATTTTTCGGTCTTTTATACTTAGATCATGTGAAACGTTATTTTTTCCTTGTATAGTAGTGGATTGAGTAGTCATAGACCATTATTATCTCCAACCATCAGCATTGTTTCATATTCATCCCTTTATTTATGATTATAAATTTGATACTTTTATGATCCATATATGTTTTACAAATCATTCTAAATATATAATTCCACCATATATTAAAAGAAAATAACACTGCATCAATATCTAGATCATGCGTTGTGTATTTCTATACATGATCATTAAACATCCTAGAATCATATGATATTCCTTTGTCATTATTTATTAACATGGATCACAATCCCTTCTTTATCAATGAATAATATGAAATTTCCTCCAATTATGGGTAAGTAGATCACAAGGGCAGTGATAAGCCTCATTTTCAATTCTGTGATTCTATCTTCACAATCATCATTCCATGAAAATCTGAATCTATTATAAGTAATATAGGTTTGAAAGGCTGACAATCGTACGAAACATCTCACAAATTGAAAATAATACCCAAATAATATAATGAAACTATGAAAATTTGTGATAGATATTATCCTTTTCCATCTTTCAATTTCTTCTTTTATTGATGGGCCGACACATATCTCATTGTTTGAGATGATATTCCACAATAATGAGACTTCCTTAAACCAGAAAAAACTTTTTTCTTTATATTTCATTAAACGTAACTTTTCACAAGGTGTTTATAAAAGTTATCAGATGTTCCTTATGAACCTCCTTTGGGTTGGAGTATATTTTAATACCATCTATAAATACTATAATAAATTTGTCAAGGTACTCTTTAAAGACTCAATTCATCATGTTCATGAATATTTTTTGAGTATTAGTGAGTCCAAATGGAATTATTATGAACTCATAGTGCCCATACATTATCAAAAAGTAGCCTTGGGGATATCCTCCTTCATCCAAACATGGAAATATCCTTACTGAAGATCCCCCTCAGAGAAGTATTGTGATCCATATAACAAATATAATTATTCATAAATTAATTTATTATGATACATATTCATTATCCTAATTTTCTGAAGAACACAATAATAAATGAAAAGGCACGTGGATGCATCCTTCTTCTCAGTGCAGTGGATTGGTACACCCCATGGTGAATCACTTGGGTATATAAACCCTTTATCAAGATACCCATGTAGTTTCTTTTTCTACTTCTCATGTTCCGTAATGTCCATTCTATACATAGTCATGAATAATTCCAATGGGCCAAGTATATGTTCTATTGAATGTTTACCCTTGTTCTATGAGGAATACAAGGAAATTCCATATAAGAAACATATGTGTATTCCCTCATAATGGGAATGTCTTCAAGGATGATGTTTTGTTTAGTCTCAATCATTTTTTAATTATATTTTTTCTCATAGGGTAATAATATTCATGCCTAAAATGTTGGTTTTAAAGATTATTCATCCTCATCATTATAACTGTATAGAATCGGGGGTCGAATTGCAATATGGAGAGTTATTTACTTCTCATGGAAAATTATTTTTTCTTAATATAGGGAATGCTAATAAATGACCATAATTACATAAAATTCCCTCAAAGTAAGTATGAAAAATATTTCAGGCCTGTTAACCCCACAAATTGTAAAGGGGTCGAGTTATTTACATGGGATGTAATAATTTATCCTTTAATAAATTTTAAAAATATCTCTACTTCTAGGCATTGTGGTGTTGTATTAATAGTTATACTAAAAATATGTGATATGAATAAATATGTTTAATGAGAATGAAAAACTACATTCTTTATTCTTGAATGAGTAACAATAGAAAATTCCACAATATCATTTTGGGATCTACCTAGGTGGTTTTTAAGAAAAATCACTCTCTTCATACATCTATGGATGTTGGTTGTCTTTGAAAACCATTGGCATTGTGTATTTAATTGAATCGTTCCCTAGTTACATGGAGAAAAATGAATGAAAAAAAACATTGATGATTGACCATTGAATTCTATTTCCCAATAACATTACTAGGATTATCTTATCAGAAATCATTATCAAGGTGTCCAAAATTCCCAAAGCTATATAATTTCTTCATTCCCCGAATTCAATTTTAGGGGTGTATCTTCCTATACCTTTTAAAAGTAGGATGATAAAATTATTTGGAATCATTACATTTCCCTACCGAACCACTATAACTAAGATCCATGTTCCACATAATATCCCTATGACACCATTGAGATTTCTTATCAAAAATTTTACATTGAGGGAGTATCAAATTTTTTTATCAAAGTTATCAAAGTCTCAGATCGCTATTTGTTTTCATATATTAGGTTTTATCCCTCTAAAGAAGTTGTCACACATGAATTCTGTGGAAATGACAATGATAGAGGCATATCATGCATGTCTTGTGATTTTTTCTTTATAATCCCTGATATATTAGTCGTATTTCATCTTGAGTGAATGTAAATTACATTATATTTTAATATGGTTAGTGGTATCCAATCTTTTATCAAAATAAATTTTGTATAATTTCTCACTCCCCATCACATATATATTCTTTTCAGGCTTCAAATTATTGATAAATTACATCCATTAATCTGATACACCCTCAATATTATAAATAACTAGGATAATATTCTCTTTTTCATAACATTGAATGATATAGAAGATAATCTTAATAGATTTTATCAATTGTTCTGAGGGGTCATATGATCATTTCAAATTCAAAGGCAATTTTTACAACTCTTTCTATATTAGGGTAGTTTTTACACTATTCCTGATACATGTTTATATTGAGAACATGAGTTAGCAGAGATAGAGGTTTCATAATTTTTTTGATTCCTGCTACCATCGATCTAGGGTTCTTATCTGGGAATTCATCACATTGCATGTCGCATTGATTATTTTTCCAAATTCTAATATTTCAATCCATTTTATAGCTTAAAAGAAAGACATGGTTTGTGTAGTGTAAAATATTCAATATGTAAAATGTAATCTAATGAGATTGTAGTGATAATATATAAATTAAATTTATTTTTCTTCTTATGAATTGTTAGGATTCAATATATGTTATCGATTGTTTATTTCCAATCATAGATTCTTCTGATGGATTTCGTGTTCACATAATAGTGGTTCATAATGCGCTTATGAATTTACCGAATCATATTCCCCAAGAGTGTCAAAAAATTTACCCTTTATGTTCTATTGTTGTGTACAAGGTGACACCGAGTTAGGACTGACCAACATTGTTAGTGTTTTCACCAATATGAACATATTCTCCAAAACCAATTCGTCTTTTCGCATCTAGAAGAGGATGAAATTTATTTATAAACCAATTACTCTATAATTATAAAGTTCTAGTGATGTTTTATTAGAAATAGTATTACCCCCATTTTTATTTCTATATCCTTCTGATCTTAATCCAAAAATTAATAGAACATTTTCTTTGATTCAACCTATATAGAACATGGCCTTTATTTCACATTAATTAATTATTTATTGAATAAGATTTAAATTAATAATAACATAGATAATGATATGTATAATGTACATGATAATATGTTGAATATCATAATATCATGAACATGAGTGTTATTAACATTATTATAACCTTATATAACATGTAAACACACATGATAGGAAATGCATATGGTATTCACAACACACTTGTTTTGACATTGAAAATCACGGTGAAATTTATACATCATAATGACATCACATAACGATTAATAAAAAAGTGTTGATGAGAGAAAGAAGGTATATTATAATATATAAATAATATGGGGTGTCATATGGGAATGTTTAAATATATCCCTACATTATAAATTAGAAATAGAAGGCATAATTTAATGAAGTAACATGAATAAATAAAGAAATCCCATCAATCTTTCAGCATCGTAACAGGTGTACACAAAGGATCACAATATTATTAAAGAGTTTAAAAGAATGATATCGTCATTTATACATTAAATGAAAGGTATGTTTTATTTAGAATAACAAATCCCATCATTACAAAATGGAATTTAAGATACATGACATAATATATGTTCTTCAATGGAGATGAGAACCGAGAAATCCCTTACATGAGTGTTTAACTCCAAATGCTTAAAAGGGGAATATTAATAATATGTGGAGTCTTGGGAGGACTCTATTGATTTTCGGGAAAAGTATAGATGTTATCCGTGGAGTTGGAGGGAAGAGAAATGGGTGCCTGGGAGGGTTTATATATGAAAAGATGGGTATTTATTTGTTATTTAGCTTCAAGACTCAATATAATAAAATAAACAAAATAACAAACCATGCCATGGTTTTCACCAATGAATTCATCAAAATATGAGTTTTCATTAATTTATATATGTTATGGTAGAATTTAATTAATATTACCATCGATTTCATGGAGGTGAGTTATACTCTTAAAGAAATGGTTTTAAAACATTAAATATACTAATTTTTTTGGAGGATTCATAAGGAATTAATAAAATTATCGAAAGAAAAATAATATTAGATTTTATTAAAGTTAAGGAATAAATTTTTCCATTTATACATTTACTGAATATTTTACATCACTTTTGGGTCATTATGATGACAAAATGGATTAAGTATATTAATATGGTAATTAATTTTTACACGAAAATTCAACTATAACAAAAAAATTATGAAAAACTAAATAATAGATAATTTTGAAATTTTGGTACCATATAAATATTCATATTATATATGTAATTTTCTTATATGTGAATTTTTACATTTAAAATAAAATAGACTTTTATTAATAATTTCCATGTGTTTTGAAAATAATATTTTTTGAACCCTTATAAAAATTACAATTCTGTTCAAATTTTTTTTGATAACTAATATTAACTAGAAAGAATTATTAATATTATTTTAAAAAAAATATATTTATCACTGAAAACAATTAAGGCATCAAGATTTGTTTTGTAACTGAATTTAAATATTAATCAAAAATACTATTTCTTTTTTATTGTATGAAAATAAAAATTATTTATAAAGTAGCAATAATAGGCTGATTTTTTTTGTTATTGTATAAAAAATAATCTACATACTCATGTTGTTTGGGTCGTGATGAATATCCATTTGATAGACCAACAAACATTCTAGGTGTAATGTGTGGTATAATAGGACTTTCATGGGGTGGTTCCGTGTATATGGTTTGGGACATTATATTGATGAGCTTGAACTTCTGCCATAAATAGTTCCTCTTATTCATAAGTTGATTAATATCATATTTCGAATGGTAAATAGAAAATCCCATTGACACTATATCTCTCATATGCTCTAATAAATTGGATTCATATGGTAAAAGCCTAATAGTTGTGGTCATCACTTCATTTTTATGTGTTAATTTTTTTTGTTAAAACACTTTATTTATAATAATCATACGATCTCTTTTTAATGGTATTATTATCAATGGTAATGATACATAACTGTATTTTACATCAAATTATAAATAATAAAACAAAATATGTGCATGTTTTTTCTATACCCATGTTATAATAATTATATATTTAATTAAATCAGAAGGGGAATTAATTTATAATATTTTGTCTCATTACATTCTGGGCCTATATGAGAGTATATTTTATTAGGTAATTCCCATGGTATTAATGAATAATGACACTATGTACCAACATTACATGAATTAAAACTTCACACGATTATAGTTAATGTTTTTTGAATGTTATTCTGATGACCTAGTTGTTAAATCAAGAAATCTATATGACCAATAAGAAGATATGGAAATTGTCTTCAATAAACTATGATATCACAAACTAAAAATAAACCCCATGAAATGTGATTGTGGTATTACCTGATGGACATTTCTCTACATCTTCAAAATCCATCATGACATTGAATCCAGCCCCATGAAGAAAGACTCTATCCTTGGCATGTTTCATATTTGTAACCCAACTGAGATGAGAGGAATTAAATGACAGTTAACCGAAATATGATGTTTCATAGTCAAAATTAATAGAATATTTTTCCCATCCATGGGATGATGAAAAAGTGTTTACATACTATATGTATTTATTATTGTAATATATCATTTGATGGTCTCCTAAAATATCAATTCATCCCATCGATGCGGATTCTACCAGTCGATATAAGAACACATATTTTATAAATTAATTCCTTAGAGTGAGCAATGGGTGACTTCGTCTAACAAAATAATAACAATGGTTAGAAGAAAAACTTTTATTATCTAATTTCAACCATGATATATGTTCAGACTCTTTACTCAAATATCATGAAATGTTGTCAAGCACTAATCATTGTAGTCCAGAAGAAGAGGCACTACCTAGAGCACCATGCATTCAATTTGATATCTTATAAAAACCCACCAAATTACATCCACATCCATTTTATTATTATCAAGAATTTATCAAGGAGGGAGGTCATTCCGTAATAGTATTAAATTTAGTTCGGCCTCATAATGAGGTAAAAGGCTATGAATTGGTATATTTATTAGAAGAAACCCCCTTTATGGAGATGAGTTCATTGGAAACTGAAACACCTGATGGAGAGTTTTTTCTATTAAAGAATCCCCTCAACATGGGAGATAAATTTTGATGGTGCATCTAGTTTTCTAGTAGGAAATAGACTGGAAGACCCCAATCTCAACAAATTTTAGCTTGGATTCATTCTCATATTGACCATAATGGTGGTCTTATCTTACATCTTCCTACTTTTGGACCAGTGAAAAAATAATGAAGTAGAGTATTATGAATTAATTGATGGACTTGAGCTAGTATGTCGCATGAATGTAAATAACATGAAGATATAGGGTGGTTATGAACTATTCATCAAGAATGATAACATTGATTATGCTATAAAAATGGAATAGGTAATCCCCATGCTATGATACTTCTGATCACAAATATTGGAATTCCATTTGGAAATAGAAATTTAATCAAATACCATGGTCATGAATGAACAATTCCAACGAAATAGAGAATAAATCCATGGATACATAATATCTAAAGAAAGATGGAAGAATTTTCAGCATTTTTCAGTTCTAGATGGTCTCACATTTTCGTTAAGGCCACACTGAAGAGATTAATGATATTAAACCCATCCAGGAACTATATGGTCCTACCACTAATAAGATGACACCGATTTTTTTATAACATAAAAATTGATATCTCTCATAAGATAGAGACCAGAGATAGAAAATACGAATATGAGAATTTAACTTTGTTCAATATGTTTGAAAATCCAATCAAAATTCATCTATAATAAGAGCCTCGATGTAGTCCTTATCAGGATAATTGATAGAGAAGATACCAATTTTAACATGAAGGAAGTACATTATGGATATTGTAGAGCCCCCCAGTCAAGAATCAATATTTCCCTCAAAATAAAAAGGCATGGGAACTACTAGCTCACTCTAATGTCGGAAAATAATATATTTACCAAAAGGTGTCATTCTTTCTAGGTTCTTTGCTTCCTCATTTATCCACTCCTAGTGTTTCTTCACATTGACAGGTACTCATTGACATTTTTTATATGTGGAATAGACATCTTAGATCCATATCCTCCTTCCATGTATAAAACATTAAGAACCTTTTTATTATTACTAACTAATTCTCTATGTGGGATGAAGTTATACCCCTCAAATAAGTTAGGGGATGAAACACTGTCTGGTTCAGGAATGTCAGTATCATATCAAGATTTAAGTTACATCATAAAATATAGAGTTAAAATGAATAAATTTATATTATACTAAATAGTATATGTTATATTAGGAGAATGAAATCCTGTTTTTATGTTCATCCCTCTACCATGTAATGGATGACATAAAAAATTGAAGAATTTAATAATACCCAGAATCATATTCACCGAAAGATACTACATAAGGATAATATGTCTTGTCTAGAATATATTCTACATGCCTTGTGGGATTTCCAGACCATGACCCACACTACCACCAAACAAACCTCCTATTCAAAGTATATGGGATAGATGTGTCCATTCCCATCGAAGTACAATTATACTCACTTTTTAGGGAAATCTACGATCAATGATCCATAGATAAGAAATCCAAAAAATTATTATATACATTGGAATGATGGTTTGTGAAAATATTTCATACATTGCATCATTTCAAAGCCCAACAAAACTAGATCACGCAAGCTATTAACGAAAATGTTCACCTCTAATATTTATTGAATGAGAGATAGTTTTTATTCATAGGTCTCCAATGAAACCTACAATGAATCCACTGATGTTGGAACCAAAATTAGAAGAAACTTAGGTCATGTACAAGCTATACTCTATTGGAGATTATTCCTTAACTTAAATGGATGGATATCTTACCAAACCCATCACCAAAACATGGTTCGGGTAAAATCATTTCATATAATCCCATGATAAATCATACATATCATATAATGATAAACTGCATGGTACATCTTTTCAATTTCATGATTATAAATTACAATGTGAATCTTCTGGGTCAAATGATGTTAAACTATAAGGTATATTTTTCTGATTTCATGATGACAAATAACATGATAAATCATCCTACATTCATGAATTCCAATATTATAACCTTTGTAAATTATTCTTTATTAAATTGATCTATGAGTCTATGTACAAAAATCATGATTTTAAACTTTTTGGAAGCTTATTGGAAAGGTGTGGTGTGTTACATGGCCTCTAAGTCCCTCAATCACATTGGGTTTGTCACACGTCCATGCCATAATTTTTTTTTCAAAACCCTTCTTCTCTAGGTATGAAATCCATGATCAGAAACTGAAAAACCACGTCCTTGATTCATGACATAAAACTATGACATCATCATTGGGATTGTTTTTGTTCTATGTGGTTCTTCTTGTTCTTTGCTCACATCATGTTCCTTATTCCACCACATCACTCATATCTCTTTGGGATTTCATACCCCATTGGTCCAAACCATATGACTATAAAATATAAGTTATCATCCAAATTGAATGAAAATGAAATATATGGTACATGGTACCAGCTTCATGGAATTAAACTACATAATAGGACATTGTCACATTATTATAAAAACACGTCATTATTTTCCATGTTGTAGGAAAATAAACAACATGAAAATAAAATTGGCACTACATGACAATAAACTGCATTGGAATCATCATTGTAATCAATGATTCATGCATACAACCAATATCTTTGTTGGAGAATGATGAAATTACCATTTCCATTCATGATTATTCATTCCATGTAGGGAGTACCATTCTCAGGAAATATGTGTGGCTTTATTCTTGTCATCACAATATATATAGTGTCTTCTTGAAATTATTTACTAGTGCCAGCCATGGAAAATGGAAAAATTCCCCATATGTGTATAAGTCATACATTCATGGAGAAATATATTCAAGAACTATGTATGGATTGATTCATTCCTATACAGAATACATAAATATTCTTAGATTCAACATACCAATTAATCCACCAAAAATAAATTCC
The DNA here is from genome assembly GCA_963277665.1 of Viscum album. NCBI lineage: Eukaryota > Viridiplantae > Streptophyta > Magnoliopsida > Santalales > Viscaceae > Viscum > Viscum album. Next base: position 900,552,913 of record OY728138.1, read on the forward strand.
CTCATCCTAGTGTATACGTCAGACATAGTCAAATAGTTATTCATTGTGAACTATGTATGGATAGACTCTCATTCTATGGGTTTCATAGTGAAACCCAATCTTTATTTCTTGGGCCCATTCATGAAATTAAAAAAGTGAACCATCTCCAATATAAAAACTAATTCAGTGGAAGGGACTTTCAAATATGGTCCTAGTGATATTACTATTTTTAGAAAAATGCTCCCTCCCTATACATGAGTCACATATATGTAGGGAACCACATCTAGAACATTGTTTGTCTTGATTCCTAACCACATCGGATATATAGTGATGTCCATATCACTTTTTTCAGTCCAGATTTAACATTCCCCCTCTCTAATGATGAGTCACCTACATCCTCACCACATAACATTAAACATCACGGGGTCCCATAACTATGAATGGCTTGATTATTATGCGTATAGAATGTGTAATGATTCATGGATCTCTAATGATGTGTCCAGTCATCACAATAAAACAATAATTGGGAAAAATATCCCCGACCCCTCTATGTAGGGATCCTTCCTACATAGAAATTCCGTTTCCAAAACTATGTGTCGCATGATTATTGTCATTATAAGATACATACTAACCTCTAGATCACTAATCCTATATCCATCAGTGATGAAAGATGAAAATTCCCACCTACAAATTTTCATTTCATGCCTTTATAATGAGTTTTGAGAACTAACTGTGTATTTATTTTCATTTTAACGATATAAATAGAAATGCCAAGACAATCAATCATATCCCAACCAACAAATAATTGAAATAACACATCCATCATTATGTCACCTCTTTGTGGTGTATTGAACTTTATCAGCCCCTTATTTCTCACACTGAGCATAACTCACATGGTCTAAGGAGATTTGATAGGGGATTCCCCACATGACCAAGGATTATGAATCCACATCAGATGGTCCTAGTCAAATGACCATAAAAGGAACACCAAGTATTTTCTATTCATGATGGGAAACATATGCCATTTCCAAATAATGTCAAACTTCTTGAAACTTCGTGGACATTATCTGTCTTGATTCTTTATTTGAAAAGATATGAAATAATGTCTCGAACCCATTTACTAAACTCGTAAATTGAAAAAAGATGTCCAAGTATCCTATGTAAAATAATTATCTATATAGAACATCACATAATTTAGTTCCCCATTCAAAAATCTATCAGGGAAATATAAATGAACCCCTTAAATATTATTTAGTTCTATGTTGGTAATTTCACACTACATGGATAATTATAGTATAAATGTTTGGTACATACATGGTAACCACCCTTACATTCCATATAATCTCAACCTCATGTTATTCTGATCATATTCCTATGTTCATTAGAATAACGGAGGGGTTAATGTCTATTGGAAACCTCTATTAGATGATGTACAATATTCCCCAATTAACTATTTAGTAGTTTCATATAAAAAAGGCTATTCAAAAAATGGAAAACTCAACCCCATGAGAGGATTATTCTATATACATAGTACCCAATGAATATGTTCCCCATACCAGTTTTCTGGATGCAAAAATCCTTAGAATCATTGTTTACCCTTTCTTCTCTGTACCAATTGATGCATGTTGAAACATCTCGACACTAATTTTCTCCTTTTACTCATTGTTTCCTTAACATATATTCATAGCTATATGACCCATAACTACAAGACCTCAGGATTACCTCATTAAAGGAAAAAAATGCATGGCTTATGTCCTTTCCTCATGACACAAAACTTCCCAATTCCTATAAACTGTATCTGGTTTTATTATTTTTTCTATGACATATGTTATAATTATTGAATCCAAAATATTAGGTCCACCCATGAAATAATAATTTCTCTGTTTCCTGTATATGGGTTAGATAAAAACAAAATATTTCTAATATTGAAACTAAAAAATACAATGAACTTTGTGTGGATTATTCTCTTCTACAATATATTACATAGTACAACACAAAAATCACATCTCGTCTCCATCAAAAATAATTTTTTCAAAAAAAAAATATTAATTCCAGTGTCACACCTTCATAGGAAGATTTATAAGAACTACATACTACCTAATTCTCAAATTAAAAAGATATATAGTGACACCCTTATCTTATATATCATTCTAGACATAAAAAATTAATTCCCCCCTCTCATATACATTAGAAAGATATACATAGTGGAGCATAATATGAGAACCACCACATTCGCGATCTCATATCTAAAAAGAAAAATTCACACTTCCCACACATGAGTTTGATCAGCATGTGGGGGAACCATATGATAACTATATATGGATAGATTCATTCCATCCTAATATATGTTGCTATTTTCATCTCTCAAATTTGGTTCCCAACCCTAATAGAAAATTTACCTCTACCATGAATGGGTTAGAACTACATAGTGAATATTATTATACATTCATAAGGGAACCATTTCAACCGATTCTTGGGAAGTTTCAACATGGAGGGATCCTTACATTTTTAGGCACATCCATTTCTATATGAAAAAACTATTTTTGGGATGGTATGAATCCCCATAAACATCCCTCTACAAAAAAATGGAGGGATAAGGTCATAAATAATTCTTTGTTTGACTATGAATAATTGTTCCATGTTCGATCATCAAATGATTTCCACACAAATTAATTATCAGTCTAATGTAAATTCATCCCCATGAGGAGATGTTCCTATCTTTGTATTCCCCAATGATGTTTACATCCAAAAAAACTATAAAAATTCCAGAACCCAACATAAAACAAATTAAAACCATCCAATAATTAATGATTAAAGACTATAAAATATTCATTGGTAGTTTACCATGAAATGTTCCACTATTGTATCAATCAATCAATGATAATTTACCTTCTACTAAATCCTTTTAATGGCCTCACTGTAGTATATTAAACTATACAGTCAATGTCCCTCTTCAACAATGTGAAATTGTTCTATGTTTTATCCCAAAATTACATAGACCAAATTAATCTAGGAGTGGTTTCTCAATCTAGGATAGCACATATACTATTACAGTCATAATGTTTTCATGATTACCCTGATAAGAAACCATTTGTGGTTATGAAAAATCCAAATTTAAACATATCACCTGGCCATAAAAAATGCAGGGTTGGTGTCCTATGGAGACCATTGTTTGAATATGAACAATATCCCCCATTTGGATTTGAGAAATATTCCCAAAAAAGACCTACCGGCCAATGGAATGATCATTGACATAAGAGCTTTTTCCTACATCCATACACCTTGAAAACATCATTTTATAAACTATTATTTTTGTTACTCCTTGCTTACTTTCCCAATATCTTGTCTTTGATACAAAAAAACTCAAAAATTGGTTCATGAAAAATTCATAAATTATGTTAGATAAATATTAGGACATTATTAGGCTTGATTCCAAAATGGGGCCCTCACCTCATAATTAAAGGTCAAATCTATTCAACCAAAAACATCAATTTCATTATTCCATTTTTCAGGACATTACAATTCCCATTAAAAGTGATGAATAACTATCCTGGGGGAGATTCCCTCAATGGGAAACATAGACAAAAGTCAATATCTAGCTCTATAAGCCTATGCTACACATTGATTAGGAAATATTGAGCAATTTATAAAATAAAAAAAGTAACAAACAAATTTGATCAAAAACCCAGAAAGGGTTGCCTAATAAAAAATCATGTTATTCTAACTTAGTCCATGCTATAGATGAATTAGGTTAAAATTATGGATAAAAAATAAAAAAATAGAATGTTTTTAGGGTTTTACATGTGGCCCTAGAAATTGTCAAAACTATGCTAGTTGAGTCTCTCATGTCTTTATAAAATAAAGTATTACATGATCATATCATTTTGGTTATCCGATATTGTGATTGGAATTCAGATCCCATGGATTTTATTTTTCAAATTGTGACCAATTTTATTTTATTGGAATTGTAGGTAAATATATTGGATGTAATTTGGAGTTATTCTATGTATTAATTTTAATAAATCATAATAGAAGACAATTCACATCCTATAGTCTCTCCCTACTACTAAATTTCATTTAGAACATCAGATATTGTTATAAAGTATTCAAAATTTATTTATATGGTGAATTAACTACAACATAACTGAATCCATCGATAGTATTCTCCAAATTGATGATTTTACCTAAATCAATTTTAGATATTGTGTGTATTTATCTAACGAAGACCCTGCTATTTAAACCCTTCTACTATTTGTCTTCAAAAAATTTGATTTAGGATTCTATCTTTTTACATTAACCATGATATATGGGCCTAATATTCCAATAGATCCTAATCATGTTCCACAACATGATCATATGATCATTGTTATTTAAAAACAGTATTGTGTCTCTTATATGTAGTATCCAATAAGGATTCCTCTTTATGATAAGAAACATTTAATTGTGTAATTTCACATTCTCTAGAATCTAATTATTCTCAAGATGTGATGATCTAGTAGATAATGATATATAAGAGTTGATAAAAAACACATAAGCTTAATCAATTGAAATGTTGGTGAATTCTATCCAACTTGTTATCCATCTCTGCTAAGGGGTGTCTGTGATGATGGTCAAAATTTGGAATCATGCCCATATTTCCCCAACCTGGTGTCTGATTTCAATGTCGGGATCTTTATCATGATCAATAAATTCCATATGTAGGTAATCTATTATTTAATCCATAGAAGACACGTTCTTCTTAAATAATTACTATCGTGTGGGAAAATATTCCATCTATGCCCCCAACATAGCATTGGGAAATATGATAATTGGTTACAAAATAATTGACGGTGTTTCTAATGATGATTCACTAATACCTACATCAGTATGAATATCAACAATATTTGTAAAAAATATAGGAATTGAACCTCCTTCAGTAGGGGGATCTAGAGAAATAGGCTCCTCTAATATGCTTAGACCATTGGGAGGCAATTTGTTTTCACCATAATATCAATACGGAGGGAGTGTCTAGTTAAAAACTGGTATAGGATAGTGGATTGGGAACTTTTTTGATTTCTATCTCCAATTTGACATTGGGATAATATTCTATCCATATCAGGGTGTAATTCTATAATTAGTTGATTAGTGTTTTGGTTAATGGAATGGAATTGTGTATTCTAGAATATTCATACATCATCAAAAGCTATATATAGTGAAGAATAACATTATAAGAATCTTGAATTCGAGGAAGGGGAAAGGGGAAAACTATTTTATAAATCTTAATTAGTGGGAAAATCTCTATGGAGTGTATAATTCATAGGTAGTTACCTCATCGACCCATGTAGAGAATGTTATGTCTCATAGATAAATGATTTAAAATTTATCATTTGTTGTGCCTTCACCATTATCAACAACCATGCAAGAAGGATCGTGGTATGGGATGAAGGTAATGCATGAAAAATAACTCAAAATTTTGGTTTTGTGATCAATACATAGGGATCTTTGGTGAATGGAAATAACATTGAGCCACTTATGGTGAAATACAAAATCAAGAATTGTTATGGAATGGTGAAATTTATCGCATCCATAGTGTTCTTCAACCTAGACATACAAGAATTGGAATATTTTGAAGATAATATGCGGAGTCTTATCTTATTATATATGGCGTAATAAGTTGTAGGTATGAGCAAGGATGAAAAAAAAGGATGGCAGGTTGTACCTCCACTAGTTTGGCCGAAATCATCAATTTAGAGACCCTAACATCAATGTTGGCAACATGGGATGATAAGGTCCAATCAGTCATGAACATTTAGAATAAACTAACCAACCTGATGTCTTGATATATGATTGATTAAATTTTTTAGCCCCATGTTGGGTATAGGACTCCTTTGAGAATAGAATACCACATTCCATGAATATACCATGACTGTTGATTTGGATGCACATTTCAATGGATAACTCTATTTCTTGTTCAACTAATATTCCAAAACTACATTATAAAATCATTTAATGGTACATGTGAGCATTCATGGAGGGGAAGACTAGTAAATTACTCTACTGTGGTTAGTATATCCCTCACCAGTAGAGAAACGTGTTCAAATTTTTCTCATAGGTTCGATATAGGTAGGAATTAATGAATCAGATTTCTGATATATGGGATTCTCCTGAATTAGTAGATATCCTATTAACAATACTAGTCTATACCATGTGAGAGGGGGAATATATTGGTTCTTGAACACCAATGGATAATTAATTTTCATAACACCTCATTTGAAAAATAGATGGAAAATTTAAAGAACCATAATACCATTTTTATAACTTAAAAGATATAAAATATTCAGTAAATTCCTTTAAATTATAGTTCATCAAAAATTCCTAATCCCATTCATATGAGAAACTACCCCTAGACCAGAAATCTCACATGGAGAACCACCCTCAGTTGGGATTGTCTCACAAGAAGTTGAAACTGAATGAATGATCTTTAACGGATGTTTTCACCGATTTATCATGGCTATTTCAGTATATTTTTTTCCACATAGAGACATTTAGAATAATGAAATTCATTGGACCTGATCTATGAATGATATACCCCCATTGAAGAGATATTGAATAAGGGATACTCTTGAGAAATTTAGACCGAAAAGATTTCTAATTCTGATCGACTGGTGGATGTGGACAACAATCTTGTTGTCTGATGTTAGGATGATGAAGTCAAATTAATAATGTCTAGGTTAGAAAATATGGGGATAGTGGATTATTTAGAATACGCTATTCAATAATGATGTGATTTGGAAGATCCTCTTTAATATTCTCAACCATGGAATTATGTCTCTTGGTTGCTGTTGTCAATGTGGAAGAAATTGGAATTATATCCAAATTATATTTCTAGGAATTTAATATATGATATTTTTAAAATGTGGATAATAATGATTAATATATTAAAATACTCCAAAAAATGGGGATTCAATAATTCATGAAGCATTTTCTCATGAAACTTTGTCCACTAGAGCTGGCTCATGAAGGTGGTAGCCTGTGAAGCATTTCCCAGCGATGTATTGGTCCATAGAACCTTCCATTCATGAATAAATTCTATACTCACAATGAAGAATAGTAATAATTACCATTTATTGTTGAGACATTCAGTTCATTAGTGATGAATTTCATTTTAGGGAAAAGTCATCCAAAGGTAGCAATAAATAGAATCCATTGAAAATCAAGAGAGTGTGGAGTATTCAGTTTTTCAAGAAATCCGGTAAATGAAAAATTATTTGGAACCACAATTTATATGAGTTGTCACTTCTTATGGGTCCACTTTTGTGACATAAACCAGTTTAAAATATGACCCCCTTCAAAATTCTAATAGACTCATCTTCATACTGATCAAAACCCATTTTTATGGGGGGGAATATGAAGGGTCCTAAAAATTACATATTCATGAAGAAGGTAGTTCCAGAAAACATGGAAATGTGTTCAAATGTACCCCAAATAGGGACTTGAAAAAAAATGTTCAAATTTATGATACAATAATGGACAGCTCTATACCACAAATAACAAATCAATTCATGGGATTCCACTCTACATGGAGTTCTATCACATTGTGAGGCACCCTTTGAGAAAATAATTCATTGGGTAAAGCAATACCTCCAGCTCCCCCAAAAGATAATAAAATCACATAGGGGATGGATGATAATTCCCACCCCATGAACAAAACCACCCCCTTGTAAAAAATATTTCCTGGGATGGGGATATACCTCTGACATAGATGAATGGTGAAATATTATTTCAATGGATGAGTGGTGAATTCCACCATCTCAAATGGTTTCCCCATCCACGAATGACAACTTCCACTGACTAAGTCCTTCATTGGCCTGTGAATTCTCCTTGGTCTCCCATAAAAGTATCCCCACAACCCCCTATAGTTGACTGGACATGATGCAATTTGGACTCCCCACTCATCTACCAAAATTATATTAGGGGACCAAAAATATGAACAATAGACCAAACCAATGATATCTGACAGAGATGAATGCTGAGGTAATGAAAAAACTGGAGTCTCTCTATTGATTTATAGAAGTATAAAAACATCCACATTGAAAATTAAAAGAAATTATAAATAATTGATCTTTAAAAAACACATTTTGGGCACCATTACACAGGGTATAAAGGGATTATCCAATTATGGACAAGCTTCCCACATCACAAAAATGAAATTCTAGTGGAATCGTGCCCTAGGTAGTAAAACATAATGAGGTCAAAACTTGACCTATGTATAAACACGTTGGGTGAATTGAACCTGATCTAGCAGAGCAATGTGCTACAATTGAAGGACCCTAGTCCACGTATCACAATGCTACGAGGGTGATACCATCACCCATGTCGAAACATGTTATAAAGAGGGAACCTCACCCCTTAAGAACATGCTACAGAGAATGGGGAATCATTGGGATTTCAACTCTTAGTCTCCCATCACTCTCTTTCATCTTATCTTTGAGCCCCGTATTGGCCCCTCAACAAACAATCCAATATTATAAAATGAAGGCCTCTTCCCAATCCAATAGATGTGTCTGATCAGATCATTAAGAAAACCAATTATTCCCCTCATGTATACATACCCATGTTAAGTAGATCAACATGTGTATCCTTTTCAACAAGGCATAACCTTGGAATGTATGTAGGTATACATTCACATGGTAATTAGGGTGATGACCTTTGGGTTCACTTGTGATAATCCCTATTATGGGTGGGGTTAGAGAGGTATATTCTTGAATTTCTATTTTATAGGTTATGATATCCTACACTTCCCCCCTTAGAATTTTTTTTTATCGATAAGAGTGTATGCCCCTACCAATTCGTGTGAGAGGAGAAGCTCTTATTCATTTTTAGATCGGTGTGAGTCATATCTAGCTGGATCACTATATGTTACTATCCTAGTTATGAAAATAGAAGAAGATATGAGAATACGAAAATCACTATCCCTATCCCTTATGGTTGTAGAAACTCATCCACCAGTGCAACAAGTGTATCATTTGATCTTCAGATCCCCTACTTCAACTTGATACTCACACCATTATTAACCCATGTGGGTTTACAGTTTATTGGTGATCATCTCATCGGCATGGTCTATACCCTCAATAGGACACCTTCCATGCTTAGTCCCCAACCACGTTGGCCTGCAATTCAGTATAATCCCCACCCATACCTTAAACAATCCATCCCTCTATATACATGTAAACCCAAAATTCAATTAAAATGGTGAGAATAAATGCATAATACCCAACAACATCCTATCAGTTAGGCATCCTATATGGTGAACTCCCCGAAACCATGCCTCCACATTCAATGTTCAATATTCTAAATGAAACAGCACCTCATGAGAACCCTTTCAAGTGTAATCCCCAAAACATTCATTCCCCACTTAAATTTACCACCTTTAATGTTTAACCACTAATGAAATAAATTATATTGTAATTAATTAAAAAATAATTGGGATAATCATGAAGCCTCTATATAGTCTAAAACCCTAACCCAAATAAACCATAATGTTTTCCGGGCCACATCTCTATTGGGTCATGTCAACCTGGGATACCACATCTAGTACATGTCCCGTCGGCCACCTTAGCATAAGTCTCACATCATCATTAACTAGGAACCATTTTCCAAGAATTCCATGTCGCATAATGTTAAACTACATAGTTTGGTCGTTTTCACTAGACCATAAAAGGTGATCTTCCCTTATAAGAGACACTAAACTATATGGATCTAATTTATTACACAAGGATACATATAAATACCATTTTATAGATTCTATCACGACATCAAAACAACATTTTACTAGGCTCCCCGTTCACTTAACCCCTCTCTTTCAACATGTTTCACCTCCTAGGATTTCTGCATCCCTCTTCACTATGATTCATTTCCACCAACCACCTTTTCACCCTTCAATACTTATGGACTTCTTAATATTTCACTTTCTTTGCTTATTCTCAATGACCCTTCACATTCTCTCTATATATTTCTGAAGGGGTATTCCCCCACTATTCCTTGATCTTTCATGCCTCGTAAACTTTCTTTGGATATCATAAGCCATTGAAACGCCAATCTGACCTAATGTTCCCCTACACCTCTCTATGCCGGAGATGGAGTGCTAGTTAAAAGTGGTTTGGGGTCAATTGTTTATGTATTCTATGGTTTCCCAAATGATTCTGGAATTAGTATGATTTCATGATGCCTACAACTAATTTGCTGCTCCTTACCTGTTGGCATCGTTTGGAGTCCCCATTCACTCAAACCTGTTCTAAATTATAGTTCCATGGGGCCACTCCATGTTGGATCTGGTGCAATGGAATCTATGTTATTCTATAATGTATTTATATATGTCTATTAGTTATACTGACGCATCATGTGTGAGTTTTATCATGGGATATTTGTTAAATTTTTTAAATATCTTGTTTTTGTTTCTTACTAATGGAAATCAATTGATATTTGGAATTTTGGTGCTCTTGATGTTTGTTTATGGGTGGTGTGGAACACTTGTGTTGGTGGTGATGATGGATGAATGATTATTCTTATTGGTTTTGGTTTTGTTCACTGGTAAAATTAGAAGTTCCTACTACCAAATAAATGATTTTCATATCTCTACATTGACAATAATGTTCTTATGATGTAATTTTTTATTTCAGGTGATGAGGTGATGATGATGCATTGATTGTCATTATGTGGGAATGGATTTATTTTGACCATGGCCATAGGTGATGAAGATATACCCATTTCCTGAATTTGCATTTTTATTTTGAATTCTGTTGTTTTTGGGTGAATTTTGAATCGTTTATATTTTTAATTTATGTTGTTTTTAAAATTTGATATCTAGTATAGTGAGGTTCCCTCTCATCCATTAAGTCAATTATTCAAAAAGTGAAAACACATGATCTTTATAAGAAATCTTTGTTCTCCCTAGATGAATGAAAAAATTATAGCACCTCACTATGTGGATTAAAACTAGAATCATACTAATGAATGACTAAAGAATATCTAATTCATCCATCAAATGGTGTCATATATGCTAAACTTTGGATACATATAGTTCCCTCCATTGATGAATAAGTGCATATACCCACTGATGATTACGAACCCATTTCTATTAACAATTGAATTTTTATATTGTGTAATAAAAATTAAACATAGTTGGGAATGAACAAAGGATTCATGAACAAAGATTATATCTTAACGGGAGTCCTAAAATAAGTAATACTTCTCCCTAAACGGGTTAGATGATCCCCAATTCTAATCCTATTGACCAATATGAGTTCTTAATGATCATTGGACATGTTATACAATGAATGTTGTCCTTTGGAATGTAGTTGCATCTCTCTTCATGGATATGAGAGTTGATGGTTGTTTTGGGATCAATTGATAATTCCCATTAGATACTACTTGAAGAAATTTTACTCAAAATTTGTGATTATACAAAATTAAACCCCTTGTAGTCAACCATTTGATCAAAAATAGTTTTCATAAAAAACTAATATTTACTACTAAGATGTTTCATGGAGTAAAGACAATTCACTATAACATATTTGGCTATATACATTGACTTATATGGAAATTAATCTCTTTTACTCTTATGGGTATACCAAAAATAAATTTCTTATTTCAATTTTATTTGCTAATGGATTATTCACATTTATCATATTATGATTCATGACATATTAACTTCCATGAGTAATGTCATGACTCGTGTTTATTATAAATGCCATACATGGTATTTTTGTCAAATTTGATTCTGATGTTCTCATGTAAATATTCTCATGATGTGATTATATCTCCCTTTTTACCCTTATTCAGAATATAATCTATCCCTTTCTTATATTTCCATTCCATATGTTATGGTGGATGACATTATCAATAATATGCTTATAAATTGTTCTAGTTATAATGAATATATAAGGGGATATTGTAGGTCACTTATGGATAACAATGTTATGTGTCCATGTTACCCACAATAGTATAAATATGTTATTATGGGATGGATATTTATCTAATGAAATTATTATTCCAATATTATGATTAATTATTATTTTATGAGGTGCTTGGGTGTTTATTGTCAAAAAAATAAATTAAATTGGGAAAGGAAGAAACCCTCTATAGAGGAAGAATCCAATAAGGTTTAGATCATCAATATTCATAGGGTACAATATTTCAACTAGATGAAACACATGAATTCAAAAAACCAATTCCCTAAAGCAATTTTTTTGGGAGACAATTAGGGAAAACAACCTCCATTTATATATGGAAGGTATGATTATATCACAAATGCTTAGGTGTGTTCCCAAAATGATTTGGAAACAAGTACACTAGTGATTTAGTCGTCAATCAAGAATGTTATTTTTTTTATCGATCCGTGTATTTTTCTGTATCTTTCATGTTTAGTAATATAGATCAAACACCACTACAAAACATGGGTGTTAAACTATTTATTAGGATAAAAAATGCATCTATGGTTTCATCATAATTATATAACACCTACTCAGTCAATGTTTCAGGAACTTATATTCCATAAAATTTCATAATATTATTTTGGTGGAGTTTGATTCTATATTGGGAAGGAATGTTTTGTCCTCATATAAAGCCAACATCCACTATTGGGAGAGGATGTTCACTCTTCCTGTACGAATTAATTCTCTGATTATGTAAAAGGTTAAGGAGGAGGATGAATTACTCTATAGATATTTCATTCAATCATGTATATAATTTCCTTAAAAGAATTATTATCCCTCTCTAATGATAGAGAAAAGAGAGACAATATTGTTTGAAAACATTCCAATTCTGAGAGATTACACTGTCATATTCCCTAAAGGGTTTTCTGGTCTTCTGCATGACTGAGATATCATGTTCTCAATATAACTCATTACTTGATATATTCCCATATTAATAATTTTTTATAGGATTTAAACTGCTGAGTAAGATTTTTTTAGAAAGGATATACACATCATTCTAGAAAATGGCTCATACACCTGAGTGCTTCACTATGTAGTGTGTAAGTCCTCTTTGTCAAGCTGAAGGAATAGTTAAAGATCCTATATATGGATTGTCCTGAACTGAATAATATAAAGATAAATAACATGTTCCCTTATAATAAAAAGATGACATACTCAGTCAACTCTGTAGTGGTTGATATTTTTTAAGGTGGACATTTGGCCAGGATATCACCAATTATAGTTGAAGAAGGAATATATTCAAAAGTATAATATTAAATAAATTTAAGAACTCTGTGAGTTGATAATTATTCCATTAATACTCATTAATACACCAAAAATAATAATTTTTATGATGAATAGAGTCCATAGATATAACCTTTAAAAAAAATTCATAGCCCATTATTGATGATGTTATAATTTACTCCAAAAACACGGAGATGAAATAAGAGAATTGGAATACTCTTCTACATGATTTATATTAGTTGAATCAATATTCAAATTATAATTATTGTAAGTTATAAATGAAATATTTATAACTATTATTGTATATTAACATAATAAAATGGTTGTCATTGGACACCTCTAAGAAAATTTCAATTGATTATTATCATAGACTAACAACTATAAAGGAGATCCATAGTTTCCTTGGACTTAGTGGGTATTATTGATGATTTATAATGAAATTATCAGTATTTTCAATCCTTTTAAAATCTTTTATTCATATTTAATAAATTATTTGCTTCACCAGTTGATGTGAAGGGAGATTTAGGGAGTTACAAAAGTGGATCATCTCTACACCAGTACATACACATCCATTTCATAGGTAACCTTTTGTGGTATTAAGAGAATCATAATTGAGTTTTTTTGGTTTCTAGCTAATGTATATTGATATAGGTAAAACCTATACCTAAAGGGAGTGAATGTTAATGATAATATCTTTGCACACTTCTCTTGGAGCTGTCTATTGAGATTTTTGAATTGACTACGTTGTCACATATTCTATATGCGAAGATGTGTGAAAAATATACAAATCACGATATCTTTAATTATATATTCATAGAAAAAGAGATTAACTTGTTCCATTTTTTATTGTTAAATGTTATGAAAGACTATGAATTCCAAATTCATTACCATCATGTGAAATAAATCAATTTGGATGAAAATCTATGAATAAAGGATCTGATAGTTTTATAAAAGGTGAGAATTAAAAAAGAATCAATCATCATAAAATTTGATTGAATAGATGTAAGAATATTATCTTGATGATGAACATATATCTTCATAATCAATTCATCCTAGAAGCTTTAAGATATATAGAGATTTGATGGAAAACATATTTTGGTATTTCACGAATGTAGATATTGAAGAATATGTATCATGGTGTTTTATATTACAATTTGTCAAGGATGAATAACATTAGTGTAAGAGTAAGATAAATACATTGCACATACCAGTGATTGAATGCGAAGAACTCACTATGGATTTCTTATTATGACCCCTCAAGACACCAACATTTTGTAAAATCATCTATGTGGTAGTTTATCACCAGAAAATGTTGGGAAATTTCATTTTCTTGATTAGATATTTAACTCTTGACCTACTTGAAATGATATATACATGGGGAGTGGTAATATTACATGGGGTGCCACTCTAATTGTTATTTGATTGAGACCCAAGGTTTTCATGAATGTTTTTGAAAATCCTTAAGAATGTGTTGGATATATAATATACCTTTTCCAGTTCTTATCACCATTAAGTATATTTTCTACCTTAGATAAATATCTAAAAATTAAAAGATTTACTGATATATTATTTAATGGATTTCCATGGATTTCGGGATTAGAACATTCCATCCAACCCTTCTCATTTTATAATAGATTCAATTCTAGAATTTAAAAATGAACTTTATGAGACTTTATATTTTTATAGGTGTCATGTTCCGACTTGATGGGATGAATTAGATAATATATAGCTAATGGGACTTGATCATTTCAATCGGATAACATAGACTTTCCAATCCAATCAGCATCACATTAATTTTTTTAAAAAAATTATTGATTATCTATGTGGAAAATCGTTAATGTGGCAAAGATTTTTATGTGGTAGATAATGTTTTTATAAATTTCACACCTTATAATAAACACATGATATTTTTGGAAAATTGAAAAAATAATCCAAGATACATTGACCAAATTGAGAACATGGATCACATTAGATCTTTGATCTACCAACTAGCACAACCACCAAACCTATTTCATGTATACGATGTGTTCTACGTATACCTCTTTAGAAATAATAATAAAGACCCCACACAAGTAATGAATCTAAAATTGGTACCATTGGAAGAAGTAATTTTATATGAGGATCAATTGATGATGATCTTATATCATGGAGACAATGATCTATAAAAAAGACAAATAATATAATCAATTTTTATGGTGAATCCACATTTTTTATGAATAATTAAAGGATTCAAAACAATACATGAAGAAAAAGTACATTAATATATTTACACCTTAGTCTGTAATATAAAATATTGAAGGATAAGTTAATTCTAGGGGTGTGGAGAATGTAACAAACCATGTTTTAAAAAGGGAATGTATGTTTGATAGCATATGTAACACACAATAGTGGAACCAGATGATCCATGAATACTTGAATAAAACCGTTATAAAATAGATATTAAACACTATGATCTTAATATTATTAAAATAATCATGAAATTTATATAAAGTTACTACTCAATATATGTTTATTTTTAAACAATTATGAATTGTTACACATTTGTTTCATAAAAAAAATTTATTTCAAAAATGGATTTCAAATACTTTAATGAGAAATTTTTTTGAATTATGTTTTCATAAAATTAATACCATTTTTAAAGAATAATATTTATATCACCTCATGGGGAAATTTTTTAATTTTTCAAAAAATATTAATTTTTCACTGAATAATGAAAAATATAAAATTTTAAAAAAATGATAATTTCATTTAAATTAATTGATTCTGATTAATAATTTAATATGATTTCAAAGTAAAATTGGAATAATTTTTATTTATTCAATATAATTTGGTACATTTAAATCATATTTATACTTGATTTTCATAACATTTTACTTTTCAGATATTTAAAAATTGGTTTTTTGATTACTATATAATGTGAATATATTTCAATATTTTATATATTCAAAATAAAATGTAATTAAGAATTATTTAAATTATATTTATTGAATTTATATATATATATATTAATTTAAATTATTTTCATAATTATTACTTTTTATATATTAAATAAAACATCATCATTTTCTAAAAAATACATTTCATGGCAACCCATATTTTTGAAATGTCTTCAAGATTAATTTATTTGGGTGAACTAATATAGACCATATATTTTAAATGACTGCAAAACGGTCAATTTTGATCCTTGTGGCATGATAAAAGTGTGGGTGAAATTTTTTTCTGTTCAAAAATTCAAAGTGAATGATGTATGCCTCATAAAAATGTCTCCCCTCTCCTATCATATTCACACATCCAAAAACCATTAGTTCAGAAAACTACCAATATATATCAATTCCTTAATTACCCCCATTATCTTAGAATAATTTATTTGGTAAAAAAATCTTATATATTATGGATTTATATTGATTTTTAAAGAGTTGATCTAAAGGATATGAAATATTCCTAAAGTTGAATTTTTATTTTATTTAATCATTCACAAATTAAAATATTATTAAAAAAATTTGATGAAAAATAATTTGAATATTTAATATAATAAATTTTTAAATGATAATGGAATGGCCTAAAACTATCTCCTCCTACCTCAAATGGGAAAAAAGAATGGGTCATGAGGACTACCACCTTACGAACCAACTTAATTTTTTTCTATCACAACTTCTCACTGATGGATATATTGATGTATTTAATTTGTATATATATATTAATGATATAAATTATATAACTATTATTATAAAAAAATAATATCATATACTTTTAACTTTAAATTCCATGGGGAATACGATATGGTTGCTCATGTGTACTGTGAACTGCCACTTCATGAACTTATGTGATTTGTTTTCACATATGCTATATATGTAAGGTAATGATGTTTAATTTGATGTGTATATGTGATATTAGTGACATATTAATAATTATTTTCATAAAATATTGAATATACATTATTACCTTACCATCCATTAAGCAATGGATAACGTCATCTGTGTGTGTGATAGACAACCGCCCCATGAATTGTTCCGATTATTATTTGTTACTCATCACATGGATAGTAAAAATAGAAATATTGAATAAAATAATATTATACTTAATATTTTAATATAAAATATAACACAAAATTTATCCACCATGGTTGTTGAAAAATCAATTAATTACTCAAGCGTATGTATAACCTATTGTCTTTTGGATTGTAACGTAGTTCAATTTTCAAAACCATATTTCATGGATGGATTTATAAGTATAATTGATATATATAAAAATATTTTTTCCATAATTAACTTTATGTATATTATCAAATAGTAATATCATTGATATTATTTATCTTATTATTGTGATTTTAGATAAATTATCAAATAATTTTCAAAACATACCTAATGAACCTAAATGATTATGATATATAATATAGAAAGGTAACAAATAATATAAATGTTATAATAATAATTGAAAAGGTTAATATGGTAGTAAATAATAAATAATGAATTATTATTTAGTTGGACAAATAAATTTTTTGGATAATCGAGATCTTGGTAAGTGATATATCTAAACCACCCTTTTGTTCATTATGGTCACTATTTTTAAATCAATTATCTCTATATTTATTGATATTTCATGCTTGAAAATTTTTTATATATGTCTGTTGCATATATGACTAGATTATTATATCCTCCATCAATTGGGTATCAAATTCTATAATACAATTTATCATATAAATTCATTAATGAATAAATTTTAAATATGTTATAATAAAGGATTATGAAACCCATTTCTTTTCATAGAAATTATGTGCTTTTATATATGATTTACATCCTTATATGGAATTCATATTCAAGTACATAACATTAATCTAACTTGTGGGATAGAATTATATCTCTCTACAATGCGTTGTGTAATGTTTTAGTCGCATGGGACATCATGTATTGATTAAGGATAAAACCTAATCCATTTTGGGACATTGTTCACCATGTCAGGTTTTCTTGGCTGTTCTCCATGACTTATTTTTATTTCAAGAGTTATGTAGTTTGAAAAAATTATATGATTTCAAGATCTTATGATACCATTTTTGTTATCTTAAGCTTCCATGAGACTACTCGCGACCTTTCTCATTTAAGTAATATTGATACACCTTTGACTAATGGGTTATTTTTTCATATCATGATTCTATTATAATTGGGACTTAGGTCACCCCTTTCTATATGTTTTGCCTAGGTTATCACATGAAATTATGGGACCTCAAATTTATTTTAAGAGATATCTATAGATACAAAAATTAAAATTCAATTTTAAGATCATTTTTGTAAGATATGAATACATTCGTACAAAGACATTAGGCCTCATGATTTATGGAGTTGTATAAAATGGATATTTATGATTCTAAATCATTTAAAAATATGTGTAAAACTTCATGGATCCTATATAAGATCATATTAAATTATAAATAATCGAAAATATAATTTCATTATAATAAAATATAACTTATGATTTATGCATTAATATTTATTTTTGTAGATTAACATATTTCCTTTAATTGTTTTAATTAAATCAATCAATGAATTTTACATTTTTTAAAGGATATGGATTTTTTTGTCTCAGTTATATCATGAGGATTTCATAAATCATTCAGCAATAATAAAATTATTTTTTAGTATTAAAAAACATATCGTCTTTTAAAATAATAATGAAAAAATTACCATAAGAAAATTTAGATATTATAATTTAAAAAAATATTTAAATATTAGAAAATATAAAAATAAATATTATATGATTAATGTCTAATTAAAATCATATAATAACAAAAAAATTATCATAAATCAATATTTTTTCTTTCTTCCATAAATTTATTAAATTGTTTTTTTCTATTATTATTATATTTTTTATAGTTACTTTTGAGATATCATTTAGATAAAATTGGATTCAGTAGATAACAATTACAATTATACAAAATAAAAAATATTTTAATCAATATGTTGAATCAAATATAATAAAATTTTAAATGTGTTTGTATTTTGAATTTTATAGATTTATAAATATGTTTATTGAATTAAAATATTAATATTTATATAATTTTACTCATTGTAAATATTATGATTTTGATTTTTTTTCATAATTACCATTTTAATGGTAAGTTATTATTCCCAAAAATTATATTCCATTACAATAGTAATATATTCAATAAAATTACAATAAATAATTCTCATTTTCCTCATTATTCAATCAATAATATATATATATATATATATTATTAATGTTCCAAGTAGTCGGGTGCTTACCTAAGTGAAAAAGGTTCCCTGTAATTCTTCATCATACCCTAGTAGAAATTAGAGTGGGCACATGTACTATTATAGTATTATAAAAGTGATGATGCAATCATGATAATGCACTGGGATTTCGGGCCTTGTTATGGGATTCATTTCAAGGGTCACTATGTGTTTTTCAATAAATAAATAAAGGCCTTGTGGGTGGGATGTCCTATGGGGGGATATGATATTCTTTTCCAGCCTATTTGTGTTGTGTGTGTGTGTTTAAATGTAATTTCACCCCAAGAAAATAATATATATATTAATATTCCAATATTATTTAAAATAATTTTTTTTACTATATACTATTGTCCATATACTAGAAAACTTTTTGGTGTTAATGACAAATTAGAATATCATGTTTTGGTTTATTGTTTTTATTGTAAATATTTTCTTATTATTCAGTTTTTTAATTTTATAGTGCCAATTTGTACTTAATATATAATTTTTAAAATTATGCTTCTGGGTATCATTTAGGTTATACAATATTATATATATATATATAATAGAGTGTGAATATTTTGGTTTTTTAAAAAAATTCATGGTCATTACAATCTCGCCTCGTAAGATATTTCACCATTAAAATTTCAACTCAATCAATAATGCATGACTAGATGACATAAATTTCAATTCATTGAAAAATCTACTACCAAGTATCCGCATAGTACTTATGATGTCTCTAAAAAATAATAACAAGATAACTGTAATTGTTTTATATAAAAATATCTCTACAATCCAATATTTCTATTGGATTCTCATCATAAGATAAGTCATAATCCAATTAAACAACCTTTGGATTCATTGTATTTGAATAAATATATGTATACCTACTCAAGAGAGACAATGGAATACATTATAAAAATGGTAGATATTTTTTGGAATGGAGAGTCAATAGGTCATACTTTTAACTTGATTATGAATCTCAAGGGGACCTATATACCTTAAATCACACTTTGACATTATCATTGAAATAAAAAATATAATATATTCTGATAATATGGGGAATAAACTTCCCCCTTTGTTAAACATTAATTCATTATAATGATCATCAGTATAACTCTTATATTATCCATGATATGGACTATTATATTTCTAAATGTCTTATACCTTGTTCATCATCTCTTATGGGAATTCATATACAATTAACATTTTTATCACTTACTTCATCTTAACATAATGGTGTTATATGTTTGTTCCAAAAGAGAAACTCATATATATCTGCTAGAATTATTTGGTAGAATATATTTTTTTTAAAGAACAAAATGAACGAAATGTTCCAATACTATCCTCATTTAAATTATTTATAAAAATCTATAAACATGAATTATAATGTTTTATCACTACTTTTAAACATAAGATTTTCATAGAGAAATAATTAATATTAAATATTATCTTTATTTTAATTCCTTTTAATCAATATTTTAAAACATTGTGCTGATCCAAATATATTGATTAGATATAATTGATATTAGTGTTCTATGAATCTTTTCCTCTTCAATGATATATATCTTTTTTACAACCATGGGAGAAATATTAACAGATAATGATTTTGTGGGAACTATATATTATATTTACTGAAAACCCATAAGGAATTATTTCGTTTAGATATCATTACAATATAGTTGACATATTAAATTAAAATAATATACTATTTTTATATTGTTGTTGCTAAATAATTCATTTTTCCCTTCAGTTATTGATTTTATTTCATAATATATTATAATCCGAAGAACCTGGTTGAATATTCCCCAATCTCCATCATTGTATTTTCCAAATATAATTTCAACCAAATATTTATAAATATTTTTTTTCTTCTGAGATAGATGAAAAATATAGATTAATAGGAATTGTGTAATATATCCTTCTTTATATCACCCTCAAGTATTGAAAACAATCATTTCACATATCTTATAACAATATAATTGAAAATGTTGGACTATTATATATCCCCTTCTTAATTTCATTGACATTATTTTTTTCTCCACGTCATCACAATATAACACATAAATCATCATCAAGATAGTCAAAAGGGAAATCATTTATTTTATGTATTATGTCTTACCCCTTATGATTCTCATGTAGATCATTTTCAGGTCTAATAAGAGTGTAACCCATGGAATGAACATAGTGGATAGAGTTTCATGATCCATTATTCATAGGTAATAATTATCATTATTTTCTTTTACATGATGGTTATGGATTGAGTAGTCACATTCATTGATTAGAACTAACAACCATAATTGGTTTCTGTTGATCTTTATCTATGTGAGTATATATGTTGGAATTTATAATTATCATTCATTTCTCAATGTTTTCCCATGAGATAACTCCTAAAAACACAATTTTAGTATTTTTTATACCAATAGTAGATCATGATTTTATAAATTTGTATGTCATTACAAATGATGTCTTGATGAATGGACTATAGATTTAAAATTAAAAATTAATTAAAAACCCCAATATTGTTTTGAAACATTGTTGTATATAATAAATAATTCGACACATAAGGTTATTGTGAGAAAATGTTTTTTTGAATAAACATATCATTAACACGTTGAAAATTATTCACATTTTCTCATCTATATTATATTTAACAAATTTTTAACTATAATTATAAATGGTTTTGCTAGTTATACTGAATTTTTCAAAAATAAAAAGGGGTTCCCACTAATCTATAGAAATATGATTCCATATTACTCATTTCCTTTGGGGTTATCAAACCATTTCCTTATTTTATGAAGTAAACATTAATATCAATTCATTTGTGAAAACATACTAAAAACGTGACTTTTTTTATACAGAATTACAATTTTTTATACATTTAATAGAAATTAATAATTTAAAAATTATATTACATAATGATCATGTGTTGTTCTAGAACATCACTGATTATGGAATATTTAAAAAATCATATATTAAGACAAATCCTATTTTATTAAGGAAATATCAATGGAATCGATATATCACGTATATAGAGATTAAAATAGAATTACTAAAAATAAATTATATTAATATAAACTCAAAGTGTTTATATATTTTAGGAAATTTTTTATTAATAATAAACAAATTTATACCTCTTTTATATGTCAATAATGAAATAAACCATAGAATACTATTGCACAACTCAATTGACTAAAAAACACATAAATGCATATAAAATAATATGTTTCAATATCATGGTCATATTTATTTCTTGATAATTAGTGTAAATATTCATCTATGACAAGCACATTACGGTTAGGTTTGGAACTATCGAAGATCTTGCTACTAAATGGCCCAGTGCCCCCCCCCAGAAATACAACAAAATATTCTTTTATATCTGTCAATGGTATATCAATTTTCACATGAAGAGGGATTATCCAATGAACATGATTTGGTTGGAGAGGAATTTTGGTGGAAGCAATCTGTCATCTTTTAAATGTGGTATGATTTTTGTATCTCTTGTTGTCAGCTCGGACATCCCCCTACTGTGTGTCACAATGGGTCTCGAATCAGAAAGATGTTTTTGTTAAAGGAAAAGAGTATCAATGGTGAAGACGATTGATAAATTAAGTCATCTAATTCCAAAGAGGTACTTTGTGACGTTATTCTACAAGTGGACCCTCATCCGGATTTAGTCGAGATTTCTCTCCCTCAGTACGGTCTCACCAATGAGGGTGATCATGTGGGTACTAGTGAGATTTCTTATTCTGTCCAGTATAATGATATTATGAGAAAGGATTAGGGGATTCATACTAATTCTATTTTATTTCCTAACATTCCCAATTCTTTTTTGGGGTTTTAAAAGGGGCTCCCAGATGTGCTTCTAATGGGGTTGACAATATTGTGGAGGCCGAGACTCCTAGAAAGATTATGAAGGAGGTTCCCTTGTAAAATATTTATGTGTCAAAACCTAGAAAATGGAAGCTGGATGAGGTGATTTTCATGGGTCCCAAAGACACAAAAATCACTTTTCCAAACCCTCATCACATATAAAGGCTATGAGTGTGGGGAAGAGAGTGCAGAGCCCCCTGAAAGAAGTCCCAATGGTTGAGTTGGGAAACAATTTTGATGTTTTGGGTGTACATGTACCAACACCATATCAAGAAGAGATCGATTCATGTGATAAAAGATATATATAGTTTCCAGTGGATAGTTTGGAAAGAATTCATTGGAATGGTCTTCATAGTCCTTGATGGAAGAATGGTCACAATGGAAATTGAGAATCAAGGAACTGCAGTCTGTTAAAAATGAAACAACCAAATGGAGGAAATGATTATTCACACTTTCCTAAACTAATTGAAACTAGGTCCTTTAATAAGGGTGAAAATAGGGAAACAAACCCTTCACAGAATGAGGATTATAGAAGGTAAAGAGATAAAATTGGAATAGTTGAGGAAGATGATTGTGAGTGATTAAATTTCATCCTCCATTCTAAGGAAGAAATTCATGAAAATTTTGTTCGGGTTAATGCCTTAAAATATGAGTTTTAAATAATTTACGAAATAAGGTTGTGAGTTGAAACAAATGGGGAGAAATAGGATTTTTTAGACAAACATGACCAGATTCTAGCTCGAGGTTTCATCCAATGTAAAATCAACTATAAAGAATTCATAAAAAAAATGGATAGAATGGATACACACCATGACGATCATATCAGCAAGGATCCAGACACCCAGGTTAGTACTATCCTCTATGAATTATAAAGAGTGTCTGATTCCAATAATCTTAGTCTAGTGTTTCATCAATTTGTGATCACATTCAGCACATAGTGGTATTTTTTCTTTTTGAACATTGGTTTCCCAATTTTTTTCTTTGTGGATTAATAAAAATTTATATTAGGAAGGATGGATTATATTTATATAAACAATTCCACTACATTATTAATAAAACAATGAATTATACCCAAAGTAGAATTAAATGGATTTGAACGATTCATCCCAATAACATTATTTGAGTAATGGAAGTATATACGAAATTTAATTAGTTCACATATTGAAGTTTTCATTTTATCTTAACCTATTTTTCTTGAGTTTGAGTTTATGTATTTATAAGGAAAATTTATGTTATAAAAAATTTTGTAGAACTATAATCATCAAAAATAATCTTATGTTTATAAAATTTGCATTAGAGTATAATTATATATATTATTCTATTTTAACCAATTCTTTAAATGGTAAATAATTTTACAGATTAGAATCGCTAATAATCTTATAATTTGAAAATATAATCTAAAAATTAACTCTTAAATAAATTAGAAATTAGAAATTATTACATAATATGGTTGGATATAGGTTATTTTTGGTTTATTTATTATTAGATTGTCTGTCTTAATCCATATAAATTTTTTTACCTTTCTTTGATTATTTTTTTGAGGAACTACATCTATTACACATATTACAACATCATTACAAAAAAATACCATATAAAAAATTTGAAATTATATCTAGTACAATATTGTTTTGTGAATTTGGATCATCATAAAAAAATTATAAGGAAACCATGTAGTCTTTTATTTCTAAAATGATGATATTATAATACTGATCATGATAATCCTATAATTATATTGTATAAATAGAAGTTTACAACAATAACAAAGAGATTCATGAATCCTAATAAGGCTATTTGATATTAATTAATCAAGTAGAGAGATATATCAAGGTTCAGTAAATAATAGAATGTAATCATAAAAGTGTCGTTATAATCTATTCCTTGGAAAGAGGGAATTAGTTTCATTATATCATAATAGAATTGTAATAAAGTTAAGTATTCGATTATATAAGAAATTTAAGTAATTTAACAAAAATAATTGATTATATGAAACCCGAAAGTTATAATTTATACAGTATAAGGTTCAAAACCAAGGTGTTATAAACATTATGTAATGTATTCCACCAAATAATCATAAACATAAGTCGAGGAACACAACTAAGGAAACATTAAAATATATTAGGTGATATAATGAATTTCCAAATTAGTTTGCATAATGTATATTATATCTAAGACATATATATATTATTTCTTGTTTATGTATGAAATATATAACTGAAACATACATAATTAATTTTCTTTAAATAAACCCATTGAAACTGAATTTTTTTTGTAATGATGTCAAAATGTATAATTAAAAAGATATCACAAATATATATAATATAGTAAGGTAAATTATAAGTTCTTGTAGTTATGGTTAGAATCAATATATAGAAAAATAGTTTTTTCAGAAAACAATTGTTGTTGTCTAAGAACATTCAGATAATAGTGAAGGTCCATGGATGGAGGTCAAGACATTGAAGGGGGTGACTTCCTTAAGGAAGGGTTGGAAGAAGAAATTACCACATTATGTGCACCCATTCTAGATAAGGTGAATAACCTTTTAATTATGGGCCTTTTGGTCTGGTTTGTTCTTTCAACTTCTTCTCATTGTTTCTTTATTTAAATATTATGGTCATTGTGCCACAACCTTTTTTTAAAGGTCAATCTAGTGGAGAAGGTATACAATAATCATTTGAAAAAGTGATAAGAAATTGAAAATATTACCTTATAAGATTTTTATTTTTCGGTCTATGGAAACATTAATATTGCAAACAAAATGGAATATATATCTCCATTAAAAATGAATAAATATTAATAAAAAGGGATTTAAAATAATTACACTAGAATTAAGAAATATGAGTAGTTGGGAGAGATAATGGGTGATATGAAACACAACCAACAGAAAGATAATAAATAGAATTGACCCCTTAATAAAATAATAACAATAACAATATAATTCATTAACATAATTAGTTGTAATATGTAATTAATTAGTTAATTTATTTCCAAATTTTGATTATTATTTCAAATATTATTTTATATTTATATCATTTTTATTAATTTTGTAAATTTATATTTTCTACATCATCCATTTTCAAGTTGGTGAGTTCGTGGTTTGAAAAAATATTTGATAAAGTGTTGGTTGTATAATTTCATTGTAAAAAAATACATTTATAATTATTAGTTTCATGGATTATGTTTCATATCATTCGATAATTGATTGACTTCAATGGATCCTGAAATAGTTACTACTTTGAGAATCCCCCCCAAAAAGATTTTTTTATACTCTAAAAATTAAATTGATTTTTTTTAGCTTAATGTCATCACTATCTTGACAATATAATCATTAAATAATTATATTAATTATAATAAGTTTTTTTATTTCATTTTAATGAATTTGATAAATATTAATGTAAACAATGTATGTCATAATTAATTAATATAAAATTTTATTCACTTATTTAGTATTTATCTACCATCGATGAAATCATGTATTCTAAATGTTTTTAAAATAGGTGGTATACTATTAAATGATAATGTTTTATGAAAAAGAAAAAGTAAATTAAACATTCATATTTTATTTTACTTTTATGGATTAATAAATTTTATATAATGGGAAAGGATAATATTGAAGGGGAAACAAGTATTTTGACACCAATACCTTACACATTGAGTTTCTACCATTTCATTGATCATAAATTAATCAGTTGAGGGATTATAGTAACTACAACTGGATGAGGACATAAACAGGGGAATTCCAAGAGGATGGTACCTTGATATTCATATTGGATTATTTTTTTGATATTAGGAGAATGTGGTGGAGGATGATTGTTCCCAAAACCAAGGGATTTTTTAACTATTGTTTTGAATATTTTAACATTTTGTTCATGGACTATAAATAATGTCAATTTATTTGACTTTTATTTGTTTATGATTAAAAATGGGTTTATGAAATTGAAATAGCCATAGCACCAACGGTAATAATTGACTAAAATAAAGAATGTAAAGGAATTAAATTTTTTTTATTATAATAAAATATAACATAAGATTAATTTTTTAAAATATATGATTATAAATTAAACAAAATATATTAAAACTTATTAGTTAACAACTTAATGTTCTTAAAAGAATACATATTTTATATAATTTCATGAGTAATATTTATATCATGATATAGTCATAAATAATATTGTAATCTTAAAACAATTGATTACTATTAACAAAAATATGAATTTTTATCAAAATCATCCAAAAATCCATCATATTATTAAGTAAAGAGATGTTTCTATAATTAATTATATTTAGAATAATCATAATACAAAATATTAGAAATTAAATTTCACATAAAATCATGTTATAAATGGACTAAATAATTTTATATTTAATGAATATTGTTCTTCATATCACGTTTGAATAGATTTTAATTAGATATTTTATTTTATGAGTGATATTTATTAATTATATTTTTAAATGAAAAATTGTGTTTTCTTAATTTAATATTTAAATATTATGATAAAAATCAACAGATTACTCAATAAGATAAATAGACATTATAAAAAATTAAACATATTTTTTTCAAGGTTGTTTGATTCAATATTTATTTGTATTGAAATATAATATTGTTTTTCATTTATTTTAACTAAATTGAAATATTTTGTACTAATTTTTTTAATATGATCGGTCTAGTTATTGAATCGAGGAAATTATATTATTCTAAATGGTCATATACCTTTCCAACAACTAAGTAATCACTGCACCTTAGGTAAATAATTCTACTTTATATCACCAGTTTGTGAATTATATTTCTATAAAAGTTATTGATATTTAATTTTAAGATTACATACTTATTTTCAATTATCTATATAGTTTTAAAATAGTGTTTATGTTTGTTATAATTTTAATGGATTTTACAACAAAAAATATAAAGGTCTTTTTTGTATTATTTACTTCTTATTATTTTTATATCGTACTATTTTTTATGGAGTATTGTTATAATTAAAACGTAATGTTACATATTTATTCAAGAAATTTTTTCATCCTTGTGTATGATTTATACTATAGAAGATATAATAAATTTGATATGGAGTAAAATTATTCATATATTAAAATTATTGGTTGCTTCATTAAATTTGATGCTAATTACTGTCATTATAAGAATTATAATAAAACAAATTAAAATTATTAAGACAGTCAAAATCATTGAAATATTATTGATCAAATTAATATTAATAAATTTTTTTATCAAGAGAATCTCAAAATGAACTAGTTAAATAAAATTGAGGACTGTAAATTATTTTATCTAAAATATTAGAAAATGGAAATGAATAAATAAGTAATAAACAAGTATGTATGTGGAAATACACAGAAATCAATGGAGGGTACTATTAAATTTTTTATAGCTCTCAACTCTTTATTGAAGATAATCCCCCACATGAATTCAAAATGGATGAGGTTATTATTATCTCTATTGATATTGTATGGTCATTTTAACTTCCATCCATATTTAAGAGTATATGAAATTAGATCTCCATTCCCTCATTTATTATACTATAAAATTTGAAAATGAATTTATAAATAAATATTTGATGCATATCGGGGACCATCTGAATAATGATTCTTATAATGATTTCTTGGTGTTTTTTTCCGTAATATATTCTTATAAGTTCAAACTCAGAGTTCCTGATAATAATTCAAAAGATGTGGCATGATATATATAATTATTATTTTAGGATAATTCATTTGGTAATACATTAAATATAATTATTGGAATGACACATAGAAAAAATAGGTTTATATTAAATGAAATATTATATCACATAATTAATTTGTAATTATTCATGAATAGAAAATAGTTTAATACCTAAATATTATATCTAAGTGTTAAAGTATCTTTCAAATTAAATAAAAAAAGTGAAATATTTCACTCATGATTGATACTAACAAGTATTTTGATAAATTAAAAGAGAAGTCATTTATTAAATTACTAACAAATATAAATTTTTCATTATATTTATTAGGATTTTATACTGTCATGAAATTTTTAACAATATTCATTATTAATAGTATATTTATAATTTTAATCTCTAGAAAGAAAAAATTATTTAAAAAATTTATATCTATCTATTATTGTTTGGGTATTATTCATTTTTATCATATAAAAGTTTCCCTTAAATATTTATAATATTTAGTTTTCTAAACCATTAATGATTGTACACATATTATATCCCCCCATTATCTTTTAAACATTTGTGATTTCTTTCCATTTGTGAAGGTACATGAGGACTTTATTAGCTCAATGATGTATGTTTTCCAATTTTAAAATATGTTTATAGTATATTATTATGCTAAATTAAATACATTGTAATTTTTTGGAATGGTTTTACCAATAGGATAAAGGATTAGGTAATAGAAATAATTAATGTGGAATTGTGGAAGCCTATTTTTTTTATAGGGTCTTCACTTTTAAAAGGAAAAATAAATGTGTAATTATATAAAGGAATTAAATATGATGTTAAACCATCATTTGTAGTAATAAAGGAGCGAGTCTCTAACAATATGGTGAAATATTCTTGTGATCTATCTTTCATCAAAATCATGTTTATTTATGTTTTTATTATATGAATATTTAATTTTGTGATGATATAGTGGATGGAATTTAGATAAGTTAATTCATATATATTTGATATATACTCAAGAATATATTAATTATCATTATTATAAATAAATAAAGTTATCCTATTATTTTTGGGTGGTATTGGTGCAATGAATCTCATCTTGATCAAAAGGGAACTAATTTTATTCTATCCATAGACACCCCTGTGTTGATCTAATTCTATTACTAATTTCATGGATTATATAATTATAAGAAGGTGTAATTTTTTTGGATATATTCTACAAATGGATAAAAATTTGGATAACTCTTAGAGAAACCATTGAGAAATACATTCCACATTTTTAATGGATTTGTTCAAAAAAATAAACCATAAGAAATTTAACCAAAAAATTAGTGGTTTAGTCTATTACCAAAAATTGGTATTCCCCAAATATTTCAAATAAATCATTATTTAATTAAATAGACATATTTATTAGATTTTTAGTTTCTCCCACAACATATTAATGATCATGTTGAATATTAAATAAAATTTTAATATGATATTTTTATTGACCAAAATATTATATACATAAATATTATATATTTTTGGAATATTCAACATATATAAAAAAAATACATGTTTCAAAACCATAATGTATTATTTTTATTTCAATTCTATATTTATAATTATATTATTTAATCTATGTTATTTAACATTTCTATCAATTTTTTTCTTATTTATTAAACATATGATAAAAAAAATATTTCATCACCTTTGGAAAATAAATATAAATTAGTTTGGACTATATGCTTACTGAGTTTGTTGATAGAATGTATCATTAAGTGTAATAAGTGAGAATAATAATATAGTGCTGAAATATATTTGATCATGAATCATGCCACAAGAAATTTTTATAAGAAAATACATAACTCTTAAGGGTATAAAATCAATAATAACCAAACATGGTCCCCCAAAACATTTCAAAACTCTAATACACATGTTTTTAGCAATGAAATATGATTAAAAAATCATTTCACTATTAAATGATCACTTATAATACTATCATAGAAAAAAATAACCATATTTGATTGGGTTAACCCCCCCATTCAGTCATTTCCATACACAATTCTAAATCCAAACACAGTTATAGTAAAATGTGTCCCATAATGAGTTGGGTTTACTCCCCATTACTATCGATATTATCTATGGAGATATAATTACTTACCCAACACATTATAATACTATAAAATTTCATTCTTGTCTATCAGATAATTAAAAAATTTAAACACATATTCCCTAGATCATAAAAATTTTACCAAATCATTTTATTATAACCAATGTAAATGAAATTGGTTTTATAAACAATTTATATTTTGATAGTAACATAACTATTTGTAAAGGAATGGATTTTATAACGATTTTATCATAATATAATTAATAGAAAAGGAAGAATTGGGCTTATTATAATAAATATATAATCATTAACATCATATTCCATATATATACGTAAAGAGGATGGGATAGATTGATCACATCTCCATTTAATTATAATTATTATTAAATAATATTTTATTTAAAAAAATATTACCTATAAAATAATATTTGATCTTTTTTTGATGCCATAGAAAATATCTTTTTCATTTAGTATCAATGGAAAACTAAAATTACATAAATATTGAGATAAATATGTTATTTTAAAATACTCATGGGATATTATAATATAATCATCTATGTAAATATTTGTTATGATGGAAAAATATATCTTCACATTGTCTCAATTGTTATAACGATTCTTTTCCCATTATTTTTATGAAGACTAAAAGTACCTCATTTTGAAAAAGAGAAAAAGATTAATTTTAAATAATTGAAGAAAATGTAATTTAATATTTAAATACCATTAAAATTGAATTTTATTATTTAAAATATCATTATATAATACATTTTTATGAATAAAGACCTAGAAGAAAAATCTGATTGACTAAAGTGTAAATATTGTAATATTTCAATAAAATATTTCTCAAACATTTATATAAAAAATATCTGAGATTAAAAGGAAACTATAAAATCTATATAAATAAAAATAGAAGAATAAAATATATGAGTTTTAAAGAATATGTATCATGAAATTTCATTCAATGGGAATTTAATAAGAAAATCCAAAATGTAAATGATACTGTTTCATAAACCTTCACCTCATGACTTATAATGCAACATATGAATTCAAATATACTATATGATAAAAATATATATATTATAAATATGATAAAAATATTATATATATCTTACTATTTTCAATTCCCATATAACATCCATTTTTATATTTATAATATTGTTTCATTAAAATTATTATTTGGGAGAAAACTGTTATATTTTTCATCCATGATTAGGTTTGGTGATTCCAGTCCTTTCATAGTTGTCAGCATTTCCTCTTGTTTTTAATATAAATATTTTTATGTAGATAATATTCACATTATATATAATTTTATAACCATTTGTATAATATGTTAATGAAAATAAAATTACATCACTTGATGTTGGTGGATTCCCACACTTATCCACATAAGATGTATTCACTTTTCAATAGATGGTACCAAAAAAATAAAAAATAAATCACTATAAAACAAAAATATTAGTATCATATGTATTACATATATTTAAAAAATTTATATCCTTGACTATAAATGGAAATATAAATTAAAAAAATCATTACATTTCATATTGGTGGTTGTCTACACATTCCCAGGTGGGATGTTATAAACATCAAACAACTAGGATAAAGAAAAAAAATTGATAAATAATTTACATAACAATATTTAATTATTGAAAATATTCTTATTTCATCATGTTGATATTCTAATATAACATTTTCTGGAGGATTAAGTAAAATTAATAACATAAACGAACTAAAAGAACATTCACCACTTCTTCTGTTATCCCACATAGAAAAGAACCAAGGTGTTCTTGGATAGGTAATTTGGGAAGAAAAAAAATATTCATTTTAAATGATGAAATGAGATTATTTTGAAATATTATAACTGAGCTAAATGGATCATGTTGTTTGTAGAAGGAAGGAGAGTACGTTACAAAATTTATGTGATGGGAGTGTCACTCTTGAATATGCTTAAAAACAATAATATAATAAATTCATATCAATGTACATATGTAACCATAGAAACCACTATTATAATATAAAAAATATAGGTTTTAGGGCCATATAACCAATATGATTTAGGAATTTTTTATGTCATATGTCTCCCTATAAATTTAGTTTAACCACATGTAAACCCATTTAACCATTCTTGTAATAACAATTTTTTACATAATTTATTATTCATAATGACTATTACATATATTTAACACATTAAAAAAACATATTGTTATTCAAAATATAAATTTTTTTTATCATATTCAATATGTTAATGTGGTAAAAAAAATTAAATAAGCCCATACTATGCAAATAATTATTTTTCGTAAAATTTAATTTCAGATATAAAATAATCTTATAAGTCACATTGTAGAAACAATATATATTAATGTAGAAATTTTAAATTGATAATTTTTTTTAATATTAAATTTAAATCATTATTAAATTGTTATTAATTTAATTTAATATAAATAAAACAGATTTCACTCATAAAGAAATCTTTATTGAATTAATTATCATTTTACAATATAAGGATTCATTTCCTCATTGAAAACATATTTATATCAATTGCTAAAATTCATAAAAAATATAATTAATAAAGATTCAGAATTTATTTAGCCATATGTATAACATCTAATCCAATTTCATGGATATAATATTCCAATTTAATAATTGGTTCCCATAGTATATTGTGGTTTTTTAAACATGTAATTATGTATAATGTATTATAATAAAGCGTCAAATTAAATTTTAAATATACAAAAAAAATCACGTGTCATTAAATTATAGACCCTTATAATAATTTCTATATAATAAATGATATAAGAAAAAATCAACAGATATTTATACCTCATCACATCATCATGTTTCATAAATGATTTATCAAATTTAATGTTTCACACAAAAGCATATTTACTAGATGAGTTGTCTTATTCCAATTTTTTCTAATTGATGATATATATTATATGGTTTTTCAAAATAAATATATTTATATCCAATGGTAAATTCTATATATTTTTTACTAGTTAAAGATCGTGTGTGTACTTCTTTAGGAACTATAACCAGAATATATTGTGATCCGGAGTGATAATGGGTGAATATTCCAAAAACTATTAGTTTTTATAGTTGTGATTGAAAATTTAAAAGGGATTGATATATCTATGGAACATATTTCCCATCATTCAAAAAATCATAACCCTCTACCTAGTATATGTTGTAGGATCGAAATATAATATGAGATGCTCAATATACAAGAGGGGGGGTGAATTGTATACTTTAAAAATTCCTTTGGAACCTTTAAAGTTAGTTAAGAAACTATAGTTTCCTTAAGAAAAGGAAAGGGCAAAGTTTAACAAAGTTAAACTAAGTAAATTCGCAACACCTCTAACACCGAACTGAACTTGGAAAGGGATTCCAAAAGTAGGTTCCGGAAATATGATTCCGAAGATTGAAACTTAACAAAAGTTACAATATAAGATTCTACCTTAAAGCGTATAGAATCTAAACTAATCAGAGTAAGTAAGGAAGTATAAGAAAGTTATACTTTCCTTAAGATACAAATTGCAGCGGAATAAAACACGTAGTAAAACTACTAGTAACAAGATAATAGTCTTTTAACCCAAAGAGAAGGGTATCCAACAACCTTGGATAAAGGTCCCTTGATTTATACTTTCAAGCAAGTCTGTCTTACCCACACCAGGGTAAGCCCTCGATACGAAGATCGGAGTCTCTGTCTTGCTATCCCCGCAAGCCCTCAACTTCAAGGTAGTTGGTAACCTCTGTCTTTCTCAGCAAGAAAGCCCTCGATCTTTAAGGTAGTCGGAACCTCTGTCTTCCTATCCCCGGAAGCCCTCGAATGTAATCACCAACATTCGGAGTCGCACGAAGCTTTGAGAGTAAATAAGAGACTCTCTCTCTAGAAATCACTTCAACAGCATGTAGGCACAAAACTCAGTTGTTTTTCCAACAGTGCCAAGCTCTTTCAAATGAGCTCCTATTTATAGGTAAGGTTGGCTCCTTCTCCAACGGTCATATTTTCCTTAAAGTTCGGAGGGACCTGTACACGTGTCACTTAGACAACGGTTAGTTTATAAAAAAATGGACGGCATCGTTTTATAACAAAACAAGTGTAACAGAATGTACGACATCGTTTTAAACTCTAACATAAAGGTTCGGAATAGAAACTTCGGAGTGAAGGTTCGGAGTGAATAAATTCAGAGTGTATAAAACAATGATAATCAGATTCTGTTTAATAGGTGAATTCGGAATGAGAATTCGGAATAGGAATTCGGAATAAGAATTTGTCATCAGAAATCGTAATGAGAATTCGTCATCAAAATTCGTAATGAGAATTCATCATCAGAATTCGTAATGAGAATTCATCATCAGAATTCGTAATGAGAATTCATCATCAGAATTCGTAATGAGAATTCATCATCAAAATTCGTAATGAGAATTCTTTATCAGAATTCGTAATGAGAAATTCGGAATGAGATTTCGTCATTATAATTCGGAATGGAAATTCTTTATTGGAATTCGTAATGAGAATTCGGAATGGGATTTCTTCATTAGAATTCGTAATGAGAATTCTTCTTTGGAATTCGTATCCTGAATCTGGAATAGAACTTAGTCAGAGTTCATATCCGGAATTCGGAATGAAACTTTCTTATAGTTCTTGTCCAGAATCTGAACCCAAAAACAGAATGTTTTATATCTAATTTTTTATGATTCCGAGAAAATGAATCTGAATCTCATGCTTAAGAAAAATATGAATGAAAATATGATAAGGATAATTTTTCTTATAAAAGCGATTTTCCTTAAGAAAGCAATTTTCCTTATAAAAGCAATTTTCCTTAAGAAAGCATTTTTTCTTATAAAAGCGATTTTCCTTAAGAAAGCATTTTTCCTTAAAGATAAGGTGTTTGTGATTTTCAAAACAAGAAGGAATGGAAAAGTCATAAGGAAAACCTTATTGACTCAACAATCTCCCCCTTTTTGGAAAGCACAAACATCCTTACGAAAAATCTATTCTAAGAAGAAAGAAACACATTAAAGCTTATCTCCCTTGGTTTAAGGATATAGATGAATACGACTAACTCCCCCTTAGGATTTGAAACTCTAAGGATCGTATTCATATTTCCGGAGTGATATTTCTTTAAGAAAAACTCCCCCTTAAACAAACTCTTATTAGAGTTCTTTTTCCTTGGGTATTTTTTCTTTCTCCCCCTTTGATAAACTCTTATTAGAGTTCCTCTTTTTCTTAAGGTTCTTTTCCTTCTCCCCCTTTGTGATTTTCAAAAAGAATTGGAGGGAATGGAAAAGAATAACAAAGTACCTGAAAGATTAGTAATGAAAACAATAGAAACTACAAGCACAATTCTCATTATATTTGAAATGTCAGCAACAAAAAAACAGATTACAACAAAAAGATCGGATTGGTCATTTCGGATCTTTCTCCTTCGACATGAGCCCCTTAAGAATAGTCTTGATCTTATTCAGGTCCTTATGATCTTCTTCAGCTTGCTTTTCTAAGGCAACTATTCTTGCTGACTGAGCTTCAATTATTTCTTTCTGAGCCTTCAACTTTTCTGCCTGAGCTTTCATCTTCTCTTCCTGAGCCTTCATCCTTTCATCAAACTCGATTCGATAATCCCTTTCATATTTCCAACTTTGATTAACGGAATTGAGCTTTCCATTCAGATCTCTCACTTCCTGAATCCGAAAGTTATTTTCCTCTGTCAATTTCTCTTCGAAGGATGCAGTCGGCTCATTAATCTTCTTGTCTTCGGTTTCAAATGCATCCTTAACATTATCCTGAAACTCATCGAAAAGTCTCATCTCTTCCACAGTTTTCTTAGACCAGCTTGTCATCCCCTTGCAAGATCTTTTATGTGCTTCGTAACCAACGAAGAATGTTTTTAACTGAGCTTCAATCTCAACACACTTATCCATTACCATCGATACGGAGTCGGTTTTCTGATTCAGCGCATGTTGAAGCATCTGGCATCTAGAGTCAATGCTTGAGAAGGTTGGAATGGTTCCCACCAACTTCTTCAAATACTGGACAACAAAATCATGCCCCAACGAAGATGACTCCGAATCTGAAACCTTTCTAGGAGAATTTTCTTCCTCAATAAGCTTCAACTTCCTCTTCGATGAACTACCAGCTTCCTTCCTCATCTTCTTTTCTGAACTCGGGGTCTCAGCAAGAATTTGTTTCCCCTTATCTTTTTCCGGAATAGAAACCTGTTCCGGAGATTTCTTCTCGCTATCAGAGACTTGAACAATATAATCTTCCTCATCAGCAACTTCTATATTTTCTTTCTGAGCAACATCAAGTAAAAGATGTTCTTCTTCTCTCAGACAAGAAACTTCTTCTTCACCTTTCCCTTCTTCCATAGTCGGAGTAACAAGCTTTGAAGATTGAGCTTCAGATGTTCGGAGCGACAAGTGTTCCGAAGGAGTTCCCTTGTATTCATCTACTTGTTTGAGCACATCTCCTGTCTCACCACTTCCTTCAGCAGCTTCTTCAACTTGTTCCACTTGCTCTTCTACCTCAGTATTCGTAGCAACAGCCTCTTCCGGAGCAGCAAGATTTCTTCCTGGAGTCTCAGGTAGAGATTCCAGAGAGAAAGATCTCGGAACGGGAATGGTTGCTGAAACCATTTCGTTGAACTTTAACAATGCTTGCACAGCCTCGGCTTCTGACATTTTCTTCTTCAGTTTCTTCTCCTTTGCTTGTTTCTCGAGTTCATCAGCAGCCTTCTCTTTCAGAGCTTTTGCCTCTGCAGGATCCAATCCGAACTGCGGATCTCCTTCTTTCCTCTTATCTTTGTCAGCTCTCCACTTCGCTGCAACCTCATCAGTATAGGTTTTCTTCTTCTTAGACTTAGGAGGTGCGGAGTGGACTTCCTTAGACTTGGGTTCCTCAGCTTCGACTACCACTTCTTTCAACTTCCTCTTCCTTACCGACTTAGATGATTCCGGATCAGCAGATTTCGGAGTCACTTATACTTGTGGAGGTAGATCAATAAACTTCTCTGACTCCTTGTCAAAAGCTATATTCATTCTCTTAAGCGTGGCATCACTGAGCAACATGATTTTGAAAACCCTTGGTTTGGAACTACAAGCTACCTTGAAGGACTCAAGGAACCTAACTATGAGCATTGACAATATTGCTGGGTACATCACGATCTGAGCTCTCAGATTCCCCTTCTTCAAATTCTCAATATTAAGAAGAATATGCTTCATCAAGTTGAACTTCCATAGATTTATCAGGAAATCTAAGATATATATCTCACTTTTCTTCAGGCTATCCTTATCTCCTTTTCTCGGTACAATAAGCCCTTGCACCCATAACTCCAGCATCCGGAAGTTTGTAGAAAGGCTTGCTATTTTCGGAGCCTTGTCATCATCCAATCCGAGAATTTCTAATGCCTTTTCCTTGTGGAAACTACCCAAAGAGTCTGGCAATATGTGAGAAATAAACTCAGCTTCACCTTCATAACTTAACCCTACCAATCTTGCAGCCTTGGTGTAAGAAAGCTTATATGTCTTGCCATACGATTTGAATGAAAATTTTTCTCTATTATCTTCCTCGAAGAAAGCAACCGACTCATAAAACTCAACAATAAAATCAGAGTAGACTTCATCTTGGTTGCCGGTTTTTGATACCGCAACATCTTCCCATCCATTCAACTTGATATTCTTCGAAATGATAGAATCGTAGTTGCTGAAGAAATTCGGATGAACTAACCTCTCTCTGTAGACTAACCACTGAGAAATAGGCTTGGTTGAAGACATTTCTTCAGAAGCTAACTCTGCAGACATTCAGATCTGAAGTCTCTGAGAAGTTCGGAACTGAGGAGACTGAAGTTCGGAATGGCCTTAAATCAGAGAGTCATAGCTTCAGCACGCAAAAGCTTGAAACCGATGTGGGACAAGAAAATAGGGTCCCCTTTATATAGGCAATGGGATGACGGTTCAACTTCCTCGGTTGATCTAACGGTTTAGAATGATCTGAGATCAAATCTGACGGTTGAGAACATGAATCCGATCTTTTTGAGGTTTTTATTAAAGTAAAGAATTAAGAAATCCAAAAACCGAAAACAAACTATAAGAAATTGCCAGCAAGTAAAAAATGATTACGAAAACTTCGGTAAGAAAATCATACCTTTCGGATTAGCTTAGGAAAGTTATTCGTAATGGTTAATATAAAGACGACTACGAAAAACTCAATACGAAAAAACTAAATACGAAAAACTCAATACAAAACAGTCAATACGAAAAAGTCAATACGAAAAAGTAAATACGAAATACTCAATACGAAAAAGTAAATATGAAAAACAAAACTTGGTACGAAAATCTGGTTACGAAAGTCCCAGTACGAAAGTTGTCCATCCGGAAATTTTCAATACGAATACTTCCATTCCAGAAGTATTCTGTACGAAAATATCCATTCTGGAAAATGGTAGTTCCGGAAGTTTCATTCCGGAAATTTTCGTTCCGAAAAGTTTGAAAACAAGTTTTGAAAAACATTGTTAAACAAACAATCAAATGTACTCCCCCTATGAAAAGGAGTTTATTACTCTAAGGAGATTTTTTCAACAGAAAGTTAATTAAGGAAGATTACCTTACGGTTATCATTCCTAAATTCTGTTTAATAAATTCAAATCTATCAGAAGGCAAAGATTTTGTGAATATATCAGCAAGTTGATCTTGCGTTCCGATAAACTGAAGAATAATATCTCATTTAAGTGTGTGATCACTAAGAAAGTGATGCCTAATATCTATGTGTTTTGCACGACAATGATGTGCAGGGTTTTTACTTAGGGCAATGGCACTTGTGTTATCACACAAAATTTGAGTTTTGGTAAAACTCAAGCCATAGTCTGTGCGTGTGTGTTGCATCCACAACACTTGTGCACAACAACTTCCAGCTGCTACATATTCAGCTTCAGCAGTGGAGAGTGCTACAGAATGTTGCTTCTTGCAGGACCAAGAAACTAATGAATCTCCTAAGAAATGACAAGTTCCAGATGTACTTTTCCTATCCATTCTACATCCACCAAAGTCAGCATCAGAAAAGCTTTTTAGAACAAAATCATTTCCAGAAGTATAAAATAATCCTAGATCCATGGTTCCCTTAAGGTAGCGAAAAATTCTTTTAACTGCCTTTAAGTGAGATTCCTTAGGATTGGATTGATATCTTTCACATAAGCATACTGAAAACATTAAGTCTGGTCGACTAGCTGTTAAGTAAAGTAAACTTCCAATCATACCTCTAAAAGATGTTTGATCTACTGGTTTCCCAGCTTCATCAAGATCTAAAGAGTTTGAGGTACCAATAAGAGTACTTGTACTCTTAGTGTTGTCATAACCATACTTTTTAAGAAGATCTTTAATATACTTATGTTGAGATATGTAGGTTCCTTCTGGTTTTTGAGAAATTTGAAAACCAAGGAAAAATGTTAACTCACCCATCATACTCATTTCAAACTCAGATTTCATTAGACTAGCAAAAGGGTTAGTCAAAGATTGCTGAGTTGAACCAAATATAATGTCATCAACATAAATTTGAACAATCAAAACATTTTTCTTATCTTTCTTTATAAAAAGGGTTGGATCTGCATTTCCCTTAACATAGTTATTTTGAAGCAAAAATCCACTGAGTCTATCATACCATGCTCGTGGGGCTTGTTTAAGGCCATACAAAGCTTTGGTAAGTCTAAAAACATGATCTGGATGTTTTGTATCTTCAATGCCAGGAGGTTGTTCAACAAAAACTTCCTCTTGAACATAACCGTTAAGAAAAGAACATTTCACATCCATTTGAAATAGTTTGAAATTAAAGAATGCTGCAAAGGCAAGTAGAATACGGATTGATTCAAGTCTAGCTACTGGAGCATAGGTTTCTTCATAGTCTATTCCTTCTTGCTGATTATAGCCTTTAGCAACAAGTCTAGCTTTATTTCTAACAATGACTCCATTTTCATCATATTTATTCCTGAAAACCCATTTTACTCCAATAACAGAAGTTTCCTTAGGTCTTTCAACCAAGGTCCAGACTTTATTCCTTTCGAATTCATTTAGTTCATCTTGCATTGCTTTGATCCAATCATCATCACCTAAAGCTTCATCAGTGCTTTTAGGCTCTAATTGGGAAAGAAATGCTAGATGTTCTACTTCATTTCTTAAGGAACTTCTAGTCCTTATAGGTTGATTTACATCACCAATGATACTATCACTGGGGTGATTCTTAAGAAACACCTGATTTGGGTTTTGTAAAACCTGTTCATCAACATAGGGTAGAAAGTATTCTGGGGTAAATGTTTCAGAAGTATCTTCTAGAACAATTTCCTTATCAGAAGGTTCTTCTATCAAAGGTTGACAATTAGTTTTTGAAAACACATCCGAAGATGTAAGTTGAGATGGTTTAAAAACAAAAGGATCTGATTCATCAAATTTAACATGTACTGTTTCCTCAACAGTACAAGTGTTTTTATTAAAAACTCTATAAGCCTTAGAGGTTGTGGAATAACCTAAGAAAATTCCTTCATCATACTTTGGTGCGAATTTATGTAAATTATCTTTAGTATTCAAAATGAATACTTTGCAACCAAAAACCTTGAAGTAGGAAAGTCTGGGTTTTCTACCATTCCATAACTCATAAGGAGTTTTATTAAGAAAAGGTCTAATCAAAACTCGATTTATAGTATAACAAGCAGTACTTACAGCTTCAGCCCAGAAATGTCTAGCAATAGAATATTCACTCAACATGGTTCTAGTTACTTCTTGAAGAATTCTATTTCTTCTTTCAACTACACCATTCGGTTGAGGAGTTCTAGGTGCTGAAAAATTGTGAGTAATACCTTTCTTACTACAAAAAGTTTCAAAATCAGAATTTGGAAATTCTCCTCCATGATCACTATGAATAGTTTTCAATGGAAGGTTTTTCTCACTTTTAACTTGAGCTCTAAAACTTTTGAAATATAAAAAAGCTTCATATTTCTTTGCTAGAAAATAGACCCAAGTAAATCTAGTGTAATCATCAACTAGAACAAACACATAGTATTTGCCTCCAATACTTCCAGTTTGTGTTAGACCAAAAAGATCCATGTGCACTAACTGTAATGCATCGGTTGTTGAGACTTCACCGATTGACTTAAAACTAGATTTATGTTTCTTGCCATATTGACAAGGATCACAAACTTTAGAAGAATCAAATCTAAGCTCCGGTAGATCCTTAACTAGTTTCTTCTTAGAGAGTTTACATAGGTTTCTAAGATTACAGTGTCCTAGTCTTCTATGCCATAACCAAGAATGATCTTCCATTGCACTTAGGCAAGGTAAATCTTGGCTTCTTAGGTCTTCTAAGTTTAAGGTGTAAACATTCTCTTGCCTGTTGGCTGAGAGAATAAATTCTTCCTTGGAATTGTGAACTAAAAATTTATCATTCCTAAAATTCACAAGGTAACCTTCATCACATAACTGACTTATGCTAATGAGGTTGTGCTTAAGACCTTTAACAAAAAGAACATTTGAAATTAAGGTTTTACCTAAAAGAACAATATTACCAATACCAACAATCTCTCCCTTAGCATTGTCTCCAAAAGTTACCTTTCCTCCTTTCGTTTTGATAATCTTTTCAAAAAAACTTTTGTTACCAGTCATGTGCCGGGAACATCCACTATCCATGTACCAAATATTGTTGCTGGAACT
This sequence comes from Viscum album, assembly GCA_963277665.1. Classification (NCBI taxonomy): domain Eukaryota; kingdom Viridiplantae; phylum Streptophyta; class Magnoliopsida; order Santalales; family Viscaceae; genus Viscum; species Viscum album. Next base: position 900,595,622 of record OY728138.1, read on the forward strand.
TTCTTTATTTTCCTTAGACATAAGACAATGATTATCAATAGGTAATCTGGCTATAAGACCAAGATTCTTCTGTCCTGAAGATTCATATTCAGAAGATTCATCTGAAGAGTCACCACCACTGGCACTCCAGGTGTCATTAGCTTTCAGAACTTTCTTAGCTTTGGCTTTGTAATACTTCTTCCTGTTCCTGTCTGAATGCCTTTCCTTCCTTTCTTTCTTTTTGAGCATAGGGCAATCTGGTCTAATATGTCCAGCTCTTTTGCATTCATAACAAGTTACTTCTCCATATTTCTTATCTTTCCTGTCCTTCTTCTTATACTTGGATTGAAAGTTTCTCTGTCCAGATATCTTGTTCATCCTTCGAGCAAGATTGGCTAATTCATTTTCTGAAACTTCACTCTCACTAGATTCGGATTGGAAAACAACTTTCTTAGACTTGGATCTGGTTACTCTCGCAGGAGTCTTAGCTTTCATCTGATTTGACGTTGTAGTAAATGCAACAGTACCATTTCCATTCTTCTTCTTGATGTTGTCAGCATCTCTCTTCATTCTAGTTTCATGTTGTAGAAGGGTTCCAAATAATCCATCAAGAGTAATTTGAGTAACCTTCCTGTTCTCATCTATAGCTGTTCTCTTGGATTCCCACTCATTGGGAATAATGTCAATTATCTTGTCCACAAGAGCTTCATCATCTAAACCTTTTTCTCCCATAGATTGTAGACTGTTGACAATAGTCATAAATCTTTGTTGTACTTTACAGATAGGTTCTCCATAAGGAAAATTGAAGCCATGATATTCAGCTCTAAGCATAGCTCTTCTAGTCTCAATCACCTTAGAAGTCCCAAAGTGTGTAACCTCTAACTTCTTCCATATACAATTAGCTGCTTCACAAGAAGAAATTTGGCTATATATATTTCTGGTCATTGAACATAGTAAAGTATTGCGTACCTTATAGTTGAGTTGATATTCTTGCTTTTCCTAGTTAGTAAGGGTTCTGACTTCCTTGTCAGGAATTTTATAATCACTAGTAAGCATGACAAAGTTGTCTACTCTAGTATTGATAACAAACGTCTTCATACGATCTCTCCAGTATTCATAGTCATTACCATCAAATATAGGTGGTCTTGTAGGATTCAGATTATCAATTGATCCAACATTAATTCCTGCCATACTAAAAATAACTTTGCACACAAACTTGTTAGTAGCAAAGATTCGTAATAACAATGTTCGGAATGAGAAAAGTTCGGAATGGAAAAGTCGGTATAACAAAGTTCGGAATGGAAAAGTGAGCAAGAAAAACTTGTATGTGAGTACAAGTATTTCGGTAACCGGCTCTGATACCAAATGTAAGAATGGTATAGAGTGAGAAGTTTCCAACCTTTGATACCAATTGTAGGATCAAAATATAATATGAGATGCTCAATATACAAGAGGGGGGTGAATTGTATACTTTAAAAATTCCTTTGGAACCTTTAATGTTAGTTAAGAAACTATAGTTTCCTTAAGAAAAGGAAAGGGCAATGTTTAACAAAGTTAAACTAAGTAAATTCACAACACCTCTAACACCGAACTGAACTTGGAAAGGGATTCCAAAAGTAGGTTCCGGAAATATGATTCCGGAGATTAAAACTTAACAAAAGTTACAATATAAGATTCTACCTTAAAGCGTATAGAATCTAAATTAATTAGAGTAAGTAAGGAAGTATAAGAAAGTTATAATTTCCTTAAGATACAAATTGCAGCGGAATAAAACAAGTAGTAAAACTACTAGTAACAACATAATAGTCTTTTAACCCAAAGAGAAGGGTATCCAACAACCTTGGATAAAGGTCCCTTGATTTATACTTTCAAGCAAGTCTGTCTTACCCACACCAGGGTAAGCCCTCGATACGAAGATCGGAGTCTCTGTCTTGCTATCCCCGCAAGCCCTCAACTTCAAGGTAGTTGGTAACCTCTTTCTTTCTCAGCAAGAAAGCCCTCGATATTTAAGGTAGTCGGCACCTCTGTCTTCCTATCCCCGGAAGCCCTCGAATGTAATCACCAACATTCGGAGTCGCACGAAGCTTTGAGAGTTTATAAGAGACTCTCTCTCTAGAAATCACTTCAACAGCATGTAGGCACAAAACTCAGTTGTTTTTCCAACAGCGCCAAGCTCTTTCAAATGAGCTCATATTTATAGGTAAGGTCGGCTCCTTCTCCAACGGTCATATTTTCCTTAAAGTTCGGAGGGACCTGTACACGTTTCACTTAGACAATGGTTAGTTTATAACAAAATGGACGACATCGTTTTATAACAAAACAAGTGTAACAGAATGTACGACATTGTTTTAAACTCTAACATAAAGGTTCGGAATAGAAACTTCAGAGTGAAGGTTCGGAGTGAATAAATTCAGAGTGTATAAAACAATGATAATCAGATTCTGTTTAATAGGTGAATACGGAATGAGAATTCGGAATAGGAATTCGGAATAGGAATTCGTCATCAGAAATCGTAATGAGAATTCGTCATCAGAATTCGTAATGATAATTCATCATCAGAATTCGTAATGAGAATTCATCATCAGAATTCGTAATGAGAATTCATCATCAGAATTCGTAATGAGAATTCATCATCAGAATTCGTAATGAGAATTCTTTATCAGAATTCGTAATGAGAAATTCAGAATGAGATTTCTTCATTAGAATTCGGAATGGAAATTCTTCATTGGAATTCGTAATGAGAATTCGGAATGGGATTTCTTCATTAGAATTCGTAATGAGAATTTGGAATGGGATTTCTTCATTAGAATTCGTAATGAGAATTCTTCTTCGGAATTCGTATCCTGAATCTGGAATAGAACTTAGTCAGAGTTCATATCCGGAATTCGGAATGAAACTTCCTTATAGTTCTTGTCCAGAATCTGAACCCAAAAATAGAATGCTTTATATCTAAGTTTTTATGATTCCGAGAAAATGAATCCGAATCTCATGCTTAAGAAAAATATGAATGAAAATATGATAAGGATAATTTTTCTTATAAAAGCGATTTTCGTTAAGAAAACAATTTTCCTTATAAAAGCAATTTTCCTTAAGAAAGCATTTTTCCTTATAAAAGCGATTTTCCTTAAGAAAGCATTTTTCCTTAAAGATAAGGTGTTTGTGATTTTCAAAACAAGAAGGAATGGAAAAGTCATAAGGAAAACCTTATTGACTCAACATATGTTAATAGATATATCTGTTCACCAACATTGATCATTATTTCACATTGTTGACTATTACTATATTTGTTTTCTCAACTATGATTTTTTATAATGAACCACTGAATGGATAAAAAAATATTCTCCACATTATTAGCATTATACAGAGAAAATATCCTTTATTTATAATCTATATCATAATATATTAGTGTTTTCACATCCTTCATAAGAGGGATTCATAAAGACACATCTAAATTATTGAGTGAAATATATCGTATTATGAAAACTATAATAGATGATGGTGTTAATCCAAATATCCTTTGTAATTAGAATAAAATTATCTTAATATAAATTCATATGTTTGAATAATTATATTATTAATATCGTATATTAAAGGATGATATGTTGTTCAAAAGATCAACTTCGTATTCAATGCCTATGAAAGACTCATCTATAATTTCATGAAAATGCATGATCTTGATAAATTATTCTAGAATTTGGTAATCTTTTCAATCATACCAATTCATTAATGTATATCACATTAAGAATATTATGAATGAAATATTCCATGATTATAATGTAAATAAGATATATTTTTATGGATTCCTATTTTATCCCAAATAACATTAAGGAAATTAGATATTTTAGGTAGTCTATCAATGAAATCTATAATTATAATTTCTAATTCCAATTATAGTATATGTAATTATAGTAACATACTATTATACTTATCTCACATGGGAATTCCATAAATTATTTCTAGGAATAAATATACATACAATGTAAAATCATTTTCCATGTTATCCAACTACAAATACTCTTTTGGGTATCAATACATCTTTGTAATTCCATGATGCATATTGAATGGATATAAATGATATTAATCCATCCCCCGTTAAAAAATATGGAACTAACATGAATCAGACTTGGTTTCTAAATGTTATCATTCAATCATAATCAAGGTTTGAATCAGGATCATTAAACATCATATACTAATGTTATGTATCATTCATCAACAACCTTTAATACTTACATGGGAATATAAATTAACATTAATTTTAGATAGATATAATCTAACTTATTCTATCATTGTTTCAAGATTTATGTAAAATACATCTGTTAGTATTAGATATTTTTCACTACTCATCATGAAATAACTAGAGTGGCCCTTCTAAATAAGGGTATCATCCCCCTTTAATGGCATGCATATAGTGGTGATGTATTAAGAGATAAAAATATTTAATCAACCCTAAACATAGAATTTGGTATATATTTAACTCATTAAAATTGAATATATACATAATGATTTTATGATGGTTATATGTATCCTAAATTTGGACATAAATATAATGCCTCTATACTTTTAATTCAATGAATCAGTACTTCCCACACTAAATCATCACTCCATATATTTATATCATAAATTTTTAATTAGAGTGAATCATTAGATAAATCCAAATATTTTTTCAAGATAATTCATTTTTATGCTCTAAAATATGTTTTATAATATTTCATAAAATAAAAAAATAGATTTTAAAAGAAAGATATTATATATAATTACATGTACGAATGTAAATTCCAAGATTTAATATACCAAAAAATATATTATTAATATATAATTGTTAAAACGATGCTATTAAATTAGATGGTATGAATATGATTATATTAAATATAATTTATATATAAGGGTCCTATTTAATTCAATTTATTAACTAATTCTTAGTAACTAAACACTTGATTTTTTTAAAAAAAATATATTCTTCAAAATTATGTTTTAATCAAAATATGAATGTATTTATTATTTTCTGTGAATGTTAAAACAAATTTATTAAGTTTTTATATATATATAAATTAAAAGGATATGATATTTTAAATCAACATATCAAAATTAATTTATGTGGAATTTTGAGAATTTGTTATGAGTTTTTTCAATGATTAGTGATTAACAATGATTTTTATTAAAAAAATTATTTAAATTTATAGTAATTTTTAATTGATATTATAATTAAGACTAGTTTCAAGATTTAACTGGTTAATTTTTATTAAAAATAATCCAATTAATATATTTTGAAAAATTTTAACAGTTTATTTTATATTAAAAAAATTTATACAGAAAAGAATGTTTTTTGAAACTATTTTTAATTTACTTTGGTGGGGTTAAATGAAAATTGAAATTCACCAATCTTGTGTTTTATGTCCGGAATTTTTTTTCTATATCTGGAATCATGATGATAATTTTTTATTATTATTTATCTTTTACTTTTAGTCATTACAAAAATTATCATAATAAATTTTTCTAGCTTGGTGAAAGTGAAATGGGTTAAATAAGGGAAAATAGTATCATAAAGGTTGTAAATTCTCCATTATATAGGAAAAACATTATTTTAAGATTACATTTCGTTAATAATAATATAAAAAAGAATTTAAGACCATTTCATCCAAATTTCCATGATTTGGTCCTTTAATAATTTTATTAGCATGAAACCTAAAATATGGTATTCCATTTGTTTTAATATAGTTGATTTTTTAACAAAAATAAAAAAGGGTTGTTTTTTCAAAATTTACATTGAAATATAAATTAATTTATTTTTTATTGTATTTTTTTAATGTATATTAATTAAATAAGTTCCTTAAATTCCCATGCAATATAAAAAATATATTTATTCAATTAATAGAAAATTAAATAATTGATTTACAAAATGATAAAATTATAATGAATTAAATTAATTATTTTTACACAATTTCTTAATATATGGTGTTTATATTTTAAAGGATTTAATTCATTATATTTTAAATTAAATTATATTCTAATAGTTTTAAAAGATAAATTAAAAAAATTATAACAATAATTATAATGAAATTAATTTTTAAATAAATATTATTTTATTAAATGAATATAAACTAAAAAATATATAATTTTTCCCAACTGTGTTGGATATTATTTAAAATATCAAACATGGTGAATTTATAGTCCTATTTTCCTTTTATAAGAATTTATTGAACCATAATTTTTAAATTTGTAAATTCATTATTAATTGTCAAAAAAGGATAGCATTGGTTAAAACACAATGATAATTGTGTAAAAATCACATAAGTTTACATAATTTTTATTATATTATTGAAAATAGAATCATCGTTATCATATCCTCTAATCATACCAATTTTGATTAATTATAACCTAAAAATAAATTTATATTAATGTAATATATTATGAAAATCCAAGAGTTCCCCTCCCATCTCTTATAAAAGGGCCTCTTCTCTATACTATTCATCACACATCAAAATAATTATTTTTCAATCGTGATCTATTGAAATATATTCCACAAATTCATCCCAATATCCTTAAAAGATTTTCTTAAGAAAAAACATAATCGAGAAATTATTTTTGGTGTAAACCTTAAGAGGTCTGAATAAGTCGTATAGTTCTTAATCTTGAATAATAATTTAATTTATTCTTCAACGATCCTTTAAATTTCTTAAAAAGTTAATAAATATTAAAATTAACTTATTTATTAGAATTATAAATTTTAATGTTAATTTTAAAATATTTATCTATCTCCTCATCCAATAAATGGAAAATGGACCCATTGTTCTGGTGTGTGGAGTTATTCCACCTCACGAACTGGTTTAATTATATTTCTATAAACATCTCTCATGGATTATTAAAATAATATATTTTTATTTTATATATTATATTGGTGAAAAATAGTTATTATTATAGGATAATATTATATGATCTACTTTTTTTCATTCTATATATTTAAAATTTATATCCTAATTTGTGCGTATGTGCATACTTCCACCTCCACAAAGTTATAAGATTCATCTCCCATCCCCTCACTAAATAAATTATATATATTATTATTTAATGATATTATATGATATTTAAGATATATTTTTCAATATTTAGTGAAAATTTAATAATTTATTCTTTCCACTATGATCATCAAAAAAGGGAAGCATATCTCTAGCATTCATATGGATTACAGACTCAATGATTGTAATAGAATTCACTATTCATAACCTTCTACAATGGCTATTTTTGAAAGTTGAAAATTATTTAATATAATAAAACTTTATATTTATTTTAATTCTGGATATAATGTAATAATTAACTTTTGAAACATATTCATAAAATGAGTATTTGGGGTTTGGCTTAATGGTAAGAACCCTGTAATACCACATGAAAAATGAGGATTCAAAAACCATTGGGTGCAGGTACTATAGCAGTACTATAGTATTGAAGGTACTTTAGATCAGTGGGTACTGTAGAGGCGGCAAGGCACTATAGTGGTGGAGGTAGTGTGCGGGACTGTAGCAGGCGGGGTACTATTCAAAGAATGGGAATTGTGTCAAAAATTTGGGCCTACTGGGTATGTAATGGGCTACAAGACCATTGGGCCTTCGGGCTATGTAATGGGTCTCCCTCTACCCAATTAAAAAAGGCATTTTCTTGGATTTATTAATGAAAATGAGGCTTCAGACCTAACCTTTAAAACAATATTCATACAATGTAATTCATTTTGGACATATGAACCAAATATCATCCTCATGAAAAATGTAAAAATTATTGATTAGGTAATTGAGTATGACATAATAAAATGAATAATTATCATTAAATGGTTATAAATAATGTAAATAATTAATTTATTTTTATTATTTAGGATGATTAAGAATTTATATAATGACTCAGACTCAAGGTATGAGGTTTGTTATATAAATATCCTTTCATTAGTCTAAATCACATAATGAATGAATTTTGTTTCACATAATATGTGGAAAATGAGAAATAATTTATTTATTTTAAATGTGAATTTTTTTTAGTTTATTTTGTTTTTAAACACACAATAACTATCATTATTAATTTTCACATCAATGTTTAAATAATATTATAAAATTATCTTTTAAAATTTCCTTTTCAACTATATTTATTCCATGTCCATTTTCTAATAAATGTTTTAGGGAAATTATTATTTATTCATCATGTGATTATAATATTACTTTTTACCATATTTTACCATTTTATACTTTTTGAAAATAGAATATCTTTAAGGATTTAAATAATTGACACATTAAAATAAAACTCCAATTTTAACAATTTTAATCATTTATTTTTCTAAAAAAATATCTATGTTTTCATATTCTTAATATTATTTTATAGATGGATTTATATGGATATTAATGTATTATAATGCTAATTTTTGTCAATTTGTATATTCTTTGAAACGATTTTAAAATTAATTTTTTCAAATTCTTTATGCAGAATGATTTTAAAATCATTAAAAAAATAAATTGAGTGATTAATTTTTATATATATAGTGAAAATTGATTTTTCAAATGTTATAACCATTATTTTATCCATTTAAAAAGAATACACTTTTTTTGTGTTTTGGTGATTTATGCTTTTTAAATTGGGTTCTTAATTGAAAATGGTAATAAATATCCAATAGTGATTTGAATGCTGGTTTAAAACATTTTTACAAAGGCATTGTGAGGAAAATATGAATGTCAAAAATGTTGTAGTCATTTTACATTACTTTGAAATATTTTATGAGTATGGGTGAAATAAATATATATCATGATGATGGATACGTCTGATAAATTTTAGATGATGTTTATTCCCATATAATGATCTGATGCATTAGGTAATGGTTTTGATATGAGGATAATTATGTTATAATTCTTCCCTAATTTTTTTCATATTTTTTCGACTATTTTAATGGAAACATGAATATGATTTCACGAGGAACAAACATGAATTTTTAATGTTTGCTGATGATTTTTATGGAAATCTTTTTATATTATATTTTATGATATTGATCATTTAAAATAATGTAATATCCTTTTTATCATAAAAATTTATTTTTTAAGAAAAATATTTTATTGGATATTGAATTTTCTATGAAACCCACATGGTTATTGTTTTCCCAAATGTTTTCGTATAATTGTTTTCATGAAATACTTATTGTATTATGTATAATAAAATTTTGAGAATAATTTTAAAATGAAAATATTTTTTTTGATCACATGGAATTAAAATAGACTAAACGGTTTTTATATTTTTTTGATATCCATTATTGATATTTTTTCCTCATATAACATTTCTAAAAATATTTTCAAATAGTTTAAATATGGATAAGAAAAAATAATATTTCAATTTAATAGTTATGTGTATTATTTATGAAATAGAAACATGTTATATTTGAAAAAAATTATATTGATGGAAAAATTGGATACTGGGTTGGAGTATCCATTTGTAATTATTGGGTTTCATGTATGCTTTATGACCTTATTTAAAAAAATATAAACCTAAATGATCATTGAGACTCCTTGAAATTAAAACCTTCTTATAAATTTTCTTGTAATGTATTGTTTAATTACAGTTCATTATTGTTGGTATGGGATAAAATTAATGGATATTATCCTTAGGAACACTCATCACTAAACATTTATTGACCCATAGATATAAATAATCATACCCTAGTAGCTGGGAGTCAATGGTTACTTTATTTTATTAGTAAAATAAACAAAGAATCAAATATTAAAGGACCAAAAATTTTCATATTCTTCATGAACTAGATATATTATTTAATTTCCCAAAAACAAATAGGGGAAACATACAAAAACTAAAATATTTAGTAATGTAATATTACCTATAGTATATGCCCGCATATCAATAAAAAGATACTTCCTTGTATCCTAGGGAAAATAAAACATAAGAATGTCGTGAGATCAAAGGATCAATTAGGGTAAGTAAATATCCAAATCAATAGGGAATAAATAATCATAATCAATATGAATATATGAATAATAAAAAATATTACATTTAAAGAATAACAAGAGAATATTATGGATGGATTAAAGTCTGATCAAATGAATTCGTATTAATAATCAAATTATTTTGAATCATATATATGTATATCTAGATAATCATATAACAACAAGTAAATAAAAAACAAAAATCATAATAAGGTACTTCATAATTCTAACATCTAAAACATTCAATAAAGATATTTCAAAATTTAGTTTAAAAATATTGGTATATTCCAATTTAAGTTGGTCAAATATTTTTTCCTATGATACATATCGATGTATCGTGGGGATATCAATAACTTGAATACACCCATCACAAAATATGTAAAATACATTATACATATAAAATTGGTGTAATATAATAAACAAACAAATTATTGTTGGAAAACTAATATAAAAATATTAATACATTCCCCAATAAATAAAAATATTCATATACTTTACTTAGTAATATTTTAAGAGTTAATAAAATTGTACATACCTCAAAAAACTAATTATAAAACATAAAAAAAAAATGAATAAGGATGATTTAAATAAAACATATCACATGAGTACAATAATTTCATCAATTTGATGATGTAAATGATGAATTGAAATACCAAAAAAAGATCATCAAAAACATTCTTGAGAGTGATAACATTTGTGTTTTGAATAAAAATTTACAAAAATATGAGAAACCTTGTTTAGAATTAATTTATATTAACAAATAAATTGAAACATGTTAAATATTTTTTAAAAGTTTACGTAGTCATGAAGGTGTACAATTACTTAAACGCGCTAAAACATAAAATAATTATTTCTTTCAAATTTTTAGAAAACATAAAAAAAGAAATTTATTGTAAAATATGGAATATTCCATTGAAAACATTTTTATGAGGAAAAATATTGGTTAAAATATGGTTAATAAATTAATTCAATAATTTATAAAAAAAATTGAAAAATAAGGATTTGGAAAAAATATAAATTTCAATCAAAAATATATATAAGTTTTCATTATCATCGAAAATATCTAAAAAGTTTAGTTACAAAAGAGGGTAATAATAATATTATTAATTTAAAATATCTTTAACAACTATATGAGATAAAAATATATTTTTTCTATGAGAATATTACCAAGCATTTTCCCTAATGTGGATTTGAGTAAAAAACAATTGAATAATGATGAGATTGTCAAATAATCTTTTACCGCTATGGAAGCATCTGAATCATAAGCCCCATAAAAAATAAAATTAAATTTAACAATAAATTAAATTATGATAAAAATTTTTATTTTAATAAATAAAAATGGTCCAGTATATATACCACAAAAAATAATAAATTTGAAAATATGAAATATGTATCACGAAAGTAAAAGTGAGTGGAGAAACCCTTATACCATGTTCAACATCAATAATAAGTTTCTAAACCTCCTATATATAAAATATAGTTTCATTATATAATTATTTATATCAATAATTGTATATCAAATATAATATGTTTTCATCGTACAATATCTTACCACCAGTTAGATCAAAATATTTCACTATTTTAAATGTTTCATGTGTTAATTACATTTTTTCCAATAGAGTTTATTCATAAATGTTCTGGTTCATGTAAATAGTACGTAGTTCTAACACATACATAATTATATTGATTTTATAAAAATTATTTTTTTTATTATATTTATCCTTAATAAAAATCATGAAAATTATGCTTTGAAAATTAATTGCATCTCTTCGTAGTGATGATATGTCATATGTGGGCATGGGTGATGATTTAACACCCATAATGTGTGATAGATTTATGAACTTTATAAAATATTAATAATAAAAAATTTATATAATATCATATATATCTCAAATTATCATTAAATATTTCTATATTACTTTATATTAAAAGAGTTTGTGAATAATGAATCACATCGTTTTGTAATGTAATTATATACCCTACAAAAAAGAGAAAATATCATATATTTAATGGAATAGAAAAAAATCTATATATATGATATTAAATAACTATAATTGTAATGATATAAAAAATATGGTATATAAATATATATTATCCATCATTAAATCCATCCCTGGGAAGCATGGTAATGTAAAACGACACACATCCGTCTGTGTAGTAGTAGTCCTCCAGAAACTTGATTGGTTATTTCATTTCTTATTTGATATATGTGGAGATGGATAAAAATTATTCCATTAAGATAATTAAATAATGGAATATAGAATAAAATTGTTTTATTGTATTGTATGTTATATGACACAATTGATGGTTTTAAATATGAACAAAATAGAATGAGAAAATTTATGATAATTACATTCTCTTAGGAAAACCTCCTTTAGATCTATTCTTATGGACACTAGGGGTAGTATTTTTGGAATAAAATAATATATATAATGTTTAAAATGATATTTTTGATGGATTAATTTAGGTATTTTTCATTTCAAATTTCTTGAGAGGTCTGATGATATAATGGGAGTCAGTTACATGTAACAAATGTAAAGGTGTTGTATTTTTATGATTACTAAAAATCAAATTATAATCGTATTTCACTCTTTCCCCATTTAAAAATTATGGATTTAAGGGTTTATATGGTTAATATTTTCCCCAACCACAAAAAAATGGATTTATACTTAAAATTATATTTCATAGTTTTTTTGTTTACATAATTTTATCATCTTGGTTTTCTATATGGTAACAATTCTTATTAAACCATGGTTATTAATAGATTAATCCAAAAATAAAAAATATTTTTATTATATAATTATAGCCCCATTATTCTGAATGTTAAATCTAGTATTTTTAATAAAAAATCAAAATTTTTTATATTTATATTAACAAAGTTGTTGTAACAAGGAAAAAATCATTTTATTTTCAACCATGTTCATTAATATTTTATTATTTTAACTAATAGTCATAACCAAAAATAAATATGAAATCATTTATTAATAACAATGATTTATATTAAAAATAAGAAATAAATTTTAAAAAATTCATCTCATAGTGTAAAAATCCACATTAAAATTAAACCCACTAACGAGACCAAAAAGCTGTTTTCTATAGAGAAAATTATCATATGTATAAAAAATTTTATTATCAAAATTTAATTTGAAATTTATTCCAAAAAAGAAATAAAATTTCATAATATAATTATTAATCAAATTTTACTTTCATTATAATTTTAAATCTCTCTTTTACTATTAAAAGAAGAAAATTAAAAGTAAGTTAACAATAAAAACTTGTATTTAGGTTGGTTCATCAGAAAATTATTATTTTTATAAAATTATCAAAAATACACTCTATAATAATTTTTAGAAGGTTATTTAAAATATAAATTTCATTTTTAAAATATATTTTCTTACGGTAAAAAATATTTATTTCAATTTATTTCATAATGTTCATCAAAACAACAATCAAAAAAATATTGTTTTTCCAAAAAAACAATTCTGCTTATATTAAATGATTCATAATTTATTAATAATAAATATATATAAATTTAATTTATTGTATATTTTATTTACCAATACATTTTTTATATACTTAGTTATATTCATACTTCTAACATATTTATAATATAATAATGGTCATGTAAAAATAATAATATTTTTATAGAGCATCATATTTCATTTAAACCTGATATTGTTTCTGTAAGAAGTAGTGGAATATATTGAATTTATTTAAAATGAAATATTTATTAATGAATTTTTTTGTAAAATTCTATTAAATTATTTATGTTTCATGTCATACATTGTAATGGACATGTTGTTCCTCCTTTCAAATATAATGTTTTTATAATCTAACCCCAAAACAAATTAAATTCGCAAAATGTAATCCTGATATCAATAATAAAATGTTTGAAAATTTAAAAATAATTTTCTTGAAATAACACATTGTAAACCTGGATAATAAAAATCCTATTTATAAGATTGAATGGGATGTATAGTGATCTGCTTTAATAAAAAATAAGTTTCTATGTAGAAAACATTATTGGGAATTAAATGTATGGACATGGAAAAAAGAGGCAAATAATTATGGAGAGAGATATAGATCAATGGAAAAAAACATTAAATGTTCTATAAAATATAATTATCAAAGATAAATTAATAATGATGAGTAAATGAACCATTATTTCCTATGAAATAAAGGTTTTATGATATCATTTTATTTTCAAGATACATTTCATATAGTTTAGTAATTCTCATTCCATCTATTCTGCGGGAATATGGAAATATATTTATGTGAAAATATAAAATAATCCTTTGTTAGTACATAAATAAATTTCCAATTCTTCTATTAAACCATTAAATGATTTTTGAAAATTATTTATTCTTTCAGATGCACTAAATGTTTTATTTAATGAATCATATGATCTATAAACAAATGAAACGTTTGTCCTCAAATTCTAGATAAACTCTATGGAAATGATCATTTAAAAGATTTATCCAATAATATATTAATTTATAATACCACACTAGTAACTCAAAACGTTAAAAATAGACGTTTTCATTAATTGTTATTAATAATACTTTTCCAAAATATGTCTGACCAAATTTAATTTCAAAACATCTTAATGCATGGCCACTAAATCAACATTCTGTTACCCATAAAATTTAAATTGTGTTTTAATACCACATTAAAAATAATATGATAACTTGATCACATTGATGAAAAAATTAATTCTTATATAAATAAAATAGAAATTTATTGAATATATTATACAAATCCTAACATTTAGAAAACTCCAAAAAAGAGAACAAAGACAATAAAAAATAATAATCCGTTTCATGGACTCCAATAATATCCCCGAATACAATATTTAACATTATTGTCTCAACATTGTGTAAATATTAATGTTTATCATAAATCAATCATGTGTTTTATAAAAATATAAACATTAATGTCAATACATTTCTTATTACCATTCTATATATGCCTCTAAAAACATAAAAAAATAATACTTATGTAGAATACTGATTTTTTATATTGTTAATATAATGATAAAATAATTGATAAAATACTTCTATAATAGAATTCCTCAATCCAAATACACCAAAAAATTTATCATTCAACTTTGGTTGTATAAATAGCATATTCTAAACTTTGAACTCCTATATATTTCTATGGTATATTACCTTGATGTTAGGGTAATTAATTTTCATATTGCCCGGTCTCCATACAGTTGAATAATTGAACATTGAAAATATGGTTCATTCTCGTTTATACATTCTTATGGTGGTTTTCTCCACACAACTATATAAAACTATCTTTCCCTTAATGTAATAACATAGATGTCTCTTTTCACAATTATCACATAGTGAAAAATAAATTTTCCCTTCTTCATTGTATCTATGTTTTACAATTCCATCTTATCCAACTATTTTATTCATTTTAATTCATAATAATTGAATAATACATTCTATATACTGATACCATTTGATATTATGTCTTCAGACGATGAGAATGTTTGGGAGAGTATTACCCTCTAAGTTGTTGTCTAAATCCCATCAAAGAAACAGGAAATCTTTCTATTTGGATTTTATATGTAGTCTTTAACATGTATTTACAACCATGTTAATTAGGGTTCTTACTTTGTCACATTTTCATCTTCCTCTTTTCTTATAGTTAGTAATTTTCACTCAATATCCACTCATTTCCAAGAAGGAATACTCTTTTTTGACAATAATATCTTAAAATAAATACATTGAATGATTATTATTTCATAATCATCGTTATTTTTTTGAATCCATTACCACTATTGATCTGAATTATATGATATAAGATAAATATCCATGAAAACATTCTCCCTTTCCTCGCATCCCAAATTCATAAATATCACCAATATGTACGTTATTCATTTACTTGATAGAAATTTGATTGTGGTATTATTAAATAAAGGGGGTTTCTAAAGAATAAATTGATGTAAAAATTTTTATCCATTTTTTGGATCAACAAAAAACTCCATATGGTAAAAATAAATTCTCAAAACCTAATGTGGATTCCCTAATGAAATTATGATTTTATCAATTATAGGTATAACACCATCTCTAGTATCATTATCTTACAATGGATATTATTTTAATATATATGTTCCATGAATTGACATAGTTCCCATTCATTCCAATAGAAAATGTTTCAAAACAATTACATACACTATATTAGTTCCTAACATTATGAAATAGTATTTATAATCATAATACTAGTGAAACACTTAACATCAATTCAAAAATTTATACATTATAAATATCATAAAAATAATATCAATTAAAAAACCTTCATTTGATAAAAATATATTCAAATCATTCATAATTTAATGAAAATATATGTTAATTTATATAAGAATATCCAATTGGAGTGACAACCAATTCTATAATTCAACTTGTTCTCATATACCGCGGAATGATCGATTTAAGATCATCAATGCTTTTTCAGAATTAAAAACTGATGTTATATATGTTCCCAAACCATGTTAACTATTAGTATCAATAAAATAATATATCTCTAGAAAACCCACATAAACTATACCATACCAAAACTATAGGATGTTATATTTTACTTTGTAATGTCTTTAAATTACTTTGTAATATTATTATTCAGAATATAAGTTTTCATATTATAATGTTATATATAAGTTTTCATATAAGTTTTCAGAATATATGTTTTCATAAACTATAGGATGTTATATTTTACTTAGTAATATTATATCTATGGTAATTACATAACGTTATTTATTTTCAACCAAAAAGATACAATCACAAGGATCCAACAGTTAGTGGTTGCATCATTTTATTGGAGGACGATAAAAAGAATAAAATACTAAAGGATGTAACACTACAGTGGCCCTAGAAATCATGATTAGTACTATGATTTAATATAAAATGAAAATAAATAAAATTTACAAAGTGTTTTATCTTATAATTTCATTATTCCCCTAAAAAAATCCCTTCATATCAATCAAAAAATAGTTTATAATATACTAATAAAAAAATCATAATAAGGGGGAGAGTTCTGTAACTCAATTAGGGTATCCATAAAATTGAATCAATCATGAATAAATTATAAAAATAAATATAGAGAGTATAATAATTAAAACACATACCATTTAAGAAATAACATGATAATAATATGGAAGGTATTAATGATGTTCATATAAATAAATATAAATAATCACATGAACATGAATAATTTCCCAGATATTCTAATTAATGAAATAATTACATGTAATGTAATAACTAATATCAGAATGAGATATTATCTAATTTTAAACATTTTAAACATTTAATCAAGACCATTCACAAGATAGTTTACAACTATAGGATTCAAACGATATAATTAGGACAACTAATTTTTATCATGAGCCATATTGATTCATCAAATATATTTTTATAATCCTTACCCGATAATTACATAATATTTGTAATTAAATCTTAATTTTAATAGTGTGAAACTTAATCAACATAAACATTAATATTGAAATACTGTAAGATTAAATTTTTAAACCCTACCAATTAATAAATATACCCATAAACCATGAAGAGTAATCTAGTTAGTTGTAATAAAAGTGTACATCCCAACTAAAATTGAAAATAATCCATTCAAATAAATAATATAGATGAAAAATATAAAACATACACAAAATGTATTATATGTAAAATAATGGGTTGATGTGGTTGATGAATATAAATATATAAAACTGTCATTAAAAATAATATTTTAGAAGATAATCTTTGTATTTTAAAAATTACCATATCAAATATAAATAAATAAAATTAAAAATACATTTCATTTAATAATTAACTACCAATATTGAGAAATTGTTTTTAAAATATTCCATGGTCAGGAAGGTGGAATATTATATTTATGTAGTTCATGTTAAAATAACTTTTCCTTCTAAATTTTTAGTAAAATCCCACAATACATTGTTTGGAAATTGATAGAAGATATCCTCTAAAATATTTTCTAAATATTTCGATCAATGTTTAAAATTAATTTAATAAATAATTTATATAATGATATAATAATTTAGGATTTATTTTAGAAAACATGGATTTAGATAAAACAACACTATCGACCATAAACTAAAATAATTTTTTCCTTTCAAAAAATGTTTTCTCAATATTTTTAAGATGAAAAGAGAAGAAATATGTTAATATTATGTGAAATGTCATGTAATAACAAAATGATTTGAAAATATATAGGTTTTATGATAATAATACCAAATAATTCCCCAATGGGAGACATAAACATAAACAATGCTGAATAATGATGAGATTTTGTAATAAAACCTTACCACTTTGGTATATTCTCAATCATAATCTACATAAAATAAATTACATATAATTAATTATTAAATATAATTAAGATAATTATATTAAGGAAATAATGAATTTATTGTGAAGTATATACACTACTCAAAATAAATAAGTGTTGAATATGGTGTCTCGCTTATATAAAAGTGAGAGGAAAACCCTTACCCCAGGATCAAATTTCATCATTTATTTCTCAACCTTCTAAATAATATATATAGGATTACAACAAATGATTAAACAACCACAGTCTTATATATCATATAATATTTTACCCTCTAATAACATATTACCACCCATTTTTTAATAATATTTAATTTTTTTTATTTTTTCATGTTTTAATTAATTAGTTTTATCATGAATAATTTAAAATTAATGTTCTATTTTTTGTGAATATGATATTCTTCTATTATCTACATAATTAATTTAATTTTATAAATAATTTCGTTTCATTAAATATTTCCATAATATCATTCTTGGAAACTGGACATAGAAAATTAATCACAACTCCTATTAGATACAATATTTCGTATGTACACATGAGGGATGATATAATTTATTTAGTAGGTGCAAGGGTGTGGACGTTAATAGAGAAAGATGATATACATTAATAAATATTTAAAAAAATTATATGAATTTAAATAAATGTCATAGGTGCTCACCCAAGATCCTTAAAGTGATATACTCTGTAGAGACTAGATACACAACCTTCTTATTTATTTAATGATCTTCAAAATACTAAATAATTATATTCCATAATAGTATTATTGTTTGACATATCTTGCATAAAACCATCCATCCTATCCAAGTTAAAGGAAAAAACAAGAAGTGGGGATCACATATACTCTGTAATAGTAAAGAAGGGAGATATCAATTATTATAGAAACCTAACCCGAGAATAATGTTATACGTGTAAGACAATAAATTTTTAAAAAAATCATACCATACATATCAAAAATCTTAAACATGATCCAAAAAATCAATATTTTTAGTTAATAAAAAATTAATCATAAAGGTATCAAATAAAATCACCCATGATATTATACCACTATGGTAAGATATTGTTTTTCAGCATACACCTAAGAATAGAAAATCATATTTCAAGGATATCCACCATGAAATTTATAAAAATTATTGATTTGGTGCACCAACCTATGTACAAACATAAGGCATGTGATAACATCCTGTGTACCCTCTCTAAAGTTATACCAGACAACCAATGTACCCACATATATACGGGGTTTAACCTATTACTTATTCTATGATCTCATTTTAGATTAATTATACCCAATGCATTGAAGGGATATATAGGTCACACCCATAACATAATAGAAATAATAAATACATGTTTCAAAAGATAATAAAAAATTCCACATATTTCATGTAATGTAAAGAAATTTTTTTTGTAGTCATTTCATCATAGAATAACTTATGGAAAAGAAATTGGCCTCATAATCATTGCATCATTTTATCATATCATATCCTTTGAAAAAATTGGTCTCCATAACTATATGATCATGGAATAACCCATGGACGATAAATGGGACTTGTAAACATATCTTCATTATTAAAATTAATCATTTAGTTTAAGAATAATAAAGGTATCATAGGATCATATCCACAGTAAATCACAAATAACCTCAAAAGATATCATCTTAGATGGGAAATTGTTTTGAAATATCACAAGTTATAATTATTGATAAAATTATTCCATCCACTTTAAAATACTATTTGAAACAGAAAACCTTTTTAAAATCCCTTTCTTATAAAAAAACCATGGAAAATTATAAAATATGGTTTAATTATCATTTAAAAATGTTTTTAAGGAAAATGAACATTAAACATTTATAAATGGTTTTTAAAACATAACACATTTATAATATCATTTTCTGGGAAAATAAGCATTAATACATATAATGTAATATTTCAAGCATTGAGTTATTATGATTTCACGAAATCTCTTATACATTAAAAAATATACCTTTCACATTTTTTATAAAATAAAATAGGGGATTTTTTATTTCAAATGAGTAATTCACCTAAATCATTGTTATAAATCTAAAACAAGGATAAAAATAACATTAAATAACCCAAAAGTAGAATTTACTTATTGTAGAATATAATGATATGGATGAAAAAAAAATTCCACCTGAAGAAGAAAATAATTCCTTTTTTTGAAACATTCTTTTGGAATAATGGGTACATAAAAATTTGAAAATGATTTTAAATATTGTATGATAATAAATTACAAGATAAAAAGATAATTCATTAGTTTATTGTGAGAGAGAAAATAATATTTCTCATCAGAAGCATAAAAAACCCTGGTAAAAGATGAAATTATATCACAAAAAACGTAGCACATTGGTAAAATTGAATAGTAACCCAGTGAATTAATAAAACTAGAATAATCCTAAAATATCATGGGAATAATTAAATTCCTATTATTACATGTTAAAGGGTATATATATACAGATCTGAAATAATTATTTTTTCATAAAACAATGTATATCCTAAAAAAGGCAATTTGAGATGAAAATACTTTACCATTTTAGTAATCATTTAAATATTAATAAAAATTAAATAATAGAATAAACTAAAAATTAAATATCATTAAATTAATTTTATTCATTATATATAATTTCAAAGGGTAATTATATAAACCAAACAAATTAAATGAGCATTGATTACAAAATATGTCTCTTAAAAATAAAATAGAAACATTAAATTCATTATCATAAGTCTAAATAACATTCATTCACATTAAAAAATAAGTCAAAATAAATAATGAATTAATATAAAAATATTATATAAATATTAATATATTTATCCTAATATATATTTTTCACTTATGACCTTTTATAAACCATTTATTAACAATTCTTGGTTTTAATTATGTTTCGGTAAATACCCTATTTGTTTTTCATGTATGATTTGATTTTGAATGTTTGTTGCTAATACTTTGATCAGGGTTACATCCTCTCAAAAATATTAACCATGATATTAATATCAAATATATATTCATTTTATATATTTTTTATACTAATTTATTTTTGGATTTAGAAAGACAATAAAATATGTCATTCAGGGGTATGGTAGGGTATACGATGGCATGAACACTATTTCAGTCTTCTTAAAAGATGAAATAAAGGAATTTAAAAATAATATATTACCATTTTATAATCATTTTCATGTCATACGTATCACATGTGTTAAATAAAATTCCCCTCATTTACATCAATTCAATGCATTTGTAAAAAAATAAATCCAACCACTTTATAAGGCGGTAATCCGTTTCTTGTACAATTTCGATGGATATTGAATTGTATATAGGTTATAAATATTAAATAACATAATATACTTATATTTTTTGATAATGGTGTTATTATATCATATAATATTAACAAAATTTTAAGGATGGGGTGAAAAAATATACAACGAAACAAGAATAAGAGTTGTAAAACTTCTTCGGATAAGATCCTTATGTTTTTGTCTAAATCCTTTTTAGGAGGGTTTCATAATGAAAATAATGAATATATGAAGTGGAAAGAGAATTTTGGAATATATTATGTCTTTTTATGACATTTAATTTTTTTTGAATGAGTGAAGTGGGAAGAATAGGTTTTGGATTTTAATTAATGGGGAAGATGACACATATATAATTTTTGAAATTAATAAATTGTATTCATGTAATTAAAATTACAAAATTCACCAAAATGGAAAATTATAAATAAAATATTTTATATAAGATATAAAAATTACCCTGAAATGTGTTTTGAATAAGTGTATTATTTATTTTACACTTTATCACTTCAGTTTAACCTTGAGTAACCCGGTTTGATCCTTAACAAATATAATAAATTATTACTATTTTTTCTACTCAATATGGTTAAAAATTAAGTATACCATATTAATAAATAATAATATTACTTTTGAAAAAAAAAATATTAAATTTTTAAAATTTCATTCAATGAAGATCAGAATTTTAATTTAAAATGATTCGTGGAGACTAAATGAAAAATTTGTTTTCTAATTAGGAAATTTTTGAATGTTTGAAATAATATTATATGAATATTAAATATAAAATTTATTAAAATTTAATAAATTGGATAATAAGAAATAAAAGGGTAAAAATTTTACATTTAAAATGATGTTAAATATTAATTTAACAATTTAATTCTCCGGATGAAAAAACAGTTTCTTAAGAAAACAATAATTTTTTATTATTCAATGAAAAATTAATCTCTTTGGAAAATTTCCCAAAAATTAATTGTATTAAAATTTGGAGATGATAAACTATTAAATTAGTTTCATTTTAATAAATAAATTTTTAAAAATTGGAAAAACCTGTTTTAATAAAATTTCACAAAAGGAGACAAAAAAATTTTATTTATAAAAATATGCAGTTTTAAGAATCAAAATGGATTTAACCTTATATCATTCATAAAAAACACATTATATGAATGTTAAAATATTTATTGAATTTAGAATATAAAAATTTCATTAAAATAATATAATAAAATATATTTGTGTAATTTATCAATATAAAACATATTTTTTAATATATGAATATTTTCATAATTAAAATTTTATTTCTATACCATTAATTTTTTTATTATAATTTCTAATTAATTATTCATAAAAGACAAAAACATGCATACATGTGTATACCATATGTGATATTAATTTATTTAAGTTTAGTCACACCTTAAATTCCAATCTCTAGGTCATAACTATCATATTGGATAATAATATTTTAGTTGTATGTTTCTATTGGTTTAAACACCATGTTACTTATAACTCAAGATATCGATGCAGATTGAATTTATTTGAAACATATATTACATAAATTCATATTTTTTTAATATTATAAATCCAAAAAAATTTCTTCATCATTAAAGAAATTCAATTTGATAAAATTATCAAAGATACAATGCCATCATTACATCTTAGAATACTATGTAGCATCCTCAAGATGGTGGTTTTTTCACAACACATTGACCTAGGGAGTGATCCATCTCCCCAACGCATTTTCTAAATGATCCGAAATATCCACCAATATACAATAATTTGAAATATCATATTATTTTGGTATATCCCTTGAGTTTAGGTCATATTAAGTGTCATGAATTAAATTTATTTTTATAAATATGTAGAACATTCACTTGGACCTCATCCCGGTTGGTGATGTATCAGAATGAGCGTCCAAGAGACCTGAGATCAAATCTAGGTGGAGACTTATTTCTGGTATTGTAGAAATACTGTAGCATCCATTGTAGAAGGTATTGTTCTATAGTGTAGCAGACAGAACTATTCATATATCTGGGAATCTAGGCCCCCAGTTTGGGATTCGGGTCCTCTAAGGCCTTTAGGCCACCTGGTTATCCAGACGTACCAGTCAGACTACAAGGGACAAGGCTCTAGATGATGATTTTGGGCAGTCACATTCACTAGAGAAGAGCTAATTGTAATTAGAATAACAAAAGGGTATGGCTTTTCCATCGGTAGAGGCCCTTCTCAATATAGAATATGACATCTTGCCATCCAACCCTATAAAGGTGGAGTGATGATCGTCATGACATGTGTTGGGGAGAAGCAGTTCCATGTTATATTATTTGGGTTATTCCCTCTATGAGATACTGGTCATTTAATTGTCTCTGAGACTTCGATCCTTGTAAGGGTTCCACCTCATCCCTTGAAATGTGCATTGTCAAAAATAATAATAAATTTAAGGCCTTCGTGAAATTTGGTAATACTTTGAACACATCCTGGATATGAGAGTCATTTGGTAGAAGTAATAAATTATATGTTACTATCATGATATAATTAATAATTTTAAATGAAACAAAAAATAGGTCACAAATTTCTATTATATTATAAGAAAAATATAAAACATTGGGTTTTTGTTTCACCTTTTTCAAATTCATATCTTAATTCTTGAAGTAAATATGAATTAATCATTTCTCAAACACAAAAATTTATATAAACCCATCATAATAATTATAATACATTCCTTAAATATCAATTTATATTAATATTGAAATATTATAAAACATTTTTTCCTATTTAGATAATTATTCAATAGATGAAATTACACATTAATCTAAAAAAATCAATTATAACCAACCACAAGCATAATCCATACTAAAAATAGTTAACCACAATGCTCCTCAAAATTATTGAAATCCAAAATATTTGAAATAAAGTCACTAGTTTCCTAAATGAACATATCATTAAAAAATCAAACAACATGAAGTTAATGTTATGGAGACATATAAAATATGATAATACCTCGATCATTATTCTCTTAAAACCTGGTAATCATATGAAATAGAAAAAAACATCAATAACTTTATACCTACATTGAAAAATTAATAATTTTCACTTTAAATAAATAATACCATATGTTATTGAATATAGGATATAAATCCAAAACTGGTGTAAAATTAAAAAATGGTAACATAATACACTTTTCAATAAAATTATTAATTAGTTACATGGTAATATATGCTATAAAATTTAATTTACCCACTCCAATCAACTCATTTTCAAAAAATTATTTTCAAAACATCATAAACACTTTGAGGGTTATATTTCCCTTAATCGTGTTTTTTTATAAAATAAAACCTTTCTATTAAGTAAAATTTCAAGAACATTGGTTCCATTCTATATTATATTTCAAATTAACAATGAGAAACTTATATCGAATAATCTATATACGTTTTAGGATTCATGTAACATAATTGTTTAATTTTAATACATAAACCATTAAATCATTCAACATTATTCTTAATCCATTAACTATACTTCATAATCCTATAACTCAATACCACAAAACTATTATATGAATATGAATCCTGATTTATGATTTATTAACCTAAATTAAACATTCTTATTAAATTTTACACAAACTGTACTGTTAGAATATCCCATAACATTCAGATGAAATACATGGACTCTTCATCATCTATATAAAATCATTACTCACACAACCTTTGTAAACGTCGTATTGATATTTTCCCTAGGATTTTTATTTTCATAAATATGATATATACCCTATTTAAAACGTCAACCCATTAATGATACATTAGGGACAACATTATTATCATCCATTTTGTTAAGAAAAAAATTCATTTTCCCCTGGTAATTGCATATGAGGTTCCTTTCTTCTATACACATTAAAAATCATCTCATTTCTTTTATAGATTCCATTGATTTTTTCATCCCACATTCATGAAATATAAGAAAATAAATCTTTATTCATTCATGGTCTACACAACCTAAACTATAAATAAACAATATCATTCCCAACATTTTTGATTCATAGAGTTGGTTAAGGTGAATATTGGGAGTCAAATATTGTAATGAATTATTAGTCATAATCAAAAAATCATTCACTCTAGCTATAATCTCATTTATTTTAATATAAAAACATTATATATAACATTAATAATTTTCTCATTAGAATAGTGTGGGAAGAAAATTCATTTTGGAAATCCACATATTCCTGAAAATTAATTTATATGATGTATACATAATGATACAATTATTTCATTATAGGGAAAATGTTTTTAAACATGGTCTACAAATATCAATATAAATTCAATTTATTTATAATGTTTAGTCAATAGTTTTTGAAATTGAATATAATTTCCATTGGTGGTGTTAATCCAGGTGCAAAATATAGACTATTCTCACGTATTAGGTATCACTCGAGTCAAGAGCAATGTGAATTTATTAGAATTATCTCACCTATTTATATATATTATTAAACCATGTTTACTTATAGTATCCCAATAGGAATATAATTTCTTCAAAACCATATAATATATCCTTCACATGTATTTCATGATTTTTTCATATATAAAAAACTATCAATAGCCAATCTCTTAAAAATATACATAAAAGTATTTTTAGATATATCACTATTTATGTGACCATATTTTTCTCATCCTTATTTCAAAATGATAACTAAAACCCTTTATGATACTAAATATAGTGACCTAGGAGTTAAATACATATACATTAAATCTTTTTATATGAATATTCAATAATTTTCACAAATAACACTTTAAAATTGAAAAGTTTTATCTAATTTAGAGACAAGATTCATAGTCTTCTTATTTCTTGAAATATTATCAATATATCTCATTATGATAATTCCTCATTGTATTCCACTTATACATGCCCTACAAATAATTTATATTCATGAACTAGGGAAAATAATAAGAGACTATGAGTATAGATGCTCTGAAAGAGAAAACAAGGGGTATATCAATGATCAAATAAGCATAAAATTTACAAAATGATATAATTAAATGATAATTCCGGTTCAAAAACCATGTGTAAAAATCATATATAATAAAATTTATTATGTTAATAAATCATTGATGCTCAAAGAAGATGAATCATAATGGAATAAAAAAACATTACTCATTTGATCATTATGTTTTCATAATATATAGATTTCTAGTATACATGTATTAATAGAAAATATTATCTCAATTCAAAAATAACATTAAAAAATTTAGGATTGGGATAACCACCCATCATTCTTATTTGCTCATGTGTAAACTACTAATCAAACTTATTTTCAATTAGGGATAACTACCGATGTGCCAAATTATTTGCCTTGGGATAACCTGTGGTTATCATTTGAGCTTATATAACATCAATCATTACCCAATACACTTAAGGGATATATTTTTCCCACCTATCACATATTGAAAACCATGTGTGAATCTTCCACAAGGTCATAAAACATACATCATATTATAATAGCTGAAATGTAATGTGGTTAATATCCATTTCATCATAGCATAACCCATGGAAAAGAATCATGATTTATAATCATTTAATCATAGGTTATAAAATATAAACATAAATTGTGTTCATAATAAAATAATAAGTTTATAACCTATAGATTTAAAATTTGTTTTATAAAAATCATTATAAACAAAATCCACTGAAAGGAGAAATTCAAATTGTATCTTTTGGATCGTAGTCTCAATATATATTAGGTAACATAAAAGGATTTCTTTTTGGATGTAAATTTATTTAGAAAGATAACATGAAGTTTTTTAGGAAAATATCCCTCGCACTTTTGATTTTTTTTAAAATGAATCCTTTTTAATGTAAATTTATTTTAAAATAACATTGAAATCATATTAAAAAATTATTTAAAAATGATCTGAAATATTTCTGAAGAAAAATAAAATTGTTTATTTGTTTAAAAAAAATGAATAACGAAATAATATTTAAATATATTTTCAATAAGGAAAATTATTTAATACTATTATGTATTCTATAAAAAACTGAATTCAAATGATGGTGGTAAATGCCATGTATGTCAAAAAAATGATTCCATTAACATTTTTTTGTAAGTGATAAATGATCCCTATTTTGAAAAAGATTTAAATATTCCTTTTTAAATATTTGTATAAACTAAAATAAATTAAAAAAATTACATTAAATAATTTCATAAGAGGATTGAAATATTCTTGAAATCATTTTTTGAAAACATCAATATGGAAGAACAAAGGGGTTTTGAATGAAGATAAAAATAAAATATATTTTTACTAAATATTTTATATTTAAATCATGAGTATGAAAATAGATGTGAATTAAGGGAAAAAATGTATTCTCATGCAATATCTAGATTATAAAATATTAAATGGGATTTTGAGATATATATCGTAAAATTGTATCATTAGAATTATGGAAAATCTGGACAAATGAGGAGATTATATAATAAAAAACATAAAACCTCGATAACATTGAAACTTAAGCCCCAAAAAGAGATAAAACATAATGACACATAAAATAAAACGAGAGTAGTTAAATTCTTGATATTAATATTCAAATTTTATGTATATACACCATATTTAATAAGATATATGTAAAACATTACATGTCTCCCTAGGATAACTAATCAAGAAGAAAATACATTACCTCTTTCATAACGATTTCAATCATAAGACCAATAAAAGAATAAAATCAAAATAAATATTAAATGTAAATTAAATAAGAATACTCACATTATAAAATGGTAAAAGGTAATTATATACACCATAATAATTAAATGATTTGTGATTATGGTATACATCTCCCAGAAATAATGGAGAGTAGAAAGCCCATACATTAAGCATCGACTAAAATCATAATATATTGATGAAAAAAATATAATAAATAAAATTCTATTAAATATATATTATTGAACTGTAATTATATATATATATCATATTATATATAATTTATAAAGAAATTTTATAACATGTTTATTAACAGTTATTTATTAAAATTAAACTTTAGGTAATAAATACTTTGTTTTCTATATATTTATTGATTTGGTAGGTTTGGCCCACTACTAATGATCATGGTACCATACTTTCCATAATTGTAAAAATTATATTAATATCGTATATATTCATAATATATGTATCTATAGTAATTCATTAACAATATATATAGAAAATGAAATACACAATTCGTGGAGATGGAAGGCCATACATACGCAGAAACATTGTTTCCATTTTATCGATGAATGATATTAAATAATGATAAATAATATATCTATGGTCCATAATAATTGATATGTCATATATATAACATGTATTCTGAAACATCAATAAATGTTACTTTTATGAAAATTATTCTTAAAAAAACACAAGACATTTTGATGTTTTAGACCACCAAACACACAAACGATATTATCGTATCCCACCATGGAATGAATTGTATGATTTTATATGAGATATAATGATTTTAAAAGTATAACTATCTTATTTCTATCATATTTTTTCCATTTAATATATCTTTATCACCATTCAATTAAAATAGATATAAAAAATAAATCACAATATTTTCTAGGGTGGTAGTTCACCAAACACATGAGAAATAATTTTTCATCCATTTTTATGGAAGTGTAGTTGTATTTTATGGAATCCCATTACTTTTTTATAAATTAATTCATGATTTATTAAATGAAAATAAATTTAATACATTTTTTAAGTTCGATAGTTATAGTGTATTTTTATATTAGCTACATTTCATAAAATTCTTAACATGGGATATAAAAACATAATTGAAAACATCGTTAAAATTATCAAATAAATAATCAGCCCTTAATAACTACATGGGATAATATGTAGAATCATATGAGAAATAGTTGAGCTATAAATCCCAGAAAGTTAATAAAAAATAATAAAAAATGAATAATTTATTGTATTTTATGAAATATGAATCATTAATTGATTTTGAATCTAAATTATGAATAATGGGTCATTATATGGCATGGTAACATAAAGAAAAAATTGAAAATATAGAAACCACATTTAACATGGAATAATAAACAATCGTATAGTCTAACCAACAAGAAATAATACCATTGTATAAGATTTCACGTGATCGATTATATTCATTCCCTAATCCCATGCATAATGTATTCTAAGAATAAATTCACACAATCTATTTGAGTGTTAAATAATTTTCGGCATGTTCAACACTTTTATATCATTTACAAGATAGACTGTTCCATATAGATCTTTCAAAAAAGAATATTTTTTTCTTAAAATAAAATTCCACTCTCAAGGATTATAGAATGATTACATGTTTGTTCCAAATTATTGGATCATAGGTATTTCTAGGGGAATACCATTTAGTTTAAATTTTTATTTTATTCATAATAGAAAGGATTGGAAATAGAAATTTGAGGTTAAATTTAGCGAGCATAACGACAATAATTAAGGATTCATACTATGGTTTAATGAGAGAGAAATAGGTATCATATATTTTTTTAAAAATTGGATATAAATAATTATGTTAAAAAAAATATCTCAACATTAGGAATTCTATATAAAAGGAATAAAATTAACAGTAATCTTGAATATAGAATATATGGAAGGGAATAATTATTAAATTTTGGTAGAGTAATTGCTAAGGTAAATGTTATAATTATGGAGGATAAGTGATCCCTCATCATTAGGATATAAATTAGATTGTATATGGAGCATTAAAAATCCATGAATAAATTTTGAGAATCAAAATGATATATTCAAATAAGGGTCTTGAATTTAAATTAGGAGTGAGTGTTCCCTTATATTTGATAGAGAGAAACATTGTAAAATTTTGTCAGCATAACTAGTAAGGATTAAAGTTCATCATATAGATTAATGAGATTAAAATTATCATATAATAACATTTAAAGATAAATTTATTTTTGTTGAATATGTGAAATCATACACAAACAATAATAAATTGATATTATATGGAATAACCTAAAAGTAGTGCTTGAATAAAATAAAGAGATCGGCATCCTTTAACTTGAGAGGCTTATTCTAAAAGTTTGGGCTGTTATTAATAAGATATTAACGAAACTTATGAGGACTATAGAGTATATATTGAATAATGTAGAAATCTTTCATGTTTTTTGAGAAAAGATGAATTGGATCAAAAGTTGTTTTACATAGGAAAAGATAGGGGAGTTCTTTATTTTTTCATAAAGTATTGGCTTGGACCATATATAATAATAAACATCATACCATGTTTCTCACACATATTTTATTGAATCTATATGTGGGTTTTATTATATATTAACTACATTTTCTGTAATCATTTGAATATTACCCTTGGTGACGTGGAAATGAGTTTTGTTTAAAAATAAATGAATATAAAACCTTATAATATAATATAGGTTATGGAGGATTCGTAATGTCATTATACAATAAATAATGTAACTTGAAAATAAATTTTTTTACGGGAAAAATATATTTGGTCTTGGAAACTATATATGGTATATATTAGATCTTTTTTGGGTTATTAATATGTCATAATAGACATAATACACTTATAGAGTATTCAATTTTTACTTGAAAATTCCATTATCTAAAAAAATATTAAAAAAATACTTTTGATAATTTCAATATTCTAATTATAAACATTATATTTCATCTATCAAATTAATTATACTAATACTATAAATTAAATATTAACATTAAAATCCTTATTTATAGGAAATTATAATTTTTTTACAGTAACAGTTTCTTGGTGCTTATAAAATTTAGATTTTTACATCATAAAATTATATTATCATTTAGGTATAATTAATAAAATATTTCAATTTTTTAATTTTATATAAAGAATTTTTTTCATTAAATTTATATATTACCCGAAATATAATTTAGTTTTTAACGTTAAAAATTAAAATTTTTACTAAAATAATTATTTAATCATTTATAAAGTAGTAAAGAAAACTTAATCATTATTATCTTGAAATTGAAATATATTTACTAACCCTATTAGGGATACATTGTTCCTAGATCATGTTAAATTATTTCTACCCTTAATTAACTTATTTATTTCATTTTACCATTGTAATGAAATATTTACTAATGTTATTGTTCACATTCTCAATAAAATTATAGTAATCTTATTAAATAGCATAAATTATGATGAATAAAAATATGGAACCAATTTTTTTAAAAATAATTTAAATATTGAAAATAATTTAAATTAAAATAAAACTCAAATGTGTGATGGAATGTTGTTTTCCATAAAATCAATTTTTAGTGAAATGATTATTTTACATTAACTCTATAACTAATAATCAGTATTATATGACTTTTAATTCATAATTATAAATATATATAATATAAAAATTTATTTAAATAATTTCTCATTATGGGTTATTTTAATTAATTATATTCAATAAATATAATGCATTTTAAATCATTTTTTGTAATAATGTGTATTAATGCTTAAAAATAAACATATATAAAAATCATGTACAATGATAATGAAATTGTAATTAATTTAATTAAAGATTAAAAAATAACTTATATGATACCCATAAATATATTTAAATGAATATTAATTCATTTATATGACTAATTTTATAAAAATAACTGCCAATTTAACATTACAAAATTATTTTTCCCAATTTTTGGAAAAATATATATTTTCTGTAAAATCCTAAATTTTTACCATTTGATAATTTAGATATGATGATATAAAAAATGGATATCATTTTAACAAATTAAATTTATGAATTTTTTAGAAAATAATTATAATATTATTTATAGAACACCAAATAAAAATATTTTTGAAGAAAACATGTTTTGATTATTAAATGGGCATAAATAAAACAATATATTAATTATTCATAATTAATTTTTCACTAAATTTATGATTAGAAGGATATATAGAAAAATTTCATTAATTATTAAATCTGAAACATATAATAAAATTTAATGGAATGTTAAAATGGTAATATTTAATTAGTTATTGTCTGTTGGGGAGTAGTATTTCATGTCAAATACACTATTGAACATAGCTTTCTCTTATAAAAAACAATGTGTTACATTATTCCCCGATTTAATAATTTTTTTCAATAAAATTTTAATATACACATGGTACTTAATATTTTGACATTTGAAAATATATTAATTTAAATTTAATTTCATAAAATGGGTTAAGGAATCATCCATAATTAAAGTTATAAAAGGATGTATAAAGTACATTATATAAGTATTTTTTTATGTAAGGGAAAGTTTTTGGGAAGTGAAAACATAAAAAAAAGTGAAAACTACCACCAATAAAATATAAGAGTTTTCTAGAGATTGTGTTCATGATATGTTTAATAATCATAAATCCATAGATCTGTTATAGGAAACAACCATCAATTAAATGAAATTGATATTAATATGACAATATTTTGGTTTAATTATTATATTACTAGAGTTGTGAAATTCATTTACAATATAGAATATAGAAAAAATATAATATCATTATTTCCAACGCTTTCATCGGGGCGCGCACGTCTGTCTTCTTGATTACGGAAGGACACGGTTTTGTTGCCCCGCATTCCCGCTTTCCGAAGGCAGACGACATCTTCTCCTTATTCAGGTATGTTTTTCCACGATCGAAATGAGATGATGAAATGTCGTTTCTTCTTTCCATGGATTCCTCCTCAGAACTCACCACCTAGTCGGGGTCCCCCTCGTAGATGTAATACATTGTTCATGAAACTATTCCTAGAACCATATCTTCTTTGACACCAGTTAATTCAAATTCTCCTATCGTGACATTCTGATGGTTCTAGTGAGGGAAAAAACTTCAATTAAGTGAGTAGTCATGTTGGGCATCACGGGCGTGTATGGACACTAGAGGGTGGGCATGTCTGTCTTCTTACCCTTGTTATAGGGCTTCTTGAGGGCACATAAGCCCGAGGAATCCCACATCAAACATGGTGAATCATATGCCATGGTCATGTATCTGAGGTTTTCCTCAGCTTCCCTTGTTTAACAGAGGGTATGCTGCAAGTTTAACATCCATCGGTGATAGATCGGGATGATCAAAACACTGAGTAGAGTGGATCAGATGGAGGAACCCCCTGGAGAGAACACCAATATTGGGGCCAACATGTGTGTGTCTTCCCGAATGCTTTGTAATCGAATAGGGAATGGGTGGCATGATGCCACTGGGATGTAGTGGCCTGGGTAAGATTTAGGTTGGGTGACGGAAGGTTTCATGAAGGGGATGGTAAATGATATGGAACCATCATGAGGACGACTATGGTTTTGGGTGTGAGCCTCGAAGAGGTTTCATAAGTATCCTCGTGGTAGGGAATCAATGTCCACATAGTTAATCTGATGACTTCTTACTGCCATTTGGGGTGTTCAACGGCTTACCGCTGATGAGGGTTTCAACAACGTACCACTGGATAGGGGTGTCAACGACATACCACTGATTGGGGATGTCAACAGCATACCAAATTTTAGGGATATCAACGGATTACCGCTGAATTTGGATGTCAACGGCTTACCACTGAATGAGGGCCCATGGTTTAACGTCATGTAGGACGGGGGCGAACCGACGTGAAAGGTGGTCAGAACTACAGGGTATTGGGATTGAACCTTATGGATACTTCTTACATACCTTGCCTTGGTAGGGATCTAAGACAATGTAGTTCTTGTGGTGGAATTCAGTGAACCGATGTGAAGGGGGTTAGAACGGCTGGCTGTTAGTGGGATTAAACCTCAGGGAGGCTTCTTACGTACCCTACCATGGAAAGGATGAAAGACCACGTAGGTCATGATGGGTCGGTGAACCAACATGAAGAAGGACCTATGGTCCAACAGAGGTTGGGGTTGAACCTCGTGGAGACTTCCTACGTACATAGCATGGTCAAGGATCAAAGACCTTTTAGTTCAGGTGGGTCGGTGAACCGATGTGAAGGGGGACCTGGGGTCCAATGGATGTTGGACTTGAACCTCATGGAGGGTTCCAACGTACCTTGTCTTGGCACGGATCAAAGACCTCGTAGTTCAGGTGGGTTGGTGAACTGATTTGAAGGAGGACATGGGATCCAATGGATGTTGGTCTTGAACCTCATGGAGGCTTCCAACGTACCTTGCCTTGGAAAGGATCAATGACCCCACAGATCAGGTGGGTTGGTGAACCGACGTGAAGGAGGACCTGGGGTCCAATGGATTTTAGGCTTGAACCTCATGGAGGCTTTGTATATACATTGTCTAGGGAAAGATCATAGACCTCATAGTTCAGGTGGGTTGGTGAACAAACCTGAAGGAGGACCTAGGGTCCAATGGATGGTGGGATTGAACCACGTGGAGGCTTCTTACATACCTTGATATGGCAAGGATCAAAGACCTCATAGTTCTGCTAGGTAAAATAACCTACTTGAAGGAGGACCTGGGGTACAATGGATGATGGGGATGAACCTCGTGGAGGCTTCCTAAGTACGTTTCCTTGGAAAGGATCAATGACCTTATAGTTCTGGTGGCGAAATTTGGGGCTTACGCTCTGAGGCAGCCCAAGGTAGATGTCATGGTCGGTGCCCCCTCTAAGAACACGTGAGTCATTCCCAGTGTGGTAAACAAGATATCGTAGAGACCTGACGATCATGTAGAGAAAGGTGGGTTCGTGGGAAGTGGAGTAGGGCTTACACGAATTTAGTATCCTAAAGAGGAAATAGGGGATTATTCATGGGTAGTGGCCTAAAGAGGATGGGGAATACTTCAGGATGGAGGCTCGATGGCGACAAAGCCCAGTGAGAGGAAGATATGGTATCGAAGAAAGGAGGGGAAGGGATGTTGCCTCTTGCACGAAAAGATAGGAGCTTACACCAGGGTGGTTTCCCTTTTCCTGTAGAAAAACACCAATCTGATAAAGAGGATATCATCCCCTATGAAATTATATCTCATCCTTGTAGAGAACAGTGGGCATGAAGAATGTCCAAGGTGGGGGAAACCCACGTACGACGTATGGGTCGATGCCACAGTTTAACACCATGTGCTAAGGACGATGGTTCTTGGCATTTTAACATCCTGAAACTCGGACGAGGTGGATTTACTCTACACCCCCAATGACTTACATAACTAGTACCCTATACTCCTTGGTGTAGAGAGGGTACAAACAATTCCATGGCTAGGGGGTTTCATGGACAAAACAATTTGGGGTCCATGTTAGCGTGGATATGCGATGAAGCATGAGGCGAAGCTACACATCGAGCAGTATCATCCAAGGGTATTTGAAATCGCATTGTGAAAACCGGGAAGCTCACATTGGAAATGGAATTGCAAAGCATAGGGGTTCATGGGCAGGGGCCTTGTGAAGTTCTGCTGCTCTATGTGGCAGAGGGCACTTGCGATGGGGTGTTCTTTGCGGAGTAGGGTGCCTCATCCTAAGAATACGGAATAGGGGCATATAAAATGTGCTTCATGAAGTGGAAATGGGTTCTCAAGGCTCTACTTTTCAGATAAAAGTTTCCTCACGAAGAAATATATCATGAATAATTGTGATTCACGATGTACAGTGATACTACCTTAGCATGTGGATGACATGTACGTGAAGGGTTTTTAAAGAATCATAAATGCCCCGTGATAGCCAGGGTCCCCTTGGGGATCCCCTTCCTTCGCAGAGACCCTTTGGCTCCACAAAAGGCATATCTCTCGAATGAGGGGGTTAAAACAATGCAATGGGAAGGCACTTCACAGAGCAAAAGTACCTCACCCAGCTCATAGTTCGTAGAGAAAAATGTGCTTCACGATTAGAGATCTATGAAGATAAATGGTTGTATGATCCTATGCAGGGTCTTTGGGGGAGGAAGATATTTATAAGTGAGGCGCACCGCGATGTAGAGATCTATTGGCATAAAGAAATATCTTGCTCCGCAGCGGGCTCACGAATTTCAAAAGTGCTCACGGAGCGTTATCACCTCCTTGATCCGCAGCGGCTCCGGAACGTCACATGTGGTCATAGAGCGTTACCAACTCATTGCTTCACAGAATCTTACGAATGTCAAATGCGGTTGTGGAGCATTTCCAACCCTTGCTCTGCAGTGGCTCAGAAATGTCAAATGCGTTCACGAAGCATTGCTGCCTCCTTGCTTCGCGGTGGCTGCTGGTGTGATTTGGGCACCGCCAAAGGTCTCCGCGAGGTAGCCCTTTGTGGATTCCTGTTTCTTCGTATTGTTCTCCTATTTTGGCTCCATCAAATTCCAACCCTCTTAATTAGAGCCACAGAAATATTGAGGGTCAAATTTTGAGGGTCAATCGCCAAAATCCTCAGTCGTTGATGAAACTATATCATGAAGGGGGCTCGGGAGGTGGATAGGTGTCATGCCGGTCGAGCATGCCACGAAGCTCAACAAAAAATAGAGGCTCTGAGAATCACCGATGTCCATCACCTATATAAGGGGGAGATGACCTCTCTTTTTTTCCTTTACCATCACCACGAAATTGTCTTTTTTTACTCTCGATTTGTGAAGCTCCGTGTACTCTATGACTTCTCTCCGCGAATTGGGTCTTCACTTCATGGTGCACAACGAGTTTTTAACTCCACGACAGTGCATTAAGATTTTTCACTTGAAGGCGTAGGCAGGACTCCGCAAACAATCTCCATGAATGCTCATCGCAAACGAGCTTCACAAATGAAATCGAAAATCATCCAAGTTCTAAAACTAAATGGATCATCCTGAAGCTACTGAGTGGGTTCTTGTAGATGCCGCCCAGAGGGGTGAGATGGAGAATAGTATGGGTCTATGAGAGTTAGTCTGAAGCCACTCTGACCATGATTTGTTGGTTGCGCTGCTATCGGAGAGCCAGAATAACTACCCACTGTGTAAGAGGCTACCTTTGTATGGCTTCGGGCTGAGTGATGTCATCTTCATCCCAGAAGCAAGTAGTGATGAACCAGCTTACTCTTTCAGGAGTTTGTTGTGCCATCTCCAATGGTTTAGGGTGGATGATGGCCATGCTCGAGAAGACTTCACACCCGTAGTTGTTGTCTTCCTATACAAAAAAATTAATAACGTCAATTGGAAGTTGTTGGATTCGGAGATGTATCCTTCTCTACACCACACGATACTGATGGCATCTTTTAGGAACCTATGTAATGGGTGGTCTGCTGATTGGGACATGCGCTGGGGTGGCAGTTTCAGAGATGATTGTCCCTGGGCCTACTAGGTAGGCGCATCGTGTGAGTAGTTGGGGGCCGAGCTGAGGAGAGTGGGTTTGTACGAGGCGGCTTGGGCCTCCCAATTTCACATATATCAACTAAAAAATCTATTGCTAGAGATTTTTAAAAAGTGGTTGTCGAGGACCAATACCTTCCATTTACACCCTGGGGAGGTTGGTATTAGTTTGTGGGATGTCCACCAGATTTTGGGGGTCCCGATACTAAGGGCCATGAATGTTGAACTCCTCCCTGTCATGAGTAAGTGAGAAGATCTGGAGAAGAATCCATGTCTGGAAGTGGTATTAATGGAGCTGTTTTCGGGAGAGGACAAAGAAGCAGTGAGAGATGTCCACTTTAAGAGGTGGTTAAAGAACTCCCTTATTTTCCTAGTAGACCGACAATTTCTGGTGAGGCCTCGAACTTTCCCGAAAGGGGCTTAATGGGAAAGGAGCACTCATATTGGTGGCTTTTGGAGGACAACCAGTGGAAGACCTGGGGGTTTAGCATTAGCACTGAGCTATAGCCAATACTCAGGCTGGAGGAATTTATTGTGGCCCTTATCTATAGTGGGATCCTGCCGGTGAGGGATACAACATGGGAGTACGCCCAAGAACATTTATCATGGAGTCCTTGTTGGTGATGGGTGGGTGAGTCAACCTAGGAATCTTGATGCTCACCAAACTATATAAGATGTTTTGGCATATCAGCGAGGGGAATAGGCCACCGAGGGTATGTGGGATATTCCACCTCATGTATGGGTGGATAGAAGCACATATAAGTGGGGTTTGAAAATACATGAACCCTATCTCTCCTCTGAGCTCAAACGTCCGCCCACTAATCCTGAATGTCGCGGGCATCTTTCCCTCCATGTTGACCACAATGTTTATATTGAACTGGGTGTGAAAGGTAGAAGAGTTCGATTTTCACCCGTTTCCATTTCCGACGGGGTTATTCACTGATGATGGCTAGGGAACATGAGATAGTTTGTTATATCTTATGGCGTTTTGAGGTGGATTCTTGGGGGAATGGGTGGACTGTGAGACCCTCTGTGAACCGTACACCCCACACCGGTTTTCAAGGAAATTATAGTCCATATATTGAATAACCTCGCGGGTCTATTTGGAGGTGTACCATGATGAACTCATGTGTGTGATGAGTCAGATGTGGCTCATGTTCACATAGGAAGAAGGAAAGATGCGGAATGAACTGGCTCTGCTTACCACTGTATTTGTGCTGGTGGAAGAGTATTCCAAAAGCTGGGAGGCCTTCTATATAGGGTAGATGTTGAAGCAACCTACTATTCGGTTCGGTGATGGAGAAACTCCCCAAGCTCAGGGTCGGGGCTGGAAGGCAGTGAGGGAATCCTAAGGTGGCGGGGAAGCCATGGTGGTGAGGCCCGCACCAGTTGAGGGTGGGGTATCTGCCATAGATCTAACGGTGGTAGTGGACCTAGCATTTCCAGAAGAACAGAGCCTTCCAGAGGTGAGGCCTCCAAGAGGATTCCACAGGATACCCACCCAGGCTCTGGGGAAGTGGCTTCACCATATAGACATGTCAGATAATGTTGTCTTCCCAGTGGCCTGAGACATTTGGGAAGTAAAAAAGGAAATTCATCGGCCCTGCCGAATTGTGACAGCACCTGAACCATCTCGGGATGGATTTACAAGTGATAGGCCCTATACGGGTCGACTTTGCAGTTCCCCAGGCGGTGGAGGAGTAGTATCTGGAAGAGCTAGATTATTTTGTGCATTCTTGGGGTTCCCCTCATCCAATGAAAGACATTTTCAAGGTGCTGTTGGGCCACACTACTCCCCCATAGTTTTCAGCCGCTGATTTGAGAGAGCACTTTCTTCTACTGAAAGAATCAGAAGATTCCTCCTAGGGGGATGAGGCTGGGAGACGGAGCCTGTTGGAGGAGGTCGAAGTTGTAGAACAAGACTCCGATCTTGGAGAGTTCATAGAGGCCTTTGAGTTAAAAAATATGAATCTCCCTCCTACAATACTTGCTTTGAATTCGTTCCGGAATCCTCATTAACATATGAACTGTGTAGGAGAGTCTTAAATACCGAACTCGTTCTCGGCCCTCAGTGGATGTAGATGCAGGACCATTGGGATCTACGCCTGTTTTCACATTTATTTCTACATCCTTTAGGTCTAGGATACCTGAGGCGACCCCTCTATATTTTTCAGACCTTCCGACCATATACGGGTAGGCCATGATTTGGGGTCCTCTTGACATCAAACCAAGACTGAGTCCAGGAATTTGATCTCTATAAGTCCCCTCTTCCAATTATATGACTATCATACCCAAACCATTTTTACTGAAATCCATGTCCTTTTTTGGCGCATACAATTATACAAATGGTGTGGGTCTCCTTGGAGAGGTTGGTTGAGGCTTTCTACCACGTCCTTCCCTAGGGAGTGCCGATGATCGTGGAGGTAGAGCACCAAACCAAACAAGTGGCGGTGCTCTCGATCACTGGTGGGACTACTAGATGGGATGAACCTGAGATCATTGAGGTAGGACATGATGATAAGGATCAATCAGATAGTCGAGGTCCCACCATGCCCAACCAAACACAAGACATGGACCCTACTGAAGAGTTCCTGGGGGCATTCCTTGCGTATGAGCCCACCAATCTTGTGGACTAGGACGAGAAAACATCTGATGAAGAGGATAGAAGAATAGGTTGCCACTGATTATTGATGCGGATCAAGCGCTTCATTGATGACAACCCCCAAGAACTATGGTTGGATGATATGGATAGACTTTGCTCGCAACTTTGAAAACTGTGTGCTGGGGGAGTGGATGCCCATCGTCACCACATGCTCATCCGAGGTCTTATTGATGAAAAGACTTGAGATTATGATTGTGGCCTCAGTGTGGGCTGACAGTGGAGGAAAGTGGTAAAAATAAACGGACTCCAAGAGGCTGAAGATGAAGTTCAACAGCTGCAGGCCCGGGTGGTTGAGCATTCTGCTTCCCTTGACGCGCAATCAGATCTCATATCACAGCTTATAGCTCAGTTGGTAGAGGCCGAAGAGGGCATGAAGCAAGCCAGTAAGGAGATGAACATCATTCAGACTGACGTTGATCGGGCCCAGATTACGACCGATGAATTACACCCCATCTCTACCGAAGAGGAGAGGGAGCTGAATAGGAGGCCGGAACTCTTGGATGCCACCGGCCAGAGGGTTTCCGATCTGCTTTTCTCTTTTAATGAGGTCAACCCGTCCATGGGGGGAAACTCCCCTTAGGTACTGCAATGATTACTAACCCTCAAAAAACCATTCATTCTTTGATCGTTTGATGTCATAGCTGACATGTGTTCTATTATTTTTATTGGTTTATTGAATTCTTGTGACATTTGTGGAGCATCTAGCAATCATTCCCTAAGCTCACGACAGTCGGGGCCGATGTGAGAAACAAGGGATGATCACTATATCACCCCCATCAAAATTTAATAGTGAAATCCAAGGTATGGGAATCCAGTATTTGAACAACCGGCATGGATTCCCAGGAGGAAATGGGATAAACCAGACAGGTTAAGGAAGCACTTAGAAATGCTGAATTACCGTTTTCCCAGTTTTCTCTTTTGCATGAGATGGGTAACACCAGGGTCACTGGAATCAATCTAAACACATGGGAATGGAAGGTGTGAATCATGATACCTATGATTCGAGACAATGTGCAGGTGTCATGACAAAAATGAATAATGGTTGACCAAATTCAAAACACAGTATCCTTATTGTGTTAGCCTGGAATGGTGATATAAAATTAGGGCCGACCGCATACCACATTCAAAACAGGGGGGTTGACTCAAAATGTCATCTATTAGACTTCCATATCATTGGCCTAGGACAATAGGTGGGCCATAGGCTGAGCATCCATACTGATGGGGGATCCCTTAAAAATGAAAGAGGATGAGGGTCCGAATAAGGGGAACACAAATCTTAGAATTTGGAGTGATGGTTTGTTCGAACAGAATACAACACTCTCGAAATTATTCAACCATGGTGGAAACACATTAGATGGGTGCATCAGTCTGATCATGGAATATTCCTACTTTTATACATGACATCTATGGCGAGGGAGATGTCTCTTCCAAATGTCATCGTGGGGAATCCCGAACATGTTCAGGGAAAAGATGCAGTTACATGGTTCCCCACAAGGGGTCAGTCCAGGGGGCCAAAAATGAGGAGGAATAGAATTTATGATTCTTCGGGCTCGTCTTGAGGAGAAATGTATGGGTGCCTCTACGTATCCCATGAAGATGGTAATCAAGACATACATAGTTCTGGAAGATGGTTCTTAGTTTAAGGTCTTAGAACTCAGACCATGGATTGGTAAGAGGTGCGGGGGACACATGGTAAGGTTATTATGAAACTCGACGTGAATGAGGACATAATTATAGATTACCATGTGTTCCTTGGGGAATTTTTTAGGTCATGGGACAGAACAAGAAAGTTAGGCTGGGCCCATGGGGATGTTCTGGGGCATTTCTATGTATCTCGTTAGAATGAGAATCAAGAAGAATGTAGTTCTAAGGGGTGGCATGGTATGTTAATGGTTATAGGGATAAAAGGAGTGTGCAAGTGTGGCCCTCTCACTAAAAGAAGTGTAATTTGATAAATATTGTTTGTCCTTTAAGGAGAATGGTTTTTTTTCTTTTTTGTGAAAATACAGGCCTAGGATAGCAGGTTTTGACATAACCACAAGAGCCAAGCCAAGTGCAGGTGCAGTTAAATGGTATGAACTGTGACGGATAAAAAACATGTTTTCCCCATGAGTGAGGACATCACGATAATGTGCCAGTGTTCATCATGCAGCTAGGATGATAATGTCACGGTTTGCGGTCATGTGATGGGACTAGGCAAGCATTTTAATGACATGCAGCATAGACGTAGTAGAGACGAGGCTAAAGGGGGGATGTGCACGTTGGAAGAACACACAACAGATGTGAATGAGGAAATAATATCATACCACACCATACGTGATCCCATGAAAGGAACCTCGGGCCAAGGGGTCAAAATAGAGATAAGAAGGTAAGAGGTAGGAGAAACTAGATCCCAATTGAGCTGGACCTGAAAACAATATGTCTAGGTGTTCTTACGTATCTCATGAGGACACGAATCAATCTATATTTATTCTCACAAAGGGAAATATTAAAAGATCATAGATTAATGTATTAGAACTCGGACCCTAGAGAAGAAGGATCATACCAAATAAAGGCATACCTTAACAAAATCCTTAATCCTACTTGAGTCGAACTCGGTGTAAGAAACAAGGGTGGATAGGGTATTCATAATACGTGAAATACATGCAAAGTGGAAACTGGTGGAGCCCCAAAAGATGGCCTTATCGAGGATTTTTCCTCCTAACGTGTTGATGTGCACTGAGGAATAGTACTTGGAGTTTCAAAATTCTACTTGGACATGATGAGGTGGAGAAGGATGTGAATCATGTAACCGAAATTTTTTGATTAATGGGGTTAGTGTAACGATGGAGGATGGCTACTGAACGTGTTCGAAACACAACATCCATACCATGTTAGTCTGAATTGGGGACAATCAAATGAGAATCGGCCTCAGACCATATTCGAAACATGAGACCTGTATCGATTTGTTGTCTAAGACCCTAGAGGACGTGGGCCCGTAATGATTGGAGAGACCACAGTCCTAGACTTCATTCCATTTGGGGGTCCCTTCAGGTTTGAAAGGTGATGGAAGCACTAATGAAGGGGAACATGAAGCCTGAGAAACATGGGAAAGCCTGTCCGAGTAGAGTTCGACATTCCAGGTACTAAACCAGACTACCCTTAGGCACATTGGTGAATCACTGAAGAGGGCCGAGGGGATCATCATGAGAGAAATGGACTTGAAAAGACATTGATAGAACAAGGGCATGGAAAACTCCTAAGAGGGAGAGGTAAATGGCACGGTTGTTACAACACTCGACGTGAGTGAGAACATAATCCCATACCACAACATATATTACTCTCTTTAAGGAATGTGGGCCAAGGGGCCCAGAAAATAGGGACAACCCTAAGAGATGGGGCTGGACTCGAAGCTGGGATG
The DNA here is from genome assembly GCA_963277665.1 of Viscum album. Taxonomy (NCBI): domain Eukaryota; kingdom Viridiplantae; phylum Streptophyta; class Magnoliopsida; order Santalales; family Viscaceae; genus Viscum; species Viscum album. The sequence goes on from OY728138.1 coordinate 900,639,444, forward strand.
TTTGGGAGGTCCTACATATCCTATGAAGATGGGACTCAAGACACACGTAGTTCTGGAATCGCATATAGGGGTAAGATACCATAATATTGGGGTTGTACGACATGACGAGTAACCCAGTGTGAATGAGGACATAATCCCATACCACACCGTACATCCCTAAATAGGAACTTGGTCTGGGGCCTGAAAAATCCAAGGGTCCTGAGGATGGGCCTCGGAAGAGAAGGCCCGGCCAATTCTTAGTTTAACGTCTTGCATTGAGGACAATGAATGGGGTAAGATACCCCAATCAAGGGAGGTGTACAGTGAGACGAGTACCCTGACATGAATGAGGAAAAAATCCTAAACCACAATGTACAACCCTGAATAGGATCTTTGGATCGGGTCCTGAAAAGGTCAAGGCTCCTGGGCTAGGCCTTGGATGGGAAGGCCTGGTCAATTTGACATTTAACATCTTCCAGTGAGGATGAAGAAAGTGGTAATATACCCCCCAAAAAGGGAGGTGTACGACGCGACCTGTAACCCGACATTAATAAGGATATAATCCCATAACACATCATAAAAACCTAAATAGAAACTTTGGTCTTGGGCCCGAAATGGCCATGGGGCCTAAGGCTGGGCCTCTGATGGGAAGGCTTGGTCAACTCACAGTTTAACATCTTTTAGTGAGGACTAAGAAAGATTTAAGATACCCCAAACAAGGGATGTGTACGGCATGATGAGTAACTTGATTTGAATGAGGACATAATCCCATACCACACCATACATCCCTGAATAGTAACATTGGGCGGGGGCCCAAAAAGGACAAGGGGCTTGAGGCATGGGCTCGGATGGGAATCCATACATCCTCTTGTGCGGTTACCGCCTCATCACAAATCCTAAACCCACATGAGCAGTGTTCGGTGTAGGAAAAAAGGAGCTGGTCTCGGCTCTCCCTGTCATATGGGGGTCTAATATCTGGCATTGCCCAAAAAGAGTTCTTCACTTGGAGATACACTGTGGTAGAATGAACACTACACTCAATGTTTGGGACATCTTGGGGTGGTTTTAATGATGCATGATAGTTGTTGATGATGTTCGAAACACAACGTCCATATAGTGACCTGAAATGGGAATAAAAAATGAGCATCAACCACTGTCCATATTCGCAATGCAGGACTTGTATCGGCTTGTTGTTCAACATCTTTAAGGGTGTTGGGTCGATGTGGTTGGGGAGACCGTAGGCCAAGAAACCATAACATTTGTGTGCCCTTTTAGATGAGAAAGATGGTGGATTCTAAATCAAAGGAGTGAGTGAATCATTGATGTACCCATCTATGAAAGTGGTGAATGTCTCTAAGGAGCGGGATTTATGTTTGGATCAAGATTATCTTGACGTGAATTAAGGAAAATTTATACACCCCATCATATGTCTTGAGCAGTGGGGAATTCCTAGCATTTGGGTTGGGCCAACAGAAAAAATTTCAGGGTGTTTCTATATATCCCATAAGGATGGGAATCAAGTCGTACATAGTTCTTGAAGGCCAGCAGTTTAACGTCATATAGTGACGAGGTGGGAGGATAGATGAACGAGGAGTGTCCACATGGTGCAACCATTTTAATCCTAGAATGAGTGGGGATAATAAAGCCTGCACCATATAAAGCAAGGATCCCCCGAGAGAATTATAACCATGGGGATAGTTAAAGTGAAGGTTTTGTGGCTTGGCTCAAGATGAAATGATTGAGCGTTTCTACGTAATCCATGAAGATGTAAATCAATCCACAAGTAGTTATAAGGGAACAGTTTAACGTCTTGAGGGATAATTCATAGTTTAACATCGTGCGAGATGTTATACAGTTTATAGTCATGTAGGTCCAAATAGTTCAGGGTCATACTGGACCGAATAGTTTAGGGTCATGCGGGACCATCCAGTTTAAGGTCGTGCATGACCAGTAGGCTCAAGAAATGTTTTTCATAAGGAACATGGCATTGGTGGGAGGTTTTATATTCTAACCATACATTTTCACCCGGTATTATACACCATTGGAATAAACCTTGTGAATTATGTTAGGTCCTTCCCATTTGGGCTCCAAATAGGGTGGTTTCTTGCAAGGGGTCATGGTGTCCGGAGGGCCAAAACCAAGTTGACTTGAGGGAAAGAGAGTAGACAATTTCCCTTGTTGAACACCCTAGATATCTTGTTTTTGTGCCTTTATAGATTGTGCAGAGCAAAAAACCTATTATCTTCAAGTACTTCCAATTCAGCCAAACGAATTTTGGATACCTTATCTGGCCTCTGCTGGTCATAAACCATTGTGCGTAATGAAGGCATCTGGATCTCAATGGGCAGGACGACCTTAGATCATTATACTAGGGAATATGGGGTCTCCTAGGTAGAATTACAATTTGTCATCTGATAGGCCTAGAGGGAATTGGGGAGCTTGTCCAGCCAACTCTTCTTGTTTTGAAAAACCATTTTATTCAAAATGTTAGAGAGTGTTTTATTGAAAGCCTTGATCTGTCCATTCACATATGCTTGGTAGTAGGAGGAATGGTTCAAACAGATGTTTTAATTGGCATACAACATCTTCAACTCATTTTCACAGAAGTTAGTGATGTTATCGATAAGGATGGAGAGAGGGACTCCAAACGGGGATATGATATTGGAGCTCACAAAGTCGATGACAGAACGTGCCTCAGCTTTCTTGAGTAGAACTACCTCTTCCCACATGGAAAAGAAATCTGTAACGGTCAGGATGAATCTGAACTTGAGAGTTGTCTCCAGTGGATATAGTCCCACAACATCGAGTCCCCACACCGCAAATGGGCAAGAGTACTTGGTGGAGTGGTGCAGTTATAGAATCTGAGGCATGAAGTTAACATGAATTTGGAATGCATGAAATCTCTTGGAAAAGAAGATACAATCATGGATCTTGGAAGACCAGAAGTACCCAAGTCTCCAAATCTGGTGGGACAACTTCGGCCCAGCCTACTGAGCCCCACAAAAACCAGCGTGAAACTCATACATGACCTGAGAAATCTCAACTCCTTGGATGTAATGAATGATAACACCATCAAACCCTCACTTGTAGAGGATCTTCTCAATACTGTGACCACTATGGGGGGAATCTACATTGAACGGCATCAGATTCGCTCGTGCTCGGCCCGATCAACTGGGAGGTAATCCTTTTGTAGATACATGACAATGGGGTATCTCTATTAGGGGGTCTCTTCAACCACTACATCTGTGGAACATGGGGGTCATGACGAGGAGGATCTAGTGGTAATATGGCTTAATCACAGGTTTTCATCATCATTTTGGGTGACGGGAGTAATGAATCTCCGATGTGCCACATGTATAATAAAATCATACTATTCGGGTTCTATAAGTGATGCATCCAAGCCAGCCAGGGGATCGGCTCGACCACTATGATATCGAGGGACATGAGTAACTTCCATCCGAAATGGAAAATGGGCTATTAGCTAGAGGGTGAATTCCAACAGTGGTACGAGCTCTGTATTTCAGACAACGTAATCACCTTTTATTTTCCTGATGACTAGTTCATATTCCCCTTTCATAAGGAAATGGTGCACATCAATCTCGAGGTCCAGCTCGAGGGCACTAATGAGGGCCTGATAGTATACTTAATTGTTGGTGCAACCTTCTAACAACCAAAATGAGTATGAAAGAATTGCTTGTGCTGGGATAATATATACAATACCTAGGACTGCTTTGTTGAGTATGGGGTCATTGAGCTCCCAGCTGGTGGGGCTCCGAGAGGCACCATCAATGTGCACCAGCCATCATGGGATGGAATGATCTACTAAGAGGATTGCCTCATTGGGAAACTAAAGGTCCACAGAATGGTCCACGAGGGTTGGATGGGTAGTAAGAAAATCTTCCAGTGCTTTTCCCTTGATAGAATTCTGAGGGGAAAACCTGATGTCAAACTGGTGGATGATTATCGTCCACCATGCAAGATAGTCGTTCAACATGGGGCAGTTCGGAATGTACTTTAGCGGGTCTACCCAAGACACCAGAAGTACCTCATGGTGTTGCAAGTGGTGACACAATTTCTGTACATCAAACACAATTTCAAGTCATCTCTTTTCGATGGGGGTGTTTCTTGTCTCCGTAACGAGGAGCATGCAGTTGAGGTAGTAGATATTGTTTTTGTCCACCCATTATTATTTTGTATGAGAAGGGAGCCAATATATTATTCCAGGGCAGTCACATACAAGATCAGTGGATTTCTGGAGACAGGTGGCATCATGTCCAGAGGTTGGAGCAGATATTGCTTGATTTCCTTGAATGCAGTCTGGCACTCTTCATCCACTTCGTAGGCGGAGCCTTTCTTCATTAGCCCAGAAAAGGGCTTACACTTTCTAGCCAGATTCGCAATCAATTGGAGTATGTAGGCTAAGTGGACTTGGAAACATCGAAGCTCCTGAATATTACTCAAGGGAGGCATCTGGCTGATGGCCATGATATTCTTTGGGATGATCTCAATGCCCTGGTACCTAACAACAAAGCTAAGGAACATCCCATAGGTGACCCTGAAGGTACATTTCAACGGGTTCATCTTTAGTTGGTGGGAATGGAGGAAGCGAAACACATTCTCATGGTCCTTGAGATTATCCTAGTTATGGAAATATTTAACCACCGGATTGTCCACAATGAATTCCTCCAATGTCCCAAGGATTGGATTGAATATGCGGTGCATGGCCCACTGATAGGTGGAACCTGCATTATTCAGGATGAAGGGCCTAACCTAGTAACAGAAATTACCTTGGGGATCCTTGAAATCTGTAGACTCTTTGTCCTTGGGGAACATTAGGATTTGGTTATATCCGAAAGTACCATCCATGTAGGAGATGGCTTGGATCCCAACCGTAGCATCGATCAACAATTCTTTAAATGTAAGGGGAAAATCATCCTTCATATAGTGATAGTTGGGGTCTCAGAAGTCGATGGAGACTATGATCAGTCTATTCTTATTCCTAATTGGAACAATATTGGCTAGCCACAAGGGGTACTATAAATCCATGATAAAGTTGGCTATAATTATTTTGTCAACATCGCCCTCGACCATGGCATTGTGAGAAAGGTGCATCTTTATGGGAGGATGATTGAACCCATGATGATTTGATGGAAGACCGAGGTGTTGGATGGATACCTAAGGATCTAGTCCTAACGTCAGTTCATAGCTCTAGGAAAATACCTCACGATGCTGCTTCAAGAAATCTATGTACCGCTGCTGCTCCTCGAGGGACATCACGACACAGATCAATGTGGGTCTCGGGTCTACCTTGCTACCAAGGTTCACATGTTCTAGTTCATCGACCGTGGAAGAGACACCCTCTTCAAAAGCAGGTGGAGCATCCTCCAGATCCTCTTCTTCACTTGTGGAGGATGTCTCTTTAGTGGGAGGTGCTTCCTCTTGGTCGACAGATCCCGACAGGAGGCTATTACTAGCCTGGACAACTGTGAAAAGCATATCAGGAGATTTACGTGCTGCTGAAACTATAGAAAGGAATGTGGTCGATCTGATCCCATTTGTTCTTTGGCCCAAGGGGCCACGCTTGATGATATCAAAGCAATAGTGGTTCATCAGCTGGAGTTGGTTAATCCCAACCTGGTGAAATAGACACGTATGACGTACTGCCATTTCCATGGGGTGGACATCCCGATACCGTACTGGGGTAGGAGGATCAGGGATCAACTAAGCCTGGTTTGTGTAGGAGTGTGAGTTTATTTTCCCCTATCACATGGATTTGGTAATATGATTCCATCTTATTCCAGAGAAAACAAATAATTTCCACATGTCGGGGGTTGTGGCCTCAAATCGACTGATCAGGAAGACATAGGTGTCATCCGGACCTACCTAGGGGTTAGTTGCGACTGCGAAAGGTTCGACCTCACTGTCCTGAATCTGCTTGTACTTTCTCTTATAATAGTCAATGTTTAGGTAACATGATTCAAAAGAGGCTAAAGGAGACGCATCAACTTAGAGCATGCATAATAAACCATTTAGGGAGTACTTTTGGCACAGGTGATACGACGAGGGGATCTCTGCATGTAGGTGGATCCATGGTCTTCCCATCAATTCATTTTACGCGGTGTCCTGGGAGACAACCATAAACTCGGTGCTGGAAACTAGGATGTTAAAATGAGTCTTCAAGTCGATCTTGCCGACTAGGGTCTTCTCAGCCCTATAATATCCCAAGATTCTTAAATCAGAGGGATTCAATTCATCTTTAGATAAGACCATCTTCATCGGTGTCCATGTCAGGATAAGGTTGATCACGGAGTTGGTGTCAACAAGACAGCGGCGAACCTCCATGCTGTTAAATTGGATGGTAATGTAAAGTGTCTGAATTTGACCCTATATGGGATAACCTTTATCAATCCAGAGAATGAAATGATGGCCTGGCATTCAGCGTTCTCAACCGCTACGACCTAAAAGGCTTATGCAGCTGCTACCATCATCTCAAACTGGAGGGGGCTTCATAAAGCCTCAATGATGGCCTCGTGCATATCTGACTATATATGAAGGGCCTCGAGGATGGAAATTTTCGTTAGGATGTTGACTCTATGCTTGAGGACATCATATTTATGAGTTAAGAGTGATCTTCTATTTGTAGGAGGCCGCTCTGTGATAGGAGGCAAGGTGGGCCCTACTGGTTGGACCGACAAATGACTGGTGTTGGGAATATCCCACTACTCAATAGTCAAATCCCACAGAGTATCTACCAGATGGGGACCGAATGACTGAGATAGGCTTATAGTGGGGCATGGCTCGTCACGACATGGTCGAGGTAGCTCAACTTGATCCAATAGCACAAACGGTGGTGGAGGCGGGCTAGAAGACACTAGATGAAAAGGCTTCACGTGCTGAGCTCTACGCTAGGCCTGTTGTATAAACTCAGTGGCCTTTACATCCTGGCTAGAGGTTCCAACTTATGCTCCTAGATGACACATATGGAAACAACTCCACCTATTTTGGCGTCAGCTAGGAACGTTGGGGAGTTTCGTCAGGCCCTCCCCAACGTCGAGTTTCATATAGGGGTTTACCAACTCCATGATGTTAACTGAAGCGTACCATTGACTATCACATGAAGATTCATACACTACTGGGTGGATCCAGGGAGGAATCCCCATCTTAGGGGGCATGTAGTCACTGAGAGTGTGGGACGACTATAGAACTGGTGGAGCGCGCGGCTTTTCCTTGCACCATCGATTCTTGTTCTTCTGGGAAGAGGTCAGCTGAGATGATGCAGAAGTGGAGGTCATGGATTTGGAAGGAACCAGATGATTCAATAATGCACAGATGACACCATGGACATGGGAAACCATTTTACAGGCCATTCAGTCATCATACTTCTATGACTCACAGTTAGAAACCTGCTTCAACTCGTCGTCATCGTCGCTTTCTCTATCCGACCTTACGAAGACACCTGCCACATGTGTCAGGGCAAAGTCCAACCTATCTTTTTTTTATCGTCCTAGTATTTATGATAGTATTATAACACATATCACTACTTTAGTGTGTTCCCTAGAATCTGATGATAGGGGCAGTAGTTGGGCGATTAGTGAGATTCGCCTCTTTCGGCCTTCTACACTCGGGAAAGTGTACAATCACCTGCTCTATGGTGCTACAGAAGTAACCGAAGACCAAAATCTAATTGAACGAGTAGGTACAGTTTCTCTTTTCCAGAATGGGGGCCCTTGGAGCCTGACCCTAATGAGGATATGGAGTAGCCTACTGAGGAGGTGGACCCTGAATGTCCCACATGGGCGATGGCGGCACATTACGTGGGGGAACCTTCCGATTCTAAGGCGGACACTGCTGAGCCGAAGGCTATGCATATGGTGGAGGGCCTCTGCCATTCTCCGGGGTTGGTTCCACTAGTAGCAATTCTAGTTTCTTGGGGGATTTTATTTGGGCCACTATGGCAGGATCGTCTCTCGAAGCCCACCTCGCTGGAATTACAGGGGGCAACAGACGTGCCTTGATGGCCTATTGCTGGGCATTCTCTAGGTGCTGGGACTTATCAGAGAAGTCTCGGAATCCTCTAGCATAGTTTATGGTGATCACGGAAGGAACCCATTCCGTCTTGACGTTCCCTACGCAGATCGTCAGTAATTGCTTCTTAGTAAGTGGCATGTCAAGGGAGTATGTGATCCCTTTCCCATGGGTGATAAAGTTTGTGACTATCTCATCAATCCTTTTATTTCACTTGAATAGGATAGAGATGCTTGGTTTCTGGGTGGTGGAACATAACTAGTAGAGGAATTTCATACGAAGGTCATCCCTACTGGTTACGGATCCGACGGGGAGCTGGTTGTACCAGACCAATGTCAGCCCCTCCAATGTCTGAACAAAACAGCAGAGCTTAGTAGCCTCATGATGCGTTGGAGTCCCTAACATGGTCCCACATCGTGAGTTGATGTGGGACAGGTGCTGTGGCTGGTCTCCTGTATTTTTAATGGGGGATAAGGTGGGATTCCCGAAACCCGGAGGTGCCAATATATCGTCCACCCATGCCAGGTATGGCTTACCATCAGGTGGGATTGTCGCCTTCTACATTTCCAAAGCCTCAAGGCGGGCTATGAGTGCCCCCATAGGATCATCTGGGTAGGGGTACCTATCCTGATGGGGATCCCTATCCATGATTGCATTGTCAGTTTTTTCAATACATTAAACAGGCTCAGCGACTCGTGGAGCGGCTGGTGGGGTCACCCATGGGGTAGTTGGGGGAGCCAGAGTAGGGTCCCTTGAATTTTCATTCCATTCCAAAGGTTTTGGAGAGACATACCATGCCATTTTTATGTGATCTCCAGCCTCCGTACTGCCTACCGGAGAATTATGATTAGGGTTTCCTGGGGGTATCTCACTGAGGGGAAGTTGTTCCTGCCACTACTGTACTAGCCAAGTATTTTCGTTGTTCGGTCGCAGCTCTTTAGCGCATTCAGCAAAAAGGTTATCGACCGAATTCTTCTTCTCAACGAGTTTTTGGAACAATGTGGCCTTCTCAGGGTCTCCCTCTGTCTTCTTCCCTGAGTACAATGGGTCGAATTTCTTGACAACTCTGACGTGCGCTTTTCCCATATTATAAATCTTACTGAGTACTAATGCGTCGGTGGGAATAGGGAGACAATGTTGGTTCCTCTATTGATAAGTTATCCTCTATGATGGGTACAATCATGGTCACATGCCCTTGGGGTAGGGGTGGGGGTGGGTAAGTCTCCATCGAGAAGCTCCAGCTCATCCTATTTTTCCACTAGATCATCCATGTTGATTGTGGCCCTTCTAGCAGGCATGTCTTGGATATCGCCTATTGAGTCAGGCTGCCGCTGGATAGGACTAAAGTATAGGGTAGAATCCTACCCCTAACCATGGATTTACACATTGGGGTATCCTCCTTGATAATTTTGTGGAGTACCTTGATACATTGAACAAATTGTTGTAGGAGGGCCTTACGGCGACCTGGTGACTTGGGGCATTGGGCCATATGGAGTGTGGCCAAATCGACCAGATGACATTGCTAATTGATGTCTTCAAAATGTGCTTGGATCCTGGGTTGAAACACTCACCGATGAAGAAGACTGAAATTGGATTCCCAGAGGTTGTAGTGAAAACACTCAACCACCTCTGAGGTGAGGGATTTCAGTATGTAGAATTTATTTGCTACCATGGGACAGAACTTTTCAGGGAAGTGGTTCACTATGAGGATGTTCTATAAAGTCCTTAGCTTAGATTCTGGGTATGACCCTTGATTTCCACATTCTTCAACTAGAGGTGGTTGAGGAACTAGCATCAGTACTGAGGCAGACCATTGAGACAGAAGGTTGGCCGATGGAGAGTACGGCGAGAGGGTTGATGGGTCGCCGAATCTCATGATGTCCTCGGAAGAGTGTAGCAACCTGGACGCCATGCCGTGGTAAGATGGGCTGGCGGACACAATTTCTGTCTCAGAGGCTAGGGCTACCGGTGATAGTCTGTGATGCTTCTCACCCACAGTTGATCCTATTAATATCTCTCTGTGATCTTTTGTCGAGGTAGAGAATGATTCTGGAGAGGATGGTGGTGATTGCATGACTGTAACCTATGTGTTCGCTAGATTTTCATCCTCCTAAATATACCTGCGGAGGGAGGTGGGAATCCGATTGACCTCACATTCCGGGAGCACCAAGCTGATGCACCTTGTTACTACCCCGACCCATGACCCGGATGTGCAAGAGGAAGGTTTCTGTGCTAAGTCATACTCCACCTCAGAGTCTGAGAAGCATACAAGTTTGATCTTTGTATGGGGCTTCCCAAGTTTCCTCTTATGATGGTGACGACCTACCTTCTTGCCCTTGGGAGGCTTCTCAAGATAGGGTAGATTTCTGGCATGAGGTCCTTCGGTCGCACTAGTCCTAGGGCGGGGAGGGTTTCCATCCGAGAAAGTTGGGGTGCGAGGAGCACTAGGATAGATGTTAAAGGGGACATTGGGAGGATCTCTATGGGTAAAAATGGAGTGGGTAGGACCTCCACTGGAACCGGAAATAGCATGGGGAGGACCTCCATGCTTGTTTCCCCGGGCGACCTCAGTACGTGGATGGTTCTTGTACCGGTCTAACAGAACATGGGCAGGACCCCCAAGGTCGGTATGGGTGGAGCGAGGCTGGACTTCACCCCTCTGGTCACCAAAGTGAGTTGGACTGAAAGGAGGTAGGGAGGACACCCATGTTGAAGAGAGGCCGGATGGGCAATGTCCTGACATCCAAGGTCAGGGGTAGGAGGAATGAAACCATACCAAGTGTATTGGGAATGGGAGAGGATTCTATGCCGAGGATCTCTATCGCGGGGTAGACCCTCATTTGGATTGAGGGTGGCATAGGGCAGAACGCCATGCTGAGTCTCAAAGAGGTTAAGGCCCATGATTTCCATGGTAGTTGTATGGGGAGGTCCTCTGTACTGGGTGACATCACTGTGGGTAAGTTTGTGGTGGCCACTGCTTATGTCAATGACCAAGAGCATCGACCCAGCCTTTCCGTGGGAAGTTGGGGCCTCGATCCTAGTCGAGCATATAAGAACCCCTATTCAGGGTATGTAGGGACAAGATAGTATGTGTCAGCAGTGGCTCGGGCCACAACAGCTGCTGATGTTGATACCCCTTAGTGGGTATCCTCCTCAGCTTGTGCCTAATGCTGGTGTCAGGTCAGACAAACCAGGGTCAGTGGTGCAGGTACGTCGCCTACATGCTCCTCTTCTGGAAAGATCCGGCGGTGGAACTAACGCGGTTGGGTGGGAGCCTTTGCTGGGAACCCCTAGAATGGGACTCTGACTGGGCTGGGCCGGAATTCACCTTCCTCATCAGCATAAGGAAGGGAGTCTTCAAAGTGCTCCAGGGACAGGCTCCCGAAACAGTTGTATGTCAGGGTGGGGGGAAATGGATCCATTCACATCCCTTAGGGGTGGCGTTGGCAACGAGGTAAAGATGCCTCCAGATCTAGGTTGGCCATATACCAGGTTGAGATTACTCCCTCCTCCTTATAACGACACATGAGGTCACTGATTATCCACTATTGAATGACCTCGGATGGGGAGAGGGGGCGTGGGTTCCCCATGGTCGTAGACGTAGAGGTCGTCCTGTAAGACGAGAAGCCACATGGAACGACCGTGTTGGCGTTTCCCCTCCCCTGTGTAGACGGGCCAACTATGATCGCATCCTTAGAGTAGCAACATGATTCTTGAGAATTAAGGTCATTAACTCATTGGTGATAAAAGAAAAAGTAATAGACGACCAATTCACTAGTGCCATTCCGTCTTCCATGACCAGTAAGAGGGATCCATGCTGGCAATGTCTCGGAACGGGATGTCCAACATTCTATTACACCATCATCTGGCGAGTTTCACACCAGGTCCGCTGTTTTCTTGGAAGGACCTGGTTCCATATAACATGATCCAGTGCCATGTCAATCCAATGATTGATCGAGTGCTACTAATATCTATATTGAAGAGAATAACTTCACGTCAGGTTTAACATTTTGGTTTCCGATGCTTTCGTCGGGGCACACGTCCATCTGCTTGAGTATAGAAGGAAGCAGCTTTGTGGCCCCACATTCCCACATTCCAAAGGCGGTTGAAATCCACACCTTATTCAGGGAAATTTTCTCCTTGATCGAAACAGGATGATGGGATATCGATTCTTCCTTATGTGGATTCCTTCTCATAACTATTCACCTAGTCCGGGTCTCCCTCATACATTTAATACATGTTCAACAAACTCTTCCTAGAACCATATCATCATTAACAATAGTTAATTACACTACTTCTGTCCGGACATTCCAAGGGGTCCAGTCTGGGAAGCAACCATTAGTCAGGGGAGTAGTCACGATGGGCATCACTGGCATGTATGGACGCTGGGGGATTGGCATGTTTGTATTATTTCCCTTATTAGAGGGCTTTTCGAGGGTGCAGAAGACCAAGGAATCCAACATCAAACATGGGGAATCATATGCCATGGGCATGTATTTGAGGATTTCCTCAACCATACAATGTTTATCATAGGGTATGCCACAAGTTTAACATCCAGTGAAGATGGATCAGGATGATCAGAACACTGACTATAGTGGATCAGATGGAGGAACCCATGGAGGGAACACCGATATTGGTTCCAACATGTGGGTGGCATCCTGAATACTGTTAAATGGATTTGGGAATGCAGTGGCATGACCTCACGTAGATGTGGTGGCCCAGGTAAGAATCATGTTGGGTTATATAAGGTTTCGTGAAGGGGATGGTTAATGAGATGGAACTTTCATTAGGATGACAATTTTTTCAGGCTTGAGCCTCTAAAAGTATTCCTACGTATCCCTATGGTTGGGAATCAAAGTCCACATAGTTCATCTGATGATGACTTACTACCAATTGGGGTGTTCAACAACTTACTGCTGATAAGGGTTTCAACAGCATACCACTAGATAGGGGTGTCAACGTCTTACCGATGATTGGGGATATCAAGAGATTACCGTTGATTGGGGATATCAACGACCTACCACTAAATGAGTATTTCAAAATCTTACTACTAAATGATGGCCCACGGTTTTATGACATGCAGGATGGGGGATAACCTACATGAAAGGTGGTCGGAACTGCTAGGTTCTGGGCTTGAACCTAATGGAGGCTTTGTAAGTACCTTGCATTGGCCGGGATCAATGACCACATAGTTAATGTGGTGGAATTTTCTGATCCATCATGAAGGGAGTTAGAACAAAAATCTTTTGGTGGGCTTGAACCACAGGGAGACTTCCTACGTACTCTACCTTGGAAAGGATCAAAGACCACATAGTTAATGAAGGGTCGTGAACTGACGTGAAGGAGGACTTGGGGTCCTATAGATATTGGTCGTGAACCTCATAGGGGCTTCCTACATACATTGCCTTGGATGAATCAACGTCCTTGTAGTTCAGGTGGGTCGGTGAATCGACGTGAAGGTGGACCTGGGGTCCAATGGATGTTGGGATTGAACCTCGTGGAGGCTTCCTATGTACCTTGCCTTGGTAAGGATCAATGACCTCTTAGTTCAAGTTTTTCGGTGAACTGGTGCGAAGGATGACCTGGGGTCCAATGGATGTTGGGATTGAACCTCGTGGGGGCTTCCAACATAACATAACTTGGCATTGATCAAAGACCACGTATTTTAGGTGGGTCGGTGAACTGACATAAAAGAGTCCTGATATCCCATGGATGCAGGGCATGAACCTTGTGGAGGCTTCTTATGTACCTTGCATTGGAAAGGATCAAATAACTCATAGTTTAGGTGGATCGGTGAACCGATGTGATAGAGGAAATGAGGTCAAATGGATGTTTGGCTTGAACCTCATGGAGGATTCCTACATACTTTGTCTTGGTAAGGATCAAAGACCTCGTAGTTCAGGGGGGTCAGTGAACCAATGTGAATGCGGACCTGGGGTCTAATAGATGTTGGGCCTGATCCTTGTGGAGGCTTCCTACATAACATGCCTTGGCAAGGATCAAAGACCTCGTAGTTCTGGTGGAGACATTTGGGGTATATGCTCTGATGCGGCCCAAGGTAGATTTTATGGTTGGTTCTCACTCAAATCCCACATGAGTAAAACATGGTGTGAGAAACATGAGATAGCAGTGACATGATGTTCACGTTGTGAAAGGTGTGTCCGTGGGAGGTAGAGTGGGGCTTACATGTAGTTAGCGGGTCAAAGAGGAAATAGGGGGTTGTGCAAGGTTAGCGTCCTGAATATGTTGGGACTTACTCTTGGATGGTGTCATGGCGGCAACAAATCCAAATGGGAGAATGATTTAGCACAGAATAAAGGAGGTGCAGGGATGTTGTCTCCTTTAAGAAAAGCTAGGGGCTTACTCTGAGGTGGTTTTCCTTTCCCTATGGAAAAAACGCCACTCCAATAAAGAGGATATCATCCTCTGTGAGGGAAGATCTCATCCTCGTGGAGACCAGTGTAAAGACCCGTAAATTTCAAGGAATTTTTTTTTTCTTAATTTTCTTTGGAATTTTACAAGAGCGCAGTTTCTGACGGCAACTGATTCCGAGGCCCGGTGTGCCCGGAATCATTTTCTGAAGTTTGGCTCGGGTACGTTCAGTGAACGGACGAGCGAGTTTTTCTAACTTTTGAACCGGTGCCCGGAATCGAATTCTGAGGGCACCGATGAAATCGCAGCGCCGACATTCGCTTAGAAACGCCTCTTCCGGAGTTGCGTTTGCTCGGGTGTGGTTTTTAATTTTCGGGCTTAAAGTTAAGAAATAAAATATTTTGCGACAACTTTATTTTATTTCACTTAAGCCACATGGAAGCCACTTGAAGCCACTTAAAAGAGGCTTGAACTGAGTTGAACTGGATAGGATGCTATCCAGAAATATCCTACCCCCCTTGGTAGGATATTTGTGAGGTGGGGCCCGCACGAGCCCCGCCGTTTCTTTCCGCTAAGAAACGCACCCGTGAAAACCCGTCTTAATGAAAGTCAACCGGCGCGTTTTCTAAATTCTTAACAGACCATTTAATTGGGCGGTTTATTTCATGAATTAAATGGGCTGTTTCTTTCATGAATTAAATGGGTCGTTTCTTTCGTTGAATTAATTCAACGAATTGATGGATCGTTTCTTAACCAGTTTTTCAAATTCGTTGGCGTAATAATAAAATAAGGCCAACGCTTAACCTCTGGTTATTTGCGCTTGAGAAGATTTGAGAGAACCCTCGTAACTTCTTCTCCCTCGCGAAGAATGCGAAGAACGCGAAGAACGTGAAAAACGCCGAACCCAGAAATCGACGACGCCTTCGTCGGAGACGTTCTTCCGATCTCCGATCTCCGATCTCCGATCACCGACCATTTGAGGTGAGTGATTTCGGATTTCCGCTCAAGGTTCTTTTCTTTTGGTTTTAAACACAGATTTAATTAATTATAATTTAAATATGTTGTTCTTGGTTCGTTGTGTTCGCCGACTCAACGCCGGTTTCCGTGACGACGCGACGCCTCCCCGCGACGACGCGACGATCCCTCTCTTCTGCGACGATCCTTTCCGCGAAGAACGCCCGCGCGCGACGATCGACGAGGTAGGGATTTATTTTGGAAAATTACCCCTTTTTATTTTTCCCATGAACGTTATTTGAAAATTGAAAAGTCGGTTTCAAATGAACAATTTTATTTATTTAAAATTGTTGGTTCATGTGTTGAACATTCCATTAATTTTCTCCCGGTTGTTTATCTCTAACGCGGAGGGTTCGGGCCAAACGAACACGGCCCGACGACCCTCCGCTGTTCTTCGTTTTGTGCGGATTCGACGGTCGACGACGGAACGTGCCACAGCGGACGTTTGACGATCCCGCAGTAAAAGACGAATCCCGGGAGGAGCAACGGCGCAGACTAGAAGGAGAACGGGCCACCGGATCGACGCCGGCGGCCCGCGGAAGTTGTCGGCGGCGCCCCGACGCGCCGCCAAACAAGCCCGCCGCGGCTGATGCCGCGGCGGCGGCGGCCAACGGACCCGCGGTCGCGCGGGTCCGGTTCGTCCGGGCGGGACGTGGCAGAGCCGCGTCTGCGGTTCACCAGCGCGGCCCGCACGTGGGCCGCGGTTTCTTCTCAGGCCGCGGGTCGGCGCCCACGGCTTCCACCCGCGCCGCTCGGCCGAGCCGAGCCGGCTGAGCCGGACCGGCCCTGGCCGGGCCGATCCGGTTCGGGCCGACCCAGGGGGGGTCGGGCCGGGTCGGCCCGGGCCCGTACCCCCCTTCTTCGGACGTTTTCGTTCAAACGCCCATAACTTGAGCTTCGTGCCTCCAAACGACTCGCCGTCAGCGGAAACGCGATCCTTGGATCAAGACGGTCATTTCGGTATATCGCACTCATGGTTTCAGAATACTTTGAGTTCAGCCGGGTTGGTTAGTACACGAGACCAACTGGGCCCTCGGAGCGGAAACGCTCATATCTTGAGCTACGGACGTCCGATTGACGTGCTGTCAGCTTTGTTGAATTCCTCTAAGTGAGACGGATCTTTTGGCATATTCCGCCCGAGGTTTAGACGCAGGTGGAGTGCGGTCTGGTTGGTTTTGCCTTAAAAACCAACCGAGCCCCTGGGACGAAAATGCCAATATCTCTCAGACCGGGCGTCCGATTGACGCGCCGTCTGCGACGTTGAGTTCCTGTTGACTATACGGAACTTTTGGATACATCAACTTCGGACTTAGTGACAGTTGATGTATCAGCCTCTCGGGTCGTGGAGCGGACCCTCCCGAACGAGCTTGCTGTGTGCGGGAACCCTAGTGCTGGCTGCGACTGCTACTTCGACAGCGACGACCGTGCAGAGATCCTCAGTGGACTGCGGTGACGACTGTGCAGAGATCCTCCGTGGACTCCGACGACGACCGTGCAGAGATCCTCAGTGGACTGCGGCGACGACTGTGCAGAGATCCTCAGCGGACTTTGACGACTACTGCACTCAGCGATCCTACGTGGATCAGTGCTACAGGTCCTGTGTGGGCCCGATCCTGTGTGGGTCCGATCCTGCGTGGGTCAGCGCTCAGCGGTTCTGTGTGAGCCAGCGCCTACAGGTCCTGCGAGGGCCCGGTCCTGTGTGGGCCCGATCCTGTGTGGGTCCGATCCTGTGTGGGTCATCTCTCAGCGGTTCTGTGTGAGCCAACTCCTACAGGTCCTGCGTGGGCCCGATCCTGTGTGGGTCACTGCAAGGTTAGTACCTATCGATCCTTCGTGGGTCCGACGACTTAGATGGTTCAATGACCATCTTTATCGTCATCCGAAGAAGTATACCTATGTGAGCTGAATCTTGTGTTACTCTCCTTTGTGGATTGTGTTGTTCTATCCTGCGTGGGTATGCGTTTTTCTTTCCTGTGTGGACTGGGTTGTGCTTGGGGTCGGACGTTGGAGCCGAACGGGGAATTGATGACTTAGGTATATGTATGGGCATATACCTAAGCCAAGTCAGATGTTACTTCGTGATTGTACCTCTCCTTCATGATATATCCTTTGTGGATTTCGGGAGACCTTCAGGCGTCTCGGGGTCCCTACTGAGTAGCTTATACTCACTCCTGCACGGGCTATGCCCGCACTTCGTGGTGTTGGTTGCAGACGACGAACATCACTGATCTTGGAGGAGGCATGAGCAGCAGGACAGTACCTGGAGGTGGACCACTGGGTGGGACGTACTCGGAGCGGTCAGGTGGACCCGAGGAGCAGTGGAGGCTATCTGTACCCACCCTTCAGGTGGGACTTCCAGAGGACGGCTCGACACTGCAGTTTTCCCTTTTCAGTTGTTGTTTTTCCTTTCAGTTGTACTTTACAGTTGGGCTTGTATTTCCGGCCCCTTTTTTACTTTCAGTATAGCTTGTACAGTTTTACTTAGTGTTTACTTTTCGGCTTGCTTACTCTGTGGTGCTTGTTTGCTTTTCAAAGGCAATGCCTTCCCTTTTTTTTGGGATTTACGCCTTGGTGCTAGTCGCCAGCCCCTGGCCTATGGAAGGCGGGCTTGGGGTAGTCACGGCACGGGCCCCGAGGACGGGTCGTGACAAATTGGTATCAAAGGTGGTCGGTTCTACCGCAGACTCTGATCTTTATTCTATGTGAAGCAATAGTGTTTAGCGTGTTGAGTGTGGTTATCAGTCCAGGGAGTCCAGTGTTGGTGCGGCGGCCGACGTATCCATACACCAGGACCCTGACTTCTGATTTCCGACTTAATGCACGAAAACATTGATTGCATGTGTGTTTCAAGTTTTCTTTGCGATTACTTGTGTCAGCTCACCAGGTATACTTTTCTGACCGTGGCATACTTGTTTCCATTTCAGGATGGAACGACGACAGCAGCCAGCTAGGGTTCCCAGAGTAGGGCGCGACGACAGCCCGCCGAGCGACGAGGCCTCGGTACATGGCCCGTTGACAGCAGAGGCATCGGCGGTACCTTTACCCGCCGAGCCCTCGATGCTTCCAGCACTGGCAGCTGACGACGCACGACGCCTTGGATCTCTGCACGAGTTCCAGCGCCAGCGACCACCCAGGTTCCGTGGGGAGTCGGACCCCCAGGCAGCCGAGGACTGGCTGGAGGCGGTCGTCCGAGTTTTCAGGCTAGTGAGGACACCAGCAGACCTCATGGTGATCCTCACGGCGAGCCTACTGCACGCAGCAGCCGGACACTGGTGGACCCTGATGATCTAGGTACACAATGAGGCCACCCTCATCTGGACGGACTTCGAGAGCCTCTTCCGCTCAGAGTTCGTCCCGGCCACCCTCCGAGCGGTGCGCATCCAGGAGCTTCTTCAGCTGCGGCAGGGCAGCTTGACGGTCGCTCAGTACGCGGCGAGGTTCACCGACCTATCCCACTACTCGACAGACATGGTACGGGACCCCTTCTTCCGGGCCCTGACCTTCGAGCAGGGTTTGAGACATGAGATCAGGGCATTGCTGATCTCCCTCAGCATCCCGACCCAGGCAGGAGTACTGGAGCGAGCCCTCCTGATCGAGAGCTTCCTAGCTGAGTCCACAACGAGACCTACCGCAGGGCGGCAGACAGCGGAGTCTTCGGCAGCTGGTAGCCGGCGGATGACTCAGGGTTCCAGGCGGACCATACCTTCTGGCAGGCGACCTCGGGACACTGGCTCAGCAGTGCAGGGCACCCGACCCGGAGCCAGCCTTCCGAGAGGCAGACAGTGCTACGAGTGCGGCGGGCAGGGCCACATGGCTCGTGACTGCCCGACCCGTCATACTGAGGGTTAGCAGACGGTGGAGGGACCACCCAGGCAAGGGCATAGGGTCGACCGTGGCGGTCCGCAGGGGGGAGGCGGACGAGGCAGAGGAGCTGGCCGAGCAGCAGGTGGTAGGCGACGCTTTGAGGCTCTGCCACCACCACCACCAGGAGGCCCGCCCCGACCATAGGGAGCTGGCAGGCAGAGACAGGCTCAACTCCAGGCAGCAGAGGCCTACGACCACGGTGCGCCAGAGATGATTCGAGGTACGATCTATGTCTATTACACCCTTGCTGCAGTTCTGATAGACACATGA
Organism: Viscum album; assembly: GCA_963277665.1. Lineage (NCBI taxonomy): Eukaryota > Viridiplantae > Streptophyta > Magnoliopsida > Santalales > Viscaceae > Viscum > Viscum album. The sequence goes on from OY728138.1 coordinate 900,658,968, forward strand.
GCGAGTCACTCTTTCATAGCCACTGTCCTTGTTCGGAGCTCGGAGATTACTACAGAGCCGTTGGCTCGATCCTTACGGCTAGAGACTCCTACGGGAGCAGACTCGATGATTACGCACTGGTGCCGGCAGTGTGAGATTACTCTAGGAGGCGAGAGCTTCGGCTGGGATCTTCTTGTAGCAGCGTCAAGGCCTTACGACGTCATCTTGGGCATGGATTGGTTATCTACGGTCCATGCTCAGATTGACTGCATTAGGCGCAAGGTGCGATGTGTGCGCACCGACGGGAGCAGGTTCACCTTCACCGGTGAGAAGGGAGCCTTGGAAGCACAAGATGGACTCATGCAGAGGAGAGGTCAGCCCATCACTCATCAGTTGGCTAGCCTCATCCTGGGAGCAGTTGACGTGCGGAGTCCCAGTTTCCCTGCAGTGGTGGATCAGTACGCGGACGTCTTTCCCGACGACGTTCTAGGACTACCTCCTCGCAGAGAGGTAGACTTTTATGTTGACCTGTACCCCGGGACAGCCCCGATATCCACTCCAGCTTATCGGATGGCCCCCGCTGAGCTTCAAGAAATGCGGGTGCAGTTGGAGGACTTGCAGGGCAAGGGGTTCATCCGACCCAGTGTTTCGCCCTGGGATTCCCCGATTTTGTTCGCCAAGAAGGCGGATGGGAGCTTGCGACTGTGTGTCGATTATCGTCGCCTGAATCAGGTGACAGTGAGGAACAAGTATCCTCTACCCAGGATTGATGACCTCTTCGACCAGCTCAAGGGAGCACGGTGGTTCTCGAAGATAGACCTCAGGTCAGGCTATCATCAGCTTAGAGTTCGAGACAAGGATGTGCAGAAGACGGCCTTCAGGTGTCGGTATGGCCTCTATGAGTTCTTGGTTATGCCTTTCGGAATGACCAACGCTCCAGCAGTGTTCATGAGCCTCATGAACAGGATCTTCCAGCCATACCTCGATCGATTTGTCGTGGTCTTCATCGACGACATTTTGGTGTACTCGACGATGGAGGAGGAGCACGCCTACCACCTGCGTGTTGTACTAGACACACTCCAAGAGCACCAGCTTTATGGAAAGCTCTCGAAGTGTCAGTTCTGGTTACGTGAGGTCCACTTCTTGGGGCACGTCATTTCTGAGGCGGGAGTTGCAGTGGATCCCGCGAAGATTGAGGCAGTGCTAGTTTGGGAGCCACCCAAGAGCGTGACAGAGGTGCGGAGTTTCTTGGGCCTAGCAGGATACTATCGGAGATTTGTGCCGGACTTATCCAGAGTTGAGGCCCCACTCTCAGCGTTGAAGAAGAAGGGGAAACCCTTCGTGTGGTCAGACAGATGTCAGCAGAGCTTCTAGGAGCTGAGGCAGAGGTTGACCAGCGCACCCATCTTGAGGTTGCCTGAGGAGGGAGTTGGATACGTAGTCTACTGCGATGCATCCGGGACCGGACTCGGGTGTGTCCTGATGCAGGAGCGGGCCGTGATTGCCTACGGTTCACGTCATTTGAGGCCGCATGAGCAGAACTACTCTACCCATGACTTGGAGTTGGCAGCAGTGGTCTTTGCCCTGAAGACATAGCGACACTATCTGATGGGCGAGCGCTTCACAGTCTTTTCTGACCACCAAAGTCTCAGGTATATCTTCTCTCAGAAGGACCTAAACCTGAGACAGTGGCGATGGCTCGAGTTCCTCCAGGACTATGACTTTGAGATAGTCTATACTCCTGAGAAGGGGAACGTAGTGGCTGATGCCCTCAGCAGGAGGAAGGGCATCCAGCTACTTGAGGAGGCGACAGAGCAGCTAGCCGCTTTGCAGATATCCTTCGTGGATAGAGACGGAGCAGCCTTCCTTCAGTCTCTCATAGTCTCTCCTCCGCTTCTTCAGCGGTTCAGAGAGGCACAGCATGGGGATGTTGACTGTGAGACACGGCGTGCACAGATATCCTCGGGATAGGCACCTGATGGTTTCTCCCTTGGAGCAGAGCACGATGTCCTTTTCAGAGGACGTACCTTGGTACCAGTCGCTTTACGAGAGGAGGTACTGAGAGAGTATCACACTTCTCCTTTGGCGGTACATCCTGGAGTGGCGAAGATGTACCAGGATCTCAGGCGACAGCACTGGTGGTCAGGCATGAAGAAGGTTGTGGTAGAGTTCGTTTCACGGTGCCTCACCTGCCAGCAGGTGAAGGCAGAGCATCAGGTACCAGCAGGTTTGGTACAGCCCTTGGAGGTCCCGGAGTGGAAGTGGGACGAGATATCTATCGACTTCATGACTGGACTTCCACGCACTTCCAGAGGTCACGATTCCATTTGGGTGATTGTTGACCGACTCACCAAGTCGGCACACTTCTTGCCCATCCGAGAGCAGGGCTCAGTGGAGAGCTTGGGGTGTCTCTACGTTCAGGAGATTGTACGACTACACGGTGTGCCATCGACTATCGTCTCCGATCGGGACGCTCGTTTTACTTCCCGGCTTTGGAAGGGGTTGCAGGAGGCGTTCGGGACGCGGCTACGTCTGAGCACCGCCTTTCACCCTCAGACGGATGTTCAGACAGAGAGGACCATTAAGAATCTCGAGGACATGCTCCGCGCATGTGTCCTCGACATTGGTCGCAGCTGGGAGGACCACCTACCCTTGGTGGAGTTCGCGTACAACAACATCTACCACTCCACCATCGGGATGGCACCCTACGAGGCGTTGTACGGCAGGCCTGGCAGATCTCCTTTGTGCTGGACAGACCCTGGAGAGTTAGCACTTGTGGGACCAGAGATGGTCCGGGCCACGACAGAGAAGGTCCAGGTCATCCAGGAGAGGATGAGGACAGCACAGAGCTGGCAGAAGTCATATGCTGACAGGAGGCGGAGGCCACTAGAGTTCGAGGATGGCGACCACGTCTTCTTGCGTGTCTCACCTCGAAGTGGTTTGCGGAGAATTGGCCGAGGCGGCAAGTTGTCTCCACGCTTCATCGGGCCTTTCCAGGTCCTCAGCAGGATTGGCGAGGTGGCTTATCGCCTGGCTCTGCCACCTCAGTTGCACCGGGTGCACGACGTCTTCCACGTATCCCAGCTGAGGAGATACGTGCACGACCTGACGCACATCATTGACTATGGGGAGCTAGACGTGGATGATGGAGCGACTTTTGCAGAGGTCCCAGTGGAGATAGAGGACCGACAGGAGCGGGTCCTACGTGGGCGATCGATTCCTCTTGTACGCATCAGATGGCAGCACGAGAACCTCCAGGAGAGCACTTGGGAGCGGGAGGCTCAGATACGTGCTCAGTACCCACATTTGTTTCCCTAGTTTTTGATGTATCTTTACAGGAACGTAAAGTCCTGAGGTGCGAGTAATGTAAAGACCCATAAATTTCAAGGAAAGTTTTTTATCTTAATTATCTTTGGAATTTTACAAGAGCGCAGTTTCTGACGGCACCTGATTCCGAGGCCCGGTGTGCCCGGAATCATTTTCCGAAGTTTGGCTCGGGTACGTTCAGTGAACGGACGAGCGGGTTTTTCTAACTTTTGAACCGGTGCCCGGAATCGAATTCTGAGGGCACCGAAGAAATCGCAGCGCCGACATTCTCTTAGAAATGCCTCTTCCGGAGTTGCGTTTGCTCGGGTGTAGTTTTTAATTTTCGGGCTTAAAGTTAAGAAATAAAATAATTTGCGACAACTTTATTTTATTTCACTTAAGCCACATGGAAGCCACTTGAAGCCACTTAAAAGCGGCTTGAACTGAGTTGAACTGGATAGGATGCTATCCAGAAATATCCTACCCCCCTTGGTAGGATATTTGTGAGGTGGGGCCCGCACGAGCCCCGCCGTTTCTTTCCGCTAAGAAACGCACCCGTGAAAACCCGTCTTAATGAAAGTCAACCGACGCGTTTTCTAAATTCTTAACAGACAATTTAATTGGGCGGTTTATTTCGTGAATTAAATGGGCTGTTTCTTTCGTGAATTAAATGGGTCATTTCTTTCATTGAATTAATTCAACGAATTGATGGATCGTTTCTTAACCAGTTTTTCAAATTCGTTGGCGTAATAATAAAATAAGGCCAACGCTTAACCTCTGGGTATTTGCGCTTGAGAAGATTTTAGAGAACCCTCGTAACTTCTTCTCCCTCGCGAAGAACGCGAAGAATGCGAAGAACGCGAAGAACGCCGAACCCAGAAATCGACGACGCCTTTGTCCGAGACGTTCTTCCGATCTCCGATCTCCGATCTCCGATCACCGACCATTTGAGGTGAGTGATTTCGGATTTCCGCTCAAGGTTCTTTTCTTTTGGTTTTAAACACAGATTTAATTAATTATAATTTAAATCTGTTGTTCTTGGTTTGTTGAGTTTGCCGACTCAACGCCGGTTTCCGCGACGACGCGACGCCTCCCCGCGACGACGCGACAATCCCTCTCTTCCGCGACGATACTTTCCGCGAAGAACGCCCGCGCGCGACGATCGACGAGGTAGGGATTTATTTTGGAAAATTACCCCTTCTTAATTTTCCCGTGAACGTTCTTCGAAAATTAAAAAGTCAGTTTCAAATGAACAATTTTATTTATTTAAAATTGTTGGTTCATGTGTTGAACATTCCATTAATTTTCTCCCGGTTGTTTATCTCTAACGCGGAGGGTTCGGGCCGAACGAACACGGCCCGACGACCCTCCGTCGTTCTTCGTTTTGTGCGGATTCGACGGTCGAAGACGGAACGTGCCGCAGCGAACGTTTGACGATCCCTCAGTAAAAGACGGATCCCGGGAGGAGCAACGGCGCAGACAGGAGGGAGAACGGGCCACCGGAGCGACGCCGGCGGCCCGCGGAAGTTGCCGGCGGCGCAGGTCACCGGCGCGGCAGCGCCGGCGACCGGAGGCGGCGGCGCCCCGGCGCGCCGCCAGACAAGCCCGCCGCGGCTGAAGCCGCGGCGGCGAAGGCCAAAGGACCCGCGCCCGCGCGGGTCCGGTTTGTCCAGGCGGGACGCGGCAGAGCCGCGTCCGCGGTTCACCAGCGTGGCCCGCACGCGGGCCGCGGTTTCTTCTCAGGCCGCGGGTCGGCGCCCACGGCTTCCACCCGCGCCGCTCGGCCGAGCCGGACCGGCCCTGGCCGGGCCGACCCGGTTAGGGCCGACCCAGGGGGGGGGTCGGGCCGGGTCGGCCCGGGCCCGTACCCCCTTCTTCGGACATTTTCGTTCAAACGCCCGTAACTTGAGCTTCGTGCCTCCAAACGACTCGCCGTCAGCGGCAACGCGATCCTTGGATCGAGACGGTCGTTTCGTTATATCGCACTCAAGGTTTCAGAATAATTTGAGTTCGTCCGGGTTGGTTCGTACACGAGATCAACCGGGCCCTCGGAGCGGAAACACTCATATCTTGAGCTACGGACGCCCGATTGACGTGCCGTCAGCTTTGTTGAATTCCTCTAAGTGAGACGGATCTTTTGGCATACTCCGCCCGAGATTTGGACGCAGGTGGAGTGCGGTCGGGTTGGTTTTGCCTTAAAAACCAACCGGGCCCCTGGGACGAAAATGCCAATATCTCTCAGATCGGGCGTCCGATTGACGCGCCGTCTGCGACGTTGAGTTCCTGTTGATGATATGGAACTTTTGGATACATCAACTTCGGACTTCGTGTCAGTTGATGTATCAGGATCTCAGCTCGTGGAGCGGACCTTCCCGAACGAGCTTGCTGTGTGCGGGAACCCTAGTGCTGGCTGCGACTGCTACTTCGACAGCGACGACCGTGCAGAGATCCTCAGTGGACTGCGGTGACGACTGTGTAGAGATCCTCCGTGGACTCCGACGACGACCGTGCAGAGATCCTCAGTGGACTATGGCGACGACTGTGCAGAGATCCTCAGCGGACTGCGATGACTACTGCACTCAGCGATCCTACGTGGATCAGTGCTACAGGTCCTGTGTGGGCCCGATCCTGTGTGGGTCCGATCCTGCGTGGGTCAGCGCTCAGCGGTTCTGTGTGAGCCAGCGCCTACAGGTCCTGCGAGGGCCCGGTCCTGTGTGGGCCCGATCCTGTGTGGGTCCGATCCTGTGTGGGTCATCTCTCAGTGGTTCTGTGTGAGCCAACTCCTACAGGTCCTGTGTGGGCCCGATCCTATGTGGGTCACTGCAAGGTTAGTACCTATCGATCCTTCGTGGGTCCGACGACTTTGATGGTTCAATGACCATCTTTATCGTCATTCGAAAAAGTATACCTGTGTGAGCTGAATCTTGTGTTACTTTCCTTTGTGGATTGTGTTGTTCTATCCTGCGTGGGTATGCGTTTTGCTTTCCTGTGTGGACTGGGTTGTGCTTGGGCTCAGACGTTGGAGCCGAACGGGGAATTGATGACTTAGGTATATGTATGGGCATATACCTAAGCCATGTTAGATGTTACTTCGTGATTGTACCTCTCCTTCGTGATATATCCTTTGTGGATTTCGGGAGACCTTCAAGGGTCTCGGGGTCCCTACTGAGTAGCTTATACTCACCCCTGCACGGGCTATGCCCGCACTTCGTGGTGTTGGTTGCAGACGACGGACAGCGCTGATCGTGGAGGAGGCGTGAGCAGTAGGACAGTACCTGGAGGTGGACCACTGGGCGGGACGTACTCGTAGCAGTCAGGTGGACCCGAGGAGCAGTGGAGGCTATCGGTACCCACTCTTCAGGTGGGACTTCCAGAGGACGGCTCGATGCTGCAGTTTTCCCTTTTCAGTTGTTGTTTTTCCTTTCAGTTGTACTTTACAGTTGGGCTTGTATTTCCGGCACCTTTTTACTTTCAGCACAGCTTGTACAATTTTACTTAGTGTTTACTTTTCCGCTTGCTTACTCTGTGGTGCTTGTTTACTTTTCAAAGGCAATGCCTTCCCTTTTTGTTGGGATTTACGCCTTGGTGCTAGTCGCCAGCCCCTGGCCTATGGAAGGCGGGCTTGGGGTAGTCACGGCACGGGCCCCGAGGACGGGTCGTGACAACCAGTGGTTGTGGAGAATGTCCAAGGTGGGGTCACGCCGTGTACGAGGTATGGGGAGAAGCCACGGTTTAACTTCATGTGATGAGGATGATGGTTCTTGGTAGTTTAACATCTTGTAGCTCGGACAAGGTGCGTTTACTCCGCACTCCTAGGATATACATAACCGCTACCCTCTGCTCCTTGTTATATTGATGGGACATGCAATTCCATGTCTTGGAGGTGCCATGGAGAAAAACATTGGTGGTTCATGTTAGATTTCCTATGTGAATAAGCAACAGACATTAGCGTGCCTATGCGAAAAAGCATGAGGTGAAGTAATGAAACGGGAAATATGGTCCAAGGGACATTGAAATCACATCGTGCTAACCTAGAGTGTCACAAAGGAAAAGGAATTTTAAAGAAGAGGGGTTCATGGGAAGGGGGCTTGTGATGATCTGCTACTCTATGTGGTAGAGGGTAATTTCGAAGGGGTGTGCTTCACGAAGTATGGCGCCTCAGCCTAATCATAGGGCAGAGGGGAATATAGGAGGTGCTCCATGAAGTGGAAAAGGGTTTGTGGCGCACTTCCTTGTAGATAAAATGTGCTTTGTGAAGCAATGTTCTTCGCAAAGTATAGTGACCCTTGCATAGCATGTGGATCAGATGTACATGGAGGGTGTTTTGCAAAGCATAAACGCTCCGCGATAACCCGGGTCCCCTTGGGCATTCCCTCCCTTCACAGGGGCCCATAGGCTCCGAAAAAGATATACCTCTCTAATGAGGGGGTTAAAACAGGGCAAGGAGGAGATCTTTGCAGTGAAGAAGTACCTCACAGAGGTCATGGTTCGCCAAGAATAAGGCGCTTTGTTATTCAGGAGCTAGGAAGTTTAAAGGTTGGATTATCCTCTCCGGGGACTTGGGGGGAGGCCGGTATTTATAAGGGACAGGTTCCGCGAAGCAGAGTGCAATTGGAGTGAATACGGATCATGCTCCGTGGTGGGATCACAAAATTCAAAGGTGATCGTGTAGCGTTACTACCTCCTTACTCCGCGGCGGATCGCGAACATCAAATGTTGTCGTGGAGCGTTACCACATCCTTAATATGTGGTGGCTCATGAACGTAAAATGTTGTCATATAAAATTTCTTCATCCTTGCTCCATAGCGGCTTGCGAACATCAAATGTGGTTATAGAGAATTACCACCTCCTTGATCCGTAGCGGCTCACGGTATGATTGGGGCTCTGCGAAAGGTATTCGCGAGGCAGCCCCTTGAGGATTTCCGTCTCTTTATCTTTTTCTCCCATTTTGGAACTAACAATCATGACCAATATAACATTATCCTTTGATAAATTTCTAATAGAATCTCATCCTTTATCCAAATTATGAATATTTTAGATTTATTTATTCTTGATGCACTAAAATAATATTTTAACGGATCAAATAATTAACCAAAAAATAACAAGATAGTTCTCCAATACTTGATAAACCCAAAATGTTTTGAACAAGGTAATATTACACTAAAAATTAATTATCCTTAATTCATTATTCCCTAAAATTAAAGATATAATCCCAGAAGATTAAAGTAGATCATTACATTAATAAATACCTATATATGAAAACAAACACAAATAACCTCAACATTAACGAATTTTTTAACCACATAGGATGTCTCATACAATTCATATTACACGTCATAAAAACAATAGCATTCAACCCAAATAATTTCTTATAATAAACCAAATGGGTATATATAACACAACCCAATAAAACATATCCAAAAATATCATTAATAAATTCATATTAAAAACAATATGATTTAGTAATATGATTCCCAAAATATCCTTAATCATACTAAAAAAATATAACATAAATCTTAAAAAGAGGTATCAATTATTTTCATGATAATTTTATCCGTAGACATATTATCACAACACTCTTTAGGTTTAACCCAACATCAAACACATATTATGGGCTACCAATAACCTTATCTCAAATTATATTTTATAGGTGTTTCGTAACATTCATCATATTTTAAAAATCCTTAACAAAGATACCATAGAACAACCGTTAGTTTTTTGGGATATTATATAAATAATTTCATTAATATTCTTCTTCTAAAATGTAATAGTCAAATAAAAATGGATAAAAACATTTAATCTTGCTCATTTTTGACTTTAGTACTATGGATCCTTCCTTCGTCCAGGATTTAACAATTGGATTTGGGTATTTACATAGACAAATCCCATATTATATACACATGGGACATTAAACAACAAATATGATCTATAGGAACATTCTATTCCCATCTAAGTATACATTTAATTTTTTTGCAAACTACATACTTTATACAACATTTTTAAATAGTGAAATAACCCTAAAGGTCCTTTTTTTATTTCCTTCATGACTCTATAATCATTTTTCACACATATTAAATTGAAAGTTATTTTATTTATTAAATTTATTAGATGAATGTTCTTGAGAAAAATTCCTCCTATTATAAGTTGTATTTCTATATTCAACGATGTTTTTGTTGTTAATTTTGATTTTTGATTGGTGTAAATACATAATCACACGATTTTTTGGTTGATCTCCCATAATGTTCGGTATGCCATTTGGTAATTCATCAAATTATTGATCACATGGGTTTTTTACTATGTTTCTAAAATATAAAAAATTTAATAAAATAAAATCAAAATTAGGGAAGAGTACTTTAAACAATTGAATAAAAAAATAGTAATAAAATGAATCTAAATATATAACATATAAATGACATTAATTTCTATAACATATGAATTTATGGTCTTTATTCTAGGTTATAAATTTTCATTTTTCGAAAATAGATTTTTAGGGTCATTCTTCTTCCATTAAAATGGTTCATAAAAATCTTACTAGTTTATGAAAGATTATCTCCTAGTGTGTAAAACAAGGTGTGAATTATATCCTAATTTAATTAACCTACTCTGAATCAAGTCTAGAATAATATGGTTTCTTGGGTGTTACCTTCAGGTTTGGCTATTCTAGAGCCCCATCAACTTATAGTATCCAAATATGGATGTATTTTATAGGAAACAACATACATCAAACATTACCAAAATTTAGGGATGTTTTATTTTTTTAGTCTTGTCCTAACTTCTTCCTCTAGAGTTTCCTCATTATAATCTCAAAAATAAATAAAACATTTCATTGATACCAAAAATTTGAAAATGTCTTTATTAAACATTAATTTAGGATTTATTACATAATAATAAACATAATATAACCTAAATGACTGGTAATTATAGTGTATTTGTAAATTATGTACATAGAATAACATATTGAACAAGTGATACCACAAAATTATTGAAAAATAACTTAACATGCTCTTAGAAATCATCCGTACTCTAAGTTAATATTGGATAACCTGGTGACATACATAAGAAAGGGATGATATATAAATACTAGAAGTAAATTTAAAAGAATCATAACAGGAATAATGTGTTAAATGTCTAGAAAATAGAATTTAAATTTATTATAAAATGGGTGAGAATAATATTTTAGAGTAATTTACTACGATATAACATTGTGACATAAATGAAACATGAGAAATGGGGATTTCACTTAAGAAATAGAACCATAAACATAGGTCAATGATGAACACCAAGAAATCAATACATGGTAAAAAGTCCAATTATGGGTTATGTTCACTAATTATTCCCTTTTCATGATGTCTCATTGGATTAAAAAATTAAACAATGCACTGGTGTGTAACATAATTATGAGCTCACCAGCTATTCTGATATCATGTACCTGAAAAAGTTTTCCCCAAAGACAATTCAACATAGAATCCTTTTTCATCACTTATTATTATACTATTAGTGATTTTTGGAATAATATCTTTTCTATCCAATATAAATGTATAATATTTATGTTAGGGTGAATTACCATGAGTGAATATAGAAATGGAATTCAAAATAAAAATGGTTTTCATCAAACAATCTTTGCGAAAATTCATCATCATAATCATAGTACTTAATGATTCATAAAATGATTTAATGATGAATAAATATGTCTCTAATTATATTGACACAAATGAAAATTATGAGGCATGTGAGAAAATATTACCAATAGTATGAACTATTAATTAAATGAATAAAACAAATAATAAACTTTAATAAAGTAGATAATGAAATGATCTCTTTCTAAATTTTGTCATAATAACGTCTTAGGTTAATACTATACTGATAGAGGATAAATGACCTCTCGTGATTGTGGAATTAATAGGGAAACATAATATTAATTAGAAATTAATGAAAATATATAAATCTGGGATTAAAAATACTATATACAAAGAACGTTATTGAATTTAATAGTAGATAGAGTGGTCCCATACATTTGGTACTGAAAATCAGTGGACAATTTTGGCTGTATAAGTGTTGTATGTGTATATTCGTGGGTGAGACTAATGAGATTAAAATGGGTATATCATTACATTTAAATAAAATATTCAGTAATAAATAGTTAGAAAAAATAACCAATCAAGAACTAAATGAAATTTAGAGGCCCAACATAAAAGAGGTTATTGAATAAAAAGAATAGAGGGAGATCTGTTTCCTTGAGTGGGTGATTCCAGAAGGATTGGAGGAAATTATTTAGATCTTGGGGAACCATAGGAGTACTCTAGACATGTTATGGAAGAGTAATTACTTTGTATATGGTATTTTAGTGAAGTGTAAATATATTTTTTTTGTGTTTATATAGGAAATTCTTGGGGTGTTTTTTATTATTTCCGAAACATATGATTTGAAATCTATTAAACAAAATAATGAAAAACACAAAGCATTAGATGGGTTTTTTCCATTGTTTCATACAAATTGATGTGGGTTTCATTTGTTTATAATCTCATGGACCTAATGAATTAATATATTACCCTTGGTTACGTGGAAGTTATTGGTGTTTAAAAATAAATAATTATAAAACCAAAATAAATATTATTGGTTTTGGAGGATTTATAATGGGTTTAAAAAATAGATAAAATAACCTAAAACACATTATGTTTCAAGTTAAACAATATAATTTTTTATATACTCCTTATATGGTATATATTAAATTACATATATGTCATTTTGATTTCATAATACACAACCTATACTTACATATTGTTTCATTTTAACCTAAAATTTGATTATATCATAACAGTATAAAAACAATCCTTTGAATAATTTGGTTTGATGATTCAAAAATTAATATTTATTTTATAAAGAAAATTTCTATATATGATAATAATTACATTTTCAATTATTAAAATTATATTATCCTTAAAATATATGATATATTATTTTATGAAAATATAATTTTATAAAATAAAATTTTAATAAATAAAAAATTATTTCTCATTAAAACATTAGTTTTACAAATACATAATTTATGTTTTAATATATTAAAATAATAATGTTGAAGAAAATAATTATATAATCATTTATAATTTAAAAAAAATATGGTAATTATTATATTTAAATATAAATATAAATATTCATGCTATAAGTGTTACTTAGTTCTAATGCCTGGTTAAATCATTTTAAACAGTACTTTTCTAATGTTTCTAATTTTACAATTACAATAAGTATCTAATGATTTTACATTTAAAAAATATAAAAGACAGGAATTTTAAAATAATATTTAGTATGATGGATAAAATATAGAATAAATTTTATAGAAATTAATACACAAGGTTGAATGAATTAAATTTAATATAAAATCTGTTAGCTTGAGGGAAAGCAGTTTTCTGAAAAATTTTGATTCAATGAAAAGATTAATTTACATAAACTCAATAACAATTAATCATAATAAATATGATTTCCATTTTATAAAAATTAATATATATATATATATGTATATTAAAAATTACTTTTAATGAATTTCTATATAGGGTTTAATTTAATTATTCTTAATAGGGAAACATTATTCATTTCAAAATAGTTGTCATAAAAATGAATTTTAATGCCCAAATATTTTGTTATAACATAATCTTATAAAAAATATTTTACATGTAATTAATTAAATTAAAAAAATTGAAAATTATTATTTTAAATTTATATAAAATTAAAATAATATATGTCTTTTTATAATACCTAATTTTTCAAATATAAAAATAATTTTACCTCAAATGGGATTTTTATCCCCATTTATTGGAAAATACATAATTTCTAAAAAACATAATTCACCATAAGTTATTTTTTACATGGTGATAAAAAATGGATTTAATTTAATAAAATTAATTTCCTAAATTTTTTAATAAATAATTATAATACATTTTCAAAAACTGAAATAAAATACATTTTTGAAGAAAATGTATTTTGGAGAACCAAAAGTCATTACTAAATAAATTATGTGATTATTTACTAAATATTGTTAAATAAATTTATTACTAATGAGGATATATATATTTTTCTATTTAATGAAATATTTAATCCAACACATATCCTCAAATCGAATGGGAATGTTAAAATGGTCATATTTAAATAATCATTGTCTGTTTGGGTTCAGTGTTATAAGTTTAATATGTTATCAACCATAATTTTATCCTTTATAAAATCAAAAAATTATTGATATAGATTGTGAAATTAACATAATAAAATATAATTATACCAGAGATACTTGTTTTAAAATATCTTTATATTTGATGAATATATAAAGGTAGCTAAATAAAAAAAATAATCCCAAAGAATAGTTTATTAAATTTACATCTTCTTCAGAAAACAGATTTATGATTATAACTAGATCATAATTAGGCGGATTTAATAATAAAAATAAGGAATATAGTTATTGGATAAGTAATTATGGAAGATAACAAGGTGGTATTGAATAAAAACTAGGTTTTGGAAGTGTGAATTTAGGTGGGCAATGGATGACCTTTTATAATATATAGAGATGAGAAACATGGAATTTGTTTTAATGAAAAAAGTGTACCAATGTTTTTTTAATTCCATATATCTCCAAAATGGATCATTGTCAAACATTGTGGGATATAATAGAGTTATATGTCTATAAAATTGTTTTTGTGAAAATTTTCTAGATTATTTTATCACTTATCATTAATGTTTAACGACCTCGTAAACCCTTTTTAACCTCAACCATTGTAATGAATTTTTACTCTATATATTATTCATTATTTTCCGAAATTATTTATATATTATTAAATAATTTAAATTATTAGGAATAATAATGTGGAATAATTTTTTAAAAAATCTAATCACAAGAGTGGATGATTTGAATTTATTATTAATCCCACCAATGTGATGAAAAATCAGTTCCCAATGTGAAACATTTCACAAGATTAAAAAGTATTCATATGAATATTCAATTCTAAATTTATTAAATTGAAAGAAATTTATTTAATTGATATTTAATTTTTCTAGTTTCACTCTTCACCCCATATTAAATATAAATTTTCTGGTAAATTCATTGAATGAAATGGTAGATTTTGAATGAAATTAGTATTTTTCACAATTCCCTGAATAATATATCATTTCACAAAATTATTAACAAATTACATATAAGGTAAGTATTAATATTAAATTATGATATGTAGTTAATTTTCTAAAATAAAATATGATAAATTTTTAAAAATTATAATTAAAATTACTTGACACAAAAGTGAACATAACTACTTTCTCGAAAAATATAATTTTAGGAGTAAAATTAGATTTATTTTTATCTCATTCCTAGAAAACACATATAATTAGTGATAATGTTTTTATTAAATATATATTACATATATCATTAAAATATGTCAAAAATATTATTTATTTTATTTATTTATATAAAAAATAATATTGGGTATAAAAATAAAAATACGAAAATAAAGTTACTTGACTATTAGATTGTTCTTATTTTAATTTATAATTATGTGTAAAAAAACTAAATTTATAATATAACTTTAAACATTATATTTTCATACTGTATATTTCATTATTCATACACACCATTGCATTAGCTAGGTGATTACTATACTATTAAATAAAAACAGTATAGAAGTTTTTCGTATTTTGTTAAAACTCGGGGTTTCATGTGACACAATCTATCTAATAAAAAATATATTTGACAATTTATTTCATAAAATTAATGATAGTTAAAAATTGTATGATATATTATTTGTCTATCATTATAATCATGTCAGATATATCAAATTTATTAATATAATTTTTCATTATTACTTTCCGTGTAAAGAGTATGTGAAAATACAATCACTTCGCTTCACGAGTCTGTAGTCTGATGTCAATACATGCGATGTTGTCATATACTAAATGGAATATATTAACATAATGAATATTCTGTATTATGAATCAATAATTATAATTATAAAATAATATATATATATATATACATTAATATCATTCTTAAATCTAATTAGTAGAATCATTTATTTAAAACGAGTTACATCAGTTCGAGAGAAGGTAGTAAAAAATAAATAGGATGGATGATTTTATTCCCATTCAATTAAATTATATATACTTAAATATTATTATATAAAAATAATAACATATAAATTTATGTTATGTACTTTTATTGTTATATTAGAAGTGTAAATATGTAATTGAAGGTTCAAAAAAAAGAATGAAATAGAAAGATCTTAGGGATGAACATTACCCACTCATCTTTTGGTTATCTTCTTAACAACAAGGAGATAGTCTTTTTGGATGCATGGAATCAATAAAATGTGTCTATGGTTGTTTGGGAAGGGTTTTTGGGTATTTTATAAGCCTAATGGATTAATATATGTGATGAACTGTGGGGAGTGAGTTCCCTTTTATAAATAATGATTAGTGGAATTTTATTAATTTATCAAAAGAAATCAATAATGTAAAGTCCATATAATCCCAATATCCTATATAATTTATATTTAATTATTTTTATGGATTATATATTCTATAAAATCCAAATCCAAAAACTAAATTTTTTTAACATGATATTATTTATCCTTTATAAATGACTAATTTTACCATTTTAGTTTTCAGATCATTGACTAATCATTTTATCCTAGGTGTTTTATCCATTAATAATAATATATAATGATATATTTTATAAAATTTGGGAAAACATAATTCAAACTATTATACAAAAATAATAACATAAATATTATATGTGTGTAAAAAAATGATTAATACAACCCCATGTAACATGAAAAACTGCATTTTAACCTTAATTGTTTTACATAATATTATATTTAGAAAATTTTTTAAAAAAATTTATATTTAAAATATGTACTAATATTATTTATTGTTTTTGAAAATATTTATTTCATTAAAAAAATTTATCTCATAGTATGGGAATATTTTAATTTAAAATTAAATCACATACACGATGAAAACATAGTTTTCCAATGAGAAACTTCCCCTTTGTATATTTTCAAAAATAAATATGAAATATATGAAATATTTTTATATTTTTTTTATTAAAACTTAATATAACTACGCATACTTTTAATACATTCATAAATATAAATTTATATTTTATATTAATTTAATTAAAAGGTAGATTTCAATATACACTACCAGTTTTTGTAGTCATTGAAAAAGTATTCATTTAAAAAATTTGTATTAAAATAATTCAAATATAAGTTTCTTAATTATAATTTTATGAAATTATTCTTTTATAATAAATTTATTAAAAGTGATAAAAATTATAATAACATACATTCACAATGTGTAATGATTCTGAATTTTTCAAAAAAATATTTTATTAAAAAATTATACCATTTTATTTAAAATCATACCTTTTAATATATAAAAAATAGATATCCATTCATTTTATATAATACAAGTTGAAAAAATATAATTATAATAATTTAGTAATAGTTATTCAAATAAAAATAATATTTATGATCTAATGGTAATGTTTAAATAATAATATTTTAATCTAATATTGTGTTTCATTTAATCTCTGTGTTGCATCCATCAAAAGCTGAAAAAGAGATTAAATTTATCTAAGAGTATATATATCATAATGTATCTGGGTGTCAAATTCCCATATTTGTTCGGTGTTCCATGACATATACACTATGGTATAAGATTATTCTATTTTAAAATAACAGTGTATTATAATGGATCACCACCCAATAGCTTAATGTAGAAATGACTGCCACTGGGGATATGGGTAGGAGTCCCACATAGATGTTTTAGCTTCCCAAAAAGTCCCATGAAAGATATAAATTATATCACACTTGTAATAAGTCTAGACCATTATTTTTTATGTAAGAGTACTATTTTATATAACTTTAGATGAAAGGGTGTTATTTAAGATAAGTTAAAATATACTATAACTATAATTTTTTACGAGATGGGGGAATTATAGATATTATGGGGGACTGGATAACACTTAAATCATTTATTTTTTAATTTTTATGAAGGATTTTAAAATTTTAAATTTCTAATAGTATTGTGTTTTCCTATAGGATTACATTCTTTTTAATTATTAATTTCATGATAAAATGTTGTAGATGTAAATTTATTTAAGATTAGTTTTCATGATGGATGGAACATTGAAATTAAAAATTATATTATCACTACCATATGATTTTTTTATCACTAATATTAAAAAAAATCAAACTGTTTTGATATATTCATAGGTATTAAAATCATATATTAGAAACTATTTTATGTATCCTTCATATCATCATATCTTGAAAAAGTTTACAGTTCAATCTATATTTATCATTTGATTTCAAAATATCAACACTACTAACTATCTTGAAAATTTAAATAATACAAAGAAAATAGACATTTACTTTTTTGAAGTTGGGAATCATTTCAGATGGTAAATTAAATATCTAGAAAACATTGATGTCGGGATTTAGGGAATAAAGTTGTAATTAATAAGATGATAAATCATTATTACAAGTTTGAAATGGATATTGAATGCAGTTTTTATATATATTAATTTTAGAATTAATATGTTTTATTATTTTATTAATTATTATTTTGATATATAATAAACATTATAAGTATCATAATACACTTAAGGATTAATATATAGTTGAATTTTTTTCAGAATTTCAATACATATTTTATATGTGATCAATAACATTATATTCTGTTATAACAAAAATGAAATAATTATTATAGATATTCATTTGAGGACATATAATAAAATAATAAATAAACCACTGGGTTAATATTTTCATGATGTTAATGAAATGATAGTCAATTAATATTATTCATATTTATGGAAAATATGTTTTATAGAAAACCATATTGTCTAAATATGAACTTTTTTTATAATGAAATATATGTTATTTTGGATGAAGTTAACTATTTTGGGAACCTTGTATGATTTAGGTTAATTGAAATATTTTTCAAAAATAATAACTTTTTTATTGGAATAAATTTCATTTTATATTTTGAAATAATTAAGATTAAATATGTATTAATGGTGATTCGATTTATTTATGGAATTGATTAGAATATTTTAGAGGTTATTCGATTATAGAATAAACTTCTTGCTTATATAACATTATGAATGTATAGTTATTATTATAGATAAATGTTAAAATAATATTTTAAAACATTCTGATCAACCTATCAAATCAATGGAATTCAGTATTAGTTTGGAATATTTTAATGAATATTATGAATTTTTTTAAAATGATTTGTTTTGAACTTCTTTTGTTAATGTTTAGGACATGAAAAATATTTTTAAGTTTCATCATATGATGTTTAATTCATTATGGGAAATAAATTCCCCTATTTTAACCATTTTTTATTTAGATAATGTATAAAGGACAAATGAGAAATATTTTCTAAATTCTGTAAATAATGTTGTTTTATAATGTTGAAATTAGTTCCTCAAGAATGTATAATTCAATAGGAATACTAATAATTGGATTAAAACAAAACGTTTTCATATAAATTGAATATAGAATAATATCCTACATGTCAAATTAGATTATTTTTCTTTTATTATTAGTCTCTTTGGTTTGTAATTCCACCAATAATGGAAAAAATTATTCAAAAAATGTATCATATTACCATTAATAAAAATGAATCAATGGTCTTTTAAGACCTGTTTGGTTTATGGTTTTGGGGTCTTTAAAATTATATTAATTATTTAATTTCAGGGGGAAAATAATTGTTTTACTCTCTATAATTATTGATACATTATGGATGTCTAAAATTTATTTATTTTAAATTATATCTAAATTTATATATTTAGAAACCTATTTATTCAATATGAACTCCCTATTTCCCTTTTATTATTTTCTATAGATTGTTTTATTAAACCTTTTTATGATGTCTGATATTATCATTGTTATTTTCAGAGGGTAATACTTTGATTATCGAATTCAAATTATAATGAAAGGATATGATTTTTAAATTTTGTTAGAATATAGTGCATTGAGATTTTCAAATAATGAAATTATGTTTTTAATGACTCTGACATGCTACATAGAGCTGAGACAAACCATTAAATATTATTATTTAAATATGATGGTATATTTTTTTGATTAATTGGTGTGTATTAAAAGGATTGAAACAATATGAAATATTAATATATATATATATGTATTCCTAAAAAAATTAAATGTTTGATTCTTATAAAATTTGAAATCAAATTTTAAAAAAAGAATTGTATTCATCAAAAATAATATTTTTTCAAAACAATATATTAATTACATTTTGTGAGGGAATAATATAATTAAAACCTGAATGTTAAAAAACATAGATTTCATTTAAATGATACTGTTTTTATACAAAATAATAAAAATCAGATTATGGTGAAATTATCATATTTTTCTAAAATAATTGATTTTTCAATGATAGTGAAAAATAATGATTTTTATTAAAACTGTATATTACATTAAATTATTTTGTTATGTCAAATTTTATCTTCCATTATTTTTATAAATTAATTAGTTCATTTTGATTTTAGAAGAATTAATTATATTATTAATAATTAATTTTATTCTTAAATTTAGTATGATAATATTTATTTACACAGAATGGTATTTTATTGAAATGTTATATTTATCACATTTTGGGTGATTAATTTTAAAATAAATTATTAAAAAACTATTTAAAATACACACAATTACATTCTGAATTTTAAATTATGATTTCCATCAATTTAAAACATATCCATTTTATTTTATTCATTTTGAAAATCATTCCTAGTAAATTATTTTACCATTGTAATTGTAAAATTGTTTAATTATAGGTAATATTAATGTGTCATAGTATATAAATGGATCCTAATACTTCTATTATTTTCATTTGATAAGGAAACTTCATCAGATAGTCATACAGATATCATATATATTAACTTAGGATTCTATAATACTATTAATATAAACATTATAATATTTTTTGTAACAAAGTGTTAAAAAGGCCATTCTCTTTGTTATATTATATTTAAATTTTGTAATTATGGATAATATGAATGTAGGTTCAGTTATAATTGTTAATTTTAAATATAATTTCTTGCATTATTATGTTAAATTATTGCTAACTAATATTTATGTAATAATTACCTTCAATATATATGAAACATAAATTCTGTATATATTTTGTTAATAATAAAATAAAATAAAGGATTGTAGATATGTGAAATGTAACCTTATATGAAATAATTACTGTGTTAAATTAATATTATACAAATAGTTATATATTATAAAGGATTTAATTATTTAAATTTAAACTCTATTATTTTCTTTGAGTATTATTATCTACAATAAATTATTAGTTAAAAATTTGAGATTAATTTTTTTATATAATATAAAATATTTAATTAAATAATTTAAAAATAAAAATATATATATTAGGAAAAATGTTGAATATTTTTCAAAAAGTAAACGATTAACCATTTATGGTCCAATTTTATATTAATAATAACATTGTTGACACTTAAAACGTAATTTTTTTAAGACTTTCATAATTCTGAAGAAGGGTTAACAAGATTTCAAACACAATAATAAGGGTACCAACATCAAATAAACATGTATTTTTTCTATGAGTTTATTTTGACTCATTCTCTTGTTACATTTTTTTAATATCAATTTTGATGCATTTATATGAAAATTAAATTACAATAATATTATAATTTAGGAAATTCCAAGAATTCCTGTACAATCTCTTATAAACGGTCAAAAACTGTCAACTTTTATTCAAACAAAAGAACATTGTTTATAATTTATGTACCCAAATACATAATTTAAATCCCTACCTATGTCTTGGAGTCTATTTCATCATAAAAACAATCGATGACATTTTTGGTGTAAAACTTAAGAGGTCTTCTAATGAATACATATTCATATTAATGAAGAATTATAATTTTATTTCATCTTAAATATCCTTAAAAATTCATCAAACAATATAAAATAATTAATAAATTATATTATATATTATTATATGTTGTTATGTTAAGGTAAAAACATTTATCATTATCATCTTCCATCAAATGGGAATCAAAACAGTCATTCGTGTGTATGGTGGACTACTGCCTGTAGAACATCTGTAATTCATTTTCCATCACCATATATCATAAAAAATTATAAGGATGTATTAAATTTTTAAATATGATATTCATGAATTATATATAATTATTTAAAGATAATACCTCATCAAAATTCAGACCATTCTATCCACCAAAAACAAAAAACATCATTCGTTCGTACGGGTGACTACCACTTCTTTTAAGTGATGGTATTTATATTCTATACCGACATAAAACAAATGTTATATGTATATTTATTTAAATAAATATAATGTTATTTATGATATAATTATCTTTCTACAAATATAAAATAATACATTATTTATATGTATCATTGTCATTGAAAAAAGGAAAAGTTAATTATTCGTTCGTATGGATTAACGTCTATGTGATTGTGGCATAGTTCATTATTCTAAACCATCATCAATGGATGGATTTAAAATTTAAATTGATGTATAAATATAAAATTTATATATTTATAACAATTTTGGTAAAAATAGAATAATTACCTCTTTCCCCATCATCAACTTACCAACGTCATTTTAGTCATATGAGCTGGATATCATTAAAATGACTAATGTTACTTAATTGATTATGTAATTGATTAAAAATTAGTAAAATGAATATTTACCATGAAATGAATTCTTTATTACGTAAATAAATATTTCATTTTTGTTATTTATGATTATAAATAACATATTTGATGAGGAAAACTCAAATTTATCTGTTATTTAACCAAACATCCTCAAATTGTGTAAGATAACTTCCTCAATGACTGTATTATACAAATATTATGTCTAAAATTAACACAAATTAATTTTTTGCAATGAACCTTAAGACATTAAATTATATATGGTTCTTAAATTATTTCATTTCCAAAATAAATAAGGAATACCATCTAAAATACATAATAGATTAATATTGTTAATATACTAGATACATACTTGTGTCTCACGGTATATTTGAATACAAAAATTACAACATAAATTTTTTCGAGTATAAAATTATTCCGTTTAGAAGCTCCTTGAATATAAAACATAGTACAGTCAATTCGTGTATGGGAAAGCCTAAAATATTTGTGATCTGAAATGATTAATAAGGGATAAGTAATTCAAAAAAAATCCTGAATTAATATTAATAATCAACATGAAAATGTATGTAACTGAATAATGTTGAATATAATAAATTACATTATCAAAATTTGTCATTAAAAATTAGGATAGATGACTTCCATATAGAAAATTATGTGATCTTGAAAAATTAACACTTGATATTCTAGTTAACATAATAATCATATGGAATAACAATAACTGAATTCATAATGGTGGAATTTAAATTTTTTTACTAATGAACATTCAAGATCAATCCTCAAGATAGATACTATAATTATTAATACTATCGAAAGTGAAAATATATGGGTAGAAACCTTCCTAATATGTCTAATTGAGCTATATCATGAGACCTTTCATTGCATTAATGTTCTATATAATGATCTAGACCAACCCATTACATACTATTATTATATAATTCCTTATATCGAGTTGAGAAACTAAAACAACATAAAAAATAATATTGAAAACCAAAATATGAAATGTGAATAATTTCCCCAATAAATTATTTTAACCATAAACCATCCAATGTATTATGGAGAATGGTATCAAAATAGAACAAATGTAGTAAAAGTTTTCATAAACCACCACAATTGTAAATAATAAGGATCCCAATACAAAATGTCCCTAGTGGATCGTCTATAAACTAAAAGGTTTATTTCATTGAAGAGTAAAAATAATACAATAATATATTTTGAAATATTATTAAGGAATTATTTTATTTTTAATATTCTTTTATAACCTAAATTTTTTTAATTTTTTTAAAAAATAATTGTATACAATTTTAATATAAAATTTTAAACATTTATAGGAGTTGATGGAATTTTTTTTACAAGTTGAACACATGAAAAAATATATTCAATTAAAATTTTCATTAAAAGAAAAATAACCTCTATTTTGAAAATGAAAAAACATTTTCATTATGAATTTTTTTAAAAAATTTATAATGTATATATATTACCTTAATAAATAATTTCAATGTTTAAAAACAATTTTTAATTTATTAATTAAATAATGTTTTGGACAAAAAATAATATTTCTTATCGATAATCCAAATTATTTTGGAATTTCATAAAAATGATTAATCAATTTATTTTTGTACAAAGATACAAAAAAGGGTATTATTATTAGAAATATATTAAATAACCAGAATGATAAGAAAAATGAATGGGTTTATTTTTAAATTTTCATGTATTTTCATTCAACCTCTAATGAGGAATAAACTATCACGATTCGATTGAGATTGGGAAATAACAAATAAATTGTTCATGAAGTGTAATTAAGAATTAATAAAAGAATTAATTATGTGTTTGAAATATAAATCAACTTAAAAATTATAGAAATACATCATTTTAGACTGAAATTTTATTTCAGACATAATCGAAGTATAAAATAGTCAACGAAGGATATATTTTACCCAATGAGTATAATTTGAGTTAAGAAATACATAACCTCACACTCCATTTTGGTTTAATATTACGTTATCTCCAATATAGTGGATTTAAATAGTTAATTAACTTATAAAAACTATATTAATATTTCTAATTTCATTTACGATCCTTTTATAACATCTTATATGATTTTCATTTATAATCATTTATTATTTTCATTATTTAAGGTGTTAATTTCGTTGTTTTCTGGTGTGTATTTCATCATGAATGATATATTTATGAAAAATATTATATGTTAAAATCATATAAATAATAATAATAATGACCTAATTATCATATTTTTACATCAATTTTACTTTTTAATAGAAACATTATATTATTTAGGAATAATGAAGTATATTATGATCATGGAAATTATTGGAATACTTTCCCATTAGTAACATTTCAATTTTACAACGATATTTATGGAAAAAAGTTATGTATGACAAAATATTTAAAAATTATAATAATATCATATATACCATATTATATACTTATACATATCATCAATGTGGTGTGGTGGTGAAAAAGAGTAGCATCTCTTTATGAAGAGAGTAGTCCACGAGTACATGAATAATGATATCATCTTTATATAAAATACTATACAGTAATTAAAATGATATATTATAGTTAAGAAATATAATTATTTTCTAAAATATTTATAATTTAATTAATATCACATATTTTCATTATCATTATCTATATCAACATCAATTTTAATTATTAGAAAAAAATATATCACTTTACTTCATGAGGTAGTGGTCCTCCATACAAACAAGTGGCATTATCATATCCCTACGAAATTGAAATAGAAAAAAATTATTTGTTATAATCAGGAAATAATTATTAATATGTTATTAATATCATATATATATATATATATAAAAGTTATATTCATCATCATAACCAACCATGAATAAAAAAATGTATGAACGAGTGATATCATTTTGTGAGGCAATAGTCAAACATACACAGAAATGATGATTTTATAACCCATTTATGGAAGAAGTCATAGTTTTAGGTCATTAATTTTTTTTAAACATACTACCATATTGAATATATAGTGTTTATTATATTATAATTTTTTATATTTAATTGAATTGGGTGGATAAATAATCTAAAGACACTAGTTAGATAACATTACCTCATCTTTGGGTATCTTCCATTGGTTGTCACTAACACAATCATTAATTGGAATTATGCTAAATATATGCCTTATATGATTAGGGGATTGAATTATTGATTTTATTTTCATTATTTTTTATGAGCTATTTTGGTTTTCAGGTTAAATGAAGAGAGGGGAGGGGTGAAGATTTATAACTGAGGTGAGTGACAAACTTGTAATTTTTTGAAATGATTCAATAATTACCACATTTGTATAATTAAAATATAATAAAAATGGTAACATATAGAAAAACGTTGAATTAAAGTCAATACATTTTTATATATTTGGGGTTTAATATTTTGTTTGTCATTTTTACCATTATTTTTTTATGTTTAACACCCTGGTAAATTAATATTTATGTTAAAAATGATAATTTTTTTTACTATTTTCACTATTAATTGTGGTAAAAATTTAATTATAACATATAATATATTTTAAATTATTATATTTAAAAATTTGGACTATTTTGTTTCAAACTGAATGAAATAAAATTTAAAATCTTAACTTACAATTAATATTATAGACGTGACGAGAAATCGTGTTTTTAAATGGAAAATGAATAAAAGATTACAATGATTTTAAATCATAATTAAATATTAAAATCATTTTAATCACCTATATTTTATAAACTGATATATTATTCATACAAATTTCACATTAAAACCAATTCAAAATATATTATATTCTTACTAGTAATTTAATAAAATGACTATTTTCAATTAAAATTTGGAATTTTTCAATTTTTGTGAATAAGGGGAACTTCACATAAAAAATCCAAAAAATCATCATAATAAAATTTGTGTATTCCAATTTACAAAAATGATATTTATTTTTAAAAATATTTTTCCTAGAAATGGTAATATTAATTATTCATTATCCTTTTGATGTGAGATTATAATGTCTTTAGTAGATAAAAATAGATTTTCATGAACCAATTGTTTTTCTTTTAAATGATTATTATTTAATTCATAATAAATAAGTAACCTTAATTTTTATATGTTAGTTAGTATTATTCATTCCCTCCAATTTTATGACTAGGTTATAAATATTATATTAAATAATAATATTTTAACATTCTTTCATATTTTTTATAAGTTAGGAATTTCCTATAACGCATGTTAATGTAAGTGTTGTATATAAAACGATATTAAAATAGAGCTTCATATAATGAAATATGTTGAGTATATTGATTTTTTTGTTAAATAAATATATTTTTATTTCTCATTTTTTTATGTTTTCTCCAAATCATAGTGTCACATGTCCCATAAGATTTCAAATATAGTTTTCCTATTTTAGAAATTTGGTGTGTTATATTCTCCCTACATAAAAAATTGTTACATGAAATGTAGACATGATCATGGTAATAAATGAATTTATATATGAAAATAATTTTGTTTAAAAACCACTTCATAATAAAATTAACAAAATATTCAATTAATAATTGGAAAAGGGATTTACAAAAGTCATATGGAATAACATATAGCAAGTTTTATATATATAAGGACATTGGTGGAATGTAAAGTCACATAGGTGGAAGAAAATAATATTTAATTATAAAGAGTGATTGAGGTCATTAATCAAAATAAAGTGAGTGTTAAATAGAAATATATGTTTCTCAAAACCATAAATTTATGATTATTTTAAATCCCATATGATTCATTAGATAAGAATGTTTCAGTATAACAATTTTGTTTCGTTATCTTTGTCTAATTCTTATGGGATTATTTTATTGTCTAAGAATATATTGAAATATAATAATTTAAAAAATCATTTAATAAAAATTTTCATTCATTTTTTATGATTATATCAATTTTATTTCTATATTATACACCAATAAATTATTATCCAAAATTTAATTTTTCTACCCGAAATAAAAAATAATAATTTTAACTAATCATAGGATCCCTAAAATAGTAAAAAAGTCTCACTATATTCTCTAAATATTTTCCAAAACTAGTATGATTTTAAAAATTTATATGATGTTAATAAATACTCATATGTTTATGTAATAAATTATTTTCTAAAACCTCATCCAAGGATCAATATAGACCATTTCACAAATGGTTATCCGTATGTCCCTTATAAAAGATAATGATCCAAAATATATGAATTATATCTTAATCATCACATATCATTCAAGTGAAAACCATCATCATGTATTCTGTAGAAATATGATACGATACTTAATTCCCAAAATAACATATTAAATACAGAAATGATTCCCTCTTCCTTAGGGAAGACATGTATTATTTGATATATTCCACATATAAAAAATTTGGGGTAACCCCATCAATGATAGAATAAACCACACTGTTAAAAAATCATAAATAAATTCTAATGTATTCAGTAATACCTAATTTAGTTTATAAAATAATCATCTCATAATCCATATATAATTATCTCAACAACTTAAACATGTTAAGGGATATCATTCCCTCAATAATATATTTTTTTCCATGAAGTTCAACTTGACATTGAATCACTTTTATTTGAAACAGTGAACATATTTTTATGAATCCATTAGAATATATTATTTCTTTATAATCATTTTATATTTCATAAATATTCATACCATCATGTCATTGAAAAAATAATCACCTAACATATTTCGCAAATTCAAAAACAATAAAATTAATAATTTTTCATCTTCATGTGTAATTGCATAAGAATGACTTTGATCCATTATCCTTTTACTTATAATATCCCTTTAATGAATAGGGAATTCTTTTTAGTAGTGCTCCATATAATTATAGATGAAGAAATAATCATTTTAAAATTCCTTAATTTCCATACAATCATGACCACGATAGCCTTTCTGTCCACACGTTAAGAAAACTCATTTTCCTCCTAATCATAAACAAAGGTGTTTCTTTATACAACAATCACAATAAGGAAAATCCTTTATTTTCTTCTTCCCATTATTCATTTTGTTTTCTCTATGTTCTAATACTTTTATTTTATCGCTTCAAATCCAAAATATGTATATAATTCATTCTATATTATTTTATAACATGATACTATGTCCCCAAATGATACTATTATTTTGGATAATTGTTCCCTTTAAAATAAGGGCTTAATCTGATTAAAAAAATTTCATTCATAATATTTGGATTATGTTAATTTACGGAGTTCCAATTCATTCTTCCAGGATCCATTTTAAAATAATTGAACAATATAAAAACGATCAAATCATTATGTAACATTAATTTTTATCCAAAAACTGGTAAAATATTTTCCATAAATTATAATTTTTTGCACGACTAATCTCATAATAATAATCATAGTTTCTTTAAGTATATTAATATTTTCAAATCTATCAAGATGGTTTATAAAGAAAATTTTAATTAACCAAAGCATATTCCTTGTGAGTGTCAAAATAGGTGTGTAGTTATCCTCATTATCATAAACTAGGTGATGATCTGGTTAATATTAATGAGCCTTTATTAGTGTTATTTCACCTAGATACATCTGTCACATTACCAAATCTACTTTTAATATCTAGGTAGATATGTATTGAAAGGGAAAACCACATAATATATTCCTTACTAAAACATTTTGGTTTTAGTATATAATTAACATAAAAATACATTATAGGGTTATGATCCCTAATCTATGTTCTCCCTAAATATAGTTCCCAATGATTCTTCCAAAAAATAGAATGATACCACCTCTAACGACCCCAAACTAAATAACCAAATTTGATATCTACTTTATTACATTTGA
Organism: Viscum album; assembly: GCA_963277665.1. Classification (NCBI taxonomy): domain Eukaryota; kingdom Viridiplantae; phylum Streptophyta; class Magnoliopsida; order Santalales; family Viscaceae; genus Viscum; species Viscum album. The sequence continues at coordinate 900,687,786 of OY728138.1, forward strand.
ATAATATATAAATAATCACATATTGAAGTAATGAATATTTTTTTTTTCATAATAAACTAGATATATACTTGAGTTTAACATTACATTTGATAGAAAGAAATAATAACAAAAATAAATTTTATAGAATAACATTATTCTCATTAATGACCCTTCATTAAAAATTAAATTCAATTTTTATTTGAAAATTATATAAAACTTTATTTTCGAAACAAAATGTTTATCTTACAGTTTTATAAAATTATGATAAACTCATATATAGTAAAACCAATATTTATTGGTGCACACTTATAATCAATATCCATTTTTTATACCACATGAAACCTTTTTAAAATAAAACATGACTTATTTTCCTAATAAATCATTAATTTTTCATCATGACCTCATCCTTTTCCTACCAAATCATTTTACCCTATGAAATCCATTTTAAAACATATTATGAAAAAATAATACTATGTAAGTGACCTAAAAAACTATAATTTGGAGTCTAAAAAAAAGAAAACCCATTGGAAATTTTTTGTTTGTATAAAACAAATCATTCTTCATAAAAATTACACACACTTTCTACTCTATAAAAATAATTAAAATCCATATAAATAATAAATCAAAATTTTATATTGTGGGATCATTTTCATATCAATCTTTTATATACTATAGTTATATCAGATCCATAGGTAGAAACCATTGTAGTTACATTTAGAATAATCATTGTAGTATATTTGTACAATCACTGTGGAGAAACCAAGTAGTTTAATTGTAATCTATTACCCAATGCATTGGAGAGATATAACATGCTCAGCCACCCTAAGATTATTACCAAAACACCCATTTTCAAATAGAATTCACAATAATCGTAACATAAGATAAAAAATTAAAACATGAATAAAATAAACATTTATAAGGGCCATAAATTTTCTATTCTGAAATTCCATTTCATTATTAAAAACCATTTCACTCATAAATAAAAAAAACTATTTTAAAATAAAATTTTAAACATTTAAAGGATGATTTAAAACATTAAGGCATATCAAAAAAGGTGTAATACATTCACACTGAATAACATTTTAAACTTCATTTTAATTTTTTTTAAATGTTGAATGAGAACCTTTAAAAGATGGATTTTAAAAGAATGTCCAAAATAGAATACCATTTAAATACCCATTTTTGAAATATTTGATATCAGTTTTAAATATAAAATTAATAAAAAAACATGTTAATATAAAGGTATTTAGAAAATTAATTTTAAAACATTTAAATGAAAGATAAATATTTATAAAATATATCATTAGAACAATGAAAACAATGTCTTAGATAATGATTCTCCTTACTTAAGTCTGAATCATCACATAAATTTTTTATTTTCATGAATAATAAACATCTGTTAATTTATAATTTCATTAGAACCTTTTTCATTTTCATTAATTCTTTTATGTAACTCTTTTATTTGTTTTAAAAAATTAATTATTAATTTATGTTCATGTATGTCATTTTGGTGATATTCGGTACCTAGGACCAAAATGGGTATGGTAAACCAAATATACTCAAATAGGTCATCATTCCATCATATATAGAATAATATTTAGGTAATTATTGGAATTAAAATTCATAAATTATACTTTTAAATCAAACCATTAAATATGGTCATGTAAAATGAAAAACGTTAAAATTATTTAGATGGTATTCCATACATACCCATGAGTAACATTTTCAATTTTCAATAAAAATTTCGAAAATAAGGTAAGTATTATTTTATATTTTAATAATGTTCATGATAACATTAATATAATCTCGAAAATTCAAATATAATTATATATATCATTCATATGATGTTGTGATGAAACAAAAGTCTCATCACATCATGGATGTTATAATTCACATGAATGCACGAATGATGATATCATTTATATGTGACTTGAAATTTATGAATATGAATAATATATCAAATTTTATTTATAAATAAAATTTCATTAATATAATAAATATATATATATACTCCAAAATAAATATTATTATTAAGTGATGGTGATGGAAAACAAATTACATCAATTCGCGAGACAGTAGTCCGCCATACACAAAGATGGTGAATTATTTTCCAAATTTTTTGAAAATAGATGGATATGGTTCGTGAAACAAAACTATAAATTAAAAATTTTATATTGGATATTGGATATTTTTTTTTCACTTTTGAATAATATTTAAAGAAGGTGGAAGAAGAAATAATACTAAAATGTGCAGTTGAAAACTATACCCTATTTTGGAAAATCTTATATTCAAAACACCTTAAGATATGTAACAGTTATGTTATACCTAAAAAAAGATCTATTTTACAAGGATATATATTATAGGAATAAATTTATTATGGTAATGTTATTAAAAAATAGGTTACTATGTGTGATGACATGATAACAAGATGTTCCCTTTTATAAGCGAGGGGAGGGACACTCATGTTATTTTTCAAAATATTATATTAATATAAATCATTTTCCTTTACCAAGTAGATTGAAAGTGAATTATTTGGAATCTCCTATTATTATGGGTTGAAAAAAATTCTTTCAATGAAAATTAAACAAATTTTCACTATTTTTAAAACCATATATTTTGGCATTAACACTTATTAAAATCTTTTAAATCTTATCGTGACAACATGGGTTTTGACATTTTGAGGGATAAAATTTTTATTATAAAATTAAAAAAAAGAACCATAAATGGATCAAGGAAGAAATTTTATTCCATATAACAATTATTTTAAGAATTTATCTTTTTAATAATTTTATTTCAGATAAAAAATTAAAATTTTTTAAAAAAAATATTTAATGTGTATTTTTACAGAAATTATTACTTTGGAATTAAAAAAATAATAAAAACAACATATAGTATATAAAAATATTTTTATATATCCAAAATAAGTCAATGTGATCTAGAAAATTTTGGGATGACATTAAATATTTAAAATTTCATATATTTTACATTTTTAAAATCATTTATTTTATTTTCCCGTTAATAAAATAATTGTTATATCACTATTGTGTAAACATTTAACGTAGTTATTAATTATTTAGAAAAAATAATAATAAACTTTTATGATGATTATAATTATATTTTTTATTTAAAATTAATATTTATATTGGAATATATCTTCTGAATATCACAATATTATAAATTTTATAGTTATTAAAAACATATATATGATATCTTTAACATTTTCTGAAAAGAAAATACTATCAGGGACATAAAGGCAAACTAGTGGATCTAAGTGGTAATTATTTCCTAAAAATGGTGTTTTGTCACTAGTAAATCATCTGATAAAATTAGGACATATTTTAGATACATTTTCTAAATCATTATATAATCCATTTACCCTTAATGCCCCCAATTTAACATTAACTGTGGTATTAAAAATTACTATGTTTACTATTCATATTGTACAAAAAATAAATTGATTACAATATTTTTACTACTTGATTCCATATATGGAATAATATTTTTGATATTTAAAACAAATTATTTAAAAAATTAACGTGAAAATTAATCTCAAATACCAGGTAAGAAAGTGAGTTTTTAATATTAAAATGTTAAAAACATTATTATATATATATATATATATTTAATATAAAACTAATTTAAATGATATAAATTATATTTATTTATGGGTAAAAGCTAAAATTTTATATTTATATAAAATTAATAATTAATTTATGATTATAATATATGTATATGAAAAGTGAATTTTTAATTAAAATGAAATAATTTTCAGTATTCAATAGAAAATGAAACATAATAGAAAATTAAAAAGAAATCACCCAAAGATAAAATTTTGTTAAAAAATTAAAAACATAAGCATAATTATTAAATCAAAAATTATACAAGTGTCATGATTTTGTTTTCAAACAATTGTTCCATTAAAATACGACAAAACCGAGTTTAGAAAAGTAAAACACTTTATGCATAAAATTACATTGATTTTTTATGTCGTCTCTAGAAAGCACATATAAACAATGTTATAAATTAGATTTAATATTATATATATATATATTCCGTTAATTTATTCCCAAAAGGGTTATTTTTTATATTATTAGATCAAAACACACTTGTGTGCATTTAAATTGTTTTTAGAAAATGTTTTCATTCTGTTTTTAGAAGGGTTATATTTTCGTTTATAAGTAATTATTCAGGAAAAAATTCATTTGAAACACATATAAAATGATATTTTCAAAATAAGTTAATGTAGTTCATAATATTTATTATAATGGCTTGTTTATAGGAGAAACATTTAAAGAGTAATATTTAGTTGTTCATTTTTTATCAAAGTTGAAAGTCCTTTTTAATATGTAGAATTGTGTTTCCATCATAAAATATAAACATGTTAGCCCCCCTTAAAATGTTTATCCCTAAAATGTGAACTCAGGATTTGTAACCATAGTTCAACTATTTAAAATTCCATTGTATAAATCCAACATCGGAACACATGTCAATAAAACATCCACTTGAAAAGATATAATGGAAAGTACAGAGGTCACCTATGATTACACGTTATAGGGTTACGTATTGAAATAATGATTCTGGGAAGAGAAATCTAACTATCATGTTCTGGTGGAGATTGATAGATAACATGGTCATTAGAAGGTGTATAGTCACAAAACCATAAGTCTATGAAAAGCGGAAAAGATAATTAATTTCTTAGTATGAAAATTAAATAGATAAAATTTTTATTTAAAATTACATTTCATAGAGTTGAAAAATTAGTTTACTACACGGAATATGAACATAAGGATCTATACAATGTTGAAATTTATAGTTCCATCATTTAATCAATTTTTAGTATAATCTTATATTTTTTCATATTGAGGAGTATGGATTTTTTTTTCATTCTCGAAGCACTAGAATATTAATATAAGGATAAGAAAATCTAGAAAAGAAAAATAATCTATTTTTTTATCATAGTAATTAACTGAATGAAAAATATTTAGGAAAGGATAAGTTAATTCCAAAAAAATAAACCATCATATGAAAAAACAAATTTTAATATCCAAAATTCAATAGTAATACCCAAAATTCACTTTAGATCATTCAAAACCGATTTTTTCTAAAAATTATTTAAAATAGTCTATAATAATATTCCAAACCCTATATTAAGAATTATTTGATCCCTAATTCTTACCAAATAATACTTATCTCTAAATAAAATTGATCAATATTATATCTCATTCAAAAATTTATATTCCAAAATCACGTAATCTCTATATATTCTAATCATTTCCATAAATATACTAAATCACCATAAATCTAAAATAAAATATATATTCATACAAAATATAAATCATCTTTTATTACTAAAATAAAATATCATTGTATTATATTTACCTTAATGATATTGGGTTTCCAAAATAGTAAGAAAATTCTAGAATAACATTAATCACTTAATCACCAAATCATATCCCAGTGCCTAGATTATCTATTTGATAAAAAATATGTTCCTATAATAAACATAAAATTTTTCCATTATAAATATTTAACAAAAAATGTTTATAGTAACTAGTAAATAATGTAGAATAGTGTTGTGTGATTCACAATTTTCCCACTTCAGTTCTCGGTTCCATTCTCCCAGCCTTGCCGAACACAAGGGGTGGTCACGTGGTCCACAATATTTCCTTTTCCAAAGACAATATAATTATTATAACATTCCCCAAATTGTTACTCAATTCTAAAAAATAACCTTAATTTGTATTAACTACAAATGTTATCTCATAACTTTCATTTTCCATCCCAAAAGGTAATAACCGTTAATTACATAGAAAATGAATATACCAAAAAAATTAATTATTAACCTTATATTTATTAAAATATATCATAAAAAGTGTTTTTGGAACTTTAAAATCATGATCAACATTATGAATATGAAACAATGATGATATGAATACCTCATAGTTAAATGAATCAATAAAACATCATACTCTCAAACATTTTTTAAACCAAACATTGATACAAACTATAATGACTCAACCATAAACTATATGTTTTCTAGTTATTTTATAACTAGAAATAACATTATTTTCCAAAAAATATTTTAGTTAAATAGATTTATAAAATTAATAAAATATCTTACATATTATAACATAAAACAAAAATTGGAAGCATATAATGAGTATATATTTTTCCACCATAGAAAACCCTCTTAAAATAAAACATGATTTTTTTCATTATAAGTATTCAAATTTATTTCATTTTTTTGTTTTATTACATAATCATACGTTAACCTTTTAAAAGTCATTTTAAAACATTGTATGAGACAAAGAATTTTATTATATTAAATAATTAAATAAAATCATTAGTGTTGTGAAAAACATGAAAACAAATTTAATGTTCTATGCATGAATAAAACAAATTATTTTCAAATAAAAAATAAGAAAAAATTATAATGATGAAATAAATTAAAATCCCTAGTAAGAATAAACCATAAATTTAACTTGTTGAATCATTTTCATTTAACTCTTATATATATTTTATATCTCTCACATACATAGGAAGTAACCTTTATAGATAAATTTATAATAACTATAGTAATATTTTCCTATAATCTCTTCAAAGAAACCTAATCAATTAATTCATTATTCGTACCCAATACAATGGAGATCTAAAATGTGCTTACCCAAAATAAGTTTACAAGAGAACCACCCATCCTAATAAACAATTCCAATGAATAATAACGCAATAATAAAAAATATAAAATAATATAAAATTATTAAGGTACATAAAATACCACTTTTAAAATAACTTTTCATTTTGGAAAAGTTGTGAACTCAAAAATTCAAATATTTTATTTGAATATAAATTTGAAAACTTTTAGAGGAAGATTTAAATCATTATGGATTAATGAAAATGAAAAAATCCATTCATGATTTATATGTTTAATGAAATTATTTTACATTTATTAAAAATAGTTTAAAATGTAACATTAAAATATGGGTTTTAAAAGAAATACATTACATAAAACCTGACTAAAATCAAATTTAAAAAACATTTTTTGGGAATTATAAAATTAATTAATAAATTTTAATTTATCTATTTTTTTAAAAAATAAATTATAAATACATGGTAATAAAAATGAAATATTTATAAAATATATCATTAATAAATTAAAAAATATTTATTTGTTTAAAGAGTCCCTTACCTTGAGTTTAATCATTACATAAATTCTTTATTATCCTAAATAATAAACATAGGTTAATTTAAAATTTATTTATAAACAAATTGACTTTTATTATTCCTTTTATATCAATTATAAATATGTTATATACAATTTCTTATTTATTTAAGTTCATATCGGATGTTTGGACGATATCTGATACCTATGTCCAAAATGTCGGCAGTATATAGACTATGGTCAAATATTTTTTCATTTAGTCATATAAATAATGATATTTCTTACATAATAATAATATCTATAAATTAATTATACGTTTAAATCAGACAATTAAATATCATTATGAAAAACATACTACCATATAATCCCTGAGACAGTAGGTCATACCTCCTCTTGAGTAATTTTATCACTTTTCTATGATCATTACGAAAAGAGAGAATGTATTATTTTATCCTAACTGAATGATCATGATATCATTAATGTAATATTAATAATTTAAATATACTTATATATATAATTAATGTGACGTTATGAAGAAAAAATATTCGCATCTCTTTGTGGAAGTGATAATTCATACATATACACGACCAATGTTATCATTTTTCTATTAACAGAATCATAAACATGTAAATGACATACTATATTTTAATAATTATTAATATATCATTAATATCATATATAAAAATTAATTTCTTCAATATAACCAATCTGGAATGATGGTATTGGAAAATGAATTACATTGATTCATGAGGCATTAGTCCACTATACACACATACAATAAATTATTATCCCATTTGATAGAATATTTGAATGATATGGCTAATGCCAAATTTTTTATAAAATATTAGTTTTTAAATTTATAATTTCATATTTATTTTAGATGACTTTTTGGATATGGAAGAAGGAACAATACTAAAATAGTCATTTGAAAACTATCACTCTTCTTTAGAAAATATCTTTTTCATAACAACTGATGACCAATAAAGGTTTTGTTACGCCTAAACAAATTCCCCATTATTGTGGAGAGTGATAATATGAAGGCATTTTTTCATTAATTTCGGATTAAATAGTATCTTATTGGTGATGAGATGGGAATAACATGTACACTTTTATACCAGAGGGGTGACCTCTTGGAATATCTCAAAGTATTTTATTAGTATAAATTAATTTTATTCTCAAAAATGATAAAAATTTAATTTTCTAGAATATAGGATGATTATATATCTAAATATAATTGTTAAATGCTAAATATATATATGTTTAAAATTTCATTGACAATATATATAATTTTTAACCTATAATTATTCTAGTGAAATCTTACCTTAAAAACATGGATTTTTTCATGTTTTAGGGTTAATATATTTGCAATAAATTTAGAAAATAATGATAAATATTTCATTGAAATAATTTTAAATATTATCCCAACATTTTGGCCTAATGTAGGATTTTTATTAATTTTATATATTTTAATAACATAGTTATTTAAAATATCATTAATATCATGTTTGACATTATTAATTATATGACTTATACAAATATCCCATTCAAATTATATCATTGAATAAACTTTTTTAATAAATCCCCAATATGTCAATTTAATCAATAAAATTCAAGGATTAATTTAATTATCTCAAATTATTTTTATTTTAATAGTTTTAATTCAATTTATTTGATTTATATAGTAATAAAATATTCACTCTGTCATCCTTTTGTAAGAATTTAAGGTAATTATTTCTTCATTAGAACATAAAAATAAATTTCCATGATTAATATATATGTATATATATAATTAATATTTATATTCAATGATATATGTTGAATATCTCAAAATAATATATTGTATATTTATTAAAAACCAAAGTATAGAAACATTGACTATTCTTTCGAATAAAATTATTTAATAAGGTTAATGTCATCAAAGTTTATATAAGAAGTTTTAAATTATGGGCGAGGATTGTTTTCATCTATAATAACTCATATAATAAAATTAGATTAAATTTAATGTTAAATTTTTAATCCTTATCCTAATTAGTTTTCCCATTTATTACTGTATTTACCCTGAACCATGGTAATTAAACTCACTATATCTAGTATTCATATTTTAAAGAAATAAAACAAAAATAATTATATAATTTTTTCCTCATAGTACCAAATATTAAATCCATTATTCAAAATTCATAAAATATAAGTTTATAAAATTAATTTATAATTAATCCTATAGATGGGGAAATAATGTGAGTTTTTAAATTGAAAAGGATCAATGCTTACAATGTTTTAACATATATATTCAATATAAAAATGATTTAAAAGAAAAAAATGTTAATAGATTAATAATAGATATAATATTACTTTAAAATTAAATTAATAATAATTAATCATTAAAAATTTTTAATATGAAATTGTTGTTTTCAAATAAAATGAAATTTTCTTCAATATTAATAAAAAAATAAAACACATCATCAAAAAAGGAAAAATTATCCCTAATATTAATTTGAAATTAATCCTTCAAAATGATGTTTATTTTTTCAATTATATTTTGTCATCGTTTCATCATTTTTTTCAAACACGTGCCCGAATAAAAAGTAGAAAAATTTCTTTTACTATATTAAAACATCTTATGCATAAAATGGGATTTACTTTTATATCATATCAATAAAATACATAAGATGAATGTTATACATTGTCTTATATTATATATATATATATATATTTCATTAATTTCAACCAAAAATGCTGCCTTTTTTAATTTTATTCGTTTAAAATAAACTTATATGCCTATAAATAGTATTTCACAAAAATAAATAATTTTATATTTCAAAGGGTTTTATTTTAATTTATATTTAATTTTTAACCAATGCATTAATTTTATATAAATATTATAAAATATTCATAAATTATTCAATCCACTTCATATTCTTCATTATAACATCTGTGTTATAATGGAAGCATTAAAATAAAAACTATTATTTGTTCATTAAATCTCGATATGGTGTATTATGTACACTATGAAACATAATTTCTTTTATAAAAATATCAAAATGTAAAATTACCTCAACTATATCATTTCAAATCAAACATAGTAAACTCTAAGAGTTCCTAAGGAAGTTAAACAAAATAAGGTTGAGATGAAATGATTATTAAAGGTTAAATACATTGAATATTATCTTTAATTAATAAGAATAATCAAAATGGAAGGGTAAATAACTTGAAAAATTTCCATTATGTCAATATATTGAGTATATTATGTGATGAATAAATGATGATTAATTTTTAATGATCTGTGTCATGAACTACAAAAAAAATTGTTTTGAACTTCTTCAATTACCGAACATGTCATTTTTAAAATTGTTCCTCAGAATGAAATTATAATAGTTTATTTACAAAAATGTGATTTTTTTGGATTTGGATGAATTTATGTTAAGTCTATTGGGTGGATTGTGGTGTTTTAGGAGCATTGACCCTAGAAAAGTCAAAATTTGAAGGACTGTAGAGGGATCATGGTTTGTCTTAAAACCCTGTAGTCCACTACAAGTGTTTTTTCAACCCTATTTAAGGGGAAAGAGACGTTTCACATAGTTTGATCATGGTTTTACATACCATGTGTCCAGCCCATGTTTGATGCTATATATGTTAGTGGATGAAAAATAGTTAGTGCACAGTTTTCCAAACCATGAATCTTAACCATTCACAACACCCATGTTTTAAAATATAAATTAGTTTTCATTTTAATTTAATTTAATTTAAAACATATTTTAGACTCACCCTCACCCCACATTCCCATATACGGTGTATCTCCCCCTCTCTCCCATGGGTTGTGCGACCTCCTCTCTCCAAATATCCTCCATCGACTGATTTTTTCCACCGTTCCTTTTTATTTTTCACCGAATCATTGAGTTATATCCCTATTATCCTGTTCTTTCCTATTTGTAGATGTGATTTTTTCTACCCATATCTCTACTATGATCGGATGAAAACCTACGGTTAGGATCTAATGGATTATTGGTTTTATTTTGATCTATGTTTTTTTGGATAGTCTCTCAGGTCTTGTTTGGAAATATTCTTTCAACCACTATCAAAGGCTAGGTGGTTCATGTGGTAATGGTTCACCACATTCTTCTCAGAGTATGGGTAATGTTTGTCTCTTGGTTTTAAACATATTAAATTCTGGCCTTTTTTTTTGTTTTTTATGCTTCGTAGTAATAATCTTGTAGTTCTTTGGACACTCTCTTTTTGTTTCAAGTTTCCATGTCAAGGGAGACTTTCCTGTGTGTGCATAAGTAATTATATATATATATATATATATTGGTTCCCTCGTTGTGTGTATAATCACCCATGGAAATTATTAAAGATGTTTGGGGCTAGGAGTACCCACACCCACACACACCCACACACACCCACACACACACACACAGATATATATATATATATATATATATATATATTCATTTTTAGGTTAATGTAGGTGGGTATATGCATATAATAATATGTGTATGGATTCCCTTGCACATTTTAATGGCCATACTGGTGTGAATAGGGGCAATGTTTCCTTTCATGTATTTAAAACTGCATATGATTTGTGGGGGGGTAGTGGATTTTAGTTATAAATTGCCAATAGATGAAGTGGAAGGATTAGTTCCAACATGATGTAGGGTCCATTTCCTCACCAAATTTTTTTACGAAAGCATTTTCTATTAAATTACAGGTTCCTCGCACCTATATATATTTCATTGCAAATGTGTAAGTTTTTTATGAAAATTTTATCTTTGATAAACCAAATGAAATGATTTAAGTATAATTTATTGATTTATAAAAGATATTATGGATTTATAACAAAACCCATCCAATGGATGTTTTTTTCCTTTATGCTAAAAATGTAAAATGTTGATTTTTATCATTCTTGATATTCTACATTTGTATTGCTTGTTTTTGAGTAGTTTATAATATGTTCCATGTTTATAAAAACATCCTACATTAGTTAACTGAATGACATGCTTATCTATTTGAAGTGGCCCTTACCCTTAGGTAATTCAGTTATACCAAGACACCCTATGGGTCTTTGGACTTATTAAGCTTGTAATTACCCTAATAAGCTGGTGAGAAGTAAACATGACATAATTTATAACATAAATTTGTTAAGGCCAATGGAATAAAATTTGATTGATTGAATGAGATGGTTCCATCCATTAGATGGAGTGACCTTAACACTTGATCCGTTAAAACCAATTTTCCTGGTTTAGAAAAATTATCTCAAATGTCCTCGAGTAGGATGAAACAATCCAAATGGCATGTCTTGAATTAATGGATTAGTTTTATTGATTGAATAACTAGTGCTAAATATTAAAAATTAAATTCCTTATAGGGAATGGTTTCAAGGGGTGTCATGGTCATGCCCATATTTTGGGATTTTTATAAATTCATTGCAAACATGTCTTGTTTACATAACTGGAAATAATGTGAGATGGTTTTCCGTACTATAAATTACAAGTGGTAGGGGACCATTCATACATCGTGCCATTATTTACATGTTTACGGCAGGAATTACTACCTTGTTATATTCATTACATATCGGTGTGAGACATTCCAACCCTATGGCATTTTTTACATGTGGGAAGAAATCATTCCTACCCCATGCCATTTTTTAAATGTTGTCGGGAGGCATTCCAAGCATGTGCCATTATTTACAAGTAGGAAGGAGGCATTCTTACCCCATTTATGTTTATTCATGTGGGAGGGAGGAATCATTACCTGTTTCTATTCTCTTACACGTGGGTCAAATGCATTATTACCCCATGCCACTATTCACTATGAGTGGGTATAATTCCTACCCTATTCCATAGTCTTCAATGGGTGGGAGGCGTTATAAACCCATGCCAAATATATATATAAACACACACACACACACAGACACACACATATATATATATATAAACGTATGAGAATAATTATTACCCCATCCTAGTGATAACAAGTATATATATATGACATGGTGACTTGATTAGACATACCAGCCAAGGGCTAAAGCAAGTATTTTTTTCAGGTGTCCCCTTGGAACATGGAAAGGTGTTAATTTTTTATTAAATTATTTCAATAGTAATTTAAAATTTCATAATGTTAAACTAAATATTACACTGTATAGATAGGTCCAGACAATAGTGATGTCGTTCTACTGAGATTTATTTCTCAGACTCTACTCAGGACGACATTGCAATGGGTTTACCAAGAAGACATGCCTTGTCAGCAAGACTTTCAACCATGGTCCTTTCTTATTGTTGTGTATTTTAACTTGGAGATAGGATAGAAGGACTGAGCTAGTGCTCGTGATCCTCATGGAGATCACCAGTAGGGATTAAGGTATTTTTTTATTTGTACAATATTGTATTGAATGATGTTTTGATTATTTTCCTTTGATATCAATCAATACCATGTCATACTTACATCCATTGTATAAAGTAGTGTTTTCCACTTGATTAAATTGAATATATTTTTTCCTTTACACTAATCTTTAATCTATTTTAGGTTTTTTTATCGATTTTTAATTTTTTATTGTTTACACTATGATGATATCATTTTGGACTCTAATCATGATGGTATAATATCCTCACTATCACATCCTTACAACCTCAATACTTGTAAAAATCCATTGGCTTATAAGGGACATTCATGAGGTCACGTGAACCACCGATCATACTATCGAGTTAATGGTCTGTTAGTCTGGTATGTTCTTTATTGATATTAGAGTTAGTTTCATTTTCAGTTTCCCTACTATTTTAGGTCGGTAGATAGGATACTAAGAATTTTTTGACCCTTGGATAGTAGTTATGATTGGAACTGAAGGCCCTATATATGAGAAATGTCCATGTGACTAGGGTTTGGATGTTTCTTCATAATATTTGATGTTAAATTTTTTATGATTTCACAATGAGTGACTATTGTAAATTATTCTTCTTATGGATTTATGAATGTTATGGGAATTTATCATTGGCATGACATGGGAAGGATGTTTCTTTTCATGCATCATATAAGATCATAGTAAATTAACATGTCATTCATAGTTCCATGCCATGTAGTCACATTTATAGGTTTTAGGATGATTGGGTATTCTGTATTCAGTTTTCTTCCATTCTTACTATATTTATGTCACGTTAGGTTCATAAATAACATGATTTGTTGTACTTGTTTATTTAAAGTTCAAGGATTCCTTCTATGTTAAATGCTTATTATAACATGTTTTCCTTGTATATATGGGTTTTGAATGATTTGGATCTACTTATATATTGTAAGGTGTTTGGGATCCTTACAATCGGGAAAGTGTAACACATATATTCAATACATTTTAATCACAATATGAATAAATTATAAGGAAAATCAAAAATAAAAGGGGTTTTAATGTTTAAATACAATGATTATTTTATCATGATTAAATGGAAACCAAATTCCACACTATAAATGAATGGATGCTTTTTATGTTGATATATGGTCACCCATCTGTCTTAATTATTATATATAAATGTGAAAATGTATTCTTTTTAAAGTGTGATTTGTTTTGAAAAATGGAGGACAATTTTCAATCCATGTAGTTTATGGGCACATCCTATTTTGGGAAATGGAAACCCATGTTAAATGTAATGAAATGATGCTTTCTGAAATGATTATTTATGTTAATGATATTCAATTTGTATCTACTATTAATAGGCCTAATGGGACCCCTATAGGTTTCCATAATCATAAAATGAATTTATTATGATAAATTTCATGGAAATTAAGGTATTTCAAAAGAATAAAAATTTAATAATGGACATCAATAAATCTTACCTGATTTTTTTTAAAATTAGTATTTTATATTTTTTCAAATATTTTAATGTGAGAGAAAAATAAAATTTGATTAAATGTAAAGGGCTGGAAATGGAACTGTAGCAGTGTTCTCTATTTAAAAACCTCTTCTAAGGATATTTGGACCTCTCCTTTGAATTCTCTAAAACGAAACCTTATGTGTTTTCAGTAGACATTATTTTACATTTAGAATTTTCTTAAATGTTATGATCAGTAGCCAATGCCATTGATTGGAATGACCAAATTGTTGGGTTGATGCTTTTTCTTCTTATCGGGAAAGCCCACGGTAGGTATCAACCTTATAACCAAAATTATTTTCTTGTACCTTGAGATTTCAATCATTTGGTTCTGTTTGAGTTTTTTTGTCCCTTATAAAAATTTCAGTTTCAAGTGACGCCATTGTTCGAATAAGTGGTGATGTTTTCCTAGTTCCTGTTATGTTCTTGAGTAATGGTTAATTCTTGTTTTCCATATGATTGAAATACCAATGGTGTGGTCTTCTGCTTATTAGGAAATTTGATCCCTTCTATTTTCCTTATGTAGTATGAGTTGATAAATTTGGTACCTTCAAGTATTAAATGAAATAAATATCTGGTTCGGTTCATTTAAATTATGGAGTTTTGTTCCGTTGTGGATGGTCTCAATTCATCTCCAAGTAAAGTGAATTTTTCATTAAATAAATAGATTTCTCCAAATTCTCTATATGGTTTTATAACTACTCGAGTGTATTGACATGCCTATCATTTTGGTTTTGGTTTGTATTGAGCCGTGATCTTATTTTTAAATTTTATGTGGTTTGGATATCTCGGAGGATCACCACATGTCCTTTTGTGTTGTTTTGGTCTATCATGCTCTTGAATGGCTAGTTATCATCTCCATTGCATCAAAGAAACTCCTAAAGTGGAGAGTGTTGTATTAAATTTGGTAAATGTGAACTTTCACGTATAATTGATGCTACATAAATTTGTTTTTTCGAATGGTTGATCAATCTTGAATGCATTTTAGGATTGTGAGTTTTAAATACATTTAAGTGTTTTCTTCGAAACATGACCTGAATATGATTGTTTGTTCATGAAACCCTGATAAACACCTATGGATGGGGATGAGAATTGGTGGTAATATTTGAAGGATCATGTAATTATATCATGTAGTAATGTCATTGTATTTGTAAAATGGAGTTTTTTGGTAGTTGATGCATAATCCATTCCTATTAGTCATCCATTTGTGTTTTGACAGAACATAAATCCAGTTGTCGGGGAAGATTGAATGGAATCCATTAAAATCCTCTTATTGTACTCTCCTAATAGATGAGAATTTAACCTATCTTGACCTCATCCAAGATGTACTAGTAGTGCATAGGTCTTATGTTGTGTTGAATGCTTTAATTCCATTGGTCTTTTTTATCTATTCTCTTTTAGTGTTGCACACCAGATGTGTGGTCTCCTTTGTGTTTTGATCAGCAAACGCCACCCGAGGTCAAAAATACACTTTAGTGTGCATGTTTATTGTAAATGAGAGATGTATTTGGATAAAGAATCATTGTTCAGTTTATAAAACACCGATCAGAAAATCATGGAATATAATTAATTATACCTTCATAGTGATATGACACATTCCTCTTTTGTTTAATGAATAATGTTGGGGAAGACCCATTTTATGGCACGTTGTCTGAAGAATATTGGTGTGGTTGGTATCAGCCTATGCTTTTCATCAACAACCAGATCAACATGGGCTTGGTGGTTGATGGGGAATAGATCATTGGATCATATCAAAAATCAAACTGTGAGTGTCTTTGAAATACTTGGAGCGTGTTTTGAAAGTGAATTCTAGTGATGTAGAAGTGGTATATTGAGTTTGAACATTTAAAGTCAAAACCATAGTTGAGAAGTACCTTTGTGAATTGTTTAAAAAGATGAAAATGTGATCATGTATATTCTTAGACGGGCTCAGGTATGTTGTATCTGGATGTTAAAGTTTGGGAAGTGAGTGTTGTATTGGGTCATGTTTGTATAATTGCCTTGCTCTTAATAGAATTTTTAAGGGTCTATTGGGTGTTTAGAAACATATTTTGACTATTCAAGAAAAACATCAACACCCATGTGGATTAGTTGATGGGTTTCATTATTCTATATGGCTTCATGGGGACAAGAATTACTAAGGTGGGAAGGGTTTAACCATCTATGTTTTGAACTAGGCTAAAAATGAAGTTTTCTGGACTTTTTAAATTAATGAATGTCATTTTAAAAAACTGATCCTCAGAACTGAATTTTGATAGTCGGGTCACATTAATGTGATTTTTTTGGACTTGGATGAAGGATATTTATATTTCATAAGTGGATTAAAAAGTTTTATGAGGTATTGACATAGGAAAGTCATGCTTTGAAGGACTATTGAGTGCAAATGGTTGGTCTGAAAAAAGTACAACCCCATGCAGGTAAATGAAAGTCCTTGCTTAAGGAGGAATAGATGTTTCACATGGGTCGCACAAGGTTTTCCAAACTGTATGCCTATCCCATGTGAGTTTCTCCATATTTCTGATGTAAGATGCACTATTATATCATGGTTTTCCAAATCGTGCAGCATAACCGTGCACGACACCCTTGTTTTAAAATTTTAATTAATTTAAATTTTAATTAAATTAAATTAAAAACCTATTTTTCACACTCCATCACCCCTCTCTCTCATACGCGATGTATCTCTTCTCCCTCTTGATGTTCGTGTGACATACCCTCTATAGATATAATTTTTCTACCGATTTAATTCATATTTCATTTCGATTTCTCACCAAAACTTCAATGTATGGATCCTTGCTTCACCTCTTTCTATTTTCCGGCTGTGATTCTTTCGCCCGATCACTTTAACAAGATCTAATAGGACTGTAGGGTTTGGGGGTAATGTATTTTTTATTTTATTTTGATCTACGGTCATATGGGGGGGTTACTCGGGACTTGTTCGGGCATGTTCTGACAACTGTTGCCAAAGGCGAGACGGTTCGTGTGGATTCGGTTCACCAGTTTCATCTCAAGGAATGGATTATTTTTGTTTCCTAGTTTTCACCTATTAAATTAGGGAATTTATGTGTTTTATGGTTCGTAGTAATCATTTTGGAAAACATTGGTCGCTACCTTGTGTTTTTGAGTTACCTAGTCTTGGGTGACTCGCATTCTTATGAATAGGTAAGTAAATATACATATATGAGTTCCCTCATTATGTTTATAGTCATTCATGAAAATTATTACACATTTACTAAGATAGGTAGTCCAATGTATATTTTTATATAAATTCATGCATAGATGAGTGGATACGGGTATATGCATATAAGCATATGTGTAAGGATCCACTTACACAGGCTCATGGCCATCCTGATGTGTGCCTAGGGCCATTTTTCCTTGAATGTATGTAAAAGTGTGTATTATATGTGGGGGATCGTTGGATTTTAGTTAGAAATCCTCAAGAGCTAATGTCGATAGCTTGTTTTCACCCTGATATAGGGTAACTTTCCTCATCCTGTTTATTTAAGAAAGTAATATAAATTTAATTTCTAGTTCCTCACACCCTTATTAAATACCCCATAAATGTAATAGATTATTACAAAAGTTTTTTTTGATAAAAACAATGAAATGATTTATGTTATAATTTATTTATTGATATGAAAATTCATGGTTTTATAATAAATCCCCTCTAATGGAGGTTCACTACCATTTATCTAAAAATGTAGAAAGTATATTTTTGGATCATTATTTTTCTTTTTCATTTGTATTACCTATGATTTCACGCTATGAATGGTAAGTGACATGATTATTACCTTTTCAAACTCTAGATAAATTAATTAATTTCTTATCTAATTGATGTGGCCCTTGTCCCATGTGTAATTGAGTGAACCCAGGACACCCTTTGGGTGTTTCGACTTACCAGTATTGGAATTTCCCAAGTAGGCATGTGAAAAGTTACCAATACGTAATTAATGAATTAATTTGGTTAGGGAAATTGGATTATAATGGGGGTATTAAATAATATGGTTCTATCCATTGGGTGGAGTGACCTTAACACTTTAACCCATAAACCCATTTTTTGTGCATAAGAAAATTGGGCGAGATGACCTTGAGTTGTGTGACTCATACCAAATGGAATGTATTGAATGAATGGATTAGTCATATTGAATTTAGTACCTTGTGTGAAAGCATTAAAATGAAATAAATTATATTGAATGGTTTCAAGGGGTGGCATTTCAATGCCCATATTTTCAGTTCATTATACATTCCTGGCAAACTTGGCTGGTTTTCCTAACATGAAATAATGGGAGATGGTTTTCCTTAATTCATATTACATGTGTGTGGTAAGAATTATTACCACATACAATTATATACATATATGTGAGAGGAATTATTACCTAGTTCCTTTCTTTACATGTGGGTAGGAGGCATTCCTACCCTGTGCTATTAATTACATGTGGTCAGGAGGCATTTTTAACACATTCCATTATTTACATGTGGGTTGGAGGAATCCTTACCATGTGTCATTTACATACATGTGGGAAAGAGGAATTATTACCACATGACAGTATTCCCTATGGGTAGGAACCATTCTTATACCATGATCTTCTATTCTATGGGTGGGCGGCATTCTTACCCTATGCCAACTATATATATTTACGAAGGGATGGAAGACATTCTTACCCTTTCCCAGTAATAACCATTATATATATATATAATACATGGTGACTTTATTAGAGATACAAGACATGGGGTGAAGATGGTATCATTGTCATTTAGGAACCCATATGGGTGTTTATTAGTTTTCAATTCTGCCATTAATATTTCATTTCGACACATTTTTAAAGTTAATATTAAACTATTGTGATATGGAAAGACACTGATTGGGACGACCCAGTGATCTTTACAACTCACACCCTACATGATCATCCATTCCATTATGGTACACAATCACTCCTTCCTTATTTACAAGATTATGTACATTGGACCATTTTTGTTGTTATGTGCTTGAACATGGAGTTAGATGAATGAGATTGTGCTAGATCTCAGGATTCTCATGGAGATCGCCCGTGGGGCTAGATATATTTTATTTATTTGAATTGTTTTGTAGAAAATGATAATATATTTAATGTTATTTAATATATTTCAATATCATTTCATGATTTCATACATTGTATAAGCTTATGTTTTCCACTTGATTAATTTTTATATTACATTTCCTTCCACTTCTCTAATATCTGTAATCAGTTTTCGTACTACTACTACTATTTCCAAATTTTTACTATCTGATAATATTGTTGTGAGCCCTGATCATGACTGTATAGTCTCCCAATTATCACCTCCTTACACCCTTGCTGCTAGTAAGAATCCTATGATATTTTGGTGGATGCTCTTGAGGTCATGTGACCCACCGGTCCGAATTCTTGGATAATGGTATGTCGGGTCAGGATAGTAC
The DNA here is from genome assembly GCA_963277665.1 of Viscum album. Classification (NCBI taxonomy): domain Eukaryota; kingdom Viridiplantae; phylum Streptophyta; class Magnoliopsida; order Santalales; family Viscaceae; genus Viscum; species Viscum album. The sequence goes on from OY728138.1 coordinate 900,708,202, forward strand.
ACAATTAATACCATATAAATAATCCCATTATCTTGAAAACATTACTAAGGGTACTTATAATAATTATATATTCACATATAATATCAATACTCAAATTTATAATGATGGAATGTATAAATGAATACATGTAATATATTATGTTCTATCCCCAATAAAGCTACATTATTGATCTATCCTCCAGAGAGTTTAAATGTTTTCTTAGAAACTCATCTGTTATTGTGAAATGATTTTTCTAATGAGACATGTTGATGCATAAAGGGTATATATAATGACAAGGCCCCACCTGTCACATATTATTTTCGTTGAATTCTTTATATGAAAGAAAAAAACATAATAAATATAAATATACATATTTAAAAACATTCATATGAAAGGGAAATACATTCCCCATTCAATAAACATAACCATAAACAATCTATAGTTATATGGTATTGGTATGAAAATTGTATATACATTCTCAAAATCATCAAATAACATTCAAATAATGAATACAAAGGATATCAAGAAAATATATCCCCAGTTATTCATAATTAAAAATAAATGTTTTATGTACTTGATGAATAGAAAAACTATAAGAAACATTTAAAAACATTTTTTTGAAAAATATATTATTGAATTTGAATATAGGTATTTATAAGATAAAAAATTTTAAGATTAATTTTATTTAGAAATGAAAATTAAAAAATTTAATGTAATATTTATAATATTATTAGGTCTATATGATGTAAAGTTCCATACATTTTATACAATTTAGAAAAAAAATTCCACTAAAATTTTATGTAAAATGTAAAAAAGTAATTGTTTTGAAAATGACATAACATTTCATTGAATTTTTTTTATAAAATTTAAAATTTTGAAAAAAATAAATTAAAAAATCATTTTTAATGGTAAAATTGTTTTTGGAATATATATTTTGAAAAAATTGTTTCTGATAAAAAACATATTTCCGATAAAGTAGGAAAAATGATTATGGTATATTATTTAAAAAGTATCAAACTTAATTTAATTACTTAAAATTTAAAAATGGAGCAAATAAAATAAAATAAGATTTATTTTTAGAGGATAATTAAATGATAATGTATTATTCATAAATTTTTATGTAATCATCTTAAACTGATACTAATGTATAATGAATGTCAATTAAAATGATATTGTCAAATAAACCCTTAAAATGAACATGAAATTAAAGTGAGAATTAATAAATGATTTTATTATCTATATTTTTTTCAAATACACATATACCAATGGAAAAGTAAACATATTATTGTATAATTACAATAAACACAGTATATTTTCATGACATATTGAATGAAATAGGAGTTTAACTCAATAAGTGGAAATTAATTTATGAAAACTCTTACAACACACTTACTTTTTATTTAACATGCATTAAAATCATTTATATTGGTTTTAAAAATGATACTGACTTATAAAAACTCTATATTACTATTTTTAATAGCATCTGTAATCCTATTATAAATATTATCCCCCACTTGTTACAAATATTTTAATATTTTCATCGTTTCACTTAATGATTTCCTTATTTTCTTCTATATTTTTCTTTCTCAATGATATAGTTATCGTGAAAATTATATAGTAATATATTCTAAAGTATAACAATCATTAAAATAATTAGAAGATATTATCCAAAATTTCACTTTTAAAACAAATAATTAAATATATTTTTTTTGAAAAATGAATTTTGATATGATCAAAAAGATCGTATGACACACGTACACACGAGTATTGTTTCAATTTATCAATGATAATTATGAAAAAATGGTATGTAATATATAATCACTCAAAATGATATTATTATTATATATAAAATCTTATATACTTATATATATTATCCCTATTGATAGGTGGTGAAAATAGAGTCACATTACATCGTGAAGGTGGTAGTCCACACGTACACGAATGTTGTTATCATCATGAAGTGATGCGAAATTGAAACAAATAAAATTATATATTATCTTTAAATAATGATAAATATGTCATGAATATCATTATTATTCCACCTGTACCACATATAATCATTATATCAATCCGTTTCACCAATCATGTGAAGCATTTGTGAAACATGATTCACCTCACTTCGTGGGGATCCAGTTAATCTTACACATGAGTGACATTTACCCATATGAAATGAAATAAAAATGTTTTTTATTATATAATTTAACTAGAAGAGAAAGTATTTCATGAATATCATATATATATTTTATATCCATCACCATACCCAACAATTAAATATGGGAAGGGAAGAACAAATGACATCAGTTCACAATGTGGTAGTTCACCCTATTCATGAATAATTATTTCATAACCCATTTTATGGTAGTGGAGATTGTAGAAGGTCATAAATGTTTTATAAAAAATCATACTATAAGGAATATATTTATGTTACTATATAACAATTATTTAAAAATAATTTATGGAAGAGGAGAAATAAACCAAATAAAGAATCTTGTTGAAGAACACGACCTCTTATTTAGGTATCCACCATCTATTTTCACTAAATCGTTTAAATTATGGACTTTAAAAATTTATTTTTTATTATTTATATCCAAATAATTAATTAATATTTTATAAATATGATTTTAAGTAATAATTTTTTTGTTAATATTTCATTTTAAAAAAATCGTTGTTTTATATATCACAAGCAATTTTGGGTGTCTCATGTAACACTAGATAAAAATAGTAATTCATGTAACACATGTGATTAAATAGGTTGAATTTATTTAAAAATTCATATATCATTAACTATCATGGTGTTATATTTTCTTCTAATCATAGTGTCATTTTTTTCATACTCTGTCAAATAAAATGTTATTATTTTAGAATTTTTGTGATGCTAAATTAATGGTTTATTTACACATTCCATTGAGTGGATTTGAATTTTATTTTCATAATAGCTTCTATAATTAATTATAACTACATCTTTATGATCACTATTAAGAAGGTTATTTAAAAAGAAATATTTTTTGTGTTTCCCTTCCAACTTCTTTTTCCATGTCCATTTTTTAATAAATGTTTCAAAAATAATATTTTTTATTCATAAATAGATGATAAAGTTTATTTTTTACTATGTTTTCCATATTCATGATGTTTTTAAAAATAAATCTTATTTTATTTCTATTTGGGACAATTTAGCTTAATAAACTCATTTTAAATTTCAAAATGATCAATTTTAAAATTATTTCCCATTCATGTACATACTCATAATATTAATTTAAGGAGTTATTTTTATGGAAAATGAATTATAAAGGATATTCTTTGTCTCTATTTTCATTTCATAAATGGTTTTTAATAAAAAAATTATACATTTTACACAGAATTATTTTATTTTTTATAGAAATAAGTAAATCAGTGATTTATTTTGTCATATATAAAATTAACATATTTTCCCAAAATCAAAACATCTTTTTATATTTGGATTCATTACTAAGAATCCATGTTTTATTCAAAGAAACACCCTCCTGACTTTTTTGGGTATTTTTTTTTAGAAAATGGGCCTTTGAAAAGAATGGGTATTTTGACATCCAAAATTATTTTTCATATGGGATTAAAAGATTGTTTTTTGTTTTTTTCATGAAACATAACATTAATAAAATGGTCCATTCATGATATGTTACATATTATCTTTTATGAATAGGATTGATATAGGTATTGATCATGGTCACAGATGAGCTTGATATGCCTAATTTTATCGGTTCACCCAATAATGATCTAACAAATTTGGTAATGTTTTTTTCTATAGATAATTCTATTTAAAGTCTCCCACATTGTAATTCCAATTATATGGGTTTTTTGTAAGGGTTCTGTGAATATAGTTTCCTAAGGCAACATAATGAATTTTATGTTATTTATAATGAGTCTCTAGGAATATATATTTATTTAAAATGGTATTCTAATAAACATTTAAAATGATGGAATATTCCATTTTATGATAAAAAGGTATGATTTTTGAAATTTATATTAATGGGATCTCATTTTTTTAGTAAATCTTTATGGTTCGGATTTATCCCATAAATTTTATTATATAGAGTTATATTAATCAAATTTATGAGTGAATATGACTTAATTAGACCTATAACATAAATGGAAAATATTTTATATTATCACATGGTTTAAGAATAGACTAAAATGTTTCTATATTAAATTTTATATCCAATACTAAGAATTTGTTTGTTCATCAGACATTCTTAATATGTCTTTTGTTGGGTTTAGTGAAGGGTAAGAAAATTTAATAAGTTATGTTAAATTAATGAAGATGATTCATGAAAATAGAACATGTTTCATTTTAAATGTATTAAATTATGGGTAGGTAAAGTATCCACAATGTAATTTATGGGTATTTTATATAGGAGTTATGACCGAATTCTCTAAAAATCTAAACCTAAAATATTTTTTTTCGAATGAAGGAAAATATATTCCAATATATGAATTAAATTTATTATTTTTTTTACATTTGTCTCCTTCTAGAAACCATTAACCACTATAGGTTAGGGTGATAATAGATTCCCCAAAAAAAATTCCTGTTAGCTAATTGTAATTATATTCACTTTACTTATTAAAAATGAATATGTCTCCCTATTGATTAATAATCGGTATTAGATTTTATATCACTGAGAATTCACATAAAAGACACCAATTGTATCCTAAAATTGAAAAGAAACAATAGATAACAATCAAAATGGTTTGTCATTGGCCATTTTTTAATAACATCAGTCATTATAGTATCTATCGATATACCATCACTTAAGATTATATATTCAATGAATTGAAAATTAATTTCAAATAATTCATACTTACTAACATTAAAACATATTTTCTCATTCCTAAAGGTTCTCATCACATTCCTAAAATGATCGCGACACACTTTCTTTGATATGAAATATATTAGAATATCATCTATATTTAAAACAATAAAATTGATAGAGGTAATAAATAAATACTCTATTGGTTTATTCATCATTGATAAAATTTTAATTGGTATGTCTAAAAATAATTTCTATAAATTTAAAATATATATACATTATAATCGAGTCATTCATGGTTATATCCTTCTTTTTAACCCTAAATTGATGATATATTGATAACATAGTTAGGTGTAGAATAGTACTAAGCGCCACACAGTTGATGAAACAAATCATTAATATGGTTATTAAGATACATGTTCTTTATTATGATTATATATGTTTTCAATGTTAAATTTATATAAGCATTGACATGTGCTTATTCTTAACAAAATGTAATATCTGCCTCCGTTGAGAGATTATGAATCCCTCAAAAATATCTTCTTAAAGTCCCTTCCTCAATTCCAATTATTAAATTTGGTACATTATGTATGGATTAATTGAAATAGGTTTCAAACAGGGTGTTACCACTATATTTAATTCAACATCAATATATCGGGGAATACTCGAAAATAATATAGGAAATAAATCTTCTTATTCTTAATAAATATTCTTATATTGGATTTTCAGTTTCTCCCTATATATATGAGATAAATAACCTTCTTTGATAGTAATTAAGACCCATATAAAAGAATAAATTTCTATTGTAAGTTCATATTCTTTATTATATATAAGATTGATAATATATTGATATATAATATGAATGGTTACTTTCCTACCTTGAAATTTATATGGGTTCTATGAGAAAAATCAATAAATTATCAGAATATTATAAACATTTTCTACAGGTTGATACTTAAGATTTTTAGTAAGAATATTCCGGTATACATCTACCATAAAAGATCTATATACTTCATATGTAAACATTGTACTATTTGTTTTTTAACTTTTAATTCAAAATATAATCGTTAAGGATATGAAATTACATTCCATCATATATTTAATGTCATAAAGTAATTCATATGACTATAATCAATGAATATAAATCATTATTTGAGTGTACTTACAACAACCTGAATTAAATAGCTTTACATTCAATCCCTTACAAAAAAACCAAAAGAGTTAACATGCACAAGAAGAATACTTAATCATAGTAATAAAATAATTTATTTTTAATATAAATCCATATATTACAAATATTGTAACAATTTATTTTCAAAAAATATAATTGTAAGTTCATATCACCTGGTAATAGATGATGATTAATGTCCTTTTATTTTTTCCTCTTATTCATTAAAATTGATAAAAAGATATTGTGGATTAGAGAAATCATATACTTTAAGTGTTTATAGCTAGGTGTATAGTCCTACACACACTCATCACACACTAAGTGAGTAATTAGTTGATACTCAATCATCCAGTTTCAACATTCTCACCAGTTAGTACATATGGTCCATATCCTCATTCACTTAAAAATATCCAAAATATTTTATTTTAAAGGAAACTAATTTATATTTACCTTACCATTATTTCATGATGTAATCCTTTTACATATACTTATCACTATAGGTTTAGCTAATGTTTTCTAATAATAAACAAAAAAATTATTAAAACCTTCATCGATACCACTAAATGTGATCTAAAAATTACATATATAAAAATAACATAATTTTGTTATCATAATTCAACATAGATCTTATCAATATATTCCATTGAACCATAAATGTCTATTTACTTTATTTAATAAAAAAATATTAATCTTATTTAATGAATTATCTTCAACATCTCCCACAATGTCATCATATCTTCTATGAAATACCATATATAATTCATTTCATTATAATTTGTATAAAGTAAAAATGATAAACGGTGAAAAAATATGCTCACTAAGGGTAAAAATATAAAATATAAATCGATGATCATTAGTAGAAATAAGATAAGCATAAAATAATTATGCTATGATCATAACTTACAATTTTCATTCCCAATTTTCTAAAGACAATATTTCATGGATAATGGAATATATATTTTTCATGACAATGTAGATAAGTCATAAGAGTGTTCGATCAACAATAATTAATCAAGACCCATGATAACATATTGTAAGATTAACACATAAGTTCTTAGAATACACATTACCATGTAATATTATTTCTTTATTCATTGTTCACTTTCAAGAATATCCTTATAGGAAATGTCCCAAAGGGGAATGTGTTACTCCCCATTCAATTTTTTACATAAACATGGAAAACATGTAGTAGGTTCTCAGTATATATATTCATTTATATTATTGGTTTAAAACATTATTCCAATCCATTTTATCCCATTACATAACATTATTTTTGAAATACATTGGGGGATATATAAATATTGTACCACATATCACAAAATGTGAACCTTGAATTTGTGAGAAAATATATCATAAAAACATCATAAATTAATTATATTATACACATGTGGAATTGAAACTTGTTCCATAAAAATTAAATAACATTATCACAGCCTAACACATGGAATATAACCATATATAAGACATATTTTGTCATCACTTAATTAACCTGTGTGAAAGATACGAGTTCCATAGAATAAACATTAACTCAACTCATAACATTCCATCCCAAGAAAAGTATTTTCAAGGTATCATATTATGAAATCCAAATAGATCATAAAAATATTTAAATCATATTGGAATATATTAAAAATTTCTCTGATATAGATTTGAATATTTCTTTGAAAGTATAGAAAAGTTAATTATATTTCATTTTATTTTAAAAAAATCCAGAAATATTAACAAAATTATTTTTTTGAAAATAACATTTTAATCATGTAAATCATACTGCTTATATATTGGTTATAATGGGGGAAATATATATTATTTCTCTTTTCATTAAATTAAACAATCATTAATTATTTATTAAATAGTTAACAAATACCCCATTTGGGATATTAAAACATTCATTTTAAAACATTTAAAATAATTAAAAATATGTATTAAAATTAAATTAAATAATAATTTTTAATATAAAATAATATTCCTTAAACATTTTAACATGTATATATATAGAAGAAAATTTCATCTACAAAGAGGAAATATTGTTTAATTTTTTAAAAAATATTTTCTGAACTATTTTAATTAAAAACAAGAGATATTTTTAATGAAAAAAATACACCATAAATAGAGATATTATAAAAAAATTATTGTTTTTATAAATGATAAAAAATAGTATAAAATGAATAAATTGTAACATAACATAGTGTATTCCTTAACATAAATGAGATTTTAACATATTCCTTACCTCAGTTCCTATTATGCATTATACAAGTATAAACCTAATATTTAATAAATATAAATATTATTATAGAAATATCTTTGTAATGTATTGATATATAAAATACTATATATTATTCCTTTATAATTTCAAATTTACGTTATTAATTAAATTTTATTCAAAATAATTATTTGGTTCTAAACAAGATCTGTTTCCATGAATGGTTATGTTCACTAGTTCCAATTCATTAACCTTCATCATGGTTAAATCATCTCCAAAACCATAATTATGTGATAGTTATAAAATATATTAATTATATACAATTTTATTATTATTCATATTAGGATTGTGAAAATGAATTACCAAACTTCAAAGAGGTGTTAGAACACACTTACTCAAGAGTGATATATTCACATTTTGATAGATTGGTTGAAAAACTGTAATTATTAAATCACATTTGTAGAAGGATTATTTTTCCATAAGTGTCGTAAGTGATTATCAAATATATCTGTGTGACCATCCATTTTTATTTTAATTGAAATAAAATTTTATCAATTAATTTATGTTATAGTCTACGGATATATATGAGTGATGTTATCATTATCCATTATATTGGAATGAGATAGAATATGTCTATATAATTAACAAAAAAATTATATCATTTGTGAACAGTTACTAATTCTATCCTTATAATATAATTATTTATCATTTTTTGAGGTATTGGAAGAAATAAAATAAAATTGATATGTAAGATAACATATCTCATCGATGAGTGTCCTCCTTTATAAAAAAATTTCCTTTAAGGATGGGTCTTTTAGGAAGACCATAAAATCAAATAAATGGGTAAAGATTTTAAAAGTGTGTTTAGTAAGATATTTTTAGAAATAAATATGTCACTTCATTAGGAGAATAAATGTGATTAGGTCCCAATTTATATGAAATAGGGGGGAACATATGAAAATATATAATACATTATAACATAATAAAATAATATTCCATTTCTCCTAAATCTAATGAAATATAAATTCAATTATAAGATATGTTTTTTTAAATCTTATTAATCATTACAATTTTGATATTTTCTGTCTATTTTTACCAATATGTTTTTACTTTAACCCCTCATTAACTCTTTTATCCTCTGTAGTAGTAGGGATTATTTTTTACTCTGTTACAATTAATGAAAAATAATAATAAAATCAATCTATTTACTAAAATTAGATATTTGGATTCTGAATGTAAATTTTTTTATATTATATACTATTTCTATAAGTGGAATAAATTTATTTTATAATTAATTCATAAAATAATAAAAAATTTAAACCCAATTTTAACATATTTCTGAATTTAGTATTATTTAATTCACTAAAAAAATTGATGAATCATAAATTATTTAGTTGAATAGGTAGTATTTATATTATTTTATTTCAATTAAAATAATTGATTAATTTATTTATATTAAGAATAAAACTCATCGTCTTTATTAAAATATGTTTTTATAACCCAATATTTTTTACATTAAAATGATTTTATATTTGTTCATAACTAATTCATAACTTTTTATTATATTTTATTCACGTGGAAACAATAATTTTTCAATATATATTTATTAATATTCCTACATTTTAATTAAATTTGTGTGAAATAGTTTTCAAATTTAAAAATAATAATTAAATTGTATATCAGTGTTTGGTTAGAAATATTTTTTCATGTAAAGATTTATTTTAAGGGAATCAATGTCAAATAGAAAAATATCATTAAAATTCATGGAGTAACAATCATCTATTTTAATTTCAATTAAAAATTTGAACTCCCAACAATAATACCCAATACATATATATGTTTTTTTATTCTTTATCCTTCATGGTTGATGAATATTATTAGTTGGACCCACATTCAACATAATCGATGTATCCTCTAAGGTAATGAGTAAGTTGTTTATAATTTTATTTGACTAGTTATTTATTACTATTGTGTTATAAATATAATCCATATATAATATCTTTATTAAATAATACAATTGATTTTTGTTCCAATTATTTTAATTTTTATTTTCCATGAAGACCAAGAAAAATACTTTCAAATTATTAATTCATAATGTAAATAGTTTTATAGAACTTAAAGCCTTATTATTTATCCGGAAACACAACCTTATTGCACATGAGTTGAATATTCTATTAACAATAGTGTAATCTATATTTCTTAAAATCATTAGGTTGAATAAATACTTGATATATATATATATATAGAAAATTGTTTTTAAGATGGATATTTATCAACATTTCATCAATGATATATAATTGGAATCAAAGATCCAATAAATGCCTTTAAATAACTGTAAATATAATCATATAATTATAATATATCTTGTTAGTTTTTATATTTCATAAATGACATTTATTAATTAACATACAAAATGGGATTCTCCACCATCGTCTTGGGATTAAAAATTATCAATGAAGCTTCCCTTGGTTCTCAAAGTCATGTAGGATTTGGTGGTATCCATAAAAATGATTAATGATTATTCAATGGATCTTTTAAGCAATATCTGAGAAAATTTTACTTTTTGTAGTTGAGATTTAGTTTATAATCCTTGGGATAAGATTTATAGTGAAACTTGGATAGATAATGTTTTTTTTAGAAATTGACTATTACATTTCTGATAACACTTTTAATTATTTCTCAAACCATGTTCCATTGTATCTCTATGTGGATGGTATTGATTGATTTAAAATCATTTCATTACTTGAATAGATGAAAAAAATAATACAATGGGGTATAAACTTTCCAATACATTATAAAAAATTATTTTTAAAATAGAAATATTTAAAATAACAATTTTTTAATTATTTTCTCTAAAAATTAATTTTTTCAATATAATTGAGGACATTAATACCAATATGTTCAACAATAAATTATTAATTTTTTTCTAAATTATAGAATTTAATTAGTTCAGGTTTTACGACCCATTTCCCTTTTCATTTACGAAAATGATTCTGATTTTTATTACAAAACAATTATCATATAATTTTTGGAAGGAAGATAAATAGGTGATATTCATCTTTATACTATAGATAACATCAGTATTTCATCACATTGGTAGAGAGTATTTATTCTATAACCTACCATGACTTACCCACTTCTAGAATTATTCATTATCCTCCATATTTAATCCAAAAAATTGTCCCTTTGCATGGATGAATAAATGAAACATCCGCTTGAAAATATCTATATCATTATCTATAATAGAATTCTCACCTAGGGGGTCTTAACAAATGGTTACCCACACATTAAGGCCAACTCCAAATATAAGTGTAGGGATATTATAGATTAATTGTTCATTTATCACTCTATATTAATCTTATACCCTTATGTTCCATGCCACTCAACAATCTAGTGACCATCAATTCCATTCTAAGAATGTATTCAATATGAACTAGTAAATTATATAACTTCCTCCTTCATTATATACCATATTAGCATCTTATGTAAACATATTAGAAAAAAACTATATTAAACCAAATAAGTAAATATTTCTATATTCTATTAGTATGGTAGGTAAATAACAGCCACTCCATCTTCAATATAACCTCACTCAATCAAAACAATATAACCTCACTACAGTGTTGTCATATGTATTTTACATACAGTGACCATTGTAATCAATTATAGTTCACGTATTGTTTTGGTTGGGTTCATCACTGGTTTAAGATTATTAATGGGTAACAAAAACATAAAATGTATATTTATCAAGGTTTTCATCTACTTATGTTAGATATTATTAATGATTTGAAATTATTAATGATGTATTATATAATTATCAGGATTATAGTGGTCAAATTTGAATATAAACACGTGTTTTGTATGTTAGTGATGGTGGATTGAGAATATTGATGAGACTATGTTCCCATACTCATCTATATTATCTCATGGATAAATATTAAATGGGAGTTCAATTCATGTATAAAATACATCATTTATGGAAACATGTTTATAAAGACTAAATTAGATGGATATTTTTTTTATTTTTTATCTTATTTTTCTATTATAATGTATGAATAATCCATTTTTGTGACTATCTTGAAGAAAACAATGGATATATAAATGAAATATTTTTAATGATAAATTTTTTATTTACAAATAAATAATGATTATGTTGTTTTTTAATCATCACTTTATATTTATGTCTGCTATATTTTAAAATAAAGTTTTATACATGTTGTTGTGATCTCTCATGTAATAAAAAAGAATCAATTTCTGGTGAAAATGCATCAAAAACATAATTAGTATTTGACTGTGGTAATGGTATACTAATAAATAGCATGTTATAGAAAGAAGAATATATAAATATATTAATATATGGTATTTATTTTCATATTGGAATAGGTATTACCTAATAAGTAACAATATTTTTGGGTTCCTAACAAATATAAACATTATGATGTGGTATAAACAAATCAAATTATTTTCAATATATATATATATATATTTAATATCTATTAATTTTTACATAATATGAGTTTATAGTACACTAGATAATATATTATCGAATTTTTTATTACAAATTAGAAAATTCCTTTTGGAATCAATGCTTATAAGGTGATTAAATATTCAACGTAATCATGAAAACTAAATCCAAAACATTTTTCCTATATAACAATTTTTTTTGTAAAAAATGTTTTAATTCTTTATTTTTAATTTTTACATTATTTAATTTTAATTTTAAGAATATTAAAAACTAACATTCCAAAAACAACATAAAGGGAATATTATTAAGACTAAACACCCTCCTGATGGGATAAACGTAATTTCCTCGACTAAAAAAGGTAGTAGGTTTATAATTTATTTAAGAATGGGAGTCAAAGATAAATGTACAAAATGTATTGAATTATTTTTTAAGAGTACGTTAGTGTTAAAAAATACTTGATAAAGGATGATTTAGGGACAGAAAATATAAAATATAAAATAAAAAAATAAAATAAATTTAAAATTAAATTACCGGTCCTGTGGGTTCACACGCCCAGCTAACCATGTGTGATTGGGAAGAAACCCATATATTTGGATGAGGTCACACACCATGTGACATGGGGTACATACCTTTTATTTCCAAATATACAATCTGAGTACCATTAGGGTACATGGATAGGGTCCAGCTTATAGATTCATTCCATGTAGTATGGGTACAAGCCATGTAATCCCCATTTAGAAATCTCCAATGTGCTTATTAAGATTCAGGACGTAGATGGTGTCCATCAAATAGCCTATCATGAGAAGTTATCTACATTGTACATGATGGTTGGCATGGTATTTTTATTACATATGTGATGTAATGAGATGTCTGTGAGTCGATTATATTACTGATTTATAGAATAGTATTAGTCAATTTTTCTCCATTAGTGTATTCCTACGAGGGTATAATGTGTTATTACATCCTCGTTACAAGATTTTAATCCCCCCATTAGGATGGGTTGAGATAGTTCTATGTATCCCTTAGGTAATTCAATTCAGTATCCTCTATCGTATCATTATCCCTATGTTGGGTTTGTGATATGGTCTTTAATATCGTACATAAGGTGGAAATACCCTATATAAAATGTTATTCTAGTATGTTTTTTTGGTATTATTGAGTATATTATCCCCTAAACATTAATAGTTATCATAATGTTTTTAATTTATCAATGAGTATATGGACCCCCGCATAGAACGTAGCTTCTGCACAGTTTGCAAGATTTCCCTCTATACGATCCCTTATATTACAATTGGTTATGTTTGGGGTTATAGTATCATTTACCTTTTCTGATTGATATAACCATTATATGTATCATGTTTCTGAGTCTTGTAAGGGTTTGACTCATCACTCAGTGGTCCTGGGTGTGATCCCTCTATCTGAGGATTATGATAATAGTAGTTCAATAGTATGATCATTGTGTCCCCTAATAGTCCTAGGTGTGATCCATTATCAATGAGATAAGATCTTATAGTTATTTAGTAGGATCAATGTTTTCCACCATTATGGATTATAGATATCCCTCATCTATTTATTGACAACTGATGGGTTCTAGTATGAACTTATTTATGGATTGACTACCAGAGCATATGGTTTATAATGTATTAAATATGGGATTGAGGGGATGTTTTATTTACTTGTTGATACATAAGGAATGTTATCTCTTAAATTAGATCCATTAATTATGTAATGGATCATCGGTTGAGATATCCCATGTGAGTATTATCTTTTAGACTAGAGTAGAATCATATGGATATCTGTGAAGTTGTGACTTCATGAGATATGGAGTGTAGGACGAGAATTCCATGGATATTCTAGGAGTCCATGATGTGATGTCGCCTATCTGGATTTTCATACTAAAATCATTGATCAAACTATTCATGTATTGCTGAGGATTACCATGGTGGATATTCTTCTACTTTCTCACATCATTTACCTACATTGTCTTTTGGTCGAGAAGACCGTTTCATTTTAGTTACTCCCTTTTATACTGGAGTTTCGGAGCTCCTAATAGGTATTATTATGCTCAGATATGTATGTGATCTCCATACACATATCATGTCTTATGAAAATGAGATTCCATTTAATGGATTTCTAAGAGGACCTATATCATGTAGATATTAGCATGCTAGAAAGTTTGAGTTGTGCACTAGTGGTTTCATTTGATTGTGCTCTAATTTATCGTAGTAGGATTGATGCTTTTATAGTTTTCAATGGGATTTTATTTTACACTTATAATAATTTCACTATTTTATCTTATCTATGTTTTTGGGATTGATGTATGAATGAATTTTTTGTTTCAGTTATATTACTATCTATAGACTATTTCAAGTAGTTTGTTTTGTGGGTTTTTATATGGGTACCATAGGAAAATTCCTTGAATGTGTGTGATATGCTTTCTTAGTGCTAGTCACAAACCCCTAGCCTATTTGAAGTGAGATTTTTATAGTACTAGATTAGACATAACCATCCTCAGTGGAGAGAATAATTTATATCATTACCATATGTTATTATAATCATATGATTTTAATTTAATAACAATTATATATTTATTCCCATTTTATTTTATCTATTTTCATCCCATCAATATTATATTGGTTATTCACTCACAATCCTTTTTTTTGTATTTTTTTAAAACCACTTTTTTGATAAGTGGGTACCATACGTAAAGGTCCACCTCAACAGCCGTGCACACCCATGATAAAAAACACACAACCAAGTTTTGAAATTCAAAATTCAAAATCAAAAACATCAAACATCAACTTTGATCCACTCACTAGAGTCACGTGCCCACCTCGATCCATGAAACTATATTAACCCATATCACCCAGTCACTTCACTTGCTTTCAACCATCATCAGAGTCAGTAAACCACCTTCATTTTTGTCGCCACCATCCATTGTTGCCGGGTTCGACAACCAGAACAATCAAAAAACCAACAAGACCCTTCCATCTTTCAACTTCGTCGTCGTCGACATTCTCCTCCACTATCTTCTTTCCGCAGAGAACTCCACCATTGACAACACAGAAACATCATAACAAACATCCCATACAAACCAACGCTGATGAATCAGTCTCCCTCACAAAGCCGAACGCCGCTCAACCGCACCTCCTAGAACCTCCTCGAATTCCCGAGAACTAGACCGGCTAGGAAGGGAGAACATGATCAGGACATCAGAGAAGGGTTGAGAGAGTGTGAGCCTTGGAAGGGGACCAAAAACCACAAAATCCCCCTCAATGATATGAACCAGAAACATCTATTTGAGACATAAAGATAGAGAGATAGGGAGAAAACAACGCTGAAAAATCAACATAAATAGATGAAGCCAAGCAGAAGAGAAGACAAGGCTAAAGCCGAATAAGAACTCGAACTGAGACTGTTTCTAGCCCCCATCCAACACCGTCCCATGTAGGCCCAAATCCCGAATCGAACCCAACCAAAATGGTGTCGAACGTGAAGGGTAGACCTGCAAGGGCAGAGGAGAAGCCAGATGCCAGACGTTGCCACCGGAGCCGACCCAAGCCGTCTAAAGCACCCGCACCTAGACCCAATATGGGGGTCTGATGCACATGGCTAGGACCGAAAGAGGGATGGTGAGCAACGATCGATGTCCACACTAGCATGCCGCATCAGATGAGAGGGGGGAAGGAGAAATCGAGATAATGAGAAGGAGGGACCAAGCGGAGGGAAGCACCATCTCGGACCTGCAAAACCCTAGAAGGTGAAGCTGAGAGGGGAGAGAGCACCAGGAACCGGGCAAGTGCGAGACACATATATTGACATTTAATGAATATATCACTATTACATATCATGTGTTTAAAATATACAAATTTTTTTAATTGACCATCAACATTAATTATAAATCTTGTAATGAAATAAATATTGGATTTAATCATCCCAAACAAAGCGATAATAAAAAAAATAGATATATTTTTTAGGGATTATAACTCTTTTATTTATAAAGACTTTTAATGATTTATAATTTTTTTAGTGGGGATATATATTTTATTTATCAAGACACATGAATAGTTATAAATATTTTATTTTTGATAAAGGAAATTAAGGTTTATTGTGATTAAACAATCCCAAGAGCTAGTATTTTCTAGCACATGCAGTGGTGATCCATAGAAATTAACACATGTGAATACCACTAGAAATTGATTATAAACTAGACGTTGAAAGAATTTAACCCCTAAATTTATATCCATGAATGAAATCCCTTTTCATTAACATAATTTGTTCTTTTTTCATCATAATTAAATATTTATATTTATATTTATATTTTATCATTTTTCTATTTATATAATAAAATTTATATATATATATATGTTATTTTAACATAAATATATGTTGAAAATATTGTTTGTGTACACTTATATTTGTATAAATAATTATATATTTTTTAAAAAATTTGTATATATTTTTATATCATCATATTTAAAAACAATATGTGTGTATATAAAATATTATATATATCGATATATTGTTTATATATATGTTATTTTTATTTATGATTATTGTATATTTAAAAAATAATTTTTTTCTAACTTATATATATATATATATTGATAGATATATTTATATATATATAATTCAAAATATTTATATTGAAACTAATGTATATATATTTATTTATATTTTGAAATTTATTTTAATATGTTTATATATGTCTATTTTTTTCTCTTTCATGGGGTGTGACACCTTGCATGTCATTATTTTTATTTGTTGCATTGTACGCTGCATTCCCACATTCCTAGGGTGGGAAGCATTCATCACTTTATCTATAATGTCTGGTACATGATCGAAATGGGAAGATGGGATGTTGGTTCTTATTTCCATGGATTTATATATGGAAGTCATCACCTAGTCCATGTCTCCTTCAAACATTAAGCTGTGGGTCGTGAAACTCATTCTTGATGCTATCTCTTTGTGAAAAATATTGAATTACACCACATTGGTCTATAAAATACAAGGGGTCTTGAAATTGAAATAACCCTCAGTTATGATAGTATTGTAATTGGGAATTACTGGCATGTCTGGATGTCATAACATTTTCCACCTATAATATTCTTCATAGCAGGGCATCTCATGGAGAAATTATGTGGGTGGAACACAAGGCATACCATGTTGAAAATGAGGTATAACATAAAAAGTCATGTCTTCTATGGTTTTCCTCAGGAATCCCCTGTTTAACATGAGGTGGAAGCATGAGAGGCCTTGATTTTAGCATCTTTCGGAGATGAATAAAGGCTGACCAGGATGCCCAGGGAAGTTGGGTCATGAATGTGCATCCCTATGAGGGAGTGCCCGAATGGATTACATAATGGATGGGTCATAAATCCATAAGAGATTGGAACTAAAAAACTATTTACCACAAAGGGAAGATATTGCCTCGTGAAAATGTACTTTTTTAAGAGGGAGTAAGTATGTTTTACCAGATGGATGGGCTAGAAATCCAAATGGGGGTGGACCTGGGGTGGTGTGTCCCATAATGGGAGGGAGTGACACCATTAAAGGGTAAGTACCTATGAGTTAGGCACCAATGTTCCACAGATGGAAGGACATAACTCTTAATGTTGTCAGACCTGAGGTTCTATGTCCCATAAAGGGTTGGTGTCACATCATGATGATGTATGTCCCATTAAGAGAGGCACCAAGTTTGACTATATGGATGAGATAGAATTCCCAAAGAGGGAAGCACCAGGGCAGTGTGTCCCATAAAGGGAAGGCATCACACAACGAAGGGGTGCGTCCATAAGAGAGAGGCACCATGTTTTATAGGATTTATGTGTTAGAATGATCAATATGGGTTGACCCAGGTGGTTTGTCACATAAAGGGAAGGTTTCACACTTTTAAGGGGTGGATCCCAAAGATGGAGGATCCAAGGCTTATTAAATAGATGGGTCAGAACACCCTATGTGGGAAGATATTGGTTTTTGTTTCCTTTAAAACAAATGTATACACCATTTAGGGGTATATCTATAGAAGAGAGGCAGCATGAATTACAAGATGGATGGGTTATAATGCCTAAAGATTACAGACCTGGGGTGGTGATTCCCATAAAGGGAATGATTCAAATTGTTAAGGGTTACATCCCTATGAGGGTGGCACCATAGTTTACCATTGGTTGTGATTGAACCTTGTGTAGTGATTCTACTTACTCAATTTAGAAGATAGTTATCAAAACCCATGAATTTTGAATTATGGTGTGAGGATTACTCAAGGGAGATTTCCTTCACAAGAGGATTGATCATTGTTCGATTTTGTTCGATAATGTGGGTATTTCCCATGAGCGATGCCCAGATGGATGGTATGGTCTCACAAATATGTGACAACACGACATTATTATGATGGATTATTAGTTGACAAGGAGAAATGGATGGAATGGAGGAAGTGTTCATCTTGATCCTCAAGGAGGTTTGTAATTTAGGCTAGTTGTTTCAAATTCAAATTCCATGCAGTTCTAAATGGGTAATTTGGCCTTAGACCTAATGAGGAGGCGCACAAATGTGGATTGATCTTTTTAATAAGAGCTTCCCAGATAGAGACATGTTATTTTTGATTGAGGATAACACCTAAGAAGGAGGCGTGTGAGGTGTGAAGATGATAGGGGATTAAACCTATGTAGTAGGAACATTTTTGGGATCAGATGGACGCCCCAGCTACTATAAACTACCAATTCTCGATAATTCATGGTCAGTATGAGAGACAAGAGGAAGCAGTACAATGGATGAGATATTGTGTGGGTCTTATGAATGGAAGATACCAGAGGAGGATGATATCCTACACTAGTAGGATCTCATTCCATGCAAGTTATAACTCATTACATGTCAGTCATAGACATTTCATCCTATCAATTGTTTTTTGGGGATTATGCATGCAATATCTAGACGTGCAAATGGAGATAATTTCTAAATAGATAGGAATAGTAGATTAAGATTGCTGGAAGGGATAGGTTCCTAGTTCATATTCCCTCTCTAATCCAGTTTCCTAGAGGGTGAAAAAGATTGAATGTTCTACCTTCTATAAGAAAGGATTGTATATTACTTCAGAATGGATATACATTAGGATGTCATTGCATATGGATATGATCTGATTCCATTTGAGGAGGATCAAATTCTATGTGAGGACATATGGTAAAAATATAATCCCCTACCAGTCATACATGGAGTATCCTTCACTAACTCTATAGGGTAGGGATATAGTATATTGTCATGTTCTAGAGAATATGGTGTGGGGTTGTTTTACATCATGAAATAAAGGCATTGGGTAACTCACTTCTCACCCCTTTGACTTACATAACTGCCACTTATCAACCCTTGGGGATGGGAATCCTCAGCAATGTTAAATGGGTGAGGTGTGGATTAGTGGTCACTGATGTGTTCAACTATTGTGTATCTATGATAAAATGAAAAAAATTTATTTTCTTATCATTGGATAATATCTTAAGGTACAGAAACACAATTAATCACACCATGAGAGGGACCAAAAAATCACTACACACAAGCCTAGAGGGATGCACAAAGATGGTGCATGAAAGAGAATATTATTCCACACAAGAGTGGCTCATGAATGTTTATTTGGAGTAAAGGCAGACCATGGATACCCAAGAAGGGTTCACACACATTATTGTAGCGTTTTGTTCTAGAAGTTGGAGTGAGTGAAAGAATTGGTGAGAATAGGTCAAGAGGTGATTTTTCATACAGTTCCCTTAGTCTCAAATGAAAATGGATATGGTTAAGAAAAAATGGTACCATGTGTTTGTAGGCCCCTAGGGAAACTATATTGAAAAATATAATATTGTGCTGATTAAACGTATTGTGAGATGTCGAAGAAGAGGCCTCTTAGATATTGTAGATCTACGCTTAGACGTCCAGATAATCACCATGAAGGAGTGTGGTTCACTAAAATGTATAGGAAATAAAATTATTAGTGGTGTTGAATATTTGTGGCTAGAAAAAGGTATTACAAGCATCTCATCCATTAAATAATGGTGTTATCACATGAAAAGGTCTCAGTGGACATTTCATTTTATGTGTAAGATCACATGGCACTGATTTCTGACATAAGTGAAAATCATGTAAAATACTTGCACCATTTTTAGGTTTCATTGAATGTTTCATTGAGTGGATGGGTGATTTTTGTTTTCCCACTGATTGGTGTTATAGATCTGTGCAATATATGGCCCCAAAAAATTCCATTCCTCATAATCTAAGTTGAAAGGGGACTGTATGGTCGGGGTATGTGGTAAAAAACAAAGAGTGGGGTGTATCCAAGAAGCATCATTTAAATATTGAGTGAAATGTCGAAGTGGAATTCTGTTCACGTGGAGGAACCAATCTTCACTTATAAATTTACAGAGGGGGACTCACTATACATTGACATTAAGTATGATAGGATATTTTTCACTTCTGCATCGAAGTCTTTGATTTATCTACGATGAACTGAAACATAGTTGTTGCATTATATGAACCAACTGATTTATTCACAGTGTCATCATTTGTGGAATTCACCTAATTTTTTTGACCACTAACTAGTCTTGTAAGAAATTTTCATTTTTTGTTACTCCCTCAGCATTTTGGGATTCATCTTTTGTATTTCAAAACCTAACCCAAATGGTTTGTCAATAACATTTTTCATAGATGGAGGATTCTAGTTCTTCAAAAATTGATTATATGATCGAGAATCCTGAATACTTCACTCCAAGAGAGTAATATTAGACATTCTAATGCTCTTGGACATGCTAACATAGCCGCATAATGATTATCTAATGAGTGATAGTTTCCCACTATGTAATCTTTTCATACTATATTAAATAATAATGCCATGATTTGAAACCGATTTACCACGATTCTGGTTCACATGTAATGAAAATCATTATTAGTACATAATCAGTGAATATGCTGATGTCATATGATAGAATTAGAAAATGGCCATTTATGTCTTGAACACGAAGACCATGACGATCACATGTGATATACAGGGTGCAAAAGAGTACCCCACCCATAATGATATCACCTTACAAAGAACTATGATGAATGAATTTGAGGGTTGATATAAATATTGGGGCATGAGGTCATCGGAAACTTCACAACGGAATGAGAAGGGGTGTATTGGTTACACTACACATTTGAGGACTTCAGAAAATATCTGCACAAAATCGGGTTATATAAGGCCATATGGACATATATATTCCATATATACCATCATGAAGATTGGGTACAGGGTCTCTTTAGCCGATGGAATCCTAAAATAAACTCATTCCACCTCCATCACATGGATGTTATCTTTATCTTGTGGGAAATTCATAGTATTAGAGTCATTCCTTTGAAGGGATTATATTAAGATGAGGTCTTCCTACTATAGAATACTTGGGAGGATCACATGCAGGCACCAACCCTAATAAAGAATATTTTATAATGAGTGAAAGGGAATTGGAATATCATTTAAATCAATAAGGAAATCTTGTTCCCAGTGTGGTTAAACCTATTCTTTAAAAAGGATGATATGTTGAGGATGTTGAGATGAGGGAAGAAGTGTAAGAGCATGTCATTGAGGGGAATGGCAAGTTCATACTTGGTGATCCTAAAGATAAGAGAGTAAAAAACATGTGGGTATCACATGGATTATATATGAGACCCGTTGTTTTGATTTGCATATTTTCTCATAGCCTTCCTGAGTGGGTTGTTGTTCTCAGTGAGAGACATAAAATGGGTGACTACTCAGGGACCATGGTGATGATGGGGATCATGACAGCTGGCAATAGGGTCAATTTGAGAGTTCATTTCTTATGAATTCATTACATTATCAGGGGATTCATATAAATGGGATACACATCTACTAGAATCTATAGACTGGTTGAGGTCTTACATGCGTATATTGTAGCTCATCTTTGTAGACACCATCCAATAGCAGAAAGGCCTTAATTATTTTTATTATATGCTAACCACCCTTTTAGTGGAAGAAGAGGAAAACACAAGCAGACTTCAAGAATTAATAAATTACATGACCCAAATTTCAACAGAGACCAAATAGATAGACAACATAAAGCTACCCCTCCTCAGTAGGTGAACATGATAAATCTCTCAAACAACACATGGATGAATGGGAAACAAGTGTCATGTGTCAAGCACATTCCCTATCCAATGGTAAATGCCATACCCTCTCAATCATCCTAAAAAAAATGCTCTTCCAAGAAGGATGGAATATCTGAAACCTCCTTAGGGGCCTATTATATGTGGCCATGTCTGGGTTTACCTCTATTCAAACGGGCTACACAACTCACCAAACCAACCAAATCATGAATTCAACAACTCTACAAAATAAACAATGAAACCTAATACCACCAAATATTAAAATTATCCAACTCAGTATTCAACACTGCCAAAATTTCAAAACAAATCATCACATCATGTTACTTGATCCTCCACCATCAGCACCAAAATACCTACCTATAACCTCATACCCACATGTAGAGACCACAAAACCCAACAAAGGAACTCCCTATGAAACACAATACAGCTGACGACCCCCCCCCTCACTGCGGATCTAGAACACTACCTCGACATTAAAGAAGACCAGAACTAAAATCCTCACCACAGAAATATGGAAGGTATCCAAGTCTCGAACCCACAACATGGAAGAAGATCAACCCTATATCGTAGAATAAGAACAAGTGTCCACCCCAACGTCACACCTAAATCAACCCCACACCACCAAGAGAGCAAACCCAAAGCCCCACGAGAGCAAGCCCCCAACACTAAAGAAACCGGATAGAGATCCCAATGCATCAGATCAAAACCTCTGCGCTGGTATAGTCATGGCCTTGACGCACTAGATCTAAATCCCTCACATTAGAGAAGAACCACAACCCTAATGCCGCATCAGATATTGACTTCATGCAGAAGAAGATCTGGAAACATACCCTGAGCCCACCAAAGATATGACCACACTCACCACAGAAGAATGCCACCCCCCCTATGCCTTCAGAGAGAGGCTACCCTTCATTGTAGAAAATGTCGTCGCACCACAAAGCACTGGGAAGACCGTGGAAGAGACACAACCAAAAAAAAATAAAGAAGAATGTGGTGATGAGGATATCCCTAATAAAAAGTTCCCATTATGGGCTCATCTCGGACCAGACTCATAAACCTCATCTTGGAAGATATTATTTTTCCAATGATATGCATCCTCCAGGTTCCATCTTTTGACCACCCCTTATGAACATTGAAGGTGTTCCTTCACTGAACCTTACCAATGAAATAGCTTTTGTTTATATTAGAATCCATGAAACATTGAACATTCAAAAATTCCACAAATTAGTCAACCAGATAGCATATAACCATTGAGTTTTATGGGAGTAGAGTGATTACTAATAGAACATTATGAGTAGTTTGATGGTTTCACTAATCCATGGAAGGATCTTTTGCGAAAAAAACATGTCATGCTTCTTTGACAGGTAGTTTGGATACCAAAACTAGTTTGAAAAGAAGGTGTATATATGGGTATCTGAAGAGAGACACCAATGTGTCCTCCTACAACTCTGTTTCATTATAAAGAGTGATGTATTAGGCAATACTATAATGTTTTCTCCTACATATTTCAGGGTCGTCCTATAAAAAATATTCAAATAGATGGGTGGTGTCATATCTAGGAGAAATCATGAAAAGGAGCATTCAAATGATCGAAGAAATGATTGTGGTAACATAGTGGTGAAATCGAAGCAGGGATTCCACCAAATAGGTAATCCATGAGGAAAGCCATGTGACATGGGTAAAACTAGATAAAACCATAACAACCAAGACATCACAAGGTGTAGCCACATCTCATCCGACTGAAGAGGGATGGTCCCAAAAGTATCCTTGAGGGCCAACCAAAGAGGCTCATAGTATGAAGATAAGGTATCTCATGCAACCATTTTTTGATGTCATTGTTGACACTCTGTTCCATCCCAAAGTCTATCGAACGAAAAATGGGAATACCATAATCACAAAGATACTTATCCTTTGAAGAAACATAAAAATTTGACAAAGTCAAGAACACCAATTTCTTTAAGCATCAGTCGCAAATGTTTCACCATGGTTGTGCAAGTATAATTGTGCACCCCATATTAGTCGCGCAGGTGACTGGCGCACCCTAGTTTATTTTTCCCCAATGTCCTCAATGTTCTATAAATACCCCTTGTGGGCTCCCCATTTCAGGGAAAATAATTCCAAAAGTCTTATTTAAGCTCTTGGTTCCCTAGTCTCTACTTGAAGTCTTCTGAACACTTCTAATATAAATTCTTACCTAGAATGGAAGATCTAAAGAGGGGAAACAAGGCCTATGTGTTGAAATTTATCAACCGTTGCGTGCCTAAGGATCTAACCCTTAAGTTAAATGGCCACACATGCACACCAACTTATCCATTCAACAGAACTTGTGCACCACCCTTTTGGAATCCATTAGGGATAATTCTAAGGGCTTGAGCCATGTCTTTCCCAAGTATTAACCTATAGGTTAACCGTCGCCAAGGTACACCCATGTCTTGCAAGTACTTGCGTGACCAGAAATTGTGTGCCCAATCATGACTTGCGAGCCTTCCTTTTTTTGGGTGCCCCTCCTACCTATTCAACTATTTTCTTCTAATTCACATCTCCTCTTCAATATTTGTCCTTCAAAACCCTATTCAAAGACATATGGTATTGTTCCTTTGTTGGGTTCCTTATCTGAAAAGAATTATGTGGAACACCTCTCAAAAACTTGTGATTTATATAACATTATATCACTCTGGTTAGAGGTTCCCTTCATTCAACCTCATCCCTTATGATGAGAGAACCTTTGATATAGGAATCCTCATTAAGAGTAAGTCCCAATAATAAGTCAAATTCCCCTTATTCTAGGCCTCCTTCTCTAGTGTAAACCCCAAATTAAGAATCTAAATCTCTATAAATCCCAAATACCTTTATGGACCTTGTTAATGGGCATCCTCCTTAAGAGTAAGCCCCAAGTACCCTTAAACCAGGGCCTCGTTTTCAAGAGTAATCCCCAGTCATAATTCCATTAATTTTGGGCCTCCAACTCAAGAACAAGACCCAATCATAAGTCCCCCCTAATTTAGGCATCCTCCTCAAGAGTAAGCCCCATGTTAGAGTATCCAAATCTCCAGGAAGCACAAACATCTTTATGGATCTTGTCCCCAGGTTTCTTTCCATAATTAAATCCTAGCCTACATCTATTTTTGGCAGTAAAACAGACATAATCCACATATCATTCATTGTGACAACATCTTTAATGGAACAAATCGTCAGGTTTACTTATACCTCTTGTTTCTCACACCGAGCATGACTCACCTGATCTTAGAGTGTAAATGTAACCATGACAAATATTTTTGTGTTGTTAATCATATGTAATCCCCACACTTCTTATTCTACCAACATGAACTTTGATCTCTTCCTTAAGAGTAGAGTACGTAGGAAGCCTTTTTAAGGTTCATTCCCATGACCCATTAATTCTCATCTATCCCATATGACGTTAAACTATATTTCATAATTCCTGAACTACATGGGTTATGATTCCTTTTCTATTAAGGATATTTAGGTAGCTCATCTTCGGGTACGATCCCAACTCTAAAATATTCCATGTCCTTCTGAATGACAATAAAATTTTAGTGCACCACTGAGTGGTTTTAAAACCAGTATGGTCCTCATAATGACCAATCAATTTCTATACAATGTATTTAAGGATTCCATTGACTAAGAATCTCCAATACATATGGATGATTCTCCATCGATGAAGAACCTCAAATACATATAAAAGATTATATAAATATCATATATATCATTCATTTATTGCAAGATCTAAAGGAAAACTCATTTTTATTCTTGGTAAATTAATAAGGATTCATGAATATGATTCAAATCTATCAGAGAGACTTGGATTAGACAATAATCCACCCCCCAAACTGTGATGAGTCCGACCTCCCACACTGTCGACCAATGAAAATTCTTAAGCCTCATCGGTCCATGACTATTGATCACCTAACATTGGAAAGTAGGTCCAAATGGATATAGAATCATTGGATGTTTCTAGTTCTACAAATAAACCTGTTAGAAACTTATTGGAATATTTGAACCTTAAACAGATAAGGTCATCTCCATTTCCAAAAAAAAAATGGTGAACCCGATGTGAATCCTTAAAAAATATAAATGACTTTTTACTTATTTTTTAGGCCCCAATTTAACTCAATATGAGGGCAAACAAAGCTATCAATAACATATGTGCTCATCCTAAAGATCTAGTGTCCAAATATATATTGATTATGTGTGTTATATCAAACAAGAAATCTTTCCCATGATCTCTCTGCATTACAGAAATGGCTTCTCTAAAGATCACACCTGTGAATTCCATTGTTGCTACTCTAACTGGATCGTCATCTGCTCTGAGGAAAACATCACCCACTCAGTGTCTACAATGCAGGGTCTCAAAAGCACTGGTTTAGGAATATCGTCAACACGGTACCATTTCGACTCTAGAGGCCACTCGACAAGCCCTCCAAGTCAATAATTCACCCTGGTCGTCTGGACAGCGACGACCAGTAATCAAGAAGCAGGCGGTGCTAACCACCATCTCCAAACGTTTCGGGTTGTTATCCCCGAAATGCAACAACCATTCTCTCTCGTATTATATGAAGGTCAATGAATAGGTCACAAAAGGCCTCGGTTCATTAAGATAGGAGTCCTTCCCAAGGGATCCCATCAACAATCTCCGCCAGACTCGTGATAGAGTACACCCTCAACATGATGAGGGTATCATATTTAGAGGTTTTTCTCTGGTCCCTCATACTCGAGTCTGCAAGACGAACCGCCAGAGGTGAAATCCAGTTAACATGTAACAAGTTCTTACTTCTTTCCTCTCCGGAGAAGTCCATCAAGACAACTTCATGGAAAGTAACGAGCGGTCACATACACCTGTCAGTTCTATTTATGGTGTCCAGCAGACTCGTCTGGAAACAACCCACCAATCCCACCAAGAAATTCCGGCGGAGTACTATAGGTAGGCATATACACCCTTTTATAACTCATCATCTAGTCAGCAGGCTCGTCTGACTACAACCAAATAAGCTCGCCAATCTAATATGGTGGTAACTGATGAGCATGCACATACACCTATTTACAGTCAACAATTCTATCAACAGTCTCGCCTGCCTGTATTGAAGGAGACTCATTAACCATACTTCATGAAGAATACACAAAATGCACATAAATCTATCAATATTAATCAATCTAACCAACAGTCTCATTTGGTAGCACACGGAGAAGTCAATGGGAAAGCTCTGATGACAAATTTAGAGCAGAATCAACTATCTTCCCCCACACATGAGTACTTTCAGAATTCATAGATAAAAAAAGTAGGATTGGAGTAGGCACATACACCTACTCCCAACATGGAAAGGATGTATATTCCCATTCCATCCACTGAAGTAACCAATCACATTCTGAAAATGGTTAAAGAGCATAAGAAAATCCCTGCTCATATTCTGGATGCCTGTCAGAATATTATAACAACTTCAGCAGCATCACAAGGAATGAAACAAAACACAATCTCTATCAGTTTAGTGACTCATCAACATGTCACTTTGGAGTAGATACGCACCTCTGTTACAGTTCAGGAGGGTCATGGGGCTTACTCCCTTATGTCATGCAGAAAATCAAGCCACGAACATACACCTTATTTCAATGGAGATAACCAGCCTAACCTGAATATTTCTCATGATCAGGCACATACACCTACCCATAATTACCACTATCATCAACAAGTTGTTTCCAAAGTGAGTAATAAGGCATCTAAGAAAAAGACCTGTTCAGCACAATCAAGAAATCAAGAGCCAATCTTTAATAAGGCCTTGCTCGATGCTGGAGTTCTTGATGCACTCAAACAATTGTCTGTCGCAACTCAAGATTCTACTCTCACACTTCCCAATAGTGGGAACAATAATTTTGATGGTCTTCATCAGAAACATCCTCATGAATTCTTTCTTCATGATAGTTCGGTCGATCTCGAATTATCATCTACAGATGAGAGCCATGATAATCCTCATCGTCACCAGAAGTTCAAGGAGCAAAAGTTCCATCTTTTGCTGTAACCCACCATGGTGGTCCTCCCCATGATGATGAATTTAGATTTAAATGTCCTCTCTACAGTAGTAATTCTCATTTCATTGAAAATTATTCAAAGGATAATGCAGTAATGAGAAATCCCTCTTATCTTGAGGCACTTGCAAATATAAAGACATTCATGTCTGATGCTTTATCACTGGTAGGTGAAATACTATCTCAATCAGAAGATATCCCAGGATGTAAGTCATTATCTGAATCACCCCTGGGTCATTTATCTTCTAGTTTGAAAAAATAACTCTCTACCAATCTTGTTGAATCTGATGTAGCAACAAATAAGTACCATCTCTTGTCTAATCAGGTCGAATAATCTTCATCAAATGATAAGGAGGAATTACTGAATATGAGAAAAAATTTTGAGAAATGTGAATTACCATTCATGTTATGGCCTTTGGCTAACTCTCAGTATGATATTCCAGAAATTTTGACGGAAGATTGTATTCATGATACTCATCTCAACATATAGAGAACTATTTTTCAATTGAAAAAGAAAATATTATCTTATGAATAATATGAAAACCATTTCAAGATAATAGAAGGGTTAAAATGCCAAATTGATTTGGAATCTCTCTTAGTTTCCCGATATCCAATGGTTGAAAAGCAGTAGCGAGCCCTTTAGCATTCATGGCTTGGCGCACTAAAAAGATTGTGCTAGTTAATTTTGAATGCCCTATTTGGTATTCATATTAGGGGATGGGGTGTTCATGGATCATTTCATTTAACTGTACTCTCTAGTCAAAAAATCCCCCAAAAATGGTCTCATTCAATGTTATTTCGCGTGGACGGCCACAACCAACTAGTTTTGTGTGTAATCAGATGCTTTCATAGGAACATGACTCAACTAGTTCTTCTCCAAGTCATACATACAATGAACATCTTGTCTAATTACTCTTGAATCATGAAAATGAGAATATCAAACATGCTTCTCATTTAGAGAATCCACATCATCAAGTGATAGAAGTGTTAGAAATCATCCAGCTGTCATTTGAGCCATGTGATTTGTGTGGATGTAGGTTGATGAATCTGGATAATTTCTGGACAAAAGTCCACAAAATCAGGAGAGAATTTAAGAAAGTCTCAGATGTAATAGCTCAAGAGCCACCCCAGCTTGCCAGACTGGGGACACTTTTAGCTTAACCCATGGAATCAACAAATAGGATTCAGGGAATTGAGCAGGAACAGCAGGAATAACCCCATTCCACCGGACTAAGGACTTTTTCAAATCCTGAATCTCTCCCTCAGTGAATGTCACTCTTCTCTCGAATAGTGAAGAAGAAACAAGTGGAACGCAGAGCTGAATTTTCAGGATATTCTCTCCAAAATACGGTTCATCAGGAAGATCCCGAGGGGTCAACTCAACAAAATGTAATGTCTCATCAAGGACATTGAAGAATACAGTATCGAAGAAATGTTGATAGAAGGGATGCAATGAATTATGCATCAATAAATTTCATCAATTTCATTATTGTTGATCCTCTAGAACATGAGGATCACTCAGTGGAATCTGATGAGGAAGTTCCTTCTCAAGAGGTTGTAAACACAGAGGTAAATGAAGAAAGTGTGCATACACAAAATCAAATGCCTACCCAGAATCTAGATATTCCTTCAAACAACCAACCCCCCTCTCTTAAAGTCATCCAACAAGGGGAAAGGAAAAAATTAAGGTTGAAACCTACCCTACCTCTGGATAAGTCCAATCACTTTCATTAGGGGAACGTTTCGCACAACAAGAGGCGAAAATGAAAGAGTTAAGGATGTTGAATGTAGAACTACTTCAATGTATTCTTACTCTTTAGCATTCTGGAGTCAGTCAGTCAAGGGAATTTTTTGCAGCTACTGAGATGGATCCAGAATATTCTCCTTTACTAGTACATCCTCACAGGTCTAATCCTATGGGTTATATGCAACAAAAACTGGAAATACTACCATCAGTGGCAGTCCCGACCACCATACCTATCCAAGCTCGAGTTATTTCACCTACACAGGTCCAAGCACAACTAGATGTTTCTCAAAAACTAATGACTACCATTGACTTGGTTGGAATCTATGGAAGTAAAGAGTTCACCGATTCAATCGGAGAAGAGAACTTACCCTAAATTGGTTGATGAAATTTCTACCCCATTAAATTTTCCATGTACCACATTCCCAATTTTTAATGGTTCGGGAGATCCAGAACAACACTTAACACATTTTTTTCCTCATATGTGATACCATGATGGGAAATACTCAATATCAAGAATCTGTTAAGATCAGTTGTTTTATATAATCATTAAAAGGACCTTCCTTTTGTCTCATATACAATCTTGCATTCCTGGTCAATTACTGGGTGGGAGGATCTTCTTAAAAAATTCCTTCTTCAATTCAGCTCAACGTTTCCAAAGATTAATGTTTTTTATCTTAAAAATTTTAATCAATGGAAGAATGAAAGAGTTTCATATTTACTTCCTCGCTGGAAGGGATTAACATATTCTTTAAGCTTAGAACTCCCTCAAGAAGAATTGTTGTCAATCTGTGTGGAAAATTTGCGTGATGAATTACTCACACCATTGATCCCTGTGAAATACACAATAGGGTTTCAAGAACATACTTTCAATTGCTCAACAAATTGAAGAATATCTTATACAGATTAAGGCTAAAACTCATGTAATTCCACCAGTTATTGGAAGGAGAATGGGTAAAGCAAAGAATGCTACAGTTATGCTTAAACAAGCACCTGTACCTACTTCCACTTCAAAACAATCATCTTATCGAAGGGAACCACCTCCTGAGTGTCAACAACAGAGGCTTTTATTAAAGATGATCAAAGATATCAGAGATAGAAACAATTTGAGGAGTTGAAGAACAAAGTCTAATCATTCTAAAATGAACAAGTTCATGGTTACTTCATTTCGGCTCTGGAAAATAATTTGGATCAGTTTCCAAGGACTAAAATGCCGAACAAAGAATGAGATAAAGACCTTCCCAAATATTTCCCATTTCATAATATGTTGGGGAATCCCATTCACGAGTGTTTTTTCTTTAAAGACCTCCTACAAAATATAGTGGATTCGGGACATATAAAATTCAAGGTTTCTTTAGCCCAGGTAGAATGTGTTACTACAAAGGATCTAGAGGAAGAAGGAAAGTGGCAAGAAGTCAAAAGAAAACATGTGACGAAATATGATGATTGGATGGTTAGGAAAACAATCAACCGAACTCATTCTATTTTACGAACGCAATTGAAGAAACCAATTGTGTCTTTTGATATGAATGCCACAGAAAAACCCTCTTCATCAGAGGGAAAATATTCAAAGAAGCGGCATAATTCAGAGAAATAAGAGCAGTCAGATGAAGATGAGCTCGTGTCCAAGCCCAAGTTGTCTTTGACTTTGGAAAATTTTATGTCATCTACCTTAATAGTACGAGCACCACCCCACAAAATGGCACAGCCTAAACTGGCTAATTAAGAAGATTCGTCATCATATGAAAATTTGATCTTTGGTTATATTAATATTATTCAATTAACAGATCCTTATGCCAATCACTGTTTTGATCTTGATGAGAATGAATTCCATGTACCAAACAAGGGAATTAGAGGGATTTCTAGAGGTCTAGGATACAGAGGAAGATGTGGATATTCCAGAAGTCACTATTTCAATCCTACCCCTGATAGAACTGTATATGCAGCAGAAACTCATGGAAGAGCCCTTCAACTAGCTCAACAAGAACAAGAATGTTCTTCCACACATGGAAGATTTAGTCATGGAAAAATTATTTTGGAAGATCGGCTGAATGTTACACATTCTTCCTCTCAACAAATAAATATACATAGTCAGTCTTATCTTCTAAATTCAGGAGTATTTCCAACTCAAACCCGATACAAGATGCATCTACTTGCAAAGAATCTACATTTAAGTCGCCTTTGAAACCACATGTTCCTGTTGGGAAACACAGACCTTTGGACCAAATGTATGATGTCCTGAAAAATTTGGCCCATGTATCGGAAAAATAATCAATTCTGGATGCCTTAAACCTATCAACGAATCTTCAGGAGGCACTCATTGAGTCTTTGTCAAGTCATCAATAATTTGAAACTGAGATTGTTGTAGCTGAAGTCTACCATGTAGAGAACGGCCCTGCAGAATGCCTTGCAGAGATATCTTTTACAGATCAAGATGAAGATGATGTTATGCATGGTCATATATAACCTTTGTATTTATCTCGCAAATTCAATGATGTAGATATCCGACGATCTTCCATTGATAATGGACCAGGAGTAAACCTCATCCCTCTTCATACACTTCGTCGATTGGGCCTCACTGAATCTCATTTATCTTCTTCTAATTTGATGTTTCAAGGATATGATAAGAATGAACAAGAACCTCTGGGCAAGATCACATTCAGAACTTAGTTTGGAGACCTTGTATCCAATTCATGTTTCATGGTTGTTCTTCATGACATATCCTTAAACATTTTTCTTGGAAGACATTGGCTACATCAACATGCAGCCGTACCTTCTTCACACCATTTGTGTCTCAAATATTGCTTCAATGGTCAAATTGGGACATTTTATAGTGATAAATCCCCATTTAAAAAATGTGAATCTCAATACATTGAGGTAGAATTCTATCACATGGAAGGGAAGGAGAAATCCATGACAGAGGAGGTCAATAAAATTAATTCTCCATATGGATTGGAAAAGATTCCAGTAAAAACATTCATACTTGTGAGAATAGATTATGTGTTTCCTATCAGTCAAATTGACAGGATATACCCAAATCTAAATACTCTTATTGAAGCTTCCATAATGTCAATTATAGAAATCATGCCAGACAGCATGGGAGAAATTGGTGATTCACCAAGCAATGATGAAAGCTCAAATGGAGATGTCTTTATTTCATATTTTGAAATCCAAAAATTCTATACTTCATCAACCCATCCAGATGAAGTTATAGCAATGCCTGAGATGAATGATGATGTCAATTTTCAATCCATCATCTCTTCTCTATTACCCAAGGAAGTCCCTTCATCATTAGTAGGGAAAAAAATGGTAGCCTCTTCATCAAGATATTCAAATTATAAAATTTATTTTGATTATTGAAATTATGCTTCATCGTCTACTATGCAAGTAGAAACAGAAGAAATAAAACATGTTGAAAAATAAGAAAAAGATCTCATAGATGATCCTCCATCATTTGAAGAGTGTATCTCTACCAATGTGGATGAACTCAGAGAAATAAATATGGGTACAAAGGAAGATACACTCCCCACTTTAATAAGTGCGGACATGACTCTTGATGATAAAGAAGTGAATATTTCATTTTTAAAGAAAAATCGAGATTTATTTTATTTGAATTATAGAGAAATTCCAGGTCTTGATCCCGATGTTACCACTCATATTTTGGGTTTTCCAAAAGAATATCTAGGATTCATGCAAGCCATAAGAAGAACACACCCTACTTATGCTTCCAAAATTGAAGCTGAAGTGGATAAGCTTATCAAAGATAACTTCATCAGAGAAGTTAAATATCCCAAATGGTTGGCTAATATTGTCCCTATGAAAAATAAGAATGGAAAAATTAGATTTTGCATTGATTTGAGAGTTCATAATTAGCATTGTCCCACAGATGATTTTTTAGTTCTGATCACATAACTCTTAATTGATGCAACATCTGGATATGAAGTACTCTCTTTCGTGGATGGATATTCTGGGTATAATCAAATCCAAATGGATCCCGAAGATGAAAAATCTATAGCTTTAGATCCCCTCAGGGTGTGTTTTTATATCAGGTACTGCCATTTGGCCTGATGAATGCCGGTGTAACATATCAACGTGCCATGCACTGTATATTCAAACCCTCTTTAGGGAAATTTGTTGAATGTTACATGGATGATTTCGTGGTTAAATACAGACAACTTTCTAATCACTTGGCTGATTTTGAAATCATATTTCACAAACATCGATTACCCAATTTGAAGATGAACCCCTTAAAATGTGATTTTAGGGTAACCTCATGAAAATTTCTCGTCATTGTTGTACATCATCGTGGTATCTAAGTCGATCCTGAGAATAAAAAATCAATCCTTGATATGTCACATCCTTGGAATTTTAAATAATTGAGAGGACTTCAAGGACACTTGGCCTATATTTGGTGTTTCATCTCCAATTTTGCAGGAAAATGTTTTCCCTTCACCAAATTTATAAAAAAGTGAGTCAGTTACAAGTATACTAAAGAATGTCAAGAAGCTTCCTATATTCTCATGAAATTTCTCTTGAGTCCAATTGTATTAATTCCACCTGTTAAAGGAAGACCACTTATATTTATGTGACAACTTTAGAGAGATCATTGGGTGCCTTCCTTGCCAAGAATAATGATGCTAGGAATGAATACAACCTTTACTATCTCAGTCGAACTATGCTTGAAGAAGAAACCCTATATTCAAGTATTGAAAAGTGCTTCCTAAAATTAATTATTGTAGTTCAAAAATTCTGACACTATCTGAAACATATTGTGGTCCACTTGGTATCTCGCAAAAACTCACTCAATTTTATCCTTAGTAATCCAATGCTTACAGGGAATCTGAAAAGGTGGGCAGTTATATTACAACAATTTGATATCCAGTACGTGTCTCAAAAGTAAATAAAGGGCTAAGCACTGGCTGATTTCCTTGCTGAACACCCTCCAGTAGAAGATACATCAATGGATACTAATCTTCATGATGAGTAATTCTTCTCTATTCAAGATAATCTTCAAACATTGGAAATATACTTTGATGGTTCTTCCAGAAGTCCAATAGGGAAGAAAATGGAAGATCCTAAATTCAACAAGGTTGGGTTAGGAATTGTTCTTATTTCCCCTAAAAAGGTAGTATTACCCTATTCCTTATTATTATTGGTAGGCAGTACATACAATGAAGCAGAATATCAAGATCTCATTGCAAGATTGGATTTGGCGCTTTTGGAACAAGTGAATCACATAAAGGTGAAAGGAGAATCCGACCCGGTAATCAAACAATTCAATGGGGATTATGACATCAGAAAAGAAGAGTTAATCCCTTTGTATGATTAAGTCATAGAGTTAATGGAATAATTTCCTTTGGATCTGACATTTTTTTATGTCCCGCAATCAAAAATTGATCAAGCTGATGCACTGGATAATGTAGCTACCACCCTGGCAGATCCTAATTGGGATGAAACATTCATCAGTATTGCCCACCGTCTTATAGTTTCACCTTATGATTAAATTAGAACAGAGTAATTCAATGACATTAGTCCAATCTCTGAACCATATGGTCATACTACATGGTGGATGACACCTATCAGGGAATACATTCAAAATGGAACACTCCCACCTGATAGAGCCGGGAAAGAACAAGTCTGGTGACATGTGGTCAATTTTACTCTTTATGATAGCCTAGACCACCTAGAAAAAATTCTCTAAAAAGAGGTTTTGATGGAATTGTCTTCAGATGCATTGTTGGTGAAGAGACAATGGTTGTCATGAAAGAAGTACATGAAGAAGTCTTTGGTGCCCACTAGTCTGGACATAGACTGTCTGATCAAATTC
This sequence comes from Viscum album, assembly GCA_963277665.1. Classification (NCBI taxonomy): domain Eukaryota; kingdom Viridiplantae; phylum Streptophyta; class Magnoliopsida; order Santalales; family Viscaceae; genus Viscum; species Viscum album. The sequence continues at coordinate 900,744,536 of OY728138.1, forward strand.
GAAGGATTGGATACTTTTGGCCTTCAATGATACAAGATTGTGTTGATGTTACTAACTACTGTCATTCTTGCCAAGTATATTCCAATTACATTCATCATCCCCCAGAGTTTCTTTATACAGCTAAATACTCATGGCCATTTTCCACATGAGTAATGTATGTACTTGGACCATACCCTTCTACTACATACAAGGTGTTTAAGTATATTATTACTGCTACTAACTTATTTTCCAAATGGGCAGAGGAAAAACCTCTAAATGAAGTCAGTTCTAAAAGAATTTTTAGATTCATTAGGTCTAACATCATTACCAGATTTGGTGTCCCTCATACCATATTGACGGAAAATGGAACCAACTTCTGTTCATCTGAAGTAAGGAAGTTGTGTCAATAATACAACATCAAATCCAATCATTAATCTCAGTATCATGTAGCGGCCAATGGACAAATAGACGCCTCCAATAAGACTCTTTAAAAAATTCTACAAAATATGTTGGATAAAGATAAGAAATCATGGACTGATAAACATTTTCATGCTTTATGTGCTTATCGAACCACCACACGCACTGCTATGTGGTCAACTCCATATTCATTGGTATATGGAACAGAAGCAGTCTTACCCATTGAGGCCCAATTACCTTCACTCAGAGTTTCCATTATTGATCAGTCATCTACAGATGAAAAATCTCCAAATCAATTGGATGAATTGGAAAGATTAGATGAAAAAATATTGTGCACTCTGCACCACTTGGAAGTCTATCAAAATTGAATTGCATGGGCTTTCAAAAAAAAAGTTTGACTTCGTTCATTCATTCAAGGAGAATTGGAATTGGTCCTCAGAACACCAAAGATACTAGGAATGAATCCTCCAAATCTTGAGCTAAAGTGGGATGGACCATACTCAAAACATATGGTCTACTCCAATGGAGCTTATTCTTTAATACAAATGGATGGAGAACCAATTAAAACTCGAACCAATGCCTAATTCTTGAAAAGGTATTTTGTGTAACACAAATACTTACGTCCTTCAAGACATTAAACTTCATAACCATTATCTTGGCTACCCGACGTTAAACTGTACAACCCAACATCTCACATGATATTAAACTGTATTGTCCTACATGACATTAAACAGTTCACATATTCATCCTACATGACGTAAAACTGAAAAAAAGTCCATTAATACATCCTACATGATGTTAAACTGTATTTTTTCCCTAATAAATGACACTAAAATATGTGGAGCCAATAGTCCTCACTACAAGACTTTAAATAGCATAGTCCCCTCCATCATCCAATATGACCTTAAACTATTCGTCCAAGCTGGAAGATGTTAAACTGCCAAGCACCCTATGTCTGTGACACATGTCATTTATACTACGAATCAGTCCCTTATGCATCCTACATGATGTTAAACTATGAATCATTAGGGTTGTTTTTACCTATTATTTCTCACACCGAGTATGACTCACGTGATCTTAGATTAGGATTCAACTATAACACCCCCTCTGGGCCGCTAACCATGTGAATGTCCTAACACCATTTTTATGTTTTTTTGCTCAAATACAACTCAATCATCAATTCACACTTAATTGAACTATGCAGACTTTGATCCTTGCATTCTAAGCTTGGTATGTTGGAAACCTCCCGAGGATCAATTCCAAAACCAATCTCTTCACGTCGGTTTACCTCTGTCTTATATGATGATGATCCATGAATCAGCCCAAAACCAATCTATTTACATTGGTTCACCTTCATACCACACGAAATTAAACTTTCTATGTCCCTCTTGTCCCTGCTACATAACACTAAACTGTGCAGCACCATCTTCCTCACTATATGACATTAAACTATACAGTCCCTCATTGTCCCTCTCCTGAGAGGGAATCATCATTGAAATTGATCTCCAATTATGTCATATTCCAAAGACTATGTACATACATGGAAAAGCCCGAACCTTTAACCTTGGGTCAAACCATCCTTGCACTAAAGTCCCCTTTCAACCTTCACTTATACGAAGAAAATCTGTATAGAGGGTATTTTTAAGAACTAAATGGGCTTGATTCCCATCCTAATTGGATACGTAGGAATGTTCGAGCATCCCTCGAATCAAACCCCAGGTCTATGGTCCTAACCCAAAATTCCACTTTCAGTCCCTTGACTGAATAGTTCCCCTGTGAAAACATGAATGTGGTATGAAAACCCTGGCCTTCATTCACATCATGTTTATAAAACACCCAATGTGTATTCCTTCATTATGGTCTGAACTCTATGACCATAAACTAAGATCTCCTACATTCTCGTCCCACATGATGTTAAAATGTATTTCAAGAACTAGGTATGGCTTGATTCCCATCTTTATGGGATACACAGTGAATTCTAGAATTTCAATTCACGACCCAACCATAACATGATTATGTTTAACATTGGTATGTGTATCTCTTTTATACATTGGACAATGCTGAGTTTGATGTGTCATACACCTAACCTTGAATACTTCCAGATCTCGATAACCCTTTTCTTGAATTCTGGTCAAGAAACGTATGATAACCGTGAATTCTTTTGTCTGACTATGCTGTATGTACCCTTAGGCGTCTTTGCATTAACAGTCTACATAACAGACCTGTCAGCCAAAGGATGCTATTATTTGACTATACAGCGAATTCTCTTAGGTGGCCCTGCATAATTCATCCCCCTAACGGGTTTTTCAAATAGTGGTAACTAAATTCATGAGAGAAATACCTCTTTTTCTCCATATTTGTATTCACAATAATACGTAAGGATCCGAAAACAATATACATCCATAACATATTTGTCCCATATTAATTTTTAGGATCTGAAAGTATTCTAGTCTACGGTTGATATTTCCCTTCCTTACATTTGGATCAAGTCTTTGTAGGAGTGACATTCATCGAATTGTTTGACAATATTTATTGGGAATATCCTCTCCATATTCAAGTACCTCTCTCCATATAGAAAACTATATTCTTGGAAAAATTTGAATCTCCATAAACATCAATTGGCTTTTAATCAGTAGAAAAGTAAAATTTCTGAGAGTTCTTTTCCCTGACAATGCAGCACATTCACCTAGGTGGCCTTTCATAAGTAGTCCATATAACAGACCTATCATCAAAAAGATACAATTATTTGACTATGCATCCAATGCCCTTAAGTGGCCCTGCATAATTCAACCCCCTACCGGGTTTTTAAAATAGTGATAACTTCATTCTTAGGAAATACTTCTTCTAATGCCTTTTAGCACTTTGTTCATATCATTAATTAGATTCATAATTTTCTAAGTTATAGTTTACATGTTTTCCTCCATACTAGAATGAGGTAATATGTTTTCACATGCCAACGAGCATGTACCCTAGTGGTACAGGCTCTTGCTTGGCATTCAAAAGACCCAGGATCAAATTTGGCCAGGGGCGATTTTCCCAGGTACTATAGCAGTGGTGGGACTATAGCAGCGACATCACTGTAGAGGCAGAGGGACTATAGAAGATATTGTAGTGGTGGTGTTACTGTAGCAGGTACTATAGAAATGGGGGTACTGTAGCAGTACTGTTCACCGAGAGGTCGGTTGTCCAATTCAAATGGGATTTCAAGCCTTGTATTCAGGCCACTTGGCCTTGGGCCTTCGGGCTATGTAATGGGTCTCCCTCTACCCAGTCTAAAGATGTCTTTTCATTAAAATAATAAATTGAGGCTTCAGACCCAAACTTTTAAAAAAATAATATGTTTTCAGATAAATTATCAAGGAATTATGTCATTTTTAATCCATATGGTCAAAGAGTTTCAACCTTAAACATTAGCCTTTTTATGTCTGACGTTCATGACTTTAAACTGCCCACAAAAGGTAAGGGAACTCTGAACAAAAATCATGTCCCATCTCACTAAACATATATTTTGTATGATTTAGGTAATATTGAGAAATTAAATTATGTAATGTTTGTAGAGTTATTTTTATAATCCTAGAAACAATAAAACTATGCTTATTAGGCCCATTGGCATAGGTAACAATTTAAAGAAGGTAGAAAGAGAATGTCGGCACAAATTATTGAAGATGAAATTGTTTTTCACTGATGCACAAGAGATAGAAGGACATCCATAGACTGGAGTCTCTTCTCTTTTTCAGGAATTACAAAAGGATTTCAAGATAAATCATCATTTGATTTCTAGCATCCTGAGCTTCATCAGCAGCCACCTGAAGGTCATGCACTCAACCAGCTTCACCCTTTTTAGCTTGATGGAGTGATTTCTTGGAATCAACAATGGATTTCATACCATTTGTTTGAACTCCTTCCAGTGAATTGTTAAGCTAGTCAAGTTCCCCAGTAACGACATCTAACTGTTACTGAAGGTGCATCTTCTATAAAACATTCTCCTTGATCTTATTTTTTAGATCCTTCAATTTCGCAGCGTGATCAACCTCATCTGGGGACACTGCAGCCTAACATTCACTGATATTGGCAAACAACATCACTCTGGTCAGCTCTTGACGGTACCTATGCTCATGTTCCCTCTTTAAAATAACTTGTTTCATAGAGTTATGGATCTCTTGATATCCAAAACCACCAAGTCCCAACATGACGAACAGGTATGACAATCATGGGATCTTTGAAAACAGCTCTTCAAGAGGCACTTCAGATATGACCTTCCATATTTTATGCCATGCCTTGCGTCGTGAAAACTGGATCACCTTTTGTACCTCCATGTCGGATTCAGCATCACTATCACAAGGGGGAATATAATATGGAATTAATGCACTTAATGAAGTTCCGTGTTATGCTCCTTCCCCCATGACCCCTGTTACATCACATTCTACTCCCATTGGGGAGGAGGATGAGGCTTCACCTCCATATATAACCACTAAAATTGACGGACCTGCATAGTTAATTGAATGTTTTGGTTAGTTTCAAAGGATAAAAAAAGTTGATTAAGTTGTCCTATAAATTATGTGTATCCAAAAATATTACTATCTCTTACCCAATGGTAGATCAAAAATTGAGAAGGATCCTCCCCATCTTTCTTAGCTTCAAAAGTATTTTCAGGACGGATTTTAGGAAGCTCTGCCGGGTTCAGCTCCACTTGAGCTAGTGTCTCTACAATAGTAGGGTTTTATATGCCCCCCCCCCTTCAGGAATTGGAAGTTCATCATCTTTCTCAAATGGAACTGCATATTTTAAGAAATAATTTTCATAGATGTAATAAGAAGTTTTTAACAGGATGAAGGATAAAACTCATTTTCAAAATCCACTAAATTACATGGTAATTTAACTTGATCTAAATTGTATTCAAAAGATGTGCCAAGTTTCATCATTTCATCCAATGATATCTTAGATTCCTGGTTAGTATCACCAGTAGGAGAATTCGATGTATCTTCTTGGTAACCCTCATCCTATAGCCTTTGACCCCATACTGTTTCTTCAAAGAAAATTATGGAATCAGTTTCAAGGGCCGCTAAATGTTCTGGTCTAGGTGTTAAAACTAAAGTATCACAAAATGGAAGTCAGTTGAATTTTTTATTCAACATTTTATGAAGTGTTGTTAAATTACCAAAAGCAGGCTCTTCTCTCCATGCAGTAGTAGAAGGAGCAGTATTAGGAATAGACACTGGCTCTTCTTAGGAACAGCAAAGTCAACATGAACTTGTGATTGTTCACCAGCACCCTCCGTCATTCTCAGAGGAGGTTAAATCCAGTCCCTCAAATGAGAAATTGAAGAAGCCCCTACAATTACATGATGTATGAGAAATCTTTTCATGATATAAGATTCATGACTATCTGAAGGACTTACCACTACTGATGAAGCGTTTATCTATGGACTTCTTCCTTCGATGTCTTTTCTTATTTTTCTTTTTGGGAGTATTGACATAATCATCACCAAATAAAGGAATTGGAGAATTAAAATCTATATCTACCTCTTCTTCCATGTATTTTTGGCCTGGAGATACCTCTCCTGGCTCGAGAGGTGATTAATTAGCTTTGGTGGAAGTACCACCAAGACTATACTGTGGTGAAGGAACCTTAACAGTTCCTTTCTTTGAAAGCTACAAGATGGTGAAAGTAATTTTCTTGAGTAACAAAGCTTTAACTGAAATAAAGTTTCAAAACAAATAAGTAAAGAGACTTACATCTTTAGGAGTCACGTAATCATGCCACTCCTCATCTCAGGAAACACCAGTCCCCTAAGTGGTGCCACAATCTATCATTGCCTTCACCCGCTTGGTGACGGTAATGGACTCATTAGTGTCATATATAAGCATCTCCAGCTATCTAATGTAATCCTGAACTTCATCTGGGTTATCGTCGAAATTTATATCGGTAGAAGCCCAAATATTCCCTACTCCAGGGATGTGTAGCCCTTCGTATAAGTCGATCCAGGAGGTTTTAGAATCACAATATAAACTACTCCATATCTGGATAGCCACTGGTCATAGATATTCAGTATGTGTAACAGAAGGATGTTAGGAGGGTCCTACAATCATGGACATCAACTTCTTCTCAGCTTCTGCAATCACAGAAAGTAAATATGAAAATAAAACTCGTTGCCCCTATAATATAATGATGATTAAATTACCCCAATGAAGTAACTCACCAAGAGTCGATGGAGTGGGTATCTTGATTCTGATAGGAGGATTATATATGGCACGAGGCCGCTTTGACACATGTCGTGACTCATCATCCCCATCTTGAGAATCCGATGAGTCATCCCTGGGTGAGGAACCTAGTGAATCAGCTCCGGGTGTTGAAGAGTCCCCTTCTAGACTAAGGGTTTCTTTCTCTATAGTTTTCTTCATTTTCCACACCTGATGAACCAAAAGATTCAGTACCTCTTCAGGGTATGATGCTACCCAGTTCTCGGCATACCATGTAGTCGAGTTACCTGTCTCTCCAGAAACTGGTAGATCAAACACTACCCCGGTCTTCTCCATAGATGTTAGCAATCATAGTTGTTGGGCAACCATCAGATGCTACTCTGACCTGACATGCACAGGAGGAGATACAACAGTCTGTTGCAGACACTTGAATTGACGTGCAAATCTGTATGGAGCATAAGCCTCGCATATTATCTCTCCGTCAATACTGGTGGCCAATACACATTCTCTACAAGCCATAATGTTTGACCTCAATTCTAGGTCGGTTGTTCCATCATCAAAAAATTTCCCGATTGGCAGGTTTCCATAAGGAATGAAACGGAATTCCATGAACATTCTCAGCATCACATTCATATCATAGGAGTTGAGGTATAAGGGAAAAATTCTAGAAAATGCCTCTACTGATGGCCTGAAGGAACTTCCAGGAACCTGTACTCCACTCTATACAACATATGTCCTGAAATGAGTGGCAATCCATCCCCACAGAACTTGGAATATTCCCTCAATTATCAAATGAGACTTACCCATAAAGACATGGAGTAAGCTCTTATTAATCTTTGCCAAAAGGTGGGGTGGCCAACCCAACCACTTTCTTCTCAGCCAACATGGATGTAACATCAAAGGTCCATGGCCTTACGCCTCCCTTCGAATCCATAACTGGAAAAAGATAAACAATGATCCATAAGGCTAAGAAGACCACCAGATGGGGTCTTTTCTGGGATTCTCTGATCCACTTCATACCCCCACTTCTCAAATTCTCTTGCTTCCAGGGTCGGCCAGAATGTGCTAACCACACCCCTCTTCTCTGTTCTGGGACAGGTAGTAAGATGAGTACAGGTGGGCCCCTTCTCCTTTTTCTTGTTATGAAACACATCCATCCACTCCTCTGGATGAATATCCTTTCTAAAATTAGTTTTGGAGGTCTTTGAATTCTTGATCATGTAGAAACTTTTCAATAATTCTCGAGCCAAAGCTGGAGTCTTCTCTAAATCATTTCAAGTCGCCTTGGGAGGGATAAATTTATCATACATATCGCCCAAAATTGGAGCCCTCGATATCTTGTAGACATCCCACAAACTGATGCCTACTTCTCCATGAGTCAAATAGAACGAATTGTTTTTTAGGCTCCAGTGGCTGATTATCTCTAGCACGAAGTCATAATTCTTGTAGACTTATGTCTACCTAGCCTAGATGGCTTCATATATTGTAACTCCTTTCAGATCCCCGATAAACTATGCATAGGTTTTTCACACCCAATATGCCCACATCCATGTTGGCTTCAAACCTCCTCTGGGATAGAAGTCCCAACTCTTCTTCCAGCCTTTGGATCGATCCATCTGAGAGTTTCAGAAGATTGATGGATAACCATGATGTTGAAACTCTGGCTTATGAGGTTTCAGATCTGGGGTACAAGGGCAATGATGCATTATGTAGGCCTTCTCTACAATTCCACCATTTATGAATGATCCTCCAACTGTGAAATTTGCTGATGAAAAGTTGGTGTAAGTATAAAACAAAGAATGCGGGAGATAGTTCTTTGGCTCTGGAGTGTTGAATTCTTGCAGATCACCATGCCCATATAAAGTCAGGTAGATACATTGTGGGAAAATAAGACGATACTTCTTCAAGTACATGGCCAAGTCTGGGAGAGTGTTGTCGCATATATTATAATAGTCGTGGCCAACATTTCTCATCATGTCATCAATCCGCATGCTAGCCAGCACATTAGTCATTCCAATCCTTCTAGTAACCATTGAATCTGCACAAAAGTCTAATGATTAACTAATAAGTAAGGTGATTTTTCATAAAATTTGTGATGAAATTCTAGAAAATGTATAAGGCATTAAGGCACGTTAGTCCAATGTTGGCGCACAAGTCTGTGTCGGTCGCACAAGTTTGGGTGCGTAGTTATCTCCGTGAAAGTCCAAATAACTCTGCAGAAGCACGACATGAATAGAAGTACGAATCAGAGGAAAATTAGTCACTTGCATGATCGAGAGCTACTTGCGCGCCGAGAGATCAGAAGCGTTCAATGTTTGGTGCTTTGCGAGATGTGGCACCAAATATTTATAGACAAGGTCATAACCATGTGCGGCGTGCCTTGTGCGGCACACACTTGCGCGCCGCTACCTTCACACTCAACACCTGCGCACCAAAAAATTCTTGGTTTTCTCCTTTACCTCAGAGTCAAATCCTCCTACATTTTTCAGATCCATCTCTCTGGGGGGACTTTTGAGGAAGATCATTTCTGTCAGAGATTATAACGAATGAAAAAGGGGAATACCTTAAGCACAAAGAGATTCATCCTTTAAAGAAACATAAAAAATTTACAAAGGCATGAACAATGATTTCTTTAAGCATTGGTCACGCAAGTTTCACTATAGTCACGCAAGTATACTTACGAGCCTCATATTGGTCGCACAGGTGACATGCGCACCCTATTTTATTTTCACCCAAGGTCCTCAATGGCCGAAAAATACCCCTTGTGGGCCCCCCATTTCGGGGACGAAAAATTCCAAAAGTCATATATAAACTCTCGGCACCCTAGTCTCTACTTGATGTCTTCAGAACACTTCTAAGGTAATTTATTACCAAGAATGGAATATCTAAAGAGGGGAAACATAGCCTAAGTGTTTAAATTTATCAAAACTTGCATGCCTAAGTGTCTATCCCTTAAGGTAAATGGTTAAACATATGTGACACCTTATCCCTTCAACCGAACATACAAACCACCATTTTGGAAACCATTAGGGAGAATACTCAGGGCTTGAGCCAATTCTTTCTCAAGTATTACCCTATGGGATAAACGTCACCCAAATACACCCATGTCACGCAAGTACTTGTGCGACCAAGACTTGCACGCCCATATAGGACTTACAAGCCTGCCTTTTTTTTGGGTGTCCCTCATACCTATTCAACACTTTTCTTCAAATTCATCAATCCTATTCAAGATTTAGCCTTCAAAACCCTCATCAAAGCCACATGGCATGGTTCCTTTTTTTTGTTTCCTTATCTGAAAGGAATTCTATGGAACATCTCTCAAAACCTTGTGATTTATATAACTTTATATCACTGTTGTTAGAGGTTCACTTCATTCAAACTCATCCATTAAGATGAGAGAATCTTTGATATGGTCATCCTCCTTAGGATTAAGTCCCAGTAATAAGTCAAATTACCCTCAATCTGGGCCTCCTTCTTAGGAGTAATCCCCAAATTAAGAATATAAATATCCATAATGCACAAAACCCTATATGGACATTGTTAATGGGAATCCTCCTTAGGAGTAAGCCCCATGTCCCCTTTAACTTGGACCTCTTTTTCATTTGTAAGCCCCAGTCATAATTCCTTTAATTTTGGGCCTCCTTCTCAAGAACAAGCCCCAATGATGATTCCCCCCTAATTTAGGAGTCCTTCTAAGGAGTAAGCCCCAAGTTAGAGTATCCAAATCTCCATGAAGCACAAAAATCATTATGGGCCTTTTCCTCAGGCTTCTTTCCAGAAGTAAATCTTATTATTCATCTATTTTGGGCAGTCAGACATACATACGCCCCATAACAATCCTTGTGACTACATCTTTTATGGAATAAATTGTCAGGTTTACGGATACCTCTTGTTTCTCACACCGAGCATGACTCACATGATCATAGTTTGTAAAAGTAACCATGAAAGATCTCTTTGGGCCATTATTCATATGTAATCCCCACACTTCTTACTTGAAATACATGGACTTTGATATATTCCGTAAGATTAGAGTACATAAGAAGCCTTTTTAAGGTTCAAGCCCATCACCCATTAATTCTCATCTGTCCCATATGACGTTAAACTACATTTCATAATTCTCGAACTACATGGGTTTTGATTCATTTTCTAACAAGGATACGTAGGTAGCCAATATTCAGGTACGATCAAAACTCTAAAATAATACATGACCTTCTGAATAACAATAAACTTCAAGTGCCCCACTGAGTATCTTAAAACCCAGTATAGAAATCATAATGACCAAGAGATTTATATATAATGTATTGTAGGATACCATTGACTACGAATCTCCAATACATACATGTGATTATCCATCGCACATGAACCTCAAATAAATATAAAATATTCTCTAAATTCATTCATATCAATCATCGGTTCCAAGATATAAAGGAAAACTCATTTTCATGCTTTGTGAATTGATAAGGATTCATGAACATAACTCAAATCTATAAAAGTTTCCTAGAGTAGAAAATAATTCCCCCCAAAAAGGTGTGATGAGTCTGACCTCCCATCCTCTCGACCAATGCAAATTTTCAAGCCTTATCGGTCCATAACTAATGAGAACCTTCCTTTGGAAAGTAGGTCAAAATTGATATAGAATCACTGGATGTTTTCGGTTCTACGAATAAACCCGTTAGAAACCGATTGGAAGGTTTGAACCTTAAAAAAATAAGGTAATCCCAATTTACATAAGAAACTATCATTTTCTTCTCACTTTGTTTCTCTAAGAGAAATTTTCAGCAACCAAAATTATCTGATGAATTGAGAAAAAAGATAAATCACAACGGGCATGAATTTCTAAAAAAATATTGGGCATTATTATAGAAAATAGGGTGACATTTAATTATAGGAATGTGTTTCTAGTGGACATGGATGTCCAAATAATCTATAAGATAGATATGATAAACCTCTTACCTGGGTGAAGGTGGTCCTCATCCTAGAGTTTGATAGAAACAAAACTCTGCCTATGGAAGATAGTGTGGAAGAAGAAGAGGAGGCGTATGAGAAGGGGAATAAAGAAGATAAAGAAGATGTAGAAGAATAGGATTTAGAGAATCTTGGGAATGGTTCTCATCAATATATTCCCAGATTGAGTGGTGATATTGTGCACTGTAATGAAGAGTTCACCAAATTTCGTTCAATATACACACACGACTCTGGTTTTCTCCTAGATTTTTCATTTCTCCCCAAGGTTTTCTCAATATTACATATCCTGAACAAGAGAAAATCTATATTTCAAAGGGGTTTACAACATCATAGGATGAATATGATATGTATTTTTTGAGGTTCATGCTCTTGGGTTTATAATAGGAACCAATTTATGTGGTGAGTCGACTGTGGATGTGGCTGCTAGCGGTGGGCCAGCTGAGGTGGTTGGGATTGAAAGCTAAGAACCCCATGTCCTTAATTTATTATATGGGGGACCACATATTGTTATTCCCATTGTGGTGCATAAGTGGAATATACTATAATTATTATCCTTAAAATACCTCATTTAGTAATGAGAAAATCATAAATTGTATGGCCATTACCAGGCTTCCATGGAGTTTGGAAACCAATGTGTGCATGATTGATATTGCTCATCCTCAGATGGGGGATAAACCGCTGGAACTATTTATTTACATATGATGATGTTAGGGATCTTCTATGGTGGAATCCCATTTTTTTACAAAATATCTTTGACCAATTTCTCTCATCTCTTACAATTATTTTATTTCATAAAGTCACACAAGTCAATGACTATGCGGGTTGACTGAGGTTCTTATTCTGTGCAGTGCTCGAAAGACTGTGAACCTAGAGTGAGGATGTGGTTGAGTTATCTATTGGGTCCCTTCAAATTTTGTTCTTATTCATGATGAATATGTTGTTAAAATTGATACAACTATGATGGTATTGAATTATCTGGTGGTTGTAGACATAGGTGATTCCACGGGTGAGGAAAAACTCAAACATGTCAGTGTCAAGGCAGCCAAATAAGAAGTAAGTGAAGATGGTTATCCACATGATATAGGTCTAGACCCATCATAGATAATACTAGACAAAGGCCCTGATGCTGATCTCCTTTATTCCATTCTATAATATTATCCTCTTAATCCATATGAGATAAACGATTCTAATGGTAACATGGATAATGAAAACTATATCAACCGATGTAGATAATGGAGATTCATTCAACACTTCATTTAAATGACCCCAGAACCATAACTGGTTGGATTAATGGGGTCACTCCACCACTAGATTTAAAAATTGTGAACCATAGGGGAAGATTCTCAAGACCATTATGCAATGGACCATGATAGCCTTTTTGAAGAGATGAGAGAGGGCAACCAACATCTAGAAGATGCTTTGTTCCAAAAGAAGTCCAACCAGATGTGAAAATCTCATGAATTCACCAAGGATATCTAGTAGCTGGAATATAAAGTGAGCAATCATGCAAGATTCATCTAAAACTAGTTGGAAATCATCAGCAAGCTGAGGGATCAAGTAGAGGATGTTGAAGACTATAAAAATCAGGTTAATGCTTACATTGACGATCATTAGGCTAGGAGAATCTTAGAATAGAAAGGATTTGATAAACTTTTTCTACTGGATAATTTTTAGGAAGTACAGCTTGGGAGGAGAAAAATTTTCCAAGGGTCCACATGACAATGGTTGGTGGAGCAGAAGGATATGATCTCTAGAGTGGTTCTATAGGGGTGATTATACAAGAATTCATAACTCTCTTACTAGATATATTGTGTGTATGGATACATTGAATTTCTAAAATAAATTATCACACATCAATAAAAAAATTTATATAGATAATGACCAATCCCTAATCTCATGTGGTTAATTCCTTGTGCAAGAAACCAGATATAACTACATAATTATTCACATTGTATGAGATTTATAGGTAATCATCAAACAATCGGTGTCTTCTATTGTTGACTAATCACCAAGAGATTTTGGGTTGACGGAAGCTATGGTTCGAGAAAATTGATCTCAGTGAATCCAACATTATTTTACCAATGAGAACGAGGGAACAAATGAGATATCTCCAAGGGAATTATTGTCGATCCGAACAATGGAGAATGAAGAGTGTGTACCACAATACTCAAAATTCGGAACATTGAGAGGATTTAATAAGGGTACACGATAAACTATGACCACGTTCAAAAAATAGTATTTGTAATCCTATCTTGAAATGGGGACAAAAAAGGAGGTTTGATTGATGACAATGTTAGATACATGAAACCTAACACTAAATGTTGTTCGATGTATTTGGGTACATTGGAATATGATGACAGGTCAGATGAAACAGCATAACCATTCTATTACGGAGACCCTTTAGAGATGAAATAGGATGAGGATCCAAATGAGGGGCATTTGAAGCATCAGAGGGGAGTGATGGAATTTCCAAAATTCTTCTAACACTCTTGGATTTATGCTAATGTGTCTTATTGAACCTTGGTGTAGGAGAATCTGTCCGAACAAAGATAAAACCTTTCATCCATGGATGACCTCTCGGGTGAGGTTCTATGACGGAATACCCATTTACATCATGAAAATGAAGATGTTGAACGTGAATTTTAACATTGAATGGTAAGAAAGATGAATAGTTTAGTTTATCATCATGTGACCTAGATTTTGCACACTGTTTAAATTCACACTATTTAGACCCTATCCTATTTTGGGTATCCCCCTGTGGGATGATTCATAAAGTGTTTAGTCTCCGTGCCCCCATTCACATTGGGATAGTCATAAAAATGTATTATACACATCAACATGGGATACCTTCTTTAATGGTCCAAACTCTATGACCATATCACATAATCCACCATACTGTCAATTTCATAATACTATGTTATGTACAGTGTGATGGATTAAAATGTTATATTTTTAATCCATATCACACATGATCATAAGAGTTATGAAAATAGATGAAAAGTAAAAACACATGATATAGTATGAACTATTTGAACATATCATCCATTACTCCTTCCTAATGATAATGTGTCCATGGAGACCCAAAAATGCATGCCACATCGCATACGAGTCCAATATAATGTATAAATTCAGGATTCATAGACTTTATCATATAGTTTAATGTCTTATATCTTGAACTACAGTGAGGGATTTATCAAATGGAAATGAAATGTGGGGTGTAATAAAAAACATGGTGTGAATAAGGAAAAATAAGGTGAGTACCAACACATAAATTCAATAAAACTCCACATATACTATTTAATTTCATGCAATGTGGGTGATGTTAAGGCTGAGGGGTGAAAATATTGGTAGATATGCGGCTGGGAAGGAACTAAAAATGTATGAGCATCACTACATATCCTATGAATATGTGAATAAAACCACACATAGTTTTTGAAATTCCATGAAATTTTATGTTTTATAGTAATTATTAATGTGAACCGACATGAAATAATATAAAATACATGGATGGCCTAGAGATTGAAAATTTTGGTGACACTACATCTCGCATAAGGATGGGATATAGAGAGAAGAGAGATTTTCCGTAGAATGGATTGACTATGATATAGTATTTAGGCATCTCTACATACAACATATGGATAGGAGTCAATTAGTACATAGTTTTGATTGAAATATCCCTACATAAATCTGATTCCTACAAATATAGGGGCATTGTAGGTGACCGATGTTGAGATAAATGATGTTGTAGTTTAAGGTGGAATGAAATGACTCATCTAGGAAGGGTAACATCATTCAGAAAGGATGTTTGTCTCAATGTATTTTATAGTTATATGACTATGAAATAATGGGAGAGGAGTGTTACTAGGGGATGAATGGACCAATTGTTATACATATGACTTGAATAAGGCCCTTAGAGAATCTAATTCCACACCACACAGTCCGAATGGAAACCCAGAACAATAGGATGAATGGTTATGTTTATGAATAAGCCTGAGGTTAAAATGTAAAGGCATTCCTATGTATCCAATATGGATTATAATCAATCCATATGTAGTTATTTAATAAGTAATGGTAGGTGACTAATTCTAGAAGATATTTCTTCTTAGTTGATGACATTATAAAACTGTATATATTATCGTCGTATGGGTAGGATGATTGTTATTCATTTTTTAGTTATTCCAAAAAAAACCATAAATTATACATAGTTTAATATCATTCATATTTTTCCAGAGGGAAACCATAACAAATGAAAATAAAATTTGGTCATGGAAGGAATAACACAATGTGAATATATGCACCACATGATCATAATGAGACTCCTTTATAGTTCGGAATCATGGTGAAGGTAATTTGAGGTGAGGATTCTAAGAGGAAATTCTTGGTGTGGTGTCATAAAAATCCAACAAGAGTAAGGACCAAGGAGGTCGAGCACTGCACAACATATTCCTAGGTAAAACCCCAAACACATTTTAAAATAATAATGTTGGGATTTAGGTACCAAATTTAACACATTGTACCCGGTACAAAGGAACATTCCATTTAATGCCATGAAAAAATAACAATCAAAGTTGTGCAGTTTAATTTCATGCAGCTAAGTCGATGAAAATGCAATTTAACATCATAAGTTGAGGATAATGTGGATGAATTGTTCCAAGAGGGATATGAAATGTGTAGTTACAATAACATAATGTGAATGAAGACATGAGAGTCCCCATTACAGGACATACATTCCCTAGTGTAACTTTCTCACATTTTAAATTCATTATGTTTGGGCTCTAGTGTCCAGTTTAACATAATGATCCTGGTACACTATTTTCTACACTTTTTATCATCATATGACTAGGGTGTTTATTTATACATATTTTATCATCATTTGGGTAGGAAGATGGTTTTTACATAGTATAATTTCATGAATCTCAGACTAGGGATCCCATACATGAGAAATACTGCTCAAGGAACATTGCATTGGTTAGAGGAGTGAGGTGCTTTCCATCAGTGTTGATAGAGAAGAATTAATGATTGGGATAGAAATTATGAAGTATTCATGACCCCTGCCACATGGGTTCCATCATTGGTGGATTCATGTGAGGTGTCAATTGGGTTCAGAGATCCACGACAGTATCACCTTGGAAGAAATAGTATAGGTGAACCTTTTTGTTCAACTCATTGGATATAATGATTTGGTGCCTCTCCAAATTATTCATTTCTCAAAGCCTAATTTTTTCAAGGGCCTCTAGTTCAACCATATAGACTTCATCTATTATATTTGTAATCTATTGGTAATAAATAGTTTTCTTGAGTGATGGAAGCTGGATATCAATAGGCAAGACAACCTATTTTCTATACACCATGAATATAAAGTCTCCTCGGTGGAATTTATGGTTGTCTTCTGATAATCTATGAGATCGTTGGGGTGCTTTTTTGAAAAATGTTTCTTTTTTACCACTCTATTCTATGTAATGTTGGAGAGGTTTTTATTGAATTCATTGATCTATCCATTTTCTAATGCATGGTTGAGGGATGTATGGTTGGTCTAGAAGCAACACATGGACAACAACCTACTCAGATCATCTTCCTAATTATTTTTTCTATTATTGGTGAGAATATCACGAGGGACTGAAATTTAGTAGTTGATAATGGATTTCACAAAATCATTGAATGGTCGGGCCTTGAATTCCTTGATAGGGATTACCACAGCACACATAGATAATAAATCCATTATATTTGGAATGAATCCACACCGGTGAGGTATCACTGTTGGATATGGTCCAACAACATTGAGTCCCTATATATGAAAGGGACAAGGGATCATAATAGTGTATAGGGGATTCAGTTGTAAATGTACAATATTTTTCTGGAACTGACAAGTGTGGAACCTCTTGGCGAACTTTATATAATCGTGGACTTTTATGGGCCAAAAGTATCCCAACCATTAAATCTAGTGGGAGATCATAAACCCTACCTATTGAGAACCATATTACCAAGCATGAAAATACTTCATAACTAGGATAATATTATTTCCAATAATGAAATGATGGACAATTCCGTAAAACCCACACTTGTAGAGTGTTTTCTTGAGGTTCGGCCCACTCTGGAGGGTAAAATGACTTGTAAACTGATGAATTCAATGACATTTGGCTTGTTCAAGTGGGAGAGTTCCAAAATGAATACAATCAATAGTGGGAAATGTCTAATAAAAGGCTTCTTTATTGTAATAGTGATATGGAGGTCCCGATGTTGATGAACCAGTAGTCTAGTTTTTACCTGCATGCTATCATCATCATCTAAAATGATATGAGTGATGACACTTTCAGGAACCATATTAGTGAACATAAAATCATAGTCAATCTCTAAAAAAGAAGTTGTTGGGCTACCCAGGGTAGTAGCTCCACCATTTTATGACCAGGGAACATGAGTCACCTATATTTGAAATGGGATTTGGGCCATCAAATGGAGATAATTCTTGAGAAAGGAAATGAGCTCTTTCTTCCTCATGATATAATAACAATTAATTTTCATGATGTCTAACCTAGAATCCCTATTGACATGTAGATGGGGAATATCAATATCAAGGGATTGATCAAGACTAGTAATTTGAGACTAATATTCCTCCTCTTTTTTCATGTAACCTTATGGTTTCATGAACAAATAGGGAATGACTTCATGTTTTATGGTGATGAAGGTTATACTATGACCAACTATATTATGCTTGGGAAAATTGATCCATCTCCCATTTGAAATCCTAGAGAATCCATATAAATTCATATTCCAAATCTCATAGATTTTTCCCCTAAAAGGATTAACTAATTTTGGGAAATCAGCATCCCAAAGAATTTATTAAATTTTAGGACGTGCAGCCGGAAAGTCTCCCAAAATATTACCATTGATGAATTTCTACTTAACATACCATATTTCAAACTACTTTTGAATCAAAAGATTGTGCTCTGAACAATATTTCAAAATTGTGTTATTTAGGATATAATTTAGCATTTGAATATAGGACACCAACTATAACGGGTGATGCTACCGATAGTTCTTCTACTTTTTCACTATGAAACCCATCATGAAGAATCTTTTTTCGATAAGATATTTTCTGTACTTTGTGTTGATTATCCTATAAATGAGATTTTAGAAACTATTTTATATCAAATTATTGTACTTCTATGTGAGCTGGTTTCTAATGGACCATTCAATGGTCGTCAGATAGAGGGCATGAGGCCTCCTCGTGATAGGGGGAATCATAACTAGAAATTACAATAGATATTTCTTTATTTTATTGAATATTTTTATCACACTTTATCCTACTATTAGGAAGAAATTTTTTTCATTAGCCTCGTAAAGGGATAAATCTTTCCTACCAAATTCTTGATGAATCAGAATATATAAGAAAAGTGGCCTTGAAGACCTCAGATCTCCCATAAGTTTCATAGAGGAGGTGTCTTTTTGATATCCTTGATCTTATATAGTTGTATCATGATGCATATTTATCTAAAAATGAAACCAATAAAAATTCCATAGGTATCCTCGAAAGTTCATCTTAAAGGGTTCATCATCAACTATTGGGAAAAGAAGAAGCCGAACACTTTATCGAGATCACTCCTATGGTTCTGATTCTAGTTGGATTTTCCACCAATTCATTCATATATATTTCCACTAAGATCATGATGATCGATTTTAAGATGTTAGGAATGGATGAATAATATGTAGCTCCTTCATTCATTATAAAAAAATGAATCACTTGAAAACTTTAATTAACTTATAGTTTATTGAAGGATGTAGACTCTATGTCATTAGGTGACATATAGATCTGGTTATACCTTGAGTACTCATCCATGAAATAGGTATCATGGAACCCAATTTTGGCATCATTGAAAAACAATATCATTAAATGGGGAAAATCATCTTTTTGATAATGGCGGTTGAGATCCTAGAAGTTGATAAAGACTCTGATCGTCTAGTTATTCCTCAAAACATGGTTTTTGATGGAAAGATGATTCAGTTACTGATGTTTTGTGATGAAGTTCTCTTTTATGAGCTTATCATCATCCTACTCGACAATGGAGTCATGAGAGGAGTGAATCATTCTAGGAGAAATCTTGAACCATATTTTTTAAATGGAGTCAAATATGGTAGACGATGACCTAGGGGTCCAGTCCAATTGACTCATCCTAGCTTCTGGATGACACATCCCATAGCTACTTATGGGAATCCTTGTATAATTATTATTCATATGCAGTCATGGTTTCACAAATTAGTGTTTGCCTTCGATCTTACTTAGTAACATGATACTCTTCAACTAGCTGATCAATGACGGATGTTACACCATTATAAAATAAATGAAAAGGATATTTTGGATATTCTTCATCCTCTAAGGTAGAGTTGTCATTTGGATGATGTGACTCTTATGGGATGGCTAATTCTAGAGGAACACTAGTACTATATTTTTTGGAATTATACCCATCATCAAGATACTTATTCCCTAATGAACTCATGGAATATGATTTTTTTTGTAATAATTCAATCAGGGCTTTGTCCACAACTTCATGCATGATTTCAATGAAATTGTGATGGGCTAGCCTGTGATAGCTCAACCCCGCAAGGTGGAACAATTGTGTCTCACGTGCAGTTGTATCCATGGGGTGAACATCTTGATAACTTATTGGAGTTGGGTGTTCTGGTATAACCCAAACCAAAAACATGTAAGAATAAAACATATTATTCTAGCTATAATTTTAACTGGGGATTTGATAACCATTCCTCTCAGAAAAAATAATGAATTTTCCAAAGCATTGAATTGTTGAGTCCAACTGATGAATTGGGGTGATGGATGGGGAATCCATCTTTTTCCATGTGATATCATTGAGGGAAGTGTGCCCAACTTCATTTTTCTATTCATTCTATTCATTTATATGGTAATATATATCATTTATATAGTGGTATTTTCTAGAGTAAAGGGGAAAAAGTCTCCTTGGAGTATTTCTACTTAATTGTTGAGGGTGTTTTTGAGGCATTAGTGATATGTGTAGGGTTTTTTAATCAATATTGTTCCATGGTGTACACATGAACCCATATTATGTGGTTTCTTATGACACAACAACAAATTCAGTGTTTTCTACCCAATATATGATTTGGGTCTTCAATTGGATCCTTCCACAACAACTCTATTATATCATATCATATCCCAAAATCATTAGTTCAGAGGACATAAAATATTATTTACTAAGTCCCACAATTTGGAGAATCTAGGTCAGGATGATACTGATCCTAGACCCTATGTTAGATTTAAAACCATATTATTCAACACCATTAAACTCGTAAATGATGTAAATTTGGTGGATATGCCCCAACAAATGATAACATTCATATTATCCGGAGAAATCAAAGATTACCCGACATTATAATTTATAAATTTTTTTAGTGTAAACATTATCATATTCCAAAACCTTTGTTTCAAACTACAAGGGTGTTTGAAAGCATCCATGAAGGATTCATGAATCTCATCTGATAGATAAATAACCTATACGATTGAGATCATGGAAGGAATGATAGAAGGAATCTTCAACATAACATAACATTGTTTTAGGCATAAATTTCTTTCCTAAAGAGGATTCTATGTGGTGGGAATCATGAATGAATATTATGGATGAACTACTAGATTCTGGATAGTGTAGAAAACATATTTCTTCTCATCATACACGCTACAAAAAACTATCACTAGATGACTTTATACTGACTAAGGCCTCACTATAAGTAGTCAATTACGATGATACTTTCATTTTTCTTCTTAGTTTATGAGGATGATTAATGGTTTATGTTAGTCTGGTGGAGTCGCATGGAAGGATTATGACTACTGATCATTGCACAATGCCACAATCTGGTCTACGTGGCACACACCACCCAGATTTAAGCACTACAATGGTAATTGTGGGAACTTATTTTTCATAAACTTATTATTTGATAGTGTCAGCTAGGGGTATTGGGAGAGCTATTTTAATTATCCTCATCTTCACGGATCATGTTAGGATCCACTGATTCGATGGAATTCACAAACTCATTCTCCTGATCATCGTCAGAAGAGTACCCTAATGCTGGGTAGACTATGGGTGTGAGTCCTATCCCCATAGGAATAAATTCACAAAGAGTATAAGACAGATTCATCATTTTCATGAGAATTTGTTTTCCATTTTTCCATCGACACCTACTTGTCCCAGACATTGAATGTTGATAAGTGGATGTATAAGTTGCTGAAAAATAAGGCATAATGACTTTTGGTGCTTCTGGTTGGCTAAATGGGAATAAATGACAAGATAGGCTCCATCAACATATTTATGGGATAACTAATCATCGTACTTCTGAGTCCCATTGTAGGGTACCTACTTCTACTCACCAGAACCTTCACTTTCACAATCATGCATAACCGACATAGGTTCCACCTACAACAGAACATCACCCAGCCTGACCACACTCTTACCCACATATTTTTGGAGCCAATAATTTAACACACATAATTTATTTAAGCTTTTTTCAAAGATGTTTTGGAAAGGGAAGTGGTTGGACAATAATTGAGCTCAACCACATGGATCATTATACAATATGGTTTCTTCTAAATCCCTTCATCTATTCCATGGAGAAAATAACCATGAACATGGAAACTGGAAAGGAGTTGTTCAGCTTTCTCATGTATAGAAGGGGATATCTGGGAGGTTGTCTCTAATGAGGGGTCGGATCTAGATAAGTGACTATAAACACAATATCTCATCTAGGTGGTGGTTCTTACTATATATGTTTATATTTATTATAATCATTGAGAAGTAGATATTTTTTAGGATGATGTCCTCAATGAGGATGTCCTTGGATAGGATCTACTGGAAAAATATCGATAATCTTTGGGACAATCACCTACACTATGGAGGAAGTCTCTATCTTGAAGGAATTTCTTGTAGGATGTAGAATATGAATTGAATGTTCCTTCTTCGATTTCTCCAATTATTCCACTAAGGGTTCATCCTTAACATAGCGATCCTAGAATACACCTAAGGAATTGTGAGTGACGAGGGTGGGATCCAGATAAAATTTAACATTACCAACACACATTGTCAAAAATTTCTCTTGAGATAGTGGCATGTCAAACGAGTACGTAAGGCCCTTCCAAATGGAGTTCAAATCTATTATTCCCTCATTTGGTTTTTCTTGAAAATTAGAGGTTTTAAATACTTCTCCTTCATGTAGTGAATATGAAATTTTAAATAAACTCTCAGAAGTGGTCTTCCTAACTAGTGATGGAGCCAATAGGTAGTATTATTTACCATTAGAATTCATGCCCTTCCAATGTATGAACAAAACACCAATTATTGACTGCTTCATACTACTCTAGGGTTTCCAACATGGGTCTTTTAATGGAGATGAATTGGGGAAGATGTTGTAGTGGGTCACCCATCCCCTTGATGGGAGTGTAGGGTGTATTCCCAAAATTTAAAGGAGCTCACATGTCATCTATCCATGATAGATATGACATTTCACCAGGATAGATTTCCACCTATAACCTTTTCATGGATTCAAGAAGAGTAGTGAGAGCATAAAGAAGATCATCATATCAGTTACTACGAAATCAATGAGAATTACTAATTACTAGAGTATGGGTGGGCACATCAACATTGTTGGAAGGCTCAACGGCTCATAGAGAAGCCTGTATAATGTCTTGTGGACTGGCTTGATCAAGGTCCCAATAGAGATTCCCATATTGATTGGGCGGATTTTGAGATTCATACTTTAGTTAGTTTCCATATGATCTGGCTTCTTCTATGTTTAAATGTGTTCGATAAACATGATTGATTGGGAAAAATAGGATGAGGAGGGCCTATAACTATCCTTTCAACCCTAGTGGAGGAGCTAAATGGTCCATTAAAGGATCCCAAAAATCTGGATGCTACATAGTAAGGAGTTAATTGATGATTTAGAATTCATATTCAATCTGTTGTTATGGGGTAGTGATTATGGGATCATTATCCATCCTCTACGTAGTATCATAAGGTTATGAGGGTTTGAGTTTTTTCTTACCCTTTATGATATTCTGGATGACAAAAAATGATTTAGATGGTTCCCCAAGGATGAGGCATGCCTTTTTTGTGAGTCAGGATACCTATGTGAGGGTTTAGATGATATTGTGGTACCCTAGGAGGTTGTATCTCTATCTTAGATCCTACACCAATGTCCCTATACTTGGGAAGCGTGAGGTCATCCATGTTCACTATGGTGACACCCGGCATGTCCTTGTTTTCATCAGATGAATCAGGTTGTCTGTTGACAGTACTAAAGTGTAGTAAAGAATATTGTCCACATCAATAGATCATATTGTATGGAGACACTTATTTAATGATTCTACGGAGCACTATGATGCTCTAAACACATTTCCACTAAAGGGTCCAATGTTAAGCGATATATGTAGGATACTGCGCCACTGGGAGTGATGCTAACTCAACCATGCATCATTATTGAAAGAATCAAACCACATATTGAGTAAGGGTATTGAGAATGCCGATGTCGGCAAACATATTTGGAAAAAACACTTCAGGCATCTCGTTGGTGGATTGGGTGCCACAGAATATTCCATGTTCTGATGTACAAATAGGCTCTTGGTTATCATATTCAATGAGCGATATTGGATGAGATAATTGAAATTACATAGATGTGGACCTTTGTGGGGGTGGACTAGTCATTATGGTGTCTAGTCCATGAACTGTCTATTAACTGGATGTTGGGTGATTTTTTGTAGGTGTTGCTGACCACATCTTCAAGTATCTATAGGATGGGGTGCTAGCCAATTTATAATGTGAAATTATTGTGGTATACATATGAAAATCCATAGGGTTATCATGTTCAATCATATTCTATAATTATACAACATGATCTTATGTAGAGCTAGAGAATAAAGCTGGTGATGGCAGAGATGATTGTAGTAGAAGACCATTGAAGGGACACCATTATTCATCCTCCTAAATGAAAATGTTATTGGTTTATAGTTTCGTGTGAAACTCACCTTCTAGGAGGAAGAATATCACATTTTGGACTCCTTCACCAGACTCTAAGGTATACGAATAGAGGAAAGCCTCTATCATCGATTAAATCATGGCTTCATAATCTGAGAAGCAAATAAGATCACCAAAAACCTGGTTCTTTCCAGAGCTATTCCATCAGTGGTGAAAATTCTCAATTCTACCATGGGACGGTACATCAAGGTAGGGAAATTCTCCGGATATAGGAGTACCTTCATCCTATTGGATGATTTAGAGGGGAGGACCATTTCTTTGATTTTTCAGGATACATGGAGGAACTCTATATCCGTATTCAATGTAGCAGGTAGGACAACTGTTATAGAAGTTTATGTTGGAAAAGGGGAATATTTTGTTGTATTATGGATTATATAGATGAAATCTATGTTGGGAAGAACTATTATGGGGTGGACCTCCATACATGATGTTGGATGAGCTGGGAGGAGTTACCAAGAGTTGGTAAAACCTCCAACATAGTTGGCTATTTCATGGTTAGGACATCCATGATTTTTGGTGATGATGGAATTAGGGGGAAAAATTCACTGATATGAAATGATGTTGGGAGGACCACTACATTGATAGAAGCTGGAGTGGTGTGGGCCTCTTCTAGAGATAGTTACAACCTGAGGAGGAAATTTGTGTCACTTGTTAGTGACATGGGGAGGACTTCTTTATCGGGAAACATAATCCTGGGGGGACCTCTATACTATACATCGAAGAAGTGGTAAGAACCATCAATTTGGTTGATGCTGGAAACATGGGGAGGGATTACATTTTTGTTGTATTATAGGGGAGGAACTCCATTATGATAGGAAACAACCTAGGGAAGGCCTCTATGACGAGTATCATCATCACAGACCAGCCTATAATGGCTCATAGATACCTCAATTGTCGATAGAGTAAACCCATATTTCCTGTGAGAAATATGAGGGATTTATCCCAACTGAGTGTTATGGATTCCCTAATCTTTACTAGTAGGGAAATGGATGAATGTGCTGATGGTGGTAGAGGCCACTAGATCTATGGAGGACGATGATCCCTAACGGGAATCCTCCTCATATTTGGCCTGATGATGGTGTCGAGTGAATCATATTAGGGCCAATAGAGAAGAGGAAATATCTATCTATGACCCATCTTTGAGGACGGATCAACGGTGGCATTGATGTGGCCGATTGGGGGCCCTCCTGTGTGACTCTCAGGTGATGGTCTTTGATCGGGTGACCAAAGCATCCCATACCTCCTCTGACAAGGGGATCACGTCGAACGATCGGTCCAGGGAGAGGCTAATGATGTGTTTAATTTTTTTAGATTGTATTAGGGGATCCCTATGTGGCCCAAGGGGTGGTGGTAGAGGCAAGCTGGAGAAGCATCTAGGTATTGATGAGCCATACCTTTTTGGAAATGACACTCTTCTACTCGTACCATCGTACAAGGGTATCCATCAACCATATATGAATGACATAGAAGGATGATATTCGGTGTGTAGACTCGGTAGCCAAAAGCATAGTGGATGTCATGCCATGGGTGGGGTCATGTGGTAATGATGCATCGATAGACCTCCCACCACTACATCGACAATGATTCGGTGAGTGGTTTCCAATAGCTTGGGTCTAACACATACAAAATATTCAGTTGTATGTACATATGCATGGAATGAAATTCTAAATTCCCCATCACCATCCAATATTGCATGGATGGATAGAGATATCCATTCAGAAGTTGTCATAGACTAAGATTCCCAATGTTCTACTTCCCCAAATATTGGTTAGTTTCACACGAGGACCACATTTTTCTTAGTGGGCCCTAGCACTAGATAATTAGATCTGCTGATATGACTATTTAATAAATTGATTTCTCAAATTCTAATAGTAATAACATTTAGGAGAATAAATTCATGTTGGGTTCATCATTTCTCTTTTAAATTCTTTCATCAGGGGTGCCACCTTGCATGTAAATGTTTGCTGAAATTTCATTGTAACCCACATTCCCACATTCTAAGGGCTGGAATCATTCATCACTTTCTTAAGGATGTATTGTCAAAGGCCAAAATGGGATGATGGGATGTTGGATCATTTTTCCATGGATTTCTCTATGAAGCTTGTCACCTAGTCTGTGTCTTCCTCAAATATTATATCATGGTTCATAAAAATAAATCACATTTTCATTTGTTTGTGGACACCTATTAATTAAACTTTTTTCACTAAATTTCCCTAGGACTTTATAGGGTATAATCCTTCGTTAATGATATTAGATGTTTAAATCATCACATGGATGTATGGACGCTGCAACATTGGTCACTTGTATTCTTATTCATAGGAGGGAATATCTTTGATGCAAATAGGGTGTGGAACCCAAGTAATCCCATGTTCATATTATGGTATCATATGAAAATAGAAGGTCTTATGAGGTTGTACTAAGAATTAAAATGATTAAAATTAGGTGTAAAAATGAAATTTCATGATATTCATGTCTTTTATAGATGAAGAAAGGATTATATGGAATCATAGTGATGGTAGATCAATAAGATACATCTCTAAAAGGGAGTGCCCAAAACTTTTTACTGGATGTATGCGATTGAACACCATATGATAGAAGACCTAGGGTTGTGTGTCTCATAAATGTATTGTGTCACAACATGAAGTAGTACATCTCTATCAGGGTGGACCCATGGTTTACAAGATGCATGGGTCAAAACAACCTATAAGGCCAAACCAGGGGGGAGTGCCCCATATAAGGATGTTGTCACACTGTGAAGGGGTATGTTCCTTAGAGGGTTTCACCATGGTTTTTCAGATGGATGAGTTACATTACCTAATGAGGGTGGACCCTGGATGGTGTGTCACATAAAGGGAAGGTGCCACACCATGAAGGGGTACATCCCCAGGAGGGAGGCACCAAGGTTTACCTAATAGATGGGTCTAAACACCCTATAACGGTTGATCAATGGTGGTGGGTCCCATAAAAGAAATTTGTCACATCGTGAAGGGGTACTTATCTAAGAGGGATAAAACATGGTTTACTAAATGGATCTGTAAGAATGCATAATGAGGGATACCCAGTTGGGTGTGTCAGATAAAGAGAAGTTATCACACAGTGAATGGGTTTGTTCCGATGAGGGTGGCACCGAGGTTTACTTGATGGATGAGTCAGAACAAAAAATAAGGACAGACCTAGGGTGGTGTGTCTCATAATGGTAAGTTGTTACAACATAAAAGGGTGAATCCCTAATAGTTAGGAACAAATGGTTACAAGTTGGATGCATCAGAATGTACAATTAGTGTGGACCTGGGGTGGTGTTCCCCATAAATGGAAGGTGTCGCATCATGAAGGGTATGTCCCTATGAAGTTGGCACCAATATTTACTATTGGTTGGGATTGAAACTAGAAGTGGCACCATACATAAAATGATTAGATTATATGGATCAAAACTCCCATAGTTTTATTGATGGTGTGGGGATAATGCATTGGAGCTTCACATTGCAAGATGATTTTTCCTTTTTGGATTGTGTTAGACTTTATGGGGATTACTCATGAGTGCTACGCAGATGGATGGCCTTGTATCAATATAATGTGGAAATAAAAAGAATATTAGTATGATTTATTGGTGGAGTTTGTGGAATGGATTCAATGTATGATTTGTTGGGATTTAACCTTATAGAAGTTTTCGATGTATCACAATTAGTTGGGGGTCAATGTCCATATATTTCTGAAGGGGGTAGTTCATTCATACACATAATGATGAGGCCCATGAGTGTGGTGGGGTATTAAGAATAGGATATTCCTAGTTGGAGACATGGCATGGTTGATTGGTTCTTACACATAAGGAAGAGTCCAATGTGGCATGATGTTGGTTGGGGCTTTGTAACTCCCCAACCCCAGAAGTCTGGATCTGATGAATTATTTTATAACATTTGTATGATTAAGAGGAATCAAATCCAAAATAAATAATAGTTTGGAATTTTCTGAAATCTATATACATAAATAAGGTCAACATTATACCATGAAAGTAAAAAACAATTAGTATTTCCATTGTAAAAGACAATAACTCCATGATTATCATGGTATGTAAATCAAAATATTCATTTTCAAAACCTACAAGAAATAAAACATAAGAAAGGGGAGAGATCAGTTTCTTGGTATGGGAAAGTAATGCAATGGAATAATCATAAACATAAATAGTAGGAATGTTCAAAACATAAAAAAACATTCATTGAAACATATACATGAGTATAATATGGAAGTAATAAAATTTGAATGAATAATTCAATAATAAAATGAAACAATGTATATTCTATTAGAAGAATAATTACACTGACTACCAATTACTAGTTTCATAATGAATGAAATGAATAATGTTAGATTTATAAGACATACGTTCAAGGAATCAATCCAGGAATCTATCAAGGCTTCATTCCAGACTGTTTTATTTTCATGGATACATGCTAAGAATATTTTATTTTTATAGCTTCATTCCAATAATCAATCAAATTTGTATGGCCTCGGCCAAAACATATCTAGTTTGTGTCATTAGACATACCGATGCATTGAGGGGATATAGTGGGCCCCAGGTAAAACAAACTAAGTCCAATTTATTCTTCATATGAATGGGTAAGAAACATAAACAACATATAAATTCATATTTTTAATATAATTTTAAATGTATTAGACTTTCCCAAACTATTAAACATAACACTAACCAATCGATGTAATGTGGTGAATGGATTCAAGATAATACATCCACATTAAAACTAATCATAAACCATTCATTAATATATAGTAGAATATATAATAAAATATTCATCCTAATTAGTCATATCAATCAATAAATGTTTTCAAATAGATGAAAATACTCTTATAAAATCATTATATAATTCTTGATAGAATAATCTTTTACTTTGAAAATAAGAGTTATTCTAGATGAATATTTTTATGAAACCATAAGATTTTTAAGGTAGTTTCATCATAATAAAATAAATTATATTATAAAATAATGGTGTTTGGAAATAGATTATAGAGTTCATTTGAGAATAGGTTAGAATTTGAGATGTTCCATTGAAAGGAGATTGATTATTTGGAATTTATTTTGAAAAATTCTTTTAAAAAAATTAACTACCCATAAAGTAATGATTGATTTTGATATCAAAACATATATAAAATAAAAAAAATAGTTTATTACGATTACATAATAATAAACCAGTATTTAATTGATGTTTGTAGAGAATATGAGTAACCCTGATGAAAATTGATGTTCATGTAGAAATATCATACCACTTTGTAATCTACCGAATCATATGCCCCCAAAGTAATAATAATCAAATGATACATGAAATACACTAAAAATAAAAATATTAATGATATCGTACATAAATGGGATGTATAAATACACCACACCGAATAATTAGAAGTGAGTAAGGCATATATCACATAATTGAAAGTATATTGAGAAAAGCCATGCCATATGTCCAAATGTTTTCTATACATGACCTTAATGTCCTGGATAATAAAATCAAATCCATTAATTATTTAAGAACCATATATACATTTATTTTATATTTTAAAATTTAATTATTTCAATTTATTATATTTTGGAAGAGTTATAAAGTATAAATTTATCAATCTGGAGTTTACATTTCCTTGGTTTTTATGATCGATATACTTGTATATGAGTATGGATGTTATTGATGAGTGGATTTAATTCTCATGAATTGAATTTTTATATTATTATTGAGAATAAAGAAGAATAAATGGTTATATATATCATTTTTTACATGTTGTGCGGATGAATTATTATATAAAATAGTAATGACAATTATTTAAATTATTTTGGTGGTATTTCCATTATTACGAACTAATTTTTTCATATGAATTAAAATTAGGTATATATATTAGTTCTAGAACATTTAATATTTTATAGTACAAATATTATATTTTTCATCTAGAAA
This sequence comes from Viscum album, assembly GCA_963277665.1. Lineage (NCBI taxonomy): Eukaryota > Viridiplantae > Streptophyta > Magnoliopsida > Santalales > Viscaceae > Viscum > Viscum album. Next base: position 900,775,088 of record OY728138.1, read on the forward strand.
AATGGTTTCATGGCCAGACATGATGGAAACAATTGAAGAATAAATGTTCATCATCCTTGAAAGTCATAAATATTCCCCTCTCGGACAATGATTTCATTTTTAGACTATAATTTAGAGTAAATAGATTAATTATGATTCTTAAATTGACATGATATCATTCCAATATATAAATTATATTTGTGTTATAATTATAATTTTTTCAGAGGAGGTGACCATAATCTAAAAAAATAAAACAAATTGAAAATGAAATTAGCAGAAAAATGAAGAGGGTTTACCTCATGAAATATCCTCCATGAGAACCTTATTAAGGAAAGTTGTTTTGGTATTTTTCAAGACAATGATCTCATGTACATGGAGAGAGACTATAGAAGAGTATTTTGGTAGAACATTGAGAAGTCTAAAGTCAAAAAAGAGTGAGGAGAAGTGGGAGTGAGGGGTGGTCTTATAGTGGATGAGAGGAGTGATTTTTGAATATTATAGTCATTATATAATTATTTTTTTGAAGAAAATAGATATATATTGATTATTATGATCAAAAATTGTAATCGGTGAATGTGAGTTTGAACCACGTGTTCTAATATTAGAAATTTTGTCATGAATATTATATTTAACATACAATTTCTATATAAGTTAAATTAACGTATTTCACTATTTATTAAACATTAAAAATTCCAGTAAAATCCAAAAAATTCCCATATGCATTTTTCAATGTGAATAATTTAAATATAGAATCCATTTTTTGAAATTAATTTTCTATATATATGATATTCAATTTTCAATTAAAATTATCATTTAATAAGAAAAAAAGTCATTAAAATTAAACTAATTTTATTACATCATGAAAATTAACTAAGGTCTCATCATAGGACAAAACATTATTGATTAAGGAATACATTTTATGAAAATAAATTTTATTTTAAATAAAAAATTTAATTATAATATTGTAATTAAATATGTACTACTCTCATGAATACCAAAAATTAATTATTAATTTTAATCATATTATATTACATTTATATGGTGCCTAATTTTTTTTATACTTTCATGTGCGAGGTAACTATTCATACTAGTCATATTACTATTCATAAGGTTAAGTTAATATTCTATAAGTTAAGATTACTATTCATAGTGGTAAATTACTATTCAGAAAAAAATTAAGTTGATCCTATCGAAATCCAAATATCTTACTGAATGCAGTCGTGTATGTCTGTCTATAGAAATTCCAATCAAAGAGGTGGAAAATTTATGTTTCTAGGATATATAATAACTATTATTATAAAAAGGGTTGTTTCAAAAAGTCTCATTTTGTGCGCATCACACTTTGTATTAAATTTATTTTTAAATCCTTGGGGTGTTACATCTCCCCTCCTTCAATAAATTACGTCCTCACAATATTCAATTCGAATTTTAAAGGTTTCCACATGAAAAATCATTTATGTGATAGCCATATTAAAAATATGGTTAGTAAAATATCCGCTTAATAAGACGGAAAGGACAATAGTGAAGGTCACAACAAAAATCCATCCTTCAAATAGGATAATATTAGCATGAATTGAAGACCTAATCAAGGAAGAGAAATCTAACCACTAAGTTCTGATTGAGGGTGATTGAGAATATGGTCATTAGGAAGTTAAATATCACAAATCCATAAATATATGATCAGATTAAACTCCATTGATTTCTTAAATAGAAAAGTAAATGAATGAGGTTTTTAGTCCTAAATGATTTTTATATAGTTGAGGGTTTCATTTAGTATCCCTAGAAGCACATCAGAAACTAAACATAGTTGATTTTATAATATCATCATTTGGTTTTTCTTCGATATATCTCGACATCACTTATTAAACCAAAATGTGAAAATTAATGAACAATTTTTAAACATGAATAACATTGATGAAATGATCTATAATTCATTCCATTTCCATTAAATTGTTAATAAAACCCAAAAAGGATAGAATAGTTTATAAAAAATGAAAAATTATCCTTCATCCATTAAATAAATAGCTTCCCTTAAGACTCATCTATATTATGTCTATCAAATAATTAACTTCCAATGATTTAGATGAAAAGTCACTTATCATCATATTTTCCCCCAAAACAACATTATGTATCTCTTAAAAAAAATCTGAATACCATGATCACCTTTAAACAATTATAAAACATGCATGCTTCCAATGCCATAAAAATGTTCCACAATATAACATGAATCGCGAATCTATAAAAAACACATACTTTAATTATTCCTTTTGAATTTAGTAACAAAAGATGTTGGTCATTGATCAATTTTCTCTTTTTGGGAATATTCCATTGGTGTTCTGGGAATTCATTTTTATAGTGTCCTAAATCCTTATAGTTGAAACATTGGACATTAGAAATTTTTTTATTTCCCTTGCAATCTTCAGTATGGTTTCCCTTTTCTCCACCCTTTAAGAATACTCTTTTTTAGTATGTAATAAGGTGTTTCATTCCACACTTATCACATATTTGAAAATCTATCTTTCCCTACTGCCTTTTATCCATATTATTATCTATAATCCATTTTTTTCCTTTATTTACCTTTAGAACCATAAGAAACAGAGAATTCACTCAAAATCTTGATAATGCATGATACGATATCATCATTTGATTAATATATTTGGTAAACTAATACCTTAATATCATTTTCTTAAGGGTATCAATTAAATGGTCAATATTACACCTTAGATTAATTATATAGTCTATGAAATGTCTTCATAACCTTGTAATGTTGAATTCATACATAGAGACATTGTTATCCTATTTATATCTCAGACATAGGAATTGTCTCTCCATATCGTCTCCATGTTCGTGAGGGAAGTATTTCCCCTAGAATTATTCCCAAAAATTCATCCATTCGATATTTGAAATTTTATTCTCATATTTGTTTTTGAATTAACAATCACCATTGATCAACATCAACTGATAGATGGTATACTACCATGATAAACTTATCTTGATCACCACATCTAAAAGCCAAAAATTTATTTTATGTGGAAGTTATCAATTTTTCTTCTATAAATGGGTTTTTAGTCTCATTTAATGATAGATGATGATGTCCCATGAAGGGGTCTAACATTGCTACTCCTCATTGTGGATCAAGATGCTCCATACGCGTATGGTTATTATTCATAACATGATTTATTTTTTATAGTATAGTTATAAGTTTCTCAACAATAGTCACAAACCCATGTAGCCTACACTGTGTGTACACCAGTGTAGATAATCTATGACATGCCTTGGTGACGCATTAAACCCACAATACTCGACATGAGGAATACCTCAGAAGGATACGAGGGGGAGTGCCTTGATGATGTGGAAGACCCAATGTGGGGAGTGTCGTGGTGATGCAGCAGACCCATGGTACTCGATAGTAGAGTACTTCAGTAGACCAAGGTTGGGGGGGAAGCACCTTGGTGTCGTGACATGCCCACAATACTCGATAGAGGAGGATTTATCAAGTAGTTGAGGTTTTGACAATGTGGCTAGGGATGTTACTTGATTCTACCCCTATAATAAAATCTTAGTTTGAGCTGAGTCAGTTTTTTCTGTGTTTTCCTCATGATTGAGATGGAATACATGATAACATAGGTATATGTATGGTCATAAACGTAGGTAGGGTTATCTGTTGATTTCATACATTTTGGATTATCCATGGTGTATTTTTGTGAGACCTTGAGGTTCTAATGATCCTTACTGAGTATAGTTATACTCACACCTCCACATTCCATTTCTACACCTTGTTGTGTTGGATGCAGACGACAGACACCGCTAACCAAGGTCGAGAGTACCAGGACTAGACGGTGCACAGAGGTTGACCGTACGACGTGTCGATAAGTGGAGGAGATGGATGGAAGTGAAGTGTTGAGGAGGAAATTGGTACCTATCCTTCATGTAAGAACCCATAGGATGACCCAGTAGCTGTCTTTCTTCTTTCTTCAGTTGTATTTCATTTCAGTTGTACTTGTACATTCCAGTTGGGCTTGTATTCTGGTACCTTTATAAATAGTGTACTCACATGTTTACTATATAGTTCACTTGCGTTCGTACCTTTTTGTGTGTTTTTTTGTGTATGTGTATAGGTTTTAAAGGCAATTCCTTCCTAGTTTTAGGGAATATGCCTTGGGTGCAAGTCGGCAGCCCCTAGCCCGTGGAGGGCGGGCTTGGGGTAGTCACAACACGGGCCCTAGGGGATGGGTCATGACACTATTGGATAAGTTTTTTTCGACCAAAATCAACCTTAGGAAAAAAATATGATTCTTTTTCATCCATATGGATTAGATTAGGACATTTAATATATTTTATTTAAAGAAGAGTTAAAAGTGTTAAATTAAAATTTTGATAACTAAATTTTTTTTAATATAGGGTTATATATATTATAAATTAGACTATAAATATTAATTAGAATTTGAAAATATTTCCTAAATCATAGTATTTTATTTATTATTTTTCTAAATTAGATAATTAAATTAATTAATAACACAATGATAATGCAGTAATTACCTTATTAATGAACGATTAAAATAATTGATGTTATAAATATTAAAATAAATTTAAATTGAAACATTTGATGGCATCCACAAATTTTATTGATTAATATAACATTTTAGGGTTAATTCAATGTATTTTTTTGAATTAATAATATTATTATGACTTTCACAAAAACCAAATACTAAATAGTGTCAGAATTGACAAAAAAGAGTTTTGAAAACAGATAAAATTCTATTAAATTATATAATAGTCCAAAAAAATAAGGTTCAATAAAACGACATATATAATGATTTATATTTCATTAATGAACGACTTTAGGTTCTATTTATCATTTATTTTATTAACCATGTATTATAATAATACAAGAAGACTTGGTAAAAGTTAAACTATTAAACTAAGAGTTCAATAAAAAAGATAAGGTTAATATGATGACCCAAACTTTTCTAAAACCTATTGGTTGATAGATGTTTGATCCATTCCCATAATATATTCTAAATAAATCTATTTTAATCTATAATAAACTGAATATTATTTTATAATATAACAATATTTTAAGCTATTCCTTAAGTGTCCCTCACCTCCCTAATAAAAGGGTACTTCCCATTATCTCAAATTCACACCTCCAAAGCCATTTGACATGGTAAAGAACAGCTCAAATATACTCCCAAATACCATTAAATCAACCTAGAGGCCTTACTTTTATCATAATTCCCACCTAAAGATCCCTTTTTTACAAGACCAAAAGAAAGCACCTGAAGAAAAGATAATTATTTCGTCACCTCTTTCAATGTACTTTTCTTCTTTAAGTTATGCTTTCTTTATTGTTTCCATACCAAATTATAACTCATGTACCATCTACATACTATTATGTTATTATAAATATTGTAAAACAATATTCCTAATTTTATCCATCCTATGAATGACAAGTCACCATGTGTGCTTGCATATGGCTTACTGTCTCCACATCGTGGTGTAGTTTTTTATTCAACAATTAATTATTTAGATGTGAATAATAAAGAGTATAATTGATTTAAATTAAATATATAACATATAATTGATTATTTATATATAATATACAACCCAATTACATAATATTTCACCAACAACAGAATGATATTGTTTCTCGTGTATACGTAAGACATACCATCTCCACGGTGCAATGAGATTTCATTCACCATCTTAACCATTCAGAAATAGTTTTCATTTAATGATTAAAATATAATATTAAATATATTAATATCATTATTTATATGAATAAAATACATCATGTATATAATAATCATGACTTACATTTCAAAACATATAGGGAAAATGAATCAGTTTACACCAAAAACAAGGATACTAGTGAAATTTTATTAACAATGAAATATTATAGGATCGTATATGATATCATATTTATTTATTTGGTTCTTTTATTATTTAATAACAATTATTTAAAAATTATATTGGATGTTAAAATTACCCTCGACTAATGTAATGAATAAGGTTTGGGGGTTTCATCTATCTTTTTATTCCTGGGAGATTTATGTTATATTTTCCACGACTTCATTTTGTGTGGTGTATGTATTTCCCATTATTATATTATTTGGGAAATATAATTTAATTAATTAGTATTTACTTCTTTATTGTATGATATTTATTTATTGTGGTGTATGTTTTGTATGTTTCCAAATTGGTAAAGAAATTTCTAATTTCAATTTCCACTCATTTGGTTTAACACAAATTTCATTTATATTATTACTCCATGATTATGTGTGGAATATATATATATTTATTTTTTAGTAATATACACTTCCCATTATATGGATATACTTTTCATACACATAATTAATCCATTGATAAATTCTCATGACATCGATATGAACTTTATAAGTTAAATTTTAACTCAATTTCCATTCATTATGTTAAACATCAAAGTCATTGGTTTTGTTCTTACAAGAATATGTGTGAATGTACTATGATTGATTTACACTAAATATCAAATCATATTTAGTGTATTTATATTTGTAACACATAATTATGTCATTTATTTATCCTTAATCTATGTATACGATCATTATAAGATATTTAATTTCTATTTACATTCCATTTATACTTCTTTATTATTATAATCCAATTAACATTTATATGGTGTATATAATGTCCTTTGAAAAATTATATCAGTAATAAATTTACACTCAATATATTATAATGTTTTTAGTAATGTTATTCCTCAATCATTTTTATTCATGAGTCTCTCATTTGGTTAAGAATTATTTAACTAAAATATCATTTCAAATTCTTTAAATACTTATTCTCCTAAATATTTCACATTGATGTCCATGATTTAAAAATTAATTTAAGGATTTAATTATATGATCATGAATTTTTTATAATTAAAATTTCCTTCAAAGTTTCAACGTTTTATGAGATACGATGATTAAAAAAGATCATTTAAATGACTTCCTTGATAAATAGTGTGATATTTAAATATTCTCAAGAAAAAGGGCATATTTCTCCCAAATAGTTTTACAAATGGTTTTCATCTATGTAAATATACATCATTGTATTTTATTCCGTAATGAGGTTGATTTATTATAATTCAATATTACATATTGTATTTAATGAGTTATGTTTGATAGTGGATATAATATTTATATACCATTCATTGTTTGTGGTTAATTTATTTACATTTCGTATAATAGTTTTAATGCAAATGCTTAGATTATGCTTCACCCTTTTCATATAAGGAATTTGTTGGACATAGTATGTCACAGGAAGAGCACAATATAACCCCTGGATGAATCGATAGGTCTCATGTGACAATCTAGTGTCTTCATATAAGGCCTTAACAAAATTTAAATTTAGAGTCTTCACTAGCGCCTTGACTTAGTGGTTTAGATGTCCATCATTATGCATTCCATCATTATGAGATTAGTTATTGAAGTTACCTTTAATTATTCTACTAGTATAATATCCATGTGAATAATTAAATAGAATTATTTAATATATCTTTGATATATTATACTAAAGTTTATGATTAAAGGGATTGTGTTTCAATTTTATACCTTACCGTATATGTTTATGATTATTTATGATAGCTTCTTCTAAATTGTTTATCATTACTGAACATATGAGCTCACCCCATTCTTATTTTTTGTTTTCTCTGGATGCCAATACTGTTATTATGTTCTATATAAAGGTTTACGCAAGGAGAATAATGGAATTATCAATGGATTATCTATTTTTTATTTTAAGTTAACAATTATAGTGTTATGTTCATGTATGTAATCTATTTTCCATGACTGCTAAATTGATCAGCCCATCAGAACATGATTCCTTGTAATCAAGTATATGTTATGTAATAATGCACTGACTCTATGTAACTAGGTTTTGCGAGTTACTATTGGTATAAAAGGAAGTTTAGTATTAACCGTGGAAACTAGATTTATATAAACTACGATTATAAAACATTACACTAAGATAGAAATTTAGTATTAGTATAGAAGAACATCCTAGAATTTTGGTAATTTAGAGGTTTTGGGAGTTTTCCCAGAAATACTTCCTTGTTTGGATACTACACATGGATGTGGTTCTGGCATAAATATACTTAGGAATGAAAAATCTGACAATGAGTTTCAGGTTTGACCTGAGGTATCCTTGTACATGACCACGTGCCTTACTGCGCACCTAGTTTGACACTCATGGGGGACATTCTTAGGATAATTAACATTTTCTTTACAAATATATTTGAATGATTTTAATATAATAAGAGAATAAATAACCGTGGTTAATAATAAGGTGTTTTATATATAAAATAAGGTGTCATGATTATCTCTAAATGATTTAATGATTTTTCTAACTCACACTATGCTTTTTGTTTTTAGTCAATGTTTGGATTACAAGGAAGTCATGGTAAAATTGAACATGATGTAAATGGTGGGAATGATGGTGTAAATGAGAAACAAAATTTAGTGTTGATAGGCATAAAAGATATCATGTCCATGCCTAAGCATGTTTACAAAAATATGATCAAAAAAATAAACAGTAACCAACTCAAGAACTCTAAACTAAAGAGAATGGCAGAGAATGATAAGAGCTCCTACATTGGAGACCGTATATAAACGGAAGCTCAATTTCCATCAAGCAGGATGTGTGGAAGTAGACCCCCAAGAATGTTTCCTAATAGAACAATGAAATTATTTATTTCTAGGAAAAAAGGATATAATGTAATGAATTGTTGAGGAAAATTGAAGAGTAATATGGAAGAAAATAAAAATGACCCAAATAATTCATTTACCATCATTTTCCATAAATATAGGGGACATGGGCTTTACCCGACTGAATGAACTATTCTACTGGATAACCACTAGGTCAAGGAAGAACCTATGTGGAAATAAATAGATGGAAAAATGTTTAAAACAACTAATGTTATTTTTTCATTGGATTAATTTTGAATACTTTTCTCTTTTATGTGTTTCCCAGCTGTTTGTAATGTGTAAAATCTATTTGAGGAAGAATTTTTTTTGTGGATATAGTTATAAAGAACCATTTCAGATTATAAAATTCTTGAATTTAAGGAAATTACAGGTTAATAATTTTTGGGATGAAAATGTAAGGTATGAGATATCAGTTGTGGTTAAATTATGTTATGTTTATTTTGGTGAATTTAACTCATTTTAGGATGGTTATAAAATATATTTTTTGAAAAAGGACAAAACAAAAACGATGTGACAACCCATTGAGTCAGACAAAGTGATAAGAATCAAACCCACAACCAATGTTCGACTCAGATTTATCACCTACCATTGGACTACGTGAAGTCCTAGGTCAGTGTGACTAATTAATTTTAGTTAAATTACTTTATTGATCAATAATAATTTTATTTGGAATATTATGTTTTATCAAATGGATATCCTTAATATTGGAAAATGATTTGGTGATTAAGTGATAAATTTTATTTTGTAAATGTTTGCTTTGTTGGGAACATTATATGCCTAAGGAAAATAAAATACTATGGGATTTACTTTGAGTAGTAAGGTAGTATTTTTATTTTGGAAGAATCTATGTTTTTATTGTAGAATTATAAAGATTGTGTTTATTAATTTAAATTATTAACCTATCATAGAGAATATTTCATTTGGTTAATTACACTTAAGTATGATACTTTAAGAGTAGTTTATGTTATTTGGAGATAAATTATATTATTTAAAATGAATTTCTTTGTGATTAAATTATTTTTTGTTTTGGGATTCAAACATAGTATTGATTTTATTAAAGGATTATAAGGATAATGTTTCATTGAATGGTCAGTATTGATCATTGGGAATTGTTTTATAAATTTTGGAAATTAAGATTATTATTTCTTTTATTAAATGATTATCCTTTTTGGGGATCATCTGATATTGTACTGACCATTTTAGTTTTGGTTAATCACTAAAGACAAGGAAAACATATAGTTCATCTTTTTTGGATTATATGATTTTCTAGGTGTTCATTCTAGCACATCGGGTGTGACCAAGTCATCTTGAATACACATCATTTAGTGAAAAGACAAGTTGGTGGTAAAAAAAATTTAATGGATGAATCACTACTTGAAAAGTAAGTATATATCTTTTTGTTCATAGTAAATCTCATAATATACAATTATCATCTTTAAGAAATGGGACATAAAAAAAAAGCGTTGTCCGTTTACATTTTCTATTGGGAAACCAATGAAAATTTAAACTATCACAAGTTTGTGGTTTTCTTGCTGATAACTTTCTCATGATCACATCTTCTATCACTACCCATAAAAACTTGACACTTATTTTATCTTCGATATCCCTATTTTCCTACATTGAATCCTAGAATGGGTTATCTCACATGACATTTGTACTTCTCATTCTTTCTTTTAAAGTGATAGTTTTATTGAATATATTTCTAACGTGGGACTTTCAATAATGTTCCAAAGTCCAATTTTAAAATTTTTAGGTTGAAATTTACAAAATGGATAAGAATGTAACACCCCAAGATTTCATAGAATGTTAATTTCATTAATGTAATTTATAAGCTTGTGCTACACGCAACACTGAGTTCGTGTGCAACATGACTTACCAAACTATATGATCAAAAAGCGGTTATGAATAGTATGAACTGAATTTTGAAATTTATATACATAATATAATTTTAATATCCATTTTATATGTTTCTTAGACATAATATAAGAAAAAATTCATTTTTTCCAATAAAAGTAGTTTTTTTCAAAAAAAATGCAATTTAACGACTATTCATGGGAGAACAATTTTTAAATAAAATATTTTAAACATTATAATTTCAATTTGACAAAATAAAAATTCTTCATTATAAATGAGACATAAAAATTTAGTTTGGATAAATTTTCAGTTCTTTTTTGATAACATTCATATTTTTTTGAATAGTGAAAATACTAAATTTTATTTAAAAACAAGTTTTTTAAACAAAATTATTTGTATTGATATATTTTACATTTAAATTGTTTCCAAGTATAATTAGATTATATTTTTATCATTTAATTCACTATAGTCCATTGAAATTAATTTTACCTTTAAATTGGACATTAACCCATATCAATCTTTTGATAGTTTTTATTTCTCAAAAAACCGCTTTCTTTTTTGAAAATGGGGATTACTTTTATATAAATTGATAAAACATCCATGTTTTGAATTTGGTAAAATAGACATCATTTTTTAATTTTTAATATCAATATTATCATTTGTTGAATTTTTGGTATGTTTCTAAAAACATTCCATTTTTTATGAATAGTAAAAAACATTGCGTTAATGTTAAAAACCAATTTTTTTTAAAATAATGAATTTAAATTTAAATTTATTTTTTAGACCAAATAGATACATAATACCAAATTTTTTTAAATTTAATTCATTTATGTCATTTTATAATAATATTAGATATATAAAATTTTATTGAACTTTTTACCGCCTTTACCCACATTCTAGGAACATTTTCAAATTTGCGTAAAATACTTTTTTACCACTTCTATGAATTGAATTTAAAAATATTAGAGTCACAATTGACATCAGTATGTAAAATTTAGTTCAATAAGATGAAAATAATTTTTGGCATATAGTAACTTTTTAATTTCCATTAGCACAATTACAAGTAAATAGGGTAATTAAAGGTAAAATTGACATTATAATTACCCAAACACATGTCCAAATTATATTGGATAAGTCTATATCGATGAAAATAATCCTTAGAATAAAAAATAGATTCTTTTTTTATCTACATGAATTAGATTAGGAAATTTATTATATTTTACTTAAAGAAGAGTTAAAAATGTTAAATTCATATTTTAATAACTAAACCAATTTTAATATGGGTTTATACCTAAGAAATATTCTACTATAAATATAGATTTTTAGTATAAAATATTTCCTACATCATATTATTTTATTTATAATATTTAGAAATTATATAATTAAATTTATTTAGGACATAATGATGATGCAGTAATTACCTTATTAACAAATTATTAAAAATATTGATATTATAAATATTTAAATAAATATAAATTTAAACTTTTGATTCCATCCACTAATTTTATATGTTAATATGACATTTTAGGATTGATTAAATGTATTTTTATCTAATAAATCATATTGTTATGACTTTCACAAGAAACCAAATAATAAATAATGCCTACATTGAAATAAATGTGTTTTTTAAACAAACGATTTTTTATTAGGTTATATAATATTAATAAAATTCTAATTTTTAGTAAAAATAATTATATAATGATATATATATTTCATTAATTAACCTATGGAGGTTCTTTTATCATTTTATATTATGTTTATTCACCGTGTATAATAATTATACAATAAGACATAGTAATGGTTAATCTATTTAACAAAAAGTTAAATCATAATGATAAGGTTAATAGGGTAAACAAAACTTGTCTAAAGCATATTAGTTGAGTGTTTTAATAACCATACCAACCGTATCCTCGAAATAAATGCAGTTGGATGTATTATGAACCGAAAATGATTTTATAATAAAATGGTATTTCAAGCTCTTCCTAAAGTTTCCCTCACCTCCCCTATAAAATGGTACTTCCCCTTCAATCATATTCACACCTCCAAAGACATTTTTCACGGCCAAAACCATCTCAAAACATCTCCCAACTACCCCCACATCATCATAGAGGCATTAAATATCTCATAAAACTTTCCAAATGATCTATTTTGTTCAAATCGAACAGAAGCACCCGAAGAAGAGGTAATTATTTTGTCACCTCTTTCAAAGTTCTTTCATACTTCCTCTTCATATTTCTTTTTTATTCACATTAAAAAAAATACAGTATATTATACATATATTTATGTTATTAAAAATATTTTTCAATAGTGTTCATTATTTTATCCATTATATGAAGGACATGTCTCCATGTGTATGTGTATACGACATACCGTTTGCACGTTGTGGTGTAGTTATTTATTCAGCAATTCATTATTCGAATGGATATAATAATGAGTATATTTGATTAAAAAAATAAATATTACATTTATATTATTATTTATATATAATATACCATATAATTACAAACAATTTCGAAATCAATACTTTGATATTGATGCTCGTACGTACATACAGATTACCGTCTCCATAACGTGATGACATTTCATTCCACATCGTAACCATTCAAGAATAATTTTCATTTAATGATAAACAAATAATGTTTGAAACATAATATCATTCTGTATATGAATAAAATACATTCTCTCTATAACAAAACATGATTTACATTACAAAACTTAAAAAGAAAAATGAATCTGTTTACACCCTAATCAATGGTGCAGCAAAAATAATATTATCAAAGCAATATTAAAGGATAATTTATGATATCATATTTATGTTTGTGATTATTTTATAATTTAATAAAAAAAATTTAACAAATATATAGGATGTTAAAGGTATACTCAACAAAAGGAAAGTAAAAGTTATTGGGGTTTTCATCTCACTTTAAATTCTCTTGATATTTATGTTATATTTGCCACTATTTCCTTTTGTGTAGGGCTTGTTCTGCCCATGATTGTATTCTTTATGTAATATACTTTTATTGATGGGTATTTAAATCTTCATTATATGATCATTCTTCCTTGGTGTGTATTTTATGTGTGTTACCAAATCATTAGGGGAATTTCTAATTTCAATTCCCACTCATTGGGTTTTAGGCATACTTCCTTGATTGTTTTATTCCATGATTATTTGTGAAATCGATATTTATTTATTTATGTAGTATTTTCTACTCACCATTTTGTGGATATAAAATTTATACATATAATCACTCCATTGATAAATTCTCAAGTAATTGATATCAACTTGATAAGGGAAATCATAACAAAATTTCTATTCATTGAGTTAAACATCCAAGTCATTGGTTTTGTTTTTAAAAGAATACAAGGGAATGTCTTATGATTGATGTAAATTGAATATAAAATAATTTTGAGTGTATTTATATTTTTCACAAATAAGTATATCATTGATTTATCCTTAATCTAGGGATACGATCAATATAAGGGATTTCATCTCAGTTCACGTTCCAGTGAGACTTCTTGGTTTTTATATGCCAATTCACTTTTATATAGTGTATATACCATTATTTGACATATTATATAATGAATAAATTTATTATAATGTTATTTAAATTATTTTATTAATTTTATTCCTCAATTATTTGTATTCAAGTATCTCTCATTTGGATAGGAACTCTTTAACTAAAATATCGTTTTAAATGTTTTAAAATTTTATTCTTCTAAATCTTTCATAGTGATGTACATGTTTTAAAAATGGTTTTAAGGATTTATTTATATTATAAATAAATGTTTTATAATTAAAAATCATTTCATATTTTCAAATTTTTATGAGGAACTTTAATTAATAAATCTCTTTTAAATCACTTCTTTGATAAATAGTGCGACTTTTAAATGTTCTCAAGAAAGATGGGATATTTATCTCAAATAGTTTTACTAATTATTTTCATCTATGAAAATATCCTTAATTGTATTTTATTATAGATTGGGGTTGATTTATTATAATAAAATATTTTATATTGTATTGAATGAGTTATGTTTTTCTATGGATGTGTTAGTTTTATACAATTCGTGGTTTGTGGTTCAAGTATTGAAATAACATATTCTAGTTTTAATAAAAATGATTAAATTATGTTTCACTCTTTTCATATAAAGAATGAATTGGACATAGATAGCGACTAGAGGGGCCTGCTATAGCCCCCCGATGCATCGGTAGGTCTCATGATACAAACTAATGTATAGTCACAAGGCCTTGAAAATTTTATAATTAGAGTCTCAAAACGTTTCCTTGACTTTTTGGTTAAGATGTCTGACATTATGCATTCTATAATTATGAGTTTAGTTATTGATGTTACATGTGATTATTAGACTATAATATTATCCATTTGAAGAATTAAATGGAAATATTTAATTTATATTTACCATATTATACTAATGTTAATGTTTAACGGGTTTTTATTTCAATTTTATACATTTCTATAATGGTTTGGGATTATTTATTATAACTTCTACTATATTGTTCAACCTTACAGAGCATCTAACCTCAACCATTTTATATGTTTTATTATAACAAGATACCAAGAAATTTATTATGATTTATATATATCTTTAAGATATGATAATAATGTAATTCATAAATGATTATCTATGTTATATTCTAAGTTAGAAATTGTAACAAGAAGTTCATGTATGTAATCTCTTTTCCAAGACTGCTAAATGGATCTGTCCTTCAGGACCCGATTCCTTATAATCATGCCAATGTTACGTTATAATTCAATGACTCTAGGTAAATAGGGTCACCGTATTACATAAATCCTTTCTTTAATGGGTTGTCCATAGACCAGGAACTTTAGGTTGTTGGGATGTCATTTTATAAGAATATAAGTGGAAACACTAGATATTTAGGAAACAGATAAAATGTACCCACATTTTAAAAATTCCTAAAGGTTATGAAATGGAAATTTATTAAAAAATAGGTGAGATAAGGTAAATATATTCCATGGGAGAGTAAATTATACACGAGCCTATGTTATTTTAGTCTTTTTCATATCTATTTGACCCCTAGTGTACCAGTTTGAACATTGACCATGGTAAATAATGTATACTATACTTACTAATAAGTATGATCTAAAATTAATTTTCCCATTTCTAGTAGTATAAAAATTTCTCATTCCAACTAGGGAATCAATTATGTCAAATTCAAATCCTAGATGTGGAATTATTGTTTTAAACAATAAACTCACAAGGGTAGTGAAAGAATATATTTCCATATTAACATTTTCTTTAGAATAAAATGTCAAAAAAACTAAATATAAAATTTCTTCCATTGTCTAAAATTAGAGTTATTGTAATATAATTTAACTATATTAACATTTATTTTTCCAAAAATATAGGATCATTTGAAATTATGAAAATTAAAAATGTATTTTTTTATAAAATCGTAATTTTTTCCAATTCATCAAAAAATGAACCATTTGAAAAAATTCTCAAAACATCTCTATAAAATAATGGTGAAATTATGATATCTGATATTATTTTGATTGTTAAAAATAAATTATATAGTTTAGGAATCATCAATTTATAATGAAGCATAAAAACATAATGATATAGATTTTTAGAAATATATGTTTCTTATGAATAAAAAAAGATTTATTATTATACAAAGATTAGAAAAACCTTATATCAATGAAATTTAATTTTATTGAATATATAAAAATTACACAATATTTTACCTATAGTGATTAGTATAATTTATTATGATTAAAACACAATGAAATCATAAAAATATTTTTTCTTAAATTGATTTAAAATGATTTTAATTGACATTTGTAATAAATTGATAACCAATTAGATTTTTTAAACATATAGAAAACATATAATTTTTTTATTTTTTTGCCATCTTTATACCCATCAATTTAACAGATAATTGTAATGGTCGCATAAAATAATTATAATATAATTTTATACCATGATTCTATTTAACAAGGTGTTTCATGTAACGCAAGATATTGAAGAAATAAAATTTA
This sequence comes from Viscum album, assembly GCA_963277665.1. Taxonomy (NCBI): domain Eukaryota; kingdom Viridiplantae; phylum Streptophyta; class Magnoliopsida; order Santalales; family Viscaceae; genus Viscum; species Viscum album. Next base: position 900,791,667 of record OY728138.1, read on the forward strand.
TTTAAAGATGAATATATTATATAATTTTATTTTTTATAGTCTATATCATCTATCCCACATAGCATTGATGCAGGCCTGGATATAAAATCATGGATTCTTGTGATTTTTATGATCACAAATTACCCTTTATAGATTTTTTCTATTTCTACATTAAATTAATATTAATAAATTTTAAATAGTTACATCAAGGACCCATTGGTATTTCACATATAGTTTTATAATTATACTATACAGTAGCATATATATGTTTTTACAGACTTTATTTATAAGGATATATAAAATGGAAAGGTCACTAAAATATATTCTTGAATAGATCGTGATAGAATGTACAAGGGAAATACCCAAACATGGTGCAAAATCCTGTATTTTATCACGTACATATCTCTTGGAGTTTTAACTTTTATCCTTGGAGTTCTAGCCCTATTCAGATACGAATATACTTTTTTGGGGAGAATGACATAATGTTTTGGGATGTTTGATTGTTTTTATAATTGGATTCCAAGAATTTATGGGTTAATTGTTTCCTGGGTTCTTAGTATGCTGATAATAGTTCATGTGGGAGATGGGGTTCTTAATGGGAATTGGGCTTACAAAATTAACTACAATACATTAACATATAATTTAAATCGAATATATGTCATGTAATAGTTTTGAGGGTTTTAATAAATTAACTCTAGGTTATTGGGTTTTTATAAATTCCACTAAAAACATTTACACAATGTGTAACTGCACTACACACTATTTAAATTCTCAAAAATTTATTTTAATCTTATTGTGTCATTGATTTTTTTTTTCAATAGGCATCATCTCCTCTTCTCTCAACCCTAGGGATCCTTCCATGATATTTTGAGGTGACAAATTCCCTTCAAGACATCTTGATTGGGTGAAAACCCCGTAGTAAGATGTTTCGGTCATGCTTCTTCCTTCTCTTACCTCTAATCCATCTATGGTAGTGATATGACTAGACCAAATGCCTTTTTGGTTTTTTTTCATAAATATTTTTGATATACTAACCCATTTTAAATCTTCTTCACCTTCTTTCTCATGTGTGATGGTCATTTGAAGCATGGCTAGATCATTACTTAAAGGTAGGTTGTCTAAATCATAACCCTATGGGTTTATTATTTTCATCATTATGCAATATTGTGATAGTGAAAATATAGTGAGTGTCAAAATTATTTAAATAAATGAATGATATAATCCCTGTAAGTCCTTTATTTTCAATTGGATTTATTCTGGTATTATGTCTACCCATTAGGTGAGAAACCATTTTCATATAATTGAACTGCGTAATGAATTAATGTATGTTTTGTATGACAAGTGATCTAAAGTGATTTCTTGTTATAGAATCCATCAATTAAAGTTTATTTCTATTTTATATAATTTTAAATCAATTTTTAATTAAATTTTTAGTGTTATATGAAGGAATAATGGTAATTCATAAAATAACCATTGATAATTATAATGTGTTATAGTGATATCTATGATGTGTGGTAGGAAATGTATTCCACGTTGTAATACTTATATATCATGATCATCCATCGCACAAGAAAAAATATTTGTTATAATACTGATATTGAGTGGGCTTGGCCAAGTCTCATGCTATAATTATAATATTGAGCTAGCTCTGCCGAATACCATGATGTAAATTTTATAGGGATTTTTCCTACATGATATAATTCTGAAAATGCATTGACTCAGATTGGTGTGATTATACCATTTTTATATAGTTGTGGTAAAAATGGTCCTAAGAAATTCTCAGAGATATTCTAGCCTGAAATCGATGGAGGTTACTTTACCATGCTATATGGTTGTGGTTGGAATGGTCGTAATACATTCCAAGAGATATTGAGGCATAGAGCTAAAGCATGTTGTTATTTTATTTTATTAATTTCTGAATAAATTATTACACCTATTTATCAATTTATTTCATACAATTCTTCTCAATCTGATATTTTTAGACAAATTTGTTTTTGATATTCTACATTATACTCATATCATATTATAGATTACATTGGTAATCCATCAGGATTTTATGGATGCAGGTTTAGACATGGGAAAATGACATTGATCTGTATTTTCTGTTTCTAGTTTGGCTGATGTATGGAGATGGGATCAATGTGGGATTCATGACCTAGAATGTTTAATATTTTATTTTATTAATATCTTCATTAATTTTATATTTCTATCATTTCATTTTGTTTCATTCCATCATTCCATTAAGTGATTCTTTATTTATTTATTTAATTATATATTTTCATTTTATTATTATTATTCACTTTGTCATTAATTTTATTATTTCCATTTTTAGATGATATTTTATAATTCTATGACACTTAGAACTATGGATTATAGTCTCCCAATTATACATTAACACCCAAACTACCAGTTTGTAGCCTCTGGAATATGGGGAGGTGTGCTTTATGTCTCTTAGAAAACACTTTCCGGCTATGTGAGAGAGTACAAGATTTTAGGATGTTACAAAGTGGTATCAAAGGTGAATTTTTAATTTTCTTCTTCCATATAATTTGGGAAGTTGAGATTTAATAATAGGATTTTTTAGGATTTGGTAATTATATTGTGCATAGGAGTATTTAACCCATGTTTTGGTGAAAATACGAGTGTTGTGGATGGGTTTGATGTTTGTGATGTGTGATTTATACAACTTGTCTTATTTCACAATATGTGATTCACTTATTGTGTGGGGTTATTGTTTAATTATCCTTAGGTTTCGTTAGATTTTTACTCATGGTATGTTATTGAATGATATACTGATACATGCATCATCACAGTCACATTGGGATATCGGGACATGCATTGTTAATTTTAAGGATATATCCAATTAATCAAGTGATATGTAATTTCTTATTAAACTGCAATAAGAGATAACAATTTTATAGGAAAAATGAAGTGAGTTATTATGTCATGCTACAATACAGGTAAAATATTTTTAGAGAGGTAAATCATAAATGGTTATCTGTTGAAGTCATGCGTGGGCCTGTCATTTTTGCGAGCTGGTTCTCTAATGTGTTTTCTTGTCTTGTAGAGAAAATACATTCACATCACCTTCGACTTGAGAGTCCGGAGAGGAAAAAACATAATATTCCTAATGCATCTAAATAGGAGAGTCCTATATTTATTTAGAGTAATATGGATGTTCACATTCTACATAGCATTATGTAGGTCATGCAGTCAATGAAAGTGGATAATATTTGTACCATTCCTCCTATGTCTGTGCTGGAAATACAGTTTCATCATTACCATCTACATATGTTTATTTGGGAATGGGGAACCCTAGTAGGTGAGTTTGGGATTGATTCAGTCGAAATAATATTTAATAATCTTGAACCGCCAACAAAATGTAGGGATAATCTTTCTGCATATATGATTCAAGATATGCAATGAATTGGTGGGTTATTCAGGAAGAAGACTGATGATCAATATTGTAAGGACTTCGAGATGAATTTCTTGATCCATTTCTATCCTGATACCTTGAGGGACGAAGTCTATCATAGTTTTATCCATCTAACATAGGATTGTTTGTTAGTGATGGAATATGGCAACAGTTTTACCAAACTATAGTTTATTGCACTATCCTTGGAAGCTGATGTGATCTCTAGGGCACGTAATTTCCAAGAATGTATTTGTTATAAAATCCTATTATAGGTAAAAAATTTATGTTTATATATATTTTAAACCATGATTAATCAGGCACTCATCACAGAAGATAATTTGAGAGAGACTTCAATTACTGGTCGCACTTTTTCTATAAGGAAACATGTGACTTCATTGAATGGTAATAATCACCATGTTGACATTTTATGACAATATAGCAGTTGGTAGAGTAATTAGGGTAGAGGATGATGTAAAGACCCGTAAATTTTAAGGAAATGTTTTTTCTTAATTTTCTTTGAAATTTTACAAGGACGCAGTTTTTGACGGCTCGTGATTCCGACGCCCGGTGTGCTCGGAATCATTTACCGAAGTTTGGCTCGGGTACATTCTATGAACGAATGAGCGGGTTATTCTAACTTTTTAACCAGTGCTCGGAATCGAATTTTGAGGGAACCGATGGAATCGCAGTGCCGGTACTTGCTTAGAAACGCCTCTTCCGGAGTTGTGTTTTCTCGGGTGTGGTTTTTAATTTTTGGGGTTAAGTGAAAAAAATAAAATAAAGTGGTGCGACAACTTTATTTTATTTCACTTAAAGCCACTTAAAGCCACATAAAAGCCACTTAAGCTGAGTTGAAGTGGATAGGGTGGAACCCAAAATATCCTACCCTCTTGGTAGGATATTTGTGATGTGGGGCCCACACGATCCCCACTGTTTCTTTTCCTCTAAGTAACGCTCCCGGGAAAACCCCTTTTAAATGAAACTCAACTAACACGTTTTCTGAATTCTTAACGCTCCTATTAATTGGGAGGTTAATTTGTTGCAATTAATTCTATGAATTAATTTGTTCGTTACTTATCTTTGAAATCGTTCATTGGCATGAGATTAAAAAATATGACCAACAATTGTCTCTTGAGGGGTGTCTTATTTTGAGGATTTGGAGAAATCTCTGAATCTAGAAGATCTTCATCTCTCTTCATGAAAAACGTGATGAATGCGAAGAACGCGAAGAACGTAGGCCTTCAACGAAAGGCGACGAAGAACGTCGAACCCTTGTAGATCGACGACGCGGCGCCGTGTACCGCGAAGCCAATGATTCTTCTCCTGCAACGTTCTTCTGCGACATTCCTTCTTCCGCGACAAATCTTCGATCTTCCGTTGAGGTAGGAGATTACAGATCTTTTTAAATTCCATTGTGGATTTTATCCTTAACATTGATTTAATTCATGAAATTAAATCTGTGTGTTTTTCTTTAACCCTCGGAGATCATCGACACGACGCTGTATACCGCGATGACGCGACGCCCTCCCGCGACGCGACGATCATCTTCTTCCGCGACGGTAAATTCTGCGAAGAACTCGTCCGACGACTACGACGAGGTACGGGTTTGATTCTTTTAAATATTTGTGATTTATATCCACAGATTGTGATTAAATGATTGTTGTGAGACTTTTTAAACCGCTAACGCGGTGGGTGCAGACCAACGAACAAGTCCGAACCAACCGCCCTTTTGTTCTTGGTGTGCGGACCGGGGATGATGACAAAACAAGCTGCTCAGGTGTTTTGAAAGCTTTTCAGCGAAGGTCGGGTCCCGAGACGATCACTGGTGAAGACCGCAGGAGAATCGGACCACCGGAGCATGTCCGGTGGTCTGCGGAAGTCCCCACCGGCGTGCCGCTGGAATGAATCCGCCGCGGCTTTAGCCGCGGCAGCGAGATGGGGTCCCATGGCCGCGCGGGACCATAGTAGGGACGCGGCTTAAGCCGCATCCGTTGACACAGAGCAGCCCCCGCGTGGGGGGTCGTGGCTCCCTTCGGCGCGGCCGCTCGGCCAGCGCCGATCCGCCCTGGCCGGGCCAGGCCGCGCCCAGCCGGGTCGGACCCAGACCCGGGTCGGCTCGACCCGGGTCGGTCTGGGCCCAGACCCCCCATTTTCGACCCCTCACGTTCTTTTTCCCATATCTTTGGTTGTAGACATATGATCGACGCACCGTCAGCTGAGATGCGATCCTTGGATCGAGGCAGTCGTTTCGGTATATTATAATCAAGGTTTCAGAATACTTTGGGTTCGTCCGGGTTGGTTCGTACACGAAACCAACCGGGACCTCGAAGCGGAAACACTCATTACTTGATCTCCGGACGTCCGATTGACGTGTCGTCGACTTGGTGGGATTCCTCTAAGTGAGATGGATCTTTTGGCTCACTCCGCCTGAGGTTTGGACACAGGTGGAGTACGGTCAGGCTGGTTTTGACTTAAAAACCAACCGGGCCCCTGGGACGAATAAGCCAATAACTCTCAGACTGAGCGTCTGATTGATGCGCTGTCTGCAACGTTGAGTTCCTATTGGCGATACGGAACTTTTGGATACATCAACTATGGACTATGTGTCAGTTGATGTAACAGACTCTCATCTCGTGGAGCGGACCCTCTCAAATGAGCTTGCTATGTGCGGGAACCCTAGAGCTAGCTGCGACCGACGATGAAGACTATCATAATAGAATCCTATGTGGGTTCGACGATGAACACTATCGTACTGGAATCCTATGTGGGTTCGATGATGAAGACTATCATACTGGAATCCTATGTGGGTTCGACGATGAAGACTATTGTACTGGAATCCTATGTGGGTTCGACAATGAAGACTATCGTACCGGAATACTATGTGGGTTCGACGATGAAGACTATTGTACTGGAATACTATGTGGGTTCGACGTTGAAGACTATCGTACTGAAATCCTATGTGGGTTCGAATATGAAGACTATCCTACTGGAATCCAATGTGGGTTCGACGATGAAGACTATCATACTGGAATCCTATGTGGGTTCGACGATGAAGACAATTGTACCAGAATCCTCTGTGGGTTTGAAGGTGATGACTATAGTGCTTGTATCCTACGTGGGTCCCAGTAAGATGAATCAGTGACTACATCTGATCATCTCTCTTACTTTACAAATGATTTGTACCTGTGTGAGCTGAATCCTATTTTTCTTTCCTATGTGGATTGTGTTGTGCTATCCTGTGTGGATTTAAGTTTTTTTTTCCTATGTGGATTGTGTTGTGCTATCCTTTGTGGATTTACATTTTTCTTTCCTATGTGGATTGTGTGGTGCTATCCTGTGTGGATTTATGTTTTTCTTTCATGTGTGGACTGGGATGAACTTGGCCTCGGATGTTGGCGCCGAACGAGAATTGAAGACTTTGGTATATGTATGGGAATATACCTCAGCAGTGTCGGATGTTACTTCATGATTGTATCTTTCCTTTGTGGATTATCCTTTGTGGATTCTGGGAGACCTTCGGGGGTCTCGAGGTCCCTACTGAGTAGCTTATACTCACCCCTACACAGGCTATGCCTGCACTACATTTTGTTGGATGCAGACGACGGACAACGATGATAATGGTTGAGGCTTGCAGAGCAGGACGATACCTGGAGGTGGACCACTGGGCCGGACGTACTCTGAGCGGTCGGCTAGACCCGAGGAGCAGTGGAGGCTATCTGTACCCACCCTTCAGGTGGGATTTCCAGTGGATATCTCGACGATGTGGCTTTACTTTTCAGTTGCTGTTTTCCCTTTACAGTTGTACTTTACTTTCAGTTTGGGTTTGTATACCGGACCTCTTACTTTTCCGCACTTACTGTTGTACTCAGTTTTTACTTAGTGTTTACTTCTACAGCTTTCTTGCTATGTGGTGTTTTTTTACTTTACAAAGAAAATGCCTTCCCTTTTTACTGGTATTTACACCTTGGTGCTAGTCGCCAGCCCCTGGCCTATTGAAGGCGGGCTTGGGTAGTCACGGCACGAGCCCCGAGGACGGGTTGTGACAAATTGGTATCAGAGGAGTTCGGTTCTACGGCAAAACTTTGGGACTCTGATCTTTTCTATGTGAAGCAATAATTTTAAGAGTATTTAGTGTGGTTATCAGTGCAGGTTTTCCAGTGTTGGTGCGGCGGCCGACGTAACCGTACACCAGGACCCTGACATCTGATTTCCGACTTAATGCATGAAAACATTGATTGTATTTGTGTTTCATGTTTTCTTTGTGATTACTTCGTGTCATCTCACCAGGTATACTGTTCTGACCGTGGAACACCTTTTTCTTTTTAGGATGGCCCCACGACAGCAGCCAACTAGGGTTCCAAGCGTTGTGCATGGCGAGATCCCACCGAGCGATGATGACTCAGTACATGACCCTTTGACAGCTGAGGCACCGAAAGTACCTCTACCCGCCGAGCCACCAATGCTACCAGCCCCAGCCGCTGATGATGCACGTCACCTTAGTGCACTGCACGAGTTTCAGTGTCAGCAATCCCCCAGGTTCCATGGGGAGACTGACCCTCAGGATGCCGAGGACTGGCTGGAGGCGGCTGTATGGGTTTTCAGGTTTGTGAGGACACCAGCGGACCTCATGGTGATTCTCGCAACGAGCCTCCTGCACGCAACAGCAGGAAGATGGTGGATCTTGATGCTCTAGGTGCATGATGAGGCATCTCTCCTCTCGATGGACATGGATAGCATCTTCCGCTCAGAGTTCGTCCCAGCCACCCTCCATGCGGTGTGCATCCAAGAGCTACTACAACTACGGCAGGGCAGCATGACGGTTTCCCAGTACTCGGTGAGATTTACTGATCTCTCGCGCTACTCCACCAATATGGTATGTGATCCTTTCTTCCGAGCATGGACCTTTGAGCAGGGACTGAGGCATGAGATCAGGGCCTCGATGATCTCCCTCAATATTCAGACGCAGGAAGAGGTGTTGGAGAGAGCCCTTTTAGTGGAGAGTTTCCTCGCCGAGCAGGCACCAGCGTCAGGACCCTCCGCAGGACGACCCCGTAGCATAGTCTTCTATACCTGGCAGTCGACAGGTGATGCAGAAGTCCAAGTGGGCAAGACCATTAGATGGGCAATCTCAAGGTAATGATTTGGTTATGCGGGGCACACGAAGGAGAGCCAGCTACTCGAGGAGCATGCTATGTTACTCATGCAGCGGGGTTGGTCACATGGCTCGTGACTGCCCGAACCGCCTTTCCGAGGAGCAACAGGCAGTAGAGGAACCTCCCAGGAAATGGTTCGACCATGATGGTCCATAGGGAGCAGGCGGGCGAGGCAGAGGAGCTGGCCGAGCAGCGGGTGGTGGACGACGCTTTGAGGCCTTTCCACCACCACCACCTAGGAGACCACCCTGACAATAGGGAACAGGTGGACAGGGAAGAGATCAGCTTCAGGAAGCTGAGGCCTACGATAATGGAGATCCGGGAGCAGATGGACAGGAGCGGGACTAGATCCAGACCTGGAGACTTTTGTTCATGTTGCTTCTAGATCTGTTGATGTTTGTTTGTTGTTGCTTTGTGTCTTTTTTACTTTGAGTTGCAGAAATAAAAAGAGACTTTTCTTGTGGCGTTTACCTTCATGTCCTCTCATTTAATTGTTACTAAGATGTTCTTGTTTAAAAACCGTTGACTTGACCCTCACTTTGAGATACCTACTGGAGGAGACCTAGTGACCTCACACTGATGCCGACAGGGTGACTCAACCCTTGGAGGCGAGAGTAATGGTTGGATCTCTTGGTAGTAGCGTCGAGGCCTTACGACGTCATCCTTGGTATGAAATAGTATCATCCATGTCAGGATTGACTGTATTAGTTGAAGAATGTGGTTCATCCAGGGGATGAGACCAGATTACTCTTATCGGAAAAGAAGAAATCACAGCAGCTCTTGTAGGACCGAGAGGTCCAAGTCATCTAGGAGCGGAAGAGGACAGCTCAGAGCCGACAGATGTCTTTTGCTGACAGGAGGCGGAGGCCACTAGAGTTCGAGGATGGAATCCACGTTTTCTTGCGTGTATCACCTCAAAGTGGGTTACATAGATTTGGAGAGGTGGCCTATCACCTGGTTCTACCACCTCAGTTGCACCGGGTGCACGACGTCTTCCACCTAACTCAGCTGAGGAGATACGTATACGACCTGACCCATATCATTGACCATGGGGAGCTGGGCGTTGGTGATGGGGCGACTTTTACGGAGGTCCCAGTGGAGTTCGAGGATCGACAGGAGCGGGTCCTACGTGGACGGTCGATTCCACTTGTGCGCATCAGATGACAGCATGGGAACCTCCAGGAGAGCACTTGGGAGCGGGAGGCTAACATGCGTGCTCAGTACCCGCTTTTGTTTTCCTAGTTTATGATGTATCTTTACGGGGACGTAACGTCCTCTGGTGGGAGTGATGTAAAGACCCGTAAATTTCAACGATTTTTTTTCTTAATTTTCTTTGGAATTTTACAAGGACGCAGTTTTTGACGGCACGTGATTCCGAGGCCAGGTGTGCCCGGAATCATTTTCCGAAGTTTGACTCGGGTACATTCAGTGAAAGAACGAGTTGGTTCTTCTAACATTTGAACCAGTGCTCGGAATCGAATTTTGAGGGCACCGATGGAATCGCAGTGCCGGTACTTTCTTAGAAACTCCTCTTCCAGAGTTTTGTTTGCTCGGATGTGGTTTTTAATTTTTGGGGTTAAGTGAAGAAAATAAAATAAAGTGGTGAGGAAACTTTATTTTCATTCACTTAAAGCCACTTAAAGCCACTTAAAATCCACTTAAGCTGAGTTGAAGTGGATAGGGTGGAACCCAAAATATCCTACCCTCTTGGTTGGATATTTTTGAGGCAGGGCCCGCATGAGCCCCACCGTTTCTTTTCCTCTATGTAATGCACCTGTGAAAACCCCTTTTAAATGAAAGTCAACAAACGCATTTTCCAAATTATTAATGCTCCTATTAATTGGGAGGTTAATTTTTTGTAATTAATTCTATGAATTAATTTGTTCGTTACTTATCTTTGAAATTGTTTGTTGGTATGAGATTCAAAAATAAGACCAACACTTGTCTTTTGAGGGGTGTCTTGTTTTGAGGATTTGGAGAAATCAATCAATCTAGAAGATCTTCATCTCTCTTCGCCAAGAACGAGAAGAATGTGAAGAACGCGAAGAACATCGGCCTTCGACAAAAGGTGACGAAGAACGCCGAACCCTCGGAGATCGACGACGCGGCGCCGTGTACCGCGACGCCGACGATTCTTCTCCCGCAACGTTCTTCTACGATTTTCCTTCTTCCGCGACAAATTTTCGATCATCCGTTGAGGTATGAGATTACGGATCTTTTTAAATTCCTTTGTAGATTTTATCCTTAACATGGATTTAATTCATGAAATTAAATATGTGTGTTTTTCTTTAACGCTCATAGATCATCGACGCGACACTGTATACCGCGACGACGCGACGCCCTTCCGTGACGCGATGATCATCTTCTTCCACGACGGTCAATTCCGCGAAGAACTCATCTGACGACTATGACGAGGTAGTGGTTTGATTCTTTTAAATCTTTGTTATTTATATCTACGGTTTGTGAATAAATTATTGTTGTGAGAATTTTTAAACCGCTAACGTGGTGGGTGCGGACCAACGAACCAATCCGAACGCACTGCCCTTTAGTTCTTGGTGTGCGGACTACAGAAGATGACAAAACAAGCCGCTCGGGCATTTTGAAGGCTTTGCAGCGAAGGTCGGGTCCCGAGACGATCACTGGCGAAGACCGCTGGCGAATCGGACCACCGGAGCGGGTCCGGTGGTCCACGGAAGTCCTCGCCGGCGTGCCCCACTGGCACGGCGGCGCCAAGTGCACCACCAGAAAGAATCCGTCGTGGCTGAAGCCGCGGCGGCGAGCTGGGGTCCCGCGGTCGCGCGGGACCAAAGGAGGGACGCGGCTTAAGCCACGTCCGTTGACAAGGAACAGCCCCCACGCGGGGGGCCGCGGCTCCATTCGGCACGACCGCTCGGCCAGCGCCGAGCCGCCCAGGCCGGGCTGGGCCGCGCCGGCCGGGCCGGGCCGTTCCCCACCGGGTCGGACCCGGACCCGGGTCGGGTCGACCTAGGGGTGTTGGGCCGGGTCGGTCCGGGCCTAGACCCCCCGTTTTCGGACCCCTCACAGTCTTTTGCTCATATAGTTGGCTGTAGACCTCCGATCGACACAAAATCAGCGGCGATGCGATCCTTGGATAGAGACGGTCGTTTCGGTATATTACACTCAAGGTTTCGAAATACTTTGGGTTCAGAGTGGTTGGTTCGTACACGTAAGCAACCGGGCCCTCTGAGCGGAAACGCTCATAACATGAGATCCGGACATCTGATTGACGTGTCGTCGACATGGTTGGATTTCTCTAAGTGAGACGGATCATTTGGCCAATCCGCCCAAGTTTTGGACACAGGTGGACTATGGTCAGGTTGGTTTTGACTTAAAAACCAACAGGGCCCGCGGGGACGAAAAAGACATTAACTCTCTGACCGGGCGTCCGATTAACGCGCCGTCTGCGACGTTGAGTTTCTGTTGGAGATACAGAACATTTGGATACATCAACTCTGGACTATGTGTCAGTTGACTTATCAGATTATCGGCTCATGGAGCGGACCCTCCTGAACGATCTTGCTATGTACAGGAACCCTAGAGCTGGCTACGACCGACGATGAAGACTATCGTACTGGAATCCAATGGGGTTCGTCGATGAAGACTTTCGTACTGGAATCCTATGTGGGTTCAACGACGAAGACTATCGTACTGGAATCCTATGTGGGTTCGATGATGAAGACTATCGTACTGGAATCCTATGTGGGTTCGATGATGAAGACTATACTACTGGAATCCTATGTGGGTTCGACGATGAAGACTATCGTACTCGAATCCTCTGTGGGTTCGATGATGAAGACTATCGTACTGGAATCCTATGTGGGATCGACGATGAAGACTATCGTACTGGAATCCTATGTGGGTTCGACGATGAAGACTATCGTACTGGAATCCTATGTGGGTTCGTCGATGAAGACTATCGTATTGGAATCCTATGTGGGTTCGATGATGAAGACTATCGTACTGGAATCCTATGTGGGTTTGACGATGAAGAAAATTGTACCGGAATCCTCTGTGGGTTCAACGACGATGACTACAGTGCTTGTATCCTAAGTGGGTCCCAGTAATATGAATCAATGACTACATCTGATCATCTCTCTTACTTTACAAATGATGTGTACCTATGTTAGCAGAATCCTATTTTGCTTTCCTATGTGGATTGTGTTGTTCTATCCTGTGTGGATTTACGTTTTGCTTTCCTATGTGGATTGTGTTGTGCTATCCTGTGTGGATTTACATTTTTCTTTTCTATGTGGATTGTGTGGTGCTATTTTATGTGGATTTACATTTTGCTTTCCTGTGTGTACTGGGTTGTACTTGGGCTCGGATGTTGGAGCCGAATGAGATTTGATGACTTAGGTATATGTATGGGAATATACCTAAGTAGTGTCGGATGTTAATTCTTGATTGTATATTTCCTTTTTGGATTATCTTTTGTGGATTCTGGGAGACCGTAGGGGGTCTCGGGGTCCCTACTGAGTAGCTTATACTCACCCATGCACGGGATATGCCTGCACTACGTTGTGTTGGTTGCAGACGACGGACAACGCTGATCGTGGTTGAGGCTTGCGGCGCAGGATGGTACCTGGAGGTGGACCACTGGGCGGGACGTACTCAGTGTGGTCGGCTAGACCCGAGGAGCAGTGGAGGCTATCTGTACCCACCATTTAGGTGGGATTTCTAGTGGACAGATCGATGAGGCGGCTTTACATTTCAGTTTCTGTTTTCCCTTTCCATTTGAACTTTAATTTCAGTTTGGGTTTGTATACTGGCCCTCTTACTTTTCCACACTTACTGTTTTACTCAGTTTTTACTTAGTGTTTACTTATACTGCTTGCTTACTTTGTGGTGTTTGTTTACATTACAAATGCAATGCCTTCCCTTTTTATTGGGATTTACGCCTTGGTGCTAGTAACCAGCCCCTGGCCTATGGAAGGCGGGCATGGGGTAGTCACGACATGGGCCCCGAGGACGGGTCGTGACAAAGGACAATATCAATATCATGTTCCATTCCAGTACTATCGATGTGGAAGGTTTTTCAAGAACAACCCATAGTGATCTTACCCCATAGTTGATTGTTTTATCTATGGTAGACTGGGTCATCATGACAATTTTTTTGAAATAATTTCACAATATACCATTGGAATATGATCAGGATAGGCACCTGAGTTAAGATTCATGGTGTGTAATGACTCAAAATTTTATTAATGAAAATTATTCTTGGTCTATTTAGATGCCTTTTTATGTTATTTAAAATGTACGAACTTATTTGGTTCTATGTTTTAGATTTTAAAATAACATTAAGAACTGTGACCATTTCTTATATAGACATTAAATAGTGACCACATGATTATTATAAAAATAGGGCTTTAACAAATGCAATTTACTCATACTGTGGAAGCGATGACCTCATCCATCAGACTTGCCCCATTCGAAGCACATTTGTCCGAGCTTGGAAAAGAGGTGGTGTCAATGGGATTCACTCTTGAATAAGCCCAATATGAGCTATAATACGTTAATCTTGATTGGAACTGCCTACGAGAGAAGCATATGTTGATAGATATTACCACTCGAGCAATGTAATCTGAGAAACCCCAAGAGTTTATCACCATTGTGCACCTTGCCCTGAGGACTTATGCGGGTTTTATAAGGGATTATGTAATAATATCCTAGAACCTTGATTATGTGCATTATTTTTCCATATAATAATGAATATACACTCATTTTATTATTGTAACTCTGTAAAAAAAAATTAATGCACAAATATTTTTTTTAGTTAATATTAAACTAAAAAATATATTTTGATGAATTAATGGATTTTTGAATTAAATAATATTTTATTAAAATATTTTTATTATTAATAAATTACTTTTAATTAAAAATAATCTATCGTATAATTTTATTAATGCAATTGTAATTTTTCTTATGGTTTGAAAGCTGTTTTTTTCAAAACCCATGAATTTTCGATAAATGTCGGTTTTTATTTTAAATGTAAAAATTCACATATATTAAAAATTAGTTAGATAAAATGAATATTATTTTTGGAATTATAATGTTGAAATTACCCAATGGTGAATTTTTCATAATTATCTGAGACAATCGAATCATTGCGTAAAAACATAAATATCATTTAAATATATAATGTGTTTTATGACATTATAATAACCCAATAGTGATGTAATAAAATACTATAGAAATTTTATTAAGACAATATATGTTATACCATTAAAATAATGTGATTTTGGGTTTCTTTAATTTATTTTACTAAGCATCTGTGGACCCTTCCAGGCTTATAAAACATTTTCACTTTTTAAATTATGTTCCTTGAGAGTGTGACTCACCACCACATAATAAACCATATTATCTTAAGAAGTTATGTCATTCGCATTATAAAATATTTTTTCCCCTCCCCTTTGGAAATTTTTTTTTGGAAAAATCTATGGTATGGTTTGTGGTTTTGATTAGGTTAATATGTGGTGTCCAAAACCTAAATAATAAATAATTCTCTATCCTTTCCTATATAAACCCACCCATGCTCCCACTTCCTCCTCACTCAAAGCCTTTGGATTTTGACCAACCCCTGAAATCTTCTATATATAATCCTCCCAAGGTTCCCCAAACGCCCATCAATACTCTCTTAATCCTCTCCAAAGCTTTTAGTACCACACTTCCAAGTAATGGATTCCTTCCTTTATCTTTTTATCAAAGTTTCTTAATATGGATATACCCTTTTATTTTCAATTAAAAATGTTAGGATATTATTTAAAACCACTCTTATACATTCATATTTATGTTTGAATGATGAGAGACCCCTTTCTCTCTCATTTATTCCTTCCATGTATAACTGTTACCATGCCGCAATTTCATAAGGAATTTCTCTCTACCCATTTACATTCATGTAATTCCTTTGTAACATGAATCTAAATTCCATTACAATTGTTGAGAAATGTATCTTTTAGTCACCGTACTGTCCATTACATGTGAATATGATGAAACACCCCTTTATCTGTCATCAACCATTTTTATGAGTTCTTAGGCCACGACTTTACGCTGCCATAATTGCACCGCAATTTTCAAAGCCAATGTCATTGTGTAGTGAATACCATGCCCATTTTTCTATATTGGGTATTCACCTCTATGCACTTTTATGTATTGTTTAAATATTTTCATGTGTGACTTCCACACTCCTTGATCAGGGAATAATTGATGATGTTTAATGAATCCATGTTTTATCATCCATGTGTCACACTTATGCATGAAATGAAATGATTATGAAGGGTGCACTGTAATAGCACTCCAGTGCATTGGGTAATGTATTTTATCATGATATATTATGTGAATTGGGTGTTTAATCAGGCTAATTAATGTGCAATGAGGGTTTACTCGTGCTTCATGTCCAATGATGGTTTACTCATGGTCCATGTGCAATGAGCCTTGGATCATGCTAATTTCATGTTAAGTGTTGTTGCCACATCTCAATGTTATGATTATCATGATTTATCATGAATTTATGATCATGTTTCTTTTATAATCCATTGATATTCATATTTCCTAACATGTATTTTATTCTTCATGTTATACCTTTTTTATTACCTTATTAGTCTTTATAACTCACCCTTTTCTTATGCACATCCTCAGGTTATCCTATGCAATGCAAAGTACGAGGGAATGTAGTGGTCATGTAAAAGAAGTTGTCACTAAGATGTTTCATTCTATGCATTATGTTGTTTCGTGATGTTCCCAATCCCCAAAGACACTATACCTTTCAATATTCTATGTTGTATTGAATGAAGGTTTTGTGTAATAAATCATGTGTATGTTTGTAAGAAATAGATTGGTTTTTATAGATGGTATTAGAGGATATGTTTTGTTATTTTTGGGATTAAGATTAGAAAACCTTAGTGGAGACTTAATGATTAGACAATATATAATAAAAACTTCCCTAAATTTTGCAGAGTATTGAGTATGTGGTTTATCAAGAAAATACATCTTTGTCTGTATACGTGCAGGTAGAGGTGGCTCTGGCAAAGATGAACGTAGGAGTGAAAACTCTGACAAGGAGTTTCGGGCTTGAACCAGTGTATCCTAGTACATGGCCACATTCCTTGCTTCACTCTTGGTTACAGCACTCCTGAGGGATATCCTTTTGTAAATTCACAGGCTTAATATGAACCTTTATTAAAGAAATAAAAAAATACCCAAAAGAATATACACTGGAAAGTATATAATGGATAACATAGATTGAAATAATTAAATTCATATGTTAAGGAAATAAAAGTTATTTATAATTCATCTGTTTTTCCCCAGATTCCCCTTTATGTGTTTAATATTTTAAGAAAATCATCCCTATGTCAATATTGGATAATGTAAGACAAGAATCGCAAAGTGAAAGATTTTGTTATCATATATAGGTCAACACATTATTTTATATCCAAAATGTTCAGTAGAAAAATCCCAACACCACCAAAAATTATGGAAGAAAAGATGTCGATGAGTACAACAAATGGGATAGTCAGTGCATCCCCTGAATATAACGCATACTCTATCATAATTTGTGAATTGAACTTCCTGAAAAACCCCATAATACTCCCTCTGGTGTAATATTATGCATTTCTCGGGATGGATTGGATTTCCTTATATGAAGCCATCATAAATCACCGTGAGAGGGAAATAACTCTCCATGTGAAGAATCAACCCCTGATTCTATATAAGTTCACGGAGAAAGATGAATCTTATTTTTCTCCATCATCTCAAGCATGGATATTAATGCCCAATGAGCATTCATATCTGGCTCAGATGGTTGAGTCTAAGGAGGAAACCATCCTTGAATACATGCTTATTTTGAGGGAATTCACTAAAGTGTTTCCCAAGTAATTTCCTGGACATCATCATAGAAGAGATGTTGAATTCTCAATTGACCTTATCCCTGGGGAGTTTCCAATATCAAAGAATCCATATAGAATAGCTGTTTTGGAACATGAGAAACTGACGAAACAACTACATGATAATATAGATAAAGGGATTATATGCCAAAGTGCTTCTCCACAGGGTGTAATAGTCCTCTTTGTCATGAAGAAGGATGGGTCAATGTTCCTTTTCATAGATTATCATGAGCCTAAGAAACCCCTAATAAAGAACAGGTATTCTCTCCCATGAATTCATGACTTTTTTATCAGATTCTGGGAGCACAACACATTTCCAAGGTATATTTGGGTTGGGATATTATCAAATAAGGGTGAATAAGGAAGAAATTCCCAAGAACAATTTTTGTACAATGTTCGGGCACTATGAATTCATAGTAATTCCTTTTGGACTCACTGATGCTCCAGCAATCTTCGTGGAATTGATGAATAGAGTCCTCATATATTACCTCGAAAAATATGTGGAAGTTTTATAGATGATATTCAAATATACTCCAAAACCAAGGAGGATCATGCAGAGAATCTATGAACTGTACTAGACACCGTGAAAAAGGATATTCTCTATGAAAAGTACAGAAAGTGTGAGTTATGGTTGAAGTAGGTCTCATTCTTGGGACATATCATCACAAACAATGGGGTATCGATGGATCCTTAAAAGAAAACTTCAATATATGGATAGCTAAGGCAGTCCTTGGTAACAGATATCCATAGCTTCTTAGTGTTAGCTAGATATTATCAATGATTTGTGAGAAATTTCTCACGATTGTACACCAATCTTACCAAGGTAACTTAGTAGCGAGTAAAATTTTCTTGGAGTGATGAATGCGAAGAATGCTTCAAAAAGATGAAAAGGAGGCTTATCACTACACCCGTGATCAAATTACTGAGAAGTGGAGAACTTTTTGTGGTATTCTATGATTCTTTGAAGTAGGGCTGGGGAAAAGAGTTAATGTAAAATGACAACGTGATTGAATATGCTTCATGCCAATTGAATGTTCATGAGCAGAATATTCCAATACATGATCTCAAGTTAGTTACGGTGATATTCACATTAAAAATTTTGTGGAATTATCTCATTGGGGATAAGTGTGAAATATATACAGACCACAAAATCCTCAAGTATAAATTCACATAGAAAGAGTTAAACATGAACCAATGAAGATGGTTAGAGCTGATCGAAGACTATGACTGCTAAATCCATTACCACCCGGGTAAAGAAAACTAGTTGGGGGAAGGATCTAAGTATTAAGGGAACGATGATTCTATAATTGATGAAAAATTAAAAGGATCCAATATTTTTAGATTTGATTAAGACAGACACATGAATCATTAAGAATAGATCACCATCAATCAACTAAAAAATAATTGATCAACCGTCACTTTTAGAAAGGTTAATGGATGCTCAACAGGATTATGTGGGAATTCAGAAGAAAGTGGAGTCTACCCGAAAAAATAAATCCTCAAAGTTCAATGTTAATAAAGAAGGAATTCTATGATTTGGGAAAAGTCTGTGTGTTCCATCAAGTCCAGAGCTGAAGAAGGAACTATTGGATGATGCACATAGTTAAAATTTATCTATTTACTTAGGAACCATAGTGATGTATCGAGATCTCTGAGAGAATTATTGGTGGAATGATATGAAGAATGAGATTATGGAGTATACATAAATGTTCCTAGTGTGTGATTAAGTGATATAATAGAGGCTGAAGTTTAAGGGGATGAAGTAGTAATTTCCCATACCAAAAAAGAAATGGGAGGACATCACCATGGACATTTTCAATGGATATCAGATGACATCCAAATGAAACAAGTAAATATGGGTTGTTGTGGATCATCATACAAAGTCCGCACACTTCATTTCTATTTGGAAGGATTTCTCATTGGATCAACTGGCACAGATATACATCCGGGAAGTCGTAAGGATGCATGGAGTACTACTATCTATTGTATCTGATCGGGAACCAAGATTCACCTATATGTTTTGGAAGTGTATTGAACATTCTTTGGATACTGAGCTAAACTTCATTAAGGATTATCATACTCAAACTAATGTCCAATCTGAGTTGTCTATCCAAACACATGAGGACTTGTTAAGAAAATGTTCAATTGAATTTAGAGGTGGTTAAGATATACAAATTCCTCTAGTTGAATTACCCTATAATAACAATTTCCACTTGAGCATACGAATGGAAACTTATGATGCCCTGTTTGGGAAGAGGTGAAGATGACAAACATGTTGGGATGAAGTCAGTAAGAATAAGCTCATTGAACCGGAAATGGTAAATGAACTGGTGGAGAAGGTGAAATCCATTCAACAACATATCATGGTAGCCCAAAGTTGACTGAAGAGTTATGAGGATAACTGTCGATGAGACCTTGAGTTCAAATTTGGAGACATGGTGTTTCTATGGATATCTCTGTGGAAGAAGTTCATGAGGTTTTGAATGAAGGTAAAGTTATGTTCTAGGTACATTAGTGCCTTCGAGATTCTTGATCATTTTGGGGTTGTTGCCTATCGACAAGAACATCGACCTACAATGGACAAATTAAATGATTTTTTTCGTGTATCGCTTATAATAAAATACATAATAGACCCATCATATTCACTCTCTTCAGATGTAGTACAACTAAAGGATGATCTTTCTTACCAGGACCAACTGGTGAAAATATTAGATCAAAGAGAAAAAGATCTATGAAATAATACAATTCTCCCCCGTCGAGGTTATTGTGGAAAAACCACAGGTTAGAAGAAGAGTCATGGGAATCAGAAGAAGTGATGAAGAAGAGTTACCCCCATCTGTTTCAGTTTGAGAAAAAGAAATTTTGAGGGAGAAATTTTCTAAGGGGGGAATATCGTAACGACTCAAAAATGTATTAATGAAAACTCATCTTGGTCTATTTAAATTTCATATTATGGTTATTTAAAACATATACACTTATTTGGTACTATGTTTTGGATTTTAAAATAACAATAAAAATTATGACCGTTGCTAATATATCCATTGAACAATGATCACATGATTAGTATAAATATAGGTCTTTAAAAATCCAATTTACTTAGACAATGGAAGCTATGGCCTCGTCCAGCAGAATTTTCCCATATGAAGCCCATTTTTCAGAGATCGAAAAGGAAGTGGCGTCCTTGGATTTTTCTCTTGACCAAGACCATGCTGATCTTGAATATGTTAAGCAAGAGAGGAACCAGCTATGAGATAAGTGGATGTTGATAGAGATTACCACTCGAGTGATACTATCCGAGCCACCCCAAGAGTTTGTCATCATTGTGCACCTTACCCTATGGTCTTATACAAGTGTTATAAGGGGATATATAACAAGACCCTATAACTATGATTATTTGAATTATTTTTGTATATAATAATCATTATACTTTCATTTTATTATTGTAACTCTGTAAAAAGTTTTTAATGCAAAAATAATATTTTTAGTTAATATTCAACAAAGAATTCTATTTTGATGAATTAATGAATTTTTTAATTAAATAATATTTTAATAAATTATTATTATTATTAAATTACTTTTTATTAAATATAAATTATCTTATAATTTGAGGAATGCAATTGTAATTTTTATTAAGGTTTGAAAGCTGATTTTGTCAAAACCCTATAATTTTCGATAAATGTCTATATTTATTTTAAAAGAATAAATTCACAAATTTTGAATATTATTTAGATAAAAATAATATTATTTTTGGAATCATGTCATCAAAATTATCTAGTGGTGAATGCTTCATAATTTTCAGAGACAGTCGGATTTTTGGATAAAAGTTAAACATCATTTATATATATAATGTCTTTTATGACATCATAACGACCAAATAGTGATGCAAAAATATATTATAAACATTATTTATGGCCAATTTATGTTTTAACATTAATATAATGTGATTTTGGGTTAGTTTTGTTTATTATACAAATCTTTAGTGACACTTCGTGGTTTATAAAACATTTTGTATTTTGAAATTATTTTGTTTGAGAGTGTGACTCACCTCCACATAAGATACACTTTTATTTTAAAAGTTTAGGCCATTGGAAATATAAAATATTGTTTTCCACTACCATTTGGAAAAATAAATGGGAAAAAGTGATGGTCTAGTGTGTGGTTTTGATTAGTATAATATGTGGTGTCCCAAACCTAAATAATAAAGAATTCCCTCTCCTTTCCTATATAATCCCACACAAGATCACACTTTCTCCTCACTCAAAGAATTTGGAGTTCGACCAACCCCTTTCCTCATCTCTCTTAAATCATCCGAAGGTTCCCCAAACTCTCATAACGCCACTCTCAAGCCTTTCCCAGGATTTTAGGATCACATATCCAAGTAAGGGCTTCTTTCTACTCACATTTTATCTATGTTTTTTAATATTGAAATACCCTTTTATTTTCAATTATAAATGGTTGGTGTATGATTTAAAATCTCCCTTATACATTTATCTTTATGTTTGAATTATTATATACCCCTTTCCCTTTCATCGATGCCTTCCATGTATACACATTACCATGCTGAAATTCCATAAAGAATTTCTCTCTCCTCATTCACATTAATGTTAATCTTTGTATCATGAATCTAAATTACATTTTATATTTTTGGTCATGAATCTATATGAACCCATTAATTTCAATTTCAAGTGAATATGACGAGACACCCCTTTCTCTATCATCATCCATTTTTATGATTTCTTATTTCACGTTGTAACACTACCGAAATTGCATCGCAATTTTCTAATATAAAGTCATTTTGTAGTGAATACCATGCCAATTTCACTATCAAGGGTATTCAACCTTATGCAAATTTATTTATTTTTTAAATTTCTTCAAGTATGAATTACTCACTCCATTATCATAGAATAATTTATTATGTTTAATGAATCCATGTTTTATGATCCATGGGGCACAATTATGCAAGAAATGAAATGATTAAGAAGGTCGTGCCCTAATATCACTCCAATGTTTTGGGTAATGTATATTATCATGATACATCATGTGCAATGGGTGTTGAATAATTCTAATCCATGTGAAACTAGTGTTTAATCATGCTTCATGTGCAATTAGGGTTTACTCATGCTCCATGTGCAATGAGCCTAAGATAGTGATAATTCTATGATAAGTGTTGCTGTCACATATACACGTTATGATTATCATGATTTATCATGCCTTCATGTTAATGTTTTTTAAGCTCTGTTGATAGGCATTTTTTCTAAAATTTATTTTATTATTCATGTTATATCTTGTTTATTCCCTTACTGGGCTTTATAACTCACCATTTTTTTATGTATGTCCTCAGGTTATCCTATGAAATGCTTAGTGTGAGGGAATGTAGTGGTCATGTAATGTATGATTTCAAGACGATGCATTCTATGAATTATATTTTTATCTAATGTTCATAATCCCCAAAGACACTAGGCCTCTCATTCTTATATGTTGCATCAAATGAAGGTTTTATGTAATAAATCATGTTCAAGTATGTAATAATGAGGAGGGTTATTATATGGTGTCTATGGGCATGAGAAATATTACTAATAATGGGATGTTTCTCATTTTTCAAAAACTATATCCATGGGGGGAGGGACATGTCTTTTTCACGTTATTCATCCAATTCAAGTTAACATGTATGGATGGCCATTTCCCATTTGAGGTATGAGTCATATGTCATCTACCATAGATACTGTTTTTTTAAATAGAATTATCACATTAGTTTAGATCTTCTTATTTTTAAAATGGATTTGGCTCGCATTTGGAATTCTATGTTGGGTATTTAATGATTCACACAACATTGTGTGTGATGTCTAAAAATAATAAATGTTTCAAGGTGTGTTCTCTATAGATATGGGTTACCATTTCTTTTGAAAACCGTTCAAGCTAGAAATGACCCACTTAGACTTATTTATTGGAATAGAATTTGTACTTATGCACATTGCAAAAATCTGCTATTACATGAGGATGTTAACCATTCTATCCCTAGATTTATGTATTCATTTCCACCATAGTGAGTGAGATATTCTTGCTGGTAATGTGGGTTGAATTCAGAGCATAATGGATTTTCGCACAACACAAATCACTGGTCTTTATATAGATAATAGTGTAACGGGTGGATAATGTTTTACACTAGTGGAAGACCATTTATATGATATTTTCTATAATTAGTTATACATATTACCACCCAAGCGAGAGATCGAGTTCATATTCGAGTTGTTTTCAGGATAAGACATAGTTTCTATACATCCTTAAATAATGGAATATGCAGATCATCATGAGTTTAATGTTTAGATGGAAGATATAGAATCTAAAGGCTATATATAGCTGATGAAATATCCTTGGGGTTCTTCAGTTTCCTTCACTAAAAATCCTGATGGATCTCTATTCATATGTGTTGATTATTGAAGGTTGAACTAGATAATGATCAATAACTGGATTCATCTTCCATGCATTAATGATATTTTTTCTCAGTTGAGATGTCCTAGGATCTTCTCCAATATTGAAATAAGATATCGATTTCATTAGTTAAGGGTGAGACCATTGGACATAACTTAAATTCCTTTTAATTGGAAGGTATGAATTATATGAATTCTATGTGATTTTGATTGGGTTGAATTATGGGAATATTGAATTCAAGTCCTTACTGAATATGATATTTCATTCATTTCTCGATGGTTTATAGTAGTTTTCATAATTTATAACTTATTGTACTCTCAGCCAATAATTGAACTTGTCCAACATCTTGATTTCAACTTCAGTATATTGAGAGATTATTAGATTTATGAAAAGGTTACCAAATACCATTTCTAGATAAATATTTTTTACTTATTGGGCCTTGTCATCATAGAGGAATGAGTGATAATGGACAAATAGAATGTTAAAGGCTTGGTATCTTGTTAACAAACCAAGAACATATTCAAAATTTAATGATTTCTATGTTTAGAAGGTTATCATCAGTGTTATATCAAATATTTATTTTATTTTTTGACACCAATGCCTAGGATCACCAAGAAAGGGGGGATGGTTTTTGGGTATGATTCTTGCAAGAGATACTTTCAAGAGATGAAAGGATGGATGGAATCAGTCATGATCCTACAATTACCTATATTTGGTTAAAAATATACTGTGTACTATGACACATGTCGGGTGACACATTGAGCAGTTCAAATGTTGGTTGATCTAGTGGTTTCTTCTGGCACCATGAAACTGAGAACACATTATAGGAAATTTAGTAATAATTATATGGAGTTAAATCCATTGGTACATGCCCCATGTTTTTGGAGACACTATCTCATGGTAGAGCGGTTTGTAGTATATAGGGATGAAAAGATACTCAAGTACATATTTTCATAGTGAGATAAAAACTGCCAGTAGAGGATCTGGGTTCAATATCTACAGTCTATCAATAATTAATTTTCTAATACATGAGGAAAGTTAATCATCATTTATAGTTCAATGAGCTATAAGACACATGCAGATGTGGTACTGGAGTATTGTGGTGAGGGGTGGATAATGGCCCTCTTTATAAACATTCATATAGTTTTTTATTAATCCCAGGGGAGAGTATATTTGACATCAAAAACAATTATACCCTGGAATTTAGACTAGATTTTGATTATGATGTTTTATGATCTGGATGGATTTGGTCATAGAGATAAATTTTATTGTGGGAAGATTTTATTATTATGGTTCTATGGAATGGAAATTTTCATTGTTTTTGGCTCTATATATGATCCCATGAGATTTCATGGGGAGATTATGATGGAGTTTCATGCTTTTATATGGGTGGAATATCACAGTATAAAAAAATTTGTATCATGATCTCCATAGATAAGAATGTTGATCAACAAAGAATAAATAGATGACATGCTTTGTGGATAGATTTTTCAATTGCAACAGGTGAAAATTGACCATCAGATGACATATGGTCATTTGTAGCCTTTACTCATTACATACTAGAGATGTGATGACTTCACAATAGATTCTATAATTGGTTTACATAGGATGAACCATAATAATGTTGTTTTATAGTAATATTTATATCTAATTACTAAAGTGGACCAGTTCTTACCAATTAAGGAATCGTAACACTTTATTTATTGGGAATTATTTTTATGAGTGAGGTGGTTTTGTTTAATGGTGTTCTGATGTGTATCATTTTAGAAAAAGATAACATTTTCAAATTGAGTTTCTGGAAGGGTCTACAACAACCCTAGAAAAATGAGTCCTTTTATGTACAACCTATCATCCTGAGACTGAGGATCAATTTTTTTGGGCTATTAAAATCTTTTATAATATGTTATGAGATTTAATTTTGGATTTTGGTGGTTGATGGTAGAAACATATATCAATTTTGTATTTTTCACATACTAATATATACCAAACATCAATCCAAATGGAATATTTTGTGGATTTGAATGTTAGGATATAATGTTATCCTCTTTGTTGGTTGGAGGAAGGTGAGTCAACACTTGTTCGGCCTAGTATCATGCATGATAAATCTGAATAATATATGTTGATCACACAATGGTGGGTGACTGTACAATGATAGAATAAATCATATAATAACAATTAATGGTGAACATTAAAATTATTGGTTGGCCATTATTTTCTCAATTTGTTTTTTCTATATTTGGGTAGTGCCAAATCAAAAAATAGGGAATGGTAGCTCCCATGTTTTTCTAGCCATTTGAAATAGTATAAACGATCAGGTTAACGATGTACCGTATTTCCCTTCCATAGAACTACAGTGTCATATAATACATGTTCCATTTTTCGTATCTATTATGATATCCACCCATCACATCCCATGTTTTATATATAGAATATGTCTTGATTTGTGATGAAGTGTCATTGGAGAATCATCTAATGTAGGTTTTGAATTGTAGTGATAAATATCATCAGTTTGGATAATATAATTTTTTCCGGTGCAGTGACAGTATGAACAAGTTAAAGATGATAACATGTAGACAAATTATGATGTGAAAACATAGTGGCCAGACATTATCAATGAGTACTTGTAGATCTTGTTGGAACAGTTTGGGGATGAGCTATTATAAGGAATGGAGGTTCTATGATCCCATCATTTTGAAGGTATGTCACTCTCTATGCTTTTCATTTGAGACTTTGTGGATGAGTATTGTTTGTGGAATGAGATAATTTATTGGATAAAATGACACAAATTTTAGTGATTTATGCTTTTTTGAAATATTTGTTTTGGGGAATTAATGTCTTAATGATTTCATGGGTTATTGGTATGTTGAGTATCTTTAAAGGGGTTTTGGGTTGCAAAAATGGAATTTGAGTACAAAAATAAATTGTATAACATTTACAATTCAATTAAAGAGTTTTCAGGTTGTGTAGTTGTATAAGGGTTTTAGTTAATTAAATCTAAGGGGATAGTGTTTTCAGTAAATTCTATTAAATCATATATAATACAGGTTACCAAGTTAGACACCGTGTAACTTTCCGACCCACTATTTCAAGCATGTTGTGAAGCTCATTTTTATTCTAATACACTCTAGATCCCATCCTCTCAACCCTAGGGCGCTCTGTAGGAAATTTTGGGGATCCAACATCCCTTCTAGATGTCCCTTAGGTGATTGAAATCCCTTTTAAGTGGTTTTTCCCTTTTTCTTACTTCTATTCCTTCTTCTCCAACTATTTTCGTGATATCCCTTGACTGAATGCATTGCTGGTTTTTCTCAAGATAATTTTTGACGTAGAAACAACTTTTAATTTATACACACATTCTTCCTCACAGTCAATATTCAGTTGAAGTGTGGATGGATCATCGATTAAGGGTTGGGGTCTAAATCATAAAAATAAGGTTTTATTATTGAAAGTTGTTTCAATATTATGATTGTTCTAATTTTTCATTCTCCCAAATCAACTCAATAAATTCATGAGATTATCCACTAAATACCTTGGTTTATAATTTTCTATCTTCCTTTTTATGGATACAAATTTTTTGTGAAAACAATTGAATATAATTTTCTTGGATAATGGGTTAAATTATTTTTAGTAGGATATTTGACCTAGGGTTGTCTATTGTTATAGAGACCCTAAATTTAGGATTATTACTGTTTGGTAAATTTTTTAATCAAATTTGAATTAATTTTCATGTGGTACATGATTGAATAATGGTTTGTAAAAAATATTAACCCCATATAATTATGATGTGATATTATGATATATATGATGTATGATAGAGAATGTGTTCCATGTTGTAATAATTATATATCAGTCTTGGCCAAGGTACTGGCACACTTATATGTTGTAATTCTAATATTGAGTGGGCTCTTCCCAGTACCATGAATTAATTCAGAAAGATATTGGGATATTACCATTCCTATGTTTTACTTCTTATAGGTATTTTCTGAGTAGTTTTCATGTTTATGGGGATTTCAGCCGAATTATTGTGACTATACCATGGTTATATCTTTGTTGATATCATGATAATAAGAAATGATCAGAATATACTAACATGTCACTAAAATAGGTTACTTTAACTTGGTTATATAGTTGTTGTTGTCATGATAGTAAGACATTATCATAGATATTAATGCACAAAACCGAAGTATGATGATGTTGTATCATATTATTCATAAAATTAATAAATTCACAAATTTATCATTTTATTGATTAATTTTTTTTGAAAATTGTCTTTAAAAATTTTTGTGTCTATCTATGAAAAATAGAAGATTGGTTTCTATTGATCTTTCAAGGGTATAGCTCTATACTAATTTCAATTTAAGCACTCAGGTCGAATCCTTTATGATAGAACTTTTTTATAGTCAAATGTTTTTGTGATTTGAATTTTTATTGGGGGGGTTTATTTTCAAGGCTAAAATGAAATTATTGATTTATATAGATTGATTTTATAGGTTAATAATGAATATTGTGAGTTAATAATAAGGGAGTTAAGCTTGTTATATCCTTGGTATTTTAATTAAAATACATTAAATTAACATCCCTTCACAAGATGGCATTGAACCGAATTTCCTAGTGTTAAATATTTAATCCAATACATAAATAAACTAGGGTTCTAATATACATCATTACTTGTTTATGGTAGTGTATTTATGGTACCAACGATTCATGGAATCCATTAGTTAAACAATACATGTCATTAATCCGTGACATTTGAAGTATGACGTACACAATGTTATCCTAAATGAAACTCAATGAGAAAAATCAATAAATCACATAAAATACTCATTTATTACCCACCCCAATTGTGGATTTACTAATCCATTGTGATTGATAGTAATATGGTAATATATATTTCATGGTGTTGAATAATAATGATATCGAAATGAACTTGAAAAAAAAAGTTATGTGGAAAATACACACATGAAAAGTGAGGAAAAACAAAATGCTCTTTTGATTGAATGAGAATGAAACGGGGGAAAGGGATTGTCCCGTACCAAGATGGGATGTCATCTAACCTGACACTCGACCTAGTCTGCGGCATTACTCGAAGGGCATTCCCGATACCCATGGGTTGGCAACTAGTTCCAGGAATCAAATATAAATCATGTGGGAACGATTTCATGCCAATAACCAGGATTAAATAAAAAATTAGTCAAAATGAGAATGAAAAAACCACTCATAGCTTAACATAAATAAATAAATATTTGGTCCAAATACAATATGAAACTAAACCGACTGAAGATTAAAACAAGTGAAATAAAACTGCAAATATACTTAAAATGGACCAAGCTACCACTATCTCCATGTTCCATCTCGGTCACCTCCAACCAAAAGAACAAACCTTCTCCAAACATGAGCACTTGAGCCAGGAAACCTGAAAAAAAAGCAAAACATGCAAAACAACTCAGGTCTACCGACACCAAGTGGTATGGGTAGGGTGTGAGCTAATAGCCCAGTATGTGATCACCATAGAGTTTAATTGTCTCCTTTCAGAAAAAAATCCATTAACCTTTTTTTTAGTTTTTTTTATAAAAATAGATTTTTCACATTTTATTAAACAACCAAAAATTTACGATTTTAAATTACAACACACACCACGAACTAGTTTTCAATAAAAATACTTTTTTATAACAAAAAAACAAACCAAATGATACTAGTGACAATTTTTAAGGGATTGACATTAAATAGAAAACAGTTTAAAAAATCCACAATAATGAAAAACCACATACATTTAGAATTTCCATCCCAACCTACGATATGTCGATGGGAGGTGCAATATAGTCATTAAGAACTAGTCATGGGAATACCCATGGGTACTAATAAACTATGGGCCCTAGGTACGTCATATCTCGGTGAAAACTAACCATAAAAATATCCTTTCTGATCCACGATCTACTAGTAGGGAAGATACCCATATCCTACTGGTCCCCAACATCATATCAATGTTTAGTTAGTGTTGTCATCATTAAACTTGCTACGTGAAACTAGGGCCAAACCACACTAGATCACTAGCATTCCTGTACACGTCCGCCCACCTAGATACCCGTGTTTCTCTTTTGTGCTCAAACATGTTTCGAATCACATGATGCCACTTAAACAATTCATCATCCAAACCAAGAATCACATTTCATAATCCACCACTTTCACATCACAAACCATTTCTGAGAAACTTGTACACATCAAAAAAATTTCAAATCACTTCTTAAACCATGAGGAACACCACTTCCTCATGAATTTTCTAAACAAGGCATTCCAAATTTTAGTAAAAACATGAAACTCATGAAACATGGCAAAAGGCATTTATGTTTACACATACAAATACATTTACCAAATCATGTCCAAATCATTTCTAAAGCCATCTTCAAGTGGGAAATTCCAAGCATCCCATTAAGACAATAATTTTTCCAAATACATATACAAAAAGACAAATGAGAATAACTCATTGAGATCCTATTTTAAACCAAATTTAGAAACCACATGAAGGACACAACATTATTTAGAAAACAAGAACCATTTAGGGAACTAATATATTAAGGAACAATGGTTTAAAGCACCATATTAATTTTATGGAACAATATTGTGTGCACCTAGTGCACCCAAGGATGTGCACACATCCGATGGTACACCAAAAAACCCACAGGACACTAAATAACCTTTTCCACAAAACACACCATTTTCTATAAAACCACATCTGACCATACACACTATTTAGGGAACATAAAACAATCCCCTTATAACCACATAACCGTTTTCAAAACATTTTAAAACTTTTAACATTCTAAAACATTACCGAACCATACACACCAAATCATGTTCACAAACAATAAACAACCATCCCTCCATAATCAAGGTTAAAAATTTCATAAAAACCCCTCAATTTAACATTAAAAGAAAAATGACATTTTAAACAATAACCCTCAGTTTTATAACCCATGGAATTTCACACTAATCCCTTTGAAAAAATATTTTCTAAAATTTTTACCGACACAAAATCACCATTTGTATCAAGGCATAGTTATATAATATGCGAGAACGACATTTAAAAATTAAATGAAAACACACAAGTTCTTGTGGAGTGTCCAGGAAGGAAAACGTTGGAAACACCTACCTAAACTATGTGTGGATGCGTTGAAACTTCAAGGGAGGAGAGATATAATCCCCATGGACCATTCACACACCCTATATGAAAAGAAAAACGAACAAAACATAAAACCTATACATTAGGGTTTTTAAATTGAAGAAAACCCCCAATGAAAAACCCTATAACAATGAGGGAAAGTGAAGGAGAAATGATTTGGTGAAGGAGTCCTGGAGAGTCACCAAACATTCTTGATAAATCGCCCCAAATACGCCCCAAAACATACTAGGAAGGAGGCGGAGGCTCTTATGGTCGATGGGGACTAGATATTTCTTCATTTTGGAGGTGGAATCACCCAAAATGGAGCTCTACATCAAATGTTATAAATCTAGAAAGTGGTTGAATGATTTGGATGCATGATTTGTCAAATTGTGCACAAACCGTGAGAGGGTACTGAAAACTCATGAAACATTACATGGTTAGGTTTCACAATTTTTCTAGGCCATTCTCAAACCGTGCGACCCAAAAAATTGGCCAAAAACCCCCAAATTACACCCCAAACACTAGGGATGTTCACTGAAAGATCCCTGAGAGTTTTAAACACAATGTAGTGACACTATGGGTGTCACAAACTCCCTAACATGCAAAATTATCTTAATCCCAAAAGGAATAACAAATAATAGCAATAAAAGTAAGCCCAAACCCAAAAAAATAGAAGGACTTTTGTTAGTCACTCAACTCGAAACTCAACAAAATGATCCAACATCGAGGAAAGAGTAAAATAAATAAGTATCTATAGTCGGGTTATGACAAGGATTATAACCTAGTTTAAACTATTTTAAGACAATTAAAATTTCAAAATAAATGGTGGATGACAATATGTTGTGATGAAGATGAAACAAGCATTAAAATAAAATTACCACATAAATAATTACAATACTACAAATGAAGAGAAACACAATGTGAAATCAAATTCAGTAGGGAGGAATGCTATCTGAAGTATGAAACATATTTTTTAATATCCTCAAAATAGATTAGAAAATTCTTTTTCTTTCCAAAATATAATCATTTTTCCTTAATTTAAACCCATTTGCAAGGGTAATATAGGAATGCATTTATAGCCCAAGGCAGTTGACTGTTTTCATTCCAAATCGTCCGCTATATGTGGATCAACAATTTGAAACACCATACAACCGAATATGGAGAAATACTATTCATACAATATGTAGATATAATAATTCAATGACTTCTCTCAAAATTTGGAATCCTTTGTCCTTATGTATAACATTTTATGAATATCTGATAAAACAATTTTAATCTATCCATTTCAATATTGAATTTTGTTTGAGTTCCATAATGTGAATGTTTTTTTTATTAGAAATATTCCATGAAATCCAAAAAAAATTATTTTAAAAAGATGGCCAATGTTATCTCGGTTTTCACACTGAAAAAAATCACCCCTAATTTATGTATATATTTTGAGAAAATTTAATAAATATTTTCTAGTTTTAAAAACCAGATAGATTGGATGGATTGACATAAAATAATATTTTGGTCCCCTATATGTTGGAGTTGGGATATAATTTTTTCCCAAGTTATTTTGGGTAATAAATATTATATTATGGAGTTTCATAAAATTTGGGCTTCAAAATTGAGCCCAGATATTCAATCATCCTGTATGGTCTATTTTTTAATAAATTCTTTGGGCCAACTTAGGTGGACTATATGACATTTCAAATGGAAGAATTGGATAATTTTTCCATTTAAGTATATTATTTAAATATAATAACTATCCCAAAAAACAAGAATAATATAATTTTGTTATGTATGGTGTGAGTTATATATAAAATCGAAAACTGAATCGATTGAAATTATTCAAATAATGCTAAAAACATATATTTACTGTTACAACATGGGTATTTCACACCAATTATGAAATTTTACTTGAAAGTTATAAAAAGGAGTAGAAAATAAATTATGAATAAATGAATGACATCAAATCCCCCACACATAGTTTTGTGCATGTACTCATCTGATATAAATATACAAACATAACAAAATAATTCTCACTCACCAAAAAATATTAATTTTCCCCAATCATGGTAGGATTATACTATTTTACTCATCCATACTGAATCCCAACCAAAATGATTTATGAAACAATAATTTAAAAACAATTATTTTTAAAGCTCAAATTTAGAAATGGAAATTTTGGGTACTTCGAACTCACCTATCTCAATAGTATAAAAATTTAATTTTGGAGGATCACTAATTCCACAACTGAAAGTAAAAAATAAAAAAGTTTGATAGAGATATCAACTTCCATTCCCCATAGAAAATTTGAAAAATACTCGAGTAGTTTTTATATAGGTTTTTATATTTTTATGGGATGGTAGTAATTTTGTATATAGGATAGAGGAAAAGTAAGGTAAAATACTAACAATGAAAAACCAATGCACAATTTTAAATATGATTTTAAGGTTTTTCAAACACATAATTACAAGGGAATGACTGTGTAGTGATGACACAACAGAGATGGATACAAGTTTTATGGGATGAAAGGTGATATATTTAAATGATAAAAATATTCTTCCCATGAAACAAGAATATATAATTCATGTGTTATTTTTCTACTTCTTTAAAAAATTTGAACTTGAAAAGAACATGACACTCATCTCCCAACCCATGTTTGATATCCTCATGATAATAATTTTAATATTTATAATAATATAAATGGTATATAAATAGTAATATTTTACCTTACCAAGACACAACCCATTTTTTAAAATTGTTTTTGAACACATTTATATAACATGTACTATAATACTAAATTAAAATCCATTCCCTAATCTCACAAAATTACAAACTACCCTCACATATAAATAGATGATTTTACTCATGAATATAATAATACATTTAAAATAAAAAAATAGATACCAAAAATTAAATCTATTCTCCACACCATACATAATGTATATTATTTTATACCATATAATTCCTTGTAGATTACCTAGTAGAAAAGGTATTGGTCTTGTAATGTGGCTATCAAAGAAAATGTTTTCATAAAAATAAAGGGGATTTCAAAAGGAGGATTAATGTGTGATAAATGTGATGTCATATGGCTATTGTGATTCTCATGTGGTTCAAAAAATTCCTATATTAAATTATAGTACACCAAATTAGGAACTATATCTCAAAGGTCCAAAAACAAAAGACTCACAATAGAGGCTAAAAGCACATTAAAATGTAAATATTGTCATAGGTGACCATGGAATGAAAGCTAATGATGTAACTCGTAATTGGAGAAGAATTAATTTCCAGATAAAATATTATTGATTCAATTTTTTTAAACAATATTACTTATCTATATTAATTATAAAAATAATAAAAATTGATAAAAACAATTAATTGGAATCCCCAAAAAGGTTGGATTAAATTTCAAAACATAATAGTGAGTAATTATGACCCTATTTCGTAATGTTTTTTAGTTTTTTTATAAAGACACACCATGAAAAATGATAATATGTAAATTAAATGGGTTTTAAGGAAAGTGGTAAACATTAGAATGAAAGAGTAAATAGAGAGAGATAGATAGATAAAAGAGGAGTTAAATTAAAATAGGTACTCCCTGGATTGGATTTGGTGGGTCGTAATCTCCATCTAGTTGTGGTTAAACAATTAATGTTGGGGATCCGAAGGAAGTAAATGTGGTTATTGTGATTTGTGTCCTCTAATGGTGATGCATTAATAGTGTTTTTTATCTATAAATGTATTTCTCCAAGAGGGGGCTTCGACTTGCACTGCACCAAATGGGTAAACATTAGTACTAATAAAATGACCCACATAAACCGAAATAAACAAACCTATGTGAAGATGAAATCGAGAATTGATGGAATTTAATTTTATCTTTCCTAAAATTCCTTTGGTTGGATGTATTTTTCATGGAGTACCTTGGAATTTTCTTTATAGAGATTGGAATTCTCATATGAACCAAGTTGATGCTCCTAAAATTCAGTCAACTAATACAATATCTCTTCACCATATTTATCACAATCATAATTAGATGTTTTCAATTCCCAATATTTGTTATGTTGGATTTCAACTGGTAAATGGAATCCATTACCAAAAACTGGCCTACATGGAGACATCTCAATGGGTGTCTTATAGGGAGTTCAAAAATCCCAAAGTTCTTAACCAATTCTTCCAGGCCAGTCATTTCTGGTGGGCTTCTCAATTCTCTCAAGAACTCTTTTCACTTCTCTATTAGAAAGTTCATCCATTATATTTTTTGGTGGTGATAAGTAGTTGTTGTTTTATGTACAACTCCATTATTTTTCAAAATACATTCAATGGTCTGATTATTGAATTGAGTTCCTAAGTCACTGATAAATGCACATTGTGTTCTAAATAGACAGAAAACATTGGTTTTTAGGAACTCACTAATAGTATGTGCATCATCATTCCTGGTGGGATTGACATTGACCCACCTAAAAATATAGTAATTTTAAAATAAAATATATTAGAATCCATTTAAATGGGGAAATAGACCCATGAAATTGATTCCCCAAATATCAATGATCATAGAGAATAATAAATTATTTTAGAGAATTTAATTTCTTTTATAAATTGTTCTATAATTTTTGGAATGTGGGACATGATTTACAGAACACATTTTAGTCCTTTATGAGTGAAGGCCAAATGAATCTTGAATCAAGGTTCTTTTGTGACACCCTTAGTGGTTAAAAGTAGCCACCACCAGGCATTGTGTTAGAAAATTCCAAGATGGAAGAATGTTCATCTTCATCGACAGATCTTTTATTTACCACGTCAATCCCAGTTTTCCAAATTTTACTATATTCCCAAAAAAATAATTTCATACCACTTTTCATCTTTAATGTTTATATATTTTTCAATATTATCAGGAAAAACCTCAGTAACCATGTAGTTTAAAATTTGGTAATACCATTGTTACATAAGATTGATAAATTATAAATGTTTTGTTAAAAATTTGGATCAATTATTTATAAATTAGTAGAATTGGAAATTATAAAATGGTGATCAACAAAATTGTTTTCTTTTCGAGTTATATCTTTATTCACGGTATCAATCTCTTGGAGCATTAAGATACAACTTATTAGACTTTGTTAAGAATAACGTTTCATCAATAGGAACTTCAAAACTGAATAGTCAGTAAAAATAGTTATTTTGGATCCTAAGCGATATGGTTAGAATTTATCTAAGGAGAAACCCACATCTCTATGTTCTTGTTCAGTCAAAATGTAGTGATATTGAGTTTCATCAATTTTTTTTCATGAATAATTGGTTACATAAGGAATATTTTATATTCATTGACGAAGAATAGTCCCAATGGCTATATGAGATGCATCACACAAATATTCAAAGTGTATGAAGTAATATTAGGGTTAGATTATTAAGGAAATATGTAACATAAAATTTGAGATCAATAAATTATCTCTTGAAAGCTTCATCAAAATGGAAAGACACATAATTTTGGAGTAGTCGAGTGACTGGAAGGAAATCCTATTGATGTTATGAATGAATCACTAATAGAAACCAGCATGAATGAGAAATGAACATATTTTATAAACTGTTGTGGGTTCAGGAAGTTATTGCATCACCTCAATTTTGGAAGGATCGACTTGAATACAATCTTGTGAAATTATATACCCTAGAACTATTTGATTCATAACCATGAAGTGAAATTTTTCATAATTCATCACTAGGTAACATTTGAAACACATATTAAGGTATATATAGAGTGAATTCAAGAAGGAATCAAATATTAGACCAAAAATGGTAATGTCAACAATGAATACCTCGATGTGGTGCAAAATGATTTCTTAAATGATACCCATCATACACCTCTAGAATGATGAAGGATTATTGAAAAGTACTAAATGAATTCTCCTACTTGAATATGTGTCAATGGGGACAATGAAAGTTTTATTTTCTGGTTTTTGTGGTGTTAATGTGATTTTGATGTAGCCGGTGTATCCATCAAAAAAGAAATAATATGACTTTCCAGATAATAATTCAAGATCTTTGTCAAGGAAAGGAAGTGGGTAGTGATATATTAATGTAACTACATTCAATTTATTATAATTGATACACACCCATCCTTTTTTATCACCCTTGTTGTGACAACCTCACCATGTTCATTTGTGACAATAACTAACCCACCATTGTATGTTTATAAGTTAATCATACTAACCCCTTAACTATGAGAATTTTTCTAGATAATACCATCTCGGAGAAGCTAGGTAATATCTCCCCTTACTACCTCAAGAATAAGTGGATCGAGTCATCATTGTGATTTTTTATTGGATTATATGATTCCTCAAGATGGATGTAATTCATGCAAAGAGCAGTGTTGATTCCTGGTATGTAATCATGATTCCAACCTAAGGCCTTTTCGTTATCTTCTAACACATGAATAATAGTGTAATCCTTACGTTCAATAAGAGTGAAAGATATAATTACATAATAATAGTGATCAAGAAAAAAGAATTCATATTTCAGGTGTGTAAGAAGAGGTTTCAAATCAGTCTCATCTTTCATTTGTGGATGTTAAAACTCAAGAATAGGGGAAGAGATTTTACATGGTAGTGGTTCATTTTATTCAATTATTTCCATGGAGGAATTTTAGATATTAGATTATAGATTCGATTCTGTAGAGTTTTTTTGTCCTCTTGATTTATGGAGTCTACGAATGAAAGGTCCACACAAAAATTCCCATTTAGGACATGGTTAATAATAGTGAAACGTTCACAAGCTCTACTCTCATTAGAACATGATGAACATGACGTGATGGGGTTCAATTGACTCTTAGTACTGTACTCAATATCATTAATTGAGAAGGAAGTGTGATCCTTGGATATGAATCATATGTGTATAAATATTTTTAACTTGACCACATGGTCTCCGAATTCCATAGATAGCATACCCGCATGGACGTCAATATTAGTTCTAAGTATCTAGAGTAATGGTCTTCCTAGAATTAGGGTAAATCGATAAGAGTTCATCTCACCTTTCATTTCAATGACATTGATATCCGATGGGATGATATTATCATTAACTCGACCAAGGAAATCCTCAATTAGTCCCTCTTGATTGGTTTTGTTTCGATTAGATAACTGGATGTTAACACCCGATGGGTGAAGGGGTACTAGGACAAGGATATAGAATATGGATTTGGGCATGGAATTTATTATGGATCCTAGGTTTATTATTGCATCATCGATATTGGAACTCCTTATTTGGGTTGGTAATGTAAATTTCCATGGGCCATTTCACATAATGGGTATTGACTACCAGGTTGAAACATTATCAATGGTCCTAAGTTGTCTCTATTTGGATCAAAAATACTAGAGAAAAATCACATACATATTGATTTTTTAATGTAATCTAAGAAGGTAATATAGAATTAAAGACATCATATATTTTGGAGAATTATAAGATCATGTTTAAAGGACTATCTTTTCTTAGAGACTTCTTGGGGAAAATGAATTGGGTTCCTTAGTGGGATATAATGATGTGAGAGAGTTTATTTAGGTTCTTATTCTATATTTTTGTTGTTTTAATTTTCTCGATCAAAATTAAAAGGTTTATATTAGGATCCATCATTAGGTACAAAAATTATTTTTCCCAATTGATGTTTAATAGGACTTATATTGACATTGGGGTTGGGAAATGGTTGAGCTGGGTGCTTGAATGAATTTGGTTGTGGCTTCTAGCATAGTAGTAGTGAAAGTAAACCAATTTGGGTTTCAATGTTTTTATATCTAGAATTGATGAATTAGAAATGATATTCTATGACACCATCCCATGGTTTCGTGGAAGAAGAGGATTTTTCGGAATTGGGATTTTCTTGATTTTGGTTCCTGGAAATGTTCTTGTATTGAGTTGGGGATTGGTAAGGCTCATTTGGATAGTGGAATTCAGAAGGATATAGACAATGATTTATCCATTGAGGTTGATTAAAAATGGATAAGTTTATTAGAATTTACCAATACCTTAATCATTTTGGAATTGTTTTGGGTGTTGAGGAGGGAATTGAGGGGCATGAGAGATGAGATTATTATACCTCAAGCTTGGGTTAAAGGTAGATGAAAAGGTCTCAGAGTGGGGTTGGTTGAAGATTATAATGAACTGACATGATTATTGAGGTTTCATGTTCCTCTGAGAATATCCTTCATTGAGCTCCATTAGACTAGATAAAGAAAATAGATTGTCTTGATGTTGTGAACATGTGTCAGTTGGATGAGCTGGGGAGTTGTATATTCAATAAGTTTTTATACTTCCATGGAACATAGATTTTAGAGGAGATGAGTTTGGGGCTTTGGAAACCATTTGTAGTTGTCTCACATGACCTATTAGTTGACACATAAAATAATTTATCTTATTGGCTCTATAGGTTAATTTTATTGGACTAGATTTACATGATCATATGGTAGAGTGTGGAATTGGTGTTTGTTTTCATCCATGTTTCTTATGAGATCTCATGCAGCTGCATGGGTTTTATAAAAAATAGTACTACCCTTTGAGGAATCAATGAGAGTTCACTCTATATCCAATAACCACACATTGATGTTTTGGATCGTGTTTTGGTTAGGGTTTTGGTGATGAGGGCTATTTTCTACAAGCTTTTTTAACCTCTCCCGGTACTTATGGAGTTATTAATTTTTGAATTGATGGATACAACTTAATTCCTTTTAGATAGAATTAGTAAAATAAGCATGAAAGAATTTCTCTAAGAATAGTCACATAATGTCATTACATGTTGTTATGGAACTAGGAGGGAGGTAGTGGATCCATGACATGGTGGAGTCATCTTAGGAGAAATGGAATGCTAGATGATTGATTTATTCTTCAAACCCCCATTAAGGATTCATGGTAGGGATCACAAATTGGAACTCTTTGAGATAAAGATTTATATCCTCACATAACCTCGGAAAATGAGGAAAAAGATAAGTTAAACATGATGTTATTATGTAATTAGCCTATATTTTTGGATATTGAATACCAAGGGGTCAGTAAATCATATCAGGGGAAATGATTTCTTTTAGGTTTTTCTCCATATGATTGGCCAAATATAGTTTAATTAGATGGAAAATTGTTCTCTTTTGAGTGATTTCATTATCCCAAATGTTCCACCTATGTTGGAAAATAGTTCCCTTTATTTCATGGTCAAACAGATCTGGGGGATTGTTTAGGAGGATATGGGTAATTTAGAGAGATTTTGGATAGATTAAGAATGTGTGTTTTTCTTATCAGTTTTTTGGTTGCGATTTTT
This sequence comes from Viscum album, assembly GCA_963277665.1. Classification (NCBI taxonomy): domain Eukaryota; kingdom Viridiplantae; phylum Streptophyta; class Magnoliopsida; order Santalales; family Viscaceae; genus Viscum; species Viscum album. Next base: position 900,831,973 of record OY728138.1, read on the forward strand.
ATTAATATGTAAGGTTTTTCTTTTTTTCCCGTAATTATGGGTTTATATTGTTTTTTAACAAATCCAAAAACTAATAGAATCTCAACACACTATCCTTGTGAACATTTCTTTTTTAAGTGTGGCCTATTGACTGGAATCAACTGTTGATGGGTCTGGTACTCTACAAAGGTGTATAGAGGCACTAAGGACAAATCCTTGGTGATGGTACTTTTTATAGTCAATTGTTTTTGTGATTTGGATTTTTAATGGGTTTAGGAGTTTATCTTCAGATATACTATGAAATGATTGATTGATGTTGATTGATTTGATAATTTAATAATGATTGGGGTGAGTCTATAAATAGGGAGATAATCTTGTGATATCTCTAATATTTGATTTATATTGCATTAAATTAACCCCCACATAACAAGAAGGCTTTTAATGGAATTCTTAGTGTTAATTATATAATCCAAGAAATAAATTATATAGGGTCATAATATCCATTATTACTGGTTTATGGTAGTTTATTATTGATTCCAATAATCCATGGCATCCACATGTTTGAAAAACATGTCATTATTAAATGTCATCTTATGTTTAGAATACTGAATGTTAACCTAAAGAATACCCAACGAGAAAAATATCTTATTCAATTAACACCCCAAATTTATTACTCTCCCAAATGATTAATTTACTCAACCATTTATATTGATTGTAATTTGGTATATATGTTTTATGGTTTTGAATTATTAATATAATGACAATAACTGGATAAAAACAGTTTTGTGCTAAATAAACACATGAACGACGAGGAAACATAAACTCAACTTTTGATGGAATGATATATAAAAAAGTGAAATGATATTTTAGCATGATTTAAAATATTTTAAGACCATTAATATTACACAATGGTGGGAGGACGTGAATAAGGGGTGATGAATAATAAACACGCATAAAAATAAAATTACAACATAAATTCATACATGATAACAAGTTAAGGGGAACAGAAAAGTAAATCCAAATAATAATGGAGAAATTGTATCTCAAGTAGGAACAAGAGTTTGAAAGATCACCAATTTGAATGTCCCGAACACCAAATCTGTACAATTTTTATTCAAAGTTGTTTATATAAAATTTTAAAGACTAAATGAATTTTTTTTCTATAATTGGAATTCAGGATCAAACTTATGGAGGTTTGATTAAACAATTTTAATCTATCCATTTCAATCGAAACATTTTTTATGGACATAATATAAATGGGTTTTTGAATAGAACGATACCTTCATAACAAGACTACTTATTATAAATAGTTGGACACCTATACCATGGATTTGATATTGGAAAATAATATCTCGAAATTATGTTTTTATAATGATAAATGTCAATATTTTTTGTTCTAGTTTTAAATTCTATATAAAATGTAGTGGTTGAATTAAAAACATACGATGTTTCCCTTATTGTTGGATTTGTGCATTCATGTTTTTATCTATGATTATTTTATATAATAATGAACATGTTCTAGATTTTCATTAAATTTAGGCATTTGGGTTGTGACCAAAAATCAAATCATCATGGATGGTCCAGTTTCATCACAGATTCATTTGGAATTCTTGTGTCAACCATATCACCCTTCACCAGGATAAATTGGTTAAAGATTCCTTATAACGATATGTTTTAAATTAAATAATTAAACATAAAAGAGATTAATAATAAAATTTTGTTAAGAATGATGATAATTGTATACAAAATAGTTATCTTAATCGATTGGATTAATTCAAAAAATGCTCAAAAATTATATTTGTTTTATAACATGGGTATTTCACAGCAATTATGAAATTTTAATGAAAATTAATATAGGGAGTAATAAAAAAGTTAGGAATAATCGAATAACATAAAACTTATAATTTATACTCACACAGTATCTGAGCATTCATTTTTGAAGCTATAAAGATATTTTGGATGTGGGTTTTGAAAAGGGAAAATGAACATACTGTTGAATTTTTGTTTGCTTTTGGGATGGAGTTTAGAGATAGGACCGATGCATGATTCCAGACACAAGATCATCAGTATTATGTTTATTTTTACAATTCAATTTATTTTAATGATTGATTATGATATTTAGATAAAATATATCAAATCATTACATTAATACATATCAATTTATTTTTTTATTTAGTTGTCTTATATTTTTGACTTCTGCTACATATTCACATTGATTATCTAGATTTTAACATGAATTGATCTAGTACATTGAAACATAATATAAGGGTGTATATCCTACCCTCCATTAACTTCACACCCTTGTTGGTAGTCAGTATCCTCCAATATATGGGGAGGCACACTTGTGGTATTGTAAACAACCCATTATATCCATTTGAGAGAGTGACAGATGTGATTATGTTACCTATAGTCCATGATTTTTTAGTTATATAGCTCAAAAATTTTACTCACTTTTATATTTGATTGTTGTTTGACCCCATTTGGGTTCCTTTTTTAACATTGATATACTGGTGATGTGTACCAATTTGATATTTCATGTCATAATGATAAATATTTCACCGAAAATTCTTTTTATATTGGTTATTATTATTTAATATAATGTATGATTTTACATTGATTATTAGATGATAACAATGTTATGGTCTTCCCATGAAAAATAATGGGACATTAACTAGAGTTGGAAGATTATGGTTTATAAGGACAATTTTATGAAATCTTGTACTGAATCATATAAAATATGGAGATCTAAGCTAGGCTGTCACAAATGGTATAATTGAACCTTTTCTTCTAATTTACTCTTTTTAATATAATATAATAAACATATTATTATTGATACATGATATATAAGATGTGATTATTTCTACGCAACACCAATACTATCAGAAGTTGTTTTATATACGATGTTGGGTTGTTATATTATATTAGATGTTATATCATTATAATAATCAATGAATTTTTATATACAATTAAAATTTAATGGAATTTTTCATGAATTATTTTTTAGTTGTGTGAATGTTTATTAATCCTAAATTATCACATGGGTTCATAGGTCATATTATTAATTCCTATGAGTTATCAAGGTTTAGTTTAATTTAATTACGACGATAATATAATTTTTTTTTAAATTCATTATTAGGAAAATATAATTAATTTATCCTATGTGTGATTATTATTTTTATTATGGATTTATCTAATGTGATAATACAAAAGACCTAATATTGGGAAATGGGAATGTTCTTGTGTTTAGGTCTAGTGGAAGTGAGTATATTTCTAGGTTTTGTTCACTTGTCAAAAAAAAATCATAAATGTAATTAATAGGGGTTCAGTTAAATAACTTGGGGTATAAATTGGATAAAATTAAGTGAATTACATCTAAAAATTTCCAAACTATCAAGAGGGGGGGTGTAAATACTAGAAATTTGTTTACACTGACTAAATGTGTTAACCCTCAATACTAAAAAATATAAATATGCATTCCCTTCATGCTATATATGATTTAAATTAGAAATTTTTTTATTACATACATTAATCTATGAATGAAATAGTAAATAGACTATAGACCAGTGAAATATTAATGCATTTTGGGGAGGATTAATGTTGTGTCATTCTCAACCATGGATGGTTATATAATTTTGTGTATGAATTGCTAAAACCCATAACACATGGAAGAATTATCCATGATCATAGAGTGACATTTCCTATAGTCATAACTGAAATTGATGATCATAGAACTTCAAAAATCCTAGAATGTTTCACCACCTAGCACAAAATTTGAACTAGATCCCCATCAATATTGAGGTTGGAATACTTGAATGAGATAAACAATGAATCCAATCCCCCAGGGAGGGGGGAGTTCTTTTATGGGATTGGTCGTGGATCCCATGATTATTTTAAATGAATGATTACTGTTTGAAAGTTTAAGGACAGATCCCATATCAGCCACCAGACATCTGGTTAATGTAACTAGGAGTTTACTTAAGACCAAAATACCTTTGGAATGAGACATATTTCTCAGTTACTATATTCACCAGTAACTAGAAACCAAAATAATTGAACATTACATAATATATGTGATATTTTATTCTACTATAGTGAACAAAAAATTGATAATATAATCATCGTTTAGTTATTATGTCACAAAACCTATAGAATTGTATAACATGCCCCACATTTATTTCTACCAGTCAACTTTAATGATGACATTGGCGGCGGATTCCTCGTATATTTCCCGTAATAGAAGAATTAAAAATATGAATGGATTAAATTTATTATGATATAATAATCTTTTGGATAAGAATGATTTCAAATCCTCTATATTAATATATTATACTTCAGTGGTATTTTTTTATACAAGAGACTGTCATTACATGCCTCCTGAAGTTTTTTCCCACTGAGAATGTGATTAAATGCATTCAATGAGAACACACCAGATGATGTTCATGTGAACACACAAATTTATTGATTATCATTCATGTTGATTTTCTATATAAATCATGTTGGTACTCGTTCATTCCATCAATGGTTATTCAACTATAAATTAAGACTAGTAATTTTTTTTCATGAATTGGGAATCCCAAAAAAAATCTACAACCTTCCGTGTTATGTTTTCATGCAACTTATAATTTTTGTTCATATTTATAGTTTTTTGGTTGAAAAATATTCTCTAATGGTGACACCATTAACCAATTCCCCCCATATTGTTGATTTAATAGTTTTATGTATCACCTATAAAAAACACGACCATGAATCTTATGAATAAATGAAACTAGAAAATTCATTTCAAACCATTATTGGATACGCCAATCTGGCATTATTATTCGTGTTATCTAGTAAGGAATTCATGTTAACCCAAATAAAAACACTTAATTTCATGATTTGAATGATCCAGTATTATGCTAAAACAATTTCTTCTATAATTATTTGCATATATAAGAAAGTACAAGACACTCTAAGTAGCATAGGAACTGTCCTTAATGTTGATATATTTTTCATTGGTGAAAACCAGTTTCCTTAAGACATTTATTTTCCAAAAAATTCATATGTGATTCTTAATTGGATATATCTGAATTAAATCCTTGACATCCACTCTATGATAAAAATATAATATTCTAGAAGGATTTTTTTACGTTTGCGCACTGTGATGAGAGACGTTTGGTTGTAATAGAACTCATTAGTGTGTATGTTAGATTTATCCTTCTCCATTGAGCATCAGTAATTCAAAATTATAAGAGATATAATTTAAGTATTTAATTATTATCTATGGAACCATGTATAAGGATATTCATTTTGTGTTAAATAATGATATAATACTTTTTATACGATGTATAACTAGTAGGAAACCCACTGGAAGGAGAGGAACACACAATGGAGGATACATCAGGATCCTAAAAATACTCTTTGGGAGATGAATGGGTAGAAAAAACATCACAAAATTATAAAGAGTAAGTGGATAGATACTTGAAGTGACAATGAAAAAAGGTTTGGAACCTATCGAATGGTAAATTATTAAAAAATATATTTTCCTCATAATAAATCCCCAAAGGGAGTTGTAAAAGAGACTAGAATATTAGAAGCCACAAATTCTAGGGAGATGAATTCACACCTCAGCCAAAAAACCACTAGGTCTATGCACAGAACATCCATTGTAGAGGAAAAAAATTAACTGATGGAGAAAACACTAGATAAGATAAAGACACAATTGGAGGCAGAGGGGATGGGTAGTTTGACCTGTATGATCCTACAACAATAGAAAAACACAATGAGGATTACATGACCTACCAGATACATCTTAAAACATGTGACCCCATTCCAAGGTTTATACTTCCATCATGCATGCGACATTTAACCCAAAGCTAAACATCCCATAGGCTTAAATTTAAAAGACTTGTATATTATAACATTTCTAGAACTGAACATGATATGCATTGAAAAAAGTTCCCCCCTAGAGGTCAATTCATATTCTCGAAGATGGATACATGACTGGATAGGTTTGGAGGATGACTTTCATGATTTGGAGATTGAAATAGACTGATGTATTGGTTAATACAGGATAGGTAATAGTTGGACAATAGTAAAAAATGTTTGAATTCCAGTCTGTGCAAGAAACATGTTTTTAGACCAAACTATATTCAATTGTAAAATCACATTAGGGTGTTTAATATAGGGATAACATAACTAGGTTCATATGTTATCTACTATTTTTTTAAATGAGATCATAATTAGATTATATAGTGTATTTTGGAATATTATATAATTTTTCCTAGTCATTGTCCCACGATGCCATCATGGTCCAAGGGTGATGAAATTTCAATATTGGGGAATTATTTTTCTAAAAAATTATATTTATATGATGGACCTACTGGAAAATATCCTTATTCTTCCCTCAAGTTCTATGTTGTAGATCCACTTTAGTTGGTATTTCACTATTAGTATTGGAGGGGTTCTCAAAAGAGAGAGAATATAATGGTGGTTTTATCTCTAGTTTTCCAGCGACAATAATACATGTTATTTCATTTCTTGGGTGGTCCTTGGGATACTATTTAATGGAAGAAAATTTATGAGGTGATATTTGAGGTAATATATATTCATAGTGTTGGATATGTGTACCTAGATTCATATATCCGCTTCCGATCTTCTAAAAAATAGTTGTGCACAATGATTTATAATTTGAGGGAAGAGTTATTATCATGTTTAGCAATTAAGAACCTCTTTTTTCTGAAATTTTTGAAAAAATTTAATACGGACCAATAACATGAAATTATTAAACACTAATAGAGGATGATTTCTATATCAGACTACAAAACTTTTTATGAGTACTTTTTTTTGTTTGTCACCATTTTTAGGTGGGAACAAGGCCCAATTAGCATCAAATAAGAGGTGTGGAGATATGTTCATGAGGTTTATTGGATTTAATACACAAATTTGGTCTACAAGAAACTAACTATTGTGAAGGTAATAATATAGGAAAAATGAATTTGGGATTTTTTAACACCACAACATTTTAATAAATATTTCTCTTTAAAGAATTTTAAATCTAAACTAACTAGCATAACACGTAATAATGAGTTTATAAGAACAGTGAGATAGTATAATATGTCCATTATAACCTATCAATTAATTTTCTAGGAATAAATATGAATAAATATCTTATAAAAATATATTGATACTTCGTTAGTTAATTAGCCGTGATAATATAAATAAACTAAATATTTATATTTTTGAATACACAAAGTATTGTTGTATTTATAAAGTATTTTAATTACTATCAGGGAATGATAATAATGAGATAAATATGTTATAAATTACAAAAAAAAAATATTTTTGATATTAATCTGATATATTTAATATGCATCTGATATGAATAAATTTAATTCTATAAATAGGAAGATACATTTTTGAAAAGCACAATTTAACTCCTTTTTAATGAAAAAACCATTTTAAATAAAATTTTGGACAATTTTATTATTTTTAAAAACTTATTATCTAATATCAGCATGTAAAAATATATTTTGGATAAATTTTTAGTCTTTTTCTGGTATGTTTCTAGTTTTAGTGAAATACTGATTTTTTTTTGAGAAACAATATTTTTATTTTAATGTATTTAACAAGTCATATTATGTTTTAAATTAGATTTAAATATTAATTAACTTATTTTAATTTCCAATATTACAATTATGTGTTTTAAAATGTGTTTTATACATGATTTTTTACATAATTACTTTTTTTAAGAAGAATTTTTTTTTTCAGAAAAAATGTATCTCTTGGAATTTTAATGGTTTTATTCAAAATTAAACTCTACAACTTTTGTGCATTTAATTTTGAAAAAAATAATTCTAAAATTTGATTTATAAGGTCCAAAAATTATTAAATAGATACCATTGTGTTATTCCATTATGAATAGTAACCATGGTATGTTTTATTACCATCGTAAAGTTTAATTTAAAAATTTAAGATAAAAATAATAATATAATAACTATATAATTTCATTAATAAAAGTAATTTTTTTGGACACAAGAAATTCAACCCGCAATATATAAGGATTTTAAATTATTCATTTAGTGGACACTTCTCTAGAAAAATGGATTATATGGTATTTATATCAATGAAATACCGAAAATGTCACTTTTTTGTCTTTAATATCTCTTGTGTGTCCACATGGAGAAAAAAGTACATAATGAATGACACTCTATGAAAGAATTTATCATAATCAACATAATCAGATGAGATAAATTTATTTCTACAATTATTTGGTAACATAAATATGATTATAATATTTTTAATATTTTATCTAATGAAAATTTAAATATGGTACAATCATGTTTTATGTAATATATCATTTTTATAGGGTAAAATAGAAGAAATATTAGACTATAAATATTATTATAAAATATAAAATATATATACTCATCATGTTATTTTATTTGATTTTTTTGAACATATAATTATATTAAATTATTACACAACCCTAATGTAAATATTTTTTTTATTAAAGGAAATAACAAATTTATTTCAATTAAAATATTAAAATTAAAATAAATTGAGATTATTATTGTGTTCAATTAATTTTATATATGATATTTTCTTCTAAGGGATATAATAAAATATTTTCTTTGTAAATATAACATGATATCTTGATATTTTTAAGAATCTAAGAAATTATCTGTGTAAAAAATGAAACTATTGATATTTTACATATTTATTGTTTATTAAATTATTTAAAAATAATAATACATATTTAAAAACAAAAAAAGTATAGAATGATATTAAATATTAAAAATTAAAAATTTATTATTTAATTGTCACAAATTAATTGAAAATTACAACCTCTCAATATTATAACAATTATTACATTAGTTAAAACTATAAATAGGATGACTAAGGGATAATTAAAATGATAAGGTTCAAAATATTACGAAAAAACAGTGTAAAATATATTGGTTGATGATATTACAACCTTATAAAATATATTGTTTGAATATGTGATAGTTTGGTTGTATTTTTTATTATATTGGCAATCTTATAAATTAATATTTTTATAAAATACAAAGGTAACCTCACCTCAATTGTAAAAGGGAACCTCCTACCTCACTTATTCAAAACGAATTGAGCATTTGATCTCTGTAATCCCCTTCCCATTTCCATTATCAATACCCCCTAACACATTTTTCATGTACTAGTATTCTGAAAAGACCTACTATAGTTCCCTTAATAGGATATTTAGAGGGATCTCGTGGAAAAAGAGGCAACCTACTTTTACAAATATCTCAAGATCGTTTCTTCTTGTACATCATTATTCATTTATTTTTTCAATTTTATATTTAGAACTCCAATATCACATATATGTGTATATTTTATTATTATAATGTAACAATCATATTCCACCTTGTATTCATTCTATAAAAAATAAAATCACTATGTGTGTATATGTACGACCAACCATATCCACATCATAATGTCATCTTCTTTTCACCACCACTTTACATGGATGGGTGAAACAAGGGAGATAATAACTAAATATTATGATTATAACATTATATTTATTATTTAATAATATTTACACCATCCACTTTAATACCATTTTACATTTAATGGAATGATAATGTCGCTCATGCGTTAGTACGACTTACCATCTCCACAATGTGGTGTGACTCAATCAATATGGTCACCCTTGAAGACTGATTATATACTTTAATATAATGAATACTATTATATATAATACATTTATATCATTATGTTAATAAAAAACTGTATTGTATTTCCAAGAACAAGAACTTATAAGATAAAACATTCATATGCATGTAATGCAGTTAACACCCGAAATAAGTGTAATAAGGAAATATTATTATGTGGGTGATAATATGATGATATTTGAAACCATAAATATAAATATGTTTATTTAATATGTTAATAATATTGTATAATCTATTATAATTGATTTTATTATGCTTTCAAAAGAACCTAGGACAAAGGTAATGTATAATTTCACAATCTCATTATTATATGATATTGTTTATATGTAAGTAATTATTGTGGTATATTTTTTATCCATGTCCCTATTACATCAAAAAATATTAAAATTTGTTCTTAAAATTTTTCCACAATTTTTTAATTTAATTTTTAATAATTTTTAATATTTCAGTAAATGGTATCAAATCATTTGTTTATTGTTTTCATATGAGGTGATTATTAAGTTTTCGAGAAAATATAAAAGAAGAATGTTTTATCACTTATACAACATGAACATACATTTATTATTCCATTATTCTATAATGATTATAATATTACCTTACAATATTATAAAGTTATTTTCAGATAATATTTTTTCTTTTTAAATAACATGTCATTTTAAGAAGAGAAAATATTTCCCAAGAAGAATGGATATTTTCCTCAAAAATTATATTCATCTAATATTTAAATTGTTAAATAAGTTTTAATGGAGAAATTTTTCAAGGATTTTATCCCCATTATTATTATGTTTGGAACATATTTATTATGGATAAATATCGATAAAACCCATATCATTCCATGGGTTAATTTGTGATTAAATGATATTTAATAAACCCATTTACTTTCATGGGTTATGATATTATGAATGATTTATGTTCTTCAGGAACATATATGTACCGATTTAATTATTTGATGGTTATGACATATATCCCCTTCTAATGAATTGGGAGAATAACTATATCACATCCGATAGATAAGGATTGAGTAGGAAATGATATCAGTTCAGTAATATTGGGTTGGAATTGGCTTAAAACCTAGTTCAGTAATAAAAGGCAGGAACGAGGAGTGAACAGAGTTTAGTAAAGAAATTTTCCCATTATTACGTTTATTGGATTATTCCGGGGATAACATGTAAAATTTATTCTATGTTTATGTGTATTACATAAATACCATTTCTTATGTTATGCTCTATAGGAATATTTTCTCTAATGAACATATTAGAATAATCACATGATATGATATCATGATCTTTGATATACATAATATAATTTTCATATGTTATGTTTAAGTTCATATGTTTTATTATTATGATATGGTTGAGATATCCCATGTTTACCCTTAAAAGGAATCCAATCTCACCCTTTCTTATATTGTATTTCCCCAGGATATGATGAAAGTTATTATGTAAGTTGGGTCAAATAATTATTATAGATATAAATTAATTGGTGGGATATTATTTATATATTTAGTGAACTAGTTGATTATGATTCCCAGTTTCTACATACACTACCTATAAAGTCCTAGCCTGGATTAGTAATGTAATGTAATTAATATTATACTATTTAGAAAAATTATCAATCTATGAAATTATGGGACATTATAGCTGGTGTCAAAGGAAATGTTTAGCTATCCTTTGGATATTAGGAAGAGAAAATATTTTTAATAACCCAATGAAAATATTTGTGCATACGTTATAATCCTACTGTTTTGGTAATTATCATGAATAACTTGTGATATAACCTAATGTGTCATGAATTGAAATTTTATATGTAATTTCTTATTATTATGTTGTTTTCCCTTTATGATAATTATTTCTCACACTAATGCTTCTTGGTTATAGTAAATGGATGAAACCAGAAGGAACCACATTAATGCAGAATGCGATGAACAATTTAATGATTGACCTCCAATGTTGGAAAACACTATGGGAGTTAAAAAGAAATATTATTTCTATGATCACACAATTTCTTAAATCTATATGTCTTGCAAGGCTTCTAAAAGATCAATGTAGGAAACACCATTCTATTAAATACTTCATGATATAGCGCCCATTTTCTTTCAGTGGATATTCTAATCCACTAGTGGCTAAAAGTGTATTAGTACAACTGATAAGATATTTTCAATTATATAATATTTTGATCATGATAATGTTATCATATAAGTATATCATTTGGAAGGTGAAGTGAAACAATGGTGGAATGTCATCAATAAAATAAGGAAATAAGATGAAATTGAATCTATGGAATTTTATGAGTTCAAGAAATTATTTTTCATTAACTACAATACAATTATTCTTCTTATGAATTTGGAGAAAGAGATCCATGGGACTCAAAAAAAAGAATGATGAATCATTTTGATCCTACAATGGAAATTTTTAAAGGACATGAAATTTATTTTTCAGGAATTATCATCCAACCTAAGAGTAAGGTTGATTAATTTTTTAGTGGATTAAAACTGTGTCTCCTAATAGAACTAAAAATATGGGACGTTAATAAATGAGAGGAAATTGTTTTATGTGATCTCAATGTTTTGATGGATATTGGATTTATGTATTAGTGTTATGGTTTTGATAGTATGAGAAAAATAGAATTCAAAGGAAAATAAAAAATCCAATTTGATAAGTGGATGGAATTTCCTTTCAGAATAGAGTGAAGAATGAAATATAGATGAAAATGTGTATATTGGACATGTAAATGTTTTTTGTTCAATACAGATGGAATATAGGACATTGACTACTGATGTGATGGAAAAAATATAGCTAGTGATTTAAAAAATTAAAAGTATACACAAAATTCATCTCTAACACTGTAATGTTACAAGTGAATAAAAATGGTGAAATATGACAATCACATCCAAAATCCAAGTTATATCAATTTTGATCAACGTCAATGACCTCTTAAGGAAAAAGACGAAGTCAAATCACATGTGATCACAATTTCTAATGTGGTGTATGATAATAAAGTAGTTAATATTACACTAACCATCCAATAAAAAGTAGAAATTTTTTTATATCATTATATATCCACAAACTAATGTGTTTCTAATAAATTTTATAATAGTATCATTGTTTCACCTCAAAAATATTGTGTGAAGTTAGCTATGAATAGACTTAATGACCAAAACTAGCATCGTATGTTTATAATTCTTCTTTGGTTGTGATTTTTGGGAAAGTACTTCATGTAAATATTTTTCATCCGTCCCTTAGTGTAATTTGATGTGATTATTGATTCCGATTGGATTTACCTTTTTAGATCTCTTATAAATGACCCAGGAAGGAAAGTCACATTTCATAATCTGAATTAATATATGATAGTTTATCATTACAAGGATGAATATTCACTTCTAGTGGAAATATATTCCATTTTTAGTTGTGATTACTATAAATAAAGGTTATTAAACTCATATGGTTGTAGAGAAATTATCAATAAAGGATAAAAATATTGTAATTGAATCTTTTGATGTCTTTACATAAGAATTTATAGGTCTTCCACCAAATCATGAAGTTTAATTTTCAATAGAACTCATTCCTAGTGTTATGCCTATTACAAAAGCTCCAAATAGAACAACCATAATTGATTTTAAAGAATTAATGAATCAACTCCAAGAGAAACATGATAAGGGATTAATAATTAAAAGTTTGTCACCTTGGGGTGTGCCAATTATTTTTGTTATGATGATGGATTGATCCTAAATAATCTGCATTGATTATCAAGAAAATAAAAATATCAGTATCAAAAAAATAAACCCTTACCCGAATTGATGACTCATTTGAACAAATAAATTGAACTCAATAATTTTTACGAATGATCATCGATGTGGTTATCATTAATTTAGGTTTAATAAGGAGGATATACCCAATTTTACATTCCCTACAAGGTATGGACACAATGAATTTGTAGTGATGTCTTTTAGTCTTAATAATTCAACTGGTTTCTATATGTATTTAATGAATAGATTATTTGAAGACTATTGTGACCAATTTATTATCTTCATTATTGACGAAATTATTATTTAATATAAGACCATGTATGTGTATGAAGGTCACTTGCGGATCATACTGAAGCCTGTGATAAAGGATATGATTTATTAAAAATTTACCATGTATGACATTTGGCTTCCGAAATATCTATTTTTGGTCACATAATTTCAAGTAAGGGGACCTATGTGGATCGAGTAAATATGCATGTTATGAAATTTTGTCCTAGACCGATAATGAGAACTGATATCCAAATTTTACATGGTTTGGATGGATATTAATTACTATTTGTGGAATAGTTTTTTTGATTATATAATCCTCATACTATGTGAACATAGAAAGGAGTTAAGTTTATATGGATTGAGGAATGTTAAGATAATTTTAAGGAGATGAGAAGAAGGATTGTCTGTGAATATATGCTCACACTACCCTATAATGGATAATGATATGTGGTCTATAATGAGGATTCCAAAATGGGGATCAGATGTGTTCCCTTGTAAAATTATATGGTTATAGCATATGCACCAAGAAAATTAAAAATCTCTAAGAAAAATTAACCAACACATAATTTTGAGTATGTTTTGGTCATCATTGAATTAATGATATGGATGAATTATCTTTCTAGTAAAAGGTGTGATATATATACTGATCATAAAATTTTAATGAATATTTTCTTTCAAAATAAGATGAGTTACAGCAAAGGATATGGTTGTAGTTGATTAATGATTATGACTATTCAATACAATACCATCCTAGGAAAACAAACACTATGGATGATTATTTGAGTCATAAGGATCACCATAGCCTATCTAATATGAGGATAAAAAAGATCCAATATTTATGGATTTGAAATGGATGGATTTTGAAATTTTCATTGAATGGAGAAATCCAATCTTTTAAACATGAATAATACATTATCTAAACATTTGATGACTAAGGATGTGCATAATTAAGGTGTGTAACTGCAAAAGAAGGTTATAAATGTTATTGAGATCAATCTTTATGGACATTTAATAATGTTTTTTAGGAACTAAGTTTTTATTCCGACCATAAATGAATAAAATGAGAATTGTATGAGGTTAATAGTTCATCGTTGTTTATATCTCCTAAAAGTACAATGATGTATTGAGGCTTCAAGGAGTATTTCTAATGGGATGAAATTAAAAGGGATATTGTGGAACATGATTCTTGATTCATGGTGTGCTATCAAGATAAGGATGAGAGACCGAAGTCTAATGGTATGTTTCAACCATTAACTATACTATAATGGAAATAGAAAAACCTGAACATGGACTATGTCATCTAACTTCCCAAAACATGAAGAAGCCATAATTCCATATGTGGTATAGTTGATCATTATATGAAGATATCACACATCAATGATATCTGACAATTCTTCACTCTTGATCATCATTCGATGATATATTTAATGTTAGTGGGAAGATCTTTAGGAGAAAAAAATTCCATTATACTTAATCAGGGTCAAGAGATTACCTTGACGTTTTGGAGATGTATTCAGAAGTCTATGGATACATATTTATGTTTTTAAAATACTTATCATCCTCAGACAGATTTTCAATCTGAGAAGAGAATTCAAACACTAGATTACATGTTGAGAGATTTCTCTATGTATTTCAATAGTGTTTGGAATAAAAAACCTTTTGTATATTTTT
The DNA here is from genome assembly GCA_963277665.1 of Viscum album. Lineage (NCBI taxonomy): Eukaryota > Viridiplantae > Streptophyta > Magnoliopsida > Santalales > Viscaceae > Viscum > Viscum album. Next base: position 900,847,327 of record OY728138.1, read on the forward strand.
CACACAACAAAAGTTATCATTATGGTATTTAGATAGATCCATATAAATTCCTATGTGAAATGAAATATAGAACTCCAATATGGTAGGATGATGTGGGGTAACTAAATCTATTGGGACCTGATCTTGTTGAGGAAATGGCAGATAAGTTTGGATCTATTCAACCACACATAAAAGAATCTTAGATTTGACACAAAAGATATGCTAACAATAAATGAAAATAAATATATTATTATGTATGTAATAAGGTATTCCATTGAATATCTCCCTAGAAGAGAGTAATGAGATTTCTAAATAAGGCCAAGTAGAGCACTAGATATGTTGGTCCTTTGCAAATTGTTGATCTTGTTGGAATGTTACCATATTGATTTCAATTTCTACTGAATATTTCTAATGTTCAATATGTTATCCATTTATATCTAAAAAAATTACCTAAATGATCCTTCAAATAACATAATCTCGGAGTTTATGCTGCTAGAGTGTGATATTTATTATACCGATCAAACTATAGAGATTCTAGTTAATAGGGAAAAAGTTCTATTAAATAAGGTCACACATTTATTAATGACATATGGAGGATCCACCAATTGAAAAAGCTATGTGGGAAAGTGAGGAAAATATGAGGTAGTGGTATTGTCAATTTTATGTACACAAGGGAAAATTTCATGGGTGAAATTCATTTTAAGGGGTATAGAATGTAACAACCCAATATTTCAATAAATATTTCATTTTAAATAATTTTCACTCTTCAATAAATTTTATTTCACGTAATCATGACGTTAAAAAAACATTGAGAGAGTATAAAATGTAAATCATATCATATCCATTAAATTTGTAGGAATAATGATGAATAACTTTCTTATAAGAATTAGTTGATAATTCATTATTTAATTTTAAACAAAAATATTAACTAATTAGATATTCATATTTTTATAATCCCAAAGACATTTCGTCTTTATAAATTAAATTTATTACAATTAGTTATTGATAATAATGAGATAAATATGATATATATTCAAAAAAATATTTTTGATATTAATCCATTATATTTTATAGGAATATGATAAGAATAAACTTAATTCAATGAATAAAAAGATATATTTTTTAAGAGGATAAATTTTCCACCTTTTAACAGAGAACCCATTTTAAATCTAATTTTTGACACATTTTTAATTTTTATTAACTTGATATTTGAAAGAGATATATAGAAATTTATTTTGGATAAATTATTGGTATTTTTCATGTCTGTATTATGTTGTAGTGAAATAATAATTTTTATTAAAGATAATTTATTTTTCATTAAATGTATTTACACAGTAATAATATGTTTTGAATTAAATTTAAATTTTAATTATTTGATTTTAATTTTTAATAGCACAATTATGGGTTCTAAAAAAGTTTTTATTCTTGATTTTATTATAAAATCATTTTATGTTATCAAATGACATGTTTCATGAAAAACTGGTTTTCATGGAAACTTATAGGTTTTATTCTAAATTAAATTTTGAAAATTTTGTATTTTGAATTATTAAAATTATATTTAGATGGTCTAAAATTATTAAATAAGAACCTTTTATTTTTTCTGTTATGAATAGTAACTCTAAAAATTTTGTTACTATACTATAGGGAAATTTCATTGATTTTGGTTAAAAATACAATTATAAATAATATAAAATGAAACCAAAAATGTAAAAAATTTATTGGATGAATAAAATTATACCCTCAATACAGGAGGTTACAAATTTAGTCGTATAATGGAAACTATTCATGGAAAATTACTTATATAATATTTAAATCAAAGAGAGACAAAAAATGTCACTTTCTCTCTATTTGATATATCTTATGTACACAAATGTGGAAAAAAATATGTAATAATCAAATATCTATTTATCTTCTTTACATAATAAAAAAAGTTTCATTATACTAATTTATTTATAAATTTTTCGGTATATTGAAAAAGTCTAACATACTTTTTATATTTTATATAATGAAAATTCAAAAAAGTAACTTTACTATTTTAATAAATATACCATTTTTAAGAATAAAAAGAATATATAATATATTATAAATATTATTTATAAATAATATATATATATATATATTCATCATGGTATATTATTTTTAAATTTTAGTGATTTTTTTTAATAATTACACAATAGTGATGTGGTAATTATTTTATTAATTGAAATATCGAACTAATTTTATAAAAAATATAAAAATATAAAATTTGAGATAATTATTGTGATAATTGAAATTTATCTATGAAATTTTCCTCTAAGATATATATTAAATATTTTTTATAAATTTAACAGGTTATCTTGTAACTTTTAAAAATATAAGAAATGAATAGTGTCAGAATTGATGTTATTGATATTTAATCAAATTAATGTTTTATTAAATTATTTAAAAGTTACAAATCAACATTAAAAATAATTTTTCTAAATTATGATATTATGATATTATATATTTTGGATATATTATTTAATTTAAATCAAAAAAAAATTATTACAACCGCTTAATATAAAAAATCTGTTACATTATTTAAAATAAAAATAATATATCTAATGGATAATTAAAATTATCCGGTATACATTAATAAAAACACATTTTTAAAAGATATTATTTTATGATAATACAACCTTATACTATCTAATATTTTAATAATTGAAAATTTGGTGTTATTTGGAATGAGATAGATTTAAATTTAAATAACATTTTTACAAATTCCAAAGGTTCTCCCATCATAATTATAAAAATTCACCTCCTCCATCATTTCATCAATACACATTGATACTTAAAACACAAAAATCCTCTACTAATTACCCTTCTAAAAATACCTAGACATATTCTATAGTTTTTGGTCATCTCAAAATACAAAATCGTATGTCCGTAAGTGGAGATCTAGATCGTGATCACCCCTGAAGAGGTAATATCCTTAACTAAAAAAATCAAGATCATTTCATCATATACATTATATTAATATTTTGTTTAAAATATAAATTAATAAATTCAGTATACCTTATATTCTGAAATTATATTATTATTTTGCAATAACCATATTCTTCCCTCTATCTATCCGACAATAAATTTAATCACCACACATGTGTATGTATCGCCTACCGTCTCCACACTGTCATGCAATCTTTTTTTTTCATCACCACATTTCATGGATGTGTGTAATTATGGAAATAATAACATTATATGAAATTTATAACATTATCTTAATTTTTGAATATTATATACACCATCCAATTAAATATAATTTATCAATTAAGGAAATGATATTGTCGGTCGAACGTACGCATGACCTACCATCTCAATGATGTGGTGCGATTAATTCTACATTATCACCATTAATGAATGATTATATAAACATATCCTATAACACCCCATAATGATAAAGGGTTAAATGGATAAATGATATGACTCATGTCAACAAGGTGCATCTTTTTTTTCAGGAGCCTGAATGATTAAAACTCCATAGTTAAGCATTCTTGGACTAGAGTAGTGATCATGATGGGTGACCTTCTGGGACGTTTTCTAGGGTGTGTGTGAGTGAGGAAAAAACACACTAGAAAAGACATGTGTGGGCATGTGGGGAAGTCATTAGCCAGATGACCCGTTCAGGATTGTGGTGGTCCCCAGGGTGGAAACCATGTGTCTATAGGGAAACTGGTGGGCGGAGCCCAGTTGGTACATTTGGTATCAAAGGTGTTACCCAACCATAAGTACAACACACTGTCTGGGTTGAGATGTATGACCCACATTGAGGAAAGTGTTCTATACGGGGGGGGGGGGTGATTGTAACACCACAGAATGATAAAGGGTTAAATGGATAAATTATATGACTCATGTCAACAAGGTGAACCTTCTGTTTTGGAAGCCTGCCTGATTGGAACTCCATAGTTAAGTGTGCTTGACCTGGAGTAGTGATCAAAATGGGAGATCTTCTGGGATGTTTCCCAGGGTGTGTGTGAGTGAGGACAAAGCACATTGGAAATGACATGTGTTGTCCTGGTGGGCGTAGCCCAGTTTTTACATTTGGTATCCAAGGTGGTACCTAGCCTTAAGTATAGCGCACTGCCTAGGTTGAGATGTAGGTCCCACATTGAGGACGGTGTGCTCTAATGGGTGGAGGGTGATTGTAACACCACAGAATGATAAAGTGTTAAATGGATAAATTATATGACTCATGTCAACAAGGTGCATCTTCCTTTTAGGGAGCCTTTCTAATTAGATCTCGAAAGTTAAGTGAGCTTGGCCTAGAGTAGTGATCAAAATGGGTGATCTTCTGGGATGTTTCCCAGGTTGTGTGTGACTGGGGAAAAAGAACACTGTAATGGACATGTGTTGGCCTGTGGGGCAGTCATTAGCTAGATAACATGTTCGGGCTTGTGGTGCTCCCCCGGGTGGGGACCATATGTCTATGAGGAAACTGGTGGATGGAGCCCAGTTCTTACATTTAAACCAACTCCTCTAATACTAATTTGTTAAGAAATAGTGTTAAGGGTACTGAGTTCAGTTTTCAGTTCAGGGAGTCCAGTGTTGGTGCGACGGTTGACATATCCATACACAAGGACCCTAACATCTGATATCTGACTCAGTGCATGAAAACACTGATTGTGTGTGTGTTTTTAACAAGGTTCCCCTTCCTTGTAACACCACATAATGATAATGGGTTAAATGGATAAATGATATGACTCATGTAAATAAGGTGGACCTTACATTTCGAAAGCATGTTTTCTTAGAACTCTACAGTTAAGCGTGCTTGGCCTTGAGTAGTGATCAAGATGGGTGAACTTCTGGATAGTTTCCCAGAGAGTGTGTGAGTGAGAACAAAGCACACTAGAAAGGACATGTGTCGGCCTGTGAAGCAGTCATTATCCAGATGACCCGTTTAGGCTTGTGGTGATCCCCAGGGTTGGGACCACGTGTCTGTGGGGAAATTGGTGGGTGGAGCCCAGTCATTACATTTAAACCAACACACCAAATACCAATTTTTGAAGAAATAGTGTATAGGGTAATGAGTGTATTTTTCAGTTCACAGAGTCCAGGGTTAGTGTGGCGGCCGACATATCCATAAACCAAGACCCTGACATCTGATATCCAACTCAGTGAATGAAAACATTGACTGTGTGCATGTTTTCAAAAGTTCTTTTATGTCAGCTCAGCAGGTATAACTTTTTGACTGTATCCTTAAGTATATCACACTTCCTGGGTTGAGATATAGGGCCCACATTGACGACGGTGTGCTCTAAAGGGGGGGGGGGTTATTTTAACACCACAAAATGATAAAGGGTTAAATGGATAAATGATATGACTCGTGTCAATAAGGTGAACAATCATTTTCGGTAGCCTATCTAATTTGAACTCTAAAGTTAAGCATGCTTGGCCTAGAGTAGTGATCAAGATGGGTGACCTTCTATAAAGTTTGCTAGGGTGTGTGTGAGTGAGGAAAAAGCACACTGGAAAGGACATGGGTTGGCCTGTGGGGCAGTCATTAACCAGAAGACCCATTCGGGCTTGTGGTGGTCCCCATGGTAGGGACCACATGTCTGTGGGGAAACTGGTGCATGGAGCGAAGTTGTTACATTGAAAAACATTCTTCTGATACAAATTTGGGAAGCAATAGTGTTAAGGTTAATGAGTGTGGTTTTCAGTTCAAGGAGTCTATTGTTGGTGCAGCGTCCGATATATCCATACACTATGACCTTGACATCTGATATCCAACTTAGTGTCTGAAAACACTGATTGTGTGAGTATTTTTTAAAATTTTTCTTTATGTTATCTCACAAGGTCATATCACTAGGTATAAATTCTTTACCGTAGAAAAACTGTTTATTTTTAGGATTCCTGCATGTAGATAGCCAGCTTTAGTTCTGAGTGTTTTACGCACTGACAACCCACCAAGCGACGAGGCCTCGGTGCATGGACCTCTTTCAGTAGAGGAACCAGCAGAGTTACCAATGATGCTCTTACCCATTGGGCCACTGATGCCACTAGCCCCAACATAAAAGGGTTCGCACCGCATGAGTGTGTTTCCCAAGATCCTGTGCTAGAGGCCACCTTGGTTCAGGGGTGAGTCAGATCCACATGTGGCTGAGGATTGGAAGGAGGTTGTGGTGAGAGTCTTACGATTGGTAGGGACACCAACCGATATCATGGTGATTCTCACTACCATCCTTCTATAGGAAGAAACAAGAAGATATGGAGCTTGATTCTCCATGTTCACGATGAGGTGATGCTTCTCTAGGAAGACTTCGAGAGCCTGTTTTAGGCAAAACTTGTCCTAGTGACTCTTCACACAGTGCATATACAAGAGCTTCTTCATCTGAAACAGGGAAGCGTGACTGTGGCTTAGTAATCAGTGAGGCTCACTGACCTCTCACGTTGCTCCACTGATATGGTGCGGGACCCAATCTTTAGGGCCCGTGCCTTCAAAAGGGGCCCAGGGTAGGTGTCAAGGGGGGAAAAGCACACTGGAAAGGACATGTGTTGGCCCGTGAGGTAGTCATTAGCCAGATGACCCGTTCAGGCTTGTGGTAATCCCCAGGTTGGGGACCACGTGTGTTCAGGGAAACTAGTGGATGGAGCCAAGTTGTTACATTTAAACCAACTCTTCTGATACCAATTTGTGAAGCAATAGTGGTAAGGGTAATTAGTGTGGTTTTTAGTTCAGGGTGTCCAATGTAGGTGTGGAGAACGATATATCCATACAACAGGACCCTGACATCGGATATCTGACTAGGTACATGAAAACACTGATTACGTGCGTGTTTTTCAAAAGTTTCCTTTATGTCAGCTAACTCGATCAGATCACCAGGTATAACTTTTTGACCATAGCACACCTGTTTCTTTTCAAGATTCCTATACGCAGATAGCCAGCTAGAGTTCTGAAAGTTTTACGCACTGATAGCCCACCGAGCGACGAGGCCTCGTTGCATTCCCCTCTTCCAGTAGAGGCACCCGCAGAGGCACCAACGATTTTCTTACCAATTGGGACACTGATGCCACCAGCCCCAGTAGTAGAGGGTTCTCGCCTCTTGAGTGCGTTTACAAAGTTCCAACACTAGAGGCCACCCAGGTTCAGGGGAGAGTCGGATCCACAAGATGTTGAGGATTGGAAAGAGGCTGTGGTGAGAGTCTTCAGATTGGTAGGGACACCAACCGATCTCATGGTGATTCTCACCGCCAGTAATCTATAGGCAGCGGCAGGCAGTTTGTGGAACTTGTTGCTCCAGGTTCACGATGAGGTGACACTTTTTTTGGCAGACTTCGAGAGCCTGTTTCGGGTAGATTTTGTCCCACCGACTCTTCACGTAGTGCGCATACAAGAGCTTCTTCATCTATAGTAGGGAAGAATGACTGTAGCTCGGTACTCATTGAGGCTCACTGACTTCTCAAGTTACTCGACTAATATTGTGCATGACCCATTATTTAGGGCCTGGACCTTTGAGAAGGGTCTTCGGCTATTGATCTAGGCTTTGATGATCTCACCCATCATTCTAACACAGGTGGGCTGTTAGAGAGAGCCCTCTTGGTGGAGAGTTTCCTTACCGAGGAATCACCAACAGTGACACCCACTACTTTTTGTCACATAGCAGAGTCTTCTATAGCTAGTAGCAGATAGATGTCGCAGATATCCAAGAGGAAAATACCTATAGGTGGACGACCGCATGACTCAGGATCGGTTGTGCGAGGCACACGAAGCGGATCTAGTCCTGCCAAGATCGTGATTTATTTCTCATGTGACATGCATGGTCACATGGATCATGACTATCTAACATGTTGTACGAATGATCAGAATATGTTCAAAGGACTTCCCATGTACAAACAGAGGTTCGATCGAGGTGGTCCACTGGGAGCAAGCGGACGTGGTAGGGGAGCTGGTTGTGCAGTTGATAGTGGGCAAAGATTAGAGATATTTCTGCCACCACCACCAGGAGGTCCACCCCCGACCATAGGGAGTAGGTGGACAAGGGAGATCTCAGCTCCAGGAAGCTAAGGATTATGATCACGGTGTTCCAAAGATTATTCGACGTACGAACTGTGTCTACTCCATCATAGCTGCAAAATATATAGACAAAGGTGAAAGTCATTCTTTTATTTCCACTTCCCTCATTCGGAGATCGGAGATTTCAACAAAGCAGTTGGCTCGATATTTATTTCTAGAGACTCCAACAAGAAAAGATTCTATGATTAAACACTGTTTCCGGTAGTGTGAGCTTATTCTAGGAGGCCAGAGCTTTGGCTATGATCTCTTAGCAGTAGTGTCGAGGCCTTACGACGTTATCTTGGTTATGGACTAGTTATCTATAGTCCATGCTTAGATAGAATATATTAGGTTCAAAGTGTGATGTGTCTAGATAGATGGGACTGGGTTTAACTTCACCGGTGAGAAAGGAGCCTTTGCAGTACAAGATGGAATTTCCCGGAGGAGGGTGCAGCTGATTACTCATCATTAGACTAGCCTTATCCTCATAGAGTTTGAAGTTGGGAGTTTGAGTTATCTTGTAGTAGTGTACCGGTACGCGGATGTTTTCCTTGATGATGTACCAGGTCTACCTCATCATAGAGGGGTGGAATTTTACATTGACTTGTACCTCGGGACGACACCGATATCTACAACAGTGTATCAGATGGATCCCGCAGAGGTTCGTGAGTTGTGGGTACAAATAGAGGACTTATAGGGGAAGGGTTTCATCCAAACCAGTATTTCAACTTAGGCATCCCTGATTCTGTTTTCCAAGAAGGCAGATGGGAGCTTGAGGCTTTTTGCCAACTATCGGCGCCTGAACCAGGTGTTGGTGAAGAACAAGTACCCACTCCTGAGGATTGACGACCTCTTTGATCAGCTGAAGAGAGCACGGTGGATATCGAAGAAAAACCTCAGATCATGCTATCACCAGCTCAGAGTGTGGGATGAGGATGTGTAGTAGATGACTTTAAAATGTCGGTACGACCATTATGAGTTCTTGGTTATGCCATTTGGTGTATCCGACACTCTATTAGTGTTCATGGGGCTCATGAACATGATCTTCCAGCCGTACCTTGATCACTTCATAGTAGTCTTCTTCGATGACATTTTTATCTACTCAAATACTAAGGAGGATCATTCCTATCAATTGCAAGTAGTACATGACACACTCCAAGAGCACAAGATTTATGGTAATCTCTCAAAGTCCCAGTTCTAGATTAGAGAGGTTCAATTTTTAGGACATGTCATATCAGAGGCTGGAGTTGCAGTAGATCCAGCGAACATTGAGGCAGTATATGCTTGGGACCCACCCTGGAGTGTGATAGATGTACGAAGTTTCATGGGTTTGTCTTGATAATATCAGAGATTTGTGCTATCATTATCTAGAGTTACAACACCACAACCAGCCTTAACAAAGATGGGGAAACCCTTTCTGTGGTTGGAGAGATGCCGGCATAGATTTCCGAAGCTGGGGTAGAGGGTGACTAGTGCTCCCATATTGAGGCTTCCAGAGGAAGGCGAAGGGTATGTAGTCTACTGTGACACTTCAAGGACAGAGATCAGATGTGTCCTGATATAGGAGCTAGCAGTGATCACATATGGTTCTCGGCAGCAGAGACAACATGAACAGAACTACACTACCCCTGACCTGGAATTAGAAGCAGTGGTCTTCGCCATGATGATGTGGCAATACTATCTGATGGGAGGGCATTTTACAGTTTACTCTGTTCACAAGAGTCCCAGATATATCTTCCCTGAGAAGGACCTGAACCTGAGACAATGGCATTGGATTTAGTTCCTCCATGACTATGAGTTCGAGATAGTTTATACTCTTGGAATGATGAACGTTGTTGCATATGCACTCAGTAGGAGGTCTAGTATACCGATGCCAGTTGATGTGACAGAGCTGCTTACTTCATTATAGAAATCCTTTTGGATTGAGATGGAGAATATTTTCTTAAGTATATTTCAATCACACCTCAACTTCATCAACGAGTTAGGTAGGTGCAGTGTAGGGAAACTGACTACGAGGCTCGACGTGCTTAAATATCCATAGGGCAGACACTTGATAAATTTTTTTAAGGTGGGGAGCATGTCATTTTTTTAGGGGATGTACCATGGTTCCAATGTCACTTTAAGAGGAACTATTGAGGGAGTTCCCCACATCCCCTATAGAGGTTTATTCAGGATTGGAAAAGATGTACTAGGATCTGGGAGGACTGCAATGGTTGTCGGGAATCAAGAAAGAAGTTGCAAAGTTTGTCTCTCGATGCCTCACTTGTCAGCAAGTGAAGGTAGAGAATCAGGTACTAGTAGGCTTGGAACAACCTTTAGAGCTCCCAGAGTGGGTGTGGAATGTGATATCCATGAACTACATGACAGGTCTTCCACATACATCCAGGGGAAATGACTCTATCTGGGTGATCATAGACCAGCACACTAAGTCGGCACACTTATTACTAATCAGAGAGCATGGTTCAGTAGATATCATGATAAACATTTATGTGCAAGATATTGTGCGGCTACATGGATTAACTTTGACAATTTTCTCTGATTGTGGTAAAATATTTACTTATCATCTATGGAAGGGGTTGTAGGAGGCTTTCGGGATGCAGCTTCATTTGAGCACCTCCTTCCATCTGTAGAAGGATGGTCAGACTGAGCAGACAATTTAGACCCTCAAGGACATACTACGTGCTTGTTTACATGACTTAGGTCGTAGCTGGGAGGATCACTTTTCTTTGTTGGAGTTTTCATAAAACAATATCTCTCACTCTACCATAGTGATAGGACCTTTCGACACATTATACGGGCAACCATGCAGATCACCTTTGTGCTAGGATGACCAATGGGAGTCAGCACTCATAGGACCAGAGATGGTATGGGCTACATCTAAGAAGGTGTAGATCATCCATTAGAAGATGAAGACTGCATAGAGTCGGCATAAATCGTATACCAATAGGAGACATAGACCTTTAGAGTGTGAGGATGGTGACCACATTTTTCTACGGGTCTCACCTCGACTTGGTTTGTAGAAATTTTCCCGATGTGGAATGTTATCTACAAGGTTTATTAGACTCTTTTTTGCCCTAACTAGAGTTGGTGAGGTGGCATAGAACTTATCTCTTCCACCACAGTCACACCGGGTGCATGATGTCTTCCACGTATCCCAGCTGAGGAGACACTACTACAACAACGGGCAAGGGAAGTGCCCTCTTATATCAGCGCTAAAGAAGCGCTGAAAAAACGACCCTTTGTTAGTGCTAGAAAAGCACTGATAAATACTCTCTGTATCCACACTAAAATTTGAGTGCTGATATAGGAATGATTTATCAGCAATTTTTTTAGCGCTGAAAAATTCTACCATTATCAGTGCTAAAAAAGCGCTGATAAAGGTAGTCTTTATCAGCACTTTGTTAGCTTTGATGAAACCTTAGTAAATTATTTTTATAAATTTAGTCTCACAGTGCCCTCATTTTATCGTGACCTAAAGCTCTCGCAGTACTAGAACCGTGCGACTCCCCTCTGCCACCCACTGAGTTCTCATTGACAGACCTCTACCGCCCTAGCTTCTCTTTGCCGGACCTCCACCGCCCTCACTTCTCATTTCCAGACCTCCACTGCCCTCGATTCTCATTGTCGGACCTCCACAGCCCACAACTTCCTCATCGGTTTGCTGGACCTCCACCGCCCGCAATGCCCTGCTTCTCGTTGCCAGACCTCCGCCGCCCGCAACGCCCTCTTTAGTTTTCCGGACCTCCGCAAGCCGCAACACCGTCATCGGTGTGCTGGACCTCCCTTTTAGGCATGTTTTCCAAATATTTTTTTTTATATTGTTCTTTTTGTTGGTTGAATCATTGATGGATATTGATTGTGTTATTTAATTTGGATTCATTGGTATTTTTTGGGTGTACCTTTCCTTAGGTTTCAAATTATACTCATAGTGGTTCCTCATTGTTAGTGGTTTTAGTCTCTTTTTTGGGTGAAGGGATGTGTTCTTAGTATATTTCCATCTTATGACCCACCATTTTAGTGAAAATTTAAATGTTTGGGTGACCTATGCTAGGTCTCTAGACATTATTGGGATTTTCTCCCTTCTTAGTGATATTGACATGTCATTTGGAGATGTATTATGTTCATGGGGGATATACATTAAAGGTTCTTGGGAATATTGGTTATCTGTTCATTTTAGTTTTTTTATAGTAGTCCTCTATTCTGTGAATCTTTCCATTTGACCCTCTATCCCAAGGTGAAACACCCTCCCTTTCTCTCTTCCCTTAGGCTCCATTTTTAGGGTGATTTGGCCTTTTATCTACAAGGAATCTCTATTTAAGAATCTCATATTCTCTTTTATTCTCCTTTCGTTGTCACTAATTTTTTCTCTATTGGGTTATTTTTCTATAGAATGGGTATTGACCTAGGTTGTCTTTAATCTCATTTATTTGGGTTAAATATTTATGGTTATGGTGTTTAAATGCATCCTTAGGGCCTTTCCTTAGTTCAGTTGGAGGTTTGATTCTGGTTTTGTGAATATATCAAGAAATAGGTAGGTTCTTCTATTATTTGACATTGTTTTAGGTGTTTAATATGATTTTTTGGTTCTAAAATGTTTTTATAAATTGTTTGGGTTGTGGGAAACATGTTTTCCAATTTTTTTCTTATGCGTAAGGGTTTGATAATGATTTGACTATTGTAAAGGGTTGTTTTTCACGTGTGTTTCTATTATTGGAATTGTGATTGTATAAAATAGATATAATTTTATATAGGGGGTGGAATTGAGCACAATAGAATCCTAGTTATCTAGGTGGGTATACTAGGTCTAGTATATTAGGTGAATTAGGCCGGCCGATGATTGGTCTCCTTAATAAGGATATTCATAACAACACTAATTAAACATTCATGTTCTCGGGGTTGGAGGCTCAAATAGGACCTTCATGGCTAAGAGATGTGATCACAAAGAGTACGAGGATCCTGGGACCCTAGTAACCATAATACCTTAGAGATTTTCTATAGTGCTCATACTGTTCTTACCATTATCTTGTCTCATTTACTATCTGTTTAATTTAAAAGAATGTTTTATTTAAATTGTATCTACCTTTTTCTTAAAAAATAACATGTTAATGTTTATCATTATTTCATTACATGGAATCTATTTTTGTTGTGTCCTACTAGGTATGTTGGCTTACACCTTATATACACCCTCATGTTTATCTTGACCTTATTTTGTTTTTCCCAGTTAAAGGCAAGGTTCCTTTGGTGGTAATGGTGGATATATATGCTAGTAGTTCCCCTTTTGGTGACTATTATTTGTTGTGGAAAGGGGATGTTGACCCTCATGATTCATGGAGGCTTGGATGTATTGTTGGTTCCCTTACTTTTTTTTTGTTATTTTGGTGTTGGTTGAAATTGTTAAATTCTTCTCCCCTATTGCAGTGTTATCTTTTGGTATATTATATTGTCAAATTTTGTTAGGATATGTTGTTTGATTATTATGTAATATTTGTGGTTTTTACATGAAAAAACCATTCTCAAAGGTGTTACACAATTCCTAGGCACTAGTTACAACCCATGGGGATTGGTAATTCTCTTTGGACCTCCACACGAGTTGGGTCAGGTGTCAAGTGGGATGGCAACCTGGCCTAGTTCATGACAAGAAGTCTACACCATAGTATGGTTGTCTAAATCCTTTCTGTACCGTGTCCATGTGAGGATGCAACATGGTATCTTTCTTTATAGTCTTAAATTCCATGAGACCCATTTTATATTATTTTTTCTCCTACTCAACACTCAATTGAAATCATGATTCTTTAATTCTTAGAAGAGTAATTTTAACTCCTCTAAACTCTCTTCATCTCAGATAGAAGCTCCTGTGGATGTGTTTGGTTTCTCTATGATAAGGGGATCTCTCAACGATTGTAAATCCTCTATCTCCTTATAGAGTGATAGATCTTCTTCTTTTTAGTGAATCTAATATTCTTTTATATGAATCATGATTATAGGTTAGACTACTTGATATTCTTATAAGGAAGTGGTTCTCTTCCATAGTATTTGGAAGTCTTGTTTTGTGTACTTGAACCATAAATACTAATATTTGGGATTCAAATAGGATAAATATGAATATTTATTGGATGGATTCTAATCGTTTAACAATAGAATACGAGAACAGAGTGAAAGAGTTCATCATGTTTGCAAAGGATCACACATAGAATCCTTCTCAAATCCTTTGTCCATGTTTATGTTGTTATTATTATATACTACTTACTCCAGAGGAGTTGGAAGAACATTTTATATGTCATGAAATAGATTGGAGTTATAAATGTTGGAATAAACATGGAGAAAAAGCGAATGTAGCTACTGGCTGGGATAAAACTGCGTTTTATGGATCGTTAGATATGAATACAAATATGGATAATAAAGAAGACTGTATGGAGGATGTGATTACATATGTAAATGATGATAAAGATCATATTGAAAAAATGACAATGACAATTCAAGATGAACTCTGTGATTTCCCAAAATTGATTGAGAAGTTAAAGAGTTGTGCAAAGACGCCATTGTATGTTGCTTGCAATAAGTATACAACATTGTCAGTTGTAATGAAGTTGTATAAATTTAAAGCAGGAAACAGATGGAGTGAAGTCATATTTATGGAACTACTTTCTCTCTTGAATGACATGCTCCCGAATGATAATGATCTCCCAAGACGGACATATGAAGCTAGACGAATACTACTCTTGATGGGAATGATTTTTGAAAGCATACATGCCTACCCCAAAGCCATTATATTATTTCTTAATGAGAAAAAATCACTTATAGAATTCCCAAAATGTGGTGCTTCTCGATACAAGAAAGATAAATCCAAACCTACAAAAGTTGTATGGTACTTTCCAATTATTCCAAGGTTTAGGAATCTATATGAAAGTGAAGAAACTGCAAGACAATTGTCATGGAATGTAGATAAAAGTAATAAAGATGTATTATTACATCATCCGGCCGACTCTCTCAATGGATGAAAATTGATCATGAGTATCGTGAATTTGGAAAAGATCCGAGAAACCTTCGTCTTGTGTTATATACAGATAGAGTGAATCCTTTTAGTTTTCAAACCAGAACTCATTGTACATGGCATGTTATGTTGGTAAACTATAACTTGCCACCCTGGTTATGCATGAAGCAGAAATTCATCATGTTATCTATTCTTATATCAGGACCAAAACAAATAGGTAACGATATTGATGTTTATATGGATCCTTGGATCGAGGATTTAAAGTTATTGTGGGACTCAGGTGTAATGTTTTATGATGATTTTAAAAGTGAATACTTCACGTTGAGAGTGATGTTGTATGGGACAATAAATGATTTCCCTGCTTAAGGAAATTTGTCAGGCTATAGCATTAAAGTAACACAAGGGTGTCCCGTGTGGGAAGAAGATACAGAATCAATTAGGTTGAAACATTCATCAAAATCAATGTTTGTAAGAAATTGTATATTTCTACCTCATCGGCATAAATACCGATCTTGGACGACATCATTCAATGGAAGTTCAGAAAAATGTGCAACACCATCTCCACTAATAGGTGATCAGCTATTTGAGAAAGTAAAATATCTGAACACTATTTTTGGTAAACCATTTCTAAAAAACCTTACGAAAATCGGTTGGAAAAAGAGATCAGTTTTTTTTGAATTACCATACTGGAATTGTTTGTACTTCAGACCTTTTCTTTGATGTGATGCATGTGGAAAAAAATTTATGTGATAGTGTTATCGGAATGTTGCTAAATACCCCTGGAAAAACAAAATATGGAATTAAGGAAACATTGTACATGTTTTAAATGGGAATACGAGAAGAGTTGGATCTCATTAAGGGTGAAAATCAAATGTTTCTTCCTCCAGCTGCTTATACTCTTTCTATGGCGTAGAGATATCAGTTTTGAAACTTCTTCAATGATGTAAAGGTTCCAGAGGGGTACTCAAAAAATATCAAGAACATTGTTTCAATGAATTATTTGAAGTTAAAAGGTTTAAAATCACATGATTCCCATGTTTTAATGAAATATCTAATTCCTATATCTTAACGTTGCAATTTTTCCAAGAATGTTCATCATA
Source organism: Viscum album (assembly GCA_963277665.1). Classification (NCBI taxonomy): domain Eukaryota; kingdom Viridiplantae; phylum Streptophyta; class Magnoliopsida; order Santalales; family Viscaceae; genus Viscum; species Viscum album. Next base: position 900,863,408 of record OY728138.1, read on the forward strand.
CGTTAACAAAACATTGTTTCTTTTTCAAAGCTATATGTAGAAAAGTTTTAGACCCGGGGAAATTTCCAGCTACGGAAAAAGAAATTGTTATCATATTATGTGAATTAGAAATGTTCTTCCCGCCAACATTCTTTCATATGATGGTTCGTTTGATGATTCACTTGGTGAGAGAGATTCGACTTTTTGGTCCTGTGCACTATAGATGGATGTATCATGATGAACGATATATGAAGATTTTGAAAGGTTATGTCAATAATCGAAGTCGGCCAAAGGGTTTTATGGTGGAGCAATATATTGTTGAGGAAGCCGTTGAATTTTTTACTGAATACCTATCTGATGTGGAAAGCATTGGTCTCCCAAAATCTCGTCACACTGGACACATTAAGGGTGAGGGAATTTATGGAAGGGAATTATGTCAATAAGTATACAGATCGGGAGCAGGCTCATATTTATGTTTTGCATAACAGTTGGGAGGTTGCTCCATATATTGAAACTCAAAAAGAAATTCTTAGGCAGTTGAATCCATCGAGGTCTGAAAAATAGTTATCAGATACACATAATCACTAGTTTATAGGATGGTTTCGGGACCATATTTTTAAGCAGTTGGATGAAAATCTGAATTCAATTTTAGAATGGCTTCGATGGATTGATTCTGGACCAAGTGTGTATGTATTATCTTACTATGGTTATGTAATTAATGGTTATACATTCTCTATAGATGATCATGATGAAGATAGTACCATGTAAAATAGTGGAGTTACACTAGTGGATGAAGCGATGCATGTTTCTGGTAGTATGGAAATAAATCTAATTTATGGAAATATGTCATACTTTTGAATTATCAAACTAATATGGCAGTTGGATTATACGACATTCCAATTGCCTCTTTTTCAATGAAAATGGATTTATAAAAATAGTGGTGTTAAAATAGATGAATGGGGATTTGTGAAAGTTGATTTTAGTAAAGAAGGGTATAAAGACTAATTGTTTATAATGGCATCACAAGAGGTACATGTTTTTTATGTTCCAAATCCTGCAAACCGAAAGTGGTTGATTGTTCTGTTATCGTCCAAAAATACTGAAGGTTTTGATGAAAATTTAGTTGAGGGTGATCCTTTTAGTGGTATGTCGCAATCATTTCGGAACTGTCCCAATGCAGATGATGTTTTGTATGTTAGAGGAGACCACAATGAAGGGATTTTGATAGTCGATAGAGGTGTAAAATCACTTCAACCATTGAAAAAAGGAAAGATAGTTCAGTAAACATGTTATATTTTGTTTGTAATATAGATCTTATTATCTCATGTTATTAGCTTTTCATTACTAAATTTATGTAATCCGAATTAACTGTTCAATCAATTTTGCAGATAATGAATTCTGCACATTCTGCTGCTCCTATCCTTGAGGCTGAACAAGTCTCTCAAGCTGTTGCTACTGCGGCTACTGCTGCTCCTGCAACTCATGCTGCTGATGCTGTTGCTCCTGCTGTGGCTCTTGTGGCTCCTACTGCTCCTCCTGTTGCAGCTCCTACTGCTCTTAGTGTTTAGGTTCAACAACCATCGACACATACCATTGATACCATTCAAGATGAACACATAGATGATGTTGATATCGACGAAATGGCCGGGAATGAAGGACCGATGTCGTAGAAAACATAGGTGCATCATAGTTTGACGGTGTTAACCAAAATTATTAAGGCGAAAAGAAAAGGCATAAAATTTGCAGTCAGATGGAATGCACGAGGCCAACATGTGAATCCCAACAAGGCTATGTTCAGCAGCTACATTGGTGTTGTCACTCGGAAATGCGTGCAGATTGACATAGATTCATGGCACCATGTTGTGTCCGGGCTGAAGGCTATGATCTGGGAAGAAATTACGGTAAAATTATGAATTTATTTATTCAATTTACTAGAAAATAAAATAATGAAACAATGACTTACTCTTCTCAATATCTTGTAGAGTACATTTATAATAGACGATTCTCACAAAGATTATGTACTAAGGCTTGCAGAAATGATTCCTCGAGGTTTTCACACTATTTTAACAAAATGTCACCTGAAATATTCTAAAGGTAATATAAACTCGCACCCACCCATTGTCTACCCTCACCTGATATCCCTAGAAGCATGGGATGAATTTATTGGCCGTCTTGGGGATGAGAAGTTTCAAGTACATTGTGGGTGATAATACTTTGTTTGAGGATACCTTTATTCATCACGTTGATTGTCAATATTTCATTTATGAATTAGAAACTATGTACTAAAAATAAGGAATGTGCATCAAAACCAAAATACCCCTATCATAATGCAACGATGTGGTACGCTTCATTTGAAAAGAAAATTGTATGTATTTCAAATTTACAGTATTATTGTTAGGGGCCAATAAACAACATCATAATTATCTTTCTATGTTTATATGTAGATTGATGAGTCTAAAACCAAATGCACTTCCATCCCACATCATGTGCTATGGAAGGAGGAACATGTGAACAAAGAAGGGAAGTCAGTAGATGAGAACCCATAGAAAGTGTGGGAAATATGTGTAAGTATGACACGACGATAAAAAGATTTGTTTAAAACTTCTATTACTTAAAAATAATTAGTTATTTTCCTATATCCGACAGTCACAAGAATCAGCTACTCCTGTAGCAGATACAGACCTATTATCGACAACTTTGAAGCAGCCAAAAAAATACGATCGTGTAAGAGGTGCAGGGTTTGGGGTGACACCCCGAGTATATTTTGAGCAGAACAAAAAAATGGATGATACATATGCAAAATTGAATAAATGAGCGAAAAAATAGAAACCCCTGAAGAATGATTGCAATGGCAGGGAGAGTTGATCGAAACTTTAATGGGTGGGAATCAAAGGGTAGACACAACTCAGGAACAACCAGCGCATGAACATCCCACCCCACCCCCACCAGCTTTGAGGCAAGCCATTCACCTCAATGAACTGTCTTAGTCATGGTAATCAATATTTAAATAGTTTCTCCCATGAAATGTGAATCAGAAAAACACTGATAAGTTTTCTGTACTAATCTTCTACAGGGTGATACTGATTGTGATTTATATCTTTCAATACCCACCTATCACCTTGTAGCGAGGGATACAATGTTCAATATCCCAGATGCCACACTGCATAATAGACCACTTCCAAAAGATCATCTGAAAGTGACGATTACTATAGCTCATGATCCAAATGCAGAGCTACCTATTCCACGTGATGACAATGATATTCATACGGTCAGAAAGGCTATTGGGCATTCATTTCATGGTCATCACAACATGTAAGTGTACATGCAGACAAAGAGGTATTTATTTCCTTTTTTATCAAGCTAAACCCTTAACAATTAATAAAAAAAGCATCTAAACCAATTATTGTTGTTATAGACGGAGAAAGGGAAGGGGGTGACAAACGTCAGCTCAAAACCATCTAAACTATCGACCAACCGATCCTAAAGAGATACTGAAAGAACAATAACACGATATGTTCTCTATCCACATTTAATAGCATTGAAGACTCATGTGGATATGAATCTAAAAGATGGTAGTAGTCATATAGTGGTTTTCGAAGAGAATATATACGGAGAGGAAAGTCAAGATTTCGTTGCTGCTAAAAATGTAAATGAAATCCTTAAAAACGGTTGACTAGGCTTCACAATTGTAAATGTATATATGAGGCATGTTTCCATGAATTGATTTTCTAAAAGCTGATCTAATGAGAAAATTACGACTAAATGCATTTTATATTGTTGACAGACGCATTTATGAGAAACAGTTAAAGGAATTTTCCCATGAACAAAGATTTGGTCTCATTAGTACTCATATCACATAAACACACCTAACAAAAATAGAGCCATCAAAAAGGGATTCAATAGTGAACGACTTGTTGAAAACATTTGAAAGCAAGATTACAGATGACAGACTTTTCCTAATACCAACCATGCAGGGGTAATACTCTATGATTAAAGAATATCAATTATATTTTCAGTTATTTTATTACATATTCCTTTTTGTGTATTTTGGAAACATTGGTTGCTAATTGCGGTGAACTAGGATACTCCGAAGATATTTTTTCTGGATTCAAAGCAAGGATATCCATCAAACCGACCACACATGATGGAGTTTGTGAATCTGTAAGACACTACATCTTATGTTTTAGGTCTTAAAATAAAGTAATATAATTTATATTATCATTTAATGAGGATTATGTTATGATAGGGCAGTGTATCATTATCATATAAAAAAGGAATGAGGGCAGGGGCTAAGCATAGGGAGGCGAGCAAGTACTACGTCTGGACAAATATCAGGGTATATATAATAAAATTTCACTATCCAAACACATCTCAACACAAGATACTTATTCTCCTAATGAACAATTTTTTTGCAGTGTTCAAAACAAAAAAACGATAATGATTGCGGATATTAGGTTTGTAAATTTATGAACGAGATCATTTTTCATCAGCAAACAAGCATCCCAAAAAAGGTACTTTCAAAAACAACTACTAGTTCATTTAAGTTTCTTATTAATTATTTATTGTTATATTTTGAAGTACTACTCTAACTGCTGAAAAGCCTCATACTCACAAGATTATATAAATGTGTTCCAAATTGAGTGGGCTGCATACATGATGGAATATTGTACACAAATACAATAAAGATCTGACTTGGGGACATGTACATTTGGTGGTCATTTTTGAGAGGGGTTAAGGGGATCAAAAGATGAAACATTGTTGTATGTAAATGTTCGTAGGAAAAATTTAATTGTTATTATATATAACATCCTTTCTCAAATGAGTCTTTTTCCCATTTTAACAGACGATATGCACCATCAACATGCCAGAATGCTGAACCACTCAAAGGGTCTCTTTTTTGTTTAAAATAGAAACCATTTTAATTGAAAAAAACAACTGACCTATGGAAATCTGAACAAACGCATTCGGATTGTGTTGATAATTTATTAGAATTACCCACTATTCCTTTTTGATGTGTAAGAGTCAACCCCACCTCAACCCGAGGCATAGTGTGTCCGGTACCACTCAAATGGTCTCCATTTTGTTTAAAATGGATACGATTTTATGTGAAAACAACAAATGACCAACAGAAATTCGACAAAACACATTCAGATTGTGTAGATCTGTTAGGAGAACGATCCAATGTTCCTTTGTGACGTGTATGAGTCATCCCCGCCTCAATCCGAGGCACGGTGTGGCTGCTATCACTCAAAGAGTCTCTTTTTTGTTTAAAATGGACACAATTTTAATTGAAAACAACAACTGACTAATGAAAATCTGACCAAACACATTCTGATTACCTTGATATTTTAAAAGAACGATCAACGGGTACTTGGTGATGTGTAAGAGTCCACCCCTCCTCAATCCGAGCCACGATGTGGCTGGTACCACTCAAAGGGTCTCTATTTTGTTTAAAATGGAAACAATTTTAATTGAAAAAAAACTGACCTATGGAAATTCAACCAAACGCATTTGGATTGCCTTGATCCATTACGCTAATGATCCATGGGTCCTTGGTGACGTGTAAGAGTCAACCCCAATTCAATCCGAGGCATGGTGTGGCCGGTACCACTCAAAGTGTCTCTCTTTTATTTAAAATGGACACCATTTTAAGTGAAAACAACAACTGACCTACAGAAATGTGACCAAACGCATTCAGATTGCCTTTATCATTTATAATAACTATCCAAGGGTCCTTGGTGATGTGTACGAGTCAAAAATGCCTCAATCTGAGGTACGGTGTGGCCGGGAGCACTCAAAGGGTCTCTATTTTGTATAAAATGGACAAGAGTTTAAGTGAAAAAACAACTGACCAATGGAAATCTGACCAAACACATTCAGATTAAGATGATACTTTATGAGAACAATCCAATGGTCCTTGGTGACGTGTACGAGTCATCCCCACCTAAATCTGAGGCACGGTGTGGCTGCTATCACTCAAAGAGTCTCTCTTTTGTTTAAAATGGACACAATTTTAATTGAATACAACAACTGACCGATGAAAATCTGACCAAACACATTCATATTTCCTTGATCTTTTATAAGAATGATTCACGTGTCCTTGGTGATGTTTATGAGTAAACCCCACCTCAATCCAAGGCACGATGTGGCCGACACCACTCAAAGGGTCACTCTTTTGTTTAAAAGGAACACGATTTTAAGTGAAAACAACAACTGACCTATAGAAATATGACCAAACGCATTCGAATTGTGTTGATCCTTTAGGATTATGATCCAAGGGTCCTTCTTGATATGTAAAAGTCATCCCCTACTCAATCCAAGGGATGGTGTGGCCAGCACCACTCAATGGGTCTCTCTTTTGTTTAAAATGGACACGATTTTAAGTGAAAACAACAACTGACCAATGGAAATCCGACCAATGCATTCAGATTGTGTTGATCCTTTATGAGAAAGATCCACGGGTCCTTTTTGATGTATAAGAGTCATCCATGCCTTAATTCGAGGCACGGTGTGACCGCTATCATTCAAAGGGTCTATCTTTTGTTTAAAATTGACACATTTTTAATTGAAAACAATAACTGCCGTATGAAAATCTGACCAAACGCATTCAGATTGCCTTGATCTTTTATTAGAATGATCCACGGTTCCTTGGTGACGTGTACGAGTCAACCCCGCCACAATATGAGGCACGATGTTTCTAGTATAGCTCAAAGGTTCTCACATTCATTTAAAATTGACACGATTTTAAGTCAAAGAAAAAACTGGACACCCCCTGGACCGCCCCCACCCCCTGGAATGCCCCCCGGACACAAATCCACCCCCTGAACCACCCACCACCCCCAGGACACCAATCCACCCCCTGGACACACCCACCCCTCTAGACACCCCCACCCCTGTAAAGCCCCCCCCCCCTCCCAGACACCTTGGACACCAGCCCGCCCCTGGAAAGCCCACCTAGTCACCAATCCACCCCCTAGACCACCCCCTCCCCCTGGACACCAATCCACCCCCCAGACACCCCCACTCCTCTGGTTACCCCTACCCCCTGTAAAGCCTCCCCGACACCTTGGACACCAGCCCACCCCTTAGAAAGCCCCCTCGGACACCAATCCATCCCCACGACTGCCCCCACCCCCTGGACACCAATCCATCCCCTGAACACCCTACCCCTCTGGACACCCCACCCCCAATAAAGCCCCCCGACACCTTGGACACCAACCCACCCCCTGGAAGGCCCCCCCCCAGACAGCAATGCACCGCCTGGACCGCCCCCACCCCCTGGACACCAATCCACCCCTTGGACACCCCCACCCTCTGGACATCCCCCACCCCCTGTAAATCCCCGCCCTGACACCTTGGACACGAGCCCACCCCCTGGAAAGCCCCCCAGACACCCCCTACCCCCCCCCCCCCCCTCGGAAAGCCACCCCAAACCCTTGAATAGCCCCCCAACCCCCTGAATTCTGAATTGAATTATTTATGTACTTAATTAACTTATGAGTTATGTGTTAATGGTGTATGAGTATACTTGTTGTATGGGTATACTTGGTCTAATTAGCTTATGATTTATGAGTTAATTTTTTATGGGTAGACTTGCATTAATTAGCATATTGAGATGCTGATTTGTTTTCCAGGTGTTCGGGTGTGCTACTGCAGATATTTTCGTAGTAGCAGAGATGGAATTTATCAGTGCTTTTTTAGCGCTGATAAATCATTCTTTTATCAGCGCTAAACAAGTGCTGATAAACTACACCTTTATCAGTGCTAAAGAAATGCTGATAAAGGATACATTTATCAGTGCTAAAAAAGTGCTGATAAAACATTCATTTATCATCTCTATTTTAGCGCTGATAATGGGTGCCCCCTTTATCAGCTCCGTGATTTACAATGGGTTTTTAGCGTTATTAAAGCCCATTTTTAACGATGTTAATGCCCATATTTGTAGTAGTGAGATATGTGCACGACCCTTACCACATCATCGAATATGGAATGTTGGATGTCAACAATGGGAAAATTTTTACGAAGGTTGTATTAGACATCTAGGATCGACATTAGTGTGTCCTTCGTGGATGGTCGACATCTCTTGTGCGTGTTCGTACGAAGCACAGAAACATCCAGGAGAGCACATGGGAGTGGGAGGCTCAGATGCGTTCTCAGTACTCCCACCAGTTCCCTTAGTTTGAGTTGTAGCTTACGGGGACGTAGAGCCCATAGGTGGAATTATGTAAGGACCCGAAATTTCCATGTAATTTTTTTTAAATAAACATAATGTTTTGGAGTCTAGGAAAATTGACGGCGCGTGAATCTGAGTCCTGGTGTTCCCGGAATAAATTTCTGAACTATTCTTTGGGTACATTCAGTAAACGTAAGAGCATGTTTTTCTAACATTTAAAAGGTTTCTCGGAATTGAAATCTAAGGACACTACTGAACTCGCAGTTCCAGTTTTCACCTAAGAATACTTTCACTTCGATGGTAGTTGATAATTAGTGGAAGTTTGTTTTTGGGTTTTTCATGGAAAGAATAAAATAAAATAAACACACGTTTTATTTTATTTTGTTGTAACCAACCTCATTTTGGAAGTTGGTGGTGGGGACCACCAGACCATATCCTCTTATGAGAGGTTATGGTGGTGGGGACCACCTAATCCTAACCTCCCACGAGAGGTTATGGTGGTGGGGGCCACCAATGATTAAACCCCCTTAAAACCCCCATTTAATTCGGAGAAAACCTCAACTCCCACAATAAAATAGGGAGATCCACTTCAACTCCTCCTAAATTAATTATGCCAATTAATCTTGCCAAACCATCCCTTTCATTAGTAGACCCAAAAAATTAATTAATTAATTAAACATTTTTAATTATTGACAAAAAATAATATATGGCTTAATCTATTATCTTGGAACCACTTTACATTTTGGTGGAATAGGGAGAAACCTTCTCCAACGAAGAACGCTTCCTCCACGATGAACACAGATGAGGAACGTCTAAAATTCTTCCTCGAAACACCTTGCGGAGGCATCCGATGTGGGGAGTCTATGACGACCATACTTCCCCCTTGCTTCAATGTCAACAACCAAATGAGGTAGGGGTTATTTTTTTAGGATAATTCTTCAATGAACTCCCTTATTTTCTTGTGATGATTGGGAACAAACCTTGCAGAAGATTATGGTTTGGTGTTCATTGCTTCATTCTTTAAGAACCGCTTCCTACCACTCTAAACATGGAGGGTGCATGCCAAACTAACATGGCCCGACCCTGTCACCATTCATCTTTGCTGGGTTCTTTAAAATGGCGGAAGGTGATAAAGGAAATGGTGCTCCTCCACCCGCGGCCTCTACGCCCTGCGGTGCTCTACCACCAATAGACTCGCCACATCACCACTCGATACCCCCGACCTCCACTACACCACACCGCCGAGACGAACCACCATCGTCCCGAGCTGCCGAGCTGAACCTTCACCGTGCTGAGCTGTTGTGCGGAACTACCATCGTGGCAAGCTGCCGAGCCGAGGAGCCACAGTGGGCTGAGCCGCCTTTTCCCCCTTCAGCAACCCTGCCGAACCGGCCCTGAATCCACCTACGATGCCCCAGCCAAACCAGCCCTACAACCCCACGAATCCCAGAACATACCGGCCCCGCACCCCCCACGACACCCCGGCCGAATGGAACCCTTGCCCCCTGTAGTGCCCAGCCCGAACCAGCCCTGTGCCATAGCGGTGCACTTGATGAACCGGCCCTGCGCTCCTCGCAGTGCCCTTGTTGGACCTACCCCATTCCATCACGGCTCCCCCGCAGCTGAGGTGCGCCGCTGCACCTGCGGGATCCACGACCCCACGCGGCCCTCGTGGCCTGCTGGACCTCCCAGCGGACTAGGCAGTATCACGGGCCGGGAAGGACCCAGCGGGTCGGGCTGGGTAGACCTGAACCGAGTCGACCCATGCCTGGTCGGGACGGGTCGGTCCGACCAGCTCAGATCGGACCCGGGCCCACTATGTCCCATTTACTCTCCTTCAACCATATCTATGGCACAAAACGTTCATTTGATGAACCATCAACAGTGCTAGAAATCTCGGAGTGAGATGGTACCTTTGATTATACTCTACTGAAGATTTGTTTTGAGCTAGGAAACAGTCAGGTTGGATCGAGCATGTATCCAACTGGGCCCCTGGGACTAAAATGCTTATAACTCATAACTTGGGCATCCGATTGACACACCGTCTGTTACATTGATATCACTTTAACGTGGTAGAAATTTGAGATAATTATTCGTGTAATGTCGTGATTGTTGGAGTATCGACCAATAGATCGTGGTGTGGATCCTCTCAAAGATGAGCGAGCATAGTGCATAGAACTAGAAGCTGGATGAGACCTGGAGACTACTGAACGATTCAACTCGTAGTGACTCGACTAGATCAGTGGGTAGTGCCTTGGTATCATAGATGACCCACAATGGGGAGGGCCTTGGTGTCGTGGAAGGCCCATGGTACTCAATATGAATAGTACCTTAGCAGGCTATGAGGGGGTGCGCCTTGGTGACGCGGAATACCCATGGTGGGGAGTGCCTTGGTGACACAAAAAACCCATAGTACTCGACAGGAGGAGTACCTCAGCAGTCCAAGGTTAGTGGGAAGCACCTTGATATCGCGACATGCCCACTGTACTCGATAAAGGAGGAGTTCACCAGCAGCCGAGGTTTAGACAATGTGACTAGGTATGTTACATGATGTTGCCCCTAGAATAAAATCCTAGTTTGAGCTGAGTCCGTTTTCAATGTTTTACTCATGATTGAGATGGATTACTTGATAACTTAAGTATATGTATGGGGATATACCAATGTAGGGTTATCTGTTGATTTCATACTTTTTGGTTTATCCTTGGTAGATTTTGTGAGACCTTGAGGGTCTCGAGGACCCTCTTGAGTATTGTTATACACAACCCTGTATGGGCTATGGCCACACCTAATTGTGTTGGATATAGACGACAGACATCACTGACTGAGGCTGAGAGTTCCAGGACTGGACAGTCCCCGGAGGTAGACCACACGATGTGTCGGTACGCAGAGGAGATAGATAGACATGGATTACTGAGGAGGCGATCTATATCTACCCTTTAGGTAGGAACCCAGAAGGATGATCTAGTACATGTCTTTATCGTTCTTCAGTTGTATTGCATTTTAGTAGTACTTGTACTTTTCTGTTCGGCTTGTATTCTGGCCCCTTTTTACTTACTGTACTCACTTGTTTTCTAGTTTAGTTTTCTTGTGATCTTATCTTGCTGTGTGATTGGTTACATGTTATTTCATGTTATAAAGTCAGTGCCTTCTCTGTTTTTGGGAATACGCCTTTAGTGCTAGTTTCTATCCCCTGGCCTATGGATGGCAGACTTGGGGTAGTCATAGCATGGGTCCCGAGGGACAAGTAGTTACATATGAAATGAATAATATGATATATACTACCTTAATATAATTCTATAAATGATATAAAAATATTCTATGTGCAATAATATGAACTTATATCCCAAATCATGCATATGAAAATGATGCAGTTAAGAACCAAAAGAATTATAATAATGAAATATTATTAAATTGGTGACAATATGATCATTTATGATATCATAAATATAAAAATGGATCTGAAATAAGTAAATAATATTATAGAATTCTTTTTATATAATTTCATGTTAACAAAGAAAGAAACCATACCTATGTTATGTGATAAATTCACAATCTCATCATTATCAGATATTATTTATACATAAGTATTTACTGGGTAATATTTATCATCCATTTACATGTTACATGAAAATGTATTCAAAAATATTCTTTCAATTTTTATAAAATATTTTTCTTTTCATTTTTACAATTTATTATGTTTTTACAAAATTTTATGAAAGAAATATTTTATCCGTTTTCATAGTAGGTGAATTTTGAATTTTCCAAATAAAGTATGAGAAGAATGTTTTTTAACTTATACAGCATCAAAAAGCATTTATGCTTTCGAGAAACCATAATTCTTTGAAGCACCCCTTGAATTATTTTAGTATGATTCTCAAATAATATTTTTTATAATTACACTAAATTTTAAGAAAAGAAAACATTTTTAATGAATAAATTATATTTTTTCCATAAATATTTTCATTTATTATCTTAAATGTTACTTATGTTTTAGTGGGGATATTTTTCAAGGATGTTCTAAATATTATTCACAAGGTTGGTTAATGTTTATGATGTATTAATATTTATAAACACAGTCTTTCCCTGAATTACATTATGATTGAATGAGGTTTAAGAAACTCCATAATTTTGATGGGTTGTGATATGATGAATGATATATGTTCTTGGTGAACACATATGTATTGTTTTTATTTTTTGATTTTTGGGACCTATATCACCCTCCAATGTATTTTGTATTGATTTATATCCCTTGAGATTGATAGGGATAAAATAAGAACTGATCCCAATTCATTAATATAGGGATAGAACTGGACGTAAATCCAGACCAGTAATAAAATGCTTGAATGATGAGTGAAATTGATTAATTTGAGGTATTTACCAACTATGGTAGTCTTTTAAATGGTCCGTGGCTACTATGTAAAATTATTTGTTATGATTTTTTGTATTCAATAAATTCTAGGTCCTATGTTATTTTATATGGGAATATTTTCTTTAATGAAATTCTATGAATTATCTCATGACATGCTATTTTGATCTTTGATACACAAAATATAATTTCAAAATTTTATGTTTATGTTCATATGTTTAATGTTTATTATATGTTTGATATATCCCATGTTTACACATACTAAGAATTAGAGATAACCCTTCATTATCTTTTTTTCCTTAGGATATAAATAATGGTATTGAGTAAGATGTTTGTAAAATGGTTCTATATATGAATGAATAAGCATGAGATAATGAAGACATGTTATGAATTGATATTTTATGATACCTAATTTTTATGACACTACACCAATAAAGTCATAGGATGGATTTTTGTTGTTTACAAATGAATATTATTATATTTATATCCAATATCTATGTATAAATGTAAGGGTCATTATAATTTCTCTCTATAATGAATGTGATAACTGATCGCCCTCAATGTGGTTCTATTTAAACATCTTCCCACAATAGAAATAGATTGTATTGGGATATTATATTGGATGGTGTGATGTATTTATGAATGGTATTTTTTTTATCTTTCATCTATTAGAGGTACATTCCATGGATGTTTTAAATGAAGAGAGATTGTAAATATAATTCCATGTGTACTTTTCCACCAATGGATTTCCATTATGTGGTATGTTTGGGCATATATAATATTTATTTTCAATAATGTTCTAAAAAAATTTATGTGAAGAATTTTAAGAAATATATAGAACACAAGGTATTTTTAATGAATAATTTAATTAGATATCAAGTTTATTTCTAGGAATTCGGGTTGGAAAGCTAGTTACAGGCCACATAGGTGCTACTAAAGTAGATTCCAAAGGGTATGTAACATAGACTAGTGAATGATTTCATGGTTAGGAATCCACATATAACGTACAAATATTATTTTATTTGGAACACGTTATATATGATAAAGAATAGGTTTATTTTAATATTAGAGTTGTGGTTTTTACTTGAATGAAATATTCAGTTATTTTTTATGAAATATGAACATTTAATTTATTTATTTATATCCAACATGTATCATATTTTGGGTTGATTATGAAATTTTACCACATTTATTTATATCTTGATAATTGTTTTAAATAGTTTTTATAAATTTTAGTGGTTTTTATAATGTTTCATAGTGATCGGAGGCTATGCTCATTTTGGGGATTTCATGCTTTGGGTATAATGAGATTTTATGTCATTTTTTGAATGGATTGGATGACACATTTTTGGAAATGTATTGAATTCTAATTAGAGATATTTTATTTTAAAATCCTTATAGAGTTTGTTTGTGTTTTCAAGGGTTAATAAAATTTATAGATATTTAAATTTTGACTATATTGGATTCAGGTAAATTCCATTTTATTACGTGTTATGGGTAAAATATTTGTAGCTGATTAGACAATTGTCCTTGAATATTTTTCCCTTTTGGTTGATTAGATTTGGTATGTATTTCTAAATGATTTTCATATAATGTATTTTTAGAGGTAAGTGAATTTTAAAATTTACATTGTGTCTTGTGTTAAGCCCATATCAATTCCCGCTTCTCATGTGGGATAAGTTGATTTAATAGATATAACAGAGAAGCTGACGGATATTACAGAGATTAGTAATATTCATCCGAGTACATAATCATCAGGGCATAAAGTATTAATCCCCTAGAAGGAGGATGTGTGACATAGGTTATTCATTGACTATTAGTAGATATAATATTATTTAATGAAAACTCAGTATGTTTTGGTGTGATTTGAAATACTGTTTTACAAGACTAGGAGATCCCAATAGATTTATAAAAACTATAAATTAATTTAGATACTATATGTTGAAGGTGTGAGCCTCCTCATGCCCTAAAAAATACTCTATATTTATCCCCACTTTCCATATCAATCGTTGGTTCACTGAATGAATAGAATACATGAATAGACTATTTATAATATTTTAAAAATCGAAGTAAAAAAAATATTGAATATATACTTATGATAATTCCAAGACATCACTTCCTCAACATACTATGAATTAACTGTGATCTCCCATCTCTTACATCACGTGCCCAAAAAATAACATTTAACTGCACTAATTATTCATATTTTTATGATTTAATATTATTATAATCAAATACAAAGGTGTCAAATAGTTCACACCTAGATATTAAGTTGATTACTCTTCAATCACCTCAACAATATACCAGGTTCTCAATGTGTTAATTTTGGAGTTAGGATAAGATATTTGTGGGGTATTTGATATCATAAGTATGGATCTCAATCGATCCTGATAAAGTGGAGGCTATGATATATGGGGATCTTCCCCAAAATGTATTCATGGTCCAATATTTAATTAGATTAAATTAATGTTATAGGATGTTCATTTATGACATATGTAACATACTAGAATCTATTACATGGTGGAATTAGATGGTGTTAAGGTTCATGTAGGATGGATGGTATGGGGTGGAATTCCAAGTGCTGAAAAAGAATTTTTTTTCACTCTGATTTTGATTCTTCTAGACCGAGGGATCATTTATATGGTATATTGCAAGGCCTCAAGAGTCATGTTGGTTTCCATTATATTTTTATGGGATAAGGTTTTCAATTATGTGTATAATATTCTATAGAGATATTAGAATAAATTGTACACCTAGAATTGGGATATATTAGTTTTGGTTCAATCTATTATGTTTTTGAACAGTTCTATATTTGAGGGAAATATTTCTTCTACAAATACTGAAAGTGCCCAGTCTATGTATGGAATCACATAGAGGGGGAGGGGGTGAATTAGTGATAATATTTTTCTTTTATATTCCTTTTCAATTGAAACAATCTTCTCCTCCGATTACTGATTTCAATTCCATACTGAGAAACAAAAACACCACACATCCACAAGTACACAAAGATTTACAAGGTTCAATATTCAATAAAAATATACACGTCCTTGGTATGGTTTGGAAATGATCCAATACCATACAATCCACTATGAAAAAAATCCTTCGATTACAACGAGTAGGATGTACCCTTTCACTGATGTAGTACTATGAAACAATCCCACTAGTGCGTGTGCACGCTCTCAAAACAATAGAGTAACACAATTGTTTTGTAAAAACTCATGTTACATGGGCTTCTTTTCAATTCAAAAAATGTATTAAAATTGTAAAAAAATTATTCATTTCTTTTCCCATAAGAAAGGTAATAATCACTTGGACTTTATTATATACAAATCTATTCTATATTTTCTGAATAAGATTCTTTCAAAACAATGCTCCCATTCCAACTCATTCAATAATAAGCAACCATTCTGATTTTCTGATAGAAATCAATATAGTAGAATTGGCACCACTTCAATTCATGAATACAATTATTGAACCGAATAGAATAAGAATGAATCGACACCCCCCAATACAATTGTCAACTCAATTGTAATTGGTCTCTCCTTATATCTAGAATCCCATAGCCTCTTTCTCTTATCCAATACTTACAAGTACAATGTACTTTTTACCTTTTATAGGTGACCCAAAACATGTTTTGGAGGGAAGAATAAAACACATTCCCACTAATTTAAATTCAGAAAAATCTACATTTCTCTTGAAATCTCAGATTAATTATGACATTTTCAATGCTTGTTGATTCTTCTCGAATCATCTACAATCTTCATCTCTTCCTTTTTAAACTCCCATTTACATTATGAATAAAATTAAAATTTATGAGCAATACATGTGTTTGAATCAAATTCACTTATAATGATTTTATCAAAACAATACATGATAGAAATATATTCGAATTTGTTTGAAGAAATGAACATTTCCACTTGAGATACAATAAATCTTTTAAAAGAAAAGATCCTCCTTTGAGAATTCATTCATCAGTCTGCTTCTCTTTTCATTTTTTATTTACCCACATTAGAAAATATACTTAATTCACAAACATGTTCTGGTATCATGACAACCTTCATTACATTGAAATCATTGAGGATCAACTTTAGCATTGTCTGAATTTACTTGGAATGTATAGTAAGATTTCATCCATTCCTGTTTCTTTCTTTTCATCTCATCCCAAGAATGATCAATTCTAAATACAAATGATCTGGATACTATTATCTGCAATATGATCATATCTGGTTACGGTCATTCTCAACATGATACAAAATAATCTGAAATTGATTCATTCTATACCGCTACCATCTCTTCCTATGACACCACTTTCCATCAGTTACACTTATTTCGTTCAAATACCTGGTTATGATACATTTGGGTATGATCCTTTACCAATTAGCAGGATATCTTACTTTTCGTTCGACATCATGTTTTCAATATTCACCCCCAGGTATAGAGAAATAGTAACCACACTACTATAGTGAAATCCTAACCACACTGCTACAATGAAATCATAAGCAGATTTTCACTAAAATCATGACCAGATTTTACCCTGAAATCATAACTATATTTTTTTGATGAAATCATAACCAGGTTTTACCCGGAAATCATAACTATATTTTACCCAGAAATTGTAACCATCATTTACCTGAATATCATAACCATATTTTACAGAGAAATCATTACAATCTTTTACATAGTAATTGTTAGAATATTTCAATCTGAAATCATATTCATATTTTACTCTGAAATCATTACCAACATTTACATAGAAATCATAAAAATATTTTACATTGAAATTGTAACTAGAATTTACACATAAATCAAAACCATCTTTCACATAAAAATCGTAACCAGTGTTAACTTTGAGATCAAAACCCGAATTAATTCTAAAATCGTAACTTGATTTTAAACATAAATCATAACCAAAATTTACTTTTAAATCGAAACAAGATTTTACACAGAAATCATAACCCGATTTTATTCTAAAATCCTAACCAGGTTTTGCTCTATAATTGTAACCAACATTTACACAGAAATTGTAAATAGGTTATACTTTCAAATCGTAACCTTCTTTTACACCGAAATCCTAACAAATTTTACTCTGAAATCATAACTAGATTTAACAAATTAATCGTAAACAACATTATTGACAGCAACACCACTTCTTTTACTTCCACAATGAATCCAATTGTTTTGAAAAAAAATCTGAATACAATAATTTTTTGATTCGAAGAAACTCTTTCACACTCCCTTTTTTTATAAGTCTTTCATCCTAGGTTCTCAATACAACTCATTATTTATATGAAATAAAAACCATAAAAGCATCATCACAATTAACATGGTTACGTTCTTTTTGAAAACAAACCCAGAACAGTTGTTTCTGCAAAACAATGTGAAATTATTTCTTTTCATCAAAATATACCTTGAAAATAAAAGGCAACATTCGAATCCTTCATCCCCTTGATCACCTGCTTGGTCCTAACAATATCCCCCTTTAGATTTTGTTTTCAACATTGTTTCATAAATCACTGAACATTGTAAACTCAAGAAATGGATTATATATCAACAATTCTATGTCTTTGTGGGATAACTCATTATAGGAAACAAGATTCACTAATAGAAAAACAATTCTAACCCCAAATAAATTATCATGACCACCTATTGCTTTTCATCAATATTCATGGAATAATAATTCAATTTTATTTCCTATAACAACTCCGAAAAAAAAATTAGAATAGTTAACACCAAAAATAATGCAAAATTCCTAGATTACCCATAACTCTCTCTTTTGAACAATAAATTTATGAAACAAAAAAATTCTCACTATTGACAAAACAATCCAAAGGTAAGATGCAAGAGATGATAGTTACACATATATCAATCATGAAGAGAAAGAGGTTGGACACCCATGTTCAACCTCATTTTTTTAATGATTCCTTCAATAAAAGTTTTGCGAATATATCATCAACTTGTTATAATGTTTGAACATACTCCAACTTCAATTCACATTTCTTCACATGCTCACAAATGAAATGATATTTGATATCAATATGTTTTTAATGAGAATGTTGCACTAGATTCCTAGTGATATTGATTGTAGTTTGATTGTCACAGCCCAAGAGTAAGGGTAAATTCACTTCAAAAAGTACATATTCCAATTTTGTTTTCATCAACATAAGGTGAGTAGCGGCTTGAGTAGCAACAACATACTCAGCATCAGCCGTACTAAGAGTTACTGAGTTTTTTTTCATATAATTCCAACTAAAAAATTTCATTACCAAAAAGAATACACCACCAGATATAGATCATCTATCATCAACATTTCCTACCAAATCTACATTAGAAAACCAAAATAAATTAATATTACCTCACATGAAATACCTGATTCCAAATTATGTTGTGCTTATAATGTGTCTTTAAATCCATTATCCAAAAATAAATGTGATTCTGTTGGAGCACTCTAAAATCTTACACATAAGGTAACATCATAAACAATGTCAGGTCTTGAGAAAGTTAAATAAAATAGACATAAAATAAGCATTCAATATTGTTTTTAATCCACTTATTTTCCATCTAAATCATTACTCAGTTTTGATCCCACTAAAATAGGTGGGGAAAAATGTTTTGTCTTTTCCAATCCAGACATCTTGATAATTTATTTTACATTATATTAATGTGAATGGAAAATGTATTAGTTTTTTTTCATGATTTTTATCCCAAGAAAGTATTTCATTTCTCCCAGTATGAAAATTTTAAAAACATTCTTCATTTATTTAGAAAATCTTACACACCATCTTTCATTATTCCCAGCAAAGATAATAACATCAACATAAAAAATTACAATGAGGGAATACCCTTGACTTTATTTTATATAAATATTTCTATCCATAGCTCTTTTGTTAAAATTCGTCATTCTTAAGCATGCATACAATATTTATTTCCATGCCCTTAGAGCTTATTTTACGCCATACAATGACGTTTTAAATCTGCACGAATAACCATCATATTTTACAATAATAAATCCACACATTTGTTCAATATTAACGTCTTCTTCAATATCACCCTTTAGGAATATAGATTTAACATCCATTTGAATGATCTGGTAGCCTCGTAGTGCGGAAATAGAAAAAAATGATTCTAATTGATTCATGTATTTCCAATTGAGAAATGGTTTCTTCATAATCAATATCCTAAATATATTAATACCCTTTGCAAACAAATATTTCCTTATTTCTTATAACTATACATTTTTCTTTCTTCTTTTTCTAGAAAACACATTTTTTTCCAACGATGTTTTAGTTATCCAGATTGGGAATGAGTTACCATGTATTATTCTTTTAAATATGATCCAATACTTAATTCATGGCTTGATCCCATTCAGGATTCTCAAATGATTCTATAACATCATTCAGTTCCACCGTTGAATTCAACAAAGTGTGTGTAATGTAATTGGTTGTTCTTATTGTTTGAACCATCTTATATTGATAACTGATTGTGTTCTATACATCCACATGTTTCCTCAGCCTTGGATAAGAATTTTGGTTGTATTCCTATGTTGAAATAGCGTAGTCTAAATCTTCTTCTTGAGATGTAATGCACTTGTCTGAATCCATATCATAAATTTTTTCTCCAACTTTCTCAATTTAATAGTTTTCTTGAAAATGTTTTCCTTTCTCAGATACATCAATAACTTCCACATCATGGGAATCAACAATTATTTTTGTTTCATTGTTGTAGCATCAGAATCATATTTCTTTTGGAGAGTAGCCATGAATGATTCCATCCTCACCTTTTTTGATCAAACAAACCATAGTTTTCACGTTTTATATTTATAATACAAGGACTCCCAAAAATATTAAATTGCTTAAAAAATTATTTGATCCATAAAAAAATTCATAGGGATTTATACCTGATTGGGTCCGGTAGAAACATCAGTTCTTAATATAAATAGCAGTACTCATGGCTTGCCACCAAAAGAAATGATGAAGGCCATGCTCATGTAAGAATTTTCATCCCATTTTCACTAAGCATATATTATTTCTTTCAGAAATACTATTTTGTTGGTGAATGTATGTATTTCTATACTCATGTATAATTCCAACCTTCTCAAGATAGTTTTCAATATTTTCACTTCTATATTCACCACCATTATCAGTTCTCAATTTCTTCATAGAATACTCACATTTTTTACATCATTTCTTCTAAAACATTTAAAAATTTTCAAGGCATCTGAATTTTGTGTCATGTACATAACAAAATTAATGAGAGTAAAATCATCAATTAAAGTAATAAATTACTTATATTTATTTGTTTATTTTTTTCCCACTAGCCCACATATATCGGGATAGATCAGCTCTAGGGGATTTTGGAAAAATATCAATATTCTTATGAACAACATTTGAAATTATTACTTTCTGACATATAGTGAAACAAAAATCTCTACATCGTGGAAAATCAGAAATATCTCAAAAAATAACTCTTTTAGATAGCATGATTATGTTTCTCTAACACATATATCCAAGCCTTTTGTGCCATAATTGATTCTCTTCCACCATACTTATGTTAAATGAGTTTTTTGAGTCACCAACCTGAAACAAGTATCCTTTCATATGTTTCCCTCTTTTAACAATCATTTCATCTTCTTCACACTTTACAACAAATCCATCATTATTTAGGAAAACTTCATTACCCTCATCACACAATTGTGAATCACAAAGTAGATTGTGTTTTAGCCAATAAACATACAATGTTTTCTTAGATTTCATATTTTCTTCTCAATTGATAGATGACCTAACACCATAGAATTTCAATGATTCATCATTGCTAAATGTCATTGTGCCTTATTTAAAATCATTCACATACTTTAACAATTTAATGTTTCTTGTCATGTGAGAAGAACACCCACTATCAAGTATCAATGGTCGTTATAATTTCATGGTTTTTAAGCTGTTTCAACAACAAATTTCTTTTACCTATTCCTATCATTCATGACCTTTGGATTTTGAAAATTGAAAATCTTTTGCTGAGTTGATAACAAAACAAGACATAATTTTTCATGGTTTCCAGGTTGTTCAAATCTTCTACTAATAGTTTCGAAGGGTTGGATCCTATTTTAAGTATTTACTTCATTGTTTTCCGATTTTTTCATGAAAACATTCTCATTTTTCTTTCCTTGAGGAGATTAAATCCACATAAATATCTTCATTTCATAACACGTAGGATAATAGTAATGTTTTTTTATTGAACCAACACATACTTTTTGTGTGCTCGATTCCCCAACAATACTAACAATACCCATAGAAAGAGTATTTTCTTTTGAAACCACTATACTGTTCAAAATTGAAAATGAGTTTCTTATGCACCTTCTTATCTTTCATTTATGGTTCAATAACCATTCTATTATCAATAAGATTCCTTCTCTTTTTGATGAATTTTTAGTACGAGAAATATTGGAAATATTTCCTAATTCTGAATGATTTAAAACATTACAATAATTGTTGGCCTTGTCCACATACATAACCTTACCAAATTTCTTCATTTCAAAAACAATTCCATTCTTCATATCACCCTTGGAAGGTATCTTTTGTTAATCCTTCTCAATCTTCTCATTACGATAGCATTCGACAACTTTAGTGATAGAGGTTTGGAAACAAAGACATTTCTACTCATCATCAGATAGTTTTTGTTCGACAAGATCTTAATCTTCTTTTTTAAATTTATGCTTCACGTCTAAATGATCCTTATGATTCTTTTCTTCTTCATGATATTTCTTCAAATCAAAAATCTATATAATAATCTTCTCTTTCTCACCAGAAAAAAATTCTTGTTTGCTTGACCATTGATCTTATATTTTTTTTTATTTTCAAGCCTTCTAATATATCCCAGACGTTGGTTCAACTCTTCTTTTAGATTCTTTTCAGGTTGTGATTCTTCTTCTTCAGAACTAATAATTTGGAATTCTTCACCATTCACTTTTTTAATAGAAGTTCTTTTGTTACCGTACTCAATGGATTTTTCAGATTTATCATCACTCTCTTCATATTCATTATATTTAGATATGAATCTTACTCTTTTTGAATTTAAGAATCTATTTTCTTTTCCTTTGTATATATTTTTCATCCATGATCTCCTCATCTTTCTTTCTATTATATCACTATCAACCTCTTTCATTCTTCGAGGAGAATTAGCCGCAATGTGGCAAACACCTATAAATTCAAAACATTTCAAGGGAATTTTCCCTGTGTATTTCCATAAACCTCTTTTCACATTGTTAGAAAACAATGATATGATTTCATTGAGATTTTTACATACCTCATTTTCAAAGTCAGAATCACCTGATTTATCTTCAAGAATAATCTTCGTTGACTTTTCATTATTTATATCTTTAAAATAGATTTCTCTATAATCCTTTTTTTTCTTCATAGCATGCTCTCTTCTCATTTCATAAGTGATAAGAGTGATATGTAATTCATCAAGTGATATTGTTTCATGATCTTTATCATCGAATGAAGAATCTTTTGCGTTGAATTTGTCAGGTAGGATTACCAATATATTTTCAACAACTGTTGAGTCTATCAACATTTCACCAAGACATATGATAGTACTCACAATTTCATTCACCTGTTAAAAAATTCCCCAATATATTCATTCTCACCCATCTTCATATCTTCATACTTCAATGTCCATATTTCTAACTTTTCCTTCTTCACTTTTTTATTGCCTTCATATATGTTTTTCTACATATCCTATATACCTATAGCTATGGAAACAACTTTCACTCTCAATAATTCACTTTCCGAATGTGATGATAATATAACCTTCAGGTACCTTCCACCAATCGCAGGAAACATCATGTCAATAGGTCTATGTGGAGAACAATCATCAATGGGAGGAAACCCAAATATTGCAGCATCATGAACATCATAACTGATAGACATAAGGCATGGAATCATTTTATCCTTCCAGATATGATAGTTCATTCTATCAAAGATAGGAATACATCTACTGTTTATACTATTAACATTATACATCAGCAAAAAATAACGAAGGGAACCTAACTCTAATACCAATTGAAAGTGCCCAGATGATGTATTGTATCATTAAGAGGGGGAGGGGGTGAATCATCAATACTCATTTTCTTTTATGTTTCATTTCAATTAAAACAACCCTCACCTATTGTTTAGGATTTCAATTCCCAGATAATAAAAAAACAACACACATGAAAAAGAACACAATGATTTACATGGATCGCTATTCAATAAAAATACTTACATCCTTGGTATGGTTTTGAAATAATCCAATACCATACAATACACTATGAAAATAATCCTTTGATTACAATAAGTAGGATGTACCCTTTCACTCGTGTATTAGTATGAAACATTAACATAAGTATATGTGCAACCTCTTAGCACAATAGAGTAATACAATTGTTTTTGTAACAAATCATGTTGCAGGTACTTCTTTTCAATTGAACAAATGTATTGAAATTTTAAAACAATTCTTCATTTCTGTATCCTGATGAAAGGTAATAACCAATTGGACATTGATATGACTCCCTGAGTCTGATCTTCTCTGAATATGATTATTTCAAAATAATTCTCCCATTCAATTTCATTCAATACGTATCTTTAATTATGATTTTCTAATAGAAAACAATTGAGTATAACTGATACCACTTCAATTCTTGAATACAAATGTTGAGCCGAATATAATACGAATAAATTGGCACCACCCAAAACAATAGTTAATTCAAATGGAATTTATCTCTTCTTCTATCTAGAAACCCGATGCTTCTCATTATTTTTACAGTATTATAAGTAAAATGTACTTTAAATCACTTTTAGGTGACCAAACACATGTTTAAGTGGGAATCCCAAAACAAATTCCTGCTCACTTAAATTCACCCAAATCTAGATTTCCCCTAAAATATCAGACCAATTATGACATTGTCAACACTTCTCGATTGTTCTCGAATCATCTTCAATCTCTAACTCTTCATTTCCGAAATTCCATTTCAATAGTGAATACATTTATAGATGATGAGAAATACATGAGACTAAATCCAGTTCTCTCATACTGTTTTCATAGAAACAATACTTGATACAAATCCAATTTAAGGTGTTTGATGAAATGTACATTTCTACTTAAGACACAATAACTATTTTAAAAGAAAGTCTCCCCCATAGACAATTCATTCATCAGCCTCCTTCTCTTTTCTTTTCTATTTACCCACATGAGAAAACACAATTCATTCTCTAACATGTGCTTTTATCATGACTACCTTCATGACATTGAAATTATTCAAGATCATCTTTAGCATTGTCTGAATTTATTAAGAATGTATTGTAATTTTCCATCCATTCCTCCTTCTTTCCTTTCATCTACTCCCAAGCATGATCATTCCAAAATACAAATGTTCTAGATATTATTATCTTGAATACAATCAGATCTGGTAACGATCATTCTCAACAAGATACAAAAAAATCTTAATTAGATTCATTCTCAATTGTAGCCATCTCTTCCTTTGACACCACTTAACATTCACACCACTTATTTCTATCTACTACCTAGTTATGATACATCTGGTTATGATCCCTTACCAATCATTTAGAAATATTATTCTTCATTTGACATCATGCATTCAAAATTCACCCCCTAGTATAGTGAAATCAAAACCCCACTACTACAGTGAAATCGTAACTAGATTTTTCACTAATATCATAACTATATTTTACCCTGTAATTGTAACACACATTAACCCTGAAATCATAACCAGCTTTTACCCTGAAATCGTAGCCAGCTTTTACCCAAAAATTGTTACCAGCTTTGACCCTAAAATCATAATAAAATTTTACCCTCAAATCATAACCAACTTTTACATAAAATTCGGAACAATATTTTACTTTGAAATAGTAACCAAATATTACATAAGAATCGTAAGCATATTTTACCTTGAAATTGTTACCAGATTTAACTCATAAACCATAACTAGATTTCACACAAAAATTGTAACCAGATTTTAATCTAAGATCGTAACATGTTTTAACTCAAAAAAACCTAAACAACTTTTATACAGTTATCAAAAAAAATTACTCGAAATCATAACCAACATTTACCCTAAAACTATAACTGTATTTTATTCTAAAATCGTTACAAGATTTTACTTTGAAATCATAACCATCTTTTACATGTAAATATTAACCAAATTTTACTTTGAAATCGTAACCATCCTTTACATAGATATCCTAACTGTATTTTACTCTGAATTCATAACCATATTTAACACATAAATTGAAACCAACATTAGTGAAAACAACACATCTTATTTTATTTCCAACATGAATCCAATTTTTTTGAAAAACAATCTGAATACAAATTTTTTTCGAATACAAGAAACTATTTGACTCTCCCTTTCTTCTTTGATGCTTTTATTAAAATTTCTCAATGTATATCATGATTTATATGAAATACAAACCATCAATGCATTGTCACTATTTACATGGGTCTGATTCGTTCCATAAACAATCCTAAAAAAACCATTTCCACACCAAAAGTGTTGTAATTTTCTTTCTTCGAATCATACCTAGAAAACAAAAGAAAACATTTTAAACCTTCATTAAGTTGATCATTATCTTGGTCCCAACACATACCATATAATCTTATGGAATTTATTCTCCTAGTGGGTATTCATCCTTCTATAGCAGCATTAGATCAAATACCTTACGATTTTTTCTTTGAGACATAATATTAAATGGGAATGGGGAATATAATTGTTCATTTTCTAAGTATAAGGACTCAATTGTTAAGAAACTATAATTTTAATGAGGATTAAAATGTGATGTATTTTTTCATTAACTGGTGGGTGGATGTGTCAGAGGACCAAAAGGTGGTGACATTTTCTACAATTATTGTCAAAAAATTGAATGCGGATTGTGTGAAGTCCCCATAAGCCAAGATTAAAATTTTATTATGATTCAATAATGTAGAATGAAGGATGATTCCCAAACATGACATTTTTTTGAGATATTATTTTTTGTATACCAATTTCTAATTGGGGCTCATACATTTATGAAGGAAGAGCTATTGAGGGTCTCCCATACCATGTTATAGATAGTTCAGCATAAATTGACTAATATATATCATGATATAATGTTGAATTTCTAGTGTCCATGTATGATGGATGTTATTGTGTGGTCTTTTTCTCACTCCAACAAATATTAGAGTAAATTGGAATAGGAGTATTGAATATGTTGTTAAATTTTACCATTTCTAGTGATGGAATAGATGTGGGATGAGTTGACATTAGAATTAATTATATTTCCCCCTAATGCCACTATGTGTGTGGATATATAATAGGATGCAGTTTATTAGTTGATGAATGATGAATGATTTGTTCCCATTTGAGAGACTGAGTTAATTTTTTTTATTGTTACACTCTATCTGTATGAGATCATTATGTTTTGTAATATAACATTGGCAATACTGTGATATTTGAAGGTAGAGTCCATATAATAATTATGTTATCGTCTCTATAATGCTATGTGATGTTATTTGAATCTTTATATAGTGTATCACCCTTATAGAAAATGGTAGTGTGAGTGGATGATTTAGAATCTAGAAGATAATCATTGGTAATTCATGGATTATTTTTGATGATTTGGTATAACAATAATTTATTAAAAAACTAAAGATAAATATAGATTTTATTCTTTAATATATAGGGCTCCCATAGATGAATATTAGAGAAGAATGTTCTATAATCCATCATGTTTGTTTGTAGTGCGAATTATAGTGGGGACTGAGCCTGGTAAAGGATATCTAAATCCTCATATTATTGATCTAAAAGGGATTATATACAATATAATATTAGGCAAACACTTATACATATAAGAGTTTTTTCCCATTGTAGTTCATCTTGGGAAGTCATGTATTCTTGTGGGTATCTCTATGAAGGTGTGGGAATTGACATTTGATGACATAGATGAACCACAATCTATAATTTCGGAGTCCATTCATGATAATTTTATTATATAGGATAGTGTATTTCTGACAGATATGGATGTTTCTATAATTAATTATATTATATATTCCCTGGTGGATCTCGTATGATACATTGTCATTGTGATTCTAAGATTGATTGTTATGGATAATATTATCAGGCCAATACCTGTAAGGAAACATATCTAGGATGATATGACATTATAGGATGAGTTTTTAATTTACAATAAATTTAAATGTGTGATATATTTCAATTTTGGTTTATTTTTATGCATCTTATTCAATTTAGAGTGATTTTGTGTTAATAGGGGATATGGAGTGAGTTATTGAGAACTGGAATTGTGTTTCCATTTGGAATCCATTATAGGATTTTGGTTACTAAAATCATTAGGGATCATTCAGTGTGACTAAAAGGGATGGAATGGATTAGGAGGAAACTATGAGTTTATTTCAATTTTGTTAACAATAAATGAATTAAAATTGTCTTAATTGTGATTCCTTTTTTTGATGATCTTGTTCCATGTTTCGGGAGATAATGACTTGAAATGACAATGAGGGGATGTGCCACAGTAAAAACAATATCATTTTTACCTAACTTATTCTATTGGGGGATGGTGTTATGTGGTAATAATTTTATCCTACCATGGATGCCTAAATTTCTCCCCCAAACATCACTAAAATTAAATGAATTGGTCATCATTTTAATCTTATTACATGGTGAGTTTAGCTCCATCATTATTTTCTCTTATCATTTTTATCTATCATCCATTATGGATAGTATATTTTATAGATTATAAGGCCATGCATGTCTTATATTACTTATTCCTTCATCAATTACATTTTTGGACCCTAATTAGGAATATTTTTGTAAAATATTTGGTTTATTGAGGAAATGACCAAAATCATGGGTTTTTCTTTGATAGAATGTTCTATTAAACATAAGGTATGATTTATTTACAATATTGTGCCTTTTTTATAATTTCATGTGACAAGACATTCATGGTGGTGGGGGTGAATACCTATGAGGCAATTATTTTTCTTTTAATGTGATTGTATAGGTCTATATGGGTGTATTTGATCCTTAAAAGGGGGCTATATTCTTGTATTTCCTCAAAAAATGTGGAATCCTACACTCTCTTATTCGTATATGTAGGAAATTCATATTAGGTAATTGGACTGTAAGGTGGTTCATTGGGCTAGATTGTGTATTGGGTGTCCTGATATTGTGATCATGAGTTTAGGGTTACATGTTCCATCATTTATGTTATTATTTTATGCATGATAGTATTATTATATAATTTTTTACTAATGGTGTATTATCCAATCATTAGATATAAGTTATGGTATGAAAAAGGATGGGTGTCCCACCCTCCTAGGAATGTGTAGTTAGAATAATGAATTTTGGTTCCACCTTGAGTGATACAGTGTTTCTTTAATTTTGATATAGGCCTACCATGTGTGGGAAGGAATGATTGGTGACTTTGATAGGGTCACCATGGATGAGAGGGTGGACATAGTAGAATTAGATACATCTGATGACCTAGAAGGGTGTTGTTGTGTACTTTTAATAATGTCATCTCTTTTGTGAAAATGAACATATCATTTTATATATTTTTTGATGTTATTTATTAAACAACCTCCCAATATCAGTTCCTAATAATGTATGGTATTGAATTCATTGAAGTATATTTATTTCATAAAGATAATAAGAGGGATATATATATATATATATATTATTTATTTCAATGCATACAACATTATTCTTTTTGGAAAATATGTTACAGAACTATTGGTACCATCCAATTGGGATTATATTAACACATTACATTTGAATATTGTCAAATGTATAGACATAATGGTCAAAGATCTAGCCAAGGGTATGAGATAGTTAATTATTACCTGATAAAAAAGAGATTTATGATAATTAGTTTAAGTTGGTATATAATTTTAAATTATTTCATGTAACACCATAGTTTATTTACAGTTGTTAATGTATATATTGATCAAATACATGTGAGGATATATTATGAATTTGATGTTATTAGTAATTGTGTTCCATTATAATATGGAATTTGATTATCATAACTGTTAATTATAATATTATTATTCAACAAGTTGGTTTTATTTTTTATTTTAATTATATGTGTGTAGTCCAATGGTTATGTGATATCGAGGGAATAGTTCCCCATTGTTTGTGGAGAATCACAATTTATCGAATATTGACTATTGTGTGTGGGGATGCATGCATGAAGTCAACTATTTTTCTAGGTCGAAACCAATTATCGAATATTACACATCAAAATCTATTATTTATTTATGGATGTTAAAATTTCCTCTTTAATAACACACTACGTTTCCTTAATAAATGGAAAATGACATAGTTTTTCTTAATAGTATTGATAATATCTGAATACTATCAATCAATTATTTATATTATTATTATTTAATAGTTTAATTTATATTTTTACTAAATGATTTTTTTTGATATGTCATTAAATAAAATGAGAGGTTATATTAACATGATGATATGTTAATAAAAATAATAATATTATGTATTATACATAATAGAGATAAATAATTCATGAAAATTATCTGGTAAACATTTATATGTTTCATAATTCTGTATATAATTGACAAATATTTCTAGACTTATGTGATGAAACAGTTTCTCTAAATGACATATGGCGGTGAGGATTTTTTTATGAGAACATGAGTAACCGATGGAAAAAAACAAATCGATTTCTTAACATATAATGAGAATCTAATATAATGAATCGGATAATTTTAGTTTATTTTTTTAATTAAATTAATGGTGCATTCACTTGATTGGTATTTATTATCTAACCCACATGTGAAAATGTTTAAATATGAAGGATTTTATGAACATGTATTTTATTATTATAATTGAAGATTATTAATCCAATTATAATAGTAAGTGTATAGTATTTATATCATTCATGTTATATTGATTATTATAAATTTAAGGGATTTTATATCATCTCATTGTATATTTCTATTAGTTATTGTTATTATGAGTGTAAATTAATATAATATAAATAAAATTTTTTATATTTATGTTATTAATAATATTATTATAATTTTTTTAATAAAATATTGTTGTTGTTTTCATTGTTATTGTCATTATTATTATTATTGTTAAAGGATTGGTTGACATATGATGATTTTGACTTAAAAACCTAGTTCCAAATATATGAATTCAAATATTTTATTATAAAAAGGAAGATATCATGTAGAAATTAATTATGTAGATTAATAAACTATTCGTAGGTACTAGATTTCAGAAATAGATAAGGAGATACTATATGTGATAATAAAGTCATGTATATAGAAATTTTGGGTGGTTGGATGGGGTCCTATCAACATGACCCTTACTAGTTGGATGTATTTCAACATCACAATGTTGGAGACCTGTTATATTTAAAATTATTGATGTTAAAAGCTTTTATTTCAGAATGGTATATAAATAATATTGTTCCATCAATAGGAATCAAATAGATGTTACATGTGAATGGTATATTTAATATGTTTACATGAATTGTGTCTGGTTATTTAAAATATGTCTTAGGGCTCAACAATAACTTTTTCTAATTACATCAATGAAAATGGAAAAGTTTCATGTTGACTAATATAAACCAATTTGATATGTGCAGTATTTTCAATGGTTTTCATTTCCTTATATCTTATAATGATGATGATAAAAAAGATTTTTTAAATTATATGTTATAGTACTATTATATTTAAATATAATTTTAATAATTTATTTTATAACTATGTATAAATATAATATTATAAAATAAAAATTTATATGTTACAACAATCATATAAAATTATATGTAATGGTGTTAAATATTTGGATATTATATATAGTTATATAAAATTTTGTGGGTTATTTGAAATTAATAAATTTATATAGAGAATTATTATTATTGTTAATATATGTGTCAATATTAGATTCTATTAAGTTTTATATGTCAAAATACATTATTATAATTAATTTTATTAAACATTATCGTGATGATTGTTTTTATTAGATTTTATAATTATATATTATTTAACTCTTTTAGTTTGATTATTATATTATTAGTATCTATAAAACTAATATAAATATAATTTTTAATAAAAATATTTTTATTATCATTAATAAAAATGTTGAAAATGGGGACCCACTATCAATAATTCTTTTAGACATTACAAATGAATATTTTTTCTGTAAAATCATTAAACAATGGGATTATATTGTGATTAGTCATATTCATGATTTAGGGATATGAAATATCATTATCACTTGTTTGATGAAAATGATATAATTTTTTTCAATGGAGTTAATTAAATTTTATATTAAAGTATTTATTTGAACAATAATTAATGATTTATAGTAATCATATTATATGGTATAAATCATAGATGTTTTTTGTAATGGGTTCCCTTTCAAAGAAAAAAATGGAATCCAATATGATATTAATATTAGAGATGAATCAATTCGTTAAATGTTTTTTATGATTCCCCATAA
Source organism: Viscum album (assembly GCA_963277665.1). Lineage (NCBI taxonomy): Eukaryota > Viridiplantae > Streptophyta > Magnoliopsida > Santalales > Viscaceae > Viscum > Viscum album. Next base: position 900,895,442 of record OY728138.1, read on the forward strand.
ATTAGATAACTCAAAGAGTCTATCATTTTAATTATATTTCCTGAAAAATCTAATAGAAAATGAATGCTTGGAAAATAAATCTATTAGTAGTAACTACAATGATTTATCTTGTAAATTTTATTATAATTAATTGGTTTATATATTATTTTATTTTAAAGAATAGTGTTTATAATTTACCAATATATTTTAATTATTCATTGAATTAATATTTGATGATGAATATATTTTAATGGAAAAAACATATATCTCTAATATAATTTATTATAAATATATTGAAGCACGGGGCTAGGGATTGAACAAATATAATGTACATTGGAAAAAGGAGATATTAATAAAATATAATATATTAATAATTTATATAATTTATCTCTTGAAATAACATTTCTAATGAGACAAAAATTGATTAAATTTTTATCATGTTCTCTTTAGTCCTTCCTTGAAATAAAAAAAGTTATATAACAAAAACAAAGAAAAACGGAATTTTTTAAAAATTGTGATATTTTTTATATGAATGTGGGGTGAGAAATCAAATATATTTTTGTATAAAATGGTAAAATCTTTCTTTGTATGTCATACATATGGAAATAACAATAACTAATATAGTTGATATAAATTTCAAATATATAGAGATAATTTTTGAGAATAATGTTTTCGTAAAAGAAGAAATTATCATATTGAAACCTGTTTTACATGAGATATTGAATTAAAAATTGATTTATCCATTTAACAATGGAAGAACAGACAATTCTCCTATATACCACTTGAAATATAATAATCCATGGATAATCCAATAAAAAATCCCACCCTCAATGAAAATGAATATAATATGAATACAAATGATTTTTTATATAGATAAATTGAATAAAACTATCCTACATTGCCATATCTTTTGAATTTGGTCGTGATAGCCTTGTAAACATACATTTCTAACAAATTATTTTAATTATCTCAGGTTATAATTTATTAAAAATAATTATTAGTTAAATATTAGGTAAATTTTGTAGTGAACAGTTTATTACACTCATTATTTTTGACCACATTATAGAGATTAAGATCGTATTCAATGAACTAATTTAATTAGTTCATATTAGTTTGTGAAATAATAATTTTAATGATTTCAATCCAATTAATTCAGAATAAAAATAAATCTGATGAAATTATTTCCGTAGTTAAAAAAAATTCGATATAATTTGGTTTGGATAAGAATTTGATATTAAATATATGTTATTGATAGAATTAGAATAAATGGAATCTTATATTAAATATTTTAATAACATATTAATTTTTTGAAAATATACATTTTTGGAATAGACTAAAATCAATACCGTTGGAGAAGTAAGAAAATTCCATGTTCCATATGAATATGACGATGTCATTAGTGGATTAAACAGAGTTGTTTGATAACGATTATACAATAATTATAGTACATAAACAATGTTATAGGGGGAGATGGATTTGACCACAAAAAATTTTTGTCATCAAGAATACGGTGAATAACTTATCGACACTGGTAATATTAAAATATGACCTTTTTACATAGAAAAAGTATTTTGATCAACCTAATATTTTGGATGCAAACTTATCAGGGTCCAAGTGGGGACTTGTTAATCCCTTTTGTGATGGATAATGCTTTACCAAACTGGGTTCCTTGGGTGTGTGTAATTTTTTATTCAATATTTCTCTCTACATAAATAAATGGTATCATTAATATTAACATATTATATAATATCTAGTAATGTACATATGATACATAATTTTTATTTTCATATTGAATATTATTCTCACCATTATGGAGAAGAACTACATAAAACTGCATATCAACAACTAACCCTCATATCATATGATTTTTTTATCACCGTCATTGACTAAACCCTAACAGCCTATTCATATATTATCCTATTCCACAGATACAGGAAAAAACACAAAGTAAATTCTCTCCTCGCCATATCACATTGGAAATTTGAACTACTGAGTCATATATATATATATAATGTTTGTCTCTAATTATACATGGATAACTAACCAAGTCATCTACTAGATTCATCACATAACATCAGTCGATCCCCCAAATCCAAAATGCCACTCCACCCACCTATGATCATCTATCATGTTCAAAATGATAATTTTCACAAATATTTACATTTTTAACCTTAATTTATTTCAATACCCTATAGTTTATTCCAGTTTCATTACGTAATCCATGCACTTCCCACTTATCCTAATATAGAGAAACAAATATCTCTTTTTGGATTATAATATATGTTATTAGTTCTAGCATAACCTCGAATACCACCCCTGTAAGAAAACCCATCCCTCTCACCACTATTTTGACACAACAAAACATCTCAAATTTCTACAATACATTGTATTCTATTTATGATAGATTATTCATAAAAAAGGAATTTTACAATGGTAATGACTATGTATATTTTTAGTATATTTTTATAGAAATGTTTTTACATATATTTACAAATCAACATTTATAAAGAAAATATTAGGGTATAGATGATTCAAATGGTGAAAATTAAACTATGCTTACCATATAACAATGGTTTCTCACATAGGTGGTATATATTTATCATATTTATTTGACAAATTTTTAATCATGATTGTCTAATTTATTAATGTTAGAGTTTTGATGAACTTTATACTGTATAAATTCTTAGATTTCTATGATCCTACTTTGACAAAAAGATTAATTAATATTGTTATATTTCTATTCATTTAAATAAATATTTTACCATAATCTTATTTATGAGTTGTACACAAATTTTTGTGATTCTAATTGTGATAGATGAAAAGTTATTTTAGAATGGATAACATAAAACATGTTTTTTTATTTGATAGCATGAATTATTATATCATAAGTAACAATATATTAAAATTAATATAAATAAGCACATAAATTTTTAAAAATCAATATTTTCGGTCGTATCTATTCATACGTGAAAAAGTGATATGAAATAGCTAATCAAATGCAAGGTACCTTAATAGTGATAATACATTAACATTATGTGAAATAGATCATGTTACTTCCCAAATAGATCCTGTATTAAATGCATTATAATATTTCTATAATTGTAGAGAAAAAATAATGAAATTGTTTTATAATAAATTATATTTCTTATTATTATTTATGAATTATTAGTTATTATGTGAATATAGTTTCAAATATGTGTCCCCTTAATGTATGAATGAGATCACGACACATCCTTAAATTGAGGGATGGGGGTTGAGGGTACAACATCTCTTATGTAAGAGTTGTATAAAAAATATAATATTTCTAATTTAATTTATTCCCATTCATGAATCTTTATAATCTACAACCAAACAATAAACGTTCATTTTCCTTGATGACCACTAGTCCTACAGATCGGTTTTTGGGGTTCTGTATTAGTGTATAAAAGGTTGAAAATACATCACTATGCCATAATGTTTCACTTACAACACATAGTGGGATGATAAGAATAACTTTGATCCCTTTTATATGTATATTCATTCATGATAGGGTTTGAGAAATCATGTTTTTATTTTCATTCATAACCCCTACATATTTTAGAGTATGCTTTTAGATATCGTGGAATATTCCATGGATTTCTCTAAACAATCTATTTCTATTAGAGGGTTAAATTTTCTTCTTTGTTTGTGGTCTCTAGAAAGGCCTTGCTTTTAGCAACCTTTACTAGTACATTTATCAAAAATACTTTTTTTATTACTAATGGTATAGAATTCTTCCATTTATTAGTATTTTAAAAATATTTAGGATTATTTCAGCTATAAAATTACATTCACCATCACATGTAAGAGAAATATTTTCACATCAATTTATGTCAAGGTTAATTTAGTCCATGAAGAACTAGAGAAAAACTAGTTTCATATTAAAGATTTTATATAATCTAATTATATATGAGTTATGAATAAAGTGAAATTTTTCTCTCTATAAGTAACAATTGAATAATATAGTTAATTATAAAAAATCTATTGTAATAGAAATTGTTTTCCATTTCATTCAAATTTGCATATATAGAGAATTTGTTGTGTCACCTTGAAAATGACCAAAAAAAATTTAATTCAGGATGAGGAATTATCTAATGTATCTCAACAATGAATTTTTGAATAATTTATCAATGTTGAATTTAAATCAAGATTGTTTTATCATATAATTACTTATAGGTCTACCATGAAGGATATTTCAATGATAATATAAATTCAAAAATTATAGAGGGGTGTGATGATGCGGATACCCAAATGGATGTTTCTGTTCCTAGTGATGTATTGACTATTTATAATTTAGATAATTATATAAAAAAATACAATTTATATTAGTAATTGAACTACATATTTTTTTTATATTAATGAATATATGGGGTTCCTATTATAGATGTATGTGATCTAAGAATTCAATTTGTAATTGAAAATAATTATCATATTGATTTTTATAAAAACAAACCATGTTGCGAGTATTGTTGGGCATAAATCCCTCAAGGTAACATTGTAGTACTTTTGGGTTGATTGTGTTTGTTGACAAAGCAGGTTTCCATGGAGAATTGTCGAGTTCCTGAGAAGTTGTTGACATTCCATGTTGACAACGAACTATGACAAAGGAAAGGACGATCTGGAGGCGGTACAAAAGAGCAATACAAGGTGGCGCGAAAAACTAGAGGGTTGCGCGAAATCTTGAAGTGTGGCGCGCAAAACAGCGGGTTGCGCGAAATTGTATTTCGCGCAAAAGATGTTACGAGGTCCGAAGCTCGTAAAATGGAAAAGGCATGAGGCGTGCGAAATTTTGGAGGCGTGCGCGAAAAATTGAAGTGGCGCGCGAAATAGCGGATGAAGTATTTCGCGCAAGAGGTGTTTCGAGCTCCGAAGCTCGGAAAATGGCAAAGGAATGAGGTGCGCGAAATTATGGAGCAGTGCGCGGAAAATGGTTGTGCGCGGAAGATTGGATTTCGCGATCAAAGCGGATTACGCGCTCAAGGAGGGTTTTTCGCGCGAGGTCGATTTTGCCTATAAATATGAAGTGACCCTCCTCCATTCAGAGAGTTCAAGACATAGAAAATACCCGAGCTCTGGTGCGCGAAATTGAAGTTAGAAAGTGTGTTGCGCGTAAACTTAAAGTTTGCGCGTAAAGTCAGCTGATTGCGCGAAAAGCTAAGGTTGCGCAGAAAGTTTGTGTTGGCGCGTAAAAGGGAGGTTGCGCGAAAAGTGAATTTCGTGCAAAGGCAGTGAATTGCGCGCAAGGCAGTTTCCAGGCTGCGCGTAAAAGTTGGAGGTTGCGCGAAAAAGGAATTTCGCGCAAATCATAGGAATTGCGCGCAAGGCACCGTAAGGGTTGCGCGTAAAAATTGAGGTTGCCCGGTACATCTGGTGCAAAGTGAGATTCATCTGCGGGTGAAAGTTGGACTTCAACAGAGCATCTATATACAGAGGAAGATGCATTCTTTCATGAAAATGAAGAGACCTACAGGTCTATAAACTGTGAGTTAATCCCTTCCAAGAGCAGTGAGCTTAGGAAGAGGAAGAAGGTGATCCTCTCCACCGGCAGTGAGCCAGAGAGAGAGAGAGACAGGGAGTGACCCTTGGGAAAGCAGTGAGCTGACCCTAAACATTGTAAAGGCAGTGAGCCTGGGCATAGAAGTGATCTAGCCCGAACATTGTAAACCACAGCTAGTGAAGTTAGTGGATCTTGGTACGAACCGGCAACTTGTCGAAGTATGCTCCTTGGACGTAGCCCTTAGTGGTGAACCAAGTTAAAATCGATGTGTCTACCTGGTCGCTTCTCTGCATTGCACTCAAAGCATTATCATCAGATAAACTTGAAAAGAACTGAGCATAGTATACACACAAGAGCAAACAAAGTGACCCTTGTAACAAAGAGGTCAAGATCCAGTGGGGCAGGAAGTATTTTGAAAAAGAATATCCATACCCTGATTCACCCCCCCTCTCAGGGTACATAGGCCCCTATTGGCCCTAACAATTGGTATCAGAGGGACTGGTTGCTTTTATCAGATTTGTTTGCTTCAACTTAGTGTAGTCGATCTGTGTTGTTGAAGATATTGTTTGCGCTTATCTCGGTCTACCATGGGAAAAAGAAAATCTTCAAAGAAGAATCAGAAGTCAGGTGGTATCCCTCAGTATGGAAGTGTTTTTGGAAAAAGTGTGATTCAAATAAAAGAATCAAACAGCTTACTGAAGGAATCATGCAGTGAACAGAAAAATGATTTGGATAAATCATACCACAAAAATACTTACTCAGTCAATGATGCTGATGGAATGAGTGAAGAACCAGACTTTCCAAGTGAAGTTGGAACCACTGACGGTGAAGAAGAAGAAATTGAAGGAATAATTGATATGCGAGCTGAGTTGGAGGCTGCTCTTGAAGAGATAGATGTTTGGAGGGCCAAAACCAAGAAAGCTAACAAAATTGTTCGCGATGCCAAACTCTACATGCAGCAGCAAGAAGAAGAGAAGTCTGAGCTGATGGAAGAAATTGAGAAACTTAATTTATCAACATCAGAGAACTCAGAATCCGTTAGTAAGTATAAGCTGAAGGTTGAAGAACAGAAACGAGAGATCGATGGACTGAACAAAAAGGTGGAAGATGTCCATGGGACTGAAGAATTGGATCAGAAATCCACTGAGGAAATTAAATCTAAAGTCATACAGATCCATGCTCTGGAAACAGAGGTCAACAAGCTAAGAGTATTAAATCAAAGGCTTATTGATATAGTTACTGACCTAACAGAGAAGAATGATTCTCAAAGTGAGGAACTACAGAAGCTGGCCAAAGGAAAAGGAAAACAAAAGGCTGGTAAGTGTGAAGAGAATCAAGAGTCCGATGAAGTTCGAAATCTGAAAGCCAAAAATGATGATCTAGCAACACAGCTGTCTGAGTTAGTTCAGAAGAATCAAAAAATACAACAAGAAAATGCATGTTGCTCCGATTCTCTTGCTCAAGAAAAATTGAATGTAAAAGAGAAAAATGTCATGGTTAATAAGCTGAAGCATGAACTGGAAGATGAGATGAGTTGTGGAAAGAATCTCAGAAAAGAACTTGATGCTCAACTTGTATCAAGAGATTTGAATATTAAAAAGTTGGAAGAAGAGCTACAATCAGTCAAGAAGGAAATGGAGAATTCTAAATCCAGAGATAAGCCCAAGTTGAAGGATGCACTGCACTTATTATTTGATCATCCTTCGGCAGGTGATGATGAAATGAAGTTCAAATATGCTGCATCAGAGGAGAAGCATGAAAGGATTGTATCTTCCCAAAGGTCAACCTTTTTGGGAAAATCTGGAATTGGATATGATAATCCCACTCCTATGGCTGATAAGAAAAATGTAGTGAAAAATTCCAAAGGTAAGAAAAATCCTGTAGGTGCTGGAGATAGGCCTATGAGGATAGTTTCAAGGAGTGATGATATGTGTTATTTCTGCGGAGTTCATGGCCACACATCAAGCTTCTGTACAGAGGCTCTGGAGTACATTTCAGGCTGTGAAGAGAGAAACATTAATAAATCTGAGAACAGGAAGAAGCATCAGGAGAATTTAGAAAGAAGAGCTTCTCAGAGGAAAGCATATGTTAGATGTTATTACTGCGGAAGAATGGGACACACAATGAGTATGTGTCAGGAAGCTCAGGAGCCCAATATCAAAAGAAGAAATCAAGGGGCATCAACATCTCAGCAGAGAGATGATGAAATGAGGTATGCCTTTGAGGGAAAATTCTTTATATGTTCTCACTATGGGCACATGGGGAGACATTGCAGTAAGAAGAAAGCAGGAAAGGGAAAGGAACAAGAAAAGAGATCTCCACCACAAGAAGTGTACAAGAAAGAAGCCTGTACTGGGAGACAAAGTGGTAAGGAGAAGAATAGGCTTAAAGCCTCAGGGAAATCACATGGAGCTGAACGAAAGTTGTATCAGTCACCTCCTCTATCGTGCTCACAACAACTCTCAAGGAGAGAATGTGAACAAACCTGGAAGATTAAGGGGAGATCTACTCCAGTTGTGATAAAGAAGAATGAACGTTCAATGGAGGACCCACCACCAATGAAAAATAGGGTGGCGAATCATAAATCTGATAAAAGGCAGATAAGCAAAGAATGCATTGCAAAATTCGCCCCGCAACGAGAAGTGGAAGAAAAAGGCATATCCCTGCAATGGACAAAGAAGACGGGGAAGATGACAAGAAAGGAGATTTCTGCACCGAGAAACAATCAAGGGAAATGGAATTTCAGTAGAACATCAAAGACCAAAATGTGTACCAGTTGGTCTAAACCCCAGATTGTGAGAAAGGCCAAGACTACAGAATCTTCATATCAGAAAAAGGCTCAGAATTTGAGAAAAGAATGCCTAGTCATATGGCCAGCACAGTTGAAGTTGGTCAGGCAGTTGGAGGAAGCAAGAAAGGAGTGTGATTCCCTCCAAGAAAGAATCAAAGGGTTGACCCATCAGGATCAACCACAATCCTCATCTTGAGGAGTCCGGAATAAACCCCTCTCCCTATGTATATAAATTCTATTAACCGATGATTATTGTGTTTCAGGTTTTAGGGAGATACAATCCAAGGGGAAGTGGCATCTAAGGATGCGAAGTGGAGAAATGATATGCTCTAGAGTTTCAATTGATTCAAATCAGATACTAGAGTTGAAGAAGAAGGGGAGCAACAGAGCACAATAGGAAGTGATTGTGTTATTAACTTTATCTCTTGTTTCCTACACCGAGTTTCAACTCCGTAGACTTAGAGATTTTGTTAGTGGATCAAATCTGATTGGAAGATGAGAACGAATGATGCAAGAGGAAAATACGTGTTATGGGTCTAAACTGTTGGGCCTAACCCCAGGAAGTGTTGCATTACATAGGGGGAGCATTCAACAACAAAATCAGATGCCAGATCCATCAAGGAAATAATTGGATGACCCAGCTCAAGAGTTGTCTATCGAGAGAAGACATACTATGAGAGAAACAGCAGTGATCAAGCATTTCATGCTTATTTATTTTGATCTAACATTGTGGTATCAGCTGACTGTTTTTCAGGATACCAAGAAGCTGTGAAAAGTAGCTGAAAGAAATGAAGCCACTGAAAAATGAGTCAGTGAACAATTTCCTGACGAAAGTGTTGAGGAAGAAAGCAACACAGGGGGAGAAGAAGTGGCTGAGGGTGACTCAGAATAAGATACTGATGATGAGTACAAGGATGTAAAATCCTTATCTGCACAAAATACAAAGAATCGAGCTGAAATTAACAGGCAGACTATCATCAGTGATCAGTGAGATCCAGTTCAGACAAAGAGAATGAAATCACTACAGCAGACATCATTACTATCTCAGGTTGAGTCAAAATGCTTTGTTGATGCAGCTAAAGATGAAAACTGGGATCATGCCATGAATGAAGAGATAGGTCAGAATTGAGAAGAATCAGACCTGGGAAATTGTTTCCAGGCCAGATGATAAAAACGTCATCCGGACAAAATGGGTCTATTTAGACAAGATGAACGAAGATGGAACAATGATTCGAAACAAATCACGACTGGTGTGCAAAGCATACACCACAAGAGAATGGTACTGAAGGCTATATCAGTATTTGAAGAAGATTGGTTTTCAGTGTGGGGGATTTGATTACAATCTTTATTTCAACAATAATAGTAATCAAAGGATGGTGAGGCTGGTCAAGAAAGAAGACATAATATTTGGAAGATCAGATGAAGCATAGTTACACAAGGCAGGAATAGAACATTCATTTCTGAATCCGTGTATGCCAAGGATGCTTTGGAATGATTTGGAATGGAAAATTCCAAGGAGATGAAGACTCCGGTTTCTACCCGGATGAAATCATCAAAAGATGACAGTGGCAGGGCGGTTAATATCACAGAATACAGGCAAATCATTGGATGTCTGTTGTACTTAACCGCAACAAGGCCTGATATTGTTTTCGCCACATGCCAAGCAGCGAGATATCAGAGTAATCCCAAGGAAAGTCACATGCTCGCAGTGAAAAGAATACTTCGGTATATTAAGGGCATGGTGGACTTCGTCTTGACATACAATGACAAATCTCAGACAGAGTTATTGGGAGTACACTGATGCAGACTGGGCCGGTTCAGCGGATGATAGAAAATCAACGTCAGGTGGTGCATTCTATCTTGGTGGATTGTGTATTTCTTGGCTAAGTAAGAAGCAATATTGCATTTCATTGAGCACCGCAGAAGCTGAGTATATTGCGGCCACTCAAGCCTCCACACAGTTATTGTGGATGAAGCAGCAGCTTGAAGATATGGGAGTTGAAGTGAAGTCTCCGATCGGAATCCAGTGTGATAACTCAAGTGCTATCAATCTCAGCAAAAATCCTGTCCATCACTCAAGGACAAAGAACATTGAGATCAAGTATCATTTCATCAAGGAGAAGGATGAGCAGGGAATCATGAAGTTGGAGTACGTGCCTACAGAGCTACAGGTTACAGACATTCTGACAAAGGCCTTACCCAAGGAAGCTTTTGAGAGGCATCGACTGGCTCTGGGAGTTCAGTCGATTCCCCGCACTTGAAATAGTGTGGATGTGGGACCCAGCCCCCCCTCTCCCCGAGGTATGATGTGTTTTTCCCTAATATGCTGATATGTGTTCTCTACTATGTTACAGACTACAAAGGCGTGACCTTTGGGTTCGTTGACAAAGGGGGAGAAAAGTGCTTGAAAAGTGCTTGACAAAGGGGGAGAAAAGTGTTTGTTCAAGGGAGAAAATAGTGCGGAGATTTGATAAATCATAATTGTTATGGGGAGAAGCTGACAGGTGGAGCAGCCAGAAAGGGGGAGCAATGTGTATGAATTCTGACGTTGCTAGAAGTGATCGATCAAATCATAGAAATCACGATAGCTGAGGATCGTGATAAAAGCAGAACAGTGGTGTTGGAATGGTGTGAGACGGTGTCCAGCTATCAACAATTGGTATCAACTTAAGAATTCACCAATTGGTATCAGTGTGGTTCAACAACTGGTTTTATTTTAAGAATTGGTATCAGGGTGGAATCGACAATTGGGGTCTGACATGAAGTGATTCATTGATGAACTTTTCATACTACTCTTGTTTCTCACGCCGAGCATTGCTCATGTGGGCTTAGAGTACGTGTTAAGTGAATCCTTGAACGCTATCAGAATCGCAAGAGGCGAATGGTGGTAGCGGCTGGAAGAAGACTCAGTGAGGTATCAAAGTGCAGAAAATAATTCTGAGCAAATTTGTGAAGAGTTATCAACAAACCCAAAGGGGGAGATTGTTGGGCAAAAATCCCTCAAGGTAACATTGTAGTACTTTTGGGTTGATTGTGTTTGTTGACAAAGCAGGTTTCCATGGAGAATTGTCGAGTTCCTGAGAAGTTGTTGACATTCCATGTTGACAACGAACTATGACAAAGGAAAGGACGATCTGGAGGCGGTACAAAAGAGCAGTACAAGGTGGCGCCGTTTTCCAGTGTTTGCCAAATTTATGGGCCTGAAAATCGCCAATGGAAAATGGAGTGATATGTTGTTGGCGAAGGATGAGGAGAGAGAAATGAAGGAGGTGTGCGGAAAAATTAAGCGTGGCGCGCAAAACTAGAGGGTTCCGCGAAATCTTGAAGTGTGGCGCGCAAAACAGCGGGTTGCGCGAAATTGTATTTCGCGCAAAAGATGTTACGAGGTCCGAAGCTCGTAAAATGGCAAAGGCATGAGGCGCGCGATATTTTGGAGGCGTGCGCGAAAAATTGAAGTGGCGCGCGAAATAGCGGATGAAGTATTTCGCGCAAGAGGTGTTTCGAGCTCCGAAGCTCGGAAAATGGCAAAGGAATGAGGTGCGCGAAATTATGGAGCAGTGCGCGGAAAATGGTTGTGCGCGGAAGATTGGATTTCGCGATCAAAGCGGATTACGCGCTCAAGGAGGGTTTTTCGCGCGGGGTCGATTTTGCCTATAAATATGAAGTGACCCTCCTCCATTCAGAGAGTTCAAGACATAGAAAATACCCGAGCTCTGGTGCGCGAAATTGAAGTTAGAAAGTGTGTTGCGCGTAAACTTAAAGTTTGCGCGTAAAGTCAGCTGATTGCGCGAAAAACTAAGGTTGCGCAGAAAGTTTGTGTTGGCGCGTAAAAGGGAGGTTGCGCGAAAAGTGAATTTCGCGCAAAGGCAGTGAATTGCGCGCAAGGCTGTTTCCATGCTGCGCGTAAAAGTTGGAGGTTGCGCGAAAAAGGAATTTCGCGCAAATCATATAAATTGCGCGCAAGGCACCGTAAGGGTTGCGCGTAAAAATTGAGGTTGCCCGGTACATCTGGTGCAAAGTGAGATTCATCTGCGGGTGAAAGTTGGACTTCAACAGAGCATCTATATACAGAGGAAGATGCATTCCTTCATGAAAATGAAGAGACCTACAGGTCTATAAACTGTGAGTTAATCCCTTCCAAGAGCAGTGAGCTTAGGAAGAGGAAGAAGGTGATCCTCTCCAACGGCAGTGAGCCAGAGAGAGAGAGAGACAGGGAGTGACCCTTGGGAAAGCAGTGAGCTGACCCTAAACATTGTAAAGGCAGTGAGCCTGGGCATAGAAGTGATCTAGCCCGAACATTGTAAACCACAGCTAGTGAAGTTAGTGGATCTTGGTACGAACCGGCAACTTGTCGGCGTATGCTCCTTGGACGTAGCCCTTAGTGGTGAACCAAGTTAAAATCGATGTGTCTACCTGGTCGCTTCTCTGCATTGCACTCAAAGCATTATCATCAGATAAACTTGAAAAGAACTGAGCATAGTATACACACAAGAGCAAACAAAGTGACCCTTGTAACAAAGAGGTCAAGATCCAGTGGGGCAGGAAGTATTTTGAAAAAGAATATCCATACCCTGATTCACCCCCCCTCTCAGGGTACATAGGCCCCTATTGGCCCTAACAAGTATCATATCTACTAATTAGATATATAAATTAATTATAAAAAATTCAGGAAATAAATCACTACAGGAATTGTAAAATTATTTATGGTGTTACATCTATGTAATAAGTAATAAGAATCAATTATAACATGATGTATATAAGTTATTTTGAAAAAATTAAGCATGTTCTTTCAATTTTTTCAATGTCATGTTTGAGTAAGGTAATGATGAAACAATATCTAATTGGTCATTATTGTCTCTAATGCTGTGGATGTGGGTTGTTAGAAATCAATGTCATCATTATGTAAAAAAGATGATTATCATATATGAGTGTTACATATGAGTTAATAATTATAAAATTCATTAACTGTATGAGATGGTCATACATTGGCCATCAGAAATCATCAATGATGGGGAATTTTATACATTTACATGATTAAAATAATGGGAATTATATTAGACGAATTAATTGTAATATTTATAGATTCTATACAAGACAAGTATCTAGACAGGGTTCATGATGCTCCATTTGTTCATTCCATGCTGCTATGAAAACCTTTTTCACCACCAATGAATTATTCTATCGTAAACATACAATACAATTTTGGGTATAGATTATTATTTTCATATTGATGTTGGGGGCTTACTCAATGGGTAAAGGCTCCCATTATTCCTACTTCAGACCCAGGGTTAAATCTTGGTGGGAGTGAATTTTTACAGGTACAGTAGTAGTACTGTAGAATTAACTGTAGCGGAACAATAACATTTTAGTAATGTGGGTACAATATTAATAACTTTTTTATTGTATTATAGTAGTTGTACTATTCATACCTAATGGGGTTTTGGGCCACTAGGCCTCCAGGCCATCAAGTTGTCAATGAAACATGCATGATGTAAAGGTGGTGACACATGGATAATGCATGAATGGATTTTAGTCTATTCAATAGTGGTCTTATGTTTCGTGTAATGGTATTCATTCCAACTGGGTCTTTGGGACAAAAATATATAAAGTAATAAAGTGGCTGGATGAGTGGTTTATAACATTGGGGGACTATGACAAACCTTCCAGTGATGTGTGTATGCTATGTTTGTGTGTTTAAATGTAATTATACCCCCAATAACCTAATATAATATAATATTTTCATATTTATCTATAGAAATAAAATATTTATTTTTACATTAAAATAAAATTTCAAATATCTTTTTTCTGTGGTATACTTATTAAATTGAACAAGTTCTTATGTTATTGTCCATTTAATGTAGATAACTGAAACACTATAATCATTTACTCTAAGATTTGATGCGTAAAAAATATTTATTAAACACATTCAATTATACAATCACGAATATATAAATAATAAATTCAATATATTTATATAATTTATTAATTAAATCACATTATAATTTCATAATCCAAGAAGAAAAATGTTTAGTGTAATTAGATATTATCTACAAAGAATCATATTTCATATAATTTATTTTTAATTCCATACAAAACATCAATATAAGGATACCCTCAAAATATAATTTTCCAAAAAAATATTTACTGAACACAAAACACACAAAGTGGTGAGCTCAAATATTCAATATGTGAAGATCAGTTCAATTAATCATAATGGGTTAGACTATAAGCATATGATAAAACATGATAATGGGATGAACATCTTATTAAATGTATATTAAATAATAAGTGTTGAATGTATGTCATGATATAAGGGAATTTAATTTTTTTTATAAATATACAATACAATAGTATTGTGGTACCATGAGACAAAAATAATGTGCTATATGTATTTTAAATAAAAACGTGGCATGAACATAAGCATAAAAATCATAACATTGTAAAAAATGTTAACCTAAATCATGTCTCTACATTGAATATTGAGAGTAGTTAACTAATTTATTATCTATATAGTGTCTTGTGAACATGTCTAGTCACAATAATGTTAATGCATAATATTTTGAACATGGGTAACTACAGTCGTGGCCGTTAAATTTATTATGAACATAGATAATAATTGTTATTCCCTCACAAAAAATAATTATTTTTAAGATATAGTACCTTAACCATTAAATTATATGAGTACAATGGACACCGCCTATCTCAACACTATAATAAATTCTACCAAACTAGGAATTATAATGATATCCACCTATATTGGGAATTGAAAATTATAAAATATTATTAGAAATATAATAATTACAACACATCATTGGTATATAAAAAATCCGTCACATTTAGGGATCAAATTGAGAGGTCCCAAAGGATAATGATATCTGAGTCACATAAAATCCCCAATTATTCGATATTGAATAACGAATAATTGAATATGTGGATTTAATAATATTATAATTGTATCATATAAAATGACATAATAAATTAAAAAAATGATATAATAATTTGATCAACTCAATGGATAATTTCATAAATTTGTTTTGAGGGTGATTAATAATGTAACGTCCCAGTTTCAGATGCCACTCAATGGTTCCCCATATCCACTAGGAAACACGACCTTACGCACATTTCCCCAAAATTCATGAGGTTTCCCTCTAGATGTGTGGGCCTAGGTGTGATAGAGGGGAAACTATTCCCTTATTAGAAAATTATAACAAAGAGGAATTAAAAATAATATAATATCAAAAATAGTAAATAAAATAAAACTAAAATAAACTACAGAACCCTGATAAGATAAATAACCATGCATCCTTTCATACAAATGGTGATACAACATGTTATGTTCTATAAAAATTTCCAAATCTGGTACACAATATAAATCCTTAACATAAGACAGGAAAGCACAAAAGAAATAATGGATTCCAAGAAACATCATAGGCATTGGCTCGGTCCCATGCCATACAGCTCCAAAACAGAATATTTAGAACGAAAAGATTGGTGCTTTCCTTGATCAACACTTGTATTCGTATAATCTATTTGGGACTAAACGGATGACCCAAACAATATGTGAGTATAAATCCAAGTAGGATACCACCAAAGATATGTTCTAATTAATTAGTGAATATATATAATAGGATGGGTACAATAGTGAAAGATGTATCTAGAACATACTAAAAAGAAAACCCTTCTATAAGTAACCACAAATGATGTCTCAGGAGACCGTCTAAGAATGTATAAGTAATGAATTAACACAAGAATGTTATTTTTTCATGGACGATCTATCATATTTCATTCCATTTCATTATTCATTTCAATTAGAGACAAAATTTTCGATTATACATGGCACACTCATGACACAATAACAGTAAGTGAACGCTTTCTCCCAAGCATATCAAATCCCCACCCTCAGGCATAGAAAAAAATTACCCCCAAACATAGAAAACCCTCTCCCTCGAGAAAATAAAATCCTCACCTATAGGCCTAGAAAAACTAGAACAACAGAATTCAATATAAATAATCATGGACTAACCTCATAAGGCTTCACCTTTAAAATACTTAAATGGGATGAATTTATAAAAAGTAAGATGTAAATTTAGCTATTAAATGGCTTACACAATAATAAATCACATGGAAATACCATTAATTAACCAATTTCGATTTTAAACAACCCATTATAGGAAATAAATGGAAATTCCATAAGAATCCTAGATCCTACAGCTAACATTGGTCCTCCCTAGTAATTACACCCATTGGGTGGACCTTAATCAAAGTGATCAAAACTAAATAAGGGTTTAAACATCTATCCTATCACCTAATTAAATATTATAAATAATAATAAAAAAATATCAATCATGATACAACCCAAAAGTAAGAGTGTGAAACGGTGAGTTATATATTATACTCACGAACTAGCGAATAGAACATGACCACCTAACTCATACTCATATGACTCTCATTATCCTGCATTGGGATTAATTTCAACCTAGAACTTCGAATATATACAAAATGAGAATAAAATAAGAAACATTAGACAAATAGGCTAAGAGAGGAAATCAATAATAAAGGATCATGGTTAATTGATCACTCACCAAGGGGATTTCAACAGATCTAATAGTGTTTGAATTGGGCATCAGACGATGAAAAAGGAGGCAAATTCTTGATTATATTACCTGGGTGCGCTTCTCATTGAAGGAGGGCTTATCCTACCTGTCTAATAAATATATATACTACCCTATTTAATCAAAAAATAAAATAAATGAGTACAAAATTTACTAGAAACTACACATAGTGGTCATACCAGTCCTATCCATGTAATTACATTGTCATCTACTGAGATTATACAATGTGAAACCCTCATTACACGACATGTCCCGAAAAATACACTGTATGTAACTCCCAATCACGTCATGTATTAGTCCTGTAGCCAATCGTTGATATTTTTCCTCCATTTTATTAAATAAAAACAGAAGAGGAATGAATCATACCTCAAAGGAAGAATCATGGTCATAGAAACACCCCCATTAAAGAAATTCATACTTGAAATTCACATGCAAGGGCGGTAATGGAACAATTGAGAATAACTCCAACCATCTTGATCATACATTAACCTCCATCTCCCAAGTATTATCCTGTAGATGGTTGTGCTTCAATAAATCCTTACTAATGGAATATATCGGCAATAGGGAACCTTTGGGCTATGATCCACAATACAAATAGGATGCTCCTCAAAGGATGCATATTCCTGCAACTCCACTTCCTCAAGATTAAAATCTTGTGATGGGTCAAAATAGTAACATCTAAAATGGGCCACATGGATGATGTTGTGCATATCTATATAAATTTGAGGTAACTACAATTGATAGGAAAAAAGACCAACTCTTTCTAGAATCACAAATGGCTCAATGTATATTGGCGAATGCTTACCTTGTATCATGATCCTCTTGTATCCCAATCTATGTGCGACATGTAGAAAAACTTGATCCCGGACCTCAAACTCCAAAGGCCATCTTCTATGATTGGAGTATGATTTCTGATGAGACTGTGTAGTAGACATCTTCTTCTAAATCAACTGAACATGCTCATTGGTCTCCTGGAAAAGATGTTGTCCCAACAGAGCTTCTTCTCTTACCTTCATCCAAAAAATGGGTGAGCGGCATGGTAACCCATGAAACGACATATATTGATCCATCTTAGTATAATATATTAATCTATGGTTTTAGGAGAACTAAACAAGGGGTTTGTGTGTCCCCAAAAAACCTCTAAATCTAGGATGCATGGCTGAAGCATGTCCTCCCGTACCTAAATCATGTGTTCTAAAATTCCATCTATCTAGGGGTGGTAAGTTATTTATTGAATCACCTATTTACCCAATGAACTTTGTATCCCATTATAAAAATAATATGTAAACTGGGAATCCCAATCTAAAATGATACAATGTGGGACCCCGTGAATTTGTATGATATCATGGATGTACAACCTCCCAATATCATCAACACTGAAGGTAACAATGATCATGAGGAAATGTGAAACATTCATATGCCTATAAACAATAACCCACACTTCATCATTAACTCCGAGTGACCTCAGTAAACCAATCATGAAGTCTATCGTGACATAATTCCATTTCCACATATTAAAGTGTAGGTGCTGTTAAACTATGGTGGGTCATTGATGCTCCACCTTCACCTACTGATAGGTGGAACATCTCATGAAAAAACCAACAAAATATCATATCCTACTTGGCCACCAATACTAATGGTATAAATATTGATATGTCTTGGTGACTCCATGATGCACCGCCCAAACTCATGCACAAAAATCATGCATCAGCGCCTCACACATGTATGTATAATCACATATGAAACCATGTAAATGCGGGACTTCATCCCCAACAATGGTCCAACCAAGAGGATGGTCCTCTCATGGCATACAACCTCAAAGGGATATGCCTTCGTAATTAAATATATTCCCCATCTTCACATTTTCCAGTATGAAAATGGTAATAGCTACAGATGAAAGAAAAGTTTGTCTCTGCCTGTCGTGAACCTCCAAATGCATCTCAGAGAACAAGTCCATAAGCATAAACTCTCTAATGTCCTACTAGATTTCTTGTTTCTGAGTCCGCTAGCTATGTGCATTGTCCACTATATTTCCTTTCCTGGACATTTGGGCATGCTCGATGTCAAAATACTGAAGGTATTCTATCAAACATAGAAACCACAGATTCAAATAAATCTACATAAATTTGTACATCAAACACTTTTGGTTAGTATATACCAGAAAACTCTCTCACAGTAAGTAGTTTCACTAACTACATAAGGCATAAAAAACAATGCATTACTCAAGATCGTTCATCTGGTAATTCCTCTCATGTGGCCTCAACTGCTAAAACCTACACACAACGACATGATCCCCCTGTATAATAACTACTCCAAGCCTGATACCTAATGTGTCACAGTACATAGTATAACTCCTACCCAATCCTAGAAAAATCATTATTAGTGTTGATGTTAATCTCCTTCTCATATATTGAAAGGCTAGCATAGAAGAATCTGAGGGTACATACTACACACCCTTCTGCGTCAACCCCATCATTGGTGTTGTTAAGCGTGGGAAGTCTTATAAGAAATGATTGTAGTAAACATGTATACCAAGAAAACTTTGCATCTCAAAGATGTTCTTGGGATGTTCCCAAGTAACTACTTATTTCATTTTCTCTAGTCCTACTTATACTTTTGTCTCTGAGATGATGTGACCTTGGATGTGAATCTTATCCATCTAGAAGTGAATCTTTTGAGCATATCATAAAACTGATGATCGCTATGTGTAATAAAAATGATATATAGATGTTTAGAAAGGACATTGTGGTTATATAAATACACCAAGATAAAATCCTAGAAAACAATAACAAAAGAATTAGGATATGGATGGAAGAATTTGTTCAACAGTTCCCTAACAACCTCTAGAGCGTTCATGGGACTGAACGACATAACCACATACTCATACATAATATATATACTTTAGGATGCTCTGTGAGGTATAACTAATTATATAACATGCACCAGATGATAACCATATCTCAAAAAAAAAATTAATATACACCAACTCTACATAGCAAGCCAAAGAGAACATCTATCCTGGAAAAGGATAACGGTTCATAACCTAAAACATATTTAGTTTCAATAATCAACGCATATCATGAGGGTACCATCATCCTTTTTCATAAAAGGACTGGAGAATCCCATGGAGAAGTACTGGTTCAAATGATACATATTTCCTCTTAGTCTAATAGATTCCACTTGAACTCATGTAACATAGTCATTTCCATTCTATAAAGAGGAATGGATACTGAGGAATCTACTTGAACTATCATGATAAAGAACTCTACCTCTCTCACATAAGGTAAAAATGATAAGTCTTCAGGGAAAACTTCCTTGAAATGATCAAAAAATGATGGAAAACCATCTGAATTGTCTTATGGAATTATAAATATATAGTGATATTCTATTCTAGCAGCCCATTGAAACCATGATGCATGGGTCTAGCTCAGTTTTCATGAACATGCCACTCCCCCATCTTTAAAATGATATGCCCTATGGGGATGTGAAACTCACCCTATGATTATAGCTATCAAGAAAGGCCTGAAAGGATATTAGCCAATCATTTCTAAGGATGACATCATAGTTTGTCATATCTAAGACATATAGATCACAAAAGAAGTAAAACCATCCAATCTCAAGGGGGAAATCCTTACAATATTTCATACCTACAATTATAATCCCTAATAGATGTTAAAGCTTCAAATCATCATCTGAAGTAAAAAAAACATATCCATAGGCTCTCCACAATAGGAACTAATATGAAACTATGGGGAGCCCCAACATCAAATAGTGCAGAAGCTAAAATAGATGCGACTAGAATATCACCTCTAACAGATGAAGTTATAGGATAATACTCTTACTGGGTCTATTGAACAGCACAAGCCTAGAATGTACCACAACCCTACGGCACTACCTTTCTACCTTGAGTTGATCCACCCTACTATCATTGGGGACCTAGGGTCTGGCTACCATGGAAACGAACACTACCTAGACATTGATGGACTGATGCACTCCAGTTATCCTACTGCTGAGAAGATCCTAACCCTATTACTAGAGGTGGTGTTAGTGCAGACCCTATCCCACTAGATATTAGATGAAACACCCTGCCAAAATGCTGAACATAGACCATCTTTCCACATTATTAGAACTCTACTAGATACATCAGACAATTCAGTTTTGTTTGCTCAGCTATCCAAAACATGGATAACCTCATCTGTTTACATAAAGATATGTTCTCGCTACTAGACTCACCGTGAGTATGCTCCAGACAATGCTTCCAGCAAACAGTCTACATATTACAATATTTTGGTGCCTAACCACACTAGATCATACCTCAATATTCCCTATTATTTTATTTTCTAATCAGTGCCTAGTTGAGATTAACATATACAATATTCAATCAGGTGATATTAAATTACAATAAAATTTTGTACCAGATAACATCCCCTAATCGCCTAGCCATTGACCGATCTTAACCAGATTGGATAATTGTGATGAATTGGAGTTCAGAAAAATGGGATGAGTAATCCAAAACTGATAGATCCACATACACCAGGTGCATAAACTCCCATGCATCGTTGGACCTTATAATCTCGGGATAAAAGTAATCATAGAAGACTGCCTAAAAATATTCCTAATCCATATCTTGATAATTTTATATCCAAGTGATAACATCCCACCATCTATTGGAGCAATCATTCATCAAATAAGTATGTTACATTAACCTCATCTCAGAAGGCATCTTTAGATGCTCAAAATCTATAATTGGGCCTCGAATTGTGACTCTACAGCCAGTGCACCCCAATTCTTAGAAATGCGGAGTATGATTCTACTGGAACACTCATCTCAACTCATCCATATTTGTATAGGACTGCAATACTCCTTGGAATGATTGCATCAAGTTCATAAAGGCTTCACATAACTATGACTCATCACCTGGATTTGGTATAACAGCCGATTCCTCAACGAGGACAACAGAAGGATCCATTGGTATCCCCTAGCATAACATCTATGGGGTATGATCATTACCACTCCCTTGTCATACAACTTCAGGTATGCGTACAGGTGTTCCTTTACAAGTGAAATGCCTGGATCGGTTGTGATCACTGAGAGGGGAGGGGTGAATCAGTGATAACTTTTTCTTTTTATGAATTGTTCCCTTTTGATTTATCAATTCAACCTCTGCGGCTGGTTAAAGCCTAGATCTACTCTTTTAGTGGTGCAGTAATAATGAGATCACCGAACACAGAGATTTACAAGGTTCGGTACAAAGACCTACTCCTTGCCGTGTTGGTTACACCCCCCAACACGGATTCTTCACTATGCCAAAAGATGATTACACAGTAATTGGTTATACCCCCCAATTACAAGTTGGTTAAACCCCCCAACTCCACAACATCATCTTCATCATGGCTCCACTTCACTTCTTCAAAGGTGTTGATTAAAACTTCAAGTAGCTTCAACAGTCTTCAAAAGATCTCGTTGGTCTTGCTCACCAAAAAACCAATCACTTAGAATGATCAGTTCTTTTGCATTCACACACTTAGGTGTGTACTCCTCTTCTTCTTATGTGTTGTCACTCTTTTTCACTTGTGCACACATGCACAACTCATTTTGAATATACTCAAATGGGTACAAGCCGAACCTCGGCCTCTTCCTTTCTTTGCACAGTCACAAGCCTCGGTCCCTTCACTTCACACACACTCAAGGTGTGTTCTTCTTCACTTGTGCACACACAAGGGATAAGCCTTGGCCTTTTCTTCACATCTCACACACACAAGATATGGTATGGCCTCAGGTCTTCTTTGGTGCACACCCACTGCCCACAAAAGAGGCGCGCTAGGTGCAAGCCGCGCAAGTCCAAAGAAATACAAAGTGGCGCGCAAGGTCTTTGCAAAGGGCAGCCGCGTAAGCCTTGGTGCAAAGCACCTCAACCGCGGGCGCGCAAATCTTCTTCTTGTCACGCAGATGAGTTGCGCGCAAGGGACTCCTTCGGGACCTCGGGTGGTCCCGAGTACTTCAGCCACGCAAGAGGTATTTGCGCGGAGGCTTCAAAACTTCGCGAGGCAGAGAGATGCGCTCACGGGACAGCAAATATCCAAAGGATCAGCAGCAAATCCAGAGTTCTCGGCCTCTCTTTATATAGGCAGAGGAATCCTCAAAACATCCGCGGGATATAAAAATCGATCCACCGAGATTTCCGGTTCTTTGAAAACTTCAAACGCGGGCCGAGAATCTCGTTCTTTCTCTCAGCACAACGCGGACTTCTTCTCCTTCTCCTTTATCCACGTGCATGCATTTTAAAACGCATGCAAGCCTCTGTTTAATCCAAACACATGCAAAGCATAATCCTCATGGCCTCGGCAACGTTGTTTGCCTCGGCCGAATCTCCAATTCTTCTTCTCATCGCATGCATGGTCATTTTTAGGCATGAATGTGTTCAGTAGGTCCAGACGATTCCAATGGACGTCTCGGTTTCGAAAATGGTGGCCGGGAGCTCAAGATAGGTCGTCGGGAAGGCGCCTGGTTCAGCGGGGCTCGCGGGTGGCTTCGGCTCGAGCTCGAGGTGGAAGACGAAGCCGGGGCCGTCGGATCAGTCGTTTGAGATACATCGGGTGGCCTGGATTAGATCGCGGCGCCGCGGATCAGATGTGCGGCGCAGATCAAGCGCGCGATGAGACGGACGGCGGAGATTTGCTCCCGGGATTTTTTGCGCGTCCCACATCGAAACTTTCCGCGGATTTTCCGCGGTTTATTACCCTGGCACTCACCGCTACTCGCCAGTTGAATCCTCTCCCCTCCCGGTGCCGCCCCGCACCGGGTTCTCTCTGCGGGCGCGCTCTGCGCCCACTCTTGCTCCTGCGGGCGCGCTCTAGCGCCCACCATGCGCTCCTCCGGGCGTACCCCTGGCGCCCTTGCGGTGTCCTTGGGTGCGCCCTGCCGCCCTGGCTCGCCCCACGGGGTTCCCCCGGGCGTGGTGCCCTAGCGCCCATGCCTTGGGGTTGAACCCCCCAAGGTGCCTTGGCTGGCCTAATTTTTTGGCAAAGGCAAGTACAAATACTTTGTCAAAAACAAAGTAACCCATGAGTATAAGCCAAATGCCACTTCTCCCTTAAGCCATTTCTTTCCTTCTCTACTTCTTAAGAATTCTTTAATCCTCCTCCCATGATCTTCACTTAGGATACGGAATTCAAAAGGTTCCTTCATAATCTTCAACCGAACTCCTGAATCAAAGAATTCTTCAATGTTCTTCATTGATCCAATTACAGATCAAGTTGGATCACTTCCAATTCACATGCACTAAGAGTTAGTACATGGACTTCATTAGTGCACATCATCCACTTAGTAGTTGTGGATGGAACTCTTCAACTCCTCATGCATTGTGAAGACAATGCATGGTCGTCAATCAATGTTGTGACTTTGTATCCAGTTGATACAAGTTCTTGGAACTTTAAAGATCAGCTCAACAATCGTCAGATTTAATGCTTCTGAAATCATCAATCTTCAAGATGTACTTCATCAGATGGCACACCATGTCAAGTTATTGACAACAAATGCAATTACTTCACTTGGGCACAACAATCTCCCCCTTTGTATTTGGTTGTCAATACTCCGAAGCACACTGATAGAATGTCGTGTGCCTTGTGCCTGATGATTTCTCCCCCTTATTGGCCAACAAATGCAAAGGGATGAATGAAAGCCATACTCATAGTATAGAGCTTGTGGAACCTGCACATCTTCAACTACCAATGCTCCCCCTCAGGGGATGCACTCATCTCCTTCAATTCCCTGCATGTAAGTACAAGAATATAAAAAAATTTAGGGAATAAGGAGGGACCTTCTTCTTCCTCAAGTGAGAGTAGAAGGCTGAACATGAAGTTTCAGCCTCAATTCAACAAATCTTTCTGTAGGCATAGCTTTGGTGAAAATGTCTGCCACCTGATCTTGAGTAGGAATGTAGTCTAGCTTGATGTCTCCATTGGCGACCCTTTCTTTGATGAAATGATATTTTATATCAATGTGCTTGGATCTGGAGTGTTGGATAGGATTCTTAGACAACCCAATTGCACTTTGATTATCACATAAGATCCTCAATGGTTTTTCAGCTTTAATCCTCAAATCTGCTAGCTGCACCTGCATCCAAATCATTTGAGTACATGCATGTGTAGCGGCCACATACTCTGCTTCAGCTGTGCTCAATGTTACAGAATTTTGTTTCTTGCTGTACCAGCTAACACATCCTTCTCCCAGAAAGAAGGTTCCACCAGATGTGGATCTTCTATCAGTGCAATCACCAGCCCAATCAGCATCTGTGAATCCCAACAACTGTATGTTTGCACTGTGTTTGTATAAGAGTCCATAGTTGAGGGTTCCTTTAACATATCTCAGGATTCTTTTGGCTGCAGTTAAATGAGATTCTTTTGGGTCACTTTGGAATCTGGCACACAAAGTCACTGCATATGCTATATCTGGCCTTGAAGCCGTGAGATAAAGTAGACTGCCAATAATTCTTCTGAACTCTTTCTGATCAACATTGTTGCCTTCTTCATCCTTACATAGCTTGGTTCCGACAGAAATGGGTGTGGAGACTTCCTTTGAACTTTCCATTCCAAACCTTTTCACTAAGTCCCTTGCGTACTTTTCTTGTGAAAGAAATATGGAGTTTTGTCTTTGTTCCACCTGAAATCCTAGAAAATATGTCATTTGACCAAGCATCGACATTTCAAAAGTTCTTTTCATCTGCTCGGCAAATTCTCCACATAGTCCTTCCTTGTTACCCGCAAAAATGATATCATCCACATAGATAATGACTATGAGGGTACCATTGGCCATTTCTCTGACATAGAGGTTACTGTCAACTGTTCCTTTGACAAATTTCATGTCTTTAAGACAACCATCCAATTTTGAGTACCAGGCTCTAGGGGCCTGCTTCAATCCATACAAGGCTTTTCTCAATCTGCACACCATACTGCCATCTTTGTCTAGCAAAAATCCCTCTGGTTGTTCAATATACACCTCTTCTTCAAGATCTCCATTTAGAAATGCAGATTTCACATCCATCTGATAGACCTTGTACTGCTTGTGTGCTGCAACTGCTAAGAACATTCTGATAGTTTCCAGTCTTGCAACTGGTGCAAAGGTTTCCTCAAAGTTGATTCCTTCCATTTGTGAATATCCTTTGCATACAAGTCTGGCCTTGTTTCTGGAAACTTCTCCCTTTTCATTGAGTTTGTTTCTAAACACCCACTTTGTCCCAATAACATTTTTATTTTTGGGCCTTGGCACAAGATCCCAGGTGGAATTCTTTTCAATTTGATTGAGTTCCTCATGCATAGCTTGTATCCATTCCTCATGTACAACTGCTTCAGCCACCGTGTGAGGTTCAACTTGAGAAACCAGTGCAGTCTGATCTTCCAATCTCAATCTTCTTCTAGTTCTTACTGAGGACTGTAGGTCTCCAAGGACATTTTCTGTGTCAACATGCTTCTTCAATTTGTTGTATCTTCTTCTTCCATTTTCATTACCTTCATCTTCATCACTGGTATATTCAGAGTTGATCTCACCAGCAGTTGGTGTTGGCTCAGGTAATTCTGCATTCTTCTGTTCCAAGGCTGTGTCATTCTTTGAGTCATCATCATCCACAGTGTATGGTTTGGTGTTGTTTTCAATTATTATGACATCGCTGCAGTCAATCATTTTATTCAACCTCTTATTCCAGCATCTGTAGCCTTTTCCATTAGGTAGGTAACCCATAAAGATTCCTTCCTCAGCTTTTTCGTCAAACTTTCCCAGATTGATGTTTTTAATCTTGATGATGCAGGGACTGCCAAAGACTTTGAAATATTTCACAGTTGGTTTTCTGTTAAACCACATTTCATAGGCTGCCGTTTGTGTTTCTGGTCTCAGGAGACATCTGTTCTGTATGTGTATAGCAGTGCATACTGCTTCTCTCCAGAAAAACTTAGAGATATCATGCTCAGCTAACATAGTCCTCCCCATTTCAACTATGCTTCGATTCTTTCGTTCAGCCACTCCATTATGTTGTGGAGTATATGGTGTACTATATTGATGTTTGATTCCATGCTTGACCAGATAGCTTTCAAAGACATCACCGGTATATTCTTTTCCGTTGTCTGATCTTACTTTCTTGATGCAGAGCTCTAGTTCCTTCTCAACCTGCCTTCTGAAAGTCTTGAACATCGTGATTGCCTCTGACTTGTGTTTCATGAACATGACATTGGTCATCCGAGTGTAATCATCAATGAAGGTTATAAAATAGAAATCTCCTCTTGTAGACTTCTGTCTCATCGGTCCACATATGTCTGTATGGATGAGTTCAAGAGGCCTAGTAGTCATGATATCAACTCCTTTGTGTGACCTATGGGTCAGTTTTCCCATCTGACATGTGTCGCAGACTTCATCTCTTTCTCTCTTTAATTTGGGTAGATCTCGTACAACATTGTACTTCAGAAGTTTACTCATACTCCTTTGGCCAAGATGGCCAAGTCTTCTATGCCAGAGGTTGTTTTCATCTTTAGAGCTAAGAAAACAAGAATTGATGGGATCACCAATTTGAAATAGATTTCCAGTGGTTCTTCTTCCTTGAGTGATGATTTTTCCATCCTTTGAGCTCTTGATGATGCATGAGTCCTTCTGGAACAACACCTCATGTCCATCATCACATAATTGACTTACACTGAGTAGGTTGTGCTTTAATCCTTCAACAAACAACACATCATTGGATTTAAGATTTGTTGTTGCAATCATAGCCTTTCCAACTCCCTTGATTTTCAGAGAACGATCATTTCCAAACACCACGGTTCCTCCCTCATGACTTTCAATGTTGCTTAGAATTTTTTTATCACCAGTCATGTGGGTTGAGCATCCACTATCAAGAATCCATGACTTGGTTTTACTGCTGGCTTTTAGAGCCACTTCAGCAAAGCATGTGATTTCATCATTGGTTTCTTGAATGCCTTTCCCTTTCATGTCTTTGACTCTTTGTTTAGGAAGAGTTGTCAGACATTTATCAGCTCTATGACCTTGTTGGTCACATCTTCCACAAGCTTCACTCAGGCAGTCAAATGTGTTCTGAGTTGGTGGTTTTGATGCTTTCTGCAAAACACTCTGGGTTTCAGGATGTCTCCCCCTTGACTCATGCCTCATGTTTGGACGAGACATGTTGTACCAGCATGCATAGGCTTTATGTCCAAACACACCACAACACCAGCAGTAGCCTTTGAACCTTGACCTTCTTTGTTGATAAGAGTCGTGTTGTAATTTTCTGTCCAAGATTTGAGTAGTCCTTCCTGAGGATTTCCTTTCTTCCATTGAAGATGATTTTACATAGGTTGGTTCATGCCATGTTTGTCTCAATTTTATCTTTGAGCCTGCATTGTTAGAAATAACAGATGTATTTAGAGATTTACTTGGCGGTAAATTGACCTGCCTCTGAGCACCAGCATGAGATGATTCTGCCTTGACCTCAACAGCCTTGTTGAAGTCTTCTCTCATCTTTGTCAAGCTATTCTGTGCTTCAATCCACTTGGAATGTGTCAGTGATTGCTCTTCTTCTTTGAGGTGAAGTTTCTCCTCAAGATCTTTTGCTATCTTGTCAAGCTCAGCTACCTTCAGTTTGTGTCTCTTGATTTCATCAATGTACATTGTCTCTTTCTTCATACATTCTTCCAACTCCTCAGTCATCCTTTTGGTTTCCTTTTGTAACAATCTCTTCTCTTTCTTGAGTCCAGTGTTCTGTTCAAGGCAAGCCACTAATTCATCTTTCAATCTGTATTCAAGCTCTGTTCGTTCACTTTCATCATCTTCACTGCTGCAGGTATCAAACCCTTTTTCTACATGAGCCATAAAATTCGTTTCTTCTTCTGATTGACTGGCTGAAGTAGAGTCTGATTCTTCCTCTTTGCTTACATAGCTTCTTCTTTCACCTGGAACGAACCTTTTCTTTCTTACACCTGATTTGTTTCCTTCTCTTGGGTATCTACTCCATTTCTTCTTTTGTGACTTCTCATCTTCAACTTCTGGAGCACTATATCTCTTCTTGGGGCAGTTTACAGCAAAGTGTCCGATGTTATTGCAATTGAAACATCTCGATGGTGATTTCCCTTTTCCCTTGAATTTAGCTTTTCCAAACCTTTTAGAAAAAAGAGAAATAATCGTGTTGAGATCTTCATCCTTTTCTTCATTGTCAGTATCACTTGATTCTAGGACTTCGTCATCTTTTATCTTGAGTTGTCTCATGGCCTCAAAAGCCATCTCATCCTTGATCTTCTTCTTGAATACTGGGATCTTCCTCATTTCATATGCAATGAGAATGTTGTGTAGTTCATCAAGAGAGAGATCATCTCTGTCTTCTAATGCTGAGACTTTGGGATCAAACCTGTCAGGAAAATTTCTCATAAGCTTTTTAACAATAGTGGAGTCCTCCAACTTTTCTCCAAAGCCCCGAATGTTACTGACAATTTCATTGACTCTTGTGAAATAATCATCAATATTTTCTTCTTCTCCCATCTTGACATCTTCAAACTTGCTTCTCCAAATCTGTAATTTGGCTTCCTTGACTTTCATGTTGCCTTCATAACTACTTTCCAATTTGTCCCAAATTTCTTTAGCATTCTTGAGTCCCATGACTTTTGTGTATACCTTTTCTGAGAGTGACATAAGAATGGCATTTTGAGCTTTACCATCAACTTCCATATTTCTTTTCTCTTCGAGTGTCATAGCAGCTTCATTAGCAAGAGGAGGGAATCCAAATAAGGCTGCATTTCTAACTTCAAGGCCGAGAGATAGAAGGTAGGGTAACATCCGATTCTTCCAGCTGTGGTAATTCTTTCCATCGAATGTAGGAACACCCCTACTATTAACAGAATTCAGATTGTCCATCTTCTCAGAAGTAGATCCTTACAGAGGCAACCTCCCTCTGATACCACTTGAAATGCCTGGATCGGTTGTGATCACTGAGAGGGGAGGGGTGAATCAGTGATAACTTTTTCTTTTTATGAATTGTTCCCTTTTGATTTATCAATTCAACCTCTGCGGCTGGTTAAAGCCTAGATCTACTCTTTTAGTGGTGCAGTAATAATGAGAGCACCGAACACAGAGATTTACAAGGTTCGGTACAAAGACCTACTCCTTGCCGTGTTGGTTACACCCCCCAACACGGATTCTTCACTATGCCAAAAGATGATTACACAGTAATTGGTTATACCCCCCAATTACAAGTTGGTTAAACCCCCCAACTCCACAACATCATCTTCATCATGGCTCCACTTCACTTCTTCAAAGGTGTTGATTAAAACTTCAAGTAGCTTCAACAGTCTTCAAAAGATCTCGTTGGTCTTGCTCACCAAAAAACCAATCACTTAGAATGATCAGTTCTTTTGCATTCACACACTTAGGTGTGTACTCCTCTTCTTCTTATGTGTTGTCACTCTTTTTCACTTGTGCACACATGCACAACTCATTTTGAATATACTCAAATGGGTACAAGCCGAACCTCGGCCTCTTCCTTTCTTTGCACAGTCACAAGCCTCGGGCCCTTCACTTCACACACACTCAAGGTGTGTTCTTCTTCACTTGTGCACACACAAGGGATAAGCCTTGGCCTTTTCTTCACATCTCACACACACAAGATATGGTATGGCCTCGTGTCTTCTTTGGTGCACACCCACTGCCCACAAAAGAGGCGCGCTAGGTGCAAGCCGCGCAAGTCCAAAGAAATACAAAGTGGCGCGCAAGGTCTTTGCAAAGGGCAGCCGCGTAAGCCTTGGTGCAAAGCACCTCAACCGCGGGCGCGCAAATCTTCTTCTTGTCACGCAGATGAGTTGCGCGCAAGGGACTCCTTCGGGACCTCGGGTGGTCCCGAGAACTTCAGCCATGCAAGAGGTATTTGCGCAGAGGCTTCAAAACTTCGCGAGGCAGAGAGATGCGCTCACGGGACAGCAAATATCCAAAGGATCAGCAGCAAATCCAGAGTTCTCGGCCTCTCTTTATATAGGCAGAGGAATCCTCAAAACATCCGCGGGATATAAAAATCGATCCACCGAGATTTCCGGTTCTTTGAAAACTTCAAACGCGGGCCGAGAATCTCGTTCTTTCTCTCAGCACAACGCGGACTTCTTCTCCTTCTCCTTTATCCACGTGCATGCATTTTAAAACGCATGCAAGCCTCTGTTTAATCCAAACACATGCAAAGCATAATCCTCATGGCCTCGGCAACGTTGTTTGCCTCGGCCGAATCTCCAATTCTTCTTCTCATCGCATGCATGGTCATTTTTAGGCATGAATGTGTTCAGTAGGTCCAGACGATTCCAATGGACGTCTCGGTTTCGAAAATGGTGGCCGGGAGCTCAAGATAGGTCGTCGGGAAGGCGCCTGGTTCAGCGGGGCTCGCGGGTGGCTTCGGCTCGAGCTCGAGGTGGAAGACGAAGCCGGGGCCGTCGGATCAGTCGTTTGAGATACATCGGGTGGCCTGGATTAGATCGCGGCGCCGCGGATCAGATGTGCGGCGCAGATCAAGCGCGCGATGAGACGGACGGCGGAGATTTGCTCCCGGGATTTTTTGCGCGTCCCACATCGAAACTTTCCGCGGATTTTCCGCGGTTTATTACCCTGGCACTCACCGCTACTCGCCAGTTGAATCCTCTCCCCTCCCGGTGCCGCCCCGCACCGGGTTCTCTCTGCGGGCGCGCTCTGCGCCCACTCTTGCTCCTGCGGGCGCGCTCTAGCGCCCACCATGCGCTCCTCCGGGCGTGCCCCTGGCGCCCTTGCGGTGTCCTTGGGTGCGCCCTGCCGCCCTGGCTCGCCCCACGGGGTTCCCCCGGGCGTGGTGCCCTAGCGCCCATGCCTTGGGGTTGAACCCCCCAAGGTGCCTTGGCTGGCCTAATTTTTTGGCAAAGGCAAGTACAAATACTTTGTCAAAAACAAAGTAACCCATGAGTATAAGCCAAATGCCACTTCTCCCTTAAGCCATTTCTTTCCTTCTCTACTTCTTAAGAATTCTTTAATCCTCCTCCCATGATCTTCACTTAGGATACGGAATTCAAAAGGTTCCTTCATAATCTTCAACCGAACTCCTGAATCAAAGAATTCTTCAATGTTCTTCATTGATCCAATTACAGATCAAGTTGGATCACTTCCAATTCACATGCACTAAGAGTTAGTACATGGACTTCATTAGTGCACATCATCCACTTAGTAGTTGTGGATGGAACTCTTCAACTCCTCATGCATTGTGAAGACAATGCATGGTCGTCAATCAATGTTGTGACTTTGTATCCAGTTGATACAAGTTCTTGGAACTTTAAAGATCAGCTCAACAATCGTCAGATTTAATGCTTCTGAAATCATCAATCTTCAAGATGTACTTCATCAGATGGCACACCATGACAAGTTATTGACAACAAATGCAATTACTTCACTTGGGCACAACAACAAGGATAAGAACACAACTTAGTTCATGAGTGCAAGAACTAAAAGGGAGAAAATAGCCTTCAGGGATACCAAAAAATGAGTACATGGAATGTCCAAACCAACCACGACATGTATCCTCATGCTCCAACTTGGGCATGTACTTCTATTATCCTGGGCATGTAACCACAAAAGGTTCACTGGATGTTTGATTTACACACAAATTGGAATCGAGTCCCCCCTCCTAGCCATGTAATTTTACATGGCCAAAACCACATGGGTTTTTCCTGAGTAACATTACACGTTGGGTACCTAAAGTACATAGTGTTCACTCATGAAATACCCTCATTTCATGTTCTCCTTCACATGGTTGGACACACATTCCTTTACAAAAAGACATATACTCATAGTACACAACATTTAATTAGAAAAAAAATTTCTTCCCGAATAGAATAATACATATCATGGGGTCATAGAATTACACGCCATGTTGCTTATGATTCTAGGTAGTAATCCACTAAATCGCCCAAAAAACCACAATTTTTTCAATCTATAAGAATGGTATAGAAAATTATGATTCGTGGATGCCCATACTCCCCACAAATCATAGTTTGGAACAAAAACTTATCACATCATTTATAATTTAAGGTAAAAAAATGAACCCAAAAAATTCCATTCCACGGGGGCTTATACACCCCAGGGAACAATTTTTGGCATTCTTCCAATTCGAACTATAACACAGAACAATACACTAATCACTACAGTAGGCATATGTTTCATGATATCTATCACAACAATAAGAAATTATAAAATCTTTCTAAATAGCATGGTTGGAATACATGGAATCTAATTTCTAACAAGTCCCTACAAGGTGCATGGAATAATATTTTTTCTTCTCATTGGGTTGAAAAAAATAGAACCACGACGATATAAATTTAAATAACAAAACAATTCTGTCACCAAATGGTGAAATTGATTCAACTATAACAGCTCAAAATCTTTAAATCACAATTCAATTTGAGAAAATTTGGTTTTTCTCTATAAGAGGGGTAGCTACTCCTAGGCACAGTTTATTACAAAACGCAATTTCCTTTCATTCCCCATATAATGTCTCAAAACAGTAAGGAAAAATAGAAAACAACCACCTTTGATACAACTTCATAACATCCAAAATCTGGATTCCACTCAATGTTTCCCCGTACCCGGTAGGCCACATGTCCTTAAGGGTATTTCCCCGAACAAAATAAGAAAGTGATTAGCATCGAGGGCCTAGTCGTGGTAGTAGAGAAATGATTCCTTCATTATCAAATTTTAACATTCTGGTATTTATAATAATTAAATAGATGAAATTGTAAAGAAAAATTATCACTAAAATAAACAGCGAAATGCTAATTGGATAAATAACCAATCATCATTCCATACAAAATGTGATGTATCATGTTATGTTCTAATAAAACATCCAAAATACATAAACTACAGAAATAAAAAATAGATATTCCAAAAGATCAAAAGAAACAAAGGAATCTAAGAATCATC
The DNA here is from genome assembly GCA_963277665.1 of Viscum album. Classification (NCBI taxonomy): domain Eukaryota; kingdom Viridiplantae; phylum Streptophyta; class Magnoliopsida; order Santalales; family Viscaceae; genus Viscum; species Viscum album. The sequence continues at coordinate 900,929,283 of OY728138.1, forward strand.
GCCAGATACAGCTCGGTAACATTCTCTCTATATCATAAATAGCATATGAAGAACTAGAAGTAAGGAGTTTTACCTAATTAAAACCTACATTCATAAAATCTATTTGGGCCAAAAAGTATGACCCAAATATTGTGTGATTATAAATCCCTTTAGGAAACAACCCATGATCTGTGCTAATCAATTAGTTAATATATATATATATATATATATAACATGAATTGTAAAATAGTTAATGGAGTAACTAGAAGATACTCAAAAGTAAACTTTTCTACATGTAAGAAGAATAGATGTATCAGGATACAATCTATGAAAGTATAAAAAATGATGAATCCACAATTGTAGTTTTTCTTTAAAGACACATAATATACATTCTATTTCATTATTTAATTAAAATATAGACTAAGAACATCAATCACATCATTTCACACACACAATAAAATAACAGTAAGTGAAACCTCTGACAAATGTATAGAAAAGATGTACCCTCAGGCATAGAAAAACAATTCCCCCAGGAATGGAAAAAGATATCCCTGAGGAATAGAAAAAACATTACAAGAGGAATAGAAAAATCTAATCCAAAGGCAACCAATATAAACAAGAATGGACCAATATCATAAGGATTGTCCTTTAAAATAATCAAATGGTATGGATTTATAACAAGAAACAAGTAAATTAAACTATTACACGTCTTCCACATTAAGAAATTATGTGGAAAGAACTTCAATTGACCAGTTTCTATTTTAAACAACCAATATCGCGGAATCAACAACATTTACATAGGCATCCTAGGCTAAATAGATGTCATTGGTCACCCATGGGAATCACACACATATGGTATCCCTTAATTGAGGTGATCAATCCTAAACATGGTTTCAAATGTATAACCATTTTCGTAACTAATAATATGCAATAAAAATAAAAAAATATCAATAAAATGAATCCTGAAATGTGGTAACATGACATTTTTCAAATATATTCAACATGAAAACTAGAAAAAGACACAAGAACACCTACATCATAATTATATGAATCTCATAGTCCAACATCGGGATTCAATTCGTCCTATAATAGAGTAGATATAAAAAACAAGAATAAAAGAAAAAACTCTAATAACTTGATCGAGAGATAAAATTCCGATTATAGTCTAAAGAGGAATATATCATGAATTGATGGGATATCAATGAATCCTATAGTGTTCAAATTTGGGATTAAATGATGAAACAGGAGGAAAATTCATGATTGGAAGGAATGCGTGTGCTGCACGTCGAAGGAGGACTCATTTCTGTCCATCTAAAAATAATATATCTACTACCCGACTCAATAAAAAATTTAATGTACATGGAATTTACAAAAACTATATGTCGTGTCCGTACAAATCCTAGCCATGTCATTACAGGGTCATGTACTGGGTGTATATGTTATTGAACCCTCATTACAAGAGGTTTCTTTAGAAATAAATGTCATGTAACTCCCAGTCACGTTGTGTAGTGGGCCTACAACAATCTTTTGACATAGTTTCCCTCCATATCCTTATTTATAAACGGAATAGGAATGATCTGTACCTCCATGTAAGAATCATGTTCTTACACATAAAATACAATTTTATAAAATATTGATTGTTTTTAGATGAAGAGGATTATAGATGTGATCTTAGAAAATGTATTTCATAAATGATATATTATATTATGGTAAAAATATGGTGTTATAGTTCGCATTGAAATGTAATTTTCAACAAAGTACCATTAATATTAATTTTCAAAGACATCATATCAAAATAACACTCAATAATACAACCATTAAAATTGTAAGTGTTATTTCAAAACATGTGAAGTGGAGGAAAAACTAAATTTACATTAAATATAATTCCATTTTGATATTAAAATATATCGTCATTAAAAATCCTTAAAAGGGTAATTAATCATCCTTTTGAAAAGTGTTAAAATGAAGTACAATTATTAAATTAAGTAATTCATATTTATTATTTATAATAGGGAAATATTATATTGGTGGAATGAATATTGAAATCAAATATAATAACTTTTATAGATTGGATTTAAAATATTCATCAGAATATAATGATTTTACTAAGTAATAGTTCCAACTATGAAAATGAAATTAATGTGATGATGTTAAAAATTACTTTGACAAAATTATGTAAAAAAATTCTATAACAACAAATTCCATTCAGAAGCAATGATTCTAACCATTTATTAAAAGTAAAATAAAATATGGATAAGAGATGGATGAGGTCAAACAATAGGGTTGTCCCTTATCAAAGGAATAACAAAATTCGAAATCATAATTGAAAAATTATTTTCAGACTCATGGTTTTCAACAGTTTCTCAATCATATTGATAATAACCTCAATTACTATGGATCTCTACAAACAATCTTCATTTACTAATGGAGGATTATCTAGGGGTCATAGTTTTTTGTTGGGTAGTATAGTCATTTCAAGGTTTACTCTTAGTATAAGTAGGATTTGGACTCTCAATGTAGAGAACCTTTTTCGTACCATGATGTAAAGCATCTATGAATGAGTTATTTTTACTATCCTTATCCTTATGTAGTGATACCAATCTCTATTTCATAATCATAGAAATTCCCCCATTTTTCTAAGATTTTTAATGAATTGAATATGTTTTGGAATTCATGTTGAAATGATCACCAAGTGGATTGAGAGAAGTAACATGGAGGTGCCCTAATTGATTACCATCACTTTGGGGGTGAGGATGCTGGACCATTAGTAGGACTTACTCCCTCACTCTAAGTATCCTAGCTCCATAATTAATCCTAGCTTCAATGTAACTTGGGGAAGCTCCAATAGTTCACTGATCTATTGATTGATCAATTTCATGCAGAGATTGAAACTCCTATGAATTCAGTCTATCCCCTAATGAGGAGCCATGAACATTACTAGTATTCCCATAACCATAAAACCAATGATGATTCAATGGATAATCATCCAATGATCAGTCATTAACAAGAAACATCCCAGATTTATTCAAATTCTAATCCCTGTAAGGGGGGTTCCCGGAAGGAAAATTACATGTATAATATGAAACATGTATCTTGGAAGAATAAATGAGGTGAAAACAACACAAATTTTTTACTAGAATCCATGAATGTTCTTTAAAATTATTGGGGGCATGAGTCTTCTCTTAACAGACATAATAGAAATAGAATATCTAAGTCTCTATTGCGGGACTAGAGGTTTCCAAGTGTTTAGGAGTACCCGATTAGATATAATATGGGGTGGGATTTAAGGTAATTTTGTAGGGTATGTGTGGAATGAAGTGGGTGTAAGGTAGCTTCATTTATATGTTAAAAGTGGTATAGTTTTTTTATATATCAATGTTATTTATAGAATTAGGATTTAATAACATTGTAGTCATGTGAGCAATGTAATGAAATGTGTCTAAAAACTAGTTTTTTATTTCAATACAAAACAATATTTTCTATAATTTCTTTGTGTCATGTTGTTTTATAAAAAATACATAATGTGGTATATTTTCTCTTTTATATGTTTATTTATCAAACCCTATGTTTTTTCTTTGAAATATTACACAATATATCCTTTAATATTTAGAAATGATGATTCAAATTTTGAACTCCATTTAATCTATTTGGACTTATAAATATAAGATAAATAAATTTTATTGTAAAACTTATATAAAAATTGTTTTTTAGAAAAATAACATTAAAATTAATTCGTTTTTTAATATTCCCTCTTATAAATTAATAATTTAATGATTGTTAAACATTTTTATATTATATAACTAAATTAAATAATGCACACCATTTGAAATTGATTAATTTTTTATATTCATATAATAATTGAACTACATTGGTAAAAAACATATGTTAAAATAACCCTTTTACTATTACTATGGTGATCAACTATTACCTTGATAACATATTTTTATAGATAAAAAATAAATTGAACCTATTTCATGATTTTAATATTCATTTTAAAAATATGAAATTCAATTTATTGATTCTATTTATAAGTGTGACAAAAATTTATTTTATATAGGAACACAAAACCGATGAATTTTTTTAGAAAAAACACCTATCAATTCATATAATCAATTCATTATTATATATTGATATTTAATAAAAACGTATAAAAATGAAAAAAATTATATTATCAATAAATATTATAATGAATGTTTTTAATTGTAATTAATTTAATTTATTAAGAATAAAATAAAATTCAAGAAGAAAAAAAGTCATGGGGAAAAACTATTCTTAGAATTAAATAATTATGAATTAATTTATGTGAAATTGATAATAAATTTATAAGTTATTATTAAATTAAGAATATATAAAAAATAAAAATAATAATATTCTGAAGGAGAGAATTTTTTATTCACATATAATGAAATTTCATATAACCAAAATAATCTTGTAAAGTTATTTTTTTCTTTTTTAATGAATTTCATTGTTTGTATTCACCATTATTAATAAAATTATTTCATGAATATTATATATTTATATTACTAATCAATTTTTTTCAATTTCTTTCAATTTTTTAGTATTTAAACATAATATGCAATATAATAATATATTTTTTGAATAAAATATCTTTATTAAAAAATTGATTTTTTAATGATTATTTATATTAAACAATAATTTATATTATTTTAATTATATAATGTATAATGAAAATGATTTTCTTACTTCGAAAGTAATCTTTTCTACATTAACTATAATATAGTATTTCTAAACTAGAAACATATTAAATTGTATTAAATCCAATGTCTATAAATCACTGTGTTAAATCAATTTAACGACTACCGTACCCTAATTATGTAAAATAAATTCATTTAATTATATCTTTCTAAATCACAATTCTCATTTACATTACCTTTTTATGATGATTACTGATTTATTTTCATTTCATGGTATTTTTAATTACATATTTCTTATACTAAATATGTTTTTCCTGGAAGGATTTGATATAGGTGATATCATTATTTAAGTGTAATTATTTGATTTTTTATATTAAACCTTATTAATTTATTCCCATAAAATAAAAGTAATCATATGTTGTATGTAACATTCAATGTTATATAATACAAGATTTTCTATACTATGATCATAATGGTCCACTATGAATGGAAGAAGTGTTATTAGATTGATTCGTATCTAATATGATTCATCAATAAAATAATTTTAATTTTATAGAATTAATATAAGTAAAAAACCATATAATTCTATATATATATATATATTATGCAGAAAAATGGGTCCTAAATATTGTGTTGTTACATTTCCGATTAAAAAAATGACATCCTCAAAATTTCAATTTTAACTAAAAAAATTTAATTGTTATGGGTATACATAAGTAGTATAAAACCCAAGATATAATATAAACCACACTAACTTATGTATGAATATGATACTTTTATATTCCATAAAAATATTATATCCATATGTTGAATTTCATCAAAATAAATTAAGCACAACAACTTTCATGATTAGATGTTATAAGAAAAATTAGGGTAGTGGTTTCAAATGATAGTCAATAGTAAATTGTATTCACGATGAATGATCATAGGTAGATTAATGAAATTTTATAATTTAAGAAAATAATTTAGCCTCAAATTAAAGAGAACCAAACCATTTAAAAACTATAATAAAATTTAATTTTACAGAGAGATTAATTAGATTTGTTATAAGAATATCCTTATTAAATTATATTAGAGAATAGATATATAAAAATTTTCCAATCATCATACAACCATTTTTTCACTAATAATTTAATATAAAATATTTGATATGGTCAATCAATATTAATATAAAACATGGATTACATTAAAATAATACATTTATCGATCCATGGTATAGGATATTTATATCTTATACCACATATTTATAAACATTTATTTAAACAGTTTCCATTTTTTATTATTTTAATTATCCAATTTTTTAATTTATTATATTTCACATTACCCCTTCGATTGCACAATTTAATTGTATAATTCTTAAATTCCAAACACTAGTAGCATTGAATTGCAGTGATGCATTATTTTACACATTATTTCCCATCACTATGCTCACTACCATCTTCACCCCACTTATATAATCAATTGACTCATATCCAACATTTATATATTTGAAAAATTTTAGTGTTTCGTTCTAGATATTTCATTGGTTCTTCCATCCATATTTGTTATACATTTTAGATTTAATCTTCGTTCTTTCATAATTTTTACCACATAATCATTCATAAAAATCCATATTCAGAGTATATGAATACATTTATAATTTATAAAGGTTCATTTTTTAATAAAAAATTGTGATAACTAGAATAAAATAACTAAAATAATTTCATTACCAAAACTCATTCCATTTTGTTTCTCCTTGGAACTATAATATCATTATCCATCACACCCATTGTTATCAAGGTTCCTTCCAACTCTTTCCATTACCTAAATGAAGGTTCATTTAGCGATGCGAATAAATATTTAATTAATAAAAAATAAAACTATATACATGAAACATGTTAATCATAAAGGGCATAGATTCCAAATAATATTAATCATTTGGGTTTTAATTTAGGAAATCCGTGGTTAATTTCCAATTAATTTGACCGAAAAAACATGTTATGTACTAAATCACGAAATTCAATAAAAAATATTTAAATTCTTCACAATGGATTATAATTGACATGTAAATAAACTATATTATATTTTCCAATAATATATTACAATGTGTGCAGTTAGGATCATTTTTTGTGCCCAAAGTAAAGATCAAGAAAATAGTGAACAAACTTTTTTCAAGGATTATTACCAATTTGTGAGTCTATTTTTAATAATTCATCCAACAGTTTAATCTAGGTAGGTCTATGATTTATAATAATTTATAGGCGTTATACCAACTAAAGAACCCTCAACCCACACTATATATTCTGTAGGTACAAATAAATTCATTAGTTCTTTAAATCAATACCAAGTGAGACGATTAAGGAAAAAGATATATAAATGTTCATAATATAATAATTATATAATCATAAGAATAAAAAGGTTTATCCCCTTTTTAGTTTACCAGTTAAACAATATTATTCCTTGTTATTTCTTCAAAATATCCAATAAAATATTTATACACAATTTTATTTATGTATAGTTTGATATTTAAATTCATAGTGATTGGAGAAACATAACATGTAGAGATGTAAAATTCATATAATAGAAAACATATCTTTGAGTAAGAATCAAATAGATCATAAGAATATGAGAGAACATGAGGATGATATAAATATATGAGAAAATATAACATTACACAATATGATTTTACAAAATGTTAGATAGAAGGTCATGTATCCTCAAATAATTAATAATGTACCATGTAATTGAGTTATGTGATTATAAGAAAATAATATATAGCCATATGAATATGAAATATAAATGTGGAATAATTTTATTTAAGAAACCATTACATTGTAATCCTAAATACCAACTATTTTTTACACACTAGGTCTTGTGAACATATATTATCATAATCATGTAATGAAATAATCATGGGAATATTTACAATCATAATCATGCATATTAACAATCTCGTAAACAAATGCATTAAAAATCATTTCCATGAAAAATCATATGAAAATCGATAATCATGGTGAATTCCTTGCACAATGTTATTATCTATTGTGATATAATTCATTATAAAAATCATTGTTGGGGTATAACCAAACCCACCAATCATAGGGATATAACTTACCACACATATCTATATGTTATAATTAACCCCCATATTATCGATATAAAAGACCACACATATCCCAATGCTATAATGTGCCACCCATATTGTGTCTATATAAAACCCTACCACAAACATAATGATATGTGTTACATTTAGAAAAAAATCACATATAAATTAACGACGAACACATGGGAAGAAAATTTATCTCAAAAAATTTTAAAAAATTATTTCATAAAATGATATGTGGAGTTATATAATTTGATATCACGATACAGATAACCCAAAATGACTATATATTATAGTAATTTAGAAGAAGATTGAAATAAATAATTTTATATATGATAGGTCATTTAGAAATGAAATGATGATATAATATTAGTTAGAAAACGTAATTTGATATAATTTTTTTAAAAATATCATGAAAGATCACCGTAGATGTCAAATAAAAAGTTATTTTCAAAATAGAAAAATTAAAATCCCTTTTTCAATAATGTCACATTTTTATATATATAAATAGAAGACTAAAGAATACATGTATGGTTAAAATAATAATGTGTGGAGTGCATGATAAAAACCATGAACATAAAATAAAATTCTTTTTTAATATTTTAAAATTTCGTTGATTAATCCCAAATCATTTTATGAGTAATAAATTTTTATTTTGAAAATAAGTATAGAGATATCAAATTATAAGTTAAAATAATATATAATTGGGATTTCAGAAAATATTAGAGAACATTAAATGAAATAAGATGGATATAGACGAGAATGATTAATTTATATTGGATGTGAAATATTCATAATAATGACACATTTCAATGAATAAAATAATCACAAAATTAAAAAAGTATTTGATATGAATATTCAATTTCAAAGGTAAGAAGGATGAAAAAATATAATATCATTATAGGGTTGAATAAAACAATATAATAGAAAATAGTTAATGAGAAATAATTATGGCTTAAGGATTAGAGTTAGTACTTGAAAACCCCTATTGCTTTGATAACCCTTGAATCATAGACTATTGATGAGAGAACTTGATATATAAATTTATATACTTAAAACATGAAAACAAAATTATGATATAACATCTCTAGTAGGATTAATTTTCCAATATTTTTCAATGTGGGATTGTAATATGGAATATGAATCAACAAAACAAATTTTATATGAAAACACCTTATATCTTTGGTATTATTTTAATCTCATAGAATTAAATATATAACATGCAAAAAACAAAATTCTATGAATATAAAGAGAATGAAGATTGATTATGTCAATGTGGTAGTTTTACAAACTATATAAATGAATTTAGGTGTTTAATATAAATAATTTACAAAGGCTGAAATATTTATATGAAATTCACCTTACCTTTTATCATGAAATCCATGAATGTTATATAACCACATTAGGGAACAAAATGTTTTTTCAGGGACCCCTAGGAAATTGGGAAGTTGGGGATCTTTCAAGGTACTCAAATCATTAATATTGAGAATATAAATCTAGAATATGTATAATTTTTAGGGATTAAATGTTATTTTCTTGGATAAATTTTTCATTTAGTAGGAGAATATGAGCTCATTTTAAAGGGTTAAAATGGGAAATTTATTTGGAAATAGAAGTTAGGTGAGGGGAAGAGATTGAATGAGACGATACATGGACAATTTATGTAATTAGTTATTTATAATTCACAAGTCAATGAAATATAGACCTAAAAAAGATATTTTTATAGTACCAACATTTCAATTTTTATTAATAACCATGCCAAGGTACATTATATAAAGATACAACATTAAAACATTATTTAATCTTGAATTAAATTAATAGTTCACATTAAGGATCTTTTCTGGTTTAGAGTTTTATTGAAATTGGACATAACTATTACATCTCATAAGATTAGAAAGTTGACACTTCTACTCAATTTCCATCTTTTTCATAAAATAAAAACTCTTAAAAATAAACATGCATAGTTACATGTTCTAGATAGCATGTATTTCTTTGATCCAATCCTTGAACCTATTAATCTTTATGTCATGTGGAAAAAATTTCAAAAAAATGGGATGAGCATAAAAATCTCAGTAAGTGATACAAAATGAAGGAAACCGTTAGTTTCTCAAAACAACATGTAAACCATGAATAATTAATCATAATTAATAATTTTCACTTTATGAAGTAATAATTACTCTTCACTGAATAAAAGATCATTTCATACCCTTTTGTAACCAAAAGATCACTATAAAACCCATATAAAGAACAAATAACATATAAAGGTAACATGGGATATAAACGCACTTAAATGGAATAACCATATGGTCTACTTCCACACATGTCACTAAATGGAATTTCCATAAAACCGACTTCCATACCCAATTCATTGGAGGATATAACATAACCATTCATCTTGGTATTAACTTCACCACCCTTCATTTGGTTTATGACGTAACCACCCATTAAATGTCCGCGTACCATTACAAAATCTTAAGACATAAAAAAAATAAAGAAAAGAAAACATTTCCACATTTCAATCACAATATATCACATAAATATATTGATAAAATTTTATTATTATAAAAACCATTTTCAATACCAAAATCCATAATAGAGTATATGTTATTTATTTTCTTTTAAAAATATTATGGATTCTTGAGGAAGCCAACGATCAAATAATACTCGCGTAAGTGGAAAGGTGGTTATCACTATGTACATTAAAAGAAACATTCCTTTTTGTCATTTACTAAAATTATTTGTAGAAAAATATTACCTTTGAATGAAATGAAAAGTAAAAGGTTTTTTTACAGCCTATAAATTAAAGTCTTGTATTAAAACAAAATATGCCTCAATAAAAGGAGATTGAGATGAAGTCCTTGATAATGATGGTATTCTTTTATTAAGGATAAATAAATTACATAATTTTGTGTGAAAAATAAGAATACATCCAATATAATGGGATATTAAGTGTAAAAAAATCAAAGTTAATTCACACATATTCATACGATTACATATTCAAGAAGTACGAGTTTTACCCAAAGAATTGAAATTTAGTTAAGAAGCTCCCTTCTAAAAATTCGACAGCCTAACGACATCACTTTAAAATTCAGAAAATGAGTTGATGAGAGAGAAAATGGTATATCATAACATGGAAATAAAATTGACATCAGTAAGGATATATAAGAACATCTCCAAACATAAAAATATGTATATTAAAAGACATAATAAAATTATGTCTTTTAAAAAGAGGAGGGTGAACGGTTTCCTTACCGATTTGGGTAACTTTTGAAACGTTCACCCCATTAAAGAAGGACGATACAATGAAGTTGTAAATACCAATAAATTAATGTATATTACGCAAATAATACAATCATGGGCAGTACACACACCACACAAAAGAAAATAGTGGAAAATGTAGCATTAATCTCATGGGAAAAAATGAGATGAAAAACCCCTTACCTCATTGTAATCAACCGAGTCGTATGACCAAAAGATAATAACCACAAAATGAATTACAGAAAAACATGAATATTAATAGAATCAGGATAATATATATCAATTGGATGTACACAATACACCACATTTCATAAATAAGTGGCGAACAATGGAAATCTCACAGAATTAAAAGTTAGATAAGAAATCCCCTTACAAAAATTTTGCAGCCTAACAACGCCACTCAAACATTCATAAAACGAAATGATGAGAGTAAGTGGGTATATCTCATCATATGATCATGAAAAGTTCCATAATATAAATATAAACTAACATCCCCCAACATAATAACATTGGGCTTAAATGAAATGACATACAAAAGAGTACTTGAAAAGAAAGAGAGAGGTAGAATCTCTTATGATAATTCGGCAGCCCAACGACACCACATAAAACATCCAAAAATGGATTGATGAGATAAAATAGGGTATCTCATCAAAATAACATAAAAATTACAGTAAGAGGAATATAAAATAACATCCCTTAACATAATAAATAGGAGCATAAAAGAAATGACATAAAAGAGGGTATTTAAGAAGAAAGAGAGAGGTAGGATCCCTTACCTCGAGTCCGACTTGTCTTGTTCATTTTTTATGTTCATTAGTAATAAATTTTGGTCAATTTATAATTTAATAAGAACATACTTTAATTTTTATTATTAAATTAATATCACATATTATCATGTTATAGTAATTAGATTATTATGTTAGTTCATATCAGACATTTTCGTCGATGTTCGGTACATTAGTAAAAAATGAACTTTTTTGAAAAGAATTGTCCATGTAGTTATAAGTACATCATATAAATGATAGTATTAATGATTTAAATATCATATATATCCATTATATTTTTATTTTATACTATTCCATTACATTTGGAGATAAAAAATGAAATGCACTGTTCATGGAGACGGTAGGCCGTACGTATGCGTGAACGGTACTTTCATTTCATTGTCATATTAATAGAAATAAAACTAGATGAGAGATATATATATTATAACTCCAGATTAAAATATATGTTATATCTGTCACATATGTTCATTAATTTCATCCTTTATACATTCCATGTATTTCACGAATGAGTCACATCACTTGAGGGGCGGTAGTCCACAATTCCGTAAATGAAATTATCGCAATTACACGACATGAAAATCATAATGATATGATTTGAAAATAAAATACAGAAGCATATAGAAAAAATAAATACCATATATATCATATATAAAAATATTTCCATCATAATGTACACCCTGAAAGGTGTTAATAGAATATTGAACAATCATTGTTTCATGACGTAGTAATTCGCCACCCCCAAAAACAATATGTTCTTTAACCATTAGACAGAGGTGTGCGAATGTTTAAATCAAATCCTTCTCATAAAAACATCCAAGTATATTGTGGATCGTGGTGTTATTATGGTATTCAAATAATAAGAAGATAGTGGTTAGTGAATAAGTAATATAAAATAAAGAAACTCGAGAGAATACATTACCTCTAAATCAGGTAACTCGTTTTGATTTGAGCCAAAGCCTTCCATGGAAAGACCTCTGCCCAAAGTGAGGATTCTAGGAGTAATAGAGGTATTTTGAGAGATAATAAGAGAAGAGTATGGAAGAGCCAAGGGCTTGAGAGGTGTGTGTAAGGGGGTATAGGTGGGGGCCATTTACAATAGGGAGGAGGGGCACTCTTGGAATGTCATGAAATATTAATTTATTATAAAATGTTTTTCAAATTCGAATGGTTGAAAAATGTTATATTTAGAGGATAAGAGTATAAGTGGTAGAAATAAAATCTACTAACAAGATTTATACAATTGGAGGTCACAGAATTCAGCTTATGATTTCATTTTAACCCATAGTTAAAATTAATAATTCTTACAACGTCTTTTTTTTATTTTCAAACTATAAGGTCATAATAATTAATCTAAAATACCAATAGTACCAAACTGGTATCAATAATTATATTAGTAATATATTATATGTCATTTGGCAGAATATTATAATTTTTTAGACTTTTATACCATTTAATAAAATAAATTTTGTTTTAAAAACTTATTTATGCGAATTTCGACACTATTAGGTAGTTGACTTTGATAAAGGCCTGAAAGCTTTATTACATCAAAATAAAATCATGACCATATATTTTAAATGTCATAACTCTCTATAAAATTCGTGGATATGAACCCAAGTTTTAAAAACAAAATTATTTTATCACTTATAATATCATATATTTAAATCTTCCATTAATGAGGTAATAACTACATCATAATTGTGTCATAAATTTATTTATTTATTTAATGTCTAAAAATTATAAACAAAATAACATGATGTAGGAAAAAATTTTAGATTTAAAATTAATATTTATAGTTAAATAGATAATTTATATAAACAAAATTAAAATTGTTTTACTTAGGTATTTCATACGTTTATTATATTTCCCTTTCATTAAAAATAATATGATAAAAGCTCACTATCACGCAAAAGTGATTCCATGGAATACCAAAGATGTAACAAGGCATCCCATCGTCTACCAGGACTCATCAAATAGCATTGAGACACATGTATGGGTAATTTTATAATATTATAACATTATTTTGTTTACCCCTTTTTACCCGATTTACTAATTAATCACTGTAATTAGAAATAATTTCTGTAATTACTATTTATCATGTCAAAAACAAAAGAGTCTTAATTACATAATTTCGAACATCTGATTCAAAATATGGAATCAATTTTACCAAATTAAAAACACATAAATTTCAGTAATTAATTTAAAAAATACATTTCGTTCTTAAAACCAAAGACAAGTTTTTATGAAGTAAAATTAATCAAAAGATTGACTTGTTTTTACATCCAATTTGAAGGTTAAATCACTTACAATGAACAAAATTTTATTAAGTGATAAAAAAAATAATTAAATGAAAATTTAAAACCAATTAAATTGACTGTATAACTATATAAATAAATTATATGAAAAAGCAGTTTTGAAGTAAAATGCAGTATTTTTCACTATTTCTTAAAAATGAACATTTGTCAGAAAAATACAAACAATTTATCCAAAGTAAATTTGATATTCCAAATTCAGAAATGATGATAATTTTACCATATTAAGAACATATAAGTTTCATTAATTTAATTTATAATTTATTCCTTATGTCAAAACAAATAGCGTGTTTTTAAGAAACAATATATATCAAAAGATTGACACTTATTTATGTTTAATTTCAAAGTGAAATAAATTCCAATGACCATAATTGGATTAAATGGTAAAAATATATTTTAATTAAGACTTAAAACCAATTAATAATATAATATAACCATAAAAATTAATTAGATGAAAATGAGGTTTTGAATTAAAATACATCATTTTTCACAATTCACTAAAAAATGAACTTTATTGGAAAAATATGAAAAAATTACAAAAAGTAAATTTTTATGTCAAGATTATAAAGAAGGATATTATTTTTTCAAATAATAAAAAAATTTCAAAATTTAGATTAAAAAAATGTTCACCATGAAACTGCAGTAAAACAATCTTTTGAAAATATTAGAGTATTCAATACTTAATATTGGATTTCTTCTCATTTTAAGCCTCTAAAACACTATCTAATTAATAAATAGAAAAAGAAAATAAAATATATTATTCTTTACTTACTTGGGATGTTACATCCTTCCCTCCTTTGGGGAATTGCGTCCTCACAATTTTAAAATTGGGCTCGGAATTTTCATTGAAAGCCCCACATCGGAAAAAGAGTCAATAAAACTACCACGTTAAAAGAAAGAAAGAGAAGTAAAAAGGTAAAAAAGATAATAAATACCAGTATTACATGAAAACATGGATATAGTGGAAAAAACAAACCATGAGGTTCGAATGGATAGTGATATAAAACATTTCTCGGAGAAGGTTATCCTCTAGAAAATCATAAACTTGTTACGAGATAAATGATATTTGATTCCCCAGAAGGAAAAATTAATAGACAACATTTTTGTTTTAAGTTACTTTTCATTGAATAATTTATTTATGGGACTAACTAAAAATAATTAAACATAGTTACTTGTCCTGAGGACTTTCATCTCTTACATGATTTCTAACACAAACTCATATTTTCTCTAAAAGATGAGTATTTTGGTTGACTTGTTCACAATAAGAGGGCTATAATCATCTTGTAGAGAAAAAACTCTTACAAAAAAGAGAACTATATATTTTCCATGTTTTTAGACCTTAACCAAAACCAAAATGGTTATTACAAGATCATATAATCCCCAAAAATGATAATCTCTAAAAAAACTACTCTTAATCTCTAAAATTTGTCCAACATAACCCAAAGTTCATTAAATACCATTCAATAAATAGTTATCCATAAAATTCATCAATGTAATCTAAAGTAATATTGAATATAAATTCTATGATGGATTTAATCACATAGTCTTCCAAGGTAAATATTAACATTTATCTCCAAATAACATCAGTTACTGTTAAAGTCTCAAACTGAAAAGTAATTAACCTAAGCACATATCCTCCATGATAGGTTAATTATTTACATAAAGAACCCAAAATCAACTTATTCCTGATTCATAAGATCTTATAACTAAAAATAATTAGTCATACTAACCATGGACTTCACGTACTCTAGTTGTAGACGATAAATCCCAGTCGCACTTTGGTTGTGGGTTCGATTCCCGCAGCTTCGTCCGAGGCAATGGTTTGTCACACGGTCTGCGCGTTGTCCTTATTACAAAACTATAAAATTCTTAAAACATTACCTAAAAATAGATAAAATTTTCAAAAATAACCATAACATAATTTAACCTTAAGTTTATCTCATGCCTTTAATTTTCCATTATAACATATTTAACCCATAATTACCTCAAAAGAAAGGATCATATAAACCCTAATTGTTACCATTATAATTATTACCTAAACATCCACATCGAGTGGGTTCTATCATACATGATGCATTAGAGAACTCACCATGGTTCAAGTGTTTAATCATAACTCTTGATAGTTTGTTGAGAAAAACCAAAAGATTTCTCATTGCATCTCCCATATCATTATGTTGTTCTTTTAGAAAACTGTCACAGTTTTCTTCATATCCACTGTTACATTGGTGCCTGCTAGATCCATCCATTTGAAAAAACCAAAGAGCTCAGTGTGAGTATATCATTAGAAACATAATATAATATATTATGAGGAGGGTAAATACTAAGATATAATTATTCAGGTTATATTAAACTCATCCACATTATCTAATACTATGACTCTTTCTGAAATCCCAACCATTATGGTAATGTCACTTATCATTAAAGAATACCCTAACCTCTAAAGTTATATAAATTGACATTTGATAACAACTATAAGGACCCAGCCTTAAAACATTACTTAATCTAGATTTAAATTATTAATTCACTTTGAGGATCTTTTTTGGTTTAGAGTTTTAGAGAATTATGACATAACTAATACATCTCAAATGATTACAATGTAGATTCTACTTAGTTTACATTTTTTTATAAAATAAAAACACTTAAAAAGAAACATGTATAGTTCATTTTTTTGGATATAATGTCTTTCTTTTATCCCATCCTTTAACCTATTCATCTTTACGTCTTGTGGAAAACATTTCAAAATCTTGTGGTGATCACAAAAAGCTCAGTAAGGGATACACAAAGAAGGAAACTGTTATTTTTTCAAAACAAAAATTAAACCATGAATTCTTAATCCTAATTAATACTTTTCACCTTTATGAAGTAGTAAATACTCTTCACTAAATAAAAGATCATTTCATACCCTTTTGTAACCAAATGATCGCCATAATACCCATATAAAGGAAACAGAACATATAAATGTAACTTGGGTCATAAACATACTTAAATGGAATAACCATACAGTCGACTTACACACATGTCACTAATAGGAATAGCCATACGGACGGCTTCCATACCAAATTAATTGGAGGTTATAATGTAACCACCCATCCTAGTATTCACGGTACCACCCATCATTTGATTTATCATGTAACCACCCGTCAAATTTCCAAGTACCATTATAAAATCATAAGTCATAAAAAATATAAAGAAAAGAAAACATTTGCACATTTCAATCACAATATATCACATAAATATATTGATATAAAAAATCAATTATCAAAACTTTTCTCAATACCAAAATACATAATAGAGTATATGGTATTTATTTACTTTTAAAAATATTATGGCTTCTTGAGGATTCCAAAGATCAAATAATAATTGCAGCGGCCGAAAGGTCGTTGTCAACGTGTACTTTAAAAGAATAATTCAATTTTTTGTCTATTAAAATGATTCATAGAAAAAGATACCCTTTGAATGAAATGAAAAGTCCTAGGTTTTTTTACAGTGTATAATAGAATGTCTTGTATTAAAACAAAATATCCCTCAATGAAAGGAGATTGAGATGAAGTCCCTTATAAAGACGGTATCCTTTGATTAAGGATATATCAATTACATAATTATGTGTGAAAAATAAGAATACATCCAATATAATCGGATATAAAGTGAAACAAAATCAGAGTCCATTCACACATATTCATAGGATGACATATTCAAGAAGTACATGTTTTACACAATGAATTGAAATTGAGGTAAGAATCTCCCTTGCAAAAATTCGACAGCCTACCAGCGTCACATTAAAATTCAGAAAATGAGTTGATGAGAGAAAATGGTATCTCATCACATGGATATAAAATTTACATAAATAAGGATATATAAGAACATATCCCAACATAATAAGATGTAAGTTAAAATACATAACAAAAAAAAGTATTTTAAAAAGAGGAGGGTGAAAGGTTTCCATACAGATTTGGGTAACTTTTGAAACATACACTGAATTAAATAAGGATGGTATATTGAAGATGTAAATACCCATAAATTAAATTATATTACACAAAGAATACAATAATGGGAATTAAACACACCACTCAAAAGGAAATAGTGGAAAATGTAGCATGAATCTCATGGTAATAAAAGTGAGATGAAAAACACCTTACCTTGCTGTAATCAATCGAGTCGTATGACCAAAAGATAATGACCACAAAATTAATTACATAACATCATGAAAATAAATATAACCATGATAATATACATAAATGGAGGTATACAATACACCACAAGTCATAAATCAGTGGCGAACAATGGAAATCTCATGGTATTAAAAGTGAGATAAGAAATCCCCTTACAAAAATTCGGCAGCCTAACGGCGCCACTCCAACATTCATAAAAAAAAATTGATGAGAGTAATAGGGGATATCTCATCATATGATCCTGAAAATTTCATTAATATAAATATAAAATAACATCACCCAACATAATAACATGGGGCTTAAATTAAATGACATACGAAAGAGTACTTGAAAAGAAAGAGAGAGGTAGGATCCCTTACGAAAATCCGTCAGCCCAACGACGCCACTAAAAACTTCCAAAATTGGATTTATGAGATCAAATAGGGTCTCTAATCATCAAAAAATAAAAATTACAGTAATAAGAATATAATATAACATCCCCTTTACATAAGAAATAGTAGCTTAAAAGAAATGACATAAAAGAGAGTACTTAAAAACACAGAGAGACGTTGGATCCCTTACCTCGAGTCTGACTTGTCTGGTTCATTTATTTATATTCCTGAATAACAAATATTTGTCAATTTATAATTTCATAATAACATCCTTTAAATTTTATTATTCAATTCATATCACATATTATTATGTTATAATAATTGTATTATTATGTTAGTTCATATCAGACATTTTCATTGATGTTCGGTAGATGAGTAAAAAATGAACTTGTATGAAAATAATCGTCTATGTAGTTATAATTACATCATCTACAGAATAGTATTAATGATATAAATATCATATATATCAATTATATTTTCATTTTATACTATTCCATAACATTTGGAGATAAAATATGAAATGCACCGTTCATGGAGACGGTAGGCTGTACGTACGCATGAATGCCACTTTCATTTATTTGTCAAATTAATAGAATTAAAACTAAATGAGATATATATATATTATAATTCCAGTATAATATTAATTTTACATAGGTCTCTTAAGTTCATTAATTTAATCCTTTATACATTTCATGTATTTCATGAATGAGTCACATCACTTGAGGGGGCGGCAGTCCATAGATCCTCAAATGAAATTATCTCAATTGCAGGACATGAAAAGAATAATGTTACGATTTAAACATAAAATACAGAAGTATATAGAAAACATAAATTCCATATATATCATATATAAATATAGTTCCATCATAATGGCCACCATGAAAGGTGTTATGTGAAGATTGAACAATCATCATTTCATGAGGCAGTAATTCACCACCCATAGAAACAATATGTTCTTTAACCATTAGACGGAGGTGTGTCTATGTGTAAGTCAAATACATCTTATAAAAACATCCCAGTATATTTAGGATACTGGTGTTATTATGGGATTAAAATAATAAGACTATATTTATGATTGAATAAGTAAAATAAAATAAATAAACTCGAGAGAAGACATTACCTCTAAATCGGGTAACTCTTTTTGATTTGAGGAAAAGGCTTCCATAGAAAGACTTATGGACAATGTTAGGATTATAAGACTAATAGAGATATGTGGATAGATAATATGAGAAGAGGTTGGATTAGCCAATGGCTTGAGAGGTGTGTGTAAGGGGGTATAGGTGGCGGCCTTTTATAAGAGGGAGTAGGGGCACTCTTTGAAAGTCATGAAACATTAATTTATTATAAAATGTTTTTCAAATTATAATGGTTAAAAAATTATATATTTCTATGATAAGATGACAATGGGTATAAATAAACTCAAACAAAGGGATTTAGACAAGTGGAGGTCATATTATTCACCTTATCTTTTTTGTTTTAACCCTTAGTTAAAATTAATAATTGTTGCCACATATTTTTTTATTTTGAAACTATAAGGTCATAATAATTACTCTAAAATACCAATTGTCCCACAATTGTATCAATAATGATATTAGTATTAAATTATATGTCATTTGGAAGAATATTATATTTTTTTGGACTTTTATACCATTGAATAAAATAACAACTGTTTTAAAAATGCATTTATGCCAATTTCAACACTATTTGTTAGTTGACTTTTGATAAAGGAATAAATGTTGTATTCCTTTTAAGTAAAATAACTAAAATACATTTTAAATTTCATAAATATCTATAAAATTCGTGGATATCATCACATGTTTCAAAAAAAATTATTTTAACACTTATAATATCATATATTTAAATCTTTTATTAATGACGTAATAACTACATCATCATTATGTCATAAATACATTTATTTATTTAATGTCTAAAAATTATAAATAAAATAAAATTATGTAGGAAATATTTTTATCTTTAAAATGAATTTTTATAGTCAAACAAATATTTTATATAAACAAAATTAATATTGTATTATATATGTATTACACACTTTTATTATATTTCCTTTTCTTTAAAAATAAAATGATAAAGGGTCACTATCAGTCAAAAGTGATTCCATGGGGTCTCAATGTTGTCAAAGGGAATAACATGGTCGTACATGACTCAACAAATAGCATTAAGACACATTTATGGGTAATTTTATAATATTATAACATTATTTTGTTTACCCCTTTTTACCCGATTTACTAATTAATCACTGTAATTAGAAATAATTACTTTAATTACTATTCATCAGGTCAAAAACAAAAGAGTATTAATTAAATAATTTGGACCATATGATTCAAAATATGGAATCTATTTTACCAAATTACAGACACATAAATTTCAGTAATTAATTTAAAAAATAATTCACATTGTCAAAACCAAAGACGGGTTTTTAAGAGGTAAAATTTATCAAAAGATCAACTCGTTTAACATCCAATTTGAAAGTGAAATCACTTCCAATGAACAATATTTTATTAAGTGATAAAAAATAATTCAATTACACTTTAAAAACAATTAATGTTTCAATCTATATATATAAATAAATTTGATGAAAAATCTATTTTAAAGTTAAATGCAGTATTTTTCACTATTCCTTAAAAATGAACATTTGATAGAAAAATACCAAAAATTTAACAAAAGTGAATTTGATATTCCAAATTAAAAAATGATGTCAATTTTACCAAATTAAAAACATAGAAGTTGCATTAATTAATTTTATAATTAATTTCCACTATCAAAATAAATTGTTTGTTTTTAAGAAACAATATATATCAAAATATTGACACTTGTTTATATCCAATTGCAAAGCGAAATTAATTCCAATTACCACCATTGGATTAAATGGTAAAAATATATTTTAATTACACCTTAAACCCAATTAAAAATTTACTTTAACCGTATAAATAAATTAGATTAAAAGGAGGTTTTGAATTAAAATACAACATTTTCACTATTCAATAAAAATGAACTTTATCATAAAAATAACAAAAATTTAAAAAAAGTCAATTTTGATGTTTTGATTCTAAATAAGGGTTTTATTTTGTCAAATATAACATATAAAATTTTCAAAAAGTAGATTTTAAAAAAAATTCACCATCAAAAGGCGGTAAAACAATCTTTTGAAAATATTATTGTATTCTATGCTTAAGATTTACTTTTTTCTCATTTTAAGCCTTTAAAAAATATCTATTTAATAAATAAACATAGATATGAAAATATATTATTCTTTAATTACTTGGGATATTATACATTACCTATTTTTACACATTTATTATTTCTTCAATTATTTATCATGAGGTTAATTTCCCAATATATTTAAAAATAATTATTTGGGATTAACTATTTTACATTTCACATTAAAACAAAATTTTACAATAGTGACATGTTTTTATTTTAATAAATTAAATTTTCTGTAAAAATATTCATCTCATGTGGGGGGTGGGGATTTGGGTTTCAAATTAAATTTCTTATAAACACATACATAAAACTTATTCCATCGATTTATGAAAACCCCCAGTTAAAAAAAATATCAATTTGATATAATTTGATTATTCAAAAATGGTCACTAAATTACAATAAAAAATCATTTAAAACATAATTAAAAATATTTATAAAATTTTAAATATATTTTACATTATCGAAAAAAATTATAATTCACTCGTATATTTTAAATATCAATGTTGTGTTTTTCTATTATAGTTTAAAAAATATACACAAGTATGTTTTTATACACGTAAAATAATAACAATGTAAATGTTGGAATAAATAAAATAGTTTTAGTCTAACGTCGGTACATATTCATATATAAATTTAAATCCTCCACCATTAAATAGTTAACGATAAAATTAAACTAATCAGAATCTTGGATTGTGTATTGTATTAAAAAACAATGCACAAGAAAATCTATGAAATATAGTATCTTCCAAGTTTCTTTGTGGGATAATAAAAGGGTAGTAATTTCACGTCGATAGTTCATGCTTCAAATACCCTTCTACCTTTCATTTAGTAGTATTGATGTAAAATAAATTGAGAAATAGTTTATATCGGTCATCAATATAACAATTGAGAATATGTTAATGAATAAAAATACTACAATACACAAATTGAATTTTAAGCTAAAAATAGAGATAAAATAAAGAATATGAGAAGGCTTAATGAAGCTGAATCAGATCATATTTTTTTTGATAAAATGTCTTTTAATTTTTCATTAAAAAATTTAAATAGTGTTTCTATAGAGATGTAAAATTACTTGTATTCTTATATACTATAGTACAAAATTTTAGTATTTCTCTCAGGAATCTTGGTGTTCACTCACTCATACTATCCTAAAGTGGCTATTCTTTTTATGTGATATTTTTTTTGCAAACTATCCATTTGAATATATTCATTATTTAGTCCTCATAATCATTGAATTATTAAATGACCATCCTGGTAATTAGTTAAAAATTGGTAGAAATTTGATATTTGAAAATAATCCACTACTTAGGACAGACATGGTTACATGGTCATCACAATAGAAACTAGAATCTGGGTCACAACCAATTTCCACTGCCATTTGAATGACACTTGGTATTGTAAGTACATTTTATTATTATGATGAGTTCTTTTCATCAAGAATTTAGGTCTATTATTCATGTTCTAGTGTCATCTCATCATGTTGGATGATCTTTTATTTATGTTATTAGTTCATTACATCATGTGATTAGATTATTTCATCTTTAATTATGTTCATATGTCGTTATGGTAGGTTCTTCTCATCATTTGGTTGGTTCATCTATTTATTCAGTTTGGTCATTTCTTCTGCTGGTTAGTACATTACTCACACTGTCATTTTCTTTATTATAGAAATATTTCACACATTTCCCATGCTAACATGGTTTTCCATCAATTAGGGTTTTATTTTTTACATGGTAGCATGATCATCAACAAGATGTAGGACTAGAAAAAATATGTCCAACTGAATGTTAATGTATGATAAGTCCATTACTTTTAAAAATATTTTATTTTGACATAAGAATAATTGAATTTACATGAAGTCCCATAGAATCTAAAATGTTGTCACTTAACTCAGAAAAATTCATGATTTACTTATTTTTATCAGTTTTTTTAGAATATAGTTAAATTCAAAATACATGGAATGAATCATAATCAAATTAAATATGATTTGAGATGATTAAATTAAGAGGTTAGTAGAAAAATCCAATAAACTATAACTTTTTTGTAAATATTATATAATGATATGTAAAATGAATTTAATTTAATATAGTAAAATAATATGTTATCTAATTATAATAAATTTTCAGTGTATTAAAAATCATAAAATTTACAATATTTATTTCATAATATTAATTTTACAAATTTTCACCCTCTATTGGGTATATCAAAATGTGATGTTAGGTAAAGAATATGATAAGAAATTTATAATAAATACAAATGTAACTTGATAATTCCATAATAAAAATTTGAATAAATATATTTCATTAATATCAAAATATATTACAATAATAGTATAACGAGTATTTATTTTCTAGAATTATTATCAGACTAACAATCTAGTACATCTATAATCCCATTAATTTGGGTATGATATGTTACTATTGAGGTAGAGACTAATATAGTATCTTTAGGTTGGTTAGGTTGTGTTACGCATGTTGATGTTTGGTCTTGACGTACCCCACACATTAAAATATGTAAAATATGTAGCATTACCTATCTTGGAGACATGTAAAATGATATAATAGAATATGTAATAATGTCTAGTGTTGATGTAATAGGTAGGAAAGAGTAAAAGGGATAACAGTGTTGGACATGTATATATAAGGTTCCAGTAGTAATCCATTTTTGTAAATTTTCCCCAGAGGATTCCAAAATAGATGTCGCGAATTTCAGCTTCTCCATATGTGACTTGAATATCCAGTCATGGCTTGCATTATAATATAACTAACCAATTATGAAAAAACTTTTTTATCATTAATGTGGCTGGTAATAAAATCATATAAAAAATTAATGGTATATTTTTAAATCCCCTCTATGTCTTCTTTCTTATTTGACATCCATACATACCAATATCAATGTTTTTGTATCAGAGGATTGAAATAATAAAACAACAATATAATGTTATCGACAACATATTAAATAACTTTTTAATTATATATTATGAGTTATATAATTATATATTATTAAGATAATGGGATTGGAAGAGAAGGATTTGAATCAAAAAATGTAAAATAATGAAATAATTATTTTACAAATTATAGGTCCAAATTCAAAATCAAATATACAAGGTCTTCCTGTAACGAACCTGTATGTGCTCTCAAAAATTTAATCTAATTTCCCATAATTTCAAATCTAAGATATAATATTTGTGGAATATGAGAAATGGATAAGGAATAATACTCATAAATATCTTCATCTCTAATTGGATACACTGAATATTTAAAACCAACAAACAATTCATTAACCCCCCATCATGTCTTATTTGAACTCGTTCATATCATCATCGATTATATAGGATGTAAAAGGAATTAAATTGACCAAATAATTTTTAAGAGTAGTTGGATTATAAGATTAATGGAAACCATTCATCTCCTACTAAATTTCCATACATATAGATCAAATATACACTATAACACCTCAAAATTATAAAGTATATCTTTATATTTGATAGCGTGTTTGACATGTATCCCTAAGAGAACAAGGGATATAATATCCTATGATTCTACTATATACTTTCTATTTTAAGTAAATTTATTTCATGGTATTTATGTTAATGAATGAAACACTGAGTCAGTTTGTGTTACACACAATATCGATCTTCCTTGATATCTTCTGTTACGCACAAGAGCTTCCTTCCTCGATAGCATGTGTTACACACATGACGTAGTTTCACCAAATAACAATGTATTATAAAAATTATATTATTCAATATAGTATGATATAAAATAGCCATTATGATATATATTATGAATAGTATTAAATAACTTATAAAAATTTATTATTTATATAAATATGAAACTATTTCTTTGGTTACCAATTAATGAAAAAAGTATATGATCCATTTGGATATAAAAAGAAATTTTTTTATTTTTATACTTCCAAATAAGATTGGTATTAATAATCCTAATTATGAGAAATTAAATAATTATTTTAATTAAATTTATATGTTATATACTCATTCAATTATTTATGATATTCATCCATTATGTTTTATCGACACAAGATAATAACAATTCAAATTTCACAGAAAAAAACCTATATTTATATAATGGGAATTGTATGTCCTTTTAGTAGATAACCCAGTTTAAATATGAATTTTGATAGTATTAATTATTTAATATGTAAAAATAAATTTAATATTGGAAATAAAGACATAAAAATTAGGTTATGTTGAATTTTGGATATTTTTTAAAAACATATCATTTTTTAGTAATGAGTTAAAAATACTAAATTTTGTTCCAAAATTGATTTCCATATACTTTATTTATAAGGATAAATTATAAATTTAATTGGTTATAATTTATAATAATATCAAATTTTTATCATTTAATTAAATATATGTAATTTTAATCAATTTAAATTTTAAATTGATTAAAGAATTTAAAAGCATTATGTTGCTTTATCTTTAAAAACTTGCATTGTCATCCAACATATGAGATTAAATTTAAATCAATTTTTATAAAAATTTTGTGAATATAATTTTAAAAAATAATAAATATATTGAAGAATAATAATTTATAATGTACAATAGGACCAAAATTTTTTTGACCACAAATACTAGTCAGCGTGTTTAAAATTATTTACAACGATTACGGTTGAATTAAGTTTATTAAGTGACTAATCCTTATACCTAAGGACCAAAAAGACCTTTAAAATTTTCCTAGAGCTATTTAATGGAAATATATAAACCCTACAATACTTTTCCAAGATTTAGGACCATTATTGGATCTAATTTCAATTTTATGTACATTTATGGAATTCCTTTTTAAAATTATTATAAGAGTGCCACTCCTCCTTCAATATAAAAAGGTCTACTATCCTCCCAAATCCTCACACCACTCATAGAGAATTTGAATCGAACATTATAATCCAACATTTTTCCTCAAAATCATTCACCTAATTTTAGAAGCCTCCTCTTGTTCTTAAATCCAATCATGGAAGACTTTTGGTACAAACCAAAAAAAGTTACTCGATTAAGAGGTAACATCTTTCCATGAGATATTCAGTATTCTTTTCATTCTCAAACCACTAAAATCATTTAATTATATAATTTTATAAAAAATAAAGTATCCTGAATATATTATTATTTTTTATTATAAGGTTTCAACCCACACATACACACACATCCATATAATATTTAACAAACATATTGTTTTTGTGTAATGTGAACTACTACCTCACAAAATGATGGTTGTTCATATTTTATTTACAACCACTCATGGTGACCATTATGATATAAAATTTGTTCACATGTGTTATAGATGATATTAATTATGTATTTATACTTATTTTTTTATAACACATACCCATACAGTTTTCATTTTAAATAAATACGAGAACATCATTTGTGGAAGTGTTGACTACTAAATCCTCAAAACGATGTGATTCAGTCACACTATACATGGAATTTATAAACGGTGTTTTTAATAAAAAAACATGACATAAACAAAAAATATATCATATAAATGACATAATTAAATTTCTAGAGATTATATATATATGTATATAATTTTCTTTATTAAATTTTCACACATATATAAATAGTGATAACATTTTTCATTCGCGTGTGGAATAACACAGCCTCAATATGATGTGATTTCTTTAACATCATAGTAATTATATATATAAGTATATAAGATTAAATAATATTTTATTTATGATTTAATTTAATTTTTGTAAATATATTATTCAACTTACCTTCTTTTCACAATGATCACTAAAAAAATGAGAACGTTACTCATGGGTACATACAACCTATCATCTCCATGATTGTAACATTGATTCATTTTTCATAAAAATATTTAATAATTATTTTTAAAACAATAAATTATGTATAAATATAATAATTATTTCATTTTTATTGTTCTAGATATGTCATATTTTGAACCCTTTTAACATAGTTGACCTAAAAATGTAGTTTTGGACACATATATTAAATTTGGTCAGAACAACCGACGTACACATAACTATTTAAGTAGTTGTATAGAACATAGTAAAAAGATATAAAAATTTAAGGATGATCATGAAAAAGGATCCCAAACCTGTATATAATTACGAAATGCTTATTATAATGGAGGTTAAAGGGCATTCACCTGAAAGTAAACACAATGTGAGAGGTTTCGTTTCAATTTACATTCCATTGATAATTATTTGTTTTCTGCACGTAGTTTTTTTATATACTGTAGATATTTCCATTTTACATGATATATCACTAATCTCATTACTATAATGATATTAAAAATTAATTTTATTTTATTCTTTCATGATGCATATGATTTATAATTTTTCCAAAGTGGTATGGGACACTTTTGAATGCTTACAAATTATTTCTTCAATAACAATTTATCCAAAAAATTATATAAATTAGAGGAAATAATAAATCCAATGTTCAATAACCCCTTAATTTCACTTTAATCTAGATTATCATGACTTTTTTTCACGTATTAGTTCTATTTTTACTCTCTTTGGTCCTATAGGTGTTTTATGATTTTATTATGAAAACCTTACTTCATCAATCTATTTAGTCAGAGAACTAGATTTCTTGTAAGAAACCATGTTTTATTAAAAAACAATTCAAAAATCTGTTTATACTAATTTATGAAAAAAATTAGCCTTTTTTATTTTACTATTTTCTTCAATGGAGTAGTCTTATTTATTTTCAAACAAAGAATTTTTCTATTGTTTTTACCAAGAAAAAGGAATGTTACATTTTCAATGTACAAAATTTATGGATATACCCACCTTAATTACTTTGAGTCTTCATATGAAGGTTTAAAAGGATAATTTGTAAAGATATTATTTTTAAAAATTATTATCAATGAAATGAGTTTTCAAAATATTTTTCAAAATAAAAATATATTATCATTAAGAAGGTTTTAATGATATTTTTATAATAATTCCATTCATCATCAACAATAACTCTTTATTTTACCCGAATATTGGGATTATTGTATTGATTCCATTCTTACAATAACACTAGATGATTTATTATGGATTTGTCAAAATAAATTATTCGCATTCATTTCCATGATTCCTTTTATCCCACATTGAATATTCAATTTTCTATGATCATTGAACATTTAATTCCCCCTCATTATCGATTTATCTATCATAGAAATGTTAATTTCATAAGCAATATAAATTTTTTCATATAGTGTTTACTTTGATAGTTATTTTATTATTTCTGAAAACTTTGATACATGTTTATAAATTATACAATATGGATATTTGATAATCCATACTGTTAATTCATTATGGGGAATGATTTGGACATTAAATACACGATTTAGGGATAATTTAGTTTTCGCTAATATAGATGGGAACCAGTTAATGAAACCTTCAATGCCCCTAAAGTCTCATGGGATGAATTTGTTTTGAAAATTTGAGTAGTTTAAACAATATTGAGAAGATATTTTCGGTAAGGTTTTCATATTTCTAGGAAACATTGCGTCCAATAATTAATCATTTACCACATTTAGCAAATGTTATTATTCATAAATGTGATGTTTTGTCAATAGATCTATGGATACATTACATTTTGAGTTCAATTATTAAATGGTATTTGTTTCTGTTCCATACATTACAATATTTCTATTCATTATATAGTTATTTGAAATGTCACATTACCATTCCATATTTTTAAAAACTTTGTAATCTATTTTTTGATTACATGGTAAGTGTGTTCTTTTATATAACATCTCATAATAATTAATATCATTGATTCATTATTTCTTCCACTATAATTTATCCTCATAGATCATCTGATTTCATCCTTATTTTGATTCCTTTAACAAGGAATCCAATAAGCATAATGTGAATAATATACAATGATATAATCTATGGGAAAATGTTATCCACAAAATTATTATTTAGAGAAAAAATAATTCTATATTAAGTGCATTAATTTGATATACAAGAGTTATATATGTATCTGGTATTCCAAGACTATTAATCTCTTTTTACTTTGGTGTAATATTCCTTGTAATCTTTCCAATGAAATTGATATCATACACCCGATCTAGGATTTATGGGGTTGGATCATTAAAGATGGTATTAGAGGAAATTTGGTAGAATCCCTTGGAAATATATTTGGTAAATAATATATTACATAACATATCCCTAAGGTATGATGTGTGGATAAGTATAAAATATTAGCCTAAATATTCTGTTATATAGAGATTAGGTTATTTTACTAACAATACATCCCTCTATAGATACAATTAGTTGATGTGGTTCTTTAATAAATGCACTTAGTAGTAACAAATATATCATGGTGTACTAGTCCTGTCTTGGTTTAACATGGTATGTGACAATGGACATTACTGTACACATGGTTTTACACTCACAAGGGATATTTCTAAGATAATTAACATTTCTTTTACAAACCACTATGAATGATTTTGACAATGAATAACATAATATAAACGTATTCTGTATTAGATTTAATATATGATGTACTGATTTTTAAATCCTATAAATAATATTATTGATAAACCCTAGACAACAGAAGGCATTATGTGGATATAAATGGATGAAATAATTATGTATTGGGGTTGTGATGAAAACCACTGTTAAAAAATATATTATTTGATTAACAATATTTTAATGTTTTCAATCTTATTTATTTTTTGAAATTATATTAATATGGATTTAGAAAAGTAAAACCTCTATGTCGGGTGAAAACCGATCAAATCTGGTTAGGAAGGATGAACCAATGACTGAATGGCAATAAGGGTCTCACACCAACCACTGACCTACTCAATCCACTAGTTAATTTGTCAATTTTTTATTAATGAATTTGATAAATAAATTTTTATGATGAAAAAATAATATATATTTTTATGAATATAGATTAATATATTATCTTTATTTGTTTTACAAGATAATTAGTGAAAAATAGTTAGACATGTCACTCTTTTATATGAATTATGATACTTTAAAAAAAATTAGTGCTCATGCATAAAAAATCATTATTATGAACTAAATTTTGTGAGTAAATTGATGAATTAGAATTTGATCAAATAACAAAAAAAAATTATTTTTTTTATTAAGAAATTGAAACCAATAATGTTAAAAAATATCTTTATTTTCTTGGCCAGTAAAATAATTTTTCAACATTTGGGAATTGACTACAAAATAAAATATTATCCTAAAACCTTAATTTCAGTTTAACATATGGTCTTATAAATAAAATAATATTTCTTCCATTGAGGCCCCAAAAGATATATTTATAATTCAATTGTTTTTTATTTATTACCTCATTCACTCCCTATAAATATTTATTCTTTTCATCCAAGTAGGTATTATCATATACCATTAATTTTCTCTTAGTTTGATACCTAGTTACATGGCAGTGCATGAGAATTTTTTACTTCTCATTACCTCTTTTAAATCAGAATTTTTATGAAATCATATTACAATATGGGATTTAAATATATTATCTAATTTAAATTGTGAGTATGTGCATTAATTAATTTAGAGAGAATGTAACACCCTAAAATTATAAAGTATGACTTTTTATTCGATATTTTGTATGGCCTGGAACACCAAGCACGTATGGATCTATAATATCCTGAGACTCTACAATTTTATTTCTATTTTAAATAAATTAAATACATAATATAAATTTTAATTCACAAAAAACTAAGTTATATTGTGTTACAGGGAAGATATACATTCTTAGATAATTTTCATTATAAGAATGATCGATTTTCCTCGATAGCTTATGTTGCATGGAAGACCGAGTTTCACAAAATAATAATGTATTATTAAAATATAATTCTTTAATATAATATGCCATAACCTAGCCGTTATGTTTTTAGTTATGAATTTTGTTAACTAATTTCAGAAAATTTCTCATTTATTTAAATATTAAATGAAATAATTGGTAAAAATTAATGAGAAACCAAAATACGAACCAATTGTATATAAAATGAAATTTTATAATTTTTATACTTCTAAAGGATATTTATCCTAATAAACTTAATTAATTAAAATTAGTGAATTATTATATACAAATATATATTATATATATTTAATAACATATTTTTGATATTTATTCATTAGGTTTTGTTGGCTTAAGATAATAACAAACAAAATTTCACACATAAAAAACATATTTTTATAAAGGAAATTTTACAACCTTTTAATGGAGAAACCATGTTAAATATGAATATTGACACATTAATTGATTTAAATATTTCAAGATAAACATAATTATAAAATTTGATAAATAAAAATTAGTTTAGGATGACATTTTTATAAATGTATCAAACATATTGTTTTTAATGAATAGTTAAAAATACAGTTTTTTTAATTCCAAACACCTTTTTCATATAATTAATTTATAAGGATAAATAATATCTTTAAATGGTTTTAAATATTAACTAGATAATAATTTTGTCAATTAATACAATTTATGTCATTGTAATCAATTTGAATTTGATATTTATTAAAATAAATTGAAATATTATGGAAGTTTTTACTTTAAAACTTGCATTGTCGTCCCTCCTGTGAGAGTAAATTTATATCAAATTCTTTCAATTAAAAAATTATAATTTGGAAAATTTTAATCCATATTATGAATCATTATAATTTATAATTTTTAATAATACAAGTATATTTTTGATAAAAAAATATTTGTGATAATGATAAAAAATAACTACAATGATTATGGTTATATTATGATTCACTGGGGAATAAACCTAAATCATAAGGCCCAAAGTGACATATATTGATTCCGAAGAGATATTTTATGGAAATATATGTACCCTATACTCTCTTGGATCTATTTCTTTCCATTTGTACTTCTAATTATAGTGTGAAATACATTTATGGAATTTTTTGTCCAAATATTAATGAGTGTCATTCCTACTGCACTATAAAATAGCCTCCTCTCCTCCAATAAACTCACACCACTAATGAAATATATTTTAGACCAATATATTCCTAAATTGAAATTAAAAACAACATACCTATTCTTATATTCCACTCCTTGGGAATGAATTCATCCACGGGAACCTTTTGGTACAAACCAAAAGAAGTTACCCGATTAAGAGGTAACATATTTCCTTATGTTGTTTAGTTTCATTTACATTCACCGGCCACTAAACAATTATTTCTATATTATTATATAATGTTACAATTATCCTCAATATACAATTATATTTTTATGATAAGGTTTCATCCTACATTTGTACTCACTTCCATCATACTATATATAGAACATAAAAAGGATGGTTTTAATTAAACATATGTGACATAAAATACCTCGATATTATATTAATTAAATAATTATTGTTTTGAAAATATCATATATGTATATATATATATAAATATATATATATATATATATCATTTTCATTATTACCTTTTCACACACACTTACGATGTGAGATCAATATTCCTGGATGTGTGGACAACAAACCCATCGACATGATGTGATTCCACTTACATCAAAAGAATTATATATTTAAGTATATTTTATTAAATAATATTGTATCTATGATAAAATTATCATTCTATAATTATATTATTATTCTTACCTCCTTTCCATAATGATCATTGAAAATGGGAACATTACTCATGAGTACATAAGGCCTACCGTCTCCATGATTGTAACACTGATTCGTTTTCATAAAAATAAATAATTATTGGTTTTAAAAGTATAATTAATGTATAAATATAGAAATTATTTAATGACTATTATTCTATATAGGTTATATATTGACCCCTTCATCTGTAGTTGATCTATTAATGTTCTTTTTGATATATAAACCTCATTTGGTTAAAATAACTGACATACACATAATTGTTTATATAGTTGTATACTACATAGTAAAACGTGAAGCAAAATTAATTGAAAAAAATGAAAAATGTTCTCATGAAATTATATAGTAAAATTTTATTATTATATATGATGTTAAAGGATGTTCACCTGAAAATAAAGTAAATGTATGGGATTTCACCTCAATTTACATTCCACTGTGACTTATTTGTTATCATTCCCTTAGTTTCTATTTAATGGTGTATATACATACCTTTTTTAGGATATATCATTAATATCATTATTCTCTTGATTTTATAAAATTAATTTTATTTTATTACTTCATAGGATTTATTATTTAAAATGTTTTCATGTTTTATAGGACACTTTGGAATGTTTAAAAAAAAATTCCACAATAATAATTTTACTTATAAATAATTTCAATTAAAGAGAAATATATGATCATTATTCAATAAAATATTCATTTTACTCTATTATGGTTTATTTTATCCTTTTCAATTTTGTGTACCATTTATTAACTCTTTGGTACTCAATGTGTTTTAGAATACATTTTTATGATAACATGAACTCATTTCTCTATTTAGTCAGAGAACCTGTTTTCTTCTAAATAAATGTTTTTATGAAATTCATTTTTATATTTTTATAAAATGGTTTGGTAAAGAAATGGATAAAAATTTACATTTCGTTATTCCTTAGATGATTCCTTTGCATGTTTAACTGGTTAATTTTATATGGAAAATTAAAATAAAATTTATTTTCAATTAAAATTATCTTTAATATATTTATCAAAAAAATATAAATTACCTTAAGAATGTTTAAAAAAATATTTTCATAATATTTAAATTCATCTACAACATTAACCCATTATTTTACTCCACCCAGAGTATGTTTTATTGATTCCATCCTTAATCTTAATTTAGATGGTTTATGATCTATTTGTAAAAGGTTAGTATTCACATTATCAATCTTGATTACTTTTATCTGAAATTAAATATTAAATTTCCTTTGATCATTGAAAATTTAATTTCACCTAGATATCTATATCATCTATAATGGATATGTTCATTTCCAAAAATGTATAACAATTTTTATATGTTGTTTACATTGACTGTTATTCTATTAATTGTGTAAATATTAATTTATCTAGAAGATTTATTTAATATTAAAACATGATATGGAATATTTTTATTTGATATAGGGAATGGTTTTGACATTAAATACGTGGCTTGGGGATTTTTTAAGGAAAGATCTATGGGTTGAGGACTAATTAATAAAATCCCCTTAATGCATTGGTAGTGTCACTAGATGAATTAGTTTCAAAAAGTAGTTCATTTTAAACTGTATTGAGATCATATTGATGATAATTGTTCCATATACCTAGGAAACATGACATCTAATAATTATGAATTTACAGCATTCAGATTCATTTATTATTCATCCATGATATTTTTCGTTGACATATCCACGGATATGTTTCATTTTTAGTTAATCTGTTAAATATAATGTGTTAAAATTTCTTTTCATACCATATTTATTTTTCCCTATCTAGTTATTTGGAATGACATATTACCTTTCTGTATAGTTTATTCATGTCCTTCTCGGTTTTTTGATTACATGTTATTTGTGTTTAGTTATTTACCATCCTATAATTATTATTATCATTGATGAATTATTGCTTCATTTATACATTAACCTTACTAACCATTTACCATATTTTTTTTCTTTCCTTAGGAATTCAAGAAGTTTACTATTAAGGATATGAATGGATTTACTATATAAAATAGTGTTATCTTAAATGATATTATTTACAGAAAAAAATTCTATTGTAATTAGTGTATTATGTTTTTATACAAGGATCATATTGGTATCTGATTTTCCAAGAACACTAAACTACCAGACATTATGGATTTGATTCTTTAAAATCGTTCCAACTTATATGATATCATACACCGCCTATGGGATTTATAGGGTTGGGTAGCTATACATGTAACCTAATATTCCTTATAAAAAACCTTATAAACCTAATTAATATCACTATGGACTGATCGAAATATATTTATATAAATATTTTTAAAATATCACCATCTTTCTTGAATTGATTAACACCTAATATATCATTTCAAAATTTATTTATAAAAGTAATTTAAATAGAATCATTATGTTCATTATGATAATTGATCTCATATTTCAATGATTCTTCATGAACTCAATGAGAATAAGGGACGTATGTTTATTCATTTTTAAGTGGAATGACTGAATGGTCTTTGTTATCATCAATCATAGTGCATTATAGATAATGATCTTATTATCTAAAGGATTTATTACCCCATGCATGTGAATGTGGTAAACAAGTTCGACGAGTTATGCCGATGAAAAGACACCATTTGTAATTTTCATCACCCTCCTTTGACTCGATAGAGTCATCCAATTTATGTTCATAAAAAACCATCATAATAATACATTATTTTTAAAAATATCATCATCTTGTAACTATTATTAATGAGAATGAATTAGAATATGTGATTTAGGGGGTTCAAATGTCACAATCATTGAATATTACCTATCATTCTCATAAGTTTTTCTAACTTCATCATTGACATCAACTATTTCCAAATCATTTCCCTCAAATATCTTTTATTCTATGGAAACATTAATTTATTTATCATAATACTATTACACTATTTCATTTGTCTTAAGACCTAGATCTACTAGATTCATTGGTTTATTTAGATACAAAATAAGATAAAACATTTCATATATATTCTTAGAGTCATCCATACTTTCCCTTTCCAAGGGATTCAAATTTAATTTAATTTTTATATATATTTTAAAAGTAGGGAAATTATTTGGATGTTACCTTCCCCCCGGGGGAACTAATATTTTATATATAAAAATGGATAATATGAAACATGGATGTAGTATATAATTAAATCTAGAATAATGAATCACTACAGGAAAAATACCTTATACAAACAGTTTTGAACCATTAGTATAGGCCTCCAAACCATTTGTATAGCCTATAATAACAGTTTGGAGCACAATTGCAAAGTAAGCTGTGAGGATAGGTCTATACCAATGGATTTTGGAAAACCTTTGGTATAGACCAATACCAAAAACATGGAAAACCGTTTGTATACGTAATATGAAAATCTATACAAATTGTTCCATAAAACTGTTGGTATATGTAATTCAAAAAATAATCATTCATTTGGTTATGATCCAAGCGCCTCCCGTTTGTAATTGAATAACCTAACCACTAACCTAACATAATTTTGTGAACATAATTTCATAAATATATATATGAATTATCCTAAGTATTTTAAATTTTGATATATTTAATTTCCTCTGTATGAAGATTCCAATAAAAATACATGTACCTAAGCCAACGGTTCTCAAAACCATGGTTATTGACCTATACCAATGGTTTTGAGAACCGTTAGTATAGGCTCTTTAATTTTGGAACCAATAGTAATGGGTTTGGAAATACCATTGGTATAGGGGGGACCTATACCAATGGTTTGGCCAAACAATTGGTATATGGTCTCCATAATGGACCTATACCTACTTTTTTGGCCAAACCGTTGGTATAGGTCTATATAAGTGACATATACCAACAATTTTCCCAAAACCATTGGTATAGATCATATTTCTAGTTGTGAATACATAAAAAATATATATATGTCTCATAAAATATCTGGACAAGCTAATGAAAATTATATTCTTCACTGTGAAGAGAATGAAAGAAATCCTAGTTCCCAAGGATACTAAAATACCTTTTCTTAGGATATATCATGTGTTGGATGAATTTTTTTAATACCCTAGATTCAAAAATATTTTCTAATATAGATGTTCTGTTTGGTTTATAATTCCATGTTTAATATTTTAGATCATTTTCACATTTAAAATTATATTGGTTAATCTGATAATTTTTTCTCTCTTCATGTTAAAGATTATGTAGTTTTTAAAAAAACTTATTCAATAATTATGGTGAAAACTAAAAAACATATAAATTCTATAATGTTTTATTGAAACCCTTTTAATATATAAGATTTAGTTCAAACTACATATCAATTTTGAATGATCTAGATGTAGTCGATGCATGGCGGTTTGCATGGTCCATCCTTTCTTTTTTGCATAATCGATGAACAATTCGGGATCAATATTATGATGAAAGATAATATCCATAGATTAAAATCAATTATTATGATAAAGAGATGAAAATGACCATATATGAGAAATTAGATCTTGCACATCATTTTTATAATTAATTTATTATTGTCAGATGAAATTAAATACTTTGTTCTTTGGTACATTATTCATTTATGATCATTGATCATCCAGAATGACCCTCTCCGATTGCCTCTATTTCACTAATGAGGATCCAATGTCAAATCCCACTAGTGCTGATCAACACATGCTCTAATGGAATTTGATCAATGTCTCTCGGTTTCAGTGTGCTAGCACATCAAATCTAATATATTTTTTCGAACTTTCTTAATATCTTGTTCTTAAGTCTTAATGAACATCTCTCATTCTTGAGGGGGAGAGATGAGAGGAGTATATAGAGAAAATGTTTGGCTCAACAAATCTCAATCCACTGAGTTTAGGAACTATAGAAGTACAAATATATTAATCCGCATGGGGTTTCAAATACAATATTTAATTTCAAAACAACGATTAAATGTAATTATAATAATAAAGGAAAAACCAAATCACATAATAGTAATTACATCACCATTAGTTATGGTGCCCCAATTTTCTAAAAATGGAACCATAAATTAAATCTCATGCCACATATTGATAAAAGTATTATTTTAATTTCTTCTGCCAAATAGATAAAAATTATTTACCAACTTTTATATAGTTAATTTATCAATAGACATGGTCTTGGCCTATTCAAACTCATATTCAATTTATTGAACAACTAAAAAAAATTTTTTCTTCTCTTAAATATTTTTTTCCATTTAAAAACAAAAAAATTAATATTTATTAAATGTTTAATGAACTTTATATTTTTTTCTTACAAATCTGGTGAATAAATATTTATTTAAATTATTCCATAATTTTAAATTGAATGAAATTATTCCTTGGTCTTGAGAATTATATTTATTACATTAGTTTAAACAAAATAAAATTTAATTAAGACCACTAGAAACATTTAACTTGAGACCCTCTAGTATTTTTTCTCATTGGTATTAGGTATGCATGCCTAATCCCCAATATTACTTTTTAATAACTCTTCAAAGACCATAAGAGAAAGAACATAATGTCGGAATAACGACATTCACAAATGAATTTTATTTATGTAACTTAACCACTTTGTCACATTATCTCATCATTATGTATTCATGAAAGTGTCAATCAACCTATATGCTTGATACATCATTATCTTACTTCCTACAGTAAGCTCGTTGTTATACCATGGCCATGGAATTTAGGGTGACAGTTCTATTTCAATCAAAGGGCTGATATATCAACTTCGTTATATGTAAGGGACAAATCCGTCATCTACGAATCCATTAATAACATGCCATTCGTGACGCATGCAAGAAACCTTGCATCCCACCAATATATGGTGGGACAAATTTCATAAGTAAATCGAACTACACGATTCATGACATGTATTAACGATAATATTAGAGTCTAAGGACCATTATCGAGGCTCGTTTATTGGAATATCAAATGACACCAAAACAATTGGAATTATTATAGGAGGGTCTGTTCTCATAATCATCTATATTAGATATTATTAAGTGCAAACATTATGAGAAGAAGTCTAATCCTCTTTTAGGTACTCACACCCGATGGTATGTATACTATGTGACCCATCATAACATGTCATCCAACCATATAACTATATTTAATAAAATTTTCATAGCACAACAAGGTTCTCAACATAGCATAGAACTACTATAACCTTATTAATGTAATAAATAATCTACATAATTATTAAATTATAGTCATGTAGAAAAATGAAAAACATGTAATATGATGTTTAATATTTAAATTAAATAAATATTCTTGTAATGAAAGTAAAAATAGTTGGTTTTAGGAAAGAAACTATAAAAATCTTCCAATTGGACTAGATCCAATTTCCTATGACTTCCAATCTGCTAGACCAAACATGATGTTCATGTTTCTACTAATTCAAGGATTTATTCAAGGGATCTACCACATTTTCCCCTAGAAATATTTCACACTACAGCTTTACCGCTCTAATAAAAATCCCACATGAGATGATACATCCAATGTATGTGCTCTGTTTGCTGATGTGACCTTGGATCTTTTATGAGAGCCCCCACAGTTGTACTATAACTACAGTTTGTAATGGGGTATTTATTAATAAGAACCAAATCATTCTCATGGAAGAATCCCCACATCCAAACTGCTTCTTTATCTACCCTAGAAGATGTGATATACTCAGACTCTCGTATTTAATCACTGAACACTCATTACATTGAGAACATATAGCTCACTAAACCTCCATTAAAAATGAATATGTATCTCGTTAGTGACTTCATGTCATCATTATTAGTCTAGAAACTAGCATATTCCTATAATTTGATAACTAGTTCCTCATACCCTATATAAACAAGGAACATATCCTTAGAATGACTTTGATACTTATGTATTGTATTGACTTCCATCCAGTGGCGGTCACCTGGATCATCGTGATATCTTAAAACCACACTTAATGAGTAGGTGAAAAATATACTAGTAAATAGCATATAATACTTGACTTACCCAATCACTAATGAATATGGAATCCATTGCCTTTACTTTCTTTCTTCATGTGTTTGAGGACACATTTTCTTGGAATGATTAAGGCCATGTGGCCCTAGAAACAATACCCTATTGAAATTTTTCATACTAAATCAATTAAGTGTTATGTCAATGTGTGTACATTGACATAGGCCCATCCATATCTAGGACATATTATGATGGATCTTGGTCACATGAATATATGTTACCTCACCCATGTCCTTTATAGAGGAGCATTAATTTATGAATGCCTTAATAGACTGGAAGAAAGTTATTTCATTCTCAATTAGTAATATTTCATCAAAATATACTATTAGTAAAATGATTTCACTCCCACTAAACTGTTTGTAGGCCAAAAGATCACATTCATTAGTCATAAAACCAAATTATGTTATGGATTCATCAAAATTAATTTTCTTGGACTAGAATGATTTCATTAATCCATAAAGGGATTTTTTTTCAACATTAATATCATATAGGAATACATTAGAGTCATAAACCCTTCATGTAGTGTCATATAGACATATCCCTGAAGGATCCCATTAAGGATGGATATTTAGAAATCCATTTTCTAAATCTCATAGTCAAGGTAAGAGGCAATTCATAGTAGTGTTATGATGGATTTCATCATTGTAACTATTGAAAAGGATTCTTCATAATCAATTATTTGATTCTATTTAATCAATTTTGTAACCAGTCATGCCTTATAGGTACTTACTTGTCCTTCAATGTCTAGTTTTTTTATTGAAATCACATTTTTAACCAATACAATTTACATCTACCCGAGGATATGAAAAAATATATACTTGGTATTGTTATATGGAATCCATTTTAGAATTCATGTATTCATGACACTTGGTAACATTTGTTACACTTAATGATTTATTTTAGGTTAGAGGATCATTATTATCAACTAACATTGAGTCAAAATCCTCAGTAACTTGAAAATTGTACAGTTCGAATTCTCTAACATCTCTTTTACACCTATGCATTACTCATGTCTCTAGAACAAATTTTTCTTCCATGGGGATTTGTAGAATCGGATCCTATACCAACTCTTGGGTACTTTGATAATCTACTTCATTTATGTCTATCTCACTCACACTATCTATTTTGTATATGTCCTCCCTCTCAAGGAATTTGGAATTTCTTTCAACTATAATATTATTGTTTAAGGGTTGTATAAGTAATATCTCCTCGTTTCCTTAGGGTATCCTATAAAGGTATACATTGTGCCTCAGTGTGTGATTTTCATAACTAAATTGGCCTTAATAAATGATTCGCTTCACTAAACAAGTAAATTTGATAACATGGATTTTTTCCACTAAAAAATCATATAAAATATTATTTATCAATTTAGTTGGTACATGGTTTAGTATGGGTTCTTATATTTGTAAATCATATCCCTAAAATGAAAATTGAATACTTGAATGACTCATCATTGATCACACCATGTCCAACAAGGTGTAGTTTCTTCTTATTCTTACACCATTCTACTGAGGCATGTAAGGAGGACTGAGTTTTGACAGCATCCCAAAATCCTGTATGTACTCAATGAAGTCTTAATTATAATGTTCTCTACCACAGTCTTCACGTAGATTTATAATATTATTACCAATATAGTTCTCAAATTCATTATTGTATTCCATAAACTTATAAAAAGAATCTTACATATAACTCATTAAGTAGATATATCTATATCAACTAAAATAATAAGTAATATTTACAAATAATGAGTATCCATCCCTTTCTTTCACTAGAAATAGTCCTCAAACAACAGTATGAACCAATTCAATGATATCTTTCGACAATTAACATTTCCCATGAAATAGATCTTTAGTTATTTTTCATTGTCAACATGTGTGACATACCCCAAATAGTTTTTGTCCTAAAGAATCCTAATATCCATCTTGATGTAAATTTTTCATCCATTTCTCATTTACATGACCTAGGTTGTGATGCCAAAGTTGGGTGTTGTATGATTCACTTGATGTATCATTGTTATTGATTTCCATTAATCGTTATGTATAATCCAACATGTAAAGACTATTATATAAATGTTCCATAACAAAACAATTTCCACCATTATAAAAGAAGCAACATTTAATTCAAAACATGAAAATATATTAATATGTAAGTAGTCTGGATACAGATATAATGTTTTTGTTTATAGAAGTAACATAATAACATCCTTTTAATACCAAGATCATCATAGTAGGAATCATGAGGTGGTATTCCCCGAATGCTATGGTAGCAAGTCTAGCTATTTTGGATGCTCATAGATCTACCTCCCCTTGGTCAATTTTCATGAATATACATGGATAATATATTTGGATACATATGTTTAGCCCCATATGCTGTATATAATAACCAATTTGTAGAAACAACTAAATTCCACTTGATAATAACCGCAGCCGAAGGTTCCCCTTCATTCTTTACCTAGGTGCATTTTTTCTTCTAGTGCTCTTTCTTGCCCCATGTGAAACAAAAATATTCTTCTTCCCTTTTATCCCCTTTGATCTTCCTTTTATTGGAAGTGTTTAAATAAGCTTTGGTATTAACACTCTTCACATTCCCTTTCCATTTATTTACCATAATGACAAAAGGATTTTTAAGATTCACTACTTTGTCCACATGTCAAAGGAGGACTATAAGATCTGGTAGAGACTTCTAATTGTGGATCATATTGAAATTCACAACATAAGTAGAGAAGATCTGATGGAGTGATGTGAGAATAAGATTGGTACCTAGTTTTTAGGTAGTTTTAACTGTATAACCTTTAAAAACTAAATGGATCTCATGAGCAAGACAATGTGAGGCCCTGATTGGACACTATACCAAATTTTACACTAAAAGAGTTCATTGATTATCTCAAACTATTCTTGCCTTACTCACTCATAGTAAAGTCCATGGAGGTTCTTAAGAATGCTATAAGAATCTATATTTTCCTGAGACATTTGGATTTCACTAGACATTGATGATAACATCAAACATTGAATGTCCACCACATTGTTCATATTTATCTCTAAGACCAATAACTCTTTAATACTCACCTATTGGGCATGCGTATCTTGTAATGATGTCTCCAGCATGTAATATTTTTGTTAATAGAGTAA
This sequence comes from Viscum album, assembly GCA_963277665.1. Lineage (NCBI taxonomy): Eukaryota > Viridiplantae > Streptophyta > Magnoliopsida > Santalales > Viscaceae > Viscum > Viscum album. Next base: position 900,972,815 of record OY728138.1, read on the forward strand.
AATTACCTGAAGGAATCAAAACCATTCCTCTATGTTACTACAGATGAGTGATTTGTCTTTATCCTGTATTGATAGTAGGGATAGTGTCTTTAAAGAAGTTGTAATTTTTATTCGATAATTAAAAGAGCAGAAATTTTTTAATTTCATGATTACATTTTATGGGAAATACTAAATTAATTTTATTATGTCACCCACTATTTTATCAATTCCCAGTGGCCCTCACTGTTGGACTCGAAATTTCTAGTTGCTATGAAATTTTAGTGGAAATGATCTGTATTCCCCTTTAATTGTTTTTATTTAGAAAAATTGTTCTCAAATTGATTAAATAATATCAATAATTAATCAATACTTTTACCATAATCCTTTTCATAATATCCCTGGGATTCACATCCATAACTATGGTGGTAACACGAAAAACCCATTTTTGAATCAACAAGATATGTAATTTGGGACATTACACGAACATTGATGTTTTCATTCTATGTAATTTAGTAAATACACAACTTGTAGTTCTGACTAAACGATGTGTACTTACTTCACCATCATATCTGTAATACATGTTTATGGAATCCTCGTTTGAGGTGTACATTGGGAATCACAGAGTACATGGGGTGTCTAGTGGGCCACATTTAGTTTGTCTCCAGGATATATGGTCATCAGTCAGCTTAGCCATGTATGGGATACAAGGCTTGTCCCTTGACCCAAAGTGAATACATACCATCTCCAGTGGGCCAAAAAACATGTTATCTGACTAATAGTGCAGCCATTTGTTCAGGTCTACACATTGTGTTAGATTTAACTACACCAGGTTTCATTAATGCACACATCTTGAATAATTGCTGAATAACTCCCCATATATTGAACATAACTACAAAGTGTGTAATCCAGATTACACAACATGTATGGAAAACTACATGGCGTGTAACATCAAATACTCGGTCTTTACTATCATGTTACATATAAAAAAATTTCAACTCCTTTGTATGAGATCCTTCATTAAATTTTAATCAAATAATTATTTATTTCTATTATATCTATAAGAATCAAAAAGAGGAGGAACAGATCTCGTAAATAAGATTACAAGATTGACTAAACATGAATTGAAAAACTAAATTATTTATGTGTAAATATTCAATGAATTTTTTAAATAATTTTAATCAATGATGAGCTCACTCTGATAACACATGAAGGTTCAAGACTAAGTAGAAGCATGGTGGTTAGGAAAACACAATTTCTCTTTTCGCGTAATTGATGACAAATCTCAGATTCAGATGACGATGAACACAAATATCCATGGATTATAATCCATGTTTTATAAAAAGATAAGAAAAGATTTGGATCAGAGAATGGGGGTCCTACACATCATGGTTATAATTAATTTTTTAATATCTGATGAAATTATATTCTTGGGTCTATGGAACTTTCTTCATTGATGATTGTTGATCATCCAGAGTGGCTCTTTCCGATTGCCTTTGTTGTTCTTGGGAGGATCCACATTAGAACCCATCTAGTGGTGATCCACAAATGCTCCAATGGTCTCCAACCGACATCTGTCATTTTTGGGGTGCTTGCATGGTGAATCTAATTTCATACATTGAGTGTTCTTGATCGCTCATTTTTTAGTCTAGAAGAACATCTCTCATTCTGAATAGGGAGATATGAGAGGAGTCGAGAGAGAAAATGGTGGGCTCCAAAAATCTCAGATCACCGATGTTTGTCAAAAAAGACATATTTACATATTAATAAGCATTTGGTTTTAGTTATAATATTTATTTTTGAAACAATGATTAAATGGAATTAAAACTATTAGAGAAACCCATTCCCCATAATAAAAATTACATCACCATTATTTTTGGTTCGCAAACTTGTGCAAAATTGAACCATACATGAAATCACATGCCACTTAATGATAATTATACTATTATTATCTGTTGTACTAACTAGATGACAATTAATTATCAAATTGTAAATATGAAATTAATCAACTGAAAGAATTTTGGTCCCTTTGAATTCCTCTTCAATTTGTTGAACACCAAAATAAAATATTTTATTCTTGTAAATATATGTTTTTAATTTACAGACTACTAAGTAAATATTTATTAAATGTTAAATAATATAAATAAATATGTTTTTTTCACATTCTGGTGAATAAATAATTATTTAGTTTAAATGATTATTTAAACATGAATAAAACTATTCCTCATTCTTGATAATAATAATTTTTCCACTTAATAAATTTGAATATAATTTACTCGAGACCACTGGAAACACATAGGGTGTAACCTTCTAGGATTCATTCTCATGGGCATTAGGCATCCTTACTTAAAGTCAATAGTACTATTTTGCAATAGGTCTTGGAATAAAAGAGAAAGAACAAAAAGTTGGAATTATGACATAAACATACGAACACTCATTGTGTAACATAATCCCAATGTCAAAATATCTCATCAAGTAGGATTCATGATAGTGTCATCAACATATAGGCTTGATATGTAATTCCTTGACTACATGAAATAAACATGTCATTACATAATGGCCATGGAATTTATGGTAACTATTCTATTTCAATCAAAGGGATGAAATATCATCTTCCAAAAATGTAAGGAACAAATCATTCTTAAACACATCAATTATTTACATGTCATTTGTGACACACCCAACATACCCTACTTCCCACCAACATATGGAATGCCGGTTTTTATAAGTAAATCAAAGTGATTGAGTTGTGAAACATATAAATGATAATATTGAAGTCTATGGAGAATTACACACACTCAATGTTCGGAATATATGATGACACAAAAACATGTAGAATTCTTATATATGGATAATTTATATTAATCTACCATATTGTAGATTAGAATGTTCGAACATCATGAGAATAAGTCTCATCGTCTTATGATTACACGAACCAGAAGATCTATATATTATGTGTCTCATCATAGTATGTCATCCAACTAAAAAACTATATATATGAATATTGTCATTGAACCTCTATGTTCTCATCTTATCGGGGAACTAATATAATATTATTAAGTCAAAAATATACTCTAGGGAATTATTACTTTATAGTCATACATAAAAATGAAAAAATATATAGTATGATGTTTAGTATTTAAATATATTAAATTTGTCTCCAATCAATGTAAAAATAGTTGGTTATAATAAATCAACCCTTATTTTTTGTAATTTATTTATAGATAGAATGGTTTATAATTTTTATCTAACCGTTCTCTCCAACGTTTTCTATAATTGATTTATATATTAAATACTTGATGGAATAGAGCCACTGGGCATCATCTTAAATTTCTACATAAACTGTTATATTGAACAAATGTCAGTATAACTTGTAGAGTTGATAACTTCTAAAAAACATATATTACATTTTTTGATGAATATTCATTACATTAAAAAATTTTATACCAAAGGATGATAAACATCTAATTCCTTCGGAAACTATGAGAAATGAAAATGTTCTAATTTTAGATATGTCACCTCCCACTTTGTTCCTCATAACAATCACCTTTTTAGATGTATCGTTTATGAATCCATTCCACATAACCTGGGAAAAAAGCATTCAAATGGGTGATATAAGATGCTCTATAATAGTAGATAATTGATATTTAAACATATCAAGAGTATAAGGGAATGATAAAATGAGTGTAAAATTTGAAAAATCATAACGTACATATCATATATCCTAATCGAAATTTATAGAATTAAACCTGGTATTCAATATGTAATGAATCATAATTTAATCATTGAACACGGACTATTGGGACATATCATTAGCATAAAACATATATTTGTTCGATATACAAAAGAATATAAAATTATTAAATTTATAGTCAAAGACCCTTCCAATAACAAACATAGTGTAATTGGTTCACTCTTCAAACCATCATAGTTGTCCCAATTCACATTCCAGAGTATCGTATTGCCCAAATTTCTTTAATGAACTAGCTTCAAAACCCATTATAGAACTATTTATTGCATGAGATATCAACCATTAACCACTTTATTGGAGGTAGATATATTCCTCCCATTTAATATAATGTCAATCATTCAAAGGGTTTCCACAATATCATATAACATTATTCAAGTAGAGAATTATGAAATAAATGGGTTTTGTAAAGAATTCATCATAACATAACTTGTTGAATTGAAATAGGTTTCAAAATCATTTCATCATTTCATATAAAAATAAACCATGGAAAAGGAATAAAGAATCATAAGAATATTATCATGGTATAACATGTGGATTATAAACTTCTTTCAAAAAAATCGTTTCATCATAAACATAAACAAGTCTTGGAAAAAATATTAATAATCTTCATAGATCAGATCATTAGTAAATAATGTATGGATTTTCACTCAGTATGAGAGGTGAAAACCATTTCTATGATTTTTTTGATATCTAGAACCCTATCAAGATAATAATCTTGGTTTGAGGATTTATGTATTCATTTCAGCCTTGTACATCAGTTTTTTATTGTTCGGATTTAAAGGAAAATGTATTTTATAATATTATCTGAGAACTTTTCTTCTTCCTTATTCTACCCGAGATCATTTGTGGGATTAATGGAGTTTGAAGTTATAGTTTTCATTCTACAGTTACTATCATCCCAATATCTAGTGTATATATAAGCCTTCTTTTCATGGATTGACAGTTACATTTTGGTTTAATGTTGACTTTTACCATCCTAAGTAGTGATGCTTCTGTTGGGGGCATGGTTTTCTTTGAATAGAAATGTTGGTAATTTGAAAATTTAAGTATATCATATGAGAGATGATTGTGAGAGATTTCTTGGTAAGCTTCATTGTTTTTGTGCTGGTCCATGCAGATGTATGATAATTAATGTGAATTGTCATGTTTTTTAGTTTGTGGTGCGTTTTATTTTGTCTTCATTAGAATCATATACGTGGTTAGTATTTCTTTCTATTTATTTTGGCTGAGTGATATCTGGATCGATCTACATTCTGGTTCAATTTGTTTGATTGAGTAGAAAATGTATTTGGGAGCGATGTATTTTTTTCACATTTCATTATTTATAATGATCCTATATTATGATATTTCTTAGTGGGATTAATTGATTTAGGTATGGGTGTGGTGAAAAAAAATCCAAATAACCTTCCTCTTCTAATTGGATAGATTATTGCCTTGTCGTTGATCCTCACTATGTAATCATTCTATGATTTCATTGAATTTTTTTGAGTGTCTACTGATTTTTCTCACAAGCATTTTTAAGGTGGGAAAATCAAGGGTCATATAGGTGTTCTATCCATAATCATCTACTTCACATTATATTTGTTTTTGGGGATGAGAAGGGTTCCCTTCCATTTAGGGTTAGTCCTACACTAAAAAACATGGTAGTTTGAGGAATCACATCATCTATTAGGGAATTATATAATTCATTTTCTAGTTAGGGGGGTCAATTAGACTTGATCTATTGCTTATTTTTATGTTTTAAACTAATTTTAATCATAGTACCTTTATATGTTGTCGGTCGTTCATTTCATAAGGAATTTTGAATATCATTTTAATGGGTCCCCTCTTTTTATAGTTTTCAAAAGAGGTGTCTTAGTAATTTCCGAAAATGGTTCATGACCGTCAACATGTTTAAAAAAATATCCCCTATAAAGAATTAGTAACACAATGGATGTAATGTTAGATTGAAAATTACTATGGATGTCAAATTTTATTGAATATTTATTTTTGAATTTTTTATTTCAATATTAAAACATTGTTTTTAGAACATAAAACATTTCCTAAAAATTGTCTCTAAAAATAACCATTGAAACGTTTATAGGATGCTTTGAAAATCATATATAACGTTTCATGAGAATAATAATCCTTCCAATTTTTAATATTTTTATATGAAACTACATTTTAAAAATAATTTTTTTTGAAAATATATATTCAAACATATAAATGAAATGATATAAAATTGTGCGGTCATGATGGTAGGAAATGTTGTACTTGATAGAAAATGATTAATTTCATATTTTTGTAAATTGAAAATGGTATTTATTTTGAAAATATCATGATGATCTCTTTTAAAAACATTTTTAAAAATAAAATATTGCATTTAAATACTTTAAAAATTCCTTTGAAGAATGTCATATCAGTTTTTAAAACATTTTTAGAAATCATGGATATAAAAGATATATGGGTTTTGATCGAAAAGAGAGTCAACATTTGATTTTCAAATTACAAATTCTTCTGAAATAATTAGTTCATAAATAGCTGAAAATAAAGGTATAATATATATTTTCATCAAATAATAAGTGGATATAAAAAGTAATTATTTTTAGTGAAATAGATAATTATATTTTATCATTTGAAGCAAAATAATAAATAATCCTGATAGATAATGATATTCAAAAATAAAACACATTACACTTTGGTAACATTAATTTATAAGATCCATGAAATTATAAAATTATGTAAAACATAAAATATCATGAAAATAAATAAATTAATGTTGTAAAATTTTAAAAGGGTAGTATATACACCACATAAAACATTATAAGTGCATAACAAAATATATATCTCAAAGAAAAAAAATTCATAGAGTTATCTAATACTTAATTGATAACATTAATAATATAAACCACATGAATTATATATCCTCTAATGTATTTTAAAATACCAATAAATATTATAATAATTTTATTAAAATAAAAATTGGGGAATTATATAAAACACATAAATGAAACTACTAGTGAATATGTAATATGTCTCAAAGAAAGTAAAAGTGTTCCAAAAATCCATTACCTTATGTATTTAATTCCTTCATAAATCATAAAACCACATTTATTATAAAAATAATTTATTTTACATATATTATATAATTATATTTATATATATAAATAATACCTTATAGGATTTACATATGATATTTCTTTACCTTTATTATCAATTCCATGATAAAGACATGTTTTAGATAATAAATACATTGTATGAAGTGTATGTATTGATTTCTTATTTTTTTTCTCCTACTACCATGATCATTTTAGAATAAAAATAATATTTAAAACCATATTATAGTTATCATATATATTTATTATATATGTTTTTTAGATTAATGTTTAAAATTTAGAGGTATAAAATGAAATGAACCACTTATAGATGTGGAATGTCATATGTAGGCCTGGACCTTGATTATGTTTTATGAAAGGATTTAAAGATAAAAAGGAATCAAAAAAATTATCATTATTTATAATTTTAAGGATTAATTTGTCACATATTTTAACTAAACAGGTAATTCTGACCTTCTATGTAATGCGTGAACAAATCACATCACTTTGTGTGGTGGTAGTGTGTTATACACATGAACAACATTATCATATTCATGTGAAATTGAATATAATAATTAAAATATGTTATAATTATTAAATAAATAATTATATCATACATATAATATAAAATAATAATTCAATCATTGAATCTATCCTTGAAATATGGTGATGAAAAATGAATAACATCAGTTTGTGAGGTGCCTGTCCATTATACTCATGAATGCCAATTCTGTTTCCCATATTGTGAAAGTGGATATAGATTCTGGTAATTATATTTACATAAAAACATCCCATAATATATAATACAGTTATATTATTATATATTCATGTTTTAACAAGAATTTATGGGTGTGGATGACTATATTAAAAATAATCCCATTGAATAACATGACCTCTTCATTGAGAAGCCTTGTTAGATTTTCACCAAAATCATTTATTGCATTATTTATTAAAATTAAATGTATTATAGGATGATATTAGGTAATTTTGAAATTTACTTTCATCCATATTTATGAGAAAATTATTTTGGTATAGTGAATATGAAAGAAAAATGGGTGCCTTTTATAAATTATGTGATTACAACACTTATAAATTTTAGAAGTTAAATGGTCTAGCGACATTTTTATGGAAAAAAGTATCTAAAATGTATCATTATACACCCATAAACATAATAATGTTTAGTTAATATGGTTTCCTATGGACTATCTGATTTCTCTATGTTTTGAGAATCACAAACACTTTATCTTAAAGAAAATTGTTTTTCATTACGGATAATATTAATAAGGAAATTTTTTATTCCCTAAGGAAATTTTTATCCTTATCTATTGTTATTTTTTCATCTCATAATCCCTCTAGATCTAACTCATTTTATTCGTAATTTTAAAAATCTGGTTCACATCTAAAATATCGAAATCCTATAAATATTTTGTTATGGGGTATTATTTTATTAGGTTCCAAATTCCCTGAAATTCAGACTCTGTATTCCCTTGAATTCAGACTCTGAATTCTTTGAAATTTAGATTCTGAATTCTCTAAAGTTTATTCCCTGAATTCTATGAAATTCATACATTGAATTATCAAAAATTCAGACTCCATATTCTAGAAATTCAAACTCTTAATTATCTAAAATTTTGACTCTAAATTCTCTGATATTCTGAATTTGAATTCCTCAAAATTCAAACTATTAATTCCTCATAATTTAGACTTTGTATTCGTGAGAATTCTGACTCTGAATTCTTAATAATTCAGACTGAAAAATCTATAGTATTCAGATTCCAAATTCTATGTTAAAAAAGAATCTAAATATCCATGTCTTGTAGTATCTACATGCTTATTTGGTGAGAATCCAAATTCAATTTTTTTACATACACTCCGAAAAATAGATTTGTTAAATAACATCATTTTATTTACACTTACTATGAAACAATTTCAAAAAATCTATTTCTAATGAACCATTTTTTGAGAGACACCTGTATGGGTCCCTTTGAGAATCAAGCTAAAATATGACTGTTGGAGGAGAGAACCGACTGTTTGATAAGTTATTATAAATAAGAGCACATTTGAATGAGATCATATTATAGAATATATATTGATAACTCTAATGATTTCATTATGTAATGTGATTTATTGGCAGAGACTTTCATGCCTTGTATATACTGAACTTCTTTTTCAGCTTGTGTCATGGAACTCAAATTGTTTTTAGTACAATCGAGGTAAAATGGAGATATAAATACAGAGGTGTCTTCTACCTTAAAAATTGAGGACTTATGGGGATAGAATGAAAAAGGTACCAAATACTTTAAATATTGAGGGATTACTGTGGTAGCAATATATATATTGATATTCCTATCAAGGTCTTACCCTGGTGTGGGAATGTCATATTTTCCTAAAAGTATAAAAATAAGGGACATTTAGCCAAGGTTGATGGATACCCTACGCATTGGGATAAAATATTTCATTCATGTTACTTGTTTTGTTTAATGTTTATTTCTGTAGTATTTTGATAAATGAAGAAATTATAATCTTCTTATAATGTCATATTTGTTTCTATACTCTGATAAGTTAGTTTTTATTTTATTTAGGGTAGAATCTTTTCCATGTTAACTTTCCATAAATTTCATTTCCAAAATCATATTTCTAGAACCTAGATAGTTTGTTTTATAGAACTAAAAGAGGTCTTGTAAATTTATCTTGTTTAACTTTCATAAACATTGTTTTCTTTCTGGTTAAAAATGAATGATTTTAAACTTACACTTCACCCCCTCCTGTAATTGAGCATATACATTCACATTTTCCCCTAAAATAGGTATAAGAGGGAGGTCACTAAAATACATATATTCACATATGACAATTCTTGCTTAATTTTTCTTTGTTCTAAACTTTTCTTGCTTAACATTTCGTCATTATGTTTTCTTTTAGATTTTTATCTTCCTTCAAAAACTTTTTGTATTAAAAAGTATCTGTGGAAATGTATTTTTCTTATAGAAGGGAAGGAATGTATGTCAGTTTGATTGACAATATAAATCCTACGATACCACATATTTATTATAGTAATGACTTTGAGAAATGGATTGATTAAATGAAGTTATTTGTTATTAATACTAGAGTATAAAATTTTTCATCTTTACTAGGGATTAAAAAATTACTAACAAAGAAGTAAAAACAATCACTAACCATGAAAAGTCAGAGTATCCACTAAATTACATGGTACGAAATACATTGTTGTGTTCTATGGCCATGAATATATATATTCAAATTTCTTCTTATAAAGATGCTAACTCTATCTGGAGAAAACATTGAGGTTAATCATTTTGGTACATAAAAATCTACAGAAACTAGAAGAGCTATTCTTATAGTGGAATATCATGGATTTCTATTTCACTATAGAGATCCACTATGAAAGGTCCAAAAAGGATTAAGAAAATCATTAATAGTTTACAATCAATGGGAGAGAGGATTAGATGATGAAGCTCTTGTAGACTAGTTGTTTGATTTTATGACTAATGAGATGGAATATAAAAGAACATATATTGAGGAGAATAGAAAAGTGTCTCAAAATAATCTTGATGAGATTTTTCGAACACTTATTCAAAATGATACAAGAATAAAAAGAGATGCTAATATGAAGAAGAAGAGGAATGGAAATGGTATTGTATCCTTTACTACTACTAAATTCAATACCCTCGAAAGGGTTAGAATATATAAGTGTAAGAAAGTAACAATTTTATCTGAATATATTTAATGTGATCTATCTGAGAATGATCTAGCTAATATTGCTGTAAGTATGGAAAATATTGTTAAAAAAAGGATTTCAATATATATATATATAAAGAATGAATGAATATACTTGAATGACTTACAAGGTTCATGCTATGAATGAAAAAGAGAAATGAATATAAGGCCAGATTTTCCACTGCTTAAAAGAAAATACAAGAAGTAAAATCATCCTGAGAAAAACTAGATGAATTATTACACGTCTTAGGCTAAGAAAGTCTTGAAGGCTAATGATACATGGAGTTCCAGTAGTGTTGACTTGTGTAATGAATCATCAGAGTATGAATCTTCTAGTCATAAGAATCATGGTTTTATAGCCAAAGTATCCATTTAAAATCATTGCCTAATAGCCAAGGTACACAATACTTGTTATATATATATTGTATCATTGAATTCAAATTATACTAATGATAAATATTATGATTCTTCAGATGAAGAATATTTTTCTATTGATGATAATAATTTAGCTTCTTATGAGGAAGTTTCTAGCTTAACTAAACCTTTTGAGAATGAAAATTGTAAAATAAAAATGAAGTTAGATATGGAAAATTCTATAATATCTATTTTAACCAAAAAAGTATAAGATCTTTCTAAATATCATGATCCAAGAACATTTGATTTATAAATAATTTCAAAAAACCCTTATAATGTTATTTCTGAGAAGGATAATCTTTATATGGATCATGATAGTGTAATTTATAAGAAAAATATTTTAGAGGCTAACTCATGTTCTAAATAAAATGTTTTTGAGGATAAAAACATGGTTATTAAACTAAATTCGGAAATATTGTCCTTTAGGAAATGTCTATAAAATTTTACCACAGTTAAGGAAAATTTTGACAAGATGTATTCTCAAATTCATCCTTTATGGGATTATTCTAGTTTTGGTTATACCTATTCCAAACCAATTTTTAGTAATAACTATTTTGTTCCTCAAAGTGCTCCATTTTGTACTAAATGTCAGTGTGGTGGAAATTGGGTGAAAAAGTGTTATTTAAACAAAACCAAATCTGTATGTTTTCATAAATATTACTTTTCTATGAATATATGGATTCCTAAAATTTTGCAATCTGAAATTTCCGGATCCAATAAATTTTGTATTCCGAATTTCTAACACTTTTAATTTCCTAGAAATAAGGAAGGTACCAAAAAAATACATGGTATATGGATAGTGGATGTTCCCGACATTTGAATGGTAAAAACAATTCTTGGAAAATATTATCAATATGAAAGGAGGAAAAATAAATTTTAAAGATAATACAAAGGGAGAAATTATTGGTATTGGTGACATTCTTCTTCTTAAAAAACAATGATTTAGAAATTTATATTTGTTAAAGTTATTAATAAAAAATAAGATATAATTCAACAGTTTATCAGAACACAAGATGGAATTTCTGATAATTTTACAAAATCTTTACGCTCCGATATATTAGAATACATTAAAAAAAGTTAGGAATGATAATCGTAAGGTAATTTTCCATATTAAATATTTATTAAAACCCATATTGTTGAATTATATAACTCATTTTCAAAGGGAGAGTAAATTTTATTTTTAATAAAAAAATTTATTCATTAATATTTTTTTTAATTAAAATTTTTCATATTCAAAACTTTTCATTTTCAAATTTTTTCATAATTATTGTTTTTTCCAGGAACACAAAATTATTCGGAATCTAAAATTTTCATTTAAATATATTTTAGTATTCAAAATCATTCCTTATTGAAGATAATTTTATGTAATATAATGTTCTTCAAGAATAATATTCCTCATTACTATCAATCTTTATAGCAATCCAGAAGGTATATTTTCTTAAATAGTTTTTCATGTCTTATCTTTTTGGTAATTTTTTTTCTTTTTGCAAGAAAAGTTTTCATATTCACTTTCCTTAAATCTAAATTTTTTCATTAAAACCTCAAAATATTAGAACCTATCAAAATTACTTCTCTAGATTTCATCTCAATCGTTAGTTCTTATCATGCTTGATTCAACCATTTCATCAATAGGGGAATATGAACTGTCAACTCAATTCTTATATAAAGGAACCTCTAATGGTTGTCCCACACCGGGATTCAAGATAATGTGTGCTGAAGCACTACCGCTCTACCGAAATGACATTCCAAATTTTTTGGTTTGCTCAAATCTAAATGTCGTTGGAATAATCAAATCATAAGAAAATGTCGTCAGTTACAGAAATGTATGAATTGAAGATCTACATATAGATGTTAGTAGATCTGATGTTTTTCACTAAGTATGATATTCTTATTTCGATGAATATCAACTTGAATGGTTGGGAATGACTGTGTGTATCCAATCCAAAGAGACAAGGTCCAGTTTATCTGATGTTTTCAGTTGAATTTTATGAAACTGAATGTTTCTCTAATTAATGAGAGAGAGAAAATTTTTCTTTTATGAGTTTTGGGAAAACCTATTCATGTTCCTATAGTATGTCAGCCCACATAATTGGAATTATTTATGAGGGGGAAGCTAATTTCTGCAACCAAAAGCTTCCAGATATTTTAGGATCTTTTGATTTGGAGAAGTATATAGCGTTCCTTGTATTATCAGTATAAGGCCCCAGCCTTAAACCTTACTTAAACTTGAGTTATTACAAGATTACACATTGAGGATCTTTTCAGGTTTAGAGTTTTAGAGAAATAGATCATGAAATTTGCATTACATTCCACATTTAAACAAGGTGGTTACATAAAAGACAATATTCATTCTTCCCATCAATGGAAACCTATTTAAAATAAAACACGGATTCTTTCTTGACACATCCTTGACAGTATCGTCACATCATATACCTTTCCCTTGACCTATGAAAAGAATTTCAAAAACATGGGATGAGCATAAAAAGCTCAGTAAGGGTTATAAAAATATGGAAAGGAAACATGAGTTCATATATACCTAAGAATGAAATCATACTTTACCCATAAATCTTAGGCATATCAAATCATGAATAAATCATAGAAAACATAAGACATAACGGTAACTTGAGGCATTCATAACATTCATACGTAGGGAGTAACCCTCTTGGTTACGTTTGGAATACCCATCACAGTATATTCCCTAAATCTCTTCGGAGAAACCTTAACTTTTCACTCCTTCGCGTTACCCAATGCATTGGAGAGCTATATCGGGCTCACCCGCCCTTAGTTTATCACGGAACCACCCGTTCTTCATAAAAATGCCCAAGAACCATAACATAATCGTATCACATAATCATGAATAAAGGAAACATAACATTTCCACATTTCAATCACAATATAACATTTTATGATATTGAAATAATGAATCCATTCAAAAAGAAACCATTTCCAAAACCATTTAAAACATTTAATAAAGAGATTTTTGAATCAAAGTGTCCCATACCACCTTGAAGCTTTTAACATTTTAAACCATTAATATCCATATAAATAAATCCTTAAAACTATTTTGAAAACATGGATATTAATAAGAACAAATAATTAAAACATTTAAAACGATAATTTGGTTAAAGGGGTTTTACCAAAATTAGAGACACTTGAATACAATAATCGAGGAATAACATTTAGTCAGAACTTTATAATATCATGAGAAAAAACGATTCATGATATAATACTCCAAAGGACAGTATATACACCATATAAGAGTGAATTTGTGGATAACAACAATGAACCCTCAATAGAAATGTCAAATGTGATGAAATCCCTTATAAAGAAGGTATCCTTAAATTAAGGACAAATAAATCTCAAAAATATGTGTGAAAAATATATATACACCCAATATAAGTGGATATTAAGTGTAAAACAATAAAAGGTCATTCACATATATTCAATGGATGACATATTCAATGTCTACAAGTTGAACCCAAAGAAATCGAAATTGGGTTAAAAAGTTCCCTTGACAGCCTAACGGCATCACATCAAAATGAGTTGATGAGAGATAAAAATTGTATATCATCACTTGGACATAAAATTTACAACAATAAGTATGTATGAGACATATACCAACATAAAAATATGTTAATTAAAATACCCAATAAAATAAGTCTTTTAAAAAAGAGGAGGGTGAAAGGTTCCCTTACTAACTTGGGTATCTTTCAAAACATACACCCCATGAAAGAAAGACAATAAGTCATTGATGTAAATACTCATAAACGAAAGTATATTACACAAAGAGTAGAATAATGGGCATTACATACACCAATCAATGGAATTTTTGGAAAATGTGGCATAAATCTCACGGGAATAAAAGTGAGATGAAAAAAATCCCTTACGAAAACTCGGCAGCCTAACTGCGCCACATAAAACATCCGAATATGGATTGATGAGATAAAATAGAGTATCCCATCATATTACAATAGAATTTATAGCAAGTGGAATATAAAAGAAAATCCCCCAACATTTCAAGGAGGAGTTTAAAAGAAGTGACATAAAGGAGAGTACTTAAAAAGAAAGAGAGAGGTTAGATCTCTTACGAAAGTTCGGCAGCCTAACGGCGCCACTCAAAACTTCCAAAATGGATTGATGAGAGAGAATAGGGTCTCTCATCACATGAACAAAAAAATTACAGTAAATGTAATATAAAAGAACATCCCAATCATAAGAAAGATGAGCTTAAAATAAATGACATAAAAGAGTGTACTTAAAAAGAAAGAGAGTTGTAGGATCCCTTACCTCGGGTCCGACTTGACTCGTCGTTCTTTAACGTCCTGAATAATAAGCTTGAGTTAATTTCCACTTTATTAAGAACCTTTTTCTAGTTCATTATTCCTATTAGATTACTTATTTCCATGTTATAAACATTATGTAAACATTTAAGTTAATAATGTTTGTTTTGTCGATATTTGGTTCTTAAGTCGAAAGTGGATTTCTTACAATTACATGTTGTTCGTGTGGTAAAATGTTAATTATATCCAGAATTATATTCATGATTTGGATATCATATATGTAATGTATATCCAGTACATTCATTCATTTATAACATTACATAATCATTTAGTGGTAAGAAATGAAATGCACCGTTCATGGAGACGGTAAGCCGTACGTACGCATGAACGCTACTTTCATTTCTATTTCATATTTTATAGAATGGAATAATAATGATATAAAGGTATATTATAATTACAGTATAATATCATATATAATATCATACTTCCATCCTTTATATGTCCCACATATGGTATTTAACGAATCAAATCACTTTGAGGGGGCGGTAGTCTGCACTTCCTAAAATGAAGATAACGCGTATACCCATAATGGAAGCCATAAAGGTAAGACACAAATGAAAAATACAGAAGCATAAGTAAAACATAAACATATTATATATCATATATAAAAATAGTGTCATCATAATGGCCACCTTTGAAGGTGTTAAATGAGTATTGAAAAATCATCATTTCGGGATGCAGAATTTCGCCATCCACAGAAACCGTATGTTTATTAACCATTTGATGTAGTTGTGTGAGAGTGTAGCTCGAATAAATCATATAACAACATCATAGTATATTTAAGATACTGGTGTAGTTACAAAAAAAAAAAGATTTTAGGGGGTTGGAGAAGCAAAATAAAACAAATGAACATGAGAGAATGAATTACCTTTAAAAGTGTATCTCCTTTTGATTTGAGCCTAAAGGCTTCATTTGAAAGGATTCTGCCAAAAGGGAATCCTCTAGGATGAGGAGAGCGATGTGGAGAGAGTAAATGGGTAGGGTTTGGCCGAGCCAAAGACTTGAGGAGTGTGTGAAATGAGGTAGATGTGGGGGCCTTTTATAAGAGGAGAGGAGGGGCTCTATTGGAAAGTAAGAAATATTACTTTATTTGAAAATGTGTTTCGGTTTTAAAAAGTCCCACATTGATATAATTCGTGGATAAGGTGATAAGGGTTCGAAATCCACCATCCAATATGTTTTGGACATGTGTAGTTCATATATTTTACATTATCTTTCCATTTTATTTAAATCTTCAAATAATGATGTCATCGCTGCATCATTATTATGTCATAAATAATTTAATTTATTTAATGTCTAAAAATTAGAAAAAAATTACTATGATATAGGAAAACTTTTTAGCTTTCCAATTACTATTTATAATCAAAAAACATATCATTATAACCCCATGTAAAATTTTTTTTCGTAAAACATATGATGTTTGTGTCATTTTGACTTTTACATTAAATAAAAAGTTATTTATGTCATTTCCCAACCAAAGTGTCTCCATGGGGTACCCAAGTTGACCCATGGCTTGTCTTGGTCGTCCATGACACAACCAATGAGGGTAGGACATGTGTCAATCTCATCTTATTTTATTAAAGCATTATTTTTACCTTAAACTACACTAATTACCACTAATCGCGATTAAAAACTTAATAAATTACTATTCACCAAATAATTATTTTTATCCCATTGAACCACATTTTACTTCTTAATGACAACCATGTATGTCAGATTTTTAAAATTCAATACACATTAGTGGGAAACTTTCATTTAACTGAAAAATCAGTTTGCTTGATTACCACTTAGTGGTTTAACTATTCATCAAAATTTGGAGTTTTTCAGAAAAATACCAAAACTTCACCCTAAGCTATATTTGATATTCCGAATTCAAAAATGAAGTCCGTTTTACAAAATTCAAAACATATTAGTCACATTAATTAATTTAATAATTAATTCCCGCTGTCAGAGCAAATAGCGTGTTTTTATAAAACAATACGTATCAAAAGATTGACACATGTTTAAGTATGATTTCAAAGTGAAATTAATTCCAACGACCACTATTGGATTTAATGGTAAAAATATTTTCTAATTTCACTTTAAAACCAATTAAAAATATTATCTAATCATATAAATAAATTAGATTAAAAAGAGGTTTTGAATTAAAACACAACATTTTACACTATTCATTAAAAAATGAACTTTATCGGAAAAATACCAAAAAATTACACAAAGTAAAATTTGACGTCCCGATTCTTAATAAGAGTTTTATTTGTTCCAAAAGAATTTATAAGAGTGATCAAAAATATATTTAATGACAGTTCTCCATTAAAAGGCGATAAGTAAACCTTTAGTGAAAACTAGGGCATATACGCCTAAAATTTAATTCTTTCCTTATTTTAAGCCTTTAGATTTTATTAGATAAATGTAAAAACATTAAAAAACATATATAATCATATTTTACTTATTTCTATCCATTCCCGCCAATACAACGGCTACATGTTAACTACCATTTGAAATAATATTATTTTATTATTAGAGTGCAACGTAAGATTCCCAAGTAACTCGTTGTTGCGTGTTGGGTACGCCATCGAGCATAGCGTCCCCTTTAAAGTCATATTAATATTTTATTCACAAATATGGATAAATATGAAAATGTCATATTCCTTATTTACCTGGGGTGTTACATCCTTCCCCCCTTTTGGGAATTGCGTCCTCGCAATTTTAAAATTGTGCTTGGAAACATCCTTTAACGTCCCACATCGGAACAAAAGTCGGTAAAAAAACACTTTAAAATAAAGAAAGATAAGTACAAAGGTCACCCGAGTTAACCCATACTAGGATTCCAAGTATGAAAATATGTACATGGAGGAAAAAAAGGGTCATGTTCTGATGGAGAGTTATAGAATACATGTTTAGGAGAAAGTTAACCACGAGAAAATCACAAACTTGTGATGGGTTAAACGGTATTCGATTCCCGAGTAGGAAAAGTTAATAGACAACATTTTTGTTTTATGTTACGTTTTATTGAGGAATTTATTCATAAGGAAGCATAATCACTTATCATGTTGACTTCCAAATTTTATTAGATTCCTTACACAAAATCATATTTTCTCCAAAAGACGAGTATTTAGGAAGACTTGTTCCCATTAAGAGTACTATAATAAACTTCAAGAGAATCACCTAATCCACAAAAGAGAACTATATACTTCCCATGTATCTAGACTTTAACCAAAACCATAACCAAAACGGCTAGTACAAGATCAGATAATCCAGAAAAGGATAACCATTTATAAAAAGAAAATCTATGATTAATATCCAAAATTTGTCCAACAAAACCCAAAGATCAACGAGGACCATTAGATAAACAATTTGTCCATAAAATTATTCAAAGTAAAACAATCTATGATTGAAACCCAAATATTTGAAGGATTTAGTCACATAGTCTTCCAAGTTAAATCGTAACATTTATCTCCAAACAAAATCAGTTGCTCTTAAAGTCTCGCATTGAAAAGTAATTAACCTAATCACATATCCTCCATGATAGGTTAATCATTTTCATTGATAACCCAAAATCAACTTACTCTTAATTCATAAAATCATATAACTAAAAAGAATCAGTCAAACTAACCAGGGACTTCACGTAGTCCAGTGGTAGGCGATAAATACCAGTCGCACTTTGGTTGTGGGTTCGATTCCCGCAGCATTGTCCGACGCGACGGGTTGTCACACGGTCTGCGTGTTGTCCTTTTTGCAAAACTATATAATTCTCAAATAATTACCCAAAAAGGGATAAATTAATCAAAAATAACCATAACATAATTCAACCTTAATTTTATCTCATGCCTTTCACTTCAATCATAACATATAGTAACCCATAATTACCTCAAAATTAAGGATCATATAAACCCAAATGGTTCTTTATAACTATGTCCACAAAAGAAAAGATAACTATTACTTGAATAAAATTTTCCTATATTAAACATCAGGGTTACACATAATATAAAATGTCTTCTAATGTAACCCCATCATCAAAAGAGACTTAATACTCTTAAGAATTTCACCCTAACTCTTGAAGCCCTTATATGTTGACATCTTTCTCATTCAACATTCTTCATGATCCATTATCCATTCCTTTCCAACTTATTCTGAAATACCTCTTTCCTACAAACAAAATCATGAATAATATCCTAAGATTCCAAAATAAGAAAACAATAGTCATGAAATAGTACATACCTTTGATTGGTCATTGTCAGTTTCTTCATCCTCAATCGGAATGGCATTAGGTATTGGTAAACGAATATTGGTACGCTCTTGGTGACCCCATTCACGAAACTTCTTCATAGGACATGTGTTTGCATAATGGCCATGCACACCACATTTAAAACATTCAACTGATCCCTCAGAAAGAACTTCTTTCCCTTTCCTCGAGTCAACTGGATGCTTCCTTTTTCCATGGCAGGTTCTTGCTTTATGACCTTCATTTCCACATCTATAGCATATTTCTGTCCCTTTGAAACATTTTCCTAGGTGTTTCTTTCCACATCTTTGACACAAAGGTTTTTGAACACACTTACCTTTATGATTATTACCTGTACTTCCGTAGGGATTTGTTTCTTGCATATATGACACTTTAGAGAAATCTCAAAGGTTTAGGTGGTCAATAATGACTCCAGATAGTTGGTTGAGGACAATCAAAAGAGTTCTCATTGCAGATCCCATATCATTCAGTTTCTTGCTCAAAAAACTGTCACAGTTTCCTTCACATCCACTGTTACTTTGGTTCCTTCTAGATCTAGCCATTTACTAAAACCAAAAAGGTCAGTGTGAGTATATCAACAAAACCATCATGTACTAATGAGTAAGATAAACACTAAGATATACTTACTCATTCAATTTATCTAAAACTGGGACTCTTTCTGAAATCCTAACCATTATGGTAATGTCACTTATGCTTAAAGAATACCCTAACCTCTAAAGTTATCTAAACCGACCTTTGATACCAACTATAAGGCCCCAGCCATAAACCTTACTTAAACTTGAGTTATTACAAGATTACACATTGATGATCTTTTCAGGTTTAGAGTTTTAGAGAATTAGATCATGAAACTTGCATTACATTCCACATTTAAAAAAGGTGGTTACATAAAAGACAATATTCATTCTTCCCATCAATGGAAACCTATTTAAAATAAAACACGGATTCTTTCTTGACACATCCTTGACACTATCGTCACATCATGTACCTTTCCCTTGACCTGTGAAAAGCATTTCAAAAACTTGGGATGAGCATAAAAAGCTCAGTAAGGGTTATAAAAATATGGAAAGGAAACATGAGTTCATATATACATAAGAATGAAATCATACTTTACCCATAAAACATAGGCATATCAAATCATGAATAAATCATAGAAAACATAAGACATAAAGGTAACTTGAGGCATTCATAACATTCTTACGTAGGGAGTAACCTCTTGGTTACGTTTGGAATACCCATCACAGTATATTCCCTAAATCTCTTCGGAGAAACCTTAACGTTTCAGTCCTTCGCGTTACCCAATGCATTGGAGAGCTATATCGGGCTCACCCGCCCTTAGTTTATCATGGAACCACCCGTTCTTCATAACAATGCCCAAGAACCATAAAATAATCGTATCACATAAACATGAATAAAGGAAACATAACATTTCCACATTTCAATCACAATATAACATTTTAGGATATTGAAATAATGAATCCATTCAAAAAGAAACCATTTCCAAAACCATTTAAAACAATTAATAAAGAGATTTTTGAATCAAAGTGTCCCATACCACCTTGAAGATTTTAACATTTTAAACCATTAATATCCATATAAATAAATCCTTAAAACCATTTTGAAAACATGGATATTAATAAGAACAAATAATTAAAACATTTAAAACGATATTTTGGTTAAAGGGGTTTTACCAAAATTAGAGACACTTGAATACAATAATCGAGGAATAACATTTAGTCAGAACATTATAATATAATGAGAAAAAAAATATTCATGATATAATACTCCAAAGGACAGTATATGCACCATATAAGAGTGAATTGGTGCATAACAACAATGAACCCTCAATAGAAATGTCAAATGTGATGAAATCCCTTATAAAGAAGGTATCCTTAAAATAAGGACAAATAAATCTCAAAAATATGTGTGAAAAATATATATACACCCAATATAAGTGGATATTAAGTGTAAAACAATAAACGGTCATTCACATATATTCAATGGATGACATATTCAATGTCTACAAGTTGAACCCAAAGAAATCGAAATTGGGTTAAAAAGTTCCCTTGACAGCCTAACAGCATCACATCAAAATGAGTTGATGAGAGATAAAAAGTGTATCTCATCACTTGGACATAAAATTTACATCAATAAGGATGTATGAGACATATCCCAACATAAAAATATGTAAATTAAAAGACCCAATAAAAGAAGTCTTTTAAAAAAGAGGAGGGTGAAAGGTTCCCTTACCGACTTGGGTATCTTTCAAAACATACACCCCATGAAAGAAAGACAATAGGTCATTGATGTAAATACTCATAAACGAAAGTATATTACACAAAGAGTAGAATAATGGGCATTACATACACCACTCAATGGAATTTGTGGCAAATGTAGCATAAATCTCACGGGAATAAAAGTGAGATGAAAAAAATCCCTTACGAAAACTTGGCAGCCTAACGGCGCCACATAAAACTTCCGAATATGGATTGATGAGATCAAATAGAGTATCCCATCATATTACAATAGAATTTACTGCAAGTGGAATATAAAAGAAAATCCCCCAACATTTCAAGGAGGAGTTTAAAA
This sequence comes from Viscum album, assembly GCA_963277665.1. Lineage (NCBI taxonomy): Eukaryota > Viridiplantae > Streptophyta > Magnoliopsida > Santalales > Viscaceae > Viscum > Viscum album. Next base: position 900,994,931 of record OY728138.1, read on the forward strand.
GAAGTGACATAAAGGAGAGTACTTAAAAAGAAAGAGAGAGGTTAGATCTCTTACGAAAGTTCGGCAGCCTAACGGCGCCACTCAAAACGTCCAAAATGGATTGATGAGAGAGAATAGGGTCTCTCATCACATGAACATAAAAATTACAGTAAATGTAATATAAAAGAACATCCCAATCATAAGAAAAATGTGCATAAAATAAATGACATAAAAGAGTGTACTTAAAAAGAAAGAGAGTTGTAGGATCCCTTACCTCGGGTCCGACTTGACTCGATTGTTCTTTAACGTCCTGAATAATAAATTTGAGTTAATTTAAACTTTATTAAGAACCTTTTTCTAGTTCATTATTCCTATTCGAATACTTATTTCCATGTTATAAACATTATGTAAACATCTAACTTAATAATGTTTGTTTTGTCGATATTTGGTTCTTAAGTCGAAAGTGGACTTCTTACAATTACATGTTGTTCGTGTGGTCAAATGTTAATTATATCCAGAATTATATTCATGATTTGTATATCATATATGTCATATATATCCAGTAAATGCATTCATTTATGACATTACATAATCATTTAGGGGTAAGAAATGAAATGCACCCTTCATGGAGACGGTAAGCCGTACGTACGCATGAACGCTGCTTTCATTTCTATTTCATATTTTATAGAATGGAATAATAATGATATAAAGGTATATTATAATTATAGTATAATATCATATATAATATCTTACTTCCATCCTTTATATGTCCCACATATGTTATTTAACGAATCAAATCACTTTGAGGGGGCGGTAGTCCGCACTTCCTAAAATGAAGATATCGCGTGTACCCATAATAGAAGCCATAAGGGTAAGACACAAATGAATAATACAGAAGCATAAGTAAAACATAAACATATTATATATCATATATAAAAATAGTGACATCATAATGGCCACCTTTGAAGGTGTTAAATGAGTATTGAACAATCATCATTTTGGGAGGCAGAATTTCGCCATCCACGGAAACCGTATGTTCTTTAACCATTTGATGTAGTTGTGTGAGAGTGTAGCTAGAATAAATATTATAACAACATCCTAGTATATTGAAGATACTGGTGTTGTTACAAAAAAAATAAATAAAAAGATTTTAGGGGGTTGGAGAAGCAAAATAAAACAAATGAACATGAGAGAATGAATTACCTTTAAAAGTGTATCTCCTTTTGATTTGAGCCTAAAGGATTCATTTGAAAGGATTCTGCCCAAAGGGAATCCTCTAGGATGAGGAGAGGGATGTGGAGAGAGTAAATGGGCAGGGTTTGGCCGAGACAAAGGCTTGAGGAGTGTGTGAAATGAGGTATAGGTGGGGGCCTTTTATAAGAGGAGAGGAGGGGCTCTTTTGGAAAGTAAGAAATATTACTTTATTTGAAAATGTGTTTCGGTTTTAAAAGGTCCCACATTGGTATAATTCGTGGATAAGGTGATAAGGGTTCGAAATCCACCCATCCAATAAGTTTTGGACATGTTTAGTTCATAGATTTTACATTATATTACCATTTTATTTAAATAATCAAATAATGATGTCATCGCTGCATCATTATTATGTCATAAATAATTTAATTTATTTAATGTCTAAAAATTATAAAGAAAATTACTATGATGTAGGAAAGCTTTTTAGCTTTCCAATTAATATTTATAATCAAAAATCTGATCATTATAACCCCATGTAAAAATTGTTTTCGTAAAACATATGATGTTTGTGTCATTTTGACTTTTACATTAAATAAAAAGTTATTTATGTCATTTCCCAACCAAAGTGTCTCCATGGGGTCCCCAAGTTGACCCATGGCTTGTCTTGGTCGGCCATGACACAACCAATGAGGGTAGGACATGTGTCAAGCTCCTCTTATTTTATTAAAGCATTATTTTTACCTTAAACTACACTAATTACAACTAATCGCGATTAAAAACTTAATAATTTACTATTCACCAAAAAAATTATTTTTATCCCATTGAACCACATTTTACTTCTTAATGACAACCATGTATGTCGGATTTTCAAAATTCAATACACATTAGTGGGAAACTTTCATTTAACTGAAAAATAAGTTTGCTTGATTACCACTTAGTGGATTCACTATTCATCAAAAATTGGAGTTTTTCAGAAAAATACCAAAACGTCACCCTAAGCTATATTTGATATTCCGAATTCAAAAATGAAGTCCATTTTACAAAATTCAAAACATATTTGTCACATTATTTAATTTAATAATTAATTCCCGCTGTCAGATCAAATAGCGTGTTTTTATAAAACAATAAGTATCAAAAGATTGACACTTGTTTAAGTATGATTTCAAAGTGAAATTAATTCCAACGACCACTATTGGATTTAATGGTAAAAATATTTTCTAATTTCACTTTAAAACCAATTCAAAACATTATCTAATCATATAAATAAATTATATTAAAAAGAGGTTTTGAATTAAAACACAACATTTTACGCTATTCATTAAAAAATGAACTTTATCTAAAAAATACCAAAAAATTACACAAAGTAAAATTTGACGTCCCGATTTTTAATAAGAGTTTTATTCGGTCCAAAAGAATTTATAAGAGTGATCAAAACTATATTTAATGACAATTCTCCATTAAAAGGTGATAAGTAAACCTTTAGTGCAAACTAGGGCATATACGCCTAAAATTGAATTCTTTCTGTATTTTAAACCTTTACATTTTATTGGATAAATGTAAAAACATTAAAAAACATATATAATCATATTTTAGTTATTTATATCCATTCCTGCCAATACAACGGCTACATGTTAACTATCATTTGAAATAATATTATTTTATTATTAGAGTGCAACGTAAGATTACCAAGAAACTCGTTGTTGCGTGTTGGGTACGCCATCGAGCATAGCGTCCCCTTTAAAGTCATACTAATATTTTATTCACAAATATGGATAAATATGAAAATTTCATATTCCTTATTTACCTGGGGTGTTACAATCAGGGGTAATTAAACTGAAGATTATTCATCTATATACAAATATCTGGATTATTGAGTTATGGGTTCAGGGATTTCTCATACTGGGAAAAGCTAATAAGGATACCTTTAAGAAAAGTGATATCTACAATCACAATTTTCTAGAGAACCTCAGGAAGGTTAATATGGTGAAATATGTCTTTTTTAAAATTATGAATATCAAGAATGGTACACTCAAATAGAAAATAATTATTAATCCAACTATTCTTTCAAATGTCATAGTCATTTGTCTAAAATAATTCAAAATCACATGCAGTTCTAAGACATGGAATTTAATGTTTATGTTTCTGAGTGATGATATGCTCATAAAGATGAAGGTTTGTATTGACAGCATATCTGGAGATTTTTATGACTTGTTTGAAATTGAAATAGAAGCCTTATCCAAGATGCTAGAAGTAACTGTGACTTCCATGAATGGTCAGAAGAAGAGAATTTAGAAAGAACCAGAAGCCAAAAAAATCCATCTAGTTCAGGTAACCTAATTTTCACCATCAAAATCTAAGAAGCAAAATACATATCCAGATGAATTTGTTTCCATGTGGATAGAAGATAAAAAGAATAAGAAGGAAGGAGATCATAGCCTTGGCTTGGAACCTACAGATGCAACGTCCTTGGAGATTAAGGCTGCTGAGGAATATGAGAAGAATTAAAAGAAAAAGAAGCAGAAGAAGAAGATGATGACTGAGGATAAAATAGTTCAAGATCTTCTCAATGATACTGAGAATACTTCTGAGAATGTCCATGTACCATAATCCATTCTACAAGAATCACTTCCAGTGACTCCGCGAAAAGAAAATTGTTATTCGAGAAGCGAATAATGAGAAATATATTGTGTAGGAAGAGGAAGTGGATATAGAAGAATAAGTTAGTGATGATAGTGATTATGTGATAAAACAATTGAAGAATATCACGAGATAGAGTGTACTTTGAGAAATTATCGATCTGTACTTCCCAAACTGAATCTTCTAAACATGTTACCCGAGAAAAGAATAATAGATACAAGAAGATGTAAACAAACCATCAAAATAAGAGAGAAGTAGCCATGAATTGGTTCAACCAGAGTACCGGGTGGTAGATTCTAAAAAGGAAAAGGTTTATGAAGATAAGATTGTCCAATTATCAGATAGTGTACATGAATCACCAAATGTTGCTAAGATCATTCCAAGAGATAATAATGGAAAAACAGTTAGTTGATAAACCTAAGGAGGTTGTTGTGGGAAAGAAATATGTTAGTGGATCTTCTAAAATAACGAATGATGAGATTGAGAATGAATCTTCACCAACAAGAGATTATTATTACAAAGCATCTTCTATGGTTCATTATTTTTTAGTCTAATGCATGAAAAAAAATTTGATACAATTTATTTGTTTCCCACTATTGAATGAAGATGTCAGATTTATTCGCATTATTTTAATAAGAATTCAGATTCTTCTTCCATTCTTATGGAAAAATTCATCAAGATTATGGATAATTTCAAAAAAAAAATTACATCAGGTATGATGCTCAAAGGAGGTTGTGCAATGAAATTACTAAGTGGTTCAAGAAAACAATTGGAGTGTTGAGAATCTTTCATGGATTTCAAGATTATGTAAAAGTTTCTTTTGATAATTATGATATCAAGATCAAATATATTTATTCATGTTTCAATGAGAAGATCATTCTTGAGAAAACACCCAGAAGTAGGAAGACAAGGACCTGAATGGGAATCATAATTCAGTTTCATTGAACCTGAAAAGGGAAAGTGATATAAGAATAAGTTTTGAAGATAATTTTAATAAGTAAGAAGATATTTTCAAGACTCAAGTATGAATTATTATATACTAGGAAGAGAATATCAATGATATGGTTAAAAGAAATGAAAATCTATATCAACTGTTCAAATTTTTGGATGAGGATCTTAAGGTGCTTAAAAATTTGAAGACAATTGTAAAGAATCATATACTGAAGGGAACAAGGGATGATGCTTTTCCTTATCTCTGATATTTTCATTTATTAACATTCTTCCACAAATTATTCCAATTATATGGAAAATTTTGGATTTTATTCATGTGTTTTGTTGAATAGTACTAATATTTCAGGTTCCACATTTTTCTAATCTCTCAATTTCTTTTTGAAATTCACAAAGGGAGAGAAAGTAAATAAAAAAATATTACTATTTAAGGAATATTATTCTCTAAGAAATGGGGAGTCTATATAAGGGGTAGTTTTATCAAGGAATATTTCATTATGCTAGAAAATGAAAAATCTCATTAAGGATGTCAATAATATGATCCTTAGGGATTTCAAAACCTAAGGAGGAGTTATTTAGATTCAGGATAATTTATAAGTAAAGGGAGATATGTTTTTTGTTTTATGTAAAATTCTATGTCCTTATATTATTTTTTATAAGGATGTCTGTTCATTCCAAAAAGGATGAGATTGTTGTGTTAATAAGGTTTCCTTATCATTTTTCAATTCCTCTGTGTTTTGAAAATAAAAAACACTTTAACATAATCTAAATTTGTTTTCCCAAAGTATTATTTTTATAAGGAAAATTTCACCTCTCTAAGGAAGTTTTTACCCTTATCATTGTTTTCTTTGTTCATTTCATAATCTCTCAAAATATAACTCAATTTATTCATAAGTAAAAAAATCTATTTCACAAAAAAAATATTAGAACCCTATAAATACTTGGATATAGAGTATTCTATTTTCAGGTTCCAAAATTCTAAAAAATTTAGAATCTGAATTCACTAAAATTCAGACTCCGAATTTTCTGAAACACATACACTAAATTATCTAAAATTAACACTCCAAATTCTCTAATTTCCAAATCAGAATTCTATGAAATTCAGACTCTAAATTCATTGAAATTGAGACTTCGAATTCATCATAATTCAGAATACAAATTCTTCAGAATTTGGACTCCAAATTCATTAGAATTTCAACTCTGAATCCCCAAAATTCAGACTCTGAAATCTAATGAATTCAGATTCTGAATACATTGATAAACAAAATCCAAAAATTCATTTCATATAGACTATGAATGTTTATTTGGTTTGATTCCAAATTTTATTTTTTCAATAGACTCCTTAAAATATATTTGAATAAGTAACTTCATTTTCTATAAACTTATTATGAAATAATTTCGTACAATCTATTTCTAACTAACCCTTGTTTGAGGGACAAATGTATAGAAACCTATGAGAATCATGAAAAAATATGATCATTGGAGGAGAGATCCAATTTTTGGAAATGTCATATAAATAGGATCTCCTTTAAAGGATCTCATAATCGAGAATATCTGTCGATCACTATAGAGATTACATTTTGTGATGTGATTTATAGAGAGAGAGACTCTCAAGATATGTGTTTACTGAACACCATGTCTGGATTTCTTCATGTGATTCTGATTATTACTAAGTACAATCAAGGGCTTATAAGTATTGGAAGACTGAGGATCCGACTACCATAAAGTAAGAGGACTTCTAGGGATATGAAGATAGAGGTGTCGACTACCTTAAAGATCAAGGGCTTGCAGGGATATCAAGATAGTTTCCAATATTTCTATCGAGGTCTTACCCTGGTGTGGGTAATAAATACTTTCATTTATGTATAAATCAAGATACCTATATCCATGGTTGTTGGATAACCTACTTTTGGGGTTAAAATATTTCATACTTGTTACTTGTTTTGTTTAAAGGTTGTTTCCGCTATATTTTTATAATGGAAGAAAGTATAACTTCTTTATACTTTCATATTCATTTATAAACACTGATAAGTAAGATTCTATATGATTTATGGTAGAATCTTTTCTCTGTAATCATTCTATAAGTTTCATTTCTGAAATCATATTTCTGGAACCTATCAAGCTTGTTTATAAGAATTAATGGAAGCCTTGTGAATTTATATTTTTTTTACAAATTTTAAAAATAGTTTTCCTTAAGGTAAAACAAATGTTTTTAAACATAAAATTCACCACAAGCCCTATTATAATTGAGAATCTACATTCATATTTAGATCCTACAAATAAGGTGAAACTGTTCCAATCAATTTTGTTTCGAAATGTTGTGGATTATTTTTATACCATATCATTTTTAACCCTCAGTACACCCAAAGTATTCTTAACAATGGTAAATAATTTTTAAAATATTTCGGATTTATTACAAAAAAAATTAGTTTAAATTAATAGATAGTATGGAATATCATTATATACAATATTTAACACATATTATCAAATTTCATTCATATATTTTTCAATATTTAATTTAAAATTAAACCCCCCGATGCAATGAGAAATATGTTTCCAAAGAAAAAATATTCAAAGGATTAATGTGTTTTTATATCAATCATCAAAATAAAAAGTATTAAAATTAATTATATTTGACTTATTAAACTATAATTGTTCTTCTATGACATTAAATAATATTTCAAAACGGAATATTAGCCTTGTAAATTCGTGAATTGAGAAGATAGTTTCCAATACAAACCTATATTATAACAATTCATCGAAATATCAATCTATTCAAAAAAATTACAAAACCTCACCATAATATATTTTTTAAATTATAATTTCAAAAATAATTTTAATTTGTAAAATTAATTATCTAAGACTGGAAAAATTAATTTAATTTAACTTCATGAATAAGTACAAAATTGTATTATAGAGATATATATTTTTAAGCGTCGACATTGATTTATTCTTCTTCCCAGATAGGAAAACATATGATGAATGTTAAAATTTTTATATGTTTATTTAAAATAATTCACTAAAATAGACTTATTTATATTATTGTTGTATAATATATTTTTTCCCTTAAAAAAAGTTTTCCCATTAAAAGTTTTAATTTATTTTCAAACAGTTTAATTTATATTTCTAATTAATTGGTAACTAAATAAATTGGTTTATATAAATTTCAAAAGATAAACATTCTTAATTTAGTTAATCCTGAACATACATTCTATAACAAATTCTTGGTTATAAATATCGTATAAAAATTTAACACTTAAACAGTATGTCACATTTCAATTAAAATTGGTCTTGTATATAACATAATCTATACTCAATGTGAAATATAATTAATGTTAAACATAGAGTATCATGTAAAAATATCAAAAATATTATATTTAATTTGAATAATATTTCAAAAAATCATAGGATATTATAATATACTCAACTTAAATAAATTGTGTTCTTGTAAATTTACCTTTTTCTCAATAATCATGCATTTAACATTTGTAAATCACATTGATGGAACCAACATTATAGAAATAGGTTTATAAAAACCACTATTGAAAAAATATAAAGTGATATATTTTGTTCATTGAGAGTAACACATATCATGTGGTCCATATTAGATAACATTGGTTGGAATAGAAAAAATAGGCCCAAAATTGAAAACAAACAATATAATTCATATGGAGATTGGTAGAGAACATGTTCAGGGAAAATTTAATGTCCTTAGAGACATAAATCAATGGTAATCGACAAGAAAATTCATTCAATTGAAATATAGATAAATATAAAATATTTTATTTATGTACCATTTTATTAAAGTTGAATAATTTTCATTAGAATGCATACATATTGGATTTCAATCCATTGAATTCACAAAATCTCATTGTTTCGTGGTTATTTGATCAATTTCCACTTCATATCTTACATTAAGTGATGAATATGAATTTTTTTTCAAAATCCATTTTGGAACATAATAACCCTAAACAAACGATAATCCATTTTTTTGTTGTCTAGTAATTTTCAATAATAAAAATATAATCACAAGTTAACCAATAACATCTAATGTTGAATAAAATGAATTATATTAGTAGTTAACCATAAAAATCATCAATATTTAAAGAAAATATTGTTAATATATTGTAGAATTATCGCCACCAAATTTACAAAGTATTGTTATCATTATTCCAATAAACAAACAAAAGTGTCTCTTATCATCACGTACCAAATATTAGAATACAATGATTATATATTATACTGAAACAAGATTAAAACCAGAATTACCATAAAAACATAATTATATAGTAAATTAATCTATATTTTATGAATAAACACATAGAATAATTAAATTTTTTCAGAAATAAAAATATTTTTTTAAACCAATAATAGATTACAAAAACCAATTTCTAAAAAAATCATTAATCAGTTCCAATGTCATCTAAAATATTTAATATGGGTTATTCATATCCAAAATAAATTTATTCCAACGCCATTATATCTACATCATGAACATAATAATGGATAACTTCCTTTAATCATTTGTTTTCTATAAAATATCACATTTCCATTAAATCACATTTCAATTTCACCGGTACAATTCAATATATTCATTCAAATCATTAATGTATTACTTATAATGAAGAAATAGATCTATAGGTAATAATTTATATAATAATATTCATGAATTTTAATAAAGTAACACGTAAATAATCCCACATTATTATTAAACCATCCTTTATGATTCATCTTCATGTAAATTAATACCTATTACGTATAAAAATAAATATGAGTTAAGTATTTACATTCATCTCTATCCATTTAATCAGGTTTCTTATGTTGGATATACAAAATATAGTTAGAATAACCCAATACATTTACATATCATTAGTATTATCTTAATCACCCATAGTATAACAATTACTTATATCACCTTTTAGAATCCCTTCAAAATATTTCCCCCAAGGATGTTGATATGCAAAATTCCCGAAAATTATAAATTTTAAAATATCAACTATTGATAATACCTTAGGGAGACTATTTTTATACTTAATTATATTAACTATGATTTTCATATCTACTCTAAATTAACATTCTTTATATCATTTATTACCATTGAATAATATCTACATTCCTCTAAGACATTCACATGGGTTTCACTTCCAACTTTCTCAACATATAGGATACATAATATTCTGTCCTATATGGTATCCAACACCCAAAATCACATTAAAAAAAATTCTTTTCTGTGATTCTAATAATGGGTGAAGGGGCATGATATTAGTCATATATCAAGATAAATTATTAGGAATAATCATAATATCCTTCACTCTTTGAATAATCCCATTTTTCCCATCAATATGTTATCAATCACATTTAATTTTAACCTAGTTCTGTTTGGTTCCCATCATTGACTAAAAAAAGAAAAGTATGAGAAAAAAATCATACTAACAAAAAAAATAATCCTGAATAATTACATATATGATTTATAGATCATGACATATTATTTTTAATCTAGTAAAAAGTTTGAATTAACTTGTTTAATCATTGGTATTATTCCAATCCATAATTATGGTTTTAAGGGGTTTGTCATAGATGGAGTACATTAGAGGTTTAATGTCCAATTTTCTCCTCAGCAAGATCTATCTGGTGATGTATGATTTCACAGCCCCTCCCCAAAATAGTGTAAGGGTGGACTCCCATTATTACCACTAATGGTCAACCCTCTCTTTTCACTCCCTTCGCTAACCCAGATCTCATTCCTCCCTTCCCTATGATTGACCTTTTCCCTGAAGTTGGAAATGTCTTCCATAGCATTCCCTAACTTCCAATTTTGATGGAAGAGTTCAAATAGACATCCTCCATTATTTATATGATCGTGGTTGAATGTGTCACTCCCTTTATCCCCTCAATGGACTATTTTTACAAATTCATATCCATCTCTTGGGAATTTTTTTGCTCAGAGGTTGTTGGTCTACTTGAAAAGGACCAAATAAGGCTCCACTTTTCCTTAGAGGCATATCTGAATTTGAAATGGTAATTAGATCATCGACTCTAATAGGGATCTCATTTCATTATCTACCACCATTTATTTTAATTTCACATGGAGTTTGATTCTCTGATTATGGATATATTGGTTAGTATTCTTGAACATCATGATCTATTTCAAATTCCTTCCATTCTTCAAGAGCTATGGAATTCAGTTGGTGTTTTTTTGTGGACAGATAAGAGAACCATCTCAGTTTTTCATTTAGATTCACCAATATATATGTTGATATTGATTTTTCCAAACCATTAGATCTTTTGGTTTTGACACTATTGGAAAATTTATTTGTTCCATGAAAAAGTTAACTATCGATCCATGTACTATCTTTTGTATGTCATGAATTATCTTTGGTCATTTTGCTTATTTCTTCCATCAAGGGTGTAGGTTTTCTTGGGGGGTGGCCAATATCCATCATAATTATCAGCCAACTATTTATATTTCCTATGAGTCTATATTAATTTATATATAATCACTTGATATTGATACCCTCATTATTAATTTGAGTTTGAAGCCCAGTACTAAGAACCATGATCCGTGAGTTTAGGAAATTTTTGATAGACTATTTCAATATATGGGTGATCTTATATTGGATGAGCTGACCTAAAAAGGATTTTTTTATATGTATTCTCCCTATTTTATTAGTACATAATAAGGCCAAAGTGGAGGTTCACATATATGTGGCCGATCAACAATCTGATAATTGTTGTGATGGTATGCAAGCCGATGAAAGGATGCTTGATAAGATTCAAAACATTAATGATAATGTGAAAGTGTCTTCATGATAATGGGTTCATGATACATTCACATATTATATGACAATATAATTTCATAACTTCTTCTCGACACCGAATGAGGTAGGAAGGACAATGAGGATCCATAAGGATGTTAAACTAGAAATCCAAAATGGAAGTGTAAACAGGTCGGTTCAAGACATTCAAATAATGAGTAACCAAGTGACAAATATGGGGACTCCTGCCCAGACATGGACTCTTAGAATTGATATTTGGTTAAGACTGAATCAGGAATGGGAAGCAAGTGGAACATCATGAGATGGAATTTCCAAGTACTCAAGGGGAGAAAAAATCAATACTCGAGAAGGACTATTCAAACACCATAAAGAGAATAGTTATGAGATCATCTGGCAAGGAATGTTGTAATGGTACAAAATTTAAACCATTATAATATTAATTGAATAAATGTTTGAAATTGGTTTCTAGAAATACATTATAGAGAAATCATTCTAATTATGGGATGACTATTTTTGGTAGAGACGAGGTGTTGAAGTAGAACGTGCCATATGAATTCTCATACAGGGATGCTATGAAATTGGCTGATGCAGAGTGTATAACACTTGGATCAAGTTGTATTTTCAAGGATGGAATGATGGGATTAGTGATGAATGATTTTAAAATTGGTGATGTTTCATTGGTGACCACTACCTTCTCTTTGTGGGTAGAATATGAAGAGATCATGGAAGAATCATTTGACCTTATTTTTCACTCTAAAGAAGAGATTATGGAAAAATTCTTGACTAGTAATTCTTTTATCGAGGTTGAATAATGGATGAATGGGTTTCAAATTAAAATGGACATAATCAAGGACTATACCAATTGTATTGACAAGAAATATTGAATCCTAACTAGAGGATTCAATGATAAAAACATAATTGTGTAGGATTTCTCACTAGCATAGGACAAATTATCATATCAATTCAATGAAATTATCCATGAAGAGCTGAATAATTCGGTAACATGTCCTTCTTTTAAAATATATAGGGTGGTAATATCTAAAATATTTATATTGGACATTAAAAATGTTTATATATTTTATTATATCTAATTTTCGTGGTTGAACTTGAATATTTAACACCTTTTTCATAATTTTTTTTAATAAATTTTTTTCTGTTAGTCAGTCATGAATGTTTGTAATGATTTTTTGAATTTTGAAAGAATATCCCTTTGGAGTGAGAAACTAGGTGTGAATCAAGGATCATTATCATGTTCCCAGTGAACATTGATTCCAAATTGATGCACACCATGTAAACATATTACCCCTAGATACTTGTGTGATAGATCAAAATCCACCTGTATTATATAGTCATGGATGAAATTTCATGGAAACCACTCACTCTATACATTACCAAAATTCCATAATATATTCCTATATATTGACACATCTTTAAAACAATCCTTATATATATCTATAGACATATCCTTATATTTACAACAATAGTTACAAAATCCTAGATTCCAAATGGGAACTAAAACATTCCTCTAATATTAACAATATATATCCAAACATTTCATACATATATATTTCATCTTTTAAGATAAATATCCATTTCATTACAAAAAACCATTCCCAAGGATAAAAATGATATAATTCTTTTAGAATCATGGACACATAAAAAATCATTTATAACTGTTTTTTGACATCTCCCATGATGCTCTTCATAACTAGAATCCTTTTTTACATATCATACAAAATACCATTAATAATAACAATGGGAAAAGAATCAGAATAAAGTGTCTGATTATATTCTTACGAAGGGTAAAAAAAACATATCAATGAATAATTATTATAATTGTATTAGAAGAATAAAATATAATATTAAAACCATACCCTACATATAATATATCATAAATATGAGTCAAGGCATAAATATTTGTAGTTCATAAGATATAAATAAAAATGGAATCAGTTACCATTATCTTTAATACAATTATATTAATGTAAGACATATAATATTGAAATATAAATATAAATATAATATCATTTTCTTTTGTAGTATACGATCAATTAAAAAACTACAATATTGGAATGGGTTCACTCCTCAAACCGTCTTAGATGTCAATTTTCACTCTATAGACAGTCATAGTGGTGAATGTACATTGTCGAGTTTGGTAAAATCCACATTTCATTCCTATTTATCCCATTAGATACCAATATTTACCCAATTCATTAGAGGGAGATATCAGTCCCACCTATCACATAATGATAATGATATATATGTTTGGAACAATATAATAAAAGCATTCCTCATATCAGAACATACAAAATTTAATGTGTTTCAAAAACAACTCATCAAAACACAACCTACATAAGAGAAATAGGTTTCATAATTATTTGATCATTTTATCAAATAATAACACACAAAAAATAAGTAGTATAGATAATCATTTTGTCATTTAATTACCTAAGTTATAGAAATATGCTTCACAAATATATTTTTAGCATAAATATAAACAACTGTGAAAAATAATAAGAATAGTTTTTTATCTATTCCATAGTAAAAAATGTGCACCATTTATTATGCCATCATATATATAAAACAATTTTGAAAGAAAAAACACTTAGAAAATTTCAAGAGGAAAATATCCATTCCACATTGGAAAAAGTATTAAATGAATAAAAAAATTTCAGAATCATTTTCTTTGAGAATAATATTTTAAATATATAAAATAATATTTATAAATCATTTCAAATTAATCAAGAGGAAAATATACAATCAATATTGAAAATTTTTTGGACATAAATTTTGTGAAAGTTCCTTTTAGTTTATTTATTTTAAATATTACAAAATATGGATAATAATACTGAGTGGTAATGATGGTAGAAAATTGAATAAATTCTTTATCCAAGGTTTTAATGAAGTTTTCAATAAAAAATTAACATGTCTTGTTTTGAAAACTAAATTATTATTATTTATAAAATATTTTCTATAAATGTAGTAATGGTTAAATTTTATTTATTAATTTCTCTTAGAAATGTTTAAAAATATTTGATTATATTATTTCAAAACGTATAGGGAATTAAAAATTATTCCAAATAAAATGAGATATGAAGTATATTTTATTTTATAAAATAATTTTTAATGTTATGTACCTTATGAGAGGAATATAAAGTGAAATTGTTATTTTCATAAAATTTTCACGACCCCCTTCCATCAAAGATGCCCATCTTGTGCTGACAATGGTGAAAGGGGGATAATGGCCCCTGACTCCTACCTCCAGTAGGCCCCAGGGTGGCGACTAGCACCAAGGGTATGAGTTTTCACAAAATATGGTAGGCAGTACCCTTTTTATTATTTAAGATCGGGAAATAGGATGAGTCAACCACCAAAAAGGAAAAGAACAAGTGTATAGAAATAAATCCAAACCAATCCCACATGCATGTTTAAACAATTCTAATACAATGTATAAGTACAAGATAGCTCAAAAGTACAATACCAAAAGAATCAAGAGTACAACAACGACAACAACTCCAACTGTCTTTACTAGTATGGTCCCGCACGGCCCTAGTAGTCCTCCATGAAACCAGAAAGTAAACGTAGGGTGAGCATACAAGTATACTCAGTAGGGAAACCTAAATCTCTCGTGCACATGTGGGGAGACATCCTAATGTCCTGTGATACCAACAGAAGAATCCAAACCTAACAAGGATATCTATCCACCCAACCTCACTAGCCTCACTCACTAAAAACACATAACAACATGTAGTTGTATATATGAACAAGATTATTGGGTACCCTGAACCATTTCCCACTAGTTAGCTGCTCTTCCTAATGGCATTCATCATGACGCTACCACACTCTTCCCACCCGCACACACCTAGGCCTCAAGAACCACATATCCTGCCTGCACACACCTGGGCCACACAAACCATAATCAAATCCCCACCCGAACACACCTGGGCCTCATCCCGAAGATTCCTGGGAGCAGTAAGCCTACCCGAATAGTCTTGGGCTGAAACCACCCCAATCGAAACCTACCCGAAGATTCTTGGGTGTAAGGTCACCACAAGACATCACAGCCTGTGGAAGAAGGAGCAGGAATGAGCTAGTAACTAAGGGGATACACCCTCTCCAAATAAATGGGAGTGTTCGGCGCTAAGCACTCAACATGGGTGGGGTGTGACAAAACAAAAACATATATATATATATATATGTATACCAAACACACAGCCCAACCTATGGCATCTAAACGGAGAGACTTAGCATGTACCTCAGCATTACTATCATGAAGCATGCATACAACAAAAAACCCCAACCCCATTTAGCTTTTCATGTTTCAACAGATTTAGTTTATTAGTTACTTAACTACTGGGAAATTATCCACAACCAACCATATCAATCGTTCATAAAATGTATCCATGCCGTCCACAAATCATGTTAGGAAATCACAAGCAACACAAGAATGTCCCTTCTTATTAACCAATCGGCCCCATTAAATATTATTCATGTTCCATTAACATGCCGCACCATTTATTTACTCTTCCACTTTTATTAATTATTCACAACACCTAGTTCGTTCACATTCAAACCCATCGATGTAGCCCCACCATAACCACAAAAACATCAAAACCTGTATATCATCATCCATTGATACCATTTATCGCAGCCCCGCTGCCCATCACCAACATAGCATTCACACCATCCCGTAACCAAGACAACTGCAGCCCCACTGCTCACTCGATCCACAACAACCCACAGAACACTTTCTTCACATAAATAAACCCTAACCAGCACCCTCATGTTTATTATTTCAGTTTTTGTTTAACCAGGGTGATCACATAGGGGTTCCAGTTATTCATTTAATCAACCAATTTTATATGATTAATCAATATCCACATTCCTCAATGTTTCCATCCATAAATAGTCTAGAAAGATAGGGCATATTTTAATTGCATAAGAAAAGGCCCCCAATGACCATGATTTTCAGTGGGAAAAAGCTCATTCAATTCACAACATAATATCACAGGATATAAATAATGTAACTACATTCAAAAACATCCCATCCCCATTATATAATCCAGTTATTATCTTTATTAAACTGGTTAAACTTTGTATCACGAATCAAGAGGAAACCCAACCCGCATGATGAAAAAATTGGAGAGATGAAGGTAAGATCCCTACCTCAATAGGTTCTGATCACAACGCTCCCCTGGATCAGCTTTTGAACACGTCCTTCGGCATCCGTCGCTTTGGTCAAAACCTGTCAAAACCTTTTCGGGTGTAAGCTAGGAAGGAAAGGCCAAAGGGAATACAACAGATCCAAGCTCATAATTTCTGCCTCATCCTTATGATCCCATGGCCACTAACGGATCGTAAATCCGAGCTTGGACAAAAATGTTATGGAAGAAAAGAGCCTTAGAGTCTCTTGGGAGATCTCCGCTCAATGGAATGGGGAGGAGATGAGTGATTTGAAAAGGAGGAGAGGTCCCCTCCATTTATAGGTGAGAAAAACAAAAGTACACGACACGTACTTCCTCATACACGGCGTGTAATCATCCATTTCACACGGTCAATACGAAGCTTCCAACATGGCCTACAATGCGGAACGCGGATGTCGACTGGTCAACACACTGTTTGAGGGTAACACGTACGCGGGGAGGGACTACACGATGTGTAGTATGAGCTATATGGTGTGTACTCATTTATTTCACGTGGAAAGGACACGACATCAACACCGCACATGACCGTTGACTGGTCAACAGACAGTTTGAGGGTAACACGTACACGGGGAGGAACTACACGGCGTGTAGGATGGGCTACATGGCATGTACTCATTTATTTCACACGATAAGAACACATATTCAAAAAAGGGTATACCCGGCAAGGTGGTACATGGAGTGTACTCACACTACACATCGTGTTGTTACAAAATTTTGAAAATTGTGGGAAAAGTCCATTTTACCCTCCAGAACACTTCATGATATTCGTTTCGACAAAGGAATGGGATGGAGTGGTCTGACCCATTACATCCGGTACCTCTTAAAACATTCTCATCCCCGAGAATTCAACACCAACACAGAGAAAACCAGAAAGATACCTCTTAGGGATCTTGTTATAACAGGAACCCATCTAACGACCCTAATCATATGTGTTAGGAATTCCTTCTCCTATGACCAGATATTATCCACTTTAGGCGGCACAGACTCGCCTTCACGGGTTTAATTGAATCCTCATTAATGTGTCGCAATCAAGAATTGGGTCTTCCCACTTCCATATATTAGGATTCTTCAACTTGCACCACCCCCAACACCGTACAACCAACACACTACCCAAACATGTGGTTTGGGGAAATTCCTTCTCCTATGTTGAGATATTATCCTCTTTAAGTGGAACAGACTCGCTCGCATTGGTTCAATCACATCCGCATTAATGCGTCTCGATTATGGATCAGGTTTCTCCCTTTCCGACACATCCGGACATGTTACACACTTACAGAGAGCAAGGAAACAAAAAGAGTCACAACTGACAAGCCAAACATTCTATATAACAATGGTAGAGATTTTAAAAACAAACAAAGCTTAGAAGAACAATGATAAACACAAGTCAAAACATATCCGGGTAATGAGCGTGCATCTGAGCCTCTCGCTAGCGAGTGCTCTCCCCGAGGCCTCCATGCCTCCATAACACACGAACCAAGGGAATGGTTCATCCACGGATTACCATCTCTTTACGATCCTTGGTTCTGACTTGTCGTTCCTCGAAGGTCACTTCATCTCCCATATCTAACTCTCCCCAGTCGATAACGTGAGAGTCGTCGTGTAAGTACAGACAATGCTGGGAGACGTGAAAGTCGTCATGAACCTTATCCAACTGAGGTGGTAGGGCTATCTAATATGCCACTTCACCAACTCGCCTCAGCACCTCGAAATGTACGATGAACCTAGGGGAGAGCTTACTCCCCTTCCCAAATTTCTGCTGCCCCCATCACGGGGAATCCTTCAAGAACACATGATCTCCCACCTTGAACTCCAAGGGCCTCCTCTGAAAATTATCATAAGTCTTCTGTCGGTGTTGAGCCGCTTTCATCCTCTCATGCACAAGACGGGCTTTCTCTATGCTGGTCTGTAATACCTCTGGCCCAAGAGCACCTGTCTCACAAACCTCTGCCCAGAAATTGGGTGAACGACGTGGTCTTCCATACAAAGCCTCAAAAGGTGACATGCCAATAGTAGAGTGGAAGCTGCTGTTATAGGGAAACTCTACTAAAGGAAAGTGTCGCACCCATGATCCTCCGAAATCCAGAACATATGATCACTGCATGTCCTCCAACGTCTGGATAGTCCGCTATGTCTGCCCATCAGTCTGGGGGTGGAAAGCAGTGCTAAGGCGTAGCTGGATGCCAAAAGCATGATGTAACCCCCTCTAGCCTCATGAGTTAAACCGAGTATCCTGATCTAAGATGATAGTCTTTTGAACTCCATGCAACCGCGCCACCGATTCTACGTACCTCTGTGCTAAGGTACTCACCGGCCCGACTCCATAATTGCTAAGAAGTGAGAGGATTTTGTCAGTTGATACACCACTACCCAGATAGCATCATAACCACCCTGAGCACTGGGTAGTCATATGAGAAAGTCCATTGATATGACATCCCACTTCCACTCGGGGAAATCTAAAGGAAGCAACAAACCACTGGGAAGACGGTGTTCAACCTTCACTTGCTGACACACTAGGTATTTAGTCACAAACTCTACCACTGCCCGTTTCTCCCCAGGCCACCAAAACTAGTCCCTCAGGCCTCGGTACATTTTTTAAACCCCTGGATGTACCTCCAAGTCTAATATATAGAAATCACGGAGAACTACCTCACGCAAAGCCTCCAAAACAAACAACCTTCCATGAAAGAGCATACGATGTCGGCTATCTTCTGACCTTTCTTCTAGAGAGTTCCCCTGATTTATACGATCACACATTACTTCCACCTCGGAGTCTCCCCCCTAAGACTCTTCCACCTGCTGCAACAAGAAGGATTGCACCGTCATCTGAAACAAAAATCCTCTAACATCCTCTACCCTTGCATCCAAGCACAAGGTAGCCAACTCTCCCATCGCTTTCCACGAATCTGCGGATTCTCATCCACTTCCTGATGTGAATTCCTGCTATGGGAATCAGCCACAACGTTGCCCTTACCTTCCGTGTAATAGATCTCAAAGTCATTGTCTTGGAGAAACTCGACTCATCTCCGCTACTGTAAGATTAGGTCACGCTGGGAGAATACATAACATAAGCTCTTGTGATCTAAGAAGACCACAAAGCACTCCCCAAAGAGGTAATGTCGCCACAACATCAGTGTGAACACTACTTCTGTAGGCTCTAGCTCATGTGTTGCATAGTTATGCTTGTGAGGGCGCAA
The DNA here is from genome assembly GCA_963277665.1 of Viscum album. NCBI lineage: Eukaryota > Viridiplantae > Streptophyta > Magnoliopsida > Santalales > Viscaceae > Viscum > Viscum album. The sequence goes on from OY728138.1 coordinate 901,014,860, forward strand.
CTGCCTAGACCAATAAAAGATCAAACCCTTCTACTACATCAGTACGCACCCCAAACTAAGGCCAGAAGCATCAAAAAAGACCTCATACAACAACCCTTCCTCTGGAAACCTGAGTATGGGAGAACTGACCAACATCTCTTTCAGGTAGTCGAATGCATTCTAGCACTGCTCGCTCCATAAGAAGACCTGGTTCTTCCTAGTCAAAGCTGTAAATTGAGCGGAAACTCGACAGAAGTCCGAAACAAACCTTGGATAATATCCGGCCAACCCCAGGAAACTACAAACTTCGGCCATGCTCTTGGGTACCCCCCATGAAACCACTACCTCTACCTTCGATAATTCCACTGACACTATATGCTGAGACAATACGTTCCCAAGGAAGTGTACTTCTTGCATCAAGAAAATACACTTCGACAATTTCCCATAAAGCTGGTGGTGTCAAAGGACATCCAAGACTACCCTGAGATTATCAACTTTCTCTTCCTCTAATCTTGAGTAGATCAGGATGTCATCGATGAACACAACGATGGAGCTGTCTAGAAACTCTGGGATGACAACGTTCATAAGTCCCATGAACACAGCTGGTGCATTCGTTACACCAAATGACATCACTATAAACTTGAAGTGCCCATATCTGCACCTAAATGTTATCTTCGATATGTCACTGTATTTTACCCACAGCTAATGATATCCAGATCATAGATCAATCTTAGAAAACCAACCTTCTCCCCTATGAATAGCCTGAGACCACCATCTCCCTTATTCACAAACAAAACTGGAGAACCCCGCGATGACACACTAGGTCGAACAAAACCCTTATCCATCAGATCGTCAATCTGAATCCGCAACTCCCACAACTCCGAAGGTTCCATCCGATAAGGGGCCATCGAAATCGGGCATGCACCAGTCTGTAAGTCTCTCCCAAAAGCAATGTCACGTCATGGGGGTCGAGTCACAACCTCCTCAGGAAAGACATTAAGGAACCCCCCCCCCCCCCCGACAACCTCTGGAACATCCATCATCTATGTATCAACTGGAACCACTGATAACCCTACTAACAAGTAAAGGATAGGCTTCGCATGCCAGTTTCCCACATGATAGCTCCTCTCTGCAAAAAAAGCTACACGCTGCCCATCCATGTCAGAGAACATGACTCTTCTTCTAAAGCAGTCGATAACGGAACTAATAGAAAATAGATAGTCGATGCCAAGGATGACATCGTATGGCTACATTTGCAGCAGAAGAAGATCCCCACTAGATCGATGTGGTCCCAACGTCATCCGACATCCATGACAAACACAAGATATGTTGGTCTGACCTCCAACTGGTGTACTCAGCGATAGGTGTATTGAAGGACTCTCTACGTATAGACCTAAATCATGGGCTGGACTGGGTGAAACAAAGGAGTGCGAAGCTCCCGAATTGAACAAAGCATAAACAAGAGTGCTGAACAAACAAATCATACCTCGCACCACCTCTGGTCCTACCAGATCTGTCAACTCTACCGCGTGCAACTATCCACGCCTAGCTCCTCTGCCTCTTTGATGCCGACCACCTCCCCAAGCACACCCTAGTCAAGGTCCCTGAGGAGAACCCTAAGGTCGGCCTCCTCTTGCAAATCATCCCTCGGAGGAGCAGGGTCCTGCTACTACTGGAAGGGCCTCGCTGGAAACTGGTGCTGCTGAGTCAGGCGCTGAACCTTCCCACCTCCACCGTATTGAGCTCGGGATCGGCACCGACTTTGAATGTCCTCGAAACCTCCACAAGAGAAACACTTCGGTCCTGGGATTTTGAAAAAGGGACGAGAACCCGAAGATCTGAACTCGAACTGCTGGGGCCTGCTCGCCACTGGCCTGAATCTAGAAGGTCCCGTCACAGGGGACCTGCCACTGACTGCCTTCCCCATCGACGAACCCGGCTAGATCCCCTATCTTGGTGCACCTCCCTGCGAGTGCATCCTCTCTACAACCTCTTCTTTCTTCTGTACAGCCATGTACGTCAGAAGGGTGAAGGGGGAGACAACATATTGGAGGAAGGATGAAGCACCTCCTCCAAACGTCTCCCCCGAGACTCCTCATCTGGAAAGAGATCCAGAGCAACGTGTAAGAGATCCTTGAACTTGATCCCCAACTCTCATACTGACATACTCCCCTTCTAGACGTATAGTAACTCCTACGACTTCTCCACCTTGATCATGGAAGAATAATGTTCCTCTCGGAACTCCTTCTCAAAGTCATCCCATAGAACCTATGCCTCTGTCCTCTCTCTGAGGTAGAGCTTCCATCACTGACGTGCTATACCTCTCAGCTGAATGAATGCTAGGGGAACCTAGTACTCCCTCGGATCACCGATCAAAGTAAAAGCGATCCCAAGCTCCTCAAGCCACCCCTATATCTCCATATCCAAAGTACTACTCTCGTACTTCTTGAGGGTTTGTCTCTAGAAAGAACGAAGAGTCTTCTCCCACTGGCTATCTTCCTCCTCTCGTTCAATCCTCAACTGATCGACTGCATAAATCTGTTGTGCCTCGGCTGTCTGAGCCACCCAGGAATGACGTCCAGGTGCCATAGCTGTACGGTAAACAAAGATGGACTAAGCCCATGTAGTAAAGACATTTCTCAAGGTATCATTTTATCATTTTATCCAATTTCTTTCCCAGAACACCTATATCAAGTAAAACATAACCATGATGATGCATGTACCTTCCCTAGGGTATCTTCCCTATAATTAATGTAGTCTCACATGGTCATTCGGTAGGCTCAGACACCTTGCATCAGATCACGGGGGGGGGGGGGGGGGGGGAGGGCTAAAATTTCGTGTCCTAGCCAGAAATCTCTGGGCTTTTTCACACACCAAGTTTAACCAACACTGTTTCCCTACCATCCCATGGAATTCTCAATGTGCCTAACTTCAGAAGCCATCCTGTCTCTCAACCATCATATTTGATACCATTTTTTCATGACCCCTTCCATCAAAGATGCCCCTCCTGAGTTGGCAATGGGGAAAGGGAGATAATGACCCCCCGAGTCCCGCCTCCCGTAGGCCCCGGGGTGAAAACTAGCACCAAGGGTATGATTTTTCACAAAATATGGGAGGCATTACCCTTTTTATTATTTAAGATCAGGATATAGGATGAGTAAACCACCAAAAAGGAAGAGAAAAAGTGTATAGAAATAAACCCCAACAAATCCCACATGTATGTTTAAACAATTCTGAAAAAAAGTATAAGTACAAGAAAACTCAAAAGTACAATACCAAAAAAAAACAAGAGTACAATAACTGCAACAACTCCAACTCTCCTGGCTAGTTGGGTCCCACATGACCCTGGTATTCTTCTTTGAAATTTGAAAGTATACATTGGGTGAGCATAAAAGTATACTCAGTAGGAAAACCTAAAGCTCTCATGCACAAGTGGGGAGACATCCTAATGTCCCGTGAGAACAACAGAACAAGCCAAACCTAACAAGGAGATCTATCCACCCATCCTCACCAGCCACACTCACCAAAAACACATAACAACATGTAGTAGTATATAACAACAAGAGTATTGGGTACCCCGCACCATTTCCCACTAGTTAGATGCTCTTCCTAATGGAGAACATCCTGACACTATCCCACTCTTCCCGCCCGCACACACCTGGGCCTCAAGAACCACATATCCCTCCCGTACACACCTGGGCCTCACAAACCACAATCACATCACCACCCGAACATACCTGGGCCTCATCCCAAATATTCTTGGGAACAATAAGCCTCCATGAATTTTCTTGCGCTGAAACCACCCCAATCGAAACCTACCCGAAGAGTCTTGGGTGTAAGGTCACCTCAAGACATCACAACCTATGGAAGAAGGAGGAGGAAGGAGCACATAACTAAGGGGAAAACACCCTCTCCCAAGAAATGGGAGTCTTCGGTACTAAGTGCTCAACGTGGGTGGAGTGCGCCAAAACACAAAGATACAGATATATATATATATATACCAAACACACAACCGATCCTATGGCTTCTAAATGGAGAGACTGAGCATGTTCCTCGACACTACTATCACAAAGCATGCATATAACGAACAACCCTAACCCCATTTAGGTTTTTATATTCCAACAGAATTAGTTTTCTAGTTCCTTAACTACTGGGCAATTATCCACAACCAACAATATCAATCATTCGTAAAACGTATCCCATTCATCCACAAATCATGTTAGGAAAACACAAGCAATACAAGAAAGTACCTTCTTATTAAAAAACTAGTCCCATTGATTATTATAATCGTTCCATTACCAATTCCCACCATTCATTTACTCTTCCAATTTTATTTCTTATTCACAAATCGTAGTTCGTTCACATTCAAACCCATCCCTGCAGCCCCACCATAACCACAAACACATTGAAACTTGTACATCATCATCCATTCATACCATTTAGCGCAGCCCCATTGCACATCACCAATATAGCATTCACACCATCCCGTAACCAATCCAATTGTAGCCCCACTACTCACCGATCAACAACAACCCACAGAACACTTCCTTCACATAAATAAACCCTAACCAACACCCACAAGATTATTATTTCAGTTTTTGTTCAACCGAGGTGATCACACAAGGGTTCTAGTTATTCATTTAATCATCTAACTTTAAGTGATTAACCAATTTCCACATTCCATAAAGTTTCCATCTATAAATGGTCTAGAAAGATAGGGCAGAATTAAATTTCATAAGCAAAGGCCCCCAACAACTGTGATTTTTAGTGGGAAGAAGCTCATTCAATTAACAACATAATATCACAGGATATAAATAATGTAACTACATTCAAAAACTTCCCATCCCCGTTATATAATCCAGTTATTATCTTTATTAAACAAGTTCAATTTTGATTCACAAAACAAGAGGAAACCCACCCCTCATGATGAACAAATTAGAGAGACGAAGGTAAGATCCCTACCTAAACAGGTTCTGATCACAACGCTACCTCAGATCAGCTTTAGAAGACGTTTTTTTGGCATCCTTCGCTTCTGTAAAAACCCGTCAAAACCTCCTCAGGTGGAAGCTGGGAAGTAAAGGCCAATGAAAAGACAAAAAATCCAAGTTTAGAAGTTCTGCCTCATCATTATGATCATGTGGCCGCTAACGGATCATAAATCGGAGCTCGAACAAAGAAGTTACGAAAGAAAAGAGCCATAGAGTCTCTTGGGAGAGCTCTGTTCAAGGGAATGGGGAAGAGAGGAGTGATTTGAAAAGGAGGAGAGGCCCCCTCCTTTTATAGGTGAGAATAAAAAAAGTACACGGCGTGTACATCCTCATACACAGCATGTACTCGTCCATTTCACACGATCACTACGTGGCTTCCAACACGGCCTTCAATACGGAACGCAATCGTTGACTGTTCAACACACGGTTTGAGGGTAACGTGTACGTGGGGAGGGACTACACGGCGTGTAGTATAGAATACATTGTGTGAACTCATTTATTTCATGCGGTAATGATAGCGCATCAACACGGCACACAACCGTTGACTGGTCAACACACGGTTTGAGGGTAACGAGTAAGCTGGGAGGAACTACACGACATGTAGGATGGGCTACAGGGTGTGTACTCATTTATTTCACACGTTAAGGATACAGCTTCAACATGGGGTATACCAAGAAACGTGGTACACAACGTGTAATCACACTACATGGTGTGTAGTCACAAAATTCAGAAAAGTGTGGGAAAAGTCCATTTTACCCTCCAGAACACTTCAGGGCCTTCTTTTCGATAAAGGAATGGGCTGGAGAGCACCGGGCCATTAAAAAAATACATAGAGGAGTAGAATTATAAGTACTCATTCTTTAATTGTTACATAATATAGTAATTATTTTTGAATTCACATCCTTACAATACCAAAGATATTTTCTATTTGGAATTTTAGATAATTAGAAAATAAATCTTACATATCAACACACAGTCATACTAATTGGGAACTACTAAAACATTATCCACATCATCAGTAATACAAATTTTTTATGAAAAGAACAAATATTTTCATAAAACATATTTTTAATAATTAGCTTGGCTTCTTCTTTTCTCTTACAAATCCTAAAAGCCATTGGAAAAAAATTATTAAAATGGTATTTGCACTAAAACGTCAGTGAGGGACATAAAGGGACTGGAATAAATCATCAGACCATTTATACTTATAAACTTGTGAAATCATTTTCATAATGATATATTTATCACGCTTAATTTATAATAATCATACTTTTTAAAAACAAGAGATTCTCATAAATTAAAGAGAACATAAACAAAACTATAATGGTAAATTAAAGGATGAATTACATAAGATTTAAGTCTCACAAATACCATATGATTTGTAATCCTCCAGCTATATTATAATGTAACCCTCATGACAACCTTATAATGTAACCCTCATAGCTACCTTATTGAGTAACCATCTCAGTTACACGTGGAGTAACCATACAGTCAACCACCAATATGAACACTTCCATTGAATTTTATAGAGTCCTTGGTCCTAACCTTCATCATAAAAAATTCCCACAATCTAGGAAAACATCATAAAACAAGAATAATTTTTTCATAAAAACAGTCATTTTGAAATTGGGAAAAAAATTGAAAGGTGATTTTTAAAGAAAAGTCCCTTATATATGGTTCATATTACTTAAAATGAGTCAAAAACTCATATGTCATAATTTAGTGAGTGTTATTAATATATTAAAGAAATATATTTATATTTATAATACCATATATGTTTTTATAACATCTTTCCACCCATTTATCAATAATTTTTTTTTCATTGTTTTGGGTGCATTTATTTCATCCTTTTGAGTTTTTGTTCATTATATATTTTCATAGTGAAAAGATCAATAACTATTGAATTGGAATGAAATGGTATTAAAATATGTTCATAATTTTAAATGATTACATAATATTTTTTTCCTTATACGATGATTATTTACGAGATAAAACATTATTTAAAATGAATTAATTTATTTTGGTGGTTTTCACAAACATCAGACACTTTTGTTTTTTCATTTAATATCATGATTATATATTTTTTCCAAAACATTATTTAACATGTAATACTTTTAATATAATCTTATTAAACCATAACAATGGTTTTATTACCAGTCTTGAAGGTGGTAATTTAAAATGAATGTTTATTGTCTATGATGGTGGTAAATCAACACATCCTGAAGAATCCTATCATTTTTCACATTAATAGGAGTGGAGAAGGAGTTTGATGATAAATTTTTACATCATCATGATAAAATTACTGTATATATTAGATTTTATAGTTTTAATGAATCTTCAAAATAATGATCTGAACATAAAATAAGAAATGAAAAAAAATAAAATGAAATTAACAAATTGAGAGGTGATTTTACCTCTTGATTTATCATCATCGATAACCTCTTTAAGGAATATGGAATTGTTATTTTGGTGAGAAACTAGGGTCTTGGGTGTGGGTAAGGGGCTTGGGAAGAGAATCATTATGAATTTAGGCAATAAAAATGCATTGCGGTGATAGGAGAAAAGGCGGTGTGTGTGGTATTTATAGTGGGGGAGAGGGGTTTTTTCTCCTTATTATTTTTAGTACATTATTATTTTTGATGAACATAATGATTAGTTTTAGAATTATCACTATATTTATAAAAATAAATAAGATGATTCTAGAAAATGATTATTACAGAAAAAAATGATTGACATAAGAGTTTATTTAACTTATAATGTAAATATATTGTATATTACCATATTTTAGTATTCACCTAAAAAGACAGGTATTTTAGAAAAAACTAAAATTTTCACCATAACGATTTTTATATGTGTATAATTAAAATATTCAATCATTTTTAAAAAATTGTTTTCTAGATATGTGTAATTTAATTTTTTCATAGTATTATTGTTAACATGAAAATAATAAATTTTAAAAATATAACTGATTTGATTAAAATTTGAAATATTAAGTAATACCTCAAAAAAATTATCTTAAAATCAATATAAAAGAATAATAATTTGTAAATCAATTTTTTTGAGGATAAATTTTATTTTAAATAACTATATTAAATATAAAATTTTAAATAAAAACACTCGTGTCCCAAAAAAACACATAAATTATCTCTTTTAAAAAATTAAATTTCTTATATCAAGATATAAATATGTAATATTTTCTATAATGATGTTGAATTATTTCAACGGAAATTACATTATTAAAGGTATCACATATAGTATAAACATCATACAATTAGATTTTGAACAATCTACAAACATTGTAAATTATAAATGAAATAAATAAAAGTCATTTCAAGATGTTAAGGAACCTATAAGGATGAAATGTTAACATGACAATAGGAACAGTAATGTGACACATATGAATAATAAACTGACAAAATGAATAGTAACCTCTCCATTTAATTTATAAAAAAAATATATCCATCTTATATGTGACAACATTATACAATTATATCATAGTATAAGTAAATAAATATTTTAAAAATTAATAATTATGTGTCGATATTTGTGATAGTCATAAATATTTAATTAAAATTTTATGATTAATTAAATAATTTAATGTAAATTTTTTTCTCATAAAGATTATTCATAAAAAAATATTTTAATTCCTTTTAAATAAATGATAATTTTATGAGAACAAAAATTTTTTACGAAAGACTACAAAAGCAGTTATATTTTAAAAATCATTGTTTTTGGAGTAAATTATGGTTTTAATTTAAAATTTATTTTATCATATTTAAATAATTATTTTAATAAAATTGAGTGTATTTTTTAATTTTACAGATCGAAAAATTGGTGATGGTTATGTTTTTTCTTAAATAAAATAATTTCTTTTGAATAGTGAAATATGGTAATTTACATTATTTATACATTAAAAATTAAAAATACAATTCCATGAGTAATTGATGATGAAATAAACCTAATATAAAACAAAAATTAATTATTTATATATTTGTTATTATAATTATAAAACTATACATAGTCTAGAGCCAAAATAATAAACTAATGATTAAAATAATGAGAAAACATCCCACTAATACACTATAAATACAACCCCTTCACACATATTATCCTCACAATTATGAAGCCATGATCCTTTTAATTATTAATCTATAATCTAGTACCAATTTTCTCCTTGTTCCTTATTTCTTTGGTCCTAATCGAAATTAAAAAACAATCACCTAAGGAGGTTCACAATAAGAATGTATCAAGAGGTAAAACCCTCTTCATTTTATTCTAATTTCTTTTTATGTTCCTTTATTTTCTATTTCTATCATAACCTTCCCCTCTTACGAATGAAATGATTAAAACAATACCATACATATAATATAATTTTTTTGTCAATTAATAATTCATTATCATATCTCCTTCCCCATCCTTTAAAACTAAAAATGAAATCATTATCTATTATTTGTTAATTTATCACATTCAAGGATGATGATGTTTTAAAATTTCATTAACATCATCAATTCTGTTCATTAAACAATTCTTAAGGTTGAACCAGATTATTATATATATATATATATTATTATTATTTATTTAATATTCTATAATCATTTTATACACGTTATATTAATTTGTTAAACCAAATGGATTCGTTAGGATGATAAACCACCGAATTAAACCCAAAAATCCTTCATTAACTTTGTATATATTGATTCATCATCAATCCATAAAACCAAATAATATATAAGATTAATTTTTTCTTTTTTAATATCATTAATAACATATAATTTCAATTCATGATAATTACGCCCACTTTACAAGACTATACGTACATGGACACAAGTAAACTTACCATGAAAACCAAGGAAACTAATGCTCTCAAATAATGAAATTGGATATCATAACCCATCAAATAATAACTTAAGTTAACTTAATAGAGATAAAATAAATAAAATAAATGTATATAGATTTTTTTAATTTTTAATTAATTAATATAACTTTATTAACCAATACATTAAAATCAAGTAATGAACACCTTCAGAGATATGGTAAGGAATTATACATAAACCTCCACTATTCTGTTGAGTTATTCATTCCAAATTTTTTACTAACTGAAATTAAATTTTATTTTTATGTAAAAAATCTAAATTTTGGTTTTATGTTCCAAAATTATGTATCAATTTCCTTTCATCTTTATTTTTTTTGAGTATATACATGTCTTTGAAAGGTTCCTCACTCAATTATTCCTAATAAGCAAGCTTGATTTGAGTGAACTTCATAAATTATTACCCACATTCAAGTTTCCTACATAATAAGTTTTAAGAATCCATTATTTTTCATAAATAACTATTTTTATTTTAAAAATATTATTAGTTAACTTTTTCCCTTATATAAAATAGTATTCCATTTTTTGATTTAAAGTCTCTGTATTATTTTCCTCAAACAACAATAAAAAGTTTTATTTCAAAAAATTCCTATACACTATTTTTACATGTATTCATATAATTTTAACATATATTTTCATGATATATACCAATATTACCTTATGAATGTCCAATTATGATTTAAATGTAACATCCCATGGACTCCATTGTGATATTCCCGTATGTTATGCAATTTTGACCTAATTATGATACACAATTTTACAATGGGTAACCGTTATATTTATTTTTGATTCATTATGAATGATTCTTCATGTGAGACACATATTCATTATCTTTTACTTATGGGTGATTCTAAATAGTTATCCAATGTATTGTATAATTTTTATTCTCATGAGACAACATGTGCAACTCTATTGGTGGTTACCCTCAACTCGTGCTCAATGTGCAACAGTCTCGGTGGATAACCTTGATTCATGCCCCTTCACTTGTTATGAGCATTGAAACATTACTATTTCATATAGTATGATGTTGAAACATCTCTTATGATACCATGATTATATATTTTATTCTTCCTTTTGAAAATAATTTTTTTTGTCATTTTATTATGCATATGAACCCATGTCCTATGATTTATTCATATGTTTGTTCCCTTATAAGGATATTTAGCCAATGTCTTTTGTCATGTTATCTTGAGGTCATCATATGTGAATGTAAGGGATTAAATTATGTCAATAACCCAAAAGGGATGATAAAAAAATATATTTTTTATTTAGCCCCATGTTTTTGGGCTTATGTACCTAGACTTCCAATGTTATTTGGCATTACAATCCTCATCTTGTAATTTGGTATTTAATATATTTAAAATAATGTTATGTCATGTGAAAATGTATAGTGTCTTGGTAGTTCATATTAGATAAATGTCTAGTTATTTTTGGATATTAGTAATAGGCAAAATAATTAATAACATTTGGGATATGAGTATTTCTTTGAAAACACCCCTAAATTTTTGTAAGTGTAGAGTATGTGATTTATCAAGAGTATCGAAACTACAAGTGGACGTGGTTCTGGAAAAAATTTACCTAGGAGTAAAAAAATTAACAAGGTGTTTTGGGCCTGACTTGGGGTAACCTATTACAAGACATTTGACTTACTACACACCATGTTTGAAACTCATAGGGGATATGATTTTGTAAATTCATATGTTCATTAGGGACCATTATTAATATAACAAAAAATTACCCTTTGAGTATATGTTATGAAATAATCATCAAGTAACATAGACTGAAACATAGGAATCACAAGTTAGGATATTATTTCCCTTTAAATTTTATCATTTCAATGTTCAATGTTTATTAAAATCATATTAGTTATGTATTCAATCCCTATAATTGTATTTTAAATTAATAGTTAATGGTAATAAATATACGGACATGTTCCAACAATATATGTGATAGGTATTATGAATATTTTTTTAATTATATGCTATATATGACAGGTATGGGTGATTAAGTCTTTATTACAATACATTCTCATCTAGATCATGGTATCAATAATAACATGAATCACATGAAACTCTCTTCTTATCTATTAAAAGAAAAATTTCCCATGGAATAATTTATATGTAAATGGACTCCCATGTTTTTTGGATAATTTGATCCCCTCATTATGGAATAGATGAATAACTCAATGGAAATAATATCCTTTATCCTCTAGGGCCTAGAGGAAGTTAATGCTGTGTTGGTGGTCTATAGGTTTTAAGGGGATACTAATCAGTGGTGAAAAGTGATAAAAAAATATAGAGTTCAAGGAGGAAATTGAATTCATGGATTAGTAGGAATCAATGAATTTTTTTCAATAAATATTGCCCTTGAACCAGCCATCTCATAAAGAAAAGAGAGTTCCTCATACTTATATAGATGTAGGATTAGTCTATCATGGGATATGAAAAAAATAGTTCAAGGCTTGCATGATACACCTTATACCCTGTCATCAACCTAGATTAATACGTGGATTAATTCTTTAGTGTATTAAATACGAGTTTATAAAAAACATTTTTGATTCTACTGTTAACAAAGTTATGAGGATATTATCCATTTTTACACTATGTTTGAATAGAGATTGGAGACTCTAAATGGTCTCATGGGCCTACAAAAATAAATTATAAATTTGAATATAATATGTTTGGATCAAAAATTATATACCATGATGGAGAGAAGTACGAATAAACCAGGTGAAAAAATTGTGGGAAGAATCCTGCATGGAACTATCTAAAGGGAATAATGAAATAATTAAAATGTGGTAGAATAGTGAATTTGGATAAGAAGTTATAAAGGGATATGAATATTTCAACAATTTTGGAAGAAGAAATGAAGGTTCATATGAACACCGATCCTATTGTGTAGTGTTTCAAATTCATAAAACCTGTGAATTTTTCAAACCAAAGCCCTAATATCAAGGTTTATAGAGGAAATCAACAACATCCTCTAAGGAAATAATAAAGGGAATATTGTGTCACTACTAATGAGGTGGATCCAGACAATGATGTAGTGATAGGAAAACTGGTTATTCATTCAACAATAACAAACATACTATTGGATTCCAGTTCTACTCATGCATTCATAACATTAATTTTTATTATAATTATTCAAAAAACACCTCAAAATATAGATGTTGATTTATTTATGAATATTTAAAATGTGAAAATAATTTAATACAAAGTATGTAACTCCTCCCAGGTTAATTATTGTGGAATAAACCTTGTTGAATATGTTTTCTTACATCTTTTGGTGAATATCAATTCTTTATAGGGAATATATTGACTACCATTGTACAATTCCACATTCAACTATATGGAAAACGATATCACTCTTTACATCCCGAAGCAACCTCAAATTATACACGTGTTAGGAGGTTGATGAATATTTATTACAATCATTATCTCATTTTTTCATATTTTTGCCTTATGAGAAAGGATATATAGACATAATTATATTGAAAAAGAATGGAATCATCTTCGAAGATGTGCCCATTTAGTAGGACAACACTGATATATTCCCCTGTCAAGTTTTCTAGTTTTCCACTTTATCCAGAGGTTGAGTTTTCAATCAATCATATTCTAATATATCTTACTAAATAATTGGATCCTTATATATTTTCCATCGTAGAGATATATTGGTTGAATAAGAACTTATAGGATAATGAGGACAAGGGTTTTATACGCTCGTGTGCTTCACCATGGGGTGAACCATTAATCTTTTCCAAGAAGATGGTTAGATCAATTCCACACATCATTGACTATCATGAGCTCAATAAAATAATTAAAATGATCTAGTTTCCCTAGCAATAGATAGATGACTCATTCACTCAGTTGTATGAGGCAATTTATTTCTCTAATGTGAACCAATTGTCTAGATATCATCAGTGAATGGATATAAAAGAATATATTCCTAATAAACCATTTTGAACATGGTTTGGACACTATGTGTTCATATTGATCTCCTAAGGAATCAAAAATCCACTAAAACGAATTATGGATTTAATTAATAGATACGTTATAGATTACGTCAACAAATATGTTGTAGTTTTTGTCAGTGATATTATGATATACTAAAAGTTCAAGGAGGAAAACGAGGAGAAATTAAATATTGTGGTAAAGACATTGTGAATGGAGAATATTTTTTAAATGTACTATAAATGGGATTTATATATGGGGGATATATCATTCATGGAAAATGATATCACTATGAAAGGATTATCTTCGAACCCTTTAGGGAAAAAGAAATTGAATAGTGGAACATTCTAAAATATATAATGGAGATCTGTTGTTTTAATGGCCTAGTTGGGTATTAATAATGATTTGTGAAGAACCCATTATGTTTTTCAACCCTACTAACCATGATGAAACAAAATGGAGTGATGTTTTAGTGGACTCAAGAATGTGATGAAATTAATATAGAGCCCAAAAAGATGATTATCATTGTGCAAGTACTCACAATGAAAATAAGCGGATAAGCCTTTTTTTGAGTGAAAAATGATGCAATAAAAAGTCATTATGATTTTAAATGATGTAAATGATAATGGGATAGCCTACTACTTAGGTTAGTTGAAAATTCATGAGAAATACTATCCTATGCATGATCTGGAGTTAGCACTTATGGTCTTCACATTGAAAATATAGTTGAATTATATCTATGTAGATAAGTGATAGATATTTACTAATCACAAGAGTCCCAAATATATATTAAAATAGAAGGAGCTTAATATGTTCCAACAAAGATGGTTAGAGAAAATCAAAGATTACAAATTCACAGTCCACTTCCATCCCAATAAAAAAATAAGGTACAAGATTCTCTATTTTTAAGGGTCCTACATCTTTATCAATGATGATAATTGGGAAAGATACGATCTTATGATACATAAAAAGAATGCACATGGGAAAAATTAATAGATGAATATAATCAATAATTTTTCAAATGATTCCTCAACCATTCCATAGGGAGAAAATAAAGGATGCTCAAAGAAATGATGTGGAATTTATGAAAAGGGTAGATTCTATTAGAAATGGTAAATCATCATAATTAATTATGGGTGAAGAAAAATTCATGATATTTGGGTCACGATTATGTGTAACATCTAATAAAAAGATAAAGAAGGTTCTTCTAAATGATCCACATAGCTCAACCTTCTCAGTTTACCCAAGGAGCACAAAGATGTATTAAGATCTCTAAGTGAACAATTGATGAGGAAATATGATAGTGATTATTGAATATAAATCAATGTTCCTAGTATGATAGCAATTGAATGATTAATGGAAAAATTTAAAGGGATGATGAAACCATTACCCATACCCATATGGAAATAAGAAAACATCACCATAGAGTTTATCACTGGACATCCAAATACACTGGGAGGGTGGAATACTATATGGGTTATTATGGATCATCATACAATTATAGCACAATTTATCACAACTAGAGAAGAATTTTCTCTCGATCAAAATGAACAGATTTATATTAATGGGATGTTAAGGTTCTATGGAGTACCATGATCGATTATATTCAATCATGATCTAAGAGTTACATCAATTTTTTGGAATGTATCCAACATGATCTAAACACTATGTTGAACATTAATAGGACTTAAAATCCTAAAACTAAAGTCCAATCATTATAGAACTATTCAGATAACTGAAGACACGTTGAGATAATATATTATGGATGTAAAAGGGGATGAGACCAGCATGTTCTTCTATTAGAGTTCTCTTATAACAACAGTTTCGACTCGATTATCATAATGGATTTATATGAAGATATTTTTGGGAAATAGTGAATAATGATGACATGATGGGATGATTTCAGAGAGAATAAGCTTTTAAGAAATGAAATGGTCGATGAGATAGTGGAAAAGCTGAAATCCATTCATCATAACATCATGACATCACGAATATGAAAAAATATATCTGACGACGACTATAGAGGAGACTTATTTTTTAAGGTTGGAGACATGGTATTTCTTCACATATGTACATAGAATATTATCATGTTATTTGGGATAAAAGGAATGTTTTTTCCAAGATACACTAGCCCTATAGGGATTCCTAATCATTTAAATGTTGTCGTATATCTACTAGAACATCTACCTACCATGTATCAAATACATGATGTATTATAGGTATCCCTCTCAAGACATTACATAACAGATCATACACATTTATATAATTAATGCATGTTACATTTGGAAAATAATCTCTCAGACAAGGAGAAGCCATTGAAGACCGTGGATCATAGAGAAAAAGTTCAATGCAACAGGAATACTCTTCAGGACACAGTAAAATGGTGGAACAAGAAGTACGAAGAGGAAATATATGATCCTGAGGAAGAGATGAATTAACAGTACCCACACATGTTTTCAACATAAATGTAAAATAAAATTTTGAGGGAGAAATTTCATAAGGTGGGAGAATGTAATAACCCTGAAATATTTCAATAGAAATTACCTAATTATAATTATGTTATATATTATAAACCCCATATAATCAAATATTAAACACAATAATGTAATATAATATTTATTATTTATGATATAAAAGGTATTTATATATGTTAAGGATCCCATGTCGATGAAATAGTGATTTGACCATTGAAATAATAATGCCACTCTTATGAATTGTAAATTAGAAAATTGAATAGTTACATCACCAATGAATGTATAAATAAATTTTATCTATTTTTAAATTTCAATATGATATAATAATTTCATAGTATAAGTGAATAAATATTTTAAAAATTATTTTATTAAGTCTCGAAATTTTTATATGTAAAAAATATTTATTTAAAATTTAATGATTAATCTAATAATTTAAAGGAAAATTTATTTTCATAAAATGTATTCATAAATTAAAATACTTATTTCATATGATTTTTATATTATTTTATTAGAACAATGTTAATTTTTAAATGTGTTATAAAATCTGTTATAATTTTAAATTTAATACTTTATGAGTAAATAATGATTTTAATTAAAAAATATATTTCAATAATATAAAAAATTGTTATCATAAATTAGAGGTAATTTTTGAATTATAAACCTCAAATAATGGTATGGGTGAATTTTTGTGATATTTCAAAAATTATTGAATTTTTGGTTGAATAGTGAGATATAATAGTTTATGTTATTTAAGAATTAGAAGTTAAATACACTATTACCAGAGTCATCGCTGATGTACAAACCATGATCTGAAACTAACCTCTATTATTTTAGTATTTTTTCTGAAAATTATAAATATTTTTATAGTGTTGACATAAAATAACAATATAATGATTAAAATAATGTGAAAACACCCCTCTCCTTCACTATAAGTACCACCCTTACCTCCTCTTCTCCTCACACCTCTAAATCCTTGATCCTTGACCTAAATATGCTCACATATCCTCCCAAGCCCCTCCCCACACGTTTGAATGCTTTTGGGCTTATCAAAATACCATATTCAATCCATAGGGAAGATTTCAATATGAAGGAATCAATAGGTAAAACCGTCTTCGTTTTTATTTAATTTCTTTTGAAGTTCCCTTCTTTTCTTTTTTTATCCTCATCTCCCCTTATAAAAATGATATGATTAATCTAGTAAACTAAATAGTCTATAATTTTTTTTATAATTTAATAATTCATCATCATCTCTCTTTCCCCCGCAATTTATACAAAGAATGAAAACATCATCCATGATGTGTTAATTTAGCACATCTAAGGATGACAAAGTTATAAATTTCTATTACCGTATTCAAGGCTGGTCATGAAAAAAAAATTATTGTTGAACAAGATTATAATATAATTATTATATCATATGTAATGTTCAGGTATCATTTTACACCCATTATATTCATTTATAATACAAAATGAGTTCGTTGTGATCGAAACCCAACAAAATAAACCCAAATGAATGTCATTAACTATTTATCTAATCATTCATCCTAATACCATAGAAAAAATAATATATAAGGAAAATTTAACCATTTTCCAATCATTAATAAAATATATGTTAAATTTTGGATAATTACCCGCACTTTACATTACCATTCAATTATTTA
Source organism: Viscum album (assembly GCA_963277665.1). NCBI lineage: Eukaryota > Viridiplantae > Streptophyta > Magnoliopsida > Santalales > Viscaceae > Viscum > Viscum album. The sequence continues at coordinate 901,032,779 of OY728138.1, forward strand.
TTCATGTAATCCAATCCTGAAAACCAAGGAAACCAATACACCAAAATAATGAAATAGAATATTTTATCCCATAAAAAGGATGAAAATGAACATAATAATGTTATAAGAAATTATATACAAATATAAATTGTTCTAAAATATATATTAATGAATCTAATTTGACTATCCATGTCATTAATAACAAGTGAACAACACCTTCAAACTTTAGGTAATTTATTCTACTCAATCCTCCATTATTCCTTTAGATTATTCATTTTATATATTTACATAAATGAAATCACATATTATTTTAATTTACCTCTTAGAAATTTTGTGTATATATTACAAACTCATTTAAAAATATTCGTTAATCAATTTTTATGGGTATATATTTTTTAAAATGGTTCCCTAGTCAATTATTCCCAACTAGTAAGCCTAATTTTAGGGAACAACCCAAAATCATACCCATTTTAATGTGAACTCCATAATAAGTTTTCAGCAACAACATTTTTTTGGAAATGAAAAATTTTATTATAAAATAATACCATGGTTCACTTCTAGTTTTATATAAATGATTTTTCCAATTTCAAATTTAAATTCCCATTAAATATATTCCTTAAACGACATAATTTTTTTTAACATTATTCTTAAAAACCATTTTTAGGCATTCTCTTCTGTTTGACACCTCATATAAAGATCTAAGACCGTTTTACTTTTGGAATTTTCATGTATGATTTATATCCATTATTTTAGTGATACCATTGGGATATTCATTTATGTTATTACTTTTAAGAAGATTCTGATACCTTATTCTTATGCCTACTAAAGCATGTTCTATGCTTTATTCTTTTGTTTATTCCCTTGCTGGTATTTTTCAGTCATCCCATTTTTCATGTTCTCTCCATGTTATCCTATAAACATGAAAGGGATCAAAGGATGTTAATATATCATAATTAATGATAAATAAAGATGTCTTTCATGTAGTTCTATGTATTCAGTCTTCTGAACCTAGTATTCCAAAGATACTAGATATTATGATCCTCGACTTCTGATTTGATAGTCAATTATGTTTAAAATCATGTAATAATATGCAGAAAAGGTTTGGGTAACTATATTTTCACATATCAGACTAATAAATTTTTCTTATACTCTCATAGGTGAGGTTAATGTTATATTATTACACATCATTAATTTCTATAAATACAACATATTTTAATATACCATTATAATGAATTATGCTATTTTACTCAAGAATGAAAGAAAATATATTTTACAAGTACCTAAGTTGTTACATTCTCCACATATTCTAGAAAATGATTCCCTAAAAATTTTATTAACTTATAAAACAAGTTAGGATACATTTCCCTCATATTATTTTCAGATTCCCATGATTATTCTCCAACCATGTGTTTTCTCCAAAAACACAACATGTTGAACTACATTATTTTTCAATACTTTCACTCTAATATCTAGAATCGCAACAGGTTTTTATTCATAAGAAATATTCTCGTCTAGCTAATGTACTTATGTGATCAAAACATGATATGAATCTGGTACATACATTCTGATCATTTAAACTAAAATAAAATTGTGCACCTGATTTAAACATAGAGGAAAAGCTACTCAGTTGGAAACTAGTCTGGCAATATCTAAGAGTTAAAATAATCCATTGAACCATGTTCTCAGTTTCCCCTTATTAAAAAAATACATCCCACATTTAGAGGATGAACATTTTTATGGACTTGATCACATTCCTCAGTATATATTTCATTCATCCAGTTATCCAAATATCTTTTCTATGTACTATGAGATATACTCATATTTAGTAGGGTCATCATAAATTTCATTATCACATCCTCTAACAAATCTAATCCCATCAACTTATTTTCCCTAGTTTATTCCCAAAATGATAGAGTTGACACCATTTTCCATATAATGCATTTTAAGGGGATGTCTATATGATGGAATCAAAACTATTATTATAAGAAAACTCAACTAATAATGATATAGATCCCACCATCACTAGACATACCACGATCAAACATCAAGCATATACTCTAATGTATGGATTGTTTTCTTGGTCAATCCATTAGATTGTGGATGAATGGCTATAATGAAATGTAATTTTGTTCCCAAATACTTCTCATGGACTTTTGAAATGTTATAAGTGAACATTGGATCATGGAAAAATAGAATGAAAAGTGGTATGTCATATAAACATGAAATCTCATTGCGGTACATTTGAGAAATATTTTCTAGAGGATGACAACATAGAATATGAAGTAAATGGTCCAATTTAGTCAGTCCGTTATAAATAAACCAAATTTCATTTTTAACCTGAGTGGTATGTTATAGTCCTGCCATAATGTCCCTGGGTATATTTTTCATCTTCAATAGGGAACTTTAAAAGTCTGAATTATCCCCATTAGAAATTCTCAATATTCTTTAACATAATGAAAATACAAAATTTTCATGGAAAAATATACAATATCACTTTTCATTCCATCACACTAGTAATACTCAAGAATGTATCAATACATCAAATTACTATAAGGATGAACTGAAGTCGATGGAATATGTGCTTCATAGAATAATTCTTTTATTAGCAGCGAATTAGAAGGCACACATAATATAATAATAAATCTTAAAACAATATCCTATTGGATGTTAAATTCTTGAAACATTGCACTTTTAACCGATTATACCATTTCCTATAACTTTCATTCTTTCTTATAGACATGCTTAATTCTGTCTAATAGAATCTAATGCACTAACACCAGAAATAAAGTAGAGTAATTCCATGTACCAATAACTACCAAGACAAAGTTTATTTAATAATAAATCAAGGGGTATTGTTCCAAAGGGTACATGGTTAATGTATCATAATGTTTTCATCTCAAGAAATATACTTATTTTTTTAGTTTATTAATTTATCATACAGTAATTATCCTTTATCAATTCAAATAATCTTATTTTCCTTATGTTCCAATTTTTTATGTGTAAATATACACTTCAAAAAATTATGGTCAATAAATATTTAACATTTTGATCTATATAAATGATGCCTCCATATATTCATTGTGAAAACTACTTCCACTATTTCTAAATCATGGGTGGGATAATTTAATTCTTTATGTATCTGTTGTCTTGAATTTTAAGCAATTACCTTCACATTCTTGCATTAAAATTCAAACAAGTACCTTCAATGAAGCATCAATATAGATGATAAACTCAACATTTTTAGAAGGGAGGACCAAAACTGGATCATTCACCAATCTATTCATCGATAATTGAAATCAAATATTTCTTTATTTTGAAAAAATATTTAATCCCTTTTGTGTTAACATAGTTAGAGGACTAGATAAAAGTTTAATGTTTTTAAAAAATCGTTGATAATAGCCTTCTAATCAAAGAAAACAACAAAACTCAATAACATTTTAAGGCCATGGCCATTCATAAACAACTTTTTTGGGTGTGGTCTTCTATCATTGAACCCTAATTTACAATGTTCCCATGAAATGAAATCTGTTGCAAAAAAAAATTACATTTTCTAAATTTCTTTTATAACTTCATTGTATTAAGGGTTCTCCGAAAAACACATATAGGTTTTTCATGACCATTATAACTTCTAAAAAACAAAAATATCATTAATATAAAATTCTTTTCTGAATACTCAGAGAATATTCTATTCATATGATCCATAAATACATCAAGATCATTGATCAAGAGAATGACAATAACAAAAAACTTTTAATGTCCATATCAAGTTCAGAATATTGTTATTCCAATGTCAAATTCTTTCAAATTCTCATAAATGAAATTATGAATGAATTTATTAAGATTTTTAAGCATTGTTTTTGGAATAAAATTATTGGGACATGAAATACTTAGTGACTTTCTTAAGGTTTTTATGATTCACACGATCATGAAATACCTCTTTCAATAAAAGGAAATAAATATAAAGAAATATAATTCATTGGAATTCATTAACTAATTTTATCTTCATATTTGTACACTCCTTGTAAATAAAATTTCATTATTAATTATCTCAATATAATTATCATAACATATATAGTGTGAGTTTTGAAATATGAACAATAACATATAAAAATTATATTCAAGATATATTTTTTTGTTTTAGACGGTCGATAAGAATTACACCCATATAAAATAATTTAATAAATATATATAATTGCGACTGTTAGGGAATACAAGATATTGGAGAATTATTATATAATTATTAAGGAGATATTTGATGTTGGGGAAATCATTGACTAATACTTCCAATATTCCCACTCATTTTAATACATAAATAGACATCACATTTTCAGAATGGTTAAAAAAAATTGGTAACAATGATAAACATTAGTGGATGAATGTTATATATCTTTGGATCATAATGATGTATTTTGATTTTATCAACAGTTTTGGCGGCCTTTCAGGAAAGAATATAGTGTTGGAATCATTTTAATATGCCACATCGTTTTATAGCTAGAATGAATGAACCAAAACCCGAAAATTAAATATCATCACTTTGATGTACATGTATATAAATGGGATAAAATAATGATTAATTTTTTTAATAATTTAATGACATAATATAGATGAAATAATATATTTAGGGTTTTAATTGATCACATTTCCTTGAGAATTAAATTTTCCAAAAATAATGAAACCACATTGGTTGACTAACACTGAATATAATACATTAAGAAGATAATTAATCTTAATGGTGTACTATCTAATATAATTTATGATAGGGAAACGAGGTTTATAAATTGTCTCTACAATGGGATTCTATGATTATATTGGTCTCAGGGGAAATTGATTAATACCTTCCACCCTCAAATTTATTAAGAGCCTATGTATAATATTTAGATAATAAAATAAATTAATTATTCCTAAAATCTCAATTTTAATGGTAGTTTGGTGGACTAATTTCTACTAATGGAATTATCATATAATGAAATCTATTAATAGTATATCAGGATTGATAATTATGAGTAATTATATAGGATTTCATGTCATTATACAATCTATTGAACAATGATAAAAAACATCTATAATTAGGAACATTTATTTTATTATTATGATAGAGTTAGAATTTTGAGTTCCAAAATTTACCCTAAATACTCAAAATTAGTAAAAGTTTCAGGTGATAAATTGAATATGACCTTTAGAATTCAATTTTTGTGATTTTATTATTCTAAATTTCAAAAAAAATTATTTCACTAATGGATGGAGAATAATGATTAATTACCCATGATACATGTCATAATTTATTAAATCATTATAAGATTCGGGGTGGCTGCATATATGCTAGCCTTGAATATGTGGTGCACCTCAGTTCATAACACATTTTATATTTCACAATTGAGGTCACATGTTCTCATATCACACATGTTATCAAATAGAAATAGGATGATATATAATAAAATGTTCCCAATCATAAGAATCTTACTTATATTAATAATTAAAGCCTTGTTTACATTTTTCAGGTTAGGTAAAAGGAAGGAAGAATCTTTGATGAAACTATAACTCCCTGACCCTAGTTACCCAGAGTTAGTGTATTATTAAATAACATTGGCATGATACAAGGAATACTGTCCTGAAAGAACGCTGAGTCTAGAATCTTTAGAAGTTCAAGATACATTCATATGTTTTACATGACATCATTAAATAAAATAATCAACACCATTTTGTCCTCATTTGAACAAAATTATATCCTTATCATATCCCTGCAGGTCATCCATAAAATACATAATCGCATCTTGGGAAAATAAAACATAGAAAGGGATGAGCTCAGATGCTCAGTATGGATAACAATATACCAGAAACAATCATAATAAAGTATAAACATTTAAGACAATTTATAAGACTTAAACAAAAGCCTTTTAAAAATAATTATCAGTATAATATGGAAAAGATAAAATCAAATACTTCCATTTATGTATTCACATGGATATTTTACTAGTCTAATAATCATAAGAAACATCAACAACTACTTTCATAATGATGGATTGAATAATGCCAGGCTTCATAACCACATAGTCAAGGCCTTGTGAGAAGAAAACAAATAATATTTTTTAAAGGCCTTTTCCTAAGACAGTAGATTGTCTCGTGAGACCTACTAATGCGTCTAGGCGCTAGCGCGAGATCCACCCATCACTTACTAAGTCCAATGTATTCCACATATGAAAAGAAATAAACATAACATGAACATTCCTATTAAAACTAGCATATGAAATGTCAATAAATTATCCATAAACCATGAATGGTATAAAAATAACACATCCAAAGTCAAATATATGTCAAAACATTTAATAGAATATGGAATATTTTTATCATAATAAACCAACTTCAATTTTTTTTAAATCTATCATAGGATTGTGACATAGATTAAAGCAAAACTTTTGGGGGGAAATAACTCTTTATATTTTGAAATCATTAAGAAGTCATGTAACTATATAAGAAAACGTTTATTTTGAAAAAATTCTTATAATCTTGAAATGGATTCATCTAAGGTGTTAGAATGGCAGAAAATAACCACACCTACTGTATAAGTTAAAAAAGAATTCTTTCCTTGATTTTTTTGAAAAGGTCATAAAGGACCTTGTTTGGAAAAAGGTTAAAATATTACTTCCTAAACATTTTATAAAAAGTCAAAAAGAGTAATAAATTAATTTAAAACATACTATTCAAAATAGTAAAAATGTTTTAATATTTATTTTTAAGAAACACAGAAATGGGTGATAAAGAGGTCCCAGTAGATAGATATGTATAAATAACCTCGGATAATGAAGAGATTGTTGAATTAACCCTTAACTTTTAAATTTACTTTATAAAGGGAATTTTAATGACCTATATAATAGATAAATCATTGTTATTAAGTTATCCAAGAATTATATACATAAATATGATATCATATATGATTTTCGAAAATGGATTTGTTAATAATACATTAGTTGTATCATCATTTTGTGTGTTAACTGATTCATTTCCGTTATAAAATTGGTTACATAAGCCATGTTTGTTATGAATAGGATTTATTCGTTCATATCCATAAGGATATTAGGTTCTTAAACATTATTTTTAATCATAAAATGAAAATTATTTTTGAATTATTATGATGGGGAATGAATTTCATCGCGTTCATGTAGACGATAATCCATACATACGCACGAGCGAAAATATCATTTTATTGATGCAAAAATCGTATGTAATTGGATGGTATATCATATTTAAAAAATAAATAACATTTTATATTTTTTATTTGCATTAGTTATACTGATTATTATACCCAAACAAATAATGAAGTGTTTTAATAACAAATTACACCTTGACGTGGAGACAGTAAGACGAATGTACGCACATATGGTTACTTTGTCATTCATACGATGGATAGATTAATTAATATGGTTGTAACATTTTTATGATAATATAAAATTATATATAATATACAAGAGTTATTATTTTAGAATGGGAACAAAAAATAAAGAGGAAGTGGAAGAATTAGAGAACTTGAATGAGGTGATGAAATATTAACCACTTCATTATGTTCTTCCTTTTATTTTGAACAGAAGGGACCCTTAGGTTAGATTTATGATCAATGTAAGAACTTGAGATGGAATTGAGGTAATTTGGGAAGATATTTGGGCATGGGATTTCAAATAAAAATCTCTTTTTAAGTGTGAAATTATGAGATGTTGAAGTACCCTTTTATAAGAGAGGTGACGGTCACTATGTGAGAAGCGTGATAAATTATTTTATAATAAAGTCAATTTAGGTTTCTATGGTTTCCAAAAAGAATTATTTAGAGGGTAAGGTAGGATGGGTCGAAACCGTTTCAACCAATAGTTTTTAGACAAGTGTATGTCATCCAATTAACCATATCTTTTAGATTTAACTCTTAGTTAAATAGTTTGTTATTTAACTTGTCTCTTTGTATTTTTATATTTTATGGTTAATATACATACTATAACAATCCAAGTGAACCCCAAGTGGTTCATTAATAATATATATAACCTTATATACGTCCTTTGATCGAAAATTATATTTTTTGGAATATTATATCAATTCATAATATATTATTTGTTTTAAAAACCAAATTATATCAATGTTGACACTATTTAGTATTCGGTTTTTGTGAAAAATAAAACAACATGATTTCTTCAAAAGAAATTATTTAATCAACCATAAATTTTCATATTAAACTATAACATTAGTGTAATTCATCTAAAGTCACAAATTTAATTTATTTGTGTATTTAAAATATCAATTACTTCAATCTTTCTTTAATAAGGTAATTACTGCATCATCATTGTGTTATAAATAAATTAGCTTATTTAATGTCTAAAATTTATAAATTAAAAACCATTATCTATAAAATATTTTTATCTTTATAATTAATATTTATAGTCGAATTTATCTTATGTATAAATCCATATTAAAAATTATATAGTTATTAAACATTGAATATAACACTTTTAACTCCTCGTTAAATAAAATAACAATAAATGTCCAAATCTAATCCAAGTGGACCAATGGGGGTCATATTTTATTTCTAAGGTTGTTTTTGGTCAAATTTAATTCATCCAATAGAATTAGGACATGTGTTAGGGTAATTATAATATCAACTTTACCCTTAATTACCCTATTTACTTATAATCGTGGTAAATAAAAGTGAAATGTTACTATTTACTAAAAATAATTTTCATCTTATTGAACCACATTTTACTTACTTATTTCAATAGTGTCTCTTGGATTTTTAAAATTCATCTCATAGAAGAGGTAAAATTATTTTTTATTCATGTTGGTAAATTCTCCTAGAAGGTGGGTAAAAGACTGTACAAAGTTCAATAAAATTTTATATATCCGAACTTATTATAAAAAGACTTCAATGAATTATATTGAACAAATACAGGTATTATGTATATATATTGACCTAAAAAAATTACAATAAAATAAAAAATAATTTAAATTAATATTTAATTTTAAACAATAACATAGTGTTTTCCCCTATTCCTCAAAAATTGGATGTTTTCAGAAAACTAACAAAAATTCACCCTAAGTGAATTTTGATAATCTGAATCCAGAAATGATGTCCATTTTGAAAAACAAAATTTATTAAATTTTAAAAAAACACATAATTCTTTTTATAACAATGAGTTCGATTGGTCATAGTGTGTTAAAACTCCATGTTCTGTATAAAGCAGGCTACTACATTATGTAAAGGGAAACACATTATGGAAGATTGGGGTGTTAAATTTCCCCTCCTTAAAATAATTTCATCCTCGAGATTTCTAGAATATTACAGTATAAAATGATTCGTGTGGTTTTTCATCACAAGTTCCTTGGGATTCCATGTTGCCTCTTCCATCTTATGGTTTCTCCATAGAACTTTCACCAGACCATTTATCATGTTTCTCAGCCCGTGTTCTCTAGTATGAAGAATATTGATTATCTCTTCACAATAATATAGATCAGGATCCAGTTCAATTTCATCATAGATGAGTACATGCATTAGGTTAGGCATGTATTTTCTCAATAGAGATACATGGAACACATAATGAAATTTGGAGAGACATTGAGGTATTTCCAAACGATAAGTTACAACACCTATTTTTTCGAGAATTTTAAAAGCGCTGATATAGCTGAGACTCAATATACCCTTCTTATCGGAACGTATAACACCCTTCCATGGAGATACCTTCAAGAAAACATGATCTCTTACTTAATATTACAAATAATTTCACTAATTATCGTTATATATCTTGCCTACTTTGGTATCTTTTGATGTGGGTTTGGATAACCTTCACATTTTCCATTGTTTTCTAAACAAGATCAGGGCCAATGATTTTTCTTCCACCAACATCATCCCAACAAGTTGGTGTGTGACATCTGTTTCCATATAATGCTTCATATGGTTCCATATGAATAATTGAATGAAAGATATCGTTATAGGAAAATTCTAACCGAGGTAAATTTTGATACCACATACCTAGAAAGTCAAGTGAGCAAGATCTCAACATGTCTTATAAGGTTTGAATAGTATGTTCTGATTGTCCATCAGTTTGATGGTGGTTGCTAGTGCTCAAACAATGTTTAGTATCCATGTATTTATGAAGACATATCTAGAATCATGATGTAAAACAAGGATCATGATTAGGTAAAATCGATAGGGGTACTCCATGAAGTCTTACAACATCATTAATATATATTCTTGCTAAGAATTCTAGTGGAAAGTCTTCTCTTATAGAAAAAAATGTGCTGACTTGGTAAGATGATCGACAATGACCCATATTGTGTCATTTCTTCTATGAGTCTTTGGTAGCCCCTTGATAATGTCCATCGTAATATTATCCCATTTCAACTAAGGTATGGGAAGAGGTTACATGACTCTTTGAGGTTGTTACCTTCCAGCTTCCTCTTGTTGAGATACCATACTTCTTGACACAAAATCAGCAATCCCCCTCTTCATGTTATCCCACAAAAAATTCTCCTTTGAATCTCTATACATCGTGGTTCTCCCAGGGTGTATAGGGAAATTGGAGGTATGAGTATCATCTAACAATTCCCTTTTTAGATATGTTATGTTAGGAACACAAAGTCTCTTCCCAAATTTCAAAATTCTATCTTCATATATGAAGTCACTCAATCTCCCATCATTCAGAGGTTTATGTTTCTTTTGAAATTCCTCATCATTATCCCGATAACTTTTTATCCTTTCTAGTAAAGATGGTTTGGAAATAAATTGAAAAAGAATTGGTATTTATCCTTCCATAGTTATTCCCATATACATATTTACTAGATCCATGTATATTGGATCCTATTAAACCCTCATCTTGTTCAGAAATCCCTGATCTTATCTGATCAAACCATATGCCACTTTATTTTCCTTCTCCGGGTGGTAGTGTATAGTGAAATCGTAATCCTTGATTAGTTCAAGATATAGTCTTTTCCACTTATTGAGTTCTTTTTATGAAAAAATATACTTCAAAATCTTGTGATCAGTATAAATATAAAATTTTTCAACTTAGAGATAGTGTATCCATATTTTCAGATCAATGATTACAACTACTAACTCAATATCATGAGTAGGATAGTTCTGCTCTTGAATTTTTAGCTGTCGTGGTGCATATCCAATAACTCTATCATTCTGCATAAGGATTCCACCATGTCATTTCTTTGAAGCATCACTAGAAATAACAAACCCATCATTCCATGATGGTATATTCATGATAGGAGAATTGAATAAAATCCACTTTAGTTCTTCAAAACATTCTTCACAGTCTTTTTTCCAAACAAATTAAACCCCATTACGTGTGATCTCGGTTAATGGGTTATCCAGGTAGGAAAAATTTTGGACGAAATGTCTATAATAACATGCTATACCAATAAAACTGGATATCTCAGTTATACTCATCAGTTCTGGACATTTTTATATTTCTCTTTTCATATATGGATCAATAGAGATTTCATCCTAAGAGATAATATGTCCTAGAACAAAAAGCTCTTGAAGCCATAATTCACACTTGCTCAACTTTTCATATAATTAATTTCTTTTAAATGTCTTTAGAATAATGTACAAGTGATTTTTATGATCTCCATAGATTTTGGATTATACCAAGATATCATCAATAAATACCACTACAAAGTCATTATGTTATTACTTGAAATCTCTATTCACTAGATCAATGAAGTCAGAAGGTGTATTAGTCATTCCAAAAGCCATTTGTGTAAATTCGTAATACCCATACCTGGTTTGAAATGCTATCTACGGAATGTCACCCTTCTTCAAGAACTACTAATTGTATCTATATCGATGGTCAATATTTGAAAAAATTTGAGCTCTATGAAATTTTTCAAATAAATCATCATTGCGAGGTAGGGGATACTTGACCTTTATTGTTATATCATTGATCACCTTGTAGTCAATTCACAACCTAATAGATCTATCCTTCTTCATTTCAAAAATGATAGGGGCTCCCCATGGAGAAACAATAGGGTGAATAAATCCCTAATTACTCAGTGCCTCTAGTTGTTTCTTTAGTTCCACTAATTTCATAGTGTCCATTATATAAGGGGTCTTTGAAATGGGCCTTGAACTAGGAATTATATCAATAGAAAACACAATTTCTCATTCTGGAGGAGGTCCATGTAAATCCTTTGGAATCACATCAACACATTCTTTCACAATTGGTATTTACTCTATTCGATCATTATTTTCCACACACATAGTTATTTTATTCTCTATTTCCCCAATAATTGAATTTTGTAGAGCTATTGGGTGTAGATCTAGATGAGAATCTTGGGGTGATGTTTCGGCTCTAATGATAAGGTACTCCTTATCATCATCTAAAATTGTAACCTCCTAATTCATAAAATAAATTTTAATATCATGGTCTAAAATCCAATCCATTCCGAGGATTATATCAAATTCAATCAGGGGTATGACGATGAGATCAGTAGATAAAGAACATTTATGTTCCCTAATTGGAACTAATTCACAAAACATTGTTGTGCTTATATTTCCCTTATGTGTTTTGACTGAAAACTCCCTTTTTAATCCAAATTAAAAATATTTAATTTTCATAGCAAAATGGACTGATATAAAACAATGTAATGATCTAGTATCAAATAAATCATTGGATAAACTTGTTGAAACCATTAAATTATCTGCCACCACATCTATCAGAGCTTCAAACTCAGTGGTAGTGATCAAATATGCCTAGACATTCTCCATTGTCCATTTATGGGGTAATATTCCTTGGCACTTAGTAAATTCATTTTCATAATGCCCCTTTTCTATACAATTGTAGTATTCAACATTTAGAACCTCTTTCTTCCCCTTGCAATCACGAGATTGTTGGCCTTTTTCACAACACTTGTAACAGACTATCATTCTCTTCAGGCTTATACCGGGGTGTTTCTTCCCACATTTAGCACAGGATGGAAATTCAACTTTTACCTTCTTCCCATTATTTCCATTTAAAGTGTGTTCAATAGATCCCTTTTTCTTTTTCTTTTCTTTGAAGTCATAAGACATATTGAATTCCTTTTCTATCTTGATAGCGCATGAGAAAATATCTTCATACGATGAGAATGACTGTAAGAATAATTCTTGATGGAGAAATTATTTTTAACCCATTATAGAATATTAAATCTTAATCAATGGGTTACTTATATAATCTACAACATGCCTTCCTAACCTTTTAATGTTAGCCTCATACCTTACGATATTCTCCTCATCCTTTTTCCTTAGACTCGGAAATTGCATTTCCATATATGCTCGATGGTCACGAGGAAATTATTTTTCTATGAAAATATCATTATAATCCATCCATTACATGTTTTATAATTATTAATCTTTTTGTGTTTGGATTAATGACCACCATTGGTCTGTATCTCCCTTGAGGTGATAAAGCGCCATGACAACTTTTTCCCTTTCACTACTCGGTATAGCACAAAATGTTTTCTCTGAGGATTTTATCCATTTCTCGGCTACTAATGGATTAGTACACTAGTTGTTTGTTGGTGGTTGTTATCTAATGAAGTGGTCTAACAATGTTCCTCCATGTTGTGGATTAGGGTGCTCCGTACGGGTAAGGTTAATATTCATAACCTCAGTGAGTTGTCCCAGTATGGTGATAATTTGATCAGCACCAGTTGCATCACAAACTACACTATAATTATCTTGAGTAGGAGGTAAATCCCTACATGGATTACGTCAGTTGATATGGTTTCCATTCCTTCCACTAGGCACATTTTTTAAACAATGGCATACACTAGATTAGTTTACGAATCACAATACATAATTACAAACCTGTAAAATTATTAACAAAAATTGAACAGTTTATAGATATAATCCATAATCTAAAAATGATTTCTTTGAGGAAGTATATACTCATAAACCCTTCAGAATGGTGTATAAAGAAATTGAGAATTATCCTAATAATATCCCCCCAGTTGTGTCGTAACCAAGAGTACAACATGGCTCGTTGGCGTGCAGTAGTTCCCGTTTGAGTCTAGCTCAAATCGGTGTTTTCATATTTTACCCTTAGGTACATCTATGCCAAATCCACCTCTACTTACTCGTATCTAGATAGGGATGTATTTCTGGAAAAATAACAAAATCGTTACAGTACCGAAATTCTAGAAAGTTATTATATATTAATCCTCAAAGTCTATCATTGGTTAATGTTCTCTAATTAGAGATTTTCTAAATCTAGTTTCCATGGTTTGTACTAACCTTTCTCAAATACCAACTGTAATTCCCCGAACCCAGATACCTAGAATCTGTGCATTATTAAATAACATAGGTATGATACAAGGAGTCATGTCCCAAAAGGCCGACCATTTTAGTAGCCATTTATGCCCTAGATACATTCATAAGTTTTATATTACATAATGAAATAAAAACATCAACAACATTTTTTTGACTTATGAACACACATATATATTTTTCCTATCCCTATAGGTCAACCATACACTAAATCTTCACATCCTTGTAAAAATAAAACATAGAATGGGGCGAGATCTGATGCTCAGTAGGGATAACAATATAACTCAGATATTCCTAATTAAGAATAAATGTTTAAGGAAATGTATAACACTAAAAAAAAGCCTTTTAAACATAAAATTCATCATAATATCGAAAATGTAAAATCCAATAATTCCATTTACTTATTCACATAGATATTCTACAAGTTGAATAATCACATTCAATATAAATATCCACTTTCATAATGATGGAATGCATAAATCCAGACTTCATAACTACATAGTAATGATCTTGTGCCATGACTACAAATACAATTGTGTCAAGGCCTTATTCCAAGACACTAGTTTGTCTCATGAGTCCTACTGATGCATTGAGAAGCTATAGTGGGCTCCACCCATCACTAACTAAGTCCAACACATTCCACATATGAAATGGTATAAACATCACTAAAACATTCATATTAAAACTAGCATACAAAATTTTAATACCTTATCCCTAAAAAATGAATGGTATAAAAATAACACATCCACGGTAAACTATATCACAAAACCTCCAATACAATATTGGATATCTGTATCATAATAAATCAACATCAATCATGTTTAAAATCCATCAATGGATGTTGACATAGATGAAAACCAATATTTTTGAGAGAAATGTCTCTTTCTATTATGTAATATTAGAAGTCATGTAATTATAAAAGAAATCATTTATTTTAAAAATATTCTTATAATCATGTTAGGGAATATTTGAATGTGTTATAACGGTTGAAAATAGCCGCACCCACCATATAAGTTATAAAAAACATTATTCCATTAATTTTGTCTAAAAGGTCATTAAGGACCTTCATTGGAAAATGATAGAAATATTTCTTAATAAACATTTTATAAAATGTAAAACAAGGGTATAAATGACTTCAAACCATAGTCTAGGAAATAGTAAAAATTTATTGAATAATATTTTTAAGAGACACAGATGTGGATGATAAAGAGGTCCTAGTAGATACTCATGTATAAACAAGCTCGGACACAGAAGAGATTGCGGAATTAACCCTAACATTGTACTTTTTCTTGGATGAGGGCACGTTAACCTCCTATAAAATAGTTAAATAATTGTTATTAAATTATTTAATAATTATATACATAAATATGATATCATATATGATTTTATAATATTGTATTTTTAACAATATTTTTGTAGTATCATCATTTCGGGTGTTAATTAATTTGATTTCCTTTATATTCATGGGTACGTAACTCATGTTTCTTATGAATATGATGTATTTGATTCATATACAGAATGATATTAAGTTCTTAAAAATTATTTTCAATTATAAAATAAAAATTATTTTTGAATGATTATGATGGGGAAAGAATCTCATCGCGTTCGTGGAGATGGTAATCCGTACGTAGGCACGAGCGATAATATCATTATATTGATGGTAAAATAATATTTAATTGGATGGTATATATTATATTATGATTCAATAAAATTTTATATTTATTATTTCCATCAGTTATACTCATTATTATACCTATCCAAATAATGAAGTGTTTGAATAATAAACTACACCACAACGTGGAGACGGTAAGCCGTGCGTACGCACGTATGGTGACTTTGTCATTCATATGATGGATATAATAGTCAATATGCTTGTACCAATTTAATAATAACATCACTATATATAGAATATACTGGAGTTATTATTTTATAATCTAAACAACAATTAAAGAGGATGTGGAAGTAAAAATAACATGAAAGATGTGATGAAATATTTACCACTTCTTTTGGTTCATTATTTTGATTTGATCAAAAGGGCTCATTAAGATGACATTATGATCAAAGTAAGGACTATAGGTTAAATTGATTGAAGTTGGGAAGATATTTGGACAGGGATTGGCGAAGCCAAATGGAATTGGTGATGTGAAATTAAGATAAGGGTAAGTACCCTTTTATAAGAGTGATGAGGGTCCCTTTAGAAAAACATGAAATATTTTTTTATTATGAAATAATTTTTTCTTTATAATGGCTCCAAAATGACTTATTCCAAGGATAAGGTGGGTATGGGTCGATAAAATTATTCAAATAGGTTTTAGACATGTTTAGTTCACCGTATTGACCTTATACTTTAGATTTAACTCTTAGTTAAATAGTTTGTCATTTACCATGTCTCTTTTTTTATATTTTATGGTTAATAATCATACAATAACAAGTCAAGAGAACCCCAAGTGGATAATTATTAATATATATAAATTTATATATGTCCTTTGTCTGATCCTTCTATTTTTAGGAATATTATATTAAATAATAATATAGTATTTGTTTTAAAAATACAATTATGTCAATTTTGACAATATTTAGTATTTGTTTTTTTAAAATCATAACAGCATGATTACTTCGAAAAAAACATTTATCAACCCTAACATGTCATATTAACCTATAAAATTATTTTAATTCATCAAATGTCTCAAATTACATTTATTTGGATATTTATAATATCAATTATTTTAATCTTTCATTTAAAAAGGTAATTACTTCATCATCATTGTGCTGTACATAAATCAAATTATTTAATGTCTAAAATTTATAAATAAAATATCATTACATAGGAAATGTATTTATATTATTAATTAATACATATATTAGAATTTATCTTATACATTACCCTATATTGAAAATTGTTTAGTTACTAAAATTTGAATTTAACTCTTTTAACTATTCTTTAAATAAATTAATAATAAATGTCCTAATCTAATCCATGAGGACCATAGGAGGTCATATTTTAATCCAAAGGTTGTTTTTTGGTATAATTACACAAATCCAATAGAATTAGGACATGTGTTAGGGTAATTTAATATCATTTTTACCCTTAATTAACATATTTACTTTTAACAGTGGTAAATAAAAGACAATTGTTACTATTCACCAAAAATAATTTTCATCTTATTGAACCACATTTTTCATACTGATATCAACTCTATCTCTCGGATTTTTTAAAATCAACTCACAGATGCGGTAAAATTAAGCTCCATGAAAATTTGTAAATGATTCTTCAAGGTGTGTAGAAAATGACAAAAAGTTCAATAAAATTTTATATATTTAAAATTATTATAAAATGACTACAATGAATTATATTCAACATATATAGGTTTTCTGTATCTATTTTGACCAAAAATAAATTTAAATAAAATGAATAATTATGGAAATAAAAATTCTATTTAAAACATTTGTAGTGTTTTTCACTATTCATCAAAAATTGAATGTTTTCAAAAAACAAAATTCACCCTAAGATAATTTGGATAATAAAAATCCATTAATGATGTCCATTTTGAAAATAAAATTTATATAATTTCAAAAAGTGGGTATTAATATTCATAACGACTAGTTTGATTGGTCATAGTGTGTTAATACTCCATGTTGCGTTCAACGCAGGCCACTACATTATTCTAAGGGAAACGTACCATGGAAGCAAGGTGTGTTACAGAAATAGTATAGGTACAACCTGAGATAATTATGAAATGGATGGAATTTTTTATTTTGTAAGTAAAATAAATTTTATAATGGATTAGAATACAAATAGTTGTGTGGTTTTAAATATACTATCATTTTGTGGATGTTTCTATATTTATTTTTAATGTTTATATTATATGTTATGTTTATATTGATCCTCCCATTCGATGTGAGAAATATAGGGAGAATAGTGATAATAATGACTTAATGATCAAGGAAACAATCAAGTACCTAGATGTCGTGGACAAGTTACTCAATAGTATATAGGTTGGTCTGGTTGTTCCATCCTAAACAACCCAATATTTTTTGTATTTTTTCAAGTACCTAATATAAAATAATAAAAATTCGTCAATAATTGGGATTATTTTCATTTTTAATGATTAATTTAATAAAAATAAGGTTTCTTTGGAATATCTATTAATTTGCCTATATTGGGTTCTCTATCCAACCATATATCTTTTATTAATTTCCCATAAAGGAGCATGATTATTCATTTGTTCTAGAGGATCTAAGTGGTCATGATGTCTTTCAAACAACAAGTCAATACGTCATACCCCTCTAATATATTTTTTTATAATTTTTTCAACATAAGGTATAATCCAAAATCACAAAATAATATCGATTTGGGAAATCATTACAGTAATTACATTTCACCTAATTTAGATTTCAAGGAAGCACTGTCTCAGAAAGGAAAAGGTGATATTTTTATTTTAGAATCCTGATTTACTTTCACTTTATCAGATCATCTAAAAGCATTTTTCACCATATATTATATTTTAAAGAAAATAATGAGGAAGAATATTTTTTTCTTAGTGGAAATTAATGGTGTTCTTTCATTTTTTATTATAAGGATTACCAATATTTTGTCTCAAATTACCTAAGGATATGGATGGAACAAATATATAGATGAATTCATTTTTTAAAATATATTGTTTGTTGATATAATAATTCATAAAAATAAAATTTCCAATGAATTATAGCTGGTTAGTTTATCCTGAAATCTATACCTGGGATAAGCTTTTTGGGGTAGATTTTTTTTGTTATCATCATAATGTTTATAACTTATATTTAAACAAAATCAATAATGATGAATTTTTACCATACCTACTAAACTAAAGACTTTTGAAATTTTCAATTTTCTCATCATATGATACTCTAGTGTATACTTTAATATAATTCATCCATGTGATTTTATATAATTATTTCATATTACCTAGTGTTTGGTACATGTACTAAATGTTTTATAATCTTTTATAATATTTTTTTATATAGCATATCCAGATATAGAGTATGTTGAACTGATGGTTTCATAGTTACATAAGATTGTATAACCCTCCCCCATCATATACATGATCATATTTGTCATGGACACTTGTATAACCAATCTGTTTTCCCATGATAATGGACTATACTGAGACTATTGTATATGATATTAATCGGATGGTATGGTCTAATGGATATGAATTACACCAGCCTAAAGAAAATTACATGGTAATCACAAATTATGTGATTTTATTTAATAATACTCAAGGTCAAGTGGTTAACATTTTCTGGTTGTAAATTTTGTTTTAAAAGATATATAAATTATTTTCTTATGATAGTTTTCATATTCTCTTACCATATATAGTGGTTTTAATCCACTAATGATAATAAAAATTATGTAGGGATGGGGTGAAAGCCACATATTTATTTTTTATACTCAAAACATGTTCGTGGAACTATATACGCAAATTATTTTAACAATTTTGTCACATTCAGCCATCATCATCTTTAATTTATATTTTAGAATTTTAAAATTCCTCTTAAAATTAGTTTTAAATTTATTTCATTCTTTATTATTTATTTTCCAAACAACTATACATGATATTAATATGGTTTTTTTATTTAATGTGTGTATCAAATCATAAAAAAAAATTAAAAACCATGTATTACTCACAAAGAACCCTTTCTTTTATTTTTCAACTATAGAAAATATTCAATTAATAAATAATAGATTCAACTAGATTGGTATCTGTGCTACACATTTGAAACTTTTTATCTATTCCAAATTACGTTGAATCATCTTCATTATCGAGATAATTTTCCAAATTTTTCATTCCATTAATAAATTAAATTATTTTTGAAACAATATGAATAGGTTATTTCAATAAATTATCTTTTTTTAATAGTGGATATCATCTAAATATTTAATACATTTATCAGCTTGATCTATAAAACCTGTTTCAATAATGGGATAATTATCTATTTATTTAGCAATAAATTTTACACACTCACTACTATTAGTTATTATAAAATCCCCTTTCACTTTTGAGTTCCTACTTGGATTACTTCCCCCTATATTTTTCATATTTTGTTTAAGCCTTTTTATAATCCGACGTTTTGAACAAATAATAATAGAAGTATAATTTTCCATAGAAAGATCTTTTGAAAACACACCAAATCTATACATCATAATTTCTCACCATCATCAGTATGAAGGAAAATATTGATCCACAAAATGGGAACCATCTCTCCAATTCAAATTTATGTTCTCAGTAGTCACTCAAGGTGCTAAAATATAGAATGAATTAGTATAGATATATATTTTCCAAATTCCAACTACTCTAATAATCTTTCCCCCTTTTTTAATTTAATCTCTACCTCTTGTTAGGATATTTTGATTAATTAATGGTTTTCCAAACATACCATAAGATAAATAAACATATATTCATTGAACAGTATATCACATGACATTTTAGAAGGTTCTAATCCCTTGGAGAATAATATGATACTAATTTTGTTTATATAGTATCCCAAGATAGAGGTTTTCATCTATGTTATACAAGTCTTTATAATAATGAATATTTTATCCTAAATATCATTATTAAAATATTATAAATATCAACATTCTATGTATTACATATGGGAATAGTTATCAATTTCCATGTGTTATTAATAATGGTACCCTCCATTATTTAGTCTCATGACTATTATTTTAAATCATATATAAAAGGTTTGATGAAGATCAATAAACAATTTTAGGATTATGTTGTTTCAGATTAAAAAATTATCTTCCTTGAAAAAGTAATCAACTACCAATATAAGATATACCAAATTATATGGAATTTGGTCTCTGTAATTATCCATGAAATTTGATCTTACATAAAATTTCGTTTGACTATCCTCCTCAATAAAAACCGTAGAATAATCAGTTCATGTATCTAGTTACAACAATTTAATATGTAATTTCTCAATATCCCTCAATAGACTTGATACCATGAGAGATATTAGTAAAATAATATCTCCAACCATGAAACCTCTTTTTATTATCATTCATCTACTTCAATAACATAGAGCATCATAAGAAACATTGACTAACATAAAAAACATCATAAAAATATCATCTGGATAATCTCATTCCCTAATGTGGATAATGTTAATAATTATTCTACAATTTTGGTTATTTTTTATTTTTCAAATAACTCATTCCTCATCAAACATTTCATATCCTAACATAACATAATATATATTTTATATATATTTGATATAGAAAATACATCAATAACACAAAATGTTTTTAGATATAAATATTCAAAAAAACTATCATTTGTGTGTCCTCCCGTGATAATCTAATAATCCATTTTCATTTAATCTCTTATGTCCAATGTTATTTCAGAAATACGATTTTCTCATTTTAGCATAATAAATGTAATTCCCTTTAACACATTAACAATAGTCACTATTTAATTAAATATCATTTATATTTTAGCATGAGGATTGATATTCATATCAAAAAAATATTTACAGAAAAACCATATGAAATTCACAACCCTTCACAACTATACAAAAAAAATAATCCTCAAAATTATATTGTGTTCCATCATCAGAGAATGTGTGTATATAAAATAACCATAAAAGCTTCATCGTTTATCATTAATTCTAAAATTGAATCTCATGTTAATATTATCCTTATATTGGTGAATATAATATTCACAATCATTCATATTGAATCAAAAACTTATTTATGATATTTAATTCAATAAAGAAAAACTCTTTAATTGTTAAACATAATTTCTATACGCATTTATTTTACAATTTCTCTATTTTTGATTTATTTGATTTCATTAAATTTCCTCTTACATTGATCATTTTTCTACAAAGTTTGGATATCCTCTTCTTAATTTATTTTATTAATTCACAAAATTATTATGATATTTTGATCACGTAAATAATATTTTAAAAATCATATCATTTAATGCCTCGAAGAATAATTATTCTAAAAATATAGGATATTTTTTCCTCGAATCTCACAATTCTTTAATTAGTTGTTCAAAAGGTAAATCATAAAAAATATTACAGCCACCAGTATATTTTATAGGGAAATACCGCTATTTTCAATGTTTTTTGAGCCATAAAAATATGTTTTCCTATAAGGTTAGATATTTAAAATGTTTTTTAGACTACAATTAAAAATATTTTCCATTCCTAAATTTATAAACTAATGACTATTAGAAAATATGGAAAGGACTATCATGGATTTTCAAGTGAACCATCATTCATTTTGTGAACACAAAAAAATGTTCTTTGGGGCTTATGAAATGTGAAATAACCCTTATAAATTCTTATATGACCCTTACGAAATATAAATTTTTCAATATGATTATTAGGGGTAAGGATGACTTCCAAAAATATATTCACAACACATATTAAAATGACCCACATGAAAGAGATAAAGTAATCCTGTAGAAGTAGTCAATGGATATTAAAATTATTTAGTTAAAAATTACAAATATTACTGTCATTTTCAAATTTATCAAATTCATGGGATTGTACATCCTAATGATTCATATTAACATAGTGTTTTTTGAATAATAAATTTTCAATTTCGATTCCTCATCTATTGATGAATCTTATAAGTACATTGAATTTATAAACACATGTAAAATTATTAAATAATTTTATCATCCTAAAAAAAAAATTAGGAAACTAAAATGGGTTTCTCCTAAAACACATAAATTATTAGAGACTCACTAGATCATTTCAAATAAACCTATTGAATATAAATCAACTCAATGGAAACTCCAAAAAACTCAAAATAATTTTGAAATATATAAACGGTACTCAAGAATCATCATATTAAAACCCAATATTTCTTGAAGTGTATATAAATATCACTGTGTCAATCCATGAATCTTCTCTGTAACTCCCAAATATTTTAAATATATTTCTTTTTATATGATTATGATGTATTTGATAATGTTCCTTACCAATAACCATATGTCTAAATTAAATTAAATGTAGTAAATCACTATAACATTGAATTTAAATTTTTGGGTATAGATATTAATAAAAAAATTATAAATAAATAAGAAAAAAAAATTTATGAATAAAAATTAATTTGTTAATTCATAATAAATATGTTCCCAATTTTTAATAAAGTCATTTTTTGATAAAAAATATTGCTTAAAAAATTTTTATTGCAATTTTCATGCCAAAGTTTTTATAATTAATGATGTTTTATGATATATTATTTTTGGGAATGATTATGATTTTTCAAATAAAGATTTTCATATTATAATATGGTTAATTTGTATTATTTTTATGAAAAAATTTATCTTAGAGTAATTAGAGAAAAAAATAATTTCTGTAAAATAAATTTTAATATCATTAAATGATGTAATTTATAAGTACTATTATTATAAAAATAATATTTTAATGTAATATATGAAAAATGTAATTATAATAAATATAATTAATATTCTAGTGTTCATTGGAAGTCTTTATTTTTTTGTATGTTCCTTTTTGGGCTTAAAATTTTATTTTTATAAAACCTGTTTTTTTCTGGAAATGTGTTTTTATAATAAAAAATTAAATTATTCGATATTTATTAATTATTTTAAAGATATATATATATATTATATATATTTAATTATATTACTCCTACTTTATATTTTTTACATGGTCTTTAATGGATATAAATTTAGTTTTTGGATTATAAATACATTTATCTAAAAAATAATTCTATTGTGTTTAGTGCGCTTATTTAAAATTTTATAAAGAAAATTTTAGAAATTTATTAAAATATAATGGTTAAATATTTAGGAACAAAATAATTAAAATAATTCATGATTGTCAAATAAATAGTTTTCATAATGATTTATAAAAATTATAAAATTTATTCACTAAAATTATGGTTAAAACTGGTTTTCCCAGGGGTGAACATAGAAATGAGCGTAGGAATGCCACCTAAAACATTATAATACATATTTATTTACATTATTTAACCCTTTTCATATCATAATCATGAATTTCTTTGAATTGTGATCCAATTTGACAAGAAATTTACCATAAATTGTTGAAATCATTTGAAAAAATCAATATTTGTCCCTCAACTCAATTATAAAAGGGAAAATATTATTATTCATAGTGAATAACATTTTCAACTTCTACCTTAGATAATAAATTCTATAAAAAAATTATCAACTTCATCTCTATATCCTTGAGTCCATATTATTCTATTAAAACTAATCATTTAAGGATTAATGTTTATTTCAAAGGAGGCCACTCAAAGAAAAGGTATATATGTTATCCAGGCTCTTTCAATTTTATTTATTCTCTCACATTCTCATAAAATATTTTATAAAGAATTATTTTCTATGAATAATAAATATAATAATATTTCAAAATTATTATACAACAACCATTCCAAAAATATTCTCCAAAGAGACCCCAAATCCAGTATCCCTCAGTTGGTGGTTACATTGTTACATTTGTACTGGATACAAGGGACTGAATCCCAAAGAATAATTTTATATTAGTACATTAAAAGAAAATTTATATTTTAATTTTGAAATTAATTAAGAAACATAAAATAAAAAATT
Organism: Viscum album; assembly: GCA_963277665.1. Lineage (NCBI taxonomy): Eukaryota > Viridiplantae > Streptophyta > Magnoliopsida > Santalales > Viscaceae > Viscum > Viscum album. The sequence goes on from OY728138.1 coordinate 901,057,631, forward strand.
TATTTGTATTTTAAATCATAATTATTTACTATAGCTTTTCCTTTTATATCAATCCAATTAAAAATCTTTTGATCCTAGAGAAAGTAAATATAAGAAAGGTGTATGATCATATTCTCTTTAAGATTTTTGTGAAAACATTTAGCTATCATGGAATAAATAGGTAATGAATAATATGAGTGTACAATTTTATTATAAAATAATTCCATATAAAAAATAAAATTATCATAAAACATATATATGAATATAATAATTCTTCAAGAAATCACATGGAATTTAATAAAAATTTTCATAATGACATAATTAATAATTCCAGACATCACAAAAAGATTATTGGGGAATCCTGAAAGGAAATATACATAAATTTGAATGGCCTCAGTTAAATACCCATCATATTTTGTTACACGATACCTACTCATGAATTATAGGGGTATATAATTTGGTACACAACATTTAATATAATAATTCAAATAAATTCATCATATTAATAAATTATACATCCTAATCAACACACATTAAAAGTCAATGACTCTATAATAGAAGAAAAAAGATTCAAAATTTCATCATATTCCCTTTAAAAAGACATCATAAACAATTCATTGAATTATAGAGAACTATATCTATAGAATATATACCCTCTGTAGAATAATATTTATTTAATTTTGATGTTATAAATGAAAACTCATAAAAATGATCACTAGAACATTTATTGTGTAATTACCCATCTAAATTTAAAATAAATAACATGAAAATACAAAAATATCAAAAATATTGTGGAAAAATTATATACCAATAGAATATTTGAAACATGTAATTGAAAATTCTCACCATTGGTGGTCATGATGGTGGAAATATTTTTCATAGATTATATTTAAAAAAATTACAATGAAATTTTTGGTGAATGTAAAAAAGGATACTCATTATTTATAATAAAAGGATATTTATTGAAAAAACATAAAAAATATTGATAAAGATGTAATTAATAAATCATTGTATAATATGAAAATCATTTTTTAGACATTTTAATGAAAATTATGATATCGAATATAAAATCCTAATTGAGTAGTAAAAACAATTTCGGATTTCCATAATTTTTTTTCTTCGTATTTATAGTATATTAATAGAGGAATGTGAAAGGTAAAAAAGAAATTTATAAAATTAAAATTTTTTAATAGTATATATTTTATTTTAAATAGAAATATATTATAATGATGATATTGGGAAATAAACCCATAACCCAGGTACAAATTCCTTTGTAAGTGTTAAATCCACCAATTTCATAAATATATATACCCATTTTAATTAAATTCCAGAACCATAATCATATATATCACAAAATATATGATTTATATATAACCATTAATCCACCATTTATTAAAAATTCTTTATTAAAATGACACTAACTGGTTATAACTTCTTCATTTCTCATATATATTTTGGTTAGATTGTTTTCTCTGTATAAATTCATCATGGTTCAAGAATAAATATAATTTGAAAATTAAATAATTATATATATTAAGGGAATATATATATTGTTTCATAATTCATAAAATTTAGGGATAGAAAAAATAATTTCACTATTAATTGAGACTGTATGTCGTACATACAAATGAACATTATTATCAATTTCTGATTGATGAAATGAAATAAGGTAAATAAGAAATCACATTAATAGATTTATTATTAAAACATATATATCTTATATAATCATTAGATACATATTTATTACTATATATGTAAATTGGAAATAAAACATGAATCACATCACCTAATAGAGGTTGTAGTCTACATGTTCGCATAGGTGACATTATCTTTTTTCATTAGATGTAAAAGATGGTGGATAATATTTGTTTATTACTAATAATAAAAAGTAATTATTTAGATAAAATTTAGTTATTGTTTTAAAATAACTACCATATATTTTTTGGTGGTAAAATAATAGGTTAAAAAAGAATATGCCCAGTTAACATGATTTCCTCTTTGTTGGGAGATATCCTTTAGATATCCTCTTAAGATCCCTTTAGATAGACTTTTAGGAATAAAAGCCCTATAAGCTATAAATGATTATTTAGGAGAGAAATTTTTTTAGATTCACAAGATATATGGCTCAATGTGGTGTTAATAAAGACGATATGAGGTGTCCAATTATATGGAAGTGATATGGAACAAATTAAATTACAAAAATGATTACAATATCACCAAGTCCTTTTAATGTGAAATAAATCCAAGTGGACATGTATTCAATGAAAATGTGGATTCGGTCTATCATTCAACATCAAAAGAAACTTTAAATCATTATGGGGTCATTTTAAGATATACCTACCATTCAACACCATGGTTATCTAATTTAAATCAAAACTTTTGTAATTATTTATTTATATAAACATGCTATTATTTTGCATATATGTTTACAATTAGATCATAAATAGACAAGGTATGATATTTTAGACCATTTATCATCATATTTTTTTTCTATTTTATTATTTTTATTTATTTTCAATCATTTAAAAAATTATAATTTTTCATAAAATATCATTAATTTCGTTTCTAGTACTACTAATTTGAAAAAAATTAAATAATTAGAAATTTATTCAAAAAAAACTTTTCACATATCAATAAAATGTTATATTTTTCTATATAATTACTTGCACACTGTATCAAACTCAATTTTGTTTTTAATTTATGTGACACTAACATCATTGATTTGATTTTTCTACTAATTATATATGAATTTTCCATTATTGCATGAACATTGAATGACCTTAATTTTTAATAAAATTTAATAATAATTAAAATGCTAGAAAAAACATATGTTTCAAATAATTAGTTATAACCAATCATATGTTGATTTTATCCGAATTAAAATATATATTAGATACTAAAATATTGGAAGTTTCATTTTTGAAATTATATTATACTTAAATATTATACGGGTAAAATTTGAATAAAATTAAAACCAAAATGACCCAAATTAAACGAAAAATGTGATATAGTATAAATAAATTCATTCATTAAAATCTTATAATGTTTTAGAAATATTGAATGACATTCATCTATTTAAATAACTTGAAACCAATTTTAACCAAAAAAAGATAATTTTAATTTTTACCATGATACCATTTTTATATAGAAAAAAATAAACTGTTCCTACTAAAAAAAATTAAATTTTTTATTTAGAATACAAAATTGTTTTTATTACATTTATTTTAAATAGGGGATAAATTTTATTTAATATAATAACGTATAAAAAATGAATTTTTTTTGTAAAATAAATGATTTCAGAGTAAAAGAATTTTTTACCTAAAATTAATTAATTAATTGAATACTATATTTTTTGGGTAAATAATAAAATTATGAATGTTTCTGAACCTGGGGATTAATCTATAACCGAATGGAATATTCCAAAAAAATTCTAAATTCAATTGAATTTTTTATTTTAATACTATAAAAATTGTCTTTGAGAAAGGAATGGTTGTGTTAAAAAATTCACAATATTGATTTGAAATAAATTACTTATGTTACATCTTATATTTTTAAGAAAAAAAAATGTGTTTAATAAAGTACATGACACACCACGTTTAACATAAATGAATAAATAAATATTATTATCTAAATATTACAATTCTTACCATTCCATTAGAATGGTGTTTATAAATAATGTTAACTAAATAATTATAATATGGTCTAAAATTTGATATATAATTCTATTAAAAATTATTTATAAATGAATGTAATCCCCTTTTTAAAATAAAAGGAAATTATATTTGGTAATACTATTAATATATGAACAAATTTGATTTATGACAGTAAAAAAAATCATACTTGTTGGATTATATTAATGATATATATATATATATATATATATATATATTAATTTAATAATTAATATTCATATTTTTTTCTATACATGACATAAGAAAAAATCAATTGTTTTTCATAAAAGAAGAATTTTTCTAAAAAAGAACATTATTCCACTATTGAATGGGACACTTGATTTAAAATGAGTTTTTGAAATTTTTATAAATTAAATTTTAAAAAATAAAATTATTCCTTGAATTATTATTATAAAAACTTACTTTAATTGAATTTTTAGTTATTTTTCAGAAGATTAATGTTTTGATGAATGGTGAAAAGGTACAATATTTTAATTCAAATCAGCAATTTTTTATAAATAATTTATTGTATTAATTTTTATTTTTTATTGGTTTTAAAATATATATAGATAATATTTTATAATTAAAAATAATATATCCTTAAAATCATTTCACGATGAATTTGAATATAAAAACATTTCAATCTTTTAAAATTTGTCACTTTAATAACCTTTTTTCTCACTCAGTTAACAAGATAAATATTAGTTTTTTTCCGGATTATGCATTTTAAACTTTGAAAAATGAGGTCCATATTTGGAGTCATAAGTTAAATATTTGTAAAGTAGTTTTATTTAATTATTTTTTAAAATATAAATATTAACATTAGTATGTTTTATTAACATTGGTAAGGGTGAATCATGTAAAAAAGGGTGAATACAAAATTATAAATATCATAAAATTACCCTAACACTTGTTCTAATCTTCTTTTATATGTTAATTTTGACCAAAATAACTATTGGGATGATTTTGTGATCTCTTGGAGAATATGTTATTATTTAATCATGCTATAGTATTTTATCCAATGAAAAGTAAATTCTTTCAAACATTCATTTTCAACAATTGAAATATTTTTAATATGATGTTATTTATAGGATATGTTAAATGATAAATATTATTTTGAAATATATAATTAATATATTCATCTCTATAATTTGTTATTATTCTTTAGGTATGTAATAATATAATTAATGACTTGCATGATGATGATAAAATATATTTTTAATTTATTAAAACATCAAAATAATGTTTTTTAAAAATAGTAAAATAAATATATTTTGAAATAATTGATGTCATACTTGATTTTTATAGATTTATTTGATATTTTAGTTATTATTTAATAGGTGGTTTTGAATATATCATGTTTTAATGACATTTTTATAAATTCAAGTAATGGATAGTGGGAAAATTGACAAAAATGAAATTTTAAAGTAAAAAATATTTTTCTAAATCAAATTAAATTAATAAAAACAACAAAGTTGGAAAAACGATTCGTATATTCCTAAAATATCATAAATTTCCAATTTATTAATTTTTGAATCTTTATTGTAATTATATTAACCTGCATGTGTATATTACATCATATCACTGTAAGAGTTAATGATGTAAAATAATAGTTAAACCAAAACGATACTGATTACAAAATAGTCATAATTTATCTAATATTCATTGGATGATTTAATTTATACCCTTAATTGTTTATTATTCTAAATAAATATTTTTGGATCCATTTGAAAAATAAACATAATTAATAATTATTTATTTTTGAAGAATTACAAGACTTCCCCTCCCCTCTCTTAAAATGTGATACACATTTTCCCCATTTATTAATAACTATATATACATTTTGGTTCTTCCAAAACCTGAATAAAAAATCTCCCAACATCCCTACCCTCAAAATATAATCCTCAAATTTTTATTAAATCCAACCAAGTAATCCCTATAGTGAAAAAATTGGTTACCTAAAAATGATTTAACATTCTTCAATGTCTATTTATGTTTTATTTCATTATCCACCAATTATTTTATTATTATTACAATATTATTAAATATAATCAGCTTCCTAAATATACTATGTTGTTTTTATATTAATTTTTAGTCTTAAACTAACACACACATCTATAAAATGTATACTGAAATTACCTTACATGTATGGTGTATTACTTCCTTGTGAAATGATGTCATTCTTTTTTCCTTTACCACCTATCATGGTAAAGAGTTAGGATGAAAAACATATTTTAATATAAAATATATATAAATAATATTCACGATGTATTCATACTTCTGGAATTGTTATATGTATATACCTTCATTCTTTTCATTTTTTCTAAATAGGATAACATTGTTTCTATATGCATTGACTATTGCCTCCAAAGATCATTATGTTACGTTCATACGTTATATAGAATTTAATAAGGATGTGTTTAATTAGAAATATTTGTAATAAATAACATAAATTGAATATGATTAACATATTTACCTTTATTTAAATATAATAATTCGTTTTTATGATTTCTTTCACTGAATAAGGGATAATTGTTTTCGTTCATATGTGTGAACTGTCACATCTATGAAAGGATGTAATTCATTTTTCATCACCAATTCACACGAATGTTATTTATGTGCTTATTTAAAATTTTAAAATAATAATTATGATATTATTATAATTAGGTTTTGATAAAATAATATTTACATTCTTTCCAAAGTTATCAATGGAAAATGATAATATTACTCATGCATACGTACGACTTACCGTCTCCTTGAGTATATTTTAATACATTTCTCTGATCCCTATATAATGGATGGATTTAAATGTAAACATTGTGACTGAAATTTTTTATTATGTCATTAATATTATTCTCAAGATGATGGAAGAATTACATCATTGTCTATTGACATCATACAAAATTCATTTTAGACTCAACTACGGAATATCATCAAAACGTCCTACATGGATATAAATAATTATATAATTTTTTAACGTGATAATAAATTACAAAAAATGAATGGTAAAATTTAAAATATTTATCAATGAAGAAAATAATTAACATATTATTTGTTTCAGGGATTTAATGATTATACATGACGATTCAGACATAATGTAAGGTAGTTTTTCTCAAATTATTATAAATGGGACACATGCCTCAAACATTACTTATTTATTTTGTGTGGTAAATATCCTTACTATTAATTAAATTTATGACAATTATTATGAATATTATGTTATTTTTATATCCATATAATTTTAGTTCATTCCTTGGTAATATGATTCTACTGATTATAATGTTTTAAGGGTTTATTTCACAATCACATCGTTATTTAGGATAGTTTTTGTATAAATCCCATCTGTGGAATATTTATTTTCTATGTCAATGATTTCTAAAAAAGTATTTAATTTTTTTTAACTATACACCAGTGAATTTTTAAATTCATTTTACCACCTTTTTTTTATTTCTCTAAAAGTAATTCAAAAGAATTATCCTATTATTTTCCAAAAAATACATTTTGAGTTTTCATTAAAAAGTAAAATGAATATTTTTTTTAACTTAAAAAACATGAATAGAATTTATTACCATCATGATCCATAAAATTTTGATTCTTCCATTACATGTTTACAATTTTATTTTAAATGATAAAAAATTTTAAGAAATGAATGGAAATTTAAACATATGGGTATAATGTTGAAAGGGATTTCATCTGAGTCTTCTTTCATTGCGGCCTTTGTTGATGATTTGGACCATTATTATTATAAAAGGGGCATATATAACCCATTTGATGGTCAAGACCCATATATTATCTTTTCTCATTTTATTTAATGTCTTGTTAAAAGTTTCTTTTAATGTGGATTATAATTCAAATGATCAATGTGGAATGAGACTCTTTGAATGTTTAATGATTTAATCCTTTCCTATATTTACATTTTTTGATATTATTTGACATATTTCTTATATTTATATAAAAGTATTATAATATAGTTCATATGTCTATTTTATATTTGCATTCACCTACAAGACATTATGTTTTTATTAGAAAAATTATCCCCTCATTCCTTTTCTCATTAATTTGTTTTTGATCATTGGTTTTGAAAATGGATTCATTAATTCTATAACAGAAAATGTTTTATAATAAGTTCAAATGAAATATTATTAGTAAAATGTGTAAAATTATAATATTAAAAATGTTAAGAATATATAATGCTTCTTGGATATTTGAAGTATGGTTTCATGATAAAAAAAGTATGGGTAGTTCAATTATGATCCTAGGATTTCTGGTTACATTATATCTTCTAATTCATTCGGTATCAAAGTCGACTATGTGGTTATTCCATTTTCTAGATTGATATGTATTGAATTTGATCATATGATTTTTAAATTTTTATGATTTACATGGAAAGATGTCGAATTAATAGTAATTTAATTTGAATATTATACTGTCCCATGTTACCTACTAACCTTATATATTTTCTCTTATGAATTTTTGAGAAAATTATTTGACTTTTTATAGGAAAGGTAATGATCCTTTTGAAATGATAGTCCTTTCTGGGTGAAAAGATATTTTTTAAGGGTATATTTATGGGGTATCACTTGACATATGTTTTTTTATTATTTTATGTACCTTATTGATCATTTGTGTTCATCTCATGTTTTAAAATATGTTTTAATAGTGATTAAGTGAGATTTGGGACAATAATGATATCAATTAAAATTGTGATGATTTATCAGCATAATAAATAATATTTTGTTTAATCGATTTGTGTTTTATATAAAAATAGATATTGAATATATTTTTCCACATTAAATGTATATTTATAATATGTAATAATTTTTTCTAATTCTCTAAAATATAATATCAATGAGATATTGGGGAAATAATAAGATTTTTAGTTTTAAAATGATTATATTATTTAATATTTAAGACCAGGTCCTAATAGTTGGTATCAAAGTGGGGTTTTGATAACATCAGATAATAGTAGTATTTTTGATTAAGTGTAATTAATATCACCATGGGTTTATAATTTTCAGGTTGATCATATGTTCACTGTCTTAAAAAACCCTTTTGAGGCTTCGAGTTAATAAAATATATATTTACAAAAGGTATTTTTAGTGGAATTAATTTTAAATCTAATTGAGGGTTATGGAATTTTGGAATGGAAAATGAAGTGTATGAGGTAACCCTTGAGGTTATGACATTCAAATGTTTTTTTGGGGATGTTACTTATTTTTTTAATAATTTTTTAAGCATTATAAAAATATTATTTTACAAAAAGGAAAAGTCATGGGATGGGTGAAAACGTATCTCATCCTGTAGAGCTATTGGGAATTGATCCAAAAATGAAGGGTAACAATGATGCATTGCATATCACTATCCTAGGTGATGTCCCAGTAAGTATCAAATTTTGTTTCTTTATAGAAACTATAAGATAGGTAAAGGTTTTGTTGATTTTTTTAAAAATACATTTTATAGATTAATATGAGATTGGTAAAAATTTGATGAATTTATGATTAATTTTATTTCGGAAGACCATCACTGTTGTTGAAATTTTATAATATTATATTACACATAATTCAATAGTAATTTTAATCTATATTATATATTTTTATTTGATGAATAGTCTTTGTTGAACATTTGGAATTGTTGTTTAATTTTGGATGTTAATGTAGTTTTTCATCAAAGAATGATTTATTTAATTTGGAGAATTATCATATCGTACCTAATTTTTTTGGAAACAGTTATGATCTAAACAAAAAAAAGATTGTTTGTCATTTTCAAATTATTTAATTTTTTAGAAGATGATTCATGAACTTTAGTGGTGAAAATTTTATCTTCAATACTAATCATTAGGATGAAAAGATGAGCTTCTAGTGGAAATAAATTAAAGTCTTAACACTAATTTAAAATAAGTATAATTAATTATGTTCTTTGTCTAGGTACTAATAGAATTCTTCAAATCAATGAATATGATCTTTAAAACAAATATTATATCCATGAACTTTTATTTTTTTGAAATAAATGAACATTTTACCCATATCAGATTTATGGTATTTCGATTGACATATTTCTAATGACTGTGTTCTCTATCACTCACCACCATAACATGATATATAGTTTTCACTATAATTTCCATGTTTTTCCACATAGAAACCATGTATGTGTTATCTATGTGACCTTCCAACTTTCATTTCTCTATTATTAAGTGGAATTATTATTGGCTCGTTTTTTGGATTAGGGATTTTAATAAAGGTATTTTCAAAATTAAAAACATAGTTTACAAGCCCAAATTCATATTTTAATGAGGAATTTTCCAAAAGTATGAGATAATATAATATCTTGTGACTCTAGAAAATAAATAATGTATTTGATAGTGTACATGGGACACCATACATAACATAAGAGAAAAAATAAATATTATTATTTAAATGTAACTATTATAACCTAGTCATTTAAATGGATGGTATGAAAGTGGTAAACTAAATTATGAAAATATGGTTGACAGATTTAGATATAATTCATTGACCTGTTAATTATAAATGAATGTAAACCCTTTTGAAATAAAAAGAAATGTTTTTTTTTCTAAAAAACGATTTAAATGTGCACAAGTGTGTTTTAGACTAACAAATTAAAAAAGTAATATTGTTGTATTAAATTAATTAATAATATTAAAACAATATTAAAAAAAATTTATTACAGTAATATTATTTGTTTTATATACACGATACATGAAAAATCTAATTTTGTGTATAAAAGCGTTATTTTTCTAAAAGGTTGTTTTTTCATCTTTTGAAGGGACAATTGTTTTGAATAGAGTAGTTGACACTTTTATAAATTAAATTTGACAAAATAAACATATTCCTTGAAATAAAAGTATTAATAATTACATTGGATTATTTTTTCGTATTTTTTTGATATGATAAATATTTTGATGAATAATGAAAACTAAATGATATTTATTCAAAAGTATTTTTAATGATAAATAATTTATAATTTTAAATTATAATATTAATTAGTATTAAATAATAAATAGATAACTATTATAAAATATAATAATAATAATAATTTTTTAATAATTTTTTACATTGAATTTGGATATAAAAATATTTTCATTATTTTGAATGTTTTCACAATAATAATCAATTTTCCCACCCCATCAACAGGAATAGGGTTAAATTATATTTATACAGTTATTTTTTTTTTGAATTTAAAAAATTGGATTCCATATTTTTAGATAAATAGTACATATTCATTTAAGTGGACCCTTTAATTATTGGACAATATTATTAATAACTTATGTAATATTTTACCACTACATAGGGTAAATCAGGATATTAGTAATAAAAATAAAACTATAAATATTCAAAAATTAAAATAAAACTTGTTCTCGTTTTATGGGATGACTTATTAATGACCAAATTATTCATTAGCCTATTTCTATGAGCTCTTTGATCCATAGGTATGAGTATAATCTATTTATAATATTTTATTCAAATAAAAGTAAATTTTTTCCTTACTTTTGTTTTTCTCTAGTGAGATATTTTTAATATGGGCTTATATAAGGTATATGTTCGACAATAAATATTTTTAAAAGATAATAATATTATATACATTGTGATAATTTATTTTTCATTTTTTGTGATGAATTAATTTTATTAAAATATTTCACAATGATGATATATTAATTTCATAATTAAGTAAAATTCAAATTAAATGTTATATAAAATACTATAATAAATATAATATGAAAATATTAATGTCATCCAAAAAAACATCGATTTACTTTGAAATTTTATTGTTGATTTAATAGATTTTTGTTATATATATCATGTTTTTAAGCTATTTTTTAAAATTCATGTAATGAATAGTGTCAAAATTAAAATTAATTATATTGTAAAAAAATTAATATTTTTGAAGAGATACTAAAGTAAAAATAATATATAATTCATCAATAAAATTGGGATATTATAAAATTATCATACATGGAAGGTTTATTATACTTTTTACATTTTATAATATATATATTAACCCTCAGGTGTAAATTACATGATATCATGGTAAGAGTTAAATTGGATAAATAACGGATAATGGTAAAAGTTGAGGATTGAAAAACATTAAAAGCAAAAATGATTTTCTTTTTAGGAATTTATTACAACACATAACCATTGTATATTCGAATAAACTAGTTTTGAGCCATTAGGAATAGAAATGTAATTTATTTTAATTTAATATTTGAATAATTAAATGAGTACTGCTCCCAACTCACATAAAAGGGAACCCATTCATCATCTTTAATCACACCTATCATAACCCTTTGGGTTTTCTAAATAACTACCTAAGAAGATCCCAACATCCCATCCCTCAATATAGTTTACTTACTTTGGGAATAAATCCATCCATGGATTCCTTTTGTTGAAAACCAAAGGAGTTACTTGAAAAAGATGTAACATTCTTCAACATCCATTTATGTATTCATTAATTATAATCCACTTAAATTATTATTATTCTATTATTATAAAATAAAAAAATCATCATCAATATAATAATATGTTTTATATCAACAGTTCGAATTAAACCAACAAACACTTCTATGAAATGTGCATTAAAATTTCTATTTGTGTATGGTGAAGTACCACATCATGAAATGTTGTCATTAATTTTTCCTTTACCACCTATCATGGTTTTCAATTATCGTGAAATTTAGTTTATATGATATATATATATATACTAAATTTAGGATTTTTCAAATATATGTAATTATTAAACACAAATAGCTTTATTTGTTCCATTTTCTGTATGTAATATCCCAGAGTTTATATGTATTATATTTAGAAAATATATGGTATGATTTTGAGACCAAGTGTTGAGACAACATGAAATTCTGAGGCGTGGTGTTCCTTTTTTTTAAATATTAAACTTTTAATAAAACACATATGCAGTTTTCCTGAAAAATTATAATTAATATTAAATTTGTGTCTAGATTAGAAATATGAGGGGACCATTAACCTCAAAATGGCAGTTTTACAGTAGGCGCAACCTAACATTGGTTATATAGGGTCATCTACAGAAAAATTCACCAAGGACGTAACTATAAAAATAATAATTAAATAAAACTATTTTATTTTTAAATTCTAATACCTAATGAATGGTGACACAGAAATTAAATCAGATACCATAGTTGAGTTATTAATGTGGTGCTCTCCCTAAGGGAGACTTAACTTTAGTTGACATTAGTATCTTTCATAAAAACATGAAAATAAAATTAATTTCATTATATATGTTTGTAAAAAAATATTTTTTAACCCATAAACATTTCCATTTTATTAATATATGTCATGTAATCCATGGTTTTCACCATAACATTGGAATTCAACTTCTACATGGATAAAAACTCTCTCAACGATGATGATGGATCACAGATCGACGATCAATACATAGTAGATTAAAAGGAATATTTCAAATGACTATGATGACACAATAACTCTTCATCAATGACTGATCTGAATTGTGACAGGGAGGTTATTTCATTGTGAAATTTCTCCATTCATTATTTTTTTTAAAAATATGGGAAAATCCACCAATAAATTGATCTATGGATCGATCATTGCATGATGATTATGATTTCAGGGTCTTATTTAGGGAGTTTTCTTAATTGTTTCTTCATACATCCTTAATATTCAAATGATAATGTGTTGATTTAGAAATGAAAAAATTCCAAGGTAGGTTACTCAGGTTGTTCAATTTCTTTTATCTCCCCTATTCTTTACATTATTCACTATTGGACCCCCGTGTCCACTGTTCTACTTGATTGATGGAAATGAACGAGATTGGACCCCAAATTTAAAGAGAATTAATAGTATAGTCTAGTTCTATGTAGTTAGTGAATCATTTAAACTGGATCAATGATTGTTTCATGATCCAAGTATCAGAGGTGTCTTGGTGGTATGCAAAATGGACCACTGGTCTGGTTCAGGAATAACATGCATGCATGGGGGCGTGGTGGTCTGGAGAGTCAGTGTGGCGGTCTTGTTGGGTGGCCCAGTGTTGCATAGATCATTGGTCAAAGTGTAATTGAGGGTGTGGAGCACAACGAGATGTCATATAGGATCTAGTGCAGCTGGGAGAAGAAGATGGCATCAATGAAAACATAGAAAATGGTAGGAAGTGGCCTACGGTAGTGGCAGGACATCAGCAGCGGTTGGGTGGGATTTGGGTTTTAGGGGGAAACCATGATAGGTAGGCTAAGCATTGTAGTCTATGTGGGCTAGGTGGAGCTGTCCAGGTTGAGCGTGATAGGTAGGCGAGGTAGTGCAGTCCAATCGGGACAAGTAGAGCGGGCTCTGGGGGAGTGGTTCAGGCCAGGTCCAACAGGTCAGGTCAGACCCAAATGACCAGGGTCTGACCCAAGGTGATCAAGAAGAAGTTGGGCCACGGTCGACCACAATGGTCGACTGTGATCCTCTGTCGATCTAGCCTCTGTACTTCCATGGCTTCTGGGTGTGCGGTTGACTATTATTTTTTCCACACGTCCAGTGACACCTTCTGAAATATCAAAACACTATAACATTTAAATGTTATATACATTTAATAAGCTTTTCTTGGAGTTGGGACCCAAATGTTATGATTCTCTTTCTGAGATGATGTGGTAGGTTTTTTGTTTTAAATAAAAGAATTTGGGATTGATCCCATTGATACATTCCTTGAGGTTTTATTACAGTATTACATCCACATATCTATGACTATAATATTCTCTATAGGTTGAGCCCCAAATAGAGTCATATATCGATCCCAGTGACTGGAGTGTGATAATCTATCACCCCTAATAATGTTTGTGGGATCGTGTAACTTATGTCAGATTGGAACTACTCCACTACATATTGGTATGCATCAGTAGGGTATGGGGTATTCCGAAAAGTTTCTTGGCACGATCTACAGTATCCACCAGTGTGTCTGGGCATGATCCCCTTCATTATGAATTGAACCAGATTGTGTATGTGCAATCCCCTATCTATCGAGGCACAATTTTTGGTATCCCCGAGCATATCTGGGCACAAACCTCTCTATGTGGTATCATAATTTTCTTTGACCAAAAAGATTCTCATTTGTGAGGGGAAAAAATTATTTATACCTTTTCATGAGTGTTCTTAATGATATAATAGCTAAAGGAGTGAGTTCTCCGAAAATTAGTGTGATTTAAGTAGAATCCATTGGCGAGAAATTGGTTAAATCTTACCTCTATATAGCATGTCTTTGACTGTGTATATTTGTATGTTCTTGCTTCATGTGAGGTAGATATAATCATGTGTAGGGATTATAGTCCATATTCATTCATTCTATTTACATAGTGTTATTTCTCTCATGTTATTTTCTTCATGGTATTTACTTTATGGTATGTATTTTCGGGTATTACCTTCTTGATTTTTCCGTTGAGTTATTACCTATTTTGTTTTTGGGTTTTCTATTGGGTATTATTTTTCTGACACCGACATGGTATTTTTCCACACGTATCTTATCTTGTCATGACGATCAACCCTTTGACGAAGTCCTAGGTTGACTATGACCAGGTGGTGAATAGTGAGACCAGATAGACAAGGTGTTCCTGCATTTCAGACAGTAGTCCCAATACCTCTTTTATAATAGGTTTGAAATTTTGTTACAGAATCTTTTGTTAGGCTTGTATTCCGACTCGGTTTACTCTCCATTACATCACTATTGTTCCCTGATTGTCGGATATAGTGGTTTTCATAAATTATTTAGTTAAAAATTTTATATTTCAGCATTTTTTACTTTTAGATTATTACGTGTGAAAAAGTACTTTAGGCTAATGCCTCCCATTTGGAGGATATTCCAACACAATACTAGTCCCCAACCCCTGGTCTTTTTGGGGTGTTCATGGGGTATCAATGATTGAAGACCCACTAGGATGGTTCATGATGGAGTTATATCAATGCAGGTCAGTTCTAATTTAGGATTTGGATTCTGTGATGTTGGTTTGGGGAACAGTGGTTCGAGTTTGTATTTTAAGCCACAGACTCCAGTGTTGGTGCAACGACAGATGTATCAATACACATGGGATTTGATTCCATTTTTTGGATTACATTCAGAAAAACACTTGTACCTGGGATATATAATGGTACATATATCATATAAGAAATATTTTTTTCCTTCACATAAAAAATCAAATCTCTAGATATATACCCTATCTATTGTGGTACATATTATTTTATTTCGAGATTTTTTCACATAGACAACCGACTAGTATTATTTCGTTTGATCATGATGATAATATATCAGATGATGAGGCCTCAGTATAGGGACATGTTCTACAGATAACCCCTATGGGTGGAACACTATCCATATCACCACCTGAAGAGAGTCACATGATACTCATAGTAAAAGAAGATGATGAGTCCTTCATGAAAACTCTTCATGAGTGTAGCAGTAGAGACCCCATTTTTCTGAGGTGATATCGAGACACTGGTGGCTAATTACTAGATGAATGAGATGACCTGATTTTTTCATCTATATAGGACACCAACAGATCATATGGTGGTCATAGAAGTGTTCCTTCAACATGAATTTGACGGGTTATGGTGGGGTTTGGTTACAAGATCATACAATGAGGTGAATCTTCTGTTGATATAGTTTGAGAACCATTATATAAGGATGTTCTCACCTTATATGTTTAGGGTTATTCATTTATAGGAGATTCAATATATATGGTAGGATTACATGTTGGTATTTGGATATTCATTGATACACACCACCCTTTCCATGAACTTGACGGATGTGATACATGACCAGTGCACCAAGGCTCAAACATTCTATTGATGTATGTATAGGGACATCTGAGCCAATGTTATCCCTATATTAATTCCTACATATGTTGGGGTGATAGAGAGATCCAATGTGGTTGGGACTTTCATGGTTTGGAGGACATAACCAGTGATTGTCAGTTGTGGGCAATGATTAGATACCTCAGTGTCAAGGAACTGATGTTAGTTTCATGGAATTGGATGTGAGAGAGGATTCATGTGGAGGTCCCATGACAGGGGTTCTGCAGCTTTGGGCATGATGGGTTGGTCCATTTAACATAGAGTGAAAGATTAAATGGTTTTTATGAAATGGAAAAAGACAAATCCATAGAGATTGTCCAACCCTTAATACTAATGATGAAGAGATAGTGGATGGACCACCAAGGAAGAGGAAGAGAAATGATCTAGGTGCATTTTATGGTGATAGATTTTGCAGTGGTGATGGGGGAATAGAAGGATGTAGTTAATGTTTCGACATGTTACCACCACCACCCCTGGTGGTCCATGCCTGTCTCACGGAGCTGGTGGACAGGGACCAAGACTACTATATGTGATGGAGGCTTATGAACCATGGGCTCCTGTGATGATCTGAGGTACGATATGTGTCTTTTTAAACTTAGATATAGTTTTGATAGATGCATGTTCTAATCATTCCTTTGTTTCCATGAACCTTGTCCAAGAACTAGAGATTCTAGTTAATCCATTGACTCGACCCTTATGCTTAGAGACTCATACGAGAGAAGATTAAATGATCACACAATAGTTCAAATAGAGTGACCAAACTCTTGGATGCAAGAGTTTTGATTTGGATCTCTTATTAGTGGCATTGGTTCCTTATAACATCATTCTTGGTATGGACTGGTTATCCTCAGTTCAAGATAATATTGATTATTTGAGGTTCAGAGTGTGGTGTATCCCTAGAAATGGAACAAGTTTTTCTTTTAGTCATGAAAAGGAAACACACAAAGAATCGTATGGAATCACAAATATGAGAGAATAATAGATTACAAGCCAGTTCTCTAGCCTCACCCTCATGGTAGTAGATTATATGAGTCCTCAATTTCCTTTAGTCATGACAGAGTTTGAGGAAATATTTTGTAAGGATTTTAGATGTTTACATCCCTATTGAGATATGAAATTCTATATCAATCTACACCCTAGGATGGAACTAATATCTACACCTACATATCTTATGTCATCCATAGAGCTTCACAAACTGAGGGTGCAGTTAGAGTACTTAAAGAAGACGAGCTTCATGAGAACTAGTGTTTCACCCTAGGCATCCCCAGTATAGTTTTCCACGAAGGAATATAAGAGATTGAGGATATGTGTTGTATAATGAATCTTATACCAATTTACCAAAATGAAAAATTATCCTCAACCATAGAGCAATGAACTATTTGATCAGATGAAAGGGGCATGGGGGTTCTCAATAGTCGCATTAGATCGGGTTATCAACATCAACGAGTACAATAAAGGAAATACCAAAGGCAAGTTTAAAGTGTTTTATAGATACTATGAGTACATTGAGATGACATTTTTCATGAATATTCATATAGAAATTCTCATGGGACTCTTGAATAAAATCATTCATCCCTAGATAGACCGGTATGTGGTGGTCTTCATCAATGACATACTACTGTACTCGTTCTCTGAGGAGGAGCTTGTGAGACATTTACGGATGGTCATGTACACACAATGATAAAAAAATATTTATGTGAAGATCTATATGTTTCAGTTATTTATTTTAGAGGTCCATTTTCTAGTACACATCATCATCTAGGATGGAATAGTAGTTGTTCCAATGAAGGATGAAGCAGTGCTTTCTTGGGAGCCACCCAACAGTGTTACTAAGTTGAATGGATTACTTAGTTTTGATGGTTACTATCAGAGGTTATAACAAATTTATCCATTATGAAAGAACCATTGATATTTATGACATAAAATGGGAATCCATTCATGTGGATAGTGTAGTTCTAAAAGTGATTTCGTGAGTAGAGTATGAGGTTGAGGATCGCTCCCATCCCGAAGTTTCCAATGGAGGTCCGTGAGTACGTGTTATTTTGTGAAGCATCATGGAATATGATTTTTTGTTTCTTTATCTAAGGAAAATATGTTATTTCTAATGGTTCCCACCAGTTATGACCACATGAGAAAAGTTTTATGACCCACGATCATGATCTAGTTGTGGTAGTCTACGAATTGATGATGTCGCGACACTACTGGATGGGAGTAAAATTTATTATCTACTCTGATCATAAGAGTCTAAATTATATGTTCTCTTAGAAGGATATGAATATAAAATAAGTAAATGGATAGGGATTCTCTGTGGATATGATATATAGATTCTCTATACTCCTCAAAAGGGGAATGTGGTGGCATATTCTCTCAGTATGATATCTACCATTCAGTTGTTGAACAAGTCATCCAAGTAGTTGGACGTGGGGCAGATATCCTTCATGGATGGCGACAGAGTAGCAGACCATAAATCTATGGTTGTAACCCTATACTATTTCATAATTTTATAGAGGAATAGCTTGGGTATACCGACTATGGAACCCTTTATTCTTGTTTTCCACATTTCATGCTTCTAATGGATATTCGAAAGCTGAAGAGCATATTTTTATTTTGAGAGGGTGCACAATTATACCAGAAATGTTGCAGGAGGAGGTTTTGAGGGAGTTACATAAATCCCCTTTTGTGGTATATCCAGGTCTGGTGAAGATGTATCAATACCTTCAACATCAGTTTTTATGTTCATGGATGATGAAGGGAATTATAGAGTTTTTCTCTTGATTCCTCACTAGTCAAAATTTGAACATAGAGAACCAGGTTCTAGTAGTTTTAGATTAACCCCTTATGGTGGTTAAATGGCTCTTGAATGGGATATTGATGAAATTAATGATGCGTTTAACTCATATGTCTAGGGGACATAATTTCACTTAGGAGATCATTGACAGACTCATAATGTTGGCCTAATTCTCAGCAATCTAAGAGCAGATTTATGTTCACATAATATGACTCTTTTACAAGCAAGAGATAGTACAACTCCATGGAGATCCACTGACAATTATTTCATATAGTGATACTCATTTTACATCATATTTTGGGAGGAATTCCAGCACGTCTTTGGAATATAGTTGTACATTTGCATATCATTTTACCCATAGACGGATGACCAGACCAGGCAGAGCATTTAGGTTCCAGAGGACATCCTGTGAGTTTTCAAGTTTGATTTTGGCTTGAATTGGTAGGATCTGTTGTGGGCTATTGATTACTTCAGAGCATGTTCAGTGGAGGTATAGTAATTTATTAGGGAGGACATTTGAGTGTGAGGATGAGTTTTTGGTGAATTACCCTACATAGTTTGCATTGCGTTTATTTTGATTTTGAGGATGTAAGGCCCCAAGGTGGGGAGAATATAACATCTTAGATTTTTTATGTATTTTTTTGTAAGTATATGAAATGATTTAGAGAAAAGAAAATAATACAATATGTGATTCAAATTCACAATTTTCCTAAATATTTTTAAATGTATTAAACAATTAATATCATGTGAAAATAGTTTTCCTGAAAAAATAGGAATAAATAAAAAACTGTTGTCTAGATCCGAAATATAAGGGCACCATTTTTCTTCAAATGGTGGCCTCACCCTAGGTGCAACCAGGATTTGTTCAGTACCAGTCATCTATAAATAAGGATACAATGGAATTAATGATAAATAAATTTTTTAAATAAAATTATTTTATATTGAAAATAATAATACATCATTAATGACTACTCAGATTCTAAATTTGACACCACCAATGCATTAGTAATGGGGTGTTTTCCCTAGGCATGACTAAACTTTAGTTGACAAGACTCTTATATGAAAAAACATGAAAATATTGTAATCATCATTAAATAATTTATATAAAAAAGGTATTTTATGACGTAGATACATTTCCTTTTTATTAAACCAATATCTAGAATTTAGGTTTATCACTATAACCGTAAAATTCCTCTGAGATGTGGAGAAAAACTCCATCAATACACCGTGATGGATTATTGTTCGATGCACAACCTATTCAAAGTAATCTCATAGATGAATAAGAGAATGCAACTATCCTTCATCAGTAAATAATCTGAATCGTGGTACGAGAGTTATTTATTTTTGAATTTTCTCCATTATTAATATTCCTGATGAATACGGGTCAATCCCGGAATACATTGATCTACGGTTCAATCATTATAGGATTGATTAGATTTTGTGGTTTATTTAATGTATTTTTCATAATTAGTATGGTGTTATTCATTCATCATCTAAAGAGAAAACACTAAATTCAAAGTTAAAATGGATGAGGCTAATTACTCATGGGGTTCTTCTGCTTTTCACTCAACTTTTCTTCACGTTCTTTATCATTGGACACCAATGGAAACGATTTGAGTTGTCGGGTGACTCAAAATGCGATTGGACCACCAAGTTAGTGGGAAACTGATAGTAGAGTCCATATCTATATATATCAAGAAAGGAGGAATGCATTTATATGACTGTTTCATGTTTTGGGCAACTGAGGTGGCTCGGTTGTCTGTAGAAGGGACCATATGCATGAATGTAGCATGACAGTTAAACGAGGTGGTGTGGTGGTCCTATGAGGCTATGAAGTAGGGAGATAAATGGAGGTGATGGCGACGTCAATGGTGCGGAGAATAGAATATAACCACATGGAACTTGGATGGATTCCATATGCAGTGGGTGCAGAACGTGTGCGATGGTCGTGTGGGATGCAAGCTGTGGGGTGCGATCGGGCCAGGTCGGATAGGTGGTGCAGGTCGTGTGGGTCATGTAAAGCAGTTCTGGTGGGATCGGTAGAGAATACCTAGGTGGATAGTTCTAGAGGTCCACATACATGGTTTTTTTGACCCCCCTAGATTCAATCCACAAACCCCATGACCCCCTTATGAAATAAAAAATTTCCATAAAATTAAAACAGTTTGTTAGTTTGATGAGATGTTTGTGGCATTGGGAACCGAATGTTTAGATGGTCCTTATGTAATGATGTAAGGAGTTTTTATATTAGACTATTATATGTTTATCAGGTTCCTTTTTTCTATTCCTCAAGGTTTCTATATGGTATTACATCATATCACTAGATGGTAATCCCCTCTAGAGTCTGATTCCCTGATTGTGTCAGGCATCCATCCCTAGGATTTGAGTGAAATTATAATTAACCTCTAGTGAAGTATATCAAATCATTTAACCTCTGTGAGAAAAAAACTAGTCCTCTACCTACTATGTGAAATCAATATGATACGTGGTATCCTCTACTGTGTATGGGTGTGATCTGTGGTGTACCCCTTGGTGTCTAGGTATGATCCCCAATGTTGTGAATTGATCTAGATTAGGTGTGTGGTATCAACCAGTGTAAATGGGTGTGATATATGGAATCCTATATAATATATTCATGTGATCCCCTCTCTATTGTATCATAATAATCCCTTAATAATAATTTCTCATGTGGGTGGGACTAAATGATATAGACCTCTTTGTGACTGTCTTTGATGATATAATGGCTAATGGGACGAGTTCTCCCAGAATTAGAATGCATCAACAAAATCATGTAGATAGAAATTGTTTATGTCATACCTATAGAATCTGATTTATTTGGTGAGTATATCGGGATGTTATTTCAAAATTTTTTGTAGAAATACACATGTATAGATCTTACTATGCATTTACTTTTGTGGTATGTCATTGGTGGTATTTACATCATGGTATTTCTGTAGAGGTATTTCCCTAATGATATTTCATTCATTGTATTTCCTTTGTTGTTTTGTGGTGTTCAACTGAGTATTGTTATATTCACCCCTCCATGGGCTTTGCCTGAATGTGTCGTGTGTTGTGAAAACGATCACCCCAATGAAGGATTATTAGGTGGACAGGTACTAGGTGGTGTATAGTGAGGTTAGACGAATGAGGTATTCCTGCAGTTTGGACTACAGTCCAACCACTTTATTTCATATAGGTTGGACCGTAGGTTATATACTCATTTAGTGTTCTTATATTCTATCCTTGTTTACTTTAATTTACTTTCACATTTTTACTTATTAGTGGGATATAAGTGTTTTTATTCACTACTTACAAATTATTTTTTCATTTGAACATTTATTGTTGTAGTGTGTGCGTTTGTATAGGTAATTTTGAAAATTTCCTCCAATTTATAGGATATGCATACTCATTGTTAATAAGTATCCCCTAGAATATTGGATTCAATATTTGGGTAGTCATGGCATGGGGGCCCTTTGGAACTAGTCATGATAGTGTAGAAAATATAACAACTGTTTTTTACATGAGGAAAACTACCTCATTAAAGTGATGTGATATGTTGACACATTTAATGAAATGTATTAAGGATTATTTTAATTAACCATATATGGAATACATAAAATGTATATGATATTTAAGACAAAATTTCCTTTCAATAAATATATTACATCATTTTCTTTATAAACATTTTACACATAGAAAACATAAAACATTTTTCGTGTCTACGTGTGAACCATCACCTCTACAAAGCGATGCAATCCATTTTTCATCAGCAAATCATATTAATGTTATAAATGAGTATATTTAAATTATTAATATGATATAAATTATATTATTATCATTATATACTGATAAAATAATACTTTCCTTTTTTCCATAATGATCATTGAAAAATGAAAATGTTACTCATGTGTAAATACGGCTTACCATCTGCATGAATGTAATATAGTTCATTTTTCATATACATATATAATGGATGGATTTAATATTTTAATTATTTTATAAATGTGATTAATAATTAATTAATATTATTCTAGATAATATTTAATAATTCCCACTTTAAATATCAAAATCATAGGAAATTAATTTTTAAATCCATTATTGAATATTGTTAAAATGAGTGACTTGAAAAATAATAAATAATTACTTGGTATAAAGTTATATTAAGTGATATAAAAGGAATAATTAACATTTCAATGGTTCTATATAATTTAAATAATATTCCTATGATTATTATTTTGGATTATAAATTTTTTACGTTATGAGTCATACTTAATGTAATTTATTTTTCTCACATATTTATTGTTGTGGGACACAACCATTATATACAACCTATTTCATTTGTGTGGCATATATACATCACATAATTATACTTTAGGAAACTTATTCTTAATATTATCGTATTTTATTACTGATATAGTTTTATTTCATTCATGTGAAATATGATTCTACTTATTATAATATGGTAAGGAGGAATTTCACAATCTTACCATTATTCAGGATTGTTTTTTATGTCTGTATTGGGAATATTTATCTTTCATGTAAGAGATTTCTAAAAATGTTTTCAATATTTTTTAAAAACATTATTAATTTTATTTTTGTTATTTTTAACCATTAATTAATTTGTACGTAATTATTTAAAAATAATATTCATCTCATTTTCCAAAACAATGTATTTTTGCAATTTTCTTACAAAACAAAAAGGAATATTTATTTTTTTATACGACAGGAAAATAATTTCCATCATCGTGACACAAAATAATTTTGAATCATACTGTAAAATTTGAAATGATTGATTTGAAAGAAAATACTATCTTTTATAAATGGGCATCCTTATAAATAAATGGATACAAAGTGGTAATGGAATTTGTCTCAATTTTTTCATTTTGCCATTTCTTGAGGATATGCACATTTATTGTTTTATAAGTTGAATATCTTGCCCCATTGAAATTATAGATCAATCATTTTCTTGTTCTCATGTTATTTAATTTTTTAAAAAATTTAATCTTTCATGGGGATTTTCATATAAATGTTAAAATTGGTAAGGGATTCTTTGATTTTTTTGAAGATATAATCCATTCAATTTTTTAAATTTTTATGATATTATTGTACATATTAATTTTTATTTATATAATAGGATTATAATAAAAATTTTATTTATAATTTGGTATTTTTCATCCTCTATAATCCGTTATGTTTTTATTATAAAAATAATATCATCTTACCCTTTTCTGGGTATTTAATTATTGAATATATTTTTTGAAAATTGATTTATTATTTAAATTACATGAAATGTTTTCTTTTGGGTGAAAATAATATTTTAGGAGTGACATCCAAAAATATGAAAGCATTTATGTGTTAAATTTTTATAATGGTTATTATATATTTAATAAGTGGTGACAAGATAAACCTCGGATGAGTGGATCTGTGATAAACTAAGGATGGGTTGGCACATTATAACATCTAATTCATTGGGTACAAAAGTCGATGGTATGACTATTACATTTATAAGAGTGATATCTATGGAATTTTACGGTTTGATTATTCCTTTTTTCCGAGTGAAATGTCTGTTACTCAATCACATGGTTATTCTATTTGTGGATAATTGTGTACCATGTTTCCTACGTACCATTTATAAGCTTGGTTATGATAATTTGATTTTAAAAAAGAAAGGTAATTATCTTTTTGAAATTGTGATCCCCTTTGATGGTATAAAGATATTTTTTAAGAAATGTTTTATTCGTTTTATATGGACTAATGGTTCACTTTCTTTTAAGTCCCATTCTGAAATTTTAAGTTCATCCCATGTTCTAAATTTGTTTCATAGGGTTAACAGAAGAGGTGGGAAAAGGATGAGATCAGAGAAAAAATATTAAGATATATCCACTTAAGAAATCTTGTATTATTTTAAATATTTTTTTATAGAAAAAATGGTTATAGAGTATAAGTGTCCACATGAAATGAATGGGTTTTACATGTATGATTTTCTCCTACTTTTCTAAAACCCTAAGCTAAAAATATGAATGGAAAATAAATTTAATTTCTAGACTTAAAATTAATAGACTATGTAACGTTTAAGTTTTGTTTCATATAATTTATGTTCTTATAAAAATAATTTTTTTAAAATATATTATCCAATTTGATAAAGACTTGTTTAAGGGGCATGTTATTGATTTTCCCTGTTGTTTAACCCAATTTTACCTCATTTTTAAGGAGAAAAATATTTATTATTGTTATTATTCATAATGAAAAAAATTGATCTTATATATAATATTATTTTTTATTATTTTTCCAAATGTAAGATTTATTTTATTAAATTCAATTAATTTAAGTGATCGAAATTAATATCATATTATACTGAAAAATGTTTAAAGAGTAATTTTTTTAAAAAGTTCTATTTTTATGCAAAAAAACACTTATAAAAATACCAGCTATAATAATGAGTCTAAATTAATTAGGTTCACTATTTTTAAATAAACAAATTCAATATTAATTTCAGATTAAATTAAAATATTAATGGTCATTCTGTAATTGAATGATATGAAAATTTTAAACAAAAATCTATTTTCAGTATTAACTAAAAAATATTCCTTTCAAGAAAAATCAAAAAGAATCACTAAAATATAATATTAACATTATGATTTAAAAAATAATACCATTTTATTATATAAAATTTATATAAATTGATATAAATTTTATTGATTTTTTCAAAATAGAAATAAAAACCATTTTGGACGAAAATATACATTTGAAGATTAAAACAGTTTTACAAAAAACAGCATTACAATTTATTGATATGTTTATATTCAATAAAAAAAATTTATTTTTAATATGTGGTTATTCCTTTTAATACAATCAATTTTTTTAATCATTATAATAGTTACATTTATATAATAACAATTTTATAGTATATATTGGTTTATTTAAATTCATTATTGTGTGTCACAACATCTATCAATGAAATTATACATTTTAAATTTGAAATATACTAAAAATTATAATGGTTTTATATTAAACCGCTTGAATAAATTTTTCCCTAAAAATTTATATGATAATAAAGGGATCAAAATTTTAAAATATTATATTTAAAACATACATTCTATAATGTAAAAATGAAACATCCAATGGGGGAAGTTGGAAAAATATATTTTACAACAAAAAATAACATGGTTCAATAATAAGGAGAACAATAGTGTATGGTATACTATAAACACAAAAGAGAAGCCTAACATCCATGCACTAGTAGAAGTTAATAGAGAAAATGATCATGGAAAATGTTAACAACCCAAAAACCGTAAATATTTTTTGGGGTGAAATGTCAATCTATTCATAAAAGAAAATGAATGTGTAGCATTTATATTTCTAGATAAATTCCATATATCATTTTATGAATTTTATAAAAATTTATAAATTCTCCAAACAAAAATACACTCTAAAATCAAAAGTATTTCAAATCCGAAAAATATAACAATTTTCTGTATAAATAGGGAATATATGCTCTTCTTATCAGAAACCCCATGATAATATAATTTCTACTATGTATAAAGATGGATAATTATTTCCACATAGATTAATATAATGATACCCATATATATATATAAGAGTTTATATATCTTGGAAATTTTAAATATTCAGTTTTTTTATTAAATAATATGTTATGAAAACTAAATGTATTTCGTCTTATTCTATGGTAGTGGCATAATATCTACCTTTAACTCTTATCTTATTCTATGGAATATTCCTAAGAATATTGGGAAATTATTTTTCCTTGTGATTCAGGTTCTTAATGTTAAAACACAAAATATTATAGTCTTATTACAAAACATTATGTTCCCATGTCTAAGGGCCTTTCTCACAACACATGAAGAAAATTACCATTTCTATCAATAAATAAGCATGTTATTTATTTCTATAATTATAACACAAGGGATGTTCCATCACCCCCTTATTTTCAGGCAACTCACTTATTTTTTCTTGGTGATTAGTTTTCCACTCCTTATTTTTATTTCCATTGATAAAATATTACATTGGGAATTATTTCATTATCCCCATAGAACAATATATGATATCATAATTTCATGAAAAAGTGTGCCGGTCATGTTTGATTCATTGGATTTTCTTATCCCCGTTAATGAAATGTTCAATATTAAAATTTAGATTATATACATATAATATATCATTATTCTATAATCATGTAATGATTTCTTCATTATGATTAACACGGTCCCCTTCCCTTTATCAAATATTTATTAATTTACATTTAAAATCATCTTTTTTCTCATAAGGAATGTATTTTTTGATGAATATATCCATAACAATCATCCATTTCACCTTATATCCCTTATTATTCCTTTTTTATTTTAACCACATACCACAATTCATCAATATCATCCTTTAAATAATAAACTAATAAATAACCATCTCTCTTTCATTTAAAATCTATAAAAATCATTTCTAGAGACTTGATCCACTATTATAATATCCATGGATTTGTAGTTCCATTAAAGGAATAAGGTTTATAATGTTTGGAGTTACCCTGGATAAACTAATAATTCTATGTGGAAATACATTATTCCCTATGGGAATGGTTATTGGTGAAAACTAGAGTAATCTATTCTAAAAAATTCATAATATTCTCATCTTCATTATTATTCTTGTTAAATTTAACATCAGGGATATCCCTATAATGATTATGCTTGTTCGAACGTTTCCTATTCATTCCACTATTTTAAATTTTTTAACAATTACATAACCCTAATTAGATCGTAACATTATTAATCAGCATGTATAACTTTGTAACTAGTAAAACACTTCACATAAATTAAAATTTTATAAAAATATAGTCATAAAATCATATGATTCAATTATTTGTTTATTTTTTTAAATAATTAATACTATATTCAAATATTATATAATATTTTTTAATTAAAATTTTAATTAACTCAATAATGTCCCTTGGTTTTCTTAATTTGGGTTCAGAGTAATGACACACTAACTATTCACTAAAATGATGGTCAATATATAATCGACCAACTCATTACAGGTTTATTACCCAAAAATGAATAAGTGAAAAACCAAATACACTAGTAGTATTCAAACAAGGCTGTATTTCTTAAAAAAAATTATCACTCTAATAACAAAACATTTTTATGTCATCTTATAAATAGAATTATGCATAAAGTTATACATATGGCCATATTCCAAATTTACGTTCTCTTATATCTAGATACCATGGTTTTTGATAAATTTTATCTAATAACAACTATAATTCACAACAATCTTATATACCAAATCAAGTATTCAAATTATTACATTCATTCTAGATACAATGTATCACAACCCATCTGACTAAATAGTTTATTAGTCTTAGAAAACTACATACATACTTAATTATGAAATTACATCAAAAACCATAAAAATATATATTTTATTTTCTTTGGGAACATTAATATTTCCAATATCATATAATTAAATATCAATAATGAAATACTTCCC
Source organism: Viscum album (assembly GCA_963277665.1). NCBI lineage: Eukaryota > Viridiplantae > Streptophyta > Magnoliopsida > Santalales > Viscaceae > Viscum > Viscum album. Next base: position 901,086,382 of record OY728138.1, read on the forward strand.
AAATTTCTAGAGAAATGATACATATGAAGGCGTAATCTAATATTTTCATTAAGGGTTTGCATCTTGTTAAATCTTACACAAAAAATATAAGAAATGAATAATCTTATTGGAACAAATGATGATCACATAATTCCATATATATTATCACAAAATCATGAATCATTTTTCTGGATAACACTACTATTCAAATAATCATTGAAAAATCAACAATTGATTGAATAATAATAGAATTCTTAATTCCATACATCTTAAAATTTTCATCAGGGCTTCAATCCAGGACATCAAAATAAATGTGAAAGGCCTAGTAGAAATACCCAACCATTTTTTGTTTTGAGACCAACCAATCCTTTGTGTGGCTCTATATTCATGTACCCACCAATTAACTTAATAATCAACTTAAATTCATCATATTAATAAATAGTAATACATAATTAAATATAGTTAAGAATAATTTTTTTTTGTATTAGAATAACTATCATAGGAAATATTTACACATTTCCATTAAAATGTATCTTAAGTAATCAAGAGAAATAAGATGTAATTTATCATTAGAGTATATCCCCAATTTCTTATAACATTTATCAAAGGATATTATCATGGATGAATATTCCTTAAAAAAATCATTATAAAATTTCATGAGGAAAATATCTTTTTAACTTTGAAATACCATATTGATTGTTTAGTATTTTTTCAAATATTAAGAATAATTATACATTAAAGGAAAATATTTAATAATGTTAATTTATCTTCAATAAATTCTATTGAAAGATTAAAATGATATTACATTCATTCTCTATATGTTAAAACCTAGATTCCCTTCACATTTTCAATAAAAGTTAAAACTATGTCGTTGTCAATAAAAAATCAATATTCTATTTAACCAATTTTATAAAAAGTAAAAATAGGTAAAAATTTTATTAATAAATAATTGTATAAATGTAAAAAGGAAATTATGGACCATAGAGAAAATATTCCATAATGATTATAAACAATAAAAGTAAATTTTAAATAAAAATTTATTTTAGTATCATGAGTACATAATGAGAGGATATAAAAATGGAGGTATAACTTTTAGACATTAAAATAGACAAAACAAATTGATTGTTTTTAAGATAGGGTGATCATATTATTCCCCCAAAAGATAAATAAACAAAAAAATCCCAAATAATGATGAAATTTTGAAACAAACACATTCCTCATGTATGAATTCATTCATATGTATTTGAAAATACTAAATAATTAATATAGATTTATTATAAATAAATTTTATAAAAATAATCTTATATACCATACAATAAATTATTTACTTTTATCATTTTATCACACCCATTGATAAAAATTATTTGTTTAAATCACTATTATAAGAGATAACTGTTTCGTTTTTCATGTATATTTTATTTCGATAGTTACGGGGGTTTTATATTGACCATGTTTAATTGATATACTTTTATATATATATATTATATGAATATATATATTATAATCCATAAATTATAGAGATTTAAAACATAAATACGTTATTCATGGAGATAGTATGTTGTATGTATGACTAAATGCTGTATTAAAATTCTTGACTGATTGAATGATAGAAAGATAAATAAAAATAAGAATTATCGAACCATTATTGTTTCATGTATTTTGTAAATTTTTTTAAATATATCCTATTTACAATGCATCAAAATAAGAAAATAAAAATGTATCACACTACTCTCTAGAGGTGGTAGTCCACACGTACACAAAAGTGATGATATCATTTTTCATTTGATGAAAATGGTGGTGGATAATGGTGATTTTATAATTATAAAAAAATGTATTATTCTAAATTTAAAAAAAAATTGCTTATATTAAAAAAGAAACTTATATAGTGGATTAAAATGTATATGTAAAACTATTGTTATTTGATTAAAGTGTTTATATCTTGTTTAACAAAAAAATTAGATTGCTTTTTTAGGACACTAGGGTTGGTATTTTGGGAATTCATTAACATCTATAACCAGGATAAGAATGTTGTGGATTGATTTTTGTATGGTTTTTTATATGATATAGATCAATGTGGTTATAAAAAATAGAGAATGGGTTCTTTTTATAAAAAATGGAAAGGACACCCCTGTAATTTCTAAAAACAAATAAATTTAACTATGCAATTATAAAAAAGTATTTTAATTTATTTATATTTGATTCAAACTATTATATATTTTTTATAAAAACATTAACATAAATTTAGGTAGGTTTTTATGTCCTTGTAATAATTATCTATTTGTTTTCCCCTAATACAATCTATTTTAATATTAATAGAGTAATGGATTTTTATATTAAAGTATCCAATTTTTCTTATAAATTAAAAATAACATCCTTAATGGAAAATGGTTGATTTCTTTGAAAAATTACCATCATATTTTTATATTTGATTATTTTTATAATTTTTATATTATTTAACTATTTTTTTATATAAAATAATTAATATGAATTTTGGGAATATCAATTTATTTTTACATTTAAAAAATATTTTGATTTATGAATTTATATATAAACCATTAATAAATCCATAATATGTGATAGTTATCTATAAAATTCCTAGGACACAATAACTCACTAAAAAAATTAATTTTAGTCTCTTTAATTTCACTGAATTTAATTTTCATTATCTTCAATATCATTGTGTCAATGATGTGAAGGAATTTAATGTAATTATATAACCTATAAAATATTAAAAAAACATACGATATAAAAAAGGCACTTTTAAAATAACCTTTTATATCTAAACATAATTGTTTTCTATCTCTATTACAAAATATTACATTTATTAATATAAAAAAAGTGTCCTTTCTCCCTATATATTTTTCATAAACATTATAAAAGTAAATAAAAAATAAATATTTCCTCATTTGACCCAAAATTAAAATGTCAAATATTTTAGGATTGAAATAAATTCATTAAACACATTTCAGAAAAAATTGGAATCATTTTATCTGTATAATCAAGTTAAATAAATTTTTGAAAAATAAAATTTAGCAATGATAATTTATCATTTTACAATAGTAAATTTATTATTAGACCAAAAATAAAAGAGTCCTTATAAACCCCTTAAAAAATTCTTATTAAATTTTTTTAACCAATTTCCTAAAATCTAATTTCTATAATGTGATAAAATTATTTTTAATAAAATAATTCGAAAGGAATAAAATTTATCTTTTAGGAAAATACCAAGTATTAATGTAGAAAAGAGCATTTCCATTAAATGAAGTAATAAATTGGTTTTTAAGAATTATTTTGAGTAAATAATTGAACAACTATTAGTTTTATACTTTCAGATAATGTAAATATTTAAGGACATCTGTCATCAATTCCATTATATTAAAAGACAAAAAATAATTTTTACATTGAATAAAAAATCTATAATCTTTCATTAAAGTCAATAATTTACTAAAATAATCCAAATAATAATTTTAAATTGTTTATTAAACTATATGAAATTATTTTTTTCAAAAACCTCTCATCTAATTCTATAAATGAATGTGTTTGTGATATTTTAATGTTTCACCCTCTTATTTTAAACCAATATGACCTCTTCTGTAAAAGTAAAAATATAATCTGTGGTTAATATTAATAATGATAAAATTTTATGTTTTCACTGTTACATTATATCTATTATTTTGACTAAAAATAAAGATTGTATTTTATCGAATTCAATCTATATAACTAGTATACAATATCTTATGATAAAAATGAAAAATACAGTGAAAAATATTTGTTTGGAATAATCATTTTGGTCTCCAAAAATGAAATTATACCAAACTCATGTGTAAATTTGATTAACATTTATATAATTATATAATTTTTATCTAAATCTGTCTTACTTAAATTTTTATAAACATCAATTAGTTATCATACATTTTCAATTATCATATTTATACTTGTTAAAAAATATATATTTTTCACAATTCACGGAAAAAACAGTCTTTAATGAAAAACAGAAAAAAAATTACCCTAAGATAAATATGATTTTATAATTTATAAAATCATATCATTTTCTATAAATAAAATTTATCAATCTTTTAAAAATTTAAACATTTTCTCACCAAAGTAAAAAAAACCATCTTTGGTGAAAATATACTTTAGAAGAATAATATTATTTTACCAAAAAATTGATTACATATATATATATATATTATTTATCTAAAACCATATAAATACTTTCAAATTTTTTTATTACTATTCATATTACCAATCTTTGCAACTATCTTATAATAGTCATGTTTAAATAATAATATTTTAATAGTATATCAAGGATCATTTTACCTTGGTGTTGTCTGTAGTCAAAAATATACATAATTAATTTAATTTAAATATAAATATATATTAAAATACAAGGGTGTAACATTTTCTATCAAATTATTGGTGAATTTATCACTCATATGTATGTCTAGACTATCACCTCCATGTAGTGACATGATTCACTTTCTATAACCATCATTCATAGTTTTATATTTAGATATATTTTTTATATATATTTATCATATTATTAATACATTAATTATTTTATAAAGGATAATTATTATTAAAAATTATTTTTTTCCATCCATTTAAAAAATAAAAACACCACATATATGTATGTATAGACTATCATCTCTATAGAGTAATGTAATCCATTCTCATCACCGCTTAATAAATACTGATATAACTATTTATATAATGGTTAAATATATTACATATAACATGATTAAGATTATATACATGAGGTAATTGTGATTAAAGTGAAATGACAAAATTATTCAAACTGAAACATTCATGAAAAATAATAGAGGTAACCCATAAATTTTGTTATTTCAATAATTGAGAATTAATAAACAAGTGTTAAAATGATCTAAGTTGACCATAAAATGGATTATAAGTATAAATATTGATATGAAATAGAGTTATAATATATTTAAATCTATTGTAAATAATTGTAGAGTTTTTAAATATTTGGGAAGATCTAATAGTAAGGATATTATGTAAAGATATTACTTATTACTAACATTATTTATGGCCAAATTATTAATAGTGAAATTTTATTATCCATAACTAACAAGTCTAATTAATTTTATTACCCTCCTATTATTTCAATGTGTCAATATTTTCCCAAAATTTTCCTATATTGGAGTTCTTAAGAGACCAGACTAATTTTTTTTACAAAAAAATGAGTTTTTTTAGTCTTAAATAGAGAATGTTTATCTTCTATATCTAAATATTATTGAAAATGTTTTGAGAAATATTTTACCATTCCAAAATTTTAAATAAATTTATTTTTACCATTTTTTTATTCCCATAATTGTTTTGAAAATGATTCTTCCATTTAATTTCCCAATGTGATAATCTTTCCTGTAAACTAGAAAATGTGAAATGATTTTTTTTCATCCACATTTTGTGTGTATTTTCTTGCTACTGTGAATCCCCTTCTTAGTTATTCTTTCTTTACTAATATCCATATATTCTATCAAAGAAATTTTTTCATTTTAAATTTTTATGATTTATATATTTTATATAAGTTATTTCAAAATGAAATGGATATTTTAATCAATAAATTTTCAAGTGATATTTTAATTATAGTTGTATCTATAATAAAATAATTTATGTTTTTTTTGAATTACTTGGAATATGATCCACTGTTACCATATCTATTCATTCTTCAGGTAGAAATTAATTCTGATGATGAAATATTCACGAATCCTTTTTAACTTTCTATGAGCAAATCGATAATGAAATGATAATTTTATCATTAACTTTTTTTAATAAATGTCAATGGTTTTTTATTGTGTGATGATTGGATCTCTAATATATCTCAAATGCACTGGGTATTGATTATTGTTTTATGAACTCAATGTGTACACGAGATATTTTAACATGCATAAACTATATTACATTGAAGGATAACCAAATCCTATAAGAAGGTGCATGTGATGTTATATAAATCCTAAATGTGGTTATACATGAGTTTATGCCTATCCTCAACCAGGAAAATGATTTATTATCCAAATTAAAATAAAATTATTAAATAATATTTTATTATATTAGACATAAGTATTTGATTATTATTATTATACAACATATGATTCCTGTCTTTTATATAATTATCTGATGTAAATTTTTTTTCTCTCTTCGATTATATTGATCAATTAAATTTTGATTTCTATATTCTATGTATCCTAGATTTATGTAAAACCTATGATTCTATGATTTTTTAATGGATTTAAAAGGTTATTATCATGTAATCAAACAATTATACTCAATATATGCTTTTTTATTGTCATTGATTGATTAATCCATTATTTTCCCTTACGGGGAATACATTATTTATGTGTATTATGTTTATATTTCCCGAATATTTAATAAATTGTTTTAAGTATGATCTGTTTAAAATATGTTCTAATGGTAAAAAACAAACTAATAGATTATATGAACCATATATGAAATTGTTTATTCTGTATTAGATTTTCAAAATACACAAATCCATTATGATTTTTTGTGGGTTATAATGATATCTAATAATAATTTTTAAAAAACACTCTATTTTTCATATGTAATGTATTGGTCATATGAATTTGTATAAGAGAAAGTATTTGTTATTTTTTGTAAAATATTATGATAAAAAGTTATTGAACCAACATAGTATAACCCAATTTATGGGAAAATTTATTAGGTTTTGGAAAAAAATGAGTGTTGTTTTTCTAGAAAATATATTCATATTTGGATAATATTTACTTCATGTGGATGTAGAATATATACAATGTGGGGAAAAAACTCTAAATGTGTATGACTATATATTAACTCAATAATCACTACTTTATGATGAGTGGACATAATACTACACAAATTTATTGACACTCCCAATGAATATTATTTGGTAAATTTACATATTCATAATTATAAAAAATAAATATTTCCAATAGATGGTGACTTAGGATAAATTTAAGGTGTCATGGATTGAGAAAAATAAGTTTATATTTAGACATCATTTAAATTCTTTTAATTATTATATGATTTCATACAATAATTATTGTCGCTTATATAATTATTTTTTCATTTATTCAATGGATCGAATGAGAAGGATCATTGTAAACACAGAATGATTTGGAAAATGAAATTATTTTCCTTTGTAGAAACTGAATGTTATTGGAGTTGTAGTGAAAAATACTTTTTTTCTTATATATATCTCTCAATAAATGAATCAATCTATGATTCAAAATGAATGAGAGAGGAAACCACATACTATTCATTATTTCATGAGGAAATATCAACTTTCTTTTAGTCGGTTTATTGGTCTAGCAATTATTGAGAAATAGATTCATTAATCTTAATAGAAAATTTCCATTATCTAGTCCCCATAGCTTTGAAGGATAATTTAGCTATATTTATATTTAAAGGTGATTTACATCTATGGTGGTATCATATGAATAATATGATGAAATTGGATGAAATTTTCCCTATAGAGTATGATATTATATTTTGGATCCTTCCAATATAAACCTTCCCTATATTATTTTTATGAAAATAAATATGGTGTCTTTCCAAATAAAGAAAAATGAAAATGAATTCATTGGTACCTAAATGAATAATATTATAATAATTATGATGTATTATTATAGTATTTTCATTGAACCATATATTAATATTGAATAATTATTCATTTGATTAAAATCTTGTTTTCATAGGGTGTTATCCATTAAAAAATAAATTATGTATGAAAAAATCATCAGACATGTTATCAAGGTTGAATGGGGGATTTGGGTCATCCATAAATTTCTTCTTATTGATAATTAAAGAATTATGGAAAACATAGGAAATTATAATAACAAATATTATGGAAGGAATAGTATGACACTTACTTTATGTTATATATCTGGAAGGAAACATAAAAGAAAGTGTTTTATGAGGATAACTAAGTGCATTATGCGTTGAATGGAAATTCATCAGGTAATCCAAATCCACTATAATGGGAAGAATCTATCTAATGACATAAATGGGAATAACTTTCCCAAAGATGCGCCAAAAATACTATAGTGTTTCAAATATAATAAGAATAGGAATTTTGTAAACAAATACAAGAATATAAGGGATAACGTTGAAGATAAACATCATCAGCCCCATAATCCTAGATACAAAGTTAAATCCCATGTGACCAAAATTTTTAAAATAGGTTAAAATATTTATGATTTGGATGGTAAAATTACAATAAAAATTGAGATTAATAATGTATTATATAATTCTAGTTCTATGTACTTTTATATTTATAATTAATTTAATAAGGGGTTAACATTACCACCACAATGATTAGGTATTGAATTTCATTAAACACACCTAACAAAAAAATTTCAATATCTCAAGACAATTCTTTTTTCCTAAAGGATTTTTTTAAGAATTTGTTTCATCTAAGTATTATTATTACCCATCTTGTTGAATTTTATCTGATTTTGTTCGAGTATTTCATGTATTTATATATATCACATCCAAATTGTCGAGGAAGGGAATAAATATTTGATATTTGAAAACAACATATGATTAACTATTGTTGTGACAAAAAATATGTTCATTAAATTGAATATACATCCATATCATGGGTCTTGGTTACTTTTCAAAGAGGTAAATTAAATAAAATTATACATGATAACACAATGTTGAATATATTATTATTTTACTAGATTTTTATTGTTAAATTTTCAAAACAGTTTCTTAGTTTTCCTTAGAATCATGATTTTTAATTTAAAATAGAACACATGCTTGGTGCCTCATAAATTTCTAATTATCTATATAAAATGGACCCAATTGATTTTTTGGGATTGAACAGGGAACTCAAGGTGGATCCTATTAAGAGATTTATTTTTCCAAGTGCATTGCCAATGGGTTCATCTATATTTTTTTAATATGAATATAGATAGATTAATGAATCTATGTATTGATTTTATAAAACATAACAAGATAAAAATCATGATTTTTTGTCACCTACCCCAAATTGAAGATTTTTTTGTCATATTGATGATCTAATTGTTTTTTGATGATTTATCTTAAAAAATGATAGTATCAATTGAGGGTTAATAGATATGATGACCCCAATATATCCTTCCATTCATGGTATATACACTATGAATATAATGTTATAGAATTTTGTCCAAATAATTCCACATAAATATTCATAAATTTAATGAATAATATTTTTATATATTACATTGATAATGTTTTATTATTCTTTATAGATGATAATATAATGTATTCAATGATAAATGAAATTATGATCACTTGAGCATCAAACTGTTGTCCCTAAGGAAGGATTATCTATATTGAGAATTTATTTGGTGAGATGTTTAGATACATACATTTTCATTTTTTTATCGTATAATTTCACTAGAGACTAAATTAATTGATCCATCAGAGATAGTGGTTCTTGATCATTGGATAAAAAAACACTATGAATGGATTCATTTTTCTCTCGAAATAGCCGGATATTATTGATTATTTCTGAATGATTTATCATGGATAATTACTGTTATAATATTTTTAACCATTAAGGTGTTCATTTTTATTTTGAGTGGTGAATGTTATGAAATTTTAATGAAACAGAAGAGAATATTGTTGGGTGAAACAATTCTCACACTACCCTATATTGGGTAAGGTGTTTTGATTTAAATAGTGGAATTAAAAAATGACTCATATATTATTTATTATAAATAATTATATTCTGATAGAATATGTATCATTCCAATTCTTGGTTCATGATCAAAATTTTATAGCTCATGATTTGGAGATGGTGGTGGATATTTTTTAACTAATGATGTGAAGGTGTTATTTTAATGGATAAATTTGAGGCATATATAATATATTTAAAATAATAAATTATATATTCATCTAGATGAAATAGAAAATAATCTATGTTGTAAGGATATTAATTAAAAAAATTTATTCATACTTAACAAATTTTTGTCATATTAATGTGAAAAATGTATATGATTTCTCAAGATGAAAGGATAACTTATCTATTACGAAAATAAATAAAATATATATTATTTAGGTATTTTTAAAGTATAGAAGATGAAATTGTAATTAAATGGTATAATATAATATCTTTATAAGGTGAGTGTTCAATCATCTACAAATAAAATGATTAATGTAGAACAAAGGTAAGAAGTAAAACTGTAATATAAGGTATGATATATTATATATTTCAACGATGATTTTAATTGAATAATAATTAACAAGAAAAGTGTTTGTGTCCCATAAATATGATAATTGAGTAAAGTTGATTTTTTGAATCTCATATCCCATCATTCTCTATTAATCAAAGAGTATAAATATGTATAGAGATATGAAATTGTAGGCATGGTGGGACAATATAAAGAGTGATATTAGAGAGTATATAACTCTATGAATTTATTTTCAGCATTTTAATGTACTGATATAAATTTATAAGGATATATTATAACCCTTACTCATACCATTATAGAAATAGGAGAAGAACAATATTTATTTTTTCATCCAACTCAAAAAAATATCTAATTGTCATAATGCTATTTGGGTTTTATTCAATCACATTATGAAGTATACATAATTAATTTCAACCTGATATGATTTCCATAATGATAATATTTATTTATAATCATTAATAAAGTAGTTTGGTTTCAGGGAGAGCACATTGTGTTGTATCTAATCGGGATCAAAGGTTTGCATCAATGTTATGTAGAAGTACTCACCAGATTTGGATATAGAGTATTATTTTAGTATTTCTTATCAACATCATATAAATGGTAAGCATTAGTAGGACATTCAAACCCTGTATGATGTCTTGATACACTTTTATATTAATATCATTTGTGGTAGGTTTCAACACCATCTTATAGTCTATTTCACATAAAACAATAAATTTTCACTTGGGAAGTCAATTGAATCCTTATGAAGATCTCTTTGGAATGAACTAAAATATATGACATGCTAGCATGATATTTTAGGAACAATGATATTGGTACATTTTCTAGTTGGAGAAATAAATGTAACAGTTCAAACAATTTAATAGTAAATTTTGGAAACGTAGAGTCAAAATAAAAGTTATACTATCCATCATTAGTGAGATCTCAAATTCGTTGATGGTGAGAAGGTATTCTTGTCCGATTCCCCATGGAACAAGGTAATAATATTTGATAAAAGATAAAAATCTGACTTATTTATTATTTTCCTTTTGATATTCCAAATCAGATTACGTTATATAATTATTGATTGGCTCTCCAAAGAAACCACTATCATATTCATGATGTATTCCAAATATATAACATAAAAAATTATATATATATCCCTTCACATGTAATGAAAATAGTAATTTTAACAATAGATAATAGTCTTTCCTATGAATAATGACTAGTAGATATAATGTATAACATAACCAATCTTCTATTAAACAATAGTGATCACCTTTTTAAAGTTATTTTTAGGATTCCAATATTCTAGGAAGCTATATGGAAAATGGAGAATGTGATGAAGCATAGATATATTCATTTTTAAAATATTAGAGTGATTGAATTTAGAAGTATAAATTAATTTTGGGTGGTATAATGTAACAACCTATGAATTTATATGTATTTCCATTGAAATAAAATAATGTTATTTGATTAAATGCTTTTCATGCAACCTCATCAATAAATGAAACATGATATAATATACCATTATAATGAGACATTAAATTGGTTGGTATGAGAAGAAATAAAGAAAAATAGACCAAAATTAAAATATTCTAATAATAAATATTTATTTATTAGATCATAATAAATAATAATTACATTTCCAAACAATGAATATTATGATTCATAAATATATTCTCTTGATAAACGGGTTTTATTTCATTTTCCACTTTAATATGAAAATTAATTTATATCATGTTATTAAATTTTCTTCTAGATTCTTTATATAATTTTAGAAATAATAATATCAATTTTATCGTAGGTTGATGTTTTATTTTTATTATAAAATCATTTATCTATTAGCGAAAAGTGAAAAAAAAAATTTGTTGTTACAATTTAATTTATTTTTAATAAATAAATGAAATTAGAAGTACTGTTATGTTGCAAATTTTTATTAAACTGAAATTATTATTCTTTATCTATAAATAATATAATCAATTATATTGAATGTAAAAGTATTATTTATTTTGGTATAAGTTCATTTTTGGTCTTAAAAATTTATATTTTTAAAAATTGTATTAATGCACACCAGGTATTTTCTTATTAATAAAGTAATTTATCTCTATTGATTAATGGTTCAATGGAATTAAAATATTAAATATTTAGTAATATAATTTAATAGTAATTTTTTGGTTTCTATAAAGAAATGAATAGATGTTAAAAAAATATCATAAAAATAAAATATTTAAAAAATGCATTTTTTTGTGTTTTGGGAACTTAAATAACATTATGTTATAAATAATATAGAAATTTCATATGAATTTTAATAAATATATTGAATCTAAAGAATTAATATACTCTCTTATATGGCCATTAGAATTTTTTGTCATAATTAATCGTATAAAATAGTAATAAATATTAACACCGTTAAAGTTGAGATGGCTTTACCTAGGGTTAAACAAATAAATAAGTTTAGTAATACCACAAAGTCATCTAAATAATATTTTTCTCATGTATTTCAATCATATCGTGTCATTATTTCAATTTCATGTCCAATTGGCACCTCTTTAACATGAATTTTACCTTATATTATTGAAATATTTTCTATAACTTTATGTGTCTCCCTCCCATCACATATAAATGGGTACCTCTTTCAGTTCACTTTCTTAATAATTTCATCCTTATATATAAAAATGAATTATTATGAACTGTATTATATTATTTACATTGATCCTTGATCATTTATTCTTCTTCTAACAGTAATCATTCAAGGATAAATGTGTAATCCACAAGAGGATTCTCAAAGAAGAGGTAAAAAGCCAATATATCTACATTTTATTTATTATTCCAACATATATATAGATATTTTATCCATAAATTAATTATTAATATAGTATAAAAAAATAAAAAAATATTTAAATAATATGACCTCAAAACCATTTCCGACTTCTTCACCATTAAAAGAGAACTGAAGGAATCACTCTTTCATATGTTTAGACTATCACCTCCAAAAAGAGATGTCACTAATTTTCAATCATCATCTTCGTTGTTGGTTATATTAAAGTAATAAGTAAATATATACAATAGATTATATAAACTGATTCATTAATGGTGAATTTGTTTTACCATTATATTATTTCATCCATCAATAATTGGAAAACACAACTCATGTGTATATATGAATTAACATCTCCATGAATTGAAGTAATTAATTTTCATCATCATGTTATACAGATGGATATAAAAAAGCGTATAATGATTAAATAATATAAATATAAATATATTAATTTTTCATATATGATGGAACCATGGTTATATTTCATGGACTCTAACATCCAAACCAAAACATTGATTAAAACAATGTTTCAAGATTTGAAACGACAATTTTACTAAAGAATTATTAATAAATGGGGTTTTAAATTTTATATGTGGATAATATAAGGTATTATAAGTACGATTATGGTTCTAGTATAACATTATAATAAATTATAATTTATTATACAGGTGGATATTGAACTTATAAAGTAGGCCAATATTGAGGTATGGGTTTTATATGACAATCAAACTTTTAATCGTGATTGTTTGTGGTTAAATTTGAAATGAAAAATTATTTGATCTATATAACCTAATTATTTTATCATTTCCTATTGTATTATTATATCTTGATATCAAAATGTTTCTTTTAATTTTTCTTTATTTATGTACTCTAGATATATATAAATATAATGTTTTATTATGGAGAATAGGCATTATTTGTCTCTTTAGTTTATACATTCTTTCATAAAAATTCTAATTTCTTGAATTTTAAGGGGAATGTTTTTACAATTATATAATGATTTTATAAATTCATTTCTACCCAAATTTCAAATTCTATAAAACTTTTAAATATGAATTTCCAAATAATTTTCCAAATGGGTTAATTTTATCCCTTTTCTAAAAATGTGAAAGGATTTTTGGTTTTAACAAAAATTATCAGAACATTTTCTCCAACTATCATGACTTCAATTTTATTTAAATTTTATTTTATATGATTCCAGGGTTGTATGAAAAATAAATTTTCTCTTCACTACATAGTAAACTTTAATATTTAAAAATAAGTGATTTAAAAATTACTTTTGTATTTGTTTCATTAAAGGTTGTAGTGATCCTTTATTGTTACTTTCATCAATAAAAAAATAATTTTATGTTTCTAATACATTCCTAATGAAATTATATAATGTTACAACCATGATTCATTCTCTGGATAGTAATTTTTTATGATTACGAAATATCTATGTAAACATTTCACTTTTTCAGGTTTTAATCTATGATGAAATGATAAATATTTACATAATCTTACAACCTGATTATAAATGGATTACATTTCTATGATGGGATGTCCAATATATTCCTTTAATGAATTCCAAAAAAAATTACTGTTTTATGAGCTCAAATGGAAGAAAGAAAGTTATACAAATACTACAATAGGATAAATTATAGGTTCTAACATTCTAAATGATGCTTCCTGAAAGGATATTTGAATTCCAAAAAAATTGTACATTGTAGGTTATCAAAAACATGGAGTACGTAGATGGGTGGATATTCCCATAATGACATATGATTAATTTATTAGTGGGAATCCTAACAAATTATTTTCATTATTTTGAATACTACACACTTTATTCCACTCATTTATGAAATGATATTATTACAATGGTATGCTCCGTAAGATTATGTTCCTTGATTCTATTACTATTCACATGTTATATATGGCCAAGAATTTTTTTATTCCTCATTATTATAAGTTTTTTTGAATATGAATTTCAAATTCTAAAATCATTTTCTAAAAAAATATTATCATAAATAAAATCTCTTAATTATACCCCTATTAATCATTTGTTCTCACTATTAATTATAAATCCTTTTTCAATGATATAAAGAATTTCTGCTGATGTTCTAATGACCAAATAACAACTGAGTGAGGGGGGGTTGAATCAGTAGTTCACATTTTATAAGATTCAAAACATTTAAATTCATAACACCTATAAAATTTTACGATTTCTATCCTTATCGGTTTTAGAAAATACTCATGCATATTAACGTAATAAATAACAAAAAATCAAACAAGATTTTCAAGGTTCTTCCTTTGTGTGAGAACCTACATCCTTCTCGTAGCCACTATCGTGGGTCTATGGAAATCGACTATTATGAAGAACTGAATAAAACCTCTACCATCTCACATTAGACACGTTATATATCCTAATAGAAATGATTATAATGACTCTTGTCAGTTTACAATTTTTGTTGTAAATATAATTTATCCAATCAAAAGAACAAAGAAAATGTTGAAATTGCATAATAAATGCTCGGTCTGAATCCTTTGACTGTTTTAGATGGATATTATTCACTCAATCTGATGAGGTTGGATCCTAAATTTCTCAAAATAATGATTCGTCATTCAAGATCTGATTTATTTCATTACAATGGTGCTAGATGCTGTATCAAATTTCATTCAATATATTGATATGAGAATCTAGATCCAATTTCATTCAACATAATGATGCTGGATTCTGGATCCGATTTCATTCAAAACAATGTTGATGGCTACTAGATCAGATTTAGTTTAATACAATTATGAAGAAAACTAAATTTGTAAAAATGAAAAACTGTTCTAGATTGATCAAAAACATTATCCATTAATCAAATTGAATCTTTCACATAAATTCTCCAATGATACACCATTGACATGTATATAAAAATTTGTTAATTAGAAAATGATATGAGAAGGTATTTATTAGAAATATGGGAATATCAACAATCTAAACAGTTCTCACATTTAAATCATAAACTTTGACTTCCACAATCCTATTATTCATCCTCTAGGATTCTAAAAAATTTGAATTATGAGTTTGAAATCTTGAAATTTAGATTGTAATCATATCAGGAAAAATAAAATTCAATTTTAACTCATTATGATTTTTTTTTCAATCACAACTCATTTCAATATTTTTTAATATACCTAGATAATATTTTCAGTATTCATTCCACTTTCCTTATTGTTCTTATAAAAATGGGTGCAATAATTTTATAAGTGTCTAATAGAAAATTGGAATCTATAGTAAATGATATCCATATCTTTCTCTCATCAAGAATTATTTATAAAAATAATATTTTTGGATAATATTTTTGTAGAATTGTGGTGTTGATATTCTGGAATTGTTTTTCGTAGAATTATGATGCACATTTTATAGAAATTATTTTTGGAGGATTATGGTGCTGATTTATTGGATCTGGTTTTTTGTAGGATTTTGGCTATGATTTTATGGATCTGATTTTAGAATGATTCTGGTGATGATTTTCTGGATATAATTTTTATAGAATTTTGGTCCCGATTAACTAGATCTGATTTTTGAAAGATATTTTTACTAATTTTTTATGACGATTATTTTGTAGGATTCTTGAACAAATTATACTCAATACAATTTAAATACCATTAAAAAATAATTATTATAATGATAAAATTCTACATTTCTTCCAGCTTCTAAACAATTTGTTTAAAGGATTTTATCTTGAATGTTATTATCATTATAGAGGTCTTCTTGATCAGCAAGTAATTAACTGATTCTATTTTATAAAATATGAAAACATTCAAACTCTTAACTTCACATTCATTATTCAAAAATATTCAGCAACATAATTATTTCTTTGATTGAAGTAAATATCTAGAATTCAATAAATTATGACCTTGAATCTTTTTGATCAAAATCAAAAAAATCAAAAACATTTTAATTCAAAAAGGTTAATTGTCAACAAATAAAAAAAATTTCCTTAAAAAAATTTATTAAAAAGGTATTTCAATTTCCCAATTTTGATTTGTTGAAACCCATTTTTAACAAAATTTTCTAATTCTATAAATTTTCCATAACATAATTTGTTTTTACAACTTAGGTTTTTTGAATTTCATCAAAAAATAACCTTTCTCAAAAGAGAGTATTTACACCACACTTCTAGATAAAGTAATGTTTTTGAAGGAATTCCATCCCTCGTGGGATAGAAATTTTTTTTACCATGTAATGATAATCTCTCCCAACTTTTTTCACACATTATGTTTATCTCACCCATTATTTTTTTTTCTCCCATTAGTTATCTCTAATATTTATTTTTCCCTCCCCCATTTTATGATTTCCAAGACTTCAGATTCATAATATAAAGATATGAAAAAACATCTTACAAATAATAAAGGTGTTTCTTTCTCTACACCATTATCAATATAATCCAACACACGATGGGGATATTAGTTATGAGATTTTGGAATACATTGGAGTCATATGAACATAATGTTTCAGCCTTAATCCCACAAACAGTTATTTCGAAAATGTTATTATATAGACATCATCAATCTGATATTTTGTCAAAATGTATTCCTGAAAAAATCCTCAAACAGAAAAATTATCTTTTATAATGTGAAATGGTATATCATTGTTCTTTGATCATGAATGTTTTACATGATTTTAAAAAATATCAATTTCACAATTATTATCATCAAGTAT
Source organism: Viscum album (assembly GCA_963277665.1). Taxonomy (NCBI): domain Eukaryota; kingdom Viridiplantae; phylum Streptophyta; class Magnoliopsida; order Santalales; family Viscaceae; genus Viscum; species Viscum album. The sequence goes on from OY728138.1 coordinate 901,104,050, forward strand.
CATCAATGCATTAAAAATATTTACATTCAAATCATCTTGATGAACTTTCATTCATATCATTTGATTACTCGCCTATGCATATCCAAAATATTCAGAGTCTTCAATTATTAGTGTTATTGGTCTTTTTTCTAAATATTCTAACTCACACAACATTAAATCCAGAAAAATGTTCCTCTATTGGTTTATTTTTTATCATTTCAATATCCAATATAATCAGCATCAGTATAACTCCGAAACATCATATCACAATTTCATTTTCTATAAAAAAACCCATTTTTAGTTGTTCATTTTAAATATATCAAAATCGTTTTTGCTGTGAACATATGTGATTATTTTTGATTTTTTTGAAACCTAGCTCACCAATTCATATCATAAACAATATCAGGCCTAGAAGATGAAAGGTAATGAAGTCATCGTATCAACTTCTGAACATTTTTTTAATTCACACTTATTCTAGATTTATCTTTTCTCAAAATTTTTCTCAATGTAATATGAGTTCAATATTATATGTATTCATCCATTTCGATCTTCTTTAACAATTTACTAGAATATTTCTATGGACATACAAAAATTTATTTTTCCTTCTGTTGAACTTGTAATCCCTTTATGAAAATTAATTCCCACAAAATATTAATTTCAAAATTCATATTCATTTCATCACAAAACTCTTCAAAAAACATTTCAACATCCCCATAAAAAAAATAATTCCATTTATATAAACAATTATAGTTTAATTTATATAATACACATATTTCATATAAAATTTGTTATTAACATTTCAATTGTAATAGATCATCATTCTCAGACAAGTGGTAATCCTAAAATTCCAAGGGCATGGAGCTTTTTTCTTCCGATTCAAAACATTATTCTGTTTGAAAACTTTTTTTCATCCTCATTAAGTAAAAAACCACATGTTTTCTTAATGTAAGCATCTTCCTCAATCTCACCATTTATGAAATATGAATTTTCATCCATTTGATAAGAAATATAAATTTTAATATAGGGACAATGAAAAAAACATTCTAATAGTTTTAATCTTGTAAATGGGGATACAAATTTATCAAAATTTACACCTTACACCAGTACATATCCTTTACAAAAAAAGTATTTATTTATTTATTTAATCTTCTCCATGTTCATTCAATTTTCTTTTCTATAAGCCCTCATGGTTCCGATATAATTTTAATTTTATGTCCTTGGAACAAGTTCCCCTATTTCATTCTTCTCAATATGATATAAATATTAATTCATAGAATCCACAGATATTTTATATTGAATAGCCTCTAAATTAGATTCTTGGTCCCCTTTTGAGATAAGTGATGTCTTAATTTCTAATCTCAGTATTATTCTGAACAAAAACAGAGCCTTATGATTTCCAATAATCTTTTTGGATTCAACATATCTTCATAAAGTATGAAATATAAAGTCTATATCCCAACTAGAATTTCTTCATCACATGATTCTCTTGAATCATGAAAAGAATGATTTGAATTACTTTCACTATCATTTAAAATCATCCATTTATCCTCCCTAACAATTTAAAAAACCTTTGTTAAGGAAATCTGAATTTAAATTACATTCACATCATATGATTTGATAAACATTGGTATAGGTTTGTTCCAACATTTTTAAAGACTCCCATTTGGTGAAAACCCTATGAATGTTCTTTACTCATATTTCTGTTCAATATTCCACAAATAATATTTTTTGATTTTAAGAAAACATGGTCTTCCAAAAACATTAATGTATTTCAATAATGGGTTTTTGGTAAACCACATATAATAAAGAGTCATGTTTTTTATGGTCTCAAGAAACATATATATTAAATATGTTCAAAAGTAATAATAGTTTATCTCCAAAAGAACCCAGGACATTTTTATTCTATTACCATATTTTTTTCCCATTTAAACCATGCTTCTATTCGTTGTTCTTTATACTCTATTTTATTATAGAGTATATGGAGAACTATACTCATGCTTGATACAATTCGTTCTTAGATAAACACAAACGATATTCTTTTTGAATTAGGTACCTTTGTCTTCTCTTACATTTTATATTGAAACCCCCAATTCATTCTCAACATCCATTCTATAGAGTTTGAAAATTTTAATATCTTCAATCTTTTGCTTCATAAATATGATTTTAATAATCCCATTAAAATCATCAATTAACAAGATAAAGTATAAATCCCAGTTTTTTATTTCTATCTCATCTACCCACAATTGTCTAAATGAATAAGTTCACATGGTCTGGGACATTGAATCTCAATTCTTTAATGTATTTTTTGTTTCTATTTCATTTCTTAAAAAAATTACAAAAACCATTATCTTTTCTTTTCAATTCTATTAATTATTTGACAAATTCAACTTTAGAATGTTTGTTCACACATTTCTTACCATGGTTCCAATGGCTTTGGTTCCAGAGTTTGTTTTAATATACCTATCATAAGTAACATTATTTATTGTGTTATATTATTTTCATGATATTACCTTGGTTCCTTTCTCCTTTTGTAATAACTTTTATATTTTTCATAATTTACATGATACAAAAATCCTGTCTAAAAAATAAATCATTTGAATTATCAAAATGTTAATTACACTAAGTAATGTTTTATCCCATAAACAAGTAAAAATTACTTTGAATTGAATTTTTCACATTCAATATCTTCAATTATAATTCCTATGATATTTAAGCAACTAAAATTCCCAAAATTAACTGCTACCCTGTCATTAAATTTAACATGTTTTATGAATTTTTATCACATATCTAATGTGATGAAAACCCACTATCAAGAAAACAAGGATTGTTCCTCTTACATGATTCCAATGTTGTCTCTATAACAAAATCTCTTTGAACAATTTTATTATTTAATCTCCCTTTCCATTTTTTACATAAATAATTTGTTTTGGATGTAGCGTCATATATCTTCAGGCATGATGACCCGACTGATCACATCTTCCAAAAACATTTTCTAGACATTAAAATTTAATATTTCTTGTTAAATAAATAATATCTTGAGTATTCACCTTTCCAACTATATGTGTGTTCTGAGAGTTTCTCATTCTTCTTTATGTATTACGTCCCCTTTTCACATGAGTTTTTTCAGTTGATATATGTTTTTAATGAAAATATTATTCTCAATGCCCATAGATTTGACAAAAACAACCATAGGCCTCAAATATTGATTTTCTATTCAAGAATATATTTCTATATAGAAACATTGTTGAGGTTGGTTACTTTTTTCAGCTCAGACATACTCCGGATGTGGACTATATATTTTTTTTACTGAGTTCTGCATCTATTGAATTGATATATTTCACACATATTTTCTCTACCCAAGCATTACCAACACATTTCTTTCCAAAACATAAAATGAAAGAGGAAAAAGATGAAAAGTTACATTTAGTATGAGAAGATTTCACCTGATCCCTTTAATGAGATTTCTCAGCAATTTAAAAGTATCAGCTTTTAATATTTTATATTTTTTAATTTTTTAATTCATTTTTCTCAGGGTATTTTTCTTTTTAAGAAGTTTTTATTACAAAATGTTAACATCTTCTTCATTATCATGCATATTTTTTCTATGATCTTCATACATATTTCAATGTTTAGTAATTATATGTATATAGCATGAACTTTTCTGAATGTGTTTATCCTGCTATTTGATAACATTATTTATTCCATCAGAAACTTCTTCATGATATTTATTCATTAATAAAATTGACTTCATGATAGATTTTATTTGATCGAGACATGAAATAAGATTGTTTCTGAGCTAGTTCTCTCTATAAGTTTCTCCACCTTCTTCATCACTCTCTTAGGTGACTTCTGTTTTATAAATTTTTATAATGAAGAATCTAAATTTTTCTGCACATTCATCTTTAGATTAATCATTGTTAGTTTAGTTTGATTCAACCTTCTTACTCAACATACTTCTTTTCTTCCTAGAAAACTTCTTCTTTAATTTGTTTGAGGACTTCTAATCCTTATCATTTTAATTCTACTTCTTTCATCGAGGGTTTTCATTGCAAACATCTTCATATCCTCACTACAATATTAAATGATTTTCGTGGCGGTTTTGTAGTCGTGGTTCACAAAACCGCCTTTAAACCTGTTATTAAAATGGTTTCGCGGTGGTTTATAATAAAACGCCGTGAAACCATCTCTTTTTTTACAATCCCGACCCTTCCCCTTTCCCCGACTCTAATTCTCCCTCTGACCCCTCATGACCCTGCGACCCCCCTTCTCCCAGCGACCACCCATGACCACCTGTGCCCCTGTGACCCGTGACCACACATGATCCGCATCTCCCAGCGAGCCCGCCCGCAGCTTCTCCTGACAAGTTCACAATGAGAAAGTATTGTTTAGGATAATTTTTCATTTTTACATTGAATTCATATTTTTTTGTTCTATTTATGAATAAAACATATGAGTTAAATTTATCTTGGGTAAATATTGTTTAGTTTAGTTCGATCTAGTTTTGTTTAGATCAATTTGGATAGTTCTATTTAGGTTTTTTTCAATTTATATTTAATTAGTATTTTATAAGGTAAAGTAGTGTTTAGAAATATTGAATATATATGATTTAGTTCATTCTGATTCAATTTTATACATTATTTTACATTATATCAAAATTTACACCTTACACCTGTACATATCCTTTACAAACAAGTCATTATTTATTTATTTAATCTTCTCTATGTTTATTAAATGTTTTTCTAAAATACCTCAGCGTTCCGATAACATTTTTATTTTATGTCCATGGAACAAGCTCCCATGTTTCATTCTACTCAATATGATCGAACTATTCATTAATAGCATCCAAGAATTTTTTTGTTTAATAGCCTCTGAATTAGATTATTGATCCCCTTTTGAGATAAGCGATGTCTTATTTTCTAGTCTCAGCATTCATCTGGATGGAACCAGAGCCTTATGATATCTATTAATCTTTTCGGATTAATCATATTTTTATAAAGTATGATATATTAATTTTTATATCCCAACTATAATGTCTTCATCACATGATTCTTCTAAAACATGAATAGAATAATTTAAATTAGTTTCACTATAATTTTAAATCTTCCATTTATCCTGCATAACATTTTAAACAACGTTTGATAAAAAAATGATTTTTAATTACATTCACATCATATGATTTGAAAATCACTGGTAAACATTTTTTCCGAAATTTGTAAAGTCTCCCATTTGGGGAAAACCCTATGAAAGTTCTTTTCAAAACATTCTCTTCAATATTCCACAAATAATAATTTTTGATTTTCAAAAAACAAGGTCTTCCATAAATGTTTAATTATTTCAATGATGGTTTTTGGTAATATAAATTTAATAAAGAGTCATGTTTGTTTATGGACTCAAGGAACATCTATTTTAAATATGTTTAAAAGTAATAATAGCTTATCTCCAAATGAACCATGATATTTTTATTCATCAAACTTATTTCTACCCATTTAAACCATGCTTCTATTCAGTGTTCTTTATAATCTATTTTATTATAGTGTATATAGAGAACTATACTGATGCTTGATACAATCCTTTCTTAGATAAACATAAATGATATTTTTTTGAATTAGGTACCATTGTCTTCTCGTACATTCTAGATTGAACCCCCCCCCCCCAATTCTTTCTCAGCATCCTTGTTATAGAATCTGAACATTTTAATAGCCTCTGACTTGTGCTTTATGATCATGATTTTTATCATCCGATTGAAATCATCAATTAAAGTGATAAAGTATAAATCCCCGTTTTTTTGATTTCTATCTCATCTACCCACAATGATAGAAATGAATAAGTTCACATGGTCTGGTATATTGAATCTTAATTCTCCAATGACTTTTTTAGTCATATTTCATTTAATAAAATTATTTCAAAAAGCATCATCTCTTCTTTTCAATTATATATTTTTTTTGAAAAAATCCACATTAGAATGTTTTTTAATACATTTTATACCATGGTTCCAATTTCTTTGGTTCCAATGTTTGTTTTAATATTCCTCACTTAAGTAACATGATTTATTGAGTTCTCTTATTTGTAAGATATTACCATGGGTCCTTTCTCCTTTTGAAATAACTTTTACATTTTTCATAATTTACATGATACACAAATCCATTCCAAAATTTAATTCATTTCCATTATCATAATGTTTACTTACACTAAGTAATGCTTTATCCCATCAACAAGTAAAAATTACTTCGATTTCAACTTTTCGAATTCAATATCTTCAATTCTAATTTCTCTGATTTTTAAGAAACTATAATTCTCAAAAGTAATAGTTACCCTATCATGAAATTTAACATGTTTCATGTTTTTATATCACATATAAAATGTGAAGAAAATCCACTATCAAGAATACATGGATTATTCCCCTTACAAGATTTCAATGTAGTCTCTATAACAAAATCTCTTTCAACAATTTTCTTCTTTAATCCCCCTTTTCATTTTTTTTATAAAAAATTTATTTTTCTGGGAGCGTCATACATCTTTATGCATGATGACCTGACTGATCACATAATCCAAAAACTTCTTCCAGACAATCAAATTGAATATTTACTGTAAAATCTATAACATATTATATATTCACCTGTCCTACTATATGTGAGTTCCGAGAGTATCTCATTCTCCATTCACTATCACATCTACTTTTCTCATGAGTTCTTTTGGGTAGATATATGTTTTTAAACAAATTATACTCTTAATTCCCATAGATTTGACAAAAATAACCATAACCTTCAAATATTGATTTTATATTCAAGAATTATATTTTTCTATAAAAACATTATTGAGGTTGGTAACTTCTTTCAGCTCGAACATACTCAGGATGTGGACTATATTTACATTTTAGTGAGTTCAACATCTATTGAATTGATATATTTCTCATATATTTTCTCCACCCATGTATTCCCAATAATTTTTTTCAAAACATTATTTGATAGAAGAAATAGTTGAAAAGTTACTTTTGCTATGAGAAGATTTCACCTGATCACTTTAATGAGATTTCTTAGCAATTTAAAAGAATTTGATTTTAATTTTTTATATTTTTTCATTTTTTAATTAATCTTGCTCATGGAATATTCCTACCCAAGAAGTTTTTATTACAACAAGTTAACATCTTCTTCATTATCATCCAATTTTTTTCTATGATCTTCATTAATCATTCCATGTTTAGAAATTGTATGTATATAGTATAAAATTATCTGAATGTGTTCATCCTGCTATTTGATAACAAAATTTATTCCATCAGAAACTTCTTCATGATAATTACTCATTAATATCATTTACTTTGTGATGGATTTTTTTCGATTGAGACATGAAAAACGATTTTTTCTAAGATAATACTCTATATAAGTTTCTATACCACCTTCTTCACTCTCATAGGAGTATTCTATTTTATAAATTTTTCTAATGAAGGATCTAAATTTTTCTACGCTTTCATCTTCAGAATAATAATTGATAGTTGATTCTGATTCCACCATATTACTCAACATACATTGTTTCTTCCTAGAAAACTAATTCTTAAATTTGTTTGAGGACTTTTCTTATTTATAATTCTTATTGTAATTCATCCATCGAGGGGTTTCATTTCATTCATCTTCATATTCTCACTACAACATAAATTGACATTAGTGGCGGGTTTGTAGCGGTGGTTCAAAAAACCGCCACTAATGCTTTTTTCAAAATGGTTTCGCAGTAGTTTATAACAAACCGTTGCAAACCCATCTCTTTTTTTTACACTCTCAACCCTTCCCCATCCCCATCCCCAATTATCCCCAAAACCCCCATGACCCTGCAACCCCCTTCTCTCGGTGACCCACCCACAGCCCCCTTTTTCTCGATGACCCCACCGACGACCTGCCTGACCCCCTTCTTCCGGTGACCCCCCTTATCCCTCGCAACCCCCATCGACACCGCGACCCCACAACCCCTTGAGACCACATGACCCCCTTCATCCCGTGATCCCACGACTCCACTTATCCCTGTGAGTTTACAACGATCAAGTATTGTTTAGGATAATTTTTCATGTTTGCATTGAATTCATTTTTTTGGTTATATTTATGAATAAAACATATCAGTTAAATTTATCTTGGGTAAATATAGTTTAGTTTAGTTCGGTCTAGTTTTGTTCAGATCAATATGGATTGTTCTATTTTATTTTATTCAATTTATATTTATTTAGTATTTTTTTAGGTAAATTCGTGTTTTGAAACATTGGATATATATGATTTAGTTAATTTCGATTCAATTTTATGCATTTTTTCATTTTATTATTTTGATATTGATGTTTTTAAATGAAATAAAATATGATTTATATTATTTTCATAACTACTGTAACACTTTAATTAATTTAAGGTTTATTTATATTCAATTTGATTCAATTTAATTTTATTCTCGATAGGTGGGTTCATAATTTTTATGGTTTGTTCGACCACTTTTTCATTAATTTTAAAAATTGTGATAAATTTTAAAGTGGTGATTGTCAAAATGAATATTTTTAAGATATAAAAGTATACAATTTAAATGTTTTATTATGGTTTTGTTAATTTTATATGAGGGTATATTTTTTAAAATTGAATGATTCATGTGTAATGATTTAGGTTAAACACGTCCAATGGAATAGTTTTTAATTTAAAATAATTTTTGAAATTTTAACACATTGGAATAAATTTATGCAAGTATTGTATATGAGTAGAGCTTTAATGGTCATAAAATTCGTATTTTTAGTAAATACCCTTATAATTGATTGGTTAGACCCTGAAATGATCTTACAAGCAATGGGATTAAATTTTTTTTATTTTAAATAGTTTGAAATAATTGTGTACATGTTATAAAAAGATTTTTTAATTGTGTAAAGTTAGGGTTGGGTGGTTTTGATATTTTTTAGATCAATTTATTACAAATATTTCATATTTATTTCTTATTTTTGGCCATTTTATTTTCTTTTAGTTTGGTAAAATCCGTATGAGGGGACACTGAATATAGAATACTAATATTTAGTTATATTATTTTGGATCAATACATGTCATTCGAGGTTTTTCTGTTTCATTTTGACTAAATTAATTTTGATTTTGTTTTGTTAGATTTAGATTTGTATGGGAATATTGTGTACACATCTCTTAAATTCTATTAAATTTTATTTATTTTCATTCAATTGTAATTATTTTGATTTGGAATGTTTAATATGGTTCGAGTAATTTATTTTTCATATATTTTTATCTAGTATTATATTATTATATATATTCAACGAGTCTTACATGTCTTCGGTTCAATATTATTTTGTTCATTTTAGATTTGGTTCCTTTCAATATAGTTTATATAAAATAATTTTAAATAATTTTAAATCTAATTGATGTAGAATACATTATATTGTAAGAGTATATGATAAAAATAAATATGTGGGTGTTGAATTTCTATTTAAAAAACTAAACTAACATAAAACCCAAACCACATTTTTTACATTAATCAGACTCATAGATTGTCTGATGATTAGAGTATTTGAATCATACTTATAAGTCATCCAATAATTCAGAGTTACAAAACATACTTATAAACAATCTGACTAACAAAACATAAAAATTTTAAAAACATAAAATATTTAATATAAATTTTACATAGGAATATTAATCTTGTTAAAACAAGTAATATGAAACCTATTCATAATGAATCTATTAATTCAACATGGTAATGATCATGTTGGTTATAGAAATAATTATTTGGGGCAGGTGAGCCTATTCTTGGTTTTTAAAGGATTTTATCAATTTTTTTATGGACATAGTTTCCCCTTGTTTTTCTGATGATAAAAATACTTTTGATTCTATATATGTGTGATCTAGTGTGGTAGAGGAATTTTATGATTGATGTCTACGGTTTTGATGGAAAAAAGAAGAGGATGGTGTTTGTTAAGATAGGGGATTTATTTTTTCCATTTATTGTCATATGGTTAATAGGAATAGATTCCTTAGGTTGAGAGTTGTGTTATCATGTTTTTTGGGTTAATGTGAGAAGATTTTTGATGGGTGGTTTATGTTTCAATTTAGAGATGGGTGTTCCCAAATATCTTATTCATTGTCGAATGATTTGATTTATTTTTATCAAATGGATGATTGGTTTGGTTCCCAACTACTTGATATAGTTTCTATATGACCTATTGAGTGCATCACATTTTGGTAGCTTATGATTGAACATTGAATACCATGATTATGAAATTGATAATTTAATTGAAAATGAACTCATGGGATGAGTATTGATGTTAGTTTTTGGGATAATGGAAACTATGCGGTGATAAGATTAAGGATCAGAAGATAATTTGATGGAAATCTAAGAATTGTAATGGAATATAATAAATCCAGCTGGACTTAATGAACTAAATTGGTTAAATAAAAAAAAATTAATGAATTTAACAAATGAATGGATCGTAATATCTCTTTACAATGTCAAAATATTTAATGGTGTTGAATCATGATAATTATGTTCATTCATTGAATCTAGTCTCTACTGGTGTAGTAAAAAATGAAATAGATACCAAGAAACCTCAATAAAATGTCTATAGGCAATAGAAAAGTACATCCACGCAAACCCGAGTTCATTCTAGGCCTACTCTACTAGAACAAAATACACACCAATCCTAGTTTGGAAGCGTATGTAAAACATTATAGGCCTAATAATGACCTTACTATACCTAATCCCAAGAATATACAATCTTATATAGATCCAATATGTATATTACCTCATGTGATAACATCAAAAATAGTATGGATTTCACTACACCATAGCACATAAACTTCGAAATATTCCCCTCAAATAAGTACAAATATAATATGCCTAATTTATGATCAATGGATCATCTTTATTATATTATCTTTTTTTAATCTTACACTCTCGTATATATTAATCTATTTCTCTATTTAGAAGTAACTATGTGTTTGAATTTTTTTTAATATTGTGTAGGCACACTATGATGTACATGGATAAAAGCTAGATCACATTACCGAGGAATGCACCTCAATATTTTAAGGGTTTGAAAGAGTGTTTAGATTTTTCAATTTCTAAATGATCCATTGAAGGGATAATAAGATTTCCATGTACTAAATGTAAATTTAGAATCTGGTTGAAGATAGATGATGTTTATGAACATTTAACTCTGAAGAAATTTCCTTACCAATATTTGTGTTGGATTTGGCATTGATAATCAAACATTACAGAAAGATTGGTCACTAATTTAATCCCTAGAATGAGGTCCCAACTTCGTTGAAAATGGAAAAATGAAATGAAAACCCTCATAAATTATACATTTGGCACTGAAAGACACCACTATAAACATTTAAACATAACAGAACAACTAGATGAGGGTGCTACAAATTGCAATATGAAAAGTTATGTTTTTGAGACTTCAATGAAACCAGATCAAGATTGTAACATATCATTGGATCATCCTCTTGATTATGTGTAGCCAAATGTAAGAGAAAACTTCACTGAGGAAAATGTGTTTCCTAATTTAGTTGATGATGGAAATTAAGATTTGTATAGTCGGTGTTTGAAATATTAAAAGAATTTTTTTCTGCTGAAGTTTTACCATATCTAATGTCTATGTGGAATTAAAAATAATGAAATGTCTGTGATATTGGAATTGATTCACGATGGATTTCCTGATGTGAAAATCCCCAAGTCTTTTTATTATTTGAAAAAAAATGTTAACAAGGTTGGTCTGAATTGTCCAAAAGTATATGTGTGTCCAAATGATTTAATGCTATATTGGGTAAAGGATTCAAGTAGACAGAATTGAAATAAATGTTCTTCTTCTAGATGGAAGTCAAATGGTGATGTTGAATGTCTGAAAAACATAATTTCATGGAGAAGAAGAAAAGGAACACACCATTAAAGGATTTTCAGTACTTTATTTTGAAGCCTCGATTACAATGATTAATAATGTCATCAAAAACCGCCGAACACATGAAGTGGCATTCTGTAGATAATAATAATGATGGGTTAATGAGACATCCATTAGATTCACAATTGTGGAGGTATTTGATTCATTACCTCTATATTTATCAACTGATCCTAGGAATGTTCGATTGGGATTGGCTGTCAATGGATTCAACCCATTTGGGACTTTGAGTACCAGTTATAACATTTGGCCAGTTATTTTGATCCCTTAAAATCTGCCTCAGTTGATGTGTATGCAAAAAACATCTTTTAACGTTTCAATGATTAGTCATAGAAAACAAATGTCGGGAAATGAGATTGATCTATACTTGCAGCCTTGGATTGACATATTTCAGAATTTATAGAGCAATGGTGTTGAGGCATTTGGTGCTTCTGCAAAAAAAATGTTCAAAATTCATGCTACATTAATGTGGAACATTAGTGACTTCCATGGGCATGGAAACATATCAAGTTGGAACACTTACAAGGGTTTCACTTGTCCTATTATTGACTTTTATTTTGATCCCAAGCAGCTACCTCATTGTAGAAAATGGGGCTTCTTGTTCCATCAAATCTCTCTTGATGCATCTCATAGATTTCAGCTAAACATATCAAAATTTAATGGTTTTATTGATCATTGACTACCTCCAAAGTTGTTAACTAGTTCTGCGATATTGACCCAACTTGAAAATGTTGAAACATAATTTGGGAAGGTTCATCATTTGAATGATAACGTAATACTGGTTCGATGTGCATCGTCAAGTGAAATCAGAAGGCAACATTGGAAGAAAAAACTTATATTCTTCAAACTTCCATATTTGGGAATTTAATTTGTTTCGACATAATCATGATGTGATACATATTGAGAAGAATGTCTGTGAAAATTTGATATTCACGTTACTTAATGATCATGGAATGTCGAAGGATCATCTCAATGCTCTCAAGGACTTACATGTAATGAACATAAAATGTGATCTCTGGCCAAATGAGAATGAAAAGTTTGACCCGACAATTTTTCACTGAATAATAGGGATAAAGATACATTCCATATAATTTTAAAGAAGGTGAATGTATCTGATGGGTATTCGAGTAACATCTCGAGGTTTGTTGACTTGATGAATCCAAAGTTACAAGGATTTAAAAGTCACGATTCACATATTTTGTTACAACAGTTACTACCATTGGCATTGTGTACATTATTACCAGAAAAAGTTAATGTTATTGTACTCCAATTATGCACATTTTTCAAGAAATTTTGTTAGAAATCACTACATCCATTTCATATTGACAACCACTAGTGGAGGATTTTACTAACCCTTTGTGCAATGGTGATGATCTTTCCTCCATTTTTTTTACTATCATGATGCATTTAACTGTGTATTTTGGTGAGGAAGCCAAATTAGGAGGCCTCGTTCAGTATCGATGGATGTATCCAATTGTGAGTTATTTTATTTATATTTTTTTGATTTAATTAAACAATTTTTGGAATTTAAATAAATGCATAATTATGATTATTTTACTTCACATATATCTTGGGAATTTGAAAGCATGCGTGAGAAATAAATCTCAACTAGAAGGCTCTATTGATAATGGTTATTTAAATGAGGAGGGTCTTACCTTTTGTTGCAGATACTTGGATGATATTGCAACAAGGTTTATTTGAGCTGGATGTGTTGATGATCCGTCGATGCAATCTCAAATACATCAGAAATCAATAATATTTCTGTATATTGGCCGATCAGTTAGGTGGACCTCAAATGTGACACTAACAGAATTGAATTTATTACATACACATAGATATATGATTCTAAATAGTGAATTTGAAGATCCATTTATTGAAATGTTATGGATACAAACAAAGAGATGAATGAGAGTCCAAACACGAAATGAGAAAGATATAATGATATCTATGATTAAAGATATTGTAGAATGGTTTGCACGATGTGTATGTTCATAAATATTTCAATAAATACGAATATTAGTTTGACAGAAAATTTTTTAAATATAATAAATTTTATTTCTTTTTTGAGATCATGAATATTGATACTTGAGCAGAGATGTCATCTGATTTGAAGTTTTATTCTATAGGTCATATAAAACAAGTTAGAAAGTTCGACGCTTATAATGTGAATGGATTTAGATTTCATACAGTTGACCGAGAAGTGGTTTGAAAACACAAAATAGTGGTATATTTACATTTGCTGAAGTGGGATTATATAGAAAGATGATTGATATTATTTAATTAAACTACCATGGGAATTTTTTGTAGTTTTTTTCGAATGAAATTGGGTCAATATTATCAGAGGTGTTAAAAAAGATTCCTTGCAACTTACTTATGTGAATTTATCTCACTTGATGGATGTTGGTGATCATGAACTGCATGACTGGTATATCTTATCATCAGAAGAAAAAATGGTATATTATGTGAATGATTTTGTAGATGAAGGTTGGAGTGTATTTTCTCATGTAATACAATGTGATTTGTATGATATGGTTGATGAAGTGGATGATTTGACCTCTGAAATTTAATCTCATCAATAACAAGAAACAAAATTATTTGTCCATCATGATATTGAAAATATTGATCTAGAAAGGATGAATGAAGTGGATGAATTCATGGAGCATGAATCCAACATGATTGAATGGGAAAATTAATTTATGTACAGTTATTTATTCATTCCACAACCACTTATTTCAATTGATAAGTCATTCATTATCATTGTTATATATATTTTGTCTGTTAGTATTGGAAATTTATTATCATTTTTAAATTTTTCTCTGCATAATCATTTTGAAATATATATTCTGAACATAATTTTATTTGATTAAATGACAGGATTTCTAAGTAGGAACCAGTATACTATTTCATCTACTAATGCGACAGATGATGATCCATCTGTCTCCCTCCCCAGGGCATCTGAGCCACCAGATGCCTACACACCTGCACCATCTCCCCCTACACCATCTCTCACACCCTCTATGGGTTTCCCATTAGAGGCTGAGTCTACGACTCTCCCTTCAGGAGCCTCATCAATGGGGTGGCATCACGCCCCTTCCATTTCATCACGGGCATACTTGAGGGTCACAATCATAGGTACAAATTTTAATATAAAAAATTATTGTAATTTTTTTAAACTAATTGTTTTCTCATTGAAGATGGAAAAAATGAAACAATGGAGAAAGACATAAAAAGTTCAGATGTTTGGAATATGAATGGAGAAAAGCTATTCATGTCATTTGATTCATTTGGGGCCCCTACTGAGGACGTTGTGGGGTTTCTTGGACAGATTTTAGGCCAACTTGCAGTAGAGAACATTTCCCAACCTATTTATTATGATGATTGGAGACATTTCCCAACCCATTGCTAATGTGATATTACAAAAGTGGATGTTGAAAAATCATTTTATGAAATGGAAAGACATCAAATGGACATTGTGCTGAGATTTCAATGATACTTCATTGACCATGAAACAAATTTATGAGAACCTACCCATTGGGTTACCAAATGAACAATGGAAAGTTTATGTTTACATAAATTTTCAAGTCGTCCATAACACTATGGGGCCAAAAATCTTTTCAAGAAGTCGAACAAATATTTTAATATTTTCATTAATTTAAATATTTATAAGGCAATATTTTCTGTTTAATATATTAATTTATTGATTTATCTTTTCTAAATGTAGTCACAAATTATAGGGCATGAAGCATCCTGAACTAAAATGATCTTGGATTTTCACAAAAAATCAGATGGAAGTTGTGTTAACGAGCCTCCAATAGAAGTTGGGGTATGAAGTCAATTTTTAATAATAATAACTTATTATTAATTTTTACAATGTTAATATATAATGATATTATATTTATAGGTAAAAATTATAAAAACTATGGGATGTTAATCCTTCGTAGTCCAAATCAGTCTCCCAGGATAACCTGGTTGCTAATGTCCATGGGAAAAAGCATCCTGGTAGATTGCACGAGATGCGTTTCAGACACGTACCATCTAAGGTCTTTGGTAGGCCACCAGGGATTCCAACTACATCTACTACGGATTATAGTTAGTCCATATCAGAATATGCTTATAGGGAGATTGCTTCTCTACAAACCAATGTTCATGACCAAGAGGCTCAGATATCCGCTTTGGAGAAAGCGATGGATGATTTATATCAAAAAATGAGCAGATATGATCCCTGCGGTAGTGCATCGACTGTTCGTAAACAGGTAAATCACAAAAAACCAAAATCATTTTTTTAAAAACATTTATTGGTTTTATGATTAAATATAAATACGCAACAATATTTAGTTTTCAATATAATTTTCTTACATGTGATAATAAGAAGTGGATATGGAGGTGGAGAGGGCGACCATACATATTCATCACCAGACCGTGAGTAGTTCTATTGTTGATGTGTTGGTCAAATATTGGAAGAGTCAGTTTGTATATGTATCATGTGTGGCACATAGTTGCCACCAAGCATTTTCATTACCTACCATTTTTACGATTTCTTGTGTTTCCTTTTATGCATTTTATTGATTTCTAATAATTCATTTAATGTCTTCATTTCTTGATTGTGGTATGAACCATATATGTCAACTTTTTATTGTGATGATTCATTTTTCATGATACATTTTTTATAGGTAATTTTTTCCATAGAATTCTAAGAATGAAAGGGCCACATGTAATAAGCATTTAGAGTATGGTTCTATGTTTGTTATAGAGTATTTGACTCACTTTACTAGCCTTTTGGTTTTGTGAATATTTTTCTTATGGATGATCCATCTAGGGTAATATGATTCGCATTCAGGCACAATCATGTTGTTTGATTATAGGTGAATGTATTTTGGTTGTCCACCATATCAATAATAAATCAGGTTCTTATTACATAATATAACTCGAGGTAAGGTTTTGGTACAAAGAAGGGTAGTTTAGTATCTTGACACAATGGAAAAGTGATTTGTGGATAGAAGTTACACTTTGTGGCCTATCATTATAGTAATAATTTCTAGAGCATTGGTGTTGGTTATTATATTTTTTTGTCATTGGTGTGGGAGGTAGGGATACATGGGGAGAATGTGTGATAGTAATCACGTTGAGTATTGAGATTACATTAGGATGATCCATCAACAAGATTTTTGTAGATATTTTCCTATAGTATACAATGAATGAGCGTCTACAGTAATTCCACATTTAGGAGTGGGGAAATCAGATTCATGTTAGGATGGGAGATATTGGTTTTCCAATCGATCAGTCCGAAGTAGTGGTCTTGTTCAAAGCATCCAGACACAAGACTTATATCACTAGAATAGAGGACCTGCTCAAGGTATCTAGGCTATATATTAGGGCCACATATCAATATAATTTTACAAAGTGAGATCAATATGTGAGGAATAGAGTGATGGATATTCTATAGTTAGAGGTACTATTTTTGTAACATCCACTTTAGTATCAAATTTTTTGATATAAGTGCTTCTCATTACATCATATTTGTACATGTTGTGGAGATATTTGGGCTAATCATTCAGTTTTCCTATGAAGTGATGACACTCAAAACTTTGTTGGGGATTTTATTAGAGAATTTATGTTAGTGTAGGGAGTGAGCCTTGATAAAAGTGGGTGTCACCTCATATGGGACCTCATTTTCTTTAAGATGATGATTTTTACATAATTCCTGGGATGAAATGGTTGTTCCTATACTATTCTTACATTGATTGTTATCGCTAAAGGGTTTCATTCACATCACTATAGGGTTGGTTTTTTATTCACATAGGTGAACAGGGTGTACGAGAAATATGATATGGACTCGAGCATCATGGGTCGGGTGTGATGATAGACTGAATTACCTAATTATATCTGGTTCATAATGAAGGCATTGGAAACATTTACATGCCAACAAGGCTCATAGAATCTAAACCCCTATCATGGGAATCTCTGTTGTAGAGTTACTGAACAATTCATTTCCTATATTCTCATAATATAGGTAGAGGCAAGATGATGATGAATAATTAATGATGATACAATCACTCAAAATTAACTTCATAACCCAAGTTCATACATGAGTTTA
This sequence comes from Viscum album, assembly GCA_963277665.1. Lineage (NCBI taxonomy): Eukaryota > Viridiplantae > Streptophyta > Magnoliopsida > Santalales > Viscaceae > Viscum > Viscum album. Next base: position 901,122,037 of record OY728138.1, read on the forward strand.
TGTTTGTAGTTTCTCTTTGTGAATTTTTTGTTTATATTACTAACGGATGAGCTTTCTTCTTATACATCGAATTTCTTATTATTCTCTATATATATTACTAATTTTATTTTATCCAATATACATATTCTAATATGTGATTATATTTTAGTATAAATTTCACTTATACAGAAATTAATTGGGACATGACTACTCTATGCACTGTTTTTCTACTATGCCTTAGTTGTACTTAGATTTATAGAATATAATTTTAATCTTTTATGCACTTATTTTAAAAGAATTCATTTTGGAAAAAAATTTAAATTATTTTTATGTGAATGTGTAATTGATTGATCGTGTCAATTTTAATTCATAGGTTGGTTAGTTGTTATTTATAATCTAGTGGTTAGGGAATAAAAATAATGTGTCAAATTAGATGTTCATTAAGATAACGTGAGAGATATCAATTTATAATAATATGAAAGCATAATATAAAAATAATTATATGCTAGAATAACCATAAATTATTTATATCATACACAATTTATCCTATATTACTGGTAGGATGTATGTTGATATGAATTGTTATGTAATGGATGGAACTGGTATAGATAGAATATGATGAACCTAGGCCTTGCACTATTTTCATGAAATATGACAGACATGATTGTTTATAATTTTGTTTAAAGGTCTAATAGCCATGTGATATGTTTATCTATATTCATTAACTGAAAGATACATTTTATTGTTCTTAGTTAAGCATCTCTTTATATATTGACTAGTATGTATTCTGTTAGACTATTTGTATTCCTGGAATGGTTTGTTTTTCCTGGCACTGGCGCAGGGGATGCATTGCTGCTATTTTTTTCACTGGATCATCTTTTATCCGTGGTAAAAATCGTCGCTAATTGAAACTGGTAAAATTGTAGTGGTGGTTTTAATAGCCTATATATATATTTTTTTTCTTGTAGAAATGGTTAAAACCACCGCTACAATGTCCCACCACCCACGTGTATTCCGTGGAGGTTTTGATTATTTTAGCGGCACCTTTTCTGCAAGGGTGTGTTTTTTATTCATGACTGTTATAACCACCGCAAATAAAAGAGATCCACCAGCAGTAAAATCACTGCTAAAAAAACTAGAACCACCGCGAAATGAGGCAACTACAATGATTCTTTTAATCCATCGCGAAACGGATATAAATTCAGCTAGTAGTTTCCCAATGCGCAATTTAGTGGTTGTTTCCTAAAACCGCCTCCAAAGAAAATATCAGTTGTTCAAACTACTACTATTTGAAAAAAAAACTGCTGCTAATAGGTTATTTTCTTATAGTGTCTTCAACATTATTCTTGGGTAAATTTATAACCAACTGTTTGATTCCACCAAACTCAAAACATTTGAGAAGATTTATTCCTCTATACATTCCTCTTCCTCTTCTATAGTTTTTATATATGAGTGAAAGGATTTTTTTATTCAACACAACATCTTACTTTTCATCCAACACATAAGGATCAGCTTCATTAATATCTTATATTTTCATCTTTCTCATACCTTTAAAAGACAATTCATCTATTATATTATTTTAACTGATTTGAGGTTTCGTAATTTCATATGAAAAAATCATGTTACGCAACTCATAAAGAGATAAATCATCCTTATCTTCTAATGAATAAATTTTAGAATCAATCATGATAGAGAATATTCTAATGATATTCTTCATAATATTAGAATCCTCATGGACATTTTTAAATCAAAAGATATTTTAAAAAAATTAATTTACTATGGTGATGTGTTCTTAATTTTTTTCATTTCCTCCCATTCATATGTCTTCATACTTAATAAGCTATATTCTTATCTTTTCCTCTACTTTTTTATTACCTTAGAAAATACATTCCATCTTTTCTCATATAATTTTTAATATCCCTTGTCCCATCTCCATTGATAAAAATTCTCTAGTAATGACATAAGGATTTCATTTCTATACATTCCATCATCTTTAATGATTATGTTATTAGAAAATATCATGCGAGTATCATTATCAATAAGTAAAAACCAATAGAAGAATCATCAACATCATCCAATCCAATAGGAATGAGATAAAGAACCATCCTATTTTTTAAGCCATAATAATTATCTCCATCGAATATTGAAAGTCCTCTATTATTGAGTATTTGAATATTATCCTTGAAAATTATTCAACAAGGGAACCTGATGCACTAATAAAAATTAATGTTCCATGTATCAAATAACTATTTTGAAGGGGGTTTGAATTAGTTGATCACTTTTCATAATTTCAAAACATTTTAAAATTTAACCCCGATAACATTTTATGATTTATATACTTAACAACATTAAGTAAATAATCATTCATTATAAAGTAAGAGAGAAAGAAAGGAACACATGATTTACTAGATTTATCATATGTGTGAGAACATAAGCCTTTTCAATAGCCACTCCCATGGGTCTATAGAAATCCTCTATTATGATGAAGTCAATACAACTTCTACCAACTCCCATTAAACCCCTTATAACTCCCTATAAAAATTATTATGCTAACTCCTATTATTTCAAAATGTTTTGACTTTAATAAAATTTACCCAATCAAAAGAATAAAAAAATTGTAGAAACTCCTCCAAAAATGTGCAGTCTAAATCCTCATTACTATTTGGCTGGATCTAGTTGCCTCAACCTGATGATGATGGATCCTAATTTTCTCAATACAACGATGCTTCATTCTAGATCATATTTCTGTCAATGCAATGATTATTGATTATGGATATGATTTATTTCAATACAATGTTTTTGGATTCTAGATCCAATTTCTATAAATATAATTGTTCTAGATATTGGATCCAATTTATGTCATTATAATGATTCTAGATTCTGGAATATGTTCCTTTTAAAATAATTATGTTGTTTCTGGATTCGATTTCTTTCAAGATAATGATGCTAGAACTCAATTTTATAACAATTTAACAATTCTGGAATGGTTAAAACAATCATCCTTCAATCTGATAGGATGTATCAATTAAATTCACTAGCACTCATCCATTCACATGTATATAGAAAGTTTTAAATAATGTATTGATAGTAGCAATAATTTATAGGAAACTTGGAAATCTCAAAACTCCAAAAATCTCCCTCTTTCTAAACTTCAAAATTTTACTTCTTCAGTTCCACTTATATTTCACATATAGTTTCTCAAAATTATATTTTGAGTTTGACCTCTTGAACATTACTTCGTAATCATCTTGTTACAAAGATTTTCAGCCATAGCTAATTTTGATATTTTTCAATCTTAACTCAATATGGTCTACTTCAATTTCACTAAATATGACTATCAATTTCATTCCTCTTTCAATCTAGTTCCAATAAATTTGGGTATGGTTATTTTATATGGTTCAAAATGAAAATCCTAAGCTACAGTAAAGTGGCATCTTAGATTTCTATCCTTAATAATTCTTTATCAAAAACTAAGTATTGTATTATTACATAATTTTGGTGCCAATTTTATAGATCCAATTTTCATAGGATTTTAGTTTCCATTTTCAAGATCTAATTTGTGCAGGATTCTAGTGCTAGTTTTCCGGATCATATTTTTTCATGATTATAGAAATGATATTATAGATCCAATTTTTGCAGGATTCTGGTATCGATTCTAATGATTTATTTTCTTTGGGATTATAGAAATGATAAGTCTGAATACAATGTGACTCCATTACAATTTAAACTCTACTGTGATGAAATTATGGTGTTCTTCAAACATATCTACAATTTTTTCAATGTCTTTTATGATTATTGTTCTCATGATTTGTGAGAACTACCTGATCAGTAATGCATCAACTGTTTTTTAGAAAGTATTTAAACATTCTAACAATTGAATTCACAATCATAATTAAAAAATTATTAGAAACATCAATCATTATCTGATTAAAGAAAAAGTAAACGCCCACTAAACAATAAATTATGGCTCTGATTATTTTTGAGCTAATTCATGGAAAAAAAATTCCAATACAAATAACTAAATTTTTAAAATATAGAAAATTATTTTTAAAAATAATTATCACAAAGGTAATTAAGGTTTTAAATATGTTATTTCTATTAATACAACTAGTTTTTATAAACTATGGGGGATATAACATTGATATTTTATTTTTTAGTAGTTTTGTATCAATGATACAAAAAATTCCAAATATTTGTTATTTTGTAATAGTTTGTAATTATATGTAATTAATATTCCTTCAATATAATAATATATTTATGTGCGAAATATTTTGTTCACCACATCCTCTTCTTAGATAATTAATTCCCTAATGTGAGCTTCGAGAAATATTTTCAGGTGTTATTCAATATTTTATCTTGGATACATTAATAAAAAATTTCATTAATATAATTCTATAAATAAAAACCATATTTACATTATTTGAATGAATTAGATAAATGTTCTTACTTATTACAAAACAATTGTAGATTTTGAAAACAAAAAATATTTCACTTCTCACTCTTTCAATTTAAGTACTTGTCAACTGTCATCAAATTTATATGATATAATATTGAATCTACAAATGCATTATCATCAAGTTGAAATATAAATAATTCCTAATCCTATTAATGAATTAAAATCATCTCAATCAACTTAATTATAATATTTATCCTTCACCCTGGACACAAATACATAATGACATGTTTTTTTGAACATAAATACAACCAAGATGATTCACTAGGTTTTTCTCATTTGATATTTCAGAAAAAATACCGAATTTTAGTCGTTTTTTATTCTTTAATATTCATAAATGATCGATCACATTAGTTTTGAAATCATTTTTTCATAACATAGATGACCAAATGAAGGTTAGAAGCATCTATTTTCCTTGAAAATCTTTTATTCCTTTTTTTCTTCTCATTATATTCTCTATAAAAAATATGTCAAATTAAAATCCATAAATTCTAATATTTAAAACATGTATTTGGAACACATTATATTCCAGAATATATTATCAAAAAATTTATGTGTGTTTATTCCCAATGATCTTATTTCTATTTTTAATGATTTTACTAAATTTACACCAATTAATGTATCATTTATCTCCACTATATATAGGAATGTCATATTCAAATATACTATTATAACTAGCCATACATTATTCCTTATGAATCCCCTAGTTTTAATCTTCATAAATAATTTAAAATCATTACTTTGTAATCACATAAATATTTCATGTTGACACAATCATAATTTTCTTATTTATTTATTTTTAGTTCTTATCTTAAATAATGAGTAATTTTCATCAACATCTTTCTATATAATTCACTGTTAAATATCACAGCATCACAAATTCTAATCAATTGTATTTTATATTCAATTAATTATTTAATTTCTAAATATATTATCCTCTAATTCCCAATCTAAATATGTTTTTATGAAAACTTCTTCTGGAATATTTTATTCTTAAATTTGTTAATGTAATTAAATATTCAAGGGAATCTTATTAATTCTATGTATAATTTTATAAAATCATACACATGATGAAAAAAATTATTTTTTGATATATAATATTTTTAACATCAAATTGTTATATATTCGTTATTTTATACTAATACTCATGATATATATTCTTTATTCCATAAATTACTTAGTCAATCACTTCAATTTTTTTTTACAATTACATAGATATATATGTTGTATAAAAGTGAGATATTTTCTTTTGTTTAATCCCTTTAAAAACATATCAATATTCTCAATATACAATGGGAATATAATAATTATTGATATGAAATATTTACGTACCATCTATAAGATATTATGTATCACATTGTATGAATCCAAATAATTTTTCAATTCATTCCTTATGACATATTTGAAGACATTTTCCTTTTTTTTTGAAAGTCATATATCATAAGTATGGAATCTATAATTATTCAAAATCATCCAAACAGTTCATAACCCATCTCTAGTATTCATAACCCAACTCCAATCAATCTTATCCCCATTATTTCCTCAAAAACTAAATCAAATGACATTAGGAAATATACATGACTGTAAGAATATTTGTATCTCAAATTTAAAATTAAATTATAGATTAAATAATTCCTAAAAAATAATAAATTATTGAATATTGATATTTAGTGGATGAAACATTTAAATATATTTCATTTCCATAACATCAACTTAGTGATATATCCATATTTGAAGAATCCCCTAAGAAGGATATTTGAAAAGATGGATCTTTGGCATAATACATTCATTATTATAATTTTATCCAACCTCAACCAACTTATAAGATTCCTTGGAGAGATATAGAATATAACAATTACCATACTCAAGTGAAATCTTATTCCCTTGTAATATTCTCGGCCATAGTGAATAAAACAACATTCTATATTAATTTTATACAACTCTAACAACCCCGATCCAAACCTCATAAATCCATTTCTAAAATATAGTCTTTTATACACATCTTTGCAACTAATAAATTTAATATAATTTAAACACTTAAAAACAAAACAAAAACAAAATATTAAATCAATTACACACCAAAGGACATTTTATCTTATTGTTTTATATAATTAGGAAAAACACATACCTAAAATCATAGAAACATAAAGAACTTGTTAACAAAAACCTACACTATATCTGAATAAATTCAATTTATCTTGTATCATTATCAGTCATAACATACTTAAAATATCAATTTATAACCATGGTAAAAGGTAAAATTTAATTATTGAACTAAAATGTTCAAAAGGAAATCATAATAATTAACAATTGAATGTCATGAATGAGAATAATATAAGCATAAGGGTATAGTAATATAATAATGGATCATAGGGATAACATAAGATAATTTGAAACCATCACAACATGTATAATAAAAAATTGAGAAATTACATAAATTATTAACATAAGATAAATGTATTATAAATCATTAATTATGATATATTTAAAAAAAATATTAATAAAATGATTTATTTAAAATTAATGAAAACATAAATAATATCTCTTAGTAACATGGAACATATTTTTCTTGTTTCTATTACAATAATTCTTAAAAATGGTATAACATACAAAATAAATTTTACCAATAATCTAAGAGAAACCTATAACATGTTAGCTCCAACCCTTTACGAATGAATTTGAGGGCCATATCCGGCTCACCCATAATAATGAGCTATATTTAGTAAACATTATAACATTACAATTTCTAAAATGTGTTACATGATAAGAACACATTATAGATTCAATTTTTCAATATTTAATTAAATATTATTATTTCATAGATTTATTTCCCAGTGGTCAGGAAACATGATCCATGAAAATATATCTTAATAAATATTAATCCACTAGATGATGAATAACATTGTAATCATTAGAGTATATCCACGATAGATAATATTTAAAATATATTGTTCATATAATTAATGAGTAAAAATTGCATAAAAATATTATTAAATTAAATCTTCTAGAAAATAACCACTACACATTGTAAATCAATTTTAAAAAATGAAAATTTATAGAATATTATGGAAATTGTTTTTATTGAAATGAACCGTGGAAACATGGAAAAAATATCTTTAGAGAATTGAATAGTCATAATGGCTGGAAATTATTTTCATTCGATAAATTTTATAACAAATATTTTTTCACACCATAATAATAATTACATAACTCATAAAATGGTGAGAATGTTATTTTTATTCCATTTTGTAAAAAATTAATCTTTGGTAAAAAATATTTTAAAAAATTTACTGAATAATATTCAATAGAATTTAAAACATTTGAGAAAAAATGTATATGGATGAAAATGATTCCTGATAAAAAATAAATTCTAGATCAATGTCACATACTATACACTTTCTAGATTATTTATTATTTAATAATGTGGGAAATAGAAATTAAACATATAAAACACATCCTAATCAGAGCATATGACATGGTATTATTTTGTTAAGAAATTAAGATCATATAGTTTCCCCAATGTATCCTTAGATATAAAAAATCCTGAAGTGTAAGAATATTCTAACATCACAACACTATATCTTTAGGAACAAATGAATAAAATATTACTAAAAACGAGTAAGAAATGGATTTATAATACCCATTAATTACATGAATAAAAATTTAAAAATTAAATACTATTCCAGTAAGTATTTTATATAACAAAATTTTGTTTCTCGATATGAAATTTCACTACAAAAGTATTTTGAGCGAATGAAAACCATTGAATGTTTCATATAATTTGAGTGATAGTTAATCCAAAAAGCGATTTTTTGAATATTTCTAAATACACAAAAAATAAGTGTAAATATATAATAAAATTATTATTGTTTAATTAACATAAAATCATGGTATAAAAATGTCAATAAATTATATGTATAACCAAATGGACTCAAATTCTATTATAAAACCCCTTGTAAAATAGTAACTTCCAAGTCAAATAATTTTGAATGATCAATTTTGAATTGTAACATAAAATATGTATAATATTAAAGAAATCGTGATATAAATTTAAAAATATTAATTATTAATTTCATATAAAATATATTAGGTTCATAATGTTATAATACACCCCAATAATGGTAAATTGAGTATAAATCCATTACCACATTGTAACATTCATGTTAAATCTCATAGTTTCAAATTAATATAATTATTACTCAAAAAATATTGAATTATGAAGGATTAGTAATATAAAATATATATTTTATTTATAGATACTGTATTAATTAAACTATTTTTATAACATTAAAACATTGCTCAATGAGGGGAAGAAAAAATGGAATCTGTTTACACTTAGTAACTTTCAAGATAATTACCCTTGAAATAAATAATAATAAATACAATATAAAATATAATTAAGTATTAATTATTCAATTTATAACATTTACATGGGAATTATATACACAATACAATAAAATTTATGTGTATAACATTAGAATAAGCCCCAATGAATGTAAATTGGGATGAAATCCCTTTCTTTGAGTCTAGAAATGATATTTATGTCCTTTAACACCAATATAACAAAATAATATAAATAATTTTTTTATAAGAACCATTTCCATGTTTAATAACATTTTATTTAAAACATTATTCCCTTTATTTTACTTCTTTATTTAATTACTTAATCGGTTAATTCCACTTTAGGTGTTTGGATTATGTTCAAGTCCAATAATCAAAATATATTTTCTATGTTTAAAATCATCCAGGAGGTCATTATTTCATTATTGAAATAAATAATCGTGAAAAAGTATAATTTTTCAAAAATTAGATATAATTTTCATAGAAGTCATCTAATAAGGTTATGAAATTTCATATACATTACAATCAGGGAAATGATATGTCATAGATGAACCGAAGTAATTTTTTCATCATTAAAAAAGTTTTTAGAATGAAGATAATTATCATTTTAATACTAAATATTAATTTTAATAACTTAAATATCATTTTATCAATTCAAATAAAATAATATTTACCACCCATTTGGTGTGGTGATGAAAAATGAATCACATCTCATTATGGAGGAGGTAAGCCAAAATTCGTCCAAATGACATTATCATTAAAAAATAGATGGAATGGTAGGAAAATATCTAATATTACATCTTTATAGATTAGTAATTATGTTATTATTATCATTAAAAAATTTATATCCACCACTATAACCATCCCTGAGAGGTGGTGATGAAAATATAATTACATCAATTCACGAGGCAATAGTCCATCGTACAGAGAATGGATGGTTAAATTTCCCATTTGATAGAATAGAAGATGTAAAAATGTTATTAAATTAACATAATAAAATTTATTTATAAGTATACTATTATTCAAATTATTTAGTAAATTTTTTTATGAAAGTGTTTCAATATAAACTTAAATTAAAACACTCATTTAAGTACTATATTTCCTTTTTACTCAACTGAATTAATTTTATAACTATAGCCTTAATAGTTTAGTTTTATGATCACATAATGGAATATATAATGTTGTTAGAGTATTTATATAATTATTATTAATGGGATTTTTAGAGAAACCTTTCTCTTGATAAATGTATGAGAGAGGATAAAGGGTTCTTTTTCACAATTGAGTCAGTTTCCAAACAAATAATTTTTAACATGATTAAAATATATTAATGAATTACTCAAGATAAATTGGCAAAAATAGTAGAATATTTATCAATAGTATGGTATATATGATTTAAATATTTCTATGTGATAGTATTTTTAAATGTTTGTTTTTTTATTTTATCACTTATTTTTTATCCCCAACCCTCAGTAAACCAGTTTCAACCGTAATCATGGTAATATGTTTTTACAGTTTTTACTAATCATTATGACCAAACATTATGTTGAATTATTAAAAAATAATATTAATTCTGACTAAAAATATTGAAACCATTTTATAAATTTCCATTCACATAATTGGATAATTTTTTTTCAAAATTACTCCCATTAAACATGATGAAAAATTGTTTCTCATAAAAATTCATGTTAACTTATAATTTTTATATTCCAAAATGCGGTGTAATTATGAGTCCAATAAAAGATATTGTATTTTTAAAAAAATATTAAGTTATTAAAATATAATATTATTTTATAATATAATTTAACCTTATGAATTATTTAAATTAAAAGATAGTTTTATATAAAAAAAATTATTTTTTAACTATTCACTACAAATTAAAAAATCTCAACAAATTCCAAATATTCATCTTAGGAAAATTCTGAAATAATGATTTTTAAAAATGGTTTCCATTTTATCAAATAAAATTTCTAAATGTTAGTTAAATTAATTATTATTTTAATTTATAAAAAAAAATATAATATTAATTTTTTATGAAGTCATTTCTGTTATGCATAAAGTTACTTCAATACAATTTGGGTTATTATTTATTAAAAAATTACATGTTTTTGAATAGTAATTTTATGTATATTTTATAATTCGGTTACTTATGTTTATAATGAATAGTAGAATTGCTATGATGGAAAATTCATAATTATGTAAAATTATATCATGGTTCATGTAAACATTGTGTTGTCTGTCTTATAAGATACAAAACATAATCTTATTTTCAAAATAAAATGGTTTCACATTATTTGCACTTTTATAAAATTTAGTCATGATATTTTAATAATGTGATTAATATTTTAAAATAGCTTTTCCAGAACCTCCCATCATAAAATTTTTTAGTTATGCTCCTTTTAAAAAAGCGTTACAGTGGAATAAAATGAACATTTAAAATAACAAATTAATAGGTTTCCTATTATGATTACATTCATTGGAAGTGAAAATATAGACATTCATGTGGTACATAATGTCCAAATAATAACGGAGATTTATATATAATATTTACCATTAGTGAAATATAATACTCATTTTAATAACCATAAAACCATAAATCAATGAGGGGTGAAAGGACTATAGATTCATTAAAAATGTATGTACAATTTAAAATATTTGTATGAAGGTACTTTTTATTACTTTTTCTAATACATTCTGAATATACACTAAATTCATAAATAACTTCAATTTCCAAAATAACACCAATGGATTATCTTAAATCATTTTATAAAGAAATAACCCTATTTCACAAATAACTTCAATTTCACCATAATTATATAATTTTTTATCCTCTACAATTATATAAATCCTTTAATACAAAATAAATGAAAATTTAATTTAATTCTTCCAAAATAATCCTCCTCATTAATCATTTGGGTTACATATATCCCAACCAAATGAAATATTCCAAAACATATCACTAATATATTTAAAATTCTACTACATGAAAACTACAAGGGGGTGTCCACACAATAAAACTTTTGATTGACTATAAAAGTAAAAACACATAATAGTATCTAGAAATCAAAAGTTAACCACACTAGAAGACATAATAATCTGAAAAGATATCTAAAACATATTTTTTTACTAATTATATCAACCATGAACCTGTATTCCAAAAATTTGTGCTATATAAAAATATTTACATTTTTTATACGATAAAAATAAATGTAACTAAAATTTTACCCTTCAAAACATAATACATCAAAATAAAATATTGGACCACATACATACCCATGGAACCTTAAGGAATTGTGGTTTATGAAATTAAAAAAAATTAAATAAAAACATATATTCATAATAAAATATTTTAAAATATCTAAATTTTATCCAAAAAAGATCTACCCATGTTGTACTATTCTTATATCTAATAGTCATGGATCCATTCCTCATAAATTATGGATAAAAATACATTTGAATTATGAGATCAAATTATATGTAATGGTGAACATAAGCATTAATAATTGTATGTGATTAGTGGAATAATATGAGGATAATGGTATGATGAAATAATACAATTTCATGGGAATACCATAAAAGAATTCAAACCCATAAAAACATGTATAATAAAATATGATTTTTGGAATAAATATTTAATATAATCAAAGATTCATATATTTAAATAATCATGAGGCATTTAATAAAATTCTTATGTAAATGATCCATTTAAATTTTATGCAATCATAAATAAGATTACAGGATAACATGGAACATCCTTTTATATTACTCTTAAAGTCACACTTACAAATAGAATAATTTACATGGTTAACTCTAATATTAAATTAATAGAATCATATAGCTTGTTATTTTTATTCCACTACCATGTTCATTGGAGATCTTTTTTAGGTTTACCTATCACTGTGATATATATAAGGATAAAATTTCAATACATAAAATATACATCAACCAAGACATAATCAAAACATATAACATCTTCTGGTTTTAAAAATTAAAATAAACATTTTTCTTTCATTACATTAAATAACCGTTTAAAATAACAGAATTCTATGAAAATAACATCCAAATAATAATAATCCATTCAAATAATATTTTTGAATGGTTTTTTCAAAATATAACCCCATTATTGAATATGTAATGTAAAGGCTTCTTTTTATTAAATAAAAGTCAACAAAAAGATTATATAAAAAATATTGAGGGAAATAAATTTATGAATCACTTTAACAAATTTAAAATCTACATTATTTTAAGAAAAAAAATTTATTTTAAATAACCATTTAATGATATAATGGAATATTCAAGTAATTTAGGGGTCATAATTCTGGGAAATTCCATTAATTTTGTAATTGTTAAAATTGATTTTTCACAAGGTTGGTAAAAGGGTCCTTATTCAGGAAATCACCAAAATATTAATTTCATTCAAATTTAATAAAAACTCAAATATTGTTATATATAAATTTAAAAAAAAAATTAAAAGTAGTCCATAATATTCTTTAAAATGTTTTAAAAACCACGGATGTGAAAAAAATATTATCAATCTAAATAAAGAAGCATTATCAGTATTAGATACAACAAATATTATTTTTTCTTCATTAATATATATATTATTAAAGAGAAATTAAACATGTAAGAAAATAAAATCACATGATTAGAAATGTTATTTGGTCTGATAAATTAAGATCATAAAAATTCCTAGAGGATCTTGAAAAACAAAAATTTTGAAAAATAAATAAGATTATATCAAACAATCGGTACCACTGAGGTGAAATCTGAATTAAAATTCATTGAAAAAAAATATTATTATATAGAAATATAATTCAAAATATATTAATGAATTAAAATATTTAAATTTATTAATTATTTATTATGAACACCATTGAATAAAACAATTAAGAATGACATTAAACATTCCTCAATAAAATTAGTCCAGGACAAAGAAAACTCTTCTTGATTTCATACAATTCTAATGAATAATTAATCCATGATGTGATTATGTGAACCTATATAAATCCTCATATAATAATTGAAATATATAATAATAAAATTTATATATTAATTCACAAATAATCATGGAATTAAAATCACAATAATGTAGAAGTATGTCATAATTAATGGAATTTGAATTATGAAACCCCTTAAAAACTGGTAACATTCCAGTCAAATTATGTTTAATGATTTTATTAGATTTTTTTTAAAAATAATAAATTATTTATGGAGGATTAATGATATTAAATTTAAATGGGTAAATATATACTCCATATAAAATAAATTACATGCATCAAATTAAAATATTATTCATTTAAGGGATATTGAGATGAAATCTCATACAACATGGTAACATTCAAATAAAATCCACATAGATAAAATAGTATTAATTGGGACATAAAATACAATAATTGATAAGGGACTCAATATGTATAATTTAAATTTTAATAAAATCCAATATAAAAAATAAATTAGGTGTATGACATTGAATCATGCCTTAATTGATGTAAATTTTCCAAAAAAAAATTAACACTTGGTAAAATTAAAGTAAAATACCATTGGAAGAAATAAATTATATTTTAAAACTAAATAAAAAAATTATGAATGGTTCATGATGAAAAAATTAAAATGGTATTATATTCACTATATGAAATAAATTATGTCTACAACATTAAAACTTAACTCAATGATGGGAAATCGAGACAAAATCCATTACATCAAGTCTAGATATGTTATGTATGTCCTTTAAAACATTCATAATTACATTATCTCGGTTAGATTATTATTTTTTATGATATAGTATATTTAATAAATTATTTAAAACCCATTTATATCATTCACTTTAATTATGTATTTAAATACATTATCGATTAATCAACCTTAAGGGTTTTTAGGGTATTTAGTTCATCAATTAAAAATAGCATCGGTGTGTTTTCCATTGTAAACTAAATCCATATTACATCATCTATATAATAATAATAAGTAAATAATCATAATTTTGAAGAATTAATTAGACTTTCTAATTTAACCATTAAATATGAGGATGAGAAATTAATATTATTAAAATCATGAAGATGGTAAGTCAGGAATACATATGAGTAACAATTTCATTTTTCAAATAAAATGAGGGAAATTATATGTATCATTTTATCTTTCATGAATGAATTTAATAAAATAGATCAGAAATTAACACATTTAACAAACTTATATATTTGAGCCACATGCGATGTTCATGAAAATAAATCACATTATATTATGGGGAAAGTATTCGATACAGATGCACGAATGAGGTAATAATTTTTCAATAGATTGAAAATTAAGAAACTAGATGATATATTATCTTCATATAATGATATTATTTTCATTAATATTATATATATTCATTAATTCTATCATTATAACCATCCATGAGTGAATGTGATGGAATATTAATTACATCACTTCGCACGGTGGCTGTTCTCCTTACACACGAATAATGGTTTCATTTCCTATTTGATAGTGGATGTCATATGTAGTGGTTAATTGATTAAAAAAATAAAATTTATATATTCAAAATATAAATATTTTAACATATCATCAGATTTAAAAACATTATTATGAGGTATAAAATGAAATGAAATGAAAACACTCATCTTTGAACTATACAACTTCTATGCACTGCCACTTTATAAATATACATAAAGCCTTCAGATTTTGGTTTCATTCTCATATTGGGTACCCATGGACATGGATAGAGATGTTATGGATGGATTTGGGTATTCATATTCTAATATAAAAGTCCATTGGTTTGTTTATAGGAGAGAAGGGTGTCCTTTTATAATAGAGGGAATGAACAGTGTTGGAAATCTAAATAGGATTAAAACATTATGTTCATGCTCATGCCAAATGGATAAAATAAGTATTATTTATGAATATGGAATGAGATATGATATATATATATATAAATGATTTATTTTTTAGTAATCAGTTTGGTCATTTTAACTAGTATTTATTTTTTGTACTCCTGGTAATCCTATTTTATACTTTACTATTGTAATAGATTTTCACTGAATAAAATATTAATTTTAAAAATAAATATGTTTATATAATTATAAAATATGTATTTTGTGATAAAGAATATGGAACAAATTGTTTCAATTTTAATTGAAATATTTTTTAGAATTTTGTATAATCATAAACCTATAAAACATGAGAAAATAAGTTTTTTCAGAATAAATTCCTTTGAAATATAATAATGTTTTCATTCAAAAATCTAATGATAATTAAAATAAAATTTGTTTGATTATAGTTTTTTTAAAACTAATTATATTTTGATATTGGTCAAAAAAAGAATTTGAATTTGTAAATACATTGAATGATAAGACAATTTTAAAAAAATATATTCTATTATTCATTGAAAGAATCAAAATCATAAAATTATCTAAAATTATATCTAATAAAAAATTTATATTATAATATAACAAATTACACAAATTTTATGAAATAAAATTATATTATTTCAACAAAATAATTATATTATTCTCTGGAAAAAAATATACAATTCGTTCTCTTTAAAAAACATAATTTCAAATCATAATGTGACATTATTAAAAACTGGTTTATTATTTACTATGAATTTAACAATATATTTCTATTAATTATGACCTATATATTGTTAACATGAATGGGTTATATATAATCATTAAAAAAATTAAATTTTTAGGTTATAAGGATCATAATTAAATTATAATATATATTTTCTCATTTCAGCTCAGTTATGCTTCTCATATAATATATTAAACATATTATTCCTTTAAAAACCTTGAGTTGTTATAAAAAAATAATTGAAATTATCTTTATACTATAGAATTATATTCCATATAATATAATTTAGATATACCAATAATTAATAGGAAAATATTCTCAATATAGTTTCATAAATTCATTTAAACATCATTTACATGTTCTTAGATCTTTAATCAAAATATCTTAATCCTATAAACATATCTCAATGTACATCTTTAGAAGGAATTAATAATGAGGGAACAACCTTTATCCACACTATATTGTATGCATTGATATCTATCCCGTCGAAAAATAAATACATATTTTTTAGGTACTTCACACAACCTAAAATCTTCTTCTTCTCAGAACAACACATATTGACATAATAACGTATTGTAAAAATAGAAAACATCTACCTAATATATGTTCATGATACTCCCCTATTAAGATTCCTGTGAATATTCTAGTATAGAAAATTAAGATCAATAAATTTTCTTATCTTATATTCTTTCATCCATTATTGATTATAAATATAATTCTTGGTATGAAATTTTTATTTCCTTATTTAATTAACTCTACGTAGACATGATCCGTGTGATTTAATGTGAAAAGGAGTGACTAATTGACTTCCCCATGATCCATGATTTTTATACTGAACATGATTGACTAATCAACTTCCTAATTCAATCAATTATCTACGATTTAATCCTTATTATTTTAACATATTTCATCTCATAGCTCAATACAGCATGTACCATTTATTTTTATAATTGGTTTATTAAAAACAAGGATGTCAAAATATAAAAACACACTTCTTTAATAATATAATCCAATAACATTTCCATTCATCCATATTTAAATTAAATAAAATATTTTTATATAATTTAACCATTGTTATTCCACAAAATGGTTGAAGCCTATTCCCTTCTTCATCATTGAAAATCACTTCATCTAATAAGAACTGACCAACCAATTTTTCCACCATTTTCATGATTGAAATATATTCATTATTATAAATCAATCATAACTCATAGGATTATAACACTCCCCCTTCATTAATAACCTATAATTACCTACATAAAAAATATTGAAACCCATATATGTGTGAATATTATGGAATCTCAATAGATTATTTTTTAGAGAAAAAATATTTAACATTACATATCTTCCAAAATACGTACATAAATTTATATATATATCTAAGGGAAATCATCATACATTCTTTTTTAATTTTCTAAAAAATATTATCATTGGGTACCATTATTATCTTCCTTTTTTCAACTATTTTATTTATGGAGTTGATTTAATTATAATTTTGAATAAATAACATTAAAAGTTCTCTTTAGGATTCCTATTTTACAACATAATTTCTTAATATAGTGGGATCTTCATAAAATCCATTATTATGTGTCCATCTTTTTTAACCCTCCCATATATAACCCCAGAGAAGCTAAGGAAATTATTTCATGAACACAACTTTTGAAATTGGATTTTTTTCTCCTTTTGGATATTTTTATTTAAATTTAGAAACTCAATTTTATATCCCATTTAAAATTGGGCTGGCCAAATAATCAATCACACTTTAGAAAGATGTAAACATTTTTACATCTTACACATGGTTTTTAAATGGAATGAATTAAAAAAACCAATCACATTATTTTTTATTCGGAATGATATTAATTTATTATTCATCATATCTCAAGAGAATATATCATCAAATTTTTTTAAAAAATGTTCATATTATTATCCTGCTTACAAAATATATTTGTCTCTTTCTTCTCATAATAGTACCTTAAGTGTTTTCTTGGGTTTAATTTTAATATAATTAATATTTTATTTTCATCCAATAATTACAATACTTTCATTCTATTTACTTCTACATAATTTTTTTAGTTATATTTTTCAATTACTTTTGGAGAATTAATTATTTTTTAAGACCATAAATAATCATTATTATGATTAATTTCATTATTATTTCCTTGTAATTTCGATATGCATTAGAATCTATTAATTATTGATATATTATTTTGTATATTTTATGTAAATATCTTCACTATAGAATAGATCGTAGTTGATATAAGCATTATTAGACAAATAACCATTTAGTTATATATATTTTTTATGAAAAGAAATATATTTTCTTCGATTTCTGTCATTACACTCAACAAAATGTTTTGTCGTAGTGCAACATTCTATTAAAACAAATTAAATTAAAATTTGATTGTTATAACCCATCAATTATATTGATGGTTTTAAAATATTAACTACATAATAAAAATTATATATATCAATTTTTTAAAATAAAATATATTGATAAATAAGAATATATTATATGGTAATATATCTATAAACATTGAAATATATTTTTCTCAAAACTTTGATTGGAATTTAATTTTGTGAAAACAATATTTTTTTTTCAAATTATGAAAAATTTATTTAAAAAATTTCGTTAATTTTGGAAATCAACAATTAAAAAATATAATTTTGTAAATTAATTAAATATTTTTTAAAATTTGAATTTTTATGTTTGAAATTAGAAAATACAAATTTTTTATAAAAATGACATATTTAATAAAATAATTTAAAAAATATTCCTATTATTTTAATATGTTTTAACATGAGAATAACATAAATAGTATTAAAATTTATCCAATTTAGTTAATTAAAATATATTTAATATTTAAAATTTATATAATTTTTTTTACATTTGAAAAGTTCTTATATGGAAAACTAGTTTTCATCGCGTGTGTAGGTTTAATATTAAATAAAACTCATCTAATTATTTGTATTTAATTTGGAAAACAATATTCCATATTCATGAAACTATTATTATTATTATTATTATTATTATTATTATATAACAAATACGGATTACGTTTTTATCACAATAAATATTAAATACTGAAAAAAATTATTTACATTGTTAATGGTTGAAATGGGTTTATGGTGGGAAAAATTGAAACAATTAGTGTTAAAATAAAGTAATAAATTTCCAAATTCATATTCAATACCATATATAATCTTTATGTCGTACCATTATTGAAAATGGTACATTTATAATCATTTTATAATGTATAAAAGTTTAGAATATCTTTATCTTTTAAAAACATTTAACTGTTCCCCTACCTTCTTATAAAAGGAACATCCCTTACTAATGTCTCCAAACAAAACAAATAAATTTTTAACACCAAAAAACTAACCTAATTAGATCCATACAAACCTCGCCACTTCATATAGTTGTTAAATTTTTTATCTAACCTTCATAATAATGATTTAGGTGTAATCATGATGTGGTTGTCGAAAGAAGATGTATAATACATAACGATGACTTTTAATTTTATTTCTTCTATAAACATTATACAATATACTAAATATATTATTATCTTATATATTAATTATATATAATATATTTATATTTTTTATGTTAATTTAATTACCTATATTCGTCACACCTTTAATCAAGTGGGAAATGAAATTGTCTGTCATGTGTACAGAGAGCTACCACCTAGTGAACTGATATAATCAGTTTTCCCTCACATACTGTCATGGGTAAATATAATGATGTATTTAAATTATATATAAATATATTATTATTTTATAAATATTATACATCTTTAATAATAAAATCACACCTAACTTATTACCTCTCAGTCCATTAGAAAATGATAACATCCCTAATGTTTAAGTCTGAACTACCAACTACTTGAAGTGATGTGATATGTTTTTCATTTTATATTAACATGGATGGTATAAAATATATATTTTACAGACATATATTATATATATAGAATATAAAAAATATTTTTGTTAATATGAATTAATCTTTCCCTATATTTCATTCCATCTGTTGAGAAAATTGAAAGAATGTTTATGCGTATGTATTGCCTAGTATTGAAATGAACATCACAATTAATTTTTCTATCACTATATTTTATTTTAGAATATAAATAAATAAATAAATATATTTATATATTTATATTATATATATATATCATTAATACCATTCTTTAGCTATTGGAATTATAATATATATACAATGACAAAACTACTGAAAAAAATTACATTAAAATCGAAGTAGTTATTGACCATAAATTTATTTTAACCAAGAATTTTTTATAAATGGGAGATAAAATGTTATAAATATATCATATATGGTATTATATAGAAGAATATGTTTTATATATATGTATAATAAACCTATATTTATGGTACATGATTTTCAAAACTATATTTATAACATTTATACTTCAGGTAATGGATTTTCCACACATATTTATTTCTAATACACAATCCATATTCACCACTTATTTAATTTTTGTTGTGTATATAATTCCTATGAAAATAATTTCTGATTTATCACACCAAAATTATTGGTATTTACATATCCATATATTTTTCATTCATTAATTGGGATTATGATTCAATAGATTCCAAAGTGGTAGGGGTTTTATGATACAATCACATTGTTTATCAGGAATGTTTATGATTTTGTATAAGATGATTTAATACTATGCATACCTCTCGAGAAACACGTTTATTTATTAAATATATTTATTTCTTGAGAGTTAAGTATTCAAAAGGAATATTCTTTTTATTTTCCAAACAACCTGTTTTTTACATTTTACATAATATTTGATAAGAACCCTTATTTGAACATGCATTGGATAACAAATGTTTTTTAACATCGTGAAAATTAAAAAATATAATTATTTCAGAAAATATACTATTATTATTTTTTACCTAAAAATATTTCTTTAATATATCGTAAATATCATATTTTAAATTAGTCATTTAAAAATGGAGAGGTTATTTTCATCAAAAAATGATCCAATTGTTTTTTCACAATGATTTTCAATCTATGGTGTCATCCTTTAATGATATATAATAAAATATAAGGATATGATCTAATGATATCATACATATACTTTCTCTAGATGAGTTTTAATGAAATTTTTTATTAAACAAATACCTTTATCATGGGTTGTGATATATTGAATTGATTAATATGTTATGAAATTTTTTTCTTTTCCATATGGCATGAGACTACTAAACGATTATGAAACCCATTCCTTTTTAGGGGTTATTATATAATGAATGTTTTATAATCTTATAAATCACATCATATTTATTTTCATTATGTGATGGGTTGGAGTTGATTGACATATAACTCCAATTCATTTTGTAAATATGGAAATCATATGAGATAAACACGGATAAAATGCAAAGTGACCACAATTTACTAATTAACCATGTCTACTATGATATATTTATGAGAAAAACATTTCTCATATGATTTTTTGGGGGGTTAAGACATCAATTGTTATAGACATGGAAATGAGACTTGAATAGTCATGAAATAATATTTTGTTCTTATGTGTATTAAAAAATCAATGTATTTTTCTAATTTATGTTCTCGTGAATTATGTTATTTTACTCCTTTATGATTCATTTCTTATAAACTTCCATTATTTATACCATAACATAATATTATAATATTTTATATGAATGGTATGGTTATTTATGTAATTATCATATTCTTAAACATGTATGCCCATGATGTGTTGAAATATTCATTATCTAACCTTAATGAGAACTTGATATCACCCTTTTATATGTATCATTTCTCTATGTTGTCGTGAAAGGGATTATATGTGGTATTTAGATGATGGTTGATAGTAAAAATTAATATAGTGGGATATATTTTAGTTCAAATATTCTTATATTGTTTATGTATATTCGCTTCAAAAGATACAAGTCCTATAAGATTTTGGTGGGGATCACAAAATGAATAAATGAAAATTAATTTAATAAAATGAAATATAAATGTTTTAATGTAATCATTCACTATATATGTAGTTAGTAAAATTTTTTGTTAACCAATTGGACTAGGATGAAAATATAATATTGAGAATTATATAGATATGTATATGTAATATAAAATATCCTAATATTTTGTTGAAGGATATAGTGGTTTCCATGAAATTACCTCCCTATTTTTAAACAAAATATATATATGGATCTCAGACATTTGTACTCTGGGGTAATAACTCTAAAAAGTTATCATTGAAAATTGACTCGATGATCACCAAGTGCATCAAAATAGGACTTGATACACACCTAGTATGATACTAATGGGTAATATGTTTTGGAAATTCAAAAACTCGGTAAAAATAATAAAGAATTATTTCAATAGATCATACCAATCATCAAAAAAGAATGAATCCAATAAATCATTAAATGAAAAGAATTGATCATTATTTAAAAAATCCAGTAAAATATTTGTCTTTATTATACAGTTTCCCAATATGTTATTTTTTTCTCACACTATTCGTTTTCATTTTAAATTATGTATTGAATTACATTGAATCGTCTTAATGATTAATGTCATTGAAAATGAAAATATTTTCATCCTTAGAAACAAAAGTTTATGGGACCTAGAAAATAAAATCTTACTTATATTCTCAAAATACTTTCAAAATCTATGAATCATGATAAGTATTAAAATGTTGAAAGGAATGAACAATGCTCTATTGGGTCCTTCGTTTGGAAATTTACACCTTCTTTTAGGTGTTCTACTAATAAACTAGTTTCATTGGAATAGACTAGTACTATTGAAAAGATTGTTTCAATTCCACAGTTCATGGAACATACAAAATTTATTTCAGAATTCTCTCATTTATATCGAGTACCATATTAATTTTGGACTCGTATAAATAATGTGAGGAAACATGACAATGTGAATCAATATAGAGGGATGAGTTTGAGAAATTATTTGGAAACTTTTTATTTTCTCATATTCTTAATATGAAAATAGAGATGTAGTTCCTTGAATTAAATTAGAAGGATTGTCAAACTAATGGATACTGATGAGGTAAATTGTAGATGAATTTTAATGGTTGATCGTGATATTATCATCCAAAAAATAAAATGTTGGTGAATTATTCACTTCCATAAAACCGTGCATTCAAAGAGTATTACCCTTGAAGGACAACAGGAGCTATCAATAAATTATATGAAATTATATAAAGATTGAATTAATGATTTTAGATACCCATCAATCTCATGGTTTGTATAGGAAAAAATGATCTTATTCAAAGGAAACTCTAAAAACTATGAAAAAAATATCATTCCTTCATGAACAATGTGTTGATTTAAACACTTATAAAATTTTATCAAATGTAAGAGATAATATTTTATGTATGTAAAGAAATGTTATCTAGTATATGAATAATGATGTGATGGGAAAAATTTATCTAACTTTGTGATTAGAGAGAAATCTTTAATGAATGAACCCCTGACACCCTAGTTCTTCTATTGTAACAATAAAGAGAAATATGTTAACAAATAATCAAATTTGAGTTTAATGATGAGGATTACCATTGGAAACCTTTGAAATATAGAGATAAATGAAAATCCCATGTGATAACTATTTTTTATGAGGGGCACGATAAGGATGTGTTGAATGAAATACATATGATCCACCATATAACTGTTAAGATCTAATTTGTCTCTGGATATAACTACAATTTCTAACCGAATAATTTCATAATGGTATCAAAGTTACACACCAATGATTATATGTATAATTATAATTTAAAACCCAAAATGGTACAATGATTTATCACATATTTTGGATTCTTTTATGGTTGACGTTTCTTGGAATTTTCATCCTATTCGTTTTTTATTCCCCCACTAGTGGAATTTTTTTATCGTATGAGTGGATTTGATTTATCAACATTAATCCTATATAATATAAATATAATTTTATTCTAATTTAGTTTTCAAAACTATCTCATTATTCTCTATAAGTATGTCGATAAATGTTTACTTTCGTTGGATATCACATCCATTGTATGGGTCATGAATAATATCTTAATTGGGATTATCAGAAATGTTTTGGGAGAAGCTCTACATCACTGATATTTCTAATTTCTGTGTGTTTTTTATTGTATTTACATAATTTTTTCCATGTCTTCCACCAAATAATGAATTTGAGTTTTTAAAATTGTAATAGTTGTTTCATTAGAGCCAACCTAAATAGTACATTCGATTAACATTTCATGTATATATTTTGATATGAAGGAGGTATTAGGACAATTATAAAGTAAAAATTAATGAGTCCACTAATTAAAAGTGTAATTTACATAGATTAAATGTAGTATCCAAAGGTTATATAAGATATCATTCTATAATGAATACCTCATGATACTAAGACATAAATCATAAATATATCATGAATTTTATAGATGGGGTACTCTAGTATTTGAGATCATGAGGATAGACCCGTTAATTGGAACCCCTCCTATTTCAGGTTTCTTAGGTTGATCCTATTTAAAATCATGTGTATTTTTCTCTTGGATTGAGTTCATTATCAATGTGTTTCATTTGAACTCATTATTTTATGCCTGAAAAAAACTATGATAATGAAATCATGTAGATGTAGCTTGTGTTGGGTGTGTCAATGGTTCTAGGGAATTAGTTTAATGATGAAGAATGAATTTGTCACTTCAGAGGTGAGGATGTTATATATCTCAAGCTTAGTTGATCTGGATTGTAGGTCCTTCATATGTCCAAAGAAAAGGAATTATAAGTTAAATATGTCAAGTTAGATCAAAAAATTGTGATTCAAGAAAAAATATTGACAAAAGTGTGAAACATGTATTATGATATATCTAAAGACAGATAGTTTATTTTACACAATATATGTTTATAGGATGCATTTCATTGTTATGACATTTTGTTATCTCTCTAAAAGCCATTATAGGTTTCAATACTCCACTCATGTAGTGTAAAATTAATTCTCTACTATCAATATACGGTCTTGGAGGGTCACAAACAATAGCGTATTAAATAATCATGCATATTTTGGTGAATGTGTATTTAGGTCATGGTGGAGACCACAACGTGGTTTGAGAGTGGAATTAATTATTGATCACTGATTAATTTATAATTTCTATATTATTTAAATAAATAATAATTTATTTAAATTATTTATCAAAATATTTCCCAATGAAATTAATGAATACAAGAGAAAATATTATTCAGAAGAATATTTTTTCAATATTCTATATTTAGTTAGTATTTGAGAGAATTATGATGTGATTTGAATGGATAAATTTCATAATGTGAATGATTTTATAAATATTGTAGGAATATGTTAAATATATATAATATTTATGAAACAACCTAATTCAACATAATAAATTTTTTATTATTTATTCAGTGGAGGTTTATTAAATGAGGGTCGAGGAACCCTTTTCGGGTATTTTCACACCCACAATATATAAGGGGAGAGATGATCTGACACAATGAAGACTTTATAGTATTTCATTAGGGGATATATCTAATATCCTACTTTATAGATAGATATTCTCTCAATCCATGAAATTGGATCAATCTCATCTCCATGCATTGAACGAACATCGAAGTGGTGATCTTCGATAAGTCGAAGTCATTCCTAGATCACTATGATTGAACCCAAATTACATAGATCACCTCATATATAGATTATTTTAGAATGTTTGGATAAAATTAATGAATAGATATTTGGATCTATAAAGAAATTTTCATTGACAACAAGATACTATCATTCATGATTTGTTTTTGAACATGGTGTGTTTCTTTTTTCAGGTCATCTCTCTATTTAATTCACATGTGATCATTACATAATAATAGGGATAAAATATCTAGATATGACAGGTCATGTTTCCTCGATGATGAGAAATTTTAAATTATGTAACCTTGAAACATGTAATGAGACCATTTTTCCAGATATTGGTATTGCAGGGATCACATAATTATTCTATTTCAATTTTTTTTTATTTTTATCTAATTAAATAATTTGAAATTTTTTAAAACAAATTTGACCATGAATTATTTTGAGGTTTTATGATACTTTTATAAACATATTAAAAAGTTATTGAGAAAATATTTTATTATTTGGGTATTAATATTTAGAAAAATAACATTTTCAGATACCTTTTTTGTTTTGGTTGGTGAATACAGAAAGTGATCTTTTTAGAAACCATTTCTTCTACTGGCCTAGAAAAAATAAATTTATTAATTTATTTAAATTATTATCATTGTTTAAGAGTATGGATAAAATAGTCTATGAAGAATGAATTAATTTTCCACAAATAGAAATTTCTATATGAAATCAATTTTTTTAAAAAAAAATTTGGCGGTGGTATAAGTGAATGATGACATTTGTAAATGAAGAAAAACCTGAAAATTGAATTATTTATTACAATGAACATAACTATTATAAGATAAAAATAAATTGTTCCTTATTTATTTATAGAAACACGTTTCCATAGTTGCCTCATCTCTATCCTGACCACTTTCACATCTTTCAAAACAACTTATTAGAGCACACACCACCCTCACCTCCCAATCACCCCAATAGGTAGTAGATTCCACCCATACCATGATCCCACCTCCCTCACAAAAATTTAATCCTCTAATGTAATAATATCCCAATATCATTATCCACATTATCTAATGGTTAGATCCACCTCGTACCACCCTTTGGCTGTATCCATTTACTAAGTTTTCCAACCGATATCAGATAGTGAGGCTCATAGCCACAACATGCCACAAATAGTCTGGACTACTGCATAATGCTTCTGACCCCATCAGTTATTTTGGCCATCATAGACTTGGAAAAATATATTTCAAGTCCCCCATGTGGGATCACCTTCACATACCTTTGATAACACCTCCATCCACCTCTTTTTGTATCTCACACAAGGTTCCCCGCTATGGTGGCCAAACCACCCCACTAGCATCTCATTGCATCTTAACTATAGTTTTCATCAAAACCAGACCATGAATCGTTGTTGGTTGAACCATCCAACTATGGTAAAATATTCCTTTTATATCCATCTTCCATGGTATCTCCCTTTTTTCCTCTATTTTCCACTATTAGCAAGAGCATGCTCTAGTTTCTCCCTTGGTTCCCTATTAGTGAGAAACTGGTAGATCTGTCCCTGAGGTACCCCTACTGTGCTACTAAATGCCTTATACCAGACCATTACATACAAAAAACCAGTTTTGGGTCTTTTTTTAAACCATTTATAGGTTTGGGCCAAATTGGTTTTCCTATAATGGCACTCTATAGGATTTTCATGGCCAAAAATGTGTTTCTACTAGTTCGGCACGACCCATAATGGCATCTATGTACTTTCCTAGATTGGATTAAAAAAAATTATCTATCAAATTAAATTAATTTTAGTATTAAATTAAATTAACTAAAATAATCAATTTTCATTAATAAAATATCATTTTACTACCTAGAGAGAAAAAAAAATTCAAAATGGTATTTAATAAAATTAATTAATTTAGTTGAATTTTTAAAATTAAGAAATAATTAATTATGTTATTTAATAAGATGAAATTATTTTATTTTTATTTTTTATTTAACTTAATTATGTAATATGATACTTTAATCTATGACAATTTAGATATTATATTTCACTTTATGTTAACCACTAACATGTTCCAAGAATATAAACAAATATATGTTTGTTTGATTTATTGATTTATTTATTTATTTATGTTTCTTAGTTGTTCATTATCATTTATTGGTCATTTAATATAAGTGAATTAAAATACAAATTTATTGGATGTATGTTTTTTTTCTAGTTCCCAATATATGTGTTTGAGTACATTTGTATTTTCTTTTATGACGATGGATGATGTGGACCCCACCATGATGAGGATAGTTAAGACACATACAATTCCAAGTTGAGGTGAAATCAAAATGATATGAGGACCCACTAGATAGCAGTGAGCTTCATCATGAGTCAAGAAATGGCTTGGGTATGATACTCCAACGTTTTGGTTAATCCATTGATTTTAATGGGATCAACCAGTTCTATATGCTTAAGACCAGTTGGGTAGTTATTGTTTATGAATTAGTTTATCATCTTTTCCATTGTGATGGTATTGTGAAATACATAATGTAATAAATAGTTAAAACATAATATAGTGATAGATGGTTTCTATTTATTTTCGGTTGTGAGTTTTAAATCACATTAAGAACATCATTAATTGAAATGGATATCATTCATTGAAAAAAATACCCCACAATGAAATATTATTTTGTAAAGGCCTTCCATCATTTGAATTTGAACACAACCAGGTGGTTTATATTCTTGTTCATCCATAGTTAAGAGTTCCTCCACTAAATGGTGAGTTCTTATGAGATTTATTGGTTGAATTAAATGTAGTTGGTAGTTAATGATTATCAATAGATAACATAGTATCACATCAGAGGAAAGCATTGAAAAAATAATGTTGTTTTTTATTTTAGTATCCATGATTTCACTTTACAGATCAAGGTGGCACAATTTAATTCTATTGTCTGGTCAAACACATACCTTGAACTCTCTATTTAGAACATTATCCATTTCTCGTATACTATAATGGGGATTTCAATGATAATTTCCACAATAATACTAATGAGATATATTTTTCTAATTATAGTAGAGAGGGTTCCTATAATTTAAAAAAATAGTGGGAGACAATTAATGATTTAATTAATTATTAAATAATTTATAAATCTATAATCAATGATTATACTATCAATGTACTAAATTTTTATATTACTAAAAATGGAAATTAATACCATAGGATACATAGTGATAATCATGGATAATTTAAATGTACAAACAAGAATAAATTTCAATGTGAATTATAGGCTCATGAAAAAAAATACTATGATAACATAAATATTGGGATTTGATATCCCCAATATCTATTAATCCACCTCAAGAAGAGAGGGTATTAAAAATATTGCATTAGACTCACGTTTCATTAATATGATGTATATTTCATAATGATGTGATCAATGTTTGATGTCTATTGTGGTAACAACATTGGGATATAGATATATTCTCATGTATTCTAATCTCTGTGATTCTTGAAAGAAGAATGTGAAGAGAGATATTAATGGATAATATTATACAAGTTTTGTGTAAATATGAATGGTGGGGCATGATCATTAAATACATCATATTCTAACTTTTTTAATAACCAATTACTCTAATTTTTTAATATTACAAAATGAACATGATGGAGTAATCCTTTCACAAACATTTTTGTAAGGATTCCCATCTAAATAAGAAAATTAAAGAGAGAATAATATTTTTTTATTATTTTAAAAAATTTAATTAAAAATAAAAAAATGAAAATAGAACGTTCGATACTGAAGGAATATTTTCAATATAATTCAATGAAATTGTTTTTAAAATATATTTTTATTTTATTGTCATCTCATGATATAATAATGTGGAAGATAAATTCAATGAAACAAATTGAATATGAAAGTACCAACTTCTTCATAATTGAGTATTCATCAATTGAAACTAATTTCTCTATGGTAATTCTTGGGAATTAAATACAATATAATTATAAAAACTATATATTGACATACATGGTCATGTATGTACATAAATATTACTAAATGTAAGTTGTGGTTTCCAAGTAGTTCATAAAATATGGTTCCTAAGATAGTTGTGAGAAGTACAAGACATCAATATTTTCATTTGAATGATTCTAGTTGAAATATTCTTCAGTATAACCTGAAAATTTATATATACATTTTTTTACATAAATATACATTATTCTTTGTTAAATAAATAATTCTTTTCTTTGTTTTTTTAATACTCATTCAAATGTTTTGTAATACATGAATCATTGGAAATACATGCTGAGTGAAAAATGTAAGAATAATATACCTTATTATGGAATCAAAATTATTTTTTAAATGAAACAATAAATAGATTTCTAGGATATACCAATTCCGCTATGTGACTTCGTAGATCAAAATATCTTTTGTTATTGTTTGTGTAAATACTTATTTTTATTGTAAAAATATATTGTTATAAATAAAAGCATTCCGAAATGATTCTGAAATTTGTTTTTGTAGAGAGCGTGAACTATTCCATGGGAAAATATATGCATATTCACATCCTTCATTAGATTTCATTAAGTGAGTTATGTAATGTGAAAAGGTGGTATGGTATATGTATGGTTAAAATATATGATGATCATTGGGCTGTTATGTTGAAAGATATCTTAACCATGCATTCATTGATCATTTTAATTTATTGTGGAGAAATACATAACCGGACCTTATCTTGTCAATATTAGGGATATGATTACAATAAGGAGGATCGATGATTATTTTTACATGTTAACATTGATAAGAAAATTTGTGGAGAAATATTTTAAAAAATATTTCCATTTACACATTTGTGTCCTTATGTAAGTATTAGGAGCATCATTGTTGATATATATTACAAAAACATCCTTTACTTTTCATAATGTGATATATAAAATATCAAATAACTATATACCAACTATAAAGATAAATGAGTATCATATGCCTAATATTTTAATGAAAATCCATTATTTCATAAGACATGTGTATAAGTGGAATGATGTTTTTAGGATGTAAAAAAATATCCATAATGAAAAATATAGTGTTCATATAAAGAAATTATCATAAAATATTATTAATAAATTACATAAATCATTTTGATAGAATGGTCATAGTCAAATGATAGTATATATTTTTATAGAAGAGTTCATATCAATACTCTAGATAGTGGGAGTGATATTGAATTGAGTTTAGTTAATGAAAAATGATGCTGAATATGTTAGCATATGAACATGTTCCAAAAGAGATATAGAAAGAGAATATATTTTAGACACTTACTACATATGATGGTTTAAACCATTTTACCAAATATATTTTCATAGAAACCAATAATATTTATTAGAAGAAGAATATATATAAGTAATTAGTATATATAATTAGTTTAAAAATGATAATATGAGTTGAAATTAAATAGTGGATTCCTCGTACCAAGTGTAAAGGGATTATTATTTTGAATACTACACTGGATATTAAAGTCAGATGATATATGGATGGATCAAGAAACGAACCAATCATGGTGAATTTTTCAGACCAAGTCAATATTTCAAAATCTGTTTAAAATTTGCATGTCATAGTAAATTTATATTATCATATTATTGAATATTATATGAAAAGACCAGTAATACAGGAATTTACCTATAATACCCAACGAGAAAAATATGGTGACATAACATAATTCCAATAATGTGTGAAAATTAATCAAATCCAAAGTAGGGTTAAATTAAGAAAAATTATCATAAAATATTCATATAGAAATACACTTTTACATTTTTCTACTTAGGGATAGTGGGAGCGGCATAATGTTCAAGTAGTTGTGTATTTTTTAACTTAGGGGAAACATTTATTGGCCCTTTAGTTAATTAATACATGTATGAAAGTAATACTCCATAGATTAACATAAAATAGTAACTTATGCACTAGGGAACATGATATACTATGTTATATCTAATAGTTCCTTTGAATTAGTCAAGCATACATATACATACATAGTTTTGAAAAAATAATGTTATAAAAATTCATGTCGAAATTATTTCTAGTGTCACAGGTAATAAATCTATCCAATTATACATAGAAGAATGATCAATGTGGTGAGTAGAATTACATTCACTTATGTGATTGATCAATCACATATTTCACAATATATAGAAGAAAGAATATTTCCAAAAAAACAACTTATGGTAGGTAAGTATAAATTATATCCAGAAGGACTATAAGGGAAGCTGTCAGAACTATTTTTTTGTACAAGAGAATATACAAGGATATATATATTGTATATAGAGAATGAGGGATAGTAGTTTTTAGGGGAAACCAATCATACTTATTTCAATGTTATCTTATATCATGTATAGGCTATGATAATTAGTTAGACCTGATCATGCAATATAGTGGTTTTCATACCAACAAATTCTGAGTACATTTTAGCTTTTGAGGCAGCTAATATGTTGTGTATAAATTTGAATTAATTTTTTCCAGTTCTTATAGTTGAACCTAGTACATAAATTTATATTAATTATATAAATTCTATTACTATTATTCACCTATATGTCATCTTTTTATATATTAATAAAGGATATACATGGGAATCCAATCTCTTGAGTAATTTTACTCAATGGTATTAGATCAAACCAAACCAAATTCCCACAGGACAGAAAAATAAAAGATATAGTAACTAAATCCATGAATCTATAGAAACGTGGACCTAATCATGTAATAGCTTAAAATGATTGTTAGATAGATGGATCTAGTTCATGTGTAAGTGTTGTAAAAATTGGTTCTCTTAAACCAAATTGTACAGTACTTTAGATTACCATTTTTTGTATGCATTTAGGTATAAATGATGTAATACTACCATTATAGTGTATACTCTTATACATCCCTAATTTAAATGATAATTTCCAATGATTTATTGTCGAATAAAAACGTTATAGAAAATCCCTATATATAATGAGCACCTTAAGATACAATGTCATTAATCATAAATATATGTCTTATGGTATTAATACAATACATAGATAGGACATAAAGGATGTTTTAATATCATGTGATGGGGGATCATAAGCATTGAGGCATCATCTCATGAACTTCAAAAATAGTGGTCTCTAATAGTATTGATCATGAGGGAAGGCCCATAAATAGGAACACCCCATGATTTTTATGAGCTTGGTTGTTCTTATCCATGAACAAGTGCACTGATCTCCTAAATTGAGATCATTCTCAATGAGTGAAGTTTGATCATCTACATTGATGCAAGGAGAACCCCATGATAATAAACTTGTTGTGAGGTAGCTTTTTTGGGTGTGACATTGGTGGTATTTCATTAGTTGAATCATAATGATAGAATATTTAATCTCCATCTTCAAGAAGTTATATGTCCTTGGTCAAATTGAATAAGATTTTTGTGCCTTCATAAGTCCTTTTCAAGGTAGTTTATGGTAAATCTAGGTATTTTGATGAAAAAATAATAAATAAATAAGGTATGATGACACATGTGTTTTTTTATTATATATCTAAAGTAAATGTTATTATATTATACAGTATTTGTTCCGAGGTTGGTTGTCATTCCTATGACATTTCTTTATTTTTTGGGGGGCCATGATGGATTAATAGGATCCACTCTTGGTATTTGAATATTATTCTATTATAAAAATATAATGTCTTATAGGGTCACACACAATATTTTAATCAAGAATCATCCTTACTCTAGTGAATTGGAATATAGTACATTGTGTGCCCACCATGGAGTTTGAGAGGTGTCCTGATTTTTATTAAAAATAAATAAATTAATTAATTATTATTCATGAATACAATAATTTGTTTAAATTTTTTTATTAAGAGTATTCCGAAATAATTTAATGAACATGATAAAAATATTATTCAAGATTTTTTTTAAATATTACATGTTATTTTAATATTATTTAAAATTTTAAGAAGAGATAATGACTTTTTTATATCACGCAATATATTTAATATATATAATTGGTTTTTGATAAAATGTATGTAAAATTTATGATGCTATTTAATTGATCATAATATATTTATTAATAAATAATTTATTTTATTTTTAATATATGGGGGTCGGGTAACCCTTCCTGGGTATCTAATCATCCACTATAAATAGGAATATAGTCTCTCTAACAAAACGACCAATCACTATGATTTTCTTATATCCTATATATCCTCTCTCATTTTCTATAAATTGAATATATCAATCCAATAGATTGGATTACGATAATCTTCATACATCAAATGAAGCTCTACATGGTGATCATCATGACATTGACGGTATTATCAAATTTACACACTATTAGTTGGAAGTCAACAATCAATTCTCATATAGATTTTTGTAGTTTGTGTCAATGGTTTAGAGGGGTTAGACTTTCGATCCATAAATCATCATTTCTAGAGACAAGCTATAGTTGTGTGTGATTCATTAAAAAAATATTATGTTTGTTTTAATGATTATTCTCTATTTAATTCACTAACGATATTCAATTTTTAATTGGTTTCAGATAACTAGAAACAATAATACTTGTCATCCCGATGAGAAAAAAATATTAAATTCCCAAAATCACCAGCTTACATTGCGGCCCATGTACCTACAGTCAATAGAAATAATACCTTGTTCAAATCCATTCTCAATGAATCATTATAGAACTTCCTTTATTATATTGTATGAAATGGATATGAAACTCCATAAGAATCTTGAAGACGGTTTTATTTTGGATTGTGTGTTATCTTGGGGTGTACATATTTTTTTTATAAACATAAATGGATATATGAGACTTGTTATTTTATACAATATATTGATGAATTGTTTGATCAATATTGTGGATCTCAGTATTTTCTATGATTGACCATTATTCTAGAAATCATTATTGATGGTCAAAAGGATGGATATACCCATCACAACATTTGATACATGGTATGGACAAGGTGAAAATATAGTGATTCTACATGGTCTTATTAATGTCTCTTCTATCATCATGTATCTAATGAATAATGTCCTTAGAGACTGTATTGATCTATTTTTGGTAGAATTTATATATGATATTATTATACAGTCAATGTGAAATAAGGAGCATGAAGTCACTTGAGGACTTCACTTAAGACCCTAATGAATGAGAAGTTGTATTTTAAACAAAAAATGCATAAATTTATATGAAATATGTTTCATTTTTTATTAATATAATCGTAAGATATGGTATATACATGGATCCATCAAAAGAAAATGTTGTTGAAGTCTTCCCATTTAAAAAACTATTTCTAAGATATGATTTTAATTGGTTTAATTTAATATTATGGAGAGATAAAAAATAATTTTTCATGAATATTTTTTCCAATCACCATGTAAAAAAAGAGATAATGTCCTCTTGAATGAGGAATATGAAGATAATTTCACATAATTGAAGATAAGGATAGTCACTGCAAATTTTCATACATTACCCTACATGTAACACCCCAAGCTTCTATGGTACGTTTCCCTTCGAATAATGCGATAGCATGTGTTGTACGCAACCTCGAGTTCTAACACACACCACAACTAATTAAACTAGCCGTTGTGAATAGTAATACCTACTTTTTGAAATCATATATATTCAATATTTCAAAATGTACTTCATTTTTAGATTCGGAATATCAAAATTAGCCTAGGGTGAAATTTTGGTACTTTTCGGATAACTTTCATATTTTGATGAATAGTGAAAATTACTAAATTTTAATTAAAAACAACTTTTTTAATCAAAATAATTAATAGTGATAAATTGTGAATTTGAGTGGTTTTAAAGAATATTTAGAATATATTTTTACCATTTAATATAATGTTGGTCATTGGACATAATTTTACAATTAAACCAAACATAAACAAGTGTCAATCTTTTGATAGTTATTACCTCTTAAAAACATGCTTTTTGTTTTGACAGCGGGAATTAATTTTAAATTAATTTCTGCCACTTATGTGTTTTGAATTTAGGAAAATGGATTCCATATTTGGAATCAGGATGTTCAAATTGTTTAAATAGGTAACTTTTATTTTTAGACATTTTGAATAGTTACTGTGGTAAATATTTTATTTACCATGGTTAAAGGGTAAATCCGGTAAATAAGGGTTAAAAAAATAATATTATAATAATACAAAATTACCCTAAAACGTGTCCTAACCTTATTGGTGGACACATACCCGACCATGGGAATCCTTGGGTCAATTTGGGGACCCCTTGGAGCCACTTGTATGTGGTAGGGACACATTATATTAATAAAGTTAAAATAAAAATAAAAATGGCATAAGCTTACATCTTCTAGAAGAACAATTTTTACATAGGGTTATACATGTTGGGTTTTAGATTATAAATATTAATTAGAAAGATAAAAAGATTTCCTACATGATGATATCTTATTTATAATTTTTAGACATCAAATAAGTTAAATTATTAATGACACAATAATGATGCAATGTTTACCTCATTAATAAATCATTGAAATAAATAATATTATAATGATTAAAATATTATCTAAAACCTGTCCAATTCTTATTGGTTGATTTTATTTAGAATATGAGTCATCGTATCTTCGACCTCAATGATTTTTGGACCATTATAAACCGAATATAATTATATTATAAAGTAATACTTTCACTCTTTCCTAAAGAGCCCCTCCTCTCCCTTATAAAAGGAGACCACTTATTCTCATTCCTCACACCTCTCAAGCCACTTGGCTCGTCCAAACTCTGCCCAACTAAGCTCCCCACATCCCTCTCCTCCTCCTTGAAGCATCCCCTTAGGCAGAAATCATTTCAAGAAGTCCTTTGGTTCCAACCAAAGTGAGTTACCTAAATTAAAGGTAACGATTTCTCTTAAATTATTTTCCTTTATTTTGCTTCTCCAACCCCCAAACTCTTTTTATTTCCTTTCTTTTGTAACAACACCAGTATCCTCAATATACTAGGATGTCGTTATAAGAAGGATTCAAACTACACATACACACAACTCCATCTAATGGATGATGAACATAATGTTTCTGTGGATGGCAAACTAACGCCTCACGAAACGATGATTGTTCAAATACATCTTACCGCCTCTCATGGTGGCCATTATGATGGCACTGTAATTAAATATGATATTAATGATATATATTTTATATATAAGCTTATGTAATTCCATTTTATTTCATACCATTATTCGTTTCATGTTGTATATACATACGATAATTTCATTTGAGGAAGTGCGGACTACCGCCCCCTTAAAATGATATGACTCGTTCATACCACACATGGAACGTATAAAGGATGGTGCTAATGAACTTAAGTAACATATATAAAATATTATATTATACTGGAATAGTAATATACCTATGTATCATTTGGATTCGATTCTTTTAAAATAAAAATTAAATGGAAATAGCGTTCGTGCGTACGTACGGACTACCGTCTCCACGAACGCGATAAGATTCATTCTCCATCGTATCCATTAAAGTATAATTATCATTTAATGATTTAAAAATGATGTTTAAGGACTTGATATCATTCTGGATATGAATAAGATACAACAAACATGACTTATGTAACAAAACATATAATGAAAATGAGTAAGTTAACACCCGAAACGGTGATAATACTAAGATATTATTATCAAATAAATATTAAAAGATCATATATGATATCATATTAATGTATATGATTCTTGTATAATTTAGTAACAATTATTTCACTATTATACAGGAGGTTAACCTACCCCAACCAAGGAAAATTACAAGGTAAGGGTTATTTCACAATCTCTTCATTATCCGAGGTTGTTTATACGTTATAATCTACAGGGATCTCTTTATCATCCACATCCATGTTTCTTAAAAATGCATTTGAAAACATTTTTACTATTTACTAGAATATGAGTTAAAGTCATTTATACCCTTTTTGACTTTTATAAGTGGTTTATAAAGGAATCTTTCGGTCGTTTTCAAAACAAGGTCCTTTTTAACCTTTTCGACAGAATTAAGGTAAGAATGTTTTTTTTACTTATACGGCGGGTGCGGTTATTTTCCGCCGTCATAAAATCGTCGAATCTTTCCTTACAAGCTTATAAGAATATTTTCAAAGAAAAGGTTTATTTTATATTTATGTGATTTTTAAATGATTTCAAAAGAGAGATATTTCCCTCAAATATATGAAAATCCAGTGTAAATGTATACGTATTTAACGCAAGCTTAAAAATGTTTTCAGAAAACCGGACTCTCGAGTTTGGTAGACAGGAAGGGATTGGGAGTGGACCCATCATGGCCTGTAATTAATCGAGAAGTCTCAGAATTAGTTATTTTGTTTTCAGAAGCTTGCATATTGCTTTCAGAAAAACACTGGAGTATATTTTATCAATTTTAAACATAAGTATCTTCTAAAAACAATTGCATCGGTAGGTCTCATGAGACAAACTAGTGTCTTGGCACAAGGCCTTGACAAAATCTTATTTGTAGTCTTGGCACGAGGCCTTAACTATGTGGTTATGACAGTCTGGCATTATGCATTCCAACATTATGAAAATGGTTATTGATTTTTGCATGTGATTATTCGATTAGTAGAATATCCATGTGAATAAGTAAATGGCATTATTTCATTTTACTTTTGCCATACTATGTTGAAGTTCAATTTTAAAAGGCTTTTGTTTTAGTAATTCATTGCCTTAAATGTTTATGCTTATTTTGAATGTTCCGCTATATTGTTATCCTTACTGGGCATTTGAAATCACCCCCTTTCTATGTTTTATTTTTCCCAGGTAGTGAAGAAGTAAATTATGAATGACTTGCAGGGATATTATGAGGGGTTAATAGTGTGGATATGAAGACTTTGTTGTTGTAGTAGTTTTTCACTTTGAAATGTAATGTAAAACATTATGAATATATCTAGTGTTTCCAAGGCTACTAAACCAATCGGTCTTTCGAGATTTGATCTTTCTTGTGATCATGCCAATGTTATGTAATAATGCACCGACTCTGGGTAACTGGGGTCAGGGCGTTACACTACATTAGATAAAGGTTTGTAATATATAGCGATTAATCAATGAATTGATTAGGATTCAATTGTATCTAAAATCACATGGTGATAGCTTATTCCAAATGAAAATGTAGCGTTTTTGAATAAATTATCCTAATCATAATTGAAAGTTATCTGTAGTACAGTTTTCACTGATGACAGGGTTGAAATATGTCAACAATATTGGATTGATATTTAAAGTTATCATATAATTTTATCATATATATCCAAATATGTTTATTTCAATATTCCCCCTATAGTTATGATTTTTACTAATTAATAGTTATGAAAAATCAATATATTACTGCCCTGGGAAAATATAATGGGGGGACAATGTTTTGAGTTAATTGGATCATGAATGCTTATCTGTGATGGGACCAAAAAAGTTCTAGTATTTCTACTATTTTTATAGAAATTTTTTTGTGGGAGAAAACTTTTCCATCTCAAAATATTGTTTTAACATATAGCCAATTGATGATTATTTAAGTACATAATAAATATGCAGAGTTATAGAAGAAAGCCATAATATTTCTTGAGATTAACCTTTGATATGAAGGAATAATATGGTTCTAGAAACTTTTATGTGTTCCATGAATAACATATTTGAGGAACGATAACATAGAGTAGGATCATCATCCGTCATTCTATATTCATCAAGGAAGAATGATGATATATTGTTCTCAAAAATAATACTTCTTGTTGGACAGAATTAAGAGACATATTGTAGAGTTTTCCAGTTCTTGGTATGTCAGAATGAAAAGTGTGAGAGAATAATGTCTAACCGGATTTTAGAACAGTCATTCATTCTTGAATTTAAATATGAAAATTCCACTGAATATTTTTTCATTGAACTCTTGAAAACATAGAATGCCTATATTTTTATAGAGGATGTATTCATTGACCTTACAAACTCTTCAAATATTTTTACTATCTGATAATATTTCCCTTTATAGATACATACCATGATATATATTAAATAATTGTAAGATTTTATGCGTTACCACATTTAATTGTTTCATGTTTTCATTTTATTATTACCTCAATTTTATAGTGAAGTAATCATCAATAACTTCAAACATAATTGAGATTCAAAGATATATATAGTATATAGATAGATGGTCAGTATAATAGAATAAATAAAATAATATAGGATATGTTTTAATATTTTATATATATTTCAAATGACCTAGAATCAACACATTCATCTATAATTTTTCCATATAATAATTTCTATTAGATAAGAAATTCGATTGAACTCTATGAATCCATATATAGAATGAAGTGTAGAAGTAAAAAATGTTTTCATAAATGATGATACTATATAAAATTGGTACCTGATCTATATGAATAAATGGAATAAATTGTGATATCTTTCAGTAACAAATAAGAGATCCAAGAAGCTGACCAGAATGTTATGTCATCAATCATCGGTGAAATATTACGTTTGATGTTGGTGAGAATATATCTTTTTAACCCTTGGATTATGATTATATGATATTGAAAGAAATTAAAGGTGATACCTAGTAATATCTTCGCCTTATATATTTTTGAATATGTTTGGATCGTTCTGTTATCTCTTTGATCTTCCAATAAACCTACCTTATCTATATATTGTGTTCCATGTATCTCGCATGAGTAAGTAGACACTTGATCCTTCAGTTGTATTAAATTTGAGTTATAACTTATGATCAGGATATTTCCAACAAAAAATTATCTATAGTGATTATGTATTATTTGTATAACATTCTGTGAAATTAGACAAGAAACATGGTAAATGTTTTGTAGTAAAATAGTAATATAAAATAGTTTTGTGGGTACCTGAGGATACAATTATGAAGAGGTTTCATCTGTTGATTTTATCCTAGTGATAATTGTTTTATTGAGAAAGTATATTTTTAATGGGTTATAACGTAACTCTAGGTTATTTTGGGAAGTTAATTTTAAAATAATGATAATTTCTCTGATATCTCGAGTTACTTGCAACACCTACTTTTGATAAACCACAACGTACAATTATAAATTTTCTTATATAAACATGACCATTATAAAATAGCCCTTGAATTTTAAGGAATGAAAATGATAACCAAGTTCTAAAAATTTTGTATGAAGTTTTTATATGAAGAAAATATATTGATAATTATTTTATTAATTTTTGGTAGTCTTTATATTCTTCGAATATATATATTTATTTTTTAAAAAAACAATTTACATTAACTTTTTTGAAGAAATTAAAAATGTTAATTTTTTATTAGATATATTTTTAAAAAATTAATTATTTTTTGACATAAAATTTTTAAAACTACCATAGAGTGATATGATATAAATTTTA
This sequence comes from Viscum album, assembly GCA_963277665.1. Lineage (NCBI taxonomy): Eukaryota > Viridiplantae > Streptophyta > Magnoliopsida > Santalales > Viscaceae > Viscum > Viscum album. The sequence continues at coordinate 901,163,339 of OY728138.1, forward strand.
TGGGGAAAAATAATTTTCCAATAAATATTGAATATTGGTATTTTAGATAACTTATTTTATAATGTTTTAAAACATTTAAACCATTTTATAAATATTTTTAGAGTTATATTTAGTTTTGTTATATAATTATGAATCTAATGTATTTAATTGTAATAAATATAATGTTAAATTAATATTTTAAATTGTTTTTTACATTTGAATGATTTTTCTTTGGAAAACAATTTTTCACCATGTTTGTAGGTTTACCATTAAATTCTATTTTTAACAATCTATGAATTGTATAAAAAATGGATTAATTATTTTTAATATTTAAAAAATATTATATATTAAAAAAACATAATAATTAGTCATAATTTATTTTAAAACCTCAAATGTTTTATTATAGTGAATACAGTTAAAATCGGTTTACCGATTGTTAAACTAAATTGATATGTGTTAAAATGATATAAAAACCTCTATATTTACAATAATAAGAAAATATATAGACCCTAACCAACCTATTTTTTATAAGTATCAATTATATATTCTTTATTAATGCTTAAAACATGGCTATATATTTTTCGCCTCTTAAATTTCAATTGTGTCATCTTCTTATCCTATAAAAAGGTAACCCCCACTCCCTTTCTCATCACAGATTAAAATAATTTTGGTTCATCCATTACAAAATATAATCTATTACATAACTAACTATCCATATTCTTATGTCCAAACATTTATTATTATACCCTCTTAATAAGGTATTTGGTGTAACCATAAAGTACTTGTCTGAAGAAGAGGTGTAGGTTTGTCCATGAATTTTCATTTTAATTAATCTGGTAACATAAAAGAATATTCATAAATTATGATGATATAATAAAATAGGTATCTCATTTATACTTAATTTTCATTATATTTATTTAAAAATCTATTTTAATCACTCCGTCCATGAAATGGGAAATAAATGTTTTAATCGTGTCTACAATGAACAGTAGCCTCAGTAACTGATGAAATTCCTTTTACATCAACAACTCACTAGGGTGGAAATAATAATGAATTTAAATTATATAAATGATATTAATGATATAATTATACTTTATTAGTTATGATATCACATCTACCACTACACCATCTAATCCATTGTAAAATGATAATGTTTCACATAAGTATATGTATACAACTGTCTCCAAGAAGTGATGTCATTATATTTTTTATTTTATGTTACATGGATTATTATAATGATATATTAATTGAATATATAATATAAAAAATGTTATGGTAAGGATATTTAATATTTAACTTTAATTCAGTATAGAATCCTCCCATATTATTACACAATATTTTCATTACATTGAACAAAATATAAGATCATTAAATGTTTATTTTCATGGAAATAAGGTACATAATACATGAAAAAATTAAAAATAATTCATAAAAACATTAAATTATTCTACATTAGTTCATCTTAATTATAATTACTACATATTAAAACATGGGGACAAATATCAAACAAAAGGGTGACCATATGGCCTAGTAATGGAATGAATGGGAAATAGGTTACATGTGATCTTGGTAAATATCATTAAAAACTTGAGGAATATCATAATGAATGGAAAGGAGAACATGAATAGTGTAATAAATAAAAAACATGAATCATAACATCTAAATTCATCTTCGAAATTTATTTTATTCATTCATATGAAAATTAAAAAAAAATTAGTAAGGTGTCATAAAAACTACCACGGTTATTCACCATGGTATTGTAAAACATTTCATCTCTAAAGACTAATTTCTTTAAACAATTTATTACAAGGATATCATGCCCCACACTTAATATGACATAATATTTATGTTATCCAAAAATATAATAATAATAAATATCATAAATAACTTGTGGGGAATCAAGAAAATGTGTTTCGTATCGATACCATGGTGTTTTACAAAGTGCTCAAAACAAGATCTTTATGTCATTATTAACCCATGAAAAATGATGGTGGGTTTTATGTATGTTAATCCTATAATAAAATAGTTAATTTTCATATATATATTATTAACCGTGTAAAATAAATATATTTGGCTATTCAATATAAAAAATAAGATAATTTGGTGCCAATGAGCCTGTACCCTAGTAGTACAGGCTCCTGCATGGCATCCAAAAGACCCAGGATCAAATCCGGGAAGGGGAAAATTTCGGGTACTATAGTTGTACTATAGTAGGGAACTATATAAGTATTGTAGTAGCATCGTAACCATAGCATGAGCGGAACTGTAGTGGCGGAGGGACTGTAGCGGCGGCTGTACTGTAGCAGACATTTGTAGCAGCGCGGGTACTGTAGCAGTATTGTTCACCTAGGGGTCATTTGGGCCATTCAATGGGCTTTAAAGCCTTGTATTCAAGCCACATGGCCTTAGGCCTTCAAGATATGTAATGGGTCTCCATCTACCCAGTCTAAAGAGGTCTTTTATTTAAATAATAAATTGAGGCTTCAGCCACAACCTTTTAAAAGAGAAAAAAATAGAATTTGGTGGCAAAAAAGAAGAGAATTTTTTAGAAGAAAATATGACATCATAATGGGTATGAAACATGGTTTTATAAATAATTAAAAAGTGATTGGAAATATGTATATCATTAATGAAAGTATATTAATATATTATAGTTATGGAATAAAATATAAATAAGAACATAGTATAGATATTTCAAAGAGAGGTCCCCTCAAAAGAGAACTCAAAATGAAAAAGAGAAGCTGAGACTTCCCTTACCTTGAAAAGTAACTCCAGAAACCTGATAAATGGGACCTTAGAAGATTGAGGATTCCTTAGGAGGACTTAATTGGAGGTAAACAATCAAATAATTGTGTTGTATGGTTTAGAGATTATATATAACGAAATAATGGGTGGTTATTAATAGTGTAAGGGAGGATTTGTTTATTTGTATCTTTAGACACCTACGTAGTGGGAAATTAGAAACCATGGGATATCCCATGGAGTTTAACTATTAGGAAACCTATTATTTTATTAAAATACATAATATTCAACTACAATTTAATATTAATAACTAAATCACTACGATGTCATTACACATACCAGAAAACTAAAACTATATTTTTATTATTGACAAAACAATAATATATTTTAAAAAGAATTCATAAATTCACTCAAACCTATTGTTGCTGTTATAAATTAAAAATATGTTTCTTTTATCATAATAATTATTCCATTTTTTGAAATTTATCTTTTAAATATTAAAATCCTTATTTATTAAAAATAATAACATATAGTAATTGGATAGTAAAATGCATTTTACAGTTTCTTTCATTTTAAAAATATAATATTTAAATTTAAATAAGAGGGTTTTAATCAAACTATTTCATTAAAATAAACATTATTTATAAAATCATATTTTATTATAATAATTATCTATTTTCTAAAAAGTAAAATTTCTATCAAAAATATTATTTTGTCAAATTCTTCATATTTTTAAGAAAAAATATTCTGAAAACAAAATTAAGTGAATAAAAATTTCATTTATACAAATGGATTACAAATTTAGAAGCTAAGGCCTCAACACAAAACCCATTATAACTCATTCATATGACCATAGGGTGATGTGTGAGATCTTGATATATTATTTGGGTGGATTAGATAACAACACATGAGTGTTAATTTTCACTAACTTGAACTTCTCACGAATGAGAATTCATTCAATCGTAATACATTGAAGCACATCTTGGTATTTATCAATGGAGAAACTCAGTGGCGGTACCTCCCTCCAATGATCAGAAAAATGGGATTCATATAACACGACTCTACTAGATGATGTTATCGAATCTTCTATATGCAATAATTTCTTTTTAATTACTACTTATTAACAATAATTATTACACTAAAATTATTATTAGGATCATAGGTTATACTGGTCATGTTGTCCAATGATCGTAATTAACCAAGAGCAGTATAAAAGATAAAACCTGATGGTCACATTTCAAATTATACTCACATCATAATTAAAGGGATATATTTTGGTTGAGTATAGAATAATATAACACACAATTTTAGGAAATTAATATTATTCCAAATGTATAGGTCATTACATTCTTCCACCCTTAAGAATGCTTATCTTCAAAATTTATACATCTTCCCTCTGTTGAGAAATGTTTTGGATACGTTTTCCCCATCTTCTCCTCTATTTACCATGTGTATTAATTATGTTTTTTGTTCCTACACACCACATTAACGAGGAGTGTATTCTTACTATATATAACCATGACTCTATAGTCCATGACGTCCACTGAGAACTACTCATAAGATTATTAATGTTCTATTTTACCACATCAGGATTCAACATAATGGAAGGGGAAGGTATATGCATCCTCAAGAGAGATAAATGTAATACATCATGAACTTGTGCTATATTATGAGTATGTTAAAGCCAATATTCTAATACTCCTATGTGATCAATGATTTCATAGGGGTCAATGTACCTGGGGATAAGCATCCCTTTCTTCCCATGCCCCATGACTCTATTCCTATGTGACATTCATAGGAATACATTTTCACTAATATCAAAGTCCAAATCCCATCAATGGTTTTTAGAATATCTCTTCTACCATATCATAGATGCCTTTATGTGTTGTTGGAGGAGATACACCTTCTTTTGTCATCTCATTCACAAGATCAGACCTTAAAAGATTTCACTCACAATTTTCATCCAAACATATAAGAGTTCTAAATATCATTCTTTATAAATCTTCATAGTGTGTCATTTGAGTACATTAATGGAAGAGATTTTTTTTGATAACTCAACTAATGGGAGATGATGATCCTCTCCAATATTAAATTCCATTGAACATGTTCTCAGCATGTCCCGTAGTGTATGGAAAATCCATTTAGATTGGAAAATAATTTTAATGGAGATAGGATGTAATGAAATTAAATTAAGTACTCGTAGAATTATTAAAAAATTTCTATAATTTTTAAGTTATCATATGATCACAAGAATAAATGATATAATGTCACACTCTATAAAACCTTCCAACTTCCTTGATGTAAATAATGGAATGTTGGTCAAGAGAGAAATATTCCTGAATATATATATAATTGGACGTCTCGAAGAGATGGCCCACTATAACCCATATTGAATTTTTTCTTTCATATTCCATTGGGAGACCATTGAATAATTCTATAGTGATATTGTCTCACATCCATTTCAGTATGGGTAATTGTTGTAATACCCATTTAGGATGTTGTCTCATTGTATTCAATTGTTGGCACACCAAGTGCCTTATAGTGTAGTCTCCAATATCCCTTTTCACGTTACCCCACCATTAATCATCGTGAACCTTCTTATAAATTTTCATTATTCTTGGATGTATAGAGCGATTAGAGCCATGATCTTCATCCATATTCTCCTTATCTATTTCTGGAATATATGGAACACATAACCTTATATGAAACTTCATTAGACCTTCTTCATGAATATAGAACTCTTGATACTTCCCTTTTGTCACAACCTATATCTTATATTGCAAAAATGGATCCTATCTTTGAGATATATTAATATTTTATAGTAATAATGGTTGATAAATCATTTGGAATAGGGTGGATAATGTACATTCCCTTACAATTCCCTTGTCTAGTTTTACTATGTCTTTGATCATAGGATCTCTTAGAATACTCATCATTTCGAGAACAACAGGGTAATTCATACTTGATGCATCAATGAATTTTCTTATCTTTGGTGTGATAATTATTTGAACAATCATCGTCCTTAAGATGTTTCATTCCTATCCCATGTCTCATGTTCAATTCAATTTTTTTAAAAAAATATTTTAAGCATTGTTGGTTTGTGTATATGTTAATATTCTCCTAATAAACATAACACATCTATATATTTTGATAAAAAATCGCCAACAAGCACTATATAATGCATAGGATAGTTCTTCACACGAGTCATAAACAATTGATATGACTTTTTAATCAACCTATCATCTGGAATTAGTACATACTTAATACCTTTCAAAGATGTATCTCTAAAAAATAATCCTTCACTAATAGATGGTATTGTTAACATGAGTGTATTAAAAAGAATATTATTATAATATTGTAAACATTCATCACACTCCTTTTCCCAAATGAACTTATAACATTTTGGTGCTATCATGGTTAGTGGATTAGAATGCCGTGATCAGTTTTTAAGAAACATCCCATAATATCCTAGTAAACCTTGGAAACTGTGAATAAAAATTATTTTTCTAATATAAATATTTCTAGGATATATATGTTTTTCCAATATAAGGGAAGTGTACATCATTCAATGTTGCAGGACAATGATATTATTTGGGGAATTTTTTATAATATAATAATTAGTCTTTTATATTATATCTCCTCTTTAAAATGTGAAAAACCACATCAATAAGATTCTATATGTATAAATAATTGGGATTAGATCTTCTTCCTAGTGTTTTTCCATTGAAAAAAATATATATCAATAAAGGATTTTGAAAACTAGAATATGTGTTCAATATTTTTAAATAACAAAACACTCTATAACATCATTAAATTAAATTTTATACTTCCTCCTCCTAAAATAAGATATTATATGACTATAAATCATCTAAAATTATTCTAAACCAATGACCAACATGGTATTATCACTAATTCGTCGTAACCCTCGCTGTCTTCAGTTCAAAAGTTCTTAAATAAAGAAGAGTATCATATTTTCCTCTAAATGGTTTAAAAATTTCATCTATATAATTTCTATATCATATAGTAAAACATAATTATTATAATTATAATTTCAATTTTTCGAATATTTAAATTTCTCTTGATTTTTAATAGTTTAATCTTCATATTTTGAACATAATAGAATTTAATCATATTGTTTAATTATATCATTCAATATAATTAATTGTCAGTGAAAATATACATTTAATATTCCAATATACATTTTATATTTTATCCTTTTAAACGACACACAAAATTCATGCATATTTTTGATTTATTCTATGTCGACATGTAGGGTATCATGCATGGAGATGTGCCTTGTATATACTCTTGTCACGGTGGAAATGGAATTACGTTCATAGTATCATCTTAAAATTGATTATTCCTACTCAAATTTTATTACAATAATTTTCCAATAATTTATATATTTAAATATATATTCAATATATCAATATATTATATAAATTTAGACTCCAAAGATTTTATAAGAACATAAATTTATCAAAGTGTTACATCATGCATATGAAGTATTTCATCATTCAAATTTGAGTCATACGTTGTAAACATATTTATAATCATATGTAATATGAATTAATTTACTTTATTTTTCCTTTCCTAAACATCAAATCATAAACATTTTCTGAAAAAATAATATATCCCATCCTTATCCATATTTATCATGCAACTTTTAGTGTTATTTTACTCATTCATTAATCATCATAAGAAATTTCAGTATTTTACCTTGTCTCTTGGGTTCACCATACATAGTATAAAATTAATAATTTTAAATATTTCCTATCAATATCATTTTATGGTTTATATATGATTCATATTTTTCAAAAACTTTTAAAACAAAAACACTACATTGTAAATATTAGTTCTAGTTTCAACGAAACATGTCATGTATTTGTGTATTTATCATATATATTTCCTCAATAATAGGAATTTAAAATAAAATTGAAACTCATAAAAAATATAATCTTATCCTTTTCTAAAAACATAGAGAAATAAAAAATACTATAACACTAAATAATGTATGATTTTTGAGAATTTTATCCCTTTATGATAATGAATTTTAACGAATTGATCTAAGTGTTTCCCCCTAAATAAACAACTCTTTTATATTATTATCCCCCATTTATCAATATAGAAACTCATAATATTGAATATAGTAAATATGGTATTGTGCCTCTTCTCCATATTTGAAAATAGAACCAATTCATAGAGGGATTTATCCCAAGGTTTCAAAGAGAGAGAGATTGTTAGATCATTAATGTTCATCATTAGAGTATTAAAACACTCTTTAGGAATTGCATTAGTGAAAATTGAAAATTTTATATATTGTTAGGGTATAAATTATATACTTATATCAAAAAATGTAACCCATATATGTTTGGAAGTGAAAATGTATTTTAATGTTTCTAGAACCTGACTATTGTAAAAGATCTTATGATAAATAAAATTCTTATAAATAGTTATATCAAATTATGATAGGTTATTCAATAATATCCCTTAAATAATAATAATTTCACTTTATAAAAATCATTTATTTGAAATACCTGGATGCTACCATGTACTCATCTACTTGTTTTTTATTGTACAATTGTTTAATCTTCCTATATTGTCAGCTTTCATAGATTCTTCCATGTATGAATATCCCACATAAAGTAGACTTATGATCATCATAAGTCCTCATTGAAATTAGTATTACTAAAATATATATATTTATTTTTTCAAACCTCATATATAGTAAACAAAAAATCAACGTCTCTGGATATACTTAATGAACTCTTGGAAGTTGAAGATTCGGAATATTTTGCGTCACTTTTATATCCAAAAACTAGGTGAAGGAATCCAGTGAATAATATAAGTGTATGAACAATTAATTAACAATTTTTTATTCAAATTCATGTTAAAAATAATTAATCCTTAATACCATTTTCCCAAATTCCACATGGATTGTAGGAAAATCAATTTTAGAATAAAGGATAAAAATGATTGAAATCTTAAATGGTACATCTAAAAGTTGAAAATGCTTATAAGATTCACTCGTTGTTTTCTTTTTCGGATCAATGGTGAAAATTGAGTAATACACTAGATATTACACACCTTAAAAATATCTAATAAATCATATGTAATTAATTATTGGTATCTATTATGATAAATCGATGTGATTTATTATGTCCCTGGGATCCTGTGATGAATGTAGAAATATATTGTTGATTCTAGATCTATCTGACCTTTTTTTTACTCAGTATCTCATTATAGGTCATTTGATAGTTCATATTTAGAAATATAAATTTTTAAATCACATATAACTCATGTTTATGGGATCTAAATTTTTTTAATATCAATGTTAAACGCGAAAATAATTACCCATAACCATTACAATGTTAATTCATAAAAATAGAAAACACCACTAATTATTTAATTATTATATTATATGGGAAATAAATATTTTATCATTATATAATGACATTAATAAAATTTCATATGATGAAAATATAACCATTATCTAAAATCATAATTTCCCAAAATAGTTTAACAAACAATGAATATTTTATCTCCATTTGAAAACTAATTTTTTCTCATATTAACATTTATAATAAAACAAATTTTATAAAAAAGAGATTTAAATTCAACCACTATTACATTAAAAATAAAAATAAAAATATGTTATCATTACATAATATCAATTGCACTCATTCATACAAAACCCATGTACTTGGGTCTCACTACATTCTAAATTAATATTCAATAGACTATTTAGATTTTATGGATATAGTTAGTGTGTGGCCTTATGGGAGCTTATCTGGATATAATTGAGTCCCAGTCACAAACCAAGAGTAGAGTTCAGAAAAACATCAAGGATATGGAATTTCATATTAATAAAATACTCTAAATAACAATGTCTTTGTAAAATAATATCTTTATCTCGCAATATTTCATAAAGAATGATTAACACTTTTTTCAACATTCTCTTAATAAATAATTTAGTTTATGAGCTTACTGAAGAGACATAACTTCTAATACAGTGGATATTGATCTATTGAATGAAATACTATCCCTTTCATCTTAGATGGATATATATCTCACAATATATGTATGTGATAAATTTTATCTTTATCATTCAATCATTATTCTACAACCAATGATGCACCCAACACAAGCTTCCTATCTATGATTTAAGTGTAATTAATGTATCATAAAAACATATACATGATGAAATGGTATGTATTGATAATTATTTGAAGTAGAGAGACCAATATGGATGTTCATATATAACAAAAACTAATTATACTCAAAACATGTGGTGTTCTATTTGGAAGGCCCGTCCTTATGATCTCATCAAGTCGAGACTGCCATGTGCTATCTTCACGTGATGTACTCAAAATAATAATGATCACCTAGAAACCGGTATATAAAATAAATTGTATACCATAATTATAATTTAGTTATTTCATTTTTTTTATATAATAATGCAATTTTTTATTATTATCTCATGGAAAACAGAAACAAATTCAAAAAGGACAAAAAGGACAAAAATCAAAGAAACAATCAAGGGGGCCTATAGTAATGTAGTCTGAGGGTGTCATTGATAGTTATATCCACACCAGTTGGGGGAAGAGACCCGAGGTAGGATAAAATCAATAGAGGGTGGACCTGGGATGCACTAGTAGCCAAAAAGTCAGCTAGCTGGTTCCCCTCCCGCCACGTGTGAAGGATCTCAGTACTACTAGAGAGAATCGCCTTCCATTTGCAAATGAGGTTGGTGATCTTCCATGGATGGGACATTTTACCCTTAAGGGATCCCCAAATTATCGTAGAGTTGGTCTCCACTGCAGTGAGGGGAATAGAATTTGAAAGACAGATTTATATACCGATGTCCATCGCCTTAGCCTCTGCCACAAGGGAGTTCCCCTCCCCGAAGAAGGCATTGGATATATATATATAACTAATAACGTATTATATGGCGGTATTAGTATAACTGGGATCTTCTATAACCTTTTCCTAAGAAACATAATCTATGGTCATTACAAAGATATTATTGGACAAAGAGGTTTCAAAACTATTATAGTAATAAAAAACCATGTATTTATATATATATATATATATATTTAATGATGGTAAAAATTGGAGTTTTATCGTAAGAACCCACTCAGATAACAGACACATTATAACTAGATCCAACTAATAAGAATCTACATCCTGCTAGCTCTCACAGGAGAATCATGCTTTTACTAAGGCTGGATTTAGTGAAGGGGTCTCTCATGTTATGTTTAATCATTAATATATTAAAAATGAATTCACCTCACTATGTAAAATCCATTTTGGGATGAAATTCAAATGTATATTCATTATCCTCTCCAATGACCTCGTAACCATGGAAACAACCAATACTAATGTATTTTCTAGTATATTGTATGAGGGTTTACACTATTATGTATAATTGAAATATCAGATTCAAATATTCATATCCAAAATCAGTCAATAGATTGATTAAAATTTTCTAGATACTTGGATTCTATTATGAAATCATGGACCAAAGACTACGTTGAGATTATCTTTCTAATTTCACCAATATTTGGGAAAAAGACATATCCTAACTATGATTTTAGATCATTATGTTCTTTCTGGAAAATAGAATCAGTGTATCTCGCCACAAATAGTTCTTCATTTACTCCACAAACCATTAAATAAATCATTTTTATGTCTCATGTACATAAATAATGTTTCCAAAGCTACCCAATACATATCTATTGGGTTATCATGACATCCACCCACCATGAATAAGGAAACTTCAGCGTCAAACATTGTTCATTGAATAGAATACATGATATAATCCAATAAAAAATCGTTTTGGATTCCATTCATCCATTAAATCACTGCCTATCTCTATGGACATATCTTAACGAAAATACTAATTCCATGTGACACTAGAAAACATCCCTTCATTGGATTATTATATATTTTAAATTTTCAATATGGTATAAATATATATACTTCAAATTATCCAAATAATCATATTGTATCTATCTTGATCGATCATGATCCCTAAAATATATGATTCATCACTTATTTCCTTCATGGATATCCATTAATATAACCAGTTCTTAACTGATTGAAATACATTTACTCATTTATGATAATCTATATTCAATCAACATAATATATGAGAAAAATTGAATTTTCAATAACATTATTATAGACACATGGATCACAATAATTCTTGATAATACCCATTTCTCTTTTGGCCTCATAAAAAAATTATATGTACTTTATGCCACCATCAATATATAAATGGATCTCTCTCTCTTGGAAGTTTTTTTGGAACTCCATGACTTTATAAAACTGTCATGTTGTGTCATATTGAGGTCTTCAACCATCATCCCATCAATAAAAAAATATTTTCGCATCCATTTTTGAGACAACATAATCATGGATGCTAGTTATTGTGGGAAATATTTTTATGTGTTTCAGTATATCAGAATGAGATATGGTTTAATCATGGTGTACTAATAAATGTTTCCCAAAACCCTTAGCTACTAACAGTTCTGTATAGATTCTCACATAACCATACATGTCCAAATTTTTATGTAATTCCCATTTATGAAAAATAGGTATTAGATTACATTGTACGTCTACCATTATCAAAATATGATTTTGGTAAATGGACGTAGTTTAATATTTTATGGATTTCTTGTTATTAGTGTCATTTTTTCCATCTACATCTTTATTGTACAATAGAGGTTCAGAATTGTGATGATGTAATTTATCAAATTGATTACTGAAAAAACATATCCAACTTGTTCTCCAAATTTTCTAGTTGACCTAGAGGAACTACATGTCTCTTAGAAAAGTCCTCATCTCTCACCATCTCTTATTTATTTTGTTCTCGTACTGACCATTATTTATTTGGAAAATCATGTTCAATGAATTCAATATTTCTCTTAATATTTCCATTGTAAATGCATTCTATTTCCGTAAATATTTCATGTCTATCCACAATGTCTTTTCTATCTAATTTTTTTCCAACCCAACCCATGTCAGGGCTTGATCCGTAACTACCGAAAGACTGCCTCTATTGGGAAGGGAAGGCTATAAGCATTGAACACATAACTAACTTAGGGATTACTTTTCCTGTGTTCTTGTACAAATGCACACAACCAACTAATTGAAAAACTATGTAGTGAAAGAATAAATAATGCAACACTACTATAAAATAAACTAGGCATGCATAAACCTTTAGAAAGTATAAAAGTATGGTATGGTAATCTAAAATATTATGGAAAAAATACATATACGATAATAAATATGTCCCAAACTAAAAGAAAACTGGAAAAGTAAAACAGCTAAGAGAGCCCAGAATCGGAATTCCATGATTTGACCACTATATGTGGTCCAATCAACTAGTATCACTAATCTCTTATGTGGTCATGGTCAACTTGTATGCCGTCTGCATAAGACACAACTCATGAAAAAAAATCCAATACAGGGGGTGAGTATAAACATTCCCAGTATGATTCCATGATATCTAAAGGTATATTATTGTGAGATAAAATCGAAGATAAAGACCTTAGATGAACAAGGTATAGTGATAGAGTATAAATCTACCAAATAAAACAAAATGTATGTTTCTTCAAGAACAAGAGGATCAACTCGGTGAGTAGATGAACTAACTATCGAACCATTTCCACCTATAAAAGAAGATTATATTCATCAAACCAATATAATATATACAAGGTTATCATCATGTCTTATCTTAGCCAAAGAAGAATAGTATACAACAGTTCCAAATTCTAATCAATGATTCCCAGTCACTCACACACCTTCCACGAACACATAAGTCCAAGTAACTCAAATACTAGAACATGATATTATCCACATTTGGTGGAACTGGCCACCTGTATGATTTTAGGTAATGTCACAAGAAATAATCTTGTTGGGGAGAGCATTCCTATTTCTCATGAGTGAAAAGCTACATCAAACCCCATCTCAACACAATGCCTTTTATTCGAGAAGACATGAAACATGGGTACAAGAAACATTCACATTTACAACCATAGGCTTCTACTATATTAGTCGGTGGAGAACCCAACCCATCTGAGATGGAGGGATCAACTCTAATATTTAAAGGCCACTTCCTAGACCAGATGGAGGTTTCCACTCTGAATCAACAAGGACCTATACCTGATACTGCATGGGGTTTCCACCCTGGAAGTCAAGAAAACATTCTCAGCCCAGCTAGGGGATTCCACTATAATATTCATCATGGAACAATCATTTTCCCCACAAAATGGTTCCACATGAGTGTCTATAAAGACTCATTCCCAGTCCATCTAAGGGATTCCACTCTATAAGCCCCTAAGAACCCATACTCATCCTAGCTAGACGGTTTCACTAGTTAGTAAGAATCTAATGATTATGCTTTATTATTTACAATATTGGGTTCACCATAGAAGGTTTTAGGCCCCTAAACTTTTACAATTTACACAATCAAGGGAACCATCACATTCTATGCAGAAAAAATCCTAGTATTGGATACTGGTGATCCACGGTCTATATTCAAATAAAGGAGATATGATTGTTTATATTTTGATCAAAAGAGCAGTAAGGGTAAATTGTGTGTGAGTGGACCTTTATCCTGTTTGATCCTACATCGTATTCCTTCCATGTCCTAGTCCATCACATGACTCCAAACCATTTTGTAGTACATTCTATTCATGTGAACTACATCGTGACTCCAAGAAACCAAGGGATCATGTTGTGTGCTGCTCATCGTTTCCATGTACTCTTACCTGAATTACCCTCCTTTTTCACCCAACGCATGGGTTTCCCAACTAGGGAAGGGTAAAATGGTGTGTATGGGATAAATACATGTCGGGTAATCCTTAACATTTCCCAAGTCATACACCATTGGATGATGGATTCTATACGTCATGTGTTCTTCCGACCACACATAGTGTTGTGGATATTTTTGTTAAAATCCATATTTGATCTTCCATGCATATATCTAATCTAAAATCAAAATATTTCACCATGAAGTGTCTTCAAATCATTGTATTTGACTGTATATCATGATTTACTTCAATCTTTCCCTAGAAATTTTCTTCATTGAAAATTCAGAGAACCAAATTTTGTTCTGCATACCATCACAACATCGTTCAATGATTCCTTGATCTCAAATGACCAAAATGTTCATACTATCCTCATATGGATCTCGGATCTATGCTCAGTTCTTGAAAACATTTTCATTTCATCAATTCTCTAAAAATACTGGTGTCCGATCAAACACTTCAACTCCAGGAATACTTAGGTAGAGACAACAGGGATCCAAATAGAAATGAAAATGAAGAATATGGGGATAAAACCACCATAAACAAAAAATTAACTATTTTTCCAAGATTCATAATCTAATTACCCATACCAATGAGTTTTGATTATAAAAAAACTAAAATAATTGATAATTCAGTACACAAGTGCATGTAGAAGTGGAAACAGAAGCTTTGGATGAAAAACAGTACATGATATACTCAATCACATAATCAAGGAAATAAAATCACAAATATATGATTCCAACCTCTATTAATTATATATTGATAATAATTAATGCATTCACCAATGACTCTAAGGAAATTTTTTTTTTGTTCACTACATCATGATATGATCAATTCTGGAGTCTTTTCATCATTTAGCAAGGGGATGAGGAATGATCGTACATTCATGAATTTCATAAATTATTAACCAACCCTAACATGGTTTTCCAGAGTGATATACATTTCATCATATCTATTGAACTGAAAATAAATTAATTAAATAAAAAATTTATTCATTAATTCCATAAACACACCATTGATGTGAAAGGTGTCATAATGTATCATGCAAAATTATTTTATGTCATTCCTAGGAAAAATACCAATTTCAGGACCCATATATGGTATCATTTTATTGAAATGACAACCCATTTAGGGGTTATTCCATTTTATTTTTGGTATCATGCATCCATAATATAAAATATTTTTAATATTTTTAATAAATTAATTCTGGTCACACAGATGATCTAAATCACATTCCACCTAAGTGCTTAGATCAATAAATTTATATAGAAATATCTCAAAATATGAAAAGGAAAAAAACAATGTCTCTACATTATTTCATAATTATACATTTTTAACCCTAAATAGCTAAGACTATGAAAAAATCACTGGATACTAAGACTTCACATGAATCTCCCCTTCCCCTGAACTCTACAATAGGTTTTCATGGTACCACACCATGAAAACCAAATTAATGGTCTATCTATATATGCTCTTATCCTACTTGAACTTGGTCATCAATGGGTGATTTATAAAGGTGTTTTTTGGATTATTCCACCAGTCTCCACAGATGTGGAATGTAGAAGTTGTCATGTGTTCGCTCTAGTGTGAGGGAAATGTGAGGTTGTAGGAAGCATCACCAACCCTATGTATAATCTCAAATACCATAATGAACTTTGGGGATAGCTTGACGCACTAACCAAACCTACCAGATCCTTAGTGTAGGGACACTCTCAAGAAAATGCAGTCTCCCTATTCAAACTGTGAGGGCCTATAACAACAATATATGTATTATTTAAATATAATATGGGCCATCCTCAAATGCTATTGGAATATATAGAATTATCTATTATCCCATTCACCAAATCGGGAATCATAATATATGACTCTCCAATCTCTTCCCAAAACAATGGTGACCTTCATGTCTCTCATATTGGGCCTCAAATTGTGCAATGCCAACAGTGAGGTGGTATCTATTGTTATTCAAAAACTATACAAAGGGTAAGTGATCCTCCCTGCTCCAGCCAAAGACTAACATGAAATCCAAGCATATCATTTAACATTTTGGTAGTTCACTCAGTATGTCCATTATTCAGGGGGTGAATTGATTTACTCATTTAATGTTGGGTCCTGAATGCCTCAAATATCGCTCCCCATAATTGTGAGGTAAAACCCATGTTGCATTCTGTGATAATTCTTGTGGGTACCACTTCAAGGAAATTAAATCTCATGTATATATAACTGCCTCAGAGTATCCACTGAACACTAATCCTAAATGGAATGTAAGTGCATCAACTTTTTGAATCATTCAGCTACAACACATATTTCATGATGACTCTTCGTTGTGTGAGAAAACCCTATAATAAAGTACATGGATATGCCATCTAATTTCCACTTCAGGATCTCAAGGGGCTATAACAAATCTACTGGAATTTGGTTCTCAACTTTTACCTAGTAATAGGTGTGTAACTTAGATATGAACTCACATACGATTTATCTCTGGTCAGACCACCAAAACCTCTGCTACAAATTCCTAGACGTCATCCACATTCATGGATGTATAGATATGGGAGAAGTGTGGAACTCACACATCACATCCACAAACAATGTTTCTAGAACCACCATTCACACATATAATTTGATGACATGACTCACAATTTCAGAATATCCATCTCATGAGTTGCTTATGGATATTTGATCACATAAGACATCAAAGTCCATTTCTCCCAATAGGGACACTCTCACATGCTTATGAAGTAAAAAAGTCGACCCCATCAACTGATGAATATGTGTACCATCTTATTCTTCTGCGGTCAGATATAGGGAAAAGAAATACTCCAAACCATCATGCACTATGTGAGCCTGGGAAATCCAGCTAAGGTCATCTACTAAAACCATTACTTCCCAAGAGTATACGCTATCTTGATGTTATAACCTAATAGGTAGTCAAACTGGTACCACTGCCCTAGTTTTATGTCTCTCTGCGTGAAGGCATACCTAAGTTTCTGGTGGTCTGAGTAAACAATGAATCACTCTCCCAAATGGTAATTCCTTCACACCCTCAATGCGAAGACTAGCACTTCCATGTCTTGGTCATGAGTCGCATTGTTTTTATCCTAGGTCTTGATGTGTATCGGCTCATTTGTGATAACTGCATGCTAATACATCAACCTGCAATTGATCCCGGCTCATGAGGAATCATAATAAACTATGAACTGACTCATACCTATGATAGTTAAAACATTTTATCACTCATCGGCCTCTTCCTCAACTCCTCAATGTCCCTATGATTCTACATAGAATAGGGAAATTGATACCCTTTTTTGTTAGGGAAGTCAAATGGGATACTATTATGAATAAGTCTGTCAAAAATATTCTCTAGTACCATACCAATCCATGGATGCTCTAGTTATCTGACAGATTATTTTGTGTCTCCTAAGAAAGAACGGCTTTGATCTTTGATGAATCCATATTTTAACCTTGTTTAGTGCTGAAATTTCCTATATTGGGAACCAATCATTTCCCAAACTAAAACATTGATTGATTTATATAGGACTATTTCTATCCATGGAAATAAAAAGCTATCCTTAAGTGATATGCAACATCCTCCTCTGTTGTAGAGTATATGATAACGTATTCTACAAAGACAATAATTATCTGGTATAAGTACGGCTGGAATAACTAGTTCATCCATCCAATAAACACAACAGGGGAATTCATCACACAAAATGGAATAATAATAAACTCATAGAGTCATATGGGACATCAGAATTCCATATTTAGAATATTATCCTCACAATCCCAAATTGGGTGGTAGCCGAACCTGATAAAAAACTTTGAGAACCATCTCACACCTTAAAATGTAAGGAAATAGTTCATCATTCCACTACAAGGGGTTTTTTTTCAATATCTGGGAAAAGTTTTCATGATTATAATCTATGCAATGTGGTAAGCTCACATCCTCCCTTTTCGCAAACATGATAAGTGGATCCTAGGGGGACACACTTGGCCTGAAAATCATTTATCATGTTGGTCCTCAAACTACAACTGTAGCTCTTGGAGAATCATAGGTTATATATGATATGTCACAGAATATATTGGCTCACTCCCAGGATGTTAGTGAATGAAAACTTTATCACATTCCTGAGAGGTTGTCCAAGAACATATTTGAAGAAGATGTCTATATAATCCACCATAATTGAATGAACCCATGTCTCTAAATAGAAAAATACACCAAGGAATACACTATCAAACTGATGGGTGATTGGATGCATCCTACTTCACGAAATATATATCTTTACTACCTTGAGATATGTCTTGCTAAAAAAAGATATTGCCATCCCATCATCACATATGAATCTGACTTGTCTTTAATCATAATCAGTCTATCCCATATGATGGATAATAAATCCATACCTATTATGGAATCATATAGTTCTATATTAATAACCAAAAGGTCACATGTGAACATCCATCCCCCAAGAGATAGCTCGCACTATTGGAAGATGAAAGATAAAAAAAGTCATTCCTTGTAGGAACCTCAAAATGATGTTGTTGTGTCAGTGTGTCAACTGGGAGCTATATATCTCACATTAAGAGTTGAGAGGTATGTAAATAAAAGATCCTATGTATATTTATTGTAATTCTATATTTTAATAGTTATAGATCTTACCCAAAATTATTTCATGTATTAAAGGGTTATAGAAATCCAAAACATGGAGACGTTTTTGGCCCCAACATCTATATCCCTGAGCTTAACATGGGAAACATATTGTTCTTAGAGGATGTATCTCATGATTAATACCAAAAAATATCTCCTCATAATTCAATTCTAGCATAATCCCCCTAGGGACCACCCTATACACACTTGGGAGATCATTGTTATTGGTGATGCCTCTACCCTTTTAGTCTGTCGTCTATGAGAATGGGCTGATCTAACCCTCTAGTTGGGAAATCTAGTGCCATGTGTCGTCACCCATCCAAGGTAAAGAAATACAGCCTCTGGGATTCTCTAGTCTGTTGTTTTACCAATAACCATGTTCATGTGTCTATTCATGGAATGATCTCTTAGGCGGATATTTGGGTGCTTAGTGTCTACTATCTACGACAAATGACTAAGCTCTATTATTTCCATAACCTGCTCTAGTTGTCATGAGGCCCTCCAATAGAATGATCTCTGTCACCGGTTCCCTCTGCAGCACCTCGACATAGGTGGGGATTCACAAGGGTAAAATTATGGCTCAGATATCTCTGTAGTGTCCATCTTTATCCTTTCATTACATGAAGTATCTTTCTTAAATCAGGCTTGGGGAGTAAGGTGTAAGGGCTGTGGACCTCGCTGCATACTTAGCCACCATCATCCCTCCCTACATTTTCTCCAGAAGCTCATTGATCAAGTTTTAGCATATAAATTTGCGGTTGTAATCCTCATGAATGACTTCTAGAAGTCATCCCACAAGAGTGTTGACTCATAATGTATATTCCTAACATGGCTCCAACAATTCCCAGTTATGCCAAGTAAAAGGATTTATACCAATGCCAACACCTTATTTGTTAGTGTATGTATATTCCTGATGATGTGGACAACCAACTTTATCGAATCCGCTTCTTCATGAAGATCTGAATCATTATTCATCCTTGGGGTTGAGGCATCTTGAATGTTTTCAAGGAGTATCATGATTACATGATAATATATATATATATATATATATATATATGTATGTATATCAATAATAAATGTGGAGGTGAATCAAGAGGGAGAGTCAAATAATCAATCATATATGATTCATGTACCATTAATCCTTCAAAAAAAATACTCAGCATGTTGAGTCGACAATTAGGTAGTCATGGTCATGGTGAAAGGCTACAACTTCCGCTACACCATCATTAGACTCTCTATCCTGAGATCAAAACTTGAGAGACCTTAACACTATTTTGGTAAACCCAACTAATCCTATTAAAGTGAATTTTCCACAAAAAAATCCCAAGAAATAAACATGATCTCTTATCAATATATCATAACCCGGCCCATGTTTGGTCTCATCCCGCAACTACCCAAAGCCTTCCTCCATAGGCAAAGTGGATGCGACATGTGATGAAGGTATAAATAATTTAGGAGGAATTTTCCTATATACCTGTACAAACACACACAACCTACTCAATAAAATTGGTGAAGACGTAAAAAATATAATATGATACACAAATATAAAATAAATCAATAATGCATGAAATAAGAAACTGTAAAAAATTACAGTATTGTACGATTAAAAGTAAAGGGGAATGATACAAACCCCACCAAATTTGTGTCCCAAACTGACTTAAAATTAGAAAATTAAAATAATTGAGAGAGACCCGCTCCAGAATGCCAATATACGATAACCATATGTGTTCCATCAACACATTATCCCTATGAATTTATAAATTCATGGTAAACAAATCTATCTTATGTATAAGATACGAAATGTGTGGTAAAACACTATTCATGTGGTGATTATAAACATACAGAGTAGGACACCCTAAATGTCGTAGGGGGAGCAGTAAGATATACAGTTTTAGAGAAATATATCATATGAATAAGGTCCAGTGAATGTGTAAATCTCAACCCAATAACATTGAATTTAAGATTGGGCAAGAAAAATATTTTAAACATGATGTGAAGATTAAATACACATCAAACCATTCCACCTATCAAATGATAATCGGCTCAACTGTCCATTCGAAGATAAACATGTAATGCATGTGTCGTACCACATGCATCATCACCTCTCCATGAAGGTGAGTTCCCAAGTCCATGAAGTGTATATAGAATAGGGATACATATTTTTTAATTAAATTAATCCCAAATAATAGAGTAAGGGGATATTCATATCAGAACTCATCACTATAAGAAGAGTAACATGCAATTGAAAAATCTTATAAATGATGCCCAACATCCCAAGAATCTTTCTAGAACACACACGTATATTGAAATAAATCAACACAACATGATACTATCTACTTTGGAGGGACCCGAATCAATTTCATGGTTTTAAGTCATGTCATAAGAACACATCTTGGTGGGGATAGTGTTCCTCTTCTTCACGAGTACAATGCCTCATAAAAATACATCTTGACATTAATATGCATAGTCGAGAGGCAATAAATTCTCTGTAGAGGACTGATTACTTTGGTACAATAGAAGGGTAACAATATGATAACTGATGGGGTCCCATGATGAGACCAGCTAGAGGGTTCCACTCTGACATTCGAGGACCCATGCCCATGACTGGTGGAGGGTTCCACTCAGAGTCAATGAGGACCGATTCGCTAAAACTACCGTAGGTTTCCATATAGGTAATAAAGAACCCATAACCATACCTGATGGAGGGTTCCCCTCTAATAGTCATCTATGACCCAATATTATTAATTTTAGATGGTTTCTCTTGAGATTTTGTAGATGATTCATTTATAGAATGGTTGGAGGGTTCCAATCAGGAATCTATTAAAGACCAATGCCCATCTTATCAAAAGGGTTTCACTTAAGAGTAAGCTTCTAGAGATCCTACATGATCACTACCATCATAAGGTTCCCTCGGAAAATTTCATTTCCATAATATTTCACAAAATATCTTGATATCGACAACTACGGGAACATAAATTTATAATCCAAAAACACTCATGCTAGGCTACGCGTAGACCATAATCTAACTTAAATCAAATTAGATAGAGACAATTGATGTTTATTTTTGAAGTGATCATGAGGTACATGGTATGTGAGATACCTAAATCAATTTTAGATCCACCTCATATCCCAGACATGTCCCAGGATAGTACATGTCTCCCAACCGTGTAGGAGTACATGCCTTGTAGGTGGACTACATGGAATAACTATGCGACCTGGGATTTGGGCCATGTTCTATTCATTATGTATTTTTACTCTTAAATGGAGTCCCATCCTGTGTGAACCATCCAAAGGGTTGAACAAATGAGGAAGGTAAACACAACAGTCGAGGGAGTAATAAACATCGTGTCATCTATAAATTTTCCCAAACCCTAACATCGCTGTAGAGGGAGGCGTCATGTTCTATTTTCATCCTACCACATCGAATGTAATCAAGATATTTTATGATATCACAATTTGATATTCCACACATGTATCCACATTACCATCCATATATATCACTTATAATTGGAGCTAATTCTATATATCTAACCAGATATCATTCGTATCAACTGTCGTTCTCCAGAAACTGGCTCTAGTGAATATTTGGTAATCCCCCATTCATTCTATATTAAACTGGACCTATTATCCATGTTTATTTGATCTAAAATCCCCAAAAAGTTCATAAACACCTCTGAATTATCCTATATTAGTTATCATTTCATTAATGATTTTTTTTCATCTATTTTTTGAAAATCTGTGTGTCTAATCGTGATTGGTAGCTCTAGGAAAATACGATCCTAGACAGTGGGGATCCAATCGGTGAATGATGTCAATAATCTGAGGATAAAATATCTTTAAAAAAAATTTAACATTGACTTACAAGAGTTCACATCCAATGTCCTAGAATATGGATTTTCAATTAGAATAGAACAATCAAAAATTGTGATTCCAGTACATAGGTGCATGAAGATTCTGTAATAAAGGCGTAGATTGAAGAATAACTAATGATATATAATATAATTTAATTAAGGTAATAATATTATTAATTATCATGAAATATATCTGCTTGGATCAATTCATTATGAATAATGTTTTCTCAAATGATTTAAAGGAACATGAAGCACTCATGGCATCCTGATCCGATCAATTCTGGAGTTTCAACATCAGTTGGAGAAGGGAAGATGAATGATCTCTCACCGATAGATTCTAGAAATTCTGACCCCACCATAGAAGGGTTTTGCAGACAGATATACTTATAAACACAACATTTTTCCTAAAAATTAATTAATTATTTCAATAAATCATTAAAAGCACCACAAATGATTGAGGGGTTTGAACCCCTCACACCAACATATATTATGTCATGTCTTGGGAAAACACTGTGTTCCAGAACCAATAGAAGTCTCAAATTTCGAATCCAATCAACAATTTAAGATTTATCTAATTTTCATTGAGGTATAGGACACAAATGATATAAAATATATTTAATAATTTAATAAAATTAATTCGAGAACACCGGTCATAATAATCACACGTTGTCTCAACACCTAGCTCGATAAATATATATAGAAACATATCAATGTTTAACAATAAATAACCATGTCTTAAAAAAGAGAAATACAGGTAATAACATTTAGACTCTTTGTGATGACATAAAATTATTAATTTAGCCCTTCGAGCTGTTAATTTTTTAATAGGTAGAGAGTTAAGAAAATCCATGTGTTCTTATACACATATGTGTGATAGACCTGTTTTCCTTAATTATCATAAAAGATATGGAATATCATTTTTTTATTTGGTACACAATTTTGTATATATTCATCTTTCAACCTTTCATATCCTCAAAATGAAAATGTTAGACTAACATGAAAAGCATAGATATTACCATTTCCTGAATAGTTTGATTCATCTTTCCACTAATACCATTTCACTAAGGTGTATGAGGAGAAGTGGGTTGAGGGATTATCTCATATTCAAAAAATATATTGATAAATTATAGGTATAGATATTCACCATAATTGATTGGTAGGATATTATTTAACTCTTTTCCAAGTTGTTTTGGTACTTAATTTTAAGAATCTCTATACATTTTATAGGAATCCTACTTATTAATAATTATTTAGATGCAATAATACCTAATAATGTCATCAATAAAATGAATAAAAAAAGAATTCCACACTCACATCATTTTTAAATGGACCACATACAAATGTTTAATTATATTCTCATAGTTATATATCTATTTATCCTTTTTAACTGAATGTTAACTTGGACATTTTTCAACAAATAAAATCATGAGATACATCCAATTGTCATAACTCAATATAATATATTTACCCATTTGGATTTAATTTTCATAAAAATATTAATATACATGGTGTATATTAATATTTCATATGAATGTAGGGTATCATTCATTTATTTTTTTCATGATTTCTAAAATAGGGGTTCCATGTTCTAGTATATATAATCTATCGTATAGACATAACATAACATAATAAATGTTCTCCTTATAAGGGAGAAAAAATTTATTAACAAGATTTAAATTAAACCACATAGTGTATAAACATGGCCCCAAGATTATTCTTTTAGTAATCAAAAATACATAAAAAATTATTTAATATAAGGACAAGACCACATGGCCATAGAGAAATTGTAATCTCTCAGTAATTAGGTTTCTATTCTCTCATAGTTTTTTTCATCGAGATCCACCATTCCATTTTCTATCATATGATATATACATGGATCTTCTATATGAATAAAATATTTAAATTAAATGACATATCTAATACCCAAATTGTATATTATAATGGATTTCATTCAACAAATATTATTCACGTTGAAGAATCATCATACAAATTATTATTCCCTCTTCTTGATTTCACAATCCAATGGATATTCTTACTATAATAAAATTTTACTATCATATTACCATGTCTTTATCGTTCCCTATCTTTTGATTCTTGGGGGGGGGGGCAGTGCACTATCTACATTGGCCTAGAGATAGCCTTGGACACTTTATCCTAAAATATACTATTCTTTTTCACTAGAATTAATAAATATTAATAAATATTTTACACTTCATACAATATCTAACCAATTCTGAAATTTTTGGGAGTGACTTATTCATATTATTCTTATAATAATTAATGATGAGAGTCATGAAGCTAGGTGGTTAAGTCCCTTGAAAGTTATCGGTTTGATGTTTTTTTTCATTTTAAGCCTAAGGGATTCTAGTCACTCAATGTACAAATTTTTTTAAGTACTTGAGACGGTATACATAATTATATTGATTGATTATTAGTTTAGATACCATAAAGGACCCACATTCCCGAGAAATAATGTGTATGGAGTATTATGATTCAAATATGACCATTTACACTAGCCATTAAAATTTTTGGTAGGAATATAAGTTAACACATTATGAGATATAAGTATAAATGTCCGGATAAATTAAAATTTATTGATTAATTCTTAGTAAATTATCCTTCAATTTTTGTATAATTGATTTTAATTCTAAAAATTTCATTTACTTCAAAATGGATTTTCATTGTTTTTTGTGATTATATATAAAATTTAATTTGCAACACCTTTTAGTATTTTATTTTATAAATTTTAAAACATTCTTATGTTATCATATCAAATTTATTTTAGAGTGATTTTTTTATTTGTCTAAAAATATTTATTTTTTAGTGAATAGTGAAAATACCAATATTATAAAAAACTATCATTTGTTATCAATTACTTACTATATATTGTTTTGTTTTTAGTCGGTTAAAATTTAGTGTATTTTTCTAATTATTATATAAAATTCAATAAAATTCATTTGAATTTATATTTTGGTTAGATATGGTATAAATAATTTTGGTACTTAAAATGGAATTATTTTGGAAAACAAATTTACATCAGATTTTTCAAGTTTATTTTATAAGTAATTTCTGCCACTTATAGGAATTAAATATGACGTAATGGAAGCCATATTTAAAATTAGAATTGAGAAAATCTGGTTTCTATGCCCACATTATTTCTTATAATAATATATAGTATTTATAAAAAATATTTATCACCACACTAAAGAGTAAATTGGGTAAACTAGGGTAAAAACTGTTGTCAAATAGATCTTGATTAACAAATAATCGTTCTTTTATTCTAACATATGATCATAATTCATCAAAGAATATAAATATTTTAATATATGTAAATTTGGTATCATTTTCCTTTTATAAAAAAACAAAATATTATTTTAGTTAATGAGAAACTAAAATAGTCTCCTTATTTCATTTCATATCTATAATTTTTTCCATGGGTATAAAAAAAATCTATTCTTGCTTATAAAAATATTTTTTGAAAATGAATTATTTTTATTTTATTTTATTTTACTTTTAATTTTTATTTATGTAATAATTATATTAAATTCCCAAGAAAAGCTGATAGTCTTCTATTACAAAAGAAGAATAATCAAGGAAATAAATTATGAAACATCAAAGGTAATATTAGTTTTGGGGTGGATATTTTGTTATTTAAATTTTTTAAATAAAAATAAGGAATTACTGTGGTTTTATAAGACTACATTTGAAAAATATACATAACAATTTATTTTTTTCTAATTGTTTCTTTAATAGTCAAGAAATTGACTTAAATGCTATTTTATATTAAATAATAATTTATTTAATAGTTAAATGTTTATAAAAGCATTATCAATTTCCTTGTGAAGGTATATTTTCAATATTATCCTAAAATACCTACTTGTTGGAAAATATTCCATATATATTGTTTTCATTACCCCAAAATTGATTTTTTTATTACGGTAATCGCCAAAAGGTATATTAAGCATTAAAAACAATGACAAAAAATTTACTTATTCAAATAAAATTAAAAAAAATTAATGTATTATAAACAATTAAATCATCCACAACCTAGATTCTAAAAATATCAATTTTTTCACTGAAAAATTTATATTAATATATATTTGTTTAATAATTTAAGCAATTCAAGGGTTCCCCTCCCCTAACTTATAAAAGGGAAAACAACAACCCTCTAGTATTCACACATCTTGAACCACATATACTTGACAAACACTAAATTCCCTCTGCTTAAATTGAATTTATATATTATATAGGTTTTTGTCATTTAAAATAGAACCCTAATTGTCGTTAATGTGATATCAGAAGTCATATTTTTAAAGAGGAGGTAGTAATATTAATTGTTTGTTTTATTTTATGTCATCATCAACCTCTATCAGATATATATTGAAAAATAAAATATAATATCATAATAATATCATGTATATTGAGATGTAATAATATTAATTTCTTAACTTTGTTTTTTTATATTTTCTATTATATGGGAAATTAAAATAGTGAACTTTTATACATACAGACTACCTCCTCAAAAACTGATATATCTTTTTTCTCATCACTACCATTTATTAAATTCTATTATGAAATATTGAATTTATATTTTTGATATTCGTGAAATTATTATTATATAAATATATTATAACCACAATATTTATACTATTCTAGTAGTTGTAAATGTAATTTTATCATGTCTGTAAATATGGACTACAGTCTCCAATAAGTGATGTATTTCAATTTTTAAAAACCCCATCTCCGGAATGGTCATGGGGATAAAATTAATGATGTTATTTTATGTTAAAAACGTTATAATGATTTTGTAATGATATCATTTTATTTAATTTTTTATCTTTCATCCAATGAAAAGTAAAAAATTGTTTATTAGTGTGTAGAAATACTAACTAAGACATAATAAGACATTATTTTTAGTTTTTCATAATAAATTTTCATAGATAACTAAAGAATTGTTTTTTATATATTAAAATGATTATTATTTTATGATAATTATTATTTAAATGATTCAGAAATAACCACTTTGACCATGTTCGACCTACCAAAATCATTTTCCATCTTTGAGTTGAATGTCTCAAAAACAACTGATTTTGACTTAACTGAATAATTTATTAAATATTTAATCAAAACAAATAAAAAAAATTGCATATCGAAAGTCGATTAAAATAAATAATGGTTGTTAAATAATTAAATAATTAGTATACTTTTATTATATATGATTTAATAGACATAAATTGTAATATTGGACTTTAGGAATTGGGTTTCCAGACATGTTTTCATTTTATTGGGTTATAACACTTCTTCAATGACATTGTTATGAAATGATTATGTGAAAATTGATTTAATTTTTTTATATTATATTTAGACTTGTATTATTTTTATTCACATATGTTTAAATACTTAATTCAAGGAAATTTTATCATTTTAAATGGTATGATATATTCAAGGATTTAATTGGTATCAAAATGATTTTCATGGTGCATGTTTCATAATATCCCCCTTTATGACATTGTGTATTTGTCTTACTAACCCATAAAAGAATTTTTACATATTGAATATTTTTATTCACGGGATTTATAAATCTATATCCTATTATTGCATTCAATTTTTGTTGATTATAAATAATCCAATGTGGAAAATGATTTATGTTATAACCTCATTTATTTATAGGATTGTTTCAATTCATGTTTCATTTTGGAAAAATTTATAATTTTCATTTCAGAACATGTATATATTATTGTCTAATTATTTCTAGTTTGATATGTTTTTATTTACTTTTCATCCATTTGGTATAAAATGATATAAAAAGAATATATTCTAGGAAAAACTAACCTTATTTCTCTTTTTTGTTTCATATATTCTCTCATCCAAAACAATGTTTTCTAATTTTTTTCAATAATGATATTTTCAAATATTAAATGATTAATTAAATTCATTTTCAAATATATTTTATATTCACATTAATGTTTTATAAATAGTATTTTGGTTTTTCTCTAGAAATGGTGTTATTGGTTTCTAACATTTGTGTGAAAGGGATTATTGTTTTAAAATTTAACAAAGGAATTTATTTTCCAAATATTATAATCACTCGTCTCATAAATGATTACAATTAAATTTTCCGTTTTAATTTTCAATGTGTTTTGTTTTTCAATTTATTGGTTATTTTTGGTTTATAATATTACCAAGAAAAATGGATATTTTACATGTTTCGGGGAATGTTCTAAATGTTTTTCTAAATATAATTTTCAGACATGGGAATATATATTGTTATTTTACTATACTAAAAGGGGGAATATTCCATTTATAATATCATTGTAATTTTTATGAATACATTATTATTGTTTTAATGATATTTCCATAGAAAATATATCTTTTACATGGTTTAATGGAGTCAAATGGAGTGATTTTTTTCATCAAGGGTGTTCTATTGAAAAGTGAATGCTTCAAAATTGGTTGTATATTCTATAGTAAGTGAATATATTTATGGATTTTTTAAAGGAGGAAAAATTATAATCAAAGGATGTGTATTTCAATTGTAAACAAAGGATGTGTAGGTCTATTATATCCCCCTATTACATTAGTTAAATAGGTGAAGTTAACTATTGTATGTTACTCATAAGAGATTATGGTGTTAATTGATGAATGTTACTACACGGATATGAAATAGTTAATTCTAAATGTGTATAAATTAAGAGACATTTTAGTTTATGGTTTTTATTATTTATCTTAACAGAATGTTTAAATTATAATATTTAGATGATTTCATGATGAATGTTAAGTGATAAAAGTTACAAAAAATGTTTCTTTATATTTCAGATAAGTTATATTATTTCTTTTGATCACAAAATATTTTCACATGGATCGTGATTGTTGACTCATATATCTCTCATAATTTATTAAATATTTATATCATTACACATTATTTATGAACCAAATTTCAAAAGGTATATATTCTCTTATACTATTGTAATGCACAATAAAGATGTTATCATATTACTACGTTCTTATTATTTTTATTATATATATTCATGTGTCAATTTATATGTTTATCCTCACTAATTGTTTGAGCTCACACTTATTTTTTTTCTTTTCCACATTTTATAAATAAAAATGTTGATATTGATAATTCCACAAGGGTTTCATGAGGATTACAGTGAATACATAATGTGTAATAATAAAATATAGGTATAGTGGATGAAAATCACAGTTAAAGTCATTAATATTATTATATAAGAGTTTTTAATGATTCTATAATACTCATAACTATCATATTCCTTCTTTATGCAATTGATGAAGTTTTTATGTTTCATGAAGTATGTTTATATTAGATAAATATGTATCATGTTTATCATTATCATAGATATAAATGTAAATATTAGGATTCTAGTGAAAGTATGGGAGTACGGATTTTGGTCTGTTATAGTAGGTATCATAACAGTGTTTTGATATATTTTTAGAATATGATATATTCATTAGAGGTTAACTTATGTTTTATGTATACCATTATGGTTCTATATATTTATGGTTGATCATAAGTTTAATACATTACCACCAATTTTTAGGTTTTACGTCATGGTATTTAATTATGTTTAATGATATTTTTGGGATACCGTTTATCGGGTCGATGATTATATAACACATTTGTTAAACATGAAATAATATTTTAGATGAATGATATTAAACATTTGGGTATGTGTGTTAGAATTTATGATATATCCTTTAGGTAAAATAAGTCATTAATATTGATGTTATTGAGATTAATTGAAATATAGGGTTTTTTATTTGTTGAATTATACATGTTCAAGGTTTTTTATTAAAATAATTATAAATTAAAATATATTATTTCCTCATACTATGTTTTAAAAAATTTGGGAATTATCTTACCTTGTTCTATTCATTATGTATTTATTAGATATAATGTTATAATAATTTCATCCATGTATAGATATTATGATCAATTAAAATTTGTTTCTTTATGCATGAGAACGGCTCATTGTGGATACCAATCGTTTTGAACATGGGAAGAGATAGTGGTGTAAACATGTTAAATCCTGAATCCAAACAATGATGTTGAATTTATATATTTAAATAAATTAATGTAAATATATTTTACTATGTCTTCATTTATGAAAATAAAATATTATCTCAAAAATAAAAAACATCATCTTTCTAATATAATTTCAAATAAACTGATGGTCTTTATTATATAATTTAAATTAAGTTAGTTTATCATTGACATTATTATTATAACAATTTCTATCACTCCACATCATTATTTCAATATTAATTTTCCCATATGTGTCTACATATTCAATTCCCACTAGTGTTCTTCTATTTGGAAATATGGTTTTTTATTATTCATTATGATGTACATATTTTATTTTTATTTTTTTCAAAAAGGAATTTTATTAATCATTTTTAATGTGGGTTTTAAAAAATTGGATGTTCATATATTAAAGACATTAATTTTCTTGATGAAGATAATTTTTTGAAGAAGAAATTTATTTGGGTGGGGGGTATGTAATACCCAATGTTTTTAAAAAAGATACCTTTATACTATACATATAAGACACATCATCAAGATATAATGACTGTGAAAGGATTTATTTAAATATGACCATTATAACATAGTATTTGAATATCTATGTATGAATCATAGTAATGAAAATATTAATTATATAATTATAGGTCACACTCAATGAAATTTGCTTGACTAATTTATGGGAAACATGAACATATTTATTAAAAGTCATTTAATGCATCAAAAATAACTTTTATTGATTTTTTGAGTGTATATTATAATAAATTTATTCCACATATAAATAAATTTTATAAAAAATTTCCATTTTTTAAATAATCTCATAAAAATTGTCATCAGGTAATATTTTGGTATTTTCATTAAATATTGATTTTTTTGTAATGGGAAAAAATCAAAATTTGAAGGATACTTGTAATTTTTATTAATATATTTATGAACACCAATTTTTCAACTAGATTAGAAATTTCATTTGTTACATTATATTATTAAAAACTCATTAATGTAATTTTAACAAATATAAAGGGAAATAGTTTTTTAAATATATTTTTTAATTATTAATATTTTATAAAAGAAGATAAATTTTAATCATGTTTTTTGGGATAAAATTAAAAGTAATATATTCCACTTATATGAATTAAATTGGACAAAATGTAGTCCTTTTATCAATAAAAATATATAAATTTTTCAAATAAATCAACTTTATATATTTCCACAATGAATAATAATAATTTGAAAACATGTATTACCGTAGTAAGGTCAAATTTGGTTGATATGTGTTAAAATGGATGGAAAAAGTATATAAAATCATACTAGAACATTAATTCAATTTACATGATTCATTTAATTAAATATAATCATTTCAATATTCTATAATATAACATTTTTGTGCTATTTTTCTTTGATAAATGCCTATATATTATTTTATGTATTTGAATATCTACAAATTTATCCTTTCTTCTTTTAAAATCATTAAAAATTTAAAAAAGGGAAAAATATTATCTTTAGTGATTATAATTTGTATCTTTCTATACATGAATTATTTTTTTAATGGTATTTTATAAAAATATAATAATGAAACAATTACCGAAAATTCTTATGAAACACTAACACTAAGACTATGCACAAGATATAATAATCATTAAAATGATTCAAAAACAAAATCTTAAAGTATTTTTTTCGATAATTGTGATGTTACATGAATTTATTATATATATATATATATATATATATTAATGTTTAAATTAACATATTTATATTTTTTTTAATATTAATTATTTGAATATCTTTCAAATTACATTAATTGTACTTCTGTTAAATAATATTTAAATAAAAGATTTAAATTCATAAAAAACCTCTTCTCCCATATTAATGAGATGTAGGCTATCATATCAACCATTTTCTACATATTTATCACTTTAAATTTAATCACAACATTCATTACCCTTAATTAGTAGAAAATATTGATATCCAAATAATACTCAGAAGGTTTAGAGAGGACTTTGACAAATTGATAAGTGTTAAAAAATATCCTAAGCCTATCTAAATATTGGTTAATGAGATGATTTATACTCATGAAATTTATATATTTTAATTTTTTTTACACATGGAAAATAAAATTAACTCTTTTTAATTTAATAAATTATGTAATTTCAAGGGTACCCCTCCCCTAAGTTATAAAAAGACACCAACTATTATCTATTTATCGCTATTATTATGCTTCATAACTCAAAATAAACTTTTAATAAACCAATTATTAACATCCATATATATATTATATAATTTATTTAATTATTAAATCACCACCCCTAGGGTAAGAAGGGATATATTTGAAATAATTTCATTAAATATGACTTAATTTTCATAACTGAGAGTTTTCATTTTAATTATTATAGATGGTTCAATAATGTGATTAAAATTACCAAATAATGAACAATTATATAATTTTTAATAATATCTTAAATTATTTATATCATTATCATATTCGTCTCATTATATATCAAATAGACAAAAGAAGAAACTTTCATGCATAAGTGGGGACTATAGCCTCATGGAAAAATGAAATTTATTTCTCATAACTTAATTTTATTAATGATTATTATGATATATTTAAAGGATATATATGAAATTAATGAAAACATTATTATTTTATGAATATAATATATCATCCAACTTCATATTATTATAATAGTTAATAATCATATGATTCCATGTGCATGTGTGTGAACTATCCTCTCAACATAGTGATCTATTTCGATTTAAAAAAAAAATACGTATCATGGAATGTAATAGGGTTGAATATAATGAATTTATTTTGTTTTTGTAACAAGATAATTATTTTTTTAATGATAATGTTTTGTTTTATTTTTCTTTATTTTCCATCATTCATGGTGTAAAAAACATTTATTGTGTGCACACATGTACTATTTCCTTTGGGGATATTCTATATAGTTTTCTAAGTCGTGTTTCATTAATGGAGATAAAATTATATTTTATGTATAAAAATATTAATTATATCATGACATGTTTTCTTCATATTATTTAAAGATTTTACATTCCCATTTTTAACTTACCAATGTCTTTTTTCAATTATGAACCAAAATTCCTCAAAACTACTAATGTGGACTTAATGGATTATGTAATTAAATAATCTATAGAAATTAAAGAAATAAATTGTTGAATGATAATTGAAAAAACATGTTAATTTTTTAAAAATGTATATAACTATTATATGTTTATTATATTATAGTTATATGATGTGCATAGCATGATTGTTCATAAGGTAAGGGGCTTCATAACATAATTTCCCTCTAGGGGGATATAACTCATATTCATTAACTTGGTTATTCCATTATAACTGTAAAGTGATATATAAAAAGTGTGAAGTTTTATTTCCACTTGATTTCATTATATTTACATATTCTCAAAAAATATAATAATCGATTAATTGTCCCTTTAGACATTATGATCATTAAAAGAGTTCTCATTGTCTCAATCTCAATCTCAAATTCCATTTTTCATTTATTGCACTCAGATTTGTAGGTTTGATGAACTTTTATCACATGACTGAATTTTAACATATAAATTCACGTACTTCACTGGATTTATATTTAAATATTATATAATTCCACTCAATTACTTTTGATTCAATGGTTACCATGGTTTTAAAGGCATTGTGTAATATCTCATTTCTTTTTTGGATTATTTAGGTTCATGTTTTATTGGTAGGTAATTGTATGATATAAATTTCTTGAAAAAAAATATATATTCTTGTAATATATTTATTTTTGTGGTTTACATGAATAATTTTTATTTTCCTCTATTTGATACTCATAAATATTAAAATAATGTTACTAAATAAAAATCAACATTATTTCTCTTTTTAGTATTAACTCGTTTATCTTCTATATAAATGATTGTTAAAATGATTTCATGGATTACATTTTCTATGATAAAATGAATTTTTTAAGTAATTTCAACAATATTTTTTGTTATTTTAAATTTTTTAAATGAAATATTTTTTTCATTACAAAATATGGTACTTTGGGTTTTTACTAAATGTGTAAAAGGGGTATTTTTGAAATTTACCAAATGAATGAGATTTACCACCATAATAACTATTATTTTAATTTAATTTTACATCATGAATAACCTTGGTTACTCTAAATGACAATATTTCTCTCAAAATTCAATATTTCTATTTAATGTGATGATAAAATAAAATTATCTCTATTTTCATTGAAATTTATGAAGTTTTATTAAAAATGTATTTTTCATCGATTGAAATATCTATTATTGTTTATATGATCTAATTGATATATGTTCGATTGATAACGTCCTTATTCTTTTTCATTATGGATTTTGATTTTGGAAAGATACATCCATGGAATCCATTTCACTTCCATGGGTCAATCTATCTAAAATGGAATTGTGGTTGTACTCTATGGTTTTATTTTGAAAAGTGAAATATTCTTAATATTTTTTCTTTTAAATGTACATAGTGATTTGTATAGATGATTTATTGGTGTATATTTGATAAACCAAGGATGGTTGGTACATTTATACATCGAGGATGGGTGGGTCCTATATTTTAACCCAATTCATTGGGTAAAGAGATGAATTTAATTGTTTTATGTCCCTCGTAAGATATTATGAATTTGATTGTTTTTAGTTAGTCAAAATAGAAAATGAAGATTAATAAATTTTTAGTTACTAGAATGATTTCATTATTATACAATATATTCTAACATCTCAATTGATAATTGATTATTTACTTATGGGATGTGATTATTTACTAATCTATATATCAAATTTTTTGTAAATATATATGTTATGTATCATGGTTTCTTGTAAAAATTTTAATATGAATGATTTGTCTTATGGTAATCTCATTCACATTGAATTTGTTCTCATACCCTTATGACCATATGTCTTAATCAAATTTATTCAATTATTATAGAATATATTTAACCATAGTATGAATATGATCTCACCATTCTTATTTTTAATTTCCTAGAGTTTTGAAAAATGATGTTAAGTAATATATAGCAATAATGGATTCATGTAGGTGATTATTAAGACATAATATGGAAAAAGAAAATATTTTTATAGTTGAATAAATGAAAACATAAATACATTGATATTATTATTCATGATTTTATTTTAATTAACTAAATCTCTAAACCTAATCATTCATTGGTCATTAAAGTGCTCCCATATTTATGTTTTAAATTTTATGGATAAAATAGGGTCACGTTTATTGGTATATAATATAGAAATATAAATTTTATGATATTTGAATTAGGATAGGGAGTGCGGTAATAGGTCTATTATACAAGTTCGTACCTAACTCCCTTATACTAGCCTAAATGTACACAGTGCCCTAGATATCTCATGCCTTTCTTATTGAGATCCTACTTAAAACGAATCTTTGAGATATGAACAAAATTTTAAGGGATGTTTTTTGTAATGAAATTTATACATCTCACTAGATATAGATTTATATATGATGAAAATAACATCTAATTAATAATTTATATATTTATTTTTTATCTCTATCCACCTTGATTTCTCCTTATGGAGTCTTAATATAATATGTGAATTCTAATATATAATGATTACATTAATGGTGTGGTAAAATGAACAAGAACCTATACCACTCTTATAAGTTTTTTCATTCATGAATTTTTTATCCAATATAGATCACAATGAAATTGAATTAGTCATTTCATCAATTTGATATAAAAAAATTAAACTTATCAAATCAATACATCGTCTTGATTTCAAGTGGAAATTTTCAAATTAATAATTTTATATTTTTTCCACTAATTTTCTCTTATTTTAGTATCCCAAACTAGTATATTCGTAATACTCAGTCACATGTGTATTCTAGTGGAAAGGATCAATATCCACACTTTATATCATATGTTATTCCATCACCACTAATATGATAGTCACAGGAAATTTTTTTCTTATCCAAATACATTGTCTCATGAATAAATGATCAATAGGGTGGTGTATCAAGACATTCAAAGGATTGGGTTTAATTTATTAAAATATTGTCTCCAGATTTCCATTATGTAAGGAACATATACTTATTTTCTACCAACAACAGTTATGTCAACAAAAATTTTAATAAAGATTACCAAATATTATGTGAAACCCTCCAAAATCATTGATGGGAAACTAAAAAATATGAAATTTTAAAATAATACTTATTAAATTCATTTTGAAAAAACGTAATATTGAATTATTTTAATTTATTTTGATAAATAAAATAATTTTCTATGTGATAATCTTGTTCTATGAAATCACACTCACAAAATAATGACTCTAACTGCCACAACCCAAAATTTGGAGCCTACATTATTACATTGGAATATATACCCATGGATCATATCATGAAGGAATGATCAATTGTCCATTTTTAGAATCTATATACATACATGATAACCATTTCACATAGGAAATTTAAATACAAATCTTATTAAAGAAATCATTTATCATCCTTAAAATCATTCCATTAATTATTCACCATATACTATGTAATGTAAATGAAATAGGGGTGATCTCAAATTATCATTAAGGGTCGCGTATATTCTAATAAATCTCTAATAACTAAATAATAATTAATATGAAAAGGAAAATAATTTATTACATATTAAATTCAATCAATAACATGACTATCATAATTGGTTGGAGTTTAATAAATATAGAAAAGTAAATTATAAAAAACAAATTAAAAATAATCAATAAATCTATAATTAAATGAATATAGAGATAATATAAGAGTGAAAATATCAAGGATGATAAAAATAACTAAATTAACAATTACATAAATTCTTAATGATTACACTTCATAATATCTGTAGTCATTATACCACAACCGTCAAGTTGTTTCAATGGATTGCTTTAAACTTATTGGTAAAAACCCATCTAATTTTTCCAACTGATTTGTTTTTTTAGACAAGTCATTAATTTTAGGGGATATATATAACTGATCATTGATCGTTCCATGATTCACTGGGTCAATTTTACCCTTACACCAATGTATTAAAATGAATTTTTATTGTAAATTCAAAATATAATAACAATATTTACTCTATGATTGATTAATTTATTTTGTGTTTATCACTGTTAAAAATTGAAATGTTACTCGTTTTAATAATATCATTTAAGGTGGAGGTGATTTGGAGGATCCATTATGAAGTCCAAGAAAAATGGTCCAAACTACGCAGGATCCAACCACACTTGTGTATTAATCCAAACACTGATACTAGGACATGCATACAAATGTGTTAAAATATTATGGGATTGTCGAAAATTGAATATTATACATTTCATCTAAACGAACACAATAAAGATTCAGTTTTTATGGGTCCCATCTGGACTAATTTGTCTACGCCACCGAATATGCACAATGTCAAATGTGGTGTTCTATAATATGCCCATATCTCAAGATTTGATTGTTCAGATGATGTAAAACATTCAATGGGGATAGTCAGTAAGTGGGGTTACAATAATAATTTTTTTAAAATAGGGATATTCAACTGTATAGTAGTTGAAATCATTCCTCTAAATCGTTTATCAAAATATGGGTTCCCAAAACCAATTCCCATTTGGGATATAAAAATGAATCTTGGGAACCCCATTTTGTAGTTCAAACCAGAAATGAAGATATTCCATTTCAGAGTCCTATAAGAGTATCCTCCTCATCTTATAAGTTATTGAGGCCCCTATCCTCATAAAGGGATCATGAATTCTGATGAAGTTCTACCCGTGCCTCATCTTCCACTTGATGGAAAGTTAACCGAAGGACGATCATTTCGAGGGATCTACAGACATTTGGGATGGAGTTTCCGACACTAGTTATTCTATAGTATAATTGGTTTGTTAAAAAATTTACTTATTTCATATCTTGACATTCTACTCCCCTAAATTCATTTATTTTGATATAATTAATTAAAAAACTATTTATCTTAACACCCATTGCATTGAAATTTCATGTAGGAATTTTGGGTTGTTCTGATTGGACAACACATGTCTCCTTTCTCTCTCACACATATATGCGATTTTCGTATTATTTGGTATCCATTGTTCTATAATTTAGAACGAAACCTTGACAACATCATCATTATGTCAAGGGTTTCATCTTTGTGTATCATTTTATGTGGTAAGAGGGTAGTCAAGATCTTGACAACATTCAACCAAAGAATTAAACAAAACCATATGAAATTTTAAGAGCAATGAACTGTCCATGATGTGTAGTTAACATGAAATTGTCTCGTTATCTCATAGTTCTAAGACACCACTTTTATTTATCCACTATTAAACCCTTTAATTATGTCATTTTATTTTTAAAACTATTTTCAAACCCCCCCTTTCATTATTTTTATTTAAAATAAACACGCACAACCTATCAAAGCACCTTGAAAGATGACCTAGGGTATAAATTTGACTATAAATCAATCTGAAAATGATAATCAATTAAATGTGTCCTGAAAACATGGTCATATTTTGGCACTATTTTTAGGGGGCTCTTTCATTTTAAACTATGTGTTTTTTATAAGTTTTTTGTAAATTTGTGAATATTTATTTGTTTTATCTTACACCTTTACACATATTTTTGTGTTATGATATATTTTGTATGTATGTTTTTTTCATGAGGAGTTGTAATCTACAATATTTACCACCTTACTAACCACAACCGGGGATGATCTTACCTTAGTGACCCCGAGATGCACATGAGAACCCTCTGAAAGAGGAAACACTAGACAACATCACACTTCATGATCATTCACCTTTATCTTCTAGAACCAACAAAAAAACTGAAATAAACTTTTATAATATGGATGAAAACAATATATAACTAAAATAACTAACCTAACCTTATGTTGATATCCCACACACAAACATTCAGTTACAAGGTGAGGCACCCAATTTTTAATAAAAATCAGGTTTAATTCATCTATTATGAAGATTACCTGGTCTTCCTAGAGAATATCCATATAAACACTTAAAATAATTTCATACATTATGCAATACATTAAATCATGTCATTGTGGATGAAGAACATGTAAATCTCAGAGCAATCCCATTTTCAATGGAAGATGTTTCTAAAGACTAGCTTTATTATGTGAATTCACCAATGAGATGTTGGACAGACATGAAACACCTTTTTCATTAAAAAAATTCCCAACCTCTCGAACTGAAACTATAAGGAATGAAATCGGTGGTAATATAAAATCATAAGGGGAAACATTACATGATTATTGAGAACGCTTTAAAAGTTTATGTTCAAGATGTCCACACCACCGAATAAGTTATCAACAATTAATTCAATATTTTTATGAAGGTTTAATTCATATTGACCGAAATATGATTGGTGTTGTTACAGGCGGTGCTCTAGTTGATAAGACCCCAATATCTATAAGAATCATAATTTAGAACATGGCACAAAATACTCAGAAATTTGGTTCACAGTTTAGTATACCCATTAAAGTGGTCCATGTGGTGCAATGTGATGAATTCCAGAATAATGTGGAAATGATGTTCAAAGAGGTAAGTACCCATTTTGACAACTTTATCTTTCCCAAGGGAAATCAAAGTTTCTTCTACCCATAAATTCTGGAATTTTCTCTTTTGACACACATTATTCTGATTAATTCCCCCTGTTGAGAGAAAATTCAGAGAGTTGTGTGAAAATATACCCAAGATTCCCCTATAACAAACCCTTCAGGAAAGAAACTTACTATCCATCCAAATCAGGGTGGAATGAAAACTAAACATATGAGAAAGGGGTTATTCAAACCGACCTCATCAACAATGGAACCAATATGGGCCGAGTAGTAATCTACCACCACCACCTAGAAATACCCAACCACTATAAAGGACTTTCCAAATTTCCCCTCCCAATTTTGAGCCTAGCCTAGATGATATGATGAAACAAATGGTTTCTATCAATCTCTAATTCCAAAAAACCACCAAAGCTTCCTTACAAGACCAAAAAACCCAAATAGGCCAAATAGATAACTCGAAAGGTGAAATACAAAGCCATGGGTCTGGTAAACTATCCCTCTAAACCATTAGTAAACACTTGGGATAAAGGAAATGTTAGTTCTATAACACATATAAGTGGAAGAAAACTAAAAATCCAAATTACCCCAACATTTGAGTCATCCTCACCTTAGGAAATCACCATCCCAACCATTGAAAATGCTCCAAATGAGGTAGAACATTGTCCTAAGAGAATACCTTCCAAAGGAAAGTATGTGTCTATTGATTAGTCACTTATCCCATCCATTCCTATTCCATTTCTTCAAAGGGACACCCAACCATGAAAACAAAATTAAACAGAACTTGGAAAGGAAATATTTGAAATTTTCCTAAATGTGCACGTTATCATCACCATGGTTGATGTAGTGATGAAAATTACAGGATACACATTGTTTTTAATGGATATGTGTACATAGTGATGTCAAATTCCGAGAGATGAAAAAGTGATCTTGGGGAGAAATGATTCAGAATTGATAGAGCCATCACTCCCCACAAAGTGCAATGATCCTGGAATGTTCTAAATTCTGGGCACCAAAAGAGGGTATCAATTTTCTAATTCTTTCTTGATTTGGTCACCTATTTTAATTTGATGTCTCACTCCATTTACTATTCATTGTAGGTCGCTGAACTGAAGCCCACTAAAATAGTTATTCAGTAAGAAAATTGGAACACAACACACCCTTATGAAGTGTTAGAGGATGTTCTTCTGAGGGTGAAAAAAATTAATTTCTCTAGTTGACTTTTATGTGATTAAAAATTGATGATGATAGGATGAATGGACATGCACCAATTATATTGGGGAGTCCCTTATTGAAAACATCCAAAACCAAATTTAATTTCCACAATGTTACATTATCTATAGTGTTTGATGGTGAAATTATCCTCTTCAACATCCTTGATGCCATAAAGCACACCTTAGAAGAACATTCCTCTCTCTCGGTTAATTCTATATATGTACTCCATTCCCATGAATAAATTTCTTTTAATTCCATGGATCCCCTTTCCATGTTTTATTTATTGATATAAATTCTAGCAATTGTGTAATGAATTGATTGTTGTATTGGTTTAGAGTAATGTAATGAATGTTTGTTGAATGAGGATTTCTTGACCACTAATGATCACATAACCATCAATGATACTGCTAAGCATGTAAAAGATCATTCCTCTATTGAGGATGATACCATTGAGAAGTTAGATGAGATCGGTGACCTCTAACATTCACAATCACATACCAATCAATATAAAATCAACCTTAATTGGAACTAAAACAACATCATCAAGATTTAAAATATTCATATCTTGAGAATGGAATCAATTTGAATGTCATCATTGCATGTTCAGCCCTTATTGACCATGAAATGAGATTGTTTCAACTTTTGAGGGAGTATAAACTAGCATTGGGATGTACACTTTCTAACATTCCTGTTATTAACCCATCAATTTCAACATATAATATTTTAATAAATGATGAGTCTATACTAGTGAGGCAGTAACAATGTAAATTGAACCCAAACCTACTAGAAGTTTTGAAAAAGGGGGTAACAAAATTATTGGCTGCTAGGATTATTTACCCAATATCTGATAACCAATGGGTCAGTCCCATTCATGTAGTTCCTTAAACAACTGGCCTTAGAATAATTAAAAATGAAAACAAATAATTTGTTCCAACTCATGTACAAAATAGTTGGCATGCCTGCATAGAGTCTTGCCGACTAAACCAACTCAATATGAAAGGGTATTTCCCTTTTCCATTCATTGACCAAATGCTTGAAAGTATAGTAGGGAAGTCCCACTACTATTTTCTTGAGGGGTATTCTGAATATTTTCAAATTCATATTTCCCCTGAGTATTAAGAAAAAAAGACATTCACATCCCCTTTGGCGCATTTTTATATAGTAGGATGTCATATGGTCTGTGTAATGCTCTGCTTACATTCCAGCGATGCATGGGTAGTATTTTTTCTTATTACCTAGAGAATTGCATTGAAGTATTCATGGATGATTTCACAATTTATGGCCCCTATTTTGATGAATGTTTGTGTAGACATTATTTACTCCTACAGCATTGTATTGAAAATAATCTCGTATTAAATTATGAGCAATGACATTTCATAGTGAGGAAAAGAATAATTTTTCATCATCTCATTTCTCGGGATGGTATCCAACTAGTTAAATCAAAAGTGGATGTCATTTTTTCAATACCATTCCCCAAAATTTGACGGAATGTGTGGTCTTTCCTAGGACATTCTGCATTTTAATGTCATTTCATTTCTGACTTCAGTAAAATTGCACTCCCACTGTCTCGATTACTCCGAAAATAAAAAAAATTGATAAATAATGTGAAAACATATTTAAATAAGTTAAATGGAGTCTCACATCACCCCTAGTATTCAAACCACCTCATTGGGATTTACCATTCGAGCTCATGTGTGATGCCGCTAACTATGTTCTTGAGGCAGTAATGTCACAAAGGGTTGATTGAGCTCCACATGTCACTATCTATGCCTTATGTACATTGGACCATGACCAAGAAAACTACACCACAACTGAAAAATAATTTCTTGAAATTGTGTTTTCCTTGGAAAATTTTTGGTCATTTCTTTTAGGGTCTAAAGTCATTCTTTTATCAGCCCATACATCCCTCTAGTGTCTTCTATAGAAA
Source organism: Viscum album (assembly GCA_963277665.1). NCBI lineage: Eukaryota > Viridiplantae > Streptophyta > Magnoliopsida > Santalales > Viscaceae > Viscum > Viscum album. The sequence continues at coordinate 901,207,118 of OY728138.1, forward strand.
CTAGAAGCCAAACCATGTCTTATTCATTGGATTCCTCTCCTCAAGGAATTAAATTTAGGAATTAGAGATAAAAAATATCAGATAATGTGGTGGTTGGACATGTCAATAGGATTCACATATCCTCTTATATTGAATCATCCACATGTACTCCAATAAATGACATATTTCCTGATGAGAAGCTATAATGAGTGCAAGATGTTATTCCTTAGTTTGATGATATTGTAATTTATTGGGTAGCATCTTTCATTCCTACAGATTAAAAAAAACTAGGTTGACCTTCTAAATCATGGGCCGCATTGGTACATTTGAGATGACCCATAACTTTGGCGCACAAATAGTGATCATGTCCTTAGAATTTGTGTTCCCAATAGCGATTTTCAATCCATACATAGGTTATTACACACTCTTGCTTGTGGGGGCCCATTGGTCCCCAACGAACAACTCACAAGGTCCTTGATTCTAGTCTCTTTTTCTCACATTGTTTTAGGATTCCCATGACATCTATAAATCCTATACTCACAGTCAATGAATGGAGAATCTATATAAAAGAAATGATATGCCACAAAAACCCTTTCTCATACATGAAATTTTCGATGTTTGGGATGTTGACATTATGGGACCATTCCATAGTTCATTTGGTAACATGTACATTATATTGGTAGTGGATTGGGTTTCAAAATGGATAGAGGCACGAGCTATAAGGAAAGATGATTCAAAGGCTGTTGTAAAATTATTGAGAACCCAAATCTTCTATTGTTTTGGCTTACCTAGTTTAATCATCAGTGACCAGGGTTCTCATTTATAAAGTATAATAATGCAATAGCTTTTACGTCAGTATGGGGTCGGTCATAGATTGTTTACTGCATATCAACCACAGACCAACCGTCAATCCTAGTTGTCAAATAGATAGGTAAAATAGATTCTTGAAAAAATAGTTCAACCTAATAGAAAAAAATAGAGACTTAGACACTATGATTTATTATGGGATTGTCGTACTGATTTCAAAACTCCCGTTGGCATGTCACCAAATCAGCTAGTGTTTGGAAAGTGTTGTCACCACCCTGTTGATATTTAGCACCGAGTCTACTAGGCCATCAATAAATGTAATTAAATTCATTCCAGTGCATGTTCTAAAAGTAATTTTCAGATTTAGAAGATGGAGAAAATGATAAGAGATGAATATAAGATCTCTAAGATTTATAAGGAGATAACAGAGGCTGACCAAGATTGTATCATCCTTCATCATCATTTCTACATTGAGAAGAAGGTCTTCTTCTATAATAAAAAGCTGAAGTTACATCTAGGTAAGCTTCATTCCCACTGGTTTTGACCATACACAATTAATAGAGTCTCTTCATTTGGTGTTGTCCAGGTTCAAAATGAAGAATCCCAGAAAACATTCACTATCAATGGGAAGCAGCTAAAGAACATCCATGAATCAATTCTATAATCCCCGATGGAGTAACTCCATGTTCAAGAAGAAATATATGAATGAAACTCACAAGGTTTAATACTACCTTCCCACATTTTCTTTTTTTACAGCGAGGATAATGCACACGTTAAGGTGTGGGTGGGGATGTATATTCCTGGGTTAGTTAGTAATTTTCATCATCTGTTTTCTATTGTACTTATTAGTTTACTGAATTTTATTGTTACATTCCCCCTTTACTCCCCCTTACAACTATTCTAGAATATTACTTTATTTATAGCCACATTATCATGAAAAATGATTCCCATTAAATTATGGAAGTTATTGAAAATGAATTTGGAATGACCATATTTCATGTTTTTTTATCATTCAAAAAAATTATTATGAAATGTGAATTTTAGTAAGAATTCAAAAATGTGGTGTTACATTATTTAGAAATTTCGTTTTTTATGATATAAATGGTTGTATAATTTCAAAACACTTGAAAAGAATGGAACCTAATTTTTGAATAGTATAAGGGGAAATTGTTTCACTTATTATCTCCACATTGTTTTTTACAAAACCTTGATGTGTGAAAAAATCTTACATAATGGAAGTTAAATATATGTTAGGATGATTTTTCTCTACTATCCAAAATCATTTTGAATATGTTTGTTAATTATCTGATCTATTTCATTACTCTTCCAGATAGACCTCTGTGTGTTGCCCTATTATCCGACAATTGTACACCCTAAAAAAGAGGTTATATATTGGGAATGTAAAAAACCACCCTTCCTCGACCTTTGATCTAGTTATAAATATCACAATTAGTGTTTTGAGGAGATCATACATGAGTTGGGAGAAGAGTGTGATATTTTTTACATGTTCAAATTTTGAATATAAATAAATAAATGAGGGGAGTGATGCAATTTGAAACATATTTGGATATCTAGGTCAGGAGATTATGGTTTTACTTATGGTAATGTTTATGTGAGTGGGTTCTAAAATTCTATTGAAACGGTTGTGGGAAATATTTAGTGGAAAAGATCTTACTAGTAGACAATTATTAAAATAACTTATATTCACTCAATAGAAAGTGGAAATAATAACATGAAATGGTTGTCCCACAAACACATGGAAAATTATTTACAAGATTAACTTTTGAATTATATTATTTGATTTATATCATGCACCTCTTGTAATTTCATTTGGATATAATTTTTAAGACATCTTATTTAATGATCATTGAGAATCACTCTTTTCTGTGTTTCTTTTTTTCTGATCACATTTAAATCAGGAAATAAATTTTCATTAACTGTTAAATCTTTATAATGTTGAAAATATCTACATGCTTATTTTTTGGAAATATGAATTTTATTAGGAGTAAAAATGTTTAGGTGTGGAGGTTAGATTGTGCCACGATTTTCTGCGTTATTTTCACTCATACACCATTGTATTAAACTAAATTTTTATTATATATTCCTAATATAATAACAAAAATCACTACATGTTTGATTCAATTATATTTATTTTATCACTGTTAAATAGAAAAATGTTACTTTTTTAATAATTTCATTGAAGGTTTAGGTGTTTTGGAGGATCCAAGATGAAGTATAATAAAAATGGGAAAACCTGCACCGGATCCAGGCACACTAGTGGATTAATCCACACAGTGCTACTAGAACGTGCATCCAAATGGGTTGAAATTTTGTGGGATATTCCATAATTTTATATTCTACATTTCATCCCAAGGATCCCAATATATATTTGGCCCCTATGAGGCCCATCCAAACTAATCCATCTAAGCCACTGAATATGCACAAAGTCAGAAGTGGAATTATGTAATATTTTCATATCTCAAGATTTGATTTTTCAAATGTTTCGAATCATTCAGTGGTGGTATTCAAGAATTGGGAATATAAATTTCTAGTTTTTTGAAAAGAAATATTCAACTGTCTGGTATCCAAAAACCATCCTCCAATTGGATTATCAAAATCATGGTGCCCAATACCATGTCCCATTTTTTTATAAAAAAGATCCTTGGTAACCCCCTTTAGAGTTTTAATCAGATGTGATCTTCTATTTTGGAGTCCTATATTTGTCTCCTCCTTTTACTAGAAGTTCTAGATTCCCATATCATAATAGGGGGTCATGTTTGAATATGTAGTTTTACCAAAACCTCCTCCTCCCCTGGATGGCAAGCTAAACAGGCGACGATGATTTTAAGGGAGCTACACACACTTGGTAGGGTGTTCCAAAATTTGTTCTTATACTTTTTTTTTATAATTTGTGAGTTAATATTTCAATTATTTCTTATCTTATAATTATTCTCCTTTGAATTCATTTATTTTCATATAAATAATTGAAACACGTTTATTTAACATTGATTGGGTTGAAAATGCAATTGAGAGTATTGGGTTATTCAGATTGGACAACACAGAAATCATTTCACTATCAAACATTTAAATATTTTAGTATTCTTTGGTATACCTTGCTCTATACATGAGAACCAAACCTTGAAAACACAATTTTTTTGACAAGGGATTCTTTTTTGTTTATTGTTTATTGGGTAAGAGGGTAGTCATGTTCTTTACAACAATCAACCAATGAATTAAACAAAACCATGTGAAATTTTCAGAGAAAAGAACAATCCAAGATGTATAGTGAACACGATATGATCTACATATCTAATAATTCTAAAAAAACTTTTATTTATCAATAATTAAACTCTTTAATAATGTAATTTAATTTATAAAGTTGTTTTCAAAAACACGCCCTCTTTTAATAAATTCTATAAAAAATACACACCCAAAACCCATCAATGCTCCTTGAGATATGACCTAGGCTCTTCCCTATACTATAAATCATTTGTAAAATCATAATAAATTTGATGTTTCATGACAAAATGGTCATGCATCAACCATAAATATATGTCAAAAACACTCCTCTTATATTGAGTTTTCATTTTATTCATTGTAGACTACGTGAAATGTGTTCTATGTACTTCTCCAAAAAAAATGTCCTCAAACGGGATTGAAACGATTACAGTGCGACTCTGAATTTTTCTTGTGGTCAATGATAGTAGCAAAGGCACCAACTAGAAGGTCTAGGACTACATCCCGACACTGATCCGATGTTGGGGTACGGGGGCACATTCCCCATAGTATGAAGCATATTATTTCAGATAAGTCTCAAATGAGGTGCCCAAGATACATACATGAAAAAAATGCTCACCCCCTTTGCTGGAGATGATTGAAGTATTTATTTTGAAAAATTGTGGAAAGTGTCACCTTACTCTAGACAAAACAATGTCTATGTGAAAGGTACTTTCATGCCCCAATCTAGAACAAAATTCACTGGTGGGCCCAATCACATTTCACCCAAGGTCCTATTTTTTAAGATAAATAGACATCTAGGGCATTCATTTGTATAGACAACATTTCCTGAAGCCCAATTCCTTCTCTGGGTGCCCTACTTCTTAGCCCAATCACTATGAAACATTCATGGTAGTTCATTAACACCTAAAGTGGAGGAATTAAGGTAGGATTAAAGGACTTACACCATTTTAGTGTTTGAAATCCAGAACACTTTCACACCTAAAGCACCCAACCTACTTAAAATCAGAAACACTAGTGCACCACATATTACTATAATAGGATCATTAGTGCCCCACTTGTGGGATCACCTGTGAATATTCATGAAGGCTAGTTCCAGGTCTCACCCATGTATTACAGTATATGTTGTTCATCTCTTAAGTGAATATCAGGTTGTTGAAGCCTACATTCATTCCCATACTTGTGTGTCATTATCTACTTGGGAACCCCTATTGATTTACTTACTCTTTTCAGTCTACAAGCCTTCAAGCCCTATTCAAATAAATTCATGGAAATGATTCTTCTTCATTGGATCCCTTGTTTAAAATGTATTATATTGAGACCTCCACTAAAACCTCATGACATATCAAACCATTGAGAAAGGCACATCAGCGTGACTCCAATTTAGGTTTGTATATCCACAGTCAGAGGATTCCCACATTTATTTAATAAAGGATTTAGGATTCATGGAGTATCTTTGGGTTTGTATATCCTTGGTCACATGGAACTTTCTTCGAGGAAAAGTTCTAAGAAGTTTCTTGTTTTGAGAATAGGGGTTTGGGTTCTGATCCTTCCCTTCTCAAAGTGTTAGAACCTCAAATTTCTAATAGGGAATGTATGATTCACAACTCCTTTTCCTTTTGAAAAAATTAAAAGTATACATCCCATAGTTGGATCAATTTTAGTCCAGGGATCCTGGTGTAAGCCCCTAACCTTCATTCATTCATTTATTTATTAGACCCTAGTTTAATGTAAAGAGAGTAGAGGGAAGGCGGGTTGCCTCACACTCTTCCACCGTCGCCACCGTAGGTGCGCCCTCTTCCACCGGCGGAAGAGGAAAAGTGTGGGTGCCTTTGTTGAATCTTTTAAATACTATTGTATCTCACACCGAGCATGACTGACATGGGCATAGTGATTTTTCACATTCAAAACATTTTCCTAACACTTCAAAAAACTACAAGAACTCTGATTCATGTTCAAATCGGGATACATAGGTAGCCCTCATCAGGGCTCGAGCTCATTTGATATTCTCTTGAGGAGTTCAACCATAATTACCTTAATTTGGGAATCATCCAAAGAAATAAACCCCAAATTAAACCCTGGAATAACCATTGAATCCTTTTTAGGATTTATGTCCAAACTTTTTTCTTTTGAAGGACTATACTATCCTATGAGACATATCGATATACATGGTATTTTATTCCCAACCTCATGGAATACGTAAGAATCCTCCTTGAGGTTAAAACCCAACAATTAAAATCAGCCCTGTTATCCTTGGTCCATATTCCTAACTGGGTATAATCATACTTGGGAACCCATGTTCATTCCATGATCCTTGGGATTCTTAGGCATAAGTCTCACACCCAACATTGACTATAAATAATTCTCTTAGATGTTATTACGACATGAAATTAAACTGTATGGCTTGGTCCTTATCGAATGACCTTAAAATGTATGATGTGTCCCATTAAGTAGCACCAAACTATAGGGGTTCTGATTCCTTTCACAATTATATGTAGGTATCCCATTTCATGGGCACAATCCCATTGTCAAAACAATCCATCATCACCAAAGATGACAATAAATTTCAGAGTGCACCACTGAGTGGCTTAAAATAGGTATCATCATAATGATGAATAAAATAATCTCTAAATATTATATGAGAGGATACCATTAATGGTGAACCTCGTATACAGACAGATATATCTATTAATGAAGAACCTTGAATACATACTAATGATTATAAATTTTACACATGATAAAAAGTGATTGAAGAATCCTAGGAAAACACATGTTATACATGGAGGATTAATAAGTATTCATGAAAATATATTATATTTATAAAGAGAGTCCTAGAGTAGACAATAATTTCCCCAAAAAGGGTGTGATGAGTCCGACCTCCCATCCCCTTGACCAATGCATGTTCCTATGTATCATAAAATTTGTACTTAACAATTGCCTGCCTTTGGAAAGAAGATCCCTTTTGGATGAAGAACTGTTAGAATTTTCCGGTTCCATGAATTTATACAATAGAAACCACCTAAAAGAAATGATTCTTAAAACTAGAACACACATTTCAAGGAACTATGAAACACATATGGTGAACCCGACATGAATCCTTAACCATGTTAATAATATTACCCACCTATTAGGGCCCTATCAATTTATAAAAGAATTATACACAATGGAATCAATTAGTCTTGTATATATCTAAAATATTTTGCGTTAATGAATTTTATTGTTGTCTCCATGTTTTTTCTTAGAACTCCCATTAGTCCAAAAATGGATTTTTTCAAGATGACATCTGTGAACTTCTAAACCGCTAATCAGGATTAATCCTCATCAATGTAAAGGATGACATCACCCACCCAACATCTTCACTGCTGGGTTTCCATCATTCTGGTAAAGGGTTACCGTCGGCATGGTATGATCCCATTTTTTGAGGCTGATCGATAGGCCGTCCAGGTCAATAAAAATTATCGATCGTCTGACCAATGATGACCGATTATCAAGAAATAGACGGTTCCAACATCTGTTTTCAACCGTTTCGGGTCCTTATCCCCAGATGGAAATAACCAGTCCCTCCTATTCTATAGGAAGGTGGATCAAGTGGTCACTCAGGGCCTCAATTCGTGGATTCTAGGGTCCTTCCTGAGCACTCCCACCAACAATCACCACTCGCATAATCATGTGGAAGTGAACCCCTAACTTGATTGGTCAATAGATATCAGGTTTTTACTTATGACCCTCTAGAGTGGTCCATCAACTTATCTAGATAGCGATGAATGAGTGGGAACTTCCACCCATCAAACCTAATTATGATGCCTAGCAGACTCATTTGGCAGCAACCCACCAATCCCACTAGAAAAATCTAGTGTAGTACTATGAAAATGCACATACCATTTTTACAGATTATCATCCAGTTTGCAGGTTCGTCTGACTGCATTTAAAAAATCCTACCAATCCAATGTGGTGGAAACTGGAAAACATGAACCTACTCCGACTTACGATCACCAATTATTCCAACTGTCTCATCTTTCAGTATTGATGGATTCCAATCAACCATACTTGATGGGAAATAGCCAGCAGGCTCATACTCCTTCCAGTGTTTATGAAGACTGCCGACAGTCTCGTTTGGTAGCACCCAGAAAAGTCATTCGGAAAGCTCTGACAATAAATCTGGGGCAGACCCAACTCTCTTCTCCAATACATAAGTGCTTTCAATACCCATTGATATGAGATGGAGGACATAAGTAGGCACATAAACCTACTCTTGATACGAAATGGACGTATATTCATGTCCCAGCTGCTAATGACATAAAATGCTTCTTATCAATGGAGAAAGAGAAGAAGAAAATTTCTACTGATATTCTGGAAGCATGTGATGTTATTATAATGACTAATTTTGCAGTACTAGGAGAACATACCCATAAAGAGGCTATGCCAGTTAAAAATTTATGCAATTTCTGGTGTTCGTATGAGAGGATGGGGTGTACATGGAGAATTTCATTTCAATGCAATCTAGAATTTGATGATTCGTCTAAATGTGGTCTCATGCAATTTTAATTCCCACGACCAGCTATAATCAATAGATTTTTTATGTAATCAAATTTACACACATGAATGTGCCTCAACTTGATATAATTACATTCAAGCCCAAAGAAAACAATTAGTTGAGTAAATATTGCATCAAGTATTTGAGAATCTTGAGCAGGCCTTCCTCTTAGAGAATTCCAGCCATCAGATAAGGAAAATGTCTGAAGTAGCACTGCAATCATCTAAAGACGGTTATTTGAGTGGTTGTTGGATAATTTTCCTAGCTAATGTATGATAAAAAATTCATAAAATTAGAACATCAGCTACACAAATCTCATTCATATAAGTTCAAGAGCCACCAAATCTTGTTGGGATGGAAACTTGTTTAATTCATCCATTAAATTTGCTGAAAAAAAATTCAATGTTTTGGAGAAGAATGATAGGAATATCCCCTACCTGCAGGGTAGGGGGATTTTTCACATTTACAATCTCCTCCTCAACGGAAGATAATTTTATCTCAATTTGGGAATAAGCCACAAATGGAGCGCACAAATGAACTATTTGAGTATTCCCTTCGGGTTACTATCTATCATAAATATCCTACTAATCAATCATATAGTGTATCATATTATGATTTAAGTTACATAAGTAGATGGTCTTATGAAGAAACTGATAGAATTCCAGAAATGCATTATGCAACAATAAATGTTATTAACACCATTACAGAAGATCCACTATAAAATGAGTCTTGTTTAGGGGAATCAAAGATGTTGTTCTTATCCATAATGCGGTACACACTGAAGAAAATGAAGAAGGTATATGTACCCAATATTAGAGGCTTACCCAGAATCTAGGTCTACCCTCAAATAACCATCTCCCACCCCTTCAAATGTTATCTATCAAGGGGAATAGTAAATGTCTGATCATGTCTCACTTTTCCACTGGAGAAGGCCAGTCTCTTTCAATTGAAGAGATATTTTCACAGCAATAAGAGTAAATGAAAGAGTGGAAAATACATAATATAGAGTAACTTTGAAGTATTATTTCTGCTAAACATACTCCTCATAAAAACCCTCATCTTGCATATCCAATAGGAGATCCTCACCTAATAGAATTTGTGGTAACTGTAGATGAAGATAATGAATTCCTTATATTGGTTACACAGTAAGGACAAGATCAAAAACATCCTCATAAGCCTATTCTAATGGGTTATCCCAGGAAAATACCATCACAACCACTATGGGTTTTTCTAGTCGTTGCACCAGTTCAGGCTCAATCTATTCTAACTGTAAAAGTCCAAGCTCATTCGGATATTCAAAAATTGCTTATGAACATAATTGATGCTTTAACACATCAATTGGAAGCTATTGAAGAATGGTGTGTTACAGTTTTTCCATAAAAGAAATCATAACCTGAATGGGTGGATCTGATTACTCCCCGACCAAATTTTGTGAATACTACATTCCAAATATTTAATGGTTCAAAAGATCCAAAAAAACCATTAACATATTTCATTTCTCGTTGTTATTCCATGATGGTCACTCTTTAATAACAAGAAGTTTTAAATCATAAATGTTCTGTGTAGTCATTACAAAGAACATCTTTTGTATGGTATAAAAGTTTTCAATCGTGATCATTTACTGGATGGGATGATCTCTATCATAAAATCCTTCTTCAATCCATGTCAATGTTACAGAAGACAAAAGTTTTTCATCTCACAAATTGAAAAAAGTGGGAAAATGATAGATTTTTATATTTCATTGATCGATGGAAAGGATTGAATTATTACTCAAATCTAGAACTCCCAAAGGAATAGTTACATCCAATTTGTGTGGATAATCTTTTTTATGAGTTATGATCAACCCTAATCCATATAAAATACACAGGATGTTTTGAGACCTAGAATTAATTTCTCAGCTAATTAATGATTCCATCATGGAATCTAATGATAAAACTCATGTGATTCTATTAGCTCTGTGATGGAGAATAGGGAAATTATAGGCTACTATAGTCACACAAAATAACACACTTGTACCTGTTTCCATTTCAAAACCATCATCATATCGAAGGGATACACCTCTAGCGCATTAGCAGCAATGGCCACCTCATCAAGATGATCAAAGAGATCAAAGGCAGAAATTGTTTTAAGAATTAAAGAATAATGATTATTCCATCTGGAATGAACAAGTTCTTTGTTACATCATCTCGGTTCTAGAATACAATTTGGTTCAGTTTCCATGACTGAAGAAACAAAGTAAATAAAGAGATGAATATCTTTAAAATTATTTTTCTTTTCACCAGATGTTGGGTCATACCATTCAACTGTGTCTTGTTTTCATAAACGTCCTACAATAATGGTATAATTTGGACAAGTGAATCTTAAATGTTCGTCCACTCATGTAGCATGTGTTACTGATATTGATCCAGAAGAATAAGGAAAATGGTAGGAAGTCAAAAATAAAAATGCCCTGAAATATGATGATTGGATGATTAGGAAAACGATTAATTTAACTCATGGAATTTTAAGAATATAGTTCAATCAAATTATTAAGCCTCCTTCGACTATCACTAAATCAAAACTACCTTCATAAAATGATAAGTCCATTAATTGTGAATCCTTAAATAAGTGACATGATGAGAAGGACAAAGAGTAGTTAGAAAAAGATGTCCTCATATCAACACCAAATGTTTCATTGACTATGGAGGATATCATTCCATAAACATCAAAATCTCGGGCACTACCCTACCAAATGGAACAACCAAAACTGACCTATCAAGCAGAATCATCATCAGATGAGGAATTGATCTTTGGTTCCTTTTATGTTTTCCACTTAACGGATTCCTATTCCAATGGTGATTGTGATTATAATTGGCATATTTTCCATGTACCTAACTGGGTAACTAGAGAAACTGTCTAATTTCAAGGATATAGGGGAAGGCATGGAAATTCTAAAATCCACTATTTTAACTCTACCCCGTCTAGAACCGTATATGTGGTAGAATCTTTAGGAAGATCCCTTAAGCATGCTCAATAAGAAAAAGGGGATTCTTCCATGCATGACAGATTCAGTCCTAACATGATCATTTTGGAGGACCAATTGGATGTTACACCATCATCCTATTAGTAGATAGGTAGACCTAGTTAGTCTAATCTTCCAATGCAAGGAGTTTTTCTAGCTTCTTCTTCGACATAGGGTACATCCACACCAGGAGCGTCAATATCCAACGCACCTAAAAAACCACATCTCCATGATCGGAAACATAAACCACTGGATCCAAAGTATGATGTTATGAAACAGCTATCCCATATACCTGGCAAGTTATATATTCTAGATTCCTTGAATTTGTTTAATGATCTTCCAGATGCACTAATTGAGGCTTTTTCAAGTCCTTAAATGTTTAAAACCTAAGTAGATTCTACTGTTGTTTATCGTAGAGGAAATGATCTCATATAATGTCATACAGTCATATATTTTACATATGTTGATCAATATGAAGTTTTACATGGAAATATCAAGTCCTTGTATCTATCGGTCTAGGTCAATGACATAGATATTGTATAAGCCATCATTGATAATAAATCAGGAGTCAACCTCATTCCCATTTTGTAGATTTCGTTGATTGACCCTCACTGAATCTGACTTATCTCCTTGCACTTTAATGTTACAATGATATGATAAGAATGAAAAGAAACTGCTATGAGAGATTACATTCAGAAATCAGTTTGAGGATCTTGTGACTAATTAAGATTTCATGGTTGTTCGTTAAGACACTGCCTTCAACATTCTCCTTAGAAGGCCTTGGCTACATCAACATGCAGCCATACATTCATCATACCACAAATGTATCATGTACTTTTTCAATGTAAAAATTTGTACATTTTATGGTGACAAGGCTCGATTCAAAATATGTGAATATCAATACATTGGAGAATCATTTTATCACACAAAGGGAACAAGGTCTATGAAAAATGAGGTAATGAGAATAAACACTCTGAATCGACTGGAATAGGTCCCATAAAACCCATTCATACATTGGAGTAATTATTATGTGTTACCTATCAATCAAATTGATAAGGTAAACCAAAATCCACGCACTCATTCAGGGACTTCCATAAGGTCAATTGTGGTAATCGAGACCAACATAATGGGAGAAATTGTTGATTCACCAAGAAATGGTGAATGCTTACATGGATATGTCTTCATTTCATCAATTAAACTACAACAAGCCTCTACTTCATCAATAAGTTTATAAGAATTTTTATAAATTCTATAGGAATTCAAGGTTGTTGATTATTAATCCATTATCTCTTCATTATTACCCCAAGAATATTGTTCATCATTAGTAGGGTCATAAATAGTTTCCACTTTTTTAGGATGCTCAAATACTGACTCTTCTCCTAACACTGGAAGTTTCTGTTCATTATCTACTATGAAAGTTGAAAAAATTAATTAACACATAATAAATAAGAAGAATAACACCTTAGGTATGCCCCCTACAACATTTGAGAAGGTTTCTCTACAATTATGGATGAGCTCATAGAAATAAATTTGGGTACATAAAAATATCCACGCCCCACTTTAATTTATGTGGCCATGACTTATGAAGCGAAAGAGATGTATACTTTATTTCAAATGTTACATCAAGATATATTTTTATGGAATTATACACAATTCCATGTCTTAATCCTAATTTAGCTACTCATCATTTCGGTTTTCTAGATGAACATTGGGGATTCAAGAAGAAAGCAAGAAGAACACACCCAAATCATTCCTCTAAAATTGGAGATGAGGTTGAAAACATATAAAGGATAACATTTTATGAGAGGTTAAATATTCAAAATGTCTGGAAAAAAGTTTCCCAATAAATAATAATAATGGTAAAATAAAAATTTTAATTGATTTCAATGATTTTAACCATCATTTTCTTAAATATGACATTCCTCTTCTGATCACATAGATTTTGGTTCATGCATGAGATAAATATAAAGTTATTTATTCTATGGATGGTTACTCTAGGTACAATCCAATTTGTATGACCCTAGAGGATGGGGAATCTACAGCCTTTATATCCTCACAAGGGGTGTTTTTCTATTAGGAAATGGAATTTGGATTAAAGAATGTAGGTACAACATATCAACGTGCCATGCACGATATCTTCAAACCCATCTTCGGGAAATTTGTTGAATGTTATATGGATGATCATGTGTTCAAATCTAGAAAATGTTCCAATCACATGTTTGATTTTGAGACAATATTAAATAAACATTTGAAACTTAGTTTGAAGTTGAACCCTTCGAAATGTGCTTTCGGGGTAACCTCATGAATGATCCTCACCTTTGTTGTATGCCATCATGGTATCAAATATGATCATGAGAAAACAAAACAAATCATTGGAATGTGACATCCTATAAATTTGAATGAATTAAGAGGAATCCAAGGAAACTTGGACTATATTCTATGCTTTATCATCAATTTGGCAGGAAAGTGTTTTCCCTTCACTAGATTAATGAATAAGGGAGTCACGTATCAATGGACTGAATACATCGAAGAGGAATTTGATAATATCATGAAATATCACTTATGTCCACTATAATTAATTTATTTCATTGAAGAAAGATCACTTATTCTCTATCTAAAAATAGTAGAGCTATCATTTGGTTCCTTCCCTTCCCAAATGATCAATTCTGGGAATGAAGATTTCCTTTACTATCTCAGTCGAACTATAAATGATGAAAAAAATCAATATTCAAGTATTAAAAAAGCTGTCTGGCCCTATTAATTATATTTCAAAAATTGAGGTACTACCTGCCACATCATGAAATTAAATTGGTGTCTCACAATAACCCTCTCAAATTTATCCTCAGTCATCCTATACATACAAGGATTTTTCCATGGTCGGAAATTATTTTTCAATTGTTTGATATCCAGTTTGTGCCTCAGAAGGCAATAAAGGGACAACCTCAAGATAAAATCCTTACTAAACAACCATATATGGAAGATTCATCACTGAAAACTAAGCATCTTAATGAAGAAGTCTTCTCAATTCAAGATAGTTCCTAAACATGATAAATGTACTTGGATGGTGCCTCCAGATGTCCAACAGGGAGAATAATGGAAAACCCTAAACTCAACAATTTTTTTATAGGAATTGTACTTATCTCCCTAGAAATGGTAGGGTTTCTTTATTCCATCTAGTTGTAAGAAGGCGATCCCAACTATGATGTAAAATATCGAGATCTCATCACAGTCTTGAAATTGGCATGTCAGGTGCATGTGAATCACTTAAATGTGAAAAGTGATTTATAATTGGTAATTTATCAAATACATGGGGAATATTATATTAGAAAAGACGAATTAATCCCTTTGTGGGATTAATTCAATGGGTTATTGGATGAATTTCCTTCAGAGACGACATTTTCCTATGTCCCACTATCAAAAAATTCCCATGCTGATGCACTGGATAATGCAGGTATAGCCATGATGGATCCAAATAAGAATGCGAAAATCAACACCATAGCCCATCGTCTTGGGGTCTCACCTTTTATTCAAACCAGAATCAATGAAAATAATGAAATTAGCCCTATTTCGGAGCCAAATGGGAATACCACATGATTGATAACATCCACCATATAATACATTCAAATTGGAGTAATCCTACTAGATAGAGCTGCAAAATAATAGATTTGACGACGAGCGGCCAATTTTACTCTTCATGGTAGTTCAGATCACCAGAAGATCTTCTATAAATGAGGCTTTGATGGAATCCTCTTCAGATATATTTATGGAGATGAAACTACACCATCATGAAAAAATTACATTGTGGAGCTTGTGGTGCTCACCAGTCAGGGAATAGGATTTCTGATCAAATCTGAAGGCCTAGATACTTTTGGTCTTCAACAATACAGGATTTCACATATTTCACTATGAAATATCATCCATTCCAAGATCATTCTAATTTCATTCATCAACCCCCAGAGTTGGTACATAGAGGTAAATAATCTGGGACATTTTTCACATGGGGAATGGATTTAGTAGGGCCTTATCCTCTAGCCCCGACTAAGCAGTTCAACTACATGTTTACTTATACTGACATCTTGTCCAAATGGGATGAGGTAATACATCTCAATGAATTCGAATCCAAAAGCATTGTTAGTGTTTTCAAAACCATCATCATTAATATATTTTGTGTTCCTCATACTATATTGATGGACAATGGCACTAATTTCAACTCTTTTTAGTTAAAGAAGTTATATCAGGAACACAATATCAAATCCAACCATTCATCTTGTTATCATGTGGTGTCCAATGGACAGATATATGATTTTAATAAGACCCTAAAAAATATACTCCAGAAAACGGTGAATAATGATTAAAAATTTAGGCCTGATAAACTCTTTCATGGATTATGGGATTATTTGTCTACTACACGTACTGCCACCCAAGAACCCCGTTATACATTGGTGTATCGAACAGAAGTTCTTTTGCCTATTTAATTCAATTGCCATCACTCATAGTGTCAATCTGTGATCAGTTTTCTTTAGACGAGAAGTCTCAGAAAAGTTTTGATTATCCAGAACAATTAAGAGAAAAACTATTGAATACTTTGAATCATTTAAAAGTAAATTAGAATAGAATAATGCAAACCTTTAACTACAAAGTTCACCTCTACTCATTCCTTTAAGGTGAATCGGTATTTGTCCTCATGACTCCAATGATACTAGGAATGAAACCACCAAATCATGAGACAATGTTTTGAGGACCCTATTACATATATAATTTTTACTCAAATGGAGATTATACCTAAATTTCAATGGGTTGAGAGCTTATTAAAAATCTAACCAATGCGAGATTCTTGAAGAAATACTTTGTGTAATTGCATACGTCGTCCTCGCTGCAAAACTGAAAACTGTACAACACAATGTCCTTATTGCAAGACTCTAAATTGTACAATACATGGTCTCAGTTGCAATATGTTATGATTCACAACAACAATAAATTTCCATACTACATGACGATAATATGTGTATCATATTTGTATTTTCCATACAAAACGAAAATATATGCCATCATTTTCCCCATTACATGACATAAAATTATAGTACTAACATCACAGGACGTTAGGAGCTTCAATATGTAAGCATCATTGACATCATGGCTACTCCATAGTGGCACATGAGTCCCTCTCTTCGCTGTGTATGAGTCAGATCTTTATAGGGACATCATTTCAAGAACTACATGTGCCTTGATTCTCATTTATATGAGATACATAGAGACGGTAGGATCTCCAATATTGGGCCCTTCCGCAAACAAAAAATTTTTTATTTCCATTTATCTTCCTATATATAATTCAGATCTATACATAATTTTCCATTAAGATACATGGTCTGATTTTTATACCATTTTTTGTCTTAAGTTTAACCATTCTTCCAGAACATGTCAAAAATCCTTAATCTCCCATGTCAAACTTGATTTGTGTTGTAAATTAATGTTTCAAGAACTACATGTGACTTGATTCTCATCTATATGGGATACATATAGACACATAGATCTCAAATCCCATGCTCTTCCATGATTAAAAAACCATTTTTATTCCTTATATATGAATTAAAACATGCATAGGGAATTTTTAAAGAACTACTTTTGGCTTGATTCATTCCCCCAACATGACATGTAGGGACACTTGGGTTTTTTTTTCCTTAGTCAGCTACAATATGCCTTTCATTTCACATTGGTTCATCTTCATCCATACTGCATCACGTTAAACTACATAGAAATAAAATAACATTGTTTTTTATTCTTATTTCAATGATATTTGTAGAATGCCTGGATCCTATGAGTTGTCTCAAACATCACGTAATCATAATAACCATATTCTTCACTTGTGTCGTATTTTTGTTATATAAGAATAATTTACTACTCCTCTTTTCTCATATAGATCGTATCTCACAAGGGCTCAGGAATTGGGTAAAAGGTTTTTCTATATAAATAAGGTGTCTAAATTTCTTTAGGGTTAAAAATGTCCCTTCTACATGACTTAATACTGAATAACACAATGTCCAAACAACATGACATATTATTATATAGTACAATGTCCTTTCACATGAAATTAAACTAAACAACATAATATTAATTCCAAGGAAACAAACAAAGTCTCCATTTTCACATATGAGTTTGATTCATATAAAGGAATTAAAAATCATTGCCAATGTTGATCAAAATATTCCCCATGTGCATTGAGAATAACCCCCTTCCATATTTAACTCTCTTAATCATGAATATTTCTATATCTTCATAATCATTCTTACGATTTCTGGTGATAGAGTTTCTAATATCTGAGAACTACTTTTCCTAACTATGAAGTATGTTTCCTAAGGTGACATTGCATAAGTTTCCAACATAATAGGCATGTTAGTCAAAATATGACACTATTTCGAAATGTAGTATATTCCCAAGTTGTACCTGCATAATACAACCCCCATAACGGGTTTTTCAAATGTTGTAAATTTCATTATTGGTAATAGTGTCTTTGTCCCCTTTAAACATGGATGAAAATATAAAAGAATTTTTAATTTGAAATAGTTATTCATTTATATTTGGCCCATTATCTTTCTCTCGATCCTAAAGTCTTCAAGACCATGGTTTACACATCTCTCTCTCCTTTTTTTCAAATCAATATAAAATAACATTGGATCACTTTAAAACATATCATATATTTTTTCAATTTATGGCCTTATTTGTATGACCTAAAACTACAGACACCAGATTTTTTATGTTTTGGTCACACATTCATTGAAATTTTATTCCTCTGATTTTTTGGAAATTTGGATTGGAAATACTCTCTCCATATTCAGGTACCTTTCTTCATATAAAAAACTCTATTCATTGGATAATATGAATCTCCATAAAAATTATGTGGCATTTAGAATTAGAATGTCAAAAATTTGAGAACTATTTTTTCTGACTAAGTAGTACGTGCCCCTCGGTGGCCTTGCATAAATTTGGCCTACATAACAGTAATATCAGTCAAAAAATGCTACTATTTTTCTCTGCAACATATTCCCCAGTTGGCCCTACAAAATATAGACCCCATAACTCGTTTTATCAAGTATTTTTAACTTAGTTCATTGAAAAGGCGTCCTTTAATTCCTTTATCCCTTTTCCCATATCATTATTCATATCTAAAAATTCTCAAATCACAGTTTTCAATATTCCATTCCATACCTGAATATGGTTATATGTTTCCAAACAAATTATTTTAGAAATTGGGAGAGTCTCATAATTTCTGTTAGAGATAAAGACCATAAATTAAAGCCAAAAAATTTCCTCACTCCATTACTTAAAACTGCACAGTACAATTTCCTCACTACATGACATAAAACTGCACAATACAATGTCCTCAATGGATGACTTAAAACTTCCCAATATGATGTCATAAATTATCATTTCTGGAAAAATTTAACCATTCTTTATACACTAAATTTTGTGTAGATGTAATTTTCATATTCATCACAAATGTTGGGATTAATAAACCTTTATTCTCAAAATCAATTTCATTGGAAAACACACACACTATGTTCTTCAGTCACCCATATCTTATTTTCTATTTCTTATCAGCAGTAAAATTTTAAATTCCTAAGAGATCTTATTCTTGACTATGCAGTATGTGCCCTTAGGTGTCCTTGCATAATATTTTCCTACATAACAGGCATGTGAATCAAAATATTCCACTATTTAACATGGAACATATTCCCTAGTTGGCCCTACATAACACATCTCCCATAATAAGTTCATCAAATAATGGTATCTTCATTGTTGGAAGTGTCACCCCTTTTGTTGATACATGTTTTAAATTTAGTAACCATAAAAATAATGGATCATAATTCTCCATTGAAATATCGAAAGAATATTAAAGAAATTCATAGCCACTAATTCTTGTTTGGGATCTAATTTAAAAATTTATTGTTAAATCAATTTGAACTTAAACATTATACCTTTATAGTACAACATGCATGACTCTAAACTACAAACAACAAGAGATGTGGTACTCACCAAATTGATAACCTGTAGATGTTAGTTGGAAAAAAGTCCAGTCCTAGCTAACTAAACTTACATTTTGTATGATTTAAGTAAATTGAGCAATAAAAACTCAAAGGGTACAATGTTTGGGTAGTTTTCAATATAAACCTAGTAAAAATAAAACTATTCTCTATAGGACCCCTCACTTAGGAAAACATTAGAGAATCCTTCAAAATATGCCCTAGCTCTAAATCTATCCATGTAATGTTGGAATGCATCAAAGTGACCTAATTTTAGCTTAAAAAAGGATTATTTTCATTATGAACAAATCATATTCTGGGGGGGTTTAACAGCATAAAATGTGTTCTAAGAACTTCTCTGCAAACATTACTCAATTGGGATCGAAAAGATTGTGGTGTGACTCAACATTTTTCATGCGGGTCAATAACGGTTGTGAAGGAACAGGCCTGAAGGGAAGGGACTGAAGCTCTAAACTGATCCAAGGAAGGGTGAAGATGTTAGGGGCCCCACAATATGGAGAAATTATATTAGCTATATCCCCCAAGATTCGCCAAAGATACCTATGTGAAAACACCTCTGCACCCCCTTGCTATAGATGATTGAATTATTTATTCTACCAAAGTACTCAATGAATTTTCTTAGTGTAACAAAAACACCATCGACGCGCAAGGTACATGGACGCCACAATCTGGCATGTATGTCAACTATGCACCCATGCTTATTTCTCCCATCGTCCTATTTTTCCTACAAATAGTCCATTAGGGCCTTAATTTGTATGGACGAATTTCCCTAAATCCCAATTTCTTCTCTGGTCACCCTAGTTCTTTTCCCTAGTCCTCCAAAACATTCTAGGTATTTCATTAACACCTAAAGAGTACAAATTGATGTAGTATCATAGGACATAATTCCTTTTAGTTTTTGAAATCCATAACAATTGCATGCCTAAAGCGCCCCACCTCCCAAAAATCAAAAATACTTGCATTCCACAAATTCATTTCACAGTAATTTGATCACCCCATATCTGGGGTCACCCAGGAATACTCTAGATGGATTGAGCCAGGTCTCACCCAAGAATTATCATATATTTTGTTCGTCACATAAGTGAATATCAGGTCTCCCAATCCTACTTTTGTTCCCATGCTAGCGTGTCCTTATCTACATGGGTGCCCCTCTTTGATTCACATACTCTCTTAGGTCTATATTCTTCAAATCCCTCTTTAAATCCATTCATGGAAAATGATTCTTCTTCATTGGATCTCGAGATTGAATGGGATTCTGTTTATACCCCCACCTAAATCGTGGGACGTATCAAACCTTTGGGAAAGGCACATCAACATATATTCTATTTGGGATTCTATATGAACAGTCAAATATTTCCCGCATTTGTTTCTCAATGGGGTTAGGATTCATAACGTGTCTGTGGGTTTCTACATCTGAAGTCACGTGGACCATTCCCCAATAAACAGTTCTTGGAAATCCCCAGTTTTTAGAATAGGGGTTTGGGTCCTGACCTCTCCCTTTTCCAAAAGATGTAACCAAAAATTTTAGTTAGGGAAGGTATGATTCACACACATGTTTACTTTTGAAAAATGGTGAAGTATCCTTCCCCTACTAGGATTAATTTTAGTATAGCCATCCAAGTGTAAGCCCCTAACCTTCATCACGTCTTCCTTTTAATGGATCCTTTTCCAATGAAAAGAGAATAAGCGGTGGGCTCATCTCTTCGACCATATCCATCGTCACCGTCGTAGGCGTGTCCTCTTCTACCAGCAGAGGATGAAAAGTGTGGGTGCATTTTTTGAATCTTTTATATCATCTTGTTTCTCACACTAAACATGAATCACGTGGGTTTAGAGATTTTTCATGGTCCCTACATTTTCCCAACACTTCTTGAACTATGAGAACTCTGATTCCGGTTCAAACAAGAATAAATAGGAATCCATCATCAGGGATCATGCTTATTGGATATCCACTTCATGAGTCCAACCCTATTTCCCTTAATCATGGAATCCCCTTTAGGAATGAGCCTCAAATTAAACCCCCAAATCAACAAGTCATACTTTTAAAGAAGTAAGTCCAAAATCATTTCTCTCAAATGACTATACTCTCCTTTGTGGTTTATCGAACTACGTGGGTTTTAATTCCAATCCACATGGAATATGTAGGAATTCTCCTTGAGGTTCAAAATCGATGCTTTAGATTAACCCTGTTCTCCTATGTCCATATTCCCAACATGGACTAATATTACTTGGTAATTTTTATTCTTTCCATGTTCCTTGGGATTCATAGTCATAATTCTAAAACCCAACATAGACTGATCACGTTTATCTTAGATGTTCATAAAACATTGTATTAAAATGTTCGACCAGGTCCTTATCACAAGAACATCAAAGTTTTGATATGTCCCATTAAGTGCACCTAACTATGACTGTCTTGATTCCTTTCATAAGGATATGTAGGTATCCCATTTCAGTGGCATGATAAAAATATCAAAACAAACCTTCATATCCCTGGGTAAAAATAAATTACATAATGCCCCACTAAGTGGCATGAAAACTAGTGTAATTTTAAGGATGAATAAAAAATATCTTAATAGTATATGAGAGGATACCATTGATGGGGAACCATGAATACATATGAATATCTCCATTATTGAAGAACTTTTAATACACAATGATGATTCAAAATTTTACACATGTTAACAAGTGATTTCAAATTCCAATGGAAACATATGTTATACTTACTGAATTAATAAGGATTCATGATAATATATTAAATTTATAAAGGGAGTCCTTGAGTAGACAATAATTCATCCCAAAAGGACGTGATGAGTCCAACCTCCCATCCTTTCGACTAATGTATCTTCCAAATTATCGTAATGTTAAAACATAATGAAAGCATGCCTTTGTAAAGAAGGTCCCTTTCGGGAAAAGATCTTTTGGAAATTTTCTTTCTATGAATAAATCCAATGGAAACCACTTGGAAGATGTGATTATTAAAACTAGAACCCACATTTTATAAACTATGAAACATTCACGAATCAATATTCATTCTCATGAAATATATATATTGAGTAAATAATATAGATCTATCAATATTTTCCCAGTTAATCAAATTAAATCCCATGTAAATAAAACAAGAAAAAATGGTATATAGTTTAATAAATAAATATATAATTGATAAATATAATACATATATTTAAGATAAATTCAATTTATAATAAATAATTATCATAATATATAGATTTTTTCAAGATAATGTTTCCAATAATAAAATAAATTGATATTGTATAATAAATTTTACCTCATTATAAATGTCATGTTAAATCCATATTAATGAAATAATTAAAATTGAATCTTAAATACAATAAATTATTATGTAATAATGAAAATACCTTCCAATGGGGGATTATATAGACCATATAAAATATATTTGGTGAATAACATTAAAATATACACCAATGAAGGGAAATTGAGTTAAAGCCCCTTACATTATAATTTCCATTATTTGAACGTTGTTTAGCTTCAGGTATTATAGGTTTACAATTTTTTATTTATACCATTAACATACTAATATTTACAATATCATATATGAACCTTTTATAACTTTTAATAACATATTTGTTAAAAAAAATTATTATTTTTATTTTATGGGTGTTAATTGTTTGGCTATATATGGCATGTTTTATAAAGAATGTTCTTTTCCTTATATATATGGAATCATTAAATCATATAAATAATTATAATAATTTTAATAATATAATATTTACTCAGTATATAAATTATTATAACCGCTCATAATATTTGTTCTTGGAATATAAATCGCACCACTACATGGAGATGGTAGACCCTGTATACGCATGAGTGACGATATCATTACCTTAAAGCATAAAGGGTAAGGAATTGGGAAATATATTAAATTTAATGAATAAATATATTTTCATATATAAACTTTATTTTAAATAATTCAATCCATATTACCTTAAATGTAATGCATATGTGAAAAACAATTCACATCGCTTCGCGGGTTCGTAGTCTGTATACACACGAGAGAAATTATCGTATTTTCAAAATCTAAGAAATTAAGAACATATTTGGGATATTTAAATATAAAAGTATATTGTTATCATAAAATTATTTATAAACTTTAATTTCGTCATTATATTCACAAATTACAAGTTTGTATTTAAAATGATTTACATCGGTACATGAAGCAGTCGTCCCCCATACAAACAGTCAACTATTTCATTTCCAATTCTATTAAAGTGGTTATGTATGTGTTATTTGATAAAAAAATATAACTATATAGGATATATTTGGGTTATTATAATGTTACAATTGAATATGATTTTAAGGATGTAGTATAATATACAAAAAATCATTCTTTAAAAATGTTACCTCTGCATTGGGTGACCTCTTTTGGTTTTATATAATGTGACTCCTAGAATGGATTTTTTATAAATCAAATTGATATATTATTTTTGGATTTGGTTAAGAAAGTTATTTGAGAATATATTGGCACATACAATTTGAATAGGATTTGTGAAGATTAGGGGAGTGGGGTTGCCTTTTTATGTGGGGGAGAGGACACAATTTTTTTTAGAAATGATTCAGTTAAACAATCTTTTTTTATCATCTAATTATA
The DNA here is from genome assembly GCA_963277665.1 of Viscum album. Lineage (NCBI taxonomy): Eukaryota > Viridiplantae > Streptophyta > Magnoliopsida > Santalales > Viscaceae > Viscum > Viscum album. The sequence continues at coordinate 901,231,339 of OY728138.1, forward strand.
CTAAAAAATATATAATTAGTTACCCTTATAGGATTTAAAGTAAAATTATTTATAAAATGGCCTTTTGAAACGTTATTATGTCATTCTATCCATAATCTTCATATTTTGACCCCCGGAAAACTCATTTTTACCATAACTGTGGTAAATACGTTATTCTTATCACTATTTATTATGGTTTAAATATTAATTGTAACATGGAAAATGATATAAATTATTCTACTTCAGAATAATAATATCCATTTTCCCAATCTGATTTACAGATGTTGAATAATGCATTTCACCCACAAACTTGATAGAAAAGCATGTTTTTAAAGAAAAACCTCTCATAAGTATAGATATTTTTAATATAAGAATTAAAAATGAATTTGAAAAAAAATTATTTAAATTATAATATAATTAATCTATTTTTTCATTAAAATAAAATTTGAATTTATGTAAACCATTTGATTAATGTAAACTAAATAACAGTTTTCCATAAAAATCTGTCTTTTTCCCCTATTAAAAATAATGAAACATTTCAGAAAAACAACTAAAAATAATTATAAGATAATTCTGATATTATGATTTCTAAAATCTAGTTAACTTTATCATATAAATATTCCAAAAAATTAAAAACATTATTTTATAAAAATTTCCCAAGAATTAAAAAACCATTTTTTGTTAAAAAATAGTTTTTTAGAGATCCTTTCCTTTTCCATTAAATGATTATCATTTTTTAAATACACAATTCTTATCCATTTAATTTATTTAATAAATTTGCAAAACATAAAAGCCTAATAATTTAGCTAGTATAAATCATATATTTTAATTTAATATCCGGGTTATAGTGGTCATGTTTAAATGATATTATAATAAATTATGGTTGTTTAAACTCATCGTTGCATGAATGGTAACAAATCCAATTGAATCACCACAAATTATTTTATTATTATTTTTTTAGTTCACACTAGATATTCACTAGAATAAAATTCATCAAAAATCCTTAAAAATGTAATGAATATGAATAGGTGTTTTAGGGTAACTTTTGCGGAAAAAATATCTGTATCTCATAAATTTAGACACAGATCCCATTATATATATAATATTGGAGGATGATGTGATGATTTTAAAAATATAAAATACTCAATAATGATTAAAAAAATGAAATAATTAAATTAAAAATTATTAATAAATAACACACGGTCTCTCTCCTCTCATAATCATTTAACATGAAATCACATCACATAAGAAAAATTTACATTTTTAAAACTTATCTTTTAAGGTTTTTAATTAGTGATCGATATTTAACAAGGAATATGAAATAATATTTTCAAATTAATGATAATTAGATTTATATTTGAAATAATTTTAACATATTTTTTATTTTTTTCCATTTTAGGAGCTTCATTGCATATTAAAACGAGCTTGTGGTTGGTCTAATGGGTTGGGCAAATCAGATATGAAATGAAACGACCTGGGCTTGGTTGGGGAGGCCTAGAAGTGAGCCAAGTTGGGGTATAGACTCCCATACATTATATATTGACAAATATATATATATATATATATATATATATACAATTAATGTTCATGGTATACATTAATTAATGGAGTGTCTTGTTTTTCTGTATTATTCCCAAAATTTTCACATTCTCATTAATTTTTTATAAATAATTTTTTCATTTTATGTTTTATCTCATTAATTTTAGATATAACAAGAAGTGACCCTAGCCAAATTCCTCATTAAAAACCTAATGGATACCGTTATGTCCAAATATATATATATATATATATATATTGATTTCATATATACATATATATTGATTTCATATATATATAGTTATATATTGATATATTTCCATCACTTTTTTCTGTAAAAAATGATAATCTATTGGACATAAAAGATCATATTGATACACCATTATAGAAATTGGTTTTTTTTATAAAAAAATTAATCATGTAAAATTTATTAGAAATTTCATAATTTTTATGTCAAGAATATCATGTTTCATATCTTACCCATTGAAGGATACCATGGTGGAGCAGAAGCTTGCAAAACATGAAATGTAATAAAATATAATTGGATTTATTTTCAATGGAATTGAATCATCAATATCCCTTTCACAAATTTATCATGGAATGAATATAGTTCAATTGATTCACATAGAACATAATTAAACACAATTGTAAATGATACCTCATTCTTTTGAAAATATTGATATGGTTCTCTTGTTTTCGATGTGTTAAAGTTTAAAGGTTCAATGTGAGGAATCCCATAGATCATACACAAGACCACAATATCTATTAGATTATATTTATTTGATTCATGGGTGTTATAACAAGAAATCAAATGGATTTATAATTTCCAATCAAATGTGTGAATAACAATGACATGATTTGAAGTCATTAGATAATTGAATACTTATTCTTTTCTTAGTTAGTCTCTATAAATAAATAGATGACCTCGTAAGTGTGATAGTTTAATAAATCCAATCTAACTATTAATTTCATACTCAAAACGGTTATATATTAGCCAAACTCCTAAAAATATCATTCAAACTCTTACAAATTAAACTCATAAAAACCAAACCATAAAAACAATAACGACTTAGTTAGCATATCATAATAGAGATAAATATTTTATCAATGTCAGTTGACATTAATAACATTTCATTAGATAAAATGTGAACCATATTCTTGGCATGTAACCTCTCTTCACAATTTAAAAACCCTTGTACTTCATATGTTCATTTGAAATATTATATTATTATGATATTTACTTATATAATTAAATAACATCCAAATGTCATTAAAAATATACACACTTTTTATTATGTTAAATATGAATATTATAATTTAATTATTTTTACATGTGATCAATTAAATTGGGTCTTTAACCAAACCACGTATGTCGAACCAACATTATCCAAAACACATATTCATCCGAATATTTTGAATTTTTGGATGCAGTAGGTGTGACCATCAAATCACTTATCTAGATACAAGTGGGTATTTATTTTAGATCAATAGAAGAGTAAATAAATTCATTTTTGACCCTAAAGAGATAAATTATTTTATACCAATGAAAACCTCATATGAACACAATATGTGTAATATAATTTCATTGTCTTGTGAAATATTATAATTTATGGTGAATTTTTTTCATCATCCATTTAATTATTAATTTATTTTTATCACATTACAATATTTATTTACCATATTTTATCATTCTTATTGAGTTAGGTAATGTAGTAACATCCAATTTGAACTGGCTTGAGATTTCTTTTCCTTTACATAGAAGTGGAAATTTTTATCTTGATTAGTAAACTAATTATATATCATCATTGATGCACCCAAAACAAGATACCTCAACATGACATATATTCTATGGTTTATAAACTCCAAAAAAACATGATTAAAATTAATTTATCGATAATTATCCTTAGTAATAATTCCCATAGATTCGTTCTTATATAGGAACAAATAATGACACCTAAAACATGTTATCATCCAATTGGATAATTAGTCATTGTGATTTCATCTACTCGAGATCATCTTGGGAGAACATAAATGGAATATGTCTTAATGCTTTATATCTATGAAAATCTAATTTTCACACATCATATATGCCTCATCAAAATAATTTATAAAGACCACCTAACATATATTTAAGATTAAATTAAAAATACCATAGGTTTTCATTATATTTTTGAACTACCAAATTTTTTTAGCAGAACACATTGTATGGTTAAATTTCCACATACATGTTTGGAAAATAATTATCAGACAACTATTATATGAAAAATTCATGTATATGTAATAAATATTTGTAATGGACACAATTTAGCGATTGGATTTGGGACTAGGGATCACACTCTCTTAAAAACAAGATCCCAAAATTTATAATGTCATGTCTTGAAGTACTAATGTAATGAGAATTTAAAAACAGTATATTAAACTATCTTTTTTAATACTCTATCCTTTAGTAAACATGGGCATATCCATTCTAGGAATTATTTTTATGGACACCATTGTGGAGTCTTCCATGATGAATTTATTCGAAAATTCATTTCGATTCTTATTATAGGATAGAAAATGAATTCCTCTTCTAATTTGACACGAATCCTCAAAATATAACTCATCTCTCCTAGCATCGACATCTCGAAATAGTTTATTATTTTAAAAAAAACATATTTACAGGACCTCCCTTAATAACTTATAATAAACATTTTTTCAGTATATATATCTATAATGATAGTATATTCCTTCATTAAATTAATGTCAAAATTATTTGTCTATGTTTAATTTCATATAATTTCATACTCATTAGTTGATCATCCATTTTTATTACATTGATCTATAACTTGAATCAAAAATCCATTTTAAATCTCAACAAACAGTTATTCCTCTATGTCACCATACAAGAAAAAGGAGTTCACATAAATAAGATAAATTTTACACTAAAATTGGTTTGTTATAGCTATAATCATTTTTGACAATAAATAGTCGTAAATTTGTGAATGTTTTTATTAAATTCAATTACATCAATCCATGAGAAACCCTTTCACAAGAGTCTACCATAGTTATTTTGACTTCTCCCTTATTTATCTTATTAAAAAAACAACTTAAAATTATATTATTATATTTTGGTCTTAGAAAAAGATACCAAGATTAATTCCACACTATTTGATCAATAAATTCATCTATAGATACAACCCACTCATTTTATAATAATTATTCAATTATTTATTATTTCAATTTTAGAGATAAGAGTGCTTTGACTATTAGGACTCAATATTCAACTATTATAAACTATAGAGTTTAGGAGTCATATTATATTTTTCGTTTATGATTGATTTTTTTATTCTAAAACATTTCATATTAATATTCATCAACTTATTCGTCACACTACTCTTATTGTAGTCAATGTCATAAACATGTTCTTTTATTCTTGCATTATCCATATTATTATTCAAAAAAATTATCATCATCTTTTAATTATTACTCAATGTATGATTCATCTTGACGACTAATCTAGTGTTTATTTAAAATAAATTTCACATCATAATAATCAACCAAATTATATAGTTTATTATTCCTTTTGTTGTACATGTTATATTGGATATAAATACAATATGACATATTCATCACCCTTTTCTTAAAACCAACCAACATTTTATTTTTTAATCATCAAAATCAAAAGTCTACTGAACATCCTAAATAATTTGAAACTATGATTTTTCATATAAAACTTATCAATGGTGGTCATATTATATTTTGTTCTTAGTAAAAATCCAATTTATTATATAAACACCAGCAAAAATAGATTTTCCCTAGAAGAACAATGTGTTGTGATATCAAACAAGAGTTGTTCTTCCTATATATACGAAGAATTTGTATACCCATTATACTAAATATTGTAGTGAATATGTTTATTACTAATGATATTTTTAATAAAATGAATTTCTATATAATATTAAAAAGGAATGTGAGTAAACTTGTTCTCATTTTCATATATATTCTATATAACAAAAACCAAATATTCTTTCTCATATCTTGTTTGAAAATTATGAAAAACATTAATACAATTATTTATATTATTTAAACAAAAAAATATTCTAGTTAAATAATTATTAAATTTTATGAAATAGAGATCATTATAGGTTGAAATGTGTCTCCTTGGTCTACAATAATTAGAATGATTCATCTCAGGTTGTTTGGTAGATTTCATTTCAACACTTTTATGAGAAACTAGTGTTATTTAAATTTTTACACAACTAAAAATTTATTCACATTCTGTATGGATAAAAGAAATTTATATCACTATATATCTCATCAATATAAACTCAAACCCCTAACACAATGGTTAAACAATCCTCTTTACCACAATTTTTTGTTACCCTTTTATCACAAGTAGCAAGAATTACGTGAGTTTATAGTTTGAAAAAGATTACTTATGGAATATTTACTATTATTTATTATTATTTCATCATTTATTCACTTGATGAATTGGGGGATTCTTATAAAAATTTAAACTTCCATGTTCCATGTTTCTCCCAAAGGTGCCCCGTACCAATTTGGTCACATGGCCTCGATAGCATTTCCCCAAACTCCAAAGACTGCTGACTAGAATCAAGGGCCATAGGTGTAATAGTGGGAAAACTATAACCTCATTTTCAGAGTAACGCAAAGGAAAAACAAAAATATACAATAGATGAAGTAGTATTACTATCCAATAAGTGAACCGTGGAAGACCGCGGGTAAAAAAACAACTGGATCACATATATAATTGATTCATGACACATATGTCTAGGGAACATCAAAACATGTCACAAAGAAAGAATACAAAACAGAAACCAAATTACTAAAAGTAAATAAACTCTTACAACATCTCATGCCTCAGCTTTGTCACATGATCTCTAGCTCCATAAAAATAAAGTACCAGAAGTAGAAGGGCTTTTAACCATATCTATACCCACTACTATTTAGTCTATTTGGGACTAAAAGCATGACCCAAACATAGTGTTATATAAATCGTAGTAGGAAATCACCCAAAGCTCTATGCCTAACTGTCTGTTAAAAAATATTGCAGGAAATGTAAAACATGAAGTAATAGACAATGGAGTACTCAAAAGTAAAAAATCTTACAGTTTCAACTACATTCATTTACATTTATTAATAATCATCAAAATAATCACAAGAAACCCTCTGGAATGTACTCACAGTCTAACCCCTCTGGTTTATCTTTGAAAAATACTCTCTGAGGAAGCACTCACCATCAATTCCACATGTGTTCTCGCAACGCTAAACTATAGACTCTCTGAGTAAGCACGCAACATTTAATTCCCCATTTTGTCTCGCAACATGGAACTATAAACACTCTGACAGAGAACTCATATCTATGGCCCCTATGGTATCACAATGTGAAAGGTATTAGAGACACTCTAGGGAAGCCCTCAACAACTATTCCCCATATGCTCTCACAACACCAAGTTCCCACAACCATGTGTAATACAATCATGGACAATGATATCCAGTAGCCAAAGTGAATATCAAAAAATACTATTTGGATGAACAACTAAAATTCATATCACAAGAATTTCATATAGTATCAATTCCATCCTAACAGTACAAGGCTTGGAAAGCAAACACAACCTAAAAGGTAGTTCTAGACACAACATCCAAAATCAATAAAACATGGAAAAACACATCCATAACTAGTTAATAAAACCATATTCGTAATAAAACACCCCTACTCAAGATAAAAAAGAATAATATGAATTATTAGTATTTAATTCCTTAAATATGCAATACCCTAAACTAAGGTATTGGGAATTTTTGGTATATATTAATCAACAACATCTAAAGAAAGGCATAAACCACCTACCTTGGCGTTGTATGATCGATAGAGTTGAAACTTAGCCTTTGAATCAACCTAGAATGCGGTAGATGTAAAAAAAACGTCAAGAATGACAAACCAAGGATATCTCAAGAAAGAGCATAAAACAAAGAAGGAGGCTCTTAAATAAAGAATAACTCACCGATGTGATTCCAACACAATCAATGGTTCTTGATTCGGAGTATGAACAATCAATCAGAGGATCGAAGTAGAATCGTCGCACCCTGCCACTCCTAGAAAAGACAACGCTGGAATAAGGGTTTTTTACCATTTAGACGCGACCCCGATCTGATAAAACAAATAAAAATAAAATACATTATGTGATCCTTAAGGATACATAGTGTGTATAGGCCTTTACTGAGCCCCACATTAATTGACCTCTAGGTCACCTCACACAACCATGTACTTGGCCGCTACATGGCTAGTACAAGGCTTCCTACAATAATTGGGTACATGACATGTACTCTTATGTACATGTAGTGTACTCCTTAAATTTCCAGAAACATCACTTTTTCTCAAAACACCGGAAATCAAGATCAATACTTGATAATAAGATCAGGGTTCATTCAAATTTCCCGCTAAAATAGATTTGTCTCAAAATATCCTTAACAAAGTAGAGAAGAAGAAGAAGAATCCATAAACAGTTTCAGTCACAATGATCGCACATCAGTATCCCTCTCCAATGTACTTTCTTGTACTCGATCTTGCTTCCATAGCACCCATACTAGAGGAACAAACAGCCATGAAGAACCATTGCACTACGATCAACAATCCAGATACGATGCTCCTTGAATGATGCGTCCACTTCCATCTCAACATCCTCGGGTTGAAAAATATGATTTGGGTATGATAATTAATTTTGTAACCTAGAAACATGGATGATGTTTTTCATAGCCCTGTACATATGAGGTAACAAAAATCTATAGGCAATCGGCCCGACTCTCCCAAAAAACTAAAATAGCCCGACGTATCTTGGTGAAAGCATAATTTTTATCCTAGTCATACTATTTCCTAACCTTTGTGTGACACATAGGAAAACTGGATCTCCGACCTCAAACTCTTGAAGTCACCTCTTACGATCAGTATAAGACTTCTGACATGACTGTGTGGTAGTGATACTCTTCTGAATCAACTACACCTATACTGTGGTCTCCTAGACAAGATGAGGTCCCAAAATAGATGCATATCCTACTTGCATCCAACAAAGGGGTGATCTGCATGGCCTACCATACAAATCCCTATAAGGTTCCATCTGAATTGTAGCATTAAAACTATTATTGTTGGAAAAATAAGACAAATGTACGTGCATCTCCCAAGAACGTCCAAAATCTAGGACGCATGCTCGAACCATGCCGTCAAGCACCTGAATCGTGTTCTTGGACTGTCCATTTGTCTAGGGATGGTAAGTTGTACTCAAGAGTACTTGCGTACCCAAGGCCCTCTCTAGTCCTTTCCATACTTGAGACATAAAATAGGCATCCCTGTCGAAAATTATGGAGTGTGGACCACGAGGAAAAAACACAATCTATCATATGTAGAACCTTATGTACTCATAAAAACTAAAGGACTCCATGATTAGTAATAAGTTTGAAACCTTCATGAGTCTATAAATACAACCCAAACTACATCATTCCCTCGAGGCCACATTACCTAAAAGACCCAGTTGAATGCCGATCTTGAAAAATAGTAATTCAGATGAATAAAGGTAAAAAACCAACTGGAGAACATATTTAAATGATTCATGAAAGATATGTCTAGGTAAGCTTCTAAACAAGTTACAATGCTGGAATACAAAACAGAATCCAATATACTGAATGTAAATAAAATACAACTGCATCATAATCTTTAACATGGTCCCATTCTCTCCAGAACCATAGTAATCATGTATCTAATGTATAATGGCCATTTCCCTTACCTTTATATGAAATAATATAATATTTTTGAGCCCAAAAGAATGATCCAAATAGGGTGTGAAAAGAATCTGTGTAAGAAACTGCCCAAATATCTATGCCTAAATGTCAGTGAATATATGTAGTAAAAAATATAAAAAATGAAGTTTTATACAAAGAAGTGATCAAATGTAAACAATCATACAGTTTCAACTACATTCATTTACATTTATTAATAATAAACCAAACATTCACATACAACCCTCTACGATGTATTCACATCCTAACCCCTGAGGTTCAGGTTAGACCAAGGCTCTTTGAGGAAGCAATCGTCGTAAATTCCTAATGTGGTCTGGAAATGGAAAACTACAGACTCTCTATGAAAGAACTCAATGTCCAATTTCCCATGTGTTCTCACAATGTGGAACTATGTAAAATCTGAGGGAGCACTCACATGCATCCCACCTATGGTATCATAATGTGAAAGGTATCACAAGATACATTGGGGAAGCCCTCAGTGTTTATTCACCCTACGGCCTCACTATACTAGGTTGTCACAAAAAATACTAATTGGATAAACAACTACAATACATATGACACACATGTCATATAATATCAATTCCATTATAATAGTACTAGGCATCAAAGAAAACAAATCCTAACAAGCAGTTCTAGACCCAACGACCAAAATCAAACAAACATGGGAAAACACATCCATAGCAACGTAATGAAACACTATTCTTAATCAAACACCCATACTAAAGAAAACAATGCATAACATGCATAATTAGGATTTAATTCCCCATACATGAAATCCTCTAAACTAAGTAATTTGCATCTTTTTGCATATATAGCACAATAAAATCTAAAGAAAGGCACAAACAACCTACATCGATGTTGTAAAATCAATATTGTTGATTCTCAGCATTTAAAAGGACCTTGAATGTGGTATATCTACAAAAGTGTCTTGAATGATCAACCAGTGATATCTTCCAAAAGTGAATAAATCATGATAATAGTATCTAAAATAATGAATAAATCACCCATGTGATTCCAACGCAATAAAAAATGCATGATTTAGAGAAAAACCAGTCAATCAGGGGCTCAGAGAAGAATCTTCGCTCAGAGCAACTCTTGAATGAGATGACGCTAGAAGAATGAGGTTCTGTAAATTAGACAAGGCCCTGGTCTGATATAAAAATTAAAAAAAAGCACAATGTATTCCTTTAGGACACATACCATTTATAGGACTTATTAGGCCCCTACTTTAGGTGGTCCCTAGGTCACCTCATATGGTCGTGTACTCGTCTGTTACCCGACCAGTAAACAGCTACCTAAGGCAACTTGTTATACGACTTGTACCCCTAAGTACACTGCATTTTCACTTTAAATTTCCTAAAACAACTGCCTTTCTGAAAAACATAAGAAATCATGATCTATACTGATAAAAAGATTCAAGTTAATAAAAAAATTTAATTTAATTCAATAGTCACACATCCAACTCACAATCAATATGTTGTTCTTAATCCCAACAACAATGGATGGATTTTCACTTTTTATTTGGGGAATATATCAAAAAAATTCTATTTAGCTCTAAGATCATTGATATTTTATTGGTAAATTTCCAAAAACCACAATCATGTTTATAAATATTTTTTTAATTACTGTACACTTAGTCTTATGTGATGACCAACCACTATTAAGAATCAATGCCCATAACTATTTTAATCATAATGACAAACCACAAATATAATTGACTACTCAACCTTATTCTTTTCTTGAGCCTCCATTATTCAATCATCATTGTGGTTTTGAATTGGAAGAATGATCATACACTATTTTTCATATTTACATTTTTTGTCACATATTCCATTTATCTTTTCAAGATATTTAATACTACTTTAGATAGGTACAGTAGATGATCTCACATCGACTTTTTATTTTTTGGAGCTTGATATGGCTATTATTTGGATAGTTTCCCCATAATTATTTTATTCTATAGTTCCATGTGAGAGTTATATTATACAGTAATGAATATAATTTGTTCCTATACACTCTACAATTCTATACATATCTATTATGAAATGATCTACCTTGAAACTATTTATCCTATATTTAATTTCCAAGCTTGTATCATCGAATATTTTATGACTATTTTTTCTTTAATTTTAGGGAAATATCATAATGAATATTTTATTAACCATAATTTATTTATATATGGTATTTTCTATTTTTTTTATAACACATTTTTTCATTGATTTAATTTTATATCCTACATTTGTTAGGGGAAAATAATTTATTTCATTGGTGTTTCATAGGTGTAATTTTAACAAATTTTATTGTACTATATTTCTTAGTAACTGATCATTATACAGACCTTATAACAATATAATTATTATAGGGATATTTATTTTTTAAAAAAAATTCTTTATCCATGACAATCATAGATACTTCAATGTATATTTGTTATTCTTTAGTAAAACATTTCTTTCCAAACTACCAAACCATTATATCTCTTTCATCAGGATTTAAATTGAGAATATTTATTTCTTAAATGAGATAATTTTCATTGTTATGGGGTCCAAAACTATCTATATTAATCTCCAAAACAACTTTATTCTGGGATTTCACATCTTTTTATTGTATTTTTTATGGCACAATATATGTTCATATTTGAGAATAAGTTTTGTAGAGTTTTCTTCCCTTATATTATGACTACATGAAGAAAACCATATTTTACCTCAATATAATCAATTAATTTTAATTATTATCTAGTATATTATTCATTAGAAAAACTAAATGAAGAATAGATGTCAACATCATATTATTTACTCTATATTATCCTTTTCCTTATTTTGAATCTCTATATACCTCCATTGGTTTTCATTACATATGTATAACTATTTACCTATTTTATTTATCTTGGTCTCTCTTTAATCTCTTCATCTCCATAATTAGAATAATTTTTTATATAAAAAATAATCATTAATTGTTCCAATTTCACCGAAATTAATGTATATTATTATATGTTTTCTTTAACATTTATCCTTCATTTTTAGATTTTGTTATAGAGACTTTCTATTACTCTAATAAATTATTCATCATTCTCCTTATTAAACTATGATTCCAAAGAGGGATCAACCTCCTACCCCATGGTCTAAAGGTTGTTTGAATATATTAAATATATTTACTCCTTATATATTTACTTGAATATATTATCCTTCCTCATATAATAGTTGGGGATATTACTTTACAAATAATTTCGAAATATGTATTTTTTACTTATAGGGTTGAGATATTTTGCTAAAATTAATCAATAAAAATTATCATTACTTGTTGAAAATATTATAATATTCTAATGTGTCTCAGAACCACATTATATTATTAAAATAGTAGTTAGGTATTGTAATTTAATCATTAAATATATCATTATTAGTTATAATTATGTTTTAAAATCTATCCATCCATATCTATAATTTTGATTCTTTTATACCGAAATTCCATTTATAAATATTCTTATGTTTTTATAATATCTCCTTTTATATTTCAAATACCCTTACTATAGTTAGAACACTATTGTACATGGAAAAAAATATTTAATTACTTGATTTATAATCAACTACATAATTTATATTGTATGTATCGTTTATAGGGAATATATCACCTAATATGTTGAAATCCTAGGGTCACAGTATCACTAACCTCCCTTGATTTCCATAAAATTCCATATTTCTCTGAATCTACATTACAATATATGGATCATAGAAAAATTTAATGAGTTTTGTAACAACATTTGGTTCTTGGGTCAATGATGTGAAGTCAAGATGGTTGAATTAGTGGGACTTATGTTAGAATTAATGTTGAAACTGGTCCTTTGGGACTGATTAAGGGAATCACCAATGTTTTATTTCTTTTTATCCCTCTCCCATATACAAACAATATGTAAAAGAATAACACATTGTAATTTTTACAGTTTTCATCCTCAATAAGATATTATATTCTTTGTTAGGTTCATTATAATATTTGACACCAACATTATAAATGTATTATGATAGTGATTACCAGAGTGGGGAAGTTTTATTCATTATCTCTTGATAGGAATTCTACACAAGTATAATATAGGTTTGTTTTCATAATTTAATCATGAAAAATAATATAATCAATTCAGGAATTGTTTTTTCTAGAACATCAAGTCATTGAAATTTATTCTCACTTTAGCATTTGAAAATATATATATTATAAATCTATAGATAGTTCACCATGAAGGATTATTTTGGCTTCTTATGGATAAATCATCATCTTCCAAATGAATAATCAAAAATTAAAATATAATAAAACCAATATTTTAGATATATAAGAATACATATCATGTATAAGATATCATTAATGAATGTAGTGGTTTTATTCCTCCACAAACTCATTACAACTGATGATCATAAATCACAAATCTAGATTAAAAACTAATAAACAAATAATGTTAAACAAATTTTGGTCATATATCTAATATATATAAGTTATTTTATATAGAATAGTATCTACTTATCTTCCTAAATGATTGAACAACATCATCTGCTTTATTTCCACCATTTATATTATAGGGACCCTATGATTGTTTACATGATCATTATGTAATTATAATGCTAAAAACATAATAGTAGTACATTAAATAACCAATTGATTTATTATAATTGTAAAATTAGGATCATACATAACTTATACATAATAAAAGATATAAATTAATAAAAAAAATTATCCACTTAAAATATCGCACATTATTATTAGTACATATAGTCCCTTGAAGATATTCACAAAAAGGGGTGAGTTAAAAGCCCAATAATTGGATGAATAAGGGATGTGAATTAATATAATATAATATTGAATAATCATTATCATCATGTCATAAGAATAGAATCATCATGATAATAATGGTGGAATCATTTTATAATTTAACAGAATGTGGAAATGCATAAAAATGAATCTTTTGGTAATAGTGGTCAAATACCACACATAGATGTGAAAAAAGCTAGATTCATGTTTGTATATAAAATATGTTAATAATTATAAAATTATCATTGTGAACAAAACTAAAATTATGCTCTCGTAGACTACGCATTATTTAATCATATATATCACATTACCCAATTCATTGTAGGGCCATATAATTGTGGGATCAACCATAACATATTAATATTCACGTCATCATACATGCCACATAAAACATATAATAACCATAGTCATGAAATAACATATCAAAATTAAGGGTTTCATAAAGAATAATTTCATGAAAAAATAGGGGTTCCAAAAAGAAAAAGTTTAAAAAATATTTTTCATTAGAATCATCAATATTTTGTGAAGAATAAATAAACCAAAATGACTAATAAATATCTTTTAAAAATAAAATTAATTGTTGAATATAATTTAATTTAGATTAAAAATCAAGGTAAAAAATATATATCACAAAAAAATAGTGCACTATTTATTTGATATGTATGGTATATTTTTTCAATATACATACCAATTATGTTGTAAAATAAAAAAAACTAAAGAAATGGAGTTGGTTGAGAGAATCCCCTTACCATAAATCCATCATTATTTCATTGATTTTATTCTTGTATTTCTTTAGTGTATCTTATCTTGTATGACATTATAACTCCATCGATGTTTGGAGTTTTTTTACTTCAGATCCTTTCTAAGTATTCTAATGAAGTGAAGACTATTGATTTTAATATAAATTAGGCTCTGCCAATTGCAGTCAAATTGGATTCCTAAGGGGTTAGAGTTGAGTTATTTATACACAAAGGGAGGGGTATTTTTCGAATTAAATAAATACTAAAATATTATATCAATGGTAAAAATTAAAATAGTGAATTTTTAGAAATATAAATAATATATCAATAAAATATAAATGTTTTAATAATTTATATCCCATTTCAATTCAGATTGAAATAATTTATTAAATTCGAAACTGAAAAAAAAGAAAAAAACATTATTTTAGGTAGAATATTTTGACTTAAGGTTTTGGAAAATTTTACTAATTTTTTGAAACAACAATAATTTTATTTTAATGATTCATTAAGAAAATTATATATTTTGGGACGAAAAAAAAGTTAAAGACATTATTTGTTCATTTGTATTTCAAGAGTGATGTAATTTATGATAAACGGTATACTCAAACAATTGTATTTTTATTATTCACCTAAAATGAATGTATCATACAAAATTACTGAAAAATAACCCTTATATAATTTTGGTATAATGATATCAAAAATTATTTTAATTTTATCAAACTAATTTTATATTATAGGTAATTTTTATTTTAATGAAAAAAATATTTATTTATTTAAAATACCTTAAAAACTAGTTCAATAGAAAAATGCTAATATTTTTTTGAGTTTTTTAATCATGTTATCAAATTTATGGAATTATAATATTTATATTTAATTAAATTTATAATGAAAAATAATATTTATATCACATTATATTACATTAATGTAAAATTACTATTTTAATAGTCAGGTTACTATTCCCTACGGTGACCTATATTTTCCAATGATCCCCTTACTATTACAAAAGACACATTTCCTCCTATAAAAACCTCAATATTCCTCATTTATTATTCAACTCAATTCCACTGAAGGTTATTTTTTTCTATTTTCTAAAATTTTATTGGTTAAAATATATTTTTTTTCATCGAAGGGATAATTTCAAAATAACGTAGAGATCCATATTTTTTCATTAAAGTTTTCTATTTTCAATTTATTATTCCCTTAATAATAATTGTCATGTTTATTTATTAATTAATTAATTAATGTAATGAATTAAATTAATTAATTAATGTGTTGTTGGTTTCCCAGTGATTTGTATGTGTATAATACTATATAATACAATATAATAGACATTAATTAAAAAAAACTTTTAAAAACAATCAGTTGAAAAATTCTACCCTACAATAAAAATTCAATCTATATAATTTAAACTAGAATTCATAGTATATAATTTTTTAGGGTACTTATAAATCATTTTATACACTGGTTCCTCTGTCACCTTTTCATCCATAAGTTTCATCCACAACACGTTTACAAGAAGGGTTGTCTTGTTGCATAAAATTTTTTCTCTATATTCCTTGATTTTCATCTACTACACCTCATAAGAAATGTCATTATAAATTTTTACCACCTCAAGATTGAGTAAATGTGAGGGTTTAGGTATGTACATTGTCAGGGGATACATGTAGAAAAATTTATGATCTTTATCCATATTTCATGGAAGTTATAGTCGATATGCCATTGCTCCAATTTTTTCACTGATTCAATAGGGGATAATTTACCTAGGGATAAGCTTACCCTTCTTCCAAAATTTCATGAATATATTCCACAGAGATATTTTAATGAAATATTTACATAAAACGTTATACTTCATGTCCCTTTAATGGTTTCCAACACAGCTCTTTTGTGACACTGGGTAGATTTAATATACTATTGGATGTCTTGAAACTTTTCTTTTGACCTCTTGCATATGTCCAAGCGCAAATATCATTCTTTTGACAATTTCATCAAAAAACAAGGTGTTATACATCTCCTACCATATAGATCTTTATATGGATACATTGGATTAATTCAATGGATATTGTGTTTTTTTGAGAACTCAATTTTTGTGATATGTTAATCTCATCCACCATTTAATTCCATTTTTTAGGCTTTTAGGATATCCTCATTTTTTAAAAATCCCTTTGATATTGGCCCTCAATTTTGGGGTTATATTCTATAATAAAAATAAATACATTATACAACAAATGTAAAATAATTCTATATAATTTAGATGTGAACCATGGATCATGATTAGAGGTGATCGAATTCAAAAACCCATAAATCCTCACCACTTCCTTGTTGTATATCTTGGAATGTTGTACTATTAATAAATCTTCTTAAATGATGATGATGGTCACTGTCTTGGTGAGTCAACCTGCTACTACCCATATCCCATTGTTGCATTTGTATGTACTCGAGAGACTAGTGGCAAAGTCCACAATGAAATTATCCCATTTACATGTTGATATAGGTAATGGATTCATCATCCATTATACATATATAACTCTAATATATATTCATGATATACAAACCACCATTAGACATACTATGTGAAATCGTTTGTCATGTTGTCTGACTATAAATTCTCTCAAAGATCACGTTATGTCTTGGTACATCCAGTATGGATAGAAAAAGATCTTTTATGAACATTTTACAATATATCGTTCTTTATATTATGTAATTAATGAACACATAACCCAGTTCCAAACAAAATGAATTTTTTTTCTGCAATGTGGATATCATGTAGCTTCTATTCCATAACTACATTCACCATCATTTAAATCTCTAGATTATCCCTCTTTGCCTCCATGATATTCTGTTGATTGATGGTTGGGAAATACATTATCCAAGGTATGATGTAATCTCTATTGTTTTGATTTCATCATCTATCCTTTTCATATCCATTAATATAGGGTATTTATTAATCCACATCATGGATACAATAATATTTTATTTTCTACTAATAGAATTTGTCTCCTTTTTCACCTTTCTGTGGAGGTAGTTAATAGAGATATCATAGATATTGGTTAGAGTTTCCCATATTTTTGTGCATGTTAATAGCCATTAGTGTGAAAATATAATATAGGCTCTTATTGTTGATATAATGTTAAAAATTTTCAATATAGAATTAGTTATACCAATTCATCATGGTAAATATCAATGATGAAAAATCCATATCATTCATTAGGTGTTTTGTTTATGTATCTTCGATTTTCAGTACTTACATGTAATCAATTGGTAATTCTACATGATTAAACCACCCAATAATTTCATTGAAGAATAACTCTTCACCACCAAACCTTCTCCACAAGATGGTAGTGTAAGTATAAGAATAACAATTAGCCTCTTCATAAACTCCTTACTGGTTTCCTAACATTCTTCAATCCTAACATGTTTCCTCCATTCCGAGATAACTTAATTGGATGTCCATTAAATCCTGATGAAATGTTCTATAAATATATGTAGAACCATTCTATGTTATGAAAAATATGTATTTCATTGACACTAGTGGTTTTGGTCCATTCTTCAATATTCATTGTCCATTAGGTTCTATAAAATTACAATCACTTGTGATCATGTTCCCCAATAATGTTCTTTGTTTTATCAAAATTTCATGTTTTCAGAACATTTATTACATTATGTAGTTCTATATAGTCACTAACCAAATCCTAATATTCACTCAATTTTCTCTCTTACTCTAAGAGTATATGAGATTATCATCGATAATAACATCCAAAAAAATTCAAGGTAGTATATGAATATACTATTTATAAAATTTAATATTATTGATGGGGAATTTTTAAGTCCAAAGTGCATCACTATGAACTCATAGTTTCCATAACATGTAAATAATGTTTTTTAAAAATATCATTCTTCTCCACCTGTAGTATATGACATATAGAATGAATATCCACATTTGATAAGGGTTATGCTCCTCATAGATGATTGAACATTTTATCAATCCTAGGTAGAGGATACTTATTAGTTAAATATGTCTTACGTAGATCCCAATAGTTTATACACAACCATATTGATCCATCTTTCAACTAGAAAAAATAGAACATGTGAACCCCAACGTGATGCATTTGGATGTATGAACCCTTAATCAGAATTCAATTATAGATACATTTTTACCACCACCAGTTCAATCGATGCCATCCTATCAGGGAATTTCTAGATACCATTGGCTTTAAATATGAGATCTATTGAGAACTATACCAAATGGTCTGGGGGATATTTGTGCAACACTTAAATAAATACATATTGTATTCATCATAATAGGAAGTTCCCCCATGTTGATACCTTGAATTAACTCAAACATTTGGATGATGTATTCTTATTTATATTGTATTAACACCCACACCATTAATGGATTTTTAAAAATTGATTCATGATCTTACTTTATTTTTATAGGAGCATGTGATCATTTTGAGTATGAAAATAGATATAGTTTTTTAGAGATTTTATGTTTTCTATATATATTGGTAATCGATATTTTCCCAGAATTATTTCAAATTTTTCTAAAGAAATTATTATGTGTTCCACTGGAATAATAATACCACATACACTAAAAGAAGAATGTAATGATTGGTATTTTTTTATTTGGAAATTAATGATTACCAATGAACCATAATGTGGATTTTATAAAATACAATAATATGGATTTGGAGGAAGGTAATATGGTAGATGTGATATAATAATTATAGAAGGATAATTAAATCACAAATTTAATATATATATATATATATATTATAAACCATTCATTATATCCATTCATCAGAGGTGGTAAAGTAAAATGAATTACATCGGTTCAAGAGGAAGTATTCAGTAGTACATATGATCAAAAGTTTCATTTCCAATAAAATTGAATTTATTTTGGATAAAGGTTATTTAAAAATAATATTTACATCATATTATATTTTATATATTTATGTTATTATAATGGAATTAATAATTCATTTAAAAAGGCTTTAAATGAGTATATAAAAAGCGATTGCATGTATAAAATAATTACTCTCTCTTAGAGAAAACTTCTTTTGATCTCTTATTAAGGACCCTTGGGTTTTTATTTTTGGAATACAAAACTTTCTAAAATTCATATAGGGATTTTTGATAGCTTTTTCATTTTTAGATCGATCTAAATAGCTCAATAAGTGTTAATAATTGAGGGAATGGTGTCTCTATTTATAATTTAGGCGGTTCCGAGTTTTTTTAAATACAAAACATTATTAAATAATGGGAGGTCACAAAACAACCTTCTTCCTAGAAAACATATAACTAATATATTGGAGGAAATATTTTTTTTTCAAGAACCTATGAAATTATAAATGAAACTTGTTTTAAACTTGTTATTCCCTTAACCTATAAGGTTACATAGTTTTATAATACTATAATTCACTGCATAAACTAGTTGTTTATTTACCAAGGTAATTTTCCTCTAATCATAATAAAAATAGAACCATGGAAAATAATTATAACCCATGTGTTATAAATATGAAATTAAATTTATAAAATAAATATCCTATATATGGTTCAAAAATAATTTTGACCCACGTGCTTGTAACATGAAAACCCCATTTTACCCAAAACGATGTTAATTAATTCTGATAATATGTTCTATTCAAAATATAAAAAACTCCCTAATTAAATTATTTAAATTACAAATATTCAAAATATGGAATCCATTTTATCAAATTGAATTCCTAGAATATTAAAATGTTATTTTAAAATTAATCTTGTGGACATAATGAATGTGGGATTTTCTTAAAAAATGTTTTCTTAAGTGGAAAGAGATTATATGTAAATATTCAACATATGATTGATTCTAGTTACCTAAATAGGATTATTAAAATAATTGATCAAATTCCACTCTTTAAAACAATAATAAAAATTTTATCTTTGTAAATTCATCAAATGAAAAGATAGTTCTAAAAAACTATATATATTTTCCAAGTTAATCATAAAAATGATTTTGAAATAATAATTACACAAATATAATTATTAAATTATGATTTAAAAATTAAAGATCATTTCTTCATAAAAAATATTAATGTGTTATAAATTAATCTTAAAATACGTTCACAAATGTGAGTTAACTTCTTTGAAAAATATATTTTTTTATACATAAAACAAGATTTATTTTTACCCCATGATTAGAAAATAATTTAGATAAAATATAAAAAATTTGAATGATTATAAAATAAATAACTACTGTTAAAATAATTCGCCAAAAGTAACTAATTTAATTTATTAATATATATACACATTATGCGCTAAAAATAGTTTTTTTAATTGATTTTACTTTCAAATAATATTTATTTTTATTTTTATCAATTTTTTGAATAATGAATTTTTGAATCATAAATAAAAACCATAGAAAAATATAATTTAATAATTTATATTCATTGCCATCAATTTATTGGGTAGTTTATAACGGTACACTATATTTGAGTTTATTTTGAATCAGGTTATCATTTTTTCAGGTAATTGAAGAGATATAATTTAATTAAATAGACCTATATATTAAATTCTAGAGTTCTCACACTGCAACCTCCCTCAAAAACATTCAACAAAAAATTTCTAGACATTCAACTCATGAATATATTTTTGTATTTCCTCATCACCATTTCTTCAGGTTCCCACACTGCCTCATCCATCCTTTTAATTCTTAAAAGTACTTATACTAGCTGAGTAAACTAATTAGTCGAAACTTGTTCTCTAGTGTCCACAATATGGATAAGAAAATAATTGTATGATATCTTAGGTTTTAATTATATTTCTTCCTATGTGAGAATATGTGTTAGTCTTTTCATGTAGTTCCTTAAAAATAATATTTGGAATGTGTTATGTAGATTATAGAGACTTTGGGGCATTTCCAAATGGAAATAAATACCTACAATTATTTACAATATTGTAAATGGTATGATGTTCCTAGGGATTAGGATTCCATTCTTAATAAACCATAAAAAACCCTTCATGGATATACTATATCGAATTAATGATCTTTAATATGATGTTCTAATTCATTCATTTTGTTATTCTCTTTGCTATTTCGCCTAAATTGAATTGCATTATTTATGTTTGAATAGTCTTTAACTTTTTGTTTTTGCCACCATAACATTCTTCTTACATGCTTAATTTCAAAAAATTTATCCCAAAATGATGGAGTATGCATTCTATTTATATATAATTCTTCATATGAAATAATTTGAATATTTTAATATGATATATTCTTTTAGGAATACTATACAAAAGATATGTATTAATACCACATAAAATAAAAATCTATAGAGAATTACCTCAACATGTTTTCTAATATATCAATAATCCTTTAAGACTATACATTTTATGGATTATGATTCTTAGTGCCCAAATTAATATAAGAATAAAGAGTCTTCTAATTACTTCTTGAAAATTTAAATTGAAATTATGTCCCATGATCAAACAAAATTGAATGATGTTTTGCATGATGTCCAAAAAAATAATTAATATATGTTCATTAAATGTGATCAAAAGGTAAATCTTCTCTTTTATCATGGAAATGTGTATATTTATTTAGGCTATCAACAATAACACTTATTTTATCATTCCTTCGAGGAGTATTAAGTAATCCAATAAAAAATTCCATAGTAATGTCATGCCATTTCAACATAAGAATAGGTAGAGGATGAAATAATCATAATGGTTGTTTTCTCTCAACCATCACCAATTGAAAAAAAACATATTTACATGAAATCATATATTTATTACTGTATATTATACAATAAAAATGCTTCCCCAAATATCTATACATATAGGTATTCAAATATTGTTGTATGAAATAGTCTCTTTGAAAATTTTGGAACACCATATTCACAAATGAAGTCATAATTTTTTTGATCCTTTATGGAATTAATTTTCTTTTAAAAACATAAATCATAATGATGATAAATTTTTATCTCTTCCGAAAAATAGGGTAGGGAAGTCATTTAAAAAATGTGTAATTTTAACACATCATAAAAAATTTCCAAATCCATATTTACAAGATAAATGAATATAGGATCCACGTAGATCCTCATGATGGGAATAAATACATGACCATTCCATCTAAATTAATGTTCTACCTTATTTTCATTACCTTTGTGGTAGTGTATTGACCAATCATATTATTTGAGTAGATCAAGCCATTTTATTTGTGGATGGTAGAGTAAAAAGCATAGAAATCTACACTCCCTTCATCAATTATTCAATATATTACTCACATTAAATTTTCTATATGAACATAACCCCTTTATGAGTATAATTTCATAATGATTTATCTAATAGATAAAAAAAATGTACATGTTCCTGATAAAACTTCATACATTGGTTGTTTTTGTTCTTATATGTATGATTGCAAACGTTTTTTGTGAGGTCATAATATGTTTAATAGGTAACCTGTTCGATTTTTAGTATATATTTTTTTTGACTTAAAATTGTTATTATTTGGTAAAATATGGATTTTTTTGGAAGGAGGAGTCTTTATGCAAGTTTGGTGCATATTTTTTCAAAACTGTGAACCCAGCCTAGAAAACTGTGTGAACCAAAATAGAGGGGATTCTCATGGGTATCAAAATTTGTTTCAAACCAGATCCCCCCTTGCAAGAAAAACCTTCAACCCCTCTAATAAGAGGCACATGGATAAGGTTGATGATATGTAATTCCATGCACCCCTACCTAGGAAACCGTGCATGTCATTTTTATTAACATGAAAATTAGAAATAAAAAATCATAACCACTAATCACCACTATGATTTGACCCAACTAGGCCCAAACCTATTATTATATGTTTTAGAGGTTCCCAGATTGATACAATTCCTCTATAAACAACATTTTTCATGATTTTATGCAAGGATAGATAATCTTCACACGTATAGGTAATAGAATTTCATCTTGATTTGATTCATGTAACTCTATCATTCTTATCCAATGCCATGAACGGATGTGTTAATCTTTTGGTATTAGATCTAGATCTATGTTTGATGGATCTTGATTAGTATGATCATATTTCAAGGATTTTATTTAGGATCTCATTCTTGATCTATTGTTTTACATTTCAACTTCAATTTGGGGAATTTTCATTCAGTGATCACTTATTTATAATTTTATGTGGGTGTTTTATCATTAAATTATCAAAGTATTTATTTAAATTATAGTTAGGTGATTGTATAATTTCAATTGAATGTATATAAATTTATTTTCATAAATTTAGTTAATTAATTATTGAATAATCTGATGGGGTGTTGTGATTTTTGAATTTGGAATAATTCGTTATTGAATTAATTGTGAGGATATTGAGATTGTTTATTTGGATTTATTAATTCATGTATTAATTAATGATAGATTTATTGATTATTAAATTTACTGAATGTGAATAATAAATTGTTTAATTAATCATTTTCATATTTTTATTTTTCAATTGGATTGATTTACTTTTAAGTAAATTAATGATAATGGTTATGATTATTCAATTAGTTAAATTGGATTAATTAATTGGTGAATTAATTAATTACAATTATTATTTTTATTCAACTGATAGAATTGGAATAATATATTTCTAAATTTACCATTATCATATTGAGATTTTTTATGGTTCTAACTAAATAATGAACCAGTTAATGGGAACAGTTGTGATTATTAAATTGATTGAACTAGATTAATTTATTATTGAAGTAATTAATATATATTGTGATTGTGAAGTTTTATAAGAAGGGTAATGTTAATTATATTTTATTGACATGATATGTGTGATCTTTTATTACATGTGACATTGTGTTTGATTGATATTCATGTGTGGTACATTGGCTACTGCATCAAAGGACCAAAGTGATAATTTCATTGATACATGTGATTAGGATATGGTCTGATTCTACTAATGCTCATAGTGAAAAATGTGTTTATATATATTGGTTAGACATGGTCTACTGCAATAAAATCCCATAGTTATAAATTTTTCTAGGACACAGACTACTACTTCAAAATCCCACTTTTGTGATCATTTTTTATATGATTTGTGGGTTAGGGACTGATACGTCAAATACTGATGGGTTCCTATGCATGGATAACTATAAATAGAATTTTTTCATTGGAACATGGTTCCAATTAGTTGTGGTAATGAATTGAAAAGAAATGGGAAATTAAAATCCATGTTTTATAATGATTTTTTAATTGATTTGTAATAGGGTTCAAACTCTACCATGGGTCGATGATTTTTTTGAGGGTTTGGGTGTCCTTTAGAAAGAAGGGTTTTATGTGTTTATTTAAATAATATTGAAATTATATAATTGTTTACTTGTGTATTTCAGTTTATTTTTTATAGAACTATATACACTACGATTGACTGGATTTTGTTTTGGACATCATTAGTGGTGTCCTACTTATTTGTACTAAAACCGTACTCAAGCTATCAGATCAATTTCAAAAATCACATCATATTTTATTGATGGGATTAGGAAAAGGCCTTGATGTAGATGTATAAGCTGTGATAGAGCATGGATGTATGGAACATGACATGATTTGGGACCCAGAAGGTTGTTTTTAGTGTCTTAATTTATTTTTAGTTTTTCATATTGACACATCATTGGTA
This sequence comes from Viscum album, assembly GCA_963277665.1. NCBI lineage: Eukaryota > Viridiplantae > Streptophyta > Magnoliopsida > Santalales > Viscaceae > Viscum > Viscum album. The sequence continues at coordinate 901,256,794 of OY728138.1, forward strand.
CATGGTATGAAATATCTATTCTTTTAGCTTAGATATTTTTATTTGATGCTAGTTTAGTTTTCCTATTTTTTATATCATTGGGTTGTTGTTTTTTATTTTTGTTCTTTTCATTGATAAGGAGGGTATAGTGTCCATATGGTTGATGTTAGAACTGCATTTCAGGTCGACAACCTCTAGCATATAGGGAGGTGTTCTTGAGGTCACGTGACCTGCATTATTCAAGCACCGGTTAATAGAACCTTCATTCGGATGTTACAAAGTGGTATAAAAAGATTTTTCATTTATTTTTATATTGTCCTAATATTTCTGAAATGCAGAACATTTAATAGGATGAGTCTGGATGTGGTTAAGAGGTCTTACACAGTAGTAGCTAACCCATGTATGAGGGTAAAATACAACTACTAAGGGTGGGATTGTTATTATTCATTTGTGTTGTTACAGATGATACAATTTCACCTTGAGTGATGCATTTTTAATTTGACGTGATTTTGTTTTCTGATAATCTATGAGATTTTAGTTATCAACTAGTATGAAATAAGAGTTGAGTGTTCATGAATAATTCTAGGAAGTCAGTCTTATTTTGTGACATGCATACTTTTAGGAAGGCAAGGGAAAATGGATTTTTAGAATGTTATTGAATTAAAATTCTTCATTTATTGTATGAATTAAATGAAAAAAGTTTCCAAATATGTAATTTTAATTTAAATGTGATTCAAAATTTGAATATATGGTCGAGTAATGTTAAACATGTATAATGGGAATTTGTTTACACTTGTTAACCATGACATCGATGTAAGGTGTTTAAGTGTAGTGATAGTGCCTTCATTTGGACTATGTGGTGGGTTTTAAAGAATGAATTGTTCTCTTTTAGTGAATTATAGAAAATGTGTGAAGTTTTGATTCTATTTCATAAGTTTTTTTTTTCATTGTAGTTATTTTAATCAATTATAATGTTTGTTAAAAGAATGATAAGAAGTTATTAATGGAGATGATATACCAATAATAGATCCCATTGAACATATATCATTGGGTGAGGAAGTAGGAGAGGTGTTCCACAAAAAAATTCACAATTTATATAGTTTATTGAAAGAGAACTAGGTACGTTTTTGAAAAACATATCTATTAAGACATGATAGTTCTATTTTCAACACACTCTAATGTTTATCAGAGAGGGTGGACTTGGGGTAGCTGAGTTTTGTATTGAATACATCCAGACAATGCAATACCATTTTGAAACTCTTGTTGAGATTATAATCAATAGGGAAGATCTTTTATTATGTGGTCAGGTGAAGCATTTTTGGGACATACATAATTGGGATGGAAAAATAGTGAATAAAGAGTGGAAGGACATTCAAGAGATGTTCCTAGAGAAATTTTATCCAGAGATGATGATACTAGAGAGGAAAGATGATTTAATGAGTTTGACTAAGGGGAGAATATCATTGATTTACTATGTTGGATGCTTTGGATATATGAATCTCCTTATTATAGTTTTGGTGGGGATTATCCTACTTTGGAAAAGAATATTAAAGGTGGAATTAAATGTGACGTTATGTCCAATGTAAATATATTTAAGCTAAAAATGTTTTCAAAACTCGAAAATCAGGTTTTCTTTTATGAGGGAAACCTGATGGTGTCTTCTAGTTGGGTAAAATCGGTTTTTGTGGGATGGTAAGAAGGTACAATTTCAAGGAAGAGAAACTGTCACTATGAGAATGTAGGTTAGGGTGATAGTAAGATGTGCACCCAAGGGGAGGGTTAGTTACACATAATATTTCTCTATATACATGTCACCAATATAATAAAATGGGACACTTCATTCAATTGTTCGACCATCCAATGGTATAGATTTGATGTTTCTTAATGTTGGGGAATCTACATAGGTTCGATTAGAACCCATGAAATATGGGTAGTTATAGGGTATCTAGGGATATATGGATTACTAGAAGGGGATCTTCGACATCATACCTATCTAGAAGTTATAATTATACTAGCCATGGTAAAAGGGGCAATAGATGAGGTTATTCAGGAAGGATTTCATGTATTATAAGAGGGGTGCAACATATTTTTTTATACTATATCTTGTGAAAGATGGTAGTATAGTTCAATTACATTCAACCAATATTTGTAAATTGTGAGGTTTGACCATCGACAATTATAGGTATTATTCTTTTTTATTCAATGCTTTCTAGTTTCATATTTTATTCTGGTTTATCTAATTCCTTTATTTATTCATGGACTTTGAATGGTTTGATCTTGTATGTGGTGTTCGTTATTGGGGTTATGATGACATATACACATTTTGGGGTTTGATTTTGGGACATTTGCATATGCATATAATGTTCTATCATGGTTAGGGAGATCAGTTTCTATGGGATCTATACATCCTAGATTTTTAAGGGTTTTACTTAATTTTTGGTATGGGCTAGTTACTATCATACTGATCCCACATAGATTGTAACCACTGGATAGTAAAAATTATATCTCTTAAGGGTTAAAGGTACATTAACCATGTAGAGTGGTATATAAAGGGAGGTTGTACAGGGCCAGTTCTCTAATCAAGGCATATCACCACGAATGTTTCTAGTATATTGCTGGAATATGGAAGCGAAAATCATGATGTCATTTCACATATAGTGGATAGGTTTTTGGTCTTGTTTCATGAGGAATTATTAGGGATTCCACCAGAGAGAGATGTGGAATTTACCATTGATCTCATTCTGGTGGCTGAGCCATTTTATAATCCACCATACAGAATGGAACCAACAGAGCTTCTGGAACTCATGACATTATTGGAATAGTTGAAGGATAATGGGTTTATCTATTACTGAATGAAAAATTTAGTTTCTCAAGTATTGCATTCAATGAAGGATGACTAAAGTCTATGATTATGTGTTGATTACCGAATGTTGATCCATATGACCATGATGAACCTTTATCATCATACATTGATCAATTTCTAGTTTTACTAGTTTATAGGATTTTTTATTTTCAACCAGATCTAACTAAGATCAGGGTATAATTAATTGAGGGTTTTACCCTCTAATATACTCTTAAAAACATTTAGATGATGGTATGGCCATTATGAGTTCATCGTAATACTGTTTGGGATGATGAAAGATGTATTAGTGTTTATGGGCCTGATAAATAAAATATTAATTCTATACTGATATTAATTTATTATATTTTTCATGGATGAAATTTAGGTGTACTCCATGACTCATGGAAATCATTCCCAACAACTTCAAATAATCCCAGGTACACTAAGAGAATATCATCTATAAAAAAATCAATGTAGGTTTCAGTTATCAATTAATCATGTGAACTTCGTTGTTCACATTATCAAAGAGAAGGGTCTATCAGTAAACCCAAATAGTGTTCACATAAAAAAAATTGGGAGAAATTGATGAAATTTTTTGATATCTATATCTTTCTCTGATTGGTTGAATATTATCCTTGGTTCATTGAGATATTATCCCAATTGGAAGCACCACTTTCGGTCATGAAAATGAAGGGGTAATGTTTGAAAACATATCAAAATGTCTGAATTCCATCTAGTTAATGAAAAAACATTTGACATTATCAACAATCACGATCCTACTCGATCCAAGTGAGTAGTTTACAATAATTTTGTATCCTTTTGGGATTATACATGGATTAGTGGTGATGTAGGGAGTTCGAGTTGTGGCATATGGGTGTTCAAAATTAACACCATAGAAATAGAACTACTCTATACATGACATCAAGTTGGAAGTAGTTTTTTATGCTTTGAATTATTGGATATATTTTCTATTTGGGGAAATTTTTACAATCTAAACTGACAACAAGAGCATGAAGAATTTCATTTCACATTGATATCTGAATATATAGTGGCATAGGTTAGTTGAGTACAGGGATCCGTTTAATTTTGATATAGAATATACATCCGAAAATGGAAATAGTTTTTTTATACATTAAGAAGGAAATATCTATCTTAGGTAGTTAAGGGTTCTATTGAAAAATGGAAGATTGTGACCTTAGTGGTTGATATGCATGTTGTTGTTCAAGATATTCAATAAAAGATGAATCTTGTATCAGTTACTATGGAGTCTACACTCTTGACACAGATCAAGTATTGGTAGTATGAAAATTCAAAAAGAAATTCATGTTGGAATGCCTTGATGGTGTGGAGTAACGTTCATATTGGAATATAGATGGTGATGAGATAGTATATGTCTTGAATTATGTTGTTGTTCCTATGAGTATGAAAGAGGAGAATATGTGTGAATTTCATCCCTCAAAGTGGATGTTTTATAAGTGTGTGAGAAAAATATATCATGACCTATGAGGAAGTTTTTGGTAGCCGAGCATCAAAAAAGAAGATATCAGTGTTTGTGAAACAATGTTACACCTATAGACAAGTGATATGTGACCATAAACAACCTAGTGATTTACTAAAGTTTTTTCCTATTTCATATAGGATGTTAGATGATGCGAAGATGGATTTTCTATTTTGATGCATGATTATTCCTTAAAAGAATTATTCACATTGCATGATCATTGGATGAATGATGAATGTGTCACATTTCAGTTTAAGACATGAATATTCATTATATAGCCTCTCTTCATGGGGTTCAATGTACTATAATTTTAGTCTGTGATTTATCCTCTACTTCATGCCTCTTGAAGGTTCTATTTAGTATGTATTTCTAACCACAAACAGAGGGGTATTCAAAGTGTACTATATGGAGTTTTGATTATATGTTGTGATCATGTGTCTAGAATTTGGTGGTTCCAACGAGAGGGAACTAAAATTGGTGGAGTTTCCCTATAAAAACTCTTATAAGGAAACTATACAGATTTCACTATATGATTCTCTATAGGATGGATCATGCAGATCAACTCTATGTTATATAGATGTACGCAAGTGAGATATATTAGGATTGCTTATTGTGTCTGAGACATTAGGATATGTTTACTTGATTTGGAAACCTATGGCTATGGTTCCAAGTAGATAGTTCTCATTTGATTTTAGTTTTTAAATACCCCGAGAGACTATTGAGGGATATCAGGTATTCCTTCAAGTTTCACCTATATTGGGTCACCAAAATATACATTGACTGTGAATGTTGGTGCATGGGGTTGTTGGAAAACGTGAGATTGTGGAGAGAATCAAGATGGTGGAATATTGATTAGATCTTGAAAAAAGGTATATTGGTTGAATTGAAGTTTTCTAGGTGCCATAACATGGGTGGTATCACCCTAACCCTTATCAGGTGATTGATATGGATGATGATCTGCTTGAGATTGATGCAACCTTTGAGGAGAATCTAATATGTTTATTGGGTCATAGTTAGAATGTTTAATAGGTAAATTCATCATCATTTTTTCATATATTATAGAATCATGGGTGAGTATATGAGGAAGAATGGGACATAGGCCATGATATTTGGGACCAGTGTCCTGATATTTATACCTCCAAATCGTATAGATGCGTAGAATTATTCTCAATGGGAATCTATTATAATTTTGTGAGACTACAAGATCCTAACCTTTTCTAGTGTTGTATATCAATGATTTATAGGTATTATTTTTTAATTTTTTATATATCATGTTTGGGTCATAATAGGGGAATTTTTGGGTGAAAATTAGAAGTTTTTGGAAGTCGGAGAGGTTGTGTACAGTTGGCGCATTGCTTTCCAAAACTGTGTGCCTAGACCATCAAACCATGAAAAATGAAACATAGGGGGTTCCCATAGTTGGTTTATGGTTTTTCAATCCATGTTACCTATTAGAGGAAACTGTATACCCCCCATAAGATTATCTCAATTAAGGTGCATGGTTTGAAGAAAATGTGCCCCATCCCATGATACTACTAAAACTATTTTATCTAACTTAAACAAATATTTTAAAATCATAAACAACTCATACATAAAAAAAATTAAACCTGAATCAGACCTAACTTATTTCATTACTTTTATGGTGGCTCCTGTAAGGATTTAAATTTCTTATGACTACAACTTTTTTGAATCAAAATCCGAATTTATTATTTTCACCCCTCCTGGTATGAATATATCACGCTGATTGATTTCACATCCCTATCTCTTTCTTTTTCGATACATTCAATGAATATTTTCCCTTCTGGTATTAGTTCTAGATCTTGAATTGATAGATATTTATTTATTTGTTCTTGTTTCTATTATTTGATTCAATATATCATACTTCTTCATTGGTTTGCCTATTCTGTTTCAATTTGGGGAATTTTGGTTGGGCGATCACTCATCAATGATCTGAGGTAGCTGGTATATTATTCAAATCCCAAAGATAAGATTTAAATTATGTGTTTTTAATTGATGAATTTATATAGTATTTTAGAAAACTTTTCCACGAAATTTAATTAAATAATTTTAGACTTAATAAATGGGATATTCGTATTGTGGAATTTCGAATAATTAATTGTTAAATTAATTAAAATTATATTGAATATGTTGAATTGGATTAATTAATTATTTAATTATTTAATGAGAATTGTTATGATTATTAAATTTATTAAATTGGAATAATTCTTTGATTTATTATATATTTGTGTATTCAAATTTTGGAATTGGATTAAATAATTTTTTAATTAATTTATGGGAACTCTTTTTATTATTCAATTAGTTGGATTGAATTAATTAATTGGTAAATTAATTAACTGAAATTTTGTAATTATTAAACAGATAAATTTTGAATAATTTAATTTTTAATAAATTATTGCGATATTTCGATTTTTGATTGGATTAATTTGTTATTAACTTCTTTAATATGAACTATACTAATTTATTAATTGATTAGATTGGATTAATTGATTTTTGAATTAATTAAATGATTTTGTGAATTTAATGTATGATAAGAATGATAATTTTTATTAAACTTGATTGATGTGATATATGTGATATTTTGATTCATGTGATATTGTGTTTGGTTTCTATTAGTATGTGGGAAATGGTTTTGTGCCTCAAAATCTCATTATGATAAATTGATTGATAAATGTGTGTGGAAGATGATCTATACATCAAAATACCATATTGATAAATTTATTGATATACATGTGTGGGACATGGTCTTATACATAATAATAATTTGGTGTTAAATGAGTGTGGGGCATGTACTACTTCTCCAAAAACCCACAAGTTGGACAAGATTGATAAACGCGTTTTGGGACAGAGAATTTTTCTTTAAACAACCATAAGTTCCAAGGCATGGGAACCTAGATCCCAAATGTGTCTATTGGAATATGGTAACAACTAGCCATGATAATGAATTGAAATGAAATAGATATTAAAATCCAATGTGTTATAAGGAATCTTGAATTGAATATGTGATTTGTTTTTGACTATAGAATGAGAAGATGTATGTTTTGAGAGTTTGGGATTCCACTTGAACCCAAGGGTTTATTTGGTTAATTAAAATTTCTTGAAATGTTATAATGGCTCACTGTTGCATTTTACTTTATACTTTATACAACTACTTAGAATGTAAATAAATGGAAATTATTTTATATTTCATTGGTGGTGGCCAACGGAGTTTCACTCTCACCATACATGTGCATCCAGATCTGTACCCAAATAGAATACATGTTTTATGATAGGATAAGGGAAATTTATTCGTTTTGATGGAAGATTTTATAGGGATAATGGACAAGGTATTCTTACATGATTTAGTACCCACTTGGGAGTTTTCATATTTTATTCATTTTAGATTTTTCATATTGACTTTTGAACCATACTTGATATGTCATATCTAAATTTTTAGTTTTGATATTTTATTTCATGTATAAGGTAATCATGTGATTCTGGTTTGGTTTTCTTATTGGATAAATCATTCCATTGTTATTTATTTATTATCTATGTGGTCTTGATTTTATAGTAGTTTTAGAATCTAGATGATCGATATTAGACAATCATTGTTAGTGGGTAGCCTATGACTTACGAGGCTGTTAGCTTATGGTCATGGGACCAAACAACTCATGGAATAAACGTGTGGTACGAGGTTTGGGAGGATAAGGTGCATTCCATTCGTTGAAAACCATTGCCTCAATAGGATCTACTAATATTTCTCCCATGGAGAAAATATTTCATATAATAGATACATTATAAATATATAATTTACACTTGCTAAATTTCCAATATAAAAATTTTTTCTAAGTCAATATAATTATACGTTTGTGATTCTCATTTTCCAGATAGATTTTAGAATATACCAAGTTATCTTCAATAAATACAACAACAAAATTCACAAGATATACCTTAGATTATCTTTTCAACATATGCATGAAAAAAGAGGGATTATTATTCAATAAAAATATTATTATTAAAGACTGATATTTTCCTTACAACATAAGAATTATTTTATTTAGAATATATTACTTTTTTAGAAAAAATTTATGATACTTATAGAAAATTTTAATCACATTAAAATAATGACCTCTCTGAAGGACTTCAAATTAATCATTAATTCAAGGTAGAAGATATTTGTTCTATATTATAATAAAATTAATTTCAATGTAATAAATTCAAAACCACATATATCTTTATTTCTTCAAAAAGAAAATAAAATATGATCACTATTGAGAGACATTGGGGTATATAAATCCCTTATCAAACAACCCCACTAGTAGTCTCCGTAACTATACTAATTACACTTTGACCATTCTATTTAGTGTCCTTGATATATGTCTTGCATCACAGAATAAATTATTATAAAACTGAACTTTTTGATTAGGTTGAAGATTAGGTAATTCATCAAGAAATATATCAACATTTTCCTATATAATTCCTACATCCTAAATTTTATAATAAAATTTTCTATTCCTAGATTGTGTATTTTCTTCTTACCTAAGGATACATTTTATAAGTGTTGTTAGGGATTGTATTAGACATTAATTAAATGATTAATTATTCCATCTAAAGGAATGGAATTCCATATCATCATCACCTATATTATTTTCCTTCCCATGTAATAATTTATATCATATTATTTTGAATGTTTATCCGGGAAAAGTATGATAAAAAATCAATTAATTTTATAATATTGAATTCATAAAATAGGGAATGTTTATGATTCATAATGTGAAATTACCAAAACATCATAACTTTTATGTGAATTCCAATAGGATTCCTAACTGATAACTCATTTTTTATGTTCTGGAGAAATTTTCAATATTCTCAGAAAACATGCACGATATAAACTAGTAAACATATGAAAAACATACTAATGAATTTTATATAATTGGGGATATTATAACTGTACATTCAACTAAATAATTAGGGAAATTGACCTCATCTTTCATGATTTCATAAGCTTTCTCTTTCCCCCCTTTCGCTTTTTTAATGAAATTTCCCATGACATGTAGGGAAAACAATATGCAGGGATTCTCTCTCCGTAGAGAAGATATAATATCCTAATACATTCATAAATAGAGAATACATGTTTTTTAGGTGAATAATAGTATAATATGTTAAAGAGATCTAATGGTTTAGGGTCAATGGTTATTAGATACCCAATCGTATTATTTTTTAAAATATATTAAATATCTCTCATTGATATCCTCCCACTTAGTACTCTCTATAAGAATATGTACAAAAAAATATTATTCATATCCTAAGGAAAAGAAACCTCGGGAAGGGGAGATCATAAATTCATAGTAAGGGTAAATAAGATTGATATCTATAAAATAATGAAAATAAAGATATTAAAACAATAAAAGAACAATTAAAATTCATACATTTTATTTCATATATCAAAATATTGAGTCATGGAATTAATCATGGTGGTATATATGACATAAATATGAATTTAACATGATCAATGAGAAAATAAAATTTTCATAAAACATGGTATCATGGATTGAACATAACAAGAATAAACCATTTCTTTACTACTCAGGGATATTTTACATGAATGTCATATAGGAATGGGATCAATCCCCATAGAATCATATTATTCAAGGCTCATTCCCAAGACTATCATTGTGGAAAAAGACCCCAACTGAATTGAGTTCACTCCACATTTCTATTTTTCTCTTTTGTGAGATAAAAATCATTTGACTATATAACATAATGAGATATAGATCTCTCCTTACACATAATGCAAACCATAAATATGTATTCCACAGTAATATAAATCATTCACCATCTCCAAATACATAAAAATAATATAGTTTTATAAAAATTTCATCATAACATAGCCCAATAAAAATAAACTGAATTCATAAAAATCATGTCATCATAAGAGTAAAACATTATGATAAAGAATAAGAATATTATTATTAGATCATACCCCAGTAAAATATATGTATCATCAAAAAATTTACTCTCGAATATAATTTAATGATAACTTGAAAGAATTCATGAGGGAAATATATTTTTCATTTAGAAAGTATTTTAATAAAACTTGAAATTAAATAAATTTTTTTTTGAAAATAAAATTTCTATAATGTAAAAAATAATTTATTAATTATGTCTCCATTAAATTGAGTTAATATTATCATTCTATATAATATAAAATACATTCCTTTGATATTTGTTTTTCAGAAAATTCACAAATTTTCTTGTTTAGTAAATGAAAATAATAACCTTTTCAAATAGTTTTCTAGAAATTTTAAAATGGGAAAATATGACCTCATGTAAATGTTGGAACATATTAAAATCCTTTTTGAATTCCATTTTTAGAAAACATGGACATGGAAGATAAACATTCAATATAGATTCTTATACATAAACAATCCCAAATAATGATGTGATTGTGAAATAAACCCCCACCACTTTGTAATCAGTCAAATAATATTTCGCATGAGAGAAATAATGTTATAAGGTTTTGTAAATACCATAATATTCCAGATAATACACTTAAAATCCATTCATATATTTCATAGACCTTGCCTAAAAAATTAGTTTATAAGGCTCATGTCCCACCAAAATAAATGTTAGACAAAAATCTATTACCTCATGTCCTGAATTTATTTTTTCACATTGAAAACTCATTTATAAAAAATGATAATTTATTATAAATATATTCTATATCCCTAAAATCATGTATTAATTTTTTATATAATCTTTTCATATTTCTTCTTAATAATTCGGTATTAAATTCAATGTTTTGAGTGATAATAGTTTCCTTTCCGAAGAATGTTTTAGTTTTTTTGCTAGTCCTAATCATTTTATCAAAGTGCCAATAATTATTGAATATTAATAATTGTTTAAAAAATATATATATAATAATTTTATTAAAATTTTTAATAATTCAAAAAATATTTATATTTAAAAATCAATTAAATCATTTTTGGAGATTGTAGGAAGTTTTTATAGATGAATGATATTGTCTCTTCTTGTTCGATGGGAATGAAAATTTATACCTCCATTTATATAATCATCATAAAATTACACATTATTTAGGATATTTTAGATATTAATTTTTGATAATAATCACATATTATTAGATGAAAAGCAAGAGTAGAAAAATAATGTGTTCAGTTAGAGAGATTACTACTTCTTCGAAATGACTCCTTCAGATATCCTCTAATGGGCTCTAGTGATGGTATTTTATGATGTCTTGCACCAATAATATGTGTATATAGAAGTTTCAAAAACAAATTAACATTCTATAGATGACATATATGAATCAATTTGATGTTAATAAGTGAAGGAGGATGTTCTATTTTATAATTCAGGTTAGGGGTTCTTCTATTATAGCTAAAATTATTAATATAAAATAAATTCATTTTCTATCAAAATACCCCCAAATGGAAATTCATTCTAAGATAACATAATTTAATGATTTAATATCACAATATAATAATATTTTAACATATTTTAGAACTATTTTTTCCTTTTCATTTTGATTAAGTCTTAGTTAACATATTTTCATTTTATCTATGGGAAGAAAATTTTCAATATCAAAAGGATGTAATTTCTAGATATATTTTGTAAATTGGACCATAATTGTAAAAAAAATTATATTTTATACCATAACATATCCTATATATCTACATGTATTAATTATTTAATTTTAATTAAACTAATAAAATATGTTTTTAATAAAATATCGTTACTATTAATTTTAACATGATTTGATATTTTGAATTTAAGAAAATTAATATAAAACATTATCTTTGAGAAAGATATATCAATACACCTATAATATTATCTAAGAATATATATTGTTAGTATATCACCTCAATTAATTTGAATTTTATTTTTCTAATATTTATATTATCATTTATATTGTTTTTATATTAATTGAGTAATTATTGTATCATTGTTGTGTAAGCATTTAAGGTAATTATTTCATCACTAGTCATTTAAAATAAAATAACCAAATGTATATTAATCTTCTATATTTCAAAAAAATATTTATAGTCCATAATATAGTCTCGATAACCCCATAATAAAATTTTTATATTATTTAAAATATCAATATGAAATCATTGAATTTTTATTAAAGAAAATATTATAAACATCACAATATCCTCAATGTGGCCCCAAAATTCATAAATAGATTTATATATTTACAATAAGTTTATAATGTTAAAAATTGAAACCTATATTCAATCATAACCTATTTTTTCCCATGTGGAAAAAGAAAAGATATTTATGATAAAGAGAGTTAAATTTTGTGGCTTTCTTCGATTTAAATATAATATAAGTTATGTTCATAATAATTTATTAATAAATAAAATATAATTTAAAACCATAGATATTAAGGGTATAATTAAAATCATATTAACTATCTAGTAAGGAAGATTATTTCTATATAACTTATTTTTAATCCATTTTAAAATGTTTAACAATTTACCGAGGTAGTAAATTTCAACCCAATTACTATTCATTTTGAGACAAAAGCATGTGAATTGTTTTCTAATGATAGACTTACCGATTCCAAATATTAGATCAATTTAATAAAATTTTAAATATGTAATTTTATTAATTTAATCTAATTTAAAATCAGCAAAACACAAAGAAAACCAGTTTTTCCAAAGAAAATCCCCTTTGAAATATAAAATGTTTTTATGGTGAATTCAAGTATAAACCCACATAATCCAATAATATCATTATTATATATCAATATTATATAATTAAAATACAAAAAAACGCAAATAATAATTATACCTTGTAAAAATATTTAAAATTTTTCGATTTTCAATAAAATTCGTATTTTCACTATTCATTGAAAATTAAATGTTTTCAGAAATTTATCAAAAACGAATTTTTATAAAATTGTGATATTTTGATTTCAAAAATGGAATTAATTTTTACATAGAAAATTTAAATAAATTATATAAATTAATATTCACTCATAAAAATAATAAAAACACAATTTTAAAGAAAACTTATTTTTTAGGAAAAAAGCGACCTACAAAAAGTGTCTTCTCATATTTATATGGGATTACCAATACATTAATAATGAGTTGGACGATTATATGTATTTAATTATTTTTTTATTCATATCTATTCCCACTAATTTAATTTTTTGGTTCTAACAAATATATAATATTTCATCGTCTGTCAACACATGTGAATGCATAGAACCGAAGCTATCAAAGAAATTAAATTATTTAAAAATACCTTGCATAAATATAAATAGGTGTTACGTTATACCCCACATACAATTAATTTCAACCTAAATATTCATCTCAGTCATAAATGATTTAATATTTTATAATTCGTTCATAGAAACACATATCATAAAAAATGAATAATAAAAAATCCCTAGAAAAAGGAAGATTGGAAACATAATAGTTACTTGAACTAATGCATAACTAGGATTCCACATAGAACAAACATTAAACAATGTATTTTTAAGGGAAACATAATTCCCCATAAATGATAGATATTGATGGATAACATTTCCAAGATAAGGTTAATTACTGTAATACCATGGAACAAATAGGTTTAAAAAGGTCAAAGATATATCATAAATGATGGCAATAAGGAAATTTGATTTCAAAATAATTTCAAAAGATATAATTTAATGATTTCATTTCATAAGTAAAATCCTGATCTTTGTTTATTTTTTGATCAATTAATAAATCACCCTTTCTCCATTAAATGAAGGTGAAATTGTAATTCTTAACGAATGAGTGTATTATAATATTCATAATGGGATGGTTATTAATTTATTCTATCTATAGTTGTCATCAGAACAAAATTGTTTGTACAAGATATCCAATAAGAAAAAATATTCATATAGGTAATTAATACATTAATCCCTAAAACCTTTTAAAAAATCATCTTATGTAAGTAAAAAAATTCTTACCCTTATGATCCATCCAAAAGAATACAATCTAAAACACTTAGCATAAGGTCCTTAAATTGACAAAACAAGTTTATCATTAATCTCCAAAATAACTTCATGACATCTTAATTGTCACATTCCAAAAATAATAAGACCAATATTATGTATTTTCTTTTATCATGGTTTTCGACATTGAAATATGTGTAACTAATGAAATTGAGATGGTCTCTACTAGTTTGAAGTTGATTCAGGATTTACTAGCACCATAATTCATCAAAGGAGTCTCCCACATGAAGATCCTTTATGAAGTCACCTAGCCACCACAAGCATGTGGATATGACAATCGATACTATCACAAGTCGAAAAAGCCCTATGAACGAGCAAGAATCTTTGATAGAGGCTCAATGAGTCCAAAATAGAACGCCTCCCCCCCCCCTCATGACACATTTTCACTTTGGGGCGCACTTCCATGCATCATGATGCCCAATTTCTTATAAATAACGTTCTCTCCCACCTCAAAGGCATAGTTACCAAGACTATTCATCTTCGGATCCCCATTTCACAAAGCTCCCGAGCACCGTGAACTACATATAAAATGGATCACCCAAGGTACATGGTCATCGAAACACATTCCTTCCATTGTACCTAATTTTCCCTAAGTATGGTATGGATTCCTTTCACAAATTTCCATGACATTGATGAAGGAAGGATCCTCTTTGGGTTAATTGATAATTCATGGAGTATTAATCCTTCGCAAAGAACACTTCTATTGATATGGGACTCCATGTTCAAGGAATGGTCTCCATCTTCATAAGGCATTTTCCTTCACGATCCCCCTTCCATTACAAAAAATACAAGAGTCAAAAATCTCTTCTATGTAAGGCCATTTCTATCGCAAGATTTTATTTCATGGTCCCTTTGGGCTTGTACATAGTTATTTCTTAGCCCGTCATAGGATATCTCTTACAAGGATTCCATAACCTTTTTATTTAGTCATAATAATGCTAATGGGGTTTTCTTTATTACATAGACAAACAAATATGGACCCCATGACTGACCACTCATCTGCATCACCCCATTTGACATTTGTAATGCCTTCCCATCCCCAAGAGTGGGTGGGTATTAGTTTTGTAAGTACAAGGAGTGAGGAAAGATTCCTCTTTGTCTGAGTTGCATGACATTAAAATTCCAAGCCCCATAATCCTCAGCACATGGTTTTAAAATGTATCATCACCTTGAGCAATGCACATGGGTAGCTACACCTCTTACATTTTTCATTCCCACTCATATCCACAGTAGTGAGATCATCCTCACCCTCCTCATAAACAATGATATCCTCCATGCATTGAATTATATCATCCTTGCAAAACTCTCCTAGAGTAAAACACAATATTCACATCCATAGGCCACCTCATTGCGTAAGCTCCGCCTCACCTGTCATGGATGCAAATTTTGTTTCACGATCGTCAGGATTACTCCTACCATTTGTTTCACACACTAAGCATGACTCACACGGTCTTAGAGATTAATACTGATTGTGACTCCATTTTTTGGTCTTCTAACCATGCTTATCCCCCATAACCCTTCCAAACTACACACGTTTTGATCATTGTCTTCTAAACAAGGTACGTTAGAAGCCTCCACTATGTATAATATCAACAAATGGTAAACTCTGGTGCTCCTTTATAGGGATTTACCCTCATGATTTGAAATATTTCCTTTTTGGGACACATCTTCCTGATCAACCGCTCTATGCTATTTGAACTATATTTCATTACTTCACTCATCACCTCACCCTTATCCCAATGAGGTCACTCTATCCATCTCCATATATTTTTTGATGAAAACCATATGTAAACCTCATCATATAAAAGGGAATCTATCCATGTGTAATCCTTGATTCTATGTTGAATAGTGTGGAATTGATACATGTATCTTAAAAAGGTACATAAGATGCCTCTATGATGTTTATTTCCATCATTGATTCACATCTTGGCCTTTTAATCTAGACACTATGTCTTGGGAGGATCATGCGTCATCATGGAGGTTACACTTCCTTCAGGTCCCCATCCATGTGATATATTCACATGAGTCACCACCTTAGGTTTCTCATCAACCCACTCCCAAACTATGTGGAATTTGATTCCCAGCCACTAGGATACATAGTAACCCTCATTACGATTCAATACCATCACCATTTATACTCTATCCATTCCATCAAAACTTCATCCTTATCTATGTTGATTATTACAAGGTCCTCCACATCTCAGTGAGATCATTCCATCAACATCACCAATACTTCAATAAGCACCCACACAACGAACCATGCATAATCCCCAGACATGACACATCATCTAACCAAGTTAAATCATTTTTTAATGGAATCTATCCATGTGTAATCCCCACATCACCCCATTGAACTATGTATGTTTTGAACCCTTTCTTCTAAAAACGGTTTGTAAAAATCTTATATGACTTCCCATCTGAGCTAATTGTTAAAATTGGTTCTCCCCTCTATGGGTTTCACCCACTTGGTCCCCACTAAATGGTGTCTAGGTTAGCCTTAAAGTTATGAAATCATTTCTTTAAGAGATGCACCACTTTGGGTTTTCCTCATTGGGAATTTTGATCCATCAATCTGGAAAAGAATGGTGCATCCTTCTAGGGATGTACCTATTAAGGTGTGAAACAATCCCATTATGGGAAATGCTATCCAATGTTTTTCCTCATTAGGTGTTCTAATTCTTCCATTAGGTGAAAATTCCAAGATCTCCCACCTAGGGATATACTTATCTAATCTACCTAGCCAAATTATCTAATCAGACAATTCCATCTTTGGTAGAAATTAATCTTGCAAACTACATTATGTTAGACATTGGATACCCTATAAAACCCTTAGAATACATGCATCCAGAATATGACACCCACTAATTTCCCTAGGATTCTTGAGGTTCCGTTCCCTTGAGAATCCATCTCTAAAATGAATATAATATCTTCAGTGTTCTGACATCCATACATGCCAGTGATTCCAAACACAACTACTCTTCTAACCAAACTCATTTTTTCTGAGTTTACCACATGGAATGTCTAGGTAGAAGAAGTGTAATTAACTATTATCAAAGAAGAGATTTAACCAAGAAAAATTTTAAAAAATTATCTTAATCTATGAGGGAGACATATACATGGTAACAATATTCGAGGAGTAATCCACAAAATGAGGGGCTAGTATCCCATCATCCCATTTTGATCAAGGATAAGTCCAATTTGAATAAGTGATGATTGTTTTCTAAATTTGGAAAGTGGGAATTAGGGGTAAAATTTAGTTCATTAATGAATGAATAACGCATGTTGAGCTGACATGAACTAGTGAAATCATTGTAAAAAATGTTGAACCCGAGGTGAACACTTCTCCTCAATATGGGAATAGTGGAGTTTGAGACATCAAAAAATGTTTGTCACTGGATCCATCTATCCAAAATGAGGTCCCACCAAGAAAATAGTTGTCGTAGAATAAAACTCGTTAGTGTTTGGGATATCTAATTTTTGTGATTATAGCCAGTGACATCCTCCGCATTGATCACTCTGAGGTAATGGATGAGTGTTCATTGCTGGGGAATTGGGTATTTTACTCCTTGTATCTTTATTGACTTCTAAATATTTCTAATTTATAGGACCCCAGCTAGAGAAACACAATCAAACCATTCCCATATAAGTAGAGGTAGATGTAATATCAATGTGGATATCCCACATGACTCCACCACTTCCATGAATTCGTCTACGATGTTGACTACCGAGCATACATGCCCTATCTCTCCCAAAAAATTGTGTTGATGGGGATGATAAACACCCTTCTTCATCGATATGAGTTGGAGGGGTTAATTATTATGAGGGACATGGCTATCTTGGACCTAGAGTATTATGTTTCTCTCTTTCACTATTTCTACCAAGGATCACCTAGGGAGACACTTCCCACCACTCTAACCACCAATTTCTTCAGAGCCTCTCCCCGGAGTGATCACGTGACTCACACCCCTTATGTAGATGAGGTAAGGGTTATCTGAGTCATCTCTAAAATGTAAAATGCACTAAAACATCCAAAAAGGGATCATATAAGGCCTCCTCAACACCACTAACAAGATCCTCATGATGAATAACATGTGGTCTATACAGCTTCTCCACCATCCCTAGTCGGCATCAGCCCCAACCTTAGGAATATAATTGTTTGGGGGAATCATCCTAAATAGCCCTAATGGCCCATGCCCCCCCCCCCAATGCATTCAACCGAACACCTTAAACTATAGAGAATGTATTTACTAATGTCTGATCAGGATCAAGTCCTCATCCACCCCATAGGCAGGCTAGGTTCACTCTTTCGATTTCCAACACCGCTAGAAGGCTTCAAGGTCCAAAATGCGGTGATGAAATCTAAGAAGGGGCCCTCCCCATTCTATTTCTAATTAGAGTGGAGGGACTCCCCAATCTCATTCTCATCATGGTTTCCATATCCTTATTCATAACATCTTTCCTAGTAGAGTTCCTCCCCAAATTATCAACATTCGGCAATAAGGTCGTTGTCATCCCTAAGGTTTCCAAAATGGATGTCCTCTTTGTGTCATAGAATACCAATGTGAAGTTCCTATTCGCATAATTTTTTTCTCAAGAGGAGGCTCTCCCATTTTAATTAATGATAATTATAAATTTTATCCTCCTAAAATCATTTACAGCTAGTGCGGAGGTCCACCTTATGATAGAGGCAGCAAATATGGAGATCCACTCTTTGTCATCGCCAGCTCCAGCAGAGGCCCTACCTACTCCAGTGCCAATTAATGCAATGTTCATCCCCATATGTCCAAAAACCAATACTGAGGCCCTCCCCATATCCCATTCTATATATTTCTATGTACTCCTCTCACCACATCTCATCAGAGTAGAGGTACTCCCTGCTCTAAAAACATCCTAGCAAAGGTCTCCCTCACTACGATGACAATTGAAATGGTGGTCCTCCTCATATCCAATATGGGACTAGTGGAGTTTGAGAAATCAAAAAATGTTTGTCACCGGATCCATCTATCCAAAATGAGGTCCCACCTAGAAAATAGTGGTCGTAGAATAAAACTCATTAGTGTTTGGGATATCTAATTTTTTTGAATTATAGTCAGTGACATCCTCACCATTGATCACTCTGAGGTAATGGATGAGTGGTCATTTCTGGGGAATTGGGTATTTTCCTCCTTGTATCTTTATTGACTGCTAAATATTCCCAATTTATAGGACCCTAGGTAGAGAAACACAATCAACCCATTCTTGTAGAAGTATAGGTAGATGGAATATCAATGAGGATGTCCCACACGACTCCACCACTTCCATGAATTCGTCTGCGACCTTGACTACCGAGCACACATGCCCTATCTCAACAAAAAAATTATGTTGATGGGGATTATAAACACCCTTGTTCATCGATATGAGTCAGAGGGTTTAATTCTTATGAGGGACATGGCTAGCTTAGACCTAGAGTATTATGTTTCTCTATTCAACTATTTCTCTCAAGGATCACCTAGGGAGACACTTCTCACCACTCTAACCACCAATTGCTTCAAAAGCCTATCCTCGGAGTAATCACGTGACACACACCCCTTGTGTAGATGAGGTAAGGGATATCTGAGTCCTCTCTAAAATGAAAAATGCACTACAACTTCCAAAAAGGGATATTATGAGGCCTCCTCTACACCACTTACAAGATCCTCATACTGAATAACATGTGGTCTATATATCTTATTCACAATCCCTAGTCGGCATCAGCCCCAAGCTTAGGAATATTATTGTTTGGGGGAATCCCCCTAAATAGCCCTAATGGCCCATGCCCCCCCCCCCCCCGCTACATTCAACCAAATACCTTAAATCTATAGAGAATGTATTTACTAATTTCTGATCAGGATCAAGTCCTCATCCACCCCATAGGCAGGCTAGGTTCACTCTTTCGGTTTCCAACACCACTAGGAGGATTCAAGGTCCAACATGCGGTGAGGAGATCCAAGAAGGGGCCCTCCCCATTATATTTATAATTAGAGTGAAGGGACTCCCCTATCTCATTCTCACCATGGTGGCCATCTCCTTATTCCTAACATCTGTCCTAGTAGAGGTCCTCCCCAAATTATCAACATTCATCTATAAGGTCCTTTCCATCCCTATGGTTTCCAAAACGGATGTCCTCTATGTGTCATAGAATATCAATGTGAAGTTCCTATTCTCATAATTTTTGGCTCAAGAGGAGGTTCTCCCATTTTAATTAATGATAATTAGAAAGGATCTCCTCCTAAAATCATTTACAGGTAGTGTGGAGGTCCTCCTTATGATAGAGGCAGCAAATATGGAGATCCACTCCATGTCATCACCAGCTCTAGCGGAGGCCCTACCAACTCTAGTGCCAATTAATGCAATGTTCATCCCCATATGTCCAAAAAAAATATAGAGGCCCTCCCCATATCCCATTATATATATTTCTAGGGACTCCTCTCACCACATCTAATCAGAGTAGAGGTCCACCCTGCTCTCAAAACATCCCATCAAAGTTCTCCCCCACTACGATGACGATTGAAATGGTGGTCCTCCTCGTATCCCACAAAAATCAAAGAGGATGTCATCTCCATGAAATAAAAATCCACAAGAAGGTAATACTCATACAAAAAAAGATCTATACCAATTTGAATCACTGAGAAATAAGAGAGAACCATCGCCACAAAAAGAATAATAGAGGAAAGTGTTATTTAAAAGAGAATTTAGTTCACTTCTCTCATTTGAATGATGAATGAGACCCATTAGTCAGTCCTTACCCAATTTATTATGCATCATAGTATAGGGTATTAGTCTCGTGTATGAGTTTTGTCTTCCCATAAGGCGATTTGAACCATATCCTTGAATCTCTTCGTATGTAAATTTAGGAGGAAGAATATTTGGATCACTTCCATGATAATTCCATAAAATCCTCCTAATTGTCTCCAGTCTCATTATCTACATCAACATCAGATCATAGAGAGTTATTGGAGGGAATTTTTGAAGAAGACAACACTCTAGAACTATCACCAAAATCTTCCAAACCCACAGATGAGGCAGTGGCCAGCATCCCATCCTACATGGACATCATGACATGGTTGGTACCACCCCGATGAGATGACTCTGTCAGCATTGGTAAGTCCACATGCGTACCATTTTCTCCCCCAACCAGTCCACCACCACAACGATCCACATTTGTTTTTTAATTTCTCAACCAACCAGATTAGTGTAATTGGAAAAGTGGAGTCAACACCCACTTGTGAATAAAAGATTTTGGGGAATATTGTCATTACTAATAATTGTCCTAAGATATTTTGGATGATCTCTACTCCCGACATTGATATTCTAGTGTCCTTTTTCTCAGGATGAGGTTTTTTTTCTTCCTCATAAACCTTAGGGACACAAAACATGATGATAACCCTTGTCAAGATTTGAATCGGCATGTTTCACTACCCATTCCATGATCCATTCCACCAGTTGATCCATGAGTTGTTGGGATAGCATTATAGGTTGAGGAGACTGTCAACACACTGGTGGTCAAGGATCCCCATCCAAATAGAAATCCCTACTAGGAAAACCCAATAGCGACCGTCACTACTCAACTCCAATCCTTCGAAATGAAATAGTTGGTGATCCAACATTATGGAAATCTATATACGACAGGGGTGGAAACATGATAGAACACCTAGAAATTAGGAATCCAACTCTATCCCTCTTTAATAGGATGGGAAACCAGTGGTAAAATTTGGACAACATTAGATCAATTTGTGGACCCATGTTGGCGACCCTATAGTAGAAAAAGTCTTCCCAGCTCTGATGTTTTGTAGACTCATTAGAAGGGATCATGTTATTCTATTACAGTTAGCTACCCATTTGATCCATCACAAGTTTGCATGATCATTTTATGATGTTTCATTATCATTTAAGCTCCACCACCCATATGAGAAGTATTTCAGAACTCTTCAAGTGCAATCAAAAGACAAATGAGTGAGACACAAACTTTTTCATGAAGGGAAAAGGCCTCGCTTATTCACTCCACATACTAATGACTTAAGAGTAGTTGTATGTGATGTGCATGGGTAATGTTAATACTGAATTTGTACCTCCCTCATCACATGGAATTTCTGTGATGGATTTCGGTATTTTTATGAGAATATAAATCCCTTAGAAGAAGTCTTAAAGCATGCTATGTAGGCACACCCATTCCCCCTACAGCTCTTGTAAGAATAGTCTCCAAGGTTGAGACTTCTTAAATCTCATAGATTTAGTCCCCTCTGATTCTGGGGTTGTTACTGGAAGATGATCATCCAAATTTATATAGGGGGGAACAACCTCATGTATATCCTCATGATCAAAATCTCCAATAATAGAGTCAGAAGGAACTACCATGTAATGTGCCACTACCACCAATGTGGGACAATATGTTTGTATCCCACTATCAGGATCTATACCATTGATAGGGACTGGCTACTAGAGTTCAATTTCTGGACATGAGAAACCAACCATATTCATTCAATGAGGATCAAGTACCTGATTATATCCATGATACATCTTATTAGGGGATTCTAAATATTATAGAAGTCATGAATACTTATTAGGATGATCCCAATGATCTCCCCGACTTCATTCCTTATCAATGGTTCTGTGGACTTACCATCAAACAATTCTATATGTTCTAGGACTGGCTCTATGACTAGGTTAATTACAATTTAGTTAGATTGGTACATTCCATGTTAATGGTAGCATGAATTTCTTTAATTTGAGGTATTTTTAGAGAAATTGAATGACATCTGGTCTCTAGCAATAGATCTTTGAAGTTTGAAGGATTTTTATCTTCCAGGGTAGTGGCTCATGCCCATGGAATTATATCAGCCCATATGTGTCATTAATATGTTCCTAAAACCGCCGAACCTCTTCCAACTATCACCTCTTCATTCATATCTCCGCATAGTACCACTAAGAAGTGAAAACACAATAGATACAATGGAAAAGAAAAATCTTCATCAATGACAAAACCATATTGCATTCATAGTGATTTCATTCCCAAAGAGATGAGAATCACCCCTAGAATCTATATAGTATTAAAATATTACATTGATGATGGCTAGAAGCAAAAAACCATAAATACAATCAAGTTTGTGGATCCCTATATGATTCGTGAGGACAGAGAGTTCCATGTTGTTACTCCTAATGTTGTTGATCGATGCCATCTTCAACAAAGCTATAGATAAGTGAATCATCTTAATTCCTTTGAATTTTAATAATGAATATCCATTTATGCTACTGATACTATATATAAGGTTCGACACAAAGCTCAGTAGGCTCTTTACTCTCATCCCTTCTTTCCGAATTCAGTTCTACCATCGTGTTTATACCCAACCAGGCAGAGCCGTTGAAACCACATGATGAACGACCAAATTCATTTGTATCTAGAAATCAGTCATCTAATATTCATATTGTATCAATTTTATGGCCCATCTAATGATAAATGGAAAATTCCTAGCACTATCTAGAGTCTGTGGGTTTGACCAACAGCACATGTCATACCTCCAACCACAAAGGAACCTCTTACAGGAAGAAATGTGCACATATCTTGGAAGAGTGATGTATTTAAGCACCATTATATCATTATCAAGGCCCTCAGTCTATCTGATTTTATATAAGAATCCATTTAAAAGGCCTTATAGAGCCCCCTCTATAATGATATTGATATTTTGGTAGCTGAGTCTTCCCACATACAATTTGACGAGTAGTAAGAATGACCATCCCTCATATATTTCTCTGTAGAATATGAATGTTTACTCATAGAGTGGAACATCTACATTCAATGTATCATTGGTCATTTCAATGGAATGGATGCTCAATAATGTCTAATAATCATAGGTTCTCAGATCAATCTCATCCTGACCCATATACTATATGTTTTAGGATTGACTAATGAAGATGTGAGTCCCTCTAACTTAAAGATTCTCATTTAGGACAAGTCTAAGAAAATGAAGTGTCCACAAATCCACCTAAATATAAATTTTTGTGCCCTGATTAAAGGAATATAATTTATGTCTTTATCACATAAAACCAAATACAATTTGATAATGTGTAGACCCTGGCTCTGTATGCAAACAATAGTTACCTACTCAATTCCCTAGTGCCTCAAGTACATTCTTAATAGTCGAGTAGGAATTATCTTAGCAGATGTTGCTCCATTTTACTCTTATGAAGCTCACAATATGGATCTAGATTAATTCCATTGTAATTACATGCATGGAATGACCAACGTGGTTAAGAACATTATCACTATAGCCAACCCATTGACATACCCAAATGATGCTTTCATCATCCTAATTCACTGGTTGGAGGACACAATGTTGGACATGGAACCGTACTTCATGAATTCTGATATGAGGGGAAGATGAGTTTCTACATACAATGAATGTCAAAATATTACATTTTACTCTAGTATAGGTTAGTAAAGTTTGATATCATAACCACTTACCCCTATAAGGTATTGATATATTCACCCCCACAGAAATAGTAGTATGCCATACCGTTTTTGTTCCGTCAAGACAGGTTGAGTCGACATAGATAGACCGATCACCACTACTTTGAAAATATCAAACATGGACACCCCCTATATCGAATTATTGACGGAATTGTGTCAATAATCATATTTAATTGGTTTGAACATTTTATAAGTCTTCAGATGAAGATTCCACCACCACCCAGTCCAACACTAGTGTTTATCTAGGGTTAGTTAACATAGAATAATTGCCTCCTGCTAATGATCCACCCTCCATGGTTGATGAAGAGGATTTTAAATATGCTCCTCCTACATTTTAAGATGGAATCTCCACCAACATTGATTAATTGGAAAAGGTTAATCTTGGTACAGTGAATGATCTAAGGCCAATTCTAATCAGTACAGCTATGCATGAAGAGTAATAGAAGTAGTATGTGGGATTCCTGAAGCAGCATCATGATGTTTTTTCCTATTTCTATGATGAGATTCATGGGTTAGAACCTTTGGTATTCATACATCATCTATTACTCCCTATAAGTCCTCACAGGTTCAAGCTGCTTCCCATGAAGATGTACCCACCTCAATGTGACAAATTAGAGACCGATGTTGATAAGATCATCAAATACAACATCATTACAGAAAGTTCAGTATCATATGAGGCTCACCAACATCATTCCCCTCAAAAATAAGATTTGATATATCAGATAATGTATCCTCTTTAAGGATCTCAACCTCCACTTCATGATTGATTATTTTCCCCTTCCAGGGATGGAATTATTGATTGATTCCACCACTAGGATCCTGGATCTCTCTTTTATGAATTGAAATTCGTGGTGTAACCATATCTTAATGGTTCATGAAGATGAGTATAACACCACCTTTAGAGTGTCACGTTGTAATTTCTTCTATTAGCTGAATCTTTATAGTCTGAAGAACATGTATTATGCACTACATCAGTAATTCAATCCATGGGATTCCATTCGAATTCTATGTTGACGATTTTGTGGTTATATCCTGCTGGCTTCCTGACCATCTCATTGATAATGTGAAATTGTATGTATTTTTCCACTATATCCATCTAAATATAAAACCATTGATGTGGTCCTTCAGTGGTACCTCAGGGATGTTTCTCATTATCATTGTTAGATACAAATGAAATTAGGTAGACCCAAAGAAGATCAAAGTTATCAACCAGATTCCACCATTGAACAACATTATTAAACATCATGGTTTTCAAGAAAACATTTCCAACATACGTCGATTAATTGTGAATTTATCTGGAATTTTTTTTAACTTTTCTACAAAAAATAAAAATGTTACTTCTACCTGTGGTATGATGTGTGATAGACTTATTTTAAAAAGATCAACGAGTTTTTACTACAGCCACAGGTTCATATTCCACCCGTCTCTAAAAATTTTCTATTCCTTTTTGTGACTTCCTTAGAATGGTCCCCTGGAAACTTTCTCTCCCCAAATAACAACAAAGGGAAATAGAACAGTTTTTTCTAACACAGTCTCCTGATACATGACACAAAGTATCGTTATTCACTTATCTAGAAGAGTGTCCTCATTCTTGATTCAGCACTGCTGAAGTTGTGACACTTCCTACAACATCAAGAGATACTTCTGGTTTCCCGAGTGGATACAAAAAATCAACCAGAAAAGAGAGCATACCATGAATGGGTTGATGAAATTCCTCCCCCATCAAATTTTTCAAGTACGACATTCCTAATAATTAATGGTTCGGGAGACCTTGAGAATCCCTTAACACCTATTGTTTCTCATTGCGATCCTATGATGGGAACCCCTCAGCAACAAGAATCATTTAAGCTCGGGTGTTTTGTATAGTCAATACAAGGGCCTGCTTTTGTTTGGTATAAAAGCATGCAATCCCGGTCAATTACCGAGTTGGAGGATATCCGCCAACGATTCCTTCTTCTATTCAGCTCAACTTATCCAAATACAATAGTTTTTTATCTTACAAATTGTAAGCAAAGGGAGAATAAAAGGGTTTCATATTTCATTTCTCTCTGGAAGGGATTAAAATATTCATTAAGCTTAGCACTCCCACAAGAATATTTGTTGCCAATCTATGTGGAAAATTTGCGTGATGAATTACGCACACCATTGATCCCTTTGAAATACACAGGAGGGTTTCAGGATGTTACATAAATCACTCAGCAGATTGACGACTCTCTTACAATGACTAAGGATAAAACTCATGTAATTCCACCAGCTCCACGAAGGAGAATGGGTAATGAAGATACTTCTATGGTTACACATAAACAAGCACATGTACCTGCTTCTACTTCAAAACCATCATCTTATAGAAGGGCTCCACCACCTGAGCGTCCACAACAGAGGTCATTTCATCAAGATGATAAAATATATCAAAGACAGAAACAATTTCAGGATCTGAAGATCATTGCTTACTCTTTCCGAAATGAACAAGTTCCTGGTTACTTCATTTTGGATCTAGAAAATAATTTGGTTCGGTTTCCAAGGCCCAAAAGTCCTAACAAGGAATGATATGAAGATCGTCCCAATTATTGAACATTTCATCTGATGTTGGGGCCTCCCATTCAAGAGTGTTTTGTCATCAAAGACCTCCTAAAAAATATGGTGGACTCAGGATAAGTTAAAATAATGTTTTCTTCAGCTTAGGTAGTATGTGTTAATGATACAAATCCAGAGGAAAAAGGTGAGTGGAAAAAATTCACAAAAAATTGCAAAAATATGATGACTGGATGGTCAAGAAAACTATCAACCGAACTTATGCCATTATACAAACGCAATTGAAGAAACCAATTGTGTCTTCTGCTATGAATTCCACAGCAGAACCCTCTTCATCAGGGGGA
The DNA here is from genome assembly GCA_963277665.1 of Viscum album. Lineage (NCBI taxonomy): Eukaryota > Viridiplantae > Streptophyta > Magnoliopsida > Santalales > Viscaceae > Viscum > Viscum album. The sequence goes on from OY728138.1 coordinate 901,284,472, forward strand.
AAATCATCGAAGAAAGAACATAATTCAAAGAAAGAGGAACAATAAAAAGAAGATGAAATCATGTCAAATCCCAAGTAGTATTTTACTCTGGAAGATTTTATGCCATCTACTTAAAATCCATGGGCACTGACCCACCAAACGGCACAACCTAAACTGGATAATCAGGCAGAGTCTTCCTCAAATGAAGAGCTTATTTTGGTTCTATTAACATGATTAATTTAATATATCCTTATGCCAGTCACAGATTTGATCATGATGAGCCTGAGTTCCCTGTATCAAAGCGGGGAATTAGAGGGAGTTCCAGAGGTCTGGGATACAGAGGAAGACATGGATATCCCAGAAACCACTAGTACAATTATACCCCTAGTAGAATTGTGTATGCAGCAAATACTCAAGGTAGATCCCTTCAACGGGCTCAACAAGAACTAGCAAATTCTTCCACGCAAGGTAGATTCAGTCCTGTTATAATTATTCTGGATGATCAGTTAGAGGTTCCATATTCTTCCTCCCAGAAAATAAATAGACCTATTAAGTCTAATCTTCTAAAGCGAGGAGTATTTCCAACTCCTACCACGATACAAGATGCATCTATTTCCAAAGCATCAACTTTTAAGGAACCTGAAAAACCACATGTTTCTGTTGGTAAACACAGAACTTTGGATCAAAAATATGATGTTATGATGCATTTGGCCCAAGTACCGACCAAGTTATCAATTTTGGACACCTTGAATTTATCAAATGATCCTCAGGAGGCACTCATTGAGGCTTTGTCAAGTCCTCAAGAGTTCAAAACTAAAATCGATATGGCTGAAGTCTACCATGTATAGAATAATCCTGCACAATTCCATACAGTGATATCTTTTACAGATGAAGATAAAGATGATGTCATGAATGGTCATATTAGACCCTTGTATTTATCTGACAAGGTCAATGGTGAGGACATCTGAAGAGCTTTCATTGATAATGGGTAAGGATTCAACCTCGTCCTCATTCGTACACTTCGTCGATTGGGCCTCACCGAATTTAATTTAACTCCTTATACATTGATGTTACAAGGATATGATAAAAATGAACAAGAACCAATGGGCGAGATTACACTCAGAACTCAGTTCGGAGAACATTTATCCAATTCAGATTTCATGGTTGTTGATCACGATACATCCATCAATGTTTTTTATAGAAGACCTTGGCTACATCAACAGGCGGTTATCCCTTCATCATACCATCAATGCCTCAAATATTGTATCAATGGTCAAATTGGGACATTGTGTGGTGATAATTCCCCATTCAAAACATGTGAGTTTCAATACATTAAGGCGGAATTCTATCACATGGAAGGGAAAGAGAAATCCAATACAAAGGAGGTCACAAAAATTAATTCTCTATATGGTTCGGAAAAGATTTTAGTAAACCCATTCACACATGTGAGTACATATTATGTGTTGCATATCATTCAAATTGGCAGGATAGACCAGAATCCAAATAATCTTATGGAAACTTCCATAATGTTAATTACGGCAATCAAACCAGACAGCATGGCAGAAATTGGTGATTCACCAAGAAATGATGAAAGCGCAAATGGAGATGTCTTCATTTCATCTGCTGAAATCCATCAAGTATATACTTCGCCAACCAGGCCATAAGAAGTTATATCAATGTCAAAGGTGAACGATGATGTTGATTCTCAATCCCTCATCTCTTATATATTACCCAATGATGACCCTTCATCATCAATAGGGTCATAAATTCAATCCCATTCTTCAAGATGTTCAAATTTTAACGTCTCTCTTAATCATGTAAATTATACATCATCATCTACTATACAAGTAGGAATAGAAGAAGTAACACATGTTTATGAAGAATATGAAGATCTCAGGATGCTCCTCCACCATTTGAAAAGGCTATCTCTACTACTCTGGATGATCTCAAAGAAATAAATCTGGGTACAAAAGAAGATCCACAACCCACTTTAATTATTGCGGCCATGACTCTTGAAGAGAAAGAAATGTATATTTTATTTTTAAAGAAAAATTGAGATATATTTTCTTGGAATTATACAGAAATGTCAGGGCTTGATCCTGATGTTGGTACAAATCATTTGGGTTTTCCAGAAGAACATCGAGGATTTACGCAATCCGCAGGAAGAACACACCCATCTTATGCTTCCAAAATAGAAGATGAATTAGATAATATTATCAAAAATAACATCTTCAGAGAAGTTAAATATCCCAAATGGTTGGCTAATATTGTCCCTGTGAAAAATAATAATGGAAAAATTAGTGTTTTCATTGATTTCAGAGATCTTATTCGGCATTGTCCTAAGGATGATTTTCCAGTTCCGATAACAAAAACAAGGTTGATGCAACAGCTGGCTATGAAGCACATTCATTCATGGATGGATATTATGGATATAATAAAATATTAATGGCTCCAGAAGATGAATAATCTACAGCCTTCAGAGCCCCTCGTTGTGTGTTTTACTATCGGGTAATTCCATTTGGCCTGAAGAAGGCGGGCGCAACATATCAAGGTGCCATGCACCGTATCTTCAAAACCTTTTTAGGGAAATTTGATGAATTTTATGTGGAATATTTAGTGGTTAAATCTAAACAACGTTCTAAACACTTGGATGATTTGGAAATCATATTCCACAAACATCGACAACATAATTTGAAGATGAACCCCTTGAAATGTGCTTTTGGGGTAACCTCATGAAAAAATTTCATCTTTGTTGTATGCCATCGTGGTATCAAAGTCGATCCTGAAAAGACAAAGTCAATCCTTGGTATGCCACCTCTTTGAAATTTGAAATAATTAAGAGGACTTCAGGGACACTTATCATATATTCAGCATTTCATCACCAATCTGGAAGGCACAAGTTTACCCTTCACCAAATTGATGAAGAAGGGAGTCACCTACTAGTGGACTGAAGAATTTCAAGAAGCATTTGATATTCTCATGAAATATCTCTTGAGTCCACCAGTATTAGTGACACCTTTTGAATGTAGACCACTTATCCTCTATGTGACAATTTTAGAGTGTTCATTGGGTTTCTTCCTTGCCTAGAAAAATGATTCTTGTAATTAAAACTACCTTTACTATCTTAGTCGGACTATGCATGAAGAAGAAACCAGATATTCAACTATTGAAAAGTGATTCCTGGTGTTAATCTTTGCAGTTCAAAAGTTGAGACACTACTTGTAACATCATGAGGTCCAATTTGTATCTCTCAATAACCCGCTCAAATTCATCCTTAGTTGTCCAATGCTTACAGGACGTCTGGCAAGGTGGGAAGTTATTTTGCAGCAATTTGATATCCAGTATGTGTCTCAAAAGGAAATAAAGGGTCTAGCTCTGGCTGATTTCCTTGATAAACATCCTTTAGTATAAGGTACATCTTCATATATTTAACTTCTTGATGAGGAAGTCTTTTATATTCAAGATATTATTCAAACATGGGAAATGTACTTTAATGGTGCTTCCAGAAGTCCAACAGGGAAGAAAATGAAAGATCCTAAATTCAACAATGTTGGGTTAGGAATTGCAATAATTTCTCCATAAAAGGAAGTGCTACCCTATTCCTTCTAATTGTTGAGATGCGGGAAAAATAATGAAGCAGAATACCAAGCTCTCATCACAGGATTGGAGTTTGCGCTTCAGGCACAAGTAAATCACGTAAATGTGAAAGGTGATTCAGACCTGGTAATAAAACAAGTAAATGAGGATTATTAAATCAGAAAAGAAGAGTTAATCACTTAGTATGATTATGTCAGAGAGTTAATGGAAAAGTTTCCTTCGGAACTGACATTTTCTCATGTCTCGCGATCACAAAATGCTCAATCTGATGCATTGGTTAATATAGCCACAGCTATAGAAGATCCAAATCGGGATAAGACAATCATCAGTATTGCCCACCGTTGTACAGTTTCACCTTATGTTCAAACCAGAACAGAGGAAATCAATGATATTAGTCCCATTCTAGAACCATTTGGTCATACTAAAGGATGGATGACACCTATCAGGGATTACCTTCAAAATGGAACACTTCCACCTGATAGAGCTGTGAAAGAACAAATCTGGCGATGTGTCGTCATTTTTACTCATTATGATATCCTAGGTAACCTAGATAAAAGTCTCTAAAAAAGTGTTTTTAATGGAATTATCTTTAGATTCATTGACAGTGAAGAGACAATGGTTTTCATAAAAGAAGTGCATGCTAGAGTCGGTGGTGCCCATCGGTCAGAACATAGACTATCTGATCCAATTCGAAGGCTTGGATACTTTTGGACTTCAATGACACAATATTGTGCTGATTTCACAATGAAGTTTCAATCATGCCAAGTACATGCTAACATCATTCATCAACCCCTAGAGTTTCTTCATACAGCTAAATACTCGTGGTCATTTTCCACATGGGGAATGGATTTAGTAGGAGCTTATCCTTCAGCTACATCCAATACGTTTAAGTACAATCTTACTACTACTGACTTCTTCTACAAATATGAATAGGAAATACCTCTCAAAGAAGTTAGTTCTAAAAGCCTTATTAACTTCATAAAGTCTAACATTATTACCAGATTTGGTGTCCCTTATACCATATTGATGGAAAATGGCACCAACTTCTGTTCATCCGAGGTAAGGAAGTTGTATCAAGAATACAACATCAAATACAACCATTCCTCTTGGTATCATGCAGTGGCTAATGGAAAAACATAATCCTTTAACAAGACTCTTTCAATCATACTGCAAAACATTGTGGATAAATTTAATAAATCATGGCCTGATAAACTCTTTCATGCTTTATGGGATTATCCGACCACCACCTGAACTGCAACACGGTCATCTCCATATTCATTGGCATATGGAACAGAAGAAGTATTACCCAGGGAGGTTCTATTACCCTCACTCAGGGTAGCCATTTGGGATCTGTCATGTACGGATGAATAATCTCAAAAGTGATTGGATGAATTAGAATGATTATATGAGAAAAGATTGTGCACCTTGTGCCACTTGAAAGTCTTTCAAAATCGAATAGAATGAGCTTTCAACAAAATAGTTTGTCTTCATTCATTCTTTCAGCGAGAATTGGAAATGGTTCTCAGAACTCCAATGATACCAGGAATGAAACCTCCCAAGCTGGAGCCAAAATGGGAAGGACCTTATTCAATACATAAGGTCTAATCCAATGGAGCTTATTCTTTAATCTCAATGGATGGAGAACTCATCACGACTCCAACCAATGCTAGATTCCTAAAGAAGTACTTTGTGTAACACAAATACCATATAGTCTAACATAATGTTAAACTATGTTGTCATTTCTGTAAGAATTTAAACTGTATATTCCCTTACGTCCAACATGACGTTAAAGTGTGACGTCCTAGCTACATGATGCTAAACTGTAATGAAGTCCCTTACATCTAACAAGATGCTAAACTGCATAATTGCTGGTCCATGCATATGACCTTAAACTATTCGCACCATCATCCAACATGATGTTAAACTATATTGTCTTTTCTATGGTCCATGCATGTGACTTTAAACTTTTTTCACTTACATCCATCACGACGTTAAATTATGTCATCCTCGCTATATGACATTAAACTATACAACCCCTCTTTTGTCATTACTGCATGACATAAAACAGCACAGTCCCCCTCTCGTCCAACATTACATTAAACTGTATTGTCCCCATCGTCTTAGCTATAGGACGATAAATTGTACAACACCCTTATTTTCCAACATTACACAAAACTATGTTCACATCCAACATGACATTAAACTATGTCTGTATATTTTTCCTATATTACATTAAACTGTACTGATCATTCGTCCTACATGATGTAAAACTGAACAAAGTATCTTAATACGTCATACATGATCTTAAATTGTATTTTGTCCCTACTACATGACACTAAACTGTGAAGCACCAATAGTCCTCACTACAGGACATTAAATTTCATAGTCTTTTCATATGTCCTACATGAAAATAAACTGTGCATTGTTTAGGTTGTTGCTACCTCTTGTTTCTCACACCGAGTATGAATCATGTGATATTATAGTAAACATCAACCATAACAACCTCTCTAAGCCTCTAACCATGTTTAAGTCCCGACACAATTATTTTGGTCGTTGTGTACAAGAAAAAATTGATTACCAATTCATTATTTAATTGAACTATGCCAACTTTGATCCTTGCCTTATAGGCTCGGTACATAGGCAACCTCTCGGATTTCAATCCCAAAACCAATCTCTTCACATCGGTTCACCTCCATCTCATGTGATTTTGATATGTGAAGCAACCCCCAAACCAATATTTTTTTACTTTGGTTCACCATCATCCTTGCTAAATGATGATAAACTATTCACACTTTTTGTCATGTATGACAATAAAATATATCATTCCTTGACACCCTCACCTAAGAGGGAATCATTATTTACATTGATCTCTAATCAAGTTATATTCCAAAGACTATGTGCATACAAGGAAATTCATGAACCTTTTATCTTAGGTCAAACCATCATTGCACTAATGTCCCCTTTCACCCCTTGACTTGTATAAACCAAATCATTACAAAGGGTATTTCAAGAACTACGTATGGCTTGATTCCCATCCTTGTGGTATATTTAGGAACGTTCGAGCATCCCTCAAATATAGCCCCAAGTCATTGGGCCTAACCAAAAATTTCACTTTCAGTCCCTTGACTGAAAAGTCCCCATGTGAAAACAATAATGTTGTATGAAAACCCTGGTCTTCATTCACATCAGGTTTATAAAACACACAATGTGTATTTCCATCATGCATTGTACAATACTCATTTTTCCTGTGTCATACTCCTAACTATAAATACTTCTAGATCTCTATAACCCTTATCATGACTTCTTGTCACAAAATGTCTGGTACCCGAGACTTCTTTTTCCTGACTATGCAGCACGTGACCATAGGTGGCCTTGCATAAAAAGTCTACATAACGGACCTATCAGCTAAAAGATGCTATTATTTGACTATGAAGGAAATTCTTTTAGGTGGCCCAGTATAATTAAACCCCCTAACGGGTTTGTTAAATAGTGGTAACTTTATTCTTTGGAGGAAAACCTCTTTTGTCCTTATTTGTCTTAATGACAATATGTAGGGATCCATAAAAATAGCCATCCTTATCATATTTATCCCATAATCTTTTTCAAGGTCTGAAGGTATTCAAGTCTATGGTTTATATTTCCCTTACCTATGTTTGGGTCAGATTATTGTAGGAGTCACATTCCTCCAATTCATTGATAATCATGATTGGAAATATCATCTCCATATTCAAGTACCTCATTCCATACAACAGACTCTGTGCTTTAGAAAATTTGATTCTCTATAAACTATCACTGGATTTTTAGTAATAGGAATGTAAAATTTTTTAGAGTTCTTTTCCCTGACTATGCAGCACGTGCCCTTAGGCGGCCTTGCATAAGTAGTCTACATAACGGACCTATCAGCCAAAAGATGCTATTATTTGACTATGCAGCCAATGCCTTTAAGCGGCCCTACATAATTCAACCCCCAAACAGGTTTGTTAAATAGTGGTAACATCATTCTTGGTAAATACTTCCTCTAATTTCTTTTAGTCCTTTTTTCATATCATTCCTCTGATTCAAAATTTCTCATGTCATAGTTTACATTTTCCCCCATACTTGAATATGGTAATATGTTTTCAGATAAATTATCAAGGAATTGAGTCAACATTAATACATTTGGTCACAGTTATTTTGACCTTAAACATTATCCTTTTTATGTCCGATGTGCACAAATTTAAACTACCCAAAAAAGGCAAGCGAACTCTGAACAAAAGTCAAGTCCCATATAACTAAACATATTCTTTGTATGATTTAGGTAATATTGAGAAATTAAAAAGATTCAATGTTTGTAGGTTTATTTTTATAATCCTAGAAAAAATCAAACTATGCTTACTAGGCCCATTGGCTTAGGGAAAAATTTAAAGCATGTATCAAAAGAAGGAATGCGCAAATGAATGAAGAGGAAATTGTTTTTCATTTGATGCACAAGAGATAGAAGGTTATCCACATATTGGATTCTCTTCACTTTTTGAGGAATAACAAAAGGCATTCAACATAACTCTACATTGGATTTACGACATCCCGAGCTTCATCAGTAGTCACATGGAATTCATTCATTCAATAGGATACAATAAGAGATGCAGTGATACTAGCTCTTCTTGGAATAATTGTAAAAGAATGTTCTTGAGTGCGGTATGAGAAAATTTTCTGCAGATCAAACCATGACTTTGTTTTTTTCCAAGAGACATAGAAGATGGGTACATGGATTTGAGAATGGAGCATTGAAATTAAAGATCCATTTATAGAGAGTAATTTTTTCAGATATTGTTTCTAATGTCATGAGAGTCTTCTCTCCATAAACAGGCAGCGGAAAACATATCAGCCGATTATTTTCCATTTTCATATCTTCAAGGAAATGGATTGGAGGAAAAATTTGAAAGTTTGCATCATTTTGGCCACTCTTGATGCACATCATAACCGAAATAGAGGGATATCATTGTGGCTGCATCTCAGGTGTATATTTCTTTGGCTCTATAACGTTGACTCCTTACAGATGTCCATGCCCATACTGAGGCAGGTAGATGCTCTATGGGAAATTAAGATGATATTTCTTCAAGTACTTGGCCAAATTTGGGAGAGCGTTGTCAAAAATATCATAGTAATTATGGACAACGATGCTCATCATGTCATCAATTCACTTTCTTACCATTTCATTAGTCGTTCCAACTCTTCTAGGAGCCATTGAATCTGTACAAAGGACGAATAATTAACTCTTAAGTGAGTTGATTTTTCATAAAATTGGTGATGAAATATGAAAAAATTGATAAGGCATTAAGGAGAAAAAGTTTAAAATTAGCGCGTAGGTGTAACTGTGTCGCGCAGGTTTTGGCACACAGGTATCACCGAGTAGGTCAAAATACCTTTACAATAGTGTGAAACGAACAGAAGCAATGAAATCGTGAAAAATCAGCAACCTGTGTGACGAAAGCAACATGCCCTATAAGAGCTCGAACTGTTCAAAGCTGGGTGCTTTGCACAAGAATGGACACATATTTATAGGCTAGGACACATCTTGTGTGCCGAATCATGTGCGCCACTCACTTTCACGCCGCTATCTACGCGCTCAAAACATGTGTGCCACCATTCATTGGTTTCCATCTTTACCTCAGAGTCACATCCTCATTCCTTTCGGATCCAACTCTGAGGGGGGAATTTTATTGACGCTCCTTTCCGTCACAGAGTCTAGAGACTAAAAAAGTGTAATAACTTTGCATTAAAAGATTCATCCTTCGAAGATACATCAAAAATTGACAATGGTATGAATAAGGATTTGGTTAAGAATGGGATGCATATGTTTCATCATGGTCGCATAGGTATTCCTGAATGCCCTATCTAATTATTTCCCAGGGTCTTCAGTAGCTTCTAAATTACCCTTGTGGGCCCCCATTTCAAGGACAAACAATCTAGAAACTCAGATTTCTGATCTCGGCAACCTAGTCTCTTATTGAAGTCTTCTGAATACTTCTAAGGTAATTTCTTACCTATAATAGAAGATCTAAAGAGGGGGAACAAGGTCTAAGTGTTGACACTCATCAACACATGTGTGCCTAAGTGTCCAGCCCTTATACCACCTGTGCGACTCCTTATCCCTTCAACAGAACCTGTGTGCCTCCCTTTCAGAAGCCTTTAGATATGATTTGACTCTTAGTTAAATAGTTTAACTTTTACCATGTCCCTTTATATTTTTATACTATATGGTTAATAAACTTATATAAACATCCAAGAGAACCTAAATAGGATCATTAATGACAAATATAATATTATTTAGGTCCTTTGGTTGATCCAATTAATTTTAGAATTTTATATCAACTAATAATATAGTATTTGTTTTAAAAACTCAATTCTGTCAATTTTGACATTATTTAATAATTTATTTTCGTAATAATCATAACAACATTATCAATTCAAAAAAATACATTGAATAAACAATAAAATTTCATATTAACTTATAAAATTCATTTATAAAATCAAAATTCTCCAATTACATTTATTTTAATATTCATAATATCATTTATTTGATTCTTTCATTAATAAGGAACATATTACATCATTATTGTGTCTTATATAAAAATATATATTTTATATCTAAAAATTGAAAATAAAATATAATGATGTATAAAATATTTTTATCTTTCTAGTGACTATTTATAGTTGAATAGATAAATTATATATCCTCGGATAATTTTTTTTACCAAAATATATTTTCTTTTGTTATTTTTGTCTTTAATTTAAATGATTTAATATAAATTGTCATTATCACACCCATCTGGCTCCATGGGGTCCCAACGTCAACCCATGTATGCCCAAGGCCTGAAACGTATCAAAAAATAGAAATAGGATAAATGTTATTGTAATTTAGTATTATTATAATATTATTTGTTTACCGGATTTACCCTTAAAGCATGGTAAATAAAATATTAACCAAATTAATTATTAATAATGTCTAAAAATAAAAGATAATTATTTATACAATTTGGACCTTCAGATTCCAAATATGGAATCCATTTTTCAAATTCAAATTCCAGCACTGGCAAAAATTAATTTAAAATTAATTCCAACTGTGAACAAAAAAATCATGTTTTTGTGAAATTATAACTCTCAAAAGATTGACACTTGTTTGTGTCCAGTTTAAATGTGAAATTACATCCAATGACCAACATTGGATAAAATGGTAAATATATAATCTAATTATAATTTAAAACAACTTAATTGGGTAATTTAGCACTATAAAGTATTTTGATTAAAAAAGTAGTTTTTAATTAAAATTTGGTATTTTTCACTATTCATTACATACTAAAAGTTTTCAAAAAAATACATAAAATTCACCCTAAGTTAATTTTGATATTCCAAATTCAAAAATTAATTCAATTTTACCAAATTAAAAACATAGAAGTTTCATTTATTAATTTGAAATTAATTCTCGTTGTCAAACCTAAAAATTGGTTTTTTTAATGTAAAAACTATCTAAAGGTTGACACTTGTTTATTTCCAGTTTAAATTTAAAATTACATACAATGAACAACATTGGATTAAATGGTAAAAATATAATCCAACTATACTTTAAAACTACTGAATTGTGTAATTTATTAATATAAATTATTTTGATTAAAAATTTTGTTTTCAGTTAAAATTTATTATTTTTCACTATTCACCCAAATATGAATGTTATCAAAAAACAAAAAAAAATATCATAACTAAATTTTAATTTCTTGATTGTAAAAAAAGTTTATTTTTTCAAATTGAATATATAAAAGTGTCAAATATTGGATATAAAAAGGTTCTCCATTAAAAGGTGGTAAAATTGTAATTTTTGAAAAATAGTTCTTTTATCTATAAAAATTAATTTTTTCTTATATTATGTCTATGAAACACATAATATGGATTTTAAAATTATATAGAGTATATAAAATTCGAAATTCAGTTTACACTATTCATAACCGCTTTTTTGAACGGCTAGTTTGGTAAGTTATGGTGCTCTTAAACTCGGTGTTGTGTGTTGCACAAGGTATTGAATTACATTGAAAATATAATGTACTATGAAATCTTGGGGTTTTAAATTTATTCATTAATCATATAGGAATTTATGAAATGGAATATAATCTTTATTATTATGTTTTAGGATTTTTTCCATTGTTGAAAATCATTTGTGAATCAATGATATTATGAAGTGTGTTTTCAAATGGATTTTTTGAAAAACTATTAAATTTGATGAATTTTATTATGTGTTGGAAAATATTAATTTCATTTATGATTAACCACTAAGTTTTTTATTTATAATTAGTTTTTACATGTATTTTTGTATTATTTCGTGGGTAAAGTCAACATAACCAAATATGATATTTGATTCAAGGAATGATTGATTTATGGATTTTTGGTATAAAAAGACCATGGTAATTATATAATGATAAATTTAGAGATACCCATCGGGAAATATAAAACATATTAATATTGAGTGAACATAAGACAAAATATTTATAGGTTTTTTTACAATACAATTTAATTATCAATAGGGAAGTATCACTATATGTTAATCTTTAAGTTGATATATCTATTATGTTACGAAGGGAGTCGTAATCAACCATTTATGAACGTGTGAACCATGAGGTTTTGGATTTGTGGTTAAGGATAATGATCTAGATTTTTTTATTTCATGGTGAAATGAGATGATGGAAAATATGAGATGAAATAGAAAATGATTGACGAAAATGTGATAAACTAAAGCGTTTTAGTTTAGAAAGATATATAAAATGAAGATAAAATCGATTTGGGATTTGATATGTTTTTCAATGAAATATTCTATACATAAAAAGTTTATTAATCATACTGTCTTTAATCAAGATTAGGGGGAAAGATTGGTTAATATTATATGGGTCTTTGAATGGGCCATCTCACTTTATGTGAGCAATGTGGATTAGTGTACAACTCTCCATTAAAAATATGCTCTTGAATCTAATGTGAGATTGAATCCTTTGAATATAACCTTTCTTTGATGATGTGAATTTGGTAATAATCATTTTTGGGATTCCTGGCCTTTTGATTTTGGACAAATTTTATAGTGACTCTGATTTAGATGATTGTTATATATCAATGCAGAATAATTTTGTTAATTAATATTTAAAGACTCTCAAAATCGAATGTCAGAACATATTTAATATCATTAAACTAATTTTAGGTGAATCTAATATATCATGAGAGTTTTATTTAATCTTCCATAAGAATTCCACATGAATTATTCGTAAAAAACAATCATTTATTGAGGATTCTTACAGGACACCTCCATTTTACTATTCTAACATACATACTCACATGTCCCATAATTTATACCTTTGAAACATCTAAGAAACCAACTTCATCATACATGATATAACAATCATTGATTTATTCGTACATGACTCATTTATTCACAAAATTAATCATATGCAGTGTGATTTCAATAATATAAAACAAACATTTCATATAAGGTTAAGAGGTCGCAAAAAATTTAACGTGGTAAATAACATTAAAGATAATTTCTTGATCACATAACATACCAAGAAACTAATCTATAAATAACAAGAAATGGTTTTTGGTTATGTGTCATAAAAAATATATACTAAATTAAATTCCAAATAATATTGCATCTAAATAAATCCTGTCAACCAAAATAAAGAACTTTTGGGAACACCACTCATGTAAAGGGAACCCTAACCAAAATAAAATATAATAAGCTATCAATACAAATTACTATCATCCATGATAATATCGTTTTTAAAATACTATATATAAAATCATTTAATTTTTTTTAATGAATAATTTTACATAATAAATGTTACAATATTAATTTTATATAAATACAAAACCTTGAAATTAAATCTAAATATATCAATGAAAAGATATAAAAGTATATTGTAAATGTTTTCTCGGTATAGGATATCTAACTATATATATTGAAACATTAAATACATTTTAGGATTTATAATATTCTATTTATTCTATAATTGTGTTTAATATTATAATAGAAATACTATATGATTTTGATAATAACTTTTTATTAGTTATGTATTGTGATAGTCATATATTTGGAATGCAGCACAGGACCCGAAAAATAGATAACTGTATTTTTTTCGATTTTAAAATTTAGAAGCATCACAAATAGTAACCACATTATAAAAACTCAATAAGAAGCTATAAAAATGTTATTTAATAATATAAATACGTGCCTCTTAAAATTATATTAATTGAGATTGTATGAAAACAAATATTATCACTTTTTGATTGTTAATTTGATAAAATTTAAATCATTTTTTGATTTACCCTGTTAATATTATATTATTAATAATTTTTCAGATTTTTATGAAATATTTTATTTTTATATGAATAGTGTTTTTTTTAAAAACATCTGGTATTTTAATATTTAAGAATATAGTAAATTTTAGAAAAAAATTCTTAAATAATATGTCTTTATATATGATAAAATTCTATGGTTCCATTTAACACCTATATTTAATATTGGATGATAATTAATATTTACTCAACAAATGTATTATATTCATTAGTGTATTAAAAAATTATCAAATTTATTTATTAAATAGTATTTCAATTTTAAATCAATTGATCCAAATTATCCAATAAATGTAACTATATTTTTATATATTATTATTATGTTACCTTAGATACTAATTAGTTACACATGAAAAAGGATAATTTTTAATGAATATTACTTTTCATAAATTTATATATTTTAATTAAAATTAAATAAATAAATTATAAAATGATACTATAATATTTTTTAACGAATATGAAAATTAAATAGAACTCATTTAATGTGTATCAATGATAAATAATATTACAAACACTCAGTGATCGAAATAAATTTGTTTCTAGAGGTATAGGTTTTTGTACAATTATATATTTTATTTTAATGATAATATTAACCTATTTAGTAATTTTTTATTTTAAATGGTTCCAAAATTTGAATTCATCCCAACAAAATAATAATGGTCTACATATTATTTTAGTTACAAAATAATGGAAATAATTATTATTTTAGTTAAACTAAAATGTGTTTATATAAAAAATCAAAGAGGGCCTGTATTTCCCCAAATTAACATAAAAGTAATAATTAATGAAACAAATATTGTTATACTATCTTACCTATATGTATTATCAAACATTGAAAATATTACTAAATTAAACTTAAATCCAACTCATTATTACACCATAAAATTATATTCCATGGAAATTTTCCTCTTCCTCACCATAAAATAGGATCACACCACCCCTTCAATACACCATTCAAATTTCAAAATTTCCTTATACCCTCCCGGAATATACACACCTTTATTTAATTTTCATTAATATGTTCATCCATTCACCTCAAATAATCATTGTTTATTAAAATTTAAGGCTGTTTCTAAGAAGACTTTCTTAGTCTCAACATTGGTATAACATATTTCAAAAACTTCTTTCATTATTCATTCCTTTATATGAAAGCTATAAACATGATATTATTATAACATCATATGATTAATAGGTTGATATTTTATTATAATAATTTCAAAAATTTATCCCAAAAAGATGGAGTATGCATTCTGTTTATATATAATCTTTCATATGAAATAATTTCAATATTTCAATATGATATATTCTTTTAGGAAAACTATACAAAATGTATTTTTAATACCACATAAAATAAAAATCTATAGAGAATTACCTCAACATGTTTTCTAATATATCAATAATCCTTTAAGACTATACATTTGATGGATTATGATTGTAAGTGCCCAAATTAATATAAGAATAAAGAGTCTTCTAATTACTTCTTGGAAATTTAAATTTAAATGATCTCCTATGATCAGACCAAATTGATTGATGCTTTCCATGATGTCCAAAAAAATCATTAATATATGGTCAGTAAATGTGATCAAAAAGTAAATATTCTCTTTTATCATGGAAAGGTGTATATTTAATTAGCCTATAAACAATAACACTTATTTTATCATTCCTTCTAGGAGAATTTAGTAATCCAATTAAAAAAATCTATAGTAAGGTCATGCCATTTCAACATAAGAATTGGTATAGGATGAAATAATCATCTTGGTTGTTTTCTCTCATCAATCATCAATTGAAAAACCAAACATATTTACATGTAATCATATATTTATTACATTATATTATACAATAAAAATGCTTATCCAAATATCTATACATATAATTATTCAAATATAGTTGGATGAAATACTCTCTTTGAAAATTTTTAAACACCATATTCAAAAATGAAGTCTTAATTTTTTTGATCATTTATGGAATTCGATTTCTTTTGAAAACATAAATCATCATGATGAGAAATTTTTATCTATTCCCAAAAATCTGGTAGGGAAGTCATTTGAAAAATGTGTAATTTAAACACTTCATAAAAAATTTCTAAATCAATTTTTACTAGAAAATTGAATATATGATCCATGTAGATCCTCATGTTGGGAATAAATCCATGACCATTCCATCTAAATGATCTTTCTACCTTATTTTCATTACCTATGCGGTAGTGTATTGAGAAATCATATTATTTGAGTAGATCAAGCCATTTTATTTATGGAAGGTAGAGTAAAAATCATTGAATTCTACACTCCCATCATCAATTATTCAAAACATTACTCACATTAAACTTTCTATATGAACATAACCCCTTTATGAGTATAATTTCATAATGATTTATCTAATCGATATGAAATGTGTACAAGTTCCTAATAATACTACATACATTGGTTATTTTTTTCTTATATTTATGATCCCGATCATTTTTTTGAGGTCATAATATGTTTTATAGGTTACTTGTTTGATTTTTAGTATATATTTTTTGTGACTTAAATTTGGTGTGTTTTGCTAAAATATAAATTTTTTTCGAAGGAGGAGACTTTATGCATGTTTGGCACATAGTTTTCCAAAACTGTGAACCCAGCCTGGAAAACCTATTAACTCAAATATTTGGGATTCTCATGGGTATCACAATTTGTATCAAACCATATTCCCCCTTGTGAATAAACAATTCAAACCCTCTAATAAGAGGCACATGGATAAGGTAGACGATATGGAATTCCGTGCACCCCTACCTAGGAAACTGTGCATGTCATTTTTATTAATAAGAAAATTACAATTAAAATCATAACCACTAATCACCACTTTGATTTGACCCAACTCGGCCCAAACCTATTATTATATGTTTTTGAGGTTCCCAGATGGATTCAATTCCTTTATGAGCTACATTTTTCATGATTTGATTCAAGGATAGATAATCTTCACCCCTATGGGTAGTAGAATCTCATCTTGATTGGATTCATATATCTCTATCATTATTATCCAATTCCTTGAAGGGATGTGTTAATCATTTGGTATTAGATATAGATCTATATTTGATGGGTCTTGATTAGTATGATCTTATTTCAAGGATTTTATTTAGGATTTCATTCTTGATCTAATGTTTTACATTTCAACATCAATTTGGGGAATTTTCATTCAGTGATCACTTATTTATATATTTATATGGGTGTTTTATCCTTAAATTACCAAATATTTATTTAAACTATAGTTAGGTGATTGTATAATTTCAATTAAATGTATATAATTTGAATTTCATAAATTCAGTTAATTAAATATTGAATAATCTAATGGGGTATTGTGATTTTTGAATTTGGAATAATTCGTTATTTAATTAATTGTGAGGATATTGAGATTGTTTAATTGGATTTATTAATTCATGTATTAATTAATGATAAATTTATTGATTATTCAATTGACTGAATTAGAATAATAAATTATTTAATTAATAATTTTTTTATATGGATTTTTGAATTGGATTGATTAACTTTTAAGTAAATTAATGATAATGGTTACGATTATTCAATTAGTTAAATTGGATTAATTAATTGGTGAATTAATTAATTAAAATTTTTATTTTTATTCAATTTATATAATTTGAATAATATATTTCTAAATTTACCATTTTCTTATTGATATTTTTTTTGTTCTAACTAAATAATGAACCAATTAATGGGAACAGTTGTGATTATTAAATGGATTGAACTAGATTAATTTATTGTTGAAGTAATTAATATATATTGTGATTGTGATGTTTTATAAGAAGGGTAATGTTAATTATCTTTTATTGACATGATACGTGTGATATTTTAGTACATGTGACATTGTGATTTATTGATATTCATGTGTGGGACATTGGCTACTGCATCAAAGGACCAAAGTGATAATTTCATTGATACATGTGATTGGGATATGGTCTGATTCAACTAATGCTCATAGTGTAAAATGTGTTTATATATGTGTGTTATACATGGTCTACTGCAACAAAATCCCATAGTTATAAATGTTTCTAGGACACAGACTACTGCTTCAAAATCCCACTTGTGTGATCCTTTGTAATATAATTTGTGGGTAAGGGACTGATAGGTCAAATACTGATGGGTTCCTAGGCATGGATAACTATACATAGAATGTTTTCATTAGAACAAGGTTCCAATTAGTTGTGGTAATGAATTGAAAAGATATGGGCACTAAAAACCCATGTTTTATAATGATTTTTTAATCGAATATGTAATAGGGTTCAAACTCTAACATGGGTCAATGATTTTTTTGAGGGTTTGGATGTCCTTTAGAAAGAAGGGGTGTTTGTGTTTATTTAAATAATATTGAAATTATATAATTGTTTACTTGTGTATTTCACTTTATTTTTTAAAGAACTATATACACTACTATTGACTTGATTTTGTTTTGGACATCATTTGTGGTGGACTACT
Organism: Viscum album; assembly: GCA_963277665.1. Lineage (NCBI taxonomy): Eukaryota > Viridiplantae > Streptophyta > Magnoliopsida > Santalales > Viscaceae > Viscum > Viscum album. The sequence goes on from OY728138.1 coordinate 901,302,876, forward strand.
TATTTGTACTAAAACCGTACTCAAGCTATCAGATCAATTTCAAAAAGCACATCATATTTTATTGATAGGATAACGAAAAGGCCTTGATGTAGATGTATAAGTTGTGATGGATCATGGATGAAGGGAACATGGCATGATTTGGGGCCCACATGGTAGTTTTTAGTGTCTTAATTAATTTTTAGTTTTTCATATTGACACATCATTGGTACATGGTATGCAATATTAATTGTTTTAGTATAGATATTTTTATGTGATGCTAGTTTAGTTTTCCTATTTTTTATATCATTGGGTTGTTGTTTTTTGTTTTTGTTTTTTTCTTTGATAAAGAGGGTATAGTATCCCGATGGTTGATATTAGAACCGCATTTCCGGTCAACAACCTCTAGCATATAGGGAGGTGTTCTTGAGGTCATGTGACCTACCTTATTCGAGCACCGGTGAATAGAACATGCATTGGGATGTTACAAAGTGGTATAAAAAGATGTTTCATTTATTTTCGTATTTTCCTAATATTTATGAAAGGCAGAACATTTAATAGGGTATGTCTGGATGTGGTTAATAGGTCTTGCACGAGAGTAGCTAACCCATGTATGAGGGTAAAATACATGTACCAAGGGTGGGATTGTTATTATTCATGTGTGTTGTTACAGATTATAAAATTTCACCTTGAGTGGTGCATTTTTAATGTGACGTGATTATGTTTTCTGATAATTGATGAGATTTTAGTCATCAACTAGTATGAAATGTGAGTTGAGTGTTCATGAATAATTCTAGGAAGTCAATCTTATATTGTGACATGCATCCTTTTAGGAAGGAAAGGAAAAACGGATTTTCAGAATGTTATTGAATTGAAATTCATCATTTATTGGGTAAGGAAGTATGAGATGAGTTCCATAAGAAAATTTCACAATTTCTGTAGTTTATTGAAAGAGAACTAGGTAAGTTTTTGAAAACATATCTATTAAGACATGATAGTTCTATTTACAACACACTCCAACATTTATCAGAGAGTGTGGACTTGGGGTAGCTGAGTTTTGTATTGAATACATCCAGAAAATGCAATACCAATTAGAAACTCTTGTTGAGATTATAATCAATAGGGAAGATCTTTTATTATGTGGTTAGGTGAAGCATTTTTTGGGACATACAGAATTGGTATTGAAAACTGGTGGATAAAGAGTGGAAGGACTTCCATGATTTGTTCCTGGAGAAATTCTATCCAGAGATGATGATACTAGAGAGGAAAGTTGAGTTAATGAGTTTGACTAAGGGGAGAATATCTTTGATATACTATGTTAGATGATTTAAATATATGAATCACTTTATTATAGTTTTGGTGGGGGATGTGCCTACTTTGGAAAAGAAAATTGAAGGTGGAATTAAATGTGACGTTATGTCCAATGTAAATATATTCAAGCTAAAAATGTTTCCAAAACTCACAAATTAGGTAATCATTTATGAGGGAAACCTGGTGGTGTCTTCTAGTTGGGTAAAATCAGTTTATGTGGGATGGTAAGAAGGTACAATTTCAAAGAAGAGAAACTGTCAATATGAGAATGTAGGTTAGGGTGATAGTAAGATGTGCACCCAAGGTAAGGGTTAGTTACACATAATATTTCCCTATATACATGTCACCAATGTAATAAAATGGGACACTTCATTAGATTGTTCCACCATCCAATTGTATATATTTGAGTCTTCTCCATATTGGGGCATCTACATAGGATCTATTATAACCCATGAATTATGGGTAGTTATAGGGTATCTAGGCAGAGCTGGATTACTGGAAAGGGATCTTCGACATCATACGTATCTAGAAGTTTTAATTATACTAGCCATGGTAAAAGAGGCAATATATGAGGTTATTCAGGAAGTATTGTATGTATTATGATAGGGGTGCAACATAGGTTTTTAGACTATATCTTGTGGAAGAGGGTAGTACAGTTCAATTCCACTCAAATTATATTTCTAAATTGTGAGGTTTGACCATCGACAATTATAGGTATTATTCTGGTTTATTCAATGCTTTCTAGTTTCATATTTTATTCTAGTTTATCTAATTCCTTTATTTATTCATGGCATTTTAATGGGTTGATCTTGTATGTGGTGTTCATTCTTGGGGTTATGATGACAGATACACCTTTTAGGGTACGATTTTTGGACATCTATATATGCATATCATGTTCTATCGTGGTTAGGGAGATCAGTTTCTATGGGATCTGTACATCCTAGATTTTTCAAGGTTTTAACTAATTTTTTGTATGGGCTAGTTACTATCATACTGATCCCACATAGATTGTAACCACTGGATAGTAAACTTTATATCTCTTAAGGGTGAAAGGTATATTCAACATGTAGAGTGGTATATAAAGGGAGGTTGTGTAGGGCGAGTTCTACAATCAGGGGATATCACCATGAATGTTTCTAGTACATTGCTGGATGATGGAAGTGAAAATCATGATGTCATTTCACATATAGTGGATAGGTTGTTGGTCTTGTTTCATGAGGACTTATTAGGGATTCCACCTGAGAGAGATGTGGAATGTTCCATTGAGCTCATGCTAGTGGCTGAGCCATTTTCTAATCCACCATACAGAATGGGACCAACAGAGCTTCCGGGTCTCATGACATTTTTGGAAGAGTTGAAGGATAATTGGTTTATCTATTACAGTATGTCACAATTAGTTTCTCGAGTATTGCATTCAATGAAGGAATAATAGACTCTATGTTTATGTGTTGATTACCGAATGTTGAACCATATGACTATGAAGAACCTTAATCATCATACATTGATCAATTTCATGTTTTACTAGTTTATAGGATTTTTTATTTTCAACCAGATCTAACTAAGATCAGGGTATCATTAGTTGAGGGTTTTACCTTTTAATATACTTCTGAAAACATTTAGATGATGGTATGGCCATTATAAGTTCCTCATAATATTGTTTGGGATGATGAAAGATGGATTAGTGTTTATGGGCCTGATGAATAAAATAGTCATTCCATACTGATATTAATTTATAAAATTTTTCATGGATGAAATTTAGGTGTACTCCATGACTCATGGAAATCATTCCCAACAACTTAAAATAATCTCAGGTACACTAAGAGAATATCATCTATACACAAATCTATGTAGCTGTCAGTTATTGGTTAATCAGGTGAACTTCATTGTTTACATTATCTGAGAAAAGGGTCTATCAGTGAACCCAAATAGGGTTCACACAAAAAAAAATTTGGGATAAAATGATGAAATTTTTTAATATCTATATATTTCTCTGATTGGTTGAATATTATCCTTGGTTCATCGAGATATTATCCCAATTGGAAGCACAACTTTCGGTCATGAAAATGAAGGGGTAATGTTTGAAAACATATCAGAATGTCTGAATTCCTTCTAGTTATTGAAAAAAAACATTTGACATCATCAAAAATCACGATCCTACTCAATCTGAGTGAGTAGTATACCATAATTTTGTTTCCTTTTGCGATTAGACATGGATTAGTGGTGATGCAGGGAGGTCAAGTAGTGTCATATGGGTGTTCAAAATTAACACCCCAGAAGTGGAACTACTCTATGCATGACCTCGTGTTGGAAGTAGTTTTTTATGCTTTGAATTGTTGGATATATTTTCTATTTGTAGAAATGTTTACAATCTATACTGATAAAAAGAGCTTAAATAATTTCATTTCACATTGATATTTGAATATTTAGTGGCATAGGTTAGTTGAGTATAAAGATCCGTTTAATTTTGATCTAGAATATAGATCCGAAAATGGTAATAGTGTTTTCGAAACATTAAGAAGGAAAAAATCTATCTTAGGTAGTTAAGGGTTCTATTGAAAAATGGAAGATCGTGACCTTACTGGTTGATATGCATGTTGTTGTTCAAGATATTCAATAGAAGAAGAATCTTGTGTCAGTTTCTATGGATTCTACACTCTTGACACGGATCAAGTATTGGTAGTATGAAAATCCATAAGTTTTTTTCATATTGGAATGCCTTGATGGTGTGGAGTCACGTTCAGATTGGATTAGAGATGGTGATGAGATAATATATGTCATGAATTAGTTTGTTGTTCATATGAGTATGAAATGGGAGAAGATGTGTGAATTTCATCCCTCAAAGTGGATGTTTTATAAGTGTGTGAGAAAAATGTATCATGACCTATAAGGAAATTTTTGGTAGTCGAGCATCATAAAGGAAAAAACAGTGTTTGTGAAACAATGTTACACCTATAGACAAGTGATATGTGACCATCATAAACCTAGTGATTTAATAATGTTTTTCCCATTTCATAATGGAATATAGATGACGAGAAGAAGGATTTTTTATTTTGACGCCTGATTATTCCGTAAAAGAATGATTCACATTACATGATCATTGGATGAATGATGAATGTGTCACATTTAATGTCCATATGGGTGAAATTCTTAGTGGATTAGTTTGGAGACATGAATATTAATTATATATCCTCTCTTAATAGGGTTCGATGTACTATAATTTTTGTCTATGATTTATCCTCTACTTCATGCCTCTTGAAGGTTCTATTTAGTATGTATTTCCAACCACAAACAGAGGGGTAGTCAGAGTGTACTATATGAGGTTTTGATTATATGTTGTGATCATGTGTAATATAATTTTGTGGGTCCAACAAGAGGGACCTAAAATTGGTGGAGTTTCCCTATAAAAACTCTTATTTAGAAACTATACAAATTTCACTATATTATTATCTATAGGATGGATCATGCAGAACAAATCTATGCTAAATAGATGTATGCAAGTGAGATATATTAGGACCGGGTATTGTGCATGAGACATTAGGATATGTTTACTTTATTTGGAAACCTATGGCTGCAGCTCTGAGTAGATAGTTCTCATTTGATTTTAGTTTTCAAATACCCCGAGAGACTATGAGGGATATCATGTATTCCTTTAGGTTTCACCTATATTGGGTCACCAAAACATACGTTGACGGTGAATGTTAGTGCACAGGGTTGTTGGAAAACGTGATATTGTGGAGAGAATCAAGATGGTGGAATATTGATTAGGTCATGCAAAAAGGTATATTGGTTTAATTGATGTTTTCTAGGTGCCACAACTTGGGTGGTATCACCCTAACCCTTATCAGGTGATCAATATGGACGATGTTCTGCTTGAGATTGATGAAACCTTTGAGGAGAATCTAATATGTTTATTGGATCATAGTTAAAATGTTTAATAGGAAAATTCATCATCATTATTTCATTTATTATGGAATCATGGGTGAGTATATGAGGAAAAATGGGAGAGAGGCCATGATATGTGGGCCTAGTGTCCTGATATTTATACCTCCAAATTGTAGAGATGCTTAGAAGTATTCTCAATTGGGAATCTATTATAATTTTGTGAGACTAAAAGATACTAACCTTTTCTATTGTTATATATCAATTATTTATAGGTATTTCATTTTATTTTTTTTATATCATGTTTGGGTCATAACAGGGGAATTTTTTTGTGAAAATTAGACGTTTTTGGAAGTCAGAGAGGTTGTGTACAGTTGGCGCATTGCTTTCCCAAACTGGGTGCCTAGAACATCAAACCATGAAAACCGAAACATAGGGGGTTCCCATGGTTGGTTTATGGTTTTTCAATCCAGGTTACCTATTAGAAGAAATTGTATACCCCCAATAATATTATCACAATTAAGGTGAATTGTTTGAAAAAAAACGTGCCCCTTCCCAAGATACTACTAACACTGTTTTAATTAACTTAAACAAATATTTTAAAATTATAAACAACTCGTATATCACCAAAATTAAACCTGACAAAGACCTAAATTATTTCATTACTTTTTTGGTGGCTCTTGTAAAGAGTTAAATTTCTTATGTCTACTAATTTTTTGAATCAAAATCTGAATTTATGATTTTCACCCCTCCTGGTATGAATATATCACACTGATTGATTTCCCATCCCTATATCTTTCTTTTTCGATACATTCAATGAATATTTTCCCTTGTTGGTATTAGTTTTAGATCCCGAATTGATAGATATCGATCTATTTGATCTTGTTTCTATTATTTGATTCAATATATCATTCTTCGTCATTGGTTTGACCGTTCTGTTTCAATTTGGGGGATTTTGGTTGGGCGACCACTCATCAATGATATGAGGTAGCTGGTATATTATTCAAATCCCAAAGATAAGATTCAAATTATGTTATTTTAATTGAAGAATTTATATATTATTTTAGAAATTTTTTCAAGGAAATTTAATTAAATAATTTTTGACATAATCAATGGGATATTCATATTGTGGAATTTCAAATAATTAATTGTTAAATTAATTAATAGGATATTGAATATGTTGAATTGGATTAATTAATTATTTAATTAATTAATGAGAATTGTTATGATTATTAAATTTATTAAATTGGAAAAATTCTTTGATTTATTATTTATTTGTATATTTAGATTATGGAATTGGATTAAATAATTTTTTAATTAATTTATGGGAACTATTTTTATTATTCAATTAGTTGGATTGAATTAATAACTTGGTAAATTAATTAACTAAAATTTCATTATTATTAAATAGATTAATTTTGAATAATAAAATTTTTAATAAATTATTACAATATTTCGATTTGTGATTGGATTAATTTTTTATTAACTTATTTAATATGAACTATGCCGATTTATTAATTGATTAGATTGGATTAATTAATTTTTGAAGTAATTAATTGATTTTGTGACTGTAATGTATGATAAGAATGTTAATTTTTATTAAACTTGATTTATGTGATATATGTGATATTTTGATTCATGTGATATTGTGGTTGGTTTCTATTAGTATGTGGGACATGGTTTGGTGCCTCAAAATTTCATTATGATAAATTGATTGAAAAATGTGGGTGGAAGATGATCTGTACATAAAAATACCATAGTGATAAATTTATTGATATACATGTGTGGGACATGGTCTTCTACATCATAATCATTTGGTGTTAAATAAGTGTGGGGCATGTACTACTTCTGGAAAAATCCACAAGTTGGACAAGATTGATAAACGAGTTTTGGGATAGAGAATTATTCTTCAAACAACCATACGTTCCTAGGCATGGCAACCTAGATCCCAAATGTGTCCATTGGAATATGGTTACAACTTTCCATGATAATGAATTGAAATGAAATAGATAATGAAATCCAATGTGTTATAATGAATCTGGAATTGAATATGTGATTTGGTTTTGACTCTAGAATGAGAAGATGTATGTTTTCAGAGTTTGGGATTCCACTGGACCCGAAGGGTTTATTTAGTTAATTAAAAAATTTTGAAATGTTATAACTGCTTACTTTTGGATTTTACTTTATACTTTATTCAAATATATAGAATGTAAATAACTAGAAATTATTTTATATTTCATTGGTGGTGGCATACTGAGTTTCACTCTCACCATACATGTGCTGCCAGATCGGTACCCAAATAGACAACATGTTTTATGATAGGATAAGGGAAATTTATTCGTTTTGATGGAATATTTTGTAGGGATAATATACAATGTACCCTTACATGATTTAGGTCCTGATTGGGTGTTTTCATATTCTATTCATTTTAGATTTTTCATATTTACACTTGAACCATACTTGATATGTCATATCTAAATTTTTAGTTTTGATATTTTATTTCATGTATAAGGGAATCATGTGATACTGCTTTTGTTTTCTTATTGGATAAATCATTTCATTGTTATTTATTTATTACCTATGTGGTCTTGATTTGTTAGTAGGTTTAGAATCTAGATGATCGATATTACACCATCATTGTTAGTGGGAAGCCTATGGCATACGAGGATGTTAGCTTATGGTCATGGGACCAAACAACTCATGGAATCAATGTGTGGTACTAGGTTTGGGAGGATAAGGTGAATTCCATTCTTTTAAAACCATTGTCTCAATAGGATCTACTAATATTTCTCCCATGGAGAAAATATTTCATATAATTGATACATTATAAATATATAATTTACACTTGCTAAATTCCCAATATAAAAATTTTTCTAAGTCAATATAATTATATGTTTATGATTCTCATTTTCCACATAGATTTTACAATACACCAAGCTATCTTCAATAAATACCAGAACAAAATTAACAAGATATACCTTATATTATCATTTCAGCAAATCCATGAAAAAAGAGGGATTATTATTCAATAAAAATATTATTATTGTAGACTGATATTTTCCTTACAATGTAAGAATTATTTTATTTAGAATATATTCCTTTTTTAGAATAAATTTATGATACTTATAGAAAATGTTAATCACATTAAAATAATAACCTCTCTGAAGTATTTCAAATAAGTCATTAATTCAAGGTAGAATATTTTTGTTCTATATCATAATAAAATTAATTTCAATCTAATAAATTCAAAACAACATATATCTATATTTCATCAAAAAGAAAATAAAATATGATCACTATGGAGAGACATTGAGGTATATAAATCCCTTAACAAACAACACCACTAGTAGTCTCCTTAACTATACTAATTCCACTTTGGCCATTCTATTTAGTGTCCTTGAAATATGTCTTGCATCACTGAATAATTTATTATAAAACTGAAATTCATGATTAGGTTGAAGATTCGGTAATTCATCAAGAAATATATCAACATTTTCCTATATAATTCCTACATCTTAAATTTTATAATGAAATTTTATATTCCTAGATTGTGTATTTTCTTCTTACCTAATGATACATTTTATAAGTGTTGTTGGAGATTGTATTAGACATGAATCAGATGATGAAGTATTCCATCTAAAGGCAAGGAATTCCATATCATCATCACCTATATTATTTTACTTCCCATGTAATAATTTTTATCATATAATTTTGAATGTTTATCTGTTCCATGTATGATAAAAAATAAATTAATTTTATAATATTGAATTCATAAAATAGGGAATGTTTATGATTCATAATTTGAAATGACCAAAACATCATTAATTTTATATGAATTCCAATTGGATTCCTAACTGATAACTCATTTTTAATGTTCTGGAGAAATTTACAATATTCCCAGAAAACATGCACGATATAAACTAGTAAACATATGAAAAATAAACTAATGAATTTTATATAATTGTGGATATTATAACTGTACATTCAACCAAATCATTAGGAAAATTGACCTCATCTGTCGTGATTTCAAAAGCTTTCTCTTCCCCCCTTTCGCTTTTCTGAGGAAATTTCCCATGATGTGTAGGGAAAACAATATGCAAGGATTCTCTCTCCCTAGAGAAGATATAATATCCTAATACATTTATACATAGAGAATACCTGTTTTAGGGGAATAATAGTATAATATGTTAAAGAGATCTAAAGGTTTAGGGTCAATGGTTATTAGATACCCAATCATATTATTTTGTAAAATATATTAAATATCTCTCATAGATATTCTCACACTTAGTTCTGTCTATAATAATATGTACAAAAAACATTATTCATATCCTAGGGAAAAGAAACCTCGAGAAGGGGCAATCATAAATTCATAGTAAGGGTAAACAAGATTGATATCTCTAAAACAATGAGAATAAGGATATTAAAACAATAAAAGAACAATTAAAATTCATACATTGTATTTCATATACCAAATATTGAGTCATGGAATTAATCATGGTGGTATATATGACATAAATATGAATTTAACATGATCAATGAGAAAATAAAATTGGCACAAAACATGGTATCATGGAATGAACATAAGAAGAATAAATCATTTCATTACTACTCATGGATCTTTTACACGAATGTCATATATTAATGGGATCAATACCCATAGAATAATATTATTCAAGGCTCACTTCCAAGACTATCATTGTGGAAAAAGACCCTAACTGAATTAAGTTCACTCCACATTTCAATTTTTTCTCTTTTGTGAGATAATAATAATTTTAATATGAAACATAATGAGATATAGGTCTCACCTTACACATAATGCAAATAATTAAATATGTATTCCCCAATTATATAAATCATTCACCATCTCCAAATACATAAAAATATAGTTTTATAAAAATTTCATCAGAACATAACCCAATGAAAATAATCTGAATTCATAAAAACCATGTCATCATAGGAAAAAAACATTATGAGAATGAATAAGAATATTATTATTGGATCACACCCCAGAAAAATATTAGTATCTTCAAAAAATTTAGTCTTGATTTTAATTTAATGATAACTTGAAAGAATTCTTGAGGGAAATATATTTTTCATTTTGAAAGAATTTTAATAAAACATGAAATTAAATATAATTTTTTTGAAAATAAAATTTCTATAATGTAAAAAATAATTTATTAATTATGTCTCCATTAAATTGAGTTAATATTATCATTCTATATAATATATAATACATTCCATTGATATTTTTTTTTCAGAAAATTTACAAATTATCTTGTTTAGTAAATGAAAACAATAATCTTTTCAAGCAGTTTTCTAGAAATTTTAAAATGGGAAAATATGACCTCATGTAAATGTAGGAACATATTAAAATCCTTTTTGAAAACCATTTTTAGAAAACATGGACATGGAAGATAAACATTCAATGTAGATTCCTATACACAAACAATCCCAAATAATGATGTGATTGTGATATAAACCCACACCACATTATAATCATCCAAATCATATGTCGCATGAGAGAAATAATGTTATAAGATTTTGTAAATACCATAATATTCAAGATAATACTCTTAAAATCCATTCATATATTTCATAGACATTTCCCAATAAATTAGTTTATAAGGCTCATGTCCCACTAAAATAATTTTTTGCAAAAAATCTTTTACCTCTTGTCATGAATTTATTTTTTCACATTGAATACTCATTTATAAAAAATGATAATTTATTATAAATATATTCTATATCCATAAAATCATGTATTATTTTTTTATTATATCTTATCATCTGTTCTTTAATAATTTGATATTAAATTCAATGTTTTGAGTGATAATAGTTTCCTTTCCCAAGAAAGTTTCAGTTTTTTTGCTGGTCCTAATCCTTTTATCAAAGTACCAATAATTATTGAATTTTAATTATTGTTTAAAAAATATATACAATAATTTTATGAACATTTTTAATAATTCAGAAAAACATTATATTTAAAAATCAATTAAATCATTTTTGGAGATGGTAGGATGTTTTTATAGATGTGTGATATTATCTCTTCTTGTTCGATGGGAATGAAAATTTATACCTCCATTTTTATAATCATAATAAAATTACACATTATTTAGGATATTTTAGTTATTAATTTTTAAAAATAATCACATATTATTAGATTACAAGGAAGAGTAGAAAAATAATGTGATCAGTTAGAGAGATTACCACTACTTCGAAATTACTCCTTCAGATATCCTCTAAGGGGCTCTAGTGATGGTATTTTATGATGTCCTGCACCACTAATATGAGTATATAGAAGTTACTAAAAAAAAATTAACATTCTATAGTTGACATATGAGAATAAATTTGATGTTAATAAGTGAAGGAGGATGTTCTATTTTATAATTCAGGTGAGGGGTACTTCTATAATAGCTAAAATTATAAATATAAAACAAATTCCTTTTCTATAATAATACCCCAAAATGGAAATGGATTCTGAGATAACACAATTTAATGAGTTAATATCACAAAATAATAAAATTTAGACATATTTTAGAACTATTTTTACCTTTTCATTTTGATTAATTATTAGTTAACCTATTTTCATTTTATCTATGGGATGAAATTTTTCAATATTAAAAGGTTGTATTTTTTAGATATATTTTGTAAATTGGACCATAATTGTAAAAACATATTATATTTTATACCATAATATATCCTATATATCTACATGTATTAATTATTTTATTTTTAATTAAACGAATAAAATATGATTTTAATAAAATATCATTACTATCAAATTTAACGCGATTTGATACATTGAATTTAAGAAAATTAATATAAAACATTATCTTTGAGAAAGATATATCAATACACCTATAATATTTTATAAGAATATATATTGTTAGTATATCACGTCAATTAATTTGAATTTTATTTTTTTAATATTTATATTATCATTTATATTATTATTTTTATTAATTGTGTAATTATTGTATCATTGTTGTGTAAGAATTTAAGGTAATTATTTCATCACTAATAATTTACACTAAAATAACCACATGTATATTAATCTTCTATATTTCACAAAAATATTTATAGTCAATAATATAATCTCGATAACCCCATATTAAAATTTTTATATTATTTAAAACATCAATATGAAATCATTGAATTTTTATTAAATAAAATAATATAAAAATCGCAATATCCTCAAAGTGGTCCAAAATTCATAAATAGATTTATATATTTACAATATGTTTATAATGTTAAAAATTTAAACTTATATTTGTTCATAACCTATTTTTTCCCTTGTGGAAAAAGAACAGATGTTTATGATAAAGAGAGTTAAATTTTGTGGCTTTCTTCGATTTAAAGATAATATAAGTTATGTTCATAATAAATTATTCATTAAAAATATAATTTAAAACCTTAGATATTAAGGGTATAATTAAAATAATATTAACTATCTAGTAACGAAGATTATTTCCATATCACTTATTTATAATCCACTTTAAAATGTTTTACAATTTACAGAGGCAATAAATTTTAACCCAATTACTATTTATTTTGAGAAAAAACATGTGAATTGTTTTCTAATGTTAGACCTACCGATTCCAAATATTAGATCCATTTTATAAAATTTTAAATATGGAACTTTATTAATTTAATCTAATTTAAAATCAACCAAACACAAAGATAACCAGTTTTTCCATAAATAATCCCCTTTAAAATATAAAACGTTTTTATGGTGAATTCAAGTATAAACCCACATAAACCAATAATAGAATTATTATATATCTATATTATCTCATTAAAATACAAAAATAACCCAACTAATAATTTTACCTTGTAAAAGTATTTAAAAAATTTCAATTTTCAATAAAATTCATATTTTCACTATTCATTGAAAATTAAATGTTTTTAAAAAATTATCAAAAACACATTTTTAGAAAATTGTGAAATTTTGATTTCAAAAATGGAATTAATTTTTCCACATAAATTTTAAAAAAATTATATAAATTAATATTCACTCATTAAAATAATAATAACAAAATTTTAAAGAAAACATATCTTTTGATGAAAAAAAGAGACCTACAAAAAGTGTCCTCTCATATTTATATGGGATTACCAATACATTAATAATGAGTTGAACAATTATATGTATTTAATTATTTTTTTATTCATATCTATTCCCACTAATTTAATTTTTTTGTTCTAACAGATATATAATATTTCATCATTTTTCAAAATATGCGAATGCATACAATAGAAGCTATCAAAGAAATTAAAATATTTAAAAATACATTGCATAAATATAAATAGGTTTTACGTTATACCCCACATAAAATTAATTTCAACCTAAAAATTCTTCTTAGTCATAAATTATTTAATATTTTAAAATTCATTCATAGAAACACATATCATAAAAATGAATAATAAAACATGCCTTGAAAAGGGAATATTGGAATCATAAACGTTACTTGAACTAATTCATAACTAGGCTTCCACAAAGGAAAAACATTAAAAAATGTATTTGTAAGGGAAACATAATTCCCCATAAATGATAGATATTGATATATAACATTTCCAAGATATGGTTAATGACTGCAACACCATGGAACAAATAGGTCTAAAAAGGTCACAGATATATCATAAATGATGACAATTAGGCAATTTGTTTTCAAAATAATTTCCAAAGATATAATTAAATAATATCATTTCATAAGTACAATCATGATCTTTGTTTATTTCTTGATCAATTAATAAATTACCCCTTACTCCATTAAATGAAGGTGAAATTGTAATTCTTAAACAATGAGTGGATTATAATATTCATAATAGGATGTTTATTCATTTATTCTATCTATAGTTGTCATCGTAACAAAATCGTTTGTACAATATATCCAATAAGAATAAGTAATCATATAGGTAATTAATAGATTAATCACTAAAACCTTTTAAAAAATCCTCTTATGTAAGTAAAAAAATTCTTACCCTTATGATCCGTCCAAAATAATACAATCTAAAATATTTTGTATAAGGTCCTTAAATAGACAAAGCATGTTTATCATTAATCTCCCAAATAACATCTTGACTTCATAACTGTCACATTCCAAAAATCATAAGACCAATATTATGTATTATCTTTTATCATGGTTTTCGGCACTAAAATACGTGCATCTAATGAAATCGAGAAGGTCTCTACTAGTATGACGATGATTCGAGATTAACTAGCGCCATAATTCATCGAAGGAGTCTCCCACATGAAGCTCCTTTATGAAGTCCCCTAGCCACCACAAGCATGTGGAGAAGACTATTGATACTATAAAAAGTCGAACAAGCCCTATGGTCGAGCAAGAATCTTTTATAGAGGCTCAATGAGTCCAAAAGAGCACGCCTCCCCCCCCCTCACGACACATTTTCACTTTGTGGAGCACTTCCCTGCATCATGATGCCCAATTTATTATAAATACCTATCTCTCCCACCTAAAAGGAATAATTACCAAGACTATTCAACTTCATATCCCAATTTCACGAAGCTCCCGAGCACCGTGAACTACATATAAAATAGATCACCCAAGGTACATGATCATCGCAACATATTCATTCCATTGTACCTAATTTCCCCTAAGTATGGTTTGGATGCCTTTCACAAATTTCCATGACATTCATGAAGGAAGGATCCTCATTGGGTCAATTGATAAGTCATGGAGTATTAATCCTTCTCAAATCATACTTCTATTGAGATGGGACTCCATGGTCAAGGAATGGTCTCCATCTTCATAAGGCATTTTCCTTCACGATCCCCCTTCCATTACAAAGAATCCAATAGTCACAAATCTCTTCTTAGCAAGGCCATTTTCATCACAAGGACATATTTCGTGGTCCCTTTGGGCTTGTACATAGTGGTTTTTTAGCCCGTCAAGGGATATCCCTTACTAGGATTCCCTAACCTTTTTATTTAGGCATAATAATGATAATGGGATTTTCTTTATTACATAGACACACAAATGTGGACCCTATGACTGACCACTCATCTGCATCACCCCCATTCGACATTTTTAATGCCTTCCCATCCCAAAGACTGGGTGTATATCAGTTTTGTAAGTACAAGGGGTGAGGAAAGAGTCCTCTTTGTCTGAGTTACATGACATTAAAATTTGAAGCCCAGTAATCCTCAACACATGGTTTAAAAATGTATCATCACCTTGAGAAATTCACATGGGTATCTCCAACTCTTTCATTTTTCTTTCCCACTCATATCCATAATAGTGAGATCATCCTCAACCTCCTCATAAATAATGAGATCCTTCTTTCATTGAATTATATCGTCCTTGCAAAACTCTCCTAGAGTAAGACACAATATTCACATCCATAGGCCACCTCATTGCATAAGCTCGGCCACACCTCTCATGGATGCACATTTTGTGTCACGATCATCAGTATTACTCCTACCTTTTGTTTCACACACTGAGCATGACTCACACAGTCTTAGAGATTAATACTGATTGTGACTCCATTATTTAGTCTTCTAACCATGCTTATTCCCCATAACCCTTCCAAACTACAAATGTTTTTATCCTTGTCTTTTAAAAAAGGTACGTTAGAAGCCTCCAAGAGGTATAATATCAACAAATGATAAACTCTGGTGCTCCTTTATAGGGATGTACCCTCGTGATTTGAAATATTCCCTTTTTTGGACACATCTTCTTGATTAACCTCTCTATGGTGCTTGAACAATATTTCATTACGTCACTCATCACCTCACCCTTATCCCAATGAGGTCACTCTATCCTTCTCCAACTATTTTTTGATGAAAACCAAATGTAAACCTCATCATGTTAAAGGGAAACTAGCCATGTGTGATCCTTGATTCTATATTGAATAGTGTGGAATTGATACATGTATCTTAAAAAGGTACATAAGATGCCTCCATGATGTTTATTTCCATCATTGATTCACATCGTCGCCTTTTAATCTAGTCACTATGTCTTGGGAGGATCATGCCTCATCCTGGAGGTTACACTTCCTTCATGTCCCCATCCATGTGATCTATTCACATGAGTCACCACATTAGGTTTCTCAGCAACCCACTCCCAAACTATGTGGAATTTGGTTCCCAGCAACTAGGATACGTAGTAACCCTCATCAAGGTTCAATACCATCACCATTTATACTCTATCCATTCCATCAACACTTCATCCTTATCCGTGTTGATTCTTACAAGGGCCTCCACATCTCAGTGAGATCATTCCATTAACATCACCACTAATTTAATAATCACCCACACAACTAACCATGCATAATCCCCAGACATGACACATAATCTAACCATGTTAAATCATTTTTTAATGGAATCTATCCATGTTTAATCACCACATAACCACATTGAACTATGTATGTTTTGACCCCTTTCTTCTAAAAATGGTTTGTAAGAATCATATATGAGTTCTAATCTGAGCTAATTGTTAAACTTGGTTCTACCCTCTATGGGGTTTACCCCCTTGGTCGACACTAATTGGTGTCTAAGTTAGCCTTCATGTTGTGAAATCATTTCTTTAAGAGATGCACCACTTTGGGTTTTCCTCATTGGGAATTTTGATCGATCAATCTGGAAACAATGCTTCTTCTATCATAAGGATGTACCCATTCAAGGTGTGAGACAATCCCATTATGGGAAATGCTATCCAATGTTTCTCCTTATTAGGTGTTCTAATTCGTCCATCAGGTAAAAATTCTAGAAGATCCCACCTAGGGATACACTTATCTAATCTACCTAGCCAAATTTTCAAATCATCCAATTCCATCATTTGTAGAAATTAATCATGCAAACTACCTTGTGTTACACATTGGATACACTATAAAACCCTTAGAATACATTAATCCAAAATAGGACACCCACTAATTTCCCTAGGATTCCTCATGTTCCATTTCATTGAGAATCCCTCTCTAAAAATAATATAATATCTTCAATGTTCCGTCATCCATACATGCCAGTGTTTCCAAACACAACAACTCTTCTAACCAAACTCTTTTTTTTCTGAGTTTACCACATGGAATGTCTAGATAGAAGTAGTGTAATTAACTATTATCAATGAAGATATTGATCCAAGAAAAAGTTTCAAAAACAATATTTTAATCTATGAGGGAGACCTATACATGGTAACAATTTTCGAGGAGTAATCCACAAAATGAGGGGGTAGTATCCCATCATCCCATTTTGATCAAGGATAAGTCCGAATTGAATAATTTATGATTGTTTTCTAAATTTGGAAAGTGGGAATGAGGGGTAAAATTTAATCTATTAATGAATGAATGACGCCTTTTGAGCTAACATGTACAAGTGAAATCATTGGAAAAAATGGTAAACCCTAGGTGAACACTTCTCCTCAATATGGGACTAGTGGAGTTTGAGACATCAAAAAATGTTTTTCACCGAATCCATCTATGCAAAATCAGGTCCCACCAAGAAAATAGTTGTTATAGAATAAAACTCATTAATGTTTGGGATATCTAATTTTTTTGATTATAGTTAGTGAGATCCTCAGCATTGATCACTCTGAGGTAATGGATGAGTGGTCATTTCTGGGGAATTGGGTATTTTACTCCTTGTATCTTTATTGAATACTAAATATTTCTAATTTATAGGACCCCATCTAGAGAAACACAATCAACCCATTCCCATAGAAGTATAGGTAGATGTAATATCAATGAGGATATCCCACACAACTCCACCACTTCCATGAATTCATCTACGATGTTGACTACCAAGCACACATGCCCTATCTCTCCCAAAAAAATTGTGTTGATGGGGATGATAAACACCCTTGTTCATCGATATGAGTCAGAGGGGTTAATTATTATGAGGGACATGGATATCTTTGACCTAGAGTATTATTTTTCTCTCTTTCACTATTTCTCCCAAGGATCACCTTGGGAGACACTGCTCACCACTCTAACCACCAATTACTTCAGAAGCCTTTCCCCGGAGTGATCACGTGACTCACACCCCTTATGTAGATGAGGTAAGGGTTATCTGAGTCATCTCCAAAATGAAAAATGCACTACAACTTCCAAAAAGGGATCATATAAGGCCTCCTCAACACCACTAACAAGATCCTCATGATGAAGAACATGTGGTCTATACAGCTTCTCCACCATCCCTAATCGGTATTGGCCCCAAGCTTAGGAATATGATTGTTTGGGGGAATCATCCTAAATAGACCTAATGGCCCATGCCCCCCCCCCCCCCCCCCGATGCATTCAACCAAATACCTTAAACTATAGAGAATGTATTTACTAATGTCTGACCAGGATCAAGTCCTAATCCACCCCATAGGCAGGCTAGGTTCACTCTTTCGATTTCCAACACTGCTAGCAGGCTTCAAGGTCCAAAATGCGTGGATGAGATCCAAGAAGGGGCCCTCCCCATTCTATTTTTAATTAGAGTGGAGGGACTCCGCTATCTCAGTCTCATCATGGTGGCCATCTTCTTATTCATAACATATTTCCTAGTAGAGTTCCCCCTGAAATTATCAACATTCGGCCATAAGGTCGTGGCTATCCCTAAGGTTTCCAAAATGGATGTCCTCTATGTGTCATAGAATATCAATGTGAAGTTCCTATTCTCATAATTTTTGGCTCAGGAGGAGGCTCTCCCATTTTAATTAATGATCATTATAAAGGATATCCTCCTAAAATCATTTATAGCTAGTGCGGAGGTCCTCCTTATGATAGAGGTAGAAAATATGGAGATCCACTCTATGTCATCACCAGCTCTAGAGGAGGCCCTACTTACTCTAGTGCCAATTAATGCAATGTTCATCCCCATATCTCCAAAAACCAATATTGAGGCCCTCCCCATATCCCATTCTATATATTTCTAGGTACTCCTCTCACCACATCTCATCAGAGTAGAGGTCCTCCCTGCTCTCAAAACATCCTAGCAAAGGTCTCCCCCGCTACGATGACGATTGAAATGGTGGTCCTCCTCGTATCCCAAAAATATCAAAGAGGAGGTCCTCTCTATGCATTAAAAATCCACAAGAAGGTAAACCTCATATAGAAAAAGATATATGCCAATTTGAATCCCTGAGAAATAAGAGAGAACCATCTTCACCAAAGGAATAATAGAGGAAAGTGTTATTTCATAGGGAATTTAGTTCACTTCTCTCTTTTGAATGATGAATGAGACCCATTAGTCGGGCCTAACCCAATGTATTATGCATCATAGTATAGGGTATGAGCCTGGTGTATGAGTTTCATCTTCCCATAAGGTGATTTTAACCATATCCTTGAATCTCTTCGTATGTAAATTTAGGAGGAAGAATATTTGGATCACTTCCAAGATCATTCCATAAAATTATCTTAATTGTCTCCAGTTTCATTATCTACATCAACATCAGATCATAGAGTGTTATTGGAGGGATTGTTTGAAGATGAGAACACTCATGAACTATCACCAAAATCTTCCAAACCCACACATGAGGCAGTGGCCAGCATCCCATCCTATATAGACATCATGACGTGGTTGGTACCACCCCCATGAGATGACTTTGTCAGCATTGGTCATTCCACTTGCGTACCATTTTCTCCCCCAACCATTCCACCACCACAATGATCCACATTTGTTTTTTTAGTTCCTAAACCAACCAAATTAGTGTAATTGGAAAAGCGAAGTCAACACCCACTTGTGAATAGAAGATTTTAGGGAATATTTTAACACCCCGAGATTTTATGAAAAATATTCTTTTTTATTTCATTAATGTCTTGTGTTGTACGCTACACCAAAACGAGATTGCACAACATGTATCCTTGACATTCCTTGAATTACACAAAATCGTGACCTTCCTCAATTGCGTGTGTAGTACGCAATACTGAGTTTCACTAAACAACGATATGCTATTAAAATATTATTGAAACTAGCCGTTAGGAATAGTAGTAACCACTTTTTGAAATTTTGTAATTTTTATTTTTCAAAATGGACTTCATTTATGGATTCATACTATCGAAATTAGATTAGAGTGAAATTTTTGTACTTTTCGGATAACATTCATTTTCTGATGAATAGTGAAAATTACTGAATTTTAATTAAAAAAAACCTTTTTAAAAGAAATAATTAATAGTGATAAATTATTAATTTGATCGGTTTTAAAGTATATTTAGAATATATTTTTACAATTTAATACAATGTTGGTTATTGGATGTAATTTCACATTTAAACCAGTTATAAACAAGTATCAATCTTTTGATAGTTATTATCTCTTAAAAACACGCTATTTGTTTTGATGAGGGAACTAATTTTTAAGTTAATTAATGCAATAGATATGTTCTGAATTTGGTAAAATAGACATCATTTTTGAATTCTTAATATCAAATATAGCTTAGGCCTAATTTTTTGTATTTTTCTGGAAACGTTCATTTTTTTAGGAATAGTGAAACCACTAAGTAGTAGTTAAAAAACTGAATTTTTCATAAAACATAATTTTACCGCTTCTGTGAGTGGAATTTAGAAAATCTGAGAGACACAGTTAATATCAAGGACTAAAATTAGGTTCAATGAGATGAAAATAATTTTTGGTGAATAGTAACATTTTACTTTTTTTTACCACGGTTAAAAGTAAACAGGGTAATTAAGGGTAAAAATGATATTATTATTACCCTAATACATGTCCTAATTCTATTGGATAAATGTAATTCGACCCAAAACAACCTTAGGAATAATATATGACCATTTAGGCCCACTTGGATTAGATTAGGACATTTATTATTAATTTATTTAAAGAAGGGTTAAAATAGTTAAAATCAAAGTTTAATAACTAAATCATTTTTAATATGGGGTTATACAGAAGATAAATTCTACTATAAATATTAATTTGAAAGCTAAAAAGATTTCCTACATAATAGTATTTTATTTGTAATTTTTAGACATTAAATTATTTAATTTATTTATGACATAACGATGATGCAGTAATTATCTTATTAATGAAATATTGACATAATTGATGTTATAAATACCCAAATAAATGTAATTTGAAACTTTTTATGAATTACACTAATTTTCTAGGTTAATATGACAAGTTAGTATTGATTTTATTAGCTTTTTTTGAGCTAATCATTCTGTTATGATTTTCACAAAAAATAAATTACTAAATAGTGTCAAAATTGACATAAAATAGTTTCTAAAACAAATATTATTTTATTAATTGTTATTTTATTCCTAAAAATCTAAGGTTCGGCCAAATGGCTTAGATAAGGTTTTATATATTAATAATAAACAACTTGGGGATATTTTGGCTTGATATAGTAAGTTTATTAACTTTATACTATAAGAACACAAGAAGGCATGGTAAAAGTAAAATTATTTAACTTAATATTAAATCTACATGATAAGGTTAAAATAGGAACCTAAACATGTCTAAATTATATTGTATGAGATTATTGCGACCCATCCCCACCTTAGCCTCGAAATAAATCAATTTGGAGCAATTTAAAACCGAACTTGACTTTATAATAAAATAATATTTTTAGTTATTCCAAAGGTGCCCCTCTCCTCCCTTATAAACGGGCACCTCCACCCTCTCTTTCTCACACCACTTTGAGCCTTCAAGCTCGGCCAACCTCTACCACATTCTCCTCTACACTTCCCTAGAGACATCCTAGAGGTCCTGGTCTTCTTCAAAGACCAATTTTAGTGCCCTAAAAGAAGGTCTCAAAGAAGCACTTCAAAGAAGAGGAGGTTCGGACACTTACGAGGCAAATCGGACCTAAGGTAAGGGAAAATATCACAATCTTATTTTTATCTGAGAATGTTTATACATTAGTATTAATTGGGGTGTATTTTATCATCCACATCCATTTTTCCCAAATATTTAATATTTCCATCCACCTACAATTGTTTAAATCCAATTTTACCATTCGGTGAGTTTTTAATAAAGGATATGAAAGGAATATTTTGTCGTTTTTCATACGAGGTACTTTTTGACATTTCCGACAAAAGTACGAAGAATGTTTTTTAACATATACAGAATGAATGTATTTTTAAAACATTATTTCCAAGAAGCTTCCTTTACAAGTTTTCAAGTTTATTTTTAATGAACTTCTTTTAGTTTAAAATTTTATGACATCTTAAGAAAGGAAGAATGTTTTTGAAGTAGAAAGGATATTTTCCTCAAGAATGGATTTGAAGTGTTTTATCAAAATTATTTTTCCATCTAAGATAATGTAGGGTTATGATTATATCCCTATCATTACATTTATTTGATTATGTTGTGATTGAATTATTTTTATGAATTCATCTATCTTATATGAATTGTTTTATGATGTCACGATGTTTAAGAATCCCATTTTTATTACATGGGTTATGCTATGATGTATGGTTTATGATTTTGTGGCACACATAATAATGGTATCATTATGAGATGGGTGGGACGTATATCTCCCTCCAATTCATTGGGTAAAGATTTTATATCTCATGAGATAGACATGGATGAACGGTAGGTTAAACTGGTTCATTAAAACAGGACTGAAACGAGGGTAACTCGGTTCAGAAATGGACTTTTTCCACTAAGATAGTCTTGGCAATGAGTCTTGACTAATAAGAAATGATTCTCTATGATTATGTGTGTATGCCACAAAGTTTCATGTTTTAAGTTATGATTATTGGTATTTCATTTCGCTACTATGATTTATCCCATGTTATGTAATTATGCTCTCTTTTACAGGTTAAAATTTCCAAAATGTTATGTTATTATGAATATGATGTGATTGACATTTCTTTTGTTTACCCTTACTGTGAATTTGAGCTCACCCTTTTATGTTTTCTTTTCCCCAGGATATAAAGAATGGTTTTAGGTATAAAAAAAGGAAGATCTTTATGGGAGATGTTGAAGATCTTTCACCACAATTAGAAGATTATATTCCGAGTTTCCAAAGACACTAAACTATTATGATCCTTGTGTGTGTGTTTTTGTTATGTACTACATATTCTTCCAAATAATGTAATGTCCATGTACGTCAAGCTTTGGGTCTCTACAGTTGGTATCAGAGGAAAGGTTTAGTCAACCTTTGGAAACTAGGATGTGATAACTTTAGTGAGATCCCTAGAGATATTTCTAAGGTATGTCTAGGGATGTCCCTAAGGTTAAGTATAAGTATATGTTATAGTCCTAGAATTGCACTAATGATCTTAGAATTAAACCTAAGATGTTAGATATTGAGTGTACTCCCCCTTTTATTATGTTTTTTCCATAGCATGATTTTTGCCTCTCACACTATTCTTATTGGGTTTTAGAAAATGGCTGGAAACAAGATGATTAACGATAATGGAGGATATGTTGGACAATGGAATGATATTCTTCATGAGTAACCAAATGAAATGGGATTTGGAAGTCCAAACATCATTATTATGTCGAATCAGCAATCTCATAATATGATCAATAAAGTAAAATTTGTTAAGTTTCCTGACTCGGCTAATAAGAGAAAGATGGAGTTTCATGATGATCATAGAGGAAAGAAAGTTCAATTTCCCCTATGTAAATCATGTAGGAAGAGGCATCAAGGAGAATGTTTCAATGGAACTGGAAGATGCTTTAGGTGTGGAAAAGAAGGACACAAAGCCAGTAAGTGAAAAGGAAAAGGATCAGTTAACACCCGGGATGAGGATAATGTTATTGCTATGACATCAACAATGGTTAAATGTTTCAAATGTGGAATGTACGGGCATTATGCAAACCAATGCCCTAAGAGAATGTCTCCTAAAGAGAATCAGTATGGTCGTATGGGTAGTATTTATGTTGATGATGATGAAGAGACTACAAATGATATGTGAGATGAAAGATTTGTTGAAGCTCGGTCAATGGTTTAAGAATGTAGTGGAATGATTAGATGTTTATCATGAGTAATGTTATATAAGTAAAATCATGGTACTATAAAATAAAGAGAAATCTAAGGATACACTGTTGTCTTTCCTTGAGTTTTGAAAGTGTATGATTAATGGTACCAGTATCCATGAAATGTTATTCAGATATTTTTGTAAAGTAGATGATATGCCCATAATGAAGGAATAAGAAGATAATGAGATGTTTGATTGTATTCATGAGCTCATGATTCATATAAGGACTAAGTGATATCATGGTTTGAGTATATATAATTTTGAGGATTTTGGTATGTGGAAAGTGTTAACTTTTAACTGCATTCATGTTTTCACTAAGGTTCAATGGATATTCATTTTAAAAGAGAATACATAATTAAGGTATTCAGATGATTGGAATGTGACCAACAAGATATATGGGGGATTAATGATGGTATTCACATGCTTGGTTGATGACATTTCAAGTAATCGTTTCCTTTATACTATGAGCTTAGACCAAAGTATTTTAGATAATCAAAAAGGTTGGAATGGATTATGTTGGACATAAGTTAGTATTGTTTAAGTATAGAACTTTTTCGATATTGTTGATGGGATGTTATAGTAATATAGCTTTAGAAAAAGGACAACCTGCAGGACGAGCGACATCCCATCACATCGGACAAGGCTGTGGGAATCAAACCCACAACCAAAGTACGACTGGCCTTTATCACCGACCACTGACCTACAAGAAGTACCTTTTTAGTAGAAACTAGTTTTATTATATTAATCAGTATGATATATGAAGTATAAGACCATTTTAGGAACCATATATGATTAATCTCACTATAGATGGACTTATGTATTTTTTGATAACTTTTCTAACCTTTTGTTTGAGACAGATGGAATGACCCATCATTCTATCACATGATCTGCTAACACATCATGAATGACAAATTCAACTTCATTTCTTTAAGAGATGAAGTGGAAATTTTCCAAATAATGACAAATGGTGATACTTTACCAAAATCACGAAAGTATTTCTTCTAATTCCAATTTCATCAACTTTAGGGAAATGATCTTGAAAACCAAAAATGTTGTCCTAGTGCCCTTATATCTGATGAACCAGATGGTACCTTAGATCATTGCAAATCTATGACTTTTTGATTGTTTTCTATTTCATAGCCATGTTCTCTACCACTCTCCATCAGAACTTGATGGTTAGATTTTTCTTCCATATCCATATTTTCACCAATGTTCTCCTACGTGGAAACCCAGTGATGAGTTAATTTGGGTAACTGTTACATTTCACACTTTAGGTTTTAAAGCCAAGTTTGGGTATTTCTTTTTACTATGTGGTTTTCTATTAAACAAACTTTCGAGTAGTAAACCATTTATAACCCCGATGAATTTCGAGGGCGAAATTCATTTTATGGGGGTTAGAATGTAACACCCCGAGATTTTATGAAAAATATTCTTTTTAATTTCATTAATGTCTTGTGTTGTACACTACACCAAAAGGAGCTTTCAGAACACGCATCCTTGACTTTCCTTGAATTACACGCAATCGCGACCTTCCTCGATAGCGTGTGTAGTACGCAATACCGAGTTTCACTAAACAACGATATGCTATTAAAATATTATTAAAACTAGCTGTTAGGAATAGTAATAACCAATTTTTGAAATTTTGTAATTTTTATTTTTCAAAATTTACATCATTTCTGGATTCGTAATATCAAAATTATCTTAGAGTGAAATTTTTGTACTTTTCGGATAACTTTCATTTTCTGATGAATAGTGAAAATTACTAAATTTTAATTAAAAACAGCCTTTTTAAAAGAAATAATTAATAGTGATAAATTATTAATTTGATTGGTTTTAAAGTATATTTAGAATATTGTTTTACAATTTAATACAATGTTGTTTATTGGATATAATTTCATATTTAAACCAGTTATAAACAAGTGTCAATCTTTTGATAGTTATTATCTCTTAAAAACACGTTATTTGTTTTGAGGACGGGAACTAATTTTTAAATTAATTAATGCAACTAATATGTTCTGAATTTGGTAAAATAGACATCATTTTTGAATTCTTAATATCAAATATAGCTTAGGCCTAATTTTTGGTATTTTTCTGGAAACTTTCATTTTTTGATGAATAGTGAAACCACTAAATGGTAGTTAAAAAACTGAATTTTCCATAAAACATAATTTTACCACTTCTGTGAGTGGAATTTCAAAAATCCGAGAGACATGGTTAATATCAAAGACTAAAATGTGGTTCAATGAGATGAAACTAATTTTTGGTGAATAGTAACTTTTTACTTTTTTTCACAGTTAAAAGTAAATAGGGTAATTAAGGGTAAAAATGATATTATTATTACCCTAACACATGTCCTAATTCTATTGGATAAGTGTAATTCTACCCAAAACAACCATAGGAATAAAATATGACCATTTAGGCCCACTTTGATTAGATTAGGACATTTATTATTAATTTATTTAAAGAAGGGTTAAAATAGTAAAAATCAATGTTTAATAACTAAATCAATTTGAATATGGGGTTATACATAAGATAAATTCGACTATAAATATTCATTAGAAATATAAAAAGATTTCCTACATAATGGTATTTCATTTGTAATTTTTAGACATTATATAATTTAATTTATTTATGACACAACGATGATGCAGTAATTATCTTATTAATGAAATATTGACATAATTGATGTTATAAATACCCAAATAAATGTAATTTGAGACTTTTTATGAATTACACTAATTTTATAGGTTAATATTACAAGTTATTATTGATTTAATTAGCTTTTTTTGAGCTAATAATTCTGTTATGATTTTCAAAAAAAAATTACTAAATAGTGTCAAAATTGACATTAAATAGTTTTTAAAACAAATATTATATTATTAATTGTTATTTTATTCCTAAAAATATAAGGTTAGGCAAAATGACTTATATAATGTTATATATATTGATAATAAACAACTTGGGGTTCTTTTGGCTTGATATAGTAAGTTTATTAACCTTATAGTATAAGAACACAAGAAGACACGGTAAAAGTAAAATTATTTAACTTAATGTTAAATCTATATGATAAGGTTAAAATAAGAACCTAAACTTGTCTAAATTATATTGGATAAGATTATTTAGACCCATACCCACCTTAACCTCTAAATAAATCAATTTGGAGCTATTTAAAACCGAACATGACTTTATAATAAAATAATATTTTTAGTTATTCCAAAGGTGCCCCTCTCCTCCCTTATAAAAGGGCACCTCCTCCCTCTCTTCCTCACAGCACTTTTAGCCTTCATGCTCGGCCAAACTCTGCCACTTTCTCCTCTCCACTTCCCTGGAGACATCCTAGAGGTCCTGGTATTCTTCAAAGACCAATTTTAGTTCCCTAAAAGAAGGTCTCAATGAATCACTTCAAAGAAGAGGAGGTTCGGACACTTACGAGGAAAATCGGACCTAAGGTAAGGGAAAATATCACAATCTTATTTATTTATGAGATTGTTTATACTTTAGTATTTACTGGGTATTATATTATCATCCACATCAATTTTTTCCCAATATGTAATATTTCTATCCACCTACAATTGTATAAATCCAATTTTACCCTTCGGTGAGTTTTTAGTAAAGGATATGAAAGGAATCTTTTGTCGTTTTTCGTACGATGTACTTTTTGACTTTTCCGGAAAAAGTACGAAGAATTTTTTTTAACTTATATGGAATGAATGGATTTTTAAAACATTATATCCAAGAAGCTTCCTTTACATGTTTTCATGTTTATTTTTAATCAACTTCTTTTAGTTTAAAATTTTATGACATGTTAAGAAAGGAAAAATGTTATTGAAGTATAAAGGATATTTTCATCAAGAATGGAGATCAAGTGTTTTATCAAAATTATTTTTCCATCTAAGATAATTTAGGGTTATGATTCTATACCTATCATTACATTGATTTGATTATGTTTTGATGGAATTATTTTTATGAATTCATTTATCTTATATGAATTGTTTTATGATGTCACGATGTTTAAGAATCCCATTTTTATTACATGGGTTATGCTATGATGTATGGTTTAGGATTTTGTGGCACAAATAAGAATGGTATCATTATGAGATGGGTGGGACCTATATCTCCCTCCAATGCATTGGGTAAAGATTTTATATCTCATGAGATAGACATGGCTGGAACGGTAGGTTAAACCGGTTCAGTGAAACAGGACTGAAACGAGGGTAACTCTGTTCAAGAATGGACTTTGTCCACTTAGATAGTCTTGGAAATGAGTCTTGACTAATAAGAAATTATTCTCTATGATTATGTGTTTATTCCACAATGTTTCATGTTTTAAGTTATGATTATTGGGATTTCATTGCACTACTATGATTTATCCCATTTAATGAAATAATTCTCTCTTTTGCAGGTTAAGATTTCCAAAATGTTGTGTTCTTATGAATATGATGTGATTGATATTTCTTTTGTTACCTCTTACTGAGAATTTGAGATCACCCTTTTATGTTTTCTTTTCCCCAGGATATAAAGAAAGGTTTTAGGTAAAAAAAGGAAGATCTTTATGGGAGATGTGGAAGATCTTTCACCACGATTAGAAGATTATATTCTGAGATTCCAAAGACACTAAACAATTACGATCCTTGTGTGTGTGTTTTTGTTATGTACTAAGTATTCTGCAAAATTAATGTAATGTCCATTTACTTCAAGCTTTGGGTCTCTATAAATATTGTCGTTACTGATAATTTTCTTAAGATATTTTGTTTGATCTCTACTCTCAACATTGAAATTCTATTGTCCCTTTTCTCAGGATGAGGTTTATTTTATTCCTCATAAACCATAGGGACATAAATTTATACCTCCAAAAACGTCCAAAGGTTTACCAAAATAACCAAGAACATTTAGATAACATCTCCCAACAACACTTCATAGTGGATTTGGTAGTTCTACTAGTGTCCTAGCATCCTGCGTCCCCCAACTACCATTGGAAAATTTAGAATAAATTAATTTAGATATTTACCATGATATATAGAATTATTAAGGAATAATCCCAACATGTGTAGATCTGGGTTGATTACATCCTGATTCTCAACACTTTAGTATCAAACTATGACAGTCGGTATTTTCTACTGTCATTGAGTATATGCCTTCAGTTGTAGTCCTATGTAATATGGTTGATCTCAATATACAAAAAAAGAGGGACAATGATGTATGTTACGATGAAGAGAAACCACCCCTATAGAAGTGAAAAATCATGTGGATACTCGTATAGGTATCATTACTAGCTTGTAGAGGAATGTGTGCATCCATTAGAAATATTTCATCTCATTGCATTTCAGTAAGAATGAAAATATAGGTATGTATTATATCGTGGTGTCCAAATCATATAACATGACCAATACATCACAAGAAATAGAGGTTGACCTCTCTATGGCCACCTTACTATAATAGATAGATGATAAAGGGAAGTTCATTCATGAACTCATTATCTAGGGCCTTGTAGAACGGTGTCTAAACTATAGTGATCCTCAACACAATCCTATCTCTCCTCCATTAGAGATGCAGGGGATCCCACAGGTCCTCCTCAAAACCATTTCACCTGATCGATCTAGGTTATAAAATGTCTCATAAAATGGTAGATGATAGATTCTATGGTGAATTTACATGGTATCAATCTTTGAAACTGACTAAACATCATGATAACCCTTATAAAGATCTAAATCGATCTGTTTCACTACCCATTCTATGTTCCATTCCACCAGTCTATCCACAAGTTGTTGAGATAGAATGACAGGTTGATGAGAGTGCCAAAACACCGGTGGTCAATGATCCCCATCCAAATAGCAATCCCTGCTAGGAAAACCCATTAGCGACCTTCGCTACTCAACTCCAATCCTTTGAAATTAAATAGTTGGTGATCCCACATTATGGAAATCCATATACGACATGGGTGGAAACATGATAGAGCACCTAGAAATTAGGAATCCAACACTATCCCTCTTTAATAGGATGGGAAACCAGTGGTAACATTTGGACAACATCAGATCATGTTGTGGACCCATGTTGGCGACCCTATAGTAGCGAAAGGCTTCCCAGCTCTGATGTTTTGTAGACTCATTTGAAGGGATTGCGTTCTTCTATAACAGTTAGCTACCCATTTGATCCATCACTGGTTTGGATGAACATTTTAGGATGTTTCATTATCATTTTATCTTCACCACCCATATGAGAAGTATTTCATAACTCTTCAAGTGCAATCAAAAGACAGATGAGTGAGACACAAACTTTTTCGTGAGGGGAAAAGGCCTTGCTTATTCACTCCTCATACTAATGACTTAAGATTAGTTGTATGTGATGTGCATAGGTAATGTTAATACTGACTTTGTACCTCCCTCGTCAATTATAATTTCTGTGATGGATTTCGGTATTTTTATGAGAATATAAATCTCTTAGAAGATGTATTAAAGCATGCTATGTAGGCACGCACATTCCCCCTACAACTCTTGTAAGAATAGTCTCCAAGGTTGAGACTTCTTAAACCTCATAGATTTAGTCCCCTATGATTCTGGGGTTGTTACTAGAAGATGCTCATCCACATTTATGTAGGGGAAACAACCTCATCTATATCCTCATGCTCAATATCTCCCATAATAGAGTCAGAAGGCACTACCATGTAATGTGCCACTACCACCAATGTGGGACAATAAGTTAGTATCCCACTATCATGATCTATACCCTTGCTAGGGCCTCGCTACTAGAGATCCTTTTCTGGACATGAGAAACCAACCCTATTCATTCAATGAGGATCATGTACCTGATTATATCCATGATACATTTTATCAGGGGATTCTAAATATTCTAGAATTCATGAATCCTTATTAGGTTGATCCCAATGATCTCCCCGACTTCATTCCTTATCAAAGGTTTCGTGGACTTTCCATCAATCAATTCTATAAGTTTTAGGACTGGCTCTATGACTAGGTTAATTACAATTTAGTCAGATTGGTATATTACATGTTAATGGTAGCATGCATTTCCATAATTATATGTAGTTTTAGATAAATTGAATGATATCTGGTCTCCAGCAATGGATCTTAGATTTTTGATAAATTTTTATCTTGCAGGGTAGTGGCTCATGCCCATGGAATTATATCAGCCCATATTTTTCTGTCATATGTTCCTAAAAGCGTCGAACCTCTTCCAACTATCACCTATTCATTCATATCTCCGCATACTACCACTATGAAGAGAAAACACAATAGATACAATGGAAAATAAAAATCATCATCAATGACAAAACCATATTGCATTCTTAGTGATTTCATTCCCAAAGAGATGAGAATCACCCCCAGAATCTATATATTATTACAATATTACATTGATGATGACAAGAAGAAAAACCCCATAAATACAGTCATGTTGGTGGATCCCTATATGATTCTTGAGGACTGAGAGTTCCATGTTGGTACTCCTAATGTTGTTGATCAATTCCATATTCAACGAAGCTATAGTTATGTGAATCATCTGAATTCCTTGGAATTTTCATAATGACTATCCATTTATGCTACTGATACTATATATGAGGTTCGACACAAAGCTCATAAGGCTCTGTACTCTCATCCCATATTTCCGGATTCAGTTCTACCATCATGTGTGTACCCAACCAGGAAGAGCCGTTGCAACCACATGATGATCGACCAAATTAATTTGTATCTAGAAATCAATCATCTGATATTCATATTGTATCAATTTTTATGGCCCATCTAATGCGAAATGGAAAATTACTAGCACTATCTAGAGTCCATGGGTTTGACCAACAACACATGTCATTCCTCCTACCAAAAGGCAACCTCTTACAGGAAGAAATGTGCACATAGTTTGGAAGAGTGATGTATTTAAGAACCATTCTTGCATTATCAGGGCCCTCAGTCTATCTGATGTTATATAAGAATCCATTGAAAAGGCCTTATAGAGCCCCTTAAAGTTTGATATTGATGTTTCGGTAGCTGATACATCCCACATACAATTTGACGAGCAGTAAGAATGACCAGCCCTCATATATTTCTCTGTAGAATATGCTTGTTTACTCATAGAGTGGCACATCTACATTCAATGTATCATTGGTCAGTTCAATGGAATGAATGCTCAATACTGTCTCATCATCATAGTTTCTAGGATCAATCTCATCCTGACCCATATACTACATGTTTTAGTATTGACTAATGAATATTTGAGTCCCTCTAACATAAAGATTCTCGGTTAGGACAAGTCTATGAAAATTAAGTGTCCACAAATCCACCTAAATATCCATTTTAGTGCCCTGATTGAAGGAATTTAATTTATGTCTTTATCACATGAAACCTAATACAATTTGATAATTTGTAGACCCTGGATCTGTATGCAAACAACAGTTACCTATTCAATTCCCCAGAGCCTCAAGTACACTGTTAATAGTCCAGTAGGAATTCTCTTAGCAGATGATGCTCCATTTTACTTTTATGAATCTGACAATATGGATCTAGATTAATTCCATTGTAAGTACATGCATGCAATAACCAACATGGTTAAGAACATTATCACTATATCCAATCCATTGACATACCCAAATGATTCTTTCATCATCCTAATTCACTGGTTGGAGGACACAATGTTGTAAATTGAACCATACTTCGTGATTTACGATATGAGGGGAATATGAGTTTCTACATACAGTGAAAGTAAAAATATTACATTTTACTCCAGTATAGGTTAGTCTAGAGTGATATCATAACCACTTACCCCTATAAGGTATTGATATTTTCAACCCCACAAAAACAGTAGTATTCCATTCCTTTTTTGTTCCGTCAAGACAGGTCGAGTCGACTTAGACAGACCGATCACCTCTGCTTTGAAAATATCAAACATGGGCCCCCTATATCGAATTCTTGATGGAATTGGGTCGATAATCATTTTTAATTGGTCTAAACGGTGTATAAGTCTCCAGATGAAGATTCCACTGCCACCCATTCTAACACTAGTGTTTATCTAGGGTTAGTTAACATAGAATAATTGCCTCCAGTTAACGATCCACCCTCGATGGTTGATGAAGAGTATTTTAAATATGCTCCTTCTACATTTTAAGATGGAATCTCCACCACCATTGATTAATTGGAAATGGTTAATCTTGGTATAGTGAATGATCTGAGGCCAATTCTAATCAGTACAGCTATGCATGAAGAGTAATAGAAGTTGTATGTGGGATTCCTGAAGCAACGTCATGAAGTTTTTTCCTATTTCTATTATGAGATTCATGGGTTAGAACCATTGGACTTCATCCATCATCTAGTCCTCCCTATAAGTCCACACATGTTCAAGCTGCTTCCCATGAAGTTGTACCCGCCTCAATGTGACAATGTCAAGACCGATGATGATAAGATCATCAAATACAGCATCATTATAGAAGTTCAGTACCCTATGAGGCTCACCAACATCATTCCTCTCAAAAATAAGATTAGATATATCGGAGAATGTATCCTCTTTAAGGATGTCAACCGCCACTTCATGATTGATTATTTTCCCCTTCCAGGGATGGAATTATTGATTGATTCCACCACTAGGATCCAAGATCTCTCATTTATGAATGGGAATTCATGGTGTAACCATATCTTAATGGTACAAAAAGATGAGTATTACACCACCTTTAGATTGTCACGTTGTAATTTCTTCTATTAGCTGAAGCTTTATAGTCTGAAAAACACGGATTATGCACGGCATCAGCAATTCTTTCCATGGGATTCCATTCGAATTATATGTTGGCGATTTTGTTGTTATATCCTTCTGGCTTCGTGATCATCTCTTTGATAATGTGAAATTATATGTATTTCTCCACTATAGCCATCTAAAAATGAAACCATTGAATTTCTCCTTCAGTGGTAACTCAGGGAAGTTTCTCATTATCATTGTTAGATAGAAATAAAATTAGGTAGACCCAAAGAAGATCAAAGTTATCAACCAGATTCCACCATTGAACAACATCATTAAACTTCAGGGTTTTCAAGAAAACATTTTCGACATATGTCGATTCATAGTGAATTTATCTTGAACTTTTTTAGCATTTCTATGATAATTAAAAAATGTTACATCTACCTGTGGGATGATGTGTGATAGACTTATTTTAAAAAGTTCAATGATTTTTAATATAGCCACTAGTTCATATTCCACCCATCTCTAAAAATTTTCTATTACTTTTTGTGACTTCCTTAGAATGGTCCCCTGGAAACTTTCTCTCCCCAAATAACAACAAATGGAAATAGAACAGTTTTTTCTATCACAGTCTCACGATACATGACACAAAGTATTGTTATTCACTTATCAAGAAGGGTTTCCTCATTCTTGTTTTAGCACTGCTGAAGTTGTGACACTTCTTACAACATCAAGAGATAATTATGGTTTCTCGAGTGGATACACTAAAGAACATTATGAACCTCCCCATGTTGATAGTTCTCCTATCAAGTAGGGAGGATATTCTAAAATCACTCAAAATAAGATTTTTTTTACATAAGTTCATCAAGGTTCAAGAACTGGAAGACTTTTTCACCACTCAATCGGCCCCCACATGGTTGTCTCTGGATCTTGATTCTCTAGATATGTTTATCCATTTTGTAGATTGCAACATTTCATGTTTGGTATATTCACTTCTATGGTTCCTCCAAGAGTCCCATTGGTAGAAGGATTAATTATTTCAGGCTCGATAGAATAGACATGAGGATTTCTTTCATCATAAATACAATGGTTATTCTACCCAATTTTTTCTTTCTATTAGATAGATTCAATAACAACAAGGCATGTTATGAGGCTCTCATCACTATTCTAAATATGAATTTCTATATTGATTTTCCCCCACCAACACGTGATGGGGGGCACCAAGTTAGTCATCAAGAAAATCCATGACTACTCCATCGTCTGGAATCCCAATATCATAACCTTTCTCAGGAATGATCTCTATCTCATGGCCCTGTACCCCTCTCAACTAGAGGTGACTCGGGTTAACCGATCACGAAATGGTCGAGTTGTTCCCTAGCAATCCTAGCCACTTATCTCTTTTCACCTGACCAGGACGATCTAATAATTCATTTGGAAAATTGAAGATTCATATACCATATCGATTCATATGATGACAACAACCAATAGGTAAACTACTTTAATTTCAGTTTGTCCACATAGGGACTTACAAATCCCACTAGAGATGAAGAAACCACTGATTGGATAGCTCCATTCATCATGTATCTATTGAAAAACAATCTCCCATTAGAAAAAGATAAACATGAGAGAATCTATCATCATGCAATTCATTTTACCCACAAATTTAGTCCTATACTAATGAAAACTTTTACAGATGTTTGTTTTTTAGAATCCAACTGAATTTTATTAAATAATGTGAAATTACCTAGCTTATTCATGAAGTCCATGTGTGTCTTGAGGTGTTCATCATGTAGGGATGATGCTTTCCCACCAGATTCATAGGTTGGCATACTTATGGAACACAATTTTCATTGACTGTATCATGTTATTTAATAGTATATTCTTGTGTTTGATTAATGATAACTTCATGCAATGGCATAAAATTACCCTCCACACTGAAAATTACTCACAGACCATTTTGGACTAGGGACTCTATGTTGTAGGATCATATCTACCAGGAACACCTCTTCACTTCCAGTTCATCCTGATTGAGACAGATTTCTTTACCATATTGGTAATGATATTATTATCAAGGAGTTCATGTCTTGTTTCATTATTGGGTCTATGAGCTCCAAGACCATCCATTTATTTGGAGTCCCTATTTCAATTGTCACCAATAATGACACCAATTTATGAGAAGCTGAGCTGGTGAAATCTTCCTCTATGTATGGAATATGGTCCAACCACACTTATTGTTACCATGAAATTGAAAATGGATAGATCAATGATTTAATAAAACCCTCTCCAAAAATTCTGTATAACATGGTATGTTAGAACAATGAAATATGGATAGAAAACCTCCCCATTGCTCTACGGTCTTATCTGATGAAGAATTGTAATTCTATCCGGGTTACACTATATTCCTTGGAGGATAGAATAGAGGTATATGTTGCAATAAATATTCAGTTTCTATCTCTATGAATATCTATATATGATCAATGGAAATCCGAAAAATTAGTAGAATTCCATAAATATGAATTGGAAACTCACTATAAGAATAGGTTCTTGGGATTGAATAATATAAAGAAGAGCTAGAAAAATATAGTCAGAGCATTCAACAAGGGAGTTCAATTCCCCTCCATCCTTCACGAAGATAGTGTATTTTCACTATGGACGCCAATGATACTGGGTATGAGACAGCCAATGATGGAGCCCAAATTGGTGGGACCTTACATAATCTACAAGTTCTATCCTAGTGGTTCAAACTCTTTGGTCACCATGGATGGTTAGAGAATGATTCCCACCCCCAATGGCAAGTTCCTCCAAAAATACATCACATGAGTGGGTATATCTTCCATGAAACATGAATTTAAAATGTGCTTCCTCATCTTGTATGACATTAAAATGATATTTCATCCCCAATTAGTGATGCAAAATAATGAAATAAAATAAAATTATTGGTTTCAGGATGATAAACATCACTATTCCTCCATGGTCCTGGTATAATGGCCTTTAAATGTGTGTATTAGCGTCCTACAAGATGCTCAAATTATGAGTCCTATATACAATATGTCAAACTACAAAACATCGATGGACCATTCCACTGAACTAAAAAATGAATATTCCATTTATCAACTTTTCTATCCATCATGACATTAAATTGTGTCCCTCTTCCTGACTTCCTATCGTTTAAATGGTATGGAATTTAAGAACTACGTATGGCTTGATTCACATCCTTATGAGATATATAGAAAATACCAGACACATCATCTTGGGGAACAACAAGAAACCTTCCCAAAATATTTTCTCATACCCAATGATGTTAATATATTTATTAGTTCTGCTTATGTATGTGTCGTGCAATGTTGGGAATCCCTAGTCCTCAGCCACGTATGATTGGTTCATGGTTCCACACAACATATTTCTACTTTAGAAGAATCATCCTATGTTTTGAGATATACATATAAAAATTAAGACATCAAAAATCCTAGATGTATATTAATAAAATATATAGAATTTTCATGTCTTCACCTAATAAGAAGTCCCCCTAGGCATCAGTCCCATACTAGACCATCATCAATAACTACGTGTGGCTGGATTCCCTTAATTATGGGATACATAGCAACGACCAAGCTTTGCATTATTTGTTCTTAGAAATAGAATCATAAAAAATTTTATTCCCATGGCCTAGAATTCTTCATATTGAATTTGTGGTGTGGTGTGTATCTCTTTGGTCCCCCTCCACATCGGGTTATGGTAGCCACTCCATTCATGATCCTTTCAAAGAACCCCTCCAACACATCATGCATACTACATGAAGTTAAACATAACAAGCCTTAAAGAACTATTTGTGGATTTATTACCATCCATTTGGGATATGTAATGATGCGCATATATTTTATCCTTGGTCCCATCTATAGAATCATAAAAATTTCATACCCTTTGTCCTAAGTCTCTCTTGTAAAGTGTGTGGCGCAATGTTGATCTCCTTGGTCCCCCTCCCAGTGAGGTTATTTTATAAAACATTAACTTATACTTGGTGTTGAATATCTCTCAATAATCCACATTTCATGACAATAAAATGTGTGAAATATTCATCCTTACTAAATTATATTAAACTACAAAGATATTTCGGAGGCACACGACATTAAAATGGGCACTCTATAGTCCAAGCTATATGACTCTAAATTATAATGTGCTCTTGGTCTGAGAAACATAGTTGTAAATTGTATGCAACACTGGGAACCATTACCCTAAGATTCATCTTGACCCTCATCCCTCTTAAGAAACCAATCATTGATGATAGATCTGATATGTCTTACGTATGTTCCACACATGAATGTTTGAATATGAAATTATAAATGATTGGGAGTGTTGGATTCCATAGGGACATTTACCAAATACGTCACCATGATTCACATATCCCTTTACCAGGATTGACATCATCATCCAGGTCTATAGGGTCACCCAAATATCCTGTCTATGCCACATCATCTCACCAATCTTTTTGGGATAATTCCATAGAGGACATTGGAGGGAATTATGAGACATGTCACTTGTTGCGAACATGGTCAGTAATATATCATCATTTATTTATCCCAATTCCTGCTAAAATAATATGGATGGTCTTCTTAAAAAATATTCAGATGTAATTCCCCATCTTCATTCCATCCTTATTGTGTTCTAAATATTGTGTAAAAAGACTCACACTTTCCACCTCATTATATTTTGGGGGATCCTTAACACTCTTGGTGTTTCCCACCATATATTTGTGCACATTGAATGGGAATCATAGTGTGTTTGGGAATTTCCCACACAAAATTACCTTTCCATTTTTTTTTCTCCCATGTGATAGGGAAATCCTAACATAACTCCTTGTTTCGAACATCAAGCATGGATCACATGGGATTAGGAGTCTCAGAATATTTTTTACCTATTTTGAGAAGCTTCACAATGCTCTAGTCCAAACACTACGACCTTAAAATAAGATATACCTCATGGTTATCTCAAGAATATGTTTTCTGAAATTGAACCTATTTGGATCATTCGTGTAACATTTTCCATTACTCCAAAATTCTAATGTCTACTAGAGATACACTATCAGCATTGGTTTGAATTCTATGGTCCTAAACTAAGAACCCTATAGTCCATGTTATATTACTCTTAACCATACATCACCTCATACTTACCACATGTTGTTAAACTTCATGGAAATGTCCCACACCCATGATAATAAACTGGAAAACTAAGGTCTAAGAAATATGACTAAAAACTATATGCAATAAAAATTTCATTTATCTTGGGTTCACATTGGTCTAACCACATACAGTCCCTAACAAGATAGGGAAAATACAAAATATTCATGTTCCATGAAGATATCTCCCCATCCCATCTACAGACATTGAGTATTTCGGAATTTTGATTTCAATAATCATTCACATTTAGATGGACCCTCTAACGGTGATGATCTCATGTTTCTTCAGCACACCTCCCATTCTAGGACAACATCCTAATGTTTTTTTGGAAACAAACATTGAATTTTGTGTTTTGAAATTGGTCTATATTCAATTATTTGTTTTGATACATCACTCTTGACTGGTGGATTTTTGGATCCTCTATAGAAAACATTGTCAATAACGATCGTACTCATCAGCTGCCCTTTCCTAATCAAGAACCATGTTGTTTTGATTTACATCCTTTACACTTCCCCATATACTAGTGGAACACTAACATCATATGTTTCTCTCCTAATTTCACATGAACATGATGATTGATATGATCTTCTGATTCAAATATATATATATGATAGGTACACCATGACATTACTCCTTATTTCCTACACCGATCATGGATCCCATGTAATTAATAGTTTTTGTAGGGTTTTTCCCACAAAGAGATGTTTTACAACCTTATGTTCCAACCTATATGAAAATAGTCTATTATCCCTATGGTTCAAACCCTATAACATTAACCAATGATCCATAATGTCAAACTATATGAACATAAAAGATGAGATTCTCTATGGTTTTATCATAATTGATTGGAGTTGTGTGGGACTATTTGTTCCCCTTTCATGTCAATTTTACATCATCCATACCATTATCATCCCTCTTGAAACACATTATTTATCATCTATAATTCATTATGTTAAAATACATGGACCAATCCTGTCCTATGACCTTGAATTATGGTATAATCGTTATGGTCTTATGATGATTAATGGCATATAATTATGGTGTTCTATCATAAAAGGACATCAATCATGAAATTATTCATCTACCATCCCACCTATTTATACCCTCATTTGGTTTTATTTCTTTAGAAACACCATGATTTCCATCTTGGTCTCACCATAAAAAAAGGATAATAGACAAATGCACAAATAAGAAATATCTAAAGACCCCTTTCCCAATGTATGGGTCGGTCCTTCATGGTGAAATTTGCAGTCCATAACTACACGAGGCATGATTCCCGTACTTATGGGAAATATAGTGACACCAGAATCATAAATAAATAGTTCATTTGTAGGATTATTTCCCCTTTTCATGGTGAATCACCTTTGTCCTTCCATTATGACGTTAAACTACATGGAATTCAAGAACTATGTATGGCTTGATTTTAATCCTTGAGGGATATGTAGTGATTCCCAGACATGGAATCTTTGGTCCCATACACCAACCCCTTGAATCCTTTATCCCATTATCCTAGACCTTGTTCCATGATTTATTCCCTTAAACTATATTCAAATCACCTTATGACATCTATGTGACATAGGGGTTCTCTTAAATCACATTCATGATGGGTTTTATCTCTTGGACGTCACATTTTTACCATTGGATTGACTGTTCATGCTTATAGTCAAATCTACATGGAATTAAATTGAATACAATCTCCCATATGAATATATAAGTGGTGTGTGTGCGCCTCTTAGTCCACATTTATGTCAGGATTTAATGCCCCCACATTAGACACATTTTCCTGGGGGAAACCCCTCTAGGTATATGCTCAATGACTTGATACTATGATTTGATATATGAAATTCATGTCCTTAAACAAAGATTATACTGTGGAAAATTTCAGCACTCTCCAATATAATTATAGTATTATTCAACATCCTTTCCAGAGATGATTTCCCCTTCCAGTGTTGGTCTCCAATTACTTTGTGTTCCAATAACTATGTATAGTGTGATTCCCATATTTATGGGATAATTAGAGAGGGCCAAACATTTTTTATCAGTCCCATCCCTGGGTTCATTAACCTGTTGGCCTCTTCAGCGTCAATTATAGTCCAAAATTTATTATTCTAAACTAAGATCCACAATGTGATATTTTCCTCTCACTAGGCCTCATGTTATTACTTCCTATTTCCCCCTAATAATTGTGTGATGCACAATCTTCTTCTTGGTTATTCATGTTGAGTATTTTTCCTCCATGACCAATAAATAATCTAGTAATATACATTCCCATAGAACATGAAATGTGAATATAATTATTTGGTCATGGTCCAAGTAGTTTGACCTTAAACTATGTGTAACATCCTAGTCAAATGATGTCAAATTGTGAGATGCATCTAGAACATATGAAGTTAAAATATAATATGAATTTTAATTACTACATGATCCAAAACTACATGTACATCATCCTTATTTTTCATGATGTAAAGATACAAGATCTCATATGACCTCATAAGATATGTCCTCCTAGAATGATGTGTTTTTTCTTTATTCATCCATTTTTTTCTACAACAATGTTTTCTAAGTCATTGTGGCATTGTTCAAATTGTTTTGAAATCGTTTTGAAGATTCCATCACTCAACTCTATGCTACATGTTCCTCGTATTTAGATCCTCATCTTCTATAATGTATGAAGGTACTAACTAATGTTCTGGTCCCATGCTGCTTCACCTCACCTACCATTATGGTCTAGTGTTCCCCAAGACATTAGATGATATTTTGAGTTAGGTCACATTTTTCAAAAAATGCAAGTGGTAGAACCACTATTGTTTATACCCATTTCAGACTAGCGGTGAATATACTATGTTTTTAATATGGTCATATGTCATACTAAGCCAACATTCCATCTTCCATGTGTTCTGAATTCTATGCATTATCATTCACATTTTTCATTTCCCTTTGTTAAGATAGATTAAAAATCCACCATCATTATCCCACTTGTGCACTAGCACATGTTGGGAAAAGTGAATCGGTTGTCCTAAGGTACCCATTCTCTAGGAATAGCCTCTCTTATCTCGAACCCTCTAGGCGGTCAATCAACAAATGAAAAACCTAAATATTTGATGATAATATATCAATCTCTTACAGAAGTAAATAGTTTTTTGGTCATCCATTTTTTCTCACACTTTATATTTCCCACATGTTCTTAGGAATTTTTCATTATTAGTTTCATAGATATGATAAGGGTACAATAATTAAATAATTTAATAACATTTCCATGCACATAGTTTGAAAAAAGAGAACAAATATGTTAAATAATATATACAAAAATACAACCTTTGTGAATTTACCCGTTA
This sequence comes from Viscum album, assembly GCA_963277665.1. NCBI lineage: Eukaryota > Viridiplantae > Streptophyta > Magnoliopsida > Santalales > Viscaceae > Viscum > Viscum album. The sequence continues at coordinate 901,345,097 of OY728138.1, forward strand.
ATGGAGTCATTTGGCTCTGCCACATTTGGTGTGAGCCATCCAATGTATGTCATCTCCTTATGAGAACCCTCTATTCATAATATCACCAATAAAGAAGCTCATCATCCATGATCTATATCTAGACCAACACATGCTAATGAACATGCACATTACGATATTCCTTTCTCAACATCACTTGAGTTTCCTCTAGTTGTAAATGTAATCAGGTATGAGATCTGATTGAGCTGTGATGTAGGATAGAAGTTTGTTAGTGTGTTATTCTAAGAGTTCAGTTTTTAATTCTTCTTCCATGACCATCCATATGATTTCATATTTTTTAACGCAAAATGAAACAATTGGGTCTTTAGGGATTTCTCTCATTTTTTCATTGAGATAGTGTTGATTCTCCTTTCCATCACAGAGTATAACGACTGAAAAAGGGTAATACCTTAGAAAAAATAGATTCATACACTGAAGAAAACATAAAAAAATTACAAAGGCATGAATAAGGATTTTGTTAAGAATGGGCCGTGTAGGTTTCATCATGGTCTTGCTGGTATATCTACGTGCCACATACTGGGCGCGCAGGTGACTTGTGCGCCCTCTCTGATTTTCACCCAGGGTCTTCACCAGCCTATAAATACCCCTTGTGGGCCCCCCATTTCAAGGACAGAAAATCCAAAAACTCAGATTTCATCACTCAGTGTCCTAGTCTCTTCTTAATGTCTTCTAAACACTTCTATGGTAATTGTTTACCCAGAATGGATGATCTAAAGAGTGGGAACATGGCCTAAGTGTTGAAACTCATCAACACTCGCGCGCCTCTGTGTCCATCACTTATAAGAAATTGTCACACCTGCGTGCTGCCTTACCCTTCAACAGAACCTGCACACCACCCTTTCAGAAGCCTTTAGAGATGATACTAAGGGCTTGAGTAGAGGCTCGCCCAAGTATTACCCAATGGGTTTACCGGTGTGCAGGTACCCATGTGTCGTGTAGGTATACCTGCATGACCAAGACTTGTGCACCCAAATAGGACATGTGCGCCTACCTTTTTTGGGTGTCCCTCTTGTCCATTCATCTATTTTCTTCAAATCCACCTCTCCTCTTCATGTTTTAGCCTTAAAAACCCTCTTCAAAGTAATTTATGACATCGTTCCTTTGTTTTCTTCCTTATTTGAAAGTAATTTTGTGGAACATCACTCAAAAACTAGTGATTTATATATCTTCATGTCACAAAGGTGATAGATTTCATTCATTCAACCTCACCATTTAATATGAGAATATCTTTAATCTGGGCCTTCTTTTCAAGAGTAATCCCCAGTTAAAGATATTTAATTTGGGCATCCTCCATATTCGTAAGACCCAAATCCCAAATTCCCTTATCCCAGACCTCCTTCTCAAGAGTAAGCCCCAGTCATAATTTCCTATCCTGGGCCTCCTTTTCTAGAGTAAGCCCCAGTCCAAGTTCCCTATGTTGGGAACCCTCCTTAGGAGTAAGCCCCAAGTTCCCATATATGGGCATCCTCTTTAGGAGTAAGCCCCAAATCCCAAATTCCCTTAATATGGGCCTCCTTCTCCAGAGTAAGCCCCAGTTCTCAAGTCCCTTTAACCTGGGCCTCCTTATTAGGAATAAGCTCGAGTCATAATTTCTCTTAAATAGTCTTAAATTCTTTTGATTTGGGCTTCCTTCAAAATAATAAAACCCAATCAAAAGTCCCCTCCTAATTTGGGCATCCTCCTCAGGAGTAAGACCCATGTTAGAGTATCCAAATCTCCATAAAGCACATATACCTTTATGGACCTTGTTCCCAGGCTTCTTCTCTAATGTAAGTCTTCATCTTTATCTGTTTGGGAAATCATACATACAAAAGACCCATATCATTCCTTGTGACCGCATCTTTCATGGCACAAATTGTCTGGATTACTGATACCTCTTGTTTCTCACACCGAGCATGACTCACGTGAGCTTAGAGTGTAAAAGTAACCACGACACATCTCTTTGGGCCGTTAATAATACGTAAGACCCTCAATAGCCAACCGAATACATTAACTTTGATCACTACCTTAAAAGTGGAGTACGTAGGAAGATTTTCTGAGGTTCAAGACCATCAAACATTAATTATCATCTGTACCATATGACTTAAAATATATCTTCATTCCCGAAAAATGTGGGTTCTTATTCCTTTTCTAATAGAGATACGTAGGTAGCCCATCTGCGGGTATGATCCCAACACCGAAATACTCTATGTCCTTATGAACGACAATAAACTTCAGGTGCCCCGCTAAGTGGCTTTAAAACCAGTATGGTTAGCATAATGACCAAGAGATCTTTACATAATGTGTTGAAGGATACCATTGACTAAGAATCTATATCAAATACAGATGACTATCTATCGATGAAGAACCTAAGATACATATAAAAGATTCCTTAAATCTCATACATATTAATCATTGATTGTCAAATCTTAAGGAAAGCTCATTTTACATACTTGGTAGTGCAATAAGGTATCACAAACATAACTTAAATCTATTAAGAGAGTCTCGAAGAAGACAATTATTCTCCCCAAAAAAGGTGTGATGAGTCCAAACTCCCATCCTCTCGACCAATAAAAATTCTTAAGCCTCATCAGTCTACAAATAATGAGCACCTACCTTTGGAAAGTAGGTCAAAATGAATATAGAATCATTGGAAGTTTCTGGTTCTACAAAAAAACCGTTAGAAACCGATTGGATTGTTTGAACCTTAATCCAACAAGTTCATCCCCATTTCCAGATGAAACAAAAAATGGTGAACCCGACATGAATCCTTAACCAAGTTAAAATGATGTTTTACTTATTTGTTAGGCCCCTATTTAAATTTAATGTGAGGTCCAACAAAACAATCAATAACATGTGTGCTCATCCATAATATGTATTGGAGGAACATATCTTGATTATTCCTGTTACATCAAACATGAACTCTTTTCCAAGATCTTCTACGTTACAGAAATGGATTCTCTTAAGTTCAACCCTGTGAATGCCTCTACTGTGAATACCTCTGCTGCAACTCATGCAGGATCGTCGTCTGCTCTGAGGACAACATTACATACTCAATGTCTTCAACGTTGGGTATCAAATGCACTGGTTAAGGAATACCATCAACATTGTACCATTATGACTCTGGAGGTCACTCGACAAGCCCTCCAAGTCAATAATTCACCCCGGTTGTCCAAACAGCATAGACCGGCGAACAAGAAGCATGTGGTGCCAACCACCATCTCCAACCATTTTGGGTCATTATCCCTGGAACGCAATCACCAGTCCCTCCCATATTAAGATATGGTGAATGAGAAGGTCACTCAAGGCCTTAATTCATGGGGACAAGAGTACTTCCTGAGGGCTCCCACCAACAATTTCCGCCAAGCTCGTGCGGTAGTGCTCCCTCTACATGATGACAGTGTTGTCTCTAGGCATTCGGCTCAGGTTCCTCAAACCCGAGCAGGAAAGATGAACCACCATAGGTGATGACATGTCAACAGTGACAAGGTTCTTATCACTGCCATCCGAAGAAGTCCACTAACCTAACATGGTGGAAAGCAACGAGTAGGAACATATACCTGTCCGTTCTAATCCCACTGTCTAGAAGACTCGTCTGGCAGTAACACACCAATCCCGCCAGAATTCTGGTGGACTATTATAACTAGGAATATACACCTGTTTATAACTCATCAGCTAGTCAGTAGGATTGTCTGACTACAACCAAAGAAGGTCGTGAATATAATATGGTGGAAACTGATAAAAAGAAACATACACCTGTTTACAATAAAAAATTCTATCAGCAGTCTAGTCTGCCAGTATTGAAGGAAAAATCTTCAACCATACATGACAAAGAATACACAGAAGGAACATACACCTGGAAATGTTCATCAGGCTAACCAACAGTCTCATTTGGTAGCACACTGAGAAGTCAGATGAAAATCCTAGATGAAAAATAAGAGGCAGACTCAACTCTCTGGCTCCACACATGATTACTGTCAGAATTCACTGGCAGGAAAATGATGACATGAGAAAGAACACACACCTAATACAAGAACGGAATGGACGTACATTCCCATTCTGGCAGCTGAAGTCACCAAACACATTATAACAACGGTGAAAGATTATAGGAAAATCCTTGCTCATATTCTGGATGCCTGCCAAGATATTATAACAGCTTCAGCAACATCACAGGGAAATAAATTCAAATCTATCCCAACCAGTGAAGTGACAGATCAACAATTCACTACGGAACAGATACACACCTCTGTTATAGTCCAAGAGTGTTGTGGGTCATACTCCCTCATGTCATACGGACAACCAAATCAGGCACATACACCTGATTTCAGTGGACATAATAAGTCTAACCTGACTATTTCTTCTTAGTAGGCACATACACCTACACATAATAACAAATTTCATCAACAAGTGGTTCCCAACCTGAGTAAGACGGTGTCGAAGAAAAAGTCTCATCCAACACAGTCAAGAAATCAAGATCCTATCTATAATAAGGTCTTACATGATGATGGAGTTCATGATGCACTTAGAAAATTATTTTCTGCCACTCAAGATTCTACTCTCTCATTTCCCAATAGTGGGGACATTAATTCAGAATGTCTGCATCCAACACTTCCTCATAAAGGCTTGCTTCATGACAGTTCGGTCGATCTCGAAGTATCATCTTCAGATAACAGCCACGATAACCCTCTGTGTGGCCAGAAGACTAAGGAGAAAGAGGTTTCATCTTTTGCAATAACCCACCATGGTGGTCCTCCCCATGATGATGAATTTAGCTTCCAAATTCCTCTCCACAGTAGTAATTCACATTGCCTGGAAAATGTAGTAATGATAAATCCCTCTTATCTTGAGGCACTTACAGATGTTAATCCAGTTATTTCTGATGATTTACCTCAAGAAGGTGAAATACTTTCTCAATCAGAAGATAACCCTGGGTGTATGTCATTCTCCGAACCAACCCTGAGTCATGCGTCTTCTAATTTGGTAAATGAATTCACTACCGATATTGTTGAATCTAATGAAGAAACAAACAAGCACCATCTTTGGACTAATCAATTAGAAGAATCTTCATTGAATGATAAATAGAAAGTGCTGAATATGGGAAAACAACTGGGGAAAGTGAAGTGCCAGTTATGTTTTGGTCTTTTGATGACTCTCAGTATGACATTCCAGAGATGTTGACGGAAGATTCTATTCAATATATTAATCTCATAATGTGGAAAACTCTTTGTCAATTGAACAAGAAAATATTATCTTATGATGAATATTAAAATCTTGTCAAGATTATAGAAGGGTTACAACACCAAATTGATTTGGCCTCTCTCTCAGTTTCTCGATATCCGAAAGATGAAAATCAGCAGAGTGCCTTTCGGCATTCATGCCTTGGTGCACTAAAAAGGTACCGCCAGCTAATTGCCAATGCCCCATATGGTATTCATATCAGGGGGTGGGGTGTCCATAGAGTACTATATTTCACTGTACTCTCCAGCCAACAAAGCACAGCAAAAATGGTCTCATCCAATGTTATTTCCCATGGCCAGCCACAGCCAATAGGCTTTGTTTGTAATCAAAGACTTTCTCAAGAACATGCCTTGACTTGTTCTTCTCAAAATTATGAATACATAGACCATGTTGTCTAATTACACTTACATCATTCCAATTAGAATATCAAACAGGCTTCTCGTTTAGAGTGAGCGCATCATCAAGTGAAAAAAGTGTCCGAAATCATCCAACAGTCATTTGAGCTAGGTGATTTGAGTGGATGTAGGTTGATGCATCCAGCCAATTTTCAGACTAATGTTTTCAAGATAAGAAGAGATTTTAAAAAAGTCTCAGATGTAGCAGCTCAAGAACCTCCCCAACTTGCCAGACTAGGGACTCTTTTGGCCCAACCCTCGGAATCAACAAATTGGATTCGAGGAGTTGAACAGGAACATCCCCAGTCCACCGGATTGGGGTCTTTTCAAAATCCTCAATCTCTTACTCAGAGAAAGTCAGTCTTCTCTCAATTAGGGACAAAGCCCCAAGAAGAACAAAGATCTAAATTATCAGGATATTCCCTCCAAATTACGGTTCTTCAAGAAGTTCTTGAGGGATAATCTCACCAGAAGGCATTATCTCATTAGGGACATGGAAGAATATAATATCATAGAAATGATGATATAAGAGATGCAATGATATATGAATCAATAAATTTCATCAATGTCATTGTTGTTAATCCTCGAGAACAGGCAGCTCACTCAGAGAGAACATTTTAGGAAGTTCTTTCTCAAGAAGTTGTACACACAGACACAAATAAAGAAGGTGTGCATACAAGAAATAAAAGGCTTATCCAAAATATCAGTATTCCTTCAAATAACAAACTACTCCCTCTCCGAAAGGCTTCCAATAAGGGGAATGGAAAGAATCAAGTTACATACCCTTCCTCTAGAGAAGGCCAATCACTCTCATTAGAGCAAAGGTTCGCACAACGGGATGAAGAAATAAAGGAATTAAGGAGGTTGATTACAGAACTACTTCAAGGTAGTCTTCCTCTTAAGAATGCTGGAGTTAGTCAGCAAAGGGAATTTTTTGCGGTTACAGAGATGAATCAAGATTATCCTCCTTTACCAGTACACCCTCACAGGTCTAATCCTATGGGATAGGTGCAACAACAACCGGTGGTGTTATCCTCAGTTGTAGTACCATCCACCACATCTATCCAAGCTCTAGTTATTGCACCTACTTAGGTCCAAGCTCAACCAGATGTTTCTAAAAAGTTAATAACTAATGTTGAGTCATTAACAGCACAGTTGGAAGCTATGGATGGAAAGCATGCACAAATTCAACCGGATAAGAGAGATTACCCTGAATGGGTTGATGAATTCCTCCCCCATCAAATTTTTCAAGCACCACATTCCCAATCATTAATGGTTCGGGAGACCTAGAGCAACACTTAACACCTTTTGTTCCTCATTGCGATCCTATGATGGGAACCCCTTAGCAACAAGAATCAGTTAAGCTCAGGTGTTTTGTATAGTCAATACAAGGGCCTGCTTTTTTGGTATAAAATCTTGCAATCCCAGTCAATTACCGGGTGGGATGATATCCTTCAATGATTACTTCTTCAATTCAGCTCAACTTTCCCAAAGACAACAGTTTTTGATCTTAAATATTGTAAGAAAAGGGAGAATAAAAGGGTTTCATATTTCATTTCTCTCTGGAAGGGATTAACATATTCCTTAAGCTTAGCACTCCATCATGAAGAGTTGTTGCCAATCTGTGTGAAAAATTTGCATGATGAATTACGCACACCGTTGATCCCTTTGAAATACATAGGAGGGTTTCGGGATGTTACTTCGATCACTCAGCAGATTGAAGACTCTCTCACAAAGACTAAGGATAAAACTCGTGTAATTCCACCATCTCCACAAAGGAGAATGAGTAATGCAGAGACTGCTACAGTTACACATAAACCAGCACATGTACCTGCTTCTACCTCAAAAACTTCATCTTATCAAAGGGGTCCACCTTCTGAGCATCCACAACAGAGGTTGTTTCATCAAGATGATCAAAGATATAAAAGATGGACACAATTTGAGGATCTGAAGAGAATTTTTTACTCTTTCCGAAATGAACAAGTACCTGGTTACTTCATTTCGGATCTGGAAAATAATTTGGTTCTGTTGCCATGGCCCAAAAGGCCTAACAAGGAAGGATATGAAGACCATCCCAATTATTGACCATTTCATCCGATGTTGGGGCATCCTATTCAAGAGTGTGTTGTCTTTAAATACCTCCTATGAAATATGGTGGACTCGGGATAAGTCAAACTAAAAGGTTCTTCAGCTCAGGTAGTATGTGTTACTGATACAAATCTAGTGGAGGAAGGCGAGTGGCAAGAAGTCAAAAAAAATGTGCAAAAATATGATGACTCTATGGTCAAGAAAACTATCAACCAAACTCATGACATTATACAAATGAAATTGAAGAAACCAATTGTTTCTTCTTCTATGAATTCCATAGTAGAACCTTCTTCATCAGGGTGAAGATCATCGAAGAAACGACATAATTCAAAGAAAGAGGAACAATCAAAAGAAGATGAAATCATGTCAAATCCAAAGTAGTATTTGACTCTGGAAAGTTTTATGCCATCTACTTCAAAGCCACGGCCACCACCCCACCAAATGACACAACCTACACTGGCTAATCAGGCAGAGTCTTCCTCATATGAAGAGCTGATTTTGGTTCTGTTAAAATGATTAATTTAACAGATCCTTGTACCAGTCAAAGCTTTGATCTTGATGATCATGAGTTCCCTGTATCATAGAGAGGAATTAGATGGAGTTCCAGAGGTCTGGGATACATAGGATGACATGGATATCCCAAAAAACACTAGTCCAATTATAACCCTAATAGAATTGTGTATGCAGCAAAAACTCGAGGTAGATCCCTTCAATGGGCTCAACAAGAACAAGCAAATTCATCCAGGAAAGGTAGATTCAGTCCTGTTATAAATATTCTAGAGGATCGGTTTGAGGTTTCATATTCTTCCTCCTAGCATGTAAATAGACATATTCAGTCAAATCTTCCAAAGCCAAGAGTATTTCCAACTCCTACCCGATACAAGATGCATCTATTTCCAAAGAATCAACTTCTAAGGCACCTACAAAACCACATGTTTCTGTTTGGAAACACAGACCTTTGGATCAAAAATATGATGTTACGAAGCATTTGGCCCAAGTACCAAACAAGTTATCAATTTTGTATACCTTGAATTTATCAAATGATCTTCTAGAGGCACTCATTGAGGCTTTGTCAAGTCCTCGGGAGTTCGAAACTAAAATCACTGTGGCTGAATTATACCATGTATAGAATAATCCTGCACAATTCCATACAGTGATATCTTTTACAGATTAAGAAGAAGATGATGTCGTGCATGGACATATTAGACCTTTGTATTTTTCTAGAAAGGTCAATGATGTGGACATCTGAAGAGCTTTAATTGATAATGGTTAAGGATTCAAACTCATCCTCATTCGTACACTTCATCGATTGGGCCTCCCTGAATCTCATTTATCTCTTTCTACATTGATGTTGCAAGGATATGATAAAAATGAACAACAACCACTGGGTGAGATTACACTCCGAATTCAGTTTGGAGACCTTGTATCCAATTCATATTTCATGTTTGTTGATCATGATACATCCTTTAAGGTTTTTATGGAAGGCATTGGCTACATCAACAGGCGGTTATCCCTTCATCATACCATCAATGCCTCAAATATTGTTTTAATGGTAAAATTGGGACATTGTGTGGTGATAAGTCCCTATTCAAAACATGTGAGTTTCAATACATTGAGGTGGAATTATATCACATGGAAGGGAAGGATAAATCCAAGACAAAGTAGGTCACCAAAATTAATTCTTTATATGGTTCGGAAAATATTTCAGTAAACCAATTCATGCATGTGAGTACAGATTATGTGTTTCCTACCAGTCAAATTGACAGGATAGACCCGAATCCAAATACTCTTATGGAAACATCCATAATGTTAATTACGGCAATCAAACCAGACAGTATGGGAGAAACTGGTGATTCACCACGAAATGATGACAGCTCAAATTGAGATGTCTTAATTTCATCCGCTGAAACCCATCAAGACTATACTTCACCAACCAGGCCATAAGAAGTTATAGTAATGTCATAGGTGAATGATGATGTTGATTATTAATCCCTCGTCTCCAATTTATTACCCAATTAAGACCCTTCATCAACAATAGGGTCATAAATGGAATCCTCTTATTCAAGATGTTCATATTTTAGCATCTCTCTTAATCATGTAAAATCTACATCATCATCTACTATGCAAGTAGGAATAGAAGAAGTAACACATGTTGAAGAAGATGAGGAAGATCTCAAGGATGCTCCTCCACTATTTGAACAGGCTATCTCCACTACTGTGGATGATCTCAAAGAAATAAATCTGGGTACAAAAGAAGATCCACACCCCACTTTAATTATTGCGGCCATGAATCTTGAAGAGAAAGAAATGTATATTTCATTTTTAAAGAAAAATCGAGATATATTTTCTTGGAATTATATATAAATGTCACGGCTTGATCCTAATGTTGCAACAAATCATTTGGGTTTTCCAGAAGAACATCGAGGATTTAAGAAAGACGTAAGAACAACACACCCATCTTATGCTTCCAAAATTAAAGCTTAATTGGATAAGTTTATCAAATATAACTTCGTCAGAGAAGTTCAATATCCCAAATGGTTGGCTAATGTTTTCCATGTGAAAGAGAAGAATGAAAAAATTAGAGTTTTCATTGATTTCAGAGATCTTATTTGGCATTGTCCTAAGGATGATTTTCCAGTTCCGATTACAAAAATCTTGATTGATACAATAGTTGGATATGAAGAACTTTCCTTCATGGATGGATATTCTGGATATAATAAAATCTGAATGGCTCCAGAAGATGAAGACACTATAGCCATCATAGCCCCTCATTGTGTGTTTTACTATCGGGTAATGCCCTTTGGCCTAAAGAATGCAGGCGCAACATATAAACGTGCCATGCACCGTATCTTCAAACCCTTTTTTGGGAAATTTGTTGAATTTTTTGTGGATGATTTGGTGCTTAAATCCAAACAACGTTCTAATCACTTGGATGATTTGGAAATCATATTCTAAAAACTTTGACAACATAATTTTAAGATGAACCCCTTGAAATGTGCTTTAGGGGTAACCTCATGAAAAATTGTCGGCTTTGTTGTACGTCATCATGGTTTCGAATTCAATACTGAGAAGACAATGTCAATCCTTGGTATGTCACCACCTCGAAATTTGCAATAATTGAGAGGACTTCAAGGACACTTAGCCTATATACAGTGTTTCATCACCAATATGAAAGGCACAAGTTTACCCTTCACCAAATTGATGAAGAAGGGAGTCACCTACCAGTGGACTGAAGAATTTCAAGAAGCATTTTATATTCTCAAGAAATATCTGTTGAGTCCACCGGTATTAATGCAACCTATTTAAGGGAGACCACTTATCCTCTATGTGATAGATTTAGAGTGATCATTGGGTGCCTTCCTTGCCCAGAAAAATGATGCTGGGAATGAAAACAGCCTTTACTATCTCAGTTGGACTATGCATGAAGCAGAAACCCGATATTCAACTATTGAAAAGTGATGCCCGGCATTAATCTTTGCAGTTCAAAAGTTGAGACACTACCTGCAACATCATGTGGTCCAATTTGTATCTCTCAATAACCCGCTCAAATTCATCCTTAATCGTCCAATGCTTACAGGATGTCTGGCATGGTGGGAAGTTATTTTGCAGCAATTTGGTATCCAGTATGTGTCTCAAAAGGCAATAAAGGGTCCAGCTCTGGCTGATTTCCTTGATGAACATCCTTCAGTAGAGATACATCTTCAGATATTTAACTTCCTGATGAGTAAGTCTTCTATATTCAAGATAGTCTTCAAATATGGGAATGTACTTTAATGGTGCTTCCAGAAGTCCAACAGGGAAGAAAATGAAAGATCCTAAATTCAAAAATGTTGGGTTAGGAATTGTGCTAATTTCTCCTAAAAATGCAGTGCTACCCTATTCCTTCTTGTTTTTGAGAGGCGGGACAAATAATGAAGAAAAATACCAAGCTCTCGTCACAGGATTGGAGTTTGCGCTTCAGGCACAAGTGAATCACATAAAAGTGAAAGGTGATTCAGACCTGGTAATAAAACAAGTCAATGAGGATTAAGAAATCAAAAAAGAAGAGTTAATCCCTTTTTATGATTATGTCAGAGAGTTAATGGAAAATTTTCCTTTGTAACTGACATTTTCTCATGTCTTGCGATCACAAAATGATCAAGCTGATGCATTGGTTAATATAGCCACAACTCGAGAATATCCAAATCGGGATAATACAGTCATCAGTATTGCCCACCATTGAAAATTTCACCTTCTGTTCAAACTAGAATAGAGGAAATCAATGAAATTAGTCCTATTCCAGAACCATATGGTCAAACTAATGGATGGATGACACCTATCAGGGATTACCTTCAAAATGGAACACTTCCACCTAATAGAGCTATGAAAGAACAAATATAGTGACCTATGGTCATTTTTACACATTATGATACCCTAGATCACCTAGATAAAATTCCCTATAAAAGTGGTTTTGATGGAATTCTCTTTAGATGCATTGACGGTGAAGAGACAATGGCTGTCATAAAAGAAGTGCATGCCGGTGTCTGTGGTACCCATCGGTCTGAACATAGACTATCTGATCCAATTCGAAGGCTTGGATACTCTTGGCCTTCAATGACAGAAGATTGTGTTGATTTCACAAAGAAGTTTCATTCATGCCAAGTACATTCCAATCTCATTCATTAACTCCCAGAGTTTCTTCATACATCTAAATTCTCGTGGCCATTTTCCCCATGGGGAATGGATGTAGTAGGATCTTATCATTCATCTAAATCCAAGTAGTTTAAGTACATTCATACTACTACTAACTTCTTTTCCAAATGGGAAGAGAAAATACCTCTCAAAGAAGTTAGCTCTAAAAGCACTTTTATATTTATCAAGTCTAACATCATTACCAAATTTGGTGTCCCTCATACAATATTGATGGACAATGGCACCAACATCTGTTCATCCGAGGTAAGGAAGTTGTATCAAGAATACAACATCAAATCCATCCATTCCTCTTGGTATCATGTAGTGGGCAATGGCCAAACATAATCCTTTAACAAGACTCTTTCAATCACACTGCAAAAGATTGTGGATAAATATAATAAATCATGTCCTGATAATGTCTTTCATGCTTTATGGGATTATCGGACCACCACCCGAACTGATACGCGGTCAACTCCATATTCATTGGCATATGGAACAGAAGAAGTATTAACCATTGAGGTTCTATTACCCTCACTCGGGGTAGCCATTTGGGATCTGTCATCTCCAGATGAATAATCTCAAAAGTGATTGGATGAATTAGAATGATTAGATGAGAAAATATTGTGCACCTTGCTCCACATGAAAGTCAGTAAAAATCAAATAGCATGAGCTTTCAAAAAAAATATTTCCTTCGTTCATTCATTCCGGGAGAATTGGTAATGGTTCTCAGAACTCCAATGATACCAGGAATGAAACCTCCCAATATAGAGCCAAAATGGGAAGGACCTTATTCAATACATAAGGTCTAATCCAATGGAGCTTATTCTTTAATTTCAAAGGATGGAGAACTCATCACGACTCCAACCAATGCTAGATTCTTGAAGAATTATTTTGTGTAACACAAATACCCTATAGTCTAACATGATGTTAAACTATGTTATCCATGCTGCAAGACTTTAAACTGCATATTCCCAAACGTCCAACATGATGTTAAACTGTGACGTCCTAGCTACATGATGCTAAACTGTACAAAAGTCCCTTACATATAGTAAGACGTTAAACTACATAATCACCAGTCCATGAATATGACCACAAACTATTCGCACCATCATCCAACATGATGTTAAACTATATTGTCCTTTCTACGATCCATGAATGTGACTTTAAACTCTTTTCACTTACATCCAACACGACGTTAAATTATGTCGTCCTTGCTATAAGACGTTAAACCATAAATCCCCTCTTTTGTCATTACTACATGACATAAAACTGCACAATGCCCCTCTTGTCCAACATTACATTGAACTGTATTGTCCCCATAGTCTTAGCTATAGGAAGATAAATTGTACAAAACCCTTATTCTCCAACATGATTCAAAACTGTGTTCACATCCAACATGACGTTAAACTATGTCCCTATATTTGTCCTACATGACATTAAACTATACTGATCATTCGTCCTACATGACATAAAACTGAACAAAGTCTCTTAATACGTCCTACATAATGTTAAATTTTATTTTGTCCCTACTACATGACACTAAACTGTGCAGCACCAATAGTCCTCACTACAGGACATTAAACTGCATATTCTTTTCATATGTCCTACATGACAATAAACTGTGCATCATTTAGGCTGTTGCTACATCTTGTTTCTCACACCAAGTATGAATCACGTGATCCTAGAGTAAATGTCAACCATAACACCCTCTCTGGACCACTAACCATGTGTATGTCCAGACACTATTATTTAGGTCGTTGTCTTCAAGAAAAACTTGATTACCAATTCATTCTTTAATTGAACTACGTGGACATTGATCCTTGCCATATAGGCTCGGTACATAGGCAACCTCCCAAGGTTCAATACCAAAACCAATCTATTCACATCGGTTCACCTCCATCTCATGTGATGTTGATCTGTGAAGCAAACCCTGAACCAATATTTTTTTACATTGGTTCACCATCGTCCTTGCTAAATGATGTTAAACTATTCACACTTTCTGTCATGTACGACAATAAAATATATCATTCTTTGACACCCTCACCTGAGAGGGAATCATTATTTACATTGTTCTCTAATCATGTTATATTCCAAAGACTACGTGCATACATGGAAATTCCTGAACCTTTTATCTTGGGTCAAACCATCATTGCACTAATGTTTCCTTTCACCCCTTGACTTCTACAAACCAAAACTGTACAAAGGTTATTTCAAGAACTATGTACGGCTTGATTCCCATCCTTATAAGATACGTAGGAACGTTCGAGCATCCCTCAAATCCAGACCCAAGTCTTTGGGCCTAACCACGAATTTCACTTTCAGTCCCTTGACTGAAAAGTCCAACTGTGAAAACAGGAATGTTGTATGAAAGCCCTGGTCTTCATTCACATCAGGTTTATAAAACACACAATGTGTATTTCCGTCATGCATTGGACAATACTAATTTTTCATGTGTCATAATCCTAACCATAAATACTTATAGATCTCCATAAACCTTATCTTGACCTCTAGTCACAAAATGTCTGGTACTCGAAAGTTCTTTTGCCTGACTATGCAGCATGTGACCTTAGGTGGCCTTGCATAATCAGTCTACATAACGGACCTTTCAGCCAAAAGATGATATTATTTGACTATGAAGCCAATTCTCTTAGGTGTCCTGGTATAATTCAACCCCCTAACGGGTTTGTTAAATAGTGGTAACTTTATTCTTGGGAGGAAAACCTCTTTTGTCCTTATTTGACTTAATGAAAATATGTAGGGATCCGAAAAAATAGCCATCCTTAACATATTTATCCCATAATCTTTTTCATGATATGAAAGTATTAAAGTCTATGGTTTATATTACCCATACCTATGTTTGGGTTAGACCTTTGGAAGAGTGACATTCGTCCAATTCATTGATAATATTGATTAGAAATATCATCTCCATATTCAAGTACCTCTTTCCATACAACAGACTCTGTGATTTGGAAAATTTGATTCTCCATAAACTATCACTGGCTTTTTAGTAATAGGAATGTTGAATTTCTGAGTGTTCTTTTTCCTGACTATGCAGCATGTTCCCTTAGGCAGCCTTGCATAAGTAGTCTACATAACGGACCTATTAGCCAAAAGATGCTATTATTTGACTATGCAGCCAATTCCTTTTACCAGCCCTGCATAATTCAACCCCCTAGCAGGTTTGTTAAATAGTAGTAACATTATTCTTGGGAAATACTTCTTCTAATGCCTTTTAGTCCTTTTTTCATATCATTCCTCAAATTCAAAATTTCTCTGGTCATATTTTACATTTTTCTCCCATACGTGAATATGGTAATATGTTTTCAGATAAATTATCAAGTAATTGAGTCAATATTAATACATTTGGTCAAAGATATTTTGACCGTAAACATTACACTTTTTATGTCCGACATACATGAATTTAAACTACCCAAAAAAGACACGGGAACTCTGAAAAAAAGTCAAGTCCCATATCACTAAACATATTCTTTGTATGATTTAGGTAATATTGAGAAATTAAAAAGATTAAAAGTTTGTAGGGTTATTTTTATAATCCTACCACAAAATAAAACTATTCTTACAAGGCCCATTGGCTTAGGGAAAAATTAAAAGCATGTATCAAAAGAAGGAATGCGCAAATGAATGAAGGGGAAAGTGTTTTTCATTTGATGCACAAGAGATAGAAGGATATCCACAGATTGGATTCTATTATCTTTTTTAGAAATAACAAAAGGCTTTCAACATAACACTTCATTTGATTTATGACATACTGAGATTCATCAGTATCCACATGGAATTCATTCATTCAACAGGATACAATAGGAGATGCAGTGGTACTAGCTTTTCATGGAACTATTGTAAAAGAATGTTCTTGACTGTGGTTTGAGAAAATTTTCTCCTAATCAAACCATGACTTTGTTTTTGTCCAAGAGACTTAGAAGATAGTTACATGGATTTGAGAATAGAGCATTGAAATTAAATATCCATTTAGAGAGAGTACTTTTTTCAGATATTGTTTCTAATGTCATGATAGTCTTCTCTCCATAAACCAGCAGCGGAAAACATATCAGCCCATGGTTTTCCATTTTCATATCTTCAAGGAAATGGATTGGAGGAAAAATTTGAATGTTCGCATCATTTCTGCCACTCTTAATGCACATCATAACCAAAATATGGGGATATCAGTTTGGCTGAATCTCAGGTGTATAGTTCTTTGGGGCTATAACATTGACTCCTTGCAGATGACCATGCCCATATAAAGGCATGTAGATACTCTCTGGGAAATTAAGATAATATTTCTTCAAGTACTTGGCCAAATTTGGGAGAGTGTTGTCGCAAATATCATAGTTATTATGGAAAATGATGATCATCATGTCATCAATTTGCTTTCTATCTAGTTCATTAGTCGTTCCAATCTTCTAGGAGCCATTGAATTTGTACAAAGGATGAGTAATTAACTCTTAAGTGAGTTGATTTTTCATAAAATTGGTGATGAAATTCAAAAAAATGGATAATGCATTTAAAAACACAAGTACAATGTTGGTGCATAGGTGTAACTGTGTCACGCTGGTTTTGCCACACAGGCATCACCGTGTAGGTCAAAATTCCTCTAAAGTAGTGAGAAACGAACAGAAGCAATGAAATCGTGAAAAATCAGCAACCTGCGTGATGAAAGCAACCTGCACTATGAGATCTCAAACTGTTCAAATCCTGGGGCTTTTCACAAAAATGGCCACATATTTTTAGGCTAGGTCGCCCATGCATGCCGAAGCATTTGGGCCACTTACCTGCACACCGCTATCTGTGTGTTCAAAACTTGTGTGCCACCCTTCATTGGTTTTCATCTTTACCTCAGAGTCACATCCTCATTCCTTTCGGATCAAACTCTGAGGGGGGACATTTATTGATGCTCCTTTCCAACATAGAGTCTAATGACTGAAAAAGTGTAATACCTTAGCATTAAGAGATTCATCCTTTGAAGATACATCAAAAATTGACAAAGGCATGAAGAAGGATTTGGTTAAGAATGGGTCGCACAGGTTTCATCATGGTCGCGCAGGTATACCTGCACGTCCTATCTGATTATCGCACAGGGTCTTCAGAAACCTCTAAATACCCCATGTGGGCCCCCCATTTCAAGGACAAAAATCTAGAATCTCATATTTCAGCTCTCGGCAACCTAGTCTCTTATTAAAGTCTTCTTAACACTTCTAAGGTAATTTCTTACCTAGAATAGAAGATCTAAAGAGGGGGAACGAGGCCTAAGTGTTGAAACTCATCAACACCTTTGTGCCTAAGTTTCCAGCCCTTATAGCACCTGTGCGACTCCTTATCCCTTCATCAGAACCTATGCGCCACCGTTTTATAATCCTTTAGAGATGATTTAACTCTTAGTTAAATAGTTTGAATTTTACCTTGTCCCTTTATATTTTTATATTATATGGTTAATAAACTTATATAAACATTCAAGAGAACCTAAATAGGATCATAAATGTGAAATATAATATTATTTAGGTACTTTGGTTGAACCATAGAATTTTAGAATATTATATCAACTAATAATATAGTATTTGTTTTAAAAGCTCAATTATGTCAATTTTGACATTATTTAATAATTTATTTTTGTAATAATCATAACAAAATTATCACTTCAAAAAAAAATTACATTAAATCAACCATAAAATGACATATTAACTTATAAAATTCATTTATTGAATCAAAATTCCCAAATTATATTTATTTTAATATTCATAATATCATTTATTTCATTCTTTCAGTAATAAGGAAAATACTACATCATTATTGTGTCTTATATAAAAATATATATTTTATGTCTAAAAATTAAAAATAATATTTCATGATGTATAAAATATTTTTATCTTTCTAGTGACTATTTATAGTTGAATCAATCAATTATATATCCTCAGACAATTTTTTTTACCAAAAGATATTTTCATTTGTTATTTTTGTCTTTACTTTAGATTATTTAATATAAAATGTCATTATCACACACCTGTGGCTCCATGGGGTCCCAACGTCAACCCATGTATTCCCAAGGCCGGAAAGTTATCAAAAAATAGAAATATGATACATGTTAGTGTAATTCAGTATTATTATAATATTATTTTTTTACCGGATTTACCCTTAAAGCATGGTAAATAATATATTAACCGAATTAATTATTCATAATGTCTAAAAATAAATGTTAACAATTTATACAACTTAGACCTATAGATTCCAAATACTGAATCCATTTTTCAAAATCAAAACCCTGATCTGGCAGAAATTAATTTAAAATTAATTCCCGGTGTGAACAAAAAAAGCATGTTTTTATGAAATTATAACTCTCAAAATATCGACACTTGTTTGTGTCTAGTTTAAATGTGAAATTACATCCAATGACCAACATTGGATAAAATGGTAAATATATAATCTAATTATACATTAAAATAACTCAATTGTGTAATTTAGCAATATAAAGTATTTTGATTAAAAAAGTAGTTTTTAATTAAAATTTAGTATTTTTAACTATTCATTACATACTGAAAGTTTTCAAAAAATTACCTAAATTTCACCCTAAGTTAATTTTGATATTCCAAATTCAAAAATTAATTCAATTTTACAAAATTGAAAACATATAATTTTAATTTATTAATTTATAATTAATTCCTGTTGTAAAACCTAAAAATCGGTTTTTTTAATTTAAAAACAACAAAAGATTGACACTTGTTTATTTCCAATTTAAATGTGAAATTACATAAAATGAACAACATTGGATTAAATGGTAAAAATATAATCCCATTATACTTTAAAACTACTGGATTGTGTAATTTATTAAGATAAATTATTTTGATTAAAAGTGTTGTTTTAAATTAAAATTTATTATTTTTCACTATTCACCCAAATATGAACATTATCAGAAAACAAAAAAAATATCATAACTAAATTTTTATTTATTTATTGTAAATAAAAGTTTATTTTATCAACATGAATATATTAAAGTGTCAAATATGGGATTTAAAAAAGGTTCTCTATTAAAAGGTGGTAAAATTAGATTTTTTGAAAAATACATCTTTTATCTATAAAAATGAATTTGTTCTTATATTATGTCTATGAAACACATAATATGGATTTTAAAATTATATAAAGCATATAAAATTCAAAATTAATTTTACATTATTCATAACCGCTTTTTGAACAGCTATTTTGGTAAGTTATGGTGCGCTTAAACTCGATGTTGTGTGTTGCGTAAGGAATTGAATTACATTGAAAATATAATGTACTATGAAATCTTGGGGTTTTACATTTATTCATTAATCGTAAAGGAATTTATGGAATGGAAAATAATCTTTATTATTATTTAGTAGGATTTTTTTCATTGTTGAAAATCATTTGTGAATCATTGATATTATGAAGTGTTTTTTCAAATGGATTTTTTGAAAAATTGTTATATTTGATGAATTTTATTATGTGTTGGAACATATGAATTTAATTTACAATGAACCAATATGTTTTTTCTTCAAAATGAGTTTTTACCTGTATTTTTTTAAGATTTCAGGGGTAAAGTCAACGTAACCAAATATGATATTTGATTCAAGGAATGATTGATTTATGGATTTTTGGTATAAAAATTCCACGGTAATTATATAATGATAAATTCAGAGATACCAATATGGAAATCAAAAACATATTACTATTGAGTGAACATA
The DNA here is from genome assembly GCA_963277665.1 of Viscum album. Classification (NCBI taxonomy): domain Eukaryota; kingdom Viridiplantae; phylum Streptophyta; class Magnoliopsida; order Santalales; family Viscaceae; genus Viscum; species Viscum album. Next base: position 901,365,216 of record OY728138.1, read on the forward strand.
AGACAAAATATTTATAGGTTTTTTTACAATAAAATTTAATTATAAATAGTGAAGTATCATTATATGTAAATAATTTAGTTGATATATATATTATGTTACAAAGGGAGTCACAATCAACCATTTATAATGATGTGAACCATGAGGTTTTGGATCGGTGGTTAAAGATAATGATCTAGATTTTTTTATTTCATGGTGAAACGAGATGATGGAAAATATGAGATGAAAGAGAACATGATTTGACAAAAATGTGATAAACTAAAGCGTTTTAGTTTAGAAAGATATATAAAATGAAGATAAAATCGATTCAGGATTTGATAAGTTTTTCAGTGAAATATTCTATACATAAAAAGTTTATTAATCATACTGTCTTTAATAAAGATTATGTGGACACACGGGTTAATATTATACGGTTATTTTAATGGGCCATCTCACTTTATGTGAGCGATGTGGAGTATGGTACAACTCTATATTAAAAAAACACTCTTGAATCTAATTTGAGATTGAATCCATTGAATATCACCTTTCTTGGATGATGTGAATTTGGTAATAATCATTTTTGGGATTCCTAGCCTTTTTATTTTGGCCAAATTTCATAGTGACTCTGATTTAGATGATTCTTATATATCAATGAAGAATAATTTTGTTAATTCATATTTAAAGACTCTCAAAATAGAATGTCAGAACCTATTTCATATGGTTCAACTAATTTTAGGTGAATTTAATATATCATGAGAGTTGTATTTAATCTTCCAAAAGAATTCCACATGAATTATTCATAAAAAACAATCATTTATTGAGGATTCTTATAGGACACCTCCATTTTACTGTTCTAACATACATACTCACATGTCCCTTAATTTATTCCGTTGAAACATCTTAGAAACCAACTTCATCATACATGATATAAAAATCATTGAGTTAATCATACATGACACCTTTATTAACCAAATTAATCACATGCAGTGTGATTTCAATAATATAAAACACACATTTCATATAAGGATAATAGGTCACCAAAAATTTAACGAGGTAAATAAAATTAAAGAGAATTTATTGATAACCTAACATACGAAGAACCTAATCTATAAATAACAAGAAATGGTTTTTGTTTATATGTCATAACAAGTATATAGTAAATAAAATGCCAAATAATATTGCATCTAAATAAATCATGTCAACCAAAATACAGAACTTTTCGGAACACCACTCATATAATGGGAAACCTAACCCAAATAAAATATTATAAGCTATCAATACAAATTACTATCATCCTTAATAATATCTTTTTTAAAATCTATATATAAGATCATTTAATTTTTTATAATGAATACTTTTACATAAAAAATGTTACATTATTAATTTTATATAAATAAAAAACATTGAAATTAAATCTAAATATATCAAAGAAAAGATATAAAAGTATATAGTAAATGTTTTCTCGGTATAGGATATCTAACTAAATATATTTAAACATTTAATACCTTTTAGGATTTAAAATATTCAATTTATTTTATAATTTAATAGAATATTATAATAGAAATGCCATATGATTTTGATAATAACTTTTTATTGGTTATGTATTGTGAGAGTCACATCTCTGGAATGCAGTACAAGACCCAAAAAATAGATAACTGTATTTTTTTACAGTTTTAAAATTTACAAGTATCACAAATAGTAACCACATTATAAAAAGTCAATAAGAAGATATAAAAATGTTATTTAATAATATAAATATGTGCCTTTTAAAAGTATATTAATTGAGATTATATGAAAACAAATCTTATCACTTTTTTATTGTTAATTTGATAAAATTTAAAACTTTTTTTTGATTTACCTTGTTAATATTATATTATTAAGAATTTTTCATATTTTTATGAAATATTTTATTTTTAGTTGAATAGTGATTTTTTTTAAAAATCATATGGTATTTTAATATTTAAGAATATAGTAAATTTTAGAAAAACATTCTTAAATAATATGTCTTTATATATGATAAAATTCTATGTTTCCATTTAACACCAATATTTAATATTGGATGATAATTAATATTTACTCAACAAATTTATTCTATTCATTAGTGTATTAAAAAATTATAAAATTTATTTATTGAATAGTAGTTCAAATTTAAATCAATTTATCCAAATTATCTAATAAATGTAACTATATTTTTATATATTATTATTATCTTACCTTAGATACTAATTAGTTACACATGAAAAAGGATAATTTTTAAAGAATATTACTTTTCATAAATTTATATATTTTAATTAAAATTAATTAAATAATTTATAAATTGAAACTATAATTTTTTTTTAATGAATATGAGAATTAAATAGAACTCATTTAATGTGTATCAATGATAAATAATATTACAAACACTTAGTGATCGAAATGATTTTTTCTTCTAGAGGTATAGGTTTTTTTACAATTATAAATTTTATTTTAAAGATAATATTAACCTATTAGGATTTTTTTTAAATGGATCCAAAATTTTAATTCATCCCAAAAACATTAATAATGGTCTATATATTATTTTAGTTACAAAATAATGGAAATAATTATTATTATAGTTAAACTAAATTGTGTTTATATAACAAATCAAAGGGGGCGTGCATTTCCCCTAACTAACATAAAAGTAATAATTAATGAAAAAAATATTGATATAATGTCTTACCTATATGTATTATCAAACATTGAAAATTTAACTAACTTAAATTTAAATCCATCCTATTATTACACCTTAGAATTATATTCCATGGAAAGTTTCCACTTCCTCACCATAAAATAGGATCACACCACCCATTCAATACTCCATTCATATTTCAAAATTTTCTTATACCCTCCACGAATATATACACCTATATTTTATTTTCATTAATAAGTTCATCTGTTAACCTCAAATAATCAATGTTTCTTAAAATTTAAAGTTGTTTCTAAGAATAATTTCTTGGTCTCAACATTCGTATAACATATTTCAAAAAATTATTTCATTTTTCATTCCTTTATATGAAGGCTATAAACAAGGTATTATTATAACATCATAATCATTAATAGGTTGATATTTTATTATAATAATTTCAAAAACATTGTTTATTCCCCTCCATATACTTAGAAAGAAGAATATTTTTTTGTTATTGTGTGTGTTGATTACAGCCTCCACAAATTGATGCTTTTAGTTTTTTATCACTACTGCAAATTGATGGTATTAATTATGTCAATTATGAATATATATGATTTTTATCATTTAGGCATGATTCTTAAAATATCACTTACTATCAATCATAACTACTTTCATTCATTGGGTATCGAAAACGATAATCCTAAATTGTTTGAACTACTACCTAAGTAAATAAACATGTTTTGTTTTTCATCACATCCAAACATGGAAGTTTTTTGTTTATAGTAGATGATTATAATATATAATATTATTTTTTTTGGAAGAACCAACAATAGATATTCATTAAAATTTACTCCATCAATATCGATAAATAAATCAAAAGTAGTTAATTACCATGTTTGTTTCATTGAAACTCAAATAAAACAACCATGTAATGATATTATTACATTATATGTCCCTATAAAAAATCTATTACAGAAACATTAATATTTTTTAAAGGATTACATTTGGGATAAAAAAAGAAATATATATACTTCTTTTATGAACCTAGTGCAAAAGGGTTTGGTTTATTAACAACTGGTGTGGAAAAAAGATTAAAACAAATTCTAATAAATTAATATAATTTCTATCAACAAAGAGTATAAGTATAAATATATAAAAATATGGTTTTAAAATATGTAGTTACTAGTTTTAACAACAGGATTCCTGAGGGTAAATAATTTTTTGGTAATTAACGGTAAGGTTATATAGGTAGGTAACTCAATATCCTTAATTTGAGTTCTACAATTTATTTTGGAACATAGTATTTCTAACTAATTACCTTTCTCATTAATTTTATTCAAAAATATGTATGGAAAATTATTTTTAAAACATAAATATATTTAATGTATTATTTTATTTTTATTTCTCTTAAAATATTCAGAACATTATCGAAACATCCAAAAAAATGACATTTAAAATGATTAATTTAAAATGTTTTCAAAAACCTATTTTCATGTTTTAAATATAATTATATTCTAATGATCTCTCTCTCATGAGGTGATATATTTTATTTAATAAATAATTAACAATTCTGGAAAATTTTATTTTAGTTTCATATGATTTACTAATTTCATTTTTTTGGATATATAAATAATCCCATTGTATTGAAAGTAGATATTTATGTTCTTATTATGATTATTATTACATGGAACTCATATGAATGAATTATGATGGGTGGGGTAATATATTATCCTCTCATGCATTAGTATAATATTAAATTTTTTATATAGAAAAGAATGGACAAAATGGTTTTGTTCGCACTTTGTTTGTTGTGATGGGTTTGCTAACACCTTCAGGAATGGACATAATGAGTTTGTCCACATATGTGTGGGAATGATGTATTTTATCATATATGTTTTCATATTAATATTATGTTCCAAATATTCATGTTTTTCTATTTGGGAAACATTTCCTAGTTTTTATCAAGATATTCTGATTTTGAAGATGAATTTAACTTCTATAAAATGACATGTTTACATGATCATGACTTTTCAAGTATCTTGCACCTTATACCATGTTCATAGGTTATATGTTTTATATTTTAAGTTTCTTTATTAAGATGATTATGATCTTATGTGGGTCCATTATGCTTTCTTGTTATCATACATGATATTATGATCTCTTAGTTAGAAATTTATGTTTTCTTAATATTATATCCATGATTATGATCTAATTATTTATGGTATTTATTGTCCCTTAATGAGATTTTTCTGTCAAAACATATCTTATGTTTGTATAACCCATGTTATGAGTATTATTATGTCATTTCACAAGTTAATTACTTTTTCTAGAGGAGAATTATATACAAAAAATATCCATCTTTTATAAAATAAGATGTTTATGTAACTAATATCCATGAAACTAAACTATTTGATCCTTGGAATTTGTTGATTTTATGTGTTTTATTATTTAGATTCTATAAGTACTGTACTATTTATATTATTCATATATAGTGAATCTATATTTTGTATCACAATAGAGCTCTACAATTTTTGGATATTATTTTAGAGCACATTAGTGAAACCCCTTAGGAACCGTCAATATTATGAATCTAATTTTTAGATATTTTTCATAGAGATACATCCCCACTTGTATACTATTAGATCATGTGGTTTTTGAAAAGATTAATATTGGGGTAACAACCTTATAGTGAAATATATGATTATATATCAGCCATGCATCTGGTGAATGTTGACTAGGCATAGACTAAACAGCAGTTTGGACACTCACTGGGGTTATTCTATCTTTAATACCATTGTATTTAAAAACCCTTTTGATGGATTTGAATATATATATATATATATATATTATTACTTCATTAAAAAAATCCATCATCAAAAACCTAAATTTTAACTTATTGATTCATTGAATAATGTATTCACATCATTTATAAAATCCTTTTGTATTTTTATATATTACTTTTATCTACCATTATTAATTAAACAATAATAATTCCTAATTTTTATTTTGTTAACGTAAGGGATTGAACCCATATAAATTACAATAAAATGGGTGAAATGGAAAATTTGAATATAATACCAATGGTTAACATAATGAGGTGGGGTTATAATAAAAAATAACCTGAAAATTCTCACCCAACTATCTCAATCTATGATTAATAACACAAATCATGATGGTATGCCAAACACACAAAGGAGAGAGAAACAATGTACCATATAATTTATGAGGAAATGACCACTCTATTTTAGTGTGAATTTTAGTTGAATGGTTTTCAAATAAGTTTTGAATTAAATTTAAAAGATTATTTATATTATCCAATTCTCATAAAAATTGAAGATTATGTTGTCCCTTATCATTTAGAAGTTCATATTGACCAGTAGTGGTGTCCCATTAAGTGTTCTCTGAAAAATGGGGTGAGATAATTTATGTAATGGGAAGATTTCAAGAAGATATTATTTATATATTATTTTCTAGGGACTCTTAACACAATAATGTAGTGTAAATTTTTGGAATTTAAGAAAATAGAGTATGATTCTATTAGTTCATACAAAGAATACTTCCCAAGAATTGGGAGGTATGAATCTAGTTATTTCTACGATATTACATGTAAAATAAATCAAATAATTGTTTTATTTTGTTTATTATTCAAAGGAAATTAACCAAAAAATAATTAATAATATATGAATATATACTTCAATGTTCTATTAATATTATTATGGAAACTGGAACCTCCTAATATTCTAGGGAAAAGTAGAGTAAAAAAGAGTATCATGTAAGCACTAATGATAACATATATTATAGGATTATTTCACAATTTCTAAATATTGTCTCATGACATTTAATCCTAGTCCAAGAGGATTATTATCAAAGTAAATTATATGAGGGGCCATGATAATGACACATGCACACTACAATACATTACTTCAAGAATGATTACACATTATGATAATCAATTCCCGAACCCTTTAGAAAATGATGACAAAATCCGCCAAATATATCCCTATCATAGGGTACAAAAATGTGAATTCATGAACTCTTCCACTGTGGTAGATCATGATAATAACATTATATGAGTTGATATTAACAAAACTTATATGTCTTTAAAACCAATTATTTTTTCAAAAAACTAATTATTAAGGTGTCTTGGGGAAGACCGGAGCATTTTTGAGACATGTCAGGCATTATGGCTATGAGTTATTCCTCTTTGTGAGTCATTTTATTTGTAGATAATTATTGGGTTTATTGATTCTAGTGTTTATTCATTTTTTTTAGTTCATTATATATTGTTTTCATTTATGGTGGTGAGTCATTCTAAATTTGGTCATTGTAAAGGTGATTCATTTCTATTTTTGAATCATTATGTGGGTAGTTCATTCATGTTGTGATTCAATTCTAAATGAAAGTTATTTTGGTGATAAATTGTTCTAGTGGTGATTCATTTCTTGTAGTGATTCATTCTGGTTTTAGGTCATTCAAGAGGTTAGTTAATTAAAGCAGTAATTCAGTCTAGTTGTAGTTCAATCTGGTTGTCAGCCTTTATTATTGTATTTTATTCTAGCAGTATGTCATTTTTTGAAGTGAGTAATTATATAAAAACATCCTTCTCAAAGTTATTTATTTCTAGTGGTGAATAATTTTGTTGGTAGATCAGTCTCACATTTAGTCATTTCTGGAAGTTGTTTATTATGGCCTATGTTCATTCTAGAGGTGAGTCATTTCTAGTGGGGATTCATTCTGGAGGTAGGTTAGTCTAGAGATGATTCTGTTTTGGTAGTGAGTATTCGATTGGTAGGTCAATCTTAGTAGTGACTCTTTCCAACAAAGGGTCATTCTAGTGGTAGGTCATTCTAGGAGTTAATTATTTCTAATGGCGATTCATTATAGTAGTGGGTCATTCCAGTGGCGATTCAATTGTGGTGGTGAGTCATTGTAGTGGTAGGCCATTCTCGTGGTGATTAATTTATGTGGGGGAATCACTCTGGGGGGTTTTAATTCGGTCAATGAGTCATTTCTACTTGTTGGTCATTTTTTAAGTCGGTCATTCTCGTATAAGTTCATTCATTCTATAGGTCATTTCTAGAAGTGGGTCATTTCTGGTGGTAGGTCATTTCTGGTGGTAGTACATTATGTCCTTAGGTAATTCTGGGGGGGGCAGGGGTTATTTCAGATGGTGGGCCATTCTAGCAGCCGATCATGAACAATGTTTCATGTTTTTTCATCAAATTACATAATTTTCAGGTTGACGTATTTTATGAAGAAAAATGGTTTCAGTGCATTAATTAATGGTTTTAATGACGTTTCAAAATAGAATAATCATACTATTTGATTTTAAATATTAGATGAACTTTTTTTTGACTAAAACACTTTGCTTTTATGAGATCCATCATCAATGGACAATCTAAATTGTATCCAACCTTGTGGGTCTTGAATGTAATATTTTAAATGCATAGATCATTCCGTCATTCGTAGAGTATGAATTTATCTTGAGAATGGTGGTTCTAAGTCCATCTTAAATTGGAGTTGTGGAACCTTTTTGTCGTAGTTGGATTTAGTTCCCCATAAATGGTTTCCTTTTGTATGTTAACCCATTATTTTAGTGTATCATGTTTGGGAAATGATTCTTATACTAATTTTGAATTGCTTGTTTTCTTCTTTATGTGTATCATGTGGTATGGGTTACACTTTTTACTTCTTAGGGATATAATTCAATATAGATTAAAAAATATATTTTAACTGATTTAAAAAAATTAATTATGGGTTATGGGAATTCTTCACATCAATTTTTTATTTTATATTGTGATATTTATTTTATTTATGAATTTTTAATCGAGGAAAGTCATTCCTTTTGGTAGCCCCTATTTTATGGTTTTTATAAATTTTTTGATTCCCATGTATGTTTGATTTTTCTAAAACCACCATAAATAAATGGTAAAACACTTATATTTGGTTAGTTAATGGATTCCCCAAGATATAATGGCTTATCTTATATCACCATTAAATAAATATGTGAAATTAAATAAAATCACTCTTTTCAATATCTGAAATTGTGTAGTGTTGTGCTATGTGATGTGATGTGTGAAATGGTTGGGGTAGTGTCATTGAGGTTGTGATGGTTGGTATGATGTAGTGGTGCAGTGGAATTACAATGTTTGATGTTTTTTAGATGTTTAGTGGGGTTGCATTAGTGCATGTAGATGTAAAATGATGTAGATTTTTAATTTGGGTTATGGTGATATGCTTGTACTATGTTGTTTGTTTTTTTCTATTTAACAATAATCAATGGAATTACATTCATGATAATTATTTAAAATGGCTATGTTTAACAATTTATTTTTTCAAGGGATGTTTGTTTTAATATAAATTTTTTATTAGAAAACTAATGTGAGTGGAATATGAAACCATATATCTTCCCATGTGAAATGGGATGCTCATGAATGTTCAATACCTAATTTTGGGGGGGGGGGATAAATGTGGAATTTATTATAAAAAGATACTACATAAAATGACTTATAAAAAAAATATGAATTATGTATTTTTTTTGTTTGTGTGATTATATATATTTATAGTTTCTAGTAATTTGATGTTTTTTGGGTGACAGTTAGTTCTTAATTTTATAACATAGTATGGTATTTTTTGATATAACTATATATGTATATACCCTATATATTATTGTGAATTCTATACACTCCCCACCATTGTCGAGGAATGTATGTTGACAATGGCATGTAATGCATGGGATGTTGTTTATGAAATCATAGTGTTAGTATGTATGGATTTCAACTCACTCTTTCCCTCCCCTCATCATGAAGATGATACGGACATTCACTTGTTATGATTTCCATAACTCAAAAGTTACACTTTTGATTTTTGATGTGATGAAATGTGATATACCTGGTGTATTTAGGCATGATGTAGTGTGGTGGCCTACAGTGGGGTTCATGTGTGGTAGGGGGAAGAGGTTTATTTTCTTCACATTAATGATACCATACTACCCTATTTATTACATGTGATGGCATGATATGGCCTAGTTATATACAAGAAGGATATGGAAACATCTTAATGATGTGGGAGCACCATGAAATATGTTGAAGGGTTGTGAGAGAGGAAAATAATTGGGTAACTCGATAGGGGTACCCTATCATTGATATCATTCATATTATATTTTTATAATAAAATTTTTTATGTGAGTTAGATATAGTGAGGATAATATTTCATATTATATCTGTATAGGTGTTGTTTGGTTCTGTTGTTTGCAAATTGGGGAATTGTTATGCTTATTCCACTTGTTCATCAATGATATTGGTTTTCATACTGAGTATACTTGTATTCTCACCCTACATATATAAATCATTTTGCAGGTTTCTAGGAGTATATTAGGAACCTAGATAGAAATTACAACCTAATAGTTTTGGATAGTAGTTGTGTCACTGCTCGGGAATTAAATTTTGCTACTTACTTTGGAGACTTTCATCTGCACCGGTTTTGTTGATACATCCATGTGCGGTGGTTACATATTTTATTTATCTTATATCATGGGGTTTATTTTGGATGATTCATCTTATCACCAAATAATATAAATATTTTAGAGGATAATTCCTCCCATTTATGATATTTCCATACCATCACTGATTGTCGCAGACTCGGGGCCTACTGGAGACTGGACTCAAGGGATAATTATCTCTCTTTTTTCATTGTAAAATTATTGGACGGAAGGGGTCGTGATAGATTGTATATCTTCTACATCTATCTATACAATATTTTATTATGGCTTTCGTATTATTTTATATAATATATTTTTTCTTAAAATGTGAAATAACCACCCGAAGTAATAGATATTGAACTATATGTGGAAATCCCTTTGGGGAAATGATCATATTATGGATTTAATAATATGATCATACTGATATTAATTAGATGATACTTCATATTGATATTATTATTATTCCTTTGTTTGAATTTCTCATATTATTCGGAATGGATTGGCCTTCCATACATAAATCACATATCAACTATCAATATTAGGATGTCTTGTTTCATATCTCAAATAATATTGTTATCATGTATCCATATATGAATGATTATAAACTCTCATTAGATAAAAATTCAAAAAACATTGTTCAATTTACAAAAACAAATTAAGGAATCATATATCAAATTATCATGATTGAATTTAACCTAGATAAATTTCCCACTCTAATAGAATTAATTGATACATTTATGAATAAAATTCCTTGTCTTTTTATAGAGTGTGAGGTTGTTTTCTCGATTTAACTCATACAAAGAACCATGACTATCTCAAAAACATCATATATAATGGACCCATTGAAATATATGTTTTAAATAAGTATCATCAAGACAACCTTAAAAAGGGATTTTTATTCCCCAATGCTTCACTGTGGGGTGTACCAATCCTCTTTGATAAACAATAATGATCGCTATATGCACCATTTCATGGATTATCCTAGGGTTAATAATTTACTAATAAAAAACAAGAATCATATTCCTAGTATTAATGACCTATTAGATCATAAATTAAGATGTCAACACATCTCAAAAACAGACCATCGATCTACAAACCATATGTCATGGGTCAAAGGGGAGGATATATCTAAAATAGATTTATGTATATGTTTTAAAAAATATGAGTTTATATTGATACCATTTGAACCTTCCAATTCTATTTTTGTCTCTATGTATATAATGAATGCTTTATTTTGAAGAATCCTTGATCCATTCATTGTTTTATTTATGATGATATTCTAATATGTTACAAGAGTGTGAAAGATCATTACAATCATTTAAAAACTGTGTTAAATACATTGAGAAAGAAGGGTATTTTTAAAAAAATCAATAAATGTGAATGTTGTCTATAAAAGGTATCATTATTATAATATTTAATCATATGTAAGAGAATATTAGTAGAATAATAAAAGATATTAGTTATCCAGAAATCACCCAAATGAGAAATTGTAATGGAGATAGATAATTATATTGAGTTAGTATAATATTATCAACTCTTTTTGTATCATTTATAAGGGATATTAAATCTGTGCACCAAGTTGACATGGAAGAGTTTAATATTATTATGGGTGGGGAAATTTAATGAATATTTTAAGGAAATGAATAAGATTTTTGCCACTGCCCATTTACATACAATACCCTAAAATGGAGAAGTATTTGTAATATTAAATGATTCTTTATATAGGGTTTGGGTAAATTAATCAGGTAGAATGAAAAGGTAATTGTGTATGGTTCATCGTAACCAGTGAATCATGAAACAAATTCCATTGAATGATATAGATCTAGTGACAATGAATTTTACGTTGAATATTTGGTGAAATTATCTCTATAATGAAAAGTTTCATATATATACTGATCAAAAGTGAATGAAATTAATTTCCACATAAAAGAAATTTAAATTGATCTAAAAGTAGATGGTTTTAGGTGATTAAATATTTTTTCTAGTCAACAAATTACCACCTAGATAAGGTAAATAAGTTGTTCAATGATCTGAGAATAAAATATCATGTTTCATTTTCTATGATAAGGATTGAAAAAAGCATAATACTAATGAATTTATATAAGATGAAATATGAAGTTGTTATGGGTGGAGAAAAATCACATCCTTCCCAACTAGCATCTCAATATTACATTCATATAGTTTTCATGGAATCCCCATAATTGATGTGTATCTACTGAAAAATGTAGTGAACATTTCATAGTTTAACATTGATAATGAAGGTTTTATTTGGTTATGAAACAAGATAAGGTTCCTATAAAAGCTGAAATCTAAGAAATAAATTTTTGCTGATTAGGAAATGTCATTCTACTCCTTCCATCCTATAAGAAAAAAGATGTATAGAGATCTGATTAAAAACTATTGGTCAGAAACTATGTAGACATAGATTATAGAATATATACTTTAATGCTTTGTATACCAACATGTTAAAGCTAAATGAAAAAATAATAAGGTTATATTGAAACCATTACACTTGAAACTATTAAAATAAGAAAATAATAATAGAATTAATTTTAGGACTCCCAAAACGTCTAGTGTTTATAATTTTATTTGGTTGGTAGTATTCACCGTAAAAATTTAGTGAATTCTATTTATATGAAAGAATATTTCTTCCTTTGATAACATTTCACGATATATATAAAGGAAGTGGTAATATTTTATTGAGTACCACTAATTATTGAATCTTTTGTAGATATGAGAATTTCCCCAAGATTCTAGATAAGTATAAAAATGTGTTGGGGATAGAACAATGCTTTAGTGAAGCATATAGTCCTCAAAAAGACAGTCGGTCTAAGATGACAATTAAAAATGCAGAGGATATGTTGAGATCTTATTTAATTGATTTCCAACGATGTTGGGATTAACACATTTCAATGTTAGAGTTCTCATCTAAAAATTATTTTCATTACTTCTTTCACACAGAACAATCTGAGTCATTTTATAGTCTATAATGCTAGACTCCATCATTTTCTGATGTTGTTTTAGAGGGTTAAATGATAGTTCTTATCCTTATATATAAAATGATGGAGAAAATTCAAACAATTCAATTGAATATGAAGGTGTAAATTATTCAATATATTGTTTTTCAAAATAATCCGTGATGGGATATTGAGAATGATGTTGGTGATAATTTATATCTCCAAATATATCCAAGGAAAAAGGAAATTATATTTTTGAGGAGTTCTATGTTGATCGCATGATAAATCAAACCCTTCAAGATCTGTGGTCATGTATGGGTCTCGGTATATTTATAAGTAATAAAAATTCAATTGTTATAATAAAAAAAACTAAGCAACATTAACATGATCTCTCTTATGAATAAAAACTAATAAAAATGTTTTGGTGTAGTGATAATGTGCTACAAAACATGGCCACCAATATAATCAATATAAAAATGAGAAATAAAAAATTTAAGATGATACATGTGAACCAATGGATGTTATGAGAGAAACATACCCTCACATGTTTCCTTCTACATAATAAAATTTAAAAGAGAAATTATTCTAAAGGGTATATAATAATGAAACATGATTTCCCTAATTACTTTTCCTTAATTATGTACAATTGTATAATTTATTCTGGATTTTAATACTAGAAAAAATGAATAATTATATTACATTTATATACACTAAATTGGTCTGTTTCACCAAAATTAACCACTACATTAGAACAATATAAAAGGTTGAAATAAAACAAAGGGAATTTTCTAATTTATAATATATTTTTCATTAAATAATTTTGTGTGAGTTTTTAACTAGATCAACATTATCAGTTTTATATATTTAATTTGAAAAAATTAACATCATTTTTCATTTTATCAAGGTTATATAACCTTAAATAAAATTTCATAACATTCAAAAATATTGTAATTTAAGTTAAATAGTTATAATAATATTTTATCAAATACTCCAAATTTTAATGTATAAGAATAACCTAAAATCAAGGGATCCTTTTTAGTGACCAACAATATGTCTTTATATATCTTAAAATTTAGTCTTTATTAAAACCCTATATTTTATATTTTAGTACATAAGTAATATTATCTCAAAAATTGATTTAAATACATAAATATTTTTAAATTCAGTTTTATCTATTTGATAAAATATAAAGGATTCGATATTTTAAATTTCTAGATCTAAAGTATCTAGTAAGTTAATTTGTTTATGTATAAAAATTAAGTTACCTTAAAATTTTTTTTACCCTTTTAAAATAATAACATTGAAATAATGAGACATTTCTGAATATTATATTTTAAAAAAAGTAAAAGATTAAATTTAAATTTTAAACTACCAAAGGATTTTCAAAAATATATGAAACATAATTAAAAATATTATAATGTGTAATCACTATTAAATATTATTAAAAACACTTAATGTCTAAAATTCTGTTTTGCTATGAAATAGTTTTCAACCCAATATATGTTTTAATTTACACATAAATTTTCTTTTATATATAAATTTAGTTAGGTTAAATTGATCCTTAATTTAGATTCATCACAATTGATAGTGATAATAAGGATATAATTATATTTTGAGTAGAAAAATAATCGACATGGATAATACTTAATTGTGTTCAATGAGTATTTATATGACTAATATATTGTGTATATAATTTTAACAAAATAACCATACATTTAGCCCATATAGAAAACAATGTGAGGTATTAATGTCTTACCAACATTCCTTACAAACATTAATTCTTCTAAATCATAGTGAATATATTCCAATACATTGTTACACCTTACATATCTCTCTTTTCAATGGAAGACTCCGTGTTCTACACCTATAAAAAGGGAATCACATGCAACATTTTAGTCCACCAATAATATTTATAAATTATAATGAAATCCTATCCAAATTTCATCTACTTAATCTCTTTTATATTACTATGTACCATTCCTCACCATAAATTATCCTAATTACTTCAAATATATGTCCTTTATCAAGAGGATGTTTGATGTCGTATTGTAGGTATCATATCATTCTCAATATATCATTTCATTTAATTAAATTGTAAACTAAAAAGAACAATAGTATTATAATAACATAATAATAATTTTTTTGATATGTTTTTATAACAATGGTTCTATAATTATTTAATCAATTCTATCTACTATGAACAAAATAAATGTCTTTTCTGTGCGTGTGGATTCCCACTTCCACAAAGAGATGCTTTCAAATTTTCATCACCAGCAATCGTGGTTCGTATTAATGACAGTATTTAAGAATAAGCTTTATATATATAATCTATTTTTTATTTTTTTTATGATGAATTAATACACACCTTCACACCTCTCAATCATTGGTTATTGGAAACACTAACTATGAGTAGTTTTGAATACCACCTCTATGAATAAATGTATTTATTTTTCCATAAAATAAAATGATAGATAGTTTTAGATTATAGTAGATGAATTATATAAAATATATATGTGTAATATATATAAAAATAATATATTTTTTAGATACCATAAAATATGATGATAATTATAAAGTTATCCATCATTATGAGTAAATAATCCCAAACTAATTGATTATTATGTTTACTTTCAGTAAACATAGAAAAAAATACCACATAATGAAATTATATCATTATAAGTCTATACAAAAAATTAATTACATTACATCTAATTGTTGTAAACAAGGATATTTATAATAAAAATTAACATCGACCAAGCATTTATGAACATAATTCAAAATGGTCCACATTATTAATACCTAATTTGGAAAAGATATTTAAAAAATATAATAGATGACGATAATAAATGTAAATGAAGAGTATAAATGAAAATATATTAGAATATGTTTCTAAAATAATAAACTAATGTGTTATATTTATGATACACTATGTTAAATAATTCTATGGCAATTATGGGCAATGTTAAATGTATTAGTAACTCAAAATCCATTGTTTGGGTTATAAAACATATTAATGAAAATAATATTTCTATGGCATTCAATTTTGATTAAGTTTCATTACATATATCTACAAAAGATGAGGTTTTTAGCCAAAATCAATTTCATATATGTTATTCATTTCATTTAACATAAATATAAAGGGAATTTTTTAAAATAGAAATATAACTATAAATGATACAATGATGAATATAAAACATTATCAAAAAATAATTTCATGATTGAGTTATCATTGTCTTAAAAAAAATTTACAGGTGTGATAAATTTTATTATATTATGAAACAAATTTGACATTGGAATTTTGATATTGTATGATCTCATAGATTCATGTTAAATGACCTATTTAAGAAAACCATTTAACATACTTTGATGATTTAAATACTTATGATGACTGATTTTAATTGGAAGGAATATGTATGGATG
This sequence comes from Viscum album, assembly GCA_963277665.1. Lineage (NCBI taxonomy): Eukaryota > Viridiplantae > Streptophyta > Magnoliopsida > Santalales > Viscaceae > Viscum > Viscum album. Next base: position 901,381,693 of record OY728138.1, read on the forward strand.
ATGAAGGTTTAGGTAATATATCCCCGTCCAATTCATTTTTATATGAATATATCTCATGATACAGTCAGGCGCGTACATAGTGGGATTTTTGGAATAGGTGTGGTTAACATGGGTTTACTCAAACATTTAGTAATCTAAAAAACTTCTCACACATGTTTTCATATGGTTATGGATTTAAAAAAAATTAGGTTTACAAAATTATTGAAAATTGATAGGTTTTTAAACCTTGTTATTCAAAATTTCTATATGCATTTAATTTCCATGAAATGACATGTTTTCATGATTCTTCCTTTTCAAGTGTCATGCACGTTATGTTATTTTCACATGGTATATGTATTGTATTTTATCTTTCATAAATAGTATTTTTTATTATTTTAAAAAGATCCCTTAAATATTTTTATTATCATACATGGTTTAATGATCATATATTTAGATTTTTATTTTTTTCATCATATTATGGTAAAGATAATGGTCAAATAATTTAAGATGTTTCATTTCCCATTTTGAGAATTTGAGATCACCACTTTCTTAAATTTTTATTATACATGAAATAAATATGATTACATCCTATGATATTTCATTGAAATTGTATAAAGGAGGAAATTATTGTAAAAGAATTTTCAAGTGTGATTTAATTAAGATGTTCATAATCCAATTTCAAGGACACTTACAATTTGTTCCTTAGATTACATGAATTTTGTGTGATGAATTTTTTTAATAATGATATTAATGTATTTAATTATGTTATGTCTTTTCATGGGAAATTTTAATAATTTTTTTTAGTTATTTTTATTTCTATATTAATTATTCTTTTTTATGATAATGGATTGAAGCTAGATGTAAAATATTTATCAAATCACAATTGAATTTCACAATGATTGGGAAATATTTTCATATTTCACATTTTAGTATTATTATTGTGGTTGGATGAGTAATAAATCATAGTATATGTGGTATAAAAAAATTACATTTTTAATATGTAATTTAATTTTAGGTTTATCATGTGATTGAAATAATATACTTCTGAAAATTCTTCCATCACGTAGTAAATGACTAGTTTTAATTCACATTTATATCAATTCTCCATTATTTATAAGAAACACCAATTTAATTTATAGAATATACATAGATTTGGACCTTATAATCCATGATATTATATAGATGTGTACTTGGAATGTTAATAAAAGAGTTGTGACATCTTAATAATTATGTTGTGAAGATTAATTATGATTTATTAAAAGACACATTTTATATTTTTTTTATGCTTATCTATTAGAAAAATTATTCACCCATATATATAATGATGTTAGGTTAGAGTATAATGTATAGTCTATCTTTTCTAATTTTTTTAAAAATAAATGATATATAAGGCTTAAATGTCTCCATATAATCAGTTTCATTGCTTATTAAAACTCATTCTATAAAATTATCCTTAGAGTAAAAAATCATTTAATGTTAAATGAAACCATTGAAAACATGTATTCACCTATGAAAATTGTATGAAATTATATAATTAATAAATTTAAATTTGTTATATTGTATTTTCGAAATGGTTTGTTTTAATTTAATGATTGAATAAATTTATTATTTAATATAATGACAATTAGTAGAATAAAATCAACTTCTTTGATTTTAATTTTTATTTGTTTAATTTATGAAGTAATTTTTTCATACTAATCCACATTGAGATAAATATCTATGAAATATTTCTTTTAGTTCTTATAATTGAGTTTGGGAATACCAATTATGATTTGTGATCATGAAATTACATAAAAAATGGGTTCTTTGACTTCAAAACCATACACTAATAATTTATAAAAATTACTAAAAGTTCAATGTTCTTATTATGTTATAGGAAATTCTTAGAGAAAATAATTGATATAGGTACTTGAGATTTTACATTATTCATATGGTTATTCCACAAACATATCTAAATGAATCTATTGAAGCTATATTAAATTGTGATCTTTAAAAACTCATGTATATAATATTTCTTTCCTAACACATTCCTAATTGTAATATGGTAGGTGGTGTCAAATAACATATGGGTGGTGGTGATTTTGTTCTTCTCTATTATAGATATCATTGGGATTAAAGGATTAAAAAGTGTTTCTTTATAAAGATGAAGCAAATGAAATAATTAACACAGTGTGAGTTTGAGAAACTTTCTCCTATGTATTTTTTCACTTTTAGTCTGCATATGACTATCCACCTTCTTATTGATGCTATTCTTTTGGATAACATATCATTTTTGTTTCCTGTAACCAACTGAATAGAATATATAAATAAATAAATCTTTTTTAGATTAATGACATCCCCGTATATTAAATTTTCATATTCTATTTAGATAAGTATTTTCTGGATTTTTATTCAAGGTATACGGGTAATGTACGAATAATTTGTAATCTCATAATGAGAATTGAATATGAGAAATATGATTATATTTAAAATCATTTATTTTTAAGTTTTTTATTTCCATAATTGTTTTCCTCCCTTAAAATTTTGGGGATTTTTTTAATATGGATGTTCAATTTTAAAATTGGAAATTTTTGTTTCAAAATTCACACACCTATTTTCAAAATGAGTAAATACAACTTTATAATTCTTAATCATTTTGAATGAATGTTACTTGAAAATGTTTTTTTAATACATATTTCATTATGATAGAACTTGTCATTTATACACTATATTGTATGAGGTATTAGGTAAATACACACATAAAACAATCCTAAATGGTCAAGAGGCCAAGCATAGTTGGGTAATTAAATATATAAAACAACAACATGAATTATGGATACAATGAAATTATTTCTATACTACATTACAATACATTATTTTCCTTGAATCTTATAATACTACCTGGGATAAACAAGGGATGTACATAAGAAAGGGGTGATACATAAATTTCATTCTAGTAATAATTAAGGGATAGAGTAATTTAAATAAGTACATGAGAGTTGATAGGCATAACATGATGACAGGGATTAAAAATAATAATAATCATGAACATCAAATCATGATATAAGATGATAACCTCATGAAATTGTATAGAGGTATAAACAACATAAAACATGAAATCATTAACATATGTCAATGATAATAGCTAAGAGATCCTAATCTTGTACTCTTAAGATATTCATCCATGTACTATACATAGATTCTAATAAGAAAACTACATAACCCATGGCATTATTGAGCAATATAATTCCATGCCAACACCTCACATTCAAATTATGTGTATACATTTTTAGGCATAGTGATTATAGAACATAATACAATATTTAATGATTTTTTCTCCCATGATTAAGGAGTCTGGGATAAAAAATTAAATATCCAAAATCAATGTTTAATATGAAAAAGTAATTGAATATACATGAGTATAAATGGGGATGGGTATTCACAATAAAAAAATTTGGCTAGGAAAATCAATGAATTCTTTCAACCACATAATTGGTGTACATAAAGGTTCATGGTATGGTTTAATGTGGGAGATATGTAGTCTTTAATTACTTTGGAAACATAATAAAAGTAAAATTATGTGTAAAAACACATTTTATAATGAAAATATTGAAATCTATATGTTTAATACAAATGATGTACTTGAATAAAAATGATGTTGACGAGATTCCCTTACCTTTAGATAACGCTTTTAAAATATTATGAGGATATTTATAAAAGATTTGGAAAACCTAATAAGGGAGTCTGAGAGGGAGGGTGAGAGAAACGTTATACTCAATTTGTTTTTAGTTAAGTGGAATGGGTGTTAGGTTTATATTTATTTCAAAACATAATAGAATACATTATTAATTACTAAAAATTGTGTTTGGAATCTAAATGATTAAATATTCAATACGAATAACCTATCCATGGGTTTTTACCCTGAATTATACCAAATAAGAGTGTTATTCAATAAATTATTAGCTTGATAATATAAATTTTTAATATAATACAAATCAGGATGTGTGTGTAAGTCATTCCTATAAAGAATACTTTTCAAAGCAATATAATAAAAGATACTTTTTTAGGATTATATTTAGGTTTGTAAAATTAAAAAAAAAATTAAAAAAATTATTTTAATCTTGTGATATATATTTTGTTATGGATTATTTTTGTAGTATTTGTTACATAAGATTTTAGATATTATGATTTCATAAAACAAACTCCATATTTAAATAACATTAACTTTTTTTTCACAAAAACATGATTATCATAGAAAATTTTCAAAAAAATATCCTCTTTATATGTTTGACATTCTGATTTCAAAAAATAATATTGATTCTACTAGAATAATTATATATATAAAAAATTATAATTTAAATTAAAATACATTTTTAATGGAAAATATATGTTTTTTGACACTATCCACATTGTAAGCCCAAAAATAATTACATTGAACGTCATCAATTTATAATATCATCTATATTTAAATAATTATTATTTTATATTAATATTTCATTAAAATAATTTTTTTAAAAGTTGTTGAATTTATCCAAAAAGTGTGTATTAATTCAAATTGTATATTTCCCAAAAAATTAATTTTTTTCTATATATCAAAATATATTTTTGTCATAAAATAGTTAAATAATCAATTATAAATTAATATTAAATTGGGGTAAGTTTAATAATTATTTTATTAACAATGTAATAACAAGAATTCATATAACTATGGTATGGATACATGACCCCTTATTACACAAATGTATTCCCTAATGGTATGGTGTGAAGTTCTAGTACATTATTGGGATGATTTGGTGAACATGGTTTGGGTGGTAAACACAATCAGATTAAAATTCTCCCAAAAGTTGTTTTGGTCATGTTTTGGTTGTTGATTCACTACATGGGATATGTCCTGGACAAATCACAGTGATTCCATATCACTGAGAAGCTCCAGTAATGGGCCACCTATGGTATAATCCATCTAGTTGGGGGAAATTATTCTTCCTTATATAACATTTAGATAGTATTATAAGCTTTATTATTTCAAAATATTAATGTTTACTATAGAACAGATACATTAAAAGTTGTTATGATTATTAATTATAATTTATCTCTGATGAGATAATTATGTATTTTATTTAACAGTGGTCTTTGATAACTAGTGTAATGCATGAATTTTCACTAACTTCCTTACTAAACAAGAAATGTATTCATTTTAAATGTAATTTAATTTATTAATGTATGAGTTATTTTATTCCCCCCACCCACTTATAAATTTCACCATGAAAATTTAATATCATACAAAAAAATGGATGATTGTATTTCTGTTTCATTACAATTTATGCTTCTCATGTTTCCCCTTCAAGCATGAGGTTCTACTATAGTGATTTGATCATGGGGGTTGTCTTATTTCATAAAACATTGAATCTATGATACAATATCATCACAAGAGGATACTTTTACAAAACATATCTCTCTAATGGTACCATCACTGAATTCTTTACATGATAGGGGATTTTTATTTATATTATTAAGAGTGAAACATATAACACATAATGAAATTCAGATAGGTTAGGTTGGACTGATAGTCTATATGACACAAATTCAACGTTATCAACCATCACAATGTGGTTGATGTATGTATGATTCAATATTCCCTTATTCCAATACATAAAGAATTTCTTCCACAATGATATATAAATAACCACTTATCTATGACCTCAAAAATAATGTCTTGTTGATGATTGTGTGGGTTGATTTTAATTAAATTTTATCATATTTATATGACACTTCTTGGTTTTTACCATACTTATAACTAGATGGATATGATCTATTCCAATCAGTTTCTACTCTTTAACCTCATCCCAGTATGTTGACTTCCAACACCAAATCCCTTACAGAGACTCATAAGGTTTAATTTAATTACATTGATATAATTTGTTGTTATATAAAAACTATACTAATAGAAGTTTTTGATCATAGAATCCGTTGAAATTCATTTAAAGTGATGTCATTAGATCATTATGATATTGAATTGTTCCCTCATATTGACCATTAGTATGAGGGTGATAAGAAGTACTAAAACTAAACATTGTATTCAATGCTTTCGGATTTCTTCTCCATAACGTCAAGGTAAATCAAGTCTCTTTATTATATTCAATAAAGAGTGGTACTACATATATTCTTACCAGTTCTATTTTTTATGAATCAGCGAGTTTCTAAAGATATAAACTTCCTTTATTGAAAAAAATGCACTAACATTATAAGGTGATTAACTACCACCTAGATAGTGTAATTTAATTTAGAATTAATTGGGAGTCATATAATGAAAACCATGATTATGCTTTCCAATTTCCAAATGGGTTGGAGAAATTATAGGTTCATAAACATGGAATTTTTTTATTCATCCATGACTTGTTATCTTACCAAGCATTGAGATACAAATTCTAAAATATTCGTCTTCTCTTGAACCCACCTAAATTTTTTTATCATATTTTTATAAATCACAATGCTTCATAGATGAATAGAGAAATATGATCTATGAGAATCATCCAAAATTTCCTTCTTTATAATTTTTCTTCAAGGACACATATCCAAGTTAAAACCAAATGAATCATTTTTTATAAAATTTGAACTATAGAATATTCACAACTTTTTTCTTTGTCGCCTTATAATATTTATGGGCCTCAATGATCCTGTAAATAATGTATGGTATAGAATTAATTTATTCATGTACATTGATGTTCCTTTTATAATTCCCATTTTTATTCAATACACATTCAAGAAAGATGGGTCCCCTTCAATAAACATCATTAATCCTTTGTAATGATACATGGAGCTTCCAAAATAATATTTACGGTAATTATTATATAAATTTTCATTTTCATATGTTCTTCAGTACAACCTTAAAATTTTCCTGATGTTACTATTTGATTTTGGATTGGATTATAATATCATAAATAATGAAAATAAAAACATTGTTAAGGTAAAACCTACATAGTATATTAATTATTACTATAATGATAACTGAATAATTAGTGATTCCAAATGGAATAAATATTAACACATAGTTCGCCTAAATTGTATGAAAATTATTCTTGGAGATAACCACTTCCTTTATCATTCTTGATAATAACCTAACCAGATATTATACATATAGATGTATCAAGCTCCACTTTTAGGATCAAAAAATAAATCAATCAATGTTAAAGGGTGATTTTTCTTTATTGTGGAATAGATGAGTTCACAATAATATATATAGATGCAAATTGAACTATCCTTCTTCATGTTGGAAAATATCGACATGGACCATGGTGAATCACATGGTTATATAATCCCTTTATCCAAATTCTCATGTGGTTGATTTTTCTCCCAAAAATGTTTAATACTGGCCCTTAAATATGGAATTTTTGAAATTGGAGAAGATCCAATATGAGTTTTATTAAGAATTCAACATCTTATCTAAGAGAAATTATATACATTTAATCAGGGAATACATTTAAATATTCTCTTACAATCGGAATGTCATCAATATCGATCTTTTAATTAGTATCAATCATTTGAAATAGATATGATTTCTCATAATGTAATAATTAAAATGATTGATATTTTTAATCCAATGAGGATTTATCCTCCTCCATACAGTTTTATAGAATCCTATGTAAATTCATTATATAGAGAGATATTTCTTTCCCCCAACAATTTATAATACATATATACAAGGAAATCAATTAAATACAAATAATAATTAAATTCCATAAAAGGTATAATAAAATTTTTAACCAGGAAATTTATAACATAAATATTTATAGGAATGAATTTGTAGCTTGGGATGAAATCATTGGCTCATTTTTTACAGAAAACTCAAATTCAATATTGTGATGATTTTTTGATCAATTTAGTTAAACATATATGAAAAAATGTATATGAACATTATCATATTGAACATTAAATAACCATGAATGTATAAAAATATTAATTTTCACCACTTCATTGTATAGATCCACCATTTTGGATTTCATGGAATATGATTTCTCTTTCTCCATGAGCCGTGAGGTTCTTGTTTCCAATTACCTCTAATAGACCATAGCATAGTGAATTGGTTAAAAAATCATCCATATTATTTTCAATTAGAAAATAGATAGTATGTTGAGGGTTAAATGAAGAATTATTTTCATCCAATGCATTAATTGGTTTATCCCATTGGTATTCACTATTTGGGATCCCTTCCTTCACACACAAAAATATATTCCTCTTTTCTTCAAGAAAATTCTATAATTCTTCTAATAACAATTTGAAAAAGCATGATGTTATAATTTTTTGTTAGTACAATTCAACATTGTTTTCCATATCCTATATCCAGAACTATAAAACCCCTCAGATTTGCCAATATATGTTCCCATATTGAGGGACCATAATAAAATTTCATTATGGATATAGGACTCTAAAATTAATAATTCATTTCAAATGATCATATTTATCCAATTGAAGAGATGGTCAAATTTAACATCATGATTAATAATAAATCCTATGGTGTATCATCCAAGAATGTTGAATTTTTTGACATATTCTCTAAAGAAATGTTAATGTTTTTTCTTTCTTCCAAGGATCACCCTATCTAGTTTAATTTTTGGAGTGTGATGAAAATTTTATTGAAATAATTTCCTTAATGATTTCAAATTATACACATAATTTTGTTCATCTTGCATTCCAATCATTATCAATGACCACCCGTGATCATCTTCCCCATCCATGTGATAAAACCCCATCATGAACTTCTTTTTTTAGATCATTGAATGAAAGAGAATAAAATTTCAATGGATTTTATCCATTACCCCATTATTAATGGATTGTAAAATCCACTAAAATTTTGTGTCCTTTGTCACATAAAGGTCTAAATTTAAATATTATATTTTTAGGGTGTTGTTGGTTTTCAACAAATTTAATATTTCTAGTAAAAATATAGGTTAATTTAGTTAGTATTACCATGATATTATCAAAAAAATTGTCCCATTCAGATGGGAATCGTCTTTGGGTAATCATCAGATTACGTATCATATTTTTTTTAACTTGGTTCCTACTATTTCCATCAATTGAATAAAATAAAGGAAAAATTAAGGAAGATAATTTTAAAACTATTAAATACATGAAATTAAAACTATGTAAGTTGATTGTATAACACATTAATGATATATATTACCAACATTATTATTTTTTAGGATTATATATATGTTATCTATGTTATATTTCTTAAAATTTGTCTTCATATACTTTTATGTTCACTTAATAGTGGTTCATAAAGATCTTATGACCATAAAAAACGTATCCTCGAGGAATGTAAAAAATTTTGTGTTATAAGACCAATTTATCTTACAATAGATGGAGTTTGATAGTATATCAATGTAAGACCCCATGATTTCATAGTACATTATCATTTCAAAGTAATTCAATAATTTGCGCAACACACAATGTCGAGATTGAGTGCACTTGAACTTAACAAACATGCTATTAAAAAAGTGTTTATCAATAGTCTAAATGGAATTCTGAATTATATATACTCTATAATATTTTATAATCCATATTATGTGTTTTTTAGACATAATGTAAGAACAAATTCATTTTTTTCAGATAAAAGAAGTATTTTTCCAAAAATGCAATTTTACCACCTTTTAATGAAGAACCTTGTATAGATCCAATATTTGACACATTTATATATTCAATTTGATAAAATAACTTTTAATTTAGAATCAGGACTTAAAAATATTGTTCTTATTCATTTTTTGTGTTTTTCTAAAAACTTTCATATTTGGGTGAATACTGAAAAATACAAATTTTTAACTGTAAACCACTTTTTTAATATAATTAATTTATGGTGATAAATTACACTATTGAGTAGTTTTAATGTATAATAGGATTATATTTTAACCATTTAATCCAATGTTGTTCATTTGATTTAATATCACACTTAAACTAGACATAAACATGTGTTAATCTTTTGATAGTTTTTACTTTTTTTAAATACCCGCTTTTTGGTTTTGACAACGGGAATTAATTTTAAATTAATAAATGCAACTTCTATATTTTGAATTCAGTAAAATAGAATTATTTTTTGAATTCGGAATATCAAAATTATCATAGGGTAAATTTTTTTTATTTTTCTCAAAACATTCAGTTCGTGATAAATAGTGAAAAATACTAAATTTTAATTAAAAACAACATTTTTATCAAAATAATTTATAGTGCTATATTACAGTATTGAGTATTTTTTAAGTATAATTAGATTATATTTTTATAATTTAATCCATTATTGTTCGTTGGATGTAATTTCATATTTAAACTGAACATAAACACGTGTCAATCTTTTGATAGTTATTATTTCTTAAAAACACACTTTTTGTTTTACAGCAGGAATTAATTTTAAATTAATTTCTGGCACTTCTGCTTTTTGAATTTGGAAAAATTTATTCCATAGTTGTGATAAAGAGGTCCACATTGTGTAAATATGTAACTTTTATTTTTAGACATTATGAATAATTATTTCGTTAAATATTTTATTTACAATGGTTAATGGGTAAATCTCATAAATAAGGGTAAACAAATAATATTATAATAATACTAAATTACCCTAACATATGTCCTTTTACTATTGTTTGATATATTTCCAGACCTTGGAATCCTTGGGTTGAATTTGGGACCCTATGCAACCACATGGGGGTGATAATGACATTTTATATTAAATAATCTATAGTATAGACAAAAACAAAAAAAGCAAATATCTTTTTGTAAAATATTTTTTATAAGAGGATATATAATTGATGTATTATACTATAATTATTCAGTAGAAAGATAAAAAATATTTTCTATATCATGATATTTTATTTATAATTTTTAGACATAAAATAAATATATTTATTTATGACACAATATTGATGTATTATTTTCCTTATTAAAGAAAGAATCAAATAAATGATATTATAAATATTAAAATAAATAAAGTTTGAACGTTTTGATTTAATCAACAAATTTTATATGTTACTATGACATGTTAAGGTTGATTTAATGAATTTTTTTGTAAGTAATAATGTTGTTATGACTTTAATAAAAATAAATTATTAAATAATGTAAAAATTGACATAATTGAGTTTTAAAAACAAATACTATATTATTGGTAGATATGATATTCTTAAAAGTGTAATGATAAGCCAAAGAGTCTAAATAATATAATATGTGTCATTGTTGGACCTATTGAGGTTCTCATTCCAGTTTATAGTAATTTTATTATCCATATAATATAAAAATACAAAGGGACATGGTAAAATTCAAACTACTTAACTAAGAGTTAAATCTACATGATAATGATAATATGGTGACCTAAACCAGCATAAAATCTATGGGTTGAGAGTAATTAGACCCATCCCCACCCTATAATTGAAATAAATCATTATGGAGCCATTATCAACCGAAAGTTATTTTACTTTTAAATAATATTTAAATCATTTCCTAAAGTGACCTTATCCTCTATTTTAAAAGGGCTCTTCCCCTTCTCTTAATATCACACCTCCAAAGCCTTTTCGTTTGGATAAACCATGCCCAAATATCCTCCAAGCATACTACACCATCGTCCTAGAGGCATTAATTTGGTCATATAGCCATCCTAAGGATCCCTTTTGATCATATCAATAGAAAGAACCCGAAAAAGAGGTAATAATTTCACCACCCACTTTCATGTTCTTTTCTTCTTCCACTTCCTATTTCTTTGTTGATTTCATTCTAAAAGGATAAATCTAGTATCTTCTATATAAATTGATGTTATTATAAATATGGTACAACCATATTAATTATTCTATCCATCCTATGAATGACATGCCACCACATGTGTGTACATACGAATTACCGTCTCCACGTCATGGTGTAGTTGTTATTCAAATAAATTATTATTTGGATGGATATAATAATAATGTATAATTGATGTAAATAATAAATATAACATGTTAATTATTCTGTATATATGATATAAAATCTATTTACATATGTTTTTAAATCAAAATAATTATGTTGTCGCTCGTGCGTACGTACGGGCTACCTTCTCCACGAACGCGATGAGATTCATTTATTCATCGTAACCATTCAGGACTAATTTTAATTTGATGGTTGAAAATAATTTTTAATGCAATAATATCATTCTATATATAAATCATATACATCCTATACATAAAAAACATGTCTTATGTAACCAAGAATATAAAGTAAAACGAATCAATTAACTCCTGAACGATGATAGTGATAAAATATTATTGACAAAACAATATTATAAAATCATATATGATATAATATTAATGTAAAAGATTATTGAATAATTTATGAACAATTATTTTACCATTATACATGAGGTTAACCTACCCTAAATCAAGGAAAATAAGAAGGTAAGGGTTAATTTCACAATCTCTTTATTATCTGAGGTTGATTTATACATGAGTATCTACAGGGACCTCTTTATCATCCACAATCGTGTTTCTTAAAAACATATTTCAAATTTTTTTGACTATTTAATATAAACTGGTTTAATTTCATTTATACCCTTATTTTACCATATATGTTTTTGAATGGAATCTTTCTGTAGTTTTCCAAATAAGGTACTTTATGTCTATTTTGAGAAAATTAAGGTAATAATGTCTTTTTTATCTTATACGATGGGTGCAGATATTTTTCGCCATTATAACATCATCGAAGATTCTATTAAAAGATTATAAGAATATTTTCTAAATAAAATTTTTCTTTTATGATAATGTGACAATAAATGATTTGAAAAAAAACAAAGAGATATTTCTCTCAAATAGTTTTGATTTCAACTATGTCAACATACTTTGATGGATTTTATAATTGTCTGAAGTCGGTTCATTATTAAACAAATCTTCGATATTGAATTGAAGGTTTTTTGATACCTTTGATTGTGGATGTCTGTTTTTTATACCATAAATGATTTATGGTTAATGTATTGACATTACGTATGAAATTTTTAATAAGATTGTTTATGTTATATTTCAATCTTTTCATATGAGAAATGTATTAAACATAGTATGTGATGGGTGGAGCCTGCTATATCTCCCTGGTGAATCAGTAGGTCTCATGAGAAAACATGACGTGGAATTGGCTGAGGCCTTTCCCAAGTTGATATATGGATTTGGACGAGGCCTTAAACATTTTTATACATCTTGGTTGAGGCCTTGTGAAGGTGTTTCAGAATGTCCTGCATTATACATTCCATCATTATAAAAATAATATTGATGGTTCATGTTGTTATTCGACTAGTAGAATAACCATGACTATGTTTTATTATGGAATTATTTACTCAGATCATATTCCTACCATAAAAATGTCCATGATTATTATTTTTGAAGGAAACTATTTTCAATTATTCACCATGCCTAATATTTATGTTATCTTCCCATGTTTTGATTACCCTTACTGAGTGTTTGAGCTCACCCCTTTCGTTTGTTTCATTTAACATGGATATGAAGAAGCTATTTATGAGTGAATTCTAGGAATAATCTAGGAGGATTTGATGTTTTTAAAGGAATAAATTAGTGTTATATTTATTTTCTTGTTGTAAAGTCAAACTTATGTATGAATCTTATTTTCAATAATACTAAACTGATTGGTCTGTCAGGACATGATTTCATTGTGATCATGCCAATGTTATGTAATAATGAACTATCTCTTGGTAACTGGGGTCAGGGCGTTGCAGTTGGTATCATAGGAAGTTTAGTAAAAAACATGGAAAGTATATTTAGATAAACTCTAATTAGAGAACATTACCCTAAGATAGTCATTGAGTATTATTATAGAATATATTTTTAGAGTTTTGTAATGTAGTGATTTTGTGAGTTTTCTTAGAAATACATCCATGCCTGGATACGAGCAGGTAGGGGCGGCTCTGGAATAGATGTACCAAGGGTTAAAACTCAAAAACACCACATTGAGCTAGACTCGAATGAGAACTGATGCATGACAACGAGCCTTGCTTCACTTTTTGTTATGACACTTCATAGGGATATTATTAGGATAACTCTATTTTTCTTTACAAAAAATTATGAAGGTTTTATGAATATATACCTCCTCAAAGAATTTTTTTTATGATTATGGATTATATCCATAAACTGTCCAATTTATGTTATGTATTTTACAGGTTTGTAATTTTGAATTTCAATTCATAAACTAACATAGTGTATGCCATTGTTTAGAAATGACGCCCAATAGAAGGAATGCGAACTCCAACAATACATCTGATCCAAAGAGTAATATGGATCATATCATTTATGGTATTGATCAAACATTTTGAAGGGAAACAATATCCCATGTATTCTCAACATATGAAGAAATATTATCATGTGTTAATAAGATATGAAAAGAATTCTCTGAGTCCTATGGATTTGAAGGGAAACAAGGGAAGAAATGGATGGAAGAGAGAAATATGGATAAAGGGAATAGGGGAATGAACTATTTTCTCATATTTGATAACCGTGCAAAGAATCACCCTGTTTAATGCATGAAGGGAATGGGAGATTATTATAAATGTGGAAAAAAAGTCACCCTGTACGTGATTGCAACGATAAGAAAAAGGGTTCAAATGTAAAATTCTTCATCTGTAAGGAGTTGGGAAATTATGCGAATAAATGTCCCATTCATCAAAGTATAACACAAATGATGATAATGGATAATAATAATAATGTTATGATACTACCACAGATGAAGAAGAATGAGTTGTGTTCTTATGTTGTTACTAATGAATTATGTCATCTCAGTGTTGTATCGATGATATTCCTGTCATATGAATTATATAAATAAATAAGGATTGTACTATAGTTCTATTTCATTGAGGATTGTAGATTATATGGTTCTATGAAAATTTACTCACCAAAATGTTAATCATTTTTAAAAATACTTGTTTGGGGGAATGGTAATCCTTAATATGTTCTGGATACTAAGGTAGTGATTTTGGAATAAAATATGGTTGATTTGGATAAATTATATTGGATATTCTTTACATCCTTTGAACTGATTAATGGTTTGTTTATTCCATCATTATTCGAGTACTCAAAAAAATTTCATATATTGAATATATATAGTATTATATAAGTAATAAGAGAACATGAATTTAATAAATAAGGTTGGTACCATGTTTTTAAAAAAAATACACGATGAAGGTATACACATGTTATTACGCAGTAAAAAGGATCTTCATTGTGTTTACTTTCCTTATAAATTTTGGATTGTGAGTTTGGATAGAAGTATTTTGGATTTGTATAATGGTTGTTATAAATTAATTTTGACATTGGATAATATTCTTAAGGATAAATAATGTTTTTAAGATTATTTTTGGATTTTTATAAGAAGGACAACCGAGAGGTTGGGCGACAACCCTTCACGTTCGGCAAGGTCGTGAGACATGAACCCCCAACCGAAGGGTGACAAGGGTATATCACCTACCAGTGGTCGATGTGATGCCCTGCTTTGTATAATGTCATTTTTTTAAATAATCTCACAAATGATTTATGAATTCATTTTTTTGGAACCCTGTACGATTAGAATAAATAGAGTATTTTTATGTTCAATTATATTTTGGAGTGAAAGAAGATTTTGTGGTACAAATTAGATAAATGATACAACTTTACATGTCATGTATATTTTTTTCACTTATTCTATTAAAAAATTAATTCTTAAACTTTAGTTATGGGATCTTAAACCCAAAAATGTATTATCCTGATACCTTATTCCTTGTTGAGCTGATGATACTCTAAATCATTATAGATTGATCGCTTTGAAGCACTCAATTTCACTCTAGTTTTGGATTGATGTCCTCAACAACTCCCTCTAAATATTTACATTTTTCCTCTAATTATGTTTCTCTAATTTCCACCAATGTTCTCCAAATAGAGATCATAATTTGGGGGTGACATTTTATTTCCCTTTTACGCTAATTAAAACTAAATTTTAGTAACCCAATTTCTAATATGGGTCTTCTATAAAGGTATTTTCTATTTTTAAACATTATCAATTTCAAATTAAGAGGACACAATTCATTTAACAAGGGGAGACTATAAAACCCCAAGATATCATAGTACGTTATTTTTTCAAAGTAATTCAACAACATGCGCAACACGCAATGACGAGTTTGAGCGCACCACAACTTACCAAACTAGACGTTCAAAAAGCGGTTATGAATTTTGTTAACTGAATTTTAAATTTTATATACTCTATAATAGTTTATAATCCATATTATGTGTTTCTTTGATATAATTTACGAACAAATTCATTTTTTTCAGATAAGAGAAATGTTTTAAAAAAATGAAATTTTACCGCCTTTTAATGGTGAACCTTTTTTAAATCCAATATTTGAAACTTCTATATATTAAATTTTATAAAAAACTTTTTTTAGAATCAGGACATAAAAATTTATTTTCTATAAATTTTTGTTTTTTTTCTAATAACTTTAATATTTTGGTGAATAGTGAAAATTTCTAGATTTTAACTCAAAATAACTTTTTTAATAAAAATAATTTATAGTGCTAAATTAAAAAATTGATTAGTTTTAAAGTATAAATAGATTATATTTTTATTATTTAATTTATTGTTGGTCATTGGATGTATTTTCACATTTAAACTGGACATAAATAAGTGTTTGTCTTTTGATAGTTTTTACTTTTTTGTAAACCCGCATTCTAGTTTTGACAATGAAAATTAATGTTAAATTAATAAATGAAACATCTATGTTTTAAATTTGGTAAAATAGACTTCCTTTTTGAATTCATAATGTCAAAATTATCTTAGGTTGAATTTTTGTTATGTTACTGAAAACTTTCTTCTTGTGATGAATAGTAAAAACTACTAAATTTTAATTAAATACAACTTTTTTAATCAAAATAATTTATAGTGCTAAATTACACTATTGATTAGTTTTAAATTATAATTAGATTATATTTTTATCATTTAATTCAATTTTGTTCATTGAATATAATTTCACATTTAAACTGCACATAAACAAGTGTCAATCTATTGATAGTTATTATTTCTTAAAAACACGCTTTTGGTTTTGACAGCGAGAATTAATTTTAAATTAATTTATACCACTTCTATGTTTTTAATTTTAAAAAATAGAATCAATATTTGGAATCAGGAATTCCAAATTGTGTAAATAGGTAACTTTTATTTTTAGGCATTATGAACAATTACTTCGATAAATATTTTATTTACCATGGTTAAAGGGTAAATACGGTAAATAATTGTAAAAAATAATATTATAATAATACTAAATTACCCTAACATGTGTCATATTATTATTGGATGATACCTTTTTGACTATGGGACTCCATGGAGCCACATGGGTGTGATAATGACATTTAATATTAAATAATCTAAAGTAAAGAAAAAACAAAAGAAAATTTCTTATAGTAAAACTTTTATTATATGAGGCTATATAGTAGATATATTTGACTATAAATTGTCATTAGAAATACAAAATTATTTTCAACATCATGATATTTTATTTATTATTTTCATACATTAAATAAATATATTTATATATGACACAATAATGATGCAGTCTTTTTCATATAAATGAATGAAACAAATTAATGATATTATAAATATTAAAATAAATATAATTTGAAAGTTTTGATTCTACAAACGAAATTTATAGGTTAATATTAAATTGTAACGTTGATTAAAGGAATTTTTTTGGAATTAATAATGGTGTTATGAATTTAAAAAAATAAATTATTAAATAGTGTCAAAATTGACATAATTGAGTTTTTAAAACAAATACTGTATATTGGTTGATATAATATTTTTAAAAGTATAAGGATCAGCCAAAGGTCCAAAATAATATTAAATGTGTCATTAATTATCCTATTGAGGTCCTCTTGTATGTTTATGGTAATTTTATGAACCATATAATATAAAAATACAAAGGGACATGGTAAAAGTCAAACTATTTAACTAAGAGTTAAATCTAAATGATAATGTTAATATGGTGACCTAAACCTATCTAAAACCTTTTTGTTGAGAGTATTTATACCCATCCCTGACCCATCCTTGAAATAAATCAATTTTGAGCAATTAGAAACTAAAATTTATTTTATTATTAAATAATATTTCAAGATTTTTCTTAAGTGACATTCACTTCTCTTATGAAAGAATGCTTTCCCTTCTCTTAATTTCACACCTCCAAAGGATTTTTTTCGGCCAACCCCTGGCCAAATATCTTACCAATATCCCTCAAGTAATCTTAGAGGAATAAATTTGGTCAGGAAGCCAACCTAAGGAGCCCTTTTTATCAAATCAAATTAAGGAACCCGAAGAAGAGGTAATAGTTTCACCACCCTCTTTCAAGTTCTTTTCTTCTTCCACATCCTCTTTCATTGTTATTTCAATTATAAAATTATAACTCCAGTATCCTATATATAATATAGTTTTATTATAAATATGGTATAACCATATTTATTATTCTATCCATCCTATTAATGTCAAGTCACCATACATGCGTGCGTACGACTTACCGTGTCGACCTCATGGTGTAGTTTTTATTCAAATACATTATTATTTTTATGGGAATAATAATAATTAATAATTTATTTCAATAATAAATATAGATTTTCAATTATTCTGTATATATTATATAACATCTATTTACATATGTTTTTAGATCAAAATAATGATATTTTCACGCGTGCGTACGTACGGATTACTTTATCCACGAACGCGATGAGATTCATTTCTCCATCGTAACCATTCAAGACTAATTTACATTTTATGGTTAAAAATAATGTTCAAATACATAATAAAATTGTTTATATAAATAAAATTTATCCTATTCATAAAAAAATGGTATCATATAAAAGAAAATGAATCAATTAACACCTGAAACAACGATAATACTAAAATATTTTTAACAATGCAATTTTAGAAGATCACATATTATATCATATTAATGTATATGATTATTATATGATTTAATAACAATGATTTCACTATTATAACAGAGGTTAACCTACCCTCGACGAAGGAAAATTACAAGTCAAGGGTTAATTTCACAATCTCTTTATTATCCGAGTTAGTTTTATATGTGAGTATCTACTGGGATATCTTTATCATCCACATCCATTTTTCTTAAAAATGAATTTGAAAACAATTTTACTATTTAATATAAAATGGTTTAATGTAATTTATATCCTTACTTGACCTTATATGTTTCTGAAAGAAATATTTCCGTCATTTTCCGAACAAGGTACTTATGACCTTTTCGACAAAATTAAGCTAAGAATTTTTTTTAAACATATACGACAGGTGTTGCTATTTTCCGCCGTTATAACATCGTCAAAGAATACCTTACAATAATATAATAATATTTTCAAAATAAATTCTTTCGTTATCATTATGTGACTTTAAATTATTTCAACAAAAATAAAGAGATATTTCTCTCTAATAGTTTTTATTTCACCTAAGTAAACATCCTTTGATAGAATTTATACTTGTTTGAAGTCGATTCATTATGAAACAAATCTTCTATATTGTATTTAAGGTTTTGTGATATGCTTGGCTATGGATGTTTTATTTATATACCATTAATGGTTTATGGTTAATGTATTTAAATTTCTTATGCTTGTTTTAATATGAATTTTTATGTTATATTTCTACGTTTTCATATGAGGAATGTATTAGACTTAGTATGTGACGGGTGGAGCCCGCTAAAGATCCTTGGTGCATCGATATGTCTCATGAGAAATCTAGACATATAATTGACCGAGGCCTTTCCCAATTTTATATATGGTTTTGTCTAAGGCCTTTATCATTTTTAGATGTCTTGGCCAAGTCCTTGATAAGGTGTTTCAGAATGTCTGGCATTATACATTCCCTAATTATGAATATAATATTAATGGTTCATGTGGATATTCGACATGTAGAATAACCATGACTATGTTTAGTTATGGCATTATTTAATCAGCTCATATTTCTCCCATAAAAGTGTTCTTGTATATTATTTTTAAAGGAATGTGTTTTCAACTGTTCACCATGACTAATATTTATGTTATCTTCCACTGTATTTCTTACCCTTACTAAGCGTTAGAGCTCACCCCTTTCTTAGGATTCATTTTCCCATGATATGAATTTGTTTGTTATGATTGACTTTCATGCATAATCTAGGAGGTTTGGATGTTTGTAATGGAATAAATTGGTGTTGTATTTCTTTTCATGTTGTAAAGTTTAACTTCTGTATGATTTTTTTTTCTAATAATGCTAAACTGAGTAGTCTTTTAGGACATGATTTCCTTGTGATCATGCCAATATTACGTAATAATGCTCCGACTCTGGGTAATTTGGGTTCGGGGGTTACAATCAAATCATCCATTTTTTGGGTTTCACCCTAAGATAAAAATATCCATCATCCACATCCACTTGTATAATCTAAACATTTATTTCATTATAAATAAACCAGTAGTTTTATAGTTTACAAAAATTAAGATTTGTTTCCTACTTTTATTAATATACATATGGTTTTCACTACGGTTTTCTAATCCTAATCCCTCAAAAAGTAATACATTATTATAATAGAAACTATGAAATCCCAAATATTTTATTATATTAATTCCTAATTTAATATAAAAATACACATAAAAAATTCCCAAAACATCAAAAGGCTTGTAATACATGTGTACGTATATTTATATCAGAATAAAATGATGTGAGGATTCAATGAACATATTTAAACACTATAATATTCCATTATATTCCATATTTCTTCTAATACTGCACTGGATAGCTTGGGGAATACCTAAGAAAGGGGTGAGTATTAATGACATTTAATAGAATAATAAAACCGTATTGTAAATTATAATAGTAAAACAGGTTAAAATGATGTCTAATAGTCACATATAAGGGTGATAATCATAATCATGAACATTGAATCATGATATAAGATGATAACTTCAAGGTTTCATAAGAATGTTGAAAAAAACATAAAAGATGACATTGTATACATAAATCAAGGATAACTTGAACGACATCATTACATTGTGTCCTTTGGATAACTCCTTATACAACATACATATTATATCATGAGATCAAATAATTACAATATGAATTAGAGGTCTATATAATTTAAGGCCCACCCATCACTTTCTTATCATGTATTTGAATTTGTGTTGCTATAGATCATACAACTCAAGAATGTGTTCCATCGCATTTAATTAAATGATTAAGGATTGTGGGTTAGATAGACGAAATTTCATAATAAATTAAGTATAGGTGCAATGACTTGAATACCCTTGGGGGGAAATTGGGATTTGTATTAAAAAATTCATTGAAAATAACAGAATAAAATTAACAAAACAATGGTTGTACATAAAGGTTGACTGTAGGGTTTAATGGTAGTGAAATGATGTTTTTCATTAAATATGAAATATAAGGAAATTATAGGGTTGTATAGAAACTCATTAAAATATGAATGATCTTATATAAAAATGCAAAATAGAATGAAAGTACATGAGTAAAAAATAAGTGGAAGGGAATCTCTTATATTCAGAGGGTGCCTCTAAAAGCTTTTGATGGCCTTCCAATGTGACTGTGAACACATTGAACGGAATTTATTTAGGGATAGGGAGTGTAAAATCATGAAAACATTTTTATTAGTGATGTGTAAAATGATTTTGGGAGTGTATTTATATAAAAAGAGATGTAAATTGAAAATTAATATATAATAATTGGACAAGGAATCTATGTGATAAAACTATATAAATCAAAAAACAAACTATTGGTTTTTAGAAATATTTCCATTTGAGAGGAGTTTCATTTAATATTTTATATAGATAAAAATGGAATTCCCTGAAACAATATCATTAATTAGGTGGATGTGAGTCATATTCATAAAACATTGTTTTAATCTTTTAAAATATAATATACATTTTTGAGGAGTCATTATTGGTTTAAAAAATTAACCAGATAAATTAAATAACACATTATCTAAAAGGGTACTAAATTTTTGGTTACGTATTCACTTTATAGTATTTATTACACCACTATTGGAAAACTATGATTTCAAAATATGTACCGCATATTTCTACCATATTTAATTTTAATCCCAAATTTAGTCTACCTCATGAAACTATGAAAAAATAACCATTGGATAATTTTTACATTAGGATTTTAAAAGTAATATTTCATTAACAAATATAACTTTTTAAATATGATGATTTATTTTTATAAATAAAAATCTTTATTTAATGTAAGGTAATATTTTTATGACACGGACCATTTTTCCCATAAAAGATTAAATTGGAGATTATTATGTATATTATAACTTATATTTAAATAAATATGTTTTTTTAATAATTCTTCAGGAAATTGACATCTAATTCGACATTTCTTGAATTTTTCAAAATGAATTTTTAATTGAAACTATGTATTTACAAGAAAATCTTGTTTGGTTTCTTCATATCAATGCAAATTTATTTATTAAACACATTATACAATCATAAATGAATTAATAATAAAAATGTATAAATATAGTCATTATTTTATTGAAAACAAAATATAGAAAGGTATAATACAGTGGTCATAATAAATAAACCCTTATTACAGCGGTGTACTCCCTATGGTAACTTGTGAAAATATAGTACATTCTCATGGTGGTTTGGTGAACATGTTTTGGGATATGATCTCAATCAGCTTGAACATCTCTTATAAATGTTTTTTCTCTTGTTTTAGTGGTTGAATTAGGATCGGTATTAGTCATGTAAAAATCCTTGAGATGTCATCTCCCTTGAAATCTCTGATAAATGTGCATCATGGGGTATGCTCCAACTAGTCATATCAGGACATGTATTTGTGGGGCCCGTGCGTAACTCCTCCAACCCGCCTATTATTGAATAGGGGATGGTGACTACCACCAAGTAGGAATATCACTATCATTAGAGGCATTACCTATATACCTATACACACGTAAACATAACCAAGAGCACCAATGTTGAAATGTTACAACAACTAAAAAGAAAATTCATGCATACCACTATCCCAACCAATAGATTATGTCAGGAAGTAATGTGCATCATTGTAATTTGGGCCAGCATATAATCCCACCAAAAGAAAAAGATTCTATAAACAAAAAATACCAACATGTAAACAAAATATATATTGGCATTGTTCCTCGAAACTATAGGAAAACATCAGACTACCTTAACTCATATGGATTTGTCTGGTCCTAGTCCTCCCTGGACTCCATCATAATGTACCTCATTTTCACAAGACATGACATGTTGAGGAAAATCCCATAGAGGGGTGAGCATAAAAATTCTCATTAGGAAACCACAAAACCAGTAATAAATAAAAAATATTTACAGTCATCTCTAGATTGTATATGTCTACTTAACATATAATAAAACTATCCAAATATGCTAAAACCAAGTAACACATTCTAGAGGATAGTTATAACTACCATATACCAACACTAGGGATTCAACTCAAATAATCCACCAAGAACTCCTCAGAGATAACACACTCTTGATTATGATATCACTGATGACGTCCACCTGAGAAGTACTATTTTTTAAGAACCATCATTAGAGATATAGGCTGATAGAATTGAAGAGACATACGATACACATATGAAGATCTTAGCTAGGGCCATGGGTTGACACCAACAAAACCATATGTATTAACCTTTTATATAGAGCATTGATGCCTGGTTAATTGGCCATGTCAACTCAAAGGACTCCACCTTGGTAATGAATAATAAATAGAGGATCTTGGTTCGGGCCTCTCATAGGGGATTCTAACAACTCTCTCCAAAAGGTTCGGTTAAAGGGATCATTCTCATATGAGTAGGAAATGATACGCATCAAAATTCAAGGAAACGATCATGGGAACAAATCCAAATGAAACATTCTCAATATATTGTGTAAAATCGATTAAATATATATATAAAGAAGTATATGTTGGGTAGTTATGTCACACGTCGTGTTTATTGTCTCCAAGTACTGTCTGTGTACGATGGTTCGAGTCAAAAGAAATATCATGTAGATGAAGGCTAGACACAGTGTTGTTGGGTCAAAGGTCACGTCCTTCCATCCATGGTACACCCAAGTGCTCTAGCCATATTTTAGTACATGATTTCAAACCTTGTTTTCCTTCTCGTGTACTAGTACATGGGATTACTCAAGTTACTATTCTGTTTCAAGCCGTATTGTGGGGTACACATCGTGTAGAAAACCAGTGTCCTACACCACATGTTTGTGTATCTCCAAATATACATGTTGATTCTCTAGGAAGGGACAACATGAAGTGTGATAGGGTAAAATTCCATATGGAATTTGACTAACTCCAAATACCCTAGCCACTGCTCATTGGGGGACACACACCATGTAAACCCACGTTACATGTCGTCTTGATCCCGATTTTCCAGAACATGTCATTACACATTTGTGAACATTATTTGATTCTCTAGTGTTAAATACAAATCTTTTTTTACATTTAAACTAGATATCCATATTCAAATCCCCATTGAAACACCGAATCATTGGTTTTCGGGCATTCAATCGGCTCCAAAAACAGATTTTTATCACCAGCACAAAAATTGTTCGAAGAACGATATCTTTTGAATTGTTTTGATTCGTCTATTTTTGTCCCCATATAACATCCTCTAGGTCATACTGATTCCATATTTTCATTTTATATTCATTATGGTAATAACATAAGTTACACGGATAAATCATTCAAAATCCATGAAGAATGTAGAATGCCTAGATCAAATGGGGCAGAAGAAATATAGACAAGGAAAAAACCCTGTGGAATACACCTCAACCATTTTTCATTTCAGTCACCGTCTATTACTATAATAATGGTCAACAAATATAACAACAATTCAACCCAAAAATCTCAAAAATAAATCCCATCCCACAAGAATGATCAAATCGTATATAAACCTGTTCGTTGATTGGTATGCATTCCACACTGAATATAAGATTAGGGAAAATCAATCCATATAAAAACATCCTAACTGGGGATTGGATCCCCACTAAATAATATAGAGTCTATGTCCTCACCAGTTGTGAAATACATTAATATTTGAAACCTTCATCTTTGATCCAAGTTCTTTCATCGTCTTCCACAGAGGGAATTCCACAGGTTCCTCTCTAAAGCCTCTAATGATTTCTTGAATTATGAGTCCAAAAATGGATCCCTCCCTATAAGATTATTTTAAAAATAAATTTCACATCATCACTATGAAGCACTATAATAATATAAAATCAAATTTTATTTTATTTATTAAAATCCAAAAATATTGGTTCTCACAGATGACATGTGTTGGTCGATGTTAGGCATCGCCTACTGTAAAGTCATTAATCTGAATGCAATGTTGACCTCAAATTTATAATTATGTCTTCTATTTAGTATTTATTACAAATTTACATGAAAACATCATGCACATGATATGACAAATTTTTTATTATTAAAACAATGATTCTTAGAACATCGGGCCTTGGAATCACACACCTTCTTAGCACCTGATCTCAAATTAATTCAATATAATTTATAAAAAAATAGAGGGAAATTTTGGGGTATTACATTCTCCCCACCATGGGGATTTATATCCCTAAAAATCCAAAAAAAAAGATACTCAAAAAGATGTGGTTATTGTACACGCATATGAGCCTCTCATTTCCATCTTCTCTCGTGGAGGTTCATATAATACCACTATATATGAACTAAACGAATTGTTTACCCACAAAATATCTTTTCCAGATGATCGTAGATCTCCATAGGGTACTCATCAAATGTAACTTCATCCTCAATTCATGTCTCACCCTAGTCTATGACGTGTGATGGGTCATGCACGTACCTTCTCAGCTACGACACATGGAAGAATTTGTGTACCTTTTCTAGATACAGGGTTAGAACTATGAGGTACGCCACCTTTCCCAGTTTACATGGATTTTTAAAAGGGCTGATAATCATCATTGACAACATGTCACCCCACCCAAATACATGTCGTCCCAGTTGATGTGAGACCTAAATGAACACATGGACTACTTTCTTGATCAAAAAGGCATATGACTTCCTCCAATAATAGTCTTATGAAGGAACTTTGTATACTTCATATACTCTTGGATGATCTACACCTTCACTACAGTACCTCACACCAACATCATTCCCATCACTGCGGACTCTCCTAGGTCATTCTAGCGAAGTGGTAACCAGGAAGGTCTCCCATAAAAATCCTCGAATCGAGCCATACCAATGGTGGAGTGGTAGTTTTGGTTTTCTGTAAACTCCACCAGGGGTAGGTGATCCTCCCAACTACTTTCAAAGTCCCACATGCATGAATGAAACATGTACTCCCAAACCTGAATGGTTCACTCCATCTAGAGATCAGTTAGGGTGTGAAACATCATCCTCAAGCAAAACTACTTCCCAAATTCCACCTTTAATCCCTCCCAAAATTTAGGTGTAAAACCAGAATCATGATCAATAACTATCATTGATTGGACTCTATGGAGTTGAACTATCTCGATAACATAGAGGAATCCCAAGCCCTCTATTGAAATCTACTCTCATATGTCTGGGATGTGGATGTCTTGGTTGGTCGATCAATGATCACCAAGATTGAATCATGACCCATGGATGTACATGTTAAACCGGTACTGATGTCCATTGATATCACATCCCACATCCATTACATCACCTCAATGGGTTGATCTAAACATGTTGGAACCTGGTGCATTGCCTTCACCTACTACCACATAAGTCATCGAGAAACAAACTCAGCAACTTCCTTCTTTATCCTAATCCAATACAACAAATTTCGTAGGTCCTACTATATCTTCTACCCTCCATGTTGTATGGCCAAGGGAACATATGAAACTCCCATAGAACCTCCTCCTACAATTCCAAAGTACAGTAGTGTGTCCTTTAAAAATGACGATGTGAACCCCACCTTTTGAATATCCAACAGGTGCATGTCATACAGACAACAGAGAATGTAGGGTGTTGCATTTTTTATCCCCAAGTTGTTCATCTCACACTCTCTATAAGGGTGGATGGGTTAAACCATTATCTATTGGTATGTTGTTCCTTCCATATCCGAAAATGATAGTTGTAACATGACCATCAATGATGATGCCTCATTCAACAACTATAATTAGATCTCCCTCACAGACAATCATCCACCATGTTCTCCTTCCTAATAGTATATATAATCTCAAAGTCACAGCCCTATAGGAACTCTATCTTTTACATATTTCTCAAGTTTAGATCCTTCAAAGGGAACATAAACTTGAGACTCTTGTGATCAGAGTATATGATAAACCTATATCCCATCAATTAGTGTAGCCACATCTTCAATGTGAAAAATACCACATCAAATTCAAGATCATGGGACATGTAGTTCTACTCATGTGTCCTCAACTAGCATGAACCACATGAAATCATTTCTTCTCTCTATATCAAGAAACAACCATGTTTGGCCCATATTGCATCTTAAAACACTACGTACTTTCCACTCTTCTCCATCAATCTCATGATCAGAGTGATCTTCAAATTATAACTCAACAATTTTAAATCCTTCTATCAATTCTCTATCAATATGAAATATTTCCCCTTTCAACGAAAAGCTATCATAAATGATGATTCCCAAGATAAATAAATACCCAATTTTTGGTAATAGATTGATATTCCAATTAATCTTCAAACCTCTATCAGTATCCAAGTTGGCTCCCATGTTAACACTTCCTCCAACTTGGAAGGGTCCACAACCACACAATCCATTAAGATAAAATGCCCTAGATAGTAGACCATAAAAAGCTAGAGTTGGTACTTTGTGAATTTACCATAAAGCTGGTGCTCTTAGAGTATGTCCAAAACCATCCTTAAGTGCCTCACATGATCCTCCTCAGACATCAAGTACACAAGTTTATCTTCAAGGAAGACTACCACGAACTGGTCTAAATAAGGCTGGAATATCTAATTCATGAGAACCATGAACACTTTTGGGGAATTTTTCATGCCAAAGGGAATAACCGAGTACTCATAATGACTGTATCTGAATCTTAAAGAAGCCTTCATTATACCATCATCTCATACTCACATCTAGTGAGTTCTTGATTGAAGGTAAACCATTGAGAACCACCATTCACATGTCAATTGATCGATAATGTAATCATTAATGTATAGTGGATACTTGTTCTTCATGGACACATATTTAAATAACCAGTAGTCCACACAAAACCTCAATCACATGTCTTCTTTTTTGGAAAACAAAACTGTGGCTGCCCAGGGTGAAACAATGGGTCTCACAAAGCCCAACCTCTACAATTCTTCTAATTGTACCCTCATCTTGTGAAACTATGTGGGGGATATTAGATATGGTTTTGATGATATTGATGCCATCCAGAGGAGTAATTCAATGAAGAAGTATGTCTTTTAGTATAGAGGTTAACCTTGAAAATGTTCTGGAAGGTCATCCCCATTCTCTTCGACTACAACTAAGGAATAAAAACTCCTAACGTCATCTACTCTGAGGGTCCGGATTTCCGAATCAGCAGTAATTGATTGCACCCTACTATTCAAGAGTCCATAGTGTGCTTCATAGGGTTTCCTTTGACTAGTAATGGAAATCCCTATTCCATCCCTAGGGACACACTATGACCTCTGCGTAAAATAGTGAATCTAGGTGAGATTGTGGATAACCAATCTATAGAATTAATAACATCGCAATGCCTCAAAGTTGAAACCAATAGATTCCAACCTAAACTCCCAATTACAACAACCAGATCACACTATCTTCATGGATGTGTGACTGTTCTCCATTGGGTATCCCTAAGCGTGAGGGTGAAGTCAAGGGTTAAACCAGAATCTCTAGGTATCTAAAAAGATATGTTGAAATAAATGTATACCTACAAATTATGGATATTTATAATATAGTTAATATATAAAAGACACATATCGTACCTCAAATAATCCCATGTGCCTTAGGGTTATACCACTTGATTGCATGTCATTGTCTCCTCCCTTGTCCTCCAGCACCATGATCCTATCATGGACCTCATAGGGGTAGTGGTAGTAACAAGTAGAAATATCGACTACTTCCAGAAGCTCTCCTAGATCATCTTCCACGTTTTCCACCCTGTGTATATTAATGTTCTTATCATTTTCCCTGGCTTTGTGTTCCATCAACTGTTTCCCTATCAAAATAATGACGAGTTTGACAATCTCAAGCGAGATGTTACATTTCATCACATGAGTGGCACCGCCTCACCCTAGGCGACTGTACCCACCCTATGAGCCCTAAAATGTAGATCCTATGTATTGGGATCACCTCAAGAAACTTATCTGACATCTAGATCCCTATGTCTAATGTCAGATACCTACTATCAAGGTCTCCACACCAGCTAATTCACTACTGGCTATCATCAGTTGTATCTACTCAGCCAAGAAGCTTTTAACCAACAAATATTTCCCATGAACCCTAGCATAATTCAGAATTCATATAGGTATAACGTTGGCTTGGATGTCTCTATTAAGACCTCACTCTACGGTCTGATACATTATGTTCTCATCTTTGACCATATTCATCGAGTACCTGCAAATGTTGGTCTACCTCAATGAATAGTCAACCACCGTTAAGATACTCTGATGCAGGTGATAAATATCTTGTACTTGAATATCTTTTAACATTATAGGTAAAAACTACTCTATAAATAGATGTCCCAACTCTGTCCATGAAAGAGTCGCCGCATAGTGATTCCGGATAACCAAACCATACAATCGTCCTGCAGAAACCTATAGAAGGCTCACCACCGGGACAACCATATGTTCCGCTAGTGTCTTAAGTAGATATAAAACTCTAGTCACCACATCATGATATTCTGTAGACACCTAAGGGCCAGGCTCACTTCAAAATCTAAGAGGTATATATATCTAAACTCCTGGAGAATGTTAATCATGTGGTCCTCCTCTGTTGGTACTGTAGGTACCACATGCAGCTCCACTGGTGGTGGTATATCTAGTGCACCACCCGGATGCAACATCTGGGATATTGGTCCCTATATCGAAAAATCATCACTGAAGTCATCATACTCATGATCGAGATGCTAAATCCTAAAAAGTATGAATATTAGGTCCATCCTGCAAAAAAAACAAGATGTACCAAATCAATGAGTATATCTGGGGATATGAATCAATAAGGACATGGAACCAAAACTGATTCCCCTATGATGTATGTACCATTATTTTACCTACAACTATAGTTCTCATTTATTGAGTCAGTAATAAAGTTATTATAATCTTGGTGTATGGATACGCTGGTCGCCCGCACCAACACTAGTGTCCCTATCCTGAAATAAAAACTCATAACACGTAACATTGTTGTCCCAAATCAATCTCACAGACTCTTGGAGCAACGTTATAATTGAAGTCATTAGATACCACTCACTCAGAACCCATACCATTGGGTCCCGTGTTGCAAGTCCACAAATACACCTACAATACACCAGGGGATCGTGTCTAGCACCAAGTAGGCATATCACAAAATGGGAGGTGTTTTTCTATGTACCTTTATTCACATACGCATCTCCAAGGACACAAATTTTTAATTGTAAAAATCACTAAGAATCAAATTCATGCATATCACTATCACAACCAACAGAGTACGACATGAAGTAAAGTGTATTAATGTAAAATTTATAGAATACATTCCAAGAAAAAGAAATAGATATTGTAATCTATAAATTCTAACCTGTAAAGAAAATTGGTAATGGGACTTCTGCTTTAAGATATAGGAACACCTCATCCTACTTGAACTCACAAGGCTCTGTCTGGTCCTAGTTTTCCCAGGACACCATTAAACGGACAGTCATCTGCAAAATACATGAAAGGTGTGGGTGAAGCCTGTATAGGTTTGAGTATTACCACACTTAGTAGGACATTACAAAACAACAATGAAAACACAAATTAAGATACATTCACCTCTACAATGTATATGTCTACAACACATATAATAATAATATCCATATACACTCAAAAAAAGACACACATTATAGAGAAAAGTCACAACTACCCCATACCAACACTATGGATTCAAATTAATGATTCCATGAAACCCTCGTCAGGGATTACATAGTCCTAAGTCTGATAGCACTGATGAGATCTATCCAAGAAGAACTCATCATTAGGAAATGTCATGAGATAGATACATTGATAGATATGATGAGTGATAATATACACATATGAGAATCAATGTTAGGGCCATCAGGTGATACCAACGCCTCATACGGATAAACATTCTTTGTATAGTATAGACACTCAATGAATTTGGTCATTTCAATACCAAGTACTCTACCTAATGAAGGAAGAATAAATAGAGTATCTTTCTCTGAGCCTCTTGGAGTGAATTCCAACAACTTTATCTAGAAGGTCTTGCTGAAGGGATCATCCTCTTATGAGTAGAAAATTACACACTTAAACCTTAAAAGAAATGATCTAGGGAATACAACCTAGAAGACATTGCCCAATATATGGTCTATACGAGATTTAATCCATGTAGAATGAAGTACACAACATGTAGTAGGGTCATACGTCCTGACCCATGACCCAGGTTACTACCAATGTACAACAGCTCATGTGAAATGTATATGTCATGTAAAATATGGGTACATGTTGTGTATCCGGGTCACACACCAAGTATTTCCATCTGGGGTCCACCCATGTCCTCTATCCATGTGTTAGTACACGGTTTCAACCCATGTCAGCCTACTCTTTTACCAGTACATGGGGTAACCCATGTAACCGGAATGGGCTGAGCATTGTGCTGGGGTATACACTATGTAGGAAACCCAAGTACTTCACCCTGTGTTTGTGTATCTCTTGAGATACATGATGAGTATCTGGGAGGGTCCTACAAGTCATGTGACATGGGAACATGTTTGGTGGTATTTGAATAACTCTCGAAACCCAATCCACTGCTCATTGGGTTCTACAGTCCATTTAGCCTTGGGTTTCACGCCATATTGATCATGATATTATAGAAATCATTATTCTTCATCTACACACCTCGATCAATCCTCTTGTGCTCGATCCAATTCTATGTTCACCTCAAAACTTGGGACTCAAGTTTGTATCCCCATTGTTAGACTAAATCAATGTGTTTTGGGCTTTCTATTGGATCTAATAACCCATTCTAATAACGCGAAAAAAATTTCTCAAAGAATTATATAACTTGAAACACATTCATTCTCTGGTTTGAATTTCCTTAGATCCTCTTCTAGGTTGTACTGATACCAGAACTAGAATTTCAGATCATTGCTCAAAGAAATGAAGGCGCAAAAATCAATCCATCAAAAATCCACAACGAACAAAGAATCTATAGATTCGATGGGGGAGAAGAAATACACATAAGAAAGAAATATGAGGAACTAACCACAATCATTGTTTGTTTTGGTCTTGATCATTTCCTATAATAATGATAAAAAATAAAAAAAACCTCAAAATATCATAGTTTAATATCATCCCACAAGAACGATAGAACCACAGAGCAACCAATTTGTTGCTTGGTCCTCATTCATCTTTGAATCTATGATTGAAGAAATGAAACCCAAATAAAAACATATTACAAAGGGATTGGATTTATAGATGAATAAGATTAATTATCTCATCATCATCATTGGATAAATCCCTCAAGAATAGTGTCTTTTGATATCTGATCTATGTTACATCATTGTTTTCCTCTGAGGTAATTCTTCAGGTTCCTCTCAAGATCCCCCAGGGAATTCAAGGGTTATGAGTATAAACTCGGATCCATGGTTCTAGGTTTATTTTAAAAAATAATTTCACTCTGAAATGATAAAATAAAATAATATTTTATTTTATTTTATTAATTAACACAAAAAACTACATTTCACAGCAAACCCACACTGGTCGGTGATTGGCCTCGCATAGGGTAAAGTTGATACTCTGAATACAATTGTGTCCTCAGATTTCTGATTCAGGCACCTATTTAGATATAATCCATCTTTTTTAGGAAAATTGTGCAAGTGTTCTATTTGATAATTTTTATATTACCCAAACATTTATTCATGGAACACAAGGCTATGGAATGGCGCGACGTCTTAGCACCTGTACTCAAATTAACTCTATATAATATTTAAATATAATACATGAAAAAATATGGGAAATTAATAGAAAAGTTAACAACTTTGACACCGCTGGAATATTTTGATATAATTCTTAATAAATAAATATAATTTTTATATCTTTCATTACATGGAACAAAATGTCTAAAAATCTATATTTTTCAATTGAAAAAAATAATATTTAATGTGATAGATATAAGCTAGTCATTAAATTTGTGGGTATGAATAGGATTAGACACATAAAGAAACATATCAAAAGCACTTATGAAATATAATTGTAAAAAATAATTCTTATGAAATTTTCAATCAATTGAAAGAAAATTATTTTTAACCATAAAAACTATATTTTCCCCATAAAATTTTTTGTTGCATGTTGTGGGTGAATATTAAAATTAATTTATTGAAATTTTTCAAAGATTATATAAAAATTGTTTTTTTGATTAATTATCATATCATAATTATCTTAGAGATAATTTTCAGTATTATTTTTAAAAAATTAATTTTTTAGATAATAATAAAAAATACTGAATTTTATTGAAAATTTTTATTTTTGTTTCAATAATTTACAAAGAAGCATTTGGTTTTAAAAAAATTCTGTATAAAACTAATTCTATCGTAACATTAATAATAACATTATGTTCATTAGAATAAATTTTAATCATGATTTTCTAAAAAGACATTTATTTACTTAAAATGTATTTTCATTATAAACATCCATAGGGTTTTGGGAATTTATATTAAATTAATTTCTTCCACGAATATAAATTGAATCACAAAAAATGGATACCTTAATTAAGAAATATAGGTCCAAATTTGGTATAAATTTTACTTTTTCTAAATATTAATAGCAACTATAGTAAAAAAGTTTTACTTTGGAAAAAGTAAAATGGGGGGAAATTGTTAAAAATTTGTGATAGGGCATTAAAATTTCTCTAACAGTTTCTATTATTATATTGGATGGGTTTAATTCAACCATTTATATCCAAGTCACGAATATATGGCCACTTTATATCGTTTCTCTTTTATTAGAATCTTGATATTAATTAATGAGAATACATAATATAAAATATCACTCACTTGACTTTTATTTCTATTTTTGATATAGATAAAGTAAGGATATATTATGTTGTAATTTTATATTTTAAAGATAAGTAATTTTTTATCAAGGTGGTTTATTTAAAAATATTGGTGATTAAATAATTATTATAAATTCTTAGTTATTGCTGACATAGTATTAATTTATTTAATAGAAAATATAAATATATGATTTTTAAAATATCAAAAGTAATACATTTTGGTTCAATTATATTGTCAAACAAAATTTATAAGTAAATAAAAAAATTTAGCTAATTTTTAAATACTTATATCATATGAATTTTTATTTCATGTTGTTTTTGTGTTTTAATTAAATGAATTGTTCAAAAAATGATATTAATGACATTTTATAATATATATAATGTTATTAAATGAATTAAATACATAAAAACTATAATTTGGTAATTGGATTTTTTTGATTAAAATATCAACCATGATCTATTTATGGTTCTCTTTTCCTTTTGTAGAAACATTCTCTAACCTAAAAATAAAAAAACATTGAAATTTAATTGTTTGTTAAAAGGGTAAATCTGTGTAAAAATATAGTGATAAGGTAAAAAAAACATGATGAAAACATATTTAATTTTTTTTATAAAATTATCTTGACTTATAGTCTTCCTATTGTTCAAATATGTCAATTTGGAGTGAAATTAGACTTAAAATTTATTTATATAAATTTAACACTTTAAGTAATTCCAATAGTTCCCCTCCATACACTTATAAAATGGTGTTGATTCCTCCTATCTTCCACACACGTTTTCTTTTTAATAGGTATTACAATCACTATCATAATGACATTATATATTTCTTCATCACATTATATATATAATACTTTCCAAAATAACTTCTTTTTATAGATCAACTTGAATGTTAAAGATGGTTTCTAAACAAATATGTAAAACTCTTAATCCAGCATTTTCAGTTTTATTTCAAATTATAAATCCTTTAAATATATGAATTTAATTATAAAAAATTAAATAATTATTTAAAAGATACAAAAATATTATTATGATTATTTAATATAATTTACCACCTTATTTTCATATGGTGAAAAATGATCATATTGCCCATCCATACATCTGGACATCCACATCCATGAAAATATGTGATTTGTTTTCATATTCTATTTTACATGGTTGATATTAAAGATATAAATAATGAATATATAAAAAAAATATCATAAATATTATATAATAATTTTTTTATAAAGGTGAATTGTTTTTTCCATTATTTTGTTCCACCCATCATGAATAAAAAATAAAATAAACTTGTTTGAATGGTTTACCATCCATCATGGCTCCTCTCTCTAGGCCAAAGCTATTTCCATGATCACGGTGATTAACCATTATCCTCAAAAGGGATATGATCTTGATGATGTTTAATCTTATCAGAAAATTCATCATGATGCCCGGAAGAATATAGGCTCTCCTATATGGTCGATTTTCTACATGATCTGAATGTGAAAAGATATACTCTCTATCGAAACCAAAATCAATCACTCCTTTCATGAGGGTAACCAAGTGGAAGATCACCTTGGTTTTATGGATATTCTTGGTGCTCACCTGATTTGATTGGATGATTTTTCAACTTTGAATCCTGAAGGGGTCATTTTGATTAGAGGGGATTCCATTGGCGTGTACTATTTCAAATAACCATAGGCTGGTTGTTTTAGTTGGATGTTTGTTGGTTTGTCTGTTTTGTTTTTTCCTCTTAATAAAAAAGAAAATTTGATAATTAAGGTATGTATAATGAACGGAATTTCAATCTATCATAAACACACAATGATTTGATGATTTATTTATATGTATCCAAGTCTATTTTAATATAATATTTTTTTTAATTTTTTTTTGAAATATTTCAAAATTTAAGATTTCAATCCAAATATGGTTATTTCATTAAACATTTTCCATTATTCCAATAATGAGATGTTTTACTTTTGATAACCTCCATTGATGATTCTTATGATGTATCTTGGATATGAGCTAATGACACCATCCTTATTCATTCTCCAGATAGTTTGTTACTTGGTGAAAAAATATTTACAAAAAAAATTATTTTCCATATTTTATACTATGATGAATTTATAAAATGATTATGAAACCAGTTTTTCATTTTATGGTATATTATATAATGATATGATGAATTTTTTGAGATCATGTAGAACTCGTATGTATAGTTTTTATTACGTGAAGGGTAATAATAGATTAATATAGACCAGTAATTTATTATGTAAATATTTATTTCTCAGGAATTATTTTTGGGATTCATGTATATTTTTTATCCATCCTAGGTAACATTTCAATGTTCTTAATACACTATCAGAAAAAACATTAAATAATTGATCATCTATAGGAAATATATGATGGGTATTTTTATTTTATGATATCGAATATATATGATGATTCATTATAAATTTATTATTTAATTTTATATATACTTAACCTTTACATATTATATGGATTATATTCCTATGATTTTTGTAAACATTTATGAAATTATTTTTATATAAACTTATGGAAAAATATTGATTGTGATATTTTCCCCACTCATATGAATTAGGTGTTTTTAAATGACAAATAATTTTCTCGTAACTCGTTTGAACAATCTTTGATTGGTAATATATCAACATTGTATAGTGTGGTAATGATCTTATAAAATTATGTTTTTTATGTTCGTGGATTTATATCTCCAATGGATACCTTTAAAAAGAATCTAAGATCACTCATTCTTAGGTTTTGTATACCTCGTTTAGGAACAAATATTGTTTGTAGGGTATGACAAGAATGGTACAATGTGGGAATAAATACATTAAATATTTTAATAATGTACCTAAATAAGACATTTATTTATAAAGTCTCTAATATCGCTAAAATTTAATGGTTCTAGGATAGTTTTATTATTATTTATTGATTATTAATATAAAAATAGGTAATATTCATGTATGAAAATATTTTATTACAATAATCATTTATTAATTATATTTAAATTAGATATTATTATAACTCTTATTATATAACAGTAGTAATTGACACTCTCTATTGGGTATATTAACAATGGTTTTGATGTTTAATATTATTCTTTATATGATAGGAATATTATGATTTTATTTTATGTTTATTCAACATATCCATTTCAGTTCATGTATTGTTTATACCTAAATTACATAATAAGGAATATATTCTTTCAAAAGAGAATTTCATTTATAAAAGTGTTATCAATTTCATTCATTGAAAATGATGTAATATATTTTGAAAATTACCATTAATTGATTTATTTTTATAAATAGTTAATATTTTGGGTGGTTATTTTTAAAATAAGGAAGTTTTTTGTTTAGATATATATGTTTAATGATAAAATTATGAGAATTTCCATGTAGAAAATAGTATTTGTTTTTTGTTTTTATCCACTAAATAGGTAGTAATATGTTATGAAACTACTTATACCTTATTTGGATTATGATTTATTATTACTTAAGTTCTTCATGTAACCACTTATGTATTTTCTGGATTACCTATTATTTATGAATTTATAATTCAATGTATATATTATTTTCTTATACATGATAATAAAAATACTCAAGAGACACATTAGAATATATTTATATAAAATGATCAATGGATGATAAATATAGTCATTCATCCTCTGGTTCCCATACTGAGAATAATATTTCCAATATCTACAAATTTCATAATGTTTCATTATAATAATAAATCATTTATTTCAATTATTCATTCATTATATGATTTTATAGGTTACGATAATGATGATCCTAGTAGTGATTAGTGTAAATACCTCTTGGCTTTTGATTGTGATGAGGTTGTTCTGAGGAATGATTCATATAATGACGTTCAGGATTTGTGTGATGGTAGTGATTATTTATATAATATAGATGTATATAAATATTACATTCAAGAGGAACATATAGACTTCTTCTAATTTTAAATCCATATTTATTATACATCACCCATGAGGATATCATCTTATGATCGAGACAGATTCAATGTGTTAGTTATCATTTTATTTTTATGTTTTTTACAATTAAATGTAAAATATATATTATATTTAACATTTAAAATTCATATTATTACTATAGTTGATATATTGGTTAGGTTTTATTATTATTTTTATGCTATTTGTTTTTTAGGGGTGAAAGCTGGATGAATTGGTTGGGCCCTAGTTAAAGAATTGTACTAGTAGTTATAGAAGTTGTGGGTATATATATTAACCAATGGTTTCATGAAAATATTGTTATTGATGATATAGGATACCAAGGAATAGTTCTTTTAGTATATTATAATATCAATGGTATTAGGAAACTTTCGGTACAGTCTTTTCATACTTGTTCTATACTAATGATTAATAAAAAAATAGTACAACCCCATTCTAAAAGGGTTACTCTCAATGGTTTTGGAAATTGCTGACACGTGTTATATGAATGATTTCTAACCTATACCAATAATTTTAAACCATAGGTGTATCATAAATATATAGTATGGTTTTATTTTATTTTATACATTAAAATTGTTTTACAAGGGAATTTTTGTAATGTGACATGTTCTTTCACATCCTATTAAAACATTGGACACATGACCATATAATATCCCTTGAAATTCTATAGTATTATCTTACTACCCATCTATTTTAGGATGGTTTTTCATTCTCAAATTCACCATATATTATGATCATTTTTTGTCCTAGTATATACAATAATGTAAACTTGTTGTTCATATTAGATCTGATTGCCTTTTTCACATCATGTAAAAATATTTTCTCTTGTATATATAATAATTTCATCTCATTAATGGAGTTTATCAATATAGTTGTTAGGAAATGTTTAAATTTCATCATATTTTCGAAAAACACATATTTTATCACTATTATGGTATGATAATGGGAACCCCATCACAAAATCCAACATCATATCATCCAAATTTACCATATAAATTTGTAATGAATTAATAATATATGTGAACTTTTCCCCAATCTTTACCTAATGATAGGTTAGTCATCGTGTAATGAACTCTATTATTCACCACTTTATCTCAATTCACTAATATCTCCAATAAATATCATCTTATATCTTGATATAACATTTTAGAATTTCCCATATCATGTTGTGTGATCCCCGCATAATCACCTAAATAATAATTAAAGGGTAGAAAACTTTGGATTTATATATAAAGGATCACATCACTATTATATGAACAATTAGGTAGAGTATTCCAAACATAAAATTTTTCCATTATAAGAGAACAATTCATGTTAGTCTATTAATTATTATTCATCCTCTTAAGGATTTAAATGGTACATGTCATATAATTTATAATATCCTCACCTGATAATTATAGGAGATATAGATACATCTCCATGGAAAGACTCATTAATTGCCTCTTGGAACTTGCAACAAAAATTACCTAAAA
Organism: Viscum album; assembly: GCA_963277665.1. Classification (NCBI taxonomy): domain Eukaryota; kingdom Viridiplantae; phylum Streptophyta; class Magnoliopsida; order Santalales; family Viscaceae; genus Viscum; species Viscum album. The sequence continues at coordinate 901,421,318 of OY728138.1, forward strand.
CATAGTAATTCCACTTAGCATAGAGGCCACAAAATTCCCCAAACATGGGTGTATTCCATCTCAAATTGAACATTAAATAGATAATTAAACGTCTTTATATATCGAGAGTTAAATTCAAACTAGTAAAATATACACCTAGGTATCAGGGATTTATTATATGTAGATACCCCAAACCTAGTACCCCATGGGTGGTGCATGATACTATTTCATTGGTATAAATTATAAAAATTGTATCCTAAAGACCATATAATTTTTTAGATATGGTAGACTAGATAAATTAATGAGACTTGAATTACATTTCAATATCAAAATTATAATATATTTTTTTCTTTTGAGGGTATCTTTATTACCTCTATAGTATCCCTATATATTATTCATAGTAAATATCATAGAATCCTTGGGATAGAAAACAAAATATGGTGATATCAAGTTCTCATTAAGGGTAATTTATAGTGGTAGACATCATGAAATAATGGTCATAAAGATGAAAAGGTAAATAAATGAACATTCAAGACTTTTAAATAACATGAATTCATGAATAGATACTTCATAATCAATATAAGAAGTTAAATAACTAAAAAATGTCATTTAATCAATAACTAAAAATAAAATCCATCCATAGATAAAATCATGGAAAAAATATCTTGAATTGTAATAACTGAATACTGGATAATAGAAATTCAAAATTATTGGGTTCCATTTTCCTAGTAACGTTATATAATTAAATATAAAACCTTTCAGATGATGGTTCAAAATATAATATGTAAAACCGTTCATCAATAAGGTTAGAAAAAATATTCATCCCAATACACTAGTGATAGAGTGAGGGGATATATATTACTGGCCCCCAATAGATTCATATTTAATCAAATAATTCCTCTTATATCGAATAATAGATTATACTTCATAAACAATGTGCCTTATCAAATATTTTTATTTAGTACAGAATATAGATTTAATATTTCTATAGTTAATAAGATAACATTTAATGTATGAACCGTATGTAGATATAGTTTATAATTTGTGAAATATCCATTTCCATGAAACTTATCATGATATTCAGGGTTAATATAATTACCCCTGATCACATGAAAGTGAATAATTCAAGGAAAATTGTAATGTCTATATAAATGAATGGAGGAAGTGGATGTGAGAACTTTTCAATGAAAAAATGATCATAAATGAGTGAGAGGAAGATTAAAGATGGTTTAAATGAAATATATAACGATTAGATTATGAGTGATGGTTTTTCGAGTTGAGTAATATAAATACCATAGCTATAATTTAAATCATTCTTGAGGATAATATCTATTTCATTTTTAAAATAATTTTGAAAATACATTTCTTTGAATATAAATGTTTAAAATAAATTAATAAATATCCACAAATAGATACATAGAAATATTCATGGAAATTATTGTCTTATCAATAGGTAATTTTTTAAATCACTAAAAAGTAAATAAAATATCAATTTTCTCTATAAAAATTTAATGTAAGGGCCTTTTTCAAAAAAATAACAAATATTCTTCAAAAATATTCAGTAAAATCCATACCATGATTGATTAAAAAATGAAACAAGATTCCTCTGAATGAATATAAAGATTAATAATTGGGTTAAATTACTTATAATAATTATTTTGGGAAGGTTAAAAAAAATTTAAATGATATTTATAAAATAGGTTTTGGATGAGATCATGTTTCTGACCAAAGAGTGAAATAAGGTCGAATTTTTAGGAAAATGTTTTTTTAAAACATTTAGTTACCAATGAGTGAAAAATGATAACTATTAAATTATAGCATCATTAATAACTATTTAATAATAAAAAAATAGTTTTATTAAAATATAATCAAATAATTTCCCTCAATTTAAATTCAAGAATAAAAAATAACAACTAAAATGGTTTTGTGAGGTAAACCCTTGAAATAATCATAATATTGATGTAAGAATAATGAAATGAATATGTCATTTGTATCAATTTTTAATAAACATAAAATGAATAAATAAATAATATGATAAGAAAATGCCATTATGCACATAATCATATCATAACATAATCATTGACGAAGTAGTTTAACCAAACGTTAGGAAATTGAGTTGTAAAATCACTTACCACTATTTAACTAATAATCCAAATCACCATACAATAGATAATTTGAATTGAAACATAAGATACCTATAATAATTAATTTTTATTTATATAAAATATCTTATTGGAATTATATACACTATAATTAAGAAATTAGGTGCATGACATTAAAATATGCCTAATTTAAATAAATTTGAGATGAAAGCTATTACCAAGGGTTTCCATTTATTTGGACATTATTTATCATCATGTAAAATGGTTTTTATAATTTTGATAACATATAAATATAAAAATTTAGTATTTATAATTTCATATATTATTGTTTTATATTATTTTATCCCTAGTCCATTAATAATATTTTATTATTTTCTTTATTTTGGGTGTTAATTGTCTTGATTCCTCATTCATGTTCAATCCTGAATGATACTGATCATGTGTATTGTGTAAATTCGTATAATATAAATAATCTTAAGAATAAAATAATTATAATACATTTTCATCAAATATATTTTTAAAACAAAACATGATTTATGGCATAAAAATGTAATTACATTGCGATCTTAAAGACGGTAGGTCATATATACATGTGAGTAACATTTTCATTTCCAAATGATAATTATAGATTGAATATTAGTAAAACATAATCATTAAATAAACATATTATATCAAATATATCATCTTATAAACTTATATATATCATCAACGTGGTTTTTTCATGAAAATATAGTCACATCGCTTCGTGATGGCGGTAGCCCAAGCGTACGCTGACAATGTTATCATCTTTATATAAGTTAAATGGATAGAAATAAAATATATATCATATATTTATAGAATAATAAAAATTTAATTAATGTAATAATTATTTCATTTATATCACATATAATCTTTGACATTATATTTTTCACCATTAATGTGATTCGTTTGTGAAAGATGAATTACATCACTTCGTTAGGCTGTAATCTACCATAAACACGAGTGTTGTTTTCATATCTCCAATAGAAGAGAAGGTAAAGATATATATCATATAGTCAAGAAACAGGTATAAAAATTCAATTAATATCGGATATATACATTATATCAATCAGCATACCAATCCTTGAGAGTTGAAAATTAAAAACAAAATGACCTCAGTTCACGAGGTGGTAGTCTTCCAAACACATGAACGATGATTTAAAACCCATTTGATGGAAGTGGAGAATATTTTTTCCACTAGCATATTTGAAAAATGTAAAATTGTATTGAAGTTACTAAGGTTGCTATATCATCATGGTTTTATAAAAATTAAAAGATGTATATAAAGAAATAAAATAAAGACGGGTTTTGAAATATGTTATATCTTTTGGGGGTATCCTCAACAGATTTGCAAAAAATACTTCCAAGATTGGATTTATTCTAACACTAATGCATGTATTATGAGTATAGGGAATTTTATATGTGATTTTGGTACGTAATATCTGATTAAAATAGGTGTGATTTTTTGAATAACTGAAAATATTGGGGGCCAATTTATAATTTGGGGAGACGACACACTATGTATTTTTTAAAATAATTCAGTTATCTAAAATTTTTAATTGGGAGAAATTAAAAAAAAAATGGGGTCCATAATATTGTTTTTGGGCAAGTATAAAGGTCATTCTACCACTATTTTGTTAGTTTAACCCATAGTAATTCAATTTTTACCATAACGACAAGTAATTATTTTTTGCTACATTCACAATTTATATTGGTCATACATTATGTAAAATTATTAATAAATTATTAATTATACTAACTCAAAATTATTAATTCATTTATCAATTTGAATTATTTCAAAAGGAAAAAAGTAAATTAAAATTAATGACATCGATATGATGATATAGTTATTTTTAAAATAGAAATTTTCAAAAGATTGCAATTTTTTATATCTTAATACCGCATAAAATTATTTAAAATAAAGTAAAATTGATAATTAGATGTATAATTGAACTGAAATTACTTTAAAACCAATTATAATTAATATTTAACATAAAAAAACTATAATTAAATGGATTTTTTAAATTATAATTAATTTTTTTCCAATTTTCCTCATAAAATAATACTTTTCAGAAAAATAACAAAACTTTAACCTAATATAATTTTGGTATAAGAATTTCAAATATTTAATATATTTTTCCCAATAGATTTTATATTATTATAAATTTTATTTTTTAAATTCCTTTTGAAAATCATGACTAATAACTTTTTTTCAAAAATAAAAATTTTCACCAAACCTTTTTTTAAATGATACATATGTTATTAATAATAATTAGATAATAATAAAAAATTTGTAAACCTTATATTTTTCTAATATTTTTTATAATTTCAATACCCCCATTCCAATGCTATTGATACGACTTTCATATTAAATTATAAAAATAATAATAGTATATTATTTTTTGGTAATACTCGGTCTTGCATATAATGCATGATAAACTCAGTGTTGTGTGCATTTCACACTTTAGAATATATTTAATTTAAAAATATTAAATATATCATATATTATAAGTATTTTATATTTTTTTTATAGTCTTAATAATTAATTTTATACATTTTATCGAATTTTACATACATATTTTAAAATTTTTGGGTGTTACGTTCTCCCAACATTAAATAAAATGAATCCTCGCCATTTTATATTTGTTTTGGAAAACATGGTTTTGAAATTTTGGAATAAAATTAACTAAAACCTTTCATATTAGAAATTTTTAATAAATTATATTTTTAATAAGTGAGATAGTAAATTACAAGGGTCATATGAAAAAAAACACATAAATAAAATCCTATATTGGAGAACATTGGTGGAATGAGATGATATTGACATCGAGGAAAATAATAAATAATCAGACAAACAACTTCATATCATTGATTATAAGAAATTTAATGATCAATGAAATCCTAAAGACTCAAACCCATAAATATGTAATGATTTCATAAACAATTAGATTCATCAGATTTTAATGTAATAGGGTATCATTTTTCATTTGGAGATCATTTCCTTAATGTTGATGAATTGTTCTATTATCCAAAAATATATAGAAATATCGTAATTGATATGTTTCTATTTCAAGATAATATTTTCATCTTTTATTTGTTCTTCTATCAATTTCCAATTCATTCCATTTTTGAGACTTCCACAAAAGATGAATTTTTTTATCCTGAAGTAAAAATCATTATTCACTAATTTTAAGATCCATCAATGTATGAAAAATATTTTTATATGTATCTATGTAATTTCTAAAACCAATATGTATAATAAATTAATCTTCAAACCTTAGAATAAATAACATTGGTTAATAATTAATATATACTTTTAAAATCGTTTATCTAAAATATATCATATTAACTATTAAATCACGTAGCCTAGGGGTATGCATGAAACCATTATGTTCATTAATTCATGGGTTCACGCCCCACCTATGTACCAAATGACACATTTTTTCACCCATAATGTGGATAGTCCATTTCCAAAAATATAATAATATAATTCCAATGACTCTCCAAAAAACCAATTATCGACATCCTTGAAATAAAATCAATCATTAAATTACCATTTTACAATGGTTTTCAATACATCTTATTTTTACAATGTATAATAATATTATTTAACTAATATTAAAATGTTACAAATGATAATATCAACCATAAATGTTATCAATACCATTATAATTTTGTTAATAAAATTTAAAGGAATTATTCCTAAATTAAAATCTTTACTAGAAGATATACATTCTAAAAATATATATCAGAATTCCCATAATATTATGACATTCCTACAAAACAATATAATGGGTTGTTTATGATAATGAACTTATTATCAACCATAAACTCATTAACTATTTATGGTATCCATTTGAGAAAGGCGACTAAAGATATGAACCTAAAATTTTATACCATTATCATTTGATTTATGATTCATATAGCCAAAAATACCACCAATAAAAATATTTCTAAAATGCAATTAATGAATCCCAATGCATAATGAAATCATATTTTTTATTTCAACATAGGTTCTTTTAGGTAAAAATATATAACCTAGTTCATACATTACCATTATCTATATAAATCATTATAATGTTTTGTAAAAAAAATTAATTTTTCAAACCATATCCATTGGGTGTGTCAAATATGGTTTGTAATAAAACTTGTTGTCATGTACTAGGTATTGCTCGATTCAAGCCCAATGCACAATTTTTAGTTCCATTACCCCTAGGTAAATGTTTTCAAGAACCATGTCTACTTACTGTATCAATATTGGTTTTAATTTCTTGTAAAATCAACATCGTATCAACCTTACTAAAATATTAAGATATTCTCATACATTTATCCAAAAATTATGTCATCTTGTTATGTTATCTAATAATTGTTTTGAAAAATCTTGTTCCCATGGTTTTAACAAAACATCCAATCATACCAACTATAGTAACCTCACACCAGTATCCTCAAGGTAATGCCTACTACCATTACATTAGAATTCGATATAAGGAATTTCATTATGATGGATAAAATAGTTTAGTAGTATTTGTAAAATGTATACACTCATGAGACATGCATTAAATTTGACTACAAAAATTACTATATATTTTATCATTCAAGGATAAATTTAATCCATCTAGAATATCTATATGTATCATTCATAAAAATTATCTTGCAATCCTGGGTAAGGAAAATAAAATATGTCTAAAATCAAATGATCAATCAGGGTGATTTATAATGGAATCCATCATGACTCAATAGGAATAAACTATATCTAATTTCAAATAACATAACACATATTACCTTGAAATAAATTGACCCCATGAATAGATAAATAATAATGGATGTGAGAATATAAATATTTAAAAACATTACCCATTTAATCAATAACTATCAATGAAATACATACCATGAAAATGATCTTCATAAAAAAATCATGGATGGTAATAACTAAATAATGAAATAAGGGTCTTCTTAATTATTTAAAATCGTGTTTCCCAAGTATATGCAACATATACATTCAATACCATCTATATGATGGTTTAAAACATACTGTGTAAATGCATAATTAACTAGGGTTATCCAATTGATTCACCCCAAGAGACTATTGATTTATCGAGGGGATATTTATAACTAGGACCCACCCAAACCATACCCATTCAAATAATTACTCTTATATTTCATAATCATCTTAATTCATAAATAATTTCCCTTATCAAATATCCGTATTGAGTAAAAAATATAAATATATAATATCCAAAATTAATCTAATAACATTAAATGTAATAACCATATATAGAATGGTATATTGTTTCAGAAATAATCATATCAATGACAAAATAATTTTATATTTAGGGTAAATCTAATGACCAATGATAACTGGAATGTGAATAATCCATGTAAAAGTTAATTACTAAAAAATTGACTCAACGATGTGAATATCAGTACATTCCATTGTCAAAATCATAACAAATTTTCAAGAGGAAGTTTAACTATCTAATCAATACAATATATACCCATTTATGTACAAATAAATTGTTTTTTTACTAAAAATACCTTAAATCAATATTTGTAAATATTATTGAGGAAACTATCCATTTCACATTGAAAAAAATTTAATATCAATTTATTTGAAAACACTTTTAAAAAATATATTAAAAAATATCCTTATAAACACTAATGATAAGCTTCGTGGAAATGATATTCATAAATGAGGGTTATAAAAAATTAATATTCCTTTTTACAAGTGAATTTTTTAGAATATTTCCTTGTTATGGAAATTAAAAGAAGTGTCCTTTCACATTTTTTGTAAAATGAAAATGGGAATTGTTCCTAAAAAGATATAATCTTCCATTTAAAACCATTTTAATCATTAAAAATGGATGAATTTTCTTTTAAATCTTTTTATGAGGATAAAATATTTTATTACATATTTTTAGAATGTAGAGTTTTAGAAGAAAACAAATTTTTGAACTAAAAGTGAAATGAATTTTGATTTACATTATAACATTTATGAAACATATTATGTTACAATGAATGGAAAAAAGGTGATATTACTTGAAAAAATCATTAATAACCATATAATAATAATATTAATGGTTTTATTAAACAATTATAAAATAATTTCATTAAATTGAAATTCAAGAATAAACAATCTCGATTAAAATGAGATAGTAAGTTAAACCCTTACAATGATCTTAATGTTGTAGTGATATTCAACCAATGAATAGATATTCTATATAAAATATATATATACATAAATTTATTTTTTAAATTTATAAAGATTTAATAAAAATAATTATACGTGTAATCTTAGCATAAAATAATAAGTGAAATACACTTTTAACCTAATGAGTGGTAATTGAGTAAAGAAATATGTTACAACATAGAATCAATTAATCCAAATTCCCATATATCAAAAAAAATCAATTTGATTCTCAAAATAAAAATAAATTAATGTATTATTCCAGATATTAAATGTCAAAGGGGTAGTATATACACCATATAAAACAAATTTTGTGCATTACATTTCAATAGGCCTCAACAAAATGAAATTGAGATGAAACCCCTTAACATATGAATCCTTTTGGTTGACCATGATTTAACATATTTTATAGTGGATTCAAAAATGTTATTAACTTATTCTATAAAAACATTTAAATTTATTATATCATATAATATCCTTTTTATAGCATTTTATCACCCATTTGTTAATAATCATTTATTATTTTTATTGATAGGTGTTAATTGTCTTATTTCTCAGGCATGATTCATTATGAATGATCCAGCTCATGTGTATATTATATAAGTATACCATAACCATAATAATAATAAGGAAATAATTTATATATTTTATAAAAAATTATTTTTTTAACCAGTTATAATTGAAGGTTATAAAAAATGAAGTATGTCACAACCATAGATATCGTAGGCCTTGCGTAAAAATGAGCAACGTTTCAATTTTCCACATATCATTAAGGAGATGAGGAAAGTAATAAATAATAATTCCATAATTTCAATAATTTCATATATAACATATTATATACATATATATATCTATTAATGTATGTATGTATATCATCAATGTGTTTTTCGGATGAGAAGAGTGGCACATAAATTTGCGAAAGTAGAAGTCCACATGTTCATACACAATGCTATCATCTTTATGTGATTGGAATGTAAAGAGAGAAAATTATATATATTATCCCTCAAGGAAGATAAATTTTTCAATAAAATCAAAATTGATTCATTTATTTCCATTATAACCATAAACATTAAATTTATCACCTTCTGTGTGAGTCATTAGTGAAAGACGAATCAAATTTCATTGTGACGCGGAAGTTCATCGTTCACATGATCTTCATTATCTTATCCTTTAGGAATGGATGGTATATATATTTATATATTATATAATTACTATATATATATATATAAATATGTTATAAAAAACCTATATATACTTTATATCCATCATCATACACCACCTTCAGAGTTTTAAATTGAGAAATTAATGGCATTGTTTCGAGAGGTTATTGTCTGTTGTACACATAAATAATTATTTAATTACCAATTTAATAGAAGTGGATTTGGTTTTATTTCATGACCTTGTTTTGAAAACATAAAAATATTTGGAAGATATTTATGTTGTTAAATCATCATGGTTTTACCAACACTCAAAGAGTCGTGGAATGAAATAATATTAATATACTTATTGTAAAACATTACATCTCATATGTGTACCCTCCATTGGATTGCAATAAACCATTCCAACATTTATTTTTTTCTCAAACTGAGGATTATAGGATGAGTTTAAGAAATTTGGGATGTTTTTTTAGTATTTTTTGGATGAAACAAATAGCTTTGAAGGTGTCAAGAAGAGAGGAGAGGGGTGGCAATTTATATATGTGAGAGTGGACACACTTGTATTTTTGAAAAGAATTGATTGATCCCACATTTTACATATGTAAAAGGGTCCAAAATAGGCCATTATAGAACCATGAATTCATAATGGTAAAAATATAGAAAAATATTTTCTTAATCGTCGATAAGAAATTTATACCCATACCTTTTTGTTATAACCACCTGTAAATAAATGTCTTACTTAAATGTGGTAATTATTTTTTATTTCATTGAATATTCATTTTCATTAAAAATCATGTTCATCATGTTATGAATTAAGAAATCATAAGACTAAAAATATGGAATCATGTTTTAAAAATTAAATTCATAGAATAAGAAAAAATGATTTGTAATTGAACCACAGACATGATTTGAATGTTATGTTTTAAAGAGAAAATGATCAAATAATTACAAATATTCAATATCTAAATTCAGTGTGAAATTGATTCCAATGAACATAATTGGATTAATAAATGTATTATATAATTTATTTTACTTTAACACAAATTAAAAATATAATTTTACCGTATAAAATAAATTAAATTAAAAAAAAATTATTTTACTATTTAATATTTTGATTATACCTTAAAAATGAAACTATTCAGAAAAATACCAAAATATCACACTAAGATAATTTTTTTATTACAATTTAAAAAAATAATTCTATTTTCTCAAATAAATTTTATAAAAGTTTTTAAAAAATAATTTTACATTATATTTTCAAAGAATGATGAATCCCGGTTTATAAAAATAATGTGTTTTCAAAATATTTTTTTCTTAATTGATACTTATTATATCAGCAATAAATTTATTATAATAAAAAGGTGTAAAATATATATTTAAATAACATATTAAATACTATTAATTACCTCCATTATAATTTTTAGGAGATAACTGTCATATTAAAAAATAATATTAATTGCATGTTTTTGTTTATTAAAATATGGTCTTGAATGTAACACAATCTAAACTCGATGTTGCATTCATTGAAATTTATAGAATATATTGAATTTACAAATCATAAATATTTTATAATGTCTTGGTATTTTATATTCTCTTCTATAATTTGTCATTCCATAACACTCTCAAATTCAATTTTTATATTTTAAAATTTCACAATGTAACAGTATACACCCTGAAAATTTTAACAAGAAAGTTGGGATACCAAAATTGTATCTTGTATAATACTTCCTCCAGACTCAAATCCTGATTTAGATATTTCAAAAAACACTTTCCTCAAATACCTTGATCCATCAGAAACTATATATCCTTTATTCCAGATAATGGATATAAGACCAATCCTTATCAAATAATATGACACCATATACTACTTAATGAGATTCAGTAAGGATAATATCCCTGAAATTAACAACATAACCTTCAGGTCAAGGAAGGATTAATCATTAGTATAAAACCATTAAAAATTATCCTACTTCTTTGATAGGGTTATCATTAGTTCCACAAATCTGGATAATCCTTCAATGAATATCATATATTATCCAACTAATCTCAAAATCAATAGATCAAGAATATATTCTGGGGATTAGCACAAGAAAAAAAACCTCAATATTCGTAGGTCCCATATAATTTTCATCATATGATATCACATACCCAAAGAAGGGAACCTAAGTAATCAGGATCTAAAAAATTGAAATAATTTAATATAGATGATTCCCTCTAGGTGTGCTCAATACATCCTCAAAATGTCATGCATAATCTCCCCTCAACATGGAATCTACAAAACTATTATCAACTAATACAACCGTGACTATGTCTCAAAAAGTAATAAATATCCAATTCACTATAAACATAAAACATTCTTGTGTATTTATCAAATCGAATGATATCACAAGAAACTCATTTATGATATACCTTCTCTTGGAACCAGATTATGTAATATTATAAGGTCACATATGCATTTGAAGATAACCCCACCAAAATTTTATCATGGGGAACAAAATCGAATCCCATAATTTATAAAACAACTTGTCAATAAAAGAAAAATGATACTACTAAATTTTCATCACCAGGATAAACATCTTATAATCAACGTGTAATCGTAAGAATATTTCCACCCCCTTTGAAAAAAGGGAAGAGAAACCCAAGGGGACATTCTCGATTGATTGAATCCCTTTATCTCAAGGTCCTAAAGATACAAAATTAGCTCTTTATGTTATATAATATTTATCTAATAAGAAATAACATATATGAAATCCTCTTAATTTTAATCATACCATTTCTCGTGGTGGAAACACTAATATTTTCATAATATATATATATATATATATAATTTGTGGAAAAGGATCAAAAACTAAATAACTTGTCTCATCATCTTCCATAAAGACACTAGAATGATGGGATAAAATTTATCCAAAATGTTGATTATTGAGTCCAAATTTGATTACATAAAAATCTACCCCTTCATTATGGGAATAAAAATTACCATCTATATAAATTATTAATAAGCATCAGTGATAATTAATTATGGGCACTAAATATCAATTAAAAATCTATATAATGGATCACATACAGAATATGCATCTCTAATATAATAAAGATATAGAGAATTATATATCCATTTATCATATTATAACACTTAAAAACATCTCTAGATACATACAGGTCACACCCCATGGGGAATTCAATTCACATCACCCAGTATATATACGCTGCAATGATCCTCATGTCCATAGAAAACTATCTAGATATAAATAAATCCAAATAACATATAGAGAGTAAATCTTATTACGGGGTAGACTCTACTAAGATCATTCCATGATTAAATGAAGGACCCTCTCTAGGATAATAGGTTTCAACTAAATAATATAGAGCTATACTTATTCCATAACTTGTACCAAGATTCTATATTCGTTGATAACCTATGGACCACTAGTTTATTACCTTTTATGACCCAAATAATCGTGATATTCTTTTTTCTTTAACAATCTATGAAAATCTCAATTGTTGTCATGTGGTATAACTCCTAATCAAGAATCTAATCTCTGTGTTTCTCCATTACTATGACTAATTCTTATCTTATAAGATATTTAATCATTAATTTACTAGTGGTTATATATTATTGTGAGATTATAAATCCATATAAATTCATTAGAAGTAATGTTATGATTACAATACACTATTACATTAATATCTTGTACTAGGAGTCCTCATTTGATGAGAAAATGGTAATATGTTCCCTGAACTGGCCTTCATGTCACCACTCTAGTGAGAATACTCAAAACATTCATTGGATAATAACATATATACATTATATGTATTATAATAACAAAACTATCTAAATGGAAATCATTGATTTTCTTCTTACTAGAAATGAGAGATTGATTTACGGACATTAAAAAGGTAAATTTTTTTATTATAGTCACATTATACCAAATATAATGTTTGATCCTATCTTCATAATAGAGAACCTAATTAATATCGTTACTCTCAAATAAGTCTTAAAACTAAATAAAATTGATAAAGTGGGTAACTGAGTCTATCACATATCATATCTCATTAACTAGATAATAATATTATCAATCGTTATCGACATTCAATTTCATTGGAATAAATTATTAATGAAAAAACTTAAAATTAATTCATGGAAACCCCCACATGTTAACCTTCCAAGATAAGGATATCCTAGCACTGATTATTTGGTCATATAAAGATACACAAACTCTGATTCACACAAAAATTTTGGTTTCTGTCAGGATGATTGAATATAGAATACATCATCACAACCCATAACTCAAAAATATGTGGTCTACAAACACCAAAATATATATGGGTGTAATGAAAATGAAACTATTGGATTATATTGGGAATAGAGGGAAGTTATCATAGATCATTTCACCCCATCAAATGAATAACCATAAGAATATTATATCATATATAATAATCTAATGGATTTACATGAGTGATAAGAGGCTTAATATCAACACTGAGTGTAGAATTTTCATCCCTCTCCTCAAGAAATATAGGTGTTCTTCAGGAACAAATATCTCCAAAATTTAATATATAATAATCATAACACTTCTAAACAAATTCATGATATTATATATAGTATAATTAGTAACATGTAAAATGTCACATTTATATATATATATATATATCTGTGCGTGAGTGTGTGTTATTGAGAGGAAAATTTCTGTTGAAGCTACAAATTATACTTGTATGTTCGTGGGGATGAGTAGCATATTGACATGGATTTCCTCCTTCTCATATCCATAAGAATGGATGATTAAATTACTAATTGATGTCTACATTTGTGAGAATTAATTGGGAAGCATTAGTGATTGTGGGATGGTATTAACAACTAGTAAAATTTTACGAAAGGAATAAAATTTCAACATTGGAAAATTTTATAAATAAATGAGGGTACAATAGGGTTTCAGGATTGGTTTTTTCATTTCATTCTACCCATTCTTAAACTCCTGAGTTCATTATTATAAAAGGCACACTCCCGTTCCTAGCACATTCTGAATTCACTTTTTCATATTATTTGTGAAATCACACAACCCCATAATGTTGATAATGATAAATATCCAAAGATAATTATTACCTTTAATACAATGATATGTTTGAATTTCTTACTTTAAGAAATATATTTGTTTATATTACCAATCCCCTATTAAAAGTTAATTAGAATTTATTTTCACATTATCTTCTTCAGCCTATCCCATTTGTTCATCAAAATGTTGATCGTGTTATCAATGAATTGTGAATAGTATTATAATACATGAATAATTTGATTCATTACAAAATTGTTAATAATAGAGAATTACACTACACCCTTCCCATAAAAGTGAGTATCTATACATTCTGATTCTAAAATAGATAAAATATTATAGATAATTACAACCTTCTCTATTGGATAATGGTAAAACGTTCCTCCAACATCCTCAATCTCAAATTTTCTAACTCCTCTATTTATCAACTTCCCAACTCGATATTCTAAAAATATCTCTTTTAACTATGTGGGGATTCACAAATATAAAACTTATATCTCATTTGGTGATTATTCCATTTGGACTGTGACTGATATGATCTCTCTATGTTGCTAAGAACTAGAATTTTCTATGGTTAAGTTCAACTCAACATTCTTACATGTGTCATTATTTATCTCTCATTGTCATTTAGCAGGTGTCAAGGTTTTTAATTTCATTATATATTTATTTCGGAAATAAGTTTTTTAAAATTGTCTTTGTTCTAAAGAGTTGCATATATACTCTTCATTGATTTTACATAGATAGATGATAACCAATTCATGAACTAACCTCATTCCTTCTAGATTAATATATTTTATAGCTTTTAATAAATTCATGGAAGTATGAAAACCCTAGTTTACTTTTAATCACTCACTTACTTAATTATAAATAATATAATATTTATGACATTATATTATGTTGCAATTAATATAACCAATGTCGGATCCTAGAAATTTTTTATCTTGGTTGCATACTGTCAAGAGTTTCATGATTATAATCCATTATAAAGTTGACATAACATGTGACAAAACCTTAATTTTCATTATCATATGGATGTATTCTAGAGAAGCTATATATGACACATTGGACTAGAATACTCCATGGTTTTAATGCCATATAGAGTTTTATTGGAAATGTAACATCAAAAACATGATTTTTCGAATTCCTGGAAACATACCATTTAAATATTATTTATTTTTATCTTGATTTCATGTCACACATTAGATGTAATAGTTATGTTGGAGCTAGGTATTATATTTTCATATATTTTATGATATTGTGTTATTAGTGATGGAAACAAGAGTTTTTCCAAAAAATATGTTAGAACTACTGTATTCTCATCAAATTGACCAAACATCGGTTTATGATTTGAACTAACATGTCAGTTATGTTCATAATATTATACTAGAGTTTTCTAATACAATAAATCTTTAACACTAGATATTGTTTGGAAAAGGGTATTATAAATATTCTCATCCCACATTACATTGTCCTTAATGAATTTTTGAGGTACACTAATGATCAATAATGACGCTTTGACACCAACATAAATAATAGAATTATATTCCATTTATTCTTACATGTCACCCTTATTATATTATGCCAATCTATTGTCTTTGAACATAGCATATTCATCTCTAATCCTTACAAAAAAATGGAAAAGTTAATTTATTTACCTCAAAAAATAACAACATTATATCACGAATCAATGAAAAATCATGTGTGTATATCATTGATTCAGGTTATATAAAAATACTAAAAACATATCAATGGATTAACATTAAATATATATATAAATAAAATTGACATAGAAAAGATAAAAAGAAAAATAAACTAAAAGAAATTTTACTTTTTTCAATGTGAATTCCCCGACACTTTATTGATAAATTCTCGTTGAACTATTAATAAAAACATGTTCCACAAAGAACAAACATCATCATAAGTTTCATCTCTATATCATTGATGATTAAATAAATATATTTTATTTGAATAATTTTACAACATATATAAATTTCAAAAATTCATATCCCTAAAGATTCTATTCCTCTACTTGGTTTATCATATCCTTAATATTAATTAAACAACAATTTTGTTTGGAAATTTCCCCCTTATTCATTTTGGTTAAACAATCCCCTTATGATACAAACCATTGACAATAAAGTATTTTCATTGTTTTTGATATTTTTATCCAATTCATTTTATTTTCACTTATTTTTTTACTGTGAAAATTATAGAACTAAACCATTTCATGTAGAGGGAACCCTTGGTTAATTTTTTATAACTATGGATATGGAACCCACCTAAGTGTAAATAAATCTCAAAAATTCCTTGCTTATTTCACAAATTTTCTTTTCAAGTTACACACCTTGTGCCTATTCACCACCAAAAAAATAATTTTGATCTAAAATAAAAATAAAACCCTTGTCCCAAAAGCCTTATTATATTTTTTTTTATTGCACCAGTGAGGTTTTATTCACCTATAATAAACAATACACATAAATGAAAGATAGAATTGTAGATGCATACATCATATTATGATGCCTTGAATCATTTACTATTAAACATCACAAGACATGTTCCCAAAAAATTTACTCTTTGTTCTCAAAGTTATATTACTTCTATTGAACTAATAGACACAAATCTCAAGTGTCATTCTAATTACTTCCTTACTCCTTACTCCATCACACATGGTATTCACACATCTCATGATATGTATAGAAGTTGAAAATTTAAATATTTAATACTAGTAAGATGAAATTAATGAGTTAGGTTAGGTATAATATACCACTTCCTTGAAATATATTATTATATGGGGAATTATTCATTGATACTATTAAATCAAAATTCATCTTTTTAATCATAAAAAATGAAAAAAAACACTTAGAGGGTTGAATTGTAGTTGATAAAAACAAACTATTATATGTAAATAACATCTTCCACCAATAAATAGAACTTGGTTTATAATAATCATCATGACTCTTCATATTTTCCTTATTCTATTTGAAAAGTACTGTATTTATAAACATTTTATTCTTCAAATTATAATTTCATCTACTATCCATTCCCGTGGAATGGCTCTACAAATTCATTATAAATCATCTAAAATATATTATAATCCACTCTAATCACCTTTAATGGTCTAGAACTATCAAAAAGTTTGATTTATAACATATATCTTCATTTTATAATTGATGATAATGACATTTTTTCCCTATAAAGTTCTTCTTTTAAATAATTGAGTAATGAAACAGTTTTTTTTATTTCTTTCACAATATACTAATTATCATATTATTATATATAGAACACTTTTGATAAATTTTAATATATATCACTATCCAAGAATGATATGTGGTTGATTTCTACATGTGATGGGTGAACTTTTAGAGGTATCTCTAAAATTATTCACATGATTCATGAAAATTCATATGATATTTCTGAAAAATAAATATATCATTGTCCTTAACTATAGGATTCTCTATGTATTGTAGAATCATTATATAATATCATTATATATCATTTCCCAAAAATAAAATAAATTTTTGTTTTCTTACAATAGTATTTCAATTGATTATCTATTAAGATATTTTAGAGTAAAGCTCAAATTATGCTTCTATTTACCTATATATATGGGTGTGATGTAGTGGATTGTGGAAACGAACACATTAATTAAAGTTAAAGTGTCCTTTAATCCTAACCAATTTAAATTAAGTAGATAATAAATGTTATTGTACTTAAAATCATAATTCATTATATTTTTTGTTTATTATATTTTATATTTCTTACCAAACACCCCATAGAATTTTAAGTACCAAATTCTTCATCATCCATTTACATTTTTGATTATTCTAACATTAACATATTGTTATTTTCAATTTTTATGTCTCGTGCATACATATTATCAATAAATAAAATCATTTTTCCCAAACATAAGTAAACATACATATCGATTTTGATAATACAAGTTAATTGGTATCCATTAATGATCATTGTGTACATATACATACACTTCAATAATGTTCAATACATAATGCTATGTTATATTAATGAGTGTAATTTTTTTAATATTTAATAAATATGTAAAAAGTGTAACCTTATTTTAATGATATTAAAATGTATTTTAATCATAAGATATATGTTCGAACAACCATATAAATAAAAATTGATGAAAAATATTGATGGTAATCTGTCTATTGAATCTACCAACTTCCATTCATGTTTCATTGTTCAAATTACAACATTAATTTTGTGTCCACTCCCATCACACATTATATTAATTAGGATAGATGATTCAATACATAAATTTATTTCTATTGGTATGATTATTAGCAAATATGTTTTTTTGATTATGTGAGGGTGGTAATAAAAAATCCAAGATGATGTGAGGAATAAGATAACAATTATAAAATAAGATTTTATGAATCAAATGTATAAATATTATTGTATTGGTGTAGGTTTTTTCTCTTCAATATACTCATGCCTACACAACATTGTTTTTTTAGAACACTCCCTTTCCATATTCATGTTCATCCTCAAGACACTATTCAACTTATTAGTGTAATAAAATATCACCATGAGGTCTCCTATATTTCCTACACCAAGACCATTAACCCCTTCAATTATATTCTATGTATAATGTATACTCTTTTTTAACTATTGGGATTAATAAAACTATGTATCCACTCAATGTTCATGGGATTTCGTTTCCAATTTCACTCTTTTATCCTTTCCCTTATGTTAAAATACAAGTTCATAATTAGAGTAAATCATTATGAAAAAATTACGTGATATGTAGAATTTTATTCATTAAATAATTATAAATAATCCAATACTACACAACACTCTTTCCCAGAATGTTCCTAACCATACATAAAAATGATAAAATAGTTCATATTGAAGGAATATGAAAATGGTCCTCTAATAGATGATTGTGAAAATTACCCAAATGGTGTTTATCTCCAACCCCTAGCATTGTCCCTAGTTCTTCTACTCGCATTGAATATCCAATTATCCTAACATAATATTTTAAGCAAATCCTTAATATATACCTCACCACTAATTCTATAATCATTACACATGGATAGTATCTCTCAATGTGACAATGAAATTGCATTATTTTTATTTATGGTCTAATCCCCTTACCCAAATGGTTTATCTTCTCTGTCCCTTACATTGAATTCTATGATTATAATTTGAAAATGCTCTTCTCACATAAGTTAGGGGATAATTTCCTAGGAAAAATTTGTGTCCCCTTGATTTATACAAGTTCTTTAAATGAAGTATCTCCTAATTGAAGGCCCCTAATTTTTGATATCCCATTCGTGATTTTGGAATTTATAATTTTGAATTTTATTCCCAGTTATTTAGAGCTTAATATACAATTTCATTATAATTTTAATCCATTAATGATTGAAATGTATAAATTATAAAATTGGATCCCTGAGAGTAGATTGTAATAAATATAACCACTATTGGATATTAAAAATACATTTTATCGACATTATATTCTAATGTTAGTCACCTCTATGAACTATTTTAATGTTAACATACCACACAATAAGAAATACAATTTCAATGGATATATAGAATGTTTTATAAAATTAATGATTGTCACAATGGTGATGCAGTAATTTATCACTAAAAGGTTTTCATTTATTTTCATGGAATCAAAATCTCGTCCAATTTTATATTAAAATTAAAAAAATGAATCTTAAAATTGATTATTCACCCCATTAAATCATATTAGGTGTTATTTCCAATTATATTTGAGTTATAGGATGTTCTATTATTTGGAATCCATGCGAAAGTGTTAGAAAATATGTAACATCATATCTTTTTCAATACACATTTATTGTGTTATAGTAGTTTTATGATGTTGATACGACATCTGTTAATTAGTGGATGTGTCATAGAGGTGATGTTCATGGATTTCATTTGAGTGTCATGATAATCTCAAGCTCTAACACTATATTTATCTTCCCATATTATATCCACATGGTCATTTCACTGTATTAAATTGGCCTCAATTGATGGAAATGGTTCTTTATATTAGTATATTTTTATATTAATGAATTCTCCAATTAAGGGTTAAGAGTCATTTTTTTATGATGTTTCACCATTCTATTATTTTATAGCTCCTTTTTCTATTAAATTTATATTATGAAAATCCATTCCTTGCATCAAAAAGAATTTATAAAATAAATTATTCCCCTTTAAAATATATAGATCCATATTATATATTCAAGGAAGGAAAAGTCATGCAGAGATTTCAAAGAGTCTGAAATTATTCCCAAAAAAGTTTAATTTTTTTAATATCTAAAAAACAAATAAATAATCCCAAAATATAGAATAAAAACAATTTAAATTAAATTAATAAAATTTTGTTCAATTACCTATCATACTAGGTGTATCATATTACATGAGTTCTCTATTTTTCAATCAAAACCCACTTTATAAGTGATAAACATAATGATATATATATATATAATTCATATAATTAATATTTAATACTAAATCATAATTAGGAATCAATGATATATAATTTATTTTAGTTTAAGTTAACTCTAAATCTGTTTTTGAAAAACATTCATAAAAAATTTAATCATAATCAGGGACCTAAATTATTAGCAATTTCACGAATGTCATATAAATTCTACATGTGGAAAATGACTCGTGAACACACAAACCTTTCCGCATTGATTGAATATTACAAATATAAATCATTAAATAGTCATATAATATTCTTGGAAAATTTAAATTCAAGCATTATAATAGAATAAAAAATATGATCTGAGGTAGTGTAGTGTTTCCCATTACACGGGTTAGTTACTTCAAGATATAAGGTTTATATCAGATTTTGAGCACATCATATCTTCTTAATACCATGAAAATGTAGTAATAAAAATAATAAAAAGGCTCTTTACCACTTTTTTATATCCCTTGTCTGGTTCACATAAACCATTACCAAACCGAGTACCACATACCATAAGAGCACCTCAACATATGTTGGAGGTCATCGACCAGCGATGAAAAAATATTTATATCCAAGGAATGTATATAGTATCTATATTGGATAAAAAATTAATATGGATAATAAAATATATAAATATTTAATTGATATAATATTCTAAATATGGGAATAATTTTCATGTTTTTATTATAGTAAAAATTATAACCAATGTTGTAACGAACTGGACAATTAAAATCTCACATGGTTGTGTATATATGAACCCGATTTCCAGTATGAAAAATGATGTGACCTAAGCCTAAAATATTATCATATTTAATAATTTTATAGGGGTATTCAATACATCTGGTAATGTCTCTTTCACATAATATAAAATTTTATTTCATTTGGGTATTAGATACATAATCAACTTATTCTAAAAACATTATTTGATATAAAACCTATATTTCTTTCTCAATGGGTACTATTATTTACATAACACACTTAATTAATTTCATTATTACCTAGGGAAATAGAATCATAGGAAAGGGTAAACATAGGTTCTATTTAAAAAAAATAATGTGAGATAACAGTCAAAGATCGTAATTAATTGAACATTCTATTGGTGTTCCAACATATCTCAAAAAATTTAATGTTCTTATTCTAAAAATTTTCCCAACTAGTTTATTTATGGGACAGTATGATGTGATTCTTGGTTAATAATTACTATTTTTAAACGTATTATTTTATCTGGATAATTAATTAAAATACATGTTATTCATGGTTTCATGTGATTTTACAAGAAAAATATCTTATGAGACTAAAAAATATATCCTATGATTATATGGAGTTTAAATAAATCTACCAAAGGAATATATCGTATGGATTAATGAAGTATCCTGCTTAAAATTTTATAAATGTCTCCTGATGGAAATCTAATTTTAGAACTAATAATTCTAATATAGAAATACAAGATTTCTTGTGCTAGGATTCATAAAATTTAAAATTTCAATTAGCATTTGAGAGCTTCGCATAAGAAAAATATACTATTATATAAGTAAATTATTTTACATCATTGGATAAATAAGATATGATAGGAATCATCTTTTATAAATTATTGTATTAGCTATGAAATTCCTGAAAAATATATTTTATAAAAATTCAAATATCAGATAAGGATAAATTAGTATATATATGCATGAATTTTAATTTGACTACCGAAATTATCCAATGGGAATAGTTTTTCCTTATCTTCATTTGTAGTTAATAAATCATGCTCTGCAGAATGTTCTATGAAGAAAAATATTTCTTCAGATGAAGAAAAGGCATATAAATCTAATCAATATCTTTAGAAGTGGGAAATATATTATGAAGGAAATTTTTTTTACAAAGTCATAAATAAAATAAATTTTTGAATTTAAAAAAAAAATCAAGTGATCAAAACACATATTAAATGATGTTTCTCATAGCTGCAGACTTGGGAAGCTTAGAATTTTTTATTATTTAATTATAATTTTTAGAATTTATTAATGTTTTAATTTTGAAATGAAATTACACTATTGGTTATGTTTAATAAAAAATTTTCATGTAGAAATGATGAATTTATGATTTAAATATTATTTTTATTTCAAATAAATCATTCAATTCAAAAGAGACCATTAATTCTATTAGTAACTGCCTCAATCTTTCTACTTTTGAAGGAAAAGGTCACATTAAAAGGGTGATTTTTTTAAAAAAATTATATTTATTTAGATAAATAAAATATTATATTTTGAATTAAATAGGGGATGATTTGTTTATATTTAATAAAAATGACGAAATAATATATTTTTCAAGCTATATAAATTATTACGACTGTATGAAGAAACAAAAAATGCTTCAGGAACATCTATCAAATCTATAGAATATTTCACACCTACACCTTGAAGATGTATTCTATTCCTAAAATATTTTTTATAATATCTAAGTATTTAAAAAAAGCAATATTATCCTCAATAAGATAAAATAAACACAACATCGGGCTTAAATGAATAATGAATTATCATTATTAAAATGTGACCATTATAATCTATATATTAAATTTCACAGAATTAATTGTATTAAACTCATTATGAAATATATAACAGTATTATAATTTTTTTATTGTATTAATAATTTAATTTTAAATTAGAACATGATTTTTAAGTCAAGGAAATGGATTAAGTAAGGATTTTTTTCATTAATAATGTGTTTATTTTCTCATTATGAGTTAATATTACATTTTATTAATGGAAATTTTTTAAAATATTTTTGAAACAAATAATTTTTTTCTTTTATCTCTTAAAATTTATTTCATTAAGGCTTTCATATAATATATTAAAATACTTATATTTCTTTCCATAGTGAAAATTACTTATTTTTATTATAAAAGTATTTTCTTTTTATATACATACAATGTAAAATTATATTTTGAATTGGTTTAATTATTTAATTAGTTTTTTTATTTAATATATAATCTAATTATTGTTTTTGAAATCGATTTTATAATTGAATTTAGTAGATAAATAATTAATATTTTAATATATCATTTTTCTGAAAAACAAATTTTCATCACGTTTTATCAGTTTAATTTGAAATTAAATTCTAACATTTATTTGTCTATTAGGTCGAAAATCATCATATATTAGGTTATATTGAATTTTTTTCCATTTGAATTTGAATGTGACTTTTATAATGTCATATTTATTGAAAAGTTAAATATTTCACCCTCTTGATTTTTATAGTTATAAATTTTCAAAAGGGAAATGAATAGAGGATATGTTCAATTATAATTATTAATTTAAAATATAAATGATTTATCTTCGTCATGGTGGGGATATTTTTATTTTTCAGTAATGTAATAATTTCCAATAGTATTTATAAAATTTTGATGTGTTAATTATTTATTTATATGTAAATTAAAATTATTCATATTAAAAATATGAAAACTAGTATAATTTGAGAAAATTATTGTGATCAAAAAAGGTTATAGATGAAAATTTCATTTTGTTGATATATTACGACTTATTTTTTTTATTTTACTTATTTTATTGATGTAATTAAAATCAATGATAAGAATATCTCTGCAAATTGACTTTAAATATATTTTATATCAAATAATATTTTATAAAATGATAACAAAATATTAAAAATCCTAGATTATACCAGGTTATTAGGATATGGTTTATAATAAAAGACATTTTCCATTTATGTTATGTTTTTCATTGTTCGGGTTCTTTCTTTATTATTTAAAATAAATTTACCGTCGAAGATTAAAAAACCATAATATTATGGTATGTGTAAAAGGGTCTATTAAGGGGTTAAAATAAAAAGATAAAATAAAATACATAGAAAACAATTTTATAATTTTTATTAGATCAGATAATTTCAATATATTCCCCTCATATCTATAAACTAAAATATTTTGGATCCATTTTAATTGAAAAATAATTTCTATTAATGTAATAATTTTTTGAATTCTGAGAGTGCGCGTCCCCTCTCTAATAAAAGGTAACTATGTAATATGATTTACTCACACATGAAAACCCTTTTTTTCACCAAATTTCTGTGAAAATATGTTCTTTTAACAAAACCAGATTATAGAGTTCTTATTTTAGGAACA
Source organism: Viscum album (assembly GCA_963277665.1). Lineage (NCBI taxonomy): Eukaryota > Viridiplantae > Streptophyta > Magnoliopsida > Santalales > Viscaceae > Viscum > Viscum album. The sequence goes on from OY728138.1 coordinate 901,446,368, forward strand.
ATAACAACCATATAGTGCATAAGGATTCAATCAAAGAAGACATTCCAAAGAAAAGATACTATTTTTAACTTCAAGATTTTTATATTTCATCTCCCACCTCGATAAAATTATCTATAAATTTAATTATATAATAAAAATAGTATATTAAAAATACAAGGTTTTGTTATTTTAATTTCGCAAACATTATTTGTCGCTTCATCCTTCAAATAGGAGATAAAACCATTATCCGTGTATATTGTGGAATACCTCCTTGAAAAATGATGTAATTATATTTCACACCTATATCTACTAGCTAGTTTTAATGGTGGAATTAATGAATATATAATATTTTCATGAAATTTTTATCATTCTAAAAATATAATATATCATTGACTTTCACGCCATTCCTTTCACTAAAAATTATTAATTTTGTTTATCTTTCCATGTGGAAAACATCCACCATGAAGTAATGTGACTCCTTTTTATTCACAAAATCAAATAGTTGATACATATAACTATAGATATGAAATAATTTGATAGATATGAAATTATTATCACTATTATAAGATAAAAGTACACGTACTTCTTTCTATACTGATCATTGGAAAATGTAAATGTTACTCAAAGGTGCATATGGTCTATCATCCCAATGATTGCAACGTGGTTATTTTATCATAACATTTTTTTATAAATGGTTTTAAATTTATAATTTAGGTAAATAAAGTTATAATTATTTCCGTATTATTATTATTTAGATGGTGTAGTAGTGACCACTTTGACCATAGTCAACATACCTAAGTCGTTTTGGATTTATGTACCAAATATCATAAAAACATCATTTGTGATTCCAATTTATTAATTAAATAAATATATCATGGTAAGAGATAAAATAAAATAAATACTAAACAATAATTTGGTCATCAACCAATTAAATATTAAAACTATGATTCTAATTTAGTATGATAAAGAACATATGTGTTGATTCAAACTCATGGTAATGGACATTTTTAAAAAAAATCATATTTAAATATTCTCTAAGAACTCCATTTTCATCTATATCCCTATTTTATAAAAATTTCTAGAAAAAGGTTTATAATATTATCCCATTGTTTTTTAACACTTTTTTACACATGTTTTACATTTTTTAAAATGGTTTTAATGGAATCTTTTGGTTATTTTCCAAATGGGGTACATTATGACTTTTCCAACCATATAATGAGGGAAATGTTTTTTATATGGAATGAATTTATTTTACATTCATCATGACTATTCTTTAATATTAAAATTCCTTTAAAATATTTAGTGTTCTTTAAAAAAAATTTCATTTTAATTTCATGGTTAATTTTAAAAAACTATTTTTTAAAGAAAATTTTATTTCCCTCGATATTTTTTTATTAGTGTAAGGATGAAAATAGAATCTCTCATGTTTTAGGGTTCTTGGTAATTGATTTTTATAATAAGTGATTCTATTTTATACTAAGTGAGGGTGGTTATTTTATTAACCAATGATGGGTGGATCCATGATAAATAATGAACCAGTGGCCCTATGATAAACCTCTATTGTATTGGGAATAGAAGTTAAATGTATGGCTATTCCATTGGTATGATTGATTATAAATGATGTACCTCGAAAAAACGATTTCACTATGATATATATAGATTTATAATTGAATCTTATTATTTTCTCAGGGTAATATAATGAAATTATATTTAAAAGTAATCTTATGGTAATTATTGAGGGATGAAAGGTATTACATTGTGAAAATGTTATTATAATTTTTTCATGTTTTCAAATAAAAATTTATCATTTTTAATTTTTCCTTAATATTTCTTCTAAAAAATTTATGAAAATATTTGGCCAATAGAACGATATTTCATGAAAATAAAATTATAATTTTTATCCCTGATTTTATTTTGAAAAAGTAAAATTTTTATATGGAAAGATTAGGTACGAGTTTATTTCTTTACTTTTATAACACTTACTCATAATAATGTATTTATCCCACTTTTAAAAATTTTTTAAAAGTTTTTAGAAATTGTTAGTGAAAATTATAAGAAAAGATTAGAAAATTAAATGTTATTTATGAAACAAAAACATTATTATATCATAAATTTTGTAATATTATGTGAAAAAATGATACTAAATAGAAGTATTCACATCGTAATATATGTGTATGCTATGACCCAAATATATTAAACAAAAAACATAAGAGATATTTGAAAATTTAAGGAATTTAATTCTTTATTGAATTAAATATAATATTAAATTTTTATGGATGGATACATATATTTGGTTTGAAATAAGGGTATAGATAACATTAGGGGTTAAGATATTATTTTAACAAACTTTAAATGCACTATATAACCACAAAGTGAAGTATGATAGGGATAAATATGGTTATTTGGAAAACCATGTTAATGAAAATATTACTGTTTATCATGATTATAATATGAATTTTTGTTATTTAATTGATATTATCACAGTAGCCTTTTTGGTTTTGTAAATGGCCAGATCCATCAGGAATAAAAATAACAATGGATATGAAGGAAAATGTGGTGTTTTTCTAAATGAGAAGCTAAAAATAATGGGATCTATAGTGAGAACTCATATGGTAAATATTTACTAGCTATCAGGTGTTATTATTAAAGAAATTAACCTACGTATGTTTCTTAACTCCTCAAATGAAAGTGAATTTAACATCCTTGTATGTTAAGGTGATAATAATCATGAAGGTAAAAAGATTCAATGAATTATGTTTCATGAATATGGAATGAAAAAACCAGTAAAATGTCTTCAAATTGTGAATAAAATTTATATATCGTAATGTATTAAATAAATCAATAATATTTTTTTGAAAACAAAGAATTCAAAAAAATCCATCAAGGGTAAATAATTTCATAAAAATATAACAAATGTAAATTTTGTATGTAGGTAATATAGTTATTTTTAAAATTAATGCCCTATGGGGTATGAGTAATGAAATAGATCAACATGTATTTAGATATATACGTTATCCAATAACTAATTCCACTACAATTGAAGATGAGGAAACTGTAAATGATAATGAAAGGTATGGATTACTTCATAGATTTTATTTTTACATTCTTGAATCATATAACATGATTCATATTTTTTTAATGAAACATTCATTAAAGAATAAAATTTAAATTCTGGGGTACTGGATTATGAATAATGTTGAACCGTTAATAATTATAAATATATTGGATTAAGTGTTAAGGAATTTTTATGGATGATCATTTTTTTTAAAATAATTAATACAATTTTATAATGATAGTGATTTTGGATAATTTTATTGAGTTTTTATAGATTATTGAGGTATTTGAAACCCTTAGGTTTATTATGTGAAAATTTTATTTGAGGAATAATTTCCTTTTCACTTTGTAAGCATACAATTAAGGGTATGTATAAACTTTAGGGTATATATGATCCTTGATTTTGAGTTAACTAATTTTATTACATATTTGAGGTTGTTTAAATGATTTCATGGAACATTATAAAGATTATATTAATATATTTTAAGAAAGGTCCAACCTCCATTCTGGGAGAAAACTTATTTCATCCAGCATATCCATGAGACTTGAACCAAATACCAATGGTATACAAGGGTTCATTGTCCACCACTAGTATGCGTGAGGTCATGGATATTACAGAATATTTTATTCTTTTAAAAAAACATAGAAATAGTTTTTTAGTTCATTATTTTAACATGTTCTTCTTCACATAAAATAACATGATTTTTAAAATTGATTTGGTGATTATATATTAAACGTTATTTCAAATTATGTTCAAAATTTTGGGAACCCTATATGATTAAGGTAAACGGAAATTTATATTATTTTATTTATGGAATAAGGATTAAATTATATATTTATAGAATATTTGATTTTAATTTTGTTGTTTGTTTATTTATGTTAATTATGGAAATTACTAGAATGTCTTGGATATGATATGATTATGGAATGTTCTTTAGGAATGACATAATTAAATTTGTTGATTTTATTTGGAGTTAAATATCAAATAAATTTTGGAAGAGTATGTGAAAAAAAGGTTTGATTTTTCAGTTTCAATCCTACTATGTAATAATTTTCTAAATTTGAGGATAAATATTTAATGATGGATCCATGTTGAAATTGGGGTGTTAATATTTACTTTTAAAAATTAATTTATTTTTTGTTCATATGAAGTTATATTCCTTATATGAATTATCTTAGAATTTTCTTACCATTTTGGATTTTATTAATGTATAAATACAAGAGGAACATCTTGATAACTTACTTTTTATTATGTAAACTATTATATGTCGATACTAGTGCTTCAGGCATAAAATATTCACTTTAAATACTCATAGTTTGAAGATGAAATATGAGATTTTTTAAGAAATTTATTAAAAGGCAAAATAGTTCTTACCACATTAGTGTATTTCATTATTATTTTAGGATATATGAATAATTAACTTCTCATATCTAGGTAAATGGTCTTAAATGAAAAACATTATTTTTTTTTATTTCTTACTGAGAAATCATTGGCTTTTTAACCCATCAATGATTTTGATTTAGTGTTGGTTACCATTGTCTTGACCATGTTCTCTATAAATCTTCTTCATTACATGGAATTTATATTTTTCTTTCATATTCAAGTTTTCACTTTTGAAATATGTCTTCCTATATGAAACAATGTTATTTTTTAATCTAAGTTTACCTTATACTTTATTTTCCTCTTTTCAAGAGGATGGATTATTAAACCAATTTACGTTATGGAATTTCTATAAAGGTATTTTTAAATTTCATACCCTTAGTTATCATACATGAGTTCACATTGTGAGTATGAAATTTATTAATGGGGGGATAATATAATATCCCAATATTTTTAAAAATATATACTATATTCATTAGCGTATAAGATATGCAACTCCAAGTATAAAAGAACAATGACTTATTAATAGCGACATGTGACTATCATAACCTAGCCATTTAATTTGAGGGAATAAATAGTATTAACCACATTATCAAATATATTGTCGTCTTACACACTTAGTTTATGTAAAATAATGATTTTTAAATAAGTAATCATTTTTTGTCATTTTATTATTCAAAAATAAATTTCATTAAAAATGGGTTTTCTTGTTTTTAATCATTTAATATTATAATAAATTTGTATAAATTTTAGAAAATTTATTATAAAAATTAATCTCATTTTAGAATTCATCATTTCAAAATAATCATAGGTTATATTTTTCAGAATTTTCTAAAAAGATATATTTTCTAAAAAATAATAAAAAAATACAGGTTTTATTATAAATTATATTATATTTTTAATTTATTTTTAAAAATTTTATTATATTTTGTATAATTTATTAAATTTAAAAAGATAATTTAAATCTAAAATAATTCATTTATATTTTTAAAATTTATTTCATACTCAAATTTAGTATGAAATTATTTTTTATATTAAAAGGCAATTTTAATTAATATCTAATTTCATCATGTTTTTTAAGTTCAATTTTATATTTAAATACATAATTTATTTAATTTAAATTTTTTTTAAAAAAAATACATATTTGGAATATTTGGTTCTATATATTTAAAATAATATTGTTATTTCCCATTATGAATTGTAATTGTAGTAATTTTTAACAAGATTAAACATAGATCAGTTAATTAAGGATAAAACTAAAATGATGCAAACTAAAAAATGACCCTAACACTTGCCTGAATTTTATTTTATGATTAAATTTCATCCATTATCTTTTAATTATAATATTTATTGTATTTTGGGGACATTTGAATGTGATTATAATTTTTATAATATTTTATTTAACCAAATATCAAAAATGTCACCCCCTTGTTTTTAAAAACTATTATATTTTTAACATGGAGATAAATATAGAATCTGATTGGTCATAAATATTAAATTTAAATATGAATAATTTATCTTTTTTATGGTGTGTTAATTTAAATTTTCTATAAAGAAATAATCACCTTAAATATTTCCACAATACTAACACATTAATTTTTAAATTAATGAAGAAATTTAAAAAAGTAGTATTGAAAATAATGAAAGTTTTATGATTTTAGAAAAATAATGTGATCCATGAATTTTATTTAGTATAATTTAATTTTTTATATACATTATTTTTAGTTTGAAATTTAGGTATTTTCTTGATGTTATTAAAATAAATGTAGTGAACTATTTTAAAATTTTACATTTATAATGTATTATAATAAATAATATTTTATTATATGATATTAAATTCCAAAAAAAATAAATATTCAGAGAAGTTATTATCATGAGATTTATAATATTAACCATGGTCCATTTATGGGTTGTTTATTCCATTTATTGTAATTAAATATATCCTCAAAGATTAATAATCATCGTTATCATGATAAGTGTAGAAGGGGTCATTGAGTGGTTAAAAAATAGAAATGAAAAACATAGTAAAAAAGTATCCAGTTTTAATTTTATGAGGTTATTTCTACCCATACTAATCATATATTCTAAATAAGCCAATTTGGATCCATTTTTAATTGAAAATTAATATCTATAAAATTTTCATTTTGGAGGAATTTCATGATTACCCCTCCCCGTTCTTATAAAATGGTTTCACTTCAACTAACTTATTTACACATAGAACCCAATTTTTCAGAAAATAACTTCCAAAATACCATTAAATAATCACTAATTTCATTATAGATGAATTTTTAAGCTATAATTCCAACCTTATTGTTCTTAATATGTCAATAAAATAATATATTCCCAACAAGATGAATAGTTTTTAACTACATGTTTTAGTTTTATTTATTCTTTCCCCTCCTTTAAATTTTCCTTCAAAATAATAATATAATAACACAAGTATATTCCACCTACTTATGTGTTGTTATTTTATTGGATTATCCTATATTTCTCTCATATTATATCAAATAAGAATTGAAACCATCATTCATGTGTACGATAGACTATAGCCTTATGAACCGAATTACATTTTTTACATATTTGTGTCCAATAATGGTTTTAAAGATGAATGAAATGTGTGTATATGATATTATGGAAATAATTATAATTATAAAAAGCTAATATATCATTTACTTTCATAAATTTCTATTCCCTGAAAATTGATAATATCATTTATGAAAATTAGTAGACAACAAATCCATGAAGTGATTTGTTTGGTTTTTCAACACCGTTTCACATACAAAATATATAAAATTATAATTAATGAAATAATATTATATTTATTATATTAATAAAAATCGTTAAAGACCATATAATTATTATATTATTTCCATTATGATCATTGAAAAATGGAAATGTTTCTTGTGTGTAACTACAACCTAACATCTCTCTGATGGTATTGTAGTTCATTTTTCCTGGCCACCTTTTATTGTTATTTTTAAATTGGTATTAATATCAATAAATTATAATTATTTGATTATTATTATTCTATATGTAATTTAGTAATGTCCAATTTTACCATACTCAATGTACCTAATTCATTTTGGACTTATGAGCCATATATGGGTAAAATGCATTTTTTGAATTAAATTGATTGATTTAGAAAATATAACATAATAAGAGATAAAAAAAAATAATAATCTTTAAAATGTTTGTTAAGAAATTAAATAATTAAGAAATGTTTATTTTTCAAAAAATGAAGAATGTACAGGACGATTAAGAATCAAGGTAATTGACTTTTTCATTAAAAACCCCCTGTTATGTATTCCCTTTAAACAATCTTTTTCATACATATTATATTTTCACAATTTTAATTTAAAAATGTTTTTACAATAATTTCTTTAAATGTTATTTTTACACATTTTTATCATTTTACAAAATATTTTTAGTGGAATGACTTTTTCATTTTTCAAATGAGGCACGTTATGACTTTTTCAACAATAGAATGTAGTGTCACAACCAACCTTCAACCAGATGAGAGAATGGGCAACAAACTGTAAGACCCTTACTTTTTCAAGTTGATGGAGATATAATGACACCCATGTCCCATCATTAATTGGCCCGGGATTGGTGACTAGCACCAAGGGTATAGAATCTCAATGAAATGAAAGGCATTACCCTTTTTGTAAAACAATTTTACGAGATAAGATGGTATGTCCCAAACATCTCCAAAAGATAAAAGTAAAAGTAAAGCCTTAAAATAAATTCCCAAATGAATGTCCAAAATAATTTTATACAAGATATGAGAAAATTCTGGAGAAATGTAGCAAAATAAAACAAAATCAACAACGGTGTCTTCCGACACCCGAGCTAGTATGGTCCATCTAGGTCCACAAATACCTCCTAAAAACATAAAAACCATTTTATATAAGTAGTGTGATTATAAAGGCATACTCCATGTGGAAAACAAAATTATCTCATTCACAAGTAAGGAGTCACTCTGACTCCTTGTGAGAATATAGAGGTAACCCAAACTCCTAGCATGGAAACTATCCACCCAGGCTCACCAAAGCACACTACCCAAATAAAGAAAGTCATTTTGAGTAATAGTAATCGCACGTTGACATTTGGGAACCCTAAAAAACATTCCCACTAGTTATTTAGGACATCCTATTTGTCATACCTCACCCACAGGTTCCAGAATTTCCTGACTGCTACCCAGAAAACAACCTTTTGGGCAATCACAATGAATCCCTCCCATTGACTCTGTGGATGCTACCAAACATAACCACTTCCAAAAACACTTACGCCCCAACAATGACACATAAACACACCCAGAAACACTTGGGAAATAACAACTACCATCACACCTAAAGACACCTAGACCTTATCCCGACTATACTTGAGAAGCAACCTACCTGTATACACATGGGCCAACCACCAAACCACCCCCAACCTGAAAATTATTGGGAAATAATGAATGTTAAACCATCAAAACCTTCTATAAGAATCATAGGATACCTAAGAGTGGGTTCATAAATGATCTAGTAACCTGCTAGTTATAAGAATGTTGGAAAAAACACCCTCTCCCATGAAATGGCGGTGTTCGGCACAAAGTGCTCAACCTGGGCATTGTGTGTATAAGAAACACAAGAACTAAAATATCCTAAATATAGGTAACCAAGAATTCATCCCATCCTAAGGGTTTCTAGACCGACAATTGTCCCATAAAAATGACTCTCACTGTTATCCCTACATTTGCAAAAACCCCACAACCAAAACAACAACCCAACCCACTCCTGGAAAAAAATTTCCCCATCGAAATCATTCTTCTTATCATGTTCAAGTAATTATATTGAAAACATTATCCATTACCGGGTGACTAAGAAGAATATCCACAAGCTAAAACAATATTTAACTGAAGATGAAACCAGAGAAACATCAATTTAAGCATTCATACTCGGTTCTCATTTAATTTCAAAACAAAAAAATGGATCTATTGGATACCTCAAAGTACTGGATCAAAACCAACACCCAATAATTTATCAAGCAGAACATTACATCCCATTCTATTTTACCCCCACAAGGCATCAAAATAGTTCCACCTCACATATCAGCAAAACAGAGAAAGGATGTTTTCTGATTTAAAAACACTATTAATTATATTCCTCCCCTACATTTAGTTAACCAAGGTCATCATACAAGGATTCATATTCAATGGGAATCCCATTAATCAATCGAGTTTATGTGATTAACCAATTTCTATGAAACGACCATTCAATCACACAATTATCCTAGAAATAGAGGCTCATTAGTGCCTAAGAATGGACCACCAAAAACCACGATTTTTAGTGGGCATAAACCCATATAATATATAACAAATAAATTAAGATAATAGAACACTACAACATCATCATCATTCAAACCCCTTAATTCATTAAAATAAATTTTATTATCTTTGTTAAGGTACAGATTCATCTACATCTCAAGGGAAAACATTATCCCACCCACCCTACATGATGCACATTAAAGAGAGATAAAGGAAAACACATAATTTTATGATCAACAATTGATATTTTCTCCTCGCACCAAGAAATGGGGATGCATTTCTTATATATGAATAACATTTAGGACTCCAATGATGACTGAGAAGGGCTCGAGTAAATTTACACTAGGGGAGATTTAAAGGAAAATCTTGAGAGGATCTCATCTTAATAAATCTCCAGATCCTAAAATTAGGGAGAGAATTTCGAAGTACTTAAATTTTAGACTACGGCTCGACCACGTGGGTGGGTTGTTTCACATGTTGGGAGTAATTGGGATTTAATTATTCTCCTCATAGATAGTGGAGATAACAGTTGTGAGTTAATATATTTCCTTTAAATAGAGAAAAATTCTTAAAGGTGAGAAACTATAAAACACGGAAAAGGTTTTACACCGAGGAAAATGGACACATGTTTTTGTAAACCAAGGGTCACCCATCTATTGACGGTTTAAAATATGTTTTACTGGAATTAAATTGATTTTAAAGGTGATATAAAACACTTTTACATCAAATTATAAGTAATTAGGGAAAAACTAAAAGGTTCAGAAACACTGGGAATGAATATCCATTAGTTGATCAATGTCAACCACGCACCATCACCCAGGCACTGTCACCCTCGCTCTGTCACCCTAGCATTGTTTCCCTAGAACCCTCACCCATGCAGAGTCGCCATGGAACTATTATCCAAGCATCATCCCCCTAGAACCTTCTCCTTATCACCGATGTTGTTTGGTGCTACGGATGACTCATTAGTGCCACTGACACCAATCAGTGCCAACAAATCCCATTTGTGCCACTGAATGCCAATCGATTACACCGAGGAACATTGATTCCATCGAAACCCATCGTTTCCACTAACATCCATTAGTGATATAGACACCCATTGGTGAAAGGGTTATTTCCCCCCAAATTTTTGAAAACTCTATATTGAGTCACCGATGGTCCCCAGGTTTCCCCAATCAACAAATATTTTGTAATGTAATGGGTCATGAGGGTCCAGGCTATTACATGTAGGGAATGTTTTTTATATAGAATGGATGGATTTTCCTACTAAATGGAAAAATATGTGATTTTATGTTTCCATTATAGGTTTATAAATATATTTTATAAAATAATGGTTTACTTTAAAATTTTAGTTTTTTAATATGAAATTTCACAATAAGAAGGTTTCCTTATGAATATTTTGTGTGTGTAATAAAGAAAATACATACTTTCATGTTTTATGGTTCTTGGGAATTATTTTGATAATGGGTGGTTCTATTATAATCCATGTACAATTTATTAAATTATTAACTAATTAATGGTTTTTCTTATAAAAAAGGGTGGGTGGGTCTATGATTTCCCTCATATGGATTTTGTTCAGAAGATGTCTGTATATTTATTACTTTTTAAGGGTGATGGAAAATGATTTCCTAAATAAGAAAAAATGTTTTATACATGATTTTTGTGATGTTTTATATAAATATTTTGACTTATCAGGTTTATATGATAATACTAAAATTAAACTAATTAATATTCTAAAAATTAATGGTTGAAATGTATACCTTTTTTAAAAAATTAATATGAGTTTTTCATGTTTTCCATGAAATATTTTTGGGTATTAGTTCTCCTTTAATGTTAAATATTACATTTTTAATGAAAAAATTTGGGAAGTTATAGTGAATTGATGGAAAATAAAATATAAATGGTTAGCCCAAATCTAACTTTCATAAATTAAATTTTTTATAAATATTCAGGGACTGAGATTTTATTTTTTTTCTTTTTGGAAAAATAATGATATTTTTTATGACATCACACTTTAAAAAATGTTTTTATTTAGTTTTACAGATTATTAGGTACATGTATGAGTTCATGATCAAAATTAAGAACACGTGTCATAAAATTAAAATATCATATATCATAAAAGTTTTGTTTTATTAGAAAAATTGATAATGAATTGAAGTTTCCATTAAGTAATATATGGGTTTATTTTGACCTACCTCCCTAAAACTATAAAAAAGATATTTAGAAATGTATGAAAGTGAATTATAGTTAAAACTCACAAGGATATCTAATGATTAAAGATAGTTCCATACATATTCATCATAATCTATTAGTTTTTTCATGAAATTATTTGTTGGATCTACTATATATTCTGCATTTTACTATTTATAAAGTCAGAACTCCATCTAAAAAGTGAAATTATGGTTATGGAAAGGTATTTTAAATGTATTTTCTGATTGAGTTCTTAAATAAATTTATATTAAGTGGTTTTTTGTTTTATTCATCTTGTAAACCCCATGTAAAGTTTCTTGTTTATTTATATTACCGTATTTGTGTTAACTGGTGGTGGAGTATATTACGTGTAGTTTATCTTTCGTAGAAAAACTATAAATTCTATGTGTCAAACTAATTAATTAATATTTTCTTTTACACATAATATATGATATAATATAAAAGGATATATTTGAATATATTTTTTGGTTGGTTTTTTAATGTTTTCTAAAAATTTAATAACTTAATTTAACCCCTCCCTTGAGTAACTGTGCAACATCTACATAGAGAACAATTGGTATTAGAGAAGTAAATTTTGATTTATCAATATTTATCTAGATTAAGGGTAAATATATATCTCAATTAATTAATTGATTATTTCATATAATTTATGTTTTTGATTAGTGAATAATACATCCGTAGAGAAAACAATGGGCATTATAATGCTAGGATTGTCATCTACATGAAAATTTATTCAATGAATGTGTACATGAAAACTATAACGACATGTAAAATTCATAAAGGATAACATGAGAAGTGGGATGATATTCATGAATTTGAATGTGATAAAAATTCAAATCATAATAATGAAATTATATTTTTTTAAGACATAATTGATTCAAATGGAATTCTTAGTGTGATATATCTCCTGAAAATTGGACAATTATTTCTATATGTTTTGAAGGGATTTCTAATCATATAAAAATTCGACATAACATTTCCAATTTAAATACTAACTCATTTATAATTTCTAAAAGTGAAATGATCACATAGATGAATGACTGATTAATAATTATTTTTATTTATGTAGCTTCCATAGGTATTCATATTCTAGAATCGGATCAGACATTGAATGTTCTCATAGGTTTTCCATCAAAATGGAGTATGATTTCAATTTTAATAATACAATAAAATATTTTTAAGTACATTATTTTAAAATATAGTATATTAACTCATATGTTGTATCTTGTTTGAATGATATTATTTTCTAATGGTCACATTGTTATTAATATGTAAAAGACTTATCTCAATGTTTCTACATCAACAGAAGATAATAATGAAAATGAAAATCTATTATCAGAGTGATTTCATTAAAAAGAATTATTTTTTTTAGATTTTGATAGTGAAAATGACAAATTTACAATGAATTTTTAAAAATTATATAATATGATAAGATTATACTAAAAACACCGTTAAAATACAATAAATTTAATGGTAATAGAAAACAATTCATATGTTATGTGTGCAATAAGATCATGCAAATCTATCCAAATTTTTAATAACTTCATGAGGAGAAGAATCTAAAGATAATGCTTAATGGTAAACTAAATTTCAACATAAAGGAATTAAATATTTAGGGACACACAAAGTAAATGCCAATATTAAATTAATGATCTATATCATGTCTTATATCATAAAAATTTTAATCAAAATAGAAAATATTTCCATTGTGGATCCAGTATAAGAGATACAATGTGATTACATACAAAGATCCGATTTTGAAATCCATAACTAAAATTATGAATATAAAAAATGATTATATTTCGATTTCAAAAAATAAATATATACCTTTTAAGAAGAATTAAAATACTCATAAAAATTAAATGATGTAATTACCTGGGTAAAATAAGTCATAGCTAATAGGATTTTTTATTTGAATTAAAAAAATAATATTTTTTCCCACATATTGAACAAGAAATAATGTTTATAAGTTTTTTATAGATAATGACACAATCCTTTTTACACATATTTTTACATAATTATTAAATATATATACATCCATTAATAAAACACAATTATTTTAAAGGCCTATTGTCTTTAGAAGACTTTTTCCATAATATATAATAGGAAACATAAATATGAAATCCCTATTTTATTTTCTATAGATATCTCCAAAAATACATTTCATCTTATAAAATTTAATAGGAAAATATGGGGAATACATATTGTGGTGAGAGAGAAATCCCCGCAAGGGAGTTAAAATGATAAATAAATAGATCATATGAATTCAATATATAACATGATATAACAAAATTGAAGGTATATTAGTAGTCAATAGAAGAATAAAATAAATATCATAGTATTATATGATTTTGGAATCATAGTAAGGTGGGAAACCATAAATCATGGAACAAACATAAGTAAAATATAATTTTTAGACAAGATCTCATGGCGGATAGTGTCCCACAATAGATTATGTTCACTTCATAATATCATAAATGATATATCGTGAGACTAAAATATTACCCAATTCATATGAGGGATATTAATTCCAGTTATAAACAAATAAATTATATAATTTAATTTATCAAGTTCTCTTCATGATGAAAAACATTGTAATCCATAAAAAGTTTATATACCTATGGATAGAAATGGTTTTCATCTTCTTGTCATGTAATATATTGAAATGATAATTAATTAAAAATTAATTTGAGAATTAGAAATAAATATTGTATTACCCTATCAAAGGGAGGTAGAATTATATAGGTACATATGTAATATATATATATATATATATATTAGTAATTTATATGTTTTCAATGTCATTAATGATCGATATAAATTGGGATATGGATTGTGTCTATAACATAAAGAAAAAATTTGTTTAGAGATATCCATTACCATGAGATTGATTCATCATGTTTGTTATTCATCTCCATAAATAATATAACAATTTTAATTATTTAAATGAGTAGAAAAAAATTAACAATTATTTTTCCTTTTATTTTATTCCTTACCATGTCATATTATATTACAAAATCATTTAGGTTCATTTTGAATATTTTAATGTTTTTTAGATTATATGTATAAAAATCCTTTTGCAAGATGATTCAGGTTAATATTATTTTAAATTAATAAGTTCCAAAATGGAAATAAATAAATTATTATAATTCCCAAAATCACCTAAACACTTTTAAAACCAATAACAAAATATGGTTATGAAAAATTTCCTATGATGCGGTCATATTGATTTTAGGTCATACGTACACTAGAGTAACATTTCCACATTTCAATGAACATGATAAAAAGATCATAAGTGTTAATATATCCTTAAATAAATAAATTTATTTCATAAATTTTATATTATTTATTTTAATAAAATTACATATACTATCCATGTTATTCCACAATAAAATAAATGAATGATGTCGCTTTGTGAGGAGGTAGTTTATCGTACACATGAATGACGTAATCCTTTTCAATGCACAGTATAATAAAATATTATATAATATATTACATTTACAGAAATGTTAAAAAATAATTACTATAAAATTAAAAATTTTCAATTAATCCTTATTAACTTCATTGTCAATTGTAAGCAAAAATTGATTCATATCGCATTGTGAGGAATTAGTCAAGAGTACGCATGAGCGAAGTTATCATATTCCTTATAGAATTTAAATTTAGAATTATTATGAAATTTAATATTTAAATAGATAAATTTTTATAAAATATATCAAATATAAACATTAAATACTTCATTATATCCATTTTTTAAGAACCAGTTATAGAAAATAATTATATTGATTTCGGAGAAGGTAATCTTTCATAAACAAACTCAATTACATTATTTTGTATTTGAGGGATGATGACGTGGTTTCATGTCATGAACATAACAAAATAACATATCTGTATATATAATATTAAAATTATAATATATAATTATGGTTTAATGAAATTTTAAGGCGATGGGAGAATAAATAAAATTGAAATTTTTGTTAGAGATGTTACCTATTTTGTAAACAACTTCATTATATTTTAAGAAATTTCATTCCTAGGTTTGATTTGTGATCAAAAAAGGATTCCATGATAACAGAAAGGAATTTAGAAAATTATATGGTTACTTAAATACAGAAATAATTATTTTGTGGAGGTTTTAGGTGAAGGAAACTTGGGGTTTTCTTTTATTATAAGGTGAGTGGCCCAATTTGTAATGTTCAATGTTTCACCAAATATCCATGTCACGTTCTTGGACCTAAAATCCAAAAATGAAACTTTTAAGACATTTGGATGGTAGAATATTGAAATATGTCCCTAAAAAAGTAATTGTACTTTTTTCAAATCATTTATAACCCTTATATTTTTTTAACCATTGGTAAACTTTTTTTTATCCCATCCTCGGTAAATAATTTTTCGATTTTTAATATTCATTAAGATAAAAATTATATTCAAATTGATCGAAAATATCTGATTAAAAATTATTTTTCGTATTTCTAAATTCAAATCCCATAATTGGAATAATTTAATTTTAAATTAAACTTGCATCCATGTAGAAACAAATGTTTTCAAATAACTGCATTTTTTTAGGAAAATATGATAGGATGTAACTATATAACATGATATCATAATAAGATGAATTTAAATTCCTATTTATAGATATGTAATCTATAAATTTCATTGAAATTATTCCTCCTTAGTTATTATTTTAATTAAGTAAAATTGATAATCATTACGCACTTCAAAATATTTTTTAGAAAAAAAGTGTTTAAAATCAAAAAAAATAACTTTATAATAAAATATAGTATGATGATTATTTGAATGTAGTTAATTTTATTTAATACACCTAGATAATAATTATTTTTAAATTTAAATGAAATTTAAATAATAATAGAAATTTATTTATTAATAAATATAAAAAATTTAATAAAAAACAAGAATTTTTCACTATTAACAAAAAATTAATTATTTCCCAAAAAACCAAAAATGTAACAATAATTTTATTTAAGTATTATTATTTCAAAAATTAATTCTATTTAATGAACTATATTCTTTATATTTTTAGAAAAAATGATCATATTATTATCCCAAAGAAATTTTAAAAAATTATTTCTTGTAGAAATGTATTCTCATTGAGAAAAATGACATATATAAAAAATGTTTTAAAGGATAAACATAATTTCTAAAAAAATTATATTTCATAAGAAATTTTTATACATTTCAAGAAAATTTAACCTTAATTATACTCAATAAATTAATAGAGATGTAAAAATGATAAAATTTAAAAATTTAGATTTTTATAATATGTCGTGATTCATTTAAACTCAATGTTTCGTGTTTAATACATTATGAAACCTACTATTCCTATAAAATTTCATGTTGTTAAATTATGTCCCCAAAAATAAATTATATCCTCCCAATTTAATCTTTTTCTTAGTTATCAATGGTTTGAAATTAAAAAAAAACATTTCTTGAAAACCGATATCGTAAAAATTGTTAATGAAACATACATATAAAATATTGGAAAGCAAAATATGATGGTCATCTAGAGTAAGAAATAACATGCGCTACAAGTGGAGATAATTTGTGAGATGGGAAAGTATAGAAAAATAGGAAAGGCCTAATTAATTATGGTGGTTCATATAGTTCCATGTTCACAGTAATGTGAAGGATCATGAGAGGGTCATCTACCACAAAACCATAACTCTATAATGAATTAAAAGAGAATTTATTCATTGAATTGGATGGTAGTAAATTTTTTTAACATCATTTTTAGAGTGGAGGGATTATTTTCATATTAAGATAGATAACACAATAAAATATAATTTCCAGGTATCTTTTTATTTTATATACACAATTTCATTCTTTGGTCGTGCTTTGATCGCTTTTCACATCATCTCTTACTCTATGCAATGAATACCCAATATAAATTATTTATTTATGAGGTGCTAAAACTAACTTCAAAATAATCACACGGATCCACAAAATGAAATATTGATATTCCCCTTGAATTTTTTTCATTAAAAAAACCATAAATATTTTGAACCATGTATTATAAATATAAAAATTTATATGAATATATTAGTCTCCCCAAAATAGTAATAAATCCAAATATTTAACATAGATCATTCCTTAAAATAAATATTCCAATATCCCAAATACCCAAAATGACCGCTACATGAAAGAAAATTTTAACCATAATGGTTATATCCTTCCCTTTCATCTTACATATCCTATAATATGATATAATTCTTCCCAAATAATCATCCACATTAAACATAAATGTTATATATTACATAAACCAATAATTATTTTCCTATAATATCATTAATCACATTAAAATCCCTTCACTTAAAACCCAAAAGGGGTTCCTAATGGTTTTAATTTTTTATCAACCTTAAATTCCTAAACCCAGGATGGTATTCATAAATTTTATGTTTATATTATATGAATATTTGTATAGTTCCAAAATTAATAGAATATATAGATGTTTCATAATTATTAAAACAAAAATACAATTGGAAAAATTAATTATACATCAAAACTCATGAATCTAAACACATAAATACTTCTACCCCTTAAATTCGATTATTTGGTATCACATAGTTCGTTACTTTTTATATGGGACAACCTATTATTTAAGGAATTAAATTGGATAATTAAATATTTCCACACATATAAGACATCAAATACCATTACAATTAATTACTCAATGAGATCAATTTACACATTGAATAAATCTTACTCTCTATTTTAGATATTATTTTATGTTCTTATTCCCACATTATTAGAATATAGAAAGATAAATCATCTTATAATATGATCATTAACACACAAGCCCTCGTAAAATCATATATTCCTCTAATTTTAGTTTTTGTTAATCCCACCAATGTTTAGATTTTTAACTATATAACACGATTTCTTATTAGAAATAATCTCAAAATCATTCTCTATAGTTATAATCAAATTTGTTTTCTTGAAATTAATGAAATTTTCATAACATTCAGAATTAATGTGATTTATCCTCATTCGAGTGATTGTATAAAACCACAAATCATAGTATAAGCAATAATATTTCTATTGGAAAAGAACATAATCCAAAAAAATAAATTTATAGGATTCCTTTATCATGAATCCTTTTCAATATATGAATCCTTAGTTTTATACTAATTTATTCCATTTTATTATTATATATTCAAAGAATATCACCTCAGAGTGTCAAACTAGGTGTGTTATAAGGTTACTTGTTGTATACCAATTAAATCTCAAGTCAATCCTGTTGTGCATTTTTTAAAGTTATTACCCCAAAATATATCTATTCTAGAATCATGTCAACTTTTAGTATCTTGAAATGTATCTAATTTTATAAAAATGACATTGTCCATAAACTGAAAATACTCAATGATATTTTCATATACATAGAATTGTCATTACAAAAATAACTATGGTTATAACTAGTTTTTTCTCATCCATGTTTCTAAATATTAACAAAACCATTTCTTAGATAACAACTATAGTGAACTACACCATTTTAAGCAAACTATTACATTATTCTTCTATATAAATATCGACTAATACAACATAAGGATTGTATTGTCCTTATATATTTCTAATACTATGGTAGTACCACTATTTTCTAGAATGTAACCCTTAACATAGGATTTTATGATTATAATGCGTAAAAGTAAAGGATGGAAGAGTTTAGTGAACTGTCAATATTTTTTGGGGGAAAAGGGTGATGCACACGTAATTCACACGGTTTCTATAACCCTTGTGGAAATCTTATAAGAAGATATACAAAAAAGTAGATTTTTTTGAGTGTATTTTGAATGATGTGTGAGTGGTGATGGTGACTATGTGAGGAGACCATTAAAGGTTTTCCATAAGTTAGTATGTAATTTATAGTTAGCACATGGTTGGTTTAACTGTGCACACTATGTATTCACAAGGTTAAAGTGAGATCCGAAAATTTTTTGTCTCGTATGTTTTTTCTCATTAACCACTTTTTTCTCCTATGTAGCCCTAAATATGGATTTATCTTCCTTGATGGATGGATAACCTCTCCCAGGTTATTTGGAGTCAATATTATGGGTTCCCATGGTGATTTGAAGCCATATTCTTGAAGTATTGGATTCTTCTTCGTCGTTCATGATTGTTTTCATTAATCTACATATTTCTACTTCACCTATATTATTGATTTGATAGATCTTTGAACATTATGAGAAGGTATAAGAGATTAAATTCCAAATATATTTAGATATTGTTTCTTGGGTTATATAAGAAGAGATATAACGAGATTGTTCTAAATAATTGACTCAGGTTTCTTTTGCATTCTTCATCCATTTTCAGTTTTATCCAGGTTGGTTGAGGTAGGTGGCTTCACTCTCGACTTCTCTTAGTATATCTAAATGCAATGGTTTCTAATAGATTTCTCTCTATGGATTTTTATATTAATTTTATTCTTTATTATTGATTGAAACACTTTTTTGTTATGTTTGTGAAAATCTAGAAGATTGCTGGTTGTGAATAAAGGGTTTGAATAATGATTTTAAAATTATTTTTTGAATTGGTATTTTCTAGAATTGTGGAACATGAATTTGATAAAATTGTTTTCAATAAAATTAATTGTTTTATTGAAATGAAATGGTTGATTGTAATTTTTTGGTTTATTGTTTTCTATAAAAGAAAAGTTTTATTGAAATTGTTTGATTTGGTTTATTCGAATGGTTTTGGAAAATATGGGTTGTGTGGGTTCATGTTCGACAAGGCCCTGACTAAGGAACGTGTACCACTGGGGTACAAGGTACATGACCATAGATCCAGGGCGTGTGTCGTTGGTACACAAGGTGATTGGATGAAAAACCATTCCTGAGTGTGGAACATTTAAACGAAGTTTACATGGGTGTGTGTTGTAGAGCCATGGCATGGGAATGCCAAAATTATATTGAGAAATGTTTTATAAAATCCTTTTTTGTTAATTTTTTGGGATTAATGAATTTTTGGAAACATTTTTTCAAATTAACACTTATTTACTCTTGGTTACAAATGGATTTAGGACATGTTTATATTAGTTATAATCTATTTTGGGAAATTGATTTATATAAATTATTTTATATAAATGTTATAACATTTCTATCCTTGCGGCATGGGTATGTAATTCATTGGGTGAAACCTATTGAGTTTTATGCGCACCGGTTATTTAAAACTTTGGTGATTTTTCAGAATTTGTCTTCTAAGACCTGTGAAAAGGTAATGTGTCATGCTTCTTTATCACTACATCATGGGACATGGGTAGTTTATTTATTAAGGCATGGAAAATTTGGGTAATGGAGTCTTTTTTTCATCTTGTAGTCTTATTAGTTGTTTATCATTTGTTTACCTTGATGATTACTTTTCTTCCACTCTTACGCACTTTGGATGGGTTATTTTCTTGATGTGGTTGATTTCTCTTTCATAGTTAGTACATCTACAGTGTTTGGGTGGTCATGGTTTTTGGTTAATGTATTTATTTCTCAAAGGGTAAATCATCCTGGACTAGTATTTGAAACCTGTAAGCATTAATTTCCAGCATTTGGCATCTTGGTTTTGTTTTTTATGATCAAGAAATGATTCATTTTATTCTGAAGACAATGAGAATAAGTGGGTAGTTAAAAATTGTATTAGTTTCTTCAATCTAGATGATTTTTTGAGTTAAGTTGTATCAGCTTGTTCCATTCCTTTTAGAGTAAGTAGTCATCACTTTTTTTACTTTTGGAGTTGAAATTAGTTCTATTCTATTCCTACAGTTTTGATATTATAAAAGAGTATGAATTTTGTGACTCGAAATATAGATCATAAAATCAAATACCTAAACTATTAATCTTGACATCATGTTACCAAGGAGTTGGGTACATAAGTGTTTTGGAGACACTTATAAGATTATGGAAATCTCATTTTCATGGGTTTATCCAATGATATTATCATGACATTCATTGTAGAGGAATGACTTCCCACAAGGATTACATATTTAAATTTGATTAATGATTTATGTTTTGTGAAAAAGTTATGGTTTTTTAAAAGCATGAGACTATTTTCTAATGTAAGACTTTGAAAAGATATGGGTTTATGTATTTTGAAATTTGTTTCATTCTCAAAAATAATGTTTTGTGTTTCAAAAATGGTCGATTTTGGAATGAAATGTTTGGATTGTTAATGTGGTAGAATATGAAATTCTAAGCCATCAATTTCTATAAAGTGAGACTTATAAATTTTTTGGTTTGATTGTATCATGTCATATATAGTTATTGTAGAAACCAACTCTAAGAAGTTATGGATATAATGGTTGTACTTGATCTACAGGAGAACCAATAGCTATTTCTGAGAATTATAAAATCATTCCAATATATGGACATTGGGAACTATAGGTTAGTTCCAATGAATGTGGATCATTATATCTAGTTCATGAAGCAGAATCCACCCATCTTTCTAGATGATTCTAAAACCAAAAAGGCGTAGGTGAGGCTGAGTTGGATAAATCATATTTTTAATTTCATTAGTACACCAACAGAGTTCAAGGTTAAACTAGTCATGTATATTCTCAAGGATATTCTATGTCAGTGGTGGGAACTAGTGCTGCATTCAAGTAGTATCGTGACCTATGTTTGGAGGATTTCATAGAATTATTCAGAAAAAGTCAATCCTCGCATGTTCAAGATCTATAAATCGACAGATTTCATTATCCTATAGAAAGAGAATCTCTATGTCACAATATATACGACTAAATTCATGAATATAGTTCTCATTAAACAAGAGGACACGATTTTTGTGTTCATGAAGGAACACAACTTCAAATCAGGGCGAAGGTAGAATATTTACTCCAAAATTGAGGTTCTCTATATTACCCATTATACAGAAATGGTGAATTGAGAAATAGTGGTTGAATGAGATATTATTGGAGTTATAGGATGTGGAAGTATCATGATACCAATAGGAAATGGTGGGAACTCAAATGTTGGGACAATAAGTAGAGGGAGGTTTATTTACAAGGTGGGAATGAGAATCAAAATCAAACAGCGGGATCAGTAAACATTCATCTTTGACCATTATAAAAATCAGGCTCTTTCCAATGAGGTTAGCTTGGCCACATGAAGCGAGAGTGTATGACATAACCTAGATCATACCATAACTGCAAGAAGATGGGGCATCTTCAGTGTAATTTCCACAGTGCTATGAAGTAAACTACTTGAGACAGTTCAGAGGTGTTTCAAGTATCTTATGCTTCGATCGGGTGAGGGTAGTTGAACAAATGTCATCTATAAAATAGTGCTATCCATGGTGATTCTAGGAATACAATAACTCCTCAGCAAGAGAAATATATTCAAGGAAACAATGAAAAAAGTGATGTAATGATGAAATTTTATATAGCTGAATAGATGATTAGGGATGACCATGATGGACTATATATGTTGATAGGTAAGATTAGATTAAATTATAACCTTATGTTTGTTTTCATTAATATTGGTGAATCACATTCCATCATTTCTTCTCATGATTTTGATTTCGTTCGTTTAAAAGTAGCGATGATACCTCCTGCATTAAAACATTGTACTACTCATGGTAAAAGAGAATGTCGAGACTTTGTGTGTAGAGAATTTTCTATAAATTTGGGTGGATATGAGCTGAAATGGGACTTCTTAGTATTGGATATTGATGTATTTGAGGTAATCCTTGGTATGGATTGTTTGAAAATTTTCATAGCTCGCATTCACTGTTATAGTATAACGGTAAGTTAAACAATTTGGGACGGCATTGAAAGACACATCAAAGGATAAAGGGTTATAGTGATAGGTGAAATAGGTTTGTTGGCACCATCAACAAGAATAATATCTTACCAGTTGGCGGAGTTGACATTGGAATCTATGGAAAATACCGAGGGTAAAAATTTTCTAGCAGTTGTGGATAATTATCCAGATGTAATTTCCAAGAATTGCTCTGGGATACAATATATAATGGAACTAGAGTTTACTATTGGTCTTCTTTCTAGGACTAGTCTTATTTCCCCTTCATCTTATAGGTTGGAACTAATAAAATTTATGCAATGGAAAGTACAATTGGAGGATCTAGAAAACAATGTTTTCCTTCATCAATGTATATCTCTGTGTGCAGCACAAGTCTTGTTCATAAAGAAATAAGATGGAACTCTTCAGTTTTGCATTGATTATCATAATCATAACCATGGTATGGTAAAAAATAGATATCCAATGCCATTAATTGATGATTTGATTGATCAGTTGAAGGTATCCCACTAGTTCACAAGAATTAACATGCAATCAGGATATCATTAATTGCGAGTTCCTAAAGAATATATTCCAAAGACAACATTTAGAAGTAGATTTGGCCATTATAAATATATAGTCATTCCATTAGGTCTAAAAAATTCACCAGTGGTCTCTATGGAATTTATGAATTATATATTTCTGAGATATCTCGATTTTTTCTATTGTGGTGTTTGTGGATACCTTATTTGTGTACTCAAGTACATGTGATGAGAATGAGGAACCCATAGAGAAATTATTGAAAATGTTGATACATAACCGTTTGTAATCAAAATTAACAATGTTTGATTTTTTGATATATGAGTTACACTTTATCAGACATGTGATTTTTTGAAAAAAAATGTTTTAGTAGATCTGAATAGGATAGATGTTATTATCTCTTGGAAACCAGCGATGAATGTCTTTGAGATATGCATTTTTCTTAGTATGTTAGGTTATATCTAATGATTTTTACATGAAATCTCATGAAAAACATTCCAATTATATATTTGATAAATAAAATGGTTCCATTATAATGGATATTAAAATGCCATAAACCTTTTCATGAGCTGAAATTGTTTCCTACATCAGCATCTATCTTGATTTTTCCATAATTCTGATTAGGGTATATGGGGTACGGTGATGCTTTGGGCTTGGGGTTGGGATGTGTTCTCATGAAATGATACTATTTGGTTTTTTATGGTTCAATCTAGTTATGAGTGAAAGATAAGAATTACCTAATACACAATTTAGAGTTAGATTTGATTTTCCATTCCTCGGAGTCTTTGTATCAAAATATCTTTAGTGAGAAACTTACTATGTTTCTAGACCACAAAATCTTGACTTATATTTTCTAAAATGGATATTTGAATATGAGGGTAAATAGATAGATAGATTATCTCCAACTATTTACAATGGATTTTATATATATATTGGGTAAATTCAATACAGTGATAGATGCATTAAGAAGAGAGTTTTATGCTCAGTTTGAAAAAGAATCATCAGATGAGTGGAAGTTGGTTTTGATACTTAGCAACATAAATGTGGAATGTGAATACTGGGGTGGTGTTGTGGTTTAACTTTTTTTATATGGTTTCTAATTTGGTAATGATAGTTAATGAATCACAAACATCTGATATAGAATTTTTTGTTAAGAGATCAAAACATAATGGTGGGGAGACCATTGAGTGCTAGAAACATTATGGGAGTTTAGTGTGGTGGTACATATATCAAGTTATTTTACATATTCTTTATAAGGAATAACTTATTCTTGTTTAACACCATTCTAGATGGGTTTTACATCTTGGGGTATATATTATGTATATGGCATTGAGGATGCAATTTTGTTGTAACGACATGAAATAAAAGGTGGATGAGATCATGTTATTGTGCTAACTTATCAGCAAGTGGATGTAAAGCATAAATGACCAGTGGTTATGGGGTGTCATATACCTATCCTAGTGTAGAAAACGTATAATATAGCCATGGATTTTGTTATAGGTTTCATTATAATGGTTCAGAAGACGACGCCATGTGGGTGATAGTGTATTGATTAATAAAGTCATCCCATTTAATCCCTTTTTTTGAAACTCATACAGTAGAGGATCTGCCAAAAATCTATGTCCAAACTGTGTTAAGGAGACACAGAGTACTCATTTCGATCATTTCAAACATAGATATGAGTTTTACATCTCATTTCTGAAAATTCTTAATGAATGTATTTTGGAATGGGTTGACAATAACTACACCATATCATACCCCGACTGAGGGACTATCCCAAAGGAAGATAAAAACATTTGAAGACATTGTGTGGGCATGAGTAAATTATTTTGGTGTCTCATGGGAATATAATGTACCCTTAGTGTAGTTATCTTGTAATTATGGCTATCATGCCTTGATACATTTTGATCCTTTTGATGCATTGTATGGGCGTCAATATCGTTCTTGAGTGTGTTGTGTAGAAATGGATGAGACTTCACTAATTTAGTCAAGCCTTATCCATGAAATGATTTAGAATATACATTTGATCAGAAAGTGGATGGATATGGTTCAGTGTCATCAAGAAATACTATGAAGATCATCACTAAAGACCATTGTTCTTCGTGGTGAGTTATCATGTGTTATGGAGGATCTCTCCAAGGCAGGGATGTCATCATTTTGGTAATTATGGAATGTTATATCCTTGAAATATTATCCCTTTTGAGATATCGTAACTATTTAGAGATATGGAATATCAGGCGGTATTACCACCATGGTTCAGTTCGGTGCACAATGTGTTTCACGTATCTTAGTTGAGAAAATATATGTCTGATCGAAACCCTGTCATCCTATTGGATCATGTTGACCTAGTGCCAGATGCTTCATTAGTACAAATCTCAGTGCAGATTTGTGGAGTTGGAATATAACGTTTTTCATGAAAAAATCATTAGTATATTGTGGATTTTATAGAAATAATATCATGTTCAGGAGGAGACTTCGGAATACGATAAGAAAGTGAATGTGAAATGACAAGAACTCTTCCATGAAAGTGATGGTTTTCTTCTTCCTAACGAAGGAAATAAAAATGGTGGGTAGAATGTATTAACCCTGTTTTCTATAATGTAACCCTTACCTCATGATTTTATATCTACAATATGTATGGGTGAATGAGTTGAGTATTGGCTGAGCTTACAATGTGTTTTTTGGGAAAATTGGATGCACACGGGTCACCAACAGATTGTCTAAACTGTGTAGAAATCAAAGAAGATCCCGTGTATAGTAGCATTTTTGAGGTAGTTGAATTTTCTTGGTGTGCACATATTGAGGGATAATATTCAAGGAGGTCATGTGACTATTTTCCTAAATATTTAGCTAACACGTGGTTGGTCTAACCATGCAAACTAACCATGCGCAGGGGTTAATGTGAGATCCTAAAAAAGTATATTTCACATGTTTTTATCTCTAAACTATTCATGATTTCTCTAATGTAGCCCTTACTCTGGATTTATCTTCCTTGAGGGTTGTAGAACCTCTCCCATGTAATTTATAGTCAATCGGAAGGTATCACATGGGGATTGGAATCCCAATTCTTAAGGTATGTGATCATTCTTCATTGTTCTTCGTCAGTTTCTTAGATCTACTTAGATAAACTTATCCTCAATTCTTATAATCCTATATATACACCTTTATGTGTATTTATAATATAGTGACTTCCTAATGAGTTGACATTTGGTCTTTTGGTTTATAGGAGTAGATATTTAAGGTAGGTTCTTGGAGAATCAGAATGGTTGTCATGAGTGTTCATCATCCATTATTAGTTTTCATCAAGACGGGTGAGGTAGGTGGCTTCACTCTAGACTCCTATTTGTTTAATTGAATGTAATTTTTTAAAATTTATTTCATTGTGTGGACATGGTTGTGAATTGAATGATTTATGATTGATTGAAACCCTTTTATAAGATGTTTGTGGAAATCAAGAAAATTGGTGCTTATGAATAATGTGAGTGATTATTAATATTAAAATGATTTTTTAAAAGTGGTTTTATATAATTTTAGCACATGGATTTGATTAAATTTTTTTCAATAAAAGTAATGGTTTTATTGAAATGAAATCGTTTATTTGGATTATTTTTTAATGGTTTTAAATAAAATAATGTTTTTAAATGATTTGAATTGGTTTATTCGAATGGTTTTAGAATATATGGGGTTTGTGAGATCATGTCTATTGTGGCTAAGAATAAAGGACATGTACCATTGGGGTACAAGGTACATGACCCATGGATTGGGGGCATGTTTTATTGGGGCACTAGGTAATTGGATGATAGACCACTTATGAGTTAGGAATTATCAAACAAAGCATGCATAGGTGTGTGGGTTGATGAATATGGGATGGGTATTCCCAAATGATATTGAAAAGTTGTTTTTTATATCCTTGTATGGTTATTTTTCTGGATGTGTGAATTATTTGAAAAATTGGTTGAAAGGTACACTTTTTTACTCTTGGTTACAAATGATTTTGGAACTTCTTTAGGTTAGTTATAATCTATTTTGGGAAATGGTTTTATATAAACTATGTTATATAAATATTCTAACCATTATATCCTTGTTGTGTAAGTAATGAAGTCACTAGGGAAAACAAAATGAGGTTTATATTCACCCCTTCTTTGGAAGATTGGTGAATTTTCAAATAATATCTTTTGATACATGGGAAAAGCTAAAGTGTTATGCGTTCTTAACACTTCCACATGATACATGTGATGTTCATGATAATATCATGGATCTTGTTGATCATATATTCTTAGTCTCATCTTGGATTATTATTAGTTTTTTATCCACTATTTACTTTGATGATTAGTTTTATTCAGCTATTTCCTACATTGGTTGGTTTATTTTCATGAAGTGGTTGATTTTCCATTCTTAGTTCAAGAATATATGGTGTTTTTTTTGTCATGGTTGTTGGTTAATGGTTTTATTTCATAAACTGTAAATCATCCCCAACTATTATTTGAAACCATTTTGCATTTACTTCTAGCATTTAGTGTCTTGGGGATGCTGCTTAATTCCAAGTAATTATTCATTGAATTCTCGAGAAA
This sequence comes from Viscum album, assembly GCA_963277665.1. NCBI lineage: Eukaryota > Viridiplantae > Streptophyta > Magnoliopsida > Santalales > Viscaceae > Viscum > Viscum album. Next base: position 901,475,141 of record OY728138.1, read on the forward strand.
ATTGGAATAATATGTCCATTACAATAAGCTTTAAAATACATCCAAGTAAAGTGAAACATAGAAGACTTATTTTATTCATCATTGTAAGATCCTAATATCCATTTTCACTCATTAAAATACATTTTATGGCCCATAAAATATTTAAATGGGTGATATAAAAATCATAGTATGGTAATAATCAATATAAATAAACATAAGATGTAACTCAATGGTTTAACATGATATCCCATAAGAGAAGACATGTGAGTTATTAATGGATGCATAAAAAAATATTATGGTTTCATATGATTTTAAAAATTATTGTAAAGTGGATAAAATAAAATACATGAGATAAACCTAATTAAAGGAAAACTATAGAGACAACATCACAAGGTCCATAGTGTCCCATAATAGATTACGGCTACTCCTTAATCCCATTAATGATGTGCAATTAACCAAAAACATTACCCAAATGTATTTGAGGAATATATAATTCTAAGACTACTCATAAAATTAATATTTGGTACATTCTTATGTGTTCCACTTAAGTAAAACAATTTTATGTTATAAACATAGTAATTACCAATAAAATGAATTAGTATATATAGTATTTCCTTGTAACATTATCAAAAGTGATTTATTAAAAAATTTATTTGAGAAACGTTTTTAATGATTTTATTTCCCCATTAAATAGAGGTATAATGATATATGTATATATTTAATATAAATAAATATTTAATTTAGAATAATTATATATCATTAATGTGTTATATAAATAGGGTTAGAGAGAGTTTTTGTTCAAAACATGAAGAAAATGGTGGTTTAGAGATCACTTACCTTGAGCCTAATATTCCTTGTGTGTTCTTATCCTACCTGAAAAAATAATATGGTTGGTTATTTAATTTATTAAGAACAATTTTAAATATTTAATTTTCATTCATTTTATTATTAATTTTTTATATTAAATTAATTTATATTTTGGGTTTATGTCCATTATTTTGAATTTGTTTTTCCCATATAACAAAATTAACAATGGAAATTTAATAAACATCTAAGATATTATTGACCAATAAAATATACAATTTTAATCATCACCTATTTAAAATTTTTCTATATAAATTATAATTTCAAAACCAACAATGAAAAATGGTTGCAAAAAATTAACTACATTACAATAATGGAGATGGTATGTCATATGTATGCTTGAGTAACATTTAAACTTTTGAATGTTCTTGATGGAAATAATGTAAGTGTTGTTATTTACATTTAAGAGTGATAATTATTTCATAAATATCAGATTAGTTCTTTAAATACACATAAATAAACCATACATGTTATGTGGTATTAATAAAATTAATCACATCGTCTCATGAGGCGGTAGCCTTTTGTACACTTGAACAATGTTATAATGGTCAATGGATTCTAAAGAAAGGTAATATAAGATAAATTAAGTTTACATAATGGTAAATATTTCATTGAAATCATATATAAACAATTAATTAATCATTATTACATTTCATTTAAATAGTAAGTGAAAATGGATCACATCACTTCAGAAAGTGGTAGTCCTCGATACGCATGAAAAACTTCATTGTATTCCATATGGAATGGAATGTATGACGATGTATGTTATTTTAAAGTCAAATAAGTACAATTACATAATATATATATATATATAATATAAAAATTAAATATTATATTACATCAGATTTTAGAAGATATAATGGAAAACGAGTTACATCTACTTGTGAGGCGGTAGTCCTCCGTACACACGATCAACAGTTTCATTTCGCATTTGAGGGAGGGGGAGATAGTTTTTGGCCATTAAATTAACCTAAAAACATTTCATTAAATTTAATTTAATTATATTTTTATTTCTTAGGTTTTTAATAAGAATTTATGTTGGTTGATGAAGAAATAAAAAAACACTCGGTTAAGGATGATATCTCTTCTTTAGACAACCTCTTGGGGTTAAAAAATCATTCTTTGGATGGAATTATATTCAAAAAAGGAATATAGAATGTTTTTTTAGAAATATATATTTTCATTAGTATTTAATGGATAATTTAATAGGTTATTGAGATATTAATATAACAAGACATATGTGTCCTTTTATAATTAAGCTGAGTGGCATACTTTCAAATTTTAAAAGTTTCCCTAAAATTACATGTCACTTCCTAACAAATAAGGAACAAAATGGTAAATTTTATATCCTTCAAATATATAATGTTAAAAAAAATTCATATAATTGTAATTATACATGTTTCTTGTCTATGTTTTAGATTAATAAGTTATTTGACCTTCAAGTAATTTGATTTTTATATTAACCTTGGTAAATAATTTTTATGATTAAACTATTAATTTTGAGATATATTTATGTTGAACCTAATTGACAATATCAATTATTTTGAATTAAACTTTATAATACTTTTTCAACATTAAACTCAAATAATTGTAAGAATTTAATTTAAAATTATACTCGCAAATGTATCGAAAAAATAGTTAATGTTGAAATGTATATTTTTTAAGAAAAGAAGATCTAATATTAAAAATAAGACAAGAAATAATAGTTCTATTAATTCAAATTTATATTTATATATATAATATATAAATTTAATTTAAATAATATTTATTAAACTTTATTTTATTTATTTAAAATAGTGAAACGTTACACAATATAAAGTAGTTTTTTGAAGAATATTCCTTAAAGATAAAAAACTAAAGAAAAAATATAGTATAAAGATTGTTTAAATGTATTTAATTTTATTTAATATAGATAAATTTCGATTATTTTATGTTTCAATCAAATAAAAATAACAAAGGGAATTATTTTATCAAAAAATTACCATTTTATTAAAATTTATTTTTAAACAATTTGGCAAAAAAATATTTTCTGAAAATTCTAGAACTATCACCCTACGTTAATACCAATGTGGTGATTTAAAGAAAATGCATCCATTTTATTAATGACAATTTTTAAAACTTTATAAAATTAAAAATAATATTATCTCATAAATAGTGTTTAGAATTATTTTTTGATGAAAATGTATTTTCAATGATTGAAAATGAATTTTCATTAAATTTAGTTAATTGTTCTTTAGAATTAAAAAAAATAAATTTATTTAGATATTTATAAACATTTTATAATTATTTTAATTTTAGTCATACCTTCCAATTTGAAATATGTGTAATAATTATCATATTTAAATTATAATATTTTTATCATATGTTTAGGATCATTTAAACATGGTGTTCAGTTTTGAATGTGCTGTAGAGCATATAATTATTTTAAAATTTAATGGTGTTACAATAGATGAGTTTGAACCACTAAAATATACTAATATTTTTTTAAAGGGTACAATTACATCAATCAAATAATTTGTATGAAATATTTAAATTTTGATAAAGATTTAACATGATGTAATGGGGAAAGGTCTGCCTATATAGAAATTGTTTTCTACCTAGGAATAAAATAAAAAGAACCCCAATATTATGTTTTTCATTTTGGAGTTAATGTAAAATATGGAAAATATTTATTCCTTATAAAAACCCAATGTATTTTTCTTAATAATTCATTTTTATGAAGAAATTATCTAAATTCATTGCATTCAATTTAAAAAAAGAAAAAAAATAGGTATAAAAATAATTACTCACAAACATAGTTTGACTTATGAGAATATGTGCCTAAAATATTTTTTTCCTAGTTTCTAGGTTAAACCCCATTGATATATCCACGTAATATGATACACGGATAGTGGATGATGAATTTATATAAGTGGACACTATTTAAACATTCACTCACTATCAATGGATGATGGAGGCTGTGTCAATTGTTTTTAGAATGCTAAAGGAAAAGGTCTTTGGATTTAATTTGGTTGAACATCAAGAATCTTTGATTACTTAAAATTTTATTTATATTTAATGATTCAATCATATCCTCATTAGTATCTCTTAAATCAATGATTTTTTATTTTTCATTCATTATTTTCATGAATAATTTTATTTGTTTAAAGATATATTGATAAAGTTTAGAACACTGAAAACTAAAAAACGGTTACACTAAATATAAGATATAATTTTAAAAATAAAATAGTGATATTATAAGTTTTTAAATACATGAATCTTTTATTAGGAAAAGAATTCTTGGATATTTAACATTTTTTTATTGAGTAAATTATCTAAGAGGAATGTGATATTATATTTTAGCTAAATTTAATTGGATAAAATAAAACTATCTGATTAATTAAAAATTGGAAAATATTAAAAATATTCCTATATACAAATTTAATATGTCTCAAAGTTGAGATCATTAGAATATATTCATATGTATTTTTTGGATCTTCTACGACATCAAGGCTTGTTAAAATAAAAAAAATATGCATTAGTTGATTTTTTTCGTTTTACATGGGTTTAATTTTTTATTCTAAATAAACAACTATGTTCAATTTTTATAAATTTATAAATGTTAGTTAAAATTTAAAAATATCCAAACAACATTCCTTTAAGAAGTGACTATAGTGGAGAGTTTCGAATCATGAATTAAATTCATTTTTCTTAAACGTGGAATTAATCATACCTTATATGACACTATGAAACCTAAAAAATGATTATACTGTAAGGATTAATAGGGCCATTCAAGAGATAATAGAATTGTATTATATAAATATATATTACCAATTAATTTTTTGGATGACACTATAAAAACAAAATGTAATGTCATTGAAGATAATTTAATATGACCAATATTGTAGAAGACTCCTTATGAGGTACAGAATAATAGAAAACAAAAATGATAGATATTTAAAAATGTTTGGATGAAAATTTTACATTTTTAACACCAATAATAATATTGACTAATTATATATATAGGATTATAAGTGAATCTACCTTATATATTTTACCACATCATAATATTATATAGTATTTAAGAGAATTAAATAACTGTTCAAGAATATACCCATTTCATATTTTATGAATGCGAACTCTTTGACCAAAAAATATTAACATTAATAGACTAAGTTATTCAGTTGATAACATCAAAATGCAACCTCTTTTTAAAGATATTAAGGATGGTAATGTGTAACATAATCAGTAATAATGATGTCTAGAAAATATAAATTTTGAGGAACCTGACTATAATTGGAATCCTATATGAATTATTTGGACAAGAAGAAGTGTTGCAAACATAGATAAGTTATGAATATCTATTATTCAATCTTGAATAAAAATGATAGAATAATAAAATAATGATAACTATTGGTTATCATTAATATAAGAAGAATAAAACCAGTTTAAGTGGAAAAATATGTGGGAATTTTATTTTTGATCCTCTGATTATCCTATTATTGTAAAAAAACATTTTATATAAATAGAAAGTCTGATCATTGAGTAATTACTAAAAGTAAAGATTAATTATCATATGATGGTTATAAATAATAATAAGCGATATATTATGACAAAATATAGTCACATGTAGTGTGACTCGAAGCCAATTGAACCATTATAGAGTACACATATTGTGTGATTTTTAACTTTTTAAACATGCAAGTTAAATAGTCATTTCAAAATGGTTTTATTATAGAGAAAACCTATGTTAAAAAACATGAATGTCATGAAAATTCACAATTTCTAGATTACATTTTCCATCATACTAAGGATTATAATGGTATTAAAGAAGAAAAATGACCTAATTATATATGGATAAGTTTATTCATTTTTTTAAATGGTTGGATATTTTGATTCAAAACACCTATATTCATTAAGAAAAACATTTCATAGGATATTTTACTTTTAAAAGTATGTTATTAATAAAATAATTTTTACTCAATTTATCATGTATTATGAATTAATTTTTCAGGACTCATGATTTTTTTTAAAATTTGTATAATGGTTACGCTAAATTTAATTCATGGAGTATCAAAAAATTATTTTGAGATTTTCTTAATCATATTATGTACCCATATTTTTTATATAAAAGGTTTGTTATTCAAAATGGTTTGATTTATACAACTCATATGACTACTAATATAAAACATATCTTGGATGATTCTCATATAAAAAAAGAAAATAACATTTATAGAGTAGTAATTTGGAGTAATTTATATAAAACATCTAGTAGACTATATAATTTTCATTGTGAATTTTTATGTGGTATATTTCTATGAATCCCTATAGAATCTCTTTTCACGGCTCCCCAAATAATTGTAAAATTACTAAAATGAACAATCAAACATTCTTATGTTTCGAAAAATAATCTATATTTGACTTATTTATATATTATGATAATGAATTTGGAAGTTTTATATTATATAGTAAAATTTCCCCATGAACCTATCACTTAATTAGAAAAATCCTTATTTATTGTTCAAGTATGATACAACACAATATTACATTTTTAACTACCAATGTTGAATACATTGTAGATTGTAATTATTATGCTAGTGTATTTTTTATTAAACACACCATGATATAAATTGTTTTCAATTTTATTAATGTACTAATAAAATCTGATAGGAAGAGATCTATAAATAATTCCAAAACGTGATAAGACATTTATTATAAAAAATATTGATTTAAGGAATCATTTCCTGAAAGATCACACACATAAAATGGATATTTCTCTCGAGTTCATTAATATTGAATATCAAATAGAATATATATTTACAAATCCATTAATGCCTAAAATATTTTTTTATCAAAACTCAGTTAGAATTATTTGAATTTAAATTGTTTTCCTTGGATGTTTAATTGAAGATTATAAATATTCTTAACAAATTTCATGTTTTTACCATTCCAATTATCTTCTATTTAAATATATTATCATACTACTAGGTGAAATATAACCATATATTTTATTAGGATTTTTTTCTTTTTTCACGGCTCTTTATATTCCTCATCATATTCTTTATAGATAATATTATCAAACTTTAGACATGAAACTATCAGTCATATAATAACATTACACATTTCTATCCCAAGCTTGAACCCTTAAAAGTCTAATCTCAATGTATGAACCTCTATATGTGTATTACATTAGAATATAAGAAATATTTTTGTATAAGAAGGAATTTATTAAAGTATCTCAATGTGAACCATTGATCCCTTCAATTTTGTTTGTAAAATAGTTTTATTTATTTGGATAGAAAATACAAACAAATTCATAAATAAAATACTTAATTATCAATGAGGAGATTTTTTATGAAATTAAGACATATGTTTTTTATGATATATAATTTATGTACTTATAAGAGAATTCTATGTTTTGTTTAACTAATAGTGAAGACCTATAGGATTTTAAATTATACAGGAAGAACATTTCAATTTATTTAGTATAGTAAGATGAATTTTTATTATTTCCCTTAAAAAGGATGTTTCATGTAAATTTTATCATGTTTTAATATATAGAAGTAAATTTTTAGTTAAATTATGTATTCAATTTTTGGAGATAATGATGTTTGAAAAACTAGTTAATTTTTTTATTTTCTTTGTAAAATATCATCGTTTATCTTATTAGAATGGTCTTTTTTCAACTTAAAGAAGACATTGAAAATGTTTTCTTCCCAATTATTTATTTTCATTATATGTTTTTTGTTAAAAATAATATATAATTTAATAGGATTATATTAATAAATGTATACAGTGTTATCCAAAATTCATGTTGTATTTATCCACTCAGAAGGATTATTTCTCTAGTGTTAAATATATATGAGAATAATCTAAGTGAAGATATGTTCTCCATATTCCACGGTTTAAAAAATTAATCCAATATTCTCAAGATGATAGATTACTTTTTGATCTAACCATTAAAGATGATTAGGTCCATCTGTGTTTAAGGATAAACTAAATAAGACCCTTCCTAAATTATGTGGGATATTATGATGATATCCATGAACCTATTATAGGAGGATCATAAATAGATATTAAAATTTTTATTCAGAATACATATCCTCACTTTGTTACAACTGTGAATATTCCTCTTGTTAGATAATTATATGTTCAAATACTAGTGGATAAGATTTTTTATAAATACAATCATGAATGTAGATTTAATTCTTTTCATTTTCTTTTAAATAATGTTAAGGATTCATTGGATAATAATCATCTTGTGAAGAGAGGTTGTTATAATGTAATCACTTATTCTTTTTCTTTATTTCCTATTACATATTGAGCTAAATAATATATTTTATAATCATAGAAATATAGAACTAATTAGTCTATGATTAAGGTCTTTATTTATAATTATATTGTATATAAGGATCATGAATATTTATCATCCTGTATTTATTCTTGAACGCCATTAGCTACAATATATTTAAATGTAATTATAAAAACCTTGGTTACCATAGAAGGTGATGAAAAACTAATTTCACCATTCTCAATTATTCCCATTATAAAATTGATATTCCTAGACTTTCTAGATCCAGTAATATATTACCTTAGCTTGTTTAGGAGAAACCATTTTTTATAACTTTGAGAAAGTAATAGAAAAAAATCATTATTATAGATATGAGATCCTAGGTGAATATGATAACTATCAATATGAATCCCCTATAGATTTTAAATCCAATACAGAAATAAATATTGTAACCTTTCTTGAATAATATTAAATGATAGAAACATCCGAAGTAATTTTAGATCTAGAAAACATTGAAGAAATTAGAGAAATTCAATCCTTTGGAGAGAGAATTTTTTTAAAAATAAATTCAATGAATGTACAAATGGATATATTCAAAACCATATGGTACTCATCATATAATACTCACTACATATGTATGAGTTCGATGACATAGTTTAAATAATAAATTCTCAATAACAAATAATCAAGAGTATACAATTTGTTCAATCAGATGATTATACTTGAGTCTTTATGTTGACAATATTAATTAATGATGAAAAAAATTAAGATATTTATTATATTAAGAATTTGGTTATATCCAAATTTGATTATATCAATATTATTTCATTTTTTATAAAAGTTGTATCTTCTTATATGAAGAAAAAAATGTTAGTATTTTTGAAAAATTATGCAATTTGACATTATATCTCCATATTTTGGAAGGAATTATTTATGAATTAAAGTGTTGTTCAGTTTCTCTAGAATCTTGTAAAATTATGAAAAGGTATATAATTTTTAGAATAAAGGTTGTATAATTTGACTATAGCCTTTGGATTTAAAGTATTTATATACTTCTTCCTACCCATAATATTATTATTGAGAAATGTCATGCCTCTATAATATAGACTTTTCTAAATAATATCACCTCCAAAAAACACAATGAACATAATAAAAAATTTAATACCATATTTATATTATAAATTGGACATAATGTTTGATAGGCTGACTGAAAACTATATATAAATTTTTAATTCATTTACTTCTAATTCTTTGGAATTTTCTGGGAAGGCTACTTTAAAAGAAGCATAATTTCATCAGTGTTCAATGAAGGGAAAATAAGTTTGTGTTCTAATATAATATCATTTTATTAATCTTTATTTTATATGTCCTTCTAGAACTTATTGAATTTATGTTCATCATATAGAATTTTTATATAGTCTGGTTATATGTTAATCCCATAAATCAGATTTATTACACAATTTTAGTATTTTTTGAATTCAAGAAATGGAAGGGATATTCTGTTATCTTGGATTTTTATAAAAATACAACATGTAAATAAAATTTCATTGTGATGATATAATATTTTACTATAGAGGTATAAAATATACATTTCCTCTACCTTTTTATAGAAATAATGCATCACAGCAAATTTTAAAGGAATCATTTAGTCCCAAACCTGAAAAACCTAAACCATCCTTAATAACACCCAAAGAGATAAATTAGAAAATATTTTTATTTTTTGGTTCAATTATATTTCTTGATTAATATGAGTTTCCTCTCAATGAAATTATAGTTTTTTATTTTTATAAATTTTAGGTTTGTTATATTATGTTATCCTGAAAATATTATTATGGATATAAAGATATTTAATTCTATATTTTTACAATCTATAAATTATTATTCATGATTCACATAATACAATAAAAAATCAGTATTAATTTCATTACTTCTTATTCTATCAGTTTATACATTTTAGTGTTTTATATTGAATTTATTTTAACTCATAACCCTATAAATATCTTTAATATCAATAAATGAGGAGATGATATACATAAAATACACCAATATCGTAGGGTGGTGAAAAGAAGCTATATTTTTTCTTTTATGACATTGTGGTTGACCATGGTCCTATCATATGAGAATCATAATATTTTTTCATTTACTAACTATAATCCACGTATAATCATTTTTTTCTATGATTTCAAGGAAAAAATAATTTAGGGGAGGAGAAGAACAAATATAAATAAATGATATATTTATTAAGAGCTTGGTCGTGTGGTTGGTTACACAAATTCCATTATTATAAATGATTTTTGTTAAAATCCATATTAAAGATTCATCCAATCATATATGAAGAGCTACTCCATACCTTTTTCGTGAAATTTTCCATTCTTAGGATTTCTCCATATAACACCATATCTCACCTCCTCTATTTTCTGGTAAGATGAACACCTCAATAAAGCATAAAATACCTTCCAAGACCATACTCAATCCTAATTCTTTTATACCTTCAAGTGTAATTAAATCCATCATATTAAGAGTTTAACTAAGATAAAGGATTAAAATATGGGATGGTAATGAATAAAAATGATTTTTAATGTTGTATCATGTTTACTGATAACCACGCACTCACACTATTATTTTATTCAATAAAAATACAATTAAAACATTAAGAATTTAATAATAAAATAAACCAATGAAAACGAACCCTAAGTCTAATTTGAAATAAAGTCACTCACCATGGTGTGTGTAATATATAAAATTATATATTGAAAGATAACTATGGAGGGGATTTAGAGAGAACATGGGAATTAAAATATGAAATAGATTAACATGATAAAATAAAATTAAACTATAAAAGAAAACATATCTAATTAACATACTCCTCCCTTCAATAAAGCTCTAGACTATCCTATGTGTGGAACAACACACCTTTTATTTATAGTAAATGTATTATACCATCAATGATCATTTTTGTCCCTTTAAATCTCTATCATCATGGATTTTTTATTTTAATTGCATTTGATGATCATAATGGGGATATTGGGGTTTTCAACAATTCAAGAGATAAACTATGTATTATAAGCCCTCTTCCTGGAAAATTCCTCTACATGGATATATAATAATAATATATTCCATTTTTCATATGACTTGTCATCATCATGTCCCATTTTTGGATTTCACATGCATGGAGAGAGTGTCTCATCCCAGGCTCCCCCATCGGTTTGTAAGCCTTAGATTGCAGTTATATGGATTGATATTTCTTGACAGAAACATCATGTTGGATTGTGAATGAAAATTATGGTAATATAGAGGTGGTAAAATGAAGTATGTAGCATAAAATAGTAGAATTAATATAGTGCACCTAGAACATTGAGGTGGAGGTGGCACACAGAAGTCATGGGAATTGTTGAAAGGAAACTATAACAAATTTTGTGATGGATATATGATGGTTAAGAATTGATATCACACCCTGATGGTAAGAAAACTCAATGGTATCCAGGACATAATTATCTTTTTTAAAAATTAACAATGTATCTCTACACTTGATCACATCCATGTAGGTTTCAATATTCATCTGAGATCATCAACAATATATTGAGCTTGGAAGTAGCATCAATTGTGATATTATTCCATTGTAGTGTTTCTCTAGTGAGATTCTTCATTATCATTATAGAATTGGAACTATATACGGGTCTCTAACACAGGTATATTTTTTATTCCTTGGGTAATCCTTAATTACATGAGGTTTTACACATATGTGACTTAATTTTATTTTTACGTTACCTTTGAAGGCATGAAAGTACCTATACACAACTCTTGAATATCCCAAGATACCATTATATATCATATATATTACATTAAAATATCCTTATCTTAAATTTACACAACTATTGAAGTCCCCATACTATCTTTTCATATGGCCACATCACCTTTATGGTGTGTCTATAGTACCCTGACACAATGTGTGGAATTAAAAATTTATATTATGAAGTTTAGTTTCTAAACTTATGAATAATGTCACTTACACTTTCAAATAACAAAAAAACACATTCATATGGGTAGATATCATTTTACCCATGCACAACACCTACTCCATGTTTAAGGGAATACCAAATAAAACATTAACATTTTTAATTTCCACTCCTTTTATAAAAAATTAATTATCCCAATGAAAGAAATCCATATTTATATAAATCGATTAATGATTGGTTGAATGATTAAAATTATAATCAAAATAATCAAAAATTGTAGACATTTTTTCTTAAAAACAATGGAACCAAAAAACCCCACACATGAACTATTATTTTCTTCAAGAACTTAATCTCAACATTCAATCTCATAGAAAAAATTTGTTACTAAAATTTAAATTTAAAAGATATTAAATGAAACAATTTGAAATTGTAAATTACTAATGAAGTTCCATGTAAAATATTAATTCAATTTATTGATTTTCATATAGATTAATTAATCCAAATATTTTACAACTTTCCATACTAAAATAATGGGCCCTCTCCTTCCTTATAGTCAATATTCATAATTTATTATTATTAAACATTCCATGATATGATCAAGCCCACTATGAATTATATTATTCTCTCGTGAATCATGGTATATATTCAATATATATTAATTATTCAACCATGATTAGCTTTCATGTTTATTTTGGATTTCAAATAATATACATTATTAACTTTTTAATTAATCAAATCATATAAAATTTTGAGGTATTTATAATAAGGGTTCACATAAATCTAAATATCCAGTATAGTGGAAAATAATACTTTAAAATAGAAAAACTCAAAAAATATTATTTTTTATAAATCATTATTTATGATACCAATAATAAAGTGAAATGAAAATCTACCCATTAAAATGACTCCTCTTCCTTTCCAACACTCTGAGCATGGGATGTGATGCAATGAAACTCAAAAAATAAAATTCACTATCATATATTTTTATTTAATTGTTATTTTTTATCAAAACAATTTTTTATAGCATTTTTCAAAAGACAGTTCTTAATAAAATCACAAATCCACCACCTAATAACATATGATAAAATTATCAATATAGTAATGGTGATTTTTATCATGTGTTACATAACAAAATATCAAATTATTTGTAATTTTTTAATGACAGAAATAATTAAATAAAAATTAATAAATCCCAAAAATATCCCAATACCAAAAATTAATCAGTAATGCACTTATTCCTTTCATTGTAGTCCATTAAATCCACTATGAATTCCCTTACCACCGTCAATAATATTAAAATATCATGAAATATAAATAGAGTTGGGAGGGATTGGGTATAAATATTTTGTAATATAGATCAATCCTAAAAAATCATTCCTGTATTATATTGAAAAATTATGTATTAATATAAAATTTGGTATCAAATATATGCTATTATCAATAAAAATTTCCCAACTATATTTAATGATATTTTTCATGTAATAGATGTGATAAGTTCTAGTGATTTTTCAACCTGGTGGCATTCCCAAAATTTAATAAAAAATATACTCAAGATAAATATTATTGGGAAAAGAACACATGAATTTTTAAAATAAATCATTGAATGAATAATAATAATAAATTAAATACCTGATAATTTATAAAATTCAATGATTGAACAATTTAAGGGAAATTTCATTTCAATAAATTAATAAATTTATTCAAAATTAACATTATCTAATTAACATATATTCTAAACTATTGTAATTTAATTCTCTCTCATATTCATTCAATAACAATAACATTGAAATATAAAACATCTCATCATTGTTATACTATGATAATCATTTATCTTATATAATAAAGATACTACAAAAATGGTCTAATTATGGGCATCAAAATTCAAGTGTAATGATCAAAAAAATAAAAAAAGGTGGTAAATCATAATTAATTTAATAATATACTATAATTTCCAATAATTAAAATTTCTTCTACTTCATTCTATATGAGGTCTTTTTATGAAAACATTATCATGGACCTATAAAAAAGATTACACATCAGAGTAAAAGGATTGTGATATTAATAATCAAAAATAATTCGGGAGTTAGTCTACATAATATTATATTCTTATAAATAATTTCTAATAATGAAATTTAAATCTATTTCCGAGAAGGAAATAATCAAAATAAATATAATCCTTTGATTCATCCCCTAAGTGGGATTGGGTTTTTACTGCCTCGATCTGGATAGTATTAACTATCATCCAAAGATAGATGGTGGGGGGGATTTCTTTTATTATACCTCAAAAACTTCATCTATCATACATGAACTGTTTATTCATAATTACAGATTACTATATAAGAAACGTATACTAAATTCACTTAGATGGAAATGAGATATAACATTCCTCGATGAGGGCATGAAGAGCTATGAGTTCTCTTAAAAGTTGGTTTTCACTTGTATAACCTCTATGACATTGTATAGTTCTTTATCATGGTATTTTTCTTCTAGGGTACAATTAAAGTGAATATTTAATTAAATTTTATTAATATATGGGATCATGAAGAATCCATATCAAAAAAAATTTGTACAACATTAGAAAAATGTGTCATTAATTTCTTAGGAATAGAAACATCATTCTCCTCATAGACATCTTCTAATAATTGTTCTCCATATTCATGGAACTCCATATGTTCCTCATCTGGTGTACATATGTTTTTCTTCATATTATTCAATGAAAAATAAATATATTTCCAAATAATAAAACATTAAAATATGGGGAGGTGATACTCCATACATTTTAAATAAAATTAGATGGAATTAAATGACATTTGGTGGAGTAGTAAGTCAAGATACAACATTTTTCCTTCAATTTACCACACTTGGGTCATTTATTCATTTTCAAATTCTAGATATTCGTAAAATTGTGTTTATTCATTTGCCTTTTTTTGGATATAATGATAATATTTCACAATATATTAAGTCCATAATTCAACTTGATCTTTTTTATATCTAGTACACACATCAGCAAGAATATCTTATTTATCAAAAATTCAAATAGTTGATTGTTGTAGGTTGGCATATAGATCATGACATGGAAGTCTATTTGATGCTCTTCATGTAAGGCCTCAAAGCCATAGAATTATTCAAAAAAAATCATGGATCTAATGGTTCATTTTTATTAGCTTTTAATATTTGATAACCTGGTTTTATTTGATCTGGCATTCCCAATGGTTCATGATGTGATATACCTATCTCTTGGCTGTTAAATTTGTATCTAGACTATTCCATAATATGACCAACCCTTTTTAAGTTTTTAAAGATCGGATTAATTTCTATATTTTGAAATTGAGTATAAATTTAATTGTTTCTTTTGGATGATCAAGAGTATAAAAATGGTCTTCATCTATTTGAATATGACATCATAAAATTTTTCTAAAAAGTCAATTTCCCATGAAAAATGGTATTTACCCAAGGACATGAGTTTGGGGTAATTCTAATTCATTCAAGATTCCAATGAATATATGATATTTAGAATTTAATTAATTTATTATTAAATTAATCACACATGTTTATTCGGTGATATATTTTTAATGGAGCATCAGATATAATGTTTATATTTGTGATTAAGTTTATAGGGGGGTTAGTCAAGGAACAAACTCATGTTAGGTGTTGGAGTTTGGGCTAGACCCTTTTTTCTTTTTCATATCCTTTTTTTACTTTTCAATGTCCAATTTCATTCATCATTTCCCCATAGATTCTTACGTAATCCCCATAGATATTTCATTAACTAGGACTAAGGAAGTATAGGTAGATGGGAGAGAAATAGTAATGGAGGAAAAGAGGTGCATAAATGGATCTCGAGAGTTTTCAGATCATCATAGGAAAGTGGTTTAATGTGAATATGAGTGGTGCTTCTTCAGATTCTACAAAAATGCTTTAATATTTTTGAGATTATACAATAAATACCATTATATTTAGTACATTCTAGTTTTAGAACCCTTTTATGACTGATAAGGACCCATGGTGGGTTGACCTATATTTTTTTTTGGTGAAAATGGGTTTTCTAGGTGTTTGTATGGATTCCCATTTTGAAATACAGATTACACTATGTGTAGTTTAATAATAGACACCATGTGTTCATCCCTTGTTGAGAAGATAAATCTATATATATACATACATTGTACAAGTATTACAAACTATATATATTATTTCATGGCCATATATTAAAGAACCTATCTAGATGGACCATATAAGATCACTTGGTCAGGTATAATACAAGAACAAACCCCCGTTTGGGATACATTCAATGTAAAAGTTTGTATCGATGATAAAAATGTGGTTATGAAATGAGAGTTACACAGAAAGATACCCTATGTATGGTACACAACATATAAAGGTTATACATGTAGTTTACCTGGGATTTACATGCCAGGATAGGCTAGATTACATGCACAAGTGTTTTATTGAAGGTACACATCATGTACTTGGATATGAATTTCATGTAATTCATCATTGCTACCATTTTAGGATTTTTAGGGTTTTATGAAATGTATTAACAATTGGATGTAGGAGTATTCCATTTTTTGCATTGTTTTATTTATATCATTTTATTTTAAAGCTTGTGGTTTTTTTAGGACTCCCAAATAGAGGTTTGGGGTGAAAGAGATATAATGGAGAGCGTATTCCTCCAATCATTGGATTTGGTTAACTCTTAGGATTGATAAATATTTTTTGGGTGTTCGAACCAACCTAGAGTTAGACCATGAACTGATATGGGAAATGATCAATCTCCCATGACTGATGTATACATAGATTTTTCCCTTGTAGGTGTCTCCCTGTTGAGATGTTCTCTCATTGGATATTATTTAATGTGTTTAGTTGTTTCTATGGATCCCATATAGGCTTCCTCTATGTATGTTTTAACGTAGAGGATCTTATATAGGATTTATATTTTGGCATGATCTTTCAAAAAATTATATGTATGATTCCTCCCCTCTTTTATTTTACAGTTTCAGATGGTCCCATGTGGGATTAAATTATTTACGTCATTATTTAGAGGATACTAAGAGGGATTCCTTCTCTTCTGTTAGACTTTAAGGATCCTAATAAGGATACCTCTTCAGTGTTTGGACGAGAGGGATAATATGGGTACCCTGATTTCTAACATACCCCAAGCTAGTGCATTATGGATGTTGGGTAGAGATGGTAGTGACTATAATGTTACATCCTATACAAACCATGTTATCCATGGGGAACTGAAAGAAGTACTTATTTTAGTTATTTTTCCATCCTCACTCTTTTATTATTCATTCACTTTATTACAATTTATGTGGTTTTGATTTATAGTTATACTTACAAGTACATGGTAGATGAGCATGAGGCATTGAGATTTATGATACGGATTCCCAAAGTTAATTCATGGTATCTCGATTCTATGAAGTTTATATTGACTATTACTGTAACGACCCAAAATTTTGAATAAATCATGTTTCCTAATTTTATGTGTTATTTTATTTTTATACTCAAAAAAATGTTTCATTTGATAACATGAGTATAATTAAAATGAGACCATTGGGTTTTGAATGTTATATGACCATTGGTCAATATGACCCCTGGAAACTAAACGTTTTGATTATTGTCCCTAAATACAAGTAATCTTGGTTAATTATTATAGAAAAAGATTCAATGGCCTTCCTTAGTAGTCTTGGACCGATTGAAGCCCATCTAACAGAACTTGGGAAGGAGGTAGAACCACTGGGCTTTGCTCTGGACCAAACCCAAGTCGAACATCATCGTGTGAAGCTAGAACGGAATCCCCTTTACGAGAAGTTCAAACTGATAGAAATTACTACTCATGCGATGTTAGCCAAGCCTCCATCAGATTCTCTCACCTTAGCACACCTTACACTTAGGTCCTATGCTGGTCTGATAAGGGGCTATGTAAGGAGACCGTAACTGCCTTGTGTAATCCTTTATTTTAAATAAAAATTGGGATTTCTTCTTATGATGAAGTTTATGAATTTTCAAATGACTGAATAAATATAGTATCAATATTTTTGATGAATTTTAGAAAAAGATTATTTTAAAAATGTTTATGTAAACCTTAAATAATTAAAAATGTGTAATGATATTCAAAAACTGGTCTTCCACAATTATGTTCAGTACGAAATTTAGAGTCTAATAAGATCAACATAATTTTTGATGAATAGTAAATTTTGAATAGTGATTTTATGATTAGAATTAGCAATGTGTCCAAGTGGATTAGTAATCTCACTTAAAAAAAGTATTAATATAATCTAGGCACCTTGATTAAGTAATGTGATTCAATAAAATGGTCAAATAACGATTTCATAAATTATTATTCAAGTATTAGTATTTCGAGTGAATAGTGTTTTTTAATTAAAAATTAAATTAAAAATATTTAAAAAAATATTTTTATAAAATGGATTTCATTTTTGAACTCAGAGCACCGATATTATGTTATGGTAATTTTTGGGTTTTTTTCTGAAAAAATGAAATTTGGGTGATTAGTGTATTTATTTAAAAAATAAATTAAAAATATTTAGAAAATTATTTTTATAAAATGGAGTTCATTTTTGAAATCAGAGCATTGATATTTGGTTAAGGTGAAATTTTGGGATCTTTCTGAGAAAGTTGAATTTTCAATGAATAGTAAAAATACAGTTTTAGGGTTTCAGTATGTTTATTGACATCATAACTGTGTCCTGATGATATCATGAGATATTTTAAGGGATGGTAGACCAAAGGTGATGAATTATTGTGTGGGGGGCCCATGTGGCCAAATTTCATGGGAAATATCTTGGGAGAGCACATGGTTTTGAGAAAACCACTTTTGAGGTGTCCCATGGCCATTAATGCCTTGTCCCCTCACTTTCCCTATAAATACCAATCCATCCTCTCATCCATTTCGACTCCCCACTCTCCCCCAACAAATTTATGGTCTCATTACCTCCCAAGGATTCCTCCCAAGGTGCACAGAAGCCCTCAAGGTCCCAACATTTGAGTTTTAAGAGTTACGTTTTAAGGTAAGGGATCCGATCTGTCTCTTTCTTTTCAAGAAATCTCTTTTATGTAATTTATTTTATGCTACATGTTCTTATGTTAAAGGGTGTCCTTTTATACTCCTATTAATTCCCTTTTCATGTTCATATAATTAGAGATCCCATATTGCTCTCATTATTTCGTTTTATGATGTTTTAAGTGGCGATGTTAGGCTGCCGAAATTTTTATAACGGATTCTTTCTCCCTTCTCATTTTTCAAGATCTATTTTCATGTAATGTCATTCAAGTTCATTTTTATTATGTTGGGGTATGATCTATATATCTATCATACAGGTCTTTTATGATTATATTATGAGAGACCCCATTTGATCTCTTCAATTCATTATTTTGAAGTTTTAAGTGGCACCGTTAGGCTGCCGAATTTTTAAGTGGTTCTTTCACCCTTCACGTTTTGAAGTTATACTTTCATGTAATGTCTTTGAATTTCCTTTATATTATGTTGGGTTATGATCTCAATATAAATCATACTGATATTTTATGATCATATGATGAGATACCCCATTTGATCTCTTCAATTCTGTATTTTGAAGTTTTAAGTGGCGACGTTAGGCTGGCGAATTTTTAAGCGATTCGTTCACCTTTCTCATTTTTCAAAGTTCTACTTTCATGTCAAGTATTTAAAGTTTATTTTGATTATGTTGGGGTATGATCTCTATATCTATCATAATGATCTTTTATGTTCATATTATGAGAGACCCAGTTTGATCTCGTCAATTCATTTTTGATGTTTAAGTGACGCCGTTAGGCTGCCGAATTTTCATAAGAGAAATCTTATTTTTGTCTTCCTTTCATGTTCTTCATTTCATATGGTACATCTTTCAAATCTCATTACCATGTTCATATATCCTTCATATTATGTCCCTCTACTGTTTTATGGGTCATTTATGAATGTTTGACCCATGTCCCCTCTCTTTTCAATGTTTTCTAAAACCCCAAAAAGTAGTCGTTATGCTGCAGAATTTTCGTCTCAAAATGCCTCTCTCTTTTTTCAAAATTATTTTATTTTATTAAGTGAATACTCAAAGCTCTTATTTCTACATGTGTATTCACATATATATCAATGTTTTATATTTTAAATTCTGGGATTTACATACATGAATCATGCTTTCCCTTTCCATGGGTTTAATGTGACATAAAGAACATGTCTTTAAAGCAGTTTTTAAAACGTTATGATTATGAAATGAAACCAATTTATTTTATGCTATATGGGTTTTTTATGAAATAATTTATGATGATATATGTGGCTCACATGATAATAAATACATGTCAATGGTGTTCCCAGATAGTTCTCCAATGCATGGGGTAAAGACTTAATCTCTAGAGATGACTTTTTAGACTGATACCATGGTGAATAACCTTGGTAATTTTTAATGACACCTTCGGGATGGACCTTGGTGAAACGAAATGATTGTCAATATTAAATGTTGTAGCCACATCTTCAAGTTATGAAAAATGTTATTTTTATTATGATATATCTCATGATTTCTTTATCATGCCTTAATGTTCTTTTCATGACCTTATTGAAGTATCTCAAGTTCACATGTAATATGTTTCTCTTGTTTCCCTTACTAGCCCTTCTGCTCACCCCTTCTTTTGATGTATGTCCCCAGGTTATGAGATGTAGTAATGAACCTAGGAAGAATAGGAGGATAAGCCTTTCAAGTTTTTAAGAAGTATGTTTTGTGTTTTCATGTTTTAAGTTCCTGGTTTCCAAGACACTAAACCTTAAAGCTCCACAGTTTTGTAAAATGTAATGAAAGTTTATGTGATAAAAAGGCGGGATGCTATAGTTGGTATCAGAGGATGGTTTAGTTATTTGTGGAAATTAGGATATGAAAACTCTAGGAAGAACCCTATAGAAAATTTTAAATATAGGAAATCTTCATGGTATTTTGGTGAGTATTGAGTAAGAGGTTTCCAACCAAATACATCCCTGTCTGGATACGTGCAGGTAGAGGTCGCTCTGGCATAGATGTACATAGAGGTAAAACCTGAAAAAACCACTTTGAGCTAGACTCAAATGGGAACGGGTACACGACAACGGGCCTTGCTGCACTCTTGGTTACGACACTCTTGGGGGATATGCTTTGGTAAATTCAAAAGCTTAGTATGAACCATTATTAAAGGAACAAGGATAAAACAAAATAAATATTCACATAAGAATATATGATCATGGATAACCTAGATTGGAACCTAGGGGATCACAAGTTAGGATATACTTTTATTCTACATGTTTATCCTTTTATTCTTAAAGTTTCCTTTTCATGATTATTAGCTAAGTATTTACGCTCTTAATTATAGTTTCTTTTCCTAATTAATGGCGGGAAATGGAAGAACATGTCCCAAAAACCAATGTGATAGGAAATGCGACGATTGCCGTATTAATATGAAAGCGATGATTAGGGGATTAAAAGATGATTATTATTTTGGAAGACTTTCACTATTTTGGGGACCCTATATGATCAAGGTAAATAGATTACTATGGTATTTTCATTGAGGAGTAGGGTTGACTTATATTTTGAAGAATCGATGAATTTAAGGTGGACTTATAGTAATTTAGGTTACTTATGGGAATGAATAACCTATCTTGGGTAAAATATTTTTAGGTTAGCTACTTTTGTTATAAGATGATAGGAGTGGTTGATGTGTTTTGGAGATGAACAATGAAGTTTATTTTGGAAGAGTATGTTTTCAAATCCATCTTGTATTTGGGTTTCAATCTTAATTTGGTTTATTTTGAGGAATTTTAAGGACCGTTATTTATGGAATGGTCTATGATGAACTTTGGGTAGTACCATAAAACATTGAAGATTTAAAATTTGTTTCCATTCCTATGTGATTATTTCTTTTTAAAGAGTTGTTTTACCTTACCCTTTCTGTTTTGGGGATAATGTTTAAAGACAGAAGAAATATATAGATAATCTTTTGTGGATTATGTGATTCTCTAGAAAATGATTCTTGTGTTTTGATGAGACCAAGTAGTTTTGAATTCTCGTAGTTAGGAGAAAAGATTAGTTTTGGGTAGAAACTTATTAAAGGATGAAACTTTACATGAAGATAGGTATATTTTCTTATGTTTTTGTTTTATGTTGTAAATGAATTCCTTAAAATTATGAAAAAGAATGTAAAACAAAAATGTTGTTGGTTTAAGTTTCCTACTAGTTAATCAAAGACCATTTATACACATCATAAGTTTGGGATCTTCTTATGGTTAACTTTCTCCTAATCATGTTTTCTATCACTCTCCCTCAGAACTTGACCCTTTTTTTTCTCCACCATGTCCATGTTTTCCTACATGGATTCCTAGTGTGGGCTAACTCGGGTGACCATTGTACTTCCCTTTTTTCTCATTTAAAGTAATAGTTTTACTGACTTCTTTTCTGATGTGGGACTTTCAATGAAATTTCAAAACCCAATTTTAAAAATTGCGAGGGCGCAATTTCTTAATGGGGGAAGATTGTAACGACCCGAAATTTTGAATAAATCTTGTTTCCTAATTTTATGTGTTATTTTATTTTTATACTCAACAAAAATGATTCATTTGATAACATGAGTATAATTAAAATGAGACCATTGGGTTTTGACTTTTATATGGCCATTGGTCAATATGACCCCGGGAAACTAAACATTTTTTATTATTTTCTCTAAATACAAGTAATTTTGATTAATTATTATAGAAAGAAGATTCGATGGCCTCAACCAGTAGTCTTGTACCAATCGAAGCCCATCTAACTGAATTTGGGAAGGATGTAGCACCACTGGGCTTTGCTCTTGACCAAACCCAAGCTGAACTTCATCGTGTGAAGCTAGAATGGAATCACCTTTACGAGAACTTCAAATTGATAGAAATTATTACTCGTGCGATGTTAGCCGAGCCTCCCTCAGATTCTCTCACATTATCACACCTTACACATTGGTCATATGCTAGTGTGATAAGGGTCTATGTAAGGAGACCGTAACTGCCTTGTGTAATCCTTTGTTTTAAATAAATATTGGGATTTCTTCTTATGATGAAGTTTATGAATTTGCAAATGACCGGATAAATATAGTATCCATGTTTTTGATGAATTTTAGAAAAAGGATATTTTAAAAAAATTTATGTAAACCTTAAATAATTAAAAATGTGTAATGATAATCAAAAAGTGCTCTTGTACGATTATGTTCAATACGAAATGTAGAGTCTAATAAGATCAACTTAATTTTTGATGAATATTAAATTATGAATAGTGATTTTTTGATTAGGATTAGTAATGTGTCCAAATGGATTAGTAATCTCACTTAAAGAAAGTATTAATATAATCTAGGCACCTTGATTAAGTAATGTGATTCAATAAAATGGATAAATAACGATTTCATAAATTATTATTCAAGTATTAGATTTTCAAGTGAATAGTGTTTTTAATTAAAAATTAAATTAAAAATATTTAAAAAAAAAAATTTATAAAATGGATTTCATTTTTGAACTCAGAGCACCTATATTATGTTATGGTAATTTGTGGGGTTTTTTCTGAAAAAATGGATTTTCGGTGAATAGTGTATTTATTTAAAAAATAAATTAAAAATATTTAGAAAATTATTTTTATAAAATAGAGTTCATTTTTGAAATCCGAGCATTTATATTTGGTTAAGGTGAAATTTTAGGATTTTTCTTGAGAGAGTTGAATTTTCAGTGAATAGTAAAAATACAGTTTTAGGGTTTCAGAATGTTTAATGACATCATAATTGTGTCCTGATGATATCATGAGACATTTTAAGGGATGGTCGACCAAAGGTGATGAATTATTGTATGGGGGACCCATGTGGCCTAACTTCATGAGAAATATCTTGGGAGAGCACATGGTTTTGAGAAAAACACTTTTGAGGTGTCCCTTGGCCATTAATGCCTTGTCCCCTCACTTTCCCTATAAATACCAAGCCATCCTTTCATCCATTTCGACTCCCCACTCTCCCCAAACTATGTTCTGGTCTCATTACCTCCCAAGGAGTACTCGCAAGGTGCCCTCAATCCCTCAAGGTCCCAACCTTTGAGTTTTAAGAGTTACCTTTTAAGGTAAGGGATCTGATCTCTCTCTTTCTTTTCAAGAAATCTCCTTTATGTAATTTCTTTTATGCTCCATGTTCTTATGTTAAAGGGTGTTCTCTTATACTCCTCTTACTTCCCTTTTCATGTTCATATAATGATAGATCCCATCTTACTCTCATTATTTCGTTTTATGATGTTTTAAGTGGTGTCGTTAGGCTGTCGAAATTTTTATAACGGATTCTTTCTCCCTTCTCATTTTTCAAGATCTATTTTCATGTAAAGTATTTAAAGTTCCTTTTTATTATGTTGGGGTATGATATCTATATCTATCATACTGGTATTTTATTATCATATTATGAGGTACCCCATTTGATCTCTTCAATTCAGTATTTTGAAGTTTTAAGTGGCGCCGTTAGGCTGCCGAATTTTTAAGTGGTTCTTTCACCCTTCACGTTTTCAAGTTCTACTTTCATGTCAAGTCTTTCAAGTTCATTTTCATTATGTTGGGTAATTATATCTATATCTATAATACTGATATTTTATGATCATATGATGAGAGACCCCATTTGATCTCTTCAATTCACTATTTTGAAGTTTTAATTGGCGTCGTTAGGCTGGTGAATTTTTAAGGGATTCAGTCACCATTCTCATTTTTCAAAGTTCTACTTTCATGTCAAGTATTTAAAGTTCCTTTTGATTATATTGGGGTATGATCTCTATATCTATCATACTGATCTTTTATTTTCATTTTATGAGAGACCCTGTTTGATCTCTCCTATTCATTTTTGAAGTTTAAGTGACGCCGTTAGGCTGCCGAATTTTCATAAGAGAAATTTTATTTTTGTCTTCCTTTCATGTTTTTAATTTCATATGGTAAATCTTTCAAATTTCATTACCATGTTCATATATCCTTCATATTCTGTCCCTCACCTGTTTTATGGGTCATTTATGAATGTTTTCTCCATTTCCCCTCTCTTTTCAATGTTTTCTAAAACCCCAAAAAGTAGTCGTTATGCTGCAGAATTTTCGTCTCAAAATGCCTCTCTCTTTTTTCAAAATTATTTTATGTTATTAAGTGAATAATCAAATCTCTTATTTCTACATGGGTATTCACATATATATCAAAGTGTTATATTTAAAATTCTGGGATTTACATACATGAAACCCGCTTTCCCTTTCCATGGGTTTGAAGTGACATAAAGATCATGTCTTTAATGTAGTTTTTAAAACGTTATGATTATGAAATGAAACCTATTTATTTAATGCTATATGGGTTGTTTATGAAATAATTTATGATGATATATGTGGCTCACATGATAATGAAGACATTTCAAGGGTGCGCCCAGATAGCGCTCCAATGCATTGGGTAAAGACTTAATCTCTAGATATGACTTTTTAGACTGATACCTTGGTGAATAACCTTGGTAATTTTTAATGACAACTTGGGGATGGACCTTGGTGAAAAGAAATGATTTTCAATATTAAATGTTGTAGCCGCATCTTCAAGTTATGAAAAATGTTATTTTTATTATGATATATCTCATGATTTCTTTCTCATGCCTTAAAGTTTTTTTCATGACCTTATTGAAGTATCTCAAGTTCACATGTAAAATGTTTCTCTTGTTTCCCTTACTGGGCCATCTCCTCACCCCTTCTTTTGATGTATGTCCCCAGGTTTTGAGATGCAGTAATAAACCTAGGATGAACAGGAGGAGAAGCCTTTCAATTGTTTAAGAAGTATGTTTTATGTTTTCATGTTTTAAGTTCCTGGTTTCCAAGACACTAAACCTTAAAGATCCTCAGTTTTATAAAATGTAATGAAATTTTATGTGATAAAAAGGTGGGATGCTATAATTACATTATTGTGATAATCCAAGTTACCACCTAGTATCCAAAATATGATACCTTGAATGATACATTGATTCCAAACATTTAATTCCTTTGATAGGAAAATAGGATAGTAGAAAATAAATTCTACATTAAGAGATTAAAGGATTCATGATATGTAATTCCTTGGAATGTCTCCTAATCTATATGAAATTATATGAATAATTGAGAGATACTTTGATTCATGATATAGAAATCCTTCTACTTTCTCACAGGTAAGATAAAATTTGTGGACATGGCTTTCCATATTGGACAGGGTGCTCTATGGTTATTTTTGAGACATTTTAACGTGTTAATGATGTTATCCATGAGTGATGGATATGATTTTCCTCAAGGATGGTATGGATACACCATTACAACATTTTATGTTATTCTATGAGTGATATACATATTTCATTGTAGGAATTCATTTGATGGACTCATAATAGAAATGGATTATATACGCATTAGGTGATACTTATATTCCCATGTGGGAATTCCTAGTATGGACTCATAGGGAAAATAGATTATATACACTTTGAGTGATACTTGGATTTCTATGTAGGAATGCCTTGGATAGAATCATATATAAAATGATATTATTTTATTCATGATTATAATTATAAATAGAGGATTTTTCTATATATCTCAGGTTCAATTTTTATTTATATAAATTATATGTTCCTTATTTTTAGGATTTATAGTTTTTACATTTAATCCCTCAATATTGTGATGGGGGCCTATACTGATGAACCCATGGCTAGGACATAAATCTACATTTGTTGATGTAGGTTTCTCAGGGAAATTATCAACATTGGATAAAGAATGTATTGTTGATCTGTATTATGGACACAATTATCAAATTAATTATACAGGGCTTGAGTTGTATGTCTAGAAATCCTACAATTTCATACACGGAAATTAAGGTATTTTAAAGAAAAATCAATATTATTTATAGATTCATTGATCAAAACTTTCATTATAATGGGAAAATTAGGATCATCAATCACTTATAAATAATAATAAATAGAAAATATTAAAATCATTATTTTTAATACACTTAAAATCTCTACGGTTTCCTTAGTACATATATTCACCTGAGGATACACATAGATGAAATGGGTGAGCAAAAAGTTGCGTAATAGAATGATTAAGGGACATGAATCAATATAACATGGTTTATAATAATAATTATAATCATATAGATACAATAGGATCACCATCAGTATCATTTGGGAAATATTTTATAAATTTTTTGAATGTGTAAATATAAAAAAATGATACATTATGTCGTAGTGGTAAAATACAACTCATAGTTGTGAAACAATATATCATCATGTTCATGCATAACATAGATTCATAATCATAATATCATAATTATAAAAAAAAATATAGAATCATGTTCATGAATTATACATAGTATCTCATGAGGTATATCACATTACCCATGTCATAGGAGAGATAAATAATTCTTATCCCACACGTCACAACATAATATTCACTTAATCTGGCATTCCACATAAAATGTATAATAGTAATATTTAGGAAAAATATAAGGGAATGGAATGGGTTTCAAAATAGTATCATAAAGATTGATTTAATTAATAATATTTGGGATTCTAAATGAATAATAGAAATCGTATTTTTCATAACTGTCATCAATATTTTAGTGAATAAGGAATTACATTAGAGGATTAAAAGAAGGGTTTTGAAAAGAAAATACATTTTTTAATATAATTTTATGTTGTGTAAAAATAATGTTGGTGGTATGAATATAACATAAATGAAAATTAAATAATAGTTAAATTATAATTATGGTATACTATAGGAATATATTAACTGAAAATTTTGAGAAATATGGATAACATTATGAAAATTAGTTGGGTTTGAGAACCCCCTTTCCTAAAATATCATATCATTTATTCTATTTATCACCTCTTGAATAATAAAAATAGATTTATTTAAGAAATTATGGAGAAGTTAATTATTTTCCTTTTGACCACTATTTTTTCAGTAAAAAACTTGGTTATATTTCATAATTTCATTGGTAACGGGGTAGTCATTTTCTAATCATGTTTTCTAAAAAAATCATATTTTTATTTGATTTCACTAATTTGTTCTAAGTCATTTATTCAAAAGTGTAATAAATTCTAGAAGCATAAAATACATCTATTTATACATTTATATATCATATAATATTTATTTTAACCAATAATAGGTTTTTTGATAATAAAATGATTATAATTGTCCTCATTAGTGATTAAATGGTCATAGACAAAACATTATCCTATGAGTGGGAAATTGAATATTGGAAATTTGGTATTTCATAATTATGATACTTCAAGTAGGATAAAATTATTAATATAATGTAAAATAATACCTAATTAATTTAATAATAATAATTTTTTGAACAGATTTGGGAAAAATAGAATAATTTAAAAATATCATATTTGATAGAAACCTTCCCTTTCATTGGTGTAGCTTCTCAAATATGACACTGAAACTCCCTTTATGCTTGGAGTGCATTTACGTCATAATGACTTTGGGTATTAATAAGGGCTTGAAAGGCAGGAGATTGGTGGAAATTTATCTTCTGATATGAATTATGAATGGTTTTACAAGGGGAGTGAGTGGGTTTATTAATACATGATGAGATGGGTATTTTTAGGATAAAATATTACATTTAATATACACCAAGAAATAAAGAATTTATAAAAATTTAAATCATATATAAATATAATTCAATGTTTTTTGGAATTTAAACCCATCTATAATTATAATTCTCTATGTTTATTCAAAAATAATGTGGAAAGCGGAGAAAATATTTATTTTAAGGGAACAACTTCTACATTAAGTGATGGAAATTTTTTTTTATGGTTGTAAACTAAATTTATTCTATTTTTATGACTAAATTATGATATTACATTTTTTTTACTGAACCTCAATTTATTTTAGTAATTTTTTATTATTACATTATGAATTATGTAATTTAAGATACATTGGTTATAATAGAAACAATATTTTCACTATTCACATAAACAACAATGTAACTTAGAAAATTTACAAAAAATCATCATTTAAAAATTTTGACATTCAAATTCCAAAAATGATTTTCATTTAATCAAAATAAATTTCTCACTTACGTAATTTTAATATTTAATATAAAAATTATTATTTTTTTGGAAATAAATTATATCATATTTTAATAAAAATAGTATATATATTATTTTAGTTTTTTAATAATGTTGATTATTTTATGAAGTTAAAATATTTTTATATTCCTAAATTTATCATGATAAATAATATTGAGATAAAAAAATTCAAATTTGTGTTAAAATTATTAATCAATTGTTGGGTAGTTATTCCCTATGGTCATGTTCTTATTACTAATGGGCATTTTACAATTTCAATGGTCACATTACTATTACAAATTTTACATTACCACCAATAAATGCATCTACATTCCTTTAATCATTATTCAAATCAATACATATCAAGCATATATGTTTATATTTTTTATAATGATGAATGGTTTACATATATATATTTTTTAGGAATGACTTTAGTATATTGGGGTGATCAATATTTTCCCATCGTAGTTTTATCTATTTTCCATTTTATATCCCAATTTAAAAATTGTAATTTTAATGGATTTATTCATTGTATAATTTAATGATTTAAATTAATGAAATGATGCTTCTTTTGGTTTCTCAAAAAAAAATTTGTCTTCAATACAATATACTATAATATAATACATATTCATTTCATGAAATATATATCGGTTATAATCTCTAAATTTTTACATTCTTTCCCCCTTCAAAAATATCTTCCCAAAAAATTTAACTCACATTCCCAATTGAGAGTATGTGACCTTACAGCTATTTATTTTTTTCTCTAGTTCCCATGTCATTTCATTATAATTATGTTCCCTCCACAATAATTTTACATAGTGATCTATATTATTTTAAATAATATTGCCTCAATGGCCCAATATCTTCACCTGTTTCTCCTCATACGAGACATTATTCTATAATTATACCACATCAAGATTCTGTATATGTGATGGGTCAGGTGTATACTTCATTGGGAGTGATATGTGGAAGACGTCATAAACATTAACCATATTTGGATGAAGTAAAGGTTTATAGGATACTACACTTATTTAGTTGGGGATCACAACTGGGATAATTTAACTAGGGTTATGTAACCCCTTCTTTCCAGAAACAACATGACTCTCTTCTAGGGTGATTTTCAAAAGAAATTTTTTTCTAAAACATTAATCTCCAAATACATAGGATGGTTTTCACAATATATATTTTTATAATTCTAAGAAAATATTATATATTGTATGATACCATGAACCTTCTCGATATTCTCTTTAAAAATATCAAGACAAAGTATAATTGATTTCATAAATTAACCCTAACAAGTTTGAGTTTTACATCGCATCCCAAATTGAGCATCACGTGGTTCAATTTTAAAATATCCGGGTAATTTGTTATTATATGACAATTAAACACATATGAGATATGTATCCCATCAACATTTGAATTCCATTTAACAAGATATAATCATATTCATGATCATTTGAATAGTACTTCTAGATTGGCCATTTTATTAGGGTTGATATTACATAATAACATTTAATTCAGTATTTAAATCATGTTTTAATACTCACCCTAATTTAGACATGATTATTCTATCAAAATAAGAGATGATAAATTATGTAACCTCAAACATCTGAACCACTTACATGAATTATATCATGAAAAGTAGCTCCACTTAGAAATCGTCTCGAATGGTGATGAAGTGGGAAATATTAGTGAGTTGATCCACCACAACCTTTTTCACATTGTTTCCATAAGATGTACTCGAGATACTAGTGAAAAATTCAATGGTGAAACTACCTATTTTCTACATGGGTATAAGAAATTGTTAAATCATTCCATTAGACTTCATTCACTATGAATTAATTTGATGAAAAAACCTGAAACTTGAGTTATAATATTCTTCTATCCTTCTACTTGTTTTCCGACAAAAATTGTCTTGAATATCATGGTAAATCTTGGTACTTCCATGATGGATAGAGAAGTTGATCTATGCTTATAATAAAATATATTCATAATAATCAGAGGTGATGAAGAGAGAAAAAATCTATGATCCAAATTGATTAATTTCATCATCATTATTGTGGATCTCATGTAGATTCGCTTCCATTACTACAATAACCATATTTTGTAGATCCAGAGCATCCCTATATGACACCTTGTTATTCTCATGTATATATTATTTGGAAATAAATTATGAAATATAAAATATATTACCTAATTTTATGATTTCCATATCCATGAATTTAATATCCATGAAGATAGGTTTTTTTCTTAATCTGCATCATGGAAAAAGTAGAAGGTTCTTCAATACTAACATAATAATCTTACTTGTCCACCTTTAACAGATTGTAGTGAATAGATAAATCATGGTCCATGATTATATCTAATAATACTCATTTACACATATTGTGATCCTTCTTGATTATAAATTTCATTTTGAAGACGGAGGAGTGCAGAAGGGAAAAAAAGAAACCCAAAAATTAGGTGATCTTGACCCTAAATGTAATGACCCAAAGTTTCATTAATGGAAAATCCCTCTTGATCTAGTTAAATGTTTCTTTATGAAAAATGTTTTTATAAGATGTCAACTTCTTTAAGTTTTACGTTAAGATTTGTGACCGTTACTTTTATAGCCGTTGAACAGTGATCATCTGGGTAGTTTAAATATAAGTCTTTAATGAACCAATTTTCTACTCAGACAAAGGAAGTGATGGCCTCATCCAGTAGAATTGCCCCTTACGAAGCCCATTTGTCGGAGCTCGGAAAGGAGGTGGCGTCTTTGGGCTTTTCCCTTGACCAAGCCCAAGCTGAGCTTCATCAAGTCAAGCTCGAACGTGATCGTCTACTGGAAAAATGGAAGTTGATAGAGATTACCACTCGAGCGATGTTATCCGAGCAACCCCAAGAGTCTGTCACCATCGCACACCTTACCCTTAGGTCTTATGCGTCTATTTTAAGGGGTTATGTAACAAATAAGTAGCACCATGTTCATGTACATTATTTTTTTGTATAATAATGAATATAATTTCTAGTCATTTTTGATGCATTGTAATTAGTTTTTAAAGTACAAATGATGTTTTTAGTTATTATTTAATCAAGAATTATATTTTATTAAATTAAAGGATTTTTTAATTAAATAATATTTTAATAAAATATTATTATTAATATTAAATTAATTTTTATTAAATATAAATGATCTTATAATTTTATGAATGCAATTAAAATTTTTATTAAGGTTTGAAAGCTATTTCTGTCAAAACCCGTGAATTTTTTATAAATGTCGGTTTTTATTTTAAAAGTGAAAATTCACATATTTAGAAAATTATTTAGATAAAATAAATATTATTTTTGGAATCAGGACGTCGAAATTAACCAACGGTGAATTTTTCTTAATTTTCTGAGACAGTCAAATTTTTGGGTAAAAATTAAATACCATTTAAATATATAATGTGTTTTATGACATCATAAGGACCCAATGGTGATGTAATAAAATACCATAATCCTTATGTTCGGCCAATATGTGTTTTATCAATAAAATAATGAGGTTTTGGGTTTGTTTGACTCACTTTTCAAAGCATTAATGGGGCCCTCAAGACTTATTCAACACTTTGCCTTTTTAAATTAATTTCCATGGGAGTGTGACTCACCTCCACATAAGCAACCCTAATTTTTTTATAAGTTCGGACCTTGGCCCTGTAAAATATTTTTTTCCTCTTCCCTTTTCCAGAAACCATGGGCAAATACCATGGGATGGTTTGTGGTTTGGATTATTTTAATATAAGGGGTCCCAAACCTAAATAATAAAGAATTCTCTCACCTTTCCAATATAAACCCACCCAAGCTCTCACTTCCTCCTCACCCAAAGCCCTTGAAGTTCGTCCAAACTCTGCCCTACTCTCTCTAGAATCCTCTCAAGGTGCCCCAAGCTCCCAAGAAGCCTCTCACAAGCCTATCTTTAGCCTTTGGAAGCACACTTCCAAGTAAGGGTTTTTCTTCCTTTCTCTTTTTTGTCAATCTTCTTTAAGTTTTATTTCCCTTTTTATTTCAATTATGAATGTTGGGGTATGGTTTCTCACCTCCCCCATACTGCCCTCTTATTGTTTGAATTATGGGAGAACCCTTTCTCTCTCATTAAATGCCTCCCATGTATACCCGTTACTATGCCGAAATTCCGAAAGGAACTTCTCTCTCTTCTTTTACATTCAAGCAATAATTTTGTATCATGAATCTAAATTCCTTTTCTATAGTTTGGAAATGTATATATATAATCTCCTTACTGTCCATTACATGTAAATATGATGAGGAACCCCTTTCTCTCTCATAAACCTTTTTTATGAATTCTTATGTCACGCCGTTACGTTGCCGAAATCGCACCGATTTTCTAAGCCAATGTCTTTGTGTAGTGAATACCATGCCCATTTATCCATCAAGGGTATTCACCTTTATGCACATTTACATATTGATTATAAAGTTTCATGTATGAATTCCACTTTCCTTTATCGTGGAAGAAATGATTATGTTTTATGAATCCATGTTTTATGATCCATGTGGCACACTTATGCATGAAATGAAATGTTTAAGAAGGGTGCGCCCTTTATAGCGCTCCAATGCATTGGGTAAAGTATAGTATCATGATACGTCATGTGCAATGAGTGTTGACTCATGTTAATTCAAGTGCAACGAGGGTTTACTCGTGCTTCAAGTGCAATGAGGGTTTACTCATGCTCCATGTGCAATGAGCCTTGGCTCATGCTAATTCAATGTTAAGTGTTGTTGCCACATTTCCATGTTATGATTATCATGCTTTATCATGCCTTTATGTTCATGTCTCTCTTATGCTCTATTGATATGCCTATTGCCTAACATGTATTGTACTCCTCATGTTATTCATTGTGTACTCCCTTACTGGGCTTTATAGCTCACCCTTTTCTTATGCATGTCCTCAGGTTATCCCATGCAATGCTAAGTACGAAGGAATGTAGTGGTCATGTAAAGGAAGTTTTCAATAAGGATGTTGTATTTCATGTTTAAAGTTTTTATGTAATGATCCTAAGCCCCAAAGACACTAAACCTCTCGATCTTCTTTGTTGTATCAAATGAAGTTTTACGTAATAAAGCATGTTTAAGTTGTAATAAAAAGCAGGGTTGTCATAGTTGGTATCAGAGGATAGGTTTAGTTATTTTTGGGATTAGGAAACCCTAGTAAAGCCTTAGATACAAGACTAATCATTATAAAAACATCCCTAAGTTTTGGTAAATACTAAGTAAGTGGTTTATCAAACATATACATCCCTGTCTGGATACGAGCAGGTAGAGGCGGCTCTGGCACAGATGTATCCTAGGGGTAAAACCCGAAAACACCGCTTTGAGCTAGACTCGAACGGGAACTGGTGCACGACAACGGGCCTTGCTGCACTCTTGGTTACGACACTCCCGGGGGATATGTTTTGATAAATTCACAATCTTAGTATGAACCCTTATTAAGGGAAAAAATGCCCCTAAGAATATATGTTAGAAGGAAGATCATGAAAAGCCTGGATTGAATCCTATAGACTCATGAGTTAAAGAGAATAATGTTTATTTATAAGTCATCAACTTTTGTCTTTGGATGACCCTTTATGTGTTATCCCTAACTTTCCTTTTATTCCAGCCAATGGCCGGTAATAGGAGAACTCGGGCTAACAACCGTTGTGAAGATCAGTGTGATGATTGTACTTATGAGATGCCCAATCCAATGGGAGCGGGAATCGCGAACTTTGTCACGCTTATCTCTCAGCTAACTCAAGTTTTGAATAGAAACACTGGTCAAGAGGAACGTTCAACCCCCCCTAAGAAAGAACATGTCTCTATTGAAAGCTTCATGAGACAAAGGCCTCCTACTTTTAGTGGATCATCTGATCCCACGATTGCTGAACAATGGATCAACTCCATTGAAAAGATATTCTCCATCCTCCAATGCTCTGAAAAAGAGAAGGTTCTCCTGGCGGCTTATCGTATGGAGGGTGAAGCTGATCAATGGTGGAAATTGATCAAAAATACGAAGCCTGAGGAGGAGATCGAGGCTTTGGAATGGAAGGTATTCCGGAAGATGTTTTTCGATAAATATTTTCCACGCACCCTCCGTCTTAAGATGGAAAGGGACTTCCTTTCCCTCAAGCAGAAAGATGAGGAATCTGTGGGAGCGTACGAGGCAAACTTCACAAGGCTTGCACGATACGCTTCCGGCGTTGTCGTTACCCCCGAATGCAAGGTTGACCGCTTCTTTGGTGGGTTAAAGCCTAGCTTGCGGAAAGCATTAGCGATCCGTGACTTCGACAGCTATGAGGAAATTGTCCGATGTTCCCTCAAGGTTGAAATGGAGATCGTAGAATCACAGGGGTATCATGGGGACAAGAAGCGGAAGGTGGACTTCAATGCTAGTAGTCCGATGGATAAATCCAACGGTGCTAAGAAATTCCAGCACCCCACTTGCCAAAAGTGTGGAAAGAAGCACCCTGGAAATTGCCTTAGGGGGACAAGAAAATGCTTCAAGTGTGGAAGAGAAGGGCACCTAGCTGTTAACTGTCAGCAAGAAGGACCCGCGGCTGCGACGGAGGGGAGGAACGCTCCGTTCGAACCTCAACGTGTTGTTCAATGCTTCAAATGCAAAGAACCGGGTCATTTTGCGAATCAGTGCCCTAATCCAAGGGTTATCGGAGGCAATCAACAACCTCCAAGACAGCAAGGAAGAGCTTTTTCCATCACTTCTGCCGAAGTGAACCCCAACAACGAAGTGGTGACAGGTACGCTAGTTATTCATTCAATAATAGCGAACGTACTTTTTGATTCAGGTTCTACGCATTCTTTTATATCTCAAAAGTTTAGTAGAACAATCCCTGCACCACCACAAATCCTGGAAGTAAAGATGTCAGTGAGTACGGAAAATGGGGAAATCATTGCATCCCATGAGTATAAGTCCTCCCCTGTTATAATATGTGGATTGAATTTCCCGGCAAACCTCGTCATACTCCCTTTGGTGGAATTTGATGCAATTCTTGTCATGGATTGGCTTTCCTTATATAGAGCCAACATAAATTGTCGGGAGAGGGAAATCACACTCCATATGGAGAATCGACCCCCGGTTCTTTACAAGTGTCAGGAGGAAGATGAATCTCCTTTAGCTCCATCATCTCAAGCATGGATATTACTGCCTTATGAGCACGCATATCTGGCTCAGATAATTGAGTCCAAGGAAGAAACCACCCTTGAAGAAATGCCTATTGTGAGGGAATTCGCTGAAGTATTTCCCGAGGAACTTCCTGGTCTTCCTCCAAGAAGAGATGTTGAGTTCTCAATTGAACTTATACCTAGGGCGCTACCAATATCCAAGACTCCATATAGAATGGCTATGGTTGAGCTTGAAGAATTGAAGAAACAACTACAGGAGAATCTGGATAAAGGGTTTATACGCCCAAGTGCATCACCATGGGGTGCACCAGTCCTCTTCGTCAAGAAGAAGGATGGGTCAATGCGGCTTTGCATCGATTATCGTGAACTTAACAAAATCACGATAAAGAACAAGTATCCTCTCCCACGAATCGATGACTTGTTTGATCAGCTGCGTGGAGCACAATACTTCTCCAAGGTCAACTTGCGGTCGGGATATTATCAAGTAAGGGTGAAGAAGGAAGATATCCCCAAGACTGCTTTTCGTACAAGGTACGGGCACTATGAATTCATAGTAATGCCTTTTGGACTTTACAATGCTCCAGCAATATTCATGGACTTGATGAATAGAGTCTTTAAAGATTACCTAGATAAATTTGTGGTAGTCTTTATAGATGATATTCTAATATACTCCAAAACCAAGGAGGACCATGAGGAGCATTTAAGAACTGTACTGGAGACTTTGCGCAAGGAGAAGCTCTATGCCAAGTACATCAAGTGTGAGTTCTGGTTGAAGGAGGTCTCATTCTTGGGCCATATCATCACAAGCAATGGGATATCTGTGGACCCCTCCAAAACAGATGCAATTGAGGGATGGCCGAGGCCAACATCAGTAACTGATATCCGTAGCTTCTTGGGGTTAGCTGGATATTATCGACGATTTGTGAGAAACTTCTCACGATTGTCCAACCCTCTTACCAAGCTAACTCGAAAGGGAGTAAAGTTTGCTTGGAGTTATGAATGCGAAGAAAGCTTCAAGGAGTTGAAAAGGAGGCTTATCACTGCACCTGTGCTCACTTTACCCACAAGTGGGGAGCTTTTTGTGGTATTCAGTGATGCTTCGAAGAAGGGCTTAGGATGTGTGCTGATGCAGAATGATAAAGTGATATCCTATGCCTCAATACAGTTGAAAATCCATGAGCGAAACTATCCAACGCATGATCTGGAGTTGGCGGCGGTGATCTTTGCCTTGAAAATCTGGCGGCATTATCTCTATGGAGAGAAATGTGAGATATATACTGACCACAAGAGTCTTAAATATATATTCACACAGAAAGAGCTTAATATGCGCCAGAGAAGATGGATAGAGCTCATAAAGGATTATGACTGTTCAATACATTACCACCCTGGGAAGGCGAACAAGGTAGCGGATGCCCTAAGTAGAAAGGATCCAGCAATTCTATCAATGATGAGAATTGGGAAGGATCCAATCTTCTTAGACTTGATGAAGATGGACGTGGGAATCATAAAGAAGGGAACATCATCAATCCATTCACAAATGATTGCTCAACCATCTCTTTTGGAAAGGTTAAAGGATGCTCAAAAGGATGATGCGAGAATCCAAGAAAAAGTGGAAGCTATCAAAAAGGGAAAATCCTCAGAGTTTAATGTTAATGAAGAAGGAATTGTGCGGTTTGGGAAAAGACTATGTGTCCCATCAAGTTCGGAGCTGAAGAAGGAACTTTTGGATGATGCACATAGTTCAAATTTCTCTATTCACCCAGGGAGCACAAAGATGTATCGAGATCTCCGAGAAAACTTTTGGTGGGATAATATGAAGAAGGAGATCGTCGAATATACATCAAAGTGCCTGGTGTGTCAGCAAGTGAAGGCAGAGAGGCAGAAGTCTAAGGGGATGATGCAACCATTGCCCATACCAGAATGGGAATGGGAGAACATCACCATGGACTTCGTCACTGGACTTCCAAGGACATCCAAAAGCAACAATGCAATCTGGGTTATTGTGGATCGTCTTACAAAGACTGCACACTTCATTGTTATTCGAGAGGATTTCTCTTTGGATCAACTGGCACGGATATATATAAGGGAAGTGGTACGGTTGCATGGAGTACCACTATCTATTGTGTCGGACCGAGATCCAAGATTTACCTCTAAGTTTTGGAAGAGTCTTCAACAAGCTCTGAATACTGAACTGAACTTCAGTACGGCCTATCATCCTCAAACTGATGGCCAATCCGAGCGGACTATCCAAACACTTGAGGATATGTTGAGAGCGTGCTCAATGGACTTTAAAGGAGGATGGGATCAACATCTTCCTCTAGTTGAGTTCTCTTATAATAATAGTTTCCACTCGAGCATCCAAATGGCACCATATGAAGCCCTGTATGGGAAAAGGTGTAGAACACCGGCATGTTGGGATGAGGTCGGTGAACGTAAGCTGCTTGGACCAGAAATGGTCGAAGAAATGGTGGAGAAGGTGAAAACCATTCAGCAGCATATCAAGGCAGCCCAAAGTCGACAGAAGAGTTATGCAGATAATCGTCGACGAGACCTCGAGTTTAAAGTCGGAGACATGGTGTTTTTACGCATATCTCCGTGGAAGAAGGTCATGAGGTTTGGAAGGAAAGGGAAGTTAAGTCCAAGGTACATCGGCCCCTTCGAGATTCTTGATCGTGTTGGGGCTGTGGCCTATCGACTAGCACTTCCACCTACTATGGCCAAGGTGCATGATGTCTTCCATGTATCCCTCTTAAGGAAGTACATACCAGACCCTTCACATGTACTCTCTTCTGAGGTGGTACAATTAGAAGACGATCTTTCTTATGAGGAGCAACCAGTGAAGATCTTAGATCGTAGAGAAAAAGTTCTACGAAATAAGACAATGCCCCTCGTCAAGGTGTTGTGGAGAAACCACAAGTTTGAAGAAGCAACTTGGGAGTCGGAGGATATGATGAAGCTAAGTTACCCACATTTTTTTTAGTGTGGGAAAAGGAAAATTTCGAGGGCGAAATTTCTTAAGGGGGGAATGTTGTAACGACCCAAAGTTTCATTAATGGAAAATCCCTCTTGATCCAGTAAAATGTTTCTTTATGAAATTTTTTTTTATAAGATGTCAACTTCTTTAAGTTTTACGTTAAGATTTGTGACCGTTACTTTTATAGCCGTTGAACAGTGATCATCTGGGTAGTTTAAATATAAGTCTTTAACGAACCAATTTTCTTCTCAGACAAAGGAAGCGATGGCCTCATCCAGTAGAATTTCCCCTTACGAAGCCCATTTGTCGGAGCTCGGAAAGGAGGTGGCGTCTTTGGGCTTTGCCCTTGAACAAGCCCATGCTGAGCTTCATCAAGTCAAGCTCGAACGTGATCGTCTACGGGAAAAATGGAAGTTGATAGAGATTACCACTCGAGCGATGTTATCCGAGCAACCACAAGAGTCTGTCACCATCGCACACCTTACCCTTAGGTCTTATGCGGCTATTTTAAGGGGTTATGTAACAAATAAGTAGCACCATGTTCATGTACATTATTTTTGTGTATAATAATGAATATAATTTCTAGTCATTTTTGATGCATTGTAATTAGTTTTTAAAGTACAAATGATGTTTTTAGTTATTATTTAATCAAGAATTATATTTTATTAAATTAAAGGATTTTTGAATTAAATAATATTTTAATAAAATATTATTATTAATATTAAATTAATTTTTATTAAATATAAATGATCTTATAATTTTATGATTGCAATTAAAATTTTTATTAAGGTTTGAAATCTATTTCTGTCAAAACCCGTGAATTTTTTATAAATGTCGGTTTTTATTTTAAAAGTGAAAATTCACATATTTAGAAAATTATTTAGATAAAATAAATATTATTTTTGGAATCAGGACGTCGAAATTAACCAACGGTGAATTTTTCATAATTTTCTGAGACAGTCAAATTTTTGGGTAAAAATTAAATACCATTTAAATATATAATGTGTTTTATGACATCATAATGACCCAATGGTGATGTAATAAAATACCATAATCCTTATGTTCGGCCAATATGTGTTTTATCAATAAAATAATGAGGTTTTGGGTTTGTTTGACTCACTTTTCAAAGCATTAATGGGGCCCTCAAGACTTATTCAACACTTTGCCTTTTTAAATTAATTTCCATGGGAGTGTGACTCACCTCCACATAAGCAACCCTAATTTTTTTATAAGTTCGGACTTGGCCTTGTAAAATATTGTTTTCCTCTTCCCTTTTCCAGAAACCATGGGCAAATACCATGGGATGGTTTGTGGTTTGGATTATTTTAATATAAGGGGTCCCAAACCTAAATAATAAAGAATTCTCTCACCTTTCCTATATAAACCCACCCAAGCTTCCACTTCCTCCTCACCCAAAGCCCTTGAAGTTCGTCCAAACTCTGCCCTACTCTCTCTAGAATCCTCTCAAGGTGCCCCAAGCTCCCAAGAAGCCTCTCACAAGCCTCTCTCTAGCCTTTGGAAGCACACTTCCAAGTAAGGGTTTTTCTTCCTTTCTCTTTTTTGTCAATCTTCTTTAAGTTTTATTTCCCTTTTTATTTCAATTATGAATGTTGGGGTATGGTTTCGCACCTCCCCCATACTGCCCTATTATTGTTTGAAATATGGGTGAACCCTTTCTCTCTCATTAAATGCCTCCCATGTATACCCGTTACTATGCCGAAATTCCGAAAGGAACTTCTCTCTCTTCTTTTACATTCAAGCAATAATTTTGTATCATGAATCTAAATTCCTTTTCTATTGTTGGGAAATGTATATATATAATCTCCTTACTTTCCATTACATGTAAATATGATGAGGAACCCCTTTCTCTCTCATCAACCTTTTTTATGAATTCTTATGTCACGCCGTTACGTTGCCGAAATCGCACCGATTTTCTAAGCCAATGTCTTTGTGTAGTGAATACCATGCCCATTTCTCCATCAAGGGTATTCAACTTTATGCACATTTACATATTGATTATAATGTTTCATGTATGAATTACACTTTCCTTTATCGTGGAATAAATGATTATGTTTTATGAATCCATGTTTTATGATCCATGTGGCACACTTATGCATGAAATGAAATGTTTAAGAAGGGTGCGCCCTTTATAGCGCTCCAATGCATTGGGTAAAGTATAGTATCATGATACGTCATGTGCAATGAGTGTTGACTCATGCTAATTCAAGTGCAATGAGGGTTTACTCGTGCTTCAAGTGCAATGAGGGTTTACTCATGCTCCATGTGCAATGAGCCTTGGCTCATGCTAATTCAATGTTAAGTCTTGTTGCCACATTTCCATGTTATGATTATCATGCTTTATCATGCCTTTATGTTCATGTATCTCTTATGCTCTATTGATATGCCTATTGCCTAACATGTATTGTACTCCTCATGTTATTCATTGTGTACTCCCTTACTGGGCTTTATAGCTCACCCTTTTCTTATGCATGTCCTCAGGTTATCCCATGCAATGCTAAGTACGAAGGAATGTAGTGGTCATGTAAAGGAAGTTTTCAATAAGGATGTTGTATTTCATGTTTAATGTTTTTATGTAATGATCCTA
Organism: Viscum album; assembly: GCA_963277665.1. NCBI lineage: Eukaryota > Viridiplantae > Streptophyta > Magnoliopsida > Santalales > Viscaceae > Viscum > Viscum album. Next base: position 901,517,020 of record OY728138.1, read on the forward strand.
AGCCCCAAAGACACTAAACCTCTCGATCTTCTTTGTTGTATCAAGTGAAGTTTTATGTAATAAAGCATGTTTAAGTTGTAATAAAAAGCAGGGTTGTCATACTAAACATGATGATTCAACAATAAAATAAATTCATGGTGTGGACAATGATGATTTATTTGGCCACAAGGTCCTTTTTAGCTTCTGCACAAAGAATATTTCTGGAGGTCATCAAGATGATGGATCTAAGAGGATCTTTATTCATGTTGTCAATAGTACGAGTAATATATCTTCCCTTCATTGTGAATTGGATTCCGCTGGAAGAATGATTCAAAAGGGGAGGATTTCTCACATCTCACCAAATAAAAGTGTTGTTGAGGAAAGAATAAATCTATTCATGTTTTCAATCACTGCTCGGGTTGTAATTCTGAGGGGGGTGAATCCAAGGATGTTTAATGAGATCACTTCTAGGATTGATGAGATCTGTGTTTTTCCTGAATGGAAGATGACAGTGATGGGTCGTGGGTTTTACCACATTGTTTTCCCTCGGATGAGATCAAGCAACATGCTAGAAGTTTTGGATCAGCCCCTCTTAAACCTTTTTTCCTCAAGATTCAATAATGGGACCAGAATTTTGATCCCAATTCTTTCAAGAACATTTATGCACAAATAAGGATAAGGGTATGTAATCCAAATTTTCTAAATTAGAACCCTCAAATTCTTTTGGATATTGCCTCATTTGTTGGGAAACCCATTAGGCTTGATATGCCAAATGAAAATCTCATGGTTGTTTACTATGCTAGAATATTTGTAGACATTCATATGTCTTCTACATTAGTGGAGGAAGTGGTGTTAACCAAAAAATATGATAGCCTCACTACTGGTATTTTCTATGAATTAAAACCCAAATTCTTCCTGAATTATCATTTCTTTTTGAACATTTCCTCTGATTGAAATAGGAATAAACTATGAAACTTCTACAAGGTATGAGGTCTTGATGAATAGAATAGCAGAAGAAGTAGGTTCAATAAATCATCTCCAAATACTAATCCCAAGCCTTCTCACTCTAACAAAGCTCCTCATGTTCCTTCCATGGATAACCCATGGGATGCAATTTTCAATTGTGGGAGCTCTCTCGTTATTGTGGACGCCGATCAATCTGTTTAGGTGGATACTATTAATTGTGATGTTCACATTGATTAGTCTACCATACTATCCCCTACATTGGAGGATAGTGAGGGATGTATACTCAAGATATAGATCTTGTTAATACTTATAATTGGGTCATAGGTGCTGATTTGGATCCTGCTGATTATGATGATGTCCCTGTGCAAGATCTGTGTTCATATCATATTCAGATCTTGGTCACAATCTCTGTTAATTCTAATGCAGCCCCTTTTCAAGACATATTTATAGATCATTCGAGCAATATTCCAGTTCCAAATCAAATTCTTCCTATAGTTCCTTATGCAGTTCATGGAAGAAAACATGTTGCGTACTCTATTCATGGTGTTGATACATGTGTGTACCCTACACATATCGGTGATTTCTTACAGGTTCATGGGATATAGGTTTCAAAAATGGTATTACCATCCATTCTAATATTTTCTCCAATTGACTCTATCAACCAATTTTCCTTTCTCAATATTGAGGATTCTACTAGAGAGTATAGTGATCCTGCATCAGCTGATCATGTTTCAGGTACCGCTATTGGCATTGATATTGTCTTTTCTGATGTGAATGTGGCACAAATAAATGATGGGGGTAGTACTAGGATCATGTCACTAAAATTGAAGTCCAATTTTGGAATTTTTAAGGGATTGGGAACCCTCCCATGGTCATGTCCCTTAGATATTTTATTGTGACCAACATGCCATTATTAGTTTGTTTTGTCGAACCATGGATGAAGTTTGAAAGATGGAGGTCATTTAGATTGGATTATTTTGGTTATTCCATTGTTTAAAATAGTCAATTCATCATAAACACTAATTCTTTTTGGTGCTCAATCATGATTGAGTTTTAATTAGCTTTGTTCTGAGTAATTTTTAATCTGTTACTCATTCATTATATTCTTGTAATGCCTAAATTTCTATGACTTTTTTATGCATTCAATATCTACACAAGAAGAAGAGCACAGTGGTAAAACATAGTTGATATTTATAAAATTATGTTGAATAATTGGGTTTTACTTAGGGTCTTCAATACTGTCCTAAGGCCCGAAGAAAAAACTGTTGAAAACTTTTTTATGCCTCAACTTCTGACCCACCATCTTGTATTGATAAATGCGGTCTTACTGAGGTACCTATTTTTTATCTGAGTTTACGTGGAGTAGGTACACTATTAATGGTAGGTAAACAAGTAAATTTGAGGGATGATTTGTGCAAGTATGAGATAGGAATATACAGATTGATGTTTCTCGGATAACTACCATGAGATTAAATTCTGACCACAATCCCATTCTTCTTATTGTCCATTTCTGAACATTGAGGTCAATACTTATTCCCTTTATGTTCAATAATGCTTGGCCTATTATTCCGAGTTGTAGAGAAATTTTCATGGATTCCTGAAAAAATGCATACTTGGGGAGTCGTTCTCAAATTTTTTGCTACAAATTAATGTTAGTCATGGACTGGCTAACGAAATGGATTAAATAATTCCTCTCCCCTATTGATTATGAAATTATAAAGGCCGAAAAAATTCAATCAAATAGTCGAAAAACTAATCTGACACAGGATTTTCCAACTCAGGATGAGATACACGATACTGCAAATTTACCCATGATTTTGGACCATAAAGAATAATTGGCACAAAACTAATTTTACATTAGACGGTTAATGTATGGAGACAGAAACTCAATGTTGTTTCATTGGATGAATAGGGAGAAAAGGGCCAATAGAATTAGACATTACCTTAATAATTAAGGTAATATTTTATCCTGTGACAATGATATTAAAAATTATGTAATAAATTACTTTGAAAATATTTACATAGATTATGGTGATAATAACTCTGATAAAAGTGTTCTGTGTTTTTGTTCCTTCAATTGAGGGTGATCAAAATATAAAGCTTGTTGGCATCACTAAGGAAAAATAGACATATGATGCCCTCCCCTCTATGAATATGGACAGTTTAGAAGGTCCCAATGGCTTTACGAATAAATTCTTCATGTTCTACTAGGATATTGTCCATCTCAAGGTAACAAATTCAATGAATGATTTTTTAGATCATCATATATGCCTTTGGAATGAATTTTATATTCGTTTCATTAATCCCAAAGAAAGGAATTATATCCATATTAAGGATTTTAGAACTCTTTCTATTAGTAACACTATACCAATTGTGATTAGGAAGATCATGACCCATCAGTTTAGTGGTACTGCAAAGGGACTTATCTCTAGCAATCTACTTGGATTTGTTCAAGGAGGGAATTTTCAGAACTATTTCTTTAATACATCTGTGTGTGTCAAGGCCATGAAAATAATGACAATGGATTTTACCATGGCATTCAAGATTGATATATCCAAATCATCTAACACCATTATATGGAGCATTATTTTCACTATTCTCAAAATTCATGGGTTCTATAGAAGTGCATTGGTCTTATTGGCTCCATTATTATAAGTTCCAGACTCTCCATTCTTGTCATTGGATCTCCTTGGGGAATCATTCAATTATCAACAAGGGTTAGGCAAGGTGACCCTTTATCTGGTATTCTTTTTTATATTGTGGAAGATTACATAAGATGGTGCCTTAATGATATTGATATTTCTAGATGGTATTAGGTGATGAAAATAGGGCGAGTAATGTGTTCCTCATCACATCTTTTTTATGTTGATGATATTCTTCTTTATGGGAGAGTGGATATAGCCACAATATTTTGTATTAAGGGAATTATTTCACACTATGGTAAGGTTGAAGGTAAGATCATTAATTAAGAGAAATCATCTCTTTAGTTTGGTGGAGGAATTATTACATCATCGAAAAATAGAGGTTCCTTGAAGCTTGGTTTCAAGAGGGGAGTACATCCTTTCACTTACCTGGGTGTTCTAGTTTTCAATGGAAGAGTTAAAAGGTGCAATTTGGAAAACATTACTCTGAATATAAAAAAACAGTTAGAAAATTGCTTGGGGGAAAACATTTCTCAATCAGATAGGATATGTTCGGTCAATTTGGAGATCACATCGATGTTTATTTTTCCTTTTCTCTATATAGATGGCATGAAACCCTTATTTTTAGCTTAGTAGAGAAATCATAAAATTCATTTGGATTGGCTCAATTCATGAGAGGAATATGTTCACTGTTACATTGAAAGATCACATTAAACCAATCCACATGGGTGGAATGGGTGTCAACGATATTTGATTATTCAATGACACCATGATCAACATGTTTATTTGGAATTTAATTACAAAATATGTTGACTCCATGGAATTAATTAGAATCAAGTTAGTTGGGAAACTCTATAATGGGTATTCTAGATGCCTTTTCTCATTTATTTGGCCTTCTATAAAGAAGGACTATACAGATCTCATGGCCTGCTCAAAATGAATTGTATGCAATCATTCCCCACTAAACATCGAGACTACTCCCTCGTTGTATCATCCCATCTGTGACATTACTGTAATCCCTTCACTTATATAGGATATATCCATTGTAGAATTTCATAGTTATTCACTTATTAACTGCATGATTCCTAGTCATATCTACATAGAAAAATCAAGGTACTGCTATAATGATTATGACACACTGGTTTTGATAGCAAATTTGAATGACATGTACCATGAGAAGGAATACTACAGGTCACTTTGTTGTATTTCATTGGATCTTGCATCATTGGTAAGAGAATATTATAAACCCTTTATCCCCCCACCCTCTTCATTGATCATCTAGAAACTAAGGAAAAAGAGGATTTATTGTCGGCCATGTTGAAACAATATGAAATGAACATGGCTAAGGTCAGCATGTTCTTCCTAGAGGCATATGAAACTCTTTCTCATGTTTTTATTTCTTGCAAATTTGTTTGAAGGATATGGACTAATGTGCAGGAGGTTTTGCATTGCAGCTGCTCCTCCTGATCTGTTGAAGTGCTACTACAATCCACCTGCAATATCGACTAATGTGAGTTGATACATGCTATTATCTTGGGAATTGCAAGCATCTTTCATTCAATCATATGGAAGGTAATAAATGTAATGCATTTTAATATCACCATACCTTAATTTCATTTTGTTTTACTAGATATACATTGGAAAATACGAACTACTCCCCACATTTAAACTAGAACCGTTAGGAATGATGTTTCTATTCTTGTTCTATTGAGGTCCCTTGTTGTTAATATTTGGGTGAAGAAACCATTGATGATGAAACATGTTCGATGGATTCCACCTATCTCTTGATAGTTGAGGGTCAATGTTGATGGGGTGGCTTCTAGAGCACCAGGTCCCTTAGGATGTGGTGGAGTCTACCACACTCATATGGGATTTGTAAAAGGAGGATTCTTCAACTGCATTGGTAAAGGGTTTACAATTGAAGTTGATAATAGGGCTATGATAAAGGTAATTAGGTATGTTGTCCACTATGGCTGGAATGACCTATGGCTTGAGTAAGAATCGTCTATTACAGTTCAAATTCGTAGAGGCCAGTAAAGGAATGTGGTATAGAAGATGTTACCAATCTGGGTTGAATTCCTCTTTCTTGTAGACTTCATCTCACATAAAGTTTTACATGTTTATCGTGAGGACAATCAAGTTTCGGATTACCTTTCCAATAGGCAAATTTTAGAGTTCAGTTCTTCTTAGTCTTTTGTATTTCTGATGATTTTTAATAGATTTTTCAGGATGATTACCTTGGTGTGGTTTATAGATTTCTTTGTAGAGTGCACCTTTGATACCGCACTATATACTTTATACTTTTTTAATATATTTTTTAGGAGAACGTTCGCCTGCCTCTTAATCTTCATGGTATTATGATCCTTATTTTTGAATATTTTTTAGACTCTAATGATAGGTGTATATGTCACACTACTCAACATAGGGATTAAGTCACTAAATAATTAAGGAAACAGTCACAGATGAAAACTAAATATCATGAATTTGTAGTTTCTCCCTTGTATCTTCAACTATATTGAGGTATAGGCTATCAAATTTTCATTATTAATGAGTACACGACCCAACTAATTCCTTGAAATATCATTATATCTCAAAAAAAATTCTACATTATTCGATTTCATGAGTATAGTTGAGCTCCTTCAATACATCCTTACATTCATCTGTTTATACATAAATTACCCCTTCCAATGTTAACATAGTTAGTGGGTGATAAAATCATGATATTTTTCTCACATTATTCAATTTTTACCCATCTAAGTGAATAATTCTTCATATATCTATGAAATTACTTGGTTTGGGTCATTCCTATATTACCTTTTCATTGATGGTTCTACCAAAATTCCCTCATTTGCGATTATGTCCCCCCAATAATGTGACTTTCTACATCCAAAATTTACACTTCCTGAACTTATCTTGAATTTTGTACTTCCTTAACATTTCCATTACACTGCTTGAATTATCTAAATTTTTATCCTTTCCCCATGACTAAATTAGAATATCATTTATAAAGACTACCAAAAATTTATCAAGGAAGCTTATAAACACACTATTCATAATATCTATGAATATTGTAGTGAAATTTGAAAGTCATAAGGGAATGACTATCAACACATTGTGATCATACCTTGTACATAATGTACTCTTCTGAATATCTTCCCACTTCACCTTCAACTGATGTTATCTATAATGAATATCCACCCTTGAGAAGTACTAATATCCTTTTATTTTATCAAATAAATCATTAATACTTGGTATTTCATACATTTTCTTCATGATGATCATGATGATCATGTTGATCTCGCAATAATCAACACAAATATACATTGATCCATAATTTTTATAACAAATACAACTAGAACACCCCTATGTGATAGACTGTGGCATATGAACACTTTTTCAAAATGACATTGTAGGTTCTTCTTTAACTCCTCCAGTTCCAGCAGGTCCATCCTGAATGGTCATTTAATGATAGAAGTTACTTTATGTTTAGGTTTTATTGAGAATCATACTTATTGGTCTAGGGGAATTCCGGATAAGTCTCTATGAAATAATTTTCTATATTCCTTCATAGTTTTTATTTCCTCTAGGTATATATCTTCCTTTGACTCGGCCATTTGTGTGAGGTTTGCTTCTTTATAGGGTATCAACAAAAAACCATTAGGGGTTTTTCAAAAGTAGTATAATGATCTTCCTTGCATGTTTTGAAGATATTGTGAAGGTTCATAAAATGAATAGGGAATTTATTTTCCCTATAGTTAATTTGTGGTCTATATAAATAGTGACAATCCATTCTCACTATAACATCTAATTCCACCCATGAAGAGATTACAATATTAACTTGAAGGATATTACTATAGGTAATAATTGTAGAAGAGTTCAAATAATGGGATTTTGTGTTCTCACTATTTGTTTTTTATAGATATATCTACTTCAAGGTATTGGGGATTTAATACAAAAATACTATCATACTTGTAAGATATAATAGAATGTTTAAATCCATAATCAAATAATGAAATTCCAATTATTTAATGAATAATATGTGTACTTTATAAGACATCATTTTAAAAATCCACCTTAGTATTAGTGATATAATAATATTTCCCTTTCTTCTATGTATTTGTTTGTTGCTGACACTGATTACCCTCAATGACCCACAGATTAGTGCACTAGCTTGTGTAGTTGGCTTTCTTCATACGTTTGAAGAATTTATCAATGGGAGGTGAATTTGGAGGTTCATTTAAATCATCCATCATATTCATTATATTTATCTTGTATCCTATATATTTATGATTTTGGTATCCTTGTCTCCTCCACTGGAATATTTTCCCTTTCACATTTAGGAATTTCCAGTGATGCCTCTATCCCATTTTTTACACTTGTGTGGTTAGATCCACTGTTATTTTTTTGTCATTTTATCATCCAAATTTAAACACCATACTTCTTTTATTTTCACCATATAAAAATTAATAGTCTCTAATATTTATCACTACTTTAATATTACATAAAACCACTTATTCATAACACCCATTGTCTTTGTTAGCTATAGCCTTATGAAGGTATGGATTAAAGCCACAATAGAATATAATTATTACTTTCACTACTAATAACTAAACATAACATGTATCTTGAAGGCCTTGTGGTTATTTCATCATAAGAAATGATATATTAGCCTTCTATTTTCATTTACTCTATAAATTATCCACATAATTATTCAAGGAGTTCAAGGTAAATACTTGTAACTAAATAATTTATTAAAGTCTCACCACACCATCTCTTCAATTTCATCCATTGGATTGGTTTTATTAATCATTTCCCACCATTTATTAGCATCTCCTTCTAAATAATAAATTGATAGAGTAACATTATCATTATCAGAATAGTGGAGCGTAGAAATGTCCATCTCCTTTGAGTAAACCCACTGTTCCACAACAAGTGGATTATAATGCCCACTTAATGTCTGTGATAATTTATGTATTAAAAAATCAATGTATATTTGATAATTCTTGGGTGAAGGTGGATTCTCTATATGGCCTAGGTTATTTTTCATAGCTTGAGACAACTTGGTATCAATCTCCATGACCTGTTGAACACCACCTCTAATGGCACTAGGGATATAAATATGGTAATCATTACAATTCCCCTCACATGGGTTGTTGACCTAGACTCTCCAAGATCCCACCATTTTCTAAAATCAGACTAATACTTATAGTTTTCAGTAAGATATTCTAATCCTAGTTCCCAAATTAATTATAACTCCCTCTAATAACAACTATAGTTACTCTACTTTTTCATACATGACTATTACATCATTTAAAAGATAAACAACAAAATATTTATACATTAAAGGTCTTAAATGTTTAGTATCCTAGGGAAATTATAATCTCCCATCACTTATAGATAATAAAACATTAAAATTACAAAAATAATTCTTATTTTTCTACTTAAAATATCTCTTTATCTCCTTACTAAATGTTGCCACTAGAGGATACACATTAAACAAATGGATGATCTAAAAGCCCAGTAAAATGATGAATAAGTGTCATGAATCAATATAGAATTGGTTATAGTAAACATCATAATCATATATAATCATAGTATCATCATAAAAAAAAATGAGGGAAAATTTTAATCAATGCATGGAATTTCTCAATTAATAAAAATGAAACATCATGTCATTATGGTCTAATACCACATATAGTTGTGGTCAAAGAAAGTATTATGTTCATGAATATCATGTTCTCCTAATCATAACATCAAAATTGTGAAAAAAATATTGCATTATGTTCATGTATAATACACATTATCTCATGAGACAAATCACATTACCTAAGGCTTTATAGGGATACATAATTCCAAGCCCACCTATCACATAATAAAAAGTACATTATCATTCACGCTACACAGAACATATAGTAATAGTATTCATTAAATAACACACAAAATGAAATGGATTTCATAAGGGTACTATAAATAAATATTTCATTAATAATATGGGGTTACCTAATAAATAATATAAAACATATTTCACATAAACATCAACAATATTGAGTGTAGTCTAAATAACTCCATAGGAGTAAATAATGAATTTTGGATGGAAATTATTTATCATAAATTCATTTTATTTTGATTAAAAATACAGGTGCAATCATTTATATGCAATAAAATAAAATTTAATAATATTGAAATGATATTTCTAGTGTATTATATTATTATACACACTAAATATTTCAATAAAGAGTTATGACCTAATGAAAATGAGTGGGGTATAAGAATCCTCATACCTTACATCATGCTTCATTTGTCGTTATTACACCTCTAGAATAATATACAATATTTTATTAAAACATAGATATGAAAGTTATTTATTTTAGTTTTTACCTCTAATTAACAATTATAATCATTTTATTCTATTCCTTAATTTCCATGGTTAATGGGATACCATTTTGATATCATGTTTTCCTTTAATATTTAATGTTTTCCTTCAATTTCGCAAGATTGTTCAAAGGAATTTATAGGTAAGTATTATTATTCAAATAAGCATAAAATTATTTTATTTGTAAATTTATATTTCATAAAAATTTGTTGTAAAAAACTATATGTTTGATGATAATAAATTTATTGTGAATTTCTTATTTAGAAATTAAATGGATACTGACAGGACCTTGTCGAATGAGTGGGAAAGGGAATGTTTAAATTTATATATGTCATAATAACAGTGCTTGAATTTGGTTAAAATAATGAATATAATTTTACCTTAATTCATAATAAATATTATAATTTTTTTTAATGTAATTGGTAAAAATAAGAGAAGAATAAAATAGAAATACAGTATTTCCTGGGTGTAGCTTCCCTTATACAACAATAAAACTTCATTGATGTTTAGTGTTTGTTTACTCTAGAATGTCCTTAGGTATTATAAGAATATTTAAAGAGATTATTTACAATTATATTTGAGATTGTAAAATTATGGAGGAGTGTTTTACCATTTTTAGGGAGATGTGTTATTTATACATGTGGATAAGATCGTTTTTTAAATAAGATATAAAATAAAATATTATATCAATGGTAAATCAAGTAACATTTAATTTTTGAAAACAAATAAATCAACTAATATAATATTTTTTTAGGACATTAAACCCTTTATAATTATAATTAACTAAGTTTATTAAAATTGGATGTGAAAAGAAGTGAAAATTGTTATTTTAAGGTAAATCTTTTGATTTAGGTTTTGGAAAATGATTTTTAGGTTTGAAAATTACTTTTATTGTATTTTAATGAATTATTTATAAATGTAGATATGTTTGAGATGATAATAATGTTCTATAAATTATTCTTTCATTATAACATCATGATTTATATAATTCAAGATACATCGGATATGAGAAACAATTAGATTATTACTATTCACCTGAAAATTGAATAATCTCAGAAAATTTGAAACCAATCATCCATGTATAATTTCAATGTTCGGATTTCAAAATTGATATTTATTTATAAAAATACATTTCTAAAATAGGTAATTTTAATTTTTAATATAAAAATTTTGATTTTTGAAAAATACTATAAAAATACAATTTATTAAAAATATGCTTATATTTTCTGCAGTTTTTTTATCATAATATTTATTTTTTGGAATTTGAATATTTATATTTACAAATTTTAGTTATCATAAATAAAAATTATATTAAAATAAAATATTCTGATGAAAAATTACTATTCCATCAATCAAGTCTCTATGAAAAATGGTCATGTTACGATTCCTAATGTTCATGTTACTATTTCAATGGTTTTATTACTACTACAATAGACACATTACCTAGAAAAAACATATAAAATCCTTCATTAATTATTCACCTCAATTAAACTCAATATTCAATATTTAAATTTTCTATAATTTTGATTGATTTATTAATATAGTTTGGTTTTTGGGAAGGATGATTCTAGAAAATTAGGACAATCCATATTTTTCGATTGTAGTTTTTCAATTTTATATTTTTTGTCATGTTCAAATAAGTTGATTTTTAATGGGTCTATTAATTGACTAATATAATTATTTAAAGTAATGAAATAACTTTTTTTTCTCTATGTGATTTACATGTATAATATTGTATAATATAAAATATTACATATTAATTTCATGAAATAATTATCGTTTATAAACTATGGGTTGTTAGAGTATAACATTAATCTGAGTGCCTCATTTATAGGATAACTATATGATTAGGATTACAGACACAAGGATCAATTTTGGAAATATTTTTATACATATTATTGTTTCCTTCTCATTACCTATAAATATATGTGCATTTATATATATATTGGATATATACATATATGTACATATTTTTGAGGGATTTCACATTGCTCAAAGTAATTAGCTCATTTAATAAAGTAGTATTTTTTGATTGGCATCATATGACCAAGGATTACTTTTTTTTGTCTATAAAAAATTTATCTTAGTTACACTAAGGGCATTTCATGTGAATTTAACTATGGATTCTTATTATAGATTCACCATTTGGAGTGTCCAACATAGATTTATTAATCAATCCTTGTATGTACACCTTGGGGTGTATGTAAGACTTATGTGTTCTTTTAGGTTGAGCACGGATGCATGATTGATAGGTTTGAGGCCCACATATTCATGAATGAGATGATCCTCTCACATGGATACTTATGATCAAGCTAGAGTAGTTTGTTAATGAAATATATAATGGATTTGGGGGATGAATTGGATTTAGTATATGGGCCTTTTAATTTTATTTTAGAAACTTTTATCTTCACTGGTATAGTTTATTTTTCAAGTGGGTGATAATTTTTTTGTGTACGACAACTCCATTATGGCTTTTTTTAATTTCATTTATGGTTGTTGACTAGTTTATAAATGCTACATCTGAACTATGTTTATATACTACCATGGATTATATCTAGTTGTTTACATTGTTTTTTACTTTAGAAAGAGTTAATTTTTTCTCCATCAGCACACCTTAGGCCCTCACTTCTCATCAGAATCCTTTGGTGAATAAAGATGATTCCTTGGTTCACTTTGGAAAATCATCTTGGTGAACTAGTTTTTTGAGATCCAGGACAATATGTTACAAATTGGTATTATATTTATTATTATCTTGTTGTCTTACTACTTTTTATAATTTAGACGAGATTATTTGGAATGATTGAGAACCAATTATGGATACTGGACTATTGTTCTGAGAACACTTGTTCTGGTTTCGAGGGATAAGGTATTATTGTTCATTATATGTAATGTTATAATTCTATATGATTTTATATTTGATTGATGCCATGTGATGTGAATATTATTATTTTTTATGATTTTATAGATCCCATCCCATTATTTATATTCAATAGATGGATTTTTTATATTTTCCATTACTAATAAACCAGTGATTGATTTTGAATCATGGTCAAAAAAGAAAAGAGGCGTCTCTTTCCAAATACTTAGCACATAGTGTCTACAAGATCTAGGCCCTCTTATGTTATATTTTGTTACTAAAATAAGATTGAATATTATTTAAGTGTCTAAAAAACTAAATGGTGTATTCTCATATCGGTTCGTGGTGGAATTATACTAATGTCCTTACATTCTTTTATATTTTCTATTTATGGTTGGATATGTGGATCTTTGATATCTCATTTGATGATGAGGATGATGACTATTTCTTCATGCACATGTGGTGTAGTGGACCCATTATGTTGATAAGGCACATCATTTCCATGTATTGGATCCATTTTTCCCCATTGATTTATTAGGTTTAGTTATTTAAAGTGCATGTAAGAAAATATTGGGTGTTTTTTCCCATAGATTATAATTTATTTATACTTCTCTAGATTGTTTGAGTTTTTTTCCCTCATAGGTCACCTATGGTAGTGGGAGACTTTTCAGAAATCGTTTTACGGTTGTATCATATTCTAGTCAAGTTTACTAAAATTCATGAAAACCAACATAGTGTTTTCTCATCAATGTTACGATGATTTTTCACTTAAGTAACATTCAATCATGGTCATCTAATCAAACAACATAGTGTGAAGCAAATAGGTACCGGATCATTATTAGTAAATTGAAAACTCAAGGAGGTATTACCATTTATAGATGCTTGGTAAGGATCATTTATTTATCTTTTATAAATTCATTTCATGATAATTTGAGAGGGATGTTTTCACAACCTGATCCAGGGGGACTGCCTAGTCAGTGGAAGGCTGATCCACATCTATCATGAACACAACTCCATTGGACAAGGGGTGGATAAAAGTGATTAATGGAATATCTAATATGGGAGGCCATTTCCTAATATACCTGTATTCACGCACCCAACCATATCCATGAATAATTGAAGAGGAATAAAAATAATAATACTAATACATCTTGAGTAAAAACCATGCATATGAAAATATCTTGGTAATGTAAAAGAGAGAAATTGAGTAAACCATAATTAGTGGAAAAAATAAAAAACCAACTATAACATTTTTCCCAAACATGAAATAACTCTAAAATTAAATGATTAAATATTCTTTCTATATATCTCCATGCCTCAACCTTCCTATCTTCATCATAATACATTCCACATGTGGGAAAATTCCATGCAGTGGTGAGTATATACATTCCTAGTAGGATTCCTCAAAACCTAAAGGGTTTGAAATAGGAGAACTATAGATGTATATATCACAACCAATATAAATATATAAATAAAACCTAATAAAATTGATTTATTCTCATAAAAGATACCAATAAGGGAGATTAAGGGGATATATATCACATAGACCCACCTTGTTAGATAGAATAATAATTTTTACAAAGTTTCATCTAGGATTCATAGTATCTTGGATGTTTTTTCAAAGAGTGAATGGGTGGAGACACACCTTTACCATGTACCTCATAATCTATGTGGTACAATATCAAGATGTAGGACCAATTACTAGGTAAGAAAGGAGGTTTCCACTTATTAAATGGTAGAGGACCCAAGCCTAAGTCCCATAGGGGGTCTACTATGTAGATATAAGACCAATGAATAGATAAAATAAAATGGTTTCACTCATTAGGTGGAGGACCCATGAACTTATATAGGAGGAAGGTTCTACTCTGTAGGTTGAGGACCCATAACCTCACACAAGAGGATGATTTGAATTGGTAAATTGAGAACCCTTTCCCTTATATGACTAGAGGGTTCCAATCAGTATATATAGGACTAATTCCATAGTTTAATAGGAGGGTTCCACTCACTAGTTAGATGGAGGACCCATGCCCTAATAGAGTTAGTGGTGCTACACTATAGGTAGAGGAACCATTATCTAAAATAGATAGTGTGTTCCAATATATATGTATATAGATTACCCACAGCCTACTCATTCTAGAAAGTTTCACTCTCTGATGATCATCTCGGACAACTGTCGATGTTGATTTACAACCAAAAGAAGCAGTTTACACAAAAAAAAATATCGCATCGTATCTCAAAAACCAATATGAATTCCACCATCACGTTTGGCATGAAATAACTCTCAGGATATGCTACTCATGGTCCAAAATCGGAGTCCGAATTAAGGATATTTTAGAGGTATTTGTTTCCTCAAATATGACGTACACAACATGTAAGGGGGTCCAAAAGGTTAGTGGCCCCACCCACTTCCTAGTTGGGTCCTCTCCAGTAAATGGATAACTAGTCATATAGTACTACATGGAATGTAAGGGTACTAAATGGTGTGTCTTTTCTACCTAGGTACTACCCATTTGAATATGCCCATGGTCATGTACTTTTTTCATGGGTCCATGCATGGTTTCACCCTCATACCACATTCTGTGTAAGGTTATGGATTCCACTCGACATATATTGCCTACCGAACCATGTGTTTTATTCAAAGTACATATCATGACTCCAATTATTCATGTCATGTGGGGCCACATGGTCTCCTTTTCATGTACCATATTTACATGTCGAGACGGACATGTTGGTATTACATTGCGTTCAGTTCCTTCACGCAATGGATCATATTTTTCTCCAACAAGAAACCCTATCTACCAATTAAAATATACCACATGAAGTGTGTTCATCCCCATACACACCATATAGTTAGGATTTTCATAGAATTTTAGATATCTCACTCATATCAAAGATCTTTTAGAGCTGTTATGATTAATCGACATTGACCACATGAAATCTGTTGAAAATGTGGATAACATCATCAGTGGTTGATATCCTATCCACTTATGGCTATAAACTAGATATCAAATGACCACTCAAAGCCACATTTACATCATACACATCCACATATACCTATCACTCTGTACCGGGTCCCAAATACATGTGAATCATCATCCCTTTCCCACAAAACATCCAGATCCATCCATAGAACATTATCTTGTTCATCAAATTTTAATTTTCCATGAATCATGTAATTTGATCTCACATGAATCCTCCTAAAATGGTTGAAATGTGACCTCATATTCCAAATATGAAAATCTGGATGAATAATGAGAGAAAATATTTAATAAAAATGGTTAGTATATCATTAGAAAATCATTCTTGTCAAATAAACAAAAAATGGGGATATTTGGGTGAGAAAAATTTTATAATCAAGAATAAATGCAATGAAAAATATAATTCTATTACAATGGGATCGTGATAAGGTTAAATTAAATGCATATCAATTAAAATATATTTGATCATGGTCAATAATTATTTATAATGATAGAAACCACATATAATGAGTCATATGTTGGTAATGGATCGATTGTTGGTGACAAATGTAACGACCCGAATCTGGAGCCACATAACTGGTGCCCCATACCCGGTTCTCCACATAACCTCAAGCGTGTTTCCCCAAACACCAGAGGCTGCTGACTATAAGAGAGGGACTTGGTGAGTTAGTTAGGAAACTATTCCCTCATTTGGTAAGGTATGCAGTGGAAGAATAAAGATAATCAATAACGAAATCAGTAAATAGCATGCATCAACTGAACTAAAAGTAGAAGCAATGTCTGATATAATAATGATGCAGAATGGTACATGTATCTATGGAAAGAAGTAAACAAAACAACGTTCTGAAATACAACTGAAACTGAAGTACTAAGTATAAATAGCAACTCCAGCAGCATCGCGGGCCAAATCCCGGTCCCATGCTCTCCAGCTTCAACCAGTAATCAAGTACCCGAGGTAGAAGGACCACAATCCCTACCTGCACCTACAACCATATAATCTGTTTGGGCCGAAAAGCAGGACTCAAACAGGGTGTGAGACTAATCCCAGGAGGCAACCACCACAAGATTTGTGTCTTACTGTCAATGAGTAATATAAAAAATGTAATGGTTTAATATGTAGAGTAATAAACTAAGAGTATACCAGTAATTAATCCTACCAATTACCATTCAAATTCATTTAATTAAACAACCATAGAAAACTAGTAAATCTTTCTTATTCCAAGGTATGCAAGTAGCACTGTAGGTATCTAAAAAGACTACCTAAACACAAGTAGTACAAAACCCAAGCATGTTCATTGGCCTTGTGGACTCGTCACAACCAACCATCAATATTCACACTGACTCTCTGGGTGTCTTAAACTATAAGACCCCTATAGTCCAGTAATCAAACAAGGCATAGACACTCTGGGAAGCTCTCATGTCAATTCCCCTATGGTCTTGCAACGATAGCTACAGACTCTCTAAGGAAGCACTTACGTCTAATTACTCATGTGGTCTCGATGAGTGGGTAAACTAAGAACACTCTTGGTAAGCACAAAGTCCTATTCATATAGGTCCTGCATACGAAACTAAAACCAACAGACCCTATAGGGAAGCACTTAATCGTCTTTCCCTATTTGATATCCATCACTAGGTTCTCACAGCCCTGAGCAGTCTAGTCATGCGTAATTGACTGTTAGTAGCCCTAAGTAATTTGAACAACAACTTGGCTAATAGTTACCATACATGAAAAGCATTCAAACAGCAGGAAACACATGCAATCAGCGATAACGAGTAAACTAACAATTGCAATAGGGTATTCCTCACATGAAAACAGTGCCAAACGACGATAAACATCCAAACCAAGGGAGAAACCCCATTGGGTGATCCTCAAACATTAAATCAAGCAAATTTTATAAATAATTAATCCTATGCTAACAATCAATCTATGGAAAATAAACTATGGGATCAAAATCCTAAACTCGGGATACACGATACATGGGTATCCAGCACTTTTTCAACCAAAAATCAAATAACTTCAACGTAACGAAACAAACCACCTACCTCGATACTCGAAGATCGATATGCATGAACCTCGGCCCGTGAATTGTCCAAGAATGGAGAAGATCTCTAAAAAAATCTAAAATGCTCAACCTCAAATAACTCACACGAGAGAAAGAATTAGGAAATGAGGCCAAAGAAGAACCACGAACTCACCGCTACGATTCTTCTGCAATCGACGGAGTTTGATTCAGACAACCGGTGATGGATCAGTGGCTCGGAGAATAATCGGCCTAATCGGATTCTCTGGATGGAATTAAGTGGAGAAGAAGACGTTAATGATCATTAGGTGCGACCACGGGTTGATTAATGAAATAAAAAAAGTACACAGTGTGTAGTGGATTTTTTTGTACTCTTCCAAAATCGGCCTCCACATCACCCCTACACACCGTGTGTGTGGCCCAGACATGTCCAACCCACGACTTCGAATGTCATAGGAGAACACAGCGTGTACTCTGAAAATTTATAGAATCTCAGTTTTTCCTTAAAAATTCCATAAAAGAGATCTGTACCTGAAACCAATGCTCCGAGTTCTTAAAAACTTCCCCCCTTAGATAAATTCATCCCCGAATTTCTCTAACAAGGCGTAGAAGAAGAAACCTGGAAGAACTCTGGCCACTGTGATCGCATATCAGCCTCCCTCTCCCAAGTCTCGTCTTGTATATGGCTGTGCTGCCATAGCACTCGTACTAGATGAACAGACTGGCCATAGAGTACTCTTGCACTACGATCAATAATCCTGATGGGATGCTCTATTAAAGATGCATCCTTCTCCAACTCAACCTCCTCAGGTTGACAAAAATGAGTTGGGTCTGAGAAATACCGTCAAAGCTGAGAAACATGAAAGATGTTGTGCATAGCCTGGTACCTCTGAGGTAATTGCAACATGTAAGCAACCAGCCTGACTCTCTCCAGAACCTCAAAAGGCCCGACGTATCTTAGTGAGAGTTTCCCCTGACTCTTAATCCTCTTATGTCCCAACCTCGGGGTAACACGTAGGAAAACCTGATCTCCGACCTCAAACTCTAGAGGTCGTCTCCACTGATCAGCATAAGACTTCTGTCAAAACTGTGTTGTAGCCATCCTCTTCTGAATCAACTCTATCTGCTCTGAGGTCTCCTGAACAAGAGGAGGTCCCAGCAAAGCTTCCTCGCCTGCCTCTAGCCAGCATAAAGGTGATCGGCATGTCCTACCGTACAAAGCCTCGTAAGGTGCCATCTGAATAGTCACCTAAAAACTGTTGTTGTAGGAGAACTCCACCAGAGGGATATTCTTCTCCCAAGTACCGCCAAAGTCTAGAATGCAAGATCGGAGCATATCCTCAAGCATCGGGATTGTACGCTCGGAATGCCCATTAGTCTGGGGATGGTATGTTGTACTCAAAAGTACATGTGTACCCAAAGCCCTCTGTAACCCCTACCAGAAGTGCGAAGTGAAAAATGTATCCCTGTTTGAAACAATGGAGTGTGGAACTCCATGCAGAAGTACAATCTCTCGGATGTACAACCATTCCATCTCATCAACACTGAAGGTCTCCTTGATCGGCAAGAAGTATGCAACCTTCATGAGCATGTCCACTATAACCCAAACAACATCATTTTATCGAGGCAATCTCTGTAACCCTCACACGAATTCCATCGCGGCATCAATCCATTTCCACTCAGAAATGGGTAACTGTTGTAAAATCCCCACTGGTGACTGATGCTCTGCCTTCACCTGCTGACAGGTGGAACACCGCATAAAAAAACCAGCCACATCCTTTTTCATACCTGGCCACCAATACTTATGGTTCAAGTCTCGGTACATCTTGGTGACACAATGATGAACTGCCCAAGATGAAGCATGAAACTCCCGCATCATCTCCTCATGTATATCCTCTGAAACCCATACGCGGCCATAAAGACATAGCACCTCATCATCTCCCATTGTCCACCTCGGAGTAGGGTCTCCATCTGATACACCCTCCCATAGGACTCGGCCCTCTGGGTTTGATAGATGACTCATTCGAACTCGATCTAAAAGAGTATAGGTAACAGCTACAAAAGAAAGAACTGTTTGTCCCTGTTTGTTGTGCACCTCCAAATGCATCTCAGAGAACAGAGACACTAGCTTCCACTTTCTGCTGGCCTCATGAACTGCCTGCAACTGAGTCCTCATGCTCAGTGCGTCTGCCACAGCATTGCCTTTCCCAGGCGTATAAGCAAGCTCAATGTTGAAAGACTGTAGGTACTCAAACCTCCTCCTCTGTCTCAGATTCATGTCACGCTGTGTGAAGATATACTTGAGTCTCTTGTGGTCATTATATACCACAAAATTCTCTCCCATGAGGTAGTGCTTCCAACAATGAAAAGCATGAACAACAACAGCCAACTCCAGGTCATGCGTAGGATAGTTCTTCTCATGTGGCCTCAACTGCCGATATTCTTACACAACAACACTATCTTCCTGCATAATCACTGCTCCAATCCCAATGCCAGATGAATCATAAAAAACTATATAACTCTTGACCGGCTCTGGCAGAACTAGAAACGGTGCTGAAGTCAATCTCCCCTTCATCTCCTACAAAGATGAGTCGCAAGCTTTCGACCAAACGTACTTCACACCCTTTTTAGTCAAGCCCTTCAACGACACTGCTAAACTTGAGAAGTTCTGTATAAACTTCTTGTAGTAACCATCCCGTCCCATGAAAATTCGTACCTCGAATACATTCTTCGCCTGCTTCAAGGTAACTACTGATCTCACCTTCTCTGGGTCTACTGATACTCCTGTCTCTGAGATGACATCGCCCAGGAAGTGAATCTCGTTTATCCAGAAGTGTCACTTTGAGAGCTTAGCATATAAATGATGCTCTCTTAATGTACTCAATACGATCTCAAGAAGGGTAGCATGGTCGTGTGGAGTGTGAGATTACACCAAGATATCGTCCACAAAGACAACAAATAAAGAGTCCAAATAAGGATGGAAAACTCGGTTCATCATTGCCATGAAAACTGAAGGCACGTTTGTGAGATCGAACGGCATAACTAGATACTCATACAGACCATACATGCTTTGGAAAGCTTTGAGAGGTATATCAAATGGTCTGAACCATAACTGATGATAGCTGGATCTGAAGTATATTTTCGAGAATACCCTGGCTCCTCGAAGCTGGTCCAAAATATCATCAATATTCCACAAAGGATATCGGTTCTTGATCGTCAAATGGTTCAGCTTCCGATAGTCCACACAAAGTTATAAAGTACCATCAACCTTCTTCGCAGAAAGCACAAGCGAACCCCAAGGAGAAGTACTGGGTCAGCTAAAACCCTTCGCATGCAACTCCTCCAACTTCTTCATGAGTTCTTGGAACTCCGGCGTAGCCATCCTATAAAGAGGTATGGATACCGGTGTTTCTCCTGAAACACGCTCAATAGAGAAGTATACCTCACGCTTCAGAGGATACCCTGAAAAGTCTTCTAGAAAGACATCCGGGAAATGGTCGACTGCTGGAGGAAAGTCCATCTAAGAGGTCCCATGATCATCCAGATATAAACAAGAAATCTGGGTAGTAACACTTCCCAACCCATGATGCTATGGTCCAACTCTGCTTGCCTGGACATCCCATTCTCCCTTGTGAAGAAAGGACCCGCCCTCTGGTGACGTGAAAGTCACCCTATGGCGATAACAATTGAAAAAGGCCTAGAAAGGAACTAGCCATTCCATTATGAGAATGACATCATAACCCATCATCTCAAGGAAATAAATATCCCACAAGAAATGACAACCTCCAACCTCAACGAGGAACACCTTGCACTATCTCACTCTAGTAGTTCTATGTCCCAAATGAGTGTCTAGTGCCAAAGTATCCTCAGAAGTAGAGATAGAAAGTCCAAGGATCTCTACAGTGTGCACATAAATAAATATATGAGAAGCTCTGATATCAAAAAGTATAGAAGATAAAACTGAGGCTACTAAGATCGTACCTCAAACTATGGAGGGTCCAGGATCCTTCTCCAAATTTATTTTCTCCAATACAAATGTCTGGCCAGTACCACGGACCTGCGTAGCAGCATGATATCCCTGAGCTGATCCTCCCTGAGCCTGACCACCACATCTACGGCCTCTACCCTAGCCTGAGCGACTTGAAGGAATCCATCCCCCAGTCTGCTACAGAGCTGGTAATCATGCTCCTGTACGAGGAGTAGAAACCGATCCTCCTTCACTAGCTGTTATACGAAGAAAACTGCAAAAACTCTGCAGATGACCCATATTGCTACTGGCTCGGCACTCCACTGGATTTCTCGGGAACTGAATCTTTTTATTACCACTATTTCCACACTGATAGTACACAACCTGGTTTCCAGAAGGAAGATCCCATATACCATAATAAATACCTCATTTCCTCGATTCACCTCAAGTAGACTCTCGGTGGTGCTTCCTGATGTCAGTATGAAATGAATCAGCCTTGGATGCTGAACCGCCCTTGTCAACAGCTCCAGTCTCCCTCAGATTTCATTCTGTGATCAGTTCCTGGTTGACTATCAGAGTAATTAAATTCAACTAGAATATGTTCACCTGCGAACATTATCTCTGGTTTGAGTCCTTCCTCAAACATCCTTTCCAAATACAGCTCTTCATTTCCTAGAATGGGAGTGAAACGATGTAACTCAATGAAGCAGGAGGAATACTCCATAACCGAAAGAGTACCCTGCTGCAGGTTCATGAACTCCTTGGCCCTGTCGTCCCTCAGCGTTGCTGGATAGATGTGGTTGTAGAACGTACGCTGGAAATCATCCCAAGCCATATTCTGATGGCACCCTTCCTCCGAGACTACATCCCACCATCTCTTGGCAGAATCTCTCAGCATGTAAGTCGCGAGCTTCCCCCTTCTATCTGGGGGTATCTCATGTTGCTCAAAGATGGAAAGCATGGTTTCTAGCCATGACTCAGTAGCTTGGGGTCCTCCATCCCTTATAAAAGTGGGAGGATGCAGCTGCTGGAAGACACGCATCAGCTCTACCATAGATGGGGAAAGAAGCGAAACTCCATGGAAGGTCTGCATGAACCTCATGAAACCCTCTCTGAACTGAGCATCAGCACCAGTGTCTTGAATCACTGCGGGCGCCATGTCCGGAATGATCGGCGGAACTACAGCTAGCCCCTGGTCTGTTGTATCAGGAGTACGATCACTGCCTAGTTCCTGACGTGCAACGGGAGGACGTCTTGGTGCCATAGCCCTAAAAGGTCAAAGGCACACTCCATATTTAGGATTAACAAGGGCAGAAGACAAAAGAGTACATAACGGGAACAGGAGAGAGAAGAACATAAGCTTGCAAAACAGGACTACAAGGCGTGTATTTAAACTACATGGCATGTTTGTTAAATCCATTTACATGGGCATGTAACTCTGCCCCTACTAGTCATGTAACATCCCAGACTACACGGCGTGTTGTCCCATAACACGTTGTGTACTTGAATTCTACTCCCCTGCCCGAGTCTATTTACACCGTTGACCTATATGCTCCTCCTAATTCTAAACTACACGGCGTGTGCACTAAAGACACGGTGTGTACTAGACAGGTTTCGGCGGCCCGTGTAGCAGTTACACTGCCGGCTACACTGCTGACTCCTACACGGCGTGTTCCGAACAAACACGACATGTATAAGGATAGAGCACACCGACCCGTGTTATTCATGACACGGCCGGTTACCTAGAAGAAAACTACACGGCGTGTTCTTATAACACACGGTGTGTACTAGATAGGCTCGGCGACCCGTGTAGCAGTTTACACAGCCAACTACACGGCTGACCCCAACATGGCATGTTCCGAACAGGCACGGCATGTATAAGGATAGATAACACTGACATGTGTTGTTCGTGACATGGCCGGGTACCCAGAAGAAACCTACACGGAGTGTTCATATGACACACGGTGTATACTACACGAGTTTTCTCGTCCCGTGATGTTAGTGACACGGTTGGGTACACAGTTGACTACCACACAGCATGTACTTAAGGTACAAGTCATGTCCCCCAAGTCTCTCTGACACCCCGTGTTTTTGTTCATAAATTCAGTAACATGGTTTAAAAACTACACAGCGTGTATTAATAAAGTACACACCGTGTATTCTGGATTTTTCTGGGAAGTATCTCAGAAACTACACCGAATGCCAGAAACACTGAAAATCAAACATCTATGTGACAAATTTTGATCTATGGGGTCCCATACTCCCCATGAATCAAATCATGGCATCATAACAGTGCCTATATCAAGTAAAGAATCATAACAAGTATATCTATCACAGAAACTATCACAACAACATGAATAATTTATCACGACATCTATCACCACAACATGAAATCCTAATGCACCCTAGATGGCATGGTAAAATGCATGACGTGTGATTTCTATCCAGTGCCTATATGATGCATGAGATTTCACACCCTTATCTAATCGGGTTGCAACAAAATAGAACCACAATCATATATACTATAACAGCACAAAACATGTGCATCACCCAATGGTGAAATATAATAAACTGTAACACTTGAAAAAACTAAAAATTGCAATTACGGGGTAATATAGCTTTTCCTTATACATGGGTTAATTACTCCCAACCAAGTTATGTACTAACTACCCATTTCTTCATATCCTTGTCTATTGTTGCAAAACAATAATGCAATAGAAAACCAGAAAACCCCTCTGATACCACTTTGTAACAACCCAAATCCGGAGCCACATAACTGGTGCCCCATACCTGGTTCGCCACATAACCTCAAGCACATTTCCCCAAATGCTAGAGGCTAAAGACTATGAGCAATGGCCTTGCTGAGTCAGTGGGGAAACTATACCCTAATTTGGTAAGGTATGTAGTGGAAGAATAAAGATAATCAATAGCGAAAGCGGTAAATAGAATGAAACAAATGAACTAAAAGTATAAGCAATGACTGATATAATAATGATGCAGAATGGTACTTGTATCTATGGAAATTAGTAAACAAAACAACATGCTAAAATACAACTGAAACCATAGTACTAAATGTAATAAGCAACTCCAGCAGCATCGCAGGCCAAAGCCCGATCCCATGCTCTCCAGCTCCAACCAACAATCATATACCCGAGATAAAAGGACCAAAATCTCAACCAACACCTGAAACCATATAATCTGTTTGGGCCGAAAAGCAGGACCCAAACAGGGCGTGAGACTAATCCCAGTAGGCAACCACCACATTTTTTTCCCTACTATCAGTGAGTAATACAGAAAAAGTAAAGGAAAATAAGTACAGTAATGGACAAAGATTATACCAATAATTAATTCTACCAATAACCTCTCACATTAATTTAATTAAACAATGAGATAAAACTAGTAAATATTTTTTATTCCAAGGTAAGCAAGTAACACAACATGTATCAAAAAAGACTACCTAAACACAAGTAGTACAAAACCCAAGCTTGTTCTTTGGCTTGGTGGACTCGTCACAACCAACCATCAAAATTCACACTGACTCTCTGGGTGGCTTAAAATAGTAGACCCCTATAGTCTAGTAATCAAACATGTCACAGACACTCTGGGAAGCTCTCATGTCAATTCCCATATGGTCTTGCAACAATAGCTACAGACTCTCTGAGGAAGCACATACGTCTAATTCCTCATGTGTTCTTGATACTTGAGTAAACTAAGACCACTCTTGGGAAGCACAATGTCATATTCTCATAGGTCCAGCATATGAAAATAAAACCAACATACCCTCTAGGGAAGCACTTAATCATATATTCCCTCTTTGATCTCCCGCACCAGGTTCTCACAGCCCTGAGCAGTCCAGTCGTGCGTAATCGACTGTTAGAAGCCCTAAGTAAGTTAAAAAACTACTTTGATAATAGCTACCATACATCAAAATCATTCAAACAGCAGGAAATACATGAAATCAGTGATAACGAGTAAAATAACAATTGCAATGGGGTTTGGCTCATAGGCAAACGGTGCAAAACTGTGATAAATAGCCAAAATTAGGGAGAAACACCCATGGGGTGATCCGAAAAGACGCAATCTACCATATATTAGAAACAATTAATCATAAGAAAACATGAAATCTAGGGAAAATAAACAATATGATCAAAAACCTAAACCCAAGATACCAAATACATGGGTATCTAACACTTTTGAAACCTAAACTCAAAGAACTTCAACGTAGGGCAACAAACCACCTAACTCGATACTCGAAGAACGATATACTTGAACCTCAGCCTCTGAATTGGCATAGAACATAGTAGATATGAAAAAACGATTAAAATGATCAACCTCATATAACTCACATGAGAGAAAGAATCAGGAAACGAGGCCAAAGAAGAACCAAGAACTCACCGTTGTGATTTTTCGGCAATCGACAGAGTTCAATTCGGATAACCAATGACGGATCGGTGTCTTAGAGAAGAATCGGCCTTCTTAGATGCTCTGGATGGAATTAGTCATAGAATAAGACATTAATGATCATTAGGCGGGACCCTAGGTCGATTAATGAAATAAAAAAAAGTACACAGAGTGTACTTTTAAAGTACACGGCGTGTAGTGGGTTTTTCCATACTCCGCCAAAATCGGCCACAACGTCACCCCTACACACCGTGTGTGTGGACCAGACATGTCCAACACACAAATTTGAGTGGTAGAGGATTACACGGCGTGTAATCATAAATTACATGGAACGTACTCTTAAAATTTCCCCATTCTCCATTTTTCTTTAAAAATCCCATAAAAGAGGTCCGTACCTGAAACTGAAGCTTCGGGTTCATACTAAAAATGTGTTCTGTAGTGATGAGGATAACTTGATGTGTTTGATGCCTACCATTCCACCTTGATTAAGTCTTCTTTCATCATCTTGTCTTGATATACCAATGAATAAAATTACTAATTTTCACAATTACCCAATGTTTTAGGTGGATATAAATAGAGAAGTGTTATAATGACGTATTAATAAAGAATTTTAGGTCATGGGATATTAAATAAAATAGGTATTTTTTATTTTTTATTTTAATTTAATGCACATCCAACAAATACTTTATCAGAATGTTCTATATCGACCATTTTTAGGTCGTGTCTATGGTAAACCACATTATACAGAGTCAGTCATGGACTAAAAATTCTAATTGGATACTCCTTTCAAGATTTATACGATTATTTCAAAAACACTACACATAAATGATATAAAATAAAGTTAAAATAATTATATCATTAATTACTAGTTCATCAGACCTCAGAATCATGTGATGTCATAGCTTCATTCTTCGAAAATAATCCTTGATACATTTCAATGACTTATAAGGTATAAGTAGCCTCTCTTAATTATTACCCCCTTCATGATTTTTATTTTCTAAATGTAAACACTATGAATAAATGTTAAAATATTAATCTTTCTAAGGGATCTACCACACCATATTTATCTCATGGATGCTTGGCTGTATTCATAGCACTTGAACCAATAGAATAGTTCATCTAGACATAATCATCTCCTAACAATCTTTGATCATCATTGGGTGCACATTGAATATGGATCCATCCTTGATGTCTACCTCACACCAATCAATACATTGAATTGGATCATGCATGTATATCTTTGGTTGCGATACATTGAAGACTTCATGCACTCACCCCAACTATAGGGTTAAAGCTATTTTCCAAGAAAACTCTCCACCCCCCCCCCCCATATCTCGAATGGACCAATTAACCTCATGGATATCTTACTTCCATTGTTTAATATCTATAATCCTCATTGTGTAGACATTATAAAGAAATAATGGTATATATTCTCAAACACTAGAGGTTTTTGATATTAGCCACAATAATATTTCTATTAGATCTATGAAATACTCATCCACTCAAGGATCATTAGGAATTTCCCTTTTATCTCCTTCACTTTCTCCTTTCCAACAAGAGATTCCTCAATAAACTTATTCCAACATAAGGTGGACCTATATAGTCTACTATAAAGGGAATCTAAAGGTTTAATATTGATAGTATGTTGATAGATTGTATTATAATAAAAATATATCAATGTTACATGATTCTCCCATCTTTGGATGAAGTCTAGAACATAAGACATCAACATATCTTCCTGCACCAAGATATTGCACTCAATTAGGTCATCTATCTTGGGGTGTAAGGTTATACTCATCCTCAACTGGGTAATCAATGCCTCATGTAGTACTCTCCACAACCATGATGTAAACTATACATTATGGTCGAAATAAATAAATGGGAAAACCTTATGAAGACGAATAATCTCCCATATGTAAAACTACCCCAGAATATCCACTAAACTATTCTCCTGGATAGAAATGACAAGTACCAAATTCATATTTTGGGAAAATTTCACCCAGATGGTGTCATTTACACATGTTATTTGTGTAATCCCTTTCCAAAAAGGAAATGGAAATGCCATCACCTTTCCACTCTTATATCACTAGTGGCTACAAAAACACCTTATGGAACCCTATACTCATTTTACACATAGTGACATGTGAGCCATAGAGAGATAAACACATAGAATCATCACTTCATGCACACCCACGAGCATTATCGATGAAGGTCTCATTATATATTAACTACACCAAGATGTACAACAAAAGTGTATGTGTGAAACTCAAACATCACCTCCTCTCATATCAAGACCAGGACCACATTCCATCCATTGAAATGGGTTGCGTGATTCCCACATTTATAAAATCCATATGGTGAATCCCTTAAAGATATATTTCCACATAGAACCTCATATTTATTGTATTCCAACTGAGCGTCCCTAAAACATTGTAGAAGAGGAGGATTCAATTCCATGAACTGAAGAAACAATAAACCATATTACTAAATAAGGTTCATTTGAAAGGAATTCAACTGCTCAGAGGCCTGCTCCACTAGTATAGAATATGATTTCAAGATATGGGAATCTTCAACCAAATTTCCCTTCTTTAATTTATAGATTGTATCAAAATAATAGTCCTAAATAAACTCAAAAAAATATCATTTATCTTATTTTCAAGTCTCTGTATGTGAGAAAATACCTAAGACTATGGTGGCCCAATTGAACAACAAAACACTCTCCCAAAAGATGATGCATCAACATCCTCAATTGAAAGTACTCCATTTCCACATCTAGTTAATGAGTTGTGGAGTTATAATCATGGGGTATCAATATTATCAACCCAATTTGGATCACTACCCACCTCTCTATCAATAGGTATATTATCTCAACTCTAGGGGAACCATAATATGTTATGTGATCCATGCCTTCCTCTGGTTGTCTCACAAAAGGTGCACTCTTCTGTATTAAACTCAGCTTCTTAAAGGATCTGTGATACTCTTTAGTCTAGGTAAATAACTACCCTTTCTGAATTACGTTTGTCCTAGGGGATGAAATTGTATATAATTCTTCCTTGAAACTGCTATAGTACCCTTTCACGCCAAGAAAACTCCACACCTCAAAAAAATGTTAGGTGGATCTTATGAAATCATGGAATTAACCTTCATTATGCCCACAGATAATACATTAATTAGAAACAATATACCCTAATAATCAAACCTCATTGATCCTGAACTGGTACTTCAAGAGCATACCATAATGATGGTACATCCGAAATTAATCTAGGACCATCATCAAGTTGTGTTCGTACTAATCCTATAACACTGCGTATATGAGAATTTCATCAATTAAGTAAACCAAAAAACAGTATAATCACGGTTGTATGATCTAGTTTATCCAATCCTTAAACATAATAGATAAATTTATCACATTGAAAAACGTCCCCAATAACGAATAGTGTTTGAATTGAATTCTAAATTCAATCTTTGAAATATCATCCTCACAAACATTCAACTGGGGGTAGTTATAACTCTAATTCATCTTTGAGAACTATCTTGTTCCCCACAAATAGTCAAAGAGTTAATCAATAATAAAATATGGTTACATTTTATTTATGTTTTCTTGGTTTATGTGTTAATAATAAAAACATGTTTTGGATATCACACCAACCTTTTTAATGAAAAACACTGAATCTTCTTAGGGTGACACACTAGGTCTAATATAACTCATCTCTTGAAAGTCCTCCAACGACACCCTCAGATTATGGATCTCGGTAGGGGATATACAATATCTCGTGGAAGATATCAAAGTGTTCCATGAGTTCAAGTTGATACAAAAAGCTATCTCCCATATTAGAGATAATCACAGAAAATCTTCAGGGAATAGATCCATATAATCCTCCATGACTGATGGAATCTAGATTCCAAAATATCATATTATTCTATGGGACGATCTCCCCAACTAATGGGTGATGTGTTTCATATTCCTTCTCTCCAGACCTTATCGATCATCCTTGTGATCTATGTCACCCATAAATGATAATCGCATCCCATCAGTCTGATGAAATCTCAATAACTTGTGTTGAGAGGAGTCCTGGGCTAGAACCTTGCACAACAATTCCAAACTAAATATGATGTCATATGTTTCTATCAAGATTAACATGATCACCATATGGAAACTCTCTACACCAAGTGACACCTCGCACTACTTGAAGATAAAACATAACTAACAGTCATTCCTCATAGGAAACTCAAGCAAAAACTACAATCCATAGTCTAAACTATGAGATTAAACTATCACACTAGGAGTAAAGATATGAATTAATGACTCGTAAATGTGTCTAATAGTATATAATCAGGAATGTAATAAAAAAATATCATACCATTATTCATCTTGTGAGATTCTTGGCTATATGTATCCATAGACTATGGTTTCCCATGGCCTTGACTGCTGGCTCCTTAATCCTGATGTGGGTTTTATGGTGGTTTTTGTGGAAGGAGAATATAACATCATCCACCACTACCATTTCATCCTATTGGATTAAAACCTACTCCTCTTCGAACTCCACCACTCTAGAGGTTACCTTATCCATGCTTGGGAGAACCATACTCATGGTGATGCGTATATCATGGCTTCTTATTTCTTATATGCCCACCATAATCATCACGTTTGGTTAGAATATAACCTTTCATGTGACCTCACCAATCAAATTTATGACATAGCCCCACAGTTGAATACCCCTAGTTTTTTTGTGTGGTCCATGTGTTGCATGAACACATTTCTAAGTCCAGTCGTGATTATATCACTAACACCAAGACTGTACCTACTATCACCTATTAGATATTGTAGATGAATCATACCTATGATGCCCAATGAAATCTCAATCCACATGGTGTCCCTAAAATAGGAATCCTTACATCTATAGCATAAGATCTAACACTCCAGCATACATAGGAAAGAACATGGGAACCACACTGGAATAGATGTCTCTACATAGGCCCTACTAAACATATATAACTAGATGCATCCTTCTAGAATCATGTAGGGAGGAGTGCCGCATAAGGTCAATAAAAATCATAGTATACTTAGCAACTGTCACCCCTCCCAACAATATATCTATGAATCTATACTGAGTGTAATTATGATGTCTAACACTCCACAAAAAATGATTATGGAATCCATGCCATGAGAGTGTCGATGCCTCATGAATATATGTTAAAAAACTCCACCATAACCCAATTGATCTATGGAAGAGGATGGAATAAAGAAAACTATCTTTATAGTAAAGGTGTAATAATTCTAAAAACCTCAATCCCCATCTCGATGCAATCCTTTGATTCATAGAAATTTTTCCCATAATGGAACCTCAGCAGCCTCTGGCTCTATTACTTGCATAGTGTGTTAGGTTAATTCTTATCCTCAATCATCTCTAGTGTTATAATTTACTAGTCCACAGGACCTAGAGCTTCTACCGGACCTCTTGGAATAAATATCTCACTTGATCGACCAAAAACTAAATCCGCATCACTCACCGTATTGCAATCAGGTTCTTGAATCCGTAACATGGATTTCTACCACCATGGATGCATCTTAAAAATTTATTAAATACATACCATGTTCAGATGATCATGTATTTATTGGGATCTAACTCAAGAAGGAAATTAAAAATGATCAATCCTTTAAGATGAATGATCCAAATTTCCCAATAACCAAGGTATCAATATTCTAATTTGACAGAATGGTAGTAGAGGTCCTTGTGAATGGATATGTTACTCTCCACTCCAGCACTCGATTCCCAAGCCTAAAACCTACACTATAGATAGTTTGAAACCATTTCCCTCTGTTCCCAACCAAACCTCATGAGGGTACATAACTCCAAACATCATTTTAAGGCCGAAAAACCTATCAAACCAATCTGTCTTGTCCTATCCCATCAAGGAGATCCTAGCTAGTAGATGTCCAAGGAAAAACTATCCAATTCCCACCCCCATAGTGAATGGGATAGTGGAAAATGATGAAAGATATAACTAATAAGGGAGTCCATTGCCTAGTGTACCTATACACATTCACCCAACCATCTCCATGCGATATGTAAAGGATTTATTTTAAAATATTGTAATATATAAATTAAAATGAGTAATATGACCATATATAGGGAATGAATATATGTGTGACTGAGTAAACCATAGTGAAATTGAAAAATACAAACTCATCCAAAAAAATTATCCAATGACAATAATATCTGTAAATTTTAATTCTGATAGTGCTTTTCTCTTGATCTCCAATCCCCAACCACCGTTAGCAGTCAAATGCACTCGATAATCCCCTTTGACTGTCTCTAATCACCTCTTACCTATATATCATCTAAATAAGAAATGACACATGATGGTGAATCCCAGGAGAGTATGAGTATTTACATACCCATTAGGAACCCTTGAATGAAGAAGGGGGAACAATATGAGACATGAGATAAGTATACATAAAGATCCATATAAATAGAGAAATTGAAAATAACAACAAATATATATATTCATACAATAATCCAATAATAGATAGAAATGATATATCCATCTCATTACCCATCCAAGAAAAAAAATTCAAAAATTTTAAATTTCCATCATTAATTCCTTGCATCTATATATCTTTTTTATGAGTAATCCTGTGAATCCACACCTCTCCATTATCCCACAGAGTCTAGGTGGAACAATCTATAGATAGAGGACAGATGCCTTTGTAATATAGGAGGGATCCAATTAGTATATGGATAGAGTATCCAAAATCTAGTTTATTAGGGGTGTACACTCTATAGATTTATGACCCTCTCCCTGACACAACAGGATGGTTCCACTTAGCAGATATAGGATACATGGGATGATACAACATGTTTATTCCACTCCATATGTAGAAGGATCTTGTCCTAACATAATAGGAGGCTTTCATTCTATAGGTTGAGCACCCATTCTCTAAAATATTAGGTGAGTTACACTATATAATTAGACAATTTGTGCCCTAGTATGATGGGAGGGTTCCACATAGTTGATGAATAACTCATTCCATGATGAAATAGGCAGGGTCTATTCAGTATATCGTTTGAAGACCCATTCACTAACATAGAGTTGGGTTCGACACTAAATGTAGATGAACCATTACCTAACATAGAAGTAAGGCTCCACTCTATATGTAGATGGAATAAAACACCCTAGTTCATTGGGGGTGTAAATTCATTAATGCTCACTTTCAGTGAATGATGTTGTCGTGAAATACCTAATAAAGAGTAACAATCATAATATCTCACATAATATCTTAAAATCTAATAAATGGACATAATAATTTTTTTCACATAAAAACACTTAGGATAGCATATTCAAGGTGGGAAATCCAAGTCGAAATGAAATAGATACGAGAGTTATGATTTTCCTCAAAAATGAACACTGTAAGTTAGGGGCCACATGACGTGTAGCCCAACTCCTCTAACTCGTCATGTACTTTCCAGTACATGGATCTCTATCAATTCAGTAATGAACAACTTCTAAGGGTATGACATGGTGTGTCTATACAACCTATGAATTTTTTGTGTGAGTCTAATTGTTTTTTACTCTTGATATGTGTTATCACATATAATGCCCCATAAAACATATGATCTGTAAGGATTTGTTCGGAATTTGGAATGTAATTTCTACCTAAGCCCAAGTACACTACAAATTATATAGAATTTCTTTCACTAAACATTGTGTGTGGGTCAAATGTTCTCCTTGGAATATAGCTTCTATACTCTCTGATCCAAAGAGCTTGGGATTACACGACATGTGGTCCCCTAAAATGGGATTCCATCTTTATCTTCAAAGTGAAATATTTTCTACTACAGAAACTATACTAAACGATGTGTGTTCATCCCAGAACTCATTATGTGGTAGAGATTTTACATAATGTAATATTTTTCTGAAGATTCTAGATACATAACTACAACGATGATTTTCATTTATTGAACACCTTGTATCTTACAAAAATAGGGGTAATGTTACTATCCATTAATTTTTAGTCATGTGGTGTCTGGAAGTTAGATCACAAAACACCAATTAATGTTTTCAGGTCCATGTACACTTCATACTTTCAATTCAACTCATTCTATCATCTAATATCCAAGTAAACATCAACTATGTTTTGAAAATAATAATGAGCCATCCTCAAATTTTCATCATGTTCATCGCATACCAATCTTCAATGAATCTTGAGATTCAATCACGATAAAACGTTCCTAGAAATGTTAATCTATGATGCCATATTCCAATAGTGGAGGGTGATTATAACTATTAAGTAAAAGTACCAATATAAATGTTGAATCAATCATTGGAAAAACATTCATGACTAATGAACAAAAAATAATGATATTTTTGGTCAGAAAACATGGCATAATCAAGAAAAAATTGAATGAACAATTTAATTTGATTACTACTGGATCATTAGAGGGTTCAATTAAATGAATATAAATGAAAACAAACTTCTTCATGTGAAACCATTTAATAATAATTTAAAAAACCATAAATGAAAATTTCTACCTCTATTATGGACATATCAATGGTGAATAACGTGATCTAAAGTGATGAGAATGATCAGTTGTGTTCGCTTCCTATCATTCCACCTTGATCTGGTCTCTATTAATCATCAAATTTTGTTATTACAATAAATAACATCATAGCCTTGTTTAATTATAATAGGTCTTATTTAGATAAATCTATCATCACTTGACCTTACTAGTGCACCACCGACAACTAACCCAAGCCCGCCTCTATAGGCTAGGGGCTGGTGACCAGCACTGAATGCATAACTAACATGGGGGGTAATTTTCTTAAATAGCTCTATTCAAACACATATCCATCTCAATGAGAACGTGCCAATGGAAAGATAAATAGTTGCATACCTACTATAAAGTAAACAAAATAGGCATGAACCTTTAGATAATACAAAATTATGGTATTGTAAACTAAAAAGTAAAGGGATAAAATACCCACCCGACTAGAAATATATCCCAACCAAAAAACAATAAATGTAAATTGCTAAGATATCACATATCCTAAATCCCAAGCAATGACCATCATATGCGGACTATAAACCTAGTATCCCTATGCTCTTGTAATTTCAAGATCGAACTATCTTACATCTATATAATACATGATATGTTTGGAAAGAGAACATGCAGTGGTGTATATATAAATATATAGTAGGACACACCAAATGTTGAAGGGGGAGTAGAAGGTGATATAATTGGAATAATAAGATGGTATATACAATATAGAGTCAAATAGAATACCTCAACCCAAAAAGAGAGTGGATGTATAATTATCTAAACCGAATGGTCTAAACATGGAGAGTAGTTGAACTACATGTCGGGTCTCTTCCACCTATAGTAAGATAGTAGACTCATCGCACCATGAGAAGTAGGAGACAGAAAGCATGTGGTATGCCTTTTGTGTATTCGTCTCTCCTAGAAGGAGAGTTACCAAATCCATGGGATGTATATAGAATAATAGATAAAAATTCACATTCAAAATAATCCCAAACTAGAGAGTAAGGGGATATTCAACTAATAGCTATTTTTAATAAGAACAGTAGCCAATAGTTCCAAAATTACATCAACAATGCCTATCATCTCAGATGTCTACCCAAAAGTAACCATCTAATCTTAACCATGCCTCTTCACTGTGTTGTAATGTCGAGGTTCCACAAACTCGATGTAAAGGACTCTCACCCTAGTTCATCTAGGGTATACCATATAATATTCATCAAGGATTATATATCCTTGAAATGTTAGAGGTTCAACTCGATATCTATCGAGGATGCCATTTCCCACCTATGCTATATGGTCAACTAAGTATTTTTTTTAAGGATGAAAATGCCCATCCATGCTGGAGGGTCAAGTAAATATCTATCAAGGACCCCACTACCCATCTATTCTATAGGGTCAACTTGGTATCTGTCAAGGATCTGACTTCCCGACTATTATTAAGCATCAACTCGGTATCTATTAACGAAACCACTAATGAGCTATGTTGGAGGTTCAACTAGGTTTATGTCATGGATTCTACTGACCAATAATTATGAAGGGTCATATATGTTTCCATTAGGTATGTCACCTCCTAACTCTGATGGATTGTCAACTCGGTATCCATGATGGATGAAACATCCCAGCAAAAATGGATGGTAAACATAGTGTTTGTCGAGGATGCCAGGGCCCAACTATGCAGGAGGTTCAACAAGGTATTTTTTGAGGGTTCCACTACATATCTATGATGAAGGGTCGACACAGTATGGTCATCAAGGAACTACACATTCCATATATATTTGGGTGTACCACTCATACATGTCCTGGAGATCATGTGTGATCACTATCAACATTGGGTGTTGCCTTATCGGGATCCATTCCCAGAACATTTCACATCATATCTCCAAATCTACAACTACGGTAACCATCATGTTATATATGAAAAATAATAATGATAGCACACTCATGGACCAAAATTTGAGTTTAAACATGGTAGATATAGACAGTTGATGTTTCCTTAAAAAGGGAGTAGCGGTACACAACATGTGATGGGACCCACATGACATGTGATCCCACGCCACTGCATTACTGTATCCCTAAAAAACACACATCTGCATCCAATATTGTTGTACATGTGGTGTACGTGAACTATAGGGTGTGTCTAGGCTAATACGAATCAGTCCATGTCTTGCTCATCATGTCCATGTACTAGACACTGTTTACTAAATACAAGGTGTGCCACCCATGTGATCTGTTCGTGTACATATACTAGGAAAGAAGATCAAGCACTTCATCATGTACTCCCACATTTCGTCCCTCCCTGGTGATCCAACACTTGGGTTATCCAACTGGGAAAGGGGTATATTCCTTGTAGAAGATCTAAACACCATGTCATCCTTTCTCGAAAACCCAAAATTTTGATGTTAAGGGGGATACATGTTAGGTGTTTATCATTGAACACAGAATGTTGTTGAGTTTTTCTCTCAATTATTATATCTTAACATAATTCCTTAAATCTACCCATTAAATTTAATTTCAAACTCTAATCATCCTGAAAACATCAGATCTAGGCAGAATCTGTCATTTCCAATAGTCATTCGCTAGAAAACACCCACTTGGTAAATGTTATGATTTTGTCACATAAATTGGATTCCACCATTACTTCAAAACATAATTTTTTGATCATAAAACACTAAAAAAATCCAAAAACTATAAAAACTCCATAAATATGCTAATATCATCGATCTGGTCATCATTTGTGAAACAACTTTGAATCTGGGTGTCCAATCGGGCTCAGTACATCCCAAAAACTATCAAATAGGGACCTCAATTTACAAGAACTAATGGTCACAAAGAAAGGTGAAATAAACACAAATAAAGGTTTAAACATCGTTATAGAATCATTCGTCAATAAAAATGAAGAATGGGAAACTGTGGTTAGAAAATAATTATTATAATCAAAATTAATCGGTACTCTAGAACATAAAAATGCTACAATTTGGTGCAGATCGATTGAATGGGTGGTTCTTTAAATACCTTTTATTACAAAAGGTTATCAAACTCTAATTTAAGAGTATGACCTCGATTATTGAACATTAATTTAGGAAAAATGTGTCCTCCGAAGATCAATAGATGTTTTTGTTTTTAATGCATCAATATCTGATGTGATATAACATTTCATCATCATACAATGAGATTCACCAATGGTTGAGGAAGTAAGAGCTCTGAATTTCTCTTATAGATTATGTAGTTAAAACTTGATAAATCAGTAAGTCAGTGATATTATATATAACCTGACTACATTGAATCAAATGAATTATTTAATTTAATAATTTATTAACTCCCTAAACGGACTACCAATGGGTGAGGAGTATGCATGCCTTGTACCGACCAATTTTATGTTTAGCGTATGGTAAGAACCACATTTCAGAATTAACCGTGGTCTCATATTTATGATATGTTATTATGTTTCAGATTAATCATGTTTTTTTATAATCAAATGACATGCAATATAAAATATATTTAATATTTTTATAAAATTAATTTTGGGCACACTTTGCCTCATAATCGTACATCATCTTAGTGTCTAGCTCTAGAAATAAATATATATATATATATATATATTAATATTTAAATATATTATAAGGAAAAAATAGTCTCAGCATCATTCCTTTCTCCAATATTGTTTTCCCAAAATAGAAAAAACTAAATAAAAAAACCAGGATATTAATCATGCACCTGGTTCTCCCACACCCAGGAAATCTCATACATGTTCTCATGGTTCTATAACCCATAAAACAAGGAGTTGGTCCATACAAAAAGTTTATTATCTAATTGATCATTAATCTCCACCATTTTCTCAGAAATATTTCCTACATACTCTATCTATAACTCACCCCAGTCGATGATGTGAATATTTTTGTGCATGTATATCCTCTAATACTACATTAGGAATACTTCGTGACCGAACTCCAGTTGTAGGGGTAGGTGATGTGTTAAGCAAACTCACCAACCCTCATCATGAACACAAACAACACTATGAACCTAGGGTATTGATTTCATCCCCATATAAACCTTCAATGTCCTCATTGTGTGGATTCCCAATTGAAAATGTTGTCTCCCTAATCAAACTACAAGGGAATACGATGACATTATGTGTAATATTTATGTATAATATGGGACATCCTCATATGATCAAGGATAACATTGACATTCTCTATCCTCACCTTCACCATTAGTGGACCCAAAAGAGATGAATCACTATTTTCTATCCAGTATAAGGGTTTCTTGTAGGTTCTCCTATATATGGTCTCAAAAGTTTTCATGTTGATGGAAGAGTGATAACTTTTTTTGCGGAAACTCTACCAAGGGAAGGTGATCCTTCCACCACTGGTCAAAGCCTAACATTCATGCCCAAATCATAACCTCCACCCCCTAGATACTAGGGTAGGTCTTCCTATTAGTCTAGGGTTGAAATTTTGTACTCATCTAGTTCCCAAATTCATTTTACAGGCCTCTCCATAATCATGATGTAAATTGTACATCATCATCATATAAATTTTTCAAGTTAACCCCATTATGGTGAAGAATCTCTAGTATGTATAGATTTCCCAAATAATCCCTCAAACTATTCTCATTAAAAATAAATAATTGTGGCAATTTGTTGAGTTAGTCAACTATTACCCAGATGGAATCGTGAAGCATCACTATTTGCATAATCCCTATCATGATGTCCATGTATATTCAATCCCATTTCTAATCTAGGATCTCATGGGGCTACAAAAAAACATGTCGAAACATAGAGATAATCCTTCAATTGATGAAA
This sequence comes from Viscum album, assembly GCA_963277665.1. Taxonomy (NCBI): domain Eukaryota; kingdom Viridiplantae; phylum Streptophyta; class Magnoliopsida; order Santalales; family Viscaceae; genus Viscum; species Viscum album. The sequence goes on from OY728138.1 coordinate 901,556,548, forward strand.
AGTGAGGCACCAACAGATGAATCTATCTATGATTCATCTCATTCTGGACCACCAAATTCTCAATTTAAGTTCTCTAAACATCTTCCCCACAAAGGGATGAACATATAAGAGAGAGGTGTTGAACTCTGGCATCACCTCCTCCCACAACGTGACTGCAACCATTGTCCATCCCTGAAATAATATAATGTGATTACATCTTTCATAATATCCATATGGTGTGTATACTTCGGATATAGGATCACGTAATACCACAAAATCAATGTATCCCTTCAGGGAATCCCTCAAACAATTAATAATAGGAGGATTCAACACCATCGACTGTAGAAAATATGTACCCTCTCATTCCACTAGGGTCAGTTACAAAAAATCCAACTAATCTGAAGCCTCTTATACTAATTAAACCTACGATTTCTTCCTATGGGAATTTTATACCACATTTTACTTCCTAGGAGTATATACTCTCTCAAATTCATAGTCATGTAGGAACACCAAAGAGTGTAATTGTCTCAGGTTCATGTCTATATGGGTAAAGACGAACCTGCGACTCTAGTGGTTTGAGTGAACCAAAAAGTGCTCCCCCAAAAGGTAGTGTCTCCACATACACAGGGTAAAGAACAGTACATATATATTTAGGTTATAAGTCACATAGTTAGCCTCCAGGGATATCCACTTCCTTGACTCATATATGAAAATTGTTTGTTGCAGCACCAACCCACATCCAAGACCATTACATGATGAATCTCAGTACTCTACGAACTCCTTTTTGTTCTCCAATAGTCCAAACACTGGATCCCTCATTAGTCTTACCCTCAACTCCTCAAAGTCCCTTTGGCACTACTCATAAAAAATAAATGTCTTCCCTTTCTTGATGGTGGTGGTCAAAGGGGTTTTTCTTCTAGAAACATCTTCCACAAACCTCATGTACCAACTTATCAAGCTACGAAAACTACACACATCTAACACACTTTTGGGTGGATCCCTAGAAGGAACTACATCGATCTTCACTTGATCCAAGGGTAAACCATGCTCATCAATGGAATTCCCTAGAATATGAACCTAATAAATCTATACATGGTACTTCAAGAGCTTTCTATAAAATCCAGTACTCTCAAAAAAATCTATGAACAACCTCAAGATCATTGTATGATCCTTCTTTGATTTAGAGTAGACTATTATGATGTTGATGAAGGAAAAAACTGATATATTAATGGATAGAGAACTAGGTTCTTCAAAACCATAAATATAGCGGAAGAGTTCACCACACAAAATAAAATCACATGGAACTCATTGAGTTCATGAATATATCAAAATGAAAATATTGGAATACCATCTGCGCAAACCTTCAACTTGTGGTATCTGTAATTGAGATCATTCTTTGAGAACCATCTTATGCCTCATAATTTTTCTAAGAGGTTGTCAATACTTAACAAGGATAACATCTTCTTTATTGATACCCAGTTCATGTGATGATAATCTATGAAAAAAATTTAGATCCCATCTATATTACTAATGAACAAGATTGGTGCTTCCCAGAGGGCATACATGGTCTAATAAAACCTTTCTCTAAAAGTTCCAAAAGTTATAACAACATCTCATGATGTTCTCTAACTTCCATCTGATATACTTCATAAGATATCTATGTGGTTCTTGGTTGATGGTTGATTGAAAACTCAGTCTCCCACCTATGTGGTAGTCCTGGAACATCCTTAAGGATGATGTTCATATAATCCTCCATAACTAAATGAATCATGATGTTGGACGATATTTATACACTATGGGATATACTCATCAAATTATGGGTGATGGAATTTATCCTCCTCCTTTAAATCCCCTCCTTTATTTCTATGAGGTCTCTCTTGCTAGAGAAGGATAATCACATCCCATCAGTGTGTAGGCATCTAACTTGTATGTGGTAATAGTCAATCTGGTATCGGACTATGGGAAAAATCCATTCCATATATGACATCATAGGGTTCTATCATTCTGAACAAAAGTCCCATGTGAACATCTATCCACCATGCAATATCTCACACTACCATCAAATAAAACACACATTGGATGTGTTTTTTGTAGTAAACATGAGAAAAGTTGTTAGGATGCCACCTAAACAAAGAGATCAAACTCTCACAACATGAGTATATAGATAAATGATTGAGTATATCCTATGCCTTCTAAAATTGAATAAATAGTATAATAAACACATATCATACCTCTAATTACCTCATGTGATGTGTGATCATAATCCACTAATGTTGCAGCTATCCATGGCCCCAGCTTCTATCTCCCTGAGCCTGGCATGAGCTACCTGGTGGTGGTGGTGGTGGAAGGATATCATATCAGTGTCCTCAACCCATTTTTCCTCTTACTCCACTAATATCTCTGCCTTCCAATGGGATACCATATCCAAACCTAGGATATCCATTATCCTGTAATTTTTTATTCTCAGGTGGTCCATAAACTATCAACCATTGCTTCTCTAAACATATGGTCCGGCAGTTCTGTGTTATGGGACATAACCCATCATAATAAAGGAATCAACCATCTCTTATTTTACATGGTGATACCAGCAATATCTTCACCACACGACCTAATGTGTGATATTGATCCCAAAAGTTATTCCTGAATTGATATCCCACAAACCGGCATCTGTTATCTGTTGTAGAAGACTCAACACTATGGCACCCACTACCTGCTCCTGTTTCCTGCCACCCCTCCAACATAGATCTATCTATCACAAGTTCCCGCTCTAAGAACCCGACTAATTTTGGGATGCACAAGGTAACTATGAAATAATAGATCTCTCTATGAAGTCCCTTCTGTAACATTCATTCTGAAAAGTAGCTATAACTGAAATTCAATAGAGTACCTATTAAGGTCTTTGAACCTAATTGAATACACATCCACCATCATCCCACCTCGATGCATCTATAGATACTTCTAAACAAAAAATTATTGAATGTGGGAAGGGTATTATAAATCATTGAATAGCTCTTAGATGTCGGTCCATGAGAGTGATGCCTAATCATGATGTTGTATATTATGGCTCCACCAGTGCTCAAATACTCCATAGAAATGTCTAGTTTATAGTGCAACAACCTTCTCTTTTTGGACCCAAAGAAACATGATGATATGGACCACCGACTCTTGACAATACTCGGTTTCATAAGGGTTGGGTTCATTGTGGAACCTCAGTAGCCTCTATCACTGGAACTTGTAGAGTGCTCTGTGCAAGTGTGTGTCCCCAACCTGCTCTGATGGAATGATCTACTACATAATAGGTGTAGTTTCTAATACCTTCAAATTTTTAGTAATCTAATCACATAATAAGCCATAAACTGGGGCCTCATCACTCATCAGATCATAATCATGAACCAGAACTAGAATCTTTTCTAGCTATAATCATGGAGTCATTCTGAGATTTATCAAGTCATACAATGGATAGATTAGAATATACATATATATCAACAATAGTGTGGAGATGACCCAAGAGGGATAGTCAATGACACAGTCCTATATGATTCATGTTCAATTGATCCCTTTAACAAATGTCTCATCATTCCAAGTCAACAAGCTAGTGTAAAGGGTCCTAGAAAATGGATATGATAGTGGTCCAACCATTACTAGATTCCCAAGCTTGAGAGACGCACTTTATAAACTTCGAAAATTATGGTTTAAAGCCATTCATATCATTGTATGGGGACTAGTCAGAACCATTTCCCAAAGATAAAACCACCTCTGATACTAATATATCATTACCTGACCCTAGAGGGGGACCGAACCTCTAATACAAAAAGCCCACCTCCCTGGTACATGTGCTGGAGACCAATGTCAAATGAATAACTAATATTGGATGGAATTTTCATATGTTTTTGTACACACACACATATCCATATTTATGAAAAATGGTAGTAGGACAGAGGAAAATATAGAACAATACTATAATGTATACCAAGCATGAATGAACCTATAGGTAGCACAAATTTATGGTAGTCTAAAATGAAAAGTAAAGGGTAAAAATATACACCCAAACATAAATACTCCCTAACCAAAAAAATTGGAAAAGTAATTAGTTGATAGATAACATCTCTTGAATCCCAAGCTATGACTACTCTACAAATTCTAAGCTCCATGTATCCCCATTCTCCCTTGAATTCACGGTTGAATTGTCCATCATCATCATAATAAAAAACACTTGTGGGAAAATATCATGTAGGGATGAGTCTATAAACACCTATTAGGACACCCCGAAATATGAATGGGGGAGAAGTAATAGATAATACAAGAATAGAAAGACAATATATCCAAGATACAATCAATGAGAATAGCTCAACCTAAAAAGAGAGTGAATGTAATCTCATCCAGACACAAGAGCTAAAGATGATGAGTAAATGAAATATCAAGACTTCACAACCAATAGTAAGATATTATACTCATCTAACATTTAGAAGATAGACAAAGAAATCATGTGGCATACCATGAAAATATTCTCCTCTCCTAGAAGGATAGTAACCAAAAAAATGATGTGGTTACTGATGAATATATATATATATATTCTTTTCCAAAAGAATACCAAACAATAGAGATAGGGATTTCCATATCACATATCATCCTAATAAGAATAGTAGCCATAATTTCTAAATACCCATCAACAATTTCAAGTATCTCACACATGTTCCCAAATGTAAAAGTCCATGTTTAGCCATGCCTCGTCACCATACCACATAGTCAAGGGGAATCCATCTCCATGTTGAGGAAATATACCCTAGTTTGTTATGTGGTTTCCACTCTGTAATTCATTGAGGATTCTACCACCTATCTATTCTATAGGGTTAACATTGTATCCATGGAGTATTCCACCTCTGAGATATGAATGATAGTCAAATCGATATATGTCGAGGAAACCACTACCCAACAATGATAAAGGTTCAACTCTTTATCTATCATGGAACTCACTCCCAAGATTTTCTAGAGGGTCAAATCAAAACCTGTTGAGGATTCCTCAACATATGTATGCTAGATGTTCAACTCAGTATCTATATAGGATGCCACTGCCCAACTATACTAAAGGTTCAACTCCGTATTCGTCAAGGATTCCACAGTCCATCTATGTTGGAGGGTGAACTAGGTATTCCTAAAAGATACCACTGCCCAGCTATACTGGAGGATCAAATCTATATCTGTCAAGGAATCCACCACCCAGCTATGGTGGAGGGTAAACTCGTTATCTGTTGAGGATGACACCACCCAACAATTCTGGGGGGTCAAATTCGTATTTGTCGAGGACACCATCGCACAGCTATCCCAGAGGATCAACCAGATATCTATCGAGGAAACTTCTTCCCAGCTATGAAATAGGGCTAACTTGGTTTGGTCATCATGGAACTCTACTAATCATTCCTCCTAGGGATACCACATGCAATGGTCCTGTGATCCAATGTGATCACAATTGTCATCGGGTGTAACCTTATCAGGCACCATGCCTGGAAAATATCACATCGTATCTCCAAATCCAAAACGGAGGGAACTATATCCTTATACACTAATATAAACTTAGGATAGGTTACTTGTGTAAAAAATCTATCATCAAGAGAATGATATACATATTATTGAAGTTTCCTAAAAAAGGAACTAGGGGTACATGATGAGTGAGGGGCCCACACAATGTGTGGTACAAATCCACCGCTCAACCATGTCCCTGTTCGAAACATGACACCATCCCATGTAGTATTACAATACATGTAGATGGTCTATATAGTGTGTCTACGATTATGAGGACCAATTTCATTCCACCCCATAATGTCTATATACTATGCCCTATGTACACTGTACACGGTGTCTTGCCTCACACGGCGTGTCACCTGTTTGACTAGGCTCTGTCTGTGTACTTGAGTACACAATCATGTACATGTCCATGTATTCCCACGTAGCTTCCCACCCGTGCGATCCTTCACATAGACTATCATACATAAGAAGTAGTATATAGTGTGTAGGAGATCTATAAGACATGTCAACCTCCGATTTTCTAAAAATCCCTTGATACCTCCACTAATGGGGCTACACATTGTGTGTTCATCCATGAACAGAGTTTGTAGTAATTTTTTATCTATATTTTATTTTCCAAACATTACACCATGAATCTATTCACTCAATTTTATTTCATACTATAATATGGTTGAAAACATTGGATTTGGTATAGATCTAGTGTTTTTTGTCATCATTCACTAGAAAACAGCCACCAGTGAAGCGTATTGGTTTCATCGCAGGAAACACATGCCATCTTTCCTTAAACTCTTTTATTCTTGATATTAAACAAGTAAAATAGATCGCACAACTCCAAAACAATCCAGATTTTTTATAAGATATCTGATTGACTCATTATTTTAAAAACTGCTACAAATCTAAGGGTCCAATCAGGCTCAGTAACACCCAGTAATTGTCCAACTGGGACTTCAATGTCCAATCAGTGATGATCATGAATAAAAATTGGGTAAAATCACAAGAAAACAGATGTATAAATTTTTTTCCAAGAATTCTTGTCCAACATTCAAAAGGGGGAAACCATTTTGAGAAAACAATTAAGACTATCCAAATTAATCAGAACACTACTGCATGCAAAGGTTTCAATTTGGTGTAGATCGATAAAAGGGGTCGATCCACTAAAACTATTTAACAAAATGGCCATAAATACACAAATGTATAATTCCTACCTTGATTATGGATCATCTATTTACGAAGAATGAATCCTCCCACAATCGAGAGAAGTCATCGCATTCAATGTGTACTAATATAATTTTCTCTAGTGTTTTTTCATCATCTAATGAGATTGGGCAATGGTGGAGGAAGCAAGAGATCTGGATGTATGCCAGTATTTATGCATCTAAACATGGATAAATAATCCTAATAGTGATCTTATATATCATTTTTCTCTGAAAAAGAAAATTATTTAATTCATTTAATAATTAATTATCTCACTGAACATAGCGCCATTGTAAGAGGAGTCCAAACCCCACACACCCACCGATTTTATGTGGATACTTGGGTAAAAGCAACATTAAAGACTCATCCATGGTATTATATTTCAGATCTAGGAATTTGTTAATGTTTTATTCATTTTTTGGATGTTGTCCATGTAATATAAAATATATTAAATACTTTAATAAAATAAATTCTATGTACATTGGGCCTTGGAATTAGAAGTTGTCTCAGCACCTAGATATGAAAATTTATATAGAAATATTTCGAAGTTATACAATGTAAAAATTGGGTCTCTAAAAAACATAGATAATTATAATAAAAGTTTAACAATATTGGATTTTAGGTTTTTGAGTTTAAATAAAATACTTATATTTAATTATTTATTTGAACCACCAATGATTTCCTGTACTGGATGTCCAAAACTAACCAAATTTAGGTCACACATTGGGTAAACCATACACACTAAATACAAATGTGGTTTCTAATTGCTGATATGATATTCTATTCAAGATATATTACATTATTTCTGAAAAATTTTAATCACATGATATTAATAAAATTTGATATCTTTATAAAATTAAATTTTGGGCTCACCGGTCTATGGACTCAAGCATTACCAAAGATGTTTTTTCCGAAAATATTCCATGATATATTTCAATGTATTATAATGAAAAAATAGAGTCTCTAAAATATTATCATGTAAGGATTTTTGGTGAGGTTCAGGGACCCAATATAATTATTCATGATAGTTCATACCCTTGAAGGTCAAAATTCTGTTTGATTGAGGGAAACATGTCAGAGGGGATAGACCATGTATATGGATTCCTTTTATGTAGTGTATAAGGTTACACACCTATTGAAGAGTGATGAATAGTAGCTGCTCATGGGTATTTGATATAGGTAGGTTTATTATTTTGATTTCTAAGAATTAATCTAAAGTTTTTATGTATCGATATTGAGTTTGATGACCAAGGCTATTGGAGTTCACGATCCTACTGAAATGTAGTTGGAAATTTGATGCTTTAATTTCAGAAAAAACACAACATGGGATGGGGGATCATGAAGAAATTTTTGGAATAAGAGATGATTCTAGATTAGAATATGAATTTCAAGGGAGATTCTTCATTGATGAGATGTATGTTTCCTATTCCATGGTCAGTTGTCCTTATAATGTACATGTTAATGGAGAATGAGTCTAGTGATAATGGTACAAGTCATCTATATATATACCATTTAAAACTTTAATCAGTGACTGGATGTTTGAAAACTGTGGAATGACGTTTTTAATGAAATGATGTTGGAATAGTTTACTGGGAGAAGTGATAAATTGGTAAATGTTGCACCATGATAGAGGAGACGCCAATATTAAATTGGGTTCCCTGAGGTAAATGATCCATGGATAGACTAAGACATGCATTGTTAGGATAAATTTTATATGGATCTAGTTAAATAAAATATTGCCAATTTTGATGAGAGAATGGCTCAAGAGATATAGAGACACATATTCTTATCGAGGTAACTAAATGTACTCATAGTTTAGAGAATATATTTATCTATATATTGACATTGTATTTAGTACTCGTTGTGAGTGTCCCATATATGATGAAATTGTTTAAATATGTTTTTCGGTTTCATGGATGATCTCATTGGGATTTTTTCTCAAGGAGTGGTATAAGGAGATCCATTTGGTGGGGAGTACACTGTTTTCTATTTGAGGTTAGTAACCCTCAATATTAATTTAAATTAATCATTTTTTATGGAAACTGTTCCCAGGAAGTAAGAATGGTTAGTGACTTGATGTTCCATGTTATTTTTAAGACATGTGTAGTTTCTAACCACTCAATTAATTGTCTTGGATGATGGACTAATGGTGTTCCATATATATTAGGTATTTATTTTGAGGTGATGATAAAGGGATTCATATGGAGGGGTGTACTGGATAGGTATTTTTTAAATTTCTTCCTAGATGGATGTTTTTTTTATTATTTTGAGACTGGATGTTGAAGTTAAAGATAGAGTAATTATGCCTATAATTTGTATTATAACATGGTTACAATTTGAAAACCAAGGATTCATGGGGATGAGAAGGTATATAGTGGGAAGGTTATAAGGACCTTTGTTTTTCAGATAGTGAAATATATTATCTATACTAATGTTTTCTTCTTCCAGCTAATGTGTAACAAGGATATGTAGATACATCACTTATGTAAATGTTATCCTCCCTCTAATGTCGGTATTTCCTTTGATGCATTGCCAATTCCCCTATGCATTATCGGATATATCCCTTCATCTTAAGGTTTCCGACATCTGTCGCTATACATTGCAAACAAATCAAATAGCCTTCATATTTATGCTCATTTATCTCATCCTAGATCCTTGGATTTGTCGGATCTTCCCTCCATCTTAGGGTTTCCCGGTTTCTATCGTGACCCAATGCTCAGGTAGAGACTTGCCTCTATCTTGATGGTTGTCTGTCTTCATTCTCACAAATCCCAGAGGAACTTCTTATTCCCCTATATTACGGCCAGAATTCATCACTAAGCACATACATATAGATGATCATCATTGCCTATGACAACCACTGAATCATTCTTACTATGAAACAATACACGTTAAGTTCATTGCCTCTATAACCCACTATGTTCTTCTACTAAAGAAAGTCGTCATACTATTTTCCTCAGCTACAGAACCCATTGTTAGCTTCAACACCTAGAAACATCCCATTCTTGCACAACTAAGGATACCAATTTGTTTTCATGATCCATGATTGTATTTTATTTTTTTATAATTGTTAGGGTCTTAGCTGGGTGTTTATCATGATTTTTTTCACTACAAAAGATTTAAGATGATTTCCTTATGTTATTTGTCATTTTTTATAATCAACAGTATTCATTGTAGCCATGGGTTATGAAGCATATTCTAGGCAATCATTGCAGTAAATTCAATTTCATAGAAAGTGATACCATGTTTAAATGTCTTGAGCTATGCGTCTCTGAGAAATTGTTTGTGATATATAGAGATCGATTCATGAAGAGGAAGATTCATAAATCTAGAAAAACTCTTACTTTTCATGGCTGATTATATCCCCCCACCTCTTTATGAATCTTTATAAATTCATGTAAATTGATTTTATATATTGTTTTATTCAAAAATACATATTCTTACTCATTCCATAAAACATACATGCTTATAGGTGGTTGAAACATAATTGTTTCTAGAATGGTTAGATGTAACTAACTATTTATTACTCATACATATATATTTCTGGATTGTTTATTGAACTATTTCACAATTTCTCATACCCATTGTTCTTAATGATTTTATTTTGTTCCATGATTCATGTGTGGCAGCTTCATCCCTAATATAGTTTAGTCTGTGGATGGATTCTAGAATCAATTTCCTTGATTTTTCCTCTGGTAACCCATTAATTCCTCCACATTTGATATGATCTACTACAAAACATCTATATTTATATTTTCTCTTCTGATCAATTTTTTATTCTTATTTGTTTAATTAATTTTCTTATGTCATTACAATACATATGTTTTTTTATTCACCAATTACAAATCTATTTTGATTTTTCAAAAAATATTTGTATACCTATTTTTCCACGGATTCAGATATATTAAACAGGTATGTTAAAATCATGGAAATATTACCATCTTCAATTTTTAGTATTTCCCTTCACTAAAACCTTTTTCATATATGATATTTGAGTACTTTTGTTTCACTCATTCACAAATTAGGTTATATATTTCATTTTTTTTATTTATTATTCAATCACATTCTCAGTATTTGATTCATGTTCTACCAATTTCAATGTTACTCCGAACCTCTGCATTAATTCTACATTGCATGATTATTAAAACACTGCAGAATAACAATAAATGTCTTCTAGGGTTTAGGTTTCTTTATCATCTTCTCTTTTTTTAATATAATGGAATCAAAGACATGAGGTAATTGATTCTCAATTTTATTTATATTTTTATTTATATATTGTTTCATTTATTGTTTTGTTGCATGTCATCAATAATTGTTTGAAATATTTTTATTCTGCATCTTCTCTCAATCGTTGTTTGATATATTTTTTATTATGTATATTTGTTTCAACTATTGTCTATTATCTATATTCTTATTTGTAATAATGTTATCTAAAATTAATAGGTTTCTTCATTCCCTAATCTATATCTTCTTTAACATCCATTCATTAGAGAGAAAATGAACATTATTTGTTGTTATGTGATCTAAAAAAGTGAAACAGCTTTAATTTAGTTTTAGGTATGAACAACAGTCTTCCATTGAACATTTTAATTCAAATTTTCATTATATTCAGACACTTTAAATCCATTAGATAAATTCATCTCCCCTCTATTTGTTAGTGTTACTATGGAGAATGTATGAAAGGGGTGCAAGATGCAAGCCACAATTAGACAAGATGTGAATTACTTCTCTCTTTAATAGACATTTACGAGCCTATTCAAGTTAATATCCTTTTTGATATACTATTATTTTGCATCTTCTATTAAATCATTGTTTTGTGTATTTTTTATATTTATATTTGTTTCAACTATTTTATATATTCATTATTTTTATTTTTAATAATGTTATCTTACATTAATAGAGTTTCTCAATTTATTATATATATATTATTTCACTTACAGGTATCTGAAAAAGGAGAACCTATTTTTTTATGTGATCTAAAAAAGTGAAACAACTTCTATATGATTTCAGGTATGAACAACGTGCTTCTGTTCAACATTTTAATTCATATTTTCATAAAATTTAAAAACACTAAATCCATTACCTATATTCATTTCCCTTCTACTTTTTAGTGTTACAATATGGAATTCTCGAAAAGGACGAAGGTTGCAGGTCATTATTAGACAATATGTGATGGTGTGCTCTCTTTAATAGACATTTATAGGCCCATTCTAGTCGAAATATCCTCGGTTAGTGCATTTCACTATTATTTTTCATCATCTTCCATCATCTGGTTATTATATTCAATTAGTATGCATTTTATTCACATTTTCTTGGGATCAATTAATCATTATTCCAGTTCATCGAATTGTTATTGAAAATATTGACAATTTCTTTTTTACAAAGTGATTTTTTTATTTCAATATATGAATTAAGTCTTCAAATGGTTTGCTGAAAGATGTTAACTTCATTGAATTATTTATTTTTTCATTTTAAAGTAAATGAACATACATTTTCTGACCCATATTCATATTCATTGTCTATTTCTCCTTTCACCTCCAGATATTTCATAAGTGATAAAACTATTTTTGTTATGTGATCTCAATTTGTTAAATAACTTCTAATCAGTTTCTGGTATGAACAATGAGATTCCCTTCAAGAATTTAATTATATTTTTCATTATTACTAATAAAAAATAAATTCATTCCCTAAATTCATTTCCATTAACATTTTCTTATTTTACATCTATACAGTTTAGACCGGAGAATATTTTTTTATGTCTTTGAAATATGTTAAACTACTTCTATTTGGTTTAGGTATGCAAGATGAGATTCCCTTCATAATTTTATTTCAATTTTTTGTTATTGGTATTAATTTTTTTTAATTCATTCCCCTCTTCAATGATGCATGATTAACCATATTATCAGAAAGAAAGAAATATTTTGTGATAGATATTTACATATGGTGATCCTGACATCTATTATATATAATAAACTTGTCTTCTTCATGCAAACATGTCACCTTTCCATTCTTTGATGTCACCCTTATTACACTATTCCTACCTCCAAACCATTAAAATCACCCTCTAAACATGACATCTATTATCTTATTTGAGTTGGAATATAACAAATGGTGACATGCGATACTTAATTTTCAATATCATTGTCTTATTATTTATATTTTGGTTCCCATGAATCATATGAGAGATACATTAATGTCCTGATTTATGATCATAGATCCTAGACTAACTACAAAACCCCACTCCTGAGTTCCTTGAAATCAGGTGGGTGTACTCATCCATTTCATTTAGAGTCATATCATACTACTGTACTAAGTGTCAATTAAATTGGTATAGTAGAAATCATATATTCCAATCATAACTATATCTCTAAATTTAATTGTGATATGACTAGATAAATGAATAGGGAGCATAGATTAACTAGATGATACGATTGTCCCTTTATTAATTTGAGGTTGCATCGAGAACACTTTACAAAGCTTAGTTTGGTCGATATTTTTATAATTAGAATTATTGTGAAGGATTTAAGAGGGTGGGATATGAAAGTGGGAATTGTATAAAACTTTTTGGGGCATGTTTCCTTTGTTTGAGATCAAAGCTTAAGAGGTTTCTCCTTTTTTAATGTCCTATTGTATGTATAGGGAATATTTTTTACACATTTGATGGACTATCAAATGTGTTCTATTGTATTGTTCTAATAAACATGGAATATGTTCAACATGTTGATGAATATGGTTTGAAGGAGTAATTATGTTTTTTATTTTTTCTATAAATTTATTCTGTTCAACTATTTTTTTCTTTTATTTTAATTTTTGTAAGTCATAAAACCATTTAGAGCGGAACATGAAAGGTTTTAATCCCTTGATCAAAACCCTTTCTCTCACATCCTCCTTTTCTTATATTGATTTTTAGCATTTATTAAAGGTAAATATTTTATTCTATTAAGTCATAAAAATATTTTTTTAACTACTGCATTCTGGGAATGAATGTGACCATGTCCCCACTATAGACAAATTTAATATTGTAATGCTTTTGTTAATGTTTCACATTTCATTCTTTCTGACTTTTGTTTTTCATGTTTTTCATTTGAATATATTGAGCACAATTATCCTTATGTAATGATTCTTTATGATTATTATTCTAGGTTATATATCTTGGAGGGGCTGCACAAATTCTTAACGGGGATTTTGGAAATATTATAGAATTGGTAAAATATTTTTTGTGTGCATTTCTAGTTTCTTTTTTTCACTATTTTTATATGATTTTCTTCCTTATACCCTATTGGAATATAAGTTTTCCATAAATTGAATAGAACTATTTTAGTATTACATTTTTTTTGTGTAGAAATACATTATATTTATAATCATGTTTGCAATATTTAGGTTTTTTTGTCAACTAATGAAATATTTAATATATATTTCACTAATGATAATTGTTTTTAAAAATATAATTGACATCAATTATATATACTAAATCAGGGTGAAATCTTCCTTTGTTTCACCCATCCATGCTTCCACATCACCCTAAATTATGCATTCCATCCTCCAAAATAAACTATGTATTATTTTACAATATTGAAGAAAGTCCAAACTCGTTTGGTTTTACATAGTTATTATGATATGGAACCTGATGACATATAGAATTTGGTTATTTTTAATTTTAAAACTATGTTGAATTTTAGTCCTTAAAAACTTTGGAAGAGTTTTATCACCCTTTTGTGTCTTTATGCCAAATGATAGAGTTATTCCCTACGAATCAAAATAGCTAAAAATTCATGAGAAAAATTGTCCCACTCATGATCTTGAGTTTTCTTCTATAATCTTTGCTTTGAAGATATGGAGACAATATCTCTATGGTGAAAAATGTGAGATTTATACTGATCACAAGAGTTTGAAGTATATTTTGTCACAAAAAGAACTAAACATGAGGCAAAGGAGATGGATGGAAATACTCAAGGATTATTATTACACAATACACTACCACCTGGGGAAGGAAAATAAGGTGGAAGATGCTTTGAGTAGAAAGGATCGTGGTGTTTTTGAACAAGATGAGAGTTGAAAGCGATCTAATTTTTATTGATCTAGTACTAATGGATATGGGAATATCCATGGAAGGAGAAGCATCCATAATTTTTAAAATAGTTTCCAACCGATCTTTTCTAGAAAGGAGAAAAAGTTCTCAGATTAATTATGAGGAATTTCAAAAGAAAATTTTAGTTGTGAATGATGGGAGATTAACTAACTTCGTATATAATGATGGAATTTTGAAATTTGGGAAGTGACTTTGTGTTCCCGATATACCTGATCTAAAAAGGAAATTGTTGGATGATGCTCAAAGCTACAATTTTTCTATAAACCATTGTATCACTAAAATGTATATATATTTGAAAGAACATTTTTGGTGAAACAACATGAAGATAGAGATTGTCGATTTTGTGTCAAGATATATGGTTTTTCAACAAGTGAAAGTTGGACGGCTACAACCTGGAGGATTCATGCAACATATTCCCATACCTGAGTGGAAATGGGATAATATTAAGATGGAATTTGTCATGGGTCTACCAAATCCACCTAGAAGGAATGATGAAACATGGGTCAATGTTGATCATATTACCACATCAGCACATTTTCATGCTATAAGAGATGATTTACCACTTGAATGTCTAGGAAGACTATATATTAATGATTTTGTAAGACTCTATTGTGTAAACCTATCGATTGTTTTTTATCATGAAACCTATTTTAAATCAAGATTATGGAAAATCATTAGAAGGCCATGGATACTGAACCTCATTTGAGCACTGCCTACCACCCTCAAACTGATGGACAATTAGAATATGAAATTAAAACTTTAGAAGACACGTTTAGATCATTCTCACATGACTTTCATGGTATGTGGGATCAATATTTTCATCTGGTATAATTTTCCTATAACAACGGAATCTATTCATGTATTCAAATGGAACCGTATGAAGCATTATATGTAAAGATATGTCATGAACTAACTTGTTGGGATGATGTTGGTGAAAGAAAACTTTTAGTCCTAGAACTTATTGAGGAAACTATGGAAAATGTAAAGGTTATCCAAACCCTCGTCAAAGTAGCTCAAAGTAGGAAGAAGAGAAATGTTGATAACCAAAGGAAGGATTTGAAATTTCAAGTAGCAGACCGTGTTTTCGTGAAGGTATCTCCATGGAAGGGTGTTATACAATTTGGTAAGAAGTGTAAATTGGGTCCCAGGTACAACGGACCTTTCGAAATTATGGAACGAAATGGAGTTGTAGCTTATCGTTTGGCAATGCCTCCAAGCCTCTACAAAGTTAATGATGTGTTCCATGTATCACTGTTGACATAATACCTGTCTGACCCAACGCATGTACTCTCCTATGTGGAAATTGAACTGGAACAAGATATTTCTCATTGTGAAGAGACTACCAAAATTCTTGATACAAGAGAACAACTGATGACAAACTGGATGACTCGTCTGGTAAAAATTATTCAATGAAACTATAAGATCAAAGAGGCATCATGGGAACTAGAGAAACATACGATGAAGAACCACCTTAACCTTTTTGTGTGGTTGTATTATAGAATTTTCAAGGAAGAATTTATTTGAAGGAGGGATAAATGTAATAACCCAAGCTTCAACAGTATGTTTCTCTTTGAATAAGGCAATAGCTTGCATTGTACGCACCTTCGAGATTCAAACACACCGAGACTGATGAAACTATCCATTATGAATAGTAACATTCACTTTTGGGAATTTTAAAAATTTTATTTTTCAAAATGGACTTCATTTTTGAATTTGGAATATCGAAATTAGTTTAGGGTGTATTTTTTGTATTTTTCTGGAAACATACAATTTTTTATGAATAGTGAAAAACAATGCGTTATTGACAAAAAATGAGTTTTTGTTTAAATTTATTTTAGGTCAAAATAGATAAATAATACCTCTATATGTTCAATTTAATTAATTGGTGTCATTTTATAATATGTTTATATATATATAAATTTTATTGAATTTTTTACCGTCTTTTACCAACCTCCTAGGATCATTTGAAAATTTGCATAAAATTTAATTTTATCGCTTCTGTGAGTTCAATTTCAAACATCTAAGAGTCACAGTTAATATCAGTAATTAAAATGTTGTTCAATATGAAGAAAATAATTTTTTTTGAATTGTAAATTTTTACTTTTATTTACCATGGTGAAAAGTAAATAAAGTAATTAAGGGTAAAAATGATTTCATAATTACCCTAACACATGTCCGAATTCTGTTGGATTATTATAATTAAACCAAAAACAAACTTAGGAATAAAATATGATCCTATTTGGTCCACTTTTATTAGATTAGGACATTAAATATTGTTTTATTTAATGAAGAGTTAGAAGAGTTAAATTTAATGTTTAATAACTAAACCATTTTTAATATAATGTTAAACATAAGATAAATTCGACTAAAAAATTTCATTAGATATATAAACCGATTTCATATATAATGGTATTTTATTTTTAATTTTTAGACATTAAATAATTTAATTTATTTATAACACAATGATGATGCAGTAAATACCTTATTAATGAAAGATTAAAATAATGATAATATAAATATCCAAATAAATTTAATTTGAGACTTTTTATGAATTAAAATAATTATATATGTTAGTATAACATTTTATTTTTTATTAATTAATTTTTTTTAAATTATTCATGTAGTTATGATTTTTACAAAAAGAAATAAAAAATAGTGTCAAAATTGACATATTTGAGTTTTTAAAACAAATACTATATTATTAATTGAAATAATATTCCTAAAAATCGGAGGATCAGCAAAAGGACTTAGATAAGGTTATATATATTAATAATTAACAACTTGGGGTTCTCTTGTATTGTTATAGTAGGTTTATTAATTATATAATATAAAAATACAAAGAGACATGGTAAATGTCAAACTATTTAACTAAGAGTTAAATTTAAAAGATAAGATTAATATATGACCTAAACGTGTCTAAAACCTATTTTATGAGAGGTTTTAGACCCATATCAACATTATCTTCTAAATAAATTATTTAGGAGCCATTACAAAACAAAAAATATTTTATTATAAAATAATATTTCATGATTTTCCAAAAGTGACCCTCACCACTCTTATAAAAGGGTACTTCCACATCCCTTAATTTCACACTCCAAAGCCATTTAGATCGGCCAAAACATGACCAAATATCCTTGAAACTATTCGACGCTCAACCTAGAGGCCATACTTTGATCATAAAGACAACATAAGGAGCCCTTCTGATTAAATCAAAAGGACGAACCAGAAGAAATGATAATATCTCATCGCCTGTTTCAAGTTATTCTCTTCATCCACTTCCTCTTTCTTTGTTGTTTCCATTATAAAATAATAGCTCCAGTATCTTCTATATACTATGATTTTATTTAAATTTTACAACCATATTCATTATTCTATCCATCATATGAATGACAAAGTCACCATAAGTGCGTACATACGGCTTACTGTCTCTATGTCATGCTGTAGTTTGTTATTCAAACACCTAATTATTTGGATGGGTATAAAAATGAGAATTAATTATGTAAATAATAAATATAACATGTTAATTATTCATTTTATATGATATACCATCCAATTACATACGATTTCACCATCAATATAATTATATTGTCACTCGTGTGAAGGTACGGATTACTATCTCTAGAAACGCGATGAGATTCATTCACCATCGTAATCTTTCAAGAATAATTTTCATTTTATGATTAAAAATAATTTATAATAACTGAATATCATTCTAGATATGAATAACATACATCCCATCCTTAACAAACATGGCTTTTGTAACTGATCATATAAAGAAAAAAGGATCAGTTAACACCCGAAACGATAATACAACTAAAACATTATTAACAAAGCAATATTAGAGGAAAATATATGATATAATATTTATGTATATAGTTATTTTTATAATTTAATAAAAATTATTTAACTATTATACAAGAGTTTAATTTACCCTTGACCAAGGAAATGTAAAATTTAATCATTAATTCTACAATCTATTTACTAATCTGTGGTTGTTAAGACATAAGTATCTATTATGACCTCTTTATCAACCACATCCGTGTTTTCTTAAAAATCTAATTTGAAACATTTTTACTATTAACAAGACTATGGGTTAAAGGAATTTATACCATTATTTTACCATATATGTTTTGAAAGAAATCTTTCTGTCATTTTCCAAACAAGGTACTTTATGACCTTTTCGACAAAATTAAGCTATGAATGTCTTTTTTAACATATACGATGGGTGTGGCTATTTTCCTCCATTATAACATCATCTAAGCATCCCATACAAGATTATAAGAATATTTTCAAAATAAATTTTTTCTTTTATATGAATTTTAAATGATTTTAAAATAGAAATAGATATCTCTCAAATAAAAGTTTTGATTTCATCTATATCAACATACTTTGATGGATTTTGATATTGTTGAAAGTTGATTTATAATTATAAAAAACATCCACATTTTATAAAAGGTTTTTTGATATGTTTTATTGTGGATGTGTTATTTTTACACCATTCACGATTTATGGACAAACTATTGACATTTCGTATGCTACTTTTGATATGAATGTTTATGTTATGTTTAAACCATTTCATATGAGGAATTCATTGACTTAGTAAGTAACGGTTGGAGCCCAATATAGCTCCTCGATGCATTGGTAGGTCTCATGAGAAATTCTAGTGTCTTGGCACAAGGCCTTGAAAAAATCTTATTTTTAGTCTAGGAAGAAGGCCATGACTATTTGGTAATGATGTCTGGATTTATGTGTTCCATCATTATGATAGTGGCTATTGATATTGCATGTGATAATTCAACTAGTAGAATATTCATGTGACTAAGTAAATGGAAATATTTAATTTTATATTTTTTATATTATTCTGAATTTTATGTTTAGAATTATTTTTTAGTCTAATACATTGCCTTAAATGTTTACTCTTATATATGAATGTTTCTGTAATATTGTTATCCTTACTTAACATCTGAGCTCACCCCTTTCTATGTTTTATTTTTTCCACGATGTGAAAAAGTATTTTATTATTAACCTATATGGATAGGATAAGGATATAAGTGTGTTCAAAAGGGGATAATATGTTGTTGATATTTTGATTTAATGATGTAATGTAAAACTTATGTGTGTTTCTAGTACTTCCAAGGTTACTAAACTAAACAGTATTTTACGACGTGATTCCTTTTATCATGTTAATGTTATGTAATAATTCACCGATTCTGGGTAACTATGGTTAGGGTGTTAAATATGATGGTAATATTTTGTGTATTGTTCATTGTAATGTTTCATGAAAGGGTTTTATGCCTTTTTGGAAGGTGATAAATGGGTTTAAAAACTTATTTAAAGGTGAAAATGAGTTTTCTAAATGAAATTAGATTTTTTTTTATGAAATCCTAGTTTTTTAACTTTTTATTTGACTTATGGATTGTGTAAATAATGGTAAGAATGTTTTAAAGTGAAATTCGAGTGTGTTTGGATTTAGAAAGGGTCTTGGTCCATGAAAGTAGTTAAACTGAATATGTGACATTCATGGGATAATTTCTAAAGGGTTCCATGAATTTTACAAGGGGTGGAAAAGGTAATGAAATTTTTTGGTGTTTTTAAAGTGGAATATGTTATTTATTATGGAAATGGTGATTCCCTAGTGTATTAATAATTAATAGAATGTGTATGTTAATGTGTTAATATGCATGACATGTAAATAAGGTATTGAGCACAAATGGAATCCTGTGTATCTAGGTGGGAAAAATAGAATTAGTATTCTAGTGAATCAGAAATGGAAAGCTTGGATTCATCTAGTGGACTGATGTTAGAAGAATCAAAAGTTGAAATCCTATATTCACTTAGAATGTTTGATTATTACAACACTAAATAATCAATGATGATGATCGGATACTATTATAGATCCGGGGTGTCCCCTTCTAGTGGCTCGCGTATGAAAAATTGATGGGATGTGGTTTCTATTCCATTTTTTTGCATGGTATGTTCTTGTTAGTGACTCACCTGTGCTAGGTTACCCCTATGGACTTACCCATGGGTATCTATTGGGACATGAGACTAAGGTGGTGTGGTTCCATCCATCGGCATATGGTGGACCTTGAGTGTATTTAATTTTAAATTAAGTTTTTCATAGAAAAATATTTCTTTTAAAATTTTAGCATTAAAATTGTTGTTAGAAACTTTTCCATAGAGAAATGGTTCTTATTAAAAGTGCTTCCATGAAGATATCATTTCATAAAAATATTCTTCAAAATGTTCAAAAGGCATTCATTTAAATTGTGCGTGATTATTTTAAATTGTGCATGATTATTTGTATTTTCATTTTGTGAGCAAATGCCTGGTAGGATTCCACCCAAAAGAAACTGGATTCCATGCTATAAAAAGAAAATACAAATAATCATGCACTATTTAAATGAATTCCTTTTGAACATTTTGAAGAATTTTTTTATGAAAATATATCTTCATGGGAACACTTTTAATGAAAACCATTTCTTTATGGAAAAGTTTCTAATAGCACTTTTAATGTTAAAATTTTAAATGGAATATTTTTCTATGAAAAAACTTAATTTAAAATTAAATACACTCAAGGTCCACCATATGCAGATGTATGGAACCACACCACCTTAGTCTCATTTCCCAATAAGTACCCATGGGTAAATCCATAAAGGTAACCTAGCACAGGTGAGTTGCTAACAAGAACATACCATGCAGAAAAATGGAATGGAAACCACATCCAATCAATTTTTCATACGCAAGCCACTAGAAGGGGACACCCTGATGCTATAACTGTATCTGATCATCATCATTGATTATTTAGTGTTGTAATCATCAATCATGCTAAGTTAATATTGGATTTCAACTTTCGAGTCATCTAATATCAATCCACTAGAAGAATCCATGCTTTCCACTTCGGATTCACTAGAATAATAATTCTATTTTTCCCACCTAGATACACAGGATTACATTTGTCCTCAATACCTTATTTACATGTCATGCATATTAACACATTCAGATACACATTCTATGAATTATAAATACACTAAGGAATCACAATTTTCCATAAACAATAACACATTCCACTTTAAAAACACGAAAAAAATTCATTACCTTTTTCACCCCTTGTAAAATTCATGGAACCCTTTAGAAATTATCCCATGAATGTCACATATTCAGTTTAACTACTTTCATGGACCAAGACCCTTTCTAAATCCAAACACAATCGAATTTCACTTTAAAACATTCTTACCATTATTTACACAATCCATAAGTCAAATAAAAAGTTAAAAAACTAGGATTTCATAAAGAAAAAAAATCTAATTTCATTTAGAAAACTCATTTTCACCTTTTAAATAAGCTTTTAAACCCATTTATCACCTTCCAAAAAGGCATAAAATAATTTCATGAAACATTACAACGAACCATACACAAAATATTACCATCTTATGTAACACAATAACCGTAGTTACCCAGAATCGGTGCATTATTACATAACATTAGCATGATAAAAGGAATCATGTCCTAAAATACTGATCAGTTTAGTAGCCTTGGAAGTAGTAGAAACACTCATAAGTTTTACATTACATCATTAAATAAAAATATCACCAACATATTGTACCCTTTTGAACACACTTATATCCTTATCCTATCCATGTAGGTAAATCATAAAATACTTTTTCATACTGTGGGAAAAATAAAACATAGAAAGGGGTGAGCTCAGATGCTCAATAAGGATAACAATATTGTCGAATCATTCATAAATAAGCGTAAATATTTAAGGCAATGTATTAGACTAAAAAAATCATTCTAAAAATAAAATTCATAATAATATAGAAAATATAAAATTAAATATTTCCATTTACTTAGTCGCATCGATATTCTACTAGTTGAATTATCACATGCAATATCAATAGCCACTATCATAATGATGGAACACATAATTCCAGACATCATTACCAAATAGTCAAGGCCTTATTCCAAGACAAAAAATAAGATTTTTTCATGGCCTTGTGCCAAGACACTAGACTTTCCCATGAGACCTACCAATCCATCGAGGAGCTATATTGGGCTCCACCCGTTACTTACTAAGTCAATGCATTCCTCATATGAAAAGGTTTAAACATAACATAAACATTCATATCAAAAGTAGGATATGAAATGTCAATATTTTATCCATAAACCGTGAATGGTGTAAAAATAACAAATCCACAATCAAATATATCACAAAATCTTTTATATAATGTGGATGTTTTTTATAATTATAAATCAACTTCCAATAATATCAAAATCCATCAAAGGATGTTGACATAGATGAAATCAAAACTTTTTTTGAGAGATATCTATTTCTATTTTAAAATCATTTAAAATTCATATAAAAGAAAAATTTTATTTTGAAAATATTCTTATAATCTTGTATGGGATGCTTCGACGATGTTATAATGGCGGAAAATAGCCGCACCCTTCATATATGTTAAAAAAGACATTCATAGCTTAATTTTGTCGAAAATGTCATAAAGTACCTTGTTTGGAAAATGACAGAAATATTTCTTTCAAAAATTATATGGTAAAATAAGAATATAAATGACTTTAACCCATAGTCTTGTAAATAGTAAAAAAATTTCAAATTATATTTTTACGAAAACACAGGTGTGGATGATAAAGTGGTCAGAGTAGATACTTACGTCTTAATAACCACAGATTAGTAAAGATATTGTAGAATTAAAGATTAAATTGTACTTTTCCTTGGTCGAGGGTACATTAAACTCTTGTATAATAGTTAAATCATTGTTATTAAATTATAAAAAAACTATTTACATAAATATTATATAATATATGATCCTCTAATATTGCTTTGTTAATAATGTTTTAGTTGTATTATCGTGTCGGGTGTTAACTGATCCTTTTTTCTTTATATGCTCAGTTACATAAGCCATGTTTGTTAAGGATGGGATGTATGTTATTAATATCTAGAATGATATTCAGTTATTATAAATTATTTTTAATCATAAAATGAAAATTATTCTTGAAAGATTATAATGGTGAATGAATCTCAATGCGTTTTTGGAGATAGCAATCCGTACCTACACACGAGCGACAATATAATTATATTGATGGTAAAATCGTATGTAATTGGATGGTATATCATATAAAATGAGTAATTATCATGTTATATTTATTATTTACATCATTCATTCTCATTTTTATACCAATCCAAATAATGAGGTGTTTGAATAACAACTACACCACGACATAGAGACGGTAAGACGTATGTACGCACTTATGGTGACATTTTCATTCCTATGATAAATAGAATAATGAATATGGTTGTAAAATTTAAATAACATCATAGTATATAGAAGATATTAGAGCTATTATTTTATAATGGAAACAACAAAGAAGAGGAAGTGGATGAAGAGAATAACTTGAAACAGGCGATGAGATAGTATCATTTCTTCTGGTTCATCCTTTTGATTTAATCATAAGGGCTCCTTAAGTTGGCATTATGATCAAAGTAAGGCCTATAGGTTGAGCGTCGAATAGTTTCAAGGATATTTGGTCATGTTTTGGCCGATATAAATGGCTTTGGAGGTGTGAAATTAAGGGATGTGGAAGTACCCTTTTATAAGAGAGGTGAGGGTCACTTTTGGAAAATCGTGAAATATTATTTTATAATATAATCATTTTTGGTCTGTAATGGCTCCCAAATAATTTATTTAGAAGATAATGTTGGTATGGGTCTAAAACCTCTCATAAAATAGGTTTTAGACACGTTTAGGTCACTATATTAATCTTATATTTTAAATTTAACTCTTAGTTAAATAGTTTTACATTTACCATGTCTCTTTGTATTTTTATATTATATAATTAATAAGCTTACTATAATAAGACAAGAGAACCCCAAGTGGTTAATTATTAATATATATAACCTTATCTAAGTCCTTTGGCCAATCCTTAGATTTTTAGGAATATTATATCAATTAATAATATAGTATTTGTTTTAAAAACTCAAATATGTCAATTTTGACACTATTTTGTATTTCTTTTTTTGTAAAAATCATAACAAAATGAATATTTTAAAAAAAGATTAATTAATAAAAAAATAACATGTTATACTAACCTATAGAATTATTGTAATTCATAAAAAGTCTCAAATTAAATTTATTTGGATATTTATATTATCATTATTTTAATCTTTTATTAATAAGGTATTTATTGCATCATCATTGTGTCATAAATAAATTAATTATTTAATGTATAAATATTTTAAATAAAATACCATTATATATGAAATCTATTTATATATCTAATAAAAAAATTTAGTCTAATTTATCTTATGTTTAACATTATATTAAAAATGGTTTAGTTATTAAACATTAAATTTAACTCTTTTAACTCTTCATTAAATAAAAAAATATTTAATGTCCTAATCTAATCAAAGTGGACCAAATAGGATCATATTTTATTCCTAAGTTTGTTTTTGGTTTAATTATAATAATCCAATAGAATTAGGACATGTGTTAGCGTAATTATGATATCATTTTTACCCTTAATTTCTTTATTTACTTTTAACCGTGGTAAATAAAAGTAAAAAGTTACTATTCAAAAAAATTATTTTATTCATATTGAACCACATTTTACTTAATGATATTAACTTTGACTCTTAGATGTTTGAAATTCAACTCATAGAAGCGATGAAATTAAATTTTATGCAAATTTTCAAATGATCCTAGGAGGTTGGTAAAATACGGTAAAAAATTCAATAAAATTAATATATATATACATATAAACTTATTATAAAATGAAACCAATGAATTAAATTGAACATATATAGGTATTATGTATCTATTTTGACCTAAAATAAATTTAAATAAAAAGTCAGTTTTAGTCAATAACGCATTGTTTTTCACCATTCATAAAAAATTGTATGTTTTCAGAATAATACAAAAAATACACCCTAAGCTAATTTCGATATTCCAAATTCAAAAATGAAGTCCATTTTGAAAAATAAAATTTTTAAAATTTCAAAAAGTGAGTGTTATTATTCATAACGAATAGTTTGATTGGTCTCAGTGTGTTAGAATCTCGAAGTTGCGTACAATGCAAGTTATTTCCTTATTCAAAGGGAAACATACCATTGAAGCTTGGGTTGTTACATTCATCCCTCCTTAAAATAACTTCTTCCTTGAAATTTCTATAATACTACCACATAAAAAGATTCAGGTGGTTCTTCATCGTAAGTTTCTCTGGTTACTATGTTGCCTCTTCGATCTTATGGTTTCTTCGAAGAACTTTTACCAGACGAGTCGTCCAGCTTTTCATCAGCTGTTCTCTTGTATCAAGAATTTTGGCAGGCTCTTGACAATGAGAAATATCTATTCCAGTTCAATTTCCACACAGGAGAGTACATGCGTTGGGTCAGACATGTATTTTGTCAACAGTGATACGTGGAACACATCATTAACTTTGTAGAGACTTGGAGGCATTGCCAAACGATAACCTACAACTCCATTTCGTTCCACAATTTCTAAAGGTCTGATGTACCTGGGACCTAATTTACACTTCTTACCAAATTGTATAACACCCTTCCATGGAGATACCTTCAAGAAAACATGGTCTCCTACTTGAAATTCCAAATCCTTCCTTCGGTTATCAACATTTCTCTTCTTCCAACATTGAGATGCTTTGACGAGGGTTTGGATAACCTTCACATATTCCATCATTTCATCAATAAGTTCTGGTCCTACATGTTTTCTTTCACCAACATCATCCCAAAAAGTTAGTGCATGACATCTCTTTACATATAATGCTTCATACGGTTCCATCTTAATACATGAATAGATTCCATTGTTATAGGAATATTATACCAAAGGAAAATATTGATCCCACATACCATGAAAGTCATGTGAGCAAGATCTAAACGTGTCTTCTAAAGTTTGAATTTCCCATTCTAATTGTCCATCAGTTTGAGGGTGGTAGGCAGTGGTCAAATGAGGTTCAGTATCCATGGACTTCTAAAGATTTTCCATAATCTTGATTTAAAATGGGTATCATGATAAAAAAACAATTGATTGTTTTACACAATGGAGTCTTACAACTTCATTAATATATAGTCTTCTTAAACATTCAAGTGGTAAATCTTCTCTTATAGCATGAAAATGAGATGATGTGGTAATACGTTCAACAATGACCCATGTTTCATCATTCCTTCTAGGTGGATTTGGTAGACCCATTACAATTTCCATCGTAATATTATCCCATTTCCACTCAGGTATGGGAATATATTGCATGAATCCTCTAGGTTGTAGCCGTCTAGCTTTCACTTGTTGACAAACCATATATCTTGACACAAAATTGACTATCTCCCTCTTCATGTTGTCCCACAAAAATGTTCTTTCAAATATATATACATCTTAGTGATACTAGGGTTTATAGAAAAATTTGAGCTTTGAGCATCATCCAACAATTTTCTTTTTAGATCAGGTATATCGGGAACACAAAGTCTCTTCCCAAATTTCAAAATTCCATCATTATATACGAAGTTGGTTAATCTCCCATCATTCAAAACTAAAATATTCTTTTGAAATTACTCATAATTAATCTGAGAACATTTTCTCCTTTTTAGTAATGATGGGTTGGAATCTATTTTAAAATGTATGGATGTTTCTCCTTCCATGGATATTCCCATATCCATCAGTACTAGATCAATAAAAATTGGATCTCTTTCAACTCTCATCTTGCTCAAAACACCATAATACTTTCTACTCAAAGCATCTGCCACCTTATTTTCCTTCCCCAGGTGGTAGTGTATTGTGCAATAATAATCCTTGAGTAGTTCCATCCATCTCCTTTTCCTCATGTTTAATTCTTTTTGTGAGAAAATATACTTCAAACTCTTGTGATCACTATAAATATCACATTTTTCACAATTAAAGATATTTTCTCCATATATTCAGAGCAAATATTATAGCAGCAAACTCAAGATCATGAGTGGGATAGGTTTTCTCGTGAATTTTTAGCTATTTTGATGCATAGGGAATAACTCTATCATTCGGCATAAAGACACAACCAAGTCCTTTCATTGAAACATCACTACAAATAACAAATCCATCATTCTTCGATGGTAGAGTCAAGATAAGAGAATTGACTAATCTTCTCTTCAGTGCTTCAAAAAATTCTTCACACTCTTTTTTTACAAACAAATTTAACTCCTTTAAGATTGATATTGGTTAATGGATTAGAAAATTAGGAAAAATTCTGGACAAAACGCCGATAATAACCTGCTAAACCAATAAAACTGCATACCTCAGTTATTCTTGTCGGTACTTGAAATTATTGGATTACCTTGGTCTTTGAAGAATCAATAGATATTCCATCCTTAGAGATAATATGGTCAAGAAAAGAAATCTCATGACGCCAGAATTCAAACTTGCAAAAATTCCCATATAATTCATTTCTGCTAAGAGTATTTTGAATAATGAGAAAGTGATTTTCATGATATTCGTAGGTTTTAGAGTATACCAAATATCATAAATAAATACAACTACAAATTCATCAAGATATTCCTTGAGAACACTATTCATTAGATCCCTGAAGACAGAGGGGGAATTAATCAATCCAAAAGGAATTACTTTAAACTCGTAATGATAATACCTGGTTCAAAATACGGTTTTCAAAATGTCTTCCTTCTTCACACACAACTGATGATATCTACATCAAAGGTCAATCACTGAAAAATATTGAGCTCCATTAAGTTGTTCGAATAAATAATCAATGTGAGGTAGGGAGTACTTGTTATTTATTGTTATAGCATTGATCTCCCGGTAGTCAATACACAACCTCATAGATATGGGTTTCTTATTAACAAAAATGATAGGGGCTCCCCATGGAGAAACACTAGGGGGAATATATCCCTTATTACTCATTTACTCATCTTGTTTCTTTAGTTCCACTAATTCTATAGTGGACATTCTATAAGGGGTCTTTGATAAGGGCCTTGAACAAGGAATTAAATCAACAGAAAACTCAATTTCTCATTCTGGAGAATGTCCAGGTAATTCTTCTTGAAACACATAAACATATTCTTACACAATAGGTAAATCCTATATTTGAACATTATTTTCCTCACTTATAGTTATTTAATTATATTCTTCTTCAATAATTGAATATAGTTGAGATACTGGCGACAGATCTAGAAAAGAATCAAGTGGTGATGTTTCTGCTCTAATGATAAGCTACTCTTTATCATCATCCAAAATTGTAACCTTCTTCTTCTTATAATATATTTTCACATCATGGTCTGAAAGACAATCTATTACAAGGATTATATCTAGTTTAATAACGTGTATGACGATGATATCTACAGATAATGAACATTTATATGCCCTAATGGGAACTGATTAAAATAACATTGTTGCGATGATACATTCCTTAGGTTTTTGACTAACAACTCCCTTGTTAAGTTAAATTGAAAATATCTAATTTTTAAAAAAAATTGGGAAGATATGAAACAATGTGATGATCCATAATCAAATAAAGCATTGGCTAAACTTGAGGAAACCATTAAATTACCTCCCCCCAAATCTTTCAGAGCTTCAACCTCAACACTAGTGATTGCATAATCTTGGGCTTGCTCCCTTTCCCTTTCCTGAGGTATGTTCCCTTGGTGCTTAGGACATTCATTTTAATAAGTCCCCTTTTCTATATAATTTTAGCAGTCAACATTGACAACCACTACTGCAAATACAAGATTTCCCAACGATTCTAAACTGTTAGAAAAGGCTATAGAACCATTGTTATATGTTATACCAAAGGTTCTGAAAACCGTAGGGAAGTAAGCCATTGGGAAAAGCATTTCCCAACGGTTTACAGTGAACCGTTGGGATAGGGTGGAGAAAAATTACCCTATCCCAATGGTTCTAGAAAGCTATTGGGAAAGATTTTTCCCAACGGTTTACAACTGTTGGGACAAAGTTATGAATATTACATTGTTTTTCCCAACGGTTTTCAATACCGTTGTAAAAAACCCAACTTCTCCTCTTTCCCAACAGTTTAGAACCGTTGGGAAAGGTTTTTTACCAACGGTTTTATGAACCATTGGTAAAACAAAACATATACATTCTATGCCTACAGTTTTGAACCACCGGCATAGCCTCTGCTGGGCGAATTGCACAGCAGCTCTGCAATTTTCCCAGTAGCTCCCCAATTTGAAACCATCTCTCCAATTTTCCCACCAGGTCTCATTTTGTGGGTTCACTCTCATTTTCAATCCAATTATTGTACCTACAATAAACTAACACATACATATACAATTATTGTACCGGCAATAACCAACTAACACTTACATATAGAGAACAAATTCATTAACATTTAACATATAATGGTGGAACAATACACATCGATAATTAAATTAGAATTCATAACATAATTATAAACATACATAATTCATTTAGAATTCAATATAAAATTTAGATGAAAATTATATGTGGAATCCAAAATTCAATTCATAATTTGATCGGTGTTTTGTACACCATATATTTTTACTAGAAATAATGTCCATTTTAAACATAATACATACAAATGGAGTGCTACCGTCTACAATGTGCCTTGGATTGAGGCGGGGATGACTCGTACACGTCACATATAACCCATGGATCGTTGTGCTAATGTATCGACACAATCCGAATGTGTTTGGTCGGATTTCTGTATGCCAGTTGATGTTTTTCAATTAAAATGATGTACTTTTGAAACAAAAGGTAGACACTTTGAGTGGTGTCGGCCACACCGTGCCTTGGATTGAGGTGGCGTTGACTCGTACATGTCACATATGACCCATGGATCGTTCTCCTAAAGTTTCAATGGAAACTGAATGCATTTGGTCGGTTTTCCGTATGTACTTAAATTTTTGTCCATTTTAAGAAAAAGAGAGCCACTTAGAGTGATTCCGTCCACACCGTGCCTCCGATTAAGGTGGTGTTGACTCTTACACGTCTCATATGACCCATGGATCATTGTCATAAAGTATAGACATAATCCTAATGCGTTTGGTCGGTTTTCCGTATGCCAGTTGATGTTTTCCACTTCCAATGATGTCCTTTTGAAACAAAAGACAGACACTTTGAGTGGGGGATGCCACACCGCGCCTCAGATTGAGGCGGGGTTGACTCATACATGTCACATATGACCCATAGATCGTTGTGCTAATGTATTAACACAATCCTAATGCGTTTGGTTGGTTTTCTGTATGCCAGTTGATGTTTTTCAATTAAAATGACATACTTTTGAAACAAAAGGTAGATACTTTGAGTGGTGTCAGCCACACCGTGCCTCGAATTCATGCATAGTTGACTCGTACACGTCACATATGACCCATGGATCATTATCCTAAAGCTTAAATGGAAACTGAATGCATTTGGTCTGTTTTCCGTATGTACTTAAATTGTAGTCCATTTTAAGAAAAAGAGATCCACTTAGAGTGATTCCGGCCACACCATGCCTCAGATTAAGGCGGGGTTGACTCATACATGTCACATATAACCCATGGATCGTTGTGCTAAAGGATAGACACATTCCGAATGCGTTTGGTTGCTTTTTTGTATGCCAGTTGATGTTTTTCATTTCAAATAATGTCTTTTTGAAACAAAAGACAGACACTTTGAGTGGTGGCGGCCACACCGCACCTAGTATTGAGGCGGGGTTGACTCTTACACATCACATATGACCCATGGATCGTTTTTCTAATGTATCGACACAATCCGAATGCGTTTGGTTGGTTTTCTGTATGATAGTTGATGTTTTTCAATTAAAATGATGTCCTTTCGAAACAAAAGGCAGACACATTGAGTGGTGGTGGCCACACCGTGCCTCAGATTGAGGCAGGGTTGACTCGTACACATCACATATGACCCATGGATCATTTTTCTAATTTATTGACACAATACGAAAGCGTTTGGTCAGTTTTCCGTATGCCAGTTGATGTTTTTCAATTAAAATTACGTACTTTTGAAGCAAAAGGCAGACACTTTGCGTAATTCCGGCCACACCACACCTCGGATTGAGGCAGCGTTGACTCGTACATGTCACATATGACCCATGTATAGTTCTACTAAAGTTTAAATGGAAACCAAATGCGTTTGGTTAGTTTTCCTTATGCACTTAAATTGTTGTCCATTTTAAGCAAAAGAGAGCCACTTAGACTGATTTCGGCCACACCGTGCCTCAGATTAAGGTGGGGTTGACTTGTACACGTCACATATGACCCATGGATCGTTTTACTAAAGTATCAACACAATCTGAATGCGTTTGGTCAGCTTTCCATATGTCAGTTGATGTTTTTCACTTCCAATGATGTCCTTTTGAAACAAAAGACAGACACTTTGAGTGGTGGGGGCCACACTACACCTCAGATTGAGGCGGGGTTGACTTGTACACATCACATATGACCCATGAATCGTTTTTCTAATGTATCGACACAATATGAATGCGTTTGATCAGTTTTCTGTATGCCAGTTGATGTTTTTCAATTAAAATGACGTACTTTTGAAACAAAAGGCAGACACTTTGAGTGGTGCCGGCCACACCGCACCTCGGATTGATTCGGTGTGGACTCGTACACCTCACATATGACTCATGGATCTTTCTCCTAAAGTTTCAATGGAAACTGAATGCGTTTGGTCAGTTTTCCGTATGTACTTAAATTGTTGTCCATTTTAAGCAACAGAGAGCCACTTAAAGTGATTCCGGCCACACCGTGCCTCAGACTAAGGTGGGGTTGACTTGTACACATCACATATGACCCATGGATCATTGAGATAAAGTATCGACACAATATGAATGTGTTTGGTCAGTTTTCCATATGCCAGTTGATGTTTTTCATTTCAAATGATGTCCTTTTGAAAGAAAAGACAGACACTTTGAGTGGTGGGGTCCACACCATGCCTCGGATTGAGGCAGGGTTGACTCTTACACATCACATATGACCCATGTATCGTTGTGTTAATGTATCGACACAATCCGAATGCTTTTTGTCAGTTTTCTGTATGCTAGTTGATGTTTTTCAATTAAAATGACGTTCTTTTGAAACAAAAGGCAGACACTTTGAGTAGTGGTGGTCACACCGCTCCTCGGATTGAGGCGGGGTTGACTCGTACACGTCACATATGACCCATGGATCGTTTTACTAATGTCTCGACACAATCCGAATGCGTTTGGTCAGTTTTCCGTATGCCAATTGATGTTTTTCAATTAAAATGACGTACTTTTGAAACAAAAGGCAGACACTTTGAGTGGTTTCGGCCACACCGAGCCTCATATTGAGGCGGCGTTGACTCGTACACATCCAATATGACCCATGGATCATTCTCATAAACTTTCAATGGAAACGGAATGCGTTTGGTCAGTTTTCTATATGTACTTAAATTGTTATCCATTTTAAGAAAAAGAGAGCCACTTAGAGTGATTCTGGCCACACCATGCCTCAGATTAAGGCCGGGTTGACTCCTATATGTCACATATGACCCATGGATCGTTTTTCTGAAGTATCGACACAATCTGAATGCGTTTGGTCACTTTTCTGTATGCCAGTTGATGTTTTTCATTTCAAATGATGTCCTTTTAAAACAAAAGATTTACATTTTGAGTGGTGGCGGCCACACCGCGACTCAGATTGAGGTGGGGTTGACTCTTAAACGTCACATATGACCCATGTATCATTGTGCTAACGTATCGACACAATCCGAATGCGTTTGGTCAGTTTTTCATATGCCACTTGATGTTTTTCAATTAAAATGACGTCCTTTTGAAACAAAAGGAAAACACTTTGAGTGGTGGCGGCCACACCGCGCTTCGGATTGAGGCGGGGTTGACTCATACACATCACATATGACCCATGTATCGTTGTGCTAATTTATCGACGCAATCCAAATGCGTTTGGTTAGTTTTCCGTATGCTAGTTGATGTTTTTCAATTAAAATGAAGTACTTTTGAAACAAAAGGCAGACACATTGAGTGGTGTCGGCCACACCACGACCCGGATTGAGGTGTCGTTGACTCGTACACATCACAAATGACTCATGGATCGTTATCCTAAAGTTTCAATGGAAACCGAATGCGTTTGGTAGGTTTTCCGTATGTACTTAAATTGTTGTCCATTTTAAGAAAAAGAGAGCCACTTAGAGTGATTCCAGCCACACCGCGCCTCAGATTGAGGCGGGGTTGACTTTTACACGTCACATATGACCCATGGATTGCGGTTTTAATTTATCGACACAATCTGAATGCGTTTGGTCAGTTTTCCTTATGACATTTGATGTTTTTCAATTAAAATGACGTACTTTTGACACAAAAGGCAGACACTTTGAGTGGTTCTGGCCACACAGCTCCTTGGATTGAGGCAGCGTTGACTCATACATGTCACATATGACCCATGGATTGTTGTGCTAATGTATCGACACAATCCGAATGCGTTTGGTCGGTTTTCCGTATGCCAGTTGATGTTTATCAATTAAAATGATGTCCTTGTGGAACAAAAGGCAGACACTTTGAGTGGTGGCGGCCACACCGCACCTCGGATTGAGGTGGGGTTGACTCGTACACGTCACATATGACCCATGGATAATTGTTCTAATGTATCGACACTATCTTAATGCGTTTGGTCGGTTTTCCGTATGCGAGTTGATGTTTTTCAATTAAAATGACGTACTTTTGAAACAAAAGGCAGACACTTTGAGTGGTTCCGGCCACACCGCGCCTCAGATTGAGGCGGCGTTGACTCGTACACGTCACATATGACCCATGGATCGTTCTCCTAATGTTTCAATGGAAACTGAATGCGTTTGGTCAGTTTTCTGTATGTACTTAAATTGTTGTCCATTTTAAGCAAAAGAGAACCACTTAGAGTGAGTCCAGCCACACCCACCTCGGATTGAGGCGGGGTTGACTCGTACACGTCACATATGACCCATGGATCATTTTGCTAATGTATAGACACAATCCGAATGCGTTTGGTCGGTTTTTCGTATGACAGTTGATGATTTTCAATTAAAATGATGTACTTTTGAAACAAAGGGCAGACACTTTGAGTGGTGACGGCCACACCGTGCCTCAGATTGAGGCAGTGTTGACTCATACACGTCACATATGACCCATGGATCGTTTTGCTAATGTATCGACACAATACGAATGCATTTTTTCGGTTTTCCGTATGCCAGTTGATGTTTTTCAATTAAAATGACATCCTTTTGAAACAAAAATCAGACACTTTGAGTGGTGGCAGCCACACCACACCTCAGAGTGAGTCGGGGTTGACTCATACACGTCACATATGACCCATAGATCTTTTTGATAATGTATTGACACAATCCGAATGCATTTGGTTGGTTTTCCGTATCCCAGTTGATGTTTTTCAATTAATATGACGTAATTTTGAAACAAAAAAGAAGACACTTTGAGTGGTGTCGGCCACACCGCACCTCATATTGAGGCGGCGTTGACTCATACATGTCACATATGACCCATGGATCGTTATCTTAAGGTTTCAATGGAATCCGAATGCGTTTGGTCGGTTTTCCGTATGTACTTAAATTTTTGTCCATTTTAAGCAAAAGAGAGCCACTTAGAGTGATCCCGGCCACACTGTGCCTCAGATTAAGGCGGGGTTGACTCGTACACATCACATATGACCCATGGATCGTTGTGCTAAATTATCGACACAATCCGAATGCGTTTGGTCGGTTTTCCATATGCTAGTTGATGTTTTTTACTTCAAATGATGTCCTTTTGAAACAAAAGACAGACATGTTGAGTGGTGGCGGCCACACCGCGCCTCGGAGGGTGGGGGGGATGTCCGAGGGGTTGTCCGAGGTCTAGGGAGGAGGGTGGGGGGCTGTTCGGGGGGTTGTCCGGCGGCTGTCCGGGGCTGTTCGGGGGGGGGGGGGTTGCCCGGGGTCCAAGGAAGAAAGTGGGGGGATGTCCGGGGGGTTTTCCGGGGATGTTATTCTTCATTTCTCATTAGTCTGTTTAATATTGTAATAAGATCAGACAAATACATTGAGAAGAAATCCATACATTCTTAAGCCAAGTAACCGGTCACGATAGAACCTTCGGGATGATTTCTATTTCGGACAAAAGAATTTAATGTGAACATATTTCTTTCAGTTGGATACATCCAACGAAAAGAAACAGGTCCTCCGAGAAGTATTTCAGTGGGAATATGGACAGTCAGATGCAGCATGCATGTGAAAAATGATGGAGGAAATATTTTCTCCAACTCACAAAAAATTAATGGGGCATCTGTCAACATTTTTTGCAAGAAAGACATGGACAACTTCTTAGCACAAAGATCTCTAAAAAATGGCACAACCGAATAACAAGCACCCTTACATTATTGGAAAAAACATGACGAATTGCTATTGGAAGCAAATCATGCAGTAGAATGTGATAATCATGAGTCTTCGAAGATTTTAGCTTCAACTCTCTTCTGTTGACCCGTTTAGATATGTTGCTTGAATATCCATCAGGAACTCTAATAGTCTCTAATACTTCCATAAATTGTTTTTTTTTGTAGGTTTCATCACATAAGAAGCACATGGAAGTTGCCATTTATTTTCACTAATACGCACAGGATGCAATTTTGGTCTGAGGCCTCAATCCACCAAGTCACGCCGAGATCATAAATCATCTGCTATCTTCCCCTTGACATTTAGAAGAACCGAAATTAACATTTCTCATATATTCTTTTCAATATGAATTATGTCTAAGAAATGACGTAACAAATTGGTTGACCAATAAGGCAAATCAAAAAAGATACTCTTCTTTCTCCAATTGTAACAGGTTTCAGTGGAAACATTCTTTCTCTTTCCAGATTTCATTTGACCCTTCCCGAATGAAAAAATGAAATCTTTCAATTCAATAAGCACGTCAGTTCCAGACATACGCTGAGGTGGATCATCGGTCTCTATGGTATTATCAAATCTTCAATGATTAATTCTATATGGATGATGCTTTGGAAATAATCATTGATGTCCCATAAAAATTAAACTACAGCAATGTTTCAGTCTTCTAGATCGTGTATTCTTCATAAAAACTGGACATGATAGTTTTCCCTTCGTGCTCCATCCAGACATCATTGTATAAGCCAGAAAATCATTGATCATCCACATAAGCGCAACACGCATCTGAAATATGTCTTTCGAACATGCATCGTATGTGTTCACACCCACATCCCAAAGAAGTTTCAACTCTTTTATTAAAGTTTTCATGTATACATCAATATCAATGTCGGGATCAGAAGGACCAGATATGAGTATACTCATGAAAGTGAAAGGTTTTTTCAGACACAACCATGGGGGTAGATTATAAATGTGTATAAAAACTGGTCATGTGTTGTACGAAGTAAGTATCTACCCAAACAGATTAAAACCATCGCAAGAAAGACCCAGCCTCAAATTACGCACGTCAGCTACAAAATCAGGATGTCGAGCATCAAATCTTTGCCATGGAAATCCATCTGCAGGATGAACCAACTCATCATTAGTCTTCTTTCTCCTGGTATCATGCCATCTCATTTTTATTGATATTTCATCAGACATAAAAATATTCTGAAGTCTGGGGATCAATGGAAAGTGCCACATTACTTTATGTGGAATGTGGGATGGTGTTCCATCAGATTTTGACTTCCAGCGGGATGTGCCACATTTTATACAATCATTTCGTTCAGCGGTTTCCTCCCAGAATAAACTGCAATCTTTCGGGCAAGCATGAATTTTGTTTCTTGAAAATCTAAGTTCCTTAACTAACTTCCATGACATATAGTGGTTTGAGGGATTATCTACATCATCTTGAAGTAAATCCTTCAAGAGGGTTAGAATGTAATCGATTGCTGTTTTAGAAATTCCATACATAGTTTTCCGATGAAACAATCAGATTAAAAATTCCAGCTTTTTCATTTTATCACATTGTCAATATACTGGAGTCGTGGTAGCATCATTTAATTATTTCACCCTATCAATATCATTATTTTCACTAGATGCATCAGCTGTCCTCATATCGAAGTCTTCTTGAGTCAAAATCCTTTCATTTTCATGATGACGAATAAACAGAAACCCATCATCTAACAAATTCTCCATTCCAGTCCTTTCATTTCGATCATCTCCAATTTGAGATTTCAATTTCTACCCATTGTGATACCACACAAAGTAGTTTTCTTGAAAACGATTTTTGGTTATGTGGTAGGTCACTTATTCATGGCTCAACCAAGGTCTACCATAACAATTGAAACATGGGTAGTGTATGCTACCACTATCTGAAGCATTGTGAAATGAAAAATCTATAAAGCTCTCCAAATTGTTTTGAAACCCGCTTGAGATCCAATCAGTTTCATACATCCAACTTCTATCCATTCCGTAAAAAGAATTT
Organism: Viscum album; assembly: GCA_963277665.1. Classification (NCBI taxonomy): domain Eukaryota; kingdom Viridiplantae; phylum Streptophyta; class Magnoliopsida; order Santalales; family Viscaceae; genus Viscum; species Viscum album. The sequence goes on from OY728138.1 coordinate 901,594,730, forward strand.
ATATAATTCATTTTGTCATAAACAATTCAATAGGATTAAACATTAATAGAAAATACATTTAAGTAAACGATAAAGGAAGAAGTTTCTAGTCGATGTAGTGAAAAGCACCCCACCCTCATAAAAGTGAGTATTGGCCAAGAAGGACACAGAATATACAACGTACAATGAGAACCATATTTAGTTGACCCTAAAGTTTTATTAGTACAGTCATGTTGGGGGAAATGGAATATATGATCCTGGTTAACTGATGAATCCAAAAGCTCGTATTCCATATGTTGGACACTATCTAAGGTAAGAAATCATGTGATGATGAGTTGACATCACTCAATTTCATACATGCTAGTGTGAATGCGGGCTTAAATTAATGAATTGAGTTCACTGATACCATGTCAACCGTTATACACACCACGTGAACCCTTATACACACCATATGAACCCTTATACCATATCGTCATTATTACAACCATTAATAACAACCTATTAAATAACATCACTAGTTAAAGATAATAAAATTAAACATAAATCAATAATAATATTGGATATATCAAGTAAAATGAAGTCATACTATCTTATATCATAAATGACCACCCACAACCATGATTAATGACCACAAAGCTCCCATTTCGGCCAAATAAAAAGTGAAAAAAAACATAGTTATAGAAAAAAACATCATTTGTGTGAAGAATAATAATCTCATGGTCCTCACGATATTTGAACCACGCAGTCATGATTTTCGAGATGAACTTGTATCAATGAAACCATATGAGAAACACGATTCAATACATGCATTTTTCTGATTTTCCCAAGCATTTTGAGGAACCCCAAATCAGTGAAAATGGTCAGTGTGTTTTAAAAAGGTTATTGAATAACACATGTATGATGTCGAAGGTAGAATGATTAATGGTTATATTAGAAAAACTAATATTCACTAATATTGCAAATTTGACATTCTGTGAATTAGTTTCATGAATAAGGAAGAAGTACTAATTAGGGACCACATACTATTTTCCAAAGTTCAAGAAGATACTCCATATGTTCTATTGTGCAAAGGATAAGTGAACAGTGTGTCATTTTATATATATATATATTTTGATAGAAACATGATACATACTATTTATGTAATACACATAATGTACAAAAATTAAGATGAACAATATCTTTATGTTTAGCATGATCTTAATGAAAGGAGTGATTTTCATGAAATAATATCAATAAATATTATAAACAATTTCTTATTAGTTCCTATACATGAAGCTATAATATTTGAAGCAGATTAAAAAAATTATGAATCACCAAAATTAGAACACAATAAAGAGACAGCATGCCCTTATAAATGTAAATGTGTAATGAAAACATTAATTGGACATACATGGATATAGGAATTTGAGTACACAATTCGTGGAACAGTCATAAAATTTTACAAAAACCCTAAAAATTGGGAATAACGAAATCGAGAATAGAAGGATATGATTTATAAGAGGTGGAACTATATCCTCGATAAAATATATAAGGATTCTAACCTGGTAGGTGATGATCCGATGGAAGATGTACGGATTGGGAAGTCCTTCTGCCAAGGAATCGCTCCAGGAGACGAGCGGAAGGCTTCTGGAATCGTGGGGAGGCCGCTTCCTGCATTTTGGTATTTGGGGTTTTTTTTCCCAACGGTTCTTAAAAACCGTTGGGAAAAACCAATCTTTCCCAATAGTTTTATAAAACCATTTGGAAAACTAAGTAAAACCCAAGTTTTCCCAACTGTTTCATAAAACCGTTGGGAAAACTATGTTTTCCCCCCACTTTTCCCAACGGTTTCATAAAACTGTTGGGAAAAGTAAGTTCTTCAAGGTCTTTCCCAACGGTTTATATAAACTGTTGGGAAAGACAACATATACCAACGGTTCCTTTGAACCGTTGGTATAAAAGTGTTGGGAAAACTCCCCTTTTCAGTAGTGTGCTAAAATTATAGAGAAAAGGGGACTTATTAAAATGAATGTCCTAATCACCAAGGGAACATACCTCAGGAAAGGGAAAGAGAGCAAGCCTAATATTATGCAATCACTAGTGCTGAGGTTGAAGCTCTGAAAGATATGGGGCAGGTAATTTAATGGTTTCCTCAAGATTAGCTAATGCTTTATTTGATTATGGACTATCACATTGTTTCATATCTTCCCAATTTTCTAAAAAAATTAGATATTTTCAATTTAACTTAACAAGGGAGTTTTTAGTCATAAACCTAAGGAAAGTATCATCACAACAATGTTTTTTATATCAGTTCCATTAGGGTATATAAATGTTAATTATCTATAGATATCATCGTCATAAAAGTTATTGAACTCGATATAATCCTTGGAATAGATTGTCTTTCAGACCATGATGTGAAAATATATTATAAGAAGAAGAAGGTTATAATTTTTTATGATGATAAAGAGTTTCTTATCATCAGAGTAGAAACATCACCACTTGATTCTTATCTAGATTTGTCGCCAGTATCTCGACTAAATTCAATTATTGAACAAGAATATAATTAAGTAACTATAGGTGATGAAAAGAATGTTCAAATATAGGATGTACATATTGTGTAATAATATGTTTATGTGTTTCCAGAAGATTTACCCGGACATCCTCCAGAATGAGAAATTGAGTTTTCTGTTGATTTAATTCCATGTTCAAGGCCCTTATCAAAGACCCCTTATAGAATGTCCACTATAGAATTAGTGGAACTAAATAAACAAGATGAGTAAATGAGTAATAAGGGATATATTCCCCCTAGTGTTTCTCCATGGGGAGCCCCTATCATTTTTGTTAATAAGAAACCCATATCTATGAGGTTGTGCATTGACTACACGGAGATCAATGCTATAACAATAAAGAAAACGTTTTCCCTACCTCACATTGATTATTTATTAGAACAACTTAATGAAGATCGATATTTTTCAATGATTGACCTGTGATCTGGATATCATCAGTTGTGTGTGAGGAAGGAAGACATTTTGAAAACCGTATTTTGAACCAGGTATTAGCATTATGAGTTTATTGTAATTTCTTTTGGATTGACTAATTCCCCCTCTGTCTTCATGGATATAATGAATAGTGTTTTCAAGGAATATCTTGATGACTTTGTAGTTGTATTTATTTATCATATTTGGTATACTCTAAAACCTACGAATATCATGAAAATCACATTCTCATTATTTAAAATACTCTTAGCAGAAATGAATTATATGGGAATTTTTGCAAGTGTGAATTCTGGCTTCATGAGATTTCTTTTCCTGACCATATTCTCTCTAAGGATGGAATATCTATTGATCCTTCAAAGACCAAGGTAATCCAATAATGTCCAGTACCGACGAGTATAAATGAGGTTTGCAGTTTTATTGGTTTAGCAAGTTATTATCAGCATTTTGTCCAGAATTTTTCCTGATTTTCTAATCCATTAACCAATCTCAATCTTAAAAGAGTTAAAAATTTTAGTTAAAAAAGAGTGTGAAGAATGTTTTGAAGCACTGAAGACATGATTAGTCAATGCTCTTATCTTGACCCTATCATCGAAGAATGATGTGTTTGTTATTTATAGTGATGCTTCAATGAAAGGACTTGGTTGTGTCTTTATGCCGAATGATAGAGTTATTCCCTATGTATCAAAATAGCTAAAAATTCATGACAAAAACTATCCCACTCATGATCTTGAGTTTTCTGCTATAATCTTTGCTCTGAAGATATGAAGACAATATCTATATGGTGAAAAATGTGAGATTGATACTGATCACAAGAGTTTGAAGTATATTTTCTCACAAAAAGAACTAAACATGAGGAATAGGAGATGGATGGAACTACTCAAGGATTATTATTGCACAATACACTACCACCTGGGGAAGGCAAATACGGTGGCAGATGCTTTGAGTAGAAAGGATCGTGGTGTTTTGAACAAGATGAGAGATGAAAGCGATCGAATTTTTATTGATCTAGTACTGATGGATAGAAAAGGGGGCATTAGAGCCCCCCAGACTCGGGCGACCGCCATTGGCGGTCGCTATAGCTAACCATTAGCGACCGCCAATGGCGGTCGCTAAACTGCATACAAAAATTCGGGGGGTTTCTGCCCCCCCCCCCCCCGCGCCCTCGATCTCCCTCCGCCCTAACCCCCTCCCTCCCTCGCCGCCCTCCCTCACCGCCCTCCCCTCCCCCGTCGCCCGGCCTCCCCCGCCGCCCGGCCTCCCCCGCCGCCCGGCCTCCCCCGCCGCCCGCCCTCCCCCGCCGCCTGCCCTCCCTCGCCGCCTTCCCTCCCCCGCCGCCTGCCATCTGGCCTCCGGCCGCCGCCCTCCGCCCTCGGGCCTCCGGCCGCCGCCCTCGGGCCTCCGGTCGCCGCCCTCCGGCCTCTCAGTCCTCCCCCCCCCCCCCACCCCGAACGGCACCCGCACCCCGGACAGCCCCCGGCGCGCACTCCAGACCGCCCCCCGCACCCCGGACACCTCCACACACCCCGGACAGCACCCCCCCCCCCCCCCCCCCGCGCACTCCGAACTGCCCCCCGCACCCCGGACGCCTCCCCGCACCCCGGACAGCCCCCCCCCCCCCCCCCCCCCCCCCGCGCACTCCGGACCGCCCCCCGCACCCCGGACGCCTCCCCGCACCCCGGACAGCCCCCCCTGCACTCGGACACCCCCCTCCGAACCCAGACAGCCCCCCCACACCCCGGACCCCCCCCCCCCCCCCCCCGCACTCGGACACCCCCCCTCCGAACCCGGACAACCCCCCCCCCCCCCCCCCCCCCCGCACCCCGGACAGGCCCCCCGCACCCCGGACACCCCACCCCGCACCCCGAACACCCCCTGCCCGCACCCCTGATAGGCCCCCGACACCCCAGACACCCCTCCCCGCACCTCAGACAGCCCCCCCCCCCCCCCCGACCCCGGACACCCCCCCCCCCCTCGCTGCCCGTCCCCCGTCCCCTCACCGCCTCCTCTCCTCCAGCTCCCTGTCATCGTCGCCGCCCGTCCCCTCCCTTGCCGCACCGCCTTTCGCTCCGGCTCCCCTTCGCTGCCTCCTCTCCCTCGCAGCACCGCCTTCGGCTCCCCTCCCTTTCAGGTTTGTAGCTCAATCGGGTAACATGAGCTTTCAGTTACATTATTATTTTATCAATGGTTCATAAAGAAATGGTTAATATTTATTTTGAATATAGTTGATTTGAAAAATGTAAATGTAATAAGTATTGTGTAAATGTTTGTTATACAGATATTATTATGGATAAGAGTTGGATTGATCTTCCAAATCGAACGTCTAGAGAATATTTCAATGGCATTATGCAGTTTATTGACTTCACGAGAGGATTTGAAAGTGACTATATTAGTTGTCCATGTAGAAAATGTGCTAATAGATATCAATTCACACGAGATACTGTGAGGGAGCACATTTTCTTTAATGGATTTCTGAAAAATTATAAGAGTTGGACTCGTCATGGAGAAGAATATGTTCGTTGTCAAAATACAGATGCAGCTCAGATGGATGTTGATGCAAGGATGACTGATCCAATGCATGAAATGCTTACTGAAATGGTACGTGGGTTTGATCCTGAAGGCATTGACATCCAGAATCTTGAGACCGGTGAGATAAATCTTCGCTCTGGTGCAGATCATGATTCGAGGAGGTTTTATGAAGTACTTGATGATGCAAAAACAGAATTATATCCTGGATGTACTTCTTATAATAAACTGTCGTTTATCGTGGAGTTTTTGCAGTTGAAGACTTTGAATAATTGGTCAGACACATCATTCGACATACTTTTGGTTTTATTGAAAAAAGTTTTTCCTGTCGACGCTAAGATTCCTGAGTCGTATTACTATGCTCATAAGTTGATAGAGAACTTAGGTTTTACATATAAGACTATAGATGCATGTGCAAACAACTGTATGTTGTTTAGAAATGAAACTGCTCATTTGGATATTTGTACGGTTTGTGGCGCTTCCAGGTGGAAAGAGAACAGGGGAAATAAGACTCATCAATGTCAGATTGCGATACAGGGGAAACCGATTTCCGTAAGCAAATGTGTTACTTTCCCCTTAAACCGGGGTTGAAAATATTTTTTATGTCATCTAAAGTTTCTAATTTAATGAGATGGCATGCAGAAAGAGTTCATGAAAGTGACATGTTAACCCACCCGGCAGACTCTCATGCATGGAAGGATTTTGATAAGAGACATCCCGACTTTTCTAAAGATGTTCGTAATGTCCGATTGGGATTGGCAGTAGATGGTTTCAATCCATTCAAGTCTATGGTTGGTGAAACTCATAGCACATGGCCCGTGGTGTTGGTTCCATATAATCTTCCTCCGTGGCTTTGTATGAAGCAACAATTTATATTACTTTCCACTCTTATTGATGGACCTAAAAGTCCAGGGGATAAGATTGATGTTTACCTTCATCCATTGATTGATGAGTTGAATGAAATTTGGGGCGATGGTGTGATGACTTATGACTGCGAAAAGAATAAAATGTTCAAACTGCATGCTGTTTTATTGTGGACAATCAATGACTTCCCAGCTTATGAAAATTTATCAGGCTGGAGTACGAAAGGGGAATTTTCATGCCCTTGTTGCAATAAAAGTAAAAAATATGTATGGCTTAAACATTCCAAAAAATGGGCATACATGGGTCACAGGCGTTTTCTCCCTCCCCAGCACAGGTTCAGAAAGGACAGAGTGGCATTTGATGGTTCTAGAGAGTTCAGCCCAACACCAAAGATCATGACAGGAGTCGAAATGTTATCGCAGATTGAGGAAGAAAACATCCGCACGGTATATGAAATTCAGGATTTGGTGGCTCCTCTAGTACGTAATATTCGTGCTGCGGGTAGGCAGCGCAGTCACAATTGGAAAAAGAAAAGTATTTTTTATAGTCTTCCGTATTGGAAAACTAACATGTTGAGGCATAATTTGGATGTCATGCACATTGAAAAAAATGTTTGTGATAACATATTGTGGGTCATTTTAGGTGTCAGTGGAAAGTCAAAGGACCATGTTAATGCACGCCGTGATTTGGAAGAAATGGGTTTAAGGAAACAGTTGCATTTACAGTTAGCTGAGGGAAACAAGGCATATATGCCTGCTGCACAGTATTCGATAACTACAGAGGAGAAAGAGACATTTCTTTCCATTTTGAAGATGGTCAGGGTGCCTGATGGTTACTCTTCTAATATTTCAAAGTGTGTGAATCTGACGAGCAAGGCATTGCAAGGGTTGAAAAGTCATGATAATCACATATTACTTCAGTAGTTGGTTCCAATCGCAATTTGTGATTGTTTATCCCCCAATGTTGTTCAACCCTTGATTGAGATGAGTAATTTTTTTAGACATCTTTGTTTAAGAAATCAACGAATGAGTGATTTAAAAAGTTTGCAGGACCGAATTGTACTTACGCTTTGTCACTTTGAGAAACATTTCCCCCCCTCATTTTTCGATGTTATGGTCCACTCGACAGTGCACCTAACTGATGAAGTAATGGCTGCTGGTCCAGTGCAATTCAGGTGGATGTATCCTATTGAATGGTATTTGAGTACATTGAAAAGATTTGTACGCAACAGAGCTCGTCCAGAGGCATCAATAGCCAATGGTTATTTGATGGATGAGTGTACTACCTTTTGTGCAGAATATCTTACGGATGTGGAATAAAAATTAGATAAGCCCTCTCGGATTCATGATGGTCCAGTTGGAGAAGGAACCACATTTGATATGGACAACATCGAGTGGATACAAGCACATCGATATATCTTGTTCAATACTCCATCAGTTGCACCATTAATGCAGTAAGTATCTTATCAATGTGCTTGTATAACTTTTACATGTTTTCTTTGCATAAGTTGATCTTTTAAACATCGCGTAATCATTTGCAGGAAACACATTAATGAGATAAAAGAAGAGATGCATCGTGCGACTGAGTTGCAAATTCAACAATCTCATTATGCGGCATTTCATGATTGGTTCAAGGATTATGTATGTATAAATTGATTTTCATTATGAGTGAAGTATTAAACTAATTCTTTCCGCATATATCAGTATTTATTTTTATAAATTATGTAGGTTTGTAAGCTGAGGGAGTTAGGGGACCCCACGCTACCTGAAGTATTTATCCAACTGGCTGAGGGTCCATCTATAATGGCTCGTCGTTATAAAGCTATTGATGCTAATGGTTTTCGATTTCGCATTAAAGATGTTGTCGACAAACGAGAAACACAAAACAGTGGCATCGGTTGTCCCTTTGTCGATTCTGGTTATTACTATGGTCAATTGATAGACATCATTGAAGTTGTATACACACACGGTTTGAAGTACATATTGTTAAAGTGTAATTGGGTTGATCCAGTGTGTGGATGTAAAGTCGATCAATATCAGTTTTCATTGGTGAATTTTAACTATATGTTATACAGAAATAATGAACGAGTTGAGAATGAACCTTTCATTTTGACATCACAAGCGGAACAAATATTCTTCGTTATTGCCTTCGGATCCAAGTTGGCAAGTTGTTGTCAAAATGTCTCGGCGAGGAGTGTTTTTATTTGAAGAAGATGAACCCGAGACTGTTCCGTTTGTTTACCAACAACTTGATCAACATACCGTAGTTCAACGTGAAGAAGATATTTATTGGGTCAGAGCGGCTGTTGAAGGAGAAACGGTCGATTTGCATGCTTAATGAAAGGTATAATTGTTTTCCCGCTATTCAGTAGAATGTCCTAGGATATCATAAATTATCTAATCATTTTATAAATCCTTATAAGTTTTAATCCTCACTTTTTTAAGTTAATTCAATCATAAATATTTAGGTTGATTAACTTTCTGATTTTTTAAAATTCATTCACAACTAATTATTCAATCCATTTTTTGTTTGATTAACAGTTGTACAAGTTTGATTTATTAAGAACAATCCAATTTATCTTTTAAACACTTTGGACTCATTACTGATATTTTGTATGACTGCAGACATGTCAGGGGAAGAGGCAGAAAATCCACATCATCCATCTGAGGCATCTACGTCTCAGGGTCGAGGTATGTTTGAATGTCATTGTCTATATTTTTTATGTAATTGACATATATATATATATATAACATTTGTCAATTTATATATAAAATTGTTTTCAACAGGATCAGACTCGGCTGCTTCTTCCTCTCGCAGGAGAGGCCCTGGTCGTGGTATATTATCATGGAATTCCGACACGACGATAGATGTTTCATTTGATGAGGTATTTCATCCCGTGGGACCGAATGCCCCGGCATTTATTCGTCAGCTGGGTCATATCATACGTGACCCACATCGATTTCCATTGACCACGCATGATTGGGCTTCTATCCCTCAAGACACATTAGATCGTCTATGGAGGGAGGTTCAGGTAAGAAAATAATTTTACTTTATTTTCTATTTATAAATAATACTAATATGTTTGATTATTTTCATTATAGAAACATTTAAAAGTATGCCCTGAAGAGTTTCGGCCCGTGTGTATGAGAAAATGCCGTAAGCTGTGGAAAGATTATAAAGGCAAAGTGAAGAGGGACCACTGGGTACCAAATGTGGGTGCCCTTGACATTTTGGAAAAAGTCCCGAGAGGTGTCCTCCCGTCTCAGTGGCGTGACTTGGTTGCATATTGGTCTACTGAGGGTGTTGCGGTTTGTATATTAATTATTTTGCTGTATATATATTTTCAAGAATATGTGATTTGTTTGAAATTTGAATGAATTGAATGTAGGAGCTGTCAACACGCCATTCGGAGAATCGAGCGTTGCAGGGACCAGCTCACAGGCTCGGGACTCGTCACGTGTCTCAGATCCGACATGAGGTATATATTATTTATTTTTTAATTTATTAATTAATATGGTTTTGTGTTTATATTCTTTTAATATACAGTTGCGAGGGCAAGGTGCAGCAACTGATAAAATGTCGGTGTGGATAAGGACTCGTGATCGCAATGATCCAGAGGTTGCAGCATTGATAGTAAGTGTCTGTACTTACCAATAATTACATAAATCTATATATTAACATATATATATTTATATATTTTAAAATATTTCACAGGATCAATTTGAAGTTGAGTTAGAACATCTGCCAGAGGACCAGCAACAGCTTCCCATGCGACGGGATGAGATCTTTCATCGCATTATTGGTCGGGACGGGCATGGCTATAGTTTGACCTATGGAGCAGGGATTCCTTGTTCTGTAGTGTCATGCGCTGCGGTTGTCGGTCCTGTTGTTGCTCATATGACACAGCAGATATCAGATTTTGAGGCACGGTTGCTCGCTTCTGAGGAGACAAATGAGCAATTGACAGCTGAGGTTAGAGCACTGCAGGAATATGTGCGTCGAGCTGATGGTACAGGGGATCATACGACGCAGGTATATACTGTATTTATTTATTTAATTTAAATTATTTTTGTTATTAAAATATTTATAATGTTTATTTGTTGTAGGCACCTGGCCCACCAGAAGGAGGTAGCAGTGATGGCAACGCGTGACGCACCATATATTCACGAGATATGTTTTTTGTTTTTACTGGTAGGGTTGACATTGATGTACTTTATTTATTCATTTAAGTAATGCATTATTACTATCCATGGTGGTCTTTTAAATATTTTATACACATATTGAGTTTTTGATCAGATAATCTTGAATGATTCTACATTTGAAAAAGTCGAACTAATTCCAACAGATCAATAAATCTGATATTATAGATTATGTATTATCCAATATATTTTTTATAAATTTCTGTATGGTATCGATAAAAGAAATATGTATTAATTAGATGTTATCACTTTTATTTTTCACTTTTGTAATCAATGGGATGGCCTTTGCACCCCCGGAGAGCCCCCCGCACCCCCGTACAGCCCCCCGCACCCCCGTACAGCCCCCCGTACCCCCGTACAGCCCCCCGCACCCCCGTACCGCCCCCCCGCACCCCCGTACATCCCCCCGCACCCCCGTACTGCCCCCCGCCACCCCCGTACAGGCCCCTGCCACCCCCGTACAGCCCCCCCGCACCCCCGTACAGCCCCCCCCCCCCCCCCCCCCCCCCCGCACCCCCGTACAGCCCCCCGCACCCCCCGCACAGCCCCCCCCCCCCCCCCCCGCACCCCCGTACAGCCCCCTGCACCCCCGTACTGCCCCCGCCACCCCCGTACAGCCCCCTGCCACCCCCGTACAGCCCCCCGCACCCACGTACAGCCCCCCCGCACCCCCGTACAGCCCCCCGCACCCCCGTACAGCCCCCCCGCACCCCCGTACAGCCCCCCGCACCCCCGTACCGCCCCCCCCCCCCCCCCCCCCCGCACCCCCGTACAGCCCCCCGCCACCCCCGTACAGCCCCCTGCCACCCCCCGTACAGGCCCCCGCCACCCCCGTACAGCCCCCCCCCCCCCCCCGCACCCCTGTACAGCCCCCCGCACCCCCGTACAGCCCCCCCCGCACCCCCGTACAACCCCCCCCCCCCCCCCCCCCCCGCACCCCCGTACCGCCCCCCGCCACCCCCGTACAGCCCCCCGCCACCCCCGTACAACCCCCCGCCACCCCCGTACTGCCCCCCGACACCCCCGTACAGCCCCCCGACACCCCCGTACAACCCCACGCACCCCCGTACAGCCCCCCGCCACCCCCGTACAGCCCCCCGCACCCCCGTACAGCCCCCAGATTGTGTCCGTTTCAGCAGCGCGGCGCGCGCTGAAATGGCGCGTTGGGGGGTCAAAACCACCCGAATGACCTCCGAATGACACGAAACCGTACGACAACATCCGGGGCATGAATTGTGAAATGGTCGGCCAGACGGCACCTCATTCGTAGGTGCCGTGTGACCGCGGCGGCCGGAAACGCGTTTCCGGCGCCATTAAACACCAAAACGGCGTGCGGCGGTCCAATTTGGAGCAAACGTGCTCCGAACCACCTGAAACCGCACGGGAACGATAGAAATATTATTCCTGAGATGCAGGAGGAGGCCGCACGTCCATCGGATGTGCGGTGCGCACGGCACGTCCGATTGTGTCCTTTTCAGCAGCGCGGCGCGCGCTGAAATGGCGCGTTGGGGGCTCAAAACCACCTGAACGACCTATGAATGCCACGAAACCGTACGAAAACATCCGAGCCGTGAATTGTGAAATGGTCGGCCAGACGGCACCTCATTCGAAGGTGCCGTTTGACCGCGGCGGCCGGAAACGTGTTTCCGGCGCCATAAAACACCAAAACGGCGTGGGGCGGTCCCATTCGGAGCAAACGTGCTCCGAACGACCTGAAACCACACGGGAACGATAGAAATATTATTTCAGAGATGTAGGAGGAGGCCGCACATCCATCGGACATGCGGTGCGCGCGGCACGTTTGATTGTGTCGTTTTCAGCAGCGCGGCGCGCGCTTAAATGGCGCGTTGGGGGGTCAAAACCACCCGAAAGACCTCCGAATGCCACGAAACCGTACGATAACATCCGGGGAGTGAATTGTGAAATGGTCGGCCAGACGGCACCTCATTCATAGGTGCCGTGTGACCGCGGTGGCCGGAAACGCGTTTCCGGCGCCAAAAAACAACAAAACGGCGTGCGACGGTCCCATTCGGAGAAAACGTGCTCCGAACGACCTGAAACCGCACGGGAACGATAGAAATATTATTCCTGAGATGCAGGAGGAGGCCGCACGTCCATCGGACGTGCGGTGCGCGCGGCACGTTTGATTGTATCGTTTTTAGTAGCGCGGCGCGCGCTGAAATGGCGCGTTGGGGGGTCAAAACCACCCGAACGACCTCCGAATGCCACGAAACTGTACGACAACATCCGGGGAGTGAATTGTGAAATGGTCGGCCAGACGGCACCTCATTTGGAGGTGCCGTGTGACCGCGGCGGCCGGAAACGCGTTTCCGGCGCCATAAAACACCAAAACGGCGTGCGGCGGTCCCATTCGGAGCAAACGTGCTCCGAACCACCTGAAACCGCACGGGAACGATAGAAATATTATTCCTGAGATGCAGGAGGAGGTCGCACGTCCATCGGACGTGCGGTGCGCACGGCACGTCCGATTGTGTTGTTTTCAGCAGCGCGGCGCGCGCTAAAATGGCGCGTTGGGGGGTCAAAACCACCCGAACGACCTCCGAATGCCACGAAACCGTACGACAACATCCGGGGCGTCAATTGTGAAATGGTCGGCCAGACGGCACCTCATTCGGAGGTGCCGTTTGACCGCAGCGGCCGGAAACGCGTTTCCGGCGCCATAAAACACCAAAACGGCGTGCGGCGGTCCCATTCGGAGCAAACGTGCTCCGAACGACCTAAAACCGCACGGGAAAGATAGAAATATTATTCCTGAGATGCAGGAGGAGGCCGCACGTCCATCGGACATGCGGTGCGCGCGGCACGTCCGATTGTGTCGTTTTCAGCAGCGCGGCGCGCGCTGAAATGGCGCGTTGGGGGGTCAAAACCACCCGAACGACCTCCGAATGCCACGAAACCGTACGACAACATCCGGGGCGTGAATTTGAAATGTTCGGCTAGACAGCACCTCATTCGGAGGTGCCGTGTGACCGCGGCGGCTGGAAACGCGTTTCCGGCGCCACTAAACACCAAAACGGCGTGCGGCGGTCCAATTCGGAAAAAAAGTGCTCCGAACCACCTAAAACCGCACAGGAACGATAGAAATATTATTTCTCAGATTCATGAGGAGGCCACACGTCAATCGGACGTGCGGTGCGCGCAGCACATCCGATTGTGTCTGTTTCAGCAGCGCGGCGCGCGCTGAAATGGCGCGTTGGGGGGTCAAAACCACCCGAACGACCTCCGAATGCCACGAAACCATATGAAAACATCCGGGGCGTGAATTGTGAACTGTTCGGCCAGACGGAACCTCATTCGGAGGTGCCGTGTGACCGCGGCGGCCGGAAACGCGTTTCCGGCGCCATAAAACACCAAAACGGCGTGCGGCAGTCCCATTCAGAGCAAACGTGCTCCGAACGACCTGAAACCGCACGGGAACGATAGAAATATTATTCCTGAGATGCAGGAGGAGGCCTCACGTCCATCGGACATGCGGTGCGCGCGGCACGTCCGATTGTGTCGTTTTCAGCAGCGCGGCGCGCGCTGAAATGGTGCGTTGGGGGGTCAAAACCACCTGAACGACCTCCGAATGCCCCGAAACCGTACGACAACATCCGGGGCGTGAATTGTGAAATGGTCGGCTAGACGGCACCTCATTCGGAGGTTCCGTGTGACCGCGGCGGTTGGAAACGCGTTTCCGGCGCCATTAAACACCAAAACGGCGTGCGGCGGTCAAAATCGGAGCAGACGTGCTCCGAACCACCTGAAACTGCACAGGAACGATAGAAATATTATTCCTGAGATGAAGGAGGAGGCCGCACGTCCATCGGACGTGCGCTGCGCGCGGCACGTCCGATTGTGTCCTTTTCAGCAGCGCGGCGCGCGCTAAAATGGCGCGTTGGGGGGTCAAAACCACCCGAACGACCTCCGAATGCCAAGAAACCGTACGACAACATCCGAGGCGTGAATTGTAAAATGGTCGGCCAGACGGAACCTCATTCAGAGGTGCCGTGTGACCGCGGCGGCCGGAAACGCGTTTCCGGTGCCATAAAACACCAAAACGGCGTGCAGCGGTCCCATTCGGAGCAAACTTGCTCCGAACGACCTGAAACCGCACGGGAACGATATAAATATTATTCTTGAGATGCAGGAGGAGGCCGCACATCCATCGGACGTGCGGTGCGCGCGGCACGTCCGATTGTGTCCGTTTCAGCAGCGCGGCGCGCGCTGAAATGGCGCGTTGGGGGGTCAAATCCACCCGAACGACCTCTGAATGCCACGAAACCGTACGAAAACATCCGGGCGTGAATTTTGAAATGGCCGGCCAGACGGCACCTCATTCGGAGGTGCCGTGTGACCGCGGCGGCCGGAAACGCATTTTCGGCGCCATAAAACACCAAAACGGCGTGCGGCGGTCTCATTCGGAGCAAACGTGCTTCGAACGACTTGAAACCGCACGGGAACGATAGAAATATTATTCCTGAGATGCAAGAGGAGGCCGCACGTCCATCGGACGTGCGGTGCACGCGTCACGTCCTATTGTGTCGTTTTCAGCTGCGCGGCGCGCGCTGAAATGGCGCGTTGGGGGGTCAAAACCACCCGAACGACCTCCGAATGCCACGAAACCGTACGAAAACATCCGGGGCGTGAATTGTGAAATGGTCGGCTAGACGGCACCACATTCGGAGGTGCCGTTTGAGCGCGGCGGCCGGAAACGCGTTTCTGGCGCCCTAAAACACCAAAACGGCGTGCGGCGGTCCCATTCGAAGCAAACGTGCTCCGAACGACCTGAAACCGCACGAGAACGATAGAAATATTATTCCTGAGATGCAGGAGGATGTCGCACGTCCATCGGACGTGCGGTGCGCGCGACACGTTCGATTTGTCCTTTTCAGCAGCGCGGCGCGCGCTGAAATGGCGCGTTGGGGGGTCAAAACCACCCGAACGACCTCCGAATTCCACGAAACCGTACGACAACATCCGGGGCGTGAATTGTGAAATGGTCGGCCAGACGGAACCTCATTCGGAGGTGCCGTGTGACCACGGCGGCCGAAAACGCGTTTCCGGCGCCCTAAAACACCAAAACGGCGTGCGGCGGTCCCATTCAGAGCAAACGTGCTCCGAACGACCTGAAACCACCCGGGAACGATAGAAATATTATTCCTGAGATGCAGGAGGAGGCCGGACGTCCATCGGACGTGCGGTGCGCGTGGCACGTCCGATTGTGTCATTTTCAGCAGCGCGGCGCGCGCTGAAATTGCGCGTTGGGGGGTCAAAACCACCCGAACGACCTCCAAATGCCATGAAACCATACGACAACATCCGGGGCGTGAATTGTGAAATGTTCGGCCAGACGGCACCTCATTAGGAGGTTCCGTTTGACCGCGGCGGCCGGAAACGCGTTTCCAGCGCCCTAAAACACCAAAACGGCGTGCGGCGGTCCAATTCAGAGCAAACGTGCTCAGAACGACCTGAAACCGCACGGGAACGATAGAAATATTATTCCAGAGATGCAGGAGGAGGCCGCACGTCCATCGTACGTGCGGTGCACGCGGCACGTCCGATTGTGTCCGTTTCAGCAGCGCGGCGCGCGCTTAAATGGCGCGTTGGGGGGTCAAAACCACCCGAACGACCTCCGAATGCCACGAAACCGTACGACAACATCCGGGGCGTGAATTGTGAAATGTTCGGCCAGACGACACCTCATTCGGAGGTGCCGTGTGACCGCGGCGGCCGAAAACGCATTTCCGGCGCCCTAAAACACCAAAACGGTGTGCGGCAGTCCCATTCGGAGCAAACGTGCTCCGAACGACCTGAAATGAGATTATTTCTTGAATCGAAGTTTTTAAATTATTATAGCACAATGATTTGATATTATATATATATTAAATATATATTAAAACATTTAAAATATTATATATATATATATATATATATTTAAAATATTGTATTTAATAGTATATATATGAATATTTATATATATTTATATTTATATTTATATTCAATTCAATAAAAAAAATTAAATTTTTTTTTTAAAAAATAGCGACCGCCATTGGCGGTCGCTAAAAGCCTCTAGCGACGAGGCAACAGCGACCGCCAATGGCGGTCGCTGCGCGGCCGGTAAAGCCCTTTAGCGACCGCCAATGGCGGTCGCTAATAGCCTTATTTACAGTAGTGATATGGGAATATCCATGGAAGGAGAAACATCCATACTTTTTAAAATAGTTTCCAAGCCATCTTTACTAGTAAGGAGAAAATGTTTTCAGATTAATTATGAGAAATTTCAAAAGAAAATTATAGTTTTGAACGATGGGAGATTAACCGACTTCTTATATAATGATGGAATTTTGAAATTTGGGAAGAGACTTTGTGTTCCCGATATACCTGATCTAAAAAGGAAATTTTTGGATGATGCTCAAAGACCCAATTTTTCTATAAACCCTATTATCACTAAGATGTATATATATTTGAAATAACATTTTTGGTGGGACAACATAAAGAGATCGATTGTCTATTTTGTGTCAAGATATATGGTTTGTCAACAAGTGAAAGCTGGATGACTACAACCTGGAGGATTCATGCAACATATTCCCATACCTGAGTGGAAATAGGATAATATTACGATGGAATTTGTCATGGGTCTACCAAATCCACCTATAAGGAATGATTAAACATGGGTCATTGTTGATCATATTACCACGTCAGCACATTTTCATGCTATAAGAGATGATTTACCACTTGAATGTCTAGGAAGACTATATATTAATGAAGTTGTAAGACTCTATTGTGGAGACCTATCGATTGTTTTTTATCATGATACCCATTTTAAATCAAGATTATGGAAAATCTTTAGAAGGTCATGGATTCTGAACCTCAATTGAGCACTGCCTACCACCCTCAAACTGATGGACTGTTAGAATGGGAAACTCAAACTTTATAAGACACATTTAGATCTTACTCACATGACTTTCATGGTATGTGGGATCAATATTTTCCTCTGGTATAATTTTACTATAACAATGGAATCTATTCATGTATTCAGATGGAACTGTATGAAGCATTATATGTAAAGAGATGTCATGCACTAACTTGTTGGGATGATGTTGGTGAAATAAAACTTTTAGGCGTAGAACTTATTGAGGAAACGATAGAAAATGTGAAGGTTATACAAACCCTCGTCAAAGCAGCTCAAAGTAAGAAGAAGAGAAATGTTGATAACCGAAGGAAGGATTTAGAATTTCAAGTAGGAGACCATGTTTTCTTGAAGGAATCTCCATGGAAGGGTGTTATACAATTTGGTAAGAAGTGTAAATTGGGTCCCAAGTACATCGGACCTTTAGAAATTGTGGAACGAAATGGAGTTGTAGCTTATCGTTTGGAAATGCCTCCAAGTCTCTAAAAAGTTAATGATGTGTTCCACGTATCACTGTTGACAAAATACATGTCTGAACCATTGTATGTACTCTCCTATGTAGAAATTGAACTAGAACAAGATATTTCTCATTGTGAAGAGCCAGTCAAAATTCTTGATACAAGAGAACAACTGATGACAAACTGGACGACTCATCTGGTAATAGTTCTTCGAAGAAACCATAAGATCGAAGAGGCAACATGGGAAACAGAGAAACTTACGATGAAGAACCACCTGAATCTTTCTGTGTGGTAGTATTATAGAAATTTCAAGGAAGAAGTTATTTGAAGGAGGGATGAATGTAACAAGCCAATCTTCAACGATATGTTCCCATTGAATAAGGCAATAGCTTGCATTGTATGCAACTTCAAGATTCTAACACACCGAGACCAATCAAACTATCTGTTATGAATAATAACACTCACTTTTTTAAATTTTAAAAATTTTATTTTTCAAAATGGACTTCATTTCTGAATTTGGAATATCGAAATTAGCTTAGGGTGTATTTTTTGTATTTTTTTGAACACATACAATTTTTTTATGAATAGTGAAAAACAATGTGTTATTGACTAAAACTAACTTTTTATTTAAATTTATTTTAGGTCAAAATAGATACATAATACCTATATATATTCAATTTAATTCATTGGTGTCATTTTATAATAAGTTTATATATATAAAAATTTTATTGAATTTTTTACCTTCTTTTACCAACCTCCTAGGATCATTTGAAAATTTGCATAAAATTTAATTTTATCGCTTCTGTGAGTTGAATTTAAAACATCTAAGAGTCACAGTTAATATCAGTACGTAAAATGTTGTTCAATATGAAGGAAATAATTTTTTTGAATAGTAACTTTTGACTTTTATTTACCACTGTTAAAAGTAAATAAAGTAATTAAGTGTAAAAATGATATCCTAATTACCCTAACACATGTCTGATTTCTGTTGGATTATTATAATTAAACCAAAAACAAACTTAGGAATAAAATATGATCCTATTTGGTCCACTTTTATTAGATTAGGACATTAAATATTGTTTTATTTAATGAAGATTTAAAAGAGTTAAATTTAATGTTTAATAACTAAACCATTTTTAATATAATGTTAAAAATATGATAAATTCGACTAAAAAATTTCATTAGATATATAAATATATTTTATATATAATTGTATTTTATTTATAATTTTTAAACATTAAATAATTTAATTTATTTATGACACAATGATGATGTAGTAAATACCTTATTAATGAAAGATTAAAATAATGATAATATAAATATACAAATAAATTTAATTTGAGACTTTTTATGAATTACAATAATTCTATAGGTTAATATAACATGTTATTTTATATTAATTAATTTTTTTTAAAATTATTCATGTTTTTATGATTTTTACAAAAAAGAAATACATAATAGTGTCAAAATTGACATATTTGAGTTTTTAAAACAAATACTATATTATTAATTGATATAAGATTCCTAAAAATCTAAGGATTGGAAAAAGGACTTAGATAAGGTTATATATATTAATAATTAACCACTTGGGGTTATCTTGTCTTCTTATAGTAGGTTTATTAAT
This sequence comes from Viscum album, assembly GCA_963277665.1. Classification (NCBI taxonomy): domain Eukaryota; kingdom Viridiplantae; phylum Streptophyta; class Magnoliopsida; order Santalales; family Viscaceae; genus Viscum; species Viscum album. Next base: position 901,614,265 of record OY728138.1, read on the forward strand.
TATATAATATAAAATTACAAAGAGACATGGTAAATGTCAAACTATTTAACTAAGAGTTAAATTTAAAAGATAAGATTAATATAGTGACCTAAACATGTCTAAAACCTATTTTATGAGCGGTTTTAGACCCATACCAACATTATATTCTAAATAAATTATTTAGGAGCCATTAAAAAACAAAAATGATTTTATTATAAAATAATATTTCACGATTTTTCAAAAGTGACCCTCACCTCTCTTATAAAAGGGTACTTCCACTTCCCTTAATTTCACACCTAAAAAGCCATTTAGATCTGCCAAAACATGACCAAATATCCATGAAACTATTCTATTCTCAACCTAGATGCCTTACTTTGATCATAAATCCAACTTAAGGAGCCCTTCTAATTAAATCAAAAGGACGAACCAGAAGAAATGATAATACCTCATCGACTGTTTCAAGTTATTCTCTTCATCCACTTCCTCTTTCTTTGTTGTTTCCATTATAAAATAATAGCTCCAGTATCTTCTATATACTATGATGTTATTTAAATTTTACAACCATATTCATTATTATATCCATCATATGAATAACAAAGTCACCATAAGTGCGTACATACGGCTTACCGTCTCTATGTCGTGGTGTAGTTTTTCATTCAAACACCTCATTATTTGGATGGGTATAAAAATGAGAATTAATTATGTAAATAATAAATATAACATGTTAATTATTCATTTTATATGATATACCATCCAATTACATACGATTTCACCATCAATATAATTATATTGTCGCTCGTGTGTAGGTACAGATTACTATCTCCAGGAACGCGATGAGATTCATTCACCATCGTAATCTTTCAAGAATAATTTTCATTTTATGATTAAAAATAATTTATAATAACTGAATATCATTCTAGATATTAATAACATACATCCCATCCTTAAAAAACATGGCTTATGTAACTGATCATATTAAGAAAAAAGGATCAGTTAACACCCGAAACGATAATACAACTAAAATATTATTAACAAAGCAATATTAGAGGATCATATATGATATACTATTTATGTATATAGTTTTTTTATAATTTAATAACAATTATTTAACTATTATACAAGAGTTTAATGTTCCCTCGACCAAGGAAAAGTACAATTTAATCTTTAATTCTACAATCTCTTTAATAATTTGTGGTTGTTAAGACGTAAGTATCTACTATGACCTCTTTATCATCCACATCCATGTTTTCTTAAAAATCTAATTTGAAACATTTTTTCTATTTACAATAATATGGGTTAATATTATTTATACCCTTATTTTACCATATATGTTATGAAATAAATATTTCTTTTATTTTCCAAACAAGGTACTTTATGACCTTTTCGACAAAATTAAGTTATGAATGTGTTTTTTAACATATATGACAGGTGCGGCTATTTTCCGCCATTATAACAACCTTGAAGCATTCCATACAATATTATAAGAATATTTTCAAAATAAATGTTTTCTTTTATATGAATTTTAAATGATTTTAAAATAGAAATAGATATCTCTCAAAAAAGATTTTTGATTTCATCTATGTCAACATCCTTTGATTGATTTTGATATTGTTGGAAGTTGATTTATAATTATAAAAAACTTCCACATTGTATAAAAGGATTTGTGACATGTTTGATTGTGGATGTGTTATTTTTACTCCATTCACGGTTTATGGATAAACTATTGACATTTCGTATGGTACTTTTGATATGAATGTTTATGTTATGTTTAGTCCTTTTCATATGAAGAATGCATTGACTTAGTAAGTAACGGGTGGAGCCCAATATAGCTCCTCGATGCATTGGTAGGTCTCATGGGGAAGTCTAGTGTCTTGGCACAAGGCCTTTAAAATATCTTATTTTTAGTCTTGGAAGAAGGCCTTGACTATTTGGTAATGATGTCTAGAATTATGTGTTCAATCATTATGATAGTGGCTATTGATATTTCATGTGATAATTCAACTAGTAGAATATCCATGCGAGTAAGTAAATGGAAATATTTAATTTTATATTTTCTATATTATTCTGAATTTTATGTTTAGAATGATTTTTTTAGTCTAATACATTGCCTTAAATGTTTACGCTTATTTATGAATGGTTCCACAATATTGTTATCCATACTGAGCATCTGAGCTCACCCCTTTCTATATTTTATTTTTCCCATAACGTGAAAAAGTATTTTATGATTTTCCTACATGGATAGGATAAGGATATAACTGTGTTAAAAAGGGGACAATATGTTGTTGATATTTTGATTTAATGATGTAATGTAAAACTTATGAGTGTTTCTAGTACTTCCAAGGATACTAAACTAATCAATCTTTTAGGACATGATTCCTTTTATCATGCTAATGTTATGTAATAATGCAATGATTCTGGGTAACTACGGTTAGGGTGTTACATAAGATGGTAATATTTTGTGTATGGTTCGTTGTAATGTTTCATGAAAGGGTTTTATTCCTTTTTGTAAGGTGATAAATGGGTTTAAAAACTTATTTAAAGGTGGAAATGAGTTTTCTAAATGAAATTAGATTTTTTTTCTTTATGAAATCCTAGTTTTTTTACATTTTATTTGACTTATGGATTGTGTAAATAATGGTAAGAATGTTTTAAAGTGAAATTAGATTGGGTTTGAATTTAGAAAGGGTCTTGGTCCATGAAATTAGTTAAAATGAATATGTGACATTGATGGGATAATTTCTAAAGGGTTCCATGAATTTTACAAGGGGTGGAAAAGGTAATGAATTTTTTTGGTGTTTTTAAAGTGTAATGTGTTATTGTTTATGGAAAATGGTGATTCTCTAGTGTATTTATAATTCATAGAATGTGTATTTGAATGTGTTAATATGCATGACATGCAAACAAGGTGTTGAGAACAAATGGAATCGCGTGTATCTAGGTGAGAAAAATAGAATTAGTATTCTACAGAATTGGAAATAGAAAGCATGGATTCTTTTAGTGTATTGATGTTAGATGACTCGAAAGTTGAAATCTCATATTCACTTAGCATGATTTATGATTACAGCACTAAATAATCAATGATGATGATCGGATACTGTTATAGCATCGGAGTGTCCCCTTCTAGTGTCTCACGCATGCAAAATTGATTGGATGTGGTTTCTATTCCATTTTTATGCATGGTATATGCTTGTTAGTGACTCACTTGTGATAGGTTGCCCCTATGGATTTACCCATGGGTATCTATTGGGACATGAGACTAAGGTGGTGTGGTTCCATCCATCGGCATATGGTGGACCTTGAGTGTATTTAATTTTAAATTAAGTTTTTCATAGAAAAATATTCCTTTTAAAATTCGAACATTAAATGTGTTGTTAGAAACTTTTCCATAAAGAAATGGTTTTCATTAAAAGTGTTTCCATGAAGATATCTTTTCATAAAAAAATTATTCAAAATGTTCAAAAAGAATTCATTTAAATAGTGAATGATTATTTGTATTTTCATTTTATAGCATGGAATACCATTTCTTTTGGGTGGAATCCTACTAGGCATTGGCTCACAAAATACATAAACCTTTAAGTGTGTTTAGAATTTTCTTTGTATGAACTAGGTTATGGAAAAATGTGTCATGATGATCGAGGTTGACTAGGATTTCTAGTGTTCCTTGTCGCGGGTGTTAGACTTGGTATCTTGAGGTTGATGTCCCTAAAGATGCACAACTGTTTTCTGGAAGTTTTTTAGTTTCCATTTTATTGAAGTATTTTTATTTCTGTATAAATTTTTAAACCTTGGATCCAAAAAAATTCACATTCCTTGATTGGTTATGTTATCAGTTATCAATTATGGTTCTATTCTATTGATTGAGTATTGTTATCCTCAATGGAGGAATCATCCACAGGGTATATTTTGGATACTCAAGAAACTAGTTTCTATCCCATGGTAATAAAAACTGCCCTCTAGGTCAAGCCATAGACTGGGTCTGGTGTCAGGTTAGATGGAACTCTTTCTTGTTTCAGGACACCTAGAGAATAAATGAAAATTTGAATAACTATATTTCTAACATCAAATAAAATTATCTTGAGACCATAATCATTACCCAATGTATTAGAGTGCTATATGGACGCACTCATCATATAAGATATAGGAGGCTCACCCAGTTCAATCTAATATTACAAACCATATAAAAATTTTAAGAACTATAACATGAATAAAATATTTTAATCCTTCACCTTTTATTCAAAATACATTTGAAAAACTATTTTAAACTCGTATTTAAATAAATGTAGTATATCAAAAAAAATATTTAATTTATAAAATCATTTTCAAAACCAAAATAAAAAAAATTGGGAAAGAGAGTATTTCATTGATAAGAAAATTAAATATTTCAATTGAATCCAAAAATAAAATAATGGTCACAATGTTATAAAAATTTGTTATTGTTCGGGGTGTTAAATATATAAAAAAAAAATTTTGTCAAAATTTTCCTTTTAAAACCTGAAAAAAGATTCTATTTGAAAAACATTTAAAATAAAGTAAATAAGATAAATAAAATTTGACTTATAAATACTTTATTTCATTATAAAAACAATCATAAATTCATTTTAGTTTCATGGATATTTATTAGGATAAGGGGGAAGGAAAATTTAAAAAATAATTTTTTACAAGAAAAATAACCTATCACCTTGGAAATATTTGAATCATATTACCTATGAAATAATAACCTTCAAAATAAATTAAATACTATTATAAAAGTTAAATTAGTGGTTTTTAAATTTCATAGGGGATTCATATACATCATATAAAATAATATTGGTGCAAAACATCAAAATATGCCTCACAGAAAGGAAACTGAGATGATGTCCCTTACCTTGAGTCTAACTGATCACGTACATTATTTTTCTTCCTGAATAATAAACTCATGTAAATTATTTACTCAATTATGACAATTTTCAAGTTTATTATTCCTTTATTTCAGTTAATACCATGTAATATATGATTACTTAATCAATTATGTTTTTGTTAGATATTTTGATGATATTTGGATTATGTGTCAAATATGACTTTGGTAGGTTTACTATGGTAGAATTGGACACTATTTAAACATATAATAAATATTAATCAGGAAATAATTATCATAGTTATAACACCCCAAGATTCTATTAAATGTTTCCCTTTGAATAATGCCATAGTTGCATTGTACGCAACTTTGAGATTCTGACACACCACGACCAATCAAAATAGCCGTTATGAATAGCAATACCCACATTTTAAAATTTTATAATAATTTTCTCAAAATGAATTTCATTTTTGAATTCGGAATATCGAAATTAGCTTTGGGTGAATTTTTGGTATTTTTCTGAAAACATTCAATTTTTATTGAATAGTGAAAAACACTGCGTTATTGGTTAAAACATACTTTTTATTTAAATAATTATTTATTATATTTAAATTTATTTTAGGTAAAAATAGATACGCCTTACCTATATAAGTTCAATGTAATTCATTGGAGTCATTTTATAATAAAATTATATGTATAAAATTTTATTAAACTTTTAAACGTCTTTTACCCAACTCCTATGAGCATTTGAAAATTTGCATAAAACATAACTTTACTAATTTTGTGAGTTTAATTTTAAAAATTTGAGAGACACGGTTAATATCAGTAAGTACAATGTGGTTCAATAAGATGAAAATAATTTTTGGTGAATAGTAACTTTTGTCTTTTATTTTCCACGGCTAAAAGTAAATTTGGTAATTAAGGGTAAAAATGATATCAAAATTACCCTAACACATGTCCTAATTCTATTGGATAAGTATAATTCGACTGAAAACAACATCAGGAATAAAATATGATCCTATTTGGTCCACTTGTATTAGACTAGGACATTTATTTTTGTTTTATTTAAAGAAGAATTAGAAGAGTTAAATTCAAAGTTTAATAAATAATCTATTTTTAATAAAGGGATATAAATAAGATAAATTAGACTATAAAAAAATTATAAATCTAAAAGGATTTAATACATAATAGTATTTTATTTTTAATTTATAGACATTAGATAATTTAATTTTATTTATGACACAATGATGATGCAGTAATTACCTTATTAATGAAAGATTAAAATAATTGATATCATAAATATCCAAATAAATGTAATTTGAAACTTTTGATTAAATACACTAATTTTTTATGTTAATATGACATGTTAGGGGTGATTAAATAATTTTTTTTATGTAATCATGCTGCTATTATTTTCACAAAAACCAAATACAAAATACTGTCAATATTGAAATAATTGATTGTCTAAAAAAATACTATATTATTAATTGATACAATATTCCAATCAAATATATGTTAAGGACAAAGGACATAGATAAGGTTATATATATTAATAAAGAATCACTTGGGGTTCGGTTGGCTTGTTACATTATGTTTATTAACAATAGAATATACCATCCAATTACATATGATTTCACCACCAATATATTGATATTGTCGCTCAGGAGTACGTACGGATTACCGTCTCCATGAACGCGATGAGAGTCATTCCCCATCGTAATAATTCAAGAATAATTGTCATTTTATGATTAAAAATAATGTCTAAGAAATTAATATTATTTTTATATGAATAAAATACATCCTATCTGTATCAAACATTGTTTACGTAACAGAATATATTAAGGAAAACGGATCAGTTAACACCTGAAGTGATGATACTACTACAATATTATTAACAGACCAATTTTATAGGATCATATTTATGAATATAGTTCTCGTATAATTTAATTACAATGATTTAACTATTATACATGAGGTTAACGTACCCTCGACAAAGGAAAAATACAAGGTAAGGCTAATTCGAAAATCTATATATTATTCGAGGTTGTTTTTACATAAGTATCTACAGGGACCTCTTTATCATCAACATACTTGTTTTCATATAAAATTTATTTCAAAACGTTTTTACTATTTACTAGACTATGGTTTAAATTCATTTATACCCTTATTTGACCATATATATTTTGAAAGGAATCTTTCCGTCGTTTTCCAAACAACGCACTTTATGACCCTGTCAACAAAATTAAGGTAAGAATGTTTTTTTAACTTATACGGTGAGTGAAGCTATTTTCCGCCGTTATAACATCGTCAAAGTTTTCCTAACGAGTTTAAAAGAATATTTTCAAATTAAATGTTTTCTTTTATAATTATATGACTTTTAATTGATTTCAAAATTGACGTAGATATTTCATTAAAAAAATTATTTCATCGATGTCAAAATCCTTTAATGGATTTTAAGCTCATTTGTAGTTGATTTATTATGTTAAAAATATTCTATATTGTATTAATGGTTTTGTGATATTTTTGAATGTGGATGTGTTATTCTTATACCATTCATGGTTTATGGATAAAGTATTGACATTTTATATGCTTGTTTTAATATGAATGTTTATGTTATGATTAAACCTTTTAATATGAAGAATGCATTGGACTTAGTAAGTGACGGGTGGAGCCCGATATAGCTCCTCGATGAATTGGTAGGTCTCATGAGACCAACTAGTGTGTTGTCACAAGGCCTTGAAAAAATATTTTTTGTAGTCTTTACACAAGTCCTGGACTATGTGGTTCTGAAGTATAGCAATATGCATTCCATAATTATTAAAGTGGCTATTGATATTGCATGTGATTATTCATCTAGTAGAATATCCCTGTGAATAAGTAAGTGGAATTATTTGATTTTATCTTTTCCATATTATGCTGAAGTTTAAGTTTCAAAGGCTTTTCTTTTAGTCTAATACATTTACTTTATTATTTATACTTATTTAAGAAAGTTTCCCCTATATTGTTATCCTTACTAAGAATTTGAGCTCACCCCTTTTTATGTTTTATTTTTCCTGGTATGTGAAGATGTTTTTTATGGTTGACCTGCAGGGATAAACTAAGGATATAAGTGTGTTCAAAAGTGGAAAAAATGTTGTTGATGTTTTTATTTCATGATTTAATGTTAAACGTACGAATGTGTCTAGTAATTCCAAGGCTACTAAACTGATCAGTATTTTGGGACATGATTCCTTCTATCATGCCAATGTTTTGTAATAATGCACTAAATCAGGGTAACTGGGGTCAGGGAATTCTAGTTGGTATCAGAAGGGAGTTTATTACAAACCTTGGAAGCTAGATTTAGATAAACTTTTATTAGAGAACACTACCCTTAGATAGAATTTGATGATTAATATATAATAACTTCCAAGAAGTTTGGTACTATAGAGATTTTTTGAGTTTTCCTGTCAATACATCCCTATCTAGATATGAGCAGGTAGAGGTGGCTCTAGCACAGATGTACCTAGGGTTAAAACCTGAGAACACTACTTTGACCTAGACTCGAATATGAACTGGTGCTCTACTACGGGCCATACTGCACTCAAGGTTACAACACTCCCATGGGATATGATTAAGATTATTTTCATTTTCTTTACAAACCATTGTGACAGTTTTATGAGTATATACTTCCTCAAGGAAATTTTTTTTTTGATTATGGATTATATAGATAAGTTGTTCAATTTATGTTAACTGTTTTACTTGTTTGGAATTATGTATTTTGATTCCTAAACAAATCTATTGTATGCCACTATTTAGAAATGGCACCTAGTGGAAAGAATGGAAAACGTACCAATGAACATAATCCATGTATGTATTTCCCTTATACTCAAGATAATTATAGTGGAGTTGGTGATGCTACTAGTGCAAATCATCTTATCACCATATTGCGACAACTAACTCAGGTTATGAATAATAACCTTACCCATAAGGATCACCCAGATCCACAATGCAGAGGATCAATGTTAGAATACTTCATGGGGAAACAACCACTAACATTGAATGGGAGTACAAATTCAATAGTAACTGATAAATAGATAAATTCCATAGTGAAAATATATCATGCTTCGGGGAGTAGCGAAAGGGAAAAAGTTGGTATGGTTGTTTATCGCCTCACAGGAGATGCAAATCAATGGTGGTATTTGATTCAAAACACAAAGGAAGATGAAGAAGTATCAAACATGGAATGTAGGGAGTTTAAAGAGATTTTCTTAGAAAACTACATTCCTAGTGACCATCGAGCAGATATGGACAGACAATTTCTGAGTCTGAGTAAAAAAGAGGATGAGAATGTCGCAACGTATGAGGCTAACTTTAGAATGATAGCAAGACATGCTGAAAATTATATATGTAACCCATGAAGTAAGATTGATCGATTATTTTATGGAATAAAACCATTTCTTCAGTGAGAATTAGTCTTAGAATCCTTTTTATCATAAGAAGATATTTTCTCATGTTCTATCAAGATTGAAAATTTTTTTTTAAGTCCTACGACTTAAAAAAAATTAGGAGAAGAAGACATCAGTTGAACACTCTAGAAATGTAAATAAAGGTAAGAATGGAAAAGTTGAATATTCATCCTATGGTAAATGGGAGAAGAAACACCCCAGTACTTTCTGGAAGGGAATGAGAGTTTGTTATAAGTGTAGTGAAAAAGGCCACCAATATCATGATTTCAAGGGAATTAAAGAGGTTGTTAATGTTTAATGCTACAATTATAGAGAAAAGGGGCATTATTAAAATGAATGTTCTAATCGCTAAGAGAACATATCTTAGAAAATTCCAAGGAAGAAAGGATAAGATTATGTGATCACTACTACTGAGGTTGAAGCTCCAAAAGATGTGGCGGCGGGTGATTTAATAGATTCCTCAAGTTTATCCAATGATTTATTTAATTTTGTATCATCACATTGTTTCATATCTTCGATGTTTGCTATGAAAATTAGATATTTCTAATTTGATCAAACAAGGGATTGTTAAGTCAAAAATCCTAAGGGAAGTATCATTGAAATAATGTTTTGTGAATCAGTTCCCATTAGGGTATATAAATGTTTTTTATTTGCTGATCTCGTCTTCATACCCATGATTTAATTTGATATAATGCCTGGTATGGATTGGATTTCAGGCCATGATGCAAAAATTTATTTTATGAAAAAGGATGTTGCAACTCTCGATGATGATAAGGAGTACCTTATCTTTAGAGTAGAAATTTCACTATCTTATTATTATCTAGATCCACCCCTAATAGCTCTACTAAATTCAATTATTGGGGAAGAAGAGAATGAAATAACTATATGTGAGGAAAAGAATGTTCTAATAGAGAATGTACCAGTTGTGCAAGAATATGTTGATGTGTTTCCAGAATATTTACCTGGACATCCTCTTGAATGAAAAATTGGGTTTTCAATTGAATTAATTTCTGGTTCAAGTCCCATATCGAAGACCGCTTATATAATGGCCATTATTTAATTAGTGTAACTAAATAAACAACAAGAGACACTAAGTAATAAGGGTTTTATTCATCCTATTATTTCTCCAATGGGATCCCCTGTCCATTTTGTTATGATGAAAGATGGATATATGAGGTTGTGCATTTACTATAGGGAGATCAATTCTATAATAATAAAGAACAAGTATCCCCTACCTCGCATTGATGATTTATTCGACCAACTTCATGGAGCTCACTATTTTTCAAAGAATGACCTTTGATCTGGATATCATCTGTTGTGTGTGAATGAGGGAAACCTTCTGAAAATAGCATTTCGAACAAGGTACAAGAATTAAGAGTTTATAATAATTCCTTTTGGTTAGACTAATGCACCCTCTGTATTCATGGATCTAATGAATAGCGTTTTCAGGGAATATCTTGACGACATTGTAGTGGTGTTTATTGATGATATATTTGTATACTTAAAAAGCTATAAAGACCATGAAAATCACTTGCACATTATTCTAAAGACACTTTGAAGAAATGAATTATATTCGATACTTAGAAAGTCTGAATTATGGCTTCAAAAGATTTCTTTTCTTGTCCATATTGTCTCTAAGTATAGAATCTCTGTTGATCCTTCAAAGAACAAGGCAATCCAAGAATGTCTAGCACTGAAGAGTATAACTAAGGTACACTATTTCATTAGTTTAGAATGTTATTATCGACATTTCATCCAGAATTTTTCCCATTTGGCTAACCCCTTAACCAAGCTCACATGTAAAGGGGTTAAATTTGTTTGGACAAAAAGTGTAAAGAATTTTTTGAAGAGCTGAAGAGAATATTAGTCAATGATTATTTCATAACTCTACCATCATGGAATGATGGGTTTGTTATTTAAAGTGACGCTTCAAAAAAGGACATGGTTGTGTCCTTATGCAGAATGATAGAGTTATTGCCTATGCGTCACAATAGCTAAACATTCATGAGAAAAACTATCCTACTCATGAACTTGTTTTATCATGTGTATTCTTTGCTCTGAAAATATAGAGACATTGTCTTTATGGAGAAAAGTGTGAGATTTATATTGATCACAAGGGTTTGAAGTATATTTTCTCATAAAAAGAACTCAAAATGAGGCAAAGAAGATGGTTTGAACTACCAAAGGATTATGATTTCACTATACACTACCACCCAAGGAAGGAAAATAAGGTGCAAGATGCTTTGATCATAAAGGATCATGGAGTTTTGAACAAGATCGGAGTTGAAAAGGATCATATTTTCATGGATCTAGTGAAGATCGATATGGGAATAACCATGGAGGGTTAAACATCAATACTTTTTCAAATGTTCACCAAACCATCTTCACTAGAAAGGATAAAAAGTTCCCAGTCAGATGATGAGGAATTTTAAAAGAAAATTAAAACTATGAAACATGGGAGATTGATAGAATTTTTATAGATTGAATTTTGAAATTTTGGAAGAGGCTTTGTGTTCCTGATATACCTGATCTAAAAAGGTAATTTTTAGATGATGCTCAAAGCTCCAATTTCTCTATAGAACCTGGTAGCACTAATATGTATATAGATTTTAAAGAACATTTTTTGTGGGACAACATAAATATGGATATTTCTAATTTTGTTTCAAGATGCATGGTTTGTCAACATGTGAAAGCTGGAAGGAAACAGCCTGGATGATTCATGCAACCTCTTTCCATACCTGAGGGAAAATGGGATAATATTACGATGGTTTGTGGTATGGTGAAACCAAATACTTTTAGAAGGAATGATGCAATATGGTCATTGTTGATCATCATACCAAGTCAGCACATTTTCTTGTTATAAGAGAATATTTCCCACTAGAATGTCTAGAAAGACAATACTAATGAAGTTGTAAGACTCCATGGTGTACCCCTATTGATTGTTTCTGATTGTGATCCTGGTTTTACATCATGATTCTGGAGAATGTTTCAGAAGGCCATGGATAATGAACTTCACTTAAGCACTACCTACCACCCTAAAACTGATGGAAAATTAGAACAAACTATTAAAACCGTAGAAGACATGTCGAGATATTGATCACTTGACTTTCAAGGTATGTGGGATCAATATTGACATCTGGTAGAATTTTCCAATAACAATAGATTGCATTCAAGTATTTAGATGGAACCATATGAAGAATTATATGGAAAGAGATGTCACACACCAACATGTTGGGATAATGATGGTGAAAGAAAACTCGGAGGCCCAGAACTTGTTGAGGAAACATTAGAAAAAGTGGAGATTATCCATACCAACATCAAAGCAGCTAAAAGTAGTCAAAAGAGCTGTGTCGATAACCGAAGGAAGGATTTGTAATTTCAGCTAGGAGATCATGTTTTCATGAAGGTATCTTCATGGAAGTTTGTTATCCAATTTGGTAAGAAGGGTAAATTGAGTCCTAGGTACATCGGACCTTTTGAAATTCTAGAATGAATTGGAGTTATAGATTATCATTTCAACATGCCTCCAAGTCTCTCCAAATTTCTTGATGTGTTAAATGTATCACTGTTGATAAAATGCATGCCTGACCCAACACATGTACTCACCTATGAGGAAATTTAACTAGAACCTGGTCTGTCTTATTGTAAAAAGCCTGTCAAAATTATTGATACAATAGAACAAGTGCGGAGAAACTGGACGACTCGTCTTGTAAAATTTCTATGGAGAAACCATAAGATAGAAGAGGCAACGTGGGAACTAGAGGAACTTATGATGAATATCCACCTGAATCCTTTTGTGTGATAGTATTATGGAAATTCAATGGAAACAATTATTTGAATGAGGTAATAATGTAACACTTTATGCTTCCACTGTACGTTTCCCTTTGAATAATGCAATAGCTTTCATTGTATGCAACTTCATGATTCTAACACACCGCGACCAATCAAACTAGCCATTATGAATAGTTATACCAACTGTTTGAAATTATATATATATATATTTTCAAAATGGACTTCATTTTTGAATTTTGAAGATTGAAATTAGCTTAGCGTGAATTTTTGGTATTTTTCTGAAAACATTCAATTTATGAGGAATAGTGAAAAACACTGTGTTGTTGATTAAAACTAAATTTTTATTTAAATAATTATTAAATTTATTTAAATTTATTTTAGGTCAAAAAATATTCATATTACATATATAAGTTCAATGTAATTTGTTGGAGTCATTTTATAATACTTTTATATATATAACAATTTTATTGATCTTTTTACCGTCTTTTACCCACCTCCTCGGAGCATTTGCAAGTTTGCATAAAACATAATTTTACCATTTTTATGAGTTAAATTAAAAAAATATGAGAGGTACGGTTAATATCAATAAGGAAAATTTGGTCTAATAAGATGAAAATAATTTTGGGTGAATAGTATCTTTTGACTTTTATTTACCACGGTTAAAAGTAAAATAGGTTAATTAAGGGAAAAATTGATATCATAATTAACATAAAACATGTCTTAATTATATTTTATAAGTATAATTCAACCAAAAACAACCTTAGGTATAAAATATGATCCTCTTTTATCCACTTGGATTAGATTAAGACATTTATTATTATTTTATTTAAAGAAGAGTTAAAAGAGTTAAATTCAAAGTTTAATAAATAAACGATTTTTAATATAGGGTTATACACAAGATAAATTAGAAAGTAAATATTAATTAGAAATATAGAAAGATTTAAAACATAATGGTATTTTATTTATGATTTCTAGACATTAAATAATTTAATTTATTTATGACATGATGATGATGCAATAATTACCTTATTAATGAAAGTTTAAAATAATAGATATTTTAAATATCCAAATAAATGTAATTTGATTCTTTTAATGAATTAAACTAAATTTATAGTTTAATATGAAAAGTTAGGGTTTATTAAATAATATTTTTTGAAGTAATCATGCTGTTATAATTTTCACATAAACCAAATACTAAAAAGTGTCAAAGTTGACATAATTGTGTTTTTAAAACAAATATTATATTATTAATTGATATAATATTCCTAAAAATATACGGTTTGACAAAAGTCTTATATAAGGTTATATATTTTAATAATGAACCAATTGGGGTTATCTCGGCTTGTTATAGTATGTTTATTAACCATATAATATAATAATACAAAGAGACATGGTAAATGTCAAACTATTTAACTAAGAGTTAAACCTAAAGGATAAGGTTAATATGGTGACCTAAACCTTTCTAAAACCTATTGGTTGAGGTTATTTCGACTCATACCCATATTAGACTCTAAATAAGTAAATTTGGATAAATTAGAAACCGAAAATGACTTTATTATAAAATAATATTTCAATCTTTTTCTAAAGTGACCCTCACCTATCTTATAAAATAGTACCTCACCCTCTCTTAATTTCACACCTCCTAAGTGATTTGGCTAGGCCAAACCCTAGCCAAATATCCTTTAAACTATTCTACCTTCAACTTAGATGCATTAATTTTATCAGAAACCCAACCTAAGGAGCCCTTTTGATCAAATCAAAAGGAAGAACATGAAGAAGAGGTAAATATTTCATCACCTCATTCAAGTTCATTTCTTCTTCCACTTCCACTTTCATTGTTGTTTCCATTATAAAATAATAACTCCACTATCTTCTATACACTGTGATTTTATTAAAATGTTACAACCATATTCTTTATTCTATCCATCATATGAATGAAAAAGTCACCAAACATGCGTACGTACGTCTTACCGGCTCCACGTCGTGGTGTAATTTGTTGTTCAAACACTTCATTTTATGTATGGGTATAATAATGAGTATAACTGATTTAAATTATAAATATAACATGTTAATGATTCTGTATATATGATATACTATCCAATTATACATGATTTCACCATCAATATAATGATATTGTCGCTCATGCGTACGTATGGATTACCGTCTTCACGAACGCGATGAGATTCATTACCCATCGTAATAATTCAAGAATAATTTTCGTTTTATGACTAAAAATAATGTCTAAGAACTTAATATCATTCTGTATATGAATAAAATAAATCCTATCCATAAAAAACATGGCTTACATAACCGACCATATAAAGTAAAATGGATCATTTAACACCCTAAATGATTATACTACTAAAGTATTATTTACACACAATATTAGAGGATCATATTTATGTATATAGTTCTTTAATAATTTATTAATAATTATTTAACTATTATATAAGAGGTTAAGGTACCCTCGACCAAGTAGAAGTACAATGTAAAGGTAAATTTCACAATAACTTTATTGTCTGAGGTTGTTTTTACGTAAGTATCTACTGGGACCTCTTTATCATCCACATTTGTGTTTTATTAAAAAATGAATTTCAAACCATTTTTACTATTTAATAGAAAATGGGTTAAATTCATTTATACACTTATTTTACCTCATATGTTTTTAAAGGAATCTTCCCGTCATTTTCCAAACAAGTTACTTTATGACCCTTTCGACAAAATTATGTTAAGAATGTTTTTTTAACTATAGAGTGAGTGCGGCAATTTTATACCATTATAACATCGTCGAAGCTTTCCTAACAAGTTTATAATAATATTTTCAAAATAAATGTTCTCTTTTATAAATATATTACTTTTAATTTATTTCAAAATTGAAATAGATATTTCATTAAGAAAATTGATTTCATCGATGTAAACATCCTTTAATGTATTTTAAGCTCATTTGTAGTTGATTTTTTATTATACAAATCTTCCATATTGTATTGATGGTTTTGTGATATATTTGAATGTGGATGTGTTATTATTATGCCATTCATGGTTTATGGATATAGTATTGAAATTTTTTATGCTAGTTTTAATATGAATGTTTATGTTGTGATTAAACCTTTTAATATGAGGAATACCTTGGACTTAGTAAGTGAAGGGTGGAGCCAGATATAGATCCTCGATGAATCAGTAGGTCTCATGAGACCAACCAGTGTGTTGTAACAAGGCCTTGAAAAAATATTATTTGTAGTCTTTACACAAGTCCTTGACTATGTGGTTATGAAGTATGGAATTATGCATTCCATAATTATGAAAGTGGCTATTGATATTGCATGTGATTATTAATCTAGTAGAATATCCAAGCGAATACGTAAATGGAATTATTTGATTTTACCTTTTCTATATTATGTGTAAGATTACTTTTATAATGATTTTGATTTAGTACAATAAATTTCCTTAAATTTTTATGCTTATTTATAAAAGTTTCCCGTATATTGTTATCCTTACTGAGCATCTTAAATCACCCCTTTATATGTTTTATTTTTCACAGGATGTGAAGAAGTATTTTATGGATAACCTTTAGCAATAGGCTAAGGATATAATTTTGTTCAAAATGGAAATAAAATTTGTTGATTTTTTTCCATGATGTTTTTTAAATCTTATTAATGTATATAGTACTTCCAAGGCTACTAAAATGATCGGTCGTTCGGGACATGATTCCTTGTATCATGCCAATGTTATGTAATAATGCACCATATCTGGGTAACTAGGTTTAAGGAATTATAATATTTATAATTATTCTATACTTTTAATACTAATCATGAAATATTTTTTTGATTGTTGATTTGAGTTATCATCGTGAAGATAGTAGGTCATATGTATGCATGAGTGACATTTCCATTTTCAATGATCATTATGGAGAGGTAAAAAATAATTTATATTTTAATCATGATAATGATATCACATATACCATTTAATTTCTTTAAATATTATTATATATATCATCCATGTGGATTGGTGATGAAATTATATTCACATTTATTCATTAAGGCATTGATGAGAATGTTCATGAATGACATTATCATTTTTAAGTGAGTGAAAATTTAACAAATAAAATGATATATTATCTTTTAAGACGTTAAATATGTAGTTTATAAAATAAATATTTCATTTATATCACATATATTAAATATATTTACACATAGTACCATCCATTTAAATGTGTAGTGGAAAATTAATCACATTGCCTTATGAGGTTGTTGTCCATCGTACACACGAGCAATGTTATCGTGGCCCCAATAATATTAAAACAAAAATTATTTATGATATTATTACTAAATAAGTGTATTTATGTTATAAATATCTTATTTATAATTTATATCCATCATCATACCCACTCATGAGTGGTGTTAATGGAAAAATAAATGACTTCGGTTCCAAACGCAGTAGTCTGCCGCACAAATGAACGATGATTTCACAACCCATTTGATGGAAGATGACAATAATTTTGGTTATTAAATTAAAGTAATAAAACATATCTATATAGTAGATTTTATCATTATTATATAAAAATATTTTAATTATAATTGAATGTTATGGTAGAAAATTTATATAAAAAATATCGTCGAAGGACATTACATCTTCTTCGGGTAACTTTTTTTTCACAAATGGGCACATAGGTTCTATTTTGGACAAAAATAAAGCCTAAAGGATGATAAAATGGTATTAAGTATGTTAGTTTTCCTTGAATTTTCTAAACCAATGTCCTTTAATTGTTTTAAGTGGAGAGCATATGGGGTGTACGTTTATATGTGAGGTTAGTGGGACACTAGAATATTTTGAAAAGAAAATGGTGTAACAACATTTTTCAAATTCAAAATAGTTTCAAAATGGATTATTAACAAATATATAAGTAATTTCTAGGTCAATATATGTCCATAAAATATATATTTGAGACATTTTTTGTTCATTTTAATCCTTATCAATTTTCGTTTAACCACTTAGTAAATTCATTTATACCTTAACCGAAATAATTAATTTTTCTTACTTTTAGAATTTGTTTTGGAAAAAATTAAGAATAATTAATTAGATAAATTGAATTAATATTATTAAAAATATGGAATCCATTTTACCCAATTAAATTCATATATGTGGTAAATATCAATTTAAAACAAAACATATAGACATGATGAAAAGATATATTTTCAGGAAATGTTTTTTAAACATTATTTTATATTAACCATGTGATTAATAATAATAATTGTATTAATGTATATTAATAATTATTTACTTATAATCTAAAAATTTCATTTAAAAAATATCTAAGTATTCATTATCTTTATTAAATAAAATGTAGAAACATTATGCATCCTAAAAGAGTTTTTAAAAATATCCCATTTTTTAAACAAAAAAACAACCCTATACTAAAAACCAATATAAAGATTATTAAAGAGTAATTATGTTTATTAAATATAACTAAATAATAATAATGTTTCTTGAAATCATATTCAAAACATATTGGTACTTATAAAAATCATAAATTATTGAGAATAATTCTCTTTTAAAAAAAATTTGATATTTTTTACTATTCACTAAAAAATAAATATTTATAAAACAAAAAACCATAATATCACTACAAGAGAATTAATATATTATGATTTATAAAATGATCTAAATATTTCAAAATTCTAAATCTTTAGAATGTAAATTAAATGTTTAAATAAATCTATATAATTTTTTTTAGTAAAATACTATTTCTATTTTTATTTTAATAAATGGTTAGAATTTTTATAACAAACATAACAATCTGATTCATATTAATATATATGAAAATTATTTATTATATAATTACTTATTTTTTTACATTTTATGATTTGGGAACATTATTTCTAGAGAATTTTTGACACATATAATCCATACCATGAATTCCTGTATCATGACTTCTGTGTGTGTTCTCTAGACCATGTATAAAAATTAGGTTCCTTTTCATTTTACATCATTCTTACTTCACTTATATCAAATATTGAGAAACATCTATGTGGTTATTTATGTTCTATTATACCCTTCTCCCAGTAATTAAACCTGGTCTTTGATAGGTTGATTATTAGCAACCTGAGGTGAGTGTCTTTCTTCCCTTCTCTCTTTTTTCTCTGTTCCTCAATCCATGAGGATTTTAACGGCTTATTTTGGAGTTTATTTTGATGTAATTGGATCAAAATTTTGATGAAAAGTTTTATTAAGGGTATTATTAAGAGTCACATTGTTTATTTTTGATTGGGGATCAATTATTCCATGATTTTTTCTTCTGTATCTATTTGGAATACTTCGGTTGACATAGGGAATTCAAGAAATATCTTTTGTTATATGTAAATTGGGGTATTAGAATGATTTTTTTCTATTTTAGTGATTTTTATGGATTTAACTTATAAAAATAATTAACCTGAAAAAATAATATTTATAGTTATGTGTCTCTCTTCATGTTTTTACTTACCTTCATGATGTACTTTTTCACATGGATCTTGCTCGTAGATATTCCTCAAAATCAAACCTATTTTTGGAACTTGTGTGTTTGTTGTCATAACACATCATTCATAAAAATAAAATCACTTAATGATAGAAATTAACATGTTTTTTGGATATATGAATTAGTGTGAATGAATATTTGATCATAAGAGAATGTGTTGTAGCTTAATTCGGAAAATTGTGATCTACTTTATCTTTTTGTTGTCATTGTGTTGTATGATTGTTTCCAAAATACTTGTGTATTTATATGGGAGTCTTTGAAAGGTAATAATTTTTATTGGGAATTGTTTTATTTTTTGTAATGGGGTGGTACAGTAGGTGTTTTCGTAGATTTCACAGGTGGCATATTCGGTTCTGATTGAGTTTATGTTGAATCTAGTGGGGTTGTCATTGAAATTCCATGATTGGATTGAGGAATTAATGGATTTAGTTGAGAAATGACTTGGGTGGTGGAAATGGGATCATTTTTTGTTTCTAATTATTACTGTAATATAGTTATTAATGATGAACACTGAATGGGGTTGGATGCAATTTACTATGAAGAGGGCCAAAAATGGTAAAATGTTACATGTATAAGAGTGGAAATTCGATGGATTGTTTTTTTATAAAATATGGAATTAAATGTTCTAATTATAATAATTGGATTGTTTATAAAAAAATACAAAAAATTATTAAATTTATGAATAACAAACACTTTTTAGATGTTTTTTGAGGTGGTTCGAGGGGGTAAAGTGGGTTGTTCATAGTGTTATATTATGAAGTGATTATGGCGCATGGAATTGGAAGTGTGATGATTTTAGTGAGATCTAGTAGTTTTATCCAGTGTTGACCCTTTACAATAGGTTTGGGTTTTTATATATCTAATATTATTTTTTTACGATTTCTATATGAAACCCACCTATGTTGGATACCCATACTAACACCCAACCTACTTTGGGGTACCAAGAGTTTTGTCCTAACATCTAGGTTCATAATGGAATGGATGGATAAACTCTCCCTCTTCCCCAATCTCCCTTATTAGTATAGCATGTGAATAATATTTTTTTAGTTGTACTTGATATACTAGTAGACCCTATGGGGTATTCATGAAAGAATGGGTAATTGATGTATTGAAAGACCAGATGGGGTATTGGTGAGAATAGTGGTTCATGATGTACTAGAATAATATATGGGGTATATATGCTCTAAAAGACCCTATGAGGTAATGATGATGTGTAACTAGAGTACCAGTAGACCATTTAAGGTATTATTGGAAACCCATGTCGTTAAAAAAATTATTTCCTGATTTATTACATGAAAATAAAAGTAACAAAATCCAAAATATTGAATGGCCATGTGGTTTTTGGTAATAACATACATAAAATAATGAATTGAAGAAGGGATACAATAAAATTATTTAAAAAAACACTATAGTGTGACCTTAAGCTCCTTTCTTCTTTTAATAATACATTGGATTACCTGTGGATATACATAAGAGAGGTGTGATATATAAATCCAAGTGAGGGAATAATCACAGAATAACATGATAAAAGTTATACATGTGAGTAATGAGGAATATCAAGCTGATATAAAAGGGTGGTAATCATAAACCTAATTGTATAATGATGATATAATATGATAACATCTAGGAAAACTAGGAATGTGGAAAAAATATAAAAAATAACATCCTAAGCATAAGTCAAATTCAAAATCCATGATATCATTATATAAGGTACGTAATATCATCTATCATGCACGATACATGGTATATAATGAGATAAAAATACAACCCAATTCACTATAAGGGAATATAATTCTAATCCCATCCTTCACCATTATATAATGTAAATGAATTTGGGTTCCACTTACAACATACAATATAGGGATGAATGTCACCATTTTTAATCCCCTGATTAAAGAGTGTGGTTTGCATACATGGATGTATCCAATAAGTGAAGGATTTTTCTATGTATGTTAGTACCCTTTAGTTTAAATGGGGATGGTTATTGATAATAAAAAAAATTGGAATGGAAAATCACAGAATAATTTTGACAGAACAACCAGTGTATATAATGGTTCATGTAAGGAACTATTCAGAGTGATATGAGTTCTATCATTACATGGGAATAATAAGGATAATATATGGGATTTGTAAAAACTAATTAAAACATGAAAAATTATAAATAATAAGTCTTAATAAAATATTGTACTTTCAATGAGAATGAATAGAATAAGATCCTTTATCATGAGAGAGAACTTATAAATGCTTATGAGGATCTTATTATAATATATAAAACATTGTCGATTGGTTTTTGAGAGGTATAAAGAAGGGTAAATCATGGTAAATGGGTTTTGAGTGTAGAGGAATGGGGGTTTGTATTTTTTTTATTTAAATATATAGGGGAAATCCTTATTAATTTCTAGGCATGTGTTTTGGACACCATATGATAAAGTAATCAAAACCAAAAATCTTTACAAATTTTTTTAAATTGTTTAATACTAAATAGTATTGTTTTTGAATATTTTATGTTCCATAGAACTAAATATTTTAAAATAATACCATTGGTGAATTTGATGTGATTCATTTTCATAAATAATTGACCTCAAAACAATAAAATATAATATAGGTTTTGGAGGATTCATTAATGGTTAATAAAATTAATCAAATGAAATTTAAAACACATTATTGAGATGTTAAATAAAAATTTTGACATGTATTTAATTTTTTGAATTTATTACATCACTTTTGGGCCATTATGATTTCATAATATATACTGTATATTTATAGTGTACTTAATTTTTACACCAAAATTTGACTGTCTCAGAAATTATAAAAAATTCACCAGTAAAAAATTTTAACATTATAAATTCAAAAATAATAATCATTTTATAAAAAATATAAAAATATGTGAATTTGATCTTATAAATTTAAGTCCTTATTTACTAGAAAACACATGTTTTTTCAATACAAGCATATTTCTAAACATTTTAATGACAATATTATACATAAATAATTTATACTATAGCTAATGGTCTAAACCATGGGTATAGTTCCTGTATGGGAATTATTACAGTGTATATATCAAGGGGAGGTCTTAATGAGTTGGAGAATATAAAGGTGGAAAATCCAGTGGGGAGGAGCCCTATTGTGTGAATCTGTAGGCAATACCGTAGGGGTGTATTCTTTAGAATAGGAGGTCCATATACATTGTACAAGGAAGTAAAATGTTTTTTAGAGAAATAACCATTTTTTGGGGTAGACGTTCTTTGGGTAATTTCATCATCATAGTCCCCCCCCCATTATAGGTGATGGGTGAGGTGTTGAGAGCTCAGTTATGGGGAGTCGGGGGGTACGTTGTTATTGGCTCTTCTTTTTTTAGGGAAGTTTCACCATGGAGATGGTCTGATGTGTATTTTTGCTTCCATATTTAGGGTCTTAAGGCACAACAATTTTTTTTACACCATGGATTTATCCCTATTTTTTTAGATCTATAGCATGGGAGTATCATGGAAACATATATGTGGGTTTGAATGGACAAGTTCTGGTGTGTTCAATCATGTCGTATCATGCCCTAATTTTTTTATAGCTATGTCATGGCATGATAAGTTAGGTTGCACAATGGTCTATTTTGTAGAATGGGTATAAATTCCCATATCCACTCAAACATATTACCCTTTTAAACCTTTCTTACATTTATTGGGGAACACAAGTTTTTATTTTAGGTTCCTTTCATCCTATAATTAGTGGATTTTAACATTGAAATCATAAAATTTCTCCATGTTCGTATTACTGAGTTTCATCCTTTCCCTCCCTTATTTCGACCCGGTTTATTTTCATGGGGAAGAGATTTTGTGAGGTAAAACATTAGTTTTTGTGTTTTTTATTGGTTTAATGTTGTGTTTGTTTTGTTCAAAGATGATCAAGGTTTTCTTATTCATTTTGGTACCTCATGGTTATCACCTATTTCTTTAACTTCGTGCAGTGAAACATAAATGTCCATTAAAGGTATGAGAAACTTTGATTACCTTTTAGTTGTATCATGTGGGATGGGTTATTATATTATTATCATTGGTATTATAGAACATCAATATTAATTAAGGTAACTAATTGGTAATCTGAAAATTGTAATGTGAAGGGGAATAAAGTCATATGCTTTACATCTTCAATATTATTGATATTGTAATTTTTATTAGCTTGGTACCTTGCTGATAATTTTAGTCATTAGTGGAAATTTTTCTGCTGTTATTATTATGATTATATAAACCTTTTTGTGTTTTGTTTTTTGTCACCTTAAATAGTAATTGGATAACCACTTTTTCTGGTTAATAAAAAGGTTTCCCTGGGTGATTTTCGGTTTTTTTTAGAATTACCTTGAAAAATAAGTGGAATCTGATGAAATCCCCTTACTGAATCTAAAAATGGTTTTTCAATAAATGTTTTAGGAATTTTTTATGTGTGGTTTTTTTTGTGGATGGTTGTGGTGAAAATTTATGGTGATGCAGTGATTGTGATGAGGTGGTGGTTGTGGAAGTGTAATGATGGTAGTGTGTTCTATTTGGTATGGGGTAAATGTGATCATTGTTTTTGTGGTGTGTTTTGTAATTCTATTTTCTTATGTAGTAATGGAACCAATTAAATTTAAATTTAAATTTAAATGGAATTGGTTGAAATTCATACTGAACATTGAATTAAAATGGGATCTTTGTCTAGATGTGGTGGTTCTAAAATTTTAATTAATTTAGTGGGAATAATTAATTGGTTAGTAAATAGAAAATATATAATTTTTTTAATTAAAAAAATTAAAATTTTTGCAAGTGGCTTGTATCTTATTATGTTTATTTGATCATTTAGAAGTTTCTATTGAAATTTGAGATGTTGTGAGGTTGGGTGGTGATGTAGTGTGGATGTTAGTGCCATTTTAGAAAACCAAAAGGTTTGTCTTTTGTGTGTATTTATATGTATATTTTGTTCACTCTTATTAACTTTATAAAAAATCCATCCATTTAAATAACTCCATACATTTATTAAAATATTTTGAGGGTGTTTTTACAAAAATATAGGTGGGGGGATAGATAGAAGGATACCTACTCTTCCCCACACTCTCTTACATGATACATATATAAGAACAATATGTGATGGAAAGAAGTAAATAGTGAACTTTACTAATGTTTAATGAGGTGATGATATAGATTATAGTGGTGACCATGAATATTATGAGGAAGAAAACTGGTTGATGTCCTACATTTAAATGATACCCAACTATTCTGATTATGATGATATATCATGTCCTAGGATCCCTTAAAAGAGATTTGGTATGATGAAATAGGTATCATATGGTGACATATGTTAAGATGAACTAGGTGTATTCAGGATAGTTTTGTTGTGATGACCAATTGTACTTGGGGTGAATTGAATGATATGACGTTTTGGAGACATTGGAGAACTATGATTTATACCATTGGGTTGTAAGAGTGAAATCCTAGTTAAAAAGTGGTGTGGGGGCCTTTTTAAAGTGATGCTTCTTATTATTATATTACACTTACATTCTTTATTTGTAGAGTTTCCCTTGGTGAGGATTTACGTAGTTGGTTAGCCTTCTTATGTGTTTTTTATTCTTCTTTTTTCTAATAGTTTCATTAGTATGATATTTTTCACATGTGAATGGGACACGTTCGGTATGATTCTAATAAGTATAATTTTATGCTCACCCTAAATATATAAATGTTTCTAGGAGGACTGTGTGGACTGTTCTAGACATTACTAGCTCATACCTTTGGGGGGTTTTTGTGTTTTCGTCATATCTTTTCATATTGGGTATCTATTTAGAGTATTTTTTTCAAATCTATTTACATTGTACATTAATTGTTCAATGTTTTTTGTTTAATTTATCATATGTTAAGTCATGTAGTTGTTGATTGATTATATTCTATCTGTCAATACTATTATTATAGAGTTTAATTCCATTCATATGGGATATTTTATTACCCTTAGTTCTTGTCCCCTTCCCACGGACAACTCGAGGTGCGACTCAGGGGTCGTTATCTCTCTTCCATCATTATCATCATAAGAGGGGTATCATTGGAATGAGGGGTTCAAAAATAATTTATTTCAGAACTTTCAATTGGTTATAAGTTTGAATTTGGAGTTAGGCACTATGATAATTGCCTGTGTTGGTATGGAAATGATATCAGTTGATCTCAGTACATGTCATAGTCTAGGAAGGATTGTCTTGGACATGGGATTTTACAGACCCCAATGATTAGATACATGGAATATTATCCTACTTAATGACCATGTAAGGTAAATATAATTTCATGGCATATTCTTAGGAGAGGTTCATGAACAATTATTGACTTGTGTTTTTGTTGGAACAGGTTGGTTTTGGGAAATTTATAAAAATAGATGATACAAAAAATTTCATAATACTAGTCATAGGAAATCATTGTTTCAATTTCAGATGTCAATCATCATCATCATATTCATGTGATCTATGCAATGGAGGTCTAAAAGGATGCTTTAGTTAACAATTGAGGGTTTATCTGCTTGAGGAGGCTAATAATTGGTAAAGGATGTTGTTTTCCTTTAAGCTAAAGGCTTTGGAAGAATTTTTAGGGCACAGTCTCTAATTGAGAGACATATATACATGGTTTGATGGTTTTGACATAAAATTAATTTTTATGCAATCCCAAGATGAGTATTGGAACTTGTTCGTAGTTAGTTAGATGTTGGTATATATGTGTTAGTGGAAGATGATGTAAATTGGTGAGAAGTAGGATGCATATATTTAACGGGTATACATTTTCAAGGAGTTAAACTTGGAGTTCCTCTCATCCAGTATAATGGTAGTAAATAGGTATGAGACACTCTCTCTTAAGTTAGGGAGTATGTATGGTGGGTGGAAATAAAGTTCAATGATCATTTTCTCTTTTCCCCAAACCATTCTATGGAAGAGTACTCTAAAACACGACATCTTGAGAAGGAATACCATCCTTCTATCCAGTATACAGTTACTCATTTTACAAATACAATGTATTTATATGTTCATAATAAGGTGGAAGAGATTGAGTGGATTCACTTTTGAGGAGGTTTTCCATGATATGATGTAGTAGGGTTCCTCACGTGGTATATTTTCTAGCCAACATTCTCTAGAACAAAGGCCATTGAGGTCTCAACTATTAATCATTAAACCTCAATAGCATCATTTCTAGAAATACGGGGGAAATTATTTTTGGTTATTTTCCTATGGTATTTGGGTTAATTTGTGTGGTATTTTTGGTTCATGTTCATCATAAAAAATAGTGCATCATGGTTTTTTGGGATTGATATGGTTGAGGACGATAAGATTAATGAAATCCCCAGCTACAACTACTAGTGATACAATTTCATCTGTAGGATTAGAGGTAATATTCTCCACTGATAGTATATGGGTAATGAATAGTTTGAACTCAGGGTTTTCCTCAGTTTATGGGGCCTCATCATAAGTTTGGTCATGGTGGTTTCCATCAGTAAAGAGCTATAGGAGTTATGAAGAGTCAGTTGTGAGTAATGGAAGGGGAAACACAAAAGTAGATTGGATTCATTAGAGGTACAAGTAGTTTATCGTGTACCCTTATGTTTTACCTTTTTGATTTAGGGGGTTCCCACTCCTTTTGTATAACCACTCTAGTAAATAATCTGGAACTATATGTATAGAGGCCTCTCATTCCCCTTATTTTGACTACAGCATTCAGAGTCTATATTGTCTTTTTTTATGTTTTTTTGGGGTGTAGACTGATGATGGGTACAAATTAGTCAAGTAGGGATATTTTCTTCCTACACATGAATTTGTTCAATTTCATATTTAGAATTTACTAGTTTATTTTTTAGAATCCAATTATCAAATACTTTCAGAGGAGAGTTGTGTTTTTTTATGTCGATGGTCATCATGTTCTTTTCATCGGTGAGAGTATTTTTCATGTGGGCATTAGACATGTGCATACCCTTCATTACTTGATGGATAAATTTTCTGAGGAATCTATATAAACCAATATAGTGGAGGTTCCTAGGGCTATTAGAGAGTTTTTGGATGTTTTTTCTTAGTAGGATGTGGAGCAACCCCCACAACATGATATCGAGTATGGGATAAACATTTAACAAGTGCTTCCCTAATTTCAAGGGATCTTTATCATATGTTACATTTTGAGTTACAAGATTTCAAGATTCAGATATATGATCTGATGCTATAGGGATTTATCAAACCTAGTGTTTATATGGGGGTTCCATAGTGTCATTCTCCAAGAAGGTTGTTGGTTGTTTGAGGCTATATATAAACTACCAGAGGTTGAATTAGGTAATGAATAATAATTATAACTTTTTTCTAAGGATTCAAAATCTTTTCATCTTTTTTAGGGATCTATTTATTTTTCTAAGATCGATCTATGTTCTGGATATCTCCTATTTAAAATGAATGACTATAGAATCTTAAAGAACATATTCAAATGTAGTTATGAGAACATTGATTTCATGGTCATGTAATTCGTTGGAATGATCACACTAGTTGTGTTCATGGGTTCCATGAACTCTATGTCCCAAGAATTCGTTGGGAAATTGATTGTTTTTTCGTCAATGATATATTTTTATACTCAAAGTTAAATGAGGATCTTGTTGATCGTTATATTTCTATATTAAAATTCCTTCAGCACCACCCACACTATGGACAGTTGTCCAACTATATGTTTTGGGCACGATATGTTCATTTACATGGGTATGTAGTGTCTTTAAAGGGTGTGGTCATGGAATCATCAAATGTAAATGTATTTTGTTTTAGGAATTACCCAAAAATATGGAAGAGCTACATACCTTCCTTGGTCTTACATGGTATTACAAGAGCTTTTTATCAGAATTATTATTGATTACAACCCCATTGATATCATTAACCATAATAGAAAAATATTTATTTGTACTAATCAATGTTAGGTAGCATTTGACTACAGGAAGTGGAGGATGATCAGTTCTATTGAGCTTTAGTTTCCAGAGTAGTGGCTGATTGTTGAGGTGTTTTTTTGAAAATTCTCAAATACGATTTGGATGTGAATTGTTGTAGTAGAAATAAGTGATCTTTAATTGTTGTAGTAAGTTAAATATTTGTGATAATAAATATTCCACACATGATCATGATCTCATATAGTTCTTGTTTGTTCTAAATTTTTGATAACATTACCTCATTAGATAATACTTTATGGTCTTCAAAAATGAATTGTGATTGAGGTATATTTAATATTTACGTTATTTGAATCTACAATAGTGGAGGAGGATGGAGTTTCTTCTGGAATATGACATGGATATATTTTACACCCTAGAAAATGGGAATTTGTGGTAGAATATTTGAGTATAATTTTTCAAAATGATATTTTTAATGAATTCAATGTATCTTAGAAGGTGGTGGATGAGTTGGATACCCTAAACTTTTATGTGTGAATTTTTTAGGGTGTGGGATTCTTGTTTAAATGATAGTTTTGTCTTAAATAGTGTGAATGGTGTCAGAGTTTTAGTGGATGGACTTGGATATAGAGTTGATGTGACATTATATTTTCCATATTCATTCACTAGAATGATGGTTGAGGGATAGTTAGAACCATATTCTATTTTATGAGAGGTCATTAATTCTGGTAGAGATGTGTGAGGGAATTGATCATGAGACTCATATCTCACCTTTAGTGGAAAAACATGGATTTTATAAGATGTAATGTTTCATGAGGATATAGTTTTAGTGAATCGTAATTAAATGGGTAGTGGTAGATTTTGTGTGTTTGTGTTTAGTTTTCTAATGGGTGAAATAAACACACCATGTTCCTAGAGTTTTTTTCAAACCATGTTTATTCACGAGTGGAACTGGAATTATAAATTGATATAAATCATCATCTAGTTCACCTCAGTAATACTTTCTTTCCATAGATAGATATGTGAACAAATAAGACTTCCCATATGTTGGAGGATATGTTGTGGGATTTAATCATATACTTTAGAGGATATTAGGAAAATTACTTTCCATTGGGTGAGTTTTATTTTAAAAATGTTTATCATTCATTCATTCACACAACCCCATAAGAAGATTTGTATGCAAATCTGTTTCATTTTCTAATATGTTGGGGAAAGGTTGGAGAGTCATCAGTTCTTGGTCCTGATACAGTATAGAGAATGATAGAGAAGGTTCAAGTTGTTCATGTGAGGATTAAAGGAGTTAATTACAAGAATAAGTCATATTTGATTCCTAGGATGAGGCCCTTTCAGTTTGAAAATGGATACCATGTGTTCTGAATAGTCTCCCTTCGAAGTGGGAAGTAGACATTTGGTAGGGGAGTAAGATCTCGCCCTAATTTGTTGGGACTTTTATATTTTGGGGTGTGTTAGTTAGGTGGATTATTGGTTATCACTTCCACCATAAATATATTGTATTCCCAACATACTCCATGTATGTTATCTTAATCAGTTTCTTCATGATGGATCTCATTCCACTGACATGGGAGAGTTGGATAACAAGGATAACATGATATTCATGGTGTGGCCAGAAGGGATATAGGGTAACCAAGAAAAGTTGATTTAGGGATAGACCATTCCTTTAGTTATTTTTTAACCATGGTGTCCAGTAAGAGATTTTATTGGAGCGAGAGATGAAGATTGCTGCCTGGTACCCTGATTTTTTTATCATTATCCTATTTTTTTGTTATATATTTATTAATGATGTAATTATTAAAATATTGATTGTTTATGATATTTTGGTCTACTTAGTTATTGTTATTTTAGATTTTAGTTTGAGAATATCATTAATATAAATCCTAATTTTTTTTGAGATGTTACACCAAGAATCTATTAAGAAATTATGGGTGAGTAAGAACATCCAAAAGTAGATGTTATCTATACATAAGAAGTGGAATTACTCGAGTTGAGTGATTGGAGATTAGTTGTGTGATGGTTTTGGTGACCAATGGATTGGTATAGTGGAGGTTTTAATGGTGGTTTGAATTGTTAGCAGAAAATGTTGGTGGTGCAAGGTGATGTGGTTGTGTGATAAGAGTGGTTAGATGCCTGTGCGAAATGATGTGGTGGTTCAGTAGTGTTTGGGTTGTGATGAGATCCTTCAGGGGTATTTTATAACATGGTTTTTTATACCACCATTCCCTTTCTATATCTAGTTTGTTTGTTACTATCGATGACAATAATAGTTAAAGTGGAATATGATGTGATGGAAAAAACAATCTTCCCATTACATTATGAGAATTACTGTAGCAGAGGGGTCTAGGGGAGGTCCGGAGGAGTAAAAAAGTGATGGAGAGGTTGTGGATGGAAAATCTAGTTGAGATGAATTTTTTATTTTTTATCATAGGTTGTGCCATAGGGATGGAAACTGTGACATGGGATGGATGAATATGGCTTAGCATGTGGGTATAGTTGTTTTCAGAGATAATTCTATTTTGAGGCGTATTCGGACCAAGGGGCTTGGTTGTGGTATCTCCCCAACCATAGTAGATGATGGTTCTAGTATGGTGACCCCGACATTAGCATGGAGTCCTAAGGGTACTTTTTTGGGTTTTACCATTTTTAGGGTAGTTTCAACATCGAGATGGGGTGTGTTGTAACCCCCCTTATAGGTTTTCAGGTCCTGTGGAAAAGATTTCAGGGTTATTCCATGGTGTTGTCCCTAGTTTTTTCATATATGTAGTGTTGGATTAGCCGCAAAACATTGACATGGATTTTACGAGCTAGTATTTAGCATCATCTCTCTCATTGTGTCTTGGTCTATTGTTTTTTAGGTATTCAGTAGTATAGTTCTTTAGATTACACTATGATCCTCTATTTTATAATCTGGTTATAAATTCTCAAAGTCCCTTAGACCATGTCATTTTTCTATCCGATCTCTCGTATCTTATGCAACCCAAGTGCATCCTTTAGAGGTTATTTGAACCATAATCTATGGATTTAAACTTTTAACTCTGAGGATTGGGCCATGGTGGTTTATGTGAGTTATCACTTTTTCCTCTATTATTTTCCCACTATTTCTTCACTTGGGGAAGGGCTACTATTAAGGAATTTATTATTTTTGGTGTGATTTCAATGATAGAAAATTGATTTTTTTGTGTTATAGACTAATCAAGGTCATCATATTCATTGAGGGGCCAGGTGGATTCCCTCTAATTCTCTAACCTTATTCAAGGAATTTTAATGATCTGTGTGATGTAGGGGATTTTTTAACTTCTCATTTAGATTCATCATGTTGGAGGGTTTATGCTATTTTTTTGGGAATATAGTGAATTTGGATTAATAAAGATAATGAATTGGTAATATTAAAATTTAAAGTCACTACCACAAAACAGGGAAAGGGAATCATTGTCATTTATCAGCACTAAACAAAACGTATTGATAAAGGGATATGCCTTTATCAGTGATAGTTAAAAGCGCTAATAAATCTAAACTTTCACAGTGCTAAAAACCTGTTGATAAATGTTTTTATTCTTAATTTATATAAAATTATAATATTTATAATCGAAAATAATGTATTTTTTATAGATTAACAATTATATACCAATATTTATAAATATATTCTCTTTATTGTTATAATTATTAAAAAATAGATATATATTTATCTTATATGCAATTTCAAATAAATATATAAGAATATAAATAAATTATTAATTAAAACTACTGGAACGTTTATCAGCGCTCATGAAAATCACAGATAAATGTATGTTTTATCACCTCTTTTAATGAACCCTCAAAAATCTTTCAGCATTTTTTATTTAATAACCCTAGCATGCCTTCCTCTCACAACCATTGTCATGCTTTAGTTGAAGCTGAACCATACCCCTCTTCCGCCGCGACCTCTCCTACTCCTCCTCCTCCTCTTCCTTCTCTTCCTCCTCTTCCTCCACCGTAGTCACTGGGTTTTCCTCCACCACCAAGACCGTCATCTTCCTCTTCCACTGTTACATCCAATGCCGATGTCTCCGCCGCCGCACCCTCCAGTGCAGCTGCCTCCTTCGCAGCTACCTCCTCCATAGCTTCTTCATCTCTAAGGTCCATCTTGATTTTATTGTAACCCAAGTAATTGTCAATGATAGTTAGGGCTTGGAATCTATTAGTTCCATCAGTCAATATTTCGTTGATCAATAATGGTAAATCATCCTTTGGAAATGTCAATTAAGGTCTCTAAAGTTAATTTCGACCCTATTATACCTGTCATTTTTCTTAATGTGGACAATTTTGGTGATCCATACTGGGTATTTAACTTCTAAGCCAACTAGTGTGTTGTAACAAGGCCTTTAAAAAATATTATTTGTAGTCTTTACACAAGTCCTTGACTATGTGGTTATGAAGTATGGAATTATGCATTCCATAATTATGAAAGTGGCTATTGATATTGCATGTGATTATTCATCTAGTAGAATATCCATGCGAATACATAATGGAATTATTTGATTTTACCTTTTCTATATTATATGGAAGATTACTTATAAAATGATTTTGATTTAGTACAATACATTTCCTTAAATTTTTATGCTTATTTATAAAAGTTTCTGGTATATTGTTATCCTTACTGAGAATCTTAAATCACCCCTTTCTATGTTTTATTTTTCATAGGATGTGAAGAAGTATTTTATGGATGACCTTCAACAATAAGCTAAGGATATAATTTTGTTCAAAATGGAAAAAATTGTTGTTGATTTTTTTCATGATTTTTTTAAATCATATTAATGTAAATAGTACTTCCAAGGCTACTAAAATGATCGGACTTTCGGGACATGATTCCTTGTATCGTGCCAATGTTATTTAATAATGCACCATATCTGGGTAACTAGGTTCAAGGAATTATAATATTTATAATTATTTTATACTTTTAATACTAATCATGAAATATTTTTTTGATTGTTGATTTGTGTTATCATCGTGAAGATAGTAGGTCATATGTATGCATGAGTGACATTTCCATTTTTCAATGATCATTATGGAGAGGTAAAAAATAATTTATATTTTAATCATGATAATGATATCACATATACCATTTACTTTCTTTAAATACTATTATATATATCATCCATGTGGATTGGTGATGAAATGATATTCACATTTATTCATTAAGGCATTGATGAGAATGTTCATGAATGACATTATCATTTTTAAGTGAGTGAAAATTTAATAAATAAAATGACATATTATCTTTTAAGACGTTAAATATGTAGTTTATAAAATAAATATTTCATTTATATCACATATATTAAATATATTTACACATAGTACCATCCATTTAAATGTGTAGTGGAAAATTAATCACATTGCATTATGAGGTTGTTGTCCATCGTACACACGAGCAATGTTATCGTGGCCCCAATAAAATTAAAACAAAAATTATTTAAGATATTATTAATAAATAATTGTATTTATGTTATAAATATCTTATTTATAATTTATATCCATCATCATACCCACTCATGAGTGGTGTTAATGGAAAAATAAATGACTTCGGTTCCAAACGCAGTAGTCTGCCGCACAAATGAACAATGATTTCACAACCCATTTGATGGAAGATGACAATAATTTTGGTTATTACATTAAAGTAATAAAACATATCTATATAGTAGATTTTTTCATTATTATATAAAAATATTTTAATTATAATTTAATGGTATGGTAGAAAATTTATATAAAAAATATCGTCGAAGGACATTACATCTTCTTCGGGTAACTTTTTTTTCACAAATGGGCACATAGGTTCTATTTTGGACAAAAATAAAGCCTAAAGGATGATAAAATGGAAGTAAGTTAGTTTTCCTTGAATTTTCTAAACCAATGTCCTCTAATTGTTTTAAGTGGAGAGTATATGGGGTGTACGTTTATATGTGAGGTTAGTGGGACACTAGAATATTTTGAAAAGAAAATGGTGTAACAACATTTTTCAAATTCAAAATAGTTTAAAAATGGATTATTAACATATATATAAGTAATTCCTAGGTCAATATAAGTCCATAAAATATATATTTGAGACATTTTTAGTTCATTTTAATCCTTATCAATTTTCGTTTAACCACTTAGTAAATTGATTTATACCTTAACTGAAATAATTAATTTTTCCTACATTTACAATTTGTTTTGGAAAAAATTAATTATAATTAATTAGATAAATTAAATTAATATGATTAAAAATATGGAATCCATTTTACCCAATTAAATTCATATATGTGGAAAATATCAATTTAAAACAAAACATATAGACATGATGAAGAGATAGATTATCAGGAAATGTTTTTTTAAACATTATTTTTTATTAAGCATGTGATTAATAATAATAATTGTATTAATGTATATTAATAGATATTTACTTATAATATAAAAATTTCATTTAAAAAATATCTAAGTATTCATTATCTTTATTAAATAAAATGTAGAAACATTATGCATCCTAAAAGGGTTTTTAAAAATATCCTATTTTTTAAACAAAAAAACAACCTTATACTAAAAACCAATATAAAGATTATTAAAGAGTAATTATGCTTATTAAATATAACTAAATAATAATAATGTTGCTTGAAATCATATTCAAAACATATTGGTACTTATAAAAATCATAAATTATTGAGAATAATTCTCTTTTAAAAAAATTGATATTTTTTACTATTCACTAAAAAAATAAATATTTCTAAAACAAAAAACCATAATATCACTACCAGAGAATTAAAATATTATGATTTATAAAATGATCTAAATATTTCAAAATTCTAAATATTTAGAATGTAAATTAAATGTTTAAATAAATCTATATAAATTTTTTTAGTAAAATACTATTTCTATTTTTATTTTAAAAAATGGTTAGAATTTTTATAGCAAACATAACTATCTGATTCATATTAATATATATGAAAATGATTTATTATATAATTACTTAGTTTTTTACATTTTATGATTTGGGAACATTATTTCTAGAGAATGTTTGACACATATAATCCACACCATGAATTCCTGTATCATGAATTCTATGTGTGTTCTCTAGACCATGTATAAAAATTAGGTTCCTTTTCATTTTACATCATTCTTAATTCACTTATATCAAATATTGAGAAACATCTATGTGGTTATTTAGGTTCTATTATACCCTTCTCCCAGTAATTAAACCTGGCCTTTGATAGGTTGATTATTAGCAACCTGAGGTGAGTGTCTTTCTTCCCTTCTCTCTTTTTTCTCTGTTCCTCAATCCATGAGGATTTTAACGGCTTATTTTGGAGTTGATTATGATTTAATTGGATCAAAATTTTGATGAAAAGTTTTATTAAGGGTATTATTAAGAGTCACATTGTTTATTTTTTATTGGGGATCAATTATTCCACGCTTTTTTCTTCTGTATCTATTTGGAATACTTCAGTTGACATAGGGAATTCAAGAAATATCTTTTGTTATATGTAAATTGGGGTATTAGAATGATTTTGTTCTATTTTAGTGATTTTTATGGATTTAACTTATAAAAATAATTGACCTGAAAAAAATAATATTTATAGTGATGTGTCTCTCTTCATGTTTTTACTTACCTTCATGATGTAATTTTTCACATGGTTCTTGCTCGTATCTATTCCTCAAAATCAAACCTACTTTTTTAAAATTGTGTGTTTGTTGTCATAACACATCATTCATAAAAATAAAATCACTTAATGATAGAAATTAACATGTTTTTTAGATATATGAATTAGTGTGAATTAATATTTGATCATAAGAGAATGTGTCGTAGCTTAATTCGGAAAATGTTGATCTACGTTATCTTTTTGTTGTCATTGTGTTGTATGATTGTTTCCAAAATACTTGTGTATTTATATGGGAGTCTTTGTGGGGTAATAATTTTTATTGGGAATTGTTTTATTTTTTGTAATGGGGTTGTACAGTAGGTGTTGTCGTAGATTTCACAGGTGGCATATTCAGTTCTGATTGAGTTTATGTTGAATCCAGTGGGGTTGGCATTGAAATTACATGATTGGATTGAGGAATTAATGGATTTAGTTGAGAAATGACTTGGTTGGTGGAAATTGGATCATTTTTTGTTTCTAATTATTACTGTAATATAGTTATTAATGATGAACACTGAATGGGGTTGGATACAATTTACTATGAAGAGAACCAAAAATGGTAAAATGTTACATGTATAAGAGTGGAAATTCGATGGAGAGTTTTTTTATAAAATATGGAATTAAATGTTCTAATTATAATAATTGGATTGTTTATAAAAAATAGAAAAAATTATTAAATTTATGAATAACAAACACTTTTTAGATGTTTTTTGAGGTGGTTCGAGGGGGTAAAGTGGGTTGTTCATAGTGTTATATTATGAAGTGATTATGGCGCATGGAATTGGAAGTGTGATGATTTTAGTGATATCTAGTAGTTTTATCCAGTGTTGATCCTTTACAATAGGTTTGGGTTTTTATATATCTAATATTATTTTTTTACGATTTCTATATGAAACCCACCTATGTTGGATACCCATACTAACACCCAACCTACTTTGGGGTACCAAGAGTTTTGTCCTAACATCTAGGATCATAATGGAATGGATGGATAAACTCTCCCTCTTCCCCAATCTCCCTTATTAGTATAGCATGGGAATAATATTTTTTTAGTTGTACTTGATATACTGGTAGACCCTATGGGGTATTCATGAAACAATGGGTAATTGATGTATTGAAAGACCAGATGGGGTATTGGTGAGAATAGTGGTTCATGATGTACTAGAATAACATATGGGGTATATATGCTCTAAAAGACCCTATGAGGTAATGATGATGTGTAACTAGAGTACAAGTAGACCATTTAAGGTATTATTGGAAACCCATGTCATTAAAAAAATTATTTCATGATTTATTACATGAAAATAAAAGTAACAAAATCCAAAATATTGAATGGCCATGTGGTTTTGGGTAATAACATACATAAATAATGAATTGAAGCAGGGATAAAATAAAATTATTTAAAAAAACACTATAGTGTGACCTTATGTTCCTTTATTCTTTTAATAATACATTGGATTACCTGTGGATATACATAAGAGAGGTGTGATCTATAAATCCAAGTGAGGGAATAATCACAGAATAACCTGATAAAAGTTATTCATGTGAGTAATGAGGAATATCAAGCTGATATAAAAGGGTGGTAATCATAAACCTAATTGTATAATGATGATATAATATGATAACATCTAGGAAAACTAGGAATGTGGAAAAAATATAAAAAATAACATCCTAAGCATAAGTCAAATTCAAAATCCATGAAATCATTATATAAGGTACGTAATATCATCTATCATGCACGATACATGGTATATAATGAGATAAAAATACAACCCAATTCACTGTAGGGGAATATAATTCTAATCCCATCCTTCACCATCATATAATGTAAATGAATTTGGGTTCTACTTACAACATACAATATAGGAATGAATGTCACCATTTTTAATCCCCTGATTAAAGAGTGTGGTTTGCATACATGGATGTATCCAATAAGTGAAGGATTGTTCAATATATGTTAGTACCCTTTAGTTTAAATGGGGATGGGTATTGATAATAAAAAAAATTGGAATGGAAAATCACAGAATAATTTTGACAGAACAACCAGTGTATACAATGGTTCATGTAAGGAACTATTCAGAGTGATATGAGTTCTATCATTACATGGGAATAATAAGGATAATATATGGGATGTGTACAAACTAATTAAAACATGAAAAATTATAAATAATAAGTCTTAATAAAATATTGTACTTTCAATGATAATGAATAGAATAAGATCCTTTATCATGAGAGAGAACTTATAAATTCTTATGAGGATCTTATTATAAGATATAAAACATTGTGGATTGGTTTTTGAGAGGTATAAAGAAGGGTAAATCATGGTAAATGGGTTTTGAGTGTAGAGGAATGGGGTTTTGTAGTTTTTTTATTTAAATATATAGGGTAAATCCTTATTAATTTCTAGGCATATGTTTTGGACACCATATGATAAAGTAATCAAAACCAAAAATCTTTTCAAATTTTTTTAAATTGTTTAATACTAAATAGTATTGTTTTTGAATATTTTATATTCCATAGAACTAAATATTTTAAAATAATACCATTGGTGAATTTGATGTGATTCATTTTCATAAATAATTGACCTCAAAACAACAAAATATAATATAGGTTTTGGAGGATTCATTAATGGTTAATAAAATTAATCAAATGAAATTTAAAACACATTATTTAGATGTTAAATAAAAATTTGGTCATCTATTTAATTCTTGGAATTTATTACATCACTTTTGGGCCATTATGATATCATAATATATACTGTATATTTATAGTGTACTTAATTTTTACACCAAAATTTGACTGTCTTAGAAATTATAAAAAATTCACCAGTAAAAACTTTTAACATTATGAATTCAAAAATAATAATCATTTTTAAAAAATATAAAAATATGTGAATTTGATCTTATAAATTTAAGTCGTTATTTACTAGAGAACACATGTTTTTACAATACAAGCATATTTCTAAACATTTTAATGATAATATTATACATAAATAATTTATACTATAGCTAATGGTCTAAACCATGGGTATCGTTCCTGTATGGGAATTATTACAGTGTATATATCAAGGGGAGGTCTTAATGAGTTGGAGAATATAAAGGTGTAAAATCCAGTGGGGAGGAGTCCTATTGTGTGAATCTGTAGGCAATACCATAGGGGTGTATTCTTTAGAGTAGGAGGTCCATATACATTGTACAAGGAAGTAGAATTTTTTTTAGAGAAATAACCATTTTTTGGGGTAGACGTTCTTTGGGTAATTTCATCATCATAGTCCCCCCCCCCATGATAGGTGATGGGTGAGGTGTTGAGAGCTCAGTTACGGGGAGTCTGGGGGTATTTTGTTATTGGTTCTTCTTTTTTGAGGGTAGTTTCACCATGGAGATGGTCTGATGTGTATTCGTGCTTCCAGATTTAGGGTCTTAAGGCACAACAATTTTTTTTTTGCACCATGGATTTATCCCTATTTTTTTAGATCTATAGCATGGTAGTATCATGGAAACATATATGTGGGTTTGAATGGACAAGTTCTGGTGTGTTCAATCATGTCGTATCATGCCCTAATTTTTTTATAGCTATGTCATGGCATGATAAGTTAGGTTGCACAATGGTTTATTTTGTAGAATGGGTATAAATTCCCATATCCACTCAAACATATTAACCTTTTAAACCTTTCTTACATTTTTTGGGGAACACAAGTTTTTATTTTCGGTGCCTTTCATCCTATAATTTGTGGATTTTAACATTGAAATCATAAAATTTCTCCATGTTCATATTACTGAGTTTCAACCTTTCCCTCCCTAATTTAGACCCGGTTTATTTTCATGGGGAAGAGCTTTTGTGAGGTACAACTTTAGTTTTTGTGGTTTTTATTGGTTTAATGTTGTGTTTGTTTTGTTCAAAGATGATCAAGGTTTTCTTATTCATTTTGGTACCTCATGGTTATCTCCTATTTCTTTAACTTCGTGCAGTGAAACATAAATGTCCATTAAAGGTATGAGAAACATTGATTACCTTTTAGTTGTATCATGTGGGATGGGTTATTATATTATTATAATTGGTATTATATAACATCAATATTAATTAAGGTAACTAATTGGTAATCTGAAAATTGTAATGTGAAGGGGAATAAAGTCATACGCTTTACATCTTCAATATTATTTTTATTGTAATTTTTATTAGCTTGGTACCTTGCTGAAAATTTTAGTCATTAGTGGAACATTTTATGTTGTTATTATTATGATTATATAAACCTTGTTGTTTTTTGTTTTTTGTCACCTTAAATGTTAATTGGATAACCACTTTTTCTGGTTAATAAAAAGGTTTCCAAAGGTGATTTTGGGGTTTTTTTTATAATTACCTTGAAAAATAAGTGGAATGTGATGAAATCCCCTTACTGAATCTGAAAATGATTTTTCAATAAATGTTTTAGGAATTTTTTATGTGTGGTTGTTTTTTGTGGATGGTTGTGGTGAAAATTTATGGTGATGGAGTGATTGTGATGAGGTGGTGGTTGTGGAAGTGTAATGATGGTAGTGTGTTCTATTTGGTATGGGGTAAATGTGATCATTGTTTTGGTGGTGTGTTTTGTAATTCTATTTTCTTATGTGGTAATGGAATCAATTAAATTTAAATTTAAATTTAAATGGAATTGGTTGATTTTTATACTAAACATTGAATTAAAATGGAATCTGTGTATAGATGTGGTGGTTCTAAAATTTTAATTAATTTAGTGGGAATAATGAATTGGTTAGTAAATAGAAAATATATAAATTTTTTTAATTAAAAAAATCAAAATTTTGGCATGTGGCTTGTATCTTATTATGTTTATTTGATCATTTAGAAGTTTCTATTGAAATTTGAGATGTTGTGAGGTTGGGTGGTGATGTAGTGTGGATGTTAGTGCCATTTTAGAAAACCGAAAGGTTTGTCTTTTGTGTTTATTTATATGTATATTGTGTTTATTCTTTATTAACTTTATAAAAAACCCATCCATTTAAATAACTCCATACATATATTAAAATATTTTGAGGGTGTTTTTACAAAAATATAGGTGGGGAGGATAGATAGAAGGATACCTACTCTTCCCCCACACTCTCTTACGTGATACATAGATAAGAACAATATGTGATGGAAAGAAGTAAATAGTGAACTTTACTAATGTTTAACGAGGTGATGATATAGATTATAGTGGTGACCATGAATATTATAAGGAAGAAAACTGGTTGATGTCCTGCATTTAAATGATACCCAACTATTCTGGTTATGATGATATATCATGTCCTAGGCTCCCTTAAAAGAGATTTGGTATGATGAAATAGGTATCATATGGTGACATATGATATGATGAACTAGGTGTATTCAGGATAGTTTTGTTGTGATGACCAATTGTACTTGGGTTTAATTGAATGATATGATGTTTTGGAGACATTGGAGAACTAGGATTTATACCATTGGGTTGTAAGAGTGAAATCCTAGTTGAAAAGTGGTGTGGGGGACTTTTTAAAGTGATGATTCTTATTATTATATTACACTTACATTTTTTATTTGTAGAGTTTCCCTTGGTGAGGATTTACTTAGTTGGTTAGCCTTCTTAGGTGTTTTTTATTCTTCTTTTTTCTAATAGTTTCATTAGTATGATATTTTTCACATGTGAATGGGATACATTGGGTATGATTCTAATAAGTATAATTTTATGCTCACCCTAAATATATAAATGTTTCTAGGAGGACTGTGTGGACTGTTCTAGACATTACTAGCTCAGACCTTTGGGGTGTTTTTGTGTTTTCGTCATATCTTTTCATATTGGGTATCTATTTAGAGTATTTTTTTCATATCTATTTACTTTGTACATTAATTGTTGAATGTTTTTTGTTTAATTTATCATATGTTAAGTCATGTAGTTGTTGATTTATTATATTCTATCTTTCAATACTATTATTATAGAGTTTAATTCCATTCATATGGGATATTTTATTACCCTTAGTTCTTGTCCCCTTCCCACGGACAACTCGAGGTGCGACTCAGGGGTCGTTATCTCTCTTCCATCATTATCATCATAAGAGGGGTATCATTGGAATGAGGGGTTCAAAAATAATTTATTTCAGAACTTTCAATTGGTTATAAGTTTGAATTTGGAGTTAGGCACTATGATAATTGCCTGTGTTGGTATGGAAATGATATCAGTTGATCTCAGTACATGTCATAGTCTAGGAAGGATTGTCTTGGACATGGGATTTTACAGACCCCAATGATTAGATACATGGAATATTATCCTACTTAATGACCATGTAAGGTAAATATAATTTCATGGCATATTCTTAGGAGAGGTTCATGAACAATTATTGACTTGTGTTTTTGTTGGAACAGGTTGGTTTTGGGAAATTTATAAAAATAGATGATACAAAAAATTTCATAATACTAGTCATAGGAAATCATTGTTTCAATTTCAGATGTCAATCATCATCATCATATTCATGTGATCTATGCAATGGAGGTCTAAAAGGATGCTTTAGTTAACAATTGAGGGTTTATCTGCTTGAGGAGGCTAATAAGTGGTAAAGGATGTTGTTTTCCTTTAAGATAAAGGCTTTGGAAGAATTTTTGGGCACAGTCTCTAATTGAGAGACATATATACATGGTTTGATGGTTTTGACATAAAATTAATTTTTATGCAATCCCAAGATGAGTATTGGAACTTGTTCGTAGTTAGTTAGATGTTGGTATATATGTGTTAGTTGAAGATGATGTAAATTAGTGAGAAGTAGGATGCTTATATTTAATGGGTATACTTTTTCAAGGAGTTAAACTTGGAGTTCCTCTCATCCAGTATAATGGTAGTAAATAGGTATGAGACACTCTCTCTTAAGTTAGGGAGTATGTATGGTGGGTGGAAATAAAGTTCAATGATCATTTTCTCTTTTCCCCAAACCATTCTATGGAAGAGTACTCCAAAACTCGGCATCATGAGAAGGCATCCCATCCTTCTATCCAGTATACAGTTACTCATTTTACAAATACAATGTATTTATATGTTCATAATAAGGTGGAAGAGATTGAGTGGATTCACTTTTGAGGAGGTTTTCCATGATATGACGTGGTAGGGTTCCTCACGTGGTATATTTTCTAGACAACATTCTCTAGAACAAAGGCCATTGAGGTCTCAACTATTAATAATTAAACCTCAATAGCATCGTTTCTAGAAATATCGGGGAAATTATTTTTGTTATTTTCCTATGGTATTTGGGTTAATTTGTGTGGTATTTTTGGTTCATGTGCATCATAAAAAATAGTGCATGATGGTTTTTTTGGGATTGATATGGTTGAGGACGATAAGATCAATGAAATCCCCAGCTACAACTACTAGTGATACAATTTCATCCGTAGGATTAGAGGTAATATTCTCCACTGAGAGTATATGGGTAATTAATAGTTTGAACTCAGGGTTTTCCTCAGGTTATAGAGCCTCATTATAAGTTTGTTCATGGTGGTTTCCATCAGTAAAGAGCTATAGGAGTTATGAAGAGTCAGTTGCGAGTAATGGAAGGGGAAACACAAAAGTAGATTGGATTCATTAGAGGTACAAGTAGTTTATCATGTACCCTTAAGTTTTACCTTTTTGATTTAGGGGGTTCCCACTCCTTTTGTATAACCACTCTATTCAATAATCTGAAACTATATGTATAGAGGCCTCTCATTCCCCTTATTTTGACTACAGCATTCAGAGTCTATATTGTCTTTTTTGATGTTTTTTTTGGGGTGTAGACAGATGATGGGTACAAATTAGTCAAGTAGGGATATTTTCTTCCTACACATGAATTTGTTCAATTTCATATTTAGAATTTACTAGTTTATTTTTTAGAATCCAATTATAAAATACTTTCAAAGGAGAGTTGTGTTTTTTATGTCGATGGTCATCATGTTCTTTTCATCGGTGAGAGGATTTTTCATGTGGGCATTATACATGTGCATACCCTTCATTACTTGATGGATAAATTTTCTGAGGAATCTATATAATCCAATATAGTGGAGGTTCCTAGGGCTGTTAGAGAGTTTTTGGATGTTTTTTCTTAGTAGGATGTGGAGCAACCCCCACAACATGATATCGAGTATAGGATAAACATTTACACAAGTGCTTCCCTAATTTCAAGGGATCTTTATCATGTGTTACATTTTGAGTTACAAGATTTCAATATTCAGATATATGATCTGATGCTATAGGGATTTATCAAACCTAGTGTTTATATGGGGGTTCCATAGTGTCATTCTCCAAGAAGGTTGTTGGTTGTTTGAGGCTATATATAAACTACCAG
This sequence comes from Viscum album, assembly GCA_963277665.1. NCBI lineage: Eukaryota > Viridiplantae > Streptophyta > Magnoliopsida > Santalales > Viscaceae > Viscum > Viscum album. The sequence continues at coordinate 901,658,691 of OY728138.1, forward strand.
AGGTTGAATTAGGTAGTGAATAATAATTATAACTTTGTTCTAAGGATTCAAAATCTTTTCATCTTTTTTAGGGATCTATTTATTTTTCTAAGATCGATCTATGTTCTGGATATCTCTTATTTAAAATGAATGACTATAGAATCTTAAAGAACATATTCAAATGTAGTTACGAGAACATTGATTTCATGGTCATGTAATTCGTTGGAATGATCACACTAGTTGTGTTCATGGGTTCCATGAACTCTATGTCCCAATAATTCGTGGGGAAATTCATTGTTTTTTCATCAATGATATATTGTTATACTCAAAGTTAAATGAGGATCTTTTTGATCGTTATATTTCTATATTAAAATTCCTTCGGCACCACCCACACTATGGACAGTTGTCCAACTATATGTTTTGGCCACGATATGTTCATTTACATGGTTATGTGGTGTCTTCAAAGGGTGTGGTCATGGAATCATCAAATGTAAATGTATTTTGTTTTAGGAATTACCCAAAAATAAGAAAGAGCTTCATACCTTCCTTGGTCTTACATGGTATTACAAGATCTTTTTATTAGAATTATTATTGATTACAACCCCATTGATATCTTTAACCATAATAGAAAAAGATTTATTTGTACTAATCAATGTTAGGTAGCATTTGACTACAGGAAGTGGAGGATGATCAGTTCTATTGGGCTTTAGTTTCCAGAGGAGTGGCTGATTTTCGAGGTGTTTTTTTTCAAAATACTCAAATAAGATTTGGATGTGAATTGTTGTAGTAGAAATAATTGATCTTGAATTGTTGTAGTAAGTTAAATATTTGTGATAATAAATATTCCACACATGATCATGATCTCATATAGTTCTTGTTTGTTCTAAATTTTTGATAACATTACCTCATTAGATAATACTTTATGGTCTTCAAAAATGAATATTGATTGAGGTATATTTAATATTTATGTTATTTGAATCTACAATAGTGGAGGAGGATGGAGTTTCTTCTGGAATATGACATGGATATATTTTACATCATAGAAAATGGGAATTTGTGGTAGTATATTTGAGTATAATTTTTCAAAATGATATTTTTAATGAATTCAATGTATCTTAGAAGGTGGTGGATGATTTGGATACCCTAAAATTTTATGTGTGAATTTTTTAGGGTGTGGGATTCTTGTTTAAATGATAGTTTTGTCTTAAATAGTGTGAATGGTGTCAGATTTTTAGTGGATGGACTTGGATATAGAGTTTATGTGACATTATATTTTCCATATTCATTCACTAGAATGATGGTTGAGGGATAGTTAGAACCATATGCTATTTTATGGGAGGTCATTAATTCTGGTAGAGATGTGTGAGGGAATTGTTCATGAGACTCATATCTCCTCCATATCTTCTTCATCTCCAAGGTCCATCTTGATTTGATTGTACCCCAAGTAAGTGTCAATGATAGACAGGGCTTAGAATCTATTAGTTCCATCAGTCAAGATTTATTTGATCAATAATGGTAAATCATCCTTTGGAAATGTCAATTAAGGTCTCTAAAGTTAATTTCGACCCTATTATACCTGTTATTTTTCTTAATGTGGACAATTTTGGTGATCCATATTAGGTATTTCACTTCTAGGCCAAAGTTAATTTTGGTGATCCATCTTACCGCTGTCTCCGGTGTGTGGAACCTTGGCAAAGGGCCTGGTTTTTTCAATAGGAATGAAATATCTAATGTTTACTTATTTCAACCTTATTTCCATTGTATGTTCAACTTTTATATTTTAAAACTCTGTTGAACTCATTCTATCGAATGTGGATTGTATAATTTCTTTTTATCTTAAGTTGTGTTTAACCATGGTGTGGGCTGATTTTGGTTTTAGTGGGTTCTTGGGGTTTATGGGATGTGGTAAATGGTGTACTCGATTTTAGATTATTTTATTCCCATGGGTTTCTGCAATTTTATGTTTTCTTTTCAGTTGTAAATCTCATCTATTGTGCACATCTCCTCTTCCACAAATGCACCTCTGTCGTGTGATAAACGACACGTTCATGGTGATTTTTCTCCTCTTACTCATTGGTTTCCTCTTTTTCTCATGTTATTACTATTTGATATTGATTGTTATAATGTGAAATGTGCGGGCTAAACGCCCCTCTAGAAATCATGGTTGTTGGTGGTCCTTTTTTGCACACTAAATGAATTCCATGTTAGTTGGTTCCTGTTGAACATTTGAATATAAAAATTGCTAATTTACATATACTTGACTTATGAATGAACGACCCATGATGATAAAAATTCTAGGATAACCCATGAATTAACAATCAAAATTGAATAAGGGATGCTTTGTAAAATATGAAATTGTGATTGTTTGGTTTTTATGGTGTGGCGATTGTGAGCACAATTTTGTTTTTGTATGGTGTTGTGGTTTTTGGCATGATTGATATGCCATTTTTTTCCATGTTATAGTTCTTTCACCATTGAATATCAATCAAAACATTACCCATTTCAATGGAACCACCACTTTATTAGTGGTTCAATTCCACTGAATCCAAGAAAACCACATCTAGAGTAATCTATGAGACACTTTATGGTGTGAAGATGATGTTTTTCAGATTCTATATATTTTTAAAATACATGGTATGTAGTCTTGTTAAATGGAGCATGGTTCACCCTGCAAAGATTTCATATAGATTTTAATTCCACACAACATTTATCTATAAAATTTATACCACATGACTCATCTTCTGACTCAAACATGGAATAAGTTTAATTTTAAATGTTACATGTCATGTGAACCAAGCTCACACACAATGTATCACCAAGACATATACTTTAGCATGAAACCATGTGCATGCCATGAAATAATGGTAGAACCACATGATGTGTGTTTTACTTCACTCACACCATGTATAGATACCATAGAAACTTGATGTGTATAGACTATACACACCTAGTGGTCATGTAAGGACTACACACCTTGTATTCCACAAAAATGTGATGCATAGCCGGTGAGGTGACTCAGTATGTATCTAAAGTACACGCTTTTAGCTCATGTTTTTTTACATGTCATGTATTTTATAAAGGCATCATTTAGTCTTTATAAGACTAACTTTGAATTAATTTGATATGTGTTATATTAAATCAGGTATCTTATCCATACACTATGTTCACTCTACTGAACACACCATGTATATGGATTTCACATGAGTTTAGAAATGGAAGTATACAACCAACCTTTACTTAGAACCCTATACATTGTGTATCCATTGAACAAATTGTGTGCTATGTTATTTTCATTATTATTATATATTTTTCACATAGATGATAGTTTTTCATGTATGAGTATCCCATTATAAATATATTCTCATGTAGATCACAATAGTATGATTCCCTCAAACATTGGAAATTTCACACGATGTGGTTTGGATATTTTAATTATCTTCACTTTTCTTGAGAGTTTACAAGTGACAAGTGAGATGTTTGGAGAAAATATGGAGTATGGTACTCCCCCATGTTTCGGTGAAGTTTCCTACATGTATAGGTTTTAGGTAATCCATGGAGATAAACAAAATACAGGGCACAATCCACAATATATAGATAGAGGTTAAATACTTTCACATGTTTTGGGGTAGGTTCCTCTATTTCATGTATGAGTAGGCCATTATATCCTTACATTTTTTTGAGGGAATCCTACTGGTTATGTTTACAATCACACCTGCATGGCCTTTATAACCACATGTGATGTGTTAATTTTTATATTTTATAGTTTGGAGATGAAATTTGTGGACATAGAGTTAGTGAGGTTAGAGTAAAAATTAAATTGTATCCAATGATGGTTTATTGTAGAGGCATTTGTACCATGATTTTTTCTATAAAAACCAAACAATGATACTTGATTAATTAAAACATAGTATTAGGAATGTTTGATATCGAACCCATAAAGATGATGAATATGAATAAAGAATGGATGAATGCCAATTGGTTGACAAAAGAGTATGAAGATGGCGTGAAAGAGTTTATCAAGTTTACAGAAGATCATGCATGTGACCCTTGTCAAATCCATTGTCCATGTTTACACTGTTGTTATTCCAGAACAATTAGTCCACAGGAGTTGGAAGAACACTTGATCTGTCACGAAATCGATCAAATTTATACATGTTGAAATAAACATGGGGAAAAACCAAAGTAGGTAGTGGCTCGGATAACATGGTGTTTTATGGATCTTCTGATATGATTACAATCATGTACAATGAAGATGATCATATGGAAGATATGATTACAGATGTGAATGATTATGAAGATTGTATTGAAAAAATGATAAGGACAGTGGAAGATGAACTTCATGATTGCCCAAAATTTTTGAGAAGTTAAAGAGTTGAGAAAAAATGACATTGTATGCTGGTTTCACTAAATATACAATATTTTCAGCCATACTGAAGCTGTATAATTTGAAAGCAGACAACATGTGGAGTGATTCCTGTTTTATGGAACTACTTGATCTCTTGAATGACATGCTCCAAGAAGATAATGAACTCCCAATCCAAACATACGATGTCAAACGAATGTTATGATCGATGGGTATGATATTTAAAAGAATACATTCATGCCCGAATGTCTGTATATTGTTTCTCACGGACCAAAAATTACATAAATAATGACCCAAGTATGGTGCTTCTCGATACAAGAAAGATGATTCTAGTCCCATGAAAGTTTTATGATACTTTACAATAATTCCAAGGCTTAGGCGCCTATATAGAAGTGAGGAGACAACATGAAAATTGATATGGCATGCAGATACAAGAATTAAAGATGGGATACTACATCACTCGATAGACTCTCCTCAGTGGAAGAGAATTGATCAAGAGTATCCGGAATTTGGAAACGAGTTGAGAATCCTTTTTCTGGCATTATCTACAGATGGGGTGAATCCTTTTGGTTTTCAAAGCAACAGTCATAGTACATGGCCGGTTATGTTGGTAAATTATAACATACCACTTTGGTTATGCATGAAATGAAAATAAATCATGTTATCTATGCTTATATCATGACAAAAACAACTGGGTAATTATATTAATGTTTATTTGGATCCATTGATCATGGATTTGAAAATATTGTGGGATTCAGGTGTTATGTTGTATGATTCTTACAAAAATAAAGATTTCACTTTGAAATCCATGTTGTACGGGATGATAAATGACTTTATTGCTTAAAGAAATTTTTCATGATATAGCCTTAAAGGAACTCAAGGGTGTCCCGTTTTCATACATGGTATACAGTCAATTATGTTGAAACATTCATTGAAAATAGTGTTTCAAGGACATCGTAGATTTCTATCCCGACGACATAATTATCGATCTTAGACGACATCATTCAATGGGTGTTTAGAATAACTTACAACATTGTCCCCACTAACAGGTGATCAATTCTTTGAGAAAGTAAAAGATATGGACACTACTTTTGGTAAACCATTTTTGAAAGACCTTACGAAAACAGGTTGGGAAATGAGATCAGTTTTTCTTAATTACCATACTAGAATTTTCTGTATGTCAGACATTTTCTTGATGTTATGCATGTTGAAAAAAAATTATGTGATACTGTCATCGGCACGTTGCTAAATTCTCCTGGAAAAACAAAGGATGGAGTTAAGGCTAGATTGGACATGGTTGAAATGAGAATACAAGAAGAGTTGGCTCTAGTGAAGGGTGAAATATGAACATTTCTTCCTCCTCCTACCTACACTCCTTCCAAGAAGGAGAGATATCAGTTTTGCAACATCTTGAATGACGTAAAGGTTCTAGAGGGGTATTCATCAAATTTCAAGAACATTGTGTCAATTAGCGATTTAAAATTAATGGGTCTGAAATCACAAGACTGCCATGTTTTGATGCAAGATCTAATTCATATAGCTTTACGTTGCATTTTTTACAAGAATGTCATCCATACATTAACGAAGCCATGTTTTCTTATTCAAAGCTATATGAAGCAATGTTATAGACCTGGCGAAATTTCCAACTATGGAAAGAGAATTTTCCATCATATTGTGTGAATATCAAAATGTTCTTCCACAGGCATTTTTCGATATCATGGTTCATTTGATGGTTCATTTGGAAAGAGAGTTTCGACTATGTGGTTCTGTACATTATAGATGGATGTACCCCATTTAATGGTATATGAATATTTTTAAATGGTATGTCAAAACTCCAAGTCGGCCAGAGGGTTGTATTTTGGAGCAATATATTGTTGAGAAGCCATTGAATTTTGTACTGAATACCTGTCTGGTGTGGGAAACCTTGGCCTACCAAAATCTCTTCACACTAAGCGGCTTGAGGGTAAATGAATTTCTGGAAGAGGGGTTGTCACAATCAATATTACAGATCGGGAGCAAGCTCACCTTTACGTTTTGCATAACAGTTTCGACATTGATCCATATGTTAAAACCCACAAAAAAATTCATAGGTGTTTGAATCCTTCTAGGGATGAAAAATGGATATCAGATACACATAATCAACAATTTATATGATGGTTACGAGACCATATTTTTAAGAAGTTAGATGAAAATCCAGACACACTTTCATAACAACTTCAATGGCTAGCCGGAGGAGCAAATGTGTATGTATTATCTTACAATGCTTATGCAGTTAATGGTTATACATTTTACACTAATGAACATGATGAAAAAAATACCATGCAGAATGGTGGGGTTACACTTGTGGCTGAGGCAGTTCATGTTTCTGGTGCTAAGGAATGAAATCTAATTTATGTGAATATTTCATACTTTGGCATCATCAAACGAATATAGGAGTTGGATTATATGAAATTCAAAGAGTGGATTTTTCAATGCAAGTGGGTTGATAACAAGATTGTGGTTAAAATAGATGAATTAGGATTTTTGAAAGTTGATTTTAGTTAGTAAGGGGATAAAGACCTACCTTTTATAATGGAATCACATGCTGTACAAGTATTTTATGTTCTAGATCCTGCAAATCGAAATTGGTCAATTGTACTATTATCAATGAAAACAACTAATTGGTCAAATGAATGTTTAATAGTGGATGACCCTTTTATAGGTACTTCACAATCATTTCAAAGCGGTCCTAATGTAGATGGCGTTATATATGTCAGAGGAGACAACAATGAAGGCATTTACATAGTCGATAAAGGAGTCAAATCTCTTCAGCCATTAAAAAAAGTGAGAACAATAATCAGGTTATTTGTTTATTGTAATGTAAATTGTGTTATGTTATGTTATTATTTGTTCACTTTTACTTTTATGTAATTTAAATTAAATGTTAAACCACTTCTGCAGATAATGACTTCTGTACCTGCTGATGCGTCTAATCCCAAGGCACAAAAGGTCTCTCAACAAGCTGTTGGTGGTCTCAGTTCAGAGCAACAATAGGTTTCTCAACCAGATGTTGGTGGTCCCTGTTCCAAGCAACAACGGGTTTCTCAACCTATTGTTGTTGGTCCCAATGCTGAGGTACAACATGTTTCTCAACCTGCTGTTTCTTGTCCTAGTGTTGAGGTACAATAGGTTTCCGAACCTGTTTCTACTGGTCCCAGTACCAATGCTAGAGCTCCAGAGGAACATATTGATGATACTTTTGAGGAAATGCTAGGAAATGAAACCTCAAAGCACAAACCAAAGGGCATTTAAGATTGACAGTGTTAACCAAAATCCTTAAGGAAAAAGCAAAAGGCATTAAATTTGAGGTGGTATGGGATAAACAAGGCCAACATGTTAACCCAAATAGGGCCATATTTAGTGGCTATATTGAAATCATCACTCAGAAACATGTGCCGATTGATGTACAGTTGTGGCACCATGTTGTCACCAGGATTAAGACACTAATGTGAGAAGATATTATTGTAAAATTATGATATCATTTTTTTAATTTATTAAAATAAAATAAAATACCAAAACGTTGACTTACTCTTCATCGTCAATTGTAATGTGCATTTATAGTAGATTCCTCACACAAGGAATATGTATTAAGAGTATCATAAAGTATTTATAGAGGTTTATGCACAATTTTAATGAAATATCATCTTAAAGATACTGAAGGGAAAATCAAGCCGCACCCACATCCTATTTATGCATGCTTGATATCCCAAGGAGCGTGGGATGTGTTTAGAAACCGTCATGGAGAGTAGAAATTTCAGGTATATTGTGTGGGGTAATATATTGTTTTACATTTCATGTATTCATCACTTTGATTGATAGTTTTTTATTTATGAAATAGCAACATAGTGTTGAAAATAAAAAACGTGCAATAGAACCAGCATACCCTTACCATAAAGTAAGGATGGGGTACGCTTCACTTGAGAAAAAATTGGTATGACTTTTAAATCTATCGTACAACTTGTATGTGACATAAAACAACACCATAACCATGTTTCTATGTTTATATTTAGATTGATGAATCGAAATCGAAAGCCATATCCATCCCATGGAATGTGCTATGGAAGGAGGCTCGTGTAAATAAAGAGGAAATATTGGTATATGAAAACAAACAAAAAGTGTGGGAAACATTTGTAAGTATGAAATAATAAATATTTGATTTTCATTAAATCACTATTACATTACAATGACTACTTATTTTTCTATATTTTCTATCTGACATAGTCACAGGTATCGAAAAAACTTGCAGTAGATGAAGACATACTTTCAGCAGCCTTGAAGTAGCCAGAATAGTATGGTCGCGTCAGAGGTGCGGGTTTCGGGGTGACACCATGAGAATATTTTCAAAAAAACAAGTGGAGGATAAAAATTAAAAAATGGAAAAGCTGCAATAAAAATTAGCTATTTTTCAAGAAGAATTACAATACCAGAGATAGATGATAGCATGTTTTATGGGGGAGAGGCAAAGATAAGAAACAAACCAACAACAACTTGTGCATGACGATCCCACCCCACCCCCCACCAACTTTGAGGCGAGCCATTCCCCTAAAAAACCTTACATAGCTGAGGTAATCAATTTTTTAATAATTGTTTATATGAAATGTGATTCACATGGACATTGATACCTTTTTTGTACTAATTTTCTACAGGGTGAAAATAACTGTGATTTTTATCTATCAACTCCCACCTATCGCCTTGTAGCATGGGCTACGGTGTTCAATACGCAGAATGACATGCTACACAATAGACAACTTCTACCAGATCATTTCAGAGTGTCAATAAACATAGCTAATGAGCCAAGTGTCGAGCTACCTGTTCCTATTGATGACGATGACATTCATATGATTGAACAAGTTGTTGGAACATTCATCGCATGGTGGGAAATTCCTGTAAAAGAACAGGTCGATTAGGAGGTATCCATTTCCAATTTATTTTTCAAGCTATACCATTACCATTTAATGAAAAAAGGTTTAAACCCATGAATGTTATTATAGAACGACAAAGATAAGGGGGAGAAATGAAATATCACCTCAAAACTATCTCAAGGATCAACCAACTGATTGAAATGATCTATTGAGAACACCTTCACCGCACCCATTATATATCAACAATTAAGATCATTGCAAACTCATGTGGATACAATGTTAATAGACAGAAATGCTCACACAATTGATTTTGAAAATTATATATATACAAATAGGAAGCATCATATTTCATTAGTGCTGAAAATGTAAATGAAATCCTCAAGTATGAATGGCTAGGCACCTCAGTTATAAATGTATATAAGTGGTATGTTTTCATGATTTGATTTTACAAAATCTTATATACTCTGATAATTATGACTAAATACATTTTATATTTTTCACAGGCATATATATGAAAAACAATTGAAGAGATTTCCCCATGAATATGAATTTGGACTCATTAATCCTCACACCACCACTTCAAAAGACAAAATATATTCTGATAAAGTGGATGCAATAATGTCGTCCCTGCTCAAATCGTTTTAAAAAAAATTACGGATGATAGACTCTTTTTAATACCAGCGATGCAGGGGTAAAACTCTACAATTTAATCATATCAACTATATTTTTATTTCATTATTTACTTATTATTTTTTGTACTTTTAGGTAGTATTGGGTGTTGATTACAGGTAATTTGGACACTCCAAAGATTTGTTTTCTGGATTCAATGCATGGATATCCAATAAACTGACCACACATGATGGAATTTTGTTAATTTCTAATACACTAGATCAAATATTTTAAAAATAAACATCTAGTTATACAATTTATGTTATATTTTAATGAGTATTATGTTATGATAGGGTGGTGCATCAATATCGTCTATTGCATTGAATGAATCTAGGGCCTAAGGATAAGAATGCCTATAAGATCTACAACTGGAAAAGTATCCTCATATATATAATAACATTGCACTATACAAACACATATCAAAACAAATTACATATTTTTTTTGATGTTTTTATAGTGTCCAAAACAAACAATCAGAAAGGATTGTGGTTATTATTATTGTAAATTTATGAAAGAGATCGTATTTCACCAACAAAATAGCATCCTTGACGAGGTATTTTAAGAAATAATTACGAGTAAATTTAAAATATTTATTAATCCTTTGTGTATTTATATTTTTTTGTACTACCATGACCATCTCAAAAACTCATATTCACAAGATTATATAGATGTGTTTAGAAACGAATGGGCAACATACCTGATGGAAGATTGTACAAAAATAAGATGAAGGTGAATTCTTACTAATTTTATCCATATATGATCATTGATATCTTCATTTTTTACACTTATTGAGCATATATGATCACCCTTTATTATGTTTCATATACTTAGGTTATGAAGAATGGTTTTAGTAATTATTTGTCCTTCTAGTAAATAATAACTCATTGGACTACACTGGTCGATAGTGTGGAAGTCGACCAATGCATAGTCATTTAGTCCACTCATGAGCATCTTAAAAGTTTAATGGGAACAAATATCTTGGATTTTCAATTTTATAATTTCAGTTTCCCTTAGATGTGGGTGGGGGCTTTCCATGAGGGATGGGGTTTCCAAGAGTGCGGGGTGTCCAGAAGGGGGTGTGTCTAGGAGGGAGGGTGTGTCCAGGTGTGAGGGTGGGTGGAGGTGTCCAGGAGTGGAGGGGGGCTGTCCAGGGGGTGTCCAAGAGTGGGGGTGTCCGAAAGGGAGGGGGTGTCCAAAAAATGATCTATTCAATTCCATTGAATACTGATAATATACATTGGGTAGATCACTGAGAGAGTAGCCTAAAGTGGGTCTGTAGTGAGGCATCAAAGGTTCCAACCAACCAAACCGATTACAAGCCCATGTAAAGGCCCAAAAATTATATTCAAGTTCAATATGAGGCCCAATATATCATATTTAATGTCATAAAGACCCAACATATGCAACATTTAACTTTCTCACTTTAAATTTATGTGAAATTTTGTTCCAATTCCTCCAATATATTTTTTTATGGTGTTTTCCCTTGATTTTTTGAACTGTATCTCTTCAAAATATATATGATTTTATAATTAATATTATTTAATTATAGTATATGAATAATATTTATTCCATTATCAAATAGATGATGAAAATATAGTTGAATAATGAAGTTTATTAATGGGTATACAGTAATGAACTAGGAGGGAGGGGGTGTTCAGGAAGGAGGGGGTGTCCGAAAGTGGTGGGGGTGTCCAGGAGGGGAGGGGGTGTCCAGGAGGGGAGGGGGTCATCTAGGAGGTGGGAAGGGGGATGTCCCGAGAAAGGGATGGGGCTGCAAGGGGAGGGAGGGGGTTTTTCAAATAGGAGGGCGGGGGTTGTAGGTGGAGTGGTGGGAGGGAGGGGGTTGCAAGGGGAGGGGGTGTCCAGGGGTTGAGAGGGGATATCTAGGTGGCTGTCTCGGGGAGGGGAGGGAGGGGGTTTTCCAGGAAGGAGGAGTGTCCGGGATGGGAGGGGGCTTTCTAGGAGAGGGGGTCCAGAATGTGGGAAGGGGGTTGTCTAGGGAAAGGGAGGGGCTGCAAGGGGAGGGGTGTTATCTAATGGTAATAAGGGGGCATTGATGTTAACAGGAGCATCAAGGAAGATTAGAAAACATGATAAAAGATATTTTTGATTATTTTACAAGATCACCATGTTGCCTTTAAATAGACTTTAATATATTCATTTAGTTCATCAAAGAAAGGACTAAAATACCAACAGATAAGACTGAAATTCACTCAAATGTAGGCTGTAGAAGCCATGCATTATGTGCCAGGTTTTTTCCAAAAGTATCACCTAGGTGATTAAAATAAGAAGCTGTTATAGTTCACCATCTCATGATTGATGGTGTTGTTACATCAATTGGGTTTTTTCCTCCGAACAAGAACATCAGACGATACCAATGGATTAAACAGCTCTGATTCATAATCAGTTGTGGTCTGAATGGCAGTGCAAACATCTTTTATGGCCAAGTTCTCACATTTTTCCACACATGTGTCCCATATCCTTAGTTCCCTTCTATCAAAAAAAAAAGGTTTTTCATTTCCTTGGGAAGCTTGGTTCCCATCTCATGCGACTGTAATCGCGTTCTCCATGTTGTTTTCACCACTACGCTATATCCTCCATAATCACTATTGGCCAAGCGTCGGCAGCCATAGTTTCTTCGAGTCCAGATGCATTCTTTTCCAGTTTCACCATACTTTCCAACTGTTGTATGTGGTCTTATTGAAAACTATGTGTAGAAGGATCCTCTTTCTCAGTTTCAGTCTCATTTTCTGACAATGATGCGACCGGAATCCCGATCGCATTTCTCCCATTCATCTCCATGTTTCTGCCTCCGTCATAACATTTCAGTCTCCTCTATATCCAACACCAACCGATCATCTTCCTTTTCCTGCGTCTTATTCATTCTCATCACCAATGTAAGTCACCCCCCCTCTTTTTTAGGAACTTTCTCCATAATTTTCATCATGTTAGTGGTGTGTTTTCCGTATTCAGATTTCTCTGTCAACTCATGTTCCCACCTGTTCTACTCTAGATCCCACCGTGGCTGGTACAACATGAGAGCTTCTATTTTGGATACAGTGGTTTAATTCTGAAAATTTCATGGGTTTCATCCTTTTTTATTAGAAGAAAAGTTTTTTATGAGAATATGTTCATTTGGAAATACCCACTAAGATATATTGTTATTATTATTACTATTTTCATTGATAGGTTTGCAGTTTATTTTCTTTCATTGTCCAAAGATATCATTAGGTTTTTGCTGGTTCAAGTTCACTACAGATTGTAGAAAAATATGTTTTTTTCTGTCCAGGGGGGTTGTCTTAGGAAGGGGAGTGAGGGGGGTTGTCCAAGAAGGAAGGGGTGTCTGGGAGTGGAGGGATTGTCCAAGAGGGGAGGGGGTTGTCTAAGGGGTGGGAAGGGGGTTGTCCAGGGAAAGGAAGGGGCTGCAAGGGGAGGGCGGCAAGTTATCTAGGAGGAGGGAGGGGGTTGCAGGTGGAGTGGTGGGTGGGAGGGGATGCAGGGGGGGCTGTCCAGGGGTAGAGAGGGGGCTATCTACGGGGGATGTCTCGGGGAGGGGATATGGCATCCCACATTTTTATTACATAACATTTCATTAAATATTATCAAACAGATGGTCTTTAAAGTCTAGTGTCTTGGAAATCAGGAACATAATACATGAAAACAACATAAAATATTTTTCTAAATGACATATAAAGATTCATCAAAGGTTAATCCTATATACATTTACTGCATCTCATATCCTGGATATAAACATCAAAGGAAAGTGTGAGAAGAATTCCTAGTAAGGGTAAACAAGGGAATCAATGTACTTGTGGTATTAATAAGAACTTGAATAAAAACATAAAGACATGATAAATGAAAGAATAGGCATATCATAATGAAAATAACATGAATCACAACTTGAATATGTGGCTACAACATTTAATTTTGACATTCATGAACATATCACCATCTTCTATCCCCAAGGTGTCATAAAAATTACCAAGGTTATTCACCAAGGTATCATAAAACTTGTCATCCCTGAAGATTAATTCTTTACCCAATGCATTGGAACGCTATCAGGGTGCACCCTTAATATTTATTTACATTCATCTGAGCCACATATATCATAATAAAACATTTCATAAATAACCCAAATGGAATCAAAGAAATAGGTTTCGTGTCAAAATCGTGACGTTTAAAAAGATCTTAAAAATAAGATCATTATGTCATTTATAACCCATGTAAAGGGAGTGAGGGTTATATGTGTGTCAATTACAAAATCAAATATATCACCATTATACATTTATTAACACCCATGGAAATGAAATAAGTCTGGGTATTCACATAAATAAACAATAGAATATCTGGAGAGAAAGAGATATAATTTTTGAGACGAAATTTCTGCAGCATAACGGCTATATAACATGGTTTTAGAAAACATTGAAATGAGAGGGAACAAGGGTAAACAACTCATAAATTACTCATAATACAGTATGAGTTCTGAATATGATCATGGTATAGATATTTGAATGACACACCACATGAAAAAGGAAACATGAAAGAAAAGAGAAGATGTGATTTCTTTTACAAAACATTCGGCAGCCTAACGATGTCACATAAAAATTTAGAAAACAAATTGATGAGAGTGGAGAAGGTCTATCAATAATTAAACATGAAATGGACAGAAATGATAACATATATGAACATACCCTCAACATAAGGAGATGGAAATTATAAGACACAACATAAAAGAATGCATGACTTAAAAGAGGAGGGTGAAAGGATCCCTTACCTTGAAGAGTAACTTCAAAAGCATGATGTTCAGGACCTTGGAAGGCTGGAGGGAACCTTGGGACGTCTCCTTGGGAGGTAAAGTGACTATAAATGCATTGGGGATACTTTTGAAATGAAATGAATGAGGGAATAGAATGGTATTTATAAGAGAAGTGAAGGGACAAGTCATTAATGGCCAAGGGACACCTCATCAATGGTATTGGAAAAACCATGGGCTTGCCCATGGTATTGGACACATGGGACACCTCATACCTTAACTTACTATTCATAAGTCGACCAGAATTGTTTCATAATTATTACATCCTTAATGATGTCATTAAACACCAGAAACTCAAAACTGTTTTTCACTATTCAACGAAAATTAATCTTTCTCATAAAAATCACAAAAATTTACCTTTACCAAATATCAATGATCTTACATAAAAAATTAACTCCATGTTATGAAAATAATTTTCTAAATATTTTTAATTTAATTTTTAAATAAAAAACAAAATTCCCCAAAAAGAAACTAATACATAAACAATAACTTCTGAAATAGTTATTTACCTATTTTATTGAATCAAATTACATATTCAAGGTTACTAAATTATATTAATACTTCTTTAAGTGAGGTTAATTAATACATTTGATTACATTACTAATCATAAGTGTATAATCACAATTCATAATTTACTATTCATCCTGAATTTAGTTGATCTTATTAGACTCTAAATTTCTTACTGAACATAACTGTAGAAGACCATTTTTTGAAAATCACATTATTTATTATTTGGAGTTTACATAAATATTTTTAAAATATACTTTTTCTAAAATTAATCAATAATATGCATACTATATTTATCCGGACATTTGAAAATTCACAGACTTCACCATAAGAAGAAATCACAATTTTCATTTAAATCAAAGGATTACACAAGGCAGTTACGGTCTCGTTACATTTCATCTTATTACACCAGCATAGGACCTAAGAGTAAGGTGTGCTAGGGTGATAGAATCTTGGGGTGGCTCGGCCAACATTTCCTGAGTAGTGATTTCTATCAGTTTGAACTTCTCGCGAAGGTGATTCCATTCCAGCTTCACACGGTGATGTTTGGATTGGGTTTCATCTTGAGCCAAGCCCAAAGGTGCTACCTCCTTTTTGAGTTCCATCAGATTGGCTTAGATTGGCCTGAGACTACTGGATGGGGCCATCAAGTCTTCTTTCTATATTAACCATGATCACGTGTATTTGTAGACAATAATCGCAACATTTAGTTTCCAATGGACATATTGACCAACGGTTATATAAAAATCGAAACCCAACAGTCTCATTTTAATTATATACTCATTTCATTAAATGAAATAGTTTGGTTGAGTATAAAATAAAATAACATACAAAATTAGGAACCAAAAATTATTCAAAATTTTGGGTCGTTATATTCTTCCCCCCTTAAGAAATTTCCTCCAATAAATTTTTAACTCATACCCACATAAGAGAAAAGGTGTGGGTACTTCTACCTCATAGACTCTTTTAGTTTCCACGTGTCTTCTTCACATTTGTGGTTCCTCCACAACAACATAACAGGGTGGGTAGTCTGGTTGCGTAGAACCTTGTCTCTAAGATCCAAGATCTCCACCGGATACTCCTCATAAGAGAGGTCATGTTCATGTTGTACCACCTCTGGGTTTAGTACATGTAAAGGGTCAAGTATGTACTTTCTCAAGAGGGATACGTGGAAGAAATCATGAACTTTTTCTAGATTTGGAGGAAAAGAATGCTGATAGGCTACTGTTCCTATGCGATCAAGGATTTCATAGGGGCCAATATACCTAGGGTTGAGCTTTCCCTTATTACCAAACCTCGTGTCTCTCTTCCAAGGTGAAATTAGAAGAAATACATTGTCACCGACATCAAACTCCAAGTCCCTTCGACGGTTTTCAGCATAGCTCTTTTGCCAAATTTGAGCATCCTTAATGTGTTGTTGGATGGCATGGACTTTTTCAATCATCTCTTGAACAAGATCAGTCCCAAGAAACCTTCTCTCACCAGCTCCATCCCAATAAGTAGTAGTTCTATGTCACTTCCCATATAGAGCTTCATAGGGTTCCATTTTAATGCTTGATTGGAAGCTGTTATTGTAAGAGAACTCAACTAAAGGGATATGTTGATCACATCCACCCTTAAATTCTATTGAGCACATTCTCTGCATGTACTCGAGTGTTTGGATAGTCCTTTCAGATTGGCCATTATTTTGGGGGTGATAGGCTGTATTGAAATTCAATTCACTGCTTAGATCATGTTGAATACTTCTCTAGAATTTTGATGTGAACATTGGATCATGACCAGATACGATAGAATGTGGAACTCCATGAAACCTTTCCACTTTCTTCATGTAAATCCTAGCAAGTTGATCAATAGAGAAATATTCCCAAATAAAGATAAAATGGTCAATCTTGGTGGAACGGTCCACAATAACCCATATCAAATTGCTTCCTTTGGATGTTCTGGGGAGACCAGTGATGAAGTCTATAGTGATATTGTCCCACTTCCATGCTGGTATGTGTAGTGGTTGCAACACCCTTTAAAAAGTTGCCGCTCTGCCTTCACATTCTGACCAACTAGGCACCTTGTAGTGTAGTCAGTAATCTCCCTTTTCATATTATCCCACCATGAATGATCAAGAATGTCCCTATACATTTGTTTTCTTCTAGGATATATAGAGAAAGTAGATCTGTGAGATTCATCCATCATCTGCTTCTTTATTTTCAGAATAGATGGAACACATTGTCTTGTATGAAATTTCAGTACACCTTCTTGACCAATATTGAACTTAGGAAACTTCCCATCTTTCACAACTTTAAACTTCTTCTGTAACAAAGGATATTCCTTTTGAGATTTCTTGATCTTCTCTAGTAATGACAGTTGTGAAATCATTTGTCTTAGGGTTAATGATGTCTCTTCCCTTATAATTCCCAAGTACAGCTTTACTAGGTCATTGATCAAAGGATATTTTTGACTCCTCATTATGGAAATAGCAACTGGGTCTTTCCTACTTAATGCATCAACAACTTTGTTTGCTCTTCTGGGATGATAATGAATTGAACAATCATAGTATTGAAGAAGTTCCAACCATCTCCATTTCCTCATGTTCAATTCCTTTCGTGTGAAAATATACTACAAAATTTGATGGTTTGTGTATATATCACATTTCTCTCTATAAAGATAGTGCCTATCTTGCGTAGGATAATTCTTCTCATGAGTCTTCAACTGTCGATATTCATAAGCAATGACCTTGTCATGTTTCATGAGGACTCACCCAAGCCATTTTAGAGATGCATCACCAAAAATAACTAATCGTTATCCACTTGAGGGCAGAGTTAACACAGGTGTAATAACCAATCTCTTCTTTAGCTCTTGGAAACATTCCTCACACTCCGTTGTCCTGATGAACTTGACCTCTTTGTGAGTTAACTTGGTTAATGGATTAGAAATTCATGAAAATATTTCCACAAACCTCGTATAATATAATACTAATCCATGAAAACTATGAATCTCAGTAATTGTTTTAGGTTGAGACCACTCCACTACAACATTTTTCTTTGCAGGGTCAACTATGATTCCTTCATTAGTAACAATGTGCGCCAAGAAAAAAACTTGTTGTAACTAGAATTCACATTTACTGAACTTTTAAAAAAATCCTCTCCTTCCATAGTGTTTGTAGAATATCCCTTAGATGATCATCATGCTCCTCGTGAAATTTGGAATATATCATAATATCATTAATAAAAACTACCACAAATTTATCAAGTTAGTCCTTAAAGACTCTATTCATCAAATCCATAAAAATATCAGGTGAATTAGTCAGTCTGATAGGCATAACAACAAACTCATAATGCCCATATCTTGATCAGACGTAAGTTTTTAGAATATATTCTTTATTCACCCTCAATTGATGATAGGCAGATCAAATATCAATTTTAGAGAAGAATTGAGCCCCACAAAGTTGGTCAAAAAAGTATTCAATTCTTGGAAGAGGGTATTTTTTCTTCACTGTGATCCCATTCAGTTCTCTATAATCAATGTATAGCCGTATTGATCCATCTTTATTATTCACAAAGAGAACTGGTGCTCCCCAAGGAGACACACTTGGTCGGATAAACCCCTTCTCTAAAAGATCTTTGATTTTTTTTCTTTAATTTCTCTAGCCCCACATTTTCCATCCTATACAGGGTCTTTGATTTTGGATGAGATCTAGGTATGAGCTCAATAGAGGACTCTACCTCTCTTTTAGGGGGAGGTCCAGGAAACCCCTCTAGAAATACATCAACATATTCTTGGACGACGGGGACACTATTTTTTTCTTAAACTCTCATCATCATCTTCTTCTTCACTGATCAAGTCCATAAAGAAGGATATAGGGGGTTATTTTAGACAAATATTATGTTGATATATCTCTCCTTGGAATATAAATATAGGTTTTCCATTCAATACTACTGATATTTCTTTGTTTCTACAATTTATCATAGCATTATATTTTGGGAGCCAGTCCATCCCTAGTATAATGTCGAATTTCAGCATGGGAATGACTACTATATTTGAGATAACATTGTGCTCACTAAATTAAATACTAGAGTTTCTAAACACCGACGATTCTTGGATAGTCCCACCAGGAGTCTTGACTGATAACTCTACTTTTAGCAAATCAGGGGTTGAATCTAAAGTTTTTCAAACATGGAGGAAATAAAGGAATGCGTAGAACCAGAATCAAACATAGTATTTTCAATATTTGAGAGGACAATAAGATTATCTGCTACCACATCATTAGGAGCTTCAAATTTAGTTGTCATGATAGAAAAAGAACCGACATTCTCCCATGTCCTTGGTTGAGGCTGATGGTGGTTTCACTCCACTACCCTCGGATTTGGACAGTGATTAGAAAAGTTCCCACGTGGTCCACACTTGAAGCACTGGACAACAGGTAGGGCGTGTACCATCTTCCCTTTGTCATTTTTGATTGGAAGTTGAGGTTTCACCTCACCATGACAATTCCTCAAAATGTGGCCATCTCTACCACACTTGTAGCACTTCCCATTCCCGAGCATGCAATTCCCTGAATGCTTCTTCCCACATTTATTACATGTGTGAAGTTGAACTTGATTTCTTCCTCTCCCCTGATCAAAATTCCTCCCTAAGTTGGTCTCCATTTATCTCTTCTTGCCATTTGATTTATGACACCACTACGTCTCACCAAACTCTATCTCAACATTCATCGCACTCCTCACGATATCATCATAGCTATCATTTCTTCGGTTAGCTAGATTCTTACACAGATGAGGTCTCAGTCCATCAAAGAATTTATCAACCTTACCATTTGGATCCATGACAAAGCTAGAGGTATATCGTGAAATCCTTGTGAAGTTAATTTCGTAGCTTCACATAGATTCATTCTGCTTCTGCTTCAGCTCAAGAAAATCATTCTCCATTCATGTTCTCGTGAAACAAGGGAAATACTTACTGAAAAATATCCTTCTAAACTATTCCCACTCCATAGCTTCGACCTCCAATCCTGGCATCGTGTTTTTTATCAGTTCCCACCACTAATCAGCTTCTCCCTCTAAGAGATAGATAGCCAGGGTGACCTTCTCTTGCTCTGAACAGTGGAGCACAGAAAAGTTCTTCTCGAGGGAGTTGATCCACTACTCAGAAATAAATTGGTCAATCGATCCACTAAAGTTTGGTGGTCTTTGACGCATAAAGGACTTAATAGAATGTTGTTCTCTTAGCGGTGAGATCGGTCTCATAGTTTGATTCAAGTTATTTCCCAAAACTTGAGATAGTTGATTCATCATTCAGATGAATGTTTCCATTCTGGATTCCATCAAAGGGCAGTCAGCGCATGGTCCATTGCGGTTACCATTTTCACGGTTCCTCCTATTTCCCACCATTTTCTAAAAGAATAAATCCTTCATGAGAAAATTAATTCATTTATGAATCTTTTTTCTATAAATAATTTTATGTCTTAAAACATAATGCTTAAACCATTATATTTCTCTATTATTCCTTCATAATGATTCACAAAAAGCTTATGATTAACAAAACTTATCCCCCAAGAGTTTCGTAACCAAGACCGCAGCAAGGCCCTTTTTCAAGAACCAGTTCCCATTCAAGTCTAGATCAATTCAGTTTTTTTGGGTTTTACCCCTATGTACATCTGTTCCAGAGCCTCCTCTACCTAATCGTATCCAGACAGGGATATATTTTTTTTGATAAACCACTAACTCTATAGTCACAAAAATTACAGGAAGTTTTCCTATATTTACTCATTTATATAGGGTTATTACTAAATTTTTCATATCCTAATTTCCATAAATAACTAAACTATCCTTTGATACCCACTATGGAATCCTGCCTTTTTATTACAAAACATTTCATTACATTTTAAAAATAGAGGATCTTTAATGTATAGTGTCTTGGAAATCAGGAACATAATACATGAAAACAACATAAAAAATTCTTCTAACCCACTTATAAGGCTTCATCAAAGGTTCATCCTATGTACATTTACTGCATCTCAAATCCTGTAGATAGACAACAAAGGAAAGGGTGAGCAGAAGGCCCAGTAAGGGTATACAAGGGAATCAATGTACATGTGGTATCAATAAGAACTAGAATAAAAACATAAATACATGAGCAATGGAAGAATGAGAATATCATAATGAAAATAACATTAATCATAAATTGAATATGAGGATACAACATTTCAAGTATACATTCATGAATATATCACAAAGGTCCATCCCCAAGGTGTCAAAAAAATTACCAAGGTTATTCACCAAGGTATCGTAAAACTTGTCATCTCTAGAGATTAATTCATTAACCAATGCATTGGAGTGATATCAGGGAACACCATTAATATGTCTTTACATTCATGTGATACAAATAGATCATAATCAAACATTTAATAAATAACCCAAATGGAATCAATGAAATTGGTTTCATGTCAAAAATCATGACATTTAAAAAGAGCTTATAAATAAGATCATTATATCATTTATAACCTGTGGAAAGGGAGTAAGGGTTATATGTGTGTCAATTACAGAATAAAATATTTCATCTTTATAAATTTATGAACACCCATAGAAACGAAATAAGTCTGGTTATTCACATAAATAAACAAATAGAATTTCTTGAAAGAAAGAGATAGGAATTTTGAGACGGAATTTCTACAGCATAACAGCTATATAACATGGTTTTAGAAAACATTAAAATGAGAGGGGACAAGGGTAACCCACTCATAAATAACTCATAATACATTATGGGTACTAAATAAGATCATGGTATGGATATTTTAATAACATACCACATGAAAAAGGAAACTTGAATGAAAAGAGAAGATGCGATTTCTTTTACGAAAAATTCGGCAGCCTAATGGCGTCACTTAAAAATTCAGAAATCAAGTTGATGAGTGTGGAGAAGGTATATAAATGATTATAAATAAAATGGAAATAAATTCGAACATATAAGAACATACCCTCAACATAAAGGGATGGAAATTATAAGACACAACATAAAGGAAGTCATGACTTAAAGGAGGAGGGTGAAAGGATCCCTTTCTTTGAAGAGTAACTTCGAATGCTTGATGTTCAGAACCTTGGCAGGCTTGAGGACACCTTTGGAGGACTCGTCTGGAGTTAAAGTGACCATAAATTTGTTGGGGATTATTTTGAAATGAAATTAATGAGGGAATATCTTGGTATTTATAAAAGAAGTGACGGGACAAGTCATTAAAGGCCAAGGGACACCTCATTAGTGGTATTGGAAAAACCATGGGATTTCACATGGTATTTGCCCATGGTATTGGCCACTTGGGACAATTAATACCTTATATTACTATTTATAAGTTGACCAGAAGTATTTCATAATTATTACATCCTTAATGGTGTCATTAAACACCCAAAACTCAAAACTGTATTTTTACTATTCACTGAAAATTCAACTTTCTCAGAAAAATCCCAAAAATTCACCTTAACCAAATATCAATGCTCTGATTTCAAAAATGACCTCCATTTTATGAAAATAATATTCTAATTATTTTTAATTTATATTTTTAAATAAAAAACACTATTCACCCGAAAAAACTAATACTTAACCAATAATTTCTAAAACAGTTATTTACCTATTTTATTGAATCAAATTACTTAATCAGGGTGCCTAAATTATATTAAAACTTTCTTATGTGAGGTTAATTAATACATTTGATCACATTACTAATCATAAGTGTAAAATCACTATTCATAATTTACTATTCATCAAGAATTAAGTTGATCTTATTAGACTCTAAATTTCTTACTGAATATAACTGTAGAAGACCATTTTTGGAAAATCATTACTCATTATTAATTATTTATGGTTTACATAAATATTTTTAAAATATACTTTTTCTAATATTCATCAATAATATGCATACTATATTTATCCGGACATTTGAAAATTCACAAACTTCACCATAAGAAGAAATCACAATTTTTATTTAAATCAAAGGATTACACAAGGAAGTTACGGTCTCGTTACATATCCCCTTATAACACCAACATAGGACCTAAGAGTTAGGTGTTCTAGGGTTATAGAATCTTAGGGCGGCTTGCCTAACATTGCTCGAGTAGAAATTTTTATCAGCTTGAAATTCTCACAGAGGAGATTCTGTTCCAGCTTCCAACGATGAAGTGCTTCTTGGGTTTGGTTCGGAGCAAAGCACAAAGGTGATACCTCCTTCTCGAGTTCTGTCAGATGGGCTTTGATCGGCCCAAGACTAATAGATGGGGCTATTAAATCTTCTTTCTATATTAACCAAGATAACTTTTATTTATAGAAAATAACCACTACATTTAGTTTCCAATGGACATATTAAACAATGGTCACATAACAGTAGAAACCCAACAGTCTCATTTTAATTATACACATTTCATTAAATGAATTAGTTTGGTTGAGTATAAAATAAAATAACACACAAAATTAGGAAACAAAATTTATTCAAAATTTCCGGTCATTACAGGGGAGGGAGGGGGTTGTCCATGAAGAAGGGGTGTCCGGGAGGCGAGGGGGTTGTCCAAGAGAGGAGGGGGCTATCCAA
Organism: Viscum album; assembly: GCA_963277665.1. Classification (NCBI taxonomy): domain Eukaryota; kingdom Viridiplantae; phylum Streptophyta; class Magnoliopsida; order Santalales; family Viscaceae; genus Viscum; species Viscum album. Next base: position 901,682,489 of record OY728138.1, read on the forward strand.
GAGGTGGGAAGGGTGTTGTCCAGGGAAAGGGACGTGGATGCAATGGGAGGGGGGCTATCTAGGGAAAGGGAGGGGATTTTAGGTGGAGTGGTGGGAAGGAGGGGTTGCAAGGGGAGGGGGGATGTCCAGGGGTAGAGAGGGGGCTGTCTAGGGGAGGGGAGGGAGGGGGTGTCCAAGAGAGAGGGGGATATCCAGGAGGTGGGAAGGGGGCTGTCTAGGGAAAGGGAGGGGCTGCAAGGGGTGGGAGGGTTGTTGTCCAGGAGGAGGGAGGGGGCTGCAGGTGGAGTGGTGGGATGGGGGTTGTCCTGGGGTTGGGAGGGGGTTGCAAGGGGGAAGTCTAGGAGGAGGGACGGGGGATGCTAGTGGAGTGGTGGGAGGGGGGGTGTTGTCCAGGGGGTTGTCTTGGGGAGGGGAGGGAGGGGGTTTTGGCTAATCAGACTAATGAACTAGGAGATCAAAAGAAAAGTGAACTGGAATGATCCTGGCCTATTTAATTGTGTAGGTTCTCATCAGACCCTCTCTAAAACTGGGAAATAAAAAACAATATTTATAAGTCAATGAATCATGTTGAGCCTCTTCGAAAATATTAATTCAATCTAAGGAAATATGGACATGTAAAGGTTGTAACAGGTAATAATTGACATTTTGTATATGGATTCTATCATATTAATGTTTAATTTATTTTATTATTATATTAATAACAAAATATTTGTTTTCAAATATAGGTAAAATCATTTTCCTAAGATTGAATTATTATTTTTTTTAACTAATAACATGGATTGTAATTTTTTAGAGCAGATCATGGATGCAAATAAGTTGAAAAATCAATATTTTTTTACTGTTTGTTGGATAATTGTAATTGTAACTAAATTAAACATTGTTTGAAATTTATATAGAAGTGTGTTGTTTTGTATTCATGATTTCAAGTAAATGTTTATAGCATTTTTGTTCTTATGTGCTTTGTGTGTGGGTGTTGTTTGTGCTGTGTGTGCAGGTACTGTCTCATGTGTGAAGGTGTTATGCAGGTTTTGGGTTTGCACATGCAATTTGGCCTTTATCAGTTCTAATAAAGCACTGATAAATGGATAATATATCAGCACTCAAAATAGCGCTGATAAAGGTAATATTTATCTGCGCTATTTTTAGCGATGATATATTATCCATTTATCAGTGCTATTATTTAGCACTGATAAATACTCTCTTTATCAGCACTAAGCAAGCGCTGATAAAGGCCCTCCATTATCAGTTCTTTTTTTTTGTGCTGATAAAGGGGACCCCCTATCTTCATCGAGACTAACAGTGCTTTATTAGATCTATTAAATGCGGGTTTTTGTGCTATTAGAAGCCCTATTTCTAGTAGTGAGGGTAAGGAGGATGATATTACATGTTTTTACAGATTCAATATTATTGATATTGGAATTGTATGGGCTTGGATCCTTGCAGAAAATTATGGATTTGATGGCTGTAATTTTTTGGTATTTTTATGATTATTGAAACCATGTTTTTGTTGTCTTCAATCACCTTAAATTATAATTTTATAAGAACTGATAAAGGGGACCCCCCTTTATCTTGGATGAGATTAACAAAACTTTTTAGCACTATTAAATGGGGTTTTTAGCACTATTAAAATCCCTATTTGTAGTAGTGAGGGTAAGGAGAATGATATTACATGTTTTTATAGCATCAATATTATTGATATTGGAATTTTATGGGCTTGGAGCCTTGCAAAAAATTATGGATATGGTGGCCGTATTTTTGGGGGATTTTTATGATTAGGGAAACCATGTTATGTGTTGTCTTCTATCACCTTATATTTTAATTTTATAACCACATATATCTATATAATAAAATTTTTTCCCTAAAAGTTTTTTTTCTTCTATGATAATTTTCTTGAATAAAGAAGTGGATTATGATGAAATTCCCTCACAGAATCTAAAATTGGTTTGTGAATAAATGTTTTTTTTATGTGTGAAGTGTATATTTTATGTGGGGTGGTTATGTGTGATTATTTTGTGGGAGTGTTTTTGATTTAAAATGGAGGGATGTGGTGGTTGTGAAGAGGACGTGGTTGTGGCTATGTGATGATGGTAGTGTGGCATAGTTTTCATGGGGATGATGGGATGTTTGTTTTTATGGTGTGTCTTGATATAGTAGTTTATCAGTTAGTATTAAAACCAATTAAATTATTTAGATAAATTAAAATAGAATGTGTTGAAATGGAAAATGAACATTGAATTTATAAAAAACATTTGGGAAAATTTGTTGGGTTTTTAATGTGAAAAAATGGTTTAGAATAATGAAATTTCTAGTAAATGGGATAAATTTTAAATTTAATTAATTGAATAATAAACAAAAAAATGTGGCTTTTTTCTTCTATCTTATTATGTGTCTTTGTTCATTTATTATTGGTAGTGAATATGGAAATGTTGTTATGTTGGGTGGTGATGTTGTGAGTTGGTTAGTACCTTGGTTTCAAACACATTGGTAGCACTTCTGTATACATTTATATGTATATCTTATACATTCATTTCAATTTCTATAAACACCCGACACATATCAAGAATTTTTTATGATTACCAAAAATTTTGAGAGTTTTTTAACCAATATCCTAGTGGTGAAAAAGTATGGATGACTACCCACTCTTCACTTCTCTCTCTTCCATGTCATATTGACTATCATAAGCTATGATGGTGAGAAGTCAAATGTTTGTTGTGTTGATTTTTTATGAGGTGATGAGGTGGAATATAATGGAGGTCGTGTATGTTAGGATGATGGTATGATGTTGATTTCTTTAATGATCCTGATACTCTACTATTATGGTTATGGTTCTGATGTGATGGATCATGTGTCTTTGGTTGAGATAATATGTGATGCCCAATGTGTCTTTAGGTGGGATGTGCGATTATGGGCTAGGTGTATTTGAGAAAGATGATATCTGATGTCATGATTCATGTGAGGTTCTTGGTGTAATCTGATAATTGAAACATATGGAAATGTCAGTATATACATCATTGGGGCGTAAGATGAGTATCCTAGTCGGAATGTAGTGTGGGTGCCTTTTTATTGATATTTTTCGTATTATGTTAAAATAAATGGATGAATTGGATGGTGAGTGTTTCTTGGTGAGGATGGGATTGGTTAGTTGACTTGATTTGGTTTTTTTTGTTCCGTTCTTTTATCATGAGTGAATTTGTACATACTTTTTCACATGTTCCAAAGAGTCTTTATTTATTATATTACTAAGTAAACCTATATTCTCACCCTATAAATATAAATTGATTTTTTTGTCTCTATGAAGAAAATGTGGGCTGTAATGCACATTACTCTCTCAATACTTTTGGTTTTTGTCGTGTCAATACCTTATCATTTCATTCAGGGTATTTGATTGGATAATCCTATCTGTATCTATTTTTACCTGAATTTTAGGATGGTTTCAGTTTCGTTTTTTAGATTATGTCAGGGAATTAAATTATTTATGATATCCTATAACCAAATCCTATTGTTATAGAGTGTAATTTCACCCACTTTTGATATTTATATACCCTTACTGCTAGTCGTTAGCCTAGGGCCGACTGGTGGTTGGACTTAACGGTCATTATCTTTCTCCTTTCATTATTGTCCAAGGAGGGGTACTATAGAGGAATGGGTTCATGACATTAAAATTTATAAAATAAAAAAAATATTTAATATTAATATTTTATGAAAATATCATTTATTTCAAAATTCCTTAATTAATCAAAATGTGTGTTATAATTAGAATCATATGTCTTCTAAAAATACAGTTTTTGTTTCATAAAATTAAAATATAATTTTTTATATTAAATAATAATGAAAATGGGTGAATAAAATAATTATATTATTAAAAATAAATCATAAAAATTCATACTACTAGGGGCATGATACATAACTCATTATTACACCAGCATACACCCTAAGGGTAAGGTTTGTGATGGAGGTACTTTAATTGGGAGGTTCACTCAACATGGTTTGGGTCATGATCTCAATAATCTTGATCATCTCACATTAATGGTTTCATTTACATTACAATTCGTTGATTTTAGCATGGTCATGGTCTTGGGAAAATTCTTTTGATGTCATCTCCCTCATAATCTCTAATAAATGGACCTCATAGGGTTTGACCAAACAAGTTGATTCCATATCTTCTTCCTCCTCTTTCAATTAGGCCTTATCATAACCCTAAATATATACTAATCATAGCTATCAATGTGGAATGGATATATTTTAAACGGTGAAGATTCTTAAAGGTCTTTTAAATATGGCTGACTATATTTCATAATAGTACAGAATAAGTAAAGTAGTGCATGTGTTTTCTATAACTACACTACTTAAAAAGTAATGTATTCATTCAAAAGGGAAAATCATTTATAAATGTTTGGTCCATTATAGTATTGGATGGGGATATATAGTAAATTTTATGAGATTTTATTATATGGTGGGTCTCATTCATGGTAGTAATAGGGAATGCGGTTAATTTATTTCATGTTCGTGATAATGTACTACACTAGATATGAGATATATCATATTACGACTTGAAAACAAATTAGTGGAGCATAGAATATTTGTTATTGGGATATGAGATAAATAATCCAATGGTGAAGTGGTTATGGGTCACATTCTAATTATACCATTTGATAATGTTTTACCATAATTGAATGTGAACATTAGTTAGTGGTCCATTAGGGTGGTAGTTGACCAGATAGGTGATTCTTGGTTCTAATATTTTATTAATGATGTATTATTATTCTTTTCCAACATTTTAATTAGGTCTTGAGTCTAATACTAATGAGTATACCTTTTATTCTAACCCAAAATTTTCATAATAATTTTTTATGTTCTTTGCGTGAGTTTCATGTTAGAACTAGGTCCTACATTACTAGAATTTTGGATTATTATGGAAGTAATTTCATATGATTTTATTCATACGTTTTTTGGGTTATAATCGATTTTATTTTCAATTATTCATGATTATTTTGATTATTTTTTATTTTTTGATTATTTATTATAGGTGATTGATGCTTGTTTAATATAAATATTGATGGATTATTTTATGGTTATTCCTCCCAACTGTATTTTTTATACCCTCGGTGTTATTCACTGACCTAGTGCATTTTAGAGGGGGGAATCAAGGGTCACTCTCATATTCAATGCAATCCCAAAATAATTTCCTAAAGGGGGATATATTTTATAAGAGAGTGATAAAATCTTTTGGTTGAGAGTTTGAATAGAACATGGGGTTAGGAACAGTGATTATTGCATGGTTTTGTGGGGAAAAAACACTATATGGGCTTCGTAAATGATGAAGTCTAGAGAGATAAACTTGGAAATGGGATTTTAGGGTCCCTAATGGTGTAATTTAAGGATCCTGATTTTTCTAAACTACTAGGTCAAATAGTGATACTTGCATCGTAGTTACCTATGAGAGGTTCATTCACCATGTATGATTTCTATTACATTTTAAATGGTTAAATATTTTGAAATAAAATTAACCTATTTTAATTAAAATTGTATAAATAAAATTTAATGCTAGGAAGCGTAAGAGTTTAAATATTTTTAATATATATTTTTGTTAACAATCATTCATGCGTATTTTAGGTTACTGAGGTTTAGTTGGATGGCTAGGTTAAGTAGATGTGGGTTGATCTGGATGAATAAGATGTTCCCTAGAGGAAGACTATGTATGAGTTTCAACATTAGGGGTAGCTATGTATGAGGGAAGGATATCACATCTAGTGATAGAGAACTAGATCAAGGATAAAGAGATATTTATTAATTTTATTCATGCTAGGTATGAGTATCAAGTTATATTGGACATCAGTCAGATGTGAGGGAAATCACAATAGTGGTCGATCTTATAACTTGGGGAGTGACCAGAGGAATATATTTCATGAGATTATTTTCAAAATAATTTCTTCATATAATTTATACCATCATTTATTAGGGAAAAATATGAATGGTCTAGTTTCTCTTTAGAAAGGTAACCTGAGAATGTGAGGGATCATGGGTTATTTTAAAGACCTTATTCACATAACCATTGATCTGGTTCCTAATAAGGATTCTATAAATTTATTCTTAAGGGAGGTGATGATTCTATTCATTCACCTAAAAATCACCCAATCTAGGTTTAATATGTATATGAGGTGTAAAAAATATTGTCATCATCATTAGAGGGGAACCATATTGGCACCTCAAGGAGTGGATATTTTATCTGAGGATCTCATGTATCCAAATCATTGAGGTTTTTTAGAAAGGAATGTGCCTTAATAGTTCTCTCCTAGTTTCTATAGGGACATTAGTTCTCATTTTAACACTGATGGATATAAGAATATGTGTTATGATTGTGTGGATAATGATCATTAATGGTCTTAGTGCCTGATAATCCACAAAGATTAGAATGGTGTGTATGGGTAGTTCCTATTTCATCCCTATTAGAAGAAGTTACCTCAATGGTCATACCAAAAGAATGAAAATTAGGCTTATATCCCACTGAGGGGAGATAGAGTTTGTCCATAACCAAGCCAGGTCACCATCCAAAATGGAACCCATCCCGATCTATAGAAATACCCAAAGGGAATTCCCGTTCCCCATGGGCTGACACAAGTTCTCGAGTATCATAAATAATGGCTGGGAATGTTTTACACAAAATAATAAATACAAAAAAACTAACAAGATATATAAATTAAAACTAAAAATAGGCATCCAAACAAGACCTTAAACTATGGTAAAAATTAATGTTTACAACTTGAACCAAAAACCCAAAAGGAACTATGAAGTCAAGCAAAAAAACTCCAACTCAATACTTAGTGCAACATGAAAAGTTTCATACCCATACCACCAACACAATCTAGCATGAGAAACCCACAAACAACATGGACAATAATCAGTAAGCCCATTGCCTTGACCTGGAATACAAAAAAAAATAGAATCTACAAACATGCAAAGGTGTATGTAGGGTGTGAGCCAAGAGCCCAGTAGGATGCCACTGGGAAAAGGGTTCCACGCATAGTTATTAAATAAAAAATACCATTTCATGTTTAATAAAAGGAAATAAATTAATGTTTATATGGTTTTAATTAAAGCGATTTTTAATAAAAAACAATTTTATTGGAAAAATGTTAACGGAAATAACTTAAATTAAAAACACATGCTCACATTCATGATAACCCCAATGTCACACAGTGTGCCGATGTTGATATAAAATAAAAGGAGGACCACAATACCTAGGATAGTCCCTACAAATAATAGTGATAATTGGGACCCTAGAACATCACATCTCAGTGAAAACGTGGAATAGGAGCCACAACGGTCTACATTCTCATGTATGAGCCACTATTATGGAACACTCCCATAACATAATGGTATATGGTCATAATCTAATAGTTTAGTTAGTGTTGTAGTCATCAATCCAACAATATAAAACTGGGGTGATGCAAGTTCTATGTTACTGGCGCACTAGTCCTAGTCCGCCCACCAAGTAACAAGGATTCCCATTTGTGCTCAAGTTGGTCAGAGATCATGTCACATATTAAACATAAAAAAACAATCGAGTCACTACCTTTTTCCCATCACCACATATTCACACACACAAAAACAATATTTTAAAAAATATATGCACACTAAAAATCATAAAAAACTACATTTTCATTCCTTACACAAAAAAATTTAAAATGACTGCATATTCAAAGAAAAAACATTCATATCCAAACAAACCATTAAAAGAATTTATTATACCATTTCAACATACACTTCATGACGTTAAACACCAAAAACCATTATGCAATTCAATCAAAAAAAATCATCTTAAATATGTATGTAATAAAACATTGAAAATTTTCATAAATAAAATTTAAAGAGCTTGAAGTCGCTTTACACACAAAACCACCCCAACCCTCTTTCATGACCACACACACACAATGTCACCTCAAAAACACAACATGCATCACACACTAAATTAATGAAACCAATCTCACAGTTAAAGATACCATTACTATAGTTAAACGAACCTCTAGAAATATTTTCTAAACAATTTCAAAATACGCCGCACGACATAAACACAAAAAATCCACTCAATTATTTATTTAAGACAGAATACATACATACTCTTCATCAAAACACCAATTTCACCATTTTCACATCCTAATAAAGTAAATGCACTGTTTATAAAACACTAATTAACAGTTCAACATTGGTTTTCACAGCATGTACATATTCATATTATATAAAAACACTAATAAGCACATTAAAAACATACTAAACCTCAATGAAAATAAATTTTTCACAAAATAACTGGTTAGTAGAAATGATTAATTAATTTAAATAAGTAAATGAATTTATCAATAAATACTCATATGTGGAAGCCCCTACCTTAGTGTAGACCAACATCATAAAATTGGCGCGTAAAGTCCACCACAATTAAACAGCACCTCAAACAATAACACTAAACCAAAAAAACAAATAATCAAATCAATTACATAGTAATAGAACCAAAAAAAATACATTACACCAATGAATATGAAACAAAAACCCAAATCGTAGGAGTAGGAATTATATTGAGGGAAACTATACTGGATAACGGAAGCGGGGTGCTGAAAATTGCCCAAGAAGAAGGACGCTGGTTTGGGTTCAAATTATGCCGGAGGCAACCGGTGGTGGTTCAGGTTCGCGGTGTGTTAGTGGAAAGTAGAGTGACATAGGGATGGCGGGGAAGTGTCAACTAAGAGAGGAGGGGTGGCACGGTTTTGGTTCGGCTGAAAGGGAGATGGAGGGTGCTGGTCAGAGGGAGCAAGAAGAAGGGGGAGTGTCATGCTAGGGTTGCAGGGGGTGGGGAGACCGTGTGATGGGAGAGAGGGGGAGGAAAATAGAGGAGAGAAAAAATAGAGAAAAAAGGAAGAGTAATGGAGTGAAATAATATAAAAAAAAATAAAAAAATAAAATAAGATAAAAGGGAAAATAAAATAAAATACAACCCAGAAATGGAATATAATCCAATCTAAAAATTTAACAAAAAATTAATCTGTTAATAATTTTATAATTATAACAATAATCTTACATTCACAATGAAATTAAAACATCAAGTTAAATAATAATAATGATAATAATATCAATCTTATTATTATTATTAAGACAACTCTTAAATTTTCTAATTTTTTTCTATGATCACTTTATTTTTTACCCCAATGATTAATTAATTAACTGCACACCAGGTGGGGTGCATGGTGGTCTAACAATGCATAATAGCTTCGACCAAGCTATACCCGTGTGTTAGATGTTGCTAAGCCAAATTTTCATTAATCATAAAAACGAAAAACTCATGTTGGGCCTGAAATGAACCTTCATAAAACAATTATATTAGATAAAATTGTAAGAAAAAAATTAAAATTAAAATCATTACCGATGTACAAGGTCTGGGTGGGAAAATTCTCCCCACAATGACAGTATATACCCCATAATGTCCCAAAAGTGTTGGTCAACCAAATTTTACAAAAACAATGTGAAGACACATAAAAAATCCCAATAACCTGAAGACCTAACATTAAATATACGCATAATCTGAAACTCTATAGATCTTAAAATTAGAATCTCTAAGAAAAATAACCAATGTAAAGGAACTCACGTTCATCAAAACTTCAACATGGAACACTCTGAACCCTAAAATAATAACCACTATGGATCGCTCGAGACATCCAAGAACACTCATAAAGTTACCCATTACTTGAGCTAACCAATTACTATGTTTAGGTTCGAACGGAGTAGAAGCAGGGGGTTGTCCTTCCACGGTCACCTTGATGAAAGTGTTTTCCACAAACTCCTCTTATGGGGGTCTCCCCACCATGTTCGGATTCTTGTCAGACTGTGGTTCTCCAAACCAAAATAAATGAAAGACCTAGAAATACTTCTAACACTGGCTTGACCCTCCAAGATCTCTATTTTTAACCAAAGAAACACAAAAGGAGATGCCAGAGAGACCCACAATGGGTCTTCCCACCATATTAGAATTTTCCAAACACCATGACATCCGTGTGGAATTCCCCATTTATTTTGAGCGATACGAACAGAACTCTTCATCACAATCCCACCCACACAGGTTGACTTGTATGGAAAATTCCCATAGTAGACAAAACTCTACCACATATGATGGTTTTTGATAGTAGAAACCCAAAACCAAATTGAAAATAGGACAGGCATGCGTCAATCACATAAGACATGAGAATCTTTCAAATGAGTACACTTTCTATCCATAACTGACCATAAGAATGTTTACAAATCACACATGTTAGCTTTATATGAAAACAAATTCTTCGAACCTCTTTAAGGCCTAAGAGGAACTCCTATGAATTAAGACCACCACAAATATACAAGGCCTTCATGCCCCTCACAAAAAAAATGAATCCTTTAAATATGATACCGCGATTGGGAAATTTATGTCGTCCCAATCTTTTCACTGCAGACATATGTTGGAAAAATTTCATCTCATGTCCAATGATTTTTTTCAGCATGCAAGATCCACCCCAAGCCCTATGACTAGGGACCTGATTTCTGAAGCATCTACCACCTCGCAGTCATAAGCTTACCATCTCTGACTGTAACTTCCTCTACTAGAAAAACAACCTATGGACTTCTCCTCGTATCCCAAGTGGCCACTACATCAACATACCAACTGAGAATTGTGGAAAACGAATTAGAGTTCCGAACTTACCATACTAGATATAGGTGGTTGAGTGGTCTGTCAGACACGCAACATAGATTGATGGAAGGATAACTATTAGAATAGGCCCCTTCAGTTCACACTCCTCATAGGATGAGGAACCTTCACTTTCTACAATAATAATAATACTAACAACTATTATGAGCATTAATCTGTTACCTCAAAACTAACCCTAGGGAACATGAAATTGGATTCTCGAAGGGTTAACACACCTCCTCCACCATCTATTAACTAGTAAAGCACCAATGAGATCTACCACATTCTCTCCCCTTTTCTTCCTTAGGTATGACCATAGGACGAAGCAAGTATTAAGGATATCTAAACACATTCCCATTCACAACAAAAACGGAACTATCATTGTTCACTAGTATAATCCCGCTCCTCCAAACATACTCGAGACAACTTACACCAGAACAACATTTGGGGTCCCTTAAAACCAAACACTATCAACTTTTCAGATCACTCAATGATATTCAAAAGACATCAAATCATAGAAACAACCAACACAACCGAGTAGAACCCAACTCTGTCACTCCGCTGAGAGTTTGAGATTAGTAAAGAACTAAGAGTGACCTACTAGAAACCCATGGGACCATTCTATAGTGAATATCCTGATGAGTAAACACAAAATCAATATTTAACAAAATCAACAAGCTCACAAAACAAACATCTACATTTAAGACACAAATAAAAAATTTCCAACTTATAACCGTATTTCATTCTTACAGAAAAAAACCTACTTTAAAAACCAAACACTACACAACAAAGAATAAAATTAATTTTGAAAATTTTTTCTTCACTCAGAACTCATAATCATTTTCCAATTACAAAAACAATTAAACAGAAAGACACATTTTAAAGAAAACAACACTTTTCTTCTCTGGTCCTCTCAGAAAAAATCATCCCAACACTCCCGACATAAAAAAACACATAGTAATACATTGATAAATGTTCTAACCATTCACCCAAATCAACCATTCATTAAACAATAATGGGACATATGAATAAATCACCCCTACTGATATTCCCAGGTGCCTCGATGATATGCATTTTCGTGCCACTCAGGCACCCATCCACACGATCCACCACTCTCCATTAATCATGAACACATGCACACAAGAACACACATAATAATAACACTAGAAAATATAGGGCTCTTCCATTTTAAAAACATAACATTCCCATTATTCTGAAATACCATTTTCCATAACCATTTCAAAAATTCAAGAATTTTTTTTTCATAAACCTTTCCATTAACAAAATAACTCACTTTAATTACAAAAAACTGAAAATGTTTCTTTAGTAATATAATTCCAACAAATCAGTCACCAAAATCCACAAATATGGTCTTAGAGAAACAAAGCCAAAACATCAAGTCAAACTCATGCCAAGAGAAAAAAAAAGGAAAAGGGGGTAAACCCAACTTCATCTTTCCATTTAAAAACCCTTTCGCATCAACCCAAAACTTAACCAATTTATCACCAACACTAGAACATATGGATGGAGAATTACTGGTCATGTATGACCCGAATACATTGTTTAGTAGACCATGTCCTTGGTATGAACTAACTACTAGTAGTGTCGAACCGTACTCTTAGGCATCACATTGGTCACTACTCCTTGTGAGATCATGCGCAGTACTAGTTTACTCTTACTATCATCCACCATCAAGACTGACCAAATCCCAAAATATAAATCCAAAACTACCCCTAGTTACTCGTGGATCATAATGACTATGATTTCTCAATTCTCATACTACACCTACCACTCAAGTACCAACAATCCTATCTTTGATCTAACTAGAACCCCAAAAAAATGAGAACAAAACCTCTCCTCTGATACCATTTTGGTAGTAACCAATCTGGTTCACCTTCTAAAATGAAACCAGACCCAGTCCAAAGAAATAACCGAAGGGCATTCCCAATCCCCATGTACAGGAACAAGTTCCCATGTATCATAAATAACAGTTTGGAACATTCTACGTAAAATAGTAAATACAAAACAACTAATAAGATACATAAATTTTAACTAAAAATAGTCAGCCAAAGAGAACCTTAAACTATGGTCAAAATTAAACTTTACAACTTGATCCAAAACCCCAAAAAGAACTACGAATAAAAGAACAAAAACAAAATTCAAAATCAAACCTTCTTGTGACATGAGGAGCTGGATCCCCCAACCACCAACACTAAACAGTATGACAAACCCACTAACAACTCGGACCATCATCACTAATCCCAATGCCTCACCCTGGAACAATAAAGAAATAGGATCTACACCCACATAAAAGTGTATGTTGGGTGTTAGCCTAGAACCCAGTAGGATTCCACCAAGAAAAGTGTTCTACGCATAATTATTAAATGAAAAATAAAGTTTCGAGTTTACCAAATGGAATGAAATCAATTCTTAAAAAGTTTTAAATAAAGAAATTTTTAATAAATACTATTTTATTGGAAACAACATTAAAGAAAACAATGTAAATTAAAAACACACACACTCACTATCATGGTAACCCCAATGTCACATTGTGTGCTGATGGTGATAAAAAAATGATGATCACAATACATGGGAGAGGCCCTAAAAATACTAGTGAGAAGTGGGACCATAGAACATTGTGTCTCGGTGAAAACATGGCATAAGAGCCACGACTGTCTATGTTATCATTCATGAGCCACTAGTATGGATCGTTCCCATAACCTAGTGGTCTCCGATCATCATCCAAAAAATTAGTTATTGTGGTAGTCTTCAATCTAGAAATGTGAAACCGGTCTGATGCCACTTCTGTGTCACTAGTACACTGGTCTTAGTCCGCCAACCTAGTACCTAGGGTTCCCATTTGTGCTCAAGTTGCTTAGAGATCATGTCACAAATAAAATTTAAAAAACAAAAACAAATGTGGTGCTTCCTCTACCTAGCACCACACTTTCACACACAAATAAATTTTAAAAAATATTACCACACTAAAATTCATTCAAAACTAAATTTCCATTGCTTATACAACCAATTTAAAATGACTGCACAGTTAAAGAATGCACTTTCATTGCCAAAAAAACCATTAAATGAATTTATTAAACAATTTCAACATATTTCGCATGACTTTAAACTCCAAAAATCTTGACGTAATTCAATATAAACAATTTTTTCATTCATAACAAGTATTTATTAAAAAATTTAAATTTTTCATAAAAATATTTTAAAGATCATGATACTGCATTACAAAACGACCCCCCCAAACCCTCTTCCATGACTACACACACACAACACCACCTCAAGAACAAAATATGTATCATGTATGCAATTAGTGAAACCAACCGCACAGTAAAAGAGACCATTACTTTAGTTAAACAAACCACCCAAAAAATATTTCCAAACCATTTCAGAATACGTTGCATGACTTAAACACAAAAAATCCACTCAAATATTCATTTAAGAAAAAACATAGATAGACACTACACAAAAACACTGAGTTCACCCTTTTCTCTTCTTAATAGAGTTACTGCATAATTTTTAAAACACAAATAAATAGTTCAACATATGTTTTCAAAGCAAGAATACAATCATATCTTTTAAACAGACTAATAAAAACATTAAAAAAATATTAATTCTCAATTAAAATAAAATTTTCACCAAAAAAACTAATTAGTAAACAAGATAAATTAATTTAAATGAGAAAAAGAATTCATCAATTAATACCAATATATGAAACATAATACCTCAGGGTAGACCTACTTCACAAAATTGGTGTGAAAAGTCCACCACACCATAAATAATACAACTAAACACTACAATAAAATAATCAAGTCAATTACACCATAAATGAACCAAACATAAATCCAAAACCCCAAGGAATATGAATCAAAACCCCCGATCGGATGAGGCAGGTTTACCCAGAGGGAGTCCTGCTAGAGAAGGAAAACCGGGTTCTAGAAATTGCAATGGAGAGAGAAGGTTGGTTTGGCATCCAAATACGCCGGTGGTAGCTGATGGTGGTTTAGGGTCACGGTGTGTCGGTGGAAGGTAGAGGGGGAGAGGATTGGGGGTATATGGTGACTAAGAGAGGTAAGGCAGTTCGGGTTTGGTTCAACCAGAAGGGAGACGGAGGGTGTCGTCCAGGGGGAGAAAGGGTAAGGGGGCGTCACACTAGGGTTGTAGGGGGTACGGGGAGACCATGCAATGGGAAAGAGGGGGTGGAAAATAGATGATAGAAAAAGAGAGAAAAAGGAGAAATGGTGGGAAAATAATTGAAAATAAAAAAAAGAATTAAATAAACTAAAACCCCAAAATGAAACATAATCCATTCTAAAAAATTAATAAAATTAAAAATTAATTAATAATTTTATAATTATAATAATAATATAACATTCACAACCAAATTAAAATATCTACTAAAATAATAATTATAATAATAATATCAATATTACTATTATTATTATTAGAACAAATCTTAAATTATCTTATTTTATTCAATGTTCACTTAATTTTTTACATCGTTGATTAATTAAATAACTTCACCCCAGGAGGAACGCATAGTGGTTTAGTGAAGTGACATGGCTTAGACCAAGAAATTCCTATGTGTTGGACACTGCTAATCCAAACATTTATTTACCAGTAAATTGAAAAACTCACATCGGACCAGACCTGCACCTTGAAAAAACTATTAAGTTAGATAAAATTATAAGATAAAAATTAAAATTAAAATCATTACGGATTTGAAATGTTCGGGTGTGATAGTGATGACAGGGCATATCCATGTGATGTATGTCATGCCTATAGACATATTTCTAAGTGCATTTGTTGAGTTGGTCGTTATTAATGAGGTTGGGGGTTAAGAAATAAATTGACTTGTACAATGAATGTGCTCATTCCATAGCTAGTTAAGATCATTTATGCTAACATATCATTACATTATACAATGGTTAATTGTTTTTTAATTCGTGAGAGTCACACTCTTGTTTTCCCTCACCTTTTGTTTATACCTTAGGAGTTAAGATTGGATGGATTTTAGTTCCCTAAGGGATAACTACAAGATTTGTAGTTCATACAAGTATACATGACGTAAGTTGGCAATTTGAACTACTTATAATGGAAAATTAGTCATTTTGGGGCTTATTTACACTTTATAGGTAGTCATATGAGGCCCCCCACTAAATCAACAGGTTAATTTCTATGTGTTTAATTATTGATTGCTTCCAAACATGTTTTGTTTTATTTTTAGGTGGACTAGTGGGTGATGTTATTTGGAATGTTGGTTCCATATATGGGTTTTAGATTATTGAAGACATTATCATATTAGTTAGAAGCTACATTTTTAGTCTTAGTAGAGGTGTAGACTGTGGGTCTTCTTCATGTTATGGAGGATTTTCCATTTGACTTTTATGAAAGGTTATGTAATTAACTCCCTAATGTAATATAATTTTCATGATATAGTTACGGCCTAGTGCCTCTATGATTTTTATATAATATTTTCATATAGGAAAAACTGAAAAGTAGTAGTTGAGATTTTATATTTATAATTTATGTACATGGTTTTTATCTAGCCTTGTGTGTTATGAGGGAGATCTCTAGGGTCGTTCTCCAAGAATGAAAATAGTTATTTGAATTTATGTATAGAAAAATTGTGATTTAATTACGTGGATTTCAATTACAATTACTCTATTATAAATATTTATTATATATTCAGTAAAATTAAGGGATCCAACTAGTTTACAAAAATTAAGTTTTTGCCGGGATGTCATCAGATGACTGTCGAGGACGTGAAAATGATGGATTCCAAGTGACTTTATGGGAAATTTGAGTTTATCATTATAAAATTTGGTGTTAGAAAAAAACCCAACCTTTTCATGGAACTTGTGAAATCTATGTTTCATGAGTTCTTGGATAATATCATGGTCTTGTTCATCAACAACATCATAGTATTCTCAATGTAAATGTAGGATCATACTGGGCACCATAGTGATATTTGTAATTACATTGACAACATTATTTTTGTGGTGGGATGACCAAGTGAATGTATATGAAATGGTAGGTTTGATTCCCTTTTCATTATGTGTCTTATCAGTTGGTTTTATTTAATCCATTGATGTTTTGGTTTAGAATTTCTTGGTTACCACCGAAGACTATTATAGAGGCCCATGGTTTCCTCAATATTTTAGGATACTGTTGAACCCTCTGGGAATTAAGTGGCTTTATTGTGTTTTGATAATCCCAACCATTCATTATTTATATCTTGATTATTATTAATACATTACAAATATACTTTAATATATGTTGTTGCTTTCATTATGCTTAAATTATGTCTTTGGAATTATCAGATATACGTTTACTATGACTTAACTCATTCTGCCAAGTCAATTCTCAAACAGTTCTTAGCTACCGTTACAAGCTAAGCAACCGTTACAGCTCACATCGACCAATACAGTTAAGTCTACTGATATATTGGAGCTACCGCTATAAGAGAGCTACCGTCAGAACATAGAGCTACCGATACAATGAAGTCGACAGTTACCGCTACAGCAAAGTTGACAGCTACCGATATGCTGAAATCCACCGTTATACAAAGTCTACCGATAGAGAGCTACCGCTACTGATACAAGGCCGATCCACAGCTACCGATAGAGAGCTACCGCTACCAATACAAGGCAGAGCCATAGCTACCATAACAAGTCCACAGCTACTGATGTGATCAAGTCTACAGTTGCAGCTACCGAGACAAGTCTACCGTTACAAATGCCTAACGATACTCAGACCTGCCGTAACACAAATCTACTGATACCAAGAGCTACCGTTCCAGAGATAGAACCTGACACTGCTTGAATTTCTTAATCATTATTTAATCTAACCAACGGTCATATCCGGTATATTTAATATACTGACATTTATTTAATGTGTGTTGTTGGATGTCAGGGAACCGTACCTCATACCTGCAAAAAGTAAATCATCTTTTTCCGGAGCACGTGGTTTAACTAAAGGAATGATGCTCCTACAAAAGAGAATGAATAGACGAATACATGAGATATACAAAATACAAGGTGTGCTGGAAGAACACAGAGTGTGAATGCAAAGAGACGACGGAACCTACACGACGAACTCATTACTGCATACCAGTGAAGAGCTAAGAACGATAACATAACACAAGAGCTTCATCAACTGTCTCTACACTTGAAAGTCAAGGAAACAGACGATACTCTGTTTTCCAGACAAAAACCAGAAGAGGACTCAGAGCGAATTCTGATCAATCAAAGGAGACCAGCACTGCATGCTAATCACAAGAGCCAATTCCAAAACTCAATATATTTTCTCTGTGATTTATCTTTTTTAGTTTCGAGCAGTGTGTGTTATATGTTGTATTTTACACACACACTGTCTCTTGTACTCTAACTAGAGGATTTGTAAATCCTCACTAAACTCACTTGCATTTTGTTTTTCCCACTGGGATAGTGATAGAGGTCGTGTGACCTGAATAGCTGGTTTCTGTTGTGTTTGTTCCCACGAATAACTGTGGTAGAGGTCTTGGACCTGGACAGTTGGTTGCTGTTGTTATCCCCGATCCAGGGTGTGGATCATCTTTTTAAAAAAACTTTTGAGAGGACTAAGTCTCAGCTTGAGACTGAACCTCTTGGTTATATTTGTTGTGCTATATCTTTCAAAGTTTTTCTTTTATTCCGCTGCTAATACTTTAAAACCAAAATTGTTTTAAAGCTACTTTGATAATTAAACACGCAAGTGTTTATATTAGTTGTAAACCAGTATGTTAGTTTCAAAAGTTAATCAAGTCTACGAATTTGATTAACTAGGAACTAATCAATCCCTTGAGAACCTAACAGAACATTTACTTTGATATAAATTCACTACAGTTTAATTCTGTATTCTTTTTGGGGGATTTTTAACTCAAAGTTTTTAAACAGACATTTTAATTGGAACTCAATTCACCCCCCTCATGAGTATCCACTCCGAACAACATTTGGTATCAGAGGTTGGTTAAAATATTTAGTACTCTGTTTTTCAACTGTGATTTTAGTTGTATTTTAATGTTCCTAAAATTTCTGTTATTTCTAAATTTTTATCTCTTTAAAATCTTTGCTTATAGTTAGCTATCATGGATAATAGACTTGAAGGTGTTGCTACCAATAGACCACCATTTTTCAATGGCACTAACTATGCTCAGTTGAAAATCAAGATGAAAATTCATTTAGAGAGCATGGGTTTTGATATTTGGACTGCTATAGAATCTGAATACAAAATACCAACTACTGTAATAACTACTTGGAATGAAGCTACTAAGACAGCCTACAATAATAATTGTAAAGCTATGAATGCTATGTACTGTGCTTTAAGAGATGAAGAATTTAATATAATATATGCCTGTAAAACTGCTTATGAAATTTGGGATACCTTAGTTGTTTCTCATGAAGGAAAAACTAATGTTAAAGAGATGAGATTGAATACCTATACTATTAAGTATGATAATTTTAAGATGAAACCTGATGAACCCATTTCTGATAGGTATCTCATGTTCAATGAAATTTTCAACATAATTACTTCTCTGGGAAAGGATGTTCCATCAAAGGAACAGATCCTGAGAATTTTGAGATGTCTACCTGAAAGATGGAGAGGAACCTCTGTCTCCATTAGAGAATCGTGTGACATTGGAGAACTTCCAGTCAAAGAACTAATTGGAAAACAGATGATGTATGAAGAGGAACTCAAAGTGAACAAAGAAGAAGATGATGAACCTAGAAGGAAGTATGTTGCCTTCAAAACTACAACCTCAAAGAATAAGGATAAGGAAAAGCTGCAAGCTATCAATGAAAGTTCAAGCTATGAAGATAGTGAGAGTGATTCTGACAGTGATGCTGAGCTGGCTCACATTGCCAGAAGATTTAATAAATTCTATAGGAAGAAGAAGTTTTTCAGAAAGTCAATCTACAAAGGTAAGTATGACAACAAAAGACATTGGAAAAAGGATTGGAAGAAACTTGATAAATCAGATGAAGTTGTCTGCTATGACTGCAAAAGGAAGGGACACATAAAAGCAGACTGTACAAAGCTGAAATACAAGAAGAAGTATGAATACAAGGATAACAAGTATAAGAAAGCCATGAAGGATACCTGGAGTGCTTCTGAGGATAGCTCTAGTGAATCTGATGTTTCTGAAACTGAACACAGAAACAAAGCAAACATGTGTTTTATGACAAACACTTCTGAGGTAACTTCAGAAACTCCTGCTTCTAATTCATACTATTCTGGAGATAATTATGAATGTTATAACATGTAAAAATATGAATTATTTGAATATTGTGATATGTTAGAAGAGACATGCCAT
Organism: Viscum album; assembly: GCA_963277665.1. NCBI lineage: Eukaryota > Viridiplantae > Streptophyta > Magnoliopsida > Santalales > Viscaceae > Viscum > Viscum album. The sequence goes on from OY728138.1 coordinate 901,702,534, forward strand.
TAGCTTAAGGATAAATACAAATCGTTAAAGAAACAGCATGCTCTCGCCACTACAGTTAGAACTGAACTCACTATTAAAAAAGAGAAAAATGCTCAACTGTTAAAGGAGAACACTGAATTGAAAAGGTCTAATGAGCAACTCAGAAAGGATTTAGAGAAATTTACCAATAGTAATGAAACTCTAACTCAAATGCTAGGAAATAAAGTTGCACCAAAATACACTACTGGAACATGCTACAAACCTGGACAGAGACAATTTACTAAGAATAGATTTATTCCTAAATCTGGACAGAATGTAGCTAACTCTGGAACTTCATATGATTCAACGAGTTATATTCATAGTTATGGATCTAATAAGGTTTATCTTTCAAAGAATCTTCATTCTACAAATTATATGAGACTCGTTAGACAAATATGGGTACCTAAAGTATTATTGGCTAACCTGTCTGGACCCAAGAAAATCTGGGAACCAAAATCATTTCCTGTTTAAATCTGTTTTGTAGGAAACCTGCTTAAAGAGCTCCTGTAAAAAGACCTGGTACTTAGACAGTGGATGTTCAAGACATATGTCAGGAGACTTCTCATGCTTTAAAATCTTAGTCAGAGTTGATGGAGGTTTTGTCACCTTTGGTGATAACTCAAAAGGAAAAATCATCATCTTAGGCCAGATTGGTAACACAGACTCAGTATTAATTTCTAAAGTTTTATTTTTTTATGAACTTAAATACAATTTGTTAAGTATTTCTCAGTTATGTGATGATGGTTTTTACGTTAAATTTGAAAATGATTCTTGCAATGTTTTCAATTCTAAAAATGTTTTAGTGTTTGCTGCTTTGAGAAATGAAAATGTTTATGTTGTTGATTTAAATTCTTTAGCTAAGCAAAATATTACCTGTTTAAATGCTTTTCATAAAGAGTCGTGTCTTTGGAACAGAAGATTAGGAAACTATAGTGTGCATTCACTTAGAAAACTGGCTAGGAAGAACTTAGTTAAAGACCTACCCAAACTTGAATTTCCAGCCGACAAAGTTTGTAATCCCTGTCAAAAGGGAAAGCAACATAAAGTTTCTTTTAAATAAAAGATAGAAGTGTCAACTTCTCAACCTATCGAGTTGGTTCACATGGATTTATTTGGACCTTCTAGAGTTTCTAGTTTAAATGGGAATCATTATGTCTATGTTCTTGTAGATTACTTTTCTAGATATACTTGGGTATATTTTCTAGCTCATAAAAGTGAAGCTTGTTCTTGCTTTATAAAATACTCCAAGTCTGTATAGAACCTTAGTGGACTTAAGATTAAAACTCTGAGAAGTAATCATGGCCGTGAGTTTGAAAATCATGAGTTCGAATCCTATTGCTCACACAATGGCTATAGTCACAATTTCTCTTCCCCTAGGACACCTCAGCAGAATGGTGTAGTAGAAAGAAGGAATAGAACCCTGCAAGAAATTGCTAGAACTATGCTTAATGAGTATGACCTACCCGTTTACTTTTGGGCTGAAGCTCTAAATACAGCTTGTTATGTTATTAATAGAGTCTTGATTAGACCTGTTCTTAAGAGGACCCCTTGTGAGTTGTGGAACCATAGGAAACTTAAGGTTAACTACTTCAATGTTTTTGGCTGCAAAGTTTTTATTCTTAATACTAAAGACAATCTTGACCAATTTGCATCCAAGAGTGATGATGGAATTTTCCTAGGTTACTCTACTTCTAGTAAAGCCTATAGAGTTTTTAATAAGAGAACCAAATGTGTGGAAGAATCTGTTCACATCAAATTTGATGAAACTGATCCACATGAACCTAAGTCCTCTCTTGAAAATATTGAAGATGACCTCTCTGTTTTGAACCTTAATGATAAAGACAGTGGACCTATAGTAAAAACGTCCAGTACTGGAAATTTTCTAGACCCTGCTTCTGTTGAACCTCAACCTGTAGATGAACCTGAAATCTCTAGCCCTACCTTTTCAAGACCAACTAGGATTCTAAAGAACCATCCTTTAGATGCTGTTGTAGGAAATCTTGATAGAGGGACACAGACTAGAGCTTCTCTCAGAAATCAGGTTGAACATCAAGCCATCTTGTCAGAGCTAGAACCTGAAAATATCAATGATGCTATCAATGATGAATTCTGGGTAATGGCTATGCAAGAGGAACTAAATAAATTTGAAAGAAACAACGTCTGGAAATTAGTAGAAATACCTAAGGACACTATTACCATAGGCAAAAAATGGGTGTTTAGAAACAATGTTGATGAATCTGGAAACATCATTAGAAACAAAGATAGGCTAGTTGCACAAGGTTACAATCAAGAATAAGGAATTGACTATGAGGAAACCTTTGCACGTGTAGATAGATTAGAAGCTATTAGGATCTTACTTGCTTATGCATCACATCTGAATTTCAAGTTATATCAAATGGATGTGAAAAGTGCTTTTTTAAATGGTTTTATTGTTGAAGATTTTTTTGTAGAACAACCACCTGGTTTTTCAAATCCTCATTTTCAAAATCATGTTTTTAAACTTTCTAAAGCTTTATATGGTTTAAAACAAGCTCCAAGAGCTTGGTATGAAAGAATTTCAAACTTTCTTATCTCACAAGGATTTTCAAAAGGAATTGGTGATCCCACTCTTTTTATAAAAATGATTTCAAAAGATGTATTAATAGTACAAATCTATGTTGATGATATCAGTTTTGGATCTTCGAAAAATTCTTTATGTACTGATTTTTCAAAGGTTATGCAAAATGAATTTGAAATGAGCTTAATGGGAGAGCTTAAGTATTTTCTTGGATTTCAAATTTTTCAAACTAATGATGGAATTATTTTAAATCAAAGTAAATATACTAAGGATTTGTTAAAATGTTTTGGTTTAGATAGTATTAAGGAAAGTGATATACCTATGAGTACCACCTGTAAATTGGATATTGATGAAACTAGTAAACCAGTTGATCAAACTAATTACAGAGGTATGATTGGGAGTTTACTTTATCTTACTACTAGTCGACCAGATATTATGTTCAGTGTATGTATGTGTACTAGATTTCAAGCTAATCCTAAAGAATCACACTTTCTTACTGTTAAAAGGAATTTTAAATATCTTAAGTATACTGCAAATTTAGGTTTGTTTTATCCAAAAGGACAATCATTTGACTTAACAAGTTATTTAGATGCTGATTTTGCTGGCTGTAAGTTAGACTGGAAGAGCACATCTGAAACATGTCACTTACTTGGATATTCCCTAGTATCATGGTGTAGTAAAAAACAGAACTCAATTGCATTATCTACTGCTGAAGCAGAATACATCCCTGCTGGTAGTTGATGTGCACATATTCTGTGGATGAAACACACACTACTGGACTATGGATTTGACATTAAACATGTTTCAATCAACTGTGATAACACTAGTGCGATTAATATCTCTAAGAACCATGTGTCTCACTCTAGAACTAAACATATTGATGTTAGACATCACTTTTTAAGAGATCACTATCAAAGAGGTGATATAACACTTGAGTTTATAGGCACTGAACATCAATTAGATGATATTTTCACTAAACCTTTATGTTCAGAAAGATTACGTTTCATTAGACACAAATTAGGAATGATAACTTATCCTTAAAACCGTTAGAGAAAGCTCACCGTTAGAGAAACCTCACCATTAGAGAAACCTCACTGTTAGAGAAACCTCACCGTTAGAGAAACCTCACCGTTAGAGAAACCTCGCCGTTAGAGAAACCTCCCTGTTAGAGAAACCTCGCCGTTAGAGAAACCTCACCGTTAGAGAAACCTCACCGTTAGAGAAACCTCACCGTTAGAGAAACCTCACCGTTAGAGAAACCTCACCGTTAGAGAAACCTCACCGTTAGAGAAACCTCACCGTTAGAAAAACCTCACCGTTAGAGAAACCTCACCGTTAGAGAAACCTCACCGTTAGAGGAACCTCGCTGTTAGAGAAACCACACCTTTAGAGAAACCTCACCATTAGAGAAACCTCACCCTTAGAGAAACCTCACCGTTAGAGAAACCTCACCTTTAGAGAAACCTCTCCTTTAGAGAAACCTCACCGTTAAGAGACTTTACCGGTACATCTCGTGCTGTTTTTAAATTCTGTAAAGCTGAGTCATCGAACCGTTATTTATTTTATTTATGATTTATGTGATTTATGAATCCTAAATGATATTAAAACTCGAACTAGACTCACTCAATCTCACTGCAAACCTGTCTTCTCGAATCCCGTAAACCTAAACCTCTCAACCTTCATAACCCTAGCCTCAATTATGCAATGTCCCGAGTTAAGAGACCACAGATGACTGATGGGAGTGATGCGCCGGCAGCGAAAAGGAAAAAGTTGCTAGTGCTGATGCTAGTGGAACTGGCAGTGGAAGTGTAGCTCATAGAAGACCAGTAAACCTGCACCTTTCGAAGCGTGAGATTTTTGTTGAAAAAGAGGTGTGTGCAGAATGGATAATGGAAAGCAAATCGTTAGTTCTTAAGGTTTTACAAGAACAAGGATGGATAGAATGCTTCGCGAACAACAATGGTCCTTACTATCCCAGATTGGTAAAACAATTTTATGATTTTGTTCGTTTTGAAAATTCTGAAGAAGAAAGCAAAATGGTTTCATATGTGAATGGTCAGGAAGTATCGTTTACTTCAGGAGAATGGGCTGAGAACCTGAGAGTTCCTCATGAGGGCAATTTTTTTTATTATTCCAAGTCTGTAACGTCGACCAGTGATGTGTTTCAATATGAAGATGCTCTGCTGGAACTCACAGGGAATGATACCCCTAGAAAGGTGATTGCTACAGAGATGGTAGGAGAAGACAAACTATTTTTTAAGTTTATTCAGCATGTTGTTAGTCTGAGAAGAGGAGACTTTTCCACTTTGAGATTCCAAGACATATATCTGTTACATTTGCTGAAGCACAGTGTGAGAATCAATCTATGTAGATTAATTATGGTTCAAGTGGAAGAGATGACTAGACCAAAGTCAAAATCAAATGCCTTGTTTTTCTCAAAACTAATTTCTGTGATGCTGAATGTGAAGGAGATAGATGGACCTCAGGATGAGCTGGTAGTGGTCAAGGATAACTTTTGTATTACAAGAACTGTCTGTAAATACATGAAGGTCAGCTGGAATCCTTGGAAGAAATCATGGGTGAATGATGAAGGAAAATTTTATGACAAGTATACTCCTATGGATCATCCTTCTAGACCAAAGGATGTGAGGGATCCTGGTCTTGGACCAGATGAACCAGAACCGGTCTACAGTGATGATGAAGCTGAGGAGGAAGAGACATCAGTAGAGGAAGGAGGAGATCCAGACTTTCCCCCTAGTCCTGTGCATCAAGTTATTTCTTATGGAGCAGTCAGCCCTCCAACAGAACTACCAAAAAGAGAAACTATCTTAAAGGACAATGATACAGGGACTACAGAAGAAGAAGAAGAAGCCTGCCAGTATGTTGTCAAGGACACCTCTGAGGAGGATGAGACAACCAAATCTGATCAAAATGTTAATGGAGAAAAAGAGGCTTATGGTGAAGCAGATGATGAAGAAAAGACTGAAAAAGTGCTCAGCTTGAGTCCTCTAATAGTCAGTACAGTCATGATATTGGCTGATCAGGAAGACATAGCAGCAGCACCTGTTAATGAGAGATTCATTAATGACTCAGAACAAGTGGCTACTGAATCTGTTGTGGTTGTAGAGGAAATTGCAGATTTACCTCAGGAAGAACAGTTGGAAAAGATACCTCAGGAGAATGTTACAAGTGAGGAGGAGAATCTTGGCTCAGTATCAGTGTTATATAACATTGAAGGTTGGACATCAGATCCCGGATATATGATTCTTGGACTTTCCTATGGAGATTCTGACGAGGAAGACCAACCCCAAAAGGAATCAGTTACCTTACCTACTGTAGCTGAACATGTAGCAACCAAGGATGACCTTAAGTCTTTAAAAGCCGAATTGATAGAAGCAATAAGAGAATCAGGGGAAGATATGAAGAAAAGTATGTTTGAAGAGATGAAAAGCGTGGATCAATCCCTTGAGTTATCCATTGGATGTAGTGTGTCCAGTCATGTGAAAGAAATGGTGGATGAACTTATGGTGTTCCACACTCAGATTGAGAGTTGGACAGGAGCTGTAGTTGCTCTTAGACAATCCATTGATTCATTGACTTCTTTGAACAGTTCTCAAACCCAAGTGCACACTAACATTCTATATATCAAAGAAGTGGTCAATCAATTTGTGGAAGTGTTTGAGGCCTTTAAGAAGTATGTCAAAGAACATCTGAACAGTCAGGATGAACTTGTTCAGAGGGTAGTTAGTAGTCTAACTCAATCTTTCAAGGAGACAGTGTCCTTCTCAATGAAACATCTTCCCTCAAATAGCTCCAGTGTGAACCTTGACCAGATCCGGACTATTATTCAGGAAGAATTGGATAAGTCCCGTCCTAGTGGTGCATCCGTTACTCAAATTCTTGCTACCACTAGGGAAGTTAGTAGTTTTTTTCGTGATCACCTGCGGGCAGCTACTGCTTCTCAAGAGGCAATCAAAAATAAGGTGGATTCTTATTTTGAAAAGGTTTATACCAAGCACCAAATGACAAACCATTTCAAGCTTTTGATGGAGAATATGAAATTACCTCCAGTTACCCAAGCCTTCAGAGAACAGGTTAGTAAGCTCAGGGAGCTTACTCCGGCCTTAGACAAATTTATTGAGAATAGAGATGATTTTGTCTCTTCTATGGAGAGAGTTGGAAGCATCATCATGGATTTCAGGAATCTCTTGCTGCCTTTCCAACATGTGGATGCTTGGCCAGTTATTGTACCACCTGACTTTCCAACATCTGCCTCTGGGAGTACTCCTCACCTGACTCCAGTTCAAGCCATCAGGAGCTTGACACCTTTGATCTGTCAGAGAGAGACAGATTACAGATCTGGTACTGTATCAGTTGCTGATCCACCAGTGGTTCTTTCGAGAATTCTCAAGCCAGCTGACTCTACCTCTGCACCCTCTGTTGATCCCAAGGGAAAAACACATGTTCAAGAGGATGATTGAGTGCTTCTAGCTTCATTTTTTATGGGATTCATTGTATTTTTGTACTTTTCTGATTTTCCCACTGTATCTTTTGGCTTATCAATCACATACTTCATTCCTCTCTTCACTATCTATTTTACTCTGTCTATTTTCTTTCCTCGTCCTTCTCTTTTCTCTCTGATACCCACTTTTTTGTTAATCACAAAGGGGGGGAAATTATTGAGAGATGTACCCAGAGAGAGAGAGAGAGAGAGATAATGTTGTTCACCTAAGGGGACAAAGGGGGGAAATCACTACATTGGAGAAGAATCCTATAGTTAAATTGATAGGGGGAGGAATATGTGAATCTTCTCAAACTAAAGAGTCTTGTTTGTGTTTTTCTTTCTCCTATGATACTATTTTATTGTTTGATATCAATTGCTGATATTTTTTTTTCTTTCTCTGATCCTATACTGTTGATATCATACTTTCATATATATTTTTCCTCTGTTATTACTTTATTTTTTTGTCATAATTTGTGATTATCAAAAATGGGGAGATTGTTGAACCCTCTGGGAATTAAGTGGCTTTATTTTGTTTTGATAATCCCAACCATTCTTTATTTATGTCTTGATTATGCTTAATACATTCCAAATATACTTTAATATATGTTGTTGATTTCATTATGCTTAAATTAAGTCTTTGGAATTATCAGATATACGTTTACTATGACTTAAATCATTCTGCCAAGTGAATGCTCAAACAGCTCTCAGCTACCGTTACAAGCTAAGCAACCGTTACAGCTCCCAGCGACTGATACAGTTAAGTCTACTGATATATTGGAGCTACCGTTATAAGAGAGCTACCGTCAGAACATAGAGCTACCGATACAATGAAGTTGACAGTTACCGCTACAGCAAAGTTGACAGCTACTGATATGCTGAAGTCCACCGTTATGCAAAGTCTACCGATAGAGAGCTACCGCTACCGATACAAGGCAGAGCCACAGCTACCGATAGAGATCTACCGCTACCAATACAAGGAAGAGCCACAGCTACCATTCCAAGTCCACAGCTACTGATGTGATCAAGTCTATAGTTACAACTACCGAGACAAGTCTACGGTTACAAATGCCTACCGATACTTAGACCTGTCGTAACACAAATCTACCGATACCAAGAGCTACCATTCCAGAGACAGAACCTGACACTGCTTTAATTTCTTAATCATTGTTTAATCTAACCAACGGTCATATCCAGTATATTTAGTATACTGAAATTTATTTAATGTGTGTTGTTGGATGTCAGGGAACCGTACCTCGTACTTGTAAAATGTAAATCATCTTTTGTTGGAAGACATGGTTTAACTAAAGGAAGGATGCTCCTACAAAAGAGAATGAATAGACGAATACATGAGATATACAAAATACAAGGTGTGCTGGAAGAACACAGAGTGTGAATGCAAAGAGACGACGGAACCTACATGACGAACTCATTACTGCATACCAGTGAAGAGCTAAGAACAAGAACATAAAACAAGAGCTTCATCGACTGTCTCTACACCTAGAAGTCAAGGAAACAGACGATACTCTATTTTCCAGACAAAAACCAGAAGAGGACTCAGAGCGAATTCTGATCAATCAAAGGAGTCCAGAACTGCATGCTAATCACAAGATCCATTTCTAAACTCAATATATTTTCTCTGGGATTTATCTTTTTAAGTTTCGAGTAGTGTGTGTTATATGCTGTATTTTACACACACACTGTCTCCTGTACTCTAACTGGAGGATTTGTAAATCCTCACTAAACTCACCTGCATTTTTTTTCCCACGGGGATAGTGGTAGAGGTCGTGTGACCTGAACAGCTGGTTGTTTTTGTGTTTCTTCCCACGAATAACTGTGGTAGAGGTCTTGGACCTGGACAGCTGGTTGTTGTTGTTATCTTCGATCCAGGGTGTGGATCATCTTTTTATAAAAGCTTTTGACAGGACTAAGTCTCAGCTTGAGACTGAACCTCTTGGTAATATTTGCTGTGCTATATCTTTCAAAGTTTTTCTTTTATTCCGCTGCTAATACTTTAAAACCAAAATTGTTTTAAAGCTACTTTGATAATTAAACTCGCATGTGTTTATATTAGTTGTAAACCAGAAAGTTAGTTTCAAAAGTTAATCAAGTCTACTTATTTGATTAACTGGGAACTAATCAATCCCTTGAGAACCTAACAGAACATTTACTTTGATATAAATTCACTATAGTTTAATTCTATATTCCTTTTGGGGGATTTTTAACTCAAAGTTTTTAAACAGAAATTTTAATTGGAACTCAATTCACCCCCCTCTTGAATATCCACTCCGACCAACAGATACTATCAGAGGATGGTCTCTGAGTTTTATATAGTCACATCCCTATTAATATCTTTCACTATAAATGATCAAACATTCTTATGGATGGAGTAGTTTCAATAATAATTAGACTACCTAAAAGTTATATTTATTGGTTCTCTCATCCTTTAAATTCTAAGGGAGAGTGTGATGTTCAATATTTTTCTTGTGTCTTCCCACCTTGGTATGATTTTTATTTTTATATCAAATAGGGTAGTAATATCATGTTTTTATATGATGTTATATCCCCCTGAGCGTAATTATTCCCCAATGATCTCATTCTTCTGGTGGTATTTTTTTCTCTGAAGTTATGGTAGAATTATCTCATTAGTGATATTTTTTTATCTTAACAAATCACAAGATCATGAGATTTGTTTTCTCTTTATGGGATATTAATTTTCACCAATGGATGGGGATAAAGATACACTATGATTATGACTTTGAGTTTTGTTATTATGAATTTTGGTGTTACAAGAATCCAAATATTATCATGTACTCCTGAAATCTATGTTTCAGGAGTTCTTGGATAATATCATGGTCAATTTCATCAACAACATCATTGTATACTCAAGGAAAAAGTTAGACCATACTGAGCACCATAGTGATATTTGGAATTCCATTGATAACATTATGTTCATGGTAGGATGACCAAGTGAAGGTATTTGAATAGGCAGCATGATTTCTTTGTCTTTTTTTTCTTATCAATGGGTTTTAGTGAATCGATTAATGTCGGGGATCATTATATCTTGGGTAGCACTGAAGAATATTGTATAGGTCCATGGTTTCTTGAGTCATGTAAGATACTATCGGAGGTTTGTATATGATTTATCTAGAGTATCTTAATATTTATATGCTTCACTATTAAATACCAATCATTCCTATGTATGGATTAGTTTCAATCATAATTAGACTACCTTAATAAGAGATTGATTAATTCTCTCGTCCATCAACTTCTAGATGAGAGTGTGACATTAAATATTGCTTTTTAGTTTTCCCACATTGGTATGATTTTTTATGTACCAAAGGGTATTAGTATCAAATTGGTCTATGAGGTTATATCCCCATGAGTGTAACTATGTCACCAATGATCTCATGCTTTTGGTGGGGGTTTTTTCTCTGATTTTATAGTAGAATTATCTCATTACTGTGCTTTTTATCTTAATTAAGCACAATATCTTGTGATTTGTGTTTTCTCAATGGGTTGTGAATTTTCAACAATGAAGGGGATTTGATTTCAACCATGATTTTGAATTTGATATATCTTACACCCCTTAGAAAAGTAATTTATTCGATAATACACTATGTAGATATGAATACGAAGGTGTTGTTTGGGAATGTGAAGATTTCTCAAGAGGTATGAAATATATTGTGGTAATGAATCATGATGCAGCAGTGGTACATGGTATAGGTTTACTATTCCATATAGCAGTCTAATATCCCTTGAAGAAGTGGGTTTCAGTATCTTGGTAGGGGAACTCATATATACAGTTTACGTGGGATCTTATCATTCGAAATAGATTCCTAGATTGTAGATCTTCAATTTTCGATCAAATCATCAATTTGAAGGATTTTATTTCAATTTATTTTATAACAGCTTTTAATTTCATGAATTATTTTAATTTGGGTGTAATTACATTTTTCATGTTGTGTTATTAATTTCAGATCTTCTATTTCTGAACCAAGTGTCTGCTTAAATGTATTTTTTAAAATTTATTTTAGTGTTTTCATTATGTATTTCATTTTTTAAATTAAAGTTTAATTATCTTTGCATGTTACATTATTTTTGGTAATTTTTTTATTAATTTTAAATATATTATAATTTTTAATATCAAAAATAATAATACATTTTTATAATTAAAATTATTTATTAATATTAATTTTTACATTAAAATTTGTGCGGATAAATATTAATATTTTTACAAATTTATTTTATATGGTTTTTTTGAATAAATATAAAAAAGATAAATTATTTTATAATAAAAATTATAGTTAAAAAATATTACATTATAATATAGAATAACATGTAATAAATTACTAAAATATAGTTTAGTGATAAATGATGTTCTAATATAATAAATATTGGTTAAATCCAGAAAAGAGATATAAATATAAATAATAATTTATCAATAATAAATAAAAAATATGATTTTAAAGTACTATAATTTATTAAATTTTGAAAAAAATTAACAAAAAAATGTATAATTGTGTGGTTTTAATTAGTGAGGATAAAACTAAAATAAATATCATTACTAATTATTAAAAATATTTTTTACCTAAAAATTATTAATACTGTTATATTTACAAACAAATAATATGTATTTCCTAAAATAATTAAAAGAATTATTTTTATTAAAACAATATATAATTAAGCGATATAAATTATCTTAATTTAATAAAAATTATAATATATTTATAAAGGAAAAAAAATATTAAAAAAGTATTATTAATAATTAAATTCATTTCAACTACCAAAGAAGTGCATAGAGAAAAAATACAAAACTACTCAAGGACTCAACTCAATGGCGCGCCATAAACACCTTGGCCCCAAACAATCCTTTCACCAACGTGGGTGAACTAAAATAATTAATAATGTATTATAAATTAATAAAACAATTAAATTACAAAAATTAATATAAAATAATAAATATTATTTAATATATTTGGGAAATAATGAAAATATATAAAAGTTAATAAAAATACAACTAAATAAAAAATTTATGTAAAGTATTAAAAAAATTTAAATTTTTTTAAATTTTTTAAAATATCCAAAATATAATAAATTTTATAATGTTAATGAAAAAAATAAATAAATGGTACTAAAATATTTATGATTTTTTTATTATTACTTTAAAATAAATAAAATAAATTTAATAAATAATAAAATTTGAAAAAATTAAATTTTCATTTAGTGAAAATAAAATGTGTAATTATTTTTTCATATTTTATATAATAAACAAATTCATTTTATTTTTTTGATAAATCTATAAACCCATGAAATAGACACCAATATTTAATACATGATCTTGATTAGGTAAATCATCACATAAATCCACTTGGTTATGGTATAAATCATTCCTATACTGAGGTTGGGGAAACATTGATATCATTTTCATCATCAAATTGAAACTTTTATTAAAAAATTATAATTATGTGTCTATTTAAGAAATGTGATCTCTATATATTTAAGACTTTTTGATAATGATGGGGTTCCTCTCTTTGTTGAACTTTACTATTTTTATAATAATTTTGGTGAGTCTGGGTTGCCTTTCCAACTCATACATAGACCTTTTTTAGTAACAAACAGAATTTAATGAAGAATAATATATCAATTTATTCATCAATATCCATCATTGTAACAAAATTTAATACTTAATGTTGGTGAACAATCATCATAGGAGAATGAAACTCAAAATTATAATTCAAATCTTGAATTGGAATCATTTCTATTTTAGGATTTTTTTTAAAAAACTACTGAGACAACCTTATATACTCAATGTAAATTATAAAAAAATTAAAGTAGTTAAAAAAGGTTATGGCTATTAAATAAAATTTTGGAATGTCAAGTAGTGGTTTTTATCAAATATTTTCTTTGGCTAAATTTTTATTGTATGCTATGAATACTATACTTGTAAACTTATTTAATAGAAATAAGTTAGTTCGAGATTTGGGTCTTTGAAATTTGAATATACATGCACGTTCAAATGAATAAATAGTATATTATGGTTAATATGAGTCATTAGTTAATTTTCCAATATATAAATAATTGATGTACAAAATTGTGAATCAAATTTCTTTCTAGTTAAACCATTAAGATAGTTTCCAATTAAACCTTAATTACATAGTCTATTTATATGTCAAAATACATCAATAATGATGACATGGAATAGATCCAGTATTTGAAGAAGTAGAAACATAAATCATACTTGCAATGGTGAATCATGGAAATATTATGATCAGGTAAATCAATAATTTTCATTAAAACCACCAAATTTATAATTAGGTTTTTTCGTGATGGTTTCTTTAAATATGGTGACTATTGTATTCGATATTCTTATTGGTCCATTTTCTAAACATTAGATAACTTACATCAGTGGATATTTAAGAATGAACCATATATCTCTTTGGTGTTATTAGTTTCAATGAATACATAGAATAATATTGATATTTTTTTAATGACATTATTTTATTAGTTAATTTTTATGTAGTGATATTGTAACTAAACATTATTGAGTTTTAGAACATAATTTTCTGTAAAATCATTATTAACGCTGATAACCTATGTTTTTTCTGAATATGATACATTATTTTTATATAATAACATGAAAAAAATCATGCTTATGCTCTAAGGGTGATAGAAAACCTTCAATTTTAACATTCCTTAGATATTTCTTTCCACATATCTTGATTATCAATCGAATGGAAATATTTTTAAAAAATTTAGAATTGAAGAAGATTGAAATATAACAATGACCACATATATTCAAGTAAAATAAATCATCTCTTTTTTAAAACCTATTACATTTAGAACAAATATAAACAAAAAATATGTGTCTTTAAGAGAGATCGTAGTTGGATAAGGTTTTTTTAGAAACTTCCCTTTTGGTCTAATCTGATGTTCTACCACGTGTTATATTTATTTCATATTTTTTAAGAACAATTTATATTACTTTTTTTAAACCATATTTTATATACTTATAAGAACTATATATTCCATAAAGAGATGGTTAGATCATAAAAAAGTTATTGGATCCCAAAACTGAGCATTTTAAAATGAAATGTCATAAAATTTAATCAATCCAAAAAGAGGTTATGCACTCCCTAAACAATGTTATCTATTATTATTTCAGTGGAGTGTATATTTGATGTTCCCTTATGTATATTTTTATAATTTATATCATATAGAAAAAATAATTATATTAACTAATAAAAAACTCTAGATTGTCTAATACATCTCTTGTTGAAAGAGATATAGATAATGATGATGAGACTCCATGGTTTATGGAAAACAGTGTCGATATTTTTTATGATATAAAAATGAATTTAAAATAATCAGGGTTGACAAAGTATAATTACATATTGAAATTTATGATTCTATGATGTAATATGAACACACTGAAACTAATGAATATGAAAATGAATATAAATAATGATGTCTCACATATCTATAGTGACAATCAAGATATATTATTTTTTGAAAAAATTATTCAAATTTTATATTTTATACCTTTATTTTTCATTATTTGTTGGAAATATCATTTTCCCTAATGTATTTTATATATATAAAGAGAGGTTTAATTAGATTATTCATAGAATTACTGAGGGTGATTTACCTAGTTATGAGCCTTATACATTATCAATTATGGGTTCTAACATGGAACCACCAACTATGATCATTCGAGGCCTTGCATAATTGATATTTTTGGAACCTATTATTATGTGGAACCAATATTGTATTTATTATCCTCCGAGGAGGATGTATTTTTTTAATATGAATTTTTTTAGTTTTAATTTAATTTAATTTTTTTTATTTATTGTTTTAATAATTATTTTTGTTTTTTATGTTTTTCACATCTAACCATTTCCCCGACTACTTTTATTTTTAGAAACTACTTTTCTACTCCCAAGGTGTCTTGGGATCTAGTTACTAATAATGTGTGTCATCACATCTATGGTAACTAAATGTTATGTAAGTAAATATTGTATTTTTTTATAAATTTATAATTTACTGTATTGTTAAATGTCTATAGGTTTTATGGTGTCCTATTATTGGTATCCTGAGATGTTACATTTGGATGGCATTAGTGGATTTCATCTATGATTATCTCTATCAGTTTTTATATTATCTTCTAAAAATATTTATGGATATAGAATCTACGAATGTATTTGATTAGACTTGTGTGTGTCATCGCCATAATTATATCCTCTCCTAGTCGTGCGAGATATTGTTTGAATACTATATATGGGATATTTTTCAGTGGATATCATCTTCCAGTTGATAAAATCGGGGGAGACATGATGTCACAAACAGATCTTGGAGTCATACATTTACTATCCAACATCAATAATTGTTAATACATATTATTTAATTAATTATATATAATTATATATAAATATATATATTTAATATTATGATAATATGATATATTTATGTTGTTTTTAGTTTATCCAGACATTATTTACCATGATGTGTATAAGAGTGTGTACACTAATAGTAGTACATGAAATATTTATGATGATAGATAGTGATGGGTTGTGCTTATTATTTAATATTCAGTTTTTAAAATTCAAAAAAAAATTATATTTTAAATTTCTATTTATATAGTTATAGGAGAAATTAGAGACATAGACTTCTCTAATGATGGATAGTTAGGAAAATATAGATGGTACATATGATTCCTTATGAAACTTATTTTTTGATGTGGTGGAGTGGTTGTGTGTGATGGTTAGTGGTATTGATAAAGGTCAACAAATCAATATTGGTTCATGATTCACTCTAATAGTTTATTATGGTACTCAAGTGAAGACATGATTTATCTTCAAAAGTGTTAGTGTGCTATCATTATCCTTTTTTATAGAGTTGGAGGAAAGTTTGTGAGCATAGTACATAATATAATGTGGCTTTCTATAGAGAGAGAAGATAAGTGATAGGAGTAGGAACTTCAATGAAAATAGTAGTAGTAGAAGACTAAATAGATATTGGATAATATATGTCTTCATATTCATGGTTAATGGATGGAGTTCCCCATAAAAATGTAATTAATTACAAACCACTCAATGATATTATTATTACGCTATTTTTTATGAGTGTTTTTACTATTATATGATTTTTTATATTATAATTAATTTCTGTTTACAAGAATCTTTTTTGAGTAAATTTTAATTTTATTTCTTATCTAGAGTTTTTTTATTTATATTTTGATAGAAAAATTATTTTATTGAAATTTAAATCCATCATAAATAATAAGTAATTTTTGTATATAATTACAATTTAAATTATAAATAGAATTTTTGATAAAATTATAAATATTTTTTATATATTATTTGTAAAATAATTTTGAATATTTTACAGATATTTTTTATAAAAAATATTTAAGAAGGGATTTATAATACATTGTAAATAGTATTTATGATGGATAAATATTTCTATCAAAAATAGTGTCAATATTTCAACATAGGATTTGGTTGTCTGACACTTTGTTTTTTGAGGGTTTGATCACGCATTCGCAATCATCATGTTGGGTCAGTACTCATATCTCAAACAGTTTTCAATGGTATTTTATTTAACATGAAATGATTGTTTCATTTTAAATGAGCGTTAGGATTATTTTTTTAATGGTAGGAGGTCATTTGATTTTCTTACCAATGGAAATTAGGATCTCACATTGTTCAAGAATATGAGAGTTTAGGCTCACCACTCATTGTTAGTGATAGTTATTTCTTATTTCGTGAATCTTTTAATGATTAAATTCATGTCTGTGAATCTTTCCCAAATCCCAATACGGGACTGACTACCTTTACATTTAGTAATCAGTTATTAGCATATTCTAATGTGAACATCTGCACATATTAGGGATATCTCATAACCATGAACATATAAATGTATTATTGCTTATTAATCATATTACATATTAGTACTCAGTGATGTTTAATTAGTGGTCATTGTGTTTTATTTCCACACAGATGGGCACATTAGACTCCATCACCATCTTGGAAGGTGGTTGGTGTTTATTGTATCATTATTGATCCAATAAAGTGGACTCTTACATATCCTTGTGAAAGGAATCACAACCCTAATTGTTTTTTTTTCCAATTATAGGGACACATCATTCCACATATAGTTGTGCAACAATGGTTGATCCATATAGTTTAATGTTATACGGTAGGGAATATAAGGTGAAATATTCCATGTAATAGTTAGTTTGGGACTTACAATTGAGTGGCCCTATCTGGTTAACATTAAAGGAAATTTTCCCATTGGTAATGGGTAGGTTTCGAAAAGAGTATCAACCAATGAAAATGGATCATGTCAAGAGTATTGCATGATGACAATGAAATTATAAGACTCATAACGAATAAAACTCTCAGGGTGGAGGGAATTATTCTATTGGTAATATGACCGGATGAGAGGATGAATCATAAGGAATATTACCCTAATAGACTTGATATAAAAATTAGTGAGATTATAATGAATATTGGGAAAGAAATAAATGATATTAAGTGTAATATTACCCAATGAGGATCTTAGTGGAAGGCTTATGGTGTTTAGTTTGAACCTTGGGGAGTAATCCTTCATATACTGTCAAATCGAGAATCAAATCACATGTAGATTGATTGACACAAGTTAAGGTCGTGTGATAAGAATATACCATGTATTATAATTTCATTTGGTAAGGATTCATAATACATAAAAGTTTTTATTACATAGAACATTATATATATTATAAATATCAATGACACCCTCTAGTTTTATGTTATGAATATTTCACTTTTAAGAAATAAATGTTATGGTTGGACCTACACCTAGAAAGAAACCCCACCACGTAGGTGTCTTCTTCATCTTTTTACAGATGAAAAATGATTATTCCACTTAGTATTAGGCTTGAACAAAAAAAAATAGGGATCCCATGAATCTTTTACGAATAGGAATACGAGACCTTGTGGTTTATATGTGTTGAATTTTAAGGTCATGTGAAAATAATGTAAATCAGTAAATTTTACTTTTTATGGTGGGGATGTCTATGTCAATAAATTCATGATAATAAATAAATTTTTGGTGATTTATCATATAAGAGATTCATTGAGATATTAATTGGTAATATAGAACATTGTTTGGTAGGTAAAATAGTTTGGGTTTACATATATAAACGATCCCAATGGTTTGGGTACCTTCCTCATCCACTTATTGATAACAAAATATGACTAGACTCTGTATTTTTCTCCAACATCAAAGAATATTACTATAAATCATGAAGAATTATAATTATAATTATCGATGTTTGTATGTTATGTTATTTAACATCTTGGGAGAAGGATTTTAACCATTCATTTTAAAGTCCTATACCGAGGATTTATGAAATGGTAATTCAGTATAAAAACAACTAACCGCAAACTCTAGGGCCATGTAAGTATTCTCAGTGCGATAAATAATAGCTTATATATCCCTAGTAAAATTTCTCAGGGAATTAGTGATTTTCATGAATGATATGGGTTTTTGGTGGAAATTATTATAGATCCTAGAAAAAACATGGCTATAGGGACATGTTATGGGCCATTACATGGAATATTATAATATAATAGACTGATTTGATGGTAAAATCATGAGGGAATTATAATCTTAATGGATAATACATCCATGTGAAAATATGGGATAATGATATATAATATGAGGGAGTTTTGATATTGGGTATTAGGTATTATCCTCACAACGGAATCCTAAATATCTTATTCCCAGTAGGAATCATAGTCATCATAGTTCTAAGATATTGGAAAATAAATTTGTAAGATTATTTTGTAACAATATTATGAATTAAGGGACTTTCTCATTTATATAATAATTAGGTCGATTATAGTTAGTCAATTTCATGAAGATGATTTTTAACTATGGTCATTTAAAAGAAGATGGGTCGTGTGGTCGCATAATGGCGGATGGGTCATTTGGTCGCGTACTTGGTAATATATTTGGTGAACACAAAACTAATATTTTTTCATATGATTTCATGTCTTGGTCTTGACAAAAAAATTGTGGAATTTATAAATTTCAACACCTTTTCTAAGTTACTATACTTTAATGTTACTCACCTAAAGTCGTGCAACACTTAATAACTCTCCTTTCATAAATTTAGTTCTATATTATATGTGCATCACATTTTTATCATTTGTATTTCCTAAATAAGAAGAATGGATTTTATATAAATTAGATTACAATATATATATATGTCACTTCATAAAGTTGGAAAACTAGGTACATGGTCTTGAGGCATTGAAAAATACCTCCATAATCCAATATCTTCTTGCGTGTTTCACATGAATAAGGACACCTGATGTTTCTGGTGTATCTAGTGAATCACATAATAAAGAGTGACCACAAAAGTATTTTAACATGGATAGCCTCTCCCAACCCAGTCAAATGATCCCATAGGTATCAATATGTCATGTATCTCTAGGGGTGTTTCATGATGAATAGTTAATGTGAGAAGGTTTTCTCGTAGACAAACTTCTCAAATTTGATCACATGATGATTTGGGATCAAGAGGTCACATAACTTTATGTAATATCATGATCAAAATAGAATATTGGTGGGTTATATCATGGAAATATGTGGGCAAGATTGGTCACATGAATAAACTAGAAAAAATTCATGAAACTAGAGAACTACATGATGTGTTAAAGGTTACAGGATTGTGAAGAGAAGTCATATGACCACCAATATATCATGTGATCTAGGCATAATGTATGTTTTCCATTCTAAAGTCCTTTTTACCAAATTAGTTATTTTAGTATTGGTTATATTAACCACCTCTTCTTATTAACATTCATTTTTACTCACATCAATAAATCCCTCCTATCCAACTAAAGAGAAGCCCATATGAAAAAGGAAGGTCTTGATTCTGAGGAAGTGGATACTTACCTGAGGGCCCTTAGAATTATTTATATGCTTTTGTCTTAAATGAGTATTATATAATTCCCCGAACTACCATTATAAATATTTGATTATGTCATTGCATCCTTACCTGATTCACTCTTTATAATTATTTAATTATATGCTAAGATTTATGAATTCATGTGATCTCTTAGCATAATCCCAAACGTGTAAATTAATCATGTGATCTTATAATTTATCTATCATCATGTGAATGAAACATTTAACTACAGTCAAATGACTGCTTTGAAAATCCAATATTGTGTGACCAAAAATAGAAATTCACTTATCCATTTCATGGATTTATGCTTACTATTTTTGTTCTTATGATCATATGATTTACTTCTAGCAATGTGATCATATGATTTCTGTACGATCATGTTATCTTCTGATAATGTAATGATTATGTGATTAGGTGACCCTGTTATGGTCATGAAATCATGCGACATCATATAATTCATGTGATTCCACTGGATTTTTTCACATTTTAATTCAAATTATGCCAACTATTCTCTATTTATGATGAATCTTATTTTATGATGAAGATACAGTTCAGAAATGAATATAAAGAGGTTGTGTCTCATCAAAATTTCATTGTTAATAGTGTGGAATATAACTAAATTTTGGATTTTCAATTTTCTCAGTATCTTCTTATGAGATTAATGAGGTTGGACCATTATGAGTACTTGTTGTCTGACTAAGTACATCTTTGTTTGTTTTTTCTTCAGAATGACACTGTAATCTCACCATCTTAGGAAAGGTATCTTACCTATTTATTGGATCATTAAGACTCACAACACATTTAAAGTTAATATTTCATATGTGTTTCATTTCATTTCAAAGAGTACCACTCTTTGAAATATGAATTAAGGCCTTCAATGATGGATTTAAAAGGGATATGGAATGATTCTGTGTCCAACACTAATTTCTATAGGTAGATAATTTATAAATATGTATCAAATCAAAAAAATGGTTAGTCCTCCATCTGTGACCACCCATCATATGGGAGATTTAAAATGGATTGGGGATGGAACTTCTTAGTGGAGTGCACTAGAAAAAAAATTCTATCAGATTAAAGAGAATAGGATTGCATAAGTCAACATAGGTTTCACAACCCTTTTCTATTTCAGTAAAAAGTTCCTATGAGGGACCGAATCATCCAATGGTGTTGGAATAAAAAAAATTCCATCTGATGCATGGGGAAGTTGTGGTAATTCATTGGCCATTAAGAGGATCAATGGTTCACATATCCCTGGAGAAAAGTGTAAAGAATTTATCCCTCTCTTCATTATTTGGTATGATGATGAACGAACTCATACAATGATAATGGAGCTCATAATATTAACCAAACAAGTCCTTTAAGAGAATATATATCCAGGATAATACATCTTGTTCAACAATTTGGCCACAATAATTTTTAAGAAGGCTTGGAATGAACCACTAGAGAAGAAACCCATGGGTTTCCCATCTCTTGAATCTCTTGGGGTAAAGGGTGCTTATTTTCTTATGATCTAAGAGGGATAATTAAACCTTTGGGGATGGATAGTTAGTTTCTAGTATGACTAATTTTTTAACTTGGTTGGATTCTTAGTGATCTTCCCCAGTTATTATTAGTTCCTTTTATGTATAAAAGGTGAGGAATGGGCGTCCACATTTATGAAAGTGGAGGATATGGAAAGTGGAAAGTGGATATGATTTTCTATTTCAATAATGGGAGGATAGTTCATTACATTCACCATATTTATAACTTAAGGCCACATACATGATTCCAGGTCACTTCCAAGTGTTATAGGGGTTTTTAGGATATCAAATATTAATTAATGGGTTTATTAACACTCATTCTATTCTTGATTCAAGGTTCAAACCATTCTATCAAAGAATCAGTGAGTTCAATACCCTTACATTGAAGAATTATAATATTATGAATAAGTTAAACTAGCATGATCAATTCATATTAATTACATATAATGTTCCAACAAACACCATCATTAAAAACAAAAAAAGTTATATCCTGATGTTTAATCATAGACAATATAAAATCATGGTAAACAACTAGATTCTAATAGACCAACGACACTGGAGATTCCATAGAATCAAACTATGATCTTTAAGGGAACTCCTTCATAAATTGAAGAACCAAAATATGTTTCAATATTGTGTGGATTTTCCCTGAGGTATTTTCAATTTATAGTAGTACTTACTCCTATTTTAAGATCATTTCTCATCATATGTTAGTATTTGGATACATAGAGATGAAATATGTGTGTCGTTGAGGCCTGGAATTTTATCATTATAACTGATAAAGAGAAAAAAGGGTTTTAGAAGTGTAGCTTTTCATGAGAGCATCTCATATAAGATAAATAATATTGAATATGAGGCACTCCTTTGGTATCATAATGACGTGATACACTTTTCTAAGGGGAAGGTGTATTATATTCCCTATGAACTGAATAAAATAATAATTCTTCGTATAATGGAAGATAATGACAACAGGGGGGAATGAAAATTTCATGAGAATATGTGAGATAACCTTTATTCTTACCCACATGTACAATGAATTTATTTAATCCCAAATTATCTTTCCTATAGAAATTGTAAGTGGTCAGATAGATTGGGTCACCTCTCATTTCTTTAATATACACTCCCATGGGAATGATAGATTACACTAGTGCACATTATAATAGGGTAGCAGATGATCTAGGATAACCTTGTCAAATATAGATCATGGAAGAGATACTTTCTGATCAAGAAGAAATACCTCCCATACCTCCATCAATTCCACCACCGGTAACTTATTCATTGGTTCTACCTAATTTTATTCCCTCATAAAATAGAAATAAGAGAAATCTAATGTGGTGGATGATGAAGCGTCCTTTTTCATTGTTAATAAGTAAGTGTTCTATTTTCTAACTATGTTCTTGAATTGCTCTAGTATGCTTTCTTAACTTGCTTAATTATATTAATTTTCATCATGTCCCTCTGCGAAATTAGATATCCGCAGCTGATAATGATACACATTTCATCCCTCTTGTGGAACCCCCAAATCAAGATGGGGTATGTGTAAGGGTGGAAGAGACTAGGCCCAAAACAGTATTGGAGCTGGTGTAAAACTATAATGTACTATACCTTGTTCTCTCTACTCTGGCATGAGAGAGTTCACTCTTTTAGAATCCTAAACAATACATTTATTCCACCACTGATCTCACTAGGATGGAGGCATCATTGGGTGAGGGAAAGTATTTCCTATAAAACATTTTATACCCTCAATGAGATTTCATAAAGTGTTCCCTCTATAAATATTTAAATACATTCTCGATGATTCCCTAGAATTATCCCTAAGCACATTACTTTAGATGGAGGGAGAATTTAGGAAATTCAAGGATGGTTACCTCAGGAGGATATTTCTATTTCCCCTTCAATGTAGGTTTAGTTTACAAGAGTAGGAATTTTTTTAGATGATTAATGTATATTATAAGTGGTTAATAGAGCTTCCTATTTTTTCAAAATACTTTTCTTCTTTGGACAAACAATATTTGTGTGCATAATTTTAGAAGATCCACCTCAATGATTATAGATCATAGATCCTTCTACTTTAGGATCTCACCCAATGGAACTAGTTTAGGTCCAATCTAGTTTTTCATTAATCCCATCATGAGATGTGAGATTGAATATCTTTCTCAATGAATTGGTTTAAGAATAAATCATTATTCCCAGGATGGTCCTAGGTCAAGGATATGAATACTAATAAATTCAATAACAACTCATGAAACAACAGTGGAATGAAATCAAATCCTTAATCACAAAGGTCCCTTTCATAGAACAAAGGGATCGATTAATAAACCTCTAATACATGTTCAAAAACCTTGAATATGGTGTCTTTTACAATTGATCACCCCATTCTAGGGTGAAGGAGTTGGTCACTATTAGAGTCTGAAGAGGGCCCATGAAATAAGAGTTTCTATGGAAGATTCATTAGATTTGAGCATACAACATCATAATGAGGCCGTTATCAAAACAATACATCATGCGATGGACATATGGACACAAAAAAACATGGTTAGTGTTGGGATAGATAAAACTTGAAGTAATCAACAGGATTTTCAATCCTAAATTACATTATTATTGCAACTTATAAGATAGATACATAATAGATAAATCACTTTGATAAGACAAAAAGGCCAAAATATATGTCATTAACAGACTGTAGGTATTATGAGTGACTGTGGAGGAGGAAAATGAAATGGAAGATAAATTGTTCCAGTACATAATCACTCTATGATATAAGATAATAGAGGTAGAGTATTATTCTAATCACCTTCTATCAGTGTTTATAATTTTAGGTTCCAATTTATTAGGTACATAATGGGAGGGACTCTAAGAGGTAGAAGTTCCTCCACATTATCAACCATCATTGAATAAAAAAATTAATATTCCATGTGATTCTGCAATTTTATTTAATTCACAACATCTTGATGACTCATTATCATATAAATCACCAAGATGGGTTAATCATGTGCCAACACTAAATTTTATCAATAGAAATTATCTTCTTAAAATTATTTCATATAGTATAATCACAAAAATCATATTTATAAGACAAAAAAAACATTATAAATAATTAATTAATGAAATAAATGGCATTTATAGATGTAAAATAACATATACCAAAGGAATAGTAACTTGACCTTTGGAATAGTAACATGACCATTATAAATAGTAAACTAGAAAATTTAATAGTAACCTCACCAATGAAATTATAAATAAAATTTATTCATCTTATAAGTGAAAATATTATATAATTATATCATAGTATCATTGAATAAATATTTTAAACATTATTAATTAAGGGTTTGTATTTTTTTTAAGTCATACATATTTAATTAAAAAAAATTAACTAATTTAATAATATCAAGAAAATATTACTTTGACAAAATGCATTCCTAAATTATTATTTTTATTTCTTATTATTTTAAGATAATTTTATAAGAAATTTGTTGGTTTTTCAAAGTGATATAAATTCAATATTAATTTTAAATTCTATTTTTTTTTAGAATTAATGAATATATAATTAAAAATTAAATTTCTCATATTTAGAAAATTATTTTTATAAAATGGAGTTCATTTCTAAATTATACTCATTAGTAAATGGTTATGGTGAATTTTTGAAATATTTAGGA
Organism: Viscum album; assembly: GCA_963277665.1. Classification (NCBI taxonomy): domain Eukaryota; kingdom Viridiplantae; phylum Streptophyta; class Magnoliopsida; order Santalales; family Viscaceae; genus Viscum; species Viscum album. The sequence continues at coordinate 901,727,744 of OY728138.1, forward strand.
TATAATTGAAGATTTGGTTAAAAGTAAAATACTGTAATTTATGGTATATATACATTATAAGTTAAAGACATTTTTCATTGAGTATTGTATGGAGTAAGAATAATTGGTTAAAACTCACATGGTTTCATTACTATATTTAATATCAATAATCGACATTATTGATTGTATTTAGAAAAATAATAAACTAATGAATTATATAATGGGAAAACACACCTCTCCTCCAATATAAATACCACCACTCACCAACTCTTCTCTTCAAACCCCTCAGGCTTGTGCCTTGTATATATTATTCTAAAATATACTCCCAATCCCCTATACCATGTTGTTGAAATTTTGGTCTTAAAAAAAATACCGAAACCAATTCTTTAAGGAGGTTCTCAAGAAGAAGGAATCAAGACGTAAAACCCTCTTCCTTTTCTTTTAATTTATTTCCAATTTCCTCTATTTGATTTTTCTATCCTCAACATACCCATGTCCATGTGGAATGAAAACTCATGTATCTTATATTTAATTTAATTTTATCACGTTTATGGAATAAATATTCATCAAATCCATTCTCCTCTCTTTTTTATTTTACAAATGAAAACATTATTTGTGAGGTGTTGAGTTACCAGCATTGTGGACGATGTTACTTCATCATTCAATTTCATCTTCAAGGATGGTAATGAAACCATTTTTATAGTTGAACCAGATTATAATATATTTAATATATCTTAATTAATATACTTGAAAAAAAATAGGCATGGTTTTTATTTGTAAAACAAAATGTGTTCATTGTGATAGAAAAATTACCAAAATAAACCCAAACAATTACCAATAACTATTTATCTAATGGTTCATCTTAATGTCTGAAACAATATGATATATAAGTCCAATTTTAGTTATGAAACATAATTAATAACATATATCTTCAATTCTGGATAATTTCCCCTTCATTACCTGACCTTTCATACAATTATACAATTAAACTAATCACGAAAACCAAGGAAACCAACGCTACAAAATGTTGAAATTGAACCTCTTAAACCATAGAATTAGCCATAATTGAACTTAATAAAGTTATAATAAATAAAATATCTATATAAGGTATTCTATAATTATTAATAAATTAATATAATTTGATTATCAAGAAAATTATGATCAAGTAAAGAACACATTCATACATAAGGTAAGGGATTGTACCTGAACCTCCATTGTTTTGTCAGGTTATTATTGCTCTCTTTTTACCCAAATGAAGTTCTATTTTATTTTTTTTACATCTGAAAAATTATATTCATATGTTCCAAACTCATTTATCAGGAACCTTTCATCCTTATTTTTAAGAGATATACGTGTTTTTAAAACGATCCCTACTCAGTTCTTCCAGATAAGCAAGCTCGATTTTCGAGAACATCCTGAATTCATAAAAAGTATCAACTGCACTATATAATAAATTTTGAGCCTCCATTATCTTTATAAAATTACTTATTTATTATTAAACATTTATTGGTTCGATTATGGTTTTATATAAAATATTATTCCATTTTATTCTTTAAATTATCATTAATATTTTACGTAAACTGCACTAAAATGTTTTAATTGGAACGTTTCTTAAATACTATTTTTAAATGTTACAGCTTCAATTTGAAATCACTAATCCTGATCTATGCTGATTTTATTTTGTTAATGTTTGTTTATGATTTAATTCCATCATTTTAGGGATACTTGTATGATACACCCATTTATTTTGATTTATGATAAGATCACGATGCCCAATTATTTCCTTGGTAACCCTTATATTTATGTTGGATTTATTATATTTGATTCTTTAGGTTGAAAAAATATTCATGAACACGATACTATGGTAATTCTGAGATAGTTCTCCAATGAATTTAGTAATTTTTAGTCTCATGAGAATTTATGTGCAATGGTCTTGGCGGATAGCCTAGACTCGTTCTCCACGTGCAACGATATTTGTGGTTTTCCTTGACCTGTGATTCTCTTTGTACAAAAAGCCTTGAATTCTGCTAAATCCATGCTTTAATTTGTTGAAACGTTACTACCATTCCATGATTATATGATCTCATGTTCTATATTTTATTATCTATTCATTCTTATATCTTTATTGTATGCCTTCAAAACTGTATGTTAATAGTTTTCTTATGTTTATTTATATACTAGGATTATAGATCATAAATAAGTTCATGTTATCCCTATGTTATCCTATACAGATGTAAGGTCTCAATGTATGTTAGGAACTCATAATGAATTATAAATAATTAATTAATTTTCTATCCCATTTTTTCAGTTTTATATACCTAGTTATTCAATGAAACAAGACTTTGTAATCTTTGGCTTCTAATTTGATAGTTAATTATGTTTACAATCATTTATTGATATGTGTTAAAGGATTGGGAGACTATCATTGGTATCATAGGATGGTTTATTCATTTTTGGATATTATTAATAGAAAACTTTAGTAAGAACCTTAGGGATAAGACAGTGTCTATGAAATCATCCCTAACTTTTAATACGTATAGAGTAAGTGGTTTATCATGAAAATACTTCCATGTTTGGATACTACATGTGGATGGGGTTTTAGAACTGATATACCTAGGAGTAAATAATCCTACATTATGTTCCAGGCACGATACAGGTTAACATGGTACACAGAAACATGCCTTACTGTGCACTTGGTTTGAAACTCCATGTAAATATGCTTTGGTAAAATCATAATCTCATTAAAAACCATTATTAAGGAAACAAAGAAAATTACTATAAGATTATATTTTTTTAAATAGGTCAGGGATAACTTAGTTTTAAACCTAGTTAATCACAATTTAGGATATAATTTTCTTTTAAGACTTTATCCATTTATGTATAAAGTTTTCTTTTTATGCTTATTAACTAAGTATTCAGACCCCATAATTGCACTTTCATTTTCTTAGTTAATGGAGGGAAATAAAAGAACACATTAAAACAATCAATGTGATATGAAATATGATTATTTCCCTTATGATATGTCAAATATGATGGTAACTTGTGCTCAAAACATTATGATAGTACTTTCTCTGTAGGATCAAGTTATGAATAATAACTTGAATCGTGTGGAATACCCTCCTCCAAAAATAAAATCAAGTTGTTGTCAATTTATTATTATGGAAAATGCTTTTCATGTTTAGTGGATCTTCTAATCACCTCCTCATAAAATAGTAGAATAAATCCATTGAAATGATATTCTCAATCCTCTAGTTCACAGAAAAAAAAAATTATTTTTTGTCGGTCTATCGTTTTGATGGAGAAGATGATCAGTGGTAAATACTGATCAATAATAATAAGTCCATAGAGAAAATTGATTATATGGATTGGGAGGAATTAAATAAAATTATTTTAATAAATATTTTCCCCAACTCCTCCATCTCAAGATGGAAAAAGGGTTTCTAAAACAAAACTAGCAGGATGATGGGTTTATTTGGGCATTTTAAGAAAACATTACAAGGCATGCAAGATCTGCCATCATCTTTTTCATAAACATTGAATATAAGGTCCGTATCTTATTTAGTGGAAAAATGTTGAGTCTATGAAAGGTATTTGTGATTCAATACTTCAATAGTTCTGAGGATACTATTCATTGTGACCTCAAGGTTGAAATGGATATCGGAGACTCTCAGTGGTGTCATGGGCCCATTGAAAAAAAGATGAAAATGGGTTCTAATGTGGGTGGATCCGCAAATAAATCCAATGATGGAAGGAAGACCAAATATACCACATTTCAAAATTATGGGAAGAATCATCCTGGAAGGTTTCTTATGGGAATTAATAAATGCATAAAATGTGGAAGAATGGGGAATATGGATAAGAAGTTATGAAGGGATAGGAATAATTCCACTATTGAGAAGTAATAAAGGAAGGTTCAAGTTAGCACTCATCATGTAGTGGAGTTCTTAAACTGCAAGGAACGTGGTAATTTTAAAACCATTTCCCTAAGACCAATTTTGTTAGAGTAAATCATCAACAACCTCCAAGAAAATAAGAAAAGGTAATATTCTATCACTACTACTAAGGTGGAGACAAACATTGATGTGGTGATAGGTATACTGGTTATTCAATCCAAAATAGTGAATGTGGAATTTAATTCTGGTTTTATTCATTCTTTCATATATTTAATGATTTAGTAGAACTATTCGATCACCAATTCAAAATATGGAGGTGGAGTAATTTGTGAGAAGAGATAATGGGGAACTTCTTGCATCCAAAGTTGAAAACTAATCCTTGGTTAATGTTTGTCAATTTAACTTCCCAAAAAATATTTTCTTACTTCATTTGGTACAGATTGATTCTATTTTGGGTATGGATTGTTTGTATTTAAACAAATACAACATCAACTATTGGGATATGTAGATCAGTCTTCACATCCCAAAGCATCGTCCAATTATTTACAAGTGTTAGGGGAAAAATGAATATCCATCAGAATAATTGTCTCATGTGTGGATATTAATGCATTATGAGAAAGAATATCTTGCGTAATTGATTGTGATAAATGAGATGGTCATGCTTGAAGATATACCCATCGTGAGGGATTACACTAATTTATTCCCTGAAGAATTGGTTGGTCTTCCTTTGGAATGAGAGGTTGTGTACTCCATTCAACCTATTCTTGTATTTATACCAATGTATAATACGCCTTATAAAATAGACATTGTTTAGATAGAATAAGTAAATAAGAAGAGATGGGAGAATCAAGATATGGTTTTTTCATGCCTTAGTGCTTCCCCTTGGGGTTCACTAGCCATCTTTGTTAAAAAGAAGGATTGATCATTGTTATTATGAATTGATTATAATGAGCTCAAAAAGGTTATGATAAAGAACATGTATAACTAGCCTCATATAGATGATTTGTTCGATCAACTGCATGGGTCTAGTTATTTATCTACAGTGGAGCTTCAGCTAGGACATCACCAATTAGAGGTGAGTAAAGAAGATATTCCCAAAACCGCCTTTCAAAAAAGGATTCAACACTAAGAGTTCATATTTATTCCCTTTAAACTCACTAATTATTTAGAAATTGTCATGTATTTAAGGAATAGATTCTTTAGGGATTACAATGAAAAATTTGGGGTAGTCTTTTTCGAGGATATTCTGATATTATCCAAGAGCAAGGAGGACCATGTGAAGCAATTGAATACTATTTTGCAGACATTGAGAAAGGCGAAACTCTATGAAAAGTATAATAAATATGAGTTCTAGATGGAGGAAGTATCATTCTTGTGGCACTTTATCAAAAAAAAAGAATATTTATTGACCCTTCCCTGATAAAAGTTATCGAATAGTGGCCCATGACAACTTCTTCAACAGAGATCCATAATTTCTATGGCCTATCTAGGTATTAATGTTGTTTTTCAAAGAACGTCTCATGATTTTCAAACCCAAAAACAATGCTGAAATAGAAGGGAGTGATGTTTTTCTAGACTCAATAATTTTAGGAAAGCTTTAATGAGCTTCAAAGGTGGCGTATCACTGTGTCAGTACTCACACTCCCAATAAGTGGAGAACTCTTTGCGGTATTCAGTGATTAATCAATGAAAGGATTTGGATGTGTAATGAATTAAAAGGATAAAGTGATAGCCTACACCTCAAGGTATTTGAAAATTCATGAGAAAAATAATTCCTTGCATGATCTAGTGTTGGAAATTATAATATTTATGTTGGAAATATAGATTCATTATCTTTATGGGGAGAAGTTTGAGATATATAATTATCACAAGAGCCTCAAATATATATTCCCATATAAATAGCATTATATTAACTAGTGAAGATGGTTAAATCTCATCAATTCTTATAAAATCTCAATCCACTACCATCCTATTAAGGAAAATAAGGTGGAAAATGTTCTATGTATAAATAATCCTACAACTTCATCAATGATGAAAATTGAGAATGATACAATCTTCTTAGAATTACAAACTATGTATATGGGAATAATTAATATTGGAACATCTCTAATTCTTTCTCAAATGATTACTGAAATATACCTTATATAGAAAAAAAGTACGCTCAAACAAATTATTGGGAAATTCTGAAAAAGTTGGAAGCTATCAGGATTGGGAAACCAGAGATAAATAAATATATTTAGAATGATGCACATAGCTAAACCTTAAATATTGAATTAGATAACACAAAGTTATATCAAGATCTCTAAAAGGATTAGTGGTGGGACAATATGAAAAAGGAAATCAATGTATATACATCAAAGTTATTAGTCTATCAGCTAGTGAAGACTAAAAAGAAAAAAGTATAAAGGCATGATACAACCATTATCCATACCAACATGGATGGGGAAGAACATAACTATGTACATTGTCATCGTACATCAAAATAAATCAAGAGGAAACAATTCTATATGGGTTATTATGGTTCGTCCTACAAAGACTGCTTACTTTATTACAATTTGAGGGGAGTTCTCCCAGGATTAACATGCATGGATATATATCAATGAAGTGTTATGGTGCGTACAGTACCATTATCGATTGTGTTTGGTCAAGATTTGAGATTCACCTCAAAGATTTGGAAATGTATTTAACATTATCTAAGCACTGATCTGAACATCAGTACGACCAGTCATCCTCAAACTGATGGCCAATCTGAGTGAACTATTCAGAAACTATAAGACTTTTTTAGAGTGTGTTTTATAGTCTCCAAAAAAGGATCGGACCACATTTTCCTCTATTTGATCTCTATTACAACAATAGTTTCCCATTTAACATCTTAATGGGTCCATATGAATCAATTTAAGGGAAAAGTTTTGGACACTGGAATGCTGGGATGGATTCAGTGAAGGTAAGATGTTAGGACATGAAATGGTCAAATAAATGGTGGAGAAGGTGATAACCATTCAACTACACATCAAGTCAACCCAAAGTTGATAAAAGATTTATGAAGACAATTGTCGATAAGACCTTGAGTGTAACAGCCCAAGATTTTATAAAAAAATATTCTTTCTAATTTTATTAATGTCTTGTGTTGTACGCTACACCAAAAGGAGCTTGCACAACACGCATCCTTGACATGCCTTGCATTATACGCAATCGCGACCTTCCTCGATAGCGTGTGTAGTACGCAATACTGAGTTTCACGAAACAACAATATGCTATTAAAATATTATTAAAACTAGTCGTTATGAATAGTAATAACCACTTTTTAAATTTTAGAAATTTTATCTCTCAAAATGGACTTCATTTTTGGATTCGGAGTATCGAATTTAGCCTAAGGTGAAATTTTGGTACATTTCGGATAACTTTCATATTCTGATGAATAGTGAAAATTGCTAAATTTTAATTAAAAACAAATTTTTTAATCGAAATAATTAATATTGATAAATTATTAATTTGAGTGGTTTTAAAGTGTATTTAGAATATATTTTTACAATTTAATAAAATGTTGGTCATTGGATGTAATTTCACATTTAAACCAGACATAATCAAGTGTCAATCTTTTGATAGATATTGTTTCTTAAAAACACGCTATTTGTTTTAACAGCGGGATTTAATTATAAAATTAATTAATTCAAATTCTATGATATGATTTTGGTAAAATAGACTTCATTTTTGAATTCGGAATATGAAATATTGCTTAGGATGAAATTTTGGCATTGTTCTGAAAAACATCAATTTTTGATGAATAGTGAAACTACTAAGTGGTAGTTAAAAAAAATTAATTTCTTCATAAATCTCAATTTTACCGCTTCTGTGAATGGAATTTCAAAAATCCGAGAGACACGGTTGATGTCAGTAAGTAAAATGTGGTTCAATAAGATGAAAATAATTTTTGGTGAATAGTAACTTTTTACTTTTTTTTACCACGGTTAATAGTAAATAGGGTAACTAAGGGTAAATATGATATTAATATTACCCTAAAACATGTCCTAATTCTATTGGATAAGTTTAATTCGACCAAAAACAACCTTATGAATAAAATATGACCATTTAGGCCCACTTGGATTAGATTAGGACATTTATTATTATTTAATTCAAAGAAGAGTTAAAAGAGTTAAAATCAAAGTTTATTTACTAAAACATTTTTAATATAGGGTTATACATAAGATAAATTAGACTATAAATATTAATTAGAAAGATAAAACGATTTCCCACATAATGGTATTTTATTTGTAATTTTTAGACATCAAATAAGTTAATTTATTTATGACACAAAGATGATGCAGTAATTATCTTATTTATGAAAAATTGACATAATTGATGTTATAAACACCAAAATAAATGTAATTTTAGAATTTTTATGAATTCCACTAATTTTCTAGGTTACTATGATATATTAGTGTTGATTTAATCAACTTTTTTGGAACATATAATTCTGTTATGACTTTCACAAAAATCATATATCAAATAGTGTCAAAATTGACACAAAATAGTTTTTAAATCAAATATTATATTATTAATTGTTATTTTATTCCACAAAATCTAAGGTTCTGCCAAATGACTTAGATAAGGATATATATATTAATAATAAAAAATTTGGGGTTCTTTTGGCATGTTATAGTAAGTTTATTAACTATATAGTGAAAGAAAACAAAAAGACACGGTAAAAGTTAAATTATTTAACTTAGAGTTAAATCTAATTGATAAGGTTAAAATAATACCCTAAACTTGTCTAAATTCTATTGGATGAGAGGATTTCGACCCATCCCCACCTTATCCTCGAAATAAATCAATTTGGAGCTAATTAAAACCGAACTTGACTTTATAATAAAATAATATTGTGAGATATTCCTAAGGTGCCCCTCTCCTCCCTTATAAAAGGACACCTCCTCCCCCTTCCTCCTCACACCAATTTGAGCACTCAAGCTCGGCCAACCTCTGCAAAAATCTCTTCTCCACTTCCCTAGAATAATCCTAGAGGTCCTGGGCTTCTTCAAAGACCAATCATAGTTCCCTAAGTGGAGGATTCAAAGAAGCGTTCCAAAGAAGAGGTAATATCCATTACCGATCTTTTCAATTTCTTTCTTCTTCAACTTCATCTTCTTTAGTTGTTTCATAAAAAAGTAATAACATAAGTATCACTAATATACTGATATGTTATTTTAAGTATTAAACAACCCTATTTCACCATCTATCCATCCTACGGAAAAAGAAATCACCACGCGTGCGTACGTACGGAATACCGTCTCCACGACGCGATGAGATTCATTCTCCATGTTAACCATTTAAGAATGATTATAAAGTATATATAAAAAATAATAATGAAATATATGACATTATAAAGCTACTGGATATATGTATATATATGTATATGTATGTCATCTACTTACTTCCATTCAAGACAATAAGGAAAGGAAAACAGCGTTCATGCGTACGTACGGACTACCGTCTCCATGAACGGTGTTTTTCATTTCATTTATCTATATTATATATATATATATATACTGAATATATATTATATATAAATCATATTTTATATTCTGGAAGTAAGTAAATCATGATATAAGTAATAATAATGTCAAGAAGAACAAGTCAAAACACCTACGATAAATGAAACGATTTTACCCAAAACGCTTCTTTAACATGGAATTTACAAAAGAACGGGTAATATAATGTCATAAGTGAACCATATATGATATCATAACAATGAATATGATTCTGGAATAAGTCAATAACATGATTTAAATAATTATAAAGGAGGTTCGGACACTTACAAAGCAAGTCGGACATAAGGTAAGGGAAATATCACAATCTCCTTTTTATCCGAGATTGTTTATTCGTAAGTATTTACTGGGGTGTATTTTATCATCCACATCCATGTTTACTCAATATGTAATATTATTTCCATCCACCTAAAATTGTTTAAATCCATTTTTACCCTTCGGTGAGTTTTTAGTAATACGTATGAAAGGAATCTTTTGTCGTTTTTCGTACGAGGTACTTTTTGACTTTTCCGACAAAAGTGCGAAGAATGTTTTTTTAACTTATATGGCACGAACGGATTTCTACTGTTTTATAAAGCCTTATTTTCATGAAGCTTACTCTAAAAGATTTCATGACTATTTTCAATAAAATCTCTTTCTTTTAAAATTGCATGATGTTTTGTGAAAAGAAATTGATTTTGAAGAAGAAAGGATATTTTCCTCAAGAATTCAATTCAAGTGTTTTATCAAAATTATTTTCCATCTAAGATAATAAAGGGTTCTGTTTCTATCCATATTTTTACATTGATTTGACTATTTTGTGATGGAATTATGTTTATGAATTCCTTTGTCTTATATGAATTGATTTATGATGTCATGATGTTTCAAGAATCCCATTTTTGTTACATGTGTTATGCGATGATGTATGTTTTATGATTATGTGGCACACATAAGAAAGGATTCATTATAAGATGGGTGGGACCTATATCTCCCTCCAATGCATTGGGTAATGATTTTATATCTCATGAGATAGACAGGGCTGGAACGGTAGGTTATACCGGTTCAGTGAAACAGGACTGAAACGAGGGTTACTCGATTCAGAAAGGGACTTTGTCCACTAAGATAGTCTTGGCAATGAGTCTTGACTAACAATAAATGATTCTCTATGATTATGTGTGTATGCCACAAAGATTAATGTTTTATTTTATGATTATTGGGATTTCATTTCACTACTATGATTTATCCCATGTTATGAAATTATACTCTCTTTTGCAGGTTAAGATTTCCAAAATGTTATGTTCTTATGAATACGATGTGATTGATTTTTCTTTTGTTTACCCTTACTGAGCATTTGAGATCACCCTTTTATGTTTTCTTTTCCCCAGGATATAAAGAAAGGTTTTAGGTATAAAAAAAAGGGAAGATCTTTATGGGAGTTATTGAAGATCTTTCACCACGATTAGAAGATTACGTTCCGAGTTTCCAAAGACACTAAACTATTACGATCCTTGTGTGTGTTTTTGTTATGTACTAAGTATTCCGCAAATGTAATGTAATGTCCATGTAAGTCAGGCTTCGGGTCTCTACAGTTGGTATCAGAGGAAAGGTTTAGTCAACCTTTGGAAACTAGGATGCGAAAACGTTAGTGAGATCCCTAGAGATATTTCTAAGGTATGTCTAGGGATGTCCCTAAGGATAAGTATACGTATAGATATAATCCTAGAACTACGATAACGATCTTATAATTTAACCTAAGATGTTAGATATTAAGGGTACTCCCCCTTTACTATGTTGTTTTCCCTAGCATGATTTTTGCCTCTCACACTATTCTTTTTTGGGTTTTAGAAAATGGCTGGAAACAAGATGATTCACAATAATGGAGGATATGATGGACAATGGAATGATATTCTTCATGAGAAACCAAATGAAATGGGATTTGGAAGTCCAAAAATCATTATTATGCCGAATCAGCAATCTCATAATATGATCAATAAAGTAAAATTTGGTAAGTTTCCTGACTCGGCTAATAAGAGAAAGATGGAGTTTCATGATGACCATAGAGGAAAGAAAGTTCAATTTCCCCTATGTAAATCATGTGGGAAGAGGCATCAAGGAGAATGTTTCAAGGGAACTAGAAGATGCTTTGGGTGTGGAAAAGAAGGACACAAAGCAAGTAAGTTCAAAGGAAAAGGGTCGGTTAACACCACGGATGAGGATAATGGTATTGCTACGACATCAACAATGGTTAAGTGTTTTAAATGTGGAATGTATGGGCATTATGCAAACAAATGCCCTAAGGGAAAGACTACTGAAGAGAATCAGTATGGTCGTATGGGTAGTATTTATGTGGATGATGATGAAGAGACTACAAATGATATGTGAGATGAAAGAATTGTTGAAGCTCGGTTAATGGTTTAAGAATGTAGTGAAATGATTACATGTTTATCAAGTGTAATGTTTTATAAGTAATCTCACGGTACTATGGAATAAAGAGATATCTAAGGATTGTAACATTGTTGTCTTTCCTTGAGTTTTAAAAGTCTTTTATTAATGTTACCAGTATCCATGAAAGGTTATTCAGATATTTTTGGAATGTAGATGATATGCGCATAATGAAGGGAAAACGAGAAAATGAAATGTTTAACAGTATTCATGAGCTCATGATTGATATAAGGACTAAGTGATATCATGGTTTGAGTATATAGAATTTTGAGGATTTTGGTATGTGAAAAGTGTTAAACTTTTAACTGCATTCAAGTTTTCACTATGGTTCAATGGGTATTCAAGAGAATACATTATTAAGGACTTTGAGTGTTTGGAATGTGACCAACAAAACATATCTTATGATATATGGGGATCAACGATGGTATTAAATCTCTGGTAATCGTTTTCACTATGTTATGAGAATGGACTGCAGTATTATGGATAGGACTAAAGATTGGAATGGATTATGTTGGACATAAGTTAGTATTGTTTAAGGATAGATGTTTTTTAGATATTATTTATGGGATGTTATAGTAATATAGTTTTAGAAAAAGGACAACCTGCAGGACGGGCGACAGCCCATCGCTTCGGACAAGGCTGTGGGAATCGAACCCACAACTGAAGTGCGACTGACCTTTATCGCCTACCACTGGCCTACAGGAAGTCCCTGTTTAGTAGAAACTAGTTTTATTATATTAAGCAGTATGATATATGAAGTATAAGTCCATTTTAGGAACAATATATGATTAATCTCACTATAGATCGACTTATGTATATAATTTTTGCTAACCTTTTGTTTGAGACAGATGGAATGACCCGTCATTCTATCACATGATCTGCTAACACTTCACAAATAACAAATTCAACTTCATTTATTTAAGAGATGAAGTTGAAATTGTTAAAGGAACGAACAACAATGAGGTTGTACCAACATAAAGTAAGTATTTATTCTAATTCAAATTCTTTAACTTTAGGGAAACGATCTTGAAAACCAAAAATGTTGTCCTAGTGATCTTATATCTGATGAATCAGATGGTACCTTAGATCATCACAAATTTATGGCTTTGTGATTACTGGCTTTTCCATAGCCATGTTCTCTACCACTCTCCATCAGAACATGATGGTTAGATTTTTCTTCCATATCCATATTTTCACCTATGTGGAAACCCAGTGATTAGTTTATTTGGGTAACCGTTAAGTTTCATACTTTTGTTTTAAAGATTGGTTTTGATATTCCTTTTTACGATGTGGGTTTCTATTAAAGAAACTTTCGAATAGTAAACCATTTATAACCCTGACGAATTTCGAGGGCGAAATTCATTTTAAGGGGGGTAGAATGTAACAGCCCAAGATTTTATAAAAAAATATTATTTTTAATTTTATTAATGTCTTGTGTTGTACGCTACACCAAAAGGAGCTTGCAAAACACGCATCCTTGACATGCCTTGCATTATACGCAATCGCGACCTTCCTCGATAGCGTGTGTAGTACGCAATACTGAGTTTCACGAAACAACAATATGCTATTAAAATATTATTAAAACTAGCCGTTATGAATAGTAATAACCACTTTTTAAATTTTAGAAATTTTATCTCTCAAAATGGACTTCATTTTTGGATTCGGAGTATCGAATTTAGCCTAAGGTGAAATTTTGGTACATTTCGGATAACTTTCATATTCTGATGAATAGTGAAAATTACTAAATTTTAATTAAAAACAACATTTTTAATCGAAATAATTAATATTGATAAATTATTAATTTGAGTGGTTTTAAAGTGTATTTAGAATATATTTTTACAATTTAATACAATGTTGGTCATTGGATGTAATTTCACATTTAAACCAGACATAATCAAGTGTCAATCTTTTGATAGATATTGTTTCTTAAAAACACGCTATTTGTTTTAACAGCGGGATTTAATTATAAAATTAATTAATGCAAATTCTATGATATGAATTTGGTAAAATAGACTTCATTTTTGAATTTGTAATATGAAATATAGCTTAGGATGAAATTTTGGCATTGTTCTGAAAAACATCAATTTTTGATGAATAGTGAAACTACTAAGTGGTAGTTAAAAAAAATTAATTTCTTCATAAATCTTAATTTTACCGCTTCTGTGAATGGAATTTCAAAAATCCGAGAGACACAGTTGATGTCAGTAAGTAAAATTTGGTTCAATAAGATGAAAATAATTTTTGGTGAATAGTAACTTTTTACTTTTTTTTACCACGGTTAATAGTAAATAGGGTAACTAAGGGTAAATATGATATTAATATTACCCTAAAACATGTCCTAATTCTATTGGATAAGTGTAATTCGACCAAAAACAACCTTATGAATAAAATATGACCATTTAGGCCCACTTGGATTAGATTAGGACATTTATTATTATTTAATTCAAAGAAGAGTTAAAAGAGTTAAAATCAAAGTTTATTTACTAAAACATTTTTAATATAGGTTTATACATAAGATAAATTAGACTATAAATATTCATTAGAAATCTAAAAAGATTTCCCACATAATGGTATTTTATTTGTAATTTTTAGACATCAAATTAGTTAATTTATGTATGACACAAAGATGATGCAATAATTATCTTATTTATGAAAAATTGACATAATTGATGTTATAAACACCAAAATAAATGTAATTTGAAAATTTTTATGAATTCCACTAATTTTCTAGGTTACTATGATATATTAGTGTTGATTTAATCAACTTTGTTAGAACATATAATTCTGTTATGACTTTCACAAAAATCATATATCAAATAGTGTCAAAATTGACACAAAATAGTTTTTAAATCAAATATTATATTATTAATTGTTATTTTATTCCTAAAAATCTAAGTTTCGGCCAAATGACTTAGATAAGGATATATATATTAATAATAAACAATTTGGGGTTCGTTTGGCATGTTATGGTAAGTGTATTAACCATATAGTGAAAGAAAACAAAAAGACACGGTAAAAGTTAAATTATTTAACTTAGAGTTAAATCTAATTGATAAGGTTAAAATAATACCCTAAACTTGTCTAAATTCTATTGGATGAGAGGATTTCGACCCATCCCCACCTTAGCCTCGAAATAAATCAATTTGGAGCTAATTAAAACCGAACTTGACTTTATAATAAAATAATATTTTGAGATATTCCTAAGGTGCCCCTCTCCTCCCTTATAAAAGGACACCTCCTCCCCCTTCCTCCTCACACCAATTTGAGAACTCAAGCTCGGCCAACCTCTGCCAAAATCCCTTCTCCACTTCCCTAGAATAATCCTAGAGTTCCTGGTCTTCTTAAAAGACCAATCATAGTTCCCTAAGTGGAGGATTCAAAGAAGCGTTCCAAAGAAGAGGTAGTATCCATTACCGATCTTTTCAATTTCTTTCTTCTTCAACTTCTTCTTCTTTAGTTATTTCAAAACAAAGTAATAACATCAGTATCACTAATATACTGATATGTTATTTTAAGTATGAAACAACCCTATTTCACCATCTATCCATCCTACGGAAAAAGAAATCACCACGCGTGCGTACGTACGGAATACCGTCTCCACGACGCGATGAGATTCATTCTCCATGTTAACCATTTAAGAATGATTATAAAGTATATATAAAAAATAATAATGAAATATATGAAATTATAAAGCTACTGGATTTATGTATATATATGTATATGTATGTCATCTACTTACTTCCATTCAAGACAATAAGGAAAGGAAAACAGCGTTCATGCGTACGTACGGACTACCGTCTCCATGAACGGTATTTTTCATTTCATTTATCTATATATTATATATATATATATACTGAATATATATTACATATAAATCATATTTTATATTCTGGAAGTAAGTAAATCATTTTATAAGTAATAATAATGTCAAGAAGAACAAGTCAAAACACCTACGATAAATGAAACGATTTTACCCAAAACGCTTCTTTAACATGGAATTTACAAAAGAACGGGTAATATAATGTCATAAGTGAACCATATATGATATCATAACAATGAATATGATTCTGGAATAAGTCAATAACATGATTTAAATCATTATACAGGAGGTTCGGACACTTACAAAGCAAGTCAGACATAAGGTAAGGGAAATATCACAATCTCATTTTTATCCGAGATTGTTTATTCGTAAGTATTTACTGGGGTGTATTTTATCATCCACATCCATGTTTACTCAATATGTAATATTATTTCCATCCACCTAAAATTTTTTAAATCCATTTTTACCCTTCGGTGAGTTTTTAGTAATACGTATGAAAGGAATCTTTTGTCGTTTTTCGTACGAGGTACTTTTTGACTTTTCCGACAAAAGTACGAAGAATGTTTTTTTTAACTTATACGACACGAACGGATTTCTACTGTTTTATAAAGCCTTATTTTCATGAATCTTACTCTAAAAGATTTCATGACTATTTTCAATAAAATCTCTTTCTTTTAAAATTGCATGATGTTTTGTGAAAAGAAATTGATTTTGAAGAAGAAAGGATATTTTCCTCAAGAATTCAATTCAAGTGTTTTATCAAAATTATTTTCCATCTAAGATAATAAAGGGTTCTGTTTCTATCCATATTTTTACATTGATTTGACTATGTTGTGATGGAATTATGTTTATGAATTCCTTTATCTTATATGAATTGATTTATGATGTCATGATGTTTCAAGAATCCCATTTTTGTTACATGTGTTATGCGATGATGTATGTTTTATGATTATGTGGCACACATAAGAAAGGATTCATTATAAGATGGGTGGGACCTATATCTCCCTACAATGCATTGGGTAATTATTTTATATCTCATGAGATAGACAGGGCTGGAATGGTAGGTTATACCGGTTCAGTGAAACAGGACTGAAACGAGGGTTACTCGATTCAGAAAGGGGCTTTGTCCACTAAGATAGTCTTGGCAATGAGTCTTGACTAACAAGAAATGATTCTCTATGATTATGTGTGTATGCCACAAAGATTAATGTTTTATGTTATGATTATTGGGATTTCATTTCACTACTATGATTTATCCCATGTTATGAAATTATACTCTCTTTTGCAGGTTAAGATTTCCAAAATGTTATGTTCTTATGAATACGATGTGATTGATTTTTCTTTTGTTTACCCTTACTGAGCATTTGAGCTCACCCTTTTATGTTTTCTTTTCCCCAGGATATAAAGAAAGGTTTTAGGTAAAAAAAAGGAAGATCTTTATGGGAGATATTGAAGATCTTTCACCACGATTAGAAGATTACGTTCCGAGTTTCCAAAGACACTAAACTATTACGATCCTTGTGTGTGTTTTTGTTATGTACTAAGTATTCCGCAAATGTAATGTAATGTCCATGTAAGTCAGGCTTCGGGTCTCTACATTGAGTTTAATGTTAGAGACAAATTATTCCTCTACATATCTCCATGAAAGAGGACTATGATATTTTGGAAGAAAGGGAGGTTATGTACAATGTACATCAGCCACTTTGAGATCCATGAGTGTTTCAGAGATCTGGCCTATCGACTAGAACTTCCACCAACCAGTTAAAATTACACAATGTATTCTATGCTTCCCTCTTAATAAAGTACATATAGGATCCTTCAGATGTAGTAAAATTAGAGGTGGTATTGTTGTAGAATGACCCTTTTTAAGAGGAGCAGCCAGTAAAGATATTAGATTTTATATATAATGTTATACGCAACAAGACTACTCACATGTAAAAGTACTATGGGGAAACCATAAGTCTGAACAGGCGACATGGGAACCGAAGGAAGCGATGAAGGAAAAGTACCCACACCAATTTTTAGCTAATTAGGTATAACAAAATTTTGAAGGAAAATTTTCCTACGGGCAGAAGAATGTAACGACCCTGAATTCTATCAATGGAAATTCCCTTATTATA
This sequence comes from Viscum album, assembly GCA_963277665.1. Taxonomy (NCBI): domain Eukaryota; kingdom Viridiplantae; phylum Streptophyta; class Magnoliopsida; order Santalales; family Viscaceae; genus Viscum; species Viscum album. The sequence goes on from OY728138.1 coordinate 901,745,520, forward strand.
ATAATATCATATAGTATAATCACATAAAATCACATTAATAACACAACAAAAAATTATAAATGGAAAATTAATGAATTAAAAACAATTTTTTAGAAGTTAAGGAATGTATACTAAAGGAATAGTAACTTGACCTTTAGAAAAGTAAGAAGAACCTTATTAATAGAAATCCAGAAAATTGAATAGTAACCTCCACAATAAATGTATAAATACAATATATTCATCTTAAAAGTGAATAAATGATATAATTATATCATAGTATAAGTAAATAAATATTTAAAAACTTATTTATTAAGGGTGGGTAATTTTTATAAGTCATAAATATTTAATTATAATATTATTACTGATTTAATAATTTAAATGAATTTTTTTTCATACCATTTATTCGAAAATTAGTATTTTTTGTCTTATTATTATAAGAAAATATTTTGATAAAATTGTTAATTTTTCAAAGTGATATAAAATTAGTTTTCGTTTCAAAATTGGTATTTTTCTGTTAAATTATAATTTTAATTACAAATAAAACTTCTCATATTTATATAATTATTTTAATAAAAATGATTTCATTTCTTAATTATACACCAAAACAATGATTAGGGTTATTTTTTGGGATTTTTCTGAATTACATGAATTTTTGTGAATAGTAAAATATAGAAATATATAGTATATATACATTATATGTTAAGTATAGTATTAATTGAGTCATGGGTGATGTAAGAACAATTTTATAGAAATAACATGATCTAATAACTATATTTATTATTAATAATCAATATAATTTCTTATCTTGCAAACAATAATAAACAAATGATTTAAATAATGAGAAAACACCACTCTCATCCACTATAGATACCACCCTTCACCACCTCTTCTCCACACATCTCGCAAGCATTGAGACTTGTCCAAATTATGCTCAAATATACTACTAATACCCTTCCCCACATATAATATCTTTTTTTAATAACAAAATACTAAAACCAATTCCCTATGAAGGTTCTAAAGAAGAAGGAATCAGGAAGTAAAACTCACTCCCTTTTATTTTAATTTCATTCCATGTTTTTTTATTTTCTTTTTCTATCTTCACCCTCCCCTTCTACAAGTAGAATGAATACTCTATTATCTTAAATAAACTAAATATTATCATGTATATGTAATAACACTTCATTAAATATATTATCTTACCTATTTAATTTTATGAATGAAAACATCATCCGTGTGGGGCCGATTTACAACCTTTGTAGATGACGTGCATTAATATATAAATTTTTTCTTCATGTATGGTCATGAAACCATGTCTATGTTTTATACAAATTATAATATATGTATTATAATTTTTTAATGTTATAGAATCATTTTTTACACAGGGTATTAATTTATAAAACAAAACTACTTCATTGTGAATGAAAAATCACCAAAATAAACCAAAATCATTAACATTAACTATTAATGTAATGTTTCATCCTCATTTATACAACCAAATGAAATATATGTCCAATTTAACCTATTTAATATCATTAATAAATTATAATTTAAATTCTAAATAATTACTACCACATTACATAACCATTCGTACATGTAGAAAAGTAAACCGGTCTTGAAAACCAAGGAATTCAACGCTCCCAAACAATGAAATTGAACCTATTAACCCCTCAAAAAAGATGTAAATGATCATAATGAAGTTATAATAAATGAAATTAATTTATAAATATTTTTTGAATTATTAATTAATTTATCTAATTTTATTATCCAGAACATTAATATCATGTAATGAACTCCTTCGAACTTAAATTATGGAATTCTACTCGAACCTCAAATATTCGTTTGGTTTACCCTTTATATAATTTAACCCAGGTGAAATTATGTTTAAAAAATCTTATAAATATTGAATATATGTACCATACTCAAGTATAAATATCCAATAATCCTTATTTTTGTGGGTATATATGTTTCTAAAATGTTCCCTACTCAATTCTTCCTGATAAGAAAGCTCGATTTTAGGGAACATCACAAATTCATACCCAACATCAAGAGAACTATATAATATATTTTAATATACCATTATTTTTATAAAATAACTCATTTTATTATGATAAATTTCTTGGATCACTTCATATTCATATAAAATATTATTCCCTTTTCTGCTTTAAATGCACTAAAATCATTTAATTCTAAAGTTTATTAAATACTCTTTTTTACATGTAATAACTCCAGTTTGACATCATTAATCATGATTTATTCTTATTTTCCTTTATTAAAATCTTTTTATGATTTAATACCTTTATTTCATGTAAATTTTTATGATACACCCATTTATTATACTTTTTGACATGATTTTGATACATGGGTAACCCTTATGTTTATATTTGATTTCTTATATATGATTTCTTATGTGGAAAACATATTGATGAAAAATTCATGATGGGTTTTCTTAGATATCACTCCAATTAATTAGTTAATGTTTAGCCTCATGAGATTTTCTATGAAATGACCTTTGTGGTTAGCCTTGACTGGTGCTCCGAGTGCACTGGTATGGGTGGTTAACCTTGAATCGTGATTCTCTATGTGTAAATATCTTTCACTGGTGCTAAATTCTTGTTTTAAGTTACTTTCAAGTTACTAATATAATATTATTATAGTATCCCATGTTATATAATTTATTTTCCATGACTTTTTGTATCATTTTGTTATGCCTTCTAACCCATGTGCTATGATTTATTCTTCTTATTATTCCCTTGCTCAAATTCTAGCTCATCCCTTTGTTTTTTTATACCTAGGTTAACCTTTTAAAATGTAAGGAACAATTTATATTAGGAGATCATAACATAATATAAATAAAGATTTTTTTTTTCAATCCCTTGTTTTCAGTTTTATATACCTATTCTTCAAAAGAAACTAGACCTTATGATCATTGGCTTGTAATTTTATTGTTAGTAATATTTAAAATAATGTAATGATATGTGTAAAAGGATTTGATCTCTATAAATATTATATAAAGTTTTAATCCACCCCCAAATAAAAATTTAAAAATTGGATCCATACTGATTTTTTTCTAGTTGTCTCTCATAGACTAAATTTTAAATAAACAACATCACTATTGTACTATAGTATGTATCTTTAGAATGATTATGAATTCCGCATGGGTGTATCTCATAGATAGATATCTTCATAAACAATATTAATGACATACTAGAGGTGGTCCATTTTTAATAATCATTTCTTTAACATTGGTGTTTCTTGTATATATATATCATCCTAAGCCCCATCACTAACAAACTAATTATGGAATATTAAAAATAATAACAAATTAATCATGGGTGTAGGTCAATGAAGTATATCAATATAAACACCATGACTGGTATAGTAGATCCATTCCATTTATTGTAATAATGAATGGTATGTGTCAAAGGTGTTATTGGGATATAATATATTGTAAAGAAAATGAATTAACTTTTCCCATATTTAGTGACAAGTGATCATATATTCACTAATTTTGGCATCATAAAGAGGAACCACAAGTCTTGTGTCATTTTCCATTCATTCCATGAATTTTCCTAATTGCCACATAAGGAAGGGTTAGAAGAAGGGGCTTGGGTATTTCAAAGGACACCATTTTTATGTTCTCAAAATATAATTTTTATTCTTCTTCATATTAATTTTTAATTGTAACCTTTTTCTAGATCATGAAAGGTTTATGACCCATGATCAAAGAAATGACTTTTTCCCATACCTCTCTTTATGTGTATTTGGCCTGTTGAGTATCATGTCTCTTTCCAATGTAAATTTATAGTCATGAATTCTTGAACAATGTACATGATGTTTATGTTAAAACATTTTTTACAATGATAACTAATATTTTAGGCCAAACATCTTAACATAGTGAAGCATGGAGGTTATTCAGTTTAGGTTCATGAATCCTAGATTAGGGTTTAAAAAAAGGAAACAAGTCATTTTTTATTAGCGAGTAAGAAGAATAATTATTTGATGTTAAGGATATTTAACAAACATGAATTACTGAAATATTTAATGAATAAATATTGACTCAAAGAACATGAATCAGGGTGAAAATATGGGATAAGGATGTTGGGGATGATCTGGAATCACACTTGGGTGACGAGATCCACCGAATTATTGTAAGGATATACTGAGATCATAGGATTATCTATAAAAGTTGAAAACCCCTCTAGTAGATAGGAGAAACTAGGAGAACATATGTAGGATCCAAAATGGGGATTGTATGAATAGTAAAGAAGAGATAAACCTTGGATTCGAACACACATGTTAATGATAGTCAGGGAAGATTTGTAAGGATTAAAATGCTTAGGACATGAAGTGGGATTTAGTTGATGATAATTCATGTAGTTTTTTGGTACTATAGAGATATTTTATACTGAAAGGGATTAGTGAAACATTATGTCAATAAAAGGATGGTTTCTGGTATCGACTACCTGGGAGAAGGGGGAATTTCTTTTTTTATCATGATGCATGGATTGTATATCATGAAATTTTGGGTCACGCAATGAGGACCACCAAATGGATCAAAATGATGTACTGTATCCTTTCCCTATAAATGGGAATGGTATATGGTCATGTAATGTGATGGATATAAAATCCACATGAATTGTTAAATTATGGATTATGAAAATAGAATTTCATGGATTTTGATCCCAATATGATGATATTGGATAATACTGTTAGTGATGATCATTATAATGACCCAAAATTTCATCAATAGAATTTCCTTGGTTATATAAATGGATCATATATTTTAATGTAGTGTTATATAAAGAATGTGCAGAACATAATGATTGAACAAAAAACTTTTAATTATATTGACTTGAACATTATCATTAGATAATAAAAATAGAAATACTAATTGAAATTTTTTACAATAGGATTAAAAACATAAAAAAGATAACTATAATATTAAAATTTGGATTTGTTCGATCCACCAGAATAATTGTACTCATGAATGACACAAAAGAAATGAAGAGTATTAGAAATGAAATATGAATTTTAAATATATATATATATATATATATATAACTAATTGATAATATAATTAATTAGAGAATGAATTGAATATGATGTATTTTTAGAATGTATATGACTGTTACAAATCTGATTGTTAGAATAGTAATGTGGTCGTTAGAATAGTAATATGATCATTAAGAATAGTAACCTAAACATTATAATATTTTCTTAAACTATTTAACCATAGAATATATTTTTTTCATATAAAAAAGAAAATATTACATATTTATATCACGATACAATTAAATAAATATTTAAACGCTGCTGGAAAATGGGGTTTTCCCAACACATCTAAACCCACATTTTTTGTAAATCATGGCTATATATTGGATAGAATATATCTAAACAAATGGTTTATTTAAACCATTGGAATATATAGGTTATCCCAATGTTTTAAAAAAACTATTTTTATATGTTTATATATACCAACGGTTTTTAGAAAAACCATTGGGATAGATTCCCTCATATTCCCCCAACCACATACCAACCCCCTCCCCCCCCAATTCTGTTATGCCTTATTCTCCCCTCACCCATTCAATAAATGTTATACCACCACATTCATTATTCTCCTCTAATTTGGTGGTTTTTTAATTAAAATATTCATAAACACCATATTAGTGAGTTATAAATCCTTCTTCAATTTCAAAAACTATTGTTTCATTTTTATCTATGTATGAATACCTAACTAATATAATGTTAGGTCATGATTTTTATGAATTACATAAAACAATTATCTTTATGGATGATGTTTTATTTTTGGTGTTTTTCTTTAATGATTGTAATTTGGATGAGCCTTCTATATTTATTTGTTGTATATTTGGGATCTAGTTAACGGTTATATTTGGGGAAGTGATGAATCTTGGTTTAGGTTTTCCTCATTTTTTGGGAGTAAATCCTATTTTATGTGTAGGTTTTTTATTGTTGAATATGTTTAGGTATGAGGTACAGATGATTGTGAATGATTTAGGGACTTTTGTACACATCTAGGTAACTATGGTATATGAACCTTATGTAGATTCTTCAATAGACTTCTCCGAATCTTATGAATTCTCCATGAAATTCTTTAAATACCATTACATAGGCTACCATTGACTCTTACACATTTCGTATAAGCTTCATTGAGTATCCTTCATGAAATTCAAGACACATATTGACAATATAACTAATCACCTTGCCAATCCAATAAGATTTATAAATTTATTGATTTAAGTATCCCCTGTATTACCTGCCAACATATTCAATTTCAATTTACATCGAATTTATCATTTGAAAAAAGTATAATTTAAGAAAAAAAGAAAATTAAACTTCTAGAAAACATTTATATTCCATCTGAATTCAGGTTTTTAGATTTCATATAGTGAATTAAACACAGGAAAATAACTTTTCCACCAAACCTATAATACTGTTGAGTCGAGCTCAGTGTAGGATGCAATGTTCAAAGTAAAAAATGTCAATGATTTCAAAATTATACTCAAAATCCATAAACCATATTGAAACATCAGTAGTTAAATATATGGAAGATATGAAATAAATTATCACAAGAAAATATAAATATGTAAACATTAATGGACACTGGTGAGGAACATACCACTTGAGGAGAAATTGTTCACCACTAAAAATGCATTTCATCCAATTTCTCTATAATAAATTATTATATAAAATTAGGCTATGTATATCCTATGAGCCAGTATTTATTTCCCCATGATTTTTTGAACCACTAGACACCACTTGTTGAAACTACTTTTTAGAATAATTATTGTTCTATGTATCTTTTGAGTATCTTGAAAAAACCTAAGATCATATAAACATGTAAGATTATAATAAATCACGTGAAAGGATTTAAATAGATACAAAATTCATTACTAAATATATAACATGTATTTATAACACAAATAACTCTAAAATTGGATTGAAATACACCATGTCTTTAAAATTTCAATATATTCATATATATTCCAACATGTGTTGTTTAATTCACAATTATCCACACTTAATTCGTGATTTTCTCAATTTTAGACTTATATAGAAATTTCATTTCATCATGAAATCTTGTATTTTTAATAGTACTTTTAATGTTCATAGAGTGAATACCCCCCCCCCCACCCCATGGATTTTATCTACCCCTTCATCCCGCATCACTCAATTTATCATATTTAACAATAATGTAAAAGGGTAGAGTGGTATCTCTGACATCCTCATGTTAATTATTATGTTTTTTCGTCATCAAATGAATATTTTCTTTTAATATTCATCTAATATATTCTATTTATGGTTTTTTCAAAATACATTTATGGTTATTCCATTTTAGTATTTATTTATGAGATGATTTTTCCATCTTAGCTTGTGTTCCTGCACTATTATAAACCTAATCCCACTAATACCAATCTCTTATTTTAATACATTTTATTTCACCCTAAAAAATATCTCCTCTACCAATGAGTGCTCTTTCACCAAAGTTAACATATTTCCTTGTGATTTGTTATATGATATCATTAATTCACACATTGTGCTTTCCCATTTCATTGATATATTATGATTCCCTTCATAATTATTATTCCTTAGTAAAACCTTATTTAAGGGTACTTCCTTCAACATTTATGCACACCCTATGTGTATGTAGACCCAATTTAATTTGATTTTTGTAGTTTAATGTAATTTTTTGAGTTTTATGATGACCATTGTATATTATTCATTCTTATCAAGGGAGATAAGTGATGAATGTTTTCTCTCTAATTAGAGATGAGTAATGTTTCTAGAAAATTTGGTAATTAATTGTATATATCATTCAACTTTATTCTTCCATCTCTTTTATTACATTTAGAGAATATTTCTATCATGTTATAAAAATTAGTTTACATTATAATAAAATTGGATCATTATATATTTATATAACAACTACGGTAGAATTATTAGATGTTATTATACCATATTGTTTTTGTTTTGATGCTAGGTAACACATTAGTATTGTTCTTGAGTAAATGTTATTCAACATAAATACAATTTTATTTAATTTTATTCATTTCATATTTAAAAAATGGATGTTTTATAAACAATTTTTCCTTAAATTAATATGGATATAATTTCATTGTGTAATAATGTTTTCTCATTCCCTGGCATATACTTTATTTGGATTTTTATTTATATGCATCACTTATATAAAATATTATTTATTTTAGTATTATTTTTTTCTTTGTACTAGTATTCATTGATAACTTTCATATTAATATTGGTTGTAATGAATTTTTTAATTATCGTCTATGTTGTTTAATTGAATATAACATTTTTCCTATAAAATAATAGATAGAATCTAAATGTATCTCACTGATCAAATTTCAATCGGGCTTTAAAAATATTTGATTTTTTTTAGATTTTTCATGTAATATTGCTATAGATGGAGGTCGTATAAAGTGTGAATGTTAGAATTGTATTGGAATACCACGGTATAGTCCTGAAGAAGTTATTTATCATATTAAAACCTATATTAAAACAAACTAAATGTTTGTTTAATAATGGATACATTAGACAATCTACTATTGTTCATGAATGGAACAAAATATGCAGAATTAATAATTTTATATTTGGTCAGTTTCCACACATGCATCATCATGATAGATATTGTACTCTTATATATATATACAATGATATCAATACACATGAGGAAAAGGATGATGACTGTGATGTTTAATGAGTGAAAAAAATTAATGGATGATTCCATAACTTCTTTTTATTAGAAATTTACTAAAATGAAAAAGTTATTATTTTTAATTTGGTTATATCATGGATTAACATGAATAGAATTTATAATACCATTATTAATTGTATCAAAAATATTTGAGGGACTTCCTTCCATGTGGTACAAATATTCCCTCAAATCATTGTAAGGCCTAGAAGTTAATTTAGAAGCATGTGTTTTCTACTACAAATAATCATGCTTGTCTAAGATATTTTAGTTTTTTTAGAGGAAATAGCATACCCAAATGAATATAAATATTGAGAAAAAACTTTATGGAATAAAAATGAAGATTTAACCCCATCTTGTGTGACACATATAGTCATTTGTATCTTTTAATTTCATCCCAGGATTCAAAATATATTTATGTCTGTAGAAATATCAACCAATATGTGATGGAATGATGTTGAGAGAAATAATTATAATGATGAGTTGGTTTATCTATAAAATGTATTAGCATGGTGTTAATTTTATGTAAAACATATGGATTTTTTACCTAAGGTGTGTAATGTCTGTTTGGGTCTATCATGTGATGGTATTAATATGTTTTTTCAGATTCTAACTACTCATATTACATGGCCAGTTTTTATTCATGTTTATTATCTTCCTCCATGTATGGGCATGAAAAAATATTTCACCTTATTGAGTATACTAATGTGTGGACCTTATCATAATGTAAATTATATATAAGTCTTCATTAACCATTAAAAATTGATATGAATATTATTTGGGATATCAGTGTGCACAAATTTGATGCTTCTTCAAAAAATAAAGTTCAGATTCATGCTTCCCTGTTAGAGATAATAAATTATTTACATACATATACAATTATGTATGGTAGGATAGTTAATGGTAACCTATCATGTCATATTTTTATGAATCATACACGATTGAAAAGACTTAAATATCATCGTAGTTTCAGCTTTATGGGAAATTGATGACTCGATCCAAAGGATCAACAATATAGGAAGAACCAATTGATGTTTTATAATACTATTGACACTGAACAACCACCTCAACATATTTCAATAACTAATTCTCTTAATCAATTGAATTATTTTAGTTTTTTATTTGAAAATGATAGAAAAATCTAAATAGTGGAAGAATTTTGACACAGAAGCCACTTACAATTGATAAAATAAAATCATCTTTTTTAGCTTCAATATTCGTCTGCAGATTTGTTACATAATTATATAGACATAACAGACAATTAGAAAAAAAATGTTTGTAATGTTTATTTCAAATATTCTAAATACCAATGGGATGACCAAAGATGACTTATGATCTGACCGGGACATGGTCGATTTCTGTATTCGACCAAAACTATATCTTGTCTGTATCAGTGAAAAAAATGGAATGTTCCTTGTGCTTATTATGTGATGAAACCTTTTGAGAGAAATAAATTTCAAGATGTATTTGAGAATATCTATGTTCATTATCATTATTCCAACAACATATCAAAATAATTCATCATATTGAAATTGAAAATGAAATCCCAAAAACTCATTATTATCACATCCTTCATCATGAATTGATTCCAATGGAAATCCAGTATTTACTATCCAATAATGTAAGGGTGATAGAGATTATATTATTCCATTTTTATGGATTCCATTATGCTAAAATTTTACCCAATTAATTCATGAAAAAATATTCTTTAAGAGGTTCCATTAATTGTGTGTGAGCGGGAAAATAAATTCTCCCATCATTGTTCGCATTCTCGCTTCATTTAACAGTTCAACTTCCAACGGAAACACTTCTTCGGGGACCTATTTATTTTATATGGATGCATCTTATTAAAATAATTATATGAACATTGAAATCTTATGCCTTAAACAAGAATCATCCTGCAGGTTCCCGTGTGATAAGTTATCTGGCCCAAGAATGTATGGATTTTTTCAATGTATTTTTGAGATGTGATGACAATATATAACCATCGAATTATAAATAAAGATGATTAGTATGGGAAAATTGAACACATATTTATATATCTTCCCCAAACATGTGGAATTCCTTTTACTAATTCATTATCTACATTGATACGTGAAGATAGGGATAAGGCACATCCCACAATATTACCTTAATATATTTTGTTCAATGACCATATCAAGTAAGTAATTTCAATATTTATATGCTATTTTATAGTATGTAATTTCACATATACAATTAAAGTTTATTAATATTTTATATAGGAAACATAAAAATAATTATAATTTATGTTCATTGATAATTCCCATTGAGAATGAAGGAGGCATTGCATAGAAAATAGTTTCTTTCTTGGTTGAAATCAAAGTTATGACCATTACATTAACATACATTATATATAGTTATTTTATTTACTTATATTATTCATATATATTTCATGTATTGATTTTTTTCTATTGAATGATTCTTTTAGGTATTATGTTCATTGTATTTTGGTCCCAGATCTTTGGGTCATCATTGAATGTCTTCAATAATCAATTGTAGTATGTTTTTTACAACATATAAATCAGTGAAAATGAGAACTCAACGTGATTACATTATGTTAGATGAAACAATGAACAATTCTTCTAGTGAATCATATATTTTACCTCGATATGAAAATCTATCTTATTATGGTCTTGTTGAGACAATAGTTCAACTAGATTACTACTCTCATGGTCAACTCACTATAATGAAATGAATATGTTTTGATTAAATGATGATTCATGTTACATTTACTGATGAATATGAATTCAGATTTATTTACATGAATCAAATCTAAGCTTTTGTTGAACCTTATTTTTTTGAAAAAAGGAAAAACAACTATTTTTTTGAAATATCATCTGAGGTCTTATTACGATATAAATATTAATGTAATACCTATACATATTTTTCATGATGGTTGGGAAAAAATTGACACCATTGACACCCCCATTTATGTGGACCAAAATATTTTATTTGATGACTCAAATTGTCCCTTTGTGATAATTTATGTAGACCCTAAAATAGTGGTGGGTAATATAAAAAAACCTTATATTTTCATAGTTCATTCAGTTTACTTTGATGTGGGTTTCTTAGGTTTGTACTATTATTATTAATTCTATTTATTTTTAGTTTTATGAATGGTCTGTTTTTTTATATTGTTTGTTTTTAATTCATTTAATTTGTTTTATTCTAATTCACAAAACCATGTTTCAAATGATTTTAAAAAATATAACATGGTTTAAAATTATAGCTATTAAAACATGTTATGAATTTGTTTATGACTTCTTTGAATTCTAATTTGTATGAAGAGTTTTTTAAAACTATTTCTTAAAAATTTATATTTAATCCTTATTAAGATTATGAAATATATTTAATAAGTTCAAATGAATATATTTTTTGATGATGATCAATGGATACGTGATATAGGGTTGACTCCTTTGGTTCCCTTAGTGAGTGTAATAATTGTAATATTTTTATTTTTCATTAAATTTAATTTCATTTTCTTATTATTTTTCAATATAAATTAGTGTCATTAATCTGAACCAGAGATTAATTTCCCTAAACCTAAAAGTATGTGTGTGAGTGGGGGCTCCTAGAGTTACACAGAGAACACATCGTGCCTTTTTAAACCCTAACCCACCAGTAAAAACCCGTTCTACCAATGATTTTCAACCTCTAAGTGAGCCACAAGGTAAGTTTCCACCCATTACTCCATTATCATCTTATTTATACTCTACTTCTCATACCATGTCTATGCCAACTCCAGGGATGTTCCCACTTTTACCACATTAGTATCTTATAATGTATCCCAATTGCTTCCATCCTTATCCGACTATGTCTATGCTACCTCCACTTCGAAATATCCATCATGGATTTAGTGACTCTATTGGATTAGATTCTTCTCTAGTACATACAGATGACCTTGTGCATGAATTGGAATATGAGCACCCTTTAAAGGTTGAAACCCCAAGAAACAACATGGATCCATAAGAGCATAATGGGCAGTCTCTATCTGATTTTTTAATATAATTGGGTAAAATTATATCACATCGTTTTTTGTACTATGAATTAATTATTCTTTTTTTTCATTTATTTTTCAGTGGAACCCTTTAATAGGTGATGTGTTCACACCCACATGAGTGAAGCCTACAATCATCAAACATGAGTAATGGTTGATTATAATGAGTAAAATCAATTGATTGGTTAAATTTGAGGTAATGCATATGTTTTATCATAACATTGTCTATGTACAATGATAACATTCCAGTGAAACCGGTCTCATGAGGGTATATTAGTAATGAGATCAAAGAGAAATAATGAATCGAGATATGTGTAAGTAAATTTGTTAAATGGATATCTATATAATTGTTTCATTTAAATTAATTTAATTTTTTTTCGATATAGCTTTACTTATGGTGAAGCTACTAAGGTAACACAGTTGGAGGATTATATGGAGTTGTGGTGATCATATAAGCATGAGTCATATGTTGGATGGAAGAGTATATTCGGTTCTGATTTAGAGGGTGTACTAATATTCTTGGATTTTCAACAACACAATATCGTAAAATGATTGCATGTAGGAAGAGTAATGAGATTAATATTTTTTTATTAATTTATTTTTGTTCATTTAAAATTTATTTATAATTAATTTTGTTGAATATTTTTTAGGATGCATCAGAAATAAAAAAGAAAAAAGATTCATTGATGTATTTGAAAACTTTGGGGCACACAACAATACACGGTCATGAGAGGCATCCGGTACTTTAACATGAGTATACATAATATCAATATTTATATTGAAACAAAAAATTTATCTCATTTTATATGGATTTTAAATAAGTATAAAAACATAAATAGTTATATTTCAATGATGAAATTTTACAAATAAGGTTGGAAATCCCCATTTAGATATATTTTCATAATGAAATTTATATTTTATTCTCACCAGTTCCATTAATATAATGTTGGAAATCCCCCTCTAAAAAAAGAATATAATTTTTATGATATTATTTATGGGGAAAACGTATGTAAATGGGTTTAATAGATTTAAATAGTTACCTTTTCAGAAATAAAATTTTTTTCCAAAATTATTTTTTGAAAGGGAATTAGTTATCAAAAAAGATGGGTGTTTTAAATTGGAGTGTAATTTAGGACAGTTTTTTTCACATTATGTTTCAAATTAATTTTATTTTAATCTATAATGTATATTTGAAATAATTTATCAAGGGGATTTTAAATATTAATTTTAATTTGTTGATACAATGTTGATATGTAATATTTTTGATAAACCAGGATATAGTGGCAAGAAAGAAACGGTAAATCCATACTGATTTTTTTTGATATATTGGTCGTTATATAATAGAATGATATAATGTTTTTTAATTTATGTTACAGTTTTTTGGATATACGTTTCCACTTAGGTATTAAGGGTTTGGTTTTTTTGAAATATATTTTTGAAGTCACACTTCTTAATAATAGTGTGTATTAAAGATATATGCATTTTTTTTAATTATGGAATGATTATTTTTCTGTAAATTATATCATGGATGTATAATTGGTTTATATATTTAAGAATGATATGTTTATTAGTAGATTGTTTGTGAAAACCCATGTCTTAGGGGATGAGAGTAAAGGGGGAATTCTTTCTAACCAAAAAGCACCTAAACCAAATTGAACAAAATAACCTTACATAAAAATACCTACCTCAAAATGAAAAAATGAAACAACCCAAAACAAACAAAATAACATGAACCCAAGTAAACAAATTGGTCTAACAAAAAATGAAAAAAAAAACGAAAACATGAACTAACCAAAAATTATATGACCCTGACATGAAACAAATTATGTAACCCCATATAAACCAAATGACATAAATCAAATAAGACCTAACCCAAAGGTGATCAAATGACACAACCCAAAATAAACCAAATGACCTAACTCAAATATAAAATAACCTAAAGACTAACCAAATAAATAATCCAAGAAATTAACTAGTTGACAAAACCTAATATGAAAAAAATTTCTGAACCCAAAAGTAACCAAACTGAAAAACCCAAGATGAAACAATTGGAATAACCCAAAATTAACCAATTGAAATAACCGAAGATTAACCACTTTACATAAACAAAAATTATTAGACATACGTAACCCAAAATAAATCATATGACCAAACCCAAGATGACTAAACCCAAAATTGAACAAATGACATGATCCAAAATTAACCAAATGACCAAAACAAAGATAAATCAATTGACATAACCCAAAATTTTCTAATTGACATGACCCACAATTAACCAATTTAAATATACCAATATTAACCAATTGACATAACCTAAATTAACAAATTTATATAACTCGAAATTAATAAATTGGCCTAACACAAAATTATGAAATTGACAAAACCAAAATTAACTAATTAACAAAACCCAAGATCAACTAATTAAAAATCACAAAATTAACCAATTGACATAACCCAACCATAAAATTAACCATTGACCCATTAACACAACCTAATATTAAATAATTTATATAACACAAGATTAATCTTATGAAAAATCAACCAATTGACAAAACCCCAAGATTTACCAATTGATATAACCCAGAATTAACCAATTGACATAACCCTTAATTAACCAAATGAGGAAACCCATAATAAACTATTTGACATAACCCTAAATTGTAAAATTTACATAACCTAAAATTAACCAGTTGACATAATGAAAAATTAATCAATTGACATAACCTAAGTTTAACCTAAGATCAACCAAATGACATAACCCAAGATTGACCAATTGATATAACTTAAAATTAACCCATAATTTACAAATTTACATGAAATAAAATTATCAAATTGACATAATACAATATTAACTAATTGACATAACCCAAAATTAACCAATTTACCTATTAACAGATTAACATATCCCATCATTAACAAATTAACAAAACCCAAGATTAACCAATTGAAATATCCCAAAATTAAAAAATGACCAAACCCAAGATGGACCAATAGAAATAACACAGAATTAGACAATTTACATATACCAAGATTAACCAATTGACCTAACCATGATTGACCAATTGAAATAAAAAAAATTAACCAATTGACATATCCCAAAATTGACCAATTGACATAACCCAAAATTAACTAATTAATATAACCCATGATTAACCAACTGACATAACCCAATATTAACCAATTCACATAACCCAAAATTACCCAATTGAAAAAACAGAAATTTAACCAATTAACATAACCCAATATAAACCAAATGAAAAAACCCAAAATTGAATAATTGAAAACACATGATATTAACCAAATTACAAAACAAAAGATTAATAAAATGAGAAAACCTAAGTTGAACCAAATGATCGAACCCAAACCTAAAAAATTGAAATAACCTAAGATGAAGAAAATAATAAAACCAAATATGAAGTCAACAACCCAACCCAGAGATAAATAAATAACCTATCCAGAAATGGACATATAAACCTAACCAAAAAAAATAATTATTAATAAAATAACATAATCCCAAATGAACTAATGACCATACAAGCAAAATGAACAACTGATGGGGAGGGATGAGCCCGTAAAGGGCTCTGCGGCACTAGGTTTCCCCTCACTACCACCTTCCTCACCTCGGTTCTTGGTAGGAATTTCTTCCCATCGACAAACCTCTCAGCACACTTATGATGTGGTTTATCCTACTGGAGGTGTCGCACAGACTCATTTTCTTTCTCAGTGTATAGCATCGTCACTTAGCCTCCATCCTACTCTAGACTAAGGTTTCGACTTGGTTTTCTCAAGGAAGCATGATGCGAACCAGGGTGTGGTTTTTAGATGCAGTGATTTGGGGGTGTCGTTGCTTTTTGCGATGTCTGAGAGTTCTTTTGGTAGATCTGGTCTTCGGGTGTGGTTATGAAGGCGGAGGGGGGGAAATTTCTTTACTTCTGAAGGTTTTAGATCATTGAGGTGGTGATTTTGCTCAGGTTAATGGTTCTGACTTGGGGGTTTGGTGATTGAATGTGTCTTCCTTCGGGTGACATTGTTGTTTCTGGTGATTAGTGTTTTTAATAATTTGGTGTGCGGTGATGAAGGTGATGATTTTATGGTTTTTGGTTCTGATGGGTTGCTTTATTGGTGTTTCTGTCAAGGATGAAGGTTTTCATTTCTGTTTTCTGTTCTGGATATATTTTGAGATGGTTTCATCTGGTGGTTTGTTTGGTCCTATTTGAATATTATGATGTTGTTTGTTTTTCCTGTGGAGCGGATGATGATTTTTGTGAATGGGTCTTTGAATCTACGGTGGCGATGACGGGGGGTTCTCAACACTGAAGATCGACAGAGGCTTGAAGGTGACGATGAAGTATTCGATGGAAGGTGTATGACTCGAGAGAAGGGTTCCCCGGTGGAAGGTTTCGCCGGCTCTCTACTCCGGTGGGAACCTTGATGGATGGTTGAAAGGTTCAAGGTGGAGGTGCATCAAGAGGCATGTGGCATACGACATATGTCAGAGATTTTGTATGATGATTCTTGGATTTGAATTTTGAATTTGAAATTTGGATGTGTTTGAAAATGGGAACCGATTACCCAACAACTAGCTATTTGAAAATGGGAAAAAAATGGTTTTCCAAAATGTACAAAATAACGTAACCTAAAAATACATAACCCAAAAATAAAAAAAATTACCTAAACCAAAATAGACCGAATAAACTAAAATAAAAAATAGATAACCCAAAAATGAACAAAACAACCTAACCAAAAAATACCTAAACCTAAATTTAGAAAATTGAATAACCCAAAATAAACCAAATAACCCAAACCCAAGTAAACTAATAGTTATAACAAAAACATGAACAAATGACCAAATAAACTAACCAAAAATACATAACCCTAAAATGAACCAAATTACATAACCACAAATTAACCAAATTATGTAACTCTAATATGACCCAACCCAATTATGAGGTAAATGATCAAACAAAAAACAATATAAACCAATATTAAAAAAATAACATTTACCAGAATAAACCAAATTGTATTACTCATAAATTACTTAAACAAAAAATGAGGAAAATGGATAAACCCAAATAAACCAAAATTAATTAACATTAAATGAAGCAATTAATCTAGTCAAATGACCAATTGGATAAATATGATAAAATATATAACCTAAAAATGAACTTAATGATATAACTCTATAATGAAAAGAACACCCACATTGAAAATGAATCAAATTACCAATCCAAAAAATATAAAAAATACTCTAACTGATTAACCAAATGAAAAAAAAATTACCAAATTAACGAATTACCAAACAACCAAACCAAAAAAAGGGACCTAATTACCAAACGGTCAAAATAACCAAGTGACCAAATAACCAAATAACATAACATAGATAGTATGCAACAAAAATGGACATACAAGAGGAATCCATATAATGACCATCTTCGTAAATCTAATTAGTATGTATTGATTATGTTATGACCCTTCTATAAAACTTTAATAAAAAATATATTAAGATGCCTTTTATTTCAAGGATTTATTCCACAGCTACAATTCTAATTTATCCTAGGTTTATAAATTTCATATTATTAAATAATAAACTATTATACTAATCAATTAAATTTTAGTCATGTAGAATTAGGGATCAAAATTCATGTGCCTTGAGGAAAATTATTTCACTTGAGAAGGAATATAAAGGGTGGGAGTTCTATAAATGAAAAGACACATGAAAATATTGTAAGTATTTTTATGGAAATTTCAAATTTTGATATATACTTTATAATTTAATATATTTATAATATTTTAAAAATTGTACCCCAAAGGCCCTCAATGAGAAAAAAGATGAAAAATTCCAGCCAAATGATGATTTTGACATAGGTATTAGGTGAGGAGCACTAGGGGAGACTCTAATGTCCACCCAAGAAAAACATCATCCTCACTACGTAAGGGCCCTCATTGGGAATCTAAAAAACCACTCACACCATTATGTTATAAAACTCTCATGTAGAAGAATTTGAGTACAAAAAATAGAAATAAAGGACCATGAAAGAAGTAAATTGGTCACTGAACAGCTTCTAAAGGCTATTTCAGTTATATTTCCACCACTTGTATTAGATTATTATTATGTTTTTTATTCATGTATGGAAACAATAAGAACTATATATTATACCACAAGTGATGTCAATGAGTTTCCTAGTAGTGATCAAGGTGATGATATAGCTATCAATCTTGGTGGTGATGATGATGTTGTTGTTGTTGTTGCTACAGATAATGATGTTGGTGGATGTAATGATGATGATGAATTTCATAATGGGTGAGATATTGGCCCCCACTATTTTTAGTTAGAAATATATATATTTGTAGATTCTATTTAAGGAATTTAATTGATCGGTTTTTTGGATGAATATATATGTTATAGTATTATAATTGGTTTGAAAACTATTACAGGTTGTTGGTTGATTCCAAAATTTTCTATGTATGAATTGAAATGAATGTGTATTGTGGTTTTAATTTTTTTACTTGTTTTGGTATTGTTCGTTTGGTAGTTCTAGATGGGTTTCTGCTTCTTTTTAGGGATAGGAATCTATACCAATGGGTCAATGAACTATGTTTAAATCTAGTCTGGGGACACTCCATACCCCTGGTTCTCTTAATTATTGGTAAAGATGTATACCATTGGTTTTTAATAAATGGGGAGTATTATGAATTCCTCGTAGGCTATACTCTTGGTTTCATTATAAATAGTAGGTATAGCCCTATATAGATGGATTAGACACCCATGATTCCATGAACATTGGTAATAGTCTATACTTCTAGATTGATGGACTATACCCATAGTTTTAAACCGTGGGTATTGGGTACGTTTCTAGAAGTGAAAGTTATAAAATAACTATTTTTATATTTTCATATTTATAAAAAGTTATTCTGATTTAAATGAAATTTTATTTTCATAAAATGGTTTTATAATTAATATTACGATTTATTATAATGATAATATAATTTTATGAGACCACAATTAATTTTTCAATGGGTCGTAAACATAATCATAATATTAAAATTGGTATTTTTTTAATAAATAATGACTTTAATAATAAATTATATTTATCATATTTATTAAATTATTTGGGTAAAAAGTAATTCATGTTATAGAATCTACACATTTTAAAATAATATGGGGGATTTTTTTTATTTTTATAAAATAGTGGAATTTTTTCAGAGCAGTAAAATATGGAAAATACTTTATATATCTTTATAAGATAAATAAATGAATTTATGAGTCATGGATGATGTAATAACGCATGATTTAGAACTAAAATGTACTATTTGATGTATATCATCACATTATTTATCATTATTGGTAATATTGATCCAAAATAATAAACTAATGAATATAATATTAAAAAATTCCCTTCTCCACACCTCATAAATACTACCCCTCACCACCCATTCTCTTCAAACCTTATAATCTATGGATCTTGCTGAATTTTATTCCATTAATATTACTCACACAATCCCATAGGCCAACATAGAGATGGTATCACCTAAAGGAAACCCCCAATGTCCCTTATGGTGTAATTCATGATACAATGTTTAAGAGGTAACATTCTCAATATATTGTTTTCAAATTTGTTTCTTACTATACGTTCCAAGATTTCTCTGTATGTAACAAACCAAAGGCAGCAAGGGATCCCGAGGATCAATATCGTTCAATTCTTGTCTATTTTATGTGTTGTTGGATGTGAATCAAAGATTTGGGTGAGTCTAATATTTTTTCTCTCCCTCTCTCTATTCATGTTTAGGTCTTGTGTTTTGGGATATTTCTATTCGAATCCCTCAACCATTATTTTTGGGTGAGATCTAGGTTCAGTTTTCAAGGGTTTCTTGGATTGGGATATATGGCCTTGATTGAGAGTGCATTCATAAATGGATTCAAGGTAGGTTATCTACAAATTATATCCCTTGTGTTTTGTGTAGATTTGTGAATGTACGGTCTTTATTCTTGCCCTCTTTTGAAGATCTCTCAGTGCCTTTGACATGAGGTGATGTATTGGTTTCTAAATGGTTAATTTAACCACTCTTGGTCACCATAGGATGCAAGGAGGATGACTCAACCAAATTAGGGCCACCCAAAGGGTGTGCTGATATTCCCCGGACATAGATCTAGCTAATTAAGTGTAGGTTGTTGTGCAATAACATAGATCCTATGACGAATATATTAATATGGTTAAGTGATGTTCATTTGGTTTTTAGTAAAGCAATTTGTTAGGGTAATTACATTATAGGTTGTTTGGTTGGAATGAAAAGAGTTAAAAGGATAAATAAGAAAATTATATGGATTAAATTTATACTGGAATATGCTAAGTGATAAAGGCAAGGAAAATGGGAATGGGGATAAAGGGGTTAATAACATGAATAATGAACCTATTAATAGATTGAGGTAAAATGTAATTTCATGTTTATTGAGATTATTGTGATGTTGTAAATGTTTTTTTCTATGTTGTTTTGATATGGTGTTTTGTGGTGAATGATAAAAAAGCATGTGCACATGTCTTGATAGAGTGGGGTATTGACATGAGGTTCAACGACTATGGGTTCAATTGGACTGAGGTTCTATATCCTGCTTTAAATTCACGGGTTAGGGAAAGGGATAGAGTTATATTCCCCTGATGGTTTCATTCCACCCAGACTGAGGCTACATGGTGAGGATATTGGGAATTCTTGTGAAATTATGCCTATTATTATAGGACATATTAAATTCCCACATGTTAAAAACGTTGATCAATCCTAATCCATTGAACACATTAAAAATGGAGACATGATAAATGAAATTTTTTTATAATAAACATGGGTTAATTGGTTAGTTAACTTAAAGGAACATAAATAAAGATACTTAATGAGATGTTTACCTTTACTTGACTTTATTTATCATTTAAATGCACTATCTGCCTTACTGTATATTTTTTAGACACTATTGGTGGTGGCCTACTGTGTTATAGTCCCACCCTGCTCAGGCCACCATTTGTAACCGAGTATATTTCATGCTTGCAGGTTAGAACAAGGGTAATGTTCATATTCTTTGGAGATAAGTTGGACATGGAAAATGTTTTAGTGAGGTTTGTGACTTGGATTCTAAACCATTTTTTAGGTTCTACTATTTTATTTCTTTTTGGTTTTTTCACTTGACACTGTACTATGGAACTGCATATTTACTCTAGTTTAGGATTGTACCCAGTTTTGGGATTTCATTATTTATACATGTTATAGATTTTTCTTTTTTTCCACTATTTTAATTGTTATCTGATAAAAATTACTCTAGTATTTAGGGTATAGTCTCCCAATGTGATCTATTGTACCCTCGCTACAAGTTGGAAACCTCTAGCATACGTGGAGGCCATCTTGAGGTCATGTAACTACCGGGCTCAGAGCACTGGTTTGGTGGATCCTAGGTCAGAGATTTATCAAAGTTTAATTAAAGGTGTTCTTTTCTCTTTCTTACAATTTAGGGATAGTAGATAGGAGATTAGGATTGTGTCGGGCCATGGTAACGAGCTCGTGCTTGGGAGTATCTAACACATTTTCATGGGAAACCCAAGTCACCAGGTGTGGGGACTGTTGTTCTTGTTGTGTATAGTTACATTTGATGATATTTTACCATCGGGTAATTCACTTGTTTTGTGATTTTATGGTTTTTAGATATTTCTCTCAGGGCCAAAAAGGTACAATTTTGTGCATTCATGCATCATTATAGGAACCAATGTAAGAAAGTGACATGCATCATGATAGGCACACACACAGGATGGGTGTGCAGGATATAAATGTTAGGATGCATATGTTCCCTCAAAAGTAAGGAATTATGCCTAATAAGATGGTATGAATGAGTAAAAAGGGAAGTTAGAATGTCAATTAGTAACTAAAC
The DNA here is from genome assembly GCA_963277665.1 of Viscum album. Taxonomy (NCBI): domain Eukaryota; kingdom Viridiplantae; phylum Streptophyta; class Magnoliopsida; order Santalales; family Viscaceae; genus Viscum; species Viscum album. The sequence goes on from OY728138.1 coordinate 901,768,149, forward strand.
AAATGGTGCTTGATAAATAACTAAAAGTGTAATAAGTTTTTGTAAAGGTAAATTGGAATATCAAATTGTTTTGAATGGGAGTAAAAGATAATTCCTGTAACCATGTGAGTTAGATATAGTTTTGGCCATGGACTTAGGGGGATGGTTGAGGGTGGTGACTTGGATGTGAGTGGGATCTCTTGTGTAGTGTATGAGAACTGGGTTGGTTGTGACGAGTGATGAGTCTACCAAAGTGTCCTTTTTCCTTTTGTAAAAATGTTATGGTTTCATTATAAAGTTCATGTTTGGCATTGTAGATAAATTACACCATGAAGGAATTCCTCGGCTAGACGACATGAGGATGTTGTTGAGAACACTCCTATAGTAGTAGAGCAAAAGAATGTGGTGATCCAATAATATAGGAAAGATATTTTCTGATAGAACATTGTGCATTTTATGCATATGATGGAACAAGACGCAGGGCGTGTTGCGTAGAGCATGTTTGAGCTGATCGGGGAGTTTCAGTTATAGCACCCTCCGACCATTGCTAGAGAGGGAGGTCTAGAAGTAACAGAGTTCTAGATAGAGTCCATCAAAAATATTCTCATCCATCCAGAGACTCATCTTGATACGAGTGTCAAGTAAGTGGTCTATATGCTAAGAGGAATAAAAAATGTTGGTGGGACATCATGTTTGGGACATAGCAAGCTGAAGGGATGATGTGGAAATATTTTTAGGAGAAGTTTCCTAAGAACTTCTACCAAGAAAACATGAGGCAGGAGAAGGATGCATAGTTTGTGAGGTCGACTCGTGGGACAATTTCGGTGATGGACTATGATATTCATTTCACCGATTTAAGGAGCTTCATTTCAATATTAATGGGATACAAGGAAGTTGTGTAAAATTTCTTCTAGGATGGTATGGGACACGAGATCAGATCTCAAGTGACTATCTATCATCTGAAAAGGTTTTCTGAAATGGTGGATCAAGCCCTTATCTCAGAGGGGAACCTAAAGGGAGCTTCAGGTAGTGAACATGTGGCACCAGCTATGAGAGAAAGTTGTGTGGATTCATAATAGTATAAAGAACCACTTCGGAACATTTCATAAATGTGAAAGCACAAAAAGTTATCATAAGATGGGGAAAGATTCTTAGGGTGTTGGCCCGGTCGTTTATTATCAATGAGGAGGGTTGGGGAACAAGTGTGACTAGTGTCCCTGCCCACTGGTCGAGTGTCGAGTGTGTGGCAGGTTAGGCCATGTGCAGGGGTTCTGCAGGAACCCGTGGCATTTAGTGAATGATGGAGGTTAGAGGCATAATATGAGTGTAGGAAGGGGGTTGGTTACCCTATATCATGCAGGTAGTGAGAGCTCCATAGGGCGAACTGGTAGGGGTTGTGTACATGAAATCCAGGGCAATATCACTCTTACCAACAGAGCAATATAGTGTAGGGTACTCAAGATGGAACCCAGGGAAAAGGGGAAGGTCATCTCCATGCAGTTCCAGAAGCACCTGAAGTTGCTGAGTTAGGGTCGTCTACTGTGTGAGGTATGATTCTTATAGCCTCCACATTTTTTGGTGATTTATTTGATATAGGTGCTACACATTCATTTATTTCAGATCAGTTCATAGTTGTATTAGTCTTAACCGTAGAGACATCATGTGGGGTGTTGTCTTGTGATACTTTGCTAGGGGTGCGAGTCGAGGACCTGAGGTAGTGTAAGGGCTACGCTCTAGAGGTTGGTGGGTATCATTTTCTATGGGATCTTTTTGTCCTAGATATGACAGGTTTTGACCTAATCTTGGAAATAGATTGGTTGGTGTTATATCAATCCCAAATTGATTGTTACTAACATCAGGTGACATTCACATCTCTCTATGGGAGGAAACATGTCCTTCGTGGTCAGTGGGATACTTGAGCGGGCTGCACAGGGCTGCTACGACATCAAATGGGGGATCTCATTGCCCAAGTGGAATGCCTTATGATAGATTATGGAGAGAAAGGATATTCAGTCTTCCCTTTTGTTGTGGACCTTTTTTAGGATGTGTTTAATGAAGACATATAAAGGTTACCACCTGGGAGAGATGTTGATTTTACTATCTAATTATTGCCTAGAGCAGAGCCAGTTTTCATTCCAACTTATCGAATGGTTCCAGCAAAGCTCCATGAACTGAAGGTTCAGTTAGAAGAATTAAAGAATAAGGGGTTTATACATCCCAGTACATCATCTTGGGGGTCTCCTATGATGTTTTCTAAAGATTTTGATGGATCATTGAGGCTATGTGTCGATTATAATAAGCAGAACCAGATGCCAGTTAAGAACCAATACCTTCTTCCTAGAATTGATGACATGTTTCATCATCTCAAAGGAGCCTTAGTGTTTTCCATTATCTATTTGATATTGGGATATGACCAATTGAGGGTGAGACCTTCTAACATACCATACATAGCTTTCGGAAGTAGGTACGAGTTTTATGAATACCTGGTAATGTCATTTGGTTTGACCAATGCACTAGCTGTGTTCATAGCCTTGATGAACTGGATATTACACCCATATCTAGATCATTTTGTATTTGTTTTCAGGGATGACATCTTTGTGTACTCCATAACTCATGATGATCATGCTAAATATATTGACATCCCCTTGAGTACACTAAGAGAGCATATTGTTTACTCCAAGCTATAAAAATTTCAGTTTTGGATTGATGAGGTGCACTTTTTGGGACATATAATATCTAAGTTAGGTGTATTAGTGGATCAAAAAAAGGTAAGAGCTATGATGTTTTGGGAGAATCCCAAAAACATCTCTGATATTCTGAGTTTTCTGGGTTTCTCGGGTTATTTATGAAGGTTAATTAGAGATTTTTCTTGTTTGGAATATCCACTTCACAGGCCTAACCAAGAATAGGGTTAAGTTTGATTGGTAAGGTTCTGAAGAATTGGTAGAAAAATTCACTGATTTTGATCTTACCTAAACTAGGTAAAAAGTATTCCTTTTTATGGGATGCATCCGGTTTTGGACATGGGGAAGTGTTAATGTAGGAATATTGGGTTGTAGCTTGCGGATCAAGGTAGTTGAGGCCTCCTGAAAGATATTATCCTACTCATGACCTAGAGCTAGATGTTTTTCTTCATTCTTAAAATTGTTGGAGGAATTATTTGTTGATAGAACCCTTAATGGTGTTAACCAACTGTAAAAGTATCAAATTCATCTTCTCTCACCCGGAATTCAATCTTCGATGACGACGGTGGGTCGAGTACCTATATTATTTCGATTTTGAGTTGGTTTACACACCATGGAAATGGAATAGTTTCATCGATACTATGAGTCATAAGAATCTGAATCAGGTAGATTAGGAATCCTTTTTAGATTGGGTTATGGTGGCCTTGTTTGTTGAGATGCATTTTCAGGTACAGGAGGGGCATGAGAAAATTATACTTGCATCAATGGAATTGAATATAAACTTCTGAGCTGAGTTAAAGAGAGTTAGTTGGTGGATCTGGAGTGTTTTTCTATGAAGTAAAGTCTTAAAGGGGGGAAGTCACCTCCTGGTTGGACCTTTGGTACTGATGGAGTTTCTTATGTTCATGGTCGAGTTGTGGTGTTAGAAGATATGCATGAAGAGTTGATGCACGATTTCCACATGTCAAAATGGGAAGTGCATCCAGGCGTGAGTAAGATGTATTGTGATTTTCAAAAGAAGTTTTTGTGGATGGGAATGAAGAGATAAGTAGGTAGCTTTGTGGGAAGATACCTTACCTATATGTAGTTGAAGGCTGGACATCAGTGTCCAGGTGGGTTGTTGAAATCATTTCCTATTCCAGAGTGGAAGTGGAATGAAGTCATTATGGACATCATAGTGGGTCTTTTGAGGACACTTCAGCAGAATGATTCCACTTGGGTGGTAGTAGATCGGCTGACCAAAGTGGCCCATTTCTTGTCGACTCATGAAACCTATACAGTCGACCAGTTGGGTGAGTTGTGTGTTCAAGAAATTGTATAATTACATGGAATATTGAGAACCATAGTTTCAGATATTGATTCGTGTTTCACATCTCACTTCTAGAAGGGACTATAGAAGGCACTTGTTACTAAGGTGTTTTTGAGTAGGACTTACCACCCACAAACTGGTGGGCAGTTAGAGCATACAATTCAGGAATTAGAAGACATGTATTGAGAATGTGTTCTAGATTTTGGTGGCTTGTAATAAAATCACTTATATCTTGTTGAGTTTTCTTATAACAACAGTTTTCAAGTTACTATTTAGATGGAATCTTTTGAGGCACTTTAGTGGAGATCGTTTAGATCACCATTGTGTTGGTTAGAGGCTAAAGAGTCTGAGTTGTTAGGGGTGATTCTTGTGTAGAAGACATCAGGGAAGGTTTGCTTGATTCAAAATTGTATTCCAGCAGCTCAGAGTAAGCACAAGTCATATGAAGATCAGCGTTGTAGACCTCTTTATTTCATGGTGGGTGATAGTGTGTTTCTTTGGGAATTTCCAGGGTTGGTTCACCATTGAATTTGAAAACATAGAATGTTGGTGAATTGATATATGGGTCCATTTTAGATTGTGGGGAGGATTGGACCGGTGGCTTACCGATTGGCTCCTCTACAGTGGTATAGTGGGATGCATGATGTTTTCCATGTTTCACAACTCTAATAGTATCACCCTGACCAATCTCATATCATTAATTCCAAGTATGTTGAGCTTGAGGTTGATTCATCCTTTGAGGAGCACTCGGTTCGTATTGAAGATCATAGCGAGAATGTTTTGTGGGGTAAGGTTGTGCCCCTTGTTCATGTTCTATGGAAACATGGAAATATTCAAGTGGAAACATGGGAGTGGGAATCTGATATATGGGTCCAGTGGCCTAATCTCTTTTATTTAGAAACTAAGTAATGCTCGATAATAGTGCACAATGAGAAAAAATGGGCTTTTCAAGGTTCACAATCATATCAATAGGGCCCCAAACCATGGACATAGCCAATGGACACGGTTTTTCATAACGGTGGGCTCTATCATCGTGGAATTAGGGTCTGACCTATAGCCATGTTTTTTACCATGGAAATAGGTGTCCTAGTGCCATGATTTTGAATACTGTGTCCGTAGGTGTCTCTATTGGGAACTGTGGAAGTTGACCTTTGGCCTCGGTTTTAACCATGTAAATAAGTGGAATATTTCTATGGTTAAAACTATACATATAGCCCAAGAAAACCATGGAAATAGCCTAAATATAATGGGTTCTTTGACAGATTAGATCTCAGCACCTTCTATTCATGTTTCAGTGACCTTACCACTACACCACCTAGGAATTTGTGTATATATATATATATATAATATGTTATATATATTATTAAAAACAATTGAAGTATCCTGAAAACTATGGCAACAGTTCTTCGGACCATTTTTTGGCGGGAAATTTTTTCTCCCGTGTAAGGGTGGGAGACATATAGCCACGGTTTTCAAAACCGTGGCTATAGTCCTTCAAAACAGGCCTATAGAAATGTTATTGAAAACAATGTCTATAGAACCAATAGAGGTGGGTATAAGCCATGAAAAAAAGACCTATAGCCATGGTTTTATAACGGTGTATATAGGCCACATAATTGTGGTCGTAGCCTGTTTTTCTAGTAGTGGTCGTTCTAGGACAAACCGTCACAGGGTGTGGAGTTTCTAAGATCTCATATTTCTCCGTAAGGAATGAACAAAAGAGAACAAAAGCTCTCAAGGATCAATTTCCATTGATTTCTGGACATTTGGAGTGTCTTTGGATTTAAATCGGAGATCTGGGTGAGCCTGATCTTCTTTCTCTCTCTCTTTTCCAATTTATGTCTTGTATTTTGGGTGATGTCCCTTGGATTCTCTCAAACCTTTCTTTTTCAGTTATATAGAGGTTAAGGATTCAAAGGTGTGTTGGACTAGGATCTAATAACTTTTTTTAGAGGGCCTTCATCAGCAGATTCAATGTAGGTGGTCTACAAGTTATATACCTTGGGTTTTGTGTTGATTTGTGCATATAGGGATTTTATTCTTTCCATCTTTTGAAGAGTTATTGGAGCCATTAATATGATGTGATTTAGGGCTGTCTAAATTCTTAATTGAACCCCTTTTGATCCCCATATGTTTCAAGGAGGTTAAATCGACCAAATTAAGGCCACCCAAGGGGTATGATGATATTCCACAGACTTAAATATAGAAAAGTAAGTGTAAGACATTGGGTGAGAATATATAGCCTGTGATGAATATGTTAATATGCTTAATTGAGGTGTAGTTAGTGTTTAGTAAAACACTTAGGTTGGGTAATTCCCTAAGAGGATGTACGGTTTTCCCGATAAATGGTTAAAAGGATAAGTGGGGAAATGTTAGGGATTAACTTTATACTGGAATATGCTTAGTGATATAGGCATGGAAAATGGGAAAGAGCCTGAAGGGGTTAAGATACATGAATAATGAATGTGTGAATGGATTGAGGAAAAATGTAATTTCCCATTTATTGATATTGTTGTGATGTTGTGTATGATGTTGGCTATATTTTTGTGATATGGTGTTTTGTGGTGAATGATATATAAGCATGTGCACATGGCTTGGTAGAGTGGGGTACTATCCTGAGGTTCTACACCCACAGGTTGAGTTGGGCCAAGGTTCTAGCTTCTCCTTTATATGAATGGGTTTGGGAAGGGGACAGAGTTCTATTCCTCTAATGGTTGAATTCCACCCGAATTGAGCCTTCAAGTTGAGGACATTGGGAATGGTTGTGAAATGGTTCCTAGTGTGATAGAACTTGTTAAAGTCCCACATGTTTAAAATGATGATCATGACTAATGCATTGAACACATGAAAAGGGTTACATGATAAATGAATGGTCTTGGTAATAAAACTGGGTTAATTTATAGGTTAACATAAAGGTACATAAAAAAAGATATTCTATTGAAATTTTTTTCTTAAATTGAATTTATATATTATTTGCATGAACTATCTCCCTTGAGAGATAGTTTTTAGACACTGTTGGTGGTGGCCTACTAAGTTATACTCACCCCTTACTCGGGCAGCCGTTGGGTACCCGATATGATTTTATTCTTGCGAGTCAGAACAAGGTCAAGGGCCCTATGTTAGAGAGATGAGTTGGGAATGGGACATGTTTGGGTGAGGTTCTATACTTGGAATCCATACCATTATGGAGCTTCTACTATTTTCTTTCTTTTAGTTTTTTGTTCACTTGACACTGTAGCATGGTTTGACATATTTATTTTCATTTATGATTGTACCAATTTTTTTTATTTGGTTATTTATAAATGTTATAGATCATTATCTTTTTTTCCATAATTTTAATTATTATCTATTGTGTCTTACTCTGGTATTGAGGGTATAGTATCCCCATGTGACCTATTGGTCCCTCACTACTAGTGGGCAACCTCTAGTATATGGGGAGGCGCACTTGAGGTCATGTAATTATCCGGCTCAGAGAACCAGTTTAGTGGCTCCCAGGTTGGGGATGTTACACTTATTAATCCTCCTCTATTGATACCACATATAACATGAAATTATTACTACAAAATTATAAATACAATGTAATTTTAATGTAACATACCACCCCTCACCCATTGTCTTGGAAACAATTGGTTGTGCCAATAACCTTAGGTGACATACCCATAACATCATTATCAAGCAATAAATTCCAATGGATTTAAAAAAGGTTGTGGGATTATTTTCCCTGAAAACCCAACTCAACCAAAGAAACAAAAGAAAACCAACCATTAGAACTATATACTGCATGAGTAATAACAATATATCTCAAGGGAAAACAGTATACCATAACATCATATTATTATTGAAAAAGTGATAAAGATGATATAAGAAACCAAAATATATCCAAATACAGAAACATTAATTTGTTATCACCCTAGTGAAAAAAAAATATCTCTACCATCTGAACACCAACTGAAGAGGAATCATCTTGATGCACCACTAGAGAAATGCGATACATTTCCTTAACATTTATTTCAATTTATAATGTATTTCAATACACCAAAGTGTCGTAGTAGTGGGTTATTATACAAATTGTGGGAATTCCCTAAAGGATTATCAATACATTATACTATGTGAATAAATTGTTATCACATTTTATATAAACTATAAGAGGTGAAGATAAATAGTGTGTTCCAAATACATAAAAAAATCATGTATTAGCAACATTAAAAAACTCGAATCCATTTCTTACCACTTCGAATAATTATTTGACTCTCATACCACCCCCCCCCCCCCCCCCCGCACACACACATATGGACACATATGAATGTATTCTATGTACCTCCCAATGGTTCAGAGTGATGATTCATCCACTCACGAAGTCATTTATTGATGAAGAATTTTATGGTGGAACTTCTAACTAACTATCCCATATTTCTATATTGATAGTGGTACTTCCAACCATGATTCATACTAAATGATCATGTACACATTCCACCATGTATGAAAAGTTCTCGTATCAAATTCTTCTATATAAATAGTTATTTTTTTAAAAAATTTGAAACTTTTATGAATCGTATTATGTGTTGAATTCTAATTCATTAAATTTTGGTTCTTAAACCAGGATAGTTTTCTAATGAAATTAGTGTGAAAATTAATTTAATAACAAAGCTATTATTTTCTAGAACAGGTAAAATTTATTAGTGAAAATACATACCTTACAGCAATTAAAGAAACTAAGTAACAACATAATAAACCTCTAGATCTAATGTTTAATATTTTTTCCTTCATTAGATCCTACAAGACATAATTAATAACATAATAAAGATATTAGATATATACATAATAGAATTTACATGAAATTCAAGAAGAAAGAAAATAATATGAGGATATCTAATAATATAGGGATTAAATGAGGACTAACAATTGATTTTAGATCTCCAACACACTTTGACTCATCAAATGGTTTTTTAAGATCAAGGGGAATTTCCAAGGGATCATAGGAGAGGATATGAGTATAATAGACCGAGAAAATAGGTAAAATGATAGTTTGAGTTTCCTAATCATAATTCAATATTAATTTTACCAAATTTAACAATATATCAAATAGTTAGTCTACACCATTTTTCAAAATGGGCACTACCCATGTGCATGCTACTAGAAACTTTCTAGGGAGACACACTGTTTGTGTCATATGATTTTGAATTTTTTTTTCCAACTGTGTGGTGTAATTGCCTCAATTTTGCACCCTCACACAATTGTCCCATATAGTTGGAAAATTTTCATTTCAACAATGATCCTCCCACTTCCTATATATATATATAGTTTTCCCTATAATTCATAGAGTTTCAGAAAATTTCCCCCAATAATGAACCTTCTTAGTGACTCCCAAAATCATCCTTTATGGTTTCTAATAGACCGTGAAATTATTCCACAAACCAATCTCAACCCATGAACCCTTCAAAATACTTTTTAAACACTTCAAAAATATATAAATACATTTAAAACGCAACAAAAGTATTATCGATTATAAAAAATACATAATAAAAGATAAAGTAAATAAAATTGAGGGGTGTTGTAGTCTCCCCACCATTGGTCATTCCATTATTGAAAATTCGGAAAACAGAATTGATTTGTAAGATCACAGGACACTATTCTAGAATTTCCATTTCCCATTTCCATGTTTATTCAATAATATTTCCATGATACCATAAAACCAATACAAAACCATTGGTTTTCCCATGTAAGATATTCTCTTTCTGACCCAAAATCTATATGAACACATAAATCACTGTAGTATCTAGATCAAGATCAATATAGTCCCACAAAATTACATGGTTAATATCATTTTCATACTTATTCAATTGATATAAATGAAATAAATTATGAAAAAATATAAATCTTGTTAGTATTTCCAATCGATAACCCACATAATTAAATCATTCAAGTTCCTCAAAATTGATAATGTTCCAAAGAGACAACATTTGTTTCTCACCAGAATAATGATTCCATAGCATGGGATAGATTCTTAATAAATCATGATCACCCACCTCAAATGATAACAAACGATGAAGGTGTTCCACCTTTGATTTTTGACAACTCTAAGATGTCACCATTATCTTCCTAATCATATGGATATTTACCATTGTCTCATAAACATGGAAAGGTCCAATAATTGAAATATTATTAGTTTCTACCCTATATAGTGGAGAACGATAAGTGTGGACATATAAATATTTTAAATAGAACGTATATATTGAGGCTTGATAACTGTTTTTTCATGAAAACTCCACTAACTTTATATGCTCCTCCCATTAGCCCCCAAAATCTATAAAGAAATATCTATGAATTTAATACAATGTTTGGATCATCTGTTTTTTTAACCATCTATATGAGTATGATATGTTATGCTCATTATCAACTAGTTTCTAATGGCTTTCTACAAGGACATCCAAAAATGAGATTTAAACATCGGGTCTCTGTCAGGTAAAATAAAAAATGGTACAAATAACTTCTTTAAAATTTTGTGAATATAAATTTTTGAAAAGTATTACACCATTTTGGTTTCATGAATATGTATGAAGTGATCCAATTTCATGAATTTTTCCATATTCACCCATATAGAATCCTTTTTCTAAACCATTATTTGGAGTCCAATAAAAAAATCTATAGTTATCAGCTCCCATTTCCTCTAAGGTATAGGTAAATATTGAAAAATTATGGTTGGTTATTCTTTCTCCCCTTTAACCTTTTAATAGGTGAGTCATCTTAATATTGACTCCTCAAACATTATTTTCCTAAAACCTCACCAAAAGTATATTCTTGAGACCTTATAAATAATTTTTATTCTATGATCAATGGACGATATTTAATTTTCATAGGAATAATGAAGTTGTCATAGATAAGTTTTATGAACTGCAATATGATCTCTAAAACATAAAATGGGTCTCCCGTCTAGAAATATCCCTCAATGGTCTCCCCAAAATTGATTTTTAGCCCCATGGCTAGAAATTCAAGATCAAATGTCTAAGCATATTTAACATTCTAAAAAATAACAAAAATAAAATAATTTGAAAAGAGAACTATAACAACACCATGGTCAGAAAAATCTTTATACACATCTGTTATGATAGTCATCATATTCGACTAAGATAAAAAATCATTAGAAATTTGACTATATAAATTATTACGCAGAGATTCATCCATGTAATTAATTTTCATGTCATATATGTCAAGTAAAATTCAAATATATTATGGTATTCCATCCATATTCATTTCAATAAATTAAAACCACAATGATAGAAAATGTCATCCAATATCTTATCAAATATGAACATTAATAATTTATCACCAAAAATACAATGATGCCATGTTTTCATGGAATTTACTGTGGAAGATAACTCTAGATCATGTTCTAGGTAATTCTTATCATGTACCCATAACTATTTTGAGCCATAATCTAAAACATGATCTCCATGTATGATAAAACATCCCTACTAAGAACTATTTTCATCATAATAAACCATGTATCATTATCTAAGTTTTGAAATAATATGGATTTGTGTTTATTAATGTTTAAACATAATCTTATTAAAAATACTTCTAGAACTCATCACTCCATTTTAAAGGAAAATATATCCTTATTAGAGCTATCATTGGTGTGTAATTTCCTAAAATATCATAAAAATCATCTATAATATCATGATAGGATAAAGAAACACCATATCTCAAAAACATTTATTAGTGTTTCTAAGAGATAACACCTTCCAACTTTTCAACATATAACTCGGGTAATTGTTTAGAAATAAAAATTCCATGGAAATAGTACTCTTTTATCCATAAATCAAACATTGAAATCTTTTCATAAAGGTGATGCTCCCACAAGACACATAAAACTGTGGAAACAGGTTTTTCCTAATAATCAGTAATCCTATAACACACTGAAATATCATTGAAAAATTCCCCCATAAAGGAGTATAGATGCCTTTTAATGATCTAATTCATCAATTCACTAGAAACTGATAGTACATTCTCAAGACCAGAGGGCATATAGACATATTCATAATGACCTTAAGGAATATAGAAAGTTGTTTTCTGAATATCTTCCTTCCAAAAATGTAGTTTATGGTACCCAGATCCTAAATGAATCTTAAAAAACAATGTGTGCTCCTTTTAATTAATCAAATATATAATTAATTTAGGGAACATGATACTGATTATTTATCAAAAACCGGTTGGGAATTTGAAAATATTTTTAAAAACAGGTATTTCCATCAAATTTCTTCTAAAATAAAAGCAGGTGCTACCCAAGGAGATATACTAGGTTGAATAAACGCTTTACTTTCAAACTCTCCCAACTATAATTTCAATTATTTTAATTATATTAGTGGAATACTATAATACAGAAGTAAAATAAGATAGTCTCTAGGTAGGATTTTAATTATAAAATCTATTTCCCTTTCATGGGAAAATCCAGATAAATTATCAAGGAATACATATGAAAATTCATACATGATGTTTGAAAAAACTCTATGTTTGATAAAATCATGATATTATATAGTAACCACAACTAATTAAAAGGATACAACCCCATCCACATATACCAAATCTCAGAATATTCTTGAATTTGTATCCCAATCTCCATTAATGATATTCATAATTCTATTAGAAGAAGTGAAATAAACCTTTTGTGAATAATAATCGTTGTGGTACTTGAATAATTTCAACTAATCCATTCCCAAAATCATGTCATATATATAAATATACCAAGCATTGAAATACAACATAAAACACATCTTAATTTATAATAGTAGAACATGATTCACATATAAATGCCCGACACTCCTATTGTGGGAGAGGTGTATTGATTTTATAGACAGAAGGGGTTATCTCCATATTTAATATCATAAAATAAAACACACTATAAGTAACAATCAAGTAGGACATTCCCTTATCAAATAATGATTTCATAAGAGTATAATCAAATATAATAGTGCCTCACGTCATTATGAACTATATTAATCCTCTATGATCATCTACCCATCCCCATAAAATTTATTATCATCACAACCTTATTCATTGGTTACATGATGCAATTTAATTTCTTAGGGAGTCACGATATTTCTAGAATCTCCATTGATCCCTCAGTTATATGGAAAATGGTTTTTTTGATAGATCACCCAGTTGAAGAATAAGATTCCTAAGAAAAATGAAAAGTCTATATTCCACCCGAATTTTGAGTGTTATAATAAGAAAACTGGTGAATTCCCATTGTATTATTATTATGAAATGATTAAGTTGGTGTTATACTATTTCAATTCATATTATAAAAATAACCACAATGGAAACAACCAGGGTAGATATTGAGTGTTTTAGGAAATTTAATAGATATAGTGGTATTCGTTTGAGGCACACCACCTACATGGATATAGGTGTACCCCTTATAATTTTTCCAATTATTATATTTCCCACCTGTCCCATTGAAACAAACATACTCCCACCCACAGGATTCCTAGGAACATCCCTTTTCGGCCACTATTTCTCTATTAACAAGCTCTAGATAATCATAAATACATAGTAAATCTATTTTATAATAAATATATAGTCTAAATCCTGATCCAAAGATTCATTCTGTCAATGATTCACTAGAATATAACCTTTATTGAAATAAAATAAATAATTAAACATAGTTATATACTCCATCAAAGATAAGTTCTCCTAATTTAGGTTGATTAAAGCTATTTTTTAGGATATATTGAATGTGTGGGGATATTATTCATTTTATACAAATTTTTTAAAGTCCTATAACTTAATACCTTGATCGACTCTATCTTGTACAACTAAAAAATATTATTATGAAATTTTTTTTCATAATATGGTAGATTCATCACCTCCTTGAACAATGTAATTTTATTTTATGCACATTAATCCATGATGGTTATAGAAATATTATTATAGTTAATTATGATGATATTAAGTATAATATAAATTCTTTCATATTTTCTAATGTGTTAATAATAATTTAATCAAATTGAAATTAATCTACTTCTTAATGGTCAGTAATCCCGCCTCCATGAACTAAATGTATAATGGTAATGTTTCAACCATATGAGTCATCCTTATGTCACAACACATAAGGATAATTGGGGAAATTCCAATTTTTTAGGGATATGAATATCATTTCATTTCTATTATTTATTTTAGTACCATTTGACAAGAACATCAATAATTATCCATAAGTGATCTGACCCTGGAACCATGAAACCAAGACCCTCATAACAACTAAATTAAACATTATATCTCATTAAAAAAATTAGTGGAAAATAATATCATTATAGAAAATAAAATATAAATGTTAGAGGATATTAATAAACTAATTAATATATTTTTATTATTTAAGATTTTTAGTGTAATTATAGAATGACTCTAGAACCTAGAGTAAGGGATCTCTCAAACCATCCTATTTTATTTAGGTTATGATTTATTCTTATATACCTCCATTTATCTATATATAATTTTAATTTTATTATTAGATATTTATATATCCAGAAAATATATACCTACCATAATTGTTCTTTATTTTATTGGGATACACATCTTTCAAACATTTTATTCTTACATTCTTTTGTTAACCAATTTGATTAAAGGGAACTTCTTTGTTTTCATTCCAAATTTCATGTACCATCCATTGAATTTTTTTTCCATTACATGGTTTTTAAAAACACACATTTTTATAGAAAACTATCAAAGATAATTTCTTATTTTATGGAAATTCTTATTTCGTTATCCTCATTATTTATTATTTACCCTCTTTCCAAAAACACCAATTAAATATGATTACTTATATAATTATTTCTCCAATGTTTTTTATGTCTTCAATTCAGATGAACCTAATTTTCATATCATGTTATTATTTATTACTCTATGAACATTCAAAAAAAAATATAATCCCTTCTTTCAAGGAATTCATTATGAAATACCAATTGGATATGTAATAAGACATGACTATGTTACCCAATTAATTTAAATGGGTTTTCATATGCTTATTCCTTATGTATGATTTCTTTATATGGAACACATATTTATGAACATGTTGTCATTTATTTTTCCATATAAATATTAAATTAATTGGATAATTTTTATGTCTCATGGTATGATTTGTATGAGATTAGGAAGTAAACGTAATCTATGATGAGACTATGTCCACCATGTGAGGTCATCTTGTAAGATAGCCTAGAATTATGCTTATTTAAGGTTTTATATTTTTTTCACATTCAACTGAGGGTGTTATATTATGATTCCATGTTATATATTTTATTCTTCCATTAAAATATTCATGACCCTAATCTTTTTTGATATCATGTTCTGCCTATGGACACATATGTTGTGCTTTGTGGTAATGTTGATTCCCTTGCTAGGTTTTGTAGCCCACCCCTTTAATTTAAGTATTCCCAAAATTATCCTATTATGTCTTTGAAGATCAAAAATCTTTATGAACTCATTATAGAGATTTATATAAATTAATTTTATTTTAGTTTCATATGGATGTTTTATGTACCATGTCTTTTGAGGACATTAGGATTGTTGATATTTGGGTTTATAATAATGGATATTTATGTAATGAAAAATATGTAATAATATGTGTAAAAAGCTTGGGCTACTATGATTGTTATCAAATCAAGGGATATTAATGTCTGTGGATTAGAAAAATTATATATTAGGAAAAACCCAAGGTATAATTCAATGTATAAAAAAATATCTAAAAATATTAGTAAATTATAGAGAGAGTGGTTTATAAGAATTTAAATCCAAGCCTAAATACTACAAGTTGATGTGACTATATAATAGTTATACCTAGGTTTAATAACACCATAGTGGGAATATTTGGTAATAACATTATTTTCACATAGCAAACAACAAATAATTCTTATTTAACTTGTGGTTTGACACTCAGAGGGGATATCTGTTTGAAAAATCAAAAAATTCATTAACAACATTTTTGAAGGACTTGACTAGACTATTAGGTTAAAAGATTTAATAGTAAAATTACTATTGAATTACAATAATTAAACCTATAAAATCATATGATAGGATATACATGTAATTTACAATTTATTGCTTCAAATTTTGTAGTTTTACTATTTATATGTTTATTTTTTTAAGAATTATTTTCCATAATTTTTCTTTTCTTAGTTAATTGAATGAAATATCAAGAATCATTCAAACAACCATTGGGATGGGAAATGTGATTATTTCACAAACGAGTTCATCGGCCATATATGATCCAAATTAAGACATCATGTTATTATGAAAAACTTTTATAAAAAATTATCATTAACAACTAGAACATAATTGTATTTCAAAATTACTTAAATAAGATACTAGTGGAATCTAAAATATTTGTTTTGAAAAGGGAATTCCCTTGTGTGACCTTTTCGAACCCTCCACACAAGGAAACCCCCCTCCCCACGAAGAGGTCACTCCGGAGAGAGCCCCATCATGGAAGGAGTCGTTGCCAGCCGAGATGGAAGAGCGTCCTGGAGGGTGACAACCCGGGCGATGATGGTTCGTCAAGAAATCCGTCAGCACGGGTGGGTTGCACCTCATTTTGCCCACCCAGTCAGAAACTGGGTGACCCGGCAAGGCGAGTGGATCCTGGGGGAGAGGTTCTCCCCGAAAGCGGACTCCCATGATTTGAACCCTGTACCTCCCAAAGAACGGCATTGATATACCCCTCTCCTTCACCACTACACAACCGTGGAATCTAAAATATGTTAAGTTGATAAATATGATAAAAAACAATTCAATTTCATACGTGTCAAAAATACTGGAAGAGGAACAAAGGAAATGGTATTAAAGGTACTAGAGTATGTTTTGTGTGTAAAACAATTGGACATAAAGCAGCTAATATTCATTGAAAATTGTATAGTATTGTTAATAATATTCCAAGAAATAAACTTAAACCAAACGAACCACTAATGGTTCAATTTCTTAGATGTGGGGAACATTTGAATAATCCATAAAAATTAACTAATAAAAGGGATAATGAAAATGATAGTCAACTATAATTCCCAAAATCAAGGGAACCAGGTAGGTATTACACAATGAGAATTATTGATATAGATTATAAAAACGTCACACTCACACACCACTCCAATGTTTTGTATGTCTATTTTTATTTCAATTCATGCCTCCCCTATATATGAATAATGCTTTCTATGAGAGTTGAGTCACCACACTAAATGATTTGATATCATTGCTGGAAACCACTTTGAGTATAGTATTGTAAGATGAAGATTATGGGAATGTAATTCTTATAAATAATATTATTCATCCTTTAGTGGAATTTAATGTTATATTTGTAATTGGTTGGTTGTCCTTATAATAATACAAAGTCAACTATCAGAAGATAGATATGACTCTTCATATCCTGAGTTATCCTATAATTATATACAAGCCTAAGGAGGGGTGAATCTCCATTAGAATATTATTCTTAATAATATTTATTATTACCTTATGATAAATCATATGTAGTTCAAATTATTAATAAAAAATAGGGAATCATTCTTAAAAAATCCCATTATGAAGGACTGAACTATGTATACCAACAATAGATTCCTAGTATTTCACAAAAACAAGTAGATAATTTCATAATTGAACATATACCTAGATCATTTAATATATACAAATAACCCTAGATAATATCCTTTTTTTATTTTGTATAACAAAAAACTAGTTACATGAGAATTTGGGAAAAGGGTTTTATATTACTGAATGCATGACCGTTGGCTTCATTAATCAACATCATCAAGAAAAGGTATGGGTAAATTAACCTTTGTATTTATTATCATAAACTCAAAATAATCATGATAAAGAACAAATTTCCACTTCCACTTATAGATTTCTTGTTCAATCGACAATGCGAGCCCATGTATATCTCTAAGGTGGACCTTTGGTTTGGATATTACAAACTAAAGGTGAATAATAAATATATTCCCAATAATATATTATAAATTAATGTATGGACACTGTGCATTCGTATTAATTCCCTTTATAATCATTAATAATCTAGAAATCATCATATACATAATGAATAGTGTCATTAGATATTAAATCAACAAATTTCTGGTAGTCTTTACAGATTCTATTTTGATATTCTATATGAGAAAGTAGGTTCATGATGACTAATTGAATATTGTGCTAAAGATAATGAAAAAGGACAAACTGTATGAAAATAACAGTAAATGAGAGTTCAAGATAGATGTAGTATCATTGTTGGGTCATGTTATCACCATTAAAGGTATTTCAATAGACAATTATATGACAAATTAAATTGAGGAGTGCCCAGTTTCCTTCGAATTGGATGGTATTAAAGATGGTTTTTAGGAATCATCTCATGATTTCAAAAATTACTATCCAAGCTGACTCAGAAGGGTGTAATGTTTTTCTAAACCCATAATTGTGAATATTGAATTAATGAATAGAAAATAGGATTATCCATTCACCAATTCCTTCACTACTCACAAGTTGGGAACATTTTGTGGTATATATAGATCCATGAAAGAAGGGTTTTGGCTATATAACAATCAAAAATAAAAAAGTCATATCCTACACAGCAAGGAATTTAAAAGATCATAGATAGTATTGTCCAATGCATAACCTATAATTATGAGAAATAATATACACATTAAAAATTGGGAATAATTATTTTTATATGGAGAAGTTTAAAATATATAGAGATCATAAGAGCCAAAAAAATTATTCATATAAAAGGAGCTTATTGTTTACAGTTAAGATGGATAAATAATATTAAGGAATTCTATTACTCGTATAGTACCATCATGTGGAAGAAAATAAAGAACAAGATAGTCTATATTGATAAGATCGTGTAAACTAATCAATAACGGGAATTAATAAAGATCCAATCTTTGTATACCATAAAAGGATGTACAAGGGAATAATATAGGGAGTAATATAATAATTACCATCTCATATGATTTTCCGTCCGTCCATTCTAGGTAAGGTAAAATATGATCCAATAGATAATGTATAAATACAAAAGAATGTGGAATATACAATATATGTGAAATCCATGGATTTAGAAACTCATGAATAAGGATTTTTAAGATTTGGTTCATGATTTTGCATACCATCAAATCCTAAAAAAGGTATAGATAGAGAATAATTCACATTTCTTGACCCTCTCCATCTCACTAGAGAGTATGGAGAGTATGAAAATCTTAGAGAATACTATTGGCTAGAAAATAAAAAGAAAGATATTATAGAATATATATCAAAGTGCCTTATATGTTAGAAAGATAATGTAGAGATTAAAAATTAAATTGTGATGATGGAACCATTACCCATACCCATATATAAAATCAAGAAAATCAATATGGATTTTTTTCATTAGTACTTTTAAGAAATCTATAATAAATAATGTTTTATAGTTTTTAGTGGATCATCTAAAAAAGACTAATCATTTTAATTTTATTCGAGAGAAATTCTTATTTGATCAAATTGCAATGATATACATCATAAAACTAGTGAGTCTATGTGGAACACCAAAATAAATTCTATCTAACAGATATCCATGGTTAAACTCCTATTTTATAAGAGTCTCTAATATTCAAAAAAAATAAGGTTGAACATTAGTATGGCTCATTGCAATCAAAAAGATTCCCAATATGAGTGGTAAATCTATAGACTAGAAGACATGTTGAGAGCATGCTCGATGGAATTCAATAGAGGATGGGATAAAATACTTTCTCTGGTTAGTTTCTAGTAAAATAATATTTTTCAGTCAAGCATCCATATGAAATAATATAAGGATTATTATTGGAAGATATTCATAACTCCTACATGGGGGGATGAAGAGGTTGAATGCAGGGTTTTATGAACTAAAATGGTGCAATAAATGGATAACATAGTTCTACACCATTTAGTTGTAGATCAAGATATATCAATGTTGGCACAAGATCTATTTTGATAATTTTTTATAATAACTCCAGTTTGAGGTTGGGGATAATGTGTTCCTCAAAATATATCATTGAAAGAGATTAATGGGATTTGGGAAGAATGTAAAGATAATTTCTAGGTAAAATAACACCATTTAAATTATTGATCACATTAGAGTTGTCGCCAATCACAAAGACCCCCCACTATCCATGTCTTAAATACATAATTTGTTCCATGTATCCCTATGTTGGAAGTACCTAACATATCTCGCACTAGTACTGAATATGGAGCGGGTACAACTTGAAAATTATCTTTCTTATGAGGGGTATGTGTTGAATGTCTTGGACTGTAGAGACAAAGTTCTATGAAACAATAAAACTCACCTAGTTAATGTATTATGGTATATTCATAAGAATGAGGGGAAAACATGGTAATAATAGGATGTGATGAAGAAAACATTGTCTATATTTTTCACCATAGTTTATAAAAACAATTAAGGGATTAAATTTCTTAAGGGTGGAGAATGTTATTACTCAAGATTTTATCAATGTAATTTCACTTAATATATAAATGTGTCATATCTACTAATTTAGTATTATATAACACACTTGAAACACATAATTTTATTATATTTACTTTAAAATTGAATTTAGATAATAAATAAATACATAATAATTGAAATTAATACATTAGGATAAGAAAATAATACAACAATAATATAAAAATTGGGATCTACTTGATCCACCATAATGACCACACTCACAAAAAACATTATAGAAATGAATTTTAATTCATTTTGAGAAATAAAATATATAAAACTTGAGTGGAAACAAAATTAATATATAATTAATGAAATATGAGGTATGTATATAAATTTGAGAACCCATAAGATCACTAAAAATATGAATTTTAGAATAGTAATACGACCATTAGGAATAGTAACATGATTTTTAAAATAGTATCCTCACTTATGTAATTGAAAATAATATTTCTTTATCTGATAAAATGGAAATATGACATATTTATATCATGATACAAGAAAATAAGTGTTATATAAATGATAAAACATGTTTTTTTCATAAAATATAAATATTTTATTTATATTTTTACAAAAAAAAATATAATTATTTAAACTAAGGTTCAATTTCATAAATTGGGTTTATAAATTAATATTATGTTTTATTATAATGATAATATAATTTAATGAAAAAATTTGTAATTTTTCAAAGGGTAATAAAATTGTTATAAAATTAAAATTGGTATTTTTCAAATAAATAATGATATTAATTAAAAGTAAATTCTCCATACAAAGAAAATTATTTTCATTCAACATAATTATATTTTTTTAATATGAAACGTAAAAATAGTGTGGGTTAATTTTTTTTTATTTTTCAATGATAGTTGATTTTTTGATGAATAATAAATATAACAAAATATGATATTTAACATTATAAGCTAAATACAAGAATTTATGAGTCATGGATGATGTCATAACCCAATATTTTGAAATGAAATGCATCGTATACTATGTATACCCCCATGATTCATCATTATTGGTATTAAAAATTAAAAAATAAAAAATTAATGTATATAATATTCAAAAACACCCCTCGTCATCATCATAATCATTAATTTTTTATTAAAAGGGACCAAAACAAAAAGAAAACAGCCACCCCACCCTTCACCGCACACTAAGAAATCAAGGAGGCCTGAAGTGGTGAAGCCCGAGGGAATCTCCTTTATTGAGATTGACCCCCTCCACCTTCAAACTACCCATAGTATGAAGACAAAAATACAAGGAGTCATCGAACACCAACGAATCCAAGTAGTCTTCCACCATGTTCCCCTCCCTCCAGCTTTAAAGGATTTGTGTTCTGTAGATCATAAAACTATTGCATTTTCTAATAACATAGATGATGGAAAAAGGAGAATCACCCTCCCCTTTCTAGGTGTTGTAGATAATCAGCGATTCTGTTTCCATATCTGAAATCTCCAGCCCCTTTTTCTCACACAATCTGAGTCGAGTGAGAATTGACAATGCCTCTACTTGAAGGGAGGATCCCTGACCCAGGCAGACTGAGAAAGCCAAAAGGATGGACCCCTTGCCATCATGCACCACCCCTCCTCCCGGAATCGCTCCCAGGACATAGGACCCATCCGTATTAAATTTCAACCCATACAAGGGGGTTGACAGTAGACCCAATTTTCTGTATTGCGAGTTGGTAAACAAGTGGAATTGGAGCTGTCTTTGAAGCAGAGTAGATTAGGGGCCTCCTTCCAGTTTCTCACCACCTTATCCATGTCAATAAGAAAAATCCAAGCCCACACAAAAATGACCCGAGCTGAAATGGGTGCACCATCAAACCTCGCACTATTCCTCACCTGCCAAAGCACCCAACACCCTACATGAAGAACCACAGATCAAGCCAACCATTGAGGGCCTCCCACCCCTGATCCGAGATACCATCTTTCAAGAAAAGGAAGGTTGGTTTCAATACAGGAAGAGACCGTTGTGAATTCCCCAAGAATCATATACACACCGCACACCCATTTTCTATCAAAGAAAATATGATCTGTGGACTCCACACTTGAATCCTTATTTCACCCACACATAGAAGCATAGGAAATACCACACCGTTGAATATTATCGTCTGTCAAGACTGCTTTGTTTCTGATCCTCCAGGTGAGAAAGTCGAATTTGGTGGGCACACTCTGCACCCAAATAGTCTCAACCCACTCGTGAGAATCGACTTTCTCAAAAAATATGCACCTAAAATCCATCGGTGAGAATAAACCGGAGGAGACGGGGTGAAAACACATTTATCAGGCTTGGAATTCATCTCGATGAGATTAAAGAAGTTCTGTTTCTCCCAATCTAGAGTCACCTTAATAAAGGAAGGGAAATGCATGCTTCTCTAAAGGAAATATATGTGATAGGGCACCCCAGAAATCCAAGAACAACTCCAAACCAGTTCTGATGCTAGAATGAGACGTCACCCCTCCCTATGATCCTACGGGAGTGTGGACAAATGGGGGAGATGAGAGGTCTGATGATCGACAAAAGAAATTAAGGGTGACCCTTTGTAATATCGCAAAGCCTCCAGACATAGTTGTGCATGGTGTTCTCCCAAAGAGAATGTCATTCCAAAACACTCCATGCAAGCTTAGAATGCATGAAGTAAAGAGTCTCCTGCAAACTATACACGTTAATACCACCCACACGCACCAGCTTCTCCATCCTTCTCCAAGAGACCCAGGGTCTCTTAACCTCATCCCATGCGTCCCAAATGAAGTGGGAAAGAATTTTATTGATATTCTTGAAGATTCCTTTAGGGACTATGATTGAGGAAAGGCCATGCACTGAAGAGGTTGTGAGGACACTATTAACAAGATAAATTCGTCCACTAAAAGCGAGGATATTATTTTTTTAGGTGAGTACTCTATCTGTGATCTTGGAGAGGAGGGGGTCGAAGTCGCAGATGCATAGCCTGTAGGGCGAGATGGGAGCCCCAAGATAATCCATAGGCATCATCCCCTTTTGCATGCCTAGGTCAATGCCAATAGAAATAACTCTCCCAGAATTACACTTGTCTAATAGAAATAATTTACTATTTCCCTTGTTAATGATATGCCCGCTTCAGTGACAATACTCCTCCAAAAAACCCCTCTCCTCCCAAACAAATACCAACCCTCATGACCCATTCTCATCACACCTTTTAAGAATTTGATCTTACCAAATGACGATATTATTATCTTTCCAACCATATCCCCCATTTCCACATATTATTGGACTCGCCAAAAGGAAAAAATGTTTTTCAATGTGTATTTTGAGATATTATGATTAATAGGTTACATTCCCAATCTATCCTTTTAAATTTTGTTTCTTCTTTTACACACTCATCACATACCCCATAAAACATGACTTAATTTCTCCATTATTATAAATATGATATTATTTGATTTTGTTAATTGAATATCTATCAATCATTCCTTTCTCTTCTCTTCTCTCCTCATTCTAAATACAAAAACATTGTTTACATTATAGTGGATTCATCACATCCTTAAACAACATACTTTATTTTCATCACCTCCTTAATGGAACGTTATAGAAATAATATTATATCTAAATAAGATGATAATAAGTAAAATATCACTTTTCAATGTTCTGTAATGTGTTAATAACTATTTAATTAAATAAAAGGTATAAAGTTTAAGTTGGTCCGAAATATCACTTAAATGAAGTACCCAAATAAGGATAAACATTTGTATTTGATATATCCCCCTTATGTAAAAACACATAGAGATATTTGGGACTATTTAAATTTTTTTAATGACATGAATGTGATTTAATATCACTTCTATATTTATGTCACCATTTTAAAATAACATCATTAATTATCCTGAATTAATCTGACACTAGAACCGTTAAACGAACCCCCTCGAAACAACGAAATTAAACATTATATCTCATTGAAATAGATTTAAATAAACATAAAATAATTATTTCAAATAAAATATTTCTGTAAAAGTTTATTAATTATTTAATTAGTATAATTTTATTATATTTGGTTTTAATTTAAAATTCAAAATTACTCTGGAACATAATGTAAATGATCTCTCCAAACCACCATATTTTTTACATTAAGATTTCTCTCTCATTACCTCCCTTTACATATCTATTCACAATGTTTTATAATTTTATATTCAATTTATTTGTTCTAGACCTATATACATATCTCATTTCACCTTTCATTTATTGGGATATATTTTTTTCTAAAGGTTCCCATCTAATTTTTTTTTAACAGTGTAGATTACAGGGAACTTCTTCATTTTCCTACCTAATTTCAACTACCACTCAATAAAAAAAATTTAACCATACAAGGTTTTTAAAAAATATAGTTCTATTATTGAAAACAACATTATATAGTTTTTTTAGTAATATGTATTCTCTTACCCTTTTATGATTATTTTCCCCTTTTCTTAAAACCCCAATTAAAACAGAATTTTTCAAAAATTATTTCTCCACTAATTTTTATGACTTCAATTAAATAAGGCATAATTTTCATACCTTATTCTAATTAATTAATCTATAAAAATATAATATTTATTTAATCACTTATTTCATTTAATTTATGATGATATTTCATTAGATTATGCTATAATACTTGATCATGTTACCCACTTAATTTCCATGTCTTTTCTAATGCTTATGACTTATGTATGATTTCCTTATGCGGAAAAAATATTCATGAACATGTTATGATTGGTGCACGCGAATAGCACTCTAATTTTGCGGGTGATTTTTATACCTATTGAAAGGATTTTTATGGGATTATAGAGTAAACCCAATCCATGATGGGACATTTCCCACCATGTGATGTTATTTTGGATGTTTTCATAGACTTATTGTAACGACCAAATCATTTAGGAATAAAATTACCTTTCTTTTAAGATCTTTTAGATAGATAAAACACATGTAATCTCTTTTTATTATTGATTTTAAATAACCGTTACCTATCATTACTATTGAAAATATAGTCATTGAACAGAGATCGCATGACTTAGATAAATATAATGTTCTTACTAAAATATTTTCAACAGATACAAAGGAGATGATAGCGTTATCTAGTACATTCATGTCATACCAAGCTCATTTGTCAAAGTACAGAAAGGAGGTAACATCATTGGGATTCTCTATTGACCAATCCCAATCCAACCATCAAAATGATATTCTTGGATATAATCACCTACGGTGGAAGTTCAAGTTAATAGAGATTACCACCTGAGCAATGTTATCTGAGCTTCCCCAAGAGTTTGTCATCATCGCGCACCATACCTTTAGGTCTTATGTAGGTGTTATAAGGGGTTATGTAATAAATTATTAGTTACATATTATGTAATCCATATTCTTATAAATAAAAGTCATATTCCATCAATTCCTTTGTAGGAATAGTCTTTTATAAAAAATAAGGAAATAGATAAATTGATTTTTCAGGTAAAAATTGTATTTTTGTGAAATATAAAAAGTGTTATATTAAAATAATACTTTTATAAATAATATTTTAAAAAAAATTATTTTAAATTATGATTATATCAGTTTTTTATCATTAAGTGATTAGGTAATTTGTTTGATAAGAGTTATATTTTTATATGACAACATAAAAAGTGAATATTTTAATAAAATAATGAATTTACGAAATGAATAATATTCTGATAAAATATTATTATCCAATTACTTTTGTGAATAATAAATGAGTATATAATGTTTACTAAGGTTTTAAAACCATTTTTTTTCAAAACTAGTGAATTTTAAATAAATGTTGGTTTTCATTTTAAAAGATAAAATTCAGATATTTAGAAAAAAAATTAGATAAAATAAATATAATTTTTGGAATCAAGATATAAAAATTATTCAACAGTGAATTTTTCATAATTTTCTAAGAGATTCAAATGTTTGGGTAAAAATAAAATACCATATAAATAAAATATAGGTTTTATGACATCATAATTACCCCAAAATAATTTAATAAATACTATAATGGGTATTCTAGGATCAATATATTTTTTTCCATTAAAAATTTTGATTTTAGATTTGTTTTAATTATTTTGTAAAGCCTTAGTGAATCCTCCAAAATGTATAACATATTTTATGATTTTAAATTAATTTTATTGAGAGTGTGACTCACCACAACATAAGAAAGGAAAATATTTTATAATGTTCGGCTATTTTTCTTATAAAATATTGTTTCATAATCCTCTTTATTAAACACCATGGGAAAACCCCATGGGAAGGATTGTGGTTTTGAATATTTAATTATATAGATTACAAAACATAGGTTTGTGGAATATTAAATAATTCCCCTAACATTTCCTATATAAACCCACCCAATATCCCACTAATCTTCACTAAAAATCCATGGAGCACATCCCTACGCTTTCCTCCACTCTCTAAAATCCCCTCAAGGCACCCCAAGCACTCATGAACCCCTGTACAGGCTTTTGAAGATACACACTCAAGTAAGGGACTCTTCTCCTCCCCTTTGAATTCAAGTATCTTCAGTGAGAGTAGTTATTTTACATTCAATTTATTTTATTGAAATTAGTTTTTGATCATTACCTTACTGTCCAATTAATTTTTTTTCAATAATGGATCAATTATCCTCCCCCTTTTGGATCCATACCTAAGACGTTACTATGCTGAAATTCGGTATTGTAATTCTCAGTTCTCATTCCCATTCAAGCAACTATTTAATATTATGATTCTAAACTTCCATATTTATATGTTGGGTTATGATGTTACCAGACCCCCTTAGTTTCCATTTTATGTATAGATAAGATAAATTCCTTTCAATCTCATCAAGCACTCTTTTTATGATATGTATTTCAATTTTAAGTTTCAAATTTTGGGATATATACATACATAATCCCCTTATAGTACATTTTATTTATAAATAATTAGATATTCCTTTCCACTCTCATTAATCTATCCATGGTCCTCAATAATGACATGTTACCAAGTCAAAATTCTATAAGGGGTTCCTTCCTTCTTCATTTTTATCCATGTTTTTTTATGTTGTAATACCATTTTACTTTTAATTAAAAAAAATTGGGGTATGATTACACACCTCCCCAATACTTCCCTCCTTATGTTTGATGATTTGATACCAATTTCTCTCTCATTAATGCCTTTCCTGTACACCTATTACCATGCCGAAATTCCATAAGGGATTTTTCTCTTCTTATTTATATTCAAGTATTTCTCCCATATTATGATTATGAATTCCATATCATATTTTGGTATATTATGTCACATGATCCCCTTAATGTCTATTTGGTTTTTAAATGATTAGATACCTCTTTCTCTCTCATTAAACCACCTTATGAATTTCTATATGATGATGTTATGCTGACGAAATTTCCCCACGATTTTCAAAATCCAAAAATCATCATGTAGTGAATATCGCACCCATTTATCTATCAAGGGTACTCACATATATTCACATGTACTTATTTAATGGTACTTATCCTTGATTATTCGACACTATTTAATCAATTAATAACTTATGATGTATAATTATTCCATGTTATATGATCCATGTGGCACACTTATGCATGAAATAAAATGTTTATGAAGGGTGCACCCTGAGAGTGCTCCAATGCATTGGGTAATGTTTAGTATCATGATACTCCATGTTCAATAAGTGTTTACTAATGTAAATCTATGTGCAATGAGTGTTTACTCATGTTAATCCATGTGCAGTAAAGGTTTACTCATTCTTATCCATGTGCAATGATCCTTGGCTCTCACTAATATCCTATTTTATATCATTGTCACATTTTCCATGTTATGATAATCATCCTATAGCATGACTTTATGTTCATATTTCTATTATACTTCATTGATATTCCAATTTCTTAACATTTATTGTATTCTTCATGTTATGACTGGTTTACTCCCTTACTAGGCTTTATATCTCAACGTTTTCTAATGTATGCCCTCATTTTATCCCATGCAATGCTATGTACAAAGGTATATTATGGTAATGTAAAAGTAGTTTTTAATAAAGATGATGTATTTTACGTATTAAGATTTCATTTAATGTTCCTAATCCCCAAATACACTATACCACCCAATCTACTGGGTTGTATTAATTGCAATTTTATGTAATAAATCATGTTTAAGTGTGTAATAAAGATAAGGTTTTTTATACTTATGATTAGGTCATATTTTATATTTTTCTACATTAATATGTTTTTATAATATTATTATTTATTTTTATTTATTTTTTTATTCCATATGATTATCCTTGAGCCTTTTATTTTATGAAACCATTTCATGCCTCTTGACTCATATGATATGATTCATTATCATGTTTTTTCCCTTACATGGATTTATAGCACACTGATTTTTTATGTATTCCCCTTGTTATCCAATGATTCTCTAGGATATCAAAGATATTTGTAATGTCATTTTAGATATTGTAATAAGTAAATTTTATTTTTCTTTCATCGTGACATTTTATATACCTTTTCATTAAAAGACACTAGGAATTTTGATCATTATGTTGTATTTGTATAATATTTATGTGGAAAATTATTTAATTATATGTGTAAAAGACATGGGTTATTATACTAAATAATAAAACTATGGAGAAATCTTCTGCTACAATGTCTTCAGGTCACATCAGGATTAGGTGGCTATTTTCAAGGTTAAAAGGCATTTGATTGAGAAGACAAACACGGGGTGCATATACATGACCCAAGATGGAGGATGTATGCATTTTCATGATGAGTCCCTTCCATATGGAAATTCTCCTTACCAGTAGTAATGAAATGTTTTTTAAGATTCAAACACTTGGAATATTATGTATATTACAGAGAAAATGTTATCCAAGGAGGGTTCCTGCACACAAAATTTCAAGTCGTCGTGTACTGATAAAATTATCACGATGATGGGATGTGATAAATCATTACTTAAAATTTTTCAAAGACCAATGGATCGAGTGAGATAAAATCAAATTTTAATGGGGTTATAATATAGTTTCTATGATCTTTTTTCCTCTTTTATTTATTCTATTATTTTTTGAAATGCTCTTTAATAGTGAAGATTATCAAGTAGAGGGCTAATGTTTTCTTCGAAAACCCACTATGGTTTTCCATGAAATAGATTTTTATGTTTCTTTCACATTAATTTTTATGTATTTAAATTTAGACCATACAAATATAATTTTTATGTTAGTAAACATTTATCCAAATCCCTGACAGTTTATAATCATGATGCACAGACCATGGAAAAGGGGATGTGGGACACAATAATGCAATGGAGATTCCTATGTTAAAAATAACTCTAAAACCCTTTTTACTGGGGTGAGATGATACCATAAATAATGTTTTAGGTATATCGTATCATGGATAAAGGTATGAGATAAATACACATGGGTTGGTGTGAATCACACGAGGGTGACAGATTCCACTACAATGTATTTGCCGAACATGTGGGGGAGAGAGGGCCTTTTTTCAAGGTAAAATGACTCTAGTTGATGGGAAAACATGGTTCAAATAAGTAGAATCCATCATTGAGAATATATGAATAGAAAAATAGGGTTACCCTTTAATTATGATACACTCATCTGTAATACCCATTATATGTTAATGGTTACCCAAGATACTCAAGACGCGTAGTGTGATTTATGGATTAAGGTGTTCAGGAAGAGTGATAAAAGTGTCATTAACCATGGTTCACTATGGTTTGGATATTATGGACTGTTGATAAGGAATAATAATGGATGATGATATATACATTTCCCTTCCATCTAAAAATGATTCAACTATCAAACAGTTTAACATCATGTGAAAATGTCTCATCTTTTCTATGGTATAGCGTTCAATGATAAGGTCCTTAATATTTTTCGTTTAATTTCATATATCTAGGATCAGATGTTGGGGGATTATTATATTTGAAAAAAAAATTATGCGTAAATAGTTATATGTCGTGTCCTTATATATATCTAACTCAAATATAATAAAAATGAGTCTCTAGGTTGATACTATTCCTGAGTTGCTTAAAGTCTGGCAAGTTAGGCCATTTATTACAATTGTTACTTAGTTATGGTGCTCTTAGTTAAATAAAATATGTTTTTGACCTATCCCACTAATCTCCCCTGAGTCATTCTCTGTGTGAGAAAAAATTACTCATTGGGTAAAAACCCATACTGTATTTCCTAGGGGTATATAAAATAAGAGGGATACGAAGTATAGGGGAAAATTTTTCATAGCATAAGTCTATAGATGGACCTACACAGAATATATCCTATATAGAGAAATGTATATTTTTCTAGATGATCTAACATGAGACATTCCCTTGAGAATATGATTTTTGTATCATATTATAATAATAATTAGGTCACATGTAATTAATTATAATGAGTGTCACTGTTATATATTTTACCAATAATTTAGGGAAAGGTGATGTTTCAAATCATAAGTTTGTAAATGACGAAACATATTCATAAAACTCATGAAAAATTATATCCCATTCAAATTTGGGGACATTTTACATAGATTAAATTCTTGTGGGATATAAAAGAAACTCATCTTTGTACTACAAAGGGAAAATTCATGTCATGAATAGAGAGTGATCTAGTTGACCACCATGATGAGGTTGGGAATTTTTTATCTATATAGATAAAAACATCTCAAGAATTATAGCCATTGAGTTGTATCCTATAAATATAATAATCAAGACACACATAGCTCTTCTATATAATTCCATATATAGATCATGCTCTTACATAGTAATGAAATCGTGGTTTCACCTTAGTGTAGTGTCATAGCTATAATGGAGGTCTCTCAGTAGATTTGGGTTACTAGAGTGTTAGGATAAATTGTTTTAGGAATTATAGTTAGGCCTAAGATATAGAATAACATCATATTAAATTGGGATATGAATTTACCTACACATTATTTTTACAAAAAATTCCCATCAATAAATAATATTCATATGTAGAGTGGAGGGAATTTTAGTTTCCTACAAATTACTGATTGACCAAGGATATGAGATCAAGGAAATAATAAATATCTTATATATATAAGACTTCAGCTGTATGTAGTTATTATATTTGAGGTTACATATACATATTTGTTTTATATGTATGGTTAATAGGGATTAGATTTAGTTTTTCATATGGTCCCACGATAGTAAATAATTATGCCATTGTGTATGATGCAATCAGAAGAATCAAGCCACATGTTTTTCTTAAATGTGATGTCCATTTAGATCATGATCATGCATAGAAGATTTTACCTTTAGCATAGGTTCATACATGAATAAATATATAATTAAAACAAAAATTTAGATATATCTTATACATAGACCATGGAATTTTATGTCTAACACAATTTTTTTATGAGGCCACATCTCCATGGATATAGCTCATGTGAAAGAAATATAACAAATCCATATCACAGTGTGATTCTATTTTCAAAATGAAGTATTGTTAGAATAGATAAAACACTAAATAAGAGGGATATTTTTAGAAATTTTTTTTGGGATTAGGAAATGAGGTTATAGAGTTGTTAAATATCATGTATTTATAGTAATCAAGAAATTTTTAATTCTTGATGAAATATCGCTTCCATATATCTGGATCATATATATGGGAAAAGTAGAGGTGTTTTTTCATTATATATGGGACTTGTATAGAAGTTACAAACATCATTATGTATACTATATTGATAAGAATAAAGACTCACATAGTTCTTAAAATGATGTTCCTCTATATAGATATGGATAATATGAAGAGGAAAGTGGAATTAATTCCTCAAAATAGAAGTCATCTCTTATAGTGAAGTGAAGTTGGGATATGATTCACTATTGGTATTATAAGAAATGATTATATTATGTTTATGTGTCCTAACATAATTATTAATCAAGTCACATATAGTTATTTTAATATATTTCTAGTGTGTGGTCACTATTAATTGATTATGTTATGAAGGATAAGGAATGTCATAAAAAGATATTCTATCACTTGAAGGGGAAGCTTAATAATCATGTAGTTAAATATGGGGTGAATTCTTTTTACCAAGAACTGAGGATGTTTATGATGGAGATGAACCTATGGTTGAGACTAATATAATATAACTAGGAATATCTACGTAACTTAAAGAATCTATAATCATTCCACAATTTGTTCTTAAAAATAATTTTCTGTATAGATCTGGAACACATAGAGGATGGGGTCTTAAATATCTGAGGAAAGATATTGTTTTGAGCCAAATATTTATACACGGATCAAGTTATTGTGTAGGGAAGGAATTTTTTACATGTAATGGGATACACTAAATAGTTTAGGGTTATTTTTATGGAATTAAACTTCAAATATTAATGTCATTCAGAAGGGATGGTGTCTGTGTTGTTCATCATCATATGATAAGGATATTGGGGGTTATATATCTTACAGTCTTTCCTTTGGCACAGGGATTCTATATAGTTTTATCTATTTCTACCAATACATGGATATGGTTTAGTTTATATTATTTATATTAATACATAGTTGTTATGAAATTTAAATTCAGACCATTAGGACTTGAATCTCATATATTTTATTGTCCTACCACTAGGAATTTAAAGTTATATATTTTTGACACTTTCTACTAGAATGTGGATGTTGCTGAGGGAATTTAGAAAAGTATTCCCTAAGAAATCTTACATTGGTTGGGTGTCATTCATTCCTCTTCCATCATGAACAATGAATAAACATCGATGGAATTTATATTGTGTATGATGTTAGGTCCCTCCCACTTCAGTGCCATCTTTGGTTGATTCTTCCCTCATATCATTAGTGTCTTAAGAACCAATATTAACTCTCTATAATTGAGTTAGAAGGGGTGGAATTTTTTTAAAATCTCAACCAATCTAATTCTAATGGAATTTAAGATTTTGGAATATATGAAACCTCTCCTCATTTATCCATTATAAATCACGGAATATCTGTTGTGATTTTTCATCATCTGATATCTAACTATAGGAACTGATTTGAAGTGATGGATTATGGTTATATCATCCCGTTTTTTTTATAACATAAACTTTCATTACATTACACAAAACTGAGGATCTTTAAGGTTTAGTGGCTTGGAAACCAGGAACATAAAACATGAAAACAACATTAATAATTCTTCTTAAACATTTCAAAGGCTTCTCCTTAAGTTTATCCTAGGTTCATTACTGCATCTCATAACTTGGGGACATACATCAAAAGAATGGGTGAGAAAAAGGCCCAGTAAGGAAACAAGAGAAACATTTTACATGTGAACTTGAGATACTTCAATAAGGTCATGAAAAGAACTTTAAGGCATGAGAAAGAAATCATGAGATATATCATAATAAAAATAACATTTTTTATAACTTATAGATTTTGCTGCAACATTTAATATTGACAATCATTTCGTTTCACCAAGGTCCATCCCCAAGGTGTCATTAAAAATTACCAAGGTTATTCACCAAGGTATCAGTCTAAATAGTCATCTCTAGAGATTAAGTCTTTACCCAATGAATTGGAGGGCTATCAGGGATCACCCTTGACATGTATTTATTATCATGTGATCCACATATATCATCATAAATCATTTCATAAACAACCCATATATCATAAAAGAAATGGGTTTCACTTCATAATCATAACGTTTTAAAAACTGCTTTAAAGACATGACCTTTATGTCACTTTAAACCCACGGAAAGGGAAAGTAGGTTTCATAATATTTAGATCCCAGAATTTAAAATAGAAAATTTTGATATATATCTTAATACCCCTATATAAATAAGAGCTTTGAGTATTCACTTAATAACATAAAATAATTTTGAGAAAAAGAGAGAGACAATGTGAGACGAAAATTTTGCAACATAACGGCTACGTTACAGGGTTTTAGAAAATGTTGAAAAAAGAGGGGACATGGGTCGCCCACCCATAAATGATCTATAGAAATAGTAGAGGAACAGAATATAAAGTATATGAATCATGGTAATGAAATTTTAAGGACATACCATTTGAAATGAAAATCATGGAAGTAAGACAAAAATAAGATTTCTCTTATGAAAATTCGGCAGCCGAACGGTGTCACTTAAACTTCAATAAAAATGAATTGACGAGATAAAATAAGGTCTCTAATCATATGATCATAAAATATCAGTATGATAGGTATAGAGATCATACCCCAAAATAATAAAAAGGAACTTGAAAGACTTGACATTAAAATAGAACTTGAGAATGAGAAGGGTGAAAGAATCCCTTAAAAATTCA
The DNA here is from genome assembly GCA_963277665.1 of Viscum album. Taxonomy (NCBI): domain Eukaryota; kingdom Viridiplantae; phylum Streptophyta; class Magnoliopsida; order Santalales; family Viscaceae; genus Viscum; species Viscum album. The sequence continues at coordinate 901,802,852 of OY728138.1, forward strand.
CCAGTCTAACGGCGTCACTTAAACTTTCATAAAACGTAATGATGAGAGTAATAGGGGATCACTCATCATATAAAAATGAAAAGGGCAGTAAAATAAATATAAAAGAACATCCTCCCACATAATAACATTGAGCATAAAAGGAATGATATAAAAGATATTACTTGAAAAGAAAGAGAGAGGTCAGATCCCTTACCTTAAAATTAACTCTTAAAACTCAAAGGTTGGGACATTGAGAGGCTTGAGGGAACCTTGGGAGGACTACTTGGGAGTTAAGGAGACCATAACGTCGGTGAGAATTATTTTGGAGTCCAAAGGATGAGATAATGCCTTGGTATTTATAGGGAAAGTGAGGGGACAAGGCATTAATGGCCAAGGGACACCTCACAAGTGGTTTTCTCAAAACCATGGGCTCTCCCATGATATTTACCAAGGAGTTAGGCCACATGGGGCCCCCAATACAATAATTCATCAACTTTGGTCATCCAAACCTTAAAATATCTCATGAAATCATCATGACCCTGTTATGATGTCATTAAAAATACCGAAACCCTAAAACTGTTTTTTTACTATTCACTGAAAATTCATCTTTCTTAGAAAAATCCCAAAATTTCACCTTAACCAAATATCGACACTCATATTACAAATATTAACTCCATTTTATTACAATAATTTTCTAGATACTTTTAATTTAATTTTTAAATAAAACACTATTCACCGAAAATTCATTTTTTCAGAAAAAACCCCAAAAATTACCATAACATAATATCGGTTCTCTGAGTTCAAAAATAAAGTCCATTTTATAAAAATACTTTTCTATATATTTTTAATTTAATCTTTAACTAAAATACACTATTCACCCCAAAAAACTAATACTTGAATAATAATTTATGAAATTGTTATTTATCCATTTTATTGAATCTCATTACCTAATCAAGGTGTCTAAATTATATTAAAACTTTATTTAAGTGAGATTACTAATCCATTTGGTCACATTACTAATCCTAAGTATAAAATCACTATTCATAATTTATTATTCATCAAAAATTATGTTGATCTTATTAGAATCCAAATTTCTTACTGAACACTTTTGCAGAAGACCATTTTTTGAAAATCATTACACATCATTAATTATTTAAGTTTTACATAATTATTTTAAAATATCCGTTTTTTCAAAATTCATCAACAAATACATCCTAAAATTATCCGAACATTGAAAATTTCACAAACTTCTCTAAAGGAAGAAATCTCAATTTATTCAACCTAAAGGATTACATAAAGAAGCTAGGGTCTCGTCACATAGCCCCTTATAACACCAGCATATGACTTAAGTGTAAGGTGTGCTATGGTGAGAGAATCTGAGGGAGGCTCAGATAACATTTCCCTAGTAGTAATCTCCACTAACTTGAACTTCTCTCGAAGGCATTTCCGTTCAAGCTTGACACGCTAGAGTTCGGCTTGGGCTTGGTCCAAAGCGAAGCCCAAAGATGCCACCTCTTTCCCAAGCTCTGATAAGTGGGATTCATAAGGTTTGAGTCTACTGGATGAAGCCATCGACTCCTCTTTCTTCATTAACCATTAACATCTCTTATTAAATCATTAAGAGTAAGTTAATATACTACTCAAAAATTTTGGGCCGTTACATTCTTCCCCCCTTAAGAAATTTCGTCCCCGAAATTTATACTTGAGGCCTAGTCGAAAAGGTGAGGGTACTTTTCCTTCATCGTTTCCTTAGGCTCCTAAGTCACTTCTTCATATTTATGATTACTCCACAACACTTTCACAAGGTGGGTAGTCTTGTTTCGTAGAACCTTGTCTCTACGGTCTAAGATCTCCACTGGCTGATTCTCATAAGAGAGGTCATGTTCCAATTTTACCACCTCTGGGTTCAGTACATGCGAAGGGTCGGGTATGTACTTCCTCAAGAGAGATACATGGAAGACATTGTGAACTTGAGCTAGGTTCAGTGGAAGTGATAGATGATAGGCCACTGTTCCTATGCAATCAAGGATTTCATAGGGGTCAATGTACTTAGGGATGAGCTTCCCTTTCTTCCCAAACCGCATGACTCTCTTCCATGGAGAAATTCAAAGGAAGACTTTGTCGCCAACACCAAACTCCAAATCCCTTCGACAATTGTCAGCATAGCTCTTCTGCCGACTCTGAGCAGCCTTTATGTGTTGTTGGATAGCATGAACCTGTTCTATCATCTCTTGCATGAGATCAGGCCCAAGAATCTTTCTCTCACCAGTTTCATCCCAACAAGTAGGAGTTCTACATCGCTTTCCATACAGAGCTTCATAAGGTTCCATCTGAATACTCGAATGGAAGCTGTTGTTATAGGAGAACTCAACTAATGGGAGGTGTTGATCCTATCCACCTTTAAATTCCATTTAGAATAATCTCAACATGTCTTCGAGTGTCTGAATAGTCCTTTCAGATTGGCCATCAGTTTGAGGATGATAGGTCGTACTAAAATTCAATTCAGTATTCAGAACATGTTGAAGAATTCTACTGAATTTTGATGTGAATCTTGGATCATGATCAGACATAATGGATAGTGGTACCCCATGAAACCTCACTACTTCCTTTACGTATGTCTTGGCAAGTTGATCCAGAGAGAAATCTTCCCAAATAGAGATAAAATGGGCTGTATTGGTGAGACGTTCTACAATAACTCATATCGCATTGTTTCATTTGGATGTTTTCGGGAGACCAGTTACAAAGTCCATAGTGATATTATCCCGCTTCCATACTGGTATGGGTAGCGTTTGTAATTCCCCCTTAGGAATTTTTCATTCTACCTTTACTTTTTGACACACCAGGCACCTTGTAGTGTAATCAGCAATCTCCCTCTTCATGTTATCCCACCAGTAATGATCACGAAGGTCTCTATACATTTTAGTTCTTCCTGGATGTATAGAGAAAGTAGATCTATGAGATTCATCCATCAGTTCTTTCTTTATCTCTGGAATAGATGGAACACATAGTCTTGTACGAAATTTCAATACACCTTCTTGATCAATATTGAAATCAGGGAACTTCCCATCTTTTACAGCCTCCAACTTCTCTTGCAGGAAAGGATCTTCTTTTTGAGCCTTCTTGATCTTCTCTAGTAATGAAGGTTGAGAAATCATTTGGGATAGGGTTGATGATGTCCCTTTCCTTATAATTCCCATGTCCAGTTTTACTAGATCTTTAACCAAGGGATCTTCTAGGATCCTAATTGTTGCCAAAACAATAGGGTCTTTCCTGCTTAACGCATCTGCAACTTTGTTTCCTCTTCCAGGGTGATAATGAATTGAACAATCATAGTCTTTAATAATATCCAACCATCTCCTTTGTCCCATGTTCAATTCTTTCTATGTGAAAATATACTTTAAACTTTGGTGGTCAGTGTATATATTACATTTCTCCCCACAAAGATAGTTGCTCTATATCTTTAGATCAAAAACATTTTCCTCTAGCTCTAGATCATGCGTAGGATGATTCTTCTCATGAATCTTCAACTGTTGAGATGCATAAGCAATTACCTTTTCATTTTGCATGAGGACGCACCCAAGCCCTTTCAGAGATGCATCGCTAAAGATAATGAATCCTTCTCTGATAAAGGGTAGTGTTAACACAGGTGCAGTGACCAATCTCTTCTTCAGTTCTTGGAAACTTTCCTCACATTCCTTTGTCCAGATGAACTTAACCCCTTTTCGAGTCAATTTGGTTAGTGGATTAGAAAGTCATGAAATTTTTTTCACAAACCTCCTATAATATCCCGCTAAACCAAGGAAACTACGAATCTCAGTTACTGTTGTGGGTTGATTCCACTCCTCCACAACCATTTTCTTTGCAAGGTCAGCCGAGATTCCTTCATTGGTTACGATGTTCCACAAGAAAGCCACTTGTTGTAACCAAAACTCACAGTTGCTGAAAATTCCAAAGAGCCTATCCTTCCGTAGAGTTTTCAAAATAACCCTCATATGACCTTCATGCTACACATGACTTTTTGAATATATCAAAATATCATCAGTAAAAACTACCGAAAAGTTATCAAGGAAGTCCTTAAAGACTCTATTCATCAAATCCATGAAAATAGTAGGGGCATTAGTCTAGCCAAAGGGCATAACAGTAAACTCATAATGCTCATATCTTGATCGGAAGGAAGTCTTTGGAATATCTTCCTTCTTCACCCTCAGTTGATGATAACCAGATCAAAGGTCAATCTTAGAGAAGAATTGAGCCCCACAAAGTGGGTCAAATAAATCATCAATTCTTGGAAGAGGGCATCTGTTCTTAACTGTGATCCCATTCAGTTCTCTATAATAAATGCATAGCCGCATTGATCCATCCTTCTTCTTCACAAAGGGAACTGGTGCTCCCCAAGGAGACACACTCAGTCAGATAAACCCTTTCTCTAACAATTCTTGGAGTTTCTTCATTAACTCTTCTAGATCCACATTTGTTGTTCTATACGGGGTCTTTGATATCTGTTGAAATCCAGGTATGAGTTCAATGGAGAAATCTACCTCTCTTTCTGGGGGAGGTCTAGGTAACTCCTCAGGAAATACGTCCATGTATTCCTGAAAAATTGGAACATCTTCCATCTGTATACTCCCTTTTCCTTCTTCATCATCACCGATTAACTCCATAAAGAAAGATAAAGGAGGTGCTTCTAGATAGGGGTCAGTTCGGGATATCTCTCCTTGGAAGATAATTGTAGGTCGTTTATTCAAGACTACTGAGATTTCCTTACTTCTGTATTTGATCGTAGCATTATACTTTGAGATCCAGTCCATCCCTAGCATAACGTCGAATTCCAACATGGGAATGACTACTATATTTGTGATAATATTGTGCTCACTAAAGTAAACTCTAGAGTCTCTAAACACTGTTGATGCATGGATAATCCCACTTGGAGTCTTGACTGACAACTCTACCTCAAGCAATTCAGGGATTGATTCTATATTCTTTGCAAACTTGGATGAAATAAAGGAATTCTTAGAACCAGAATCAAACAAAGTAGTTGCTAGTTTTGAGAGGACAACAAGAGTACCTGCTACCACGTCCTTCGGAGCTTCAACTTTAGTTGTTGGGATAGAAAAAGCACGACCTTGCTCCCCTGGCCTTTTCTGAGGTTGATGGTGATTCCCCTCCACTGCCCTTGGATTTGGACAGAGATTAGCATAGTGCCCAAGCTGTCCACACTTGAAGCAATGGACTTCGGGTAAGGCCAGAACCATCTTTCCTCTGTCATTAGTATTGGGGAGTTGAGGCTTCACCTCACAACGACAATTCCGAGCAATATGGCTTCCTCTTCCACACTTGTAGCACTTTTCACTTTCGATCAAGTAGTTCCCCGGATGCTTCTTCCCACATTTATTGCATGTGGTAAGTTTCATTTTCTTTCCACCTCTTCCCTGATAAAAATTATTCCCTAAACTGGGCTCCAACGATCTCTTCTTGTCAATTGATTTATGACACCACTGTGTCTCACCAAACTCTAGCTCAACTTTCATTGCACTCATCACAATCTCCTCATAGCTATCGTAGTCCCGGTTGGCTAAATTCTTCCGCAAATGAGGTCTTAGTCCACTGAAAAATCTATCAACCTCCCCACTTGGATCCATGAAAAGGTTAGAGGTATATTGTGAATGTCGAATGAAGTTCATCTCATAGCTTCCGACAGATTCATTCTCCTTCTGCTTCAGCTCGAGAAACTCTTTCTCCATTCTTGTTCTCATGGAACGAGGGAAATACTTATTAAATAATATTCCCCAAAACTCTTCCCACTCCATAGCATCCATCTCTCCTCTAGAATTCGTGTTTTTTGACCAGTGACCACCACTGATCAGCTTCTCCCTCTAGGCGGTAAGCAGCAAGGGTGACTTTTTCTTGTTTTGAACAAAGGAGTACTGATAAGATCTTTTCAATGGAGCTTATCCATTGTTCCGAAACCAATGGGTCAGTAGATCCACTGAATGATGGTGGCCGTTGACGCATGAAGGGATCAACATAATGTTGTTCCCTTCATGGTCAGATCGGCCTCTCATCTTGATTCAAGTTATTACTCATAACTTGAGTCATTTGGTTCATCATTTGCATGAATATTTCCATTCTAGCTTCCATTGGAGGGCCGTCAGCACACGGTGCATTGCGGTCACAATCTGCACTGTTCCTCCTATTTCCCACCATTTTCTAAAAGAATAAAACTTTAGTGAGAAACTTATTTCATTTATGAATATTTTAACTAAGACTTCATTCTTATACAATTACATTTCTCTATAATTCCTTCATAATGATTCATAAAAAGCTTGTGATTAACAAAACATATCCCCCGGGAGTTTCGTAACCAAGAGTGCAGCAAGGCCCATTATCGTGCACCAGTTCCTGTTCGAGTCTAGCTCAAAGTGGTGTTTTTGGGTTTTACCCATATGTACATCTGTCCTAGAGCCGCCTCTACCTGCTCGTATCTAGACAGGGATGTATTTGTTTGATAAACCACTTACCCAATACTTACCAAAATACCAGGAAGTTTTCCTATATTTAAACATTTCTATAGGGTTATTCCTAAAGTTTTTATATTCTAATTTCCACAAATTACTAAACCATCCTTTGATACCAACTATAGCATCCCGTCTTTTTATAACATAAAATTTCATTACATTACACAAAACTGGGGATCTTTAAGGTTTAGTGTCTTGGAAACCAGGAACATAAAACATGAAAACAACATAAAGCATTCTTCTTAAACATTTTAAAGGCTTATCCTTAAGTTCATCCTAGGTTCATTACTGAATCTCATAACCTGGGGGCATACATCAAAAGAAAGGGTGAGCAGAAGGCCCAGTAAGGGAAACAAGAGAAAAACATTTCACATGTGAACTTCAGATACTTCAATAATGTCATGAAAAGAACTTTAAGGCATGAGAAAGATGTCATGAGATATATAATAGTAAAAATAACATTTTTCATAACATGAAGATGTGGCTGTAGCATTTAATATTGACAATCATTTCGTTTCACCAAGGTCCATCCCCAAGGTGTCATTAAAAATTACCAAGGTTATTCACCAAGGTATCAGTCTAAATGGTCATCTCTAGAGATTAAGTCTTTACCCAATGCATTGGAGAGCTATCTGGGCGCACCCTTGACATGTCTTTATTTTCATGTGATCCACATATATCAGCATCAATCATTTCATAAACAACCCATATAGCATAAATGAAATGGGTTTCATTTCATAATCATAACGTTTTAAAAACTTCTTTAAAGACATGATCTTTATGTCACTTTAAACCCACGGAAAGGGAAAGAGGGTTTCATGTATGTAAATCCAAGAATTTAAAATAGAAAATTTTGATATATATGTGAATACCCCTGTAGAAATAAGAGCTTTTAGTATTCACTTAATAACATAAAATAATTTTGATAAAACCAGAGACACAATTTGAGACGAAAATTCTGCAGCATAACGGCTATGTTACAGGGTTTTAGAAAACGTTGAAAAGAGAGGGGACATGGGTCACCCACTCATAAATGATATATATGAATAGTAGAGGGACAGAATATAAAGGATATGAATCATGGTAATGAAATTTTAATGACATACCATTTGAAATTAAAAACATGGAAGTAAGACAAAAATAAGATTTCTCTTATGAAAATTCGGCAGCCTAATGACGTCACTTAAACTTCAATAAAAATGAATTGATGAGATCAAATAGGGTCTCTCATCATATGATCATAAAATATCAGTACGATAGGTATAGAGATCATACCCCAACATAATAAAAATGAACTTTAAAGACTTGACATGAAAATAGAACTTGAAAATGAGAAGGGTGAAAGAATCCCTTAAAAATTCGGCAGCCAAACGGCGTCACTTAAACTTTCATAAAACGTAATGATTAGAGTAAGAGGGGATATCTCATAATATAAACATGAAAAGGGAAGTATGTATAATATAAAATAACATCCTCCCACATAAGAACATGGAGCATAAAAGGAATGATATAAAAGAGATTACTTGAAAAGAAAGAGAGAGGTCGGATCCCTTACCTTAAACGTAACTCTTAAAACTCAAAGGTGGGGACCTTGAGAGGCTTGAGGGAACCATGGGAGGACTCCTTGGGAGGTAAGGAGACCAGAACTTCGATGAGAATGATTTTTGAGTCCAAAGGATGAGAGAATGGGTTGGTATTTATAGGGAAAGTGAGGGGACAAGGCATTAATGGCCAAGGGACACCTCACAAGTTGTTTTCTCAAAACCATGGGCTCTCCCATGATATTTCCCATTGAGTTAGGACACATGGGGCCCCCAATACAATAATTCATCACCTTTGGCTGGCCAACCCTTAAAATATCTCATGACATCATCATGACATAGTTATGATGTCATTCAACATACTGAAACCCTAAAACTACTATTTTTTACTATTCACCAAAAATTCATCTTTCTCAGAAAAATCCCAAAATTTCACCTTAACCAAATATTGACACTCTGATTACAAATATGAACTCCATTTTACAAAAATAATTTTCTAAATATTTTTAATTTAATTTTTAAATAAAAAACCTATTCACCAAAAATTCATTTTTTCAGAAAAAAACCCAAAAAATTACCATAACATATTATCGGTGCTCTGAGTTCAAAAATAAAGTCCATTTTATAAAAATAATTTTATAATTATTTTTAATTTAATATTTAAATAAAAAACACTATTCACCCCCAAAAAAATAATACTTGAATGATAATTTATGAATCTGTTATTTACCCATTTTATTGAATCTCATTAATTAATCAAGGTGTCGAAAATATATTAAAACTTTCTTTAAGTGGGATTAATAATCCATTTGGCCACATTACTAATCCTAAGCGTAAAATCACTATTCATAATTTACTATTCATCAAAAATTAAGTTGATCTTATTAGACTCCAAATTCCTTACTGAACACTTTTGCAGAAGACCATTTTTTGAAAATTGTTACACGTCATTAAATATTTAAGGTTTACATAAATATTTTAAAATATCCTTTTTTTCAAAATCCATCAATAAATACATCCTAAAATTATCCATACATTGAAAATTTCACAAACTTCTCTAAAGGAAGAAATCTCAATTTATTCATCCCAAAGGATTACACAAAGAAGCTAGTGTCTCGTCACATAGCCCCTTATAACACCAGCATATGACCTAAGTGTAAGGTGTGCTATGGTGAGAGAATCTGAGGGAGGCTCAGATAACATTGCCCTAGTAGTAATCTCCACTAACTTGAACTTCTCCCAAAGGCATTTCCGTTCAAGCTTGACACGCTGGAGTTTGTCTTGGGCTTGGTCCAAAGCGAAGCCCAAAGATGCCACCACCTTCCCAAGCTCTGATAAGTGGGCTTCATAAGGTTCGATTCTACTGGATGAAGCCATCGACTCCTCATTCTGCATTAACCATTAACATCTCTTATTAAATCATTAATAGTAAGTTAATATACTACTCAAAAAGTTTGGGTCATTACAATGGAAATAGGTGGCCATCACTGCATCTATTTTATACACAAAAGTACATATGGTCACCTATGTGGTGGTATTTCTTTTGTTGCTATAAGCATATATAGTGTTCATGATTTTTTCTTGAAAAGATTTATTGTCTCTACCATTAATATTTAGAGTAAATTTGAGAGATTCTTTTTAAAAGCCTATATTTTAGAATTTTCTCTGCATAAGAGTGAGATAAATGGTTGGTCTTTATATTATATTCTTTCTATATCCTTTTTGGCTTAAAATAAAAAAATATAGTTCCTTTTTCTAATAGTATGGTATTAGAGACACAAAATATGGTGATGACGTTTGGAATCACAAAGAATATGATGTTCTTCATCCTGACATACATAAGGGGTTTTCCAATATCCCATTTTGAAAATAAGTTTTTCAGAGTAATTATATTCTTCAATTTTCAAGTTATAGATAGGGGATATGGCTCGATGATATCTATTCCCCAAATGATAAATGTAGACGATTATTTGAAAGTATGTAGAAAATAAAAGGGGATGATGGATGAAATACTGATTTTTTTAAGGAATGAAATTTTATGGTGAAATACACATAATATTATATCATTTTTAGAAAAAAACCAAAACCTCATAATTTTGTGGGAGATATTAATTCCCGACTGATGTGTTCCATAAGAGCCCATGTGGAATTGTTTCTTGAATGTGATGGTCTCTCCTTCTTCAATGCATCGAATGAAGAGTATTTTTAAACCTGATTTTTGAGGCCTGTATTTTCATCCATCCCATCGCAAAAGGTGAATTTTTCTTCTCAATGTCTTCCCAAATCATTTTTGACTTGATTATATGGGACAACCCAATTTTTATGGATGTCCATTGTAGGGAACATCAATACAATAACTAATTTTGGCTCATCCCACCTCAGGGAAGTGCTAATCAAATTGATATCATCCATGTCATAGATAATGAAATTGGATACTACCTTATGATTTATAATTTAGAAGACTATATCTTCCAATTCATTTCTATCTAGAGATGTGGCTGTATTATCCAATGATTCAGTAGAAGTATTATGTGAATGGGGGATAGGACTCAGTATCAGTTCAAAAGGGAATTCCTCCATTAATCCCCTCACAAAGCTAATGAGAGGGGTTAACTGTACCTTAATGATGGTATATTACTCATTGATATTCTTAATCACATGTTTTTAATCTCTTTTGACATTAAATGAGTTTCCTATAGCTGCAATACTATTTTTAGTCATGTGATAGAGGCATGGTATTCCACCTTATTATTGGAGAAACCTTCAGATATTAGGAAAAAATAGGGTTGCATCACCATGATTTTAGATAAGTAAGCTATCCCTATAACAATCCATCTGAGATTAAAGATCTCAATCCGTTTCTATATCATACATCCAGATGCCTCATAAAAATGCATCTCGCATGATTATTTAGTTTTATGGGTATAGGAAACCTCTTTTTCTAGAAGCTACGAATTTACTGTAATGCTTTATGGGGTAAGATGTCTTGTGAAGAAATTATCTAGTGTGTTCCATTTAATTTCATTATGTGATATGAATTTAAAATTCATATTGTTTTGGGAAAATGAAACATTTAGATAGATACTTAGTACACAAATAGTGACTATGAATGTACATTATTAGGCCAATATGAGAGACCAAGTTGACTTATATGTGTTGAAAGTAGTGATTAATCTTTTTTACATAAGATATCAGTGCATGAAAGTTCTTCTTGATATTGTAATATCAGGTCTTAGTATCTATTATTGTTCAGCTAGGATAATAGAGTCTATTTACTTTGTATGCATTATTCGTCAACACGAGAAAGTCACAGAGTGATCTCTTTATCATATCTGCATATAAGATAAGGGGATTTTCATTTATAGATGTCATTATCACAGGTGGGTATGGTAGATATCATTTGAGATACTCAAATTCCTCTTTTTAATATCCATCCCATTTATAATAAACATCCTTCATCATTAACCTCATGAAGGGGGTGGGGGGTTTTTGTTGAAATTGCCTTTGAAATTCCAATTGTAAAAACAACATCCCTAAAAAACTATCTACACTTTAAGGCTTCAAGGATGATACATTGTAAGTATTTATCATGCCTTATTAGTATTTACCTCAATGTTAAGATGGTGTACCATGAATCTATGAAATTTTCATAAAATGTTCCAAAAATAACTCTTCAAAGGGGTCATATTTAAGTAATGTTTTTGAAACTTGTCAAAGTCCATTTCAGGGTTGGTGAGATAATCCCAAAGTTAGAAATATGTTTCCAATAATTCATCAACATAAAATTCTATGATTATTCCTTAAAAGGGATTGAATATTTATTGCTTGTAATGATATTAAATGGTGTTAGTATTCTTCAAACCAAAGGGTGTTACATAAAAGTATAATATCCTATGAGGTTTTATGAAAGTGGTCACCCACTCCACTTTAGGGACCATCTTGATCTAATTTTACCATCAATACCCATCCATAAAGGAATTTTATTTGAATTATTAGATCAAATTTATAAAGAGTTTCATAAATAAAATAATGAAATTATCCTTTTAGAATGTCAGTTATGATATATAAAATAAATTAAGACCCTGATTTGGCCATTCATTTTCTTAATATGGCTGTTTTTTGGAAAGAAATTTTGGGTAATGAACCTATAAAATTAATTAATATATGATTATATTATAAAATCAAAACAATAAAATGTTATCATGAGAAGGATGTATTCATATGGGAACCATCTTGAATCCTGAACTAGCATCAGGAAAGCCCAAATGATGAGTTCCATGATCAGGGTGAATCCCATCCATTTCTGTGTAACTCCAAACTGACACATAATAGAAAGGTTTCATGAAGTATATATACTTGTCTTGATCATGTAGAGGAATATAGAAAATAATTATGGTATGTTATATATATTTTTCCATATATAGATCAACTTGTCTAAGCTCATTAATGGTGGTATATATTCCTTCCTCATAGTCTATAGGGGAATCTCTAAGGTCATCCCCTTTATGTTCCATCTAAATATCAATAGAAGAATTATCAAGACTGTTAAATGTTAAGGGTGCATCCATTCCCTTTTTAAGTGTAGGGAGTCTTTCATGGGCCTTGGGACTTCCAAGGTCTGGGTATCATGTTTGAGGGAACTATGGAGATGTTAAATTTATTCTCTGATATCATTGAGGGAATAAGAGTCATTGAAACCCTGAATTGTAAGATACCACAAAGGGTAATATACACATTCCTCCAATTTTATAGAGAAACTCTCCAATAATTATAGTGATGGAAAAATAGTATTTTTACTCAGAACATTATTCAGACTACCTATTAATCTACCTACTTTAGGTGGCCTGAATACTATTACATAGACATAGTCTTATGAAGATTGTAAAGTGTAATGGTTTTTTGTACATGAACTTGGTTCCTCTATTTAATTGATAGTATCTAAAAATCATTTCTAATGAATATTAAATGGTTTTAAGGTGTGGTTACCATTTCATTGGTAGTGTAAACCTTCGTGTTACCCTCTATTATTGGTCACTATCTTTCTATCTTATAGAATCCAACCTCAGTATACTTTTATTCAAAATATTATATGGGCTTGTTGTCGCTATATATAATTACAACCATTTTATTGATGGAGTACTTTAAGAATTTATGGTATCATGAAGGAATTGATGCATGCATATAAAATCAATGAAATTTAGAAAAACATTAAATGGTGTTTCTTAATGGATAAACATGAAATCAATGTTAGAAACTCAGTCTCTGAACCGAGCCACGATTTTGACCTTTCTAAGGGGAGTTTCTCACTCATTTCATACCCAAAATAGTCATATTTTTAGGGGATACGTATAATAGACAATGATTTTCTTACATAATTATTACATAATTTTAAATGAATGATCAATACATAATGCTACAATCCATTCCATAACAGTGATGGTTTACGGTCTTTCAAGACAACATACACAAAAATCTTATTCATATACATTCTTCATCTTTTATATTAAATTTATTATCACTTTATACCATTCATTGAATATCCTAATTAAAAAATCTCATAACATGGGGAAAGTAAACATAATATAGAGTCAGCTAGAGGATCAGTAAGGGTAAACATGATAGATATCAATCAATAATTATAAAAACGTAAAATATAATCATAAGGGTATGATATTATGAACATAACTTACAAATTTCAAACCCAATATTTCAATTATCATAAAAAATAGTCATATTAAAAATTATATAATTTCATGACATAAATCATAATAGTGGGAATTTATCATAAATAAATCATAAAACAAATTCTCATATAATTGTACTGTCATGAAATTTTTTCACCATCTTATGTAATGAAAACTTTTTATACGTCAATATTAACTACTTAGATCATCAAATCAATGTGGACCAGGCATTAACACATGTTTTCCATATCTTAACGAATTAGAAATCATCACTAGGTTCCCATAGTGAATGAAGAATAACCACCTATTACCCATAGTAAACTATCCATAGCCACTTGTTTCCTATAATGGACCAACAATCCATACCTATTTCATATAGTGGATAACGCACGTCGAATTATTTCCCATAATTATCTCATGTGATAGAAAATTGTTCCCAAATTATTGGAGGAATATAAAATTCTTTTCCCACTCATTACATTATAAGAACCATTAAAATGTGTTCCGTAAGTTTATGAAACATTTATCATATCATGAATTCATAAAACATGAAAAGAAAATGGGTTTCATAAACATTTATTAAATTCATCATAGCATACCACATGGAAAATAAAGGTGGTTTTCAATCATATCATTATAATAATAAAAAAACCATCCAATTAAATTATATGGATTATATCATTTGATCATATCTCTAGTAAATCATAGTTATCTTCAAATTATTTTATCATATATGAAAAATCCATTAAATTATCACTGGAATATTTCTTTAGAAAAAAACACTTTTCATTTGGCAATAACTTAATTTAAATTTAAACAAAAAATTGATATTAAGGAGAAAACATTTATTAAGATGAATCATAGAATATTGTAATGGAATACTAAAAACATTGATCATATATTATTTTAGGAAACATTATTCAACTGATTATCATAAAGTAAATATTTTATTCCCACTATCGGTAAAAAGTACCTTATTCAGAAAATGATAAGAAGATTACATTGAAAATTTTTAATAGAAATGAATAAATAGGTAAAAATAACTATTAAAAACACTGGATAATTATCAAAAACGTTTTTTAATTTTTTTTTATGAAAACATGGATATATACAAAAAATATTCTCGACATAATTTTAAAAAACTAGTCAGTTTTCCATAAAAACATTCTTTCATTCTCTTAAGAATTTAAAGTGAGGAAAATGAATGGAAAAAATGTATTATATAGAAATAAATAGATCAGAATAAAAAAATGGATTTATCTGATATAGTTCATAATATTTCTTCAATGGAAATTCAATAATAAATAATCCTAATTAAATAGTTATTTTAACATAAATATCTTACCTCAAGTCTTATATTTCATTATACACATTAAAGAATTGGAATAATAAATACATATTTATTATAAATGTGTTCAAAAAACAACTCATATTATATCATACCATATATTATTTACTTATAAAATTGTATCACCTATTAATTATTAACTTGTTACTAAAATCATTATTCTAGGTGATGTTTCGTTTTTTTCATGGATGTTTTGGTTTGACAGTCTCATTCCATATAATTTGATCATGGTTCCATTAGATCCATATTTTTAATAATGAAATAAATATCTTATATATTCATTACATATATAGAGATTCATCTATAGTCATATAAGATAGAAAAATGAATTGCACCATTCATAAAGATGGTAGGTCGTGTATACGCAAGAACATTGTTTTCACTTTTCATCTGGTAGAATTAAAGAAAGGTAAATAAAAAATTAAACATAATAGAATAATTATTTTTTTCATATTGGTTAAATTTATACATTAATTCTATCCTAATTAACATCTTTTTAAATAATAAATGAGAAACAAATCACATAGCTTTGTCGAGGTTTTAGCCCACATGTACGCATGAGAAACATCATCATCTTCCAAATAATGGTAAGAAGATGTACAATTAATATGAAATAATATTAATAAAAAAATTATATTTAAAAAAGTAAATTAATTATTTTATAATATATAACAAATATTTAGAGTATGTATGATAAGAAAAAAATTGAAACCACTTAGTGAAGACTTATACCTCTTCATTAAGAAACCTTATTCTTATTAAACCTTATGCCTTGAAAGGATGGTCTTTAGAAATAAAATATATCATTAGGATGTGGTAATGGAAGATAGGATGATATTATGGTCAGTATTTTCTTATCTAAAGGCTCAAAAAATGTGAATAATAAAGAATAGTAGGTTCCCTTTCATAACTACGGGGAGGGGCACTCTTGGAATAACATGAAGTATTAAAATAAAAATAAACAATGTTCCTAAAAAATGAATAAAAATGGAAATGAAACGAATATAATATTATTGATAGTCTAAAATATTTTATATAGTAAAATTTCAACATGTTTTGGCAAGGTTTATACCCATACATCTTAGTTTTAGTCCCCCCTATTGACCCTCTTGACAATTTCATCAATATCATAGTTTTATACTCTTTAAGGGTTAATAATGTTACCATTAAATGAAATGTGACTCCTAAATGGATCATGGTTTATAATTACAACCATAACCCGTTTATTTTTCTTAATATAAAATTTTTATGAATTTTATCTTATTTAATAAATTATTATTTATTATAAAATATCATTAATGTCATTTTTTGGAAATATTAATTTAATTTGGTTTTGAAATAAACATGATAAAAATCAATTTAAATATAAATAATTCACACATACACAATATTTTAAATTTATCTATCATTTTTTTGGAATCTATAAATTACTAAAAAAACATTTAGTGTTTTTAAAAAAAAAATAATTGATTTTTATATTACATGAACAAGCACCATGTCGATGTTGCGAAAGAATTTAATGTAATTATTTCATCACTAAAAATAAATAATCAATTAACATGATAAAAAAATATTTATGTTTAAAATAATAATTTTTAACCAAACATTAATTTTCTCAATCCTTATTAAAAACTATTATAGATATTAAAAATAGGGAATTGACAGATTTGAATTTAACATTTTCATAAATAACATAAAGGTAAAAATAAAAAATAAATGGAAAAGTTCATATTTTTTAACTTTGGATTATTATAGGTGAAATATACTCATTAAATAAAATAAATTCAACTATTTTGAAGAATTTTAATCCTTATCACATTAGTTTTAACACTAATTAATCTATTTTACCTTTACTATGGTAATAAATATATTATATTAACTATTTATAGAGATCCAAAAAAGGGGAAATTTACTAAATTGTAACCATATGATTCTAAATATAGAATAATTTTTTCAATATTAACTTTCTATAAGTAGTAGAACATATTTTAAAATAAATACACAAAATTTAATGAAATTTTTTTTTCCAAAAAATATCACTTTTAAGTATAAAAATTATTTAATAATAAATTCATCAAAAAAATTGAATAAAATAAACTTAATTGTATAATTAATTATATAATATAACTAATGATTCATTTAATCCACTTTAAAACAAAATGATACATTGTAAATTCTTGAATCATAAATATTGTTCTTAATAAAAAATATTATTGTTTACTACTCACAAGAAAATCACTCTTCAGAAAAATCCCAAAACAGAACCCTATGATAATTTAGAAATTATGATTTAAAAAATGGTGAAATTTATATCAAATATAATTTATATTGTTTCTATAAATTTTTTATAAAATTTTCTCACAAAAGGTAAAAAACAAATTTTGAATAAAAAAGTTTTTTAATGAATAAAATGACTTTAATGAAAATTCAGTTTTTATTAATACATTTTTATTGAGTATGAAATTTATATATATATATATATTTCAAAATTTTCTTAATCAAATTCATACACTCCAAATCAATGGATAGGTGATAAGTCGCCAACTAAATAATAATATTTCAATAGTATAACGTGGTTTGTTTATACATAGTGTTGCGTGTAATGACAGCTATGAAAGAGATAAAAAAAATTATAAAAAATTATGTTATAAAATATCTTGGTTTTACATTATACCTCCCTTAAAATAAATTTCCCCCATTAAATTTCATCATGTAGATAAAAATAATTGAGGATATATCCTTTTCATCACATCCTCTGGTTCACAAGTATCGTCTTCTAATTGATGGTTTCATCAAAAAACATTGACTTAGTGAGTGGTCTTGTTTCAAATAACTTTTTATACACATATTTGAATATCCATTATTTATTTTTCATAATAGATACTTTTCTCCAATGTTATAACCTCTTCTTATAGTATATGAGAGGTTACAAGTTTGTAATTCCTCAGGAGGAATATAAGGAACTCATAGTGAACTTAATAAAGATTTGGTGGATGTTATAAAGGACAATCTACAATCCTGATATGATAATGAGTCCCAAAAGGACTGATATATATAGGTCTCATATTTCCCTTATTTCCAAATATCAATACCTTCTACCAAGGAGACATTCATAGGAATACCATTTCATCAACTTTAAATCCAGATCTCATCGACAATTGTCATTATAACTTTTCAGTTGAATGTGAACTACCCTTGTAGGTTGGTGAATAGATCTAACATTTTCTACCATATCCTCATCTAACTCAGGTACCAATATCTTTCTTTATTAAAAACCATCCGAATATATTTAATTTCTATAATTCCTTCTATATAGGGCTTCATAATGATCTATTTGAATTTTTGAGTGAAAGTTATAAATGTATGAAAATTTAATGAAAGTAATAGTTGATCCCAACAAACTTTTAAATCTAGAGAATAAGATATCAAATTATCCACTTGGGATTGAATGGTTCTCTTAGATCTACCATCTTTATAAGTATAAAAAGTATTAATAAAACCCAACATTATATCCATGTCTTGATTAATTCTTCATGATAATGTCAAGGTAATCCTTAGATCATGATCATATACTATAGAATAAGTTACACCAGGAAATATCCCCACTTCTTTTATGTATAAGATATAAATATAGTCAAGATATAAATATTCAGTGATGGAAATAAATCATGATGACTTCGTAAAATGATCAACTACTCAACTACCACACAAATATAATTGTTCCTATTAGATTTTTTGAGGTTTCTACCCACAAAATCCAAGGTAAGGTATTCATTTTTCAATTTAGATGTGGGTAGTTTTTGAAACGTCCCATTATACCTTTGTCTCTAATCCATAACTTTATAACATACCAGACATCAAGATACATACTATGCAATATCCCTTTTCTTTTGTTCCTACAAGAAATGCTCTTTAAAATATCTATATATCATCATACTTACAAGATGAATAGATAATGATGAACTGTTTGCTTCATCTAATAGTTCATTCTACATATTTTCTATTTATGGGCAAAATTCCATATTCTTGATCCTTATCATTCCATCATAATCATGTTTTAACTTATTAATATTTTTAAATTTCTTGCATCATTACACATCCTCTTTCTTTGCCTCTAAATCCTCAATTGGATAGATGGTTGAAATTTCATCTAATAAATATAGGATCCGGACCCCTTCATCGGGATTTCAGGTTCCTTTTTCTATAAATTTTTATGTATTGGATCTCATTCATTCATTATCATGTATAGAATTCTATGGTCCTTCTGACTTAAAGAATCATTCACCTTTTTCTCCTTCCTAGGGTGGTAATGTATTGAGCAGTCACAATCCTTAATCAATCCAAACCATTTTCAATAGAAGATATTCCATTCATTATGTGTGAATATATACTTCAAACTTTTATAACTTTTATATATATCTCACATTTCAACATAAATATAATGTCTATAAATCTTTATTATAATAAATTATTGTTTCCTCATCCAAATCATGATTTCAGTAATTTTTCTAATGTATTTTCAATTGGTGTGAGGCCTTTTTTCTCTATATCATTATACACGAGGACATGACCCAATCCCTTATTTGATATATCAATATATATCACAAAACAATATCCATTATTGGGTAGTGTTAGTATAGGTGTATTGACCAACCTTATCATTATTTCCTTTAAATTCTCTTCAAATTCATCTTTCCAAAAGTACATAACCCCCTTTCTGAGTCATCAAGGTTAGTGGATTAGATAAAAATGAGAAATCTCTCACAAATAGATGATAATATTTAGAAAATCTAGGAAAATCATCAACCTCAATAATCATGGTTATTCTAATACATTTCTCAATGTCTTCTATTTTCTAGGTATCCATAAAAATACACTCACATGAGATTATATGATCCAATAATGAAAAATTACGATGCTAAAATCCACACATGGAAAATTTTACATAAAACTTCTCATTCCTTAGGGTCATCAGGGAAATTATCAAATGATTATAATGATCTTATAAATATTTTAATATATAAGAATATTAGTTATAAATACTACCACAAGGTGATCAAGGTAATATTTAAAAACTCTATTCATTAAATTCATGAAGATTGAAAGGGAGTTAGTAATATATAATGAAATATCTATAAATTCATAAGGACCATTCCATATACATAAGGATTTATTGTGTATATAATCATTCTTAACCCTTAAATGATGATATCCTGAATGATGTTGATTATTGGAAAAGTATTTTTCTCCTTATAATTGATAAAAAAACATCAATACGGGGTTGAGGATTCTTGTTCTTGCGAGTGATGTTATTATGTTCTCATTAATCTATGAAATTATGTGATGACAAATATTTATTTAAAAAAAAGAATAGGTTCACCACATAGTGATGCATTAGGGAATATGAATCACTTACCAAGATTCTCCTGTAGTTTCTTTATAAATTCCTGCAACTCAATTAAGGCCATTATAAAAGAAGTATTTGAAGTAGATGTTTCCCCACTTATGCTTTCTATTGAAAATGAATCTAATGATTCAGAGGATGACTAGGAAACTATTCTATAAAGACATAAAAAACCTCTTATACAATAGGTTTATACTAAAAATTTAGTTTCATGTCAAACATTTGAGATAAATACCCATAAAGAATAGAAATTAAGCCTTTCTAGACAGAATTAATTTTGATTGTGTGATTATATTAATCCTCGAACCAATAATTGATAATAGGTCCATTTGGAATATGAAATGTGACATAAATTACGTAGAAATTAATATTCGATCCATATAAATAAATACAATCCATCGGGGATTGTTGATGTCCCTACAACTCAATTAGTTAGCATAAAGTATAGGGTATGGGACTCTAACCGGGTGCAAAGAAACTAATCATTAGGTGACATTTCAGCTCAATCTGAAATCGATTTTATAGTGGAGATTGAGGGTCACAGAAGTTGAAACTTTTATAATCCCTCTAAGACTTCATCTAGGTAGGGAATTCAGGAGACTGCTGAAGTCCATATAAATGTAGCGGCTGACACAAATAAATAGTGACGTGTAGATGACAAAGGCCTTCATGAATACAATCAGAGGCCTCCATCACCTGACCAGACTCAGATTGATGTTGTCAGTAGCACCCTAAAATAAAACAAGGATAAAAATATATATTTCAAAAATGATTATAGAAAATTGATCAAAGGTGATGTATCCAATCATCAAGTCATTGGTTAAGAATTCAAAAATCATACAGAAGACAAGATGGGTAAACAAGAAAATATAATTTCTCTTCACATTACCATGATCAAATAGTATAGGGAATCAACAAAGAGAAAGGATAGGTCTTTCAAACCTCCCAAGAAATCCACAAAGAAAAAGAACTCCATATGTGAGAAGAAAGGGGGTTCAACCCCAAACATCAGTCCAAATGAATATTCTCTATTGGAAGTGTCAAGGTATTTCTAACTATGACACCATCACAACTTTAAAAATACTTCTATACATGCATAAACAAGAAAAATATTATCTCTATGCCTAAAATTAATTTTTATTCTATTTTTACTAGATTATATAAATTTACATCTATATTTTTTAATGCAACTTCTAATAATAGTTCTGAGTATTCTCATTGGATATTTTCTCACTCTTCTTTAAGCTATGTTTATGTCATCAATATTGGAATTCTTTCATAGGTGAACAAACTTTAGAAAAAATTTCAAATCTTCTACACTTTTATTTAATAAAATAATAGGTGCCAAGATATGAGATCTCTATGTGAAAAAAATTCTTCTTTAAATTGCAAGATCCAAGATCCATGGATCAATAATATTCTTAGATCTAGTGAAAAAATGGGTCCTTATCATTCGAAAATTTATTCTAAGGAAATTAAATATTTTATTGAGGAAAAAAATATCATGGAGATAAATCATGTGTGTGACAAATATACTTGGTATAGAATAAATCATAACAGTGTTTTTTGTAGAAAACTTGGTAGAGCTTTCACAAACATCCCATCCCTAGATAACGGGGATATTATTTCCAACATCAACTTTCCACGTCTAAACTCGGATCATAAGCCTATATTAATTAGTCTCAACACTATACCATTTAAGCATACCCTTCCATTTATATTTAATAATCCTTGGACCTCAATGATTGATTTTAAAAATATTTCTTAAAATACCTAGAATTCTATTAACTATAGCAATGATGCCTTCTCAATTATTTTGAAATTAAATCTTTTAAAGAAAAATTTCTAGTCAGGTTGAAAAAAAAGATTCAACCCAACTAAAAATAAATTTTATCCCCTAGAAAACACACTAAATAAAATTCACTTTTACTATACTAAAAATAAATTTTATAATGATCCTAAATAATTAATTGATCTTTGCACAAAGTTAAACTCTCTCCTCACCTTAAAATATAATTTGTGAAAATAGTACGTCAAAATTGATTATCTTCAAGATGGAGAAAGAAACAAAAACATCTAAAATTCTCTGAAAAGATATATGAAAATATTATATACCTCTTGGCTTCCTTAAATATGGATATAACATCTTTTATAATGAGGATGGTTTGGTTAATTATCATTTCTCCTACTTTAGTAATATATTTAATTGTCTAGATATGAATAAAGACATACAACTAGATATTATTCAAAGAATAGTGGGAGGAAATGAAAATAATATCACGGCTAGTTTTCCCATTGAGCATGATATTATAGAGGTTTTCCTCAGCTTACAAAATTATAGTTCCACTATTTCTGACGGTTTCACTAATTTTTTTCTGACACTATGGGTATATTATCCAATATGATGTTTATAAAATTATAATATCCTTTTTTTTCTTATGGTTACCTTCTTTATAGTATTAATGATTGTTTTCTATCCATTGTTACCAAAGTGTAAATGGTTCATAAATTCATCCCTTCATACCAATTTTTCTCATTAACACTATTCAAAAAATCATCTATGAACATTTAACAAATAATCTGGATCCTATTACTATAAAAATTATCTAATGGAAATGATTTGGCTTGTTTAAGGGATGAAACATAAATTACTACATCTACCTTTCCTCCAAAAGTAACAACTTATTAAAAAAGACTAATAGAGGAGGAAGCATCTCCATTAAACATGACATTAGAAAATATTTTTACACCATGCACTGGATTTTTATCTTTAGGGTTCTTAATATGTTTAGATTTAGTGAAATTTTTGTTAGCAAAATTAAAACTCTTTTTGGTTATGATCACATTTCTGGTCTGATTAATGGTAGTCCAAAGGGCTATTTCAATTATCAAAATGGCGTCAGACTGCAGGACCCTCTCTCTTCCATACTCTTTGATATTGTTGAGGACTACCTTAGCAGATTTATCACCAATCTAGTTAACCAAGGTAAAATTAATCCCATCATTGCCTCTACAAACTTGATGGTTCCCTCACATATCTTTTTTGTGGATGATATTATTTTACTCCTTTGAGGAGAAAAATTAAAAATTAAAAATCTCAAATATTATCTCTCTCACTGTGAAGAGGTTTCAAGGTTAAATCATAAATTGTAAAAAATATTCCAATAAGTTTGGAAAAATATTTCTTATAACTAGAAAGGATAATATTATAAATGAACTTGGTATAAAAGAGGGATACCTTACATTCATGTATCTTGGAGATCCTATCTTCTAGGTAAATACTAAAATAACTCACTTCTCTAATATTATTGACTATATTCATACTCAACTCTCCGTTTTGAAACAAAAATCCTTATTTTGGTAGGACGGATTTGTCATTTCAAATACAACATTATTTCTAAAATGGAATACTCCATGATGGATTTTAAATATCCCGTTAAATTAATTAAAAATATTAATTGTATACTAATTCTTTTTTCTCGAGTGGAATCTCCCTTGAGAAGAAACATGTCACTATCTCTAGGAATAATTGTCGTAAACCCATTAATAATGGTGGCCTCTGTATTAAGGTTTTTTTACTATTTAACAAATCCCTTCAAGATAAACTCATGTGGAATATTATAAAAAATAATTGATCTCCCTTCAATATCAATTGTGGATGATTTTATAATAATCTTAGAAATGTTTGGACATTGCACAGGGACTCCTCTATCTGGCCTTCCATCAAGCACTCATTTTATAAAATCATGTCTCAATCTAGATGGATTGCTAATAAATAATATTCTTTTAAATATTGGTTGGATAACTAGAATGGGTACCCTCATTTCAATTTAAATGATTCCATGCATTTATATACTAATATTAATATCTCCATAAATTACTACCTACACTCCTTTGATATGGATTTACCAATGAGATTAATATTATTTATACCAACTACCCTTTTGTCCACACTGATGACTTTTAGGTTTGGGAACCGACATATAATGGAGTTCTATACTCAAAAATATACAATAATAATAATTTTGGTAATATAATGCAAGATTTTTCTTTGTTAAATAACATTAACAAGCCATTGGTTAAACCTTCCAGACTCACATTGGTCAAGATAATAGCCCAGAATAGAGTACATACTGATTGGTGTCTTCAATTATTTGGAATTCAACATTGTTCTAAATGTCGTATGTGTAATCAGAATATATAGGGTTTTACCACATGATCTTATCTTGTTCTAATTATTCTACATTATAGAAATACATTTTTTACATTTTTTCTCATATGGATAGGTTTGGACTCCATTTGGTCTTCAAAGCTACACTACTATGGATTATTCACTTCAAGTTGAATAGATTTTTCTTGATGTAATTGCTGAAATGATTCGCATAATCTAGTATGAGAGAAATTCTATCATTTGAAACAATAATACTTTCAATATTCATTAATTTTAAGTGAAGATATTCATTGCTATCAAAAAAGTTGTAATGATGTGAACTTGTACTTTCTACAACCAAATCGAGGATCATACTGTTCTTCATCATATCGAAATAAAAGAAAGATCATTCCAAATGAAAGGTATGTTTCAAGTCTTATGGAAACCCCCTCTCCATGTCTGGATTAAAATAAATGTGAATGGTGCAACAAAAGGAATCCTTTGCCTCGCGGGCTATGGGGTAATATGCAAGAATCATAATTAGAATATTTTCGAAGGATGATATGGTAAGTGTGGTTTTTCCTCCTCATTAGAATAATAGATGAACAGTGTCTTTACCACCCTTGGTATCATCAAGAAAAAAATGATTTAATAACATATTTATCAAAAGTAACTCTACTATCTTCGTACAAGAACTTTGACCTCAGGTGGTTTACCTGGGATGGCCCCTCACAGCAAGAGGGATGACATCCCTCCAACATCTTATAGAGCCCAATCATATATTCACTAATACTTACTACAAGGTGAAAATTTTGGTGGATGGTCTTGTCAAAAAATGATTTAGCAGTGATATTGTGTGGATGGATTACCTCCCATCAGATCACATCCCACTTCAAGAAAAATATTGTATCAAATTTCCCTCTTTCAGACTTTTGTAATTCTTTTTTTATCTTTATATATTTTATTTCTGTCATATTCTGAAAAAGGAGCTATTATTTTTAATACAACACATGCCTAAAATAACATCAAATAAAACTAAAGGGAGAATTACATGATTTTTAGGAAGCACATTCCCCAAATATTCAATCAGATAAAATCAATATATTTAAGATTCAACAATCATACCTTTATGATATTTCCATTATAACTCAATATATAATCATTAATTGGGAAATTTTAAACCCTTGAAAAATTACTTAGATAAAAAATACTCAGTAGATCCATAACCAAATAATAAATTATATATTTTAGAGTGGATTACAAGTGTTCCTTTCAGCATTTCATTCTCATAAACCACTTAGATAGTAGTTATTTCATGATATTTTCCACATTCTTTGGGTTTAAGAAGTTATTAATTTTGATCACCATTAAAATAATTCTAATTTTTTCACATTTTTGTGAAATTCCCATACTCCATATATTTAAATCATTGGAATGTGGGTAGAAAAATATTTGGAATCTTCTTTTCCTGAATTTCCTTAATAAGAATATTTATCATTTATAGATATACATGGGCCTCATGACCAGCCTTTCCACATTTAATGAATCTATAAATTCAATTTCGTAAATTTCACTAATGCTTTTTCACATATTTTTGGAATGTAGATGGTTGGAATTTCATTTCACCATATGATTTATTCAAGTTTCATGAGACTCAGTATTATTTTTCTTATCAAAACTTTGTGAATTGTTGGAATATCCAATTTCCATTTATATCTTGAGTGAACATTGAACAAATTATTCCTATATAAAAATTTTATTACAGATAATTACTTTTAGATAGTTTCTTTTAATTAGCCAAATTATCAATAAATTTTTCTTTAAAGGATAATAATTAAACTAGAAGCATAAAATATAAGTATTACAAAATTTTCATCTTCGGTACCAATTGATTCATCATCCTTTTACATGAGATCTATGTATTTGATCTCAATTTATATAAATAGAATATTAGGGGAGTAATTGATAAATAATACCCTCTTAAACTAATCTGATTATAAGGATTCAATTTCTTCATCCTACATTGTATTCTTAAAATATTCCACCATTGATTTTATTCTCTTTCCCAATAATACATGGAGATAAAAAACAATTTATTTTCTAATCTCTATAAAACAAAAAATATTTTCTCAATGGTGTTGTATAATTACTAAGACACTAGTAGATTAGAATACCCACTATAATAATGTGGATCAATCCTCATGGAATACTCATAAGTATGTTTTTTCTCTATTGATCATTTAGAATCTCATCATGATTTATGGCCAGAGAATGTTTTGTGATCCTAGGAACAAGATTCTTCATTCCATATCTCATATTATTTGGTTGCACAAGTGGACAATCATTTCATGTTCTATCATATTATTTGTTACCATGATTTCTTCTAGTTCTAAACATTGACATAAAATAAAAATAAAAGTGTAAGGATCATGCTATAATAATAAAATTGAGATATAATATATTCATGAAATATAATTCATAGGATGTCTTAATCAAGACACTATCTTCTGAATCAATGGAACCCTAGGTTTTTCCTAGGTTTTCAATGGTCATTAATAAAAATTTAGGATGTTATACTATACATAATAATATTTTAATAGATTCCACTAGTGTTTTCTAACCCTAATCATTAAATATTATCTAAATCCCCCTATAATACCAAATATAAGGACACAAGATTTCCATATAAAAATATTAAATCTTTTTTGAAGAGTATTCAATACATTAAATTATTTTCCATTCCATAACCATAATGGTTTATGGTATTTACAAACTATATACACAAACATACTATTTGGTTACAAACTTAATCATTTATCATAATTTTATTCTCACTTTTTACTCTAATTAAAATTCCCAACTTAAAACCCTTATTCATAACCTTTGAAAAGTAAAAAAATAATGATTAACCTCATATGATCAGTAATGGTAAAAAGGGGAGGTATTAATTGATGATCATGTAAAATTATAAGATAACCATCATTTTTTGATATCATGACAATAAATTAAAATTTTTATACCAAATTTTTCTATGATGATAAACATGAGTAATCATATGAAACATTGTCATTTAAAAATACATAAATCCTAAATAGTGAAGAAACATCATATATAATTCATAACCCATAATATTAGATCAAAATAATATCATAATAGTGTTAAAACATCTTTGGTATAGAAATTATTTCATATGTCAAGGGTATCTACAGAGACTACCAAATCATAGTACATCAGGAATAAACAAATATTTCCCTCAATATAATGGACCAAGAATCAATATTTATTTCACATAGTGCATCAGGAATCACCACATGTTTCCTATTGAGGATCAATTATATGTAAATTTTTCCCAAATTGGATCAAGAAACGCTATGTATTTCCCATTGAGGATCATGAACATTGAATTGTTTCACATTGTTATCTCAAGAGATATAAATATTTTCCTGATGCATTGGAGAGATATATAAATCTAGACCCACCAAACGCATATTGAAAACCATATATATTTGTTACACAAGATCATAAAATATTCCCCATAACATCATATCGCAATACATGAAAATAATAGGGGTTTCACAAACATTTTGAAAATTAATCCTAGCATAACCCATGGAACAATTAATAGGTTTCAAAATCATCACATTATCATAATCATAAGTAGTATAAATAAAAAATAATAATTATATAGTGGGATAATTTCCCAAAAAAATCATAATTAATATCAAAGGATGTTATTATAGATAAAAATTCAATTAAATGGTTACTTGAATATTTCATAATGAAAATAATCTTTTCATTTTGAAATCACTTATGTAAAATAAAAAAATTTATAAAAACATTAAGGAAAAATGATTCTTTAAAAATTGTTGGAATATTTTAATGTAATCATAAAAACATTGAGAGGTTATAATAGAAGGAAGTTTCATTCATTTCATGTATGTTAAAACAATTATTTCATTCTCACTTTGGGTAAAAATTACCTCATTCAAAAAACAGTAGGTAGATTCCATTAGAATATTTTTTATAAATTCAAACATGGGAAAATTGAATTTTAAAAATAATTTTATAATTATAAAAAACATTCTTGAAAATATTTTTTTAAAAAAATACATAGAATAAAATGGTTCTCAGTTAAATAGTAAAACATGGTCGGTTTTACATAAAAACATTATTCAGGTCCATTGAGTAGTTTAACTGGGGAAAATGAAATGAAAGCATGAATTACCCATAAATAGAAATAGGGGAATATGGTAGTTATTTATGATATAAGTACCTTATACTTTAATTAATGGAAATTCTAGCATATTCATTCCCAATTTAAATGTGATTGAAACCTAAATCTCTTACCTCAGGTCTAGTCTATGTGTATATCCATTAGATAATCCTGTATAATAAATATAGATTTATTACTAAATTATTCCAGAATTATACTCATATATATATTACCATATATTATTTTCATATAACTTCTTTTCCACTATTTATTAATAATTTTCCATTTAATTTAATATTCTGGGTGATGACTGCTTCATTGTTCAGTCATGTTTTCGTTCGGAAGTCCCAATCCTTAGAAATTGTTCATGGTTCCATAATTTCCATAATTTCCATAATTTTAATAATTATATAAATGAAATATATATTAATTATATATATATATATTATTCTATAAAGATACGTATAGAAAAATTCACTACACCTTTCATTGATACGGCAGGTTGTGCGTACTCATGAATGCAAATTTCACTTTTCGAAGGATGGAACAAAATAATGTAAAATAATAATTATACTCTATAAAACTAGTCTTAAGTAATTTTTATTAATAAAATATTTCCTTTTTTCTATTCATTTAATGTGAATTTATAGATGTTCTGCATCAGTTTTTGGAGGTGGTAGTATACACACACGCACAAGTCACATTTTCATTTTCTAATGGATGCGAATAAGGTCGATAATGGTTGTTACATCACCATAAAAAAAATTAACTACATTTTTTATACTAGATTAAATATTTTATAATACAGACCATAGATATATAGAACTTATAACATGAAATAAAATTGAAAACACCCAATTGAGATTTATACATCTTCATTGAGAAACCCTATTGTCTTACACATTAAGCCTTGAAAGGATGTTATTTTTGGAAGGGAAAGAAGATATAAGATGTGGTTAAAAAATATATTTTTACATTTTTTTATAAAATTATGATATATAAATCAAATAAAATTTGTATAATAAAGGATAATATGTACCTTTTCATGAGATAAGGGATGGGCACTCTTGGAATTTATTAAAGTATTAAAATAAAATAAATTAATTTTCATGGAAAAATTGCTCCAAATTTATATAATTAGAATATAATATATATATGAGTAAAATTCATCTTATACACTAGCATTTTAATAAGTGTTGGTTATTTTTTTCCCTTATCTCTAAGTTTTAACACTCCCCCACCCCCCATTAACCATTTTGAAAATTATCGTGATACCAAAGTTTACTATATTTGAGGGTTAAGAATATCGCCATAAAATAAAAATCAAATCGTAAATATAAAATAGTTCATATTTTCAACTATATTCCAATAAATTTTTTGACGATAATATTTTTGGAATTTTAAATCATTCAATAAAATGTTATTTATTATAAGGTATCAATAAGTAATTTTTGGAACTAGTCTTATTTTTTTAATTGGAAAATAACATGGGAAAAAATAAATTATAATATAAACCTTTATAAATAGACAAGATGTCAAATTTATATATAAAATTTTCAAAAAACTATAAATTACTTGATCAAAATTATTTTACAGTTTTTATAAATCATTTACTTGATTTTTCAACAGCTTGCACACGATCTGGGTTAGTGTTGTGTAATAATTTAAGTTAATTATTTCATCATTAAAAATTTGAAATAAATTACCTTGATATTAATTTCATTCATATTTAAAATAACCATATATATCTCAGTATAATATTTTTTTATTCATCGCAAAAAATATTATAGATATTAAAAACAAGTTAATTTTTAACTTTATCTTTTACATGAATATTATAATGTTCGAAATAGAATGTAATTGAGAAAAATTTCATATATTCAAATTTTTATGATTATTAATGAAATAGTCTCATACAATAAAATTAATTAATCTTTTTGGAATAATTTTTGTCCATATCATAATATTTCTAACCATAATTAATCTATTTTACGTGTATCGTGGTAAAAAATTTTACTTTGGTTACTATATTTCCCAAAAATAAAAGGATCCAATTTAACAAAATTAGACCTCATGATTCTTAATATGGAATCCAATTCATAAATATTCAATTTCTCAAATTTCTAAAAACTAATTTGTCATAAAAAGTCTAAATACAACAAATGTTTTTTAAAACATCTTTTCAAGTATAAAAATGTTTTAATACCGAATTCAAGAATAAAAATGATTCCAATGAACATAATTTTATTATTAATAATATCATAAAACTAATGTTATATTAAAACAATTTTGAAACAAATTTTTTCATAATAAATTCTTGAAAAAAAAATACATTTTTTAATAAAAATCGTTAATTTTTTTTATTCCCTATAAAATAAATCATTTTAAAAAAATCATAAAAACTCACTTTTAGATTATTTTTATATGTTTATTTCCTAAAACATATCAATTTTAAGAAATAAAATTTATAAATTTTATATAAATTAGTTATAATAGTCACCCATAAATGATAAAAATCAATTTTGGAAGAAATTTTTTTTCTAAAGAATATAATTAATTTACTAAAACTTTAGTGCTTGTTAATACATTTTTATTGGTCATAAACTTTTTATATATTTCAAAATGTGATTAATCCTATTAATTTTTGTAAATTCAAATTTAAGGTGATAATTTTCATGTTAAATAATAATATATCAATTGTATAATGTTGTTTATTTAAACTCAATGTTGTGTCTATGTAATTCAATCAAAGAAATAAAATTAGTTTAAAGAGAACTATATCATAAAATTTTAGGGTTATATAACAATTCATCTTCCTTTTATCCCAAATTTTGTTGAGTCGAGAATGGGATAATATTAATCCAATATTTTTTACAGTTAGGGACCATTTAATGTCAATATTTTAGATATTTCAGAAAACATACATAGGTATGATATTCTAGTAAATGGACTCTTCATGAGATTTTATTATGATTGAGATTGTGGTATGGTATTTTAGTGACATATTTCTAACTCCATAAACAATTTTCTCTGTGGCTTCTATCTATAACTCTTGGGGACTCTACAAGACTATGAAAAGTGAATTCCAAAGATCTTTTGAAATCTGAAGAGGGTCCAAGATTGAGAGATTGGTTGAGAAAACCACCAACTATATAAAAAATTCACTCTTTTATACAAAAGAATTGTTCATCCTAGAATAAGGATTCTCCTTAATATTTATATTGGGGTTAAATTTCATGTGGTTTACAGATTTGGTATTTGGATATAATTTAACCTCATAATTGTAGATGACATGTTGAACCAAACTATAGTACCCCCGTGTCTAGCCTGGTAATATTGTTGCATGTCCACTAACTGATATTTCAAAAAAATAGTTTTGGTCAACTCTCACAATATTATATGGCGTATCCATGCATCTGATAGGATAACTGATATAATTTTCAAAGATTCTTGATCTTATGGGTAGATGTATTTTAGATTTGGCTTAGATAGTGATCTTGGCCATGAATGGGTCTTCCTCTATTACCTCACTATCGGTGGCCTCTACCTCAATATTCATTGTTAATTATAGGAAATTCAAATTCATAAATTTATTCTTTATTAGATAAAGGGTCTACTAATTTTTAAAAAATATATCTGAAGATAAGATTTTCATCTGATGATGATAGATTTTTGATTGGTGGTGACCATGATATTAATGATGAGAGAAATAAATCTTCATGATTCTTTGTAGATTTCTGTTTCATATGTGTAAATACTACAACCCTAGAATCCTAGAGTAAGTGGTAGCTTTATTAAATTCACATAATTTGTGAGGAATTTCATCTATAATGACCAAATAGTTTAGTAGTCTTGGAAAACTAGATACATAATTGAAATTTACATTACCTTTTAAAACATATAATAAAACAAAGTAATTACTTTGAGAATTCCATTATTCTTCGCTATTATCCGTGCATATCAATCAGAATATACATCTTGGAATCCTAGGGGAAAATAAACATAAGAAAAATGGTTGATCATAGATTCTTAGTAAGAGTACGCTTACACTATAATTTATGAACAAACAATTAATAATCAATATGGAAACATAAATAATTGAAACACTTGCCATTTAATTAATGACGAGAGCATAATATGACCAGAATAATTGATGATCACATAATTCCTTAATAAAATGATCTAAAAATATCTGTGGATATAAAAACTAATTATATAATCACATGAAAATAAATAATCATTATCATGATGATAGGATTCCTAATGTTAGACATCAAAAACATAAAATAAAGGAATTGGCTGAGAGATCATACTTAACCATGTAAGACCTCATCCAATATAAAAACAACTTTGTCTCATGAGACATATCGAGGAATCGAGGGGCTATATTGGGCCCCACCCGTCACTTTCTAAGTCCAAATAATTCCCCATGTCAATGGTTTGGAATATAATGAACATAAATATTAATATTTAAACAATCATAAGAAATGATAATGATTCCCCCAATCAATAAAAAATCATAAACTATCCATATCAATATGGTGAATAGTATCAAAATAGTACCTCTCCAAACAAACTGATCATAAACTATTCAATAAAATTTAGTATATAGTATAATAATGGATCAATATCAATGAAACATGAGATTCAACAATGGATTTTTACACAGACAAAAATTCTCTAAAATTAAAAATGAAAAAATATTGAGAAAAATACAGTTTTCACTTTGAAATAATTTATTTTTAAAACATTTCCCAATTATAAAAAGAAAACATTTTATTTGAAAGTAACCTTGTAAACTTTTCATGTAATCTTAATATAATTTAGGTTTCATGATAGGGGAGAAATATTCCCATATCATATAAGTTAATGTAATATTCCTTTCATATTTTTTTCAGAAAGTTATAAAGAACCTCATTTATAAAATGACAGAAAGATTACTTTGAAACCATTTTTATGAAATCCAAATATGAGTAAAAATAATATTAATTAATTTAATGAAATCAATAAAAACATTTTTATTTGAAATTTGTTGTAGAAAAATTGATCATTTTAGTGAATTATTCCATAATAAAGATGTAATTATGATCAATCTCAAATAATGATGACATTGTGAAATAAAATCTTACCACCTTAGTACCATTTGAATGGGAAGACCCATGAAATAAAGAGAAATAAATGGATATGTAAATACCCTAATTTTTAGGATAATCGTCATAAATGGAATTCATGGGTAGTTTATACACTTCAAACAAAAACATTTATTGTATAAGGCATACGCCCCACATAAATAAAAGTGAGACAAAATATCTTTACGTAAGTATACTTTTTTATGTACATGTACTGACATAAATTATAATATATATAGTTTTAATATAAATATATTAAATTACCATTTTCATATATACCATATATGATTTACTTTTAAAATTTTATCACCCATTTAAAAATGTATTTAATAAATTACTCTTTGGGGTGATAACTGCTTCATTTTTTATGTATGTTTTGATTCAAAATTCTAGTTACTTGTACCTTGATCATGGATAAATCATCTATATAATTTCAATATCAAATTTAATATCATATATATTCATTATATAAATACTTATAGTGTAAAGACCCGGAAATTCTAGGTAAATTATTTTTTAAATATATGGGAATTTTACGAGTCCGCGAAAATTGATAGCGCATGATTCTGAGGCCCAATGTTCCCGGAATTAATTTTGGAACTTATTTTAGGTATGTTTATTAAATTCCTGAGTATGTGTTTGTAACTTTTGAACCAGTGCTCGGAATTGAAATTCGAGGACACCATTGAACTCATTGCGCTGATATTCGCTTAAGGAGACATTCACCTTGACCGCAGTAGGTTGAGGGTGGAAGTTAATTTTTCAATTTTTCTGGGGAGAAGAAAAATAAAATTATTTAACATTTTTATTTTTCTTTTTAAACCACTCTATTTGAGTTATGAAGGTGGGGACCACCTGAACTAGAAAACCCCCAATTTTAATTCAGTGGTGCGGACCACCCGACCCTTGAACTCCCCCTTTAATTGGAGATAACTCTTGGACTTTCTCCACATTAATTGTGCCACCTTCCATTTATTAATTATGAAAACATCAACTAAATTATTGGACACCACTAATTTAATTAATAAAATCTTAATTTAATAAGTTGGTTATTCATTTTTGGTGGAATTGGGGAAGTGTAGGAAAAAGGTGAGAGTTGGGAGAAATTTGGAGAAACTCTTCCTCCAACGAAGAACGCTCTCACCAATGAAAAATATACTTTGGAATCAAGAATGAGGATGATGCATGAGCTGGCCTTTAAAAGCATGTTGTGGAAGTGATGATTGTTGTCACCCTTATTGCATTCACCGACTTCATCTTGTGATGCTTCCAACGATCAATAGAGGTAGGGTTTATTGTTGTTTGTATGCTCCCTTACCCCTTTCTCTTCATTATTCATGATTCAAAAACTTTTAAGCCACTTGCTATCTTTATAATGTGGAGGGTGCGGGCCAAATAAACAAGTCCCAACCTCTCCACAACCTATGTGAAATTTTGGTGATCTTGAATTGTTGGTGACATCTCGAGGTGAGTGCGGAAATGTTCAGAATAAAGATCGGGCCACCAGGGAACATCCGGTGACCCGAAGAATTTCATCGGCGACCGTGCCAGTGACCGACACCGAAGGGCTCAGGAGCGGTGGTCGGCACTCAAGCCTTCCGGGAAGAAGACGGTGGTGCGACCGCACCACTAGAGAAGGGTCGCGGCCCGTCGGTAGCGGCAGAGCAAGGGCGGCATTCGACCACGTGAAGGGGAGGCGACGGTATGCATCTGCGCTGCCAGGCGTGTAGGATTTGTGGCCTTGTGCCGCGGCGGAGAAGTGAGGGCGGTCGGATCATTATCGGCCAACAGTGAGGGCGTGGCGCATGACCGCGCCATGCGGAGGAGGCTGGCCGACCAGCCAGTCGTAAACCCAGCTGGCCACCACACCGCGGGCCGCCCCATAGGCCAAACTGTACTGGAGGGCCGAGCGGGACCTGGGTCGGGCTGGGTCGGCCCCAGGTCGGGCCGAGTCGACCCGAATTGGATCGAGTCGGCCCGGGTCAGGTCGGACCGGACCCGGAGCCACTTCGACCCTTTTCTTTCTTTCAGCCATATCTTAAGCTTTGAGCGTCTATTTGAGGAATCGTCTATAGTGCCAGAAACCTCAGATAGAAATGGTCCTTTTGGTATACCCCCTTGAGTTTTGGATAAAGTTGGGATATGGCCGGGTTGGATCGAACAAGAATCCAACCGGGCCCTCGGGACAAAAAGGCCAATAACAAACTGACTGGGCATCTGATTGACGCACCATATATTTCTTTGAGACCCCTATTATGTGGCGTCCCATTGGGATACTTCATCATTGGTCTTCATGTCAGTTGTATTATCGACCCATGGCTTGAGGAGAGGATTCTTCCGAAATCAAGCGATCTTAGTGTGGGAACCCGATAACTGGTTGTAACATGAGAAAGGGATCCTATGTGGGTATGTTCTTTGGGATCCTATGTGAGTCTATGCTTTGGGATCCTATGTGGGTACGTGCTTTGGGATCCTACGTGGGTCTTTTTTTGAGAGTACCACTTGTATCCGCTCTAGGAAATCCATTTGGTACTACTCTAGGATCCTATGTGGGTTTGCTGTTTTAGGATCTTACGTGGGTCTGATGATTTAGGATCCTACGTAGGTCTACCTCTTAATAGAGTAAGATTATTTAATAGTTACATATAATCATCTTTATTGCCATACCTAAGTTATTCCTGGTGTGAGAAGAGTCCTTACCTTCGTGGTAATACCTTTGTGCATTCTTCTGTGTGGTGTACCATTGTGGTACTTACCTTCGTGGTGATACCTTTGTGGTATTCTTCTATTTGGAGTACTTTGGTGGTACATACCATCATGGTGATACCTTCATGGTATTCATCTATGTGTAATTAACTTCATGGTACATACCCTTATTGTGTTACCTTCAAGGTATTCTTTCCTACATGGAATAGTTGTACTTTGGCTAAGAGTTGGGCCTTGTGTTTCTTTATGAATGATATGGATATACTTGATAACTTAGGCATATGTATTGGCATATACCTAAGTAGGGTTTTCAAATGTTTTCATGCTTTGTGGTTATCCTTTGTGGGTTTTTTGAGACCTTCGAGGGTCTTAGGGTCCCTACTGAGTATCGTTATACTCACCCCTGCACGGGCTATTCCCACACCTTGTTGTATTTGGTGAAGACGATGGACATCACTGACTGAGGATGAGGGTACCAAGACTGGAGGTATCTCATAGGTGGACCTTAGATGAGGCGTAATGTAGAGACGACTGTTCGAGAGATGTATCTACCCTTTAGGTATGCTCTTGGGTGGGAGTTCACAGGAGTTGTTTCTATTTACCTATACTTTTCAGTTTTCTTGTACTTTGCATTTGGGCTTTATTCTGGCCCCTTTTTCTTACCATACACACTCTTTTTACTATACCGTTTTCTTGTGTTTGTATCTTTCTGTTTTCAAGGTTGTGTGTGTGTATAGGTTATAAAGAAAATTCCTTCCCGGTTTTAAGGGAATACACGTTTTGTGCTAGTTTCCAGCCCCTGGCCTATGGAAGGTGGGCTTGGGGTAGTCACGACACTAGCCCCAGGGGACGGGTCTTGAGAAATTGGTATCATGGGAGTTGGTTCTATCGTATAAAATTGGACTCTGATCTTCTTAAAAATATAATTTTAAGTGTAGTGAGTGTGGTTATCAGTTTAGGGAATCTAGTGTTGGTGTGGCGGCTGACGTATCAATACACCAGGACCCTGACTTCTGATTTCTTACTCAGTGCACAAAAACACTAATCGTGTGTGTGTTTCGAAAAGTTTTCTTTGTTATCTCATTGAGTCAGCTCACCGGGTATAACTTATAGACTGTGGAACACCTTTTTTCAGGATTCCCCCATGCAGATAGCCAGCTAGGGTTTCGGGTATAGTACGTGATGATATCCCATCGGGCTACGAGGCCTCAGTGCAGGTCCCATTTATCAGCAGGGGAACCAGCAGGAGGCACCAATGGTACCATTACCCATTATGCCACCAATGTCACCAGCCCCAGCTGTGGAGATTGCACGTCACTTGAGAGCATTGCACGAGTTCTAGTGGCAGAGGCCACCCAGATTCAGGGGTGAGATGGACCCACATGCAGCTGAGGATTGGTTAGAGGCCGTGGTGAGAGTCTTCAAACTGGTAGGGACACCAACTGATCTCATGGAGATCCTTGTCGCCAGTCTTCTACAGGTAGCATCAGGAATATGGTGTATCTTGATGCTCTAGGCTCACGACTATGTGACATTTCTCTAGGCAGACTCTGAGAGCCTGTTTCTGGCGGAGTTTGTCCCAGCGACCCTTCACACAATGTGCATACAGGAGCTTCTTCACCTGCATCGGGGAATCCTAATTGTGGCTCAGTACATAGCAAGGTTCACTGACCTCTCATGCAACTCCACTGATATGGTGTGGGGCCCATTCTTTAGGGACCGGAACATCGAGCAGGGACTCAGGCTGGAGATCAGGGCTTTGAGGATTTCTCTCAGCATCCCGACGCAAGTGGGGGATTCAAAGTGATCCCTCTTAGTGGAGAGTTTTCTTGCTGAGTAGTCACCAGCAGCAAGACCCCCCACTGGTTGTCGCGTAGCGGAGTCTTCTACAGCTGGCAGTAGATAGATGTCACAGAGGTCCAAGAGGACCAGACCTACAGGTGGACGATCGTAGGATTCAGGGTTGGTTGTGCGGGGCACCAGAGACAGAGCTGGTCATGCGAGGAGTAGGAAGTTTTACACATGTAGTGGGTAGGGTCACATGGCTTGTGATTGTCCGACCCTCTATACGGATGATCATTAGATGGTCGAAGGACCACCCAAGAAGAGACAGAGGTTTGACGATGAGGTCCACAAGGAGTTGGTAGACATGGCAGAGGATCTGGTCATGCATCTGGTGGTGGCCAACAATTCGAGGTGTTACCACTACAACCACCAAGTGGTCCACCCCAACCCCAGGAAGATGGTGGATAGGGGAGAGCTCAGCTCTAGGTAGTTGAGGCCTACGATAACGGCACTCCTGAGATGATACATGGTGAAATCTGTTTCTACTCCACCTAAGATACAGTACTTATAGATAGAGGTGCTAGTCATTCCTTATTTTTTCCTTCCCTCGTTCAGAGCTCAAGGATTCAGAGAGAGCCATTGGCTAAATCCTTATAGATAGAGACTCCTACAGAATCATATTCGACAATTATGCACTGGTGCCGGTAGTGTGAGCTTACTCTAAAAGGTGAGATCTTCGACTGGGATCTCCTAGTTGCGGTGTTGAGTCCTTTGGACATAATCTTGGGTATGGATTGGTTATCAACAGTCCAGGCTTAGATTGACTGTATTAGGTGAAATGTGTGGTGTTTCCTCACTGATGGGACTAATTTTACCTTCACTGGTGAGAAGGTAGTCTTTGAAGCACAAGATGGACTTACGTGGAGGAGAGTGCAGCCGATCACGCATCAGTTGGCTAGCATTACCCTCAGAGCGATTGATGTAGAGAGTCTAAGTTATCCGGTAGTGGTGGACCAGTATGCAGATGTCTTTTCTGATGATAATCAGTGTCTACCTCCTCATAGAGAGGTGTAATTTTTCAATGACTTTTACCCCAGGATGGTACCTATATCTACACCAGTATATCGAAGGGATCTCGCAGAGCTTCGTGAGCTGCAGGTATTGCTGGAGGACTTACAAGGGAAAGTGTCCATCGGGCCTAATGTTTCTCCTTGGGTAGCCCTGATTTTGTTCTCCAAGAAGGCAGATGGGAGCTTGAGATGTTGTGTTGACTATTGGTGCCTGAACCGGGAGACCGTGAAAAATAAGTACCAACTCCCAAGGATTGACAACCTATTTGATCAGTTGAAGGGAGCACAGTGGTTCTCAAAGATAGACCTCAAATCATGTTATCACCAGCTCAGAGTACAAGATGAGGATGGGAAAAAGTTGACTTTAACATATCGGTATGGCCACTACGAGTTCTTAGTTATGCCATTCGGCATGACCAATTCTCTAGTAGTGTTCATGGGGCTCATGAACAGGATCTTCCATCCATACCTTTATCGCTTTGTAGTAGTTTTCATCAATGACATTCTGATATACTCGGCTACTGAGGAGGAGCAAGTTTATCATTTGCAGATAGTTCTAGACACACTTTGATTGCATCAGCTTTATGGTAAGCTCTCAAAGTGCCAGTTCTAGATTCGAGAGGTTCACTTTCTGGGACATGTCATATCGGAGGCTGGAGTTGTGGTGGATCCAGTGAAGATTGAGGTGGTACTTTCTTCGGAGCCACCCATGAGTGTGATGAAGGTGCGGAGTTTCTTGGGTTTGGATGAATACTTATGGAGGGTTGTGCCAGATTTCTCTAGAGTTGCAGCACCTTTTTCATCATTGACGAAGAAGGGGCCACCCTTTGTGTGTTCGGAGAGATTCCATCGAAATATTCAGCAGCTGAGGCATAGGCTGACTAGTGCCCCTATCTTGAGGATTCCATAAGAGGGCATTGGGTACGTAGTCTACTATGATGAATGAGGGAAAAGGCTTGAATGTGTCCTAATGTTGGAGTGAGCAGTTATCGCATATAGTTCTCAATAGCTGACACAACATGTGAAAAACTATGCTACCCATGACCTGGAGTTACCAGTATTGGACTTTTCCCTAAAGATGTGGTGACATTACTTGATGGGTGAAACTTTTATAGTCTACTCTGATCACAAGAGTCTCGGGTATATCTTCTCTCATAAGGACCTGAACCTGAGATAGTGACATTGGCTTGAGTTCCTCCAGGACTATGACTTCGAGATATTCTATACTCCTAGGAGGGGAATGTTTTAGAAAATTCACTCAACAAGAGATCTGGTATACAGATTCTTGGTGAGGATACAGAGCAGCTGGCCGCATTACAGATATCTCTTGTGGAATGATATGGAGCATCTTTTCATCAGTCTCTTACAGTCACACCCCCATTTCTTTAGTGATTCAGGGAGGTGCAGCATGGGGACACTGACTGCAAGGCACGACATGCTAAGATATCTACAAGACATGTACTTGATGGATTTTCTGATGTTGGGGACCGTGTAATCATTTTCAGAGGACGAACCATGGTACAAGTGTCGCTTCGGGTGGAATTATTAAGGAGTTCCAAACATCCCTTCTAGTAGTACATCCAGGAGTGGCGAAGATTTACCAGGGTCTCCGACGATAGCACTGGTGAATGGGAATGAAGAAAGTAGTAGCAGAGTTAGTCTTTCGGTGCCTCACTAGTCCACAAGTAAAGGTGGAGCATCAGGTAACAACAGGCTTAGTTCAGCCTTTAGAGGTCCCAGAGTGGAAGTGGGATGAGATATTGAGGGACTTCGCGATAGGACTTCCAAATACATCTAGGGTTCATGATTCTATCTGGGTGATCATCGACCGACTCACCAATTCGGCCCACTTCCTATCGATCAGAGAGTAGGGTTCCCTAGAGATATTGGGATTCCTCTATGTGGAGAAGATTGTGTGGATACATGGAGTACCCACGATGATTGTCTCTGATTGTGATGCATGTTTCACTTCCCGGATATAGAACGGGATGTAGGAGGCTTTCGGGATGCGGCATCATTTGAGCACTGCCTTCCATCCTCAGACGGATGGCCAGACTGAGCATATCATTCAGACCCTTGAGGATATGATGCATGCTTGCATCCTCGGCTTCGGTCGTAGCTGGGAGTATCACTTTCCCTTGGTGGAGTTTGCATACAATAGTAGATATCCCTCCACTATTGAGATGTCACCTTTCCAGGAGTTGTATGGCCGACCATACAGATCGCCTTTATGTTGGACTGACCATGGGGAGTAAGCACTCATGGGACTAGATATGGTATGGGCTACCACAGAGAAGGTACATAACATCCAGGACAAGATGAAGACTGCAGAGAGTAGGCAGATGTCCTGTGTCAATAGGAGATGAAGATCGCTGGAGTTTGAGGATGGTGATCACATCTTTCTATGGATCTCACCTCGATGAGGTTCGAAGATATTTAGCTAGGGCGGCAAGTTATCTCCAAATTTCATCAAA
Organism: Viscum album; assembly: GCA_963277665.1. Lineage (NCBI taxonomy): Eukaryota > Viridiplantae > Streptophyta > Magnoliopsida > Santalales > Viscaceae > Viscum > Viscum album. The sequence continues at coordinate 901,844,850 of OY728138.1, forward strand.
ACATTTTAGTTTCTCAACAGATTTGGTAATGTGTCTTATCGCTTAGCTCTTCCACCTCAGCTTCATTGGGTGCACGACGTCTTCCATGTATCCCAACTGAGGAGATACATGCATGACCTTTAACACATCATTGACCACGGCGAGCTAGACATCGACGATAGGGCGACATTTACAGTGGTTCTAGTGGAGATTGAGCATCGACAGGAGTGGGTCCTTTTTGGGCGGTCGATACCTTTGGTGCGCGTGGGTTGGCAGCACGGGAACCTCCAGGAGAGCACATGGGAGAGAGAGGCTCAAATTCATGCTCAGTACCCCACACTTGTTTTCCTAGTTTTTGTAATGTGGATTTCGGGGACGCAATGCTCTGAGGTGAGGAGAATTTAGAGACCTGGAAATTCCATGTAATTATTTTAAATTGTAAGGGAATTTTATGAGTCCGAGAAAATTGACAGCACATAATTCTGAGGCCCGGTGTGCCCGAAATTAATTTCTGAACTTTTTTTAGGTATGTTCCGTAAACGTGCGAGTGGGTTTTTGGAACTTTTAAACTGATGCCTGGAATTAAAATATGAGGACACCATTGAACTCATAGTGCCAATATTCACTTAAGGAGACCTTCACCTTGACCGTAGTAGGTCGAGGGTGGAAGTTAATTTTTCACTTTTTTGAGGGAGAGGAAAAATAAAATTATTTAACATTATTATTTTTCTTTTAAAAACTCTCTATTTGAGTTATGGAGTTGGGGACCACTCGAACTAGAAAACCCCACATTTGAATTCGATGGTGGGGACCACCTGACCCTTGAACTCCCCCTTTAATGGAATATAACTATTCGACTTTTTCCACTTTAATTGTGCCTCCTTCCATTAATTAATTATGCCAACATCAACTTAATTAATGGCCACCTATAAATAAATTAATATAACTTAATTTAATAAGTTGGATATTCATTTTTGGTGGAATTGGGGAAGTATTGGAAAAATATGATAGTTGGGAAAACTTTGGAGAAACTCTTCCTCCAATGAAGAATGCTCTCACCAATGAACAACATACTTTGGAATCAAGAACGAAGACGATGTACGATCCCGACTTCGGAAGCGTGTTGCGGAAGCGACGATCATTGGAACCCTCATCGCCTTCACCGACATCATCTCGCGACGCTTCCAACAAGAAATTGAGGTTGGGTTTATTGTTTTTTGTATACACCCTTACCCAGTTCTTGTCGTTCTTCATGATTCAAGAAAAGTTAAGCCGCTTGCTACCAGTCTAGCATGGAGGGTTGGGGCCAAACAAACATGGCCCAACCTCTCCAAAACCTATGTGAAATTATGGTGGTCTTGAATCATTGCCTATGTCTTGAGGCGACTGCAGAAATTTTCGGAATGAAGATCAAGCCACCAGGGAACACCAGGTGACCTGAAGAACATTGTATGTGACTGTGCCTGCGATTGACATCGAAGGTCTCGGAAGCAGCGGCCGCCACTCCGACTGGTCGCGATGAAGACGGAAGCATGAACGTGCTGCTGTAGAAGGGTCACAACCCATCTTCCATGATGGAGCAAGGGTGGTGGTCAGCGGCGGCATGCGTCTATGCCATCGGCCGTGTAGGAGTCCCAGTCTTGGGCTACGACAGCTAGGCGAGGGCGGCCGGCTTGCTGTCGGCCTCCGTTGATGGCACAACTTATGACCGCATCGTGCGAAGGAGGTTGGCCGACCGTCCATCCGTGAGCCCAGCAGGTCATCGCACCGTGGACGGCCTAGCGTCGGTCGCCGTACCGCGGTCCATCCAGCGTGGGCCCCCCAGTGGGCCAAACCGGACCAAGACCAACATCAACCATTTTCGTTCTTTCAGACATATCTTGAGCTTTGGTCGTCCATTTAATGAACCATCTGCAGCACCGAAAACATCAAATCAAGATGTTCCTTTTTGTATACCACACTTGAGTTTTTGATAAAGTTGGGATATGGTCGGGTTGGATCGAACCTGAATCCAACTGGGCCCATGGGATTAAAAGGCAATAACATACATACCGACCGACCAATTGACGCACCATCTATTGAGTTTAGATCCTTTGGGATAATTTTTTGTGGGACTTTATGGAAGTTGGAGTATCGACAAATGGGTTGAGGAGAGGATTCTCCCGGAATCAAGCGAGCTTAGTGTGGGAACCCTGTAGCAGATTCTAACATGAGAAAGGGATCCTATGTCGTTCTGTTCTTTATGATCCAATGTGGTTCTATGCTTTGGGATCATATGTGGGTCTGTGCTTTGGGATCCTACATGGGTCAATGTTCGAGAGTCCCACTTAGATCTACTCTAGGAAATCCACATGGTAATACTCTAGGATCCTACATGGGTCTACCTCTTAATAGAGTAAGATGATTGAGTAGTTACAAATAATCATATTTACTACCATACCTATGTTATACCTGGTGTGAGCTGAGTCCTTACCTTCGTGGTAATGCCTTTGTGGTATTCTTTTGGGTGGCGTACCTTTGTGATACTTACCTTCATGGTGATACCTTTGTGGTATTATTCTGTGTGGCCTACCTCAGTGGTACTTACCTTCGTGGTGATACCTTCGTGGTATTCTTCTATGTAGCGTTACCTTCATGGTACTTACCCTTGTGGTGTTACCTTCGTGGTATTATATCCTATTTGGAACCATTGTACTTTGGATAAGAGTTGTGCCTTGTGTTTCCTACTGAATGAGATTATAATACTTGATAACTTAGGTATATGTATGGTCATATTCCTAGGTAGGGTTGTAAGATGTTTTAATGCTTTGTTATTATCCTTTGTGGGTTTTGTGAGACCTTTTAGGGTTTCAAGGTCCCTACTGAGTATCTTTATGCTCACCTATGCATGGGCTACACTTTCACCTTGTTATGTTTGGTGTAGATGACGGAAAACGCTAACTGAGGATGAGGGTTCTAGGATTGGAGATAGCTCAGAGGAGGACCTTAGATGATTCGTTCCGCATAGACGATTGTTCAAGAGCTGTACCTACCCTTCAGGTAGGGTACTTGGTGGGAGTTCACAGGAGTTATTTCATTTTACTTTTACTTTTTAGATTTCTTGTACTTTCTAGTTGGTCTTGTATTCTGGACCCTTTTTCATAATGTACACACTCTTTTTACTATACATTTTACTTGTGTTCGTATCTTTTTGTGTACTTGATTGCGTGTGTTTATAGGTATTAAGGGCAATGCCTTCCCAGTTTTTAAGGAATATGCCTTTCGGTGCTATTCGCCAGCCCCTGGCCTATGGACGGCGGGCTTGGGGTAGTCATGTAATGGGCCCCGGGGAATGGGTCGTGACATATAGTAATACATAAATGGTATATATAGAAAAATGAATAACATCGTTCACAAAGATGGTATGTCATACATATTCTTGAACTCTATTTCCATTTATTGACTGATGGAACGAAAGAAATAATTATTTTATTTTCATATATATCATATAATATAATTATTTCTATCCTTATAATAGGTAAAAAATCGGTGTTTTCATTTTAAGACTTTGGAATATTTTTACATATATTTCAAGATCTTGGTGCTGGAATGATGTGAGATTCAATGGCCTAGTGTGCGCGAAATAAATTTTAAAAAAATATAATATATTTTTCTAATATGGACTCGAATGGAATTGGATATCTCTTAAATTATAGATCATATTAGAAAACGGATGCCACAATTGAGTCTGGAGCATGTCATTTACCCTTGGATGGGTATAACTTTTTTGGGAACAATCCTTCTTTGGAAACAATAATCAAGGGTGTAACTATCCATAGAGTAACTAAATAAAATTATTTTGATAATTATTTTGGATCGAATAACTCTTTTATAGTGTCTTGGATCAAATATTTGAGACAACAGTTGAGTTGGGAACATTGTTTTATGTTAAGACACGCCGTAAACATTGTCAGTGTCGGGTGCTCGATCAAAGTCTTCTTGACGAGTCATGTGTTGGGTGAGAGTTAAATGAGAGGATTGATTTAACAAAACATAAATCAATATCCTCCCCCTCCCACTATGGTTTTCATGAACAAGGAGCTACAACCCCTCCCATCTTCCTCTTCACTAAAGAACGACATCAAGGTCGAATCGACGAAACAACTTGTCATTGGACTCAGATATTGATGGTGATCACTCCTAGATTGTGAAACAGTAGCTTTAGAGTGCTGAACTAACCTTGAAGATTCTATATTTTAACCCGAGGTAGTTGGTTTCACATTTAAGTCCCGATACCCTTGTTTATGTATCACTTTTATTTGAATCGTTAATGAATATTTGAGCAAATCTTGTGTTTGTGAAGATATGGTCCTGAGGTTTCTAAGCCTTGTATCATAATTATTTTGGGGCACCAGAGTGGTCCTAGTGGTCCACGGTGGTAGAGGAAGATGGAGTCCACCATGAGGAGGTGTACCACCATTGTTTCGGGAAGCCAAGGTCGCTAAGTGGCTCAACGATGTGGAGCGCTGGAGGAAGAAGCAGGCAGACCCAACGGGGCACGTCGGCGAGGTGGGTGGCGGGCCGCGCCGAGCCTGCAGGCTGCGCCGGAGTGCGTAGGTTTGGGCTGGATGCTGGTGATATGGGTTGGGATGATCAGAGTGAACTAGAATGGGTAGATTGGACCGACTAGTGTGGTCTAGTCTAGCTAGAATGGGCTAGGTCAGGCTGAGGGGACTTCAAACACTTGTATCTTTCAAACCAAACATTTGTTTTAAGTACCTTCTATGGAAACGTGACCATTTCTTCGAGGTGAACCGTTTGAGTCCAGTTTGAGATCCTTATGTCTCAATTTCAAGGATCAATGTAATTAAATATACAATAATAATAATAATAATAATATAATTGTTATTATTTGGAGATTCTTGTATCAGATGTATCACCAGCATTTCATGTCCAATTGATGTATCGTAAGAGAAATTGCAACCCTGTATTTAATACAGACATTTCAAGACAGATTTTGGGTGATTAAAACTAAATTGAGGTGTGGGCCCCACAAAGCTGGTTTGGTAAATTGCAATGAATTGGGACTTCTTCACCGGATGTGTGTTTTTTGATGAATGAATTTTTGATCCAGTTTTTTTTCAATGAGAATGAAAATGGTGTGATCCATATGATGTGTTCCAAGATAGAGATGTGTGCCCCACAATGAACTGTTCAGTATTGTTGCGGTGAAAAGTTATCTTTTCTCCGTTTATCCATTTTGGGTGAGTATATAGCTTATCACGAATGTTTTTCTGTATAAAACACGATAGTGGCTACTATTTGGGCCTAAGATACACAGAGTGATTGTGATGTTCTGTGGGTCACTTGGGTCAACAACTCCGTATTAGGAAGGGATGAGTGAGTCCCCAAGGGCCTTAAACTATGAGGGTTTTTTGTATAATATCCTCGATATAGGATTGAGATCCCCTTGATAGGATGAGCTCAGATAGAGTTATATTATCCTTATAGTGAGACCGGGGCGAGATCCTCTCGGTTAACATTCCCCTAAAACATGTTCTTGGTATTGTTATGAACAACTCTACATGGGAGGTGATCTCCTATCTAGCTGGAAAACTCTATAGGGTTTTGTGGCATCTTTTTGTATTTGATCCCCTATTCAGTGGGCGGTGATAGTAGAATTATTGTATCATTAGTTATATGATCTCCTACTTAGCGTGTGGTATTTTTAGGGTTTGTGGAATAATTAGTGCAATACCCTAATTCACAAGTAATACCATATCAAGTATTCGGAATTTTTTGTGACCACCAATACATGCATAATGAACCTCTATCTGAGTGATGTGATTTGTATAATTTCATATCAAGTTGTAATTTCCCTCAACAGATCCTGGGAGTGATCCACTATCTGATAGATCTTTGAGTTACCATATTGGGTTCTAGTATCCCCTATCAGCCCCTTGCAGTGATCACCTATCCATGAAGTTCTTTGTTTCCGCTGAGTTTCAATCTGGCATTCTTAGTGGAGATATCTGATGAGCATGTTCTCTTATATGGTCCATCTAGGATGGTTTTTTGAGACCCAATGGAGTGTACCTCTCGAACGAGTGTCACCTAGGATAACATAGCTCATGGAGTTTGATATTATAGTTATCAGTTGCCTTAGATCCTTGGGTAAAATTTGTCATTGGTGATGAGGTCATAACCTCCTATGTCTTGGTTTCTGAGACTTGTATACCTAGTGATCCTTTTGGGTTTTCCTTCTGTTGTTGTCACGTCTTGGATGACACACCATATAGATTGACATGACTAGTCATGTGTAGTCGAGGATTTTCTCAAGATGGAGTTTATCTATCTTTTTGGTTCCCTCTGGATGGGTTGAGCAGACTATATTCTTTCAGTTGATCCCTTTTCTTTTTGGGTTTTTGGGGTGCCTATTGAGTATCTTTATACTCACCCCTACAGGGGATTGTCCTACACACCTGGTGTTTTGTGTACACTAAAAGCCTTTCTATGGAGTCTTAGGAGGACCCATAGTAAGAGGATCATAGTGAGCTAGTCTAACTAGGGTGTTTACCAGATCTTGGCTGAGGAGCTTTCTGGTGGTGCTTTTAATAGTGATCCCCTCTATCTCAGAAGGATGGACAATTTTCTAGTTTTCCTTGTGTGGGCCTTGTATTCCCACTTTTTTTATTTATTTTGTACTCTATTTTATGATAGATGTATGAATGAATTTATTTTCAATATATATATATATATCTTTGAACTGTTTCATGGTGGTTTATGTGGGTGCAGGTGTACATGTACCTTATGCAAAGGGCACCTTGTGTGGATAGTCATCTTAGCACTAGTCTCCATCTCCTGGACTATAGAGTATGGCTTGGTGAGGCGTGGCTTGAGACCCATTGGTTTAGGTCATGACAGAGTGGTATTAGAGTGGGTTCGACATTAGGACCACAGTCAAGATCTAGGTTTGGTTTACATAGAGTAAGTGTTAGAGTGTTCTGAGTTCATCTTTTTGGCTAGGGACTCTAGTGTTGGTGTGGTGACCATTGTATCCAATCACCAGGACTCTGATAATGTACCTCTTGACTTTGTACATTAAGACACCATTCAATGGGGAATAATGGTACATGCATCATATTGGAATGGTATTTGGGGTTTTCTTGTCCTTCTTTGGTCAGCTCCCCAAATATACTATTTGATCGTGATGCATCTTGATATTATTTCTAGATGCCACCACGATTTTATCCAGATAAAATTCCATAATAAGATTTTAGTAATGATACACACTGTGGGGAGGCTTTGGTGCAGGTAAATGTTTTTGAGGCTGGACCTCCAGGTGGTCGTCTAGTTGAACCACCACCTATCGAGCAGTAGGTTGTTCCAGCAGTGTTGGATGAGGATGTGTGCATGCTTAGTGTGCTGCATGAGATCCAGAGGTAGGGAACTCTAGGGTCTTTGGGTGACCTAGACCCCCAATTAGCTGATGACTGGCTCACGGTAGTCATGTGTTTTTTGGCCTTGTGAGGACACCTCACTATCAGATTGTGGTCCTAGCGATGAGAATTTTTCAAAGTTTGGATGAGTATCGAGGGTGACTTGTGATGCATACATATTATTAGGAGTCTCTCGCTTGGGAAGACATTGAGTATGACTTTATGGATGATTTTTATCAGGCCACACTGAGGTCGGTGTATATCCAGAAGTTTCTACAACTTCGAGAAGAGAGAATAACAATGTAGGAGTACCCAATGAGCTTCACAATCCTATCATGTTACTCCCTAGATATGGTTCAAGATCGTTTCTTCATAGCACTGACCTTTGAGAAGGGATTTCGAAGGGATGTTAGGGTGTTGATGGAGAAGATATGAATTCCCACCTATGCTGGAGTGTTAGAGTAGGCCTTAGTGGTGGAGAGCTTTTTGACAGCGTGGAATCTGGTCGTTAGTGATGGCCATGTGAGAGTTGAGACCTTGAGAGTTGGTTCGGTAGTTGTTGGTGGATAGTAAGCTCAGGGTTCCGAACATTTGTGAAGTTTTAGTAGGAGACTCCAGGATGAAGGTTTGGAGGCTCTAGGCTCTCAAGATGTATTTTTTCATCCATAGGATTGGTGGTGTTATGCTTGTGACTGCTAGGGACATCTTATGAGAGATTCTCCAATACTAATGTGCTACTGAGAGTAAGATGGTCGACCATCCACCTTGTAAGGAGAATCTTTTTGATCCCAGAGGTCTTTAGGGATGTGGACATGGAGCATTGGAAGGTGTAGCAGTAGGAGGTGGCAGACGGTATGAGTTTCCTCCACCACCCTCAGGTGGTCCATGCTAGGCACAAAGAGATAGAGGACGGGAGTGAAGACAACCGCAATCCATAGAGTTTATTTACTAAGATTCTCCTCTGATGGTTATAGGTACACTCTATGTTATTTATACTTTCAAGAGTAGTTGTTAGGTACACTTTTTTTATTTTGTTTTCTTGAGGTTAGTTTGGAGTGACACGGGGTGTCGGTAAGAACTTGTTTCGGTGATTTTCAACATAGCTTCGAATGAACAAGGAAGAAGTATCCTTCCCCCACTAAGATGTGTTTTTTACATGACTAAAACTATTTGGGTGAGTCAGTGTTTCTCAAAGATGATGGTGTTGAGGTGTGGTGGATGTGTCCCTCTAACTTGTGTGTTTGGGGCAGGGTTGTGTGTGGGTTAGTTTGTTTTAAGGGCCCAGTAAGAGATAGGGTGTGTTCTTGGGAAACCATATTTTGTTTGTTTACACCCTTGTGTAATTGTCGTCATCTTAGAAGCGAGTCACTTGATGAGGTTATGGTGTGGTTTTATGTGGCTTTGGACTCAAAATAATGATGGATACTTTCCCCACTAAGATGCGTTCTTGAGATTCTATGCAAAATCGTGGGAGTGAGTTAGTTTCACCCAAATCAGATAGTATCAAGGTCAGGTGGATGAGTCCCTTTGACATGGGTGTTTGGAGTAGGTGTGTTGGTTTCTGTGTTAGGTTAGAGAGGTGGTGTATCGCTAGACCCTATTAATGTAGGAGATCCGGTTCTTAGTGTTTCCCATCTGTCGCATCTGAGGAGACATGTGCCCAGTTGCAATGTTCACCCAGGATGAAGAGGACATGGTTTTGGTAGCCCTTATAGTTCCCCTGATTTTTTTCATTTCGGAAGCATGGGAACCCTTGGTGGATTTTTGGTGGTTCATGGTGAACTCGCAGGCGAGGGAGACACATCTGAGAGACTAGTTTAGTTCCCTCATTCCTAGCCATTTGATTTTCATGAAGAAAATTCATTAAGGTTGGGAGGGAGTAGTGATTCAGTATTTTCCTTATAAGAATTTTAAATAATTCCACATATATTACTAGAGTTAGGCACTAAGGCAACGTGTGATTCTGTGGCCCTTGGTGCCTGGAAAAAAATTTATAAAAATACTAAGCATTTCTATACTATGAATGCATAGGTAATGAGATATCTCTTAACAAATACCTCAAATTTGACAAATGAAGCCATGGTTGAATCAGTAGCATTCTTTTTACCCTAGGTGGGGTATAACTTTTTTGGAATTAGACCTTATATGGAAAAAGTAATCAAGGACCTAATTGTAAATAAAATTATTAAATAAGATTATTTTATTTTGACATCAGATTGAATAAATCCAAAATAGAGTCTCGTATCAAATTTATAAGACCACGGTGGAGTTTATAACATCATGTTCACCCTAGGCATGACATAAACATTGTCTACGTTGGGTGCTGGGTTGATGACTTTTTAAAGAGGCGTACATTGGTGCAGGGTTAAATGGAAGGATTGATTAAATAAAAATTAAATAAATCCCCTATCTCTATATTTGGTGTGCATGATAGGTTAGTCACAACCCCAACCCTCTTCCTCTTCATGGACAAATGACCTAAAGGTCAAATCGATGAAATGAGGTGCCACTGGACTCAGATCTTGATGGTGATCACTCCCGGATCGTGAAGTAGCAGCTTTAAATAGTGGATCTGACCCCGACGCTTTAAATTTTCACCCCGAGGTAGTTCATTTAGTTTTTTATCCCAATCCACTTTCTTATGCATCATTTTTGTTCAAATAATCAACTGATCTTTGAATGAATCTTGAGTTTGTGAAGATCTGGTCCCAAGGTTTTCAGATCTGGTCTCGAAATAATTCTTTGACCACCAGAGTGGTCATAGTTGTCTGCGGAGGGGATCACTAGTGCGTGGTGGTAAAGTGGTGGTTTGTCCTTAAAAAGTGGTGGGAAACATTAGGTGGCAGCAATAATAGCGAGGAGGTAGCAGCACTACAGGTGCGGGAGGCAGAGGCCGCTGGGCGGTGCGAAGCATCGTAGGGTAGAGTTGGCATGTCACGCCGGCGAGGAGGGCCATGGGAAACGGAAAAGGGTCGGGACAAAGATGTGTGATGGGCCTATGTTCAGTTTGTCGGGCCACGTGGATGGACCATGATGCGGTGAGATGGGTTTGTCTATTCTAAGTGGACTAGCTGAGGCAAAGAGGGCCAGCTAGAGTGGTTCGATCAAGCCAAAACAGTCCAGGTCGGGGCAAGGGGACTTCAAACCCATGTATCTTTAAAAATGAATGATTGTTTTATGTACCATCTATAGAAATGTGACCCTTTTATAGAGGAGGACCTTTTGAGGACATTTTTAGAACATCTATTTTTGTTCTCAAGGCTCATTTTCATGATAATCCCAACTATAATAACAATAATAATATTATTATTATTATTTGAATATTATTGATTCAAACGTATCTCCTTCATCTGATGTCAAATTAACATTCCGTTAGTAGATTTTCAACCTTGGATTTAATATGGTATTTCAAGACTAATTTTAGGTGCTTAAACTAAAATGAATGTGTCGGTCCCTTGATGTTTGGTTTGGGCATTTGCGGTTAAATACTGCTTTTTCATCGGGTGTCCATTTTGGATGAATGAATAGATGCTCCCATGTGTTTTTTCATGAGGATCATAATGGTTTGATCTATATTATGTGTTCTAGGATTGAGATACGGGCACAAAAAAGTCCTTTTCATGCTTGTTGCGGTGAAATGTTCCCTTTTCACTGGTTATCCGTTTTGGGTAAATAAAATGCCTATCATGTGTATTTTTCCACGTAGACCATAATGGTGGACACAGTTTGGTACATGGAGGAAAGGATTTATGGTCATATTTTGTGCTTATCTTGGGTCAGTTACTCCTTCAACAGATGGGTTGAGTGAGTCCCTTGGCCCTTACCCTATGAGGGTTTTTGGTATAGTTTCCTTGGTACATGATTGAGATATTCTCGATAGGATGATCTCGTATAGAGTTATAGCATCTATCTAGTGAGGCTGGGGAGAGATCCTATAGCTTATCATTCCCTTATAATGGTTACGTGGTATCTTTGTTGTAGAGACCCGTATCTTGACGTACATTGACATTACATTACTTTTTCGGAATACTTAGTACATTACAAAAACACACACACAAGGACCGTAATAGTTTAGTGTCTTTGGAAACTCGGACTATAATCTTCTAATCGTGGTGAAAGATCTTCAACATCTCCCATAAAGATCTTCTTCTTTTTTTTATTTACCTAAAACCTTTCTTTATATCCTGGGGAAAAGAAAACATAAAAGGGTGAGCTCAAATGCTCAGTAAGGGTAAACAAAAGAAATATCAATCACATCATATTCATAAGAACATAACATTTTGGAAATCATAACCTGCAAAAGAGAACATAATTTCATAACATGGGATAAATCATGGTAGTGAAATGTAATCACAATAATCATAACTTAAAACATGAAACTTTGTGGCATTCACACATAATCATAGAGAATCATTTCTTGTTAGTCAAGACTCATTGCCAAGACTATCTTAGTGGACAAAGTCCCTTTCTGAATCGAGTAACCCTTGTTTCAGTCCTGTTTCACTGAACCGGTATAACCTACCATTCCATCCATGTCTATCTCATGAGATATAAAATCTTTACCCGATGCATTGGAGGGAGATATAGGTCCCACCCATCTTATAATGAATCCTTTCTTATGTGTGCCACATAATCATAAATCATACATCATCGCATAACCCATGTAATAAAAATGGGATTCTTAAACAACATGACATCATAAAACAATTCATATAAGATAAAGGAATTCATAAAAATATTTCCATCAAAACATAATCAAATCCATGTAATAATAGGGATAAAAAAAATAAGCCTTTTATTATCTTAGATGGAAAATAATTTTGATAAAATACTTGAACTTCATTCTTGAGGAAAATATCTTCAAAAAATTTTTTCCTTTCATAACATGTCATAAAACTTTAAAATAAAAGAAGTTGATTAAAAATAAACTTGAAAACTTTTAAAGTAAGCTTCTTGGAAATAATGTTTTAAAAATCCATTCATGCCGTATAAGTTAAAAAAACATTCTTCGTACTTTTGTCGGAAAAGTCAAAAAGTACCTCGTACGAAAAATGACAAAAGATTCCTTTCATACATATTACTAAAAACTCACCGAAGGGTAAAAATGGATTTAAACAATTTTAGGTGGATGGAAATAATATTACATATTGATGAAACATGGATGTGGATGATAAAATACACCCCAGTAAATACTTACGAATAAACAATCTCGGATAAAAATGAGATTGTGATATTTCCCTTACCTTAGGTCCGACTTGCTTTGTAAGTGTCAAAACCTCCTGTATAATGATTTAAATCATGTTATTGACTTATTACAGAATAATATTCATTGTTATGATATCATATATGGTTCACTTATGACATTATATTACCCGTTCTTTTGTAAATTCCATGTTAAAGAAGCGTTTTGGGTAAAATCGTTTCATTTATCGTAGGTGTTTTGACTTGTTGTTCTTGACATCATTATTACTTATATCATGATTTACTTACTTCCAGAATATAAAATATGATTTATATATCATATATATTCAGTATATATATATATAATAGGTAGATAAATAAAATGAAAAACACCGTTCATGGAGACGGTAGTCCGTACGTACACATGAACGTTGTTTTCCTTTCCTTATTGTCTTGAAATGGAAGTAAGTAGATGACATAAATATGTATATATATACATAAATCCAGTAGCTTTATAATGTCATATATTTCATTATTATTTCTTATATATACTTTATAATCATTCTTAAATGGTTAACATGGAGAATGAATCTCATCGCGTCGTGGAGACGGTAGTCCGTACGTACGCACGAGCGATGATATCATTTCTATAAATATTGAATTGAATTGGAGTGGATTATAAAATATATCAGAATCAATATGATGTTTTAATAACTATGTATAGTTATTATTTACACCATTATACCCATCCATGTAAGGTGGTGGTGGAAAATAGATTACACCACGGCGTGGAGACGGTATTCCGTACGTACGCACGCGCGGTGATTTCTTTTTCCTTAGGATGGATAGATGGTGAAATAGGGTTGTTTAATACTTATAATAACATATCAGTATATGAGTGATACTGATGTTATTACTTCATAATGAAACAACCTAAGAAGAAGAAATGGGAGAAGAAATAAAGATGAAAGAATTGGTAATGGTAATTACCTCTTCTTTGAAGCGTCTTTTGGAGACCTCCTCTTAGGGAACTAAAATTGGTCTTTGAGGAAGACCAGAACCTCTAGGATGTTTCTAGGGAAGTGGAGAAGAGATTTTGGCAGGGTTTGGCCGAGCTTGAGTGCTCAAATTGGTGTGAGGAGGAGGGGGAGGAGGTGTCCTTTTATAAGGGAGGAGAGGGGCACCTTAGGAATATCTCAAAATATTATTTTATATTAAAGTCAAAATCGGTTTATAATGGTTCCAAAGGGTCTTATTTGGAAGCTAAAGTGGGGATGGGTCGAAATCCTATCAACCAATATCATTTATACAAGTTTAGGGTATTATTTTAACCTTATCAATTTGATTTAACTCTAAGTTAAATAATTTAACTTTTACCGTGTCTTTTTGTTTTCTTTCCCTATATGGTTAATACACTTACTATAAAATGCCAAACGAACCCCAAATTGTTTATTATTAATATATATATCCTTATCTAAGTCATTTGGCCGAACCTTAGATTTTTAGGAATAAAATAACAATTAATAATATAATATTTTATTTAAAAACTATTTTGTGTCAAATTTGACACTATTTGATATATGATTTTTGTGAAAGTCATAACAGAATTATATGTTCAAACCAAGTTGATTAAATTAACACTAATATATCATAGTAACCTAGAAAATTAGTGGAATTCATAAAAAGTCTCAAATTATATTTATTTTGGTGTTTATAACATCAATTATGTCAATATTTCATTAATAAGATAATTACTGCATCATCATTGTGTCATAAATAAATTAAATTATTTGATGTCTAAAAATTACAAATAAAATACCATCATGTATTAAATCTTTTTATCTTTCTAATTAATATTTACAATCGAATTTATCTTATGTATAACCCCATATTAAAAATGATTTACTTATTAAACATTGATTTTAACTATTTTAACCCTTCTTTAAATAAATTAATAATAAATGTCCTAATCTAATCCAAGTGGGCCTAAATGGTCATATTTTATTCCTAAGTTCGTTTTTGGTCTAAATACACTTGTCCAATAGGATTAGGACATGTGTTAGGGTAATATTAATATCATATTTACCCTTAGTTACCCTATTTACTATTAACCGCGGTAAAAAAAAGTAAAAAGTTACTATTCACCGAAAATTATTTTCATCTCATTGAACCACATTTTACTTACTGACATCAACCGTGTCTCTCGGATTTTTGAAATTCCATTCATAGAAGCGGTAAAATTAAGTTTTATGAAAAATTCAGTTTTTTAACTACCACTTAGTAGTTTCACTATTCATCAAAAATTGATGTTTTTCAGAACAGTGCCAAAATTTCATCCCAAGCTATATTTCATATTCCGAATTCAAAAATGAAGTCTATTTTACCAAATTCATTACATAAAAGTTGCATTAATTAATTTTATAATTAAATCCCGCTGTTAAAACAAATAGCGTGTTTTTAAGAAACAATATCTATCAAAAGATTGACACTTGATTATGTCTGGTTTAAATGTGAAATTACATCCAATGACCAAAATTGTATTAAATTGTAAAAATATATTCTAAATATACTTTAAAACGACTCAAATTAATGATTTATCACTATTAATTATTTCGATTAAAAAAGTTGTTTTTAATTATAATTTAGTAATTTTCACTATTCATCAGAATATGAAAGTTATCCGAAAAGTACCAAAATTTCACCTTAGGCTAAATTCGATACTCCGAATCCAAAAATGAAGTCCATTTTGAGAGCTAAAATTTCTAAAATTTAAAAAGTGGTTATTACTATTCATAACGGCTAGTTTTAATAATATTTTAATAGCATATCATTGTTTCGTGAAACTCAGTATTACGTACTACACACGCTATCGAGGAAGGTTGCGATTGCGTGTAATGCAAGGCAAGTCAAGGATGTGTGTTGTGCAAGCTTCTTTTGGTGTAGCGTACAACACAAGACATTAAAAATAATATTTTTTCATAAAATCTCGGGGTGTTACATTCTCCCCCCTTAAAATGAATTTCGCCCTCGAAATTCGTCGGGGTTATAAATGGTTTACTATTCAAAAGTTTCTTTAATAGAAACTCACATCGTAAAAAGGAATACCAAAACTTGGCTTTAAAATACTAAAGTATGAAATGTAACGATTACCCAAATAAACTAATCACTAGGTTTCCACATAGGTGAAAATATGGATATGAAAGAGAAATCTAACCATCATGTTCTGATGGAGAGTGGTAGAGAACATGGCTATGGAAAAGCGAGTAATCACAAATCCATAGATTTGTGATGATATAAGGTACCATCTGATTCATCAGGTATAAGATCACTAGGACAACATTTTTGGTTTTCAAGATCATTTCCCTAAAGTTGAAAATTTTAATTAGAATAAATACTTACTTTATTTTGGTACAATATCACTGTTGTTCGTGCCTTGAACAATTTCCACTTCATCTCTTAAATAAATGAAGTTGAATTTGTTATTCATGAAGTGTTAGCAGATCATGTGATAGAATGACTGTTCATTCCATCTGTCTCAAACAAAAGGTTAGCAAAAGTTATTAAATATACATAAGTCATTCTATAGTGAGATTAATCATATATGGTTCCTAAAATGGACTTATACTTCATATATCATACTGCTTAATATAATAAAACTAGTTTCTACTAAACAGGGACTTCCTGTAGGCCAGTGGTAGGCGATAAAGGCCAGTCGCACTTCGGTTGTGGGTTCGATTCCCACAGCCTTGTCCGAAGCGATGGGCTGTCGCCCGTCCTGGTGGTTGTCCTTTTTATAAAACTATATTACTATAACATCCCATCAATAATATCGAAAAAAACTTATATCCTTAAACAATACTAACTTATGTCCAACATAATCCATTCCAATCTTTAGGCTTATCTATAATACTGCAGTCCATTCTCATAACATAGTGAAAACGATTACCAGAGATTTAATACCATCGTTGATCCCCATATATCATAAGATATATCTTGTTGGTCACATTCCAAACATTCAAAGGCCTTAATCTTGTACTCTCTTGAATACCCATTGAACCTTAGTGAAAACTTGAATGCAGTTAAAAGTTAACACTTTTCACATACCGAAATCCTCAAAATTCTATATACTCAAACCATGATATCACTTAGTCCTTATATCAATCATGAGCTCATGAATACTATCAAACATTTAATTTTCTCCTTATCCCTTCATTATGCGCATATCATCTACATTCCAAAAATATCTGAATAACCTTTCATGGATACTGGTAACATTAATCATACACTTTCAAAACACAAGGAAAGACAACAGTGTAACAATTCATAGATGTCTCTTTATTCCAAAATTACACATGATAAACATGTAATCATTCCACTACATTCTCAAACCATTGACCGAGCTTCAAAAATTCTTTCATCTCACATATCATTTGTAGTCTCTTCATCATCATCCACATAAATACTACCCATATGACCATACTGATTCTCTTCATGAGTCTTTCCCTTAGGGCATTTGTTTGCATAATGCCCATACATTCCACATTTAAAACACTTAACCATTTTTGATGTCGTAGCAATACCATTATCCTCATCCATGGTGTTAACCGACCCTTTTCCTTTGCACTTACTTGCTTTGTGTCCTTCTTTTCCACACCCAAAGCATCTTCCAGTTCCCTTGAAACATTCTCCTTGATGCCTCTTCCCACATGATTTACATAGGGGAAATTGAACTTTCTTTCCTCTATGATCATCATGGAACTCCATCTTTCTCTTATTAGTCGAGTCAGGAAACTTACCAAATTTTACTTTATTGATCATGTTGTGAGATTGCTGATTCGGCATAATAATGATTTTTGGACATCCAAATCCCATTTCATTTGGTTGCTCATGAAGAATATCATTCCATTGTCCATCATATCCTCCATTATTGTGAATCATCTTGTTTCCAGCCATTTTCTAAAACCCAAACAGAATAGTGTTAGATGAAAAAATCATAATAAAGGGGGAGTAACTTAAATATCTATCATCTTTGGTTTAATCTAATATCGTTACCATAGTTCTAGGACTATATCCTATACGTATACTTATCCTTAGGGGCATCCCTAGACATACCTTAGAAATATCTCTAGGGATCTCACTAACGTTTTCGCATCCTAGTTTCCAAAGGTTGACTAAACCTTTGCTCTGATACCAACTGTAGAGACCCGTATCTTGACGTACATTGACATTACATTACTTTTGCGGAATACTTAGTACATTACAAAAACACACACACAAGGACCGTAATAGTTTAGTGTCTTTGGAAACTCGGACTATAATCTTCTAATCGTGGTGAAAGATCTTCAACATCTCCCATAAAGATCTTCTTCTTTTTTTTATTTACCTAAAACCTTTCTTTATATCCTGGGGAAAAGAAAACATAAAAGGGTGAGCTCAAATGCTCAGTAAGGGTAAAAAAAAGAAATATCAATCACATCATATTCATAAGAACATAACATTTTGGAAATCATAACCTGCAAAAGAGAACATAATTTCATAACATGGGATAAATCATGGTAGTGAAATGTAATCACAATAATCATAACTTAAAACATGAAACTTTGTGGCATTCACACATAATCATAGAGAATCATTTCTTGTTAGTCAAGACTCATTGCCAAGACTATCTTAGTGGACAAAGTCCCTTTCTGAATCGAGTAACCCTCGTTTCAGTCCTGTTTCACTGAACCGGTATAACCTACCATTCCAGCCATGTCTATCTCATGAGATATAAAATCTTTACCCAATGCATTGGAGGGAGATATAGGTCCCACCCATCTTATAATGAATCCTTTCTTATGTGTGCCACATAATCATAAATCATACATCATCGCATAACCCATGTAATAAAAATGGGATTCTTAAACAACATGACATCATAAAACAATTCATATAAGATAAAGGAATTCATAAAAATATTTCCATCAAAACATAATCAAATCCATGTAATAATAGGGATAAAAACATAACCCTTTTATTATCTTAGATGGAAAATAATTTTGATAAAATACTTGAACTTCATTCTTGAAGAAAATATCTTCAAAAACATTTTTCCTTTCATAACATGTCATAAAACTTTAAAATAAAAGAAGTTGATTAAAAATAAACTTGAAAACTTTTAAAGGAAGCTTCTTGGAAATAATGTTTTAAAAATCCATTCATGCCGTATAAGTTAAAAAAAACATTCTTCGTACTTTTGTCGGAAAAGTCAAAAAGTACCTCGTACGAAAAACGACAAAAGATTCCTTTCATACATATTACTAAAAACTCACCGAAGGGTAAAAATGGATTTAAAAAATTTTAGGTGGATGGAAATAATATTACATATTGATGAAACATGGATTTGGATGATAAAATACACCCCAGTAAATACTTACGAATAAACAATCTCGGATAAAAATGAGATTGTGATATTTCCCTTACCTTAGGTCCGACTTGCTTTGTAAGTGTCCAAACCTCCTGTATAATGATTTAAATCATGTTATTGACTTATTACAGAATCATATTCATTGTTATGATATCATATATGGTTCACTTATGACATTATATTACCCGTTCTTTTGTAAATTCCATGTTAAAGAAGCGTTTTGGGTAAAATTGTTTCATTTATCGTAGGTGTTTTGACTTGTTGTTATTGACATCATTATTACTTATATCATGATTTACTTACTTCCAGAATATAAAATATGATTTATATATCATATATATTCAGTATATATATATATATATGGTAGATAAATAAAATGAAAAACACCATTCATGGAGACGGTAGTCCGTACGTACGCATGAACGCTGTTTTCCTTTCCTTATTGTCTTGAAATGGAAGTAAGTAGATGACATAAATATGTATATATATACATAAATCCAGTAGCTTTATAATGTCATATATTTCATTATTATTTCTTATATATACTTTATAATCATTCTTAAATGGTTAACATGGAGAATGAATCTCATCGCGTCGTGGAGACGGTAGTCCGTATGTACGCACGAGCGATGATATCATTTCTATAAATATTGAATTGAATTGGAGTGGATTATAAAATATATCAGAATCAATATGATGTTTTAATAACTATGTATAGTTATTCTTTACACCATTATACCCATCCATGTAAGGTGGTGGTGGAAAATAGATTACACCACGACGTGGAGACGGTATTCCGTACGTACGCACGCGCGGTGATTTCTTTTTTCCTTAGGATGGATAGATGGTGAAATAGGGTTGTTTCATACTTATAATAACATATTAGTATATGAGTGATACTGATGTTATTACTTCATAATGAAACAACCTGAGAAGAAGAAATGGAAGAAGAAATAAAGATGAAAGAATTGGTAACGGTAATTACCTCTTCTTTGAAGCGCCTTTTGGAGACCTCCTCTTAGGGAACTAAAATTGGTCTTTGAGGAAGACCAGAACCTCTAGGATGTTGCTAGGGAAGTGGAGAAGAGATTTTGGCAGGGGTTGGCCGAGCTTGAGTGCTCAAATTGGTGTGAGGAGGAGGGGGAGGAGGTGTCCTTTTATAAGGGAGGAGAGGGGCACCTTAGGAATATCTCAAAATATTATTTTATATTAAAGTCAAAATCGGTTTATAATGGTTCCAAAGGGTCTTATTTCGAAGCTAAAGTGGGTATGGGTCGAAATAATATCAACAAATAGGATTTAGACAAGTTTAGGGTATTATTTTAACCTTATCAATTTGATTTAACTCTAAGTTAAATAATTTAACTTTTACCGTGTCTTTTTGTTTTCTTTCACTATATGGTTAATACACTTACTATAAAATGTCAAACGAACCCCAAATTGTTTATTATTAATATATATATCCTTATCTAAGTCATTTGGCCGAACCTTAGATTTTTAGGAATAAAATAACAATTAATAATATAATATTTGATTTAAAAACTATTTTGTGTCAATTTTGACACTATTTGATATATGATTTTTGTGAAAGTCATAACAGAATTATATGTTCGAACCAAGTTAATTAAATTAACACTAATATATCATAGTAACCTAGAAAATTAGTGGAATTCATAAAAAGTCTCAAATTATATTTATTTTGGTGTTTATAACATCAATTATGTCAATATTTCATTAATAAGATAATTACTGCATCATCATTGTGTCATAAATAAATTAAATTATTTGATGTCTAAAAATTACAAATAAAATACCATAATGTAGTAAATATTTTTAGCTTTCTAATGAATATTTACAATCGAATTTATCTTATGTATAACCCCATATTAAAAATTATTTACTTATTAAACTTTGATTTTAACTATTTTAATCCTTCTTTAAATAAATTAATAATAAATGTCCTAATCTAATCCAAGTGGGCCTAAATGGTCATATTTTATTCCTAAGTTTATTTTTGGTCGAAATACACTTGTCCAATAGGATTAGGACATGTGTTAGGGTAATATTAATATCATATTTACCCTTAGTTACCCTATTTACTATTAACCGCGGTAAAAAAAAGTAAAAAGTTACTATTCACCAAAAATTATTTTCATCTCATTGAACCACATTTTACTTACTGACATCAACCGTGTCTCTCGGATTTTTGAAATTCCATTCACAGAAGCGGTAAAATTAAGTTTTATGAAAAATTCAGTTTTTTAACTACCACTTAGTAGTTTCACTATTCATCAAAAATTGATGTTTTTCAGAACAGTGCCAAAAATTCTTCCCAAGCTATATTTCATATTCCGAATTCAAAAATGAAGTCTATTTTACCAAATTCATTACATAAAAGTTGCATTAATTAATTTTATAATTAAATCCCGCTGTTAAAACAAATAGCGTGTTTTTAAGAAACAATATCTATCAAAAGATTGACACTTGATTATGTCTGGTTTAAATGTGAAATTACATCCAATGACCAACATTGTATTAAATTGTAAAAATATATTCTAAATATACTTTAAAACCACTCAAATTAATGATTTATCACTATTAATTATTTCGATTACAAAAGTTGTTTTTAATTATAATTTAGTAATTTTCACTATTCATCAGAATATGAAAGTTATCCGAAAAGTACCAAAATTTCACCTTAGGCTAAATTCGATACTCCGAATCCAAAAATGAAGTCCATTTTGAGAGCTAAAATTTCTAAAATTTAAAAAGTGGTTATTACTATTCATAACGGCTAGTTTTAATAATATTTTAATAGCATATCATTGTTTCGTGAAACTCAGTATTACGTACTACACACACTATCGAAGAAGGTTGCGATTGCGTGTAATGCAAGGCAAGTCAAGGATGTGTGTTGTGCAAGTTTCTTTTGGTGTAGCGTACAACACAAGACATTAAAATTAATATTTTTTCATAAAATCTCGGGGTGTTACATTTGTGACCAACTATATAGAGGAGGTGATCCCCAATCTAATAGGACAGTGTCGTAGGGTTTTGTGGCATCTTTTTGTATATGATCACGTACACATCGGGCAATGATAATAGGGTTGTGGTATCATTTTTTATATAATCCTTTACTTATTGTGTGGTTTTGGTAGGGTTTTTGGTATCAACTCTATAATCCCATACATCGTGAGTTATACTAGATCAGGTTTTTGGAATCATTGTGCCCACCAATACATGGGTGGTGGTCCTCTATCTGAGTGATGTGATCTGTAGAATTTCAGATCGGGTTGTAGTATCCCCCAATAGATCCTAGGAGTGATCTCATATCTGAGAGATCTTCTATTTAAAATATTTGTTCCCAGTATCCCTTATAATTCCCTATGATTGATCCCATATCCTATGAGTTTAGTGTTTCCACTGATTTTCAGCATGAAGTTCTTTGCGGTGATATCCGAAGATCATGTTACCTTGAATGGTCCATCCGAGATGGAATTTTTATACCCAGTGGAGTGTACCAATCGGATAACGATTATCTAATATGATTGAGCTCATGGAGTGTGTTCTCCTAGTTATGTGTTTCCTTAGAGCCTTGAATTGAATATGTTGATGGTGATGAGGTCGGAACCTATTGAGGTTTGGTTCCTGAGATGTGTATATCTTGTCCTATTTCAAGGTTTTCTTGGTGTTGTTGTCACAACATGTATGAAACACCCTATGGTTTGCGCTGATAGTTGTTTATAGATGAGGATGGTCTTGATATGGAGTTTATCTCTCATTTGGGTTCCCTATGGTTGGGTCGAGCGGACTATTGCCTTTCAGTTTCTCCCTTTCCATTTTTTGTTTTTGGGGCGACTACTAAGTACCATTATAGTCCCCCCTGCATGGGCTTCTCCTAGACATCTGGAGTTTTGTGCAGACCATAGGCCTTTCTGTAGAGCTCTAGGATGACCTAGAGAAGAAATATCTTAGTGAGTTAGTCCAACCTAGGTGTTTACTAGAGCTTGTCCAAGGAGCTTTCCGGGGGTTCTTTTAACATCGATCCCCTCCGTCTGAGCAGGTTGGATCCTTTTACAGTTTATTTGGGTGTGCCATGTATTTTTCATTTTTATAATTATGTTGTACTCTAGTTTAGGATTAATTTATGCACTAAATTATTTCCAGTTTATATATATATGCACAGTTTCATGGAGGTGTATGTGGGCGTGTGGGTACATGTACCTTTGGCTAAGGCCTCCTTGTATTTTATAGCCTTCTCAGTGTTGGTCTCCAGCCCCTAGCCAATAGAGGTGTGATTGGGGAGTCTCATATCAAGCCCTTTTTGGTAAGGTCATAACATAAACATCCTATTAATGTGGTGATGAAAAATGAATTACACCACAATGTAGAAATGGTAAGTCATACATACGCATGACAGATATTGTTGATTTTTATAGGATGGATAATAAATTTAAAATGGATGTACACTAAAAATAATAAAATCTAATTATATTTATAATACTATATTTATTAATTTATTATTTGTACAACACTATAGGGTCCTAAAAAATCCATAGAAAGAAAGGAAAATACTACCATAAAATTAGTGGAAGAATCTATACAATCTTCATCAATAATTTGGGAAAAATATGAAGAATTTTTAGAAGAAATGGAAATGGACCTAACCAATCCGCGTACTAGTTCATCATCAGTGGTACGCGGCCGGTTCGGTGAACGACACCACCTACGGATGCTGTCATTTTCAAAACGGATGTGGAGCTCCTACATGGGCATGAACCAATTGGTCGGCAAAGTGAGGCCAAACCAGTCCACAGTTGTGAACTGAGGCTACCACGAATGAGGCGGTCCTACCCCCATCGTGCACCACGTCATTCACAAAACAAAGGTTGAGCCATCCGTGGCCGTGAAGCGCCCCCGCGGGTGAGTTGGCTTGCGGGTGAGGTGCATTCAATATACCCCATGAACCTAGGGTTGACTAAGTCATCCATAGGCTGGGTTTTCTGTCATGGGCCTCCTCAAAAGGTGTTTCATGACCATAGATAAAAATATTCCCCACTCTATAAAAGGACATCAAGGGGGAGAAGAAAAGGATCAACTCATCGAGGATTGGATTCTTGGTGATAGACTCTTTGAAGGAAGGCATCAGACTTTTGGAGAAGGAAGAGGCTTTCAGGAGGTTAGAATTTTTCGTACCATGATGTTTCGATTCGTAAACCAGCAACATGTATAATCTGGGGAAAAATTGTTAAGAACTGAAGAATTTATAAATAAATTGGTAAATTGAGAGCCTAAAATTGTTAAACCAAAAACCATGACCCCTATGAGGATGCACTACTCGCAACCGAGGGAGCCTATGCCCCATCTTTGATCCTGCATGCCATATAGAACCCCCTTACGCAGGCGAAGCCCGGACCAGCAATGCACCTAGCTGTCGTCTCTCGAGAGGACTCCGGTGCCACGTACCAACTTGGTTCACTGAACAAACTAGATGCCGCTTACCACTCTAATATGTGGAATTCCCCTCAGTCTGCATACCACAATGGTACGTGGATGAACTCTCTATCCACATAGAACCTACCTAAGTGAAGTGCACCACTCCTCATATGGCCATGTGGTCCTCCAAGGCCTTCGGTGTTTTCATACACCGAGTTAGATAAGGACCTTCCAGTTTAGCCCAATCCTCCTGAATCCCTTCAGTATCCTATCCAACAGCACCAAGCCAAGGCCTATCACAATTCCACTGAACCGACATGGTGAAACCTTCATGAGAATTAGCATGCCCTCTTAAGTTCACATACCCACGGTAGACAGAGACAAAGACGTTACACCATCCATTTAATGGAAATCTAGAGCATTCCTGGGTTCACATACCCACTTTATTCTAGATTCTAAGCCATGGATGACCTTTCTGCCTCTCCACAATTCAATATTGAGGGATTCTGATCACTTTTCCATTAAATGAGCACTAGTAGTGAGCACTTCTCTCCTCCCCTAAAGAGGGTAACAGGGCATCCATCCTGGTGTATTCTATTATCCTTCATCCCTTACTCCTTTCATTGACCCCTGGACTAATGTAAAGTGAATAGAGGGAAGGATCGTTGCCTCACCCTCTTCTCAGGTAAACTAAGGCCTCATCCACTCTCACCGCCACAGGTGAACCCTCTTCCACAAGAGGAGGAGTAAAAGTACATGTTTCATTGTTGAATAGTTCGCATCCTCTTGTTTCTCACCCCGAGCATGACTCATGTGGACTTAGAGAGTCCTAATAATTACAACATGTGCACAAACACTCACTGTAATGAACTATGAGAACTTTGATTCCAATAATAATTGGGATGTGTAGGAATCTTTCTCAGGGCCTGAGCTCACTGGACATAATCTTCAGGAATCTAACCCTAACTCCCTTAATCTAGGAATCCTCTTTAGGAATAAGCCCAAAATTAAACCCCTAAATCACCAAGGATTTCTTTTTTGGGAAGTAATCCCAAACTTATTTCTCTAAATGGACTATATTCTCTTGTGATATTCAACTAACTACATGAGTTTCGATCCATGTCTCCTAATAAGGGTATGTAGGACACCTCCTTGAGGTTCAATCCCACCTCGGGCCACCAACCACATGTAAGCCCCAACCATACCCCAATATGGTATGCTAATCACACCCTCGATAGGAGACTATTGCGTGTAAGCCCTAACCTTACATAACTATGTATACCTTGATTCCCCACTAACCAGGATACGTAGGAGAGCTTCCTAAGGAATCAACCCAATTTCCACATCTGATACCCATCTATCCTTATCAAACTGTGTCCTCATGCCCCTATCAAGACCATACACGGGCCCAAGAAATTATTTTCCAATGGGTCCTCTTGGCCACTTCGGCGTAAGTCCCGCACCAACCATGACTAAGCACTTGTTGGCTAGACGTCCTTACAACATGACATTAACCTATAAGGTTGTGTCCTTGTAACATGACCTTAAAAGGTGATGTATCTCATTTAGTGGTACTGAACTATGTGGATTCAGATTCCTTTCACATGGATACATAGGAAGCCCATATTACTGGTTTGATCCAGATGCTCAAGTCACTCTCTGTACCACCTAGAAGACAAAAAACTCCAGAGCATCCAATTATAAGGCTTGATACCAATGATATATGAACAAACTCACACTTTCCTAGAATCTTTAATCTAATGAGGGATGGTAAACCTTAAATGTATGTGGTTCATAATCCCTATGTACAACTGTGACTTGAAACCCATGGGTAATCCATGGATACTATGCTTGGGGATAAACCAATGCGTCATGAACATAAGAACACATCTTAAATCATTATGAGAGTCCTGAAATAGGTTATAATTCCCCCTAAAAGGGTGTGATGAGCCCAAATTCTCATCCTCCCGACCAATGTGAGTTCTTACGTGTTGTTGGCCATGTCACCCAATGAGAACCTCCCTTAGGAAAGTAGTCCCATAGATTGTTGTATAAAAGGACTATTGGGCGTTTCTAGATCCGCGGATAAACCTGTTGGAGACCAGGTGAATCCACGGAGAAATGGAACCTAATAGAAATGATTAAATAACACATACTCCCTTTAATCAAACCTGGGAAGCAATCACGCCCCCTTCGCTGCGAAATAAAAATGGTGAACCTGACGTGAATATTTTACTAGAATGATGGATTCACCCCAATCTGAAACTCTCCATAATAAAAAATGGATGATTAATATCTAACGGGCCATCTTGTTCATTCTCCAACCAAAACAAAAAAAATCGACCCATATGTGAGCCTTCAACTGATGTGGTGAAATAATACCACTTCATGCCCCCTTTCATGCTCAAAAGGAGGTCCAATCAAGGTCCTTAATTACGCATGGGATTATGAGATGCTAAATTGATGGGTTTTTCTTTTAGTATTTCTCTAAATTTTTACAGGTATGCAATAGAGATTCCTATAATCCAATGGTGTCAAAAATGAATTCATTTACATGCACGGTGATCAACATGAATATTGGGCCTCTCAATCAGCAGAGGACCCCGTCACCCACCCAGGATCCTCATCGCTGGGTCTCAGATGCACTGAT
This sequence comes from Viscum album, assembly GCA_963277665.1. Taxonomy (NCBI): domain Eukaryota; kingdom Viridiplantae; phylum Streptophyta; class Magnoliopsida; order Santalales; family Viscaceae; genus Viscum; species Viscum album. The sequence continues at coordinate 901,871,920 of OY728138.1, forward strand.
CTTAGAGTACCACCTAAATGGTGCTCTCCCAACTATAAAGGAAGCTTTTTACACCCTCTATTCTGCTAATTCCTGGCAGCCAACTACCTAGTAGCTACTGAGGGAGAAGATCCAGGCGGCCTCTATAGCCGTCTCGAACCGTTTTAGAAGCCTGTCCCCGGAACGAGACAATGAATACATCCCTTATCTTTTCAAGGTGGATAAGGTCTATGTTGATGACTTCATCCCTACTAGAAGGTAGTTCCGCTCCATGTCCCCCACTAGAATACATCCCCATAACTATTCCATGAATTCGTATCCTCACCCTGAAGAGGATACCACCCCGAGGATACACACCCATTCCCTCCGAGCTCCGGCCCCTTGGACGGACCACCTAGGACAGCAAACATACAAAAATTAATAGGTCATAACCCTCATTCTTGATGAATAACTCCATTGTTCAGACACATAGACATATCATGGGTAGGACCATACACCTATCTTCTCTTCCAAATCCCGCCATCCTGATATGGCGGCAACATATGAGTAGGTGTGCGTCCCCGCCGATCCTCGTCATGTCTGTCACCCATACATGATGGCACCTACCTGGCAAGTGCCTCTCCCTGCCTGGGATCATGAAGCCCACCAACCAGATGTGGTGGCCATCCAGCGCATGCATGACAAGCTCCTCGTAGATTCTCCTGACGCCTTCCATCCCGATATCATGGCGATCAATAGGCGGGCACATCTCCCTACTAAAAGAGGCCACCGACTCAATATGGTGGGACACCAACATATGAAAGGCCAGCTCTCTAAAGATGCATGTAAATTCCATCATCCTGATGTGGAAAAAAATGGATAAGTATGCTGGCATTTTCCAGCACCAGGGTAGACTCTTTCAGCTACCCTAACACAAGAGAATCTTGAGTATCCACTAACTACTAGTAATCCAGAGCAAGACATTACTACTCTGACAGTGGAATGGGCCCTCATACCTGTTCCATCCAAGGATGTCTCTCTACATAACCTAGCTATGATGGAGGAGCAAGTATTGATCTCAGATCATATCTTGAAGACTTTCCAGAATGTAATTGCATCGGCGGAAATGGCGTGGAATTGGGCCCATGGGCTCATCTCCCCAATTGAGGTGACTCATCTAAGTGATGGGATAGCCACCCTCAGTGTAGATCTTCATCCTTTCTTTCGCCCAGGAGGGTCGTCGGGTATATCCCGTGATACAAGGGAAACCGGATCGAGTATACTCACACATTCCAATTGGGGGACACCCGTCCATCATGGTGGATCCTCCAAGATAGGCAAATATCCTTTCCAAAACTCAATATGTTCTTAGGCGTATCCCAACAGCATCACATGACCCAATTTGATAGGGACCTAGAGGTGGAATTCGTTATCAACAGTAGATGGTCCCCATTGCCCGCAAGAGAGTTCCTCAAATGCACAGAAGGCATCCAAAAAATAAAGAGGGGGTCTATGACTCCACTCTTCTAGAATTTGGGGTTCTCTACACCACCAAACATGTCTCAAAGGCTCAAAATCCTGCCAACCCATTACCATATTATGGGAGCAGCAATAGCAGTAGCGAAGGTCCTCCCCGCAATGTTGTCAATAGTGGCTCTGAAGGTCCTCCCCAGAGCACTCATGAGGGCCTCCCTCAAGGGCAGATAACAATCGATCACAAGAGTTCCTATATTGATGTGAGTCATAGAATCCCTTTATGTGACTGGACGATCGAGCAGCAAGAAGGTCCTCCTCTTATTGTGGTCCTCCCTGATGGTCCTCCCTAGGTTATATGCTTTAAACACTCTCCGTGCAGGTGGACCACATATTATGATGGCAGTCCTCGCCATCATAGTCACAACTATGGAGGTCCTCCCTGTAGTGATGTCTCATCACAACAAGATTTTTCTCCCCTTGTCATGGCCTATCCTGAAATTCCATCCTAGGGGTTACATTGAAATGATATCTCACACAGCCATACATTAGATTATACTGGTAGTCCTCATCGCTGTAATAGAAGAGGTCCTACACATAGAGACATCAGGAAATAAGAAGGCCCTCCCCTCATTGCAGTACATTCTGGAGGCCCTCCCTAGGTGTTCCCCTCAGATATTCTCCCTATGACAGTTGTGATGGTAGTCCTCACCATCATGACCTACATTGCGAAGGTCCTCCCCGAAATGGCCTTAAGAAACAAGAAGGTCCTCCCCTTGTAGGAGTGTGTCCTAAAGTCACTCCACAGAATGCACACCAAATGTCAAGCGATGATAGTTATCCTCACAACTGTGATATCCATTGCGAATGCCCTCCCTGTAATAGCCTTAACAAACAAAAAGGTCATCCACTTGTTTCAGTCAACTCGGAAGGTCCTCCCCAGTGTATTCACTATGGAATTATTTTTGGCGGTCAGACTTCAAGCTACAATGGTAGTTCTCTCCCCTACAGTTCCAACTACGGAGGTCCTCCCCGTGGTGACATATCATACTGATAGGAAGGTCCTCCCCCAGCCAAATAAAATTCATAAAATCCCTCTTATGTTAAGTCACTGAGAATGAGTAAATAGAGCATGTCAGATTCCCAATCAACTATCAATGACATCCTTCTTCGATTATGAGATGGTTTGGGACCATGTTCATCCTATGATCCACCCTAGAGCCACCCACATAATGTTTTGATCCCTACCATCTCTACTACCTCTGATCATACTATCAAGGATCATCTCAACTGGGATAATAAATCAGAGGAATCATTGGACGAGGCACATTCAGATTTATTTCACCTATGGAAATAGATGTTTAGGGATGATATACGAGTAATTTTTTGGCCCATGGCCACCTCTCAGTTTGACATACCGAGAGAGTTGTCTGAACAAAGTGTACATGACATCTGCTCCAGTATCTGGACAACCCATCACCGGTTAAAATTAAACTTCATATCATATGTAGGATATATAGATCTTGTCAAAAAAATATGAGTGGTCCTACACCCCATTGACCTAGAGGCTCTTCCTTCGGCATGATGACTACAATGAGAGAGGCGCAAAAAGGTCCTTGAGTTAACCTACTTTTGTGCACTATACAAATTGAGTTACTTTATTGATGACACTCTGATGGGAGTTCATACCCGTGGATGGGGAGAACATGGGGATCAGTAATTCACTCCACTCTCATCCAGCAGAACCTGTTCAACATAAGGTCTTGAAATTCCATCACATTAAGATGGGAATAAAATGAAGTCCCTATTCAGGAGAGGTGGCACATCCGAAAAAAACATTCCTTGGGTAGGTCTCGAGAGTGTCAGTCTTGACGAGAGTGATCCATTCACGAACTCCTGCATCGGGCTACAGAAAACTTCTAGTAGGCTTCTCGCCTAAGAAATCCAATCAGCATCAGTGCTTTCCTCCCCAGAGGGAATTAATTCATAGGTGAACACGACACCATGTCTGACAAACCCTTGAATGGGAGCACACAAGATCAGGGAGGAAGTGATAGTAGCAGTGTCTGTCGCAATACGGGACCAACCCCAGCCTACAAGAATGGGGGAATTCTTAACCACAAATTCCCCCATAAGTCCAAAAAAAAATTGGATGAGGCACAGTGCCCAGCGAACGGATCCAACCCAAACCCCCAGGGTTAGGGGAATTTTTACCTCGACAACAACCACCCCCACGAGAATCAGTATTCTCTCATTTGGGGAGGATAGTCAGAAAAGGAGGTTCATGTCCAGTCTCTTCCTTTGAAACATCATCCCCTCCAAGATGGAGGTGATCCATAAGGGTGCACCAAGGATCATTCCATGTCACCCTTCATTAAGAGACCCAAAGACAATCCCGAGATAGAAGGGGGAAAACCAGTATGAGGTGTGGAAGGCCCTCTTCCTACATGAAAGATGAAACCTACTCCACCATGTATTATGCATATGTCAACATCATGGATTCTAACCCCATGGATGGAACTAAAGATGATACAAATTTGGATGGATTGGGAGATGATGGTTCTGTTTACGAAGTGGTTCCAAATGATACAGTAGGCGTGCACACCCGAAACAAGGGGGCCACCCTGAACCTGGACGCTCCAGCAAATCCACCTACACTTCCCCAGAAAGTCTCCAATAGAGATAGGAACAAAGGCCAGGTTTCTAGCCTCTGTCTCTCAACAAAAAGGAGCCTCTCATGCTCAAAGAGATGTTCACTTGGTTGGAAGAGGAAATGGGAAAATTAAGGCAGATTAACACCGAGCTACTCCAGATGAACTATCATTTTGAATAGGTTCCCCACGATGAGTCACATTATACACTTCTAGTAGGTGTGCCTCAAGAAAAAGGGTTTTACTCAACAAATGAAACAGGGTCAAGGCCCCAGACCAGTGTGGCACCTAGCCCGTCCAACAACCTAAACTTAGATTCAGAATAATACCAAGACTTACCTCCACTCAGGAATCCATCATAGTGAGTTAGTCTAAATTCTTTGATGGTACCACCGATGGAATATGTGCCTCATGTACCAGTTGATCCAGCACCTCATGTAGTACCCCATGTTGTACTCTATCAGGAATAGGCCCAATAGGATGTAAAATAGGGTCTCACCAACACCATAGAAGCATTGATAGCTCGATTATAAGAAATGGAAGATCGGCATGCTCCAATACAGCCAGAGCAAAATCCTTACCAAAACTAGGTGAGAAACATGCCACCTCCACCAAATTTTGGGTGCCCTATATTCCCAAAATTCAATATCTCAGGTGACCCAAAACAGTATTTGATGCACTACGTGTTATATTGCAACTCTATGATGGGAACTCTGAAATAACAAGAAGCGGTGAAACTCAGATGCCTCATGTGAACCATACAAGGTTTGGCCTTCTCATGGTGTATTTGTTTTCCAGATCAGTTAATAAAAGGATGGGAGGATCTTCGGCAACATTTCCAGTCTCACTGTAGCTCAACGTTACCCTAGAAGATGGTTAGCAACCTCTTGAATTATAAACAAATAGATAACGAGAGGGTCTCATACATCATCGCCAGATGGACAGGTCTGACCTACTCTCTAAATAGGCCACTACCCCAGGATGAGATGCTTTCTATATGCATCCACAACCTCCGAGATGAGCTATGAACTCCACTAATACCAGTGAAATGCACCCCCAAATTCTGGGATTTCTCTACTATTTCCCACGGAATCGAAGATTCCTTGTAGCGGACTATCCTCAAGTACTAAATAGCCTAATAGGATCTTGCAACGAGAGAAGTTAGAGATAAAGTGTCCTCTGTCATGATAAAGCTATCCCCTGCACCTACTCCAACACCCAGGCCTTTGCCGAATCGCCAAGGGCTTCCGGCATATCAATGACCACCTCTACCCTAGTGAGACGATCAAAGAGGACCTTGGAGAAGCTATTTTGAGGAAAGAAGAAATAAATTTTACTCATTCTAATAGGACCAAGTCTGCGGATATTTCCTAGACACCATGAATTTCCACTTTCTCCACTTACCATAGCCAAGAAATCCTGAAAAAGTCGACCTCAACAACTGACCATATTATTGTACCTACCATCAGATGTTGGGACAAAATATTTAAGAATATTTTGTCTTCAAAGAACAATTTAAAAGGATAGTGGACTCAGGACAAGTTAAGCTAGGACCACCCCCATCACACGTAGCATATGATTCATCCACCGACCCAGATGAGGAGGAGGAGTGGAAAAAAGTTGTTAGCAAAAGGGAGAAGAAATTTGATGGTTGGATGGCTCGGAAGATGGTCAACCAAACACTTGGCATACTACGAGCTCAATTTCATCAACTAGTTGTTCCATCAATAGCTCCTAATTTAAGAGATCTACCGTCCTCAGTCCCAAAAGCCTCAAAAAGATAGTCATATAGGAATAATCAGAGTGGGAAGAAACAAGTACAAGAGGATCAATCTGTGACAGGGCCAAAGCTAGCCTTGACACTTTTGGATTTCGTACACTCAGGAATGACACAACGGGCACTGACCCGCCAGATGGAACCATCAAAGGATGCCAACCAGAATAATATTTCATCGAATGAGGAACTAATATTTGGTTCCATCAACACCGTCAATTTAATGGACCTATTCTCCGGTGAATAGTATGGTTATGAACTTGAGTTCCTGAAACCTGATTGGGGGACAGGAAGGAGGAATCCCAGAGCCAGGGTATACTGAGGAAAACGCATCCATGGCTAGAACCAACCCTACGTTTATACCTCATCTTAACCCATCAATATTATGGAAACTTGTGGGAGATCCCTTCAATGGACCCACCATGAGAAAAAAAAATTCCCCTACCCCCACGAGCAACCACTCTGGCCCCATTGTTCAGCGGTACCCATCCAAGGAAGAACAAGTGTCTAGCCTCCTAGGGCGCATGAGTAAACTGACCAGGTCAGGTCCCCAAAATGCGGGAACACCACCAACTCTTTCCCCTATGACTTGTCCCTCTTCATCTCATACACCATCCCCTACAGTGCCCATTAGAGAAATCCCACAAATGGATAAGCGTCGACCTCTGTTGAAAAATTATGATATAATAAAGCAGCTGGACATAGTACCATTCATGATATCAATATTGGATTTCCTAAGTTTTCCAGAAAACATCAAGGAGATACTCATAAAATCCCTACTAATCCCATAGCAATTTCAAGCTAAGGTTGCTACCGCCAAGATATATTTAATGAAGAATATCCTGGATGAATTTAATTCAATGATTTCCTTCGCCGATCAGGATGAAGATCCCCCCTAATGCAAGGAAACATCAAACCCCTATATGTGTCCTTCTAGATGAGGTATGTTGATGTCTGAAATGTCTTCATCGACAATGGATCTAGATTCAACCTTCTCCCACTGTGAACACTTCATAGGTTGGGCTACATTGAGGACAATATAACACCCTAGACCATAACTCTCTTGGGGTATGAGAAGAGAGAACAGAAGCCAATGGGAAAAATCAAGATCAAAACCCATTTTGGTGACCTTGTGGCCCATTCAGAGTTCCTGGTGGTTTGGAAAAACACGTCATTCAATGCCCTTTTAGGAAGGCCATGGATGCATCATAACATGGTCATTTTTTCTTTCTACCACCCGTGTATCAAATATTGCGTCAATGGACAAGTTGGGACATTGTTCACAGATAAGGATTCTTTTCGAGCTCTCTAAGTCACATTAAATTGATGCCATATTTTATAAGAAAATGGGGAACACATAAGAAATTGATGGTATTGATTGGGTCCCTGCCCCAAATGGTCTGGAAGTGGTTCCCGAAGATCCCCTCAAGCAGCTCGGCAAAGAGTATGTGCTTCCCATCAACCACGTTGAGAGTAGGAATCCGAGTCTATATGTGTATTTAGTTGTTCTCATGATCTCAGTCATGAAATCTGAGTCTAACAACACCGAAGAAACTATTAAACCTCAATCTAAGGAGTAATTCTTGAGAAAGGGTGCCCACACCCCATCCTTAGAATTTCTAGATATCCCTGCTGCACTCTATAAATCTTAAAAAGGACAAGATGCTTGTCACCCCCATTCTTCTCCCTCTCTAAAGGTTTACTCACAAAAAATTGAGTTAGAGGATGTCTTTTTCACCATAGACTGCTCATGTGATAGGTCTCCTCTGAGATCTATAGAGCCCACATCATGAGCTCTCTCCCTGTTAGAAGTTGAAGAGGAGGAGGAATTTGGGGAAGAAGAGGAAGGGGGCCTTAGAGATTCCCATCCTGCATTCAAAGAGTGTATCTATACCTCTGTTGATGAACTCAGGGAAGTAAACCTTGGTACCAATGAAGACCTGAGACCCACTCTCATTAGTGAAGCCATGTCTTCCAAGGAACAAGAGGTATATACCACCTACTTGAGGAAGCATCGATATTTTCTCAGTTGGAATTACACAGAAATGTCAGGACTCGATCTCGAGGTGGAGACATACCACCTAGGACTGCAAGAAGATCATTGAGGCTATAAGAAAGCCACAAGAAGGATGCACCCCACACATACGGCTAATATAGAGGCTGAATTACACAAGCTCATCAAAGAAGACTTATTTTGGGAGGTCTAATATTCCATATGGTTGGCCAATATAGTCCCCGTAAATAAAATATTTGACAAATCAAAGTCTGTATCGATTTTAGAGATACAAATCGGCACTGCCCAAAAGACGATTTCCAAATCACGATCACCGAACTGTTGATCGATCCAACAGCTGGATATGAGCATCTCTCCTTCATGGAAAATTATTCTAGATAAAATCAAATCAGAATGTCTTGATAAGATGAATATTCCACTACCTTCAAGTCCCCCATGGAGTATTTTTCTACAAGTTCACACCCTTTGGTCTAAAAACACAGGCGCAACATATCAACATGCCATGCATCGCATATTCAAACCATTCTTTGGGATGTTCGTCGAATGTTGTGTTGATGACATGGTGGAAGAATCATGACAGTTCTCAAATCACTTGTCAGACCTTGAAACTATCTTTAGGGAAATTCGGAAACAAATTATGAAGATGAACCCCTTGAAATGCGCCTTCGGGGACACCTTAAGAAAATTTCGTGGATTCATCGTATGCCATCATGGAATCGAAATCAACGATGGGAAGACAAAGGATATCCTTGGTTTTTCACCTCCCTACAGCCTCACTGAGCTGAGAGGACTCTAAGGACACTTGGCCGATATCATGCATTTATAGCCAACCTCGTGGGAAAATGTCTTCCCTTTACCAGGTAGATGAAGAAGGGAGTTACCTACTAATGGAAAGATTATTTCCAAGAGGCATTCGACAGATTCAAGATGTACCTTTTGAGTTAACCAGTTCTCATGCCACCGGTTGTAGTAAGGCCACTTTTCCTGTACATGACGGACTTAGAGAGGTCATTAGGAGCCTACCTCATGTAGAAGAATGATGCCAGCAGTGAAAACAACCTATATTATCTCATCTGAACCATGATTGATGCTAAGACCCAGTATTAAAATATCGAGAAGATCGGTTTGGTTCTGGTCTTCGTAGTTCAGAAATTGTGACATTATCTGTAGCATCATGAAGTGCATTTGATATCATGCAGTAATTCACTAAAGTACATCCTCTGCCATCCAATGCTGACCGGACACCTATCCCAAGGGGAAATCATCCAGAAATAGTTTGACATCTGTTTTGTGCCTCAGAAAGATATCAAGGTCCAAGCATTGGATGATTTTATGGCAGAGCATCTTTCAACAGAGACTGCCTCATCAAATGTAGAACTCCCTGACAAATACATCTTTTCCATGTAAAAGGATTCCCAAATGTGGGAATATACATTGATGGTGCATCTCGAATCTTGACAAGTTAAATAATGGAAGACCCCAAGTTTAACCAGGTGGGGTTAAGAGTCATACTCATATCCCCAAAGCAGGAAGTTTTTCCATATTCCTTCCTCTTGTCAGAAGGATGCACAAACAATGAGGCAGAATACCAGGCCCTCATTATAGGTCTATAGCTCACACTCCAGGCACAAGTGCAGCACCTTAAAGTAAAAGGTGACTCAGAACTTTTCATCTATCAAGTCAATGGTGACTATGCTATTAAAGAGGAGGAGTTGATCCCTCAATTTGACCATGTCTGATGGTAATTGAAGGAGTTCCCCATAGAGCTGACATTGACCTATGTTCCCTGGTCTCATAAATCCAAGGATATTGCATTATCCAATGCATCCATAGCCATAGCGGACCTAAATCGGGATAAAATAGTTATCTACATTGCTCATCATTAAATGGTATTTCTATTTGTTATAACTAACACAAAAGAAATAGATGAAGTCGGTCCTCTCCCTGATCCATATTCTCCTAATACCGGCTAGATGACCCCCATTACGAACAACCTTCATAGGGGATAACTTCCATCAGACAGGGCTGGAAGAGATAAAATATTAAGAAAGGGTAGTTAATTTTTTCTTATATGGTGACACGAGCCAACAGAATGTCCTCTACAAGCGAGGCCTTGACGGAATCCTTCTCAGATTCGTTGATGGAGTAGGGACTGATTTCATTATTAATGAAGTGTATTTCAGAGTGTGTGGAGCACATCAATCAGTATCCAAGATTTCTAATCACTTTCAAAGGCTTGGATACTATTGGCCCACCATAGAATGGGATTGTGAGAACTTTACCGCAAAATGTCACTCCTTCCATATCCATGCAAACTTCATTCATCATCCCCCAGAGCTACATCACCCTACTAAGTACCCCTGGACATTGAACATATCGGGAATGAATGTCTTGGGACCATATCCTCCTACCATGGTCAAATAATTAAAATATATTCTCATAGCGACTGATTTTTTCTAAGTGGTCAGGAGCCGCACCCCTTAAGGAAGTTGGGCAAGAAGCATTTTCAACTTTGTGAAAACCCTTATAATCACAAACTTTGGTGTCCCTCATACAATACTGATGTAAAATAACACCAACTTCTGCTCTGCTGAATTAGAGAAACTACACCAAGAATATGGTATCAAGACCAACTATTCATCCTACTACCATGCAAAGGCCAACAGACAGATAGAGGCCTTTAACCAGAACCTATATAACATACTTCAGAAATTTGTGGACAAAGACAAGAATTCATGTCTATAAAAACTAATCCATGCCTTATGGGCCTATCGAACCACAACTCGAACCGCTACCCAGGATAATCTTTAGTCATTAGTATATGGAACCTATTAAGTTCTTCCCATTCAACTCCAATTCTTGTCACTCCACATTTTCATTTGTGATCTACTCTTCAATGATGAGTAATCAAAAAATTAATTTGATGAATTGGAGTGGCTGGATGAGAATCAGTTGCACACTTTTTACCACCTGGAAGTATATCCGAACCAGATTGAATGATCCTTCAATAAAAATGTCCGTCTTCATTCTTTCCACAAAGGTGAATTGTTATTGGTCCACCGGACCCCAATGATACCTGGAAAGAAGACACTGAAGCTAGAGACAAAGTGGGAGGGTCCATATTTTATACCCAAGTTCTACTACAATGGAGTATATTCCTTGATCTTTCAGTATAGGCATCCCACCACCTCTCTTACAAACACAAGATTTATGAAGAAATATTTTGTCTGAACATAAGAGTTGTTTTCGTCCAAGCTGCAAGACGTTAAACTGCCAAGCCCTGAATGTCCATACTGCATGACAATAAACTAAATTGTAGCTTGTCTTTACCGCATGATGTTAAATAGAATGGTACTTTGTCCCTGTGACATGATAATAAGTTGTGAAGCATCGGCCCAAAATCTATGATCCTAAACCAAGAGCCAATAATCCTCGTACTGTGACCTCAAACTGTCTAAGAATTTATCCTCTGAGGCGCGTGTCAGAGGCTCTAAACCTCATTCAAATTACTTTCTCTATAAAATAAAATCATGCACCCCTATTTGGGAGGGACTACTGCAGGTCCGAGTTCTATGACCCCAAACAAAGAGAAATATTTCCATACTACATGATAATAAACTGTATAGTAAATTGTTCGAGTTGTGGGACATTAAATTCAAAATTCCCTATGTCCTTACCGTGTGACTTTTAACTGCATAGTCCATTTTACATACAACATGAAAATAAAATGTATCATGCCGGTCCAAACTTTACAACCCTAAACTAAGAGAAAGATGTCCTAGTTGCATGAATTTAAACTGCAAAACGAGACAGTGTCTTCACCTAAGAAATCATTGTCCTCTCGGAATTTTTCATCTACTATGCCACGTTCAAAGAACTATGTATGGATTGATTCTTTCCCTCAAAATATATGTAGAAACTCAAGGATTTCTATATCCTAGGTCATCCACTAGGAAAAAAATTCCCCCCCTCCTCCGTATGAGTCATATTTGTAAAGGAAGCCCCTTTGAATTACAAGGGATTTGAGAACTACAGACGACTTGATTTCGGCCCATGCAAGATACTTAGAGATTCCGGGCTTTCTGTATCTTGGCACAGCTTCCCTTGAAAAAATTTTTTTGACCCCCATCCTTACCGCATTTCATTAAACTACATGTAATCCCTTTTCACATCGGTTCGTCACCGTCCTTACCGCATGACGTTAAACTATATAGTAATCATCCTTATCGTACATCTATAAAATTCATGGTATAAGTCATAATCCACTCCAGATACACAGTAATCCATGGCTAGAACACTCCTTCCACGTTTGGATACATCTTTCCCATGCATCAGACTCCATGACCCGGAGGATTGCAGATCTTCATAATCACCCATGACCATAAGAAGTGGAAGTTCATCGACATGCGAACACCATTGCATGACTACATATACCATTCCCATGGTGGATCTACATATTTATCTCCCCTGTCATGTCTACCAAAGAAAGACTTCCCTAGGTGATGCTCTTCCTGGAATCGTACGCTTACCATCTCTAGTGCCCCCATATCACATTTCCCGATCCAAAAGTTTCTAGAGCAATGGTTTATATTTTTGTTCCCTTCACATCTAGATGTTTCCAGGGAGCCCCTACCTGTTTATCTAATGTATCCACCTTGGTTCCTATGATGGTCTCTGGTCACAACATAACGCCAGAGCTGTGATGCTTTAACCCAACAGACAGATGCAATACGGTTGTTTCTCATATGTTCAGAAACATCTCTTCCCATCTACCAGACTCTATGTCATGAGAAATCATGGATCTTCATAATCATTAATGGCCATCAGAAGTGGATGTTCATCAACCTACAGACACCTTTTCATGACTATGCATACTATGCCCTTAGCGGGTCTGCAAAATGAGGCCCATGGCCTGTCTACTGAAGGAAAGTCTTCCTCAGGTGACACTCTTCCTATATTCATATTGTTACTAGCCATAGATCCCCCACACAACATATCCATATTTGAGAGACCCTAGGATTAAAGTTTACACCTTCACCCCCCTTTCTGATCAGAGCATGCCATAGCATCTTAATTTGATTGTACCATAGGTAATCGTAGAATCATCCAACATTGTTCTGAACCCTATGATCATTAAATTAAAAACAGATCGTCCTTACCACATAATGTTAAACTGCACAGAATAAAAGTGTACCCCATGCATAGGGTAAATTATTGTTTGGAACATCCTAATCTTCAGAGAAAATTGTGGCCTAATGTCTCTAACATGACCAGACATGCCCTTTCCGTACCTCAAACTCTGTGATCTGAATAATCGTGTATCCTTATAAACCACCAAGGCTATTAAACATGGAAGTTCATTGACATGTGAACACCTTTTCATGACTATGCATACCATGCCCTCAGTCGCTCTGCTATTGATCTCCCCTGGCCCTTCTCCCAAAGGAAAGTCTTACTCAGGCAACACTCTTCCTACCCCCGAACGCTCAAGGGACCTAGATCCCTAATATCATTTATCCTGATTCAAGAGGCCCCAGAATCACAGTTTACACTATCTGTATCCTTCCCACTTCTTAGACATGTCAGGTTATTCAGACCTAGTTACATTCTAATCCAGAATGACCTTTACAGTAGTGTCCTAACCGCAAGATGATAAACAACAAAGGCTAAGTACCTCAGCAATTCATAATTTCCACAGTTATGAGCATTTATAAATATATAAAAAATTTCCCTCATCCTTACCACATGATGTTAAAATTCACAGAGACTGTCCTTGCCACATGACATTAAATTACACGGTCTTGAACGAACTCTTCACAGGTTCAGTTAGGAAAGGTTTCTTCTCGCACTTCCTCAGTTCATGGGTCAGACCAACACGGATCATTGTCTAACACCTATGTGAGAGGGATGACTTCACCCATTCCCTGGATATCTTAACCCAAAAATGCTTCTCCAGTGTCCAGACACCACCTCCTCATGAATCATACTCAATAACCAAAAAGAACAGAACTCCCATAAACCACCCATGGTGGTCTTGAATCCCAACATTCCTGGAGGTTCCCAGCTACTGGGGGAATAAAACCGTTGACCTAAGGACACCTTTGAATGACTAAGCATACCATGACCCAAGTGGCTCCGCATATTGTTTCCCAGGTCCCATCTACCAAAGGCAAGTCTTCCTTAGGTAATGATTCTTTCTGAACATCTCCTGTCCTCTGAGCCCTCATATCCATCCCAGGATTTAGAAACTCTCTAAGCTATAGTTTTCAAACCTTTCGACAATAGTGTCTGAGTATGATGGGACATTTCTAGTTAAATTCCTATGAACTAGGTAAATCCATTAAATTTTGAAATAATGTCCCAACTACAGGACTTTAAACTGCGTCAAGCTCCAACCCTCCTTCACAAAAACCAAGTATGTGTAGGAGTGGTCTCTTATCCATATCCATAATTGGTAGAGATGTCCCCAACCCCTTCATAAATCATGTCCCTTTTGATCCACCCCTGGTGGTATTTAAAATCAGAACATCCATGAAGTTCCTCATCCATCAAAAAAGGATTGTCATTGACTTAAGGACACCTTTTTATGACTAAGCATACCATGCCCTCAGCAACTCTGCATAATGATGCCAATATCCAGTATACTAAAAGAAATTTATCGTTAGGCGATTCTTTTCCTACCTCTATGAACTCATATGTCCCCAATGCTCAATGGAATTCCCTGCATGATGAACAAACTTGAGTGAAAAAATCCCCCCATATACGTCTGAAATGTATTAAGGCATCCACAATCAGTAAAAAACCTTATCGGGGCCTTCGCCCCACCACATTTGGTCCAAGATGATCAATCTAAAACATCATTAATGACCATCTTGTTTTAGGGACATTAAACCGCACACAAAAATAGGTAAGAAACTTACCAAGATGAAAACTCGCAAAGGGTCTCTTGGGAGAATTCCGAGTGTTAGCTCGCTAGGAATACACCTCATCTGGCCTCAGAAAAACATTGAGCAATAAAAAATTAATATTCATAAAGCTTGTTAAGTAAAAATCCCACAAAGGGTGACCTATGAAAAAGCGTAGCTATACCCTCTAGGTCCATACTAAATGGAAACAGGGAAAAATTAGGTTAATAATGAAAAAGACATAAAAGTTCATGTGGTATTCCATTCAATATCAGCAATAGTCAAACTACGCATGCTGAGTCCATTGTATCAGGAAAAAATTAGAGATCGATTTGACTATTTTAGTTTACTGATTTCATGTAATGGTTCAATATTAACACGTACATGAATTGATGTTAATAGGAAGACAGAGAGAAGAGGTGTTTAAAAGGAAAATGTTTGTTCCACTGAGTTCATCAAAAATGGAAGAACATCCTCAATTCAGGGTCTATCCAGGGTAAAAAAAAATAAAGAAAGAAGAGGATTACATGTTGTAACATTGGGACAGAACAACAACATGTCCCAGTTCTCCCTTTCCAAAAGGATAGTGAGTGATCTCCACAGGTCATCGATGGTTTTTTCCAAGGAATCTCTTTCCTCTGTTTTGGCTATGACTATCATACATACCCGCTCCAGGACAGTATTATGGCCCCACCCCTTCCTTTAGATGGCATTATAATTGGCGCGTGAAGAGGCCAGCTTCTCCCTCAACCTAGTTGGGTCAGATTCACATTCCTACAACTCCTCCTATTAGGCCACCACCAAATCATGGGCGTTCACCACCTCGGCTATCCGATGATCAAATTATTCTGAAATATCTCAGATGGTTCCCATCTGGTTATGGGAAGAATTAATCCTGACCAGTTTGTCCTTACAGGATGTGAGGTCTTCCATGGAAATGATGATTTGGTAAATAAGGAAGTAATGGTGCAGATTTTCGTAGATTCCAGAACCTAGATCAGCTAATAAATGATGAAAATTGTCACCCTCGTCGGTGAAATTGTCCATGGGTGTCTCCATAGTGAGAGAACATAATTGGTACCATGCCTCTTTTCGCACTTCCTAGTGTCTCACCATAATATTGTCAATTCAATCCTCACTTTCCACCACATGTGTATAAGCATGAATCATCACCGTAGGAGTAGGAAGAGACATAAGACTAGTCACCCGAGGCGGTAGACCCTCTTTTCCTTTGGATGGCCCAGCCATTGGAGCAGGATGCGAAATAATGACTGCGACCACTGAGATGATTGGAAATGCTCAGTTGGTTCTATTCTCATCAATATCATGGGAAATATCTGCAGGAGGGGATTAGTACGAATTGATCCCCACCAAAATGGGTTGCACTGATGAAATCCCTCCCATATGATTTTGATGACAGATCGATCGCCTTCTCACCATGAGAGAGGGAGCAGTAGGTGTATCCATCTGGGTTGTAGAAGGGAAGGAAGCAGAAGGCGTGGTCATTCCCCTCTCATGATGAAGGGAATGTGTTGTGTTTTTATTGGAGACGGAATGGGACAATAAATGGTCAATGGTTTCTGTACATACCGAACTGGTTCTTTCAGCATCCCACAGGGTAACAATCAACCCATGTTTGGGCATACTCCAGTGATAGGAAGGTGGGCCCCATCGTCTTAGAGATAATAATTTACCTAGTAGTGCCTTTTTGCATCATCATAAGACACAATTGGTGGAGAACCATAGGATGAGACTCTCCCATTAATCGAACAACCAGAAGTAGCTCAGTCTGTTAAAGTCACCCAAACTATCTGGAAAACTAGTAGAGAAGGTATGGTTCACAAATAACTACTTGGTCTATACGAGCAGTGAGCATCCTATCCCAAAGGTTGATATTGAATGAGAATTCCTGCAAGGAACCACCCTCGTCACCCCTCAATGACCCATGACAGGTAGGATGTGGTGTGAACGAGAAATGAGATGTGTTGTTCAATAGCCCAACTACATTGGTAATACTCAGAGTACTGAGACGAACATCAGATACGCTGAGAAGAGCCAAGTGAAAGTTGTAATGGGGAACCCGTGTGATATTCCGATACTCATAATAGGGGAAGTGTTCTTCTATTCAACCGTATAGGAATTCGAACGGTCTGATGATACAGTGTTGAGACCTGCCTTCTTGAATCTATCCTTACAATTCATAAAGATAGGGGAGGGTATGAAGGGACAAATTAATGGGTTGACCCTCTGCTAGGATGACATTCATCATTAAGGTATAGAACTGAACCCCATTATATGCATCACAGGATGGGAAGATCCATCCACTTAAGAACATGGTGAATAAACCTACTAGCCTAATCATAGGTAAAATGTCGGGCCGAAGCTTGTATCCCCATAAGGCATACCGCCAAGCTTTAAGGGTAGAATTGTATAACCCTAGAGTTTGGTGGTATTGATGGGTTGGGTGAGTTAAACTGTAACACACCTTCTTCCTAGGCCCCTTCTTTTGTTAGAATAACCGTATCCATTCTTTGAATGGGATGAGGGAACGGGCCACGAGAGCATGGCCTAGTAATCCCTCTATCGTAACCAAAAAACTTCTTGTCAAAGGAGACACATGATCAGTATCATTCCATGTGGCATATGCTGGGAGAAACTCATCGAACATTTCTCCAAGGATAGGGAGACCTCCAAGTTGGTTGATGTCCCATATATTGATCCCCACCTCCCCATGAAGTAGGTGAAATGTGTTGGTACTCAAACACCAGCGGCTCAACAACTTCGAAAGAATTTTTCCTAGAGATAAGATTGCAAACTGACGCACCCAGGATACCTATTGCAAGCCCACTGCCTCTATCTAGTTAGGTAACTCAAGATAGGTTTGATGCACCCATAATTCCAAGGTCTACTCATCATAGAAGCATCCTCTAGCCCTCAAATCCCACTTAGCACTCCATCCGCAGTTTGGGTTTTCTCGGGAGATATTAATAATGGATGGGTACTATCAGGCATCTTGACTCGGGACATCATCAAGGAACCTGAGGATTCCTTGAGTCCATGACGAGCCTCGCAGTACAAAGATGTTATCCTCAATCGGAGTGGTGATGAGTTCTTCTACTAGGGAAATGTTGGTACAGTCATGACCTTGTTGTGTTTCTAAAAGGATGAATGGGAGATCAGGATCAGGTAGTGGTAGAGGTACTTCAGCGGGAATACCAAAACCTTAAAGTGGAAATTGTATGGATAACGGGTAAGCTAACATCTCTCGCATTAGGAAAACCATTAGAAAATTTTCATGGGTAATGACGTTGGTTTTAATATTATCATCGATATTCTTTACCAAGGTGGCCCTTGTCATCATTAATTCGACAGCAGCTCGTGGAGGAACCATTTTTTGTCCCTTCATCGAGAAACCATACCATGTTTTATTACAAAGGATAATATTCAGGCAAAGTCCAAATATTTTGACAAAGTCTACACAAAGGGAATTCATAGTATGACCCATGTACAAACCCCATAGATGGTTCGTGATGCCCATATTTTGTGAACTAGTGGTATGCGAAAGAGGTCCGCAGCATCCTGGTTTGCAGAGCGATGGCCATCAGACCGCGTACCAAGCCCCTACACGGGTTCTCATAATTCAGAACTTAAGTAAAGTTCGAAATAAAAATTTAAATGTTTAAAGAATAATTCTTGTCTGTGGCCCACTAAACTATGTAGCGTTTTCCCTAAGAGTACCCCTATGACTTACTTCTTAATGTTTTTAGTGTTTAGTTCTTGGTTAGAAAATTACTCTATGAATAAGGGAGAGTGTGGATGACAATCATTTCACGAAAGTCTAAGTTGTTCAAGGAAGAAGAAGTTTGTGAAAGAATCCATACTCAGAGGCAGTGCGCTGAAGTTGGGAATGGGAGAGCATTTCTATGAAGGACCCAGTAATGGACTAGTCATGTAGATCCCTTTATATAGGGGTGGTCCCCCACTGGGTCCATCCCTCTATCGCAAACAACTCTAGTTTCAGGAAAAATCTTCAACAGAATAGCCTCTTATTCTTTTTCATCGAACCCCATTCCTATGGGGGGAATTTTTAGGGTCTTAAAAATTTCGTAGAAGGGAAGGAAAATACTCCCTTAAAATCTATGGAAGAATCTACCCAATCTTCATCAAATAATTTTGGAAAATATGAAAAATGTATAGAAGAAATGGTAAAGGACCTAACCAATCCACGTATGGGTTCATCATCAGTGTTACATGACCGTTTCGGCGAACCGTTCCACCTGGGGGTACTTTTCTTCGCAAAACGGAGGCGAAGCTCCTACACAGGCACAAACTAAATGGCCAACAAAATGAGGGTGGACCAGACCGTAGTTGTGAACCGCTCCAGCCACAAACTAGGCGGATTTTCCCCCTTCTTCCCACCACATCGTTCTCTAAATAGAGACAGGACCCTACACGGCCGCGAAGCACCCCCCATGTTTGAGTTGGTTTGCGGGCGAGGTACATTCAATATACATAACAAACCTCGGGTTGACTAAGTCATCTGTCGGCTGGGTTTTCTGTCATGGGACTCTGCAAAAGGTGTCGCATGACCATAGATACAACCTTTTCCCCCTCAATAAATGGACTTCAAGGGGGATAAGAAATGGATCGACTCATTAAGGATCAGATTCTTGGATATAGGCACTTTGAAGGAATGATTCGGACTTTTGGAGAATGAAGTGACTTTTGAGAGCTTTGAATTTTGCGTACCATGATGTTAAAATTCGCGAACAATCAACAGGTTTAAACTGGGGACAAATTGTTAATAATTGAAGAACACAAATTTAAATTGTTAAAACGTGAAAATAAAATTATTAAACCACAAACCATGGCCCCTATATAGATGCACTCCCCGTGAACCTGGGAGCCTATGCCTCTTCTTCGATCCAGTGCATCGTGTAGCACCCCCTACATGGGCGAAGCCCTGACTGGTGCTTCCCTATGTCGTCGTCGCTCGAGTAGATTCCAGAATTGCGTACCAACTTGGTACATGGACTAAACCCAAATCTGCATAACACTCTGGTACGCAAGATGCCCCTCATTCTGCGTACCACACTAGTACGCATATGGCCTCTCAATCCGCGTAGCACCTACCTACGCAAAGAGAACCACTCCTCATATGGCCATGTGGTTTTCTAAGGCCTTCAGTGTTTCCATCCCCTCGAGTCAGATATGGATCTTCCAATTTAGTCCAATCCTCTAAAATCCCTTCAATAGCCTATCCATCGGCACCAAGCCAAGGCCTCTCCCAAATCCACCAAACCGGCATGTTGAAACCCTCAGGCATATTATCGCGTCCTCCTGAGTTCACATAGCCACAGTTGGTAGAGACAAAGGGTTTACCCCATCCCTTTAACGGACATCTGAAGCCTTCCTAGGTTCTCATACCCTCGGTAGTCTAGAGTCTGAGCCTGGGATCCCCTTTCTACCTATCTACTCTTTAGTGTTGAGGGATCCTGCTTGATTTTCCATTCAATGAGCACCAGTGGTGATCACTTCTCCCCTCCCATAAAGAGATTAACATGGTATCCATTACAGTGTAATCCACTAACCTTCATCCCTTCCTCCTTTCATTGGACCCTTACTTAATGTAATGTGAATAGAGGGAAGGCACTTTTCCTCACCCTCTTCTCGGGTCAACTCCGGCCTTATCCACTCTTGTCGCCATTGGTGCGCCCTCTTCTACCAGTGGACAAAGAAAGTGCATGTGTCATTGTTGAATCTTTTTCATCTCTCATTTCTCACACCGAGCATGACTCACGTGGGATTAGTGATTTGTGATGATTATAACATGTTCATAAACACTCATTGGAATGAAATATGAGAACTCTAATTCCCACCATAATAGGGATACGTAGGAAGCCTTCTCAGGGCCTGAGATCACTAGACATCCTCTTTTGGAATCCAACCCAAGTTCCTTTAATCTCGGCATCATCCTTATAAATAAGCCTCAAATTAAACCACTAAATCATCAAGGAATAATTTTTTAGGAATTAAGCCCAAACTCATTTCTCTGAAAGGACTATATTCTCTAATGATATTGAACTAACTACGTGGGTTTTGATCTATGTCTCCTAAGAAGGGTACATAGGACACATCCCTGAGGTTCAATCCCAACTCGGGACACCAACCACATGTAAAACACAACCATACCCTAACATGTGGTTCCAAAAATTCCATTAATTGGAGATTATAGTGTGTAATCCCGGAAGTTCTAGAACTACGTATACCTTGATTCCTAGAAAACTATGATACGTAGAAGACCTCCAAAAGGCATAATCCCAACTTCCAAGTCTGATACCCATATATCCTTATCAAACTGTGTCCTCATTCTCCTAGAAGGACCATACCCAGGCCTAGGAAATCATTTTCCCCCGGGTCCTATGGGTTACTTCGACGTAAGTACCAAACCAACCTTGACTAGTCACTTGTTGCTTAGACGTCCTTTCCACAAGACGTTTAACTGTATGGTTGGGTCTTGTAACACGACCTTAAAATGTGATGTGTATTTTTAAGTGGAACCAAACTACATGGATTCTGATTCCTTTCACGAGGTAATGTAGGAATCCCATATTATGGGTTTGATCTCGACACACTAGTCACTCTCTCTCCCACCTAGAGGAAAACAAGCTCTAGAACATCCAATTATAAGGCTTGAGACCAGTGTTATCTGAACAAAATCAAACTTTCCTAGAATCATTAATCCAATGAGGGATGGTAAACCTCAAATGTATGTGGTTTACAATCCCTTTGTATAACTATGACTTGAAACCCAGTGGTAATCTGTGGATACTAGGCTTGTGGATAAACCAATCTTTTGTGAACATATGAACATGTCTTAAATCAATAAGAGAGTCCCAGAATAGGAAATAATTCCTACCAAAAGGATATGATGATCCTGAATTACCATCCTCTCGACCAATGTGAGTTCTTAAGTATGGTTGGGAATATCACCCAATGAGCGCCTGCCTTTGGAAATTAGGTCCATGGATCATTGGATACATGGACCTTTGGGCGTTTTGGCTCTGTGAATAAACCTGTTGGAGTCTAGGCGAAGCCACAAAGAT
Organism: Viscum album; assembly: GCA_963277665.1. Taxonomy (NCBI): domain Eukaryota; kingdom Viridiplantae; phylum Streptophyta; class Magnoliopsida; order Santalales; family Viscaceae; genus Viscum; species Viscum album. Next base: position 901,893,801 of record OY728138.1, read on the forward strand.
AGGGAACCTGATAGAATTGATTAAACAGCACTGAATCCCTTTAATAATACATGGGAACTTATTGCGTCCCCTTTTCCATGAAACAAACAAATTAAGAGGATGCATCAGAATAAATAAAATTGAAAGAGTCAGTAAAGACTATTGCCTTCTCTTAAATAAACCTCATTTGGATCTCTTATTATGGACACTAGGAATGGTCTTTTTGAAATACCAGTACCTAAATAACTTGGATAAAGATGTTGGGAAAATAAATGGGAAGTTATTTGGAAAGTTAGTCGACTAAATTCTGTTTGAAAAAATGAGGTAGGGGGAACTCTTTTATAATTGTGGTGATGGGAACTATTGGAATAAACAAAATATTGAATTATAATAAATTAATTAATCATTCTAAATGCCTAAAAATAGAATTTGATTAGAATATGAGATTTTATATGGTTGTAATATTATAAAAAAAATTGAATTTACCCATGTTTTGGTGTCACTTTAAGCCTAATCATTTTTCTTAACTCCTTTGTCAAATATTTTTTACCATACCCTTAGTAACCACTTTTTTAATCATAAATTTTTAATAATGTTAATTTAAATGAAAAAATTCATCATAAATGAAATATTTAAGATTTTTTATAGTATATTACATTCATATGAATTATGTCAATATTTTTTATGAATTTTAAGTAATTTCATAAATTATTATTTTTATAAATTATTATTAATGTCAATTTTGACACTTCATTTAATTTGATTTCAAATTCAATAATAAAAATGGTAAAATTATAATATATTACTTTAAAACCTCTATTATATGTCATTTAAATTTATAAAATTCATTTCACATAATAACACATTCAAATTATACCAAAAATAATATTTTTTAAATTATTTAATGTCTTTTTTTGTTAATTAAATACATATTTCATTATAATTTCAAAATCATCTATGTTACTTATATAATTTTAAAAAGAATATATATAATCAAAATTATTTCATTAATATAAAAATATATTTTTAGGTATTTTCGTATCTTACGTTTTTCCCTATCTAGGCGCATAAAATATATTAAATATAAAGAGGGTAGCATTTTGTAACTATTTTTTATTTAAATAATATATAATCCATTGTCATGAAGAAATATACGTTAAAAAATTAAATAATAATTTGAAAAGGGTCAAGTACTCTTCACCCAATAATTTCTGGAAAATTTAGGTCATGGTTATACACATATATTTTTATATCAACCTCGTGTTAACTCCTTTAAAAATAAACATATTATTAAAGGTTTTACCTATATAAGAGTTAATAATTTTACAATAAAATACCAAAACACCCATAATTGGATTATGATATATATAATAAATCACATCATATTATTTTACATGAATTTCATATTTTTTGGATTTTTAATCATTTAATAAAATATTAGTTATTATAATGTATTTATAATGTCATTTTTAGAACTATTCATTTAATTTTTATTAAAAATATCATGATAACACGTATAATTAAAAAAATATTCATATACCTATAATTTAAAGGTCATCTATAAACATCATGTATCTCGTTAATTATATCAAATTATTATCCTATTAATATTTTTTATATGATCTATTGTTTAAAAAATGAATAATTACTCCATCGGCATTGTGTAAGAATTAATGGTAATTATGTATTTAATAAAAATTGAAAATAAATTACTATGATGAAGATAAATATTCTATATTTTTAAAAGAAACTTATAGTTGAACATATCTTCTATATAATCCCATATTAAATATTTTATAATTATTAAAAACATGAGTGTGAGAACTTTGAAAATTCTTTATATAAAATATTATAAATATCATAATCCCATTCAAAAGAAAACAAAAGTCCATACATTAGAAAATTTAATAATTATGAATGAAACATACACATATAGTAATATTGGTACAATAGTTGTGGTCATTTTATAGTAGTTATCATTTTTTTAATACCCTTAATTATCTATTTTACTCTTTATCATGGTAAGAAAAATTACCAAGGATGCTATTCATATTGACCAAAAAGTGGGTAAATTAAATAAATTTTATCCTTTTAATTTTAATAATAGAATCCATTTTAAAAATTAAATATAAAATTTTTTAAAATTTAATTTAGAATTAAACCTTAAAAACAAAATGAAAAATAGTTTTTGAGAATAATTCCTTTGATTAAATCTTTTTTTGAAAATTCTAAAAAAATAATACTAAGATAATTTTGACATAATAAATCCTAAAAATTTTATTTTTTCAAATAATTTTTAAAAAAAATTATAAATTAAAATAATATTTTCATTAAAATCACAAAACACAATTTTTTGAAGATAACATATTTTTGAATAATAAAATTATTTTAATAAAAAATAGCTGCTTATTCAAAAATCATCAATTAGTACATTTTTTACAGAATAGTGCCTAAATAAATTTCTTAATTTGGTTAATATTATTTATTCATTCTTATTTAACGGCCATGTTATAATTGTTATAATTAAATAATATTTTTTAAGGTTCATTTATTATCAGTTTTGTGTGTTGTTTCCTCTATTGAATGTAGTATTTGTTTAAATATCAGGGTGTTGAAATCTCCCCTCTTATAATAAAATTCATCCTAAAAAATTGTACTTTTGATCAATATTCATGGATTTGGCCTTTAAAAATACCTTTTCAGAAATTCCACATAAAAAACGTTAATAAAACTTCATCTCAAAAAAAAGGAATGGGAAATGTTAAGGTCACCAAGAAACTGTGATTTCAAATTGGAGAATTTTAGTTAGAAGTAAAGATATGTACATGATGAAAAATTAATATCAATTGATCATTGATAATGATATATTTAACAATATTTATAAAGTTAACGATCAAAAAATTTTAAGCCATAGATATGTAAAATTACATCAATTTATCAGAATTTATGGTTATAGGATAATGTTTTTTTAAGATTATTTTTCCAAGATTTAAGGAATTCTATTACTATCTTGAATTGTAACATAAGAAAACACACTTACATTGCATGTATTATTTTATCCATTAATAAATATCTACCCTAATCACATATTTTTCTCCAAATAACAAATGAGATGAATATTTCATTTCTCAGGCACTAAGATGAACTTTTAATATTTTTCATTATCCAAAAAATGATAAAAATATACTTCACATGTCTTCAGTTATTAAAAAAACCAAAATTGTTAGCATAATATTTCAAATATATATAAATTCATTAATTTATAAAAAATAAAAAAGGATAAGGATTGCCTCAATCCAATTCATAAGTGTTTAATCATAAAAATTCTGCAAAATATGTCTTGAAAACATCATTACCCAAAAATTTAGAGATATGGTCACTATGATTAAAAAATCAATATAACATCAATCCTTAAAAGTAGATCTTAATTTGACATACCAAATACGTGAATTCCTTGATCACCATAAAACATTAATAAAAACATTCATGTTATAAATAATTAACTCTTCATTTCCCTTAAATAAAATATAAAACTATCTAATATATTTAATAAATCCAAAAAAAATGTAATAAACTCTATCATGAATTTCCTTATCATTAAATCATTAATCACTTACAGGGTTGTTAGTACTATCCAATTTACATTATCAATATAAATCACATCTTTATCCCAACATCATGATCATATTAAGTGTTATCCTCCCTCAATCATGTGTTCTCAAAGAGATTCATCTTCTCACTAAATAAATTGTCTTGGTCATTGGTTCCATTCAACATATTCTCTCAATTACTTTAAGAAATATAACTATAGTTAAATCCATATACGTTTCATGATTCTTATAATGATAATTTCATTAATAAAATACTTTCACAATATATTTCTTGGAGACAAATATATGAGAACAATAATCATACTACTTTGTTTATAATAATTTTATAAGCTTTACCTAGATCTCATAGCTTTTTCTAAAGTATATTCTTTCATGATTGGTGAATTTATTTGAGTAATGACCCCATCTCTATAAAGTGGAATAATTTCATAATGTAAGAGTCTTTAATTCCCTTGCAATCATAAGAATGGTGACCATTTCCCCAAAATTGAATACATACACTTTTCCTTTTAAATATGTACCTAGGATTTTTCTTCCACAAGTATCACATTTTGGAAAAATACATATTTCCATTCTTCCTTTTATTTACAACTTATTCTATCATATTCTTCTTGTCTTTATTTCTTTCAAATCTATAATACTTAGAAAAATGGTTATCTATTTTTATAGCACATGATTCCATGTTCTCATATAATGAGAACGTTTGGGATACTAATTCCCTTCGAAATATTATTTTAATACCATCTATGAAATGTTCATTAATACTCATTTGATTATTTGAATTTATATGGTTTCTATTCATTCTTCTTAGTTACACTTCTAAAAAATGGCATAATCTTGATTAGAACATAAAATTTTGAAACATATTGTATAATCACAAGAATAGTGAAACACTTAACATAAATTGAAAATTTAGGTATAACAAATATCTAAATCATAATCTTGGTTTTTAAGGGTATTTATAAATTATATTATAGGGATTAATTATCTTATATATTTTTTCTTTAATTAAGTTCACAAGGATTCTACAAAACTTCCTCTAATACCAACTAAAAATACCCTGAACCTAATATTCCAGATCTAGTGGTAACTTCATTATATTGGAATAAGATAGAAGAAATTTCATCTCGAGGAACTGAAAAGTTTAGTAGTCTTGGTAAACTAGACACATATTTGAAATTAATCTGACATTTTAAAATATAAAATGCAACATAATAATTACTTTCAGAACACTTTTATTCTCCTAGATTATCCCTTCATATAAAACATATTATACTTATCAAAATCCTAGGGAACAATAATCATAAGAAAAAGGGTTAGATATTTTGTTCATTAAGGGTATTAATACATTTTAATCTATGAATAAATATGTCATAATAAATATGGTAATGTAAATAACAAAATCACATTCAATTTATATAATATCTTGAGTATAATATAGTAGGAATAAATAATTATCAAATAATTCCATGATAATATTAGCTAAAACCTATCCAGAGATATCATAACTAATCATATAATAACATGAAAATGAAAAAATAGACTCATAATGAGAGAATTCATAATGTTTTACATAAAAACATATCCTCGAGGCTTCTCCCAAGACAACATACTTAAACAGGTAATACCTCATCCAATACCCAAACTAGTTTGTCTAATGAGACCAACAAATGCCTTGAGGGTATATAGTAGGCCCTTCTTATCATTTAATAAGTCCAATTATTTACTCATATGAAATGAGATTAACAGAAAAAACCTAAACATTTATATTTAATCTAGTATACCAAATGTTAATAATTTCCATAATTAATAAACATAGTCATAAACCGTCCTGAGTAATATGGAAAATGGTATCAAAATAGTACATCCCTAGTAAATATGATCATAAAACACCCAATAAAATATGGTATATGGTATCATAGTATACATGTTTTATTTAATAATAAGATTCAACAAATAATTTGGAAATAGATAAAAATACTCTAACAATATTATTGAAAATTCTTGATAAAAATACACTTTTCACATTGACATTTTTTATTTTTAAAACCAGTACAATTATAAAAGAAACATTTTATTTTTAAATAACCATGTTAAAATGTAAATAAATATAAAAATCATTGAGCTGTAATGAAATAAGGAAAATTATCTCTTATCATTTAGGTTAAAAACATTCATTCCATATTGTTTTCGACATGTCACAAGGAACCTCATTTATAAAATGATAAAAATATTCCTTTCAAATTATTTTGTAAAAATTAAAAAATAGATAAAAATAATATTAAATAATTTTATTTTACTATTAAAAACTTTTATTTTTAAAAATTTATTAGAAAATAAGGACATTGATGAAAAATATTCCACAATGGAGACTTAAAGGTGAACAATCCCAAATAATGATGAGATTTTGAAATAAACCCTCACCACTTTAGTATCATTTCAATCATAAGAATAATTAAAGAAAAAAAATCTAGAGATATATAAATCCCATAATATTCAAGATAAGACTCAAAAAATATATTCCTGGTTTTTATATACAAAACAAAAAAAACAACATCTATTTTTTATGGCATGTGTCACATAGAAATAAAAGTGAGACAAAAATATCTTACCATAAGTATGATTTTCTTCATACATGTATGAACCTCATGTATAATAAATATATTTTTATTATACATTTATTATAGAACCATTATCATAAGTATCATATATTATTTAATTACACACTTTTTATCACCACTGTAAAAAAAATTATTAAATTACTATTCTGGGTGTTAATTGCTTTGTTTTCCATGTAAGTTTTGATTATGAAGATTCATTACCTGAACTATGATCATTGTTTCATCATATAAAAATTTTTAATCATTATATTAATATCATATATATTTATTTATAACAATTCGTATAAAGTATTGACATAAAAATTAATAACTTCTTTAAGAGAGATAGTAGGCCATACGTATCCATGAACACTATTTCTATTTCTTGAAGGATAAAAGGAAAGGGAGATGAATTCTAATTAATCTTTATATAATAATATTCATGAAATAAATATCATATTTACTCATTATTTAAATATTTATAACCATTAGATTAATGTGGGTATGAAAAATTAATTGCACCGCCATGTGCATATAGTAAGTCGTACATATGCATGAGAAATGTTTTCATTTTTAATAGGATAAAGAAATGATTGAAAAAAATTTAACCATTAAAATAATATCATGTAAATATATTTACGATAATATATTTATTAATTTATAATTTTTATAAGACATTAATAGTAATTATAATAATAAATATAATTGTAGGAGTTTATAATGATGATTACCTTCTCTTAATGAAACCTCCTTTGGAACTCCTTATAGAGACATAGGTTTGATATTTTTGGAATAAACGATCCTTTAAAACATGGATTAATATGTTTTCAATATAAATGGATAGGTATTGGTTGAGATATATGGATTAATGTGGTGTGAATAATTGAAGGAGGATGATCCCTTTTATTATTGAGGCGAAGAGAATTTTTGTAACTTCTCACAAAATTAAATTATAATAAATAAATTCATTAATAAAAGCTCATCCAAATGTAAAGGTATTCAAAGATAATATTTTATAGTATTTTAATCCCATAAATATATAATTAAAAAAATATGGTATCATTTTAAACCATTTCATTTGATTAATTACTTGGTCAGTTATTTTTAACCTTAACTATGGTAACCACTATTTTAGTCATAGATGGTTTATAGTACTACTATGAATGAAAAATGACTCATAAATGGAAAATTTATGATGTTTTAAACTATATTAAATTCACATGGTGTAAGATAATAATTTCTATTAATTCTAAATAATTTAATAAATTATTAATATAATAAATTATCATTAATTTTATTTTTGACCAAATTCTATTAATTTGACATCAAATACATCAATAAAAAAATTTAAATTCAAATATAATAATTTTACATTACGATAATATGTAGTATTGATCAAAATAATTAATTCAAAACAATAAATCATTTAAATATTATAAAAAGTAATATTTTTAAAATCACTTATTTTATTTTTTTATTAAATAAATAAATAATGTATTAGAATTTCACAAGAATTTAAGATACATATATAATTTATGAGAAATAAAGAAAATTTATATAATGAATCTAGTGTCATTAAGATCAAAATATAAATTTATGTTATTTCATATCTTTATTATGTCTCTATGTGGAGACATAAAACATATTAAATACAAAGGGAGTGACATTTTGTAACTATAATTGATTTAAGTAATATATAATTCATTTTAATGGAAAAGTTTTGAATAAAAAATAGAAATTAGATAATGATGTGAAAAGGGTCATATACTATTAATCTAATAATTTCGAGAAATTTTTTTCCATGTTTATACCCTTATCTTTTTGTTTTAACCTCCTCTTTACTCTTTTTCCAATTACTGTTCTATTAAAAATCATTACTATATAATGGTCAATAATGATACTGTAAAATACCAAAAGTCCCAAAAATGGAATATGGTAGATGAAAAAGACCACATCATATTAATTGGAAAAAAATAAATATTTTTATGATTTTTTAATAATTTAGTAAAATAATATTTACCAAAAAATATATATAAAGTCAATTTTTAGAACTATTCATTACATTAGAAATTAACATTATGAATATAACACATATAATTCTAACTAAATATATTATTATATCCTGAACTTCTCATGTCCATCTAAAAATGTCATTTATATCATTAATTATATAAAAAAATATTTAATTTAATGTTGTTAATAACAATTATTTAATGTTTTCAATAATTGAATAATTACTGCATAAAAGTTGTGTAAGAATTTAAGGTAATTATTTCCTTTATGAAAATTAAAAAAATTACAATGATGAAGATAGATATTTTATATTTTATAAAAATGCATAGTCAAATATACCTTGTGGATAACGCCTTATTAAAAATGTTATAGTTATTTATGACATGAGTGTGACATCTTTGACTTTTATTTAAAAAATATATTATAAGTATCATAATAACATCCAAAAGGAAACAAAACGTCATATTCTCGAACATTACAAATTTATAGAAGAAAATTACTCATCCATTAAAGTTGGGATAAGTGTTAGTGTCATTGTATAGTCCATGTCATATTATTTTTACCCTTAATTACCTGATTAACCATTTATTATGGTAAAAAAATACCATGGTTACTATTAATATTTATCAAAAATGAAAGGGTTTTATTTAATAAACATAGACATCCAAATTCCAAATATATAATTCATTTTATTTAAATTTTGTACCAAAAATATAAATAATTTACTTTTAAATTTATCCAGAAAAATGCAATGAAAAAAAGTTTTTTCAGAAAATTTCTCCCTATATAATGTTTTAGAAAATTATCAAGAAATCATCCTATAATAATTTTTTAATTAAAATTTTAAAAACTAATTTCATTTATTAAAATTAATTTTTTAAAACTTCTAAAAATTAATCATAATATTCCACTAAAATGCAAGGAAACCAATTTTTGAAGAAAACATATTTTTGAATATTAAAATTACTTTACTAAATATAATGTGATTATTCACAAAGAATTAATTAATAAATTTTCACATAGTAGGTCCTATAAGTATATTTCATAATTTGGTTAATAATATATATACTATCTAATTTAATAACTATGTTATAAAGGTCATATTTAAATAATAATATTTTGGGGTTCATTTAAGTTCAGTGTTTAGTGTTATATACATAATTGAAAATATTCTTATTTTAAAATATTCTGGTGTTAAAAGATGATAATCATATTACTGAGAAATTTTCTACTTCTATTTTTTATGTCTTCCTCCAGTGTATGGGATTAATGGTGTCCCTTTGGATAATGATAGGTTATCGGGACTCCAATCAGTTGGCAAAGTTATACCTAGAGAATATAATGAGGTCGATCAACTATATTCCATGTCATCTATTCATCAATCATTCATTCACACCTTATTCAAACTTTTTTTCATTTTTTTTATTCCTTTGAATGGGTAGCAGATACATGGTCTACTTCCATTGTTTATTTTCCTAGTATCTCCTTTCTAGAATAAACCATCATCTTGAGGATGTATTTGATGAAAAAGTAATCATGAATAGTGTGGCCCATCCTCAAGTGAAAATGTGAATAATTAGGATAAACACTTTGGCTGATAACACCAGGTTTCATGGGTTCACATGGCTTGAGAAGATTTTCTTATATGTCTGTTATATATTAATTATGAATATATTCATTTTATAAGGAAATCTTTTTCCATTCCAAAAATTTTGGGTGGATATAATCCTTTTTTTCCTCTAGAAGGGTTTTTTTCCCTTTTATCTCCTTTTTTGAGGTAAAGGTTGTGTGATGATTTAAGGGGTCCTCCAGTAATAATTGGCACAAGTTAGAGTGTGATACTGGTAGTTTCTACACTATGAAATATTTTCACATGTGTTGTGGGAGTGGGCCTAGATTTAACCCCAGTTCATTGAATACCATATTATTGAAAAGATTTCATGTTAGTAAAATACAACAATGCACCCAATTTTTTTAATAGAATCAATGGTGTCTACATTTCATCATATAGGTGATATGTACAATGTTCAAACATTTACATTTATGTTAGTGTAATGTTGAGAGAGTATAGTATGCCTTTCCATATAGAGATAATTTTAGAGACACAATCATTTTCAATTTTTTTATTTCATCTGGTCAACGACCATATTCTTCCATAGAGTGGAGTTAAATTGAAACAATAATTAATAGTTAATTCTTCATCATCCTTTGATGGACCTCACTAGTAATATACTTTACTAGATATGTGTTATTCTCTCCAAAATCTACATAATGTGTCACAGTGTTTTTGTCTCTTAAGGGTCACTTGGGCTCTTCATGGTGAGGCATTGGGACAAGAAGAGTGAGATATTTTTCATCAGATCTCCAATTCCATTAATGGTTAAAAAAACATGATTCTCGAAATTTGGTGGAGGCAGAATAGCACCCACCCATTTAGGATATGTCTTCCTTTCAAGATTCACTATGGAACACTACTATTCCATGGCCTCAATTAATGAGGACACAATGTTTTTTGAGATGTTTTGGGGAAACAATTTTCTAAATAATATCCTAACTGTGGGTTGTGGGTGAGACTTCACATGGTCAATCTGTATTAATTTGTTTCTAACTTCTAGTTCATGTTGGGATTTGGTTACTAACTCGATATATAAAAGGTTTTTCGATAATGGATGAAAATATTGAGCTTCATCAATCCCTAAAATCAATTAGACTAATTTTTCAGTACCAAGAATCTACATGAATATTAGATTATATCCTTATATGTTAATTAACCTTTTCATAATGGGTATGAGGATAAATATTCTCTTCTTCTTAATGGTCATTACCAGTGGGAATATTGTCCCTAAGAAATTCATCATTGAGCTACTTGAGATTGAATATCCTAGCCTCATTATATGACAACTTACGTTTTCCTAATAGGACATCGATATCTCTTGGTGGTTTGTGGGATATAACCTTTATTTTATCCTTTATATCTTGTGGAATGAAATCATGGGGAGGAAACTCCACATTTAGTGGTTCTAGGTTTTGGTTCCTCATTTAGTTTTGGGTATGTGTGTCCCCATATTGTTCTTTAGTACAACCCACATCTCATGGTATCAGTTCCCTGTTACATGGAACAGTGTCCATGTATTGATCAATATCATCAACTATATTTTCATTGAAAATGATACTAAAAGTAATATCAAAAAACATAAATCATTTCATCACCGTCTAAGTAATATGGTGACTATGAATTGTATACTTCCCCATTGAGAGTTATGTCCAAATCTTCCCCATTACCCTTTTCTAACAAAACTAATTTTATATGATACCTTTTGTGGGGATTTATCATATTCATCGATTATTTACAAGGTTTTGGTCTATAAATAGTGACTTTAAGATAGTATCTAACCATCCTATCTAAGAATTTCATGAATGAAAGGGGAATCTTGCATGGTTGTAGGAATGATTGTGGTTGAAATTTCAATAACCACTACCTAGTCTTGTGGGAACCAATTTTCTTAGGGGATATGATAATTATACCCTCATCCAAGAGGTATGGGGCTTGACTAGGTTCAACATTGATAATTAATGAACCCTATAAGGATTTAATGATTCTGAAGGCGGTGGCCATGGAGAAAATTCCTCCAACCCTATGGGATGGGGTTGACTTGGAGATACCACCAATATATGTTATACCAATTGAGTATTTTATAACACTATCGGTGGATTTGGTCCTAATAATTTCTATATACATGAGGTTTGGGTAGAAATAAGATAGGATCCATAGTGGTCATCAATTTAATCGTCTTGATATAGAGTATTTTAACTTGAACATGAGTCAGGTGTAGTGGTAACTCAAATGTGGGTACCAACCATTGGATGTTATCACACAACCTATGGTTTTGGTCCTCTCATATAATATTTATCCTTAAAATTTTGAAAGGCCTTGGCCAAGATGCAACTAACATACCTCCCTCTATGATTATGATACATTGATTTTTTAGATATAAGATAATTTTGTTGGATTAACGGATTGTTTTGTGCATTTTTCAGAACTATGTCCTCCCATGTTGTAATGACATTGAAGGATGCCTTCTTTAAGGGTATCTACTAACCCAAGGATGAAGTTAAGTTAAATTATTTGTATTCTCTATATCCCTATATATGTATTTATTATGGTGAAATAGAAATTATCTATCAAAGGGGTAGTATACTATGGGTATAATCATACTGGAGGCACTCATAGTGAATTTTTTACCATGGATCTCGGTCTATGATGAATGTTGTGAGGACTATCTGAAAGAGAGTATTTTTTAATAACTAGAGATGTTCATCATATCCCTGATAAAGGAGGTACTTATTTTTAACTGATGGAGAGTCACCCATAGGTTCTGATATAGTTAAGGTATGAATTACTCTTTTAACACGTCTGGTATATCATAACTAAAAGTGGAAATGGCCTTTAACATAGTTAAGGAAATAAAATTTAGAAAATTCATTCCACATATATATTCCACTCTCTTCTTTATCATGGGAATAATCAAATACATTGTCTTACCATAGATATTTTTTGTAGATAGTGACTTAGGTCCTCTATAAGGTAGGGATAGTGGTCAACAATCAAAATCACCTACTAAAATACGTGACGTGTCTCTGGGAATTCATGGGTCACTATATATAGTTAACCCAAGTGTTTTGAACTCATCAATATATAAAGGTTCCTTAAAGAGTGGAGTTTTCCCATTTTTAGTTGTGATATTACATTGACTATTTTTTAAAAATAAATTTCATGGGTAAAATCATTATAATCCATAAATATTATACAACAAGGAAGACTTCAATAATTGACAAGGTATTCTACTTCAGATAAAGAGTTGGTGCATCCCTAAGATACTATATATATTCATTTTATGTATTCCATGTTTCTACAATTATATATGGTGGGAATATGATATTTTCTTACATTTTATCTAAAATATATTGACATAAAATTTCTATTTCAGGATATGTGCCTATTTTGTGGTGGCCACAAGAATATACTGAAGGTTGTCTTTGGTAGTTATGGGGATATATTCCCACTACCAAGAATCTTTTTGGATATTTGGCAAGATTTTGAATTTACCATAAGAATATAATCTTGTCATTGGTTGATTCCTAGAATATTCTAGAAACCCTAGGTTGAAAAAAGGGCATGTGCCTTATTCTTATATTCATTCCTTGGTAGAATACGCCAACATACAACATACCTCTAAAATATGAGAAGGGATATCTTCCTTATAAAGTATGTCCTCTAAGGTATGCTAATTAAATCCTTTTCTGTTAGGAGAGAGAATATTAACCTATCTCTTTCCAGCTACATGAATATTCCAAAAATCACTTGAAGGGATTTCATGGATATAAGACCACCCAGAGGTCTCTGTTAAGGTTTTCCAATGAGTCGTGTCTGGAGTTGGAGTATTTTCCCAATCATGATTTTCCTTTGGAATATTCCATTGGCTCTCTTAAATAAGAATATGTTCATATCTTAAGGTGACCATCAAGTTAGGTTGATGAAACCCAATCGAGACATGAATATTATCCACATTATATACCTCATCATTTATCATAATATATTGATAATCCTCTTATATAACAGAATGAGTATTCCCATAAGTTAGAGTAACTATTTAGTCATGTCTGGACATGGTGATATGATACTATGGTAGTTTGAATATGAGTATGTTCATATTCATATGTGATCATTAGAATATGATTGATAATCAATATCACTAGTTTCAGTATAAGTTTGGTGTTCGGATGAGTTCAAGAAACAACATGATTTTACTCATTTGATATCTTCATGGTCTACTAGAATACATATTCGATTGATGTGAGAATATGTTCCCCCTGCTATCCTATATTTTTCAATAGGATATTTCATTGTGGTTCAATCATGAGTATAGGATTATTCTCATAGCCCTAACTTATGCCAGATTTTAATGGAATACATTCTATGCATGAATGGGGAAATTTCCCTTCTCACTAGATTATACCAAATTATTTCATTTAAATTCTCTAATAGCGTAAGGTATATAGAACGGAAAAATGTGGTCAATTTATTTTCTCCCCTAGTGTGCTCTCTTAAAAACCTAAGACAGAGTGATAGGGTTTATTTATAAGGAATCTTCAATTGTGGACAATTGAGGGGTTGTAGATACATGATGTTAGAAGCATAAATTGAAAAGAATCCTCTTAGGAGCCTCGTGAACTATAGTGAATTATTTATTGAACCACTAATCCACCCTCATAATATATTTATGTTACGACTTTTCTCATTCAAGGGATATGATCATTAAGTTGTTGGTGGTGGTGACAAGTGTCGTCAACTTTTTCATTAACTTCCTTAGAAAATATGGTCTATCGTGCTTCAATTCCTATAGGGCCTTTCATAAATCCTCTATGTTCATGATGGTACCATTATGATGGTGCCCCTTGACTATGGTGTTTTCCACTAAATTTTGGGGGTGCTGAGTTTTTGATGATGTTCTTTTACTTTTAGGGTTCATGAATCTTTTGGCAGTTGAATCACCAAAACATATTCTAAATTATGATTCCATATATTTAGATAAAATCGTGTACTTTATAATCATACCTATGGTTAAAAAGATAACAAAAATAATAATTCTAATCAGTGAAACATTACAAATAAGAATACATTCATAACTAACTATGTATTGGAAACACATTTATAATTGAAATATTTTTCTTAGGTTTGTAATTTTTTATATAGATTATGAAAATGAAAATGGAATGATATATGTTGTTTCCTAATTATTTTAATTTATCAAAAGATTACCATCATGTATTCTGTTTTTTTTAATGATGGCTAGACATGATACATGGTTTTGTGATGAGCTGAGCATGCCTAGATAATCTTCATGTTAGGACACTACTACTATATCTAATAGGTTCTGATGGGTTTTATTCATGGAGTATAAAATACTCAAAGGTTCCTAAATCTATAAGGAGAAACATGAATGTTTTTCAATGGAATATTGATATTGGGATATCTTGCAATAGAAACTAAGGAACTCACATTTGTCTAGAGGATGGATGGTTGGCCTCATCACACCCTTTTGGGAGGAATTATTTCCTACATCAAGAATCTATTATAGATTTAATTCATGTTAAACAATCATTCCTAAATTTTGATACTAGATAGATTCATTTAACATTTATTCGTTCTTTTTAGCATATGGTAATGTGAACTTCTATATATGTTAGATATATCCCATCAACCTGAAAATATACATGCATCATAGGTTGGTCACTATGTTTTAAATATATGTCTCCAATTTCTCTAGAATTTACCACCGTCTATAAATGTGATAGGTGGATTTGTTTTTTGGATTAGGACTATGAAGGGGATTCCCACATATCCTAATGAAAGGAATCAAATCTGACATAGTTTGGTCCACTTTCTAGAACACATTGTACGTTTTACAACCATGAGACAAGGATTGATCCATATATTTAAACATAATTTGTAAAAAAGTACCAGGTAAAATATTCTTAGAAATGGTTTATATGAGAATCAAACATGAGTTCTCTATCTATTTGACTTAAAAGGAGATTTGTCCCAATAAGAATGAGTTTATTTCACAAGGAGTATAGCCCTGTGAAAATGTATCCACCAAGATTGTATCCTGATGAGGATGGAATTATAGGACCTGCAGGGAATATAGCCTACCGGGTGGGGGTATTAGTCTATCAGTATTATAGTTCACCGTGAGGATGGACCACAAGAAACATTCCTCTAATAGATGAGATATCCAAAATCATGGGAGTATGGCCAAGTAAGGGAAGAAAAATAATGATCTTATGAGGAATATGGACAAATGATGATGGAATTTCGAGGTTAATTATGTTTGGTTTAATCATCATGGAGGAATCCTTTATATCACATTGAAGAGGGAATCAAATCCCACTCTGTTCTAGTGACACAGTTTAAGGATGTGAGATAGGATCATACCATGTAGCTTATTTTCAATTGGTAAGGGTGTCTATTTTGAGAAAGGTGGAAAATATAGAACATTGTGGGGCATGCACATATAGGGTTTTACCTGATATTCTTCATTGGGAATATGGACCATTAAAGTATAGGATGATATGGTTAGGGTTTACACCTAAAAATAAGGTTTATGGTATGTTTACCTTCCTCATCCATGGATAGTTGAGAAAATTGGATTAAAAATGGTGTTAGTATTGAACCTAAAAGGGGCGTCATATGTATCCATAAAAAATTTAATCAGAGTCCTTATAGTTAAGATGTTGTGAAGTTTAACATAATGTGATAAATTTTTTACCCATATAGTTTAACATCATATGGTGGAAGAATTTATTTCATGAAAGGTGAGGCAATGGGGAAGTTGGAGGGAATTACAAAAATGGGGTCTACCCTCTGTTGATTTATTGGGAATATTTTCCTATTTAGGAATGAAACATATGGTCAAGGATTAAACATAAAAAATATGCACATGGTGTGGGTTCCTTCCTTATCAACTAGTAAATGAGAAAATATTATTGAAATCAATATTGTACTCAAACTAGAAAGGGGTTTCTTTTGTATCCTAGAAAAATAGGAATCAGATTCCTCATAATTCATATCCCATGAAGTTATTGTCTCATGGAAAGTATATAAACTGTATAGTTTATCTTCATACAGTTTGAAAGTATGATATGGTAAATTGGACATAAAGTAACTAACCACAACTTGTAAGCATATATAAATCATTCTTGATATGATAAAAAAAGATGTCATATATAGTGGGTTATATGGCTTGAGGAATCAATGAATTTATGAATGGTAGAGACTTATGAAGGATTATAATAAGGATCCTATATAGAATAGGTCTCTCAAGTAATATTATGGGCCTTCACATGAAATATTGTAAAGTGAGAGATATATGGAGAATTTAATCATAATATCATTAGGTAATTATGGTCTCTATAGGGAATATTTCCCCATGGAAATATAGGAAATAGAAATATAATATCATATATTTATGACATCATATATTGGAATCAATCCTAAAAAAATGAATCCTATATATCCTTTTCTAAAAAGGAATATATGTCTACATGATTCCTAGATATGGTAAATACATATGCAAGTTGATCAGGTAACACCCATATAAAAGGAGGGAAAATTTAATTTATAAGGGAATTCGGTGGATGGGAGTTGGGAAATTTCCTGAATATTAGGACTTCCTTTAGTTTCCTGGTGTAGACAGCATCATGCGGTCACATAATGGGGGTAGAGTTATTTGATCACATAACTTGTATTAGATTAGGCAGTCTCATGACATGATCTCATGATCAATGTTTCATCATTTAACAACATACAAAAGATATCATCAAATGGTTAAAAGACTGATATAACATCACATGTTCATTTAAACTAGTCTGGCATAATTGTATATGTAATTGATAAATTCATACCCATTTCAGGATACCATATTTAAAAGTTACTCACTAATGTACCAAGATAGAGACATTAATGTCATGTAACTCTCATTCACACAATATTCATAGCATATGAATTTTCATCCAGCTGTCTCTTGTTATTTTTCTGTTTCTTTTATAAATTGGAGATGAAAATTGTATTGGAATTAGATTAATATATATGTGCTTCTTTATAAGAAAGAAAATTCCAAAACTTGGGCTTGAGGTTTTGGAAGTCACCTGCATAAGCATGTATCACCTCCTTCACTTTTCATGATTAAAGTAGCATGATGTAGGTGGGGTCACCAATTTTTTCATGATAAAGTGACATTAAAAAAATTATCCGGGATAGCCCCTCTAAATCTGGTCATAAAATCCCATAGGACTTATAAAATCATTTATATACAAGATCCTCACATGATTAAGAGTGTACATGAGTGGGTTTTACCGAGGATAGCCTCCTATGAAGATGATGATATAGAGATGTTGGTGTTAAGAGATCATATAAGTCTGGTGTGTCCCATGATCAATATAGAGGGCAAGAGGGTCTTATTTTGGATACCCTTACCCAACATTGACCATATGAAGACACTGAGGTTTGTGATCATATTACTATGGATAATTTCATGATGATTTTAATGTTATGTGATCACATAACCATATCGCATGACCATAAAAATGTCATGTTATATAGTCATGAAGTGTGTTTACCTTCAATGTACCATTTTTCCAAAATAAAACATTCTACTTTGAGTATTTTCACCGCTACTTCTATCAAGTGTTCTTTTGGTGGGTGTCAACAATCACCCTTGAATTAATTATGATGAAACTCTGAAAAATAGTAGTTAAATCATGATTTTCCATGATATTCCATTTTTGATAGATTACCATCACTAAAGGAATCACTTTTATAATCCTATGATTCATGCATGGATATATCATAGGGTATAATATAAATAACATAAGGAATATTCTACGCCTTATTCAAGGTGTTCCATTAAGAATGTTTATACTTATCATTTTGTTTTCATATGAGTTATCATTGACTTATTAAAGAAAGGGAGACTTAGTAGTATATTTATATGATAAATTTATATGAACATTTTGTAAATTGGTTATAAATTTTTAAAATTGTTTTCTATTAACTCATGCATTACGTATCATGTGAGTAAATTCATAAGGATAGGGGAGTGTCTACAAAGACTGTATATGTTTTTTAAAAGCTATGAAAATGTGGTCAAAACAAAATGTTGGATTCTTCTTAATCCTTATATTCTCCTTCCCTTTAAATATGAGATATTATATTGGAAAGAAAATAGTATCACCAACGTGATACACCATAGAGGATAGATACCTTCGAATTCCTCTTGGTAATATTAATCACCCCATATATATGAATACAAAAGTAAAAATATCACGAGTTCAAGGTGAAATGTATTAGTTTTTCATTTTATCCATCCATGGTTTCTATTTTAATCATGGTATATCTTCAGATTAAGGGATCCTATTTTTTTCTTACTAGAATAAGTATAATTATATCCTATGAAACCTTTCATTATTATCATTTTTTTATCTTTTTCTTCAAATCATTTTAATCTAAATAACTTTGATTAAATTTTTTATATCAAAATAGTTATCATTAAAAAATATATTACTAAATATGGATTTATAAATGACATTTGATATCAATATCTATGATTAGACTGCATTGTAATATATTTTATTTATTATTGTAAGATATAGTGTAAATAATTCAATTTTAATATAACAGAAGGTATGATATAGGGATTCATATAGTATGACAGTGATGATATGTAAAATAATAATAAAGTATTGTTTCCCAAAAAAATATGACAGCATTTCTTCATAAATGTTTTCCTTGGAACGGATGGGTTTATGCTATAAAAACTTTTGTGAGATTAATATTATGAAGATATTAGAAATGAATGATTTAATTTAAACAAAATCTATCATAACATGTGATTTACTTTTAATTGGGTTTTGGGTATAGAATCCATTCTATGCCTGGTTTATTCTCACACACATGTTGTATCATTATCCTGGATAGCCCGAGGCATTTTTTAATACTTTCTAAGACCCCACCCATAGTGTTTTTGTTATGAAAGGTATATCATATATCGTGATTTCCTATATCATATTAGTTATTCAAATAGTAAGACACTCTTCTTCTTTATATCACACAAGACCACCTGACATAGGTTATTGTTATATGAGGCCAATTGAAATTCATTTTCATTAATTAGGAATATCTCAATTGTGCTCTAGTTTTTCCATACATTAGTTTGTTGGGGAAAAATACTGCATTGTAACATTTATGTATTTTTCAGTTGATTGTGTTTGATGAAAAGTTGGTATCCATGGTCAATTATGGATTTCCAGAGATATTGTTGAAAATGTATGTTGAGAAAGATCTAAACAGAAAAATGGATTCCTTTGAGATGGTATAAAAAGTTGTGTATATAATTTTTCATTGTTTCTTAGTGTTTTTACAAATTTTTGGATCCAAAATGTTTATAATGGATTATTCGTTGAGAAATTTTTATTTACATGACTTCTTCATAAAAATATAGTAAAGTAATGAGTTTTATAAAGAATAGGTTTCACAAAAAGAATTTTGAAAAGGTTTGAATCATCATGAAAAATCATATCTAATGTGTCAATTTTGGAGAGTATATCTCAATCCCTATGAGAAGCCTCTTGAATAGTAAATTTTACTAGTGACTTTTGAAAACATGGAACATCTCAAATGATATGAGAGAGCATCACAAAAAGATAATAACACGGATGGAAGATTCTAGAATGGTAGACTTAGCAAAGATTCTGTAGTACCCCCAGTTTCTGGTAAGTAACCCTTGTTTTATTCTTTTTAAGTACATGGAGCATATAAGAAATGGTTGGGAAAGTATGGAGACTTTTAAAGGGTTAAAAGGGAAAAATGTGGTGATGCATGGGATTTTCATGGGTTTACAAAACAGAATAGAAGTCATGTAGGTGGTGTCAATTTGGACATAGGAGACCGCATGGTGTGCGCACAGTTTGGTCAAACCGTGCGAGGAGGCTGTGCAGAGCGCCCCTTCCAAGTAGTGACTACCGCACGATTAGCACACGATTTGACTAACCGTGAGGACTTACCATGCTTGGAGTCAAATTGGATCATATTTTTAAGGATCTAATCTGTGTTGTCTTTAAACTCACTCATTTTTTCTCCTAGATAGCCCTAACTCGGGACTTCTCTTTGGTGAAGATGGTAGAACACTTACCAGGAATTTTGGAAGCGATCTAGAGGTTTGCCTTTGCATTTAGAGGCCAGTCGATCGAGGTAACTCTTGTTTCCTTTAGTTTTTTTATATCTCCTCATTCCCTCTTGATGAATCCTTAGATCTATGCCCAAGGTGGGTAGATCTAAGTTTGTAAATTACTTTTAAGTCGGGTTTTGGTTTTTTCTGGTACTAGGGGAAGGAATCTAAGGAGTTTTCAGAGATTAGTTGACTCGGTGTTGTTGGTGTTCTTCGTCTGTTGGTTGGTTTCGCCTAATTTTTTGAGGTAGGTGGCTTCACTATAGACTCCTCTTGTTATAATTGATTTAATTAGTTTCAAATTGGTTTGTTTTAATGAAATTGACTGTGCAAAGCATAGAATAAATCTTCTTTAGTGATGATTTATGGTTTTGATAAAATTGTGAAATCTTGGTATATTGTTGTGCCAAGTTATTTGGATTCTTGAATTTAAGATATTGATTTTAAATTATGAATTTGGTGGAATGGTAAATGTTTTGATGAAATATGGGTTTTCAATAAAAAGGCGTGTTTTATTGAAATGGTTTGTAATGGAAATGGATTGATGAAATTGGTTCATTATTTGGTTTTCAATAAAAGCATGGTTTTATTGAAATGGTTTGAATTGGTTAAACACACTTGGCTTTGATGGAAATGGTTTTCAATAAAAGGAGTTTTATTTAATGGATGATTTTGGAATGATTGTTTTGAATTTGTGGTGTGTGTTCATGTTGCATATTCGTGGCTTAGTTGAAATAGGACCTTGTGCTTGGCGCCAAATGTTTTATGGCACATGGGACTTTTAAGTACGAGGCTTGGTTGAAATATGACCTTGTTCTCGGTGCCAAAATTGTAATGGAACATGGGAAACAATTACCCTGTGATGACTTGGTAGATCAACAAGACACCGCTCATGAGTATGGAACTGTCATAATGAAGCACGCATGGTTGATTTCACGTGTTGTTAAATGGTTGGGTATGTCAAAATGGGATGTTTGTGAAATGCTTCAAAAGCATGTTTGGTTATTTTTCTGGAAAAATAACTTGTTGAAAAATTGATTTCACTTGAACTTGGATGCTTTTGAGTATGAATGGTTTTGGAAACTTGTTTTTATTTATTTATAAACTGCTTTTGAGAAAATGTTTTATATGAAATTTTTTTATATAAATGTGGCTAACTCTTCTATCCTAGTGGAATGAGTAAGTAATTCATTGGGGAAAACCTACTGAGTTTTATACTCACCCATGCTTTGGCACTTTGGTGATTTTTCAGTTATCGTATTCTGAGCCACTGGTAAAGGTAAGACATCTCATTACTAGAGGTTTGTGGTGATGCTTGGGAGATGTGGTGGTGCTTGGAGCATGGAGCTCGGTGTGGAACCATGGAGTGTGTCTTGGTATGTTTTGGTCTTTTTTTTGTCTTCCGCATGGTGCTCTCATATTGTGTTGGTTGTTATGGTTTGTGGAATAGTTTAGTTATCTTTTGGTAATTCATGAGTTGTTTGTTTCATTAACATGCATCACATAGTGGTTGTTAGTGACCTTTTTGGTTGGTTTATTTCTTAAAGGGTAAATTGTCCCCCACTTGTACTTGAAACCTTTCGGCATTTATTTCCAGCATTTTTCACCTTGGGTATGTCGCTTAAGGCCTAGTAATGTCTCATTGTACTCTCAAGCCAATGAGAATTGGTGGGTCATTACAAATGGTATCAGCTTCTTCGGTCCTTGCCTAAAAAGAAGTCATTGATGTTCTTGGTCTTGGAGTTGAGATTTATTCTTGTCTATTCCTTGGGTAAAAATCTTAGACAGGAGTAGGATTGTTCGAACTTGAAATGTATAGCATAAAAAGACGTAGCTAACCCATTTATGTTGAACTTCAAGTTACCTGTGTGTTGGGTACATAAGTGTTTTGGATACACTTCTAGAATGTTGGAAATATCATTGTCATGGGTTTGGACAATGAGAGGAGCATGACAAGCATTGTAGAGGAATAAATTACCTCTTGGATTGTATATCTCATTGTGAGGAATGAGTATGGATTTCTTGAAAAGTGTGAATTTTCGAAAAAAAAATGCAAAAATTATTTCCAAGAAAAAGATTTTGAAAACATGGTATTTGGTGTATTTTCAAAATGGGTTGATTTTCAAAAACTATGTTGAATGTTTTGAAAAATGGTTGAACATGGAAATAGGTTGTTTTGAGAACAATGTTGTGGTATATAATGTGATATAATTTGAAATTCCAAGCCATCAGTTTCTAGAGAGTGAGATTGATGGAGTTTGTTGTTGGTTTAGAAAATGGCACCCGGTAGGCATCATCGGAACCAAACCGAAGTGGATGTAGAGAATCTGGTTTCACCTGAACCATGAATGGGAGAGTCAGGAGAACTTGGAATTAGTTTTGGGATAAAAATGGCAGTCGAACGGGTGGTACACGATTTTTCTAACTGTGTGGCCAAATCATGCGAGAAGTGTGGTAGAGGCAGTAGCAAATGCATGGTTAGCGCACAGTTTTTTAAACCGTGCGAACTAACCGTGCAGTCACTTAAACGAGACCCTATAAAAGTGGATCTCACGCATTTATGCCTCTAAGTGGATCATTTTTTCTTCTAATCAGCCCTAACTCAAGATTCTGGTTCTCCTAAGGTCAAATAGGGTTCTCCCATCGTTCCAGAGGCGATCTGAAGGATTCTCTTGACAAATCGAAGCCAGATTGTTGAGGTATGTGATTGTTCTTGTTTGGTTTCTTAGATCTACTTAGATCTAATTCTCCTCTTTTCTCAGTTTCTTAGATCTACTCCCATTATGGGTAGATCTAAGTGTGTCGATGCCAAATATGATAGGATTTGGTCTTGTTTGTGTTAGGAGAAGAGATATAAGGAGCATCATTGGTGAATCGGCCCGGTTTTCTTGTGCGTTATCCGTTTGCTAGGGTTTTCGTCAAAACCTTTGAGGTTGAAGGTTTCTCTCTCAACTCCACTTGTTATAATTTATTGTATTAGTTTCAAATTGGGTTATTTTAATGAAATTGACTATGAAAAGCATGGAGTAAATCTTCTTTAGTGATGATTTATGGTTTTGATGGAATTGTGAAATCATGGTGGATTGTGTGCAAAGTGATTTGGCTTATTGAATTTAAAATATTGATTTTTAAATTATGGATTTTTGTGATTGGTTGGGTATTGAGATGGTTTGATGAAATTGGTTCATTCTTTGGTTTTCAATAAAAGTACAATTTTATTTAAATGGTTTGAATTAGTTGAACACACTTGGTTTTGATGGAAATGGTTTTCAGTAAAAGTTGTTTTATTGAAAGGATGGTTTTCGGATAATTGTTGCAAATGTGTGGTGTGTGTTCATATTTCATGCTGGACAGATAAGGGTTTAGAGTATCCCCCATCAATGTTGGGATGGATAAGGGTTAGGGCTCTCCCCCGTCAAACATTCATATTGCATTCGAGACGGATAAGGGTTAGGGGTCCCCCCATCAGTGTTGGGATAGATAAGGGTTAGGGCCCTCCCCCATCAAGTATTTAGGTTCATTTTGGTTGGATAAGGGTAAAAAGTCTCCCCCATCATGGTTGGGATGGATAAGGGTTAGGGATTATCCCTTCTTTTAGGTAGCATTCATGGTTGGTTACATGGGATTGTGAAATGGTTGGGTATGCCAAAAATGGATTTTGTGAAATTGTTCTAAAGTAGGATTGGTCATTTTTCTAGAAAAATAACTTGTTGGAAAATTGGTTTCAATTTCTCTTGGATTCTTTTAGTTACAAATGGTTTTGGAAACTTGTTTATATTTAGTTATAAACTGATTTTGAGAAAATGTTTTATATAAACTATTTTTATATAATTGTTGCTAACTCTTATATCCTAGTGGCGTGACTAGGAAAGTCATCGAGGAAAACCTATTGAGTTTTATACTCACCCCTTCTTTGGCACGTTGGTGCTTTTGTATATGTCGTATTCCGGGACACCGGTAAAGGTAAGGTATCTCATTACTAATGGTTCATGGTGATGATTGGAAAATGTGGTGGTGCTATGTGCATGGAGCTCGGTGTGGAGTCGTGGAGTGTGTCTTGGCTTGTGTTGGGTCTTTTTTTAGTCTTACACTTGGTACTCTGATTTTGTGTTGGTTATATAGTTATTTGTGGAACGGTTTAGTTCTCTTTTGGTAATACATGAGTTGGTTGTTTCTTTTGTTCATGCATCATATAGTGAATGTTTGGTTATGGTTGGTTTATGGGTTTATTTCTTAAAGGTTAAATCATCCCCCAAATTATGTTGAAACCCTTCGGCATTTATTGCTAGCCTTTGGCGTCTTGGGGGTGTCACTTAAGTCCTAGTAATGACACGTTGTACTCTCAAGTCAATGAGAATTTTCGGTTCATTACAAATGGTATCAGCTTGTTCGGTCCTTGCCTAACAAGTAGTCATCAGTGTTCTTGGTCTTAGAGTTGAAATTCATTCTTGTCTATTCTTTGGGAAATCTTAGATAGGAATAGGATTGTCGGAACTTAAAATTTATAACATAAAAGGATATAGCTAACTCGTTTATGTTGAACTTCAAGTTACCAGGGTGTTGGGTACATAAGTGTTTGGGATACACTTCTAGAATGTTGGAAATCTCATTCTCATGGGTTTAGCCAATGAGAGAAGCATGACATGCACTGTAGAGGAATGACTTCCCACAAGGATTTCATATCTCATTTTGAGGAATGAGTATGGATTTTGTGAAAGGTGTGAATTTTTAAAAAATGATGAAATTGTTTTCAAGTGAAAGATTTTGAAAACAGGGTAGTTTGTGTATTTTGAAAATGGGTTGATTTTCAAAAAGCATGCTGAATGTTTTCAAAAATGGTTGAACATGGAAAAAGGTTATTTTTGGAAAAACAATGTTGTGATAGATGATGCAATTGAATTTTAATGCTAAGCCATCAGTTGCTAGAGAGTTAGATTGACGGGGTTTGTTGTTGATTTAGAAAATGGCACATGGTAGGCGTTGTCGGAACCAACCCGAAGAGGCTGCGGAAAATGTGATTGCACATGAACCACGTGTGAACCAAGTGCTGGTTCAGAGTATTGTCCAAGGCTTTCATGCTGTGGATATCGGGACCCAGAGGAATGAACCAAAGCATGTGGATCATACCATCCAGTTCATGAAGTAGAATCCATCGAACTTTTGGGGTGATGTTGAACCTGAAAAGGCGGAGGTGTGGTTAAGTAGGATGAATCATATCTTAAATTTCATCGGCACACCATCAGAGCTGAAGGTCAAGTTGGTGACTTATATTCTCGAGGATCTTTCTCGTCAATGGGGGGACTTAGCGGTGCAGCATAAATTTGATGAAGGCCTTACATGGAAGTATTTTGAAGAATTTTTCAACAAACAATTCTATTCTCACATGTTCAAGATCCAAAAAATGAAAGAATCTTCAGCCTGAAACAAGAGAGTCTCTCTGTCTCAGAGTATACGGCTAAATTCATGAATTTAGTTCGTTTTTCACCATAGGTTGCGGCAAGTGCATCATTGAAGGCACACATATTTGAATCGAAGCTAAGGCAGGAGATTTTATTGAAGATTTCGGTGCTCTGTATTATAGATTATACAGAGATAGTGAATAGAGTGACTATTGTAGAAGGTGGTATCTTAGGATCAATGGGAGGATGCTTTTTGATACCTATGGGAAACGGTGGGAACTAAACCGTGGGGAACCAGAGGAAAAGGGACACCTATTTCCATGGTGCAACTGGAAATCAGAACTAGACAGCGGGATCAGTGAACCTTCCTCCACGACCCCAGAGTAATGCAGGTTTTTTTCAATGTGGTTCGTTTGACCAAAAAAAGAGAGATTGTACAGCGCAACCTAGATCATGTCACAATTTCAAGAAGACGAGGTATCTACAATGCTATAGTAGAAATGCTCCGAGTTCGGGTACACGTGACACATCTCAAGTGTCGCAAACATCGTATTCTTCGACAGGATGAGGACAGTAGAATCAGTCTTGTCAGCATAATAGAGCTAGCCATAGTGATTCTCAAAATACCATGAATCCTCAACCATGGAAATCTCAGCAAGGCAATAAGGAAACATGTGCACTGACAAAGCAATTTTATGGAGATGATAATATGATGGTCGATGATTCGGCTGGACCATCTACGGTGAGAGGTAAAATTCTTTTGAATTATACCCTTGTGAAAGTGTACTTTGATTCTTGTGAATCATATTCCTTCATTTCTTCTTGTTTTGTTGATCTTCTATGTTTAAAACTGGAAATGATGCCTTATGTTTTGAAAGTAAAAACACCTCTTAGTGAAAGAGACTGTCGAGCCTTCTTGGGTAGAGCATGTAGTATTGTTGTGGGTGGGGTTGAGATAACCTGGAATTTCTCAGTGCTTGAGATATATGGGTATGATGTAATCCTAGGAATAAATTGGATGGTGGCGTTTAAGGCCCACATCAACTGTAATCCACAGACAGTGGATTTTACGACACATGATGGCGTTAGACATCTCTTAAGAGGAGAGAGGCATGAAAGGCATGGTGCAATGGGTTTGTTGGAACCAGTAGTGGGCACGTCGTCATATTAGTTGACAGTGTTGTCATTGAAATTGGTAGAGGGTTTTGAACAGAGTGTTCTTCTGGTTGTGGTGGATCAGTTCATGGATCTTTTTTTTCTAATGATTTCTCTGGGTTACCTCCCATAAGAGAAGTGGAGTTATAATTGATCTCCTTTCGGGGACCAGTCCTATCTCACATCTGTCTTATCGGATGGAACCTACTAAATTGCCGGAATTAAATGTATAGTTGGAAGAGTTAGAAAACAAAGGGTTTATCCGGCCTAGCACATCTATGTGGGCAGCGCTGGTGTTGTTTGTGAAAAAGGTGAATGGTACTTTGAAGCTCTGTGTTGATTATTTTAGACTTAACCAAGTTACAATAAAGAGAAGATATCCACTTCCATGAATTGATGATTTGTTCGACCAGTTGAGGGAAGCCCAGTGCTTCTCCAAGATCGACTTGAGGTCGGGATACCATCAATTGCGAGTGAGGAAGGAAGATATTCCTAAAACAACTTTTAGAAGTAAATATGGCTATTATGAATATGTGGTTATGCTCTTTGGTCTAACGCATGCACCAGTGGTTTTCATGGTATTGATGAATCGGATATTTTAGAGATATCTGGATTCATTTGCGGTGGTTTCTGATTCTGAGTGTGTGACTATGAGGTCGATACTCAGTGGTGGGGAGACCATTGAGGGTTCACAATTGAATGGAGGTTCAGTTTTCTGTTTTAGAGATCGGATGGTTGTACTAATGGTTTTTCAAGAACAACTCCTCTATGCTTATCACCAATCAAGATGGGTTGTACCCCCAGGTACACAGAATATGTATAAGGCGTTGAAGGCACAATTTTGGTAGAGTGGCATGAAAAGGAAAGTGGTCGAGTTCATCTCGTGGTGCTTAACTTGTCGGCATGTTAAAGAAGAGCATCAGAGACCAGCTGGTATGTTACAATATTCACCTATCCCAGTGTGGAAATATGATCAGATAGTAATGGATTTTGTTACAGGTCTTCCAATAATGGTCCGGAAACATGATTCCATTTGGGTGATAGAGGATCGTCTAACCAAGTCGGCTCATTTGATCCTCATTCTTGAAACTCATACGGTGGAATATATTTCAAAAATCTATATTCGAGAAGTGGTAAAGAGGCATGGTGTACCAGTTTCTATAGTCTCAGATAGAGATCTAAGGTTCACATCTCATTTTTGGAAATAATTACAGCAAGCCCTTGGGACTTTGTTGTCTATGAGCACGACGTATCATCCTCAGACGGATGGCCAATCCGAGCAGATGATACAAATGTTGGAAGACATGTTTCAGGCTTGTGTTATGGATTTTGGTGGCTCATGGGAAGATCATATACCCTTAGTGGAGTTCTCATACAATAACAGCTATCAAGCCTCGATACGCATGGCTCCGTTTGAAGCATTATATGGGCGTCCTTTTCGTTCTCCACTATGATGGGTGGAAATGTGTGAAACTTCACTAGTCGAGCCAATCCTGGTACAAGAGTCAACATAGAAGATTCAATTTATTAGAAAGAGGATAGATATGGCTTAGAGTCGTCAAAAATATTATGCAGATCATCGCTGAGGACCGTTGTCGTTCTTTGGGGGTGATCATGTCTTCATGAGGATCTCTCCAAGACTTGGACATCGTCATTTTGGAAAGAAGGTCAAGTTATCACCAAGTTAAATTGGCCCTTTGGAGATACTGGAATTGGTTGGGGAGGTGGAATATCGGTTGTCATTACCACCACGATTCAGTTTGGTGCATAATGTATTTCATGTATCTCAGTTGAAAAAGTATCTGCCTGATCCTGACAATGTGATCAGATAGGATCACGTTGACCAAGAGCTGGATTCTTCGTTGATACATATCCCGGTATTGATTTTGGATAGGTAGTAGAAAGCCTTGAGTGGAAAAAGCATCGGTCTAGTTAGGGTTTTATGGCTGCATGGTCAGATTCAGGAAGAGACTTGGGAACGCGAGAAAAAAATGAAAGAGCAGTGGCCAAAACTCTTTTAGGTAAGCGATGGTTTTCTACTTTCTGGGGACGGAAAGGCCAATGGTGGGGAGAATGTATTACCCCTGGTTTCTGGTATGTAACCCTTTCTTGATGCTTTTAATGGTTAAAAATTTAAGGGTGACGAGTGGGAGAGTCGGGAGAACATTGAATTAGTTTTGGGAAAAAAGGGATGTTGCACAGGCAGCTCAGGGTTTGTCTAACCGTGCGGCAAAATCATGTGAGAAGGGTGGTAGAGGCAGTAGCTAACGCATGGTTGGCACACGGTTTGTCAAATCGTGCGAACTAACCAGGAAACCACTTAAACGAGACCCTAGAAAAGTGGATCTCACGTGTTTTTTCCTCTAAGTAGCTCATTTTTTCTTCTAATCGGCCCTAACATGGGATTTTGGTTCTTCTATGGTCAAAGAGGGTTCTCCCATTGTTCCAGAGCAAATCTGAGGGCTTCTCTTGATGAATTAAAGCCGGATTCTTAAGGTATGTGATCGTTCTTGTTCAGTTTCATAGATCTACTTAGATCTACTTCTCATCTTCTCTTGGTTTCTTATATCTATGCCCTTTATGGGTAGATATAAGTGTGTGGATGACAAATATGACAATATACGGTCTTGGTTGTGTTAGTAGAAAAGATATAAGGAGGATCCTTGGTGATTCATCCAAGTTTTTGTGTGTGTTCTCTGTTTGTTAGGGTTTTCATCAAAACCATTGAGGTAGGAATCTTCTCTCTCGACTCCTCTTGTTATAATTGATTGGCATAGTTTCAAATTGGGTTATTTTAATGAAATTGATTGTGAAAATAATGGAGTAAATCTTCTTTAGTGATGATATATGGTTTTGAGGGAATAGTGAAATCGTGGTGGATTGTGTGAAAAGTGATTTGGCTTCTTGAATTTAAAATGTTGATTTTTAAATTATGGATTTACGGGAATGGTTGGGTATTGAAATGGTTTGATGAAATTGGTTCATTCTTTGGTTTTTAATAAAAGTATGGTTTTATTGAAACGGTTTGAATTGGTTGAACACACTTGGTTTTGATGGAAATGGTTTTTAATAAAAGGTGTTTTATTGAAATGATCGTTTTGGCATGATTGTTGCGAATGTGTGGTGTGTGTTCATATTTCATGAAGGACAGATAAGGGTTATTATTCTCCCCCATCAGCGTTGGGATGGATAAGGTTTAGGACCCTCCCCCATCCAACATTCATATTGCATTCAGGATGAATAAGGTTTAGGGGTTTCCCCCATCAGTATTGGGATGGATAAGGGTTATGGCTCTCCCCCATCAAGTATTCATGTTCATTTTGGTTGGATAAGGGTAAGAAGTCTCCCCCATCATGGTTGGGATGGATATGGGTTAGGGATTCTCCCCTCTTCCAGGTAGCATGCATGGTTGGTTTCATGGGATTGTGAAATGGTTGGGTATGCCAAAAAGGGATTTTGTGAAATGGTTCTAAATCTGGATTGGTTATTTTTCTGGAAAAATAACTTGTTGAAAAATTGGTTTCAAGTTCTCTTGTATGCTTTTGGTTACGAATGGTTTTGGAAACCTGTTTATATTTAGTTATAAACTGCTTTTGAGAAGAAAAAAAAATTATATAAACTATTTTCATATAATTGTTGTTAACTCTTCTATCCTAGTGGAATGAGTAGGGAAGTAATCGGGGAAAATCTACTGAGTTTTATACTCACCCCTACTTTGGCATGTTGGTGTTTTGCAGATGTCGTATTCTGGGACACATGTAAAGGTAAGGCATCTCATTACTAATGGTTCGTGGTGATGCTTATAATATTTGGTGGTTCTTGGTGCATGGAGCTTGGTGCGGAGCCGTGGAGTGTGTCTTGGCTTGTGTGGGGTCTTGGTTTATTCTTCCGCTTTGTACTCTGATTTTGTGTTGGTTATGTAGTGATTTTTGGAATGGTGTACTTCTCTTTTGGTAATGCATGAGTTGGTTGTTTCTTTTGTTCATGCATCATATAGTGAATGTTTGGTTATGGTTGGTTTATTGGTTTATTTTTTAAAGGGTAAATTGTCCCCCAACTTATGCTGAAACACTTTGTCATTTATTTCCAACCTTTAGCATCTTACGGATGTCACTTAAGGCCTATTAATGACACGTTGTACTCTCAAGCGAATGAGAAAATCATGACATGCATTGTAGAGGAATGACTTCCCACTAGGATTTCATATCTCATTTTGAGGGATGAGTAAGGATTTTGTGCAAAGGTGTAATGGCACCTGGGAAAGGTGTAATGGAACTTGGGAAACAATTACCTTGTGATGACTTGGTAGATTGACAAGAAACTGCTCATGAGTATGGAACTATCATAACAAAGCATGCATGGTTTATTTTAAGGGTTTGGAAATGGTTGGGTATGTCAAAACAGGATGTTTGGGAAATGGTTCGAAATCTTGTTTGGTTATTTTTCTGGAAAAATAACTTATTGGAAAATTGATTTCACTTGAACTTGTATGCTTTTGAGTATGAATGGTTTTGGAAACTTTTTTATATTTAGTTTTAAACTTTTTTTGAGAAAATTTTTTATATAAACTGTTTTTATATAAATGTGGCTAACTCTTCTTTCCTAGTGGCGTGAGTAGGGAAGTAATTAGGGAAAACCTACTGAGTTTTATATTCACCCATACATTGGCACTTTGGTGCTTTGTAGATACTGGATTCCGAGACACAGGTAAAGGTAAGGCATCTCATTACTAGTGGTTCGTGGTGATTCTTGGGAGATGTGGTGGTGCTTGGATCATAGAGCTCAGTGTGGAACCGTGGAGCGTGTCTTGGTCTTTTTTGGTCTGTTGTTAGTCTTCCACATGGTGCTCTGATATTGTGTTGTTTGTTTTGGTTTTTGGAATAGTGTAGTTCTCTTTTTGTAATGCATGAGTTGGTTGTTTCATTAACATGCATCATATAGTGGTTGTTAGTGATGTTTTTGGTTGGTTTATTTCTTAAAGGGTAAATCATCCCTCACTTGTACTTGAAACCCTTCGGCATTTATTTCCAGCCTTTGGTGCCTTGGGGATGTTGCTTAAGGCCTAGTAATGACTCATTGTAATCTCAAGCCAATGAGAATTGGCGGGTCATTACAGATTCTAAGTCTATGAATTTGTGAAGGTGATTCATGAAGGTCATTCTTGTAAAAATGTTCTTGAATAAAAAAATTTTGTGAATGCTATAGAAGTAAACCAAACTTTGTAAGTATCATGAAAGTACTAAATTTCTTGAAATCTATAAAAATAAGACCAAAATTTGTGAGATTCGTGAAGGCCATGTGAGATTGGTAAAAGTGTTAGAGCTTCATGAAAGGATGATTCTTCATGAAGTTTGGTTGGGATTTTCAAAAGTGGTTAACATTTACAATGTTGTGGGGTTCGCAAAGGCATTATATACTTGTGAACAATTGAGATGTCTCGTGAAGGCTGTGAGATTCTCAAAATCTGTGAGCATTGAAAAAGTGTTCAAAAAGGATTTCATAGTAAATCCATAGTAATGTCGTGTGCATCAGGTGGATGAAAGTTGAACATCAACAAATCATGTTTCTAAAACAGAGGATGTATTAATTATCACTAAGTAAGGGACATACATTTCCATAAACTATGTTCAAATCCTTTCTTGATAAGTGAGAAAAGGATGAAGAGAAAGGTGATTCTTTCTACTGGAAATGATCTATAAAATTAAATATTGAGAGAGTGGCCCTTGGGAAGAAGTGATTTTTCCATAAACATTATAAAGGAAGTCAACATAGGAATAAAAGTTATCTAGCTTGAACCTTGTATTTTGGAAGGGATCCACAGTGGTTTCAGTACGTCAGCACATCACCATTATATTCTCCTTGGGCACAACCCAGTGTGGGTGAACCAAATAAAATCAAAATGTATCATACATGATTTCATTTAAATTCATATATTTCTGTAGGAAATGGGGAGAAAACAGTTTTGTTTAATGATTAAACAAGATCCAAACCAAATTTGTTTTAATCTGTTGTAAGCTGATTCACCCCTCCTAAGGATATTATATGTGGTAGGGATAACAATTGGAATCATATCCAAAAGATAGTTTTTTATTTATATTTAAATGTTTTTAAAAGAGTATTCCAATCATAATGTGATTCCAATCTCAATTTAAATAATTTCCAGTTATGGATGAATCAATGGCATCACTACTTCCAATATTTATAAATGTATTTCTTTACAGTAGTGATGCATTGTATTTTGTCCAATGATGATAGTGGTTCGTTATCAGAATTTGAATGAACATAATTTTATAATGATTCAAATGGAATCAATACTTCTTCGGGATCCTTATTCAATGAAATATTTATAATGGTGTTGTCATGTAAGTCATCACATGTTATGTGGGAAAAGTTTTTAAATATTTATGAGGAAGAAAAGTTGGAGGTTCTATAGAACAATTATGAAGATCTAACAATACAACCAAACTTGTTAATATATTAATTCCTTGATAAAGTGAATTTTGATATGCAAAACATGCATGGCCTCATAGATATTATTGAAGATATATAGATTTTCAAGTTCATTTTGATAATACTTCCAAATTATTTCAACATAAAAGTTACTATAATGGAATACAAGGATCCAAATGAGCTAAAATTTGATATCTTGCATAGTAATATTGTTTAATATCAGATTTTCAATGATGATAATGAGTATAAATGGAAATGGAAGTCCAAATAAGTGGAATTAAAGTCAAAAAATAATCTTACCATTGAAGATGGTCAAGAATATGATGCGATAGATTAGGTGATTTCATTATTTTCCACAAATATCCAAAGAGGAAAATATATGATCAAATAGAAACAAACACATGCATTATTTTTATATGTAAAGGTTGGAAATCATTCTATAAGGATTATTATGAGGTTTCAATAATATTCTAAGGATGATGTTGAAATTTCTATGAAAAATTCTTCCAGTTATATGGAAGGTACGAAATATTTTAAGAGAAATTTCTTTAGAAAGAAAAATCTTCTTTCATAAGAAATTGACAGTTTAGAAGAATATAAGGTTGAATAGATGGAGAAATAGAAATATCATGGAGAACATAATATAGTGTAAGATTAAGATAGGTCCCTAAAAAGAGAAGCAAGTGAAAATTATGAATAACAAGTCAAAGGAATATTTTATAGGTGAGCTTAATTAGAAGCCTCTATTGAGGAGATAGATGATTGGAGAAAAAGAAAGAAGAAAGAGTTGTTTGTGATGTAAAACCATATATATAGTAGTACTAAAAAGATAAGTCTAATATAGATGAATAAATTAAAAATCATAATTCTTCAATACAAGAGAACTCAAAAACAGTTGGTGAGTACAAGTTCTAAACTGAAGAACATGAAATGGTGATCGAAGGATTGAATAATATAGAGAAATATCAATAAAAAATAAACAAAAATCATGAGGATGAGGTTATCATCCAATGAAGGAAAGTGAATGATCATTAGAAACTATTTACTCTTTAAAATTAGAAAGAAAATGTAATATAAAATAGAAAAGTATAGTATAATGTTCTAGTGAAACAGACAATGAAATGTCATGAAAAGAAAATGATAGATCTGAATGATACAGATGGAATAAGTATTGATAATAAACTGAAACTATTAATTGTTGAATTCATACCACAATAACATTCTATGAGATTAAATATTGATTTAATTATGAATAAAATCTAGAGGATTCATAGAACCCAAGGGAAAACCAATATTGTAGTAGTGACACATAAGAATGAACCCAGTATTAAATGTTATTTTTGTGGGAAATGGAACAATGGAAAATGTATATTCAATATCCAAAGGTATCATAGGGAACAAGACCAACAGATTCATCCATACAGAGCTGAATATTATAGGATATCATTTTATGGTCACTTTTTTGGGTGTGAAGGATTCGAAGACATGAAAATATTTTTCTCATCAACAAAATAGTAAAATGTGTTGAAGTAGAATAAATTTGATCATAAGTAGCAGATCATTATTTCATTAAATGAGTGGAAAATGAAAAATAGATTATCATATCTTCTAGATGAAGTTGGTCCATCATACTCTGAAGAATATCAAGATTATTAATACATACCAAGTATAATATCAAAAACATGGATCAGAAAAAAAAATTGAGCAGGATGTGGTTATAGAAATTTCCCTTAAAGCACTAGATTATTCTTGTGTGTGTGTCCTTAATATTGGATGTTCATCCCATATGATAGGTAATAATGATCTAGTTAAAATCAAAAAATATGGTAAGTAAAGTGTTATAAAATTTCCAAATGACGAAGGCCTAAAGAATATTGGCTTGTGAAAATAAAAATTTGGGTGTAATGATATGATATGTGTTGATATTTTAGTTATTGAAGGTCTCTGCCACAACATGCTCAATTTTAGTAAACTATGTGACTCAATGAATTTCATAATATTTACTGAGAATATGTGTCTCATCAATGAAATAGATAGTCTGGTTGTTCTATAGGGAAAATAAAAAAAGGAAATATCTAACTTGTAGGTGGAGAAAAAGATATGTTCCTTTTATCCATATAGAAAGAAAATAGGTTGTGGCATAAAAAAATTTTCCATCTATTCTAACCATCCCTAAAAGATTTATTCAAATGTGATGCAACTTAAGATCTACCTAACATATCCCATGATCGGACTCATATATGTGATTCATGTCAATAATGGAAGATTATAAAGAAGATGTATAAGGAAAAATAATTGAATTCAACCAAAATTCTTGAATTGGTGCACCAAGATGTATGTAGACCTATCTCTCCATGATCCATTGACAGAAAAAGGTATTATTTTCTTTTCATTGATGAATTCTACATGATAGAATGTGTATTTTTCGTTTACCACAATTCTAATGTGTTCAGTTTCATAAAACAATATCATAGGGAATCTAAAAGGATTCTTGGACAAAAAATTATAAAATTTAATTCTGATAATGGTAAAAAATTCAAAAATAGCTAGTTGTAAAATTATCTTGATAAAAATGGGATAATGAATCATGTTTCGGCTGTATGTACTCTTCAAAAAAATATAGTGGTTGAGAGGAGAAATCATATCATAAACAATTGGGTGAGAATAATTATTATTAAAAATGGCCTACCAGATAAATTTTGGAAGGAATCAGTTTTGACATTGGTCTATATATCTAGAAGGGATCTGCTATGTATGGAGGATGAAATACTTCATAAGAGATGTGGTATGGGAAGAAACCAACATTGAAATACTCTCAAATATTTGGAAGTAAATTTTTTATTATAAATAAAAATAAAAACATGAAATTTGAATCATATGTAGATGAGGGGATATCTCATGGTTATTCAGAAAAAAGAAAAGAATATAAATGTTTCAACAAGAGGATTGTAAAGTTTGTTGAAATCCATAATGTTACTATAGTAGAAAATGAACAGAATCTTCAGCAACATAATAACCCTTTTTCTAATAAAATTGATGAGGAGGTAAGCACCTCAGGGGGATATGAAGTTTAAAATTATTCCCCATAATAATATACTAATTATGAGCAGGAGGAGGTATAATTTATATATATATATAATCTAAAGAGTTGAGATGAAATTTAAAGACCGAACAACATTAGTGATTAGGCAGCTCCAGTTCGAACGTGAAGAATGAATTCTTTGTTATTGGAATACTTCCTATATATAGTCGATCCAATATATTTTGAGAAAGAAGATAGAGATGATAATTGGGTTCATGCTATGAAACAAGAGCTTTAACAAATTAAGATGAATCTGACTTCAAGGGTTGTTTTCAGACTAATAGATAAAAATTTCATTGGTGCCAAATGAGTCTTTCACAACAATATGAATGAATATGGAACAATTCTTAAAAAAAAGTAAAATTAGTTTGTAAAGGGTACTCATAGGTAAAGGGTATTGATGTTGATGAAAAAATTTCACTTGTTGTGAGGCTAGAGACAATCAAATTATTCTTGGCCATAGTAGTGAAAATAAGGTTCAATGTTTTCCAGATGGATGTAAAGCCATCATTTCTGAATGGGGTTCTAGAATAATATTTTTATATTGAAAATACAAAATTTTTTCTCATTAATTAAGATGAGGACATAGTTTTTTTGATAAATAATTCACTATATGGGTTGAAAAGACAATGAATATAATCATATTCAAGACTAGACCAGTTTCTGATAAATCTTGGATTTCAGTGTGGTAGAGTTGATTAAAACATAAATTCCAAAAATGAATATAATAAAATTTTAATGGTTTTGGAATATTTTCATGACAAAATATTTTGTGGATCAGATGAAATAGTGAAAATAGGACATGTAATTCATGAAAAGTGAATTCTAAATGTCAATGATTAGTGAACTGACATTTTTCATTAGTTTGCAGGTGACACAAAGAGATAATGAAACATTAATTTGTAAATATAAATATGAAAATGATGTATTGAGAATATTTTCAAGTGATAATTCAAAGGAGATGAATATTCTAGTGTCTATCCATATGAAATGAGCATGGGTTGATGAAGGAAATTCTGTTAATGTCACAAAATAAATACAAAACACAAGAATTCTATTGTACCTAATATCCACAAGACCTCTTATTTTTTCCACATTCCATATATCAAGATATTAATAAATTCCCAAATAAACCCAGTTTTTCTAGTGAAAAATAATACATTATAATATCATGGTCATGATGGATATTTTTTTCCTATATGTTGAAAAATACCATCAATAGTTATTGGGCTATATAGACACATATTGGGCTAGATCAACGGATGATATAAATTCATCTTCAGGTGGTGAATTCAATCTTGTGGGATTGTGAATTTATTTATTAAGCGTGAAATAATATTTTATTTCATTGTGCACTAAAAAGTATTAATATATAGTGGCTACCCAATCATTCACACAATTATCATGGATGAAGCAGCAGCTTGATGATATGGGAATTGAAGTTGAGTCTCTCATCAAAATTTATTTCGATAATTCAAGTGGTATAAATCATAAAAAAATCATTTCCATCACTCTAGGACAATGAAAACATAAATAAATTATCATAATATCAAGTATAAGGTGGATCATGGGCATTTTAAGTCAGATTATATGCCTGTTGAACTAAATGATGATGCCATTCTTATGAATAACTTACCTAATGAAGCATTTGAGAATCATCAATTGTCTCTTAGAGTTCAGTCAACTCACCACTCTTGAAAATGTGTATATTTGGTACCCTCTATCCCTGAAGTATGGTGTGTTTTATATATTATACTTATCTATTTTCTTTACCCTATGGTAGACCACAAAGTAGTTCACTTTTAGTTCATTGAAAGAGGGAGAGAACATGTGGATATAAAAGGTGATAAAATGACTTAATCATGAAAGGGGAGAAGTTGAATGGCATAGAAGCGAATAAAGGGAATGTTTAAAATAAAATGCTTCTAATGATGATCGATAAAAGTTTATATAACATGATAAATGGGGTTTGTGATGAAATAAATTAAGTGGTTTTGTAATTAACTGATTCATTGATGAAATTTTCATGATAAAATTTTTTATCATGTTGATCATGGATCATGTGGTATTAGAGTGTGTGTTGAGTAAATACATGATCGTTATCTAAATCACAAGAGGTGAATAGTGGTAGAGGATATTGGAAGCTTCAAAGATGTATCGAAATGTGATAAGTTATAAACAAACCCAAAGGGGTAGATTTTTGGGAAACAATAACTCAAGGTAACATTACAATATTTTTAGGTAGATTGTGATTGTTGAAAAATCGAGATTACATGGTAAGTTGTGGAGTTCTACAGATATTTTTGACAAGGTATGTTGAAAAATATCCAATATAGAAGAATGGATTTCTTGTAGGTGGTATAGAAAATTTCATATAAAAGGTGGCATGAATATTTGACGATATATATCCCCAACTACGAGAATCTTTTTTAATGATATATGTCCTGGGTGCTTCACAAAAACATGGAGCATAATGAACAAACTGGGAGAGCATTGCAAAAATATGATGAAATGGATTGAAGATTTTGGAGTAAGTGGAAACATTTATAATTAGGATTCTAGACCCTCCCATTAACAAATAATATCAAGAATCAATAATGATTTTAAGGCTTTGAATTCATAAAGGTGATTCATGAAGGGTTTTCATGAGAAATGGTTCATGAGGAACGAATGAACATGAAGGCTGTGAAGCCCGATTGAATTTTTAATCATCGTGAAACTACTAAAGTTCACAAAAGTCTATAAAAATCCAATAAAAATTTATAATCATCACAAACGATAAGTGAGATTCATGGGAGTATTTGAGCTTCACAAAATGAGTTTTTTCAAGAAGGTTGTTTTAGCTCTATGAAATAGGTGAGCATAATGAAAGTTATGGGGTTCACAAAGGCATTATATTCTTATGAAGAATTGGTCAGTTTCATTAAGTTTGTGAGCCTCACAAGATAGTGATCATCATGAAACTATTCAAAAACGATTTCTCTATAAATCTATAGTAAATTGGTATTCATCATGTGGATCCAATTTAAACTTCTAAGGAGTATATATAAAAAATTTATTATGTATTCATTATCAATAATGAAGGGACCTACATGTCCATAAATTGTAATTGAATCATTTTCATAGTAGTGACAAAAGAAAGGGGAAGAAGGTGATCCTTTCCACCAGTAGTAAGCTGGAAAAGGAAAGATTGAGGGAGTGACCCTTTAGAAGCTGTGAGATATCCCTAAACATTGAAAATGAGGTGATCCTATGAAAATAAGTGCTCTAGCCTAAACCATGTATTTTGGTTGTGAGCCTTAGTGGATTTGGTACATCATCACCTCATCGTTATATGCTCATTTGACATTGCCTAGTGAGGGTGAACCAAGTAAAATCATTGTGTCTCTTGAAGGATTTAATTTATGACAACATACTTCAATTTGAAAAGGAGAGAAGAGTGTTTTGTTTAATGAAGAAACAAGATTCGACGGGGGGTTCTTTTAATCTATCATACACTAATTCACCCCCCCCCCCCCCCCGCCCTCCTAGGGTATTTAAACTAGTTGGGTTAATAGAGATGTATTCTATCTATCATAAGTTATGATAGATAGATCCCATGTTCCCCCT
Organism: Viscum album; assembly: GCA_963277665.1. NCBI lineage: Eukaryota > Viridiplantae > Streptophyta > Magnoliopsida > Santalales > Viscaceae > Viscum > Viscum album. The sequence goes on from OY728138.1 coordinate 901,934,484, forward strand.
TTTCACATGGAATATCTCACCTTATGACTTATTTATATCATGAAATACGTTATATATATATATATATTACTATTATTTTTCTTCTATATTAATTGTGCATTGATTTAAATAGGTTATTTTTTTTAAAATTATAAAAAAAGTTATTAAAATATTTTTAATTAATTATAAATGTGTTTATAAATTAGTAAAATAATAATATTTTTAATTAAATACATAATTTTTTGACACATTTATTAAATAAATATCAACATATATAAATTATCAATATTAAAAATAATTATTCAAATTATATTGAATGAGTTATAATTTAGATATAAACCATTTTTATAGAAATTATAAGTTTGATTTATAAAATTTTTATCAATTTTAAAATATGAGAAAATACAAAAGTTATAATATTTATTATTATGAATTTTTCATATTAATCAATTTCAAATTGTTAAAATAAAAGCCCTTATTTGATTAAATAATTTAAATAATATAAAAATAAGTTTTGATAATTTATTTATTCAAGGATTAAATAATATTAAACATATGATATTTGAATTATTTATAGTGTTTACATAATAGATCTGACCTGTAAGATTTTTCATTTAACGTAATATCATACATTAAAATATCTTATAATAAAAATATTTAAGAGTTATTACGAGATATATATATAAATTTATTCAATTTATTAATTATGGAATGTCCATAATGAATTGTTAAATTATAAATTTATTATAATTTATTCATCTATGAATTGTAAATATCTTATTTAAATCACATTTAAATTAATAATTTTTTTGTTAATTTAATTTACGTAATTTTTTTATTATACATAGATATTATTTTTCATTTTATAAATATATGTATACTTTTGTTCAAAGTTTTTAACAAATTTTATAAATGGTCATGAATGCATCAAAGGATTTATATATTCAATATGAATATTAGATTAGAATAATGCATACATGTAAAGGGAATAATAGGAGTTATGATAGAGAGGTTAAGTCCCCTTTGAAATAAATAGCATTTCATTCTTTCCAAAGAAAAAACTATTCAGGGTTGTGGTTATATTGTAGGGTATTTTAATGAAAAATGTGGGTTACCATGTATTATCTCATGTATAAAATTGAGAATATAGAAAATCCTAACAGTTAGGTAACAAAATCCCAATGTTCTCTTTATGTTACAAATAGTGTGAAACCCTTAGGAATGATACAAAAGTAATAGTGTTCAGTTTATCAATATGATGGATTTGACAAAGATTATTCTTCTCGACCATCCATGAGTCATATAAGATAATATTGGAATAATATCCTTCCTAAATAGATAATTGGTGAAAGAAAAACTAAATTGGACCTATTACTTAATGAAATATGGAACATGGAACACTAATGGATACAATTCCCATCTCATTATTTTTTATTGTTAATTATTTATTATTATTATTTTTTATCATATTTTTTGTGGAATAAATTTCACCGGTAAATGATATTATTCATAGAAAATTATCTCTTAAATACTTACAAGCAACTAAAATAAAAAAATCTAATTTTTTTAATGTACTAAAATTTACAAATATAGTGGAATTTGGAAAAAATATGTATTAAAAATTTCAGTAAATGTTGAATATTTAATAATGTATGAACTATTATATGTGAGGACTCTTTATATAGAGACTCTTATGTATTGAAATTTAGGCTTCATGTAAACACTTACTTATATATACTCATACATGTGAACACACTTATATATTAAATGTTTGGAAACGTTTGAACTCTTACATATTTAGAGATGATACACATACGTTTTAAAAATTAGGAAAATATTCTCAAAGATTTCATGTCATGAAGATATTTCTATTTTGATTATTAAAAGATTATAATTTGATTTTCTTAGAGGATTTAAATAATGATTTTGTGTAGAATTATTTTCTATAATCATCATTTGATAAAATGCAAAGGCAGTTTCATGAATGATAGGTAATAATATTATGTCTCTATATTTAAATTATTCTCATGGTGCTAATTAACAGGTCGTTTCAATTTCATTTATAAAATAAAGGCTAAATAAAAGATGCAGAACCACATAGAATTCTAAAATGGGTATATTATTTGATTTAAAAGTTATAAATACTAAAAAAACAAATTTTTATTTATATTATCAATCTGATATGTTGAGGAATTTATGGATAGAATAATGATTGAGGGTTCTATAATTAATTTTGAGGGATAAATATGATTTTTTATACACTATCATCCACTCACATTTACATTCACTAGTTTAATTGAATTATTCATTTAATTTCATTTTAATAATATTGTATTTTATTATTGTTTTCAAGTTGTAACATATATTACACATAATTTATATAACCCTTAAAATGTATATATTCTAGTTATACTAAGATAATAAAAAATAAATTCATAGTTTGTTCCTTATGTTAGGAAAATTTTTGTAGTTAGGATTTGCCTCCATTTGTGTAAATGGTAGGTTTCAGTGTTGTTACTCTATGAGGAAAAAAAGAAATAAGTTTGGTTGATCCTTGGCCTGATGAAATTTATTTTATAACATGTTTTAATTCTTCTATTAAATTGAATTTTTTTAGTTGATATCCAAACTATTGGTTTGAGATTGGGAAGATTAGACATTATATTATTTGGATATAAACTATTATAAATAAATTTTACTTATAATATTTTACATTTTACAAACAATCTAAATATTAATTTAATGAATTACTTAAAAATTAATTATTTTATATTTTATTCTACTGATGTTTTCATTACTGTTTAAATAACTCTAATTATTTTAGGATAGAAAATTCACCTTTGGATCCTTCCATCTCTATCTATGAAAATAATTTCAATTGAAGCCTTAACATGTAATTATATTTATACTCTATTGTTCTTCCATATATCCAATAATTGGTTTCATTATATTAGATATTTTGGATATAATTGTGGTACTAACCATGTACAGGGCTTAATATTCTAAATGAATGACAAATCTAGATAGAATTTGAAGGATCTAATGATTGTTTATTTCTATATAATATGATATTTTTCATTGAAATTTTATATATTTACTAGAATGGAAGGATGTATGCTTATCATAAGCATCTAAGAATTGAGAATTTCATATTAATGGTAAAAAATTATAAATTTCCTAAGAATGACTATGGTTACCTAAAAGGTATTTATGCTTCCAAGTATGTTCTTAATTATAAGATCATGAATATTTTGTATCTTATTATTTTATAAAATTTATTTTTTCATGAAACTACCAAAAAAATTATCAGAATACGTGAATTATTTTACAAGATACTCATTATGGCTCAGATAAGTTTATAATAATGATGATTATGATATTTCAGGCTGAGTATGAAGGTTTCAAGATGTGAAAAAATAATACTATCAATTAAATATTCTTTTGGGAACAATAATTATGGATGTATGGTAAACTTGTGAAAATATTAAATAATATTATCATGGTTGAAACATGATCTTGTAGTGGGTGTGTGGATAAGTTCATCTTGAGGGTGTAGTTTGTTTACTACCTTCTTGAAATTTTTTAATTTTGAAATATAAAACATAAAAAATGTTCTCATATCACTACTGAAGAAGTAGAATGATAAAAAAGGTGTTATTGATTGAAGGAATAACATCAAGAAATACACTCTGGATGAACTTGTTTTTTCACTCTTACAATATGATTATGATTTTAAATACATAGATAATTAATAGAAAAATAATAATTAAGGTGTTCCTTAAAAAAACAATTGTTATTTCTTATAGTTCCTCAAATGAGTATTTAGGTTTGTTGACTGATCAAAAAGAGTTGATTACTATTGTAATTAAATGTGTATAAATACTAATTAAGAATAAATAGTCTATAAGGGAATAAAAAATAAGGAAAAGGAATGAATGGATAAAAATGAAGGAAATTTATACATGAGTTTGAGTAATTCAGATATTTCCTTTTCAATGTGCAAGAAGAAAGGAGACATGAAACCTAAGTGTCTGATGTAGAAGAATCAAATAAAATATAATTAGTCTAAGAATAAAGAGAATAGTTTAGTGGCTTCCTATATGGGTTATGAAGATGAAAATTCAAATGATAAATATATATATGTTTAAATGAAACTATTAGTATTCATCTAATGAAAAAATATAGTATGGGATAATTTTCACCTTCCCACTCATGTTGTTCAAGTGATTTAGAAGAATTGGTAAAGTATCTAGGATTATGTGGTTTATGGATAGCATGGATGAGGTTAGTTATCTCAGTTATGATTTAAATTATGATTATAACCTTGATTATTGATGTAATAATTCTAGAATATAAGAGTATGAAGAATTTTTTAATGAGATAAGAAATAGTGAATTCATCCTTGGGGTGATTAGAAGAAAATGGGGAAAGAACACAAAGGTGTGATAAAAGAGAAAGATAATTTTTATATCAAAGTCTTGAATATTATAGAATAATTTGATAAGATTGATAAATAGAAACAGATAATAAATAAAAACACTACAAGAACAAATGAAAAGGTATGTAATAATTTGGAATATATAGAGAATTGGAATGGTAATCTAAAATATAACATGGAAAGTGTGAATAAATACTTATCAAAATTCACTATTGGAAGAGAACGACTGTTTATATTATTATATACATGACTAGATAAGAATTTTTTGTATAGTATTTATAAAACTAATGGTTTATTTTATGGTATGTTATCATGAACTTATTTGTTAAATATTATCTTTTCCAGTGTGTATGAAATTTATATTTTTATTTTATGTGTTCTAAATGTGTTTTAATTGTTTTTTTACTATGTATGATTTTACTCTATTTATTATTTTTACTTAACATAACCTAACTATTAATTTATATTTTTAATTCTATGAAAATATTTTATAATTCATTGAATATTTATAAATTATTTTTCTCCCCTGTATAATTTTTTTGTACAAGAGGAGTTTCCATGATGATCATTCACGGTCATATATTTTAGAAGTTGGAAAACATGGATTATTTTTGGAGTATACCTTATTTCTGTTATTATTAATTTTTATATTTTAACACTCTCTATTCTTTTTTTTTACATTATTCTATGGGTATTGATTATTTTATTATTGCAGAATAACATTTTATGTTTATTTTATTTATATCATTATTATCATGAATTTTATTTATCATTATCATTGTTTAATTTCAATGAATGATATTTTATATTATTTAAAGTCAATTATTGTTTAAATATAGGATGATATATTAATTATAATTTTTCATACACTTTTTTTTAATTGTTAGTTTTATTTTACAAGATATGTACAATATTGGATTAACTATTTTATCTTCTTAAAAAGTGGGAGATAATGTTTGGGTTTAAATTATCAAAAATGGGGAAACTATTGATTAGATACATGTTATATATTTATATGTTTTTATAATTACACATTCCCTCTCATATTATTGAATTTTAGTAATTACTATTCCACTCAATTTATTTGTTATTTTTCATTATTTATAGTAATTCATTATAATTATTTTGTCATATGTTTTATTAAATAAATTCCACAAGTATAACATATTAACAACATACAAGTATCACATAGATATTCAGAAGTAAATGGAAGAAAACCTTATATTCAAACAAAATTCAAATGTATAAAACTTTATGTTTGTATTGGAAGTTAGTGAAAATTATGTATTTAAAATGATTATAAGTTTTTAAATGTTATAAAATGAATAAGTATTACATGTGAAATAATACATATTAAGATTCTTATGTATTAAAATTCTATATAAGTATGAATGTTTATGTATGAGGACTCTTCCATCTGAAGAATTATAGATGTGCCCTGAAAATTGAAGGTAATATTGCACCCCGAAAAGATGGAAAATATTTTAATAGATTTTTTGTCAACTAGGGAATTTTGTTAGGTTGATTTAAAAGTATTATTAAATTATTTGAATATATTTTTCATATACAATTTAAATAATGATTTTTATGAGGATTATATTATGTATATAAATATAATTTACATTTAACAACAGATAAAATGGTGATACCATCATAGGAATTATGGGTAACAATATTTTTACCATATATTTTATCAATTCTAATTGTCATACCTAACAAGATGTTACATTATCCCCAATAAAATGATATTATAATAAAACATTAAAAACACACATAATTATAATATGACTGTATTTTCCAATAAAAAATTATTCTAATGTTGATGATGATTTTTTCTACATTTACTTTGGAGGGTTGGGGATTATTTATTCTACACTAGAATCCACATACATTTACATTACCTGGTTTAATTTTTTTTAATCAATTAATTTTAAAGTAGTCATATTATAATATAATGTTTTCATCAAGTTGTAACTCAACTCACACTTAGGTTATACAACCATTAAATGTTAGGTGGTTTGGTTATTCTAACCTAATAAAAACTAGATCATAGGTTTTTCCTTGTCCTTGGAAAAAAGATGTTGTTAGGTTGCGCCTCTGTGTGTGAAAAAGTCAGTTGTCTGGGTTATGTCTGTTGGTGAGAAAAAAAGGAAGGAGGATTGGGTTTTCTTTGATCTATTGAAAGGATGGTTTTAATGAGTCTTCACTCTCTTTAATTGGTGAGGTTTAATTATTGGATATTCATAATCTTATGTTGAATGTGTGAAAAGTATATATAATATTTTATGGATCTAGACTATTGTAAATTCCTCATGCTCTCTTATTCTTTAAATTATCCATACACTCTAAACACTCATGACAATAATTTTTTATGATTGAATTATTCTATATTTTATCCTACTCATGTAATGACACAAACTCCAATAATTCAAATCTAGTGGTTACTTTATTACATTGGTATATATTACAAAATATCACATCACATAAAAATATAGTGGAATCTATAATAAAATAACCATTTCATGATTATTAGGGAAGGAATAAATAATAATCAAATATTTTATAATAAAAATCATTGGCAGGGAATATATCCATGGATAACATAATAATATAAATAATCACATGGGAAAAAGTAACTTATTTCATTGTCAGGGACTACATAATATCATATGTCTTACTCTTACTCTCAAGTCTGCATGTCAGGACATTATACATAAATAGGTAAGGAATATTCCAAATACATAGGCTATTTTTCCTCATGATACCTACCAATTAATCACAGGGATATATAATTTCATGCCTTAACCTTATCTATGTAAGTCAAATGAATTAATCATAAACATTAACAACACAATATATAATCAACATTCATAATTAATTAATAAAAATCCTTATTGAAATAAAAATTATATAAAATTTTAATATTTTCCTGGCCAATAAATGGAAAAACATTATAGATAATTACCATTAAAAATGACACTATATGGGTATAAATTTAATTTAATATAACTTTATAAAATTTTAAATGATATATAATAAATCTAAGAGATTAAAAAATCGATAGGAAGAAAAAATAAAGTTATTAGGTACATGAAAATTCATGGAAAACCTAATTATAAAAATTATTAAGGGATAAAAGAAGACAATAAATTCATTATAAATTAATGTGATATAAAATAATCCCAAAAACATTATAAAAACTATAATTATATCATATCCTAGTTAACCCATTGAATGAAATTCGTTTCATGGAAACATACTTAAAATATTATAATATTTCATCCATAATAAGTTTGTGGATGATATCATTAGATAATATGCATATTCTATACTAGTAATCCTTAAACTATTTTTATATAGATAAAAAAAATTATAAAATAATTAGAACCATGATTTGAAAAATAAAAACAAATATAATTTTCATTCTATAAAATTTAAAAAAATGAAAAAATTATAGAAAAATTGGAATAGTATTTTTTAATGGATGAATTGAAAAATGAAAAAATAATATTGATAATTAAGAATGGTCATACTAGTGGGAAATTATGGTTCTGTGGTAAATCTTAAAAAAAAATATTTTCACACCATTATAAGGAAAGTAACAAATGACTCATAGGAAAAATATTAAAATGATTATTTTTAGACACATTTAAAAGTAAGTCAGAGATTGTTTAAAACTTATTTCTTACACGATTTAAATATTAAAAATAACATTCTTGAAATAATATAAGTAATATAGATATGGAGGAAAAATAATTTGGTGAAAGTCTTCCGAACTTGGGAATAGGTAATTTAAAATAAAACACTTTTGTGAATTTTAAAATAAAAACAACCTTGGAGGAAATAATATGAAAGTGAACTTTATGTTCCTTGAATATAATGTTATTTATGATATGATATATCAAAAAGGTGTTATATATAATATATACTTAAAAATTATTTCATAAGATGAACCATTCTCAATCATGTGAGATTGAGATAAAAAAACCTTACCTCGAACTTCCAATTATTTGAAATAATCTAAACTCATATATAATAAATAAGACTAATCAATAATATATTTAAAAAACATATTTGTACTTATTAAATTTTATATTAATCTTATATATTCATTTATTATGTATTTATTATTTTTTTAGTTAATATTAATGTATGGTGATTGTAGTTTTAATCATTCCTTGTCTATTTCGGTATAACGTATTTGGTTACCCTTCCATGGTCATGAGTTGATTCTAAAAAAAATGATAAACATATTATAATAGATTTTAAATAATTATTTATAAATTTATAGGTTATTTTAAATTTAGTTTTTTGAGTGATTATTAATGAGTAAACCCTTATCGGTATTTATTTCAGTAATTTTTACAAACTTATAACATCCCGACACAACTGACTATTCAACCAGTAGTCAGTGCAGTCGCCACATGTCCTCACCTCCTCATATGTTAGAGGACAATGACTAGAATCACGTCTATAAAGATGGTATGGTTGGGAGACTGTACTCTCATGGTCAGAGTAGCACAGTGATACATCATGAGAAGATAACAACAAGGCTATATAAATAACTCAATGAAAGAGAATGGACATCTCCAATATAAAAAAATTCATACATGTCCAAATGAATCTATAACATAAGAAGTCAAGTACATTGTCATACATGAATGAATAAATGATTAAAAAGAATACCTAAGTGTTGTATCCTTGAGAATCCGGATATTTGTGCTCATCATGTGCTCTTAACTCTGAGGTATAAGAAAAACAACACAATCACAATCCAAAGAACCTACAAACAAGAGATCTTCTTAGAAACCCTTGTGAAATTATGGCCTGAGTAGGGTGTGAGATATACATAATAGGTGACCACCAATGGTGTCTATATCAATCTTCTCCATGAAACATATATTGAGTAATGTTCCTATAATAGTAAATGAAAGAAAATAAACAAATAAATAAATAATTTTTGAGTTCCACTCTGATACCAAACTACTACTAATTTCTTTGGCCTAAGATTGATGTCTTTAAACCAAAGAACCTCTACAAGAATGATAAACTGTGTTCATGGGCCACCATATAAAAACAAAAAGTGTGGATCGACCCCAATCTTGTGATTTCACTTGGAATAAGAATCCCAATGACATCTTTCTAGCATTCTCATAATTTTATATTTAGGCATCACATGTAAAACAAGAAAGGAAACCAAAAAATCTCATATCTCATCTTGTGTATGTCTTAGGCAGTCCATAAAGGAATCCCAAGTTTCACTATAGGATCTCCTAAAATACCCAATACATATAAGGTGACCCATAAAAGGTATCGCTCGAATCACTCTCAACATTGTGTAATCATGAACCATAGATCATGTCCTAGGTATCTCATATAGGTTTCCAGGTATCACTCATGGTATGGTATAACTATATTTCTCATGATCACATCCATTGTACCTTCCCTAGGTACATAGTGTCACTCGATGGTATAAATAAGCTACCCTAGTATCCCTTCCAAATAAATATAGGGGTCTCTCCTAGTTCATCCAAAAGTTCCAATAACAATCAAGGAGATCCAATCTGTGGCATCCTTATGTCAGGAACCATACTTGATCCCAACATATAAGTAGATGATTAATATTATTCATTATCACATGTTATGAACAATAAAAATTTCAAGACCACATTCTAAACAATCTATCCAATTCATTTTATTCAATCCAAATGATTATGGATTATGGAAATTTGAACAACACATGAGGTAATAATCATTAAGTGTAAGACATAAGGAATAATGCATAAATCATAAAGCATGAGACACATACTATAATTAATAATATTAAATCATAACACCTACCCCTGACCATTAAATTATCATTTAAATTATTATATAAAGTCAATTACAACAAGGGAAGCACACACCTCAGAGGTTTAACAATTCAAGGATAAAGGGACATAAGCTTAATGAAATAAGAAATAAGTCATGTGGAAAAAGTCATGAACCATAAATCTCAAAGGCCTTTTCATTTCCACTACATTATTATATGAATTTTACATTACATTATATTTATCACAAGGTAAATACATACCACTAAGGTGGGTCATTAAATTATGGTAGTGGTCTTTATGGTTGGTGAAGGAGGGAACACCCATGGGGTGGATCAAGAAAATCAAACCATCTAACGAGTTGATTCACCACTATCTAATATCATTTTAAGAATGGATAAACATTTAATTTAATTCATTAATAATTTTATAAGAATTTTTGAGTAATTATGTAATGCATAACAATGGTGCACTATATATAAAATGAAGAAACAACGAGAAAGAAACTAGATCACCAACCTCAAACCAAGGATGATCCAAATGTCCAATATTGAGGATTGATTTAGTCATGTTTGATAGAAAATGAATAAATAGAAAAAAAAACTCCCAAAATAGAGTGATTTGGTCACACCAATATTGCAGAAAAAGGAGAAGATAAAGTAGAAAAGGAGATAAAAGAACACATAGCTTACCGATACACATCTAATGAGACTAATGGTGGTCGATTCTGAAAACGGATGAGGGAGATCTCTCTAAGCCAAAGACAGGAGGGGAGGAGCTCCACAGTATAGTGGATGAGCTACATGCATGTGGAACATGAAATTTGGTGGATATGGTGTAGAGAAAATAGAGGAAAAGTAAATTTTTACCCACTTTAATGAGGCTCATATATTGGACACATAGTTGGTCAAACTTTGTGCAAAATGTGCTCAAGCCACTGTTTACAGAGGGTGGCCAAACGGTTCATGTGAATGGTTTATGAAACCATTAAAAAACTATACATTAAATATGGTCCAAGATATTAAATTTTTGTTCCTAGTAATGTTGTTTGGTGCACATGGTTTGGAAAAACCATGGGACACACTTTTCCCCTCTATGTAGGCTACACAGTTTCTACTGGAAAACTTCTTATTTTCAGATAGTTCAAGCACCTTGTCTAGCTTCCCTCAGCTTTGACGTTTAGGAGCCTGATGCTTCTGAATATTGAAGGAACACCTAAGACACCCCTCATGACTTTTTCCAAGTCTAGAAACTATGGATTCAAGAATTAATACTCTTGGAATTATATTCTGATGCCCGATAAAAAGGACCATCCACCAAATGTTAAAATTAAATTTCTTTGGAATTTCATCAGGTCCAAAAACATGATCTGCTACAACCTCCCCACCATATAGATTATTTTCCTCTAGAATAATTGGGGAAAATGTAAAAATAACACCAGGCCAACTCAGTTTTGAATACTCATACATACTGGCAGGTTTCATATTAGAACACCCAATGTACCCCCAGGCATTATTTAAGCATACAATACATGATCCACCATTTTTTTTTCTGAAATGGAATATAAATAATTTTCCTAACCAAGACCATATTAACTAGTACATGATCACCTCATAATCTCCTTCACAACTATATGTTCTAGTATTTGGAAGGAAAATTCCATGTTTTTGTTTCTCCACCATCAGAATTGTCATTATATCAATGCACTAAGCATTCTAATTATGATAATTAAATGAATATCAACTTGATCAAGTGTTCGACTATGATTCAACCTCAAAATCCTGATTGAGGTGACTTTTCATAGAATTCCTAGGATGAATATACTACAATCCCCCTAATATAAAGATGTGTCAAAAACATTTCCACACTGACTTAATATGACAAGAGGTAGATATCCAGTCGAACTATATTTTGAAGGCTACTCATAAAATTATCATCTTAGATAGAAAAGCATTTAAAAATGATACTCATTTCTATTTAAAAAGGTACCTCGATATTTTCCCCACACATGTTCACTGAATCCTATATCCAACTTCTGGAGACATGTCAAGAAAAAATGTACCCTTCAATCTACCATGCCTCAGAATTAATGGGGGTATATACCTGATCCAGCTCACTTAGATCATTACCCTTTAGACATATCATCTAAGCCTGACTGAAGTCTGGGGTAACCATGAAATTAAAAACTATAGCCTAATGATCTCAACTGAGGTAGTCTACAGTCCAATTTTAATAGGTGAAACACTGATACAAAGATGAAACATCTAAACCATGGAAACTGACTGAGCCCAAAGTGGAATCCACATGGAGATCATGTAAATGAAAAAAAACTTGGTTTCTATGAGTTTTTCTAAGGTGTTCTTACATGGGAACCCAATTATCACTTAAGACTAACCATGCATTGATAGTAACCATACTTATGAAGAAAAAACTCGAAGAATTATATTTACCCATCCCAACAAAATTTAAAATTTTAGCAAAGTATATAACCAATGATCTGTCGATGTACCCAAATGATGTTAATAAAGGGAACATTATCGTCATTCAATTCAGAGTACAGAGATAGGATTTAGAAAAATTTATAAAAAAATAACTATGACACTCATGCTAAAAAATTTAGAAGTTCTCAATTGGGATCCCAAACCATCATATCCATCTATCATATGAAAAATAGTAAAACAACTATTAATCAACCTCCTTCAAGGAGATTAGTTATACAATCCAATGCATTTTCATTACCAGACCATGTTTCCATCACCAGGAAAGGCATCCCTTGGTCACTCAAGAATGACCACCAGAGTCTAAACATGGATAATGATGCCTTTAAAGGTTGTGTAAATATCCAACAACACCATTATAGTACTATTTCACAAGAAAAGTCACATAATAAATCTTACAAACCTCAAGGTCCTTCTAAGTGCAACACTATCCTTTTCCAAATAGACTTCCATGGTTGTCTTCCTTATAATTGGAAATACACATTATACCAAAATTAACATGATTCTCCCCACATTGGGAGTTTCCTTATCTTTATATTTACTGAATAATGTAACTCATGTAATGGAACATGATTCATTGACCATTGACTTCGAGTCCTAGAGGTTTCCATCGCACCTTAACAAGTGTTAAACTGGGAAAAAAGATTGATTGAACCCTTAAAATCATAATAGTACATATCTCAATTTAGATGTATGTGTGACACTCTTTAGTTAAATCCATGTGCACTATATCATAAGGCGTAAAATCCAAGAAAATCAACCAGCATGTCAAAAAACATGATCCCTTAATGACTTCTTCAAGAGAATTTGGATGAATTTTATTGATTTATTATTAAAGTCACTATAATCTAGAGATGATCGGTGATCAAATCATAACATCTCAAATATTAATGATTACCAGTGAACTCATCTTGTTCTGTATTCCATTTTTATAACTAGATGGATACTTCATGTTTCATTATATATAAACCCAAGGTTACATGAGTAGAATAGAACATATTTAATACTATCCATGAGCATATCAGAATAATGAATTTAAGTATCTGATGACCCATAAAAGAGTAATCCCAAATTCATACTATCACATAACACTTTGAAACAATATGATGACCTCCCAAGTCATCCCACATAGAAGAGGAGAAAAATAAGGGTCCCAGAACATACAAGGTAGCATATCATGACCTAGGACTTTCTGTCCCACTAAAACTAGTCATGATAAGATTCTCGTTCCCATAATGAGGGTCATAACACTAAGAAACCCCCATTAAGAAAATGGGTCATTTGGAAAATCTAAGAGTCTTATGAGAGAATAATGACACTCGAACGACACCTTACATCATGAATTGGTCATATGTAACTAAAAAGGTATTCAAGATCTGAGGTCATCACCTACGATAGGACATCCCCTTACCAAAGCATAATGAATCGACCCAAAATCAGTTCATACCTATATAATCCCACTATGCTTGAAGGCCTATTATTATGATTCAACTATAGGATAAGAGGCATCTCCAAAATTATCATGTCTCCATCTCAAGGAAAAATTCGTGAATTATTTAAACTAACCATACATGAGGATTAAAATGAAGAAAATCTCCAAATGATTCATTTTAAGTCATTAACTTAATTCAAATTTATTTATTTAAGTAGGAAATGAGTTTTTATAAGGTACTTTATTTAGAAAAATCCACAAGGCACATGAAAAATTATATCAAACTATATTTTTAAAAATTATTTATTTTATTGATTTCCCATAATAACTCAGTTATTGATTGCATAAACCCCCATTTTAACATCATTCATATATTTAAAACATTTAATAATTGACTCAATTAATGAAAATTTAAATTACAGTCTGTAAAGGAAAATCATGCTTTAGATTTCAATTAGAATTTAATTAACTATAACCATATATAAGTAGAACACAAAATAAAATAAAAGGTAATTATTAATTAAATACGTTCTAGTCGAGTAAGATTAAACCATACACATATTTGAAAAAACATATAAATGGTTGTAAAATAATAATATAACCATCACTATATACCATAAACATACCCCCGTGGGGTTATGTACTAATGTGGAACACAACAAATGTTACTTATAGGGGTCCCAATCAAGACATCTTAGATTCACCAAAATGATACCCAAAAATTTTATTTAAATCATTAAGATTTTTAAAACACCCTTAATGGTTTTATTTCATAAGCCATATACCCCAACTGAAATACCTTGGTCCAGTTTCTATTTTAGTGATTTAGTCATACATGTCATCATAGCCAAGAAATGGATGTGAAATCCTTTATAAAGGTAAACAATTTATTTAAAAAACATAACTACATGTATACTTACAATTTTTTGAAAGTATTTTAAATTTATAAATAAAGGTTTGATTATATGGGTTACTATTTGTTTCCAATTTATAAAGTTCCCATACACTTTATACATTGAAAATTGGATCCCATGAAATCACAACCAATATGTTTCATTCCATGAAACTAGTGGTTCATCTCTCCAACATATCATCATTGGTTTCTAAAATGGAATGTCACCATCAATAAATGTTGGAAAACACAACATAGATTGACGCTTGAATTCTAATTGACCCACCTTTACATTAAAATTTTATATTCCTGTTATCACAAAAAGTGAGTAAAATTAAACATACGGAATAAGTATATAATCAAAAATGATAAGAAAAGTATACAAATTAATCACCTAAACTGGGAAAGAAGTTGACCAAACTAAATAAATCACAATTCATGATAAATACAGTAATGAGTATAGGTATAAATTATAAATAAGTACAACTTTTAAAAATAATTATGGAATGAAACTATGTAAGAAAGAGACACTCAACCATGGAAAATCATCAAATCATGATATTTAAATAAAAGAATAATTTTGTAAGAGAAAAATGTAAAATTAAACACATATCATGTTATATAAACAAGAATTCTAATCAAATACCTAATAAGGTAAACACATAAGAGGTTATTAAAATTCCTAACATGGAATATAAAAGTAATGTTAATGTAACATGCATGGCACATCAAAAAATTTCAAACAACCTAGAAATGCAGTCTACATGGCTTTGCATATGCATGGAATGTGAAAAAATACATGGCTTTAATGATGTAGGTAATGCTAAATCCTTAAAGCATTAGTCCAAGGGTAAATATTGTAATCTCATAAAACAATAAACAGTTGAAATTACTCCAATCAATCAAGGTGAAAACAAATCATCTATTAAAATGAATTGCATGAAAAAAAATCTCATCCTAGAACACTTGAACTTTTACCCATTTTTGGGTTGATCACTACTAGGAACGACTATTTACTATATCCCAATACATTCCTAGTCTCATGTATACCATCCTATAATATTTATATAATTAAAAATTGAAAACCTCCTTTGATTCCACTTTGTAAAATCCTGAACGGACTGACTATCCAACCAGTAGTCGGGCCAGTCCACTCATGGCCACAAGAACGACTACTTGTATGTTAGAGGATTATGACTAGTAGAAAGGGTGTAAAAAGGTATCGTGGGGAAACTATATCCTCATTCTCATATTAGAACAGTGGTATATCATAAGAGTACAACAACATAAGAAATATAAATAAATGAATAAAATAGAGTGGCCAGCGCTAGTATACAATTATGCAGGCATGTCAAGATGAAGAAACTATAGAACCATCCATGTGCATCATAATAATTTAAAGAATAAATTTTTAAAAATAATCCTTGAGGGATATCTCCTTTTGAATCTTAATCTCGAGGATATTCTTGTGTTTTTAACTCCCTGGAAAAGGAAATATTACATTAGAATATTCCAAATATCCTATGAGCAATAGATATTCTCAGTTACACCTATGCATTGGTGGCCTGAGCAGGGTGTGAGATATACTCAAAAAGGAACCACTAATAGAGTCTAGATCAACCTCGTTTTTTGAACATATAATGATCATTGTGGGGATAAAAGTAAATTCACTTTAATAAATAAATAAAACTTTACATTTTTAGTTCCACCCGGATACCCGAACGCCACAACCTACTTTATACTAACCTTAGTTTCTCTAATACAATGAACATGTATAAGAGTGATAAGGTGTGTTCATTGTATACTCTAAATAAAACATGAAGTGTGGACTGACACCAAGCTTGTGGTTTATCATTGCGAGCACATCCCCATGATATCAGTCAAGAGATCTCATAATTTAATGTTAAGAAATCACAGGTAAAAACAGTATGTAAACTATCAAATAAAGTGTGGCATATTGATCTCGTATAAGGCACTCCATAATGTAATACCAAGTGTTGCTACATCAGCTCTTTAAATACCCAAAAACTGAAAAACCTATCTAAGGATGTTTATAAAAGGCATCCCTCATTTCACTCTCAGCCTAGGGTCAGCATGAACCTTAGAAACCATACTATGTATCTCACATAGGGGACTGAGTATCACTTGAGGTATGGTGTAACAATTATTCCAATGACCCAATACATGGTGACTCCCCTAGGGAACCACTATCACCCATGGGTATAAATAAACATCATGGGGAGCCCATCTAAGGCAAGCCAACGGTTTCCCCGGACATGCCCAACAATTCCAATACAAAGTGTCGTGAACCCGCCTACAACATCATTATGATGGGACATGTGTTACCTTATAGCCCAAAAGGAGATAATTTATATCATTCATGATCACATTTTATCAACAAGTAATTTCAACATGACATTCAAAACATTCCTACAATTTTATTTTATTCTAGAAAAACAATTGTGGTGTAACGTCCCGGACACTGATACAACATATTGGGTTCCCAAAGCCTGGTGGGACACATGGAGTCAAGCACATCTTCAAGAATTCCATTGGCTTATGACTAGCATCAAGGGGATAGGGTGTGTTTGTGGGGTAACTATTCCATCATTACCAAAGTTCAGTGTAGTGGATGACTATAAAAAAAGGTAAATCGTGGTAGAAATACAAGTAAATAGAAGGGAAAACAGAAAATATAGACAATATTACTAAAATAACTAGAATAACGTACATGAATACAAAAAAAAGATGATGATACTTCATGTCACAATAAAACTGAAAAACATGGATATAAGATATCATGAATAACATGTTCAACAAAATAAAAAATGAATCAAAAGACTATCCCAAGGATCCTGAGCTCTAGCTCTATCATCTCCAATCAAGATCCATCCAAAACAGAAAGAAATAATGTGTTAGAAGCCTTATGCTTCCCTTTATCAAAACCTAATTTCATTTAATCTACTTCAGGGAACCAAACAGTGCTTGGAGAGGGTGTGAGATAAATCTCAGTGGGCCACCACCAATGGTTTCTGCAACATCAGGCTTGTGTAATGGAAATTAAATAATGTGAAAGCATGCATATATATGGAAAAGCTATATAATGTAACTAAATAACCAAGTACCAGATTCAACCCTTTGCTAGTGTTTGAACATAACTAGACCACTAATTGATTATTAAATGTATATAAATAAGACACATGTTAATAAGAGTTAAAGTTACAAGTTACGATAACGCAGCCTATAAGGATATTTAATAATGATGTCCTGATGTAATAACCAAGGGGACGTAGACCTAAATAGTTGCCAACTCAGTAATAATTATTTCCTAGCACTAGGTGAGAGTATAATCCAAGGAGCATAGTTCAAGGCATTCCACAACAAGTTGCCTAACGATTCTAAGGAGTTCATCCAAGGTAAAATGGGGATAAGAAATGATTGGGCCTAATTAGATATAACCATGGAACATACTTGTCAATGCTGGATCCAAGTAGTGTATAAAGCGAATCTTATAATGATATTTGAGGGATCATACAGTGTTATACTGGGAATCTATATAATAGAAAAGGATCAGGATCTAGGTGGGTCTTAACCTAAGCAAGACATACCCTTGAATCCGAATGGGGTTCCGAAGTGATCAAGGCATTCCCTAATAAGAATCCTAGGATACATCCAGTCAGTCCACTCCTATTTGAGATTGAAGTCATGTAATATTTCATTTCTTCTAATCCTTTAATTTCTTAGAGTGATAAGGCCATGTCGCAAGCATCCTTTTAATCAAGTCATAATTAATCAATAAGTCCATTTGTTTCAAGCCTTTCCTTTCATTAGTGTGACAAAGCCAAGTAGCATATAGCCTTTATTATTTCTATTTAATGCATATTCAATAATTAAGGTTTAATCCTATACCTTCTATTAATGCGGTAAGGGGTGCTATAGACAAGAAACCTATTAATCATTTATCATTAATCTAGTCAATTCATAAACTTAGTGTACTTTCAAATTTCCATTTTAAATTTAATTATCAATTGAAGCACATACCTTAGGCAGGTCAAGTGCTGAGAATAAATGGTAATTTTCATTATGAAATAAAAAATATAAATCAATCCATTTAATATAACAAATATTACCCTTATATGAGTCAAAAAAAGTCACACCCAAATGGTGGCTCAAATATGTCAAATACTAAAAACCAAATTATGGAATAACATCCTACATGGGATGGATGGAGTTGTGGACATAACCACCAAAAATTAATCACATATATGGAAATATCATATCCATATGGTTCTAATGATTATAATAATGACATATATATTCAATAAATGACACCCAATTACATCAGTAGGCCCCACACAACAATTCTAAAATCAATGAACTTTAGGGATGAGTTATAAACCACCCACCTTAGGAATGTACGACTCTCATCCTATGGTATCATCCCTTAATGTGCCTTGGATTAGGGTAGATCTAAGAAAATATGAAAAACACTCACACTATGTTAACTAGGTTGAGAGAAAAAGATAAGGATAAAGGCTTAAATGGACTTGAGTACATACTGTTACGCATCCAGCGTGATGAACGGAAGCCTGATTGGTTCCCAAGTGAATGATATCTTTCTATCCCTAGCTTTGGCCTTCAAAAATCTCTAACATGAGATCCATGGTGGTAAATCCTGCTGGAAATTTTATTAGGGAAGAAGAGGTGGCTAAATTAGAACATTAAGGGAAAAAATAACACTTTAACCAGAAAATATCTTGTACACAGTTTCTCCCCATGGTTTGAAAAACCACGTGAAAAGAATGCATGAGTACATAGGAAAAATTAGTACCTACATAGTTAGGCTGCATGAACATGCTTCAACCGTGGGATATGGTTCTACCTGAGAATTTACCAACCATACAGTTAGGCAAACAGTGCACCAACTGTGCTCCAACCAAGTAATATGACCTATTTCTCAAAAATATGGGTTCCAAGCTCTAAAAAATCCTCAGACACACATTATAACTTTTTTAACTCATTAGGAATCTGTATTAGCTCTAAACTAATGAATTATACTAAAATATAAAAAATCTATTCTTGAGTGAAAAACCTGGTTCTTATCGTCTTCCCCCTTAAAAGAACTCATCCTCGAGTTCACCATCCAAGGGTGGAGAAGCAATGTCAGAGAAAAACCTTTTCCAATGGGCATATTTGTCATCCTCCCACTCCCAAGTCTCATCATACATATAGTTTTTCTACCATCACATCCATAATAGAGGGACCGACCATCCTCGAAGATCCTTCGTGCCCCCATACAACAACGTATATTGGATACTCCTCAATGGTAGAATCAGTATCAAACTCAACTTATTCAGGATAAAAATTATGAGATGAATCAGGTTGATATTGGTGAAGCTATGAGATGTGGAAGACATCGTTCATGGTGCAGTACCTCTGAGGTAGAAGCAATCAATGGGATACCAGCCCGACTCTCTCCATAATTTCATAAGGCCCTATATAATGTAAAGATAACTTCCCTTGTTTCTGTAACCATCTATTCCCAAGATTATGTGATATCTGAAGGATAAAAAAGATCCCCAACCTTAAATTCTAGAGGTCATTAATGGTGATCAGTATAAGATTTATGTCTATACTGAGTAGTATTCATACGATTTCTCCTCAGTAGAGCCTCCTCTGAAGTCTCTTGAATGAGATGAGGACCTAGTAAGGCTATCTCACCTACCTTTAGCCAGCATAGGGGTGAATGGAACAGACTCAGATATAAGGCCTTTAATTGAGACATATGAATTTTCACTAAAAAACTGTTATTTTTGGAAAACTCATTGAGATGTATATGCTTCTCCCAGAAACTGTCAAAAATCAAGGACACATAATCGGAGAATATCCTCTTGAACCTATATTGTCCATTCATATTTTCCATTAGTCTGAGGGTGAAAATTAGTGCTTCAAATAACCTATGTTCCCATAGAATTCTAAAATCCCTTCCAAAACCTTGATGTGAAATGAGAATCCTTATATGATATGATAGTTTGAGGGACTCTATGTAGTCATATGATTTCATAGACATATAGTTTCCAAAAATCATTAACTAAGATATTCCTCGAAATAGGAATAAAGTGGGAGGTCTTTTTTAGTTGGTCAATGACTACCCAAATAGCATCACTACCCCTCAGTGACCCTGCCAATACTACTAGAAAATCCATAGAAATGTCTTCCCATTTCCATTCAAGGACTATAAGCAGTTGTAAAAATACTATAGGTCTCTGGTTCTTTACCTTCACTTGCTGATAGGTGTAACACCTATTGATAAAACACGCTTTCTAGCTATTCATCCCAGACCACCAATACTGGTGTCACATGCCTTGATTAAACTTTGATATGCTTGAATGAACCTCCCAAAGAGAGGCGTGGGACTCTTTCATCAACTCCCCTATCATGTCTATAGAGACTCAGACACATCCATGGAGATGCAAGATGTTGTCTTTATCCACAGACCAATTTGAAGGTAATTTATCTACTGATATACTCTCACAGAGTACCAATCCTTTAGGATCTGAAAATTTTCTAGCCTTTACCTTTTCAAGGATGGAAGATGTAACTATTAAATACTAGAGATAATACTATTCATAACTATCCTAAAACTCAAGGTGCAGCTCAAGAAGAGGGACATTAACTTAATTTCATCACGGGCTTCCCATACTTCTTGTGCTTGAGTTTTCTAACTCAGTGCATCTGCAAACACATTTCCATTCCCATGTATACAAACAAGCTAAAAATCAAAGTATTATAGATATTTGACCCAAATTCATTGTCTTAAGTTCAATTCATACTAAGTAATGATATATTTGATGCTTGTGTGGTCTATGTAAACCATAAGCACTCACCCAAAATATAGTGTCTCCAACAATTTAAGGCATTGAAAAATGTTGGTATCTCAAGGTCGTGTGTCAGGTAATTTTTCCCATAATGCAACGACTACCGAGATCCATATGAAAAGAATATGTGTTCCTATATCAGTATTGCTCCTAACCAATTCCTGATGCATCAAAGAAGATGGTATAAACTACACCTATCTAAGCAAGAATCATAATATGTGTTGATACGAGCCTCCCTTTCAACACTAGAAATAATTTCTCACATGATTCTTACCATATGAACTTGAACCCCTTCTTTTTAAAACCATGAAAAGGTGAATAATGGTGGTAAAAAACTTGTATAAAACACCCATAATATATATATGGTCTTATGACACTCTGTATGTCAAAAGAATTCTTTGTCTGCTTTTAGGAAACCACAACACTAACCTTTTCAGGGTCAATAGATGTTCCTCATTCAGATATTATATTACCCAAGAAGTGAACTTTTTCATTTTATAATTTTCACTTCACAAAATTAGTGTAAAGATGATTCTCTCTCGTTGGACTCAGAACGATCTCAATATGTTTTTCATGGTCGATACAAGTCTGAGAATACACAAGGATTTCATCCACAAACACCACAAAAAAGAGCCCAAATAGGGGTGTAAAAATGACTTCATCATATCCATGAGAATTGTGCGTGCATTCATAAGACCAAATGACATAACAAGGTAATCATACATACCATACCTATTACAGAATGTGGTACATGGTATGTCTGATTACATAACTCTCACTTGAGGATAACCCAAACTCCGGTCAATCTTAGATAAGACCCTAGCTTTCTGAAGCTATTCAAAGAGATTATCTATTCAAGTCATTAGATATCTTTTCATTATGGTATACTCATGATACCTTTTTTAATCCATGTAAAGACATAAGGATTCATCCGTCTACTTAGAAAAAAGAACAAGAAAACCCCAAGAAGATATACTAGGTCATATAAAACCTTTGGCCTCCAAATCCTCTAACTGCCTCTTCAGCTCCTGAATATCTATAGGTATCATCCTATATAGTTGAATGAACATTGGTGCTACTCTCGAAACAAGATTTTTTGTAATAACTACCTCTCTCTTATGAGGTAATATGAAAAATGTTGGGAAATGAATTCCTAAAATGTTCCACTACTGAAGGAAAATAATTTTTTTTATAAAACCTAATCTTAAATGAATATATTTTCAATCTGGGTGGTCACTCCACCTAGCCCATGATGCTCTAGAATCTACCATCCGGGACATCCCACTCACCCTTGTGTAGATAACTTCTACCCCCTAGTGATGTAAATGATACCATGTGGTAGTAGAAGTCTACAAAATCATGATAGTAAACCAACTAGTCCATCGCAAGAATTAAATCAAAGCATGTCATCTCAAGAAAAAAATATTCCAAACGAAAGGGTAACTGCATATCTCAAGGGGACAGCCCCTACACTATTCTATACCCACTTTTTATACCCCTAACGGTGTATCTAGGGTCATTACACCACATTGATATTGTATCTCTAGTATGCGACTTTACATGATAAATACAGAGTTAAAAGAGTTTAAAGAACCTTTATCAAATGAAGAAGATAATATTATTGATGCCAGAAGAATAGTACCTCATAATATAGATGGTCCTGCATCCTGATACAAGGGTATCATCTATAGTGCATTAAATTGGCCTGAACCACATCCATGTTCCACAGATGGACTACCATGATCATAACTACTCTGAAAGCACTACTGTTGATTAGGGTTTTGGTTACCACAACCATGACTTTCTCTTAATCCTGACCTACCCGTGCTATTCCAACACCCTGTTAGACATGGCATAAAATAAATTACTCCTGATAGAGGAGCTAGTGAGGATCCTTTTCCACTCGAAGCTGGTGGAAAGGTCCTATAGAAATTCTTATGTTGCCCCATAAAGCCACAATCTTGGCACTCTAGTGGGTCTCTATCAGACAGAGGTTTCTAATTCCTCCATCGTCTACTCATATGACACAATTTAGAGCTATCTAAATAGGAACTCTAGTTTTCACTTCCCTGATGAGAAACCATGAGGGAACGTTTCTTATTACTGAAAGAACTACTCATCTAATGCAACACTGATCCTCTATACCCGGCACTATTGTCATCTCTCAGTTTATGATCAATGATAAGAGCCTTATTGACTATCTCAAAAATAAATTAGGCAGTAGAAATATATTCACATGCGTATGAATGGTGTTCCAGATCCCATCCTCAAAGCTTCTAGAACGTGAAATCCCATTACTAGATAGAAGTGGTGAAAAGTGTTAAAACACCATTAAAAATGTTGAGTATTCTATAACAGGCATAGAACCATGATCGAGATGCATGAACTCTTTGGATTTGTCAAATCATAACATCTAAGGAAATAATTGATCATAGAAGGATGTCTGGAAATCAACCCATAACATGCCCTGATGACGACTGGACTAGGAAATCACATCCCACCAATGCATGGACAAATCCCGAAGCATGTATATGGAAATATTGAACCTCCACTCTGAAGAAATATCAAGATTATCAAATATAGATAAGGTTACCTTTATCCAAGACAAAGTATCCTATAATCCTATATCCCCTGAAAAGGTAGGATGAGGATGCTTCTAGAAATCACAATTCAGATCAGCCATCGTAGGTGCATGATGTGGATAATCATACATGGACTGCATCAGACGTAGGAAACTATCATGAACTTGGGAATTGTTTCCCAAATTACGTACAACAGGAGGTGCCTCGACTGGCACTCCAAGAGTTAATTCTGGCGGCTCAGTACCCACCACGTTTGAAGCATATTCATCGTCACCCTCCTAGCATACGATATGACGACATTGTGGTGTCATTGGTCTAAAAATTATAAGAATATGCCCTAGAACAAGATTAAGAATAAAGATATAATTACTAGAAGAAGATGAATGTTATAAATCTCACTACCCAAGGTATACTACCCGAAATGCCCTTCTAGACGTCCTGGTATTAGTAAGTGCTCAAGTATGAGTTTCATTTCATTTTACATTTAATTACCAGGTTCACTCCTTTATATTTCGTAATCATGACAAGGCAGGATAAGGATGTGAAACAAATTAATTTTATATTTAAAGATTCAATTCATAATTGATATATATTTTCAGTTAATCAATCTCATGCACCTATCACTAGAAATGACGCCCATTTATTTATAGCATAATGGATCGACTCGGTGAATTACTCATCCCAACCCATGAAGACCCATACACCACATGAATTGATACATCCAATCACTCAATCACAACCAAAAGTAATAAATGTACAATATAACTATCACAACATCACTCAATAATCACAGGCATATCAAGCAATCAAATGAAGTGAAATTAACATATATGTCATGACAATATGCATGAAATGTGATTTCCAGGTGACTATAATGATGCATGTAAGAATTCTTCATAACCTCATATCATCAGGCCAAGGATAAAAAACCCCAATTAGAATAATAGTCAATAATTCACAAAACATATGTGTCACCCAATGGTGAAATAATATCGATTGTAATAGAAAAAAACATATCAACAATTTTAATTTTGGAAACATGGTTTTTAACCCAAACATGGTTTCACGATTCCCAAGCATAGTGTATGACCATGTCCCAAGAATTTGTAATATTTAATCTATTGTCTCATAATAATTAAACAAGAATGGAACCTTCTCTAATAACAATTTGCGACATCCCGGGCCAAAAGGAAAATTAATCGGTGCCCTGATCCTAGTGGTCCACATGGACTCAAGCTCATCTCCTGGAATTATAGAAGTTGTCAACTTGCATTGAGGGCCTAGGTTGTCAATGGGGAGACTATTCCCTCATTACAAAAGTGTAGTGCAACGGATGATTATAAATAGAGGTAAATAGTGGTATCAATATAAGTAAATATAAGGCACAATGGAAGATAGATACAATAGTAACAATTATTGAAATAATTAGGAAAAAAAATTCAATCGTACGAAAATAGATGATGATATGTCGTGTAACTTGAAACCTGAAAAAACATGGATACAAGATAGCAGTCCTAATATCTTACACAAAAGTATAAAGGAATCAAAAGACTATCCCAATAATCATGAGCTCTTGCATAGTCATCTACTATCATGCTTAATCCTGAAAAGCAACAAAACAAGTGTTCAAAGTAATATGGTTTCATTTATCAACACATGCATTCTTGTAATCTACATCGGGTACCAAACAACACTCAAAGAGGGTGTGAGATAAATCTCAGTGATCCACCACCAAC
The DNA here is from genome assembly GCA_963277665.1 of Viscum album. Classification (NCBI taxonomy): domain Eukaryota; kingdom Viridiplantae; phylum Streptophyta; class Magnoliopsida; order Santalales; family Viscaceae; genus Viscum; species Viscum album. The sequence goes on from OY728138.1 coordinate 901,960,729, forward strand.
AATTCCTGTAACATTTGACCCATGTAATTGAAATGTAACTGTGTGAAATCATTCATATATAATGTAAATCAACACAATGTAATTAAATACACAAGTACCTAATTATTCCCTCATCTAGAATTAGAACATAACATGTCTATTAATTGATTATTATATGTTTACTAATAATTCACATGTTAAAAATAGTAAAGGTTCCATGTTATGACAAGGAAAACTATAAGGATATTTAATAATGAAGTCTTGTGGTAATAAACAAGGAAACATAATCCTCAAGGGTCCCCAACTCAGTAATAATTATAGCCTAGCATGGGGTAAGTGTGTAATTCAAGGATCATAGTCTAAGGCATTCCACAATGAGGAGGATACTGAGTCGAAAGATTTCATCCTGGGTAAAACGAGGCTACGAAACGACTGGGCCAAATGAGATTTAACCATGGAACCTACTTGTCAATGCTGGATCCAAGGAGTGTATCCATGGTATTCTGTAATGATATTGAAGGGATCCTATAGTTTCATAACGGTCATCCATAGAATAGAAAAAGATCGGGATCTCGATGGGTATCAACCTAAAAAATCCATATCCTTGAATAAGAATGGGGTTCCTGAGTGCTCAAGTCATTCCACAAAATGAATCCAAGGCAAGCTTGAGTCAAGTAACTGATATTTTTTTTTGAAGTCTTGCAATATTTCATTTGGTTCAAGCATTTCCTTTCATTAGTGTGATATGGTCAAGTATCATGAAACCTTTTAATCAACTAATAATTAATCAATAAGTCCATTTGATGTGGCACAGATTGGATTAGATCAATGAAAAGAGTAAAAACACTCACACCATGATAACTACGTTGAGAGAAAAAGAGAAGGAGAAAGTTTTAAATGGACTTGAGTACATACTATTGTGTATCCAACGTGATGAATGGAAGCTTTATAGGATCCCAAATGATTAAGATCATTTGATCCCAAGCTTTGGACTTCAAAAACCTCAAAAAATGAGATCCTTGGAGATAAATCCCACTAAAAATCATATTCTAGGAGAAGAGGTGGCTTAATTGGATTATTAAGGGAAAAGGACAATTTAAGAAGAAAATAGCATGTGTATGGTTTGTTCGCACGGTTTGAAAAACCATACCCAAACCAATCATTAGTAGCTAGTAAATTTGGAACCTACACTGTTAAGCCACATGGTCTTGCACCAACCTTGCGATATGGTTCTTATTTAGAATTTACCATATGTATGGTTCAGAAAACTATAAACCATCCATGCTCCAAATGTGAAATATGGCCATAGCACCCATACTATAGGATTAGATCGGCCTCGGAGATCCTCCATACTCTGATCAATGATGTGTACTATATACCCCTCAAAGGTAACATCAATATCTAACTCAACTTATTTAGGATCAAAAGTATGAGACGGATCATCATGATACTATAAAATATGTGAGAAGTGGAAGTCATCATGCATGGCATGGTACCTCTGAGGTTGTATCCACCAATTGGCTATCGGCCCGACTCTCTCTAGAATTTCAAAAGGACTGACATAACGAGGCGATAACATCCATTGTTTTTGTAACCGTGTATACCCAAGCTTGGGTGAGACCCAAAGAAAAACATGATCCCCAACCTCAAACTCTAGAGGTCGTCGATGGCGATCAACATAAGAATTCTATATAGACTAAGCAGTAGTCATACGCTATTTGATTAGACGATCCTACTCGGATGGCTTCTGAATGAGACTAGGACCGTGTAAGGCTTTCTCACATACCTCTAGCCAGCACAAGGGTGAATGGAATGGCCTACCATATAAGGCCTCAAACATAACCATCAGAATTGTCACCTGAAAGCTGTTATTTTAGTAAAACCCAATAAGAGGGATATGCTACTCCCAAGAACCATCAAAAACAAGGACACATGCTCGGAGCATATCCTCTATAACCTGTATTATTCATTCGGATTTCTCATTAGTTTGAGGGTGAAATGTTGTTATTAAAATCACATGTGTTCCCATAGCCTTAGGAAATCTCTACCTAAAAAGTAATGTGAAATGAGAATCCCTATCTGAAACAATAGTACGAGGGACCCTATGGAGTTGTATAATTCCACAGGCAAAATTTTTTCCAACTAATTAACTAACAAATACTCTCAAATAGGAGTAAGGTGGTCTGATGTTGTTAGCTAGTCAATGAATACTAAAATAGCATCACTACCTTTCATAGACCATCATAGGTAGACTAAAAAATCCATAGCAATGTATTCCCATTTCCATTATAGTACATAAAGTTGTTTTTAACAATAATACAGGTCTCTGTTTCTCCACATTCACCTACTAATATTTGGAACACCTAGTGAAAAATCTTGCTATATAACCATTCATCCCAGGCCACCAATATTGACGTCACATGTCTCGATACATCTTCAAGATTCCTGGATGAAATACCTATAGAGAGGCATGGGAATCTTTCATCAACTCCTATCTCATATCTGTAGGGACCCAGACATGTCCATGGAGATACAAGAAGTTGTCTCCATCCACAGACCAATCCTTAGTCGATTTATCTCCTAATATACTCTCACAGATTACCAAGCCTTTATGATATGAAAATTGTCTAACCTTTAATATCACAAGGAGGGGAGAGGTAACTATCCAAGATGAGAGATAACCATGGTCATGAATATCAGGAAAATCTAGGTACAACTCACAGAATTGGTCTATTAACTTCCATTCATCATTGGCTCTTCATATTTCATGTGCCTGAGTTTTATGAATTATTGTATCTGTAACCACATTTCCATTCCATGGTGTATGGGAAAGCTTAGAATCAATGGATTGTTGATATTCAACCTATATTCTATATATGAGGTTCTAGTCATTCTATGTAAAGATATATTTGAGGATATTTTTGTTCGTGCACACCATAAGAGCTCAATAAAAAGACAGTGTCTCTAGTAACATAAGGCATGGACAACTGATGCTAGATTAAGATCATGCATTAGGTAATTTCTCTCATGATGGCTCAACATCTAAGATCCATATTCAAATACTTTGTCTTCTGGCATCATTACTTCTCCTAGGACAATTATTGATGCATCATAGAGGATGGTATAACCTACACCTGGCTCATGAAGAATCTGAATAACTGTTGATTCAAGCCTCCCTTTCAACTATTGAAAGTCTTTCTCACATTCTTATGATCATATGAACTTGAAACAATTGTTTGAAAGACCAGTAAGAGGTGAAGAAAGGTGGGAAAAGTCTTGTATGAAACACCTGTAATATCCATCTTGGCCCAAGAAACACCATATGTCAAAACTATTCTAGGGATTCTCCAAAGAAACCACCGCAATATCCATTTTATGATTTATATATATTCCTAATTCTGATATTATAAGTGAACAATGTTGATCTAGAATTTTCACCCAATGATAATGGTGTAAAGATGATTCTCTCTTAGTATACATAGATCGTTCTCAAAATGTTTGTCCTGGTCACTAAGAGTGTGAGAATACACCAAGATGTTGTCCACAATGACCATGAACAAAGAGTCCAAATAGGGTTGGAAACCCTATTCTTCATATCTATGATAACGACAGATGCATTCGTAATATAGAAAGACATAACAAGGTACTCATATAGACCATACCTACTATAGAATGTTTTACCTCGTAAGTCTGATGGCCAAACCCGCACCTAATGATAACTCAATATCATGTCGATCATAGAGAAGACCCTAGATTCCTAAAGTTGTCCAAGGATATCATCTATTCAATGAAATGGATATCGGTTCTTGATCGTAATATGGTTCAACCTTATGTAATCAACACATAGATGTAAGGCTACATCTGCCTATGTGGAAAAAAGAAAGGGTGAACCCCAAGAGGATATACATGTCTATATAAAACAGTTGGCCTCTAAATACTCTAAGTACCACTTGATCTCTTGAATCTTAATGTGTTAAATCTCGATTTTGGATTGGTCAAGAGTGAATCCCAATGATGCGACCTCCTTTTTGAGAACCAAAAATGGGCTTCGAATTGAAAAATTATACTAGATGAGGCAATTTCTTCCTTTTTCTAAGTAAATTGGATTTGTTAAAGCCCAATATTTATACTAAGCATGTGATCACTATTCAACAGCTATATTATAAATGGTCATAATTCATAAAAGTATTTTAAAATGGAAAAACATAAAACCAAATAAGTTCATATATTATATAATAATATTACATAATAAGAGATTTAATTAGATCAAGAGGAATTTTCATTAATTAAAATTTGGGTCGTTACAATCTTCCCCCCTTAAGAAATTTCTCCCTCAAAATATCTTTTTCCCACCGTAAAATAGATGTGGGTAACTCTGCTTAATCTCTTCTTTTGGTTCCCTAATTTCCTCTTCAAACTTGTAGTTTTTCCACAACACCTTGACGAGGGGCATTGACTTATTTAATAGAATTTTCCCTATGATCTAAGATCTTCACTAGCATATCTTCATAGTAGAGGTCATTATCCAATGATACCACCTCTAGATTTAGTACATGTGATGGGTTAGGTATGTACTTCCTCAAGAGTGATACATGGAATACATCATGTACTTGAGATAGGTTTGCTGGTAGTTCTAGTTGATAGGCCACAACTCCAATGCGATTAAGGATCTAGAAACGGACGATGTACCTTGTACTAATAATTCCATTCTTACCAGATCTCATAACTATCTTCCACAGTGATATGCATAGGAATAACATGTATCCGACATCAAATTATAGGTCTCATCGATGATTATCATCATATCTCTTTTGTCAACTCTATGAAGCTTAAATGTCTTGTCGAATTGTCACAACCTTCTCCACCATTTCTTCGACCATTTCTGGACCTAGGAGTTTTTTCTCCCCAACTTGATCCCAACAAGTCGATGTTCTACACCACTTCCAATAAAGGGATTAATAAGGAGCCATTTGGATGTTTTTGTGGAAACTGTTGTAGTAAGGAAACTCAAGTAGAGGAAGATGTGGATCCCTTCCTCATTTGATGTCCATTGAACATGTTATCAACATTTCCTTAATTGTTTGGATAGTTTTATTATATTGGAAATTTGTTTGAGGATGATAATCCGTACTGAAGTTCAGCTCAGTATTCAGATCATGTTGAAGACTCTTCCAGAACTTAGAGGTGAATCTTGGATCTCAATTAGATACAAAAAATAGTGGTACTCCATGCAGCCTTACCACTTCTCTAATGTATATCCATGCCAGTTGATCCAATGATAAATCCACACGAATTGAAATGAAGTGTGCAGTATTTGTAAGACGATCCACAAAAACCCATATAAAATTGTTTTCTTTCAAGGTCTTCAAAAGTTTAGTGACAAAGCCCATGGTTATGTTCTCCCATTTCCATGTTGGTATGGGTAATGGTTGTATTATCCCCTTAGACCTCTTTCTCTCAACCTTCACTTTCTGACATACCATGCACTTTGAAGTATACTTAGTGATCTCATTTTTAATGTTATCTCTCCAATAAAGCTCTGAAATATCCCGATACATCTTTGTGTTTCCTGGGTGAATGGAGAAATTTGAACTATGTTCATCATTCAAAAGTTCATTCGTTAACTCCGGATTTCAGGGAACAGATAGTTTTGTCCCAAATCTTACAATTCCTTCTTCAATAACATTGATCTCTAAATATTTCCCTTCTCTGATAGTTACTATTTTTTTAAATTCTGACATCATGTTTTTGAGCATCATTTATCCTTTCTTAAAGAGATGATTGAGAAATAATTTTTGAAAGGATTAATGATGTTCTCTTCTTTATGATTCATATGTCCATCTTCATCAAATAAAAGAAGATTGAATCCTTTTCAAATGTCATCAATGATAGAATTTTTGGGACCTTTCTACATAGAGAATCCTCTAACTTGTTCTATTTCCCAGGGTGGTAATGGATTGAGTCATCATAGACTTTGATCAGATCTAACCATATTCATTAGAGAATATTCAACCCTTTCTGTGTGAATATAAACTTGAGGATTTTGTGTCCCATATATATCTCACACTTCTCCAAAAAGAGGTAATGTCGCCAAATTTGTAAAGTGAAGATAACTGTAGTCAACTCCATATCATGAATTGGATTTTTTTTCTCATGAACGTTCAATTGGGTTGAAGAAAAAGATATGACTTTGTCATTTTTCATTAACACATAGCCCAAGACCTTCTTCGAAGCATCACTAAATAACACAAAAAGGTCTCCACGTGTGGGTAGTGTGAGCACAGGTGTAGTGATAAGCCTCTTTTTAAACTCCTTAAAGCTCTCTTCACATTCATCCCTCCATGAAAACATTACTCCATTCTGAGTTAGCTTGGAAAGAGGGTTGGATAATTGTGAGAAATTTCTCACAAATTGGCGATAATATCCAGCTAAATGTATGAAGCTACAGATATTCGTTACCGATGTTGGCCTTGACCATCCCTCAATTTCAGTTGTCTTAGAGGGATCCCTAGATATAATATTTCTTGTGAAGTTATGAACCAAAAATGAAACCTCCATCAATTAGAACTCACACTTTCTATACTTTGCATAGATCTTCTCCTTTTTTCAAGGTCTCTAGTATAGTGCTTAGATGCTTCTCATGCTCCTCCTTGGTTTTGGAGTATATTATAGTATCATCTATAAGGACTAACACAAAGATGTTGAGGTAATATATAAAGAATATATTCATCAATTCCATGAATATTGTTGGAGCATTAGTGAGTCTGAAAGGCATTACTATGAATTCATAGTTCCCGTATCTTGTACGAAAAGTAGTTTGGGAATATCCTACTTGTTTATCCTTACTTGGTAATATCCCAACCGAAAATCCCCCTTGGATAATTATTTTGTTCCGCGTAGCTGATCAAACAAGTCATCGATTTGAGGAAAAGGATACATGTTCTTTTTCTTGATTTTTTCATCTCATGATAATAAATTCAAAGGCACATTAACCCATCCTTCTTCTTGATGATGAGAAAAGGTGCACCCCATGGGGAAGCTCTTAGGCATGTAAACCCTTTATCCATATTCTTCTATGTTTGTTTCTTCATCACCTCAAGCTCTGTAATAGACATTCTATATGGAGTCCAGGATATTATCCACGTCTGAGGTATAAGATCAATTGAGAATTAAACATCTCTTCTAGGAGGAAGACTAGGAAATTCCTCGGGAAACACTTCAGCAAATTCCATTAAAATAGCAAGTCTTAAAGGATGTTTGATTCCTTATATTCAATCATCTGAGTCAGATATTCATTCTCATAGGGAATTATTATCCATGCTTGAGATGACTGTGCTAAAGAATATTCATCTTTCTCCTTGCACTTGTATAGAATCGGTGGTCGATTCCCTGTATGGAGAGTGATTTCCCTCCCACAAAAATTTATGTTTTCTATATATAATGAAATCCAATCCACGCTGATAATTGAAAAAAAATCCACCAAATGGAGTATGACAATGTTTTTCAGGAAGTTCAATCCACAAATTATGACAGGGGAGGAGTTATATTCCTGGGATGAAATGATTGCCCCATTTTCCATACTCACCAACATCTTTACTTCCATGATTTGTAGTGGTTATGTGATTGTACTACTAAACTTTCAGGATATAAAATAATGTGGAGAACTACAATCAAAAGGTATGTTCATTATTCATGAATGAATAACTAGAGTATAGGTCACCACTTTGATTTTAGGGTTCACTTTGGTGGTTGTGATGGAAGAATCTCACCCTTATTTCCCTGATAGTTTTTGGTTTCCTCAGAAAACCCTTGGCTTAGGGAACTGATTTGCAGGGTGCACTAGTTCTTTGTAGATGAAGAAATAAACAATGCATTGATGGTGGAATGGATCATTTCTCTATTTAGTCACAGCTTTAGGTTTTTCTTTCCTATAGTTAATTTCTAGGTGCCCTTATCTTCCACACCTAAACCATTTCCTCATCCCCTTTAGGTAGTTTCCATGGTTCTTCTTTCCACACCTTTGGCAAGTGGGGTGACGCATTTTCTTAGCACCGTTTGATTTATCCATTGGACTGTCAGAATGGAAGTCCACCTTACACTTATTATCCCCATGATTCCCCTTAGATTCTTTGATCTCCAATTCGACATTGAGGGCACATATTATAATTCCCTCATAGTTATCAAAGTCATGGATTGCAAGGGATTTTCGTAGGATAGATTTTAGCCCACCAAAGAAGCAGTCAACCTTGCATTTGGGGGTAATGAAAAATCTGAAGGTGTATCGTTCAAGCCTTATGAGGTTTTCCTCTTACTCTCTAATGGATAAGCATCCATAAGAACCTTCTATTGTTCGTATCATTGAAGGGTAGATAAGGTCTTTTCAATGGAGTATATCCATTGTTCAGAAATTGAGGGATTAGACGATCCATTAAAAGTAGGAGTCCTTTATCTCATAAAGCTCTTTATTGTGACTTGTTTTTTCTTAGGGGGGTTAATGTTTATCTTTACCCATTTTTTCTATTCACAACATGAGTTAACTGAGAGATTATCATGACAAAGTTCACGATTCTCACTCCTAACGGATTGGGCATATCATTAGAACAATTGTCACAATGATCTTTTCATCGGTTGTTATATCGAGTCCTCCTATTATTTTCTATTGGGTATAATAAAAGGAAATTTAACGGTAATATATAAAGGGTAATCCAAAGACAAAAATATATGAATTATAAATTACTTTTATTTTTTTAACTTATGAATTTATAGGCTTCAATCTATGTTAAATATAATCTAATTCATAAAATATATTCTTGGGGGGGGGGGGTTTATTCCCTTAATAATGGTTCATACTAATATTGTGAGTTTGCCAAAGCATATCCCTTGGGATTATCATAACCAATAGTGCAGCAAGGCCCGTTTTCATTCACCAGTTCCAGTTCGAGTCTAGCTCAAAGTGGTGTTCTTGGGATTTACCCCTAAGATATATCTATGCCAGATCCACCTCTACCCGATTGTATACAGACAGGGATGTATTTGATTGATAAAGCACGTACTCAATACTTAACAAAAATTTTGGATATTTTTATTATACTTATTCATATCCCTAAGGCTTTCACTAGGGTTTTCTAATCCTAATCCGAAAAATAACTAAACCTATCCTCTTATACAAACTATAACAACCCTACTATTTATTTCACACTTAAACATAATTTATTACATAAAACCTTCAATTTATACAACCAATAAGATCAATAGGGGTAGTTTATTTGGGGATTGAGAACATTACATAACAACTTAAAACATAAATGCAACATCTTATCAAAAACTTCTTTTACATGACCACATAATTCCTCCATGCTTAGCATTGCATGGAATAACCTGAGGATATGCATAATAAAAGGGTGAACTATAAATCCCAGTAAGGGATAAAATAAGGAATAACATGAAGAATATATTACATATTAGTAAATAGGCATATCAATGGATCATAAGATAAACATGAACATAAAGACCTGATATAGCTTGATTATAATAACATGGAAATGTGGCAACAACACTTTGCATGGTATTAGCAAGAGCTAAGGCTCATTGCACATGGAGCATGAGTAAACCCTCATTGAACTTGAATTAGAAATATTAAGCCCTCATTTCACTAGATGAATCATGATACTAATATTTACCCAATTCATTGGAGCTCTATTAGGGAGTACCCTTCTTAATCATTCCATTTCATCCATAAGTGTTCCACATATATCATATAATGTAGATTCATTAAATATAATAAGTTATTCCACGATAAAGGAATTTGTAATTAATACATCAAACACTATAATCAATAAGTAAATGTTCATAAAGTTGAATTCATGTGATAGAGAAATGGGAAAGTTATTCACTACACAATGACATTGTCTTGGAAAATAGTAGTGCAATTTCGGCAGCATGACATCGTGAAATAAGAAATCATAAAAAAGGATGATGAGAGAGAAAGGGGTGTCTCATAATATGTACATGAAATTTATAGTATGGGGGTTATATAGATACAATTCCCAATATATTTAATGGAATTTAGATTCATAATACAAAATAATTTCTTGAATATAACTGAAAAGAGAGAAATTCCTTACGGAATTTTGTCATAGTAACAGGAGTAAATGGTAGTAATTTATGAGGGAGAAATGGGTCTCTCATCATTCAAACATAAGGATAGAATTTTGGGGGATTTGATAAATCATACCCCAACCTTTGTAATTGAAAATAAAATGGTATAGAAACATAAGAAACTTGGACCAAAATGAGAGAGGAAGAAATCCTTTACATGGATGTGTGATCACAAATGCTTTAGAGAGGCTTGAGAGAGGATTATTGGGAGCTTGGGGAACCTAAAGAGGATTATATGTAGAAGAGGTAATATGTTTATAGAGCTCCAAATTCTTTGGGTGGGGAGGAAGTGGTAGCTCGGGTGGGTTTATATAGGAAATGAGAGGGAATTCTTTATTATTTATGTTTTGGACACCTCACATTAAACTAATCAAAAACACAAACAAACCCATGGTTTTTGCCAATGGTTTTTTCCAAAGGGTATTGTAAAAAATTATATTATAAGTCCAATGGTCGAAAATTTTAAAATATTAGGCTTGTTTATGTGGAGGTGAGTCACACTCTCAAGAAAATAAATTTAAAAAGTAAAAATGTTTTATAAGTCTTGGAGGGTCCACTAAAGCTTTATAAAATAAATCAAACAAACATAAAATCACATTATTTTAAAGATAAAACATATATTGGAAGAAAATACCATTTATAATATTTTATTAAATCCCTATTTGGTCATTATGATGTCATAAAACACATTATATAATTAAATGGTATTTAATTTTTACCCTAAAATTCGAGTGTCTCACAAAATTATGAAAAATTCACTTTTGGATAATTTTGACATCCTGATTCAAAATATAATATCCATATTATCAAAATAGTTTTCTAAAGGTTGGAATTTTTTCTTTTAAAATAAAACCAAACATTTATAAAAAATTCAAGGGTTTTGAAAAACCAACATTCAAACCTTAATAAAAATTACAATTGTATTCATAAAAATTATACGATAATTTATATTTAATAAAAATAAATTTATTAATAATATTTTATTAAAATATTATTTAATTCAAAAATCCATTAATTCCTCAAAATAGGTTTATTAATTGAATATTAAAGAAAATACTATTTGTGCTTTAAAATCTATTTACAAAATGAAATGAATGTATATTCTTTATTATATACAAACAAATGCACATAATCATAGTGCTAAGGCCTTGTTACATAACCCCTTACAACACCTGCATAAGACTGTAGGGTAAGGTGTGTTATGGTGAAAAACTCTTGGGGTGGATCAGATAACATCGCACGGGTGGTAATCTCTATCAACTTCCACTTCTCTCGTAGGCAGTTCTGTTCGAGCTTAACGTGTTGAAGCTCGGGTTGGGCTTGGTCAAGAGCGAAGCCCAATGATGCCACATCCTTTCAGAGATCTGAAAAATGGGCTTCATATGGAGAAATTCTAAAGTATGAGTCCATCACTTCCTTTGTCTGAGTAAATCGGATGTTGTAAAGCCATGTATTTATATTAATCATTTGATCAATGTTCAGTGACTATATTAGCAATGGTTACAATTCTTAGAAGTATTTTAAAATCCAAAAACATAAAACAAATGAATTTAATATGTTATATAAACATTTTACATAATAAAAAAATTAATTATATCAAGAGTAATTTTCAATAATGAACGTTTGGGTCTTTACAAGCATAGTCCAAGGCATTCCACAATAAAGAGCCTACCGAGTCTAATGAGTTCATCCAAGGTTAAACAGGTCCATGAAAAGAATGGGCCCAATGGTTTTAACCAAGGGACCTACTTTTCAATACTAAATCCAAGGAGTTTATCCATGGGATCCTGTAATTATATTGAAGGGATCCTATGGTATCATGCCATACATCCAAATAATAGATAAGGATCAGGATGTAGGTTGGTCTCAACCTATAGAAGTTTTATCCTTGAATCGGAATTGGGTTCCTAAGTGCTCAAGGCATTCCCAAATAAGAATCCAAGGTGATCTAGAGTAAATTCACTCCTATTTGAGATTAAATTTATGTAATATTTCATTAGTTCCAATCATTTCCGTTCATTGGTGTGATAATGTCATGTGGCATGAAACTATTTAATCAAGTCATTATTAATCAAAAAGTCCATTTGGTTCAATCCTTTCGTTTCATTAGTGTGATAAGTCCAAATAGCATGAAACCTTTATTAATTACATTTCATGAATATTCAAATATTATAGTTCATTCTTATGCCTTCCATTAATATGGTAAGGGGTGCTATGGACATGAAACCTATTAATCATTTACAATTAATCTGGTTAATTCATATGCTTAGTTTACTTTCCAATTTCTATTTTACAATTTATTATCAATTGAAGAATTTACCATAGGTAGGTCAAGTTTGGAGCATAAAAGGTAATTACAATTATTCAATTCCCAATATAAATGAATCCATTTAATATTGAAAAGATTACCCTTATAAGGGTCAACAAATTTCACACCCAAACGGTGTCTCAAACATGTCAAATACTAAAAACCTAATTGTGGCATAACATAATACATGGGATGGATGGATTTGTGGGAATAACCACCAATAATTAATTATTTATATGGAAATAGAATATCCATATAGTTTTATTGATTATTATAATGCAGTAAATTCAATAAACAACTTCTAATGAAATTGGTGGTCCCCAAATGACAATTCCAAAATCCACAAACTTAAGGGATGAGTTATAGACCACCCACCTTAGTGTTGTATGACTCCATTCCTTGGGTATCGACCCTTTATGTGGCTAATATCTGAGTAGATCAAATAAAAGAGGAAAAATTCTCACACCATGATAACTAGTTCAATAAAAACAGGAGGATAAATGCATAAACAGGCTCGAGTACTTACTGTTGCGTATCCAACATGATGAACGAAAGCTCGATTGGATCCCAGATGAAGTATAAATTTCAATCACAATATTTTTCCTTCAAAAATATCGAAAATGAGAGACAATGAGGTAAATACCACTAGAAATTGTATTATTGAAGAATAAGTGGCTTAATTAGATCATTAAGGGTAAAAATAAAAAGTTACCCAGAAAACAACATGTCTAAGGTTTGTCCGCACATTTTGAAGAAAAAAAATATGCAAACCATGCATGTGTACCTCAGAAAAATGGTAACATATATGGTTAGGCTGCATTTCCATGTTCAAACAATGAGATACGGTTCTGCCTAAGAATTTTCCATCCTCATTTTTAGGAAAATCAAGCGCAAGTAGTGTGATATGACCAGTTTCCCAGAAATATGGGTTTTGGGCTCCGAACAAGCACCAGACATCCCTTAGAGAATTTATAACCCAATAGGTTCTAATTTTAAGTCCAAAATAAAGAATTATATTGAAATTTAAAGGATCCATACCTAAGTGAAAAACGGGGTTCTTACATATGGCATAAGTCAACAAACACAACACATGATGCAATAAGCATTAAGAATAAGGCACATGGTATAATCCATAAAACATAAATCATGAGACACCAGGTATAAGGCATAAGATTAAAGTATAAGAACTACCCATGGACATTAAATTCTCATTTAAATTTTTAATTCATAAGCATTCATCACAAGGTAAACATGAACCACATGTTAGTTTAAGAATTCAAGGAAAAAGGGACATAAGCATCAAGTAATAAGTAATAATCCATGTTCAATAAGTCACGAAACATAAATCTAAAGGGCCTACTCATGGACACTAAATTGTTATATTCATTTCCCATTAAATTATATTTATCACAAGGGAAATACACACCCCTATGTTGATTCATCAAATTAAGTCAAATGTATTTATAGTTCATGAAGTAGGGAACACCCATGGGGTGAATCTAGATAATGAAGTGAACTAATGAGCTACATTTCATCTAGCTAAAAACATTATAATCATAGAGAACCATTTAATTTTATGAATTAATTAGTTAAAAGTATTCATAAAATAAGTCCAATATGTGGAATAACTATGTAACTTATATAAAATGAATACACTTTTAGAAAAAACTATACCACCTACCTTATACCAAGGAAGATCCAAAAATCCAATATCAAGTCCTGATTTGGTTTGGTTAGAGAGAAAATGAAGAAACAAATAAACAACATGGAAATAAGGAAAAATATATCACACCAAAATGGAGTAGATGAGGATAATAGAAACTATAAAATTAGTTAGAGTAATAAAGATATTATTAATATGCATCCAATGAGACTGATGACTATCGATTTTGAAAAATGTTGAGGGATATCTCTTCTTGCCTATAAGAGGAGAGGAGGAGATCCATGGGAGAGGGGAGGCCCTAAACATGGGTGGAAAATAAAATAATTTTATAAGTTTTAATGAAAAGGGGTAAAAGGGTAATTTTTCAGCTTTTAATGATCTTCATGGTTCTCCAAAATATGTTTTAGTGGTTGTCAAGCAATTGTCTAAAGAGTGAGGGTGCACAGTTCATGCACACGATTTGGAAACCCAATCACAAAACAAGAATTATCCATTGTCTCTTACCTTAAATTTAGGTGCACAACCATGTTTTCTGGTATACAAAGTTTGAAAAAATTGTGTGACTCCATTTGCCCCACTTATTAGGCCACATGGTTACAACAAGAGTGTCATATGGTTTTAGAAAAACTGTGTGCCCTGGACAAATTCCCCCAGCATGGATGTTTCTTATCTCAATTTTCTTGAAACTCAATAGAACACCTGAGGAACCCCTAATTAATTTAAGAATATCTAAAAATAAAAAATTTAATCCATATAACTCTTTTAACTTCGTTGAAAATCCCAATTTGTAAAATTTCCCATCCAGAAAATGTTAAAAATCAACTTCCTTTGGAATTTCATCTAGTCCAAAAAATGTGGGATGCTGCAAAATCAAACAAGATATCTTAATAATGGTTTTAAAATTAATATTAAATATTTTTAAATAAAATAAAAATATTATTTAAATATTAATATCTTATTTATTTGAAAAATTTATTTTATAACTGACCATCTAAGGTGGTCATGAAAATGAAATGCGCCATTAATAGGGGTTTTAGTCCACACACAACACAAACGACGTTTTCATGTTACAATTGTTGGGTGGGAAGTATATAATATTTGTTCCATAAATATAGTGATATTTCAGTATAATGATGATACTAATTTCATTATATTAGTATGATTAAAAAATATTTGTATGCTTTTTAAGGAGAAAGAGACTTTAAAAAACTTAGTTAATGCAAGCATGTCTTCCTTTGATATCCTCCTTTAAAACATACCTAAATCCTTATTATATTGGTTTATCATATAGACCAGAACCTATATGACAAAGGAAAGAGTTCTGGTGATATTTTTTCATGTATTTTTAAATATAAGTTGATTTTTATGTGATAAAAATGTGGTGGTGATGGGGTCCTTTTATAGATGATAGGGGTGAGATTTTAAAAATATTAGTTTCTTAATATAAATAGTGAAAGTTATTCTCAATGTTACTAAATCCAATTTATAAAAATTTATAAGATAAGATAGAGGTGGTTTAAAATCCACCCATACAATTAATTTTAGAATTTTTTTTGATATTTTAGTACTTTATTTTCTTACTTAACCCTTATTAACCATTTTAACCTTTACCGACATGACTAAATATTACCATGGTTAATTATTTTTACAAAAAAAATAATGGTAAGTATTGACTAATTTAAAAATTATGATTCCAAATTGGAAAAAAATTTCTCAATGTTTAATTTCTAGAGGTGCTAAAATTTAATTTTAATAAATGTACTTTTAACGAAAAAAATTAATTTTCCAGAAAATTCATTTTTAAGAATAAAAAATAAATTACCCCAAAATAATTTATAGCAGTAATTCCCATGAAATTTATTATTTTATGGTTAAGAAATTATATTTAGGTGACCTTAAAATCAATAAAAAACATAATGTTACATTTTTAATACTAAATTAAAGTAAAAGAATTGGAAATTTTTTTATTAAAATTTAATATAACTTATGTTCCAAGATGTAAATAATAGGTTTATAAATTTGAAATATTATATTTAAATGAAATATTTTACTCATTAAATAAATTTTTTTCAAAAAAAATGTTTATAAAGTTTTTAATAAATTCATAATCATAATTATGTCATAATATCTATGGTATTGGTAAAAACTATATTTTTCCACTTTACTAAAAAAATAAACCATTTGAAAAAAATAAAAAAAATAACCTTAAGATAATATCAATGTATTTATTCAAAAAATGAAGGAATTTTTATATAATTTAATATCTAACATTTATAAATTTAACTTCTAAATGTAATCTTAAATGAAATCTCTTTATGTCGTATTGGAATGTGAATTATGTCATGGTTTTAGGATATACTTTTTATATTCTATAGTGTAATCTCAGGTATTATATTATCCCACACCAACATAAATAATTTTATCTTTGAAATATTTATATAAATCATCTCATAATAAAATTTTGTTAATTGTTCATTATTACATATTTAGGTAACCTGATTTCCTCCACTGACTTGTGATTCCTCTATAATACTTTCTCTAAGAGTGTTTTCCAATTCCAAAAAACCTACTCTCATGTGTCAATAACATGTACTGGATCCTCATTATAAGGAAATTCAAGCTCCAAATATAATTATATAGTATTGAGTATATGTATTGGTTCTTAAATTTTAATCCTCAACAAAAAACATAGAATATGGCCTAAAAATTAGAGAGTTTCAGTGCCCTAGAAATATGTTAATCCATGGATCCAACTCTCTCTAAAATTTCAAAAGGAATGATATAACTAGGTCTTAAATTTATATTATTATAATGACTTATATTTTAATTCCATTTAAAACATTTAAAAATAAAAAATCCACCCACTAAAATTCAAATTCCAACATCTGATTATCAACATACCTTTTTTATCTGATTTGTGTTATCCTAATATAATTATGAATAATTTGTACCTTTATAGTTGTCTCCTTAATATGTTATGGGTAAAATATCATATTTATCTAACATCATCACAAATATAATGGATAATGAAATATCATTCCATACATGCATTATATATTGTCATATTGATTCCTGAATGGAAGCTATTATTGTAAGAAAATTACCTCAATTGTAGATCTTAATCTTATGTTTTAGGAAAAATAAGTGAGTGTGATCTAATAATGTCTAAAAATTTATGAATATTTCTTTTTTATTTCCCATTAGTTTGAGGAATAAAGTTATTGCATATATGTATCTCAATATTGAGAGCTTTATGAAGACTCCTAAAAACATTTGATTTGAAATGAGGCTTATGATCAGATATAACTGAGAGAGGTTCACCATAAAGTCGCACAACTTCATTAATATATAGATATCAAAGGTTTTAAAGGGGTATATCCCCCCCCAAATTTCTAGGAAAGGTATATATTTTTATGGTGATCCAAAATAATCCATATAGTATCATTCCTTATAGGAGTCCTCATATGTCAAGTAATAATTTCCATTGTAACATTATTCAACTTCTACATTAGTATAGGTAGGGGTTTCATATGTCCCTTAGGATTATATATCTCAACCTTTACCTATTATCACACCAAACATATTAAAAAATAAAAAAAAAATTTACTAATTTACGTGTTCCCACAAGAAATGATCCCTCAAATCCTTATTCATCATGGTTCTACTCGGGTGTATATCAAAATTTGAGTGATACGATTTATCTGGTAAATATCTCTTCATATCTGGTATTGATGGAACACACAGTCTATTTCCAAACATTAACCGTTCATCTTCATATATTATGTTTGTTAATCTCCCATCCTTCATTACATTAATTTTCTTATGTAAAACGTTATCATCATGTTAGGGTATGGAATCCTTTTTTATCCTCATTATTGTCAAAACTCCATGGTCCTTGATACTCAATGCATCATCCACCTTGTTTAACATCCTAGTTTGGTAGAGTATTAATTTTTCTTATTCCTTGTATAGTTTCATACATCTCCTTAATATCATATTAATCACTTTCATAGAGAATATGCATTTCAACCTTTTTTTATTCTTATATATTTCACTTCATTCATTGTATTGGTGGTGTATATATATATTTATGAAAAATATTACATACTACAACTAAATATCATTATTTTGGTAGTTTTCTCATAGATATTTAACTACCTTAATGCCTAAGAACCCACTCAATCATTCTATATAAGGACACATTCAAGTTTTCTATTTGATACATCACTATATATCATGAATCATTCACTCCCTGATGGTAGAGATCATACTAGTTCATTGACCAATTGCCTAATTAAATCATAAAAAACTCTTCGCATTATTTTAAGCATGAGAACTTAAACCCTTTATGTGTCAACATGGTTAGTTGGTTGGCTTCTCATGAAACATTTTGAACAAATCACTGACAGCAACCTGTTAATCCAAGATAACTATGTCTCTATGTTATTTACATTATTATAGGCCATCATTTGACAAAAATTTTCTTTTATGTATCAAAATATAATCTATACATGGATAAAATAATTACAAGAAAAGAAACCCCAGGGATCCAAAATTCACACTTACTAAATTTCTCATATAACTTATTTTCTCTAATAATGTCATGGATGATTATTAAATGATTATAATTCTCCTCAAACCTTTATTATTATGCCATGATATCATCAATTAATACCACAAAAAAATCATTGAGATACTATTTTAATAATCTAGACATTATATCAAAAAAACACCGAGTTTAAATTCGTGAATCCAAATTGAATTACTATAAACTTGTAATGTCTATACCTTATAATAATTATATCAGTAATTAAATCATTCTTCATAACCATTAACTAAAGATAAATAGAATGATTATTGATCTTTGATAAATATTGAGATCCTTCAAGTTGATAAAAAATAATCAATATATAGAAAAATGATACTTTTTCTTTATCATAGTGGAATTTATTTCCCTATAGTTGATGCACAATATCAAATACCCATAATAACATACATATAAAAAGGATAGGGGCTCCCCAACGTGAAACACTGGGGCGTATTAACCCCTTATCACACAACTCTTGCAATTGTATCTCAAACACACCTAATTACATGGGTTATATATGGTAGAGATTCTTAGATATATTTTTTCATTTCGGATGATTTCATTGGAAAAATCTACCTTATTATCCGGAGGATGGTTGGTTTATTCTTCTATAAATACATTAATGTATTCTTAAATAATTGGAACATCCTCTATTATTAGGATTTATTTCTCATCTATATATTGTGTTTTGTCTTCCTGTTACCCCATGATTTAATTATAGATATATCCTAAATGTAGATCTAGAAAACACATAGATAACAATTTATCTCTTTTAAAAATAAGGGATTTTATACCCCCTCCCCAAATAGTAATCTCATTATCTCAGAAAACATTACTCCCATTATACTTTGAGAGAAAATACATTCTAAGGATTATATCAATGTAAATCATAGATCTAGTAACCATGTATGAAAAAAAGGTATATATGTTAATATTAATCAATATTATCCAATATATTGTTATTTCAATAATATTCCTACTAGGTTTTTTTACTGACAACTCATTCACCAAAGTATTTGGGAGTGAATCAATTTTCTCAGAACACATGTATTATATAAAAGACTGTCTAGATACAGAATTAAGCAACCATTATATAAAATTGATTTTATGATAAAAGTAACTATTATTACATTATTTTTGGGATTCAAATTTTATTTTATAAATTTTATAAGTTTGAACTTTATCTCTATTCATTTTCTGAGATAAATTTCCTTGAATCTTGTGTAATTGATTCACATATTCCTACTACCTCCATACAACTAATGAATTGGATATTGGGGGGTAATCCTCTGATCTTTAAATCAAAAAATTATAATAAATTTTATCTAAACTTTAAAAAGACACATATTATCTCCAATAATGTCTCATTGTATTTCATTTCAAATTTATTACATGTTTTAAATTCCACCCTTCCATACTTCACCTATTCCAAATTTCACTTTTCATAGAACTCAATAATCCTCATTTTTATTGAATTTATTTTAAAATAAAAGAATATGATAATTTTTTATCTATATTTATAGAACATGAAATTATTTCTTTATACAATGAAAATTTCAAAGAAACTAACACCCATAAATGACTTGGTTTTTTCTTATCAAAGAAGTAGGAAATCTTTCATTCTAGTTAATATATATAGTCTATTGAATTTCTTGTTATCCTCTTAAAGTTATCCTTATTGAAAAAATATTATCCTCCTCATTTTCCCTCAAATTAAATAACTACCCATCCATATCATCTACTTTATCATTTGGAAATTATTTTCCAAAAAATATTTACATAAAATTATTTGATTTCATACACTCAAACTCTTATGTATCCTTCATGTTTTAATCATTGACCTCCAATAGTCAGTATATCACCTTAGATTATAAACTACCAAGATTAAATTATAAATTTTACTAATTCCTAAAGTGAGAAATATATTTTTTTGGGAATGAATTCATTTCACTTTTTCTAATGGATTGTTTGTTTCATTAAATAAAAGAGGTTGATGTCACCTAAAGCAATAAAAAATACTTACACTAGTTGTGGATCGAAAGGTTTCTCTATAAATACAAGGTTATTGGTTATAACATGATTCAACTACCCTAATATAGTTATAATCCCATCAACACTAACTCCAACATCATTAAATCTCTTAGGAAGAAATCCCTATAATTATTATGAGTATTGACATGGTTTCCATTCTTTCCAATGATAACCCTTTATAAATTATGGAATAATCTCAATTACATTATAAAATTATGAATATTAAATCATAGTATATAAATACTTTGTAATATACACAGTTAATAAGAAATTATTTAATACTTTATGGGATTATTATAATGTTTGTTTTATGTACTAGTATGTGCTTCCAGATGTAGTTCCTTTGGTTTCAACAAAACATGTTCTAATACCAATAATACAAACCCTGAATCAGGTAACCCAGATTTAGTGGTATATTTATTAAATTTATATATAATAAAAATATTACATCATTCACAATCCAATAGGTTAGTGTTATTAGGAGACTACATACATACATGATTCTAATATTATTAATGAAAACTTAAAATACCACTTAAATTTACATTTAAAACATTATAATTCCATAAAGGATATTCTGGAAATCATTCATAGGTATATTTCTATTTACTTATGGAAGATAAAGGAAAATTAAATGAGAAATCTATAATTCTCATTAAGGGGTATCATATAGTGAAATCTATCATAAAATACATAAGGAATGATCAGTATGGAAAGAATAAATAATAATCAAGTATACCAAAACCAAAAACACAAGAATAGAATATATATACAGATAATATAGAAACATAAATAATCACACGGAAAATAATAAATAATTTCATTATGATTCAATGAAAAAAAGATGAACATCTTACACTTTCCATGCCACATTCCATGAAATAAAATGTAAATAACTGAGGCATATACTAAATACCCAGGATAGTTTGTCACATAAGACCCACTAATGCAATGATAGTCTTTATAATTTTATTACCCAACCACACCTAAATAATACCATTTCATTCATTATAAAAATAAAAATTGAAATAAATAATCAACATTCCTTATAAATTATTAAACATTTTTATTGAAATAAAATGTTTTAAAAATTTCAATATTTCCTCGGTCGATAAATGAAATAAATTTCTTGGTATTTACCCTTAAAACTAATATTATATGGGTACAGAGTTAAGTTAATATCAAGATATAAAATTGAAAATGATATATAAAATATCTATGAGATAAAAGTACACATACATGATGGAAAAATAAATTCAATAGGAAGAAAAGGACTCATATATAAGAAAAACGAAATAATATATAATGTAAAAAAATAATACCATCAATTAATCATAAATGAATATATGCTATCATAATCCTAAAAACATGATGATAATAATAATTCTTTTATATATTTGTTATCATAGGTAAATAAATGGTTTCCTAAAAAATATTTTTAAGATAATCATAATCCTTCCAGACTAAGAATTAGTATGGTATTATTAATGCATATTCCTAGTGAAGCATGAGAATCATTAATGGTTATAAATATATTTTGAATTTTTTTACAAAATTATTTGAAATATCATTAAAAAATATGAATAAATATTTCTTTCCATTAATAAACTATTAAAAATAAAAAAATAATGGGAATAACATTTTCTTTGAAGAATATAAGTAAACATGGATGGTAATAATGATAACAATGAATGGACAATATGGTGAGAAAGGGTTGTTATGATTTAAATGTCTTAAAATTATTTTCACATATTTATAAAGTAAAAAATGACATGTATAGAAAAATTTCAAAAAAATCATTTAAAACATTTTTAATGAAAAGAAATGATATTTGAACATGAATTTGATAATACATTAAAATATAGAGAATAAAATTCTTGGAATAGTATAAATAATATGGATGTAGGTGAAAAAGAGTCGATTAAAATACATAAAATATTTAAATGTAATGTTTTAAAATAAGAGACATTATGGATTTTAAAATAAAAACCGAATTAATAGTTGTAAATTTAAATTGATCATTAAATAAAATAAATGAAAATATATTTATTATATAATATTCCAAAGTTGAATTATATACACTATATAAATATAAATAGGTATATAATGTGAAACATGTCTTAATGAAGTAATAATGAGATGAAAAACCCCTACCTTGTACTTAATCTTAGGTGGAAATCCTCTAACATCATTTATAATAAACAAAGACTAATTTATAATCTATTTCAAAAACTTGTTATTAATTAATAATTTTTATGATAGTATTATGTATCCACTTATTAAATAACCATTATTTATGTTCAGTTGATATTGATTGTTGATGTAATTAGTTTTAACCATTTCTTGTACAACTCAGTATAACATCTTTTATTACCATTACCTAGTCATGATTTCATTATCTACATAAGTTTCAATGTATTGAAAAAAAATATCCAAAAATATTTATGAAGTTATAGGTTCATTCCATTGGTTTTTTTTGATAATTTGTAATGAACTAAAGTTGGTTAATTAATAATTATTTAAACATTAATATTACCATTCAAGAACTATAAACATTATTTAAATATTAATATAAAATTTATTTATTAAATATATTTTAAAAAAATTCATGTGAAGATATGATGAAAAATGAAGTACATTTTTCATAGATGTGGTATTCCGTAATTAAAATAAATTATATTTCAATTTTCTGATAGATAGGAATGAATAAGATAATGGTTGATACATAAAGACAGAAAAAATTAGTATACTAATGATGTTGATGTCATTATATGGGTATTGTTATAATATATTTGGTGGATGTGTGATAACAAAGAAACCTGAAATATTTATTTAACCCAATTTCATATTCCGTTGATATACTTCTCTACACCACAAATTAGCCTTCTTGATATGGTATTTTGGTGATACAAAAACCTCTAAGATGCATAAAATCTGTACGAGGAGATTTTTGGGTAAAATTTAATCAATCTAAGGTGCTTTGGTTGTGAGGAGAAGTAGGGTGTTGAAGGGGTACTCTTATAGATGATAATGGTGACCTTTTTGTATATATTATTTTCTTAATATAAAAATGGGAAGTTCATTATCAAGGGGAGTGACAATTAATTAATAAAATTTGAAAGATAAGATAAATTAGGTTAATAATAAACTCATACAATCAATTTTGGATAATATATTTTTGTATTTATGGCCTTATTCCCTAATTTAACACATTTTATCCATTTTAACCTTTACCCTAGTGATTATCTTTTACCATGGTAACTTATTTATATGGAAAAAATTTAAATGGACCTTATGAACTAATTTTTACATTATGATAATAAATTTGAGGATTTGTTTTTAAATATTCAACTTCTAGATGTGTTAAAAATTAATTTCAGTAAAATAGGCTTAACATAATAATTTTTTTTAAGAAAATGTATTTTTAAGAATAAAAATGAATTTTCACCAAAATCCTGTATGGTATCTATACCCATGAAATTTATAGTATTGTGGTCAAATAAAGGTGAGTTATGTGACTTTAAAATTAATTCCAAACTAAATGGTAGATTTTGAATACATAATTAACGAAAAAGATCCCAAAATTTGTTTTTATTAAAATAAAAAATCACTTAGGTTCCAAAATGTAAATCATATGTTTTTAAATTCAACATAATATTTTCAAATGAATTAAATTACTAAATAAATTAATATATTCATGATATTTTTTTATTAACTTTTAATTATTTAATATATCCTGATGCTTTCATAATAGCTCCGTTATTGATAAAAATTATATTTTTTTATTCCCCAAAATTATAACCCTTTTAGAAAAATACTAAAAATTATCCCAAATATAATTATAATATGAGAAACCCCGAAATGAAATATTTTTATAAAATTCAAATTCTAAATTTTTTTCTTTAACTTTTAAATATATTCAAGAATAAAATCTCATTTTGTTGTAATAGAATTATAATTATGTGATAGTTTTTGATACAGTGTTTACTATCTATTATAGAATCGTGAGTACAAAAACCAAATTCTAAATTATTGTTTAAATTAATTTGATTGTTTTTAAATAAAAAAATCACCCCCATCCACCCTACTTATCTCCTTCCATGTCTATTTCGTAAAACAATCTAATGATTCTAAAATAATTTCATCATTTTATTATGAAAAAATTTTATAAAATCCCTAGTTAAATGATTATAAAACACGATACTCATTTGAAAAAAGATTATATTATATATTAATAGAACAATAATCAAATAACATCACTCTTAGAAGAATATTTTAGAAAGTATGGGCCAGGTTTAAAAAACTTATTAAACAAGTATAATGGTTAAATAATTGTTCTTAATCTATAAGGTAATTCTTTGGGATTGGAAAATACACTCCAAATTATTAAATTATGGAAGTTATTCAAAACATAGAATCTAGATGCGTATTATAAAAATAAATATATTCTCATAGGGTATAAAAAGAATTAGATAGAAATTTACCAAAGGAATTTCACCATTCATTTGTATATTCGATATGATTGAGTATGTCACTAACTAAGTTGGATTAAAGATATCTTCAGTGGATTTTCACAGTTTTTAAATTAATTTATTAATCCTAAATTGGAATTTTACAACAATGTGAACAACTTTAATAAATATTTACTCAATTTTCATGACGTTTTGATGGATGATTATCTATTCATAAGAGTTCTAGGTTCTGGTACATTATCAACAGTATAAGTGTGTCCAAGTTCAAATATAAAGATACAAATTTGGTTATAGAGTCTAATAATGTTTATTTGAGTATCCCACCAGTGTTATTTAAACCTAAAGGTAAATTCATGAAAGAATAATACTGTTTCTTTAAAAATTAATGTCCTGAAATACTAGAAAGGGTTATTTAAACTCATTGAAATATCCATGTCATGTATCCTTATTATAGATGTTTAATCATATTTTTTAAAGGGTATGTGATACCAAATGTTAATTTTATAAATTTTTTGAGTATATAAGAAATTAAAATCAAATAAATAATTAATATAATGTGAAATTTTTATTCGAACAAAAAAGTAAAGGGTTTTTAAATCATTTAATTGAATGACAAGGAATATATAAAACTAATATACATCTTAGTAAATGATGTTTACAGTCATCTTATTTCTCTTATATAGTTAGAGAAGTTATTTATAAACCCAGTATGGTTGTGAACAACATTATATGTTACACAATATTTATAATATATTAGATTCTATAACATGTTTTGAAATTGAGAAAATAATTAGTGTTTTATCTAGAATAAAAGATTTAATATAGATATTTATTAAGATATGTGATATTATTTATCACAACCAAAAAATAACATATTTTAAAGGGTAAATACTTTATTTCATAATAATACATTATATTCAGAGAATATGAAATTGATTTGAGGTTTGTTTTTAAATAATAATACTAAAATGAAATAAGTGTTTTTCTAATATAGAGGAATTTTTGTATCTTATAATGATATTTGATAGATAGTATAGTATCTAAAATTATATTGGGAGTTTGTTTTTAATTAATAAAGTTCAAATATAATAATAAAATTATTGTGCGAGTTAAATATTAAAATTGAATTCCACATTATATCCTAAAAGTGCTTAGGTTGTGTAGGTAAATAAGAATTCAAAATAATCTAAAATAATATGTATTATATATTTGTTTTTAAAGAAAATTATTTTTAAATTAGATAAAGTTTTAAGTAGATAAAAAAAGTCATATACATCATAAACTTTTATGTTGTGAAATTAAAGAGTTTGGATATTTGTTCAAAGAGTTTGAATTTAGAAATATTATTCACACGTCTCATTATTATTCAAACTAGCATTCTCCATATATTTTACACACAAAATGATTTTAGTTGGATTTTTTTAATTAGAAATCCACCTAGAGATATGCCAGGAACATCATTAATATGTAGTTATTGTTTTAAAAACCACCTTGAAAGTGTTTGAAACATAAGGATGGTATGGTTATCTAACATATGTGATATGTTTGATAGGAACTTCTGTACGGTTTTGTTAACTATTATTAAAGTTGTTTAAGAATAAAAAAAATATAACATCCAATACTTATGTATATCATTATGTCATAATTATTTCATGTAGGATTATTACATATGGATATATATATAAATATATTATGAAGTGAAATGGTAATTAGACTCTCAAATGACTTTAAGTTACCCATAATTGACGGTCCTCATGTAGTATTATTGGTTGAGAAGTAATGTTAAGGTTAGGATAAGAAAGATGTAATTTCTCAACCAGAACCATCGGGTCCCAGCCAAAAAACCAGAAGAACTCATGTGTGAACCCCCATATTCAAGATGTTTTCAACCAACATTGAGGGTAAAAACATAATTTATAGAGAGACAATACCCTCAGAAATCATAACTATAGACCACAAATATAAATAAGTTATAAGAGTACAAATATCAAGAATAAGAATAATTATCATTATTTAGTAACAAATAGCACCCATGTCATACAAATAAATAAACCAAGCACCCAATGTGGAAATCCAACCCCGATTGTGAAATATATACGAATATAAATAAAGGAATTGTTATGGAAATACTTTAAAGTCCAACTCAGTATCGCTACTAACTCCACGCTCCAAAACATATCTCTCTATCAGGGCCATGTTCCCTTCGCTGGATCCCAAATCATGAAGTCTACTGCTGCATCGTGATTCATGTTCATGTTTTTATATATAAAATCCATTATGATGCCACCAATGCATCCTTAACGTGTTTATATAGGTATAACAGTTGTATGAAATGATACAAGTAAAATTATGAGAAATTATAAACAATTATATATTTAGAACTCATGTTCTAACCAAGACACCATGATCCCCAATCATACCTACCTTAGATCCATCAGATAAGATAAATGTAAGGATATAAAAAGGGACCAAAATCTCTCCACAAGTCTAGAAAACATATCTCTCAGTCTCAGCCTCAATGCCATCAATCCCATACCATGTGTTGGAGTCCATCTTCATCATCATCACATGTCATCCACACTCCCCCAATAAGGGATAACCATATCATGAAGGTCCACTTTTCCCAACTTCCAAATAAATACCACCAAAAGTATGGTATTAAAACAAAATAGGGTAGATAATATGAGGTAAGAACATAGTATATAATTATGAGAATTAATTAAAATATAAAGATCCATGAGATCAAAATCAAACGTAGTCTATCAAGATACACTGGTATAATCAAAGAATCAACCCTCATATATGGGTATAATGGGATACACACACAAATACACATGTGATCACTATCAAGAACTTTTATAAAATATATGGAAACACATGAATAATATAAGGGAAACAACATCAGCATGGGCCCCAAATTGTAAAGAACTTCGTACATAAATCTTGTTGATGAAGTAATCTAATATCCATCAAAGGATTGAAGCCCAAATCACATTTCACACCAAAAAACTAGTTCTCTCATCCAAGATGTGTATTTTAGATTTTGGTTCCTCAATGGATAAGTTTATGAAATAAACATAGGTATATTCCATATTAATAAAGGTAGTCCTAAATCACATACCTTACAATGTACTTAAACGGCTCTAGTTCTGATATATGTCAAATAAGAAGATGTCAATTCACTAAATCAAATGTCGATGAATGAAGGGACTATAAATTACAAATAAGATCAATAATATAACCATAGATCTAACCAAAAAAAATGATACACCATAAATTTTCCATCAGAATTGAGATCGAAAATGTGATTCAACAAGAAGAATTCTTCAAGATAAAATATATATGATATTTCAACCAAAAATAGCAACCATTCACAAAAGGTATATCTCAACTCAAGGGGATATCATTGACTCACCAGATCCAACACAATAGAAAAACGAGGGAAGAAATTATGATTGGATCCCCATAGAATTCAAAAATGAATCATATATCCATGCACATATCTTAAGGAAGAAGATAAATTTTGTGTAGATCTAGATAAAACATACTGATCTACCATCATCGAACTTAAAAAATGTCAAAAATCCAAAGAGAAATGAATGGGATTTCTCAATATTGAAGGGAGAATTAATTAGGTTCAAAATAGGGTGGTTATGGGTGGGTTTTGGTATTAAATAAGGATAAAAATGAGTGGAATTAAAACCCATGTGGGTACATTAAATGTACAATCGGCCAATATCCACCGACAAGATAGTGGGCCACACTAGTGGGACAATGTGTAGGGAAAAACTACCTAGGTTCTACCAGCACCACCAAAAAATTTGGTGGTGTCTATATTTTTCAACTAAACTATTTTAAACTAACAAAGTGTCTAGTAGACTCCCACCATCCAGCTAATGGTAGTTTACAACCACCACCCGGCTTAGCCTCAACTCATCTATCCAACATTAAATTCTTATATCTTTTTTTATAAAAAAACAAACCTCTAAACCAAATATAAAAGAGATTAACCAAAGTAGAAATAGAAAATTTAATAATCCTAAAACTTCATGTACCTTGAATTATATGAGGATGTTACAATTATAAACCAATAATGAATACTCATCCTCAAAAATTTTCTTTTAACTATTCCACTCTAAAAACATAGATGATTAAGTTTAAACATTTGTCACTCCCTCTCAAGACTCCACATGGATCCTTCTATGATTCCATTAAATCTGGATAAGTGGTATATTTTACTTTGTATTAATGTCTAACCTAGGTTTACCGTCAATATATCTTGGTCATTCCACTAATGAGGATTCAGTCTCTAGTGAAAGATCCACATAGTTGATCACATGTCTTGGATCAGGCTTATACCACTGGGGATAAGACACATGAAAAAAATGTTCATACCTCAGTATTGATAGAAATATTCATGTGGTACTCAACTACTCAAATCCTCTTAGTGAACTTGAAGAGTTCAACATATTGTGACAATATATTCCATTACTTTATTATAAATTGGTTGCCTAACTGAGGAATCACTCTCAGGAAAACCCGTCCATCAATAGAAAAAATCAAATTTATCCTCCAATGATCAACATAAGATCTATTAGTTAATTTATTTTTTATTAATCACTTCTGAATCAACTTCACTTCCATGAAGTTCTTAAATATTTTATTTTGTACCACAACTGAGCCTCACTAGACTCATTCCCAAATAACAGTGAAGTACATGGACTTCTATAAAGAGCCTCCTAAGGTTCCATAGGAATTAAAATATAGAATATATTGTTTTGTTAGAACAAACCCAATTTATGATGATCATCCCAAGCCCCTCAAAAATCTAAAAATATAGGACTACATTGTATCCTATAATATAAGAATCATTCACAATGACATCCTTTCTATTAGGGGTTGTTATAATGTATTCAATATCAACTAATTCCTAAAGGATTTGGTCAAATAGTTATTAAATCGTCATTATATATGTGTCTCACTATTAGATAAAATTCATAGGGTAACTCAATGTATAATCATAATATCATATACATACAAATATCCCTAGTCTTCCATGAAAAATGTCTCTTGGATTAGCATAAAATGGGCCTACTTAGTGAGCCAATCCACAATCACAAAAACTTCATCATGACTCATAAGGATCTTGGGTAACCCCATTAAAATGTTCATCATCACATCCTCCCACTACCAAATGGGAACATGTAGTTCATGGAGAAAACCACCCCTACGCAGGTGCTCGACCTTTATCCTCTAGAAGGTAAGGAGTTAGGATATGAATCCATTAATGTAACTCTTCATCACTGGCCACCATAACTATCATATAAAGTTATGGTATGTCATTTTTTAAAAGAATGAACTTCCGAGATTGCTTCTTTTAAATATATCATTATATCTTCCCTAGTGGAATAAAGGACTATAACTCACCCATGTACTAGGATCACATCATCGTCATCTAATGACTACTCTGGTATCAGATCACAACCTGTAATTTTTTCCAGCATCATAACACACATTAATTAAAATTTATAATTATTATTCACCTTATATAATTAATAATATGTAATTAATGATGGAGAAAATTTCATTGATCCTAGTCCTCCATTGCATCAATCGTCCAATCAGCCAAAAATTCACATCAGGCACCATATTTCCACTTAAGTTAATTCAACATACTCTTGAGATACCTACGTCTTACCTCTAAGAGAATATGAAATTAAGTTACCTTTTCTTAGGAAGTAGTCTATATAAAGACTAAATGTCAATAGGAAAATTACTGAGTTCCTCTACATAAAATTCATATCCTATTCTGAGGACTTATAGTGGTGGAACATGTAGTCCATTTAGACAACAAAACCTCTCAACAAAGAGATTTTGTCACTAACACTTCCAATTATGGACCACTGTTGGAAGCTCTAAATTAATATGGGGTTATATCCCCTCAGGGTGTCATAGTTGATGTGACCCATAAGGTGTAACCTGATCCCTCAACATCAAAATTTCCCAAAAACAACTCTTGATGAATCATAATATAAAAAATAACCAATACTAGGATTAAGAAGAATTAATAATGGAGTTATATTCATCCTAAAATTGAGCTCAAGAAAATCCTCATCACACTAGTTCAACAAATGATACTTCTCCCCTTTCTTCATCAGTTCAGTAATTGGTGATGATAAATGGGAGAATTTCTGGATAAAATGACAATAATACCCTATTAATACCATAAATCTCATTATCTCAAACACATTCAGTGGATGGGTCTATAATATCACCTCCTCTAAATTCCCCATATCTACGGATACAATAGACTCAAAAACCACATTCCCTAAAAATTATACCTCTTGAATCCAAAAGACACACTTTGATATCATGTTGTAAATATGATGTGATCAAACTGTTGTTTTTAATATTTTAATATGTCTAGAATGGTACTATAGGGTCATTGGGTAAATGATCTTATGTCCCTAATCATAATATATGAACACACCCAAAATCCCATAAAATCACAACAACAATGCCATCAATTATAACTCGATGTTTTGTTACACATGAGCTGTCCAAGAACATGGAATCTCATTTACAAAAATTCTACATAAAATATTTACTTCATAACATGTTTGAGAGTAAAAAATAATGGAATCTCAAGATATGATAAATTTTTTTTAATGCTCCAAACCTAACCACTGGTTCTAATCTAGAGTGGCACAATACACCATTTACATCTCCTCATATGAAAGGGGTTGCTAACTATCAATGAGGGTATGAACACAAGTAATGGGGAAACTATATCATCAATAATCAAAACCACAAACCATAAATATAAATAAAATATATCAATCAGAATATCAATAGAAAGACTAAGTATCATGAACTAGTATCAAATCACACCCATGTCATATGAAAAAATATACTAGTGTCCCAATTTTTAAATAAAAACTAGAATATGAATGGTATAAGAAAATAAATAAATAAAGTGATATGGAAATCTTTAAGACCTTATCACAGTAACAATTCCAGGTTCTCACTTGATAACTTAGCTATATATCTTGGTCCCCTTTCCCTTTCTTAAATCCTGAATCATGAATTCTTCATTCACCTCAATATGTTCTTGAAGGGAGAAATTAATAATACCCACTAGAATACCATCATTGCATCATTAATATATGTGCATGGGTATAACCTGTGTATGTCATCATATAATTAAAAGAATCAGTAGACATAAAAAATAATATGTCTAGGAATAATGTATATAATCTCATATATTATCCTATTATAAAATTTTACCACCCATTAGTTAATAATATTTCATTTTTTTCATTGTTTCAGGTGTTAATTTTCTTTTTTTCATGCATGTTTTTCATGAAGGTGATAGTTCCTGTACATAATATATAGTTTCATCACATACATAGGGATATTGATGTTATTAATATTATTTTTCATTTCATTCATCCTTAGTACCATCCTTTAAAATTAGACATAGAAAATGAATTGCATCGCTTAATGGAGATGGTAGGTCATACGTACGCACGGGCAACGATATCATTCCTTTAAAAGGTGAAAGGGTAAGTAAGCGTATGATATATTAATTTTTAATAATATATATATTTTAATGTGTATCAAATATATTTATTAATTTATCATTATTCCATTCTATTTTAAATTTATGTGAAAAATTAATCGCATCGCTTCGTAGAGCTGTAGTCTGCCATACACCTGAGTGATGTTGTCATATTTAAAAGAAATATAAAGTAAGAATTATAAGTAATATTATAACTAAAAATATATAATTATATCCTAAATATTATATATTTTCATTCAAACATCATTAAATCCAACCATGAAAAGTGTTGATGCAAAATGAGTTACATCAGTTTGCAATATGGTAGTCTGTCGTACACACGATTGATGATTTAACTTCCCATTTTAGGGATGTTTATATGGAAAAATATTATTCCAAAAACAAAATAACATATTATTATATGATATATAATGGTTTTATTATATTTTAATTGATAATACATAATTTAATGTTGTAAAATAATAATGAAAATGAATGATCTTAGTGATAATAATTACATTATCTTAGAGAATCTTCATTTAGATCTCCTATTAAGAACCCTAGGGTTCATATTTTTGGAATAATTGAAGTTATATAATGTGAATAAATATTTTTGGGATATATTTTTTCATTTATTTTTTGATAATTTTTTTTTTGATATGTGTGGTGAAGTGACGGGAGCGAGTTTCCCTTTATAATTAAGGGGTACTGGTATTGTGGTAAATACCCAAAATATTCAATAATGGGAAAACATTCTCACCCAAAGTGCCTAAAAAATTGATCATTAATGGATAATAGGGATTATATGGTCAATAATAATCTCAAACCTAAAAAAAGGATTTTTTTTTAACATGTTAATCCTTATCGTTTAAGTTTACTTAATTTCTCCAGTTTATTTTTCACTATGGTAACTGGTCTATTTTTCATTAGTAATTTATCAATTAATCATAAAATAAAATAATTCTTATTAGATAATATATACAAGTTATTATAAATATTAAAAAAATTATAAGACAAAATTAATATATCTCTATTAGATTAATTTAACACAATCACATGTAACGCATAAAGCCTCGTTTTAACCTTAGTCGTGTTAATTATTTTGTTATTATTTTTACTATTTATAAGGACCCAAAATTAAGTTAAACCTATTTCATAATATAAATTATTATTGTTAAAAATATTAAATAAAATTTCAAAAAAATTTCTCACATAATTGGAAAATTTTAATTTCAGATTAAACATGTGGATGGGATGAAAAAACGGTTTTCCAACGAAAAAATTATTAAAGTATAGAAAGTTTTATTATCAAAATGTAATAAAAAATTAATAAAAATAAAATAAATATTATTTAATATAACATAATTGAACAATATTTTATTTTTAAATCAATTTAAAATAGAAAATTTACCTTTAAATGATTTAAACAAAAAGGCAGTTGTCAATAAAAACTAGTGTTTTCACTATTCATTGAAAAAATCAAATTTTCATAAAATTATCTAAAATTCACTGAAATATAATTTTAAAATACTGATTTTAAAAATTAAAGTTATTTTTAAAAATAAATATTCTAATCATTTTAAAAATTTATTTTAAATTATTTTTTAAAATTTCATTGAAATCGCCTTGTACAAAAATACAGTTTTTCAGAAAACATTTCAATTTAATTCAAGTGAATATTATTTTATTTATAATTAAAATATATCCATTAGATTTATTTTCCAAATTTTTAAAACGTATAATTTTCATAAGTCATTTATTCATATTCATACCTTCCAACATAACTTCTAGGTTATAATAGCCGTATTTAAATAAAAATAATTAAATTGATTATCATCTTTCATTTAAACATATCATTAAGGGCTTCATAGGATATCAAAGTCACATAATTTATTTAAATTGAAAAATATCATAAAGTATAGTCATGTCACATTATCTTTCAATGATGTTATTTTTTTAATATACACTTACTAACATGATGTTTCTCTTTTAAAATATCATGGTTTTACAATAAAAAATAAAAAAAGGAAGAGAAAATTTAATTAGGTGAAAGTGTTTTATTATAATTTCATTTATAATTAACTTAAAAGAGTCATGGTAAGTGGGAGTTGTCATTTTTTATGTTTTTTTTTTCAATACAATTTCACTTTGATATCATGCTTTATGCTTTAGATATAAACCCCCTCTTTGTGTCTTAATATTTTTAACATACGAACCCACCTACCTATAGCCTTAGATTCATTAGAACCATAATTGAATTTCCATTATTATTTTATGTACTTTTTGTCTTTATAATGTGTAGAAAGTATTCCCTTTAAAATTCTATGGAAAATGATCATGTTTTCATGATATGATCACAAATATACTTGAATTTATACCATATGTGTTGATAGATAATAATTCAAAGTGAAATAAATAATGACAAGGAATGTTTAATAATAATTTATTGAGAACTGTTAATGAATAAAAGGAGATGGTCCAATATTTTTAAAATGGAGAAAGTAAAATAATAAGATTGATTTATCTTTTGAAAAATTTAAAGTTAATCTGGTTTTTTATGTAGAAAATGGTAGTTTTATTTAATATTTATAATAATTTTATTCTATTGCTTTAATTTTTAAATAACTATATCATTGGTTCCCCTATAATTTAATTTTTATATTTATTTATTGATGGAATTCATAGTTCATGTGTGGGGATATTTTATTCACTCGTTTTATTAAGAAAATTCTTAGTCAAATTTGAATTATTTTAAATATATTTTAATAAATATCTCAATATAATTAAATGTTTTTTTAAAATATGGGTAATTTAATTTAAATAAATAATTTGGATTAACATGAATAATAATCTATATTTGTAATGTTTAATTTCAATGGATAATTATTTTGAAATTATACTAAATGTTTGAAATGATTAATATGTAAAAAAATTGGTACAACTCAACAATCCCTCAACCCAAAGGGCCAAAAGCCTCTTAGCCACTCCCATATGGTACATACATCCATGAATTACTTTAAGGAGAGACTTATAAGGTATAGAAGGAGATCGGTTCAGGGTGGGAGGTTCCCCCATAACAAGTCAGTCAAGTCCCCCATATGCCGCACGTGTTAGCTCGTCCCATTTCCATGTGTGCAAGGTGTATAGAGGAGCCCATCCATACAATGGGCATTCATAGATGATGTTGACATGGGATTTATTATATGGTAATTCTTGAATGCCTGCATCTTTAATATGGTACATCTTGCGCATGGAAATTATTCATCATTAACAAAAGAACTACCGTTTCATTTTCCTTTTTCTCCCTATACTTCTGACATTTCCACTTTTTCACCTTCACTACTCGACACCACCTATAGTTGTCTTCAAATCACTGATACCACCATGTCCACCATTGGGAAATCTTGAACTTGATCTATTATTATGTACATCTATCACGATGAATCTCTTGAAGAGACACAAATAACTAACCTGACTCTCACTATAAGAATAAAATGAACTCTTGCATAGAGAGGATATCTATTGATCCAATGTGAAGGCCAGATGGATTGATGAGAAACTATACACTCCTTCCAAAACAACTACACCATGGGATCACCACATAAGGATCACTACACCATGGGAGAAGAGGATATTTCATATCCTAATATGAATGCAATAGTTTTGGGTCTTGGATAGATGGCCGACAATGTGGAGGTCATAAGATTATTAGAATCACGGTCCTCGGTGATCATCAAGGATTTTTTGTGGTATAATTTGTTACATCATAGCCCTATAAAAGGGTTTTATCAATGGATAGGTTGCACCGTGGGTGTGTTCAATATGATGTGGATAAGAAATATATGGTAGAACTGAATTTTTAAGGAAAAAATGACTACATGAGGATCAACTGTGGAGGAATCATTGCACAGTGGAGGTACCCATAGAGGCAGTTACTTATATTTTAGAAACTTGTCATAAAATCATGAGTCAGGCATGCCTTACCCCATTAAAATATAATAAAAAGTAAATTACTCAAAATAATATTACGGAGAAAATTTACAGTGGTGAGTATAAAACACCCCATCATGATCAACTTTGGAAATGCAATTACAATACTCAGGCAAAACAAAAGACCAACTCAAACTGACCTCCAAGATGGATCTCTTTTAGAGGGAATCTTCAACATGATTAGCCTCCCAATAAACATGAGTGACTTCTAGAGATAATTGTTCCATAAGTCGAAGACATTCACCCCAGTCCGATAACATCTTCTTAGGAACATTCCATGATCGATCTTTGATAATCTAGACTGCAACAGACGAGTCTGACTCAATCCATAACTCATTCCAATCATATCGCACAACATACCTGATTGGTTTTATCACTGGCCACAGCTCCACTTCAATGGCATAACCATTTCCAAAATAATGGAAAAAGCATCCTTTCACAAAGCCATGGTACGTACGAAAAACTCCACCACATTCAGAAGGTCTCGGTTCTCCAGAAGCATCTCCATCGACGTTGACCTTCAGCCATCGGGGGATGGGTAGTATCCATCTTACATACTTCATCATCATTGGCTTTTTCATCCAGCCATTAACACCAAGTGATCTCAACAAAATAAAATTAGATACATCATTTTTCATGGAACCAGTCTGCACTTTAAAAGAATTCAGATTTTCCCGGTGAAAGAATAAAACCCCAGCATGAAATGATGACTCAACATTATTAAATAGATGTTCATTTCGCACCTTCCAGATGAAATAAATGACACTAGAAGAAGCAGTAAGTAGTAAAGACCAAACCTGCTCACTGCACTCAGTCCCACAAATGGACTATAGAAGTTCATCAACAGAATTTCAATTAAGAGAGCATCAGAAATCCTGCTTTACATATGTCCAAAATCTACATGAAAATTTACACGAAAAAAAACACGTGTAATAGACTCATCCACCCCCAAACATAGTAGGCAAGCTGAGGCTAGATGTATCCTAGTACGATGCAAGTGGACCTAAAATGGAAGCCTCTGCTTCTAGATTTTCTAGTTTAATATAGATTGTGCAGGAGGAATAAAGTCCTTGTAAAAAATAGTGACCCAGCGAGGAGGGTTCAAAGAAACACCACAAATGCTTCTATAGTACTCCCTTGTGGTGAACCAGCCATGAAGGTTGGGCATCTTGATCAAAGTATCACAATCATTGAAATAGTACCCTGACATTTCAAGCTGAACACTACTGGGCAGCATTCCAGTGAGAGCTAGATTCTCATTAAAGGTAGAAATGGTTATGTTTTTCATTGAAGATGGAATAAGGGCATCATCAACAATGGGCCGAGAAATCCAAGGAGTATTCCAACAGTGCAGATTTGACGGTTTGAAAACCATCCATTTAGAACAATCCATTAGATCAGTATAAGCCTTTTTAAGATCAAGCCATATTGATGAGCTGATATAATTGGGGTACCTTGCATCATTTTTCTCCACAAACCCGCTGACAAGAAAATCCATAGAATTATCTGGCATGAAAATTAGCTTCCATATAAATTTTGTAATCATAGTATCATTGAAAATTATGATATATTTGATTCCCAAACCACCCATACTTATAGGTTTGATGCAGTCCTTCTAGAATACAGTAACAAGTTTCCTTTCATGAATTGATCCAGTCCATATGATGTTTTTGTTTTTACCATTTAGATCCTTGATAAGAGCCATGGGCCATGTATATAAAGAGAAATAGTACACAAAAATTGACGTTATCACTGAATTAACTAGACATACTCTCCCAGCCTGGGACAGACTCTTCCCCTTCCATCTTGGAAGCTGACTAGTAATAATCAATGCAATACTATCAAGGTAACATCTATTAACCCTACCTCAGAAAAGTGGTACCCCAATCTAATTAAAAGGAAAAGATCCTCTTTTCACCAAAATCTCACAACCAATTATGATATGCCTTGATGTTGAAAGTTATCCACCAAATATGACAGATGATTTTCCACAACTAGTAACCTAACCCGTGACCTCTTCATAGTGTGAAACGATGCCCTTAATACAAGATATGGTAACATTATCTTCTCTCCCAAAAAGCAAGATTTCATCAGCATAGAATAAGTGGCACGGGGCGCATAAATCTCTCCCCACTCGCATCCTCTGATACCATCCAAAATTAGCTAAATCAGTGAGACACCAACTTAAATAATATTCAGTAATGGAAAACAGTAGACCGGAAAGAGGGTCACCTTGTCTTACTCCTCTGGAGCTTTGGAAGAAACCCCTAGGTGACCCATTAACCATAATTGAAAGCCTAGCACTCTCCAGAATGGAACCAATCAACCCAATGAATTTCTAGGAAAAACCATGCATTTTAATAATATTAAATAGAAAACTCCATAAAATGGTGTCAAAGGCCTTAGATATGTCAATATTCACTACTATATTTCCATCTTTTACCTTTCTATTCATAACATTAACACATTCAGAGGTAGTGTAGAGATATCTATTTATGTTCCTCCCTGGAACAAATCCAAACTTAATACACGATAAGAGGTCCTTGGAAATCTCACCAATCCTTTTATCCATGATCCTACTAATTAATTTGGGCATTGTATTTCCAATAGAAACAGTTCCAAAATCCCTTATGTCAAGAGAATTCTCCTTCTTAATAATTAAAGCCAAAAAGTTATAATTAATTCCAAAGGGCACATACAATGACCTAAAAAATTCCCTCACAGCATTCACAACATCCACACTAATGATGTCCCAATAACACATGAAGAATTTATTGGTAAATCCATCAGGGCCTGCCACACTGTCAATGTTCAGAGAAAATAAAGCATCATGTATTAATTGTACACTAGGGATATCAACAAGTTTCTTGTTTTGTTCTTATCAAATTGAAGGCTCAAAGCACCTGATAATCTTATCAGAGTTGTCATATCTAGTATCTGAATATAATTTCTCAAATTAGAGTGTCACATCATCAGAAATCTCATTCTCAGAACAGAATAGGTTTCCATCAATGGTGAATGCATTTAAGCCTCTCCTGGATCATTTTTTCCTATTCATGTGATGAAAAAACTTTGAATTCCTATCCCCTTCCTTCAACCATCTAAGATTGAATTTATTCTGAACCAAGTTTCTTTTGTGGGTTAAAAGCCTATCCAGATTTGCAGTAGCCTGAATTTCTTCCCGGGGGGGGTGGGGGTATATCCTGGTACAGATTACTTTGTTGAAAAAGTAAGAGAGCATCTTCAGCTTCTCTAATTTCATTATCCCATGAGGAAAAGGACTCCTTACTCCATTTCTTCAACATTTCCTTAACAGCATTTATCTTACAAAAAAGGACATGAGAAGGGCTACCCAGGAAGACGGCATCCCATGCATTAAGAACAATTTCTCTGCAGCCCGGTATCACCATCCAGGCATTTTTAAATTTTAAAGGGAGAGGAGTTGACCTTAATTTGTTGAAGAAAACATCCATGAGAATGGGATTATGATCAGAGTGCAGCCTCAGGATGGTTCTCCCAGAAACATCAATCATCCTATTCCTCCCATCCACATGCATGAAACATCTTTCCAACTTACTTTCCTGTTTCCCATGAATAGTGTGTCTACTCCAGGTGAAATCAGCTCTAGAAATAGACACCTCAGTGAGGCCACACCTATCAATACAACATAATAGGTTAGAGGCTACAGTACGACAGAAATTTTCACCCGTTTTCTCATCATTCCTCAGGACAGTGTTGAAGTCACCAAGGATAACCCAGTTGGTGGCCATACTTTCAGATATATTAAAAAGATTCATCCATAGTTCCATTCTTCTTATGTAAAAATTGGATGCATAAAAAAAATTCATAGCAAGAGAGTAATTACCAAGACAAAAATCGATAGTGACCGACTGTAAGTCGTCTAAGACAGAGAAAACATTAACGTTGTCATGCTTTAAAACCCACAGATATTCAATGCTCAACTCTAAATGATTGTTTTCAACAAAGGAGTACCCCATCGAATCCCACTTAAATGAGATACGTTTTTAAAATTTCATTCTTAGTTCAGAAATTTCAAATAGAAAAGTTATATTGGTCATGATAAAAAGCCTAAGAGATCTAACCGTGGGAGGGTTCCTGATCCCTTGACAATTCCAATATAGTATCTTCATTTTTGTTATCGGAGCCTAGTGTTAGGCCCATCATATTTTTGAGTCAAGTCCTTATCAGGGATGGTAGTATTAGAATCAGCAGGAGAACCTGATTCCTTGTCAACAAAGTCTGGATCCTCATCTTCATTAAATCCCTCCTCAGTATCAAGAAGAGAGAATCTGTTACCGGAATCAAGAAGAGAAGAGAACAAACTATTAGGCAAAACCCCTTTCGCCATCTTGGTTGTTTTAACCTACAAAAAGTCCCCATGGGGGGTCATAGGGGATGATATCATTCGTATCGCCATATTTATTAGGAAGCACTACCTCCTCCGTAGCACTAGCAATAACAAAAAGTTCAGGAGGGTCAGAGGGGGTGATATCATCTGTATCACCATCTTTATCAGGAAGCATTGCCTCCTCCGTAGCACTAGTAATAATAACAAGTTCAGGAGGGGTGATGACCGAGGCAGAAGCATTCTCGGTATCCTAAAGAGTGGAAGAATAGATCAAAGCCAACTCCAACACTATAACATCTGGCATAGCATGCAACGTGGTCATCTGGCTAAGCTGCAAAACTTTTCCCACTTGATTAATCGGTGCTGTAACTGCCTCACCAGATCCTGCAACCGGATCATGCTCAGTAGGGAGTTCCTCCCAAGATTCTTTGAGACAAGAATCAGTAGTATCCTTTTCTTTAATCTTCCTTTGCCTACAAACTTCCTCATCATGTCCTCGAATATTACAGATATGACATGTTTTATTCCTATTACATTCTGAGATCATATGCCCAGAAAAGTGACAGTTGAGGTAGAACTTAGGTTTCCTATCATACAGAATGCCTAAAGTGATGGTATCATCCTACGTAGTTGACACTACCTCTTCCATCAAAGTTTCATCAATGTCCACTTCAACAAGAATTCAAGAATAACGACCAAATTAAGGATTCTACATTTGCCGATCAAGACTAATCAGATTCTAACAGATGACGCAATGTCCCAAGGAATTTGTGGATGCCAATAAAACCAGTTCAGATTACATACCCGAATCAAGATTTGTGAAAAGGTATTTTTGACTACATTGGGATCAAAGTTTTGATCCAATTCATGGATGCGAAGAAAGCCAGGTCATAAAGGGACCGAGCCAAATCTCCATGCTTGTCTCTTGATTTCATCCGACAGGAATATAATATGATAAAATACACGATCCATTACAGTCATTTTCCAATCTGAAAATCCCAAAATTTCCACAATCCTTGTGGTGAGGTCACTTAATTTCCATTTCTTAACCCCCTTAGGAACCACCACTCGTGCAATGATGGAGAATTTTCAAAGTTTAGTTCCCTCCTTGATCGCATTTTGTTTCACAGAAACATGCGCAGTGCACCCTTTCCTTACGATCCTTTATGAAGATACAGCTTCACAATCAAGGAAAAATGTGGATCATGTGTTCTTAACAGCTTCCACAAAGCTCTTCTTACATCCATTGATTTCTCGAGTGGCACCCAATGTTTTATTTGAACATAGAGAAAACAAATCCTTGTGCCCGATTCCATCACCAACCGCTAAGCCCCAATCCGGATGCCTTTCTAGACTCTTCACCTCACCCACATTAGGGATATCGCTCGTCTCACCTCTGTATTCCTCCATCTTCACCTCTATTTTAAAAAATATATAGAGAAGGAGATACGTATGTAGATTAATTGGTTGCACTATAGCCATGAATATTCCTTTAATGAAGTAATAAAGGTTTAATTGTAATGTAATTTTCCACACCACAGGATTAGTCTACCCTAAAAAAATTAGAAATCCTAATATCTATAGGTGATATTTAAAATATCTATAATCAAGGAAAGAATCTCAATCTGAAGGGAAAAATGGGAAATTTCAACATTTAAATGAATATATACAGAATCCTCTATCAATACATAAGATGGTTTTTTTCAATGGATAATAGGAAGCTCATCTGGAAGGCTAATACTACTCTATTTCTTTAGTTCTCATTTTCTCCAATAGTCTAGATTATTTTATATAACTACGTTATTTTTTAATGATTTTTCCACCTAGAATTCTTCCATAGATTTCTTATTCTATCTCCCACTCTCTCTTTCCTATCCTTGTGTCCTTCTTCCATTGGGACCTCTTACCCTCGATAATGAGTGTCTAGCCCATGGATTGGCCTTAGGAGAGGAATCAGAGTTCATAAATTATAATCATTAAATTCATAAATTTTTTTGATCCTTTTTGTGGAGAATAAGGGATATATATATATGG
Organism: Viscum album; assembly: GCA_963277665.1. NCBI lineage: Eukaryota > Viridiplantae > Streptophyta > Magnoliopsida > Santalales > Viscaceae > Viscum > Viscum album. The sequence continues at coordinate 902,003,882 of OY728138.1, forward strand.
GTACGGTGAACATCTATTACAACATGAATCTTAAATCTATCTTGATTCCTTTATTTATATCTTATTCTTAACTTACACCAATTTATATCTCTTCACATAATGGATTTTAGTTTTTCAATGGATGAAATAGAATATGATGGATCCATGACCATGAAGATGTCATACTCTTGATTTAGGTGTGTCGTAAAACCTTATTAAATGAGTACGAATAGTTTATTTTTCCAAAAAATATTCATAGGATGTACAGATTTTACAACCAATAAGTCAAAGTACAGTAGTACGTGAATGAAATTCATGATTTAACTATCAAACAGAAATTAGACAATAAAAATGAATAATAAAGGAACCCTAAACCAAAACTCACGGCCAAGTACATTCATTTGTGACCACATTTTCCTTAAATGTTAGTTTATAATTTTCATTATTTTCATAAAATAATAAAAACATAAAAAGTATTCTCATAGGTTAATTAAAATTAGTGAGTGAATAATTTTTATCCTCCCCAAGTGATATTACTTTGGTTGTAACGCCCCGACCCCAGCTACCCAGAGTCGGTGCATTACTTCGTAACATTGGCATGATCACAAGAAAGATCAAATCTCGAAAGACCGATTGGTTTAGTAGCCTTGGAAACACTAGATATATTCATAAGTTTTACATTACATCATAAAATCAAAAACTACTACAACAACATAATGTTTCCACAGTCCACACTACAATCCCCTCATAATATCCCTGCAGGTCATTCATAACTTACATCTTCACTTCCTGGGAAAAATAAAACATAGAAAAGGGGTGAGCTCAAATGCCCAGTAAGGATAACAATATAGCGGAAACTTTCATCAATAAGAATAAACATTTAAGGCAATGTATAACTAAAACAAAAGCCTTTTAAACATGAACTTTCAACATGGTATGGCATAAATAAAATGAAATAATGCCATTTACTTATTCACATGGATATTCCACTAATCGAATAATCACATGCAAAAATAAATAACCACTTTCATAATGTTGGAATGCATAATGCTAAACGTTAATTTCTTTGTCTAGGCCTCATCCCAAGACCTAGGGGTTACTTCTAACCGGAACCCAACCCGGAGTGCCTCTAATAACCGGACACCAACCCGGAGTGCCTCTAATAACCGGACACCAACCCGGAGTGCCTCTAATAACCGGACACCAACCCGGAGGGCATACTTTTACCAGTCCCTAACCTGGAGGGCTTACTTTAACCAGTCCCCAACCTGGAGGGCTTACTTTTACCAGTCCCCAACCTGGAGGGCTTACTTTTACCGGTCCCCAACCCGGAACATACTTGTTTAGCACATTCATCTGAAGAAAAGTTTGAAATATAACATAAACATTCGGATTAAAACTAGCATACGAAATGTCAATAATTTCACCATTTACTATGAATGGTATAAAAATAGCACATCCACAGTCAAACATATCACAAAACCTTCAATTCAATATAGAATTTTTGTATCATAATAAATCAACTTCAAATAATCTTAAAATCCATCAAAGGATGTTGACATAGATGAAATCAAAATTCTTTTTAAAGAAGTATTTCCTTTTATTTTGAAATCATTTAAGATCCATATAAAATAAAACATTTTCTTTGAAAATATTCTTATAAGCTTGTATGTAAAGCTTCGACGATTTTATAACGGCGGAAAATAACCGCACCCGCCGTATAAGTTAAAAAAAACATTCTTACCTCAATTCTGTCGAAAAGGTTAAAAAGAACATTGTTTTGAAAACGACGGAAAGATTCCTTTATAAACCTCTTATAAAAAGTCAAACAAGGGTATAAATGACTTTAACCCATATTCTTGTAAATAGTAAAAATGTTTTGAAATACATTTCGAAGAAACATGGATGTGGATGATAACGAGATCCCAGTAGATTATTACGTATAAACAACCTCGGATAATGAAGAGATTGTGAAATAACCCTTACCTTGTACTTTTCCTTGGTTGGGGTAGGTTAACCTCCTGTATAATGGTGAAATAGTTGTTATTAAATTATACAAGAATCATATATATTAATATGATATCATATATGATCTTTTAACATTGATTTGTTAATAATATCTTAGAATTATCGTCGTTTCGGGAGTTAACTTACTCATTTTCTTTTATATGTTTTGTTACATAAGCCATGGTTGTTGTATCTTATTCATATCCAGAATGATATACAGTCCTTAAACATCATTTTTAAATCATCAAATGATAATTATACTTGAATGGATACGATGGAGAATGAATCTCATCGCGTTCGTGGAGACGGTAGTCCGTACGTACGCACGAGCGACAATATCATTCTTTTGATATTAAAATAATATATAAATGGATGGTATATCATATATACAGAATCATTAACATGTTATATTTATTATTTACATGAGTTACACATCATTATTATACCCATCCAAATAATATTATATTGAATAACAATTACACCACGACGTGGAGACGGTAAGCCGTACGTACGCACGTATGGTGACATGTTATTCAAAGGGTGGATAGAATACTGAATATGATTGTACCATATTTATAATAACATCACAGTATATGTGAGATACTGGAGTTATTATTTCAGAATGGTAAGAACAAAGGAAGAAGAAGTGGAAGAAGAAATGAACTTAGAAAAGGGTGGTGAAATCATTACCTCTTCTTCGGGTTCTTCCTTTTGATTTGATCAAAAGGGCTCCTTAGGTTGGCTTTCTGATCAAACTAAGGCCTCTAGGTTGTAGTGAGGGATGTTGGGAGAGTATTTGGGCAGAGTTTGGCCGAACCAAAAGGCTTTGAAGGTGTGAAGAAATGGGAAGGAGGAGTGCCCTTTTATAAGAGGGGTGAGGGGCACCTTTGGAAAAGCTAGAAATATTAATTTATAATAAATTCATATTCGGTTTCTAAAGGCTCCAAAGTTGACTATTCAAAGGATGAGGTGGGGATAGGTCGAAAACAACTCATCCAATAGAATTTAGACAGGTTTGGGTACTTATATTAACCTTATCTTTAAGTATTAACTCTAAGTTAATTAGTTTCACTTTTACAATGTCTCTTTGTATTTTTATATATTATGGTTAATAAACTTACTATATACATCCAAGAGACCCCCAAGTGGTCCATTAATGATTAACCTATCATAATATAGGTCTCTTGGCCGAACCTTAGATTTTTAGGAGTTTAATATCAATTAATAATATAATATTTGTTTTAAGAACTCTTTTATGTCAATTTTGACACTATTCAATAGTTGATTTTTGTGAAACTCATAACAGATTGATTACTTCGAACAAAGTCAATTAAATCAATCCTAATATATCATATTATCCTAGAAAATTAGTTTAATTCATTAAAAGTTTCATATTATATTTATTTAGGTATTTATAATATCAATTATGTTAATTTTTTACTATTTTAGTAATTACTGCATCATCATTGTGTCATAAATAAAATAAATTATTTAATGTCTAAAAATTATAAATAAAATATCATTATGTAGGAAATCTTTTTATCTTTCTAATGAATATTTATAATCGAAAATCCAACATGTATAACCCTATGTAAAAATTGTTGTTCTAAAAGATATATGCTTGTGTCATTTTTGTATTCATTTTGACTTAATTAAAATAAAGTGTCATTATCACTTACAAGTGGATCCATGGGGTCCCAAAATTGACACAAGGATGCCCATGGTCGACCATGTATCAACCAATAGGGTTAAGACACGTTTTAGGGTAATTTAGTATTATTATAATATTATTTTTTTAACCCTTATTTACCGGATTTACCCTTTAACCATGGTAAATAAAATATTTACCGCAGTAATTATTCAAAATGTGTAAAAATAAAAGTTACCTATTTACACAATTTGAACATCCTGATTCCAAATATGGAATCCATTTTCCTAAATTCAAAACACAGAAGTGGCAGAAATTAATTTAAAATTAATTCCCGCTGTCAAAACAAAAAGCGTGTTTTTAAGAGATAATAACTATCAAAAGATTGACACTTGTTTATGTTCGGTTTAATTGTAAAATTATGTCCAATTACAAACATTAAATTGAATGGTAAAAATATATTCTAAATATACTTTAAAACCACTCAAATTCATAATTTATCAATATTAATTATTTTGATTAAAAAAGTTGTTTTTAATTAAAATTTAGTAATTTTCACTATTCATAAAAAATTGGAAGTTCTCAGAAAGTTAAAAAAATTCAACTTAAGATAATTTCGATATTACGAATACAAAAATGAAGTCCATTTGAAATATAAAATTTCTATAATTTTAAAAAGTGGTTATTACTATTCATAACGGCTACTTTGATTAGTCGCGGTGTTTTAGAACTCGAAGTTGCGTACAATGCAAGCTATTGCATTATTCAATGAGAGGCGTATCGTGGAAGCTCGGGGTGTTACATTCTCCCCTCCTTCAATAAATTGCGTCCTCGCAATTTGAAATTTTTCTTTGAAAATAAAAGGTTGTAAATAGAAAATACCTTTTTGGAAAACCCACATCGGAAATAAGATTAATAAAAATATAACATTAAAAGAAAGAAAGAGAAGTACAAAGGTCATCCGAGATAGCCCATACTAGGGTTCTATGAAAATATGGATATGGAGGAAAAACAAACTAGCATGGTCTGATGTAGAGTTCTAGAAAACAGGATTAGGAGAAAGTTAACAATAATAAAATCACAAACTTGTGATTGGTTAAACATTCATTGAATCCCCAGTTGGAAAAGTTAATCGACAACGTTTTTGTTTTAAGTAACCTTTCATAGAGGTGAGGAAATTATTTAAGAGATTTACTAAGAATGTGAGGAAATATACTTACTTATCATGTAGACTTTCATTAATAAATTTTTACCACAAACCATTTAGAATAGGAAAACTATTTTGTAATAACCAGGGACTCCCTGTAGGCTAGTGGTAGGAAATAAAGGCCTGTCGCACTTTGGTTGTGGGTTCGATTCCTGCAACTTTGTCCGACGCGACGGGTTATGCCCCACCCTATAGGTTGTCCTTTTCCTAAAACTATAGTATTATAATATTCCAAAAATAATCTTCATAAATTTTTTAACCTTAAACAATACTATCCAAAGATCAACTTAATCCACTCCAACCTTTCTAGTTATCCAAAATACCTCTGTCCAGACTTTCCCTAAAAGGATTCTTAATTCCAAAATCAATTTATCAGATTCCCAAAACGAAGTAAAGTTTCTCTTATTGTCACATACTAAAAATATAATTACCTTCATCATATTAAAACCTTACTGAAATCAACAAGTACTGCAGTACAATCCATATATATATCACATTATTCTTATAACCAGAATATAATCCTTGAGTCCAAAAGAACCAATACATTAATTATTCCGCTTCAACTGTAGCCACAACATAAGATTGGCCTTGATCCCTTGGCCTTTTCTGAGGTAAGTTTCCCTGACACTTAGGACATTCATTTGCATAATGACCCATTTCTCTACAATTGCAGCATTCCACTTTGATAGCCTCTTTCTTTCCCTTGCAATCACGAGCCTGGTGACCCTTTTCTCCACATTTATAACAAACTCCCATTCCTTTTAGGCAAGTACCAGGGTGATTCTTCCCACAATTATGACATAATGGAAAATCCTTCTTTCCCTTTTTCCCTTTATCTGTCTCTTGTTCCACCGTTCTCTTCTTCTCTTGCTTTACTTTGTTGTCATAAGACTTAGAGAATTCCTTTTCTGTCTTGATAGCACACGAGACAATATCTTCGTATGATGAGAAGGATTGTGACACCAAAGCTCGACGGAGAAATGGTTTTAACCCATCAAAGAAACGATCAATCTTACTCCTTGGGTTACGTATATAATCGGCAGCATGCCTCGCTAACCTTGTAAAGTTAGCCTCATACATTGCGACATTCTCATCCTCCTTCTGCCTCAGACTCAGAAATTGCCTTTCCATATCTGCTCGATGGTCACGAGGAAAGTATGTTTCTAAGAAAAGCTCTTTGAACTCCCTCCATTCCATATTCGATACGTCATCATCTTCCTTTGTGTTTTGAATCAATGACCACCATTGATCAGCATCTCCAGTGAGGTGGTAAACTGCCATGATAACTTTCTCCCTTTCACTGCTCCCCAAAGAATGAAATATTTTCTCTAGGGAATTTATCCATTGCTCAGCTACTAAGGGATTTGTACTCCCATTGAACGTTGGTGGTTGTTGCCTCATGAATCGGTCTAACATTGATCCTCCACGCTGCGGATCAGGGTGCTCCATACGGGTAAGGTTATTATTCATAACCTGAGTAAGTTGTCCCAGTATGGTGATTAGCTGATTGGCACCAGTTGCATCACCATCCCCACTATAATTATCTCGAGTAGGAGGGCAATCCCTACATGGAGTGCGTGTATTGATATGGTTTCCATTTCTTCCACTAGGAGCCATTTCTAAACAATGGCATAAACTAGATAAGTTTATGAATCAAAATACATAATCCCATGCTTATAAAACACTTAACATAAATTGAACTATTTATGGATATAATCCATAATCATAAAAATGTTTTCTTTGAGGAAGTATATACTCATAAACCCTTCATAATGATTTGTAAAGAGAATGAGAGTTATCCTAAGCATATCCCCCGGGAGTGTCGTAACCAAGAGTGCAGCAAGGCCCGTTGTCGTGCACCAGTTCTCGTTCGAGTCTAGCTCAAAGCGGTGTTTTCGGGTTTTACCCCTAGGTACATCTGTGCCAGAGCCGCCTCTACCTGCTCGTATCCAGACAGGGATGTATTGCTCGGAAAACTCACAAAATCTCTACAATACCAAAATTCTAGGAAGTTCTTCTATACTAATCCTCAAAGTTCATCTTAGGTCTACGTGCTCTAATCAGAGTTTATCTAAATCTAGCTTCCAAGGTTTGTACTAAACTTCCTCTGATACCAACTGTAACGCCCCGACCCCAGCTACCCAGAGTCGGTGCATTACTTCGTAACATTGGCATGATCACAAGAAAGATCAAATCTCGAAAGACCGATTGGTTTAGTAGCCTTGGAAACACTAGATATATTCATAAGTTTTAAATTACATCATAAAATCAAAAACTACTACAACAACATAATGTTTCCACAGTCCACACTACAATCCCCTCATAATATCCCTGCAGGTCATTCATAACTTACATCTTCACTTCCTGGGAAAAATAAAACATAGAAAAGGGGTGAGCTCAAATGCCCAGTAAGGATAACAATATAGCGGAAACTTTCATCAATAAGAATAAACATTTAAGGCAATGTATAACTAAAACAAAAGCCTTTTAAACATGAACTTTCAACATGGTATGGCATAAATAAAATGAAATAATGCCATTTACTTATTCACATGGATATTCCACTAATCGAATAATCACATGCAAAAATAAATAACCACTTTCATAATGTTGGAATGCATAATGCTAAACGTTAATTTCTTTGTCTAGGCCTCATCCCAAGACCTAGGGGTTACTTCTAACCGGAACCCAACCCGGAGTGCCTCTAATAACCGGACACCAACCCGGAGTGCCTCTAATAACCGGACACCAACACGGAGTGCCTCTAATAACCGGACACCAACCCGGAGGGCATACTTTTACCAGTCCCTAACCTGGAGGGCTTACTTTAACCAGTCCCCAACCTGGAGGGCTTACTTTTACCAGTCCCCAACCTGGAGGGCTTACTTTTACCGGTCCCCAACCCGGAACATACTTGTTTAGCACATTCATCTGAAGAAAAGTTTGAAATATAACATAAATATTCGGATTAAAACTAGCATACGAAATGTCAATAATTTCACCATAAACTATGAATGGTATAAAAATAGCACATCCACAGTCAAACATATCACAAAACCTTCAATTCAATATAGAATTTTTGTATCATAATAAATCAACTTCAAATAATCTTAAAATCCATCAAAGGATGTTGACATAGATGAAATCAAAATTCTTTTTAAAGAAGTATTTCCTTTTATTTTGAAATCATTTAAGATCCATATAAAATAAAACATTTTCTTTGAAAATATTCTTATAAGCTTGTATGTAAAGCTTCGACGATTTTATAACGGCGGAAAATAACCGCACCCGCCGTATAAGTTAAAAAAAACATTCTTACCTCAATTCTGTCGAAAAGGTTAAAAAGAACATTGTTTTGAAAACGACGGAAAGATTCCTTTATAAACCTCTTATAAAAAGTCAAACAAGGGTATAAATGACTTTAGCCCATATTCTTGTAAATAGTAAAAATGTTTTGAAATACATTTCGAAGAAACATGGATGTGGATGATAACGAGATCCCAGTAGATTATTACGTATAAACAACCTCGGATAATGAAGAGATTGTGAAATAACCCTTACCTTGTACTTTTCCTTGGTTGGGGTAGGTTAACCTCCTGTATAATGGTGAAATAGTTGTTATTAAATTATACAAGAATCATATATATTAATATGATATCATATATGATCTTTTAACATTGATTTGTTAATAATATCTTAGAATTATCGTCCTTTCGGGAGTTAACTTACTCATTTTCTTTTATATGATTTGTTACATAAGCCATGGTTGTTGTATCTTATTCATATCCAGAATGATATACAGTCCTTAAACATCATTTTTAAATCATCAAATGATAATTATACTTGAATGGATACGATGGAGAATGAATCTCATCGCGTTCGTGGAGACGGTAGTCCGTACGTACGCACGAGCGACAATATCATTATTTTGATATTAAAATAATATATAAATGGATGGTATATCATATATACAGAATCATTAACATGTTATATTTATTATTTACATGAGTTACACATCATTATTATACCCATCCAAATAATATTATATTGAATAACAATTACACCACGACGTGGAGACGGTAAGCCGTACGTACGCACGTATGGTGACATGTTATTCAAAGGGTGGATAGAATAATGAATATGATTGTACCATATTTATAATAACATCACAGTATATGTGAGATACTGGAGTTATTATTTCAGAATGGTAAGAACAAAGGAAGAAGAAGTGGAAGAAGAAATGAACTTAGAAAAGGGTGGTGAAATCATTACCTCTTCTTCGGGTTCTTCCTTTTGATTTGATCAAAAGGGCTCCTTAGGTTGGCTTTCTGATCAAACTAAGGCCTCTAGGTTGTATTGAGGGATGTTGGGAGAGTATTTGGGCAGAGTTTGGCCGAACCAAAAGGCTTTGAAGGTGTGAAGAAATGGGAAGGAGGAGTGCCCTTTTATAAGAGGGGTGAGGGGCACCTTTGGAAAAGCTAGAAATATTAATTTATAATAAATTCATATTCGGTTTCTAAAGGCTCCAAAGTTGACTATTCAAAGGATGAGGTGGGGATAGGTCGAAAACAACTCATCCAATATAATTTAGACAGGTTTGGGTACTTATATTAACCTTATCTTTAAGTATTAACTCTAAGTTAATTAGTTTCACTTTTACAATGTCTCTTTGTATTTTTATATATTATGGTTAATAAACTTACTATATACATCCAAGCGACCACCAAGTGGTCCATTAATGATTAACCTATCATAATATAAGTCCTTTGGCCGAACCTTATATTTTTAGGAGTTTAATATCAATTAATAATATAATATTTTTTTTAAGAACTCTTTTATGTCAATTTTGACACTATTCAATAGTTGATTTTTGTGAAACTCATAACAGATTGATTACTTAAAACAAAGTCAATTAAATCAATCCTAATATATCATATTATCCTAGAAAATTAGTTTAATTCATTAAAAGTTTCATATTATATTTATTTGGGTATTTATAATATCAATTATGTTAATTTTTTACTATTTTAGTAATTACTGCATCATCATTGTGTCATAAATAAAATAAATTATTTAATGTCTAAAAATTATAAATAAAATATCATTATGTATGAAATCTTTTTATCTTTCTAATGAATATTTATAATCGAAAATCCAACATGTATAACCCTATGTAAAAATTGTTGTTCTAAAAGATATATGCTTGTGTCATTTTTGTATTCATTTTGACTTAATTAAAATAAAGTGTCATTATCACTTACAAGTGGATCCATGGGGTCCCAAAATTGACACAAGGATGCCCATGGTCTACCATGTATCAACCAATAGGGTTAAGACACGTTTTAGGGTAATTTAGTATTATTATAATATTATTTTTTTAACCCTTATTTACCGGATTTACCCTTTAACCATGGTAAATAAAATATTTACCGCAGTAATTATTCAAAATGTGTAAAAATAAAAGTTACCTATTTACACAATTTGAACATCCTGATTCCAAATATGGAATCCATTTTCCTAAATTCAAAACACAGAAGTGGCAGAAATTAATTTAAAATTAATTCCCGCTGTCAAAACAAAAAGCGTGTTTTTAAGAGATAATAACTATCAAAAGATTGACACTTGTTTATGTTCAGTTTAATTGTAAAATTATGTCCAATTACAAAAATTAAATTGAATGGTAAAAATATATTCTAAATATACTTTAAAACCACTCAAATTCATAATTTATCAATATAAATTATTTTGATTAAAAAAGTTGTTTTTAATTAAAATTTAGTAATTTTCACTATTCATAAAAAATTGGAAGTTCTCAGAAAGTTAAAAAAATTCAACTTAGGATAATTTCGATATTACGAATACAAAAATGAAGTCCATTTGAAATATAAAATTTCTATAATTTTAAAAAGTGGTTATTACTATTCATAACGGCTACTTTGATTAGTCGCGGTGTTTTAGAACTCGAAGTTGCGTACAATGCAAGCTATTGCATTATTCAATGAGAGGCGTATCGTGGAAGCTCGGGGTGTTACATTGGTCAACAATTTTGCTACGCTATGAAAAAAATAGTTTCTCTTTTCACACACTATGAAAGGTGTGATTCAAGCTACTCACTATTCATATTTATGAATTTGGAAATTTATATTTTTCTCAATGAAACAATGGATTGTGGGTTCTCACTTTGTGTTTGAATAAATGAGTATTTAATTATGCATAGATACATACTCTAAATTTTTTTAGAATTTATAAAAAAAGGTGTTTTGGATGGGCATTCGAAATGTATTTCGTATGATGAATTACATAGTGAATTTGATGATATATTGTCAAAATTGTTATGGGTGATATCTGAAAGGTGTTATAGATATGGTTTAATTTAATGTTTCATACGATAAAACATAAGATGAATTGGCAAAAAGTCTATTAGGTCTTAGTATAAGTGAAATATTGAAGGAGATATTCCCAAAAGTAATATGCATATCATGCATGCATGGCTATATCATATTCTCTGATATAAATAACATAGAATATTTCATATACCATATTGATGGTGTAATTTAAATCTTGATTATGATTATATATTAATACTTCCATGTAAAATATTACTAACATGTGAATTTAATGTAGTTTTAATGTTTTATTTACATGATAAATTCATGTGCACATTCATCCAGTATATTCCAAGTTATTATAACCATATCAAATTTACTCGTGTGTTATGTAATGCATAAGTAAATGTGTGAGGCTTGTTTAATTTCCTAAAATCCAATAATATATGGACAATTTCAATGAAAAGATATTTCAAGTAATTTTGGTGGATTCTTAATAAGATCTTTATTCATATTCCCTTTACTTATGTGAAACTAGTATATCTTGAAAAGTGAGGAGTCCCTCCCATGCACTATGTATTTTAGTTTAAAATCATGGATACAATATGAATGGTGGAGTCCTTTGTATTCCCCTTAGTGATATTTATCAATCCATATTGATTAATTCCAATGTAGCAGCTCATCGTGCAAGGAACACACCATAAATTCATTTTTTTGATTCATTCGTTATTTTAGTTTAAAGCATAAGAGATATTGAGTTTAAGGGTTTCTTTTTTGTTTCTTATACCTAAAATATGTTCTATTATTTCCCTTAATACCTTATAAATTATATTCAGGTGGATTCATTTTTCATTATTCATGGACCATAATCCTTTTATTATATATATAAGGACTTTCCTTAGTTTTTTACATGATCCATTACTATGGAAATTAATCAATATATATAACTGATAATATGGAAAGAAACAGGTTTTTTTGGATCACTAACCTCTTCTAATTTTTATTAACATTCATAATATATACTTAGGAGTTTGTAACATGGATAGTGGTATAATTTTATGAATTATGGGTTTATTTAAAAATAATAATAGCTTATTAAAAGGATAAACTGATAAGAACTGAAAAATTCACTCAATGATAATAAATTAATCAGATGAGGATTAAAAGGATATATAATCATAATGTAAAATGAAATATATATTTAGATTATATTATTTAAAAATATTTATACTAGGAAAATAAAGAATTAAACATAAGAACACATACCTTTCTTAGAGATTCTTAAATTAAGAAAGTGAACTTCCAAAAGGCTCTATGATACTTGGCGAGTGACATGAGAAGGAAAACTAGAATAAAACTATTATCAATGGATTTTGAGTAAAAATATTATAGTGGATAGGGTTATATTTATAGAGATACTTGGAAAATAAAATAAAAAACAATAACTTACCTAATAATAAAATATTATCATTAATAGTTTCACCCATGGTTTTTAGCACATGTTTTTTCTATTTTGAATAATGTAATTTGATTTAAAAATCGTTAATTTTTTTATTTTATGACATATAAATTTTAGTTTTACTATTATGATTAAATAATAGATTATATAGAATCAAATGGATTCATAAAATAACTTTAAAAAGTAATAAAATACATTTTGATCTTTATAGGTTACATTATTATTGTGGAGTCAATTATAATACACCAGAATAATTTATTTAATCACTAAAAAAATATTAAGTAATTAAAAAGGTTTTACCAAGGTATTATATCACTTTGACATCATAATATACCCATATAGAATACTTTATATGTATATCATAATAATTTTTTTGTTAAAATGGACTATTTTCAAATATTACTATTTTTTCTCCATTATTTTACTTTATCATATTGATTACAGATTTATAATCTTTTTTATCATGATAAATTTAAAAATAATTTAAATAAATTATTTAATAAGACTATAAGATATTAAATTTTAATTTTCAAAAATAATTTATTTATATAGGTTCAATGAATTAAATAATTATATTAATTACTTTAGATATTCACTTATTAGAATTTATTACTTATATAATTTTTGCATCACTTGACCATAATGGAAACTATACAATTTGAATGGTCAATTAACTATTATAGTGACCATATTTTCAATGGATACCTTATGCATCACAATTCTCAATTATCCTTTTATTACATTATATATACTCGTTAAATTATTCACATTTAATTCACTTGTTTTTTTCTCAAGATTACCTATATTTATTTCACAAAATTTTTACCGAATTTATATCAATATACAATCATATTACTACTATATTTGTGGTAGTCATATTTTTAGGAGATATTATCCATCATATTTCCAAATCCGAATTATGTTACGTACTTATGTCTATGATCCCATTATATTTGTATCAATAACATAAAATGTATTTATCCTTAAATTTAATGTTCAAAAATGATGAAATAAAATAATTCATATTTGTTTCAGGATGATGGTCTTAGGAAATACAGACAACCATGTTTTATTGGATTTCAAGTGACACATAACATATACAATTAAGCTTATATGGTATAGTGGAAGCATCAGGTGGATGTAAGATTTAAATACTTCATTAATATCAATATAATATATCAAAATAACATAATAGATTCCATCTAGAATATTTAGATATGATCTTTTACATTTAATTTATGATTATTTTAAATTATTATTTCCTCATACATTGTAATATCCTTGATTAATTTTTATTTCCGCACTTGTCTGGTTGTTGTTGCATTAGGGAATCCAAGTGAGGATTTATCAAGTTGTATCCATATGTTCTTAGTGAATCTCCAAAAGATTTTCTTGAATATATGAATCCTATCTCAGTTGTGACTTGATTTTTATTTCATTTTTTATTTATTGTAACAATATATATTATTATATATATATTCTTGGGAGGCAGTAAGGCCTTATTTTTATCTATAAGGGTTGAGGGAATTTTAGTGGTGTTATAATTGTGTATGACATGTCTAACATTAAAAGAGATATGATGTAAAATATATACATAGGGATAAATAATGATAATTTCACATATTCCCTTATTTATTATTTAATTTAAGTAATTTCCTTGACATAAAACATATCTAATATTGTTTCTTTAATAAATTTGTTAATATTAATTTAAATGATATTAAATTAAATTAATCATTTCAAATGGATAATTAAACTCAATAAACATCCTCCCATTATATATTATTTTCATTATACTTTTGAATAGATATTTATTTTAATATTAATGTATCTAAATTTATATTTATATTAATCTACATACCAAAGAGGTGAATAAATATTTATTTTTTTATTTCCTTATAAATAGATAAACATATGATAAAATAAAACTCACATATTGTATACTTGAATATACAATGTTAAATTTATGTGATTATCTAATATTGAATAAATATCATTCCACAGACTAGAAATAAATTTACGATTAATATTAAAATCATTTTAATTTAATAATATTTTGGATATAATGATTTTGTAACCCTATAGGCCTCTCCCACAATGAAAATAGGTGAACTTATATAAATTTTAAGATCGTTTTCTAACAACACTTCAAGGAACCTAGAGATAATGATGTTAATGTAGTAATTACAATAACCTCTCTACAAATTATATTATGTAATGTAATATATTTTTCGTGATATCTTATCAAGAAGGATTCATGTGATCATCTTATATTCTAGATTTATTCTCATTGACATAAAAAATGAACTTATCAGTGAACTACCATGGTCAGGAATCTATCGGAAAAATCTATTTCAATAAAAGTGCCAGAGGTAAATTCATAAATTAACTCAAGATGGAAAACCATTTCTTAACTTATTCAATTAATAACATATAACTTATGATGCACAAAATTTATTTTTCCACACCATGATATTATTTCATCATGATTTTTTAAATTACATCAATATATACAATTAATGATATACTTTAAAAATAATCTCAAGTTTAAGGAACAATATTGAAATTTTCAGAATGGAATACCTAATGACACATAAAACATGTGAAATTTCTATTATAATCCCTACCCTCATGGCCACCCTTCTTAGAGATAACCAAGTGGTAACTTAATTGTAAAACCCCTTATTGTCTTATGAGCCTCCATCACTTAATTGTCAAGAATCATCTATATCCTAAAATATTTTTACTTGACTTGAATATAGTACATTATTTAAGAATATCTTCGTTTCATATTTAGGTTCTAATTATAGAGTAAAACTAATATAACATATCAGTGTGAAAAATACTCCTTGGGAATTATTAAATAATTTTTTATAGAGGAAAAATAATTATATGATAAAATGTTAATACATATTATGGTAATTGAATGTAAAAAAAAGTGATTTAGTTTTAAGGTAATAACTCTAGAGTACTCTTAGTTAAACTATAGATAACTACTAAAATTGTTAACAATTTATCCCTCACCTGAGGTTCATTTTGTTGAGGTATTTTTTTCAATTAAGGTTCTTCCATGTTTTCCACTAGAAATAATCTATAACCTATGACTTAGCCCCTTTGGGTAAAATATCTCAATAATTTATGTTTCTAAAGAATATACTTCATCTTTTGATATGAACAGGGAAAATTGGCTAGAATCACTATTCTAGAATTAAAAAATATAGCGTCACAAGATCCTTACAGTAATATACAACACTAATCTATTGAATGAATATTTTTATCCACACTACCTCATTATCTACATCAAAAGACTCAATATACTTATAATCTAATATATATTTTGTGGCAATGTTCTACTTTGAAATGTTCTAGCATGCATATCCTCTATCATGTAAAAAACATATTCTGATTATAATTTCATATCATTACGACCTATTTTGAAATTTGAATATATGTATTCCCTAAAATTAGTTCCTCATTTCTTCTAAAATTTAGCCAATTTGGATCTCAAATATCTACTTGATATCTTCCTATCATGATCAATTTGAAGGCAACATCATGCCTATCAAATAACATGGGCTTTGTGACAGATCAAACTATATATGCATAATTCATTCTACCCACTCTTTACTTCTCTTTTTTTGTTTTATAATACATTTTATTA
Source organism: Viscum album (assembly GCA_963277665.1). Lineage (NCBI taxonomy): Eukaryota > Viridiplantae > Streptophyta > Magnoliopsida > Santalales > Viscaceae > Viscum > Viscum album. The sequence goes on from OY728138.1 coordinate 902,020,169, forward strand.
GAGAGATGTATACCACGTGACATAAGCATAAATCCCCTTTTGTATGGGTAGATATTGTATATTTTTAATTACTTTTCAAACTATATTACCTGAAATAGTCTATGAATCCTATTAGATCTATATTGATGGATCTTGATCCCTATAAAATAAGATTCTTTACCTAATTATTTCATGAAGAATAATTTATTCAAACATGTATTAACTAATTATAAGACCTATATCTTCTTTTTCAACATTAATATATAATCAACATATATTACATTGAAAAACATATATTACTTGGAAAATTATTAGAACCCCACTAAAACTTGTGTAGATACAAGGAAAAAATATTTTATTAATAAAACTAAATTCACTTATAGCTTCATAAAAATGATTGTTCCATAATCAAGATTCTTAATTCAATCCATAAATGTATCCCTATAACTGAAATATATTATTTATATTTTAACACCCAAATATTTCATTGTACGTTATCTCTCCAAAGTTATTCAATAACTTGCGCTACACGCAACACCAAGTTCGAGCACACTGCGACTTACCAAACTAGCCATTCAAAAAGTGGCTATGAATAGTGTTAACTAAATTTTGAATTTTATATAGACCATATAATTTTAAAATCCATATTATGTGTTTTTTAGACATAATATAAGAACAAATTCATTTTTTTCAGATAAAAGAAGTACTTTTCAAAAAATGCAATTTTACCGCCGTTTAATGGGGAACCTTTTTTAAACCAATATTTGAAACTATTATATATTAAATTTAATAAAATTAAATTTTTATTTATAATAGAGAAATAGAAATTTAGTTTGGATAATTTTTTGGTACTTTTCTGATAACTTTCATATTTTGATGAATACTAAAAAATAATAAATTTTAATTGAAAACAACTTTTTAATAGAAATAATGAATAGTATTAAATTATGAATTTGACTGTTTTGGAAGTATAATTAGATTATATTTTTATCATTTAATATAATTTAGTTGATTATACGTAATTTCACATTTAAAGTTAACATAAATACATGTCAATCTTTTGATAGTTTTTACTTTTTAAAAACCTGCTTTTTGGTTTTGAAAACTGAAATTAATTTTAAATTAATTGATTAAAATTCTATGTTTTTAATTTGGTAAAATATAATTCATTTTTTAATTCATAATATCAAAATTATCTTAAGGTGAATTTTTCGTATTTTTCTGAAAACTTTCAATTTTTGATGAATAGTGAAAACATTGTGTTATTGTTTAAATGAGACTTTATTTAAATAATTATTTATTTTATTTAAATTTATTTTAAGTAAAAATAAATATATAATACCTATATAAGTTCAATTTAATTCATTGGAGTCATTTTTTAAATAAAATTAGATGTAAAAAAGTTTATTGAATTTTTTACGTCTTTTAACCACATTCTAGGCACATTTGCAAATTTGCATAAAAAATAATTTTACTGCTTCTGAGAATTGAATTTAAAAAATCCGAGTGAAAGGGTTGACATCAATGAGTAAAATTTGGTTCAATAAGTTGGAAATAATATTTGGTGAATAGTAACTTTTGACTTTTATTTACCACGGTTAAAAATAAATAGGGTAATTAAAGGTAAAAATGATATTTTAATTACACTAACATAGGTACTAATTCTATTGGATAATTGTTTTTAAAACCAAAGAAACCATGTGAATAAAATATCATCCTTTTGGTCCACTTGGAATAGATTAGTACATGTATTAATATTTCATTTAAAGAAGAGTTAAAAGTGTTATATTCAAAGTTTAATAAATAAGCCATTTTTTATATAGGGTTATACATAAGATAAATTGAACTATATATATTCATTATAAAGATAAAAATATTTCATAAAAATGGTATTTTATTTCAAATATTTAGAGGTTAAATAATAATATTTATTTATGACACAATGATGATGCAGTAATTACTTTATCAATGAATAATTAAAATAATTGATATTATAAGTATAAAAATAAATATAAATTGAGGCTTTTGATGTCGTCCACAAATTTTCTAGATTAATATGACATGTTATGGTTGATTAAATGAATTTGTTTCTAAGTAATCATGTTTTTATGAGTTTCACCAAAATGAAATACTAAATAGTATCAAAATTGAGATAAATGAGTTTTTAAAACGAATATTATATAATTAAATGATATTATATTCCTAAAAATATAAGGTTCATCCAAAAGACTTATATAATGATAAATATGTCATTAATGAACCACTTGGGGTTTGAATGGCCTTTTATATTAAGTTTATTAATCATTTATTATAATAATACAAGAGGACATGGTAAAAGATAAACTATTTAACCAAGAGTTAAATCTAAATATAGGCATAATATGGTAACCTAAACTTGTATAAAACATATTGTTTGAGATTATTTCAACCCATCCCCTCGTTGGTTTTGAAATAAATATATTTGGATAAATTAGAAACATAAAATGATTTTATAATACAATAATATTTCAAACTTTTCCTAAAGTGACCCTCATCTCTCTTATAAAAGGGTACTTCCCCTTCTCTCAAAATCACAACTCCTAATCTATCTGGCTCAGACAAACCCTTCCCAAATCTCCTCCCAACTTCCCTCTCATCAACCTAGAGGCCTATCCTTGAGCATAAAGCCAACCTATGGATCCATTTTGTTCAAATCAAAAGGAAACACCCAGAGAAGAGGTAATTATTATATTACCTTTTTCAAAGTTCTTTTCTTCTTCCATTTTCCCTTTCTTGGTTACTTCCATACGAAAATAATAACTCCAGTACCCTCTAAATTATGTTATTTTATTATAAATATGTTACAAACATACTCATTATTCTATCCATCCGATAAATGATAATGTCACTATGTGTGCGTACGTGCATCTTACCATCTCTACACCGTGGTGTAATTTGTTATTCAACACTATGTTATTTAGATGGATATAATGATGAGTAATATGTATATAAATAATTAAAATAACATTATAATTTATCTTTATAGTTAATATAACATCCAATTCCAAACCTTTTAATCCTTAAAGAATTGATATCATTGTTCGTGTGTACATATGGCCTATCGTCTCCACGACGCGATGAGATTCGTTTCCACGTTCACTATTCAATGATGATTATAAAAAAAATATATTAATAATAAGTATGTAATATATGAAAAAATAATGATAATCGAGATATATAGATATATATTTATGTATGTATTTACTTACATATATATTATTCACTTACCTCTGTTCAATGCGATATGAAAACAGAAACAATGTTTATGCGTATGTACGGCCTTCCATCTTCATAGACGGTGTTTTCCTTTTCATATATATATATATATATATATATATATATATTATACATATTTATATTCTAAATATACATGATATATAAATCAGGTTCTATATTCTATAAGTATTTAAATTATGATCTAAATGATATGATCAAGAATAACAAGTTAAAACATGTACGATAAAGAAAGAGATTATTACCTGAAATATTAATTTAATAAGGAAAACATTATTAAATGGGTAGTATAAAGTAATAAATAAATCATGTATGATATAATAAACATTAATACAGTTTTGGTATAATTTAATAATATACTACGGTCATTATACAATTGGTTAAACGTACCCTCGTCCAAAGGAAAGTGCAAGGTAAGGGTTAATTCATCAATCTCATTATTATCCGAGATTGTTTATGTGTAAGTATTTTATAGGACATATTTTTTATCCATGTATATGTTTCATAAAATAAGTTTCAAAATTATTTTTTAGGGTAATCTATAACAAAAACATTATTTAAAATGTTTTAAATATTTATTTTTCAAAATCTTTCTCATTAATTTCCTTGTTTTCAAAATGGTTTTAAGGATTTATTTATATAGACATAATTGTTATGAAATGTTAATTTCATTCAAAATTTTCAAAGTGGTATGGGACACTTTGATTCAAAAATCTCTTTCAAATTACTTTCTTTATAAATGTGTGACTTTTAAATGATTTCACAAAGAAGGATATTTCTCTCAAAAAGATTAACTGATCATTTTCAACTATGTCAACATCCTTTACTGGATATTATTCTTGATTAAGGTTGATTTGTTATAATAAAATATTCCATATTGTATTGAATCAGTTATTATATGTTTGACTACATATGTGTTATTTTTATACCCTCCAGGGTTTATAGTTGAAGTATTGGAGTTTCGTATGCTATTTTTAATACGAATGTCTATGTTATGTTTCAAAATTTTCATACAATGAATGTAATGGAATAAGTATGTGATGCGTGGGGCCTGCTATAGCCCATCGATGAATCGGTAGGTCTCATGATACAAACTAGTTTCTTAGCTCAAGGCCTTGACAAATATTTTATTTGTATTCTTGGCACGAGGCCTTGAATATGTGGTAATGATGTTCGGCGTTAGGCATTCCCTCATTATGAAATTAATTATTATGTGTGATTAATTGACTAGTAGAATATACATGTCCATGTTTATATGGTAATGTTTGATTTATTTTCTCCATATTCTGTTCATGTTTATGTTTAAAAGGCTGTTGTTTTTATTAAACATCTTGCCTTAAAAGTGTATAGCTTCCGCTAAATTATTTACCCTTACTGAGCATCGAAGCTCACCCTTTTCTTATGTTTTATTTTACCAGGCTTCTGAAAAGTGTATTATGTTTGATAAGATGGGTTAATCTAGGAGAATAATTTCATTATCAATGGATTATTTATGTTGTGTTTTATGTTTCAATGTGTAATGTAACATTCATGTATGTAATCTGTTTTACAATATTACAAAACTGATCAGTCCTTTGGAACATGATTCCTTATAATCATGCCAATATATTAAAATAATGCACCGACTCTAGGATTCTAGGGTTGAGGCTTTATATTTGGTATCAGAGGAAGTTTATTAAAAACCTTGTAATGTATATTTAGAAAAAAACTCTAATTAGAGAACATTATCCTAAGATGGACTTTGAAGATTAGTATATAAGAACTTCCTAGAATTTTGGTAATGTAAATATTTTTTGTATTTTCCTAGAAATAAATCCTTGTCTAGATATGAGCAGGTAGAGGAGGCTCTGGTACAGATATACCTAGGAGTGAAAACGCAGACAAGGAGTTTCGGGCTTGACTCGGGGTATCCTGGTACACAACAACGGGTCTTGCTGCACTCTTGGTTACGACACTCTCAGGGGATATGCTTAGGATGATTCACATTTTCATTATAAGCCATTATGAAGGATTTATGAGTAAATAATTCCTCAAAGAAAACATTTTTTATGATTTTAGATTACAAGCATAATCTTTTCAATTTACGTTAGCTGTTTTACAAGTTTGGAATTATGAATTATGATTCAGAAACTAACCTAGTGTAGGCTATTGTTTAGAAATGGTGCCCTGTTGAAGGAATGAGAACTCTAGAAATATGCATGATCCAAAGAGTGAGAAAGATCATATCTTTCATGGTATTAATCCAACATTTAGAATGGAAATAGTCTCCCACATATTCTTATCATATAAAGAAATATTATCATTTGTTAATAAGACCAGTAAAAAATTCTCTAAGTCCAATGGCTTTGAAGGGAAGCAAGAAAAGAAAAGGATGGTGGAGATAAATATGGATAAAGGGAAGGAGGAGAGAAGTATTTTCCCATATGTGATTACTGTGGAAAAATCACCATGGTAAATGCTTGAAGGGAATGAGATTTTTTTTAAGTGCGGAGAAAAGGGACACCAAATACATGATTGTAAGGGTAAGAAAAAGGTTTCAAATGTATAATGCTTCATCTGCAAGGAGTTGGGAAACTACGCGAATCAATGTCCAAATCATAAGAGTATGCCCCAAATGATATTATTGGATAATAATAAAGTTATGATACTACCACAAATAAAGAGGAATGACTAGTGATCTTATGTTGTTATTAAATAATTATTTCATTTGAGTTTTGTATCAATGCTATATTGGTTATATGAAATATCGAAAAAAATAAGTATTGTACTGCAGTACTATTTCATTTAGGATTTGAGATTATATGGTTCTAAGAAAAGTGACACAATAGCAAGTTAAACATTTTGAAAAATATATGGCTGAAGGAAAGATAAAAATAATACGGTTCTGATACTGAGGTAGTGATTTTGGAATAAGATATTATTGATTTGGATAAATTATATGTGATATACTAAACTACTTTAAAACTAATTAATTGTTTGTTTATTCCATTATTGTGGGATTTTACAAAGTTTTTGGATATAAGGAGTATATCCAGTATTATATAAGGAATAAGGGGGCATGAATGTAATCAATAAGGTTTTATGATAATTCAGGGTGTTACCATGTTTTAAAAGAAAACATGATGAAGGTATTTACATGATATTACGTGGAAAAAATATCTTCATTGTGTTTACCTTCCTTATAAATTTTAGAGTGTGAGTTTGGACAGAAGTATTTTGGATAAGTATAAATGTTGGAATGGATCAAGTTTTACATTGGATACTATTTTTATGGTTAAATCATTTATTAGGATTATTTTTGGATTATTATAAAAATGACAACCCAGAGGTCGGGTGAAAACCCGTCGCATCCGGAAAGTTCGTGAGACTTGAACCTACAACCAAAAGCCGACAAGGGGGCATCACCTACCACTGGCCTATGTGATGTCCTGGATTGTATAACATTGTTTTTTTTAAATATCTGATATATTTATTATAAATTTATTTTTTGGAACCCTATACGATTAGGATAAATAGATTATTTTTAAGTTCTATTATTTATTAGAATGAAAGATGAGTTTGTGGTAAAAAATTAGTTAAAGGATAGAAATATACTTTTCAAGTATATTTTTTCTCTTATTCTATGAATAAATTAATTCTTAAACATTAGGTAATGGATTTTAAAACCAAAAATATTTTATCCTAATACCTTATGTTTTTTTGAACCGATGATATTTTAAATCATTGTAGATTGATGGCATTGAGGCCCTCAAATTTTTAATTGTTTGTGATTGATGACGCCAACCACTCCCTATAAATATTTACATTTTCCCTCTAATTATGTGTCTCTAATTTCCACCAATGTTCTCCTAATATAGATCATAATTTTTTTGTGACTATTTCATTTCCCTTTCACTCTTATTAAGACTAAATTTTATTATCCCAATTTCCGATGTGCATTTTCCACGAAGGTATTTTTCTATTTTTAACCTTTTATATTCGAAGAACAATTTCAAATTTCGAGGAAACAATTTATTGAAGGAGGGGAGAATGTAACACCCCAGGATTTCATAGTATATTATCTTTTCAAAGTAATATAATAACTTGGGCTACACGCAACACCAAGTACGAGCGCACTATGAATTACCAAACTAGCCGTTCAAAAAATAGTTATGAATAGTATTAATTGAATTTTAAATTTTCTATAGTTCATATAATTTTATAATCCATATTATTTGTTCCTTAGACATAATATAAAAACAAATTAATTTTTTATATAAAAAATTATTTTTCAAAAAATGCAATTTTACCACCTTTTAATGGCGAAATTTTTTTTAAAACCAATATTTGACACTTTTATATATTAAATTTAATGAAATTAAATTCTTATTTAAAATTTGGAAATAAAAAATTATTTTTGAAAAAATTTTGGTACTTTTCTGATAACATTCATATTTTTATGAATAGTGAAAAAATACTAAATTTTAATTGAAAACAAATATTTTAATCAAAATCATTTATGGTGTTAAATTATGAATTTTAATGGTTTCGAAGTATAATTAGATTATATATATATACTTTAATAAAATTTAGTCCACTATAAGTAATTTAAAATTTAAATTTGACATAACCACATGTCAATCTTTTGATAGTTTTTACTTTATAAAAACCTGCTTTTTGGTTTTGACAACGGGAATTAATTTTATATTAATTAATGCAACCAAAATGTTTAGAATTTGGTAAAATTGAATTCATTTTTGAATTTGGAATATAAAAATTTTCTTAGGGTGAATTTTTTGTATTTTTCTGAAAACTTTCCATTTTTGATGAATAGTGAAAAACACTACGTTATTGTTTAAAACTGACTTTTTATTGAAATAATTATTTATTTTGTTTAAATTTATTTTAGGCCAAAATATATATATATTACTTATATAAGTTCAATGTAATTCATTGTATTCATTTTATAACAAAATTAGATGTATAAAATTTTATTGAACTTTTCAACGTCTTTTACCCACCTTCTATGCACATTTGCAAATTTGCATAAAATGTAATTTTACTGCTTCTGTGAATTGAATTTCAAAAATCATAGAGACACGGTTGACATCAGTAAGTAAAATTTGGTTCAGTAATATGGAAATAATTTTTTGTGAATAATACCTTTTGACTTTTATTTACCACGATTAAAAGTAAATAGGGTAATTAAATGTAAAAATGATATTATAATTACCCTAAAACATGTCCTAATTCTATTTGATAAGTGTATTTCGAAAAAAACAAACCTTAGGAATAAAATATTATCCTTTTGGTCCACATGTATTAGATTAGGACATTATTATTATTTTATTTAAAGAAGAGTTAAAAGTGTTAAATTCAAACATTATTAACTAAACCATTTTTAATATAGAGTTATACAAAAGATAAATTCAATTATAATTATTCATTAAAAATAAAAAATATTTCCAACATAATGGTATTTTATTTATAATTTTTAAATATTAAATAATTAAATTTATTTATGACACAATGATGATGCGGTAATTACTTTATCAATGAAAGATTAAAATAATTGAAATTATAAATATAAAATTAAATGTAAATTGAGGCTTTTGATTCCATCCATGAATTTTCTAGATTAATATGACATGTTAGGGTTGATTAAATTAATTTCTTTCTGAGTAATCATGTTGTTATTACTTTCACAAAAACCAAATAACAAATAGTGTCTAAAAAGACATAAATGAGTTTTTAAAAAATATATTATATTATTAAATGATATAATATTGCTAAAAAAATAAGGTTCATACAAAGAACTTATATAATGATAAATATGTCATTAACTAACCACATGGTGTTATCTTGGATTTTTATAGTATGTTTATCAACCATTTATTATAATAATACAAGAGAACATGGTAAAAGTTAAACTATTTAACTAAAAGTTAAATCTAAAATATAGGTTTAATATGGTGACATAAAATTACCTAAAACCTATTGGTTGAGAGAATTTAGACCCATCCCTGCCTTATTTTTGTAATAAATCAATTTGGAGCCATTAGAAACTGAAAATGTTTTTATAATTAGATAATATTTCAAATGTTTCCTAAAGTAACCCTCACCTCTCTTATAAAAAAGGTATTTCTCCTTCTCTAAAAATCACACCTCTGATGCCATTTGGATCAGACAAACCCTTCCCAAATATCCTCCCAACTTCCCTAAATTCATCATATAGTCCTTCCCTTGAGCATAAATCCAACCTAAGGAGCCCTTTTGTTTAAATCAAAAGGAAACATCCAAGGAAGAGGTAATTATTTTATCACCTCTTTCAAAGTTCTTTTCTTCTCCCACTTTCTCTTTATTTGTTATTTCTGTCCCAAAATAATAACTCCAGTACCTTCTATATAATGTGATTTTATTATAAATATGGTATAACTATACTCAATATTCTATCCATCCTTTTAATGATAATGTTACCATGCGTGCATACACACCACTTACCGTCTCCACACTGTGGTATAATTTGTTATTCAACACTATGTTATTTCAATGGATATAATTATGAGTAATATGTATATAAATAATGAAAATAACATGATAATTTCTCTTTAGAATTAATATATCATCAAATTCCACACCATTTAATCATTAATTAAATGATATCGTCACTCGTGTGTACGTACGAATGCGATAAGATTCATTTCCACGTTCCCCATTCAATGATGATTATAAAAATATATATTATTAATAAGTATGTAATATATGAAATAATAATTCTACTTGAGATATGTGTGTGTTTTTGTGTGTTTGTATGTGTGTCTATAATTACATATATCTTATTCACTTACTTCTGTTCAATACAATATGAAAATGGAAACATCGTTTATGCGTACGTACGGCCTATCGTCTCCATAGACGGTGTTTACCTTTACATATATCTATCTATTATACATATTTATATTATAAATATATATGATATTTAAATAATTTTTTATATTCTATAAGTATTTAAATTATGATCAAAATGATACGATCAAGAATAACAAGTTAAAATACGTACGATAAAGAAAGCGATTATTACCCAAAATGTTAATTTAACATGGAAATCATTATTGAATGGGTAGTATAAATTCATAAATGAATCATGTATGATATAATAAATATGAATATGGTTCTGGTATAATTTAATAACATACTATTATCATTATACAAGAGGTTAAATGTACCCTCGACCATAGGAAATTGCAATGTAAGGGTTAATTACTCAATCTCATTATTATCTGAGATTATTTATGTGTAAGTATTTTTTGGGAAATATTTATTATCCATATCCATGTTTCATAAAATACTTTTAAAAATGATTCTTTTAAGGTACTCTTTAACAAAAACATCATTTTAAATGTTTTAAAGATTTATTCTTCTAAATCTTTCTCATTAATTTCCATGTTTTTAAAATGGTTTTAAGGTTTTATTTATATGGAAATGATTGTTTTAAAATGTTAATTACATTCAAAAGTTTCAAATTGGTATGGGAAACTATGATTCAAAAATCTCTTTTAAATGACTTCCTTTATAAATTATTGACTTTTAAATGATCTCACAAAAAGGTATATTTCTCTTAAAAAGTTTTACTGATCATTTTCATCTATGTTAACATCCTTTACTAGATATTATTCATGATTAAGGTTGATTTATTATAATACAATATTCCAAATTTTATTAAATGAGTTATGATATCATGGACTAGGGATGTTCTATTTTTATACCCTTTGTGGTTTATGGTTGAATTAATGAAATTTCGTATGCTAGTTTTAATACAAATGTTTATATTATGTTTCAACATTTTCATATGAGAAATGTAATGGGGTTAGTATGTGATAGTTGGGTCCCACAATAGCCCCTTGATGCATCGGTTAGTATCATGAGACAAAATAGTGTCTTGAAACAATACCTTGAAAAAAACTTTTATTTATAATATTGGCACGAGGCCTTGACTATGTGGTAATGATATTCCACATTAGGAATTCCCTCATTATGAAATTAATTATTACATGTGATTATTAGACTAGAAGAATATCCATTTTCATTTTATATGGTAATCTTTGATTCATTTTCTCGATATTATGTTCATGTTTATGTTTAAAAGTATTTTGTTTTTATTACACATCTTGCCTTAAAAGTTTATAGCTTCCGCTAAATTATTTAACCTTACTGAGCATCCGAGCTCACCCCATTATTATGTTTTGTTTTCCTAGGATTCCAAGAATTGTATTATGTTTGATATGCAGGGTTAATCTTGGGGAATAATGTTGTTCTCAACTGATTATTTATGTTGTGTTTTATATTTGAATGTGTAATGTAACGTACATATATGAAATCTATTTTTGAAGAATACTAAACTGATCGGTCCTTCGGGACATGATTCCTTATAATCAAAACAATGTATTAAAATAATGCATTGGCTCTGGGCTTCTGGGGTTGGGGTGTTACATATATCCTTAGCTGTCGTAAACCCTTCTAGTTGTTCCATATAAACATCTTTTACAACATTTATATTAAGTAGAGTTGTATTTCTATCCATTTTACAAATATCATAATCATGGAATGTTTCAATGAAAAGTATAATTATAATGGATTTTAACATGAAAATAGGTGGAAATTATTCTTCATTTCCTATTTCTTAATGTTTCCAAAATCTTTAGTGACCAGTCTTGCCCTAAGGGTATAAAAATTAACATCCATGGCTAGATTCTTATCTAATGACCATTTAAACCCAATAGTGTTTATATCTATTGATAGATATACCAAAACTAAAACATATTTTTTGTACATTGAATATATTTTATAATTCATGGACTCTTTCCTATTTATAAAATTTATATTTTTTTCTATTTTACTATAGTATAAATGTTCATTATTTTCACCAAATCATCTGTCACCTTCCTCAATGATAATAAAACCCTATCACTCTGGTATCACAACCATTCTAGTACCCCAATAAAATTGTAGTGTCTCTAAAAAAACATTGTCCACATGGTTTTGTGGATGTGTTTCTTGTTCTAACTCTTATATATGTTGATCCTTGACTTCATTGAAGTCTATCATGGTATAACTATCTCATTTGGATATGTTCTCACTTTCCAGGAACATGTAATGTCTTTGCATGATTACCCTTTCATCTATGGGATTGTATAGGTAATATCCTATTTTTTTAGGGATATCATATTCCGATAGAATTTTTGTCTTGAGATGATATTTTGTTACTAGAATTATCCTTAATAAACTCTTAATTATCCTTAATAAAATATCTATAACCCCATAAGTATATATGTGACAAAACATATTTATTCTCATACTATAACTAATATGGGATCAAAATTACCTTTTTATTTTCCACTCATTTTAGTGTGTATGCTTATGATTGTTATGTAAATCCCCAAATATATTGTAGAATATTTTCATGACTAATCATATGTTTCATCATGTCTAGGAAGGTTTGGTTCCCCCTTTCACTCAAAAAATTCCATTTTGGTGTATAAGAAATAGTTAACTAAGATAATATCCCAAACTCTTTTATATAATCCATGAAATCTTGATTAATATGTCCTCTATATCTATAAAAATGGAGTTTCTTTATCTTATTAAAAGTATTGTTCTCTAATTAATTCTTGTATTCCCTAAATTTATCAATGGGGTCATACTAAAACATCATCAATTAGATATACCCACATATATGAAAATTAAATATAAAATAATATAATCAAGAGTTTCCACATCCATATTCTAATGGATATTGGATATTCATATCATTAGGAAATAATTCCAAAATTGTTGTGTATATCTCAAACATTAAACTAAAATGAACCTACATTATGTTTTCACATAAAAAATCGGGACATATATCTAACTGTATTAGTTCAAAAAAATAAAATATCATTATTTATATAATTTTTTAAACACATATAGTTTATGTGACCCTATAAATAATTCCATAGGTGGGTGTGATATGAGCCATGTGAACTTGATTCATTATTTACTACCAAGAGTAAATTTCTATGTTCCACTATATAAATATCAGTATACAAATTCCACATACAGTAACACATGTTATATTTATAAATGTATCATTATTGATTTCCTAACATGAAAATAAAAACAAAAATGATTAAGCTCGACACAAAAAAAATGTTCATGGTTACACTAGATATGTACAAAGAGTTATTTAAAATTAAAACCATTATTATTATAAATGTTAGATGGTTGTATCTTATAACTACTATATCCATTCTCTCTCCATTAGTAACATGACGATCAACCTCACCTTTATTATTTTTTTAGAATCTAATTTTTTCAAGTATTTGGATACTAATGTGAGAAGCATGGGTTGTACTTTATAGCCAATTTATTGAAATAAAAAATTACACTAAAAAATATACATGAATATTCCACTTGATTATTAAATGAAGAAAGGTTATTCTTATAGTATCCATAATTTCCATAAGAGAAAAATATATATTACAACTCTTAATCCTCTCTTTGTTTCTTTCTCTTCTTAAAAGGGCACTATAAAAGTGCCTTATGATTTTAACCATCCTATGAACTTTTCCACATTCATTTCCTTTTACTCACCAAAGTGACAGGAGATGTTCCATGATTTATGTATTTATTAACAAATTTAATCAATTATAGAAGTCTATAAATGATAATTCTATTTATTTTTCATTTTAAAACTTTAAAAAAACATAACAAGATTGAAGTAAGTGAGGAGGGGATGAAGTTTATGCTCGGTTTTTTTAGAATCATGAATACTATATTTTCTAAATATCTGATGTATCAAGTCATATTAATGACATTATTTTATCTGGAACACCTTCTCCTAACTTTTATTTAAATAAATTTATATAGATTTCATAAATCAATTTTCTCACTTTCTCTTAAGATATCTTATAGAGGTGAAAAAACATGGAGTATGCATCTATATATTTTTGAATATTTTAGATATTTCTTGTCATGAATGATAACAGGAGGTACTCACATCATATTTATCATCCACATGTTTCCAAAATACATTATTATCCTCATCACTCACCACCTCAAAAAGATTGTTAAGAATAGGGGCCTTCAAAATATAAATCATCCAATATTGGAATAGTAAAATACACAAGATCATGTACCACTCATAGAAGTTAACACTAGTTTAGATATGATCTTTATCCAAAATGAATCATAGGTGAATTGATTTGGTCATGATTTATTCCATTTTCTACAAAAAATAATAATATATTCATTAAATTTATCACAATTACCCATTATGATTTAATTATGGAAATTGTTATTCTCCCATTATTTTTTAAAATTCTAATAGCCCTGACAATTGAATTTGGAAGATCCAATCACTCAAATATTCTAGAAGAAAATAACTATATTTCTATTCAAATAACCCATGAATTGTCCATATCAAATTATTTGAAGGTATTTTCATCTTATTTTCTTTAAAACTTCCTTAACCCATAACTCCTTGATATACTGAGTATAACCTTCAATCATGAAATACTATAACCATATTTCCCAAACAATTTCCACTGAGTTATAAAAAGTCTTTTGGGGGAAATTATTATAGCATCATTTTACTAATCTATCAGGCTACAGGTTTATTTCATATTATGTAACTATGTTACAGGACATGTAATAGTTTTTGGATACAAGTCATGAAAGGATTCAAGTTATGAAAAGTTACACGATTAGAATATTAGTTTCATATCATAAATTTTTTAAATAATGGATTTTTAATCTGAGATGATGTATTTGTTAATATACTTAAAAAACGTGGATTTCATGAAGTGTGAAGGAGTTATATATCATGTAATTACTCATGTAGGGAAGTTTTAGGGAACCTTTTGGGTTATGGGTTCCCATTTTTCCACCACTATCCTTGTTTCTCTCGAACCAAGGCTCCGTTATGGATATTTTTTGTGACATCATTTGGTATGGATTGATTCGTTCAGTGTTTGATATTCATTGTAGTTGTGGTGCGCCTCTTATGGTAAGATATCTTTCCATGTCTTCATTGTCATTAATCATGTTAGCACACTTTGGTTGCATTTTCATATTTTTTGATCAAAATTTGTGCTTCTTCTTATCTTTTTCCAAGATCCATTATGTGATCTCATTCCGAACATCATTCCTTTATTTTCCATGGCGCATCGAGCATTCATTCTTGAGGTATGTGGTATTCTATCTTCTCCAGTAAACCTCTGTCTCTATTCGATCAATACTAAGATGTGTGGATTGGATACTAGGGTCTTCATTGGCGTCGCTGGGTTTTCATTGTTGGTGGATCCTATTGTAGGCATCTTTGAACTATGTTCTGAGGTAGGTGGTTATGTCTATTCATTTTGTTTGATAAACTATATTGTTCCATTTTTATAAATTGGATTATAAATAAATTTGTATTATATTGGCATGATTTTTTGTGTGTTTTGGAATAATATTTTGAATAAAAGTAGTTTTACCTTGGTTTTTGATAATTGAAAAAAGGGGTAATTTAAAATAATTACAAAGGATTTTTTAAAATGGATTTGAATTTATTTTCAAAACATTGAGATGATTGTGGAAAATAGAACATGGCTCACATTGGGTACTAGGTGGAAGTTTTATATTGAGAGCATCATTTATTATGGGGGTTCACTTTCTGGGCATTCCTCTTATCCTAGAGTGTAGATTATTATCTCTATGAATGTATATGCAATTGGGGTCTCACATTATTGGGTGTTTCCCTGGTCATGGAGTGTAGATAAATGCCTTCAAGTACCACAGTGCACTATTCATGGATTTTTGGGTACAAGTATTTTGATGCATGACTGATTGCATTCATTAGAGTTGTAATCAATTATTCTACTATTGTTCTATATTTCATGGATTTTTAAAATTTTATCTTTGATATAAAAGTTGATGCTTGTGAAATATGATATGGGAAATGTGATTTGAAATTGATATAACTACTTTTTTTAGACCAATGATAAATAAGAAACTTTTACCATGTTTTCTATAAAACTGAATTACTGCATACCATTCCATGTTTAATTTAAAATGAAAATACAGAATTGTTACAAAAATAATTTCTATAGAAAACCTGGGTGGGATCTTATTGATCATGTTAGCTCACACCCTGGGCACCTCTTCGGTGGTTCATATACATCTTTATATCTTACAATGCAATAAAAGGTAGGGAACCATATTGTGGCTATGAAGTTTCATGGTATCTCGGGTCGGTTGATTAAAATTTGGTATCAAAGGAGGTATCTCCTCAAGAATTATGGTCTTGGGAATTCTGTTAGACTAGAAATATGATTGTCAAGACTTGAGAGGTATTTTGCGATAATTTCATGACCAACTCTTATCGTGATAAGACTAAATTTTCTTTGGAATTTTTGGATACATGTCTGTAGTGTTGGGTTTTGTTTAAAATCTAAGTTCCTTGTCATGAGTTTTCTAGTTTAAATAGTGATTTATTATTTTATCATAACATTCTTATGTTTTGGTATGCAGTAGTATTCCTCTGAGACGTGTTCGAAAAGTTCCTCAAGAGGTTGTAGAATATTCTCCTCAAGTCAATCCACATATAGATCAAACTCTCATGGAAACTATCATATATCTAGATCATTTTGTTGATAAGGATGTACCATGGGTTCATAATATAGTTGTTGAGGTACATCTAGGAGCTGGAGGAGATAGAGAGATATTGTGGGAAATATTATGAAATAACCCACCATCCGTTAAAGGAATGAATGAACCTCATGAGGTTAAGTAATGGCTAGAGAAGATTTAAAAATCTTAAACTTCTTGGAGACACCTGAAAATGTCAATGTGAAAAGTGTAGTGTTCAATCTTGAGGATTCCAATAAGCGATGTTGGGATTTTATGGTTGAAGAAAACCAACACATGGACTTCGATGGGAAGGGTTTCAAACCCCTATTCTTCTAGTAGTTTTTTCTATAGTTTTTTAGACATAAAATGTATATCGCGTTTTTATCTTGGAAACAGGGAGAGCGTTCTATGTTAGGATACACAAACCGCTTTGTTGATCTTTTATATTTTACTCTAAATGTGATGAAAAATGGATAATTGATGGCTCAGAAGTTCCTATAGGGTTTTGGACCAGATATTCGATTTCATATTTTTATGTTGAAACATTATACTAATCTAAAGATGTTAGATAGATCTATGACTGCAGATATGGATATGGCATGTAAGGTTGGTTTTCCCAACCCTTTACTTCCATCTAGTATAATTTTTAGTGGTGTGCATGGGAAGAAGAGGAAGTGGTAGGATCTTCAGAGAAGTGTTGGATGTAGTTCTCAATAGTGACCCTCCTCCGTACCATCTATTATAGCTTGAAGTGTTCCTCTAACTTGTTATAGGTGCGGAAATTTTAGACACACCAAACATTTTTTTCCGATTCCCATGAAGACATGCAATAGTTATGGTTGTGTTGGTTATTTACAATGCTTGTTTTAGACTATGTGAATGCCTCATTATGGTAAATGTTCATCAACTCCAAAGGATACTACAGTGTAATCAAAAGCTTCAAAGATTATAGGGATCCATCCACGGGCCTCAAGAGTGAATGACATTCACACAGTAGATAAGTGTCCAGTGGAAGTCAACGTACATCTAGCGACAGTGATATGTACTCTCTTTGTTGCATCTTTGGTAGGGATTAGTTTATTTGACATTGGTTCCTCCAACTTGTTTAGATATGCACATTTTATTAATATTATTAAACATCCACGAGAACTTATATCCTTTCTAATGGAGCTAGTGACACATCTAGATAAGAGGAATGAGTATGGATTTCTATGTCCTTATTATTCCTTAACGATAGTCGATACTGATTTAGTCTTAGATTTTCTCATTCTTGATCTGAATATTTTGAAGTCAACATCGGTATGGATTTTGTTCTCCCTCTTCGATTAAAGGTTTATTGTTATCATCATATTGTTTCATTTCTCACTATCGATGGGAGATATCACCTACTTCAACGGGAGTGGGGCCTAAGGTCTGGTCATACATGACCTTCCCACCCAGAGCTCAGTAGTTTGTTGTATGTCTTTGAATGTGAGTCTAATGAGATTTATTCTATTGCTGATCTTCCTATTATTTTTCCAGACTCTTATCAAATTTTCCAAGATGACTTCTCTGGTATTCCTCCATATATTGAGGAATAGTTTATTATTGACTTGGTGCTAGGTGCACAACCTATATTGGTACATTTTTATCATATGGCACCAGTGGAGCTAAAAGAGCTCAAAATTTTGTTGGATAACCAATTATAAAAAAGGTTCCATTCACCTTAGAATTTATCCTTGGGCATCCCATGTGCTCTTTTCCAGGAAGACAGATGGTTCACTTCAATTGTGTGTGGACTATCATAAGTTGAATCTGGTTACAGTTAAGAATAAGTATCTTTTCACTTGTTTGGATGATTTGATTGGTCAGTTAAATAGGGAAAGTGGTTTTCAAATATGTATCGTCGGTTGGGTTATCATCATCTTAGATTTCAGGAGTCTGGTATACCGAAGAAGGATTTCAGGAGTAGATATGGTCATTAATAATATCTTATTATGCCTTTTGGTCTGACTAATGATTCAATAGTTTTTATGGCTTTGATTAGTTGAATATTATCTCAATATATTGAAACTTTTTTTTGTATTTTTTGTGGGTGATATTTTTTTTTACATATGATCGTGATCATGAGATCCATTATAGTTTGGTTCTATAAATTCTAAGAAGTCACCATTTGTATGGAATTCTTTCGAAATGTAGATTTTGGATTCAATATGGGATTTTCTCAGGCAACAATATTTATAAACATGGATTATCAGTTGACCCTGAGAAGGTGAAGGTTGTCTGTTCTTGGAAGGAACCACAGAATATATTTGAGATACGGAGCTTCTTTGGTCTTATAGGATACTAATAGAAGTTTGTTGAGAATTTCTCTAAATTGGCATCACGTTTGACTTCCCTTACTAGGAAAACGGAGAAATTCACAAATGTGATGCAGAGTTTTAGTCTTCTTCTTTTGATCTGAAATGACTTAGGACATCGACTCTTATTCTAATCTTACCTGATCCCGGTAAGGGGTACGTGGTGTTTTGTGATGTTTCTAGTGCTAGTTTGGGATGTGTGATTATGAAAGATGACTATATTGTAGCTTAGATCTCTTTTCAACTTTTAAATCATGAGAATAACTAACCCACTCATGATTTAGAGCTTTTTCTAGGTATGAATGCACTTAAATGGCGGGGACACTATCTTTTTGGGGAGAGTTTCACAGTCTTCTCTGATCATAAGAGTTTGAATTATATTTATTCTCAAAAAGGATTGAATCTCAAACAGAGATAATGGGTATAATACCTTCATAAGTTTAACTTAGATATTACCAACACTCTGGGGAAGGTAAAGACCATTGAATATCCTCATAGTATAAAAGATCCATCATAATCTATTCTAGAATTGAAGGAGTGAAAACTTATAATGATTTTCACTCAGTTTCCCATGAATGGTCCTGAGTATGTTTTAGGTACGGTTTTGAAAAGTGTTCAGTTATCATCATCTCTCATGTAGTCTATTTTTTAGAGTCAGTGGAAGGATTATGTGTTCATTAATGTTTTAGAAAGCCTTAAAATTGGGGAGATTATTTTTGGTTGGTCTCTTTTTTCAGATGGAATTCTCCTCTTGGGGAAGCGAGTTTTCATCACAGCATCTGTGAGGATTTTAGTATTGTTTAATTGTCATATATCTTCATGGTTGTTTCACTAAGACATTAAAAATATGTATTATGATATGAGACAATTACTCTAGTTGTCAGGTATGAAGCATGACATTAAATATTATGTGTCTTATTGTTACACCTACCAACAGATAAAGTCAGTGCACTTGAAACCCTCTAGTTTTCTTCAGACTCTTCTGATTCCAGTTTTTAAATTGGATGAGGTATCCATGGATTGTTTTATTGGATTAATTTGAACTCCCTAAGGGAGAAATTCTATCTAGGTGATTATTGATCACTTGAAAAAGTCTTCTCATTTCATTCTAATGAAGGATACCACTAAGGTTGAAGATCTAGGAAAACTGTATTTATAAGATATTGTGAGGTTACATGGAAGTCCTTACACCATTATTTCAGATAGGTATCCTAGGTTTACATCAATATTCTAGAGGTAACTCCCAAGTGGAAATGGATTTGATGATTATTCATGACGCCTTGGATGGGAAAGGTAACATTCCCTAGTCTATCATTTACATAATCAGGAAATGCAAAGACCTCATTGATAGGAACACTCGAGTCACCCATACATGGAGAGAGGGAAACAAGGTGGTGGATCACTTGGCCTCTACGGCGACCCCTGGTACAGTGGTAAGTTTTCTTTCTCATGTCTCTCATTTCAAACCTAAGAGGTTGAACTTGATTCGGGGTGATTCTCTTGGCCTTCATTATTTCTTCCCCCCTAGTTCTTGGATTCTTCCTTGTATTTGTATCTAGTTTTGAATAAAAAGTTAATGATGATGATGATGGGGGGGATATTCTTTGTCCATGTGTCATTGATTTTAGCAGATCATGGGATAGCCATCTGGTACAGGTTGTGTTTTTTTATAAAAATAGTTATCATTCCTCAATCATAATGGATCCATTTGAGGAATTATATAGTTTTCCATGAAATTAACCTCTTTTTTGGGTTAATGGGGGATAAAGTAGCTTTTGTTTGACCAAGTTCAGTTTAGGAGAGGTTCGTGAATATTAAATATTAACATCAATATTGGGTTATAACCTAGAGTAGAAAGAAGTCATATTCGGATCAGTGATATCATTCATTGGAGTTTTTGGTTGGTTATTTGGTTTCCTTGAAATTTTCTCCTTGGTTAGGTCACCATCGGCTTAAAAAAAGGAAAGATGGTTCCAAGATATATTGAATCGTTTAATGTCACTAAGAGTCTCGGATAGTTTACAAATTAGTTTTCATTTATGATTCAGTTGATAGGTAATCATGATTTTTTCACATGTATCAGTTCATAAATTATCATCTTGATCCTGCTCACATTCCGAGTTGGGAAGAAACTGAGTTAGAGCCAGCCATTTCTATTTTGTAGAAACCAGTTCTGATCATTGACTCTTAAGTGAATGTCTTCCATGGGAGGTCAATGTTTTTGTCAGAGTACTATGGAAACCCAGATAAGATTCTGATGAGACTAGAGAATGTGATTCATTGCTAAGGGAGTAGTGTCATTATACTTTTCGAGGGATTATGTCTTCCACATGACTTACCGTTGAGGGAAAGTCTTTATGGTGGGGAGTTTGTAACATCTTGTTAGCAATATTTCAAGATATATGTAATAAGATTTCACACCATGTAACTAGGTTACATGAAATGTACGAGTTTATGGTTTCAATTCATGAAAGGCTTTACAAAATGAAAAGTTACACAATGTGAAGATCAGTTTCAATTCAAAATTGTTTTAAATAATGGACTATAAATATGAGGTGATGGATTTTTCATCATACATAAACACCATGGATTTCATGATGTTTCAAGGAGTTAAACATTATTTAATTCTCCATGTGAGGATGTTTTAGGGTATCATTCAGGTTTTGGGTGCCCATTTGTCCATAACTTCTCCATTTCTTTTGAACTAAGGCTCCTCTCTGGTGATTTTTTGGGACATCGTTCCTTCTATATCAATCCATTTAGTGTTTGATCACCATTGTAGTTATGGTGATTCCCTATATGAAAGAGACCACACCGCTTATTCATTTCCATTGATAGTGGTAGGGACCTTGGGTGGTGTTATTAGAAATATTGATTTAAATTAGTGTTTCTTCTTCTCTTCTTTCTGGATCTATTATGCAATCTCATTCTGAAGGTTGTTTCTTTTTTGGTAGCGCGATGGACCCTAGTTCTTGAGGTATGTGGTATTTCCACTTCTTTACCGACCCTCATTATCAATTGGATCTATCCTAAGATGTTTTTATTGGATTCTAGGGTCCTATTTGTCATTGTTGGGTTTTTGTTATTGGTTGATCTAATTGCGAGTGTGTGAGACCCAAATTTTGAGGTTGGCGGTTCCATATCTAGCCTTTGAATGATAAACTGTGTTATTCCATTTTTATAAATTGGTTTATAAATAAATTGATATGAAATTTTCATGACTTTTTGTGTGTATTGGAATTATATTTTTAATAAAATTAGTTTTTACTTGGATTTTAATAAATGGAATGAAAATGGGTATTTTCAAAGTATCAAAAAATTATTTCTGAAATGGTTTAAATTATTTTTGAAACATTTTTTTGATTTTTAAAATAAGCACTTGGGTTACCTTGGGTACTAGGTGGAAGTTTTAGCTTGATTACATCATCTATTGTGGGGGTACACTTTCTAGGTGTTCCTTTTGTCCAAGAGTGTTGTTTATTAGATCAAGGTATGTATATGATATTGGTTTTTCACTTTTTTGGGTATCTGCCTAGTCGGGGAATGTAGTTAATTGGTTTCAAGTACCACAATTTATTATTTGTAGATTTTTGGGTATTAGTAGTCATCTACCTAACATGTTGTATTCCTTGGTGTTGTGATACATGTTCTTCTACTCTTGTTTTTATTGTTTGTATATGTATTGTTTTAACCTTGATATGTATGTAAATTCTTGTGAAAGATGATATGGAAAATGTTCTTGGAAATTAATATACCTAATTTTTTCATAAAACTGTGATAAAGAGGAATCTTTTACCATGTTTTCTATAAAATTTCTATACTACTTATCCAGACATGTTTTATTCAAAATGAGCATACATGAATTTTTATACAGATGATTTCTATGGAACACCTAGCCAGGATCCTATTGATCATGTTATCTCACACCCTATGCACCTCTCTGGTGGTGCACAGACCTTATGTCTTCCAATGCAGGTAAAGGAAATGAACCATAGTGAGTCGGTGAGGTTTCATGGCACCTAAAGTCAGTTTATTACCAATACAATTGATTCAAAATTCATCAAATCAACTCAAAACATTCATTAGAACCCCCCCCCCCCCCTAAATTTTGAAGTAATCCAATGAGGTCCAAACAAGTGAATTGATCTATTACTCTTTTCTAAATAAAGTGATAGAATAAATTTTATTAACTTAATATATTGATAGAGATACGTTTTTAACTAATGAATAAATAATATTTATTTAATTCTTAACATGATTTGAAGTATTATGAGGATATTATGTAATTATTTAACCATTATAGATAAAATAATTTATTTAAATAATAATTTTACATCTATAAGATATCTTATTATATATATAAATACTTATTAATTACTTTTTGTGAGATCTCAAAAAAGTAATTAACTATAGAGGATGAAATATATTTTAAATCATTTAGCTTATTTAATCTTAGAAAGACTTTTATTTTACTCAATGTACTCATGTATAAAAAATTAATAAATAAACCAAACATCACATAAATAGATAAATAAAAATTCATGGATAAAATTAAATATAAATGTGATATGATCATGAGATTTTATCTACTGGTTAGTTTATCGATCAGTGATAAACCAACCTTGACCCTATAAGAAATAACAACTTGATCCAGCATTTGAATTGATTTGTATAATTGTTCCATTCTCTTTTAAATCACCTTGGCTGGATTCATATTATCCCAAATCATGAACTATCTTTGATAGCTATCATCTCAAACCATTATAAATATTTATACACACATCTGTTAGGGGTACCAGGGGTTTATGTTTACATAAAATAATCCATAGACATGAAATCTTGTATAATACTTGGGGGATTATTTGTATATCATCATATTTAATTTAATAATCATCATATAAAACATAAATCAATTAAAATCATACACTGGTTGGTCAATCTCATTATTAGTCATAACACGTAATGAAAAATCACTTAGATTTTATAGCATGGAGTTCTATCTATTACAATTAGGATAAATTTACTTGAATTGATAAATTAATAAAGCAAACATATTATTTATTTATTTATCTTAATATTTTATCCTATTAGTTTTTTAGAAATAAATATCTCATTTTTTATAGTTTTATTTGAGTACACATTGTGAACATGGGAGGTCACATGGATTGTACCATTACGTAATATTAAAAATTGATTTTTGTAATATAATACATAAATGATGAGTATTATAACTTGACATGTCGAGTTAAAAAACTAGGAATAGTCCTTTCCATATACTATACACTTAAACAGTATGTATTCCCATATATAATGTCATAATATACATGGTGTGTAGTTTTGTGGGTCATGGAACATAGTCTGTGTGGCATATATCACCACATAGAATTCCATATTATATGTCACATGTACCACTGGAAATTAATATAAATTACATGATGTGAACAATTAAAAATACAAGTTATCTAACTATATACTCTTTATGGAATTTAGAACACTAAGACTTAGCCCACTAAATAGGCCCAAAATCACTCAGCAAATGCCTTCCAAGGGTTAACATGTGTTACATAGTGTTTAAATTCTGGACACACACCATGTTGTTTATATCTCACCATGTTTCTTTATTGGAAAAAAATATGTGGTTTGTAATGGTATTGAATACTATCCCATGTGACTCATTAAAAATTACATGGAATGTTAATCATGTGGGGTTACACGGTGTGTGTATGCTAGCCAGACACCATGTAATATTTAGAAAGCTCTCTACCACACTAATATTCAATACATGGTGTATAATTAACCCACAAATTAACCCACGTATTGTGATGATATTTATTTGAAACACTACTTGTGTGGTTTATTGTGGTTATAATGAATGTAATCTGGAGATACACATCATGTTATCAGGTCATGTAGCTAGTGACCTTGGGACCACAAGATAGATTCTTCAAGAATTCCTTGTAAAATTTTGGGCTAATCATGTCTCTATAAACTTGGATCTATGTTTCTTCTTTACTGTTATACAATGTATGGAATTATGAATATGAAAACAAATAAATCAATTCGTAAAATTGAGTTAAAAATTTAATAATAATTATAAAATATATTATGGATGATTTAATACAACTTTAAATCTCTAAGGAACAATAAAAGCATCATGTGGATGTCGAATTTATCTTTTTCATTGATATTAATGAGATATATTTTAAGAACTTGATGACTTCTCCCAATAATATTTATATATGATCTTGCACATTACATTTATAACTATGTTAAATAATAATTACAGTGTGTTGGGCCAACTCCTTGATCATTTTTTATCTCCCTTTTCATGTTGTCATTTTAGAAGTGAATCCAAGTTAGAATTCCACTAGATGTATCCACAAATTATCCATGAATCTTAGGATGATATTATTAGTTATCTAGTTTCTATAGTAGTATAGATAATATTTTCACATCATTCATCATTGATTGTAACAATATCTCTTACCTCAACATTCTGGAGAGGAAGGGGTTATTTTTCCTCTCTAGAGCTTGACATAATTCTAGAGGTGTATCTATTGTATAAAACGTGTCTATAATAGAAAGAGATATAATATAAAATAATTAAATTGGTTTAAATAATGATAATCATATATAAACCATCATCAATAATTTATTATAAGTAATTCCATTTGTCAAAAAAAATTATTATTTATTATTATTATATCCCATGAAATTGAAATATCATATATTATTTTTAAATAATAAATATTTATTTATGTATATAAATGTTATGAAATAAAATATATCATTTAAAATGGATCATTAAACTTAATCAATGTCCACCCATTAAATGTTATATTCAATATACTTGTGAATTAATATTTATTTAATATTCACATAACTAATTAAATATTTCTATTGATCTATTAACTAAAGTTATGAATAAATAGTTATTTATTTAATACATAGTGAGTAAATAATAAAGTCATAAAATCCAAATCCCATATTATAAACTCAACTATCTCATGATTGAATGCATATGATCAATTAATATTGTATAAATATTATTCCACAAGTTGGGAATATATATGCTTTTAATATTGAAAGAAATCTAATTTAATGCGATTCTAGATATAGTTACGTACTAACCCATCATGGAATGTTTCTTAATAATAGGGGATAAACTTACCTAAATCCCCACCTCAAATTCAAGAATCACATTAAGGAAACCCTTGAAAAATAAGTTAGTTAATAAACTATGAAAACCTCTTTATGGATGATATTATGTAATATAATCCATTTTTTATAATATCTCCTCGAGTAGGCTACATAATTTTATCATCTCCCTATATACATGAATTATTTTCTCAAACTTCTCAAAATAAACTGATTTATAAACTAACATGTCCATGGATTTATTAGATAATTCCATTTAAATTAAAGGGTCAAGACATATTCTTCCATTAACTCAAAAATGAAAAATCCTTTATTGAGTTATTGAATTAATTTCATATCACTTATAACACACAAAATGTGTGGTAAATGAAGTAAAATGGAAATATATTATTTTATGATATACCGTGATCCATGGTATCCCTTATACATACAATTCATATTATAAATTATAATATCCTGATATCATATAACTCGTTTTATGCCTTTTTAATATCATATGGTAGGATTATGATATTTATTGCATGGATTTATCCATCTATTTCACATGGTTTACCTTTGGTTTAGTATCAATTGGTTGACACAATTATTAATACACATAATAATTTAAAAAGACTAAATGATTGTGAGATTTCAATAGGCATTTGTTATGGGTAATTCATGATAGATTCCATGAGTTGGAAACCAATGCATAACTTACTTTATTAAGTGCATGGATCCTATATAAAGGGATGTTATCCCTTTATTAGGGATATGCAATAATATCTCGAACAAAAAAAATCTCTCTCTTCCTCTATTCTCACAATTCATCTTCACATATAAGTTGGTAGCACATCTATGGTGTTTAGGGGGGCTCTCATTACAAAATGGAATCCTAGTGGATTTTGTTAGCCATATGGAGGAAAGGTCTTGATAGCTATTTCTCCATGATATATAACAAGACTCCATTATTAATTATAGATATATATCTCATTTTGATAAAGGTATTCCTATTTAGTTATGTTATTCATTCTGTATATTGTTTTTTATCAAAATATCAAGAACTTTAAATGGGTTTCTTTCACTACTTTGATCATGACATGATCCTTGGAAATCCATGAATTTTATTAAAGATACATTTATCAAGGAATAAAAATAATCTTTAACTAATTTTGTGAAGAACGTGTATATCAAAATCTATTTGAGGCCATATCCTAGAATATCATATGGGGAGGATGAATTCTAACCATTGAATCATTATATCACCCTTCTTGGCATTACATTATAGGATAACTGAATTAGAATTCCAAGATATGTGTAAAATTATTGTTTATAGAAAGGTATGAATCACTTAGAACTTTTTCTTTGGTTTGGTGTTGTATAATATGATATAAGTGCTATCATATATTATGAGTGAAATTTAGGTTGGTTGAAAATAGATCATCAAACAACAGTTACGATATAGAATATATTTTTAATGATTCTTGTATATTCAAAAAAATTTATGATCCCCAGGTATAAGATACCTTCCACTTATGTATCAATAAAAATATCATATGTATAGGTTGTGAGATACATAACATTTATAACTTTTCATTATATATTCTATAATGTATGGGTTCCTCTATAAATAATGGTATTTTTCTTTGATATGGAATAAAATATCTCACACATAATGGTACTTTTTTATTGAATCACGTCATACAATGGATAATATACTTATCAAACATAAAATATGAATCATGTCAAAATGAAAACATTTAATATTTTAGCTTAAAATGACTATAGTTTATAATGTTTTTATAAAATATAAGTTCTCAGTATTATAAATAGGATATTTTCATATCTAAATAGTTTATCAAATATTAATAATAAAATCTATTGTTTGAAAAATAAAAAATATATATTTGTTTTTTATTTATTTTTCATATCCATGTTTATATATTTTTTATGAAATGTTAATATTCTATACATTTTAATTTATGTGAAATATTACTTATTATAAATTTTATTTACTTGAATTACATGCTAGGTATAACAAAAAAAGATTTAGTTTTCATCTACCTTGACTATGGTTTGAAATTAAAGTTATTAACTTGAATTTAGTTTTCAAATATAGTTTGTACATATTAGGTTTTAGAGTTATGATGAATTAGAATATCTATGGTGTAAAGTATCCTTGGGAGGAGAAAATTTGGTTGAGACATTTCACTGGCCTAGAATTTATGGATTTTTCTATAATGTTCGAGATTGGATATATATGTCTCAAGGAAAACTCATATAGGGATTATCATTTATATAAAATTCAACACCATTACATGAAACATTTATATTCCATAAACATTGGATTAATTGCAATATGTGGGGATATATTTTGCCACTATTTTTGGTTGAGTAATAAAAACAATTGGATGGGTAAAGGGTTATACATTGATATGGTTTAAACATATAGATTTGGTTGATGGAATAGGGATTCAAAACAAAATAATTAAAATCATCCATACTTAAAGGAATAAAATACGAGATAAAATTGATTTTTTAATATTAAATTACTATGAATTTAATAGGAAAGTGAAGTATATTGAGAGCATGATACATTGAATGACCCCCCCCCCAAATAATAAATGTGATAATCCATCCAAATAAAATACATGTAAAGAACTAACACATCCAAAAAAGTAAATTGAGTGACCATGGATTATCTTATGTATTTCATGGTTGAAATAGAAAAAAAATAAGTGTTTGGTAACTAAATATCACTATGAAAGTTTTTTGAAACTTCGCTAGGAACCCTAGGAGTTGAGATACTAGAGGAATAGAGTTTATTTTTAATCTATCTGATGGATTTAGAAAAATATTATTCCACTAAAATATCTTATTGTCCTATATGATTTGATTAGAAACTTTACAAGCCTAACTGACTAAGTAGTGATTGGAACGTCAAATAAAACTCATTTCTTATGGAAGTATGAATCTTGCTAACCTAAATAGATATCATGATTGATAAAATCGTTTTTAGTAGGTTTTATTTCATTAAAATTCCTTGATGAAAATATATAAAATATGATACTCACCCATAGATATGTCTCTGTTATAGATTATGGGATGCATCATGTTTATCATTTTCAAATATCTTATAGGTGTGACCTATAAAAATATTCAAGATTAGTCTCTAGGAATAATATTTTTTATCAAAGAGAATCATTCTGAGAATTTTAATATAATTTTTTTAGAGATCAATTTCTCTAAATCTAACTCAAGGATAATATTAGGATCACACATAGGGTGAAAAAAAAACTAAAAGGGAGATAATTATTGTCTACAAACATTTTCGAAAAATAATAGCCCTAATTCATATTCAATGAAAACCTCTCATAAAATAACAATGGTATAGAATATAGGAAATATAAATAGTTTATGTTTTTATAAAGGTTCACCTTCAAAAATGTTGATTGCCTCCTCGATGAGTAGTGTTTTTATCCCACACGCACAAATTTCACCTTATATTATCAAGAATATTCTCTAGAAATGGTTTTACCATAAACCTATATAATTAATATATTAATATATTTATAGATTAGAATTATTATAAAAGAATTATTCCCTTTTAAGAATGGTCATAAATGAAAGATAGATCCTCTACATGGGTTGTACAAATGTTGATCTTCTTCCCCTTATTTTCATAGTAGCCTTCTTTAGTTTTTCCCAATACTCAAGAATTGTTCATAAAATTTTACTTTCTTCTCCTTTATTATTTTATAATATTAGAATCAAAAGTTGAGATTATTTACACATGATCCAAACCTTCCACCTTTTTTGTCGTCAATCTAAATTCTAATTAATAAAAGATAATTTATTCAATAGACATGGCCATAAACTCTTAACAATACCTAAAATTATATTTTTATTCTTTATAATTTAAATCCCAATAAAGATATTTATTTAAATCTATTAAAATCTCAAGATATTTTTATTTATTTAATACTTTATGAAAATAAAAACATTCAAAATTATTACACTCTATCATAAAGGTTCACATGAAAAGTCTCATGACATGGATCCTTCTATTAAGTCGTAAAGATTCCTTTATTAAATTATAAAATGAGATTTATTATTTCACATACTTCCTTATAGTGTAAATAATTAGCAAATCATAGAAAATATTTCTATATGTAATTCATTCTCAATAATTTCCATGTTGTGGACTTCTTCTCCACAATATGGTTGAAACTCATTTCACTATTTAGTAAGAATATTAATTATCTTTGATTAGTTATGATGTTAAAATCATTAAATAATTTATTTTATATTATTATAGTTTTCTTCCCTTAGAATACTATATTCCTGAAATATTCTCAAATCCATATAAGTAATTGATCCATACAAAGTCATAAATTACTATTCTGAAGTCATCAAGTACACTTCTAAAGTCATGCTTATTCTTATGAAATTTCTATCCAATTTATTATTTTTCATTTTAGTTAAAATGACTCATAAAAATTCACTAATAACTCTTCCATAGTTGACACATTCTTTTATAAAGTTCATCATTAATCTTTTGAAGTTCGATATTACCTTTACAAGCCTACTATTACTCTTTTGGACATGCTAATTACCATTCCAAAGTTTGGAATGACATTTATGAAGTCTATTCTAACCCTAATAAAGTCAACCATTACTCTTAAAAAGTCTAAAATGACTCTTCCAATGTAATAAGCGACTCTTACAAAGTCAAAAATTACATTTTTTAAGTGATTATGACTCTTAAAAATTTATTCTATTCTATATTTTCAATATCAATTACATTGGATGACTCTTTAAAACTCAATACACCTATTCTAAGGAATAAATTATCTATTATTTTTTCTTTAATTCTAAATTAATGATTCTATTAAAATTAATCTAGAAAAACTTACAATCAATATAGATCCTACTAAATTAACTCAAACACATAAAATTACAAATTAAAATATGTAAATTTTATAAAACTCTAGAGAAATATTAAATAATAAATTCATAGTGTTTAAATAACTTTAACTACCATATAATATAGATTCAATATCAATAAACTCTATCTGATATCCCATTTCTATTATAAATTGTACCACTTACTCCAATCAACACCAGTCTTGGTTTCAAATAAGATCATCCCAAAAATCATCTCATATATACATGTATAGAAAAAATACAATGTCATCCTCAAATGGATCTAACAATATCCCCCTTTGTATTTTTTATCAATTTCATAAAATAAATGATTCACAAGACAATCAAATCTAAGTCACTTAATCCATGATCAGTGTATAAAACAAGATTAATTTTCATAGGAACAAATATTTTAATTCAACACATTTAAAAATATGATAAATAATATTCTTTTTCAGAAAATAGAAAATAGATGTTGAGGAAGTGTTTTTAAACTCTCTCAAAAAATACATTGAAAAGAATTTTGAAAAAGGATAATATGTCTATCCCCATCTAGATATCATCTCTAAATTATGCATGTATTTAAGTATAGATTATGAGAGGATGAAACTCAAAAGGATATGCCTCATTTTTTGAAAGTGGTTTCTATAATTTCCCAATCCTTTTACACATATTATTACATGTTTTTAAGTATAATTAGACTTCAAATAAAAACCATGGATCATAAAGTCTAATGTATTTGTAAGATTATATACATAATTATAAATCATTAAACCAAAATTAAAAATATATCATTTAATTAATCTTAAAAATGATTTTATAACACCTGTGAGCCCTTAAATTTTAATAGGATAATCTGGGGAATAAAATAATAAAGGTATGAGATAAAAATCCCAGTAAGGGAATACACATATGAATAAATCATAGCCCATGTGTTAGATGACGTAACATGATTACATAAAAAGTTGTGAGACCTGAATAAAAAATATTGAAGAATAACATATAGAACATGGGATAATGTAGTCATGGAATCATAGTAATGTATAATAAAATAATCATGACAAACAAATGAGTCAAGGATCATTTCACTTTGAGAGTTAAAATCCAAGGTTAACCACAAAGACATTTTCACTTGAAGCACAAGTCAAGGATAACCACCAAGTCTATTACACATGAAGTATCATGAGACTAAACATTACCCAATAAATTAGAGTGATTTACAGGTTTTACCATTATAAAATGTTAATGAATATGTGTTCCACATAAATAATCAGACAGAAACATAAGGGTTACCCATGGAAAGAATTGGGTATAATAATCATGTTGAAAGGCATATCAAAAGGTATATCATAATGGTGTCCATGAAAGAAAGGATTTAAATCATACATGGAAATTAATAAGGGAAAATGAGTATATATCATGATAATTTATGTTAAACTGAAGTAAAAATATGTAAAAAAGTGTTTAAGAAACTTTAGAAATAAAACATTTTAGTACGGTTTAAGGGAACATTTTCAAGATTCTTTAAAACGAAAAGGGACAAATTATTTTTATAAAACCAAAAATGAACCAATATAATTTTTCATGATAAAATGGTTAATTTTAGGAAATATATATTTGGATTAAATATATTATAGGGAGAACTTGAAAATGGTTAAGAAATCAAGATGTTCTCTTCAATTGGTTCTATTTAACGGGAAGAATTGAGAATGGGGACTTTTTAAAACATTTATTTCCCCATCAAAGAAGGATTCACTGATATAGATACATGATTTTGGAATATATAAAAATAAATTATAATATTTATAAAAAATAATGAATAATTACATCAGGGTAAAGAGAGAGAAAGCA
Organism: Viscum album; assembly: GCA_963277665.1. Lineage (NCBI taxonomy): Eukaryota > Viridiplantae > Streptophyta > Magnoliopsida > Santalales > Viscaceae > Viscum > Viscum album. The sequence continues at coordinate 902,053,297 of OY728138.1, forward strand.
TAACCCAAAAGAAAAAAATGGTGGTTCAGAAAGAATCCCTTGCCATATGTGTGAAAGTGTTCTGCACTTGAACATAATATCCTGAATAATCAATTTAAATCCATTAATTAATTAATTAATTATATTTTATACATCTATTTGATTTATTATAATTTTATTAAGTTCATTTATGGAATTTTTTTGAGTTATAAGATACAATTTCATAATTCGGGATTGTTCATTACTTTGGTTTTCATGATCAGTTCATTTGTATACGTGTATGAAAGATCATTTAGAATTGGAATATTTGTCCAGAATTGAAATTATATGTTATTAATGAACTTATAGTATTTTATTTTGTCTTATATTTCATTAGGTTATATTTTATGAGGATAAATCCTTAGATAAAACGTTAATGATAATTGTTTAGATTAATTTGGCGGTTTCCCAATAATGATGAACTAGTTTGGTTCTATTATTTAAGTTTATGTATATATACTGGTTCTATAACATTAAATGTTGAAATACATATATTATAATATTTTTTAACCATAAAAATGGTTTTATGACTAGCCTTGAAGCAGGAAAAGAAAATTGAAAACTCAACATCCTTGAATGCGATAAATTAAGAGATCACAAACGATGTTATCATTTTTAGAAAAAAAAGGGGAGGGGAAAGAAATTGTTATGGATTATTCCATTAACATAATAAAACTACATTATTTTTAAGATAATGGAGTTACCATTATACTTGGATAAATATATGTGAGGATAGAATAAGAAAACAAAACAAATTCGAAATAAATTAATAGAAAATAAAAGAAACTTTAACCTCTATAATTATTCTCCTTGAGAACCTCCTTGAGACACTTCATATTGGATTTTTATTAAGACTAAAGGCTTAGAGATATAGGGGATATGTTTTTGAAGATGAAACGACCCAAAAAGTTATGAATAAAATTCTCATTCTTTTGATTAAATGTATTTTGTATATAAAAGACACATAAACTTCTTTTGTTTACAATATATAGTTGTATTTAAATGACTATTATGTATCATTACCATTGATAATATATCCATTTAATAGTAATCACATGAATTGTATAAATATAGATTTTTAACTAATCTCATTGGCCTAGTAAAAGGAAGTGGTGGCCTCATCTAGTTGGATTATTCCCTATGAATCCCATTTATCAGAGCTTTCAAGGGACGTAACATTTTTGGGATCTTCTCTATACCAATCCCAAGTCTAGATCCAACAAATTTATCATGAGAAATACCATTTTAATGAGAAGTTTAAGCTCATCAAGATCGTGTCCCAAACCATGTTCACCGATCATCCCCATGAAAGCCCCACTATTACACACCTTTCTCTTAGGGTGTATACTGGTGAAATAAATGGATATACAACAAGACCCTATAATTATGATTATGTATATTATTTTTTTATAGAATATTTAATATACATTCCTTCTATTGTTGTTACTTTGTAAATGATTTTTAAAGCACAAATAGTATTTTTGGCCAATATTAAAATTCAACAAAGAAATATATTTTCAATGAATTAATAGATTTTTGAACAAAATAATATTCTAAGAAAATATTATTATTAAATTACTTTTATTAAATATAGATGATCATATAATTTTTATAAAGAAAAAAAATTATTTTTATTAAGGATTAAAAACAATTTTTTTGTCAAAACCCATCAATTTTCAATAAATGTTGGCTTTTATTTTAAAGGGGAAAATTCACATATTTATAAAATTATTTAGAAAAAAGTAATATTACTTTTGGAATCAGGATGTGAAAATTATCCAACGATGAATTTTTATAATTTTCTGAGACAGTCGAATTTTGGGGGGGAAATTTAAATATCATATAAATATACGATGCATTTTATGACATCGTAAAATGATATAATAAATAATTTAAATTTATATTCCTAAAAATATATTTTTTTAATCTAAAATAAATTATTTTTATTTTTATTTTATTTATTTTATAAAACCTTAGTGAATTCTCCAAAACATATAATATATTTTATGATTTTAAAATAATTTCCTTGAAAGCATGACATACATCCACATAAGAAAGGGAAAAAATATAAAATATTCTACCCTTATCTTTATAAAATAATGTATACCACTCCCCTTTTCCATAAACCAACAGTAAAAATAATGGGATTGTTTTTTATTTTGAATTCTTTATTATGAGGTGTCCAAAATCAAAATAATAAAGAAACCTCCCTCCTTTCCTATATAAACCCACCCAATATTACATTTATCTTCACTTAAACTCTTTTAAGCTTGACTGCCCTTTTCCCCATACACCCTAGAGTCTCCCCAAGGCACCACAAGCTCCCAATAATCCCCTCCTAATCCTTTAGAGTCACACATCCAATTAAGGGATCTTCCACTTTCGTCTTTTACCAAGCTCTCCTTTTGTGGTATGCCTTTTAATTTCAATTTTCATATGTCTGGAAATTTTCATACATACTCCCCTTATTATTCATTTTATTTATAAACTATTATATCTTATTTACACTCTTATTAAGACATTCGTGTTCTTTTATATACACCTTTTACCATGTAGAAATTCCGTAAGGGATTTCTCTCTCCACATTCCCATTAAAGAACTACTTTTATATTATTCTTATTAAATTATAGTTCATATGTAAGGATATTAAGTTTCATGATCCCCTTATTGTCTATTTCATGTATAAATGGTGATATACCCCTTTCTCTCTTATAAACCCATTTTATAAATTTCTCTATGATGTCATTATACTACCGAAATTTCATCATGATTTTCCATGCCAAAATCACCCTGTAGTGAATACCAAACCAATTCCTCTATCAAGGTTATTCACCATTATCCACATATACTTGCTGATTTAGGAATTAAATGTATGTATAATAAATTCCTTTATAATTGAATAAATTATTATGTTGAATTAATCCTTGTTATTTGACCTATGTGGCGCACTAAAGCATGAGATTGAAATGATTATGAAGAGTGCACCCTAATTTCACTCCAATGCATTGGGTAATGATTAGTATCATGATACATCATGTTGGGATAGGGGTTTAACTAATTCTTTTTTGGGACTTTTCTCCACCATGGTTGAATAAGTGTTTACTTTATTCTTTTTAATTTATGATCTAGTGTTTTAATTTGTTTTCATATTTCCATGTTATGATTATCATGCTATACCATGCCTTTATATTCATGTCCATCCATGCCTCATTGATATGAATTTTCTAACATGTATTATTATCTCCAAGTTATCCCATGTTTATTACCTTACTAGGATTAATATATCACCCCCTTCAAATGTATACACTTAGGTTATCCCATGAAGTGTTAAGTACGAAGGAATTTTGTGGTCATGCAAACGAATTTTTCAATAAAGATGATGTATTTCATGTTCAAAGTTATCATGAAATGTTCCCAATTTCCCAAGATACAAGACCTATTGGTCTTCTGGGATGTATTAAGTGAAAATATATGTAATAAATCATGTCTAAATGTGTAATAAATAGTTGGGTTTTTATAGTTGGTATTAGAGGATAGTTATAGTTAATTTTTTGGATTAGGATTACAAAACCCAAGTAAAAAACCTTAGGGATATGACTATGTATAAGAAATAAATCCCTAAATTTTTGGTGAGTATAGAGTAAGTGGTTTATCAAGTAAATAAATCCTTGTATGGATACAAACAACTGAATGTGGCTATGTAAAATATGTATCTAGGGGTAAAACACAAAACAAATCGCTTTGAGCTAGACTTGAACAAGAACTGGTTCAAAAAAATGGGCCTCGTTGCGTTCATGGTTTTCCAATCCCATGGGATATGCTTTGGTAAATTCATAATCTCATTACAAACCAATATTAAGGGAACAAAGTAGAAAATACCATAAAAATATATGTTAGGTTGTAGATCATGGATAACATAGACTCTGGCCTAAAAACACATAGGATAAAAAGATAAACGTAATATATTGGTTAAATATTTAATGTAATTAGATTCCCCTTTATGTTTTTAACCACTTAAGATTAACATACCTAATTTTCCTTTTTATTCTATCCAATGGACAGTAATAGGATTAATTGAGTTAACAATCGATGTGAAGGGTGGTGTGAGGATTTTCCCAATGACATTCTCAATCTGATGGGAGTGGGAATCGCAAAAATTGTTACAATAATCTATCAGTTAACTCAAATTCTAAATCAAAACCTAGATCAAGAGGATCTCTCATCCACCCACCCACCCACCCCCCAAGAGAGATAAACCCACAGTCAAAAGCATCATGCAAAAAATTCCTCCCTTGTTCAATGGATCATGTGATCCTTTTATCGATGAGTAATAAATCAATCCCCTCAAAAAGATATTCTCTATCCTACAATGTTTTGAAAAAAGAGAAGGTTCTTATTTTTTTTTAATTTATGGAGGTTGAATCTGATCAGTGGTGGACATTGATTAAGAATATGAATCCTGAGGAAGAGATCGAATCAATGGTGTGTAAGGAATTCTGAAAAAAATTATGGAATAATATTTTTCCCACGCCCTCTATCTTAATATGGAATGATATTTCCTTGCCCTTAAAAAACGGACGATGGGTCTATTGGGGAGTACAAAGAGAACTTCACAAAACATTCATGATACACCTCTAGTTTTTTTATTAACCCATAATGAAAGGTTGATTGCTTCTTTGGTGGGCTAAATACTAACCTAAGAAAAGCCTTATAAATCCATGACTTTGATAGATATGATTAAATTTTTCAATGTTACCTAAAATTAAATATGGGGATTGGTGAATCGTAGGTTTATCATGGGGACAATAATTAGAAATTGGGATTTAATTCTAGCAGTTCAATGGATAAATCCAATGATGCCAAGAAATTTAATCACCCCTCTTGTTAAAGGTTCTGAAAGAAGCACCACAGAAACTGACTAAGAGGAACAAGGAAATGATTTAGGTGAGGAATAGAAGGTAACTAGGCCAATAATTTATGAAAGTAGAAACCTGCTAATGTGAAAGGGGAAAGGAATTCTCTGTTCAATCCTCTACACATTGTTCATTGCTACAACTACAAGGAACCATGGCACTTTGAGAACCAGTGCCCAAAGAAAAGGGTTTTTGAAGGAAACCAACAACCTCCAAGGCAGTAAGGGAGAGATTTTTCCATCACTACCAAAGTGAATCCTATCAAAGAAGTTGTGATAGGTATGTTATTTATTCATTAAAGAATAAAATATGTACTTTTTTTTGTTATACTCATTCTTCTATATCCCAAAATTTTAGTAGAACAACCCAAACACCACAACAAAGAATGGATGTAGAGATGTCTATGAAGATTGAAAATGGGAAAATTATTGTATACCATGAATATAAATCTTCAAATGTCACCATTTTCATGTTGAACTTCCCTATGAATTTGTTTATACTTCCCTTGGTGGAATTTTATGCAATTTTTGTTATTGATTTAATTTCCATATATAGAGCCAACATAAATTTCTACGAGAGGGAATTCACTCTCCATAAGAAGAATTAACCCCTGATTCTATACATGTGAAAGGATGAAGATGAATCTTCCTGAGAAATATCATACCAAGCATGGGTATTACTTACCTATGATCACACCAATCTTGATCAAATGATTTTGTCTAATTAATGAACCATCCTAAAAAATATGCCTATTATGAGGGAATTCACTGATGTATTTCCTGAGGAATTGATTGGTCTTCCCCGTAGAAGAGAATTCAAATTCTCAATTGATTGTATACCTGGGGAATTACCGATATCCAAGACACCATATATAATGGTTTTTTTGATACAATGGGAACTAAATAAATAACTACAGGAGAATGTGGATAAAGGGTTTATACACACCCAAGTGCTTCACCATGGGGTGCACTAGCCCTCTTCATCAAGAATAAGTATAGGTCAATGCAGCTTTGAATTGATTATCGTGAGCTCAACAAAATCATGATAAAGAATAAGTATCATTTTCCACAAATTAATCAATTTTTCGATCATATATACGGAGCATAAAACTTTTATATGGTTGATCTATATTCGAGATATTTCAAAGTGAGGGTGAAGAAAGAGGATATCCCCAAGACTTCTTTTTGTACAAGGTACGGGCATTATGAGTTCATAGTGATTCCATTATAACTCACTAATTCTCTAAAAATATTCATTGACTTGATGAATAGTGTTTACAGTGATTACCTATACAAATTTTAGGTAGTATTTATTGAATATATTATAATATATACCAAAAACAAGGTGGAGCATCAGGAGTATCTAAGAACTATGCTAAAGACCTAATGAAATGTGATGTTCTAGGAAATGTATAGAAAGTGTGGGTTTTGGTTGAAGGTATTATCATTCATGGGGAATATCATCATGAGAAATGGGATATCAATGGATCCTTCCATTACAAAGGAAATTGATGGATGGACAAGGCTAACATATGTGATGGATATCCATAGCTTCTATGGGTCAGCTAGATATTATCACTGATTTGTGAGAAATTTATCAGGATTTTTATAATAGATCAGACACTCTTGGTCTATTAATTTGTCAAATCATAATGTTTGAGGTTTCATGTGGACCATCGGGGACTCATTAAGGAGTTTTCGAAAATTTTAGGTTGAACAAACGGTGGCACAATCAGCATCGGTGGAACCGATGGGAATCAGTGGGACAAATTGGCATCAGTGGAACCGATGGGCATCAGTAGCCCTAATGGGCATCAGTGGAAATGATGGGAATTAGTGGCATCGATCGAACATTAATGGTACTGATCATCCATCGGTGGCACCGAAGGGCACCGGTGGCACCAATCGGCAATGGTGCAACACTGAACGGTGTTAGGGAATCGGTGCAAGGGTCTCAGGGACTCACCCATTGGTGAGTCATTTCTAGACTCTCCTGAACTTTTTATTTTCACTCCAGTAATGTCTCTTTTAACCTAAAAGTGTCTTAATACCCCTTCCAAAGTAATTTGAGGCCCTTAAAAGATATTTTAAATCCTAATAGTGTTGGGAGACCATTTAATTACCAAAACCTGTGGTATTTTATCTGTGTCGCGCCATTTTCCACATTTTCTGATCTCCCGTGTTTTCCAGTTAGGCCCATGCTACATGTGTTTCCCCTTTTAAAAGAAATCTATCAAATCACATCCATCCACTATTCAATCTCCACCATTTATGAGGGGAATTTTTAAATATAAATTAATTCCAACATGTGAAACTGTCAATCCACATGGTCATGACTTGATACGACTTTAATTACTTCAAAATAGCCTCCCTAATTTTAGGATCTAGCCTCTTCATAAGTAGAGATCCTCTCTTCCTTATTTCTTGTCGTTTCTATTTGTGAACCTCAAGACTTCCTTTTGAGATGAATCTTGCACCTGTGTTAGAGTCATTCCCGCTTAGCCATAGAGTATTTCCTAAAATTCGCATCATCCTTTATTATTGGGGTAATGAGAAAACTTCAATCCTTGATCATCCATGTAGGGGTTCTTCCATCATCTCTCTTTACTGTGCATCATGTGGGGTGGTTGTGGTGATGTTCCCTCAGAATGTAGATGAAACCAAATTTAATGAAGATAATTAATAGAATTTTAAACAATTAATGGTTTGTAAAAATAATGATGTTGTTTTATTTTACCTTCATTTTAATGTTTTGAATTTTATGGGATCTTTTCCATTGAAAATCATGGTCGTTGGTGGTCCTTCTTGCGCACTAATGAACCTCTGTGTTCTGGATGATCTTTTGATTGAATAACTGTAACATGGAAACTGATTAATCATGTAAACTTGGTTGATTAAATAGATGCATTATGAATAAGAACCCTTTGGTGATCACCCATGTTAACCAAATGAAAAGAATGAACTTAATGAATGGCATTGGATAAATATGAAAACTTCATTTCTCTATTCTAGTGATATGAATGGTTGTTCTATTTGATGCTTTGTGGGGTGACGTAGATGGTATTGGAATCTCTAGTTTATAGGGTATTGGTTTTTTAATATGAGGCAGTGTGGAGATGGTTGTAAATTTTATGGACCTGGTAAGTTGGGGATTTTTTTGGTTCCAGTTTTTCGAGGGATCTCTCAAGATCCTGTTTTGATGTTGTTATTTACAAGAGAACTAGGAGTGAATGATTAAATTCCTTCTTGGTTGTTTCATTTCAGTTGTTGTTTTGTATTTTGGTTAGGCATGTTAGTTTCCTAGTAATTAAGGAATATTTAAATGGGATCACTTGAACATGATAATCAGAATTGGTAAAATGGGAAACTATTTTCCATAAATGGGTTGTGCTCTGGTTATGGTGGTTGTGTACTTATGCATATAGGGGTAGTAGCTAGAATGGTTGTGTCCCGGCTGGTTGTTGATTTCAGGGCCCTTAGGTTGGGAAGAGGGATTGATTACCCATATGTATAAAATTTAGTTCTTGTGTTTCTTATACGCACCCCACCCATGTTGATCACTTCGTGTCGAACACACCCATTTCATGGGGGAGGTTGTTTTCTAAAAATTCCTATGAGTGCCTAGTTTTTAGTTCTTTTCTACTCCCTCTCATATGTATCCAATGACTATTCAGGCAGGCTATGATAGACTAAGGTTTATTATAGACAAAGTCTCTTCGGGTAGGGTGTGTTGGGGTGGGTTGGCCTAGGTTTGTGCAGGCTGGTTGTTTTCCCAGTTTCTTCAGGATAGGGCCTAGGTGTCTTCGGGCAGGAAGTGTGGTCGTGATGGACGAGGTGTTTGTGGGTGGGATGTGTGGTTTTGGTGGCCCAGGTGTTTGCTGGAAGAATAAGCGTATGGTTGGGATGACCCATATGGTTGTTGTTCGAGGTGGAAGTGGGAATGTGGTGGGATTTATGGGGGAGGTATGATGCATAGGATGTTCTAAATAACTAGTGGGAAAGTAGTGTGGGGTTCCAAAATATCTATTTGATTACTATTATTTTACCTGAGTTATGTTATTTGGGGAGTGTTCCTTGATGAGGTTGGGTGGATAGTTTTCCTTTCTTGGTGTTTTTGTTACCTCTATTTCCCACAGGGCATTATATTTTCTCCCCGCTTGTGCAAGAGAGCTTTTGTTTTCCCTACGAGTATACCAGTATACTCACCCTACATATATAAAACTACTTTAAAGTTTCTAGGAGGACTATGAGGACCGTGCCATACCTTACTAGCTCGGTCATCAGTACAGTTTTCATTTCTTATTTTCATTCTGTTGGTACTTTCCTTCAGAGTTTTTTTTACTTTGTATTAGATTATTTTGAACATGCATGCGGGGAATAATTTTTCGCTTTACTATTAAATTTAGTCTTTGGTGTTGCTAGGACTTACCATCTTATCTCCCAATATTGTTCTATAAAAAGGGTAATTACTTCCATCTATGTGAGATTCTATACCAATTGTTCTAGTCACCACTATGAGGCCTACAGAAGGTGGGACATTGGGGTCATTATCTCTCCTTCACCTTGAAGAAGGAAGGGCAAGGAGCATTTTCATCCTTTCCCTCATCTTGGAGAAGGTGGGTCGTGACAAAAATGGTATCAGAGGTGATGGATAAGAGAAAGGATGTAGTTCAAGGTTAGTCATAGTGAAGATTTCATGGGATGGTAGGGCAATGGTGTTGGTAAATCTTGTTCTTATGTGTCTTTGGTTTTTTCGGAATATAAAATAAATAAGGAGTTAAAACAAAGCTAAAGACGGAATTTTTCCACACTACTGGGGCTTAGGAGTTTTCTGTCTACTTTTTTAGCAATGGAACCTATGTTTCATCCACGAGTTGTGTGAGAATTCAAGGACCAACATGTTGATATGGTTGACCATTGAAGGTACAATCAAGAGGATGAGGATGAACAGTACCAAAATATTCTTTGTGCCATCCAGTAGAAGACTCTAGGGAAGTATGAGGGCAGCCTCTTAGACATGGAGGCAGAGAGCTGGCATGAGGAGCTGGTGATAGATTTTATCTTGATCCCGACTCCAATAGAGTACTGGGTTCCTTTGGTAGTGAACCAAATGAGAGGAGCGGCGTGTCAGTGGTGAAATCTTAATCTCAAAGAGAAGAAGGAAATTGAGGTTCTGTGGACTGACTTTGAGGAGTTTCGGGCGGAATTTTGTTCTTTCACGATGAAGGCTGAGAAGATGAAGGAGATTCTCTCCCTCCAACAAGGGAGTATGTTAGTGAGGGAGTTGGTGATCATGTTCATGGATCTCATTTTTTGGCTCCGGACCACTTTATGGATGAGGATTCGTGAGAAAGACGCTTAGAGAAGGCAATTCAACTTTAAATTTAGTATATTGTCACTCTCTTCACCCTTCCAATGTACATAGAGGTTTACAAGAAGGATTAAGTTGTGTAGATGATGCACACATTGGGAGTTGGGATGTGAGAGAGGATCTAGTTGAGTTTGTCAAAGGGTAAGGCCATCACCAGTAGGCATCCAGCATCAGGGCCTTCTATGTTTACGTAGGTGGGGAGAAGGCCTCATCAGTTCCAGTTATAGTCTCCCAATCCTCTCCCTTTCACCATGGGCCTAAGACTGGGGTGATTTACCTATGGAAGTCGTGGGCACCATCAGAATCGTTAACTAGTTCAAGCTTAGTATATTGGGGGTGGATAGGTTTAGCACCCACCTTAGCAGCACCAGTTATCGTCCAGACATTTTCAGTAGCACTAGTATACCCCTTCCACTCTGGGGGGAGATGTTTTAGGAGGAGGCTGACCTTAGGGCACTCCTCAAGGACCAATACTAGGGCATGGTCAGGGAGGCGGTGGAAAAGTGAGAGGAAGAGGATTTGGGTGTAGACAGTTGCACGCTGCAGAGGTTGTAGTTCCAACAGTGACAGAGGTCATTTGAGTTATGATCTCTCTATTTAGCACTCTTGCCTCTGCCTTGTTTGATTCAGGAGCTTCACACTCCTTTATTACACCCAATCTAGCCATACCTTGGGTCTAGGCATATAAAGACTTTTCATGCCCCCAGTGTTGAGTATACTAGTTGGAGGTCAGACTAGCCTATTTGATGTTTGTAGAGGATATTGACTGATGTTGGGGTCGCATCAGTCTAATGGGAATATCTTTCTACTAAAAATTTATCCCAACAATTCCATCCTAGGAATCAACTGGTTTTTTTCGCACATGTTGTTATCGACTACTTCTGGATAAGGGTCGTGTTCTCAGATATGGGCGGCTAGCATGTTGCTTCCTTTGGTGAGCGGGGTTACCAGGAGGGCATTTAGTGTATAGAGCCCCTTATTTCCTTTTCAAACAAGTTGTTAGTGGAATCAGCAGACTCATAGATAGTGGAAGGTTCGGGGATTGTCATTGAGTTTTTTAAATTCTTCCCCAAATAGGTTGTGAATCTACCCCCACGACGTGATGTGGAGTTCGGGATAAACATACAACCCAGTGCCTATCTGATTTCGATGGCTCCCTCTTAGATGGAACCTTCTGAGTTGTGGGAGTTTTAGATTCATGTTGATGACCATATGAAGAAAGGTTTCATCCAACCAAGCGTTTCTCTATGGAGTGATCTAGTATTGTTATCAATGAAGGAAGACGGTGGTCCTAAGCTATGCATAAACTACCGAAGACTGAATCAGTTGACGGTCAAGAACCGTTACCCACTATCAGGAATCTATGTACTTTTTGACCTATTAACAGGAGTATTTTTCTTCACTATGATGGACATGCGGTTTTTATATCACCATATTAGGGGGAAGGAGGGTGACATCCCAAAAAAATCTTTCAGGTGCAGGTATGGGAACTTTGAGTTAGTGTTCATGTCATTCGGCATTACGAACACACCAGTTGTGTTCATAGGGATCATGAACTCTATTTTCCATGAGTATCTGGACCATTTCATGGTCTTTTTCATTGATGAAATCCTGATCTACTCATGGTCATAAGAGGATCATGTCGAGCATATAAGGACAGTTTTGTTGGTCCTATGACACCACCATCTCTATGGGAAGTAGTCTTAGTGCTTATTTTGGACATGAGAGGTGCACTTCCTTGGACATGTGGTGTCCTAACAGAGAATATAAGTGGACCCATCTAAGGTAAAATCTATTGTTTCTTGGGAAGTACCTAAGAATGTGTAAGAGGTTCATAGTTTCTTGGGACTGGTAGGTTACTACCAAAGGTTCGTTCCTCGACTTCTCTCAAGTTACAGCGTGCCTTTGACAGCTGTGACCAAAAAATACTAGGATTTCATATGGATTTAGAATTTCCTGGAATCTTTAAGTTATCTAAAAGGAAACCTGGTTAGTGCCTCAGTGCTAAGGTTTCCAGTGGAAGGGGTGATGTTTTAAATGTTCTGTGATGCTTCCAGTCTAGTTTTGGGGTGTATGCTAATGCAGTAGTGGGGGTGATCTCTTATGGGTCTAGGAATTTACTCCCTCACAAACAAAACTATTTCACCCACAACCGAGATATAGAAGTGGTGGTTTTCATGATAAATCTATGGTGGTATGACGTCATCAGGGAATGCTTCTTGTTCTTCACAGATCACAAAATCATGAGGTACATATTTTCCCAGCGAGACCTGAACTTGTGACAGCGAAGGTGGATGGAGTTTTTCCGGACTACAACTGATAGATCTCCAACACATATGGAAAATGGAATATATTGTTCGATTCCTTGAGCAGGAATTCATGGATGGATGTGGTTCAGGAGTCACAGATGCTTAGAAATCAATGGAGGAGTTGGCGTAATTATATTTGGGCATGAGAGTGGACGATGGTATAGGCTATCTGTTTCAGATGATAGTACAGTCTTCCTTAGTATGGTAGGTGGAGGAGTCTTAGTGGGGAGACTCAGATACTGATGTGATGTGTGATCATGTTAACTAGGGTGATGCTCTGTAAGGATGGTCAGAGGATAGATAGAATCGGATGTAGTTCCGAGGGAAGTTGTTTGTCCCAGTGGAGATGTGCAAGGGAGTTCTCGGTGAGTTCCATAAAACCCCCTTAGAGGTACATCAAGGAGTCTTCAACACGTACCTAGGATTGAGAGGTAAGTTTTGGTGTAACGGAGTGAATCGGCCAGTGGTGGAGTTTGTGGACAAGTGCCTTGTGTGTTAATAAGTGATGGTTGAACATCTTGTTCCTGGTGATATGTTTCATCTCTTATACGTTACTAAGTAGAATTGGTAATATGTATCAATGGATTTTGTTACAGGAATACCCAGGGATGAGGGAGGTTGTGATTCCATCTGGTTAGTGGTAGACTGATTGAGGAAATCATCACACTTCTTAGAAAGTTAAGGAGTTGAGTGTAATGGAGGACTTACAACAAAATTAGGTGGGTGAACTTGTGTGGCTACACGGATTTCCCAAATCCATTGTTTTATATCAGGATACACTCTTAAATTCACAATTTTTTAAGGGATTATAGCGTGATTTATGCACCTAGATATTCCTTAGCACTACTTTCTACCCTCACATGGATGGGTAGACATATAGGACTATCCCGACGTTGGAGGATATGCTCTGAGTGTGAGTTCTGGACTTCAGATAATCGTGGGTACGACACTTTCCCCTAGTGGAGTTTTCTTATGATACTAAATATCACTCCACCAATGGAATATCAACCTTCTATGACTTGTAAGGAAGATCATTTCATTCACCCATCTTTTGGACAGAGGTTGGGGAGGCAGGTGTTCAGGGCATAGAAGTGGTGCAGATCATGATGGAGAAGGTTCAGCTTGTGCTGGAAATGATGAAGGAAACTCAAGATCGGAAGAAGTCATATGATGATCATAGAAGGAGACCCTTGGAGTTCAAGGTTAGTGAACAAATGTTCTTAAATATCTACCCTCAGTGTGGGAAGTGGAGTTTTGGTTGGGGGAGTAAGCTTTCTTCCAGGTTCATCATACCCTTCGAAGTGTTGGGACAAGTCAGTGAGGTGGCGTATCAGCTGGCATTACCACAGCAATGGGAGAGGATCCACAACGTCTTCCATGTCTCAAAACTATGTTAGTATCTAAATGACAACTCCCACATCCTCAATTGGGGAGATCTGGATATCTAGGACACTGTGTTGTTCATGGAGTAACCAGGGAGAATCGAGGATCATAAGGAGAAAGTGTTTCATGGAGAAACCATTCCCTTGGTTCATGTTTTGTGGATACATGGTGGAATTGAGAAGAGTACCTAGAAATGGGAGGTATTAATTCATGCCTAGTACCTAGAGATGTTTTGAGTTTTGATCTTGTGTTTTCTTTGTGCCTTGCTTGTGATGTAATTTTTAACCTCAATTGTTGTATGATGAGTTGTTTCTTGTAATCAATTTTGAAAGAAAAGTCCTGACTATGTGGAGGGGGAACCTAATCCCTAATAAAGATGCATTAATGTATATGTGATAAAACTAGTTCATAAGAGTCAGTTCCACCCAAAGTAGATAGTATCTTGATAAGGAAGAAGGAGCTCTCTAATCCATGTGTTTGGATGGTGTGACCTCTCTGTGATTGTGTGGTTAATTGAGGGAGAAGAGCAGAAGTGTTTCTATAGTTTTTCAGAGGATATATTTGAGAGATATGTTCCTGGATATTGAGGTTTTATTCCATCTTTCAAACAACTATATGGTGGTTTATCTCTGAGAGGTACCTTATGAGGTGGTTGTTCAGACACCTCTCTTTTCTTGTGGTTTAATCTTGAATTCATGAGGCCAAGAATAGTTTGAGAGGTATTGGATGTAATGACCCAGACCCTTCTAGTCAATTAATTTTCTAAATCCTGATGTTTGAGGTATCTTGGGGACCATCAATAGCATGTTGAAGATTTTTTCAAATTCCAGGTTGAATGAACAATGGCACCGATCGGCATCAGTGGCACTGATGGGCATCAGTGGAACCGATGGGAATCGGTGGCATCAATCAACATTAGTGGAACTAATCGGTATCTGTGGCAACGATTGGAATAGGTGGCATCGATCATCCATAGGTGCCACCGATGGGAATAGGTGGAACTGATCAACAATGGTTCCACACTGGCTTGTGTCAGGGAATCGGTGTCAAGGTGTTAGTGACTCACCCATCAGTGAGTCATTTCTAGCCTCTCCTAGAATTTTTAGTTTCTCTCCAGTAATGTCTCTTTTAATGTAAAAGTGTTTTAATACCCCTCTCAAAGTGATTTAAGGCCTGTAAAAGATATTTTAAATCTCCAAAGAGTCATTCGACCCTTGAATTACCAAAACTTGTGTCCTTTTATTGGTTTCAGACCAATTTATATTTTTTCCAGTCTCGCATGTTTTCCATTTAGGCCTTTGTTGTGTGTTTTTTCCATTTTAAGGAAATCTATCAACTAAAAGGAATCCTCTGGTCTATCACCCCCTTTTTTAGCGGAATTATTAAATTTGAACTAATTCCAATTTTTGAAACTACTAAGTTGTGTAGTCAAGCCACGATATAACTTTTTGTACTTCAAAATGATCTCCCAGATTTTAGGATCTAGCCTCTTCCTATGCTGAGATCCTCTCTTCCTTGTTCCCTTTTGTTTCTCTTCATACTCCTCGAGACTACCTTTTAAGATGAATCATGCTCCTGTGCTGGATTCCTTCCCGCTTAGCCTTGGAGTTCTTCCTGCAAGTCGTGTCATCCACTGTTCTTGGTACAGCGATAAAACATCGATCCATGATCATCCAAGTAGGGGTTCTTTTTTTGTCTCCCTTCACTCTGCATCATGCGGGGTGGGTATGGTGATGTTACCTTGGGATGTAGATGAAACTAACTTTAATGAATATAATAAAAATAATTTTAAAGAATGAAGGGGTGGGAAATATGATGATGTTGTTGAATTTTACCTTTGTTTTTATGTTGTGAATTTTATGGTCTCATGTCCACTAAAAAATGTGGTCTTTGGTGGTCCTTCTTGCGCACTAATGAAGTTTTGTTTTCAAGATGAACTTGATATTGAATAACTGTATCATAGAAACTAATTAATCATATAAACGTGGTTGATTAAATAGATTCATGATGAATTGTAACCCTTGGTTGATTACCCCAGTTAACCAAATAGAAAAAACAAACTTAATGAATGGTGTTGGATAAATCTGAAAACTTCCTTTCTCTGTTCTGGTGATATGCTTGGTTGTAATGTTTGATGATTTGTGGGGTGACATATATGGGAATGGAATATTTGGATGATAGGATTTTAGTTTGTGAATCTGAGGTCGTGTGGATTCAACGGTAAATGTTCTAGACCCAGTAAGTTGGGGCTTGTTTTGTTTCTAGTACTTCAAGGGATTTCTTTGAATCCCATTTTGATTTTTTTATTTAAAAGGGAACCGAGAGTGAATGATTAAATGCCAGCTTGGCTGTTTCCTTTCATTTGATGTTTTGGATTATGGTTATCCCTGTTAGTTCCCCGGTGGTGAATGAATATTTAAAATGGGTTCACTTGAACATGATAACAAGAAAGGGTACAATGGGAAACTATTTTCCAGAAATAGGTTATTCTCGGGTTGTGGTTGATGTGTACTTGTGCATGTAGGGGTGGTAGGAATAGTGTTTGTGTGCAAGCAGGTGGTTGGTTTTGAGACCCTTAGGTTGGAAAGGGTGCTTGATTACCTATATGTATAAAATTTAGTTATTTTCTTTCTTAAGAAAACTCCACCCATGTTGAGAACTTCGTACGGAACACCCCCATTTCATGGGGTGTGGGTTTTTTTCAAACATTCTTATGAGTGGCTGGTTATTAGCTCAATTATTCTCCCACTCCTAGGTAGTCCAAGACTCTTCGGGTAGGTTGAGACATCCTGAGGTTTATTATATCCCAATACTCTTTGGGGATGGTGTGTTGTGGTGGGTTGTCCTAGGTGTGAGTGGGAAGGTTGTTTCCCAAGTGTCTTTAGGATGAGGCCTAGAGGTCTATGGTTAGGAAGTGTGGTTGTCAAGGCCTAGGTGTCTACGGGCGAGATAAACATGTGGTTGGAATTTCTCATATGGTTGTTGTTGGGGGCGGTAGTGGGACTACAGTGGGATTTCTGGGGGAGGTCTCATGCATTGGATGTTCTAAATAACCAGTGGGAAATCAGTGCGGAGTACCCAAATATCAATGTGCTTACTATTATTATACACAACTTGAGTTATTTTGGGAGTGTGACTTGGTGAGGCTAGGTGTATTGTTTTCCTTTCTGGCTGTTTTTGTTACCTCTATTTCCTAAGGGGCATTAGAATCTCTCCCCAATTATGCACGAGATATTTTGGTTTCTTTACTGAGTATACATTTATACTCAGCCTACGTATATAAAATTGCTTTCATGTTTCTAGGAGGACTTTGAGGACTGTGCCAGACCTTACTAGCTCGGGCATCAGGACAGTTTTTGTTGCTACTTTTCATTCTTTTGGTACTTTCCTTCAGAGTTTCTTGTACTTTGTATCAGTTTATTTTGAACATACATATGGGGATTGATTTTTAGCCTCACTTTTAAATTTAATCCATTGTGTTTTTGGGACATACCATCTTATCTCCTAATATTATTCTATAAAAAGGGTAATTCCTTCCATTTATATGAGATTCTATACCCTTGGTGATAGTCACCACTCTGATTTATACTAAAGGAGGAACTCAAGGGGTCATTAACATTACTTTACCTTGAAGAAGGAAGAGAAGGACACCTTCTCGTCCTTTCCATAATCTTGGAGAAGGTGGGTTGTGATAATTTTAAAACCCTCTTATCAAGATAACTCGGAAGGGAGTCATGTTTTCTTGAAAGGATGAATGTGAAGAAATCTACATGTAGTTGAAAAGGAGGCTTGTCACTGTCCTTGTGCTCACACTACCCATAAGTGGGGAGATTTTTGTATTCTCCAGTGATGCTTCAAAGAAGGGATTGGGATGTGTTTTAATGAAAAATGACAAATTCATTGCCTACAGGTCAAGGTAGTTGAAAAATCATGATAAAAACTATCCTAAGCATGATTTGGAGTTAGTAGTTGTGATCTTTGTGTTGAAAATCTAGAGGTATTATCTATCTAAGGAGAAGTGTGAAATATATATGTATCACTAAAGTCTCAAATATATATTAACATATAAACGACCGAATATATTCCAAAGAATATGGTTAGAGATCATAAAGTATTAAGATTACTCAATCCACTACCATCCAAAGTAATCGAACAGGGTGTAATATGCTCTAAGTATATAGGAACCAGAAATTCTATCATTGATGATAATTTAAAATGATCCAATCATCATAGATATGGTGAATATGGACATGGGAATCATAAATAAGGTAATATCATCATTGCCTTCATAAATAATTTCTCAACCATATCTTTTGTAAAGGTTAAAGGATGCTTAAAAAGATAATTAGGGAAACTAGAAGAAAGTGGAAACTATCATAAAATGGAAATCATCAGTGTTTAGTGTTAATGAAAAAGGAATTGTGATATTTGGGTCGAGGCTTTGTGTTCCATCAAATCCTAATACAAAGAAAGAACTTTCAGGTGATGCTCGTAGTTTGAATTTCTCTATTTACCCAGGAAACATAAAGATGTATCATGATCTTTGAGAGAACTATTGGTGGGATAACATGAATAAGGAGATCATTGAATATAAATCATAGTACCTAGTATGTCATCAAATGAAAGATTAGAGGCAGAAATTTAAGGGCATGATGAAACCATTACCCATAGTAATGTGTAAATGTGAAAACATCACCATAGAATTTGTCATCAGACAACCAAATAAATCAAAAGGAAACAATGCTATCTAAGTTATTGTGGATCATGTTGCAAAGACTATACACTTCATTGTGATTCAAGAGTATTTATCCCTAGATCAAATGGAATGGATACACATCAGATAAGTGGTAAGTCTTCCTAGAGTACCACTATCAATTGTGTCTGATCGAGATCCCAGATTCACCTCTATGTTTTGTAAAAGGCTCCATCATGCTCTAAACATTGAGCTGAATTTCAATATGCCTCATCACCCTCAAACTGATGGTCAATCTAAGAGGTTTATCTAAACAATTTAGGACATGTTGATATCATTCTCAAAGTACTTAAAAGGATAATGGGACCAATATCTTCCTTTGGTGGAGCAATCTTCCAATAATTGTTTTAATTCGAGTAGCCAAATGGAACCCTATGAAGTCGTTTAAGGGAAAAGGTGTAGAACAATAGAATGTTGGGATGGAGTAAGGTAATGAAAACATATTGGTCTTGAAATGGTCTATGAAATGGTAGATAACATTAAGACCATATAGCATCACATTGAAGATGCTCAGAGTTGACAAAAGAGTTATGCTAAAAATTATTGATGTGACCTAGAGATCAATGTTAGAGTGATTTTATTCCTCTGTTTAAATCTACGGAAGAGAGTTATGAGATTTGGTAAGAAGGGGAAGCTTATTCCAAGGTACATCGGCTCTTTTTAGATCCTTGATCGCATCATATTAGTGTCATATCGACTAGAACTCCCACTAAATTGATCTCAACTGCATGATGTATTTTATGTATCCCTCTTAAGCAAGTACATACCCGACCCATCACATATACTCAATCCAGAGGTGGTACCATTGGAGAATGACCTTTCCTGTGAGGAGAGGCTGGTGAAGATATTAGATTGTAGAGAAAAAGTTCTACAAAAAAAAATTCCCATCGTCAAGGTGTTATGGAGAAGCCACAAGTTTGAATAAGAAATGTGGGACCCAGATGAGGTAATGAAGCAAATTTACCCTTGTCTGTTTTATTATGGTAAACGTAAATTTTGAGGGCGTAATATATTAAGGGATGAAGTTTGTAACAACCCAAACATTTATGAAGAAAATTATTCTTCTTTTTATTAAATGTATTATGGATATAGAAGACAGGTGAATTTATTTTTTTTATTACGTCCAGTTGGATTTAAATGAACATTAAGTATCATTACTATTGATAATATAGCGGTTTAACAATTATCATATGAATAGTACAAATATAGGGTTTAAAAAAATACTTTTGGAATAGATAAAGGAAGTGATGGGCTCAACCAGAAGGATGATTTCCTATGAATCCCATTTATCAAAGCTTCTGAGTGAGATAGTATTTCTAGGATTTTCTCTAGACTAATATCAATCTGATATCCAAAAACGTATGTATGATTGAAACCATTAATAGGAGATGTTCATGCTCATCGAGATCACGGCCCAAACCATGTTCGCCGAACAGCCCCATCAAAGCCCCACCATCACACACATTACTCTTAGGGAGAATGCTAGTGTAATAAAGGGATGTGTAACAAGGCCCTAGTATTATTATTATTTACATTATTTTTTGTATATAATAATGAATATACTCTTATTCTATTACTGTTACTTTGTAAATGATTTTCAAAGCATAAATAGTATTTTTTGTTAATATTAAAATTCAATTAATAAATATATTTTTGATGAATTAATGGATTTTTTAAATAAATAATATTATCATAAAATATTATTATTAAATTACTTTTATTAAATAGAAATGATCAAATAATTTTTATGAAGTCAAAAGTGATTTTTATTCAAGTTTAAAAAAAATTTGTCAAAACCAGTCAATTTTCAAAAAATGTTGGTTTTTATTTTAAATGTAAAAATTCACATATTTTGAAAACTATTTAGATAAAATTAATATTTTTTGGAATCAGGATGTCAAAATTATTCAACACTGAATTTTTCATAATTTAATGAGATAGTCTAATTTTTGGGTAAAATAAAATACTATATAAATATACAGTGTGTTTATGAAATCATAATGTCCCAATAATGATGTAATAAAAACTATAAAATATATATTCATCCAAATATAATTTTTTCATTTAAACTAATTAAATTTTAAGTTTATTTGATTTATTTAGTAAATCCTTATTGAATCCTCCAAAACAAATAATATATTTTTAGATTTTAAAATCATTTCCTTAAAAATATGACTCACCTCTACATAATAAAAGGAATTATTTTAATAAATTATTCCCTTAGCCTTATAAAATATTGTACACCTCTCCCCATTTCTAGAAACCATAATAAAAAAACATGGGATATTTTGTGATTTTGAATATTTTATTATCACGTGTCCAAAACCAAAATAATAGATAAATCCCCCTCTTATCCTATATAAACCTAACCAAGATTCCATTTATACTCAAAAAAACTATTTTAATATCTAACACCCTATCCCCCATTATCCCTATAGTCCTCCAAAGGTACCTTGTGCTACCAAGAAGCTCATCCCAAGCCTTTGGAGTCTCACATCCCATTAAGGGATCTTTCACTTTCCTCTTTTATCAAGAACTCCTTTTGTGATATTCCATTTAATTTCAATTTTCATATTTTAGGATATGTTCATACATACTCCCCTTAATATAAATTTAGTTTATAAATAATTATAGGTTCGTTCCACTAGCATTAAGTCATTAATGATCATTTATATACACTTGTTACCATGCTGAAATTCTATAAGGGATTTCTCCCTCCTCATTCGCATTAAATCACTTATTTTATACTATGCTTATTAAATTCCACTTTATATGTTGGGATATTATGCTCCATGATCCCCTTACTATAAATTTCATGTATAAATTTATAGATGCCCCTTTATATCTCATCAAACCATTTTATTAATTTCCATATGATGTCGTTCGACTGCTGAAATTGCACCACAATTTTCCATGCCAAAATCATTGTGCAGTGAATACCAAATCCATTCCACTGTCAAGGGTATTAACCTTTATGATCATATACATGTTAATTGAGGACTTATATGTATGTATCCCACATTCCTTGATTGTGTAATAAATTATGATGTTGAATAAATCCATGTTATATAATCGTTGAGGCTCACTAAAGCATGAGATATAAATGTGTATAAAGGGTGTTCCATGATAGTGATCCAATGCATTGGGTAATGTTTATTATCATGATAAATCATGTTGGTATAGGGATTTAACTAATTTTTTATGGGACTTTTTTCACCATGTTGGGATAGGGTTTTACCTGATTCCTTTTGGTTTATGATGTAGTGTTTTAAATTGTTTCCATATTTCCATGTTATGATTATCATGTTATATCATGCCTTTATATTCATGTTCCTTTATGCCTCATTGATATTCCTTTTCTAACATGTATTATTATCCTCATGTTATACCATGTTTATTCTCTTAATGGACTTTATATCTCACCTCTTTCTTATGTACATCCTCAGATATTTTCTTATCAAGTGTTAAGTAAGAAGGAATGTTTTGGTCATGTAAAATAATTTTTCAGAAAATATGTTGTATTTCATGTTCTAAGTTGTTATGTAATGTTCCTAATTTTCCAGGACACTAGACCTCTCGATATTCTGAGTTGTATTAAGTGAAAATATATGTAATAAATCATGTTGGAATTTGTAATAAATAGAATGGTCGTTATAGATGTGGTTTGGGTATAATTTGGAAAACCATCAAGGCATTAAAGGTATGAGGAAAATAGGGGTGATGAGTGGTATTTATAGTGGAGTAGAGGGGTTACTTTTTATTATTTTATTCATTAGTATGTTATTTTAACTCAGGACTATAAATAGTGTATATTTTTATGAATAAATATAGTAACTAATGAATTTGAGCTCAAATAAATTTCTACGTACATCATCAATGACTCAATCATGACTCACAAATTCATTTATTTACATTATACAATAAATTACCATATTTCAAAATTCAACAAAAATTTAACTATGTTTGGACAAATCCCAGAAAACACCCAAACCATTTTTTGATTAAGAGAATTAAAAACTGGACTTCATTTTATGAAAATGATTTTCTAAATAGGAGAAGTTTAATTTTTAATTAAAATCTTCAGTTACACAAAAAATACAAATTTTAAAATTATAACATATTTTATGAAACTTTGAAAAATTAATTAAGGTATCTTAATATTTTTATAATAAAAAGAAAAGAAAATATAAATTTATGAATCTATTTTATGATAATAAATTTTATTTTAAACCATTGTATTAATTATAAAATTTTAAATAAACATTTATGTTTTATAAAAATACTAACACTTACTTTATCATTTTCAAAACATTTATTTACGTATACTATGATATAATTATTTCATATTATCATTTATAAGATGCCTAAATTTTATTTATACATTCATAGAGGAGGTTTTTATTCTATTCACAGAATTACTATTTCTAATGGTCATGTTACTATTCCAAGAGTCAAGTTACTATTCCATCTGGATAGGTTCCTTAATTTCTTGAAATAACTCCTATTTAATTCATTAATTATTAATAATGTTGGTATTGTGTTCTCAAAGTGATTTTATTTGATTTATACTATATAAAATAATTATAAGAAGTGAATTTTCAATGATAAAATTTTGGGTCCTTATATTCTTCCCCACTTAGGAAATTTTACTCTCAAATTTTCATTATACAAACTACAGGGAAAATATGGGATGGTACTTCACATTCCTCGCTTCCTCTAGTTCCAATGTTCCTTCTTCGTACTTATGATTACACCATTTTAATTTGACCAGGTTATTGGTCTTATTTTGTAGAAATTTATCTATACTGTCTAAGATATTCAATGGTTTATCCTCTTAATAGAGGTCACTATCCAACTATTCCACCTTCAAATTTAGTACATGTGGGGGATTCTACGTGAACTTCCTCAAGAGGGATATGTGGAATACATCATGTACTTGAGACATGGTTGGTGGAAGTGCTAGTTTATAGGCCACATCTCCAACATTATCATGAATTTCAATGGGGATGATGTACCTAGTGCATAGTTTTCCCTTATTCCCAAATCTCAAGATCCTCTTCCTAAGAGATATTTGGAGGAATACCATTTTTCCAAACTTTAACGCTTGGTCTCATAGATGATTGTCTTTATAACTCTATTGTCAACTTTGGGACTTCCATATATGTTTCTGTATGGTTCTCACCTTTTTTACCATTTCTTAGACCATTTCAGGTTAAAGAACCTTATGTTCACTGACTTTATCTAATTATGCCAGTGTTCTACATATTTTCACATAAAGGGGTTCATATGGATCCATTAAGATGATCGAGTGGAAACTGTTTCGCTAGTAGAACTCGACCAGAGGTAGATGTTGGTCTCATCCTCCCTTTCATTTCATATAACACACTATCAACATTTCTTCCAGTTTCTAAATAGTTCAACCAGATTGGCCATCAGTTTGTGAATGATAGGCCATACTAAAGTTCGGTAGAGTGTTTAGAGTATGTTGGAGACTTTTCTAGAATCTGGAGGTGAATCTTGGATCTCAATCAGATATAATCGAGAGTGGTACACCATGAATCCATACTAGTTCCTTATTGTATATTCATTCATGTTGATCTTGGGGGAAGTCCTCTTGTATTGTAATAAAGTTATCTTTCTTTGTAAGACTATCCACAACAACCCAAATAGCATTGTTTCCTCTAGAATTCTTCATAAGAATAGTGACAATGTCAATAGTGATGTTTACCCATTTATATTTTGTTATGGGCAATTGTATCCTCATACCTTTATAATTTTGAACATACCATTCACTTGGTTATATCTTTAGAAATCTCGTTTTAATATTTTCCCACAAATAGTTTTCTAAGAGATTTAGATTCATCTTTTTTCTCCCTGGGTGAATAAAGATGGTTGAGCTCTGTGCATCATTTAGAAGATCTATCTTTACCTCTATATTGGATGGTACAGATATTGGTGGCCAAAATCTCATGAATCCTTCCTCAACCATTTTTAACTCTAAGGATTTCCCATTTCTGATATCTTCTATGTTTTTCTAAATTTCCACATCATTTCTTTCAGCATCTTTTATATTCTCCTTGGGGATGGTTGATCAATAATTTGTTAACGAATTTATGATTTTACTTCCTTCACAATTCCCATGTCCAACCTTTTAATATCTAAGAATAATAGATCCTTCTCAATTATCATTATTCATCAAGATGTAGGACCCTTTCTACTTAGAGGAACAACTACTTTATTTAATTTACTAGGATAGTAGTGGATTGAGCAGTCATAATCCTTAATGATATCTAACCATCATAACTGGCACATATTAGTCTCATTCTATGTTGATATATATTTTAGTATCTATTGATCAATATATATCTCACACTTCTCCCCATATAGATAATGACACTATATTTTTAATGCAAAGATCACAGCGGCCAAATCCAAATCCTATGTGGGATAGTTTTTCCCATGAATTTTCAAATCCCTTGAGGAATAGGATATCAATTTATCATTTTTCATGAGAATTCATCCTAATACATTCTTTAGTGTATCAATGTACACCAAAAATAGTTCTCCACTTATTGGAAGTGTGAGGATTGGTGCAGTGATCTCATTTTCATCTCTTTGAATCAGTCTTCACATTAACTGGTCTAGGAAGACTTATCTCCTTTATGTTTCATCTTGTTCAATGGGTTTGACAATTATAATAATATCTACACAAATTGTCATTAAAATCCATCTTACCCAAGTAATCTATGGATCTTCATTACAGATGTTGTCCTGGGCCACTCTTTGACTACCTTTTTCTTGGAAGGGTCCACATATATCACTTTGCTGGTGATTACATGCCCCAAGAATGATACGTCCTCGATAAATAACTCGCATTTACTATACTTTTCATATATTTTCTCCCTTCTCAAAGTTTTTGGCATAGTATTCAAATGCACCTCATGTTCCTCCTTTCTCTTGTAGTTTTTTGGAATATCATCAATAAAGACTACCATTAATTTGATGATGTAATCTCTAAAGACACTATTCATTAAATCCATAAAAATTTCTAGAGAATTAGTGATTCCAAATGGAATCACTATGAACTCATAGTGTCCATAACTTGTTTGAAAGGCAGTCCTAGGAATATCTTCCTTCTTCATATTTATTTGGTGATATCCTGACACAAGGTCCACCTTAGTGAAATACTTGGACTCACATAGTTGATCAAACAAGTCATATCCATGGTAGGGGACACTTGTTCTTTATATTTATATTATTTATATCTGGATAATCAATATTTAGGTTCATTGATCAGTCCATATTTCTGGTGAATATGACTAGTGTGCCCTATGGTTGAGCACTCTGGAATATAAAACCCTTGTCTAGATTCTCCTAAAACATATTATTTAGTTATTCTATATTAATGTTGGATATTCTATAATGTGTATTTGATATAGTTGGATATAGGAAATAGTTCACATCATAAATCAACATCTCAATCAAGAGGAAGACCAGGAAACACTTTGGGGAACAAATCAGTGTAGTCCCTCACAATGAGAATGTATTTGAGCATGATTCTCTCACTTGTCTCAATAATTTTATCTATATATGATTTATTGTAAGAAAATAATATCCAAAATGGGATGATTATTCTTATGGAGATTCATCTGCCTCCTTACACTTGTACATAATTAGAGGATGGCTCAGGATGTGAAGGGTTATCTCCCTTTCTCGACAGTCGATGTTAGGTTTGTATAAATATAGACAATTTATGCCAAATATAGCAAAAAACTCCACCAAAGGAAGTAAAACAAGATTTTATGGGAGTTTCAGTCCACAAACATTAATTGTGGAGAATTTATATACTTTGTATGCAATAATTTCCCCATTTTCTGTTCTCATAGATAACTCAACCTATATATATTGTGGTCGTGTTTGAATAGTTCTACTAAATTTTAAATATATGAAACAATTCACAGAACTATACTCAAAAAGTGCATTCTCTATTCTTGAATGAATGACCATCATACCTATCACCACATCATTTACAGGCTCAACCTCAGTAGTGGTGATAGAATATGCCCTTTTTTCTACCTTGGAGTTTGTTTTTGTTGAGTTCCTCAAAAAACTGTTGGCTTATGGAAATGATTCATATAATTCCCATGTGCCTTGAAGTTGAAACACTACACTATGGGCTGAGTTTGGATCTAAAAATTCCCTTATTATTCAACTTTAGTGGTATTCTTCATATCCATTTGGTAGTTATTATCCAGATTTCCCATTCTTCCACATTGGAATCATTTCTTGGTTCCCTTTTGATAGTTCCTTGGATTCTTCATCCCACAATTTTGAGACGTTGCATATTGGGTTTTCTTTGCATCAGGGGATTTATCTATTGATCCACCCATTTTAAACACCATTACCCTCTTTTTATCTTCAAAAACATTATATCATAAAGAGTCCTTGATCTCCATTTCAACCTTGAGGGAAAAATGAACAATATCTTCATATATTTAAACGTCTTGAATTGAAAATTATTTTCATAGAATCAGTTTTTTTAAACTAAAGAAAAGATACACCATTATTTAAGTGTGCATGACAATGTCGAAGGAATATCATGAAATTCTTGTGAAGTTTTCTTCAAAGTCCCAAATAGAATCATCTTAATTTTTATTTAGACTGATGAACTCCATCTCGATCTTAATATGAAGAGTTCGGGGAAAATATTTATCGAAAAATATTTTCTTATAATATTCTCATTCCATTGAATAAATTTCCTCCTTGGACTTCATGTTCTTGATCATTACACACCACTGATAAGATTCCACATCAAAATAAAATAATAAAAGCACAATTTTCTCTTCTTCTAAGAATTGGATGATAGATAATATCTTTTCAATGGAGTTAAACCACTTGTCAACAAGGATGGGATAAGAAGATCCACTAAACAAGGGTGGCATTTGTCACATAAAGGATTTTACTACAACATACTCTCTCTTAAGGTAAGGAGGGAATTCCAAACAATTAAATTTATTATTAATAACATGATCTAGTTGAGCAAGTACTTTCATGAATTTTTTATCACTTATTCCCATAATATTAGTCATTTAATTTGGGTAATCATGACATTTCATATAAAATTTATTGTAGTCAAGGGTTCTCCTATTTCCATCCATTAACTATGAAAAAAATCAATTAGGGGGATACTAAATACTTGGTTAATAATAATTTAATTAAGAACATTTGAACATAAAAGGATAAAATTGTATATGAAAATTACATCCTAACTTTTGATTCCATAATTCTCAATTTATTTTATCTATAGTGATAGAATTATCCCTGGGGTTATAAATAAAGTGCTCTAGTCCTAATCTCCAAAAATAACTTGATTGTTGCTCTGATACCAACTATAATGGCCATACCATTTTACACATATTATTAAATTATTTAAATAACAATTATTCTTCAAATAAATGTAGGTATCATAAAGTCTAGTGTCTTTTTAAGATTATATACATAATTAGAAAGCATGAAACCAAAATAAAAGTCAACTTTTTTTTATTCTTCATAATAAGATCCTAAAACCATTTGATCCCTTAAATATTAATTGGATATCTTTGGGAATATATTAAAAGATGGCTGGGATAAAACCCCCATTAAGGGAATAAATATAAGAATAAATCATAGTAAAAGAATTACAAGGCATAACATGATGACATAAAAAGGCATGAAGAGTGAATAAACATATGGAAGAATAACATACGAAACATGGGATCATGTAACCATAGAATCATAGTAATGTGTTAAAAACATTAAAAATTACATAATAATGATTCTTGATTCATTTAATATGGAGGATCATGAGTCAAGGCAAACCACTAAGACCATTTCACATGGACCACAACTCAAGGAAACCCGCCAAGATCGTTGTACATGACACCCCATTAGAATAAACATTACCCAATGCATTGGAGTTATATCTAGGTACAACCATCATAAAATTTTCATGAATATGTGTTCCTCATAAAAAATTAGAGAAAAATAATTGAACATAAACATAAGTAAAACTAAAGTAAAAACTTGTAGAAATAGTGTTTAATAACTTTAGATGTAAAACATTTTAATGTGGTTTAAGGGAAAAAAATTCGAGATTCTTTAAAACAGAAAAGGCATAATTATTTTTATAAAACCATAAATGAAACAGGATAGTTTTCCATCATAAAATGGTTGATTTTATAAAAATAAGAGTGGATTAAAAGGTATTATGGATATAACATTAAAATGTGTAAGAAATCAGAAATTTCCCTTGAATTAGTCTTGTTTATCAGGAAGAATTGAGAAGGGGACCTTTTTAAAAGATGTGTTTCCCCGCAAAAGAAGGATGAACTGATATAGATACATGATTTTTTAACATATAAATATAATTAAGAAGAATTATATAAAATAAAGAATAATTAAATTGGGTTAGAGAGAGAGAAATCATAACCTAAAGGAAAAAAATGGAGGTTTAGAAAGAATCTCATACATTGTGTCTGAAAGTGTTATGCACCTGAACTTATTATCCTAGATAATAAAATTTAATTCATTAATTAATAAATTTAGATCATTATATACTTTTATTTTATTTATTATAACTTTATTTAGTTCATTTATTTTATTTTTTATGAGTTGTAAGATATAATTTCACCATTCGAGAGTGTTCATTTCCTTGGTTTTCATGATCGGTTCACTTCTATATGAGTATGAAAGATCATGTAGAATGGGGATAGCTATCCAAAATCTAAATTATAAGATATTAATGAAATTATAGTAGTTTTAGTTTTCTTATATATCATTTGGTTATATGTTTTGAGTGTGAATCACTAGATAAAGTGTTAATGATAATTGTTTAGATTAATTTGGTGATTTCTCGATCATCAAAGATTAGTTTTGATCTATTATTTAATATTATGTACATATATTGGTTATAGAATAATAAATTATTAAATAAATATACTATAATATATTTTAGACAAAAAATAGTTTTATTTCTATCATTGAAGGCGGTAAATGAAATCAAAAACTCAACGCCTTTGAATGTGATAAATTAACACATCACAGATGATGTTTTCATTTTCAGAACGAAAATGGGAGGGAAAAGAAATGATTTTGGATTATTACATCAAAATAATAAAATTATATTATTTTTGAGATATTAGATTTACCATTCCACTTGTATAAGTTTAGGTGAAAATATAATAAGAAAAGAAAATAAATTGGAAAGAAATTAAAAGAAAAAGAAACAGGTTTTACCTCTTAAATTCTTCTCCTTGAGAACCTCTTTAAGGCACTTGAGTTTGGCCATTAATTGATAAAAAAGAATCTTGGATGTGGGGAAGATATTTGGGAATAGGTTTAGGTAATAATTTTGAAAATATTAAAGGGTTTTGAGTTGTGAGGGAAAGGGGTGTTGGGGAGTGGTATTTATTGTGGTGGAGATGGGTGTTTTTTAATTATTTTCTTCATTTGTTTATATTTTTGGCCCAAGACTATGAATATTGTATATTATTGTGACTAAATTTAGTATCTAATGCATGTGAGTTCTAAAAAATAGACACTTACATCATCTATGACACAAGAATGACTCAAAAATGCATTTATTTACAATATACCATATATTATTGTATTTCACTATTCACCAAATATTCAACAATTTTAGAAAAATTCAAAAACATTACCCTAACCATTATTCAATGTATATATTTGGAAAATATACACCATTTTACGAAAATAATTTTCTAAATATGATAATTTTAATTTTTAATTAAAATCTTCATTTACTCAAAAAATATCAATTTTAAAATTATAACTGATTTTTTAACACATTGAAAAAATATTTATGGTCTGAAAAAATTATGTTATATTAATAATAAAAAAAATATCAATTTATTAATTCATTTTATGAAAATAATATTTAATTAAATAATTATATTAATAATAAAATTTTAAATAAACAATAGTGTCTTATAAAAATACTAACACTTAATTTATAATTTTCAAAACCTTGATTCACTTATACTATGATATAATTATTTCAAATTATAATTTATAAGATGGATAAATTTTATTAATACTTACATAGATGTGGTTACTATTCTATCAGATTAATTATTATTCCTAATGGTCAGGTTACTATTCCAAGGGTAAGGTTACCATTCCGTCGGGATAGGTTCCTCAATTTCTAGAATTACCTTTTATTTAAATCAGTCTTAATTTATAAAGATTTATTGTGTTCTAAAAGTTTGTTTATGTGATTAACAATATATAACATAATTATAAGAATGGAATTTTCATTGATAAAATTTTGGGTCATTACAGGTTTCACTTCTATTTACAGCCTCAGCTTCTCATAGTATTTTTTTTGAGCGGATTAGTAAGAATATAAGATTTTTATTCCATAGATTGAAGAAATTAAAATTTTATAATAACCTAAAAACCCTTTTCCAAACAAAATTATATTTAATATCAATTTGTTTAGATATAAAATTATGCATTAGGTTCTTTGAATGGTTTGTGGAACATTTATTTTCATAACCAATGATAAGAGGATATTCAGTAACAATAACCAAATCCCCAAGATATTCATTTATTTACATTTTATGCATAGATTACTATAAATAAGACACATACTTTTCTTATATTTAGCTCCAAGTAACTAATGCCTACTTTTTAGTGTCATACATCATAGTTTTTTTATAAAATAGTTCCACCATATATAGACTTCAAATCATCAACTCGAATTTCCCAGTTAGTATCTATAAATACTCTCACAGTATGTTCACCTATATTCTTATACATCAACCCATAATTGGATTTATTTGAGATTCATCAGAGTTTTATATTTTCTTCTAAAAGATATGACTATTTTTGATTGGATTGACACATTGCACAAAGAGTAACTGAAAATACAATATTATCTCTTGAATCTATCATGTATAGAAAATGAAAAATTAATCTTATAAATTACCATTAATTATAATATTTCCCTTATACATCCTTAAAACCCATTATGAATACTTGGATGGGTATAGACACTCCTCAAGACCCCATTATTCCAAACCCTTTCAATAGCTTATTAGAACAATTTTCATTTGAAAAAAAGTGTATCTAGTAGCCCTAGTATCCTATAAACCTAAGAAAATTTTCATTTCACCATGTAAAGACATCTGCAGATTCTTTTTAATCTACATAGAATCATCTTTACCTATATTTTCATTATAATTGTAAAAAAATATATCATCATCTTTGACTATCACAAAGAATAATGTGGTGTTGGTTTTATCCTAATAGATATTGTTATCTACTTACCCTTTCCCGACGTTCATACTTTTGAAATATTCATCCAATTTGAAGTTAAAATATTTTTCAACTTGTTTCAATCCATAAATACTATTCTTCAACTTACACACCATGTTTTCATCTGATTTTAGATTAAATCCATTTATATTTTTAATATAAAATTCTTCATGTTGATTTAAAATTTATCTAGAATCATTAAAATAATATATGGGATATACCCAAAAGAAATATTCTAATTATTTCAATGCTATAAACTGGATAAAAATATCATCAATGTTAATACCTTCAAACAATGAAACATATTTATAATCTGGTCATTACTTGTTTTTCATAACATCACCTTTATCATCAGTATTTTCTGTAAAACCTCATTTATCACCAATAAAATTTTTATTCTTGGGGATTAGAACAAGTGCCTATATTTAATTATTTTCTATTTGGTCCAAATCATCATTCATAGAGTGAATCCATTATTTATGATCAAAGGGTTATTTAATATATTGAAGTTCAACCATTGAAAATATGATTGTGGAAATAGTTTTCATGATCTTTATTCTTAACAAAACACCTTGAATCTTGATATCATTTAATATTTCCAGTATCAACAGTATTTCTTAATTTATTATTCACTTATTTTTGGATTATAATCCTCATTAACATCACTAGAGTGGAAATAATATGCATCCTAAATAAAAAATATATTTACTCTTTATAGTTTCATTAATATATTTAGATATAAAAACTTCATCCTCTCCATTTATAATTATTGGGTTTTTACTAATTTATTCATTTTCAAGAACTATCACTTCATCATTATGTAAAATCTTCTTCGGCTTATTTTTTATAGCTTTAATATGATCCCATATTTGGTTTATAATAAATAAATTTTAATTATTCATCTATTTGATTGAAATTACCACCATTTATATATTTCCTTTTAATTAGTCATGGTATCCCAAAATCCCTAGAGTTTTTTGACTTTTTCATTTTTTCTAACCATATTTTATAGAGATTTATACCTATGTTGGGACATAAAAGAAATATTTTCTGAAAAATTGAGGAAATAATAATTTCCTTTATCTAAAATCATCTTATCTTGTCAGTCTTAAGAAGAATTGTTTTATCCATATACATAATAATTATATTATTCCTCTCAACCACCTCATTTTATTGGGTATTATATGGATCAATCAACTCATGCTAGATTCAATGTTTATCAATAAATTCTTATAACTATTTTTTGTCATGATCGGTACCATTGTAAAATATAAATCTCTTTCAAGATAAACCAATATGTTTCTTTAAAAGTCTTTTAAAACTCTTGAATAAGTCACATTCGTGAGATTTGTGATACATGAAATTGATTCATGTCATTCTTGTAAATTTTTCAGTGAAAGTGATAAAGTTCCTTTCTTCACTTGTTTATATTTTTTTCATTGGTACCCAAACATCAGTGTAGGACAACTATATAGGTATTTTAATTTAAATATCACCTTCCTTTTGACCTTTTTTAACCATTTTTCCTTTGGAAAAGTTTTTCAAATAGTGGCAGTGTCTTCTTTTAAAACTGGAATATTTCTCCTAGCCTCTTATCTGATAAATATTATTATATTATTCTAGCTATAACAGTTAAACCCTCATCTACATAAACTATTTTCATATATAAATCTCAGGTAACATTCTATCCAAGATTATATAAATACAATCAAAATACATGTTCTTCATAAGAATTTTGTTTTGATTACTAAATATTTTAATCTCTTTATTGATCAGCCATTTTTTTAAAATAACTTCATTTCTGACATCATAATGTTTTGATACACTTAATATGTTATTATTTAATTCATCAATAAATAGGACATTCTCAGGATGAATATAATTTTTTCAATATGGAATGTTTCAACTTATCTAATACTTACTAAGATATCATTCCAAAGGTGGAAACACCACATTTTTAACTTTTTATATTTTTTAAATTTTTCAAGTCACCTATCATATGAGAAAAACATACATTTTTCATGATCATGGGATTCTCAATTTATATTCATTAAATTTATATTCAACTATATTTTCGATTCCTTAATCTATAATTTATTTTAAATGTTTCAAAATCATTAAAAATATTTAAATAAGTTAGATTAAATGTAAAATATTCATCTAAGAGGTGTCATTAATCACACCTCATGAAACCTTCCAAAGTTTTTCATTATTGAAACTTTATTTTTCAGACTGATGATACCTTTTATATGTTATAATTTGTTATTTTTTATCCACCTTGATTATTTCTCTCTTCTTGGTCCTAATAGAGACATGTAATACCAAAACATGTATGTTTTGTGTCCAAACATACCATAACACCATTAAAAACCCTAAAGTCATCTATTTTTATTAAAACATCTACTGGATGGGTTATCGTTATTATCCCCTAAATGAGTAGACCCAACCAAACCCTCTTATGGGATTCTTTCTTGAATATTTAAAATTAATATAAAAACCGTTAATATTTTATTTTTATTTTTATATCTGAAAATATTTTGAATTTTCTTTATAATTTATAGGTAATATTGATTATACACTGATATTTTATTCCTTTATATATGTAGTTTTATTTTGATATGGAACTACATTAATATTTACCTTTTATTTTCTAATAAATTTCAAAAAAAATTATAAATGAAATTTACTTAGATAAATATTTATTTATGTAGTTTCTTTATTGAAGTCACCTCAATATTTTTCTTTTTGTTTCTATATTTTCATTTCTAATATGTCAATTTTCACATCTCAAATAATTATTTTTGAAGTTATATCATCAATGATTTTCTATTTCTCTGTATTCTCAAGTTTAATCTTTTCAATTTTCTTGATCAATCCCTATTTATATTTTTTATTTTATTTTTATTAGTTTTTCATGAAATGTATGTTTTTTCTCTTATCCATCCAATTTATTTTAAGCAAATTTTAATATCCATTCTCATAGTTTGTTCATGGAATTTTTCTCCCTCTAAAATAACATAATCACTATTTATTTCTGATCCATATTCAAATGATCCATCTTCTTAATATTTTAGTTTTATAATAACACATTGAGATGATTCTAGAGGTTTTCCTCCCCATTAAAACTATCTTCATTATTCGACGCACCATCTTTAATAGGTAGATAATTACATCTAATGAATTTATGGGAAATTTTCTTCTTTCTATTTGTATTTATTTTATTAATAAAATATATTTTGTATATAACCTTATTAGATACTTATTCATCTTAAAATTAATTTCAATTTTATTATGGAAAACTAGTAGATAAGTGTCCCATTTTTTCATAGCTAAAACTTTTAATTAAAAGATTGCATTTATACTTACATTCTCATTAATAAAATTTTATTAATGGTAAAATGATTAAGATCTCTATATTAAAGAGATAATATCATGGAATAAAACATTTCAGGTGGAATCCTCTTGAATTTATTGAAAACAATTTATTCTTCAATATTCTCTCAAAATACTCTAATGGTACTAACAATCATATTAACTCTAGTGAATAATTCACTAACCTTTTGATCATCATGTATTCTGATGTCTTCAACAACAAATCTACTTATCTATAAAAAAATTTCCTTCATTTTTTTATTTTCATAATATATATTATGAATCTTATTCTAAATAGAATTTAATATTATACATCCCATGACTTTTTTTATATCCTTTTCCAATGATGAGGAAAATAGGGAATTTATTTCCATTTAATCACTTTTAATGTTCTTTTTATCAATAAAAGGCCATGTTGAACTCTATACGGGAACTATAAACCCATATTAGATAGAATTGAGAACATCATACCCCAATGAGAGAATATGGGGTTCCATTCACTATTTCAAATTATAAAATCAGTTTCCATCAAATATAGAAATGGTTTTCCTATAAATAGAGTTTTGGAAATATATGAGGCAACATAGAAAAACCTTGGCTCTGATACCAATTGTTAATATAACATGTTGGATAGAAAATATGGATAGTGGTATGAATTGGTGTCTTTATACTTTTTCAGGGCCCAATATCCCTCATTCTTATTCAACAAGATCCTATTAAAACGCACAACAATGTAAAATATAAGAAATATTCATAGCACATATATTAATGATGTTCACCATCTAAAAGGATGACTATATCCCTAGATTATGGTGGTTTGTTTCCAATGTACATACAGTTATGATTTGATTACCATGAAATAACTTAGGAAATGGTATAAACTTGAACTTATGAAATTACTATGTTTGACCAAATATATATTAACCTCAACATAAAAAAATTATTCTCCTTGAATAATAATCATGAATAAAATCTCAATCCTCCATATGGGTTTCAATGATTCTTATCTTATTCATGTTATTTTTATAAAAGTATTATTAGAGTGATTACAATACCCATGAATTATTCAAAATATTTCTCTTTATTCCCATTTCTTCTTTTATACTCAGATATTTATAATTGGAATGTGTTTTCAAAAGATTTTCACTTTCCACCTATTTCGGTATTTAGTCTACATTCAAATTAATCATTTATAACTACCCCAAAGTCCATGGATTTTTACTCCATGTGAAATTAGAATTACAATCATCTTATTTAACATTTAAATCCAAGTGAAAAAAATATCATTTAAATATATTGAAAACATATAATATTTTACTTCTTTAAAAAATCAAAAAAATATGAAAAATTATACACTATTCCATACTAGAATATAGGTTCACTTACAAAGAGTCTCACAAAATTACTCCTTATATTATTTCATGAATCTTCTTTTGCTACATTATTAAACAAGAATCATTGAATGATCTCCTTCACCATGGTGTGACTACCTCTCTGATCATAGAACATTTTTTAGACTCTAGTTCATTCTTAGTCATTTCCATATCATGGAATTCCTCTCTATGGTTTGGTTATAACTTAATTCATAACAAAATAAAGAATCATAATAGAGTTTTAGAAATATTTTTAAAATAATTGAACAATATTTCAAATAATAATATAGATTTTATTTCATCATAATAACTTATTCTAAAAATTACCTCAAGTTATTTTGTGTAATTTAACCTTACAAATTATATAATTACTTTTCCAGTGTCACCAAGTACTCTTCTAAAGTCACCCTTACTCATTTGAATATTCTATTCCTTTACCAATATTATATTCTATTTGACATGAATCTTAAAAATTCTTCAATAACTCTTATAAAGTTAACGCTTGCTCTTTTGAATTTTATTATTACTCTTCCAACATCAAATATTACATTTCCAAATTCCCTAATTGATTTTTTAAAACATTCCAATTACAATTCCAATATTGGTAATTACTCTTCTAAATTCTATATTATCCCTTTTTAAGTCATCCAATACACTTATAAAGTCATAAACTTACACTTCTTTTGTCTTGACTGACATTTATAATTCCATAATTGAATTTTCTAAATTATTTCAGGACACTTATGAAGTCATTCCTTTTCATATTTTCAATATTAATTAAACTAAATTACTCTTCGAAACATATGATTAATATTATAAAGTATAACTTATCTAATTTTTTATCTTTAACTCCAAATACTATAATATATTTAAATCAAAATAGAACAATTTAAAATTAACTTAGGTCCTTCTTAATAAACTCAAAACACAAAAAAATGGATCAATAAAATATAGGATCATTTCTTAATATCATTAATAATATTATATACTCAATTTAGAGTGTTTAATTTACCTTTATTGAAAATTATTCCAACTTAAATATCAATCAAATATAGCCTCTATACTAGAAATACTGTAGGATGTACCACTTACTCCAATCAAGACTAGTCTTGGTTTCCTAGTATATCAACTAGACAATCATAACATTTTAACAAATATCAACAAAAAATAACATATGATACTCTAGTGGGATCAATAGACATAATATAATATGTTTTCATTACACATTCTTGAAGATAGACATGGACTAATGTATAGGAGAGAATTGAACAGTGGTGAATTATATATATACACATATATGTGTTGATAAAGGTGTAATAGTTGTTAGATTAGAGGTTGTAACTTATGATCTAAGTCTACCAATTGGATTAGTTTAGGAATTATGAAACTTTTGTTATGTTCCGATTATACATATAAATTTAGATTTCTATATCATGTTTAAAAAATATGGTTTTTTCTTTCATTATAATGAATAAGATTTGTTATATGTATATGACTAATGTAACTCTCTTTGGGAAAAGGGGAAAATAAATAAGGGAATCTTGGAGAGATCTAGTGACATTTTTTATTAAAGGTTTTTTATCCTAGATGTCATGTCTAGATCTCCCATAATTCAACTAAGCCACATCACACTAGTGATCACATTTCAATCCAAATATCCACGCCTAGTAAACTCCTCCAAACCATTTCAATTTGGTTTATATGAGATAACAGAGTAAAAGGCACTCTATGTTACCCTATGTGAATCACAAGTGTGCCCAAATCAATCAACTGAGTCTATTAGTGCTTTCTAAAACAGTTCTTCTTTTGGTTACTAAAACCCATCAGTGTGAACTAAATCTCACTTCCCTGTCCCCGTTTTTTATATAAATAAGACTCATGGGGGTCCTCATGAGACGAATTCTTTTGAAAGAGGAAGTGACACTTAAAGATATAAACTCCCTAGTCTCTGAATCCCCACAAATAATATTACCTTGAACTAAAACCTACATGAATAAACTAAGGGAGGGTGGTAAAGGAGTTATCATGGGGTTTTAATAAAATGGTATTCATGAAATACAACTTTTACCCTAATTGCATAACCCTTGGTTAAAGGACCTCTCTATTAAAAAGAAATGGGATACTACTCACACGAACCTTCACCAAGAACATAATACTCATTAAATTTTTTCCAAGACATCTCATGGACCTAAAACAAGGTGAATTCTATATAATTACCCTTAATTAGGGTGTCTATTCACCCAATCCACCTAATTTGGGTCACCATTCACCCTACTCTCCCACTTAGTGTGACAGTTCACCCTATCCCTCACTCACATTGATGAACCCTCTTAATCAACCAAGTAACATTTGGGAAAGACATTATTCAAGATATTTCATAAGGAAAACCATCTTATACCACTCTAAAACAAATTAATAATGAACCCATTGGATTCAGTGGTAGAGAATTT
Source organism: Viscum album (assembly GCA_963277665.1). Classification (NCBI taxonomy): domain Eukaryota; kingdom Viridiplantae; phylum Streptophyta; class Magnoliopsida; order Santalales; family Viscaceae; genus Viscum; species Viscum album. Next base: position 902,092,555 of record OY728138.1, read on the forward strand.
CTTTTCCCAAGCACCCTACATGGGCCTCTAACCATCAAGTCCTCCTCTAAAGAAACTCAATGTGCATGATTAGGGATGTAACACTAGAATTAACACTTCTGATTATAGATTAAATTCATAAATGGAGGGATTATTTTTTTATATTGGATATATAAAACCCTTTAGGGATTTAAAATAGTATATTTCCTTGATAAAGGGGGTCTTTTTTGGAAAAAAACTGAAGTAGTCTCTCCCCACTCATGATGGATTTGTTATATGTTAAATAAGTTTGCAAGATAATTCTTCCATCCCAGAGTAAGCACCTAGTATTTCTTACAGAATTTTAAACTCCTACCTTTTTTCACTACCCTCACCCATAACAAGGTGGGAAGATTGACTGATGTGATTAACCTTTGTGTATATTATCCAAGATGGTTCTCATTTGTCCCAATATGGTTCTCATAAATGATATCATCAATAGTTTAAGGATAAATATAAGTAGTATCCTCAATGTGTAAGATCCAACTAAATTTAATTGAGTGTTATCAAGCAATATTATCAAACTTCTTTCTCATGTTTTAAATTCCGATCATGACACATGTGATCTTAGATATCTGAGTTCGTCATGCTATTTTCATCATACAATTTTCTCTTATTTAGGGATACCCTCTAGGTGTAATTCATATTCAGTCATTTCCCTCGTAAATAATCTCATTCTAATGATTTTTTTTAGTGTCTCATCAAGATATCCGCATATTCATAATTCTTAACAAATCCTCTAGTGTCACTTATTTCATAACACTGATGTCCTAGTCATACAATTTTAAATGGTATGATAATATCCTTGTTCCATGAAGTTAAACTATAATGTATGATCTTATCTAGGACCTTAAACTACGTCACTCTATCTATGAGGTATTTTATTCTTATTTTGATGGGATATGTATGAATAATATTTGAGGATAACACCCCTCATTATTAACCCTATATTTCCATCATCATGGGACCATTTTACTCATGATATCATCTTTATCCTTTCCATTCCAATATATACTCTCACGATATTAGATGTCTTTTTCTCTATGGATATATTCCCTATAAATTATCTTTTTTCATACCATATTACTGATAAAATAATATACCTACCTAGAGTCCATACTCCCTCATGGTGTCATCATATTACCTTATTTTGATAAATCCTATACATGGTTAATCAGAAAATATCTCAAATTCATAATCCCCACATTATCCATTACTAGGAATCTTTCACATGGACTTCCTTAATACAAGATGTTAAATTGTATGGGTTTTCCCTTTTTACCTGAACTTAAAAGTTATAACATTTCATGTTAAGTGGCACTAAAATACATGTGTTTTGATTCTTTTTACAAGGACACATAGGTAGCCCATATTATGGGTATAATCCCAACTTCACAATAACCCATCTTTTCTCTAGATGGAAATAAACCCCATAGATCCAAACTATGCGGATTTAAATCCTAGTAAATTGACAACTAAGAACCACAAGATAATAGGAAAAAATATCTATAATATCTATTACATACATATGTTCACTTCCATACATGAGGATGATCAATTATTTCCCTAGTCCTGCCTGGGAATTTGGGAAGGATTCAATAATATATCTAAAATCTATAAGATAATAATAGAGTAAGAAATAATTCCCACTAATATGGAGTGATGAGATCAAACTCCAATCCTCTCAACCAATGTGAGTAACTAATCATCATTTCCAGGAACCCCAATGACCACTTTCATTTCAAAAGTTGGTCCATAGTAATATCTATTGTCACTAATACATGATCCATTATGTGTTTCTAGTTCCATGAACAAACCCCATTCAAAAATAATTGAAACAAAACTAGTGAACCTGATATAAATCCTAAATTAAGAAAAATCATTGCATCCCTAGGATTTTAGTCCATATTTTTTTATTTCATAAAAACAAAGGTGATGGAATTGATGAGGGTCCTCTAACTGTGGGAATGATTGGTCAAACCTGAACATGCCTATGATACTACATTGATCGATATTACTATTTTTCATTTATAGGTACCCATTACAGAATACCCTCTAGTCCAATGTGATATATTCTTCATCCACCATATGTTCTCATGCCTCAACAGTCGTAAAATCAATGGCCCACAAGACCAAAAGGAAGATGTCACCCATTTGGTGTCTCCATCACCAAGTGGAAATTGTGATGGTGAGGGAGGAAAACTAACATAGTACCATTCCAACCCTAGGGATCATACATGAGAATATTTAATTACTAATTTTTTTAATCCATTTATTCTAATGGAATTTTGTAGTGAGGCTAATGGTGCTTGTTAACACCATAAACCAATTCATGAGTCTATATTTAGAGTGTTATAGTCCATACATTCTTTATCTTAGGAAGGTAAATATGGAAGTAAAATGTAACCTAACATTGACTCAGGGGACTCCCAAGAGGTGTCCTAATAATCATTTTCATAATTATCATCTTGTGGCCACCACCTCTCAGCTACCGATTAAGGGTTCCACCAAGAAGATCCCTCCCTGGTCCCTCAGACCTAGGAATCTATATGATATCGACATCCATGGAGGTCATAAAACTACGGGGAGGGGGTTTATTCCATTTATTTTATTGGTGAATCCCATTAATACAATATAGTTGGAAATTAATTATAATAGTTGGAATATATTCCCACTCCCACAATGTAATGAGAACCCAATATCAATCTTATACCATATTCTTGTAAACACATCTTATAAATAATGTATGGACTTGATTATATACCTATAAAAATATTACATCATGGTCAAAAAATATTAATAGTGCTTTTGGAATGTGTAAATCATTATACCCTAGATATAACCCTAGAGTAGGCCTATATCCATACTTCTATTGATACTAAATAAGATCATTAGTATATTTTTTATAGATACTTCAGAGAAGGAACATATCCCTACTCCCCTTTTAAATAACCGTCAAAACATTCTGGTGAAAACCTAGAGAAGTATTGTATTCCAACATTCATTCAGGAGGTCTATTGGTATATCATATGAATGGCTCAGTAACAAGAACACATCATGTCTCCCCTTTAGCCTGTATAAGATCGAAGAAATTGATCAAATGATACTGGAATGTAGGCACATATTTGAAACTAATCTGAAGGGACCCACTGAAATGTTTTGATAGAAAATAAGAGGCAGTACCATATTCTTACCTAACACCGTGGAGATCATTTTATAGCCTTGATAATGGTACAATAATAACCAAAGAAGAATCCCATACAAGAAATACACAAGTCTTCCCAAAGAGGATAATCTTAAAGTAGACTCATCAAAGGTAAGAATGGACTAATAGAAGGCATATATCACTATATAAATAATATTTTATACCTTCTATGGATTGAAAAACTTATTTATGGTAGCCCAATATTCTTTCATCTCTTCACTAGAATTTCTGATCAGATTCATCAATGAAGACCCGCCTTGTGATAATTTTATCAATAGTCCTCAATTTCCTCCCTAGAATACATGATAATAAGTTCCACCTTCTCTGAAAAATTATTAAACAATTAAATCATATTTAGGTACACCCAAAGGAATGGGTTTAGATATGACCATCCCCTAGTAAACACCTCTAGTGATTCAAATATTTCAATAGATGGAAATACTCCCCCAAAAATTTAAAGTGTTGTTAAAGAAACTAAGGCGGTCATTGTTGTGACCACTTTTTGTATGAAGATTGTATTTTTTTTTGTCAATAGTTTTCAATACTGGTCAAAATGATGAAGGAGATGAAGAAGGACTCCATATTTAATGGATAATGCAATTCAAATGATTGTTGAATTGATCCTAAGTTCAAAGAACTTGTGTCAAAGGTGACACATTGTTTACAAAAAAGAAGAATGGAGAAGTATCATCTATTTGATGATTATTGGAGTATAATAGTGATGTATCATCCATCAGATGATGATTCAAAAATAATTAGGATTTGAATAATACCATTCAATGCTTCATGATTTCATGAGAATCTTGCAAGATATTACTTGAAGAAAAGATCATATGATTTTCATGAAGTATAGAATAATGTTTGAAGAAAATGAGAGACTATGGAAGGGCTTGGAATTCTATGATGGTCTTTCCTTAGAAATTTCCATGAAATCAGATGATCATTTCACTATTCTTAAAGTACAAAATACATATATCAAAGGTGATACAATTTCTATAACATTAAAGGTGTTTGATGAAGCCTCAACCCTCCACTTTTGGATGAAGAGAGATAATTGGAGTTATTTGGAATTAACACTCCAAAAGAAATTAAGGGTTATGTAATATTTCATTACTTCAAGAAAACTATGGAAGCTGATTTGCATGAAAAATAATCTATGATGATGATTTTCTGATTTATATTTCACAAATATCACATGTTTGGAGAATGTGTGATGAAAGTCTTATGTTGGATAGGGGGAGTAAAGAATTATTTTGGAAAAGGGAAGAAAGTGGCGTGCAAGTCAAAAAGTGGAATGCAAGTAAAAAAGTGGCGCGCATGTATAATTGGCGTGCAAGTTTATGTTGCGTGCAAAGTCATATTTCAAGATCATCACATCAAAATATGACAATGGAAATAAAGTGGCATGGAAGTTCAATAGTGGTTCACATGTACGAAGCGGCACGCAAGTATTAGTGGAAATCAAGTGTATGTTGTGAGAAATTCAAATTTAAACATCAACACCTAAAAATATAACAAAGGAAAAAAAGTGGCGTGCAAGTGATGGAGTGGCACACAAGTGATGGAGCAGCGCACAAGTGATGGAGCAGAGTTCAAGTGATAGAGCGGCATGCAAGTAGGAATGGTGTGCAAGTGTATGTGACATGTAGGTCACTAAAATTCCTATAAATAGATAGATACCCTCCTCATTTATGAAATCACAACATTTTAGAGAAAATTTGATCTCTGATTTCTCAAGTAGTAGAAAGAGGCGTGAAATCTAAAGTGTCGTGCAAGTTAGGAGTTATTCATAAGGTGTGCAAGTAGGGAGGCCTGCAAGTAGATTGGTGTGCAAGCAGAAGTGTCACACAAGTTGTAAGAGGTGTGTAAGCAGGGATTTGTGTGCAACAAGTGTGTTGTGTCTAATCTTGAAGTGGAATTCAAGTTGTGAGTTGTGGACAATTTTGGCACGCAAGTATTTTTTGGTGTGCAAGCAGGGAGGTGTGCAAGCCGGGTGGCATGCAAGTAGGGATTGGCATGCAATCTGTGAGTGGTGTGAGAATTTCTTACCAGATTTTGGTTAAATATTATGATGCTAAGTTGATCTGGACATCATTGTTTTAACAATTACAAAGAGAACTTGTGATTCTAGGAAGAATAATAATAAGAAGATTTTAGTGCAGTTTTTTTGCACTTAAAGAGAAAGTGTGAAGAAGAGAGGGTTTCAGTGCACCCGGTTTTGCATTGAAGAAGAAGAAGAAGAAGAGTGTGCACCTTACAGGTTTTCTGAAATGAAAGAATAGGTTGGCTACTTTTATTCTTCTTAGTAAGTTACAGGGAGAAGAAGATGGTTGTGGTAGAACAATGTATCACTATAGCATCCAACAGGTCTCATCAGGTGGAAGATTCTTTTGGTGTTGCAAACCCTTTGAATAGAGAGAATATTATCTTCATAGGAAATATAAAGAACCAGCTAGAGGCTGCAAGAGATTGTCTACACTGGTAGTATAAATAACCAGCAAGTGTAAAGGTATATCCTACTCATTGCATGTTGGAAGAGGATTGTTTCTGTTCCCCCCCTCCGAGTTTAGGGAGAAACACTAGGAAGTGATTACTTATGTCCCTCCTCTAATTGTAGGGAGCTACACTGACAAGAATATTGTTTTCCTAGTCAACCATTGTAACAGTTACTACATTATAGTGGAGAATCTGTGCACTTTTCATTACCATACATGGCAAGGATGTAGCTTCTCTTATTGAGTGTTGAACCTTGTAAAAATATCATGTGCATATTTTTAATGAGTTCATATTATTTCATGAAATAGTTAAAATAGAATAAGAGAATCAAGATCCTAATAGGTCAAGAGGTACAGGGACAAAAAGAAGGAATTGGTTTAAAAAGTCCCCAACACTGATTCATCCCCCTCTTAGTGTTAGGCATATCCCAAACTGGTCCTCTCAATTGGTATTAGAGGTAATTTTTCACCTCTATTGGATTCTCTATAGTGATGTTATTCTCTTTTGAAGAGTTCTGTTTCTTTATTGATTTATTAATGAAGTACAGTTTCAGTGAAGATTCAGTTGTCTCGAACCACAAGGCCATATCTACCAATACCCTGAAGAATAGGAAAAATAAGGAGAAGAGAATCTTGAAGAATAAGTCCTTCTTATCTAAAGATGATGAATTATCTGGTTTTATATACCTTGCTAACAATGAAGAAACATCAGGTTTGGAAAGTAATGAGAAGTTTTATCAAGTTTCCAACAAGAATATTGATAAACTTCTTACCTCAAGTGACCTTGAGGTATGTGTTAGTACATTTGAAAATTACTCTCATGATGAAAATACTAGCACAAGTGGTGATGATCAATCTACAACCTCTCAATAATTATTAGTTGATAGATTAAGAATCATTCTGCATAACATTCCAGAAGAAATTTCATCCCTTCTATGTGGCGTATTTCAATGTATGCAGGAAGATATCACCCAGCTAGAATAAGAAAATGATGTTTTGGAGAAAGGCTTACAAGAAAAAATTCTTAAATGTTTAAATCTCTCTAGACAGGTTCGAGCCTTTAAAGAAACAAAGAGGGATTTTGAAATAAGTTCCTCAAAATGGATCAAAGAAGTTTAGGAGAAAGAGTGGTTCAGTAAGTCTCTAGAAGAGAAGTTCCACGCACTTGAAAATGATATTAGAAAGAGCATTGAGGTCAAGAGTATACATTTGGAAGAAACCTCCATGAAGTTTAAGGAACTTGACTCTTTGATACAAAACAAAGTGAAGATGCATGATGATAAAGTTTAAGTAATGAACATGGTTTGTGAAGAGAATATTATTATGATTGAAGATCAGAAAGTCATCCTCTATATGAAATGTCTATAATTGGAAGCTTAGTAGACCAATCTTAAGAATTATCATATTTAGACTTTACAAAAGAAGAAAACAGTTGATGCAGGTAATCAATTTTCATTGGATGTTTCTACTGTCAAAATAACTTCGACAAGTGATAAAAAGATCATGACCTCATTCAAGGATCTATCACAAGTAGCTAAAAAAGTTAAGGAACATTCCATATCCTCCTATACTAATGTTTCTAAAACTACATCTACAAAAAGTGCAGGTTGAATGAAAAAATCTAAAAAATAATGGATAAAGAAATATGATCTGAAATCTACCACCATGAATAGGGTGGATAGGAAGAAGAAGTTGAAAAATTAATCCCCAAAGAGAGCACAACACATCAAGAATAAGGTCCAATAATCTTATATAGAAGATATCAATAAGTCAAGATTTGTGGGTCCATGTTGGTGCTGCAATAGATTTTGGCATTCGGTATTTGATTGTTGGTACAATACCTTAAGTGAAAAATCTCATAGAAATCCTATATAAAGGGGTAGAAACCTAGAGAGCAAGAAGTAACATCCTAAGATCCAGAATCATCTGTATACTGCAAACGGATTTGGAATGTTGGACAACATTTGTGATGTATGCAATGGGAGTGGTCACAATAATGGTGCATACTTATCTTTTAATGTATTAAAAGCTAATAAGAATAGAAGATCCCAGAAGGTGGTGAAGAATGAAGAAGTTATCTTGGGATTTAATCATAAGTTGTCTCCCAAAAAGATTACAAGTAGAAAAACTGAGAAGTCCTTGGATTCTATATCCAATAATTTTATTGTTAGTGCATCCAAAATAATAATCAATAAGGATGACACTCAGAAGAAGCCATGTGGAAATTACAAACATGCTTCCATAGTTCCTAAAGACATATTGATTATCTATCCATAAGAATTGGAAATAATTATAAAGGAGGAAGATGCACAAGCTAATTCTAGTATAAAAAGTAATAAGAATATTTCAGATGGTGAAGAAAAGGTGAATAATAGGTTACAAACAAAATTCAACTCTCAGGTTTAGGAGGTTATGTGTGTGAGGTGCAACAAGGCTGGTCATACGGTTAAAAATTGCAATGCACTTATTCCATACCAAGAATAATTCCTCAAGAAGATGAAAGTTTCATTATGAGATTCTAGTGCTTTGAAATCACTTTAAGAAAGAAGATTCACACACAAAGAAATAGAATAAGTGACAAGATCCACACAACTACAATCAGAATTGAAGATCAATTGTGCAACTATGAAGACTGGAGGAAATGGAGCATATTGGTAGAGAAAACCATATCAACCTTTTCTTTCACATTGATGAATCAATGAGGATCCACCTTATTCCCTAAAAGCTTTTGTGTATTGTATTTGTGTTTCTAATATAGGGAACTTAAGGTGAAGAAAGATCTCAGGAGGAGAACCTGAGAAGTTGTGATTGTTTTCAATAAATGATAAAAAAGTTTAAGAAGTTGAAATCATTGGAATATTCTTCAATTGGTATTCAAATCCCAATATGATGAAGTTTTACTATTTATGGAGATGATGATGAGTGTTTCTCTTCAGTGGAGACAAATGAAGAAGATTCTAGAGTTATTACTTCAATTAGTATCAACTTCAATTGGCATCAAATTCAATTACTTTGGAAATTTCTTAATGATCATGTCATTAAAAAAAATGTTGATTATTTCATATCACATTCAATATCCTCATCTTGGAATGAGAGTGGGAATCCCATCAAGACAAGTGTGTGAGATCTCACCTCATGAGGTATCATGATCAGTGGATAATGGACTACTTTCATGTCTAAATCAAATCTTATTTTTCTTTACATCAAGATTTTCTCAAGTAGACTTAGAGTGAAATGATTGATGGCACACTGCTTAAGTAAGGATTTATACCCTCTCTACCATGAACTTTGTATTTCATGTCAATAAGGGGGATAGAAAGTGAAATTAAAGTTTGAAAAGTAAGGAGTGGGAAATAAGTTAAGGGGAAAGACAAGATTCTCTTTTTGAAATTGACACATTAATTTAACGAGAATTTATGGTTTTGAAAACAAAATAAAAAGGAGAGATTTTTGGGACCATGTTGTGTATGAATATTGTATTTTTTTCTATAGTTGTCAATACTGGTCAAAATGTAGACCTAGATAAAGAAGGGTTCCATAGTTAATGGAGAATGAAATTCAGATGATTATTGAACTGGTCTTAAGTTAAAAGCACTTGGGTCAAAGGTGACAGATTATTTACAATAAAGAATAATGGAGAAGTATCATCCATTTTACTATGATTGGAGAATAATGGGGAAGTATCACCCATCTGAGGATGATTAAGGAATAATGAGGATTATAAGAAGACCATGAAATGCTTCATGATTTCATGAAAACCATGCAGGAGCTTAATTGAAGAAAAGAATCATATGATTTGTATGAATTAGGGAATTATTGTTGAAGAAGAAGAGAGGACATGGAAGGGATTGGCATTCTATGATGGTCTTGTATTACATAATTCCTTGAAATCAAATGATCATTGCACTGTTTATAAAGTTCAAAATATATGTATCAAAGGTGATACATTATCTACAACATAGAGGGTGTTTGAAGAAGCCTCAAGCCTCCAGTTTTGGATGAAGATATATGATTGGAGTTCTTTTTGAATTAACACTCCAAAATGAATTAGGGGTCATGAAATATTTCAATACTTAAAGAAATCCATGAAATATGACTTGCATGAAAGATAATCTATGTCGATGATTTGCTGATTTTTATTTCAAAAAATATCATAAGTTTGAAGAACTTGTAATGAAAGCCTTATGATGGATAGGGGGAGTAAAGAAGTGTTTTTTGAAAAGGGAAAAAAGTGGTGTGAAAGTGAAAAAGTTGTGCGCAATTAAAAAAGTGGAATGAAAGTATAAGTGGTGCACAAGTGTATTTTTCACAAAAAGTCATATTTCAAGATAATCACATAAAAATATGACAAAGGAAAGAAAGTGGTGTGCAAGTTCAAGAGTGTCGTGTAAGTAGGAAGTGGCATGCAAGTATCAGCGGTGCGAAAGTGTATGTTTCACACAAGTCATATTTCAACATCAACATATCAAAATATTACCAATGAAAAAAAATGGCACGCAAGTGATGGAGTGGCACACAAGTGATGGATCGGCATGCAAGTGATGGAACGGCATGCAAGTGATGGAGCGGCGGGCAAGTAGGAATGGCAGGAAAGTGTATATGACGCAGAGGTCACCAAAATTCCTATAAATAGATGGATAACCTCCTCATTTACGAAATATCGAAACTTAATAGAAAATTTGAGCTCTGATCTCCCAAGTAGTAGAATGTGGTTCACTAGCTGATGTGCCATGCAAGTTAGGAGTTATTCATAAGGTGCGCAAGTAGGGAGGCACGCAAGTAGAGTTTCATGCAAGCCGAAGTGGCGTGCAAGTTGTAAGAGGCGTGAAAGCAAGGAGTTGTGTTCAACAAGTGTTTTGTGTCTAATCCTTATGTGGTGCCCAAGTTTTTAGTGGTGCACAATTGTGAGGCGCGAGTAGTTGGTGGTGAACAAGACAGGAGGCACGCAAGTAGGGTTGTGGGCAACTTGGGATTGGTGCACAAGCTGTGAGTTGTGAAATAAGTTCTTACCATCTTCTGGTCAACTTTTATAATTCTAAGTTAATATGGACTTCATTTTTTTAACATTCACCAAGAGAACTTGTGATTCAGGCAATACGAAGAAGAAGAAGTGTTCAGTGAAGTTGGTTTTACACTGAAAGAGAAAGTGTGAAGAAGAGCAGGTTTCAGTGTGGCTAGTTTTTCATTGAAGAAGTAGAAGAAGAAGAGTGTGTTGCTTACATGTTTTTTCAGAGAAAGAAGAGGTTGATTACGTGCATGCTACTTAGTAAGTAACAAGTAGAAGAAGATTATGGAATAAAAAAGTACCACAGTATCATCCAATAGGTCCCAATAGGTGGAAGATTATTTTGGTGTTGCAAACTATTTGAACAGAGAGAAGACTGTCTTCAGAGGTAGTATAAAGAACTAGATAGAGGCTGCAAGAGACTTTCTACACTGGCAGAATAACAAACCAGTGAGTGTAAGGTTATATCCTACTCGTTTCAAGTTAGAAGATTATTTTTCCTTTTCCCCCTTCGAGTGTAGGGAGAAATAATGGGAATTGATTATTTCCTTCCCTCCTCCAAGTGTAGGGAGCCACACGAACTAGAAGTTTGTTTTCCTAGTCAACTACTATAATAGTTACTATATTATAGTGGGGAATCTATGCACTAGTCATTCCCATACATGGAAAGAACATATCTGCTCTTATTGAGTGGTGAACATTGTAAACAAAAGTGCATATTCTTACTACTTTCATATTATTTCATGTGACAGGGAAAAGAGAATAAGATAATCAAGATCCTAACAGGTCAAGAGGTAGAGGGATAAAAAAGAAGTAATTTGATTAAAAATTACCCAACACTGATTCAACCCCCTCCCTCTCAGTGTTAGGAATATCCCAAACTGGTCCTCTCAATCATATCATGTGGAAGCATTATTCCTTGGAGATAATGAAGATATCATTTATATGTGGAATGAACTAGCTAAGAATAACATGTTGACTATTTTTTATCCCATTTTCACACCCCAATATAACATTTTTGGGATTTTTTGGGGTAATAAATTCATTAATTAGATCAAAACTTATGGGAAACCCATGATCATCTAAAGGCTAAGAACCTCATTTAACAATATTATGATAATTATCTCTATGAGGTTAAAAATTTATACTATCAGATAGAATTTTCTAATATAGTGGAATATGAGGTCAGGGAAACATTGTAAGAGATTATAGTAAGCATGTATCCATATATAAAGGTTAATTCAGTAGATAATTATCAATACCCCTCAAAGAATTTATATATGATGATAGAGAGAGTGTGTATCGTTTCATTTTACTTCAACCCTAGGCTATCCAAGTCCTCCAAAGAAGGTGTATTGCAATTTTATCATTGTGGGAGATATTATTGGTTCGAATAAGGAAATTTATAGTTCTTATATCTAAAAAATCCTCTCACATATAAGATGAAAAAGAGGCATTACCAAAGGTAGTGATCCAATGGAACACTCATGAACCAAGATTTCAAAATGTTTGTATGAGAATCTTAGTTAGGACAAGAGAAGTCTATAATCATGAGACAACCTATACTAGTAGGTAGTTCACATTTGGATCATGCACTACACCAGGCTCATGCTTGAGTAAAATTATTCCAAACAAATAAAATTACATTGGAAATCATCTATGAGTAACCTCAAACAATAGGGTTTGGGGAATATTTACCATAACCACCACCCCTAGTATCATAAAAGCCTCAATGATTCTAGCATATATTGGGGGGAAACAAATTTAGACACAAACCATAGGGCTAGGGGAATTTTAAACACATCGTATAAGGATGTTTCTCTTTTCTAGGATTGGCGGTGATCGCTGATGGCTAATACCCCCATCATTCCAACCAACAAATGGCATACCCCCAGTCAATTAGAGAATTATCAATAAGGAATATTGTGGAGTCACTAAAGATTTTATTACACTGATTGTTACTAAGAGAACAACCTGAAAATAAGATTAATACATGTAAGGGTTATATATTTAAATGGTATATTTTGAATGGGGACCAAAAGTAGGACCTTATTGTACCCTACCAAGAGGATACCAAAAATGAGGAGTCACTCTCTTACTCAAAAAATGACAAACTGATTCTATATGACTAATATGTGTTGATAAATATCATCACTATAAATCTAGTTGAAGACATAGAATGACACATGGATATTGAGACACATAATGAAGAAATTGACTCCTGAGATATGTTCCATACTTGAGCACTTTAGGAAAGTGTTCATACTCTGAATCAAAGTAAATTTAGAACATGGAAGCTCCAACAAACCAGTTTACACCCCCTTACGAACTTTTATTAAAGTTAAAAGGGAATTTATGGTTATTAACCAATCACTACCTGGGTAGGTTTATATTATATCCTACAATTAAAATATAGCATAATGTGAGGCTTAGATTAACTACATTAAATGGATCAATATTGAATTAATAAAGGGGAATATTCTCACTAAATATAATCTTTAAAAGGAGGTTAATTTCTCTCATTAAACTAATCATAAGTGGGTTACATGGCCCAAATAAATAGATTCAAAGCATCATATTGTCTTTGAATCTAGGAAACTAGAGTAATTTAAAATATTCATTAAGGAATACCAATATTTTCTTCCACTAGGATAGCAGCTTCCCCCATCTCAGGAAAGTCACCCATGCCCAACTCAAGTAGGTAGTCAACATCTGATGTATGCAGGGTGTACACATCAATATTCACCAACTATCTATGTTTAGGATTCAAGTCAAAAAATTCTTCTTACATAATTACTTAGTACCATTGAGTCTCTCACTACTTGAATGGAAGCTAGGAAATCATTGTATGCCCCGGCGCAGTGTAACGCCCCGACCCCAGCTACCCAGAGTCGGTGCATTACTTCGTAACATTGGCATGATCACAAAAGATCAAGTCTCGAAAGACCGATTAGTTTAGTAGCCTTGGAAACACTAGATACATTCATAAATGTTACATTACATCACAAATTGAAAAACTATAATAACATAGTCTCCATAGTCCACACTTCTATCCTCTTCGAACTATCCCTGCAGGTCATTCATAAAATACTCCCTCACATCCTGGAAAATATTAAAACATTGAAAGGGGTGAGCTCAGATGCTCAGTAAGGATAACAATATAGCGGAAGCTTTCATAAATAAACATTAACATTTAAGGCAATGTATAACTAAAACAAAAGCCTTTTAAACTTGAACTTTAGCACAATATGGCAAAAGTAAACTGAAATAATGTCATTTACTTACTCACATGGATATTCTACTAGTCGAATAATCACATGAAATATCAATAACCACTTTCATAATGAGGGAATGTATAATGCCAGACATTCTGAAACATTTTGTCAAGGCCTCGGCCAAGACGTCTAAAATAATTAAGGCCTCGGCCAAAACCATAAATCAAATTGGGAAAGGGCCTCGGCCAATTCCACGTCTAGTTGTCTCATGAGACCTACCGATGCATCGAGGAGCTATAGCGGGCTCCACCCGTCACTTATTAAGTCCAATACATTCCTCATATGAATAGGTTTAAACATATCATAAACCATAACATAATCGTATCACATAAAACATGCATAAATAAAACATAAAATTTCCACATTCCAATCACAAGATATCAATACAACACATTGATATAATAAAAATGCTTTCAAAACCATTTTCAATACCAAAATAAAAGAAAGTTAAAACTTTGTATTTATTTTTCATTAAAAAAATGATGGATTGTAGAGGAATCCGAAACTCAAATAATGGTCACGGCGGCAGAGAAGTCATTGTCGCCGCATAAGTATGGAAAGAAAAACATTCCCTTTTGTCGTTTAGCAAAACGCTTCGTATAAAAAATATTCCTTTTGAATAAACGTAAAAGTCAAAGCGGTTTATACACCGTATAAAAGAAAATTGTGTATAAAACCAAATATGCCTCAATGAAAGGAGATTGAGACGAATTCCTTAAAAAGATCATTTATAAAATAAAATAGATCTATTATGTGTATTCACTATAGGTACACATAAAGAACGTAAAAATAGAAAATAGGACATAATAATATCATGACATAATTTTAAAGTAGGAGATTAACCCAAAGAATGGAAGTTGGGTTAATAAATTCCCTTACCTTGTACTTTTCCTTGATTAGGGTAGGTTAACCTCCTGTATAATGGTGAAATAATTGTTATTAAATTATACAAGAATCATATACATTCATATGATATCATATATGATCTTTTAACATTGCTTTGTTAACAATATCTTAGATTTATCGTTGTTTCGGGTGTCAACTTACAAATTTTCTTTTATATGTTTTGTTACGTAAGTCATGTTTTTCATGGATAGGTTGTATCTTATTCATATACAGAATGATATCATGTCCTTAAACATTATTTTTAAATAATCAAATGATAATTATACTTGAATGGATACGACGGACAATGAATCTCATCGCATTCGTGGAGACGGTAGTCCGTACGTACGCACGAGCGACAATATCATTATTTTGATATTAAAATAATATATAATTGGATAGTATATCATATATACAGAATCATTATCATGTTATATTTATTATTTAAATGAATTACATATCATTTTTATACCCATATAAATAATAAAGAATTGAATAACAACTACACCACGACGTGGAGATGGTAAGTCGTACGTACGCACGTATGGTGACATGTCATTCAAATGATGGGTAGAATAATGAATATGGTTGTTCCATATTTATAATAACATCACAGTATATAGAATATACTGGAGTTATAATTTTATAATTGAAATAATGAACAAAGAGGGAGTGGAAGAAGAAAGAAACTTGAAAGAGGGTGATGAAAACGTTACCTCTTCTTCGGGTTCTTCCTTTTGGTTTGATCAAAAGGACTCTTTAGGATGGATTTATGACTAAAGTAAAGCTTCTAGGATGAAGGGAGAGGAGTTGGGAGAGTATTTGGGCAGAGGTTGGCCGAACCAAAAGGCTTGAAAGTGTGAATAAGGTGGTAGAGGTGGGGGCCTTTTATAAGAGGAGAGGAGGGGCTCTTTTGGAAAGATTGAAATGTTACATTATTACACAATGCTTTTCGGATTCTAAACGTCCCAAACTTATATAATTCGTGGCTAAGGTGATAAGGGTTCGAAATCTACCCATCCAATAGTCTTTGGACAAGTGTAAGCCTTGGATTTTACATTGTCTTTTTATTTTATTAAAATCGTTAAATAATGAGGTCATCGCTGCATCATAATGATGTCATAAATAATTTAATTTATTTAATGTCTAAAAATTATAAAACAAATACTATGATGTAGGAAATCGTTTTATATTTCTAATGAATATTTATAGTCAAAATTTGGACTTGTATAACCCCACTTAAAATCTGATTTAGTAAAACAACTCATGTTTGTGTCAATTTAATTTTAACATTAAATAAATATATATTAATGTCATTTTCCAACCAAAGTGGCTCCATGGGGTCCCCAAGTTTACCCATGGGTTGTCTTGGTCGGCCATGACTCATCCAATAGTATTAGGACAAGTGTCAAGCTCATCTCATATTATTAAAACATTATTTTTACCTTAAACTACACTAATTACCTCTAATCGCGATTAAGAACTTAAAAGTTACTATTCACCAAAAAATTATTTTAATCTCATTGAACCACATTTTACTTATTAATGACAACCATGTATGTTGGATTTTTGAAAATCAAATCACAGAAGTGGTAATATTTCATTTTAACGAAAAATCAGTTTTTAACAACCACTTAGTGGTTTCACTATTCATCAAAAATTGAAGTTTTTTAGAATAAGGCCAAAATTTCACCCTAAGCTATAATTGATATTCCGAATTCAAAAATGATGTCTATTTTACAAAATTCCAAACATATAAGTTGTATTAATTAATTTTATAATTAATTCCCTCTGTTACAACAAATAGCGTGTTTTTAAGAAACAATTTATATCAAAAGATTGGCAATTGTTTATGTCCAATTTCAATGTTAAATTAATTCTAATGACCACCATTGGATAAAATGGTAAAAATATATTCTAATTTTACTTTAAAACCACTAAATATTATAATTTATCACTATGAATTATTTTGATTAAAAAAGCTGTTTTTAAGTATATTTCACTATTCATAAAAATTTAGAAGTTCTCAGAAAAATACCAAAAATTCAACATAGGCTAATTTCAATATTCCGAATCCAAAAATGAAGTCCATTTTGATAAATAAAATTTATAAAATTTCAAAAAGTAGGTATTACTATTCACAACGGCTAGTTTAATTAGTTGTGGTGTGTGTTAGAGCTCGAGGTTGCGTACAACACACGCTATTGCATTATTCGAAGGGAAACGTACAGTGGAAGCTTGGGGTGTTACATTCTCCCCTCCTTCAAATAATTGCGTCCTCGCAATTTCTAGGGTATTACTGCATAAAAAGACTCGGGTGGTTCTTCATCATAAGTTCCTCGGGTTCCCACATTGCCTCTTCCATTTTATGATTTCTCCACAAAACCTTCACCAGACGAGTCGTCCGGTTTCTCAGCACCTACTCCCTCACATCAAGAATTCTGATGGGCTCTTCGCAATAAGATAGATCGGGTTCCAGTTCTAATTCCTCGTAGGTAAGTACATGTGTTGGGTCGTGCATGTATTTTCTCAATAGCGATATGTGGAAAACATCATGAACATTGGAGAGATTTGGCGGCATCGCCAAATGATAAGCTACAGCCCCAATACGATCTAGAATTTCGAAAGGTCTGATGTACCTGGGACTCAACTTACCCTTCTTACCAAAACGTATAACTCCCTTCCATGGAGATACCTTTAGGAAAACATGATCTCCCACCTGAAATTCCAAAACCTTTCTTCTGCTATCGGCATAGCTCTTCTGCCTACTTTGAGCTGCTTTGATGTGGTTTTGGATTACCTTCACCTTTTCCATTATTTCTTCCACCAGTTCTGGTCCCACAAGTTTTCTTTCACCAACGTCATCCCAACAGGTTGGTGTAAGACATCTCTTTACGTATAACGCTTCATAAGGTGCCATCTGAATTCTTGAATGGAAGCTATTGTTATAGGAAAATTCTACCAGTGGTAAATATTGATCCCACATACCCTGAAAGTCAAGAGAGCATGATCTCAACATGTCTTCTAAGGTTTGAATAGTCCATTCTGATTGTCCATCTGTTTGAGGGTGATAGGCAGTGCTCAAACGAAGTTCAGTATCCAAGGCCTTTTGAAGACTTTTCCAGAATCTTGAAGTAAAACGAGGATCACGATCAGAAACAATAGATATGGGTACTCCATGAAGTCTTAAAACTTCATTAATATATATTCTTGCTAGACGTTCAAGTGTTAGATCCTCCCGTATAGCCAAAAAATGTGCTGACTTAGTAAGTCGATCAACAATGACCCATATTGCATCATTCCTTCTAGGAGTCTTTGGTAGTCCCATGACAAAGTCCATCGTAATATTATCTCATTTCCACTCAGGTATGGGAAGAGGTTGCAATACTCCACCAGGATGTTGCCTTCCAGCTTTCACTTGTTGACAAACCATACACCTCGACACAAAATCAGCAATCTCCCTCTTCATATTGTCCCACCAAAAATGTTCCTTCAAATCTCTATACATTTTGGTGCTCCCAGGGTGTATAGAGAAGTTGGAACTATGAGCATCATCCAGCAATTCCCTTTTTAGATCAGGTATATCGGGAACACAAAGTCTCTTCCCAAATTTCAAAATTCCATCCTTATACACAAAGTCCCTCAATCTTCCATCATTCACATCTTTAATCTTCTTCTGAAATTCTTCATCATTGTTCTGAGAACTCTTAATCCTTTCTAGTAATGATGTTTTGGCAACCATTTGAAAAAGCATTGATATTTCACCTTCCCTAGTTATTCCCATGTCCATCTTCACTAGATCCAAGAAAATTGGATCCCTTTCAATTCTCATCACATTCAAAACTCCATGGTCTTTTCTACTCAAAGCATCTGCCACCTTGTTTGCCTTCCCCGGGTGGTAATGTATCGTGAAATCATAATCCTTGAGTAGTTCAAGTCATCGCCTTTGCCTCATGTTGAGTTCTTTTTGTGTGAAAATATACTTCAAACTCTTGTGATCAGTATAAATCTCACATTTTTCACCATAGAGGTAATGTCTCCATATATTTAAAGCAAAGATCATAGCTGATAACTCAAGATCATGAGTAGGATAGTTTTGCTCATGAATTTTTAGCTGTCGTGATGCATAGGCAATGACCTTATCATTCTGCATAAGGACACAACCAAGTCCTTTCTTCGATTCATCACTATAAATAACAAACCCATCATTCCTCGATGGTAGAGTCAATAGAGGGGAGTTGACTAATCTTCTGTTTAGTTCTTCAAAACATTCTTCACACACTTTTGTCCAGACAAATTTAATCCCTTTACGTGTGAGATTTGTCAATGGGTTAGCCAATCTGGAAAAAAATATGGACGAAGCGTCGATAATAACCTGCTAAACCAATAAAACTGCGTACCTCAGTTATACTTGTCAATGCAGGCCATTCTTGGATTGCCTTGGTTTTAGAAGGATCAACGGAAATTCCATCCTTAGAGACAATATGGCCAAGAAAAGAAATCTCCTGAAGCCAGAATTCACACTTGCTAAATTTCCCATATAATTCATGTCTTCTAAGAGTCTTCAGGATAATGCATAAGTGATTTTCATGATCTTCGTGGCTTTTGGAGTATACCAAGATATCATCAATAAATACCACTAAAAATTCATCAAGATATTCCTTGAAAACTCTATTCATTAGATCCATGAAAACAGAGGGTGCATTAGTCAATCCAAAAGGCATTACTGTAAACTCGTAATGCTCGTACCATGTTCGAAATGGTGTCTTTGGAACGTCTTCCTTCTTCACACACAACTGATGGTATCCAGACCGAAGGTAAATCTTTGAAAAGTATTGAGCTCCATGCAATTGGTCAAACAAATCATCAATGCGAGGTAGGGGATACTTGTTCTTTATTGTTATAGCATTGATCTCCCTATAGTCGATGCACAACCTCATAGATCCATCTTTCTTCTTAACAAAAAGAACAGGGGCTCCCCAAGGAGAAACACTAGGGCGAATAAATCCCTTATTACTCAATTCCTCTAGTTGTTTATTTAGTTCAACTAATTCCACAGTGGCCATTCTATAAGGGGTCTTTGATATGGGCCTTGATCCAGGAATTAAATCAATGGAAAACTCAACTTCTCGTTCTGGAGGATGTCCAGGTAAATCTTCCGGAAACACATCAACATATTCTCTCACAATAGGTACATCCTCTATTTGAATATTCCTTTCCTCACCCTCAGTAATTTCCTTCTCTTCCTCCCCAATAATTAAATTTAGTTGAGCTACTGGGGGTGGATCTAGATAAGAATTATGTGGCGACGATTCTGCTCTAAAGATAAGGTGTTCCTTATCATTATCATCGAGAATCGTAACCTCTTTCCTCTTACAATAAATTTTTGCATCATGGTCCGAAAGCCAATCCATACCGAGGATTATATCAAATTTAATCATGGGTATGACGATGAGATCAGCAGGTAAAGAACATTTAGGTGCTCTAATGGGAACTAATCGACAAAAATTTGTTGCAACAATACTTCCCTTAGGGGTTTTGACCGACAACTCCCTTGTTAAATCAAATTGGAAATATCTAATTTTCTTAGCAAACTGGGAAGATATGAAACAATGTGATGATCCAGAATCAAATAATGCATTTGATAAACTTGAGGAAACCATTAAATTACCTGCCACCACGTCTTTCAGAGCTTCCACCTCAGCAGTAGTGATAGCATAAGCCTGGCCCTGATCCCTTGGCCTCTTCTGAGGTAAGTTCCCCTGACGCTTCGGACATTCATTTGCATAATTTCCCTTCTCTCTACAATTATAGCATTCCACGTTGATAGTCGCTTTCTTTCCCTTGCATTCATGAGCTTGGTGGCCTTTTTCACCACACTTGTAACATACTCCTTTTCCTTTTAGACAGGCACCAGGGTGCTTCCTACCACAATTATCACAGGGTGGAAATTCATTTCTACCCATCTTCCCTGTTTCCTTATTTCTTTTCCCAGAGTTTTCAGCAGATCTCTTCTTATCTTGCTTTGATTTAAAGTCATAAGACTTAGAGAATTCCTTTTCCTTCTTGATAGCGCACGAGACAATACCTTCGTATGAAGAGAAGGTTTGTGATACTAAAGCTCAACGGAGAAATGGTTTTAACCCATCAAAGAAACGATCAGTCTTACTCCTTGGGTTACGTATGTAATCTGCAGCATACCTCGCTAACCTTGTAAAGTTAGCCTCATACTTTGCGACATTCTCATCCTCCTTCTGCCTCAGACTCAGAAATTGCCTTTCCATATCTGCTCGATGGCCTCGAGGAAAGTATTTTTTTAAGAACAGCTCTTTGAACTCCTTCCATTCCATGTTTGTTAATTCATCATCTTCCTTTGTGTTTTGAATTAGTGACCACCATTGATCGGCATCTCCAGTGAGGCGGTAAACTGCCATGACAAATTTCTCCCTTTCACTACTCCCCAAGGCATGGAATATTTTCTCTAAGGAATTTATCCATTTCTCAGCTACTATAGGATTTGTACTCCCATTTAAGGTTGGTGGTTGTTTCCTCATGAAACGGTCTAGCATTGATCCTCCACGTTGCGGATCAGGGTGCTCCATACGAATAAGGTTATTATTCATAACCTGCGTGAGTTGTCCCAGTACAGTGAGAAGCTGATCAGCACCAGTTGTATCACTAGCTCCACCATAATTATCTTGAGCAGGAGGGCAATCCCTACACGGAGTGCGTGCATTGATACGGTTTCCATTCCTTTCACTAGGCGCCATTTCTAAATAATGGCATAAACTGGATTAGCTCATGAATCAAAATACATAATTCCATACTTCTAAAACACTTAACATAAATTGAACTAATTATGGATATAATCCATAATTATAAAAAAATTTCTTTGAGGAAGTATATACTCGTAACCCTTCATAGTGGTTTGTAAAGAAAATGGGAATTATCCTAAGCATATCCCCCGGGAGTGTCGTAACCAAGAGTGCAGCAAGGCCCGTTGTCGTGCACCAGTTCCCGTTCGAGTCTAGCTCAAAGCGGTGTTTTCGGGTTTTACCCCTAGGTACATCTGTGCCAGAGCCGCCTCTACCTGCTCGTATCCAGACAGGGATGTATTGCTCGGAAAACTCACAAAATCTCTACAATACCAAAATTTTTAGGAATTTCTTCTATACTAATCCTCAAAGTTCATCTTAGGTCTACGTGATCTAATCAGAGTTTGTCTAAATCTATCTTCCAAGGTTTGTACTAAACTTCATCTGATACCAACTATAACGCCCCGACCCCAGCTACCCAGAGTCGGTGCATTACTTCGTAACATTGGCATGATCACAAAAGATCAAGTCTCAAAAAACCGATTAGTTTAGTAGCCTTGGAAACACTAGATACATTCATAAATGTTACATTACATCACAAAGTGAAAAACTATAATAACATAGTCTCCATAGTTCACACTTCTATCCTCTTCGGACTATCCCTGCAGGTCATTCATAAAATACTCCCTCACATCCTGGAAAATATTAAAACATTGAAAGGGGTGAGCTCAGATGTTCAGTAAGGATAACAATAAATCGAAAGCTTTCATAAATAAACATTAACATTTAAGGCATTGTATAACTAAAACAGAAGCCTTTTAAACATGAACTTTAGCATAATATGGAAAAAGTAAACTGAAATAATGCCATTTACTTACTCACATCGATATTCTACTAGTCGAATAATCACATGAAATATCAATAACCACTTTCATAATGAGGGAATGTATAATGCCAGACATTCTGAAACATTTTGTAAAGGCCTCAGCCAAGACGTCTAAAATGATTAAGGCCTCGGCCAAAACCATAAATCAAATTGGGAAAGGGCCTCAGCCAATTCCACGTCTAGTTGTCTCATGAGACCTACCGATGCATTGAGGAGCTATAGCGGGCTCCACTCGTCACTTATTAAGTCCAATACATTCCTCATATGAATAGGTTTAAACATATCATAAACCATAACATAATCGTATCACATAAAACATGCATAAAGGAAACATAAAATATCCACATTCCAATCACAAGATATCAATACAACACATTGATATAATAAAAATGCTTTTAAAACCATTTTCAATACCAAAATAAAAGAAAGTTAAAACTTTGTATTTATTTTTCATTAAAAAAATGATGGCTTGTAGAGGAAGCCGAAACTCAAATAATGGTCACGGCAGCGGAGAAGTAATTGTCGCCGCATAAGTACGGAAAGAAAAACATTCCCTTTTGTCGTTTAGCAAAACGCTTCGTATAAAAAAGATTCCTTTTGAATAAACGTAAAAGTCAAAGGGGTTTATACACCGTATAAAAGAAAATTGTGTATAAAACCAAATATGCCTCAATGAAAGGAGATTGAGACGAAGTCCTTAAAAAGATCATTTATAAAATAAAATAGATCTATTATGTGTATTCACTATAGGTACACATAAAGAACGTAAAAATACAAAATAGGACATAATAATATCATGAAATAATTTTAAAGTAGGATATTAACCCAAAGAATGGAAGTTGGGTTAAGAAATTCTCTTACCTTTTACTTTTCCTTGGTTGGGGTAGGTTAACCTCCTGTATAATGGTGAAATAATTTTTATTAAATTATAAAAGAATCATATACATTTATATGATATCATATGTGATCTTTTAACATTGCTTTGTTAACAATATCTTAGATTTATCATTGTTTCGGGTGTCAACTTACTCATTTTCTTTTATATGTCTTGTTACGTAAGTCATGTTTTTCAGGGATAGGTTGTATCTTATTCATATCCAGAATGATATCATGTCCTTAAACATTATTTTTAAATCATCAAATGATAATTATACTTGAATGGATACGACGGAGAATGAATCTGATCGCGTTCGTGGAGACGGTAGTCCGTACGTATGCACGAGCGACAATATCATTATTTTGATATTAAAATAATATATAATTGGATATTATATCATATATACAGAATCATTATCATGTTATATTTATTATTTAAATGAATTACATATCATTTTTATACCCATATAAATAATAAAAAATTGAATAACAATTACACCACGACGTGGAGACGGTAAGCCGTACGTACGCACGTATGGTGACATGTCATTCAAATGATGGGTAGAATACTGAATATGGTTGTTCCATATTTATACTAACATCACAGTATATAGAATATACTGGAGTTATAATTTTAGAATTAAAATAATGAACAAAGAGGGAGTGGAAGAAGAAAGAAACTTGAAAGAGGGTGATGAAAACGTTACCTCTTCTTCGGGTTCTTCCTTTTGGTTTGATCAAAAAGACTCTTTAGGATGGATTTCTGACTAACGTAAAGCTTCTAGGATGAAGGGAGAGGAGTTGGGAGAGTATTTGGGCAGAGGTTGGCCTAACCAAAAGTCTTGAAAGTGTGAATAAGGTGGTAGAGGTGGGGGCCTTTTATAAGAGGAGAGGAGGGGCTCTTTTGGAAAGATTGAAATGTTACATTATTACACAATGATTTTAGGATTATAAAGGTCCCACACTTATATAATTCGTGGCTAAGGTGATAGGGTTCGAAATCTACCCATCCAATAGTCTTTGGACAAGTGTAAGCCTTGGATTTTACATTATCTTTTTATTTTATTAAAATCGTTAAATAATGAGGTCATCACTGCATCATAATGATGTCATAAATAATTTAATTTATTTAATGTCTAAAAATTATAAAAAAAATACTATGATGTATGAAATATTTTTAGCTTTCTAATGAATATTTATAGTCAAAATTTGGACTTGTATAACCCCACTTAAAATCTGTTTTAGTAAAATAACTCATGTTTGTGTCAATTTAATTTTAACATTAAATAAATATATATTAATGTCATTTTCCAACCAAAGTGGATCCATGGGGTCCCCAAGTTGACCCATGGGTTTTATTGGTCGGCCATGACTCATCCAATAGGAGTAGGACAAGTTTCAAGCTCATCTCATATTATTAAAACATTATTTTTACCTTAAACTACACTAATTACCTCTAATCGCGATTAAGAACTTAAAAGTTACTATTCACCAAAAAATTATTTTAATCTCATTGAACCACATTTTAATTATTAATGACAACCATGTATGTCGGATTTTTGAAAATCAAATCACAGAAGTGGTAATATTTCATTTTAACGAAAAATCAGTTTTTAACAACCACTTAGTGGTTTCACTATTCATCAAAAATTGAAGTTTTTCAGAATAAGGCCAAAATTTCACCCTAAGCTATAATTGATATTCCGAATTAAAAAATGATTTCTATTTTACAAAATTCCAAACATATAAGTTTTATTAATTAATGTTATAATTAATTCCCGCTGTTACAACAAATAGCGTGTTTTTAAGAAACAATTTATATCAAAAGATTGGCAATTGTTTATGTCCAATTTCAATGTTAAATTAATTCTAATGACCACCATTGGATAAAATGGTAAAAATATATTATAATTATACTTTAAAACCACTAAATATTATAATTTATCACTATAAATTATTTTGATTAAAAAAGCTGCTTTTAAGTATTTTTCACTATTCATAAAAATTTAGAAGTTCTCAGAAAAATACCAAAAATTCAAAATAGGATAATTTCAATATTCCGAATCCAAAAATGAAGTCCATTTTGATAAATAAAATTTATAAAATTTCAAAAAGTAGGTATTACTATTCACAACGGCTAGTTTAATTAGTTGTGGTGTGTGTTAGAGCTCGAGGTTGCGTACAACACACGCTATTGCATTATTCGAAGGGAAACGTACAGTGGAAGCTTGGGGTGTTACACACAGCCTAAAAGGAAACCATACCCTTAATGTGTGGACACCAAACCTCTTCCACTTAACTGTAATAAACCTACCATTATAACCTAAAATTTAATAGGAGATCTAAAGAATAAACTTTAACAATTATGTCCTAGTGTGGCCCCATGATGGGCCCACTCAACTAGAAATTAGTGGAAAAACTCAGATGATTCAAAAAAACTCTTGTGGAACTAGCCTATTTCTAGTATAGTAGTTTTTATATTGGATAAATCATGTGATGGTAAGAACTTTTATGTCAATTACTTTACCAATTTAGCACCACGCTTAAAAAAATAATGGATTTTGACCTTTGAAATTGCAAGCATTGTGAAAATGGGAGGGTCTCTCATATCATCGCTAGATTTAAAGTCCTAATATACACACTCAACATCCATCTCCTATAGAAGAAATTTTTATAGCTCAATTTAGAGAATATTCATGATGTGATATAGACACTATCGATATCATTGAAATATCTTGGTGGTTTATAGAAGTTTCTATACATACTTCAATATTTAGAGCATGTCATTCGGTGAACAATGGATAACTCGCATCCTATGCCTACTTCTTAGAGATGAAGTATTGGTAAAGTGTAAACTACTAAAATTTTACTCAATCCATTAAAAATACTATTGTGTCACCTTGGAAAGCTATATATCACTTAGAACCTCCCACAGAGTGACTAAAGCAGCAAACCTGCCTCCATACGATGTAAAAGAAAGACCAAGGTCACCCGTTTATGAGTACAAAAGAAAAAAGTCATTCATTCCAAAAATAAAAGGTTCTAGGATACATCATTTATATCATATAGAAAAATATACTTAATATTTTAGAGTTCCAAAAACATGATCAATCTATCCTCAATGATCTTTCAAACTATTTCCCTTTTCAATATATGTTGGTCCACATGATCAAAAACTTCTTCTTGTTCAAGGAAATTCTCTATAATATGGTCAACTCATGATAAGAAAAAATTTGTAAACCTTAAACACAAAGGTATTATGTCTAATTTATAAATCAATAGAAGGAATATGGATAGATAGAAAGTAAATACAGGTGTGAAAAAAATTCAATAACTGAATCTCCTAGAAGACATTCAATCAGGCTCATACCATCCTCAAAGAACAACTCATTCAATGGGTTGACACCATAGATCATGCTTCATCAAATCAATGGATATTACAAATAACTAGTATAAATAGAAAAAAAAAGTAGGAAGAGGAAGTGTAACTGATTACAATACCAATCTTGAATCTCATAGAATTTCATCCCCTATCATTCTGATCATTGGAATCTCAACGAAAAATAGAGACTTAATAATATGAAGAATTAATTTTTGAATATATTATTCTCATTCACCTATAAGATACCTTCTTTGATGATGAATATGCATATGGACCTGAGTTTCCTGAGCATAATCGATGATCTAGTGGAAAATGTTGCATCAAACAAGGTAATAGGGGAAGATATAA
Organism: Viscum album; assembly: GCA_963277665.1. Taxonomy (NCBI): domain Eukaryota; kingdom Viridiplantae; phylum Streptophyta; class Magnoliopsida; order Santalales; family Viscaceae; genus Viscum; species Viscum album. Next base: position 902,119,745 of record OY728138.1, read on the forward strand.
CCATGATCGAGCTCACTATTCTAGACATATCCCTTAAAAATCCATATAAATGAATGAATCATAAGGGAAATAATGTTAGTAATCCCAACAGAAGTAAAGAGATGACCCAAAATCCTCAAATGGTTCATCCAAATCCAATTTCCTTAGAAGATTTGTTAGTAGGGGTATAATTGTCTAATCAACACAGATATGTGGAAAGACCATATTTAATCAAACTACCTTCCATAACCATTCCCAAAAATTATTCCCAATAAATAGATCTATATACTTCAATTTCCTTAGCCCCAAATCCCTAGGATAAAGAATAGGTACTTAATTAGAAGTGTTGATAGCTGGTATAGATGTATGACAGCATGTAATAGTTGGTTATTTTACTATCCAAAATTTAAATCTAGGATTACAATAACCTCTCGAAGGATCTTATGAAAGAACTTATAGAGTCTCTTCAGATCCCCCTAGTTGTTTATTATAGTGGTTGTCATGGATGAGGTATATTTTTCAGAGTCATCTCCTACAGAATTCCATATGGTCATCTCATTTACATAGCAGGATTCGGTGGCTTCCATCCAAAGGAACATCAAAACCCTAAACATCTCATGTAACCCATAAAATGTTAATATATAGTTATCCCTGATTAAAAATTTCCCTAAGATTAATCGAATCCTGGTCTATACACTCGTAAACATGGGTTATGGTGAAGATGACTTGTCTCCCTCAAAGATAGCCATTCATGGGTATGATAAATGTTCAAAAAATCCCCTTGGAAGGATCAAAATCAAATACCATATTATAGATCTAGTTTCAAACTCTGATTTCCAAGTAATATAGTAAGATTCAGGATTAAATGTTTTTCTAGAAATACCCTAGATTCATACCCATGACTTGGTTCCATGACCATACCATTAGTGAACAAAGTACCCAATCAATGGGATGGTTAAATAACTATGTAGTGATGGTGAACTCTTTGAATACATTGAATCCTAATAAGCCAAAGAAGAAATATTTAAAGGAGAATGGAACAAGTTTATGAAAAAAGGTGATACACAAGACACTACTACCAATGGTTGGAGAACTACTTAAGTAAAACCGTATTAATTACATAGTGATGAGTAGGTATTTCCAATAAATCTGATGGATACCATAATTTAGGGATCATCCATAATTTAAAGTCCCCATTGAACCAGTTTACGAGTCATATTTTTATAAGTTGAGTTAAGTCCATCAGAAGTTAATTGGATTATATGCTGGGATATGTTTCTGACGCTTTCATCGGGGCATGTGCATCCAACTATTCATGGAAAATGAAGATGTGATGATTGTTGCCTTGAATTCCCGCTTTCCAATGGCGGGATACATCCATCGCTTATTTTGGGACGTTTTCTCCTTGATCGAAATGGGATGATGGGATTTCAATTCTTCCTTCTGGGGATTCCTCATCAAAACTCATCACCTAGTCTGGTTCTCCCTTATAGATATGAGATGTTGTTCGTGAAACTCTTCCCAATTCCATATCTCCATGGACACAAGTTAATTACACTGCTTCTGTCAGGAAATTCCAAGGGGTCTAGTCAGGGCAGTAACCTTCAGTCAGGGGAGTAGTCACGTTGGACATCACTGGCGTGTTTGGATGCTGGAACACCGATGTGTCTGGGTTTCTTCCCCTTATTATAGGGATTCTCAAGGGCGTAGAAGCATGAGACATCCCATGTCAAATGAAGGGAATTATATTCCATAGGAATGTATCTGAGGACTTCCTAAGCTTCCCATGTTTAACACAGGGTATGTCGCAGGTTTAATGTCTAGTGGAGATGGATCAGACAGATCAGAACACAGACTAGGGTGGATCAGGTGAGAGAAACCCCCTAAGGGAACACCGATGTTGGGGCTAACACCTGGTTACCTACCTGATTTTTGTTAAAGGGAATGGGGAATGAGGTGGCATGATCCCACCGGGATGTGCCGGCCCGGGTAAGAACCAGAATGGATGACGGATGGTTAAGTGAAGTGGGTGGAGAATGAGATAGAGTCGACTCGAGGATGATGGTGACCTTGGGCTTGTGTCTCGAACAGACCTCCTATGTATCCCTATGGAAGGGAAGTCCTCGTAGTTCACCTGGTAATGGCTTATCATTGATTGGGGACATCAACGACTTACTGCCAAATGGGGTTGACAAGGGTTTACTATTTATCATGGGTAACAACAGCCTACAACTGGACAGGGTCACAACGTCTTACCGCTGGATGGGGTCACAGCGGCTTACTGCTGGATTGGGTCACAACAGCTTACCGATGGATGGGGTTACTACGGCTTATCATTGGATGGGGTTACAATGGCTTACCACTAGATGGGGTCACAAAGGCTTTCTACTGGATGGGGTTCAAACGTCTTACCGCTGGATGGTGGACGCAGTTTAACATCATGCAGGATGAAAAGTGGGCATGTAGTTTAATGTAATGTGGGACGAAGGTGGTCCAACGTGAAGGGGGGCAGGAAGCAATGCTTGTTGGGATTGAACCTCAGGGATGCTTTCCTACGTACCTTGCCTTGGAAAAGTTAAAAATTCACGTAGTTTGGAAGGGTGTGTGGGGCTTACAGTCTATGCCTCCCAGATAGGATTTCATGGTCGATGCTTACCCAAATCCCACGTGATTCGTGCTCGGTTTGAGAAACAAGAGCCAGCAAAGGCATGATGATCACGTTGTGTAAGGTGCGTCCATGGGAAGTGAAGTGGGGCTTTACATGTGGTTAGTATCCCAAAGAGTAAACAGGGGCTTACTCATGGTTAGTAGCCCAAGGGTGATAAAAATTGGGACTTACTCCAAGATGGAGGCCTGAGTGGTCACAAATCCCCAAGGGAGAGTGATTTGGCACCCAAGAAGAGAGGAGGAGCAGGGATGCTACCTCCTACAAGAAAAGCTAGGGGCTTACACCAGGGTGGTTTCCCTTTCCCCATAGATAGACGCTGCTCTGATTAAGAGGATCTCATTCCATGTGAGGAATGATTTCACTCTCATGGAGACCAGTGGGCATAGAGAATGTCTGAGACAGGGCACCCCGCGTGCAAGGCATGGGGAGAGGTCACAGTTTAACTTCTTTTGTTGAGGGTGAAGGTGATTGTCATTTTAACATCCTACAGCTTGGATGAGGTTTGTGTACTCTGCACCCATATGACTTATATAACCGATACCCACCAGCCCTTGAGGGAAGGAAGGAATCAGAAATGTCATGGAAGGTGGTGTTATGGAGCGATCCATTGGGGGTCCACATCAGTGTGGCTATGAGAAGAAGCAATAGCCGTTAGCATGCCTTTCTGAAGAAGCATGAGGCGAAGCAATGTAATGGAAGGCACTTACCAAGGGACTCTGAAGTTACTTCATGCAAGCCTAGAGGGTTGTATTAAATAAGGGTGTGTGTTATAGATATCTTGGTAGTAAGAGGTGCCCAAAGATGGTGTCTGGAAAAGGCACATCAAACATGTGCGAAAAAGTATGCACAAGGAGTGAGGCTCGCACGCAAATGGAGTAGTTGTTCGAAAAAGGCCGGGGTGGGTGGTCCCGTAGGTTTGCATGAAATTGGAGAGGTTTGCATGAAATTTTCTCGAAATAGGAATAGTTTCATAGAAGTGACCCAGTGAGCACGCAATTGGAGAGGTGTGCACGCAAAGAGGAACTGAGGTTTTGCGCGTAGACTAAAGGGATTGTGTGTAAGGTTGGGCGCGCAAGTTTGAGTGGTTGCGGGAAAGAACCGGTCAACCTTTTGCACACAAAGGGGGATGAATTTCAAGCACCGTAAATGGATTGTGTGTTGTGTTCGTGACTAAATGGATTTGGGCGAGGGTTAAACCCAAGTGTTACTGCATGAAGGCGGACCCCAGGGAGACCTGTCGCGAAAAATAACGTACCTGAAATCAATCTTTTTGGCATGAGAGATGGGAATTTAGTGCATAGGAGAAGGTTCAGTTTCATCATCTGTCAGAAGTAGAAGGGGATTCCTTCTATTTAATAGGTGCTCGGGGTCGTTGGGTCCTGGTGGAGGTCAACCCATGTGAAATATTGTGCGCCCGGGTCGATGGTGCATAAGATTCAGCGCCCGGGGTCGGCGGTGCGCAAGATTTAGTGCATGTGGTTGGGGCGCATATTTTTTTGCGCCCGGCGTCGGAAGCATGTAATTTTTCACACCAGTGCGTCAAACACCCTCGGATCCAGCAGTTTTCCACGTGTGTGAAATTTTTTTATTGTGCATGCCTTGATTTTTTTGTGTGGCACTTCCGATCCTCTCGGAATTGATCGTGGGGTCGAACTCCATATTCACTTTATCCGAAAAATTCCCGCTTTATGATAGGATCATTTTTCGATGTCTACAAATGACCCCACTCAGAATTGGACCAGCGAAGAGATGCAAAGGTCGGATTCTGAGGGAAACGCCGAAATGCAGATCCTCCTGGGGTCAGTGCGCGCAAAAAACTACCTCGGCACGTAAAACCATGCATCGGCATGTAATGCATTATTTGTGTGCCCCAAAACCCCGCTCCACACCTATAAAAACCCTCACGAGACCCTATGTCTGGACAGATTTTTATCGCATGATATGTTCAGAGCTGTCGCACGTGAAAATCCTTTCTTGCCTTGCATGAAAAATATTTCTGTTGCGCATAAGTCTCCAAATCCAGTCGTTGTTTTATGCACAAGATCGGGGTTTTCACCCTGTTTCCTATGTTTTTCACGCCGCATCCTGATTTTTCTCTCCGCCTTCTGATTTTTTGCACTGTAGCAGCCTTTTCACACTGACTCCTTTGGATCTTTCTAGAAGAATATGTCTGCTAATCAGACTGACGCTGAGAGAGAAGTTGGGTTCATCTCTCGAAGGGCTTAGATGGTTGCCAACATTGAGGTTTATTGAACCCGAAATATTGTTTCTAGAAATCAATCTCTCTTCAACATATTGACCCCAGCTCATAAGGAGTATGTGCTATCTAAAAACTTACGGATACGGGACTTTGGTATTTTAGAGGAGGTACCCATGCCAAGATTCGAATTTGACACGCCGCGGTCATGATGACCCGTGAGGATGAACTCCCTTAGTATAATATCACTAATAATAGTCATCCTACTATAGAAACTAGACATATGGATGTTTATGTCCTGAACCCCAGTACCAGGACCATTTTGGGAAGTGACCCAGTCGCGAAGGATTCTCTGGCCCATTACGCAAGTACTTTCCGATAGAGTGTTTTTTATGAGACTAAGGGCTGGCTGCAGGATTGGGACCTGAGGTATGGAGGCAACTTCACATGTGAGTGGTCCTAGGAATTTTTGGTATTCAAAACGTGTTGCCAATTTTGGGTAGAGCTATAAAATATTGTGTTGTTCGAGGCTGTGTGGATGTCGTAGTTCCACTTCTACTGCCAGCCTGAACTCGGGCCAGAGTTGTTTACCCCATGGTCCCCTGAAACCAACACCTTCCATATAAACTATGGGGAGGTTTGTATCAGCCTTTGGGAAATTCATTGCATCGGGGAATCCCTTTGGATGGGCATCAATATGAAGAATTCCTCCCGATGGGAAATATCTTGGGAGACGGATCACGGACACCCGTCTAGACATGGCATCTGCTGGAACTGGCCAAGAAGAGGATAGCAGTCAAGGACTTTAAGGACATCGCATACTAAAATTGGTTCAGTCTGTTTCTACAGAAAGACCCAGATTTCAATATGTCAAGGTGAGGAAGACGGTGTCCGATCGAGACATAGAGGAGCAAAATTGGCTTGTACTAGACGATCTTCGAGGTGGGGGAATGTCAATCTTCTGGCTTCAGTGTGAATGAAATTCGGGATTCGAATTTCTGGTAATCCAAATTTTTGGCCACCTTCATGAGTGGGTGGCTCCTACTAGTGAGGGATACGAGGATGGGATTTCTTCCAACGACATTAGTGATGGCTGGTATTATGTCTACTAATCAGAGGTTCAAAATAGGAATCCCTGTGTTGGACCGCTTGTACGGAATTCTGGAGCGCAGTTTGAGAGGGGGGTCACCGAGGAGAATCTTTGGTCCTTTCAATATCCTTGATGTCTAGATTGAAGTGGGTATACCTTTCCAAACACCATTCGTTCCCTGGGAAACGTTCTGCGGCCTTCCTTGTTGAATATTATTGGGGTCATGCCGATGAAGCTCAATGAAGAGGGGGTAAGGATCAAGAACAAAAATCACAAAAAATTTACCTTTAGTCTGTTTCCTACCCCAACTGGTCAAATGATAGACAATGGGAAAGGATCTCTAGAGAAAAGGGAATACTTTTAGAGCATCAGAGGTGGGGTTCTTGTGGCCCGGGTTGACGGGAATATTTTTTGTGAGCCCTACACACCATCAAGATTTTCCAGGAAGTTTGGGTGCCTCCATCGGATTCCAAAACAGTGTATACAAGGTTCTGGGAGGAAATTCACCCATGTGTTCTTCTCCAAATGTGGTTGATGTTTACATCTTTCAGCTCTGGCGATGTTACTAATTTTCCCCCCACCAGAGTGAATGCTGGACTATCAATAAAATAGGTCAAAAATCGGGTTGCGGCATACCCTGAAGGGATTCTACAGAGGTGAGTCTAATAGCTTAAAGTGGCCAGTGTAGAACCTGGGAAGCAGAAGAGTAGACACAGAACCATTGGGGAGGAGAGGTCTGGGGTAAGTCAGGAAACTGGGCCAGGGCGCACTACAGCAACATGAACGTCGCAGGGTGTGGTTGTGCCTTTGACCTCTAGAAGAAGAGGGGCTCGTGAACAGTCTCTTAGAGAAATTAGAGAGCTTCCTGGGAAGCAGATAAGGTACATACTTCATCATTATGATGATGCAATCTTCCCCACAATGTGGTCAGCCTGGTTGACCCTATTGCAGTCGATTGGCACTGAAGTTCTATGGAAAAAGATAGTACGAGATAAAATCCAACTACCAGTGGTCGGACTCATTAGGATTGAGGACAGGGTAAACTTTCATATTCGTCATGTATACTTGATGGCCATGGATGCATATGCATGCCAGTGGGGTCGGCGTGAGGAACCACCTCTTCTGGTGAAGGTAATGCTCGACCAATAAAATGATCAAGAAAAGATTCCATCTGAGGATGATGATAGTGACGAATAGCTAGAGGGCAGTGAATCAGAAGAGGAGGCAAGAGAAGGAGAGGGTGAAGGAGAAGTAGAAGAAATGGGGAAAGCTACTGAGGATTTTGAAGGTATAGGGTCTCAAGGGATGGCCCACCAAGGGATTATTTAGGAGAGTGGTGAGACTGTTGGCTCTCATGCTGACATAACTGAGCTACTTGAGGTATGCCTCTCTCAACTTGTATACTGCTACCCTGGGATGTCATGTGCGATTTCACTTGGCTATTTTTTCATAATCCTCAACCATATTTCTTTAGCCTGTTCAGGTGCATATTGGTGTCGACCAAGAATATTGTTTCCCTCAGAATTTGGGGACGACCTCCTTGATGGGAGGTTCAAATTTGAGAACTTGGACTGGTGATTACTCTTGAGGAGGAGGCCAAGGTTAATGAGGATTTGGGGCTTACTCCTGAGGAGGATGCTCATATTAGGGTTCTCTCGTCATTAAAAGATGAGGTTGAATGAATGTAATCTCTAACCTTAGTGACAAGATGTGTAAATCACTAGGTTTTGAGAAATGTTTCACGGAATTCCTTTCAAATAAGGAAGTCAATCAAGAAGACATGCCATAAATGGCTTAGAAGAGTGTCTTGAAGACTGAATTTTGAAAAGGAGAGGTGGAATGGCATAAGAGGGATGAAATAGATAAGAATAGAACCCAAAAAGGTAAGGGCACGCAAGTCCTAAGAGTCACACAAGTACTGCGTGGGCGTGCAAGTCTGGTCGCATAGGTATACCTGCGCGGCACATGGGTACTTGCGCGATTGTTAACCGGCAGGGTATACTTGAGAGATCCTTTGATCAATGCCTTTAGAATCCTTTTGAAGTTATTCCAGAAGGAAGGCGCGCAAGTTCTATTGAAGGAGTAAGGCGGCGCGCAAGTGTGTCCATTTCCCTTAAGGGCTGGCCACTCAGGCGCGCAAGTGTCGATAACTTTCAACACTTAGGCATTCCTCGTCCTCTTTAGATCTTCTGTTATAGGTAATAAATTACCTTAGAAGAGTTTTAGAAGCTTTGAGAAGAGACTTGGGCGCCAGGAGATCAAATCTGAGTTTCTGGAAAAAATTCATCCCCTGAATGGGGGGGGGCCACAGGGTCTATTTATAGGCTGGATAAGACCCCGAAAGTTATCACTTAGGTCGCGCAGGTCACTTGTGTGACTATTAGGCAGCGCGCAAGTATACTTGTGCGACCATGAGGGAACTTGCGCGACCTATGGGCAATGTTCTCCTTGTTCATCCCTTTGTCGATTTTTTGATGTTTCTTCAAAGGATGAATCAATTTGTGCTAAGTCATTTCCCTTTCCATTCTTTTAGACAATGTGATGAAAAGGAGCATCAACAAAAGTCCCCCTTAGAGTCGGATCCAAATGAAATGCAGATTTGACTCTGAGGAAAAGAAGAAAACCAATGGAAAGGTGGCGCACAAGTTTTCAGGGCACAACACTGGGCGCGCAGGTTCTTGCCACACAGGGCTGGAGCGTGCTGGATGGAGCACGCTGGGTGGAGGCGCGCAGGTGAGCCTCCTGGCCTATAAATACGTGGTCCTTTTCCGCGCATCGCATCTGATTCCGGATTCTCAATCTCTCGCCGCGCAAGTTTCTCATTTTCCATTGTTTCTTTGTTTTTTGCAATGTTTTCAAGGTAATAGGACTTGCGCGGTGATACTTGCTTTCCAAAAACTTGCGCGACGGAATGACACATGCGCTACACATCCATATTTTCACGCCTTAATTCCTTATCCATTTTTTCTGAAATTTCTTCACAAATTTTATGAAAAATAAACTTACTTAAAAGTTTATTTTTTTCAACTTTCATGCAGAATCAATGGCTCTTAGACCCAGAATAGTTGATGAACTGGCTAGCGAGCGGATTGATGATATGATGAACATCATTGGCCATGATTATTATACTATCAAAGATATCACTCTTTCGGATTTGGCTAAGTATCTGAAGAAATAACATCTCGACTTTCCTCAAAGCAGTTATCTATCTTTGTATGGCTATGGTCATCTGTGAGAAGTCACTATTCCAGAAGCAAAGAATTGTCTTCCATTTTCGTGGTTTCAGAATTACACCAACTTTTCTTAAGTGAATATCTCAGGTGGAGGAGTATTTCTAAATGTTGGAATAGTGGAGAAGGCCTATATGATGCATCATAGCCCTTGTACACCAGATCTGAAAGATCATACACTTGACATGCAACCACATTTTCATCCTTCAATCTTCCGAAACGCTCAGATGGATCAATCCAAAGGATGGAAGAAAAGTTGGGACTTCTGTCCTGGGGGAGGCGTGAAGCCAACTTGGATGTGGGTATACTAGGTCCGACAAACCTGTGCAGAGTTTGTCAAGGATCTGAAGGGAGATGCAATATACGAAGCTATCTGGGTTGGGCAAACATATGTTTACATACATGATAACTTCGTGCCGAAGATACTCAGCCACTGGAGCCCAGCAACTAATTCTTTCCATCCGACTCATGGATAAGTAGGTATCAGTCTTTGGGATGTCCACAAGATCTCAGGGGCTCCAATTTTGGGTGATATATATGATGAATTCATTCCTCCCAAGGTGACTTGGAATGATTCAGAGAAGACTCCTGCTTTAACTTGGGAATTATTTAAGATCTTCCACAGGCTCAAGAGTTCAGAGACCTCATTAACTCATTCTAGAAAGTATATTTATCCAGAGGATTGGGTGAATATATTTCTTTTTGAAAAGAAATAGAATGATCCAAAGGAGAAGGAGCCGAAGGAGAAAGGATCCAAGAAAAAGAAATCCCGGGATAAGAGGCCCAAACGTCCTACCACCTGCCCAAAACCTGAGAAGAGGGGTACTCCTGGCACATTCTGGCCAACTCTAGAAGAAGGAGAGTTCGAAAAGTGGGGATATGAGGTGAATCAAAGGATCCCAAAGAAGACTCGTCTAGCGGGCTTCTTGGCAATGTGGCTCAGCTTGTATCTCTTTCCAGTCAGGTATTTGAATGGAGGCGTCAGGATTGGGACCTTCGTCATTGTGGAAAAGTTGGATGAGGGAAAATGGTTGGGTTGGCTACCCCCATTTTAGAAAAGATTCACAGGAGTTTACTTCATGTCTACATGGGTAAATCCCCATTACAAATAGTGGGGCCTTTCCAAGTTTTATGGGGGTGGATCTCCACTCACTTCAGGACATATAATGTACAGAATGGATTACAAATCCCTAGAAGTTCTTTTAAGCCATCAGTGCAAGAATTCTCTAGAGTTTCTCCATTAGATGTTAATGCCTATGACATGAAAGTGAGGCTGAGCATGTTTAAGGAATTCAACTTCTTTCCTTATTGAAATCCGCCAACCGGGCGGTTTGTTGATGATGGAAAGCCCGCTTGGATTTGAGGGCATACATGCTAGCTTGTAGGGATGGTGTGCTAGTTGCCAGGATTGACGGAGAAATTATATGTGAGGCATATGCTCCATATATATTTTCACATCAATTAAAATGTCTGCAATAGATTGTTGTATCTCCTCCAGTACATGTAAGGTTAGAGCAACATCCGATGGTTGCTCAGCAACTATGGCTGCTGACGTCAAGGGAGAAGACTGGGGAGGTATTTGATCTACCAGTTGAAAAAGTGGCACATAACTTGACTACATATTATGCCGAACACTGGATAGAATCATACCCTAAAGGGATATTGAATCACCCAGTTTATCAGGTGGGGAAAAGGAAGAGGACTATAGAGAAAGAAAACCTTCCTCATGAAGGTGATGCTTCCCCACCTGAAGTTGATTTGACAGACTCCTCCTCTAGAACTGATTCACTGGATTCTCATGATGGGGATGATGAGGCACAACCAGCGGAAAAACGGTTTCGTGCCTGATATAATCCTCCGGCCAGAATTAAAATACCCACTCCATCAACTCCTGGTGAGTTACTTCATTGTGGTAATTCAATCACTACTACTTTATAAAGCAATAAGTCTTATTTTCTTATTCTCTATCTGTGTTTGAAGGAGTTGGGAAGAAATTGAAATCAAAGATTATAGGACCTTCCTCGCAGCCTTCATATCTAATACTAGAGGTTGTCTAGTTATGGTAGAGTTTATACTGTGATACTGAGACCACCTGGCTGGATTTGTGTGAGGGCCTGCAACTTCCTGGAATAGGGAATCTTCTGGCTTCTACAAATCTCCAATACGAGGATAACCCCAATGAAGTGCGGGCTTATATCAGAGAGCTATAAATGCTCATATACACCACTAATGAGTCCGTTCCTGTCATCAGGTGGGTGAAGGAAATGATTGATCGTGGCGCCACTGAGGGGGTTGGTGGTTCAGGAGATGAGGAGTGGCATGGGTTTGTGGCTCCTGAAGATGTAAGTTTTCTTTCCCTATTTTCATTTAACTTGATTCCAATAAAATCTTTTTTACTTAAGGATGTTATTTTCTTCATCTTGCAGCTTTCAAATAAAGGAACTGAGGTTCCTTCGCCACAGTATATCCCTGGTGGTACTACCATCGGGGCTGCGGCTGATTCTCCTCTTGAACCAGGCAAGATATCTCTAGGCCAGCAGGCCATGAATGGGGCGTTGGACATAGCCTTCCATTCGCCAATCGAAGTGCCAATAATGGAGACTACCGACACTCCCAAAAAAACAAAGAAGCAAAGGCAACGAAGGAGGAATTCCACAGCTAAATGCTTCATTAGCAGCCACTACTGGAAATTGGAGTTTTCCCAACAGTTGTTTACCAACGGTTCAAAGAAACTGTTGGTATATTCTGTCTTTCCCAACGGTTTATATAAACCGTTGGGAAATACCTTTTAGAAGAGACTTTTCCCAACGGTTTTATGAAACTGTTGGGAAAAGTGGAGAAAATTCAGTCTTTCCCAACAGTTTCATAAAACGGTTGGGAAAAGGTGGGAAATACTTATTTTTTCCAACGGTTTTTATGAACCATTGGGAAAAAACCCCAAATACCCCAATGATAGTAGCGGCCTCCCCATGATTCAAAAGCGGATCTAGAGCCTTTCACTCGTCTCCAGAAGCACTCCAGAAGCGATTCCTTGGCAGAATCACTTCCCAATCCCCACATCTTCCATCGGATCACCAGCCACCAGGTTAGACTCCTATATTTTAGTTCCACCTGTTATAAAGAATATACTTCTATGAATGATTTCCTAATTCCAAAATTTTAGGGTTTTTGTAAAAATTTATGATTGTTCCACGAATTGTTTTTTCAAATCCCTATATCGGTGTATGTCCAATTAATGTTTTCATTACACATTTACATTTATAAGGGCACAGTGTCTCTTTATTGTGTTCTAATTTTGAAGATTCATAGTTTTTTTAATCTTGTTCAAATATTATAGGTTCATGTATAGGAACTAATAAGAAATTGTTTGTAATATTTATTGATATTATTTCATGAAAATCACTTCTTTCATTAAGATCATTCCAAACATGAAGATCTGGTTCATCTTAATTTTTGTACACTATGTGTATTACATGACAGGTATGTATGTAAGAAATTGAATGATGTAAACTCATCCTCACATGATTTCTTACCTTAGATAGTGTCCAACATATGGAATATGAGATTTTGAATTCATCAGTTGACCAGGATCATATATTCCATTTCCCCCAAGATGACTGTACTAATATAACTTTAGGGTCAACTAAATATGTTTCTCATTGTACGTTGTATATTATGTGTCCTTAGCCAATACTCACTTTTATAAGGGTGGGGTTATTTTCACTACATCGACTAGAAACTTATTTCTTTATTTGAATTGCATTTTCTAATTTGGAATTGTAATATGTTCAAACATAGTCAAACAATATTTCTCACTTGGTGAACATTACAACTTGTATGATTTATTAAATTCATTCAAGCTCTTCTAAAAAAATTGATAGCTGACTTGACCATTGTGTGAATTTTCAATGTTTATTGGTTGCAGTTTTATTTGAATTGCATTTTCTAATTTGGAATTGAACTGTATTCAAACATAGTCAAACAATATTTCTAACTTGGTGAACATTACAACTTGTATGATTTATTAAATCCATTCAAGCTCTTCTAAAACAATTGATAGCTAAATTACCAATGAATCCCCCTATTCCCTCATATATTTAGTTTTTTGGGTTACACATTAGTTTTATTTTTCTAACTAATTACATATTTGTTTTCAAAAGCAGGAAATGAAGCCAATTGAAGAGAGGCGAAGGAAAAAAATGATGGAGAGCAATCATCAAATGACGGAGTTGGGAATTCCATCATTAGTGCCTGTAGTGAGTAATTTATTTCAAATTTTTATATTTAAAGAATATATAATGTCATGTGATTAATTTTTTGTAAACATTTTTGTAGGATCCACCTATACGTAGACAGTTATTAAATGAGGAGCCTAGTACTGGTCCTAGTACTTAGGCTGGTGGTATGAGGAGGGTTCGTACCAGAGGTGGATGAGCAGTTGCGCGTACCCGACTAGACCCTGCCCCTCCCACTGACATGTCATCCTTCCCACATTCTGATCCCGGTGTGTCATTAGGGAAACACGGGATATTTAGGCCTCCCATGTTTTTGCTACCTTCTGTATCTTCTGGCCCATCATTTTCACATCCCATGATGATTCCCACTCCCCAGTCAGCATCCGGTCAGACAGCTATCTCATCTTCTTTTCCTTCTACTTCTATCTCTTCTAGTTTCTATATTCCATCGTCTTCGACTCCTGTTCCACCACAGGGTGATCCATCCGTTTTTGTGGATCCAGCAGCGCTCAGCGATCAGACCGGCACAGGTATATTTATAGAACCCTAACAAATTTTTATAGCAATATTTATTTTCATTATAACAAGTTTTGATAAAATATTTGTTTTTCCTTCATGACAGATACATCTACTGATAGGAGGCGTGGGCGGGGGCTTACACGCATGCGTTCGGTGTGGAACCGCCACACACAGGTTATGGTGGATTATAATGAAGACAACCAAATGGTTGAGGAAACAGGGCAGCAATGTTGGAGTTTTTTAGAGACGCTTTCCAAATACTCCGACATCATTCTCGTCAGCCCGCTATCATGGAGACATTTGCCACATGAGGTCAAGGATAGAGCTTGGGCAGAGATATGGGTAAAAAAAATCTATTCTATTTAATTCCATGAATTATTTTTGTGTTTATATGAATTAATATTTTCATTTCAGCTTTGATTTAATTTTCCCGATGGTGAGGGTGCACGAACGGAACGTCTAAAGGATTTAGGAGAGCTTTGGAGAGCCTACAAGCTTGAGTTTTGTATTGGTTGGGTTTCTAGAGTAGGAACTGAGTTAGAGGTGGTACCAATGGTGGATGATTGTCCTATAGAGCAGTATCGTCAGATGATTACTCATTGGACGAGTACCCAGTTTAAGGTATTAATAACATTTGAGGTATTTAAATAATAACTTTCATGTTTTGCATTAATACTATCTGTTGCATTTTCGAATTTTATTTAGGAATCAACTGGAAAAAATACAAAGAACATTGATGAAAAAAAAATACCTCCACACACTGGGACGCACTACGATGCCTGATCATGAGAGGAAGCAGGTATGACAATTGTTTATAAGTTTTCTTTATGCCTTAAACTTTCTTTTGTTTCCTCAATTATTTAATAGTTTGCTAAAGTTTTCATATAACTTTAGTTTTCAATGTCATTGTAGAGGAAAATACAAAATATTGAAGGACGTGTGCCTCGAGAAAAATTGTTTTTCTTGAGTAGACGGAAAAAGGATGGAAGTGCCTTCAATGAAGCGACTCAGCAGCAGATTGTAAGTTTTAATATGTTGAATTTATATTTTAATATCTATTTTGTAACTTAATGATATATTTATATTTGTAACAGGCTCCTTTAGAGGCCCTCGATGCCCAAGAACTAGACAATTTTGGGCCAACAGATCACTTACATAAGGTCTTGGGAGAGGAGCATTCTGGCAGAGTACACTGCCGACCTAGGATAGCCCTGATGAGGTATTGGCCCTCCTCAGGTACGAGATGTAGTGCCACCAAGCTACAGCAAGTTAGGGCCCAGGTAGCACAGTCTGAGAAAAGGGCCACAAAGACGGCAGAACAGTCTGCTAGGGAAAACAATGCGATTATGAAATTAATTGAAGTTCTACGTCCTACACTTCCAGAAGAGGTCAGCCCAGCTTTTTATGAGTATATGTCGTCGATACGTTCTATATACGGTGCACCAGGTGGAAGTTCTAGTGGTGGTCAGGATGATGTACAGCTTGACGATGATGATGGAGAGGAGTCTGATGTGGAAGAGGAGGGAGACGAGGAGGGCGAGGCAGGTGGCGAGGGTGAGGAGGAGGGTGAGGACGAGGAGGAGGGCGAGGGCGAGGAGGTCGAGGACGATGATGGGGATGGGGATGAGGGTGATGATGATGGTGATGATGGTGACGGTGATGTGGGACAAATTGATCCATTTCATTTTTGACTGATATTACTAAGATTTGATATTTCATCTTTTCTAGTTGTTGGTTTTATCTAGACTCGTAGTATAGTATTGGAGTTGAGTTATTTTTATATATTATCTGTTTTTATGGATGTTGTTGTCTTTTAGTGGTTGTGTGTTTGGGAACCCCCCCTCCTTCCTGGACCCTGGAAAACCCCCCACCCTCCTCCCTGGACCTCGGAAAGCCCCACTGGACAGCCCCCCAGATAGCCCCTCGGACAGCCCCCCCCCCCCACCCTCTTCCTTGGACCCTGGAACCCCCCCCCCCCCCCCCGAACACCCCCGGACAGCCCACGGAAAGCCCCCCGAACATCCCCCCCACCCTCCTCCCTCGACCCTGGACATCCCCCCCGGACTGCCCCCCAGACATCCCCCCCCACCCTCTTCCTTGGACCCCGGACAACCCCCCCCCCCCCCCCACCCGAACACCCCCGGATAGCCCCCGGACAGCCCCCTGAACAGCCCCTCGGACAGCCCCATGAACAGCCCCTGAACAGCCCCCAGACAGCCCCCGAGCATGACATTGTTAACTCCGAAATGTTCCATAGCATTATAACCTAAATTCTATTCCATACTAAGAATGATATAAAAATATTTTATATAAATATCCACAAGATTTTAAGTAAATACCATTCCACTAATAGATACATGAGGATTCTCATAAAATGAACAACATTTTAAGTACATACAGAAAACTAACCAAACACATTGGGTTTACATTTAAACTTTAGGAGAACAATCCATGGGTCATATGTGACGTGTACGAGTCAACCCCGGCTCAATTCGAGGCACGGTGTGGCCGACACCACTCAAAGTGTCTGCCTTTTGTTTGAAAAGGACGTCATTTTAAGTAAAAAACATCAACTGGCATACGGAAAACTGACCAAACGCATTCGGATTGTGTCGATACTTTAGCACAATGATCCATGGGTCATATGTGACGTGTATGAGTCAACCTCGCCTCAATCCAAGGCGCGGTGTAGCCGCCACCACTCAAAGTGTCTGTCTTATGTTTCAAAAGGACGTCATTTAAAGTGAAAAACATCAACTGACATACGGAAAACTAACCAAACGCATTCGGATTGTGTCGATACTTTAACAAAACGATCCATGGGTCATATTTGATGAGTACGAGTCAACCCTGCCTTAATCGGAGGCACGGTGTGTCCGGAATCACTCTAAGTGGCTCTCTTTTGTTTAAAATGGACAACATTTTAAGTACATACAGAAAACCAACCAAACGCATTTGGTTTCCGTTAAAACTTTAGGAGAACGATTCATGGGTCATATGTGATGTGTACGAGTCAACCCCGCCTCAATCTGAGATGCAGTGTGGCCGCCACCACTCAAAGTGTCTGCCTTTTGTTTCAAAAGGATGTCATTTTAATTGAAAAACATCAACTGGCATACAGAAAACTGACCAAACGCATTAGGATTGTGTCGATACTTTAGAACAACGATACATGGGTCATATGTGACGTGTACGAGTCAACTCTACCTCAATTCGAGGTGCGGTGTGGCCGCCACCACTCAAAGTGTCTGTCTTTTGTTTGAAAAGGGCGTCATTTTAAGTGAGAAACATCAAATGGCATACGGAAAACCAACCAAACGCATTCAGATTGTGCCGATACATTAGCACAATGATCCACGAGTCATATGTGATGTGTACGTGTCAACCCCGCCTCAATCTGAGGCGTGGTGTGGCCTCCACCACTCAAAGTGTCTATCTTTTTCTTAAAATGGACAACAATTTAAGTACATACGAAAAACAAACCAAACGAATTCGGTTTCCATTGAAACTTTAGGAGAACGATCCATGGGTCATATGTGATGTGTAAGAGTCAACTCTACCTCAATCCGAGGTGTGGTGTGGCCAGAACCACTCAAAGTGTATGCCTTTTGTTTCAAAAGGACGTCATTTTAATTGAAAAACATTAACTGGCATACGGAAAACTGAACAAACGCATTCTGATTTTGTCGATACATTAGAACAATGATCAATGGGTCATATGTGACGTGTACGAGTCAACCCCGCCTCAATATGAGGTGCAGTGTGGCCGCCACCACTCAATGTTTCTGCCTTTTGTTTCAAAAGGACGTCATTTTAATTGAAAAACATCAACTGGATTACGAAAAACTGACCAAATGCATTCGGATTGTGTCGATACATTAGCACAATGATCCATGGGTAATATGTGATGGGTATGAGTCAACCCCGCCTCAATCTGAGGCACAGTGTGGCCGCCACCACTCAAAGTGTCTGTCTTTTTCTTAAAATGGACAACAATTTAAGTACATATGGAAAACCGACCAAACACATTCAGTTTCCATTGAAACATTAGGAGAATGATCCATGGGTCATATGTGATGTGTACGAGTCAATGCCGCCTCAATCTGAGGTGCGGTGTGGCCGGCACCACTCAAAGTGTCTGCCTTTTGTTTCAAAAGGACGTCATTTTAATTGAAAAACATCAACTGGCATACAGAAAACCGACCAAACGCATTTTTATTGTATCGATACATTAGAAAAATGATCCATGGTTCATATGTGACATGTACAAGTCAACCCCTCCTCAATCCGAGGTGTATTTTGGCTTCCACCACTCAAAGTTTCTGCCTTTTGTTTCAAAAGGACGTCATTTTAATTGTAAAACATGAACTGGCATACAGAAAACTGACCAAATGCATTCGGATTGTGTCGATACATTAGGAAAATGATCCATGGGTCATATGTGACATGTAAGACTCAACCCCGCCTCAATACGAGGCACGGTGTGGCCGCCACCACTCAAAGTGTCGGCCTTTTGTTTCAAAAAGACGTCATTTTAATTGTAAAACATCAACTGGCATACAGAAAACCGACCAAATGCATTCGGATTGTGTCGATACATTAGAAAAAAGATCCATGGGTCATATGTGACGTATAAGAGTCAACCCCGCCTCAATCCGAGGCGCGGTGTGGCCACCACCACTTAAAGTGTCTGTCTTTTGTTTAAAAGGACGTCATTTGAAGTGAAAAACATCAACTGACATACGGAAAACCGACCAAACTCATTCGGATTGTGTTGATACTTTAGAAAAAAGATCCATGGGTCATATGTGACGTGTACAAGTCAACCCCACCTCAATCCGAGGCGCGGTGTGTCCACCACCACTCAAAGTGTCTGTCTTTTTCTTAAAATGGACAACAATTTAAGTACATACGGAAAACTGACCAAACGCATTCGGTTTCCATTTAAACTTTAGGAGACCGATCCATGGGTCATATGTGACGTGTACGAGTCAACGCCGCCTCAATCCGAGGCGCAGTGTGTCCGACACCACTCAAAGTGTCTGCCTTTTGTTTCAAAAGGACGACATTTTAATTGAAAAACATCAATTGGCATACGGAAAACCGACCAAACGCATTCGGATTGTGTCGATACATTAGAAAAACGATCCATGGGTCATATGTGAAGTGTACGAGTCAACCCTTCCTCAATATGAGGCGCAGTGTGGCCGCCACCACTCAAAGTGTCTGCCTTTTGTTTCAAAAGAACGTCATTTTAATTGAAAAACATCAACTGGCATACGGTAAACCAAACAAACGCATTCATATTGTGTCGATACATTAGCACAACGATCCATGGGTCATATGTGACGTGTACGAGTCAACCCTGCCTCAATCCTAGGCGCGGTGTGGCCGCCACCACTCAAAGTGTCTCTCTTTTGTTTCAAAAGGACATCATTTGAAGTGAAAAACATCAATTGGCATATGGAAAACTGACCAAACGCATTCAGATTGTGTTGATACATTAGAAAAAAGATCCATGGGTCATGTGTGACATATACGAGTCAACCCCGCCTTAATCTGAGGCACTGTGGGGCCGGAATCACTATAAGTGGCTCTCTTTTGCTTAAAATGGACAACAATTTAAGTACATACGGAAAACCAACCAAACGCATTCGGTTTCCATTGAAACTTTAGGAGAATGATCCATGGGTCATATGTGACGTGTACGAATCAACCCCGCCTCAATCCAAGACGTGGTTTAGCCACCACCACTCAAAGTGTCTGCCTTTTGTTTCAAAAGGACATCATTTTAATTGAAAAACATCAACTGACATACGGAAAATCGACCAAACGCATTCGTATTGTGCCGATACATTAGCACAATGATCCATGGGTCATATGTGATGTGTACGAGTCACCCCCGCCTCAATCCGAGGTACGGTGTTTCTGGAACCACTCAAAGTGTCTTCCTTTTGTTTCAAAAGTACGTCATTTTCATGGAAAAACATCAACTAGCATACGGAAAACCGAGCAAACGCATTCGGATTGTGTCGATACATTATCACAATGATCCATGGGTCATATGTGACGTGTAAAAGTCAATGCCGCCTCAATCTGAGGTGTAGTGTGGCCGGTAGCACTCCGGGTGTATGTATTATGATTAAATGGACATTTTTCTGGTAAAAATATATGGTATACAAAAAACTGATCAAATTATGAATTGACTTCCAGATTCCACATATAATTGTCATCTAAATTTAAAATTGAATTCTAAAGGAATTATGTATGTTTATAATTACGTTATTAATTCTAATTTAATTATGGATGTGTATAGTTCCACCATTATATGTTAAATGTGTATGAATTTGTTCTCTATATGTAAGTGTTAGTTGGTTATTTCAGGTACAATAATTGTATATATATGTGTTAGTTTATTGCAGGTACAATAATTGGATTGAAAATGAGAGGGAACCCACAAAATGAGACCTGGTGGGAAAATTGGAGAGCTGCTGGGTAAATTGCAGAGCTGCTGTGCAATTTGCCCAGCAGAGGCTATTCCAACGGTTCGAAACTATTGGCATAGAATGTGTAGGTCTTGTTTTACCAACGGTTCATAGAACCGTTGGTAAAACACTTTTCCCAATGGTTTAGAACCGTTGGGAAAGAGGATATTTTGGGTTTTTCCCAACGTTTTTGGCAAACCGTTGGGAAAAACATGAAAATTTTGGGCACTATATCCCAACGGTTTACAACTGTCGGGATAGGGTAATTTTTCAGCACCCTATCCCAACGGTTCACTATAAACTGTTGGGAAAAACTTTTCCCAGTGGCTTACTTCCCTACGATTAGTAGAACCATTGGTATAACATATACCAACGGTTCTGCAGCCTTTCCCAACGGTTTAGAACCGTTGGGAAATCCTCTGTTTCCAGTAGTGAGCGGTAAGTCCTTCAGGTAATCATGACTTTATACCCATGACCACATGGTTGGTCATATTTCTGGGGATTGTAGGGTATTCTTAAATTTCCCCCTGAGGGAAAGGACTAATCCTCCTTCAAAGACCACAAAGGGTGTTGTGGAACAATCACAGATCCAAACTGACTTGGATGCTCCTGGAGAAGAGCTAGCATCTATTCCCAGTATCCCTCCTACTGATATTGCAAGAAGAGAAGAACCTGTTTCTGGTAAGTCAACAATGCTTCATAAAAATGTTGAATGAAACACTGACTGACTTCTATTTTGTGATACTTTAGTTTCAACTCCTACATTAGAGCTTCTGGCGACTGTTGCAACTGATGCAACTGATGCTGTGATTTTACCCGAAGATGTTGTCCAGGGTCAGGGGCTATAAGACTTAAGTCGTCAAGAAGACACACCAAATGCTCCCACTAGTGAGACTAACCAGGATTCTGAAATATCATTGGATGAAAAGATGAATCATGGCATGTCTTTCGAAGAATTTTATGATCATGCTAAGTTGTCATGTGATTTAGAAGACCTTGGGCGTGAGTGTTATCCTTCGCCCAATAAGTTTTCTTATAATTTACACTTCTAATCATGACTGAAAATGATATGCAGTTCCATCCACAGAAGCCGCTGAACTGCCAATGCCTGAAGAGGGTGTGGACATTGATGTCAACCCTACCATTGCAGAAACATTTGCTCAAGTAGAGATAAACCCAGTAAACCCTTCTGAGGCCCATCATGAAGATCCTGTTGAGACTGGGAAAGATGGGGAGGAGTCTTCTCAGGTTTCTGATCCACCGTCGAGTAAGGGATAACAATATTTGTGATTATACTTAATTTGCAAGACAATCAATTCTTTTGTTGTCCTTTGAAGCTAACCAAAGAATTTGATTAATCATGCAGGGCCATCTACTGCAGTGGCTAGATCTGGAGTTGAGGACTTAGCCTCTGCCCCAATGGGAATACAAAGCGAAGAAGCACAGGTCAGGGGGGAAAGAATATAACAGGTCACTTCCTTAAGTGCATTAATCCCAGATTACATGCCCCCGTGTGATGATGATGTTGAATCAGACCCAGAGGTGCTTAAAGCATTCAACTTTTCATGATGCAAGGCATGGAACAACATATGGAAAATCATATCTAAGGTGCCTTTAGAAGAGCTATCATCGAATATCCCTTGATTATCATCCCAGTTTTTCATGATAGGACTTCGCGGTTTTGGATATGAAAAGATCCATGTTGTGGTGAAACAGGTCATCTTCAGGAGGGAGCAGGAGCAAAAGTGTCGCAAAGATCTGACCAGGGTGAAACTGTCAGTTAACATTGGCGAATTTGAGTTTGTGGTATCCCAAGCTAAGGTTTATTACACTTCCATGATGAAGGATATGAAGTATAAAATAAAAGAAAAAGTTATCCAGCAGGTGAAACTCCAGCGATAGTTAGATGTTGTTACTGGGAAACTTGACCAACTCAATAATTCACCGGAGGGAGTTCAAATGAATGGTATGAAGACCATTGTGGATTCCAATAAAGCACTCCATCAGGCTGAAAAGAGTGAAGTTGGTTGAGTGCATGAGCTTCAAGTAGTAGTTGATGAAGCTCAGGATGCGATTCATCAATTGAAGACTTATATGGACAGTCTTTTGGAATTCCTTGGAAAAGAGAAGAGACTCCAATCTGTGGATGTCCTTCTAACCCTTGTGCATAAATGAAAAACATTATCACCTTTACTCATTTGTACCTGCATTCTCTTTTGCTACATGCTTTAGATTTTACCTAAGCCAATGGGCCTAGTAAGCATAGTTTGATTTTTACTAGGATTAATGTAAATAACCCTACAAACTTCGAACCTTTTAATTGCTCAATATTACCTAAATCATACAAAATGTATGTTTAGTGAGCTTGGAACTTGACTTTTATTCAGAGTTCCTTTGTATTTTAGGGGCAGTTTAAATTCATGCACGTCGGACATAAAAAGGATAATGTTTAAGGTCGAAATAGCTTTGACCGAATGAATTATAATTGGCTCAATTCCTTGGCAATTCATCTGAAAACATAGTACCATACTCAAGTATGAGGGAAAAATATGTAAACTATGACTTAAGAATATTTGAATCTGAGGAATGATATGAAAAAGAGCTAAAAGGCATTTAGAAGAAGTAGTTCCCAAGAATGAAGTTACCATTATTTAACAAACTCGTTAGGGGGTTGAATTATGCAGGGCCACCTAAGGGCATTGGCTACATAGTTAAATAAAATAGTATCTTTTAGCTAACAATTATGTTATGTAGATTGTTTATGCAAGGCCGCCTATGGGCACGTACTGCATATTCAGGAAAAATAACTCTCCGAAATTTACTTTCCTAGTGCTAAAAGATAGTGAAAGTTTATGGAGATTCAAATTTTCCAAAGTATAGAGTTTGCTGTATGGAAAGAGGTACTTGAATATGGAGAAGATATTTCCAAGCAAGATTATTGAAGAACTGAATAGATATCACTCCTACAAAGGTCTAACCCAAACGTAGGGAAGGAGAATATAAACCACAGACTTGAATACTTTTCATATCATGAAAAATGATATGGGAAAAATATGTTAAGGATGGATATTTTTGTGGATCCCTACATACTGTCATTTAAGAAAAATAAGGACAAAAGAGGCATTATTCCCAAGAATGAAGTTACCATTATTTAACAAACCCGTTAGGGGGTTGAATTATGCAGGTCCACCTAAGGGAATTGGTTGTATAGTCAAATAATAGTATCTTTTGGCTGACAAATCTGTTATGTAGACTGTTTATGCAAGGCTACCTATGGGCACATGCTTCATATTCAGGCAAAATAACTCTTAGAAGTTTGACATTTTTGTGACTAGAAGTCATGAAAAGGATTATGAAGATCTTAAAATATTTAAGGTTAGGATTATGACACATACAGATGGGTATGTTCCAATGTATATAGAGATACAAAGATCAATTCTAACCATAATCATGTTGTGTTTGGGTCCTGAATTGAAATGTTGGACATCACTACGTATCCCATAAGGATGAGAATCAAGCCATAAGTAGTTCTTTGACTACAGTTTAACATCATGTGTGATAAAAGGATTATAGATCTTAGTTTAGGGTCATAGAGCTTGGACCATTATAAGAAATACATAGTGTGTGTTTTCATGGGGAATTTTCATCCAAGGGACTGAAAGTGGAATTTGGGGTTTGGCCCAAAGACTTGGGGCTGGATTCGAGGGACACCTGAACGTTCCTACGTATCCCATAAATATGGGAATCAAGCCCATGTAGTTCTAGAAATACCCTCTGTACAGATTTGGTTCGTACATGTGAAGGGTGAAAGGGGACTTTAGTACAGTGATGGTTTAACCCAAGATAAAAGGTTTGGGCATTTCCATGTTTGCACGTAGTCTTTGAAATGAAACATGATTGAAAATCAATGTAAATAATGATTCCCTCTCAAGTGAGGGTATCAAAGAATATTGTAGTTTATTGTCCTACTGGAAAAAAGTTTTGTATAGTTTAACGTCGTATAACAAGGACGAAAGTGAACCAATGTAAAGATATTGATTCTTGGGGCGGTTTCACGAATCAACATCGTATGAGATGGAGGTGAACCGATGTGAAGAGATTGATTTTGGGCTTGAACCTTGGGAGGTTGCCTAGGTACCCATCCTGGAAGGCAAGGATCAAAGTCCGCGTAGTTCAATTAAATAATGAATTAATGACCAAGTTGTTCTTGGGGAAAACGACCTAAAAATGATGTTGGGACTTACACATGGTTAGTGTCCCAGAGAGAGTGTTATGGTTGAGGTTTTCTCTAAGCTCACGTGAGTCATACTCGGTGTGAGAAACAACAGGTAGCAACAACTTTAACGATACACAGTTTAACGTCATGTAGGACGTATGAAGGGACTATGCAGTTTAAAGTCTCGTAGTTAGGACTATTAGTGCTGCACAATTTAATGTCATATAGTAGGGACAAATTACAGTTAAATGTCATGTAAGACGTATCAAGGACTTTCTGTACAGTTTAGCGTCATGTAGTTAGGATGATGGGGACAATATAGTTTAACATCATGTTGGTCACAAAAGGAACTTTTTTTTCGCCACAGTTTAATGTCATGTTGGACGAAAAAAGGGACGATACAGTTTAGCGTCATGTTGGACGTAAGTACGAATAGTTTAAGGTCATATGCATGGAACGTGGATGGTGCAGTTTAATGTCATGCTGGACGGTGGTGTAGTTTAAGGTCATACAGGACCTTTGATGATTATGTAGTTTAACGTCTTTCCGAACGTAAGGGACTTTTATACAGTTTATCATCATGTAGTTATGACGTCACAGTTTAATGTCTTACTGGATGTAAGGGACTTGAAAATAGTTTAGGGTCATATGCATGGACCTTTGATGATGCAGTTTAAGGTCATACAGGACCTAGTTGCAGTTTAAGGTCATAATGGACCATTTAGGGAACTTTTTCACAGTTTAACGTCATGTTGGAGGTATGTGTAAATAGTTTAGGGTCATATGCATGGACCGTTGATGATGTAGTTTAACGTCTTTCTGGATAGTGGTGCAGTTTGAGGTCATACCGGACCAAGTTGGGGACACAGTTTAACGTCATGTTGGACGTATGTGAAAAAGTTTAGGGTCATATGCATGGACTGTTGATGATGCAGTTTAACGTCTTTCTAGATAGTGGTGCAGTTTAAGGTCATACCAGACCATTGATTATTATATAGTTTAACGTCTTTCCAGACGTAAGGGAATTTCATACATTTTAGGGTCATGTAGTTAGGACGTCACAGTTTAACATCTTGCTGGACATAAGGGACTTGTAAATAGTTTAGGGTCATATGCATGGACCGTTGATGATGCAGTTTAAGGTCATACATGACCTAGTTGCAGTTTAAGGTCATACTGGACCATTTAGGGAACTTTTTCACTGTTTAACGTCATATTGGACATATGTGCAAATAGTTTAGGGTCATATGCATGGACTGTTGATGATGCAGTTTAACGTCTTGCTGGACAGTGGTGCAGTTTAAGGTCATACCAGACCAAGTTGGCGACATAGTTTAATGTCATGTTGGACGTATGTGCAAATAGTTTAGGGTCATATGCATGGACCATTGATGATTCCATTTAACGTCTTGCTGGACAGTGGTGCAGTTTAAGGTCATACCGGACCATTAATGATATATTTTGGGTTTATACAAAATACTTCTTCAAAAATCCGGCATTGGTTGGAGTAGTGATGAGTTCTCCATCCATTGAGATTAATGAATAAGCTCCATTGGATTATACCCTATGTATTGAGTAAGGTCCTTCCCATTTTGGATCAAGATTGGGAGGTTTCTTTCCTGGTATCATTGGAGTTCTGATAACTAATACCAATTCTCCCTGAGTGAATGAACGAAGACGAACTTTTTTGTTAAAAGCTCGTGCTATTCGATTCTGATAGACTTCCAAGTGGTGCAAAGTGCACAATATTTTCTCATCTAACTGTTCCAATTCATTCAGTCACTTTTGATATTGTTCGTCTGTAGATGACTGATCACAAATGGCTACTTTGAGTGAAAGCAATTGAACTTCAATGGGTAAGATGCCTTCCATTCCATATACCAGTGAATATGGAGTTGACCGAGTTGCAGTGTGGGTGGTATTCCGATAAGCCCATAAAGCATGAAAGAGTTTATCAGGATATGACCACTTATCTTTATCCACCATCTTTTGCAGTATATTTGAAAGAGTCTTATTAGAGGCTTTTATATGGTCGTTGGTCGATGATACCGAGATGAATGGTTGGATTTGATGTTGTATTCTTGATACAACTTCTTCACCTCGGATGAACAGAAGATGGTGCCATTGTCCGTCAATATGGTATGAGGGACACCTAATCTGGTAATGATGATAGACTTGATGAAGCTAACAACACATTTAGAACTGACTTCCTTGAGAGGTATTTCCTCTGCCCATTTGGAAAAGAATTCAGTAGCATTATGAATGTACTTAAACTGCTTGTCCATAGCCGAAGGATAAGGTCCCACCACATCCATTCCTAATGTGGCAAATGGCCATGAGTATTTAGCTGTATGAAGCAACTCTGGAGGTTGATGAATGAAGTTGGCATGTACTTGGCATGAATGACACTTCTTTGAGAAATCAACACAATCTTGTATCATTAAAGGCCAAAATTATCCAAGCCTTCGAATCTGATCATACAGTCTATGTCGAGACTGGTGGGCACCACAGACTCTTGCAAGCACTTCTTTCATAACAGCCATTGTCTCTTCACCATCAATGAATATGAAGATAACTCCATCAAAACCACATTTGTAGAGAATTTTCTCTAAGTGATCTAGGTTATCATAAAGAGTAAAATTGACCACATGTCGCCAGATTTGTTCTTTCTCGGCTCTATCAGGTGGAAGTGTTCCATTTTGAAGGTATTCCCTGATAGGTGAAATCCATCCTGTATTATGACCATACGGTTTAGGAATGGGATTAATTTCATTAATTTTCTCTATTCTGATTCGAACATAAGGTGAAATTGCATGACGGTGGGCAATACTGATGGTTGTCTCATCCCGATTTGGATCTGCCAGAGTTGTGGCTATATTAGCCAGTGCATCATCTTGAGCATTTTGTAATCTTGGGACATAAGAAAATGTTGGTTCCGAAGGGAATTATGCCATTAACTCTGACATAATCATACAAAGGGATTAGTTCTTCTTTTCTGATGGCATAATCCCCATTGACATGTTTGATTACCAGGTCTGAATCACCTTTCACTTTTAAGTGATTCAATTGTGCTTGAAGTGCTAATTCCAAGCCTGTGATGAGAGATTGGTATTCGGCTTCATTATTGGTTCCACCTTCCCACAATAATAAGGAATAAGGTAACACCGCCTTTTCTGGAGAAATGAGCACGATTCCTAAGCCAACTTTGTTGAATTTAGGATTTTCCATTTTCCTCCCTGTTGGACTTCTAGAAGCACCATCAAAATACATTTCCCATTCCTGAGGACTTTATTGAATGGAGAAGACTTCCTCATCATGGAGTTCAATATCTGAAGATGTGTCTTCCACTGAAGGGTGTTCAGCCAAGAAATCAGCCAGATCTTGGACCTTTATCGCCTTTTGAGACACATACTGAATATCAAATTGCTGCAAAATAACTGCCCACCTTGCCAGACGTCCTGTAAGCATCAGACGACTAAGGATGAATTTGAGATGGTTATTGCGAGATACCAATTGGACCTCGTGATGTTACAGGTAGTGTCTCAACTTCTGAACTGTAAAGATTAATGCCATGCAGCATTTCTCAATTCTTTAATACTGGGTTTCTACTTCAAGCATAGTTCGACTGAGATAGTAGAGGTTGTTTTCATTCATAGCATCATTCTTTTGAGCAAGGAAGGCACCAAATGATCGCTCTAGAGCTGTCACATAGAGGATAAGTGGTCTTCCTTCAACAGGTGGAATGAGTACCGATGGACTCAAGAGGTATTTCTTGAGAATATCAAATGCTTCCTGACATTCTTCAGTCCACTGGTAAGTGACTCCCTTCTTCATCAATTTGGTGAAGGGTAAACTTTTTCCTACCAAATTGGTGATGAAACGTCGAATATAGGCTAAGTGTCCTTTAAGTCCTCTTAATTAATTCAAATTTCGAGGAGGTGACATACCAAGGATTGACTTGGTATTCTCAGGATTGACTTCAATTCCATGATGTCGTAAAACAAAGCTGATAAATTTTCCTGAGGTTACCCCAAAAGAACATTTTAAGGGGTTCATCTTCAAATTATGTTGTCGAAGCTTTCGGAATATGACTTCCAAATCAGACATGTGATTAGAACGTTGTTTGGATTTAATAACCAAATCGTATACATAGCATTCAACAAACTTCCCTAAGAAGGGTTTGAAGATATGGTGCATGGCACGTTGATACGTTGCACCTGCATTCTTTAAGCCAAAAGGCATTACCCGGTAGCAAAACACACCCTGAGGGGCTCTAAAGGATGTGGATTCATCATCTTCTGGGGCCATTCAGATCTGATTATATTCGGAATATCGATCCATGAAGGAAAGTGCTTCATAGCCAGTTGTTTCATCAATTAAAATTTCTGTAATCGGAACTGGGAAATCATCCTTAGGACAATGCCAATTAAGATCTCTGAAATCGATGCAAACTCTAATTTGTATGTTCTTCTTCTTTACAGGGACAATATTATCCAACCACTTGGGCTATTGAACTTCTCTGACAAAGTTACCTTTGATAAGCTTATCCACTTCAGCCTCAATTTTGGAAGCATAAGTTGGGTGTGTTCTTCTCACGGCTTGCTTAAATCCTCGATGTTCTTCTAGTAAACCCAAATGATGAGTAGCAACTTCAGGATCAAGCCAGGGTATTTCTGTATAGTTCCAAGAAAATATATCTCTATTTTTCTTTAGAAAAGAAATATAAATCTATTGCTTTTCAAGAGTCATGGCTGCACTAATTAAAGTGGGGCGTGGATCTTCTTTTGTACCCAGATTTATTTCTCTGAGTTCATCCACAGTGGTAGAGAAACCCTCTTCAAATGCTGGATGAGCATCTCTGAGATCTTCCTCTTCTTCTTCATCGTGTGTTATTTCTTCCATATCTACTTGCATATTAGATGATAAAGCAGAATTTTCATGATCAGAAGAGATGTCACAATTTTCACATCTTGAAGAAGAAGCTTCCATTTCCGACCCGATTAATGATGAAGGGTCTTCTTTGGGTAATAAGGAGGAGATGATGGATTGAGAATCGACATCATTATTCACCTCTGATGTTTCTATAACTTCTTCTAGCCTGATTGGCTAAATATAGACTTGTTGGATTTCAGCAGATGAAATGAAGACGTCACCATTTGTGCTTTCATCACTGCTTGGTGGGTTACCAATTTCTCCCATGTTGTCTGGCTCGATTGCTGTAATTGACATTACGGATCTTTCCATAAGAGTATTTTTATTTGGGTATATCTTGTCAATTTGACTGATAGGAAACACATAATCTGTACTCACATGTGTAAATGGATTTACTGGAATCTTCTCCAAACCATATGGAGCATTAACTTTGGTAATCTCCTTTGTTGTGGATTTCACCCTTCCCTTCATGTGATAAAATTCCGCCTCAATGTATTGAGACTCACATGTCTTGAATGGGGCCTTATCACCATACAATGTCCCAACTTTACCAACGAAACAATATTTGAGACATTGATGGTATGATGAAGGGATAGCCAAATGTTGATGTATCCAGGGTCTTCCAAGCAAGATGTTGAAGGTTGAGTCTTGATCAACAACCTTGAAATCTGAATTGGATACAAGATCTCCAAACTGAGTTCTAAGTGTAACTTTACCCAGTGGTTCTTGTTCATTTTTCTCATATCCTTGTAACATCATGGTAGAAGGAGATAAATCAGATTCTGTGAGGCCTAATCGACAAAGTGTATGAATGGGCATGAGGTTGACTCCAGAACCATTGTCAATGAAATCAATTCGAACATCTACTCCATTGACCTTTCTAGATAAGTACAAAGGTCTAATATTCCCATGCACAACATCATCTTCATATTTATTAGTAAAATATATTACTGCATGGAATTCTGTAGGATTATTCTCTATCTGATAGACTTCATCTGCAGCAATTTCAGTTTCAAAGTCCTGAGGACTTGACAAAGCCTCAATGAGTGCTTCCCAAAGATCTTTTGACAGATTCAAAGCATCAAGAATTGATAACTTGGCTGGTACTTGGGCCAAGTGTTTCAATACATCATACTTTTGATCTAGAGTTCTGCATTTCCCAACAAAAATATGTGGTTTAGCAGGTACCTTGGAAGAAGATGCTTTGGAAGTTGATGCACCTTGTAATGGGATAGGAGTTGGCAATATTCCTGGTTTTGGAAGATTAGACCGATTAGATCCATTTATTTGCTGATAGGAAGAAGATGGAAGCTTCAACCGGTCTTCCAAAATAACTGTGCCAGGACTGAATTTGCTATTGGTAGAAGAACTTGCTGTTTCTTACTGAGCTCGCTGAAGGGATCTACCACGAGTTTCTGTTGCGTACACAGTTCTAGCAGGGGTAGAATTGGAATAGTGGCTTATGAAAGATCCACATCTTCCCCTATATTCTAAGACTCTGGAACTTCCTCTGATTCCCCTGTTTGATATAGGGAATTCAGGCTCATCGAAATCAAAACTGCGACTGGCATATGGATCTGTTAATTGAATCATATTAACAGAACTGAAGATTAACTCTTCGTCTGATGAAGACTTTTCCTGATTAGCCTGTTTAGGTTGTGCCATTCGATGGGGCGGTGCCCGTTGCTTTGAAGTAGATGGCATGAAGTCTGCCAGAGTCAAAGACAACTTAGGCTTTAACACATACTCATCTTCTTCTGATTCTTTTTCTTTCTTTGAATCATGTTGTTTCTTCGAGGACTTTTCCTATGATGAAGAGGGTTCTGCCGCAACATTCATGGAAGAAGACATAATTAGTTTCTTTAATTGTGATTTCAAAATAGCATGAGTTCGATTTATTTTCTTTCTGACCATCCAATCATCATACTTCTGTTCATTTTTTCTTTTGACTTCTTGTCATTCGGCTTCCTCCTCTGGAACTGTAGCAGTGACACATGCTACTTGAGCTGAAGAGGATTTCGGTTTGACTTGTCCCGAGTCGACCATCTTTTGCAGGAGGTCTTTGAAGACAAAACACTCCTGGATGGGATGCCCCAACATTTGATGAAAGGGGAAATAATTGGGATGGTCTTCAACTCCTTCTTTGTTTGGCCTCATGGGCTTTGGTAGCTAAACCAAATTATTCTCTAGGGCCGAAATGAAGTAACCAGGAACTTGTTCATTTCAGAAAGAGTATGTTTTGCTCTTAAAATCATCAAATTGTTTTCGTCTCTGATCTCTTTGATAATATAGACGAAACGTCCTTTTTTGTTGGCGCTCAGGAGGTGGAGCCCTTCGAGAAGATGAAGGTTTTGAAGTAGAAATAGGTACGGGTGCTTGTTTAAGAATAATTGTAGCAGTTTCTGCTTTACCCATTATCCTTCTTGAAGCTGATGGAATTACACGAGATTTAGCCTTAGCCTGTATAAGGGAATCTTCAATCTGCTGAGCGATTGAAGTAAGGTCTCAAAACCCTCCTGTGTATTTTACAGGGATCAACGACGTATGTAATTAGTCACGTAGATTTTCCACACAGATTGGCAACAATTCCTCTTGAGGGAGTGCTAAGCTTATGTAATATGTTAATCCCTTCCAGCGAGCAATGAAATCTAAGACCCTTTCATTCTCTCTTTTCTTACAGTTTGTAAGATCAAAAACTGTTGTCTTTGGAAAAGTCGAGCTGAACTGAAGAATGAATTTTTGGCGAAGATCCTCCCATCCGGTAATTGATTGGGATTGCAAGCTTTTATACCAGACAAAGGCGGGTCCTTGAAAGGTCCGTACGAAGCATATGAGTTTTACTACTTCTTGCTGCTCCATAGTTCCTATCATAGGATCACAACAAGACACGTAATGCATCAAATGTTGTTCAGGGTCGCCTGATCCCTTGAAAATAGGGAATACAGGGTTTCCAAAACTGGATGGAGGAGAGATTGAATCTACCCATTCAGGGTAAACTTTCTTTTCTATTTGAACTTGCACACGTTTCCCTTCCATAGTTTCTAACCGAGCTGTTAATGACTCAATAGTAGTTATTAACTTTTGAGAAACATTCGGTTGAACTTGGAATTTGGTAGGTTCAATGACTGGAGCTTGGACAGATGTGGTGGTTGGTGCTGCAACTGATGGTAGCACTGCCAACTATTGTTGCACTTGACCCGTAGGATTTGAACAGTGAGGGTGTACTGATAGAGGAGGATATTCTTGATCCATCTCAGTAGCTGCAACAAATTCCCTTGGCTGACTGACTCCATCATGCTCATGAAGAAGACTACCCTGAAGTGGTTCTGTATTCAACCTCTTTAATTCCTTCATTTCTTCCTCCTGTTGTGCAAACCATTGCTCTAGTGAGAGTGATTGGACTTCTCCAGAGGAAGGATATGTAACATGATTCTTTCCCCTCCCTTTTTTGGATCCTTTTCGGAGAGGGGGAAGTGGTTTACTCGAAGGATTACCTAGATTCTGAGTAATCCTTTGATTTCGTGTACGCACACCTTCTTCATTTGTGTCGGTGCATACATCTTCTTGAGCAGGAACCTCCTCATCTGAGTCCCCTGAGTGAACCTCATTTGGTGGATCAGCAACAAAGGCATTGATGACATTGATTGATGCATAACGCATCGAATCCCTTCTATCGGCATTTCTATGATATTGTCTTCTTCCATGTCTTTGATGAGACATTTACTTTTTTTGATTCAATCCCTCTTGAACTTCTTGACGAACCGTAATTTGGAGAGAATCTATAGATAATTTGGCTCTTCTTTCCTCTTGAGGCTTCTTTCCCAATCGAGAAAAGACCGACTTTCTCTGAGGAGGGGATTGATGATTTGAAAAAGTACCAAGTCCAGTGGACTGGGGTTGTTCCTGCTATTCCCGCTCAATTCCTCGAATCCTATTTGTTGATTCCTAGGGTTGGTTTAAAAGAGTCCCCAGTCTGGCAAGCTGGGATGGCTCTTGACATGCTATGTTTGAGACTTTCTTAAAAGATATCCTGATCTTACGAACCTTAGTCCGGAAATTAGTTGGATGCATTAATCTGTATCCACTTTTATCACCTGGTTCAAAAGACCGTTGGATAATTTCCGACACTTCTGTCAATTGATGATGTTCTTGCTCTATATGAGAAGATTTTTCAACATTCTCGTTTTCTTGATGCAGGAGTAATTCAACAACTTGTTCTCTGTATGCTTGATTTTGAGAGGAACTAGTTGAAGCCTGTTCTTGGGCAAGCTTTTGATTACAAACAAAACCCATTGACTGTGGCTAGCCATGGGCAATAACATTGTATGAGACCATTTTTGGCGGGCTTTGCTAACTGGAGAGCACAGTGAAATGTAGTGCTCCATGAACACCCCAGCCTTTTACATGAATACCAGATGGGTCATTGGCAATTAACTGACGCAATATTCTTAGTGCGCCAAGGCATGAACGTTGAAGGGCTCTCTGTTGTTTTTTATCCTTTGGGTATCGAGAGACTTATAGAGATGCCAAATCAATATGACGTTGTAACCCTTCTATTATCTTAAGATGATTTTAATTTTCATCATAAGATAATACTTTCTTCTTCAACTGACAAAGAGTTTTCCATATGTTGAGATGAATATCATGGATTCCATCTTCCATCAACATCTTTGGAATGTTATAATGAGAGTCATCCAGAGGCCAAAACATGACTGGTACTTCACCTTTTTCTAGTTGTTTTCTCATGTTCAGCATTTCCTCTTTATCATTCAATGAATATTCTTCTACCTGATTTGACCAGAGTTGGTGTTTCCTTGTTGCTTCATCAGATTCAACAAGATTGGTAGAGAAATCGTTGATCAAACTAGAAGATACATGACTTAGGGGTGGTACGGAGAATGAACTACACCCTGTGATATCTTCTAATTGAGAAATTATTTCACCTGCAAGCGATGAAGAATCAGACATGACTGGTTTCGCATTTGAAAGTGCCTCAAGATAAGAGGGCTTTCTCAGCACTACATCATCCACTGGAGCATTTTCCGAGAAATGTGCATCACTACTGCAGAGAGGAATTTCGCAGCGAAATTCATCATCATGGGTAGGACCACCATAATGGGTTATAGAAAAAGATGAGATCTCTTACTCCTTGGTCTTTTGACCACATAGAGGGTTCCTGTGGCTCTCATCTGAAGATAAAACTTCGAGATCGACCGAATTGTCATGAAGAAAGCCTTCATGAGAAAGTGTCTGTTGAAGACCTTTGGAATTGATGATCCCATTATTGGGAAATGAGGGAGTAGAATCTTGAATTCCAACAGATAACTATCTGAGGGCTTCAAGAACTCCAGCATCGAGCAAGGACTTGTTACAGATTGGATCTTGATCTCCTGACTGTGTTGGGCGGGTCTTTTTCATAGATGCCTTCTTACTCACCTTGGAAACCACTTGTTGAGAAAAGTGGCTACTCTGAGCAGGTGTATGTTCCTGATCTGGAAATATGGTCAGGTTAGGCTGACAATATCCACTCAAATCAGGTGTATGTGCCTAACTTGGTTGTCCGTATGATATGGGGGAGTATGCCCCACAACCCTCTTTTACTAGAACAGATGTGTGTGTCTGTTCCGGAGTGAGCTGTTGATGTGTCACTCCACTGGTAGGGATAGATTTATGTGTTTTTTCCTGAGATGTTGTTGAAGTTGTTATAATATCCTGGTAAGCATCCAGAATATGAGCAGGGATTTTCTTTTGCTCTTTCACGATTGATAAAATATGCTTGGTGACTTCAGCTACCGGAACGGGGATATATGTTCATTTCGTGCTTGGAATAGGTGTATGTGCCTGGTCCTATCCTCCTTTTCTTGTCAGTGAATCCTGACAGTACTCAAGTGTGGGGGCAGAGAGTTGAGTCTGCCTCCTGTTTGTCACCGGAGCTTTCCGACTGACTTCTTCGAATGCTACCAAGTGAGACTGTTGGTAGGCTTCATTAAAAATAGCAGGTGTATGTGCCTGCGGATTGCACTTCGCCAAACGTGGTTGCCGAGCTCCATCATATGTAGTCAGATGAGCCTCCTGACTAGCTAATGATGTATAAACAGGTGTATGTTCCTGCCTATAGTACTCCGCCGGAATTGCCTAGTGGGATTGGCGTGATGCTACCAGACGAGTCAGCTGGACAGC
The DNA here is from genome assembly GCA_963277665.1 of Viscum album. Lineage (NCBI taxonomy): Eukaryota > Viridiplantae > Streptophyta > Magnoliopsida > Santalales > Viscaceae > Viscum > Viscum album. The sequence continues at coordinate 902,155,476 of OY728138.1, forward strand.
GGAATTAAAACAGGCAGGTGTATGTGCCCGCTCGTTGGTTGCCACCAAGTTAAGTTGGTGGACTTCTCTGGAGATGGCAGAGATGAGAACCTGCTCACTGTTGACCGGATTCCGCCTCTGGTGGTTCGTCATTCCTGCTCGGGTTCGAAGAACCAAATCCGAATGCCTGGAGTCGGTACCCTCATCATGTTGAGGGCGCACTGCCGCACGAGTCTGGTGGCGATTGTTGGTGGGAGCCCTTGGGAAGGACTCTTGTCTACTTAAATTAAGGCCCTGGGGGACCTACTCATTCACCTCCTTAGAAAAAGGGAGTTAATGGTGATTGTGTTCTGGGGATAACGACCTAAAATGGTTGGAGACTGTAGTTAGCACCGGCTGCTTCTTGATCACTGGTCGTTGTTGTCTGGACGACCGGTGTGAGTTGTTTACTTGGAGGTCTTGTCGGGTAGCCTCCAGAGTTGGGATGGTACCATGTTGATGGTACTCCTTAACTAGCGCATTTGATACCCAGTGTTGAAGATGCTGAGTAGGTGATGTCATCCTTAGAGCGGACGACGATCCAGCAGGAGTAGCAGCAGTGGCATTTGCAGCAGTGGTATTCACAGGTGTGAATTTGAGAGCATCCATTCTAGAAATGCAGAAGATCTTTGAAAAGAGTGTCTGTTTGTTATAACAGACGTAATCAAGATAAATTCAGCCAATACATCTTTAGGATGAGCACATATGTCAATGATTGTTTTTGTTGGCCCTCTCATTGCGTTTTAAATAGGTTCCTAACAAATAGGTAAAACATTATTTTAACTTGGTTAAGGATTCACGTCGGGTTCACCATTTTTTGTTTCCCTCGAAATTCGGGGATGACCTCCTTGATGGGAGGTTCAAACATTCTGATCAGTTTCTAACGGGTTTGTTCGTAGAACCGGAAACATCTAATGATTCCATATCTATTTGGACCTACTTTCCAAAGGTAGGCATTCATTAGTTTGTGGACTGATTAGGATTAGGAATTCTCATTGGTCGAGAGGATGGGAGGTCGGACTCATCACACCTTTTTGAGGGGAATTATTGTCTACTCCGGGACTCTCTTTATATATTTAAGTTATGTTCGTGAATCCTTATTACATTACCAAGTATAAAATGGTATTTCCTTCAGATTTGACAATCAATGATTAAATATGTAGGAAATTTAGAGAATCTTTTATATGTATTCGAGGTTCTTCATAAATAGAGAATCATCTGTATTTATTAGAGATTCTTGGTCAATGGTATCCTTCGACACATTTATATAGAAGTCTCTTGGTCATTATAATGATTAGGCTAGTTTTAAATCCACTCAGTGGGGCACTTGAAGTTTATTTTCATTCAGAAGGACATGGATTATTTCAAATTTGGGATAGAACCCACAGATGGGCTACCTACGTATCCTTTGTTCTGAAAAGGAATTAGAACCCACTTAGTTCGAGTAAGGGAGTATGATGTTTATGATTGATGGCTAAAAGAAGGATGTCATAATTACTTTTACACTCTAAGCTCACATGAGTCATGCTCGGTGTGAGAAACAAGAGGTATTGGTAAAAATAAGACAATTGTGCCATGAAAGATGAAATCATGAGAAATAATGTGGGACTTATGTATGTATGACTGCCCAGATAAATAAATATTAGGATTTACTTCAGGGAAGAAATCCAGGAACAGGGTCCACAAAGGTATATGTGCTTCATGGAGAATTGAATACTCTAAATTGGGGCTTACTCATGAAAAGGAGGCCCAAATTAAGATAGGACTTATGATTGGGTTTTACTCCTGATAAGGAATCCCGGATCAAAGGTAAATTAGGACTGGTTAATAGGAATTAAGACTGGGGATTACTCCTAAAGAGGATGCCCATATTAAGAGACTTGAAAAATTAAGGGACTTGGGGCATACTCCTGAAGAGGATGCCCATATTTATGATTGGGGCTTACTCCTAAAAAAAAGGATGCCCAGGTGAACAGGGTCCATAAAAGGTATATGTGTTTTATGGAGATTTATATTCTTAATTTGGGATTTACCCCTGAAAAGGGTACCCAAAATTAAGGAGGGAACTTTGAATTATGATTGGGGCTTACTCCTGAGGAGGAGGCCAAAATTTGAGAACTTGGACTGGGGTTTACTCTTGAAGAGGAGGCCTAGGTTAATGAGAATTTGGGGTTTACTCCTGAGGAGGATGCCCAGATTAGGGTTCTCTCATCTTTAAAGTATGAGGTTGAATGAATGGAATCTCTAACCTTAGTGACAAGATGTGTAAATCACTAGGTTTTGAGAAATGTTTCACAGAATTCCTTTCAAATAAGGAATTCAATCAAGAAGACATGCCATAAATGGCTTAAAAGAGTGTCTTGAAGACCGAATTTTGAAAAGGAGAGGTGGAATGGCATAACAGGGATGAAATAGGTAAGAATGGCACCCAAAAAGGTAAGGTCGCGCAAGTCCTAAGAGTCGTGCAAGTACTGCGTGGGCGCGCAAGTCTAGTCACACAGGTATACCTGCGCGACGCATGGGTACTTGAGCGATTGTTAACCAGCAAGGTATACTTGAGCGATCCTTTGATCAATGCCTTTAGAATCCTTTTGAAGTTCTTCCAGAAGGGAGGCGCGCAAGTTCTATTGAAGGAGTAAGGTGGCGTGCAAGTGTGGCCATTTCTCTTAAGGTTTGGCCACTCAGGCGCGCAAGTGTTGATAAGTTTCAACACTTAGGCCTTCCTCCAACTCTTTAGATATTCCGTTCTAGGTAAGAAATTTCCTTAGAAGTGTTTCGGAAGCCTTGAGAAGAGACTAGGGCATCGGGAGCTCAAATCTGAGTTTCTGGAAAAAATTCCTCCCCTGAATGGGGGGGCACACAAGGTCTATTTATAGGTTGGAGAAGACCCCGACAATTATCACTTAGGTCGCGCAAGTCACTTGCACAACCATTAGGCCGCACGCAAGTATACTTGCGTGACCATGAGGGAACTTGCGCAACCTATGGGAAATGTTCTCCTTGTTCATCCCTTTGTAGATTTTTTGATGTTTCTTCAAAGGATGAATCAATTTGTGCTAAGTCATTTCCCTTTCCATTCTTTTAGAAAATGTGATGAAAAGGAGCGTCAACAAATATCCATACAAAGAGGGGGAGGAGGTTCCAATGTCACTAGGTGGGGAGACGACACCCATCATTGAGCTAACAAGCATTGAGGGATCCCTTACACTAACGGCTCCAGTAGAAACTGGAACACCAGAGGTTGATGATTTAGGCTCTTGTAAGTTCATCACTTAGACACCGTTATTTATCATCAGGGAGCTTAGCTGATCAGGTTTTTCATTGTTCATGCAGTAATCACAGCCCGAGAGGCTCATCAAGCCGCCAAATCTAGGCCATCTTTGGATGTCTTGGTAGCGATCACATCGACTCTCTCGGGACACACTCCTCAAGTCAAGCCAGGCCGATAACTTAATGAGAAAGAAAGTTGTGGATACGGGCGATGTCAATGTCATAGCAAGGTTTGAAGTTGGTAGGGGAAAAGATTCCGGGGATGAGGTGAGAGAGGAAGGCCTCCCACATGTCAAGGAGCCTAATCTCTTATGATTACTAGAAGAAGACCCTGTAGTTGACATCTTGGATACTTTTCCCGACTATCGACTTGCAGAACCCAAGGAGATGGATGACACTAATTTGGAAGTAGCCGATGAAATCTGGATGACGAGCATAAGTGGTGGAAGTGCATCAAATGTTTTTCAGTCATCCATAGGCAGAGTGGACGAAGTGGATGGGATCACTCCGCACCTGGTTTCACTTCTTCTATGCTGGAGGGGGGGTTGATGCCCACTGCCTTCACCTAAAAATATGTGACTACATGTCTAGAAGATATGGGAGGACAGCCAATGCTCTAATATTGACTGATGCCAGACAGAGTCAAGGAATACCCATGAAATCCTGAAGGCATAGAAGGAGGTTCGACACCTTGAGGTACAAATGAAATAAAGGGAGGTATTTATCGCAAAATGTTCTGAGCTCATCGATAAACTGAGGGCCCAGCTAGTGGAATCCCAAGAGTAGATAGTGGAAGTGAGTCACCAATTGACCAAACTTCAAGCTGAACAGGCGCGAGCACAGGCTAGGTCCAATGAGCTGCACTCTGCATCCACTGATGAAGAGAGGGTTCTGAGGGGACGGACAATGATGTTGGAGGTTACGTACTAGAAGTTGGTGACATTGGAGTGATCCATCCAAAATGCTGATCCTTAAGATTCATGTCTTGGTAGAACTCATAAACTTGTTTCTTTTTACTACCGCTTGTTCTGAACTACATGTATGAATAGATTATTTTCTTGTTCATTTGGTTTAATGCATTCAGACCACAATCCTGAAATAAACAGCAATCTATTCCTAATCTCACGTGGTTTGTGCCCGATGTGAGAAACAAGGGATGCTTGCACTATTAATTCGTTTGAATGACATAGTGCCAATCAAGCTTCGGTCATCTGAGTTTTGACCAACCAAACCAGATCTCTAGGAATAAATGAAAGAGGTCCAACTAAAGGGTGAGAACCTCAGAGAAATTGATGCACGATCCCTTACATGTGCTCCGGTGCACGAGCGGGGTAATGCCAGGGGCGTTAGACTTAATCCGAATGTAGGGGAATGGAATGTGTGGATCATGATACCCAATATTCAGAACATTGTGATGGTGGAATGACAATAAAGGATGATTTTTTAACGTGTTTGAAACACAGTATCCTTATTGCGTTATCCTAGAATGGGAATAACAAATGTGTGTCGACCACTAACCATGTTCGAAAAATGGGGCCTGACTTGGAATGTCATCCATTAGTCTTATGGAATGTTAGCCTAGGATAGTAGGTGAGTCATAGGCCAAGTATTCATACTGTTAGGGGGTTCTTTCAGACATGAAAGAGGATGAGGGTCTGAATAGAGGTCACGCAAAGCATGGAAATGGAATGAGGTAATGTCCCTACAAAAATTCCACACTTTGGACACTGCCACAATGCATCTAAGTACGATAATAATATGTATGATATATAGGAGTTGAGTCCCCCTCCAAGTACAAGGGTCCTAAGATCGCACACTTCCAGCTTAATGGTCATAGGATGATCCATTAAGGGGGGTCAATTTAATGTACTGAGTGCAGGGTAGTGAAGTAGTTGAACCCAAAGCATAGTTCCTATAAGTAGATCTTCGTTTAAGGTCATAGAACATAGACCAGGTGGGGAAAAGACGTGATAGGCACATGGGGCGGCCTTTTCAAAATCAGACGTGAATGAGGACCCATGAGGTACTCGATACACCACATGTTACTCAGAGAGCTCAGGCCGAGGGGTCGAAAGAGAGGGGACAGAATTTTGGATTACTGGGGATGGACATGTAGATGATGTGTCTGGGCATTCCTACGTATCCCATGAAAATGGGAATCAAGCCATACGTAGTTATGAAGATGCAGTGTAGTTTAACGTCTTTTGGAAAGGACGCTGAGTGATCGTAGTTTATTTTCATAAAACTCGGACCATAGATGGTAGGGAACATTGGAGACAGATGGTGAGGTAATTACAAAACCCAGCGTGAATGATGACCTAGATTCTGGATCACCGTGTGTTTCCTGGGGTGGTTTTAGGTCAAGGGACCCAAAACGAAAGTTAGGCTAGGCATAATGCAAAGTGCATGGGTTTTCCTACGTATCCCATGAGGATGGGAATCAAACCGCATGTTGTTTTGAAAGAGTCATAGTAGGATACCAATGTTAGAGATAATAAGGTTGTGTGGGTCTGGACCTTGCACCAAAAGAAGTGGTATTTGATAGATCTTATTTTCCCTTTAAGATGAATGTGTTTTTTTAAGCGATGGACCTGGGATAGAAATTTCATGCATTGCCACAAGAATCAAGATGTATGCAGGAATTGACAAATTGTACGGTGTGTGATCAGTACCAAACATGATTCCCCCTTGAGTGAGGATTTCACGGTGTAGTTCCACTTTTCATCTTGTGGTTGGGATGATAATTTCACGGTTTAGGGTCATGTGAGGGGAGCATCCATGCATTTTAGCTTCGCGTGGTACAAAAGTAACAGTTTAAATTCATGGGGGACTAGGCATCATAGTTTAAATTTGTATGGATAATAAATATATAGGAGAGATGAGTTCCCAATGGGAATGTGCATCTTGTGATAAATCATACCCGGTGTGAATGAGGATGAGGTCCACATCATATCGTGTGCGATTCTGAGTAAGAAAATTGGGGTTGTACGTAGTTCTAAAAGATATCCTAGTTTAAAGTCTTAGAGCTCATACTAAGGAGAAGAAGAATCATTTCAAGTAAGTGTAGACCTCAACCCAATCCCTAATCCCACGAGAGTCAAAATTGATGTGGAAAATAAGTGAAGAATAGGTTTTTGCAATACCTGGAACACACACCAAAGGGAAGTCAGTGCAGATCCCCAAATGATGCCTTACCATGGCTCTTGTCCTCCTAACATGAAAAATTGCACTGAGGAATAGTTCCAGGAGTGTCAAAATTCTATTTGGACACGGTGGGGTGGAAAATAATGGGAATCATGTAACCAACATTCAAGGCTTGAAGGGGATGGAGTGAAGATGGAGTAAATTTGTTGACCATGTTTGAAACATAGCATCCATATCGTGTTGCCTAAAAGGAACAACAAATGAGCATCTACCACTGACCATATTAGTAATGCGGGACTTGTATTGATTTTTTGTCTGAAATCCTTAGGGACGTTGGCCTATAATCGGAGGAGATCCCTTAGGCCTAGCATCCATACCATTTGGGGGTCTCTTGGATGTGAAAGATAATGGAATCCCAGATGAAGGGGAACACAAAGCCTGAGAAATGGGTGAAATCATGTCCAGAAAGAGCCCGACACTCCAGGAACTAAACCAAAGTACTCTTGGGCACATTGGAGAATCACCGAAGAGGGTTGAGGGACCTGATTAGGGGTATCTAATTTAGAGAGATGAGTGAAGGCCACTCTAGAGAGAGAGGTATTTGGTGTGGTTGTTAAAAACCCAACGTGAATGGGACATAAGCCCATACCACACTGTATAACCCTCTTCTGGAAGAATGTGGCCCAAGGGGACAAAATGATAGGGAGGCTTCTAAGAGATGGTGTTGGACCCAAAGTTTAGATGTTAGGGTGGTCCTACATATCCCATGAGGATGGGAATCAAGCCACACATAGTCATAGAGATGGGATGATGAAAATAAGGTTCAGATACCCCAATAAGGGATTTGTATGGAACGATGAGTAACCCAACGTGAATGAGGACATAATCCCACACCACACCATAAAATCCTAAGTGAGAACTTGGGCTAGGGGCCCAAAAAGGACGAGGGGCCTAAGGCTGGGCCTTGGATAAAATGTCATGGTCAGCTTGCAGTTTAACATCTTACAGTGGGGATGAAGGTGATCTTAGTTTAGGGTCATAGAGCTTGGACCGTATATGCCTAGTTTAATGTCATATGCATGGGACAGAGAGGGAGAATTATCGTGCTTATGGAAAACCAAAAAGAGGGAAAAAAATGATAGAGGACAACTGTTGACCAGGTTTGCAACACAGTATCCACCATTGTGTGACCAGAATTTGGGGCAAGCAATTGCGCATCAACCATTGACCATATTCGCAACACAGGACTTTTTTCAATTTGTTTTCATAAATCCTTGAGGGAGTTAGCCCGTAACGGTAGGAGAGCCCTTGGGCCGAGCATCAATTCCATTTGGGGGACCTTTTGGATATAGACGGTGATAGAAACTCAAATGATGGGTCATGCAAAGCATGGTAGGGCATGTGCTCGTGGGACAGATGATAAATGAAGGGAGGGATGTCTCAAAGGGATATGTGTGGAGTGTAAAAATAACCCGATGTAAATGAGGACGTGATTCAATACCACACCATACAATCCTAAATGAGAACTTGGGCCAGGGGCCCGAAAGGGGGTGAAGGGCCTAAGGCTGAGCGTCTCGTCCAATTGTAGTCAGATGACCTCTCATGTGGGCATTGCCTTCATAACTCCAAAGCCCATGTGAGCAATGATTTGTATGGGAAACAAGGAGTAGTATTAGGCTTTCCCCATCACATAAGGGTTCGAATGCGGGAATTACACCCTCACTCGAAGAATACTAAGATTTTGAGAGATAGTGGGGTAGAATGAACCACTACACTCCATGTTTGGGACATATGGGGGTGGTGACAACGACAAAGGATAGTTGTTGACCAGATTCGAAACACAACATCTATATCATGTGACCTAAAATGGTAACAAAAAATGAGCATTGAACACTGACCATATTCACAACGTAGGACTCATATCTATTTTTTTTCTAAACCCCTTGAGGGTGTCAACCTGAAATGATAAGAGAGCTCTTAGGCTAAGTGTATTTATCATTTGGGGGCCCCTATGGATGTGAAACATAATGGGAAACCAAATTAAGGGGTGGTGTGGAGCCTGAATGCACCCTTGCAATATCTAATAAAGTTAGACAATAGAAGAAATAGAGATCTTCATGAGAGAGGGATACATGGTATAGTCCTGATGTGGTTGACGTGAATGAGGGAACATCCTGGACCATACCATGTGTCCCGTCCCAATGAGAGGTCCTGAATTTTGGGGTTGGGCCTATGGATGAAACGTTCGAGCAATCCTATGTATCCCATAAGGATTGTAATCAAGTCATACGTTGTTCTGAAAAGGCCATGTAGTTTAGCGTCATGCGGTAAGGACGTGGGACGATTAGAAGAAAGTAAGAGGGAACATGGTGCAATCATCGTAACCCTTGCATGGTTGGGGCCAAAGAATCCTACATGATGCCATGGGAGATCCCCCAAAAGAACTATGCCCAGGAGGTGGTAGTCAAAGAGGAAACAAGGGATGAACTCAATACGGGGAGTCTGAGCATTCCTACGTATCCCATGAGGATGGGAATCAAGCCATACATAGTTATTAAGATGCAGTTTAATGACATGCATGACAATACATAGTTTAAGGTCATATAGGACTATACAGTTTAAGGTCATGTAGGACCATCATGTAGTTTAGGGTCGTGTAGGACCATCATGCAGTTTAGGGTCATGCAGGACTGTCATGTAGTTTAGGGTCATGAGGGACCATACAGTTTATGGTCATGTCAAACCCAATGGATCAAGAAAAGTATTTCTTGAGGAACTTGGCATTGGTGGGAGAAGTTATACACTCACTATGCATTATAACCAGGGAGTACGTGCCATTGGATTAAACTTTGTGAATGATCTAAGGTCCTTCCCATTTGGGATTCAACTTGGGTGGTTTCCTGCCAGGTATCATTGGTGCCCTCAGGGCCAATACCAAGTCGCCATGAAAGAAGAAGCATATGCGAACTTTCTTGTTGAAAGCTCTGGCTATCTTATTCTAATACCTTTCCAGATTGTGCAGGGCACAAAGCCTGTTCTCGTCAAGCGCTTCCAACTCAACCAGATGGATTTCAACTACTTTATCTGGTGCTTTCTGATCATAGATAGTTGATTGCAGTGAGGTAAATTAAATCTCGATGGGTAGGATAGCCTCTGTTCCATACACCAGGGAATATGGGGTCACCTAGGTGGAATTACGAGTCATCATTTGATAAGACCAGGGGACATTGAGGAGCCTGTCCAACCAACTCTTCTAATTCTAACCAACCATTTTCTGCAGATTGTTAGAGAGGGTTTGGTTGAATGCCTCGATCTATCCATTTTCTTGCATATGATATCAGGAGGTGTGGTTAGAACGGATGTTGTACTTAGCATACAATTTATTCAGCTCAACTTCTCAGAATTTCATGCCTTTATCGATGAGGATGGAGTGAGGGACTCCAAATCAATAGATGATGTTGGAGCTCACAAAGTCAATGATTGAATGGGCCTTGACCTCTTTGAGTGAAACTACCTCTTCCCATGTGGAGAAGAAATCTGTGGCAGTCAGGATGAACCTGCACTGGCGAGATATCACCCATGGATATGGTCCCATGACATCGAGTCCCCATATAGAAAATATCCAAGAGTGCTTGGTGGAGGGGAGAGTCTTTGGCGACTGATGCATAAAGTTATCATGAATTTGGAACACATGGAATCTCTTGGAGAACTAGATGTAATCATGGATCATGGAGGGCCAAAAGTACCCTAGTCTCTAGATCTAGTGGGATAGTTTCAGCATGGCTTGATGAGCCCTACAGGAACCGAAGTCATCCTCTTGCATGACTTGAGAAATCTTGACTCCTTAAATGTAACGGAGGAGAACCCCATCAATCCCACACTTGTAGAGGATCTAATCATGTCCAGGGACTTCTTAGAGGGTGAACTATAATGCACGGCATCAGATTCGCTCGCACCCATCCCGATCTGCTGAGAGATTACAATTCTGGAGATACTCAACAATGGGGGATCTCCAGTTAGGAGTCACTTTGATACCGCATCCAGGGGACTCGGGGGTCCTGACATGGAGGCTCTGACTTTAAGTTGACTTACCATCGAATCGTCGTTTTCATTGGGGGTGACAGGAGCAATGGCTCTCCGATGTGCCACATGGATAATCATATCATCCTGCTATGGCTCCATAAGTGATGCAGCTAGGCCGGCCACGGCATCAGCTCGACCATTCTAAGATTGAGGAACATGATTAACTTCTGGACGAGATGGGAACTGGGCCATTATCTAGAGAGTTTGTTCCAAAAATGGTACGATCTCTGGATTTTTAATGACTTAGTCACCGTTGATCTTTTAGATGACTAGTTCATAGTCCCCTTTCACTTGCAAGTGGGGCAAATCAATCTCAAGATTCAGCTCGAGACCAGTGATGAGAGCCTGATACTGTACCTCATTTTTGGTTCCTCCTTATAACAATAGGAATGAGTATGGTAGTATGTCTTATGTCAGGGTAATGAAGATGATACCCAGTCCTACTCTGTTGAGCATGGAGTCATTGAGGCTTCTGCCGGTGGGGCTCCGGGAAGCACCATCGAAGTGCATCTTCCAGAACGACATGCCTTGGTCTACCGATAGGATCACCTCATTAGTTAAATCAAGATCCAAGGAATAGTCATCAGAAGTCGGATGGACAACAAGGATGTATTCCAATGTCTACCCCTTAATAGCTTTCTGAGGGACAAACCTGATATCGAACTGCTGAAGAATCACTACCCACCGAGCTAGATGGCCTGTCAACATGGGGAAGTTTAGGATGTACTTTATTGGGTCTACTCGAGACACCATTTGTACCTCATGGTGCTGCAAGTAATGTCACAACTTCTGTACTGCAAATACCAATGCAAGGCATCTCTTTTTGATGGGGGGATATCTGGTCTCCGTATTGAGGAGCATACAGCTGAAGTAGTAAAGGTTGTTCTCCATCCCCTCATTATTCTTATGGGCAAGAAGGGTGACGAGAGATCATTCTAGGGAGGTAACATAAAGGACCAGTGGTTTTCTAAAGATGGGTGGCATTAAGACCGGAGGATGGAGTAGATACTGCTTAATCTCCTCAAAAGTAGTCTGACATTCTTCACTCCACTCATAGACTGTACATTTATTCATGATCTGAGAAAAGGGATTACACTTACCAGCCAGATTCATGATTAATCGGCATATGTAGGCTATGTGGAATTGGAAGCCTTGAAGATCCCAAATGTTGCTCAGAGGATACATCTAGCTAATGTCCTTAATCTTCTCTGGGTTGATCTCAATGCCCATGTATCTGACAACGAAGCCGAGAAACTTTCTAGAGGTGACCCAGAAGGCACACATCAATGGATTCATATTTAGGTGAGGGGAACGGAGGAAGAAAAACACTTTATAATAGTATTTGAGATGGTCCTAAAACTAGAGAGATTTGACCACCAGATCATCCACATAGTATTCCACCAATGTTCCAAATATCAGCTTAAATATGTGATTCATAGTCTGCTGGTAGGTGGCACCTGCATTCATTAAACTGAAGGGCATGACTTGGTAATATAAAGTACCTTATGTTTCCCTAAAGGCTATGAACTCCTCATCCTACGGGGCATTTAGATCTGGTTGTACCCGGAGTACCCATCCATGAAGGAGAGGGTTTGGAATCCAGTGGTACCGTCAATCAATAACTCCGTCCCAGGAAGGGGAAAACATCCTTTAGAAAATGATGATTGAAATCCCAGAATTTGATGTATACCCTGATCTTTATATTCTTCTTCCTTGCTGGCACAATATTGGCCAGCCATTTGGGGTGCTGGAACTCCTTAACAAAATTGACTCTGATGAGATTATCAACTTCTGCCTAAACCAGGGCACTGTGAAAAGGGTGCATCTTTCTGGGGGGCTGCTTGAACCCGTGATGATTTGTCGGGAGACCAAGGTGGTGGAAGGATACCTAAGGATCTAGTCCTAGAATCTTTTTATAACTCCAGGTGAATACATCATGGTGTTGTTTCTGGAATTCTATATACTGTTGTTGTTCTGTAGACGCCGGAAAAGTCCGTTGCTCCTCAAATGAAGTTCTGGATGAGGAAAGCGAGTTCATATTTGGAGTCAGAAGCATGTTTCAGAGGGCCCGGAGGCCTTGCGCGGAATTTTGGAGGTCCGCGCGCAAAGTTGAAGTTAGGCGCGCAAGCCTCCCGGGATGCGTGCAATGCGCCGGGCCGGCGCGCAATTTTGCGCGTCCTTGGCCCGCGCGACTCTCTTGCGCGCCGGGCCCCGATTCCGCACCCGCGAAGGAAGTTGCGCGCCCGCGAACCGGATTCCGCGCCCGGGGTTGCCTATAAATATAAGGCGACCCCCGACGTTTTGAAGGTTTCCAGAATTCGAAGGGTCGCTCGTGCGCGCAATTCCACCCCCTCCGCGCGCAATACCGATCTTCAGGTAACCTCCTTTATTTCGCGCAAGCAAGCCTCCGGGTTCGCCTTCGCGCGCAAACACTTTGGCTTCTTTCCTTTGACCAATTCCTTACCCGAAGGCATTCGCGCGTAAAAGAAGCCTCTTGCGCGCAATTGCCCCCCGGGTGCGCGCAATCCAGCCCGATTGCGCGCACCCCCCCCCCCTACTAAGTGACCATTCGTTAAAGAATGAGTTGTTGCCCCCGCGCGCTATCAGAGGCCCGGTGCACGCAATCTCCATCTTCCGCGCGCAAAGCGCTGGCCCAATTGCGCACCAGTCCGCCCCTTTGCGCGCCGCCCCGCGGTATTGCGCGCCAAGTTCCTCTTTTGCGCGCAAACCGCCAGGGTCTCCCCCTTTGACCCCCTGAGGGTACCCGCCTGCGTGGCGCCTGATGATCTTCATCCCGGGTGCCCGCACCATGCGTTGTCTTCCCGTGCGGCCCCCCTAGGCTCACGCGAAGTGACACGGACCCATCGGCGGCAACCACTACGTCCAAGCTGCACGACGTTAAACTTTCTAGCATATCGTCCAAGCTGCACGACGTTAAACTGCCTAGCATATCGTCCGCGCGACAAGATGTTAAACTTCCAAGCATCTTCGTCCGCGTGACAAGACGTTAAACTGCCAAGCATCTTCGTCCACGCTGCAAGACGTTAAACTGCCAAGTGTTTCGTCCAACATGATGTTAAACTGTACTTCGTCCGGCAAGACGTTAAACTGCCCGCTTCGTCCTCAACACACGACGTTAAACTGTACTTCGTCCGGCAAGATGTTAAACCGTCCGCATCACCCAATCTCGTGCCTCGCACGCTGGGTCCCCCCCGGTTTGGATGTGGCCCCCACCCGCTCGTCTCTGCAGGGATGTCGGGATTGGAGTGGCCTTCGCCCACGGGGGTAGGGTATTACAAACCCCTAGTTTCTTGTGGGGGATTGCACATGTGTATCTCCATTGCGCTTCCCCACTGCCGAAGCCAGTAGAGGGAGTGACAGGGATCGAGGTCTCTCACCTTCGGCCCAAGTCCCTCTCCAACTGAGTTTTTCCGCATCCGGGCTGCCTCAGTGCGTAAGTCCTGACAGAATGAACTACGTGGACTTTGATCCCTGTCTCCTAAACAGGGTACGTAGGAAGCCTCCCTGAGGTTCAAGCCCACCACCTGGTCGTCCCGGTCGTATTCACGTCGGTTCGTCCATCAGTGAACCCCTCCCGGGTTGACATTCGCGTTGATCCACCCGGCCATTCCATCCCCCTCTGTGTGAGGTGGTTCGGTTCAATCCTCTGCCTGGTAGCCTCGACCTCTTCGTGAGTCGGCTTGCCATCGTCCAACATGACGATAAACTGTATATCCGAACTACGTTGACTTTGATCCACGCTAGCGTGCGGTACGTAGGAAGCCTTTACGGGGTCCAAGCTCTTCACTCCATCATCCATCCTGATCCTTACCCGGGCCGCCACATCCCGGTGGGGTCATGCCATTTCATTCCACTCCACTTCACTCGGGAAGCCGCCCATGTGCTGGCCCCAGCGTCGGAGGTTCCCCGCAAGGGGTTCTGTCATCTGATCCACTCCTCGTGTTGATCAGTCCGATGCCGTCCCCGCTGGACGCTAAACTCGCGGCATACCCCGTGTTAAACATGGGAAGCTGAGGAAAACCTCAGGAAACGCAGTTCCCCGCACCCAGCGCGGGATGCCTCAGGCCATCACGCCTTCGAGAAGCCCTATTAGGGACGGAAGGCATACATGCAGAGCCGCAGTGTTAAGACACGCCCCCAGCACCCAGAGCTACCCGGTCTCCTCACCGCAGGTTGCTGCCCCGACCAGACCCCTTGGAGCGTCTTGGTGGGAGCGGCGTAATTAACCGGTGTCCATGAAGATATGGCGCCGGGAACGAGATTCACGAACATTCTTAAATCTATGAGGGAGACCCGGATTAGGCGACGAGTTCTGAGGAGACGTCCACGGAAGGAGGAGCTGACGTCCCATCATCCCGGTTTCGATCAAGGAGCAGACGCCCCTGCATAAGGGACGGATGTCGCCCGCCTTTGGAAAGCGGGACTGCGGGGCCACAAGCCGCGCGCCCATCCCCTCGGGTCGACGGGCGCACGCGCGAACGCGTCCCGGTGGAACAGCGTCGGAACAGAAACCCGACGCACATCCGCACCGAAACAGAAAAATGGTGAACCCGACGTGAATCTCTTCTCCTCAATACGAAGACCGATAGCTTTCAAAGGTGTTGGAAGACTAGCATGCTGCTCGACCGAGCATTCAGCACCAGGGCACGGAACCCGCCAGGGGCTGGGGAGGGGAAATCGGGCACTCCGTCTCACGACGTCGATGGCCTGGGTTCCCCCCACGGAAGGCGTTGTGGCACTAATGATTGGTAGTCGATTCCTTTTCCTGTCAGTATTAATGGGTTCTTCTCCCTATCTTCAGGAATCAGGTCGCCCGATCCAGTGCCCGATCGTCGCCCGCCCACTGGCGCAGGGGTAGGGGAAACACCGATGCGGCTACTCCGCGCGGTCCCGCCCGTTCCACATCCGTCCCAGCAGCCACAGCTGTGGGACAACCACGCCCTCTCTCCCCCTCGGAGGTCATCCAGAGAAGGGTGATCAACAACTTGGTTCGGAGATATGAGGAAGAGGGAGTCATCCCCACCAGGGACATGGCTCACCTAGACCTCGAGGGAGCTGCACCTCGCCACCGACGCCGCCCCCGAGGGCCGCGTAGGGAGGCACCGCTTCCTACCTCGACGTCCAACCGCTTCGGTAGTTTATCCCTGGAACGCTCCGACAGCTCCTTCCCCTATGCGGATGAGGTGGAAGATGTCCGGGACCACCCTATCCGAGATTCGCTTCAGGGATCCGCGGTAAGGGCTCCTGCCAGGCCATGTCGGCACCGCCGCCCGGCTTCTCAAGTCGAAGAATGGGCTCTCCACCTGCCTGCGCCGCTGATCCCGACTCGTCTGTCCCGACGCCAACGTCGGGCGTGAGAGGAAGAGGATGCCCATCTTGGGGCCCTAGCAACAGCGACCGCGTTGGCCCAAGCCACTGTTGGCTCCAGTCACCAGGCCCCTGCGCATCCTGAGCAGGGGCACGTCTATGCCCGACCTGGATCGAGGCCCCGACCGCCCCAAAGGCAGGTTGGGTTGACTCTCCCGGTTGCTGGTACAGGCAATAGCCACCGCGGACCACCTCGCGGTAGCGCTATTCACCAGCAGGGTCTACTCCGTGTGGCCGATCCAAGAGGCATGGGTGATCCCACCTTCCGATCCCGGCCCGGAGGCCTTCCCGGAAGCATCTCTCCCCGCGTCCCCTTTGATATCTGTCCCGGTGCTCCTCGCACCTTGGTTTCTAGTCCTCTTGGCCCCAGCACTGGTGCGGCCAGAGGACGCCAGGACAGAGATCAGCCATGCCCCGAAGAACCACCCAGGGGCAGGAAGGCGAGACGTTGACGAAGAGGGAGGAATGTTATGGAATTCCGGACAGAGATCTGACCGGTTCGTTTCTCTGATATAGAGGTGGAGTATGATTCGGCGACAGAGCCCTCCCCCCGATCCCGCCAGTCAGGGGCAGGGGTAGGAATGCGGCACGTCAGCCTCGTACTCCCCGAGAGCGAGATCGATATGATCCCCGATTCTCTCCGAAGGTATATCCGGAGTAGCGAAGGCCTGGTAGACCCCCAAGGATCAAGCTTTCGGTTGGTACCGGCCCCTCCGGAAGCGCCTTCTGCCTCGATCGGAGAATCCGGAGACCTTTTCTGGGGATCGACGGTCGAGCCACGATCCAGTGCACCCTCGGCGAGCACCGACGCTATGGCAGGATGTTCGCTCGCCGGCCCGTCCTATCGTGATGTGGTAGCTGGGGCACCGCAACCCTCAGAGGGCGGCCCGGGATGTGGAGGCCAATCGGCCTGCTCGCCGTATTCACCGCCGGCCAGCCCGCCGGCCCAGCGGCCCACCTCAGCACCACTGCCGGTTCCCCGTCCATTCCCAGTCGCTGAAGTGGACCAAGGAGACCTGGGTCCCGAGTTTGAGTCGTGGAGCTTCTGGACCGTCCTTGCAGAGGGCCACTTCCCTGAGAAGTTTTGGCCAGTCGTAGGACCGGACTTTGATGCACCCGAATCGCTCACCCTGGATGAGTTCGAATGCTTGCGCCGAACTCTCCGGGAGACTCACTCCCATCTTCACCGCCTACAAATGCCATCTCCCGGGAGTCAATCGCACTTGGAGGATATTGGTGAGCAGTGCCGTCAGATTGACCTGGCCACGCTCCCCGCGGTTCGGCACCCCGGGTCATTTGGGCACCACAGGGACCTCCAACAACGATGCGTTGAGTGTTTTCAAGTACTCCGCAAGGTTATCGAGGAAGCCACTCCCCACGTGTATATCCGTGGATGGGGGAAGTACGCTGCCCTACGCTTCAGTGCGATTCGCCGACAGCCCGATTCGCTGGGTGGCCCTGAGGGTACATCCCCAGGGACGGAAACGGTCAATATGGCTGACCTGCCGGGGGAGGGAAACGACTTGGAACTTCTCGACGGGGTCTCTCCCCCCGAAGACAAGCCATAGTTGGATCCGTCAGTGAGGGTTACTCGTCACCAGAGGAGCCTCCTGGGTCTCCCCGCACCCACTGAAGCACTGACATTGAGCCAAAACGTCAGAAAAGGTAAAGAGCACGGCGGGGCTATAAAGCCCGCCGACCCATCTGCCTCCATGCAGAGGGCAGAGGAGGATCCCGAGAAGGACACACTACGTCAACAGCTCGCCGAGCAGAAGAAGCTGGTTGACCAGCTCCTCGCCGAGCGCGCTACAGAGCGGCGGCCTGACTACGGTGATCCTAGGCCAGGACAACAGGGACAGGAACAACCACCCCTCGATGAGGCTCTCCCGGGCAACCGTGATTATGCCATGTTTGCCGACAGGGGAGAGGCCATTGCCTATGGAAAGAGGGCGCGGTATGTTTCGCCACACCCTCCTGAGCGGCGTGACTACCTGAGAGACCCCGCTCGGATTCCTCCCGCTTCCCCAAGGGCCGCTCCGCCCGCCATCCCACGAGCTACCGAGTTCGACGACCCGGTCGACGACCCGATTGAAGGTCCATGCAATGCGCTCGTGGTTAGAGATCCTCGCCAGGACTGGAACCCATGTCCGGACGATCCGATGGCGGCACTCATCTCCCGCTTGGAAGCCTTGGAGACTCGGCAAGTGGCAATCCCACCGGACGGCAAGCCATACCCAGCATGGGTGGATGACATGACGGCACCTCCGGGATTCGGGAACCCCACTTTCGCCCCCTTTAACGGGACTGGAGATCCGCCACAGCATTTGGCCCATTTCAACTCGAGGTGCGGGCCTATGTTGGGAACTCCGGCGCAGAAGGAGGCCGCTAAGCTTCTCTGCTTTGTCCAGACACTGGAAGGGCCAGCATTTGTCTGGTACAGCCAGCTCCCCGTCGGGTCGATAACTAGCTGGGAGGACCTTCGTAGACAGTTCCTCTACCAGTTCAGTTCCACGACCCGGAAGACGAGTATTGCAGACCTCTTCAAGTGCAAGCAAATGCCTGATGAGCGAGTCGCGAATTTCGTCGCCCGATGGAAGGGTCTCACGTATTCCCTTGACATGCCATTGACTCAAGAGAAGTTGCTGACAATGTGCGTCGGGAACGTCAAGACCGAGCTGGTCCCTTCCTTGATCACTCAGAATTACCCCGGAGGGTTCAGGGACTTCTCAGACAAAGCTCAACGTCTTGAGGAGGCCCTGCAATAGGCCAGTCAGGCACACCCGCTGCCTCCTATGATCCCTGCAAGGAGATTCAGCAGGGCTGAGCCCGCTGCTGTTGCCCAGGTAGAGGCCCCCAGGCAGTTGGAGCTGCTGCCGGTGAGGCCAGCTCCATAGCCTCACAGGAATCCGCCTCCACGGGCTCAGTTCCCAGCCCAGCAGCGGCAGCCCCAGAACCGGCCGGCCCCTCCGCGTAATGTACCGCCACAACCCAGGCGAGATAATCAGGGTCCACCTCCTCGGCAGGCCCCTCCATCCCCTAGTCAAGACCACGCTCCCAGGGGCCCGCGATACCTGACTTACTCATTTCACGAGGATAAGGTCCCCGGTTATTTCCAGAGCGCCCTGGAGCAGAGGATTGTGCGACTGCCTGAGTGTTGGAGGCCAGAGGAGGCACATCTCACGGATAACCCCCGCTACTGCCCTTACCATCGGTCCCTGGAGAACACCATCCGGTGGTGCTACGTGTTTAAGGACTGGCTCCAAGACCAGATTAACAACAATGTAATCAGGTTGGGCCCAGCTCCAACACAAGTGGCGGGCGTGTTCGTGGGATCAGATGACGATAGTGGCAATGAGGACGAATGGCAGCTGGTCTCCGACCGCGGATCCCATAAGTATAATAACTGGATGGCCCGAAAGACGATCATTCGCGCCCATGGAATCATCCGTGCGCGCTTGAATCATCCTGAGCCCCCAGAATCTGCGGGTGCTGCTTCGGCATCGTCGTCCCAGCCTGCCTCTCCCGAGAAGAGAAAACGGCGGCGGCGCAAGAAGGAAGAGCGTGCCCCGCCAGTTCTGCCGCTATCCCGCACTCTCGGCGATTTCATTCCCCCGGAGATGGGGATCCCTCCCCGGATCCGCCCGGTGGTGAATGATTCGTCTGATGACAGTGTTGGGTACGCTTCGGTTAATACCGTCGAGCTGGTAAATCCCTTTTCGGTTCCCGACGTTGAAGAACACCAGGTGGACCTCCCTAGTGTCCCCGGTCATCGCCAACGTCGGAGGAACCGCAACAACAGGAGTCGCTGGGGCACGACAGTTGGTACCTCCAGCCAGGCCGTGCACGCCACTGAGACTAGGCAGCAGGCTCAAAACCGAGCTCAGCGTGCGCAGCCCCCCCATCCGGGGATGACGGATTCGCCTCCGCCACTGTATGTGGTGTGGGACCAGGCAGAACCGCCTCAGCCGCATCGCGATCAGCTCCGCCCTGCCACGAGTCCATCCCGGCCTCCTGGCCCCAGTACGGTGACCACTTCCCGGGCTTCAACCAATGAACAGCGAGATGCGCCAAGCACCAGTCGGCCGCCGGTCCAACCGGCAAGGCCCTTCATGCCTCCAACCGCAGAGAAACCTCCTGCAACCAGGGGCTCGCTCTTGGCCAAAAAGTATGATGTCCTGAAGCACTTGGACGACATCCCAGCAAGGCTCTCCATCCTTGAGGCTCTGCGCATGTCACCTGAGATGCGCGAGGCGCTCGCTGAATCCCTGAAGAGCCCCCTCCAGTTTGAGGCGGAGGTTGCGGCTACAGAGGCCTTTCACGCCGAAACGATTGAGGACGCCGAATGTCAGGCAGTTATCTCGTTCTCTGGTAAGGATGAAGACCCTCCTATACAGGGGCACATTCGTCCGCTGTATGTTACTAGCCAGTTTAATGGCCTTGAAGTCCGGCACTATCTTGTCGACACGGGGTCCGGGATTAACCTGATTCCCACTCGGACGCTCCGAAGATTGGGGTTTTCTGAGGATGACTTGATTCCCTCCGACCTCAGGATCCAGGGGTACGACCGCACCGAGCAAACTCCGGTCGGCAAGATACGTTTGAAGACCCAGTTCGGTGACCTAGTTGCCAACACCGAATTCATGGTAGTCTCTCAGGACACTGCGTATAACGCATTGATGGGCAGGCCATGGCTCCACCTTCATGCGGCAGTTCCCTCATCATACCACCAATGCCTTAAATACTCCCTTAATGGTCGAGTAGGTGTGCTTCAGGGAGATGCCTCTCCTTTTGCCTCATGTGAAGCCCGCTATCTGGACGCGGACTATTACAAGAGCAAGGATAAGCAGATCCTGGCAGGTGAGGTTGAGCCTGTCGCTGTTGCAAGTGATCCCTGGACCAGTTTGGATGACGCTTACGTCCTCCCGATCCATCGGTTGGACGTAGCCATGGTCTCGACGGCCTGTGAGTCTCCTAATGAGATGACCGCGACCATCCATGCCAGCACCAGCGGCCCACCAGGATCTGGTGGCCCCAATGCAGTTTCCAACGCAATCTCTCCCGTGGACGATCTCTCCCCGAGTGGAGAGGACGTGGAAGATGCACCCCCAGCCTTTGAGGAGGGCGTCTCCGCCACGGTCGATGAGTTAGTACAGGTGAACCTTGGAACCGAAGCAGATCCAAGACCCACATTGGTCAGTGCCTCCATGCCCTCTGAGGAGCGGCAGCAGTACGTGGACTTCCTCAGACAGCACCGTGATGTGTTCGCTTGGGGATATGATGAGATTCCGGGGCTAGATCCTCAGGTAGCCGTCCACCGCCTTGGTCTCCCGGCGAACCATCGCGGGTTCAAGCAGCCTCCCAGGAAGATGCACCCATTCCACGGTGCCATGGTTGAGGCCGAAGTTGACAAGATTATCAAAGCCAACTTCGTGAGGGATGTTCAGTACCCCAGATGGCTGGCCAACATTGTGCCGGTCAGGAAGAAGAACGGGCAG
This sequence comes from Viscum album, assembly GCA_963277665.1. Taxonomy (NCBI): domain Eukaryota; kingdom Viridiplantae; phylum Streptophyta; class Magnoliopsida; order Santalales; family Viscaceae; genus Viscum; species Viscum album. The sequence goes on from OY728138.1 coordinate 902,176,874, forward strand.
ATCAGAGTCTGTATCGACTTCCGCGATCTCAACCGCCACTGTACGAAGGATGATTTTCCCCTTCCGGTGACAGAGCTGTTGATCGACGCCACGGCGGGATTCCAAGCCCTCTCCTTCATGGATGGATACTATGGATACAACCAAATCCGGATGGCCCCTGAGGATGAGGAGTTCACTGCCTTCAGGGCCCCCCAAGGTATCTTTTGTTACCAGGTCATGCCCTTCGGCCTGAAGAATGCAGGTGCCACCTATCAACGGGCGATGCACCGCATATTCAAGACAATCCTCGGCACACTGGTGGAATGCTACGCCGACGACTTGGTGGTTAAATCGCGCCAGCGTCAGGACCATCTCAAAGATCTTGAGAAAGTGTTCGGCTTCCTCCGGTCTCGCTGCCTGAAGATGAACCCGTTGAAGTGTGCCTTCGGGGTCACCTCCGGGAAGTTTCTTGGATTTGTGGTAAGGTACCGGGGTATTGAGATCGACCCGGAGAAGATCAGGGCGATTAGCCAGATGCCTCCCCCAGGTAACATCCGGGAACTGCAAGGGTTCCAAGGCCACTTAGCCTATATATGCTGATTCATCGCGAATCTGGCCGGAAAGTGTAAGCCCTTTTCTCGGCTCATGAAGAAAGGTTCCACCTATGTATGGGATAAGGAGTGTCCGACCGCTTTCGAGGAAATCAAGCAGTACCTGCTTCAACCTCCAGTTCTGATGCCGCCTGTATCCGGGAAGCCACTAGTCCTTTATGTGACTTCCCTGGAACGGTCCCTTGGTGCCCTTCTCGCCCATAAGAACAACGAGGGAACAGAGAATAGCCTCTATTACCTCAGTCGCATGCTCCTCGATACAGAAGTTAGGTATTCCCCCATCGAGAAGAGCTGCCTGGCGCTCGTATTTGCCGTACAGAAATTACGGCACTACTTGCAGCACCACGAGATACAGTTGGTTTCTCGGGTAGACCCGTTGAAGTATATCCTGAGCCGGCCTATGTTGACTGGCCGTCTAGCGCATTGGGCTGTGATTCTCCATCAGTTCTACATCAGGTATGTGTCTCAGAAGGCCATCAAAGGGCAAGCATTGGCAGAATTTCTGGCTGCTCACCCGACCTCCGCGGATCAGCCGCTGGATCTAGGCTTTCCTGATGAGGCTGTTCTCTCGGTCGATCGTTCCGATCCATGCTGGAAGATGCACTTTGACGGTGCCTCCCGGAGCCCCACCGGTAGAAGACTTGATAATCCTAAGCTCAACAGAGTGGGCTTGGGTATCGTCTTCATTACCCCGGAGCAAGCCGTGCTGCCATACTCTTTCCTGTTGTCAGAGGGCTGTACCAACAATGAGGCGGAATACCATGCCCTCATCACTAGCCTCGAGTTAGCTCTCGAGATCGACATGCCCCATCTGTGTGTGAAAGGGGACTCCGAGCTGGTCGTTAGGCAGATCAATGGTGACTATGTTGTCAGGAAGCCGGAACTTGTGCCATTGCTGGAGTGCACCCTCCTTCTAATGGCCCAGTTCCCTTCTCGGCCAGAAATTGTCCATATTCTTCGGTCGCAGAACGGTCGAGCAGATGCATTGGCCAGCCTTGCTGCGTCACTCGCAGAGCCTGAACAGGACAAACTGATTGTCCACGTGACGCACTGCAGGCTCATCTCTCCCGTTATCCCGGAGGGAGATCGCGGCCCATCGGTAAGTAATCTCGCCACGGTTGCCCCTGTGCCCGGAGCCCCGAGTACCACAGATATGGCAGTCGAAACAGCCCCTGATTGGAGGACGCCCTTGGTTGAGTACCTCCAACATGGCATTCTCCCATTGGATCGGGCCGAGCGCGAGCGAGTTCGACGCCGCGCATCGCAGTTTGTCCTCCAGAGCAGTCCCGTCCTGGATCAGATCCTCTATAGACGCGGATTTGATGGTGTTCTCCTCCGTTGCCTTTAGGGGGTTGAGATCCCACGAGTCATGCAAGAGGTTCATGCTGGTTCATGCGGTGCCCATCAGACTGGGCCGAAGCTGTCCCACCAGATTCGGAGGTTGGGATACTTTTGGCCCTCCATGATCCATGACTGCATTGAGTATGCCAAGAAGTGGCATGCATGCCAGGTTCATGCGAACTTTGTGCATCGGCTGCCGAAGCCTCTCCATACCACCAGATATTCTTGGCCCTTTGCATTCTGGGGGTTGGACGTTGTGGGACCTTACTTGCCAGCGACGGCTCGCCAGTACCGGTTCATTCTGACCGCCACAGACTTCTTCTTCAAATGGGCAGAGGCGATTCCGCTCAGAGAGGTCAAATCCTGTTCGATCGCTGACTTCGTGACCTCCAACATCATTTATCGATTTGGAGTACCTCATGCTATCCTCACGGATAACGGAGCCAATTTCCGAGCAGCCGAGTTGAAGAAGTTGTACGCCAAGTACAACATTCGCTCGAACCATACATCTCGCTATCATGCGCAGGCGAATGGACAGATTGAGGCGTTTAACAAGACCCTCTCTAACATTCTGCAAAAGATGGTTGGTCAGAACAAGAAGAGTTGGCCGGACAAGCTCCCCAACGCCCTCTGGGCTTATCGGACGACAACTCGCAATTCCACCCAGATGACCCCTTATTCCCTAGTGTATGGAGCTGAGGCCGTCTTGCCCATCGAGATCCAGTTACCGTCCTTGCGCACTGCGGTCTACGACCAGCAAGCGCCGGACAGAGCTGCTGAAGCCCGTCTAGTCGAGTTGGAAGCACTGGATGAGAATAGACTTTGCGCCTTGCACAACTTGGAGAGGCATCAGAGCAGAATGGCTCGAGCCTTCAATAAGAAGGTTCACCTCCGCTCTTTCCTGCAGGGTGACCTAGTACTGGCCCTAAGAGCACCAATGATCCCCGGCAGGAAGCCACCCAAGTTGGAGCCCAAGTGGGAGGGACCTTTTGTCGTCCACAAGGTCTATCCCAATGGCGCGTACTCCCTAGCGACTATGGATGGTGAGCGTGTCACTCCTCCCACCAACGCTAGGTTCCTCAAGCAGTACTTTTCCTGACTGCACTTCGTCCTGCATGACGTTAAACTGCATACGTCCGCGCTGCAAGACGTTAAACTGCCAAGCATCTTCATCCTGCATGATGCTAAACTGCACCTCAAGAACTACGTGTGGCTTGATTCCCATCCTTATGGGATACGTAGGACCTCCTGAACATTCATGTTTCAGGCCCAGCCCCATCCTTCGGGAATTTCCATCCCATCTTGGGCCCTTGGCCCAGTTGCCTCTGGGTATGCGGCGTATGGTGTGAACGCGGGGCTATGCCCTCATTCACGTCAGTTTGCTCGCCACGCTGTATGCCCCCCACGTTTGGGGATGCCTTCCGCTCCCCCCTTTCCTTTTTCGTCCTGCATGACGTTAAACTACACTTCAAGAACTACGTGCGGCTTGATTCCCATCCTAATGGGATACGTAGGACCGCCTGAACATTCATGTTTCAGGCCCAGCCCCATTTCCCGGGAATCTCTATCCCGTGTTGGGCCTCTGGCCCCAGTTCCCCTCCTTTTTGTGCGAGGCGTATGGCGTGAATGCGGGGTTATGCCCTCATTCACGCCGGTCTACTGGCCGCGCCGTACGCCTCCCCCGTGTGTGGGACTACCTCACACCCCTCATCATCCTGCATGACATTAAACTGCCTCTCAAGAACTACGTACAGCTTGATTCCCATCCTTATGGGATACGTAGGACCACCTGGACGTTTGTGTTTCAGGTCCAGCCCCGTCTCTTGGTTGATCACGGGGATCTGCCGTCCTTTGGTTACTCTCAAGGTGAGTCCTCCGACCCTTTCCGGTGATCTGTTAACTTGTTTTGGGTACTCCAGTCTATGAACTGTGGTGTCAGATTCAATCCCGACAAGTCCTGTGTTGCTTGTCGGGCCCCGCACTTCCTCTTGTTCGGGCCTTCTCGGGCAGCAAATCGATATGAATCCTGCGCTTGAGCGGTTGATGCTCGTTTGCTTGCCTCATCCTAGGCTGGTGCGATTGGATGTTGTGTTGCGAATATGGTTAACGACATCCTTGATCTCCATGTCGGCTCTTTTAGGCCCTGAACATTGGTTGCGCAGTCCTCGTCACGCTCCGCCTTTGTGCGTTGTAGTGGAATCTCGACACTCTCTTCATACTGACCTTCAGTACACCTTTACACGTTAGGCAGGCCAACCAGGGTAATGGTGTCTTTCGAGGCTCCCACGATCTGAGCACCAAGGATATATGTTGATGTCCTCCCTAAGGGCCATGTGTAGATGGACCCTCGTCCCCATAAGGAGGAAGGAGTCGCCCGAACAATCGCGTTCTGGGCCCAGTATAGCTGGAGGCTAGCATCTCTGCCCCTCGGGTGATGGACATACGCAGGCCCCTATCCCAGGATCCTTCTCCTGGAATCGTGCGTGACCGCAGGGCTGGGTATGTTCCCACCTCCGCTGGGTCCGCCATATCGCAATAAGCGGATTCCTCCATGGTCTGAACCACACGACCTTAAACTGTGTTGTCTGGTCCTACCACACGACCGTAAACTGTGATCGTCTTGGCCGCCCGACGAGAAACGACACTGCATCGTGATGTTCTCCTCAGGGGACACTCACGTTGGGCGCTGGTTAATAACCACGCCATTTATCAATGCCTTTCATGGCTTGATTATTGTGGCGACGCCAGGGATTTCTTAATCATAGGCATGTTGCTGCACAAAGAAAAACCATCCATCTTTAAGGACAAACAAGAAATATCAAATGACGCTTCTTCTGGGTGCGAGGGCTAGACCCGCACCCCTCCCCGCGCTGGTGCCCGATTGTGTTGTGCCGCGCTTCAAGAACTACGTGTGGCTTGATTCCCATCCTTATGGGATACGTAGGAACGCCCGGATATTTGAAACTTCGGGTCCAGCCCCCCACCTCTTAAAGATTCCCCCTTCTCTTGGGAATCCGCCGCCTTCGGGTCACCCTCAAGGCGTGTCCCTCGACCCCTTGCAGTGGTCCACCGGTGTCAAGAGTACTCTGGTTTATTGCCAGGAGGTTCAGGTTCAGCTTGGTCAGGTTCCTTCCACTTTTCAGGCTTCGTGCTCCCTTTCATTCGGACCCATCGCCGACGCCCTGGGTGGAGCCCCCGTGAGCGGTCTGGACACAATTCCTCAGTGCTCTCCCACCGACTCGGGCTGGTGCCCACAAGGGCCTCGGGCAGCAAATCGATATGAATCCTGCGCTTGAGCGGTTGATGCTCGTTTGCTGCCTCATTCCATCAACGGTCAGTGCGATATTGATGCTGCTTTTCCGCCACGGTCGGCAGAACTCCCATATCGTTACGCTGATGCCCCCAGTCCTTGAGTGAATGGCCGCATGATTCACATTACGTTTTCCACCTCCCGTTCTGACCAAGCGAAACCTCGACACTCTTGACACTATCCCTCAGTGCATCTTTGCATATCCAGGGGATAGGACCACGATGTGGCGTACTTTGAGGTTCCTATGGTCCGAGCTCTAAGAATTTAAACTAAGATCTGCCCCTATGGTCCGATCTCTACGACTCTAAACTAAGATCTCCCTAATCGGGGTTCTACGTCCTGCATGACGTTAAACTGCACTCTCAGAACTACGTGTGGCTTGATCTCCAGCCTGATGGAGTACGTAGGAACGCCCGGGCATCTCGACTCGGGTCTAGCCTCAGGGATCGCTAAGTCCCGCCCCTCCTCGTCGCCGGTCGTTTGGCCTGGCTTCTGGTAGAGTGGTGCGGTTGTGATATTCTCCCTGACTCAGCTCGGGATGCCCCATTGCAATGATGGGAAGCGACAGTTGCCTCGTCAAAGAGGTTCTGTCTGAGAATTGGGGTGATTCACGGCCAGATTAGTGCATCCGCCTAATACTCTTTCCCCACGGTGGCTCAATTTTGGGAGCGTTAGATTCTGTCCGAACAAATCATCACTTCGCCCCACGCTTCGCATGCCCTGTTGATCCGGATTTCCACCCTTGTGCCTGAAGGAACCCCCAAAGCGGCATTGATGATGACGTGTGATCCGCCTCCTGCAATATGAATGATGACCTTCGGTCCATCTATTGCAGTAGTATGGTCGATTGATCCATTGTCTGCTTGCCGTCTTGGGCATTTCCTGGAAGGCCGACCGTCGTGGATCTCTGAATTCGGGACACGCGATTCACCCTTTCTCATTTCCCTATGTTCGGATAAGATCTTAACGCCCCTAGCGTTGTCCCGCTCATGTGTCGGAACAAGTTGGGGGGATGATACATTGATTAGGTCTGAGGTCTCCTTTCCTAGGAATGACCTCCCTCTTTTCTTTAGAAACCCAGGCCCAATTGTGGATGCCTGAAGCTTGGTTAACACTCCCGCAAGAAAATGAATTGTGGTTGAGCACGTTAAGCCAAAATATGCAGATAAATATGTTGATTCATACAAATGGATCGAAGTATTGAGTAGCGGAAGCAAAATGTTCTGGGAGTGGCAAAAACAAAGCCCCTAGGGATTAGCGTGCTGAATGGATCTTTCCAACGCCGCTACCCTTTGACTGGCGGCCTCCAGAGCTGCTTCTCGCTCTCTGCGTACCCTCTCTTCGTCGGCGGTCGCGGCGCGCAGCTCGCCGATCCTGGCCTGTGCACGCTCCCGCTCGACTTGAAGTGTGACCATCTGTTGGCCCGCCTCCGTCAGCTGTACCTGGGCGTCAACCAGCTGGGCTGTTAGTTGCTCCACAAGCTCAGTGCACGTTGCGACGAAGGCCTCCTTCTCTACCGCCTGCCCTTCGAGGCGCCGGACTTCCTGCTCCTCCATGAGGAGCGCCCGCGTGCTCTCCGACATGTCCCGACATTGTGCGACGTCGGCACACCGACGGCTCTCGCGCATCTTTTTGGCCATGAAATCACGGACCTTCAGATGAAGGTGTCGAGCATCATCTCCCCCGGAACATAGGAAGCGCAGCCAGGTTTGAAGCGATCCCATGCGCCCAGCCACTCCGATGAGGGTCGCTTGAGGAAGCGCTGGATGCACTTCCACCCCCTGCGGCGCATTATCCGGCTCTCCTCGACCGCCTCCGTGTCCGAGTCGTCCATCTCCTCGGGGTCGGCAGGCCGGTAAGCAGGGAAGGCAGCCAGCAGGACTGCTGCGGGGTCCGCCCCTGGGATGTCCTCACAGGGGATAGGTTCCCCAACATCTGGGCGACCATCTTCTCTCGCCCCAGCGGCGTTGACACCCTCGTCAGCCCCCGAACTCTCTCCGATGGCAGCACCGCCGGCGTCCGCTGCCCCCTGATCAGCAGTTGGTGGGGCCGGCTCGGTGTGAGAAGTCTGTTCTGGAGGAGGCGGCATGTCTGCCACTGGTCCACTCGTGAATGGCCCGGGTTCGACAGCCCGATGAGCCTCCAGTATTGAGATCACTGCGCAAGGCATTCCATGGTTAGTCAAGGATCGTCAACGGCAAGCACCAACAGTAAAGTAAGAAGACTTACGGGAATCCAAAGCGTCATCTTCCGCTATCCCGGCCGCCGCAGGAGCAATTTTAGCAGGGGATCCTTCAGCGCTTGTCAATTCAATGATGGGTGTCTGGCCCCCGCCTTGTCCTGCTGGCGCCTCTCCTACTCCTACTGAGGATGCCTGACCAGCATCCGTGCACTCCTGAGAAAGGTGGAGAAATGGGTTAGAAGCTGCATAAAAGAATGGATGAAGCAGGTTGAGTAGGGATAGAAGCGGACCTCGAGGAGCTCAGTGATATCAATATTGCCAGAGCCGGCCACCTCGCCGCTCTCCCGCGGGCTCCCCTGATGGGACCTTCCCTCCGAGCCTTCATCCTCCCCCGTCTCCTCCTCTTCCTCGGAGTCATCGTTACTATCATCTTCCTCTGGCGGCATCTGTTCTGGGGCAGGCTCTAGACCGAGCATCACCTTCACCAGAAGGGACGGCTCCGCACGCTGACCACGTTGGCGCGCGTACTCGTCCATGGCTGTCAGATACGCATACCGCCGGTGGAAGTTCACCCTTTCGGCGACCTGAAGGCGCCCGACCTCTGGCAGATGGATCCCTTCTCTGGTTATTTTCTGCTAGATGATTTCGGTCCCCAGCGACTGCCGCAGGGTCATCCAGGCCGACCACAACGCTGGGAAGACTGCATCGTGAGAGGGTTCGAGCAGACGCCTTATCTGCTTCCCGGGCCGCTCCCCGACCACCGCATGTGCCCCCTCTCTGGGCACTGAAGTCGTGGCGGCAGCCTGCGATGTGCCCGCCGCCGAAGTCCCTGCTCGCGCCGGCTCCGCTGCTTGGCGCGCCTCCGTTCTCCCCCGCGTAACGGCGCCTCGCCTCCTTCCTTGACGCCCGGTCTCCGCACGGGTGACCTCGAGCCGCCGAATTGGCTTCCGTAGAAGCCCCTCGGGGTACGCGATGGCCCAGTGTTCGGCGTACTCGGTTGCCAAGCCTACGTCGACCCCGGTAGGAGGGAGAGTGATGACGTCGCCAGAGCCGAAAGCGGCAAACATTAGCCACATCTGGCGAAGGACGCAAGGGTTCGTCTCCTCCCGGACAGCAGTGAATACCCTCTTCGGCATCCGTTGAAGGCACCCGAACTTCCTGGCGAACCGGGTTGGCACGTAGGGCTCACAGATCACCTTCCTATCGATCCGAGCCATGAGCACCCCACCCCGCATGCTCAGGAAGTATTCGTGCTGCTCCAGCGGACCCTGTCCATTGTCGATCATCTGGCCAACGGGAGTGGGGAACGGGCTGAAGTTGAAATTGGCATGATTGCCAATCCGAATCCTCACTCCCTCCTCATTTAGGGTCATCGGAGCGACCCCCGCGATGTTCAGCAGGGAGGGTCGCAGGCCGTTTCCCAGAGGAATGACGGCGTTTGGAAACGTGTACCCACCGAGGTGAGCAGCCACCCAGCCGTGGAAGAATTGAAAGGGCCCACAGATCCTTCATGGCGACCCCCCTCGCGAGATGCGTCCCAGGATGGCGTACAACTTAGCCAGCACTGGGACCCCGAGGTTGTATCTCTTGTTGGCGGCCATGGCGCCCGCCATCACCAGTGTCGTCGGGCGGACGCCCATCCTCGCGTCCCGCACTGGCAGGAGCCACCCACTCAGAAAGGCAGCCAGGAACGCCGCGTACCGGACATTTGGGTCCCGGGCCTCGATGACGCGGTACCCCCATGAGCGGTAGTCTCCCGTCTCCAGGACCCGCCAGTACGACCCGTTCCGGCTCCACTGAGCCGCGGTCGGGCACCGCTTCCCCCTGCCTGGCATCTTGACCGCTGGGTCATGCTCCAAGAACTGGCCGAACCACTCCTTGTAGGCTATGTCCTTGTGGAAGTCCTTGACCCCGAGCCGCTGCGTAGCCAGGTCCAGTAGATGCCATGTCAGAATGGGAGTCTGTGACCTATCGTCCCAGGTGTTCCTCGGAGGCAGGAACTCATCGTATTGGTAACCCTCCAGCGGGATACCTCCGATGCAGTGGATGTCCCAGAGACCGACGCTGACCTCCCCATGGTGAAGATGGAAGGTGTTGGTATCCGGGTACCAGCGGGTGAACAGCTCCGGCTCGAGCTCGGACTGCTGGTAGAAGTGGAACTGCGACGTCCACACCACCTCAAACAGGCCGATGTACCGCAGCTCCTCCATGAAGTGATCGCAGGTGTGGCGTACCCAGAACGCCCAGGCCCACTCACTGGTGAAATTTCCCCCAGACCGCAAGTCCCAGTCCTTCATCCAGCCCTTGGTGTCGTCAGTGACACTCTGGCGGTATGTGCTCGAGTAGAGGGCTGGAGAGTTCTCCGCAGTAGGCTCACTCCCGGCAATGGTTCGCGTCCTCGGGTTCAGGACATAGACATCTAAGTGCCTGGTCTCCCTGTCAGGATGCCCATTGTTTGTGATGTTATAGTGGGGAAGCTCGTCCTCCCGAGTCACCCAGGTCCGTGGCGCATCAACCTCGAACCCTGGCACCGGAACCTCATCCAGGATGCCATAGTTCCAGAGCGGCAGGTTGTCCGACAGCGGATATGTCTTCTGGGCCGGCGTCAGCAAGTCAAACAAGGATTGATTGTTGGAAACAATCTCCTTGGATCCGTATACCTCCCCGTTCGCCGCCATCTCAGCTCTGCGAATGGCGGCATCCCCCTCATTCCCTTGATTCGCGGCCATCTCAGAAGCTCTGGGAGTCGTGTGGGTTAAGGGATGAAGCGTGCGGAATCGAACGAGGCTGGTAAAGAAATTTAGGAGTCAACGCACAATCCTAGTGTACGACGCACAATTGGGAAGTCTGTCGCGTAAAACCCCGGGTGTTCGCGCAAAAACAGGCCGAAATCCGGATGGGTTTGCGCGACGAACGGGTGAATTCCGCGCCGGAAATGGCAATTTCGCGCACGAGAGCTTGAAATCTTGTCGCGCGGAAGGCCGGTGTATGGTACGGGGGACCCAGGGCCCCTATTTATAGGCGAGACCGGGTGTCCGCGCTGCACGGAAAGCGCTTTGCGCGATCGCGACAGCGAATTTGGCGCCCGACGCCCTTTTTGCGCGCCCCAGTCCCGCGCCACCCAGGACATAGGCATTCCGGCGTCTCCCTCGGAACCCGATCGTTGCGACCTCTCGCCGATCAGATTCCGAGGGGGGCTTTTTTAGACGCCGGAAAAGTACGTTGCTCCTCAAATGAAGTTCCGAATGAGGAAAGCGAGGTCATATTTGGAGTCAGAAGCATGTTTCGGAGGGCCCGGAGGCCTTGCGCGGAATTTTGGAGGTCCGCGCGCAATGTTGAAGTTAGGCGCACAAGCCTCCCGGGATGCACGCAATGCGCCGGGCCCTGATTCCGCGCCCGCGAAGGAAGTTGCGCGCCCGCGAACCGGATTCCGCGCCCGGGGTTGCCTATAAATATAAGGCGACCCCCGACGTTTTGAAGGTTTCCAGAATTCGAAGGGTCGCTCGTGCGCGCAATTCCACCCCCTCCGCGCGCAATGCCGATCTTCAGGTAACCTCCTTTATTTCGCGCAAGCAAGCCTCGGGGTTCGCCTTCGCGCGCAAACCCTTTGGCTTCTTTCCTTTGACCAATTCCTTACCCGAAGGCATTCGCGCGTAAAAGAAGCCTCTTGCGCGCAATTGCCCCCCGGGTGCGCGCAATCCAGCCCGATTGCGCGCACCCCCCCTTACTAAGTGGCCATTCTTTAAAGAATGAGCCGTTGCCCCCGCGCGCTATCAGAGGCCCGGTGCGCGCAATCTCTATCTTCCGCGCGCAAAGCGCTATCCCAATTGCGCGCCATCCCGCCCCTTTGCACGCCGCCCCGTGGTATTGCGCGCCAAGTTCCTCTTTTGCGCGCAAACCGCCAGGGTCGCCCTCTTTGACCCCCTGAGGGTACCCGCCTGCGTGGCGCCCGATGATCTTCATCCCGGGTGCCCGCACCGTGCGTTGTCTTCCCGTGCGGCCCCCCTAGGCTCGCGCGAAGTGACACGGACCCATAGGTGGCAACCATTGCGTCCAAGCTGCACGACGTTAAACTGCCTAGCATATCGTCCAAGCTGCACGACGTTAAACTGCCTAGCATATCGTCCGCGCGACAAGACGTTAAACCGCCAAGCATCTTCGTCCGCGCGACAAGACGTTAAACTGCCAAGCATCTTCGTCCGCGCTGCAAGACGTTAAACTGCCAAGTGTTTCGTCCAACATGACGTTAAACTGTACTTCGTCCGGCAAGACGTTAAACTGTCCGCTTCGTCCTCAACACACGACGTTAAACTGTACTTCGTCCGGCAAGACGTTAAACCGTCCGCATCACCCGATCCCGTGCCTCGCACGCAGGGTCCCCCCCAGTTTGGATGTGGCCCCCACCCGCTCGTTTCTGCAGGGATGTCGGGATTGGAGTGGCCTTCGCCCACGGGGGTAGGGTATTACAAACCCCTAGTTTCTTGTGGGGGACTGCACATGTGTATCTCCATTGCGCTTCCCCACTGCCGAAGCCAGTAGAGGGCGTGACAGGGATCGAGGTCTCTCACCTTCGGCCCAAGTCCCTCTCCAACTGAGTTTTGCCGTATCCGGGCTGCCTCAGTGCGTAAGTCCTGACAGAATGAACTACGTGGACTTTGATCCCTGTCTCCTAAACAGGGTACGTAGGAAGCCTCCCTGAGGTTCAAGCCCACCACCTGGTCGTCCCGGTCGTATTCACGTCGGTTCGTCCATCATTGGACCCCTCCCAGGTTCACATTCGCGTTGATCCACCTGGCCGTTCCATCCCCCTCTGTGTGAGGTGGTTCGGTTCAATCCTCCGCCCGGTAGCCTCGACCTTTTCGTGAGCCGGCTTGCCATCATCCAACATGACGATAAACTGTATATCCGAACTACATTGACTTTGATCCGCGCTAGCGCGCGGTACGTAGGAAGCCTCTACGGGGTCCAAGCTCTTCACTCCATCATTCATCCTGATCCTTACCCAGGCCGCCACATCCCGGTGGGGTCATGCCATTTCATTCCACTCCACTTCACTCGGGAAGCCGCCCATGTGCTGGCCCTAGCGTCGGAGGTTCCCCGCAAGGGGTTCTGTCATCTGATCCACTCCTCATGTTGATCAGTCTGATGCCGTCCCCGCTGGACGCTAAACTCGCGGCATACCCCGTGTTAAAAATGGGAAGCTGAGGAAAACCTCAGGTAACGTAGTTCCCCGCACCCAGCGCGGGATGCCTCAGGCCATCACGCCTTTGAGAATCCCTATTAGGGACGGAAGGCAGACATGCAGAGCCGCAGTGTTAAGACACGCCCCCAGCACCCAGAGCTACCCGGTCTCCTCACCGCAGGTTGCTGCCCCGACCAGACCCCTTGGAGCGTCTGGCCGGAAGCAGCGTAATTAACCGGTGTCCATGAAGATATGGCACCGGGAACGAGATTCACGAACATTCTTAAATCTATTAGGGAGACCCGGATTAGGCAACGAGTTCCGAGGAGACGTCCACGGAAGGAGGAGCCGACGTCCCATCATCCCGGTTTCGATCAAGGAGCAGACGCCCCTGAATAAGGGACGAATGCCGCCCACCTTTGGAAAGCGGGACTACGGGGCCACAAGCCGCGCGCCCATCCCCTCGGGTCGACGGGCGCACGCGCGAACGCGTCCCGGCGGAATAGCGTCGGAACAGAAACCTGACGCACATCCGCACCGAAACATGTTCCTCGAGGGGAATGGCGGCACTGATCAATGTGGGTTCCGGGTCTGCCTTGCTACTGAGGTTCACCTGTACCAACTCGTCGACTATGGTAGAGGTGCCCTATTCAAATGTAGGAGGAGCCTCCTCCAAATAATCTTCTCCACTTATAAAAGATGGTTCCTCGGTAGGTGGAATTACCTCTGATTCAGAAGATCCCGGTTGGAGGCTGGTACCAGCCAGAGCGGTTGTGGACACTACATCGGGGAACTCCTGTGCATCCATGACCATGGCAATGAAGGATGTTGATCCAATACCATCTGGTCTTTGGCCCAAGGGGGAATGCTTGATGATATCAAAGCAATAGTGGTGCATCAGCTTGATCCAGTTAATTCCAACCCGGCAGAAAAAGCAAGTATGATGTATTGTTGTTTCCATGGGGCTGACATCTCGATACCTTAAGGGGGTTGGAGGCTTCAGGATCACCTAATCCTGATTTTTATAGGAGTACGAGGTGATCTTCTAGTGTCTCTTAGACCTTGGAATGTGTTCCCCCCTCATCCTAGAAACAAAAAATCATTGTCCCATGTCTAGGGTCGTAACCTCTAATTGGTGGATTGGAAAGATTTAGGTGTCATCTAGATCTTTCCACAGGTCGGTCGCAGCCGCAACATGCTTGACCTCATTAGTCTGAATCTTCTTTTCCTTGCTATTGTAGTAGTTGGCATCTAGGTAGCGGGATTCACAAGAGGCCAAGGGAGACGTATCACCTTGAATCATGCCCAATCGACCATTAAGGGAGTACTTGAGGCACTGGTAATATGATGAGGGAACCACCGCATGTAGGTGGAGTCATGGCCTTCCCATCAACGCATTGTAGGTGGTGTCCTGGGAGACTACCATAAATTTAGTGCGGGAAACTAGGCCACCAAACTAGGTCTTCAAGTTGATCTTAATGACCGGTGTCTATTTTGTCATGTCATAACCTTGGATTCTTAGGTCAGAGGGACTCAAATCATCTTTAAAAAATCCCAGCTTTTGCAGTGTCCGAGTCGGGATTAGGTTAATTCCAGAGCCCGTGTCGACAAGACAGCGAAGAACCTCCACGCCATTCAAATGGATGGTGATGTACAGTGCACGAATGTTCCCCTGTATGGGAGAGCCTTCATCTTTTCCAGAGAACGAGATAATGGCCTAGCATTCAGCATTCTCAACTGCTTCAGCATGAAAGGTTTCTACAGCTACTACTTCCTTCCCAAATTGGAGGGGGCTTCTTAAAGCCTCAGCGAGGTCCTCACACATATATGATGACAAGAGAAGGGCCTAAAGGATGTAGATCCTTTCTAGAATACTGTTAGGATTCTTAAGAACTTCTTACTTCTATTCCAAGCATGAAATTTTGCTTGAAAGAGGTTGCTATATGACAGGAGGTATGGTGCACCCCGCCAACTGGACCTACGGCTGACTGGTACTGGGAATATCCCACTGCCCACTGGTCGAGGCCTGTGGAGTGGATACCAGATGAGGTCCAGACGACTGAGACTATCCAGTAACTAGGCATGGCTTTTCATGGCATGGTCGGGGTGGATCTACCTGATCTAGCAACACGAATGACGGAGAAGGTGGGCATGATGCCTCCAGATGAGAAGGTTGTACATAATAAGATCTGCACTGATTTTGTTTCCTGTTTTTGGTAGTATTTACAACCTGGATGGAAGTGCTGACTGTGGCACTCCGATTGTTCATATAGCCATGACTCCATCGACGATGGCGACGACTGGGGACGTTGGGAAGATCTTCTTAGCACTCCTCATTGTCAGGAATCATGTAGTGATTTACTAGCTCTACAGTGTTAACCGAGTCATACCCTTGATAGTCACTTGATGGTTCATCCACTATTGGATGGATTCCAGGAGGGATTTCCATCTCCAGGGGCATGATTCCGCTGAGAGTATGGTATGATGATGGCATTGGGGGGGTACTTTGTTTTCTCTAACACCGTTGGTGTTTTCTCTTTTGGGAAGAAGCCGACTGAGACGATGATGCAGAAGTGGTGGTTGTAGATTCTAAAGGATCTGACCGATTTAGACATGCCTGGATGACACCATGGGAATGGCTGACTGTTTTTCAATCCATCCAGTCATCATACTTCTAGGATCTGTGTCTGGAAACTTGATGCACCTTTCGCTCACTGTCGATGTTGTTGTCTGGACTCACGAAGACACATCCACATGTGCCGAATCTGGGCATAAATGGACTATGTTGTTATATACCTGGTCTTGAAGCCAGTCTTTGAACGCATATCACTTCTTAAGAGTGTTCCCTAGGGTCTGGTGGTAGGGGAAGTAATTAGGGTGATCAGTGAGGTTTGCCTCTTCCGGCCTTCTACACTTAGGAAAATGTTGAATCCCCTACTCCAAGGCACTGCGGAAGTAACCGAGGACATGTGCCTTGTTGAATGAGTAGGTCTATTTTCTCCTATCTGGAAAGGGGGACCTTGGATCTTGACCCTGACGAGGTGCCGGAGGAGCCAACTGAGGATGTCGAGCTTGGTCATCTCACCTGGGCGGTAGAGGCACATTGTGCGGGGGCACCTGCCGAATCTAAGGTGAGTGTTTCTAGGCCGGTGGCTGTGCCTGAGGTAGAGGGCCTCTATTATGCTGTGGAGGCTTCTCTACTAGAAACAACTCTAGTTTCCTGGGGGCCTCTATTCGTTCCACTATGGTAGGCTCAGCCCTAGCGGCCCTTCTTTTGGGGATCACGGGAGGCAACAGACGTGCCTACTTGGCCTGTTGTAAGGCTTATTCTAGGTGCTGGGCCTTATCAGAGAAGTCTCAAAATCCACCGGGATAGTTCTGGGTGATCAGAGAGGGGACCTTCTCGGTCTTGGCATTCCATATGCACATTGCCAGTAATTTCTCCTAAGTTAGTGGCATGTCACGAGAATACGTGAGTCCTTTCCACCAGGCGACAAAGTTAGTGACATGCTCATCAAGCCTCTGCTTTCACTTGAATAGGTTCGTGATATTCATATTCTGCGTGGTGGAACTGAAATGGTATAATAATTGACTACGGAGCTCCTCCCAGCCAGCTACTGATCCGATGGGGAGCTGAATGTACTAGACAAACGCAGGCCCTTCCAATGTCTACACAAAACATCGGAGCTTTGCGGCCTCCTATTGCGCTGGATTTCCCAACATGGGGCCACACCTTGAGGTAAATTGGTACACGTGCTGTGGCAGGTCCCCTGTCCCATTTAAGGGGGGAGATGTGGGATTCCCAAAACCCAGGGGTGCTGGCATATCATCCACCCACGCCGGATAAGGCTTTCCATCCAGCGGGAGCACCACCTGTCATGTCTCTAATGCCTCAACATGGGAAATGAGTGTCGTTGTTAGATCATCTGGGTAGGGGTTCTTGTCTTGATGGGGATCCCTGACTACCAGTGCATTGGTGGGTTCTTAAACATGATAAGGCAGCCCAGTGGCTAGTGGAATGACATGCAGGGTAGCTAGGGGAATTTGATCTAGGTCCCAAGGAATGTCACGTCGTTCAGGAGGACTGGGTGATACATACTGCGCCCTCTTGTCGTTGGTTCCAACCTCAACCCTGTCTATGTGGGAAAGATAGTCAGGGTCAACTGAAGGGAATTCATTGAGGGGACGTTGTTCCAGCCTCAGCTGCCCTAGCCTACGATCATCGTAGTCTAATCGTCATGCTACAGCACATTCAGCAAGGAGTTCATCGACCACCTTCTTCTTTTCTGCAAGTTGCTGATGCAATGTGACTTTCTCAATGTCTTCCTCCGCCTTCTTCAATGAGTCAGATAGATCAGAGGTATTGACAGCTCCATGGAGTCTGTTTCCCTTATTGGGATTCCGGCAGAGGACTAGTGCCTCGGTGGGCATGGGAAGACCCAGTATATTCCTCTTTTTATGAGTAATTCTTCCAGATTGATCCAATATGTATGAAGATCCCTCGAGGGTAATGTACTCTCCAAGATTATCTAGCTAGTTCTAACCCTCTGGCAGGTTTTCCATGTTAGTCGCGACTCTGTCTGGAGGCATATCCTCTATGTCGTCTAAAAAATCGGGTTGTAGCTGGATAGGACTGAAGAGGAGTGTAGCATACTGTCCCCAACCATAGATCTGTACGTGGGAGAAGCCTCTAGGATAATCCTGCAGAGTACCCTGAATCTCTAAACTCACCGTTGCTGGAGGGCCCTATAGTGACTTGGTGACTCAGGGCGCTGGGCCAAAGGGAGCGCGGCCAAATCAACCATACAAAATTTTTTGCCAATGCCTTCGAAATGTGCTCGGCTCTTAGGATAATCCACTTGCAGATGGAGAATATGGAAATGAGTCACCCAGAGGTTCGGTCACAAACACTCAACTTCCTCTTGGGTGAGGGATTCTAGTGCATAAAAATTCAGTGCTACAATTGACAAAAACATGTTAGGGAAGTGGTCTGCCATGAGGATATACCATAAGATCCTAGGTTTGGATTCAGGGTATGTCCCTTCATTTCCCCACTCTTCAATCGGAGGCGGCTTCAGAACAGGTAGTGGTAACAAAGTAGACCACTGGGATGGTAGGCTGGCTAGTGGAGAATATAGAGAGTGAACTAATAAATTTCCACATCTCGGGCAATCTTCTGAAGAGTGTAGTGACTTTGACATGATGTCTCGGTAAGAGGGTCTGACAAACACAGTTTCTGACGTGGGGACCATGGCTATTGGGAGTGGACCACCATGCTGCTCATCCACCATTGGTCCCTAGAATAGCTCTATGTTATCTCTAGTTGAGGTAGAGAGTGCTTCTAGTGATGATGGTGGAGATTTCATGGTCATAACCTGTGTAGTTGCCAAATTTTAATCCTCCTGGATATACCTATAGAGGGAGGCAGGAATCAGATGGACCTCGCATTCTGTGAGTACTAGGTTGATGCGCCCTGTTCCTACCCCAGCCCTCGACACAGAGGATCTAGGCGAGGGTTCCATCACTTAGTCATATTCTGCTTCGGAATCTGAGAAGAAAACCAGTTTGATCTCAGTCTGAATCTTATCTGTGTTCCCATTATGGTGGTTATGACCCACCCTCCTACACTGGGATGGTTATTCCAAATAGGGATGATTTCCGGCACAAGGAGGACCTTCGGCCATACTGGTGCATGGGTGGAGAGGACTTCCGCCTGTGTAAGCTAGGGTGTGAGGAGCACCAGGACAAATATCAAAGGGGATATGAGGAGGTCCTCCATGGGAAGTGCTGGAGTGGGTAGGACCACTGCTAATGCCCATAGGATCACGGGTTGGACCCCCATGCTTGTTTCCCCTGGCGACCTCAGTGCGAGGAAGGTCCTCATACTGGTCAAGCCGAACACAGGTACGACCTCCATGCTTGGTGGTGAAGCGAAGCTGGCCTTCATACCTTCAATTTTTGTGTCGAGGAGGACCTCCACTAGTTATTGTGAGGACATGGGGTGGCCCTCCAAGCTGGAGATTGACCAGATGTGAAAAGTTCCCACACCAGCGGTCTGTGACAGGAGGAATGACTCCATACCCGATGTAATGAGCATGGGAGAGGATTCAGTGCTGAGTTTCACCATCATGGAGATGTACCTCATTCAAACCAAGGGTAGAATGAGTCAAAATTCCATGTCGATCTTGGAAGCGGGGAAGACCTGCATTCTCTATAGTGGTGGTACAAGGAGGGCCTCCGTATTGACAGTGACCACTACCTGCACTGGCGGTTGAGAGAGTCGGCCCATCCTGCCCATGGGGAGATTGGGGCGTCGATATGGGCCGGGTATACATGTCCCCCAACTCAACATATGCAAGGGGTGGATGATATACATCGACGGTGTCCTGAGCCATAGTAGTTGCTGACGTTGACGCCTCTTGGAGGGCGTCCACCTCGGCTTGTGCCCAATGCTGGCATTCGGTCAACCGTACTAGGGCCATTGGTGCAAGTGCATGGCTTACCTGCTTCTCGAATCATGGGATCGGGTGGCGGTGTTGGCATGGCCTAGTGGGAGCCCTACTTGGGGGACCCTGAAATGGGATCCTGACTGGGCTGGCCCAAACATCCCCTAACTCATCGGTATAGGGGAGAGAGTCATCGTGGTGTTCTGGGGAGAGGCCTCGGAAACGATTGTTTGTTGGATTGGGGAGTAGGGGCTCCCTACGTGGCCATTGAGGGTGGTGTTGGTGACGAGGCGCAAACACCTCTAGATCCTGGCGGGGCATATCTTGAGTCAGGATAATCCCCTATTCCTCGTACCGGTGTATGAGGTCGTTGATCACTCTCCACTGAATGAATTTAGATGGGGATATGGGGTGTGGGGGCCCAGTATTTGTAGGCGTTGAGATTTTCTCCTAAGAATTGGAGCCACACATGACTAATGTGTTGGCATTACCCTTGCCCCTATGTCAGTGGGCGGGCGGTGATCGAATTCCTGTAGTAGCTTGGTTCCTAAAAAGCAAGCAGATTAACCCATTAGTGCTAAAAGGAAAGGAATTGAGGACCAGTTCCCCAATGCCATTCCATCTTCCATGGCTGATAAGAAGGATCCACGCTGACAATGTCATAGACTGAGATGTACAATGTTTTGACTTCCCCAACTTCTATTGAGTTTCACACTAGGCCCATTATTTTCTTGGTGGGTCCAGGCACCAGATAGCTATATCTAATGACATGCTGGTCCACTGATGTCTAGAACGCTGCTAATCTCCATATTTAGGAGAATAATTTCACATCGGGTTCACCATTTCTGTTTCTGATGCTTTCATCTGGGCGCGCACATCCGTCTGTTTAAGGATAGAGAAGATGCACTACTGTTTCCCTGCATTCCAGCTTTCAAAAGGTGGGCAGCATCCGTCGCTTATTCAGGGATGTTTTCTCCTTGATCGAAACAGGATGATGGGATGTCAATTCTTCCTTCCGCATATTCCTCCTCGAAACATGTCACCTAGTATAGGTCTCCCTTATATATTTGAGACGTTTTTCATGAAAATATTCCAAGTTCCATATCTTCATGGACACTAGTTAATTACAATGCTTCTGTCAGGACATTTTAAGGGGTCCGGTCAGGGCAGTAACCTTCAGTCGGGGGAGTAGCCATGTTGGACATCATTGTTGTGTCTGGATGCTGGAACACAGGGGCGTCTAGGTTTCTTCCCCTTATTATAGGGCTTCTCACGGGCGCGGATGCCCGAGGCATCCCACGTCTAACTCGGGGAATTATATGACATAGGCTAGTATCTGAGGGTTTCCACAACTTCCCATGATTGAAACAGGGAATGCCGCTGGTTTAACGTTTAGTGAAGACGGATCAGACTGATTCAAACACTGATTAGAGAGGATCGGGTGAGCGCAACCCCTGGAGGGAATACTGATGTTAGGGCTAACACATGGTAATCTACCCGATTTTTGTTAAGGGGAATGGGGAATGAGGTGGCATGATCCCACCGGGATGTGGTGACCAGGGTAGGAACCAAAATGGATGATGGATTGTCAAGTGAAGTAGGAGGAGAATGAGATGGCGTTGACTCGAGGAAGATGGTGATATTGGTCTTGGGTCTCGAAGTGACCTCCTACGTAACCATGTGGTTGGGAATCAAAGTCCTCATAGTTCACCTAAAAATGGCTTACCATTAATTGGGGACTTCAATAGCTTTCCACCGAATGGGTTTGAAAATGGATTACCAATGAACGGAGGTCACAACGTCTTACCGCTAGATGGGGTCACAATGGCTTACCGTTAGATGGGGTCACAACAGCTTACTACTGGATGGGGTCACAACGGCTTACCGCTGGATGGGGTCACAATGGCTTACTATTTGATGGGGTCACAACGGCTTACCGCTTGATGGTGGATAAAGTTTAATGTCGTGTAGAACGAAAAGGGGGCAGGCAGTTTAATTTCATGCGGGGCGAAGGTGGTCCGATGTGAAGGGGGGCCGGAACCAATGGTTGTTGGGCTTGAAACTTAGGGAGGCTTCCTATGTACCTTTCCTTGGCAAGGATAAAAATCAACATATTTCATAAGGGTGTGTGGGGCTTACACTCTTGGCTGCCCAGATATTATTTCATGGTCGATGCTTAATCTATGCCCATGTGAGTCATTCTCAGTGTGAGAAACAGGAGGCAGAAAATGCCTAACGATCATGTTGTGGAAGGTGAGTCTATGGGAACTGGAGTGGGTCTTTACATGTGTTTAGTATCCCAAAGAGGAAATAGGGGCTTATGTGTGGTTAGTAGCCCAAGGGTGACATATATTGGGACTTACTTAAGGATGGAGGCCTAAGTGGTGACAAAGCCCAGTGGGAGAGGGACTTGGCACCCAGGAAGAGAGGAGGAGCAGGGATGATACCTCCTGAATGAAAAGCTATGGTCTTACACCAGGGTGGTTTCCCTTTCCCCACGAACTGACACCCCTCCGATAAAGAGGATATCATTCTATATGAGGAATGATTTTACTCCCATGGTATAAGGACCCAGCCTTAAAACATTTCATAATCTTGAATTAAATGAATAATTCACATTGAGGATCTTTTTAGATTTAAATTTTTAGAGAATTAGACCATAACTATTAAATATAAACTTGAATATTACAAATTATACACTTCTACTATAACCTATTTTTCACAATAATAAAACTCCTTGAATAAAACAAGAGTTCTTTTCTTGATATAAATCTTCTTGAATACTTCCTTTATCTTATCCTTCCTTATAACCTATGAAAAACATTTCAAAAACTTGGGATGAGCATAAAAAGCTCAGTAAGGGTTATAACATAAGGAAAGGAAACATTAACCCATCAATAAATACAAATCAATGAAACCATAATTTTCAATCATAACATACCTTCTGAAATCATAATATTTATGAATAACACATAGAAATCACAAATCATAAATGTAACTTGTGGCATCCATATCATACTTACATTTTAGCTATCACAGCTACGTAGGGAGTTAAATTTGGAATACTCATCACAGTATATTCCCTAAATCTCTTTGGAGAAACATTCACATTTACCTCTGTCACGTTACCCAATGCATTGAAGATATATCTCGAGCTCACCCACCCTAGTTTTATCACAGAACCACCTGTATATGTGACAATTCCCAAGAACCATAACATGTTCCTAACACATAAAACAAACATAAAGGAAAGATATAATTTCCACATTTCAATCACAATATATCATTTAAATATATTGACATAAAAAATCCATTATCAAAACCATTATCAATACCAAAATATGTAAAAGATTATATGGTAATTATTTTCCTTTTAAAAACATTACGGCTTGTTAAGGAAGCCAAAGATCAAATAATACTCACAGTGGTGGAAAGGTCATTGTCACCGCGTACATTAAAAGAAACATTATTTTTTTCATTTAGTAAAAGCTTTGTAGATGAAGATTCCCTTCGAATGAAATTAAAAGTCAATGGTTTTTATACAGTGTATAAAATAAAATCATGTATTAAAACAAAATATGCCTCAATGAAAGGAGATTGAGACAAAGTCCATTATAAAAATGGTATCCTTAGATAAAGGATAAATCAATTACATAATTATGTGTGATAAATATAAATACACCCAATATAAGTGGATATTAAGTTTAAAACATTCAGAGTTCATCAGTACATATTCATAGCATGACATAATCAAGAAGTAGAGGTTTAACCCAAAGAATTGAAATTTGGTAAAGAAGTTCCCTTACAAAAATTTAACAGCCTAACAGCGTC
The DNA here is from genome assembly GCA_963277665.1 of Viscum album. NCBI lineage: Eukaryota > Viridiplantae > Streptophyta > Magnoliopsida > Santalales > Viscaceae > Viscum > Viscum album. The sequence goes on from OY728138.1 coordinate 902,199,756, forward strand.
ACTTTATAATTATGAAAATGAGTTGATGAGAGATAAAAGAGTATATCATCGCTTGGACATAAAATTTACAGAAATAACGATATATAAGAACATATCCCAACATAAGAAGATGTAAATTAAAAGACATAACAAAAAGAAGTCTTTTAAAAAGAGGAGGGTGAAAGGTTCCCTTACCGATTTGGGTAACTTTCGAAACGTACACTACATGAAAGAAGGATCATACAATTAAGATGTAAATACCCATAATTTAAATTATATTACACAAATAATAAAATCATGGGTAGTACATACACCACACAAAAGGAAATAGTGGAAAATGTAGTATGAATCTCACAGGAATAAAAGTGAGATGAACACTCCTTACCCTGTTGTAATCAATCGAGTCATATGACCAAAAGATAATAACCACCAAATTAATTAAGGAATATAATGAATATAAAGGTAATAATGATAATATATATCAAATGGTAGTACACAATACACCACATAAAATAAATAAGTGGCGAACAATGGAAATCTCATGGAATTAAAAGTGAGATAAGAAACTCATTACCTCATTGTCTGACTTGACTCGTTTGTATGTTCCTTGTTCTTCCTGAATAATAAACTTAAGATCATTTATACTTGTTTAAGAATATTTTTCAATTTTACTATTCCTTTTATATTACTTATTACCTTTCTATAATATTTAGTTAATTATTTGAGCTCATATCGGACATTTTGTCAATGTTCGGAACTTGAGTCAAAAATGAACATGTTATAATTATAAATTGTCCATGTGGTAAAAAATCCACTATCTATAGAATGATATTCATCATTTAGATGTAATATATATATCATATATATATATCCAAAATATATATTTATTTATTTATAATCGTACATAACCTTTGGTGATAATAAATGAAATTCACCGTTCATGGAGACGATAAGCCGTACATACGCATGAATGCTACTTTCATTTCTATTTCATATTTTAATGAAATGAAAAAATAGTGATTCATAGGTATATTATAATTTAATTATAATATTTATGTAATATATGTTACATAAGTTCATAAATTATATCCTTTATACATTCCACGTATGGCATTAAAGAGTCATATCACTTTGTGGGGGTGGTAGTCTGCACTTCCTCTAATGGAATTATTGCATTTACCCATTATAGAAACCATAAAGGTAAGATATAAATGAAAAATAAAGAAGAATTGAAACAATATAAATATAATATATATCACATATAAATAAAGTTCCATCATAATGGCCACCATAAGAGACGGTTGGAGATATTTGAACAATTATCATTTCATGAGATAATAGTTCGTCGTCCACAGAAACAGTATGTTCTTTACCCATTAGATAAAGGTGTGTGTAAGTGTAGCTCGAATAATTCTCATAAAAACATCATATTATATTTAGAACACTATTTTTGTTATAAAATAAAGTAATAAAAAAAATTTATGGGGTTGAAGAAGTAAAATAAAACAAAAAGAACTTAAGAGAAGACGTTGCCTTTAAATCGGGTAACTCTCTTTGGTTTGTACCAAAAGGGTATCTTGAAGTTCTTTCTACCTAAGGTAAGGCTTCTAGGATTAATAGAGGTATCTTGGGAGATTTTTTTATCAGAGTTTGGAAGAGAAAAAGACATGAGAAGCATGATTAATGGGTAGGAAGTGAGGGATTTTTATAAGTGAGAGGAGAGGCACTTTTGGAAAGTTTAAAAATATTATTTTACTATATAATTATTTTCGGTTTATAAAGGTCCAAAAACATTAAAGTAGAACATAAGGTGCCCATGTTTGATATATAATCATCGAATAATAATTGGAAAAGTTTGGGATATTTTTTTATTTCTTATCTTCTTATTTATTCAAATCATTCATTAATGATGTAAACACTTCATCATCATTGTGTCATAAATAATTTTATTTATTTGATGTCTAAAAATTATAAAAAAATTACCATAATGTAGTAAATTGTTTTATATTTCCAATTAATACTTATATCCAAAAAGATAACTTATATAACCTCATGTAAAAATTGTTTTAGTAAAACAATACATGTTTATGACATTTTTATTTTTACTTTAAATAAAAATTTATTAATGTCATTATCTTACCCAAGAGGCTCCATGGGGTCCAAAAATTAACCCATGGATTGCCTGGGTATTCAATGGCTTATCGAATGAGTTTAGGACAAGTTTCATGGAAATTTTATATTATTATAACATTATTTTTACCTTAAATTACCCTAATGACTATTAATCGCGGGTAATAAAAGTAAAAAGTTACTATTCACCAAAAAAATATTTTCATCCCATTGAACCACATTTTACTTACTAATGACAAAATGAATGTTGGATTTTCAAAATTTAAATCACATAAGCGGTAAAATTCCACTAAAAATAAAAATTCAGTTTTTTAACTACTACTTAGTGGTTTCACTATTCATCAAAAATTGAAGGTTTTCAGAAAAAGTCCAAAAAATTACCCTAAGGTAAATTTGATATTATGAATTAAAAAATGATGTCTATTTTACCAAATTCAAAATAAAGAAGTTTCATTATTTAATTTTATAATTAATTCCCATTGTCAAAACAAAAAACGTGTTTTTAAGAAATAACTACGAAAAGATTGGTACTTGTTAATTTCCAATTTCAGAGTGAAATTAATTCCAATGGCCGACAAAAAATTAAATGGTAAAAATATAATCTATTTACGCTTTAAAAACAATTAAAAAGTTAATCTATCCATATAAATAAATTATAATAAAAAACAAATTTGAATTTAAATAAAATGTTTTTCACTATACATTAAAAGTGAACTTTATCGAAAAAATTACAAAAATTTACACAAATTAAATTTTGATGTTCCGATTAAAAATAAGGATTTTATTTAGTCAAATAGAATGTATGAAATTTACCAAAACTATACTTAAATAGGGTTCTCCATCAAAAGGCGGTAAATCAACCTTTTAGTGAATAATAGAGTTTTTATGCTTAAATTCGAATTCTTTTCTTCTTTTAAGGCACTAACATTTATTAGATAAATGTAAAAACATTTATAAAACATGTATTATCTTATTTTAGTTAGTTATTTCTATTATTTCCCATACAACAACTAGGCACTAACTACCATTTAAAATAATAATATTATATTGTTAGTGTGCAACGTAAGATTTCAAAGAAATCTGTTGTTGCGTAATGGGTACGCTATCGAACATAACCACCCCTTTAAAGTAAAATTAATATTTAATTAAAAAATATTAATAAATATGAAAATTTCATATTCTTTATTTTTTCAGGATGTTACATCCTTCCTCCCCTTAGTGAATTGTGTCCTCACAATTTTAAAATTGGGCTCAGAAACTTCATTGAAAGCCCCACATCAGAAAAGAGTCAATAAAACTACCACTTTAAAATAAAGGAAGAGATGTATAAATGTTACCTGAGTTAACCCATACTAGTATTCCATGTAGGAAAACATGGATATGGAAGAGAAAATAAACAATCAAGTTCTGCTGGAGAGTGATAGAAAACATGATTAGTAGAAAGTTAACCACCATAAAATCACAAACTTATGAACAGTCTTTGATTCCCCAATAAGAAAAGTTAACAGACAACATTTTTGTTTTATGTTACTTTTCATTGAGGAATTTATTTATGATCTTTTCTAAAAACATAAGGATACATACTTACTTTTCATGTAGACTTTCATCTTTTACTAGATTTCTAACACAAACTCATATTTTCTCCAAATGTTGAGTATTCAGGATTACTTTTTCACATTAAGAGTGATATAATCAACTTCAAGAGAATCAAATAATCCAAAAAAGATGAACTATATATTTCCTATGTCTTTATACCTAAACCAAAACCAAAATGGTTAGTACAAGATCAGATAATCCCCAAAAAGGATAATCTTTTACAAAAATAAAAACTACTCTTAATCTTCAAAAAATTTCAAACAAAACCCAAAGTTCATTATAGACCATTCAAAAAATAGTTGTTCATAAAATTATTCAAAGTAATCTAAACTAATATTAGAACCCATTCTGAGAAGGATTTAATCACATAGTCTTCCATGATAAATATTAACATTTATCTCAAAATAACATTAGTTACTCTTAAAGTCTCATATTGAAAAGTAATTAACCTAATCGCATATCCTCCATGATAGGTTAATAATTTCTATGGATTACAAAAAATCAACTTATTCTTGATTTGTAAAATCATCTAACAAAAAATAATTAGTCATACTAACAAGGGACTTTACCTAGTCCAGTGCTAGGCGATAAATACCAGTCACACTTTGGTTGTGGGTTTGAATCCTGCATCATTGTCCAATGCAATGGGTTGTCACACGGTCTGCGTGTTATCCTTTTTCAAAAACTATATAATTTTATAACACTCCCCAAAAGAGATAAATTCATCAAAAATAACCATAACATATTTTAACCATTAAGTTTATCTAATAACTTTTATTTTTCATCCCAAAATGTATTAACGAGTAATTGCCTCAAATTCAAGGATCATATAAACCCAAATGTTTCTTTATAACTATATCCACAAAAGATAAGATAATTATTCCTTGAATAAAATTTTCATATATCAAACTTATGGTTTAAACATACTATAAAAATTTTTCTAATGTAATCCCATCTTCAAAATATCCTTAATAATTTTAAGCATTTCACCATCCTAAAATCTACCATAACTCTTGAATACCTTATATGTTTACTTATTACTCATTAAATATTGTCTGTGATCTATTAACCATTCCATTCTAACTTATTCTTAAATACTTATTTCCTACAAACAAAATCATTAATCATATCCTAAGATTCAATAATATAAAAACATATGTTAAGAAATAATCCATATATTTTATTGGTCATTGTCAGTTTCTTCATCCTCAATCGAAATGGAATTAGTTATTGGTAAATAAATATTTGTACGATCCTTATGGTCCCATTCCCGAAACTTCTTTGTAGGACATGTGTTTTTATAATGACCATGCACACCACATTTAAAACATTCAATTGATCCCTCGGAAAGAAATTATTTCCATTTCCTAGAGTCAACTAGATGATTCATTTTTCCGTGGTAGGTTCTTGCTTTATGACCTTCATTTCCACATCTATAGCATCTCCCCATCCCTTTGAAACATTTTCCTAGGTGTTTCTTTCCACATCCTTAACACATAGGTTTTTGAACATACTTACCTTTAGGATTATTACCCGAACTTTTGTAGGGATTTATTTCTCACATATATGTTTCCTTATAAGAATCACTAAGGTTTAGGTGGTCAATAATTACTTTAGATATCTGGTTGAGAATAACCAAAAGAGTTATTATTGCAGCTCCCATATCATTCTATTGCTTGTTCAGAAAACTATCACAGTTTTCTTCAAATCCGCTGTTACTTTGGTTCCTTCTAGATCCATCCATTTACAAAAACCAAAAAGGTCAGTGTGAGTATATCAGTAAAATCATCATATAATATCTTATGGGGAGTGTGAATAATAAGATATAATTATTCATGTTATCTTAAACTCATTCACTTTATCTAAATAAACTGTGAGATTTTCTGAAATCCTAACCATTATGGTAATGTCACTTATGCTTAAAGAATAACCTAACCTATAAAGTTATCTAAACCAACCTTTGATACCAACTATAAGGACCCAACCTTAAAACATTTCATAATCTTGAATTAAATGAATAATTCACATTGAGGATATTTTCAGCATTAGATTTTTAGATAATTAGGCCAAAACTATTACATATCAACTTGAATATTAGAAAGTATACACTTATACTATAACCTATTTTTCACAATAATAAAACTACTTAAATAAAAAAAGAGTTCTTTTCTTGATATAAATCTTCTTTAATACTTCATTTATCTTACTGTTCCTTATAACCTATGAAAAACATTTCAAAAACTTTGGATGAGCATAAAAAGCTCAGTAAAGGTTATAACATAAGGAAAGGAAACATTAACCCATCAATAAATACAAATCAATGAAACCATAATTTTCAATCATAACATACCCTTCGAAATCATAATATTTATGAATAACAAATAGAAATCACAAATCATAATTTTAAGTTGTGGAATCCATATCATACTTACATTGTAGCTATCACAGCAACAAAGGGAGTTACATTTCGAATACCCATCACAGTATATTCCCTAAATCTCTTAGGATAAACATTCACGTTTACCTCCATCACGTTACCCAATGTATTGGAGAGCTATCTAAAGCTCACCTTCCCTTAGTTTATCATGGAACCACCCATATACGTAACAATTCCCATGAACCATAACATGTTCACAACACATAAAACAATAATAAAGGAAAGATAACATTTCCACATTCTAATCACAATATATCATTTAAATATATTGACATAAGAAATCCATTATCAAAACCATTTTCAATACCAAAATACTTAAAAGAATATATGGTAATTATTTTATTTTTAAAAACATTACGTCTTGTTAAGGAAGTCAAAGATCAAATAATACTTGCGGTGGAGTAAAGGTTGCTGTCACCGCGTACGTTAAAAGAAACATTATTTTTTTGTCATTTAGTAAAACAATTTGTAGAAAAAGATTCCCTTTGAACGAAATGAAAAGTTGAAGGTTTTTATACAGCGTATAAAAGAAAATCATGTATAAAAAGAAAATATGCCTCAATGAAAGGAGATTGAGATGAAGTCCCTTATAATGATGGTATCCTTAGATTAAGGATAAATCAATCATGTAATTATGATTGAAAAATATAAATAAATCCAATATAAGAGGATATTATGTGTAAAACATTAAGATTTAATCCACACATATTCATATCATGACATAATCAATAAGTATAGGATTAACCCAAATAATTGAAATTGGGTAAAGAAGTTCCCTCACATACATTTGACAGCCTAACGGCGTCACTTTAAAATTCAAAAAATGATTTGATGAGAGATAAAAGGGTATCTCATCAATTGGACATAAAATTTACAGCAATAAGGATATATAAGAACATATCCCAACATAAGAAGATGTAAAATTAAAGATATAACAAAAAGAAGTCTTTTAAAAAGAGGAGGGTGAAAGGTTCCCTTACCGATTTTGGTAACTTTAGAAACGTACACCCCATGAAAGAAGGATCATAAAATGAAGATTTAAATACCCATAAAATAAATTATATTGAATAAATAATACAATAATGGTCAGTACATACACCACACAAAAAGAAATAGTTTCAAATGTAGCATGAATCTCAGGGGAATAAAAGTGAGATGAAAACCCCTTACCTCATTGTAATCAATCGAGTCGTATGACCAAAAGATAATAACCACAAAATGAATTATATAATACCATGAATATAAAGGGAATAATGATAATATATATCAAATGGAAGTACATAATACACCAAATTAAATAAATAAGTGGCGAAAAATGGAAATCTCAAGGAATTAATAGTGAGATAAGAAACTTCTTACCTCGTTGTCCGACTTGACTCGCTCGTATGTTCCATGTTCTTCCGGAATAATAAACTTAAGTTACTTTATACTTGATTAAGAATATTTTTCAAGTTTATTATTCCCTTTATATTACTTATAATCTTTCTATAACAATTATTTAATTATTTGAGCTCATATCGGACATTTTCTCAATGTTCGGAACTTGAGTCAAAAATGAACTGGTTATAATTATAAATTGTCCATGTGGTCAAAAGTCCATTATCTATAGAATGATATTAAATATTTAGATGTCATATATATGTCATATATATATCCATTATATATATATATATATGTATTTATAATAGTACATAAAATTTTAATAAAAGAAATGAAATGCACCGTTCATGGAGACGGTAAGCTGTACGTACGCATGAACGCTACTTTTATTTATATTTCATATTTTAATGAAATAAAAACATAGTGATTCATAGGTATATTATAATTTAATTATAATATTTATGTAATATATGTTACATAAGTTCATAAATTATAACCTTTATACGTTCCACGTATGGCATGAATGGTCATATCACTTTGAGGGGGCGGTAGTCCGCACAACCTCTAATGAAATTATTGCATTTACCCATTATGAAAACCATAAAGGTATGCTATAAATGAAAAAAACATAATCATTTAAACTATATAAATATAATATATATCACATATAAATAAAGTTCCATCATAATGGCCACCATAAGAGGCGGTTGAGATATTTGAACAATCATCGTTTCGTGAGGCAATAATTCTTCGTCCACAGAAACAGTATATTCTTTACCCATTATATGGAGGTGTGTGTAGGTTTATCTCGAATAATTATCATAAAAAAATCCTAGTATATTGAGGATACAGGTGTTATTATAAAATATGGTAATAAAAAGAGTTTAGGGGGTTGGGGAAGTAAAATAAAACAAAATAACTTAAGAGAAGATGTTACCTTTAAATCGGGTAACTCTCTTTGGTTTTTACCAAAAGGGTTTATTGATGTTCTTTCTGCCTAAGGTAAGGCTTCTTGAATTAATATAGGGATCTTGGTAGATTATTGGAGTAGAGTTCGGATGATAAAAAGTCTTGAGAAGTGTGAGAAATTGGTAGGAAGTGAGGGCTTTTATAAGGGAGAGAAGGGGCTCTTTTGGAAAGTTTGAAGATATTATTTTATTATATAATTATTTTCGGTTTCTAAAGGTCCAAAAACAATAAAGTAAACTATAAGGTGTCCCATGTTTGAAATAAAATCATCAAATAATAATTGGACATGTTTTGGATATTGTTTTAATTCTTATCTTCTTATTTATTTAAATCATTCATTAATGAAATAAACACTGCATCATCATTATGTCATAAATAATTTTATTTATTTGATGTCTAAAAATTATAAAAAAAATTATCATGATGTAGGAAATCTCTTTATCTTTCCAATTAATATTTATGGTCTAAAATATAACTTATATAACCCCATGTAAAAAATTTTTTAGTAAAGAAATACATGTTTATGACAATTTTATTTTTACCTTAAATAAAAAGTTATTAATGTCATTATTTTACCCAAGTGGCTCCATGGGGTCCCAAAATTGACCCATGGATTTTTGAGGTCGTCCATGACTCATCCGATTAGGTTAGGACAAGTGACAAAGTAATTTTATATTATTATAGCATTATTTTTACCTTAAATTACCCTAATTACTTTTAATCGTGGTTAATAAAAGTAAAAAAGTTATTATTCATCAAAAATTATTTTCATCCCATTGAACCAAATTTTACTTAATAATGACAACCATAAATGTTGGATATTTGAAATTCAAATCACAGAAGCGGTAAAATTTCACTTTAATGAAAATTTTAGTTTTTTAACTACTACTTACTATTCATCAAAAATTGAAGGTTTTCAGAAAAATTCTAAAAATTCACCCTAAGATAAATTTGATATTCCGAATTCAAAAATGATGTCTATTTTACCATATTCGAAACATGTAAGTTCCATTAATTAATTTTATAATTAATTCTTATTGTCAAAACAAAAAGCATGTTTTTAAGAAATAACTATGAAAAGATTGGTACTTGTTAATGTCCAATTTCAGAGTGAAATTACTTCCAATGGACAACATTGGATTAAATTGTAAATATATAATCTATTTACACTTTAAAAAAAATTTAAAAGTTAATCTAACCACATAAATAAATTTGATTAAAAAACAGATTTGATTTAAAATATAATATTTTTCACTATTCATTAAAAAATGAACTTTATCAGAAAAAATCCAAAAATTTACACAAAGTAAATTTTGATGTCCTGATTCTAAAGAAGGATTTTATTTGGTCAAACATAATGTATGAAAGTGACCAAAACTATATTTAAATAGGGTGCTCCATTAAAAGGTGGTAAATTGACCTTTTCGTGAATATTAGAGTATTTATGCTTAAAATCGCATTCTTTTCTTATTTTAAGTCTCTAAATTTTATTGGATAAATGTAAAAACATTTATCAAACATGTATAATCATATTTTAGTTAGTTATTTGGATTCCCACCAATAAAATAGCTAGGCGTTAACTACCATTTAAAATAATATTATTATATTGTTAGTGTGCAATGTAAGATTTCAAAGAAACCTGTTGTTGCTTATCGGGTATGCTATCGGACATAGAAACCCCTTTAAAGTTAAATTAATATTTAATTCACAAATATTAAAAAAATATGAAATTTTCATATTCTTAATTTATCCGGGATGTTACACGTGGAGACCAGTGGCCATAGAGAATGTCTGAGATGGGTCACCCCACGTGCAAGGCACGGGGCGAGGTCATAGTTTAACGTCATGTGCTGAGGAAGAAGGTGCTTGGCTGTTTAATGTCTTGCAGCTCAGATGAGGTGGGTGCACTCCGCACCCCTAGGACTTACGTAATTGATACCCGCCCACCCTTGAGGGAAGGAAGGCATCGTCAATTCCGTGGAAGGGGTGTTATGGATCGATCCACTGGGGGGTCCACGTTTGCATGGCTATGGGAAGAATCAATAGTCGTTAGCATGACTATGTGAAGAAGCATCAGGAGAAGCAACAAAACGGAAAGCGCCACCCAAGGGACTTTGAAGTTACTTTGTACGAGTATAGAGAGTTTTACGAGAGAAGGGTGTGTGTTGTAGATGTTTTGGGAGTAAGAGTTTCCCGAAGATGGTGTCCAGAAACGGGACATCGAACATGTGAGAAAAAGTACACATAATGAGGGAGGCTCAAGCGCAAATGGAGCATCTATAAGGAAAAGGACGGGGTGGGTGGTCCAAGAGGTTTGCTTGTAATTGGCGAGGTTTGCGTCCAATTGGCACGGAATAGGAATTGTTTTGCGGAAGAGACCTGGTGTGTACGCAATTGGAGAGGTTCACACGCAAATGGGAGCTGAGGTTTTGTGCACAGACTAAAGGGATTGCGCACAAGGTTGGGCGAGCAAGTCAGAGCGGTTGCGTGCAAGAACAAGTTAACGTTTTTCATGAAAAGTAGGATGCATTTTTCACACGGTAAATGGATTTCACACCCAGGTTGTGACTTAAGGGATTTGGGAAAGGGTTAAACCTGAGTTTTCATATGTGAAGGTGGACCCCTGAGAGACCTGTCGTGAAAAATCCCGTACCTGAAAGCCATATTTTTTGCATAGGAGAGGGGAATTCTGTGCGGATGAGACAGTTTGGTTTCTTCAGTTGTCGGAAGTTGAAGGGGAGGCCTTCTATTTATAGGTTCTCAGGGACGTCGGGTCCTCGTGGAGGTCGACCCATATGAAATATTACGGTCCTAGGTTGACGGCACCCAATATTCTGTACTAGGGGTTGGCAACACTCCTTATTTAGCGCCTGTGGTTGGGGGCGGATAATTTCTCATGCCTGGCATCAGTGGCGCATAATATTTCGTTCCTGGTGTCGGAGGCATGGAGTATTTCATGCTCAGTGTTGGCGGAATATAATTTTCCATGCCTTCTTGGAAAATACCCTCAGATCCCGCCATTTTTCATGTGTGTGAGAAGTTTTTGTCACACACGCCTTGAATTTTCGATGTGGCCCTTCTGGTCCTCTCAAAATTGATCATGGGGTTGAACTCTGTCTTTGATTTATTTGAAAAATACCCACTTTAAGTCAGGAGCATTTTTTGGCATCTATAGGATAATAACACCACAACAATCAATTCCCTATTCAAAATTACCCTCTCATTTCCATTCAAACCCTAATAGATTTGAGATTCATCACTAGGATTAGAACATATTTACCCATAATTGTTAAGGGATGAACATTACCCTATGTCATCTCTGAAATCCCATGGTTTCAGTACATCAGTCCATATAAATAGTGGAGAATACATAGGGAACATCCTAGATGTCTCTAATAATGAAAAATAAACATTAGTAATCTCAGGACCCTCGGATACATCCCCATAATTAATATAGGATAAATATTCCCCAAAATTTTCCCCCATCCAAATAATGTTCATCCATACCCACTTCTACTAAAATTTTATTAGGTTAAGAGGAGTGAGGATATATTATAAATTCCCATCTAGAATTTTAGGAAAGTTTCTCCACCACTATTGATGAACTCATAGAGGTGAATCTGGGTACAAAAGAGGATCTTCAGCCCACGTTTTTTGTGTCCCCATGCCTAATAAATAGTAATATATCAATATATCATTTCTAAATAATCACCATTATGTGTTATCCAATAATTATATAAAGATGACTAGGCTTGATTTTATCATGGAAAACTATCCCTTAGGCTTTTCAGATGATCGTCAGGGTTTTAAGATAGCAGTCGGTATGATAAATCAATCCCATTCCACTCAAGTAAAATTAAATGTTGACAAGGTTATTAAATACAACTTCATTTTGGATGTTCATTACCAAAAATAGATCTTCAATATTTTCCTTGGTAAGAAAAATAATGGGAAGATTAGGGTTTTCATTGATTTCTCATATCTCAACCAGTACTAACCAAAGGATAATTTTCTATTTCCAATTACAAAACTTATAATCAACATAGTTGTAGGATTCAAAGACTCTTCATTTATGGATGGGTACTAAAGTTACAAGAAGACTAGGATGAACCCTAAGGATTAAGAAGAAACCACTTCCAAAGTACTATACGGTATATTCTACTATTAGTTTATTCCCTTCAGTTTAAAATTTTTGGGTTCCACTTATCAAATTATCATGAATTACATCTTTAAACCCTTTTTGAAAAATATCATAGAATTCTATTTCAATGATCTGGTGGTAAAATCCTAGAATTTTTTTGATCATCTTGAAAAAAATTAAATTGTTTTAAAAATCATTATGATAGTATAGCTTGATGATGAACATGTGGAAGTGTTTCTTTTTGGGTGACATAAAGGAAATTCATTGGACTTATGGTGTATCATCGTAGCATAAAAGTAAACCCTGAGAATATTAGTTTGATCCAAAAAATGTCTCATCCTCATAACTTCAAATATTTGAGAAGGTTTTAGTGATTCCTCACTTATACAAGTCATTTCATATCCGATCTCACCCGTAAATGCATCATATTCATGAAGATGATGAAGAAAGGTGTCATTTGTTTATTGGGAAAAGACAACAATGAAGCCTTTGAAAATCTCAAGTGATGTTTTCTACACCCATTATTCCTAATTACTCCATTATAATGAAACCACTTATCTTATATACAGTTACCATGGAGTGATCATTTGATCCCCTTCTTCAGAAAAAATGATATAGGGAAGAAAAACATTCACTATTATCTCAACAGGATTAATCTAAATACCGAGACTCAATATTTTGACAACTTGCAGTGTTGAATCTAATTTATTTTCACTGTGTAAAATCTAAGTAATTACTTACAGAACCATGAGTTCTACTTGGTTTTTAGTATATAAATTCTATAGTATATCCTCAACTATCTAATGTTAATAAATCGTCTAGCCTAATGGGAAGTTATCCTTCAATAGTTTGACATTTAATTAATATCCTAGAATGAAATCAAGAGGTAGGAATAGAAATATTTTCTCACATCACTCCCAGACCAAGAAAGAAATCCAGTGAATTTCAAGACTCAGATAGTGAAATTTTATTTTTCCATGAAAATTCCCATATGTGGGAGATGCACTTTGAAATCACCACTTGATTTCCAAGTGGGAAAATAAGAGAGAACCCAAAGATCAATAAATTTGGTTTAGGGATTTTATTCATATCTATAAAAAGATGGTTATAACTTATTTATTCCTAATATTAAAATGTTTTACCAAAAATAGGTGGAGTACCAAGCACTCATCATAATCTTGGAGTTATCCTTGTAACTATAGGTAGACCATTTGAATATTAAAGTTGACTCCATGATGCTGATTACGAAAATTAATAATGAATATTCCATTAAAAATGAATGGTTGGAACCCATTTTTGATTATGTAAGGGGAATAATGAAATAATTCACTTTAGGAAAATGATGAATCATATCCATAACTTGTACAATTCTCAAGTTGATGCAATGGATTATGTATGCATGACCCTATCTTGTCTTGAGTAAATGATATAGTTGTTTACATCACACACTATAGAGTAGTATCCCCTATCACCATCTATGACATAGAGGAAATCAATGAAATCAACACTGCCATAGAGCATGACAAGCCAATATCCTTTCCAACTGATACTATTACTAGGTGTATTAAACCCATAGTGGAATACCTCTAAAGTGGGATCCTTCTTTTAGATTGATCCAAAAAGGAATAGATCTAGAATCAATTAATGAATTTAATCTTCTATGAAAAACTAAATGAGTAGAATGTCCTCTACATGTGAGGTTTTGATGGATTCACTCTTAGAAGCATTTGAGGAGGAGAAACCCTCATCATCATGTATAAAGTTCTTTCAAGCTCCAGAGGCACTCATCAACTAGATAAATAATATATCCAATAAAATTAAGAGACTTCATTATTTCAAACTAATGATGATATAAGACTGTGTATAATTCACCAGTTAATATATTTCAATTCAAAAACATTACATAATCATCCATAAACCACTAAAAATATTTAAACTACCAAATACTCTGGTCAATTTTTCATATGGGTAATGGATGTTATGGGGCTATATCCCTTAGTGACAGCCATGTGGTTCAAGTATATCCTTACTACCACCAGATTTTTCCCTATAAGGGTTATGGATATACCCCTTAAAAAATTTAGAACAAAGAATGTCAACTTCATAATAACTAACAACATAACCAGATTTAGTGTCCATCGCACAATATTAAAATACAATGCCACCAATATTTTAAGTTGAAAAGACTGTATTAGGAGTATAACATTGATTTCAATCACTCAACCCATCATCATGACGTTTTGAATGGATAGATAAGTTACATAAAAAATAATCTATCACATATACTCTAACATATGGTTGATATGGATAAGGAATGTTTTCAATAGAAATTTCGACATGACTTGTGGTCTAACCACACCACAACACATACTACAATGCTAGTGATCTCATTTTCACTTATCTATGTAATATAATCATTTATAACCATAGAAGTATAATTTCAATCAATTTGAATTATTATCTATGGTTTAATCTTAGAGGATGGAAAATATTAGAGTCATATTGATCAGTTAGAGTTTCTTGATAAAAAGAGGTTGTACACACTGTAGATCTTGGATGTCCATCAGACTTAAATCGTGTGAGCCTTTAATAAAAAAAATTCATCTTCTTGTTTCTATAGGGAGATTTTTTATTGGTTATCAAAACCCTAATGATACTAAGAAATAATCCTCTAAATATATAAAAAATGTAGAAAGGACCGTATATTATAATTATGTTCTACTCCAATAAAAACTACTCTTAAAACACTATGGATGGGGGAATACCAAACCTTCCACCAATGAATGATTTCTAAGGAAGTAATTTTCATGACTCAATAATGATCCATAATATATTATCATTAAGATGTTAAACTATATATTATTCATATATTCCTCTTGACTTAAAACTTATAGGAATGTGTCCTCATTGTATATCCTAAAAAAATATAGAGTAATGTCCCTTCTTCATGATGTAAAACTACGTGGTGGAGGTCCTCATCACCTAAAAATAAATTGTAGCACATGTGGTTCTGATTGTTATGAACTTAAAAAAAATTATCCCACAAGTCTATCCTCCTTGACTTTAAACTAATCATATTGGCCTACTTTCTCCAAATTCACTCCCTTATGTGAGATTCCAATCCATATAGTTATTAGTTATTTTTTTGTCCCACACAATAGCCTACAACAAAACAAAATACCAACTTTACCCAAAAAATGTTCTCGATAATTGCGGGGTTAATTTTTAAGGACTATGTGTGGAGTAATTCATGTGATCACATAATATGTAGTGAATCCTAGATCCATTAGTCAGGGCCCATCCATAATCAATCAATAAAAATTCCCTTTTCTATGTGAAATAGCATGATCCGCACAAGATTTCATCATTGTTCCCTAGATATATTAATAGACCCTGATATCATGGTATCCCTACCCCATTAAGATAAAAATGAACCATTATTCACATATGAGCTTTATATATGTAGGTAATTCTCATACAATAACCACATTTGGATTTATTGTTATTAATTAGAGATATAAAGTGATACCCAAATCATCTATCATGGGGCCAAATGTAAATTTTATCAATTAAATAAATTCCCCCTATATTAGAGGTTGATTAATTTAGAAGTGGAACCATATAAGACCTAGGTGTGTCTGGATTATTATTATTATATGATATAAAGTTATGATTATATATCTTATATAAGTATTAACCACTAGTTTAAATAAAAAGGTAAGGGATGTAAAATTTACCTTTATCCTATGAATGATCTAGACGTAAATATAACACCTAGTGTAAGATTCTATATTCATGAGTCTATACTCATAAAAACACACTTCCCCCAGCTTATGATCCAGCTCTATATAGGAATAATTTACAAACTATATGTATCTTGATTCCTATTATTATAGGATATGAAGTGACTTCTAGATATTGTATCTAAGGATCAATCTTTGTTTCAAATAAAAAGGGAAAGGATATAAAATTTCCATTTCTTATGTGTGTGATCTAAATATGAAAAATATCCCTCGATGTATGATTTTTGTCCATGAACCTATACTCAGTAAAACACATTTTCCCCTTCTATATGAGATAGATCTATAAAGGAATGTTTCAATAACTATATGTGCCTTGATTAATATTTTTAGGATATGTAGTGATTCCTATATCCCATATCCTTATACCAAATATAAATTGTAACACAAATTCCTCTCTCACATTAATAATTTGGCCCATTTCAAAAAATCCATCATTCTGATGGAATTGAACTAAGGTGAGACCCAGTTTTATTCCCCTAAATATGAATAATCTCTATGTAGGTTTTTCTGTAAGAAATACATGTATATTTATTCCTAATCTTTTAGGATTTATAGTGACACACAGGCTTGTTTCCTTAATCTCAACCATAATTTCATCGTTAGAAAAGTTATTTTGTTGTCAAGGAAACTCCTGATTGTATTATATTTTTTGGGTGTGTCTTCCCAAACATAAAAAATTTCCATCTCATATGCACGGGTCAGATCCACATAGGATTCACTAGCATCAGATTCTTTACACATGAACCCATGCATAAAAAAAAGAAATTCTCATTTTCCCCTACAAATGAGCTTGATCTATACATAGTTTTTTGTAAGAAATATGTTTGGCTTGATTCCTACGTTATTGGGATATATAGTGATATTTAGGATTACCTATCCTAGAACCAACAATCAGGTTCTACTCGATACATGACCCTCTCAACTCAAACTATGGTTTGGAATACTCAACTTCTTGTAACCCAAAAAGGAGGAAAGTTCCCCCATACACCAATCACCCCATTTGGGATCAACCCTAATCTTATCCACATAAACTTAAACTACATTTCCTTCCATCAATGTCACAAGATGATTAAATCCATGACATAATCATTATAAAATGATTTTAATCTAAAAAACACTTGGTCTACTGTACAATACCTTAAACTGGTCAAAACAGTCTACCTTGTGTGGCCTAAATCACTTACATGAGAGCCAAATGCATGTGGTGAAACTTGGTGTGTGGTTCCTAACTATGTTTCTCCTATTTACATATTAAAATGATTCCATTTGATAATACTATGAATACATGTAAATAATAAATATTAACCCTACATTTTTATTTCTCCCCTAACATGTTTCATATAGCAACATGTGAAGCCTCATAATCATATATTGTATCTCACACTGAGCATGAATCCGATGAGATTATAGGATCTATGTAATCACTCTTATTTTTTTAATTAATATGTACCATAATAAAAATTAAGGTATTTATATCTAAATCTCATGATATTAAACTTAATAATAAATTTTATCTTATAAGACCTATCAATCCTTCTGAAAAGGTTAATTGGAATGAACCATTTTCCTTAAACACCAGTGAGATCCATGTAAGTGATTTTGGTGCATTGAACTATATGCAAATAAAATTAACCCTCTCCAAAATAGAATCCAAATCTATATATAATTCTTCTTCATTGAGTTCTTCATCCATCAACCAATACTGAAAGTGATACCCCTTATATAATAGCTTGATCTATATAAAGAACATAATCTAATAACTATGTTTGGATAGAGTCATGTATTTACCAGAGAAATAGTGATGTCTGGATCAAATATCTAAGGCCCAACTATAAATTCCACTAACCAAAGAACCCTTAACTCCCACATATAAGTCGGGTCCTCATATGAGCTTCCAGTGGAAAATTTTTTGTGAACATTCACTGAGAAAGAGGATGGAAAATGCCATATCCTAGTGTTGAAATACTCATTATCTACATTGGGTCATTCCAAAAATTATTTCTCCCTATTATGTTTCATGAACTACATATAGCTTGATTACTACTATATCATTATATATAATGTCACCTCGATTACCTATCATGGGTGCAGTCATGACTATCAAAACAAAATACCCCCCCCATCATGTCTTAGTGTATGAAACTATACTAAGGAAAAGTATATTTTCTTTTCTTCAACATGAATCTGATCGAAGTATAATGATCCTCTCAAGGACTAGGTGTGGGTCGATGAAAATACTCCATCATATGTATAATTGAAATTTTTGTAGACAATCCCAGTATATGTCCATTACTCTAAAATAAATCACCTAAAAATCCCATCCCCTATGTAAGATCATGACCAACATAGGGGTTATTCAACTAACCTTGGGGTTCAAATGGTGGGAGAAATGATAATAGACCATAATATTATGGTGTAAGGTTCCTTAATCACTAATGTAAAGTTTTAATTAACATATTTAATGTTTTCCATATGAACTACATGTGGATCGATTCTTATTCTTATAGAATACATAGTGATATCATGATTTCTTATCCTAATACCATCCATGGATTCCCATCAAATTCCCAATTCATCATGATGTTTATAACCTTTTATTCATGATTCTCCTCTATCTATGGTTTCATCATTGAAATGAAGCAATATCAATTTTTGTATGAGTCATATCTATAAAAATCATCCATAAAAAGGTCCCCATTATATAACCCTTAACTACAGAGCATTGTGGTCATTATTATATGATGTTAAACTTCATGAAATTTAGGTCCATCCTATAATACCATAAATTTCATGAAGTGCTTTTCCTACATGGAAAATCTTCCTTGCATGATGGTTAGATCCATACAAGGGTTCCTGATGTGGGGTGATTCTCTAGACAAGAATGAGGATAAAATGCATTTTTTTAATATTATATAACAATTTATATATCTTTATCTAAAATGTTAGAACTATACTTGGATAGATTCCTACTTTTATAGGATACATAGTGACACCTGTATCTCTTATCCTAGGACCAGTTCTAAATCAAAATAAAATTCCCCTTTTATACACTTATGAGCTAGGTCTCTATAAGGAATTTCTATTCAAGAAATATTTGTACAGTAATTCCTAATTTTATTGGATACACAATGATTTTTTGACCTTATATTCTAATCCCAAAAACGAATTCTCATCATTATCAATATTTTCTACCTATGTGAGAATGATATATATGTGGATTTTTTATGCTCACGTCTAAATGAAAATAACCCCATATATTTCATGTCATGCGCCCTCATTCCATCCATATGATCTTCCTATTACCTATTATTTCTTACATTGAACATGATTCATGTGATATTATAGGTCCAAAAAACTAATTATACTAGCATGCTTGAGATACAACATATTTAAATATAGGGATTCCTTATTGAATAAAGGTAAACTGCATCACATCTTATTCTTTTTTATATGATGCTAAACTACATGATATATGGACCACCTTCATCACCTTAAACATATTAGGGTAATTAGAGTCATATGACCTAATTTTACTATATAGGAGCTAGATAAATGTTGAAAAATGAAACATTAGGATCATACATTGGGATAAAATTCACCTTTTAATCCCAAAATATTACTGGTATTTGGATCTCCCCGCATTGATATTTGTCCATACCCAAGTGAATATTCTAAATTATAGCTATGAGGTTACTTGGGTGTTCAATCTCATAGTTGATCTAGATTAGTGAAAAAAATATATTAGAATAAGGTTGTTTTTTAGACATCTATTAAATGGTGAAATTTCCTCCATTGTTAGATATTCCATCTCTTGTGGATCAAGCACTGAGATGAGGCTATTTAGTTTTATGCATGAGTCAAATCTACATAAAGTACCCCATTTATATGCCCCTACCACAGAATGGTAAACAATGTTGTTTATGTTTTAGTCTCATGAAATTAAACTATATAGTACTTATATCCTTATTTCATTATGTTAAACTACCCAGACCATTATACATCCTCATCCCCTTCCATAGAACTGCAATAGCTTAACCATTACCAACTAGGCTCTGGGATCCCTTTAGTTCATTTTCCATACATTATTATCCAAAAATCACAAATTTTTTAAATCTATTGGATTTCCATGTACCTTTAAGTCAATTGGTAATGAGTATAGTAGGATTAAAAGGACACATATCCTTGGTTATATAAACATTCCAAAAATTGGCTCATGCATATATGTCTCAAATCAGGCCTGGCAGCCAGAGACATCATTATTAGACTTCAATTGGTACTTTAACATATTCCATGTATCATATGTTTTAAAAATCTCAAATACCAATTATTATGCTTCTAATAGATCTATATTTAAGTTTATTTTAATATTTTTTTAATTATATTCTAATTTTTTGAAGATAATTCTTCCATAAAATGAGGTTTTCCTATGTCTTGAAAAATTACCTTATGAGGAAATTTTTAGCAACATGAACATCAAATACATGAAAATAGATATACGCGAATTTTTATACATGATGGAGTCTTAATACATAAATTATATTATTTAGTGACTATATATACAAGCAATTGTTTTCATAGAATCGCTTTCATTGATAATTCAGAAACATTGTAAGATCGGTTATGAAACAATTCCTTACGTAGGCACTTCAGCTATGCAGAATCACCAATACAATAGATTTTTCAACATAGAATCAGTTATGAAGAGACTTCAGTTACATGTAATATGATACCAAATGATTTTTTCTACAAGGATTTTAGCTATGTAAAATCGGTTACATTGAAGATTTAGATCTATGGGATTTTCATTTATGCAAATTTGGCTAGGTGAACTAGTCAGATATTCAGTTCTAGATTTTCCTATATTTTTCCTAGATGATTTCAGATATATGGACTTCATCTATGCAAAGTATTTTTTGCATACATTCTCTTATAACTCAACTTATTTATTACAATTGGTTTATTTTAATGAATACTAAGTGTTTTTTTCCAATATTTGGGATAATAGATGAGTAAATACGGTATGTCGACTTCTCTAAAAGTTTTAAGTTCCATGAATCGAAAAAATGGCTATCCTATTTATTCTTCCATTATTTTTTGAGAAATTTATGGAAACAATGATCTAGAAAAAAATTTCATCTCTATATTCATTTAATTTATGGACCTTGGTAGAATTTACTTATAAGGATATATGAGTTTAATCAAAAAATATGTATATATATACAAGAAAATAAAGATCTCATTTTGAATATATATCATCTTCTTCTTTTTGAAAGTTGCAGTCTTCAAAAATTATGTAACCCTTGTCCTTTAAAGAAAAATCTTTTTGGCTTTTAAAAGTGCTCGTCAAGATTCTATAAAAAAATTATTTACACTCTTGGAATAATTCTCTAATATA
This sequence comes from Viscum album, assembly GCA_963277665.1. Classification (NCBI taxonomy): domain Eukaryota; kingdom Viridiplantae; phylum Streptophyta; class Magnoliopsida; order Santalales; family Viscaceae; genus Viscum; species Viscum album. Next base: position 902,221,586 of record OY728138.1, read on the forward strand.
TTTTTCTTCTATCTATTGTACACATTAACTAAATATTATTTTCTATATCTATTCTCCTCTTATGTAAGTGAACACTTCTTATACTGAGTGTGGGTGGAGCACTACGGGAAAAATGGGTATTTGCGACGGGTTATTTGTGACGGGGATAAATCCCGTCGCAAATAGTCCTGTTAGAAACTTATTTGCGACGGGGGAATTTGCCCGTCGCAAATAAGTTGTTATTTGCGACGGGGAAAGCTAACCCATCGCAAAAGGACTGGCGCGCATTGCGCGCCAAATCGCGGCCCGTCGCAAATAACCGGCGACGGTAAAAGATATTTGCGACGGGAATATACCCATTTCCCAAATAGATTGTCGGCATGTTATTATTTGCAATGGGACCCGTCGCAAATAACTATTTAACTGTTCACCGTAATAAATGTGGGCTAAGGTATTTGCGACGGGTACCGTCGCAAATATACCCGTCGCAAATAAGCTAACCTATAAATACCCCCCATCCGTTTTTTTTCATTCATTCTCAAACTCTATCTTCTACTTCTCTCAAAACTCTATTTTTAGAATTCAGCATTTCTTAAGTTTAATTTTTATTTCCGGAGTTGATATTGAAGTTTTCAACAACGATCAGAGATCAACCTCAGATCAATTTTAAAGGTATTTATGTTCATTTTAATTTAATATTTATTTTAAATTTTTTATTAGTTTCAATTATTCTTAATTAGTTGTAATTTAATTATGTTTAGATTGTTTTGTTACTCAATAAATTTAAATTATTAGTATTCGTTGTTCATAGTTAATGGTAATTAGGAATAATTAGTAATAATTACCAATAATTAAGAATAAATACTAATAATTAGTAATAAATACCAATAATTAGGAATAATTAGTAATAATTACCAATAATTACCAATAATTAGTAATAATTAGTAATAATTACTAATAATTCACAATAATTAGTAATAATTTCCAATAATTAGTAATAATTTCCAATAATTACCAATAATTACCAACAATTAGTAATAATTAATAATAATTACTAATAATTGGCAATAATTAGTAATAATTACCAATAATTAGTAATAATTTCCAATAATTAGTAATAATTACCAATATTTAGTACTAAATAGTAGTAGTTAGTAATAATTACCAATAATTAGGAATAATTAGTAATAATTACCAATAATTACCAATAATTACTAATAATTAATAATAATTACCAATAATTATCAATAATTAGTAATAATTACCAATAATTATCCATAATTAGTAATAATTACCAATAATTATCCAAAATTAGTAATAATTACCAATAATTATCCATAATTAGTAATAATTACCAATAATTACCAATAATTACCAATAATTTGTAATAATTTACTAATTACCAATAATTATCCATAATTAGTAATAATTACCGATAATTACCACTAATTAGTAATAATTTACTAATTACCAATAATTATCCATAATTAGTAATAATTACAAATAATGAGTAATAATTACCAATAATTAGTAATAATTAGAAATAATTACCAATAATTACCATTAGTTAGAAATAATTACCAATAATTTCCATTAATTAGTAATAATTACCAATAATTATCCATAATTAGTAATAATTACCAATAATTACCAATAATTACCAATAATTAGTAATCTTTGGTAATAATTAGTAATAATTACCAATAATTAGTAATAATTAGAAATAATCACCAATAATTACCACTAATTAGTAATAATTAACAATAATTACCAATAATTAGTAATAATTAGTAATAATTACCCATAATTAGTAATAATTACCAATAATTAGTAATAATTAGTAATAATTAGTAATAATTAGTAATAATTAGTAATAATTAGTAATAATTACTAATAATTAGTAATAATTAGTAATAATTAGTAATAATTACCAATAATTGGTAATAATTACCAATAATTAGTAATAATTACCAATAATTAGTAATAATTAGTAATAATTAGTAATAATTAGTAATAATTAGTAATAATTAGTAATAATTACCAATAATTAGTAATAATTACCAATAATTAGTAATAATTACCAATAATTAGTAATAATTAGTAATAATTAGTAATAATTCGTAATAATTACCAATAATTAGTAATAATTACCAATAATTAGTAATAATTACCAATAATTAGTAATAATTACCAATAATTAGTAATAATTACCAATAATTAGTAATAATTACCAATAATTAGTAATAATTACCAATAATTAGTAATAATTACCAATAATTAGTAATAATTACCAATAATTAGTAATAATTACCAATAATTAGTAATAATTACCAATAATTAGTAATAATTAGTAATAATTAGTAATAATTAGTAATAATTAGTAATAATTAGTAATAATTACCAATAATTAGTAATAATTAGTAATAATTAGTAATAATTACCAATAACTGCCAATAATTAGTAATAATTAGTAATAAGTAGTAATAATTAGTAATAATTAGGAATAATTAATAATAATTACCAATAATTAGTAATAATTACCAATAATTAGTAATAATTAGTAATAATTAGTAATAATTAGTAATAATTAGCAATAATTAGTAATAATTACCAATAATTAGTAATAATTACCAATAATTAGTCATAATTACCAATAATTAGTAATAATTAGTAATAATTAGTAATAATTAGTAATAATTAGTAATAATTAGTAATAATTAGTAATAATTAATAATAATTACCAATAATAAGTAATAATTAGTAATGATTAGTAATAATTACAAATAATTACCAATAATTAGTAATAATTAGTAATAATTAGTAATAATTAGTAATAATTAGTAATAATTAGTAATAATTAGTAATAATTACCAATAATTAGTAATAATTACCAATAATTAGTAATAATTAGTAATAATTAGTAATAATTAGTAATAATTAGTAATAATTACCAATAATTAGTAATAATTACCAATAATTACCAATAATTAGTAATAATTAGTAATATTAGTAATAATAAGTAATAATTAGTAATTATTAGTAATAATTAGTAATAATTAGTAATAATTAGTAATAATTAGTAATAATTAGTAATAATTAGCAATAATTAGCAATAATTAGCAATAATTAGCAATAATTAGTAATAATTAGCAATAATTAGCAATAATTAGTAATAATTACCAATAATTAGTTATAATTAGTAATAATTAGAAATAATTAGTAATAATTAGCAATAATTAGTAATAATTACGAATAATTACCAATAATTACCAATAATTAGTAATAATTACCAATAATTACCAATAATTAGTAATAATTAACCATAATTAGTAATAATTACCAATAATTAGTAATAATTACAAATAATTAGTAATAATTACCAATAATTAGTAATAATTAGTAATAATTAGTAATAATTAGTAATAATTAGTAATAATTAGTAATAATTAGTAATAATTAGTAATAATTAGTAATAATTAGTAATAATTACAAATAATTACCAATATTTTCCAATATTTTCCAATATTTTCCAACATTTACCAATATTTACCAGTATTTACCAATATTTACCAATATTTACCAATATTTACCAATAATTAGGAATAATTACCAATAATTAGGAATAATTACCAATAATTTGGAATAATTACCAATAATTTGGAATAATTACCAATAATTAGGAATAATAAAATTATTACATTATTTGTATATTTTATTATTAATATTAAAATAATATAATTTTCTATATTATATACAATTCTCTTTTCATATGTGTGTTTTCTGTCTCCACATGTAATATTTGCATTCTTTTTCAAAATTATCAACCTACTCGCCAATGGAGAGGTGAAAGTGAATGTAAGTATTACATGTGGAGACAGAATGTTAAACACATAGATGAAAGGAGAATTGTATATAATATAGAAATTTATATTATTTTAATATTAATAATAAAATATACTAATAATATAATAATGTTATTATTATATAATTCATATTTATGAAAAAATTATATTAGTATTATTAAAATAATAAAAAATCAATATAATATTAAAATTATCAATATTTGTAACAGGTTTTGCTTTATTCTCAACATATTCAATCCTTGCTTGAGTATTTTTTCTAAAAAATTATTCAAAACCAGTAATGATTTTATATTTTATAGAAAAATATGGAACAACGAGGTCATCAACAGTCATTATTAGATGACCGCATATGGATAAATCAATGTAGAAATCCAAACGGTTCTGGTTTAAATCCAGTATATATAGAGGGTGTGGAGACTTTTTTATCATTTGTGGTATCAAATCCAGAATTTGTTTCAGAAGGCAAAATAAAATTCCCTTGTAGAAAATGTGCATTGAGAACATTTGACACGTTTGACAAAGTGGGGGGGACATCTCTTGTGGTTTGGTTTTCAACCAGATTATGTTTTTTGGTATCAACACGGTGAATGCAGTTCCAGAGTATTTGATACCAACTTGATTCTGGATCCATCCCGGTTTCAAGATTTAGTACATGATGTTGCAGGTTCATCTGTTCAACATACAAAAACTCCGGCTGATATAGATTCAAATCCTGAGTTGGCACCGTCTGAATTTTATGAGTTGTTGAGGTCTGCTGAGGATGCATTATATCTTGGCTGCAAGATGAGCAAATTAGAAGCAGTTGCAAAATTTATGGCTATCAAATCAGATAACGGAATGTCACCTATTTTTACCATATATTTTCTTTGCTTAAAAAATTGTTACCCGAAGGAAATGTTTTTCCTGTAAATTACTATGAGAGTAAGAGGCTGGTTCGAAATTTGGGACTTACTTGTCAGAAGATTCATGCATGTTCAAATGACTGCATTTTATATTCTGGGGAAAATGAGTCATTGGATAGTTATCCCACATGTGGGTAACTGAGATATAAATAAGGGCAACATGGGAAGTCTGGTTTGATTCCTGTAAAACTGTTGAGATATTTTCCGCTTACATCCAGACTTCAGCGTTTATTCATGTCTAAGAATACAGCGACAATGATGTCATGACATAAAGCGAATATTTCAACCGATAAAAGCTTGAATCATCCAGCCGATGGTGATTCATGGAAACATTTTGATAGAGTGCATCTATCCTTTGCTTTAGAAGCTTGAAATGTTCGACTGGGCCTTTCCACTGATGGTTTCTGTCCGTTCGGATCTTATGGTAGTCAATATTCATGTTGGCCTGTTTTTTTAACTCCGTACAATTTACCTCCATGGATGTTGATGAAGGAGCCATATATCTTTTTGACTTCACTAATTCCAGGACATCCGAAGAAAAATATTGATGTTTATTTGAAACCATTGATTGATGAATTAAGTTTATTGTGGAGTACTGGTGTCAGTACATATGATGTTGCTACGAAATAGAATTTCATACTGAGAGCAGCATTGATGTGGACAATTAGTGACTTCCCGGCTTATGGGATGTTATCTGGATGGAGTACACATGGTCAGAAATCATGTCCTTACTGTATGGGAGAGAACAAAGCATTTATGCTCATTCATGGAAAGAAACCTTGTTATTTTGACTGTCATCACAGATTTCTTCCAGTTGATCATCCTTTTCGCAGAAACAGATCTCATTTCAGAAAAGAAACAATTGAAAGGGATGGACCTCCAAAAATACTATCAGGTTCGGAGTTAAAATCAGTTTTATTTTCATTACCTCCCATCAATTTTGGTCCCACAATAAACCAACAGAACATTTTTGGTTTTGGGAAAGAACACAATTGGATTAAACGTAGCATATTTTTGGATTTTCCATATTGGTCTGATTTGTTGGTCCGCCACATGTTGGATGTCATGCATATTGAGAAGAACTATTTTGATAATTTGTTTCATACAGTTTTGGATACGCTAGGAAAGAGCAAAGAAAATGTAAATGCACGTTTAGATCTTGCCCAAATTTGTAGACGTCCAGAATTGGAACTGTTTGAGAATGTCAGAACAGAAAGGTTACTGAAACCAAAAGCAGCTTATACGCTGTTTAAATAAAATCGTTTATTATTTTGTCAGTGGATTGCAGATTTGAGACTTCCAGATGGTTGTGCTTCCAATTTGGATAGATGTGTAAAGAATGGTCATATTACTGGATTAAAAATTCATGATTATCATGTTATAATGGAAAGACTTCTACCCATTGGATTAAGAGGTCTGTTGAATTCTGTGATTTGAGATTCCATAACAGACATGTATCATTTTTTTCGGGAAATTTGTGTGGCTACAACAGATTATGATGCTCTATACAAACTTGAAAAAGATGTTGTTGTAATTATATATAAACTAGAAAAAATATTTTTGTCGTCTTTCTTCGACTCAATGGAACATTTGATGTTACATTTTCCATATGAAGCCAAATGTGGAGGTCTAGTACAGTTTCGATGGATGTACCCATTTGAAAGATGCATGCAAAAATTGAAAAGAAAAGTACGTAACAAAGCATCTGTTGAAGGATCTATTGCAGAAGCTTATTTGCAAGAGGAAATATCTTTTTTATGCTCCCATTATTTTGAATCTGAGTATCCTTCAAAACACAACCGAATGGGATGGAACAAGAGGAATATTGATGAAATCGACAATCAATTATCTGTTTTCAACCAGCCAGAGCTTGGTTTTTGTGGAGTTTATGAACGCTGGCTTTCGGATGATGAACATCACAGAGCTCATACGTATGTTCTGCTCAACTGTGAAGAGATGACATCAGTTATACTATAAGTGTTTATATCACTTATTCTATCATTTATGTTATAGTAAATAGTTTTGTTTTTTATAGGTTGTATGATAATCATATCAAGAAAAAAATTCCACAAATTACAGCAGCTGCTCTCGAAGAACGCCGACAGAAAAATTTCTCTTAGTGGTTTCAAAAACTGGTAACATAAATTCTTTATCTTTTATCAACTCATTCAATGTATAGTTTACTATATTGATAATTATTTCAAAAAAAAATTAGGTGTCTCAACATGCTGAGAAAATTGACAAACGGTTGTGTATATTGAGTAACCCACCTTCCAAACTTGTTAAAACTTATAATGCATATGTGGTGAATGGATTTCGATTTCACACACATGCATATGGGGAATCAAAGAAAATAATGAACAGTGGAGTTAGCTTGAGATGATCTCATCATAGAGAAAATGAAGTTGACTTTTATGGCATACTTGATGAAATCATTGAACTCTGTTATCTGGGACAACATTACATAACCATGTTCAAATGTCGGTGGTTGGATACAGAGAGAGGCGTGTGTGTTCATCTGACTCATGGAATCATCGATATTAAATGTAAAAGTGTTATCATAGTAAATGAACCATTCTTATTGGCTCAACAGGAACATCAATTTTATTACGCAAAGTACTGTGCTACATCAAGAGACCTGACTGATTGGTGGAGTGTAATAAAAATCAAAATTTGAGACAATCAGTTTAGTCAAAGTGAATGTGCTTTCACTGATGTGCAAATAATTGATGTTTTTCAAGAGAGCACTCAAAATCAATCTTTTTTACAAAGAGACATGAGTATCAATGACGACACCCCACATTTAAGAGTCGGTGATGACGATGATGTTAATGATGTCACATATGAATTTGAAATGGTAAGAAACTCGAATGGATATCGATGATGTTGATGAGGAATATGAAGATGACATTGACATATATGAAGATGATGATGAAGATGAACACTGATATAATTCCATGGTAGTTATATACAATCATAATATATATATATATATATATGTATATATAATAGTAATTATCAATTATTTGCTAACAACATTGACATTTTCTATTTCAGATCGACGATGACACATTTCATGAGTTGGCGAATGCTGACCTACCTTTCGATGAGGATGAGTTGCTGGCAGATGACCCTCAGCCTGCAGGCGCTCCAGGGAGTACACGGAGGGGGTGCGGTCTTGCACGATTGATGATTCCTGACCCCGTCCCCAAGCGACGTCCACGTCTTGGGTTTGATCCACGCACACGGAGGTGTGATAACATGTGGATTTGACTAAGATTACATTAATCTATTCACATAATAAATGTTTATTATTTTTACAGTTTTCCGCATACAGAAGTCGGATAGGGCAGCGCTATTTTGCACAACTATTTCTCTCAGCCGTGGACTACATGGGAGCAGATTCCCATTGATGTGCAGCAGGCCATGTTCGGCCATTGGTTGGTACGTAGGTAAATAAATAATTTTTATTTTGAAAATTATTTCATTTCTAACTTGATATTTTGATTTATTTGTAGGGTTTATGATATCTGATTGAGGATACCATGCGTGAAGCCATCCACGAGGCATGAGAGGTGGCCATGCGTGATCGCTTTCATCAGTTTTTGCATAATTTAAGAAAAGCTTCCACGAAGAAACCAGGAGTGTCAGCTTTTGACGAGTCATGTAGAGCACACCGACTAGAGTACATTTCATCCCATGTATGGGATGGATTATGTGCGCACTGGTTGAGTGGTGCCTTTCAGAGAAGATCATCGGTGGGGAGGCAGAATCGGGGGAGACATGAGGTGACTCATCGAGCTGGGAGTTGTTCTTTCAGTACTCATAGACAGCATCTGGTATGTACATTATTTATAAATATTTTATATAACTATAAATATTAACAGTTTATTTTTTATTCTTATAGGTTGTAGAGCACCCCGATATTACGGAGTACGACGTATATCAGAGGATGTATAGTGATCCTGCTACTGGGGATCTCAGAGGTGATTGTCAGCATCACATCATGGTCAGTATTATTTGTTTTCAAGTTTAAAAATTAACTGCATTTAATATATTCACAATTTTAATTTTAAATTGCAACTACAAGAGTCATATGAGGCCGCAGCGTCACAGACCCGGCCTGAGAGTCAGGCCGAGTCATCAGATCAGACCACTGGCTGTCAGTTTGATGAGGCGGCATGGATGCAGGCCACCCAGTATGCCTTCGAGAAGGGCCGAGTAGTTGGTATTAGCTCTCGACTGACTCCCGGATATTATTATGGCAGTTTTGCGATGTCGGCATCCAACTCGAGAGGAGCTCGTGCATCTTCTTCTCCTACACAGTATGAGGATCAGTTTTGATCTTAAACTGCACTGATAGAGAGTCTCCGACAGGAGCAGGAGCAGATGCGTCAGCAGCAGCAGCAACATGAGGAGGAGCGTCGACACCAGGAGCAGCTGTACGAGGAGCAGATGAGTCGGTGGCAGCAGAAGCAGCAGGAGCAGATGGAGTACATGCGCCAACTCACTCATGCTTTAGGGATGGAGTTTCCTCCACCAACATCTGCAGATCCCCCCCCTCCTTCAGATTAGAGTTTGTTTTTATGTTATAAAGTTTGTTAAATCAAAATATGAATTTTTTTCTATTCATAGTTTCTGTCTCATTATAAAATATTAATAATGTTATATTTTGAAATAACAATATTAATATGAATAATAATATTATTTATATTTTATAATATTAAATTATATATATATATATTAAAATTTTATAATATTATAATTTAATTATATTTTTTTGTAATATTTGAATTATTTTAATATTTGAATGTAAAATAATTATATTATTTTTAAATTAATTAAAATATCTTATTAATATATTTTTTATTTATGAATTATAATTCTTATATTATTATATTAATTAAATCATTTATTAATATTCTATTATTTTTTATTTTTGAATTATAATTCTATTATTATTATATTAATTAAAATAATTTATTAATAATTTATTATTTTTATTTGTGAATTATAATTCTATTATTATATTAATTAAAATCATTTATTAATATTTTATTATTTTTTATTTTTGAATTATAATTGGATTATTATTATATTAATTAAAATAATTTATTAATAATTTATTTTTTTTTTATTTTTTTATAGTATTTGCGACGGGATACTATGCCTGTCGCAAATAGTATCATTATTATATTCATTAAAATAATTTATTAATAGTTTTTAATATTTAAAAAAAAATAGTAATTGCGACGGTAGTATTAGCGATGGGCTCGTCGCTAATACTATTTTAAAAGTTGTTTTACAAATATACGGAGTAATATTTGTGACGGGAAGGATCCCCATCGCAAATAATGTCTTTAGCGACGAGCCCGTCGCAAATAATTGTTGTTGCGACGCTGTTTTCCGCAACGGGCTATTTGCGACGGGTCCTCGTCGCAAATACCTGTTTTTCTAGTAGTGGGAGGATGTTGTACGACCAATAACAAGATCCCTGTAAAAGAACTTTTTTGTACCATGTGATGGTTTCTTACACTCAGGCCAAGAATACCCTAAGAAAATTTGTACTCACCCAAAATTTTATAAATCAAATTCCCTATTAAATGAATGAATATCTTATTAATTGATGTAGTTATAGAAAACACATTCACTATATTTCATTTGTTATTTTGGACCATTATAAAATATATCCATAATTTTTATTTGGGGATTAAAAACAATTAAGCATCATAATCATTGTTAATATAGTTTTTATATAGTGGCTGTTAAGATTAATATAAATAAAAAAGTCTAGTTGACATAGAAGGAATAATAAATTGCCTCATCTAGTAGGATCATACCTTAGGAATCCCATTTATTGGAGATTCTATGGGAGATGGAATTGAATCACTTATCTCATATCAAATTCTATGTTAAAATTGTACAATTGAAACATGAGTGAATACATTTATAGGATATTCTCAATCTCATTGAGATAATTTGCCAAACCATGTTCTTCAAACCACCCCAAGAAATTACTATTATCGTACACCTTACCCTTTGGGCATATGCTTGTCTAATAAGGGTTTATGTATCCAAGCCCTAGTAGTATGAATTTGTATATTTTTATTTTTAATAAAATAATGATTATATTTACACATTTTCAATATTACCTTATATATATATATATGATTATATAACAAGTTTGATAAAAATATGATTTTGATATGAAAAAACAGAAAATTTATTTTTGGGAAATATATACAGTTTCAATTAAAACACTTTTTTTATATATCATAGATTTTTAAAATATATTTTACCCATAAAATGGTCTTATTAACTTATATTTATTTAAATATAAATTATAATATGATCTAATAAAGTCCCATATATTATTCTACAAGGGTCATAAAGTTATTTGTGTCCTAAAAACTTGAATTTTTTACTAAATAATGATTTTTATTTAAAATTTAAAGATCCTATATTTGGAAAATTATTTTGGAAGAATAAATGTCATTTTTAAACTATCACATCAAAATTATACAATGGTTAATTTTTCATAATTTTCTTAGATAATCAAATTTTTGGATAAAAATTAAATATCGTATAAATATATGGAATTTATTATGGAATAATAATATACCAAAATATACTTAATAAATAATATAAAATGAATCCATGACTGAATATAAATTTAACCTTTAAAATAATATATTTTGAATTTATTTTATTAATTTTACAAACCCATAATGAATCCTTCAAAACCTCTATTATATTTTATGGTTTTAAGAACAATTCATTATAAACATGACTCACTTCCACAGCACAGATTATATTATATTAATTTATATGGTTATTAACCTAATGAAAAATTTGAAACAACTCTTATTTGGTATGAAACATGTTCAAAAATTACTGGATGGTTTTTGGTTTGGACTTCATTATTTAGAGTTCAAAACCAATGTTTAGAAATTAATAAATAATTTTCCTCTATTTTGTTATAAATACCCACCCAACCACCCATTCCATTTCACTATAAACCAATTGATAAAAAATTTACTCTCCATATCCCTCTCAAAATCCCCCCCCAAGGTGTTTCTGATATCTTAAGAATATCCTCGCAAACGTTTTAAAGCATCCTCTCAAGTAAGGAATTTTCTTCCTCTTCCATTTCTTTCAAGTGCATTATTTGTATTAATCCATATTTATTTAGAATCTTTTACATTGAAATAAGTTTTTACACATCCCATTTACTTTAAATATGATTACCAAGTAATAATAGATCACATTTCACACACATTGATCCCTTCCATGAACCTTTATGTACACCAGTTATACGGTAGAAATTATGTCATGATTTTCCAAGAAAAACTTTTGTATTGTAAATAACCATCCCCAATTCCACTGAAATGTATTCACATAGTTATATCTATAATTTATTTCTTATATAATTCCCTGTAATTAACCTGTACTCCTTATTTTTGGTATTAAAATTCCATAAATAAGTTTTTATGTTGAATGATCTATGTGGAACACAAATGCTTGTATGTGATATAAATGTGAAGGGTGTGACTGTAATTATATAGCCCTTAAATTCACTGAAAAATGTTTTTATATCATGAGATATCATGTTTGTTTCATGGTTTATTTGACTAATCATACTATGTTATGATGTCTCAGTGGTTATCTATAACTCATTCTTATGATGTCAGGTTTTATGTTGTTTCCACATTCCTATGATGTCATTATATTATCATCTTATATCATACTTTTATGTTTATAATTATGATTCTCACCATTTTAGGTCACTATTTTTATGCCCCTTGACTCACATGTTCTTATTTACTTCATTATATGCTTTTATTATTTCCTTTTTGGGCTTTATAGCTCACCCCTTTCTTAAATATGTCTCAAAGATTTCTCGGTCAATATGAGATTTTCAATATAAGTTCATGTTATGGAGTTTTTGAATAATGTAATTATAACTAAATTTCATGTTATTGTGATATATATCTAATTATCCAAATACACTAGGCCTCTCTGAATTTGGGTATTGTGTTATTTGTATCTTAACGTAATTTATCATGAAAAAAAGTGAATAAATGATATGGGTTTTTGTAATTAGATTTTACATAGTGAATATTACCATGATCACTGAGAGTGTGTATGTGGAATATAATAGAGGATAATTGTGACCTAAACCACTATAATATCTTAAATGTTACTTTCTCTAGTTTCATTTTATTCAACTGCATAAGATTTCTCAATATTTGAAAGAAATTTCTCCAAAATATATCATGAAATTTTAGACCATAATTCACCACTCACCCATATTTAATCATTTTATAACTAATATTGGACAAAATTAATAATCAGAGCAGTGACTTGGATTGTTCTACCTTCATCCTATTGAAGTTTAAAAAATATCTCTCTAAAACTACTCTAATGGCTACAATGACTGACAGTGTAGATATAAATAAGGGTGTTGTAAGGAAAATATTATTATTTATCTAAAAAAATTATCTAAAGGATTGTTTGAAATCCATAAATCCTTACACAATTCTTAAAGGAGAACAAGATAAATGAGATTTTATTATTAAATCATAATATAACATGAAAACTACGTACATGAATTATATTATATGTTTATTAGGTCCTAATGAGTTCAATTGATTACTACAATGTAACACTTCACATGAAATGTGGGAGAAAATATTAGTAGCCTATGATCGTACTCATAATGTAAATTAAACTCATCTAAAACACTATTTAATTAATGTTATATGAATTTATAATGATTTATAGGGATATAATCACTTAGATGAGTGGAATTATGACTAAAATTGTAAACAATGTTACCACATTAGGATATCATTTTTCCAAACCTAATCGAGATCTAAAATTATTTAGAGTTATATACTCAAGATGAAGTGATATTTTAGCCACTATTAGGCAATCTAATGATCTAAAGTTTAGAAACTAAATATGTTTTGGTATTGTAATGATATATGAATCCAAAATGCATTTTTAAGTTTATGAAGATATTTTATTTAATAATTAAAGTACTACATTGAAATTCTCCACATAAAAGGATTTAAAGAAGTCTAATAAAGAATTATTATCTAACTCATTCAGTGAAGAAGATTCCAAAAGTTATGAATATTATGGAAAAATTTCTTGATTTTCAAATACATTATATAAATTATACATAAAGATAAGAATATTCAACAAATCCTTCAACAAATACAAGAATTATGTTGAATGATCTAAAACATTTAGATTTTATGAGTGTGAAAATCAAGGACACATCAAGTTAGACTACCCTCAATTTAAAATAAAACAAAAAATATGAAAGGAAATTCAAAATAAAGTTTGATATCAAACAAAAAGTAAAATTATCTGTGAAGGATACATCAAGTGCTTCAAAAGAATCTAGTGATGAATCAACTTTTCAATATGAAGCTGAACTCTCAAATTAAAAAAACAAACATGTTCTTTATGGAAAAAACACCAAAGATAAAAAAATAAATCCCAGCATGAATCTAATATTTAAAATAAAAATTACCCTTTTGAAGAATTAAATGAATATTTTACCATGATGGAATACAAACATGAGAGCTTAATGAATAAGAATAAAATATTTTGAAAATATTATGAATTTTTTATAAGTGAAAAAGATTCCCCAAGTATGTAGATTTCATAACTAAAACAAAATTGGATAAGTCTATTTTCACTTGTGTTGAACATGGCCACGAAATTAAAAGTTTACAAAATGAGATAAAATCTATTAAATATATTTCAATCATTTTTAATAAGGGAGAAAATTATTTTAATCAAATACCTCTAAATAATATAGAAAATAGAGAAGTATTTGGAAAAGGAATTAATAGTGATAGGACTTAGCTATATAGAAATTATTTTGTACTTAGTTCTAAGAATAAAAACCTATCTAAATTTACTAGATTATGAAGAGCACGTGCATTATTCCAATTCCTAAATTCTAATAAATGATCAAAATTTTGGTATTAAGAATTCATTTATTTCAAAGAATATTTCAAAATTCTTTGGTGTAATTTCTAGATAGTAAAAGAACATTTGGATTTCGTAATATTTAGTCACTAATGTTGTAGGACCCAAGAGATTATAGATACTGAAAGATATTCTTAATTGTTCATTTTCATAGTTAAATCTATAAGAATAAAATGAGAAGTTGTATATAGATAGTGGATTCTCAAGGAATATTAGTGGAGACTTATTAAACTCTCACTCATTATATAAAATTGATGGAGGCTATATTACTTTTGGATAAAATGATAAAGGAAAATTTATTGGAGTTGGATTAGTTGGAAATCCAAATTCAGTTCTCATTAATAGAGTTCTTTATATTCTAGGATTGAATCGCAACCTGAAAAATATTTATCAAATTTTTTATGAAGGTTACATTATATATTTTTTAAAAAAAACATGTTCCATCTTCTAAGATAAATCCCAAAAATTTAAGACACCGAAAACTGAAAAAGTATTCACATTAGATATTAACTCTTTGAGTTGAAAAAATGTAGTCTATTAGAATTATGATTTAAATGAATCTTAGATTTTTCATAGAAGACTTGGAAATTATAATGTTTATTCCTTGTGAAATTTATCTAAAATAAATCAAATTTATGATTTTTCTCATTTTATATTTCATCAGAAAGAAACTCTATAATACATACCAAATAGGTAAGAAATGTAGGTGATCTTTTTAATTAGTTAAATATTTTTTTACTTATATACCCTTGTAACATATCTGAATATGTTATTTGTACCATCTATAATAATAATATTTAGATTTAAATGTTTTTTTTGTTTTAGTTGATGATTTTTATATATTTACATGCATATTCGTTTTTAGAATTAAAAGTGAACCTTTTTTAATTTTTATTATTTTTTACAAGATGATCCAAAAGGAAAAGGATTCCAAAATTATTTCATTGAGAATATCCATGGGGTGAATTTAAAAACATTGATTTCAATTAATTTTGTTCAAAACATGGTATCAAACACAATTTTTCTATGCCTAGTTACCCTTAACATAATTGTGTGTTTTAGAGGAAAAATGGGACATTCCAAGAAATTTCTAGGAAAATGTTTTTTAATTTAATATCCAAACTCAATTTTTGGAAAAATATTTTATCATAAAATGATATGTCTGAAACAGAGTTCAAATGAGTACTACTTTAAAGAAGACACCATATGAGCTATGGAATAGAAGAAACCCAAATGTTGGATACTTAAACTTTTTTGGATGAATAGTTTATATTATTAAAATTAAGGATAATCGTATAAATTTTGATCCAAAGGATGGTGAAGGAATATTTCTTCATTATTCTAAAACATATAAATACTATAGTTTTTTCAATAAAAAGTTATGATTTTTAGAGAATCAAATATTCTAAAATTTAATGAATGTGATCCTTTTGATCAAAAAAATAATCAAGATGATGAGTTAAGTGATTCTCTAGAAAACATGAGAGTTAAGCCAATTTTTTACTTTAAAAATGATGACTATATAGATATTTAATTTTAAAGAAATAGTCTAAAATGTACAGTAACTAGGAACTTGAAAGTGTACTACGAAGAAATACTATAACCTTAAAATAACACTATGTAGATAAATTTATAGGATTCTGAGATAAAGGAGTAAGAACTAGAAGAAGTATATGAAACATCGTTGAGTTATTTTCCTTTCTCTCTCAGCATTGACCTAAAACCATAGAATAATACTTAGCATATAAAGGTAGGTCGTTAGTTATTTTAGACCAATAAAACTAGTTAAAAAAATAATAAGCATTGGGAATCATTCTATAGACCCAATGATTATCCTATTATTGGAACTAAGTGGGTATATAGAATAAATAAGGATGATCATGAAGTGATCATTATAAATAAGGTCAGACCTATCACAAAAGGTTTCAATCAAGAAGAAGTGATAAATTGTCAGGAAACATATTCCCCTATAACATGATTAAGAGCTATTATAATTCCTATATTCTTTGAATCTAATATTGATTTTAAATTATTTCATATTAAATATAAATCAAATTTTCTAAATATATTTATTATTGATTATTTTTATGTTGATAAACCTCCCTTTTTTTGAAAATTCTATTTTTCTAATATATTTTTTAAACGTAATAAATTCATATAAGTTCTTAAATAATCCCCACAATCTTGGAATGAATGTTTATGTTATTTTATCTTATCAAATGAAATTTTAGTAGGTTTGGAAGATCCTATAATTTTTAATAAAACTTTATCAAAATATATATTACTTGTTCAAATATAAGTTGATGGTGTGATTTTTGGATAAACTAATCAAATAATATATAATGATTTCTTAAAAATCATGAAAAATTAATTTGAAATGAGCATGATGGATGAGATAAATTTCATTATTGGATTTTATATTTATCAAAAAGTATTTTGGAATGTTTTAAATCAAATCAAATAAATACCTTATTTACTTATGCAATTTAGACTTGAAAGTAGTATGGTATAACAAACTCTTATGAGTTTCAATATAAATATTATTTTTGATAAAGTTGGGAAACCTTTTTACAACAAGTTTTATAGGAGACATATTGAGAGAATGTTGTATTTAGATAATGGCAGATAAGAAATTAGTTCTGTGGTATGATTATATTATAGATTCTAAGATAATACTAAATAATCCCTTTTAAAAAATAACAAAATAATTTTAGATAATTTTAAAGGCTTCATTTCACTTTCAGTGATCTTTCTAAAACAAATGATTTTAATTTAATCTCAAATTCAAAATGGTGATTTTTTAAGTTTTAGATTAGATATAAAAAGAACATTATCAATATCTCACATTATTGGTAATTTTTTTGTTTCATGGTTGAGTAAGAAGAAACACTAATTTGAATTACCTATTGTAGAAGAATAATACATTGTTGTTGGTAGTTTCTTCATAAGTGTTTTTGATGAAAGATAACTAGATGGACATTGAATTTAATTTTAATCAAGTAATAAACATATGTGATAACACTAGTTCTATCATGTTTTTCTATAAATACCATAAACCATTCCAGAAAAAAACATATATATTTTAGGCATCATTTATTGAGAGATCACAGTCAAAAAGGTGATATCTATCTTCAATTTATTTCTACAGAAAATCAGCTATCTAATATCATTATTAAACCTCTGTGATCTAAAATATTTGATTTTATTCAAAATAGAAATAGGTTTATGAAAATTTAAATAATTTATTTATAATAATATTATGTTCCCTTCAAAATATATTTATAATTTAGTTTTTGGAGATTTATATTTTCATAAGTATTTCTTAAATTCTGTGATATGTTTTTCAATTTAAAAATAATATCAACATTGTCATTGTAATATTTTTTAATATTTATTTTGGTACACCAAAGTCTCAATATTCAATCCCATTTACTTATTTTATATCATTATATTTTCAAATCCATAGCTCAAATCCCTAAAACCCTCCTACACACTATAAACCCTTATGTACCAAAACTCGTATTTGTTTTGGAAGAGCCTGTAAACACCATCCCCTTGCTCAATTCCCTTTTTCACATGATCCCTTGACCAAATCACTACAATACTTAACAAAATCCATCAAAACTCTATATCCTTATCATCCTCTACCTATTTCAAAGATGAGTAAGCTAATAGGATAGAGGAACTCACCTAATGACCCTTAATGAAAGCAAAAGCTTCTAGCTTGTAGCACCAAATGTTTCGTGGTGAGACCATCTATCTTGAATGACTAAATGGTATAGATATTATTGTAAATAGATTTTTTATTTTTCAAGGTTGGGAGTTTGTTTTTTATAAAATTAAATGTGATTTTTTAATTGATGAAGAAGTGGGAAAATGTTATGGGAATGGTTTTTTAAGTTTATGTAGAGTGGTTAAGAATTTATTCTAGAATATATGGAAAGAATTTGTCAATATCCTATGAATAAATGGGGTAATTACTTTTCATTACCCATCAAGGAAGATATCATTGTATCCATAACATGGTGGGTACCACTAAGGATGACCTTAATGAGTTTATTAAATCACTTTTTGGGATATTATTTGTTGAAAAGAAGGAACTTGAGGACATGGAGGTTGAAATAAAGGTATTGTGTAAGTTTATTCAATCTGTTATTTCATAAAGGGTTAGAGAGTTTGAGAAGATACCCATATATGAAAAGTTTTTCCTTTACCTAAAATTTTATATGAATAAAGTTAACCAACCATGATACATGATTCACCTCATGCATAAATGCTACCAAATAATGGGTAAGATGAATTATTATCCTTTTAGTAGTATTTTTTCCTTTTTTAGGAAAAGAAATAAGGGGATCAGAATGTGGGTGATGTTTTCAAGTATAAAAAAACTAAAACACTCACATGCACTCTTCTAAAAACCTTTGGGAACTCTTGGTACTCTTTCTCAAGTAAGATATTAAATTTTGGAAAGGAAGGATAAGTGAGACTAGTTATTGTGCCTCCTACACCTATTGAAAGGGGGAAATTTAGAATGATTATTCCAATGAATATTGATCCCATAGAAGAGGATCCAGATAGTTAATAAGTTGTTTAAATTGCTATATAAAATATATTAGAACTTGTTAGAGCTGATAGTGATGAGGTAGGGTAGAAATAAGTTTCTAATGCATCTATTGTTCCTAAAGTACCTAAATTTGGAACTGTAGATGTGTAATGATATGATGTTGTTTCAAATATTTATATCTTAAAATTAAAATAGAGTAGGGAATACATACTCATGTATAATTTTATCTACTAGTTTAATCACTAGCTCCAAAATTGATTATTGTTGTTAGTATCTATATACCAAAAGAAGCTTCCAATCTAAAAGTCCTTAATGATTCTAGTGTTGGGATTTATCATGTTCTTATCTTTATAAGGACCCAAAATTAGTAGATAAAGTTTCTATATCAAATTTAGAACAATAAATATTTAGTAAATAAGGATAAAGAATTTTTTTTGAAGATCGTGTTTAAACATTTACTGTAAAAAATTTCAATGAGTTTGAAAATATCAAAGGTGACTTTGTTGAGATCAACAATCAACTAAAATCCACTCAAGATGGGTTCAAGTGAATTCAAGAAAATTCAGTTTCTAGAATTTATTTCAATAAAATGATGGAGATCATGGATAATAAAAATTAAATTCAAATGAATATAAAACTTGTTCATCTAGGTTTAAAAATAACAAAAAAAACATGATCTTTAGCCATTAAAGAACTAGATACATGATCTAAAGGATAGTTATGTAACCAAATATTAATTTAATGAGATAAGTGTAATTATAGAATTTTAATTTAATATGATCGAGATACTACATCTAGTTAAATAAAAATAATTCTAAGAAATTAATTAAAGACAAAAGGAATGAGATCTGATCTGAAAGATAAATTTCACTACTTGAAAAGTATGGTGACTAGTCAGTTTGAATTTCTTGAGAAGTTTCTTTCAAAAGTATAATCTTCTAGTTAAGTATCCAATCAGGATTTAAGATCACAATTTTTCAGCATATATTCATATTTGAGTTATTTGAATGAGAATCTAGCTTATTTTCTATGTGACTTGATCTCTATAATGTTGTTATAGAATTATAGACATGATATTCTATCAATTCAAGAAGATAGATATATTGTTAAAAGGGTAATGTTTTTCCCTAACCATTGACTAGTTAGTTATATTGTGTACCTTAAGGAGTGATTTTCATATATACAATCCATGTTGATTGAAACCTTTGATCTATACAAGAGTATCATAAATAATATATACAGATAATAGACCCTATAAAAAAGAGTTTCCAATTTCTTCCCACTTAGCAGAAAGTACTTCAAGAGGTTTCTCATAAGGTTTCCTCTTTTACACCCTCCCAAGAAGAACCCAGTACATCGGCATATAAAAAATAAAAGTAAGTGGTGTTATAAAAAGCCTATTTTCATTTACTTATACATCTGCTACCTTCTTATTTTATTCTTGTTTTTATCCCTGTATTAGCATCTACTCCACAACCAATCCAAGATAGTGTTTTCTAGATTGATCAAGTGTTAGTTGAGTCACTAGATAATATTGATCATAAAGTTATATCCTTTATTTCGAAGTTGTTTAATATTTGTGGTTGTGTGGAGGAGTTCAAAAGAAACTTATCTCGACACTCATCTATGCCAGCATCGAGTTCTTCCTATATTGGTTTTATTTCTATTCAAAGTTTTTTTGAATCTTATTTCAAAGCTATCAAAGGTGTGTTGAATCACACTCAAGTGGTGATTTCTCCTAAAACTTAGAAAGGATATAATATTATTATACACTTTTAGAAGTAGTATGTTATCAAGAGGATTTCTCTGAGTATGGATGGTATTCTCCATCTCTTTGGAATAATATCTATCATCCCTACACTACCAGATCTATATATATGTTCTCAAAAAAAATCATTCAAGATTTTTATCATTCCACATTTTATTAGTAAGAGAGACGAAAATTATTTGAGGCTACTAAACTAAATTAAAATCATACTAATTCTTATCCTATGTTGTTCTCTGCCTCTAGAAGGTATAAATTTAGTTTAACTTAAACACAACGAGTAAAAATATTAGCTACTTCTATGAGGCTCAAGGATCATGGGAAAAAATTAGAGGATAAATTCATTATGATGTTGAGGTTTGTGGTGATATTATTCCACCTCTTATAGAACCTCCATTGACCTCTTCCTCCTCTCAAATATTCAATAAATCTCCACCTCATCCAAAAACTAATGATGATCCTATTATCCATTCTTAATTAAAAATGGATTGATGTATATGTATATTTTACATTTGTTTATATTTAATAAAATTTATATTTCTCTCTTTCTCTTGTGTATACTTTGGTTTTATCTTTTTATTTGTTCTGTTACATTTTTTCTCTTATCTAAGTTATTTTACAATTCTTATTCCATTTAGTGAGATATTTTTAGAGAATTTAAAAGTTTTATTCCATATTAATTTATCTTTATCCATTATTTTTCATCATTTTTAATCTCAAAAAAAGGGTAGTGGATATGAAAACAAAAAAAAACTAGAATTTTTAATAATACTTTTATCTTTTCAAATTATATTTGATATCAATTTATCTTATCAAAACCATTAAAATTTATACTTTTATTTATTTTATTGTGATCATCAAAAATGGGGTAATTATTGAAATACAAATTTTATTACAACACAAACCCATGTATAATATGTTTTGATTCTCATAAAAATATTTCTTGTCTTTCAAATATATATCTCTTTAAGTGTATATTAACTCATTTTTAATTATTTTTTCATTTTTTTAAAGTTAGTTATACCCTAAAATGAAGCTTTTATAACTTTATAAAAAATTCCTTAATGTGAAAATTGTTTTCTATGTTAAAATTATTTATATAAGAATTTGAATACATGAATTTACAAACATGATGGAGTCTACCTACATAAATTTTTGAATGCAGTAAATCAATCTATGTGATACCAGCTACACAAAATCACCTAAATCAAAAAGTCTATAATGTTGTGAGATTTTCTATGAATAATTTTCTTATATATATATCCATTATCTTCTCAGAATATTCTATATGGTATATTTTCTTGTGTAAAATTTACTACACAATGACTTTGGTTATGCGTAATCTAATACATGATTTTCTTGTATAAAATCGACTACATGATTTTTTTTCCTGATTGGTTCTTTCAGCTATATAAAATATGTTATGTGGAAGATTTTGATCTATAGAATTTTTACAAATGTTAATTTGGATACATTAACCAGTTTTATACATAGTTTTGGATATTCGACTATATTTCTCATACATAATTTTAACTACATGTATTTCTCATAAAATATTTGGAATAATAATTGATTAAATATGGTATAGATGAGTTCTACAAAAGCTACAAGTTCTATGAATGGTAAAACAGGTATCTTATTTATGCTTTCAGGTTTTTGTTGAGATAATATATGAAACAGTTATCTGGGAAAGTTTATATTTTCTATATTGATTTAATCTCTGTACCTTGATAGAGGTTATTTATGTTGATATATAAGTTGATGAAAAACAGTGGATAAATATGTGAATAAGAAAATAAATCTCTCATTTTGAATATAAATTATTTTCTTCCTGGTACTGAAACAATCTTTGTTCTTCTCAAAAAGAAAAATTATGCTAAAATTGTGATAAATTTATTCTCTCAAGAATAATATTTCATATTTTACAATTTATTCATTGAGATAATAAAAAAATTATTTATTCTCCTGGAAGTCTTTACTACTATTAGTTGTTTCTAGAAACATTTTGCCTTAACTAAAGATCATTTTCTACATTTATTCTCCTCTTGTGTAATTGTACACTCCTTGAACTAAGTGTGGGTGAATTATATTTTAATACATGTAACAATATTACTTTAAAATCTTCTTTATTTTTTATACCAAGTGATGGATGCTTGTACATTATCCAGGAATCACCAAGGAAAAGTACTAAATATAATGAAAATTACCAAGCTAACTGAGTGAGTGTCGGGGGAGTGGACTAGGGTAAACTTATACCTCAAACCACTATAAAATATCATGTGTTACTTTCTCTTATTTTCTTTGATTTATCTATATAATAGTTCCTAATATTTTAATATACGACCATAAAAAAAGGTTGTGAAGTTTTAGATCTCAATTCACCCGCTCTTATTCAATTGTAAAACTAATTTGAGACAACAATCTTCATCCTGAGAAAAATGACATTTAATCCTTGTTCTCCCTAATAAAATCATAGAGGAATACATCATTAAAATATTTTAAGGGAACATATCTTTTGTTTTTATCTCATATAACCACTCTTGATCTTAGAATAGTGAGTCATGATTTTTAGCTTGATCTTCTCCTTTTCAATAGGTGATAGAGTGTTCTTGGAATTAGAATCCCAAGTGGGTTATTGTGTCACATTTCTCAAGTATTTTACTTGTTCTAAGTTTTAGGACATTAAATTAGTTTTCCCCAAATGATATAATCTATACTAGATTTGGGATCTCTATTCATTTCTGGTTTCTATTTACCCTTTTTCTATAGTTTGTCTCACTGATGATGTTTTTTTGGTACAAACATCTTGAACTGAAACTATGTGTTCCCTTATCTGAGACAATTTACACCAAAAATGAAATTCATGTCATTCTTTGCTTAAACCAATCTATCTAGACTACCTCACCTTGCGATTAAAAACTATACAATGTAAAGTTATATCCCTAAATAATGAAAATTTTAATACCTTAAACTAATAGAGTTAGATACATAAATCTTATGAGGATATAAAATCATAAATGGTGTCTTGAGAAAAAAACAAATTCTCTACAATCTAATATTTCATTTTATATGCTTAGAAAGATATTAGATCATGAATAGAAAAGGAATAATTCTCATCAGGCCAACCTTGGCTTGAGTCAATATTTCGGTTATGCTTGATGGATTCACAAGACTAAGAAAAATTTGGAGTGACTTCACATCATATCCCTTTTCCTTGAGAATGTGTTCAATACACAGTGGTGTTACCTTTAGTTTACTCAAAACCTTCCTAAATAGATTAATTTTCTCTGTGATTACACTTTATATCATTGATTTACAAATCATATATAACCCAATTATTTTCATTTAGTTACTTCTCTTGGAATCCCATAACATTGAGGTAATCCTCTTGGTTTTCCCTTTAATACAAATATTGGTTTGAGGGATTGATTGATCTGAATAGACCCTTTCAAAAAATCATGGGAAATAGTATAGTTTTATATAAACCTGTGAAGTATCTTTTATAGGTTGTTTTATTCTTATAGGAAAGTTCCCCCTTAACCCTATGAGTTATTTTATGCTGGTGCAACACTATTTTCCACCATTATTATTGGTTAAAATACTCCCACCAGTCTTTATTTTCCATTGATTCAGATATTCTTAATCTAAGATTTACATATCCCACTACCAAAACTTTAAAGTGGATTCTAATATGCTTGGTATTATAATTAATTCATCAAGATCATTTTCAAAGTAATACTACGATATTATATTATTATGACCTTTCATATTTGGGTGTGCCTCCCCAGTATTGAGATACCCGTCTTGGAACATGATTATTGGATACCCAGTCTCTATTGTATGAATTTAAATTGCACAAAACAATAGCATGAGATTTATGACTGTAAATTGAATACCCATTCTCCTATATAGTCCATTTTTAGGAATTTTCCCTCCATGCATGATTATTTCTCCTTACACCTACTAGATATTCTGTTCCACCTACTTTTTCAAAGTTATTGTTGATACTACCTTTTGTCATGTGAAAATGAGAAGTCTAAAAGGGAAGTACTTCAAGGAAAATAGAAGTGAATAATTACAAGGGTTATGCAATTTGTTGGAGATATATCACATAGGTTCCTAATCATAGTCACTGCATCATTCTAACTTGTGTTCCAGTAGCCCAACACATGTCGAAACAAATGCACCTAAGAGAATCGCACATGTAATACTTGTGAGATGACTTGCATGACCCTCATGCAAGATCCACATGTGTGGAGTGTCTCCTTCACCTGGGGCCTCAATATTTCATATAAATAATACCTTGGGGATCCTTATTTGAGATTACTGGAAAATAGAGAGAATCCTCAAATCTCTTGTCACCCTATTCCTTCACCGAGGACATTAGAAACACTCGAGTAGATTTTTAAGACTTGAAAGAAGAGGGAAACAATATGTTAGTGGGATTAAAGTTTCCATAGTCTATAAAACACAATAATAACTATGTGATACACCTTTACCTCCCCTATCCTTCATCTACATGAGCCACTCCTCTAAAAATATCACACTAGGTTGAAGTACCCTTCTCAAGCCCAAGAATTAAGTGTCCATAATCCAAAGACACCTGAGGAGACCCTTGGATCCTAGAGCAAGGCCTCATCTAGTCATTGTCACCCAGGTTTTCCATTTCCTATAGATATCATCATCTCACTTAGGTCTACCCTACGTGAGATATATTCATCTTTTCCATCCTGTTACTGCACTAACCCACTTCCAATCACTCATATTTCCCCTGTGTGATCCCACTTTGATCCCTCTCTTTATACCACCAATTGAAAAAATACCTACTTCATTATGAATATCATCTGAGGGAGAAAAAAATTAAAACCTCCACTAAAGAATATATATTTTTTATTCCAGGGAGAAAGACACATCAATGTGTCTTTTATTCATTTATTAATTCCTTCAGTTAAAGGTTTCTAGAACTTTTCCTACCTAATCGATAGGGTCTTTGGGGTGTCTAAAATTATCCATCCCTTTAGTAATAAGGACTCTAATATTAGAGGCAATTCCAAAAAAAATCCCAAACCCAGACATGAGGTTTAGGTATTTTTTCACCTCTTATCATCTCTCAGACACAATAGTATGGGATTTGTCCTCTCTTTCTCACCTATGAGACATATTACTTCCCATTTATGATAGTGAGGGGTCATAATTTCTTTTAACTTTTAAGGTTAGTGGATTATCCACTTCTCTTCTCTAGAACCCAGAGTATGTAATCCACCATGTAGTAATACCCTATCCTTTCCTATGGTTCATAGCCAGAGGGGTATCTGTAGGTGACTATTATAGTTTAAAAACAAGGGAGGAGATCATCACATTTAAATCCCTTTCTCTCTCTCATCACCCCATATTCATCCACTAGCAGATGAATGAGATTGTGTGGTTTTATAGATCATCCACTTCCTCTTGTTTCTCACATTGATCATGGATCATGTGGGAAAAGAGGTTAGCAATGATCATAAAATCCACAAGATCATATAAATTTCTTAAAAAAGGACGTTTTTATGTATCTTCCTCTTTCCTGCCCCCAGAAGGCCTCTATAGGCATGGGTCATCAATTCTATGCATCAATATCATAGGGCCACATTCTTTATAAAATAATTGGGAATAGTTTTAAGCGTAATTCCTAAATAAACCTCTAAATCACCACGATTCAAGATACTCCTCATAAACCCACCCAAAAGGGCCTCTTATTCGGTATAAATCCCAAAACCATGTTAAGATCCTCTCAAATAGACATGTTCCCTATTAAAAAAACCTTTATATTACCTCCATAGGTGTAGGTATTAAACCAAACTATACTACATGGTATTTTATTCATGTTCAAATGGGATATATAGAAAGTTTATATAAGGTTAAAACCCAACACCCAAAATAAAACCCAAATTTTCTATTGGCCACATCCCCTATAGGGTCATATTCAACAAGGGAGTAAACATATCTCCAAGATTACCTATTCTTCCCTAACATTAGTCCCACAAAAAACCTTGGCTAGGAACTATTCACCTAGTTTTCCTTTACACATGATATAAAACTATATGGTCTGGTCCTCGTTACATAACCCTAAAAGGTATGACATTTCCCATTAAGTAGAACCAAACTACATTGGTTCTGATTCCTTTCACAAGGAACCATGTGAATCTCATATCATGGGTTTGATCCTAATATCATAACAACTCCTATCTTCTTAGATGATGATAAATTCCATATAACCCCATTGCGTTGATTAAAATCAGCATTGTGAGAATAAGAGACCAAAGAATTTCTAATCTATTCACAGAAGGGTACCATCTATTGAGAACCTCAGATACATAAATATGTATCCATCAATTAAGAACCTCATATGACTAAATATGATCAGAAATTTCATACAATATAATAATTAATAATTACTCTAACAGAGACCCATGTTGTACTTGGGAATTAACAACAGATTCACAAACATGTCTCGAATCATTAAGAGAGTCTCAAAGTAGGCAATAATTCAACCCCAAAAGGGTGTGATAAGCCTAAAATTTCATCCTCTCAACCAATTAGAGTTCTTAAGAGTCACTGAATCCATTATCCCTGACCACCTTCCTTTGAAAATTAGGTTCAAAAAATATCTTTAATAATTTAACTGTTGGGTATTTTTGGTTCCATGAATAAAACCCATTGGAATCCGTTCGAAAATGTTAAACTGGATCTGAATGAATGTGAAACCTTTAAAACACCCAAATTCAAACCATCAATCATAAGAATAAAAAATTTTCAAACCACATATTTAATTAGAAATCCGAAATGTTGAACCAGACGTGAATCCTTAACAAAGATGACGGGTTCTAGCACATGTCAATCCCCTTTCGTGTTCAAAATGAAATAGGGATAAACAAGGCAGTCAATTATGAATGAATTAATTTATTGAGATGATACTTTGAAGTGGTATTCTTATGTTTTTTTATATATTTCAGGAACTTTCTACCATATCTCCCTTCGATCAAATTTGTGACATACAAATTCTCAAAAACGTATGTTTCAACCACTATGAAAGATGGGTCCTTGACTAAAAGAGGACACCATCATAGAAATGGTAGCTTCCCAAACCTATTATTTGTGAGACATGACATCTATATTATGAATACCCTCCATCCATCTAGTCAATGATGGTTGGTGGACCAAAAGTAGACGAAACCAATTTCCATCTTGAATAGTTTCAGGATCTTATCCAAAGAATGTGGCAATCATCTCCTCTCTTATCTTAGGGATGTAGATCAAGATGCCACTAATAGAAATATCTAGATAGCACAGGGGTCCCTCCAGTGTTCTTATGCAAGAAACCTCCACTGCCAATGTCTCGTGGAAATAAACCCTTGTCATTATGGGGATTTTTTCCTTAGAATTTCATCTCAGGTCACTCAAATAAAGGAATGCAAGATAGCCTATCGAGGGCAGCAATCAGGAAATTGATATTAGGGATACCCCTATATTCAATATCAATAGTTCTATTAGTCAAATTCAATAGTGAACCAAGAGAAGGAATAAACACCTTCCCACACCATCCAAGCATATTGGTATACTTTGAAGGCCTCTAGAGAAGCCCTCTATTCAAATTCAGTGGAAAATTGAGAATAGGAACATACACCTTCCCGCATCAGCGAAGATCACCAACCAAATAAGGTGGAAATCTTCAAGCAAGAACACACACATTCCCACAACTGTCAATATTGTCATCTTAACCTGGAAGCAAGTCGAGAAATCATCTATTAATTCCCAAAAAAATTGGGGGAAGTCCTATATCTTTACCCCCGCACCTGAGTATTGTCAATGTATAGTGATAGGAAATGGAGGACATGAGTAGGTACACACCCCTAATCCATCCATGGAATGGGAATATATTACCTTTCCAACTTCTAAAGTTACCAATAACATCCTAACAATGGTGAAGGGGGAGACACAAGTATTTCCTATATCCTACAAACCTTCCCAGATATAATAATGGTAGTGAAATTGGTAGAGGGGTGGACACACAACTCCATCCCCATAATTTGGGTGACTCGCCAACACAAAGTAATTCTAACTAAGGAGTAGAAACACATCAACGCTCCCATAAAGTAGGTTTGTGGATCAAATCCCCCCATGATATATAGACAAATAGATCAGTTCCATACCTCTGTTTCAAATGGAGGTCATCAGTCTACCCTAGTGGCAATTCCAGGGTAGGCACAGACCACATACAAAATTCCAGAGTCCTTGAAAATTCTGGCAGAAACAAGGGATCCAATCAAACAAGATTACATATATAAAAATTGTTATCCCTAGAAAGTGGTGAAAATTTCCCACAAGAATTCATCCAAAAATAAACATCACCAAAGATGAATAGAAAATAAATATTTGATTGGTGATCTCACTCTTCTTAATGTTGGAGTTATTAAAGCCTTAAAAAATTTATTTGTGACAACTCAGTATCCTACTCTTCTATTACCAAATTATATAAATAGTATTAGTAGCTTCATAGTTTCTCCTCAGAAATCTTACCATGAAGTCCTGCTTTATTTCATAATATGATTGATCCAGAGAGCCCATATCCTAATGAGTACCATAGTAACCCTATGCATGGCCAAAAGATCAAACAGCAAGGAGGTACACCCCTTTCTATTGTCCAACTTGAAGGTCCTCTGCATGGTATAAACTACAAGAACTCTATTTGTAGTCAAAAATCAAGTTGTGATGGTATTCCTCCCCATAACGGAATTTCACTTCATCAAGTAGGTCCTCCCCATATTAATTTAATGATGATAAATCCCTCTTAGCAAGAGGAACTTAGGAAAATGAGTCCAGAAATGTCTGATGCCTCATCAATGATAAGTTACATCCTTTCTCAACCGGATGATAGCCCAAGGAAATGGTTATTCTATGAACCACCCTTGGATATCTTTCCTTCCAAAATAATAGATGAAGTCCCTACCAATATTTATATTTATAATAAAGAAGTAGGAAATTTCCACTTTGATCAGACCAGGTTGATGAGCCTAGGGAAAAAGATGAAAAAGATATGTTGAACATGAGCAGATAACTATCCAAGGAAAACACATCAATGATGTTCTGGCCCTTATTCACTCCACAATATAGCATTCCAGATACATTGTATGAATATTTCTTGTATTACATCCACTTAAATTTATTGAAAACTCTTCATCACATAAAAATGAAATCATTTCTTTATGAATAATATCCAAGCTATGTAAAGGTAATAGAATGGATACACTACCAAATTGACTTGGTGGATCTCCAAGATACATGAAACCCAAACCTAGAAAAAAATAGAGACCCCTTCAACATGTATGTCTCGATACATTAAAATAGTAGTGTTAGTTGATCGTGGATTCCTCATCTATTGTTCGTATTAGTGGATGGTGTGAACATGGGGTTTAACATTTCACCGTGCTCCCCCAATAAGAAAATCACACCAAAGGTGAAATCATGTAATAATATTTCTTTAGGATGGTATCAAAAAATGGGACGTATTTGAAAAAATGGTACAATAATAATAAACCATCCTTGAATGAATCTAAAAAACTTGAGTCCAGAAGAGAGTGATCCATTGAAAAACTCATGTGTCAAGAATCCAAGAATATTGGGCAGTTCTCCCGCCTATGGGTGGACATTTTTCAAGCATCACCAATATATTTGGAAGAAAGTGTCTTAGGTTTAAACCATGTAATGCACTAATCCCATGTTTGAACATGGATACATAAAATAAAGAAATATGTTGTAGAACTGATGGCCACAATATTCCAGGAGCAACCCCAGCCTATAAGACTGGGGTATTGTTTAACAAAACCTTCGATATCATCCAAACATGATCAAATGGTTGTGGAAATAGAATGGAAGCATCCTTATTACATAGAGCTGGGGGATATTTTACCCTAATCTCAACCTCCCCAATGAAAGATATTCTTCTATAAATTAGGGGAAGCATCACAAAAGGGATCCTCCCAATTATTCCCATCACATAACCCAGTGTATTCACTAGAAACATGCATGAAATAACTTTCTAGAGATTTCCTTTGGATCACCTTCTTTCAAACGATCCCAAGAGGACCAGTGGATAAAAGATCAAGGCCTCATGGAGGGAGAAAAAAAATAAGTCTCTCCAAGATACTGATGAAATTAAAATAAGATGGTATGCAATGTGGAGTCTGTCGATGCCTCCATTTAAGACTCTAAAAAACATTAGGCCAATACAAAGGATCAGGATGAGGAAGTTTTATTTCATAATACAGTATACACTAAAATGATTTAATGAGGTGTGAATAACCATAACCAAAGGATTTCTTTGAATTTGGACATTCTTTCAACCACTCCATTACTAACTTCTTAACAAGTATCCACCAAATAAAAGGTCAAAGGTAAGGTTGTACCTCACCCGCATCCTGATGATATTGAACCCCTCACACTAAAGTAAGTATTCATTCAATATAAGAAATAGATGAAAGAGTTGAGAATAGAAAATGTAGAACTAATCTGAGGAAACATCCCTGGTAGATATGTTCTACAAGTAGAGCCTCAACTCATGCTCCCAGCTGATGCACCTTAGTGAATAGGTTTAGTCCCAACAGATGAAATAGATCTTTAACATCTAATAAACATGGGGAACTAGAAACCAATATACCTGGACCTCATGAAAACATGAGATCAGTAGTCTCCTCCCTTTAGAACATGATCGGGTCTGCTGTTGATAAATTCTCATGGGACATCCCAAGTAGGCTACCTTCCGCAGGTGAAAATAGAACAACCATAGATGGCCCTACTTATTTCTTCCCCTACTTCAACCCCTATTCAACAATAAATGTATCAATTCCTCATAAATACTATTGATTCATTGACATCTTTATTAGAATCTATAGAATAATGGAATGCACTAGTGAAACTAGAAATAAATCCTTACCCTGAATGGTTTCATATGACCCATCCCCTGATAAATTTTGGTAAACCGAGGTTTCCAATTATTAATGGATTGGGAGATCCAGAAGGGCATTTGACACACTTTGTGTCCCACTGTGATCCCATGACAAGAACATCTTCACAACGAGAAGCAGTGAAACTTATATTTTTTATAAAAACACCACAAGGGATAGCCTTTTTATGGTACACCATCTTTCGGGCTAGATCAATCATGGGGTGGTAATATATTTTTTGGTAGTTTCTATTTCAATTCATCTCCATATGGGAGAATACAACAGTATGCAACCTCTCAAAATGAAAATTGAAAGATAATGAGAGGGTATTTGAATTTATTTCTTTATAGAAAGGGATGAACCACTTCTGAAACCTATAGCTTCCCAGTGAATATTTATTGTCCATCTGTATAGAGAATCTTTGTAAAGAGTTGTGAACGCTACTAAAACATGTAAAATATATAAGATGGTTTGGGTATCTCATTGAAATTTCTCAAAAATAGAATATTCAGTCATGAAAAAAAAGGTCAAGTCTTTATTAGTTTTATCAGATCGAGGGAAGACAATTGGGGAATGAAAATGTTGTTACAGTCATGCTTATGTTATCCCCCACACCTGCTCTAACTCTAAATCCCACATAATATCATGTGGTGCCTCCTATTGAGTGTGATAAACAATGACCGCTTCATTTGGATGAGTAAAGGTATCATAGGTGAAACCAGTTTGAGGAATTAAAGAATAAATTCTATTCTTTCTGAAATGAACAATTTCATGTCTGCTTCATAGTGGCTTTGGAAAAAAAATTCCTCAAATATCCAAATCCCAAGAGGCTCGATTAAGATAGTCTCAAAGATATCTTAAATTATTTCCCCTTCTATTAGAAATTGTTTCACACCATCTAGGATTTATTTTCTTTCAAATACAACATAAAAAAATGGTGCACTCTATATACATAAAGCTAGGAAAGACACCCACACAAGTAGAATGGATTTTTTATACCAATCATGTGGCAGAGGGTGAATGGTAAGAAGTTACTAAAATAGATCCATAGAATTTTAGTGATTGGATGACTAGGAAGAAAACTATTCAGTCTCATTCCATCCTATGAGCCCTATTGAAGGTTCCAAATATGCCCCCATCCTCTCCTATTGTGTCACAACGAACTCCATTGGCAACATAGTCCTCAAAAATCTATTCTTCTAAGAAACAATAAGGTCTAAAATAAAGGGGAAAATAAAAGGGGAAAAACTTGTACCAAATAAAATTTTGGATTTCACTCTTTAGAAATTCATGACATCAGTTCCAAAAGAACGGGAACCGCCCCTCCAAATGGTATGATGGGAGTTGACCCACAAGATGGAGTACTCATTAGAGGATGAATTGTTCTTCAGTTCCATTAATGTCATTCATTTAATGGATCAATTCTTTGATGATGATTATGGTTATGAAACCAAGTTATCTTCATCCAATTGGGAAATTAGGGGATGATTCCAAAGGGGATGAGGATGCAAGGGATGATGTGTTTTTGACAGAAATCAATACTCCAACCATATCCTTGGTTGGACCATATATGTGGTAGAAACCCTTGGGATAGACCTCCTGTAGTCCAAGGAGGAGTATGAAATTTCTCTCACATGTTTCAAATATTTCCCTGACCTGATATTCCTAGAAAATAAACTATAGAGGGTGTCATTGTCAAATCAACCTTGGAACGATGGCATACGTAGTCAACCCAATCCCATAGAATCATGAGAGCCTTTGATGCTTTCTCAAAAGGTAGACCTGCCTATATCAAGCACTTAAATTCCTAAAACCGCCATGAAATAGCATCATCGTGTTGATAAGCACTTGGGTTTATCCAATAATTATGAAATTTTGATTCAATTATCCCTGGTTCTAGCCAAGTTTTCAATAATATATGCCCAGAGTCTACCAAAATACCACAAATAAGCGCTCATATAGGGTTTTATAAGATCTTAGAAATTTTAAGATGAAGTTGTTATTGTTAAAATAAATCATGTAGAGATAGATCCTAATGAAGACCACGTGATCATATTCTTCATAGAGCAGGACCAAGATTCCATTATAAAAGTACATGTTAGTCCTTTGTATGTATTTAGAATTATAAATAATGTTGATATGTAATGTTATTTCATTGATAATGGCTTAGGGGTTAATCTCATTTCAATCTGAAAGCTTCACCATCTAAGTTATAATGAGTCCCACTTGTGCCTTTATACTCAAACACTATATATTTATGATAATATTGAAATAAATCGTATTGTAAGAAACAAGCTTAAGGCCTAATTGGGGGACCACATATCTGGCTCATAATATCTGGTTTTTTGTCAAGACCCAGCTTCTAATGTTCATCTTGGAAACCATGGTTGCATCAGCATATGGGCACCCCTTAAACATACCAAAAATGCCTAAAATATGAAATTAATAGTGAAATTGGTGTGTTTTATGGTGATAAATCCCCATTTTAATCCTGAAAAATGAATTACATTTTTGTAGGATTCTACCAAAGTGAAGGGAATCAACCCAAGACTGATGGTTTTGCTTGGGTCACAGCCCTGAAAAGTCTATAAATATCCCATTACAATCCCTTAAAGCATATTAGTAAAGAATACGGGCTTCCAATCGATTAGATAAAAGAAATGGGGCCAAATTCAAGAACATATTCAACAACCTTCATGATATTAGTCATGAAAACTGAGCCTAAAAGTGCTGAAAAGTTCTCTAACTCTTCAAAAATTGGTAGAAACTTGGATATAAAATATATTTTTCTATCCTAGTAGCATAAATAGATCTATCCCTCATTATTTGTATCAGAATAGGACAAATATTCTTCTTCTTTATCCATCACTCTATCCCACACAGAACTTTAAAGAGACCCTGCATCATCAACGGGGTCGGAGAAAGTCACTTCATCTTTTTGATGTCAAAATTTAGACTCCTATTCTAACTCTAGAGAACATCATTTTTTACCTAATTCCCCTAATAGTAAGATGGAAAAATATATGTATGAGGAAGAAAAAGAAGACCTCAGGTATTCCCCTCCATAATTTTAGGAAGGTTTTTACCACCATTGATGTACTCAGGAAAATAATCATGGGTATAGAGGAATACACAAGGACCACCAATATTAGTAAGTCCATGTCTTCCAAAAAACAAGAGGTGTATACCAACTTTATGAAGTATAATTGGCATTTTTTTTACTTGGAGTAACATAGAAATTCTTGAACTCTATCTTGAAGTGTCAAGTCCCCACTTAGGCTTTCTAGAAAAACACTAAGTATACGAACTA
The DNA here is from genome assembly GCA_963277665.1 of Viscum album. Lineage (NCBI taxonomy): Eukaryota > Viridiplantae > Streptophyta > Magnoliopsida > Santalales > Viscaceae > Viscum > Viscum album. The sequence goes on from OY728138.1 coordinate 902,256,956, forward strand.
GAAGCTAGGAGATCACATCTAAATCACACCACCAAGATTGTGGATGAAGTTGAAAATATCATCAAGTAAAATTTTATCCTAGAATTACACTATCATAAATGGATAGATAACATAGCCTCAATAAAGAAGAAGAATTGAAAAATTAGGAGCTGCATTGACTTTATGGATCTCAACTAGTCTAAAAGATGACTTCCCATTTCTGATCATAGAGGTGCTGATGGATTCAATGTCAGGTTATCAAGACATCTCCTTCATGGATGGATATTCATTGTATATTAAAATTTAAATAGACCAATAATATTAATAATATACCACCTATATTGTCCCTTAAGAAGTATTTTTCTATCGGGTAATTATATTTGGATTAAAAAATGTTGGTGTTGTATACTATAATGGCATACATCACATCTTCAAGACCTTATTGAGAAGGTTTATAACATTTCTATGTTGATGACCAATTTTTTGAGTATCAAAAAAAAATTATCACCAAGCTAATCTTGAGACCTTCTTCAACAAACTACAAAAACACATCTTGAAGATGAATCCCTTTAAATGTACATTTGTGGTGACCTCATGAAAATTTCTTGTCTTCTTCATACACCATCATGGAAATAAATTTTAACCTCAGAAGACCAAAGTTATCCGTGATATATCACCACCTCAAAACCTCAAACATTTGAGGGGTTTATAGGGACACCAAGTATACGTTAGTCACATTATAGAAAACCTTGTAGGAAAGTGTTTTCCCTTAAAAATGTTGATGAATAAAGGGGTCACATATCAGTGGATTGATGACTATTAGGAATCATCTAACAGCCTCAATAAATATATCTTGAGTCCCTCTAGTGTTAATTCCACCTGTTGAGGAGAAACATCACATTATGTATGTAACATCCCTAAAACAATCACTGTGTGCCTTTCTCATACAAAATAATTGTGTATGGAATTAAAAAAAACCTTTATTATCTCTATCAAACCATGATCTACACTAAGAATCATTATTCAAATATCAAGAAGAGTTTTTAGGTGTTAATATTCATGGTTCAGAAACTGAGGCACTACTTGTAGAACCACAATGTTTTTTTGGTCTCTCACAAAAATCCACTCAAATATATCTTCAGCCTTATTATATTGACTATATGATTGGAATGGTGGGCACTAAACCTATGTAGTTTTACATTTAGTTTGTTCTTCAAAAATTGATAAAAGACCAGGCTTTGGAAGATTTTATTGCAGAACATACATCTATAGAAACAGTGATGTTGATTACTGAATTGTATGATGAAGAAATATTTTTTATTTGAGAGGGCCCACAAGTGTGGGAGATGTATTTAGACCAATAATCCATAATACCAACAATGGATATAATGTAAGACCCTAAGATCAAAAAAATAATGTTGGGAATTGTGTTCATCTCCCCAATAAAGGTAGTCTTTACTTACTCCTTCTTGTTGTCAGAAGGTTGTATGAACAATGATTTAGGGTGTCAAACCTTCATTATAGACCTATATTAGCACTCCAAAAACCATTTGAACTCTTTAATCTAAAAGGATATTTAGATATGGTAATTAAATAGATCAATAGGGATTATGCTATCATAAAAGAAGATCCATTCCCCCTGCTTGACTGTGTTTTGTGAAAATAGAAGAGTTCCCTTTGGAGCCATCATTTACCCATGTCTTATGATTTAATAACTTTCAGGTTGATAAATTGGATATTTCAACCACATCTTTGGAAGATCTAGACGGAGAGTTAACATTCATCGTCATTGTGCACCACTAAATGGTCTCACCTTTTGGTCATGTCATCATGGAAGAAGTCAATGAGGTTAGACCTATCCCTAATACAAATGGTACTATGAGTGGTTGGATGATACCCATTATGGACTAATTCTAAAATGGAGTACTCTGATTATAATGATCCTAAAAATGAGAAAATTTTATGATGAGTGACATTGTTTACTCTTTATGAAGGCCCAAATAACTATAATGTTCTCTATAAATGAGTCTTTGATGGACTAATTCTCATATTCATCAATGGAGATGAGATTTCCATCATCATTAAATAAGTACATACTAGAGCATATAGTTTCCATAGGTAAGGGTTCAGTCTTTCTAACCAAATATAAAGGGTTGGTTATTTATATCCTTCAATGATGCAGGATTTCACAAAATTCACCAAGTGTCATTCCTTCCAAGTTAATTCCATTCTCATCCATCAACCCCCAAAGTTATTATATATATATAGATACTCCTATACTTTTTCTATATGGGGGATGGATTTTGTAGGTATGTATCATCCAGCTACAACCACATAGTTTAAATATATCCTCACTACTACTGAATTTTTCTCCAATTGGGCTAAGGTGATACCCCTCAAAGAAGTTAGGGCTAGAAGCATTGTCAGCAACATGAAATCCAACATCATTACCAGATTTTGTGTCCCTTGTACAATATTGATAGAAAATTATAGAAATTTTTGTTCTTCTAATTTAGGGAAGATATATCAGGAATATAATATCAAATCCAAACATTCTTCCAACTATCAAGAAATTAATAATGGATGGATAGAGGCCTTCAACAAGAATTCATAGAATATACTCTATAAGATGGTGGATAAAGATAAAAAGTTCATTCCTAAAAAGATCTTACATGCCTTGTAGGACTAGTAGTCCTTAACATTTACCACTACACTGGTGATTCCGTATTCACATATATATGGAACAGAAGTAGTTCTACCCATTTAGGTCTAATTTTCCTTTCTTATCTTTACCATCTTCGTTCAATTATCCACAGATGAGAAGTCTGAAAAATAGTTAGACAGATTAGAAAAACTTTATGAGAGAAAACTACATACCTACCTTCACTTAGAGCTCTATCAAAATTTTATAGAAAGGGAATTTAGAAATAAATTCTTTTTCAACTTTTTTCTCCAAGGAAAAATGGTACAGTTCCTCATGACTCTGCTAATACCATTGAAGAAGACTCCAAAGCTTGAGCCAAAGTGGGAGGAACCTTATTCCATACACAAGGTCCACTCTGAGGGAGCTTATTCCTAGATCTAGATTGTTGGATAGATTATTAATACCCCTCAAATTTCAATTCTTCTCAAGAAATACTAATTATGGTAAAAATATCCTCATACACATTGCAAAACCATAAATTTCATGAAACCTCTATCCTAAATGTAGGACATTAAACTACATTATTTCTTCATCTTCGTTTCACATAGTTAAAATGCAGAGAAATATAGTCTTAGATGAATTACCTTAAAAGGAACATCAAATGGACCACTCGTATGACCCAAAAATACAAAACACCATAGTCTGAAATGTAAGACTTTAAATGATATAGCCTAATTCCCTAGTCATAATACATTAAAAAGTATGAAAATATTCTTGTCTCATGATGTAAAAACCCATTGTTCTATCTCTTATTACATGATGTAAAACTATATAACATTTCTGTTTGTGATTGAGTAGATCACAATCTAGGGTTTTGGTCTCCCACCACACCTCTACTCACAAACTATGTGTGTCCGAATTCCTTCCATCATGAGATATGTATTGATCCCTGGATATCCAATCCAGGGTCTATACTGAATAAGAAAATCCCCCTCCCTGTGTATGGGTTAGACCTGCACAAGGGAACATTAACATAATAACTACATGTTTCTTGATTCTATCCTCAAATGGGACATGTAGTGATTTCTAGATCCTATGTCCTAGGACCAGGAATGAATAAAGAAATACCTCCATATCCTTTTAACAAACAATGGTCTATATAGGATACATTAACTCAGGTTCAATCATGAAGAATACCATCATGGAAACAAAAACATTGCTCTCCCAAAAATAAATAAATAAAAATCTATACAGGGGACTTCACACTCCCTAGCCATTACTGTTCAAAATTATTCCTTTGTGATTGGACATATTCATTTCAAACATCATACTCGCTGTCCAAGGTAATTTAATATATGCATAAGCTTTTGTTGGAAATCTGTGATTGGATATCAGATTCTTAAGGAAATGTTTTCCAAAATATTCAAAATATCCCCCAATCTGTCTCTACATAAGTAACCCAAAAAAGGGAATGTGAGTCAGATAATGTTATTGATTGACTATGTATTAATACACCAAATTATTATTCACATAAGTCACCCACCAAAGGTACTATCAAATAGAGACTCATTCATTCTTAGAAGATACGTCTTATATCTCTTTAAGCCTCAACAACATTATGCTGGGAACTTGCTTTTTGGACATTGGTCTATGTTAATTCCTTGAATTCTTGTATGATACCACTTATCTGAATCCGAGAACCCGCAAGATTATGTTTCACAACTTCCTTATTCACTTCTGAAGTATGCTGGAAAATCCTTGTCCCACTAAGCCTTACATCAATAATTTTTCCCATGATAGACGGTCCTAGTCGTATGACCTAAAACTGCAATACGCCATGTCACCCAAGTAACACTGTGTTAAACTATCTGACAATGTATTCAACACATTACATTAAAATGTAGTATTACCCTGTGTACTAAGAATTGAATGACTTGATAAACTATCCCAGGAAGCCTCATATCACAAAAACAATATGCCTCTCATGAGATGATTTCCTAAATTCCCAGACATCGTTCATAGGGATTAATATATTATTTTCCATTTTTCCTTACCACATGAAACTAGAATACATGGTTAACTTCTATCTTATTCATCTTTAAAATTTAAAAACTATGTGTGGCTTTATTACCATCATTATAGGATATATAGTGACACACAAGTCTCCATTCTTAGGTCTATCTGCAATATTTCTTTTTTTTTCATGTCCAGTTACCTTTGTCCTTACTGCATGATGTTAAACTGCATGAATTATGTCCTCACCACCTAAAACTAAACTACATGGTTTTCATGGACTGTGTAAATCTTGGTTCTCATTCCCATGAGATACATGGTGACCTCTATATCCTACATCGTGCTCCATCCATCAAGAAAGAAAAATTACCCTAAACTTCTTTTTTATCGCCTTTGTGTGGTGGAATAAACATTTTCTACTCCTTCTTTCTCAAACCGTAAAAAATCACATGGTATTAGGAGTTTTGGTAAAGTATTCCCCACATGATTAAGTAAAATTAGTTCACTTCATGGTTATTATGGTCCCAGTCGTAAGACCTTAAAAGGCAAACCATAAATCCTTACTGCATGACGTTAAACTTCACATTTGACATCACTTGTATGACATAAATTCAAGAACTATGTGTGGATGGATTCTAGATTTAAAAATTTGTGTAGTGAATCCTAGATCCCACATCTAGGTTTAGGTACAAATGGTAAATTCCCCATCTCTTCTATATATGAGTTATATTTGAATAAGAGGATGCAATATGGGTAGTCACACCGTTTGTGATCCCATATCCAAAATAAACCCATTTTTCCTATGTATGGATCAAACCTACAAAGTTAAAACTCTCTCACTATTATTTGGTAATTTTTTTATGAAATTCCCCACCAATTTTCAGGCACTTTCCTTCCACAAACCAAACTCTTTGTCAAGAAAAATATAAATCCCCATAACCTTTCTCCGAGCATCGGTAATAGAATGTAATATTCTTGAAGAAACATTTGTCTAATTATGCAATAATATTCCCCTATTTGGATTTGAATATGTCTCCCACAAAAGGTCCCATCATTCAAAGGATTCAATTGATTTACTAAGAAATAATACACCCCAATTGGATTTTCATAAGTAACCCATAAAAGGACCCTATCAACCATAGGAACATTCATCCCCATGGGGGACCTCTTCTATCTCTGTAATCCACAAAAAAAATTCTCCCATTTCACTCTTCACATACAAAACCCCATAGATTACAACTTTTAACATTCCCTCCTTCATTACTGGAAATTATAGAAAATTCTTAGACTGATTGTTCTAAAATGGAAAATCACTAATACTTCGGTCAAAGATAAATGACCTTAAATTGTATCACCCAATATCCTTGCCATAAGATATTAAACTGCAGAGTCAGTGTTCTGGTCACACAACATTAAACAAAATGATTCTTCAACCCTTTTCAAGAAGGAGCCTTTCTACATGAAATTGGTCATCTAATAGAATTCACCCTCCTTTACACAATCCAAATTTTTGTAGGAGCGTTTTCCTATTTATACCCAGTTCCAATATGAATGCTACCTTCATTCATAGATTCATTCACTTTACAAACCACCCTTCATGGTCTTAAGAAATATGGATATTTATGAACTACCTGTACATCAATAAAAGTATTTTAGATTCATGAAGTCACCTTTTTTGAGTTATTAATTAATACTCCCCAGTTATCATTGCATTACTCATCCAAAAAAGGCCTCTTAACCAAAAGAACATTAATTCTCAGAAGATACATCTCCTATCCCCATAATCCTCAAAGAAAACATCATTCTCAAAAACACTTTTCAAATATATGCCATGGTAATTCTTGTATGTTTGAATCACTTCATGTTTCAGATTTAGAAATCAAAAAATCATGACTAATATTCCCCTTTGTGTATTTGAAAAATGTCAGAACATTCATGGCCAACAAGCCCTACTTGGTTCATCATTGACTAAATCATCGTCAAATATGTTCAACCTAAAACACTAGTCACATTAGTCTAGTTTTATAGATTTTAAAATACTCAAAAAAAATACACGATACTTTCTAGGTTGAAACCCCACAAAATGTAACCCTAGGTAAAAGTTGAATCTCAACTCACAAGATGTGAACTCTACATGTTCTAGGAATAAATTGAACAATTAAAATAAAAAGGTATAAAACATATTATGTTGAAAACCTAAAAAGGGAATCATAATTAAAATATATGTCTTCTATGATAATTTTTTCATTTTGACATGGGTAGGAATTATGGTGATAACACAAAATACATAAAGATTATAGGGTCAATCATGTGACTCTAGGAATAGTCGAACTTTGATCGCTATTATAAATACCTAGGAAACAATTAGACTGCCTACCCATGCCTATTATTATGATTGAAACTCATTGGTGCATGGAATTTTATCTATAAAATACATCTTCAGTGTTATGTTATAATTACATAGGATAAGAGGGATGAAGACATAGTTGATTTGGAAGAAAAATACTTTTATTTTATGAATCATGAATTAGAGGAACATCCACAAAATAAGATTCTACCTTTTTTGTAATAAAAAATACTATCAATAATTTTTTTTAGTTATTTAAGGGTAACCTAAGCCACATAAATGACCTATCAAATCTCAATTATTTGAACATCCTTAGCCTCATTATCTAGAAAGAGTTCATCCACTACTGTCACTATGGCAGTCACCCTCTTTGCATGAACAACATCCAGTAGATGATGAAGTTGTATGATATCTTCTTTGGCTGCATCTATCACTTTTTAGAGGCATGATATTTGGGTAGCCTTCTCATCAACCTACATCCTACACTCCATCTATTTATTAGAATGATTTATCTCTTCTAGGGAAAGTCCATCTCAAAGTTCATCAATTATAATGAATATTTTCACCCTGATAGGGCATTATTGTGACTCATGCTCTTGCTCTCAATAGAAAATGATTTTATTAAAATAAGTATAAACCACGTTGTAGTAAAATCCACCATACCCCAGAATTCCAAACATGTTTTGGAGTTGAGGGAGTCTCAAAGGTAAATCTGTAATGGGTTTCCTCGAAATCATCTCTCATATATCCTTCCATACAAGCTAGTGAAATTCTCAGAGAGTGTATTAGGTTTCATGGCACTCTGTGAAGGTTGTCATAAGGGGAGGGTCATCCTATGGAATTAGTCCAATTATGGAAGAGACTTTCATTGTCTCCCTTGGGGTGATATCATCCTCTCATTATATAATTGATTGAAATGGAGAAGAGAATTCTCTTTTATTTCCAACTGTTGCGACCGCCGGTGATGAGAGATGAAATAAATTAGTCATCAACATTGTAATATGACAAAGAAAAAAATGTTATCAAATAATTTGATGTTGATCACCCATTGATATATTGTTTTCTTGGTTAGATCCCTCCCTAGAACCCTCAGTCTCAACACTTTAGTCTAGGATTTACTAATGAGAAATATTTCCTTGAGTTTTCTCAAGGCCTGGTATGGAAGGATCTCAATAATCTCCCACTCATGGACCCTTAACCATTATTTCCATAGTAGGAGTGGGATGAAACTCAATTAAATGGTCATGAATTTCCTTGGTGATGTTTTCTATAGAAATAGTTTGGATAATCAAGATCATTGATTTAATGTCTTGGACATAAGGTCGATCATGAGAGAAAACATCAAAAAAGGAGGGGGAAACTCACTTCCATCTGAATCCTTATTAAAATATATAAACTCCTCAATGGATCCTAGAATATCAATATATGGGTAAAGTGTGTGAATTATTTCATTATATATGGCACCAAGTCTCATAACATCCTCACTAGAAAGGGTGTCTATGATGTTGGGCTTAACACCAAAATTGGGTCCACCGTTAATAGCATCTAGTATCCTTTCAATGGTAGAAACCATTTCAATCCTTATAAAATCAATATCATCCCCACCACCTTCATTAGATGGTTTGAGATCTATATTTCCCCTTCTTGGAGTAGTGATAGGACTGGGAGTGGAAACCATAGGGACCTCAAATGTATGATGTAGATCTAAAATATCATAAGGAAAAAAGTTAGTAATTGGAACATGACACCTTATGATGCATGTTTTATATTACCATGATCCTCCTCCCTCTCAATAATTATATGAGCAGGTATAACCTTGGTCATTGATGCTTCTCATATCATTGAAATAGGTTTTCTAGTAGGAACTCACACCACTCCTAGAATTTCCTCCTCATTTCTCAAGGGGGTCATCTCTAATCCCATTGAGTGGAGAGATGGGAGTGGATTATGAATCCCATGGGAATAATTAAGAATTTATTATAGACAAATGAATAATAAATATTGTTAGAAAAATTCACCCTAACTAATGATATGTTTGGTCAGGAACCTAACTTACCATTATTCATTCACTTTCGATGGAGTAAGGATGGTGGTTGCCTCCCCAAATACAGTTATTGGAGGGTGTATTTGAGGGTATTATCCCTCCATATACTATTACATCATCCTATAGACTTATTATAGCTCCTCAAATTATAGATTTGATTCCTCATCCCCCACATGAGATACATTCAGGCCATACCTCGATGATGGAATCTTGACTAATTCTAGCTCTAGACACTACAAATCAGGGTCACCCTTTCCTCAGTAATAACATTTTGTTCAAAATAAATAATAACAATACAAATAAGGAAAATAAGAGAGGTGAAAACATTCATCTTGACGATTTATGAAGTATTAATGTTCATCAGTAGGAAGCTCACCAACCCCTTAAGTGGCCCCCCAATCTATAATTTCAGTAACCCACATTGTGTCTAGGATCTAATCATCATTTTCATAGATAAGCATCACCATATCCCAAATATATATTACTTCCTTAATAGGTCAATCATCAAAGTAGAGGTCTTGTGGGTCTAAAACATCTCTAATATGTGGAACCCACAACCTATAATAAATAATTGACTATCGGTACATGGCATTAGAAGGCCATATTTTCCAAGTTTTAACTACATCTAACTTCACAGAATCTGAGGTTGTTCCATACCTCTGGGAGGTGGACCTGATGCTCCTTGATTTCCTGAGCTTCCTAGCTCTCTATATTGAGATCTAAGGGAAAGAAAATGGATCTTGAGTTTCCTATTAGTGAAGGTGGATGGACTTTCTATGCTCAATATCAGCCACCATAGCTCTATTGACCTAGACTAGTGAACTAAAATGTGTGTGTGGTCATTTGGAAGAGCTTGGTGGCTCCTCATTGTCACTCCCTGGAAAGGGTGGAACCTTTCTACCATGCTTCCCCCACCCAATAGTCATTATGGTTTCATCTCAAAGGACACCAGTGAAAAACACCCCTTAGAGATATGATGAAATCCAAGCCTCAGCATACCAAGAGGTAAACCTAGTAGACACACCTTCTAAGGGAAAATTAATTACTACTCAAGTCACCTCTAAATCTATGAGAATACAGAGTTGTCAAGCCACTATTGGGTGTCTCTCAAATTGAATGTGTGAAGTAGGGGATATAGTTTTTTGTTTTAGGAACTTTAATTAGAGTGAAAAATCTATACGGATCAAAGGTCTGACATTTAACATTTCCATTAATTTGGTCCACTAGCATGACGTCACAAAAAGTGATCATGTACAACCTCATCTTATCACCAACTTTATTTATGCCAATAAACGTCCTATTGGGTGGATCCATATACATAAAGAAGTTCAAATACTTAAATAAATTCAGTATTTTATGACTTCTCTAGGATTCAGGGATAAGGAATGGATGCTAGGAATAGCATAAAAAAATCAGAATCGATCACTAAGAACTTTGATTCCACTCAACATGGTGTAAGAAACATGGTGTTCCACAATCCATCCCCACAATACTTGGAATGGACCCACAATTCAAGAGGGGTTCTTCCCTGTGTGCACATGAAGAAGGAACTAATGGATCCTCTCCATGATAGGGGCTACCAACACTACATGTTGCCACGCTGCTAGCTTGGACACTATAATGAATTTCCCCAGGCTCACATCATTATTGGACTCATGAACTAAGAACATGTAGATGGCCAACCACATTGCTAAGATTCCTACAAGACACGTATTGGAGGTTATATCAAACTTTTTTGTGTATCCCCATAGACTGAACTCACCTTATTCCAATGTAGGCCATAATATTCTAATAATGACCCGATTCTCCATTGAAGGAAATCTAGGGAGATGTTTTCATATAGGGATCTCTCCCTTATGCTTCAGGAAGGCATTGATCCATGATTTAGAATTAACATCCCCCCTTGGTGAGGGTATTCATTCTTGATATCCTAGGAAATATTCAATATATTTTGAGCCGGAATAGGAATCCTTTATAATTATTATTAAGTGGATTTTAGTGGGATAAATTCATCATATATCTCTCTAATGATGGGAGCTCTAGAGGTATAGTAAAATTCCCATAGACTGATATCGACCTTTTCATGCATTAGATGGAAGGAATTGGTTTGTGGGCTCCATTGACTTAGAAGTTTGGGAATAATTTCTAGATTATTATTTACATTGGTTTAGGATACATAGATATCCTCATATATTCCCACCACCATCATCTTTATTTCAAGATCATCACAGGTTTGGTGTATCCAATATGTCCACATCTGCTCATGTTTGACAGCCCCTCCCAAACAAAGGTCCCAGTCTTCCTTCCAGACTTTTGATTGGTTTGTCTTGGAATCACATAAGATAAAAGAGTATAAATGTGTCTTTTACAAAGGGGTATGAGGTTTCAAATCTAGGTAACAAATTTATTGATGCATGGAAAAGGTTGCGAATGATATTCCTATGTTTATGTACACACTCTAGGCCGAGATATTAGTAGTGATAAAATTCTTATATTCTTGGAACCAATAAAGAGGGAAATAACTATTTAAAATTGGGATGAATAGAACCTTCATATGTTTGTGGTTGTAGAGTCACAGATAGTTACGCTTCAGTTATTCACTGTGATGCTTCTTCATGTGATTCTCTAATTATGGAATGGTATTATCACATACTTGATAACAATTTGTCCCAAGGATATCAACCATCTCCTTGATGCAATTTCTATATTGTTCATCAAAAAATATAGCCTTCTAAGTAGCAATTGGGAATCTTTAAGGAAGTATCAATATTTCATAAGGGTAAAATCTCGGTTTTGGAAAAAATTAAGAAATTCAAAAATTCAAAAAATTGACAAAGGGATGGAATTGCACAGTCCACTCACCCTGGTGACCTAACGCAAGCCATTCATCTAGGTGACCGCATGCATATCACTTACTCAGGTGTATTTCCCAAGTCACTTTCCCAGGTTATTACTTCACAAAGATAAGTTCATATCATGTATGTGTGAATGAATCTTTAGAAAATGGACTTGTGTGATGAGGATAATAGCATAGTGAAAAAATAGTGCAAGGTATAGAAGGAAGAACCAATGAGGCCCTCGAAAAAATTTATAGACATGGTAACCCCAACATGGGATATGCACATGAAACCACTACATGATCTACCAACATTATCCACTAGTGTGGCCTACTTGTTCATCTCTCCCTATCACTTATACATTTCATAACATACAAGTTGTAATGTTCATCAATCCTTAATCATTAAGGTTCATGAACACAAATAGTCTAACGAATGAAGGATCCATCAATATCCTTTTCCTTTACCTTGGGATTTTTCCATCTTATTCTGATCAAATCTAATCCTAAGGGGGTATTTTTTCTGATATAACCTTTTCTCATGAGAAAATGAGAATCTTTAAAGTCAAATAATTCAAGGAAAAGCTAAGTGAAATTTTAAAATGGTTATTAACTTCACTGAAAGAATTCCACATAGGTCCCAAATCACCATCACTACATAGGTCCATCCTATGCACCAGTGCCACCACGCGGGTCCAAAGAGAGGAACCCAAGAAAATCACATGGGTCATACCTATGAAACCCACCAGTGAAAAGCACCTCCTTCACCCATGGTCTTGATATTTTCCTATAAATAGGACCCTAGGGATCCCTATTTTGGGATGACTAGAATACTTAAAGAAGCATCAAAGATCTTATCTTCCTAGTCCTTCACCCATCCCTTCAAAAACATTCAAATAGAATTCTAAGCCTTGAAAGAAGTGTGAATAAAGTGGGTTAGTATGATTAAACATTCTATAGTGTTTCAAACACAAGAACACCAATATGAGGGACCCTCCCCTTTCTCATCCTAAATTTTCATTATTCATCCCTCTAAGACAAGTGCACTAGAGTTAAGTCCCATTCTCAAGCCTGGGAGTTAAGATCCAGTCATCCAAATACAACTTAGAAGATACTTGGAGCCTTTTTCATGGCCTTAAAAAACTATTTTTTCCCAGTTTTTCTATCATGCAAAGATCTTATCAGTTTTCCCAAGTTTACCTTGGGTGAGATATCTTCAGCTCACCCATCCTTTCCCTATGTGATCCCCCTTATAATCACCCATCCCCCCCCATGAGAGATCCCATAGATCCCTCTATTAATTCCACTAATAGAAGGGAACCTCATTACTTGGTACTTCCATATGAGTGAGACCAAATAAATTCCTCCCCTAATGCCTTAAGACGTTCACAACCACAGAAAAAGACACACCATTGTGTCTCATATTTAGTTGTGAATTATTTTATTAATAGGTGTACCTCACTTGACCTACCTGAAAGGTAGGGTCCTTGGGGTGTCTGTAGCTATGAATCCCTTCAGTAATGAGGACCCCAACCTTAGGTGAGGTTTCAAGGACCTCTCAGACAAAAATATGGATATGAATTTGTTCTCTTTTTTCATCTTTAAAACACAAGGGTTAGGTCTTTGTTATCCCCTTCTTGACTCTAAGACCTGGGACCTCCCAATTTGGATAGTTATGGGGGGATCATGCATGATTTTACCTTTTAGGGTTATTGTTTTATCTTCCTCTCTTATTTGGAAGCAAGAGTAGGGAATCTTACCAAGAGCATGACCATGGGCTTTATTATGGGTTGTAGACATATGTGACTATCCACGATATGAAAATAGGGAGGACACTGGAACATTCAAATCCCTTTCTCTCTATCATCAACCTAGACATATCCACCAATGGACAAAGAAGATTGTGTTATTTTATAGATTTTCTTCTTACACTTATTTCTCACAATAATCCTGACTCACATGGTCTTAGAGGTTAGTGATGATCATGAAATTTACATGATCAGTTGCATGTCATGGAAAATAATCATTTTTCATATCTTCCTCTTATCTTTCCCTAGAGGGACTCCATAGGCATAGGTCCTCAAATCCAAGTATTAATCTCAAAGAACTACATTCCCCATGAAACAAATGGGAATCCTTCTCAGTTTATTCCTCAAACAAACCTCTAAATCAAAATGAATCAAGATAATCCTCATGACCCCACCCAAAAGTTCCTCTTATTCAGAAGAACTGTGTAACAATCCTCTCAAAGGGCCACATTCCCTACAAGAAAAACCTTAGGATTACCTCTACAGGTATGGCTCCTTGACCTAACCAAACTATGTGAGATTTTATTATTATTTAAATGTGATATGTATGAATAATTCTTAATGTTCAAGCCCAACATCCGAAATATAACCCTAATTTATTCTACGCCACATTCCTAGTATGTTTATATACATCCTAGGAGTCTAAATCTCTTTTAAAGTCCATGTTTCTCTCTAACATAAGTTCCATTCCAAAACTTTATCCATGAATATGTTTCCTATACATCCTTGACTCATGATGTTTATCTATATAGTTTGGTCCTCACCACATGACTCTAAAAGATATGATATTTCTTCTTAAGTGTCACTGAACTACATTCTAATTCCTTTAATAAGGATATATTTGAAGCCTTCCCTATGGATCTAATCCTGACATCAAAATAACTCACATCTCCATGGATGATGATAAATTTCAGTGTGCCATGTTGTATCACTTAAAACTAACATCATGATAATAAACAACCAAAGAATATTTAATCCAATCAAAAAGGGGAACCATCGATGGAGAACCTCAAATATATATGGATGTACTCATCAATAAGAACCTCGGATACAGATATATGATTCTAGATTTCATACATGATAATAATTGATTTTTAATCTAAGGATAACCCATGTTGTACTTGGGATTTAATTAAGGATTCATGAACATTGTTTAAATCTTTAAGAGGGTCCCACAGAAGGAAATAATTCCCCCACCCCCCCAAGGGTGTGATGAGACAAACCTCCCATCATCCCAACAAATATGATTCCATAAGCATCATTTTAGATACTCTCTATGAGAACCTACCTTTGGAAATTAGGTTCATGAAACATTTCAAATAAGGAGATAATTTGGTGTTTCTAACTCCATGAAAAAAAACCCATTGGAATCCATTAGAAAATTTTGAACCCAATGTGAATGATTGTGAAATCATTCAATTCCCAACAATAAAACATTAAAGTGTAATATAAACAGTTTCAATCCACATTTTTCATAAAAAACAAAAAATGGTGAACCTGAAATGAACACATGTCTGACCCCTTTCACGCTCTGAATTAAAGAGGTTCGAACAAGACAATCAATTATGCATCTGTTCATTTTATGAGATTCTTCTTTGAGGAGGTTTTTTTGTCACATGGATTTTAGGAAATTTTAACCAGATCTCCCTTCAATCCAAAAGGAATCATACCAGTTCCCACAAACAAATGTTTCGGCCACTACATAGTCTAGGTCCTTGAATAAACAAAACAATCTATCACTGACCTAGTGTCACCAACCCCAGGTTTCAAATGAACTGGTCTGAGAATACCACCTAAATATTACCATATCAACCCTGGAGGATTCCTAATAGACCCTTTAGCTTATGAATCCCTTCCATCCATCTATTCAATGATGTTTGTGGTCCCAAAAAAAACACCAATTTCCATCTAAAAATATTTCATGAGGCTATCCCTGGAAAAAAAACAAATAGCTAATCCCTTGTCTCTGGGTGGCAGATCAAGAGGCCATTGATGACCTCATCCAAATAGAAAAGGGGTCCCTCCAAAGGGATCCTTCAAGAAACCGACACCACCAATATCATGTATAGATAAAACCTCAACATAATGGAGTGTTTTTCTATGATATCCAGCCCAGGTCACTCATACCATGTCATGAATGATGTCATGCTGAGGGAAGTGATCAGACACTAGGGAGTAGGGACACACCATTGTTCCCTCTCAATAAGTCCACCAGTAAAATTCATTGATGAACTATGAGTCGGCATAAACACCTTCCCACACCATCCAAGCCTAATTTCATAGTCTGGTAGCCTCCAAAGAAGTCGGTTAGTCAAATTTAGTGGAAAATTACAAGTATGAACAAACACATGCCCACATCAACCAAGTGCACTAGTCAAATTTGGTGGGAAATCGCGAGTAGGAACATGTGCATGCCCACATCTATCAAGCATGTCATCCTAACTTGGTAGTAGTTAGAGAATTTAGAAGGCAAGTCCCAATGACAAAGACAAGGAAGAACTATATATCTACCCTCATACATGATTATTTTCAGTATATAATGGTAGAAAATAGTGGAAAGAGTAGTCTCACACCCCTTCTCTAGCCAAAAAATGGAACAATATCCAAATTTTAGCCGCTTAATTTATCCAACACGTCCTAACTATAGTGAAAGGGTGGGCAGAAATTCCTTCCCACATCCTGAAAATGTGCCAGGATATAATAATGATAATAGAATTGGTAGAGGGTCCGACACACAACATCATCCCTGAAATTGGGGTTAATCACCAACACAAAGCAAGGGTAACTCCAGAGAAGACACGCATTTCTTCTCGTATCCAAGAGAGTCATGGGAGAATCTCACCATGATATATGGAAAATTGAATCAGTTCTATACCCTCGTTCCACTAGAGGTCATCGGTCTACCCCAGTTGCTATTCTAGGGAAGGTACAAACCCCTACCAAAATTTTAGAGACCTTTAGGAAAATTACAATAGTGAAATGGTATCCAAAAAAACAAGCTTCTATATATGAAAACTATTATCCCTAGAAAGTGGCCTCAGTCACCCACTAAAAGTCATCCAACATGAATCCTAACCAAACATGACTAGAAAATGAAATACAAATCTAAGATCCCACACTACTTAATGTTGGATTTATTGAATACCTAAAATGTTTATCTATGAGAGATCAGTATTCTACTATTTTATTACCAAATTACAGAAACAATTGTATCAATTTTGGAGGTCCTACTCATAAATCATACCACGAAGGCCTGCATCATGTTCAGAATCAGATTGATCTTGAGAGCCCATATCCTAATGTGCACCATGGAAGCCCTCCACATGACTATAAGATCAAATAACAAGGATATCATCCCCTTACTATTATCCTCCATGAAGGTCCTCCCAAGGGTATATATTTTGGGGACACTTTTTGTAGTTGAACATCAATATGTGATGGTAGGCCTCCCCATAAAGGAATTTCACTTCATCAAGGAGGTCCTCCACTTACTAATTTAATGATGGGAAAGCTGAATTACCATGAGACACCAAGTAAAATGAGGTTAGTAATGCCCGATTTCTCACTATTGATAAAGTGATATCCTTTCTCAACAGGAATATAACCCAAGGAAATGGTCATTCTCCAAACCACCCTAGTATTTTTAACCTTCCAACATGATAGAGGAAGTCCCTACTAATAATGTTGTTTATAATAAACAAGTGGGGAAGCCTCCACTTTGGTCAGACCATGTTGAGTAACCTTTGGCCAAAGATGAAGAATATTTTTTGAATATGAGGTGATAGTCAGCTAAGGACAATATATGAGTCGTGTTTTTTTCTTATTCACTTCTCGATACAGTATTCTGGAGGTCTTATTGGATGATTATGTCCACAAAATCCACCTAAATGTAGGGAACACTCTTCATCACTTAAAAATGAAATTATTTATTTATGGTGAATCTCCAAGCCACATCAAAGTAATATAAGGGATACACTAAAAAATTGACTTGGCGGATCTCCTATATATATGACACATGATTCTGGGAAAATAGTAGATATCCATTAAATGTGCATGTCTCAACTCATTTAAAGAATTACGTTAGTTGATCACTAATGTCTTGTCTAGTGATTATATTAAAGGATAATAAAAACAAGAGGCACTGCATTTCACCACACTCCACAATCAAAAAATACTACTAAAGGTGAAATCATGAAATTTCATAGCCTCGGGACAGCTTCAAGAAACGATCCATGTTCCCAAAAAATTCTACACTCAGTAAAAAGTATCCCCAAATGACTCTAAAAACAATGGTCTAGAAGAGAGAGAACCATCAAAAAACTCTTGTATCAAGAATCCAATAATATTGAGAAAGCCTCTCACCTAAGAGAGTATAATCATCAAACATCACCAATATCTTTGTAATAAAGTGGATCAAGTGAAAAAAATTACAATTTATCCAACCCATATTCATATATGGATCCATAAAATCAAGAAATTAGTCATTGAAGATGAATCCAATGATGCCTATGATGAACCCCATCCCATAAGTATGGGGTGTTTATTAACAAAACCTTTATGTCAGAAAAATAGGATATAATGTTTTTGGTGATAAAATAGGATCATCCCCTCTCCTTAGAGATGGGTGGTTTTTACCCCAAATCTTCACCTCTAAAATGAAGTTCGTACTTGTCCTAATTAGGGTTAGAATTTAAAATTTTATCCTCTAAGTTCTTCCCATATCATGAACCTGTGTATTCTCTAGAAAAATTAACGAAAAAAATTTATAGAGATTCCCATCAGATAGCCATCTGATAAATGGTTCCAATAGGACTAGTGGTAGAGAGGACAAGGCCTCATGGAAGTAAAAAATAAATTTAGTCTCTAAAATAGATTGATTAAATTCTATTAACAAGTTATGTGTCTTTTAATTCTATTAAAACCAAATTTTTAGACACAACAGAACATGATACCAATACAGAGGAGAAGGAGGATAAATTTTTGTTCATAAAATAGACAACACCAAAACAATTGAAGGAGGTTTGCATACTAATAACAATTGGAATGATCTGAATTTTTTAATTCCCTAATCCACTCGATTACTACCTCTTTATAAATTATCCACCAAAGGAAATTGTAAAGGTAAGTTTGTGCCTCACCCACCTCCCAAAGTGGTTGAGCCCATTTCACTCAAGGAAATATTCTCTCGATAGGAGGAATATATGAAGTAGTTGAGAAGAATCAATTCATAACTACTCAAAGAAAACATCCCTACTAGATATTTTGTACAAGAAGAGCCTTAAATCATACTCGCAACTGATGAACCTCCACAAAGTGAGTTCATCCCTATAGATGAAATGGATCCAAAACATCCACTCAATATGGGGAACCAACAACTAATATACTTTGACCCCATGGATGTAATATATCATGAGTTCCCTCCCTTAGGAACATGGCCATAATAGGGGAAGACACATCTTCATGGTCCATCCCCAATGGGCTACCCACTGTGGGTACAAATAAAACTACAACAGATTGATTTACATTTTTTCCCCTGATTGAGTCCTTTTTCCACTAAACATTCCTCAAGGTATTGTCAATAATATTAAGTAATTGAAAGTTTGATTGGAAGTTATGGAAGAATTATATGCACCAGTGCAACTAGAAAAAGCCTTATATTGAATGGGTTGATCCGAACCCTCCTCCTCCAAATTTTCAGAACCCTGCATTTCTAATTTTTTATGGACCATTGGATCTAGAACAAAATTTTATGCACTTAGTGTCTCAGTGTGATCCCATTAGGGTAACCCCTTCCAAAAAAGAAGTATTGAAACTCAAATGTTTTATTCAAACAATATAAGGACCAACCTTCGTATATTACAGTAGGTTTTCAACTCAATCAATTGTAGGATGGGAAAATATCAATTGGTAGTTTCTATTTTAATCCATATCTATGCTATAGAAGAAAATAGTCTTCAACCTCCAAAACTGAAAACAATGGGAGAATGAGAGGGTATTTAACTTCATTAAAACATGGAAAGCGTTGACCTACTCCTTGAACCTAGAGCTTCCCAAAGAAGATTTTCTTCCATCTGTATAGAGAATATCTGTGATGAATTTCACCCACAACTCATCCTTGGGAAATATACAAGAGGTTTTTGGGATCTATCTGTAGTTTCTCAACAAATTTATGATTCCATATTATGAACCAAGGACAATTTCTAAGTAATTATTTCAAATCAAGTTAAGAGAATAGAGAAATTAGAAGTTGTTTGAGTCACACTTAAGCTAGCCCCCACTCTTACTATGACTCCAAATCCTACATTATATTGTGTGACACCTCTTTCTAATTGTCAGCAACAATGACTGGTTTTATATGGATAGAAAAGGAATTAGAAATAAAACTAGTTTGAGGAAACAAATAATAAATTTTATTCTTTCTGTGAAAACCAAAATCCTGGCTACTGCATAGTATCATGGGAAAACAACTTTCTCAATTTTCAAAATCCCAAGAGTCATGATCAGGATAGTCTCTAAGATCTCCCAAACTATATCCCATTCCATTGGAAGTTGGGTCACACCATACAAGAATGCTTAATTTTTAAATACATCCTTCATAAAATGGTGGACTTCATACAAGTAAACATGGGAAATCCACCAACATAAGTAGCATGTGTTTCTACCACCAATATAGAGAAATATGGAAAATGGATGTAAGTTACTAAAAAGTTTTGAATAAGCTCAATTATTTGATGACTAGAAAGATAATCAACCAGAATCATCCCATCCTTTAATCCTTGTTGAAGAAACCAACTATGCCCCCTGCCACTCCAATTGTGGCACAGCTGACTCCATCAACACTGTAGTCCTCTAAAATCCATTATTCTAAGAAACAACATAACCGGAATGGGAAGAAACAAATATAGGGAAACAAACCTATACCAAGGATAAAGTTTTCTTTTACTATTTTTAAATTCATGCCTTTAGTTCCAAAAGAATAAGTGTCTCCCAACCAAATGGTACAATAGGAGTTGACCCACTATACGGAGTCCTATTTATAATATGAACTGTTCTTTGGTACGATTAATGTCATTCATTTAATGAATCTCTTATTCAATTATTATTATGGATATGAACTCAGGTTTTATGCATATGATTGGGTAATGAGGGGAATATTTCATAGGGGATGATGATACATGGGACCACAAGTTCATGGAAGAAATCAATACTTTTTCCATGTCCCCACTTAGAATATCTACTCTACCCAAACCCATGGGATATTCCTCCTACAAGCCTATTAAGAGTATGAAAGATCTCCCACATGTGTTAGGGATTTCCATGACCCAATATTCCTATAATATTGACTAGATATAGAACCTTATTCAAATCAACCTCTGTACCCAAGTAAACTTACTCAACCAAACCCAACATGAGAAATATGGCCTTCGACTCCTGATCCATGGGCCAACCTACCTAAATCAAGAACTCCAGTTCCTAAACCACAAAAAAATAAGAAACTTCGTGTTGGGAAGCATACGGATTTATTCCAAAATTTTGACATTTTAAAGATATTAGCCTTGGTTCCAGCCAATATGTCAATCTTGGATGATATATGTCTATTAAAGGACCTCCAGGAAGTGCTCATAATGGATTTTCTGAGCCCTTGGGAATTTTAAGCTGAAGTTGTTGCTGCTGAAATATATCATTCAGAGATAGATCCTACTGAATTATGCATGGTAATCTCTTACACATAGGTGTAAAATTAATCCATTATAAAATGACACATAATAATTCTATATGTATCTAGAAAGATAAATGACGTTGATATCTTATGGACTTTCATTAACAATGAACAGGCGGTCAACCTCCTTCCGATCTGAACACTTTGCTGATTGGGTTACATCAAGGCCCACTTGTCCCCTTATACTCTAATGATATAGGGTTATGATGATATAGAATAGAATCCTCTTTGAATAATAAAGAATAAGTCCAAGTTTGGGGACCTCATATCCAAATCATACATTCTGGTTGTTTGGAAAGATACAACTTTCAATAGTCTTGTGATAAGACTGTGGTTAAATGAGCATCCAGTTCCCCTCATCATACAACCAATTCCTCAAATAATTTATTAATGGTCATATTGTGACATTTTATAGTGATAAACCCCCATTTGAATCCTGTGAATCTTGGTACATTGATTCATGATTCTACCTGAGGGAAGGGAACAACCCATGACCGATAGTGATTCTTCGTTCATAGCCTAGAATGGTCTAGAAATAACCCCAAACAATCCCTTCAAGCATCTGAGTGAAGAATATGTTTTTCCCATTCATCATATATAAGGAATTGTCCCAAATTTAGGCAAATATCCAATAACCTTCATGATATCAATCATGATAACTTATCCTAGCAGTGCTGAAAATCTCATTGACTCTTCAAACATTGGTAGAAGCTTAGATGAAAATGATATCTTTCTATCCATTATGATTTAATAGATTCATTTCTCATTAGCTGAACCACAAGGGTATAACTATTCTCTTTCTCTTTCACTCACTTTATCCCCTCTGTAACTTCAAAGAGACCTTGTATCATCAGAGGGGTCAGAGGAAGTCACTTCATCTTCCAGATGTCAAAATGTTAACTCCTCTCATAAATATAGATAAATTCCTTCATTACCTAGTTTACCTAAGTATAAGGTTGAAAAGTAATAAGGGAGGAGTAAGTTCAAAACCTCATGTATTCCCCGCCTACAATTAACGAATGTGTTTCTACCACCATTGATAACTCATGAAAATAAACCTGGTTATAGAAGAAGACCCACAACCCACCTTGATTAATGAGGTCGTGTCTTATGAATAAAAAAAGGTCTATAACTCCTTTTTTAAGTATCATTGGGACATTTTTTCCTATAGTTACATAGAAATTTTAGGCCTTGATCCCAAAGTGGCATCTCCCCATCTAAGCATGTCAAAAAACCACCAGTGATTAAAATATGCAACAAGTAGGACACACCCAAATCACATTGCCACGATTGAGGCTGAATTTGACAAAATCATCTAGGAAAATATCATTTTGGAAATATAGTATCCTAAATGGATAGCCAAAATATTCCCAATAATTAAGAATAATGGTTAATCTAGGGTCTTTATGTACTTCAGGGATCTCAACTGGTACTATCCAAAGGAAGATTTCCTAGTCCCAATCAGAGAGCTACTAATTGATGCAACAGAGGGATATCATTCCCTATCCTTCATGGATGGATATTCAGGTAATTATCAAATCCAAATGTTCTAAAAAGATGAATAAGATACTGTTGGGAAAAAATCCCTCAAGGTAACATTAAATCATTTTTGGGTTGATTGTGTTTGTTGACAAAGCAGGTTTCCATGGTGAATTTTAGAGTTCCAGAGATGTTATTGACAATATATGTTGACAATGAACCATGACAAAGGAATAGATGATCTAGAGGTGGTAAAAAGGAGCAGTACAAGGTGGCATTGTTTCCCAGTGTTTGCCAAATTTTTGGGGTCCAAAATTTGGAGGTTGGTGAGCATTGCTAAAATTGGATGTCCTTGAAGATCTTATTTGAATATGGAAAAGGCATAAATTTAGCGAAGATAGGATTCATGGATTGGTTTTCACGAAGACAAGAAAAATGTTGACGGTGATGCTTCACATTTACGATGAGCTTCACGAACGGCAGTGTTGAAAGGAAATGCATGGGAGCTTCGCGGTGGCAGTGTGAGGTAATTGATGGAACGCTCCGCGATTACAATGAGCTCCGTGATATGAGAATTTCCGAGGTGCTTCATGATTTTGAGAGAATTCCAGCAGAAATTTCGAAGCTTCATGATTGGAGAAGACATGGATCTGACTTCACACAGAAGGATCAAGGGTCAGTGGAATCGCCTATAAATAGAGGTCGACCCCCTCAAGAGAAGTAGAGAGAGTTTTCGAAGAAAATATTTTGCTCTCGGTTCACAAAGTAAGTTTGTAAAGGTAGTGTTCTTTGCGAAAGAGAGGTGCTTTGCGGTGGCTAATCTAGATCCGTGAAAGGAAGTTTGATTTGTGAGGTCGTGTGCTCTAAGGAGTGTGCCTCGTGAAAAGGAAAGATCTTTGTGATGGCTTGTTTGAGCTTCGTGAAATTGGGAGCCTCGCGAAGTAGGGTGCTTTGCGAATGTATTTTCCAAAGGAATTGCTTAGTGTTCAGGGGAAAAGGGGTATTCATCAGTGGATGAACATTGAACATTAATAGATAATCTATCAATAGTTGAGAATGGATTATTTCATGAAAATGAAGAGACCTACAGGTCTATAGACTGTGAGTGGATCTTCTGAAGAAGCAGTGAGCTCACTTCAGTTGAGAGAGTAGTGAGTTCTCAAATTGTGAGTGGTTGTAAACCAGGAGGAACATTGAGTCTGCTTCGAACTTGTAAACAGCAGTGCACTTATAGTGGAATTGGTAAATTGGCACACTACTAGTGTATTCTCTTTGGACATATCCCAGTGAGGGTGAACCAAGTAAAAATCATTGTGTCCTATGCATGCTTTAAATTTTTCTCATACTCTGCATCGGGAAGGAGAGAGAAGAGGGTTTTGTCTAACAGCAAAACAAGATCAAAAGGGGTAGTTGTTTTAATCTTTCATACCCTGATTCACCCCCCCCCCTCTCAGGGTATCTAGCCTAGTGGAACTAACAATTGGTATCAGATGAAAAGGTTAATATCTATTATTCTATCTCAAATGGAGGTTACCAATCATAAAAGGATTATGATCTTCAACGGGAACAATTTTTAGCTATAGAAGAATCGAATGAAACACTACTTTTGATCTTTGGGAATGGATGTGTTTATAGTAGCAATGCATGGTATATCATTCGAGATTAACAGTGGTTCATTATCAGAAGCTGATAAAAGAGAATTGGATGTTGATGCCAAGGGAATCAATGATTTAGGGGGATCCCTATCCAATCCTATTTATATAAAGGTGATGTCATGAAAAATGTCACATGCCATGTGGGAAAAGCTATTGAATATATATGAAGGGGATACAAAAGTCAGAGAGGAAAAGTGGCAAGTGTTGTGGAACAAGTATGAAGATCTGAGAATGAACCCGAATGAGTCCGTTGATGCATTCTTCGA
The DNA here is from genome assembly GCA_963277665.1 of Viscum album. NCBI lineage: Eukaryota > Viridiplantae > Streptophyta > Magnoliopsida > Santalales > Viscaceae > Viscum > Viscum album. The sequence continues at coordinate 902,281,747 of OY728138.1, forward strand.
TAGGGTAAATGTTGTAGAGGAAGACATGCAAGGTCTTGGAGAAGTTACTGAAGACATAAATATTGTGAAGTTAATCTTGAGGAAAATTCCACCTCAATTCAATCCGAATGTTTCAGTTTTGGAAGATAAAGACCTAAAAGAGCTGACGTTGGATAACCTGCACAACACCATTGTTGCATATGAAATGAGAAATGATGATAACGATGTTGTGGAAAAGGGGAAATCCAAAGATGTGGCATTCTAGGACATGAAGAAGCTCACCATTGAAGACTCTCATGAAGAAGAAGAGACAGATGAGGTGATGTCATTCCTCTCCTCAAACCTTCAAAGCAGAAAAGGAAAGTTTACAGGGAAGCTTCCACTTGCTTTTTTTTATGTGGAAATGTTGGACATCTTACAGCAAGGTGCCCCAAAAAGTTCCAAGAGGATGATGATGTCGATGAAATCAAGATTCCCAAGAAGAAGTCTCCAGCCTACAGGAAAGGTAAGAAACAGTTCAATAGAAATTTCTTTAAGAATAAGAACCTTCTTTCAAAAGAATATGACAATTCAGACGAGTCTGAGGTTGATGAGGTTGAAGAGATAGATAACTATAGAGATCGTGGAGAAAATTCTATGGTGGAAGTTGTCGTTAGTTCTCAGAATAATAATGAAACTGAATCTGATGAAGAAGAATAATAATTTTAGGGAAGATTTGATATGCAAGCTGAGTTAGAGGTTGCTCTTGAAGAGATATATGTTTAGAGATCCAAAAAAAAGAAATCCAACAAAGTTTTTCATGACGCCAAACTCTATATGTAGTTGCAGGAAGAAGAGAAGTCTGAGTTGATGGAATAAATTGAGAAACTCAAGTCATCAACACCAGAGGACTCGGAATCAGTTAGTGAGTATAAAATAAAAATTGAAGAACAAAAAATGGAGATCGATAGCTTGAATAACACAAGGAAAGATCAAATGAAGCGTATAGAAGAACTTGAAGGAGAAGTAGTAGGTTTACGGAAAAAGGTTAAAGATCAAGAAAAACTCTTGACACCTGCTGGGTCATCAGGAAGTCAGATCACTCAAAAAATCGAGAATATGAAAATGGAGAATAGTGGTTCAGTAGAAAAGAAGCATCAACTATGTTCAGATGATAAGATCTATGGGGGGACTTGACTGAAAACAAAAAGCAGTGAAAATTGAGGTCAGACCGCAAGTATCCACTTTGAGATTGATGGTTGATTTGGGCATAAGGCAGAATCAGAATATTCAGAGATCCCAAGGGGAAACTCTTATTGTATAAGTCAGGAAAAGGAATGCATTGAATATCAGGTGTTATTGTTGTTGATAGATGGGGCATTCACAGTATGTGTGTTCCATATCCAAGAGACATAGAAGGGAACAAGAACAAAGGTGGTATCCAAACAGAGAATGGTTCTCCAGAACATATTTTGAAGGAAACTATTTTTAGTGTAGAGGATTCAGTCACATGGCTAGGTACTGAACTTCGACCATACAAAAGAATGTGCCAAAGAAGAACCCAAATGTTCACAAATAGCAGATCAATGAACCAACAGGTGAGTTGAAAACGCAAAATAGATTTGCACCTATGTAGGATGAAGCTGGTCCATCATAATCTGAGAAAGAACAGAAGTCTCAATACATGCCGAGTGTGAAGGAAAAAATATGGACCATGAAGAAGAAGGATGAGAAGGCCGTGGTGGAAGAAATTTCCCTTAAATCATCATATCGCTTTGGTGTGTTGATACTTGATAGTGGTTTCACATATTATATGACAGGTAATAAGGATCTTGTTACAATCATGAAATATGACAAAGAAGGAGTTTTCAAGTTTGGAAATGATGAAGGCCTAAAGATTATTGGCTTAGGAAGGGCCAAGTTTGGGGGAAAAGAGATTAGACATGCTGATGTCTTAGTTTTAGAAGGCCTTAGTCACAATTTTCTCAGTGTCAGTCAACTATGTGACACAGGATATTCTATAAGGTTTACTAAGAAGATGAGTGTCGTCAAAGGAAGAGACGAGGCAATAGTTCTGCAGGTAAAATGAAAAAAGGGAAGTCTCTACCTGGTAAGTGGAGAAGAAGATATGTGTTTTCTATCCAGAGAGGAAGAAAACAAGTTGTGGCATAAACGACTTGGTCATCTTTTCCAACCATCCCTGGAAGATCTAGTAAAGTGTGATGCAGTAAGAGACCTCCATAAGCTATCATGTGATCGTACTCACATGTGAGATGCATGCCAACAAGGGAAGCTCATCATAAGGACGTATAAGGAAAAGGAAAAGAATTCAACAAGAGTGCTCGAATTGGTTCATGCTGATGTTTGTGGTCCTATCACACCAAGAGAAATTGACGGAAAGAGGTACTACGTTATTTTCATTGATGACTATAGAAGAATGTAAAGGGTATTTGTTATTTCCCATAATTTCGATGTGTTCAGCTGCTTAAAACAGTACCGAAGGGAGTGTGAAAGGATACTTGGACAGAAAATTCTGAAGTTTTGTACTGACAATGGTACGGAATTCACAAACAGTTAGGTGGAAGACTATCTCGAGAAACACGGGATAAGGCATCAAGTTTCTTCAGTAAGAAATCCCCAACAGAATGGAGTGGTTGAAAGGAGAAAGCAGATCATCAACAACATGTCCAGAACGATTCTCTTTGAAAAATACCTACAAGAGAAATTTTGGAAGGAAGCAGTTTTGACATCGGTCTACATTTCTAATAGGGCCATGTTGTGTCCAAAGAAAGGAAAGACTCCATGTGAAATGTGGTATGGAAAGAATCCAATAGTGAAATACTTTCGAATATTTTTAAGTAAGTGTTTTATTCTCAACAAAAAAAAACATAGGAAATATAAATCACGAGGAGATGAGGGGATATTCCTTGGATACTCAGGAAAAAGCAAGGCATATAAATGCTTTAACAAAAGGTTGGGAAAAGTAGTTGAGATTAATGATGTCACTGTAGTAGAGAATGAGGAGATCATTCGACAGCGCAGTGAACAATTTCCTAATGAGAGTGATGAGGAACAAAGACACATAGGGGAAGAAGAAGTGGATAATGTTGATTCAGTAGAAGATACTGATGATGAGCATGAAAAAGTAAAATCTGTATCTGCACAAAATCCATGGATTCGAGCAGAAATTGATAGGAAGAATATCATTGGTGATAAATCAGCTCTGGTTCATACAAGAATAATGAAGTCACCACAACAGATATCTTTTCTATCTCAGGTTGAGATATAATGCTTTGCTAATGCAGCTGAAGATGAAAACTGGATTCAAGTAATGAATGAAGAGCTAGATCAGATTGAAAAGAATCAGACATGGGAGATTGTTTCGAGACCAGCAGATAAGAATTTCATCGGGACTAAATGTGTATATCGCAACAAGATGAATGAAGATGGAACAGTGATTCAGAATAAAGAATGACTAGTGTGCAAGGGGTACTCCCAGATCTACAGAATAGATGTTGATGGGACATTTGAACCGGTTGCAAGGCTGGAGAAAATCAGATTATTCCTATCCATATTAGTTCAAAGGAAGTTCAAAGTGTTCTAGATGGATGTCAAATTTTCATTTTTGAATGGGGTTCTAGAGAAAGAGGTGTATATTGAGAAGCCAGATGGTTTTCTCATTCATGAGGATGAGAAAAAGGTTTGAAGACTGAAGAAGGCATTGTATGGGCTGAAACAAGCACCAAGAGCATGGTACTCAAGGATTGATCAGTTCTTGAAGAAGCTTGGATTCCTGCATGGGGGAGTTAATTACAATCTCTATTTCAACAACAACAGTAATCAAAGGATGATGGTCTTGGTTTATGTCGACGACATAATATTTGGATGATCAGATGAAGCTTAGTGCAGACATTTTTCCGAATTCATGAAATGTGAGTTCAAAATATCAATGATTGGAGAGGTAACATTTTTCCTTGGTCTACAGGTGACACAAGGAAGGAATGGAACATTCATTTCACAATCCAAATATTCCAAGGATGTTTTGAAAAGATTTGTAATGGAAAATTCCAAGGAGATGAAGACTCTGGTAGCTACCAGGATGAAATTGTCTAAAGATAAAGATGGAAAGGCAGTTAATATCACAGAATACAGGCAAATCATTAGAATTTTTCTATACTTGACTGCAAGAAGGCCTGAAATTGTATTTTCCACATGCCAAGCAGCGAGATATCAAATTGATCCAATGTTAAGCCACATGCATGTAGTGAAAATAATACATCATTATATCAAGGTCACAATGGACTTTGGCTTGATGTATAATGGAAAATCTCAGTCAGAATTATTGGGATATACTAATGCAGATTGGGCCGGTTCAGTGAATGACAGGAAGTCAACGTCAAGAGGTTCTTTCTATCTTGGTGGACTGTGTGTTTCTTGGATAAGCAAGAAGCAAGATTGAATTTAATTGAGCACAGCAGAAGCTGAGTACATTGCTGCCACTCAAGCTTGCACACAGTTATTGTGGATGAAACAACAGCTTGATGATATGGGTGTTGAAGTGAAGTCTCTGATCGGAATCTAGTTTGATAACTCAAGTGCTATAAATCTCAGTAAAAATCTGGTCCATCACTCAAGTACAAAGTACATTGAGATAAAGTATCATTTTATCAAGGAGAAGGTTGACCAAGGAATCGTGAAGTTGGAGTATGTGCCTATAGAGCTACATGTTACTAACATCTTGACAAAGGCCTTACCCAAGGAAGATTTTTGAGAGGCATCGACTGGCTCTGGGAGTCCAGTCGAGTCCCCACACTTGAAGAAGTGTGGATGTGGGATCCCCCTCTCCATGAGGTATGATGTGTTTTTCCCTAATGTTATAATATGTATTTTTACCCTATTACAGACTGCAAATGAGTGCCCTTTGGGTTCGTTGACAAAGGGGTAGAAAACAATAATTGTTCAAGGGGGAGACAGTGTGGCTATTTGAGAAATCATGAATGATATGGGGAGAAGCTGACAGGTGGAGTAGTGAGATAGGGGGAGTGCAATGAGATAGGGGGAGATTATTAAATCTGATGATGCTAGAAGTGATCGATCAATGATTAGATATCACGATAGCTACAGATCATGATAAAAGCATAAGGATGATGTTGGAATGGTGTGAGAAGGGTTCCAACAATCAACAATTGGTATCAGTTTGATAATTGGTATCTGATTGTTATCAACAATTGGTATGAGTTTAGAAACTTGTATCAGTTGAGTGTCAATAGTTGGTGGCAGAAGTGAAGTGATTCATTGATGATCTTTTCATTTACTCTTGTTTCTCATGACGAGCATTGTTCATGTGGGATTAGAGTATGTGGTGAGTAAATCTTTGGTCACTACCTGAATTGCAAGAGGAGAATGGTGGTAGATTATGGAATAAGACTCAGTGAGGTATCAACGTACAGAAAATAATTCTGAGAAGAGTTGTGAAGAGTTTTTAACAAACCGAAAGGGGGAGATTGTTGGGTAAAAATGCCTCAATGTAACATTACAGCATTTTTGGTTTGATTGTGTTTGTTGAAAAAGTAGGTTTCCATGGTGAATTGTCGAGTTCCAGAGATGTTGTCGATAATATATGTTCACAATGAACCATGACAAAGGAATGAACGATCTATAGGTGGTACAAAAGAGCAATACAAGGTGGCACTATTTTCCAGTGTTTTCCAAATTTTGGGGTACAAAATTTAGAGGTTGGTGAGCATCGCAAAAAGTGGATATCCGTGAAGATCTTATTTGAATATGGAAAAGGCATGAATTTTGCGAAGATAGGATTCATGGATTGGTTTTAGTGAAGACAAGAAAAATTTTTATGGTGATGCTTCGTGTTTACAATGAGATTTGTGAAAAGAAGTGTAGAAAGGAAATGCGAGGGAGCTTCGCGGTGACGGTGCGAGATAATAGATAGAACACTCCACGATTACGATGAGCTCCACGATACAAGAATTTCCAGGGTGCTTCGCAATTTTGAGAGAATTCTGGTGGAAATTTCGGAGCTTCGTGATTGGGGAAGACGTGGCTCTGACTTCGCACAAAAGGATCGAGGGTTGGTGGAATCACCTATAAATAGAGGTTGAACCCCTCGAGATAAGTAGAGAGAGTTTTCAAAGAAAATATGTAGCTCTTAGTTTGAGAAGGTAGTGTTCTTCATGAAAGAGAGGTTCTTCGTGGTGGATAATCTTGCTCCATGAAAGGAAGTGCGCTTCATGAGGTCGCGTGCTCTAAGGAGTGTGCTTCACGAAAAGGTAGGATCTTCGCGAAGGCTTATTTGAGCTTCGTGAAATTGGGAGCCTCACAAAGTAGGGTGCTTCGTGAAGTTATTTTCCAATTAATTGCTCAGTGTTCAGGGGCAAAGGCTTATTCATCAGTGGATGAACATTGAACATTAATATAGCATCTATCAATAGTTGAGGATGAATTATTTCATGAAAATGAAGAGAACTACAGGTCTATAAACTGTGAGTGGATCATCTGAAGAAGCAGTGAGCTCACTTTAGTTGAGAGAACAGTGAGTTCTCAAATTGTGAGTGGTTGTAAACCAGGAGGGACAGTGAGTCTGCTTCAAACTTGTAAACAACAGTGTGCTTATAGTGGAATTTGTACATCGGCACACTTCCAGTGTATGCTCCTTCGACGTAGCCCTGTGAGGGTGAACCAAGTAAAACTCTATGTGTCATGTGCATGCTTTAAAGTTTTCTCATACTCTGCATCAGGAAGGAGAGAGAAGAGGGTTTTGTCTAACAGCAAAACAAGATCAAAAGGGGAAGTTGTTTTAATCTTTCATACCCGGATTCACCCCCCCCCCCCCCCCATCTTAGGGTTTCTAGCTTAGTGGACCTAACATATACTAATTTTAGGTCCCATCAAGGATTATTTTTCTATTAGGTAATTCCCTTTTCTTATAGAATGACAGTGTCACATACCATTGTTCCATGAATCTCATCTTCAACCCATTCATGGGATGGTTTTTTGAATGCTACGTTGATGACCTGGTGGTAAATTCTAGAATATGTTCCAACCACCTAGATGATATTGAGGCCATCTTTAATAAACTTCAATAAAACAGCCTAAAGATGAATCCTTTGAGATGTTCTTTTGAGGTTACCTTAGGAAAATTTCTTAGCTTCATCATACTCCATTTTGGAATAAAAGTAAACCCTGAGAAGACAAAGGCTTTCTTTAAAATTTCACCACCAAGAAAAACTAAAGAGTTGAGTGGTTTATAAGAGAACATATCCTATATTTCATGCTTTATAGGAAACCTTGCAGGAAACTGTTTTCCCTTCACCAATTTGATGAAGAAAAGGCTCACATATATTGGGAGTGATTTCTTATAAGAATAGATAAAATATGATCCCTATATGATTAAGGTTCTAGTTCTTGAAGACCTAAAACATTTATCTTTGGAAGATAATGGCCCTAATATTCTATTACTAAATTATGGAAATAGTAGCTATAGTTCTGGAGTTCCTCCCCAGTCATCTTATAATGAAATCCCACTTCATGCCCAAAATATAATAGATCTCAAGAGTCCATCTTCTTAATAATTCCACAAAATCCCTCCACATGGCCAAAAAGATCAAATATAAAGGAGTCAATCACCTTTTATCATCATCCCTAAAGGTCCTCCCCATGGTATACACTGCAAGAACGATCCTTGTAGTTAGACATCAAACCATGATGGTATTACTCTCTATAATTTCATTTCACTTCATCAAGGAGGTCCTCCCCTTACCGATTTAATGATGAGAAATCCATCCTACCATGAGGAACTAGGGAAAATGATTTTATTCATGCCTTATTCCTTATTATTGGCATGTGACGTCCTTTCTCATTTGGAAGATAGCTCAAAGAGACAATAATTCTCTGAACCACCCTTGGATCACTTGCTTTCCAATATGATAGAGGACGTCCTTACCAATATTTTTGTTTCTAATAAAGCAGTAGGGAAGCATGCACTTTGTTCAGACCAGGTTAAGGATCCTCTTGAATAAGACGAAGAAGATATGTTGAATATGAGGAGATAGTTGGCCATGGACAATATACTAGTCATGTTCTTTCCCTTATCCACTCCCCAATTCATTATTATAGAAGTATTATTTTAATATTGTGTGCATTACATTTTCCTAAATGTATGGAATGCTCTTAATCACTTCAAAATGAAAGCATAACCTTATGATGAAAAAAAATCCATGTTAATGTAATAAAATGTATACACGACAAAATTGACTTGGTGGACCTCTTAGCTTCATAGAACCAGAAGCTAGGAAAATTGTAGAGATCCCTCCAATAAAAATGTATTGATGTGTTAAAAGAATTGAGTTATCTAATCATGAATTCCTCATAGAGTTTCCATATAAAAGGATGGGGAAAACATAGAGAGTTACATTTCACCATGATCCCTAATAAAAAACCACTACCAGGGGTGAAATCATGAAATGTCATAGCCTCAGTTTAGCTACAATAAATGATCCCTTTTTGTAACAGATGGTACATTTAGAAAAATACAACCCTGACTGACTTAATAAAACATCAAGTTAGAATAGTTAGATCTACGGAAAAACTCTTGTTTCAATCATCCAAGAATATTGACAAAGCATACCTCTTAAGAGAGGTTAATCGTTAAGCATATCTACTATATTTTGAAGTATTTTTCTTAGGGAAAAACATATAATTCACTAATATCATGTTTGAACATGACACTATAAAGTCAAGAAATAATCCATGATAGCAGTATTCTCATTAGTCTGAGATAAACCCAAACCCACAGGGCTGGGGGATTTTTTAACACAACCTTTAATGTGTGAAAAATAGGCTCAAAAGTTTGTGGGAACAAAATGGGATCCTCCCCAGCCCATAGGGATAGAGGAGTTTTTTACCACAATCTTCTTCTCAATGAAATTCAGTCTTCTCAAAATTTGGGTAAGCACGAAAAAATGGATCCTCTTAGTTCATCCAATACCATGAACCAGTGTCTTCACTAGGAAAATTCATGAAAAAATTGTTTGGTTATTCACTTCAAATTACCATCTTCTAAACATCTACAATAGGACTAGAAAAAAATTGTATAGTTAATCATAAAGTGTGAAAATAGAGTAATTCTCTCAAAGAGACTGATGAAATGTCTACAGTTTTTTATTCATCAGTGAACATAATTAACCCCAACATGCTGTCTCTACAGAGCATGGGGTTGATAAATAGGAGTAGGGGAGGGAAGTTTTAATTCATAATATTTTCTACACCCAAATTATTGAAGGGGGTGTGCATACCCAAAACTAGAGTCTTGATCTGAATTTGGGGGATCCCTCAACTACACCATTGATACCTTCTCAAAAAGAATCCACTAAAAAAATAACAAAGGTAAGGTTTTTCCTCACCCACCTCCCAAAGAGGTTGAACCCCTCACACTCAATGAAATATTCACTCAGTATGAGGAATAGATGTATGTTTTGAAAGACTAAACCAAGAAATTCTCTAAATAAACATCCCTATTGTATATTTTATACAAGTAGATCCAAAACACTCACTCCAAGATGATGTACCTCAGTGAAGATAGTTCATCCTAGCAGATAAAATATATCAATCTCAATATGGGAAACCAAAAACCAATATATGTGAACCCCACAGAAGAGCAATATTAGGATTTTTCTCCATTGGGAAAATGACCAGGGCTAGGTGAGACATATCCTCATGGACTAGCCCCAACGGACTACCCACCGTGCATATAAATAGAACAACCATAAATGTATCTACCTATTTCTTCCCTTGATCAAGCCCATATTCAACCATACAAACCTCAAGGGATCATTAATACTTTTTATTCATTTACATATTGATTGGAATATATAGAAGAATGGAATGCACTAGTGTAACCGGAAAGAAATCCTTACCCAGAATAGGTTATTATGACCCCTCCCATGCCAAATTTTTGGAACATTAAATTTATATTTTTTTTAATGGATTAGGTGATCTAGAACATATTTTGGTGAACTTTGTATCCCACTATTATCCCATGATGTGAAACCATACACAAAAATAAGCAGTAAAACTCATATGCATCATGAAAACACCATAAGGGCCATCATTTATATGGTAAAGCAATTTTCTAGATTGATCAATCATTGGATGGTAAGATCTTCATCAATTGTTTCTATAATAATTTAGCTCCACAGTATAGAATACAACATCCCTTGAACTCTAAAAATACAAATAGTGAGAGAATGAGAGGGTCTTAGACTTCATTACTCAATGAAAAGGGTTAACCTACTTCTTAAACCTACAACATCCCCAAGAAGACTTGTTGTCCATTTGTATACAGAATCTCCATGATGATTTGTTCATACCAATCATCCCTGAGAATTATACAGGAAGATTTTGGGATCTCACCATAGTTTCTCCAAAAATGGAAGATTCCATCTTATGAACCAAAGATAAGTCCTGAGTAATTCCATCATCTCAAGGGAAGAGAATAGGAAAAGTAGAGGTTATGGTAGTCATACTAAATCCAAACCCTACACCTTCTCTAACTCTAAATCTCAGGTCATACCATGTGGAACCTCCTCTTGAGCATCAGCAACAATGCACACCTCTCTAAGAAAAGCAAAGTGGGAGAGTAAAAAATAGTTTGAGGAACTGAAGAATAAATGTTATTCTTTAGAGATGAACAAGTCCATTACTACTTCATAGAGGATTTGAAAAACAACTTTCTCAATTTTTCAAACCCCAATATGCCCAATCAGGCTGGTCTAAAAGATATCCCAAACTATTTTCTCTTCTTTTAGACTTTGGATCACATCGTCAAAGAATTATTCACTTTTAAATACATCCCACAAAAATGGTGGACTCTAGATAAGTAATGTTGGGAAAGCCACCTGCACAAGTAGAATGTGTTTCTACCACAAATCCATAGGAAGAGGGTGAATGGAAGGACGTTACTAACAAAGGTACATATAAGTTAAGTAATTTTATAACTTTATAGAAAATAAAATGGACTCATTCCTTCCTAAAATAATAGTTGAACCAAAAAACTATGCTCATAACTACTCCAGTTGTGGAACCGTCGACTCCATCTGCACCATAATCCCCCAAAATCCATTCTTATAAGAAATTACATCGACATAAAGGTATAAAACAAATGTAAGAATATGAACCTATAACAAGACTAAATTTTTCTTTGACTCTTTAAAACATCATGACTTCAGTTATGAAAGAATTATCATCAACCCACAAAATTGTATAATAAGATTTGACCTGCCATATGAATACCTCATTAGATTATAAATTAATCATTGGGTTTGTTGATGTCATTAATTTGATGGATCACTTATATGATGATGAATATGTCCCTAAACTTGAGTTCCCTATAGCTAATTGGGGAATTAGGTGAAGATTTCATAGAATTCAAAGATACAGGGTAAGATGCGGTCACAGTAAAATATAAATACTCCATCCACGTCCTCGCTTAAACCATCTACACAGCCAAAACTCATGTTAGGGCCCTACAACATTCTCAGATGGAGTAGGAAAGTTCAACCACATATTCTAGGGATTTCTCTAACCTAATAATCCTATAATATCAACTAGATAGGGTTATATATCTAAATAAACCATGAAATATAGGTTGGCCTTTTCTACAAAACAAACCAAGGAAATGTGAGTCTTCAACTCATATTCCAAGGATTGATTTTCCTAAATAAAGTCTTTATTCTCCATAAGTGCTTGTGAATGAGCATCCTAATTTTGGTAAGTACATTAATTTATATTATAAGTATGGCATTCTAAAGAAATAATCCCTAGAACCGGATAATTTATCAATCCTGGATGCTCTAATTTTATCAAAAGACCTCCAGGAAGCAATCATAGAGGCTTTGTTTAACCCTAAATAGTTTGAAGATGAAGTCACTACTACTGAAGTATGTCCTAAAGATATAGATACTTATGAATTTTACATGATAATATCTTTCATAGAGTAGGAAAAATATTCCATTATACGATGAAATATCATGAATTTTCATATATCTTACATGATAAATGACATTGATATCTAATGAGCTTTTATTAACAATGGATCAGGGTAAACCTCATTATATTCTGAATTATTTTTTAAATGGGTCATATTGATTCCCACTTGTCTTATTATGATCTAATGTTTTTGTGTTGTGACAATATGAAATAGAATCCTATTGGAAGAATCAAGATCAAGGCCCAGTTTGGAGACCTCATATCAGCCTCATAATTTCTTATTATTCAGAAAGACACAACTTTCAATGTTCTACTAGGAATATTGTAGTTGCATCATCACACAACTATCCCCTCATCATACCACAAATTCCTCAAAAACTACATTAATTATAAAATTGCGAAGGTTTGTGGTGATAAAACCCCATTAAAATCCTATGAAACTGAGCAAATTCATACAGGATTCTACCAAATGGAAGGTAAATAACCCATAACCGATGGTGTTGCTTGGGTCACAGCCCTGGATGGTCTAGAAATAACCATATCTAATCCATTTAAGTAGATTAGTGAAGAATATATAAATCCCATCTATTATAACGAAGTTATAGTCCCAAATCCAAGTGCTTATTTGATAACATTAGTAATATTAGTCATGAAAAGTAATCTAAGAAGTGGTAAAAAGGACACTCACTCTAAAAAAATGGTTGAATATTCAATTAAAATTCCATCATTCCATCCCCTGAGCATCAAAAGATCTATATCTCATTATATGAGTGAGAAGAGGTTTTCATCAAACTAATAGAGAGTAAAGACTCTCTTTTTCTATCACTTTTCCATCCTCCAGAGATTCATGGAAACCCCATGTTATTGGTTAGGTTGGCGGAAGCTACTTCATCTTCCAAAAATGTTGAGTCCTCTCCTAACTATGATGAATTACCTTCATTACCTAATCCCTTTAAGAATAATTCAGAAGAGGGATGGGTAGAGTAATAAGAAAATGAATATTAGGATGACCAAAGGGATTCCCCTCTAGCATTCGAGGAAGGTGTCTCTACTACCATTGTTGAACTTAGAGAAATAAATATGGGAACAAAAGAGGACCCCTGACCCAATTTCATCAGTGAATCCATGTGTTCCAATGAATAAGGGTTATATAATTACATTTTGAATAAACATTGGGCCATGTTCTCCTAGAATTACATAGAGATACCCTGCCTTAATATCGAGGTGGCCACTCACCACCAAATATTTCCAGAGAACCACTAGGGCTATAAATAAGAATCCATAAGGACACACCTAACTCATGATACCAAAATATAGGTTCATGTTGAAAATATTATCAGGACAATTTCATTAATGAAGTATAATATCAAAAATTCCTAGATGATATAGTCATGGTAAAGAATAAGAATGGGAAAATCAGGGACTGCATCGACTTCAAAGATATCAACCAAAACTGTTCAAAATATGATTTCCTAGTCAAGAAAATAAAGCTACTCATAGATGAAAAAATGGGCTATCAATCCCTCTCCTTTATAGATGTATATTCAGGGTATAATAAAATCAGAATGGCCCATGAAAATTAAGAATCCAACACCTTTAGGGCCCCTTAGGGAGTATTTTTATATCAGAAAATTCCTTTTGCATGGAAGAATTTCTGTTTCACATACCAATGTTCTATGAGTTGTGTATTCAAACCCTTATTGGGAAGGTTTTTTAATTTCTATGTTGATGACCTAGTTGTTAAGTCTTGAAAATGATATTACCAACTAGATAATCTTGAGATCATATTCAACAAACTATGAAAACATAGCCTAAAGATGAACCCCTTGAAATGTGCTTTCGGGGTTAACTTACAGAAATTTATATTATTTTTCATATTCCATCATGGAATTGAAGTTGACTATAAGAAGATAAAGTCAATCCCTGATATGTTACAACCTCATAACCTCAAAGAGTTGAGAGGTTTATAGGGACACCTTTCCTATATTCATCCCTTTATAGAAAACCTCATCGAGACATGTTTTCCCTTAACCAGTTTGATGAAGAAGGGGGTCACATATTAGTGGACCAATGACTATCAGAAATCATTTGAAAACCTCAATAAATATTTCTTCATTCAACCAATGTTAATTACACCTATTGAGGGGAAACTATTCATTCTATATGTGAAATATTTAGAATGGTCCTTGGGTTCTTTCCTCGCACAAAATAATGATTATCTTAAGGAAAACTTCCTTTATTATATCATCCAAACCATGATTGAAACAAATATCCATTATTCATATATTGAGAATAGTTTTTTGGAATTAATATTCATGGTTCATAAACTAAGGCACCACTTGCATCACCATAGGTTCTTTTTGATTTCTCAAAAAAAAAATATTCTCAAACATATCCTTGGTTATACTATATTGAATGGATGTTTATAAAGAAGAAAACATAGTGGAAGATGGACTAGAAAACATGGGTTTAAGTCAAGAAATTACATAGTTAAAAGACCTCCATGCTATTTTACTTCCTTTTCATGAAAAATGTTATAATATAATCCAATATTTCAGACTCTTATAAACTCTTTATTTTATAATAATTATTCTTTGGTCATTTTGGTCCAAGGAATCATATTTGAAAAAAAACCTAATGAATATATCTTCTCTAATTAAGATGGCATGAGGGTATTAGAGACATATTTCAATAGCACAACCAGTTTCCCAATAGGGATTCTAATGGAAGACCCCAAGATAAACAAAGTTGGGTTGTCATTCATGTGCATCTCTCTGTCAAATGAAGTCTTTCCTTACTCCATATAGTTATCAAAAGGTTGTACAAATAATGAGGCAGAATATCAGACCCTTGTTGTAGAGCAAGAATATAAACTTTAAATACTATTGGACCACTTGAATGTGAAATATGAATTATAACTGGTAATTAAACAGATCAATGGGTATTATGAAAGAAGAAAAGAGGATCTAATCCCAATTGTTGACTACTTCTAGGGACTAATGGAAGAGTTTCCCTAAGATCCTACATTGAATCATGTACCATATCCATAGAATTATTATGCTAATTCATTTTCTAATTTAACCACATCATTGGAAGATCTAGACCGAGATGAAATAGTAATCATAATTGCACACCACTGAATGGTCTCTCTTTCTATTAGTGTTAGCTAGGATAAAGTCAATGAGGTTAGTTCCATCCCCAAACCAAATTGTCCTATGACTGATTCGATTATACCCATTTTGTACTACCTTAAAAATGGATTACTCTCATTAGAAAGATCCATAAAGGAGAAAATATGATGATGGGAGGCCAACTTTACTCTTTATGACGTCCCAAATCACCAAAAATTCGTCTATAAATGAGAATTTTATGGACTCCTTAGATTAATCAATGGAAAATAGATCACTAATTTCATGAAATAAGTACATAATGGATCCTATGGTTCCCACCAGTTAGGGTTTATGATTTACTATAAATTATGAATGCTTGAATATTTCTAGACTTCAATGATGTTGGATTGCACAAAATTCCTCAAGAAGTGTCATTCCAACCAAGTGAACACCAACTTCATCCATTAACCCCTATATTTTCTACACAAATAAAAATACTCTTGTCCATTTGAAATATGGGGAATGAATTTTGTATGGCCATATCCTCCATCCATGGAGAAGAAAATTAAATACATCCTCGTTGTTAAAGACTTCTTATCTAAATGGGCTAAAGAAATACCCCTCAAGTAAGTTAGGGACAAAATCATTTTATGCTTCATGAAAGCTAAAATATTACCGGATTTGGTGTTCCTCGTACAATACTGACTGAAAATAGCCCCAATTTTTATTCTGCTAAGTTTTAAAAGCTATATCAGGAGTATAATATCAAATATAACCATTGTTCAACTATCATGCAGTGACAAATGGGTAGACAAAGGCCCCCAATAATAACCTATAAAATATACACCAAAAGATGGTGGATAAGGACAAAAGGTCTTAGCCTGACAAGATATTTCATTTCCTTGTGGGCCTACCAAACTACAACCCATACCACTATATGGGAGAATCTATATTCACTTGTATATAGAATTGAATTAGTCCTACCCATTGAAGTCCAATTACCCTCACTCAACATTACCATCTTCAAATTATACCTCCATTAGTTCCTCTAAATAGAACTGTTATTTTTTTCTCTGGACTCCGATGATACCAGGGAAGAAGCTTCCAATGCTAGAGACAAAGTGGGAGGGACCTAATGCCATACACAAGGTCCACTCTGATAGAGGATATTCCTTGGTTTTTATGTATGGGGGTCTCATTACATCCCCTACTAATGAAATATTCCAAAATAAGTACTTCATGTGATAAAGACACCATTTCACCCACATTGTAAGATGATAAACTGCACGTCACCTTCGTCCTGGCCATATGATATTGAACTGCACGGTCTCCTCATATTTTTTGCACAATATTAAACAACATAACATCATAGTCCTATATTAAAGACCTTAAAATGAATAACATATGGTCCTACTCATGCAACTTAATAGTACATGATGCAATAGTCTGAGTTTTAATACTCTAAACTATATATCTTAACGTCCTATTCATAAGACGTTAAACTGTATAACGACATCCTTATTAGACATTGTAAAATTATATAACATTTAAATTTATGATTTAGTGGATAAAGATCCTTAGTGTTGGTATATCACCACACCTCTATTCAAGAACTACATATCACTTTATTATTTCCATCATATTATATATAGTGACAACCGGATCTCCAATCCTGGGTCCATCTACAATGTAAAAATTCCCCTATCTATGCATGGGTCAGACCTAGATAGGAGAACCTTTATATAAGAACTATTTTTGGATTAATTCTCTCATAAAATTGAATATGTAGTGATGCTTAGACCCTATGTCCTAGGATCATCCATGAAGCAATAAAAAATACACCCTCTCCTATAAAAAATAGTGATCTATACAAGAGACCTTAACCTAGGATCCCTCATCCAGGAGCCCATCATGGAAAATGAAATATCCTTATTCCACATAAAAACAAAACAAAATCCATCCAAAGGGACTCCACACTCCATGGATAAAATAGGTGAAAATATTTCCTTTATTTTTGGATATTTTCCTTCCATGCATCATACCCCTTATCTTGAGAAATATTGGATTTCCATAAGTTTTCCTCGTCCATTGGTTGTAGAATTTATGATTCCAAGGGCCCCTTTTTTGACTATGAATTGATATGCCCAAGTCCAACTTTTCATGATTCTCCCACAAAAAGGGTTTCTTCAACCAAAGTAACATTCATCCATGGGAGATACTTCTTCTATATCCATGAGCCTGGCTAACCTTATGCTGAAAACCCACTTTTTGAAAAAAAAAATGTGGTCATTATTTATATTTTCTTCTCATAAAATTTATATTGATGTAGGGATCCCCAATGTAACGACCCGAAATTTTAAATAAATATTGTTTCCTAATTTTATGTGTTATTTTATTTTATTTTTATACTCAACAAAAATGTTTCATTTGATAACATGAGTATAATTAAAATGAGACTATTGGGTTTTGACTGTTATTTGACCATTGGTCAATATGACCGCTGGAAACTAAATGTTTTGACTATTGTCTCTAAATATAAGAAATCTTGGTTAATTAATATAGAAATAAGATTCGATGGCCTCACCCAGTAGTCTTGGACCGATCGAAGCCCATCTAACAGAACTTGGGAAGGAGGTAGCACCACCGGGCTTTGCTCTGGACCAAACCCAAGCTGAACTTCATCGTATAAAGCTAGAACGGGATCGCCTTCGCGAGAAGTTCAAACTGATAGAAATTACTACTCGTGCGATGTTGGCCGAGCCTCCCTCGGATTCTCTCACCTTAGCACACCTTACACTTAGGTCCTATACTGGTGTGATAAGGGGCTATGTAAGGAGACCGTAACTGTCTTGTGTAATCCTTTGTTTTAAATAAAAATTTTGATTTCTTTTATGAATTTTCAAATGACCGGATAAATATAGTATGCATATTTTTGATGAATTTTAGAAAAAGGATATTTTAAAAATATTTAAGTAAACCTTAAATAATTAAAAATATGTAAGGATTTTCAAAAAATGGTCTTCTACAATTATGTTCAGTACGAAATTTAGAGTCTAATAAGATCAACTTGATTTTTGATGAATAGTAAATTATGAATAGTGATTTTATGATTAGGATTAATAATGTGTCCAAACGGATTAGTAATCTCACTTAAAGAAAGTATTAAAATAAGCTAGGCACTTTGATTAAGTAATGTGATTCAATAAAATGGGTAAATAACGGTTTCATAAATTATTATTCAAGTATTAGTTTTTTCGGATGAATAGTGTTTTTTAATTAAAATTTTAATTAAAAATATTTAGAAAATTATTTTTATAAAATGGACTTCATTTTTGAACTCAGAGCATCGATATTATGTTAAAATAATTTTTGGGGATTTTTCTGAAAAAAATAAATTTTCGATGAATAGTGTATTTAATTAAAAATTTAATTAAAAATATTTAGAAAAATATTTTTATAAAATGGATTTCATTTTTGAAATCAGAGCATTGATATTTGGTTAAGGTGAAATTTTGGGATTATTCTGAGAAAGTTGAATTTTCGATGAATAGTGAAAATATAGTTTTTAAGTTATGGGTGTTTAATGACATCATTAAATGATGTATTAAGTTTGTAATCAATATGGTCGACTTTTGAATAGTAAGATAAGGTATTAGGTGTCCCAAGTGGCCAATACCATGGGCAAATACCATGGGCAAGCCCATGGTTTTTCCAAAACCACTAATGAGGTGTCCCTTGGCCATTACTGCCTTGTCCCCTCACTTTCCCTATAAATACCAAGCTATCCTCTCATTCATTCGACTCCCCACTCTCCCCCAATGAAGTTCTGGTATCCTTACCTCTCAATGAGTCCTCCCAAGGTGCCCCCAAGCCCTCAAGGTCCAAACCTTTGAGTTTTAAGAGTTACATTTTAAGGTAAGGGATCCGACCTCTCTCTTTCTTTTCAAGAAATCTCTTTTATGTAATTTCTTTTATGCTCCATGTTCTTATGTTAAAGGATGTTCTTTTATACTCCTCTTACTTCCCTTTTCATGTTCATATAATGATATATCCCCTCTTGCTCTCATTATTTTATTTTATGAAGTTTTAAGTGGCGTCGTTAGGCTGCCGAAATTTTTGTAACGGATTCTTTCTCCCTTCTCACTTTTCAAGATCTATTATCATGTAACGTATTTCAAGTTCATTTTTATTATGTTGGGTTATGATCTCTAAATTTATCATATTTATCTCTTATGATCATATGATGAGAGACCCCATTTTATCTCTTCAATTCAGTATTTTTTAAGTTTTAATTGGCGCCGTTAGGCTGCCGAATTTTTAAGTGGTTCTTCACCCTTCTCGTTTTGAAGTTCTACTTTCATGTCAATTCTTTCAAGTTACTTTTTGTTATGTTGGGGTATGATCTCTATATCTATCATACTGGACTCTTTTTTTCATATTATGAGAGACCCCATTTTATCTCTTCAAATCATTATTTTTAAGTTTTAAGTGGCGCCGTTAGGCTGCCGAATTTTTAAGGGATTCTTTCACCCTTCTCCTTTTCAATGTTCTAATTCCATGTCAAGTCTTGAAATTCATTTTTATTATGTTGGGGTATGATCTCTAAATCTATCATACTGATCTTTTATGTTCATATGATGAGAGACCCTATTTGACATCATCAATTCATTTTTGGTTGAAGTTTATGTAACGCTATTAGGCTGCCGAATTTTCATAAGAGAAATCTTATTTTTTGTCTTCCTTTCATGTTCTACATTTCATATGGTATATTTTCAAATTTCATTACCATGTTCTTAAATCCCTTATATTATGTCCCTCTACTATTTTATGGGTCATTTATGATTGTTTGACCCATGTCCCCTCTCTTTTCAACGATTTCTAAAACCCTGTAACGTAGCCGTTGTGCTGCAGAATTTTCGTCTCAAAATGTCTCTCTCTTTTTCTCAAAATTACATCATGTTATTAAGTGAATACTCAATTATCTTATTTCTACAGGTTTATTCACATATATACAAAAATTTTCTATTTTAAATTATGGTATTTACATACATAAAACCCACTCTCCCCTTCTGTGGGTTTAAAGTGACGTAAAGATCATGTCTTTAACGCATTTTTTAAAACGTTATGATTATGAAATGAAACCCATTTATTTTATGCTATATGGGTTATTTATGAAATGTTTGATGATGATATATGTGTCTCACATGATAATAAATGCAAATTTAAGGGTGCGCCATGATAGCGCTCCAATGCATTGGGTAAAGACTTAATCTCTAGAGATGACCATTTTAACGACGCCTTGGTGAATAACCATGGTAATTTTTAACGACACCTTGGGGATGGACCTTGGTGAAACAAAACGATTGTCAATATTAAATGTTGTAGCCACATCTTCAAGATATGAAAAATGTTATTTTTATTATGATGTATCTCATGATTTCTTTCTCATGCCTTAAAGTTCTTTTCATGTCCTTATTGAAGTATCTCAAGTTCACATGTAAAATGTTTCTCTTGTTTCCCTTACTGGGCCCTCTGCTCACCCTTTCTTTTGATGTATATCCCCAGGTTATGAGATGCAGTAATGAACCTAGGATGAACTAAAGGAGAATCCTTTCAAGTGTTTAATAAGAATGTTTTATGTTTTTTTATGTATTATGTTCCTTGTTTCCAAGACACTAAACCTTAACGATACTCAGTTCCGTGTAATGAAATGAAAGTTATGTTATAAAAATACGGGATGCTATAGTTGGTATCAAAGGATGGTTTAGTTATTTGTGGAAATTAAGATATGAAAACTCTAGGAAGAACCCTATAGAAAAGTTTAAATATAGAAAATATTCCTGGTATTTTGGTGAGTATTGAGTAAGGGGTTGCCAAGAAAATACATCCCTATCTGGATACGAGCAGGTAGAGGTGGCTCTGGCACAGATGTACATAGGGGTAAAACCCAAAAACACCGCTTTGAGCTAGACTCGAATGGGAACTGGTACACGACAACGGGCCTTGCTGCACTCTTGGTTACGACACTCCCGGGGGATATGCTTTGGTAAATTCATAAGCTTGGTATGAACCATTGTTAAAGGAACAAAGATAAAATAAAATAAATATTAACATAAGAATATATGATCATAGATAACCTATATGGGAACCTAGGGGATCACAAGTTAGGGTATACTTTTCTTCTACAAGTTATCCTTATATGCTTTAAGTTCCTTTTCATGATTATTGGTTAAGTATTTAAGCCTCTAATAATACTTTCTCTTCTTAGTTAATGGTGGGAAATGGAATAACGTGTCCCAACAACCAATGTGATAGGAAATGAGACGATTTCCGTATTAATATGACAGAGATGATTAGGGGATTAAAAGATTATTATTATTTTGAAGACGTTCACTATTTTGGGGACCCTATATGATCGAGGTAAATAGATTGCTATAGTATTTTCATTGAGGAGTAAGTTTGACTTATATTTTGGAGAATTGATGAATTTAAGGTGGACTTATAGTAATTTAGGTTACTTATGAGAATTATTAACCTATCTTGGGTAAAGTATGTTTAGGTTAGCTACTTTTGTTATAAGATGTTAGGAGTGGTTGATGTTGTCTGGAGATGAACAATGAAGTTGTTTTGGAAGACTATGTCATCAAATCCTTCTTGTATTTGGGTTTCAATCTTAGTTTGGTTTATTTTGAGGAATTTTAAGGACCGTTATTTATGTAATGGTCTATGATGATCTTTGGGTAGTACCATGGAACTTTGAAGATTTAAAATTAGTTTCCATTCCTATGGGATTATTTCTTTTTGAAGATTTGTTTTACCTTAACCTTTCTATTTTTGGGATAATGTTTTAAGATAGAAGAAATAGATAGTTAATTTTTTGTAGATTATGTGATTCTCTAGAATATGATTCTTGTGCTTTTATGAGACCAAGTGTTTTTGAATTCTCATCATTTGGAGAAAAGATTAGTGTTGGTAGGGATTTATTAAAGGATGAAACTCTACTTGAAGGTAGGTATATTTTCTTATGTTTTTGTTCTATGTAGTAAATGAATTCCTCAAAATTATGAAAAGAAACGTAAAACAAAAATGTTGTTGGTTTACATTTCCTACTAGGTAATCAAAGACCGTTTACACACATCATATGTTTGGGATTTTCTTATGGTTAAATTTCTCCTAATCATGTTCTCTATCACTCTCCCTCAGAACTTGACCCTTTGTTTTCTCCTCCATGTCCATGTTTTCCTACATGGAATCCTAGTGTGGGTTAACTTGGGTGACCTTTGTACTTCCATTTCTTTCTTTTAAAGTAATAGTTTTACTGACTCCTTTTCCGATGTGGGACTTTTAATGAAATTTCAAAACCCAATTTTATAAATTGCGAGGATTCAATTTCTTAAGGGGGGAAGATTGTAACGACCTGAAATTTTAAATAAATATTGTTTCCTAATTTTATGTGTTATTTTATTTTATTTTTATACTCAACAAAAATGTTTCATTTGATAACATGAGTATAATTAAAATGAGATTGTTGGGTTTTGACTATTATTTGACCATTGGTCAATATGACCACTGGAAACTAAACGTTTTGACTATTGTCTCTAAATACAAGAAATCTTGGTTAATTAATATAGAAAGAAGATTTGATGGTCTCACCCAGTAGTCTTGGACCGATTGAATCCCATCTAACAGAACTTGGGAAGGAGGTAGCACCACTGGGCTTTGCTCTGGACCAAACCCAAGCTGAACTTCATCGTATAAAGCTAGAACGGGATCGCCTTCGTGAGAAGTTCAAACTGATAGAAATTACTACTCGTGTGATGTTGGCCGAGCCTCCCTCGGATTCTCTCACCTTAGCACACCTTACACTTAGGTCCTATTCTGGTGTGATAAGGGGATATGTAAGGAGACCGTAACTGTCTTGTGTAATCCTTTGTTTTAAATAAAAAATTCAATTTCTTTTATTAATTTTCAAATGACCGGATAAATATAGTTTGAATATTTTTGATGAATTTTAGAAAAAGGATATTTTAAAAATGTTTATGTAAACCTTAAATAATTAAAAATGTGTAATGATTTTCAAAAAATGGTCTTCTACAATTATGTTCAGTACGAAATTTAGAGTCTAATAAGATCAACTTTATTTTTGATGAATAGTAAATTATTAATAGTGATTTTATGATTAGGATTAATAATGTGTCCAAACGGATTAGTAATCTCACTTAAAGAAAGTATTAAAATAAGCTAGGCACTTTGATTAAGTAATGTGATTCAATAAAATGGTTAAATAACGGTTTTATAAATTATTATTCAAGTATTAGTTTTTTCGGATGAATAGTGTTTTTTAAATTAAAATTTTAATTAAAAATATTTAGAAAATTATTTTTATAAAATGGACTTCATTTTTGAACTCAGAGCATTGATATTATGTTAAGGTAATTTTTGGGGATTTTACTGAAAAAAATAAATTTTCGATGAATAATGTATTTAATTAATAATTTAATTAAAAATATTTAGAAAATTATTTTTATAAAATGGATTTCATTTTTGAAATCAGAGCATTGATATTTGGTTAATGTGAAATTTTGGGATTATTCTGAGAAAGTTGAATTTTCGATGAATAGTGAAAATACAGTTTTTAAGTTACGGGTGTTTAATGACATCATTAAATGATGTATTAAGTATGTAATAAATATGGTCGACTTATGAATAGTAAGATAAGGTATGAGGTGTCCCGAGTGGCCAATACCATGGGCAAATACCATGGGAAAGCCCATGGTTTTGCCAAAACCACTAATGAGGTGTCCCTTGGCCATTAATGCCTTGTCCCCTCACTTTCCCTATAAATACCAAGCTATCCTCTCATACATTCGACTCCCCACTCTCCCCCAACGAAGTTCTGGTCTCCTTACCTCCCAAGGAGTCCTCCCAAGGTTCCCCCAAGCCCTCAAGGTCTAAACCTTTGAGTTTTAAGAGTTACGTTTTTAGGTAAGGGATCCGACCTCTCTCTTTCTTTTCAAGAAATCTCTTTTATGTAATTTCTTTTATGCTCCATGTTCTTATGTTAAAGGATGTTCTTTTATACTCCTCTTACTTCCCTTTTCATTTTCATATAATGAGATATCCCCTCTTGCTTTCATTAGTTCATTTTGTGAAGTTTTAAGTGGCGCCGTTAGGCTGCCGAAATTTTTGTAACGGATTCTTTCTCCCTTATCACTTTTCAAGATCTATTATCATGTAACGTATTTCAAGTCCATTTTTATTATGTTGGGGTATGATCTATAAATTTATCATATTTATCTCTTATGATCATATGATGAGATACCCCATTTGATCTCTTCAATTCAGTATTTTGAAGTTTTAAGTGGCGCCGTTAGGCTGCCGAATTTTTAAGTGGTTCTTCACCCTTCTCGTTTTGAAGTTCTACTTTCATGTCAATTCTTTCAAGTTCCTTTTTGTTATGTTGGGTTATGATATCTATATATATAATACTAGACTCTTATGTTCATATGATGAGAGACCCCACTTGATCTCTTCAAATCAGTATTTTGAAGTTTTAAGTGGCGCCCTTAGGTTGCCGAATTTTTAAGGGATTCTTTCACCCTTCTCCTTTTCAATGTTCTAATTCCATGTCAAGTCTTGAAATTCATTTTTATTATGTTGAGGTATGATATATATATCTATCATACTGATATTTTATGTTCATATGATGAGATACCCTATTTGACATCATCAATTCATTTTTGGTTGAAGTTTATGTAACGCTATTAGGCTGCCGAATTTTCATAAGAGAAATCTTATTTTTTGTCTTCCTTTCATTTTCTTCATTTCATATGGTATATTTTCAAATTACATTACCATGTTCTTAAATCCCTTATATTATGTCCCTCTAATATTTTATGGGTCATTTATGATTGTTTGACCCATGTCCCCTCTCTTTTCAACGGTTTCTAAAACCCTGTAACGTAGCCATTGTGCTGCAGAATTTTCGTCTCAAAATGTCTCTCTCTTTTTCTCAAAATTACATCATGTTATTAAGTGTATACTCAATGATCTTATTTCTACAGGTTTATTCACATATATACAAAAATTTTCTATTTTAAATTCTGTGATTTACATTCATAAAACTCGCTCTCCCCTTCCGTGGGTTTAAAGTGACGTAAAGATCATGTCTTTAACGCAGTTTTTAAAACGTTATGATTATGAAATGAAACCCATTTATTTTATTCTATATGGGTTATTTATGAAATTTTTGATGATGATATATGTGGCTCACATGATAATAAAGGCAAATTTAAGGGTGCGCCCTGATAGCGCTCCAATGCATTGGGTAAAGACTTAATCTCTAGAGATGACCATTTTAACGACGCCTTGGTGAATAACCTTGGTAATTTTTAACGACACCTTGGGGATGGAACTTGGTGAAACGAAACGATTGTCAATATTAAATGTTGAAGACACATCTTCAAGTTATGAAAAATGTTATTTTTATTATGATGTATCTCATGATTTCTTTCTCATGCCTTAAAGTTCTTTTCATGTCCTTATTGAAGTATCTCAAGTTCACATGTAAAATGTTTCTCTTGTTTCCCTTACTGGGCCCTCTTCTCACCCTTGCTTTTGATGTATTTCCCCAGGTTATGAGATGCAGTAATAAACCTAGGATGAACTAAAGGAGAATCCTTTCAAGTGTTTAAGAAGAATGTTTTATGTTTTTTTATGTATTATGTTCCTTGTTTCCAAGAAACTAAACCTTAACGATCCTCAGTTCCGTGTAATGAAATGAAAGTTATGTTATAAAAAGACGGGATGCTATACCCAAGACAATATTTTACAATTTCCTTCTTCACATTTTAAGTATGTAAGGACATCCTTGACTCGGTAAGCCTTAAATCACTCATAGTTTCCATACAATTTGTTCCTATATGTATGAATTAAAACTACAAGATTTCATTTCATCCTAGTCACACAATATTAAACTATACAACATTGTCTGCAACAAATGATGTTAAAAATTAGTCTTTCCCTATGTTTCAAGTATAGGATGACCTGAGAAACTAGATAGGGAATCCTTGTATAACAAATACAATATTTCACTCATTATATTATTTCTGAATGCCTAGACAGTATTTGGAAGGCCTCATACCTTCTTTTCCACATCAGGAAACTTTCATCATTATGGTATGACATTAAACTACATGGATGATGTCCTCACCACATGAAATTAAACTACTTGATTTTCAAGAACTGTGCATTGATTTATTCTCATTCTCATGAGATAAGTTGTAATGTCTCGATCCAAAATCCTAGTCAATCCATCACAAAATCAAAATTCCCATGTCCCTTATTTCAATCACCATTGTGTGGTATATTAAACCTTTGTCACTCTTTTTTTATAACATCGAGCATAGGTCATGTGGTTTTAGGAGTTTTGGTAAAGGATTCCCTATATGATCAAGGAATATTAGTTTACATTAGGGTTACTATGGTCCAAGTCACAAGACCTTAAAAGCCACACCAGATGTCATTACCACATGACATTAAACTACATATTTGACGTATCTTATATAACATAAATTCAAGAAATAATTGTGTCTCGATTATCAATTTTATGAGATGCATAGTTATTCCAAGATCCTATATCCTATTAGAGCTAAAAAATTGGAAATTCCCCCACTCACATATGTACAAGAGAGATTTTCATAAGAAGATCCAATATGGGTTTACACCCAGTTTCTGAGCCTCTATTTAATAAAATTCCCATTATTGACACAATAATTCAATCATTGTGGGAAATCTCACTAATGACAATGTTTTTCTTGATTCTATCTTTGATGGGATATATAGTGATGCCCAGATCCTATGTATTGGGCTCATCCACAATATAAAAAACTCATTTCTTGTGTATGGATCAAACCTTCATATGGAAACGTTTCTCCCTATTGTCGATAATTTTTATATTAAATTATCTTCCCATATTAATGAACATTCCTTCCATAATTCAAACTCTGTTTTTGGAAGAAATAAATCTTCATAATCTTTCTCCGACCATCGGTAATAGAATTTTATATTTATAAATACACCTTTATCTCACTATGCAGTAATATAACCTAGTTGGATTTTCATAAGTTTCCCACAAAAAGTACATAGAATCTAAAGGATTTTTTTCCCTACTATGTATTAATCCACCTCATTCAGCTTTTCATAAGTCTCCCACAAAAAGTTCCTGTCAATTAGAGGCAAAATCATCCTCAAGAGATACTTCTTCTATCTCTGTAAGCACAAACAATGTTTTTTCTCCCATCAATGGTGAACCTTAGATAAATATAGATGTATTTGATAGTGAAGAACCTTGGATACATATAGATGATTATAAATTTCAAACATGCTAATAATTTATTTTAAATCCAATGGCAAACCATGTTGTCCTTCAGATGTAATAAAGTATTTGTGAATATTTCTTATATCTTCAAGAGAGTCCCATAGTAATAAATAATCCCCCCAAGAGTTTTATCATCCTATCCTCCCATACAATCAATCAATGTGAGTCCCTAAAAATTATTGTATATATTCTCTATGACCACCTACCTTTGGAAAGCATGTTTGTAAAATATCATGAAAAATGGAACTATTGGGTGTTTTCGGCTCCTTGAACAAAACTTGCTCGAATCCATTCAAAAATATTTATCCCAACTTGAATGATTTTGAAACCATTAAAACCCCCATAATCAAACTATAGAGTATAATAAAAAGAGTGTTGCATCACATTTTTAATTGGAAACAAAAAATGGTGAACCTGGTGTGAATGATTACACAATCATTCAAACCCCCACAATCAACCTGTCCATTATAAGACAAATAGCATCACGCCACATTTTTTATTAGAAATATTTTTTAAATCCTAAACACTAGATATTTTAGTCTAAATTGTGTAATCATAAAATTATCAATGAAAGATATGCATATCTCAACAAGTTAAAAACTCTCAAAGTGAATCTTAGGTAAAAGTTGATTTTACACTTGTTGAAATGTACTTTACACGATCTAGGAAAAATTGAGATTTATAGATAGAAAAGTAACAAAACTTATTAGAAAGAATAACCATAAGGGGTATGCTATGAAAATTTTGATATTATTCCTCCTAATATTCCTCAATATGAAGATTATGAAAATTTTAAGGCAATATAAAAACACTCAAAGATTATGGGGTCCATGATATAACCTCAATAGATGTCAAGTAGTACTCACTAGGCCCTTTATTATAGGTATAATTTTGAGCATTAAACATTAACTAATCCTTGGAACAATATTCTAGTGAATCCATATAAAATGCATAAACATATAACTCTATGGTTCATAAACCCCCTTGAACATCCAACCCCTCCTCCCAATTTTTCCTTTTATGATTACATTCATATTAAATAAAATTATTCACTCAAATAGACCAAATATAGTGTTACATTGATGGTATTTATTCCTACAATCATTTTTTATCCATTCCCAATAAGAGATAATGATGGTATATGTTCCTATATCTACCCATGAGCCATGCCTAGGAAGAAATTCATCTGAATAAAACAATTGGTAGTCATGATTGGATTATTTATTTTGAATTTAGTGTTATTAAGGGATAATTTTATCCCATTATTACTAATCATTTATTTGTAATTAATTGTGAAAAGATAGTCAGATCCGAACAAGAAATCAAAAAATGGAAAATGACATCACACAAAATCAATTATCATTCATTCCAACAAAAAAAATAGTGATAGGAGTTTCTATAGGTTAGATCCTCTCTTCATGACCATATAGTATTTCAAATATCCCACCACTAAGGCTCGGAGTAGTTATATGGACTGTTACACCTCTTATATGATATGGTGGAATTTGGCCAATCTAACAAGCTTGATCTCTTAGTCAGGAACAATTATTTCTACCTTGATGGACACATTTTTTATTAACATGGTCATCTTAGAGGAGTTTCAATTGCCCTATAATCTCACTTTGGTTGCATCTAACTCCCATTTAAGGTGGATTATATAAGTTTCCTCATTTTTAATGAGGCATTGCGGCTCTAAATCCATGGCCATGTAATGGGATTTGTGTTTAAGAACTGATACTCATAGTTTGATCTAGTGTGTAGCCAGATCCACTTATTTGAGGCACCATTGGGCTTCTCCTCCTCACTCTCAGACCTAGATAATAACTTCCATGGTTTCATTTTTGTTCTAATAGTTAAAGACTCTACTTCCTATAAACATAATGTAGTGTTAATGTTAAGGCAGCTTCATGGTCAGCTTATCCATGGGAGTATCAAAAATAATTTTCCATGTGTTATTCCAAGAACACTGATACATATTCTAGTACAATTCATGGGTCTCCTAGTCTGGTTAAGAGTTACCCTAAAAAATATAGTATAGTCCGAGACAAATTCACATAAAGAGGGTACTGATGTGTTTCTTTCTGAATCCTTCACTCTCTGATGTATTGGTAGTATTATGAGAGATATGATAAATAATCATTATATGTAGGATTCTATTTTGAGTTTGAATAATTAGAATAATAACTTTTTTCACTTAACATAATATATTCCATAAAAAGAGCCACCCCAATTGGATAAACCACCTAATTGTCACCTAAAACAAGTATTTTCTCATCGATAATAATGAAAGCATCAATTATCTTTATGGTATCATATGTTAGTACCAAGGATAAATTCTCATACTATAAAATATCATAGACTGAGGTGACCCAATAATTTCATACATAAATATTAAATCCTTTTAGATGTGTATTCAATACATATAACAAAATTAGACACATAAGAACTATAATGGTTTAGTGTACTTAGAGACTATATACAGAAACATCTTATTTATGTACAATCATCATCATATCCAATATCATTCATTGCATTTGGAACCGTTACAGACGCATCATACTTAGTATCAATATTCATAACATAGGGAACATTAAACACATAATATTTGGTGAGATCATATTCATAGTAAGGGTTAACATAGAAGGTATCAATCAAAGCTCATATGTTAGTCATGAGAATAAGTGTATGACGACATGGTATTATCATTAGAAAATCATACCTATCAATTGATATATCATGATCATGAGTCATGAAATAAAACATTATTATATCACAATATTGGGGAATCATAAAAAATCAATCATGATCCATGAGATAAAATCCTAAGAATAAAAAAATTCAAAAGAGTGTAGCACCATCATAGGAACAGAAACCATATCTTCTGTTAAGGTTAGCTACTGAAAACATCATATCATAGTGGGTCAATAATTAAAACATGTTTCCCACAACATATAAGATCAATATTCACCACTTATTTACTATATCATAATTTATTAGGAATCCCTACCTATTTCTCATAGTTTATCAAGCACATCAACTTGTTTCCCTTAATTTTATCATGACATATAAGGTTTTACCCAATGATTTGGAGGTCAATAATGGACCTGCTCATTACTTGATGAAAACCATTCATATGTGTTCCAAAAAATCATAAAACATTCAATATGTCAATATATCATAACCCATGTAAATTAAATGGGTTTCATAAAGATGTCATCAAAAATTTATTAACACAAGGAAAAAGAAATGAGTTTTATAAAATAATCATCATAACTTATTTAACCAGTGGGAAAGAAACGAGTTTCATAGAATCATTTTTAATATAAGAAATATTAAAAAATAAAGTGTATGGTATTATATGATCATAAATCAAATGATTAATAACAATCCTTAAATTAAAAATTCCTTTAAAAGATTATTCAAACGTTTCTTTGAAATTATGAAAATGTATACTTTTCCTTTATTAAAATTTTAACTAAAAATTACTAGAATATTAATAAAATCATTTTCGCTAAAAAAACCATGGAAACTTATAAATTTATATTACAATTTAAATAATGGTAATAATGGTGTGAAAATTAATTCATACATTAATTCATAACATTCTTTTCACACATTTATAAAAAGTCAAAAACAACTTGTTCAGGAAATAGATCTTTAAAAGGATTCCTTTTTAAACCTTTTTAAATTGATTAAAAGGTAGTATAATTAATTTTTAAAAAAAATCAGGTATAGGTAATAACTTTCATAAAATAATTTTTAATATTATAAACATTTAAGATATAGTTTGGTTACCAAAGAGGAAATAAGTTTTTATTTTCTTTAAAACATTTTCTCATTCATTTGAAGTACCAAAGAGTGAAAAATTGTAATAATAATTTAATCTTATAGGAATAAATATAGGATAAGAAAATTTTTATGGTTTAAAGTATACCATATATAAAATTTTCCTCAATGGAATTTAGCATAGACAATCCCAAAACAGAAATGAGATTATAACATAAATTCTTACATCAAGTCACATCTTGCTTCATATGTGTTTGAACCTCATGTATAATAAATATATATTTTTTTATAAATATATTATAAAACCATACTATTATACATAACACAATATAATATTTAATTAATATATTTTATCACCCTTTTATTATTAATTTTTTATTAAAATAGAAAATTTAGGCAATAACTGCTTCATTTTTTAGGAATGTTTTGGTTTTATAGTCTCAATCCTTATAATTGGATCATGGTTCCATTATCTATTGAATTTTAATTATTTAATGAGTATTATATGTAATAATTATATAAAATTTTATAATTATTAATATAAATTGGTGATGAAAAATGGATTTCATCACTTCATGGAGATCATAGTCCATACGTACGAATGAGAGATGTTTCCACTTTTTGATAGATGAAATGAAAGAAAATTAATTAATAATTCATCATTAAATAACTATAATAATATCATTAATTTCACCTATAGTTATTAAATCCATCATTATAAAAATAAATTTGAAGTGGTGATGAAAAATGAAAAGAATCGCTTTGTGGAGGTGGTAGTACACATGTACAAATGACTGATGTTTTCTTTTACCAAAAGATGGAAAGTAGATGGATAATTATTATTACATGTTCATAATAAAATTTAAATATATTTAAGATAATATATTAATTATTTTATAAAGGATACCATAGATTAATATGTTATAACATCCCATGTTTTGGCTGGGTTGAATTTTCTAACATAATGTTGAACCCTTAGTTTGGTACACTGGCCAAATCTTAAACTAAGACTCAGAATGTAAATACAAGAATTGAATCCCATAAAAGTGGTATTTTAAGATGGGTTTTAAGGAATGAGAGGTTCCTTGTATTATTAGTTTCCTTTCATGAGTATCAGGCATCAAAATCCCAGATTTTGGAAAGGTAAAGGGTGGCACATGGTTAGCACATGGTTTAGTGATAATCATGCATCCCAAATAGTTATGCCTTATAGGGGTTACAAGTGATTATTTAAACCATCTAACGAATGTCACAGAGTCATTTATGAGATTTTTAATAAATTTTAGAGGTGACTGCATGGCTTTCACATGGTTTGTCTAGCTGTGCACCTAGCCTATGCAGGGTGTGGATCTTGGACAGTATGAGATGCATGGTTGGCTCATGTTTATCTAAAATATACTTCCTAACCATGTACCTCATTAAAGTGGGGATAAATTTCCATTTTTAACATACCTCATTTAATTTTGTTTCCTTCTTAATTTCTAATTTCTGGGCCCAGATATAGCTCAAGCCCCCCTTTGGCTTCCTCTTTAGGATTCCATGGATCTCCCTAATTCTTGGTCTGAATTGAACTATATCTGGTGCATTGGAATCGCATCTGTAAGTTCTCAAATCCACTTCCTTCCTTTATTCATTTATCTCAAAATATGAAATTCTAAATAAATTAGAGGTCTTTTTCACTATTTTCAGGGTGTTTTTATATTATTCATATTTCTATATTCACATATAAAATAAAATCCTAATAATAGATGTTTAGATATTCCTAAGAATGATTTAGGTGGTCTACATGTCTTTCCATCAAAGGTTCATTGTTTATAAAATATGTTTTTATTCTGCATGCCATACTTTTTGATCATCACTCCCAATTTTTGAAACACCTTAAATTAAATTCCTACACCTTACACTTGATGTTATATAGACCCCCTTGACATGTTTGGAGGTTTTAACCTCAAATTCTTTTCACCCCTTTAGTTGTTCCCTAATATTTTCCAAGTTATCCATTGGTTTTAAAAACCCGAATACTTCATAGGTATATTTTTTTTGAATCCTAATAAGTAGAAACTGTTCAAATGTTAGAATACCAATTATTTATTTATGATAATAAGGCTTGTATACTCACAAATCCTTTTGTCACTTTTGAATGAGATGATTAATGAAATGTTTTATTTTATAAATTCATGGATACTTTCTCTCATATGGTTAGTGGAAACTCAAATTGAATTAAATGAATTGTTAAATGGTTGAATACCACTACATGACCTTTTTATAATTTATAAATGAAATTATAAATGAAATAAATGAAATAAATGAAATAGAATTGTGAATTGGAATGGATGTTTTCCATGACCTATAATTATTTGTAAATGTATGGTGCATTATTATTTTGGACAACTTTCTTGTTAAAGGAGTTGTTAGACAAGACCCAGCCTTGGATTCTTGAGGGAATAGTTTGAGAACTCATAGGAATCCTAATTAGACACTAAAATAGTAAAATATTCATTGATTATATCTTACTATTGATGTGTTTCAATGTCTCTAATCATTGGTTTTAGTGAATTTCATAAATTGAACTTCATTTTATATCATTGTGTAATTTATGATTAAAATATCAATTTGGGATCAATTGATCATCAGATTTTGTAATTAATTATTTTCATTATTTGAGTATGATATTTTGATACATTTTTATCACTTTTATTGGAACATTTTATATTTTACGCTTACTGGATTAAGCATAAGGGAAGATGGACATTTTTTCCATATATGTAAAAAAATATAGACAAAGCATAATGGGCCATAGGCCAATCAAGTAAAAGTGTAGCCCACAAATCAATCCCAATAAAGAAAAAAACTTGATTTTGGAAATAAAAAATTATAGAGGTAATTTAATTCAACTATTTATAGATCTAATTCTGAATTTTTTAAGGATGTCAAATGATGCTAAGTTTACATTTAATTTGGGGGCCATATTTGAAGCCCCATAAATTCATCACACCAGTTTCATCATAAATTCCAAATAGATGATCCAATTGGTATGAAATTTTTTAATATATTAGATTAAAATTGGAATAATATATTTATAATCTATGAACTTTCAATTTTTAGCCTTTTTTTGTCAAATTATCCCGTCCAAAATAGATATGAATCAAGTTGAGTTTTCTGGTCAAAGATGAAAACTCCAGTTTCCCTTTATTTTCTCACTCAAATTTGACTCTCATAATTAATGGGGAATGAATTTATTGATGTGGTATATACCCTAGGATTCTAATTTTTCTATTTGAGGAGTTTTTGGTGAAGGTATTTAGAATCCAAGGTTTTCTTTCAATTGTATTGTTATGCTTTCATTTTATAATCATGTGTTCATTTTATCTTATGTAAGATCTTCATTCACCTTAGTTTCATAATAAAATTTATTCTTATTGTATTGTTCTATAATTATTCATATCACGTAGATATTGTTTCCTTGGGAATTGGATCCATTCACATCATAGTTTTTGAAATTCTTCACACAATGATGGAGTGATTGTTATTTCACTATTTTTTATTCTTCAATTCATCCCTCATGAGTCCACTACCAATTTACCTTAATAAAATATCATAAATGGATGGATAAAACTATAATTTATTAATCCAAGGGAGTATCAAGGGTTTTCATTTTATTTTATTTATCATTTTAATAATTCTTAATCAATTTATTTGTTGAGATTTTCATTCAATAATTTTCCTTCTTCCTATTCCTAATTGAATGTTATCCCCACACATTTCATGTTCTAATAAGATCATTTACCTTATAGTTCTTATGAAAATTATCCTCCAAGTGTATAGGTGATTTTTATGGGTATTTTAAGGTGTTAAAATAATAACTGATGAGGTTATATTGATTATATTGAATTAATTCTTCTTGATTTAATGAAATTTAAATAATTTAAAAAGTAATTCATCGAATACACTCCAAGTGATAACAAGTAGAAACTTATTATTTTTAAATTGAATTAACTTAATTATCTCAAACTAATTAATAATACATTAAATTTTAACCAAATTTGGAAAATTAATATCCAAATAAACCCCATAGAATGTATGTTTTATTAGGAATCTTATTAGGTCTATGAGGATTTGATAACCCAAGATGTTCTACAAGCGACCACTTAAACCATAAATCTTGGGTAAATTTGGGAATAAAAAACTTTTAGTGTCATTTATTTGGACCCAAATAATACATTTAATAAAATCATTCTATTATCATCCTTTCCATTATCTCACCTCAATTTCTCTTATCTTTTCCCCTTTCTATCAGTGCATGTCCACCTACACTCGTCACTACTCAAATCATCTAATATGGTTGAAAAACATGAGGGGTGAGGAGTCTAGTGAATCTTGGGGATTCCTTCAATTAAATCCTAGTATTCCTAAAATCTGGGAATATAAAATTTATTTCCATAAAATAGAAAATATTATACAAAACCAAATCATAAACCAATGATAGAACCCAAATTGAAACCAAAATGAGTAAGCCCCTAACTTGGGAATTATACCATATTAGGCCATAAATGACTAACTCACACCTAATTAGACCAATTCACCCTCATTCATTAAGAATTATAACATAGGTTATTCCCAATGTGTATTCAAACACCATGTCCTAAAGCACCTTTAAATAATATCATCAATTGTTTTTTGAATACAGGGAAGAAATATTCTAAAAAACATAGGAAATGTTGAAAGAAACATAAAACATGGCACCATACCATGTTTTCCTAATCCTAGAATAAGTGATAATTTTATAATAAGGTTTAGTTCCAAGTAACAAACATTTTATTGACATGATTTTCAATGGAACATTAAAAAATAAATACCCAAATTATGCTTATGAGTATTTGGAAAATATTTTATAACATAAGTAGACACGGGGAAAACATTTCTGCATGAAACCTCCAAAATATGGTGGAATTCATAATCTTGGATAAGAAAAAATTATTGTACTCACTAGGAAGGTTGAGGAGATCGATCTTAGGAAGTTCCAAAAAACCCAAACCATTGAGTCTATTTTCACAATTTGTGACAAACATGACCATAATTCTGACAACTAGCCAACAATTCCTTCTATCAAGGAGGTTATTTTTAGAGGACCACCAATAGAGGATAATTCATTTAACAAAAAAGTCTATAATATCAAAACACTTTCAATACAAGGTATATTGACCATCCAATCTTCTGTTGGAATGAAAATCAACAACCAACACAACTGCAATGTCTCAACCCCTACTCTAAAAAAAATTTCAAACACATAACCAGTTTAAATCACAACAAATCTATTACCAACATCCACCAGACAAATTCCAACAACGTATCCAGCAACCTAATCAACATTCCATCCAATAGACAAACTATCTTATAGGGGTAAACCAACTAGAACAAACCCCTACCCAATTGGTCCCTCAACCAATATTTGATCAATTGTATAAGAAAATGAAAAAATTTAAGTCATAAGACTCATAAAATAAACATGAAATAAAAACAATAAAAATTGTAAAGGAACCCATGCCTACTCAAGTTTCTCCTCCCCCAACCTTGAGTGGGGAATCTAGCTACACACAATCCTATCATGAAAAACTCAATGAGATGAATATTTTAAGGAGTTGGAAAATAATAAAAAAATATGAACCAACCATTCCCAATGTATCCTATGACTCAATATATCATGAAAATGGTGATTAAAAACAAATTTAAACTAAAAATACTACTTATAGTGTTGAAGAACCATCACCTCGCAAAAAAATCCTTCATCCTACTCCATTACCTCAATAGGTGAGAGGAAAATACAAACTCTAATTGAATGAAACATTGAGTGAAATAGTCTCACATGTTAACATAAACATACCCCCTCTTGATTCAATACCAACCATACCTTCATACTCCAAGTACTTTAAGGAATTGGGTGCATTCAAAAGGAATTTTTCATAAAAAAACCATGTCCTTTTGGTAGCTAATGTGAGTACCACCATCCAAGGGAACCATTCCCCCTATGTTATGGGACATAGTTTGTCCTTAAATCAATGTTAAACTTGTAGAGAGAGAAAATTATCAAGGAATTATGGGATCTAGAAGATAATGTGAACCTTAGTCCATATTCATTTTATTGTCGTTTTAGTATCAAAGATCTCTGACCCACTCCTATAACTCTTTAACTCACTGAGAATAGTGTTGGTATTTCAAAGGTTATCTTGAAGAATGTTTTAGTTAATGTTGAAATTTTCATTTACCCTGATAACTTTATTTTCTTTTAAAATCACCCAATCTTAGGTCCAAGGGAGAAAACCCCCATCATCCTTGGTCATCCCTTATTACCAATAATCCACTCATACAGTCATGTTATGAATGGTAACATGAAAATAAACTTTGAAAAAATGATCCTTGATCTCAACATCTATAACCCGAGATCCCATGTTAGTGGTGATGAGGATGTTCATGAGGTGAATTTGATATGTACCATTAAAAATGAACCTAAAAAAGATCAAGGAATTGATGTTGGATTTCTAAGTAAAGAGAAATTAAATTTCTTTTAATTCACATGAGAAAACCTTGTTTTGAGGTCTTGATTCTATTTTAGATGGCTCCAATAGTGATTTTTCAAGATCACTAATCACTGAACCATTGGGGGAAACCATAAAAAACGAGTCCATACCAAATTCTAAAAATAATCAGGTCATTGTTTTGGTTGAAACATCATTTGAAAAGGAACCTATATTGTTGACATATTAGGAAATTGAAACTGAGTATTATTTAATTTCATAGTTTATGTATGAAACTATTATCCAACCTAATCTTGAATTAAATATTTTTCTTTCCTATCCCAGGTATTCCTTCATCAATGATAATAAAAACATTTAATTTTATTTCAACCTCTATCAAAGATAATTATAAATAATTCTTCTGTATGTATTAAGAAATATTAAAAAGTTAATTGGATTGATCACTTTTAATGTTCATGGGATTATCCCATTCCTTGGGACCGATATGAATTTTTCAAATAAATTTCAAAACCTTCCCACAAACCCTAATGGAGAAATAATCATGATATAATGGATGTAGTTAGAAATATAATCCTTGAGATTTTGAAATTTGGAATTGGGTAAGTTGGGGGGTCCATGTAGAGCTAACGAATTTAAAATAAGATATTTTTTATAGGAAACCCATATTCTTCATTAATTTTTTTATTTTTTTTTATTTTTTTATGTTGTGTGTTTTTGTGTTTTTATTAAGGGAACGCCCTTGGGATTTACAATGTTATCAAATTTCTATTAGTAGCTGATGAATTTTAATATTTCCAAATGAAATCCATGAATTATAATGTTCATACCTATCCATTAACCATCCCCAAGGAGTCTACTTGTGACATGAAGAAAAAGTGATAAATTGGTTATTGTTGGGTCATCAACTTCAAACGAGGTGATTTGGTTCCAATAATTCATTTAAAATCATATTCTACCCCTCTTTCTTCCCAATTTTGAACTCTCTCTTCCCCTTTCAACATTGAGGGCAGTATCATTCTAAGTTGGGGGGATTGAAAATATGATATTTTATGAAAACAATCAATTCATTATCCTTAAATGGATTAATGAACATTATTATTCATGAATACTAAATGTAAAATAATTTTTAAGACATTATTATGATTTTAATTCAATTTTAAGTTCATGATCATGGTTTTTTGGATAGATAAGTTGTCTAATGTGGTTTTTTCACATTTAAATTTTCATTATTTTAATAAAAAAATCCATATTTCATTTCCATTAGATTTTGGGTGTAAGTTTTAGTTCTTGGTCACTTCCATCATAGAATGGGGATTGGGATCACCTTTAGTTTAATTTAATTATCCAAAAAATAAAAATAATGACCACATAAACGAATGTTTTATCCAAATATGTGGTGTTCGGTGCTTGGGATCATTACTACATAGTTTTATTACCCAGAGGGAGGCTTTACCTCTCTATTTTAGATCATGTAATTAACAATATGGGTGGAATTCAACACTTGGGGATTCTGACTCCATAGTTGTGTTGCCCAGAGTTAGTCTTTTCATCTCTATGGTGGTTGAAAAAACTAACAAAAAACAAAAAAAAGGAAAAAAATAAAATTGGATACTAATCTTAACATTTAATGCGATTACCACCTAGTGATTCCATTTTCCCCCTACGAATAAGAAAATTTTCCCCATGTCTTTTTTGATGCACAACACAAAATCGTGCTTAATTTAAATTAGATGAAATGTTCCGATGAATTTAAACAAAAGAATGGGCTTAGGATTGGGATATTCTAGTGAAAATAACTTGTGCGAAATTATTTTGATAGGTTTCATAACTTTTTTGAATGATTTATTTTGAAGAACATTTTATGTTAAAGTGTTTTTGAAAAAAGGAATTAAATTTCACATTTTTTGAGACACTTTTTTCCTAGGACTAGAAAAACTCAAGTTGGGGTGTGATTATCGATTAAAAAGGCTAATATTAATTTATTATATCTTAATATTTATCTGTTTCAATGTCCATAAACACTAGTTTAAGTTTATTTCATAAATTGAACTTCATTTCGCATTATTGTTGAAAACCTGTTTAAAGTGTCAATTTGGGCCCAATTGATGATTAGATTTTGGAATTAAATATTTAAAATTATTTTAAAATTATATCTTTTGATATTATTGATCACTTTTTTTGGAGAATTTTATCTTATATGATTAATTTATGAATCATAAGTGAAGATGTACATTTTTTCCATGGATGCAGATGATTCTACACAAATCATAATGGGCCTTAGGCCCATCAAGAAAAAGTGGAACCCAAAAATAAATCCCAATGAAGCTAAAATGTTAAATATAAAATTATAAAATTATTTATATCCTTTAATAAACTATTTATAGAACAAATTATGATGTTTTTATGGATATCTAGGGATCCCAATTTGACATTTAATTTGTAGGCTAGATTTGAAGGCCCATAAATCGAACCCACCAATTTCATCAAAACATCATAATGGATGATCCAATTTTAATGAAATTTTGAAAAATATTATAGGTAACCAATAAGAATATATTTCCCTTCTATAACATTCCATGATTCATCCATGGTGATTATTAAATTCACACATCCAAAAGGGGATGAATCTGGTTGATTTTTCTAGTCAAATATGAAAAGTACACTTTACCTTTATTTTATCACCCACATTTGAATCTTATAATTAATGGGTAAAGAATTTATTTATAGGGTTATACCCAATCCTCATAAGTTTTCTATTTAAGTTGTTGGTGGTGAAGATATTTTTTATCCAATTTTTTCTTTCAATTGTATTGTTATGCTTTCATTTTGTAATCGTGTGTTCATTCTTTATCTTGTAAGTTTTTCATTCACCTTTATTTCATAACAAAATTTATTCTTATTATATTATTATATTATTATTTATATCACATTTATACCATTTTCTTAGGGAGTTAATCCATTCACATCATATTTTGTTAAATTCTTCACAAAATGGTGGAGTGATCGTTATTTCACTATTTTTTATTCTTCAATTCCACCCTCATAAGCTTACTACCCACTTCCACTGATATAATAGATTCAACAGATGGATAACCCTCTAATT
Source organism: Viscum album (assembly GCA_963277665.1). Classification (NCBI taxonomy): domain Eukaryota; kingdom Viridiplantae; phylum Streptophyta; class Magnoliopsida; order Santalales; family Viscaceae; genus Viscum; species Viscum album. The sequence continues at coordinate 902,322,619 of OY728138.1, forward strand.
TTTTGATCTTAGGGAGTAAAAATTGTATGTATTGGATGTTATTTCTCATTTTAATAATTCTTAATCAATTATTTTGTTGAGATTTCCATTCATTGATTTTCTTTCTTCCTCTTACTTATTGAATGTTATTGGCACACTTTTCATGTGGTAATAAGATCCTTTACCTTGGAGTGATCATGAAAATTATACTACAAGTGTACAGTTTATTATCATGTTTATTTGAAGGTGTAAAAACATTAAGTGGTGAGGTTATATTGATTTCATTTAATTAACTCTTCTAGAATTAATGAAATTGAAATAATTTAAAAAGTAATTCATAAAATCCATTCCAAGAGATAACTAAGGGTTAACTCATTATTTTAAAATCTAATTCACTTAATTCTCTCAAAATAATTAATAATAAAATCAATTTGATCCCAAATTGGCTACTCTATAGGAAAATCAACCCCTTATAATGTATGTTTCTTTATGTTTCTTCTTAGATCTCAGGGGATTCTATAACCCAATTTATTCTACAATTGACCATATAAACCATAAAACTTGGGTAAATTTGGGTGTCCCCAATTCCACCCTGATTTATTGGTCTAACTGCTAAGTGATATACCACACTATGGTTTATTCAATGTCTTATTTATGTTTTAATGCCTCAGTGTGGTTCCAATGATTCACTTTCATATCCAAAAAATATATAATGCCTAGGTTTATCTCCTTGGATTCATCTTGATTTCATCATACACATGATTCTAAGGATTACCTCCTTAGGCTCTAAATCATTCTTAGAATGAAATTTCTTGGGAGATGACTCCCTAGAATCAAATAGAAATTTTTATGGTGGAATTTCAAGTATTTTTCCTATGGATTACACTCAAACACCAATATCTAGACTACATGAGTTTTTATTATGAGTTTGTGTAACCCTCTACGGTCTTGTACACTTTTTTTAGTTCTTGGTTCCTTATTTATTATTATTTTTATCATGATGTTCCTTATTTAACGTATGAGACCCCTAATATATCTATTCACTATGTGGATGTCTGTTATATAAGCCTTGGGTCCTCACTGATGCATATATATCTTTTCACATATATCTATTACATGTATGAAAATATATACATGATAACACATGTTTAGAGACATCCAGCATAGGCCAAAGTAGGTATAGTAGGTCAGATGTCCTTTCAATAATGTGAGTGTATAATGGGTTTATTATCTACTATGATGATTTCATTTATTTATTCTTATTCTATATTTATTACTAATCCAAAGGGTATAGTCTCCCCCACTATAACACCTTAGACCCTATCTGCTATTTGGTAGCCTATAGTGTGTGGGGAGACGCTCTTGAGACTCTGCGACCAACTGGATCGGGGTATCATTTTAGTGGCTTCCAAGTTAGGATGTTACAAATTTGTATTAGAGGTTTATTTTCCTTTTATATTACTATTTTGTGATGGCATAATGGAGACTGGGATATTGACAACACATGGTAAATAGCTTTTTCTTGGGTCTAGAAAACCCATGCATGAGGCAATGGCCAAGTTTTTAGGGATGGGAATGGTTTTTATGTTATTCTATATTACCGTTTATTATTAATTCACCTTGGGTGATTTTTATACTTCTATTGGTTATTGAATTACTGATTTATGATATTTTTACCCTTGGTCTGGTATGATAAGCAAGTATTGTGACATGCATCATTATAGACACCTAGAGATTCACATTCCATTCATATATCATGCCATGTAGGTTGCATTGTAGATTTATAGATGCATGATGATTTGTATAGAATGCATATGTGACTTATTAGAATGTTTATCCTCTTAACATGCCTTAGTGATTGTTTATCTTGATTATCTGTGTACCCTTCTTAGGTGATGTTTTCCATGTTTACTTTTCTTCTCTACTTAGGTAGAAGTTTTCCATGAATTATTATAATTATGATGTATGATTGGTTATTAATGTGTCTACATAAAATTAAAGGGTGACTTCCTCTGTAACTTGACGGTGGCACCTTAACTAACCAATTATGAAATGTTTGAGCCCTGGGCCATTAGTTTCATGGAATAAAACATTTATGGTTGTGATTAAATGGGTTATATTAATAATTTATAAAGTGTATTCGTATTTATAAATTGGTAAGGGTAACCCATATCATCAAACCATTAAATATAAACTTTTTATACTCTGATACCAAAGGTAAAAACATGTTTGTAGTAACATGAATGTCAATTGTAACTTATAAAAGGAAATAACCTTTATAACATGGGAATAGTAATTCATTTAACTGAATAATGATATATTCTAAATTGAAATTCCTATGGGAAATGGTTGCCTTTAATAAGTCTAGTACCTCTATAATTTTGGCATGATGAACTATGTAGCTATATCCCTAAGTGATTGATTGGAACCAAGTAGGTTTTTTTAAATGTTTTTTAGCAGATAAACACATTAAGTGAGTTTTAATATCTTGAATGAGATAGCAGGTCCCTTATAGGTTTCTTTATCCTTTCTATGATTTGGAACTTAACCCCATGGGTGTATTCTTATGAAAAATGGGATGGCCATTTAAAGTGTTTATAACTACTAATATGTTGTTACATATAGACATATGTTGGAACCTTACTTGACCAGTCCCTTTTTTATCAATAAAAGACCTCATATCTATTTTTGGGGATTTATTATTATGAGGTTCTAATTAAAATTTCAATTGCAACATAAAGTTTTTTTTTCAACTATAGCTTGAAATTAAAATTATCTTTAACTAATCCCTGATGAGATAAATTAAAGATAAATAATGATTAAATGTTTTAAAAATATAATTATGAAATAATTTTCCTATTATTCTACATGGAATTTACTAATTAAAGTTCTTAGTGTATTTTTTTGTATAAATTTTACTTTATATTCCATATATGTGAGTAACTTAAATGCCTTAATAATTTTTCATTATTTAAATACCTTAAAATGAAACCTTATATAGGTGTTTATAGTGTGATTCCTCAATTAAGGGTTAGCTTTAGTTTTCCTTGAGAGATGTTTGAATGGGATCATGAAACTTGCACATAGGACATGGTTGTATTATTTTCAACTATTTTTTAAACCTAAAAAAGGGGCGGTATAGCCTAGTGAATTTTGACATGACTCTAGCTTATAATTTTAAGCCTTACCCAAATATTAGGGACTATTTGTTGTACAATCACCCATAAAGATAGGAAACTGATAGAATTCTGAGTAGATTTTCTAAGCATGGGAGGTGTTTTACATTTGATTCAGTTGAGTTAGGTTAGAATCTTAGTTGATGAAATAACATCACCAGATAGTTAGGTGGTTTTTTAGTAATTTGAACCCCGATGGTGTATTACAATATGAAAATTCTTGGTGAACATTAGCTCTTTTTACTTATGTTATCATTGTAACCTTTTAATGAGTACTCCACTATTCGGATGCTCAATTTTGATTGGGGCCTATTATCCTGATATTTGGAGGAGGATGTCCTTATGCCTATATCGATAGGTTTTGACACATTTAGGTTAATGGTTTCATACCTATTTAGTTAAATCTCTTCTAAAAGAATGTTTTGAGATGCCATGTATTTTCTTTTATAAATTCCCTTAAATGAAAAATGGGTCTCATTCAAGGAACCTTGGGGATAGGTGTTCAAAATTATTGGCCCTTTTTTGATCTTGATTCGTAGGTTTGGGTGGGAAACCTTCATACACTTATTGTTAATTTGGATCCTAGTAAGTTAGATTCTTTTATTTCATCAAGGGAAACTTGTGAGAGAGGTTGGACTAGGTTTACTATTTCCATAAGTGTAGTGAACTTGGTTTTTCACTCATTGTGATACTGATTCATGGAAGGTTCTCGGTTTTTATGTTTTAGGAATGGTGATGTCAGAGTTTTCAAGGAATAACCTAGGGTGCTTGGATATCAAAACAAGCTTCACTGGGTAGAATAATTTGGGTACCTAACCAAGCTGACTAGTTTCTCTATTGTAGATTATTTAGTTTTTAAAAATTATTCCTTGATGTGGAAAGTCATTCGACAAATAATGGAACATATATGTGGTCGATTATGAATAGGAGTACCAATAGAGATCTAGGTGTGATAAAAATGATGTGAAATTTATCATGTTCATCTTGAATTTGTTGACAAATGACTTTCCGGAGTGTGAGTCGGGTCTTGAATCAGGTGTTAGAGGATGTACACCCACTCTGAATGATCAGTTAGTTTACACTGGTTACCCATAGTGACTATTTAAAATTGAACATTAGTGAATGATTGGGTGCTAGACAAGGGATGACAGTTGAAAAGAATTATTTCTTGTAGTAAGGGTGACCGAGATATTTGGTTAAAGTAAAAATAGAAGTTCCTGAAATGATGTATAAACTATAAATGGACTAGGTAACATGAGTTGTTGACCCGTGATTATACCTTGGCACACAAAATTAAGATACGTAGTTCCAGGAGTAATTAATGAAAATATGTATGATTTTAAATGTACATGGATTGGGAGATCCATACACACTTATCAATAATATCTCAGTGTACTCATAACTTAGATATGAGTGTTTCCAATATCTTGACATCATCCAAAGTATGCTGAGAGAGAATTAGCTATATATTGAGATATAAAATAAAATAGATTTTCTATATTGAGGTAATAACACCTTTAGAGTATACTCAAGGATATATTTTAAAGAATTTTAAAGCATGGTCGATTGTCACCTATCGACCGTTAAAAGGTCTGGTGCTCTACTAATGTGTATAAAGGCACTCTGGTCGAATCTTCGGTGACGGGACAAATTATAAAGTCAATATTTTTTATTAATTTGTATTTGGAGTGGGGGTTTATTTTTAGAGATTAATTAAAATGATTGATTGATAATTTTTTGTTTTAAAATTTGATAAATATTGGGGTGAGTTCATTATTAGGGATTTATGATTATGGTATCATTGGGCTTTACATTATATTTCATTAAATTAACACCCACTTCACTAGATGGATTTGATCATAATTCCCAAGTGTTAAGGATTCAATACAAGCTATAACTTAACTAGGGGCCTAATAATAATTAGCGCTTGTTTATGTTAGTGTATTTTTTGATCCAATAATTCTTGGAATCCATAATCTAAACAAAACAGTTCATTAATCCATGACATTTTATGTTCAACACACACAATGATAACCTAAATAATATCCATCAAGAAAAATCTCTCAATCACTTAATATCCCTAAATTATGACTAACCCTAATTGTATATTTACTCACCCATTGATATTATTATTAATCTAGTAATATTGTTTTATGGTGAATAATTATAAATAGAACAAAAATAATAGGATAAGAAAATATTTGTGTGTCGAACACACACACGAATGATGATGATGATTAAAAATGGAATTTCAATTGAATGAGGAAGAAAAATAATGGAAGGGGATTCAATTTGATATAAACTATTTTAGGAGAATTAATATTTAAGAACAGAGGTTGGATGATTAAAATAAATTATGAATAATAAACATGCATTAAAATTCTATTTAAATGAAAACAAACTTACACAATTACAAATAAGATGAACATAAAAGTACATGAAAACAATGAAAGGAGGAAGGGTCTCTAAAGTGAAAAAATGAAATTAGAAGGTCCTAATAGGCCATTGGAAAGGATTTTTAATGCCAATTTTCCCCCCTTTATTTTTAAATTCCAACTCCTTGCAAGTAGAGTGGGGTGTATTTATATCCCAAGGAGGTGGATTGTTGGATTTCCAAATATTCCCCTCTAATTGTATCACCAATTTTATACTATAGACAGTAGAATCTGGAGAAATTTTCTTCTTAAAATTTGTATATATTAATTTTAAAAGTCTATTCTCAAAATTTGGAATCCATTGGACTTAAGGATCTAATGTTATGGTGGTTTGATTAGAAAAAATTAATTTGTCCATTTCAATCCATACTTTTTCAAAGGACAAAATATAAATGTGTTTTTAAATAGTAATATACCCTCAAATACAAATAATTTCTTATAGAAATTCTATCACCTATATCTTGGATTTAAAAATACAAAATCTAAGCTCTAATTGATGTCTATATCATGAGAATAGTCCATATGTGTGTGATGGTTTTAATTCCCAGAGAGAATGGGGGGATGGACTTCATAGAATCATTTGGGACCCTTTTTTGTGGAGTTGGGCCTTGAAATTTTTATCCCAGATGATTCTTATTATCCTAGTACTTTTTTTAGAATCAATGATTTTGGACTTATGGATTGAGCCCTGAAATTAAATCTTCATGGATGTCCCAACTTCTTCATAGATTCTTTGGGACTTATTATGTGGACCATATAACCATTCAAATGGCCGAATTGGCCAAATATTCCTTCTAATGACATGTTTTAAAGTATATAAGGAATACTAAAAAATAAAAACCAAATAATTTGGATAATTAGGGTGAGAGTTATAAAACCAAAATTAATTTCCATGCTAACATATCATCCATGGAATTTGGGGACCAACATGTCAAGTTTAATATTTTTCAATCCATGAGATACCCATTAGAGAATAAATATTCATTCTCTATCCATTCTTATAAAAGTATATTTAAGAGTGTTTTTAGTCCCAATATATCATGTTATTCATGTTCTAAAGACAAAGTTATTTTTTAATTCTTCATTATAATTAGCCAATTCATAAATGGAGAATTTAATGTTGACATTAGAAATGTAAACTCCATTTATATAAAGGATCTTGAAAACTATTTGGAATACCATATCACATATGACCTACATTGATCCAACTTAGATAGTAATAAGAACAAGGAACTATCATGCTATTTTTTATTTAGATCAGATTATCCAACATTAATAAATTTCTATCCATGATTCTGAAGATTATGTTATATGTGAGGTGAACCCTGAACCAATGTTTTTATATTTCCCCAATTGGAGTGAAGGTTGTGACATTTTTTCCCTAATTAATAAATTGATCACTATTGAGGTTGAAATTGACAATTATTTGGAAAAAACAATGATATAAAAGATATTAAAAATTTTATTCAATCTTATGACTCCAATGGTCCTCATTACATTACATCGATAAGTGATGAAATGAATGAGTTAAAAACAATTGGGATCTCATACTATGGTTTTGTGTTATCTTATCCTTACATAAATGAACCATCAAGAATTAAAACATCCTCCTGAATTTCCAAGCATAGAAAACCAGAACTTTGTGGATAATATCATTCCTCAAGTTGAAAACCAAAGGGAGGATAGTCATATTCTCTTTTGACCCCTATTGAATTGAAAAAACATCAATAAGGGTGGGAAGAAATCATACAATAAACAATTGAGCCTCCCAAAGGAGAATTTTTTCTAGAATCACACTGGAATTGAGAAAATATGGTGGCCACCATCGGACTACGAGTAGCCAAAGAAACAATCCAACAATAGAGAAAATAAATTCAACTCTTCTTGGGAGGCAAACAAAGGTTTCTTTTACTTTTATGAAATTTTAATTTCATTTTAGTTTTTCATTAATGGAATAATGATTTATATTTTTTGATTCTCTTTAAGGTAATTTTCATTTTCTAAAGCATCACCATGAGAGGACACACATCCCATAAACCACATCAACTTCCATCAGATCCACAACTTCTACTGTTAACCCACCACTGGATGGAGACGGTGACCCACCAAATCCAAACTAGGGGTACCTCTTTCCCTTTAACTCCTCTTCTCTCTCTCTCTCTCTCTTCTTCTTACTCTCTTATTCTTATTTTTTTCACTTTCCTAATCAAACTCTTTATTTAATATTTATATATTATATGGGTGTGTCTTTATAAATAACTAAAAAATAGTAAAAAAACAAAAAAAAAGATTTATAATTAATCACCATCCACCTTTGAAAATTTTCAAACCTTTTTTTGGGAGTCAAAATACATGTTTTCATCTCAAAATTTTTCCATTTTCATCAAAAATATGGATAAGGAATCTTGTTTCAAAACCAAAAAATTTTGAATGATCAATTTTTTTTAGAAAATAATTCTTCTCCAACTATGAGTAGAACATTAGATTTCATTCCAAGGTTAACTATGATCATCTTTTCATTTTGTGTATTTCACCCCTGATTGTGAGTCTTGAGTTTTTGGACCTTCGAGTTGAATTTCTTAATTTGGTGTGATTTAATATGATAGATTATTTTTCTAAACAAAATGAGAACCATAAAATCCAAATATCCTTCCTTTACCCTTACATTAATCCTTTTTTTTATATCCCCTTCGAGCCTACGAAAACATTTTCATTGATAGACACATTAAAATCCCAATACCTTGTCCCACCCAACATGTACATGGAATTAAATTGCATAGTTTATTTAAAATTTAAGTGTATGGGTAATGGATTTTATTTTGGGTGAAATTTACTTGATTTTTAATGTGTTTTCATATGCTTGAGGGTAGGAATCCATTTTAGTGTGGGGAGAGGTTGTCACTCGCTAAGTTTGTAGAATGGATTTTCATTCATTCAATTTTGTAAATGTTATTGACATGTTTTCAAAAAAAATGAAAAATCAAAAAATAAAACAAAGAAAAATGGGTTGTGTCTTTGGAAGGTAAAAAATCACTCTACCTAAACCTTTGATCTTGTTATAACTATTAAAATTAGTGTCATGAGAAGATCAAACATGTGTTGGGATATGAGTGTGGGACCTATTTCAAGTTCAAAATTTAAAAAAAGAAATCAAATAGAAAAAAAACAAACACTTATTTCATTGGGAGAAGTTTTGTTTTTTTTAATATTTTATCTTTTCATCACCTTTAAATTTTATCTATCTCTATTGTGTCATCCTTCACACAATCATTCCCTTTTAAATATGTGTTTACATAACCTTTCATGTCTTATTTCAAATTTTTCATTTCTTTTTCCATGTTAGTGTTTTACCTCTCTTTTCCTTTATTTTGGACATTAAATTCCTACTATCCCACAGCCACATAAAACCCCCCCAAAAAGACCTCTTGAACTAACCTGATTGATGCAGGTTGATGTTCCACTGATCATTTTCTGCATTGATCTCCATTAGACTAGAATAATCATATGGATCCTCTAGAATTTGTGGGAATGTGTCTCTTGGATTAGCAGATGAGCTGAATATTCTATAGTTTTTGGTAGGTCCAGGGGACATAGATTGTGGAGAAGATGATGTTAAGGATTTTAAGGCCATAGCAAGTTTATTCACAAGACCTATAATTTCACTCATCCAATTGGTCATCTTTTTGGGCTCTGGGGATTGATTCTCTTGGAATTGTTTGACTTCAGTATTTTCTCAGGTATGTAATTATTGTGTGTTTGAAGCCATATTGATTATGAGATCTCATGTAACTTTAGTATTTTTGTCAATAAGAGAACTTCCACTTGATACATAAATGATTTTTCTCTCTATAGCTAATAATCCCTCATATAAGTATTGGATCAAGAGTTGGTTAGAGATTTGGTAGTGTGGTAAGTTTTCCACGGTCTTTTTGAATCTCTTCAAGTACTCATGGAATGATTCATTGGGGAATTTATGGATACCACTTATTTCTTTTAATGTAGAAGTGGTTTAAGAAGCAGGAAAGAATTTTTCAAAAAAGAGACGTCTCATGTCAATCTATGAGTTTATGAAACCAGGATGGGGTAGTAGAGCCATGACAAGGTACAATCATCTTGGGAGAAATAGAATTATTGATTTTTTATTTTTTCTTCATAAACCCCTTGAGGATTCATGGTAGAGCACACAACTTGTAAATATTTTATATGAAGATGAGGATCTTCACTAGCTAGCCCATGGAAATGATATAAAAAATAAATCAAACCTGATTTGGGTTTGAAATAAGCCTCAATATTTGGATATTTAATACCAAGGGATAAGTAATTTATATTATGAGCAGTGAGTTTTTTTAAGGTCTATTCCTAGTATTGTTCATATTTAGTTCCATTGGTTTGACAATTAATGGTTCTGGAGTGATTTGATTATCCCTAATGTTCCTCCTAAGTTGGCTAAGAGTTTGATTGATTTCTGGGTCAAAAAATCTGGTGGATTGTTTGAGAGGATACAGGGCATTAAGTGATGTTTGGAAAAGATGAGGAACGCGGGTTTTTCTTTTTTTGTTTTTAAATTTTTTATTTTTATGAAAATATGTGTTTTTATTTTTGTGTTTTTTTCTAAAATTATTTTTGGTTACTTTTTTAACTTTTTTGTTATTTTTTTACAAAAACCAAAAAATAAAGAGTACTTAAAAAACCATCCCAATTAATAGTGACATTTGAAGCATAACCAATTTTTTCCTATCAACTTTTCAAAGGTATGGTTCTCTTCTAATCTGTATATTGGAACTCGAGTCAAATCCTCAGCGATGGTACAAATTTTAGAGTCGATTGATTTTGATTAATTTGTATTTTTAGTGGGTGGTTTGTTTCCATTGCTTAAGTAAATTGATTTATTGATGATTTTTTGTTTAAAAATTTGATATATATTGGGGTGAGTTCATTATTGGAGATTTAATCTTATGATATCATTGAGATTTTCTTTATATTTCATTAAATTAACACCCACTTCACAAGATGAATTTGATCATAATTTCCAAGTGTTAAGGATTTAATCCAAGCCATAACTCATAAAGGGGTCTAATCATAATCATCACTTGTTTATTGTAATGTATTTTTGGTTCCAATAATCTATGGAATCTACATGTTAAGCAAAACATTTCATTAACCTATGAAATTTTAAGTTCAACATACACAATGTTAACCTATGAATATTCATCGAGCAAAATCTCTCAATCACATAATATCCCCAAATTATGACTCACCCTAATGCTATATTTAATCATTAATTGATATGTTGATTAATCTATTAATATTTTTTGTGGTGATTAATTATAAAATAATAAAAATAATGGTATAAGAAAATATTTGTGTGTCTAACAGAAACGCTAACGGTGATGAGAACTAAAAATGGACTTTCGATTGAATGGGGAAGCAAAATAAGGGATTGGGTGTCAACTTGATTTAAACAATTTTAAGAGAATTAATATTTAAGAATATAGGGTCTATGATTAAAATAGATGAAGAATAATGAACATTCATTAAAATTCTATTGAAATTAAAACAATCTTACACGATAATAAATAAGATGAACACGGAAGAATATGAAAACAAAGAGAAGAGGAATGGTATATAAATTGAAAAGTTGAGTTTGGAAGGTCCACCCAGGATTTTGTAAAGGTTTTTTTCATGCCAATTTATCCTCTTATATTCTAAGATTCTAACACCTTACAAGAAGAATAGGTGTATGTATTTTTAGCCCAAGGAGGTGGATTGTTGGGTTTCCAAATCTAACCCTCCACTGTGCTCACAAATTTGATACTCTAGACCATCTAATCTTGAGAAATAGTCTTCTTAAAGGTTGTATATATGAATTTTTAAAGTCTACCCAAAAAATACGGAGTCCATTGGATTTAAGGATCCAAATTTATGGTGTTTTTATTAAACAATTTTAATATGTCTATTTCAATCCAGTCTTTTTCGAAGGCCAAAATGTGAATGGGTTTGGGAATAGGAATATTCCCTAAAATACAAATAATTTATTATATAAATTTAGCCACCTATATCTTTTAATTCACACTGAAAAAAGTCAGATCAAATTTATGTCTATATCAGGATAAAAGTATATAAATTTGTGCTTGTTTTAATTCCCAGACAGAATGGTGGTTTAATTAATCAATTTTGATATGCCCATTTCAATCCATAATTTTTCAAAGGAAAATATTCAAATGGGTTTGGGAATAGGAATATTCCCTCAAATACAGATAATTTCTTTTAAAAAGTTTTCCTCATATATCTTTTCTTTCACACTGAAAAATTTCAGATCAAATTGATTTCTATATCAGGAGAAAATTCTATAAATGTGTTCTGGTTTTAATTTATGGACAGAATGGTGGGCTAGACTTCATATAATCATTTGGGCTCCTTTTTTGTGGAGTTGGGCCATGAAAGTTTTATAAAAGGTGGATTTTATTTCAACCTAAACTTTTTTGGATAATAAATGATTTTGAACAACTGGATTGAGCCTATAAATTCAATCTTCATGGATGGCCTAGTTTCTTCATAGATTCTTTGGGCCTTCTTTTATGGAAAATATGGCCATTCAAATAGCCTAATTGGCCAAATATTCCTTCTAATGATATGTTGTAAATTTAATATTCAATCCTAAAAAGAAATTACCATACAATATGGATAAGTAGGTTGAGTGTTATAAAACCCAAATTGATGACCATGCTCGCATCTTATCATTGGAATTTGGTGACCAACTGGTCAAGTTCATTATTTTTCAATCCATGTGATACCCATCAGAGAATAAATGTGTATTATATATCCATACTTATGAAATTATCTCTGAGAGTGTGTTTAATCCTGATCCATCATGTTCTTCATGTTTTATATATAAATGTGATTGTGAATTCTGCATCTTAATTAACCAAGTCATTAATGGAGAAGTTAATGTTGACATTACAAATGTAAACTCCATTGATCTAAGGGATCTTAAAAACTATTTGGAATGCCATATCACCTCTAACTTACACTACTCCAACTTTGATGGCCTTGAGAAAAAAGAACTAGCATACTCATTTTTTGATTCAGATTAGACTATCCAACAATCATTATTTCCTACCCATGATTTTAAAAATTCTGTTATATGTGAGGTGAACCTAGATACAATGTGTTTATATAGTCAAAATGGGAGTGGAGGTTGTGAGATTTGTTACCTAATTAATAAAGTGATCACTAGAGAGATAAAAATTGACTATTATTTAAAAACAAATTGATATAAAGGATATCTAAAATTTTATTCAATCTTAAGACTCCACTGGTCCTTATTATTGTACATCTGTAAGTGATAAAATAAATGAGTTAAAAAAATTGATCTCATACTCTGGTTTCATGTTATCTGATCTTTACATAAATTCTCTATCAAAATTGAAACATCTTCCTAAATTTCAAATCATAGAAAACTAGCACTTGATGGATAACATCATTCCTCAAGTTGAAGACTAGAGGGAAGATATCCATATTTTCTTTCCACCCCCATTGAATATCTAGCACATCAACAAGGATGTGAAGAAATTATACAATGAACAACCAAGACTTCCAAAAGAGAAGTTTTTCTGGAAACACACTGGAATTGAGAAAATATGGTGGCCACCATTGGACTATGGGTAGTTCAAAGCAATTGTTGAGTTGTGGACAAAATAAATGTAGCACTTCTTGGGAGGAAACCTAAGTTTTATTTTACTTTTATAAAATTTTAATTTCTTTTAAGTTTTTTATTAAATGAATAATAATTTTTTATTGATTCTCTTTTAGGTAATGGTCATTTTCTAAAGCATCGCCATGAGAGGACACACATCCTCGGAACAACACCGACTTACATCGGATCCTCAACTTCTATAGTTTACCCACCAATGGATGGAGATGGTGACACACCGAATCCAAACCATAGGGAACCTATTTCCCTTTAACTCCCCATCTCTCTCTATCTCTCTGTATCTCTCTTTATCTCTCTCTTCTTCTTCTTACTATCTAATTCTCATTTTTTTACCACTTTTCTCATCAAACGTTTTATTTACTCTTTTTCTTTTATGGTGGCATGTCTTTATGAAAAACTAAAAAAACTAAAAAAATATGGAAAAAAATGAGTAATAATTACCCACCATCCACTTTTGAAAAATTTTCCAACCTTTTTGGGTAGTCAAAATACATGTTTTCATCTCGAAAACTTTTCATTTTCATAATAAATTTGGTTGAGGAATCTTGTGTCCAACCCAAAAAAAATTGAATGCTCAATTTTTGATTTGGAAAATAATTATTCCCCAACCTTGAGGAACAACATTAGCTCTCATTCCCTTGTCACATATGACCATATTTTAATTTTGTGTGTTTTTTAACCCAGATTGTGAGTCATGAATTTGTGGACCTTCAAGTTGAATTTCCTACTTTGGTGTGATTTAATATTATAGAGGCATCTTCTGAAAAACATGAGAATCATAACATCCAAATAGCCTCCCTTTACCATTCACTACTAGAATTTGAGGTATTTTCGATGGGCTATCTGCGATGGGATCCCGTCACAAATCCTCTTTTGTGATGGGGTCCCATTCCGAATATCTCATTGCAGAAAATGACGTCGCAAATAGTTCTCTAATTATATATATTATATATATAAAAACCTATTGTGATGGTCCTGTTTCAAAAAGTTATTTGCAATGGTCCCATCGCAAAAAGTTATTTGCGACGGTCTCATTTTTCCATTGCAAATAGTTTTCCAATTATATATATTATATATATAAACCTATTGTGACGGTCTCGTCGTAAAAATTTATTTACGATGGTCCCATTTTTCCATCGCAAATAGTTTATCAATTATATTATATATATATATATATATATACCTATTGTGATGGGTCCATTGCAAAAACATATTTGCAACGAGCCCAGTCTTCCAGTCATAAATATTTATTTAAAAAATATATAAACCATTTGCAACGGGACCCCATTGCAAAAAGGTCTCATCGCAAATACTTAATAAAATAAAATAAAATATATTCAACAAAATTATGATAAATTAATATTAGAAAATAATATTATTATTAATACTATTAAGATAAATAATATTATATTATATAATAATAATACTAATATTAATAATATAAAAAAATTATATTATTATAATATTAATAATAAAATAATACTAATAATATAATATTGTTTTTATTATTAATAATATTTATGAAAAAATAATATTAATAATATTAAAATAAAAAATATATTAAAATATTAAAATTATCAATATTCACAAAAAAATATAAAAAAATAAAATATTATTATTATTATTATTAGTAAAATAAAAAAATGGTGTGGCTGGAGGTCGTTACGACCCTCAAAATTACATTTATTAACCTACACTATCACAGTGGTGCAGGGTCGAACCCAAGGGAAGGCAGGTGAGTTTTCTAAGGTTTTAAACAAAATAAACTCCACTATTGTTAGTAGTGTAGGGAGTGAACATTTTTTTTACTTTTTATTTTTCTCTGAATTTTTAAATGATGAAGTAGAAACATCATGAGAAAATAAGATTTTTTACAAAGAAACTAAAATTTACACTAAGTACAAATAAACTAAAAAATATATAAAAAACTAACATTAAGCAGTAAAGACAAAGGATCTAATATCAACAATTTTCTTGGGAATTCCAAACTTGATGGTTAAAAGGATAAGTCTCTACTAAATTTAATTGAATCACTCCTTAGAAATTGGTTGATATATCTTTCTTTACAGAAGAAAAATCAAAGAGAGGTATGAATTTAAATTTCACCACTCTAAAGATCACCATCTATTAAAAATTTGAAGAAGAATACAGTTGAAATTAAACTCGCTATAAAATTCCAACTGTAATAACATTAATGCTTCAACAAAATAATGATCAAGTTCAATCCCTCCAATTGATCTTGAAACTATAAATTTTATTTTATAAAGGTGTGAACAATTTAATTTAACATCACAATTGATCTCGCTGATTAATTCTGATATCAATCAAAGAGGAAGTGAAAAAATTAACAGATAAACCAACAAAGCTTAAAGCTCCTGAGATAGAAAATCATCTTATATTCATAACGAAATCTAGCATTGAAAACAACTTAAAACATAGTACAATGATTAATGAAATTAGGAGGAAGAACTCCCTAAGTAATGCTCTGCCTTCGGGCTCCTAAGTCTCCAGCTTGTCTCCAATGCTACTCCTCAGAGTATGCCCTCAGATGGATGTGATCGTGGAATAGGAACGAGAGTATTTGGATCTGCTCTCCAAAGGTGAGTTTGTGGAATCAGAATGAGAGAGTCCCCCAAAAAATTTTGCTTCTACTTTGCTTAAGTATCCTGCTGTCAAAAGCTGCTCGTCACCGGCACACTTTTCCGACTTGAACTTGTCTTTTTCTGTTGCACCGTACACGTGTGTTTTTTTTTTCACGACTCACACGTCGCACTAGATTTTCCCTTATAACTGACTTCGGATGAGTTAGTTGAGTCAACCTGGAAGTCTTTTAGGCTTTTGTGTGAACCTATATAGTAAATAACAAATAAATAAAGTATAAACTGTTAAAACATGATAGTGAAACAATTAATAATGATAGATAAATCACTTAACAATTATTAGCTAGATATTTTATTTAATTAATCTAAAAACATAAATTATTAATTATTAAATACTATTATTAAGTAATTAAGTAATTAACTTATTTAATTATATTTATTATTGTAAATTTTAGTTGTGAATAAAGATGTCTATTATTTCATTAGTTAATTAAATTAAGTAACTTTAATTAATTTAATAAGTCGTTAAAAAATTTAGTTCTAAAAATTATATTAAATAGTTAAGTTGATATTTTTTAATTAATTAATAGTGTTAATAATAATTATTAAATATATTATTATTTTTAAATTTTAATTATTAACTTATTAAATAGTTTATTTTATCATAATTTTATATATAATATATTATTGGTATTTTATATTATATATTTTATTATAAATATTGAGTATGGAGAATTAAATTAATAATTTATTAAAACTTAAATTAGATATTATTATCAATTAATTCAATTAAATTTAATTAAATTAATAATTCTATTTTATTGAAATTAAATATCATATGTTTTTTATTTATTTATATTTATTAATGTTTAATATTTTAATTTATTAATTTTTATTTTAGCTTTTATTATAGTTTTATTTTAGTTTTTTTTAATAATATTCTCCCCCCCAGGTCTTCTGCTCAGTGCCAAAACAGAGAGATAGGGTTCCTCTCCACGATGTAAGCAGGTCCAGCAGCACCCCGAAGGTCGGTGACTTCATCTTAGCCTCCCCTACTTCAGCGCAGCTGACTCCAATGACACGAAGACACCTTGACCTTCCTCACGGATTGAGTCTTCTTTCAATGGTGACTTTGTGGATTCCAGTCATAGTGGATTCTCCTGGAAGGTCCTCGAACCTTCTTCCTCCAAGCACAGTGATGCAACAGCTTCCTCACTACTTCATAGGACTCCCATAGCTGCAACCTAGATCTGGTGGTCTTCAGCCTTGGTTGTAACACCCCGAGCTTCCACGATACGCTTCTCATTCAATAATGCAATAGCTTGAATTATACGCAACTTCGAGTTCTAAAACACTGCGACTAATCAAAGTAGCCGTTATGAATAGTAATAACCAATTTTTAAAATTATAGAAATTTTATATTTCAAAATGGACTTCATTTTTGTATTCGTAATATCGAAATTATTCAAAGTTGAATTTTTTGTAATTTTCTGAGAACTTCTAATTTTTTATGAATAGTGAAAAATACTTAAAAACAACTTTTTTAATAAAAATAATTTATAGTGACAAATTATACTATTTAGTGGTTTTAAAGTATAATTAGAATATATTTTTACCATTTTATCCAATGGTGGTCATTAGAATTAATTTAACATTGAAATTGGACATAAACAATTGTCAATCTTTTGATATAAATTGTTTCTTAAAACACGCTATTTGTTGTGACAGCGGGAATTAATTATAAAATTAATTAATGAAACTTATATGTTTGGAATTTTGTAAAATAGACATCATTTTTGAATTCGGAATATCAATTATAGCTTAGGGTGAAATTTTGGCATTATTCTGAAAAACTTCAATTTTTGATGAATAGTGAAACCACTAAGTGGTTGTTAAAAACTGATTTTTCGTTAAAATGAAATATTACCACTTCTGTGATTTGATTTTCAAAAATATGACATAAATGGTTGTCATTAAAAAGTAAAATGTGTTTCAATGAGATCAAAATAATTTTTTGGTGAATAGTAACTTTTAAGTTCTTAATCGCGATTAGAGGTAATTAGTGTAGTTTAAGGTAAAAATAATGTTTTAATAATATGAGATGAGCTTGACACTTGTCCTACTTCTATTTGATGATTCATGGCCGACCAAGACAACCCATGGGTCAACTTGGGGACCCCATGGAGCCACTTTGGTTGGAAAATCACATTAATATATATTTATTTAATGTTAAAATTAAATTGACACAAACATGAGTTGTTTTACTAAAACAGTTTTTAAGTGGGGTTAAAAAAGTCAAAATTTTGATTATAAATATTCATTAGAAAGATAAAAAGATTTCCTACATCATAGTATTTTTTTTATAATTTTTAGACATTAAATAAATTAAATTATTTATGACATCATGATGATGCAGCGATGACCTCATTATTTAACGATTTTAATAAAATGAAAAGATAATGTAAAATACAAGGCTTACACTTGTCCAAAGACTATTGGATGGGTATATTTAGAACCCTTATAACCTTATCCACGAATTATATAAGTGTGGGACCTTTAGAATCCGAAAATAATTGTGTAATAATGTAACATTTCAATCTTTCAAAAAGAGCCCCTCCTCTCCACTTATAAAAGGCCCCCACCTCTCCCACCTTATTCACACATTCAAGACATTTGGCTCGGACAAACTCTTCCCAAATACTCTCCCAAATTCCCTCCCTTACTCCTAGAATCCTCACTTTGGGCAGAACTCTTCCCAAGGAAGCCTTTGGCTCAAATCAAAAAGAGTTACCCGATTTTGAGGTAATGTCTTCTCTAATGTTGTTTTGTTTTATTTTTCTTCTCCAACCCCCTAAACTCTTTTTATGCATATCTTTTGTAACAATACCAGTATCCTCAATATACTAGGATGTTGTTATAAGAATGATTATAGCTAAACTTACACACACCTACATCTAATGGTTAAAGAACATACGGTTTCTGTGGATGGCGAATTTCTGCCTCACGAAACGATGATTGTTCAACACTCATATAACACCTTCAAAGGTGGCCATTAAGATGTAAATATTTTTATATATGATATATAATATGTTTATGTTTTACTTATGCTTCTGTATTTCTCATTTATGGCATACTTTATGATTTCCATTATGGGTAAAACGCGATAATATCATTTTAGAAAGTGCGGACTACCGCCCCCTCAAAGTGATTTGAATCGTTAATGCCATATGTGGGATGTATAATGGATGGAGTAAATGGTATTATACACTATATTATACTGGAATTATATTATACATTTATATCATTATGATTTCGTTCCATTAAATATGAAATTGAAATGAAAGTAGCGTTCATGCGTACGTACGGCTTACCGTCTCCATGAACGGTGCATTTCATTTCTTACCTCTAAATGTTACGTGATATTATAAATTAATGTATATACTGGATATATAAGATATATATGACATCTAAATCATGAATATAATTGTGGAGATAATGGATATTTCACCACATGAACAACTTGTAATTATAAGAAGTTTATTTTTGACTCAAGTACCAAAGATCGACAAAACGACCGTTATTAACTTAAATAATTAAATAATGTTCATAACATGGTAATAAGTGATATAAATGGAATAATTAACATGAAAAAGGTTCTTAAGTAAATATAAATTAACTCTACTTTATTATTCAGGAGGTTAAAGAACGGTCGAGTCAGGACAAGACGCAAGGTAAGGGAATTTCTTAACCCAACTTCCATTCTTTGGGTTAATCTCCTACTTTCAAATTATTTCATGATAATATTATGTCCTATTTTGTATTTTTACTTTCTTTATGTGTACATATAGTGAATACACATAATAGATCTATTTTATTTTAAAAATGATCTTTTTAAGGACTTCGTCTCAATCTCCTTTCATTGAGGCATATTTGGTTTTATACACAACTTTATTTTATACGGTGTATAAACCCCTTTGACTTTTATGTTTATTCAAAAGGAATCTTTTTTATACGAAGCGTTTTGCTAAACGACAAAAGGGAATGTTTTTCTTTCCGTACTTATGCGGCGACAATGACTTCTCCACCGCCGTGACCATTATTTGAGTTTCGGCTTCCTCTACAAGCCATCATTTTTTTAATGAAAAATAAATACAAAGTTTTAACTTTCTTTTATTTTGGTATTGAAAATGGTTTTGAAAGCATTTTTATTATATCAATGTGTTGTATTGATATCTTGTGATTGGAATGTGGAAATTTTATGTTTCCTTTATGCATGTTTTATGTGATATGATTATGTTATGGTTTATGATATGTTTAAACCTATTCATATGAGGAATGTATTGGACTTAATAAGTGACGGGTGGAGCCCGCTATAGCTCCTCGATGCATCGGTAGGTCTCATGAGACAACTAGAAGTGGAATTGGCCGAGTCCCTTTCCCAATTTCATTTATGGTTTTGGCCGAGGCCTTAATCATTTTAGATGTCTTGGCCGAGGCCTTGACAAAATGTTTCAGAATGTCTGGCATTATACATTCCCTCATTATGAAAGTGGTTATTGATATTGCATGTGATTATTCGACCAGTAGAATATCCATGTGAGGAAGTGAATGGAATTATCTCATTTTACTTTTGCCATATTATGTTGATGTTCAAGTTTAAAAGTCTTTTGTTTTAGTTATACATTGCCTTAAATTTTTATGTTTATTTATGAAAGCTTCCGCATTATTGTTATCCTTACTGAGCATCTGAGCTCACCCCTTTCAATGTTTTAATATTTTCTAGGATGTGTAGAAGTATTTTATGAATAACCTGCAGGGATTGTCAGAAGAGGATATGAGTGTGGACTAGGGAGACTTTGTTATTGTAGTTTTTCACTTTATGATGTAATGTAACGTTTACGAATGTATCTAGTGTTTCCAAGGCTACTAAACAAATCGGTCTTTCAAGACTTGATCTTTTGTGATCATGCCAATGTTACGAAGTAATGCACCGGCTCTGGGTAGCTGGGGTCGGGGCGTTACAGTTGGTATCAGAGGCAGTTTAGTACTATCCTTGGAAGCTAGATTTAGATAAACTCTGATTAGAGCACATAGCCCAAAGATAGACTTTGAGGATTAGTATAGAAGAACTTCCTAGAATTTTGGTATTGTAGAGATTTTGTGAGTTTTCCGAGCAATACATCCCTGTCTGGATACGAGCAGGTAGAGGCGGCTCTGGCACAGATGTACCTAGGGGTAAAACCCGAAAACACCGCTTTGAGCTAGACTCGAATAGGAACTGGTGCACGACAACGGGCCTTGCTGCACTCTTGGTTACGACACTCCCGGGGGATATGCTTAGGATAACTCTCATTTTCTTTACAAATCATTATGAAGGGTTTATGAGTATATACTTCCTCAAAGAAAACATTTTTATGATTATGGATTATATCCATAAATAGTTCAATTTATGTTAAGTGATTTATAAGTATGGGATTATGTATTTTGATTCATAAACTAATCTAGTTTATGCCATTGTTTAGAAATGGCGCCTAGTGGAAGGATTGGAAACCGTATCAATGCACGAACTCCGTGTATGGATTGCCCTCCTGCTCAAGATAATTATTGTGGATCTGGAGATACAACTGGTGCTGATCAACTTATTACCATACTGGGACAACTCACTCAGGTTATGAATAATAACCTTACTCATATGGAGCACCCTGATCCGTAACGTGGAGGATCAATGCTAGACCGTTTCATGAGGCAACAACCACCAACCTTCAATGGGAGTACAAATCCTATAGTAGCTGAGCAATGGATAAATTCCTTAGAGAAAATATTCCATGCCTTGGGGAGTAGTGAAAGGGAGAAGGTTGTCATGGCAGTTTACCGCCTCACTGGAGATGCCGATCAGTGGTGGTCGCTGATTCAAAACACAAAGGAAGATGATGACGTATCGAATATGGAATGGAGGGAGTTCAAAGAGCATTTCTTAGAAAAATACTTTCATCGTGACCATCGAGCAGATATGGAAAGGCAATTTTTGTGTCTGAGACAAAAGGAGGATGAGAATGTCGCAAAGTATGAGGCCAACTTTACAAGGTTAGCGAGGCATGCTGCAGATTATATACGTAACCCAAGAAGTAATATTGATCTTTTCTTTGATGGGTTAAATCCATTTCTCCGTCGAGCTTTAGTATCACAATCGTTCTCAACATACGAAGATATTGTCTCATGTTCTATCAAGACAGAAAAGGAATTCTCTAAGTCTTATGAAAACAAAGTAAAGCAAGAAAAGAAGAGAACGGGGGAACAAGAGACAGATAAAGGGAAAAAGGGAAAGAAGGATTTTCCATTATGTGATAATTGTGGGAAGAATCACCCTGGTACTTGCCTAAAAGGAATGGGAGTTTGTTATAAATGTGGAGAAAAAGGTCACCAGGCTCGTGATTGCAAGGGAAAGAAAGAGGCTATCAAAGTTGAATTCTACAATTGTAGAGAAATGGGGCATTATGCAAATGAATGTCCTAAGAGTCAGGGAAACTTACCTCAGAAAAGGCCAAGGGATCAAGGACAATCTTATGCTGTTACTACAGTTGAAGCGGAGTAATTAATGTATTGGTGCTTTTGGACTCATGGATTATATTCTGGTTATTAGAATAATGTGATATATATATAAGGATTGTACAGCAGTACATGTTGTTTTCATTAAGGTTTTAATATGATTAAGGTAATCATATTTTTAGTATGTGACAATAAGAGAAACTTTTCTTTATTTGGGGAATCTGATGTTACAATTGATTTTGGAATTTAGAGACCTTTTAGAGAAAGTCTGGACAGAGGTATTTTGGATAACTATAAAGGTTGGAATGGATTAAGTTGAACTTTGGATAGTATTGTTTAAGGTTAAAACATTTATGAAGATTATTTTTGGAATAGTATAGTACTATATTTTTAGGAAAAGGACAACCTGCAGGGTGGGGCATAACCCGTCGCGTCGGACAAAGCTGCAGGAATCGAACCCACAATCATAGTGTGACAGGCCTTTATTTCCTACCACTAGCCTAAAGGAAGTCCCTGGTTATTACAAAATAATTTTACTAATCTAAATGGTATGTGTTAACATTTAGAACCTTATACAATTAGGATAAGTATAATATTTTTGAGTTCTATTATCTTTTTGAGTGAAAGATGAGTTGAAAGTTGAAACTCTAATTGTCAAGAATAAATATATATTTACCTAACTCTTATTCAATGAATAAATTAATTCTTAAACTTTAGTAAAAGGATATTAAAACAAAAAAATGTGTTATCCTAATACCTTATGTCTTGTTGACCTGATGATATTTTAAATCAACATAGATTGAAGGCTTTGAGGCCCTCAATTTGACAGTTGATTGTGATTGATGACCTCAATCACTCCCAACAAATATTTATGTTTTTCCTCCAATTATATGTCTCTAATTTCCACCAATGTTCTCCTAATCGAGATCATAATTGGGTGGTGACTTTTTCATTTCCCTTTCCCTCTTATTAAGGCTAAATTTTATTAATCTTATTTCCGATGTGGGTTTTCCACAAAGGTATTTTCTCTTTTCAACCTTTAATTTTCAAAGAAAAATTTCAAATTGTGAGGACGCAATTTATTGAAAGAGGGGATAATGTAACACCCCGAGCTTCCACGATACGCTTCTCATTCAATAATTCAATAGCTTGCATTATACGCAACTTCGAGTTCTAAAACACTGCGACTAATCAAAGTAGCCGTTATGAATAGTAATAACCACTTTTTAAAATTATAGAAATTTTATATTTCAAAATGGACTTCATTTTTGTATTCGTAATATCGAAATTATCCAAATTTGAATTTTTTGTAATTTTCTGAGAACTTCTAATTTTTTATGAATAGTGAAAAATACTTAAAAACAACTTTTTTAATCAAAATAATTTATAGTGATAAATTATACTATTTAGTGGTTTTAAAGTATAATTAGAATATATTTTTACCATTTTATCCAATGGTGGTCATTATAATTAATTTAACATTGAAATTGGACATAAACAATTGCCAATCTTTTGATATAAATTGTTTCTTAAAACACGCTATTTGTTGTGACAGCGGGAATTAATTATAAAATTAATTAATGCAACTTATATGTTTGGAATTTTTTAAAATAGACATCATTTTTGAATTCGGAATATCAATTATAGCTTAGGGTGAAATTTTGGCCTTATTCTGAAAAACTTCAATTTTTGATGAATAGTGAAACCACTAAGTGGTTGTTAAAAACTGATTTTTCGTTAAAATGAAATATTACCACTTCTGTGATTTGATTTTCAAAAATCTGACATACATGGTTGTCATTAAAAAGTAAAATGTGGTTCAATGAGATCAAAATAATTTTTTGGTGAATAGTAACTTTTAAGTTCTTAATCGCGATTAGAGGTAATTAGTGTAGTTTAAGGTACAAATAATGTTTTAATAATATGAGATGAGCTTGAAACTTGTCCTACTTCTATTTGATGAGTCATGTCCGACCAAGACAACCCATGGGTCAGCTTGGGGACCCCATGGAGCCACTTTGGTTGGAAAATGACATTAATATATATTTATTTAATGTTAAAATTAAATTGACACAAACATGAGTTGTTTTACTAAAACAGTTTTTAAGTGGGTTTACACAAGTCCAAATTTTGATTATAAATATTCATTAGAAAGATAAAAATATTTCCTACATCATAGTATTTTTTTTATAATTTTTAGACATTAAATAAATTAAATTATTTATGACATCATGATGATGCAGCGATGACCTCATTATTTAACGATTTTAATAAAATGAAAAGATAATGTAAAATACAAGGCTTAAACTTGTCCAAAGACTATTGGATGGGTATATTTCGAACCCTTATCACCTTATCCATGAATTATATAAGTGTGGTACCTTTATAATCCGAAAAACATTGTGTAATAATGTAACATTTCAATCTTTCCAAAAGAGCCCCTCCTCTCCACTTATAAAAGGCCCACACCTCTCCCACATTATTCACACATTCAAGCCATTTGGTTCGGAAAACCTCTGCCCAAATACTCTCCCAACTTCCCTCCCTTACTCCTAGAATCCTCACTTTGGGAAGAACTCTTCCCAAGGAAGCCTTTGGCTCAAATCAAAAAGAGTTACCCGATTTTGAGGTAATGTCTTCTCTAATGTTGTTTTGTTTTATTTTTCTTCTCCAACCCCCTAAAATCTTTTTATGAATTTCTTTTGTAACAACGCCAGTATAATCAATATACTAGGATTTTTTTATAAGAAGTATTCTAGCTACACTTACACACACCTACATCTAATGGTTAAAGAACATACGGTTTCTGTGGATGGCGAATTTCTGCCTCACGAAACGATGATTGTTCAACACTCATATAACACCTTAAAAGGTGTCCATTAAGATGTCACTATTTTTATATATGATATATAATATGTTTATGTTTTACTTATGCTTCTGTATTTCTCATTTATGGCATACTTTATGATTTCCATTATGGGTAAAACGCGATAATATCATTTTAGGAAGTACGGACTACCGCCCCCTCAAAGTGATTTGAATCGTTAATGCCATATGTGGGATGTATAAAGGATGGAGTAAATGGTATTATACACTATATTATACTGGAATTATATTATACATTTATATCATTATGATTTCGTTCCATTAAATATGAAATTGAAATGAAAGTAGCGTTCATGCGTACGTACGGCTTACCGTCTCCATGAACGGTGCATTTCATTTCTTACCTATAAATGTTACGTGATATTATAAATTAATGTATATACTGGATATATAATATATATATATGACATCTAAATCATGAATATAATTGTGGATATAATGGATATTTCACCACATGAACAACTTGTAATTATAAGAATTTTATTTTTGACTCAAGTACCAAAGATCGACAAAACGACCGTTATTAACTTAAATAATTAAATAATGTTCATAACATGGTAATAAGTGATATAAATGGAATAATTAACATGAAAAAGGTTCTTAAGTAAATATAAATTAACTCTAGTTTATTATTCAGGAGGTTAAAGAATGGTCGAGTCAGGACAAGACGCAAGGTAAGGGAATTTCTTAACCCAACTTCCATTCTTTGGGTTAATCTCCTACTTTCAAATTATGTCATGATATTATTATGTCCTATTTTGTATTTTTACTTTCTTTATGTGTACATATAGTGAATACACATAATAGATCTATTTTATTTTAAAAATGATCTTTTTAAGGACTTCGTCTCAATCTCCTTTCATTGAGGCATATTTGGTTTTATACACAACTTTATTTTATACGGTGTATAAACCCCTTTGACTTTTACGTTTATTCAAAAGGAATCTTTTTTATACAAAGCGTTTTGCTAAACGAAAAAAGGGAATGTTTTTGTTTCCATACTTATGCGGTGACAATGACTTCTCCACCGCCGTGACCATTATTTGAGTTTCGGCTTCCTCTACAAGCCATCATTTTTTTAATGAAAAATAAATACAAAGTTTTAACTTTCTTTTATTTTGGTATTGAAAATGGTTTTGAAAGCATTTTTATTATATCAATGTGTTGTATTGATATCTTGTGATTGGAATGTGGAAATTTTATGTTTCCTTTATGCATGTTTTATGTGATACGATTATGTTATGGTTTATGATATGTTTAAACCTATTCATATGAGGAATGTATTAGACTTAATAAGTGACGGGTGGAGCCCACTACAGCTCCTCGATGCATCGGTAGATCTCATGAGACAACTAGAAGTGGAATTGGCTGAGGCCCTTTCCCAATTTTATTTATGGTTTTGGCCGAGGCCTTAATCATTTTTGATGTCTTGGCCGAGGCCTTGACAAAATGTTTCAGAATGTCTGGCATTATACATTCCCTCATTATGAAAGTGGTTATTGATATTGCATGTGATTATTAGACCAGTAGAATATCCATGTGAGGAAGTGAATGGCATTATCTCATTTTACTTTTTCCATATTATGTTGATGTTCAAGTTTAAAAGGCTTTTGTTTTAGTTATACATTGCCTTAAATTTTTATGTTTATTTATGAAAGCTTCCGCATTATTGTTATCCTTACTGAGCATCTGAGCTCACCCCTTTCAATGTTTTAATATTTTCCAGGATGTGTAGAAGTATTTTATGAATGACCTGCAGGGATTGTCAGAAGAGGATATGAGTGTGGACTAGGGAGACTTTTTTATTGTAGTTTTTCACTTTATGATGTAATGTAACGTTTACGAATGTATCTAGTGTTTCCAAGGCTACTAAACTAATCAGTCTTTCGAGACTTGATCTTTTGTGATCATTCCAATGTTACGAAGTAATGCGCCGGCTCTGGGTAGCTGGGGTCGGGGCGTTACATTGGATCATCTCAAAATATAGTGGTGGTGAACACATCTTTCAAGGGTCTTCAAAGCATAGTTAGATTCAGAACTAGAATTGAGATGATGAAAATTATTAGAGTTCTAAATCTGATTCAAGTCTGTTTTTTGTTGTAAACGAATGGAGATTTCCATTTTCTGGTTTGATTTGGAAATGGGAGTGGTGATGTGGAAAGAGGAATAGTTTGCTACTACAGTGAATCATAGTTTGGAAGAGATATAAGGATGGAATGGTGAGTCAAGGGTAGGGTTTTTAGCTAGGTCAGTAGGAGGAAGTGAAATGGGGTGAAAGAGAAATAGAGAAACAAGGTTGAGATACGCAGTGCGTGATGGACAGGTCAAACAACGGTGAAGCCGTGAGGAGAGGTGGGATGAGGTAGAAGCTATCGGTGGAATAGAAATTTTAGTTCCAGGGAGTGAGACCAATAGTGATTTGGGGGATCGGTGAGTCACATTGACCCCCGGATAGTTAAAAAACCAACAAATAAAAAGAACTTACCGATAGTGGTAAATAAAAAAAGAACTCACCAGTGTGAGAAATTGATAAACTATCGGTGAGTGCATGAAACATCTATGGTATAAAATAAAATAAAATTACAAGTCATCATTAGTTAAAATAAAAAATAATAATAATTCACCAATGTTAAAGTGAAACTGATAAAAATAAAGAAAAAACAATTAGTGAGTGCGTGAAACCGATAGAAGTTTTGCATCAGTGAGTCATGACTCGCCGATAGAAGGAATAATGATCGGTCAAAGTGGAACACAATAAAATAAATAGATTGGTGAGTCGATAGGATCAGTGAGTCGCATCATCGGTGCGAGTTGAGAAACCATTAGTTAAAATAAAAAATTATTCACCGATAATTAAAATAATAAAAAGTAATCGGTGTGATGAAATATCAATGAAATGAATTGAATGGTGAGTCAATGGGTCACTGATAGTTTAAAACTGAGAGACTGAAACCGATTTGTAGGAGAGACCGATGGTGTTTCAAAGTGATTGATGAGTCACAATTCACCAATAGTTATAAAAAAACATTGGTGTGACAAATGATTGGTGTGTTGCAACATCGGTGTGTTGCAGCCTTGGTGCGTCAACTCACCAATAGAAAAAAATCATATGTTAAAATATTAATTTAAAAGAAAATAAAAAAATTAATAAAACATTAATTAATTAACACAAAATCCAAAATAACTAAATTGTTAAAGACTAATTAATTAACTATAACTAAGGTCTGAAAAAATTATTTAACAGACTATAAATAAAAGGAACTTAATTATTAACAAAGAAAATAAATTTTAAGATTAATTAAATATAGGTCTAAATAAATGAAAAACACTTACAAAGAACTATCCAAAAACTTGATAATAAAATAATTAAAATTAACAAAAGATTTTGAACATCTAATTTAATTAGATAAAAGACAAGATGAAAACTTAAAATTAAGAACACATTATTTTAAACGTTGACTTAAATTGTTAACTTATCTAATAAACAGAATACTGTTAATTTATTTTAAAGAATATAATTTAAAGAGTAAAGGTTTAAATTAAAAACTAAATTAGGTTGATGCAAATAAAAAATTAACAATTTATTAAATAATAAACATTTAAAATTATTAATTTGTTAACCAGTTTAAGGTTATTAAACTAAAAAATAGTTAAAATAATTAGAATAATTATAATGAATAAAAAATGATTAATTAATAGATTAAGTGTTAAAAATACAAAAGTTCCATTATTTATTAAAAAGTGTTAAAATAAATAATTAAATTTTTAAAAATTAAATAAAAGATGTGGAAAAACTATGTAAAAATAGAGACGCATCAAAAAACATTAAAAAATATAATACTAGTAATAAATAATAAAATATTAAAATATTAAAAATATAATAAAAAAATAAATAAAAAAATTATGTAATATCCACACCAATATAAAAGACAAAAACTATGAATAGTTAATATTACAAAAAACTTTGAATTAAAATGTTTTTAATATTAAAAAAAAGTCATTGGGGGTAGTCTTCTAGAGGAGGTGGAGGAGCTCGAGGAGATGGCAGACGAAACTCTATCCCAAAACTATGAGTCAGACGGTGTATGTAATCTATCTGGTCTTGATGATATTGATGTCATCGATGTATTTTCTCTTCATACTCCTGATTTTGTGGTTGACGCATGTAGAGACCCGAAGCCTGACTTACATGGACATTACATTACATTTGCGGAATACTTAGTACATAACAAAAACACACACAAGGATCGTAATAGTTTAGTGTCTTTGGAAACTCGGAACGTAATCTTCTAATCGTGGTGAAAGATCTTCAATATCTCCCATAAAGATCTTCCCTTTTTTTTACCTAAAACCTTTCTTTATATCCTGGGGAAAAAAACATAAAAGGGTGAGCTCAAATGCTCAGTAAGGGTAAACAAAAGAAAAATCAATCACATCGTATTCATAAGAACATAACATTTTGGAAATCTTAACCTGCAAAAGAGAGTATAATTTCATAACATGGGATAAATCATAGTAGTGAAATGAAATCCCAATAATCATAACATAAAACATTAATCTTTGTGGAATACACACATAATCATAGAGAATCATTTCTTGTTAGTCAAGACTCATTGCCAAGACTATCTTAGTGGACAAAGTCCCTTTCTGAATCGAGTAACCCTCGTTTCAGTCCTGTTTCACTGAACCGGTATAACCTATCGTTCCAGCCCTGTCTATCTCATGAGATATAAAATCATTACCCAATGCATTGGAGGGAGATATAGGTCCCACCCATCTTATAATGAATCCTTTCTTATGTGTGCCACATAATCATAAAACATACATCATCGCATAACACATGTAACAAAAATGGGATTCTTGAAACATCATGACATCATAAATCAATTCATATAAGATAAAGGAATTCATAAACATAATTCCATCACAACATAGTCAAATCAATGTAAAAATATGGATAGAAACAGAACCCTTTATTATCTTATATGGAAAATAATTTTGATAAAACACTTGAATTGAATTCTTGAGGAAAATATCCTTTCTTCTTCAAAATCAATTTCTTTTCACAAAACATCATGCAATTTTAAAAGAAATAGATTTTATTGAAAATAGTCATGAAATCTTTTAGAGTAAGCTTCATGAAAATAAGGCTTTATGAAACAGTAGAAATCCGTTCGTGCCGTATAAGTTAAAAAAAACATTCTTCGTACTTTTGTCGGAAAAGTCAAAAAGTACCTCGTACGAAAAACGACAAAAGATTCCTTTCATACGTATTACTAAAAACTCACCGAAGGGTAAAAATGGATTTAAACAATTTTAGGTGGATGGAAATAATATTACATATTGAGTAAACATGGATGTGGATGATAAAATACACCCCAGTAAATACTTACGAATAAACAATCTCGGATAAAAATGAGATTGTGATATTTCCCTTACCTTATGTCCGACTTGCTTTGTAAGTGTCCGAACCTCCTGTATAATGATTTAAATCATGTTATTGACTTATTCCAGAATCATATTCATTGTTATGATATCATATATGGTTCACTTATGACATTATATTACCCGTTCTTTTGTAAATTCCATGTTAAAGAAGCGTTTTGGGTAAAATCGTTTCATTTATCGTAGGTGTTTTGACTTGTTCTTCTTGACATTATTATTACTTATATCATGATTTACTTACTTCCAGAATATAAAATATGATTTATATATAATATATATTCAGTATATATATATATATAATATATAGATAAATGAAATGAAAAACACCGTTCATGGAGACGGTAGTCCGTACGTACGCATGAACGCTGTTTTCCTTTCCTTATTGTCTTGAATGGAAGTAAGTAGATGACATACATATACATATATATACATAAATCCAGTAGCTTTATAATGTCATATATTTCATTATTATTTTTTATATATACTTTATAATCATTCTTAAATGGTTAACATGGAGAATGAATCTCATCGCGTCGTGGAGACGGTAGTCCGTACGTACGCACGAGCGATGATATCATTTCCATAAATATTGAATTGAATTGGAGTAGATTATACAATATATCAGAATCAATATGATGTTGTAATAACTATTTATAGTTATTCTTTACACCATTATACCCATCCATGTAAGGTGGTGGTGGAAAATAGATTACACCACGGCGTGGAGACGGTATTCTGTACGTACGCACGCGTGGTGATTTCTTTTTCCGTAGGATGGATAGATGGTGAAATAGGGTTGTTTCATACTTAAAATAACATATCAGTATATTAGTGATACTTATGTAATTACTTTGTTATGAAACAACTAAAGAAGAAGAAGTTGAAGAAGAAAGAAATTGAAAAGATCGGTAATGGATATTACCTCTTCTTTGGAACGCTTCTTTGAATCCTCCACTTAGGGAACTATGATTGGTCTTTGAAGAAGACCAGGACCTCTAGGATTATTCTAGGGAAGTGGAGAAGGGATTTTGGCAGAGTTTGGCCGAGCTTGAGTGCTCAAATTGGTGTGAGGAGGAAGGGGGAGGAGGTGTCCTTTTATAAGGGATGAGAGGGGCACCTTAGGAATATCTCAAAATATTATTTTATTATAAAGTCAAGTTCGGTTTTAATTAGCTCCAAATTGATTTATTTCGAGGATAAGGTGGGGATGGGTCGAAATCCTCTCATCCAATAGAATTTAGACAAGTTTGGGGTATTATTTTAACCTTATCAATTAGATTTAACTCTAAGTTAAATAATTTAACTTTTACCGTGTCTTTTTGTTTTCTTTCACTATATGGTTAATACACTTACTATAACATGACAAACGAACCCCAAATTGTTTATTATTAATATATATATCCTTATCTAAGTCATTTGGCCGAACCTTAGATTTTTAGGAATAAAATAACAATTAATAATATAATATTTGATTTAAAAACTATTTTGTGTCAATTTTGACACTATTTGATATATGATTTTTGTGAAAGTCATAACAGAATTATATGTTCGAACCAAGTTGATTAAATCAACACTAATATATCCTAGTAACCTATAAAATTAGTGGAATTCATAAAAATTCTCAAATTACATTTATTTTGGTGTTTATAACATCAATTATGTCAATCTTTCATAAATAAGAAAATTACTGCATCATCTTTGTGTCATAAATAAATTAACTTATTTGATGTCTAAAAATTACAAATAAAATACCATTATGTGGGAAATCTTTTTATATTTCTAATTAATATTTATAGTCTAATTTATCTTATGTATAACCCTATATTAAAAATGTTTTAGTAAATAAACTTTGATTTTAACTCTTTTAACTCTTCTTTGAATTAAATAATAATAAATGTCCTAATCTAATCCAAGTGGGCCTAAATGGTCATATTTTATTCATAAGGTTGTTTTTGGTCGAATTACACTTATCCAATAGAATTAGGACATGTTTTAGGGTAATATTAATATCATATTTACCCTTAGTTACCCTATTTACTATTAACCGTGGTAAAAAAAAGTAAAAAGTTACTATTCACCAAAAATTATTTTCATCTTATTGAACCACATTTTACTTACTGACATCAACTGTGTCTCTCGGATTTTTGAAATTCCATTCACAGAAGCGGTAAAATTAAGATTTATGAAGAAATTAATTTTTTTTAACTACCACTTAGTAGTTTCACTATTCATCAAAAATTGATGTTTTTCAGAACAATGCCAAAATTTCATCCTAAGCTATATTTCATATTCCGAATTCAAAAATGAAGTCTATTTTACCAAATTCATATCATAGAATTTTCATTAATTAATTTTATAATTAAATCCTGCTGTTAAAACAAATAGCGTGTTTTTAAGAAACAATATCTATCAAAAGATTGACACTTGATTATGTCTGGTTTAAATGTGAAATTACATCCAATGACCAACATTGTATTAAATTGTAAAAATATATTCTAAATACACTTTAAAACCACTCAAATTAATAATTTATCAATATTAATTATTTCGATTAAAAAATTTGTTTTTAATTAAAATTTAGTAATTTTCACTATTCATCAGAATATGAAAGTTATCCGAAATGTACCAAAATTTCACCTTAGGCTAAATTCGATACTCCAAATCCAAAAATGAAGTCCATTTTGAGAGATAAAATTTCTAAAATTTAAAAAGTGGTTATTACTATTCATAACGGCTAGTTTTAATAATATTTTAATAGCATATTGTTGTTTCGTGAAACTCAGTATTGCGTACTACACACACTATCGAGGAAGGTCGCGATTGCGTATAATGCAAGGCAAGTCAAGGATGCGTGTTTTGAAAGCTCCTTTTGGTGTAGCGTACAACACAAGACATTAATAAAATTAAAAAGAATATTTTTTTATAAAATCTTGGGCTGTTACATTCTACCCCCCTTAAAATGAATTTCGCCCTCGAAATTCTTCGGGGTTATAAATGGTTTACTATTCAAAAGTTTCTTTAATAGAAACCCAAATCGTAAAAAGGAATATCAAAACCAATCTTTAAAACAAAAGTATGAAACTTAATGGTTACCCAAATAAACTAATCACCGGGTTTCCACATAGGTGAAAATATGGATATGGAAGAAAAATCTAACCATCATGTTCTGATGGAGAGTGGTAGAGAACATGGATATGGAAAATCCAGTAATCACAAAGCCATAAATTTGTGACGATCTAAGGTACCATGTGATTCATCAGATATAAGATCACTAGGACAACATTTTTGGTTTTCAAGATCGTTTCCCTAAAGTTAAAGAATTTGAATTAGAATAAATACTTACTTTATGTTGGTACAACCTCATTGTTGTTCGTTCCTTTAACAATTTCAACTTCATCTCTTAAATAAATGAAGTTGAATTTGTTATTTGTGAAGTGTTAGCAGATCATGTGATAGAATGACGGGTCATTCCATCTGTCTCAAACAAAAGGTTAGCAAAAATTATATACATAAGTCGATCTATAGTGAGATTAATCATATATTGTTCCTAAAATGGACTTATACTTCATATATCATACTGCTTAATATAATAAAACTAGTTTCTACTAAACAGGGACTTCCTGTAGGCCAGTGGTAGGCGATAAAGGTTAGTCGCACTTCGGTTGTGGGTTCGATTCCCACAGCCTTGTCCGAAGCGATGGGCTGTCGCCCGTCCTGCAGGTTGTCCTTTTTCTAAAACTATATTACTATAACATCCCATAAATAATATCGAAAAAACTTCTATCCTTAAACAATACTAACTTATGTCCAACGTAATCCATTCCAATCTTTAGTCCTATCCATAATACTGCAGTCCATTCTCATAACATAGTGAAAACGATTACCAGAGATTTAATACCATCGTTGATCC
The DNA here is from genome assembly GCA_963277665.1 of Viscum album. NCBI lineage: Eukaryota > Viridiplantae > Streptophyta > Magnoliopsida > Santalales > Viscaceae > Viscum > Viscum album. The sequence continues at coordinate 902,357,310 of OY728138.1, forward strand.
CCATATATCATAAGATATGTTTTGTTGGTCACATTCCAAACACTCAAAGTCCTTAATAATGTATTCTCTTGAATACCCATTGAACTATAGTGAAAACTTGAATGCAGTTAAAAGTTTAACACTTTTCACATACCAAAATCCTCAAAATTCTATATACTCAAACCATGATATCACTTAGTCCTTATATCAATCATGAGCTCATGAATACTGTTAAACATTTCATTTTCTCGTTTTCCCTTCATTATGCGCATATCATCTACATTCCAAAAATATCTGAATAACCTTTCATGGATACTGGTAACATTAATAAAACACTTTTAAAACTCAAGGAAAGACAACAATGTAACAATCCTTAGATGTCTCTTTATTCCATAGTACCATGAGATTACTTATACAACATTACACTTGATAAACATGTAATCATTTCACTACATTCTTAAACCATTAACCGAGCTTCAACAATTCTTTCATCTCACATATCATTTGTAGTCTCTTCATCATCATCCACATAAATACTACCCATACGACCATACTGATTCTCTTCAGGAGTCTTTCCCTTAGGGCATTTGTTTGCATAATTCCCATACATTCCACATTTAAAACACTTAACCATTGTTGATGTCGTAGCAATACCATTATCCTCATCCATGGTGTTAACCGACCCTTTTCCTTTGCACTTACTTGCTTTGTGTCCTTCTTTTCCACACCCAAAGCATCTTCTAGTTCCCTTGAAACATTCTCCTTGATGCCTCTTCCCACATGATTTACATAGGGGAAATTGAACTTTCTTTCCTCTATGGTCATCATGAAACTCCATCTTTCTCTTATTAGCCGAGTCAGGAAACTTACCAAATTTTACTTTATTGATCATATTATGAGATTTCTGATTCGGCATAATAATGATGTTTGGACTTCCAAATCCCATTTCATTTGGTTTCTCATGAATAATATCATTCCATTGTCCATCATATCATCCATTATTGTGAATCATCTTGTTTCCAGCCATTTTCTAAAACCCAAAAAAGAATAGTGTGAGAGGCAAAAATCATGCTAGGGAAAACAACATAGTAAAGGGGGAGTACCCTTAATATCTAACATCTTAGGTTAAATTATAAGATCGTTATCGTAGTTCTAGGATTATATCCTATACGTATACTTATCCTTAGGGACATCCCTAGACATACCTTAGAAATATCTCTAGGGATCTCACTAACGTTTTCGCATTCTAGTTTCCAAAGGTTGACTAAACCTTTCCTCTGATACCAACTGTAGAGACCCGAAGCCTAACTTACATGGACATTACATTACATTTGCGGAATACTTAGTACATAACAAAAACACACACAAGGATCGTAATAGTTTAGTGTCTTTGGAAACTCGGAACGTAATCTTCTAATAGTGGTGAAAGATCTTCAATATCTCCCATAAAGATCTTCCCTTTTTTTTACCTAAAACCTTTCTTTATATCCTGGGGAAAAGAAAACATAAAAGGGTGAGCTCAAATTATCAGTAAGGGTAAACAAAAGAAAAATCAATCACATCGTATTCATAAGAACATAACATTTTGGAAATCTTAACCTGCAAAAGAGAGTATAATTTCATAACATGGGATAAATCATAGTAGTAAAATGAAATCCCAATAATCATAACATAAAACATTAATCTTTGTAGAATACACACATAATCATAGAGAATCATTTCTTGTTAGTCAAGACTTATTGCCAAGACTATCTTAGTGGACAAAGTCCCTTTCTGAATCGAGTAACCCTCGTTTCAGTCCTGTTTCACTGAACCGGTATAACCTATCGTTCCAGCCCTGTCTATCTCATGAGATATAAAATCATTACCCAATGCATTGGAGGGAGATATAGGTCCCACCCATCTTATAATGAATCCTTTCTTATGTGTGCCACATAATCATAAAACATACATCATCGCATAACACATGTAACAAAAATGGGATTCTTGAAACATCATGACATCATAAATCAATTCATATAAGATAAAGGAATTCATAAACATAATTCCATCACAACATAGTCAAATCAATGTAAAAATATGGATAGAAACAGAACCCTTTATTATCTTATATGGAAAATAATTTTGATAAAACACTTGAATTGAATTCTTGAGGAAAATATCCTTTTTTCTTCAAAATCAATTTCTTTTCACAAAACATCATGCAATTTTAAAAGAAAGATATTTTATTGAAAATAGTCATGAAATCTTTTAGAGTAAGCTTCATGAAAATAAGGCTTTATAAAACAGTAGAAATCCGTTCGTGCCGTATAAGTTAAAAAAAACATTCTTCGTACTTTTGTCGGAAAAGTCAAAAAGTACCTCGTACGAAAAACGACAAAAGATTCCTTTCATACGTATTACTAAAAACTCACCGAAGGGTAAAAATGGATTTAAACAATTTTAGGTGGATGGAAATAATATTACATATTGAGTAAACATGGATGTGGATGATAAAATACACCCCAGTAAATACTTACGAATAAACAATCTCGGATAAAAATGAGATTGTGATATTTCCCTTACCTTATGTCCGACTTGCTTTGTAAGTGTCTGAACCTCCTGTATAATGATTTAAATCATGTTATTGACTTATTCCAGAATCATATTCATTGTTATGATATCATATATGTTTCACTTATGACATTATATTACCCGTTCTTTTGTAAATTCCATGTTAAAGAAGCGTTTTGGGTAAAATCGTTTCATTTATCGTAGGTGTTTTGACTTGTTCTTCTTGACATTATTATTACTTATATCATGATTTAATTACTTCCAGAATATAAAATATGATTTATATATAATATATATTCAGTATATATATATATATAATATATAGATAAATGAAATGAAAAACACCGTTCATGGAGACGGTAGTCCGTACGTACGCATGAACGCTGTTTTCCTTTCCTTATTGTCTTGAATGGAAGTAAGTAGATGACATACATATACATATATATACATAAATCCAGTAGCTTTATAATGTCATATATTTCATTATTATTTTTTATATATACTTTATAATCATTCTTAAATGGTTAACATGGAGAATGAATCTCATCGCGTCGTGGAGACGGTAGTCCGTACGTACGCACGAGCGATGATATCATTTCCATAAATATTGAATTGAATTGGAGTGGATTATACAATATATCAGAATCAATATGATGTTGTAATAACTATTTATAGTTATTCTTTACACCATTATACCCATCCATGTAAGGTGGTGGTGGAAAATAGATTACACCACGACGTGGAGACGGTATTCCGTACGTACGCACGCGTGGTGATTTCTTTTTCCGTAGGATGGATAGATGGTGAAATAGGGTTGTTTCATACTTAAAATAACATATCAGTATATTAGTGATACTGATGTTATTACTTTGTTATGAAACAACTAAAGAAGAAGAAGTTGAAGAAGAAAGAAATTGAAAAGATCGGTAATGGATATTACCTCTTCTTTGGAACGCTTCTTTGAATCCTCCACTTAGGGAACTATGATTGGTCTTTGAAGAAGACCAGGACCTCTAGGATTATTCTAGGGAAGTGGAGAAGGGATTTTGGCAGAGGTTGGCCGAGCTTGAGTGCTCAAATTGGTGTGAGGAGGAAGGGGGAGGAGGTGTCCTTTTATAAGGGAGGAGAGGGGCACCTTAGGAATATCTCAAAATATTATTTTATTATAAAGTCAAGTTCGGTTTTAATTTGCTCCAAATTGATTTATTTCGTGGATAAGGTGGGGATGGGTCTAAATCCTCTCATACAATATAATTAAGACAAGTTTAGGGTATTATTTTAACCTTATCAATTAGATTTAACTCTAAGTTAAATAATTTAACTTTTACCGTGTCTTTTTGTTTTCTTTCACTATATGGTTAATACACTTACTATAACATGCCAAACGAACCCCAAATTGTTTATTATTAATATATATATCCTTATCTAAGTCATTTGGTCGAACCTTAGATTTTTAGGAATAAAATAACAATTAATAATATAATATTTGATTTAAAAACTATTTTGTGTCAATTTTGACACTATTTGATATATGATTTTTGTGAAAGTTATAACAGAATTATATGTTCGAACCAAGTTGATTAAATCAATACTAATATATCATAGTAACCTAGAAAATTAGTGGAATTCATAAAAATTTTCAAATTACATTTATTTTGGTGTTTATAACATCAATTATGTCAATTTTTCATAAATAAGATAATTACTGCATCATCTTTGTGTCATAAATAAATTAACTTATTTGATGTCTAAAAATTACAAATAAAATACCATTATGTGGGAAATCTTTTTAGCTTTCTAATGAATATTTATAGTCTAATTTATCTTATGTATAACCCTATAGTAAAAATGTTTTAGTAAATAAACTTTGATTTTAACTCTTTTAACTCTTCTTTGAATTAAATAATAATAAATGTCCTAATCTAATCCAAGTGGGCCTAAATGGTCATATTTTATTCATAAGGTTGTTTTTGGTCGAATTACACTTATCCAATAGAATTAGGACATGTTTTAGGGTAATATTAATATCATATTTACCCTTAGTTACCCTATTTACTATTAACCGTGGTAAAAAAAAGTAAAAAGTTACTATTCACCAAAAATTATTTTCATCTTATTGAACCACATTTTACTTACTGACATCAACCGTGTCTCTCGGATTTTTGAAATTCCATTCACAGAAGCGGTAAAATTAAGATTTATGAAGAAATTAATTTTTTTTAACTACCACTTAGTAGTTTCACTATTCATCAAAAATTGATGTTTTTCAGAACAATGCCAAAATTTCATCCTAAGCTATATTTCATATTCCGAATTCAAAAATGAAGTCTATTTTACCAAATTCATATCATAGAATTTTCATTAATTAATTTTATAATTAAATCCCGCTGTTAAAACAAATAGCGTGTTTTTAAGAAACAATATCTATCAAAAGATTGACACTTGATTATGTCTGGTTTAAATGTGAAATTACATCCAATGACCAACATTGTATTAAATTGTAAAAATATATTCTAAATACACTTTAAAACCACTCAAATTAATAATTTATCAATATTAATTATTTTGATTAAAAAAGTTGTTTTTAATTAAAATTTAGTAATTTTCACTATTAATCAGAATATGAAAGTTATCCGAAATGTACCAAAATTTCACCTTAGGCTAAATTCGATACTCCGAATCCAAAAATGAAGTCCATTTTGAGAGATAAAATTTCTAAAATTTAAAAAGTGGTTTTTACTATTCATAACGGCTAGTTTTAATAATATTTTAATAGCATATTGTTGTTTCGTGAAACTCAGTATTGTGTACTACACACGCTATCGAGGAAGGTCGCGATTGTGTATAATGCAAGGCAAGTCAAGGATGCGTGTTGTGCAAGCTCCTTTTGGTGTAGCGTACAACACAAGACATTAATAAAATTAAAAAGAATATTTTTTTATAAAATCTTGGGCTGTTACAACGCATCTCTTCCAGCTGCTTACAGAAACTCTCTATAAGCTCACTCTAAGCTTACACCTCCTCCTAATACTATGATCCAGAAGATGATGCCCCTCTAGGAGCTCCTCTCGAGCTAGATGCCGACATCGTAGTTGTACCATAATAAGTCCTATGAGTCATATGAGAGCTGATACCAACTTCTCGGCCCTTCTCGAAGCCATACTGGGTCGCCTACATCCATGTCGCCTCATCAAAATGGTGGGAACTAGTCTGATCAGCCATCTCGACCTGAATCTCAACCTATGTCTGAAATTTCACAGCATCATATGACTCCTTCAGTTCCAATTTGAAATTAAAATATTGAAAATATTATATGCAGTTAATTTTCAAATTGAAAAAAAAATACTGACTACAATCTAACGCTGGAGATCACCTCTAATCTCTCCAGGGGCTGGATCACTGTACATCCTTTAATAAACATCATACTTCGTAATATTGGGCTGCTCGACAGCCTATACGAATATCGACTTAACTATTTATATTTAATGTTATATAAAATATTTAAAAAAATACTTACCATTTTTCATGAACTCCACTGAAGCCAAGCTCTGTATGATTAAAAACAAATAATTTATTGTCCATTTCATCATAAAAATTTCCCATGTTCTGTCCCATGTAGTTGTGTTTTGAGGGATATTCAGATTCAAAATAATGAGAGCATAAAAAATAATTTTCATCTTACAAATAAGCTTCATCAATTGAGCCTTCAAATGATGATTTGTTATGTACTTTTTTATTAAATTTTTACATGCATCTCTTGAATGGGTAAATACATCGAAATTGTACCAGACCTCCACATTTTGATTCATGTGGAAAATGTAAAATCAAATGTTCCATTGATTTAAAGTAATTCGGTGGGAAAATTGTTTCCAGATTACATATAATTCCAATAACATCTTCTTTTAGTTTTCTTAGTGCATCATAGTTTGTTGTGGCTGCACAAATGTCTTGAATAAAATATTACATGTCTGTTATCGATTCCAAAATCATAGAATTCAAAAAACCTCTTAATCCAATCAGAATAAGTCTTTCCATTATAACATGACAATGATGACTTTTTAATCTGGTAATATGACCATTCTTAACACTTCTTTACAAATTGGAAGCATAGCCATCTGGAAGTCTCAAATCTTCAATCCACTGACAAAATAATAAGGGAATCTCGTTGGAAAGTATGTAAGCTTATTTTGGCTTCATTAACCTATGTGATCTGACATTTTCAAACAGTTTAAGTTCTGGTCGCCTGAAAATTTGTGCAAGATCTAATTGTGCCTTTACATTATCTTTGGTCTTACCTGATATATCCAAAATAGTATGAAATAAATTATCAAAATAGTTCTTTATAATATTCATGACATCCAACATGTGGAAAACCAAAAAATCTGACCAATATGGAAGATCCCAAAAAATGATCTATTTTCTCCAATTGTGTTCTTCCCAAAGCCATGAATTTTATATTGGTTTATTTTTGGCCCAGATGTGATGGGAGGTAATGAAAATACAACTGATTTTAACTCTGTACCTGAGATCATTTTTGGATTTCAATCCCTTTCCATCGTGCCTTTTCTAAAATGATATTTTTTCCTCCAAAAAGGATGATCAGTTGGAAGAAATTTGTGATGACTATAAAAATATCAAGGTTTTTTCCATTGATGGGCATAAATTCTTTATTTTCTTTCATACATTAAGGAAATAATTTTGGACCATGTGTACTCTAGCTAGATAACATGCCATATTCTAGGAAGTCTCTAATTTTTCACATCAATGCAGCTTTTAGTTGGAAATTTTGTTTCACATCAACATCATATGTACTAACACCATTACTCTACAATGAATCTAACTCATCAATCAATGGTTTCAAATAAACATCAATATTATTTTTCTGATGTCTTGATATTAATAAGGTCAAAAAGATATAAGGCTCCTTCATCAACATACATCGAGGTAAATTGTATGGAGTTATAAAGACAGTCCAACTTGAATACTGACTACCATATAAACCAAATAGACATAAAATATCAGTAGAAAGACCCAATCACACGTTCGGGACTTCTAAAGTAAAAGACTAATGCACTCAGTTAAAAAATTTTCATGAATCACCATCAGATGGATGATTCATAATTTTACCAGTAGAAATCTTGATTTTGTTCCATGATATCATTTTCATTGTGTTATGATACATAAATAAATGCTAAAACCAAGTTGTAAGTGGGAAATATATCGACTATTTTATAGGAATCAGTCCATACTTCCCTGGATGAGCTTCTTTATACCATGATTTTCCACATGGGGGACAAATTTCCAACAACTCATTTTCACCAGAATATATGATGAAATCATTTTCACATGGATGAATCTTCTGATAACTAAGGCCCTGATTACAAACCAACCTCTCTATTTCATAGTAATTTTCAAGAAACACATTTCCTTCAGGTAATAGTGTTTTAACCAAAGAAAATATCTGATCAAAATAGTTGTTTGACATTCCATTTTTTGATTTAATAGCCATAAATTTTTCAATCGCTTCTAATTTTCTTATTTTACCACCAGAATATAGTTCATCCTCAATATACCTCAACAACTCATAAAACTCACATGCTTCCAACTCAGGAGTTATATCAATATCATCTTGAGTTTTATTTTGTTGAACATATGGACCTACAACATTATGTACTAAATTTTGAAACGGTGATAGATCTGGAATCAAATTATTGGTATCTTCTCTTGAACTGCGTTCACCATGTTGATACCAAAAAACCATAATCTAGTTGAAACCCAAAATGCATGAGATGTCACCCGACGTTGTCAAATGTGTCAAACATTCTCAGAGCACATTTTTTACAAGGACACTTAATTGTGCCTTCTAAAACAAATTCTGGTTTTGATTATTCAAATGATAAGAAAGCTTCAAAACCATCAATATGTTCAGGATTTAAACTAGAACTGTTTGGATTTTTGCACTGATTTATCCAAGCATGATCATCTAAAAATGATTGTTTTTTACTTCCTTATTCCAAATTTATCCATGACTTTATCCATTGTTTTTATCATGATGTTGACGATAATACTATGACTATTATATGATGATTATGATGATCACCCATGTTATAATGATACATGTCCTGTATTCATCCTCTTAATGGTATTTTTTCACCTCTTGCATTGATTTATACTCTTAGGCGATTACTTGTATTAAAAAGAATGTGAGGGACACTAAAAAGATAGAGAATAATTAATTAAATAGTATTTATGTTTTTATGTAAAATTTTTGTATAATCATTATTTTTTAAATACACTAAACCTTTGGATCCTTGATTTGTAATGTTATTATTTTTTTATCTTCAAAATGATGTAATAGTCATGTATGAAAAAGTAGGGTCTCTATATGTTGTTTTAGAATGAATTTTTTTTACTAAATATATAATTTTGAATATACGTCAATGATTTATAATTTTTTAATAGTGATTCATATTTCTTTTCAAGCATGAAATGGTAATCATCTACCTTAGAACTTTAGAAACCTTCAAAATTAAAATCATAAGATTATTATAATTGTGCATTATATTCTTTTTTTATTAATCACTTGTTGGATTTTAGATTTTCTTACACCTTTTTTATTTATATTTTATTGAGATTTTGGAGTATTCAGAAACACTCCATGTAGCCTTTATATCCTTTTTACCTTTACTCTAATAATCATCTTTTATTTGGTACTATGTCTTTTTCTTTTATATTTTTCATTTTTCCTCTTTTAGTTATGAGTAATCATGCCTAATATTCCCCAAATATTTAAATTTATAGAACTCGACTCCATTCAATCTATGATAATTATTTATAAAATCATTATAATATTTCTTAAAGTCACTTTTCTTATTGTAAATCTTACAGAATATTCTAGATAGATGAGCTGGTGCTTCTTTAGAATTTGAACAACTATAATCATTTGAGGATAAAACAACCTCCTTAATCTTATTTATTTCTTTTTGGAATAGTAAATTTAATTGAAGTACTCTCCCTCTTGATCACCTTGTGATCTTGAACTTTAGATTTTATTTCATCTTCCTAAATAATTAATTTACTAATAAATTCCTTTGTTGTTAAACTTTTGAAAGGTGTGGATTGTTTGATAGCTGTAGAAATTTCATTCCACTTAGAGGGTAAAACACTAATCACTTTCAAAGGTTGATCTGATTCTAGAATTTGAGTATCCAATGAATTAACACCATTGAAAATTTCAGTCAATCTTCCATTCATCTAAGTAATACTTTATCCATCATTAATCCTTAAAGTATCAAACTTTAATTTTATCAAATTGTACCTAAGTAGTCTAACCTTTTTAGTTCCTTCATAGGAAACAACAATAGTCTAGAACATTTCATAATCAGTAACACACTGAGAAATATGATTAAATTCATCATGACTGAGTCCATGGATAATTTCATTAATGGATTTTGAATTTACACAATATTCTTCTTCTTTAATATAATCCATCATTTTTTGTTCTATGGGGATTTCATGAGGATTTCTAATCTTCATATAAAATTTGAATCTGATATTTTTCAAATAGCTGACCATGCGAGCATACCAACAGCCATAATTTTCTCTATTAAAATATATAACTTTGATCATTGATATTCCTTATTTGGGTTTATCCATGTACATATTTTCATTCTATGGACCTTTAAATCATTCTTACTATATCTTATAAAAAATCTTTATAAGATCACTCCTTTGATACCAATCATTGGTTAGATTAAACACAAAGACATAAGAGGTGGTGAATTGTGTCCTTTTCAAAACAAATGGGTAAATTAAAATCAAACCCCCTTTGTTATGTGATGTATAATTATTTTCTTCAAGTACATTGAGTAATAGGAAAATAAATAATAAGAAGAAATAAATTTTTATAGTTGTTCGGTGAACAAATATCCCCTTGTCCACTCCACCAACGCATTCTATGCGAGCTTAATGATTTTCACAAATATGGTCTTTTTACTAGGGACCTAAATAGCTAAGTAATAGAAGTTGAAACCTTACAAAAAATAGGTTATTTTATAGTTAACCTTTATAATAATATCTTATTATGAGAAGCTAACAATCCACCATGACTAAGTACAAGCAGTCGACACTTTAAACAAATAAGATAGGATTTATATGGTTAAGAAACTTTAATACATAGTTTAAATAGAACCTGAAAAAATATGGATATTTTTATTTAGATAATAATATCTTCAAGTAATAATACATTTTAATTAATCCTAATTTCAAAATATCTTAAATAAATTACATCAAAAAATAATAATCCTTCAGAGCAGCAGGATGAATACACAACATCATATTATAACATGTATGTCTCCAAAGTGTAGTCTTATGAAAAGATTTGATGAAAGAATATAGATAGAAAAATGTATATCTCTAAATTTTAGTCCAAAAAATGAATCAATGAATCAAATAAGATTAAAAATATATACTAACTGAAGTAGTAACAATAATATCTTTAGAATATATGATCGAAACAATAAATATATTCATCTTTCAGAACATCTGAAAAATAGAGAGTTATTCAAACCAATTCGATTTATAGATTAAATGCTCATGATCTCTCTATGAACCTTCTATATATTCCATAAACACTTTTAAATATAAAATCAAATGAGAATAAATAAAAACATTTGTTTTATCTTAGTTAAATAGATCCAGAAAAAATCACCAAATAAATTGTGATATTCAAAATGCTCAGCGCATTTGAATTTTGAATTTAAATCACTACTAAACTTTTTAAATTTATTAAAAATAGTAATGATGTAATCCATTGATTAAAATCCTTTTACTAATTCTTAGAATATATTTTATTGTGATATTTATTCCATCAAAACTAGTTCTTAAATGTCTGGAAATATCTTAAATTCAAATTCTACAAATGACTACTTCAACATAGGGAATCCTCTCCATATGGACTCTTAAAAAGTATAGTTTTCAATGTACTATTGATTCCAAATTATGGGTTAACTAACCATACATTAGATACTTGAATTTAGGGTTCATCTCAAAAGTTAGTTTCACAATCCTAACATTCAAATTAAATATAGGATACAAAAGTATCATTCCTTATTAAAAGTTATGTTCCCAAACCTGATTTTTTCTACAAATTTAGGGCTTAGAACAGTGATTATAGACACCATAAGAAACATAAATAATACTTACAATACATCAATAAAATTAATACCATAATTTTAGAGAAAATAAAATAAATATTTTACTAAATATAATCCTAAAATTTACATAAAAAAACTTCATTAGTAAAACATATGAGGGTGTTTGTGAGAAATAAAATCATTAATAAACCAAATTAAATTTTTGGATAAAAATTTATATTCCCAGCATATTAATGTATCTTGGTTTTAATGGATATGTTTATTACCAGTTTACTTATTAATGGGTAAAAATATCTTGAGATACAGTGTATAATTACATGGGATGTGATGAAATACAGTCTTACTACATGGTAATGTTTCTGATGGGATGCATGGGATGTAACGTGATATGATGATGATGTTGTGATTGGATACATGGGTATAGTATAAGATAATGATGTATCTATGATATGGTTTCCCAAATATTGGGGTGGCTTGTGGAGGAGATGGGAGCACCATGACATAATATGTTGGGGTGAGGGAGACTAGTTTAGTGGGAAAGTATATGAAGGGTGCATTCTTTAAATATATACTTTTGAAATTATGGTGCATATTTCTATTCATTACCTGGTGAGAGAGCCTTTGTGAGGTTGGTATATGGTAACCTAAAATAGGTAATGAGTTGATTTCCTCTATTTATTCACTAGGATTTAGCATGCTACTTTCATATTTAGATAACATCTTTCAGGTAGGATCATATTGAGTATACTTGTACACTCACCCCTATATATATAAAATATTTTTCACGTATAATAGATCTACATAGTGATAAATCTAGGTGTTATTATCTCGTGATTATTATTCGGGATTTATTGGTGTTATTGATCATTACCTAGGAACCCTTCGTGGTTTTTTTTACCTTTTTTCTCATTTTATTGAATTTTATGTATAAGGAATTGTTGTTTATTTATGTTATGGAGTTTATTGGAGGATTTTAATTATTTCCTAGTATATATTGAGGGTAATTCCTCTTATTTTATGTTTATTTTACCCTCTATGTTAGTTACAAATCCATGTCCTATTGGAGGTAGAAGTCGGGGGTAACTTTAATCGTCATCATCGGTCCATGAGGGGTACCAGTGGAGGGGGTCATGAAAGAGTATTATCAAATATTTTGATTAAGATATGGTATGGAGTTTTGGGATAGGTACTGTTGATGATGGAATTTTTTTTTGGGGCCACAATATCAGTTAAACATATCATGTTTTGTAAGAAAAGGAAAACTTATAATACATGAGATTTTAGGGCCCTTTGTGATCAAATGTAAGTACCTTAAGTTTATTGAACCTAATAAGAAAAGTTATGTTGTTGGAAGGGTAGATATCAAGGTTAGGATCATGAATCATGATTTTTCCCACCTATTATGGAATTGGGTATATGATTGGAATTAATATGGACCGTAATTAATTAATCTTAAGTATTCCATATTTTGGGTTTAGGGATTCTCTAATGTTTTCACTTTTGTTAGTATGGATCTAAGTCAAAATTTACACCAGATTATTTCCAATAATGTTCAGCAATAAGAACCAGCAGTTTGTATTATAGTTGAGATCAATGGTATTGACACTTTTAGGATTATTCTTTTAGTTTTTTAGTGTCTATGTATATAGAATTATGAGGGATCCATTTTATATCAAGATTCGGATTCCTGGTTGGAGGATTTAGATATTTACTTCAGTTTGATCTGTTCTTGGAGGGAGCACTAGATTCCATTATCTATTATTATACTACATGGATTTTCTTAAAAATTGTGGTTTTTTACTTAAGGATTATGAGGATTAAATCATTTCATTAGATAAGTTTCATGATAAGTATCAGGATAAGTTTCTTTCTTCATCTATGAAGGTATCTTATCAAAAAGAGATTCTTACTCTCCTCTAGGGGAGTTACAAAGTATGGAATTTTGGTATTCTGTATAATAACCTTTTGTGTTATGATTTAGACCTTTTTCTATATGATGGGTATAGAGAAATGCATTTTTAGAAGGTGCCACATCTAGAGATCCAGTACTAGGTCACCTCATTAATGTCGTCGATGTATCTTGAGGTATTAGAAACGGAAAAATTCATCGAGAGGATTATGGATAAGACTATATCTTAATGGGTGGGGAGTCATATTAACTCTTCAAAATATAGAAATGGGTCCAAAGGTTCTAAATTTATTGGTCATATACATGCCTTAGAGTTTCAAAAACTAGGATATACTGATATCTTTTAGGGAATTAACTTCTTAAATTTCACCTAGGTGTATTCGTTATTTGATTCAGAAACCACACACTCTTTCATTGCACCCACCCCAATCCATGATATATGAATTTAGGTGGGAAAGATTATATTTTCCTTGGTGTTGGCTATGAAATTTTGTGTCTTATCTATATTATATTATATGTTAAGATATTATAATCTAATACTAATAAATCATCACACTTTGGGAGATTTATAATGTTTATGGATACTACCATATGACATCATTAACATCATAGATTAGTTGTATTAAATATAGGGTTTTATTGATTACTTAAGGAGGTGAGTTATATTTTATGATAATATAGGAGATAATTCATGTTTATTAGTGAGCGAGACTATTTGATGGGTCAAATGCATATCAAGTCATTATCTTCCTTGATAGTCGAGATAATATTAGGCTCAATGGAGGTTCATCTAATGGTTTTTAGGGGTTGTAGAATAGTACTCTAATGTCTTTCCTGGTGAGATTTTGATGTTAAATCATTTATGTGAGATCAATTTTTGGATAGAGTTTAATTCTGGTGATTTTCTAATATCTATGTCCCCATATAGGATAGTGCCTTCAGAGTTACAAGAGCTGAAAAATCAGATTGAAAACCTTCAATATAAAGGTTTTATTAGGACAAATTTGTTTCTTTGTGGTGCTATAGTTCTATTTTCAAATAAGTGGGAAGAATTATATGATTTTTCATTGAATTTGATATCTTTATGTAGGTAATAGTATAGATTCATTATCCCCATACATGTATTGATGATATGTTATATCATATAAATAGATTTATCTGGTTCTCAAATATCACTTTTTATTCAAGGTATAATTAGATGTGGAATAAGGATGAGGATATTATAAATACCACCATTAGATTTCATTATATGTATTATGATATCATGGTGATGTTGTTTAGTGTCACAAAACACCCCATCATGTTCACGGCGCTAATGAATTCAATGTTATATAAATTATTAAATAAGTTCATAGTGGTGTTAATTGATTACATTCTCTTGTATCTCAAGTCAAAAGAAAAGTATACAAAGAATATATGGGCAATTTTAATAATTCTATATTTTAATTAGCTATTTGGGAAGATATAAAAGTATAACTTATGGTCTTGCGGTATCTATTTATTGGATATCCCCAAAGAATGTTGTGGATGTGTAGATTTTCCTTGATCTTGCAATCCATTGCAGGTGTTTTGTGCCTGAATTCTCTATATTGTGACTCCTCTATTATCCTCAACCAATATGGATCAAGATTTTGTGTGGACTAACAAATTATAGGATTATTTTTTAGTATTTAAAGGGTAGGGTTATTTTTTGTCCACTTCTTCTTCTTTCGTATGAGAGATTTTTGTTTAAGATTTTATTATGCTTTACATCTTGGTATGGGTTGCATTCTAATGTATAAAAGAGTGGTTATCTCTTATGGGTATCAATAATTATGGTCTCATGAAAATAACTGCATTTTCTATGATCTTGAACTTGTTTTTGTGGTGTTTTATCCAATTTTTTGGTGGTATTACCTCATTATTGAAATATTTGTGGTCTTTAGATATCACAAGAGATCGAGGTATATCATCTCCAAGTGCGATATGAACATGAAAAAAATAAAGTGGATGGAATTAATTCGGAATAATGACATTGAGAATTCTTATGTATTAGGGAAAGGGATTTTTTTGGCTGATGAATTGAGAAGAAAGTCATGTATTGATATTATGTGTGTGTGTCTAGTCAATGTTGTTTGAAGAGTAATGGAGGAGATATCTGTGATACACCCAGTTATGGGAGAATTTAATGGAACAGATAATCTATATCAGATGAAAGTGAAATATTATTTTATGTAGAAAGTATGGTAATCTCAATTAGGTTATTCTGAGGTCTAGTTATGGTGAGATAATATTGTTTGTGATGATACACCTAAGGTATTATCTAAGGATTATCTACATTAGGTGTTGTTCTAGTGGAGACTCTTCATTCCTTTGGCTATGTGTGAGGTGGTTCTTGATGAGTTTCTTAGTTCACCCTTAGTGTTGTATCCTGATGTGTCTAATATGTATCATTACATGAGAGGTTAATTTTAGTGTCTTGGTTTTAAGATATTTATTATAGATACTATACATCAATGTTTGGTTTACCAAAGGTGGAGGTTTTTCATCATGTTCTTTGTGGGTCTCTTCATTCACTTGATGTTTCCCGGTGAAAGTGGAAGGACCTATCAATGGAATTAGTTTCCATTTTTCCACAATCATAAGGAGGATGAAATTCTATCATGGTAATCATAGATTTTTTAATGAATTCATCTCACATATTTTGATTAAATAGTTGAGCACAATGAAGTTTTTATAGAGGTAATATCAGGAGGAAGTTGTGAGGATTCATGGGGTTACAAAGATGGTAATCATAGATAAGGATCCTTATTTCATCTCTAGTGTCACGACCCATCCTCGGGGCCCATGCCGTGACTACCCCAAGCCCGCCTTCCATAGGCCAGGGGCTGGCGACTAGCACCAAGGCGTAAATCCCGATAAACAGGGAAGGAATTTCCTTTTTAAGTAAACAACCACCCCAGAGTAAGCAAGCGGAAAGAGTAAACACTAAGTAAAAACTGTAACAAGTTGTGCTGAAAGTAAAAGGGGCTGGAAATACAAGCCCAACTGTAAAGTACAACTGAAAGGGGAAAACAGCAACTGAAATGAAAAGCCGCAGCGTCGATCCGTCCTCTGGAAGTCCCACCTAAAGGGTGAGCACAGATAGCCTCCACAGCTCCTCGGTCCAGCCGTCCGCTCCGAGTACGTCCCGCCCAGTGGTCCACCTCTAGGTACCGTCCTGCTTTGCAGGCCTCCACCACGATTCTGTTGCACTGTCCGTCATCTGCAACCAACACAACGAAGTGCGGGCATAACCCGTGCAGGGGTGAGTATAAGCTACTCAGTAGGGACCCTGAGACCCCCAAAGGTCTCCCGAAATCCACAAAGGATAAATCACAAGGAAAGATACAATCACAAAGTAACAAGCGACACTGATTAGGTATATGCCCATACATATACCTAATTCATCAATTCTCGTTCGGCTCCAACATCCGAGCCCAAGCACAACCCAATCCACATAGGAAAGCAAAATTCATACTCACATAGAATAGCACAACACAATCCAGGAAGGAGAGCAAAAGTAATCCACATAGGATAGCTCAACACAATCCACAAGGAAAGTAAACAGTAAATCCACATAGGATAGTTCAACACAATCCACAAAGGAGAGTAAACAGTAAATCCACACAGGATAGTTCAACACAATCGACAAAGGAGAGTAACACAGGATTCAGCTCACACAGGTATACATCGTCGAAAATGTGAAAGGGATGATCAGATATAGATACTGAATCATCTAAGCTGGGACCCACTTAGGATACAAGACCAGCTGTCTTCATTGATTCATCTATGCTGGGACCCACATAGGATAAAAGACCAGCACTGAATCAACTAAGATGGGACCCACATAGGATACAAGACCAGTACTGAATCGTCTAAGCTGGGACCCACATAGGATACAATACCAGCACGACTGGGACCCACATAGGATACAAGACCAGCACTCCTCATTGATTCATCTATGTTGGGACCCACATCGGATACAAGACCAGCACTGAATCATCTAAGCTGGGACCCACATAGGATACAAGACCAGCTGTCTTCATTAATTCATCTATGCGGGGACCCACATAGGATACAAGACCAGCACTGAATCATCTAAGCTGGGACCCACATAGGATACAAGACCAGCACTGAATCATTTAAGCTAGGACCCACATAGGATACAAGACCAGCACGGCTGGGACCCACATAGGATACAAAGGCGGTAGAGGTAGGCGGTAAGCCACCTCGCCAATCCTGCTGAGGACCTGGAAGGGTCCGATGAAGCATGGAGACAACTTGCCACCTTGGCCAAATCTCCGTAATCCACGTCGAGGTGAGACCCGCATGAATACGTGGTCGCCATCCTCGAACTCAAGTGGCCTCCACCTCCTGTC
The DNA here is from genome assembly GCA_963277665.1 of Viscum album. NCBI lineage: Eukaryota > Viridiplantae > Streptophyta > Magnoliopsida > Santalales > Viscaceae > Viscum > Viscum album. The sequence goes on from OY728138.1 coordinate 902,375,306, forward strand.
GGCATAGGACTTCTATCGGCTCTGAGCTATACTCATCCGCTCCTGGATGACCTGGACCATCTCCGATCCCACAAGAACTGCTAAGATTTCTTCTTTTCCGATAAGAGAAATCTGGTCTCATCCCCTTGATGAACCACTTCCTTTGCCTAATACAGTCAATCCCGACATGGATGATACTAATCCATACCAAGGATGACGTCATAAGGCCTCGACGCTACTACCAAGAGATCCAACTGTTACTCTCGCCTCCAAGGGTTGAGTCACACTGTCAGCATCAGAGTGTGGTAATTGGGTCTCCTCCAGTAGATGTCTCACAAGTGAGGTTCAAGTCAACAGTCAAAACTGGAACCTCTTAGTAACAACACAAAAGAGGACAGGAATAAAAAAATCACAAAGGTATGCGTCTTTTATTATTGCAGCTCATAATACAAAGACACTACACAATAGCAACAAGGAACTAGAAGTACAAAAGGCGTATCCACTATTTCCGCTCCTATACATTTGCTCCCAGAGCTCCATGATCGAAGGCCTCAGCTGCCTGAAGCTGAGCTCTCGCATGTCCACCAACTCCCTACGGTCGAGGTGGACCTCCTGGTGGTGGTGGTGGCAACACCTCGAAGTGTCTCCCACCATCTGCTACTCAGCCAGCTCCTCTACCTCGTCCGCCTGCACCTTGCAGACCACCGTGGCCGAACCTCTGTCTGGGAGGTCCCTCTACCACCTGATGCTCATTTGTAAGATGAGTCGGGCAGTCTCGATCCATGTGACCTCACCCACTGCATGCGTAGCAATATTTTCCCCTCGTGTAGCTAGCTCTCCTTCGTGTGCCCTGCATAACCGAATATTCATCCTGAGACTTCCCATCTGATGGTCTGGCCCGTTTGGACCTCTACATCACTTGTCTACGGCCAGCTGCAGAAGACCCTGCTACGGGCCGTCTTGCGGAGGGTCCTGTCACCGAAGCCTGCTCGGCGAGAAAATTCTCCACTAGAAGGGCTCTCTCCAACACCTCTTCTTGTGTCGGAATGTTGAGGGAGATCATCGAAGCCCTGATCTCGTGCCTCAGTCCTTGCTCGAAGGTTCGGGCCCAGAAGAACGGGTCCCGTACCATAGCAGTGGAGTAGCGTGAGAGATCAGTAAATCTCGCCGAGTACTGGTCCACTGTCATGCTGCCCTACCGCAGCTGTAGTAGCTCCTGGATGCACACAGCACGGAGGGTGGCTGGGACGAACTCCGAGCGGAAGATGCTCTCAAAGTCCTTCCAAAGGAGAGATGCCTCATCGTGCACCTGGAGCATAAAGCTCTACCATCTGCCTGCTGCCGCGTGAAGGAGACTCGCTGCGAGGATCACCATGAGGTCTGCTGGTGTCCTCACTAATCTGAAAACCCGTACAACTGCCTCTAGCCAGTCCTCGGCAGCCTGAGGGTCTATCTCCCTGCGGAACCTGGGCGGTCGCTGGCGCTGGAACTCATGCAGTGCACTAAGGCGATGTGCATCGTCAGCGGCTGGGGCTGGTAGCATCGGGGGCTCGGTGGGTAAAGGTATCGTCGGTGCCTCTGCTGACAAGGAGCCCTACACCGAGGCCTCGTCGCTCGGTGGGCTGTCATCACGCTCCACTCTCAGAACCCCAGCTGGCTGCCATAGTGGGGCCATCCTGAAAAGAAACAGGTGCACCACGGTCAGAACTGTATACCTGGTGAGCTGACACAAGTAATCACAAAGAAAACTTGAACACACATGCAATCAATGTTTTCGTACCTTAAGTCGGAAATCAGAAGTCAGGGTCCTGGTGTACGGATACGTCGGCTACCGCACCAACACTGGACTCCCTGGACTGATAACCACACCCAATACGCTAAACACTATTGCTTCACATAGAAGAAAGATCAGAGTCTGCGGTAGAACCGAACTCCTCTGATACCAATTTGTCACGACCCGTCCTCAGGGCCCATGTCGTGACTACCCCAAGCCCGCCTTCCATAGGCCAAGGGCTGGCGACTAGCACCAAGGCGTAAATCCCGATAAACAGGGAAGGCATTGTCTTTGTAAGTAAACAACCACCACAGAGTAAGCAAGCGGAAAGAGTAAAAACTAAGTAAAAACTGTAACAAGCTGTGTTGAAAGTAAAAGGGGCTGAAAATACAAGCCCAACTGTAAAGTAAAACTGAGAGGGGAAAACAGCAACTGAAATGAAAAGCCGCAGCATCGAGCCATCCTCTAGAAGTCCCACCTGAAGGGTGAGCACAGATAGCCTCTACAGCTCCTCGGTCCAGCTGTCAGCTCTGAGTACGTCCCACCCAGTGGTCCACCTCCAGGTATCGTCCTGCTCCGTAAGCCTCCACCGCGATTCCGCTACGTTGTCCTTCATCTGCAACCAACACAACGAAGTGCGGGCATAACCCGTGAAGGGGTGAGTATAAGATACTCAGTAGGGACCCCGAGACCCCCAAAGGTCTCCCGAATCCACAAAGCAGAGTAAACAGTAAATCCACACAGGATAGTTCAACACAATCCACAAAGGAGAGTAACACAGGATTCAGCTCACACAGGTATACATCGTCGAAAAGGTGAAAGGGATGATCAGATATAGATACTGAATCATCTAAGCTGGGACCCACTGAGGATACAAGACCAGTTGTCTTCAATGATTCATCTATGCTGGGACCCACATAGGATACAAGACCAGCACTGAATCATCTAATCTGGGATCCACATAGGATACAAGTCCAGCACGGCTGGGACCCACATAGGATACAAGACCAGCACTCTTCATTGATTCATATATGCTGGGACCCACATAGGATACAAGACCAGCACTGAATCATCTAAGCTGGGAACCACATAGGATACAAGACCAGCACGGCTGGGACCCACATAGGATACAAGATCAGCACTCTTCATTGATTCAACTATGCTGGGACCCACATAGGATACAAGACCAGCACTGAATCATCTAAGCTGGGACCCACATAGGATATAAGACCAGCACGGCTGGGACCCACATAGAATACAAGACCAGCACTCTTCATTGATTTATCTATGCTGGGACCCACATAGGATACAAGACCAGCACTGAATCATCTAAGTTGGGACCCACATAGGATACAATACTAGCACTCCTCATCGCCGCAGTCCACTGAGGATCTCTGCACAGTCATCGTCGTCGAAGTCGCAGCCAGCACTAGGGTTCCCGCACACAGCAAGCTCGTTCGGGAGGGTCCGCTCCATGATCTGAGAGGCTGATACATCAACTGTCACAAGGTTCAGATTTGATGTATCTAAATATTCTGTATCGTCAACAGGAACTCAACGTCGCAGACGGCGCGTCAATCGGACGCCCGGTCTGAGAGTTATTGGCTTTTTCGTCCCAGGGGCCGGTTGGTTTTTAAGGTAAAACCAACCCGACCGTACTCCACCTGCGTCCACACCTCGGGTGGAGTATTCCAAAAGATCTTTCTCACTTAGAGGAACTCAACGAAGTCGACGGCACGTCAATCGGACGTCCGAAACTCAAGATATGAGCATTTCCGCTCCGAGGGCCTGGTTGGTCTCATGTACGAACCAACCTGGCCGAACTCAAAGTATTCCTAAACCTTGAGTGCGATATACCGAAACGACCGACTCTATCCAAGGATCACGCTGCCGCTGACGGCGCGTCAATCGGAGGCCCGTAGCTCATGTTACAGGCAAAATAACTAAACGGTCCGAAGACAGGGGGTCTGGGCCCAGACCGACCCGGCCCGATCCCCCCTGGGCCGGCCCGAACCGGGTCGACCCGACCCAAGTCCGGGTCGGACCCGGTTCGGCGTGGCCCGGTCCGGCCAGGGCGTGGCCCGGCCGGTCGAGCCGGCCCGGCTCATCTTAGCCGAGCGAGGCAGCCGCGGGGTGGCGATGCCCCCGCGGGAAGAACGAGCCGCGGCCCACATGGGGTCGTGCTGGAGTCAACGGACGCAGCCTTTGCCACGTCCCGTGCGTGTGAGCCGGACCCGCGCGGCCGCGAGTCCGCAGGCTGCCGCCGCCGCGGCTGAAGCCGCGGCGGGCCTGTCCGGCGGCGCACTGGGGCGCCGCCGGTGGCTTCCGCGGGCCACCGGAGTTGCTTCGGTGGTCCGTTTTCCTTCCCGTCTGCGCCGAAGCTCCTCTCAGGTCCTGTTCTTCACTGCGGAAACAACAGATCGTCCTTGTGTCATGTTTTGTCGTCGCCCGCCAAATCCGCACAACAACGAAGAACTGCGGAGGGTTGTCGGGCCGTGTTCGTTTGGCCCGCGCCCTCCGCGTTAGGCGATAACAATCGGGAAGAATAATCAACATATCAAATAACAATTTTAATAAATTAAAATTGTTCTTATGAAACCGGGTTCTTTATTTTAAAAGAAACGATCACGGGAAAATAAATTATTTAACAACAACCCCTACCTCGTCAAGTCGTCACACGCGCGTTCTTCGCAGAATTGACCGTCGTGGAATAAGTGGAGCGTCGCGTCGCGGAAGGGCGTCGCGTCGTCGCGGAAGGGCGTCGCGTCGACGATCTCTGAGGATCAAGAAACAACAGATTTAATTAATAATAATTAAATATGTGATGTTGTTATAACCCACAAAGAGATTTAAAAGAAGCGCAACCCCCTACCTTGTCGTTTTAGATCGAAGGTTGTCGCGGGGTTGGATTGTCGGGGAAGAACGTCGTGGAAGAAGAACTGTCGGCGTCGCAGAACTTGGCGTTGCGTTGTTGATCTCCGAGGGCTCGGCGTTCCTCGTCTCCCATCGTCGAAGGCCGGCTTTCTTCGCGTTCTTCTCGTTCTTCGCGAAGAAGGATGAAGCCCTTGAGGTTTGTCAAATCCTCTCAACGAACAACACTTAAGGAGAAAAAGCGTTGGTCTTATTTTATTAACATGCCAACAAACGAAAAAGAGATAAGTAACGACCCATTAATTCATAGAATTAATTCAACGAATAAAACCGCCCAATTAAATGGTGCGTTAAGAATTTAAGAAAACGCGTCAGTTGACTTTCATAAAAACGGGTTTTCGCGGGTGCGTTTCTTAGGGGAAAAGAAACGGTGGGGCTCGTGCGGGCCCCACCTCACAAATATCCTACCAAGAGGGTAGGATATTTTTTGATAGCACCCTATCCGCATCAACTCAGATTAAACAGATTGAAGTGGTCTTTAAGCGGCTTTAAGTGAAATAAAAATAAAATTGTTGCACAACTTTATTTTATTTCTTAACTTAAAACCCAAAAATTAAAAAACCACAACCGAGCAAACGCAACTCCGGAAAAGGCGTTTCTAAGCAAATACTGGCTCTTCGATTCCATCAGTGCCCTCCGAATTAGATTCCGAGCACCGGTTCAAAAGTGTGAAAAACCCGCTCGTTCGTTCACTGAACGTACCCGAGCCAAACTTCAGAAAATGATTTCGGGCACACCGGGCCTCAGAATCAGGTGCCGTCAGAAGCTGTGTTCTTGTAAAATTCCAAAGAAAATTAAGAAAAAAATTTCCCTTGAAATTTCCGGGTCTTTACAAGAACGCAGATTCTGACGGCACCTGATTCCGAGGCCCGGTTTTCCCGGAATCATTTTCCGAAGTTTGGCTCAGGTACGTTCAGTGAACGAATGAGCGGGTTTTTCTAACTTTTGAACCGGTGCTCATAATCAAATTCCAATGGCACCGATGGAATCGCAGCTCCGATATTTTCTTAGAAACGCCTCTTCCGGAGTTGTGTTTGCTTGGTTGTGGTTTTTTAATTTTTGGGTTTTAAGTTAAGAAATAAAATAAAGTTTTGAGACAATTTTATTTTTATTTCACTTAAAGCCGCTTAAAGACCACTTCAAGCTGTTTAAGCTGAGTTGATGCGGATAGGGTGCTATCCAAAAATATCCTACCCTCTTGGTAGGATATTTGTGAGGTGGGTCCCGCACGAGCCCCACCGTTTCTTTTCCCCTAAGTAACGCACCCGCGAAAACCCATTTTATGAAAGTCAACTGACGCGTTTTCTTAAATTCTTAACGCACCATTTAATTGGGCGGTTTTATTTGTTGAATTAATTCTATGAATTAATGGGTCGTTACTTATCTCTTTTTCGTTTGTTGGCATGTTAATAAAATAAGACCAACGCTTTTTCTCCTTAAGTGTTGTTCTTTGAGAGGAATTGACAAATCTACAAGTGCTTCATCCTTCTTTGCGAAGAACGCAAATAATGCCAGCCTTCGACGAAGGGCGACGAAGAACACCGAGCCCTCGGAGATCGATGACGCAATGCCAAGTTCTGTGACGCCGACGGTTCTTCTTCCGCGACGTTCTTCCGCGACAATCCAACCCCGCGACAACCTTCGATCGACAAGGACAAGGTAGGGGGTTGCGCTTCTTTTAAATCTCTTTGTGGGTTATAACAACATCACGGATTTAATTATTATTAATTAAATCTGTTGTTTCTTGATCCTCATAGATCGTCGACGCGATGCCCTTCCGCGATGACGCGATGCCCTTCCCCGACGCGACGCTCCACTTGTTCCGCGACGGTCAATTCCGCGAATAACGCGCGTGCGACGACTTGACGAGGTAGGGGTTGTTGTGAAATAATTTATTTTCCCATGATCATTTCTTTTAAAATAAAGAACCCGGTTTCATAAGAACAATTTTAATTTATTAAAATTATTATTTGATACGTTGATTATTCTTCCCGATTGTTATCGCCTAATGAGGAGGGCGCGGGCCAAACGAACACGGCCCGACAACCCTCATCAGTTCTTCATTGTTGTGCAGATTTGGCGGGCGACGACAAAACGTGCCGCAGGGACGATCCGTTGTTTCCGCAGTGAAGAACGGGACCCGGGAGGAGCTTCGGTGCAGACGGGAAGGAAAACGGACCACCGGAGCAACTCTGGTGGCCTGCGGAAGCCACCGGCGGCCAGCAGACCCGCGGCCGCGCGGGTCCAGCTCACACGCATGGGACGCGGCAAAGGCCGCGTCCGTTGACTCCAGCGCGGCCCCACGTGGGCTGCGGCTCCTTCTTCCCGCGGGGGCAGCGCCACCCCGGGGCTGCCTCGCTCAGCCGCTCGGCCGAGCCGAGCCGTGCCGGCCCGACCGGCCGGGCCGCGCCAAACCGAATCCGACCCGGACCCGGGTCGGGTCGACCCAGTTTGGGCCGGCCCAGGGTGGTCGGTCCGGGCCCAGACCCCCCATCTTCGAACCGTTTTGGTCTTTTCCCGTAACTTGAGCTACGTGTATCCGATTGATGCGCTGTCAGCGGAAATGCAATCCTTGGATCGAGACGGTCGTTTCAGTATATCGCACTCAAGGTTTAGGAATACTTTGAGTTCAGCCGGGTTGATTCATACACAAGACCAACCGGGCCCTCGGAGCGGAAACGCTCATATCTTGAGCTTCGGACGTCTGATTAACGTGTCGTCAACTTCGTTGAGTTCCTCTAAGTGAGACAGATCTTTTTGAATACTCCACCCGAGGTGTGGACGCAGGTGGAGTACGGTCGGGTTGGTTTTACCTTAAAAACCAACCGGGCCCCTATGACGATAAAGCCAACAACTCTCAGACCGGGCGTCCGATTGACGCGTCGACTACGACGTTGAGTTCCTGTTGACGATACGGAACTTTTGGATACATAAAATCTGAACCTTGTGGAAGTTGATGTATCATCCTCTCGGCTCGTGGAGTGGACCCTCCCGAACGAGCTTGTTGTGTGTGGGAACCCTAGTACTGGCTGCGACTTCGACGACGACGACTGTGCAGAGATCCTCTGTGGACAGCGACGATGAAGAGTGCTGGTCTTGTATCCTATGTGGGTCCCATCTTAGATGATTCAGTGCTGGTCTTCTATCCTATGTGGGTCCCATCATAGATGAATCAATGAAGAGTGCTGGTCTTGTATCCTATGTGGGTCCCAGCTGTGCTGGTCTTGTATCCTATGTGGGTCCCAACTTAGATGATTTAGTGCTGGTCTTGTATCCTCTGTGGGTCCAAGCATAGATGAATCAATGAAGAGTGTTGGTCTTGTATCCTATGTGGGTCCCAGCCGTGCTGGTCTTGTATCCTATGTGGGTCCCAGCTTAGATGATTCAGTGATGGTCTTGTATCCTATGTGGGTCCCAGTATAGATGAATCAATGAAGAGTGCTGGTCTTGTATCCTATGTGGGTCCCGGCCGTGCTGGTCTTGTAACCTATTTGGGTCCCATCTTAGATGATTCAGTGCTGGTCTTGTATCCTATGTGGGTCCCAGCATAGATGAATCATTGAAGACAGCTGGTCTTGTATCCTCAGTGGGTCCTAGTTTAGATGATTCAGTATCTATATCTGATCATCCCTTTCACCTTTTCGACGATGTATACCTATGTGAGCTGAATCCTGTGTTACTCTCCTTTGTGGATTGTGTTGAAAGTAAATTTGTCACGACCCATCCTCAGGGCCCGTTCCGTGACTACCCCAAGCCTGCCTTCCATATGCCAGGGGCTGGCCACTAGCACCAAGTCATAAATCCCGATAAACAGAGAAGGCATTGCCTTTGTAAGTAAACAACCACCATAGAGTAAGCAAGCGGAAAGAGTAAACACTAAGTAAAAACTGTAACAAGCTGTGCTGAAAGTAAAAGGGACCGGAAATACCAGCCCAACTGTAATGTACAACTGAAAGGGGGAAACAACAAGTGAAATGAAAAGCTGTAGCGTCGAGCCGTCCTCTAGAAGTCCCACCTGAAGGGTGAGCACAGATAGCCTCCACAGCTCCTCGGTCCAGCCGTTCGCTCCGAGTATGTCTCGCCCAGTGGTCCACCTCCAGGTACCGTCCTGCTCCGCAAGCCTCCACCACGATTCCGCTACGATGTCCGTCGTCTGCAACCAACACAACGAAGTGCGTGCATAACCCGTTTAGGGGTGAGTATAAGATACTCAGTAGGGACCCCGAGACCCCCAAAGGTCTCCTGAAATCCACAAAGGATAAACCACAAGGAAAGATACAATCACGAAGTAACAACCGACACTGCTTAGGTACCTTTGGGGGTCTCGGGGTCCCTACTGAGTAGCTTATACTCACCCCTGTACGGGTTATGCCCGCACTTTGTTGTGTTGGTTGCAGACGACGGACAGGGAAGCGGAATCGTGGTGGAGGCTTGCGGAGCAGGACGGTACCTGGAGGCTGACCATTGGGCGGGACGTACTCGGAGCGGACGGCTGGACTGAGGAGATGTGGAGGCTATCTGTGCTCAAGCTTCAGGTGGGACTTCCAGAGGACGGCTCAACGCTACGGCTTTTCATTTCAGTTGCTGTTTTCCCCTTTCAGTTGTACTTTACAGTTGGGCTTGTATTTCCGGCCCCTTTTAATTTCAGCACATCTTGTTACAGTTTTTACTTAGTGTTTACTCTTTCCGCTTGCTTACTATGTGGTGGTTGTTTACTTACAAAGGCAATTCCTTCCCTGTTTATCGGGATTTACACCTTGGTGCTAGTCTCCAGCCCCTGGCCTATGGAAGGCGGGCTTGGGGTAGTCACGGCACGGGCCCTGAGGACGGGTCGTGACAAATTGGTATCAGAGGGACCTCCCAGATAGAGGTTTGGCCATGGTGGTCCGCATGGTGCAGGCGGACGAGGTAGAGGAGCTGGCCAAGTAGAAGATGGTGGGCGACACTTCGACGTGTTGCCACCACCACCACCAGGAGGTCCAACCCGACCGCAGGGAGTTGGTGGACATGTGAGAGCTCAGCTTCAGGCAGCTGAGGCCTTCGATCATGGAGCTCTGGGAGCAAATGGACAGGAGTGGAACTAGTGGATACGTCTTTTGTACTTCTAGTTCCTTGTTGCTATTGTGTAGCGTCTTTGTATTATGAGTTGAAATAATAAAAGACGCATACCTTTGTGATGTTTTCATTCCTGTCCTCTTTTATGTTGTTACTAAGAGGTTCCAGTTTTGACTGTTGACTTGGCCCTCACTTGTGAGACATCTACTGGAGGAGACCCAGTTACCACACTCTGATGCAGACAGGTTGACTCAACCCTTGGAGGCGAGAGTAACGGTTGGATCTCTTGGTAGGAGCGTCGAGGCCTTACGACGTCATCCTTGGTATGGATTAGTATCATCCATGTCGGGATTGACTGTATTAGGCAAAGGAAGTGGTTCATCCAGGGGATGAGACTAGATTTCTCTTATCGGAAAAGAAGGAATCTTAGCAGTTCTTGTGGGATCGGAGATGGTCCAGGTCATCCAGGAGTGGATGAGTATAGCTCAGAGCCGACAGAATTCCTATGCCGACAGGAGGCGGAGGCCACTTGAGTTCGAGGATGGCGACCACGTCTTCATGCGGGTCTCACCTCAACGTGGATTACGGAAATTTGGACAAGGTGGCAAGTTGTCTCCATGCTTCATCGGACCCTTCCAGGTCCTCATCAGGATTGGCGAGGTGTCTTACCACCTAGCTCTACCACCTTTGTATCCTATGTGGGTCCCAGCCGTGCTGGTCTTGTATCCTATGTGGGTCCCAGCTTAGATGATTCAGTGCTGGTCTTGTATCCTATGTGGGTCCCAGCTTAGATGATTCAGTGCTGGTCTTGTATCCTATGTGGGTCCAAGTATAGATGAATCAATGAAGACAGCTGGTCTTTTATCCTTAGTGGGTCCCATCTTAGATGATTCAGTATCTATATCTGATCATCCCTTTCACCTTTTCGACGATGTATACCTGTGTGAGCTGAATCCTGTGTTACTCTCCTTTGTGGATTGTGTTGAACTATCCTGTGTGGATTTAATGTTTACTCTCCTTTGTGGATTGTGTTGAACTATCCTGGGTGGATTTACCTTTTACTTTCCTTGTGGATTGTGTTGATCTATCCTATGTGAATTACTTTTGCTCTCCTTCGTGGATTGTGTTGTGCTATTCTGTGTGAGTATGCATTTTGCTTTCCTATTTGGATTGGGTTGTGCTTGGGCTCGGATGTTGGAGCCGAACGAGAATTGATGACTTAGGTATATGTATGGTCATATACCTAAGCAGTGTCAGTTGTTACTTCGTGATTGTATCTTTCCTTGTGGTTTATCCTTTGTGGATTTCGGGAGACCTTTGGGGGTCTCGGGGTCCCTACTGAGTAGCTTATACTCACCCCTGCACGGGTTATGCCCGCACTTCGTTGTGTTGGTTGCAGACGACGGACAGCGCAGCGGAATCGTGGTGGAGGCTTGTGGAGCAGGACGGTACCTGGAGGTGGACCACTGGACGGGACGTACTCGGAGCGGATGGCTGGACCGAGGAGCTGTGGAGGCTATCTGTGCTCTCCCTTCAGGTGGTACTTCCAGAGGACGGCTCGACGCTGCGGCTTTTCATTTCAGTTGTTGTTTTCCCCCTTTCAGTTTTACTTTACAGTTGGGCTTGTATTTCCGGCCCCTTTTACTTTCAGCACAGCTTGTTACAGTTTTTACTTAGTTTTTACTCTTTCTGCTTGCTTACTCTGTGGTGTTTGTTTACTTACAAAGGCAATGCCTTCCCTGTTATCGGGATTTACGCCTTGGTGCTAGTTGCCAGCCCCTGGCCTATGGAAGGCGGGCTTGGGGTAGTCACGGCACGGGCCCTGAGGACGGGTCGTGACATCTAGAGTGTGGACGGGTATTTGAAATTATTTTGGCTCTCAGATATGTCATAGAATAGCTTTTTATCCCAAAATAGACGGTCAAACAAATAAGACTATCCTAAATTTTTTGATCATATTGTATGCATATGTTATAGATTTTGGAGGTTCATGGGTAAAGCACCTATCCATGGGTGAGTTTAATTATAATAATAGTTATCACTCTTCTATTGGTATAGCTCATTTGAAGTGTTGTATGACTAAACCTGTAGATCTCTATTGTGTTAGACTATGGTAAGAGGGTTTGAAATTATCATAATGATATTGGTGCAGAGCATGAAAGAAAACGTGTATGTTATTTTTTAGTACATAAATCCATTTTAGGATAATCAAAATTGATATACTAATCATAGGATGAGGCTTATATAGATTTATTTTTGAAATCATATATTCTTATAGGTATCTCCTTTTCATTCACAATGGATTTTTAGACAAGGTAGTAAGATTTCTCCCTAGTTTTTGGCCCTTTCAAGGTGTTGGTGCATGTTATAGTTTTTTTATTAGTTAAACCGTCCCCCATAGAAAAATAAAATCCATGAAATATTTCACATATCACAACTTCGTAAGTATCTTCATGATGATTCCCATTTTATTGAATGGGGTGATCTGTGAGTTAAAGATGATGTGATGTTCGAGGAAGGGCCTATTAAGATTTAGGTCCATCAAGAGAAGGTGTTACATGAGAATGTTATTCATTTGGTTAATGTATTTTGATACCATGATATCTTGGAGAAGTATACTTGGGAACGTGAATCACATATGTGCTCTAAATATCCTAATATTTTCATTTTTTGATCTTGTTTAGATTTTATGTATGTATTTTTATTGGTTTATGATATGATTGATGATATTTCATGTAATGTGACTTATTCCATTTGATGTGTTAGTTATATTCCTATTATAGTTAGATCTTTGAGAGGTATCCCATGGGGTGGTTTTTTGACCTTTTTATTTTTCTTTCTTACTTTTGTTTTGATTCTGAATGGTGAGAATCATTTGATAGGTATCTGATATAAGGGACTAGTTTTTTTAAATCCATCTATTTTAATTTTCCCAGTCCTAGAGGTATCGAGAGGGAGTTTGGAGGTGTTCTAGAGGTGTAGAGTATTGATTTGGGACATGGAGTGTATGAGTAAATAAATTAAACATGGAACACATATCGATGAGGTTTAAAGGAGTTATAAATTGAATTTTAATTTTTTTTGCATAAACATGTTGGGTACATGGCATGTATATTCAGTTAGACATCATGTATCTTACCCATCATATGTCTATGATACACATTCAAGGACTAGGATTGTACTATTACATGTATAATTCTGAGTTAAATAGCCTATAAAGTGGGTACATGTCATGAAACTAATTTTTATATGTTCACCAATCATTTCATGTAATAAATGCATGACATGTCTTGGACCTTGTGTTTTTCATCATGAAAACATGTGGACTACAAAGTTTGTATGCGAGTTACATGGTATTTATTCTGGCCAAATATACTCTATCCTGGCATAGTAAACATGTGGTGTTCATTTAATGCATATTGCATGTAATTATTTCATGATTATTAAAATTAATTTGAGAGTCATCTTGGTGCATTGAACAAGTATATATCCCTCTAATCCATTGCATAAGGTTTTAAATATTAGAAGATATTATATATTTGCGGACTTGAATATATATATATTTATCCTCATGATTGTGAGTGGACTGATCGTGTAGAGATTTTTTCACATGATTGTTCATATTTATGACCATGTATAGAATTTTTCACATGATGGTGAATTGATATAATCATGTAAATATTTGTTGAAATTATGGTTCATAGACGTGATCATGTATAACTTTATTTTTGAGGTTGTATGTGGACATGATTGTATTTTTCTCAGTTCACTAGATAAGTTTTGGGTATTTTTATTTAATCACAGCTTAAGGGTCGACATTTTTTTATGTCTAGAATATAATCCAAGGGTATATTTGGTTTTTTCCATAATTTTATATTTTTCTATTATTAATCATATTCCATATTTCAATGTGATATCCATATGATACTTTCTATATACCAAGATTTTTATATTTTGTTTTTTAAATCTTACACCATGGTATGTGTTTGGTAATTTGATATTAAATTTACTTTTATTATTATTTTATAATAATATTTATGAATTCATTATCTTTTAAATAAGATATTTCTAATATGTTACTGATTCCATATGCTTATGATCTTACCCTTTAAGACATTTTTATTAGATTTTTCCTTTTTCTATATTTGATCTCACCCCTTTGTTATGTTTGTATTCCTTAGGTTATGGATATGAGTATAAATTATGATAAAACTATAGGGGTTTCTATTATGGTTCAATTATAGTGAACTAATCACAATTATGAGAAATAATATTTTTATATAGTAAAATTCCAATGAAAAAAATACTTTACAGCTCTAAGATTGTGTGAATATTTGTAAGAAGTAATACTTAAGTACTGAAGATAATGTTTAAAATATGAATTTTCAATTTGATATATCTTACTTTTATCAAAAAAAATGAAGTTAACGTATTTATTTTTAGCACCAGACATGGGAGTACAGATCTGGGGTGTCTTAATAGTGATGTTTACTATGTGTTATAGAGTTTTGATATGGATTAGGTTATTTTTAATTCTGTTTAAAATAAATTATATTTATTTGGGTTTTAGTATCATTTTAAAAATTCATGGAATAACATTTTTCAATTTAATTTCTCTAAACGATTATCCTTATATATAAAAATTATTCAAAAATGACCATTATGTATCACCTATAATTACTATTTTTCATTCCCATTGTTACAAAATAACCCTTACATATTTCCATTATCTCTTTAAAATGGCCCCTATATATTGATGAGTTTTCCAAATTTTCAATATGTAAGAGTAATAGGTTAATAAATAATAGTCATATATTGATATGCATGAGTCATTTGTTAATACAGAAGAGTCAATGAAATTTAGAAATCATTAATAAGTAAGATTATGTACCCCATAAATAAATGTAAATATCATTGATAATCATTTCACAAGATTTATCCATTATAGAAAATACTCATTTTTCTATGGATATCCAAAATCATAATTTAATATTTCCAATTTCACAACTAAACATAGAAAATTAAAATTTTGTGATTTTTAAATTTAAAATAAAACACTTTGGTTTTTAAACTACTGGAAAACATAATTTTCACTACATCAAGATACTACCCAGTTTGTTATAATTGTATTTTACAATTTATGCAGTCTTTATCAATCATAAAACATTGTAAAATTTATTGAATAATTAATTTAAAATTTTCCTTCAAACATTGATATTTTTTGGGAGATTTAGGCATCACGATATGGATAATAAATGGTCATCGAACCTCCATTATTTATAATGATGTTATCTTGGGATTGATTTAGTATTAAATAGGTAAATAAAAAAGGGTGTGAGGCCTATATGATCATGTATTTTTAATAATCATGTAGATTCATTTATAAAATTTTATATTCAAATGTCTCTAAATTTCTATGATACCATAGATAACCAATGATCATATTGAGTGACATTCAAACAATCCAATCCATCATTTTCAAGGGAATAACTTAAGAAGTTCCTAGACTCATATGTGTCTCTCTCACTCCAAGTTTAGGCATAGTAAGTTATTGAGGTAGGGGGTTCAAGGCATGTCCTATTTATATATATGATATGTGGGATTATCATGTGTCATTTTCTATTAGGATAATAGTTTATAATGAAATAAATAAATATAGTAATTTTTGAAATAATGAATGTAATTTGAATTTTCAACCATATGTTATAATTAAATATTTTATATATTATGTGTTATAAATTTATGTATAGTTTTTAATTTACTAAAATACTAATATATTTTATTATTATGGTGATTTCCCAATAAATATTAATTTTGGTTGAAAGAAAAGTACTCGGTAGAGTTTCAGTTCAAAGTAAACTGATAAAAATTCATTCAAAGAAACTCAACGGAGAGTTGTGGTTAGAGTTTCCAAGCAGAATTTTAGGTGAAATAGTTTTTTTAATCAGATGTAATGTGGATTAGAATAGTTTCATATTTTTAGTGTGTAACCCCATATGTATTTTCATGAGATATAATATAGGTGAGCCGAATGAATACTTAACCAAACAAATATATATTTCTATACAAACTTGTGGGATTTAGTTTTACAAAGTTTAATATATTTTTTGTTAACCCAGTTTTATAAGAGAGACTTTGTAAAATGAATGGATTCAGTATAATCATTCATATTGTGAGATTTAAGGAGTATAATTGTATTTGGAACAATTTTTATTCACTACTTTCTAATAGTAAATTTCCAGGGATCGATGGGAGTATCCATGGAAAGGATATAGGTTATCACACTAAGGATGAACGCTGTAAATATTGTGTGATGGGTTTAATTTCTTATCATTGCATTATTGTGAGAATTTTATCAAATATTGATAAGAAAAATAACTCTAACGATTTTCAGGGGTAAATTTTTTATAATTTTAAATTTCAAAAATTGTACCCTTGATTCAATATACCCCCTTCTTAGTAGTTTCAGTGATATTAAGGAACTTCAAATATTATTGAACTAAACTCTATAAAGAAAACCCAATTGACGTCACAAAATACTATTAAGTTAAAACATCATATGCATGTAAAATTCAATGTTCATATTATGATTAATCATTATGTTAATCAACTATCTATCTTTTATTTGTGTTTCATCATCACATTCTGATTAATATAAACATTTTTCATTTCATTTCATATGTATAGATTTAATATTATAATTAAATGATTCATGAATAAGAAAATTTAGTCACAATACAATTATATTTATGATTATTCATCTAAATTATTTTCATCATAATTCATTATGCATTATTTAATCTATTAATCAATACCATTTATAATTATACTTTTTAGACATGTATATTCCTAATATGAATATGATATACCTAAATTAGAATTACCTATTAACAATAACTATTAAAAAAATTCTAACTAATAAGGCCCTTATCATAAGATAATTTTCCTATCATTATAAAATCCTACAAAATCCCACTATAGACATCATCATGCAACAATTGCAACAACATCTTTGACCTTTACAGTATCAACCAACCACAAAAATATTTCAGGTAAAATAACTTCAACTGATTTATGATTTAAAATATATTAATCTAGTAAGAAGAAAAAATTTCAAAAAAATAAATACTAACAAAAAAATTATACAGCTTCTAAAAAACCATGAAATCTAATAATAAACAAGGTCCAAATGCTTGTATCTTATAATAATATTTCTATCAATCAAAATATTTCATTAACATCCTAATCACTCAATTCATTAGGATAAAGCTTCATAAATAAATAAATAACCCTAATTTAATAGGTTTTAAATATAGTGATAGATACTAAATTAGTATGATCAATGCATCTCTAAACATATTATAAAATTTATGGAGAGTAAAAAATATTAATGAATGTTTCATTCATTATTATTTAATTCTTAACTCCTCTAAGATTCAAAATAGAATCATATATAATAATAAAATATATGAATATTTTAGTAATTATCATGCTATTCATAAAATTAGAGCTCACAATATCTATAATATTTAATTATAGAATGTGTATCAAAATTTCAAATACATTCATTATTTCAAAATTATTATATTTATTTATGTCATTATCTAATTTTTACACAATAGAAACTGATTCATGATAATCCCATATCTCATATATATAAATAGAAATTATTTGAATCCCCTACCTCAATATCTTTATATAAAGTAACATGGAGTGCCGGAGGTACTTGTGAGGCTAGGAACTCACAAATTGGTTCCTTTGAAACCAAGGGACTAGATTTTTTGAATGTCACTCAACATGATCTTGTGGTTATATATGTTCTCCAATAAATTTAGAGAAAATTGAATATAAAATATTATAAATGGTCATGCATGATTATTAAAAATAATTGAGTTTTTAGGACCAATAGGGGCCTATATACCCTGATAGGGGGGGTGAATCAGGGTATGGATATTCTTTTTCAAAGTTCTTCCTACCCCACTGGATATTGACCTCTTTATTACAAGGGTCACTTTGTTTGAACTTTTGTGTTTATTTTGATCACTTATTTTCTTCTTTATCTGATGATGATGCTTTAAATGTAATACAGGGAAGTACACAGGCAGACACAGAGATTTTTACTTGGTTCACCCTCACTGGGCTACATCCAAGGAGCATACGCCGACAAGTTGTCGGTCGTACCAAATTCCACTATTTTTCACTAGATGTGGATACAATGGTTCGGGCACAGTCACTCTATCCCAGGATCACTGCCTTTACAAGGTTTAGGGTTATCTCACTACTTTCCCAAGGGCCACTCCATATTTATCTCTCTCTGGCTCACTGCCGGTGGAGACGATCACCTTCTTCCTCTTCCTTTGCTCACTGCTCTGGAAAGGATCCACTCATAGTTTATAGACTTGTAGGTCTCTTAATTATTTTAAATAATGCATCCTCTATTGTATGTGGATGCTCTGTTGAAGTCCAACTTTCACCCGAAGATGAATCTCTCTTTGCACCGAAGGTATCGGGAAAATTTCTAGCTTCCACGTAGCCTGAAAACACTACCGGGGAATCAACCTTACTTGGTGTGCAAGTCTAATTCGGCATGAAAGTATTGGCATGCAAGTCACAACTGGCATGCAATTCCACCTTAGACACTTGCGCGACACAAGCTTCTTCAATTCCAAACTTGCACGACACACTTCCCTCTACACCTAAACCAATATTGGCATGCAACTAACAACAACCGCGCTTCTTCAAATCAGGCGTGCAAGTCCCACTTGCACGACCCACCACCACTTGCGCAACCACCACACCTGCGCGACGGGAGCTCTGATTTTTCTAAGTGTTGAACTCCATTGAAAATGAGGAGGGGTGGACTGGTATTTATAGGCATTTTGAACACCCTGCATGAAGGCGCGCAAGTCAACCCTCGGCATGCAAGTCCTGGTGCGCAAGTCTCTTCCCCTACAAGTCACTTTCATGACCCACTTCAAAACTTTCACGGACCTCTTTACTTTTCCATATTTTGATCTTCTAATCTTGAAAAACAATAGGCATGCAAGTTTCCAATCCTCGTAGGCATCAGTGCGCAAGTATCTTCACGGCGTGCAAGTCACCTGCACGACCACACCCATACTTGCGCGATCCTTATCCCTTTTCCATATTTTGATGATCTTATCTTCAAAAACATATGGCGTGAAAGTTTCCAAGCCTTCAAGTACACGGCGCGCAAGTACCTTTTCCAAAAACTACTTCATTTTCCAATTTTCAGGCCCAAAAAATTGGCAAACACTGAAAAACGGCGCCACCTTGTAACTGTTCTTTTTGTACCGCCTCCAGATCATCCATTCCTTTGTAGACGTTCTTGAATGAAACATGGATCATTGACCACAGCTCTTTAACTCTACATTCCACCATGAAATCCCATTTTTCAACAAATTTTTATGTCATGGTTTTCTTTTTCAACAATCACAACACAGATGTCCACTTTGTCAACAAACACAATCACCTCAAAAATGCTTCAATGATACCTTGAGGGATTTTTTCCCAACAATATCCCCATTTGGGTTTGTTGAAAACTCTTCCATAAAAAGATAAATTGTTAATTCTTCACCCACCATTCGCCTTTTGCGATTCTGATAGCGATCAAGGATTTACTCAACACATACTCTAAGCCCACATGAGTATTGCTCGGCATGAGAAACAAGAGTAAATGGAAAGTTCATCAATGAATCACTTCATCTATGACACTCACTATTGTCACCAAACCGATACCAATTTTTATCAAATTGATTACAATTGTTGGAAATATTCTTACCCCATTCCAACATCACTCTTCTTCTTTCAACATGATCCTCAGCTATCGTGATATCTATTCTTTGATCAATCACTTCTAGCATCATTAGATTTAACACTCTCCCCCTATCTACTCATAGCTTCAAATCTTGTCAGCTAAAAAACCTCTTTAGACCTATTTCCTATGTTGTCCAAGCTGAGGTCTGGCTAAGCATATTCAACTCCCCCTATCTGGATGCTCTACCTATCATATTCTTCCCGTATCATTCATGATTTATCAAATAGCCATGTTTTCTCCCCCTTGAACAATCACTATTTTCTCCCCCTTTTTCAATGAACCCAAAGATCACTCATGTGTAGTATGTAACAAAGTAGATAACACATATCAGCACATTAGGGAAAAACACATCATACCTCGGGGAGAGGGGGGTGTTTCACATCCACACTCTTTCAAGTGTAGGGAGTCGACTGAACTCTCAGAGCCAGTCGATGCCTCTAAAAAGCTTCCTTAGGTAAGGTCTTTGTCAAAATGTCTGCAACCTGTAGCTCTATAGGCACATACTCCAGCTTCACAATTCATTACTCAACCTTCTCCTTGATAAAATGATACTTTATCTCAATGTTCTTTGTCCTTGAGTGATGGACAGGATTTTTTCTAAGATTTATAGCACTTGAGTTATCACACTAGATTCCGATCAGAGACTTCACTTCAACTCCCATATCTTTAAGCTGCTGCTTTATCCACAATAATTGTGGGCATGCTTGAGTGGCTGCAATATACTCAGCCTCCGTGGTGCTCAATGAAATGCGATATTGATTCTTGATTAGCAAAGAAATACACAATCCACCAAGATAGAACGCACCTCCTGATGTTGATTTTCTATCATCTGTTGATCCAGCCCAATTTGCATCTGTGTAACCCAATAACACTAACTGAGATTTGTCATTATACATCAGACCGAAATCCATGGTGCCTTTAATATACCGAAGTATTTTTTTCACTGCAAGCATTTGGATTTCCTTGGTATTACTCTAATATCTTGCTGCTTGGCATGTGGCGAAAACAATATCATGCCTTGTCGCGTTCAAGTATAACAAACTTCTAAGGATTTTCCTATATTCTGTGATATTAACTACCTTGTCATCCTCATCTTTTGATAATTTCATCCGGGTAGCAACCGGAGTCTTCATTTCCTTGGAATTATCCATGCCAAACCTTCTTAAAACCACCTTGGCATATTTGGATTGATAAATGAATGTTCCATTCCTTCCTTGTGTCACCTGTAGACCAAGGAAAAACATTATCTCACCAATCATTGACATTTCAAACTCATTTTTCATGAATTTGGAAAATTGTCTGCATTGAGCTTCATCTGATCCACCAAATATTATGTCATCGACATAAACTAACACCATCATCCTTTGATTACTATTGTTACTAAAATAGATATTGTAATCAACTCCCCCATGCTGGAAACCAAGCTTCTTCAAGTCTTGATCAAGCCTTGATTACCGTGCCCTTGGTGCTTGTTTCAGCCCATACAACGCCTTCTTCAGCCTGCAAACTTTTTTATCATCCTCATGAATGGGAAGACCATCTAGCTGCTCAATATACACCTCCTATTTCAGAACTCCATTCAAGAATGTGGATTTTACACCCATCTGGAACACTTTGAACTTTCTTTGCACTGCTATGGCTAAAAATAATCTGATTGTCTCCAGTCTTGCAGCCAGTGCAAATGTCTCTTCAACATCTATTCCCTCTATCTAGGAGTATCCCTTGCACACTATCCATTCTTTTTTTAGAATCATTGTGTCATCTTCATTCATCTTGTTGCAATAGACCCATTTAGTCCTGATGACATTCTTGTCTGCTGGCCTCGAAACAATCTCCCACGTATGGTTCTTCTCAATCTGATCAAGCTCTTAATTCATTTCCTGAACCTAGTTTCCATCTTCAGCTGCATCAGCAAAACATTTCAGGTCAGCCTGTGATAGTAATGATTTCTGCTTCAGTGATTTCATTCTTACTGTCTGAACTAGAGCTCACTGATCACTAATGATATTCTGCCTGTCAATTTCAGCTCGACTCTTTGGCTTTTGTGTAGATAAGGATTTTACTTCCTTGTACTTACCATCAGTATCCTCTTCTGAATCATCTTCAGCCACTTTTGTTATCTTTGATTCTATTACCACTTCTTTACTTTCAACAGAAATCTTGTCACTATGTCACTGTTCAATGATTTCATTTCATTAAACTAATTTTCTGATCTTATTTTGGAAAAATTGTTGATAATCAGTCATAGCTTCTTGGTATTCTGAAAACTATCAGCTAATACCACCTGTTAGAATGAAATAGATAAGCATGTGATGCATGATTATTGCTGCTTCTCCATGTGTTTATTTCTTCCCTCAATAGGAAATACCTTAGCTAAGTCATACAATTATTGATTTGATTGCTCTTGCATCTGATTTTGTTATTGAATGCTCCACCTATGTTGTGAAACCCTTCCCAAGGTTAGGCCTGCCTTTTAGACCCATATCATTCTTCTTCTCCTGCATCATCTATTCTCATATTTCACTTGGAATTGAGTCATTAATGAAATATCTAAGCCTACTGAGTTAGAACCCAGTGTAGGAAACAAGAGATAAAGTTAATAACATAATCACTTCCTATTGTTCTTTGTTTTTCCCTTTCTTTTTCAATTCTGGTACCTGACTTGAATAAATTGAAACTCTGGAGCATATCACTTCACCACTTTGCATCTTTATATGTCACTTCCCCTTAGATCATATCTCCCTAAAACCTGAAACACATGACTCATCAGTTAATAGTATTTATATACATAGGGAGAGGGGTTTTTCTAGACTCCTCAAGATGAGGATTGTGGTTGATCCTGATGGGTCAACCCTTTGATTCTTTCCAGCAGAGCATCACATTCCTTCCTTGCTTCTTTTAGCTACCTGTCTAACTTCAATTGTTCTGGCCATATGACTAAGCATTCATCACCTTCATGCTGAGTCTTTTTCTGATATGAAGATTATACAAGCCTGGCCTTTCTTGCAATTTGTGTTTAAACCCACTAGTACACATTTCTTTCTTTGATGTTCTACCAAAATTCCATTTTCCTTGATTATTTCTCTAAGTAGGAATATCTTTTCTTTCCATATTCCCTTGCTTCTTCCACCATTGCAAGGATCTTTCTCCTTCCTCCACTTTTCTCTATGGAACACGACATGCGAATTTTTCAATACATTCTTTGTTCATCTTTTTTTTATCAGATGTCTGAGTCACCACACTCTTTTTCGTTGGTGGTGGGTCCTCCACTGAACGTACATTCTTCTTACTCACAGTTGTAGCATTTCCTCCATTTTTATTCCAGATATGTTCATGTTCTTTCTTAGAGGGTGGTTGTGATTGTGACAGAGGAGGTGACAGATACACCTTTTGTTCAGCTCCATGTGATTCCCCTGAGGCTCTAAGCCTATTCTCTAACTTTCCACTTTGTCTTCCAATGTACAATTTCTCTTTATGCATCACTAGATTCAACATTCTCTTTCTGGACTCCTTTTCCTTTCTTTCATTGTTCTTGCTGTAATTTCTTGCCAAATGTCCATGATTAGAACATATGAAACATCTTCTATTAAAGGCATACCTCATTTCATCATCTCTTTTCCAAGATGTTGATACAGCTTGAGTTCTTCCTCTGAAATTGAACTCCTGAGCTTCCTGACACATATTCATGGCATGTCATATCCTTCCACAGTAATAGTATCTTATGAATGCTTTCCTCTGAGGGACTCTTCTCTCTGATTGCACATGATGCTTCTTCTTATTCTCAGATTTATCAAAGTTTCTATTTTCACAGCCTAAAATGTATTCTAGAGCCTCTGAACAGAAGCTTGATGTGTGGCCATTAATCCCACAGAAATAGCACATGTCATCACTAATTTTTGTAACTGTCCCCTTAGGCATATCTCCAACACCTATAGGATTTCTTTCACATCTAGAACTGTTCACAGCTCTCTTTCTATCTTGCACGGGATGGAATTCATCAAATTCGATAACAGTTGTTCCCAGACTGTATGGTCTTTGAGATGAGAAAATTTGTTCTTGCCTCTTTTCAGAAATAGAAAATTTTCTTTTCATTTCATCATCACCTGCTGAAGGATAATCAAATAGCAAGTTTAAGGCATCCTTCATTTTGGGCTTTCCATTAGCATTTGATTTCTCCACTTCCTTCTTCACTAATTCTAGCTCTTCTTCTAACTTTTGAATCTTCATATCCCTTGATTCAATTTGGGCATTGAGTTCTCTTCTGAAATTCTTTCCACAACTCATCTCATCTTCCAGTACTCATGTGAGCTTTTCTACCATGTCACATTGCTTCACTACTTTCAATGTTTCCTCAGAAACAGATTTAGAGACAGATTCATTCTCTTGTTGTAGCCTTTGATTCTTCTGAACTTATTCTGACAACCGTGTTTCTAGATCATCATTTCTAGATTTATGATTCTGAACTTCATCTGACTTTTGATCCTCTTTATAATCACCAACCTTTTGTTTTCCTTTCATTTTATCCATATTTTGTAGTTATTCACTTTGAGAATCATTCTTCTCCTTTAGGTTAGTATCCACATCAATAACCCTTTGATTTAAGCCTCTTAGCTTGTTGACCTCAATCTCCAATACTATGATCCGGATATCTTTAGATTTAACTTCTTCATCCAACTTCTGGTCTACTTCCTTTGTCATGTTGACAACATCTACTAGTGGACTCCTTCTTGAAACTTCATCATCATTAGTTGTTTCAGCATCACTTTAAAGTTCAAGTACTTCACTCATTCCTAAATCATGATTGATTGAATCAATCTTTTACCTATCAGATTCATCCAGGCCTTCTTTCAGTAAGTTGTTTGATTCTTTTAATTGAATCACATTTTTTCCATACACACTTCCACACTGAGGAATACCACCTGACTTATGATTCTTATTTGATGTTTTTCCCCTTTCCATGGCACACTGTGATAAGAGCATACTTATTCTTTGACCACATAGAACGACTCCACAAAGTCATATCAAACAAATATGATAAAAACAATGTAACACCCTGAGATTTTATGAAAACTATTCTTTTAATTTCATTAATGTCTTGTGTTGTATGCTACACCAAGATTACCATGCGCTATACGCAACACCGTATTAGCTTGCAGTATACGCAACACTATTCTTGGATCGTGTTACACACAATTTTGATAATAGTTATTCTACGCAACATTGAGTATATATATATATATATATATATTCAATTTATAAATGAAATATGGTTGGATTCTGTTATACGAAACAACGAAGGATTCTTTCATAACACGCAACCCTGACTTGGCTTGCATTACACGCAATCGCGACCTTCCTCGATAGCGTGTGTTGTACGCAATACTGGGTTTTACTAAACAACGATATATTATTATAATATTATTATGAACTATCCGTTATGAATAGTATTAACTAAATTTTGAATTTTATAACATTATTATTCATCTTACACATTTTCTAGAACATGGTATAAGAACAAAATAAATTTTTCGGGTAAAATAAGTATTTTTCAAAAAATGCAGTTTTGCCGCCTTTTGATGGCGCACCCACATTAAATCTAGTTTTTGACATGTTTATAAGTTCAATTTAACAAAATAAAATTCTTCTTTGGAATCAATAAATAAAAATTTACTTTGGATAAATTTTTCGTATTATTCTGGTAACTTTCATATTTTGATGAATAGTAAAAACACGCTATATTTTAATGAAAAACAACTTTTTTCATCGTAATAATTTATAGGGTTAAATTATAATATTTAATGGTTTTAAAGTATAAATAGAATATATTTTTACCATTTAATATAATGTATGTCATTAGCCTTGATTTTACATTGAATTTGTAGGTTAAATAAATTCAATCTTTTGAAATGTTTTAAACAAAAACCTGTTTTCTTTTGACAACGGGATTAATTTTAATTTAATTTCTGAAAATTTTGTGTATTGAATTTGGAAAAATTAATTCCATATTTGAAATCATTGGGTCCAAATTATGTTAATAAACTACTTTTTATTTTTGGGCATCATGAATAGTAACTACGGTAAATTTTATTTACCATAGTTAAAGGTAAATCGGGTAATTAAGGGTAAATATAAGATTATAAAATCACCCTAACACCTGCCAAAATACTATTGGATGACTGAAAGTCGACCCATATCACCTAAGGGTCAGATTAGAATCATTTAATAAACTTTTTTCCATTAAAATAACTTAATTATTATTAAAACCAAAGAAAGTGACAACATGTCACTCTCTTAAATCCTATAAGTATATTAATTTTAATTTAGTGATAAAATTCATGAAACTTAGAACATGAATAGTCTCAAGAAATATAATTAAATTATATACATCATATGAATTTATTTATAATTTTTAGAGATTAAATATTTATCATTAATTATGACACAATAATGATGCAGAAATTGTTTATCTAGTGAAAAATCAAGAATATAGTTTTTATTAAACTAATAGTGACCCTAAAATGCACAAACCCCTGACCAAAACTTATTTTTCATGTAAATGTAAACCATAATCATCCAATGGTAGAATATTTGAACATTTTGAGACTTATAAAATCGATTATGACACTTATATTATTTTATTTTAAATGATGCCAAAGTTGTCACCTTCATAATTTAATAAATATAACAATTTAAATATTGTGATTTTAAGATGATAAATTCCAGTACAAGTATTATTGTGAAAGGTAATAGATTTATCTTCATCATAGGATTTTAGTTTTAATTGTTATGCAACAAATAAGTATATTAAATAATTATAAAAAAAATGTTGTAGTATTTATTTTATTAAGAGATAAACCAAATAAATGGTTTTAAAAATAATAAAATAAATATTATATAAACTCTTTAATGTTCTAAACTAATTTTATAGATACATATGAAATTTTATGAATCTATTAAATCTTTTAGTTCTAACATATATTCTGTATTTATTTTATTTAAATTCAAATAAATGAATAGTGTCAAAATTGCCACTATTGTTATTTTATAAAAATAACATATTATAAAATTTTTTAAAAATCACAAAAATATTTAAAAATTATAAATTTAAATTTATATGGTCTAAAATGTTATTAATTATCCAATTATGGAAAATTAACAACAAATAAGTAATTATTTGTTATAATTTAAAATTTAGAATGTTATTACCACAAATAAAATTAAATTGATTAAATAAGGATAAATCAAGTTGATAATGTTTAAAAAAAATTCCAAACATGTCTAAATTATATTGGTTGATGATATTAAAACATTATATTATCTAATATTCGAATATGAGTAATTTTTTGGAGGTTTTTAAGTGGGTTTAGATTTATTATAAATTAATATTTTTAAGATTTCCAAAGGTGCCCCTCTCCTCCCTTATAAAAGTGCACCTCCTCCCTCCCTTCCTCACACCAATTTGAGCCTTCAAGCTCGGACAACCCCTGACAAATTCTCTTCTAAACTTCCCTAGAAACATCTTAGAGGTCCTTTTCTTCTTCAAAGACCAATTTTAGTGCCCTAAGTGGAGGTCTCAAAGAGGTGCTTCAAAGAAGAGGTAATGTCTGTTACCAATTCTTTCAACTTTATTTCTTCTTCCACTTCTTCTTCTTTAGTTGTTTCATTATGAAGTAATAACATCAGTATCACTAATATACTGATATGTTATTATAATTATGAAACAACCCTATTTCACCATCTATCCACCCTACAGAAAAAAAAATCACCACGTGTGCGTACGTACGGAATATCGTCTCCACGCCGTGGTGTAATCTATTTTCCACCACCACCTTACTTGGATGGGTATAATGGTGTAAATAATGACTATATATGATTATTGTAAGGTTATATTGATTCTGAAATATTATACATACACTTCAATACAATTCCACGATCATGTTAATGATATCATCGCTCGTGCGTACGTACGGACTACCGTCTCCACGACGCGATGAGATTCATTCTCAATGATTAACCATTCATGAATAATTATAAAGTATATATAATAAGTAATCATGAAATATATGACATAATAATGATACTGTATTTATGTATATATATATATGTATTTCATCTGCTTAATTCGTTCAATTCAATAAGGAAACGAAAACAGCGTTCATGCGTACGTATGGCTTACCGTCTCCATGAACGGTGTATTTCTTTCCATTTATCGATCTATTATATATATGTATATTCTTAATATATATTATATATAAATCATGTTTTACATTCTGGATTTAAGTAACCATGATATAAGTAATCATATGAATAATTACAAGTTAAAACACGAACGACAAATGAAACGATTTTACCCAAAATGTTACTTTTTACATTAATTTACAAACTAATGGGTAATATAAAGTCATAAGTGAACCATATATGATATCATAACAATGAATATGATTCTGTAATAAGTCAATGACATTATTTAAATCATTATACAGGAGGTTTGGATATATACGAAGGATATCGGATGTAATGTAAGGGATAATTTTTCAAATCTCATTTTTATCCCAGATTACATATTTGTAAGTATTTACTGGGGTTATTTCTATCATCCATGTCCATGTTTTATAAAAGTGTTTTCATGTCTTTTTAAAGTCCTTTTTACCCATTTTTGACTTTTACTACATGGTATGTAAGGAATCTTTCTTTTGTTTACGTTACGAGGTACTTTTTGACTTTTCCGGCTAAAGTACGAAAAGAATATTTTTTTAACTTATACGACACGAACGGATTTTTACGGTTTTATAAAGCATTATTTTCATGAAGATTCCTCTAAAAGATTTCATGACTATTTTCAACAAAATATCTTTCTTTTAAAATTGCATGATGTTTTGTGAAAAGAAATTGATTTTGAAGAAGACAGGATATTTTCCTCAAGAATTCATTTCAAGTGTTTTATCAAAACCATTTTCCATCTAAGATGAAATTATTTCATATGTGTATGTTTCAAGTGTAATGTCTCTAAGATTTACATGGTTTCACTTTTCTTATTATGAAATGATATCCATTTCTTTTATATGGATTATGTGATGATGGGATGATGTTTATGAAACCCATTTTATTCGTTGGGTTATTATGAATGATGTGTGTTTATTTTGTGGCACAAGTAAGAATGATTTCATTATGAGATGGGTGGGAACTATATCTCCCTCCAATGCATTGGGTAAAGATTTTATATCACATGATATAGACATGGCTGGAACGGTAGGTTATACCAGTTCAGTGAAACAGGACTGAAACGAGGAGTGAACTCGGTTAAGAAATGGACTTTGTCCACTAAGATAGTCTTGGCAATGAGTCTTGACTAATAAGAAATGATTCTATATGATTATTTGTGTATTCCACAAAGTTTAATGTTTTAAGTTATGATTATTGGGATTACATTTCACTACTATGATTTATCCCATGTTATGAAATTATGCTCTCTTTTGCAGGTTAAGATTTCCAAAATGTTATGTTCTTATGAATATGATGTGATTGATATTTCTTTTATTTACCCTTACTGAGCATTTGAGCTCAAACCTTTATGTTTTCTTTTCCCCAGGATATAAAGAAAGGTTTTAGGTAAAAAAAAGTAAGATCTTTATGGGAGATGTTGAAGATCTTTCACCATGATTAGAAGATTATATTCCGTGTTTCCAAAGACACTAAACTATTACGATCCTTGTGTGTGTGTGTTTTTGTTATGTACTAAGTATTCCGCAAAAGTAATGTAATGTCCATTTACGTCAATCTTCGGGTCTCTACAGTTGGTATCAGAGGAAAGGTTTAGTCAACCTTTGGAAACTAGGATGCGAAAACGTTAGTGAGATCCCTAGAGATATTTCTAAGGTATGTCTAGGGATGTCCCTAAGGTTAAGTATACGTATAGGTTATAGTACTAGAATTACGCTAACGATCATAGAATTAAACCTAAGATGTTAGATATTGAAGGTACTCCCCATTTATTATGTTGTTTTCCCTATCATGATTTTTTCCTCTCACACTATTCTTTTTGGGTTTTAGACGATGGCTGGAACCCGAAGGAACTGTGTTGATCAATGCAATGGAAAATGCAATGATTGTCCACCTGAACAAACAAATGTTATGGGAGATGGAGTGAAAAATCTTATTGCTATACTTACACAAACTATGAATCATTCTGGACTTCCAAATGAGTAAGGAATGGAATAATATTCTATTGATTCCTTCATGAGGCAACGTCCAACTTCTTTCAGTGGGTCTTCTGATCCACTTGTTGCTGAACAATGGATCAGTACCACTGAAAAGATATTTTCATTTCTTCAATGTTCTGAATATGATAAAGTCATCTTAGTAGTATATCGTTTGGAAGGTGAAGCTGATCAATGGTGGAATATTATCAAGAATACGAGTCAAAGAGATTAAATTGAGTCCATAGAATGGGACGAGTTCAAGAACTTATTTTTCAATAAGTACTTCCCTCGTAGTCTTCGAACAAAGATGGAGAAGGAGTTTCTTGAACTAAATAAAAAGGATGATGAATCTGTTGGTATATACGAAGCGAATTTTACAAGGCTTGCAAGGTATGCATTTGGATTTATCATCCAACCTGAAAGTAAAGTTGATCGATTCTTCAGTGGCTTAAAACCAAATCTTCGAAGGGCATTAGCTATAAGAGACTTCAGTAGTTATGAAGAAATTGTGCGTTGTGCTATCAAGGTAGAAATGGAAGTTGGTGTTACATATCCATCTCATAGTTTTGACAAGAAACGAAAGATGGAGTTCAAGGAGAAATCTCAGAATAATGGTGAAAAGAATATGAATGTTTCCTTATGCTCAAAGTGTGGAAAGAAGCATGGTGGAGATTGTCTTAAAGGGACAAGTAAATGTTTCAAATGTGGAAAGGAAGGTCATCGGGCATTTGAATACCGCATTGATGGGAAGAAGATGTCTAATGATGCAAACAAAGGAAGGGATACACAGAATGAACCTACTACACTTCAATGCTTCAAGTGCAAGGAAATGGGGCATTATGCTAATAAATGCCCTAATCCAAGGGTTAGTGATGATCGACATGAGCAACTACTTAAGGCAAAGGACAAAGGGAAGTCACATGAGATCACCATTGGCGATGTTGAATATGACAACGATGTGGTGGAATGATTAAGTGTTTATGTAATGGGATTCCAAAATAATGTTGTATATAGTATTGTGGAATATTGGAATATTTATGTTTTGGTCTATTGTGGTTTTCAATAATTTTATGGCATCGGTAACCATGAAAAGTGATTGAAATATTTTTGGAAAGCAGATGATATGCACATAATGAAGGGATAAAGAGAATCTAATATGTTTGATAGTATTCATGAGCTCATGATTGATATAAGGACTAAGTGATATCATGGTTTGAGTATATAGAATTTTGAGGATTTTGGTATGTGTAAAGTGTTAACTTTTAACTACATTCATGTTTTCACTAAGGTTCAATGGGTATTCAAGAGAATACATGATTAAGGCCTTTGAATGTTTGGAATGTGACCAACAAGACATATCTTATGATATATGGGGATCAACGATGGTATTAAATCTCTGGTAATCATTTTCACTATATTATGAGAATGGACTGCAGTATTATGGAAAAGCCTAAAGATTGGAATGGATTATGTTGGAGATAAGTTAGTATTGTTTAAGGATAAAACATTTCTGATATTGTTGATGGGATGTTATAGTAATATAGCTTTATAAAAAGGACAACCTGCAGGATGAGCGATAGCCCACAGGGTCGGACAAGGCTGTGGGAATCGAACCCACAACCGAAGTGAGACTGGCCTTTATCGCCTACCACTGGCCTACAAGAAGTCCCTGTTTAGTAGAAACTAGTTTTATTATTTTAAGCAGTATGATATATGAAGTATACGTCCATTTTAGGAACCATATATGATTAATCTCACTATAGATGGACTTATGTATTTTTTGATAACTTTTCTAACCTTTTGTTTGAGACAGATGGAATGACCCATCATTTAATCACATGATCTGCTAACACATCACGAATGACAAATTCTACTTCATTTCTTTAAGAGATAAAGTGGAAATTGTCCAAAGAATGACCAACGGTGAGACTATACCAAAATCATGAAAGTATTTCTTCTAATTCCAATTTCATCAACCTTAGGGAAATGATCTTGAAAACCAAAAATGTTATCCTAGTGCTCTTATATCTGATGAATCAGATGGTACCTTAGATTGTCACAAATTTATGGCTTTGTGATTGCTGGCTTTTCCATAGCCATGTTCTCTACCACTCTCCATCAGAACATGATGGTTAGATTTCTCTTCCAAATCCATATTTTCAACTATGTGGAAACCCAGTGATTAGTTTATTTGTGAAACCGTTACATTTCATAATTTTGTTTTTAAATATTGGTTTTGGTATTCCTTTTTACGATGTGGGTTTCTATTAAAGAAACTTTCAAATAGTAAACCATTTATAACCCCGATGAATTTCGAGGGTGAAATTCATTTTTTAAGGGGGGTAGAATGTAACACCCCGATATTTAATGAAAAATATTCTTTTAATTTCATTAATTTCTTGTGTTGTATGCTACACCAATATTACCATGTGCTATACGCAACACCGTATTAGCTTTCAGTATACGCAACACTATTCTTGGATCGTGTGACACACAATTTTGATAATAGTTATTCTACGCAACATTGAGTATATATATATATATATATTCAATGTATAAATGAAATATGGTTGGATTCTGTTATACAAAACAATGAAGGATTCTTTCACAACACGCAACCCTAACTTGGCTTGCATTACACGCAATCGCGACCTTCCTCGATAGCGTGTGTTGTATGCAATACCGAGTTTTACTAAACAACGATATATTATTATAATATTATTATGAACTATCCGTTATGAATAGTATTAACTAAATTTTTAATTTTATAACATTATTATTCATCTTACACATTTTCTAGAACATGGTATAAGAACAAAATAAATTTTTCGGGTAAAATAAGTATTTTTCAAAAAATGCAGTTTTGCCGCCTTTTGATGGCGCACCCACTTTAAATATAGTTTTTGACATGTTTATAAGTTCAATTTGACAAAATAAAATTCTTCTTTAGAATCAAGAAATAAAAATTTACTTTGGATAATTTTTTCGTATTATTCTGGTAACTTTCATATTTTGATGAATAGTAAAAACACGCTATATTTTAATGAAAAACAACTTTTTTAATCGTAATAATTTATAGGGTTAAATTATAATATTTAATGGTTTTAAAGTATAAATAGAATATATTTTTACCATTTAATATAATGTATGTCATTAGCCTTGATTTTACATTGAATTCGTAGGTTAAATAAATTCAATCTTTTGGAATGTTTTAAACAAAAACCTGTTTTCTTTTGACAACGGGATTAATTTTAATTTAATCTCTGAAACTCTTGTGTATTGAATTTGGAAAAATTTATTCCATATTTGAAATCAGTGGGTCCAAATTATGTTAATAAGCTACTTTTTATTTTTGGGCATCATGAATAGTAACTACGGTAAATTTTATTTACCATAGTTAAAGGTAAATCGGTTAATTACGGGTAAATATAAGATTATAAAATTACCCTAACACCTTCCAAAATCCTATTGGATGACTGAAAGTCGACCCATATCACCTAAGGGTAAGATTAGAATCATTTAATGAACTCTTTTCCATGAAAATAACTTAATTATTATTAAAACCAAAGAAAGTGACAACATCTCACTCTCTTAAATCCTATAAGTATATTAATTTTAATTTAGTGATAAAATTCATCAAACTTCGAACATGAATAGTCTCCAGAAAGATAATGAAATTATCTACATCATATGAATTTATTTATAATTTTTATAGATTAAATAATTATCATTAATTATGACACAATAATGATGCAGAAATTGTTTATCTAGTGAAAAATCAAGAATATAGTTTTTTTTTAACTAATAGTGACCCTAAAATGCACAAACCCCTGACCAAAACTTATTGGTCATGTAAATGTAAACCATAATAATCCAATGGTCTAATATTTGACCATTTGGAGACTTATAAAATCGATTATGACACTTATATTATTTTATTTTAAATTATGCCAAAGTTTTCACCTTCATAATTTAATAAATATAACAATTTAAATATTATGATTTTAAGATGATAAATTCCAGTACAAGTATTATTGTGAAAGTTAATAGATTTATCTTCATAATAGGATTTTACTTTTAATTGTTATGCAATAAATAAGTATATTAAATAATTATAAAAAAATGTTGTAGTATTTATTTTATTAAGAGATAAACCAAATAAATGGTTTTCAAAATAATAAAATAAATATTATATGAACTATTTAATGTTATAAACTAATTTTATAGATAAATATGAAATTTTATAAATCTATTAAAGCTTTTAGTTCGAACATATATTCTGTATTTATTTTATTTAAATTCAAATAAATGAATAGTGTCAAAATTGACACTATTGTTATTTTATAAAAATAACATATTATAAAATTGTTTAAAAATCACAAAAATATTTAAAAATTATAAATTTAAATTTATATGGTCTAAAATGTTATTAATTATCCAATTATGGACAATTAACAACAAATAAGTAATTATTTGTTATAATTTAAAATTTAGAATGTTATTATCACAAATAAATTTAAATTGATTAAATAAGGATACATCAAGTTGATAATGTTTAAAATAAATTCCAAACATGTCTAAATTCTATTGGTTGATGAGATTACAACCTTATCTTATCTAATATTTGAATATGAGTAATTTTTTGGAGGTTTTTAAGTGGGGTTAGATTTATTATAAATTAATATTTTTAAGATTTCCAAAGGTACCCCTCTCCTCCATTATAAAAGGGCACCTATTCCCTCCCTTCCTCACACCAATTTGAGCCTTCAAGCTCTGCCAACCCCTGCCAAATTCTCTTCTAAACTTCCCTAGAAACATCTTAGAGTTCCTGGTCTTCTTCAAAGACCAATTTTAGTGCCCTAAGTGGAGGTCTCAAAGAGGCGCTTCAAAGAAGAGGTAATGTCCGTTACCAATTCTTTCAACTTTATTTCTTCTTCCACTTCTTCTTCTTTAGTTGTTTCATTATGAAGTAATAACATCAGTATCACTCATATACTGATATGTTATTATAAGTATGAAACAACCCTATTTCACCATCTTTCCACCCTACGAAAAAAGAAATCACCGCGCGTGCGTACGTACGGAATACCGTCTCCACGCCGTGGTGTAATATATTTTCCACCACCACCTTACTTGGATGGGTATAATGGTGTAAATAATGACTATATATGATTATTTTAAGGTTATATTGATTCTAAAATATTATACAAACACTTCAATACAATTCCACGATCATGTTAATGATATCATCGCTCGTGCGTACGTACGGACTACCGTCTCCACAACGCGATGAGATTCATTCTCAATGATTAACCATTCATGAATAATTATAAAGTATATATGATAAGTAATCATGAAATATATGACATAATAATTATACTAGATTTATGTATATATATATGTATTTCATCTACTTAATTCATTCAATTCAATAAGGAAACGAAAACAGTGTTCATGCGTACGTATGGCTTACCGTCTCCATGAACGGTGTATTTCTTTCCATTTATCGATCTACTATATATATGTATATTCTGAATATATATTATATATAAATCATGTTTTAAATTCTAGATTTAAGTAACCATAATCTAAGTAATCATATGAATAATTACAAGTTAAAACACGAACGACAAATAAAACGATTTTACCCAAAACGTTACTTTTTACATTAATTTACAAAAGAATGGGTAATATAAAGTCATAAGTGAACCATATATGATATAATAACAATGAATATGATTCTTTAATAAGTCAATGACATTATTTAAATCATTATACAGGAGGTTTGGATATATACGAAGGATATCGGATGTAAGGTAAGGGATAATTTTGCAAATCTCATTTTTATCCGAGATTTACATATTTGTAAGTATTTACTTGGGTTATTTCTATCATCCATGTCCATGTTTTATAAAAGTGTTTTCATTTATTTTTAAAGTCCTTTTTACCCATTTTTTACTTTTACTACATGTTATGTAAGGAATCTTTCTTTTGTTTACGTTACGAGGTACTTTTTGACTTTTCCGACAAAAGTACGAAAAGAATGTTTTTTTAACTTATACGGCACGAACGGATTTTTACGGTTTTATAAAGCCTTATTTTCATGAAGATTCCTCCAAAAGATTTCATAACTATTTTCAACAAAATATTTTTCTTTTAAAATTGCATGATGTTTTGTGAAAAGAAATTGATTTTGAAGAAGGATATTTTCCTCAAGAATTCATTTCAAGTGTTTTATCAAAACCATTTTCCATCTAAGATGAAATTATTTCATATGTGTATGTTTCAAGTGTAATGTCTCTAATATTTACATGGTTTCACTTTTCTTATTATGAAATGATATCCATTTCTTTTATATGGATTATGTGATGATGGGATGATGTTTATGAAACCCATTTTATTCGTTGGGTTATTATGAATGATGTATGTTTATTTTGTGGCACAAGTAAGAATGATTTCATTATGAGATGGGTGGGACCTATATCTCCCTCCAATTCATTGGGTAAAGATTTTATATCTCATGAGATAGAAATGGCTGGAACGGTAGGTTATACCGATTCAGTGAAATAGGACTGAAACGAGGAGTGAACTCGGTTCAGAAATGGACTTTGTCCACTAAGATAGTCTTGGCAATGAGTCTTGACTAATAAAAAATTATTCTCTATGATTATGTGTGTATGCCACAAAGTTTCATGTTTTATGTTATGATTATTGGGATTACATTTCACTACTATGATTTATCCCATGTTATGAAATTATGCTCTCTTTTGCAGGTTAAGATTTCCAAAATGTTATGTTCTTATGAATATGATGTGATTGATATTTATTTTTTTTACCCTTACTGAGCATTTGATCTCAACCTTTTATGTTTTCTTTTCCCCAGGATATAAAGAAAGGTTTTAGGTAAAAAAAGGAAGATCTTTATGGGAGATGTTGAAGATCTTTCACCAAGATTAGAAGATTATATTCCGAGTTTCCAAAGACACTAAACTATTACGATCCTTGTGTGTTTGTTTTTGTTATGTACTAAGTATTCCTCAAAAGTAATGTAATGTCCATGTATGTCAAGCTTCGGGTCTCTACAAAAAACCTCCCTTTGATACCAATTGTTAGGACCAATAGGGGCCTATATACCCTGAGAGGGGGGTGAATCAGGGTATGGATATTCTTTTTAAAAGTTCTACCTGCCCCACTGGATCATGACCTCTTTATTACAAGGGTAACTTTTTTTGTACTTTTGTGTTTATTATGATCACTTATTTTATTCTTTATCTTATGATGATTCTTTAAATGCAATGCAGGGAAGTACACAGGCAGACACAGAGATTTTTAATTGGTTCACCCTCACTAGGATACGTCCAAAGAGAATATGCCCACAAGTTGTCGGTCATACCAAATTCCACTATTCTTCACTATATGTGGATACAATGGTTCGGGCACAGTCACTATGTCCTAGTCTCACTTCCTTTACAAGGTTTAGGGTCAGCTCACTACTTTCCCAAGGGTCACTCCCTTTTTCTCTCTCTGGCTCATTGCCGGTGGAGATGATCACCTTCTTTCTCTTCCTTTTCTCACTGCTCTGGAAAGGATCCACTCATAGTTTATAGACTTGTAGGTCTCTTAATTATCTTTAATGAATTCATCTTATGTTGTATGTGGATGCTCTCTTGAAGTCCAACTTTCACCCGTAGATGAATCTCTCTTTGCACGAAAGGTATCGGGCAAACTTCCAGCTTCCACGTAGCCCGAAAACACTGCCGAGGAATCAACCTTACTTAGTGCGCAAGTCTAATCCGGTGCGCAAGTATCGGCACGCAAGTCACAACTGGCATGCAAGTCCACCTTAGACACTTGCGCAACACAATATTCTTCAATTCCAAACTTGCGCGATGCACTTCCCTTTACGCCCAAACCAATATTGGCGCGCAACTAACAACAACCGCGCTTCTTCAAATCTAGCACGCAAGTCCCACTTGCACGACCCACCACCACTTGCGCGACTACCAGACCTGCGCGACGGGAGCTCTGATTTTTCAAATTGTTTAACTCCGTTGAAAATGAGGAGGGGTGGTCCGGTATTTATAAGCATTTTTAATACCCTATGCGATGGAACGCAAGTCAACCCTCGGCGTGCAAGTCTCGGTGCGCAAGTCTCTTCCCCTGCAAGTCACTTGCATGACCCACTTCCAAACTTGTGCGGACCTCTTTCCTTTGCCATATTTTGATCCTCTGATCTTGAAAAACAATAGGTGCGCAAGTTTCCAATCCTCCTAGGCATCGGCACGCAAGCCTCTTCACAGCGCGCAAGTAACCTGCGCGACCACACCCATACTTGTGTGAACTTTATCCCTTTGCCATATTTTGATGATCTGATCTTCAAAAAGATATGGCGCACAAGTTTCCAAGCCTTCAAGTGCACAGCGCGCAAGTCCCTTTTCCAAAAACCACTTTTCTTCATTTGCCAATTTTTAGGCCCAAAAAATTGGCAAAAACTGGAAAACAGCGCCACCTTGTAACTGTTCTTTTTGTACCACCTTCAGATCATCCATTCCTTTATCGACGTTCTTGAATGAAACATGGATCATTGACCACAGATCTTGAACTCGACATTCCACCATGAAATCCCCTTTTTCAACAAAATTTTATAAAATGGTTTTCTTTGTCAACAATCACAACACAGATGTACACTTTGTCAACAAACACAATCACCTCAAAAATGCTTCAATGATAACTTGAGGGATTTTTTCCCAATATGAGTGCATAGTTGTTATAGCCCCAGTCATTTACTGCCTTAATACTCAATCAATCCCCTAATAACATCATTACAAATAATGGATGGTTGAGGCTCATTTATTATCCATATTTTAATTCCTAAATCTCCTAAATAAATATCTATGCTCAAATAGAATTTATTAAATTACTAATTCTATAATTTTTAGTATGTTTTATGATTGAAAATGACCATATAAATTATAAAATATGATTAAAATTAAGTGTTTAATATCTCAATTTAGTGAAAATTAAGTTTTCCAATAGTTAAATCACTAGAGTGTTTTATTTTACATTTAGAAATTTTAAAATTTTAATTTTCTATAATTAGATATGAAATTATCAATATTAAATTATGATTTAGGATATATAATGAAAAATTAGTATCTTCTATAAGGTATGAATCTTATGGAATGATCAGTAAATTTAATTACAATTATTTATGGGCTAGATGCTCTTAATTATTAATGATTTCTCAATTTTATTGACGCTTATGTGTTAACTAATGACTCTTAAATATCAAAATATTACTCTTAGGTATTAACCTATTACTCTTAAATATTTAAAATTTGAAAAAATAATCAATATGTAAGGGGAATTATAAAGAGATAATGAAAATACGTAAGTGTTGTTTTATAACAATGGGGATGCAAAATGGTCATTATAGGTGATACATAATGGTCATTTTTTAATAAAAGTTATACATAAAGACTATATTTTGTGAAAAATAAGTTGGTTAATTTTATTCCACACATTTCCAAAATGATACTAAAACCCAAATAAATAAAAATACTTTGAAAATCAATTTAAAATAATCTAATCCTTCTTAAAACTCTATAAGTAATATTAAACATCCCTATTGAGACATTCCAGATTCACACTCTCATGTTTTTTGCTAAAAATTAATCATTTATTTTTTGAATTTTATAACAAGTGAGATGTACCAAGTTAAAAAAACATATTTTACACATTATCTTTAGAATTTAAGTATTACTGCCCAGAAAT
The DNA here is from genome assembly GCA_963277665.1 of Viscum album. NCBI lineage: Eukaryota > Viridiplantae > Streptophyta > Magnoliopsida > Santalales > Viscaceae > Viscum > Viscum album. The sequence goes on from OY728138.1 coordinate 902,414,856, forward strand.
ATTCACACAATCTCAGAACTGTAATAGATTTTTCATTAGTTATTAGCTATATAAAAATATTATTTTAAAAAACTATGATCATTTCACAATAATTGATCCATAATATACTCCCGTATTAATTTATTATAACTTATACTCATCTTTATAACCTGAGGAATAAAAACATTACAAAGGGGTGTGTTGAAATACCAAGAAATAAAAATACTTGTCAAAATATATTCAAGGGTAAGATCATAAGAATAAGGAATCATTAACATTTTATAAATATCTTATTTAAAAGGTTATGGATTCATAAATATTTTTCAGAAATAATTATAAAAGTATATGTAATCTCAAATGACCAATCATATACCATGGTGTAAGATTTCAGAACTAAAATACAATAATCATGGTCCATGGAAAATATCATAGTCATATTGAATTAAAATATGGAATAAGATTAATAATAGAAAAATATTACATTATCAAAAAACCTAAATATATCTATGAATTATATTTTCAACGTAAAAAATGTTGGTTCTTAAGTTGTGATTAAATAAAAATGCCCACGACTTGTCTGGTGAACCAAGAAAAATAAAATCATATCCATACAAAATCACATGAACAAAGTTATACATAATCATGTTGATACACTTTCATTTGGAAAAATATATATATGATCATATCGATTAACTATCAAGTGAACAATGAAATACATCTCCATTCTAGTTCACAATCATGTGAACAAATATCTATATGATCATTCCACTCACAAACATGTTGAAAAATCTATACACGATCAAGTCCACAAAAATATAACTAGCTAATAAGACGTAAAACCTTATTCAATGGATTATAAATCACTATATGACCCACCAATTGCATTAAAACTGACTTTTAAAGGTGTTAAGGATCATTAATAAATAAATAAATAAAAATTAAATGTGACCACTCTGACTGCACTTGTTGGTTTTAGATACAGAAGATGAACCTATTGGAGGAGAACGTTGTGCAAAATGACTAGCCACTCACAATTATCATAATTTACTATTTATATACCCAAGTATAGGGCTCATATTAATTAATTTAATAAACACACTTAATAATTTTTTAAACCCAAATGGAACCCCATTACTTATAATAAAATATTATTATTATTTTATTTCATGTAATTCACTAACCCAAGCAATGATAAATATTTATTTTACAATCTGTTAAATAAATATTTATCATTAGATAAAATCAGGTCCACTTATCCTCCTTAAAATTTATTGAATTATAGAATGAATATTCAAATTTTATTCAATTAATAAATTAATGGATATTTTATTCAAATTATGGTGAATAAATATTTATTTTAATATTTACATAATTAAATAAAATATTTATTAACTAAATAATTATTTATTTCCTAACAAAAAACCAGAGATACATAAATATTATATATTCATGTGATTAAACAACCACCTTGAGAATAAATATTTATTTAACATTTGTAATAATTAAATAAATCTTGAATAAATATTATATCACTATTTAGAGAAAGATATTTATTCCAACTGTTAAATAGAAATAATATTTTACTAAGATCAGAGAAAAAACTTTGTGTGTGACCTTCTAGGATCGTTCCTCAGTGGCATTAGGTGGGATTACCTAAATTCCATGATTACTATATAGAAATGGGTCAAAGAACCCATAGAGGAAGAGGATATGTTTCCATGAAAACAACTACATATGAATTCCCATTGTGTAACATAGTCTCGATGTCAAAATATCTCATCTTGTAGGTTTCATACCTATATCATCAACCAATATGCTTGATACATATTTCTTTAATTGTTTGAAATAAACTCTTCATTTCACCATGGCCATGGAATTTAATGTGATGATTCCATTTCAATCAAAAGGTTGAGATATTAACTTCCATAAATATGGAATGGAAAAATAATTCCTAGACATATTCATTAAAAAAATATATAATCCATGACACCCCCAACATACCAACTTCACAATTTCATATGTTGTCGTAGTTTATAGTAATACATCAAAGTGTGTGAGTCATTCCATGCATTAATAATAATCTTAAATTCCAAGGATCATTACAAAATCTCTCATATAGAAATATCCAAGGACACATAAACATGTGGATTATCTATAGGTGGGCCAGTTCTCATAACCTTATTTCTTGGATATTATCAAGTGTGAACTTTATGAGATTAAATACCATCTGTATATGATTACTCGCACCTAACAACAGACATACTATGTTTACCATCATAGAATGTTGTCCAAACATATAATAATGTTTAAGAATATCATCAAATATTTTCAAGGTTCTCATCATAGTGGAGAACATGTATAAATTTTTTAATGAAATAGATATTCTTGGATATTGACATATTAATGTCACAAAAAATAGTAATTAGTATGTGATGAGGAATTTATTAATATTCAAATCAATGAATATGAAGGAGATCTAAAGTATAATGTAGTTGTTCTTAGGGAACCATCTATAACATATATCCTCGTGGTTTTCATCAATACATCAAAGTATATAACTCATGATATGAATTAAAAATAACCTCAAGTCTAAGTACCAATATATAAATCTATATATTAGAATATCCAATAACACATAAAACATGTTGAATTATGATGATCGAGTTTATTCTCATAACCTCCTCTCTTGAAGATTACCAAGAGATAATGTTATGAGAATAAGTATCAATGTATTTTGAGCCCCTACCCTTGATAGATTGTATCATTAGTGGACTATTAAAGGATACCACACTACCATATAACATATATTTAAGAATATTTTCATAGAAATTTAAATTTATCATCATATTGAGTAACTTTAATGGCCTTCTAATGTGATAAGTACCCTTAGGACATTATCAAGTTTAATGTTACATGGAAGAACAATCATTATATGATACGATATGTATTAATATTCAAGACCATAAATATACGGGTAATCAAAAAATGAAGTAGTTGGTTCTAGGGAACTAACTTCAATACATGGGAGATATTTTTGGATTGAGTTAGGTGTTACTTGATTATAGTGGTTTTTCAAGAGTTGCTGATGTTTTTGGTCACTTCCTAGGAACTGCTCCTTGTTTTTTTATTATTTATGTGTTTTATAACATTCCACTTATTAATATTGGTTATTTGTTTATGTTATAGAATTTATTGGTGGATTTTTATCATTTTATAAAATATATTTAGGGTAATTCCACCCATTTTATGTTTTTTTCGACCCTCGGTGCTAGTCGCTAACCCATGTTAGGTTTTGGGGGTCACTCATTACTTCGCTACTGGACTCGGAGGGGTAGTAATAGAGTGGGTTCATAACATGTATTATGATGTATGGTTGTTGATGTTGATGGTTGTGTGTGGTTGTTTCTAAATTAAAATATTAATTCTTAAAATATCATAATATTTATACCCTCTATGTGGGTAATCACTTTATATCCCATTATAGGTGAACTTTTGGAGACATTATCGATATCATCACTAAATCTGGTGGGATCATAGTTAGGTCGGGATGTGAAAGTAAAAAAAATAGAAGAAAAGTTTTATTTTATTGTTTCATTTATATAGGAATTGCCTCACCTTTATCATCAGTTTTGACTTTCAATAATAAAAAAATTATTAAAGTTGGTTGGTTGGGGCAATAAAAGGTTATTTTTACAAATTGAATGATATTTTGTAGGTGACACGAGGGATCAGAAGACCATTGGAATAAGGTTGGTTGGTTGGGGAAATAATCAGTGGCCACCGACTAGCCGATGGCTTAGCCGTTGGTCATACTGGCCTATAGGGACTACTGGATATCCAGTGGATTAAAAGGGGGTAAACGGACCTTTTACCCCTTGTATTTTTAGAGGTTTTATCCCCTCATATTCTATTTTATTACATGTGTTGGCTAGGGGGATCCTCCCCACTTCATCACCTCTTCACCCTTGATGCGGGTAGCATTCTTGGGTGTTTTTCATGGAAATTCAACATACATAACTCTCTCTAGTAACCATAATTGATCTCACCCTCTTTTTATTTCTAATTTAAATTCTCTGAATTAAGGTTTTGATTTTCATTCCTCCAGATCATGGTAGAAACAACTGAGTGAGTTAGGGCTTTTATCAAGTCTAGGAAGAGGATGACCCAAAATAATGTTCTCTCATCATTTCACATTGTTTTGATGAGTCATGTCACCATGATGAATTTTACGAATATTTTTTCCTTGAATTAAAATAAATTGGTAATGGTTTTGATGATTCATGTTAGGTATTTTTTCTAGAATGAGGTTAAGATAATGTTGTGATCCATTGGTTTGCATTTGGTCATCGTTTCGGTGTGATGATATTGATTCGTGAGATTTTTTTAATTTATTCCTATTTAAATTAGAATGTGAAGTTGTTAATATTTGTTATAATTTCTTAATTAATTATTAATTGATCATAATTAATTAATTTTATGGTTTGGTTATGAGATGGGCCTCAGTGCTTGGATGATGGTTGGGTGGACTAGGAAGGGATTGGGTAAGAGTTTCTAAGATGCTTTTAAAAGAATATTTTCTTTAGGAAAAGGTGGGTGGTAACACTTAATATCACCTTTGTATATGAATTTTATTATGCATGTGTGTGATATAATGAGTCCCTCCATGATGGGTGACTGATATAGTTTAATAATTTAATGAATATTTTAGATTAAATAGAATGCCTAAAATTGGATAAAGTTTTGAGGGACCCATCGAACCCTTGTGCACTGGTTGGTTTTCCTTGGCCCTTGATAGATGATGACTTTATGATTATTATGACATAGTTTTCCTAGTGTAAGATCCCCTAACACATCCTTATGAAGGAGTGTGATGGACTTAGTTGTTTTTCTATAGTAGGCCTTAAGGGACCTTATATAGATGCCTAAAGACCCTTCCTTATGAAAGAAGGTTCTGAGCTATAATGGTTGGCCCATGTAGGCTATAATAAAACTTGAGATTCTATAGATTCATTAGGATAATTGATATGAACATGTGGATAGTATTCCTCTCCAACTTGAATATGATTACTTGGGTATTTAGACCTTGTAGAGACTGTAAGATTGGTCGGGTGTTCAAACTGGCCTAGGACGCCTTGGAAAGGGAATGGGTATAAGGTCATTTCCCTAGTGAGATTTTCCTAGGAGGCCAAGGAGCACATTATGATACCTAAGGGGCCTTATTAAGTTCTCATGTGACTTGATAACACTAGTTAGAGGGTGTGCATAGTCATGGATAAAGATGATCATGGGTGTCCCCGTAGAACCAAGATCAATGTTTTATGACCATTTAGGCTAAGATGAGTTAGGTCGCACACTTAGGAGCTTGTCCAGGGTTTTAATGGTGAGTTAGACATATATAACCCTGTGTTTAGATATTTTTAATTAATTTTTAATATGGTATATGTCTTGAGTAGTTTTGATAAAGGAAAGGAAAAATTCCCTAGTATAGAGCTCAATGATACTATGGTTTGGGGATTCCATAGAATGAAGCTCAGATATGGCTATAGTGGGTTATGTTTATAGAGTAATGAAGATAATAGTTGGTCTCTCATGGGTTGGATCTAGGATATTTTAGGATGGATTATCACATGTTATCTTGTTGGGGGTATTTTGGAGGGGGCTTGTGGCCTATGATCTATATGGGGCCTACTATCTTCTAAGCCGGGGCAGATTTGGTATACCATGTTGATCTTGGATCTGGGCCTGTGATATTTATGGTATTATTCAATTGATGAAAAACTATCATTAGTGGAGGTTGGTGATAAATAAATAAAATTCCCTATGAGTCATACTGTGATAAATAATAAAACTCTCATAAGGGGAGGTTCGTAATGACTATAATGAAAAAGACCCATATAGGTGGTTAGTGGTACTCTTATGGAATTCCCCCCAAATAGGTATTTATGTTGTTATGGTTATCATGATCACACAAAGTGATTAGAGACATCTATATCTGGAAAAAGTAAGTATACCCAATCTCAGGTGTCATTGTGGAACCTGAGTGCCGACAATGTTATTTATTTACAGTGAGAGGTTATTTTATTTCTGCTAAGCATATCACATGCACATATAACTACATTTATTATCTATGTATAACACTTAATTGGTGGTTCCATACTAATTTATGTTCTCAATACCTAATAAATAATATATTTCATATGGGTACCCGAGCATACATCACTTTTTATAGGCATAGGTTGGGATGAGTCTTGAATTGTAGTATTGAGTAATATAGCTCGTATTGGATTGGATACTAAGATTTAGGATTGTATCTGAGCGGTAGTAGAGCCATGTTTTTATTTTCCTTTTATTTTTTTATGTATATGTAACTAGATTATGGGGTGGTCAGTTGTATATATGGAATGGAATATCGGGCCCTTACTGTATTTTGTGTATTATTACTGTAAGATTATTTAATCCAACGTAATTTTATTAGTTCCTACCATAGTTGATGTTTAGTTATTTATTTATGATTTTGAACTATGATACATGGGTTATATCCCCCCCATAATATCTCCTTAGATACTCACTATTAGTCTGAATCCTCTAGCATTCAAGGAGGCACACCTGAGGAAACATGGTGACTCAATCCAGTTATTGTTCATGGAATGATCTGGGTCAAGGTATTACACAACCCATCTAGACTGCTTCCAAAATTTCCATTTTTCTAACATTAAATAATAAAAAAAATATTTTGATAAAAGAAACTAGTAATAAAATTGGACTTATATAAGTTATCTAACTTTATCCAAATATTATTTAGATCTATCAAATCCATCACCTCTTGTATGGTATTTTTAGAAAAATATAGTTGAATGTTACTTTTTTACGACTTTATCATATCCTATCAACCATCAACGATAATATTATATCACTTTTCTAATTTTTTTATTTTAGTATTATTTACTATCTTTGAAATGTTAAAATATTATGTACCAGTTATTATTATAGGATGAAATCATTTAACCCCTTAATCAAAAGAATATAAACAAAAATATTTTTATATAAATTGATCATCTTCAATTAGAAATAAAAATGGATTAATACACTTTTATATCCAATGGTTGATATAAAATTTTGTATTTGAAATAAAATAATCATGAACAATAAAAATAACATGGATTGACCAATGTTTACTACATTCGAGAAAATTTTAATTTTAGTATCAAGTCAAAACTATAAACAAATCTAAACAACCCCCTTTTTCTGGTGATACGGAATTTTTCCTCAAATCTACACATTTTTGTGTACCTTCACTTTATATACAAGAGTTTATCGCATCAAGGGATCCCTTTTAGACAACCAAATTCACTCATGTGGCTTCTCTTCAACCTAATAAACAACTCCACTATCACTTTATTTATAATAAATATTCTAAATAAAATTCCCGCTTTATTAAATATTATCAAAATGTTATTATCTCTCTGTAAAATATAGAGTATATTTTTTCACATGTATAGATTCTTATTAAATGTGATGATGGATTTTATCACTCTTACCTATACACAAATTAAAAATATATTTAAATATCCATCTTTCTATCTCTTTTATAATTTTTTTCTTCCTTAAAAAATGATCTAATATTAAATATCTATGTTATTTAAAATTTAAATTGAAAAACCAAAAACTATATTAAAATAAATTCATTAAAGACTAAAGATATTAAGTGATATAAAATGTAACAGTCGGTTTTTTATCACAGTCATATTTAGAATATTATTTAATTAAATATTTTTATGTATTTTTGGAATGATAATGTGTATCCATAAAACAATGTGTGATATTACCTAACTTGACTAATTAATATTAAGGGAATATTTTTTATTAGTTAGGTTACTAAATTTAAAACCAGCTTCAAATTAGGGTCGAGTTAGGTCATTAGTCTAGAGGTTTTCAAATTTTATTAAATTAATTATTATGAATTTATTAATATAATATTTTTAAATTAGAGTAAAATTATAAAATTATCTTTAAATATCTTGAGTTTAGTATGTATTCGATTTATAAATGAACTATAAATTGAAATTTTATTAAATTATTTCATATTAATAAATTAAATATACATTTCAAAATGATAATAAAATTGTAAATGATAATTATTTAATTTTATAAATATTTATTTCATATTTTTAATTGAATTTTGAAAATTTAAAAGTATAAACAGGTATTAAAATTGGTTAGGTTAGTTAAAATAATATTTTAAAATATCATTTGATAACATTATGGTAATGAGTTTATAAAATTAATTATCTATAGACTATTGAATATGAAATAAAATATTTAATTAAATATTTAATTTAGGTTTATTTATCTTCCATGTTGTTTAATTAATAATAATCCATTATGAATGCATTAATTGTCTTGAATATTCATTTAATAGGATTCAATTCGTTAATGAAAATGAAAATAAATTTATATGGATTCATTAAATATGGCTGACACATTTATTTAAATGAAACAAATCAGGGATTTCCATATAAATGGATGTGATCCCTCCTGTTTTCAACAATTGATTGTTTGTAACCCTCTCTAAACACTCATACTTTCTCGTATTATGTTCATCACCTTCGATGATGATGATAGAACCTATTAAAGTTTAAATGAGTCCTATAATTGAGATCAAGAACTATAGTTTGGTGCAATCACTCAGATAAAGGAAGCTTTTAGTTTCTCCTCTAGTGATCTTCACTAAGGAAAATCATTGGTGAATATTGCATTGGAAATCTAGGTACGCAAATTTATGTTCTCAATTTATTACACATTGATTTATTCAAAGATAGATCACATATTTTTGGGTTATTCTTCTATATCCATGATCATATGATGGACAAAAAAAACCAATAGTCATATCAGAGGGTATGCTTCTTTGATGGAACATCTTGCTCATTTTTAATGAAGAACATGGTTTATAATTTTTAAAATGGGATCTTCCAAGACTATAAATAACTATGAAAATTTATATTTATATTTAATAATTAACTAAAATGTTTATTTAATTATTTATTTTATTCATTCTTATAAAATGGGAATACCATTAATGATCAAGGATTAATAAAATTGTGTATTAGACTTTTTCAAATATGAAAAGTTCATGTTTATTACTCCTGTTTATGAAAATAAATAAATTATTTATTTTGATCAAGAGAATTAAATTATGAATTAAATTATAATTTTTTTAATTTTTTTATAAATAATGGAAAATATATTTAAAAATATTTATAAAAAATGTAAAAGTGTTTTATAGATTAATTAACTATAAAATGTGTATGGTTTATAAAAGTTTATAAATCATAAAAAATGGTATTTTGATAATATTTTAATTTATAAATGTTTTTTAAATTAATGAATTATAAATTGTTTATTATTAATTATATAAATAATTATAAATTATTTATAATAAAATATTCCTAATATTAAATGTTAATATTTAAAATACCTTTTACCAAATCAGTTGGCATGCCTTATGATCAAAAAATATAATATTTTTTTAAGATTCATAATGGTTAATTTATAAATGGTTATAAATTAAAAATTTAGTTCAAAATATAAATAATTTTATACTTGAAATTATGAATTTTTATTAAATAGATAATTTGAAGTTGATCAAATTAAAAGGGGGCTTATTTTGAGTAATTATTAAAAAAATATTTTGGTAAATAAATAAAACATTATTTAGAAAGAAAATTCAACTGAGAATTGAATTATATTATTTATGAATTGTTTATAAATAATGAAAAAAAATATGGAATATTTGTAAAATTTATAAAATTGGAGGTTTTATAAACTAATTAACTATAAAATGTTTATGGTTAATTGATTAAATATTTTTGAAACATTTATTAAAAGTATTAATTTAATATTAAGTACATAATATTAAGAATATTCTTTTCACATTAATTTGATTTATAAATGTTATAAATCATAATAAAGGATATTAAACTCGTTTTATCTAAAATTATAAGGCATCTTTATAGTATTTAAATAAAGTGTTTATTTAATGATTATAAAAAATATTTATAAAAGACTTTATAAATCTCATAAATAAGTTAAAAATATAAAAGGTGTTTATATTTATAATTTTGAATTGTTCATAATTAATTAATTTGAAATTGTTCGAATTAAAATAGACAGTATTTAAAGATATTATTTAAACTATATCAAAATGGGTTTTGATTATTGATTTGATCAAAGGTTTAAATAATAAATTGATATACCATATAATAAATAATTTTAAATAGATCATATTTAATTGAGTATAGATGAGTTTATATTCAAAATTATGTAATTTCCATAATGTTAAATAATTTATAAAAGGGTTTATAATTATATTTTATTTACGAGTTGTTCAAAAATGGATATATCATGTTTAAATTTTTGAATTGGTCGATTATTTATAGTTTATTCCCCATTTTATTCATGGTTATAGGTAGTTTATATTATTAATGTGTATGATTTAGTTTAACTATTAAAATGTTTCTATAATATAGAGTCTTTCATTACATGCTAGCTATGACTCCATAAAAATTATTTTTCATTTAACATCACCTTGGTTTGTTATTGAAGTTATTAGCTTTAATATAGTTTTTAGGAATAGTATGTATATATTATGTTTTATAAAAATTATGAATTGAATTCTCACTTGAGTACAGTCTTCCCAGATAGAGGGACTTGGGGTCAGACCACTTATCGACCTAGAGGCTTATGCCTTGTCTAGAAAGTTGAATGGGGTTGGAAATATTTTACTCTGGGCTTACTCAGGTGGAGATTATCAATCTCACGTTCACCAATTCCTTTACATAAAAATTTTATATACCTTATTAATATAGTTCATTTGGATATGTATGAATATGTTTAGCTTCTATTTCTGGGCGACTAACACAAACTTTTGGGTTGTGTAAAAGTTACATAGTAATGTGGTTTGAATGAATTAATTTGGTGGTTATAATGGGGATTCCAAAACTAAATCATTAGAATCATTCATACACAAAATAGAATAAAATATGAGAAGATAATGATTATATAAGATGTAATAATTATGAATTTAATATGAATATAATGTGTATTAAATTGGTGATACCTTAAAAGAAAACCCCACAAATACAAAGTGTGAGATTCCTTCCAAAGAAACATTTTTCAAGACCCCGGTCTTCCAGATGGGTAGGTTCATCCCAAATTGGGGTGCCTATGGATTATCTTGTGTAAGGTAAGAAAGTGATAGGTAACACAAGAAAAGACTTAGGTAGTTTAATTTCAAATCATGGTACCTATATATTATCCTTTATTAAATTTTTTTGGAATTTTATTTGGGTAATACATAGCTGGAAAACTCTAAGAGTTGGATACAATAGGAATAGAGTTGATTGTTTTTATACTATGTATTTAGATAAAGGGTTATCCACTTAATTATTCAAGAGTCACAACTATTGTGATTGGGACAAATCTATACCTAACTAACTTATGTAATGAGATTCACATCCACGTAGGGTAATTGATTAATGAAATATAGATCTTGAATTGCTAAATGGATATAATGTTTAGGGTAGTTAAATTTAGCAGAAGCACTATCATTAAAAGTCCTCAATTAACATATATAAAATAATGATATCCATCTGATAAAAAAATTGTGTAGATAAAAACATCACCATCATCAAACTAAACTTTTAAATTGATCCTTGAAATGAGAATCTTAAAGTAAGAAAATCTTATGACTGTGAGCTTAAGAAAGATAAATATTTTATGTATTAGAATAGTTTATTTGTTGTTCAACAAGAAAATCAAGATACTTATGGAAACTTGGAATGGTTCATTTAAGGTTTCAAAGGCACTAGGTGATAATTTACTTAATAAATTATAGTATCAAATACTAAATATTATTAGTTATTTCAATGATATTCAATATGATTGAATATTCAAATGGCATGGAAATACTTAAAAATTCCTATAAGGATTATTCTAGTTATGAAATTTTTCCTATTTTTATTAATATAAATGTTATGAAAATGTGAATGAGTTTAAGAAATTTTTACCCAATATTCTCAAAATGTTGTGAATAAATGAACTAGGCATGTGATGTCTAATTTATGGTACTGTATAGATATTATAAGAAGGTAAAAGTTCAAAACTAAAAGTGGAAAAGTTGGAAATTCCAATAATATTACTTTTAAAATACAATTAATTTTATTTGAAACCAAGGGGTATTATCAATAAGGGGTAATGATTCAATATGATATGATTATAAAAAATCTAGAAGGTATTTAGAAACTTCATTGAATATACATGTCAGATATTAATGTTATAAAAATTGATTCTTCAATTTTGAAGGGTATGTGAAACTAAATTTATGTTTTACAAGTGTTGTAAATATATAGAAACTAAAAATAATATGAAGACATACAAAGATATGATAGTTTTCTTTAAAGTGATGAAGAAAATAATTTCTACATCAGAAATTGGAATGTAAAGTAATATGTCATCTCGGATGAATCTAAGTAAATAATTTTTATCTTTTCTTACTACTCTTATATAATAAGATGGGTTAACAAAGAATTATTATGAACAATATGAGATGATTAATTATATACAATGTTTATAAGATACATTGTATTGGATTAAATGTTTTTTGAAGAAGATATGGATGAAAGTGTTTAGCCTAAGATAAATTGTTTATCCAATTATTTGATAAAATATGATGGAATTTGATTCCACCTAGTAGTGGGGTATTTTAATGAATAAAATCTTCTATTTAAATAAAATAATATAAACACATATAATTACATATGATATATAGAAATAATAGTTTATTTGTTATATAATACTTCTAAAATAAAATAATTATTATTTCCTAATAAACAAAGTAGTTTGTGTTGTATCTTAGAAAGATATTTTGTATAGATTGTAGTTTCTAAGAGGCTAGTTCCACAATAATAAAAATCCAAATTTGTGGTGGGTTTTCAGTGGAGGTTTTCAAAACCACTACTAAATATTTTATTAACATTTTTTAGACCACAGCTAAATATGTTTATTAATTTTTAAAATTTTATTTATTTATTTTTAGTGGAATTTTCTTAACAACCAGTAACTAATTCAAAGTGGTTTCTAAAAACCACTGCTAAAATTTTTAATAAATTTTTAAAAAATGGATTTCATAATAAAATGACTATAAATTTTGTTATAATTTCTAATTTAACTCCCCAAAGATTAAAATAAAATATAATGATATGAACTAAAACGAAATTACATTATAATTTAGTTATAAGTAATAGAATAAAATTTATTATTATTTTAAGAGAAGTTAAAAATCAAACTTCAACTTCAAACAGTTATAACTTTTGATAAGGGTATCTATTTGGGCTCTACCATATATCAAATTGAATCTTGTGAATAGATCCACACCATGATGGTTGGTAAAAACCATGGTCACTATTTTTCAAGGTCAAAAAGTCCCAAAATGCATCCAAAATTGGGTTTTTGTTTTGATTCCAAGATTTTTTAACATTCAATGTGATTTCACCTTTAATTAAGAGTGTCTTCAAATACTTTTTGGGTTGTATATGATTTCATTCTATGGATTTACATTAATATTGATTTTATGGTGCTGTAATTATTAAGGTTTTCTCTCTTTTATTGATTTATTATTAATTATGTATGTGTGTGTGTGTTTCTACACATTTAAGAATGTATATTCATAATTTATATATATTTAACAATATTTATTTAAAAAATTTATATAATTTCATCTATGCATAGATATTTATATGTATTTATGTATATTAGTATATATATATATATATATATCCATTTATGTATATGTATATATATGATGTTGGTATATATATTTATATGTAATTTTTTGGTTGGTGAGTGTGTGTGTCTTTATTCTTATATTTATATACATGTATATAAATTTATTTATATTTATATATTTTTATAAGATGTATATTAATATATTTAAATAAATTTATATGTAATTGTGTATAGTTATTTATTATTTATTATTTATTATTTAATATGTATTATTTATTATTTCTCATTTCTTATTTCTTATTTCTTATTTCTTATTTCTTATATATTCATTTATAACTTATTTTTAATTTATTAATTATTTATTATATATTTACTTTTTTTTTCTTTTTTTCTTTTTCTTTTTTCTTTTTCTTTTTTCTTTTTTCTTTTTTCTTTTTTCTTTTTTCTTTTTAATTTTTTATTTATTTTTTTATTTATTATTTATTTATTATATAATGATTTATTATTTATTTTTATTTATTTATTAATTACTTATTTATTTATTATTTATTTATTTATTATTTTTATTTTTATTTATGGTTTGTTATTTATTTTTTATTTTTTATTTTTTATTTTTTATTTTATATTTTTTATTATTTATTTTATATTATTATTTTATAATTATTTATTATTTTTTATTTTTTATTTTTTATTTCTTATTTTTTATTTATTATTTATTATTTATTATTTATTATTTATTATTTATTATTTATTAATCAATTGTTTATAATTTATTTTTTATTTATTAGTTATTAGTTATTTCATATTTATTTGGTATATATTTTTTTATTAATATTATCCTTTAATATTATTTTTTATGTATACATATTTATATGTAATTTTATGTATATATATAATTATATTAAATTATGTTTACTCACCACATGAAGTGTTTGATAGAGTGTGAAAGTCTACGGAATAATCAAGAGGTAATGGGTTCAAATCTCACCCAACACATATGTATATTGAATATATGTGTGGTATATGCATGCATGGTTGGATAAATAAATATTAATTAATTAATTAATTAATATGAAAATATTAAAAAAATTAAAGACCATTGAAAACATTTTTTAGCAGTTTTTAAAACCGCAGTTAAATCATTTCGCAATGATTTTTAAAAACCACGGAAATTTTTTTTGTTACACTTATTTTCATGGATGTTTTTTAAAACCATAATTAAATAATTTAGAGGTGTTTTATATTACTATGAAATACTATTTTTCTTATAGTGTGGGAGTATGATTTAACTTAGAGAAGTTTAAAGTTAACAAATAAAAGAATAGTTCAATTTAAGTGATTCTTTATTTAATAGCCTAATAAGTTAAGATATATAATGATAAAGAAAAATGTAAATAGTTACATTTTGTTACTATGAGAAACTAAATATCACAGTTTACTAAGGGATTATACCAGTCTAAGATTAAAAGTGATTCTTTACTAAATGCCATAAATTTTTTAGGATGTGTGCTGATAAATAAATGTAAAGAGTTATATATTGTAATCGTGAGAAATTGAATTATACTTAGTATCCTAAAAGGGGTTTTTAGGATATTATATAAAATGTAAATAGTTACATTTATTAATTTTAATAATGTTAATATAATTGTTATTCTAGATCTTTATAAAGAAACATTTACCTAATTTCCTAAAAGGTTTATGAAATAATGGTAAAGAGAAATAAAAATTGTTACATGTGTTTTCCATAATAAATTGAATTTCACTTTATCCTAAAAGAGGTTAGGATATACTAGATAAAATGAAAATGGGTTCTTTGATATAAAAGAGAAATTTTGATGGAATAAATTTATAATTAAGGATAATTTTAAGCTTAGAAATGGTTCTAATTAGAAAATAGATGATAAAATTAGTACATTTGATGAAATTAAGTTAAGGAGTTTAAATATAGGTTTAAATAGTTGAACTTAAAGAATATGATTCCTAAGTCTCACCATTATTGAAACTACCTTTTCTTTAAATTTTAATCACTAAGAGATTAGTGGGAGTATTTTTTCAGATGGTCACATAGGGATTTTAAAGAAATTACATATAGATTTAATGTTCAAAAACTATTACTATAGTAACAACACAAGGGCCATGTTAGGTCTATATGTATTTGATACTAGAGTGTTTGATGTAATGGTTTTAAATGTATCATGTATTTATAATAAATGAAAACTCTATTTATCATTCATTCATGTATGTTTCAACTTTACTTTACATGAATGGTTGAATGATAAGTATCCCCTCAAAGTAAAAAATTTGATTTGTCCCTAATTGATGATCATCGTGAAGTATTATGGGTTGTGATGATATGTTAATATTATCTTGAATATATTCTTGTACTCATTACAAATGGTTATATACAAGATACAAAGGATATATTCATGTGATAATAAGTAGAGACTTATTATTTGGACTAGTCCGTGAAATTATATCTCATGTAATGGCATACGGTCATAGATATACTTAGGGGTGTATACTAATTATCAATCCTTATTACTTGATGTTGGTGAGATACCTGGTATAATAACCTTCATACTTTTATACCCTACTTATGAAATTCAATATATAAACTTAGCTACTTTGGGGTGGATGAGTATGTAGTTGATCATTTCATCGGTTTAAGTGCAACCAAGATGAGATTTATCCACCATTATGAAAAGAAAATACATTTGACACTTAGTAGAATTAGGTTAAAATATGCATGTCCATTCCTAGTTGAAACACAAGATGTGTGTTTAACTACTTAGATGAGGGTCATGTGATGTACTCATCTATTAGATGAATGGAATGTGATGTATTCAATGACTTGGTTTGTCTTTTTTTGAGAATCAAGAGAATATGAGTTGGCTACACTAGATTTACATGTTCAATGTCTAGTGGCCACTCGATTTCATAGACAAAAATAATGTATAGGTTTACCTATTATGTATATGATACATCTAGTAGTGTAAATGTTTGTATATATATATAATTATTTTTGGTATATATCATACCATACCCCTTAGTATATTGAGTAGTATTAATTCTTTGTTAGATTCCAATCTTTGTTAAGATCTATCAAATATAGATTTCATATTTGTTGTCAATTTTGTTAAACCCCACATGGTCACATAGTTAGTATTTTGGATAAGGATAAAGTTTTGTAAAAAATGTTTGTTCTAAAATGATGAGAGTATGATGAAACTGCGTCCTAAAGGAGTTTTTATATGGATTCACAAAGAGTTGTGAATTTTTTCACAAGTTCTTTATGGATATTAGTGCAATTGGGAGATTGTTGAGTATGTACTAAAATAATTAATGAAATATTTAATATAGGTTTATTTATCATCCATGTGGTTTCATTAATATTAACCCATTATGAATGTATTATATTTCTAGAATATTCATTGAATAAGATTCAATGAATTTAAGACAACCACTACTATATATTGCATGATTTACAATGCTAACTTTTTTCAGTGCTAAATAGAAATCTCTAATAAAAGGGTAACTTTTATCAGCACTAGCTAAAAACATTTATAAAGTTACTTTTCATCATCAATAAAAAAACATTGATAAAACTATATCCTTTTTCCACATGTTTTTTATCATTGATAAAGGTTCCACTTT
This sequence comes from Viscum album, assembly GCA_963277665.1. Lineage (NCBI taxonomy): Eukaryota > Viridiplantae > Streptophyta > Magnoliopsida > Santalales > Viscaceae > Viscum > Viscum album. The sequence goes on from OY728138.1 coordinate 902,432,271, forward strand.
TCAGCACCTTTCCTATAGCTGATAAAAGATGTAGTGATTTGTATAACTTTTAATAAAAAAATATTATCATTATATATAAAATTATCATATTTCTAATGTTTAATTATAAACATTAATTAAAAAATTATTGTATATAATTAATATAAATATGATATATTAATTTATATTTTTTAATAATTTAAACAATTATATAAATATAAATGATTTATTGTTAATATGTGATATTTGAATTTATATATTTATATCAATATCTATTTGTGTGTATGTGTATGTATTATATTGTGTGTGTGTGTGTTTTGTGTATGTGAATATATATATATATATAGTGTGTGTGTGTGTGTGATGTCCCAGACCCGATTCACTCAACAATAATGGAACTCAATTGGCCGCATAACTTCAAGCACCCCTTCCCATACACTAGAGGCCGGTGACTAGCAGTGAGGGTCCATGGAGAAATATTTGGGAGATTATACCCTCATAATCATAGTGTATCATAGTATCATAATAATATAAAACATTAGTGGAAGTATAAACATAATCAAATAGATGAATAATAAACATACATAGTATAATAACTAGTAAATTACATCCATCAATGTCATATACAAAATTATGTTCATGGAATGTTATACAAAAAAGAAATATAGGTAGATATTGAAGTAGGTGAGCAAACATATAGGTACACCAAAAAGATCCAAAATGACCCAAAAGACTATCTTCAGATAGCATCATGATCCAAAACTCGGTATTGTGTTCCCCCACTCCCATGCTATAATCAATCAAGTGTCGACAATCGTATGCTTCCCCTTATCCCTATCTACATCCATGAAGTATGTCTGGGTACCATAAAGATGGCCCAAGAAGGGTGTGAGATAAACTTGGTAGTCCACCACAAATGGTGTCTAATGTCATACAGTATGTGAATATATATAATAAATAGTGTGCAGGTAATAATAAATCTTGAAATCAAGTGTGGTATTTAAATAACCTACATAGGTTTGAGTTCACATGGAACACCCATCCTATACTACCAGCTTTCACCTAAGCGAGACTATCTCTGAGTAATCAATCAATCATGATTTAATTTATAATAAATGATTGGGACCTAGATCATATCCCAAGAATCCCTCGTGTATCATATCCAGTGGGATGTGTATAACATCATTAGTAAAATGTAAGGCTTTGACATAATCCAATATTGTGCTTTGTCCTGGTAGATGCATCATATAATCATTTAATTCAACAATTCAAAGAAAAACGGATTCCATACTTGGTGTTCCAAATTTGGAACCAGTATCTCTCCTAGTGTATCATGAACCCATCACCCTATAATCCCATCCTAAGAATTCCTCAAAGAAATCTTGTTATCACTCTAGGTGTGGTATAAAGTCACCTTCCATTGATTTTGTCCTTAGTGGTCCATAATTGAATCCCATGTGTCACTCATGGAATACATGATAAGTTTCCCTCTGAGACCTTCCTTTGTAGTCTATAAAGTGATTCCAAGAATCACTCATGGCATTAAAATAGTCTTCCCACTGAGTCAGTCCTTGGAAGTCCATAAAAAAGTCCAAGTATCACTTGGGTATGTATATAAGCTACCTAGAAAATGAGCCTATCCATGGTGTTTGTATGAGAACTCAAGTGTCACCTAAGGAATATAATAAACATTACATTATAATCACTTAATTAATCAATCCATAAGATTGTATATATGGAGATCCTAAATTGGAACCCACCTCTCACTCTCATCATTTCAATAAGAATGGTCATGGACTCGTAGTCCAACCATACCATATAAGAACATGTTTTAATCAAATTGTTCATCATGATTAAAAATAATATAACTCTCCTTAGAAGGTGACTCAAATCAAATCATAGTATTAAAAGGCCTAGCATCACAAGAATCCTTCCATTAGTTTTAATTTTCCATTTCGATTATGAAATTTGTCTCAAGAATAAGTAAGTAGGAACAATAGCCAAAGGCCTGGGTACATGGGATTCCATTTAAACATTCTTTTATTCAATTCAATTCACCATTCAATCATGTTAATTTATATGACATCCCTAAGTCAAGGGGGAAAAATTCCACACCTCAAAAGGTGAATCAAATAAAAAGGCCACCCATGGTGGTTTAATATAGTTTAAGAAAATGCCCAATGGGTGGTTCAAATTTGAGGTCCTTAACCTTTAATTACACCTCAACGGGTGTCATGGGTCATCTAGGTCAAGACCATATATTCAATTTAAATAAAAATTCAATTTATAAGCATCACCCAAAAGAACTAGTGCATGACATAATGGTATAATATAAAAACACCCCAAATTTAAGTGAAAATCATGAGACCACATACCTTATTCATGTAGAGGAGTACTCATCTAGTCTTAGTCTCTCATTCAGTCTAAAATAGAAGAAATCAACCAAGGATGCAAATGCTCTGAAAATAGGGCATATGATATTGCACTAAAATAACTTATTCAATAGGAAGACAAACAAAGAAAAGCCCAGGAGGAATAGAGAACTCACTAGTGGATGTCCAAGGAGACTGAAGATGAGTGACTCAGATGTCGGATGATGAAATGGGATCAAATAATACCTCAAAGGGTATAATAATCTATCAATTGAAGGATAAGTTTTCTATTGGAGGAGAAGGAAAAAATGGTTTAAACATTTAAATCTCTTCAGGGGAAAATATTTAATTTACCCAACTTAAAGGTGTTACATGATTTGGTTACATGTTTTTCCAAACCATGCACCAATTGTGATCCATTCACTACCTAAAGACCCCCCTCACATGTTCAAAGTTCAATATTAAACAAACTATACAACAATCATGTATTTCCCTAGGTCAAACACTTTGTAGCAAATGCATGGGTGTGCGGCATGGGTTGCATAGTTTCCTAGAACTGTGTGGCCCTAGATAGTAGAATGGACTACCCTACATAGTCAATCCAAACTATGTATCCTAGGATGCAAGGTTTATAATAACCATACAGCCCAGCTGCCTCCTCCAAAATATTAGGCTAAAAGCTCCAAACAAGCCTCATACACCCTTGTTTCCTCCGTGACCCCACTAGGTAAGTTCATAAGGATAAAACTAAAGAAAGAAAATAAATAAATAAAAAGGTTTTGTACCTCATAGAAAATCTATGTTCTTACAATATTCATGAATTAAAGAAATTCATCATTAAACATCCCTTCTAAGGGAAGTAAAGTGTCTTCTGAGATATACTCTAGCCAGTGGGAACATATTTTGGCCTACCACTCCTAAGTCTCATCCTATATAAAATCATACTTCCATGTCACCCATACTAGAGGAATTGATCATCCTCAAAGAACCTTCATGATATGATCAATAATATGGATAGGAGTCACCTCAAAGGATGAATCTACCTCCAAATCAACCTCATCAGGCTGAATAATATACGATAGGTCAGAATGATATCGAGGAAGTTGATATATGTGAATAACATCATTCATGGTTTGGTACCTTTGGGGTAACTGCAATTGATAGGCTACCAGCCCGAATCTCTCCAGAATATCAAAGGGAACAACGTAACAACGTAATTGATTCCCTTATTTTTGAATCCTTATATTTTCGAGTATAGGTGAAACTCATAAGAAAACCTCACTCCCCACATCGAACTCTAGCGGTCGATGGTGACAATAGGTGTATGTTTTCTATATATACTGAGTTGTATACATCCAATTCCAAATAATATGAACCTAATTTTAATTATCCTAAACAATATGAGGACCTAGTAGAGCTACCTCTCGTTTATTTAACTAGTACAAGGGTGATTGAAAAGTTCTACCATATAGGTCCACATAAGGATCCATTTGTATAGTCTTCTAGAATCTATTATTATACACATACTCATGGAGAAGTAAGTGTGTCTTCTAATAACCTTCAAAATCAAGGATGAATTATCAGATCATGTCCTCTAAAACCTATATAATATAATCAGACTGACTATTGGTCTATGAGTGATAGGCTATACTCAGTAGTATATGTGATTCTGGTACCCTCTGTAACCCATGCTAGAACCATGATGTGAATTGAGTGTCTCTATCTGATACAACAGAATGTGAAAACCCATGGATTTATGTGATATCACAAATGTAGAGCCTCTGATCTCATCCATTGATAAATCCTCTCAAATAGGTAATAAATGGGGGACCTTTGTCAACCAGTCTATGATCACCCATATGGAGTCACTTACCCAAGGTGATATAGGCAGTCCTATCACAAAATCCATGGTGAATTCATCACATTTTCACTCATTAATTCACATAATGATAGGTGGAACACCAAGTAATGAACCCAACAATCTCCCATTTTATCCTTGAGCACTAGTATTGATGGCGTAAGTCACAATACATCTTGTTAAGACCAGGATTTACTTCCCACATAGAGGCATGGTACTATCACATATAAAATCCTCTCAGATGTATGTAGGAACCCAAACACATATATGGATGTGCAAGACCTCATATTCATCAACAATCCAACTAGGTGGTGGGTCATCACCTGCAAAGATCTCATGTAAGATCAAGCCTTTGGAATCTAGTATTTACCTCATCTTTACTCTCTTCATAAGTAAAAATTTAAATGATAATGAAGCAAGTACAAACTTTCCATCATGATCTTGAACATCTATATGCATCTCAGAAAATAGGTCCATAAGATAGAACTCGCTAATTTCTACAAGAACTTTTTGTGTCTGAGTCCTCCTGATAAGAGTATCAGAAACTGAATCTCCCTTACCGAGTCTATAGAAAATCTCAAAGTCAAAAGACTATAGGTATTCAACCCACCTTCATTTTCTGATATTCAAGTCACACTGTGTAAAGATTTACTTAAGGATTTTGGGGTCCTTGTACACCAAGAAACTCTCTCCCAATAAGTAGTGTCTCCATCAACGCAAGGCATGAACAACAGTGGCTAACTCGAGATCATGCATTAGGAATTTCCTCTCATGGGGCCTCAACTGAAAAGAATCATACACCATGACTTGATCCTCTTACATCATAACAACTCCCATATTAGTACCTGATTCATCACAATAGACTATATAACTTCTTCTTGTCTTCAGAATAATCATTATTGGCATTGAAGTTAATTTCACTTTCAACTCCTAAAAGGGTGAATCGTAGGATTTTGACCATATAAACATCACTCTATTTCTATTAAATCCCATAAGAGGTGCTACTATGAATTATAATTCGTGTATGAAGCACCTATAATAACCATATATCCCCAAGAAACTCTGTATATCAACGAAATTCTTGGGATGCTCCCAAGAAATTACAAATATCACCTTCTCTAGGTTAACTAATACTCATGTATCTGAGATAATATAACTAAGGAAGTGAATCTTATCCATCCAAAGGTGTCACTTTTTGATCTTATCATATAACTAATGCTCTCTTAGTGTATTCAATATGATATCAATATGTTTTTAATTGACATGTAGAATGTTGTCTGTGGTATATCAGATAGTCTGACATGAACCTAAGGATAACCTGATCTCAAATAAATGTTAGAGAAAACACTTTATTCTTAGATATGGTCAAATAGATCATCTATACTAGGCAACAGATATTAGTTCTTAATCATAAAAAGGTTTAACTGATTATAATCCATATAAAGCATGATGGTACCATCCTCCTTCTTAGAAAAAAAGATCGGTGAACCCCACTTTGAAGAACTATGTCATATAAACCCCTTATCATCTAGATCCTCTTTTGACCTCTTGAGCTCTAATGACTCAGTAGTATCCATCTTGTAAGGAGGAATGGATTCCAGTGTAGCTCTAGGAATTAGATATATGTAAAACTCTACCTATATCTTTGGATGTAGTCTTGAAAATTTTTCTAGGGAAATATCTCTAAAACAATCTACCACTGGATGGAAATATTCCTAATGCATTACTTGATCATACAGATATAAGCTAGAAATTTGGGTTGTTATCCTATCCATTCCACGATGATAGAGTCCAGATCGGCTTTCTGGGATATCCCATTCACCGTTTTGAATAAAAATTCCACCCTATGGTAATGTGAATGTCACCCTTCAGTGATAAAAGTCAGAATAAGCATGATAGGGAACCAGCTAGTCCATCCCAAGAATGATATAAAACCCTATCATCTCAAGGAAAAAAATGTTCCATATGAAGAGTCACCCACCTATCATAAGGGGGAAGTACCTACACTGGAATACACTCACTGATCATATCCTTAATGGAGTATCAATTGTCACCATTCCATAGTAAAACTGAATAGCGAGTTTAAGTATCTCCACAAAACGGCACAGATATAAAGGAATGTGAATAAGTGGTATCAAAAATAGTATATACTAACATAGAGGATAATAGAATAGAACCTCTCACCATATATGTTCTTTCATTCTACTTATCCTATATTTGTAATTCCCTGACCCCATAAATCCAGAGCTAGTGTATTATATTAATAAATTGGCATGAAAACAAGGAATCAAATACCCGAAGGACCAATCAATTAAGCAGTCTGGGAAAATATATTGAATACATGAATGTTACATTACACATTCAAACATAAAACACAAAAAAAATAATCCTTTTATAACGCCATTATTCCCCTATCTTAACCCTGTACATCAATCATTATATGCTTCTTGGAATCCTGGGAAAACAAAATATAAGAAATGGGTGAGCTCAAATGCTCAGTAAGGATAAATAATTTTGCGAAAGATATGAGCTTTTAAGAAATGATGTGTAATAAAAACATCAGCCTTTCAAATATAAACTTAGACATAATATGGAAAAAATAAATCAAACATTACCATATAAACATTCAAATGGATATTCTACTAGTCGAATAATCACATGTAATAACTAATTTCAAAATTAGGTAATGCATAATGCCAGACACCATAACCACATAGTCAAGGCCTCATGCCAAGACTACAAATAAAAAAAAATTCAATTCCTTTTGATAAGACACTAATTTGTCTCATCAGACCTACCGATGCTTTGAGGGGATATAGTGGGCCCCACCCATCACTTACTAATTCCAATGCATTCCACATATGAAAAAGGGTGAAACATAACATAAACATTCGTACTAAAACTAGCATACGAAATGTCAATACTTTAACCATAAACCATGAATGATATAAAAATATCACATACATAATCAAACATATCATAACTCATTAAATGAAATATGGAAGATTGTATTATAGTAAATCAACCTCAATCAAGAATAATATCCAATAAAGGATGTTGACATAATTAAAAATAATCAATAAAACTCTTTGAGAGAAATATCCCTTTCTATGAAATCAATTAAAAGTCACACAATTTATAATGGAATTAATTTAAAATATATTTTTTAATAAAATTTTTCTATACCACTTGGAAACTTTTTAAATAAATTAACACTTTAAAATAATCAGGTCCACGTAAATAAATCCTTAAAATCATTTTGAAAATATAGACATTAATTAAAAATATTTAGAAAAATAAATCTTTAAAAAAAATTAAAATGATGATATAGTTAAAGAGTCCCTTCCATAAAACCTTAAAATATTCCTTTTTAAAACATTTTAATGAAACATAGACATATATTATAAATATTTCCTTGTAGATACTTACAGATAAACAATCTCGGATAATAATGAGATTGAGGAAATAACCCTTACCTTGTACTTTCCTTTAGTAGAGGGTACGTTTAACATCCTATATAATTACCATAGTATGTTATTAAATTATACCAGAACCATATTAATATTTATGATATCATATATTATTCATTTATTACTTTATAATACACATTTAATAATAATTTCCTTGTTAAAGTAACATTTTGGGTAATAATCGATTTCTTTATCGTACGTGATTTAACTTGTTATTCTTGATCTTATCACATAGATCATGATTTATATACTTACATAATATAAAAAATGATTTATATATCATATATATTCATAATATATATATTTATAATATATATATATATATATATATTAAATGGAAACATCGTTCATGGAGACGGTAGTTCGTACGTACGCATGAACGTTGTTTATGTTTTCTTATCATATAGTATGGAAGTAAGTAAAAAATATATATTTTTATACATAAATATATATTATTCCAGTAGAAATATTATTTCATATAACTCATGATTAATCAGTGTATATATTTTTATAAAAATTCTTGAAGAGTGATCGTTGAAGATGAATCTCATCGCGTCGTGGAGACGGTAAGCCGTACGTACGCACGAACAACAATATCATTCTATTGATGGTGAAATGGTGTTTAATTGGATGGTATATTGTATATAAAGAATAATTACCATGTTATATTCATTATTTACATTAATTATACTCATTATTATACCCATAAAAATAATGAAGTGTTGAATAAAAAACTACACCACGATGTGGAGATGGTAAGCCCTACGTACGCAAGTATGGTGACTTTTTCATTCATAGGATGTATAGAATAATTAATATGGTTATACCATATTTATAATAACATATAATTATGTATAATTTACTTGATTTGTTATTTTATAATGGAAACAACAAAGAAAGAAGAAGTAGAAGAAGAAGACAACTTTGAAAGAGGTGATAAAATAATTACCTCTTCTTCGGGTGTTTCCTTTTGATTTGAAAAAAAGGCCTTCTTAGGTTGGATTTAGGATCAAGGTAAGACCTGTAAGTTTAATTGAGGGTAGTTGGAAGGATATTTTAGCATGGTTTGTCCAAGAAAAATGGCTTTTGAGGTGTGAATTTAAGATAAGGGGAGGTTCCCTTTTATAAGAGAGGTGAGGGGGACTTTAGGAAAAGTTTGAAATATTAATTTATTATAAAATCATTTTCTCTTTATAATACCCCCAAATGGATTAGTTCGAGTATAAGGTGGTTATGGGTCGAAATACTCTCAACTAATAGGTTTTAGGCAAGTTTAGGTCACCATGTTAACCTTATCTTTTAGATTTAACCCTTAGTTAAATAGTTTAACTTTTACCATGTCTTCTGGTATTATTATAATACATGGTTAATAAACTTATTATAAAATGACAAGAGAACCTCAAGTTGTTCATTAATGACATATATATCATTATATAAGTCCTTTGGACTAACTATTGTTTTTAGGACTATTATATAATTTAATAAAATAGCATTTTTTTAACTCATTTATGTCAGTTTTGATACTATTTAGTATTTGGTTTTTTTAAAAGTCATAACAACATGATTACTTAAAAAATAATTTAATCAACCCTACCATGTATTATTAACCTATAAAATCCATTTAATGCATCATAAGTATCAATTTACATTTATGTTAATATTTATAACATCAATTATTTCAGTCTTTCATTAATAAGGTAATTACTGCATCATAATTGTGTCATAAATAAATTTAAATATTTAATTTCTAAAAATAATAAATAAAATACAATAATGTAGGAAATATTTTTATATTTCTAATAAATATTTATAGTTTAATTTATCTTATTTATAACCCTATATTAAAAATGTTTTAGTTATTAAAATTAGAATTTAACACTTTTAACTCTTCTTTAAATAAAATATAATAAATGTCTCAATCTAATCCAAGTGGATCAAAAAGGATCATATTTTTGTCCTAAGGTTGATTTTGGTCGAAATAAATTTATCCAATAGAATTATGAAATGTGTTATGGTAATTATAATATCATTTTTACCTTTAATTACCCTATTTACTTTTAACAGTGGTAAATAAAATTCAAAAGTTACTATTCACCAAAAATTATTTTCATCCTGTTGAACCACATTTTAATAAATTATGTCAACCATGTCTCTCATATTTTTGAAATTCAATTCACAGAAGCAGTAAAATTACATTTTATGCAAATTTGCAAATTTGCCTAGAAAGTGGGTAAAAGACGTTAAATAGTTCAATAAAATTTTACATATCTAATCTTATTATAAAATGACTCCAATGAATTAAATTGGACTAATATAGGTATTATGTATCTATTTTAACTTTAAAATAAATTTAAAATAAAAATATTAATTATTTAAAAAAAAGTCGGTTTTAAACAATAATGCAACGTTTTTCACTATTCATCAAAATATGAAAGTTATCAGAAAAGTACCAAAAATTTATCCAAAGTAAATTTTTATGTCCTTATTCTAAAGAATAATTTAATTTCATTAAATTTAATATATAAAAGTGTCAAATATTGGATTTAAAAAATGGTTCTCTATTAAAAGGCAGAAAAACTGCATATTTTGAAAAAAAATCAATTTGTTCTTATATTATGTATAATAAAAACAAAAGATGAATGTTAAAATTATATAGGGTTTATATAAAATTAAAATTGTTGTAAATACTATTCATAAACTCTTTTTAAATGACTAGTTTGATAGGTCATGATGCGCTTGAACTCGGTGTTGTGTGTAGCGCAAGCTATTGAATTAGTTTAAAGAGATAACGTACTATGAAATATCGGCATGTTACATTCTCCCCTCCTTAAATAAATTAATTCCTCACAATTTTAAATTTTTCTTCAAAAATAAAAGGTTGAAAATAGAAAATTCCTTTCTGGAAAACCCACATCAGAAATAGGGTTACTAAAATTTAGTCTTAATAAGAGGGAAAGGGAAATGAAAAAGTCACCACCAAATTAGGGTTTCAAATATGATAACATTGGTGTAAATTATAAACACATAATTGGAAGGAAAATGTAAATATTCATAGGTAGTTATTGAGGTCATCAATCACAAACCAGTGAACAATAAATGTAAAATTGAGGGCCTCAAAGTGATCAATTTATGATGATTTAAAGTATCATCGGTTCAACAAAACATAAGGTATTAGGGTAACACATTTTTTTAGATAATATTTTTTTGAAGAGGATATATTAATTTAATATATATATATATAAGAACTCAATAAAACAAACTTTATTTCATTTCCTGTCATAATCATATTCTCATCATTTGGTAGTGCTTTGATCTATTTTCACTTCATCCCTTACACTAGGAAACGAATGATCAAATATGACTTTTTTTATTCCTGAAGCACATTAGATAAATCATAAGGTCTAAAAGTATTACCTTAATCCTCTAAATTTTTATTGAAAACCAAAATGTTAGGTCAAAGTATTCAATAAATCATATATTAACTACAAACAAAATATCAAGTGTTCGAATTACTCAATTCCAACCTTTAGACTTATCCAAAATACATGTGTCCAAACTCACTGTCCAAAAAATTATAAGGAATGTTAACATAACATAATTAATATCTATTTTATCACATAAAAACATGTGAATACCTTCATCATGTATTCTATTAAAACATGGTAACAACCTGAATTACTATAAAACCTTATTTGAATAGGTTTGTACTTCCTTATTCCTTCCGTAAAACATTGAATATTGGATATACTCCTTAAATAAAAAAAATTGTAATCTCCAACAATGACAAAATAAAAAAAACCATTAATTAGTAGCAAGGTATTAAATAATATCTGATATACTTTATCCAACTCAATTATATCTTATTCAAAAATCACTACCTCAGTATCAGGACTATATTAAGGTTTATCTTTCTCTCAACAGTATATTTTCCGAAAGGTTTAACCTATTATGATTCTTTTTTCTTAGTACCATACAATCTCAAATCGAAAATGAAATATTACTAAATTATAATCCTTATTTATTTTTATAATTCATATAACCAGTACATCATTAATACAACACACAAATTACATAATTCTTTAATAACAACATAATAGAACTAAATATTCCTCTTCATCTGTGGTAGTATCATAACTTGATTATTATCTAATAACATCATTTTAGGTACACTGTGATTATTTGTACATTGATTCACATAGTTTCCCAAATCCTTTTAGATGAAGCATTTTACATTTGAAACCTTTTTATTACCCTTGCAATCATGAAATTGGTGTCCCTTTTTTCTACACTTACAACAAACTTACATTCCCTTCAATCATTTACCAAGGTGATCCTTTCCATAGTTATCACATGTGGGAAAATCATTATTTCCCATCTTCCCTTTATCCATATTTTTCTTTGTCATCCTCGTCTTCTCTTTCTTTCCTTAAAAGCCATAGGACATAGAGAATTCATTACATATCTTATTAATACATGATATTATTCCTTTATATGATAACAATACATGGGAGAGTATTTCCCTTCAAAATGATGGCTTAAGACCATGAAAGATATGATCCTTCTTACTCTTTGGATCGAGCGTATTTCTAGAGTTCTTTTTCCTCCAACTGGGTGCCATTTCTAAATGAGGGCATACACTAGGTTAGATCATATCATAATTTAAAATCCAAAAAATAGAGAAATTCCCAACATTAATTTAATTTTTTCACACATCTCATATCATAATCATAAAAATGGTTTCTTTGCTAACATATTTACTCATAAATCATTAATAATGGTTTGTAAAGAAAATGTGAATTATCCTAAGCATATCCCACAGGAATTTCAATCCAGGTACACATTAAGGCCCATTGTCGTGTACCAAGATACCCAAGGTCAAGCCCAAAACTCCTTGTCATAGTTTTCACTCCTAGGTACATCTGTACCAGAACCACTTGTAGTGTCCATATAGGGATTTATTACTTCAAAAACCCATATAATATTTACATTACCAAAATTTTGGATGTTATTCTATATTAATCCTCAAAGTTTATCTTAGAGTAATGTTCTCTAATTAGATTTTTTCTAAATCCAGTTTCCAAGGTTGTTGCTAAACTTCCTATGATACCAACTATAACACCCCGACCCCAGAAGCCCAGATCTGGTGCATTATTTTAATACATTGGAATGATTACAAGGAATCAAGTCCCGAAGGACCGATCAGTTTAGCTGTCTTGGAAAATAGATTACATACAGAAACGTTACATTATACATTCAAACATAAAACACAATATAAATAATCATTTGAGAATGCCATTATTACTTTATTTTAACCCTTCATATCAATCATAATACACTTATTGGAATCCTTGGAAAACAAAACATAAGAAAGGGGTGATCTCAGATGCTCGGTAAAGGTAAATAATTTAGCAGAAGCTATATACTTTTAAGGCAAGAAAATGTGTAATAAAAACATCAGCCTTTTAAACATAAAATTGAACATAATATGGAAACAATAAATCAAACATTTCCATATAAACATTCACATAGATATTCTAATTTTTTAATAATCACATGTAATAACTAATTTCATAACGAGGGAACGCATAATGACAGACATCATAACCACATAGTCAAGACCTCGGGCCAAGACTACAAAGAAAAAAAATTCAAGGGCTTGTGCCAAGATACAAATTTTTTTTATGAGACCTATTGATGCATTGAGGGTCTATAGAGGACCCCGACCATCACTTACTAATTCCAATTCATTCCAAAAATGAAAAAGGTTGAAACATAACATAGACATTCGTACTAAAACTAGAATACAAAATATCAATAATTTAACCATGAACCATGAATGGTATAAAAATAAAACATTCACAGTAAAACATATCATAACTCATTCAATACAATATGTAAGATTTTATTATAGTAAACAAACATCAATCAAGAATAATATCCAATAAAGGATGTTGACATAGTTGAAAATAATCAATAAAACTCTGAGAGAAATACCCATTTCCATGAAATAATTTAAAAGTCACACAATGTATAAAGGAAGTTGTTTAAAAGATATTTTCAAATCTAAGTGTCACATACCACTTTGAAACTTTTGAAAGAAATTATACTTAAAAATAATCATGTCCATGTAAATAAATCCTTAAAATCATTTTGAAAACATGGAAATTGATTAAAAATATTTAGAAAAATAAATCTTTAAAAACTTTTAAAATGATTATCTATTTAAATATACCCTTCCATAAAACCTTAAAAGATTCCTTTTAAAAATATTTTAATGAAACATGGACATAAATGATAAATATGTCCCAGTAGATACCTACAGATAAACAATCTCAGATAATATTGAGATTGAGGAAATAACCCTTACCTTGTACTTTCCTTTAGTTGAGGGTACGTTTAACCTTCTATATATGACCATAGTATGTTATTAAATTATAACAGAACCATATTAATATTTTTGATATCATATATGATTCATTTATTACTTTATACTTCCCATTTAATAATAATTTTCTTGTTAAAGTAACATTTTGGGTAATAATTGTTTTCTTTATCGTACGTGTTTTAACTTGTTATTCTTGATCGTATCACTTAGATCGTGATTTACATACTTCCAGAATATAAAACTTGATTTATATATCATATATATTCAGAATATAAATATGAATAATATATATATACATATATATATATATATTCATATATATATTAAATGGAAACACCATTCATGGAGATGGTAGTCTGTACGTATGCATGAACATTGTTTCTGTTTTCTTATCGTATAGCATGGAAGTAAGTAAATGAAATATATTTTTCTACATAAATATATAATATCCCAAAAGAAATATTATTTCATATACCTCATAATTAATCATTATATATATTTTTATAAAAATTCTTGAAGAGTGATCGTTGAAGATGAATCTCATCGCGTTATGGAGATGGTAAGTTGTATGTACGCACGAGCGACAATATCATTATATTAATGGGGAAAAAGTTTTTAATTGGATGTTATATTATATATAAAGAATAATTAACATTTTAAATTCATTATTTAAATTAATTATACTCATTATTATACCCATACAAATAATAAAGTGTTGAATAAAAAACTACACCATGATGTGGAGACGGTAAGTCGTACGTACGCATGTATGGCGACTTTTTTGTTCATAGGATGGATAGAATAATGAATACGGTTGTACCATATTTATAATAACATCTCATTATATATAAGTTACTGTATTTATTATTTTATAATGGAAACGACAAATAAATAAGAATTAGAATAAGAAAATAACTTTGAAAGCGGCCATAAAATAATTACCTCTTCTCTGGGTGTTTCCTTTTGATTTGAACAAAAGGGATTCTTAGGTTGGATTTATGATCAAGGTGAGGCCTATAAGTTGAATTGATGGTATTTTTAAGGATATTTTATCATGGTTTGGCCGAGAAAAAAGGCTTTAATTTAAGAGAAGGGGAGGCGTCTTTTATAAGAAAGGTGAGGGGCACTTTAAGAAAAGTTTGAAATATTAATTTATTATAAAATAATTTTCAGTTTCTAATAGCTAAAAATGTATTTATTTCAAGTATAAGGTGTTTATGGGTCGAAATACTCTCAACCAATAGGTTTTAGACAAGTTTAGGTCATCATATTAAACATATCTTTTAAATTTAACACTTAGTTAAATAGTTTAACTTTTACCATGTCTTCTTGTATTATTATAATACATGGTTAATAAACTTACTATAAAATTCCAAGAGAACATATAGTGGTTCATTAATGACATATATATCATTATATAAGTCCTTTGGATGAACCTTATATTTTTAGGATAATTATATAATTTAATAAAATAGTATTTGTTTTAAAAACTCATTTGTGTCAATTTTGACACTATTTAGTATTTGGTTTTTTGAAAGTCATAACAACATTATTACTTTGAAAAAAAAAATATTTAATCAACCCTAACATCTCATATTAACCAATAAAATTCGTGTAATGGATCAAAAATATCAATTTAAATTTATTTTAAAATTTATAACATCAATTATTTTAGTATTTCATTAATAAGGTAATTATTGCATCATCATTGTGTCGTAAATAAAATTTAATTATTTAATGTCTAAAAATTATAAATAAAATACCACATTGTAGGAAATATTTTTATCTTTCTAATTAATATTTATAGTTGAATTTATCTTATGTATAACCCTATATTAAAAATGGTTAATTATTAAAATTATAATTTAACACTTTTAACTCTTTTGTAAATAAAATATAACAAATGTCTTAATCTAATCCAAGTAGATCAAAAATGATCATATTTTTTTCCTAAGTTCTATTTTGGTCGAAATTCACATATCCAATAGAATTAAGACATGTTTTTGGGTAATTATAATATCATTTTTACCTTTTATTACCCTATTTACTTTTAACCGCGGTAAATAAAATTAAAAAGTAACTATTCACCAAAAAATATTTTCATCCTATTGAATAAAATTTTACTTACTGATGTCAACTGTGTCACTTATATTTTTTAAATTCAATTCACAGAAGCAGTAAAATTACATTTTTTTTCAAATTTGCAAATGTGCCAAGAAGGTGGGTAAAAGACGTTAAATAATTCAATAAAATTTTACATATCTAATCTTATTATAAAATAACTCTAATGAATTACATTATACTAATATAGGTATTTTGTATCTATTTTGACCTTAAAATAAATTTATATAAAAATATTAATTATTTAAATAAAAATTTGGTTTTAAACAATAACGCGATGTTTTTCCCTATTCATCAAAAATTGAATGTTTTTAGAAAAATACCAAATATTCACCCTAAGTTAATTTTGATATTCAAAATTTAAAAATAATGTCTATTTTAACAAATTTAAAACATATAAGTTTAATTAATTAATTTAAAATTAATTTCCATTGTTAAAACCACAAATCGGGTTTTTAAGAAGTAAAAATTGTCAAAAGATTGATATGTGTTTATATCCAATTTAAATGTCAAATTACTTATAATGGACTAAATTATATTAAATTATAAAAATTTAATCTAATTATATTTTAAAACCACTCAAATCCATAATTTAACACTATAAATTATTTCCATTAAAAAAGTTTTTTCAATTAAAATTTAGTATTTTTCACTATTCATCAAAATATGAAAGTTACCAGAAAAGTACCAAAAATTTATCCAAACTAAATTTTTATGTCCCGATTTGAAATAAGAATTTAATTTCATTAAATTTATTATACAAAGGTGTCAAATATTTAATTTAAAAAAAGGTTCGTCATTAAAGGGTGGAAAAACTGCATTTTTTGAAAAATGCTTCATTTATCTGAAAAAATGAATTTGTCCTTATATTATGCCTAAGAAACACAAAAAATGAATGTTAAAATGATATAGTATATATATATATAATTAAAATTTTGGTTAATACTATTCATAACTGCTTTTTAAATGGCTAGTTTGATAAGTCTTGATGCTCTTGAATTCGGTGTTGTGTGTAGCGCAAGCTATTGAATTGATTTAAAGAGATAATGTACTATGAAATCTTTGGTTGTTATAGTATCGGTTGCACTACATATATTTGGACTGATCTATAGCCCTGTGACATAACCTGTATACCCAGAGAAGGTCTTCTCTACTGGTGTTGTAAGTCTGGTGTCTGGCTACCTTGGCAACGACCACCTCCTCAACCTGATCGGCCAGTTATACACCAGTTACCTATCTAACGTGAAGATACTAACCCCACTCATAAACATACATTCATTTTAGACCCTATCTCACAAAATAATAAATTATAACCTCTAAAAAGTCACTATAGATGTACCATCTTTCTATAAGATCATCACTTGATTGGGTCCCTCTTACACTAAGATCTCACATGTCCCGGTCTACCGCACTGAAGGCACCCCACCTAGCTACCTGAGTATATACCCTGAATACTAATATCACCATGTGGATGATCCAAATAACACTTCCTACTGTTGTTTTATGTAGTTCCATATCTAGGTTCCGAACCACCCTGGTTCACACCTCCAGAATCTCTCAGGTTATGCTCCATAATAAGACCTTGATTCATTATTCTAGATATGGTAGTAAGCTGAAATACATTCACCTATAATCAGATTTCATATCTGAGACCATCCTTGAATAACATAGCTTTAGATAACTCATCATCTAACATAATATGTGTAAAACTCTATAGATTAATGAAACATGCCAAATATTCCATGACTGATAATTCACCCTGGTCCAAGTGCATAAAATCTCAGGCTTCATCATCCCTCAACATCTCAAGATAAAAATAATCATAGAAGTCCATATGAAAGTCTCTATAATACATATCCAAATGATGATCCATTTTATTAATAACATCCCACCATCTCTTGGTGGAATCCCTAAGCATATATTTAGTGAGATTCACTATCCTCTTCGGAGGTGTATCAAGATGATAAAAAATCTATATCATGGCCTCTAGAGAAGACTCCTCAGCCTATGGTCCTCCATCACCTAAATTTTTTGGTGTATGTTGTCATTGGAACTCATGTGTCAACTCTGCCATAGTCATGGAAAGTTGTGGGGCTCCCCAAATGGTCTACATAAACCGTAGGAACCCATCTCAAAATTGGGCATATGTACCCATATTAGGTATAGCTAGAGGATCTAAAATAGGAGCTACTAGATGTTTTATTGGAGAATGAGGTCTCACCACCTCCTAGTCATGGTCATCACCACCCTCCTAGTGCACAAATCAAGCACTTCATGGTGTCATACCTCTAAAAAATCTAAACACATGCCTCAATATGAGATTTAACAACCTCTAAAAGCACAGATATAAGAAAAGGTTAGGTACAATCCTTCCTATATAAGATCCACACCCCTCTGCCTTCTCCGGAAGTCAGGTTTGTGCGATATACAAATCATAATAAAATCAATATACATTTCCTACTTCCCACTACCAAGGTTGGGTCACATTCAAGTTCTCTGCTATAAATCCAAGGTCCCAGTATAAAGAGTGTCAATTTTAATTTATACTGGAAAATACCCTTTAAATTTAAATTGGTATCCCAATTTAATGGTGACCATTTCATTTTAGAACTCAATTTAATTTAAATTCATTCTTATTTATAAATAAATTTTGTTAAATGGTTGAATTATATAGATAACCATTTCCAATTTATATAGTCCCAAAACCTTATAAATTGAAGTGTGGTGTCCATTTAATCCCAACTAGTTACTTATCAAGTCCTTGCATGAAATGTTATCACATTTCCTCTTCATAGCTATAAAGGCACCAAAACATGCTATAGGAAATTCATTTGGTAACATAAACATCACATGACATATGCATGTCATATAAATCAAGAAGTTCCATTGATAATGCATGATGTAATACTTCATTTTCATATCGTCCAACAATAAAAAACCATAATAATAAGTAACATCAAACATCAAGTGCATCACCCAATGGTGATATCATGGAAACTGTAATAAACAAAATCCATAATAATATGTCCCATCCAAGTTAATTTTTATTTTCACTCTACGCGACTCCTAGACACAGGCTCTTGACTAAATTTTATCACATTATATCTCTCCTTTATTCCATCCCAAAATAGTAAGGAAAAGAAAATAAACCTTTAATACCACTTTGTGACATCCCAAACTTGGTTCACTCAACAATAACCAAACTCAGTTATCCACATAACCCCAAGCATTCCACCCCATACACCAGAGACTACCGACTAGCTGTGAGGGTCCATGGTGGAATAGTGGAGAGACTATACCCACATAATCAGAGTGTAGAATAGTAGCATACTAATATCAAACAATATTGGAAGCATAAAGATAACTAAATAGGTGAAGAATAAACATACATCATATAATAACTAGAAAATCACATATAAAAATGTCATATAAAAATAGATGATGATATAATTCTATGCAAAAATAAATACCAGTAGACATGGAAGTAGGTACCCATATGTAAAGTTATACCAAAAAGATCCAAAATACTATCTACAGATAGAATCATGAGCCAAAGCTCAATATTGGGAACCCCAACTTCCATGCTACAATCAATAAACTATATATAACCTTGTGTTTTACGTTGTCCCTACCTGCATCTATGAAGTCAGATCGAGTACCATAAAAGATCCAGAAGAGGATGTAAGATAAACTTATAAGGCCACCACCAATGTTGTATAATTCTATATAGTATGTTAATATATATAATAAATGGTGTTTAGGTAATAATAAATCTAGAAATAAAGTGTGTTGTAAAAATAACCCACATAGGTTTGGATTCCCATGCAACACTCGTCCCCTAATACCTACTTTGGCCTAAACTGAACTACCTATGAATAATTAATCAATCCGGATTTAATTTATAATAATTTCTCAGGACCTGGATCGTAGCCCAAGTATAATACCCTAAGAATTTAAAAATAGATTTAATAAAGAATTCATGAAATATTGAGTCTCTAAAAAACAACACTTTTCTATAACCTAGCCAAGTAAACATAATTTTTTCACATCTCTGATTTGAATTTCGAAAAACTGACTACACGATTGCATTCAATAAGATATTTAGAGTTTAATAAGGCAAACATAATTTTTTGGTGAATAGTAACATACCCTTATGAATAGTAACATACCGTTATAAATAGTAATGAATAGTAAATTGTTAAAAAAATAGAAACTTTGCCCATGAATGTATAAAAACAATTTGGACATCTTTAAAGTGAAAAAACTATCATAGTATAAGTATTGGTATTTTTATATGTCATAAATATTTTAATTAAAATTTTATGACTAATTTAATAATTTAAAATGGAAATTTATTTCCATAAAATGTAATCATAAATTGTCAATTTATTTTCTTATGGTTATAAGATAATTTTATGGAACCTTGATAAATTTCTCAATGTGTTGTAAAATGAGTTATAGTTTTAAAGTTGTTTTTTTGGAATGAATTATGATTTTATTTAAAAATTATATTAAAAATATTTAGAAAATGGATTTAATAAAATGGATTCCATTTTTTAATTCTACATGTTGAAAAAGGTTTATGGTGAATTTTTTGGATTTTTCTGAAATACTCGAATTTTTTATGAATAGTGAAATACAATAAAATGCCATATATACAAATTATCAGTTAAATACACTATTTATGACATCATGAGTGATGTAAGTCCAGTTGGTTTGAACTCACATGAACTTATCACTATTAGGGGTCACATTAAACAACAATATTTGTTGCCTTGATGGAAATAATAAAATAATGAATAAAATATTCAAAATTCACTCCTCTACTCTACTATAAAAACCCCCCTCACTCCCTATTCTCCTCACTCCTATAAGCCTTTAAGATCCTAAAAGTTACTCCCAAATACCCTCCCATAGTCACTCCCCAAATTCAAGAATCTCTTGGTCATTCCAAAAGACTAAAACCCCTTCCCTTATAGAGATTCTCTAGGAGGTGGATTCAAGAGGTAAATTCCTCTTTTCATTTCTTTTATTTCAAGTTCTCTATTATGTGGTATGTATTTCAAGTTTTCATACCATGTACTTATTTACATTTTATGTTTCTCCACTATTTTTTATGAGTCTTATATGAATGGGTGACCAATTTCCCCTCTCTTTTTAATGTTTTCTAAAACCATGTTGCATAGTCGTTATGCTGCAGAATTTTTGTCTCAAAATCTCTCTCTTTTCCAAGCACTCTTATTATGTTATTATCTTTTAATTTCTATTGTATTATTTTGGGATATGTAATTCCATATCCCCCTTATAGTTTTTATTATTTAATAATGATGAGATACCCTTTTTCTATCATCAATATATTTTATGAATTTTTAAGTGACGTCGTTAGGATGTCGGATTAGTGTAAGGGATTTCCCAAATTTTCTTTTATTTTGAGTTCCTTTATTTTTCATTCCTCTCCTCGTTTCTTAAAAATGTTGTGATGAATCCAGTATCTTATATGTAATGGAATTTTTTTCATGATAAATTAATAATTTTTCATCATCTCTCCTTTCCCATTCTTTTATACTAAAGATGAAAACACCACTTAAGATGTGTTAATCCACCGCATTCAAGGACGATGGGTTTTCAATTTCTATTATAGTCTTCATTTATGGTAATTAAAACAATATTATGGTTTAACCAGACTATGATATATTTATTATGTCTCATATATGGTTCTTGAATCTTTTTTTACACATGGTTTTTATTTATAAATCAAAATGGGTTCGTTGTGTTAAAAAACTAAAAATTAACCCAAAAAGTTTTCATTAAATGATTTAAATAATGATTCATCTTCACTCCATGTAACCAAATTAAATTTAAAACCATGTAACCTAATTTATGTTCACTAATAACATATAACTTCAATTCTTTACAACAATCCTCATTTTACATGATTCTCCATTCATGTATATAAGTATATCAATCATGAAACAATTGGACCTAAACAATGAAATTGAACCTCTTAACCAATCAAAAAGGACATGAATGAACTTAATAAGGTTATAATAAATCAATTACATGTATAAGAGGTTATTTAAATATTAATTAATGAATTTAATTTTGTTATCCAAAACACTAATACCAAGTCAAGAACACCATCAAGCTTAAGGTAAGGGTTTATTCACCTCACTTCCATTTTTGTGAGATATTCCGTATTAACTGTTATTACTTGTGTATGGTGTATGTATACTTCCCATTGATGTTTCATATCATGATTCCATTTATTTTCATAATATTAAACTTTTCATTTAATTATTATTAATTTTGGGGCATACGATTCAATTGATTACAAAGTTACAAGTATTTTCTACCTGAACCTCTATTTTCATTCGGGTGACTCTTATTCTCTACTCACCTCAATGATATTATTTTTTTATTTACTCCTCATAAATTCTATGTGAATTTTCAATATATTCGTACCAATTAGAATCATAATTTCATTTATGGTGAGTTATATGTTTTAAAAGGATCTTTCAAAAATTCTTCCTGAAATATAAGATCAATTCAAGGAACTTATCAGATTATTACCTACATTGAAGTTCACCCTATAATCTATTTTAATCCATATTTATCTTTATAAAGTCAAAAAATTTACTATGAAAAAGATATTTTGTTTCATTTAAGGTTTTATGAAACCAAACATTCCTTTTCACTTTAAAATCTCTTTATTGATTTCTTAAACCGCACGAAAATGTTTTAATTCTAAAGTTTCTTTAAAAACACTTTTTACACGATTTCACTTCAGTGGGACATCACTTGTGCCTCAAATATAATATCAATTCCCTTAAATTTTCTTTTCTAGGATATAAATTTTTAAAACTAGGTTTCTGAAAAATACAAATGATTATCCAAGAGAACTCTTCTTTCCAAAGTAAAATGGATTTTTCTCATCTCACTTTAACTTTTACGAGATATACGCCTTGTTCACTAATTATTCCTTGAATGTGGGGTATTTAATTCTTACTGGTATATCATATCAAGAGTATCCTTATTCTCGTGATATTATAAGGGATTATGATTTGAATATTTCAAGATTTTATGGGACTCTTTGGAATGTTTAAGGATTACTTTCTCAACAAATTTTCAGTGGTATCATTTTAATGTATCTAATATTTTTCAACATCCTTATTGAATCTTTTACTTCATTGATGTTTATATCTTATGATATCATCTACCATATTTAATTTAATATTTTATGGTTATTTTGATTTTGTATGTGCTATCATAAAACCATTCACCAATTTACTCTGAATGGTTAGTCTTTATGATAATTATTTGGGGAAAGTTAATTACATTTCATATGTTAGTTTCAATATTAATGTATATGTTATTTATGTTTATCCCTATTCATATGAGGAATTAATTGGACTTAGTAAGTGTCTTGTGGGGCCTGCTATAGACCCTCAGTGCATCGATAGGTCTCACGAGACAAACTATGGTCTTGGCACGAGGCCTTGACAAAATGATTATTTATGGTCTTGGCACGAGGCCTTAATGGTATGGTTATGATGTCCCATATTATGAATTCCCTCATTATGAAAATATTGTAGATGTTTCATATGGTTATTCAACTAGTAGAATGGCTATGATTATGGCATTATTTTTTCAACTCTTATTCCTATCATAATGTGTTCAAGTTTTTGTTAAAGTAGTATGTTTTTAGTTATTCAACATGCCTAATGTTTATGTTATGATATCTTCTCTTGTATTTCTTACCATTAATGAGTGTTAGATCTCACCCCTTCTTTATGTTTCATTTTTTATAGGACATAAAGAATTTTATTATGAATTACATGCTGAATAACCTAGGAGTTATGGATGTTGTCAAAAGAGTTTCTATATTGTATTTATTTTCAAGTTGTAATGTTGAACCTATGTATGTATCTAGTTTTACCAAACTACTAAACTAATCGGTCCTTTCGGATTTAATTATTTGTAATCATTCCAATTTATTAAAATAATGCACTAGCTCTAGTCTTCTGGGGTTATGGCATTACACCAAGTATCCCCCATGTCTCGTATCTAAAATTGTGTTTATAAGGATATCAGAATAATTTAAGGCTCTGAGCAAATTCAATCTTGTGGTTTGTCTTGGAAAACACATCATATAATCATTTAATTTAATAATTCAAAGCAATATAAGATCTTCCTTAGCATTCCTAATTTGGAACTCAGGTATTGATTTAGTTGTATCATGAACCCATCACCTTATAAGCTCATCATAGGTATTCCTAAAATTAATCTGGGTATTTCTCTAGGTTGGGTATAGAGTCACCACACACTGAGTCCCTCCTTGGCAGTCTATAAAGTGATCCC
Source organism: Viscum album (assembly GCA_963277665.1). Lineage (NCBI taxonomy): Eukaryota > Viridiplantae > Streptophyta > Magnoliopsida > Santalales > Viscaceae > Viscum > Viscum album. Next base: position 902,456,814 of record OY728138.1, read on the forward strand.
AAGTGTCACTCGTGGAATACATGATAGGCTTCCCTCTAGTTCTTTCCTTAGTAGTCCATAAAGGGATTCTAAGTATCACTCAGGTCATAAAAATAGTCTTCCCTCTAATTTTGTCCTTGGAAGTCCATTAAGTATTCCAAGTATCACTTAGGTATGTATATATATAGCTTCAAAATGAGTCATCCCATATAATTCCTATAAGAACCCATGTGTCGCCTAAGGTTTATAATATAAATTTCATTTAATAAATTGATAACAGTACATCTATGGTGATCCTAAATTGGATCCCACGTCTTACTCTCAGAATGTAAATAAGAATGGTCATGGGACCATAGTCTAACCATGCCATATAAGAACATGTTTTAAAACAATTTTCATCATAATTATAAATAATTTAACTTTCCTTAGAAGGTTGATCAAATAAAATCATAGGATTAAAAGGCTTGTAATCACTTAAATCCTTCCATTTATTTTAATTGACCTTTTTAATTATGAAAGAGGTATCAATCATAAGAGAGTAGGAATAATTGCTTGGGGTCATGGAATTACATTCCCTATATCCTTTATTTAATTCAATTTACCATTCAATAAATTTATATGAAAACCCTAAGGAAATTAGAAAAAGTTAACCCCCTAAAAGGTTAATCAAATACAAATTCCACCCATGGTAATTTATTATAATTTGACAACACACCCTTGGGTTGGTTTGAATTTGAGGTCCTTAACCTTTAATTAAACCTAAATGGGTATTATGGGTCATCTAGGTCAAGACCATGTATTCAATTTAAATACCGATTCAATTTATAAGGGTCTCCTAGAAGAACCAAAGCATGGAATAATGGCATAATATATAAACACCCCGACTTTAAGGAAAGGGAATGATACCACTTACTTTATGAATGTAGAAGAGTAATCATCCAATCTTAGTCTAGTATTCAGTATAGAATAGAATAAATCAATTAAAGATTCAAACACCATAAAAATAGGGCATAAGATCTCACACTAAAATAACTTCGTCGAGAGGAATACAAACAATGAAAATCTTAAGAGGAATAGAGAATTCACTTGTGACTATCCAATGAGACAAATGAAGAGTGATTATGAGGTCATATGATGAAATGAGATCAAATCCTACCTCAAAGGCTTGAAGAAGATCTCAATTTGAGGATAATATTTCCACTATAGGAGAAGGAAAAAAGGTTTAAACATTTAAATCTTTTAAGGTAAAATAGTCATTTTACTCAACTTAAAGAAGTCTCATGGTTTGGTTGCATGGTTGACCAAACTGTGCACCAACCAAGAACCCTTCACTACCTCAAGACCACCCTCATATGGTCATAGTGCATAGTTAGAAAAATAGTGTTCCAACCATGAATTTTCCCTCTATCAAAAACTCAAGATAAAATGCACGAGCATACATCCTGGGTTGCGTGATTTAATCAAATCCTATGGACCTGGACAGAGTATTGGACTACCCTGTATGGTTAATCTAAACTGTGCAGCTTTGGTGGCATAGTTTCTACTAACTGTGCAGTCCATATGCCTCCTACAAAATCTCAGGCTTTGAGCTTTGAATAAGTCATGGACACCCTTATTTCCTCTATAACCCCACTAGGCACCTTCATAAGGATAAAAATGAATAAATAAATGAAAATAAAAACGTTTCATACCTCATAGAAAATTCGGGTTCTTACAATATAAGTTGTATGGGTACAGATGTATGTCTAACACCCCACCCCCCCCCCCCCCCTCTTAGCTTGAGAAGTGGAGAAGTGGTGTTTGACTTAGGGGACATCCCCAGGACACCAAATGTTGGAAATATATGCCAAGGAAATTAGAGGATAGTGGGGGATTATTTTCCCTCATATCACAAAACCTGTTAACAGACATATAACATCCTAAAATAAATTAAATGATGCATGATAATAAAAACACATACTCAATACAATATCAACATAGAACAATATCAGAGTACAATAGAAAAAAAATGCAAGGATAAGACTCCAACTATAATGGCATTAGCACCAAGGAGGTGCCATCCCAAACCAAGATGCAAACCCTCCCAAGCTCCAACTTTAGTAACCAAACCATTATGTCAAAAATAACCACTAGATATGTATGGAACATGACCCTTACATGTATCTTGGTAGACAAAATCTACAAACACACAAATGTTCCCAAGCAGAGGCTGAGTATAACACTTATTAAGATTTCCCCAAATACTTCCAAACACACACCACTTTATAAGAATAGGTTAGAAAATTTTCATAAAATAAGATAAAATGAGACAATAAAACAAGAAAAACTATAAATAGTTTTAATAAGATAAAACATCAAGATAAAGATTTCAAATCCATTTAATTTCCATTGGAATAATCAAATCATTTCACACCCACTCACACACATAATCCATGAAACAATAGAACTCCCTATACTCAAAATTGTTGGTCATCCTATCACTAATATTTCACTTGGTGACAAACTTGATAATAGTACTTTTGACCGTGATTTGTCCCAAATTATCATTTTTCTTTGATGGTGGAACTTCCAACCATTACCCAACCCAAATTATTATTATTTGATGGTGGTAATTACAAAAATTACCCTTCTTAAATGAACATGAACATGAACACATACCACACCTTTATGCCAAAATTACCAAAGAATCATTAATTTTACAAAAACCCAAATTTTAGAACCCACCCTTTTGAAACCACATCAACAGGGTTTTTCAATTAATTCTATCAAGTATTTCCAACACAATATCAATATGATTTAGAAAAGATCAACCCAACAAAATATGTAATGGTAGAGTGGTATAGAATTTAACTAACTCAATAAGATTAGCACAAATGATCCAAGATGATTTCATAGATTAAACCTTTTGTCTCTTATTCCTTTACCAAAATCCAATAAGATCTTATAAAAAAAGATGGACCCATAGATCCGGGTATAAAACCACTAATCTATGTTTCCAATAAATCCCACACATAGATATACAATATGATAAGGAATAATGGAACCCTAACCTTTGATTCTATAAACAACTGCTCAAAGATTCAATGTCATCGAAGTGAAGATGCCAAAAATCACCATAATTCACCTATGGAAACCCTAGAAGTTGAGAGGGATAAGAATATACATTTGAGCACAAAAATACATGTTTCCCATATCTAAAATTTTTGGGAATGGGGATTTACGCAATGTATAACTCAAATACACTTTGAGTATTTTCCACATACGCCAAAAAACCTGTCGCCTTGATTTTTATTTTCCAGAAAAACCAATTACATTATGTGTAACTTTTACAAACCATTTATTTGCTATGTGAAGTTTTTCAGTGGTAAACCCCATTGTTTACACTTCCAAAAACATCAAACCATGACCTTAGGAAAAATAAAGTGAATTAAACAAAAGAATAACTCAAATCAAGGGTGAAACATTCTTACCACCTTTGGGATTTCTATATTTGGGAAGCTGGAATAACTGAGGAAGTTTCTCTTGTATAAAATTTTTCATTTTTCATGATTACTATTGAACCTAACCATGATTCAATAGCACTCATACCAAGGAAAAATATCACACTCAAAGGGTCTTTTCCTGGTAATCCAGAACTTATACTAGTTCATGGATAAAAGTCATGTATGGCTCAAGAGTAACATAATCATTTGTAATATCATGTTGAGGATCTAGGTGATACTTCTTTAGTCGAGAAACATGTAATACGTTATGAATAGCAATGAATCTTGGTAGTAATTCTAACTGATATGAAACAATGAAAATTTATTCTATAACCTTGAACGGTCCCACATATCATGGTTATAACTTCCCATGTTTCCCCAAGAATCAATGAACAAGTCTCAAAGAAACATTCAATAAAACATGGTCACTAACATCAAAAGATAAAGTTTGGAAACGAATATATGCATATGAATTGTGTCTAATTTTTTCCATTTTCATTCATTTCAGAATCATCTAGATTTTCTTTGTAGTCTCATGTACAATATATGGTCTAATCATGGATGATTCGCCTATTTCCACCCAATATAAACGAGAATTACAATGCAGACAATACAATGCCTCAAATGGTGGCATCTAAATTTTTTCCTGGTAATTGTGGTTATAAGAAAATTTAACCAAAGGCATGTGATCCTCCCATGAACCACTAAAGTCTATAACACCTACTTTAAGAAATATTTCAATGTATAAATAGTGCGTTATAACTATCAATCTGTTTGTGGATGATATGTTGTGCTCAAAGTCTTTTAACTTCCAAGAGTTTGTTATAATGATTTAAAAATCAAGAAGGGAAAAAATATAAACTTCACCCATGAATAGTAATGAATAGTAATGAATAGTAATGAATAGTAAGATATTTAGAGTCCGATAAGACAAACTTAATTTTTGATGAATAGTAACATACCCTTAGTAATATTAACATACCCTTATGAATGGTAATGAATAGTAATGAATAGTAAATTTTCTAAAAAATAGAAACTTTACCCATGAATGTATAAAAACAATTTTGACATCTTAAAAGTGAAAAGATGATCATAATATAAGTATTGGTTTTTTTGTATGTCATAAATATTTTAATTAAAATTTTATGAATAATTTAATAATTTGAAATGGAAATTTATTTTCATAAAATATAATCATAAATTATTACTTTATTTTATTATATTTATAAGATAATTTTATGGGACCTTGATTAGTTTATCAATGTGTTATAAAACGGGTTATGGTTTTAAAGTTTTTTTTGGAATAAATTAGGATTTTATTTAAAAATTAAATTAAAAATATTTATAAAATTGATTTCAAAAAATGTATTTAATTTTTTAATTATACACGTTGAAAAGGGGTTAGGGTGAATTTTTGTGATTTTTCTGAAACACTCAAATTTTTGATGAATAGTGAAATACGATAAAATACCGTATATACAAATTATTAGTTAAACACAAAATTTATGACATCATGAGTGATGTAACACCACTTGGTTCGAACTCACAAGCACTAATCACTAGTAGGGGTCACATTAAACAACATTATTGGTTGTCTTGATGGAAATAATAAAATAATGAATAAAATAATCAAAATTCACTCCTCTCCTCCACTATAAAAAACCCCCCTCACTCCCTCTTCACCTCACTTCTATAAGCCTTGAAGCTCCTAAAAGTTCTTCCCAAATACCCTCCCCTAGTCACTCCCCAAATCCAAGAATCTATTGGTCATTCCAAAAGACTAAAACCCCTTCCCTTAAAGAGATTCTTAAGGAGGTGGATTCAAGAGGTAAATTCCTCTTTTCATTTCTTTTATTTCAAGTTCTCTATTATGTGGTATGTATTTCAAGTTTTCATACCATGTTCTTATTAACATTTTATTTTTCTCCACTACTGTTTTCTGAGTCTTCTATAAATGGGTGACCCATTTCCCCTCTCTTTTTAATCTTTTCTAAAACCATGTTGTATAGTCATTATGTTGCTGAATTTTTGTCTCAAAATCTCTCTCTTTTTCAAGCACTCTTATTATGTTATTTTATTTTAATTTCAATTGTCTTATATTGAGATATATAATTCCATATCCCCATTACTGTTTGTATTATTTAATAATGATGAGATACCCTTTTTCTCTCATCAATATATTTTTATGGATTTTTAAGTGATTTCGTTAGGATGTCGGATTTTCGTAAGGGATTTCTCAACTTTTCTTTTATTTTGAGTTATTTTATTTTTCATTCCTATCCTTATTTATTCCAAATTTTGTGATGAATCTAGTATCATACATGTAATAGAACTTTTTCATGATAAAGGAATAATTTTTCATCATCTCTCTTTTCCCATTCTTTTATACTAAAGATGAAAATACCACCCAAGATATGTTAATCTACCTCATTCAAGGACGATGGGTTTTCAATTTCTATTATTGTATTAAATTATAGTAATGAAAAAATTATTATGGTTTAACTAGACTAACATATATGTATTATGTCTCATATATTGTTCTTAAATCTTTTTTTACACATGATTTTTATTTATATATCAAAATGAGTTCGTTGTGTTCAAAAACCACAAATTAACACAAACAGTTTTCATTAAATGATTTAAATAATGATTCATATTCACTCCAAGTAACCAAATAAAATTTAAAACCATGTAACCTTATATATCTTAAATCATAACATATAACTTCAATTTTATACAAAAATCCTCATTTTACATGATTCTCCATTCATGTATATAAGTATACCGATCATGAAAAAAACGGACCCGGACAATGAAATTGAACCTCTTAACCCATAAAAAGGCCATGAATGAACTTAATAAGGTAAAAATAAATCAATTAAATCTATAATAGGTTCTTTAAATATTAATTAATGAATTTAATTTGGTTATACAGGTCACTAAGACCAAGTGAAGAGCACCATCGGACTTAAGGTAAGGGTTTCTTTGTCTCACTTCCATTTTTGTGAGATATTCCATATTAACTACTATTACTTGTGTATGGTGTATGTATACTTCCAATTGATGTTTCATATCTTTATTCCATTTATTTTAATGATATTAAATGTTTCATTTAATTATTAATAATTTTGGGGCATATGATTCAATTGATTACAAAGTTATAAGTATTTTCTACCCGAACCTCCATTTTCATTCAGGTTACTCTTATTCTCTACTCATCTCAATGATATTATTTTCTTATGTACTTCTCATAAATTCTATTTGAATGTTATATATATTTTTACCAATTATTATCCTACTTTAATTTATGGGGAATTATATTTTTTACAAGGATCTTTCAAAAATTCTTCATGAAATACAAGCTCAATTCAAGGAACTTCTCAGATTCTTACCTATTTTTAAGTTCAACCGATAATCTATTTTTAGACATATTTATCTTTATAAAGTCACAAATTTTACTATTAAAAAGATACTTTGGTTTATTTTTGGTTTTATTAAACCAAAAATTCATTTTCTCTTTAAAATCTCTTTAATGAATTTCTTAAACTGCACTAAAATATTTTAATTCTAAAGCTTCTTTAAAAACACTTTTTACACGATTTCACTTCAGTGAGACATCACTTTGCCTGAAATGTAATATCAATGTCCTTACCTTTTCTTTTCTGGGATATAAATTTTTAAAAAAGGTTTCTGAAAAATAAAAATGATTTTCCAAAATAACTCTTCTTCCTAAATTAAAATGGATTTTTCTCATCTCACTTTAACTTTTATGAGATATACACCTTGTTCACTTCTTATTCCTTTAATGTGGTGTATATAATGACCCTTGATATATCATATTAAGAGTCTCCTTGGTCTCATAATATTCTAAGGTATTCTTATTTGAATATTTCAAGGTGGTATGGGACACTTTGAAATGTTTAAGGATTATTTCCTCAAGAAATTTTCAATGGTATAATTTAAATGTATCTTATCTATGTCAAAAAACTTGTTGAATTTTGTACTTCATTGAGGTTTATATGTTATGATACAATATACCATATTTAATTTAATGATTTATGATTAGTTTTTCTATGGATGTACTATCTTAAAACCATTCACCAATTTACTCTGAATGGTTAGTGTTTATGATAATTGTTCGGGGAAAGTTAATTACATTTTATTTGTTAGTTTCAATATGAATGTATATGTTATTTATGTTTATCCCCATTAATATGAGGAATTCATTGGAATTTGTAATTTTTGGGTGGGGCCAGCTATAGCCCCTTGGTGCATCGGTAGGTCTCATGAGACAAACTATGGTCTTGGCATGAGGCCTTGACAAAAGGATTACTTATGGTCTTAGCACGAGGCCTTGACGATATGGTTATGATGTCCTGAATTATGTATTCCCTCATTATGAAAAGAGTTTTGATGGTTCATGTGGTTATTTGACTAGTATAATAGCCATTATTTTGGCATTATTTATTCATCTCTTATTCCTGTCATAATGTGTTCAAGTTTTTGTTAAACGAATATGTTTTTAGTTATTCAACATGTATAATGTTTATGTTATGATATCTTTTGTTGTATTTATTACCCTTACTGAGTATTTTAACTCACCCCTTCCTTAGGTTTCATTTTTCTCAGGACATGAATAATTTTGTTATGGATGAAATGATAAAATAACCTTGGAGTTATGGATGTTGTTAAATGTGTTTCTTTGTTGTATTTGTTTTCAAGTTATAATGTTGAATCTATGTATGTATCTGGTTTTCAAAAACTACTAAACTACTTGTACCTTCCAGATTTTATTCCTTGTAATCATGCCAATTTATTAAAATAATGCCCTGTATCTAGGATTCTGGGGTTGTGACATTATATTTGGTATCAAAGGATGTTTATTAGAAACATTGGGAATTAGATTTAGAAAACGTAGGTTAAGGAAAAAAAATCCCTAAGATGTTCTTTGAGGATAAAAAAACAATAACATCATATAATTTTGGTAAGGAATGGATTATGTGGATATTTATAGAAAATACATCCATGTTTGGATATAAAAAAGTAGAGGTGGCTCTGGCACAGATGTACCTAGGAGTGAAAACTCTAAAAAGGAGTTTCGAGCTTGACCCGAGGTATCCTGGTACACGATAATGGGCCTTGTTGCACTCTTGGTTTGACACTCCCGGGGGATATACTTAGGATAATTCACATTTTATTTACCCACCATTGTGAAGGATTTATTCCCCCAAAGTATCCAAAGTATATAGTTCTAGGATTTACGATGCATAAATTTATGCTATATGCTATACCATGTCTATAGTTATAGAGAGTTCATAATTTTTTGAGCTAATATATAATATGGAATTGATTAGAAATGGTGCCTATCATAATGAATGGTAACTTCACCAATGCACGTAATGAGAAGAGAAATAAGGATCATATCTCTAATAGTCTTAATCTATATTTTCAAAGGAATATTGTCTCCCATGTATCATCATCATATGATGAAATAATATTATGTGTTAACAAAGTATGTAAAGTCTTCTCTGAGTCCTATGGATTTGAAGGGGAGAAAAAGAATAAGAGGATGGTAGATAGATATGGGGATAAATGTAATAAGGGAAAGAAGTTTTTTCCCACATTTCATAACTATGGAAAGAATAACCCTGGTAAATGCTTAAAGGGAATGGGATTTTCTATAAGTGTGGGGGAAAAGGACACCAAGTTCCTGATTCAAAGGGAAAGAAATTTGTTTCCAATGTACAATACTTCAACTACAAGAAGACGGGACACTAATCTAATCAATGTTCCAAACGTCAAAGGAATATACCCTAAATGATGGTTTTGGATAATGATCAAGTTATGATGCTACCACAGATGAAGTAGAATTATTAATATGCTTGGTTAAGAATCATGTAATTTGAATACTTTTTCAGTAATGTACTGGTTGTAAGAATTATGAGATATATAAGTATTGTACTACTATATTATTTCATTAAGTATTTGAGGTCGTATGATGAATCGTACAAAGGAAAATTAATTCAGTATAAAGGAAAACTTTTTTTAAAAATATATATATTGATGGAAATAAAACCCTTAATATATATGTGAGGTTGAGATAATGATGAAGAAATAATTGATTTGGATAAGTACTAACTACCTTGGAACTGATTATTGACATGTATAGAAGTTGTCTACACTACTGGAAAGGGGGTCTATCCCCACACATCTATACCCACAGTTTTTTTAAACCATGGGTATATATGTTTTTTTATTATCTATACCCGTGGTTTTATTAAAACCATGGGTTTTTAACCCACAATTTTCAATGCACCATCGGGCTTCTCCTCCTTCACTCTTCCATCATGCCCCCACCCTCACTCTTCTTTCACGCTCCCCCACTTCAACCCTCACTTCCCTTAACTCTGCCTCTCGGCCCTCTCCTCCCCTCCCCAACCACTGCCTCCTGACCATCCAACTTCGGCCTTCTGGCCCCCTCCTCCCCTCACCGACCTGTGCCTCCCGGTATCTGACCACCGCTTCCCAGCCATCTCCTCCCCTCCCCAGCCTCCGCCTCCTAGATTTGCCTCTACTCCTGACCTCGAACTCCTGTAATTTTCCTCCGACTCAATTTCCCATCCTCCACCTCCCTAGCCCCAGCTCCAGCAACTTCCCCCTCCCCACTCTAAGCTCCCTCTCATCTGGAAAATTCCCCACCGATTCATTGCATCTAGGTTTGGAATTTCTTCTCCTTGATTTCTTATTCTTTTTAAATAATCATTTATTCTTATATCAATAGCCTCAACAATTTTAATACAAAATTTCTCTTTTTTATTGTTTATTTAATTAGTAATCATTCATCTTAGAGGTAAATTATACTTCCTCTCATTGTTATTGAAACATCCTTTTTCATTTACAATGTTTTATACCACTACATTTTGTTCTTGGGATATAACCAAAAACACTACTAATTTAGGATCATGTTAACATCCTCAAAACGTTGACTACAAAATTTCTCTTTTTTAATTTTTATTTAATAAATAATAATTCATCTTAGAGGTAAATTCTACTTCCTCGCATTTTTATTGCAACATCCTTTTTCATTTATAATGTTTTATACTACTGCATTTTGTTCTTTGGATATAATCAAAAACACTACTAATGTAAGATCATGTTGTTGAGGTACTTTATAATATTCCCTTCCCACATAAACATTCCAAGAAGTCTCCCATATGTTCCTCCCTATTTTATGATCCATAATTTATTTCATTGCAGCTGATTATTCATAGTAGTGGAAGTAAAAAATTTCATGGATTTCCTATTGCTTGATCCCCTATCATTGTATATAGGTAATTAAGATATTGATTTTTATTTCCCATTAGTAGTAATATTTTATATCTAGGTATCCTTATATTATTGGTTTAAATTGGTTCTCACAAAATGTCAACCATATTCATTCCCAATTTTGAATTTAAATCTAGCATTTTGTAATCATCAAATGCACCTGATCACTCATGAGACTGCTCTATAATCAAGTATAGCCCATTATTGTCGAGTTGCAGTTTATTCTCTAGGAACCGAGAAACTTCAGTGAAATACCTATAAAATTACACCATCTCTTTCACATATTTTTTCCAGTGCTAGTGTCAATGCATGGCATTCTCCACCACTGAGTCCATCCTATTTGTCGAGACATTCAATTTTTCTAGAATTGTGGCAACATAGTCTAGTAACTAATCTAATCCCTGGAGATAGAAATCATAACTCATATATATATTTTATTTAGTTCCCCTACCCCCTTAATTGATCACTAAAACTCACTTATGGTTCTTTTATTTTCACTATATAGGATATATTATACTATAAAGAAAAATATTTGGATCCATATTTTACACAACACCAATAAAACCCTTGAAATATTTAACTTTCATGTTGATTCAAGATCAATCCAGCTCCATGTTCTAGTTTTCATGATGTAGTCTAAGTCTACTCCATAATTGAAACAATATATTCTATCTACACACAAGGGTGGATCCAAGATTACATACAAACTCAACATTTACATGCTCATTCACAAACTTATCATGAAAACTATATCAGATATCTAATGACCCACATTTAATCTATGCTATCCACACACATTCTAGAAACTATACACTCCTATTCTATATTCAAATCTCACAAAGTGTAGAGCACCATTATTGTTTCTTGAAACCATAGGTGTCTCACCATGTCAAACCATGTAAATGAAAACTCATAATTATATCATCATTTTATCATTCAACTAGAGTTCATTCATAGTCTCACCACTATTATAAAAGCTTATCATGAGTTTGCAGGGCTATGGGAATAATCACTTTTCCATTGAAAACTATAAACTCTATCAAAACACTAACTCCCACGGTGTATTCATCTCAATATCACCAGGTATCTTCATATTCCTGAACCCAAAAAATGTCCAACCAGTCTGATGGGTTACCCTCAAAGGTTATAATGTACTAAATTCCAAACCTGGAGTCATACTAAATAAGGTAACCAATATCTCAAACCTACTCCACACATTATTCCTAATAGTGGTCATAACTATGGGTTTCACTTATCCCTGTCTCAAGGTAATAGGGCATTTAACATTCCAAATACTTACTTTTATGTTTCAACCACCAATTGAAATTAATTTCAACCTACCCACTCCCAAGTCAAGCATAAAGCAACAGTTTCACTAGTAATCACTACACATCTCAAAACAAGCTCACTAACACTATGACCTATATAAAAATTCACTACAGTTTTAGAGTCTCCTCATCATAGGGATACCACATAACTCTGGAACTCTCAAATCCCCAACCACCCAAACATAGGGTCCACATCTACTGCCCACCATGTCACCAATATATATATATATATATATATATATAATTCACAATTATTTTCATTACACTTTAAAATTTTATATTAACCCAAAAATTCCACAATAAGGAATTAGATTAATGAAATTTAAATTAAATTAGATCAATTATATAATTGAATAGTATAAATATAAATTTAGTTCTAGATAAAATGGACTTTCCTCATACATGGTTTGGCTAGTCCCAGGGAAAATCTACATACCATGTCTCGACACATTATTATTCTATTTTGTACCTTTCCAAAATAGTAAGACTAAAAAACCTATAATAAAATTTTACCAGGTCCTACCACCAATCGGTGTTTGGATCATTGGTAGATATAATACCCTAGGAATGTCGCCTCATATGATGGAGGATGATGACTAATAGTGAGGGTGTCAAGTAGTATGGTGGGGAGACTATACCCGCATATTTGATTAAAAAATAGTAGAAATAAACATACTAATATAAACATATGTAAATAATACATTTAATGAAACAATGAAATGTTTCAATAATAATCAAAATAATCCACACAATAAAATTTTAATTTTATGCAATACATTCATGTAGTCATAATATAACCGGAATTTCATAAGATAAAACTATGAAAACTATAACAAATGGTCTTGAGTATCAACCTGGACCCAACACCCATGATTAATCTTAGAAACCATGCAATCAAAAACATCAGGTACTTTCCCAAATCTAAATATACAATATAATATTGATAATAGCTCAGGTTCCTAACTTCCATGGTAGAAAGTGTAGGGTTTTATTATAACTCGGTAAGACTCAAAAGATGGTGTCCCTAAAATTAAAATTCAATTGTTTTTTCATTGATATGTGATTTAATAATCAATTATTGATTATCGTATTAATATTTTAAAAATTTATAATTTAAGTTAAAGTGTAATAAAAATACTACTGATTCTTGATCTCTATAATGGTACTCAACATCATTTTGTATCTACTTTCTCTATCACTAGCGATTCTATAGTCACAGTACATGTCAAATTGTAAATTATAACAATGTAAAAAACCAAGGAAACCAAGGGAATAATAATATGAGATAACCTAGATGGCTCAATATAGCATTCTCACTCAATAAAACTCATACAAAATAAAAAGGGGTGAGCCTTTCCATTCTTCCTAATCCATTCTTCCAGTCTAAACTCAAGGAACCATCCTTAAAATTTAGAAGAATGGTAGTATTATAACCCATAGCTTATGATGAAGGTATTATAACCAAGGAGATCAAGTCTAATCCAATTAACTCGTTATTAAAAATTAAATGAGGGTATGCCATAATAATCCAAAATAGTAATTGATGACATTTGATACATAAGACATTACCTAAATCCCAGGGGATATTACCCTAGTCATTTCACTTCAATTTCCCTCATTTTCATTTCTTATGAGAACCCTAATCATGGTGTCTATAAAATTTATTGTTTGATATTAATTTAATAACGTGTATTTTATTTTTAAATTTATTTTAAATTCATTTATTTTACCAAAATTACCTTTTCTTTTTTAAGAGTCTTGTTGTGACTTGTTCCACTATGTATGTAGTAGGTGTTTCTAGGTAATTATTTTATTAAAAAAAATAATGAAGCTATTTAGTTTATTAAATTCATCTTCAATAATATTTATAACAATATTTTTTACCCCTTATTGTTTAATATAAATTATCTAAATGATTTTCATTCTTGGATTTGAAGTAGTTTTTTTTTTAATTTCTTTTCCTTCTTTGAATTAAAATTTTACCCATGTAAAATAATAAATTAAATGAATATGGGGCTCATTTAAAATATTTTTGATGATGGGTGAATGTTTTTATCTATCCCTTACTTTTTAAATTAAATAACCCATGTTTAAGGTTGTGTTTTAATGTTAAAATTTGTTTTTTTATGTTACAGCAAAGGGAGGAAAAACTTTTTTATCTCTCCCTTAGTTCAACTATAATGACACATACCACTCTATCATAGACATAAAACCTTTCTTATCCCATTATAGTTTACCTTGTTGATGATACCTTTATATGATAGAGGTAAGAATTTTATCTTTGATACTGAAAGGGTTCAAATTGGTTATAAAAATAAAGTCACTTGCAATACAAATGTGAATTAACAATTAAGCTTTTATGTTCTAATAGTTTTATTTTCTATAGTACATAACCCTTTTTTAATTATGGTTTACATTTTTTATTGGAAGTTAACTTTTTTTCTTATTATAGAATGGATAGAAGTTGGATGTATCGTACTGATAGGATTTCAACCATGTTTCAAAATAATTTGGATAATTTTTTAGATTTTTCATTTGAAATGAAGGTTGTATACAATGTCCATGTTATAAATGTGTTCGAATACCATGGTTAAGAAGGTAATAAGTTATCTACTATATAACAAAATTTTGATTTCAAACAAACTATTATGTTTGGTATCACTATGGGGAGATGATTCAATGTTATACTGGTAATGAACAAAATAAAAGAAGTGGCATGGAGAATTTGATATTTGATCAGTTTTCATTTATCCATCATCCCAAGAGAGATAGTATGCCAGTGAAAGAAGACAGTGATATCAATACACATGAAGAAAATACTAAATATGATGATGAGAGAGTGAAAAAAAATTGGGATGATGCCAGAACTATAGTATATCATGAATGTACTAAAATGACCAAGTTAGAATTTTTAATACGGTTATATCATGGGAAAACCATGTATGGAATTTCTAATACTTCTATTGATTATATTCTTACATTTTTTAAGGTCTTTCTTCTTGATGGTGTAGATATTCCCTCAAATAATTACAAGGCATAGAAGTTAATTAAGTAGCTTGGATTTGATACTAATAAATTCCATGCTTGTCTGAAAGATTGTAGTTTATTTTGGGAGGAAAAAACTAACCGTATTGACTTTAAAGAATGTGGTGAAGCTCTATGGAATACAAATGTAGATGGAACTCCATCTCGTGTGGGACAAAAATTCATGTGGCACTTTCCATTGATTCCCATACTTAAAAATCTATTCATGTTTGTAGAAATCTCACTCAATATGTGATGGCATGATGCTGAGATAATTAAAGGTAATGATGATTTGGTTCATCATGAAAATGGATTAGCATGGAAGATATTTAATGCACAACATCTTGATTTTGTAGCTGAGGTGCATAATGTCAGGTTGGGTTTATCCTATGATATTTTTAAACTGTTTGGTCAGATGCTTACTTCTCATAGCACATGGCCAGTTTTTATTCATTTTTATAATATTCCTTCATGGATGTGTATAAAAAAACCTTTAAATTTCTTGATTATACTAATATATGGACCTTCTGATCTCAATAATGATATAGATGTCTACTTTCATCCTTTAATAATAGAGTTGAAACAACTTTGTTATTTGGGTGTGAGCACATTCGATGCTTCTGCAAAGAATACATTTCAGATGCATGCTTTCCTTCTACGGACCATAAATGATTTTCCTTCTTATGAAATTATGTATGGGAGGATCACAAAAGTAAAACTATCATGTCCAATTTTTATGAAGAATACATGATCGATAAGGCTTAAATATTTTTTTCGTTTTAGTTTCACGGGTCATCAATAATTCTATAGACTATAATATCATTCTGGTGGAACCATTGTCATGGAGATTTATCAGTAAAGAGATTAAGGACAAATAATGGGAGAAAATATGGGTAAGAAAATTTTATAAAGTCATATCTATATTATTGGTGTATTTAAATGAAAAAACACATTCATTACAGATTCGGTTTAACTTTTCTGATGGAGAAGCTTCTAAAACTGCAAGGTTGATGGATGTTGGGGAGTTCTAGCACTCATAAAAGCATGAGTTGTATGTTGGTTGGAAGAGTAGGGTTGGTACTAACTTATAGGGGGTACCCATATTCCCTGACTGTCCAAAACGTCAATATGAAAAAATGATTGCACATTGGAAGACTGTTAAGTTTAAGGTAATCTCAATATTTAATGGTTGGCATATAAAATTTAATTCTTATTACTTTTATTGTAATTTTTTAGGAAGTGTCATAGAAAAACATAAGGAATAATGATTCAATTACATATTTTCACACATAGGGGTGCACTACAAAGCCCGATCACAAAAAGAACTAGGTACTTTAACCAGGTATTGAGATGTTATACAGGATGTTCTACTGAAAATATTATTGAATATACATAGGCCAAATTTGTTCATTTATCATATATGGTTATAATCTATATTTTTTCATTTCTCATTTGCAGCAAGCTACATTACGCATCGAAGGTCATCTACCTCATGTCAAAATATTTTTCTCCAGTAGAAAGATAAAGGATGGAAGTGCAGTAAATGCACAGACACAAGATAAAATTGTAAGTTTTTTTATTTATATTTTAAATATTTATACGAAATTCATAATTTAATATGTTTATAATTTCAACAGTCTTTTTTGGAGGCCCTCGATGGTAATAAAGATGACAACTTCAGGCCACATGATCATTTAATTTAGGTATTATGTGATAAGCACCCAGGGAGAGTATGATGTCAACTAAGAAAAAACATCGTACCCTCTAGGTATTGGTCATCATCAGGCTTCTCTCAATCCTCTCAGACCTCCGAGCTAGAAATCTCTCATGCTGAAGTAGTTGAGGCAAAGAAAATAGCTTTAGAGGAGCGCGAAAGAAGTAAACTTATGGCCGAAAATTTCATGAAAGCTATGGCAGTTTTGAGTCAGTCACTTCCATCAAAGTATTTTTCTACTTTTAATCATATATATAATTAATGATCTCTTTAAATGATGAGTCAAGTTATGATAATGATGGTCTTAGTGGTGATGAAGTTGGTGGCGATAGAGCTATTGGTGGTGAGGATGTTGCTGATGCTGTTGTTGGTGATGAGGTTGCTGACGATGTTTCTGATGATGATGATAATGATGATATTAATTATGATGGGCATGGACATGTGGATGGGTATTTCGGTGATGGGGGGATATTAATCCCATCCATTTTTGACTTATTAGGGAAACTTAAGTATGTACTTTAATAGCTTGAATTGAATTCTTATATGGATGAGAATGGTTAATTTATTTTCTATTGAAAGGTTATGCATAAATTTTCACATGAATTTACATAAATCTAACATTATAATCCTTAGTCATGTATATGGGTATTTTATTCCCTTACTACCATAGAATACTTAGCTCTAAATGATATCCCATATAGTGAAATTGGATTCCATTTATTATCTCTTTATTTTTCAAAAATTATTGAATTAACAAGTCTAAATTAATGAAGGTAAAAAGGAATATATTCCTTAGTTGTTATTTATAAAATTTGCATTTTTTGAAATCTAAAGTTGTTCTATAGATTGAACTGGTTGGGTTTTTCAAGATCCCAAGTCCCTGAATGATATGGTATAGGATAGCTATTTTTTTGGGTTTATAGGTAGCTTTGTAAGAAGGGTGTGTCATTTCAATAGAGTCATACATCATTGGTTTGGGATAATGGGAAAGTTGTTGCATGAACTTCTCTACCCCTTGATATGTCTAAGTGGGGTAACATGTAATAAGGGAAAATCTAATAGTCATCCAAACCATCACCAAGGTAGTTATCTAAGGTATAAGTTCATCATGATATATCTAGCTTGTTTTTTTATGCCTGAGTAGTTGATGGATGATGATGAATATGATCCTTAGATGGTGAGAGGTGTTTTTGTAATATCTTATACCCTCAACTATGTTTTATTTGATATTATATCTTACCATTTTTTTATTTCTAATAAACTAGTGTCTCACTTGTGACTAAAAGTAGAATTAACTCAGAGTATCATGAGTATATATTCACCTTTTGGTAAGTGGTTACAAAGTAAAAATGTTTCACTCAATTACTATTTGTATAAGATTGTTTTGACACCTTTTAGACTTTTATACATTAGATATGAGAATATTAGATGCACATATCCCCCCCCCTCCTCCTTTTGTCGAGCATCCCCTCCTAGGTTTCCCATCCCCCCTAGGATTGAGCTTTCCCTCACTCGATGTGAATCCCCCTTAGGTAAAGCATCCCCTTCTACATTTTTCTGATTCGGCTATTCTTTGACAGTGAGTCACTAATATTTTTATGCCATGGTTAATTGATTCATTGTTTAGTTTGGGTTAATATTTTTCTCATTTGTTTTATTGATTCGGTTTTTTTTTAGTTTGAGTTGTTATTCTTTGTTTAGTTTGATATTTTCCTCACCCGATAGTTTTTCTGGCATGGTTTGAGTTTTGTTGATTTATTGTTTAGTTTGATTCATTATTTATTTTGAGTTTTCTACCATATTTAATTGATTTGGCTATTCATTTTATTGATTCATTGTTTAGTTTGAGCATCCCCTTCTACGTTTTGTTGATATATTTTTCTGGATATTGATTCATGGTTAATTTACTCATTTTTTAGTTTGACTGTGAGTCACTAATATTTTTTTGGCATCCCCTTTTATTTATTTTTCTTGCATGGTTAATATTTTTATGGAATGGTTATTCTTTGACAGTGAGTCACTAATATTTTCTGTTTTTCTATCATGGTCAGTTGAATGGGTGGGTACGAGGGGGGTTGGGTGTAAGGGGGTGGGGGTGGGGGTGGGTGTAGGGGGGATGGGGGCTGGGTGTATGGGGGAGGGGTAGGGGTTCAGGGGGGTGGGGATGGGTCCAAGGGGAGGGGGCTGGGGTTAGGGGTGGGGCTGGGTATAGGGGGTTGGGTTCAGGGGGTGGGACCGAGTGTAGGGGGGAGGGGGTTGGGTGTAGGGGGTAGGGGTGGGGCTGAGTGCAGGGGGAGGGGTTGGGTGTAGGAGGAGGGGGGTATGCTCAGGGGGTGGGGCTGGGGTGTATGGGGGAGGGGGTTGGGTGCAGGGGGTGGGGATGGGTGTAGGGGGGAGGGGGCTAGGTGCAGGGGGTGGGGCATGGGAAAAAAGGGAGGGGGCTGGGTGCAGGTGGGTGGGGTTGGTCCAGGGGGTGGGGGTTGGGTGCAGGGGGGCTGGGTGTGGGGGGGGGGGTTGGGTGCCAGGGGGTGGGAAAATGTTGGATTTACAATACATTTTCGGAATACCGAGAGATTTCCAAGGTATGGTAGATAAATATTTCTAATACCAATTTCAGGTACATCTAGAACACATCATACAAATGATATTTATCAAAATACTCCCTCTATCTTGGAAAGACATCATTTACCAAAGTTTTACTCCAAAGAATCATTAATGGATGGCTGGATTTTCAATGCATCATTAGAACACTACTAAATTTCCAAGGTAACATTGAAACATATTTGTAAAACCCTACAACATACATCTTATAGGTTTATTATTTTATTGTGTTCTTGATGCATTCTATGAATCCAACTAAGAAATGTGGTGATATTAAATTCTACAAGGTGAAATTGCAAGGGTTTGATTATGCTTTTGAAAAGCATCGATAAATTTATAAAATTGGAGCTATTACACTATGCTTTAAAGTATCATCCTATTGTTATTAGTTTGTTTTGATGGTAATTAATGGGGATTTATTCTATTCATCTACATTTCTATATCATTTTGTTGGTGGATATTAATTTCAACATGATTTTCTTAGGGGAATGGCTATGGATTCCAACTTATCAGAGCAGAATTTGATGACGATGATGGGGAGTTTTCCCGGATTTCATATAAGATTTCTTGGAAGGTTGAGTACATGTCTTTGGATGCTATTTTGGTATGAAAATGATTCCTGATGAGTTTTTATAAATTATTCCACTTTGGATAAAATAAATAATTATTTATTTATGGTGTATGACATCAGATAAGTGCTCATGTGGTAATAAAAACTTGGATGAGGCATGAAGGGGCTCGAATTTGGATCACTAAAGCTTAGTGGAGATATAAACATCATTTTGGAGGTACATTATACCTTTAGTACAAATCCATACACGATTTTATTCATGATTTCCTTATGAATGCATGTTTCATATACTAGTGGATGAAAGAAAAAAAGATTAGATAGACTGAGAATTAAATTCCATTGACTGAAAATTTTCAAGCCTAATTCAGATAGTTTAATTTTGGATGAAAGTGGTGCCCTGGAATAGGGATGAATCATGTGCAGGTAACAAATTTGAAAATTTAATGCTCCTATATCAGGTTCTCTTTATCTTTGGAATGTTTTGTTATGGTTGGTGTACTTTTCACCTGATGGTTTTATTATCGGAATGCTTTCATTATCCATTTTCCATGATAATATATGTAGATTTGAAGAGGAAGAGAGATTAAATATTTCAATTCCTATGTAGTTATAACATTATAGAAGATTTTCTACCACCATCCTCTACCCCATTTCACCACATTTAGCTTCATCATGATGATTGATTAATCCCATCACGGTCACCTGCAACCGACCGTTGATTCTTCTAGAGAGGGGATGGTTATTAGTGTGCTCTGATGGTAATTTAAGTTGGGTTATTCTATTCTTATCCATTTTTATATCATTTAATTAATGGATGCTAATTTTAGTGAGATTTTGGTAGGTAATGAGTCTGATTCCAACTTATCATAGTAGAATTTTGTGAAGATGATGGGGAGTTTTCTCAGATTTCATAGAGGGTAAATTATTCCACTTTGGATATTACTAATATTTTTAACTAATTAGAAAAATCTAATTCTTTATATTGATCATGGAATCATTTGATATATCATACTCTATATTCTTGAAATATTAGGATTCTTAGATATTAATGATTTTTTTCAGATTCCAGATACTACATGGAACTTTAGAACATATTCTTTTTTATGTTTTCATGCCTTCACAATTATAGTATCAAGCTATTCAAGCACATAATTTATTTTATTCCTAAATATATAGAAAACTAAACATCATTCAGTTGTACATCTACTAAAAAGGTATTGGTTCCCAATACATAGTGACCAAGATAATCATCTTTTTTCTATTATCTTGGAACATAATCCAATTGTGTTGAATTTTAGTAGAGGTAATGTTTCACATCCTAGAAAGAGGAGTTTTAAAATTGATACTTTGTGGTTAAAATATAAAAACTACAAAAATATTATCAAGGATGTGTGGATCTAAGGGTGTGAAGTCATACTTCATAAGTTGTAGGTTGGAGATATTGATTTATAGTCTTGGGGGATATAAATAATTTGAACCTTGACATTGAAATCCAATGAATTGATAGGATTATGTGGGGCTTATTGAAGTGTTTTTTCTGAGTGATTTTATTTTTTGGAGAAACATGTTTCTGCATTGATCCAAAGTAGTAATACTAAAAGCATTGATCAAGTGAGATGCTCTTACAGGAGGGGGACCAGAATAATGTATTCTTTAATCAAAAGGAATATTGTTGGAAGGGACTAGAATACTGTTTACTTTCATCAAAATTAATCTTCTAGGAGGTGAATGAATTTTATTCACAAGATATAGAGTTCTGGGTAGCAGTGGGTGGATTCTAGAAATACTATTAAATTGTTGGTCACCAGTTTTTGTGACTCTTTGTTCATATTTTAATAGTTTATCATCTCAACAGAAGTGGATGAGTGTCTCCAACTGATGGTGTCTTTGAATATGAACACTAAATTACCTAGTGATATACATGAGGTTTAGGTTTTAAATGTTCTAAGGTTTATGCACCAATATAAGGCACCAGAGGATGATGGTCTTCAATCAATGATATGATCTTTATATCATCTTTCTGTGTATACTCTCCATCAGTTTGTTTCACTTAGACAGTTGATGACAATATTTATGAATATTGTGTTCTCCCATCAAAAGGAATCTTTCTAGAAGTGGACTAGAATACTGTTTTATTTCATCAAAATTCATCTTCTATGAGGTGAATGAATTTTATTCACAATATATAGAGTTCAGATTAACAGTGGGTGGATTCTAAAAATGCTATTAAATGGTTGATCACAGGTTTTTTGACTCATTGTTCAAATTTGGACAGTTTATCATCTTGACAGAAGTCAATGAGGGTCTGCAACTGATGGTGTCTTTGAAGATGAACAATAAATTACTTAGTGCATGTCTAGAGATCCAATTATATTATATAACTTAGTGTCATAGGAATTAATGTACATTCATTATTCAATACCTTCAATGAAATTACTCTAATGATGGTCTGTGAACTAGATATTTTGATTACAGTCTCTGAACATTGACATGTGGAGAGAAATAAAACTAGATAATATGATTTGAAAATAAGTGACATGACTGCTGAATAAGAAAAAAAACGAGCCACTACCACCGCTACCTTCTTCCATCATCACCAACAACACCCACATCCAATGGTAGTAGCATCACCAAATCCACCATCATCCTTTTTTTCAATCTAATTCTCCAAATCCCAAACAAAAGCACCTACTTTTACAGCTACCTTTAAATATAAATGGGAATCATGTAAATATGAACCCCACTTACCATAACCAACCGCATGAAGTTAGAAGCCACACCCTCACCAAGAATAACTATTTCATCTATCTGATCTGATCCCAAAATCTGAAAATCAATCTTGAATCAGACCAATTGTCACCATGAGCTAGTAATGAAGCCTGAATCCACTACTCCATCGTCGTTATCCATCGCTAAAACTAATCTACTGCGTCACAACTATAGAATAATCTGGATAGAAGATATATTGAATAAATCAGATGCCCCCACCATAGAAGACACTACAACTTACCTGAACTGGAGCAGTGTCGCTGATCTGAGGCCTCAATTCAGGTTTAAGACCCACCACACCTCGACAACAAAGTGGAAGGTAAAGATGCCAGAGCTAGCCGCTGCTATGGATTCTCACTACCATTATTGAATAGGGTTCTTCCCTAATCTGGGAGGATCTTATCCTCTTCCCTAATCTGAGAGGAGTCGTGCCTCCCTAACAAGAAAATCCATAAGAAGAAAACCAACATCGAGTCGTATGTTAGTAATTTTCTTCTACTTTTCTATCTGTTTCATTTTATCTATCCTATATTTCTTATCCATCATTTATTGTGTGTTTCACATTGTCTTTAATGGAAATATTTCAAATCACATCTCTCAACATAGGTGGCCTCTCTTTCCTTTATTTCTCTCCTCTAGGCATCATTAGAACATTTTTAGATTTAGCAAATACTCCATTTATTTTTATATCAGTGTTATTTTTTGAATTCTCAGCTAGGAATTTTGTATCCTCTATCAGAATTTGTTTGGATTTAATAATATATAAATGATTGTGATGATTAATCATTAATAATTTATTTAGGACATTTCTGGTATGAACTTTTTGCTTATTTGAACACTTTTTCCAGCTCTGCTTATGTTTTAAGAGGTGAAAACAATGCATTGTGGTTCCATTGTTTTTGCATTCTGGTTTGCTGGAGAAAGGTGAAACCAAGGTGGGAAAATGTTGTTTTTGGGAAAACCATATATACCCATGGTTCTTTAAACCATGGGTATATATACTATTTTGAATCTATCTATACCCACGGTTTGTTGAACTGTGGGTAAGTGTGTTGTGAAGAAAACAATCCATACCCATGGTTAAGTAAACTGTGGGTATATAATTTGTGTTGTGAAAATGTATACCCACGGTTCTATAAACCGTGGGTATAGATGTATACCCATGGTTTACAGAACTACGAGTAATATGAAACTTCAGTGGGATACACCCACGGTTTATACAAAAACATGGGTATAGGGAAATCTCGACGCTTAGGGATCCCACGGTTCATGAAACCATGGGAATAGGTTGTACCCACAGTTTCATGGACTATACCCAAGGTTTCAAACCTTAGGTATAGGTAAATTTTCCAATAGTTCTATGCTACCATCGATGGAGTTTACAACACTTTTGGATTTAAGGAATATATCCAATAACATTTATCTTACATAAATAATATGGAAGAATTAATGTTTCCAATATGGTTTTTATGGTAATTCAAGTTATTACCATGTTTCAAGAGGATACATGATGAAGTTATTCACATGTTTGGAATGTGAATTTTAGAGCTTCTTCTTATTGATTAAGGTTTAATGATATGTTCACCATGGAAATTTAGATACCCTCATTATAATGCGTTGAATCATTATATTTTAAAATTTTAAGCATTTATCAAATGGTTTAATTTGATCATTATATGGGGTTTTAGATTTTAATGTCACTACATGATGGTTCGATTATTCTTCTATGACCATGTTGTCCAATTAGAATGCCTTTTTTTGTTGTAACAGATTCATTTCCCTTTCCTCTTATTAATAGGATATTTTAACCATATTCTTAATGTGGGTTTCCCATAAGGTAATTTTCATGTATCAACAATTCACTTTCTAAGTTCAATTTTAAATTTCGAGGATGAAATTTTGGTAAGAAGAGGATAATGTAACACCCCAAGAATTTAAAAATAGATTTAATATAGAATGCATGAAACACTAAGTCTCTACAAAACACCACTTTGTTATAACCTAGCCAAGTAAACATAATTTTTCCACATCTCTGATTTGAATTTCGAAAAAATGAAATATGCGGTTGTGTTTAGTAATATATTTAGAGTCTCAAAATGCAAACTTAATTTTGTGGTGAATAGTAACACACCCTTATAAATAGTAACATACCCTTATGAATAGTAATGAATAGTAAATCAACTAAAATAATAGAAACTTCACCCATGAATGTAAAAAAGAACAATTTAGACACCTTAAAAGTGAAAAAATGATCATAGTATAAGTATTGGCATTTTTGTATGTCATAAATATTTTAATTAAAATTTTATAATTAATTTAACATTTTAAATGGAAATTTATTTTCATAAAATTTAATCATAAATTGTTAATTTATTTTCTTATGGTTATAAGATAATTTTATGGGACCTTGATTAATTTCTCGATGTGTTATAACACAAGTTATAGTTTTAAAGTTGTTTTTTTGGAATAAATTATGATTTTATTTAAAAATTAAATTAAAAATATTTAGAAAATTAATTTCGAAAAATGGATTTCATTTTTGAATTCTACATGTTAAAAAAGGGTTAGGGTGAATATTTTGTATTTTTTTGAAACACTCGAATTTTTTATGAATAGTGAAATACGATAAAATACCGTATATACAAATTATCAGCTAAATACACTATTTATGACATCATGAGTGATGTAAGGAAACTTGGTTAGAACTAACATACACTAATAACTATTAGGGGTCACATGAAACAATACTATTTTTTGTCTTTATAGAAATAACAAAATAATGAATAAAATATTCAAAATTCACTCCTCTCCTCCACTATAAAAAACCCCCTCAATCCATCTTTTCCTCACTCCTATAAGTCTTGAAGCTCTTCAAATTTCTGCCCAAATACCCTCCCCTAGTCACTCCCCAAATCCAATAATATCTTGGTCATTATAAAATACTGAAACCCCTTCCCTTAATGAGATTCTCAAGGAGGTGGATTCAAGACATAAATTCCTCTTTTCACTTCTTTTATTTCAAGTTCTCTATTATGTGGTATGTATTTCAAGTTTTCATACCATGTTCTTATTTACATTTTATTTTGGTCTACTAATTTTTTATGAGTCTTCTATGAATGGGTGACCCATTTACCCTCTCTTTTTAATGTTTTCTAAAACCATGTTGTATAGTCGTTATGCTGCAGAATTTTTGTCTCAAAGTCTCTCTCTTTTTCAAGCACTCTTATTATGTTATTATCTTTTAATTTCAATTGTCTTATGTTGGGATATGTAATTTCATATCCCCCTTACTATTTTTGTTATTTAATAAGGATGAGATATTCTTTTTCTCTCATCAATATATTTTATGAATTTTTAAGTGACACTGTTAGGATGCCAGATTTTTCGTAAGGGATTTCTCATGTTTTCTTTTATTTTGAGTTTCTTTCTTTTTCATTTGTATCCTCATTTCTTCCAAATTTTGTGATGACTGTAGTATCTTGAATGTGATAGAGATTTTTCATTATAAATGAATAATTTTTCATCATCTCTCCTTTCCCATTCTTTTATACTAAAGATGAAAACACCACCCAATATATGCTAATCTACCACATTCAAGGACGATGGGTTTTCAATTTCTATTATTGTCTACAATTCTGGTCATGAAACCATTATTATGGTTTAACTAGACTAAAATATATTTATTATGACTCATATATTGTTCGTAAATCTTTTTGTACATATGGTTTTTATTTATAAATCAAATTGAGTTCGTTGTGTTCAAAAACCACAAATTAACCCAAATAGTTTTCATTAAATGATTTAAATAGTGATTCATCTTCACTCCAAGTAACCAAATGAAATATACAACCATGTAACCTTATGTATGTTCACTAATAACATATAACTTCAATTATGTACAAAAATCTTCATTTTAAATGATTCTCCATTCATGTATATAAGTATACCGATCATGAAACAAACAAACCCAAACAATGAAATTTAACCTCTTAACCCATCAAAAATTCCATGAATGAACTTAATAAGGTTATAATAAATCAATTAAATGTATAAGAGGTTATTTAAATCTTAATTAATGAGTTTAATTTGGTTACCTGGGACTCTAATACCAAGTGAAGAACACCATCGGACTTAAGGCAAGGGTTTCTTCACCTCACTTCCATTTTTGTGAGATATTCCGTATTAACAACTATTACTTGTGTATGGTGTATGTATACTTCCCCTTTATTTTCATATAATGATTCCATTTATTTTCATGATATTCAATGTTTCGTTTAATTATTATTAATTTTGGGTCATATGATTCAATTGATTACAAAGTTACAAGTATTTTCTACCTGAACCTCTATTTTCATACGGGTTACTCTTATTCTCTACTCACCTCAACGATATTATTTTCTTTTGTAATCCTCATAAATTTTATGTTAATTTTATATATATGTGTACCAATAAGAATATTACTTTCATTTATTGGGAGTTATATGTTTTAAAAGGATCTTTAAAAAAAATTCCTGAAATATAAGCTCAATTCAAGGAACTTCTCAGATTCTTACCTATATTGAAGTTCACCCTATAATCTATTTTAATTCATATTTGTCTTTATAAAGTCACAAATTTTACTATGAAAAATATATTTTGGTTCATTTATGGTTTTATGAAACCAAACATTCCTTTTCTCTTTAAAATATCTTTATTTAATTTCTTAAATTGCACTAAAATGTTTTAATTATAAAGCTTCTTTAAAAACACTTTTTACACAATTTTACTTCAGTGGGATATCAGTTGTGCCTAAAATGTAATATAAATGTCCTTAACTTTTATTTTCTTGGATATAAATGTTTAAAACTGGGTTTCTGAAAAATACAAATGATTATCCAAGAGAACTCTGCTTTCCAAAGTAAAATGGATTTTTCTCATCTCACTTTAACTTTTATTAGATATACACCTTGTTCACTACTTATTCCTTGAATGTGGTGTATGTACTTCCCATTATAATATCATATCAAGAGTCTCCTTATTCTCATGATATTATATGGGATTATGATTTTAATATTTCAAGGTTTTATGGGACACTTTGTAATGTTTAAGGATTATTTTCTCAAGAAATTTTCAATGGTATAATTTTCATGTATCTTATCTATTTTAACATCCTTATTGAATCTTTTACTTCATTGATGTTTATCTATTATGATATAATCTACCATATTTAATTTAATATTTTATGGTTATTTTTATTTTATATGTTCTATCTTAAAACCATTCATCAATTTACTCCGAATGGTTAGTGTTTATGATAATTGTTTGGGGAAAGTTAATTACATTTCATATGTTAATTTCAATATTAATGTATATGTTATTTATGTTTATCCCTGTTCATATGAGGAATTAATTCGACTTAGTAAGTTTTGTGTGGGCCCCTCTATATCCCATCAATGTATTGGTAGGTCTCATGAGACAAACTATGGTCTTGCAAGAGGCCTTGACAAAATGATTATTTATGGTCTTGGAACGAGGCCTTGACGATATGGTTATGATGTATCGTATTATGAATTACGTCATTATGAAAATAGTGTTGATGGTTCATGTGGTTATTTGACTATTATAATACCCATGATTACGGTATTATTTATTTGGATATTATTCCTAACATAATGTGTTCATGTTTTTGTTAAAGGAATGTTTTTTTAGTTATTCGACATGCCTAATGTTTATGTTATGATATCTTCTATTGTATTGCTTACCCTTACTGAGCATTTGATATCACCCCTTCCTTATGTTTCATTTTTCTTAGGACATGAATAATTTTATTATGAATGAAATTCTAAAATAACCTAGGATTTATAGATGTTGTCAAAGGAGTTTCTATGTTGTATTTATTTTCAAGTTGTAATGTTGAACCTATGTATGTATATGGTTTTCCAAAACTACTAAACAACTCGATCCTTTGGGATTTAATTACTTGTAATAATGCAAATTTATTAAAATAATGCACCAGCTCTAGGCTTCTAGGCTTGGGGCGTTACACCAAGTATCCCCCACGTATCGTATCTAATAATGTGTTTATAAGGATATCAGAAAAATTTAAGGCTCTGACCGAATCTAAGCTTGTGGTTTGACTTGGAAAACACATCATATAATCATTTAATTTAATAATTCAAATCAATCTAAGATCTTCTTAAGAATTCCTAATTTGGAACTTAGGTATTGATTTAGGTGTGTCACGAACCCATCACCTTATAAGCTCATCATAGGTATTCCTAAAATGAATCTTGGTATTTCTCTAGGTGGGGTAAAAAGTCACCACCCACTGAGTCTGTCCTTGGTAGTCCATAAAGTGATCCCAAGTGTCACTCATGGAATACATGATAGTCTTCCCTCTAATTATTTACTTATCAGTCCATAAAGGAATTCTAACTATCACTTAGGGCATAAAAATAGTCTTCCCTCTAAGTTTTTCCTTGGCAGTCCATTTAGTATTCCAAGTATCACTCAAGTATGTATATATATAGCTTAAAAATGAGTCATCCCTTGGAATTTCTTATGAGATCCCATGTGTCGCCTAAGGTTCATAATAAAAATTTCATTTAATCAATTGAGAATAGTTCATATATGGTTATCTTAAATTGGATCTCACCTCTCACTCTCAGCATGTAAATAAACCATGTGGACCTGAACAGTGTATCAGACTACCCCGTATGGTTAATCTAAACTGTGCAACTTTGGTGGCATAGTTTCTACTAACCATGAAGTCCATATGCCTCCTCCAAAATCTCAGGCTTCTCGCTTCGAATAAGTCATGGACACCCCTATTTTCTCTATAACCCCACTAGGCACGTTCATAAGGATAAAAATGAATAAATAAATGAAAATAAAATGTTTTCATACCTCATAGAAAATTCGAGTTCTTACAATATAAGTTCTATGGGTACAGATGTATGTCTAACACCTCACCCCTCCTCTTGGCTAGAGAAGAGGTGAAGTGGTATTGTCCTTAGGTGACATCCCAAGGACACCAAAGGTAGGAAATAAATGCCCAAGTAATTAGAGGATAGTGGAGGATTATTTTCCCTAAGAACACAAAATCGGTTAAAATACATATAACATCCTAAAATAAATTAAATGATGCATCAGAAAAAAAACACATACTCAATACAATATCAATATAGAACAACATCATAGTACAATAGAAAAAAATTTCAAGGATAATACTCCAACTATAATGACATCAGCACCAAGGAGGCACCATCCCAAACCAAGATGCAGACCCTCCCAAGCTCTAAATTTAGTAACCAAACCATGATGTCAAAAATAACCACTAGAGAAGTATGGAACATGACCCTTCCATGTATCTTGATAGACAACATATACAAACACACAAATGTTCCCAAGTAGGGGATGAGTATAAAACTTATTAGGATTTCCCTAAAGACTTCCCACACACACCACTATACAAGAATAGGTTAGCAAATTTTCATAAAATAGTATAAAATAAGACAATAAAACTGGAAAAAAAATAAATAGTTTTAATAAGATAAAACATCAAGATAATGATTTTAAATCTATTTAATTTCCATTGTAATAATCAACTCATTTCACACCCACTCACACACATAATCCATGAAACCATGGATCTCCCTATACTCAAAATTTTTGGTTATCCTATCACCAATCTTTCACTTGGTGACAAACATGATAGTGGTACTTTTGACCATGATTCATCCCAAATTATCATTTTTCTTTCATGGTGGTAATTCCAACCATTACCCATCCCAAATTATTATTATTTAACGGTGGTACTTCCAACCATTACCCTTCTTAAATGAACATGAACATATACCACACCTTTATTCCAAAATTACCAAGGAAAAATTAATTTAACAAAAACCCATCTATTAGAACCCACCCTTTTGAAACCACATCAACAGGGTTTTCCAATTAATTCTGTCAAATATTTCCAACACAACATCAATATGATTTATAAAATATCAACCCAATAATATATATAATGGTAGAGTGGTATATAATTTAACTACCTCAATAAGATTAGTGAAAATTATCCATGATGATTTCACATATTAAATATTTTGTCTCTTATTCCTTTACCAAAATCCAAGAATATATTTTCAAAAAAAACATGGACCCATAGATCCGGGTATAAAATCACTAATATATGGTTCCAATCAATCCAAAACATATATATCCAACATGAGAAGGAATAATATAACCCTACCTTTGATTCTATAAATAAATTCTCAAAGATTCAATGTCATCGAAGTAAAGATTTAAAAATCACCATAATTCACCTATAGAAACCCTAGGAGTTGAGAGGGATAAGAATATACATTTGAGTGCAAAAATACATGTTGCACATATCTAAAATTTTTGGGCATGGGTATTTACACAATGTGTAACTCATATACACTTCATGTATTTTATTAAGGCCACATACACCAAAAAACATGTCACCTTGATTTTTATTTTCCAGAAAAACCAATTACGTTATGTGTAACTTTTACACACCATTTATTTTTTATGTGGAGTTTTTCAGTGAAAAACCCCATTGTTCACACTTCCAAAAACATTAAACCATGACCCTATGAAAAATAAAATGCATTAAACAATAGCATAACTCAAATTGAGGGTGAAACATTCTTCCCACATTTGGGATTTCTATCCTTGGGAAGCTAGAATAACTGAGGAAGTTTCTCCTGCATAAAAGTTTTCATATATCATGATTTCTATTGAACCTGACCATGCTTCAATAGCACTAGTACCAAGGACAAATATCACACTCTAAGGGTCTTTTCCTACCAATCCAGAACTTATACCGGTTCATGGATAAAAGTCATATCTTGATCAAGAGTAACATAATCCAAGATAATCTCATGTTGAGGATCTGGGTGATAATTCTTCAATCAAGAAACATGTAATACGTTATTAATAGCAATGAATCTTGGTAGTAATGCTAACTAATATGAAACAATGCAAATTCATTCTATAACCTTGAATGTTCCCACGTATCATGGTTATAACTTCCCATGTTTCCCCAAGAATCAATGAACAAGTCTCAAAGAAACATTCAAGAAAACATGGTCACTAACATCAAAAGATAAAGTTTTGTGACGATTATCTGCATATGACTTATGTCTACTTTTTTCCATTTTTATTCATTTCGAAATCATCTAGATTTTATTTCTAGTATCATTTATAATACTTGGTCTAATCCTGGATGATTCTTCTATTTTCACCCAACATAAAGAAGAATGAAAATGCAGGCAATACAATGCCTCAAATGGTGGCATCTAATTTTTTTTCAAATAACTGTTTTTATAATAAAATTTAACTAAAGGCATATGATCCTCCCATGAACCACCAAAGTCCATAACACCTACTTTAAGAAATATTTCAATGTATGAATAGTGTGTTATAACTATCAATATGTTTTTGGATGATATGTTTTTCTCAAAGTCATTTGGCATCCAAGAGCTTGTTATAATGATTTAAAAAATCAAGAAGGGAATAAGGGTTCTCTCTCAGATACAATTGACACTAAAACTCCATGAAACCGAATCACTTCTCGGATATATAACTTGGTGATTCCTTTACTTTTTTGGGTTATCTGATAGTTATAAAGTGTTCTGACTTAGTAAGTCGATCCACTAATACCCCATATAGAATCATTATTTCATAATGTTCTTGGTAGTTGTGTGAAAAAATCCATCATAATCTACTCCCACTTCCATAGAGGTATAGGCACAGACTATATCATACCAGCTATCCTTTGATTATCTTCCTTTACATGTTGGAAAGTTGGAAATTTCATCACATACTATATGATCCCATGTTTCATTACTACTCACTAGAAAAGCACTTTCATTACTTTGTACATTTTCTGAACACCTGGATGAACAACCCATTTCAAATGGTGATATGATGAAAGGAGATTTTCCTTGAAAGATTGAGGAATTGTAATCCATTTATGAAATGTAACAAGGATTTATCATCCAATTTCCAATTATCCAGAGTATCCCCATCATTTAAGTTTTACCATATGGTGATGTAGAAAAAATCTGATATTTGATATTCTTTTACAACATTTACCAAGTCTGGAATGATACTTAATAGAAAGAAAATATTGTATTAACCCTTTGAATCATAATCTAAATGCACATCAGCAATCATTATCATAAACTACCATTGTTCATGAACTTCTTAGACCACTTATCTATATAATTTATGTCTTAACTCATCAGCCACAAAATCCTCTTTATTGGGTGTTCATATTTATTGGGTGTTCATATTAAGTTGAAATCAAACATCTAGAGATACTCCATCCATCTTTATTGCCTTAATTTCAATTATCACTAAGAAAACATGTATTTGAAACTATTATGATCAGTTAAAACTATGAAATTTTCCCCAAAGAGATAATTCCTCCATGTTTTTAAGTCATGGAAAACTAAATCTAATTCTAGGTCATGCGTAGTATAATTATTCTCATGAAATAATAACTGCCTCAAATTATAGTCCACAATATGGTCTCCCTGCATTATAACATAACCAAAATTAGATCTAGATGCATCACAATAAACCACATATTTGTTACCTAGTTCTAGAAATATTAGGATGGGTGTTGAGTTTAGATGAGTCTTAAGTAACAAAAATCATTTCTGGTATTCATAATTCCATATAAATGGAACTCCTTTCCTTCTCATAATAGTCATTGGATAAGAAAGCCTAGAAAAATCCCAAACAAAGCGGTGATGGTAACCTATTAATCCCAGGAAACTATATACCTCAGAAACATTCTTTGGTTTCTTTCAAGATACTATTACTTTTATCTTTCTAGGATCAATATACATATTTGCTTTAGAAATGACATTCCCAAGGAAATTAACTTCTTGTATCTAGAAGTCTCACTTAGAAAACTTATCATACAAATTATTTCCTCACAACATACTTAGTACAATTCACAAGTATTTTTCATAGTCATTACTACTTCCTAAATAAACTAAAATGTCATGAAAAAAAATCACTACAAAATAATTGAGGTACCTATGAAAGATATGGTTCATAAAATCCATAAAAATTACTATTGTGTTTGTTGGACCAAAAGGCATGACAACATATTCATAATGGAAATAGAAACTCTGAAATGATGTTTTCAAGATATCCACTCTTCTAAATATAATTTGATGATATACTGACCATCGATCAATTTTACGGAACCATTTGGATCACTTCAATTGGTCAAATATGTCATCAATCTGAGGAAGAGGATATTGATTTTTAATTGTGGATTGATTCAATTTATCATAACCAACACATAACTGGAGTGTACCATCTGACTTCATTCAAAAAAAAAATAGGTGTATTTTATGGCGATGTATTATGTTTGATAAATCCTTTACTTTCCAAATCTTCAAGATGAGCCTTTAGCTCCCACAACACTGTCAGATCCATTCTATAAGATGTTAAATATATAGGGCTTATTCTTGGGATTAAATCAATGGTAAATTTGATTTCCCACTCAAGTGGTAACCTAAATAAATCATTTGGATAAACATATGGGTATTGATCCACTATGATAGGAAGAATGTCATTTCCTATTTCATCAAAAACTTCCAAGGTCATTGCCACTAACTGACATGATAATTCTCTATCTATTGTTACTATAGTTCCTTCTCTACTTAAATTTATATCCCAATATACCTTGAAAACATAAAGAGATCCATTTATGTATGTAAACATCACATGTCGAGCATAGAATTATATATAGTCTTTAAACCCTACCAGTCGGTCCATACCAAAGATCAAATAAAATATTTCCATCTCTAATAATATAAACTCCAAGAGAAACTACACTATGTCAATGGTAATAGAACATTTTGGGTATTTAAATCCTCTACACTCCTACTGTCCAAGGGGTGTCTTGATATTCATGACATGAGGCATCATTTCCATGTGCAATTTTCATTATTTAACAATAGAATAAGAAATTAAATAATTTGATGTGCCAGTATCAAACAAGGCCTTCATAAGAGTAGAGTTTAGAATAATGGAACCTCACATCATAGAGGGAACTATTTTCTCAGTCATAATATCCTACACTGCTCCATAAATCTATCACTCAGTTGTCACAAGATAGCTCTTGCTTCTCTATTGAGGTGTCGACTGAATGACCAAATTATTCCTGGAAATGTATTGTTTTATCTATGTATATGAATGTGAACTAGTCTAATGATACTATTCTATATGAGAATACAAAGGAAAAGTCTATTCCAAGACTACTCAACCCACTTATCTTATAAGTTTATGACAAAACTTCTTGATATGACCTTTCTTGCTGTAGTGGTGGAAATTTATTGATGGTGTATTAAATTCATTCTTCTTGTACACTAACGAACCGCACTGAAAATAACCTAGTTTGATATTGGATCTTGTAGTAAAATTAACTGATTCTATAGTCTGATTGTGGATTTCACTACCACTATGATAATAGACATCACTTTTTCTCTTATTTACAACACTAGAGTTGACACCTATACCCATGGGTACAAATATATTACCTCCCATAGAATTCCCAAAAAGATCCCTTTCATCCATTATTGCCCTATTAACCAAATCTATATAATACTTAATATAGAGAACAACTATTTTGGATTGAATCTTTGGTTATAATCTTGAAAAAAATATGGCTTCCATAAAGGACGCACTAACGGCTACCTATGAATCAAAACAAACCAAGTTCAAAAACTTTTCTTTATAATCCATCAAAGAGAGGTTTTCCTACTTTAAGCTAACGAGATCTATGGTCATTTCTATTTTTAAAGTGTGGGGATAGAATTTTTTATTAAAAATTTACTCAAATTCCTCTCACATAATTTCTTGATCTGATTTATCTTGAACGGGTAAATCCCACCATTGGCATGCAAGATCTACCAATATATAGGTTTCCAACTTAATATTTAGATCTTCAGTTGTACCAAAAAATTGAAAATCCTGTTTATTTGGTTTATCCACACTTCTAATTTTTCAAGTTTGGAATCCCCTCAAAACACCATGGGATTCTTATTTTAAAACTCCACTGAATGATCTATTTTCCGCGGTTCATAATTTTTATTTCATCTATCAACAGTTTTAAACACTTACATAGTGCTCTGTAAGAGTTTAAATTTCACCTTTGGTTTGGGTGAAACCATATTTTTAGTAGCTTCTTCCTACTGGTTTCTATATAGTCTTCCTAATGTAATTTTCTATAAGTATAACTATACACCATTTAAACTATTTCTCTCTAGGAACTGAAGGCTTGACTAAATTCAAAAATATAATAAAAAATTATCACTACCAGAAGCAATACCAGTGAAATAATCATTTCAAAGATAAACCATTTTATTTATATTTCAAAAATAATTTGAACAGCATATAAACAATGTAGTCCTAATGGGAAGTAATATCATAATGCATGGTATGAAACACTCATCATTTAAACCCATAGTGATGTGATAAAAACACTCCTAGTAGTGTGTTATAACACTTTTATACCCAAACCACCCCGGTAACTTAAAGTTTAGTATAAAAAGGTTAGATGTATATATTTATACTATACATTTCAAGTTCTAACAGTAATATCTCCTTGCTACCAACCTAAATTTAGGACTAAAAAAAAGATGTACTATATAAAACTCAAGGACCTAACAAACTGATACTATTTGTAACACCCTGCCTGTCCTCATTGGCTTGAGAAGAGGAAAA
Source organism: Viscum album (assembly GCA_963277665.1). NCBI lineage: Eukaryota > Viridiplantae > Streptophyta > Magnoliopsida > Santalales > Viscaceae > Viscum > Viscum album. The sequence goes on from OY728138.1 coordinate 902,493,363, forward strand.
GTGGTACTGACCTTAGGTGACATCCACAGGACACCAAAATCTAGAAATAAATTTCAAGGGAATTAGAGGAAAATGGGGGATGTGTAACGTCTCTTACCCAAATAGCCACCTAAACAGTGCTAAATGGGTCAGGTGTTACTACCTTAGGTGAACCTCCCCGAATGCCAAAGGATTCCAACTATAAGCAAGGGTCTGAATAGGTATAGTGGTGAGGATATACCCTCTTGGATGAAAATAATGGTACTAGTATGAGTAATAATATATAACTTATAGTGGAAATAAATGACTCAGAAGACTCGAACCAGACCCACAGAGCAGAAGCACAATCAATAGTAGATAAACAATATAAGAAAAATAGAAACAATAGCAGTGGAAAGTAAACAGGAAGTATGCTATCAAACAATTGTAACAACTACTAAACAACAAGCATCCATCCATAATAGGTCATTCATGTCCATATATATAAATGGTACCAATGGATAACCAACAGTTTCTACATATTTAATTAAGCATGCTGATACAAAAAAATGGAAACTAAACAAGTAAAATCCATTTAGGAATAACCTCAAGGTCTATACCATCTCTAGGTAATATCTAATACAATCTAGATCCTAAAGCTGGTCTCTTTCCTACACATTAATTCTTAAAGTCTACACACATCCCAAAGGGCCCATATAGGGTGTGAGACAAATCTTAGTAGGATACCACCCAATGGTGTGTACCTAGTATAAGTGTTTAAGTCGGCATGCATATATAAGGAAAGTAATAAACAGTATGATGTGAAATTAAACATAAACTCCATGGGTTCTCAGCATCCACCATGGAGTGTCACATGATTCATCCAATTCTGGAATCTTTTTCATGTAACCTGGCACCATGTGCCTCCTAACACCTCATGTCTCAAGTACTGACGTCCCAAAGTCATGCCAAAACAATAGTAACCTTGCTCGAAATCCCAAGCCTGCCCATGGAACAACAACTGGAGGAGCAATGATTCCTATCCTCAAATAGGAACTAGAGGGATAGCGATGTCTACCCTCAAATCAATAACCAGAGGGACAGTGATGTCTGCCCTAAAATCAGTAATCGAAGGGATAGTGATGTCTTCCCTCAAATCACAGTGATCCCCTACCCTCAACCTGATAGCCTCAACGCTATCCTCTGAAGGCTCCTCACCTTCCATGTGGCTTCCTATGGAAAGCACCCCCAAACCAATTATACATAACCACATCTATTAAGGGCCTTTACCCAATGAGTGGTCAAAACCACCTCATCATAGAGTCTACCTGTGTACACACTACTCAAAGTTCCGACTGAGCCATAATCACCAAAATAAGTTTTCAAGCCACAACATCTCTGACACCTTGTGTCCCTACGACCATGTCACTCATGTCTAATGGCCTCTCCATCCAAGTAACTCAAACCATTCCCAACCTGAAAGTCACACTACCTTAAGCCGACGTCCATGACGCCCAATCCCATGGTCAGAACCACCCAATGTAACTTAGGCCAAGCCCAACCTGTGATCAGCATCACTCAATAGTACCTAGGCCATGCCCAACACAACCCGAAGGTTCTATCATATGAAATATCACACATCACATATATATAATCAAAATAAATACTTAAAATAGGAAAAACAAACTAAATAGTTGAATCACACTAGCCATGTTCTCCCTTAATTGTGCTTAACAATTCAAACTCATTAGTTTAATTCACACCAATTCAATTATAACCATTTTTGGAACCCCTAGCCAAAATGCCCCAAATGAGTGGCGACCTCTAACCTATCCTCTCTCAAGTATAATAGGATAATAGAATACCCAACGGCATCCCACAATGAAATCAGTCATTTCAATATAATTAAACAAGGGTCTCACTCAATACCCGACGTCATGCTAAAAATATACAACCCCTCATATGACCATGAAAACACAAAAGAAGGTATGAACCACCTACCTGAGACTCGTAGATGCAGTCACGTCTAATATCAAGCTCAAATTCGATGTCGATATTTGTAGATCTATGTTTCCATCAAATCTCAGCAATTCTACTTTGATGTAATCTGTGGTGTGGGGAGAAAAGAAACTAGGATGAAAGAGGTTGTGAGGGTTTATCCTTCCTGACGTGATCCTGTAGCCACCGACGGATTGAAGAATTGATTTCGGATGATGATTCTTGGGTAAGGTATGTTCTTCGGGATTTTGGAATGGAGTTGTTCCGAAATTGGGGATGAAGAAGACGTTTTCTGAAATTAGACATGACGCCCTCCCGTATAATCGAATAAAAATAAAATTACACAATGTGTATGAAGGACTACACACCATGTAGTATCTTTTTCTATACTTTGACTTAAGTGGAGGTAGCCACACGGCTTGGATGCGCCACACAGGTCAACACACGGCTATGATTCAGTCGGTATGCAGAAGGAAGATACACGGCGTCTCAAATAACACTACATGCTGTGTTGTAAGAAATTACATAGTCACCACATAGAATGTACTTGGTCAGCACATTTATAGTACATACCTAACCCACACACAGCATGTACTTTGGATTACATGGTGTGTAATATAGAAATTTACAAAACTTCCCATATTTTCTTAGTTTTCTTAGAAATAAGTCAAAAATTCAAACGAGGTCAGCATTTTGACCTATTATAAAAACCCAAGTTCTTAAAATCTCCCCACCATAACATAGATTATCCTCAAACTATCAAACAAAACCCAGAGATGTACCTAACATACTGATTTTCCCCAAGGTGATCCCCTCCTTGGTAATTTTCTAACATAGACTCAAACCATCCAAAACTTAAATCAAGAAAAGGTCTAATGACCTATTTCTTAGACCCATGGTCCTCCTGTGATGCATTGTCACCCATGCACCTCATCAGTGCTCCCATCTAGTTTCTGACACCCAATCGTATCCCACACATCATCGGTGTCTGCCTCCACGAGGTCCTACATCCCATGGACACTCAAAGCTAAACCCAGTTTTATGCACCTCAAGTAACTTGCATCTTCAATGCCCCGATTCCTACAGCACCTAAAGTAACCTGCATCCTCAATGCTCTAGATGCTACACATATCACGTATATACAAATATATCACACATCTGAAAAGGTTCCAATCTCACTGACTGGTATCAAGTCAGTCCACATATATCATGTGCACCTCGTGCACTCAAAAAGGACATGCCTCAAGAGGCCATGACAAAAAGAAAAACTTGAAAAATCACATCCACGCCTATAGAATACCTATGACTGTAATCGGCTCACAAGACTACTCAGCCTCTAGTAGCTCCATAGCATGCACCTATCCTGAAGTACGATTTCTTGATGTCTGACCTCCTTACGGTGCTGCTCCAGTCACCGGCCACTAACCCCTTAGATGGGTCCCTCTGTCTCTGCCAAGTCCTTCACGTATAGTTGAGGCTCAGCTGCCCTCACTTGGTACCGATCCTGAATCAACCTTGGACGCCACTATCTATCCCGGTCCCTGTCTGCCAACTGTCTGAGAAGGCTTCCTACAGAACCTCTCAAGATGCCTGACTTGTCCACATGCCCCGCACTCCTTTGGAGGCCTATCGCACTGAGTCCATACATTCCCTATCTATCCACACTGAAATAAAACCATTTGCGTACTGCTATGAGGTGGTCTAGCTAAGTATTTGTCTTGACTTCCCTGTTGTAACTCATCCTAAACTCATTTCCTTCTATCTGAACCATCACCTAAAGTCACCGTCCAGCCTAAGTGAGACCTCTCTTTCTCATTGCCCTCCGCTATGAGTGTCTGATTCACCACCTCTGAGAATGAACCCAGCCTAAATATATTTACCTAGATCCATATGGTGTGTCGTAATCCATCCTCAAAACACCTCACCCTTGCTGATTCATCACTTACCATACCAGGTGCAAAGTGAGACAACTTAGTGAAAGTTGCTGCATAGTCCATGACGGACATGTCTCCCTGCTAAAGGCTCAAGAACTACTGATGTTTTCAACAAGCCTAAACCTACACATCCCACCAGCGCTTTTCCGGTCCTCTCAGCATGTACGTCGCCAGCTTGACCGTCCACCCAGGAGGAATCTCAAGCTAATAGAAGATCATATGAATGCTCTCTATCTAGTTCTCAGCTGGATACGAACCAACCTCACCCTGAAAAAGTGGAGGGTGATGTGACTAGAACTCCCTCATCAAATATTCCATAGAGGGCTCTGTACCCTACGTGCCTCTGTCAATCCTCTACAAGACACGTACCAGACTAGACCAGAGCTGCTCGTCAAGCCATGGCTCGAATGATGCCAAACCTGGATACTACCCTACATGCATTGGATCCTAAACCTGATCATGTCCCTGAGCCTATACATGCAACTCATGCTCTGCTTTCACTGGATCCTGAACATGATCCTGCTCCTATGGCACTGTACCATCTCCCTCCTGACGCTCCATCTGAATCATCTTGGAAGAACCCGTTGAATACCATAATGGTCAGACATATAATATATATATATATATATATATATATATATATATATATTCAATGTAGATAAGGAAAGCAGTAAAGATCCAGGATATAACAACTACCCTTACTCTCCCTTATCGCAACACATGCCAACAGCATCCCATCCTCAGGTCCTCATTACCTACCCTCAATAGAGCCAAGTATCAATAGTACCTCATTTCATGCCCCTCTCGATAACCTTCGTTTCCTCAAACTGATGACCAAGTTGCCCAATCGTGATAGTCAAACTGCCTCAAACCGACGTCTAGGATTCCTAATCCTGGTGATCAATCATAACCTCAGTCATAGTACCCGCCTACTCTTATAAGATCCGGGCCCAAATACCCTCCAACATGAAATTATAAAAATATTTAAAGCATGGCATAACACATTGCGATAAACAATAAATTATATCAAGAATTTCACCTATTCACATTTCAAAAGAATACAAAGCATGGTAGTTGACATTTTTCACATGGTATTATCACTTCAAAAATCATATGTGCAGAAATGAAATTAAAATACCCTAAAAGTGTGCCTGTCTAAATCCAAGAAAACAAGACTTTCCATACTGATCCAAGGTCCAATTCTTCCCTTCCCTCACCGGGTCAAGGGTCACATATCACAACCAATAACAACACAAATCAAGTGAGCCACCAAGGTGGAAACCACCTATAATCTGAGAAAAAACAAATAGAAATTCCCATACAAGGCAACTCAATTTGTCCCTTGTACATGGGGTTGTAGGTACCTAAGAACAAGTTAAAAATCCAGTTCCAATAATAAACTATCTTTAGTCTACCATATACAAAATAGTAAGACCAGTAGAAATAAAAAAAATAGTCTTGATCTCATTAGTATCCATTCAAAAGATTCTATTAAATCCCAGTCAAGAGAAACCTCTGATGATACCACTTTATAACATACCAGACCCAAACAGCCACCTGAACAATGATAAATGGGTCGGGTGTCACTAACTTAGGCGCACCTCCACAAATTCCAAAGGCTTTCAGCTAGCAGCGAGGGTCTGAATAGGGATAGTGGGGAGTCAATACCCTCTTGGAGGAAAATGATGGTACTGGTATGAGTAATAATATATAACTTGCAGTAGAAAAAACAACTCATCATACTCAAACCAGACCCGTATAGAATAATCATAGTCAATAGAAGATAAACAACGAAAGCAAAATAGAAACAATAGTAGCAGAAAGTAAACAGACAGAATGCCAGTAACCAATTGCAACAACTACTAAACAACAAGCATACATCCATAACTGGTCATACATGTCAATATATATATAAATAGTTCCAATGGCTAACCAACAGTTGCTACATATTGAATTAAGCATGACGATACAAAAAAATGGAAACTAAACAAGTAAACTCCAGCTAGGCATGACCTCAAGGTCCATACCATCTCCATGAAATAGCTAATAAAATCTAGATCTTGAAGTTGATCTCTTTCTTGCTCGTAAATGCATAAAGTCTACATGCATCCTGAAGGGCCCATGCAGGGTGTGAGATGAGTCTCAGTAGGATACCACCCAATGGTACGTACCTAGTATAAGTGTTTAAGTAGGCATGCATATATAAGGAAAGAAGTAAACAGTATCATGCATAATTAATCATAAACTCCACTAGTGCTTAGAATCCACCATGGAGTGTCAAATGCTTCGGCCAATGCTAGAATATTTGTCATGTAACCCGACATCATGGGACTCCTGACACCTCGTGTATAAAGTACTGCTATCCTAAAGTCCCTCCCAAACAATAGTAACCCTTCTCGAAAGCCCACGCCTGCCCATGGCCCAACAAATGGAGGAGAAGTGATGCCTGTCCTCAAATAGGAACTGTAGGGACAGTGATTTCTTCCCTCAAATCAATAACTAAAGGGATGGTGATGTCTGCCCTCAAATCAGTAACCGGAGGGACGGCGATGTCTGCCCTCAAATCACGGAGAGCCTCTTCCCCCAACCTAGTAGCCTCAATGATATCCCCTAAAGTCTCTTCACCTTTTACATTGCTTCCTATGGAAAGAACCTCAAAACCAATTGTACCTAACCACATCTATTAAGAGCCTTTACCCAATGAGTGGTCAAAACCACCTCATCACTGAGTCTACCTATGTGCACACTACTCAATGTTTCGGGTGAGCAGTAATAACCAAAATAAGTTCCCAAGCCACAACATCTCTGACACCTTGTGTCCCTGTGACCATGTCGCTCAAGTAAAATGGCCTCACCATCCCAGTAACTTGGTCTATGCCCAACCTAACAGTCACACTACCTCAAGCCGATATGCATGATGCTTAATCCTATGGTCATAACCACCCAATGTAATCCGGGCCAAGCCTAACTTGTGATCAGCATCACTCAATAGTACCCAGAATATTCCCAACACAACTTGATGGTTACAGCATATACAGTATCACACATCACATATATATAATCAAAATAAATACTTCAAATAGGAAAAACAAACTAAACAATTGAATTTCACTCGTTCTTAACAATTCAAACTCCACAGTTTAATTCACAGCAATTCAATTATAACTATTTCATCACCCCCATTTAAAATGCCCCAAATGAGTGGTGACCTCTAACCCAATCTCACTCAATCATAACAGGATAAGGGAATACCCAACAACATCCCACAATGCAATCAGTCATTTCAATATAATTAATTAAGGGTCTCGCTCAATGCCCAATGTCGCGCTTAAAATCCATAACCCCCAAATGACCATGAAAACACCAAAAAAAAAAGTTATGCACCACCTACCTAAGACTCGTAGATTCAGGCACGTCCGATATCGAGCTCCAATTCGAAGTCAAAATTCATAGATCTATGTTTTTTTCAAATCATAACAATTTAGCTCAAATGGAATATGTGGTGTGTGAGGCAAAAAAACTTGGATGAAAGAGGGTGCATGGGTTTAGCCTTCCCAACGTGATCCTACATCCATCGATGGATTGAAGAGTGGATGTCAGATGATGATTCTAGGGTAAGGTATGTTCTTCAGAATTTCAGAATGGATCTATTCTGAAATTGGGGAAGAAGAATACATTTTCTAAAATTAGACGTGATTCCCTCCCTTATAAACAAATAAAAATAAAACTACACGACATGTATAAAGGACTACACACCGTGTAGTAGCTTTGTCAGTACTCCAACTTAAGCAAAGGTAGCCACATGGATTGGACGCACCACACGGGTCAACACATAGATAAGATTCAGCCAGTACGTGGAAGAAAGATACACGGCATGTCAATTAACACTACACGCCATGTAGTAGGAAATTCTTACACGGTCACCACACGAAATGTACTTGGTCAGCACATCGATAGTACATTCCCAACCCACATATAGAGTGTACTTTGGAGTATGCGGTGTGTAATCTAGAAATTTCCATAACTTCTCAGATTTTCCCAGTTTTCTCAAAAACAAGTAAAAAATTCAAACGAGGTCCGGATTTTGACCCATTCTAAAAACCCAAGTTATTACAATCTCCTCACCTTAACATAGCTCATCCCTGAGATATCAAACAAAACCCATATATGTACCAAACATACCAATTTTCCCCAACGGTATCCCCACCTTATGAATTTCCTAACTCGATCTCAAACCATCCAAAACTCAAATCAATCAAAGGTCCAACGACCTATTTCCTAGACCCGTGGTCCTACCATGACGCATTGTCACCCATGCACCTCATTGGTTCTTTGGTTTCATTTCTGAACCCCAATCTTATCCCACACCTCATTGGTGTCCACCTCCATGAGGTCATGAATCCCATGGATGCTAAAAGCTAAACCCGGTTCCATGCACCTCAAGTAACCTGCATCCTTAATTCCTCGATTCATAAGGCACCTCAAGTAACCTGCATCCTCAATGCTCATGATTCTACACATCTCGCATATATATAAATATATCACACACCTAAAATGGTGTCAATCCCACCAACTAGTATCATTTTAGTCCACATATATCATTTTCACCTCGTGCACTCAAAACGGACATGCCTCAAGAGGCCATGCCAAAAAGAAAAACTAGAAAAATCACGGCCACATCCATGTCGTATTTCTGACTGTCATTAGCTCACCAGCCTTCTCAGACTCTAGAATCTCCATAGCATGCACCTGGTCTAAATTAAGACTGCTAGATGCCTGACCTCACTGCAGTGCTGCTCCATTCACCGTCCACTGACCCCTCAGTAGGGTCCCACTATCTCTTTCACATCCTTTGTGTGCAGATGAGGCTCAGATACCCTCACCTAGTACCGATCCTAAATCAACCTAGGACGCCACCCTCTATCCCAGTCCCTGCCTTCCAACTGTCTGAGAAGGATGCCTCCAGAACCTCTCCAGATGTCTGACCTGTCCACATGCCTGACATTCCTTTGGAGACCTATCGTATTATATCCGAACATGCCCTGGCTATCCACACAAAAATCAAACCACTGAAGGAATGATATGAGTTGTTCTAGCTGATTCCTTGGCCTAACTGCCCCGCTAGAACTCATCCCGACCTCATTTCCTGCTATCTGAACCATCACCTGAAGTCGTCGTCCAACCTATGTGAGACCTCTCTTTCTCATTACCCTCTGATATGAGTGCATGATTCACCACCTCTAAGAACAAACCCAGTCTGAATATATTTACCTAGATTCATATGGTGTGTTGTAAGTCATACTCCAATCACCTCACCCTTTCCAAGTCATTTCTAACCATACTAGGTGCAAAGCGAGACAGCTCAGTCAAATTTGATGTATAGTCCATGATGAACATGTCCTCCTGCTGAAGTCTCAAGAACTCCCGAGATCTCTCTTCCCTTAGTGTCTCTGGGTAAAAGTTCTTGAAGAACCTATAATTTAAGTCCTTCCATGCCAATTCTTCATGTATTTATGCCTGAACTTGCACATACCACTAGCGCTTTGTCGATCCTCTAAGCATGTATGTTGCCATATTAACCCTCCACCAAAGAGGCGTCTTGATCTTCTCAAAGATCATTTGCATGCTCTATATCTAGTTCTTAGATTCCTATGGACCACCCTCACCCTGAAAAAGTGGTGGGTTCTGTGATTGGAACTCCCTCGTCAGATATTCCATAGAGGGCTTTGTACCCTATGCACCTCTGTCGATCCCCTATAAGACATGTACCAGACTAGATCGGAGATGCTCATTGATCAACTACCCGAACACTATCAAACTCATTTTCTACCTTACTTGCACTAGAAAATAAACTTAATCATGTCCCTGAGCTTATACCTGCAGCTCATGCTCTTCCTGCACCGAATCCTAAACCTGATCCCGCTCCTGTGGCACAGTATCATCTCTTGCCTGACGCTCCATCTAAATAATCTTGGAAGAACCCACTGAATGCCATAATGGTCAAACATACCATATATATATACATTATATTCAACGCAGATAAGGAAAGTAGTAAAGAGCTAGGATATAACAATTACCCTTACTCTTCCTTATCGCAACCCATGCCCATGGAATCCCATGCTCATGGCCTCCTTACCCGCCCTCAAAAGAGCCAAGTATCAATAATACCTTAGGACATGACCATCCCAACAACCTTCGTTCCCTCAAATCGACAATCGAGTTTCCCAATCCCCACAGTCAAACTACCTCAAACCGATGTCCAAGACACCCAATCCTGGTGATCAATCATCACCACAGTCATAATACCAACCTTCTCTTATGATATCCAAACCCAAATACCTTGCCACATGCAATTCTAAAAATATATAAATCATGGCATAACACATTTCAATAAACAATAAATTCTATCAAGAATTTCACCTATTCACATTTCAAAAGAATAAAAATCATGACAGTTGGCATTTTTCACATGGTATTATCACTTCACAAAGAATATGTGTAGATATAAAATTGAAATAGCCTAAAAATTTTCCTATTAAAAGCCAAGTAAACAATCCTTTCCATACCAGGCCAATGTCCAATTGTTCCCTTCCCTCACCAGGTCAAGGGTCACATATCACAACTAATAACATCACAAATCAAGTGATCCACCAAGGTAGAAAACATATAAACTGTAATTTGAGGAAAAACAAATAGAAATTCCCATCCAAGGCAACTCAATATTTCCCTCGTACATGGGGCTTTAGGCACCCAAGAACAAGTTCTAAATCTAGTTCCAACAACAACCTATCTTTAGTCTACCATATCCCAAATAGTAATACCAGTATAAATAAAAAGAAGTAGTCTTGATCTCATTAGTATCAAGTCAAAATATATTAATAAATCCCAGTTAAGAACAACCTCCTCTAATACCACTTTGTAACATCCCGGACCCAAACAGAAACCCCCAAACAGTGCTAAATGGGTCAGGTGTTACTACCTTAGGCACACCTCCTATAATGCCGAAGGCTACCTGCTAGCAGCAAGGGTCTGAATAGGTATAGTGGGAAGAAGATAGCCTCTTGGAGGAAAATAACGGTACTTGTTCGAGTAATAATATATAACTTTTAGTGGAAATAAATGACTCTTTGGACTTGAACCAGACCCATAGAGTGGAAGCATAATCAATAGAAGATAAAAAATGGAAGAAAAATAGAAACAACAGCAGCAGAAAGTAAATAGAAAGCATGCCAGCAACTAATTGAAGCAATTACTAAACAACAAGCATGCATCCATGACAGGTCATACATGTCAATATATATATAAATGGTGTCAATGTATAACCAATAGTGGATACATATTAAATTAAGAATTCCAATACAAAAAAATGGAAACTAAAAAATTAAACTCCATCTAGACAGGACCTCAAGGTCCATACCATCTCCATGCAACAGCTAATATAATCCAGCTCGTGAAGCTGGTATCTTTCCTGCAAGTAAATCCATAAAGTTTACATGAATCCCTAAGGGCCCGTGCAGGGTGTGAGATGAATATCATTAGGATACCACCCAATGTTGCGTACCTAGTATAATTGCTTAAGCAGGAATGTATATATAAGGAAAGAAGTAAACAATATAATGCACAATTAAAAATAAACTCCTCTGGTGCTCAACATCCACCATGGAGTGTCACATGCTTCATCCAATGTCATAATCTCTATCATATAACCCAACAACATGTGCCTCCTGACACCTCGTGTCTCAAGTATTTATGTCTTGAAGGAACACCCAAATAATAGTAACCCTGCTCGAAATCCCATTCCTTCCCATGGCACAACAACTAGAGGAGCAGTGATGCCTATCCTCAAATAGGAACCAGAGGTACTGTGATATTTTCCATCAAATCTATAATCAGAAGGACGGTAATGTCTTCCCTCAAATCAGTAACTGAAGGGACTGTGATGTCTGCCCTCAAATCATGGAGAGCCTCTTCCCCCATCCTGATAGCCTTAACGCTATCCCCTGAAGGCTCATCACCTTCCACATGGCTTCTTATGGAAAGAAACCCCAAACCAATTGTATTTAACCACATCTATCAGGGGCCGCTACCCAATGAGTGGTCAAAACCACCTCATCACGGATTCTATCTATGTACACACTACTCAAAGTTCTGGGTGAGCAGTAATCACCAAAATAAGTTCCCAAGCCACAACATATCTGATGCATCGTGTCCCTACGACTATGTCACTCAAGTCTGATGGCCTCACGATCCTAGTAACTCGGTCCATGCCCCACGTGACAGTCACATTGCCTCAAGACAATGTCCATGATGCCCAATCTCATGGTCAGAACCACCCAATGTAATACGGGCTAAGACCAACCTGTGATCAACATCACTCAATAGTACTCAGGCCATACTAAACACAACCTGAAGTTTCCAACATATGAAATATCACACATCACATATATATAATCAAAATAAATACTTAAAATAGGAAAAGAAAACTAAACAGTTGATTTTCACTAGCCATGTTCTCCCATAATCATGCTTAAAAATTCAAACTTAGCAGTTTAATTCACAGCAATTCAATTATAACCATTTTGGAACCCCCATCCAAAATGCCCCAAATGAGCGATGGCCTCTAACCCAACCTCTCTCAAGCATAACAGGATAATGGAATACTCAACGGCATCCCATGATGCAATCATTCATTTCAATATAATTAAACAAGGGTCTCGCTCAATACCTGACATCACACTAAAAATATGTAACCCTCAAATGACCATGAAAACACAAAAGAAGGTATGGACCACCTACCTAAGACTCGTAGATGCAAGAACATCTGATATAGATCTCCAATTCAAATCTAGTCTTTATAGATCTACATTTCTGTCAAATCCCATCAATTCTACTCGGATGGAATCTATAGTGTGTGTGAGGAAAATAAACTAGTACAAAAGAGGGTGCATGGGTTTGGCCTTCCTAAAACAATCCCACAGCCACCGAAGGATTGAATAACAAACTTCAGATGATGATTCTAGGGTAAGGTGTGTTATTTGGGATTTCGGAATGGATCTATTCCAAAATTGGTGAAGAAGAAGACATTTTCTGAAATTAGACGTGACACCCTTCTGTATAAATCAATAAAATTAATGTACATGGAGTGTATGAAGGAATACATGTCATATAGTATCTTTTTCTGTACTCTGAATTAAGCACAGGTAGCCACGTGGCTTGGACGCACCATGCGGGTCAACACGAGGCTAAGATTTAGCTGGTACACAGAAGGAAGATACATAGTGCTTCAAGTAAAACTACACGCTATGTTGTAGAAAATTATTACACGATCACCACATGGCTTGTACTTGGTTATCACACTAATATTACATGCCTAACCCACATACGACATGTACTTTGGATTACATAGCGTGTAATCTGGAAATTTCCAGAACTTCCTAGATTTTCCCAGTTTTCTCAGACACAAGTCAAAAATTAAAATGAGGTCGGGATTTTGATCTATTCTAAAAACCCAGGTTCTTAAAATCTCCCCACCTTAACATAGATCATCCCCAATCTATCAAACGAAACCCATAGATGTACTGAACATACCAATTTTCCCAAAGGGACTCCCCACATTAGGAATTTCCTAACTCGATCTCAAAACATCCAAAACTCAAATCAAGAAAAGGTCCAATGACCTATTTCCTGGACCCATAGTCCTCCCATGATGTATCTTCACCCCTGCACCTCATCGGTGCTCTCGTGTCGTTTCTGACACCCAATTGTATCCCACATCTCATCGGTGTCTGCCTCCACGAGTTCATGCATCCCATGGATGCTCAAAGATAAACATGGTGCCATGCACCTCAAGTAACTTGCATCCTTGATTCCTAGATGCCTACAGTACCTTAAGTAACATGTATCCTTGATGCCCCTGATGTTATGCATCTCACATATATATAAATATATCACACACCTAAAATGGTGTCAATCCCACTGACTAGTATCAAGTCAGTCCACATATATCCTGGGCACCTCATGCACTCCAAATGGACATGCCTCAATAAGCCATTCCAAAAAGGAAAACTAGGAAAATCACATCCATGACCGCAGCATACCTCTTACCATCATCAGATCACCAGCCTGTTTAGCCTCTGGCATCTTCACAGTATTCACTTGGTCTAAAGTACAATTGTCTGATACCTGACCTCCCTATGGTGCTACTCCGGTCACCGGTCACTAACCCCTTAGTTGGGTCCCACTGTCTCTTCCACATCCTCTACGTGCAGCTGAGGCTTGGCTAACCTCACTTGGTACTGATCCTAAATCAACCCTGGACACCACCGTCTGTCCTGGTCCCTTCCTTCCAACTGTCTGAGAAGGATGCCTACAGAACCTCTCTAGATTTCTAACCTGTCCACATTCCCGACACTCCTTTGGAGGCCTATCACACTGACTCCGTACATGCCTTGGATTTCCACACTAAAATCAAACCATTGAAGGACTACTACGAGGTGTTCTAGGTGAGTCCTTGGCTTGACTGCCCTACTAGAACTCATCACAACCTCATTTTTTTCTATCTGAAATATCACATGAATCTCTCCTCTGGCCTGAGTGAGATATCTATTTCTCATTGCCCTCAGTTATGAGATCCTGATTCACTGCCTCTGAAAATGAACCCAAACTGAAGATATTTACCTAGATCTGTATGGCGTGTCGTAATCCATCCTCGAAGAGCCTCACCCTTGCTGAGTCATCGCTTACCATACCAGGTGCAAAGAGAGGCAGCTCAGTGAAATCTTTTGCATAGTCTATAACAGACATGTCTCCCTCCTGAAGGCTCAATAACTCTAAAGATCTCTTTGCCCTTAGTGTCTCTAGGTAAAAGTGCTTGAAGAACCTGTCCTCGAAGTCCTTCCATGACAATCCTTCGTGTCTATGGGCCTGAACCTACACATCCCACCAGTTCTTTTTCAGTCCTCTCAACTTGTACGTCTCTAGCTTGACCCTCTTCCCAGGAGGTGTCTCGAGCTACTCGAATATCATCTGCATGCTCTTTATACAGTTCTCAGTTGCCTGTGGAACACCCTCACCCTGAAAAATTGGTGGGTTCTATGATTGGAACTCCCTTGTCAGATATTCCATAGAGGGATTTGTTCCATGCACGCCTCTACTGATACCCAGCAAGACACATACCAGACTAGACTGGAGCTGCTCATTGAGCTACAGCCTGAACACTACCAAACCTGGCTGCTACCCTATATACACTGAATCCTGAACATGATCATGTCCCTGAGCCTGTACCTACGGCTCATGCTCTACCTGCACAGGATCCTGAGCCTGATCCTGCTCTTGTGTCACTGTACCATCTCCTGCCTAACGCTCCATCTGAATCATCTTAGAAGAACCCACAGAAGACCATAATGGTCAGATATCATATATATATATATATATAATATTCAACTAAGATAATAAAAGCAGTAAAGAGGTAGCATATAACAACTTCCCTTACTCTCCCTTATCACAACCCATGACCACAGCATCTCGGCCTCATGGCCTCCTTACCCATCCTCAACAGAGCCAAGTATCAATAGTACCTTGGGCCATGCTCATCCCGAAAACCTTTTTTGCCTCAAACCGACGATCGATTTTCCCAATATTGACAGTAAAACTACCTCAAACCAATTTCCATGATGCATAATCCTAGTGATCAATCATCACCTTTGTCATAGTACCCACCTTCTCATACAGGATCCCGACCCAAATACCCTTCCACATGTAATTATACAAATATATAAATCATGGAATAACACATTGCAATAAACAAGAAATTCTATCAAGAATTTCACCTACTCACATTTCAAAAGAATACAAAGAATTCCAGTTGACATTTTTCACATGTTGTTATCAATTCACAAAGCATACAGGCAAATATGAAATTGAAATACCCTAAAAATGTTCCTATCAAAATCCAAGCACTCAAGCCTTACCATACCGGGACAAGGTCCAATTCTTCCCTTCCCTCACCGGGTCAAGAGTCACATATCACAACCAATAACATCACAAATCAAGTGAGCCACCAAGGTGGAAACCATATAAACTATAATATGAGAAAAAACAAATAGAAATTCCCATCCAAGGCAACTCAATACATCCCTCATACATTGGGTAGAAGGCACCCAAGAACAAGTTCAAAATCCAGTTCCAACAACAAACTATCTCCAGTATACCATATCCAAAATAGTAAAACAAAAAGAAATAAAAAGAATCAGTCTTGATCTCATTAGTATCCATTAAAAAGATGCTAATAAATCCCAGTCAAGAACAGCCTCCTATGATACCACTTTGTAATGTCTCATACCCAAACATCCACCCAAACAGTGCTAAACAGATCGGGTGTTACTACCTTAGGTGCACCTCCCTGAATTCCAAAGGCTGCCGACTAGCATTGAGGGTCTTAATAGGTATAGTGGGGAGGCTATACCCTCTCAAAGGAAAATAATATTATTGGTATGAGTAATAATATATAACTTGCAGTGGAAATAAATGACTTAATAGACTCGAACCAGACCAGCAGAGCAGAAGCACGATCAATAGAAAATAAACAACAGAAGAAAAATAGAAACAGTAGAAGTGGAAAGTAAACAGATAGCATTACAGCAACCAATTACAGCAAATACTAAATAATGACCATGCATCCATAATAGGTAATACGTGTCAATATATATATAAATGGTTTCAATGGATAACCGAAAGTTTCTACATATTGAAGTAAGCATGCCAATACAAAAAAAATGGAAACTAAACAATTAAAATTCATCTAGGCATGACCTCAATGTCCATACCATCTCCATGAAACATCTAATACAATCCAACTCTTGAAGATGGTCTATTTCTTGCACATAAATCCATAAAGTCTACACGCATCCTAAAGGGCCTGTTCAGGGTGTGAAAATAATCTCAATAGGATACCACTCAATGGTGTGTACCCAGTATAAGTGTTTAAGCAGGAATGCACATATAAGGAAAACAGTAAACAGTATGATGCACAATTAAACATAAACTCCACTAATTCATAGAAACCACCATGGAGTGTCACCTGCTTCGGCCAATGTCAGAATCTCTGTCATGTAACCTAACACCATGTTCCTCCTGACACTTCGTGCATCAAGTACTAACATACTAAAGGCACACCCAAACAATAGTAACCTTGCTTGAAAGCCCATGCCTGCCCATGGCACAAAAACTGGAGGAGCTGCGATGCCTGTCCTCAAATAGGAAATGGAGGGACTCTGATGTCTTCCCTCAAATCAATAACTAGAGGGACAGTGATGTCTTCCCTCAAATCAGTAATCGGAGGTACAGAGATATCTTCCCTCAAATCATGGCGAGCCTCTTCCCCCAACCCGATAGCCTCAACACTATCCCCTGAAGGATCCTCACCTTCCATGTGGCATCCAATGGAAAGAAAACCCAAACCAATTATAATTAACCGCATATATTTGGGACCTCTACCCAATGAGTGGTCAAAACAACCTCATCACAGAGTCTACCTGTGTGCACACTACTCAAAGTTCTGGGTGAGTGGTACTCACCCAAATAAGTTACCTTGCCACAATATCTCTGACACCTCATGTCCCTGTGACCATGTCGCTCAAGTCCAATGGCCTCTCCATCCCAGTAACCTAGGTCATTCCTAACCCAACCATCACACTGCCTCAAGCCAACATCCATGATGCCCAATCCTGTGGTCAGAACCACCAAATGTAATCTGGGCCAATCCCAACCTATGATCAGCATCACTCAACAATACCCAGGCCATGCCCAACACAACCCGAAGGTTAAAACATATGCAATATCATGCATAACATATATATAATCAAAATAAATACTTCAAACAGGAAAAATAAACTACAAAAATGAATTTCACTAGCCATATTCTCCATTAATCATGCTTAACAATTCAAACTCATCAGTTTAATTCACAACAATTCAATTATAACCATTTTTTCCACCCCCAGCCAAAATTCCCCAAATGAGAAACGACCTCTAACTCAACGTCACTCAAGAATAACAGGATAAGGGAATAACAAACATCATCCAACAATGCAATCATCCATTTCAATATAATTAAACAAGGGTCTCTCTCAATACCTGACATCGTGCTAAAAATATGAAACTACCAAATAACCATGAAAATGCAAAAGAAGGTATGTACCACCTACCTGAGACTCGTAGATGCAGGCAAGTCTAATATCGATCTCCAATTCGAAGCTGATCTATGCAGATCTATGTTTCCATTTAATCCTGGTAATTCTACTCAGATGGAATCTATGGTGTGTGAGGAAAAGAAACTAGGATAAAAGAGGGTGCATGGGTTTATCCTTCTTGATGTGATCCCATAGCCACTAATGGATTTAAGAATGGATGTCGGATGATGATTCTAGGGTAAGGTACGTTCTTCGGGATTTCATAATGGAGTTGTTCTGAAATTGGGGAAGAAGGAGACGTTTTCTGAAATTAGATGTGACACCCTCCCATATAAACGAATGAAAATAAAAGTAAATGATGTGTATGAAGGACTACACACCATGTAGTAGATTTTTATATACTCCAACTTAAGTAGAGGTAGCCACATGGCTTGGATGTGCCACACGGGTCAACACATGGATAAGATTCAGCCAGTACATGGAAGGAAGATACACTGTGTGTTAAGTAACACTACACGTTGTGTAGTAGGAAATTCCTACACTGTCACCACACGGCACGTACTTGGTCAGCACACTTATAGTACATGCCTAACCCACACATGGAGTTTACTTTTGAGTACACGGCGTGTAATCTATAAATTTCCAAAACTTCCCATATTTTCCTAGTTTTCTCAGAAACAAGTCAAAAATTCAAACGAGGTTGGGATTTTGACCCGTTCTAAAAACCCAGGTTCTTACAGGATGATTTTTTATTAGAACACACAACCTATCGAGAGACATACAATATCCCATAATAAACTAAATAATGCATGAGAAAAAAATCACATAACTTAATACCTTATCAATACAGAATAACATCATAGTATAATGGAAAAAGAAAAGAAAGTGCAAGGATAAGACTCCGAGTATAAAGACATCAGCACCAAGGCAGTAATGTCCTAAACCAAGTGCAGACACTCCCAAGCTCCAACTTTATTAACCAAACCATGATGTCAAGATTCCCCACTAGAGAAATATGACATGTGACCCTTCCCTATATCTCAGTAGATGAAATCTTCATATACACAAAAGTTCCCAAAAATGGGGTGGGTATAACACTTATTAAGATTTCCCCAAATATTTCCCAACACGTGTCACTAAAATAAGAATAAAATTAGCACATTTTAATAAAACAGAAGAAAATCAAATACGAAAATTGACAAAACTATAAATAAGTTTCATATGATAAAATATGAAGATAAATATTTTAAAACCATTTAATTTTCTTTAGAATAATCAAATCATTTAACACCCACACACAAACATAATTCATGCACCCATGTACCTCCCTATACTTGTGAGTGGTAGTCATCCTATCACTAATCTGTTACTTGGTGACCAACTTGATGGTGTTACTTTCGACTATGATCCATCCCAATTTATCATTTTAATTTGATGGTGGTAATTTCAACCATTACCCATACCAAATTATTATTATTTTATGGTGGTGCTTCTGACCATTACTTGTCCCACATGAACATGAAAACACACAACACCTTTATTCTAAAATTACCATGAAAACATTGATTTAATAAAATCCCATTTTTCAAAACCCACCCTTTTGAAATCACATCAACAGGGTTTTCCAATTAATTCCATCAAATATTTCCAACCCAAAATAAATATGATTTAGAAATGATCAAGCCAAAAAGTTCTATAATGTTAAAGTGGGAGAGAATACAACTACCTCGATAAGATTAGAAAAAATTATCCAAGATGATTTTATGGATTAAACCTTTTTTCTCTCGTTCCTTTTCTAAAATCCAAGAATATCTCATCAAAAAAAAATCCAAACCCATAGATTTGGGTATAACAACACCGATCTATGGTTCTAATCAAGCCAACACATGGATATCCAACATGAGAAGGAATAATGGAAACCTAAACTTTGATTCCTCAAACAACTACTCAAAGATTTGATGTCACTAGATTTCAGATGTTGAAAATCATCAGGATTAACCTATGGAAACCCTGGGAGTTAAGAGTGAGAAGAATAGATGTGTGAGAACAAAAATACAAGTTGGTTATATCTAAAATTTCTGGGTGTAGGGATTTTCAAAATTATTAACTCATATACACATCATGTATTTTCTTGAGGCCACATACATTGAAAAATGAACCGCCTTGATTTTTATTTTATGGAAAAACCAATTACATGACATGTAACTTTTACACATCGTGTATTTGTTATATGTGGTTTTCTAGAATCCATACCCATTGTTAACACTTCCAAAAAAATTAATCCAAGACCCCAGGAAAAATAAAATACATTAAAAGATGGCATACCTCAAATCGGGGGTGATACATTATCCCAACCATTCGGATTTTTGTCCACAGGAAGGTGGAATAACTGAGGTCTTTTCTCCCGCATAAAATTTTCCCTTTCCCATGATTCCTCTTGAAATTGACTATACTACCATAGTACTCATACCATGGAAAAAGATCACCCTTAAAGGGTCTTTTCTTACCTATCCATAACTTATACTAGAAATTGGATAAAAGTTTCATATGGATCAAGAGTAACATTATCCTAGATAATCGCATACAAAAGATCTAGGTGATACTTCTTCCATTGAGAAACATGTAAGATGTTATGAACAAAACTAAATCTTAGTAATAATTTTAACTGATACATAACAATTCCAATTCGTTCTATAAACATGAATGGTCCCACATGTCATGGAGCTAACTTCCCTTTTTTTCAAGAATTGATGACTAAGTCTCAGAGACGCTTTCAAGAAAACATGTTCACTAACATCAAAAGATACAGGTCAGTGATTATTATCTATATAAGACTTTTGTATGCTTTGTGTCATTTCCATTCATTTATGAATCGTCTGGATTTTATCTATAGTTTCATGTATAATACTTGGTCTAATCATGGATTATTCTCCTCTTTCCACCCAACATAAAGGAGAATGACAAGACTGACCATACAAAGCCTCAAATTATGGCATCTGATTTTTTTCCTGATAACTTTTGTAATAAGAAAATTTTACCAAATGCATATGATTCCCCCATGAACCATAAAAGTACATAACACATGCTCTAAGAATATATTCCAATGTCTGAATAGCATGTTCTAACTATCCATCCATCTATGGATGATATGTTGTACTCAAAGTTAGTAGACTACCAAAAGCTTGTTATACATATTTCCAAAATCAATAAGTGAACTGAGGGTCTCTGTTACATAAAATTGATGATAAAAAACCATTAAACCTCACCAATTCTCAAATATGTAACTTTTATAAGTCCTCTAATTTATTGAATTCTCTAATTGGTATAACATGTTATGACTTAGTAAGTCGATCCACTACTACCCCATATAGCATCAGGCTTGCATAACATTCTTGGTAGGCCTGTGAAAAAATCCATCACAATCTACTCCCACTTTCATACAGGTATAGAAATAGACTATATCATACCATCCGAACTTTGATTCTCTGCCATTACCTTTTGTTAAGTTAAGAATTTCATCACATACTTTGTGATCCCATGTTTTATTCCTACCCACCAAAAATGTGCTTTCATTGCTTTGTATATTTTCTAAACACCTGGATGAATAGTCCATTCCAAATGGTGATATGGTGAAAGGAGTTCTTCCTTGAATGGATGAGGAACTAAGATACATTTATGAAAATTTAACGAGGATTTCTCATACATTGTCCAATTATCCAGAGTCTCCCCATCATTTAGGATTGACCTAATGGTGATGTAGTCAAAATCATATATTTGGGATTCTTTTACAAATTTACCAAGTCTAGAAAGATACTTGATAGAAATATTACTACATATTCACCCTATATAGAAAAATAAAAACACATATCAACAATCATTCTCATCAATTTCCATTGGTCATGAGCTTCTCGAACCACTTTGTTATACAATTTCTAACTCAAAGCATGAGCCACAAAATTCCCTTTATCGAGTGTGTATATTAAGTCAAAATTGTACATCTAGAGATACTCCATCCATTTTCATTGCCTAAATTACAAGTATCAATCAGAAAATATGTATTTTAAACTCTTGCGATTAATCAAAACTGTGAAATTTTCCCTAAAAAGATAATGCCTCCATATTTTTAAGGCATGGAAAACTGTAACTAATTTTAGGTCATGAATAGGATAATTATTCTCATGCACTCATAACTTTCTCAAAACATAGTCCACAACATAGTCTCCCTACATAAGAACACAACCAATATCGGATCCAGACACATAAAAATACACCACATAGTTGTTACCTAGTTTTGGAAAGATTAGGAAGGGTGTCGAGGTTTGATGAGTATTAAGTTCCAGAAATCATTTTTGGCATTCATCATTCTATATGAATGGAACACATTTATTTTTTAGAATATTCATGGGAGAATCAATCCATGAAAAATCCTGAAAAAAAGCAATGATATTAACCTACTAATCCCAAGAAACTATACACCTCAAAAAAATTCTTTAGTGTCTACCAAGAGACGGTTTCTTATATCTTTATAGGATTAATATATATTCCTACTTTATAAAATACATTCCCGAGGAAATGAACTTCTTGTATCCATAATTTTCACTTATAAATCTTCGCATAAAAATGATATTCTCTTAATGTACTCAGTACAATTCCAATTGTTCTACATGGTCATTCATGCTTCCTAAATAAACCAGAATATCATCAACAAATACCAAAAATAATAATTAAGGTACCTATGGAAGATACAGTTCATTAAATCCATAAAAATTGTCGGTACATTTTTTAGACCAAAAGGAACAACAACATATTTATAATGGCCATAGTGACTATGAAATTCTATATTCAGGATATCCACTCTTCTGACTCTAAGTTGATGATATTATAAGTGTAGATCAATTTTAGAGAACCATTTTGATCCCTTCAATTGGTCAAATAGGTCATTAATATGAGGAAGTGGATATTGATTTTTAATAATGGATTGATTCAATTTATGATAATCAACACATAAACATAATGTACCATCTTCTTTATTTATTAACAAAATAGGTACAATCTAAGGTGATGTGTTAGGTCTGATAAAACATTTACTTTCTAACTCTTCAAGTTGAGCCTTTAGATCTCTCAACTTTGTCGGATCCATTCTATAAGATGGTAAAGAAATAGGAAATTTTTCTAGGAGTAGGTCGATAGTAAATTCGATTTCTCATTCAAGTGGTAACCCAATGAAATAATTCATAAAAACATCTAGGTATCGATCCACTATGATATGAAGAATCCCATTTCTTGTTTCATCAACAACTTCTAAGGTCATTGCCACAAATTTACCTGAGATTTCTCTATCTACTATTACTATAGGTCCTTCCTACCTGAATTTATATCCCAAAATACCTTGAATACATACAGATATCCATCTATGGATGTAAACATCACATGCCAATAATAGAAGTCTACATAGGCTTTAAACCCTATCAAAAAGTACATACCAAAGATCAAATAAAATATGTTTATCTCTAGGACTATAAACTCCCAAAGAAACTACACTACATCAATGGTAATGGGAAATTTTGGGAATTTAAATCTCTACACTCCTACTATCAAATGGGTGTCTTGATATTCATGAAATGAGGCATCATTTCTATGTATAATCCCAATTATTTAACCACAAAATAAGTAATGAAATAATGTAATGATCCAGTATCAAACAAGGAATGCAGAAGAGTAAAGTTTAGAAGAATGGTATCTCACACCGTAGAGGGGCCTAGTTGATCACCCATAATAGTGTGCTCTGCTCCATAAATATATCACTCAGTTGTCAAAGGATAATGCTTGATTCTCTGCTGAGGTGTTGAATGAATGACCAAATTGTTCCTGGAAATGTCCTAGTTTATATGTGTATGTGGACATGAACTAGTCTAATGGGATTGTTCCATCTAATTATATGAAGGTTTAGGTTGTTCCAAGACTGTTCAACCCACTAATCTCACAATTTTATGACAATAATTCTTAATATGACCTTTCTTTCCATAGTGGAGTAAATTCCTTGGTGGGGCAGTACATTCCTTCATCTTGTACATTAATAACCCTTATAGAAAACAACCTAGTTTGATATTGGATCTTGGAGTAAAATTAACTAATTATATAGTCTGAGTCTGGGGAGCACTACCACCATGATAATAGACATCCCTCCTTCTCTAATTTCTATCACAAGAGTTGAAACTTGTCCCCATGGGTATAAACTGACTACCTCCCATAGAATTCCCAAAAAGATCCATTTCCGACACTATTTCCTTATTAACCATATTTGTAAAATCCATAATATAGAGAACTGATATTTTGGTTTGAATATCTAGTCATAATCATAACTCAAATATGTGTTCCTTCAAGGAAGCACTAACGGCTACCTCTAGAGCGAAATGAACCAAGTTCATAAAATTTTTCTCATACTCTATCACAGAGAGGTTTTCTTACTTTAAGATAAAGAAATATATGGTTCCTTCTATTTTTAAAGTGTGGGGATATAATTGTTTATTGACCATTTACTAAAAGTACTCCCACAAAATTCTAAGATTGGATTTATCTTGAACAGCTAAATCCCACCATTGGCATGAAATATCTTCCAACATATATGTTTCCAACTTAATATTCAGTTATATCAGTGTACTAAGAAAATAAAAAATTCTGTTTATTTGGTTTATCCATAATTTTTCTTTTTCATTTTTAGAATCCCCGCGAAACATCAAAGGAATCTACTTCTAAAACTATACCTAATGATTCAGTTTCCTTGGTTCATCATTTTGATTTCTTCTTTCAATAGTTTTAAATGCTTACACAATGCTCTGTACAAGTTTCTAGTTCACCTATGGTTCAGGTACAACTACATTTTCAGCAGCTTCTCCTACTCAATTTCTATGGAGTCTTCCTGGTTCCATTTTATATAATAATAAAAAAATAGCATTTAAAATATTTCTCTTTAGGAACAAAAGGCTTGACAAAATTTTAAAACTTAATAAACAATTATCACTAGGAGATTCAATACTAGTGCAACCACCATTTCAAAGATAAACAATTTTATTTATTTTTCAAATATCATTTGAATAGTATATAAATAGTTTAGTACTAGTGGAAAGTATTATCATAATTCTTGGTATGTAACACTCAATGGTTAAACCCACAACAATGAGATAAAAACAGTTATAGTAGTGTGTTATAACACCTTTGTACCCAAACCACCCTGTTAACTGAAAATTAAGTATAAAAAACTTAGTTATGTATTTTTATATTATACATTTCAAGTTCTAAAAATCCTATCTCCTTGCTACCAACCCAACTTTAGGACTGAATAGAAGTAGTACCATTGGAAACTCAAGAACCGAACAAGATGATGCCATTTGTAACACCCCACCCCTCCTCATTGGCTTGAGAAGCGGAGAAGTGGTACTAGCCTTAGGTGAAATATCCAAGGCACCAAATACTGGAAATAAATGCCTAGAGAATCATAGGATAGTGGGAGAGTTTTTTTCCTAAGAACATACAAC
Source organism: Viscum album (assembly GCA_963277665.1). NCBI lineage: Eukaryota > Viridiplantae > Streptophyta > Magnoliopsida > Santalales > Viscaceae > Viscum > Viscum album. Next base: position 902,518,977 of record OY728138.1, read on the forward strand.
CTGTCAAGATACATACAACATCCCAAAATAAACAATATGATTCATGATAAAAACCCACATAACTCAATAAAATGTCAATACAAAATAACATCAGAGTACAGTGGAAATAAAGTGAAAGGCTAATACTCCAAGTATAAATACATCATTAACAAGGTGGAACCATCCCAAACCAAGATACAGACACTCTCAATCTCTAACATTAGAAACCAAACCTTGATGTCAAGAATCACCACTATAGAAGTATGACACATGATCCTTCCATGTATCTCAGTAAACGACATCTATAAATGAAAAAAAGTTCCCAAACATGGCGTGAGTATAATAATTAGTAGGATTTCCCAAAATAATTCAAAACACAGACCACTAGAATAAGAATAGGTTAGCACATTTTAATAAAATAGGAGAAAACCAGACAAGAAAATCAGAAAAATTATAAATAGGTTTCATATGATAAAACATCAAGATAAATATTTTAAAATCATTTAATTTACATTGTAATAATCAACTAATTTCACACCCACACACACACATAATTCATATAGCCATGGACCTACCTATACTCGTAAGTGGGGTTCATCCTATCACTAAGGCATCACTTGGTGGCCAACTTGATGGTGGTACTTCCAACCATGATCTATTCCAAATTATCATTTTTCTTTGATGGGGGTACTTCCAACCATTACCCATACCAAATTATTATTATTTGATGATAGTAATTCTAACCATTAATCATCCCACATGAATATGAACAAACAAAACACCGTTATGCCAAAATTACCAAGAAAACATTAGTTTAACAAAAACCCATCTTTCAAAACCTAGCCTTTTGAAATCACATCAATAGGGTTTTATAATTAATTCCATCAAAGATTTACAAAAAAAATGTCAATATGATTTATAAAAGTTAAAGCCAACAAGAGTGGGAGAGAATCCACCTATCTTGATAAGATTAGTGTAAAGGGTCCAAGATGATTCCATGGATTAAACCATTTGTCTCTTAATCTTTTACCAAAATCCAAGAAGATATCATCAACACAAATCCAGACCCATATATCTAGGTATAAAAACACTGATATATTGTTAAAATCAATCCAACACATATATATCCAACATAAGAAGGAAGAACGGAACCCAAACCTTTGATTCCATAAACAACTACTCAAAGATTCTATGTCACCAGAGTTTAGACATTGAAAATCACTAGAATTCACCTATGGAAACCTTGGGAGTTGAGAGGGAGAATAGTATACATGTGAGTAGAAAAATTCATTTTGGAAATATATAAAATTATTGGGTGTGTTTATTTATATAATTTGTAACTCATATACATGACTTGTATTTTCTCAAGTCCATACGTGCTAAAAAACACATCACCACAATTTTTATTTTCTGTAAAAACCAATTAAATGATGTGTAACTTTTATACATCATGTATTTTTTCCATGGAGTTTTCCAGTATCCATCCTCATTGTTCACACTTCTAATAACATTAAACTAAGACCCTAGGTAAAATAAAATGCATTAAATTATGGCATACCTCAAACTGAGGGTGCTATTGTATATATGTGTACGTATGCATGCATATGTGCATGTTCACATAGATTTGTTGGATGTACATATATTTATATATATCTATATGTATATGTATAGGAAATGTGTGTATGTGCATGTATGGAATGTACTATTCATTTTTAATATTATTTCTCATTTAATGTATATTTTTTCATTTTTGATATAATATTTTTGGAATTTATTCATTTTTTTAATTTATACATATTTATTTACTAAGTATAATTTATAATATGTTTTTAATTTATATGACTAGTATTTATTCAATTTTTTTATTATGTTTTAATGTTTTTAAAATCTTTCAAATTTATATAATTAATTTATTTAAATGCATTTTTTAATATTTCTTTTATTTATGAACATGTTTACAATTAATGTAATTAATCTTATATGAATTCATTTCTTAAATATTTTTTGTCCATTAAATTTTATTTATCCATTTTTAATATTTTTCATTTAAATTTATTTATTCATTTTAAATATTTATTAATTTTTATATTTTCTAGAATTTAATCATTTTCTAATATTTATTTATACATATAATTATTTACTATGTATTATTTTCAATGTTTTTGTAATTTATATGAATAATATTTATTTTATTTTTCATTAAGTTTTAACATTTAAAATCTGTTTGAAAATAATATAATTAATCTATTTAAATGAATTTTTTAATAATTTTTTAATTTAAATAGTTAATATTTTTGTAATTTATTTAATTTTATTTATTAATTTCTAATACTATTTCATTTAATGTTATTTTTAAAAAAAATATTTATAAATTTTTAATATTTTTGGAATTTTTTCATTTTTTAAAATTTATAATTATTTATTTAATAAGTTTTAATATTTTCAATATGTTTATAATTTATATGATTAGTATTTATTCATTTTTATTTGTTAATATTTATTATTTTTAATATGTTTGAAATTTATATAATTTATTCCTATAAATGCATTTTAATTTTAATGTTTTTTTAGTTAATATAATTCATTTTTAATAATTTTGTTATTTATATAATTAATAATATCTATTTATTCAATTTTATGTGTCTATAATTCATGTATCTAATGTTAAGAATTCACTTTTTTAAAATATTTTTGTAATTTATTCAATTTTATTTATTCATTTTTAAAATTCTTTCATTTAATATTATTTATTCATTTTTTAATATTTATTAATTTTTTACATTTTTTGGATTTATTCATTTTTTAATACTATTTATATATAATTATTTAATAAGTTTTAATATTCTTAATATCTTTTTAATTTATAAGATTAATATTTATTAAGGTGTAATACTTTAAAAATGTTTGAAATTTATATAATTTATTTATTTAAATGAAATTTCTAATATTTTCCTCATTTTTGTACATGTTTACAACAAATGCAGTTAATCTGATGAACTATACATAATTATTTACTATGTTTTAATACTCTTAGAATGTTTTAAATTTTTAGGATTAATATTCATCCAATTTTCTTTATTAAGTTGTGATATTTTTAAAATGTTTAAAATCTATATAATTAATCCATTTAAATGCATTTTTTTCTTTATTTTTGTATGTGTTTACAATTCATTCAATTAATCTTATGAATTAATTATTTTAAATATATTTTTTATCTATTAAATTTTATTTATTCATTTTTATAATTATTTCAGTTAATATTATTTATTCATTTTTAATATTTTTATATTTTTATATTTTTTGTAATTTAATAATTTTCAAATTTTTATTTTTATTTATTTATTTTCTATGTTTTAATATTTTCAATATGTATTCATCTTTATTTTAATATATATCCATTTTTTTTTTAATAAATTATATAATTAATAAAACATATCCATTTTTTAATATTTTTGATGTTTCTTCATTTTTAATTATTCAATTTCACTCATATTTAACATTCATGAATTTAAGATTATATATTCATTAATAATGTTAGTTTTTTTTACTTTTTTTTATAATTTATTCATTTTTAATATATATTCATTTATTTTATTTTATTTTTTAAAACAATTTTTATCAGCACTTTCAAACAAACACTGATAAATATGTGTTTTATCATCACTGTATTATAAAGATCTAATAAAACATATCTTTATTAGTACTATAATTTTAGATATGATAAAGATAGGTTTTATCAACTCTTTTTTAGTGCTGATAAAAATAGGTTTTATCAGTACTTCTTTTTTAGAGCTAATAAAACCCATCTTTATCAATGCTTTTTTGAAAACGCTGAAAAAATGATTCCTGGTCTTATAAATTAATCCTAATAGAAATTACTTATTTCATTCTGTTCAAGATCTCATGGAATTCAACATCTACCACCACTCCCCCTCAAACTTCTTAGATGAATTGACCCTCTCATAACCTAAAGTATTTGATTATTTCTACTCCTCTTTAGTCAACATTTCATATTCTCTTGTTTATCGGTGTTCAATAGATTCAGCTTGATTCTTTTCAGCCTCACTATTTTCTTTTTATTTCATCAGCTCGCTTCTTTTTCTGGATGTTTTCTATCAATTTAATTATATAATATATCTTCGAATTAATCACATGTGGGATCTTCTTTTTCAAATTTCTCACTCTGAATTTATGGAAATCCTAATTTAATGAGGTTGTGGATGTGATATATAAGCCTTAATCGATTAAAGGATGATATGTTCACTTTAAAAACTCAACCCACATATCATTTAAGGTGGTTATTTCAAGGAGTTGTAGTTTTTAAAGTGCACGGATTGTAATCCTCTCCAAGTTCCAGGTATCCTTCCTACTCTCATGGATTAAAATCAAATAATTCTACCCATTTACTTCCATTACCAAGAATAAGAACCTCAATCATTTTAATATTTTCATTTTCATGTGTATTTATGATAGGAATTTTACAACACAAACTACCAACCTCGTTTTCAATTAAAAATTTATTCTTTTAAGAATATTATAAAAAGTGATCTTACACAATAGAAAATTTCATATAATTATTAAGTAGAATTTAGGTTTGTGCTAGAAGTATCCATGGAATATATTTATATGCAACTGATTCATGGTATGAAGTCAAATTGTTATGTTAAATATTTAAAAGTATAAATGAAATAACAAAATTAAGAGATTGATTAATTAAAATAGGTGGCTTAAATACTAAAAAATTGAAAATCTAAAAACCAAATAAATTTATCAAATTAATACTAAAAATATAAGAGTATGATAGAATTGTTGATGTATTGACATCAATAGTGAAAAAAAATTAAGTGGAAAGAAGTGTTTGTGGATGAAGTGATTATGGAAAGAATAAAACTTTATTATCAAATAATACTCTCCACTCCTCTTATGACATATATAAAATTTATAATCTTATCCAATGAAAATAAAAATTATCACTCATCAAAGAATTCAACTAGAGGTTACAATGCATAATCTAGAATTAAATATTCAATTTTTTATTTTAAATGAATATGAAATCCTATCTTATAATCGATAATATGAAGTAGAGATTACTCAACCCATAAATTATAAAAATTTGGTAAAAAGGAGAAATATATAAGAGTAAAATGTGTTAAATACTCTCTAAAATAAAGTAATAGAGAAGTAATGTGGGATCCTTGATAGTGGTGGATCATACCACATGATGGGAAAAAATGTTAAAAAGATAAAGAAAATTTAGGAGAGAATTATGTGTTTTGGAAGTTTTTAATCATTAAAAATAAGTATTTGATTATTCCTTTCAGTCCCAATAATAATTTTCATTGATGTTCTTTGAGGATTCATCTCATCCATGTGAATTTTTTAAACTTGAATCATTTGTGAAACCCCAATTATATTGTTCATTATTTTTTTCAATAACTTGAGAACCCAAGCTGAGACTTCTAGTTCATTATATTTAAATTCAAGAGTTCATTCAAACGTTGGGTTCTCAAGACCTTGTGATTGGGCCCTATAAATGTTTTCATCATTTGTAAAAAGATCAACATTGGATCCTAAGAATCATATCCCTGAAACACCACCTAGACCACCATGTACCAAGTGATGAAATGAATAAACATCAACTCCTCCCTCTTATTTTACTCCCACCTAGAAAAGTAACATAAATTGTCCTTGATCTATATGGTTTGAAATAGATGAAAATTTAATTAGATTCTTTTTAAATTTATAGATATCACAAATTCCATTCCTTAAATAATACCCATCACTATAAAACAATCTCAATACGCATCATTCAGATCTTATTATCTTATAAAAATGGCTTCATGTAGCTTAAATGATTCTTTAAGAATGGCCTTTTATGGGTTCTAGCTCATAATTTTTGAGTATTTATTTATTTAGTTAAATATTAATAATACTTAATCAAATAGTATGGATATGAATCAATAATGGATTAATGTCAATCGTATGAAAAAATATTATAAGGATGGGGTGAAAGAGTTCATCAAGTTTTTAAAAGATCATGCATATGACCCTTCTTAAATATTTTGTCCATATTTACGCTATTATAATTCAAGACTAATTAGACTAACGTTGTAAGAGAACTTGATATATTATGGAATAGATTGAAGTTGTAAATGATGGACTAAAAAAGAATAAAAATTAAATGTATCTAGTGACTAGGATAACATTGTGTTTTATGGATCATCTAATATGATTGAAAGTGTGAACACTAAAAAACTGTATCAAGGATATGATTATAGGTGTGAACGATGATGAAGATCATATTGATGGGATTAAAATTATAGTTGAAGATGAAATTCATGATTGTCCAAAATTGTTTCATAAGTTAAACAGTTGTGAAAAGACGCAATTGTATGCTGGTTATACTAAATATACAGCATTTTCAGCCATGCTGAAGATATATAATATAAAAAATGTCAATGGATGGAGTGATTCCAACCTTAATAAACTACTTAGTCTACTGAATGATATGATTATATAAGAAAATGAGTTTTCTTGATATACATATAATGCTAAATAAATTCAATGTTCAATGGGTATGATCTTTGAAAGAATACATATTTTTCTAAATGATTGTATATTATTTCATTGGGACCATGAATCACTTAAAAAATTCTCAAATTGTTTTGTGTATTGATACAAGAAAGATGAACCATGTCCTATTAAATTTGTATGGTACTTTCTGGTCATTATAAGGTTTAGGCACCTATATGTAAGTGATGATATTTCAAGGCAATTGATGTGGCACGCATATACAATAAATAAATATGGGAAAATTCATCACCCATCAGACTCTTATCAGTGGAATAAAATTTATCATGAGTATCCTGAATTTGAAAATGAGTTGAGAAACCTTCATCTTGAACTATCTATAGATGGAGTGAATCCTTTTGGTTTTCAAAGAAGCACTCATATTACATGACTGATTATGTTGTTAAATTATATCTTTCCACCATGGTTATGCATGAAATGAAAATACATTATGTTATCTCTACTTATATCAATACCAAAATAGCTGGGTAATTATATTTATGTTTATTTGGATACATTGATTGAAGATTTTAAATTATTATGGGATTCAGGTGTTATGTTGTATGATACTTATAGAAATGAATATTTCATGTTGAGATCCATGTTGTACGAGATGATAAATGAATTTCCTAATTATGGAAATTTTTCATGATATAGAATTAAAAGAACTCATGGGTGTCCCATTTGTAAACAAGGTACACACTCAATTAGGTTGAATCATTCATCGAATATTGTGTTTCTAGGAAATCATATATTTCTACCCTGATGACATAAATATTGATCTGGGATGACATTATTTGATGGGAGTTCATAATAAGTTACAACATAATTTCCAATAACAGTTGATCAACTATTTAAGAAAGTAAAATATATGGAAACATATTTTGGTAAATCTTATTCAAAAAAACCTTAAGAAAATTGGTTGGAAAAAGAGATCAATTTTTTTGAATTACCATATTGAAATTGTTTTTATGTCAAGTATTTTATTGATGTTATACATGTGGAAAAAAAATTATGTGATAGTGTCATTTGAAATTTACTAAATGAAGCTGAAAAAAATTATGGAATTAAGGCTAGGTTGGACATGATTAACATGGGGATACAGGAAGAGGTGGCTCTAGTGAAGGGTAAAAGACATAATTTTCTTCCTCCAGCTGCTTACACTCTTTTTAGGGAAGAGAGATATCATTTTTACAACTTCTTGAGTGATGTAAAGGTTCCATAAGTATATTCATAAAATATCAATAATATCATGTCAATTATTGATATAAATTTAATGGTCCTGAAATCACATGACATCCATGTTTTGATTAAATATCTAATGTTTGTAGATTTATGTTTCATTTTTCCTAAGAATATTCAATATACATTAATTAATATATGTTTTTTCTTTAAATCTATATGCAAAAAAGTTATAGACTCAATGAAATTTCCAACTATGTAAAAAAACTTGTTGTCATATTATGTGAATTGGATAAGTTCTTCCCACCATCATTCATTGATATGATGGTTCACTTGATGCTTCACTTGGTTAGAGAGATTTGACTATGTGGTCCAGTACATTATAGATGGATATACCCAATTGAATGGTATATGAAGATTTTTTTAAGGGTATTTCAAAAATAGAAGTTGGCCAGAAGCTTTTATTTTGGATCTATATGTTATTGATGAATCCATTGAATCGTGTACTGAAAATCAATCCAATATGGAAAGTATTGGTCTACCAAAATATCAACACACTAGGCAGCTTGTGGGTGAATGAATTTTCATAATATAAGTTGCTGTAATTACTATTACATAGTGGGTGCATGCTTACCTTTAGGATTTTTATAATAGTTTATAGGTTTCATTATATATTGAAACCCACAAACTAATTCTCATGAATTTTAATCCATCAAGGGATAAAATTTAGATATCAATTAAATATAATCAATAGTTTATAGGATGGCTTTGAGACCATATTTTTAAGTATTCAATTGAAAATCTATATTCAATTTCAGAACAACTTCAATGGATATCTATAAGACCAAGTGTGCATGTATTATCTTATAATAGTTACGTAATTAATAGTCATACATTCTATTTAAATGAACATAATGAATCAGTACCATTAGAAATAATGGAGTTACACTTATAGATAAAGTGATGCATGTATCTAGTACCAAGTACAGAAATCTAATTTTGTGTATATGTTATACTTTGGAATCATCAAACAAATATAGGAGTTGAATTATACAAAATTATGAGTGCTTATTTTTCAATGAAAGTGAGTTGATAATAGGAGTTCAATTAAAATAGATAAATTGGGATTCATAAAAGTGGATTTCAGTAAGTAGTGGTATAAAGAAGAATCATTTATAATGTCATCATAGGCAGTACAGGCATTTTATATTCTAGATCCTGCAAATAGAAATGGTCAATTGATCATTTTTTGACCAAAACCATTGAAGGTGCATATGTTAATTCAATTGAGGATGAACCTTTCATTGGGATGTCACAATCATTTTATGGATGTCCCATATAGACAGGGTCTTATATATAATAGGATACCACAATGAGGGGATTTGGATACTCGATAGAGGAGTCAAATCCATTCAACCTTTAAGAAAATAGAGTTTAATAATCATGTTGTATTTTTTTAATATACATTGTGTTACCTCATATTATAATCCATTATCTACTACATTTATTTAATTTAAATTAAATGTTCAACCACTTTAGTAGATAATGACTTATGTGCATGTTGATGCTCCCAATCCTAAGGAATAATAGGTTTCTCGACATGTTGATGCTTCCAATTCATAGTAACGACAAGTTTTCACACATTATAAGGATGCCAATATAGAGGAACAACATATTTATGATTTTGAATCCAATTAAATAATACATAGTGAAAAACCTATGTCCTATAAAAAACTTAAGTATCGTAGCATGACAGTGTTAGCAAAAATTATTAAGGTGATAAGTAGAGGAATCAAATTCAAGGTTGGATGGAATGCACACGGCTAGCCTTTTAACCCCAACAAGGATATTTTCAGTAGTTGCATTGGTCACACCACTTACATGAATGTGACGGTAGATCTAGATACGTTGAATAATGTTTTTCATGTGCTTAAGTCACTAATTCGGGAAGCGGTTAAGGTAACATTATGATATACTTTCTTTATTTTACTAAAAAACAAAATAATGAAACATTGATTCAGTATTCATTATTCTTTGAAGAGTGAATTTATCCTAGATTATTTCAAACGAAATTTGTATTAATTCACATTGGGAGGGCTTATATAGTCTTTTAGACAATTATTACAAAGTATCATCTCAGATATGCTAAAAGGAAAATAAACCTGCACCCACCACATATGTTTTCATACCTAATAAACCAAAAACATGGAATGAATTTATTGGTCATTGTGATGAGGAAAATTTTAAATTACATTATGTTTATTAATACATTTCTTGAAAATATGTGTATTAATCATTTAATTAAGTATTGTTAATTTATGAAATTGTTGTTGAGTACTGAAAATAAGTAGCGTGCTGTAAAACCAACATGCCCCTACCGTAAATCAATGATGGATTACACTTCACTTGAAAAAAATGGTATGTATTTTAAATATACAATAATACTTTATGTGATATGAAACAACAGCATAATTATGTTCCCTTGTTTATATACATATTGATAAATCAAAATCCAAATTCACTTATATCCCATGTCATGTGTTATGGAAAGAGGATCATGTAAATAAATATGGGATATTAATTGATGAAAACACACAAAATTTATGGGAATCATGTGTAATTATTACATAACAAAAATTTGTTCTACTTTAAATTGGTATTACATAATAATGATTACTTATTTTCCTATATTTTTTATCCATTTTAGACATAGGAATCATAATTAGTTGTACCCAATGAATGACTACTGTCAGTGGCTTTGAAGTGGATAGAAAAATATGGTCGTGTTAGAGGTGTGGTATTTGGTTTGTCACCCCAAACATATTTTTATAAAAAGAAATGAATAGGTGGTGAAGGTAAAAAAAATAGATGAGATGGAGGCATGATCAGCTGCTCTAGAAGAAAAAATTAATTGGCAGTCGGAGTTGTTGGAAAATGTTATGGGAAGGAATCAAAGAGAAGAAACAACACTACAATAACCACTACATGAAGATCCCCGCCCCACACCACCACCACCACCACTATCTTTGAGGTAATCCATTTCCCTTAAAGGGATTCCTTACAAGAGGTAATCAATTTTTCCATAACTATTTCTATGAAATGTGAATCGAGAAGACATTAATACCTTTCTAGTAATAATATTCTACAGGGTTAAAATGATTGTGATTTATAAATATGATCACCCAATCATCACCTTATTGTGATTGGTATAGTGTACAATATCCAATGAGATATTCTACACAATAAACAACTTCCAATACATTATGTGAGAGTGGGGATTTACATAGATCATGAGCCAAGCATCGAGCTACATGTTCTACTTGATGATCTGGATGTTCATACAGTTGAGATTACTATTAGAACTTTCATAGCATGGTCATTTTATCTTGAAAAAATACATGTCAAAAAGGATTTATTCCTTTCCAATTTATTTTTTATGAAAACCCTTTAGTAATTAATAAAAAAGTCCTGAATCGATGAATGGTATTATAGATGGAGAAATGAAAGGGGTGAAATGGAAATGATCTAAAGGATATACCAATAAATTGAAAATATCTTCAAAAAGTACCTTTTCCCCAATAGTTCAACTTCCACACTTACTAATATTAAAATTTTATATAGATACAATGTTAAAAAGTGGTGATATAGCCATAATTTATTTTGAAGAACAAATGTATGGAGTGTCCATTACATACTATCTTGGTATTAAGAATGTAAATGAAAACCTAAAATATGAATGGTTAGGATTATCAGTTGTAAATTTATACATGAGGCATGTTTTTATAATTTTTTTGTCCAATAGTTTATATACTATGTTAATTAGAACTAAATACTATTCATGTTTTTTTAGGAATATATATCAGTATTATTTGAAGGGAAAACCCTATGTACAAAAAGTTGGACTCATTAGTCCTCACATCACTTTTACACAACAATTATCATTAGAACCGAATAAATTTGATTTAATGGTTAAAAAACTATCCACAATGTTTGAAATAAAACATATAAATGATATACCCTTTTTAATACCCATGATGCATGGGTAAAAATACACAATTTAATTATATCAAATATATTTCCATTCCCTTCATTAATTGTTCCTTTTTCTTTGTTAGGAAGCAATGGTTACTCATTGAAATCAATTTGGATACTCCAAATATTTATTTTCTAGATTCAATGCATGGATACCCAAATATTGTACCACATGTGATGACGTTTATCAATTTTTAATGCACTAAATGAAACATTTTACAAAAAAACTTCAAGTTATACATTTTATATTATGTTTTAATGAAAAAAATTTTATGATAGGGTGGTGTTTAAATGTCTATAAAATCATGGAATGGGGAAAATAAATTATCACAATAAGCCTATCGACTTCTAAAAATGGATAAGTATTATGGTATATACAAAAATATTTCACTATCAAAACATATATAAAAAAATACAAATTTTTCTCAATGTTTTTGTAGTGATTGAAACAAACTAATGGTAAAGATTATGGTTATTACATTTGAAAATTTAAAAAAGATGTCATATTACATCAAAAAACTAGAATCGTTGAATAGGTATTTCAATGATAATTACAATTTCATTTATAATATTTATTTATCTTTTATTTATATTTTTCCAATACTACTAGGACTTTTGATAGTTATCATATTCAAAAAAGGAAATATATTTGTTTATAAATGAATGGGTAGAATACATGGTGTCATAATGTATACAGACATCATGAAGAGGTTTCTTCCTACTGCTTATGTAGTTAATTTTCTCATCATTTTACCTACTATTTTTTAGTTAAGTTCCTTATAATTTTTATATGATACTTATTTTAGTTAATTTACTTATCAAAACACATGCCACATACTCAAAACTAAGAGAACACATTAATATTGTTTATATACATTAATATAGTGATTCATAAGTCATTTTTTATGTGTAGGAATCTATCACATGTCAATCTGATGCATGGTGTGACTGGTATGACTCCAAGTATGTGTTTTTATTTAAAATTGACATTTTTTATTCAAAACACACATCACATACTCAAAACTAATAAAACATGTTTTGATTGCTCTGATACTTTATTAAAATGATCTATAAGTCATTTTTGGCATGTAGGGATCAGTTTCACCTCAATCTGATACATGGTGTGCCCGGTATGACTCAAAGTGTATGTTATCAGTTTAAAATTGACATTTTAGTTCAAAATGTGTGTCACTCGCTGAAAATGAAAAAAAAATATAATATTGTATTTATACTTTAGTAAAATGATTCATAAGTAATTTTTGATGTTTATGAATCAATTTCACATCAAACTGACACATGATGTGACTAGTATGACTCAAAGTGCAAGCTAGTATGACTCAAAGTGAATGTTTTTTGTTTAAATTGACATTTTAGTAAAACATATGTGTGTCATACTCAAAACTGATAAAACTCATCTATATTATTTTTATACTTTAATAAAATTATTCTTAAGTCATTTTTGATGTGTAGGGATCATTCGCACATAAATCTGACACACGGTGTGACTAGTATGACTCCAAGTGTGTGCTTTTATTTAAAATTGATATTTTAGTTCAAAACACACATCACATATTCAAAACCAATAAAAATAGATTTGAATTACTTTTACACTTTTTTAAAATTATAAATAAGCCATTCTTGACATATACAAATCATCCTCACATAATTCTGATACATAATGTGCCCAGTATAACTCAAAGTATATGTTATTAGTTTAAAATTGACATTTTAGTTCAAAACATGTGTCAGTCATTGAAAACCAAGAAAATAAGATCATATTATATATATACTTTAGTAAAACGATTCATAATTCATTATTATGTGTAATAATTAGTCTCACATCAAATTGACACCTGATGTGATCGATATGACTCAAAGTGCATGTTTTCAATTTAAATTGACATTTTTTTAAAAAGGCATGTGAAATACTCAAAACCACTAAAAAACATTTAGACTTTTTTTACACTTTATTAAAATAATCCTCATTTCATTTATGATGTGTAGTAATAAACAACATTTCAATCTAATATATGATGTGACTGGTATGACACCAAGTGTGTGTTTTTATTTAAAATTGACATTTTAGTTCAAAAAACAAGTAGCATAATCAAAACCAAGAAAAAGAATTTGTATTATTTTGATACTTTAGGACAATGATATATAATTAATTTTTTATTTTTATTAATCATCCACACCTCAATACGATACACAGTGTGATTGTTATGACTCAAAGTGAGTGTTATCAGTTTAAAATTAACATTTTAGTTCAAAACATGTGTCCCTAAAAACCAATAAAACACACTCATATTGTCTTAGTAATTTAGGAAAATGATTCATAAGTAATTTTTTGATATTTAGGAATTAGTATCATATAAAAACAACACACAATGTAATCAGTATTACTCAAAGTTCATGTTTTCATCTTAAATTGACATTTTAGTAAAAAAGACATGTGACTTACTCAAAACTGAGAAAACACATTCATATTGTTTTGATACATTATTAAAATGATATTTATGTCATTTTTGACATGTATGAATTAACATCACATCAATATTATTTATTTTATTACCGTTATTAATCCAAGTTTTTTATTTAAAATTGACATTTTAGTTCAAAACACACATCTCGTACTAAAAACTGAGAAAACATATTCATATTGTTCTGATAATTTATGAAAATTATATATATGTAATTTATAATGCATAGAAATTAGTCTCACCTCAATATAATACATGGTGTTCCCGGTCTGACTCAAAGTGTATATTATTAGTTTAAAATTGACATTTTTGTTCAAAATGTGTATCACTCACTGAAAACCAAGAAAACATGCTTAGATTTATTGATACTTTAGTAAAACTATTTATAATTCATTTTTAATGTGTAGGATCAGTCTCATTTCAAACTAAAACACAATGTGCCAGGTATGACTCAAAGTGTGTGTTTTTAGTTTAAATTGACATTTTAGTAAAAAAGACTCATGGAATACTCAAAATTGATAAATCTTATTCATATTATTCTGATACTTTAGTAAAATGATCCTTAAGTCCTTTTTTACATGTAATTTAAGGACCAGACCCCAATTTCTTGGAGCCAGTACCTTATTTTATTACATTGTAATATAAACAAGGAATATGTATCCTTAAGGACCAATTAGTTTAGTAGATTTTGGAAACAAGATACATATATAAGTTTAACATTACATCATGAAGGTAAATACAACACTAATTTATTCCATTAGAAACATCCAAGAATCTTAGATTATGCCTACAAGTCACTCATAACTAAGTTCTTCATATCCTAATAAAATGAAACATAATAAAGGGGTGAGCTCAAATGATTAGTAAGAGTAAGAAATACATCAGAAGATAACTTAAACATAAACATTAAGAAAGGTGAATAATTGAAAACACATGCCTGTATAAATAATAAACTTGAACACATTATGGTAGGAATATGATCTGAGTAAATAATTACATAATAAAACATAATCATGTGTATTATACTAATCAAATAACCACATGAAATTTAAATTACTAGTTTCATAATGAGGGAAGTGCATATGCCGTACATTCTAAAACATTTTTTCAAGGCCTCGACCAAGATGTCTAAAAATGATTAAGACCTCAGCCAAAACCATATATCAAATTGGGAGTGGCCTCATCCAATTTCACATCTATTTATCTCATGAGACCTACCAATGCATTGAGGGACTGTATAAGGTCCCACCCATAACATAATAAGTCCAATTAATTCCTCATATGATCGGGGATAAACATAAACAACATATACATTCATATTGATACTATCATATGAAATGTAACTAACTTTCCCCGATCATTAAACATAAAACACTAACCATTCCAAGTAATATGGTGAATGGTTTTAGGATAGATCATCCATAATAAAATTAGTCATAAACTATCAAATGAAACATGGTAGATGAAATCATAAATTATTAAACCCAATAATACATATTAATCTGCAAGAGTGTTGAATTAGATGAAAATACTCTTATAAAATCATTAAGCAATTCGTGAGATAAATACTCTTTTATTTTGAAAAGAAGAGTTCTTTTGGAAAAATATTTTTATAAAACCAGAATTGAAGTAATATAGTATTTTTATAATAAAATTAGTGATTTTATAAAGATAATGGTTTCCAAAAATAGATTATATAGTTCCCTTAAAAATAGGTAAGAATTTGATAAATTCCCTTGAATCGGGCTTGTATTTTGGAAACAATTTAGAAAGTTCCTTTTAAAATGTGTAACTATCCATAAAATAAGGAAGGGTTATGGTTGTTAAAAATATATAGAGCACTAATAAATATTTTATAAGGATTAAATAATAATATAAAAGAATTTAATTGAGGTAATTATACAATAAATGTAACCTGAATGAAAATGGAGGTTCGGGTGAGAAAACTCTTACCTTAAGTCTGAATGTGTTCCGCTCTTGAACTTAAGGTCCTGGAATATGAAATTAAAATTATTAATAACTTATTTCAGAACATATTATACATGTATTTAGTTAATAATAATTATTTTTAGTTTAATTATTTCCTTATTAATAAGTTATTATATTGAATTATGTTGTTCTAGAGTGTTCATTTTCTTGATTTTCATAATCGGTTCACTTGTTTTTAAGTAAAGGAGTTCATGTGGAATGGATGTAAATATACAGAATTAAAATTACATATTATTTATGAATATATATAATTTTTAATAGTAATTTATATCATTTGGTTACATGGAAAGTGGATGAATCATTAGATGAAATATTAATGACATTCACTTAGATTATTTTAGCGATATTTTGATTATTAGGAACTATTTTGGTCATATGATTTAATAATATGTATATATACTGGTTCTTAAATATTAATTAGGTTATAATACATATATTATAGTCTTTTTTAACCATAAAAATGATTTCATGACCAGTAATGAAGGAGAAATTTAAGAACAAAACTTCGTCGTCTATGAAGGTTATAGATTGGAACCTCATGGATGTTGATTTCGTTTATAAAATAAAAGGGAGAGAGTAATAATATTGATGATGGTTCTTTAATTCACATGATAAAATTATAGTATATAGATGATATTTGATCTATCATGGTCATTTATAAAGAGGAGGTGGGGAGAGGATAACAAAATAAGGTAAATTGAAATGAAACTAAATGAAAACGAAGGGTGTTTTACCTCTTGAAGTAACCTCCTTGAGAACCTCCTTAAGGGAAGGGGTTTTAGTCTTTTAGAAAGACCAAGAGCTTCTTGGATTTGGGGAGTGACTAGGAAAGATTTTTGGGTAGATTTTAGACAATTATTGAAGCTTGAGAGGTGTGAGGAAATGAGGGTGTGAAAGGTGGTATTTATAGTGGAGGGGAGAGGGGATTTCTCAATATTATATTCATTAATTTATTATTTCTACACAAGAAAAGGAATAGTGAGTCTTCCATGAACAAGAATAGTAATTTTATCATGTGAATCCGAATTAATTAGGCTTAAATCATCATAACGTCATACATGACTCTATAATTAGTGTATTTAGCTTATTTTGTAAATTATGGTATTTCACTATTCATCAAAAATTCAAGTATTTCAGAAAAATCCCAAAAATTCAACCTAACCATTTTTCAACGTGTATAATCTAAAAATGAATTCCATTTTTAAAAAATAATTTTCTATGTATTATTAATTTAATATTTAATTAAAATCATAATTTATTCTAAAAAACAGTTTTAAAACATTATTTACTTATTCCAAAACATAGGTATATCATACTTCCACTTGAATATTATTTATATACTATCATAGGTAAGGTTAATATTCATTAGGGTATATCACTATTCATAAGGGTATGTTACCATTCATAAGGGTAGGTTACTATTCACCAAAAAATAATTTTTTCTTATCAGACTCCAAATAACTTATTGATCACAACTGTGTATGTGAGATTTTCGAAATTCACATCACAGAAGTGAAAAACTTGTGTTTAAAGGTCACATAGCACTTAGTAGTTCATTATGTTATGATTTCGTGTGATTATGAAATATTTATAAGAAAGTAATTTCCATTGAAAAATATTGGGTCATTACATGTAAAAATTAATTGAATTTCAATTTAATGAACTATGTGACTAGTATGGCTTCAAGTTCATATTTTTATTTAAAATTGAAATTTTAGTTCAAAACACACATCAAATACTCAAAATTGAGAAAATGTGTTTGGATTGTTCTCTTACTTTAGTAAAATTTGTAAGAACCTGTATTTTCTATGAGGTAAAAAACATTTTTATTTTTGTTAATTTCTCTAATTTCATCCTTATGAGAGTTCCTAGTGGGGTCATGGAGGAAACAGGGGTGTTTAGGGTTTTTTCAGAGTCCAGAGCATGAGATTTTTGGAAGATGCATCTAGGATGCATGGTTAGTATAAACTTTTCCACCCAGGCCGCATAGTTTGGATTAACCATGTGGGGTGGTCCATTCCAATGTCTAAGGCTACACGGTTTGATGAAACCATGCAACCCAGGTTGCACGCCCGTGCATTTTCTGTAGAGTTTTTAACATATGGAGAACACATAGTCTACACACAATTTGGATAATTGTGCATCATGATCATGTGAGGGTGATCTTGAGGTAGTGATGGGTGCACGGTTGGTGCATAGTTTGGCCAACCATGTGACCCATTTTTAAAAGTTTAATGACCATTTTTTCCCTAATTCATTTAAGTTTTAACCCTCCTCCTTCTTTCTCTTTTTCTCCAGTGGCCAGCCCTTGTTTATTCCTTATGATATCCTCAAGCCATTGATCTAGGATTTGGTGTCATTTCACTATCCACCATTAAATTTGAGTTCTTATCATCTCATTGGATATCCACTATTGAGTTCTTTATTCCTCATGCACCATTTGTTATTTATCTTACTCTCGATAGAGTTATTTTTGGTGCAGGATATTATGCCCTATTTTCATGGTGTTTGTCTCTTTTCTTGATTTCTTCCATTATATCCTGAATTAGAGGCCAAAAAATATGAGGAGTTGACTACCAAGCTAAGGTTGTTGGTCTTGTGATTTTTCCTTAAAGTCTTGGTGTCTATATATGTTCCATTGTGTCGTATGTCGGATTTTCTAAGCGATGCTTGTTAAATGTAATTGTTCTTGAATTAAATCAATAGGTATGAACTATATAAATTACAAGACCTATTTATGTATGATTAAAGGTTAAGGACCTCTAATTAAAACCACCCCTTGGGTGATCTGTTAAATGAGATTAAACTACCATGGGTGGATTATGTGGTTGATTCACTTATTAAGGTGTTTCCATTTACCCCATGACTTAGGTATGTCATGTAAATTGATTGAATTATTAATTGAATTGAATAATGGAAAGAGGGAATGGAATTCCATGTCCCTAGGCCTTTGGACATTGTTCTTTCTCACTTATTCTTGAGACATATTTCATAATTGAAATGGCCAATTAAAATGGATGGAAGGATTCATATGATGTTATGCCTTCTAAGGCTATGGTGTTCTTTAAACCAACTTATGATTTGAGTTAATTGATTATAATTTTGATGACCAAATGGTATAGTTAGACAATTGGGCCATTACCATTCTTAATGATATGCTGAGAGTGAGAGGTGGGCTCTAATTTAGGACTACCATAGATGGACTCTTCTATATTGAATAATTAAACGGTTATAATGAATGATTATTATATGCCTTGGGTGATACATGGGTTCCTATATTAATTCCATGGATGGACTCATTTGGTATCTATCTTATATATGATCGAGTGATACTTAGACTTCTTTATGGACTTCCAAGGATGGACTTAGAGGGTGGACTATTATTATTCCATGAGTGATACTTGGAATCCCTATGTGGACTACCAAGGATGGAATTATATGTAATCTTATCATGTACACCAGGAATGACACTTGTTCTCCCTTTATGGACCACCAAGTAAGGACTCAATGGGAGTGACTTTATACCACACCTAGAAGAATACTAGGATTCCTATAAGGGATTCCTATGATAAGATTGTAAGTTTTTTGGTTCATGTTATACATGGAGCGATGCCTAGGTTTCAAAATAGGAATTCCAAGGATGGGATCAGGTTACATTCAAATTGAATAGCAAATAAATGATTATTATGATACATTTGCTAAGACAAAGAAAGGGCTTAAATTTGGTCAGAGCCTTACATTTTACTAATGGCCTTATTATAAACATCCGGTTGGAGATGATATAAGGGGGATGCTTGGTCTATGAGATAGGTCCCAAAACATCATTATAAATTAAAATATGATTTGAATGATTACTCAAAGATAGTTTATCTTAGTCCAAAGTAGGTTTCGGAGGATAGGTGTTCCATGGGAACTTAGACCTATGTGGGTTATTTATATACCACACTTCATTTACAACTTTCATTGATACCTAGAAAATTTTATTTATATATTCATAGATTGGATGGCATTGGATACCATTGGTGGCGGCCTACTGAGTTTATCTCACACCTTTCTTGGGCTTCCTTTATGGTACTCATACGGACTTCATGGATGCAAGTAGGGATAGGTAAAAGCACCCAATTATCAACACTTGATTGATTCTAACATGGGAGTGTAGAAGCAAAGGACTAAGTTGTGGCTCGTGATGCTATTTAAAGATTTTATTTTTGACCTTTTTGGTTCTTTTGGTATACTTTTATGTATGTGTACCTGATTCCATGTCTACCAGTATTTTTTTGTATAGAATTCCATGATCATTATTTTTTATATGACATTGATGGATGTGATTACATGGATATTTATATGATGGGTCTTTACTATTCTACTGTTTAGTTATATTTTGTGCTTTTTTTATTTATTGATATTATTATACTGTTGTGAGACACTCTGATCATGAGGTTATAGTCTCCCCATTATTCCACCATAGACCCTCACTGTTAGTTAGTAACCTCTAGTGTATAGGGAGGCACTCTTAAGGTCATGTGGCCAACTGGGTTTGGTTATTATTGAGTAAACCGAGTCTAGGACATCACAAAGTAGTATCATAATAGTTTCTTTTCTTTATTTTTTTTCCCTTGCTATTTTTGGTATGGTATAAATGAGAAGTAGAGTGTGTTGAGATTTGGTCATGAGCCTATACCAGGGAGTAGTGAACCCATGTACAGTGAAAATCTAAATTACCTGGGAAGGGACATGTTGTTATGGATTGTACTTATTATAGTTTCCTTTATTTCACTGTTGGGTGACTCACTTTATGTTTTATTTTTCTTATAATTATGTATTTTTAGCCTTGGCCAATATAGAAAGGAAGTATTGCATCATGCATCATCATAGGCACTTCAGGATTTATATGTCATGCATATGACATGCCATGTTTATATTACTGTGTGCATTGATCACAACATGTTTTGGTGCCTTTATTGTTATTTCTATGAAATTTTTCTAACATTTAATATAGGTAATTGATAAATAACTCGTTGGGATTAAATATATTACACACTTAAATTTATAAGGTGTATGGGCCCTTATAAATTGTAAATGGTGATCTATATAATTCAACTATTTAAGAGAATTTCTATATAAATAATAATGAATTTAAATGAAATGGAATTATAAAATTAAATTTTCACCATAAAATAGAGATTCCAATTGAAATATAAATGGTTTTTCCCCTATAAATTTCAATTGACACATTTTATATTGAGATCTTTGACTTATAACAAATAGCTTGACCCTGACCCAACCTCAGCAGTGGAAAGTAGGTGGTGTGTCTTTCTTTTCTTATGATTTGTACATCACCCAGACCTAGATTTAGGATTATTTGGAGAGGTTTGAATCTTATATAGGAAGTCTTGTACATATTCTATTCTTATATATCTACTTTTAGCGGTTGTTAAATTTTTTGATTAGGTGTGTGTTTGGAATTTATAGAAACATTACACCACGATTTTCTAGAGTTGTGCACTAAGAGGGTGGTGATGACCATACTCTGAAGGTGATGATACCTAGGTCATCAATATAACCTTCAGTGGTGCCTCTTGCAGCATCACCATTTATACCTAATATGGGCATCAATGCCCAGTTTTGAGATGGGTTCCTATGCTTTATCAATACCATTCAGGGATCTCCACGACTTACCTCAACTATGATAGAGTTGACATGTGAGTTCCAGTGGTAGAATCCACCCAAATTTTTAGGGGATGGAGGACCATAGGCTATAGGGTCATGGTTAGAAGTCATGCTATTGATTTTTAAGTATCTCGAGACAACTCCTAAGACAAGAGTGAAGTTCTCTATATATATGATTCCGGGTTTCACCAAGAGATGGTGGGATGTTATTACCCAGACGGTTCATCATCAAGATATGGATTGGAGGTATTTTCATATGGCTTTATATGATTATTTATATCTCAATATGTTGAGGGCCGATAAATCCTAAGAGTTAAAGAACTTGGAGCAGGGTTCTATATCAGTCATGGACTATTCTGCCTATTTCACAAGGCTCTATTGGTTTACACCTATTCTATTAGGTGATGAGTTATCTAAATCAAGGTAATTTTAGGATGGTATCAGGTATGAAATCTGATCATAGGTGAATTTCCTTCATCTTACTACCATATCTGGAATAGTAAATCAAGTGCTTATCATAGAACATAACCTGAGAGAGGATAGAGCTATGAGCTAGGGCATTTTGGAACCTATATCTAGAACTATATCTACCAACATTAGGAAAAATCTTCTAGAGGTTATATATGGTGATATTAGTAACTAGGGTACATACTCAAGTAGTTAGGTGAGGTTTCATCAATTCGGTAGACTAGAAAATATGAGACCTCAGTGTATGAGGTACCTAGTTGAGTGTTTATCTTGTAGTAAGATGGGCCATATACAGTGCTTTTTTAGATCTTTTCCTCCAGTAGCTAGTGAGATAGGTTCTGTACCAACTCCATGTTCAGGAACGGGAACCACAACTTCTCAATTGGAAGGGATCTAGAGTATGGTTATCTTATCAAACCGAGTAGGTGTTCATTATCATGGTAGCCAGACACTAAACTTACAGCACCAACAAATTAGACCTGCTCAGGGTAGTCAGGCTATATCACAAGGCTATGGATAAAGCCAGATATTTTCAGTGCAACTGATACCTGAGGAGCATAGTGTTGTACCTTCTATGGTGATATGTACTATTTTAGTATCCTCTATATTATTATATTCTCTTTTTGATACAGTTGCTTCTCATTCCTTCATATATGTGCATGTTGTGGAGATCCTTGGGTTTGATGTCTTGTTTCCCTATAGTGTGATGACACTTGATGCTACATTGGGGATATTATTAGAGAGTGTATGCCAGTGCATGGAGTTCCCCCTTGATATAGGTGGGTGTCACTTTATATGAGACCTCTTTTTCCTCATGATTAAATGGTTTGATATCATTCTTGAGATAGATTGGCAAGCTCCCTATCATGCTTACATTGACAGTTGTCACCTAAGGGTGACCTTCACATCACAAGAGGGAAGATATTTTATTCACAAGGGTGAATGGGATGCCCATGCGATCCAAGATGGACCTGAGCATCATGGGTTGGGTGGGATGATAGCCCATATTTATAGTCTATTATGGATGATCATGGAATACATCAGGCACATTTTCCTTCAGTTTTATATTGTTTCAGGGATGTTTTCTGGATGAATTTTCAAGACTACCTCTTGATAGAGAAGTATAATTTTCCATTGAGCTAGTTCTTGGAGTTTAACCAGTATCCATTCCTTCTTATATGATGGCTAATACTAAGTTTCATGAGATCAAGAGGTAGATAGATGATTTGGAAGCTAAAGGTTCCATATGACCCAGCTCTTCTCCATGGGTTTGACATGTCTTTTTCACCAATATGGAAGATGATACCCTCATGCTTTGATTAGATTACCATTGATTTGAACCGACTTATGGTTAAGGAACAGTATCTATTTCCTCGTATAGATGATGTCACAACTCGACCCACTGAGGTCTGACTCGTGACTACCCCAAGCCCGCCTCCATTAGGCCATGGGATGGCGATCAGTGTCGAGTAGGCATATCCCACAAATGTGAGGCATTAGCATAAAGTACCTATACACACACACACACACATCTCCAATCCCACAAAATGATGAAATGTAAAATAACTGAAGGAATGCATGCATACATCTAATATCCCACAATAGAATACAATAGTAAAGTACTGAAACAAAAAAAGGCCAAAAATAAGCCCAAACAAAACTGTAAAGAGTAAAAATTCCTCCAAGGTAAAAGACTAAGTCAAAGGCATGTTATCGTTAAAAAACTCATTCTGTCAAGATCCAATTATTCTCCACCCTCTCCTTATCCTCCTAGAACACCGTCAAAAGGGTTTTCGTCTACACAAGACACTACATGTGCGGGCAAAGCCCGTGCAGGGGTGAGTATAACAATACTCAGTATGATACCTCGAAAAGACTAAAAACAAAGAACCAAGTATATTCAAATCAATACAAGATATAAAAAATCAAAGTATAATAGAAAAAAACCTAGATATACTCAGGAAAGACACTTCCATCAGGTGGCCATAACAAACTGTCAGTCATAGGATTCTGCTCGAAGCAATACTCATTCTGGGATAACTCACTACAGAAGAAATGTTATCATTGGAGAGATCCTATAAAGATTTCTAGATCATTGGGACCCACCCAAAGATAACGTAATGGTCTAAGAATACTTTGATACACAAATAGGGGGTCACACGCAGAACCACTGGGGGACACCATGAACCCAATCTAGATCAACCCACTACGTAGGGGATCGCATGTCAATGATTACACCAACCTACTGATATTAACTTATAGATGGAGTAATAACTCCCTAATTAGGGAGGTCATGTTGATTCCACAAACTCTAACTATAGAACTAAGGATGATAGAGGTTCGCACTCCATTCTCATGGAGGGACACCAAAACTCTGTCTGAGACTTGGCCTCTAGAGGGGATCAAAATCTAGTGATGTGGATGTAATGTTGAACTGTGACCTCTAAGGAAAGGACCGAGGGAATGAACTCAACCTATATTGGTCTAAACTAATAAAATAAAGAGCCTCAATCACTCATTATTGAAGTACATAGTGTGTCCTAAAGGGTACACGATGTGTTCATCTATCCCAAGTCCTGTCTATGTGGAAGAGCCTCACATGACATGTATTCTTCATATAAATGACATATAGAATGAGTACATGTCATGTAGATACACAAAATTTCCTTCTAATGTTGTTTTTCCATGTCCATGTACTAAAAATATGTTTATGTACCAGTTTTTGTATGCCAATCTATGTCTGTGTGGGAGTACATGATGTGTATGTGCCCATGTACTTCAACCCGTGTCAATGTATTTTTGAAGTACATGTCGAGTCAACCAGGGTGGGGGGTAACATGTTGTGTGACATAGGTCACACATCATGTGATCCTTTACTTTGGGAAAACCCTATCATCACATCCAGGGGTCCCCACACAGCGTGTAATCCTGGATTACACGCCCTATGGATCGTGATTTTTAATAATCACTCATTACTCCTCCGTGTATCACATATGATGATCCAACCCTCTATTCAGTGGTTGATTTTCCATGAAACTAAATATCCAAGGTTTTTGTCATGCCATTACCAACTCAATAAGTTTCATCACCAGATCTTCTTGCAAAATGGATTGAAATCAATGTTCTTCATTACATGCTGAAGAACGCCAAAGAACACAAAATCAAGAATCTTTCATCATTTGATTCATTGCTGAAACCATCATCACACCTATGTCTCATCGTACAAATCCCAGATTTGTGATATCAGGTCATTGTTCCAAGAAACGGTCGTGTAGCGATAGATTGATTGGAAATAGTTGAACCTCAGGCCAACGAAGAATGCTCGTGGTGAATCTCAAAATTGGGGGAGAAAATCACAATCAATCAAGAAGAAAAAACCATGATAAATGTTTGTATTGATCTTGGTTTGTTGTATTTAGAATGAAAATTGAATACATTAACAATTTAATCAAAATAAATTATCCCATTAAATCCCTACAAAATAAATCTCATCCCACAAAATTGATTGATTTTCAAATCAATTCGTTCATTGATTGATTTACGTTCATCACAGAAATAAATAATGGGTAAAAATACACATAAAACAAAAATCCTACCTTGAGTTTGATTGATTTTAGATGAATAATGATTTTGTTTTCATCCTTGATGAGTTCCATGGATTCTGTTGGCACAATGATTTGTGATCTGATCTTGATCCGTCATCTTTTTCCTAAGATAATTCTCCAGATCTCTCTCCAATGGTCCTATGGTGCCTCCAGGGTTATGTGGCTAACCATGGGATTCTGAACTAAGGATCCATTTAAAGAGGTTCTAATCACTGTGTCAAAAAAGAATGAAATAAAATAATTTCTTTTTAATTATTTTATTCATTTTATGCCCGTGATAAAATTTTCACAGACAACTCACACCGACAAATCTTAAGTCATTCCTAGGGTAAAAGAGCCATTCTAAACTCAATAGTGACCTCATATTTCTGATCTAGGAACCTATTTAGGTGTTATTAAACTATTTCAGGAGAACCATACACACGTTCTATTTAATATATTTAATATATTTCAAACATTTATTCTGGGAACACCGAGCCTCGGAATTGCATGTCATCTCAACACTTGGTCTCGAAAATAATCCAAATAATATCAAAAAATAATACACAAAAAAACCAAGATATTAAATCCTCCCCACCTTGTGGATTTACATCCCTAAAAATCCAAAATAAGGGCTAATCAAAAAGATGAGGGTACTAAGCATGAATATGAGCCTCCTTCTCCCATATGTTCTCCTAAATATTCTCATGCTGCCACCAAACATACACAAAAGGAATAAATATCATATAAAAGATCCTATCATGGATATCCTCAATCTCTACTAGGTACTCAGCAAAGGTTTCTCCATCCTCAATGTCCATCTCACCATAGTCGATAATGTGTGATGGGTCATTCACATACCTCCTCAGCTATGACACATGGAAGATGTCATGTACTTGATCTAACTATGGAGGTATAGTTAAGTGGTACACCACCTCTCCAACTCTACACAGTATCTATAAAGTGCTAATGAACCTTAGATATAGTTTTCTGCCCAGACCAAATTTTCATAATCTACATCGAGGTGAAACCCATAGGAACACATGGTCTTATTCTATGAACTCTAAAGGTCCCTATCGCCTACCATCATAAGACCTTTGATGGATCTATTTAGTCTTCATTTACTCCTTGATGATCTATACCTTCTCTATTATAGTTCTCACCAAATCTGGGTCCATGAGTGCTAACTCTCCTAGGTTAGTCCAGCAAAGTGGTGACCTGTAGGGTCATCCATATAAACTCTTGAATGGTGTCATACCATTTGTGGAATGGTAGTTGTTGTTGTATTCAAACTCCAACAATGGTAAGTGATACTCCCAACTATGTCCAAAGTCCAACATGAAAGCTCATAGCATGTCCTCTAATACTTGGATGGTCCGCTCTGTTTGGCGGTCAGTTTGGAGGTGGAACATTGTGGTCAAGAATAACTAGGTCCCAAATTACTCCTGTAATCACTTCCACAGCTGGTATATAAAGCAAGTATCAAGATCATAAATAATAGTTGATGTAACTCTATGTATTTGAACTATCTCCTTTATGTAGAGGCCTCACAATCTCTCTACTGAAGTATATTCTTGGATAGCTATAAAGTGGGCTGACTTGGTGAGTCGTCCAATAACCACCCAGATGGAATCATGTCCCCTGGACATATGTGGTAATACCATCCTTAAGTCCATAGATATCACATCCCACTTCCATTCTATAACCTCAAGGGGTTGAGATAAAATCTATAGAACTTGGTGCTCATCCTTCACTTGCTAACAAGTAAGGAATCAATATAAAAACTATACAACTCCTTTCTTCATCCCTATCCACCAAAACTGATGTCAGAGATCATGGTACATATATTTCACACTTGGATGTATCGCCAAGGGATATGTATGAAACTCCCTCAAAAAATCCTCCTAAAACACCATGGGTACCATCGTACATCCTTTAAAAATAACTACATGCTCCCCACCTTTTGAAAATCCATCAAGAGCATGCCTTGTGAATATATGAGCATGTAGGGTCTCATAGACGGTATCCCTAATCTATGACTCCCTGACTCACTGAAAGAGTGTAGGAGTGACAACCATTGACTAGAGGTAAGATGATCCATCTGCATCCACAAAGTATAACTGTAATGAGGGTAACTACTCTGGAGCATCATTCAGAAATTATGAACTAGATCTCCTGCTTAGAGAATCTGCTACCACGTTCTCCTCCCTAAGAGTATAGACAATCTCAAAGACATAGTCCTAGAGTAACTCTAGCCATCACCTCTTTCTCAAGTTAAGATCCTTATGAGAGAAAATATACTTGAGACTCTTGTGGTTAGATTATATGATAAATCACTCATCCATCAGGCAGTGTCACCACATATTCAATTAAAAAACTACTATTACTTACTCAATGTCATGGGTTGTGTAGTTATGATCATGTTTTCTTAACTGGCATGAACCATAGGAAATAACTACTTATATCTACATTAAAACATAACCATGTCTGGTCCCTAATGCACTGCAGAACACTACATACTTGACACCCTCCTCCATTAACCTCAAGATGGGAGCACTCTTCAACCTCTTCCTTAACTCCTGAAATCACTACTGGCACTTTTATGTCCACAAGAAAGGATACCTTTTTCTAGTCAAGGCTATCAAGGGTGCTGACACTCTGAAGAATTCAGGTACAGACCTCCAATAATACCCATCCAATCCAAGGAAACTCCACACCTCGGTAACACTCTTGGGTGGATCCTAAGAAAGAACTTCATAAACCTTTGTTGGATCCACTATAACTCCATCCTTTGAGATGATGTGTCCTAGAGAGTGGACATCTCAAATCTGTAATTGACACTTTGAGAGCTTCCAATAAATTTCGTTCTCTTGGAGTGTGTACAGGACCATCCTCAAGTGTCTCACATGTTCCTCATTAGACGTTGAATACACTAGGATGTCATCGATGAAGACAACCATGAACTAGTATAAGAAAGGATAAAATATCCAGTTCATGAGTTCCATGAACATTTTTGGTGAATTATTCAGGCCACACAGCATCACCAAGTACTCATAGTGACCGTAACAACATCTGAAAGTTGGCTTTGGTATATCCTTATCCCAAAATCACAATTGGCGATAGATTCATCTGAGGTCAATCTTTGAGAACCATCGTGCCCATTTTCAAATGATCAAAGAGTTCATCGATCCTCAGTAGTGGATTCTTGTTCACTTGGTTTAAGAGAAAATAATACACACATAACCTCAAGCTCCCATATTCCTTCTTAGCAAATAACACTGGGGCTTCCCAGGTGGAAACACTGGGTCTCACAAATCCCTTCATCTATAAGTCCTCCAACTGCACCCTTATCTCATGAAGCTCTATAGGAGCCATCTGATATGTTGGTGTAGATATTAGTGTCTTCCTATGGTGTATATCAATGTAGAATTCTATATCTTGGTGGGGATATAAGCCTAGTATGTCCTTATAAAATATGTCCTCATACTCTGTCATCACTATACGAAACTGGGAACTTTCAAAATCTACTACATCAAGGGTTATTCTAGACAAATGATGAGTAATCGGTTTCACCCTCCTATCCATGAATCCATCCTTCACTTCCTAGGTTTCCATTTCTCCAAAAAATTAAAACCTAGTTCCATCATTGCAGACACACCTCATCCTCTGCCTAAAATAGTAAATCAAGGAATGAATTGTTGATAATAAGTCCATGCTTAAGATTATTTCATAAGGTCTTATTACTACAAAAAATAGACCCCATAAAAATATCATATTCAAGTTTCAGGTCTTACTATTGGAACAAGTGTGAAATCATTGAGTCACCACCCGTCAATGTCTCCAACCGCAAGGATCGAGTCAAAATCTTAACCAAAATCTATAAGTTTTAAACCAGAGAAGTGGAAAGGAAGGAATGGATAGTGCCTGTGTCTATCAATACTATAGATAAAGTAGAAAATACACATATTTTACCTCATATAATCCATATATTCTAAAGGTTATAGGCCTCCAAAGCTTATAGCTGGCCTCATCTATGCCTACCAGCTCCCTAATCCCGGCATGGACCACCTGGGGGTAGTGGTGGTAATAGGTCAAACCTCTGACCACCTCTTGTTTCTCTATCATCCCCTCTGCCATGCCTTCCACCCTATGGACCACCCTTCTCATGTCTTTTCCTCTATCTTTGATGTCCCTAGACCATCTACCAATCAGGGTCAGGAAATCTCATGCCATATGTCCCCAACCATCATAGGAGAAACATTGTATTTATCTTGGCTAATTCGAGCCACTTTAGGATCCCTACACCACTGACCCTGAGTCTTGGGATCACCTCCTAAAGCATCTATCCCGCTTGGACCCTATGACTATCATCGACTCCCTGATGCTGAGGTCTCAACTACTTGGTGCCCACTACTAACTCCTACTACTGGTGTCTACTCTTCCAGAAAACTTTCTACCAATAAGAATTTCTCAATCACTCTGGCATAGGTGGAAATTCTAAGAGATACCATCAATGCCATGATATCCCAGTACAAGCCCTTCTCAAAGGTATGAGCCTTGAAGAACTAGTATCGTATCATATCCAAGGAGTAACATGAGAGATCAGTGAATCTCGATGAATGATCTTCCATGGTCATACTTTCCTGTTGAAAATACAAGAGCTCCAGTATGCATACCAATCACAACGTGGATGGATATAACTTCTCTTTTAAGAGATGCTCAAAGTCTATCTAGCAGATATCTGTATCATCATGTGACTGAGTCACCAAGATCTAAAATCACCCAACGGGTCTTCGATGAAGACTCGCAGCAAGGACTTCCATCCGATAGGTAGGCATCCTCACAAGGCAGAAAACATGAGTGACTGCCTCTAGCTATTTCTTATCCACTTGGGGGGTCGGGATCATCTCAAAACCTATGAGTTCACTACCTTTGAAACTCATGAAATATGCTTAGCCTATGTGCATCCTCAACTGGTAGTTTTGGCACTAACTTCTTCTCAAAAAGTGGTGGTATAGCTGGTAAACCACCCAGAGGTTTTATCTCTAGTACAAACCCTTATATCGATGCCTCATCTCTAGGTGGATCATCCTCATGATCACAAGGTGGAATCCTGGTTTTATATCTATATGGGAGAATCCTAAAATAAAATTAGATGTATCATGGTCAAAAGAGTGTATCTGGGGAGTTTACTAAAGCAGACATGGAAAACACAACTCATCCCTATATGATGCATGTACCATTGTTTTCCCTGTAACTAGTGTTCTCATTTATCAATTCAAAAAGTAGGTGATCAGATTTCTAGTGTATGGATACATTAGCCACCCCACCAACACTGGAATCCCTAGCCTGAAATCTGAACTTGAAACACTAAACACTATTTCACCAAACCAATCTCACTGACTCTTGGTCCTTAAAGTATAATTGACCACCTCTGATACCACTTTGTCGCAACCCAACCCATTGAGGTCGGACCTATTACTACCCCAAGCCCACCTCCAATAGGCCAAGGGATATAGACTAGTGCCAAGTAGGTATCTCCCATAAATGGGAGGAATTATCCTAAAGTAACTATACACAAGCATACATCTCTAAGCCCACAAAATTTTGAAATGTAAAATAACTTAATAAATGAATTTATACATCTAAGATCTTCCAAATGAGTACGATAGTAAAGTACTGAAAAAATAAATAAAAGTCCAAAAACAAGCCCGACCAAAACTGTAAAGAGACCAACCTACTCTAAGGGAAAGTACTAAGTCGAAGGAATTCTCTTGGTAAACACCTTGATCTATAAAGATGTAACTAAACTCCACCCACTCCATGTCCTCCAAGGACACTGTCAAAAGGGTTGTCATCTGCACAATACACGACATGTGTAGGAAAATCCTGTGTATAGGGGTGAGTATAAAAATACTCAGTAGGATACCCCAAAACACTAAACATGAAGCACAAAGTATATTCATCTCAATAAAAGATATAAAAATAAATTTATAACATAAAAAACCCCATATATACTCTGGAAAGACACTTCGCCATCAAGTGGTCATAACCAACTGTCAGTCACAGGATTCTGCTCGAAGCAACGCCCGTTCTGGGAGAACTCACTCCATGAGCCATGATATCATCAGAAACACTTGAAAAAGAGGTATATCTTATTGTTCCCAGCCTAAATAGAATGTACTGGTCTAAGAATACTTTGATACATAGATAGGGGTAATTCCCAGAACCAATGGGGGACACCATGAACCCAATCTGGATCAACCCGCAATATAGGGGGTCATATGTTAATGATTACACCAACCCTATC
This sequence comes from Viscum album, assembly GCA_963277665.1. Classification (NCBI taxonomy): domain Eukaryota; kingdom Viridiplantae; phylum Streptophyta; class Magnoliopsida; order Santalales; family Viscaceae; genus Viscum; species Viscum album. The sequence goes on from OY728138.1 coordinate 902,551,241, forward strand.
GATACGGCCTTCAAGATGGAGGATAAATTTCCTACTCAAGGACGTCATTTTGATTAAAAAAACTTTAACTAGGTAACTAAGGATAATGGAGGATCACACTATAGTCTCATAGAGGTACACCACAACTCTATCTGAGACTCAGCCTCTAGAGGGGATCACAATCCAGTGATGTGGATATAATGATTCATTATACCCTCAAGGAAAAGTACTAAGGTAATGAACTCAACCTATACTATTACAAACTAAGAAAATATAGAGCCTAAATCACTCTTGATGGGAGTACACGGTGTGTCCCAAAGGGTGCACATCGTTTCTAGCTATCCCAAGTCATGCCCATGTTGAAGTGCCTCACACAGCATGTAGTCTCCATATACACGATGTTTAGAATGAGTACATGGCATGTAGAGACACATAGTGTAATACCTATGTTTCTTGTCCATATCCATTTATGTAAACTATGTCTACGTACCAGTCTATGTACACCAATCTATGTCTGTGTGGGAGTACACAGTGTATCTGTGCTCGTGTACTCCAACATGTGTCTGTGTACTTCCGAAGTACATGTTAAGTCACCCGAGGAGGGTAACACATCATGTGACAAAGGTCACATGTCGTGTGATCCTTAACTTCATCCAAACCCTATCACCACAGCCAGGGGTCCCCACATGCCATGTAATTCCAGATTACATGCCGTGTGGATTTCAATTTTCCAAAATCGCTCATTCCTCTTTTGTGCATCTCGTTTGATGCTATATCCCTATATTTGGTGGTCTCCTTGCTGTGAAACTCAATATTCAAGTTAATTTTCCATTCCATCACCAACTCGACATGTTTCATCACCAGATCTTCTCACAAAATAGATCAAAATCAACATTCTTTATTTTTGTGATGAAGAACGCCGAAGAACACAAAATCAAGAATCATCCATCATCTAATTCTCTCCTTCAAACACCATAACACCTCCATCACATTGTGTAGATAATAGATCTATGATATCGGATCATTGTGCTAAGAAACAGCCATGCAAAGATAGATTGATCAGGAATAGTTAAACTATGGCCCAATAAAGAACGACCATGGTGAATCCCGGAATTGGGGGAGAAAATCACAATCAATCAAGAGGAATGAACCTCGATTGATGTTCATGTTGATCTTGGTTCATTACCATTAAAACAAAAATCAAATCCATCAACAATTTAATCAAAATAAATTATCTCATTAAATCCCCCTAAAATGAATCTCATCCCACAAGATCGATTGATCTGAAAATCAATTTGTTCATCAATTTATTTGTGGTCATCGTAGAAATCAAGAATGGGTAAAATACACATAAAACAAACATTCTACCATGAGTTCGGTCGATCGTCGATGAAGAATGATTTCATTGTCTTCATTAACGAGGTTTATGGATTCTGTTGGTGCAATGATCCATTATCCAATCTTGATCTATCATCGTTCACCTGAGATAATTCTCCAGATATCTCTCCAATGGTCCTCCAGCATCTCCAGGGTTATGATACTAATCATGGGATTCTGACCTAAGGATACATTTAAAGAGGTTCTAATCTCTATGTCAACAAAAATGTAATAAAATAATTTCTTTTTAATTATTTTATTCATTTTATGCCTGTGAGAAAATTTTCAAAAACGACTCGCGCCGACTAATGTTAATTCATGCCTAGGGTAAAATAATCATTCTGAACACAGCGGTTCCCTCGGATTTCTAATATGGGCGCCCATTTAGGTGTTATTCCACTATTTCAGGAGAACCGTACATGTGTTCTATTTAATATATTTAATATATTTCAAACATTTATTCCAAGTATATCAGGCCTCATAATTGCACGTCGTTTCAGCGCCTGGTCTGAAAAATAATCCATATAATACCCAAAAATAATACATGAAAAATTAAAGACATTATAAATGATCTATTTGACTGGCTCTGAGGATTAATTGTTTTCTCTAATATTGATCTAATATTGGGTTATCGTCAGGTGTTTATTAGACCATCATATATACCATGTACAACATTATATAGTAGATATAGCTTATATGATTATTTGCTCTTGTTATTCGATCTCATGAATGTTCTAGCAGTTTTCATGGCAATGATGAATTGAGTTTTCCACCCACATCTATATTCATTTGTGGTGGTATTCATGGATGACATCTTGGTGTATTCTCACACTCAATACGACTATGATAAACAAATTGAGATCATACTAAATACACTGAGATAGTGTTATTTATATTCTAAGATCACAATGGGACACTTTTGGATGGATAAGATTCACTTCCTAGGTCATATTATCTCAGAGACAAGAGTATCAGTTGACCCAGAGAAGATGAGAGTTGTAGTTTCCTAGGAGTATCCTAAGAATGTCTTTGATATATGGAGTTTCTTATCACTAGCTGGTTATTACAGTCATTTCATATAGTAATTCCCACACTTGTAATAATCTCTTACAAACTTTAATAATAAGTTTGTGAAGTTTATATATTCATAAGCCTATGAGATAGCCTTTCAGGATCTGAAAGGGAGACTGACTTTAGTGTCGATCCTGATTGTTCCAAATCAAGGTCTAAGTTATACAGTTTTATGTGATGCATTAGATATATGTCTAGGAGAAATTCTGATGTAAGAGGGTAAATTCATGGTATATGGGTCTCATTAGTTAAGGCCACATGAGAGGAATTACCTGACGGATGATCTCGATTTAGCTGTTATTGATCATGATATGAATTTTTAGATGAATTACTTACTAGGAGAGTGTTCTATAGTGTATAAAGACCAAAAAAGCCTCAAGTATATCTTTACACAATGTGAATTTAATCTTATAAAATGAATTTGGGTTGAATACCTATAGTATTTTGACTTTGATCTTGATTATATGCTCGGTAAGGGAAATGAATTTTTCGATTCTCAAATCAGGAGGACATGGACACAAGTGGTTCAGGAGTCTAGTAGTGAGTGGAAGATTATGGCCCTATTTTCTAAGATGCATTTGGCAGTTTAAGACTATCATAAATAGTCTTCACTTGCATAATTATCAGTTACCTATTCACTTTTGGAGAGAGTGAAGATGAGGCAGTTATAATATTCTGAGGGCCTGATCCTATGGGATAGCATTGTAGGTGATGACCGGCCACCAGGTTGGATTGTTTATGGGGATGAGATCTTACACATCTATGGACATGTATGGGTTTCTATATACATCTGAGAGGATTTTTTGTGAGAGTACCATGCCTCTATATGGTTTGTGCATCCCAGTATTACCAAGATGTATCGTGACTTATGATATATATAATGACTCAAGTTTTGACCCATAAGACTTTAGAATATTTTGGAGAGTATTTTCGGAGCCTGGTGCTGAGTCGACGCAGTAAAAGAGGGGTCTAAAGAGCCTCATTGTGATGATATTAAAAACATTAAATATATTTTGTCACATGCACATGGTTTTGCATGAAATGTGAATAACTTCTATGTGGAGTCTCGGATCATATTTATGAGACTGTTGTTGAGTCTGGAACATCATGTTTATCCTAGGCGTGACCTAAGGTCATTCCCATCAGGAGTTTCGATTGGGGGTGTTTTGGTGATGTGGAGTTGAAAAGGGGAATTAATTGGTTTAATTTAATTAAAATCAATCCCCCCCAACCCTAATGTGAATGACACAAGGAGGATTGCATCTCCTATTCCCCCCCCCCCCTCTTATGTCTTTGTCCAATAGATGGAAATGAGACAAATCGATAAATCAAGGTGTTGTTGATCCTTGTTTCTGACGTAGATAATCATCAGATCAAAGAGAAGCACGATCTGGGTGTTGTTCTTTATACAAAGCTTTAGTTTTTTTCCAATGAGCTAGGAATATTTAATTTTTGGTCCTGACCCCTTTCTTTATTCATTTTTTTAAGGTTCTAGAGCCCAAATACAATTGTTATTGATCTCTACTAGGTAGATCTGTGGGTTTTGGGAAATAATGGGATGAATTGGGGAGTTTTATAGGTATTTCCCAAATTAAATTACCATCTACACATCATTTAGTTAAGTGAAACACATTTTTTATCCCTTCCTATTCAGGGAAGATGAAATTTTGGGACTATAGGATGTGTACTGGGGTTACACACCATGTAGTGCCCCAAACCGTGTGACCCTGGGACATGGATTGGGTTAGTCGTGTGAAAACACATGGTTGTATACTAACACATATCCAAGGTACAAAAACATGGGATTCGATACACAGACATAGGAAAACTACATGGGAGGTTGGTTGTTTAGCCTGAACACGCCGTGTAGTATAGGATGCATGGCATGTGAGGGACACGGTTGGCCAATCCGTGTAGAAGAGTAACATGACTAGGGGTAGGGTGAAGAGGGACATGGCATGTACCAAATTTAGATTCCATTTATCCCTACATGGGTTGGTAATCCATGTGGATAGGATACACGGCCAGGTGCTCGGGCATGCTCACACTCTGTGTATTCCTCAGTTCACGTCATGTACTCCTAGCAGATTCTCTTGGGATCTTGCGTTTTCCGTATCTCCTTCTCTAAGATTCAGATTCAGGATTGTGAGCATCCTATCCTAAGTGATTTTCCATATAGGACATGATGGTGTACTCCATTTTATCTTATGAGATATGATGTGGCGTAAGTCAAGTAATATTATCATGAAGACGTATTGAGTCAATGTTGTATATTGGTGTGGTTCGTGAAGAGATATGCAGGGACTGGTACCCCCTATATCTTCAAGGAGTGGGTTTTCCTTACCTCTTTGTTTAGGTAGAGATAGGACTCCCCATATTGTGGGTGTGTTTTCATTGCTTTTGGGTAGTTTCCTCATGGGTTGTTACTCCCCTGATGGACTAGGGTGCAGGTTTCCTATGATGTTCATTGTTTCGTCTGGAAATGGGGATGACCTTGTTTGTTTAAGGTTCAAACTTTCCAATCAGTTTCTAATGGGTTTATTCGTAGAACCAGAAACACCTAATGATCCTATATCCATTTGTACCTACTTTCCAAAGGTAGGTGCTCATTAGTTTTGGACCGATGAGGCTTAAGAATTTTCATTGGTTGAGAGGATGGGAGGTTAGGCTCATCACACCTTTTGGGGGGGAATTATTTCCTACTCCGGGACTCTCTTATAGATTTAAGTTATGTTCATGAATCCTTATTAATTCACCAAGCATTAAAATAAGTTTTCCTTTAGATTTGGCAATCAATGATTGATATATATATAGGATTTAGAGAATCTTTTATATGTATTTGAGGTTCTTCATCGATGGATAATCATCCATATGTATTAGAGATTTTTATTCAGTGGTATCCTTCAATACATTATATAGAAATCTCTTGGTCATTATGATGACCATACTGGTTTTAAAGCCACTCAGTGGGGCACTTGAAGTTTATTTTAATTTAGAAATACAGGGATTATTTTAGAGTTGGGATTGTACCCACAGATGTTCTACCTATGTATCCTCATTAAAAAGGAATCAGAACCCATGTAGTTCGATAAGAAGGATATAGTTTAACATCATATGGTATGGAAAAGAACTAATGAAATGTGGGCTTGAACCTTTTAAAGGCTTCCTACGTACTCTACTTTTAAGGCAAAGATCAAAGTCCACATAGTTCGAGTGAATAAATATGGGGCTTATGCATGGTTAACATCCCAAAAAGAGATGTCGTGATTACTTTTACACTCTAAGCTCACGTGATTCATGCTCAGTGTGAGAAACAAGAGGTATCAGTAAACCTGAAAATTGTGCCACAAAATATGCAGTCACAAGAAATGATGTGGGGATTACGTATGTATGACTGCTCAAGTAGATGAAGACCAGGACTTACTTCAGGAAAGAAGCCCAGGAGCAGGGTCCATAAAGGTATTTGTAATTTATAGAGATTTGGAGTTTTAACCTGGGGCTTACTCCTAAGGAGGATGCCCAAATTAAAGGGGACTTATAACTTGGGGCTTACTCCTGAGAAGGAGGCCCAAATTAAAGGAATTATTATTGGGGCTTATTCCTGAGAAGGAGTCCCAATGTTAAAGGAAATTATGACTGGGGATTATTCCTGAGAAGGAGGCCCTAACTAAGGGAACTTGAGGCTTACTTCTGAGGAGGATGCCCTAAATCAAAAGATCTTCTCATCTTAAAGGATGAGGTTACATGGAGGAAATCTCTAACCGTGGTGACATAAAGCTTGTAAGTCATGAGGTTTTGGGATAGTTTCTCACAAAATTCCTTTCAGATAAGTAATCCAACAAAGGAACCATGCCATAAATGCCTTTAAAAAGGGGTTCGAGGGATAATATCTTGAAGAGGAGAGGTGAATGGGAGAGAGGCACACAAATAAAGTTGGCGCTCAAGTCTTGGTCATGTAAGTCATTTGGCGCTCAAGTCTTGGTTGCACAAGTGTACTTGTGTGTCATAGGTTCACCTGGGTGATAAAGAATCTGTAGGTTAATACTTGGGTGAGACATAACTCAAGCCTTTAGTATTATCCTAAGATGTTTCCAAAAGGGTGGCATGCAAGTTTCATCGAAAGGGTAGGGCGGTGCGCAAGTGTTTTCATTTTTAAGGAGGTATGTATAATTAGGCTTGCAAGTGTTGATGAATTCTAAACACTTAGGCCTTATTCTACTTCTTCAAGTCTTCCATTCTAGGTAAAAAGTTACCTTAGAAGCTTTTGGAAGAGTTGAGTTGAATACTTGGGCGACCAGAACTTGAATTTTACTTTTGGAAAATCCATCCTTGAAATGGGGGCCCACAGGGGATATTTATAGGCCACCATGCACCTTGGGAAAAAAACTAAATAGGTCACGCATGTGAGCTACACGACTAATAGGTGGTGCGCAAGTAACTTGCGCACCTCACTCCAAATGTCTCCTAGTCTATGCCTTCGTCAATTTTTTTGATGTTCTTCAAAGGGTGACCCTCTTTGTGCTTAAGTTATTCCCCTTTGACATTCGTTGGACTCTGTGAAGGAAAGGAGCATCAACAAAAGTCCCCTCTCAGAGTTGGATCTGAAAATGAAAGAGGTTTCGGCTCTAAGGTAAAGATAGAGAAATCAAGGGTCTGTGGCATGCAAGTTCGGTGCGCAGATGCTGAGGTGCACAAGTATGGAGCGCAGGTGGTCTGGATCACCTATATATATAGGCTCACTCCTACTCAAACTCACTCAGATTCTAGCACCTTGAGCTCTCGTCACGCATGTGCTTTTGTCTTCGGCGAATCACCCTTATTTATTTTTTTTGTGCTTCTGCAGAAGGTATTTGACTTGTGCGCCATGACTAGGGCAGCAAAACTTGCGTGATCGGTTTGACTTACGTGCCATGTTTGGGACTTGCGCACCTTAATTCCTTTGCCATTTTTTTGATTTCCTTCATCAATATTTCACACAAAAAAACTTACTTAAAAGTTGGTTGTTTGATCATTGTGTAGATTCAATGGCTCCCAGAAGAATTGGATCAACTGATGAGTTGTCCAGCAAGAGAATAAATGACATGATGAACGTCGTCAGCCATGATTATTATGTTATCTACGATAGAACTCTACTAGATTTGGATAAGTACTTGAAAAATATCATTCCAATTTCACACAGAGCATCTACTTTCCTTTGTATGGCCATGGTCATCTACAAGGATTCAATGTTCCAGAGGCAAAGAATTATATCCCTCATTCCTGGTTTCAAACCTACACCAACTTGTCTTCGGCAAATTTCCCAGTTACAGGATCATTTTTCAATGCTGGGACAATGGAGAAGGAATACATAATGCATCATGGCCCATGTGATCCTAATATGAAGCCTCACATGCCTGACCTGCAGCCGCATTATTATCCCTCTATTTTCTGAAATTCTCAGATGGACTAATCTAAGGGATAGAAGAATAGTTGGGATTTCCATCCTAGAGGAGGTGTGAAGGCAACTTTGATGTGATCATATTGGGTGAAACAAACCTATACAGAGTTTGTCGATGATCTTAAGGGAGCTGCAATATATGAAGTTGTCTAGGATGGGCAGACATATGTCTACAGGAATGACAATTTCGTTCCGGATTTAATTAGCAGTTGGAGCCTGGAAACTAATTCTTTCCATCTAACTCGTGGAGAAGTAGGCATCAGTTTGTGGGACGTCTATAATATTTTAGGGGCTCCAACTTTGGGAGATATGTATGATGAATTCATCCACCCCAAGGTGACCTGGAATGATTCGGAGAAGACTTCGTCTTTGGATTGATAGTTAGTAAAAAATTTCTACAAGCTTAATAATACCACCACCATGAAAACCCACTCCAGAAAAGATATCCATTCAGAGGATTGGATGGACATGTTTCTGATTAAGAAGAAAGAGGAGGGAACTTCTGGCACTCTTCCTACTAGTTGCCCTAGAGTAGTAAAGAGGGGTGCTCTGGGCACATTTTGGCCAATTCTGGAAGCAAGAGAGTTTGATAGGTGGGGGTATGAAGTGAACCAGAAAATTCCAGCGAAGACCCGTCTGGCAGGCTTTTTAGACTTGTGGATCAGTGTTTACCTTTTACCATTTTGGGATTCGAAAGGATGTGTGAGGCCAGGGACCTTTTTCATTGCATCTAAGCTGGCTGAAAGGAAGATGGTTGGGTTGGCCACCCCAGTTTTGGAAAAGATTCATAGGAGATTACTTCATGTTTATATGGGTAAGTATCCTCTAATAATAGTGGGACCATTCCAAGTTTTATGGGGATGGATCGGCACCCAATTCAGGACATATGCTATACAAAGTGGCGTACAGGTTCTTGGAAGTTCTTTTCGGCCGTCTGTTCATGCCTTTTTTGGAATTTCTCCCTTATCCCTCAACGCTTATGATATCAAAATAAGGCTGAGCATGTTCAAGGAGCTCCACTTCTTTCCTTATGGAAATCCACCAACATGGAGATTTGTTGATGATGGAATAGCCATCCTAGAGTTAAGGGCATATATGCTGGCATGTAGAGATGGTACATTGGCCATGAGGATTGATGGAGAAATTATATGCGAGGCATATGCTCCATATAGATTCACAAGTCAATTTAAATGTCTACATCAAATTACTGTATCCCCTTTGGTGCATGTCAGGTTAGAGAAGTATCTGAGGGTTTCTTGTCAACTATGGTTGCTGAAATCTATGGAGAAGACTGGGCAGTATTTGATCTACCAGCTGTTGAATCGGCAAGTTGATTGACTACATGGTATGCCGAGAGCTGTGTAGCATCATACCCTCAAGGGGTACTGAATCATTCGGTCCCTCTGGTGAGGATAAAGAAGAGAACCATTAGGAAATAAGATTTTCATTTAGAAGGTGACTCTTCCTCACCTGGAGCTGATTCACCGAATTCCTCACCCGGAGCTGATTCACCGGATTCCCAGGATGGGGATGATGAGGATCGAAATGCGTCAAAGTAGCCTCATGCCAAATATAATCCTCCTTCCAGAGTCAAGAGACCTACTCCATCGACTCCTGGTGAGTTACATCATTGAGGAAATTTAGTCGCCATTATTTTAAAGAGAAATAAGTTTCATTTTCTTATCCTTTATCTGTGATTGCAGGAGCTGAGAAGAAGTTGAAGTCCCAGATTTTAGGACCCTCCTCGCGGCCTTTTGGTGCACATTCTGAATATTTACGACCAGAGGTTGTCCGGACATGACGGAGATTATATTGTGATGTTGAAACCGCCTTGATGGACTTATGCGAAGGGCTGCATATCCCTGGAGTGGGGAATCTTCGGGCTTCCTCTAACATCTGTTTTGAGGAAAACCCCAATGAATTGAGGGCTTACATCAAAGATCTGTAAATGCTCATATATTCCACCGATGAGTCAGTTCCTGCCACCAAGAGGGTGAAGTAAATGATGGACTGTGGTACCACTGAGGGTATTGTTCCTTCATTAGACGAAGTGTGGCGTGATTACGTGGCTCCTAAAGATATAAGTTTCCTTTTTCTCATATTTCTATTTGCTTTGTAATTTGAATTTAGTAAAATATTTGTTATTCAAGGAAATAATCATCTTCATCCTATAGATTGTAAAGGAAATAACCACTTATATCCCTTCACCGCGATATAGCCCTGGTGGCACCGCTCTTGGAGCCACTAAATCTCCTCGTGAGCTGGGAAAAGTATCTCTAGGCTAGCAAGTCATGGATGAGGAGTTAGAAAGGGCGTTATTGTCTCTGATACCTATTTTTGGAGATGATGATGCCAATCCACCCAAAAAGGCAAAGAAGCAAAGGAATCGAAGAAAGAATACCATAGTCAAATGCTTTATCAGTAGTGGTAAGTCTTTCTAGTAGTCATGAATCTTAACTTATGAAAAAGTGCTCAAGCTTCTTGGGATTGCAGGGGCTTCTTCGGTTTCCCCTTTAAGGGAAAGGACTGACCATCCTCAGAGTACAACAAAGGGTGCTATAGAATGGCCACAAGTTCCTACTAAAATGTTTGTTCTTGAAGAAATACTGAGAGAAGATGAGATGGCGTTTACTCCCAACACCGCTCTTATTTCTGATTCTAGGAGAGAAAAGACTTATGGTAAATTAACAATACTTCATAGAACCTCAAATGAGACAACAACTTACTTCCATTCTATGATGTTTTAGGTTCAACGCATGCACTAGAACATTTGGAAACCACCAAAGCTGACCCCAAAACTGTATTTGAAGAAGCTATCCGGGGTCAGAGATTGCTAGATGGAAGTCATGAAGAAGACATGTCGAGTGCTCCCACTGGTGAGACTAACCTGGGATCTGGGATATCATTTGATAAAATGATGAATCTTGGCATGTACTTTGAAGAAATTTTAGAAAATGTTAAATTACCATGTGATTTATAAGATTTTGGAGATCTAGTTATAGAATCAACTGGATGTGAGTTTCATCATTTGTCCTAGTAATCTTCTCATGATTACACTTCTAACCATGTTTGATTAAAAAAATGTACAGTTCCGTTTGAAGAAACTGCTGAACCAACAATGCTTGAAAGGGGTGTAGTCATTGATGTCAACCCTGTTATTGCAGAAACACTGGCTCAGGTGGAACTTAACATGGAAGATCCTTCTAAAACCCATCCTCAAAATCCTGTTGAAGTTAGGAAAGATGGGGAGGAGTCTTCACAAGTTGCTTATCTACCGTTAGGTAAAAGATGATGATATTTTTGGCTTACTTAACCTGCAAGAAAATCAATCAACTTTTATTATCCTTTGAAAATAACCATACTTTCAATTGACCAAACAATGCTGTCAACTTCAATGTCTAGATCTGGAGGTGAAGCCTCAGCCTCATCCCAAACAGTAGTAGAAGGTAGAGTAACCAGGGTCAGGGAAGGAGCATAACAGGGCACTTCCTTAAGTGCATTAATCCCAGGCTATGTTCCTCCCTGTGATAGCGATGTCGAATCAGACCCAGAGGTGCAAAAGGCGCTCCAATTCTCATGTCGCAAGGCATGGAAAAATATATGGAAGATAATATCTGAGGTGCCTCTTGAAGAGCTACCTTCGAAAATTCCAAGACTTTCATCATTGTTCATTATGCTGGGACTTGGCAGATTTGGATATCAAGAATTCCATGTTGTAGTGAAACAAGTCATTCAAAGGAGGGATCAAGAGAAAATGTGTCATCAAGACCTGATCAGAGCTAGATTACTAACCAATATTAGTGAATTTTAGGTTGCAGTGTCCCGAGCTGAGGCTGATCATGCTGCAAAGCTGAATGAGCTGAAGCAAAAGATCAAGGAGAAGATTGTCCATCAATTGCACCTTCAGCAAGAGCTAGATTTTGTTACTGGGGAGCTTGATCATCTTCATAATTCATTGGAATAAGTCCAAGAAGATGGTATAAAATCCATCAAATATGCCAAATAATAACTTTGTCGAGCTGAAGAGAGTGAAGCTGGTCGAGTAAATAAACTTGAAGTGGCTGCTGATGAAGCTCAGGATGTTGTGAAACAGATAAGAAATCATGTTGAAAGTCTTCTGTAATTTCTAAAAAAATAGAAGAGACTCTAGTCTGTGGATGTTCTTCTAATCTTGTTCATCAATGAAAAACAAGTCACCTCCAATCATCTGTACCTTCATTTTATTGATAATTTCTCTTATTTTTACCTAAGCCAATGGGCCTAGTAAACAAAGTTTTATTTTTACTAGGGTTATATAAAAAACCCCCACAAACTTTATCTTTTAATTTCTCAATATTTCCTAAATCATACAAAATGTTTGTTTAGTAAGCTGGGACTGAACTTTTGTTCAGAGTACCCTTTATAGATTCCAAATTTAATGAGTACCATGTCTTTTTTTATTGGCAGTTTAAAGTCATTCATGTTGGACTATAAAAAGGCTAATATTTAAGGTTGAATAGCTTTGACTGAATGGATGATATTGACTCAATTATTGATAATTTGTTTGGAAACATATTTCCATATTCAAGTATGGAGGGGGAAAATGTAAACTGTGACTTGAGAAATTTTTAATCTGAGGAATGACATGGGAAAAGAGCTAAAAGGCATTATAGGAAGTCTTTACTAAGAATGAATTTACCACTACTTGAAAAAACTGTTATGGGGGATGAATTATGCAGGACCAACTAGGGAATATGTTGCATTTTCAAATAGTATTATCTTTTGGCTAACAAGTTTGTTATGTAGACAACTTATGAAAGTCTACCTAAGGTCACGTGCTGTATAGTCGGGAAAAAGAACTCTTAGAAATTTGACTTTCTATTACTAAAAGCCGAAGAAAGTTTTATGGAGATTCAAATTTTCCAAATCATAGAGTCTGCTTTATGGATAATGGTACTTGAATATGGAGAGGATATTTCCAATCAGAATTGTCAAAGAATTGGAGGAATGTGACTTCTACAAAGGTCTGACCCAAACTTGGGAAAAAAGGTATCTGTGGTTTTAAATCATATGAATAAAACCGGAGATAGAAACATTATACGACATATGGTCAAGTGGTCCAAGGTTATTTCATATTGCTCTGAACATATGGAGAAGGAGGAAAATGTAAACCATAGACTTGAATACTTTCAGATCATGAAAGAGGGTATGGAACAAATATGTTAAGGATAGCAGTTTTTTTGCAGATCCCTACATATCGTCGTTAAGACTAATAGGGACAAAAGAGGCTTTTCCTAATAATAAAGTTACCATTACTTGAAAAACCCATTATGGAGGTTGAATTATACAGGGCCAACTGGGTCATAATCTGCATAGTCAAATAGTAGCATCTTTTGGCTGACAAGTCCGTTATGTAGACAACTTATGCAAGTCCACCTAAGGGCACGTGCTGCATAGTCAGGAAAAAAGAACTCTCAGGTATCAGACATTTTGTGACCAAAAGTCAAGAAAAGGGTTATCGAGACCATGAATATTATTTGTATAATGTTTTGGCTGGGTCCTGAATTAAGATTCTGTATGTCACTACGTATCTCATTAGGATGAGAATTAAGCCACATGTAGTTCTTGAAATACAATTTAACGTCATGCAGAACGAGAGCATGGAAGATCTTAGTTTAGGGTCGTAGAGCTCGGACCATAGTAGGGGAGACACATCGTTAATTTGTTATAAACCTTATGTGAATAAATACCAGGGTGTTCCATATCACACCATGTGCTCCCAAGGGGACTTTTCAGCCAAGGGACCGAAAGTGGAGTTTGGGGTTAGGCCCAAAGGCTTGGGGCCGGACTCGAGGAATGCTCGAGCATTCCTGCGTATCCCATGAGGTTCGGAATCAAGCTACATGTAGTTCTTGAAATACCCTTTGTACAGATATGGTTTGTACATATGAGGGGTAAAGAGGACTTTATTACAATTATAGTTGGACCCAAGATTAAAGACTTGGGTGTCACTACGTATCTCATAAGGAGGAGAATCAAGCCACACATAGTTCTTGAAACATGACATGGTTGGAGACCATGTCAGTGATGATTCCTCTCGAGTGAGGGTATCAAGGATTGTTTTAGTTTATTTTCATTTAGGACAAAAGTGCAAATAGTTTAAGGTCGTATGCATGGACCAGTGCTATGCAGTTTAATGTCTTGCAGTAAGGACAATGGGGGACTGTATAGTTTAACGTCATATATCTAGGAATATGGGACGTACACAGTTTAATGTCATATAGGATAAAAGTGAACCGATATGAATAATACGGTTGATTGGGGCTTCACAGATCAACATCGTATGGGATGGAGGTGAATCGATGTGAAGAAAGTGGTTTCGGGCTTGAACCTCAGGAGGTTGCCTACGAACCTGGCCTAGGAGGCAAGGATCAAAGTCCACGTAGTTCAATTGAGATGGATTCTTTGATCGGGGTATACTTGAGGAAAATGACCCAAATATGATGTTGGGACTTAAGCATGGTTAGCGGCCCAGAGAAAATGTCATGGTTGAAGCTTACTCTAAGCTCACATGAGTCATGCTCGGTGTGAGAAACAAGAGGCAGCAATAGACCTGATGATCGTGTCACGAAAATGCGACCACGAAGGATGGTGTGGGGATTATGCATGGTTAGATGCCCGAGGCACACATGACAACAGAGTTTAAAAGACAATTGTGCATGTGACGATCACAGTTTAATGTCATGTGTCACAGACATGGGGTGCTTGGCAGTTTAACGTCCTGCAGCTCGGACGATGCATAGTTTAACGTCATGTTGGACGATAGAGGGACACGGTTTAACATCATGTTGGAAGATAGAGGGGGATATGTAGTTTAATGTCCTGCAGCAAGAAAAATGGGTGTATTTGTGTTACACAAAATAGTTCTTCAAGAATCTTGCATTGGTTGGAGTTGTAATGAGTTCTCCATCCATTGAGATTAAAGAATAATCTCCATTGGAGTAGACCTTATGTATTGAGTAAGGTACTTCCCACTTTGGCTCAATCTTTTGAGGTTTCTTTCTCAGTATCATTGGGGTTATGAGGACCAATACCAATTCTCCTTGAATGAATGAACGAATACGAACTTTTTTATTGAAAGCTCGTGCTATTTGATTCTGATAGACTTATAAATGGTGCAGTGTGAAAAATCTTTTTTCATCTAGCCATTCCAATTCATCCAATCGCTTTTGAGATTGTTAATCTGTAGATAACTAGTCAAAATGGTGACTCTAAGCGAAGGTAATTGGACTTCAATAGGAAAGACTGCTTCCATTCCATATACAAACGAATATGGAGTTGATCGTGTAGTAGTGCGGGTGGTAGTCTGATAAGCCCATAGAGCATGAAAAAGTTTATCAGGACATGAATTCTTATCTTTATCAACCATCTTTTGAAGTATGTTTTAAAGAGTCTTATTGAAAGACTCTACTTGACCATTGGCCACTGCATGATACCGAGATGAATGGTTGGATCTGATATTGTATTCTTGATACAATTTTCTTACCTTGGATGAACAAAAGTTGGTTCCATTATCCGTCAATATGGTATGAGGAACACCAAATCTGGTAATGATGTTGGACTTGAAAAAGCTAACAATGATTTTAGCACCGAATTCTTTGAGAGGTATTGCCTCTACCCATTTAGAAAAGAAGTCAGTAGCAGTAAGAATATACTTAAACTGCTTAGTTGTAGTCGAAGGATAAGGTCCTACTACATCCATTCCCCATATAGAAAACGGACAGGAGTATTTATCTGTATGAAGCAACTTAGGGGGTTGATGAATGAAATCAGCACATACTTGGAAGGAATGACACTTCTTAGTGAAATCAACACAATCTTGCATCATTGAAGGCCAGAAGTATCCAAGCCTTCGAATTTGACCAGAAAGTCTATGTCCAGACTGGTGGGCACCACAAACTCTTGCATGTACTTCATTCATGATAGCCATTGTCTCTTCACCATCAATACATCTGAAGAAAACTCCATCAAAACCTCACTTGTAGAGAATTTTTTGGTGATATGAGCTATCATAAAGAGTAAAATTGACCACACATCACCGGACTTGTTCTTTCTCGGCTCTATCAGGTGGGAGTGTTCCATTTTTGAAGGTATTCCCTGATAGGTTTCATACATCCTGTAGTATGACCATATGGTTCATAAATGGGAATGATTTCATTGATTTTCTCTATTCTAATTTGAACAAAAGGTGAAACTATACGATGGTGGGCAATACTGATGATTGTTTCATCTAGATTTGGATCTTCCAGGGTTGTGGCTACATTAGCCAGTGCATCAGCTTGGGAATTTTGTGATCGTGGGACATAAAAAAATGCCGGTTCTAAGGGAAATTCCGTTATTAACTCTCTAACATAATCACACAAAGGGATTAACTCTTCCTTTCTGATGGCATAATCCCCATTGATTTGTTTGATTACCAAATCTGAATCACCTTTTACCTTCAAGTGATTCACCTATGCCTGAAGCGCCAATTCCAATCCTACGATGAGAGCTTTATATTCTGCTTCATTTTTTGTACCGCCATCCAAAAATAAGAAGGAATAGGGTAGCACTTCCATTTCTGGGGAAATAATCACGATTCCTAACCCAACTTTGTTGAATTTAGGATCTTCCATTTTCTTCCCTGTTGGACTTCTGGAGGCACCATCAAAGTACATTTCCCATGTTTGAGGATTATCTTGAATAGAGAATACTTTCTCATCAGGAAGTTTAATATTTAAAGATGTATCTTTTAAAGATAGATGTTCAGCAAGGAAATTGGTCAGATCTTGGCCCTTTATTGCCTTTTGAGACACATACTAGATATCAAACTACTACAAAATAACTGTCCACCTTTCCAGACGTCTTGTAAGCATTGGACGAATAAGGATAAATTTGAGCGGGTTATTGTGAGATACCAATTGAACCTCATGATGTTGTAGGTAGTGTCTTAATTTCTGAACTGAAAAGATTAATGCTAGGCAGCACTTTTCAATACTTTAATATCGAGTTTCTGGCTCAAGCATAGTCCGACTAAGATAGTAAAGGCTTTTTTCATTCCCATCATCATTCTTTTGGGAAAGGAAGGCACACAATGATCGCTCTAAAGTTTTTACATAGAGAATAAGTGGTCTTCCTTCAACTAGTGGCATTAATACCAGTGGACTCAAGAGATATTTCTTGAGGATATCGAATTCTTCTTGACATTCTTCAGTCCACTGGTAGGTGACTCCCTTCTTCATTAATCTGGTGAAGGGTTAACACTTGCCTGCCAAATTGGCAATGAAACAATGAATATAGGCCAAGTTTCCTTGAAGTCCTCTTAATTCCTTCAAATTTCTAGGAGGTGACATGTCAAGGATTGATTTTTTCTTCTCATGATCAACTTCGATACCACGATGGCATACAACAAAGCTGAGAAATTTTCCTAAGGTTACCCCAAAATCACATTTCAAGGGGTTCATCATCAAATTGTGTTGTCTAAGTTTATTGAATATGATTTCCAGATCGTCCAAGTGATCATAAAGTTTTCTAGACTTAACCACTAAATAATACACATAACATTCAACAAATTTCCCTAAAAAGGGTTTGAAGATTTGGTGCATGGCATGTTGATACGTTGCACCTGCATTCTTTAGGCCAAAGGGAATTACCCAATAGCAAAACACACCTTGAGGAGCTCTGAAGGCTGTATAATCCTCATATTCTAGGGCCATTCGTATTTTATTGTACCCAGAGTAACCATCCATGAAGGAAAGAGCTTCGTAGTCAGCTTTTGCATCAATTAAGATTTCTGTGATCGTAACTGGAAAATCATCCTTGGGATAATGCCGATTAAGATCTCTGGAGTCAATGAAAACTCTAATTTGTCCATTATTATTTTTCACAGGGACAATATTAACCATCCATTTGGGATATTGAAATTCTCTGACGAAGTTAGCCTTGATAATCTTATCAACTTCAGCTTCAATTTTGGAGGCATAAGTTGGGTGTGTTCTTCTTGTTGCTTTCTTGAATCCTCGATGTTCTTCTGGTAAACCCAAATGATGAGTGGAAACATCGGGATCAAGACCTGGAATTTTTGTATAATTCCAATAAAATACATCTTGATTTTGCTTTAAAAATGAAGTATACATTTCTCGCTCTTCAAGAGTCATGGATGCACTAATTAAAGTGGGGCGTGGATCTTCTTTTGTACCCAGATTTATTTCTCTGAGTTTATCCACAGTGGTAGAGATACCATCTTCAAATGCTGGAGGAGCATCCCTGAGATCTTCCTCTTCTTCTTCAATATGTGTTACTTCTTCTGTTTCTACTTTCATAGTAGATGACGAAGAAAAATTTCCATGGTCAAGGGAGAAGTTAAAATTTGAACATCTTGAAGAATAGGCTTCCATTTCTGACCCTATTAATGATGAAGGGTCTTCCTGGGGTGATAGAGAGGAGATGATGGATTGAGAATCGACATCATTGTTTTCCTCTGGTATTTTTATAACTTCTTCTGGCCTGGTTAATGAAGTATAGAATTGATGGATTTCAACGGATGAAATGAAGAAATCTCCATTTAAGATTTCATCACTGCTTGGTGAACCAACAATTTCTCCCATGCTATCTGGCTTGGTTGTCATAATTGACATCATGGAAGTTTCCATAAGAGTGTTTGGATTTAGGTCTATCCTGTCAATTTGACTGATAGGAAACACATAAGTTGTACTCACATGTATGAATGGGTTTACTGGAATCTTTTCCAAACCATTTGGTGCATTAATTTTGGTGACCTTCTTTGCCATGGATTTTTCCTTTCCCTCCATGTGATAAAATTATGCCTCAATGTATTGAGATTCACACATTTTGAATGGGGCCTTGTCACCATAAAATCTCCCAATTTGACCATTGAAACAATATTTGAGACATTGATGGTATGAAGAAGGTACAGCCGCATGTTGATGTAGCCAAGGTCTTCCAAAACAAAATGTTGAAGGATGTGTCCTGACGAACAACCATGAAATCTGAATTAGACACAAGGTCTCCAAACTGAATTTTGAGTGTAATCTCGCCTAGAGGTTCTTGTTCATTCTTATAATATCCTTGCAACATTAAAGTAGAATGAGATAAATCGGATTCAGTGAGGCCCAATCGATGACGTGTACGAATAGGAATGAGGTTGACTCCTGAGCCATTATCAATGAAAGATCGTTGGATGTCTATGTTATTGAATTTTCCAGATAGATACAAAGGTCTGATATGTCCATGTACAACATCATCTTCATCTTCATCTATAAAATATATCACTGCATGGAATTCTGCAGAATCATTCTCTATACGGTAGACCTCAGCTGCAACAATTTCAATTTTGAATTCTTGAGGACTTGACAAAGCCTCAATAAGCGCCTCTCAAAGATCTTTTGATAGATTCAAGGAATCCAGAATTGATAACTTGGCCGGTACTTGGGCTAAATGTTTCAAGACATCATACTTTTGGTCCAAAGGTCTGCATTTCCCAACATTAAAATGTGGTTTTGCAGGTGCCTTGTAAGTTGATGCTTTGGCAGTAGATGCATCCTGTATTGGGGTAGGAATTGGAAACACTCCTGGATTCGGTAGATTAGACCGACTAGATCTATTTATTTGCTGAGAGGAAGAAGGTGTAACCTCTAAATGGTCCTCCAAAATAATTGTGTCAGGACCGAATCTGCCATGTGTGAAAGAACTTTCTTGTTCCTGTTGATCCCGTTAAAGGTCTTTTCCATGAGTTTCTGCCGTATATACAGTTCTAGTAGGGGTAGGATTGAAATAGTGGCTTCTGGAATATCCATGTATTCCCCTGTATCCTAGACCTCTGTCACTTCCTGTAATTCCTCATATAATATAGGGAACTTAGGCTCATCATGATCGAAACTTTCATTGGCATATGGATCCATTAATTTAATCATGTTAACAGAACCAAAGATCAATTCTTCATCTGATGAAGATTCTGCATGATGAACC
Source organism: Viscum album (assembly GCA_963277665.1). Classification (NCBI taxonomy): domain Eukaryota; kingdom Viridiplantae; phylum Streptophyta; class Magnoliopsida; order Santalales; family Viscaceae; genus Viscum; species Viscum album. Next base: position 902,571,111 of record OY728138.1, read on the forward strand.
AGTTCAGGCTGTGTCGTTTGGTGGGGTGGTGCCCGTGCTTTTGAAGCAGATGGCATAAAATCTGCCAGAGTCAAAGACAACTTAGGCTTTGACATGAGCTCATCTTCTTCTGTCTGCTCTTCTTTATTCAAATTACGCCGCTTCTTTGAGGATTTTCCTTCTGATGAAGGGGTTTTTGTTGTGGCAAAAATAGAATAAGACACAATTGGTTGATTCAATTGTGTTCATAAAATGGCATGAGTTTGATTGATCATTTTTCTGACCATCCAATCATCATATTTCAGCGCATTTTTACTTTTGACTTCGTGTCACTTGCCTTCTTCCTCTGGATCAGTAGTAGTAACACATGCTACCTGGGCTGAAGAACCTTTCAGTTTTACTTGTCCAGAGTCCACCATCTTTTGTAGGAGGTCTTTGAAGACAAAACACTCCTTAATGGGATAACCCAACATCTGATTAAATGGGAAATAGTTGGGGAGGTCTTCATATCCTTCCTTGTTCGGCCTTTTGGGCCTTGTCAACTAAACCAGATTTTTTTCCAGAGCTGAGATGAAGTAACCAGGAACTTGTTCATTCTGGAAAGAATAAACTTTATTCTTTAAATCCTCAAACTATTTCCTCCTTTGATCTCTTTGATCATATTGATGAGGCGGCCATTGTTGTTGATGCTCAGGAGGTGGAGCCCTTCGATATGATGAAGGTTTTGAAGTGGAAGCAGGTATAGGTGCTTGTTTAAGTGTAACTGTAGCAGTCTCTGCTTTCCCTATTCTCCTTCCCGGAGCTGATGGAATTACACGAGTTTTATCCCTAGTCTTTATAAGAGAGTCTTCTATATGCTGAGAGATTGAAGTAATATCTCGAAACCCTCCTATGTATTTCACAGGGATCAATGGTGTGCGTAATTCATCACGCAGATTTGCCACACAGATTGGCAGTAACTCTTCTTGAGGGAGTGCTAAACTTAAGGAATATGTTAATCCCTTCCAGCAAGCAATGAAATCTGAAACTCTTTCATTTTCCCTTTGTTTAAAATTGGTAAGATCAAAAATTGTCGTCTTTGGTAATGTTGAGCTAAATTGAAGAAGGAATCTTTGATGGAGATCTTCTCACCCAGTAATTGACCAAGATTGCAAACTTGTATACCAGAAAAAAGAAAGTCCTTGTAATGACTGCACAAAACATCTAATCTTAACTACTTCTTGTTGTTGAGGACTTCCTTTCATAGGATCACAATGAGAAACAAAATGTGTTAAGTGTTGTTCTGGATCTCCCGAACCATTAAAAATTGGGAACGTAGTATTCACAAAATTTGATGGGGGAGGAATCGCATCGACCCATTCAGGGTAAGCTCTCTTTTCTGGTTGAACTAGTGCATGTCATCCTTCCATAGCTTCCAACCGAGATATTAATGACTCAATGGTAGTCATTAATTTTTGAGAAACATATGGTTGAGCTTGGACCTGAGTAGGTGAAATAACTGCAGTTTGGATGGGTGTAGCGACTGGTACTACCACTGATGGTAGTATTGTCGATTGTTGTCACGTATGACCTATAGGATTGTACCTGTGAGGGTGTACTTGTAAAGGAGGATATTCTTGATCCATCCCAATAGCTGCAACAAATTCCCTTGATTGATTAACTCCATCATGCTTAGTAGGAAGACTACCTTGAAGTAGTTCTGCATTTAACCTCCTTAACTCCTTCATTTCTTCTTCTTGTTGTGTGAACCTTTCCTCTAATGAGACTGATTGGCCTTCTCCAGAGGTAGGGTGGGATGTAACATGACTTTTACCCTTTTCCTTAGCATGTTCCTTTCTAGAGTATGGAAGGGTATTACCTGAAGGAATGTCTTTCCTCTGAGCAACCCTCTGGCTTCTAGTATGCACATCTCTTTCATTTGTTTCTGTGTGTATAGCCTCTTGAATAGGAAATTCTACATCTGATTCCTCTAAGTGAGCTTCATGTTCTGTGGGATCAGTGACAACGACATTGATGAAATTTATTGATGCATAAAGCATTGCAGACCTTCTGACAGTGTTTCTTCAATACTGTCTTCTTCTATGTACTTTATGAGACATTGCCTTTTGTTTGGTTGATCCCTCAGGAACTTCTTGATGAACCGTAATTTGGAGGGAATTTCCTGATAATTCGGCTCTGCGTTCCTCTTGTGGCTTCTTCCCTAATCGAGAGAAGACTAACTTTCGCTGAGGAAGAGATTGAGAATTTGAAAAAGTACCCAGTCTGGTGGACTGGGGCTGTTTCTTTTTTTCCTACTCAACTCCTCGAATCCTGTCTGTTGATCCTGAGGGTTGGATTAAAAGAGTCCCCATCCTGGAAAGATGAGGTAGATCTTGAGCTCCTACATCTGAAACTTTCTTAAAAGATCTCCTAATTTTGAAGATTTTAGTCCGGAAATTGGCCAAATGCATCATCCGACATCCACTCAAATCACCTGGCTCAAATTACCATTGGATTATTTCTGACACTTTTGTCACTTGATGATGTGCATGCTCTAAACGAGAAGCTTGTTCGATATTCTCATTTGCTTGATGCAAGAGTAATTCGACAACATGTTCTTTATATGCCTGACTTTGGGAAGAACTAGTTGAGGCATGTTCTTGAGAAATCCTTTGATTACACACAAAACCAGTTAGATGTGTCCAGCCATGGGCAATAACATTTCATGAGACCACTTTTGGCGGGCTTTGTTGACTGGATAGCATAGTGAAATGAAATTCTCCATGAACACCCCATCCCTTGATATGAATACCAGATGGGGCATTGGTAATTAACTGGTGAAACCTTTTTAATGCGCCAAGGCATGTACGCTGAAGGGCTCTTTGCTGCTTTTCAACCTTTGGATGTTGGGAAACTGAGAGAGATGCCAAGTTAATTTGGCATTGCAACCCTTATATTAACTTAACATGATTTTGATATTCATCATAAGGTAATATTTTCTCTTTTAAGTGACAAAGAGTTTTCCATATGTTGAGACGAATATCGTGAATACAATCTTCTGTCAATGTTTCTGGAATATCATACTGAGAGTCATCCAAAGGCCAAAACATGACTGGTATTTCACCTTTCGCCAATTGTTTTCTCATATTTAGTACTTCCTCTTTGTCATTTGATTAAGATTATTCTACCTTATTGGACCAAAGCTGGTGCTTCTTTGTTTCTTCATCAGATTCAACAAGATTGGTAGAGAATTAATTTGTCAAATTAGAAGATGAATAACCCAGGTGTGGTTCGGAGAATGACCTACACCTCGGGATATGTTCTTATTGAGAAAGTATTTCACCTGCTAGTGGTAAGGCATCGGACATGACTGGTTTTTCATTTTCAAGTGCCTTAAGATAAGAGGGCTTTATCATTACTGTATTGTCCATTGAAGAATTTTACAGGCAATGCGAATTACTATTGCAGAGAGGACTTTAACAGCTAAATTCATCATCATGGGGAGGACCACCATGGTGGGTTATAGTAAAAGATGAAACCTTTTGCTCCTTGGTCTTCTGGACATGCAGAGGGTTGTTGTGGCTCTCATCTAAAGATGATGCTTCGATATTGACCGAATTGTCATGAAGCAAGCCTTCATAAGGAAGTGTCTGATGAATACCTTCGGAATTATTATTGTTATTTCCAGAATTTAGAAATGAAGAGTAGAATCTTGAGTTGCAACAAATAATTGTCTGAGGGCTTCAAGAACTCCAGCATTAAGGAAGGCCTTATTGCAGATTGGATCTTGATTTTTTAACTATTCTCTATGGGTCTTTTTCTTGGATGCCTTCTTACTCACTTTGGAAACCACTTGTTGATGAAAGTGGTTATTATGGGCTGGTGTATGTGCTTGCTCAGGAGAAATGGTCAGGTTAGGCTAACTATCTTCATTTAAATCAGGTGTATGTGCCCAACTTGATTGTCCGTATGACATGGGGGAGTATGCCCCCACAACCCTCATGGACTAGAACATAGGTGTGTATCTACTCTGAGGTGACATGTTTATGAGTCACTCCACTTATAGGGATAGATTTATGTTTATTTCCCTGTGATGTTGCTGAAGTTGTTATAATATTCTGATAGGTATCCAGAATATGGGCAGGGATTTGCTTCTGCTCTTTTACCATTTTCAGAATGTGCTTGGTGACTTCAGTTGTCAAAACAAAAATATATTTCCATTACGTTTTTGGAGTAGGTGTGTATTCCTGCTCTTGTCCTCCTTTTCCTGTTAGTGAATTCTGACAGTACTCATGTGTGGGGGTAGAAAGTTGTGTCTGCCTCTTATTTGTCATTGGAGCTTTCCAATTGACATCTCTGGGTGCTACCAAACAAGATTGTTGGTTAGCTTGATGAATTTCAGGTGTATGTGCCTGATGATTGTTCTTCACCGAATATGATTGATGAACTTCCTTCAATACTGGCAGATGAGACTGCTGGCAGAATTGATGAGTGTAAGCAGGTGTATGTGTCTGTTTACAGGTGGTCACCACATTTGGTTGGAGGGCTTCTTTGGATGCAGTTAGACGAGCCTACTGGCTGGCTAATGATTTATAAACAGGTGTATGTTCTTTCCTATAGTACTCCGCCGAAATTTCCTGACAGGATTGATGTGTTACTGCCAGACAAGTCTGCTGGGTAGTGAAATCAGGACGGATGGGTGTATCTACCCACTCTTTATTTTCCATCAAGTTAGGTTGATGGACTTCTCCGTAGGGGGAATAAGTAAGAACCTACTCCCTGTTGGCCGAATTTCACCTTTGATAGTTTGTCTTGCATGGTTGGGTCTGAGGAACCTGAGCCGAACGCCTAGAGGCGATACCCCCATCATGTTGAGGGTGCACTATCACACGAGTCTGGCGGAAATTGTTTGTGGGAGTCCTCAGGAAGGAATAATGTCTTCTTGAATTGAGGACTTGAGTGACCTCTTGATCCACCTCCCTGTAATATGGGAGGGACTGGTTGTTGTGTTCTGGGGATAAATACCCAAAACGATTGGAGACGGTGGTTGGCACCACCTGCTTCTTGACCACTGGTCGTTGCTATCCAGACAAACAGGGTGAGTTGTTAACTTGGAGTGCTTGTCGAGCGGCCTCCAGAGTCGGGATGGTACTGTGTTGATGGTATTCTCTCACCAATGTATTTGAGACCCATCATTGAATACACTGAGTAGGTGATGTCGTCCTTAGAGCGGACTAGGATTCAGCAGGATTAGCAGCAGAGGCATTCATAGGTGTGAACCTTAAAGAATCCATTTTGTGTTGTAGAGAGATCTTGTAAAAGAGTGCATGTTTGATATAGTAGACATAATCAAGATAAGTCTATCCAAACTACATCTTTTGGATGATCACATATGTTATTTATTTCTTTTTCGGCCCTCATATTGAGTTTAATAGGGGCCTAACAAATAAGTAAAACATCATTTAACTTGGTTAAGGATTCACGTCAGGTTCACCATTTTTTTCGTTTAGAAATGGGGATGACCTTGTTTGTTTAAGGTTCAAACTTTCCAATTGGTTTCTAACGGGTTTATTCATAGAACTGGAAACACCCAATGATCCTATATCCATTTGGACCTACTTTCCAAAGGTAGGGGCTCATTAGTTGTGAACCTATGAGGCTTAAGAATTTGCATTAATCGAGAGGATGGGAGGTCAGGCTCATCACACCTTTTTGGGGGGAATTATTGTCTACTCCGGGACTCTATTATATATTTAAGTTATGTTCATGAATCCTTATTAATTTACCAAGCATGAAAATGAGTTTTCCTTTAGATTTAGCGATCGATGATTGATATGTATAGGATTTAGAGAATCTTTTATATGTATTTTAGGTTCTTCATCGATGGAGAATCATCCGTATGTATTAGAGATTCTTAGTAAATGGTATCCTTCAATACATTATATAGAAATCTCTTGGTCATTATGATGACCATACTGGTTTTAAAGCCACTCAGTGGGGCACTTGAAGTTTATTTTCATTCATAAAGATGGGGATTATTTCAGAGTTGGGATCGTACCCACAGATGGGCTACCTACGTATCCTCATTAAAAAGGAATCAGAACCCACTTAGTTTGGTAAGAAGGATATAGTTTAACGTTATATGGGATGGAAAAGAATTAATGAAAGATGGGCTTGAACCTTATAAAGGCTTCCTACATACTCTACTTTTAAGGCAGAGATCAAAGTCCACATAGTTTGGGTGAAGAAATATGGGGCTTATGCATAGTTAATGGCCCAAAAAGAGATTTCATGATTACTTTTACACTCTAAGCTCACGTGAGTCATGATCGGTGTTAGAAACAAGAGTTATCATTAAACCTGACGATTGTGCCACAAAAGATGCAGTCACAAGAAATGATATGGGGCTTACGTATGTATGACTACCCAAGTAGATTAAGACCAGGACTTACTTCAGGAAAGAATCCCAGGAGAAGGGTCCATAAATGTATTTTTACTTTATGGAGATTTGGAGTTTTAACCTGGGGCTTACTCCTAAGGAGGATTCCCAAATTAAAGGGGACTTATAACTTGGGACTTACTCCTGATAAGGAGTCCCAAATTAAAGGAATTATTATTGGGTCTTATTCCTGAGAAGGAGGCCCAATGTTAAAGGAAATTATGACTAGGGATTATTCCTGAGAAGGAGGCCCAAACTAAGGGAACTTGAGGCTTACTCCTGAGGAGGATTCCCTAAATCAAAATATCTTCTCATCTTAAATAATGAGGTTACATAGAGGAAATATCTAACCGTGGTGAAATAAATCTTGTAAGTCATGAGGTTTTTGGAAAGGTTCTCATATAATTCCTTTAAGATAAGGAATCCAATAAAGGAACCATGCCATAAATGGCTTTGAAAAGGGGTTCTAGGGCTAATATCTTGAATAGGAGAGGTGAACGGGAGAGAGGCACAAAAATGAAGTTGGCGTGCAAGTCTTGGTCGTGTAAGTCATTTGGCGTGCAAGTCTTGGCTGCGCAAGTGTACTTGCGTGGCATAGGTTCACCTGGGTGACGAAGAATCTATATGGTAATACTTGGGCGAGTCTTAACTCAAGCCTTTAGTATTATCCTAAGATGTTTCCAAAAGTGTGGCGCGCAAGTTTCATTGAAAGGGTAGGGTGGAATGCAAGTGTTTCCATTTTTAAGGAGGTCTGGACACTTAGGCGCATAAGTGTTGATGAATTCTAAACACTTATGCCTTATCCTAATCCTTAAAGTCTTCCATTCTGGGTAAAAAGTTACCTTAAAAGATTTTGGAAGACTTGAATTAAAGACTTGAGCGACCAAAAATTGAATTTTACTTTTGGAAAATCCGTCCCTGAAATGGGGGCCCACAGCGGCTATTTATAGGCCACTATGCACCTTGGGCAAAAAACTAAATAGGGTGCAAGTGAGCTGTGCGGCCCATAGGTGGCGCGCAAGTAGCTTGCGCACCTCACTCCAAATGGGATCCTAGTCCATGCCTTCGTCAATTTTTTTGATGTTCTTCAAAGGGTGACCCTCTTTGTGCTTAAGGTATTCCCCTTTTCCATTCATTGGACTCTGTGATGGAAAGGAGCATCAACATTCATAAAGATGGAGAATTCTCCCCTGCCATGTTAGGGTGTGGACCCTCCATACTCGTTGGAAGGTAAAGTGGTTACTCCCCTATCAGACCAGAGCACAAGTCCTATATCTGTGGATTCGGTACTCCCCTGTTGGACTGGGGAGTGTGTCCTCCATATATGACATATAGATACAGTGGGTACTCCCCTACTGTGTTAGGGTGTTGGTCCTCTATCCTAGGAGTTTGTACTCCCCTATCGTTCTAGGGTGAAGGTCCTCCATACGAGTTGTTCTGGTAGAGTCGGTACTCCCCTGTCATTATAGGGATAAGATCCTCTATCCTAGGTTCAGTACTCACCTATTATATTAGGGTTCAGGTCCCCCATAGTGAATGATCTAGAAAACTCGGTACTCCCCTGTCATGCCAGGGTGTGGGTCCTCTGGCTACTGAGTGGTACTCCCCTACCATGTTAGAGTGCAGGTCCTCGATCTATAGATTAGTACTCCCATATCATATCAAGTTGTGGGTCCTCTATTCTTTGAGTGGTACTCCCTATTGGATCAAGGAGTGGGTCCTCGCTTATGGTGTAGTACTCCCTTATCTCTGGGTAGAAATAGGGAGTGGGTCCTCCATTGGAGTTGGAGCCCCCTCAGATGTGGGATATAGTTACAAGGAGTGGTCCCCTCCACTTGATGTCAATTATACATAGATATAAGTTAGTTCTCCCTCGACGGACTAAGGTGTGGGATACTCCATACAGGACTAATAGATATTTTGCAGTTTAATTAGAAGCAGTACTCCCTCAACTGTGGGGAAATGGCAAGGTGTGGGTCCCTCTGTTCTCTCTTGTTAGAGAGGATGCACACAGTGCATAGTCTGGATTAGTGCTCCCTCAACTGTGTGTAGTGGTGAGGGGTGGGCCAATTCACTTGAGTTTCTTTAACTTGTGTTGGGTGCAAGGTGACGACGACATGACCTCTGGTGCTAGGCACTAGATATGGACCTAGTAAGATGTTCCTAATGGATCATGTTCTCTCAAACATACCATTAAGAATGGTAGAGTTGTTCCCAATGGAGTGAATCTCTCAAATAGGTTCCATCTAGGATGGTTGAGCTCATAGAGTGTGTTATCCTGGTTTCGTGTTATGGTTAGAGATTACAAAGAGAATCATGTTGTTGGATATGAGTTAAGAACCTCATGAGACTTGGAGTATGAGATGAGTGTATCTAGGTGATTTCTAGGAGTCCTTACAGTGTTGTCACATGTCAGGGTTGACACCCCTTATAGACTAAGATTACTTGTCATGTAAAGATGAGGATGGTTCGAGATGGAGTTTTTATCTCGATTGGGGTTCCTTGTCGCTAGGTTGAGAAGACTGTTGCCTTTGAGTTTATCTCTTTTTCTTTTGGTGTTTTTAGGTTTCCTACTAAGTATTTGTATAATCATCCCTCCATGGTCTTTTCCTACACATGTTTTGTGTCTTGTGCAGACCACAAGCCTTTCGACGAAATCCACAGAGGACCCGAGGCAGGTGGAGCTTAGTGAGATAGACAGACTGAGGTGTTTACCAAAACCGGTATAAGGATCTTTCTGGTAGTTTTAATTGACAGTGATCCCCTCCTTCTGAGCAGGTTGGACGCTTTTACAGTTTTTTTTTGTGGTTTTTGTTTTTCCCTTCTTTCACTTTCAGTACTTTTTTCGTACTCTGGTTGTGGGATATAGATGTACGCATGCATTAGTTACTTAATGGTTTTTACATTTCAGTATTTTGTGAGATTTTAGATGTGTGCGTGTGTTCAAGTACATAGAAAATTCCTCCCATGTTAGTGATATACCTACTCAGCACTAGTCACCAGCCCCTGGCCTATTGGAGGCGGACTTGAGGAGTTGTGGACCAGGCCCCATCAGGTCAGTTCCTAATAGAGTGTAATCATAGGAGGTTTCTACTTTGGTACCATAGTGTCATGAGCTTGGTTTGGGTCATATAGTGATAGTTTTAGGATATTTCTATTTTGTCTCTCAGGATAGAGGTTCTAGTGTCAGTGTAGCGGTCAACATATCCATTCACCAGGACTGTAATAACCAGATTTTCAACTTGGTACATTAGGACACCAGTCACCGGGAAATAAATGGTACATGCATCATATAGGACTTGGTTTTTCATTTTTTCTGTCCTTCTTAAGTCAGATCCCCAGATAAACTCTTTGACTATGGTATGTCTTGATTTTATTTCAAGTGGCACTGTGATGATAGCCAGATAGGATTCCATGACATGATTGTGATGAAAATCTGCCCCATGATGAGGCTTCAGTGCAGGGCACTGATTCTGAGGAGTTTCCTCCAGGTGGACCACTGGTAGTGCCACCGCCTATTGAGCAGCAGTTTTTACCAGCAGTTTATGCTGAGGATGCGTACAAGTTTAGTTTACTACACAAGTTCTAGAGGAAGTGACCTTTGAGATATGAGAGTGATCCAGACCCCTAAGTAGTAGATGACTGTCTTGAGGTAGTCACGTGAGTTTTCCACTTAGTAATGAAACCTCCCAAGAATATGGTAGTCCTAGCAGTGAGACTTATACAGGGTTCATCCAGGCGATAGTGGAGTTTGGTGACGCGGTCTCATGAAGAGGTGATGCTCGCTTGGGTTGAGTTAGAGTGACTCTTCAGGGAAGAGTTTTACCCATCCATTTTGAGATCAGTGCATGTCCAGGAGCTTCTATAGCTTTGGCAGGGTAGCATACAATGGTAGAGTTTTTGACAAGGTTTACAGACTTGTCTCAATACTCCCTATATTTGGTTTGGGATACGTTTTTTTTAGCACATACCTTTAATTAGGTCTTGTGTCAGGAGATCAGGGTGTATGTGATTCTGTTTCTCATTCCCACCTATGCTAGAGTTCTGGAGTGAGCTATGGTGGTGGAGAGTTTCCTGGATGAAGTATAGGTGGATGTGACCCGCAGCAGTGGTCATGAGGTTTAGGTGTTGGTGGGATCTAGTAGACAATAGGTGAGAGGATTGCGGTGTAGGATTTGTATACCTGCCCAGACTCGGGCATGTGGGCCTGTGGCGTAGGAGTAGCACCGATGATCTTTTCAACCATAGGAGAGGCATTGTTATGCTTGTGATGACTAAAAACATATCTCTAGAGATTGTCCAACCCGTTGTGCTTCTAAGAGGGAGTCAGCCGATGATCCACCTGGGTAGAGACAACGCTTGGATCAAGGAGTTTTTCTATGTGTAATACGAGTAGGAGGAGTTGGTAGAGTGACAATATGTGGAAGACAGTTTGAGGTGTTGCCACCACCACCCCCAGGTGGTCTGCACCAGGCCCAGGGAGCCATAGGATGTGGGCAAGGATAGCTGCAAGTCATAGAGGCCTTTGACCTAGAGGCTCTGAGGATAAATAGGGGTATACTTTGTGTCCTTTCTACTTTATGAAGTAGTAATTGTTAGACACTTTTGTGGGTACTCTTTTCTTTCCACTATTGCTCAATGTTTAACTCTAGGGACGTGGGACGTCAGTAGAACCCTGTATTGGTAGTTGTGACAGAGGGCCCAGTAAGACCTGATGTGTGTTTGGGTAGCCCTTTGTTTTTCATCAGTACCCACATGTTTTGGCATCATCTTTGTATGAAACATTCTCTATGAGTATGTGGTGCAGTTTGATGTAGCTTTGAACTCACGAGGTATGGGGACACTTTCACCGCTAAGACATGTTTCTGTGACGCGACCAAAACCATGTGGGTGAGTCAATGCTGCCCAAAGAGGACAGTATCGAGTTGTGGTGGATTATATCCTTATACTTTCATTTTCAGGTCGAATTTATGCAATATAGTGTCAGAGCAGGTCATGGCCTTGCCGGCGGAGTTTCCCTGCTCGACCCCTTTAGCTTAGCAGCCCTGGGAGAGAGATAACCTTGCTTAGGATCATTCTGTAGCAGCAGAGTTAGACCCTACAATGTTTTCGTAGTATGTATTGGTTTCCTACCATCTATACTCAGTTGGGATTCCACTAGTGGGAGTGGCGGTGTTTTTGTTTGGGAGAGCTATGTTGGAGTCGGAGGCTTGTAGACGAAGGGCCTGGTAAGACCCAGTGTTTACTCTTGGGAAGCCCTATATCATTCATGAATACCCTTACATGTTCAGCATCAACTGTGAGCACAAAATTCTTGAGGAGGCTATTATACAGTCCATCCATGGGTGGATGTGAACTTTGGGGTTCTGTTAGTATCTGTGTCGGGTTAGCAAGGTGGTGTACCACTAGACCCCATGACTGCAGATGGACTATGGTGCTTGGTGTTTTCCCACATATCACAACTAAGGATACATGTGTTTGTTGGTTTCACAATTTTTTCCTGGTAGAAGCTAGACATGAGAGTGGTTTGATATTGGTGGTTCCTCTATGTGTGTGCTTGTAAGTAGCACATGAACCCTTTGTGAGCTTGAGACCTGAGTTGAGTCTGAAACATCGTGTTTACCCTAGGTGTGATCTAAGGTCGTCTGTGCTGGGAGTTTCGATCGAGGGTGTTTTGTTCACGTGTCATTAAAAGGGTAATTAATTGTTTTAATTTAATTAAAACCAATCCCCCCCCCAACCCTAAGGTGCATGACACAAGGAGGAGAGAATCTCCTCTTTTCCCCCTACTCTCATCTCTTTGATTGGTGGATGGAAATGAGCCAAACTAACAAAGTAAGGTGTTGTTAATCCCCATTTCAGACGTAGATCATCATCGGATCGAAGAGCAGCACGATTTGGACATTGCTCTTCATCCAAATCTTCAGATTTTCACCAACAACATAGAAGGATTTGAGTTTTTGTATTTATCCCTTTTCTTATGCATTATTTTAAGGTTCTAGAGCCCAAATATAGTTTTTATTGATCCCTGTTAGGTGGATCTATGGGTTTTGGGAAAGAACGGGATGAAACTGGGCATTTTTCAGGTAATTATCTACTGGAATCACCATCTGCACGACATTTAGTTCAGTGACACATGCCATGTATCCCTTCCTAATCAAGGAAGGTGAAATTTGGGGACTACACGCCATGTATTGGGGTTACACATCATGTAGCTCCCCAAACCGTGTGACCATGGTACATGGGTTGGGTTAGCCATGTGAAAACACATGGTCGTGTACTAAGACATAGTCAAGGTACATGTAAATGGGGTCCAATACATGGACCTAGGAAAACTACATGGGCAATTGATTTTTTATCCCAAACACGCCATGTAGTATGGGATGCATGACATATAAGGGATACGGTTGGTCAGTCTGTGTAAAAGAAGAACACAGCCAAGGGCCGGGTGAAGAGGGACATGACATGTACCACCTTTACACATTGTTTACCCTTACATGGGTTGGTAAACTGTGTAGATAGGATACATATCCAATTTCACGGGTGGGCTCACACATCATGTGTGTCTTAGTGCATGCCATGTACTCCAAGTAAATTATTCTGGGATCTTCCATCTTCTGTATCTTCTTCTCTGAGATTCGGATTCAAGATTGTGAGTAGCCTATCCTGAGTGATTTTGTATATAGAATGTGATGGTGGCCACTTTTATGGATTATGAGATACGAGGTGGTGTAAATTTAGTAAGATGCTCGTGAAGCTGTACTAAGCTGATGTTGGAGATCGATGTGGTTTGTGAAGATAGGCGTTAGGATTGGTACTCCCATGTATCTTCAGGGTGCAGGTTTACCTTACCTCTCTTCTTAGGTAGAGACAAAACTCCCCACATCGTGGGCACAGGTTCATTGCCTTTGGGTAGATTCTTTTGGGGTTTTTACTCCCTTTATAGACTAGGGTATGGGTTTCCTGTGATGTTTGTAAAGTTGTACAGTTCTCCCCTTCCATGTTAGGTCACGGTCCCCCCATACTTTTTGGAAGGTAGAATAGGTACTCCCCTATCAGACCAATGTGTGGGTCCTCTATCTGTGGAGTCGATACTCCCATGTTGGAACAGGGTTTGGTTCATCCATATATGACTTATATATAGAGTGGGTACTCCCCTATTGTGTTAGGGTGTGGATCCTCTATCCTAGGATTTGATACTCCCTTATCATTTTGGGGTGTAAGTCCTCCATACATGTTGTTCTGGAAGATTAATTACTCCCATGTCATTACAAGGAGTGGGTCTTCTAGCTTGGGGTTGGTACTCCCCTATCGTATTAAGGTGCGGGTCCCCCATAGTGAATGATCTAGCAGAGTCGGTACTACCCTTTCGTACCAGGGTGCAGATCCTCTAGCTATGGAGTGGTACTCCCTTACCAGGTTAGTGTGCGGGTCCTCAATCTAAAAAGTAGTACTCCCCTATCGTATCAGGCTATAGGTCCTCCATTCTCTGAGTGGTAATACCCTATTGGATTAGAGCACGGTTCCTCACTTATAGATTAGTACTCCCCCATATCCAAGTAGCAGTAGGGAGTGGGTCCTCTATTGGAGTTGAATATCCCTAAACTATGGGATATAGTTACGAGGAGCAGGCCCCTCCACTCAATGTGAATGATACCTAGATAGGAGTTAGTTCTCCCTCTATTGATCGGGGTGTGGGTTACTCCATGTAGGAGTGATAAAGGTTTTGTGGGTTAATTAAGAGCAGTACTCTCTCAAGCGTGGGGAAGTGGAGAGGTGTGGGTCCCTCCATTCTCTCTTGTTAGAGAGGATGCATGTAGTGCATAGTCTAGACCAGTGCTCCCTCAACTGTGTGCAGTGCTGAGGGGTGGCCCTCTTCACTTGGGTTTCATTGGCTTGCATTGGTAACATGGTGATGATGACAGGACCTCTGGTGTTGGGCACTAGAGCTTGACCTAGTAAGATGTTCTTGATGGAGAACGTTCTCTCATACGTACCATTAAAAATGGAAGAGTTGTTACTAATGGAGTACATATCTCAGATAGGTTCCATTTGGGATGGTTGAGCTCATGGAGTGTGTTCTCCTGGTTTCGTGTTATGGTTAAAGCCTATGAATAGAATCTTATTGTTGTTTATGAGGTCAGAACCTCATGAGACTTGGGGTCTGAGATGAGTGTATCTTGGTAATTTTTGGGAGTCATTGCAGTGTTGTCACATGTCGGGGTTGACACACCTTGTAGACCAAGCTGACTTGTCATATACAGTCAAGGATGGTTTGAGATGGAGTTTCTCTCTCGATTGGGGTTCCCTCTATATAGGTTGAGAAGACTATTACCTTTTAGTTTCTCCCTTTTTATTTTGGGGATTTTGGGTCACCTATTGAGTATTTTTATACTCACCCCTGCATGGGCTTTGCTCGGACACGTTTTGTGTATTTTTCAAACCACAAGCCTTTCGATGGAGTCCACGAAGGACCCGAGGAAAGAAGGTCTTAGTGACCTAGGCAGACTGAGGTGTTTACTGAAGCTAGGTCAAGGAACTTTCTGGTAGTTTCAGTTGATAGTGATCCCCTCCTTCTGAGCAGGTTGGATGCTTTTATAGTTTTGTTGTGGGTATTGTTTTTTCCTTCTTTCACTTTTAGTACTTCTATCGTACTCTGGTTGTGGGATATATATGTATGCATTCATTGGTTACTTAGTGGTTTTTACATTTCATCATTTTGTGAGCTTGGATATGTGTGTGTGTGTTTAGGTATATAGGTAATGCCTCCCATGTTAGGGATATGCCTACTCAACACTAGTCACCAGTCTCTAGCCTATTGGAAGCGGGCTTGGGGAGTTGCGGCTCAGGACCCATTGGGTCAGGTCGTGACATGTTAATGCCGGTGGCCAGGGATGAAATGAGAGATATATGGGTTCTTTACTCGGTGTACCACCTATCGGTAGGTGAAGGTGGAACACTAGTAACCAGTAATAATTTTACAACTATTATCTATTCCTGAGTGGAAATGAGATGATGTCACCATGGATTTCGTAACAGGATCAACTAAATCACTTCGGGGAAATGACTCTATATGGTTGATCATAGAAAGGTTGATAAAGGTCACCCATTTCTACCTATTCAAGAGAATATTTTAGTGGATGATCTCAGGAGGCTCAAAATTCATGATATAATATGCCTCCATGGGGTTCCACATTCTATCATATCGGATAGAGACCCTCGTTTCATGTCGCGGTTATGGAAGGGGTTGTAGAGGAAACTGGGATTATATGTATTGTTGAGTACAGACTATCACCCATAGACCAACGGTCAGTCTGAGCATAGGATATAGGTTTTAGAGGACATGCATTGAGTATGAATCCTTAATTTTGGAGATTCTTGGTAGAAACACTTACCTCTCGATGAAATATATTATAATAACATCTTCTAAGAGACCATATAGATGAATCCTTGTGAGGTCCAAAATTGTAGGTCATGTCGTTCACCCTCATGTTTGTTAGAGGTAGGAGAGGCAGCACTACTAGGTCATCTTCTCATTCAGGAGACTTCGGAGCATGTTCGGCTTATCATAAATAAGATGTCCACAACTCAGTCTAGACAGAAATCATATGATGGTCATCATCATCAATCACTAGATTTCAAGATGGGGGTTGGTTTTTCTTGCAATTTTCACCTAGATTGGGGCATAGAGGGATTCAGAAACAAGGGAAGTTATCACCTTATTATGTTGGGCCCTTTGAGATTCTCAAGAGAGTCAGGCTGGTAGCCAATCAGTTATAGTTGCCTCAGAGGTATCAGGCCATGTTTGATGTCTTCCACGTATCTCAGATTCGATGATATCATTTTGATTTATCGCATATTCTTCAGCCTGATGAGGTTGATTTTGAGGTAGATGAGTCCTTTGAGGAGTATCTTATCTATTTTTTTGATTGAGACATAAAGGTTCTCTGAGGTTGGTCAGTTCATTTGGTGCGGGTGTTATGGAAACAAAGTCGTGTACAGGGTGGGACTTAGGAGCGGGAGGCCATGCCTAGTGGTTAGATTTATTATCAGTTGATGTTTTACGACCCTTGAAATAGAAATTTGGGGACGAATTACTTTAAGGTAAGATATTGTAAGAACCCAAATTTTCAATGATGTATAGAACCTTTTTATTTCTATTAATTTTTTTAAATTCAACCTTATGGGAGTGCCTAGTGGGGTCAGAGGGGAAACGGGGGAGTCTGGGGCTTGTTCAGAGCATGGAGCCCAAGATTTTGGAGGAGGCGGATGGTCTTCACGGTTAGTAGAAATTATGCCACCTAGAATGCATGGTTTGGCTTAACTGTGTAGGGTGGTCTAGTCCATTGTCCAAGGATGCATAGTTTGATGAAATCATGCAACCTAGGTTGCATGCCCGTGCATTTTCTATAGAGTTGTTAACATAGGGAAAACACATGATCGATGCATGGTTTGGATAATCGTGTGCCATGGCCATGTGAGGGGGGTCTTGAGGCAGTGATGGGCACATGATTAGCCCACGATTTGGTCAACTGTGCGACCAAACCATGTGGCCCAATTTTTTAAGGGGAAATGGCCATTTTTTCCCAATTCATTTAAGTGTTAACCATCCTCTTTCTTTCTCTTGTTCTCTAGAAGCCATCCCTTCTTTCTCCCTTGTGACCTCCACACGTTGTTGCACTGGGATTTGGTTTTGTTTCACCATCTTTCGTCTGATTTGAGTTCTTCTCATCTTGTTGGATAGCCATTGATGAGTTCTTTAGTTCCCTTATGCCTTTATTCATTTGTCTTCCTCTCAACAAAGTTATTTTTTGCACAGTCTCGTATGCCCTGTTTTCAGGGTGTTTGTCTCTTTGCTTGATTTATTCTATTATAATTTGGATTAGAGGCCAACGACGGATGAGGAGTCGACTACCAAGTTGAGGTAGGTGGTCTCATGCTTTTTCCTTAAAATCTCAGTGTTTATATATGTGCCATTATGTCATGCACTGAATTTTCCAAGGAACACTTGTTAAAGGGAATTTTTATTGAATTAAATGAATATATATGACCTATATAAATTACGAGACCCATTTATGTATGATTAAAGGTTAAGTACCTCAAATTCAAACCACCCCTTAGATGTGTTGTTAAATGAGATTAAACCATCAATGGTGACTTATGTGGTCGATTCACCTGTTGAGGTGTGGCCTTTTACCCCTTGCCTTAGGGAAGTCATATAAATTGATTGAATTGTAAATTGAATTGAATAAAGGAAAGAGGGTATGGAAGTCCATGTCCCTAGGTTTTTGGAGATTGTTTTTGCTCACTTATGCTTGAGATGTCTTTCATAATTGAAATGGACAATTAAAATGGATGGAAGGATTCCTATGATACTAGGCCTTCTAAGCTTATGCTATTATTTAAACCACCTTCTGAGGTGGGTTAATTTATTATAATTATGATGACCAATTGGATTAAAATGTGTGCTTATATGGTATGGTTAGACAATGGGACCATGACTATTCTTAATGATATGCCAAGAGTCAGAGGTGGGTTCCAATTTAGGATCTCCATAAACGGACTCTTCTGGATCGAATAATTAAATGATTATAATGAATGATTATTATGTGCCTTGGTGACACATGGGTTCTCATATGAACACCATGGACAAACTCATTTTGCAGTTATCTTATATATGCCTGAGTTATACTTTGAATCCTTTATAGATTTCCAAGGACGAACTCAGAGGGCATATTATTATTATTCCATGAGTGATACTTAGACTCCTTATGTGGATTGCCAAGGACAGATTCAGAGGGCAGCTTTTCATGTACGTCATGAGTGACATTTTGGCTCCCTTTATGGACCGTCAAGGATGGACTCAGTGGGCGGTGACTTTATACCACACAGGAAACCTATGAGGGATGCATAGGATGGGCTTGTAAGGTGGTTGGTTCATGTTATGACTAAAAATTACTTTTTTTATTATATCATAAACCCCCTTTTAATGGGTAAGGGGGAACCAACAAGACATCAAAGACATAAGGACATAAACTGTGCCCCAACAGACCACAAGCCATCATCAACCTGAACAAATCTACAAAGAAAGGCTCCTCCCCAACATCAAAAACATCAAGTCCAGCTTCCACCTTCTCATCACTTCCGGCAAGTTGTCCCGTGAAAATGCGCGGGCCTGGTACCGATGAAAAAAGTCATACCCTCTCAAACATTCAAATTCGAAAAGCAAAGATCAAGTGAAAACTCTCTGCTCTGAACCTCATCTGAAGCATCTTCTTGCAGAAGGCTCAGTTGCATAGGCCCTAGAGTGCGGGCCACATGTCACAGCATCACCGATCGCAAAACCACCACGAAAAACATTCATCAAGACATAAGAAAATCAAACATAAAAACATCAATGCAAAAGACTGCATCCTGAACACCGAAGCCGCCACCGGATGACAGCATTGCTATAACAAACCCATGAGACACCAATCGAAACCGCAGCCGTAGACAAGCAACTCAAAGAGGCCAGACGCTCCAAGAAGCAAAAAGCCTAGCCAACACCACCCAGGGCTGGAAGACCCGACAACCACATCACAGGAGCATCACCGAAGAGGGGGACCACGCCGATTAGAACCAGAAGCGCCGCTCTGGGCATGAATCCAATCAGATCTGAGTTGTGGAGGCACCCGCACCGGAGACCAAACCGATCAAGCATGCGGGCAATGAGAGGAACCTGCAAAGTCCGAAAACAAGGCCATCTGGCGATGACTAAATGCACAAAGAACCTCAAATCCCATCGCCACCACCCAAAACGCTCATGAAGGCCACACCAACCATCCAAACCACTCACCCTAGCGGAGCATGCCATCGTGGAAGAAAGAACCGACCACCCATGTCGTAGCAGACCAAGAACACGACCCCTTCTCTGCGACAGATCGGACCACCCAACGCCATGGAAGCTCACTCCCATCGCTGCTGGAGCACAACCCCCTCCACGCCAGATCCATGGCACAGACAAATCGTCGCCGCCATGAAAAAATGCCGCAGAAGAAATGCTCCCCGCCAAGACGCCATCCCCGAACCACGAACAATCCTAACCGTCGTCGGGAAGTTTCGCCGCGGAAGAAACAAACCCGCCGCGACGCCACAACTGGACCACGAACGAAGCATGCCGCCACCTGGAAAAACGCCAAGGAAGAAAACACCCTGCCATGACGCCAGAACCGAGATGCAGACGATCCACGCCGCCGCCAGAGAACTCACCGAGGAAGATCTCACCCCGCCACTACAGGACGAACCCCACGCCGCCAGATCTGAGTCCACATGAACGCCGCAGGGAGAGAAGCCGCAACACCGAGGACGAATCTCGTGCCACCAGATCCAAGACCGACACCAAGAGCGCGTCATCACACAACCACCGCACCGCGAGCACACTGGGAGAGCACCAAGAAGGGAGACGCGGCCGCCGGAGACGAAGGAAGGGAAGGCGGCGGCAGGGGAACCCTAAACCGCTACGCCCCTTACGGACTCATCAAAATACCCACATAAAATAGTTATATCAACCTGGTTCATGTTATGACTAGAGTGATACCTAGGTTCCAAAGTAGGAACACCAAGGATGGGATCAGGTTACTTTCAAATTGAATAATAAATAAATGGCTATTACGACGCATCTGCCAAGCCAAAGCACAAGTTTGGTTTCGATCGGAGCCTTACATTTTATTGATGGCCTTATTATACACATCCTGTTGGATATGATATACGGGGTATGCATGGGCTATGGGCCGGTTCTTGAAACTTCATTATAAATTAAAACATGATTTGAATGATTACTCAGAGACAGTCTCGCTTAGGCTGAAGCAAATAGTAGAGGACAGATGTTCCACTGGAACCCAGACCTATGTGGGTTATTTATATATCACACTTCATTTACAACTTTCATTGATACCTGCACACTGTTATTTATATATTCACAGATTGGATTGCATTAGACACCATTGGTGGTGGCCTACTTGGTTTATCTCACACCCTGCTCGAGCCGCCTTTATGGTACCCAGACAGACTCATGGATGTAGGTAGGGACAGGGGCAAGCGCTCGGTTATCGATATTTGATTGATTGTAGAATGTGAGCGGAGAAGCAGAGGACTGAGTTGTGGCTCATTATGATATCTAGAAATAGTCTTTTTGGTCTTTTTTTGGGTTCTTTTGGTATACTTGTATGTATGTGTACTTACCGCCATGTCTGCCTATATTTCTTTTTGTATAGCATGCCATGATCATCATTCTGTATGTAACATTGATGGATGTGATTACTTGGATATTTATATGATGGATGTTTACTCTTCTTCTGTTTAGGTATCTTTCATGCTTCTGCAATTGATTGATATTATCATATCGTTGTGCTGCACTCTAATCATGAGGGTATAGTCTCCCCAATGTTACACCATGGACCCTCGCTACTAGTCATTAGCCTCCAACGTACAAGGAGGCATGCTTGAGGTCATGTAGCCAATCGGGTTTGGTTATTGTTGAGTGAAGTGGGTATGGGACGTCACACAATGATCCATAAGTTATTTGTGACGTGTAGGAATCAGTCGCACGTCAATTCAATACATGGTGTTCCTGAAATGACTCAAAGTGTATGTTGTCAGTTTAAAATTGACAGTTTCGTTCAAAACGTGTGTCGCTCGTTGAAAACCAAGCAAACATGTTCGGGTTGTCTTGATACTTTAGGACAACGATTCATATGTCATTCGTCACATATAGGAATTAGTCTCATGTTAAACTGACATACGATGTGACCGATATGACTCAAAGTACGTGTTTTCAATTTAACTTGACATTTTAAATAATAAAAATGTGTGACATACTCACAATAGGGCAAACACATTCAGGTTATTTTGATACTTTAGGACAATGGTTTTTAAGTCATTTGTGACATATAGGAATCAACCGCATCTCAATCCAATACACGGCGTGTTTGGTATGACTCAAAGTGTCTATTTTGAGTTTAAAATTGACAATTTAGTTCAAAACACACGTCACATACTCAAAACCAAGAAAAAGCAATCCGATTGTTTTGATATCTTAGGATAACGATTCATAAGTCATTTGTGACGTCAAGGAATCAACTACACCTCAATCAGATACACGATATGCCTGATATGACTCAATGTGTATTTTTTAGTTTAAAATTGATGCTTTAGTTTAAAACACATGTCACGTACTCAAAACCGAGTAAGCACATTCAGATTGTTTTGATACTTTAGTACAACAATCCATAAGTCATTTATGACATATAGGAAATAGTTGCACCTCAATCCAATATACGGTGTAACCGGTATGACTCAAAATGTGTGATTTCAGTTTAAAAATGACATTTTATTAATATATTGTTTCATATTTATGTTTTATTTATTTCTTTATACTATTACTAGCATAAGAATTGTTTTTTTATGCAAATGTACTCTTTTTCTCGAGTTGGAGTGATTTGTTCGACAACTGGTAGCATGATTGAGCTTTTTTGAGGGAGAGTGAGGGACCAATGAAAATAAAATATTTATGTTTTTAAATGTTTGTGATAAATTGCACTTACTAATGTAATTGTACAAACCAATGTGTTTGAAATGTCAATAATAGTGTTTTTTTTTATTGAATTTGTTATTTACATTTAAATTAAATTAAATTCTCTATTTGCTGTTGCAGTGTTATGTAATTTTAACCCCACGCTCCAGCATCATGGCTTTTATCAGCGCTAGTTTAGTGTTGATAAATAACCTCATATATCAGCGATTTTTTTAGCGGTGATAAATGAGTCTTTTATCAGTGTTATTTTTACCGCTGATAAAAGCCGCAGGCTTTCAAGGACGCTTACAATAACAACACTGATAAAACTTTTTTTTTTCGCGCTGTTAAAGGGTGGATTTGTAGTAGTGAAAGAGAATAAATGTATATAGACATATTAAATATGGCCAACACGTTTCATTAATGAAACACATGTGAACCCTCATGTTGTCACCAATTGATTGTCTACAAGCCTCTTCAAATTCTTTTTATTCTTGTCGTCTATTCAGCACCTTCAACGATAACACTAGCATCTCTTCAAGTGTACATAAGTTCTTCGATTGAGATCGAGATCTGTAATCCCTCAGATGCGGGAAAATTTTGTTTGATGTTCCGATGATCTTCATCAAGGAAACTCGTTGAAGATTATTGAATTGGTTATCTAGGTACGCACATTTATATTCTTCATTTATTACGCACTGATTCCATCAAAAATAGATCACATATTTTTGGGTTTTGGTTCCGCATCAATGTCCATATGATGTACAATGAAAATCCAACACAGATATATTTGGATTTTTAATTATTCTGAATTTCAGGGATTAACCACTAGTGATCGTCCCTTAATACACAACAATTTTAGATTGGAAATATACTAATTGGTAATTCTAAAAATGTAATTAATGTAAAAGGGGTGTATAAAATTAATACATGAGTTGGTTGTGTGTGACTGGAATTAATTTTAATTTTTTCATGATTCATAATTTTAAAATCAATTTTAAATTTGTTTGAAAACCAGTTTTGCTTGATTTTTTGAAAACGTATTCGTTATTGAATATAGCAAGTTATAAATTTTAATTGGAAAGTATATGTTTATTATTATAACTAAAATGTAAAATAAATTCAATTTTTTAATTTATTATTAAAGCTATCACAAAATTATCTATATTTTGAATTAAAAAAAAAACAAGTTTTAAATTGACAGAAAAAAATGATTGGTATAAAAAAAGTCAAAATTTGTTGGATTTGATGGACTTTTTTAAAAAAGTGGGGTGGGGCCAAACTAGCCACCGGAGAATAAAACCAGGGCGGCGAGACCCACTGAAATTCTAGAAGATCGAATGCGTGGACGGTGGTTTGTCGACTATACAGATGTTACGGTCGCAAAAAATATATATATTATAAATATTTAGCTAAGGATACATTTGTTTTTAAATTTTCATTAAATTAATGAGTTTTTTATAAACCAAGGCTGATATTTGATTTGAATGTCAAATATGCGGGCGGTTGCTCAACCTCAATCATAGGCTACCGGAATTTGTTTTACCCCACCACACATTTATAGTTTTAAATGGGGCGGTATGTGTATTGATGTGATTCCTTCCTGAATAAACCATTTTTTCAGAAGACCTTTTTATGAGTGATATTTTTTTTAACTATCAAATGTATCCTCTCCATTTTATTATATTTATAAATATAATTGAAATACACATGGTTCTAAAGAATGAATCACAAAGTATGTATTTGCGGCATACTGATGTAATGCCCATGCTCGGTTCACCGGGTTCGAGTTGAAGCGATACATGGCCTTTCGGTTCATCGGGTTCGAGTTGAAGTGGTACATAGCCTCACAAAATGTGTATTGTGGCATACTTATTCTGCTTTGTTACCGCATTGTACCCCTCCATTAATGGTCTGGTCAGAACTGGCCAACAAGTGCTTCTTCATCGATTCCCGACGTTATCAGCCCCTTCATGTTCCTTGATTCTATTCATTGCAAATGCTCAATGGATATCTATGCGGTGGTCATCGACGATTCCTTTTAGTCAAACTTCCTCATCATGGTCATAACGTTGCTCCACCTCTTCAGCACTGGTGTTCCTTGTTTCCCCCTTTAGTGGCAGTGTTCTTCTTTGGTAGTGACATTCCCCTACCACGACGTCGTACCCCTATGTCAACCAATTAGGGGTTTTCCCTATTTTGAGCTTTGACTGCTTTGTTTGAATGTTGGCCCAACCCACTCGTTTTGCAAGCCTATAGTAAAACCCATGTTAAATCACAATTTAGTTCCAAGACCACAAGGAGTTGACCCACTGGTGTAACACTCCGACCCCAGTTACCCAGAGTCGGTGCATTATTACATAACATTGACATGATCACAAGAAAGATCAAATCTTGAAAGACCGATTAGTTTAGTAGTCTTGGAAACACTAGATATATTCATAAGTCTTACATTACATCATAAAAATGAAAACTACAACAACATATTTTCTTCATAGTCCACACTCATATCCCCACATACTATCCCTGCAGGTCATTCATAAATTACTTCTTCACTTCCTGGGAAAAATAAAACATAGAAAATGGATGAGCTCAAATGTCCAGTAAGGATAACAATATAGCGGAAACTTTCATTGTCACATACATGACTTATTTTAAATTTAAATTTCATTTATTTTTCATTTATGATTTGTTTTTGGGGTTTGTCAAGCTTTTATGGTGGAATGGGTGAGTTTTCATGAATTGGGCCAAACCGTGAGCCCAATTCCAGATTTAAAAATAAATTTTGTTTCTTTTATAACTTTTTCAATTTTTAATATTTTTCACCCATTCAAGTTCCTAAATGGTCTACCCTGATATAGAAACACCACCATTGTAGTTTGGAGCCTTTAGAAAACCATAAACAAGTTGTATATGGGTTTTTATTTAAGGGATTGGGCCTGCCCGAAAGCCCAATTCCAGTTTTAAAAATAAATTTTGTTTAATTAATAACTTATACAATATTAAGGCTTTTTCGGTGATTCCAAGCCCCAAACACTCCCCTTGAACCCAGCCGCGCGTCCCATATCCTCCCACCCTCTTTGAAGCTCAGTTTCATCGCGGTTTAGGTCGAAACTTCTGAAGCACTCACATTTCGGGCAGATTAATAACGGTAATTTGTTTCCTTCATAAATCCTTCAATTCTCACTCTTTTTTCCCCATTCAAATTCCTACATGGTCTCATAATCCTTGTTCGAACATCCCTTGAATGGTTGGATGTTTTCAGATTCAGAATCTGGTGGATTTTGGGTCGTTTTATTCATGATTGTTTTGAGTAAGTGTTTCTCTCTTCAATTTTTCATTCTCCTTAGGGTTTCCTCCCTCTTTCATTATATTCTAAAATGTCCAGAAGTTAGGGTTCGATCCTAAGGTCTGATTTGGTATCTTTTGGGTCAATTTTTGGTGGTCTAGGTATGTATTTATATTCCTTGTGGTGCGGCGGTGGTGCGCTTAAGGTTTCGCACCAAGTTTTGAGGATTTCGACTCAAAAGGCAGGTGATTCCATGTGTAGCCATTTTATGATGAGTTAGCTTGCATGGATTATTAATTTAGCATGTTTATAATCTGTTTTATGTGCTGTGAAAACAGTTTTGATGGATTTGGTTGAACATTTAATTTTTAGTTGCATTATAGCTTGAAATTGGGTACTTTTCATGTGTGACTCTTGGGGTAATGTTTGGGTTTAGTTTATAACATATGAAAGTGATTTATTAGTCTTGAAAGGGGATGCCAATTCTGGTTTGTTAATTCCTTATTGTCATGTTGGCATTGAATGTAGGTTTTTTTTATGAGTTTAAGGAGTAAAAACATGTTGTACTTCTTGAAGGTGATTTATGAAAACGTGTGTTTTTCATGTGTATCTTTGTGGTATTATTTGATGTATTTTTATAACATTTGGGGGTGGTTTAATAATTGTTTTAGGGATGAAAAATTCTGTTTTGGATTGGTATTGGTATGATTTTGCTTTTAAATGAGGGTTTTGAAATGGGTTTAGTGTGCAAACAATGGTTATACCTCTTGGGTTTGTTTTATAAAAATTGCCAATGTTTTATTTGGTTAAACAAAGTTGGGAAAGGGTGTATATGTACTGTTTGGGTGTGTGTGTTCACCTAATGTGGGTTTTTGAATGGTAAAGTGGTGATTTGAGATGTTGAACATTTTTATAATTTTTTTTATAAATTGTCGAAATGTTTTATTAAATTGTGTTTTGTGTGCGAAACACGGGTGTGAGATATTTCATGTGAGTTTATTTATAAAATGAATTGTGAAGGTGAGAATGGTATTGTGTGACATGTGTGTGGGCTGTTATGTGAGTTGAATATCTTGTAATGGTTTTATAAAATTGTTTAATGGATTTGTGGAAGTGTTAAAGAAATTTGAAAAGTGTTGTAGGCAATTTGGAGTGAGTTTGATTTCAAAATTCATTTGAATGAAAAGTGTAATTTTTGACTTGTGTGATGTACATGGGGCTGTTTGGTTAATTTGTGATGTGGAAGTGATATTTTCATGTGAAAACTATACTTCTTGGATTGCTGAACTTGTTTGAGCACAAAGGGAAAACCCGGGTATCTAGGAGGGTGGATGTGTACTAGTATGCTAGTGAATCTGTGAGGTTTGGCCTCAGTTTCACTTAGCAAGATTGACGCTTACAACTCTAACTAAACTATGATGATGATTATTGGGGACCACTAGGTTATGGGTATGTTCCCTACTAGTGGCTCGTGCACGAGAATGGATATTTGTGATGGTTACCTTCACCGAGATACGAGGTACCTGGGACCCACAGCTAGCTAGTGCCTAGGGGTTATTTCCCATTGCTTGTGCTCACTGGATACTTTGTTATTACCGTCGGTATACGGTATGAGAGGCTGGAAAATTCAGTAGCTATGATATTTATTTTAAATGTTTTTATTCTTTAAATTATCCCACCTAAAAACTGTTTTTATTTAATGTTGCATCTTTTAGAAATGTTAACTAGCATCTCATGACTTTGAAAACATGCATGCTTTTCGCCATTAAATGTTTATCACATGGAATCTATTAGTGGTGGTATCCTATTGGGCTTTGGCTCACACCCTACTTACACCCTTGGGTGTAAGTAGACTTGGTTATTTTTGTTGTCGCAGGTTGGGTACAGTTTTTTTGTTCCAGTGGTTCGGGTTTCTAGCAGGTCCTTGGTAGTGAAGTCTTGTGGAGATAGCATAAGGGTGGTGCCCCTTGAAAAAAGGGTTCTTGGGCTGTCCTTATTTTTTTTACCTTTGTAATGGTCTTTAAATGTAGTTTAAACTTATGTAATTCAGTTCGGAAATTTTGTAAAAGATGGTTTTAGTTGAAAAATCCAGATTTGTTTTATTGAGTTTTTTGTTGTTTAATGTTTATAGAATCGGGTAAATCGTTCCCAATTATCATTATATGATACCCGGGCACTTGTGCCAGCCCGTGGGGATCGGGAACGCCCTTCGGGCCTTGTCACGGGCTGGGTTTGGTGTCGATTTTGGCGGCGACCAGATTTGGTTCGTGACAAAATGGTATCAAAGGAGGTTCGCTCCATTTGAGTCATGTTATTTGGGAAATAGTCAACATAGTCTAGAGTTATGATTGTTGGGACATGAAATTCTAGTTATGGGTAGTGTTCTTGATCACCACACCTCATTTCAGGATTCAAGTCGCCAGGGGAAGTTGGGATTTGTCTATGTCTTTGGGTTTTCTTGGTTTGATGATGATTAGGGGAAATGAAAAGAGAGTTGGGTTAATGGTCTCAATGAGCTCGCAGGGTCTGTCAAGCCATGTGGAGCCGGGGATATTCCCTAGAACACTCTCTGTGACAGTGAAGTGATTGGAATATGGCCGCCAACCATATGTCCAAGTCACCCACTGAAACTAGTTTCCTCTTGCATTGTCTGGTGTTCTTTAGTTTTGAAATCTTGGCATTTTGGTTTTAAGGTGACTTGGTTTTAAGAAGCGTAAAGTTTTTATGAAATGATTTTCAAATAAAGAGGGAATGGTTGAGTTTATGAAATGGAAGAACTGAATTTTCAGAATTGTTTTGAAATATAAAATGGTGTTCTCACACCTCTTTGAAAGCGGGAACTATATTGAAGTTGGTTTTGAAAAGTGTTTCCAATAGAGTTTTCTAAACAATCAGAGTGTGCTTTAATGGGATGAGATGTTTTGAAATTGATGTGAATATCTTGAAAGTGAGTTATTTTCTAAATGGTTGTGACTTTCTGAATTTTTTTTTAAGATGTGAGTTGGGATTTTGATCTCGTGGTTAGCGGTTTTGAGGAAAAAGGATGTGTTGGTTGACCGTTTTGGTTTTGAAAAGTGGAACAAATTTTTGTTTTAACCTTTGGTATTTTCGTGAGCAACCACATGCATGGGGTTATATGGGAAGATGGATGGTTGATGAAATGACTGGATGAGTGTCGAGATGGATATGAGGAGGGTGCCCAGTGTGGCACAGAAACATGCATGTGTAAGGCCCATGGGGTACCATTGGTGGATGTGCTAACCGCTGAACCATTTGTTTTTAAAGAACTGTTTTTAAAGAGAAACATGAAGACTTGATGAATTGTATGGAATGGTTTATATTATGTGTTTTTGGAAAATGTTGATGTTGTGGGATGTTTTGAGTCCAAGAACCCCTCCCGTTTGAACTGTGTTTTGGGTTTGGGTTTGGTCAGTAAGTTGTGTTATAGGGACAATTAGTGGTCTCTTTTGAAAAATGTTTTGGTGCGCCTTTATGATGGTTCCCTTCATGTGTTTGGATCTGGTTTGTGGTATATTTTGACCAATGAACCATCTTGGTTGGTTCCTTGGGTTCTCCCATTGGATAAGGTATGCCCCCATTTAGGGTTAGTGCAGAACTGAAGTGCAACCCGTATTGTTTCTCCATTGGAAAATCCTCCAGTTGATCAATATAAGGAATATTTTATAGATCATTGTTGATTGAGTCTACAACCATTCATTTAGTTGATTTGTAGATCCTCTTGTAGTGGGATAGTTCTTGTGGAAGGTTGAAAGAGGCCTTGGTTTCTTAAGTTTCATGATTCATCGAAGGTGGAAGTGTTCTTTGGTTGTTAGTGTGGATGAGTGTCATGATGGTGTCTAAGAGGGCCTCTGGGTTCTTCATAGTTTCCTTGAAGCAAGAGTTATTATTAAACCACCAATTTTGAGATTTTGGTCCTGATAGGATATTGTGTCCACTTTTTGGACTTGTCTGTTGTTTAGGGACTTGGAATATGGTCATGTTCCATGTATTGTTTCTATCAATCACAAGGGTCATGTTCGGTGACGCATTGTGATGTTGTGTGCTCTTTTGACTATAAAGGTCAAGGTCACACTATCCTCTTAGGTTCTATGTTATGTTGGGAGTATGCATCCCTTGGGAAAAACATCAAATTCTCTACCTTAGAGGACAATGTTTATACGTGTACTTCCCTTCTGTTGTTTCTCAGCCAAAGAAACAAGGTGTGATGTGTGTGCTTATTCTGATCCCTTGTTTCAGTGAAATGTCTGGTTTTGGTAAAGTGAGTTATGGAGTGTGTTATGTCTTTATGAACCCATCAGGGTATGCGGTGTAGTTGTTTGTGGCACCGAAAGAAGAAGTTCCACATAGGGGTTTCAACAGCCAAACTGCGTGGCCGAAGATGCTTCAATATTTTGAGCTCCAGCCATAGGTCCCGGAGAGAAGCTGGCGCGTAGTCAGGGGAAACCCCAGTCTCGTTTAAACCCTTGTACAAAGTCCTATCCTCAGTATGAAAGATAAGAAGAGTTTAAACCTATGGTGTCATCATATTTCTTCTGTTGTTCCCGTTCTGTGGAAATTGGTGGAGGGTTTTGTACCCATGTCATCACACAATGTTATTCCCTCCCCATTTGGTTTCCATTGAGTCTTTGAATAATGGTTGGAAATTTGGCTTGAAAAGTTGAGCACGCGGTTTTCACATGGTTAGTCTAACCATGAACAAAAAAAACCATGTAGATAGAAGAATATCCACTGTTGGTTCATGGTTTCCCAAACCGTGAAGACTCACCATGTGGTCGTCCCAACACTTTATATTTTGGGGTCTTTCTGTACCGGCCCATGCTGGTCGATTAAGATTGTTGGTTCTTATGGTGGGGAGCCTATTTTTTTTCCCGTACCAATAACTTAGTCTTATACAAGGTCAAGGATTGTTGGTAGGTAGTCTCATTCAGATCTATCAAGCTACCTAAATCTTCTTTGGGTAACCATTGAGATTGGAGAGTGCCCAATGGTTTAGTTGTAGCAAGGTATGTGTAACCTTGTTTGAAGTTGTTGTTCGTTTGGGTGAATTGCTTGAGTCTTGTTCGGATAGCGTTCGAGGAGTTTCATTTTGGGATAATGTATGAATGTGATTGATCATTTCAGTAATGTGGTGTAAGTTTGGGTTGTGAGATTAATCATTCCTTAATTGATCACTGGAGGTGTTTTGACCCTTGGGGGCAAAGCTTGGCAAAGAATTACATCTTAGTTTATCGGTTGGGCATGGTTTTGGTATCTGGCCTTGTGGTCACTTTCCGGGGACGGAAAGTTTTCATGGTGGGGAGAATTGTCACATACATGAATTATTTTAAATTTAAATTTCATTTATTTTTCATTTATGATTTGTTTTTGGGGTTTGTCAAGCTTTTATGGTGGAATGGGTGAGTTTTCATGAATTGGGCCAAACCGTGAGCCCAATTCCAGATTTAAAAATAAATTTTGTTTCTTTTATAACTTTTTCAATTTTTAATATTTTTCACCCATTCAAGTTCCTAAATGGTCTACCCTGATATAGAAACACCACCATTGTAGTTTGGAGCCTTTAGAAAACCATAAACAAGTTGTATATGGGTTTTTATTCAAGGGATTGGGCCTGCCTGAAAGCCCAATTCCAGTTTTAAAAATAAATTTTGTTTAATTAATAACTTATACAATATTAAGGCTTTTTCGGTGATTCCAAGCCCCAAACACTCCCCTTGAACCCATCCGCGCGTCCCATATCATCCCACCCTCTTTGAAGCTCAGTTTCATCGCGGTTTAGGTCGAAACTTCTGAAGCACTCACATTTCGGGAAGGTTAATAACGGTAATTTGTTTCCTTCATAAATCCTTCAATTCTCACTCTTTTTTCCCCATTCAAATTCCTACATGGTCTCATAATCCTTGTTCGAACATCCCTTGAATGGTTGGATGTTTTCAGATTCAGAATATGGTGGATTTTGGGTCGTTTTATTCATGATTATTTTGAGTAAGTGTTTCTCTCTTCAATTTTTCATTCTCCTTAGGGTTTCCTCCCTCTTTCATTATATTCTAAAATGTCCAGAAGTTAGGGTTAGATCCTAAGGTCTGATTTGGTATCTTTTGGGTAAATTTTTGGTGGTCTAGGTATGGATTTATATTCCTTGTGGTGCGGCGGTGGTGCGCTTAAGGTTTCGCACCAAGTTTTGAGGATTTCGACTCAAAAGGTAGGTGATTCCATGTGTAGCCATTTTATGATGAGTTAGCTTGCATGGATTATTAATTTAGCATGTTTATAATCTGTTTTATGTGCTGTGAAAACAGTTTTGATGGATTTTATTGAACATTTAATTTTTAGTTGCATTATAGCTTGAAATTGGGTACTTTTCATGTGTGACTCTTGGGGTAATGTTTGGGTTTAGTTTATAACATATGAAAGTGATTTATTAGTCTTGAAAGGGGATGCCAATTCTGGTTTGTTAATTCCTTATTGTCATGTTGGCATTGAATGTAGGTTTTTTTTATGAGTTTAAGGAGTAAAAACATGTTGTACTTCTTGAAGGTGATTTATGAAAACGTGTGTTTTTCATGTGTATCTTTGTGGTATTATTTGATGTATTTTTATAACATTTGGGGGTGGTTTAATAATTGTTTTAGGGATGAAAAATTCTGTTTTGGATTGGTATTGGTATGATTTTGCTTTTAAATGAGGGTTTTGAAATGGTTTTAGTGTGCAAACAATGGTTATACCTCTTGGGTTTGTTTTATAAAAATTGCCAATGTTTTATTTGGTTAAAAAAAGTTGGGAAAGGGTGTATATGTACTGTTTGGGTGAGTGTGTTCACCTAATGTGGGTTTTTGAATGGTAAAGTGGTGATTTGAGATGTTGAACATTTTTATAATTTTTTTTATAAATTGTCGAAATGTTTTACTAAATTGTGTTTTGTGTGCGAAACACGGGTGTGGGATATTTCATGTGAGTTTATTTATAAAATGAATTGTGAAGGTGAGAATGGTATTGTGTGACATGTGTGTGGGCTGTTATGTGAGTTGAATATCTTGTAATGGTTTTATAAAATTGTTTAATGGATTTGTGGAAGTGTTAAAGAAATTTGAAAAGTGTTGTAGGCAATTTGGAGTGAGTTTGATTTCAAAATTCATTTGAATGAAAAGTGTAATTTTTGACTTGTGTGATGTACATGGGGATGTTTTGT
Source organism: Viscum album (assembly GCA_963277665.1). NCBI lineage: Eukaryota > Viridiplantae > Streptophyta > Magnoliopsida > Santalales > Viscaceae > Viscum > Viscum album. The sequence goes on from OY728138.1 coordinate 902,603,554, forward strand.
TAATTTGTGATGTGGAAGTGATATTTTCATGTGAAAACTATACTTCTTGGATTGCTGAACTTGTTTGAGCACAAAGGGAAAACCCGGGTATCTAGGTGGGTGGACGTGTACTAGTATGCTAGTGAATCTGTGAGGTTTGGCCTCAGTTTCACTTAGCAAGATTGACGCTTACAACTCTAACTAAACTATGATGATGATTATTGGGGACCACTAGGTTATGGGTATGTTCCCTACTAGTGGCTCGTGCACGAGAATGGATATTTGTGATGGTTACCTTCACCGAGATACGAGGTACCTGGGACCCACAACTAGCTAGTGCCTAGGGGTTATTTCCCATTGCTTATGCTCACTGGATACTTTGTTATTACCGTCGGTATACGGTATGAGAGGCTGGAAAATTCAATAGCTATGGTATTTATTTTAAATGTTTTTATTCTTTAAATTATCCCACCTAAAAACTGTTTTTATTTAATGTTGCATCTTTTAGAAATGTTAACTAGCATCTCATGACTTTGAAAACATGCATGCTTTTCGCCATTAAATGTTTATCACATGGAATCTATTAGTGGTGGTATCCTATTGGGCTTTGGCTCACACCCTACTTACACCCTTGGGTGTAAGTAGACTTGGTTATTTTTGTTGTCGCAGGTTGGGTACAGTTTTTTTGTTCTAGTGGTTCGGTTTTCTAGCAGGTCCTTGGTAGTGAAGTCTTGTGGAGATAGCATAAGGGTGGTGCCCCTTGAAAAAAGGGTTCTTGGGCTGTCCTTATTTGTTTTTTTACCTTTGTAATGGTCTTTAAATGTAGTTTAAACTTATGTAATTCAGTTCGGAAATTTTGTAAAAGATGGTTTTAGTTGAAAAATCCAGATTTGTTTTATTGAGTTTTTTTGTTGTTTAATGTTTATAGAATCGGGTAAATCGTTCCCAATTATCATTATATGATACCCGGGCACTTGTTCCAGCCCGTGGGGATCGGGAACGCCCTTCGGGCCTTGTCACGGGCTGGGTTTGGTGTCGATTTTGGCGGCGACCAGATTTGGTTCGTGACATTCATGAATAAGAATAAACATTTAAGCCAATGTATAACTAAAACAAAAGCCCTTTAAACTTGAACTTCAACATAGTATGACAAAAATAAAATGAAATAACGTCATTTACTTATTCACATTGATATTCTACTAATCGAATAATCACATGCAATATCAATAACCACTTTCATAATGATGGAATGCATAATGTCAGACTATCATAACCACATAGCCAAGGCCTCGTGCCAAGACTACAAATAAGATTTTTTCAAATCCTTGTGCCAAGACACTAGTTTGTCTCATGAGACCTACCAATGCATCGAGGAGCTATAGCGGGCTTCACCCGTCACATATTAAGTCCAATGCATTCCCATATTAAAAGGTTTAAACATAACATAAACATTCGTATTAAAACTAGCATACGAAATGTCATTACTTTCACCATAAACCATGAAGGGTATAAAAAATAATACATCCATAGTCAAACATATCAAAAAACCTTCAATACAATATGGAAGTTTTGTTTCATAATAAATCAACTTCAAATAAGCGTAAAATCCATCAAAGGATGTTGACATAGATGAAATCAAAACTCTTTTTAGAGTAATATCTCTTTTTATTTTGAAATCATTTAAGAGTCATATATTTATAAAATATAACATTTTCTTTGAAAATATTCTTATAAGCTTGTAAGGGAAGCTTCAAAGATTTTATAACGACGTAAAATAGCCGCACCCACCGTATAAGTTAAAAAAAACATTTTTTCCTTAATTCTATCGAAAAGGTTAAAAAGTACCTTGTTTGGAAAATGACGGAAAGATTCCTTTATAAAACTCTGATAAAAAGTCAAACAAGGATATAAATGACTTTAACCCATATTCTTGTAAATAGTAAAAATGTTTTGAAATACATTTTGAAGAAACATGGATGTGGATGATAAAGAAATCTCAGTAGATTATTACGTATAAACAACCTCGGATAATGAAGAGATTGTGAAATAAACCCTTACCTTGTACTTTTCCTTGGTTGGGGGTAGGTTAACCTTCTGTATAATGGTGAAATAATTGTTATTAAATTATACAAGAATCATATACATTAATATGATATCATATATGATCTTTTAACATTGATTTGTTAATAATATCTTAGTATTATCGTTGTTTCGAGTGTTAACTTACTCGTTTTCTTTTATATGTTTTGTTACGTAAGCCATGTTTGTAATGGATAGGTTGTATCTTATTCATATCCATAATGATATCAAGTCCTTAAAAATTATTTTTAAATCATCAAATGATAATTATACTTGAATGGATACGATGGAGAATGATCATCATCATGTTCGTGGAGACGGTAGTCCGTACGTACGCACGAGCAACAATATCATTCTTTTGATATTAAAATAATATATAATTGGATGGTATATCATATATAAAGAATCACTATCATGTTATATTTATTATTTACATGAATTATAAATCATTATTATACCCATCCAAATAATAATATATTGAATAACAATTACACCACGACGTGGAGACTGTAAGTCGTACGTACGCACGTATGGTGACATGTTATTCAAAGGGTGGATAGAATACTGAATATGGTTGTACCATATTTATAATAACATCACAGTATATATAAGATACTGGAGTTATTATTTTAGAATGGTAACAACAAATAAAGAAGAAGTGGAAGAAGAAAAGAACTTGAAAAAGGGTTGTGAAATTATTACCTCTTCTTCGGGTTCTTCCTTTTGATTTATCAAAAGGGATCCTTAGGTTGACTTTCTGATCAAACTAAGACCTCTAGGTTGTAGTGAGGGAAGTTTAGAGAGTATTTTGGGAGGGTTTTACCAAACCAAAAGGCTTTGAATGTGTGAATTAGTGAGAAGGGGGAGTGCCCTTTTATAAGAGGGGTGAGGGGCACCTTTGGAAAAGCTAGAAATATTATTTTATAATAAATTCATATTCGGTTTCTAATGGCTCCAAAGTGTATTATTTAAAGGTTAAGGTGGGGATAGGTCGAAAACCACTCAACCAATAGGATTTAGACAGGTTTGGGTTACTATATTAACCTTATCTTTAAGTATTAACTCTTAGTTAATTAGTTTGACACTTACCATGTCACTTTGTATTTTTATATTTTATAGTTAATAAACTTACTATATACATCCAAACGACCCCCAAGTGGTCCATTAATGATACAACTATCATGATATAAGTCTTTTGGCCGAACCTTAGATTTTTAGGAATTTAATATCAATTAATAATATAATATTTTTTTTAAAAACTCTTTTATGTCAATTTTGACACTATTCAATAGTTGTTTTTTGTAAAAATCATAACAGAATGATTACTTCTAAAAAAGTTAATTAAATCAATCACAACATGTCATATTAACCTAGAAAATTATTTTAATTCATAAAAAGTCTCAAATTATATTTATTTGTGTATTTATAATATCAATTATTTTAATATTTCACTATTATGGTAATTACTGCATCATCATCGTGTCATAAATAAATTAAATTATTTAATGTCTAAAAATTATAAATAAAATATCATTATTTAGGAAATTTTTTTAGCTTTCTAATGAATATTTATAGTTGAAAATCTAACATATATAACCCTATGTAAAAATTGTTTTTCTAAAAGATATATGCTTGTGTCATTTTTTTATTCATTTTAACTTAATTAAAATAAAGCGTCCCTATCACTTACAAGTGGCTCCATGGGGTCCCAAAATCGACCCAAAGATGCCCATGGTCGGACATGTATCCACCAATAAGGTTAAGACACGTTTTAGGGTAATTTAATATTATTATAATATTATTTTTTAACCCTTATTTACCGGATTTACCCTTAACCATGATAAATAAAATATTTACCGAAGTAATTATTCAAAATGTATAAAAATAAAAGTTACCTATTTACACAATATGAACATACTGATTCCAAATATGGAATCCATTTTTTCAAATTCAAAACACAGAAGTGGCAGAAATTAATTTAAAATTAATTCCCGTTGTTAAAACAAAAAGCGTGTTTTTAAGAGATAATAACTATCAAAAGATTGACACTTGTTTATGTCCGGTTTAATTGTAAAATTATGTACAATGACCAAAATTGTATTAAATGGTAAAAATATATTCTAAATATACTTTAAAACCACAAAAATTCATAATTTATCAATATAAATTATTTCGATTAAAAAAGTTGTTTTTATTTAAAATTTAGTAATTTTCACTATTCATCAAAATATAAATGTTATCCGAAAAGTTCCAAAATTTCACCCTAGGCTAAATTCGATATTCCGAATCCAAAAATGAAGTCTATTTTGAGAGATAAAATTTATAAAATTTCAAAAAGTAGGTATTACTATTCATAACGGCTAGTTTGATTGGTTGTGGTGTGTTAGAACTCGATGTTGCGTACAACACACGCTATCGCATTATTCAAAGAGAAGCGTACCGTAGAAGCTTGGGGTGTTACATTCTCCCCTCCTTCAGATAATTTCATCCTCAAAATTTCTAGAATACTACTGCATGAAAAGAATCGGGTGGTTCTTCATCATAAGTTCCTTGGGTTCCCACGTTGCCTCTTCCATCTTATGGTTTCTCCATAGAACTTTTACCAGACGAGTCTTCTGATTTCTCAGTACTTGTTCTCTGGTATCAAGAATCCTGACGAGCTCTTCGCAATAAGACAGATCGGTTTCCAGTTCTAATTTCTCATAGGTGAGTACATGCGTTGGGTCAGGCATGTATTTCCTCAATAGAGATACGTGGAACACATCGTGAACTTTGGAGAGACTTGGCGGCATTGCCAATCGGTAAGCTACAGCCCCAATTCGTTCTAGAATTTCGAAAGGTCCGATGTAACTGGGACTCAATTTACCTTTCTTACCAAAATGTATGACTCCCTTCCATGGAGATACCTTCAGGAAAACATGATCACCGACTTGAAATTCCAAATCCTTCCTTCGATTATCGACATAGCTCTTCTGCCTACTTTGAGCTGCTTTGATGTGATTTTGGACTACCTTCACCTTTTCCATTGTTTCCTCCACCAGTTCTGGACCTACAAGTTTTCTTTCACCAACGTCATCCCAACAGGTTGGTGTGCGGCATCTCTTTCCGTATAATGCTTCATATGGTGCCATCTGAATACTCGAATGGAAGCTATTGTTATAGGAAAATTCTACCAAAGGTAAATATTGATCCCACATACCCCGAAAGTCAAGTGAGCAGGATCTCAACATGTCTTCTAAGGTTTGAATAGTTCGTTCTGATTGTCCATCTGTTTGAGGGTGGTAGGCAGTTCTCAAATGAAGTTCAGTATCCAAGGCTTTCTGAAGACCTTTCCAGAATCTTGAAGTAAAACGGGGATCACGATCAGAAACAATCGATAGAGGTACTCCATTAAGTCTCACAACTTCATCAACATATAGTCTTGCTAGACGTTCTAGTGGTAGATCTTCTCTTATAGCAAAAAAATGTGCTGACTTGGTAAGACGATCAATAATAACCCATATTGCATCGTTCCTTCTAGGAGTCTTTGGTAGCCCCATGACAAAGTCCATCGTAATATTGTCCCATTTCCACTCCAGTATGGGAAGAGGTTGCATGACTCCTCCAGGCTATTTCCTTTCAGCTTTCACTTGTTGAAAAACCATACATCTTGACACAAAATCAGAAATCTCCCTCTTCATGTTGTCCCACCAAAAATGTTCCTTCAAATCTCTATACATTTTGGTGCTCCCAGGGTGTATAGAGAAATTGGAACTATGTGAATCATCTAGCAATTCCCTTTTTAGATCAGGTATATCAGGAACACAAAGTCTCCTCCCGAATTTCAAAATTCCATCTTCACACACAAAGTCTCTCAATCTCCCATCATTTACAGCTTTAATCTTCTTTTGAAATTCTTCATCGTCGGTCTGAGAACTCTTAATACTTTCTAGTAAAGATGGTTTGGCAACCATTTGAAAAAGAATTGATGTTTCACCTTCCATGGTTATTCCCATGTCCATCTTCACTAGATCTATGAAAATTGGATCCCTTTCAATTCTCATATTGTTCAAATCTCCATGATCTTTTCTGATCAAAGCATCTTCCACCTTGTTTTCTTTCCCCGGGTGGTAGTGTATCGTACAATCATAATCCTTGAGTAATTCAATCCATCTCCTTTGCCTCATGTTGAGTTATTTTTGTGAGAAAATATACTTCAAACTCTTGTGATCAGTATAAATCTCACATTTTTCACCATAGAGGTAGTGCCTCCATATCTTCAAAGCAAAGATCACAACTGCTAACTCGAGATCATGAGTAGGATAGTTTTGTTCATGAATTTTCAACTGTCGTGATGCATAGGCAATAACCCTATCATTCTGCATAAGGACACAACCAAGTCCTTTCTTCGATGCATCGCTATAAATAACGAACCCATCATTACCTGATGGTAGAGTCAATATAGGAGCATTGACTAATCTTCTATTCAATTCTTCGAAACATTCTTCACACTCTTTTATCCAAACAAATTTAACCCCTTTACGTGTGAGATTTGTTAATGGGTTATCCAATTGGGAAAAATTCTGGACGAAACGTCGATAATAACCTTCTAAACCAATAAAACTTCGCACCTCAGTTATACTCGTCGGTGCTGGACATTCTTGGATTGCCTTGGTCTTAGAAGGATCAACAGAGATTCCATCTTTAGAGACAATATGGCCAAGAAAATAAATCTCCTGAAGCCAGAATTCACACTTGCTAAACTTCCCATATAATTCATGTCTTCTCAGAGTCTTTAGGATAATGCGCAAGTGATTTTCATGATCTTCGTAGCTTTTGGAGTATACAAAGATATCATTAATAAATACCACCAAAAATTCATCGAGATATTCCTTGAAAAATTTATTCATCAGATCCATGAATATAGAGGGTGCATTAGTCAATCCAAAAGGCATTACTATAAACTCGTAATGCTCATACCTGGTTCGAAATGCTGTCTTCAGAATGTCTTCCTTCTTTACACACAACTAATGATATACGTATCAAAGGTCAATCTTTGAAAAGTATTGAGCTCCATGTAGTTGGTCAAATAAATCATCAATGTGAGGTAGGAGATACTTGTTCTTTATTGTTATAGCATTGATCTCCCAGTAGTCGATACATAACCTCATAGATCCATCTTTCTTTTTAATAAAAAGAACAGAGGCTCCCCATGGAGAAATACTAGGGCGAATAAATCCCTTATTACTCAATTCCTCTAGTTGTTTCTTTAGTTCAACTAATTCTATAGTGGCCATTCTATAAGGGGTCTTCGATATAGGCCTTGATCCAGGAATTAAATCAATGGAAAACTCAACTTCTCGTTCTGGAGGATGTCCAGGTAAATTGTCCGGAAACACATCTACATATTCTTTTACAATAGGTACATCCTCTATTTGAACATTCCTTTCCTCACCCATAGTCATTTCATTATCTTCCTCCCCAATAATTGAATTTAGTTGAGCTACTGGGGGTGGATCTAGATAAGAATTAGGTGGTGACGATTCTGCTCTAAAGATAAGGTGTTCCTTATCATCATCATCAAGAATCGTAACCTTTTTCTTCTTACAATAAATCTTCGCATCATAGTCCGAAAGCCAGTCCATACCGAGGATTATATAAAACTCAATCATAGGTATGACGATGAGATCAGCAGATAAAGAACATTTATGTGCTCTAATGGGGACTGATTCATAAAACTTTGTTGCAATGATATTTCCCTTAGTAGTTTTAACTGACAACTCCCTTGTTAAATAAAATTGTAAATATCTAATTTTCTTAGCAATATGGGAAGATATGAAACAATGTAATGATCCAGAATCAAATAATGTATTTTCTAAAATTGAGGAAACCATTAAATTACCTACCACCACGTCTTTTGGAGCTTCTACCTCAGCAGTAGTGATAGCATAAGCTTGACCTTGATCCCTTGGACTTTTCTGAGGTAATTTTCCCTGACACTTAGGACATTCATTTTCATAATGTACCATCTCCCTGCAATTGTAGCACTAAACATCAGTAGCTTCCTTCTTCCCTTTGCAATCACGAGCTTGGTGGCCTTTTTCACCACACTTGTAACAGACTCCCGTTCCTTTTAAGCAAGTACCGAGGTGTTTCTTCCCACATTTAGCACAGGATGGATATTCAACCTTTCCCTTATTCCCCTTATTTCCATTACCATATTGATCAGCATATCTCTTCTTCTCTTTCTTTTCTTTAAAGTCATAAGACTTAGAGAATTCCTTTTCGGTCTTGATAGCACATGAGACAATGTCTTCGTACGACGAGAAGGATTGTGAGACTAATGCTTGACGGAGAAATGGTTTTAACCCATCAAAGAAACGATCAATATTACTTCTTGGGTTACATATATAATCTCCAGCATACCTTGCTAACCTTGTAAAGTTAGCCTCATACTTTGTGACATTCTCATCCTCCTTTTGTCTCAGACTCAGAAATTGTCTTTCCATATCTGCTCGATGGTCACGAGGAAATTATTTTTCTAAAAACAGATCTTTAAACTCCCTCCATTCCATATTTGATACTTCATCATCTTCCTTAATGTTTTGAATCAATGAACACTATTGATCAGTATCTCCAGTGAGGCGGTAAACTGCCATGATAACTTTTTCCCTTTCACTACTCCCCAAAGCCTGAAATATTTTCTCTAGGGAATTTATCCATTTCTTAGCTACTAAGTAATTATTACTCCCATTGAACATTGGTGGTTGTTGCCTCATGAAGCGATCTAACATTGATCCTCCACGCTGCGGATCAGGGTGCTCCATACGGTTAAGGTTATTATTCATAACCTGAGTGAGTTGTCCCAGTATGGTGATTAGCTGATCGACCCCAGTTGCATCACCAACTCCACTATAATTATCTTTAGCATGAGGGAAATACCTACATGGAGTGCGTGCATTGATACAGTTTCCATTTCTTCCACTAGGAGCCATTTCTAAACAATGGCATAAACTAGATCAGTTTATGAATCAAAATACATAATTCCATACTTATAAAACACTTAACATAAATTGAACTATTTATGGATATAATCCATAATCATAAAAATGTTTTCTTTGAGGAAGTATATACTCATAAACCTTTCATAATTATTTGTAAATAAAATGAGAGTTATCCTAAGCATATCCCCTGGGAGTGTCGTAACCAAGAGTTCAGTAAGGCCCGTTGTTGTGCACCAGTTCCCGTTTGAGTCTAGCTCAAAGCGGTGTTTTCAGGTTTTACCCCTAGGTACATCTGTGCCAGAGCCGCCTCTACCTGCTCGTATCCAGACAGGGATGTATTTCTCTGAAAACTCACAAAATCTATACAATACTAAAATTCTAGGAAGTTCTTCTATACTAATCCTAAAAGTCCATCTTAAGTCTATGTGCTCTAATCAGAGTTTATCTAAATCTAGCTTCCAAGGGTTGTACTAAACTTCCTCTGATACCAACCGTAACACCCCGACCCCAGTTACCCAGAGTCGGTGCATTATTACATAACATTGACATGATCACAAGAAATATCAAATCTCTAAAGACCGATTAGTTTAGTAGCCTTGGAAACACTAGATATATTCATAAGTCTTACATTACATCATAAAAATGAAAACTACAACAACATATTTTCTTCATAGTCCACACTCATATCCCCACATACTATCCCTACTGGTCATTCATAAATTACTTCTTCACTTCCTGGAAAAAATAAAACATAGAAAAGAGGTGATCTCAAATGCCCAGTAAGGATAACAATATAGCGGAAACTTTCATGAATAAGAATAAACATTTAAGGCAATGTATAACTAAAACAAGAGCCTTTTAAACTTGAACTTCAACATAGTATGACAAAAATAAAATGAAATAATGTCATTTAATTATTCACATGGATATTCTACTAATCAAATAATCACATGCAATATCAATAACCACTTTCATAATGATGGAATGCATAATTCCAGACTATCATAACCACATAGCCAAGGCCTCGTACCAAGACTACAAATAAGATTTTTTCAAGGCCTTATGCCAAGACACTAGTGTGTCTCATGATACCTACTGATGCATCGAGGATCTATAACGGGCTCCACCCGTCACATATTAAGTCCAATGCATTCCCATATGAAAATGTTTAAACATAACATAAACATTCGTATTAAAACTAGCATACGAAATGTCAATACTTTCACCATAAACCATGAAGGGTATACAAAATAACATATCCATAGTCAAACATATCATAAAACCTTCAATACAATATGGAAGTTTTGTTTCATAACAAATCAACTTCAAATAAGCGTAAAATCCATCAAAGGATGTTGACATAGATGAAATCAAAACTCTTTTTAGAGTAATATCTCTTTTTATTTTGAAATCATTTAAGAGTCATATATTTATAAAATATAACATTTTCTTTGAAAATATTCTTATAAGATTGTAAGGGAAGACTCAAGGATTTTATAACGGCGGAAAATAGCTGCACCCGCCGTATAAGTTAAAAAAACATTTTTACCTTAATTCTGTCGAAAAGGTTAAAAAGCACCTTGTTTGGAAAACGACGGAAAGATTCCTTTATAAACCTCTTATAAAAATTCAAACAAGGGTATAAATGAATTTAACCCATATTCTTGTAAATAGTAAAAATGTTTTAAAATACATTTTGAAGAAACATGGATGTGGATGATAAAGAAATCCCAGTAGATTATTACGTATAAACAACCTCGGATAATGAAGAGATTGTGAAATAAAACCTTACCTTGTACTTTTCCTTGGTTGGGGGTAGGTTAAACTCCTATATAATGGTGAAATAATTGTTATTAAATTATAAAAGAATCATATACATTAATATGATATCATATATGATCTTTTAACATTGATTTGTTAATAATATCTTAGTATTATCGTTGTTTCGGGTGTTAACTTACTCATTTTCTTTTATATGTTTTGTTACATAAGCCATGTTTGTAATGGATAGGTTATATATTATTCATATACATAATGATATAAAGTCCTTAAACATTATTTTTAAATCATCGAATGATAATTATACTTGAATGGATACGATGGAGAATGAATCTCATCGCGTTCGTGGAGACGGTAGTCCGTACGTACGCACGAGCAACAATATCATTATTTTGATATTAAAATAATATATAATTGGATGGTATATAATATATATATAATAATTATAATGTTATATTTATTATTTACATGAATTATAAATCATTATTATACCCATCCAAATAATAATATATTGAATAACAATTACACCACGACGTGGAGACGGTAAGCCGTACGTATGCACGTATGGTGACATGTTATTCAAAGGGTGGATAGAATACTGAATATGGTTGTACCATATTTATAATAAAATCACAGTATATATAAGATACTGGAGTTATTATTTTATAATGGTAATAACAAATAAATAAGAAGTGGAAGAAGAAAGGAACTTGAAAAAGGGTTGTGAAATTATTACCTCTTCTTCAGGTTCTTCCTTTTGATTTGATCAAAAGGGATCCTTAGGTTGGCTTTATGATCAAACTAAGGACTCTAGGTTGTATTGAGGGAAGTTTAGAGAGTATTTGGGCAGGGGTTGGCCGAACCAAAAGGCTTTGAATGTGTGAATTAGTGAGAAGGGGGAGTTCCCTTTTATAAGAGGGGTGAGGGGCACCTTTGGAAAAGCTAGAAATATTATTTTATAATAAATTCATATTCAGTTTCTAATGGCTCCAAAGTGAATTATTTAAAGGTTAAGGTGGGGATAGGTCTAAAACCACTCAACCAATAGGATTTAGACAGGTTTGGGTTACTATATTAACCTTATCTTTAAGTATTAACTCTTAGTTAATTGGTTTGACACTTACCATGTCACTTTGTATTTTTATATTATATAGTTAATAAACTTACTATATACATACAAGAGACCCCAAAGTGGTCCATTAATGATACAAATATTATGATATAAGTCTCTTGGATGAACCTTATATTTTTAGGAATTTAATATCAATTAATAATATAATATTTGTTTTAAAAACCCTTTTATGTCAATTTTGACACTATTCAATAGTTGATTTTTGTAAAAATCATAACAGAATGATTACTTATAAAAAAGTTAATTAAATCAATCCTAAAATGTCATATTAACCTAGAAAATTAGTGTAATTCATAAAAAGTCTCAAATTATATTTATTTTGGTATTTATAATATCAATTATTTTAATTTTTCACTATTATGGTAATTACTGCATCATCATTGTGTCATAAATAAATTAAATTATTTAATGTCTAACAATTATAAATAAAATATAATTATGTAGGAAATCTTTTTATATTTCTAATTAATATTTATAGTCGAAAATACAACATATATAACCTTATGTAAAAATTATGTTTCTAAAAGATATATGTTTGTGTCATTTTTGTATTCATTTTAACTTAATTAAAATAAAGTGTCCCTATCACTTACAAGTGGCTCCATGGGGTCCCAAAATCAACCCAAAGATGCCCATGGTTGGACATGTATCCACCAATAAGGTTAGGACACGTTTTAGGGTAATTTATTATTATTATAATATTATTTTTTAACCCTTATTTACCGGATTTACCCTAACCATGGTAAATAAAATATTTACCGAAGTAATTATTCAAAATGTCTAAAAATAAAAGTTACCTATTTACATAATATGAACATCCTGATTCTAAATATGGAATCCATTTTTCCAAATTCAAAACACAGAAGTGGCAGAAATTAATTTAAAATTAATTCCTGTTGTTAAAACAAAAAGTGTGTTTTTAAGAGATAATAACTATCAAAAGATTGACACTTGTTTATGTCCGGTTTAATTGTAAAATTACGTACAATGACCAAAATTGTATTAAATGGTAAAAATATATTCTAAATATTCTTTAAAACCACGCAAATTCATAATTTATCAATATAAATTATTTCGATTAAAAAAGTTGTTTTTAATTAAAATTTAGTAATTTTCACTATTAATCAAAATATAAATGTTATCCGAAAAGTTCCAAAATTTCACCCTAGGCTAAATTTGATATTCTGAATCCAAAAATGAAGTCTATTTTGAGAGATAAAATTTATAAAACTTCAAAAATTAGGTATTACTATTCATAACAGCTAGTTTGATTGGTTGCGGTGTGTTAGAACTCGATGTTGCGTACAACACACGCTATCGCATTATTCAAAGAGAAGCGTACCGTAAAAGCTTGGGGTATTACAACCGGAAACTCCTTAAACTCAACCCATCACAAAATATAAGGAGGAAACATGGAATTGTTGAGGGGGTATTGTATTTGTTGTCATCCATTTGTGAGAATCATTGGAAGTTGTTAAGGATGTTTTTGAGGCGTTGATAATGATTTTGAGTTAATTTGAGATAGATGAAGGTGTTTGAGGTTGGTTTGAGATCATTGAAGCAAAGTTTTAGAGAAATTCAAAGTTGTAGATTATTTAAGAAAATTGACAAAGTACTTGGTGCATAAGAGTACGCTTGAGTTTGCACTGAGTATGTAAGATTCATTCTGAATCTGCAACCTATGCGTAAGAGTTGATGGATATGTATTTGTGAAAAAGACAATACATAAGGGTTAACTAGAGGAAATATGCAAGGGTTGTCTAGACTGCATATTGGAATTTCACAAAGGCAATACGTAAGTGTTGTCCAAAGGAAATACGTAAGGGTTGTCCAGACTGTAGATTGGAATTCGAAAAAGCACCAGAGTTGCATTGTGATGGGTAAGAGTTGTTAGAGTATATGTAATGCTCAACATCCAATATGTAAATTCCATCTACTCATTTGTTTATTCCAGAGTATCCCAGAGCTTGTTGAAGATCTTCTTGGTTTTTGGTTCTTGTTGTAAATTAACGGGTGTCGATATAAAGAAATAATCGGGGAATTGTGAACATTCAGAAAACTGAGTTATCGAGAGAAAACCATTGTAATCACTCTTGTTATTAGTGATTAAATATGGGTCTCAGACTCAACCCAAACATATAAAGGAGTAGTCACTCTGTCACGAATGTGCCTGAGCTACCACTGAATTGATACCTGAGATGTCTCACAATAAGGTTTGAAGCACATTCCCGATTGCTAATTGCAGGGAACTAGTGTCAAAGAATCAAAATAAACAATTGATGGGAATGGTTTTTCCATCATATAATAATAATAAACCAGCATAATCAATTGAGAATCCGCATGGAGAGTCCATACATTGGACCACCATACATAAGATATAAACATTTTTAAATAAATATCCCAATCCAACATGACATAAATTGAAACAACCATCTAAATAAGACATAACCAATAATAATGATCCATTTAACTTTTAATTATACCACAAAAGTTGTCTCCCAATACATCACATGAACCCAAAAAGGAAAGGATGAGAATAGCATACACCCAATTAAGTTGGATGATACATACTAGTCCCAAAAATAAATAAACCTAAGCCACCACTTGGAGGTCTCCATGTGACCCACAGTCACTCACCACATCCATCCATCAATAAACTGCCCAAACGACATCCAAACAAAGATCAAAACCTGAGCGCATGTATAAAAACATTACAATTACATACATGCACTTTGGTGTGTATGTAAGGTGTGAGAGAAACAACCCCAGTATGATTTCACTAAAGAGTTTATAAATTACTTTAATAAAATGTTTCATAAATGATAGTTAGAACATCATTTAGAAAATAGGTTTTCCAAATGTAATGCATATAGAAAAAAAGTCTTGTACTTTATCTCTTTTTCCTAAAGCACAAGGTAAAAACTTTTTGGAAAGTAAAGCACATCAATCAAAACCATCATTTAAAATATCTTTAAAAATTTCCTTCTTGCCAACCGGGTGGAATCTAAAATTTAAAATAGAAAATACTTAAAAATTAAAAGGTGGACTTCTGAACATTGAGAAAACAAAACAAAACCATTTTTCTTTCTTTCAAATCCATTCAAAAATCCTATTTTCAAAAAAGTGGAAAGTAAACCATAAAATGAAAGAAAGAATATGATACCAACAATCATGTCATATCATGAAGGCATAAAATAAAAATTCATTAATAATGAATGAGGTGTTAGAAAAGTGTGATAAAAACAAGGGGATACAAACAAAATATTGAGTGGGGATCCCCTAGTAGAATCATAACTACTCATCATGGGAAAATCCCTAGGACTCGAAGGAACATGACCCAAACTTGGTTTCTCATAACACTTAGCTGGCAACATGAACCTATCTATCATTACAATAGTTCTTTTGAAGTAGCCGAACCACATAATCTATCCCCGTTGGGCCATGCAATCCATCCCAGTTTTCCTTCCCAGAAAAATCGGTCCACAATCCCCTAGACAGAGCACAATCTAAACTGGGGAAACATTTATCTAGATCTTCTACATAGCTACCAAGGGTCCCCATGATATATCTCAATGGAGGCAAGTAACAAACATGCAATTCATAAGAATCAATAGTAAAACATGTCCAATAATCTCATCTCACCTCCATCACCCTCACAAGAAACAACCACATTCACATCATACAAGCATCAAATAATAACCATCCATTAACATCCCATAAATGGGGAGAAAGTCTATATAAGACATACAACCAGGTGATCAAAACTAGGGTGCACACTTTTTAAGAAACCTCATTTTAAAAAGTGTAATCCGAGCCTTTCAAAAACCTTGGAAAACAAAAACAATTTGAAAACATTATTTGAAAACCAAACAAATATCCATCACTTTAAAAACATCGCTTTCCTCCCTCAGGAGTTAATTTGAAACCAAAAATATTCTTCAATTCACAACAAACCCTTTAACATGGGTTACATTCCTTAAAAATCAAAATAGGGAAATGACCCTTCTTTTAAACTTCAAATTCATCTAAGAGAGCATGTTATGAATTTTCAAAAATGGTTTTATACAAAAAAAATTAGTCAAAATAGGCAAAATAAATTCATTAAAATACCACACTCAAAGTAAAGAAAACATCTAAAACATTTTATAAACCCCTCATGGGAATCATATATAAGTAAAACTTTATAAGAAATACTTTTATAAAGGTTCAATAACTTCACAACATGGTGAATAAAATAATTTCATAGAAATGCCTACATCAACCAACTAGAAACCATACACCTTCCATGAAGAGGACCATACTAACTAAGGAAATGAACTCTAAATTTCCTAAATAACAAAATCACAATGCTTAGGCCCATCCCAAACCCTAGATTCAATCTGCATAGTGATTAGGGTTCATGGGAGAAAGAAAATCATGGGGAATGGAGGAAGGGAGAATAAGAGAAAAATTAAGGAGGGATTTACCTCTAAAACTTCTTGAAATCCATGAAGAGAAGGCCAAATATCTAAGGTGGAAGGTGGGAGAGTTTTTCCCCATGCTCTACCATCCAGGATTCATGAATGAAGGAAAGTGTAAGCCTTAAAAGTCTTTAATTTAATAAGGGAATAAGAGGAAATTTGAAAATAAAAACTAGACCCAAACATGCCACAACGTGGCTTCCCTATCATGTAACGACTCACCCCCTTGAAACTAGGAAGAGACATAACATTAATTCCCAATTACATTTCATGGAATGACCTAAACTTCATAGATCGATTCCCTCATGCAAGCAGGACCATTCATTGTGGCACTCAATAATGACACCCCTACATGGTGCGAAGCACCCTTCCCAAAAGTAATTAGAACTCCAGAGACTTTACCCATAACAAAGTCACAGCGTGATCCTACCTTCATGATGTGTTGAAATCCAGCCTAAAAATCCACAGAGGTAATTATTTTACACATCAGGGAACCCTTTTTTTAGAGTAACTTTTTTATTCTTACTTTTATGACTTTTCCAATTCGGCATCCCATACACTGGTCACGGTGAGACTCCACTAGTTTCAATATGACCTACTCCCTCGCTCAAAAATTTAAAAAACTCAAATATATTAGGCATGTTCATATCCATGATTCCCCTTGGGAATTATGTAAACCCTTCATACGTATTATACTTACACGAATTTCATTTTCCCTAAAAGACATGTCACAACGTGACCCCTCTTATTGTGGTGCGACCTTCCCCTCGATCAAAAAATCACAAAGGAAATGAATCTTACAAAATAGAGATAAAAATATTATGTAAGGGAGTTAACCAAAAATTTAACCCAATATAATTCATGGTATGATCTACCGCATCACGGTGCGACCTATTGCAAATAGAACTGTAGAATTAGAAAAACACCAAAACACTTCCAATTTTCAAAAACTCCAAATTTTTTTAAAGGAACCCAAAAATAATATAATATTATATATCACAATGAAATGGGGGTATCACAATTATCCCAAACATTCCACTTTATACCCCCATAAATTCATATTCAATAGTAGAAAAAATGGGAATTAAAAATGTCAACATCCCATATGAGAGGTGGGAGGGTTGGGGAAAGACTCAAGGGGTATAGTGAGAAAATATTACTGAAAAACAACACAAATAATTTAAAATCCATGGAACCAATCATCAAGAATAATAAAACATTTCCAAGCACAATCCAAAACACAATCAAGGGCATCATTACTAAAGGCCAAAAAGACCTACAATATGGATCCACACCATTTAGAATTCATCTAAAATTGTGAGATAAAAGATAAACACTTATATATAAAGGATATACCACGACTAACACATTTCCCTAAATATATCAATGGAAAAAATAATCCTATATCAACCATAACCAACCATTCAAGAAATGATACAAAACCCAAAAAAGAGCAACACAACCCAAAAATAGTCACCCAAAAGACCAAAGTTAAGGTCAACCAATCCATCATTATCCCATAAAATTATAAAGTGAAAGTAAATCAATCAAAAAACATGATTTAATAATAAAAAAGATGGGATATAACCTCGATTCATGAGAAAAAATGGGTAAATAGACTCAGACCCTCACTCATGGAATAATCATCCATGATGAACCAGATAGATACCCAGATAAGGTATAATCTCAAACCAAGTACCATCTAGGGCCCACCCTAGACTGGTATAACACTCATCCCAGTTACCTAAGCATAAATCCAAGGATTAAATTGATAAAATACTAAATATATAGGTCTCACTACATGTCTATGATCACATACTAATCTCAAGAGGCATCACCAATAAATAAGGCATGAGTACAACCATAATAATCAACACCTCTCCAAACAAGGATAGAGGAAAACCCAAGGATACATAAATAAAAAAAAAACCTAAAAATATTAACCTTCTCTAATCCCAACGTGCATAAATCTCAAGATAAATCTAAATCTAAATCACACCCAATACTCCTCCTCATAAGAAGAAATATAATTCAAAGAAAATAGACCCTTATCAATTAATCTTTCCAATTTAGGTTTAACACACCTATGATCCAATTTCACCATAAAATCCCCTTTAAACCACTTTATAATAAAGTATTGGGATATATTCAACTATAAATGATCTAGGTACAAACATAGAAAAGAGTTATAACTCTGAAAAAAATAATTGAAAAAGTTATTTACCACTCTATTCAGAGTTTGGGTGGAGTCAAGAACCAAAAATATTATATCTAAATGGTAATATAAATCACCGTAAGGATCATCCTAAAAGATATAATTTTCATATTCTATTGAGACCTTTCTAGGAGGAATACCTAGATAACATTAAACATGATTCTAACACATTCATTCTTTACAACACAAATCAAACAATCCCCCACCCAACCAAGGTATTAAACCAAAACAAAAAATTATCTAAAGAAGTTCACATTGAAAAATTCCTTTCTTTAAAATAACCATAATTAAAAATAGTTTAAAAAAATTTTCAAAAAATCTCACATGATTTAAAAAATTTCACTTCATTTAGAAAACTACTGAAAATCCATTTTACAAGTTAAGATTCCAGTCCCCCTACTAAGAATTTTTTCAAAACATTTATGGTGGCCTTGAAAACCATAAAATTATAGAAAATAAGAATATCAATTGAAATTTATAAGGTTCTTTTTTTATTTCCAAAACACTCCATGAATCTAATTATAAAACCAAAACTTTTTATGAAAATAAATTTCATTTCAAAATATTTCAATAAAAATACACTTTTATATCAAAAACACTTCCCTAAATTACATAATGATATCAACCACCTTTAAAAACATCTCTTTAAAGTCAAAAATCATTTAAAAACACACAATCAATTTTAAAACCAAAAAATTCCATGAAATTCTCTTTTCAAACAAAAAAATACTTTTACAACATCTTTATAAACAAATACATAACATATCATATCAAATTAAATCCACTCCAATCATTATTAAAAATCATTAAAACCCTATTGGATTTGTTTCCAATAAGTGTTGACCATGCAACGATTGTGTGGCCTCCATTGAGAAGTTTTTGGGACCATATTCATATGATCCACATGGATTTCTAGACCATGTGATCTAACATTGACTCTCTAGTTACTTTATACTTTCATCCCAAGACCTAATAAAATCTTTAAATTATCTAATATAACTTAATAGGAATCTAAACATCATCAAAAAAATAGTCAAAACATTATCCACATTCAGGACTCAACTCTCGATGACCCATGGACACCCATGCCTCATCATGAAATGTGGTGATCATGCACCTACTCATGAACCACCTCCTGAGATCCAACAATACTATATCTAGACTACCAAGACACACCCAAATAAAAAGAGGTCACTATGATACCAATTTGTCATGAACTAGTTTGGGCTACCACCATACCATTACCTGATCTGAACCACAATAAGGATCCAAGAACATTACCAATCACCATGGTCTGGAAAATAGTACTAGGGATTCAAAATAAAAAAACTAGTGGGAACAATTTAACCCTCAGATAATAATAAGAAAGCAGAAGAATAAACCAATAATATGGCATTGTGCATCCATACATTATACTACCATGCATAAGAAATAATCAATTTTAAATAAATAACCCAATAAAAATGAAATAAACTAAAATAAACATCCAAATGAGATTGATATGACCCATAAAAAGGCCCCAATCACATTCCTAATATCACAATATGGAAATTAGTATCTGTAAATTAGAATAAACAACCGGTGGAAATGCTTTTTCCCTTAGACAATAATAATAAAGTAGTGGGATCACTAGAGAATCCTTCACGGTGAATCCATACATTGGACTACCATTCATAATAAATAAACAATTTTAAATAAAAAACCCAATCAAAAATAAAAAAATTGAAATAAAATTCCAAATGAGACATAACCAATAATAACGATCAATATCAAATTTAATTACACAATGGAATTAATCACCCAATACATCACATAAACCAAATTAGGAAAGGATGAAAATAAAATACACCCAGAAAAACTCACCTATACATACTCATCTCAGAAAAAAATAAACAACATGATCTACTAATTGAAGATATCTATGTGATCCACAACCACTCACCACATCCAACATCCCTCAAATGATTGATTGATTGATAAAAATTGTAAGATCAAAACTTGGGAACCTATTTAAAAACACGAGAGCTGCATACATTCACACTGATGTGTTTATAGTGGGTGATAGAAACAATCCTAGTTGGATTTCACCAAAGAGTCAATGCAGTTCCTTTCATAAAACATTTCATAAATTCTAGTTTGTACACCATTTAAAAAAACCAGTTTTTTAAATGTAAATTATATAGAAAAAGTCTCTAAATTTATTTTATTTTCTAAAACCATAGGGTAAAACCTCTTTGGAGTAAATTTAACATCAATTAAAACTATCCTTTAAAATATCTTTCAAAATAAACCTCTTACAAAGTGGGAGGAATCCAAAATTTATAACATAAAACACTTAAAAACATTTAAAAGGTAGACTTTCTAACTTTAAGAAAACTATTCCATTTTTATTTCTTTTAAATACTTCCACATATCCTTCTTTCAAAACAAATTGAAAAGTAAAATGTATAATGGAATAAAGAAGACAATAACCAATGAGAACTATCATATCTAGGGGCATAAAATAAATAATCATAAAAAATAAAGGATTTCCCACAAAACTAAGATAAAAAATGGATACAAATAAAATATTGAGTGAGGATCCCTTAGTAGAATAATTAAACGGTCATCATGGAAAAAATTCTAGGATTTGACGTAATATAATCCTAGACCTAGTATATCAGAACACTAACCCAACTATGTTAACCTATCTATCATCCCGAACGTTCTCATGAATTAGTCATGACACTTAATCCATCCCCATCAATCTATATAATCTATCCTTGTCCCCATTCCCAGAAAAACCATACCACAATCACCTAGCTAATGAACAATCTAAAGTGGGGTAATACTCATTTAGATCATCTACTTAGCTACCTAGGGTCCCCACGATATAAATCAATAGAGGTGAAAAATAAAAAATCAAGTCACATGAATTAATAATAAAACATGGCCAATAAACCTCATCTCACCATCAACAACCTCAAAATAAACAACCCTTTCATATCATACACGCATCCAATAATAACCACCAATTAATATACCATAAATGGGGTAAAATTATGTATAAGAAGTACAACTAGGGGATCAAAATTAGGGTGCATAATCATTAAGAAACCTCATTTTATAAAGTGCCAACTGGACCTTTCAACAACCTTGGAAAAAATCCAAGTTAAAAACAACCTTTGAAAACCAATCAAGGATCCATCACATTAAAAACATTACTTTCATCCCTTAGGAGTAAATTGAAATTCAAAACTACTATTTAATTAAAAAACCCTTTAACATGGGTTAAATTAATTAGAAATCAAAATAGAGCTACAAACCATATTTTAAACTTCAAATTCATCTAAGAGATCCACTTAGTATTTTTAAAAAATGCTTGGCATGAAAAAAGATTTAGTTAAAAATGGACATAATAAATTCATTAAAATCCTCCATGATAAGTAAATAAAACATTTAAAACATTTTATAAACCCCTTATGGGTATCAAATATAGTCATAAAATTATAATAAATAATTTTAGACATGTTCAATCACTTCATTACATGTTTAATAAAATAATTGAATAAAAACACCTACCTTAACATGTGGAAACCACTTTCTATTCATTATGAGAGCTATACCAAGAAAGGAAATAACCTATACACAAAAAAAAAAACCAAATACCCATGATTAGACCAATCCTAAACTCTATAATTGATCTAAATAGTGTCTAGGGTTCACATGAGAAAACAACCGAGGAGAATAGAGGAGGGATAAGATGCGAAACATAAAGTAGAGATTTAACTTAAAAACCACTTTAAATCCCTGAAGAGAAGGCCAAAAATACAAGGAGGAAGGAGGGAGATTCATTCCTCATTCACTTTGGATTGAGACTCATGAATAAGGTAAAAATGAATAATTGTAAGGCTTTAATTTGACAAGGGTATAAGAGTAAATTCATAAAATTAAAACTGGGCACAAACACATCACGGTGTGACTCCCCCATCACAGTACAACTCACCCCCTTGAAACTTGTAAGAAACACCACATTACTACCCAGGTCCATGTTTCAGCATGGCCCGACCTTCAGGGCATAATTCCCTTATGTGTGCAATCCCTTTTAGTGCGGTACTCACACGCGACACCCCTACATGGCGGGAAGCGGGCTTCTTGAAGCCAAGAAAAACCACAATGAATTTTCCCAAGACAAAGTCACGAAATGAACCTATATTCACAGTGTGATGAAATACATCACAAAAATCCACAATTTATATTATCATATAAATTATGGAACCCTTCATAAGAGTAACTTTTTTATTATTACACCCATAAATTTTCCAATTCAACATCCTAGACATCGGTCACAACGCTACTTCACAAGTCATAATGTGACATACTCCCCCTCACCTGAAAATTTCAAAATTTCAAATATATTATATATGGACACATACATGATTCCATTGAGATAAATCATGAACCCTTATTATGTATGAGACTTAAATTGATTTCATTTTCCCCACTTGACAAGTTGTGTCACCCCTCCTGCCACAACATGACCTTCCCCTAAATTAGAAATTCAAAAAGGAAAAGACTCTTATAAAACGGGGAGAAAAATATTATGTAAGGGACTTAAAAAAAAATCTAATCTAACACTTATCATGGCATGGACCCACACATCACAAAATGTACTATGGTAGTCATAACTATAGAACTAAAAAAACACCAAAACATAACCAATTTTCAAAAAATCCCATTTTTTTAAATAACCCAAATTAATATAATATAATATACCATAGTGACATGGGGATGTCACACACCCACATTGGGGGTGAAACTTATAAAAATATCTATGTTCCACACATTTCTCTATATCAGTTTCATATGGGTGAGTTTTAGATTAAAAAAGAGTGGATTGAGACTTTAACATGTCATAAAGGTTAATTTCAAAAAAGATATCGTAAAAAGAGCATCACTAATTCATTTATACCTTATTAGTAATGTATCACCACTCACTGGTGAACTTTAATTGTTATCAATGGTAATATAGGTTCCCTCTGAGTGATCTTATCTTGTTTAATATTGAATATAAATAATTTTAATTTTTTCAACAGTATAGGTGTTCCAATATTCAATGAGAATAATTACCATGGTTGGATGTATAATATGATTCTTTATCTTCTTTTTCATGGCCAATAAGATAAGGATGATGCTATAGTGGGGTTTTCACTAGTTTAAAGAGATGAACCTATGAAATTTATAGATTTTTTTTTATATTTTGATGTAAAATTAATGAATTAAATTTAATTTTCCTTATCTAAAACAGTTTTTACTAATGTTATGGGACTCAAAAACTACCAAATAAATGTGGGATAATATTAAGGGAATTTTTAAAAGGAATTACAAAGTAAAATAATCCAAACTATATATTTGGAATAAATTTTTTGAAGATATTAGAATAGATAATGATGAGACCATTGGCGATTCCTTAAAAATGGTGAATTAAATTGTTAGAAATATTAAAGGTTTTGGAGAAAATTTAGAAGAATAAACCATTGTCAAGAAGATAATGAGAATATTCCATGGAATATTTGATGAAATTGTTTCTACCATAGAAGAAAGAGAAGAATTATCTCTTGATGAAATACATAATTTTATTATTTCCTCTGAAATGAAAAAGAATTATAATTTCAAGTATAAGATTAATGAGGGGAATAAAATTTCATTTAAATACATGAAATATATCAATATCAAAGGTGTAAAGATCCTGACCCCAACAGCCCAGAGTTGGTGCCTTACTATATTACATTGGTATAATTACAAGGACATCACATCCTGAAGGACCGAATAGTTTAGTAGTTTTGTAAAACCAGATACCAACATAAGATTTATATTACAACTTGAAAGGAAAATACAATATAGAAATTCCATTGGAAACATCTATAACTCTTAGATTATCCCTGTAATACATTCATAATAATATTCATCTTCGCATCTTGAGGAAATCTAAAACATAAGAAAGGGGTGAGATCAGATGCTCAGTAAAGGTAAGTAAAATAGAGGAATTTATCATAAACATAAACAATAGGCATGATGAATAACTAAAAACACATGCCTTTAAAAAAATAAACTTGAGCATAATATTGCAGGAATGAAAGTTGAGTAAATAAAGCCATATAACTGATTATAAGAGAATGAACCTTAATCATGGATATTATATTAGTAAAATATCACATGGTTTATTAATTACTAATATCATAATGAGGGAATTCATAATTCCAGACATCTGAAACATATCGTTAAGGCCTCGACCAAGACATCTGAAAATACTAGGGTAAGGCCTCAGCCAAAACCTAATTTTGTTTTGTCTCATGAGACCTACTAATGCATCGAGGGGATATAGTAGGACCCAAAAATCACTTACTAATTCCAATTAACTCCTCATATTAATGTGGAGAAACATAAAAAACATATACATATGAAATGTAAATAACTTTCCCTGATCTGTAAACATAATCTCCAACCATTCTGAGTAGTAAGGTGAATGGTATCAAGATAGCACATCCAAAGTCAAACTGATCATAAACCATTTAATAAAATATGGTGGATGATAAACATAATATATAAAACTAAATAAATAATAAAATTAAACAAATGTGTTGAAATAGTTTAAAATACTCTAATAAAATTATCGAGGAATTCTTGAGAGAAATACTCTCTTTACTTTGCAAAGAAGAGTTCTTTTGGAAAAAACATTTGTATTTGTCATGATTATTTATATAAAACCAGAAATGAAAAATATAGTTTTTCATGAAAAAATTAGCGATTTTAGAAATATAATGGTGTCTTAAAATAGATTATGGACGATACTTCAAAATGGGTAAGAAATCAAGACGTTCACTTTAATCGGGCCTGCGTATCAGGATGAATGGGAAGGGAACCTTGCAAGAAATTTATTATCCCAAAAAATATTGATGAAATGATATGGATATATGATTTTGGAATATATATATATATATAATTTAGAAGAAAAATATAATAATAATTGAGAATTAAATTAGTGTATAGAAGAATAAAGTATATCCCGGATGAAAATTGATCTTTGGGAAGAAAACCCTTACCATATGCCTGAATGTGTTCTGTACTTGACCTTAATGCCCTGGATAATAAAATTAAATCCATTAATTAATTAATTCAGAAACTTTTATAGATTTATTATGTTCATTATAGTTTTATTAAGTCCATTTATGGCCTTATTGATGAGTTATAGAGTTTAATTTCATCGTTCCAGAGTATTCATTTTCTTGGTTTTCATGATCAGTTCGCTTGTTTATAAGTAATAGAGTTCATGTAAAATGGATATAATTCTCCAAAATTGGAATTATATGTTATTAATGAACATCCATAAGTGTAAATGTTTATATATATCATTAGGTTATATAATATTATGATGAATCATTATATAAGACATTAGTGATAATCATTTAGATTATTACGACGGTTTTTTATCACAACAAACTCATTTTGTTTTATCATTTAGTATTATGTAAATATTTTACATCCAGAACATAAAAAGAGTTATAATATGAATTTTAAAATCTTTTTCAACCATTAAAATGGTTTCATGAACATCCTTGAAGATGGTGAAAGAAAATGAAAACTTGTCATCCTTAAAGGCGATGAAACAACACATCACGAACAACATTTATATTTTTAGAATAAAAGGGAGAGGAGAAGGGGATTGATGATGGATTATACCATTAACATAATAAAATTACAGTATATATAAGGTACTGAAGTAATCATTCTATTTGGATGAGGGGAGGTGAGGAGAAGATAAATAAAGAAAAGAACTTGAAATGAGATTGAAAGAAAAAGGAAAAATATTTTACCTCTTAAATACTTCTACTTGAGAACAACCTTAAGGGGATTAGTTTTGGTCTTTTATTAAGACCAAGAGATCCTGGATGCAGGTGTCACAAACCAACCCAGTTCAACCCTGAACCAGTCACCTGAGCTGGTCTGCGACATGGCCCGAAGGGCATTCCTGATCCCCACGGGCTGACAACTAGTGCCGAGCTTCAAAATTTAATCAATGGGAATGATTTGGCCCATAAAGATAAATAAATAACCAAGAATAAACAGGATAATAAAATGGAACTTGAGCAGCAGAAAATGAAATAGATAGAACAAATCAACATACCTCTATGTGACCCTCTATGTCACCACCCAACCAAAGGCCGACCTTGCTCCAATAATGAGAAACTCATCCAAGAGAACCTAAGAAAAGGGGAACCTACAACTGAAATGATAAAATAGAAGCGAGCATTAAAAATTCTCAGTAGGGTTTCCAAGGTAAGCCACATAACCCAATAATCTCACTTCCCAAAACAATCCAATGACACAAGTTTGAAATATAATTATAAAAAGCACGGTTTCACATTTTAAAATAAGTAACATTTTTTTCCATTTAGAAATCCAACAGGCGCTACATGATATTTCAATAAAACCATTTTTCATTTTATAAACAAAACCCGAGACAAAAGAAAGAAAAGCTGGCAAAAATAATACAGGTAAACAAGGAAAGATGGAAATAATCAGTACGACAGAGAGTAAACAAACAATGTAAATAATCAAGTAACCATGGGTGATCCTAAACATCCCTAGAAGACCCCTGGAGGTACTCGGTTTCAGAACCACCTGCCAGCGTATGGTGAAGCTCCTAAGTCTATAACCAACTAGCCGCCCTATAATTGACCAATCCAGTGGAAAACCCCACCTAGCCTAACAACCAATCTAGGGGGTACCAACCCGTCTAATCGGGGTTGATCAACAACCATCACTCGATCATCTAAAAGACTCCCAGGAACCCATGGTGGTTATAATAATACTGTGTAAATAGGAAGACCCTCGTACGCGTGACTCATCTCATCGCACTTGCCTACCCCAAACACGGACACTATAAGATAACCCATAAAGGGATATCCCCATATAGAGGTGCCCCCAAAATGTATATAGATCATATTATCAAAGGTTCCAACCAAGCCGTCATTCCATGAAATCATTAAAACCATTTTATAAAACATTCAAAGTTTCCAATGGGGCATACACTTTCGCCATCACACAATCTCCTTTAAAAGTTACTATAAACATTACCCTTTGGTTAATAGTGCCAAACGAGACTTTAACTCGATAGGTTTAAAATGCCAATTGGGCCAACGGTTTCCAAGACCAAAATGTTTATGAACCATTTCCAAAACAACATGAAACACCATTTTTCATATTTTCAATACCAAATGGGCCATTAAGCAAACATTCACCAAAACTCAGACCAAGAGCCAAATGACCTTTACTCTTTTAAATCACACCAAATTATGCTTTAAGGGAAAATGGGCCAAACTTGAGGAACACCTTTAAAATCCATTTTTAGAACCCACACAAAAGACCCAACCTCATTTAGAAAAATAAGAGCCATTTATAGAAGTGAACCTTCAAGACAAGGCATCTCCTTCATTTGTTGACACTTCCCTGTGTGCACCTAGTTCACCCATGGATGTGCCAACATCCAGTGATACACCAACAACCAATAATACCCTTTAAAATATTTCCATAAAAACACCAATTTCATTAAAAACCATGTCCAACCACCAACCTTATTTAGTAAACATAAAACCATCCCCTTAGAAATCATTAAACTTTTATCAAAACATTTTAACACATTTACAAACCACACTATTTCAAAACTATACACTCTAGACCAAATTTACAGCCAAATAAACATTTACACAACAACGTGAGTGCTTGGAATTTCATAAGAACCCCTAATCCCACTTTAAATAAACACTGTCAATTAGAAAGAACAACCTAGGTGCCAAAATCCTAAAAAATATGTATGGAAATCATTAAAACTTACTTTTAATAAATTCAATCATCCAGAATACACCACAAAAAACAAATTGCGTGCATCAGGATGGTGCGAATCATATTTTAAAAATTTTTAAAACAAGATTTGGTACCTTAATAAACAAATTCAGAATGGACACATATATGCATTTAAATAAAACATACTAAATGTAACAATAAGAGGCCATAACTGAAGAATTGCATCAAAATCCATTTTTTAAAAAAAATCCAAAAACTTATAAATTCATAATAGACTAATTAGATATATTGCAATGATGAAAATCAGATAATCAAGTAAAATAATAATAATTGGAAGAACAAGCATCAAATAAATGCATTGGAAAGGAAGATTTATGGATTTTCCTACCTCAAGTCAAGAGCGGACGCAATGAAACTTCAGCAGGTGGAATAACAACACCCTATGAATTAACCACACCCATAAAATAATGAGAAAAACTCATGGGATCCAACTCATTGTATTAAAATTTATCCAAAATGAATAACACCAAATATGGAATAATAATAATAATAATAATAATTAAAAAACAACTAGAGTGAGGAGGGGTTCGGTGTGCTACTAGTTAGAGAAAGGAGAGAAAGGGGTTGGGTCACTGGAAACCGCGTGCACAGGGGGAATTCGGACCACCGGAAAGTGCGGCTAGGAAGGGAGGAGCGAGGGAGAGGCTGTTGGGAGAGTTGGTGTAAGGAGGAGGCTAGGTGTGGGGAAGTGAGGGCAGCGGAGGTCTAGAGCGCGGGAGAAACCGGAGGCAGGAACCTGGATGGCGAAGCGAATGCTGGGTGTGGGGAGGGTAGATAGAGGCGAGGTCCTGCAGAGGTGAGTTGTGGTGCTGGGTGGCCTGCTGGAGCGCGCTGGTGAGGGAAAGCGTGACGACTTGCTGGAGTAGGAGAGGGTGAAGGGAGCGAGGGGCTGGGGCTTGGCTGGAAGGCCGAAGGCACGAGGGAGCGAGGGGAGAGTTGGGACGCGACAATGGAGAGGGGAGAAGGCAGAGGGCCTGGGCACGGAGGCTGGAGAGTGAGCGGGGGGCCGGAGGAGGAGGTCCTGGGTGCGGTTACTACAAGGCTGAAAGTGGCGGGGTCTGGGGTGAGCGCGGAGCAAGGGAAACAGAAGGTGAGGCCGAAAGCTTGGGCGCGGTTCGCACAGGAGAAGGGGGAAATGGGGTCGGGGTGCACGCCGCTGTGCCGGGGAGAGGGAGAAAGGAAAATGGGTGGGGGGCGCCGCCGGGTAGACTAAGATTTTTTTCTTTTCATTTTATAATAATAATAATAATAATAATAATAATGTTAATAATATCAATAATAATAATAATAATAATACCATAATAATAATAATAATGATACAAATAGTAATAATAAAAATAAAAATAATAAATATACTATTAATAAAATTTATTAACAATAAAAATAATAATTATAAAAAAATAATAATAAGAATAATAATAATACAAATAATAATAATAATAATAATAATAATATAAATAATAAAAATTATAATTACAATAATATAAAAAATAATAATAATAAAATAATAATAATAAAAATAATACAATAATAATAGAAATAATAATATATAGAATAATGAAAATAAAAATAATAATAATGACAACAACAACAACAACAACAAAAACAATAATAATATTGAGCAATTTCACGACACCAGGGCCGGTTGCGCGGTTACCGCCAACCGCGTGGTGACCGCGCACGGGTCTAAAATCCAGTAAAATCATTAAACATCGAAAATTTTAAGTCGGGACCCAGCCTGGACCTTGGCGCGAGAACCTGGAGACAAGAATTATTAAAATAAAAATTAATTTAAAAAGATGGATGTGACAATTCTCCCCACCACAGACACTTTCTGCCCCCAAAAAGTCACTCAGCCGGACAATAGACCAAACAAGAACTCATGATCGATTGAAACCAAAAGAAACCACAATACAAGAGAATGGAAGAACATGAGAGGGTTCTCCCCACCATAAGAACTCAACTAGTGCGGAAATTTAACACCCAAATAGATCATCCCGGGAAGGGGGCGACGCGAGAACCCCCAACTAATTCAAACTAACTTCTATAGCACGAGAAAACAACACCTCAGATGAAACATGGAACTCTCGACCCAGACCAAAAACTCTGAATACTGGAGAAAAACCCCTATGCAGGACTTAACTCAAACAGTGAACCCGAGTATAACCACAAGCCTTAACTCCTTCACAAACACTTATATCTCCAAACGAACACCGCTAAACCAAGATCAACCCATACAGGGGCCAAACACACTTTTAAGAAAAGCACATGATTCAAAAAACCATGATTAGACAAAAACTATTTGGATTACAATAGAACATGTCTGTCATAACTCCATGATAAAATAATGTACTTAAAACAACATCAAAACTTTAACAGTAGAAAAATGGGAATGAAAAGACTTTAAATGTTCCACTATCAACACATAACGCAAAACCCGAACTGAGGCTTCACACCCCTAGCAACTCTTGACTGTATGCAAGCTTCACCCCAAGACCTGTGGCTGAGGCTCTGATGGCTGAAGCATCTCATGCCTCACAGTTAGGCACTGGAATTCCTCCGGTCACAATGTCTTTTTCAGGTGACGCTTCCTGCAAAACTTCTCTAGATGACCCACACACCCGTAACGATGACATATCTTCGGAGGGATGCGACATGACAACTTCACATGCCCGAACTGGCCACACTGGTGGCACACCACTTAACGATCCGATGAACTGGAAGCCAGAACCACTGCAGAGGACTCTTTAGAAAGAGGTTCCTCTGGCACACCCTTCTCGCCAGATGGGGAACCTTTGCAAGCAACTGGATACGCTGGATTTCCAACCATCTGCACTCTGAAGACCAACTCAGCTAAGAATGCCTCACCCACCAGCTTCTCGAAACGATGGTCCTTAGAAGGTAAGACCCACTCCTTGATATTTGGATAAAGACCCCCGATGAAGAGAGAAGTCTTCATCAAATCATGTGATTCCACCTCTAGATAAAAGGACACAAGTTCCTTGAAATAGTCAACATATGCTTTCACCGTCTGTTGGCCTTGTTGAACACGCATGAGCTCTTCCCTTTTCTTCTTCTTCACCTCTTCAGGTATAAAACATCGGACAAAGATGGATTTAAAGACATCCCATATCATCCCAACTTGCAGTTATGGCAGGGTGAACAACTCCCATTTGTCTAGAGCTGAACCTTCAAACAGACCCAAAATAGCACGCACTCTGACAGATTCAGGCGTTCCCAATACCCTGAAGACACGTTCGACCTCCTCAAGACACTCTGCTACTTCTAATGGACCCCGATCACTGTGAAGTACATGCAACGTCTAATAAAGACAAAAAACTGGGCATGACTTATCAAAAACCTTGGGGACCTTTCCAGGCGGCGTTTTCTGAACAACATATAAAACACCAAGCTAAAATCAATATCAAAATAAAGTATAATTAAAAGTAACATCCTGATCCAAAATGACCAACTTAAAAACCAAAAAAACACAAACACAACCTAAAATTCCCTTTTCATTTTATATTTCAAAACCGCCTTCTATAAAGGCCATTTTCCAAATACCAAACCCACTTTTCAAACCAAATCAATTTTCCAAAATCATTTCCCCTTTTTAAAATCACTTTAGAAAAACAAGGTCAAGCCTTTAATTCCAAGTGCACACCTCGATAATCCCATGAACCATTGCACATGTCTTCATTCGCTTTCATTCACACACACCAACACACACTTTACATGCATTACCTCACTTGGTCGAACGTTCATAAAGAGTATATGAGGTTTCACCCAAACCATTTCTCTACCAGTTCCAAACAGACACCAAATTTTTAGACCAAGAGCATTCAGTTTTGAAAACCATTTCCTTAATTTAAATCCATTTAAAATAAATAATTTTCATTTCAAAAAATCTTTTTCATTTTTCAAAAGTGCACTCACACCAACCATAACCAAGATGACACTTAACTTGCATCAAACTATTAGAGCGAGGGAGTAGTAGTCATGCTTAACCTGGTGATATGGTAGTGGGTCATTCCCCAAGTAAGCATCAACAACTAGGAGGAACTTAAATTGTGTACTTAGAATCCACATGGGTCACTACTCCATGTGAAATCACGATGTAAAATTGGATTTCCTTCATTGTCATCCCTCAGTCCAAAACAAACCAGAATGAGACAAGGAATAAATTCCCATACTACCCCAGGCGACTCAAAGTTCAGAATGGGTGAGGGTTCATGACGACCTTCTCATACCTACCTCTCGAGTCCTGACAGTCCTAATCTCCATCTACCAGACATCCCAAATAACAAGGGCCTCCTTTGATACCATTTTTTCATGAACCAACCTAGGTCAACCCTGAATCGGTCACCTGAGCCGGTACGCGACATGACCCGAAGGGCGTTCCCGATCCCTACGGGCTGACAACTAGTGCCAGGCTTCAAAATTTAATCGCTGGGAATGATTTGGACCATAAAGATAAATAAATAACCAATAATAAATAGAATAATAAAATGGAACTCGAGCAGAAGAAAAGGAAATAGACAGAACAACTCAACATACTCTCATGCGACCCTCTAGGTCACCACCCAAACAAAGGCCGACCTTGGTCCAATAATGAGCAACTCAGCCAAGAGAACATGAGCAAAGGGGAACTTGCAACTGAAATGATAAAATAGGTGTGAGCATTAAAAATTCTCAGTAGGGTTTCCAAGGTAAGCCACGTAACCTAAGAATCTCACTTCCCAAAACAATCCAATAACACAATCTTGAAATACAATTATAAAAAAACAGGGTTTTCACATTTTAAAATAAGAAACATGATTTTTCCATTTAGAAATCCAGTAGGCGCTACATGCTATTTCAATAAAACAATTTATCATTTTATAAACAAAACCTGAGAAAAAATAATGAAAATATGGCTAAAATAATACAGGTAAACAAGGAAGGCTAGAAATAATCAGTACGATAAAAATTAAACAAACAATGTAAATAATCAAGTAACTTCAGATGATCCTAAACATCCCTAGAAGACCCCTGGAAGTACTTGGTTTCAGAAGCACCTGCCGATGTACGGTGAAGCTCTTAAGTCTATAACCAACTAGACACCCTATAACTTACCAATCCAGTGGCAAATCTCGCCTGCCCTAACAACCAATCCAGGGGGTACCAACCCGTCTAATCAGGGTTGATCGGTAACCATCACTCGATCATCTAAAAGACACCCAGGAACCCATGATGGTTATAATAATACTGTGTAAGTTGGAAGGCCCTCACACGGGTGACTCATCTCACCGCACTTGCCTACCCTAAACACGGACACTCTATATAATAACCTATAAAGGGATATCCCTATATAGAGGTGTCCCAAAAATGTATATACATCATATCATCAAAGGTTCCAACCGGGCCGTCATGCCATGAAATCATTAAAACCATTTTATAAAACGTTCAAAGTTACCAATCGGGCATACACTTTCGCCAACACACAATCTCCTTTAAAAGTTAGTACAAACATTACCATTTGGTTCATAGTTCCAAACACGCCTTTAACTCAATAGGTTTAAAATTCCAATTGGGCCAATGGTTTCCAAGACCAAAACGTTTACGAACTATTTCCAAAACAATAAGAAACACCATTTTTCATATTTTCAATACCAAACGGGCCCTTAAGCAAACATTCACCAAAACTTAGACCAAGACCCAAATGACCTTTACTTTTCTAACTCACACCAAATTATGCTTTAAGTCCAAACAGGACAAACTTGAGGAACACCTTTAAAATCCATTTTTAGAACCCACACAAAACACCCAACCTCATTTATAAAAATAAGAACCATTTATTGAATAGAACCTTCAAGACAACCCCAACTTAAGGCATCACCTTCATTTGTTGACACTTCCCTGTGTGCACCTAGTGCACCCATGGATGCACCAACATCCAGTGATACACCAACAAACAATAAGACCCTTTAAACCATTTCCATAAAAACACCCATTTCATTAAGAACCATGTCCAACCACCGACCTTATTTAGGAAACATAAAACCACCCCCTTAGGAATCATTAAAATTTTCCCAAAACATTTTAACACATTTAAAAACTACACCATTTCAAAACTATACACTCTAGACCAAATTTATAGCCAAATAAACATTTCCAAAACAATGTGAGTGCTAGGAATTTCATAAGAACCACTAATACCACTTTAAAGAAACACTGTCAATTAGAAAGAACAACCAAGGTTCCAAAATCCTAAAAAATATGTATGAAAATCATTAAAAATTACTTTTAATAAATTCAATCATCCAGAAAACACCACAACAAACTAATTGCGTGCATTGTGATGGTGCTAATCATATTTTAAAAATTTTCAAAACAAGATTTAGTACCTTAATATAAAAATTCATCATGGAAAACTATATGAATTTAAATAAAACATACAAAATGTAACAATAAAAGGCCATAGATGAAGAATTACAACAAAATCCATTTTTTTAACAAATTCCAAAAACCTATAAATCCGTAATAGACTAATTAGATATATTACGATGATGAAAATCAGATAATCAAGTAAAATAATAATAATTGAAAGAACAAGCACCAAAGAAATGCATTGTAAAGGAAGATTTATGGATTTTCTTACCTCAAGTCAAGAGAGGACGCAACGACACTTCAGCGGGTGGAATAACAATGCCCCACAGGATTAACCACACCCCTAAAATAATGAGAAAAACACATGGAACCCAAATCATAGTATTATAATTTAGCCAAAATGAATAACACCACATATTGAATAATAATAATAATTGTAATAATAAAAAAACAACTGAAGATAGGAGGGGTTAGGCGCGTTACTATCCAGATCAAGGAGAGAAAAGGGTCGGGTTGCCGAAAACCGCATGCGCAAGGGGAATTCGGACCGCCGGAAAGTGTGACTGGGAAGGGAGGAGCGATGGAGAGGATATTGGGAGAGCTAGCGCAAGGAGGAGGCCAAGTGTGGGGAAGTGAGGGAAGCAGAGGTACAGAGTGTGGGAGAAACCAGAGGTGGGGACTTGGATGGTGAAGCAGATGCTAGGCGCGGGGCGGGCAAACAGAGGCGGGGTCCTGCGGAAGTGAGCGGTGGTGCTGGGTGGGCTGCTGGAGTGCGCTGGTGAGGGAAAGCGCGACAACTTGCTGGAGTAGGAGAGGGTGAAGGGAGCAAGGGGCTGGGGCTTGGCTGGGAGGCCAAAGGTGCGAGGGAGCGAGGGGAGAGTTGGGATGCGACAAGGGAAAGGGGCGAAGGTGGAGGGCCTAGGCGCAGAGGCTGGGGAGCGAGCGGGAGGCCGAAGGTGGAGGTCTTGGGTGCGGTCGCTGCAAGGGTGAAGGTGATGGGGTCTGGGGTGAGCACGAAGCAAGGGGAGTAGAAGGCAAGGGCGGAGGATTGGGCTCGGCTTGTGCAGGAGAAGGTGGAAACAGGGCCGGGGTTCACACCACTGTGCAGGGGAGAGGGAGAAGGGAAAATGGGGGGGGGGGGCGCTGGGTAGACAAGGGTTTTGTTTTTTTTCATTTTATTATATTAATAATAATAATATTAATAATGTTAATAATATCAATAATAATAATAATAATACCATAATAATAATAATAATGATACAAATAATAAAATAATAATAATAATAAATATAATATTAATAAAATTTATTAACAATAAAAATAATAATTATAAAAATAAAAAAATAAGAATAATAATAATGAAAATAATAATAACAACAACAACAATAATAATAAAAATAAAAATAATAATAATATAAAGAATAAAAATTATAATTACAATAATATAAACAACAACAATAATAATAATACAATAATAATTGAAATAATAATATATAGAATAATGACAATAAAAATAATAATAATAACAACAACAATAATAAAAATAATAATATTGAGAAATTTCACGACACTAGGGCCGGTAGTGCGGTTATCGCTAACCGCACGGTGACTGTGCATGGGTCCGAAAACCCAGTAAAATCATTAAACACCAAAAATTTTAAGTCGAGACCCAGCCCAGACCTTGGCGCGAGAACCCAAAACCAAGAATTATTAAAATAAAAATTAATTTAAAAAGACAGATGTGATAGTGGGGGAGTGGCTTGGGAAGAGGATTGGATTGAAATTCGATAAGTATCAAAGCTTAGAAGGTGTGAGGAGAAGAGGTGGTGAGGGGTGATATTTATAGTGGAGATGAGGGGTGTTTTTTTGAATATTTTATTCATTTGTTTATTATTTTGGCTCAAGACTATGAATATTTTGGCCACTATAATCAAATATATTAAAATAATGAAGGATATTTCGAGATTATGTGCTTAAATCATCCATACATAACCTATGACTCAATAAATCATGTATTTAGCATTTATTATAAATTTTCATGTTTTACTATTCACAAAAAATAAAGTATCCTAAAAAAATCTCAAAAATTCACCCTAACCATTTTTCATCATGTAGAATTTAAAAATGAACTCCATTTTATGAAATTAAATTTCTAAATATAATAAATTTAATTTTTAATTAAAATCATCATTTACTCAAAAAATACATTTTTTAAAATTATAAATGATTTTATAACACTTTGAAAAATTAACAAAGGTCTCATTTAATTATCCTAATCATAAGACAAAAAAATATTGATTTCTGAATACATTTTATGAAAATGAATTTTCTTTTAAATTATTTTATTTATTATAATATTGTAATTAAATATTTATGACTCACAAAAATAAAAAAACTTTATTAATAATTTTTAAAATATTCATTTACTTATAATATAATATAATTATATAATAATTTCATTTATAATATTCCTAAATATTATTTATACATTCACGTGTGAGGTTACTATTCTCTTGGCTGATTTACTATTCAGTAGGGTCATATTACAATTCATAAGGGCAACATTACTATTCTAAAGGGACAAGTTACTATTCACAAAAAAATTAAATTGATCATATTAGACTCTATTTATCTTACTGATCGCAACTGTGTGTGTTTGTTTTTTGAAATTCAATTCACAAAAGTGTAAAAATTACGTTTAATGTTAATCATGCGGGTGTGGCGAGAAGACGAGTAAAAAGAATGCTCAAAAGTTCAATATGTCTTTATATCTAATTTCAATATAAAAATGATTCCAATTATATATATAATTTATATATTGTGATTTTAAAAACTAATTTAAACTATAACAATTATTTAAATGAAAAAAACAGAGTTTTTAACTACAATGCAATATTTTTCACCAATCATAAAAAAAAAATGAAAATTCTCAGAAAAATACTAAAAAATCACCCTATGTTAATTTTGACATTCTGAATAAAAAAATTATGTTTATTTTTACTAAATTCAACTTCTAAGAGTGTATAAAATTAATTTCATTATTGTTCATAGAAGTACATAAAAAGAAGTTTTTTAGGAAAATAGTATTTCTAAACATATAAATATTTTACCAAAAATTATACATTTCATTATAAATATGTTTTATTTATGTGAAACCATTATAAATAAAATTTAATAGTATTTATTACTATTAATATTACTATTTTTAATAACTAGTTTATAAATATATTTTTAAAATAATTATAATAACAAAGTGTTGTTTCACAGTGACTTAGTGTTGTATGAATTATATTATATATTAAATTTATTTGTAATTCCTTGGGGTGTTAGATTCTCCCCTTCTTAAATAAATTGGGTGCTCGCAATTTGAAATTTCACTTTGAAAGTTAATGGATGATACTTGAAAATTACCTTGTGAGAAACCCACATTAAAAATAGGGTAAATAAAATATCCTCTTAAAAAGAGGTTAAGGTAAATGAGGTGGTCAGCACAAAATCAGGCTTTCAAATAGGAAAATATTAGTGGAAAGTGAAAACATGGACATGAAAGAGAAATATAACCATCATGTTCTGATAGATAATCATATAGGACATGGTCATTACAAAGTTAACTATCACAAAACCATAAACTATAGTTATGAAAAAGTTCATTGATATAATAAAAAAATTATGATAATAGGACAAATTTTTTGTTTAAGACTCTTTTCCCAAGATATTAACTTGCCACTGAGTCACTTTTCCTTGGAATCAACAAACATACTTAAATCCTTAATGAAACAGTACTACAGTACAATCCTTATATATCTCATGATTTTTATAACCAAATTATTATTGATAAAATATTTAAATAACATAATTGTTAAATCCAAACACAATCATATTAATCACTACTCTTCATCTATGGTGTTATCATAGGCTTTACCATGATCCACTATCCTATTTTGGTGTATATTCCTTTAACGATTGAGACATTGATTTACATAGTGTACCATCTCCTTCCAGTTGAAGAATTTAACTTTAGAAAACTATTTCTTACCCCTGGAATCACAAGCATGGTGCCCTTTCTCTCTACACTTGTAGTAAACTCTTATTCATTCCAAGAAAGTACCAGGGTTATCACATGTGGGAAATTAATTCTTTCCCTTCTTCCCTTTATCTATCATTTTCCTAGTTTTCCTCTTATTCTCCTACCTCCTTCTAAAGCCATAATACTTAGAAAACACTTTCTCCTACTTATTAGAACATGATATTATCGCCTCATATGATGAAAACGTTTGAGTGACTAGTTCCCTTTGAAATATTACCTTAAACCCATTGAAGAAAGGACCATTCTTACACTTTGGATCATGTGCATTGATGGGGTTCCACTACTACAAAAACGGGCAAGGGAAGCGCGCCCTTATAACAGCGCTAAGCAAAAACGCTGATAAAGGATACCCTATATCAGCGCTAATATTACAGCGCTGAAAAAGCTAATTTTTATCAGCGCTTTCTTAGCGCTGATAATATAAATATTTATCAGCGCTAG
Organism: Viscum album; assembly: GCA_963277665.1. NCBI lineage: Eukaryota > Viridiplantae > Streptophyta > Magnoliopsida > Santalales > Viscaceae > Viscum > Viscum album. Next base: position 902,642,981 of record OY728138.1, read on the forward strand.
AAAAGCGCTGATAAATATGATCTTTATCAGCGCTAAAATATTAGCGCTGATACAGTTGGTCTTTATCAGCGCTTTTTGAGCGCTGATAAAGGTTTCCTATATAAGCGCTAAAAAAGCGCTGATACAGAACACCTCTATCAGCGCTCAAAAAGCGCTGATAAAAATTATCTTTATCAGCGCTAAAAAAGCGCTGATAAAGAGACCCGGTATCAGCGCTATAATTGTAGCGCTGATACGGGGAATATTTATCAGCGCTTTTCTAGCGCTGATAAATCATAATATTATCAGCGCTAGAAAAGCGCTGATAAATCTAGATTTTATCAGCGCTATAATTTTAGCGCTGATAAAGGTAGCCTTTATCAGCGCTCTTTTAGCGCTGATAAAACCTTAGTCGACTTTTTTATAAAGTCGGTCGCACAGTGCCCTCGTTTTATCGCAGCTAAAGCTCTCGCGGAACCGTAACCCTGCTACTCTTCTCCCGGATACCGCTGCTGTGTTCGCTTCGCCGGAGCTTGCCGCCCTCGGTACAGTCGCCGTCCTCCGCCGCCCGCAACACCCTCGGCCGACCTCCACCGCCTGCCGCCCTCGGCTGCCCGCAACGCCCTCGGCCGCCGTTCTCTGCCGCCCTCGGCCGCCCTCCGCCGCCCTCGGCCGCTCTCCGCCGCCTCCGTCGCCCTCCGCCTCACTCGGCCGCCCTCGGTCGCCCTCCGCGGCCGCCTTCCGCAACCCGCAACGCCCTCGACCAACTAAGGGTATGAATTCTATTCTAGTTTTATTTATTTGTTTCAAACATTCATGGAATCCCTTCAAGTTGTTATGGAATGTATAAAACCTACTAGAATTTGTCTTATGTAATGGAGAGTTGAGGCATGGTGTAGTTTAATGTCCTAAAACCAGGACCTTTGTGCAGGTTTCCATTTTGTTCTGATAAGGAGGGGAAATGATTCACCCTTTTCACTATAGTATAACCAAGAATGTTCTACCATAATCATGCATGAGGGGGGGGGGGGGTGGTAGATGTAAATTTTAACCCAGGGGTTCATGAATCCAAGGATTGATATGGTACTTAAATGTCATAGGGTGTTTGATGGTAGTAAAATCCATTATTGAGGACGAAATTGTCTTTGGTTGACATGCCTTTTTAGTGGGAAACATATGCAGATCCACCAGTGCATATTGTGATTAGTCAAATAAAGGTGACCTTAGGACGATGACCGCTCATTTCCGATGGCCATGGAAGGATATGAGGATTAAGACCTTTTTGTGCATAGTGTATGGTTTTTGAAAGGAAGAGACCTTTTTGGCTCCGACATAGTGACAATGGGGAAATTTATGTCTCATGAATAGACCCTAAATATGATGTTTATGTATCACCATGTTTCTTGTGATGGAAAGAATCAAGCTGTACATAGATATTTTAAGTTAAAACTACATGCATGGGTCTAACCCACACAAAGGGAGGGGGAATGTTTAGTTTTTGGGGTGTCTGGACTAGAACATAATGACTTAGGCATTACTATAGAATCAAACCAACTATAGTACTTGAAATCATGCATTTTAGAATCATGCAATTAGAACTATGGTAGAACTTTTTAGTGTCATATTGTGGGGACTGATTCCTTGAAAATCCTGAGTAACTTAATGGAAAATCAGTCTAAGATAATTTGACATGCGCTGGACATGAAGGTGGAGAAAGGTGTAGACTATGACACCAGGGATTCTCGAATCAATAAGAATAAGTCCATGCACGCAACTTTTTACCATGCACGCAACTCTCTTTACAAACTCCTATTGAATGCAATTCTACGCGATTCAAAGCCTCATATTTTCTATAAAAGTTGAGATACTAAATTAAGGGGGTATCCTATTATTTATAATCGTTTCTGAACATGAACACATGTTTATCCCAAAGTGTGTAAAACCATGTTTGATGTCACATTAGGTGCATACGTATCTTTTTCTCCTAATAGAGTGATAGATAATTATCTTTTTAGTGAATCTAATATTCTTTTTTATGAATCTTGATTATAGGTTAGACTACTTGATCTCCTTCCAAGGAAGTGGTTCCCTTCTACTGTATTTGGAAGTCTTCTTTTGTGTACTTGAACCATAAATACTAATATTTGAGATTCAAATAGGATGAAGATGAATAAAGATTGGATGGATTCTAATCGTTTAACAATAGAGTACGAGAACGGAGTGAAAGAGTTCATCAAGTTTGCAAAGGATCACACAAAGGATCCTTCTCAAATCCTTTGTCCGTGTTTACGTTGTTGTTATTCTAGACTACTTACTCCAGAGGAGTTGGAAGAACATTTGATATGTCACGGAATAGATCGGAGTTATAAATGTTGGAATAAACACGGAGAAAAAGCGAATGTAGCTACTGGCTGGGATAAAACTGCGTTTTATGGATCGTCAGATATGAATACAAATATAGATAATGAAGAAGACCGTATGGAGGATGTGATTACAGATGTCAATGATGATGAAGATCGTATTGAGGAAATGACAAAGACAATTCAAGATGAACCCCGTGATTGCCCAAAATTGTTTGAGAAGTTAAAGAGTTGTGCAAAGACGCCATTGTATGCTGCTTGCACTAAGTATACAACATTGTCAGCTGTACTGAAGTTGTATAAATTGAAAGCAGGCAATGGATGGAGTGATGTCAGTTTTACGGAACTACTTGCTCTCTTGAATGACATGCTTCCGGAAGATAATGAGCTCCCAAGCCGGACGTATGAAGCTAGACGAATGCTACGCTCGATGGGAATGATTTCTGAAAGAATACATGCCTGCCCGAAAGACTGTATATTGTTTCGAAAGGAGAACAAATCACTTACAGAATGCCCAAAGTGTGGTGCTTCTCGATACAAGAAAGATAAATCCAATCCTACGAAAGTTGTATGGTACTTTCCAACCATTCCAAGGTTTAGGCGTTTATATGGAAGTAAAGAAACTGCAAGACAATTGTCGTGGCATGCAGATAAAAGAAATAAAGATGGGTTATTACGTCATCCGGCCGACTCTCCTCAATGGAAGAAAATTGATCATGAGTATCCTGAATTTGGAAAAGAGCCGAGAAACCTTCGTCTTGCGTTATCTACAGATGGAGTGAATCCTTTTGGTTTTCAAAGCAGCACTCATAGTACATGGCCTGTTATGTTGCTAAATTATAACTTGCCACCCTGGTTATGCATGAAGCGAAAATTCATCATGTTATCTATGCTTATATCAGGACCAAAACAACCAGGTAACGATATTGATGTTTATCTGACTCCTTTGATCGAGGATTTGAAGTTATTGTGGGACTCAGGTGTAATGTTGTATGATGCTTATAAAAGTGAATACTTCACGTTGAGAGCGATGTTGTATGGGACAATAAATGATTTCCCTGCTTATGGAAATTTGTCAGGCTATAGCATTAAAGGAACTCAAGGGTGTCCCGTGTGCGAAGAAGATACAGAATCAATTAGGTTGAAACATTCATCGAAATCTGTGTTTCTAGGACATCGTAGATTTCTACCTCGTCGGCATAAGTACCGATCTTGGACGACATCATTCAATGGAAGTTCAGAAAAACGCACAACACCGTCTCCACTAACAGGTGATCAGCTGTTTGAGAAAGTAAAAGATATGAACACTGTTTTTGGTAAACCATTTTCGAAAAACCTTACGAAAATCGGTTGGAAAAAGAGATCAGTTTTTTTTGAATTACCATACTGGAATTGTTTGTACGTCAGACATTTTCTTGATGTGATGCATGTGGAAAAAAATGTATGTGATAGTGTTATTGGAACGTTGCTAAATGCCCCTGGCAAAACAAAAGATGGAATTAAGGCAAGGTTGGACATGGTTGACATGGGAATACGAGAAGAGTTGGCTCCCGTGAAAGGTGAAAATCGAATGTTTCTTCCTCCTGCTGCTTATACTCTTTCTAGGGCAGAGAGATATCAGTTTTGCAACTTCTTTAATGATGTAAAGGTTCCAGAGGGGTACTCATCAAATATCAAGAACATTGTGTCAATGAATGATTTGAAGTTAAAAGGTTTGAAATCACATGATTGCCATGTTTTGATGCAAGATCTAATTCCTATAGCTTTACGTTGCATTTTACCCAAGAATGTTCGTCATACGTTAACCAAACTTTGTTTCTTTTTCAAAGCTATATGTAGCAAAGTTTTAGACCCGGGGAAATTGCCAGCTATGGAAAAAGAAATTGTCATCATATTATGTGAATTAGAAATGTTCTTCCCGCCAACATTCTTTGATATGATGGTTCATTTGATGATTCACTTGGTGAGAGAGATTCGACTTTGTGGTCCTGTGCACTATAGATGGATGTATCCTGTTGAACGGTATATGAAGATTTTGAAAGGATATGTCAAAAATCGAAGTCGGCCAGAGGGTTGTATAGTGGAGCGATATATTGTTGAGGAAGCCATTGAATTTTGTATTGAATACCTATCTGATGTGGAAAGCATTGGTCTCCCGAAATCTCGTCACACTGGACGCATTGAGGGTGAGGGAATTTCTGGAAGAGAAGTTGTAACAATCAGTATTACAGATCGGGAGCAGGCTCATCTTTATGTTTTGCATAACAGTTGGGAGGTTGCTCCATATATTGAAACTCACAAAGAAATTCTTAGGCAGTTGAATCCATCGAGGGCTGAAAAATGGTTAGCAGATACACATAATCACCAGTTTATAGGATGGTTTCAGGACCATATTTTTAAGCAGTTGGATGAAAATCCGAATTCAATTTCAGAACGACTTCGATGGCTAGCCGCTGGACCAAGTGTGTATGTATTATCTTACAGTGGGTATGCAATTAATGGTTATACATTCTATACGGATGAACATGATGAAGAGAGTACCATGCAAAATAGTGGAGTTACACTAGTGGCTGAAGCGATGCATGTTTCTGGTAGTAAGGATATAAATCCAATTTATGCAAATATGTCATACTTTGGCATTATCAAACTAATATGGGAGTTGGATTATACGACATTTCAATTGCCGATTTTTCAATGCAAATGGATTGATAACAATAGTGGTGTTAAAATAGATGAATGGGGATTTGTGAAAGTTGATTTTAGTAAAGAAGGGTACAAAGACGAACAGTTTATAATGGCATCACAAGCGGTACAAGTTTTTTATGTTCCAGATCCCGCAAACCGAAAGTGGTCGATTGTTCTGTTATCGTCCAAAACTATTGAGGGTTCCGATGAAAATTCAGTTGAGGACGATCCTTTTAGTGGTACGTCACAATCAATTCAGAGCGGTCCCAATGCAGATGATGTTTTGTATGTTAGAGGAGACCACAATGAAGGGATTTGGATTGTCGATAGAGGTGTCAAATCTCTTCAACCTTTGAAAAAAAGAAAGAGAGTTCAGTAAACAGGTTATATTTTGTTTGTAATATAGATCTTGTTATCTCATGTTATTATCTTATCATTACAGAATTTATGTAATTTGAATGAACTGTTCAACCACTTTTGCAGATAATGACTTCTGCACATTCTGGTGCTCCTAACCTTGAGACTGAACAAGTCTCTCAAGCAGCTGCTGCTGCGGCTGCTGCTGCTCCTGCTGCTCCTGCAGCTCATTCTGCTGCTACTGTTGCTCCTGATGCGGCTCCTGCTGCTCCTACTGCTGTGACTCATACTCCTCCTCCTGCTGTGGCTCCTGGTGCTCCTGATGCGGCTCCTGCTGCTGCTCCTGCTGCTCCTACTGCTGCTCCTGCTGCTGCTCTTGCTGTTGCGGCTCCTTCTCTTAGTGTTGAGGTCCAACAACCATCAGCACATGCCGTTGATATCATAGTAGATGAACATATAGATGATGTTGATATCGATGAAATGGTCGGGAATGAAGGACCGAAGTCGCAGAAATCACAGGTGCGTCGTAGTTTGACAGTGTTAGCCAAAATTCTTAAGGCGAAAAGCAAAGGCATCAAATTTGAAGTCGGATGGAATGCACGAGGCCAACATGTGAATCCCAACAAGGCTATGTTTAGCAGTTACATTGGAGTTGTCACTCGGCAACGCGTGCCGATTGACGTAGATTCATGGCACCATGTTGTGTCCGGGTTGAAGGCTGTGATCTGGGAAGAAATTACGGTAACATTATGAATTTATTTTTTTAATTAACTAGCAAATAAAATGATGAAACAATGTCTTACTCTTCTCAATCTCTTGCAGAGTACATTTATAGTAGACGACTCACACAAGGATTATGTACTAAGGCTTGCAGGAAAGATTCATCGAGGTTTTCGTACTATTTTAACAAGATGTCACCTGAAAGATTCTAAAGGTAAAATAAACCCGCACCCACCCATTGTCTATGCGCACCTGATATCCCAAGAAGCATGGGATGCATTTATTGGCCGTCGTGGGGATGAGAAGTTTCAGGTACATTGTGAGTGATAATACGTTGTTTGAGGATACCTGTATTCATCACTTTGATTGTCAATATTGCATTTATGAAACAGAAACTCTGTACTGAAAATAAGGAACGTGCATCAAATCCAACATACCCCTATCGTAAAGCAAGGATGGGGTACGCTTCATTAGAAAAGAAAATGGTACGTATTGTAAATTTACAGTAATATTGTTAGGTGCCAATAAACAACATCATAATTATCTTTCTATGTTTATATGTAGATTGATGAATCTAAAACCAAATGCACTTCTATCCCACGTCATGTGCTATGGAAGGAGGCACGTGTGAACAAAGAAGGGAAGTTAATAGATGAGAACACACAAAAAGTGTGGGAAATATGTGTAAGTATGACACGATGATAAAAAGATTTGTTTAAAATTGCTATTACATAAAAATAATTAGTTTTTTTCCTATATCTGACAGTCACAGGAATCAGCTACTCCTGTAGCTGATACAGACCTATTATCGACGGCTTTGAAGCAGCCGGAAAAATACGGTCGTGTCAGAGGTGCAGGGTTTGGGGTGACACCCCGAGTATATTTTGAGAAGAAGAAAAAAATAGATGATACAGAGAAAAAATTGGAACAAATGAGCGAAAAAATAGCAACCCTTGAAGAAAAATTGCAATGGCAGGGAGAGTTGCTAGCAACTTTTATGGGTGGGAAGCAAAGGGAGGACACAACTCAGGAAGAACCACCGCATGAACATCCTGCCCCACCCCCCACCAGCTTTGAGGCGAGCCATTCACCTAAAAAAAATGTCTTAGCCGTGGTAATCAATATTCTAATAACGGTTCCCATTAAATATGAATCAGACAAACACTGATAATTTATCTGTACTGATCTTCTACAGGGTGATAATGATTGTGATTTATATCTGTCAACACCCACCTATCACCTTGTAGCGAGGGCTACAGTGTTCAATATCCCAGATGCCACACTGCATAATAGACCACTTTCAAAAGATCATCTGAAAGTGACGATTACTGTAGCTCATGAGCCAAATGCAATGCTACCTATTCCACTTGATGACGATGATATTCATACGGTTGAAAAGGCTATTGGGACATTCATTGCATGGCCGGCAGAACTTGTAAGAGTACATGCAGACAAAGAGGTATTTATTTCCTTTTATTTTCAAGCTAAACCCTTAACAATTAATGAAAAGAGTGTCTGAATCAATGATTGTTGTTATAGACGGAGAAAGGAAAGGGGGTGACTAACATCGGCTCGAAACCATCTAAAGGATCGACCAATCGATCCCAAGGAGCTACTGAAAGCACAATAACACCACCTGTTCTCTTTCCACATTTACTAGCATTGAAGACTCATGTGGATACGAAGCTAAAAGATGGTAATAGTCATATAGTGATTTTCGAAGATAATATATACGGAGAGGAAAGTCAAGATTTCGTTGCTGCTGAAAATGTAAATGAAATCCTTGAAAACGGTTGGTTAGGCGTCACTGTTGTAAATGTATATATGAGGTATGTTTCCATGAATTGATTTTCTAAAAGCTGATCTAATGTGCAAATTATGACTAAATGCATTTTATATTGTTGACAGACGCATTTATGAAAAACAGTTGAAGGGATTTTCCCATGAGCCAAGATTTGGACTGGTTAGTCCTCATATCTCATCAACACACCAAACAAAAATAGAGTCATCAAAAAGGGATGCAATAGTGAAGGACTTGATGAAAACATTTGAACGCAAGATTACAGATGACAGACTTTTCCTAATACCAACCATGCAGGGGTAATACTCTACGATTAAAGCATATCAATTATATTTTCACTTTTTTTATTACTTATTCCTTTTTGTGTTTTTAGGCAACATTGGTTGCTAATTGCGGTGAACTTGGATACTCCGAAGATTTACTTTCTGTATTCAAAGCTAGGATATCCATCAAACCGACCATACATGATGGAGTTTGTGAATCTGTAAGACACTACATCTTACGTTTTAGGTCTAAACATCAATTTATATAATATATATTATCTTTTACTGAGGATTCTGTTATGATAGGGCGGTGTACCAATATCGTCTAAATCATGGTATGAGGACAGGGGCTAAGCATAAGGAGCCGAGCAAGTACTACGTCTGGACAAATATCAGGGTATATATAATAAAATTTCACTATCCAAACACACCTCAACACAAGTTATTTATTCTCCTAATGATCAATTTTTTTGCAGTGTCCAAAACAAACAAACGATAATGATTGCGGTTATTATGTTTGTAAATTTATGAAAGAGATCGTTTTTCATCAGCAAACTAGCATCCCTAAAGAGGTATTTTCAAAAACAATTACTAGTTCGTTTAAGTTATTTATTAATTCTTTATTTTTTTATTTTGCAGTACTACTATGACTGCCGAAAAGCCTCATACTCACAAGACGATATAGATGTGTTCAGAAACGAGTGGGCCGCATACCTGATGACAGATTGTACACAAATACAATGATGATCTGACTTGGGGACATGTACAATTGGTGGTCATTTTTGAGAGGGGTTAAGGGGATCAAAAGATAAAATATTGTTGTATGTAAATGTTCGTAGCAAAATTGTAATTGTTATTAAATAAAACATTCTTTCTCCAATGAGTCATTTTTCCATTTTAACAGATGATATGCACCAGCAACATGCAAGAATGTTGAACCACTAAAATGGTCGCTCTCTTGTTTAAAATGGACACCACTTTAATTGAAAACAACAACTGACCTACGGAAATCCGACCAGACGCATCTGGATTGCCTTCATCCTTTAGGAGAAGGATCCACGGGTCCTTGGTGACGTGTACGAGTCAACCCCGCCTCAATCCGAGGCACGGTGTGACCGCTACCACCCAAAGGGTCGCTCTCTTGTTTAAAATGGACACCACTTTAATTGGAAACAACAACTGACCTACGTAAATCTGACCAGACGCATCCGGATTGCCTTCATCCTTTAGGAGAAGGATCCACGGGTCCTTGGTGACGTGTACGAGTAACATGCAAGAATGATGGACCACATTTCTTTGGCCTTTGGACAAAAAAACCAGTAAAATCTCCAAAATACCTTCATATCATGCATGAACCAGTAAAATCTCCAAAATACCTTCATATCACGCAGTTCTGAAAAGAGTCACTATTTAAAAGAAAGTCACAAATTTAGATACATCTCGAGATGGTCAGTTGTTGATTTCACTTAAAATTAAGTCCATTTTTAACAAAACAGTGACACTGTGAGTGGTGTCGGCCACACCGGGCCTCGGATTGATGCGGTGTTGAATCGTACACGTCACACATGAGTCATTGATCATTGTGAAAAAGTATCAACGCAATCAGAAGCCGTTAGATCGATTTGGCATATGTACGTAAAATATTGTCCATTTTAAACTAAATACATACACTTGGAGTGATACCGGTCACACCGCGCCTCGGATTGAGACCCCACCCTTTCCCCTCGGCTGTCAAAAATCATAACCAGATAGTCGAAGGGTGATTTTGACAACCGAGGGGAAAGGGTGGGGTCTGAAGACATTGTAGGATATGTCGAAGGGTGATTTTGTGTGTGACTGGTATCACTCCAAGTGTATGTATTTAGTTTAAAATGGACAATATTTTACGTACATACGCCAAACTGATCTAACGGCTTCTGATTGCATTGATACTTTTTCACAATGATCAATGACTCCTGTGTGACGTGTACGATTCAACACCGCATCAATCCGAGGCCCGGTGTGGCCGACACCACTCACAGTGTCACTGTTTTGTTAAAAATGGACTTAATTTTAAGTGAAATCAACAACTGACATACGGCAAACCGACCAAACACATTGGGATTCTATTGAAACTTAAGGACAACTATCCATGGGTCAAATGTGACGTGTAAGATTCAACCCCGCCTCAATCAGAGGCGCGGTGTGACCGGTATCACTCCAAGTGTATGTATTTAGTTTAAAATGGACAATATTTTACGTACATACGCCAAACCGATCTAACGGCTTCTGATTGCATTGATACTTTTTCACAACAATCAATGACTCATGATACATAGAGAAATTCACTGGCCACCTTCGAGAATGATCTGAAGCACAAACCATGACAGCATTATGTTTTTAACTTCAGCACCTCAATTGAGAATGTGACACCTTTCAGGACTTGGCGCCATTGTATGTCGTTTCGTCCACTGAATGGGTCTATCCTTTTATTTAATTTTTTTAACTTCAGTCAAATATTCTAGAAAGATGTCGCGGCAGATCCTTCACCATTTTGTTTTGCTGAACATCTCATTACATTGTTAAAAAAAAGCAGGGTGTCTTGCATGGGCAATACGTTCTTGTATTGAAGATGATGCACTCCCATTTATTCGAACCCACATGGTTAATTATTTTGTTTAAGCCTAATGATTGATTTAATTATTGTGGAACACATAATCATGAAAATCGTATGATGGTTGTACCCAGATAGGACTCCAATTCATTGGTTAAATCTATTGTCTCATGAGATGTTATGTATGAGATTAGGGAGTAAACCTAGTTCGAATAAATGGGAGTGCATCATCTTCAATACACGAACGTATTGCCCATGCAAGACACCCTGCTTTTTTTTAACAATGTAATGAGATGTTCAGCAAAACAAAATGGTGAAGGATCTGCCGCGACATCTTTCTAGAATATTTGACTGAAGTTAAAAAAATTAAATAAAAGGATAGACCCATTCAGTGGACGAAACGACATACAATGGCGCCAAGTCCTGAAAGGTGTCACATTCTCAATTGAGGTGCTGAAGTTAAAAACATAATGCTGTCATGGTTTGTGCTTCAGATCATTCTCGAAGGTGGCCAGTGAATTTCTCTATGTATCATGAGCGTTCTAATGCATATCTTGTTTGGAAGATCATTGTAGTAGACAACGATCTAAAAGTGGGGGATGAGTGCATATCTGAGCATGTCTTTAGTAGTGTCCCTCAAAATGTCTTTAAACTGACCATCTTGAGATGTATCTAAACTTGTGACTTTCTTTCAAATAGTGACTCTTTTCAGAACTGCGGGAGTTAACATTTCTCCAACATATTCACACACAAAATCACCCTTCGACATATCCTACAATGTCTTCAGACCCCACCCTTTCCCCTCGGCTGTCAGAAAAACCTAAAAGACCATGGCTAGCAATGATCATTCCAAAATGCATTTAAACTGAAACCTTCCAGAAAAAAATAGAGTAGAATACTTGCAAGTTGTAACTTAGGTCGCTTTGCACAAGCCGATTTCCACATTGTTTGTAGCAACCACATTTTCTCCAACACTCTAATGATCTTCATTGCTTCATGTCTTTTATACTCTTCCAGAAACCCTTCTCTAAGAAGGTCAACTATCGTGTATGCATACTCACCTTCAAATGTGACGTGTACGAGTCAACCCCGCCTCAATCTGAGGCCTGTTGTGGCTGACACAACTCCAAGTGCCTCTGTTTTGTTCAAAATGGACTTATTTTTAAGTGAGAAATCAACAACTGACATACGGGAAACCGACCAAACGCCTTCGGATTGTGTTGACACTTTAGGACAACGATTCATGGGTTATATGTGACGTGTACGACTCAACCCCGCCTCAATCCGAGACGCGGTGTGACCGGTATCACTCCAAGTGTATGTAGTTAGTTTAAAATGGACAATATTTTACGTACATACGCCAAACTGATCTAACGGCTTCTGATTGCATTGATACTTTTTCACAATGATCAATGACTCATGTGTGACGTGTACGATTCAACACCGCATCAATCCGAGGCCCGGTGTGGCCGACACCACTCACAGTGTCACTGTTTTGTTAAAAATGGACTTAATTTTAAGTGAAATCAACAACTGACATACGGCAAACCGACCAAACACATTGGGATTCTATTGAAACTTAAGGACAACTATCCATGGGTCAAATGTGACGTGTAAGATTCAACCCCGCCTCAATCAGAGGCGCGGTGTGACCGGTATCACTCCAAGTGTATGTATTTAGTTTAAAATGGACAATATTTTACGTACATACGCCAAACCGATCTAACGGCTTCTGATTGCGTTGATACTTTTTCACAACAATCAATGACTCATGTGTGACGTGTACGATTCAACACCGCATCAATCTGAGGCCCGGTGTGGCCGACACCACTCACAGTGTCACTGTTTTGTTAAAAATGGACTTAATTTTAAGTGAAATCAACAACTGACATACGACAAACCGACCAAACGCATTGGGATTCTATTGAAACTTAAGTACAATGATCCATGGGTCAAATGTGACGTGTACGAGTCAACCCCGCCTCAATCAGAGGCGCGGTGAGACCGGTATCACTCCAAGTGTATGTATTTAGTTTAAAATGGACAATATTTTACGTACATACGCCAAATCAATCTAACGGCTTCTGATTGCGTTGATACTTTTTCACAATGATCAATGACTCATGTGTGACATAACATCGCATCAATCCGAGGCCCGGTGTGGCCGACACCACTCACAGTGCCTCTCTTTTGTTCAAAATGGACTTATTTTTAAGTGAAATCAACAACTGACATGCGGCAAACCGACCAAACGCATTTGGATTCTGTTGAAACTTAAGGACAATGATCCATGGGTCAAATTTGACGTGTAAGAGTCAACCCCGACTCAATCCGAGGCCCGGTGTGGCCGACACCACTCAAAGTGCCTCTATTTTGTTCAAAATGGATTTATTTTTAAGTGAAATCAACAACTGACATACGGGAAACCGACCAAACGCCTTAGGATTGTGTTAACACTTTAGTACAATGATCCATGGGTCATATGTGACGTGTACGAGTCAAACCTGGGGTGGATTACATGGCTTTCCTACATGGAATATATCCCACTACACGTCTTTAATGAGCCAGCTACGCAGTTTATCCCTTGTACAGATACACAAGAAGAATCACACGAGATCGACGTCATGTACTAACATAGGGCAAGGGTGCATAAGAGGACACAAGATCAAAGGGTAACACGTATATGTTTTTTAACATGCCATGTAATTTCCTATTGATATGACATGTATATTCACACAGGCAGCTGAACATTGGAGTTACCCAGGGTAAAGCGACAAGGCATGTGACCCTTTAAATGACACATAATTTTATGTACCATGATTGATCTCTTTGAACACTATATCAAGGACATATTTCATTAGGGTTGGCTCCCATGATCCTTCCTAGGATGGTTTTGGTATCTTTTCCGACTTACGGTAGTACGATCGCTTCAGCAGGACGTCCTAGACATAGTTGGAGTCTCTCTGAAAGTCCTGGAGTGAGATCATATATCTATTTTTGAGGTCCAGGTAGAGTCATGTATCAACGCAACCAATCCTACCAGACATTGATCCTATATATAGAATGTTAATCTTGATGTCTCATTACAGTACCCCAATTTATGATATGTTACCTTTTTTGTATTAATATACATAATTACTAAGGGTGATGGTTGGGAGAGTTAGGATATCCTTTTTATGTATTGCAGAATGATTCAAGGAGCACGGGCTCTGCACGATTTGTCAAAACCAAGTGGCAATCCAAGGAGAAACAATGCATAGTGGAATGTTCTAGTATTTATCTTCTGAGTTGTGTAGGAATATTTTGTGATACTATGTAATGAGGTAGTTTTGCTTTCTGGGTAGATGGTATCTAACTCATGGTAAGAACACTGTTTGGTTGGGTTGTGATCGGTTGATGACATGCTTGTGGTTGATATACTGGTTTTTGTGCAGGTCTGTGGTTGATATACTGGTTTTTGTGCAGGTCTACTCGGCTGGCTGTAATAGTGCAGGTTTTTTATTAGCAGCAGGCAGGGATTTAACAGCGCTTTTTTAGCGCTGTTAAATGTCTCCTTTAACAGCGCTAAAAAAGCGCTGTAAAAGGAGATATTTAACAGCGCTAAAAAAGCGCTGTTAAAGGAAACATATAACAGCGCTTTTTTAGCGCCATTAAAGGTATCCTTTAACAGCGCTTTTTTAGCGCCATTAAAGGTGACATTTAACAGCGCTTTTTTAGCGCTGTTAAAGGTGACATTTAACAGCGCTAAAAAAAGCGCTGTTAAAGGACCCCTCCTTTATCAGCGCTGAGCTTTACAGCGCTTTTCTAGCGCTGTTAAAGCCCGATTTTAGCGCTGTTATTTCCCGTTTTTGTAGTAGTGTTCTCATTATTTCTGGTAGGTTCCATATCTAAAAAATGTAATACACTAGATTAGACCATAATATTATGAAACCTAATGTATAATCCCAATACTAATGAAATACTTAACATAAATTGATAAATTTATGCATAGATAATCTCATAATCATAAACATAGTTCCTTTGGGAACATATTTACTTTTAAATCCTTCATAATGGTTTATAAATAAAATGTGAATTATCTTAAGCATATCCCCCAGGAATGTCAAACTAGGTGCGTAGTAAGACCCGTTGTCACGAACCGTCCTCGGGGCCCGTGCCGTGACTACCCCAAGCCTGCCTTCCATAGGCCATGGGCTGGCGACTAGCACCAAAGGCGTAAATCCTGATAAAAGGGAAGACATTACCTTTATATAAGAAAACAAACACCACAGAGTACACAAGATGAAGTAAACAATAAGTAAACTGAGTACAAAAGTAAGTGTTGGAAAGTAAATGAGCCAGTATACAAACCCAACTGAAAGTACAATACAACTGAGAAAAGAAAGTACAATAGATGACAAGTAGAGTAGCAACCACCAAGACATCCTCCGGAACTCCCACCTAAAGGGTGAGTACAAATGGTCTCCTCATCTCCTCAGGTCCGGCCGTCCGCTCCGTGTACATCCTTCCTGATAGTCCACCTCCGGGTACCGTCCCACTCCACAAGCCTCAACCATGATCAGTGCTGTCAATCGTCTGCAACCAACACAACGTAGTTCAGGCATAACCCGTGCAGGGGTGAGTATACGATACTCAGTAGGGACTCCGAGACCCCCAAAGGTCTCTCAGAATACACAAAGGATAAACCACAAAGGAAGGATATAAATACGAAGTATCAACCAACTATACTTAGGTATATGCCCATACATATACCTAAGTCATCATTTCCAGTTCGGCTCCAACTCACGAGCCCAAGTACAACCCAGTCCACACAGGAAAACACAACCCAATCCACACAGTAAAGCAAGTCAATCATATTGATGATAATGATTGAAAGTCAAGACTCAGCTCACATAGGTATACTACTCACGAAGAGGGGTGGAGATGATTAGATGTAGCCTCTGAATCATCTCCTCTGCCGAACCCACGCAGGATCCAAGTACAGAAGTCATCGCTGCTGAACCCACGTAGGATCCAAGTACAGTAACCATCACTGCCGAACCCACATAGGATCTAAGTATAGTCGTCATCGCTGCCGAACCCACATAGGATCCAAGTACAGTCATCCTCGCTGCCGAACCCACGTAGGATCCAAGTACAGTCGCCATCGTCGTCGCAGTCGCAGCCAGCTCTAGGGTTCCCGCACACAGTATGCTTGATTATGAGAGGGTCCGCTCCACGAGCCAAGGGGGTCGATACATCAACTATCACAAAGTCCAGAGTTGATGTATCACAAAGTTCTGTCTCATCAATAGGAACTCAACGCGACAGTCGACGCGTCAATCGAACTCTCGGTCTGAGAGTTATTGACTTTTTCGTCCCAGGGGCCCGGTTGGTTTTTAAGTTAAAACCAACCCGACCGTACTCTATTTATGTCCAAACCTCAAGTGGATTAATCCAAAAGAACCGTCTCACTAAGAGGAATTCAACGTGATCGACGACATGTCATTCAGACATCCTATCGTTAAGTTATAAGCATTTCTGCTCCAAGGGCCCGGTTGGTTTCGGGTTCAAACCAACCCATCCATACCCAAACTTTACCAAAAACTTGAGTGTAATATATAGAAACTACCGTCTCGATCCAAGTATCCCTACGCAACTGACGGTGCATCGATCGGAGGTCCGTAGCCCAAGATATGAGCGTTTGAATGAACCTTTTTGAAAATAGGGGGTTTGGGCTCGGTCCGACCCGACCCAATACCCCCTGGGTCGGCCCGAACTGGGTCGACCCGACCCGGGTCCGGGTCCAGGCCATTTGGGCGTGGCCCGGCCCGGAGGTAGCAGCCCGGCCCGATGCGGTCGGCCTGACCCGGCGCGGTCGGCCCGGCCAGGCGTGGGCGGCCCGACCCGCTCAGCCTGCGGCCCGACTCGGAAGTCGGCCGCGGCTCGGCTCTCAGTCGAGTGGGGTGCGAAGGGGGGGTGCCGCACCCTTTTTCCGAAATGGCCGGCCTTAATGGCCAGCCTTTTGCAACCGTGGGACCCGAGGGTGTCCCGCCTCCAGGTGGCGCCGGTGGCCGGCTCTGCCGGCTGCCTCTTTGAAGAACTGCCGTGGCTCCTGTTCGACCGTCGCGGCGCGATGGCGCCGCGCCCCACCACCATGGGCCGCTCCAGCCGCAATTCCTTTGGCTTCACTATCGCGGCGCGACGACGCCGCACTCCACCACCACGGCCCGCTCCGGCCGCGGTTTCTTTTGTTTCCGCGCGGTGCAACAACACCGTACTGCCTTCGCCGCAAAGTTCAACAAGGATCAACAAATAAAAGGGGAGGAGGATCGGCTGTGTTTGTGCGGTTCGATCTCCTCCTGTTATGTCGATAACAAGTGACCAATTTAATTAATGAATAATGTTAAATTAATCCTGAACATAAATAACCCCTACCTCAACAAAAGTTGTCGAACGACGGGCGTCGTGGAAAACGACATCACGAGGTGAGGTTCCGTAGACATCGACGGAGAGCATCTGAGGAGAAAGTGGCATCTCCCCTTTTTGTCACGGAGAAAAGAAAAGGAGGGGCGTTGTCATCCTTCTTGGATTTGGCATTCTTCAATGAATAGGATGAAGTTTTTCGCGGAAGGAACTAGAGCTCTCTCTCCCCAATATCTTCACACAACAACTAACACCCCAAAATAAAATAAGAATTATCTTATTTTATTACTTCAAGCCATGCATTTCAATTTTAAAATTCAAACACATAACTCACATTAATTGATTAAGTGTGTTGGCATGATTAAAGAGGAGAGAGGGGAGAGTTACACAATTAAAGGATACCAATATTTAATGGGGAGTTGCCATGTATTTATCATGGGAGTTCAAAGGGGTTAAGGGTTGTGGAATGTGAAAAGATGGGTGCTCGTGTGGGCCCCACCTCCCTCATAACCACACATGGGAAGTTGGGTGGTTGTGGGCCCCACCAACAACTTCCCATGAGAGAGTTTAACTTCCAAGTTTAATAAAATAAAATTGTACACAATCTTATTTACTTCTCACTTAAACCCCAAAAGTTAACTTCTTCTCCCAAGCAAACGCATCAACGGTAAAAGTATTCTTAAACAAATACCGGCGCTGCGATTTCATTGGTGGCCTCAGATTTCAATTCCGAGCATCGGGTCAAAAGATAGAAAAACCTACTCGTTCGTTCACTGAACGTACCCGATCTAAACTTTGAAAATTGATTCCGGGCACTCCGGGCCTTAGAATCAAGTGCCGTCAGAAACTGCGTACTCGTAAAATCCAAAAGAATTTATTTCAAAAAATTTCCTTGAAATTTACGGGTCTTTACATTACTCCCACATCAGGTATTTATGTCCCCGTAAAGATACATGAAAAACTAGGGGAAAAAATGAGGGTACTGTGCACGCATATGAGCCTCCCGCTCCCATGTGCTCTCCTGGAGGTTCCCGTGCTACCATCTGATGCGCACTAGAGGAATCGACCATCCATGTAGGATCCGCTCCTGTCGATCCTAGATCACCACTGGCACCTCTACAAAAGTTGCCCCGTCATCGATGTCCAGCTCCCCGTGATCAATGATATGCGTCGGGTCATGCACGTATCTTCTCAGCTAAGATACGTGGAAAACGTCGTGCACCCGGTGCAACTGAGATGGAAGAGCCAGGTGATAAGCCACCTCACCTATCCTACTGAGAACCTGGAATGGTCCGATGAAGCGCAGAGATAACTTGCTGTCCCGACCAAATCTCCGTAATCCACGTCGAGGTGAGACCCATAAGAAAACATGGTCACCATCCTCGAACTCTAGTGGTCTCCGCCTCCTGTCAGCATAGGACTTCTGTCGGCTCTGAGCAGTCCTCATCCGCTCCTGGATGATCTATACCTTCTCCATCGTGGCCTATACCATCTCTGGTCCTACAAGTGCTGACTCCCCAGGGTCTGTCCAACATAGAGGTGATTTGCAAGGTTGGCCGTACAATGCCTCGTATGGTGCCATCCCGATTGTGGAGTGGTAGTTGTTGTTGTACGCAAACTCCACCAAGGGTAGGTGATTCTCCCATCTGCGACCAAAGTCAAGGACACATGCACAGAGCATGTCCTCGAGAGTCTGAATGGTCCTTTCCATCTGGACATCCGTCTGAGGGTGAAAGGCGGTGCTCAGGCGTAGCTATGTCCCAAATGCCTCCTGCAACCCCTTCCAAAGCCGGGAAGTAAAGCGAGCATCTCGATCAGAGATGATAGTAGATGAAACACCATGAATCCTTACAATCTCCTGAACGTAGAGGCGTCCTAAGCTCTCCACTAAGCCCTGCTCTCTAATAGGTAGGAAGTGAGCCGACTTGGTGAGTCGGTCAACAATCACTCAAATGGTGTCGTGACCTTTGGAAGTACGTAGAAGACCTATCACGAAATCCATAGATATCCCATCCCACTTCTACTCCGGGACCTCCAAGGGCTGTACCAAGCCTTCTGGTACACCTGTTGGTAGGTGAGGCATTGTGAAACAAACTCTACCACAACCTTCTTCATACCTGGCCACCAGTGTTATCGTCTGAGATCCTGGTACATCTTCACTACTCCAGGATGTACCTCTAGAGGGGAAGTGTGAAACTCCCTCAGCACTTCCTCCCATAATGCAACTGGTACCATGGTATGTCCTTTGAAAAGGAAGACATGCTCTCCTCCTATAGAGAATCCATCAGGTGCCTGTTCCGAGGATTTCTGTGCACGTCGCATCTCACAGTCAACGTCTCCACACTGTGTCTCTCTAACCTGCTGAAGTAATGGTGGAGTGAATGTGAGCGACTGTAGAAAGGCTGCCCCATCTCTATCCACGAAGGATATCTACAACGTGACTAGATGCTCTGTCACCTCTCCAAGTAGCTGTATGCCCGACCTCCTACTAAGAGCATCAGCTACTACGTTCCCCTTCCCAGGAGTATAGACTATCTCAAAGTCATAGTCCTGGAGGAACTCGAGCCATCACCGCTGTCTCAGGTTTAGGTCCTTCTGGGAGAAGATGTACCTGAGACTCTGGTGGTCAGAGTAGACTGTAAAGCGCTATCCCATTAGATAGTGCCACTACATCTTCAAGGTGAATACCACTGATGCTAACTCCAGGTCATGGGTAGCATAGTTATGCTCATGCTGCCTCAACTATCGTGATCCATAGGCGATCACTGCCCGCTCCTACATCAGGAAACACCCAAGTCCGGTCCTTGATGCATCGTAGTAAACCACGTACCCTATGCCCTCCTCTGGTAGCCTCAAGATGGGTGCACTGGTCAATCTCTGTCTCAGCTCCTGGAAGCTCTGCTGACATCTATTTGAGCACACGAAGGGCTTACCGTTCTTTGTCAAAGATGAAAGTGGTGCTGCAACTCTGGAGAAGTCTGGCACAAATCTTCGGTAGTACCCAGCCAGACCTAGGAAACTCCGCACCTCCGTCACACTCCTGGGTGGCTCCCAAGCTAGCACTGCCTCGATCTTCACTGGGTCCACCGCAACTCCCTCCTCAAAGATGACGTGTCCCAAGAAGTGGACCTCTCGAATCCAGAACTGACACTTCAAGAGCTTACCATAAAGCTGGTGCTCTTGGAGTGTGTCCAGTAGAACCTGTAAATGGTAGGCGTGCTCCTCCTCAGTAGTCGAGTAAATCAATATGTCATTGATGAAGAATACGACAAATCGATCGAGGTAAGGCTGGAAGATCCGGTTCATGTGACTCATGAACACTGTTATAGTATTGGTTACGCTGAAAGGCATAACCAAGAACTCATAGTGGCCATACCAACACTTGAAGGCCATCTTCTACACATCCTCATCTCAAACTCTGAGCTGATGATAGATTGACCTGAGGTCTATCTTCGAGAACCATCGTGTTCCCTTGATCTGATCAAAGAGGTCATCGATCCTCGAAAGAGGATAATTTTTCTTTACGGTCACCTTATTCAGGCGATAATAGTCTACACACAGTCGCAATATCCCACCCTCTTTCTTGGCGAACAAGATCGGGGAAGCCCAGGGTGAAACACTGGGTCGAATGAATCCCTTGCCCTGCAAGTCCTCCAGCTGTACCCATAGCTCTCGAAGCTCAGCGGGAGCCATCCGATATGCTGGAGTAGATATCAGGGCTGTCTCGGGGTACAAGTCAATATAGAAGTCTACCACTCTTCGAGGGGGTAGTCCTGGAATGTCGGTAGGAAAAATTTCCACATACTGATCCACCACAACAGGAAAACTCGGACTCCGCACATCAAGTGCTCCTAGGATGAGACTAGCCAACTGATGGGTGATCGGCTGTCCTCCCCTCTGCGTGAGTCCATCCTGCACTGCAAAGGCTTCCTTCTCACCGGTGAAGGTGAAACTACTCCCATCGGTGCAGACACATCTCACCTTGTGCCTAATACAGTTGATCTGAGCATGGACCGTAGATAACCAATCCATTCCCAAGATGACGTCGTAAGGCCTCGACGCCGCTACAAGAAGATCCCAGCCGAAGCTCTCTCATACTAGAGTAAGCTCACACTGCCGGAACCAGTTCGTAATCGTCTAGTTTTCTCCCATAGGAGTCTCTAGTAGTAAAGATCGAGCCAACGGCTCCGTCGGAATCTCCGAGCTCCGAATAAGGGCAACGACAATGAAAGAATGACTCGCTCCTGTGTCCATAAGAACTGCAACAAGGGTGGTGTAGACACAGATAGTACCTCAAATCATCTCAGGTGCGCCGTGGTTATAGGCATCCATTGCCTGAAGCTGAGCCTGCCTCTGTCCGCCAGCTCCCTGTGGTCGAGGTGGACCTCCTGGTGGTGGTGGTGGTAGAGCCTCAAAGCGTCTCACACCACCCACTACTTGACCAGCTCCTCTACCTTGTCCGCCTGCTCCCTGCAGACCACCACGGTCGAACCTATGCCTCTGCCTGGGTGGTCCCCCAACCGTCTGCTGCTCCTCTGCATGGCGGGTCAGGCAGTCACGAGCCATGTGGCCCTGCCCGCCGCATGCATAGCACTGTCTGCCTCTTGAATGACTAGCTCTGCTACGTGTGCCCCGCACCTTCGAACCAGTATCCTGAGGTCGTCCACCTGATGATCTAGTCCGCTTGGACCTCTATGACGTCTGTCTACTGCCGGCTGCAGAAGGCTCCGCTACGTGTCGCCCTACGGTAGGTCTCGCTGCTGGTGAAGGATAAACAAGAAAGCACTCCACAAGAAGGGCTCTCTCCAGTACTCCTGCCTGCGTCAGAATACCAAGGGATATCATCGATGCCCTGATCTCATGCCTCAGTCCCTGCTCAAAGGTCTGGGCCCGAAATAATGGGTCCCGTACCATGTTAGTGGAATAACGCGAGAGGTCAATAAATCTCACTGAGTACTGGGATACTATCATGCTGCCCTACCGCAGCTATAGTAGCTCCTGAATGCGCACCGCATGGAGGGTGGCTGGAATGAACTCCGAGAAGAAGAGGATCTCGAAGTCTGACCAAAGTAATGATGCCTCGTCGTGCACCTGGATCATTAGACATCAGCATCTACCTGCTTTTGCGTGCAGGAGACTCGTCGCAAGGATCACCATGAGGTCTGCTGGTGTACCTACCAATCTGAAGACTCGAACAACAGCCTCCAGCCAATCCTTGGCTGCCTGAGGGTCCGTCTCCCCACGGAACCTGGGCGGTCTCTGACGCTGAAACTCATGCAGTGCACTCAGGTGATGTACACTCTCAGCTGCTGGGGCTGGTGGCATCGGTGGCTCGGCGGGTAGAGGTACCCCTGATACCTCTGCTGTAATGGGGCTCTGCACCGAGGCCTCGTCACTCGATAGGCTGCTGTCTCACACAAAGCTCAGAACCCTAGCTGGCTTCCGTCGTGGGGCCATCCTAAAAAGAAACAGGTGCGCCACGGTTTATACAGTATACCTGGTGAGCTGACACAAAGTAATCACAAAGAAAACTTTTAAAACACACATGCAATTAATGTTTTCGTGCACTGAGTCAGAAATCAGAAGTCAGGGTCCTGGTGTATGGATACGTCGACCGCCGCACCAACACTGGACTCCTTGGACTGATAAGCATACTCAATACCCTAAACACTATTGCTTCACACAGAAGAAATTATCAGAGTCCTAAGTTCTATAGTAGAACCGACTCCTCTGATACTAATTTGTTATGACCCATCCTTGGGGCCCGTTCCGTGACTACCCCAAGCCCGCCTTCCATAGGCCAGGGGCTGACGACTAGCACCAAAGGTGTAAATCCCGATAAAAGGGAAGCCATTACCTTTATATAAGAAAACAAACACCAAAGAGTACACAAGATGAAGTAAACACTAAGTAAAATGAGTAAAAAAGTAAGTGATGGAAAGTAAATGGGCCAGTATACAAACCCAACTGAAAGTACAGTACAACTGAGAAAAGAAATTAAATCAGCTAAAAAGTAGAGCAGCAACCACCAAGATGTCCTCCGGAGCTCCCACATGAAGGGTGAGTACAGATGGTCTCCTCAGCTCCTCAGGTCCGGCCGTCCGCTCTGTGTATGTCCCGCCTGATATTCCACCTCCGGGTACTGTCCCGCTTCACAAGCCTCAACCACGATCAGCGCTGTCCGTTGTCTGCAACCAACACAACGTAGTGCGGGCATAACCCGTGCAGGGGTGAGTATACGATACTCAGTAGGGACCCCGAGACCCCCAAAGGTCTCCTAGAATCCACAAAGCATAAACCACAAAGGAAGGCTATAAACACGAAGTATCAACCAACTCTACTTAGGTATATTCCCATACATATACCTAAGTCATCATTTCCAGTTCGGCTCCAACTCACGAGCCCAAGTACAACCCAGTCTACACAGGAAAAAACAACCCAATCCACACAGGAAAGCAAGTCAATCATATTGATGATAATGATTCAAAGTCAAGACTCAGCTCACACATGTATACTACTCACGAAGAGGGGTGGAGATGATTAGATGTAGCCTCTAAATCATCTCCTCTTCCGAACCCACGTAGGATCCAAGTACAGAAGTCGTCGCTGCCGAACCCACGTAGGATCCAAGTACAGTAACCATCGCTGCCAAACCCACGTAGGATCAAAGTATAGTCGTCATCGCTGTCGAACCCACGTAGGATCCAAGTACATTCATCCTAGCTGCCGAACCCACGTAGGATCCAAGAACAGTCGCCATCGTCGTCGCAATCGCAGCCAACTCTAAGGTTCCCGCACACAGCATGCTCGATTCCGGGAGGGTCCGCTCCACGAGCCAAGGGGGTCGATACATCAACTGTCACGAAGTACAGAGTTGATGTATCACAAGTTTTTGTCTCATCAATAGGAACTCAACGCGACAGTCGGCGCATCAATCAGACTCCCGGTCTGAGAGTTATTGGCTTTTTCGTCCCAGGGGCCCGGTTGGTTTTTAAGTTAAAACCAACCCGACCGTACTCCAGCTATGTCCAAACCTCAATAAAAGTAATCCAAAAGAACCATCTCACTAAGAGGAATTAAACGTGATCAACGACATGTCATTCGGACGTCCGGTCGTTAAGTTATAAGCATTTCCGCTCCAAGGGCCCAGTTGGTTTCGAGGTCGAACCAACCCGGACGTACCCAAACTTTACTGAAATACTGATTGTAATATATCAAAACTACTGTCTCGATCCAAGGATCCCTACACAACTGACGGTGCGTCAATCAGAGGTCCGTAGCCCAAGATATAGGTGTTTGAACAAAGCTGTCCAAAAATAGGGGTTTGGGCCTGGTCCGACCCGACCCAATACCCCCTGGGTCGGCCTGAACCGGGTCGACCCGACCCGGGTCCGAGTTCCGCCCATTTGGGTGTGGCCCAGCCTTGCTGGCGCGGCCCGGCCCTGCGCTAGCGGCCCGGCCCTGCGCGATCAGCCCGGCCCGGCGCGGTCGGCCCGGCCCGGCGCGGTCGGCCCGGCCCGGCGCGGTCGGCCCGGCCCGGCGCGGTCGGCCCGGCCCGGCGCGGTCGGCCCGGCCCGGCGCGGTCGGCCCGGCCCGGCGCGGTCGGCCCGGCCCGGCGCGGTCGGCCCGGCCCGGCGCGGTCGGCCCGGCCCGGCGCGGTCGGCCCGGCCCGGCGCGGTCGGCCCGGCCCGGCGCGGTCGGCCCGGCCCGGCGCGGTCGGCCCGGCCCGGCGCAGTCAGCCCGGCCCGGTGCGGCGGCCCGGCCCGGCACGGTTGGCCCGACCCAGCGTGGCGGACCGTCCCGCGTGGTCTGCGGCCCGACTCAGAAGCCAGCTGCGGCTCGACTCTCGGCCGAGCGGGGTGCAAGGGGGGGGGGGGGGGCGCCGTCCCCCTGTTTCCGAAACGGCCAGCCTTAATGGCCGACCTTTTGCAACTGCGGGACCCGAGGGGGTCCCGCCTTCAGGTGGCGCCGGCGGCCGGATCTGCCGACCACCCCTTTGAAGAACCGCCGCAGCCTTTGGCCGCGGCTCCTGTCCGACCGATGCGGCGCGACGGCGCCGCGCCCCTCCGCCGCCGCCCGCCGTGGCCGCGGCCCCTTGAATCTCCTGCGCGGTGTGATGACGCCTCACCCCACCGCCGCGGCCCGCTCCAGCCGCGGTTTCTTCGGCTTCACCGGCGCGGCGCGACGACACCGCGCTCCACCGCCGTGGCCCGCTCCGGCCGCAGTTTCTTTCGTTTCCGCCCGGTGCAATGGAACTGCACTGCCTTCGCCACAAAGTTCAATGAGGATCAACAAATAAAAGGGGAGGAGGATCGGCCATGTTTGTGCGGTCCGATCTCCTCCTGTTATGTCGATAACAAGTGACCAATTTAATTAACGAAGAACGTTAAATTAATCATGAACGTAAATAACCCCTACCTCAACAAAAGTTGTCGAACGACGAGCATCGTGGAAAACGGCGTCGTGGGGTGAGGTTCCGTAGTCGTCAACGGAGAGCGTCTGAGGAGAAAGCAGCGTCTCCCCTTTTTGTCACGGAGAAAAGAAAAGGAGGCGCGTCGTCGTCCTTCGTGGATTTGGCGTTCTTCGACGAAGAGGATGAAGTTCTTCGCGGAAGGAACTAGAGCTCTCTCTCCCCAATATCTTCACACAACAACTAACCCCCCAAAATAAAATAAGACTTATCTTATTTTATTACTCCAAGCCATGCATTTCAATTTTAAAATTCAAACACATAACTCACATTAATTGATTAAGTGTGTTGGCATGATTAAAGAGGAGAGGGGGGAGAGTTACACAATTAAAGGATACCAATATTTAATGAGGAGTTTCCATGTATTTATCATGGGATTTGAAAGGGGTTAAGGGTTATGGAATGTGAAATGATGGGTGCTCATGTGGGCCCCACCTCCCTCATAACCAGACATGGGAAGTTGGGTGGTTGTGGGCCCTACCAACAACTTCCCATGAGAGAGTTTAACTTCCAAGGTTAATAAAATAAAATTGTACACAATCTTATTTACTTCTCACTTAAACCCCAAAATTTAACTTCTTCTCCCGAGCAAACGCATCAATGGTAAAAGTCATCTTAAGAAAATATCGGTGCTGTGAGTTAATCAGTGCCCTCATATTTCAATTTTGAGTACCGGTTCAAAAGATAGAAAAACCCGCTCGTTCATTCACTGAACGTACCTGATCTAAACTTCGGAAATTGATTCTGGGCACTCTGGGCCTCGGAATTAGGTGCCGTCAGAAACTGCGTACTCGTAAAATCCCAAAGAATTTATTTCCAAAATTTTCCTTGAAATTTACGGGTCTTTACATCCATTTTTCGTGTACCAAGTTACCCTAAGTTAGGCCCGAAACACCTTGTTGGAGTTATTACTTTTAGGTACATCTGTTCCAGAACCACATCCACTTATAGTATCCAGACAGAGATTTATTTCTAGGAAGACCCACATAATCTATGCTTTACCAAAATTCTAGGATGTTACACTTATCATCAATGTTTATCTTGTGGTTATATTCCATAATCTAAGTTTTCTAAATCTAGTTTCCATGTTTTATACTAAACTTCCTTTGATACCAACTGTAAAGACCCTAAACTTAGTATCTCGGAGCTGGTGCCTTACCTTATTATATTGGTATGATTACAAGGACATCACATCCCAAAGGACTGAATAGTTTAGTAGTTTTGGAAAACCAAATACAAATATAATATTTACATTAAAACTTGAAGTAAAATACAATATTAAAATTCCATTGGAAACATCCATAACTCTTAGATTATCCCCACAATTCATTCATAATAATATTCATATTTATATCTTGGGAAAAAATAAAACATAATAAAGGAGTGAGATCAGATACTCAGTAAAGGGTTTTAATACAAAAAAATTTATCATAAATATAAACATTAGTCATTTTTAATAACTAAAAACACATTCCTTTTAAAAAAATAAACTTGAGCATAATATGTCAGGAATGAAAGCTGAGTAAATTAAGCCATATAACTAATTATAAGAGAATTAACCTTAATCTAGGATATTCTACTAGTCAAATATCAAATGGTTTATTAATTACTAATATCATAACAAGGTAATGTATAATGTCAGACATCTAAAACATATCTTCAAAGCCTCATCCAAGACATCTGAAAATTCTAGGGTAAGTCCTTATCCAAAACCCAATTATATTTTGTTTCATGAGACCTACTGATGAATATAGGGGCTATAAAGGGCCCCACACATTACTTAATAAGTTCAATTTATCCCTCATATAAATGTTTATAAACATAACCAACATATACATATGAAATGTAAATAACTTTCCCTAACATGTAAACATAATCTCTAACCATTCTGAGCAGCAAGGTGAATGGTATCAAGATAGTACATCCACAGTTAAACTAATCATAAACCATTAAATAAAATATGGTGGATGATAAATAAAAGATAAACCTAAATAAATAATAAAATTAAACAAATGTGTTGAAATAGTTTAAAATACTTTGATAAAATCATCAAGGAATTCTTGAGAGAAATGCCCCCTTTACTTTGTAAAGAAGAGTTCTTTTGTAAAAATCATTTTTATTTTTCACGATTATTTGTATAAAACCAGAAATGAAAAAATATAGTTTTTCATGAAAAAATTCGTGATTTTATAAATATAATGGTGTTTTAAAACATATTATGTATGAAACTTGAAAATGGGTAAGAAATCAAGATGTTCCCTTTAATCAGGCTTGCATATCGGGATGAATGAGAAGGGAACCTTGCAAAAAAATTATTATCCCATAAAATATTGATGAACTGATCTAGATATATGATTTTGAAACACATATATATATATATATATATATATATAATTTATAAGAAAAATATAATAATAATGGATAATTACATTAGTGTATATAGGAAGAAAACATATCCCGAATGAAAATGGAAGTTCGGGAAGAAAACCCTTACCAAATGCCCGAATATGTTCTGCACTTGACCTTAATACCCTGGATAATCATATTAAATTAATTAATTAATTAATTAATTAAAAACATTTTATACATTTCTTATATCCATTATTGTTTTATTAAGTTCATTTATGGACTTATTTATGAGTTATAGTGTTTAATTTCATCATTCCAGAGTATTTGTTTTCTTGGTTTTCAAGATCGGTTCGCTTGTTTATAAGTAATGGAGTTCACATAAAATGGGTAAAATTATCTAAAATTGTAATTATATTTTATTAATGAACAAAAATAAGTGTAAATGGATATATATATCATTAGGTTATATAGTATGAGGATGAATCATTATACAAGACATTAGTGATAGTAATTTAGATTATTACGACGATTTTTAATCATAACAAACTCATTTTATTTTATCATTTAGTATTATGTAAATATGTTTAATCTAGAACATAAAAAGTGTTATAATATAAATTTTACAATATGTTTCAACCATTAAAATGGTTTCACGAACAACCTTGAATATGGTGAAAGAAAAAGAAAACTTGTCCTCCCTGAAGGCGATGAAACAACACCTAACAAACAACATTTTTATTTTTAGAATAAAAGGGAGAGGAAAATGGGATTAATGATGAATTATCACATTAGCATAATAAAATTATAGTATATTTAAGGTAATATAGTAATCATTATATTTGGATTAGGGGAGGTGAGGAGAGAATAATATAAGAAAAGAACTTGAAATGAAATTAAAAGAAAAAGGAAGATGATTTTTACCTCTTGAATACTCCTCCATGAGAACCTCCTTAATGGGATTGGTTTTGGTATTTTGTTAAGAAAAATATATCCTGGATGTGGGAGAGGGGTTTGGGAAGAGGATTGGGTATAAATTTGAAAAGTATCAAAGCTTGTAAGGTGTGAGGAGAAGAGGTGGTGAGGGGTGATACTTATAGTGGAGGAGAGATGTGTTTTTAGAATATTTTATTCATTTGTTTATTATTTTTGCTCAAGACTATGAATATTTTGATAATTATCATAAAATATATTAAAAAAATGAAGTATATTTCGATATTATGGGCTTACATCACCTATACATCACCTATGACTCAATACATCATGTATTTAGCATTTATTGAAAATTATCGTATTTTACTATTCACAAAAAATTCAAGTATTTTAGAAAAAATCCCAAAAAATTACCCTAACCATTTTTTGATGTGTAGAATTAAAAAATGAACTCCATTTTATAAAAATAATTTTCTAAATATGTGAAATTTAATTTTTAATTAAAATAATCATTTACTTGAAAAATACGATTTTTAAAATTATAAATGATTTTATAACACTCCGAAAAATTAAAAAAGGTCTCATAAAGTTTCCTAAAATAATAAGACAAAAAAATATTGATTTATGAATTCATTTTATGAAAATTAATTTTCTTTTAAATAATTTTATTAATTATAAAATTTTAATTAAATATTTATGACTCACAAAAATACCAACACTTAATTAATAATTTTTTAAATATTCATTTACTTATACTATGATATAATTATATCATAATTTCATTTATGAGATGCCTAAATATTATTTATACATTCATGGGTGAGGTTACTATTCATTTGACTGATTTAGTATTCATAAGGGTCATATTACAATTCATAAGGGCAACATTACTATTCTAAAGGGACAAGTTACTATTCATAAAAAAATTAAGTTTATCCTATAAGACTCTATTTATCTTACTGATCGCAACTGTGTATATCAATTTTTTGAAATTCAATTCACAGAAGTGATAAAATTATGTTTAATGCTGATCCTGTAGGTGTGGTGATAAGACAGTTAAAAAGACTATTCAAAAGTTCAATATGTATTTATATCTAATTTCAATATAAAAACAATTCTAATGATATGTATAATTAATCTATTGTGATTTTAAAAATTAATTTAAAGTGAAATAATTATTTAAATGAAAATCATTTTTTTTAACGATAATATAGTATTTTTCACTAATCATCAAAAAATGAAAATTCTCAGAAAAATACTAAAAATTCACCCTATGTTAATTTTGACATTCTGAATAAAAAAATTATGTTTATTTTACCAAATTCAATTTCTAAGAGTGTCTAAAATTAATTTTATTATTGTTCACATAAGGACATAAAAAGAAGTTCCTTTAAGAAAATAATATTTCTAAACATATAAATATTTTACCAAAAAATTATACATTCCATTATAAATATTTATTATTTATGTGAAACAATTATAAATAACATTTAATAGTAGTTATTACTATTAATATTACTATGTTTAATATCTAGGTTATAACTATCTTGTTTAAATAATTATAATAACAAATTTCTATTTCACAGAGACTTAGTGTTGCCTGCATTACATTATATATTAAATTTATTTGTAAATCCTTGGGGTATTACAAAAGGAAATAATAATGAATAATTTTTAGCATATGAAGATTATAAAGAAATAGAAGAAGAGAATGAGAGAATAATGTATCTTATTTAAAAATACTTTAAAATAAGAAGAGTTAAATACAAATGTAAGATTGTTATAAATAACTTTAATTTTCCTGGAATGTGAAATTTTTTAGTTGATTGTATAATGAATAAAAATTTAGCAATCAAGTATGATGACCTAGAAGAAGGTGTTCCCAAAAAAAGGGAAAACCCCAGAAAGGATGATAGTGGAAAGAATTGGTTCTCAAGATGGATGAGGAGGAATCTAATTAGAAAAGAAGAAGATGATAAAGCTCCAACACAAAGTAGTGAGTCAGAAGATAAAGGATCCACTAAAAAATAAAAAACACTTATGGATCATATTAAATAACATAAATTTACTTCAAGTAGTGATAATGAGGATGAAGAGATCTACACTTAACATATTTTAAAATATGAACTTAATGCATGTCTTGAATAAAAATACAAACTCAAGAAAAGGGACAAACTATTTGATAATGGTATAGAAGGTGAAGATAAATTACTCAATAATAATTATTAATACATTAAATAAATTAAGAATCTCATGTTGACAATTATAGAGTAAAATAAAATATTGAATGATCTTGATGTAAAATTTACAGAAAAATAAGAAAAGTTGAGTAAGACAATACATGTGTCTTAAAGCTAAAAATAATTTAAAATAATGAAAGAATGTTATAATAATGTTTTGGATATTTAGGTTGAATCATCTTAAGATTCTTTGAACACCATCCCAGAGAAGAAGGTATAAGCAATTCCTGATTATTTTAAAGTTACCAAATCAATTTCATCTAACAACGAAGGCCCTGAAAAAATAGGTTCGTATGAGCTAATAAATGGCCTAAAAACTTTAATCTTATATCAAGGTGATTTGGAGGTCAGTTAATCAGAGATAGATCCCTAAGATATGGTAAAATAAATTTTGGAATTCACATAAACAACAAGTCAATTTTCACAGATAAACTTATCATTCTTATGAAAGATTAAGTTTTAATATAAATTGTTGGTGTTGTGTAGTATTTGGGAATAAATATTATGTTTTCTAGTATAAAATTACATTTCCATAGATTTATATTAAGAAATAATTGAGTGGGATCTATCCATTGAAAATGAGAAACAATTCTAAGAAGAATAAATATATGAAAAAATCTATTATGATTTCCCACTCAAAATATATTTTATTACTTAGATTAATTTATAAAAGATGTGACCAACAAGGTAATTGCTATGAATAATGTATGAAAACACTCCCAGGAAAACTATTTAGACTAATAGGCATAATAAGGTTCATAAAAAAGATAAAAATGAGAAGCCCCTTCTTATTGAGGTGGATCTTAAAGCAAACAATATAAGTAATACATGGATACTTGATAGTGTTTATGAATATAATATGATAAAAGAAAAAAAAATATTTAATAAAATTAAAGCACAATATGAATCTATATTCACTATTGGGAATTTTAACTCTTTAATGATCAGTGGTGTTGGGATAACTGAGATTGAAGCTCAAAAACTGAAGTCCGAATATGAAGTCTGAATATGTTATGTTTGTCGATGGACTTAGATATAATTTGTTGAGTATCATTTAGCTTTATGATAAAGGGAATAAAATAATTTTAAAGGTAATTAATTCATAATAATGAGCCTAAAGGATATAAGAGTTATCATAAATAGAGAAATAACTAGTTATGACTTATTTCAGATTAGGAATTCAGAAGATTCTTATTACATGAGCTCAAAAAATGAGAATAAACTATGGAATGTATGGCTTAGATATCTTAGTAAAAATAGTTTGAATAATAATACAAGATGATATGTAGATAAATAATTACATCAATGGAAGAGAGAATGATAAGATGTTTTTGAAACATGTTAAAAGGGAAAAATTATATAAACAAGGCATGATAAAGTTGAAATTTATCCCACTTGACACCTTGAATTGATTCACTCATATTTATTTGGAAAAAAGGGACACCAATTCTCAAGTTAATAATATTATCCCATCACAATAATTTATTATTTTAAAATAATAAATAATATGATTTTTATAAAGAACAAATTAGGAGTTGTAATGATTTTCTATTTTTTTAGAAACAATGTTGATAAAGAGTTGTGAGTTTATATCAAGAAGTTGAGAACTGATAATGAAATGTATTTCACTAGAAACTAATTTGAATCCTATATTTCTAATAATTAGTTAAATAATTAATATATTACTCTATATAAACCACAAAAAATGGAGTTTTAGAGAGGAAGAATAAAAGCATGGTTAAGATGGGAAGAACCATACTTACAAAATAAAATATATCAATTTTTTAAAGAGAAGCTGTGAGTACTACTATGCACATTAAAAATAGGTTCTTGTTGAGTGATAAATCCAATATTACATATTATGAAATGTGGTATAATAAAAATTATAATGTGAAATATTTTAGAGTTTTTGGTATTCCTTTTTTTATGAATACAAAAATTCAGATATGGTAAAACACAACGAGAAATACGAGGAAGGAAAATTCATTGGATATTTATCTAATATCAAAGGATATAAGTGTTGGAAAAAAGGATATAAAAATTGGTGGATTATTATTATGTGAATATTTTTGAATATAAACCCAATTTTTGTGTGGAAAATAAAGTAGATTTTTGAAAATATAGAAATGGACAACATGAAGATTTCTAGAAAAGTGAGGGAATAAGAAACTAAAAATGAACCATATCATGATGATGTTGATTCAGATCAGGCCATTAATGATTATGGTGATACTAAAGAAGATAAAATAAAGCCTTAAAGTCTAAAGAATCATGTGGAACTAGAAAATATAATTTTAAATCAAAATTCACTAGTTCAAACTAAATAATTAGTTGTAGTGGTTATTGAGTGTAGAGAATGGATTGATGAAATGATTGAGTTATGGGATTAGATTTAAAGGAACTCCACTTGGTATATTTTTTGAAGACTAAAAGGGAATAATTTCATTAGAACCAAATGGGTTTTTATAAATAATCTCAATAATAAAGGTAGAGTTTTAAGAAACAAAACTAGACTATTGTGCAAAGGATACTTTCAAGTTGAAGGAGTTGATTTGAAAGATAATTTTTTTTCTTATTAAAATCCCAAAATACATAAGTATACTCTTCATTTTTATATCTCACACACATTAAAAAATATACTAAATTTATTTTAAGTATGCTTTCTTAAATAATGATATTGAATAAGAAGTATGAATTGAACAACATGAAGGTTTTATTATTTACAATGATTGAAATATGGTGTATGAGCTAATGAAATATTTATATGGGATATAACATGCCTCTATATCACAGTATTAAAATATGGATATCTACCCGAGAGACATGAAATTTATTAAAGGGAAATATGACAACAAATTTTATGTAAAGGATGTCATGAACTAGCCCAGACACCCTAGTACCCTGATACGTGAGATGGCTCTAACATGAATCGAATGGAATTCTCGATCCCCATAGGTTGGCGATTAGAACCTGGAATCATACATGATAAACAAAGAATGAATTTTCCACAAAACAATGAAATATAAAAGAGTAAAATCTAGTATGATCAACATTCCAAAGGGAGAAATTACTAGAAACCAAATAGGTATAACAAAACCCTAAGAAGTACACCATAAAAGTAATCAATATCTGATAATGAAAAACTAAAAAATCCCTTGTAATAAGTGGATCACATCTCCACCAATCACCTCCATAACTCCAATCCTAAAGGATCAAGAACATCCACCACCTCTAAGTGGTGCTTTCCCTTTTCTCATACATGAAATAAGAAAATCTAAAAATTCACAAAGGAAAAGGTTGGTTATGAGTTATAAACCCCAGTATAATCTCACCAAGTGTTCCATAATAGACGTCATAATAATAAACCAAATCACAATTTCAATTTAAATATAATAGGGAATTTCTTAACATATCATTTCTATATTTAAAACAAAAAATTATTTCTTTTCAATAGATAGAAAATATTTCAAACATGTATTAAATAAATATTTTATATAAAATCACTTATATAAATTATTTTAAATGAGTAAAATAGTTCTATAATCAACAGAACATATATAAAAATCATAAAAAACAAGCACCATGGGAATATTCCCCAGAATACTTTAGTTTCTAGCTATATGATCCCTACACTTATCAAATCAGTGATAATGGAAAAACATGTGTGCACATGTACCTCATGATCAGGATGAATAGGACTCATCAATATCCTATCGGGGATAATAATGCTGAATGAGGTTTTCTCTAGAGTCTTCATCATCAATCCATTATTAGGGATCAATATCCTAGAATTATTGTCCCAAATAACCCACTAACTACCCAATAACTCATGTTATCAATCAATCAATAAATATTGGAAAATCATCGCAATTTAAATCAATCATAATTTACAATTCAATTTCCCAGTTTTTAGTTTTAATATTCCAATTCAATTTCAAATACCAAACATGGGTGTTTCATCATTTTATGCCTTTTAAATCCAAAATTGAACATGGGTTTTCATCATTTCAATTTAAACCATTTTTCTCAAAATATTTTTCAAATAATTTCATCAATTCTGTCCTTTTCAAAATTCACCCCATAATTCTAATTCCATTGGATTGGGGATTTTTCTCAAAATCCATCCCATTTATAATTTCAAATCATATCAATTGGGGGTTTATAAATAAATTTAAAGCTATTTCAAACAATTCAATACATTAAAGGTTTCAATTAAATAGAAAACATCAAATGGAACCACCCACCTTTAATCAAAGAAATCAAATATCTAGAAATAAACACCCAGAACGAGACTCACCAATGAAGAATGAAGGCACGAAATATCTAGGAATACAACCTAGAATCAATATCTAATAAAATAGAGTTTAGATCCATCAATAAAAGGATGACATAACCCTCTTTAAATAGGAGGGAAAGTGATATTGGAATAAATTTTATGTGAGGAGATCTACTTACCCGGGGGAGATCGATTGAGATCAACGCCACTTTGATACACCAAGGAAAGGATTTGGAGGGGCCAAAATCACCTCTTGGGATCCTCTAAGTAATAAAAAAACATGTTAAGTTTGAATGGGGTTTCTCTACACTTAAACTAGGGGGGTTTAGTAATTTAAAATTAATTTTCTAAACTTTTTAATCCCGCACACATGGTTAGCTGGAGGGGGGGGGGGGGGGGCGCACAATTATGAGAAACCATGCACCAGCCATGCACCCCTACTATTTGGGGAACACAGTTTCCCCTAGGTGTGTGCATGGTTTGGGAAAACATGTTCCAACTATGTATTCCCCACTATCCAGGGGGTGCACGGTCTGAGAAAAATGTGCATCAACGATACACTGCCCAATAAGCATCCAAAAATTTATAAAATCTCCTTCAATATACCCAAAACAAGACCTATCTTAATAGGTATAAAAACAAAGATCAAGGAATACATAATAGAAAGTAATAGGATGTCACAACCTCACCACCATAAAAACTTTCTATCTTTCAAAATCCTGTTAAGAATTTTTCATATCAAAGAGATGAGTCCATTGATCTCACACTAGTGCCTCAAGTTCCCAAGTCTCATGAGAATAAAAACCATGATTCCATAGTACATGGACTAAATGTATCATTATCCCACAAATTACCTTTGTATTAGAATAAAAAATCCTAACTAGGTACTCACTCACAAAAAAATAATGTGCTCCTCCAAGATTAGGATATGATATGGGTTAGAAACATACTTCCAAAGCTATGATACATGGAACACATTATTTATCGACATCAAATATGGTGGAAGTGATAAATGATAAGCCACTTCCCCGACTTGTTTGATAGCCTAAAAAGGTCACACAAACCTTGGTGCAAGATTTCCTTATTTCCTAAGTCATCAGTGACCCAACCGAGGTGAACTCTCAAGAACACATGATCACCAATAGAAAACTCCAACAGTCTATGATAATGATCAACATAGAATTTATACTGGCTCTAAGCCATCAACATTCTATTATGAATCAAATGAAGATTATTTATTGTCTCTTGGACCAAACCTGGTCCCACTAAGGAAGATTCATCAATCTATGACCAACACAACATATATTTACACATGCAACCATATAAGGGATCAAAGGGAACCATAAGAATTTCATATTGGTAACTGTTATTGTATGAAAAGTCAACCAGTCCCAAATAGATATCCCAAGATCCACCAAAATTAAGGATGTAAGCACGATGCATGTCTTAAAAAATCTATATAACCCATTCCGCATGGCCATCGGTCAGCAGATGATATATTGTGCTCAAGGTCAGATGAGATCTCATTGCCTCCTAGAGGACTCTCCAAGAATGACAAGTGAACCAGAGATCTATATCAGATAATATCACAAATGGAACACCATGTAACCTAAAAACCTCCTATACATAAAGGCTTCCTAAGTACTCAACTTTAAATATGTCATAGATGGGTATAAATTGATCCGATTTGGTCAAAAAATCAATAAAAACCCATATCACATTAATTTTATAAGGGGGTACATGACAACCCAACCAAAAATTCTATAGAGATATCATCCCACTTCCAAGTCGGCACTAAAAGTGGATGAAGAAAACCTGAAGGTATCTAGTGCTCGACCTTAACCTACTAATAGGTATAAAAATGAGAAACAAATTCAGCGGTTTTCTATCTCATACCTGGCCACCAAAATCATTTACACATGTCATAAAACATCTTTATGGTACTCGGGTACACTGGCCACTAGGAATTATGGAAATCCCTGACCAAAAATTTTCTCATTGGAAAAGGTAAAATGTAATAGATTTGGAAACATAGGATACCCTCAGAATAGAACAACCATTCGCCAATTGTCTTCCCACCATAAAGAGAGTCCCCAATGCCTTATAATTATTCATCAAGTTTCTATTCCCAAATAATCATCTTGAGAATAGAGTATTTAAACTAAACATTGGCCAAGACAACATTGGCCTCTTCTTCCAGGACTCCTAAATGAAACTATGCAAAAAGAGCCATAAAGTTCCACTCTTCCGATGAGTCTTTCACAACATGGGTTAGAATTTTTCTAATCAAAGAATCTTCAATGAAATTCCCATTTACCAGGGTATAGGAAATGTTGGAATCAAAAGGCTGTAGGTACTCCACACAATAACTCTAGCAGAGATTCAGATCATTTTGAGAGAAGATATAACTTAGGATCTTGTGGTTAGAATATATGGTAAACCTTTATTTGAAAAGGTAATTCCACTAATTATTATTCTCATGCATCACATTTTTGAGTTTGAGATCATGGTTTGGATATTTATTCTCATGTGGCCTAAGCTGCTGAGAGCTATAGGTTACTATGTGATCACCCTGCATAAGAACACAACCGAAACCTGAGTTTGACGTGTCACAAAATACCACCTAGCCCTACCTGACTTATGAAAGGGTCAAAAATAGTGTAGAAGTCAAAATAAGTTTCATCTCAAGAAAATAACAATGATATTTTTCACCCCAAATAAACTTTACTCCCTTATAAGTAGGAGTGGTCATTAGATAATCCAACCTAGACAAATCCTTTATGAACCAGAAATAATACCTCACTAAACCCAAGAACTTTGTATATTCAAAACATTAAAAAGTTATCCCATGTCATAATAGCCTTTACCTTCTCAGGATAAAATGAAATACCTTGTTCAAAGACCATGTGTCCCAATAACACTTTTTGAATCCAAAAGTCACATTTTTATAGCTTGTAATAAAGTCAGTGATTTCTCAGCATTTCAATAACTGCTCTAAAATAATGCACATGATCATCCTCAGACTGAGAGTAAACTAGTATGTCATCCATAAAGACTACCATGAACATATCAAGATACTCATGGAAAATTCTATTCATAAAATTCATAAAGACAAAGGAGCATTTATTAGTCCAAATGGCATGACAAGATACTCATAATGGACATGTATGATCTAAAAATCAGTCTAATGAATGTGAGATTGTTTTATTCTCAATTGGTGATAACCATGACGAATATCGATATTTGAGAACAACTTCACCACTTTCATCTAGTCAAATAGATCATCAATCCATGGAAAAACATACTTTTTCTTTACAATAATTCAGTTGAGATTTCGATAATCAACACATAGGTGAAGCGCACTATCATATTTATTTGGAAGGAGAACAAGCGCTGTTGAAGGTGACACACTCAGTTGTATAAAACCTTTCTTAATAAAATCATCCAACTGAGTCTTTAACTCTTTAAGTTTAGCTAGTGACATACAGTAAGAAGAAATAGATATCGGTTGAGTACCAGGAACTAAATCAATATAAAACTCCACCTCTATTACCGAAGGAAAACCAAATAAATAATAAGTAAACACATTAAGAAACTCGAAAAAAAATGGAGGGAGACCATCACTCAATGACTCCCACCCCATAAAAAAGAAAACACTGATATTAATTTCCCTAACTCTGGATAAGAAGGTCCAGATCTCCTCAAAATTGAGTTCCATTCTCCTTGAAAGATATGAAACACCCCATCGAGCATAGTAAAGGATACCCACTGAAGATAGTAGTCAATATAGACCTTATTAGAAATGATCCAACCCATACTAAAAATTACATCAAGAGGTTTTATGTCATGAACCAAAAACTTCTTGTTAATCTTGATCTCTAATAAAGAGAAGACACAAGCATGACAACGAAGACCCTACTCTCTCTTCATTCTAAAGGGGCATTGTAATATCCATCAAATAAGATAAAAAATGTATCGGAAGGGTTAGAAAATAAATAACATGGGTTGATATAAATGATTGAGAAGCACTAGTATCAAATAAAGTAGTCACTAAGGATGATTATATAGTGATGGTACCTCTCATAGTCATTGGGCCTATGTAAACTTCCTTTAGATACTCTTCTATTGTGTGAAGAAGCTTCGTTCGAGATTCTTGTGGATAGATTCCCTTTCTTCATGAAACATATAATTGAACCATAGTAATATTTGGTTTTGATGATCCCATACCATCATGTGGGGTAGAAAAGATATAATAGAATCCCTGAAAGTGACTTGAGCATCCATTGGAACTACAGAACTTGGGAGCCTCAGTGAAAACCCATTTATAATTCCCAACCTTACCATACTAAAATAAAGTCAAAGGGAATATAGGAGGCACTTTAGGAGATTTGGAAGAACCCTACTATCAATATCCACTGTGAGACTCATCACACTTCCTATTTCCTTTAAAGGGACTCACAAAACTTCCATCAAGAGAAAAGACAACTCTTGTCAACCCTGACTTACCAACTAGATCAAGCTCATCCATCAATGCTCTATCCCGTACATCAAAAAAAGAAGTTATATTTATCATGAAATATAGGATCAAATATCATCTCAAATTACCATCTCAAATATTCATGCCTTTAGCTTCTCATTAGTCACAATCTCAAGAGTAAACTACACTAGCTCAATAAAGAAATTTTCATACTAATTCACAGTCTTGTCACTTTTTTGAAGATTAAGAAACTCCATAAACTTTTCTAGAACCATGGACTCAGGATAGAACTGGTTAGTAAAAATAACTTTAATTCCTTCCACTCCAATCCTTCATGATTATTCACCATCACCATTGAATCCCACCACCTTTTACAAGTCCCCTCAAGCTTTAAGGTAGAACACTTCACTTAAATTGAATTATGTGTTTACAAGAACTCAAAAATCCACTCAATACCTTTCAACCAATCCTCATCCTCTTGAGGATCATTAGAGATTTGGAAAGTAGGTGGTTTCTAGTGAATAAAATTTTACACATGATATCTAGAGTCATCCCTTGGATGTTCCATGAATAGAGCCTAAATGGGAACATGCGTTTCTTCCTATTTTAGAATATGGATGGAATGAAACACTATATCAATGTGATTCTAGTTAATTGGAGGGTTTACTTGCCATGGTTCATTGGTAGATCCCTCTTCAGATTGGTTCAAAAATCTTCTCAAAGGCATGATGCTACACACCTTCAATAGACAACAAGAAAATTTTAACAAGGAAACTCAGATCAACAACTCAAATAAGATTCAAATGTATGGAATTTTTAGAACACTCTAAAAAAATAGGGAAAAGACTAGAAACAAATCAAAATACTCATTAAAGATACTTTTACCCACT
This sequence comes from Viscum album, assembly GCA_963277665.1. Taxonomy (NCBI): domain Eukaryota; kingdom Viridiplantae; phylum Streptophyta; class Magnoliopsida; order Santalales; family Viscaceae; genus Viscum; species Viscum album. The sequence goes on from OY728138.1 coordinate 902,683,776, forward strand.
ATCCATGGTGACTTAAGGATTTTTATGAAAAGATATGGTTAGTCATTTTCTCATAAATACCTCTGAAGTCCCATAAATCCTACCTCCTTTCTACCAGGACAACCTATACCACATACCGACTTCAAGGAAAGATTCTTAACCTACACCTTTAATACCAATTTTTCAAGTAACATCCCAGAAACCCTAGTACCCTAATAACCAAGTCAGATCTGACATGGATTGAAGGGAATTTCCGATCCTCATGGTGTTGGCGAATAACACTTGGCATTATACATGATAAAAGTGGGAATGAATTTTCCACAAAAATTTTGGATGATAAAAGAGTCAAATTTATTATGCTCAACACTTAAAAGGAAAAAAGTACTAGAAAAAAATAGGTATAATAAAACCCAAAGTAGTACACCATCAAAGTACTCAACATCTAAAAAGACAAAACTAGAATATCCCATGTAACAAGTTGATCACATCCCCACCAGCCATCTCCATCACTCCAATCCCAATGGGTCAAGAACACCCACCACCTCCAAGTGGTGCATTCCCTTTGCTTGGACCCGACATAATAAAATATACAAACACCCAAAGGCAAAGGTAGGGTGTTAGCTATAAAGCCCAGTAGGGTCTCACCAAGTGTTCCATAATATATTTCATAACAATAAATCAAATCATGCTTTCAATTTAAATAGAACAGGGCATGGCTTGAAATATAATTTTCATATTTAAAACAAAACATGATTTCTTTTCAATATATGAAAATCATTTAAAACATGGATTAAATAAACATTTTATATAAAATCATTTATATAAATCATTTGGCATGAGTAAAATAGTTCTATAATCAATAAAACATATATCAAAATCATACACAATAAGAACCATGGTCATATATCCTAAATTATGTTATTTTATAGTTGTAGGATCCTCACACTTCTAAAATCAATGACAATAGAAAAAAATGTGTGAACACATCCCTTAGGCTCAGGCTAAATAAGAATAATCAATATCCCACCAGGGATAATCATGTTGAACAAAGTGTTTGTTAGAGTTGTTATCTCCAATCCATTGTTAGGTGATCAAGATCCTAGCATGCTTGTCCCAAATAACCCACTAACTACCCAGATTCACATGTGCTCAATAAATAAATAAATACAAGAAAATCATATCATTTCAAATGAATCATCATTTACAATTCAATTTCCCAATTTTTAGTTTCAATATGCCTATTTACTTTCAAAACCAAAACATGGGGTTTTCATAATTTCACTCCTTTTCATTCCAAAAATGATCATTGGTTTTCATCATTTCAATTTAATCCATTTTTTTCAAAACAATTCTCAAATCATTTCATCAATTCTATCCTTTTCAAAATTCACCCTAAAATTCCAATTCTATTGGAATTGGGTTTTTTTCCTCAAAATCCATTCCATTTCAAATTCTAATTTCAAATCATTTCAAATTGGGGTTTTATAAATCAATAAAAAACTATTTAAAAAAAATTCACCACTACAAAACTGGCCTTTAACAACGCTTTTGTTTGTCACTGCTAGAAGAAAATGCTGATAAATGGAATATTTATCAGTTCTAAAGAAAGTGTTGATAAATTTAACCATTTATCAATGCTTTTATTTTAGCACTGATAAATAAAACCTTTCTCATCACTTTAATTTTAGTGCTGATAAATGGTATCCTTTATAAGCACTTTATGTCTAATATTGATAAAGGGTATCCTTTATCAGCGCTTTGTTTTTAGTGCTGATAAAGGGTACACTTTATCAACACTTTATATTTAACGCTGATTAATATTTCTTTCATCAACGCATTTTTAGCACTGATAAAATGAAATAATTAAATAAATAATAAATAAAAAATGTATTTATTAAAATAATATTACAAATGTTCTTAATTAAATAATTATTGATAAAAATGAATTTATTGATTATACATTATTAAATATTAAATATTTTATTAATTAGATAATTATGATAATTAATGTTATTAAATTTTATATATTAAATATATAGATATATATTAATGTATATAAATTTGACTATATATTAAAAAATATTTATGCACTTTACATTAAATTGTCATATATTTATTGAATAATAGTATATAATTAAAAATAAATATGAATAAAAATTATTGACTAATTTCATAATACTCGACATATAATTGAATGTCATTTTATTTTTCAATTTAATATAGATCAAATGCGTGTTATATGGATTTCACATATATGTATAATTAACTCATTTTTATATACAATATGCACACACACAAAACTTATCCATTTTTTCAGTATTGTTAAAGTGTACCTATATTCTTAATTTGTTCAATTTCACTCATTTTGTACACATATGTATGCACTCAAAATTAGGTATTCATTAATAATGTTAAAAATATATTTGTAAAAAAATATTTATAAATAAATATATTTATAAATGTACATTAACTATATTTATACAATTATATATTTATAATTATAAATAAGTAAATATTTTTTAAAAGTATTTATATAATTATAAATAAATAATTATATATATTTAAATAATTATTAAATTTATAATAAATTTACTTAAATAATGAATATATTTACTATATATATATATTTATTAAATATATATATGTATAATTATATAAATATATATAATTATATAAATAATATTTTTTAAAAATATTTCTATAATTATAAGTAAATAATTATAAAATTATAATAAATATATTTAAAAAGGAATATATTTACTATATTTATATTTAAATATATTTATTAAGTATTTATAAATATTTACAATTTTTTATTTATAATTATCATTATAAATGCTTTAACAACGCTTCAGTAATAAGCACTAATAAAAGAATCTTTATCAATGCTTTTTTCATGCTGATAAATATGAGGATTTATCAGCGCTATAAGTTTAGTGCTGATAAAGATTGGTTTTATCAGCACTTATTGATAAGCGCTGATAAAAGTGTCCCAATCTATTTTAAAAACCCTAACCATTTGTGAACCCATCGTGATATAGAAGCTTTCTGTAGAAGCCACCCACTGCCGGTGCTCCTCCTCAGTGAATCGAAGGTCAAATCACACCACTCACTGCCTCCAAACATCTCATCCAATATCCGAAGAGGGTCTCAGATTTTCTTCAACTGAGTGAGGTAGGCCTTTCGATTTTCTTTGTTTATTTTTGGTTTCATTTTTGATTTCTTCTTCTATGATTTTGTTATGATCCTTTGTTTATTATTTGTTTGTGATCCATTATTTAGGGAATGATTTTTGGTCTATTGTTTGTATTGACTACCGATGTATGATTCATTGTTTATATCTGACATTAAACCTTAGATTAATTCATTGTTGTTTTACTTCCATGTTTTAAATCTTTATACTAAATAATTTTTTCATATATGTATATAAATGTTTAGAAATTTTCATGTATATTCTTGTTTATTGACTACTAATTTGAGGCACATTGGTGGTTACCTAATGATTATATATATGCTAACACCTTTCATGGACACCTCAGTGGATGTGTATCTTCAGATGCAATTTTTTAGGAACCAAGTTAGTGGAGTGATGTATGTTCTTCTATTGGTTATATGTTTCATAGGATATAGTTCCTCTTAGAATTCACTATGGTCCTTAGTTTTATTATGGAGCAAATTCAAAGGGGCCATCTCCAGTTAAGCATATGAGGTTTTATCACATTGAGCCTTCACTTTTTGAATCATTATGGTTCCTTTAGTTCACATTATGTTTTAATATCATGTTTTTATCTATTTGATATTTCTTATAGACTATAATTGAGTGAGTTTTTATACTTTAATGACATATATCTGTGTATATATAGTAATTGTAACATTTATTTCCATATTTTTTTGTCTAACAGGTATGCCTATATCAGGTAATGATGATTTTGGGCATGCATGTCCATTGACCCCAAGGGTCATGCTAGAATTTTGTTCAACCTCTGGTACTAATTATTTCTATTTGGAGGGGGGGACCACCTCCCATTTATATTTTTTTACACCCAAAGTTTAAACCATCCTTTAGTTCCTTTAAGGTGTGTTAGAGGTTATAAGATGATCTGACCTGATATTGTTTGGGTAATTCAGGCAAGGTTTATACACTATCCATCTTTCAGTTTAAACCTATAAAGTTTAGTGATAATATAATTTATTATCTGCCTTTATCCCCCTCTATTTTTTAAAATTCCAACAGCCCTTATTATTGGATTTGGAATATCTAGGCGCTCAGATTTTCTAGTATAAATGATCCATATTTCCCTTATTAGAATTGTCTATAACTTTCACTTTTGATAATGAATATATTATGTGTATTAATTTATATATTGAATAAAATTAATATTTTATAAACCCAATAGGATGGATATTAATAAAAAATGGATGCATGCTAATCGTTTTACAAACAGATATGAAGATGGAGTTAAAGAGTTCATCAAGTTTGCAATAGATCATGCAAATGACCCTTATAAAAGCCTCTGTTCGTGTTTACATTATTTTTATTCAAGAAAAATTAGTCCGGCAGAGTTGGAAGACCATTTGTTTTGTCATGGAATAGATCAAAGCTATAAATGTTGGAATAAACATGGGAAAAAATTGAATGTGGACATCGATTGGGATGATATTACAGTTTATAAATCATTTGATACGAATACCTTTGTAAAAGATGATGGAGATCATATAGAAGAAAAGAAAATGGAAATTCAAGATGACCTTCATGATTTTCCAAAGTTGTTTGAGGAGTTAAATAGCTATTCCAAACCATTGTATATCAGTTGTACTAAATACACAACATTTTCGGTTGTACTGAAGTTGTATAATTTGAAAGTTGGAAATTGATGGAGTGACACCAGCTTTAGAGAACTGCTTGGTCTTCTAAAAGATATGCTACTAGAAGAAAATGAACTACCATCCTTAACATATTATGCTAAATTAATGTTACGTTCAATGGGCATGATCTCTAAAAAATAAATTATTTTCCAAATGATTGCATATTGTTTTTCAAGGACCATGAATCACTCATCAAATTCCCCAAGTGTGGGGTAAATCAATACAAGAAAAATGAATCAAGTACTTTGAAATATGTATGATAATTTCCTATCATTCCATAGTTTAGAAGACTATATCGATGTTATGAAACCACAAGACAATAAACATGGAATTATGATACAATAATTAATGATAGGAACCTATTTCATCCAACAGATTATCATCAGTGGAAGAAAATTGATTACGAGTTTCCTGAATTTGGATATGAGCTGAGAAACTTTTATCTTGTGTTCTCTATAGATGGAATAAATCCTTTTCGTGTATAGAGTAGTACTCATAGTACATGGCCTAGAATATTGGTAAATTATAACTTGCTACCATGGTTATGTATAAAGAACAAATACATTATGTTGACTCTACTTATATCTAGACCAAAGAAACTTGGTAATGATATTGATGTCTATTTGGATCCATTGATCAAAGATCTGAAATTGATGTGGGATACAAGTGTTACAATGTGTGATATTCATAGAAGTTAATAATTCACATTGAGGGCCATGTTGTATGGAATGATAAATGACTTCCCCGCTTATGGAAATTTATCAAACTATAGAATTAAAGGCATGTTGGGGTGTCCCATTTGTGAAAAACACACATATTCAGTTTGGTTGAAACATTCCCCTAAGAATGTGTTTTTAGTAAATCAATTTTGTTTACCTCAATGACATAAATACCGATCCTGGATGACAACATTTGATGGGAATATCAAAAAAGGTACAACACCGTCTCCAGCAACGAGCGTTAAACTCTACAAAAAAGAAAAAAATATTGACACTATTTTCAATAAACCATTTTTGAAAAACCTTAAAAAATAAGTTTGGAAGAAGACATCAATTTTCTTTGAATTACTGTATTAGAATTGTTTGTATGTTAGAAATTTTCTTGATGTTATGCATATAGAAAAATATATATTTTATAGTGTTATTGTAATGTTACTAAATGTTCATAAAAAACGAAATATAGCATGAAGGCTAGTTTTAACTTGATTGAAATGGGGATAGGGGAAGATTTGGAACTAGTGAAGGGTAAAAGGTGGACTTTTCTTCCTCCAGTATCTTACACTCTATCCAGACAAGAAAAATTTCAATTTTTTATTTTACTTAAGAGTATAAAAGTTCCATAGGGATATTCATAAAATATCAATAATGCCATGTTAATGACTAATTTAAAGTTAAAAGGACTAAAATCACATGACTATCATGTTTTAAAGTAAGATTTAATGCCCGTTTCTTTACATTGCATCTTGCCTCAAAATGTACGACATACATTAACTAGAAGATGCTTTTTTTTTCAAATTTATATGAAGTAAAGTGGTAGACCTGGTAAAGTTTCCCATCATGAATAAGGATATTTAAATCATATTATGATAATTATAAATGTTCTTCCCACTACCATTCTTAGATATAATGGTCCATCTGATGGTTCACTTGGTCAGAAAGATTCAACTATGTGGTCCTGTCCATTACAGATGGATGTACCCCATTGAAAAATATATGAATATTTTTAAAGGGTATGTTAAGAATCGAATTTGGCCATAAGGTTGTATTTCAGAACGATATATTGTTGAAGAAGCTATTTAATTCTATACTGATTACTTATCAAATGTTGAAAGCATCGGTCTCCCAAAGTCTCGTAATAACAAACGCCTGATGGGCGATGGGATTTTTGATAGAGAATTTGTTATAATTACCTTGACAGAGTGGGAGTAAGCACGTATTTACATATTACATAATAGTGAAGATGTTGATCCATACATTGAATCCCACAAATAAATTATTAGATATTTTAATCAATAACTGGATGAAATATGGATATCAAATACACAAAATCAACAGTTTATAGGATGGTTCAAAGATCAAATTTATAAGGAGTTATCTAAAAATATGAATTAAATTGAAAAATGACTTCAATGGCTAGCCATAGGACTGAATGAAAATGTTATATCTTATAATGGGTTTGTAATTAATGGTTATATGTTCTATACAAAATAACACAATGAATCTAGTATGATGAAAAATAGTGGTGTTATGCTTGTGGTTGAAGCGATTCACATATCTGGTTCTAGGGATACAAATATAATTTATGAAAATATGTCATATTTTGGCATTATCGAACAGATATATGAGTTGGATTATACAACATTTAATGTGCCACTTTTCCTTTGTAAATGGGTTGAAAATATCAATAGAGTGAAAGTTGTTCCAATGGTTTTTGTGAAGGTGAATTTCAGTGTAAAAGGAGAAAAATGATCCATTCATAATGACATCATAAGAAGTGAAAGTATTTTATATCTCTGATCCAACAAACAAGAATCAGTCGATTGTCTTGCTGGTGACTAAAACAAATATTGAGTCAGATGAAGATTCAATCTAGGATTACCCTTTCATTAGGACATCACAATCAGTTCATGTCAGTTCCACTTTCGACAATGTCTTGTATGTTATAGAGGACCAAAAAGAGTGGATTTTGATTCTCTAAAGAGGAACCAAATCCTTTAAACCTTTAAAAAATGAAAGATAGTTCAATGAGAAGGAAAAATTGTTTTTTAATATATTATTGTTTTTCCTCATAATATTATATATTCTCTACTGCATTAACATAATCTAAATTAATTGTTTGACTACTCATGTAGACAATGTATTCTTTACATGACGATGTTACCAATCCATCGAAAGAACAAACTATAATGAAGGAAACCCTTTGGATAGATGCAAAGGTAATGTTAATATATAATTTCTCTGTTTTTATGAAAAATTATATAATGGAAAGTTGATTTAATTTCATTAATCCTTGCAGAGTTCATTTATTTTAGAATATTTTTATCCACACATAATGCCTTTTCAGAAAGATAAATGACATTGTCTCTGCTCAATCACATAGGTTATCTTGATGTTTTCATAGTAAAATTATTGTCTATAAAATTAATGTATTGTTTCATATATTTTTTAATTTATTTATTTTTAGTATTACTCACATAATAATTGTTTTCTTATATAGATATATTCTTTTGTTCGAGTTGGGGGTGCTCCGTCCAACTTCCATGCCCCTTATCCCTTAAAACCTTTTCACCCCTACAGTGGTGCATTTATCACTTTATTTCAAGTTACCACCACTGCCTTTGTAGGAAGAGAAATGATGCGACCTCTACTCAATTACAAAGGAAATATTGATGTTTTCACAGTAAAATAATTATCCATATAATTAATGTATTTTTCCATATTTATGTTTAATTTATTTATTTTTAGTATTTCTTACATAATAGTTGTTTTCTAATACAGGTGGATTCTTTTGTTCAAGTTGGGGGTGCTCTATCCAACTTTCATGCTCTTTATCCCTTAAAATATTTTCACCCCTACAACGGTGCATTTATCACTTTCTTTCAAGTTATCTCCACTAACTTTGTAGGAAGAACAATGATGCTGCCTCTTCTCAATTATAGAGGTAATCTTGATGTTTTCACAGTAAAATCATTGTCTATAGAATTAATGTATTGTTTCATATGTATATTTAATTTATTTCTTTTTAGTATCACTCACATAATAATTGTTTTCTTATATAGGTGGATTATTTTGTTCGATTTGGGGGTGATCTATCCAACTTTCATGCTCCTTATCCCTTAAAAGCTTTTTGCACCTAGAGTGGTGCATTTATCACTTTATTTCAAGTTACCTCCACTACCTCTGTAGAAAGAGAAACGAAACTACCTATGCTCAATTATAGAGGTAATCTTGATGTTTTCATAGTAAAATCATTTTCCGTAGAATTAATGTATTATTTCATATTTATGTTTAATTTAATTCATTGTAGTATTACTCATAATAATTTTTTTCTTATACAGGTGGATTATTGTTTAGAGTTGAGGTGGTTTGTTTGAAACTACTCATACAATGTTGGTATTTCGATAAAAAAAGTCAATAGAAATCATGGTAACATTGACAGTTAGGATTATTTTTGAATGTAGGTAATAATTTTTATTTATGTAATTGTATAAACTAATGTTTGAAATATCTATAATATAGTGTGTTTTTTTAGGTGTTTGTGTTATAAATTTCATTTCATTTAAATTATGTATTGGTACTTGTTTTTGTTGATATCTTCTGTGTTTGTCATATGTTTCTAGTGCTGCAGTGTGTTGTTACAACACACTATAGTGGTGCTGTAGTGTTCTGTAACAACATATTACATCATGTGCCTTTATCATCTCTTTTAAAAGTACTGATAAATAGTACCTTTATTAGGGATTTTAAAAGTGTTGATAAAAAACACATTTATCGGTGATTCTAAAAATGATGATAAAAGTCCTTTATCCTCATCACTGATAAAATTCATGGGCTTTTAACGTTGGTCACTTTGTCAGCACTTTTCTAGCACTGATAAAGGCCATTTCGAGAACTATTAAAGGCCAGTTTTGTAGTAGTGATTCAAGAAATTCAAGTTTTCAATTACATGGAAAATCTAAAATGGAACCAACTAACATTAATCATGAAAATAAAAGATATAGAAGTCAACACCTGCAATAGGACTCACTAAAGAATAATGAAGGTGTGGAAGATCTAGGAATATAGCCTAGAATCAAGATCCAATAAAACAGAGTTTAGATCCATCAAGAACATGATGATATAACACTCTCTAAGGAGTAGATAAATAGATATCGCAAGAAATTATATGATAGGAGATCCACTTACCCAGAGGATATCAATTGAGATCAACGCCAATTTGATCCACTAAGAAAAGGATTTGGAGGGGCTAAAATTGCCTCTTGGGAACCTTTAAAGAAGATAAAATTATATTAAGTCCAAATGGGGTTGATAGGCACTTAAAACAAGGGGTTTGGAATTTAAAATTAATTTTTGGAACTTTTTAAACCCGTGTACATGGTTAGCTAGACGGGGGCACACAGTTAGGGAAAACCATGTGCCTGCCATGCGCCCCTACTATTTGGGGCACACTGTTTCCTATGGGTGGGTTCTTAGTTTGGGAAACCATGAACCAACCGTGAATTCTTCACTAACTAGGGGGTGCATAGTTTTCACTAGGGGGGCATGGTTTGGAAAAACCATGTGCCAACCATACACAACCCAATAAGCTTCCAAAAATTTCAAAAATCTCTAAGAATAACCCCAAAATAATACCCTACTCAAAGGGGATCAAAACATGGGTCAAGGAGTACCTAAAAGAAGGTAATGTGATGTTACAAAGTATATGAGCATAGGTAATCTAATTATCATTGTTTATAGGTGACAACGAGTGTGATTGTGAGGAATATTTTTGAGAAATAAAGAAGAAATTTTGAAAAGTCTTTGATTAGAGAAATGAGTTTCTTATTAGGATTAAAAGTTGTGAAAACAGAAGATTTCATCTTTTTGTCCCAAGAAACATATTCTAATTAATTATTAAATAATTTTGTCATAGAGGATTATAAAGTGGTATCCACACCCATTATAGTTGGGGTAAAGATGACCCGAGATGATTTTGGTCTGAGTATGAATCAAAAGGAATTAAAAAATTTGATTGAAAGTTTTCTGTATCATATTACATCTAGACCTGATATTGTTTATGTTATAACATTTTTTAATAGTTATCAAAGTAATTAAAAATAATCACAATTGATGTTTTATAAGATATTTCACAAATAAATTAATTGGACTATAAATTTTGGGTTTATTTACAGAAGAAACCCGATTGGTTACAATGATGTAGATTGGAATAGAGATTGTGATGACAGGAAATCAACCTTAGTTTATATACTTGTCATGTAAGAAATTTTTTTATGATATCATTGAAAGATACTAAAATAAGTGAATTTAAGCAATAAAGAGGTAGATAATGTGGATGCTACAAATTCATATAAAAAATGATCTAGATGAGAGATTAATTAGACGATTTAAAGTTGAGAATTGAGAAGCCATTGATAATTTCATGTGATAATAAAAGTGAAATTGATATTTCAATGAATCCAATGTAGCACTATAGATATAAACACATTTACATAAAATATATTTTAATCAAAGAGAAGGTTTAAATAGATATCTTAGGATGGAATTAATTCCTACAAGGGATTAACTTGTTTATATCTTCACCAAGGCAATGCCTAAGGATAGATTTTAAGGCTTGAGGATGAATATGCATGTTTAAAATTTCCCTATCACTTGTGGAATTTTGGCATGAACCACATTCCTTTGGATTCTATTGTCAAATGGGGAGAAAGGTACAAAACTCTTGGGCATTATTGTTTTTAATACAGAGCTATCATTATTGTTAAAATGGGGAGAAATGAGTGAATTAATTGAAAGGAAGAGTATTAAATCACTTGGACATAATTTTCTTTTAATTAAGGGATGAAAATGTCTAAAAACATTAATTTATATAGAAATGTGGAATCAGAACATTTATTTTTTGATAAAGGGTATGATTTGATGAAACATGGTGTGATTTTTTGTGGTTAAAAACATAACTGAATGGGGTGATTAAACAACCCTTTGAATTGTTAAGGGTGTTTCATATTATTTTTTACAGCCATATATGAGAATTATTAGAAATATTTAAGGTTGTTTTTTGGGTGTTGAGATTTTTTTTGAGTGTATTTGAGATAGTTGAATGTGTTTGATATTGGTTTGAGGTGGATGGAGTAGAGTTTTGGAGAAATTTTGAGTTTCAAATTATTGAAGAAAATTGAAAAAGTACTTGGTATGTAAGGGTGATCTTAAGTTTTCATTGAGTATGTAAGAGTCACTCTGAATTTTTACTCTATACATCGGATTTTATAGGGAGGTATCTGAGGTAAAGGAAATATGTAAGGATTGTCAAGAGGAAATATATAAGGGTTGTCACTTACTAGAATTTAACAAATGAAATACATAAGGGTTTTCAAAATTAAATGCATAAGGGTTTTATATATTTCAATCTGGAATTTGAAAAAGTACCCAAATCACACTTTGATATATAAGAGTTTCCAAAGAATATATAAAGGTAAAAATACAATATATAAGAGTCATCAACTTAAACATAAGGGTAACACTATATTTATGAATAATATATAATATTAATTAGAAAGTGATACTAAAGTGTGAATGGAGCATACATAAGAGTTACCCTCAAATTGACATGTAAGGGTTATCTATTTGAAATATAATGAGATTTTTATTAAACTAGTTCAGAAGTTAATAAATTTATATGATGCTTTTATAATCTTTAAGTCTTATATATCATGATGTCGGTGATTGAATCATACTTTTAGAAAATTATAAAGGATATTTAAATGAAGATTAACTTATAAGGTCACTACCCAATTATTATAGATTTTGAAATACAAAAATATAAAAATCATTAATTGAGGTCAAATATGGGGAAATTATTAAAAGTATTATATGTCTAGTTCTAATAAGGAAGTGTGATCAATTTTGTAGATTTTGTTTAGGATCATGGGATCTAGGCCTATGTGATTATTTGAGAATTAAAACAAGTTAAGGATCATGGGTGGAATTTACACCATGATTAGTTTATAATTAATTCTAATTGAGATAAGTTTCTAAAATTATTTTGAGATCCTTGATTTTAAATTTTTTTCATAATTTAGAATTAACGATTAATTCATAAGGGCTAATGAAAAAATTATATGAGTTGCATAGTATAATATATTGAAAATTCTATATGATAATTATTTATAATATAATATTGTGATTAAATTCAAGGATAGTGATATTATGTATCTCGCAGTATATTCTGGACATTAAGATATTGGTGAATAGGAATCTTGTATACTATTGAATATTTTTAAGTCCTAAAGAAGATATTTTGTTAATGTTAGATCATCTGATAATTTTCAAGTGATCTTCTTGGTTTTAGTTCAGGTTCTTGTTGTAAAATGGTGGGAGTTAGTAAAAAGAAATAATCAGGTGATTATAGAATAGTAAGGGGAAAGGGATTATCAAGACACCCTATAGAAATATCAATTTCATACATAAATATTACATCTTCTTAGATGAATATTCAATATATTTCACAAATATATTCCCAAGTATCGTAAAGTTTTAGTGGAGATGAGACACACAATATTCTTATTTCATGAATGATCTTCAACATCTCCCACAAAGATCTCCCCATTTAGTACTATTCATAGACATACCTTACTCAAAAAAATTATTCATAACCTGGGGAAAGGAAATATAGGATAGGGTGAACTCAGATGCTCAATAAGGATAAACATGGGAGATATTAATCAATAATCATATAAAATCATAAGATAAGAATAAGGGTATGATATCATAACCCAAACATACAAAGTTCATACACAACCTATCAAAGATCATAAAAATGATTCACGGGACAAAGATTTATCATTTCAAAAGGCATGAATCATAAGAGTGAGAAATCATAAAAAATTTATCATGAACCATAAGATCATTTCAGAAAAGTGTGGCACCATCATAAGTATAGAATCTGTTTCATATGTCATAGTTAACTATCAATACCATAAAATCAGGGTGGATCAGGAATCCCTAGCTATTTCCCATATCATAACAAATCAAGAATTACCACCTAAATCCCCTAATAGATCAAGTATATCAACTTGTTTCCCATTGTGGATCAATCACATTTACTTTCATCCCATGATTATCTCATGAGATATAACACTTTACCCAATGAATTAGAGGGATATATAATTATAGTCCCACCTATCACGTAATGAAATCCATACATATATGTTTAACAATATCATAAAAAATTTATCATATCATAATCTGTGAAAAAGAAATTGTTTTCATAAATATTTCATTATAGCATAACCCGTGAAAAAGAAAAGGGTTTCATAAACATTTCATCATTTCATTATAGCAAAACCTGTGGAATTTTTTTCATAAAATTATTATCATCATTACTATAAACCATACAGAGAAATAATAAGGATCGTATCCTTGGATCATATACCTAATAGATCATAAGTAAATTCAAGGGTTTTTTGTCATTGATAAATATAAATATCATTAAAATATCATTAAAAAATCCTTGAGGAAAATAACATTTCCACTTTGAAAATCACATTTTTAAAACTAAAAATTCAAAAAAAAAAAATTGTGAAAATAAATTTTCTTTGAAAATAACATTGGAAACTTATAAATTAATATTCAAAACATTGAGTGGTCATAACGGTAGGAAATTCAATTTATGCCGTATATGTTAAAACAAATATCCCTTTCACATTTTCTATAAAAAGTCAAAAGTGCCTCATTTGGAAAATGAAAAGAAGATTAATTTTAAAACATTTTTAAAAATTATATCATGGGTAAAAGTGACATTAAAAAACAATTTTATATTAGTAAAAACATTATTTAAAACATTTTTAGAAAACATAGATAGGTAAGGGAATAAATTTTCAACCGAAGAGAGAAATAAAGTCAAATTTCCCTAACAACATTATTTTGGTCTATTTATTTCTTAAAGAGAGGAAAATAAAAGGAAAACATGTATTATCTTGAAATAACCATAGGGTAAGAAAATTCATGCGATTCTTTATATTTAGATCAATAAATTTCATCATTAAAATCATATTAAAAAACAATCCCAATAAATAATGAGATTGTAACATAAATCCATTAACACCTTGGTAACTTTTGAATAATAATACACATGAAATAAATAAAATTATCTGGATATGTGTATCCCATAATTTTCACAATAATAATTATAAAATACATTCATGTTTAGTATATACACCATATAAAATAAACAATTAGTGAATATGGTATGTGTCTCATAGAAGTAAAAGCGATACAAAAATCCCATACCTCAGTTCTTGACTTTCTTCGTACACATTTAAACTTCAGATATAATAAATATAGGTTTATTATAAATATATTATAGAAAGATAATCATATATATCATACCTTATATTATTTACTTATAACCTTTTATCACCATCTTATTAAAAATTATTTATTAGAATCACTATTCTGGGTGATAACTATTTCGTTTTTCATGTATGTTTTGGTTCAATATTTTTGGTCATTGTACTTTGATCATGTTTTCATAATATATATAATGTTAATAATGATATAAATGTCATATATATTCAGTATATAAATTTTTTTAGTCATCCATAAAAGTTTTATTTCAAAAAATGAATTACATCGTTCATGGAGAGGGTAGGTCGCACGTATGCACGAACCCTGTTTTCATTTTTTAAAGGATGGAAAGAAAGAAAGGTAAATAATAATTCACCTTTATAAAATAATTATAATATAATATAAATCATATATATTCATAAAATCCATCCTTATTTCCATACATGTAAAATAAAAATGAAAAACAAATCACATCGCTTCGTGGAGGTGATAGTCCACACTTACCAAAAAGTGACATTATCATTTTCAATGGATTGGAAAATAAGAAGGTAGATGTGATATTATAATTACATAAGTATAATTATTTCATAAATATAACATATATATATATATATATATATTAAATTCATCATTATATTCAACCGTGAGAGGTGGTGTTGGAAAACGAATTACATCGGTTCGTGAGGTGGTAGTCCGCCGTATACACAATCGACAGTTTCGTTTCTCATTTGATGGAAGAGGAGATAATTATAGGTTATTAAATAAATATAATAAAATATAATTATATGAAATATACTGTTTTTATTATTTTATTTTATTTTAATAATAATTGAATGAGGTATAGAATAAATAAAATGAAAATGCATGGTTAAAAACTATACCTCTTCTTCGAACAACCAATTTAGGTTTATACCTAAATCCTTCATAGGAGGGATTTATGATCAAAATAGAGGATATATATCATGATTATATATGTAATAAATACATATAGGTAGGTATTTTTAGAACTAAAAGGCTATTTATGTGTGAAAAAAAGAGGAGAGGAGGTTCCCTTTTATAAGTGACGAGAGGGGCACTTTTAAAATTTAGTAAAATATTAAAATATTAAAAAGTAATTATCTATAAAAATGATTCAAAATGGATAGATATTCAAATATAATGTCTTATATTTTTTAAATACCATCAAAAAATATTTTTTTATTAGTTTAAGTGGTGTTTTAAACCTTATCTATTGGGTTAACTCCTTAGTTAACCAATTTTAACCTTAACCATGATAACAACTATTTCAATCTTAAAGGGTTAAGAATGTTACCATAAATTAAAAAATGACTCATAAATGGACTATGGTTGATATTTTAAACCATATTACATTCAATTGGATGAATATAACATTTTTATGAATTTTAAATCATTTAATAAATTATTATTTATTATAAAATATCATTAATGTTAATTTTGAAACTATTTATTTAACTTGACTTTGAAAACAACATGAAAGAAAATGAATTATAATATATTATATTAAAAACTATCTAAAGTGTTATATTTATATAAAAAATTCATTAAAAACAATAATTATTTCAAATTATATTACTTTTAATATTTTTAAAATCATTTATTTTTTTCTATTAATTGATGAAATTTTGTGTTAGCGTTGTGTAAGAATTTAGGTTAAATATATAATTACTAAAATTTATAAATAAATTAACATCATTAAAATAATTTAATTATTCTCAAAATAACCATTAATATTCACTCACAACTTACTTTTGTTCTAATGTGAACACATAAGAGTTATTTAAATGCAAGAGAGCGACTTTTTGTATTTTTCTTTACTTAACATATTATATAGGTCAATTTCATTGAATAATGACCCATAAACAAATTAATATAGATTATAAGGTGATAAAATTATAAATACATTCACCCAATAATATTTATGATGAAAAAGGTGGCCTTATCACTTAGTTTTAACCTAGGTTAACGCGATTTACCCTTTTAACACGGTGACACTTTTTTTTACTATTTTAAGTATTCAGAATGAAAAAATTAAGTTCACCTTATCAAATAATATTAATTTTTATGATTAAAAATATATAATCAATTTTATAAAATAAAAAATCTATAATTGGAAGAAATTCATTTTATAAGTATCCCGTAAAGCACGATGGAAAATGTTTTTTTTGAAAAAAGGCCTTATTTAAGTGTAAATGTATTTTTATACCAAGATGACATATAATGTTAATTAATATGTAATTAATTATGTAATTTATAACTAAATGATAATTATTTTAACTTAGGATCAAATTTAAAATATTATGTGTATTTTTCAATGAAAATAAATGCCAATTTTACAAAAAACCAGCACTTTTCACTATTTACTAAAAAATTAATATTTTCATAAAAATCCCAAAATTTCACCCTAAGTTAATTTTGAAATTACGATTTCAAGAATGAATTTAATTTTAGAAAATTATAATTCTAAAATTGGAAAAAATTAATTATAAGTTCACTTCAAAAGATGTAATAAAAATCATTTTTGAATAAAATGAATTTTTGAAACATAAAATGACCACTAAAAATTGAGTACTTATTTCCTAAGAATTAATAAATAAATTTTAATTAAGTAGGACCTTTATATGTGTATATATATATATATTTCATAATGTATTTTTTACTGTTCATACCACCAAATTTAATATATAGGTTATAATAGTCATGTTTAAATAATAATATTTTAATAATATAATGTAGTTCATTAAAACTCAATGTTGTGTGCAACACAAGATATCAAAGAAATAAAATTTATTTAAATATAAATACATTATAAAATATTAGGGTGTTAGAAACCTGCCCCAAAGGTACCCCTCTTGCGTTATCAATGATAGAAGGTAGACAATGACACATGAAGCCCACCTCTAATAGGCCACCGGCTGGCGACAAGCACTAAGGATATATCATACACACAGATTAGAGGCATTAACCTCTAAAAGAACATAAAGAAAGGTATTTAATATAAGAATAACCATTGAAATCAGCTCAATATAAAATTAATGATACCAAATACTTGAATGTAATGTTATATAATTAAAACAATTGCAAAAAGAGAACTATAAGTACCAAAAGATAATCCTTGGCAGCCACTACGAAATCCCAAACAACACTTGAACAAACCAAGAGATAGTATTGTCTAGAATGATCACCAACCTACTCCTACTAAACTAAAAAACAATTTATATATATATAGGGTGAGCATAATATGTATAATCAATCAGATCCTCCCTAGATCCTTTCATGAAAAATATAAATAAATCACGCTAAATCTCAGTGAACAATAAGTAAAGAAAACTTGTCACCTAAATGGGTATGTTAAGTTTCCATCCTCACCAAGTCTATATCTCACCAATTATCACATAAAGGAGGTCATATAATATAATATCAAAATAAGGTACCCTATTACCAATTCCCCATTGGTTTAAAGCTGATCCCCAACATCCCATGTCCTGACCCATCTCTCTCTAAAAGTAAGACAACTTGAAGACACTTGGGAAAATGTATCGTAACATGCATCCCATGCATCACATAATCACATAAAATTACCAAATTATCCCTTTACACATATCTAGATAGTAATCGAGTAGTTTCTTGGATTCACCATAACCCTTACATCATTTATTATCCCTCAAACCATTATAACCCATACATGCCATACTTATAATAATCCATAGGATACTATATACAAAGATAGATGTGTGTAAAATAACCAGACACCATTATATCCCTATACACATATATGTGGGGAAATATAACCATTACTCATACTGACACATAATACTACCAGGAGAAGAGATCAGTGTTAAAGGGAGTAGTCATCCATCTGTTCCTCACAAACCTGGCTATTGGAGAAAACTCCCTCCCAAATTCCACTAGATGTCAGTATATCTATTGACATGGGTGGGTTAGTGTATGAAATAACATAAAATATAAAATATAATATATCTCAAAACCTCACTATTGGAATTAACATAGTCTTAGGCTCAACTGTAGCTATCATCTCTTAGACACCTGGCTTCCATTGTTAAGGACTAGGTATCCTATAATCACACAAGAACTTCAAGAAACTTTCCTCAATTAATTATTTCCCTTTAAAATTTCACTTTATTATCATTAATTCATTAGACGTTAATTAACATTATTCCATCCAAATTTCATTAACCACTAAGTGAAGTCCATTCCCTCCAGGCATAATCCAACAGATTCCATGGTTCCTAAAAATTAACAACATTTTCATTCCATTAAAGCACAAAATCCATGAGTTAAAAAATTATTAATCATTATCATTTTATAAATCCAGGTTCTTAAGGAAATATCCTAAGCTACCATAAAATATATACATAAACTAATAAGAACTAGTTTCCTCAAGTAGCAGGGAAAGGAATATAGAAACAAGAGACCCAACCAACTATCCTTTAAGAAGATTTATTAATAAGAAAGCATCATAGCTTCCAGCATAGCATCTGGAAATCCTAGATTCAACATGTTCCATCAATCCCAATTACATCCCTAAAACCACCATGTATATCACCATGCATCCTTCTATCATAGGCGTCAATTGCCATAAAAAACCTAGGCCTACCCAATCATATCTTTCCAAATCATCAGCCATCCTAGGCTCAAATCATGCCTCATAGCAAGGCTCACATCATAACAACTCACAAAGAAGAAAGGAAATAATAAACATAGTTGACAAGGAATATAGTACCTAAAAACCGAGGCATCTAACCTTTATAAAAAATAAGATTTCTTAGTCCCAAAAATTTATCTTCATCAAAAAAATTGATTTTATTACCATTTTGGATCAAAAAATTCATTTATCATGGGTTAAAACCATATTAAACCTAATAAATAATCTGTTAAAATATATAAATTATTTAAAATTACTTTCAATCATAACTTCTAGTTTCAACAAACATCAAGGAAGAAAAATACCATTAATATACCTCTTTATTATTTCCAACAATAATCATTTCTAGCTTTGAGTACTTTAGACAATCCCATTAACATATGGAAGAACAATTTCAATTAAACATACATCAAGAATCATTTGATTTCCATAAAATTATAAGAATCAATGGATACAATAAACATGCCTCTTTAATTATTTATCCAACAAAATTACTGAATTTAGATTCTTTAACCATTTTTATCAAATTCAACATGCTAAACCATAACATAAAAAACATTATAACCAAAGCATAAACATTGATAGAATACTATATATCAAATCAATAGGAAAACCATTATTATGGAGGAAAAACTTGTGATCGCTATAACCATAAACCATTTATTTTTATTAATCTTATTTATTCTTAATTAAGGTTAATTTATCCATCACCGAAAGAGATAAATCATGATTAATTTACGATTTCACATAAAAAATAGTAGGATAATCAAAGAAACCCTACCTAAAGGCTTTAAGAATTATTGAATAAGAAAAAAGAAGACCTTGAATCTCCTCTCCTGCAAAGATACTATATACCCACAAGAAAGATGCACCATAAATGCACTAAAAAACATAAAAATAACTCCTTAAGAACAAAGGATATCAACATTCATAGAATGGAAAGGAATAACAGCATGAAACAAGACTGACTAGTGATGAAACCATAAGAGGAGTAGGGAAAACCCACCTTAGATCACTATGGATTGAACATGAGAAGTCAAGGATAAATCCCCATAGAAAGGGATTCAAAATGCCTTGAGAGTGATCCCTTGGAAACCTAGAGTTGGGAGAGAATCATAGGATTTTGATAGGAACTAAGGGTGTACTAGGATTTAAAATAATTATTCTAGACATATTTTCATGGTGTGAATGTGCCATTCACATCATAAATGGCCCAAGTTTAAGACTTTCCAAAAAAAACATCACCCATATCCACCAAACCAAGGATTAATTAATTTCATGAATTAAATGTTCACATAATGAGTTTTCAAAGACATATTTGATAAATATAACTCCTCATTCATTTAGTTCATGAACCAATCATTCACATTATGAATTTAACCCTATGACCCACCCTTATACTAACCGAAAAATTGTATTTGGGCTAAAAATTGAAATCACATTTCATGAATATATTTCAAATCATATACTTATCTTTATTCTAGATTCTAGATCCCAAAATACATTAATCTTTCTCTAAGATTCATCCAAGAACCAAAAATATCATATACATGCGGAGTAATGTGCTAGATGGATCTGAGTCCTTACATAAGATATCTGTTAACTAATATCATCCTATTGTATTTAAACCAAACACATAAAGAAGGAAAATAAAGGGGTCATCTGAATTGTAACCCAATGAGATACCTGTCAATAATCTCTCCATCACAAGAGCTCAACCATCTCACTTAGAGGAACAAATATCAAAACTATAAAACACCAAAAAAACTCCTAAACACTATCCTGGGGAAGATACCACTCAAAAATGACCAAGGCCACCAAAAAGGCATCAAGGAAGTGAAAACTATCACATAAACTAGATAAAGGTCAAAAAACAAAAAAATGAGCATTATTAAAAGATAAGAGATAAATATAAAAAAGATTAGGATACTAAGTGTGTATTTATGACTCATGTTCCTAGGTATTCTTCTCCACACCACCATGTTTCCAAAGGAAATGATCCAAAGTAATAACATGCATATATAACACCTTATCCTAGAATTCCTAGATATCTACAAGCCACTCCTCAAATTTCATATCATTTTAATGTTGATATTACCCAAATTGATGATGTGAGATTCATCATGAAGATAGTGATGAATCTATAACACATGGAAGAAATTATGTATCTATATTATCTTTAGGAGAAGTTATATCTAATATTCCATGAATCCAACATGAGAAAATACCTCAAAATTTCCAACAAATTGGGTATAAAGATTACTCCGATGACCAAACAATTTCTTCCCATAACGAGGAGACACCTTTATAAAAAAATGGTCTCTAAAATCAAACTCAAGATGAATCGTACTATGATCTTCATAAGACTTCTGATGATCCTGTGCTACCTTCAACCTCTTGTGAATATCCTAAACCAATTTATCATGCTCTACACTAGTTACGGTCTGAGAATTTATGACCCTTTGACCTCAGTTCAGCACAATGGATAATGGAAAGTTTGGATATAAAAAGATTCAAATGGTTCCATACCAATGGAGGATTGAAAAATATTATTGCAAGAAAACTTAACCAAAGGATGGTGTCTCATCCACAAACCTCCAAAACATAGGACATAAGCACACGACATTTCATTAAGAGTTTGGATGGTTTGCTCTATCTGATCATCCATTTGTGGATGGAAAGTAGTTATAAGTCATAACTAATAGCCAAAATAATGTTAGATACCACTAAACTCCCTATAGATAAAATGATGATCATGATTAGAGGTGATAATCCTTGGGAATCCATAGAGTCTCACCTCCTCCTCCATCCCCCGCCTCAAAAAAACTTCTACTAAAATCTACTCCTTGATTATTATAAAGTGGCTTAATTTTATAAAATGCTCCACTATCACCCATATAACATCAAATAATCCTTGAGTTTAAGGTAAAATAGTGAAAAATTCCATTATTATGTCCACCTAATTCCATTGAGGAACATACAACGGCTAGGGAAAATCACTGGGAACATGGTGCTCGACCTTTACCTTCTAGCAGAACAAACATTGAGACACAAACTCTAAAACTGAACACTTTAACCCAAGACGCCTAAACTAAACTCTCAAAGATTGGTACATCTTTTTCACACAAGGATATAATGCAAAGTGTGATATGTGAAACACAAGGATAACTACCTTGTGAATCATATAAGGAATATAAATCCTCCGCTGGAACAAAAACCAATGTTGTTTATTCTCAGACCAACCATCAGGAGAATCACCAAAGACAACTCAGACACTCCAAACCTCCACCTTAGAATCCCCCAGTTGGAAATCCTCCACCTGTTTCACAAAAAATGATTGCACTATCATCTGAAAAAGGAATACTTTTCCACTAACCTTCCCCATATCAAGATGCATCACTAATATCTCTTCTGTTACTCTCCAAGAATATCTAGATTCATGCACAACATCACTGTGTGACTTTATAATTAGCGCATCAGATACAAAATTACCCTTTAACACTATATATGAATTCTCAAAGTCATAATTTTTAGGATTTCCATCCACTATCACTATCAAATGTTTAGGTCATGATAGTATAAGGCATTCCTTACACTCTTATGATCGGTACAAACCACAAAATTCTCATTGATGAGGTAATATCACTACAAATTCAAGGAAAATAGGACTGATACCAACTCAAGATCAGGGGTGGAATAGTTACACTCATGAGGATGTAACCATTGAGACCCATAAGAAAAAACTAATCTTTTCTACATCAAAACATATGCTAAACCAAGATTTGAAGCATCACAGATTACCTTGAACTAAACTCCCTCTTTTGGTAAATTAAGAACCAGAGTGCTGACTAACTTCTCTATCAGGTACTCAAAAGATTCCTAACAATAAATAGTCTATAAGAAGTCCTAGTATTTTATGTTAAAGGATATTATAGGAGTCCCAACCCAAGATAAATCAACTACGATCCTCCTATAATAGTCTATAAGATTGAGGAAAATTTCCACCACTGCAACTATCTTTTGGGGATTCCAAATAAATAACTAACTAGATTATAAAAGGATACACGACTACCCTAGGATATGACAAAACATTTCCTAAGAAAAAAACCTCATGAGACTAGAAATTAAACTTCAAAAACTTCTTTAACATCTTTTTATGATGAATAATTCTCAAAACAACATGTAGATGATCTTCATGCTCCTACTTATAAACAAAGTACACAAGGATGTCATTGATGAAAACCATGATAAACCAATCCATGAACTCTCTGAACACTAAATTCATAAAACTCATAAAAATTTCTAGAGTATTCATCACATTGAATAAAATAACCATAAACTCATAATTCCCATAACGACATAAAAAAGCAGTCTTCAAAATATCCTCATCTTTTACCCGCATCTGATGACATTTTAACCACATATTGATCTTCAATAACCAACTAGATACTTTAATATGATCAAATAAATCATCAATTTATAGAATAGGATAGTGGTTCTTCACTGTCACCTAGTTCAAGAGATGATAATCAATATAGAGACATATATTTCCACCATCCTTATTTAAAAGTAGAACTGGAGAACCCTAAGGTGATATGCTTGGATGAACAAAATCTCATTATAAAAGAACATTGATATGTAACCAAAACCATCAAAAATCATAAAGAACCATCCTATATAGAGACATAGAGTATGGAGAAGTTCCTGTTATAGTTTTATCCTAAACTTTATCTCTCATTGAGGGGGTAACGCTACAACATCCTTAGGAAATACATCCTGGTACTCTTCTACAACCTTGGGAAACACTACCTACTGATCCTATAACAAACTCAAACACCAAGGAAGAAAAGTACTGAACATGACTCCAACCCATCCAAGTATCTTTATTACCAATGGATACTACAGTATCTCCATCTGCATCATAAAACATAATCTATCTCATGAAGCAATCCACAATTGCCTACAATGAATACAACCAATCCATGATAAGAATGATATCATATGGATGTATCTGTAAAATAGAAAGTCTCCCCAATATCATTGCTACCCATCACTAGCTCATTATCTCTAAAAACTTCATATGGATGAGCTTGAGCACCAAATAGCATAGTAAATTCTAAGAAAAATAGAGGCCTCTCCATCTAAAGTCCCAAATCACAGACTAGGGTAGGTGGTTTAAAAGAGTGTGTATCTATTGAATCAAACAAAGCATGCATCTAAGTATAAAATAAGAATAAAGTACCTCAAATGACATATGGATCACATAGAACTGGAAACTTGAAAGCATGCAACTGACCATGATATACTTCATGACCTCTCTGACCCTGATGGCGACCACCACCTTGACTGTTCTCTTCTCTATGAGGATGAGGAGAATCTCAGGGTTATCCTCTTCATAACCTATCTTCTCTCTATTGATCCAATACTAGAGCACACTAATTCTTCTACCATGGTTAAAAATACCTCAATATGGGAACCTTAAGTGGAAAAACTACTAAACACTTCATACTCAAAAGGCTGGGCACTCTCACCACATATGAACTCGAACTACACATGAAAAACATGAATTTGATCCCTTGTCAAGGGACTTATGGTTTCCACCCTCATAGAAATGAGGTGATGATGGATGGGACCTACCCTTTACTATTTTTAATCTATTTTATCTAGGAAACTAGGAACCCTGGACCATAGCTCTTCTATGTGGGTAATCCCAATGACTCCCACATTTTTATGATTTGGTCCTAGCTTGTTTCCTATTAATTCCCTATACTCTTACTAAAACATTGAGATATATTGATAGAATAAATGGGGTGAAATGGAACTATATATCTTGATATAAATCCTCATCAAAACACCTTACCATGGACTCCTCATATGAAAATAGGTTCAAAGCATAATAGATAAGGTTTCAGAAACATATCCCAAAATCATGCATGCTGAAACTCCCCTATTAAAGGGTAAGAAGCTCTTAGTGAGTGGATACCTTCATGGTTGAATAAATAGAATTAACTCAAAACTTGTCTTGGAACTTCTCAAACGAGACAAAAAACTCCTTGTGATCCCTAAGGAAGAATAACCATCACTACCCCACCGATCCACACAACATCATCACTTCCAATGAAACCGAGTGATCCTTCTGAGAATGGATCGAACTGAAGGATATATTCACCTCCTACAACTAGTCCCCTATCACTAAGTCTAAAACAAAGACCTCATACTTATATAGACACTGAAACTAAAACTCTCAAGGTGTATTTCTCTAAGAATCGTCATCATTGACCTCTACCCTGTAGTGATCTTATGGAATATCCTGCTAAATATCTTTGGCATGAACCCAATGAGTATGTTGACCTGGATCCATACCTATACAATAAAAAACTATTAGGAACTCCTAAACTAAGAATATGAAATATTTGTGACTTATTTATTAATTATTTATTCACTGTTCAACCTAATCCTAATGTCTACCCATTTCAAACATAGGCACAAAAAGAATGATTCATGATCATTTCCTAGGTCTCTACCCTTCAAATAGTACCAATTCACTTAGTAGGCTTAGTAAACTTAAAGTTCCATGCATCAGATCACGAGGGGACCTAAATACCTATGACTCAGTTCGTCTACCTTGTTTACATTGATTACTGAACTTAGATAGCATCGTTACCCTACCAACCAATGAGTTCCTCACCTATGCATATCTACAAACTTTGTAATATCCCTCAACACAAGACTTTATCATGAACCCTCCACCCAAAGGAACCCCTACTAGGGAAATAATGAGAGAAGGAAGATAATAATACCTGAAGCTCACCTCCAATAGGATATGGGTTGGCAACAAGCATTGAGGTTATATCATATACATAGTTAGGATGAATTAGCCTCTAAAAGAACATGAGGAAAGAGAGATAAAATAAAAAAAACATCAACACCAGATCATGATAAAATTAAAATATCCAAAATACACGCATGTAATTCTATAAAAATAAAACAAATACAAAAAGAAAACTACAAGTACTTAAAGATAATCCTTGGAAGTGACCAATTTCTTATTTATCAACTACACCCCTTAGTGGTCTCCTACACCATGATCACCCAAAGATTACTGTTTCATCTACCTCTAACCAACAATAGGGTAAGTGACATGAATAACCATATAAATACTCATAGGGATACATCCATATTTAATAATTATAACTGTTTTTGTACACAAACTCATCCAAATATAGATATTCATCCCATACTCCACCAAAATCTATAACACAAGTCCTGAGTATACCCTCAAGTATCTGGATTGTCCACTTAGAATTTATGTCTATATACAGGTGATAAGCTATAATTATCATCAACTGAGTTCCCATATCCCTCTAAAACCCATTCAAAAATAATAATGTAAAATAATCCTTTAAATATGATACAATTATCATTGATATTCCATGAATATGCATGATCTCCCACACATATAACTTTCCTAGATCATCTATCAACTGAGCCTTAAAAATGGCCAAAAAAGTCTTCACTCTTTTTTAATCATTGTTACAAAACCTATAATTCATCATGATATCTTTAAATACATAAAAAACTAGTGAAAAATTCCATGGTAACATCATCCAACTTCCAATTCGGAACTAGGTATATCTAAATTAACCCACTTGGTCACTATGCCCTTATGACACCCTATAGAAGGTGAAATAATGATCCATATAACATACAATGTCCCTCCTTAGGCTAGGACACCAGAAGTATTTCCAAATATCATGATACATATTCATCATCACTAAGTTATTGGGAGTCTCTTTTCAATTCCTCCATCATGTAAGTCACAACCAATATACTTCTGTGGATATAGAACAATCCATCCTCATCCCAAGACCATATTGTAAATGGGTTATCACCCATAAGACTTTATTACACCACAAATCAATAAGAATAAAAATCCTAGAATAATTTAACCCAATACACCAGTGATAAAATGATATATAGAGGAGAAAAATTCATAGTCTCATTCTCCTATAACATATTCCGTCTCTATTTAGTGAAAATATCATCAACAACCATTTTTTACATGATTCTTTAACCTCATTATCCACAATATTTATGTTAAGAGTTTATTCCATGATGTTTATATTTCCTAGGGAACAATACATCTCAAAATCAATCATTTGTAGGTAATCCATACAACACCATAGTTTCAAGTTCAAGTTGCTCTGGTAGAATATATACCAAAATCTATTATGGTTATTGTAGATAAAATATTTATCACTAAAGAGAAAATGGAACCAAGACTTCTAGGAATGGACTAAAATGGGAAGCTCTAGATCAAGGATAGGGTAGTTCTTCTTATGAGTTTATAACTGATGAGACCCATAAGTGACCACGAGATCCTCCAAGATTAATACCACTCCCAATACCACTATTGAGGCATCATAATACATTGTATAAATTTTCCCCAGTTTATATGATTTTAAATTGGAAAAGATAAAAACCTTTATTTCAACTCTTGAAAGATTGATTCACACTGATAGGTCCCCTAAAATTTAATCCCCTTTTTGGTTAGGACTATAATAGACACTACCAAGTAGAATAAATCTCAAATTAATCATCTAAAATACCTAACCAAGATAAGAAAACTTCAGATAATATATTTTCATTGGTATTTATGAAGATATTACAACATCCACTTTCTAAAAGTCATTACAAATTCCTACATAAGATACAACATGTATTACAAATTTCACCTCCTAAATATAGAAGTGAGACTTCATGATCTTGTAATAAATTTGATGTGCTCAAACCATACTCAATATAATCACAAGGTTCTATGAATAAATCTCATGGGTATAGTAATATACCAAGATATTATCAATGAACACCATGAAAAAGGACTCTAGGTAGGGGTGGAAAATTATATTCATGATATCCACAAACACTATTGATATATTCTTTTGACCAAATGACATCACTAACAACTCATATAGACCATACCTTCTCCTAAACATAATCTTTGTTATATCCTACATCTTGAATCAATACTAATGATAGATCTACCGTAGATCAATATTAGAGAACCATCCATCTCCCCGATTAAACATATTTCTTATCTAAGGTAGTAGATACCTATTCTTCATAGTAACTGTAATAGCCGAGTTTAAAAAAATGATATTTGTTTCATAAATAAATGTCCTTTAAATATTATATAATATTACATATGTACAAAATAGAGAGACAAAAACAAAAAAATTTCACATTAATAATGATTATTACATTAGTCATCTATGAAACCACTTAAAATGCGAAACATTACAACTCAAAAAAATATAAAATAGAATAACTAAAATAGAAAAATATGGATCACTCCAATATGTTAAAATAATACCCCCCATGAACACCACTATAGAAATGAAACAAAATATTAGTAAACAAATCAATATTTTATGAAATGAAAATATAACCTTAGGGGAAAATTGTAGTGTTTTTTTAAATGAATGAAGTAGTATTTATTAGGTAAAAAGGGACATGCGACCATTGGGATTCCACCGTTATATGACCATTGATCAAATATGACCATTGGTCAATAAAATATTTGGAACCTATACCCTTGTTTGATAATTTTACCCTTATAATTAGTGTTTATAATTAGTAATTACAAAGGATAATTGATGTAGAAAGGTGAATCGATGGCCTCAATAAGTAGAGTCACTCTGTTTGAATCCCATTTATTAGAAATTAGAAGGGAGGTAGCATCACCAGTTCACCCTTAACCATTCCCAAGACAAAATTCAACAACTGAAACTTGAATGAAATCATCTATAAGATAAGTTTAAGTCAGTGGAGATTACCACTTGTTTGATGTTAGCCGAGCCACCACATGAAACTACTACAATCACTCACCTCACCTTTAGTGCATACATGGGAGTAATAAGGGGTTACATGTCCAGCCCTTAGTTTCTTAAAGTGTAGTTTAATTTGTATAATTAAAATGGTTATTCCATCAATTATATTTTAAGAATAGTTTTTCTATATTTTTCATTAATATAAATTTGATAAATTGATTTTTGGACACAAATAAAACATAATTGCGTTTTTTTAGATATATATACATTTTTATAATAAAATCAGGTATTCTGAATAAAATTTTTCTTAATAAAATAATATTATAAAACAATATTATAAAAATATAAATGATTAAAAAGTTTTATAATGTCATAGGATATTTTTTATATGTGTCAGAAATTTGATTATGCCTTAAAAAATGTTATTTTTAAATAAATAAGGATTTTTATATTTAAAAAATTAAATTATCATATTTAGATAATTAGTTTGAAAAAAAATTATATTTGATATCATCATGTATAAATTAAGTTAGGGTGAATTTATGAGAATTTTTTAAAATACTTTATTTTTTCATTAATAATAAAAATATAGTTTTGGATTTTCAGTATAATTTATGACTTAATAATTATGAAAAAATGAATTAATAATTAATTAAACAAAATCCAAGACCTATATTATGTTTTTTTATTAATATTAAGTATTTTAATATATTTTAATCAATTTACAAGCATATAAGTAGCTTTCCAAAGTCTAAAATGAAAAATTTCATTTTAAAAGAAATATTTTGTGAAAAATTTCACTTCTCATGACCAAAAGGGATATTAAAAAAATTATGTTTAGTTATATAGGATTAAAATATCATAAAGTGTGACTCAAATTTCCAAAACCATGAGATAAAACTATTGGTAAGACAATGGTTTTTCATTTTCCATAACCTGGATTTCCAAGACCTATATTTGGAATTTATTAAACAATTCCTCCACTTTTGCTATAAATACTCACCATTTCACTATTTCCCTTCAATACCAATCCATCCTATGGTGATTTTTCCTCCCAAGGAGTCCCCCAAGATATCCTTAAGCTCCCAAGGTTCCATCCTCAAGTTTTTGGAACAACTCTTCAAGGTAAGTGCTGAAGATTAATTTTTTATTAAAAGCATAAAAGCCCTTTTAAGGGCTAAGGGGGAACCCATCATGACATCAAAGAATTAAAACAGAAAATTCCCTAGTGACCTAAATCTAAACATCCCAGTTCAAGACTAAATGGAAAAAACCCCTCCCCATCATCAAATACCATTAAATCCAGCTTCCATATTCACATTTCTGCTCGGCTAGCTGTCCTATACAAAAATAAACTGGCCTGGTACCAATAGAAAATGACATACCCTCTCAAAAATCCAATTCCAAATAGTAATGGTCCGGTGAAAACTCTCTGCTCAGAACCTCATATGGAGAAACCCCTTTTAGAAGGATTGGAAGCATAAATCCTTGATCTATAAACCACAAAGATCTCAAAAAACGATCACAGGCCATGAAAACCATTCCAGGAAGACAAAAACCAGCATCAACAAAACCCCAAATAGAAAAATCAAATTAAAAAAATTAATTTCAAAGGAGAACAAAAAACATGACCAGTTTTCATCAATGCATAAATATAGATTAGGCATGGAACATCAAAACTCGAAAAAGAACAAACTCATCAACAACAAGACAAGCATCAAAGGATGACTCGATGTTGCAACCCGTTTATTAGAACGTGCCCCACCACAATGATCCCGCTATCCTCCCTATGAAACCACAACCACCGATCTGATCCAAACTGAACTAGGAAGATGCACTAGGGGAAAAATCAAGTGAGTATACAAGCGAAAGAGGGGGAACCGACAATGATCAAGGGTAGTGTCACCCCGATTCCATGACGACATGAAACCATCCTCAGGCCAATCACCGTCACGAAAGCCGAGCGCCAAAACCTATGAGAGATCTAAAACCTATGAGAGAGGAAAAACAACTAGGAACACAAGAGAGAAAGGGGGAGGCAATGACAATAGAAATCCCTAGACAACACTCAAGACTCCCTATAAGGCCCCAGCCTTAAACCTTACTTAATCTTGAGTTATTACAAGATTACACATTGAGGATCTTTTCAGGTTTAGAGTTTTAGAGAATTAGATCATAAAACTTGCATTACATTCCACATATAAACAAAGTGGTTACATAAAGATAGTATTCTTCATTCCCATCAATGGAAACATATTTAAAATAAACATGGATCCTTTCTTGACACTTCCTTGACACTATCATCATATCATGTACCTTTCCCTTGACCTGTGAAAAACATTTCAAAAAAACTTGGGATGGGCATAAAAAGCTCAGTAAGGGATATAAAAATATGGAAAGGAAACATGGGTACATATATACATAAGGACGAGATCATACTTTACCCATAAAACATAAGCACTTTAACATACCTCATCAAATCATGAATAAATCATAGAAATCATAAGACATAAAGGTAACTTGAGGCATTCATAACATTCTTACGTAGGGAGTAACCCTCTTGGTTACGTTTGGAATACCCATCACAGTATATTCCCTAAATCTCTTCGGAGAAACCTTAACGTTTCACTCCTTCGCGTTACCCAATGCATTAGAGAGCTATATCGGGCTCACCCGCCCTTAGTTTATCACGGAACCACCCATCTTCATAATAATGCCCAAGAACCTCAACATAATCGTATCACATAAAACATGCATAAAGGAAACATAACATTTCCAACTTTCAATCACAAGATATCAATACAACACATTGATATAAAAACATTATGAAAACCATTTTCAATACCAAAATAAAAAATAAGTAAAACATGGTATTTATTTTTCTTTTAAAAAGAAGGCATGGCTTGTAGAGGAAGCCGAACTCAAATAACGGTCACGACGGCGGAGAAGTCGTTGTCACCGCATACGTACGAAAAAAACATTCCCTTTTGTCGTTTAGTAAACGCTTCGTATAAAAAATATTCCTTTTGAATAAACATAAAAGACAAAGGGGTTTATACACCGTATAAAAGAAGGTTGTGTATCAAACAAAATATGCCTCAATGAAAGGAGATTGAGACGAAGTCCCATACCTCGTATCCAACTTGACCCGACCGTTCTTTAATCTCATGAATAATAAACTTGAGTTAATCTCTACTTGCTTAAGAACCTTTTTCAAGTTAATTATTCCTTTTATACCATGTTATGAACATCATGTAATCATTTAAGTTAATAATGTTCATTTTGTCGGTATTTGGTTCTTAAGTCAAAAATAGACTTCTTACACTTACATGTTGTTAATTTGGTCAAAGGTTCATTATATCCAGAATGATATTAATGATTTGGATAGAATATATATCATATATATTCAGCATATACATGTATTTATAATATTAAATCACATTTAGAGGTAAGAAATGAAATGCACCGTTCATGGAGACGGTAAGCCGTACGTACGCATGAACGCTACTTCCATTTATATTTCATATTTTCTAGAATGGAATCATAATGATATAAGAGTATATTATAATTCCAGTACAATAACATATATAATATCATTAACTTTATCCTTTACACATCCCACATATGGTATTAACGAATCAAATCACTTTCAGGGGGCGGTAGTCCGCACTTCCTAAAATGAAGATATCGTGTTTACCCATAATGGAAACAATAATGGTATGCCATAAATGAAAAATACAAAAGCTTAAGGAAATAATAAACATATTATATATCATATATAAAAATAGTGACATCATAATGGCCACCTTTGAAGGTGTTAAATGAGTATTGAACAATCATCGTTTCGGGAGGCATAATTTCGCCATCTATGGAAACCGTATGTTCTTTAACCATTTAATGTAGTTGTGTGAGAGTATAGATCGAATAAATATTATAACAAAATCCTAGTATATTGAAGATACTTATGTTGTTACAAAAGAAGTAAATAAAAAGAGTTTAGGGGGTTGGAGAAGCAAAATAAAACAAATGAACATGAGAGAATGAATTACCTTCAAAAGTGTAACTCCTTTTGATTTGAGCCTAAAGGCTTCCTTTGAAAGGATTATGCCCAAAGGGAATCCTATAGGGTGAGGAGAGGGATGTGGAGAGAGTAAATGGGCAGGTTTTGGCCGAGCCAAAGGCTTGAGGAGTGTGTGAAATGAGGTAGAGGTGGGGGCCTTTTATAAGAGGAGAGGAGGGGCACTTTTGGAACTCATGAAACTATTATTTTATTTTCAAAAGTGTTTCAAATTTCTATGGTCCCACATTGATATATTTATAAGATAAGATGATAAGGCTTCGAAATATACCCAAACAATAGGTTTTGGACATGTGTAGGTTTTAGATATTACATTATCTTTCCATTTTATTTAAATCGTTAAATAATGAGGTCATCACTGCATCATCATGATGTCATAAATAATTTAATTTATTTAATGTATAAATATTATAAAAAAATACTATTATGTAGGAAATATTTTTATCTTTCCAATTAATATTTATAATCAAAAATCTTATCTTTATAACCCCATGTAAAAATTGTTTTCGTAAAACATATGATGTTTGTGTCATTTTTACTTTTACATTAAATAAAAAGTTATTTATGTCATTTCCCAACCAAAGTGGCTCCATGGGGTCCCCAAGTTGACCCATGGCTTGTCTTTGTCGGCCATGACACAACCAATGAGGGTAGGACATGTGTCAAGCTCATCTCATACTATTAAAACATTATTTTTACCTTAAACTACACTAATTACCACTAATCGCGATTAAAAACTTAATAAGTTACTATTCACCCAAAAATTATTTTAATCCCATTGAACCACATTTTACATACTAATGAAAACCATGTATGTCAGATTTTTAAAATTCAAAACACAATGATGGAAAAATTTCATTTAAAAGGAAAATCAGTTTTTATAAGTACCACTTAGTGGTTTCACTATTCATCAAAAATTGAAGTTTTTCAGAAAATTACCAAAAATTCACCCTAAGCTATATTTGATATTCCGAATTCAAAAATGAAGTCTATTTTACAAAATTCAAAACATATAAGTCACATTAATTAATTTAATAATTAATTCCCGCCGTCAGAGCAAATAGCGTGTTTTTATAAAACAATAAGTATCAAAAGATTGACACCAGTTTAAGTCTAATTTCAAAGTGAAATTGATTCCAATGACCACCATTGGATTAAATGGTAAAAATATATTCTAATTTCACTTCAAAACCAATTCAAAAAATAATCTAATCATATAAATAATTTAGATTAAAAAGCAGTTTTGATGTAAAATGCAGTATTTTTCACTATTCATTAAAAAAATGAACATTGTCAGAAAAATACCAAAAATTCACAAAAAGTAAATTTTGATGTCCCAATAATAAAGAATAAGTTTATTTTTACAAACATAGCTTATAAAATTGTCAAAAGATAGATTTTAAAAGGGTTTTCTATCATAAGGCAGTAAAATAATCTTTTAAGAATATTAGTGTATTCCATGCTTAAGATTGGATTTATTTTCATTTTAAGCCTCTAAAACACTATCTAATTAATTAATAGACATAGATAAAAATATCTATTATTCATTACTTACTTGGGATGTTACACTCCCCCTCTAGATCAGAATAGATGGAAACCCCAGCTCCCTAAGAATAGGGTGAGCCACCGCTCATAGGCACTCTACTTTTCTGATCCTTTGAGAATTTCCTTATTACAATTGAGTTATGATTATTCAAAATACTTCAAGGTAAGGGAAATCTATACTTCTCTTTCTATTCATGTTAACTTTTTTATGTGCTATGTATTATAATTTCCAAACTAATTTCCTTTTGTACATTTTATATTAACACATTACTGTAATTATATTCTTTTATTAACGGGGGAACTTAATTATCCCATATTTTACCATTTTCTAAAACCATGTTTTATACCTGTCATGATGCCGAATTTACTTCTCAAATTTCTCTCTTTTACTTGAGAAATTATCATTTATTTTCTATTTTTGAATACCTAAACTTATTCCTTTTACAGGGGTATTCACCTAGTTTTAATTATGATTTATTTATTTGGGTATATACATAAATGAAACCCATATTTACTTTTTGGGTTAAATATGATGTAATGATCATGTATTTAATCACTTTTATACAATGTGATTTTGATAAGAAACCCATTATTTATTCTCCATGGGTTATTAATGCAATGATTTATTATGATCTATTTGGATAACATTAATTAAGAAATATTATGGGTGTGCCATAATAGTTCTCCAATTCCTTGAGTAAATATTTTAATCTCTAGAGATGACATGTTTTATGATACCTTGGCGAATAACCTTAGTAATTTTCATTTATGAAACCTTGATGATAAAACTTGGTGATATGATTATGAATGTCTCATTTAAATGTTTTAGAAAAATTTCCATGTTATTATTCATGTTATTATTATTATGATATGTCTCTTGTTAATTCCTTATTATTATGCCTCATATTCTTATTAATTTGTCTAATGATCACATGATTTTTTCCTCTCTTTAATTACTGGGCTTCATGCTCACCCATTTCCTTTGATGCATTTCCCTAGGATATGAGATGTAGTAAAAGTAACTTAGGTTGAACCCATAAAGATATATTTCAGGTTTATTTATGATAATGTTTTATTTTTTCATGTATTATGTACATTATT
This sequence comes from Viscum album, assembly GCA_963277665.1. Classification (NCBI taxonomy): domain Eukaryota; kingdom Viridiplantae; phylum Streptophyta; class Magnoliopsida; order Santalales; family Viscaceae; genus Viscum; species Viscum album. The sequence goes on from OY728138.1 coordinate 902,719,920, forward strand.
TTCGTGAAACTAAAATTTAAAAGATCCTCTGTTTTTTCCAATGTAATGAAAGGTTATCTAATAAAAAAATGGGATGCCATAGTTGGTATCAAAGTATGTTTTAGTTATTTCTAGAAATTAGGACTTGAAAACATTAGGAATAAACCTAGGTAAAATTATAAATATAGGAAAACATCATAGTATTTTGGTAAGTATTATTTAAGTGGTTTCCAAGAAAAGACATCCTTTTCTAGATACTACAAGTGAATGTAGCTCTTGGATAGATGTACCTCGGGGTAACACTCAAAAACACCACATTGAGATAGACTCAATCAAGAATAAGTGCATGACAATGGGCCTTAATGCATATGTAGTTTGACACTACTGGAGGATATTTTTGGTTAATCACAAGCTTTTCATAAACCATTATGAAGGATATATAGAAAATTTAATTATATGGGATTAATAACATATTTAAACATGATGTTTTAAGAATTAAACTCCCTTTAGAATTATAAAAGTCCAAAAATTAATACATTTCTCACTAAGGTTTTCTTTTTTTTAGAAAAATGCCAGGAAATAAGAGGAACCATGTAAATGATGAGTGTAATGGATGACACACTAACAACCTTCCGATGAAATATGAAATAGAAAAATTCATGAGGATGTTGAATAAACTATCTCGAGTTATGAATAATTACTTGAATCATACTGACAAAAAAGATTCACCTTGAAGGGAACAACTTGTCATTGAGTCCTTCATGCATCAATGACCGCCCTCTTTTAGTAGATCTACCAACCCATTAATTTCTAAATAATGGATTACCTCTATAGAAAATATATTTTCTATAATTTTTTATTTAGTGTTAGAGAAATTCACGGAGAAAATATACCACTGAGAAGGAGAAGAGTATTAGGTGTGGAAACTGATTAAAAACATGAATCCAATAATGGATATTGATGTTATAGAGTGGGGAGAGTTCATTGTAATATTTTCCAATAAATATTTCCCTTGTTCCATGTGAAAAAAGGGAGAAGGAATTATTAGAGTTGAAGTAGAGGGAAAAATAATCAATAGCAAGCTATGGAATGAAATTTACAATACTTTCTCAATACACGTTTAGATTCATTATGGATCCTAAGAGAAATTATGATAGATTGTTTAGTGGAATGAGACTTAGTCTATGGAGTAATATAGAAAATAGAGATATGAAAGCTATGAGTAAATAGTGTGGAGTGATAAGAAGGTTGAATTGGAGTTTGGAGAGATGAACTGGTCACATAAATCGAATGGAAAGAAGAGATAAATGGGAAAAATCTTAGGTAAGAATATTGATCATAGAAGAGGAGGAAAGAAAGTTCACCTTACCACATGTAACAAATCTGGGAAGAAGAATTCTAGGAACTACTTTATTGGGAGTGTAAAGTGTACAAGTGAGTAAGAGATGAGAATATAGCTCAAAACTGTCATGGTGAGGTGAATCCATAACTTCTCAACACTAATGAAAAAGGGAATATGGTGGAGGCCTAACCGAAAGTTCAATGATTCAATTGTGGAAAGCTTGGGAATTTTTACAATAAATGTCTAAATCAGAAGATAATGTTGGGAAACCACTATCAACCTCATCATAGGATAAGGGAGAAAGATTGGGAATTTTCTATCATGATGGATGAATTGGAGGCTCTAAATGATGTGGTGTCAGGTATACTTATTGTTCTCTCAAATCTAGCAAGTAATTTGTTTGATTCTAGTTCTACACATTCCTTTATTTAATCCAAATTTCAAAAGAATATCTAATCAGTCCTTGATATGATAGAAGTATATTTATCAGTCAAGACTCCTAGAGGGATTATCCTAGAATCATCATTGTATAGAAACTCTATTATTAAATTTAGTGAGTGAAATATCATTACCAATATCATAGACATTCCCATGATGGAATTTGAAACTATTCTTGGGATGGATTGGATCTCAAAGTATAATTCTAAGATCAAATATATAAGAAAGAAAACTTCATTAGTCTTGAATGTACAACCTACAATTATTTTCAAAGGATATATATCCCAACATGAGATTTGTCTAGAAGAACCTCCCATAGACTTCTTTATGGAGATGATCAATGAATTGGGAGAAGGAAATGAAAGTATAAAGATAGATAATGTCTGTATTGTTTAGGAATACATTGATGTATTTCTTGAAGAGTTACCTAGATCTTCCCTAGAAAGAGAGGTAGAGTTCTCCATTGAACTCATACCTGGATCTAAAACGATATCAAATAACCCATATAGAATATAAAATATGTATTTAGTGTAATTAAAGAAACAAATTCAAGATCTTTTGGATAAGAGATTTATCCCATCAAGTGTGTGTCCTTGGGTAGAACCTATTCTCTTTATAAAGAAGAAGGATGAATCAATGTGGCTATACATTGATTATAAAGAACTTAATAGAATCAAAATAAAGAACAAGTACCCTCTCCCTAGGATTGATGATTTATTTTATCATATTCATGGGGATCGATTATTCTCTAATATTGACCTCTAATCTGGGTATCATAAATTAAGGGTGAAGAAAGAAGATATTCCAAAGACTGCCTTCCAAAAATAAATATGGGCATTATGATTATTTTTATTCCCTTCGACTTGACTAATTCTTCTGCTATATTTATGGATGTGATGAATATAGTATTTAAGGACTACCTTAATAAATACATGAAAGTTTTTATTAATGATGTTATAATATGTTACAAAAGTTTCAAGGAGCATGAGGATCATCTAATAGTTATATTGAAAATTATAAGGAAGGATAATCTATTTGGAAAATTCAGGAAATGTGAATTCTAGTTACAAAAAGTTTTATTCTTGGGGTACATTGTAACCAATGAAGAAATCTCAATTTAACCTATAAATAAAAAGGATATAGAGGAGTGGACACATCCTGAAATAGTAATTAAGATTATTAGTATCATTATTTTAATAGAATATTATATGAGTCTTTTGGAAAAACTTTTCATGAATTTATAATCCACTAAAAAAGTTAACTTGAAAAAGGGATAAGTTCATAAAGAAAACAGAGTTTGAAGAAAGTTTACAAGAACTAAAGAAGAGATTGGTTGATGTACCTATGTTAACTCTACCCACTACCAGAGAAGGATTTTTTATTTATAGTGACACATCTCTGAAAGGTGTTGAGTGAATCCTCATGAAAAATGAAAAGGCGAATTCTTGTGAATCTAGTTAGTTAAAGCCTCATGAGAATAATTATACTACACATAACCTAGAGTTAGCTATAATTATTTTTTATTTGAAAATATAAAGTTGATATCTTTATAGGGAGAAATGTAATATATACCCAGACCACAAAATTTTGAAGTATACATTCATGAGAAAGTAATTGAACGTGAGAAAAAGGAAATGGTTGGAATATCTTAAATACTATGATCGCTCAATTTATTATCAACCCCAAAGAGAAAAAAAATTTACTGATGCATTAAGTAGTAAAGACCCTGTTGTGATGGAAATGATAATGATTCAAGGATATCCATTGATTAAGAACCTAATAAAGATGGACATGGGAATCGTAATGGAAAGGCCATCATCAAACCTATACCAAATTATTTCTCAACTATAATTACTAGAGAAAGTAAAGATATCCCAAAGATAAGATCCTTTTATGTAAAAGAAGATAGAGGATGTGAAGATTGGGAAGTTTCCTGAGTTTAATATAGATCAAGAAGGTGTTATAAATTTTCGTACAAGTCTATGTGTCCCATATTTAACAGATATAAAAAAAGAAATGATGGATGAAACTCATTGCTCTACATTATATATACATACTAAAATAACTAAAATGTATAGGGACCATAGTAATATTATTAGTGTGATAATATGAAAAGGGATACTATCGACTACTCTACAAGGTGCTTGGTGTGTCAAAAATTGAAGGCATAGTGAAAACTTTCTAATGGGGTATTGTAACCACTACCCATACCAACATGAAAGTGGGATAATATCACTATGGACTTCGTCACTGGTCTCCCAAAAACATCCAAAGGAAATAATGTGATATGGGTCATAGTATATTGGCTCACAAATAATTCCCATTTCATTTCTATTCAGGAATATTTATCTCTTGAATAACTTTCCAAGATATACGTAAAGGAAGTGGTGAGGCTACATGATGTGCCACTTTCTATCATTTCTGATCATTATCCAAGGATCATATCTAAATTCTGGGGAAGTATTTAAAATTTTCCGAATACTAAATTGAATTTTAATATGACCTATCACCCCCAAACTAATTTTCAATATGAAGGGACTATTCAGACACTCAAGGAAATTCAAAGAACATGCTCAATGGAATTTAAAGGTGGATGGGATCAACACATCCCATTAGTTGAGTTTTTATAAAACAAAAACTTCCACTCAAGTATTCAAATGGAACTATATGAAGATCCATATGGAAAGAGATATATAACTCCTAATTGTTGGGATGAAGTTGGTGAGAAGAATCAAGTTGGGATTGATCTTATAGAAGATATAACAAAAATGGTTCCAACAACATATAAAGTATACTTAGATTTGGAAGAGTAACTATGATGAAAACCATTGAAGGGACTTGGATTTTGATGTTGGAGATAAATTTTTCTTATACCTAGGTACATTGGCCACTTTTAAATCCTTTATCACAGAGAGTAGTGGCCTATTGGATAGAACTTCCACCAAATATTTCTTAAGTTCATGATGTATTCCACATATCTATCTTTTAGGAAGTATATAACTTATCCCTAACATGTACTCAATCTGGAGGTGGTACAACTAGAACATGACCTCTCTTATGAGGAGTAGCTGGTGGAGATATTATATCATAGAGACAAAGTTGTACACAACAATACTACCCAACTTGTAAAAGTGTTTTAGAGGAACCATAATTATTAATAAGTGATGTGGGAACTAGGGGAGACAATGAGACAGAAGTAACCTTACATTTTACCAAATGAGAGAATGAGTTAAAATTTAAAGGAAGAAATTTCTTAAGGGTGGAATAATTCAACAACCCAGTTTTTCTTAAAACAATATTTGTTTTGTGAATAAATGTGTGTGAAATATTATATAATACTATACACATACAAAATAAATAGAAAGAAATTTTTTTATCTCATTAATAATGTTCATTACATTACTTAGCTATGAAATCAAATTAAATTCCAAACATTACACATGAACAAAAAATATAAAATAGAATAACTAAAATGGGGAAATATGGACCACCCCAATATACTGGAATCATGACCCATATGACTAAAACTATATAAATGAAACAAAATATTAGTAATCCAATCAATATTTTAAGAAATGAAAACATAACCTTAGGGGGACATTTTAGTGAATTTTGATTAAAAGAATTAAGTGGTATTTATTGGGTAAAAAGTGAAATGTGACCATTGGAATTCAACCATTATATGATAGTTGGTCAATTTTACCATTGGAAACTATACCATTGTTTTATAATTTTATCATTATTGTTGGTGTTTATAACTAGTAATGACAAAGTATAATTGATGCAGAAAGGTGAACCGATGACCTCAACCAGTAGAGTCATTCTATTTGAAGCCCATTTTTTAGAACTTAGGAGGGAGGCAACGTCACTAGAATTTTCCCTTGACCAATACCAAGATAATATTTAACAATTGAAGCTTTAAATAAACCACATATGGGAGAAGTTCAAGTAATAAGAGATTACAAAACTGTCGATGTTAGCTGATCCATCCCACGAAACTACTACCATCACACACCTCACCCTTATGGCACACATGAGAGTAATAAGGTGTTATATGTATAGGTATTAGTTTCTTAAAATTTAATTAAATTTTTATAAATAAAATGGTTATTCCATTAATTACATTTCAATAATAGTTTTTCTATATGTTTAATTGAGATAAATTTGATAAATTAATTTTTGGACGTAAATAAAACATAATTGTATTTTACTAGAAAATATATACAGTTTTATAATAAACTTGGGTATTAGGAATAATATTTGTTTTAATAAAATAATATTTCAAAAAAATATTATCTAAATGTAAATTATAAATTAATTTTATAATGGTCGAATAAATTTTTTATAAGTGTTTGAAATTTGACTGTGCCTTAAAAACTGCTATTTTTAAATAAATAAGAATTTTTATATTTAAAAGATATAATTTTCATATTTAAAGAATTATTATAAAAAATAAACATTATATTTGAAATCATCATGTCTAAATTATGTTATGTTTAATTTATTAGAATTTTCTAAAATATAATATTTTTTTTCATGAATAGTAAAAATACTGTTTTGGGTTTTCAGTGTAATTTATGACTTCATATTAATGAAATAATGACATAATAATTAAATAAACACAATTCAGGAACTAAATTATATTATTTAATTAATATTAAGTATTTTAATATATTTTAATAAACTTCCAAACCTATAAGTAACTTTCTAAAGTCTAAAATGGAAAATCTTATTTTAAAAGTATTCTTTTGTGGAGAATTTAACTTTCCATTTCCAAAGGGACATTAAAAAATTATTTTCGGTTATGGTGGATTAAAATATCATAAAATTTGAATCAAAATTTTAAAATCATGAGAAAAAACCATGGTTAAGCAAATATTTTTTTTGTTTACCACAACTGAGATTTCCATGACCTATATTTGTAAATTATTAAACAATTCCTCCACTTTTGCTATAAATACCCACCCATTTCAACATTTTCCTTCACTCCCAATCCATCCTCCACAAATTTCAGATGATTTTTCCTCCCAAGGAGTTCGCTGAGGTTTCCTCAAGCCCCCATTCTTCTATCCTCAAGTTTTAGGAACAACTCTTCATGGTAAAAGAAATATCCACTTTTCTTCCCATTCAAGTTCACTTTTTTATGTGGTATGTATTATACTTTCAAAAATAAGTATTTTTATGCACTTTATATTACCCCATTATTTTAATAATAATATTTTATCAATGGGGTACCTTATTTCTCTCTCATTTTACTCTTTTTTAAAACAATGTTTTATACCCGTCGTGCTACCAAATTTACTTATTAAATTTCTCTATTTTACTTGAGAAATCCTCATCTATTTTATTTTTTTGAATACAAAAATTTCATACTTTTCCATGGGTATTCACTTTGTTTTAATTATGGTTTATTAATTATGGAATTTACATAAATGAAACCCATACTTCCTTTTATGGGTTAAAAATGGCGTAATGATCATGTCTTTAAGCACTTTTATATGGCATGACTTTGATAAGAAACCCATTCTTTATTCTCCACATGTTTTTAATGAAATTATTTATTATGATATATGTGCCTCAAATTAATTAATACATATTAAGGGTGAACCTTGAAATTGCTCCAATTAATTGGATAAATAATTAAATCTCTATAGATGACATGTTTTATGATACATTGGTGAATATCCCTTGTAATTTTCATTTAGGACACCTTGGTGATATGATTTTGAATCTATCATTAAAATGTTGTAGCCACATTTCCATGTTATGATTAATGTTCTTATTATTATGATATGCCTCTTGTTCATTCCTTATTATTATGCCTCATGTTCTTGTTGACATGTCTCATGATCACATGTTTTTTGTCTCCCTTGCCTATTCCATTATCAAGCTTCATGATCACCCCTTTCCTTTGATTAATGTCCTAGGATATGAGATTTAGTAAAAGTAACATAATTTAAACCCATTAATATGTATTTAAAGTGGATTTATAACAATGTTTTATGTTTTTACGTATGATGTACCTTATTTAGAATAAACAAAACTTTAAAATATCATCTATTTTGTCCCATGTAATGAATATTTATGTAATATAAAGGTGGGATGCCATAGTAACGTAGTTAAAATTTTAATATTATATGCATAACCTCAATCTATCATCAACCTAATTTGTGAAAAAATGGGACCCCCTAAGGATAGGTTCTTAGATAGATAAAAACCTTTACCTCAAGATCCTTAAGTTGTACGTTCAAATTTCTTAATTTGAATAGTTCCATATGGTAAGAGGGTATCAAAATTGGATCAACACCTAAAATTATATCAAGAATGAATTTAATATCCATGCAAGGCGGAAAATTTGAGAAATCACCAGGGAATACATCACATAAATAATCCAATACTAGAGGAAAGTAGATAGAATTGTGTCTAATCAACTGTAAAAACCAAATCAACCATCTTCATTATAATGGTTTCCAATCGAATGCGGTTAGTTACAGATCTACTTACCATAACATCACATTATATTATGAATGTATACTCTTCTCCATTAACGTAGGTGAATGAATAATGTCTATAAAAATAATTGATGTGATCCTAAAATTGTGTCAACCAATCTATCCAATGGATAACATCAAAATAAATCATATCTAAAAAATAGAATTACAACAAGTGACCACAACCTCCAACTATTATATCATATCTAGTACATATCATAACATGATCTGAACTCTTCCCAAGAGGGAAATCCAAATCTAGAACACCCAAATCAAACTCCAAAAGAAAACATAAACTAGATTTAAGATGTGTAGACAGAAATGAATGAAATAATTCTATATTAAAATGAGAAATAGAATGGGTAATAGTAACTAAATACATACCTCTAATGGTATAAGGGCCATCTTCCCTATCACACGGAACCTAGTACTTAGTAAAAACCTTACCACCCTTAGATCCATGACCCTGAACCCATGATCCTTAACAGTTATGAAGAGTTGTACCCTAAATAATTTTCTATTGGTGTTTACCCTAAGACCCTTGAACATATATTTGTTTTAACCTCCTTGATTATTATTGACTATTAATATAATGAAATACTACTAACCAAACTCAATAAACACATGTAAATCCCTCACCTCCACCAAAAACCTATTAAGGAATACTTTCACAGAAACATTTCAGGTTCCCCATAAATTTGTAAGAATTAATCGACATTTGTGGGTTAGGAAATTAAGTATGGAAATTCCTAAACAATTGAAACTAATAACAAACAATGGGAAATCCATATGAAGGAGGAATTAATACACCTATATCCTAACCAAACAACCTTTCCCTCCTTGGTTCATATCCTTAGTATAAATAACCCAACACCAATAGCCTAAAGTCGGTGGTCAATTTATTATATTGGAAATAGGTACATGATATCACATACCAAAAGACAAAATATTCTAGTAGTCTTGGTGAACTAGATACATAATTAAACCTCAAAATACATTTGAAAACATAAAATATAAAATATAGTTAAAGTAAATATTATGCATCCTTGAAATCATTCAAATATTTATTCTTCATATCCTTGGGAAAGGAAAAAAAAATAAATGTGAGCTCAGATGCTCAGTAAGGGTTTTGTACAATGAAATCTATCATGAGTTAATAATTCATAAACAATATGTAAAGCTAAATAAATAAAAAAAATTCAATTTAATCAATAACTTGAGTATAATGAATAATATGGAATGAGTAAATAAATATCAAATGATTCCATATAAACAATAACATGAGGTTGAAAATTATCCATGAATATTTTTCAAAATAATTGCATGGACATCAATAAATGATTTCATATTTATGGAATACATAATATAGAACATATGAAACTTACCATCAAGGCCTTATTCCAAGTCATCTAAAAATACCATCAAGGACTCGTGACAAGACATCTACAATAATGGGTAATAAAAAGGACAAATACCAAATCTATTTTGTCTCATGAAACTTACCAATGCATTGAGGGCCTATGTAATTCTGTGTCCTACCCATCACTTAATAATTCCAATGCATTCATCTTATGAATAAACAATACAACTTAATAAACATTCCTCAGAAATCAACAACCATATATATAAAAATAACTGACATATAGAATATCAATACATTCCATAGTAAAAATGATCCTAAACCACCCATAAAAATATGGTGGAAGTTATATTTGGATTATATACACAATAAATCATAATATTTAATAAAATATTTTGACATAGATAAAAATAATTTAAAAATATCACTGGATAATTTATTAGGAAAATAACCCCATTCACTTTGAAATCAATTATTTTAAATCTATTTTTTTCAAAATATTTAGGAAAACATTTTCTTTGAAAAAAACTTTGTAAAATTAGAAAAAACTTCAAAATAATAAGTTTTTATGATGGTGGGAACTCATATTCATGCTATATAAGTTAAACAAACATTTACTTTCACACTTTTTAAAGAAAATTCAAAAAGTACCTTTTTCAAAAAATGACAGGAAGATTAATTTTAAATAGTTTTTTAAAAGCCAAACATGGGTAAAAATTTATTTAACAAATCATTGGAGAATAGTAATAAAATTTATTTAAATTTTTTTAGTTAAAATATGGATATGGATTAAAAATATTCCTGACTGAATATAAGAATGAAATCAGTTTTTATTAGAAATGTGATTTCGGTATCTTGAGTTCTTAAAGAGTGTAAAGTGAAATGAAAAATTGAAATTTCAATAAATAACTTGAGGAGAATAAAATATAATGGGTTTAAGATAGAAATATTATATAATTACACCAATAAATACTTTAACAAAAACAATCCTGAATAATGATGAGATTATGAAATAAACCCTCAATGCTTTGGTAACATTTGAATTATAACACCCATGATAGGAATAAATTCAAATGAAACTTTAAATAACATTGATATAATTGAAATCGTGATACATTATATCAAAGGGTATATATACAAACAATATAAAAGAAACTAGTGGTGAATATGACACATGTCTCACATAAACACAAGTGAGACAAGAAACCCTTACCTCAAGTCTGACTTCCTTCATATGTGTTAGAACATCCTATATAATAAATATTTATTTATTATATATATATATTATATAACCATAATAATATATATTATATGATATATTATTTAATTATAACCTTTTTATCACCCATTTTTAACAATTATTTTTTAAAATCATTGTTTTAGGTGATAACTGTTTCATTTTTCATGTATGTTTTAGTTTGGTAGTTTCGGTCCTTTTACTTTGATCATGGTTACATAATCTCTATATTTTTAATAGTGATATACACACACACACACATATATATATATATATATATTTATAGTAATCTATAAAATATAAAAAAATTAATTACACCGTTAATGGATACGGTAGACCGTACGTACGAATGAATAACATTTTCACTTTTTGATGGATGGAACAAAAGAAAGGTAAATAATAATTAAACTTTATAGAATAATTATTATATAATATATATCATATATATATTTTAAATATAATCTTATTACCATCCATTTAAATAAGAAATGAAAAATGAATCACATTTCTTCTTGGAATTGGTAGTCCACACGTACACACAGACAGCGTTATCTTTTTTCATTTGATAGAAAAGAGTGTGTATAATGGTGGTTTTATAATCATAATAAAATTTAGTTATTTTTAGGATACTTAATTTATTATTTTATTATAAATAAAATATATTTATAGTAGTTAAAAAATAAGTAAAAAGTAAGTGACCGGTTAGGGCGATTACCTCTTCTTTGAAAGAACTCCTTTAGATCTCTTCATAAGGAAAATAAGGTTGATCTTTTGGGAAGAAAAAAACATATAGAATGCAGATTATTATGTTAAAAAGATTAATAAATATGTATTAGAAAATTTATTTTTCCCAATGTGGTTTAAATAAGATAGGGAAGATGTGTCCTTTTATAAGGGATGAAATGGACACACTTTGAATTACCAAAAATATTAAAATATAACCAAGTCATTATCAAGAAAAATGATTCTAAATGGAAATAATTTTAAATATATGGAAGGATATGGTTGAAATATCATAAAAATAATATTTTTATAGGTTTAAAAGGTATTTTAAACCTTATCTTTTGGTTTAACCCTTTAGTTAACCTATTTTAACCTTAACCGTGGCAAAAACCTTTTCAATCATAAAGGGTTATAATTTTAATTTTAATTTAAAAATTGGACCATAAATGGAAAAGGAATAAAATTTTAAATTATATCTTATAACCATTTTTATATTTCAATATTTATATTATTTTTAAATAATTTAATAAAAAAATATTTCAGTAAAATATCATTAATGTCAATTTTGATACTATCTATTTAATTTGAATTAAAAAACATCAATAAAAGGTTGGAGTTCAAATATAATTTTTCAAACCATCACTTATATGTTATATTCATCTATAATATTAGTTTAACACTATAAATAACTCAAATTATATAACTTTATATATTTTTAAAATCATTTATTTTATTTTTCTATTAATTAAATAAATATAGTGTTAGATTTGTGTAAGAATTTAAGTTAATTATATAATCACTAAAAATTATAAATAAATTAACATAATGAAAATAGTTCAGTTATTATCAAAATAACCATTTAGATTCATTAATAACTTTCATTTTACTTTTGTGAACACATAATAGATATTTAAAAGTAATAGAGTGACATTTTATATTTTTCTTTTCTTTAAATATTATATAGGAAATTTTCCTAAAAAGTGTCCCTTAAAAAATTAAATTTTGAGAATAAGTTTATAAGGGTATAATTAAATTCATCCAATAATAATTATTATGAAACATGGAAACCTTAACACTTATTTTGAACTTAGGTTAACCCGATTTACCCTTTACCTAGGTGATAAATTTTACCATTGTTACTATTCATAATGCTTAAAACTAAAAGGGGAATATTTACCAAATTTAGACCTCTTGATTCAAAATATAGAATCCATTTTTCAATATTAAATTTCTATAAGTGGTATAAATTAATTTTAAAAATAAGTGTACTAAACAAGATAAAAACCATTTTTTAGAAAAATACATTTTTAAGCATAAAACTTTTTATATATTATAACCCCATTCCAAGAAAAATTATTAGATGAATGTTAACTAACTTTATTGAGTAAATAATATATTTATTTTTTTAAAACCATTCAACAATAGTGATAAATTAATTTATTAATATAAAAAAATAGTACACACATAAAAAATAGATTTTCAGAAAAAACATCTATTTTACTTATAAATGGTTTTTATTTTCATTTCTAATCAGTTGATAACTAATGAATTTATTTTATACATGTATAAACCCTATATTTTTAATAATTTAGTATCTCATACTCATAACAACCAATTTAATGGCTAGGTTGTAATGGTATACTATATTGTGTTTCTTTTAGACTTAGGGTTTCTTGCAACCCAAGCTATCAATGAAATTAAATTTATTTAAAAAGAAATATATCATAAAATATCAGTGTGTTACATTAAACCTACCTTATAATAATTTAAACCTTTAAATTCCATCACTACAATATAAAAAACTGAGGATACTTATTCCCCTTCATATTCTTGGGTTCCCACCTAACTTCCTTAAATTTATGCTTTTTTCACAATACTTTGACTAGGTGAGTGGTCTTGTTTCGTAGCAATTTCTTCCTATAATACAAAATCTCAACTGGTTATTCCTCATAAGATATATATTCCTCTAATGTTATTAATTCGTAGTTTTTTACATGTGAAGGATCATGTATGAACTTCCTTAGGAGAGATACATGAAACATATCATGAACTTGAGAGAGATTTGGTGGAAGCACCAAGTGATAAGATACCATCTCGGTACAATCAAGAATCCTGAAGGGACCAATATACCTAGGGATCAAATTTACCATTCTTATAATATCAATATCTTATTTAAGATTGATATTAATAGTAATACCTTATCACTAACTTCAAACTCTATATATCTTCGATGATTGTCAATATAACTTTTTGTAAACTTTGAGCTATCCTTATGTGTTGTAGAATATATCTAACCTTATCTTATATTTTCTTAGATATATTCGGTACCAATAGTTTTCTTTCCCAAATATTTTCCCAACATATTAGATTTTTTTAATTCCTTCCATTGAGGGATTTATTGGACCCATTTGAATTCTTGTGTGAAATATATTAATATAAGAAAATTACACTAAAGGAAGGTACTGATCCCCACCACCTTTGAAATATATAGAGAAGACTCTTAACATGTGTTTTAAACTTTTAACGGTTCTATCAAACTTACCATCTATCTGAGGATGATAAGAATTATTTAAACTCAACTCTATATCTAGATCTCACTGAAGAATTTTCTAGAACTTCAAGGTAAACCTCAGTACCTAATCAGATACAAGAGAATGTGGTAATCAATAGAACCTTATCACTTAATTAATTTATATTATGGAAATATGATAAAGAGAAAAATATTCTCTAATAGTAATTAAGTGTGATGAATATTTATGGTGATTAACTACAATACAAATAACATTATGAGATTTCAATGTTTTGGGGAGTCTGATGACAAAATAGTTGGTGATATTTTCCCATTTCCATTATGGTATGGGTAGTGGTGGTATAATACCCATAGATTTCAGTCACTCATCCTTAAATTACTAACGTAATAGGCACTAAGATTCAAACTTTGTAATATATCTCTTCATGTTTTCCATCCATAAATACTCTTTCAGATATCTGTATATATTTTTACCTCCAGGATGAATAGAGAGTGATGAACTATGAGCTTCATACAAAAACTCATTTAGGTTTGGTATATATGGGACACACAATATATTCCTAAACATTATTATTCAAGCATGATCATGGTCAAAATTAGTAAAATTACTCACTATATTTTATAATTCCACATCTTCCTTATATGTATTATTAATTCTCTCATGGATGGATGGTTGAATATTATCTGATAAATATAAAACCCATATCCTTTTCTCATGATTTCAAGATTTATCTTCTAAAAATACATAAATGTTTGATCTCTTTTAATCCTCATCATAGAAAAATTAACATGGTATTTCTGACTCAGAGAAATAGCCACCTTTTTTTCTTTTGTCAGGGTGGTAATGTATTGAGAAATCATAATATTTGATCAACTCCAAACATATTATTTAGTGAATATTAAAATAATTATATGTAAATATATACTTCAATATTTTATAATCATTATATATATAACAGATTTCACCATACAGGTTACGCTTCCATATCTTCAATGAAAAAATTACTGTTTCCAACTCCAAATCATGAGTTGGGTAATTTTTCTCATGAACTTTTAAATAGAGAGAGGCATATACGATCACCTTGTTATTATGTATATGGAAAGATATGATTCCCTTATTTTATGCATCACTAATGTTCACAAACCCTTCTATACTGTATGGTAGTTTAATAATAGTCATACTGAACAATATCTTCTTTAGTTCTTTGAAAATCCTTACACATTCATCTTTCCATAAGAACTTAACCCCCTTCTGAGTCAACTTGGTGAGTGGATTAAATATTGATGTGAAATTTTAAATAAATAGTCGATAGTATCCATACAACCTAAGAAAACTATGGATTTTGGTTACCATGGTTTCTCTAGGCTATTATTTAATAACTTCCATCTTTGAAGGATCCATTGACATACCCTTAATTAAAGTTATATGGATTAAGAATTAAATTTTCTAAATCCAAAAGTCACCCTTAGTAAATTTATCATATAAATTATCCTTCCTCATAGTCTATAGCCCAATTATCAAATGCTCATCATGGTATTCCTTTATATTTTAATATATAGGTATATCATATATAAATACTACCACAAACAAATCAAGGTAATCTCTAAATAATTTATTCATTAAACCCATAAAGATAAAATGAGCATTGGTAAGTATAAATGGAATTACTATAAATTAAAAATGGCCATACGTCTTATAGAAGGCTATCTTAGATATATCCTCCTTTTTGATCCTTATATGATGATATCCAGATTGAAGATAAATCTTGAAAAAATATAGAGATCCTCAGAATTGATCAAAAATATCATCAATATAGGGTAGAGGATCCTTGTTCTTTATAGTGATCTTGTTAAGTTTCTAATAATCAATGGAAATATGAATTGAACCAAAATTATTCTTAAAAAAAGAACAAGTGCACCCCATATAATGCACTAGAAAAAATGAATCCCTTATCTATATTATCTAGAAGTTTCTTATTCAATTCCTACAATTCAAATGGGTCCATTATATATGGAGTTTTTGAAATAGGCATAACACTAGGTATGAACTCAATTGTAAACTAAACTTCACGATTTGTGGAAATACTTGGAAGATATTCAACTAATACATCAGTATATTCCCAAAAAATCGGCACATTTTAATTTTTTAGTTTCTCCCTAACCATTTGAGATAAATATCCCTCATGAATAGGCAGAAAAAACCATATGATGGGAGTAATTTCTATTGGATATTTAGGTTCATCCTTGATAGAAAATTTAAGGCTGATTCGAAATATCAAATGTAACTTCTCTTCCTTATAAATTGATATGGGATCTATACCGAGAGAGATAATTCATACAAAAAATCACATTGAATTCAACTAGAGGAAGAATAAGGATATTCATAGGAAGAAAATTCCTATAAACTTCTATCAAAGAGGATCTGTAGACTTTATATACAACCATACTACCATCAATAGTTTTCACCACTAACTAAACATCTAATCTTTGAGGTGGTGATGTGATACTATTAGTAAATTCTTCAAACATAAAAGAGTGGGAAGAACTAGAATCAATTAAAACATTTAAAATCATGAAGTGGGCGATAAGTGTACCTTTTGCCACATTTCTAGGAACTTCCACATAAACTTTACTAATATCATAGGCTTGGCCTTCTTCCCTTGGATTCTTTTTTGGTAAGTTCCCTTGATGTTTGGAGCATTGGTTAGAATAGTTCTCTATATCCTTATACTTAAAGCACTATACTATGATGGATTATCCCTTACCCTTTAATTCACAAGCATGATGGTATTTTTCTCTACACTTTAAGAAAACTCATTTTCCTTTTAATCATGTTCCAAGGTGTTTCCTTCCACAAGTATCACATGTTAGAAAATTCATTTTTACTTATTCCCCATATCATTTTTTTTCTCTTATATCCTCTTATTCTCTTTCTTTCTTTTGAAGCCATAAGAATTCATGAATTTCTTATCTTCCTTGATAACACATGATGCTATATCCACACATGATGAGAATTTTTGAAAGAATGGTTCTCTTTTAAGGATTGGATTTCACTCATCAATGAAATGATCAATCTTACTATTTATATTATGAACATAGTCAACAACATGCCTTGATAACCTTGTGAAGTTATCTTTAAAATTAGTAATATTTTCCTCTTACTTTTGTCTCAGACTCAAGAATTTTCTCTCCATATCCACTTGTTGTTTTAAGGAAAATATATTTTTTAAAAATTTCCTTAAAAATTCTTCCATTCCATGCTCTCTATTTCTTCATAATCCTTAGTGTTTTGAATCAATAACTACTATTGATTTGCTTCCCCTTAGATATGACAAAATACTATGATAACCTTCTCTCTTTCATTAATTCACAAAGTGAGAAATATCTTATCTAAAGAACTTATCCATTACTTAGTGAAAAATGTATTTTAGTCCCATTGAATTATGGTGGTTTCTAATGCATGAAGAGGAATGAAATTGTAACACCAAATTATGGATCAATAGGACACACCATATGGGAAAGGTTATTGGTCATAACCTAAGTTATATGCCGCAATATAGTTATAAATTTTTATATCTAGTTTCATATCCAACTCCAGCTTCATTATCCTTCACTAGAGAAACACTTAGCATAAATTAAAAAATTTATGCATAGTTAATCTCAGAATGAAAAACTTTGTTTCTTTGGGAATATTATCAAATCAAAAAACTATTCTAAAATATTCCATAATATTTTGTAAATAAAATATAAATTAACACAATAATATTCCCTAGGAGTGTTAAAGAAAGTGCACAATAAAGGCACACTCACTGTGAACCAAAATAATGGTTGATATATACTCAACCAACTCTTTTTGGGGTTATTACTCAAGATTCATATGTACCAAAAACCATTCCTACTTATTGTATCCAAAAGGGATATATTTCTTGGAAAACCACATAATCTCTTCCTTTCCAAAACTTTAGGATGTTATCTTATACTTAGAATTTTCCTCAAATTCAGTCATAGAGTTATTTATTATAATCTATGTTTTTCTAAATCTTTCTCCCAAGGTTTTTACTAAAATTTATCTAATACTAACTCTAAATAACTAAAACCAAGTAATATAGAGTCTATGGTTACTTTATTACATTATAAATAGGTATAAGTTATCACATACCAAAGTAATTAATAGTTTAGTAGTCTTCGTAAATTATATACAAACTTGAACAAAACATTACATTTGTAAAAATAAAATACAAAATATAGTGAATGTAGATATTCTACACTCTTTAACTCATTCAAAAATTATTTCTTCAGATCCACGTGAAAGGAAACAAAATAAGGATGATCTCATATTCTCAGTAAGGGTTACATACAATAGAAGATATCATGATTAAATAAGAAATAAACAACATAGAAACATAAATTTGTAAAAATAAATGAAATTTAATCAATAAAATGAGAATAAAGAATTATATGATAGGAGTAAATGAAGATAAAATTATTCCATATAAATAATCACATGATCTTGAAATGTTTCCATGGATATTATTCAAAATAAACATATGAACATCAATAAATAATTTCATAATGATAGAATTCATAATGTCATACATATGAAACTTACCATCGAGGCTTTGTGTTAAGACGTCTAACAATACTGTCAAGGCCTTGTGATAATAAATATACATTAATGGGTAAATCCATGGACAAATACCCAATTTATTTTTTCTCATGATACCCACTAATGTGTCAAGGGGATATGTAATTACGGGCCCACCCATCACTTAATAAGTCCAATACATTCCACATATGAATAAATAATAAAACTTAATAAATATGGCTTAAAAATCAATAACCATCTCTATAGGAAGAACTAACATACTATATTTCAATACTTTCCATAGTAAAAATAATCCTAAAACATCCATAAAAATATGGTGGATGCTGTAACGCCCCAAGCTTGGAGCCACTAAATGGTGCCCTGAGTCGGTGGGTCACATGTCCTCAAGAGTGCTTCCCCATACACCAGAGTCAACCGAATAGTAGTGAGGGTTGAATGCCGTACAATGGGGAGACTATACCCTCATAATTAGAGTCACCCAATAGCGAAATAGACAAATAATTAGCAAAAGAAAAATATAAATCAATGATAGAAGATAAAAATATAGAAGAATTTAATAATAAATTAGACAGAATAAATGTCATATACAATATAATGAACATGTTCTATTTCTATCCAAAAAAAGCATGAATATGGTAAAATAAATGCATCAAATGTACAAAAAAACAAAAAATGACTATCACTCGATAGAATAATGAGCCTAGATTGGTTCTATTCTCCCTGATCCTAAGCAATGATCAAGTCAAGAATCAGAAAGTGGGGACTTTATGTGGTCCCTACCTAAATCCATGAAGTTGTCTGGGTACCCAATGAGGCCCGAACAGGGTGCAATATAAAACTAAGTTGGCCACCACCAATGGTGTTTATAACAAGTATAGTCTATGTATAAATAATTAAGTGGTGTGCAATATATCACAGTTACAACAATAATAAAAGTAAAGTGTCAAATCCAGATGTGTTCCTATCCAGAAAAACATAGATCCCTATAAATAATAATAAAAAACCCCTAAAAAAGGTAAACTGTAATAAAATAACCATACTAGGGATATTTATAGATCATGATATAACATTCAAAATGGACTATTATTTGAAATAAAGTGTCAGTATAGAAAGGTTCAGATCTAAGTTATAAATTACCAAGGCATCCTTATTGATTCCATGTAGAATCTCGATGGAAACTTGGTAAAGACTTTAGTAGAGCCTAAAGATCATGTCCATGAAGAATTCCAAGGAGAGTAAAGTAAATATATATCCAAGGGGTTTCAATGTCCTTATAATCCAAAGTAAAATGGCTCTATGGAGTATGAATTTCCATGAAATCCTATGGAATTAGGATCTTAGGAGTAGAAATATCCAAGGAACCCACTACCATAATCAGAATCCATGGATTAGAAATATCCATGAAATCCAATGGAATGAAGATTAGAGGAGTATAAATGTTTAAGGAATCCATTACAATTATCAATTAATCATCTAATTTGATAACCCATTTCATTATCACTTGGATACCATGAGTTCATCCAACACATTACACATTTTCCCATTGAACAATTTACCCATTTAAAAGTCTTGTAATCACATTAAAAAAGAGGAATAATCCATCTCTTAATCATTCATTTAATTATCATTCAATTTAATAAGGCTCCCAAAACAAGTGTCAAGGTCGCACACACCCAATGGGGTGGTATAAAATAGGTAAGATTCAATAAAACACCTCAAGAGTGATCCGGGTTGGGGCCAACAACCTCCAACCATAAAATGAAACCAATTCAGAAACCTAACCAGGTTCCAACAATTTATTAAATAAATTCAATTAATTTTATTAGAAACAACGATAGGTCCGGTGTGTGGAACAATGAAAAAAGGTATATAAAACACTAATTTTTTTGGGAAAGGTATAGACCACTAATCATATACCCATGGTAGGACACTCATCTAGTATTGGATCCTAACACGAGCTAGACTGAAAAAAAATTGAGAAATGAAAGAACACCCTAAAAATAGGTCGTATTTTCTTTCACCTTAATAGAATATCTGATATCAAGGAAAATAATGAAAGGTGATAGAGGATTAAATCACTTAACAAAAGGAATCCACTAAGACAATCAATTCTTGAATCTGAGTCCGGATGGAGAATCCACACCAAATTCTATGTTAGGCTTAAAGGGGGAGATCAATGGGAGGAGGAATCTGCTAGAGAAATTAAAAAGAGAGGATGGTTTAAACATAAAATGAAATTGGAAAAAATGGTCATTTCCCATTTAAAAACTAAATCATACGATCTAGCTGCATGGTTGGACAAACCATGCACTAACCATGTGCCCCTCACTACCTCAATAGGGAACAAACACAGTTCATATACATGGTTTGTGAAATTGTGCACAAACTATGCTCCCCACCTCTGTTAAAAACTATAGATATTCCTATATGGGAGTGTGTCCCTGGGAACTTGGTTAGGGAAAATCATGTATCCTTTTCTTCTCTCCATCTGACCCCACATTCTTAGTAGTAACTATGCAGTTTGGGGGGCATGATTTCTACTAACCGTGCGACCCAACTATTTTTCTCCATAAGTCAGTCTTAGAGATCCAAATAGGTCCCAAACACCACCAAACTCCTATGAACTCATTATACATTCACCATATGTCAAAAAAAAAGTAATTAAAACTAAATTCAAAAGATTCATACCTCAAGAAAAATCCATGATCTTACAATATTCCCCCCTTAAAGAAATCTGTCCCTGAATTTTCCTTCCAAGGGTGGTCAAGTGTAATGACTCTAACCAACGAGTCTTGAGTCATAACTACCCCAATCCATCCTCCATAGGATAGGGGATGGATACAAACACTGAAATAAATAACTAATATGGTATGCCTTTGTATAAGTACCTATATGCACACACCCGATCATTTCCAAAAATAAGTGAAGAGGAATAAATTTAAAAGATGGAAAATCTAGAGAATAACCATGAATGTATAACCTCTAGGGAGTACAAGAGTATGAAATCATAATATGAAATATAAAAATGGGAAAAATAAAATCTCAACCATAAATATGTCCCAACCTAAAAGAAATGGAAAACTAAACTGACGAGAGATCCTGGCTCTAGATCTCTAATACTTGACCACCATACATGATTTAGTGCACTAGGGTATCCCTATACTCTTATGTAATCACAAATATACTGTCTTTCATCTACATAAGACATGACATGTGTGGGAAAATCCCATGTAGGGGTGAGTATATATATACCTAGTAAGAAGACCCTAAAACTGAAGGGGAGAAGTAAAAGACATGATAAGAATAGGCAGGTCAAATCATAACAAGAGAGTAATAAAATCCTAAAACATGGATATGGATATATATATGATAAAAAAAATTCCAAATGAGAGATAAAGTGGATATCCATCTTATATCCCAACTTGATAAAAGAGTATTCCATTAGTTCTAAGGCCCCATCAACAATGCCCAACATCTCATGTGTCTGTCCAAATAAACATCCATGTTAAGAAACACCTTTCCACTATGCCACATAGTATAGGGGCACAATATCTAGGTAGAGGGACCATGAACTAGTATAACAGGAGGGTGGAACTCAATAGATATCTAGAAGAACCATTCCCTATCCTATCAGGAGGGTTCCACTGAAATGGTTGGGGACCCATGCCCTGACTTTATAGGAGGGTTCCACTCAGTAGGTAGAGGACCCATGCCCTGTCCCGGTAGGTGGGTGCCACTATGATTATTGAGGACCCATGCCACAACTCCATAGAAGGGTTTCAATTAGTATATAGAAGACCCATTCCCTATCCCGGTTGGAGGGTTCCACTCTGATGATCAAGGACCCATGCCCTGACTCCATAGTAGGGTGCCACTCAAATAGGTAGCTAGAGGACCCATGCCTTGTCTCAGAAGGAGGGTACCACTATAGTGGCTAAGGACCCATTCCCTAACTCTAAAAGAGTTTGAAACTAAGTAGATAGAGGACCCATGCTATGTCCTGAAAACATGGTTCCACTATGATGGTCAAGGACACATACACTAACTCTACAGGAGGGTGTCACTTACTAGATAGAGAACCCTTGCCCTGTCTCAATAAGAGGGTGACACATTGATTATTGAGGACCCATTCCATGACTCTGTTGGAGGGTTCCACTCAAATATGTAGCTAAAGGACCCATGACCTATCCGATAGGAGGGTTCCACTCTAGTGGTCAAGGAACCATGACCTATCCCAAAAGGAGGGTGTAACTCAGATAGTCAATAGAGGACCCATGCCCTATCCCTATAGGAGGGTGATAATATGATCAATATGACGATCCTTACTAGTCAATAACATCATTGAGGTTCTCTTAAAGAAGTTTCATTCTCAAAAAATCTTGCATCATATATCAAAATCCATCATGAAGGTTAACATCGCATTCTACGTGGGAAAACACTTAGCACAGGCTACTCGCGGGAAAAAATCTGAGTCCAAATGAAGAAGATATGAGATGTAGAAGTCTTATAAAAAATATGGGTTAAATGACATGTAAGTTGAACCACACAACATGTGGTACCACCCTATTACCTATCTGTGTCCCTACCGATACATAGATCACTGCCCATATATCCCTACATGGAGTGTCTCAACCACACTGGGTCATGCCTATGCTCCAAGTCGTGTTTGTGTTCTTTGGTCATGTCTATGTACACTGGTCATGTTCCTGGTCATGATCATGTCTGTGTACTCACAGAGTACATACCGGGTTTCTAGTACTGAGTCATATGACATGTGGGTGTCCTCCATGGCATGTGATATTTATCTAACATAAAACCTAGCCACCACATCCATGGGGCTACATGATGTGTGTTCTTCCAAACTACACGATGTGTAGTTTGGAATTTCACAGAACTCGTGAAATCCTCACATGATTCCAGATCCATCTACTACTCATCTAAATCCACCATTTGACCACCATAAAATGTCTTAATCTTCACCCGACCATCATTTCCAACCATTCATTGGCTACAAAATGGATTCCGGCTCACCCATACCAAACAATTGGTGTTTCCTACCATCTGTGGTGCCTCCCTCCAGCTCACCGGATATCCAAATCAACAATGGAATCAACTATAATCCAAAATCTACCTGAATCCATCCCTGATTCACCAATCTGTTTGTCTCACATGAATCTGCTGTGGATTTGGGGGTTTGATCAAGCTCGAGCCTACCTAGAAATGTCGAACTGTGGCACCATAGTATTAAAGAGAATAACATGAAGAATGGTAGGTTAAAATCACCAAAATTAAGGTGAAAAAATCATTGAAAATCATTACTGGATAACTAATACAAATTGGGATATCTAGGGTGAGACAATCATGGTATAATGGGGTAAATCAAATAAATAATTAAATCTGATACATGGGCACATGAAAAGGCTCTAAAAAATGCATATCAAAGAAATAGAAATGATCTTAATCAATATTAAAATCATAAGGGAAGAAATCGAAAAATGGAGAGTCATACCATGATTCAGATTGTTCATTTATGAGGAACATGCTCTCCAATGAAGGAAGAAGATCCATTGCATTCCCTGCATCTCAATTCACATTGATCTGAAGGCTCGTAGTCATCTGATCTCAATTCACCAATAGTGGAGAGTGGTGGAACCTCCTCTCAAAGATCATATGGTTATACAGATAACACTAGAAATATGATATCAAATCATATTTATAGAGAAATCAGAATTAGGTCATTTAAATTAAATATTTAAGTTAATCAATTAATCTAATTTAAACACACCGGACAATGGTAACCCTATCTGAATGCCCCACAACAACCAAATTTTGGTCATTCTTAAGGTAAAACTCACATTCCAGATTCAACTGTGGTCTCATATTTTTTATCAGAGATTCCATTTAAAATTTATCGTATTATTTTTAAAAACATGATCATTCATAATATAAAATATATTTAATATTTTTACAAAATTAATTATGAAGACACTGAGCTTGGAATCCCAAATTTATCAGTTATTATCTCCAAAAATAAATCTAGATATATTCTAAAGTTTTACAAGGAAAAAAATGGTCTCTACATTATTCCCTCCTTTAAGCTTTACACCATAAAAATGAAAAACTAAACAAAAAGGTCAGGATACTGAGCCCGTATCTAGCTCTCCCACTCCTAGGAGCTCTCCAACAAGATCCTATAATTCCACAACACATGAAATAAATGGATGGTCTATCCATGTAGGTTCCTCTATTATCAATCCTTGATCTCCATTGGGTGATCCAAAAAAGTGTCTCTATCCTTGATGTCCATCTCAGCCCAGTAAATGAAACACATGAGGTCATGCACGTATCTCCTCATATGTTTCATGTGGAATATGTCATGAACCCACTCCAACCATGGGGGTTGGGATAGGTAGTAATCAACCTCACCAACCCTCTATAAGATCATGACTAACCCAATGAACCTCATAGATATCTTGCCTCACCAACCAAATCTACATAATCCTCATCATGTAGATACTCTTAGGAAAACTTGGTCTCCCTACTCAAACTCCAAGGGCCTAAGATGCTGATATGAAAAATATTTCTATATGCTCTAGTCTGTCCTCATCTACTCATAGATGACTTGGACCTTCTCCATCATTTTATATACCATCTATGTCCCAACAAGAGATACCTCTCCGATCTCAGTCATGTATAAGGGTGACCATAAGGGTCTCCCATACAGGCCTCAAAAGGTTATATGATGATAGTTTCTTGGTATCTATTATTTTATGAAAACTATACCAATGGAAAGTGATCCATCAACTTTAGCTGAGTCTAACATGAAATACCTCAACATATCCTCCAACACATGAATAATGTGATAAGTTTTCCCATATGTCTAGGGGTGGGAGACTATAATCATATTCATCTAGGTCTCAAATACATCCTCCAAGCATCTCCCTAATTGTGATGTAAACTACAAATCACGGTCAGAGATAATATTCATGGGAACCCCAGAAAGGCAGATTATCTCCTGTATGTACAAATTCTGCAAACTCTCCACCAAACTCTACTCCCTAATATCAAGGCAGTGTGCCAAATTCATGAGTTGGACAACTATCACCTAGATGGAATCATGGAAACTCACTATATGCTAATTCCCTATCACAAATTCCATGAATGTTCCTTCCCATTTCCAATCCAGGATCTCAAGAGGCTGCAACAAACCCGTCAAAACTTGGTGCTCAGCCTTCACCGATTGGAAGGTGAGACACAAATAGAAAAACATAACCATTCTATGTATCATGATATCCCATAAAAAATGACACTGAAGGTCTCTGTACATATTCCCTACACCAGGATGTACAACTAAAGTATAACTTTGAAACTCTTTCATTACCTCCTCCCTCACCATGACTATGACCACCATCCATCCATGGAAAATTATGACATGACCCCTCCTTTAAAAAATTCATCTGGTGAATCTATGGAGGTTATTTGGTAAAAAATAAATCACAATAGATGTCTACCAACTGGGGCTCTCTCACACCCTAGAGGAGTGGAGGAGTCAACACCATCGACTGAAGAAAAGCTACACCCTCCTCCTCAACCAGGGTCAGCTGCAAGTAAGCCAACTCCTTTAATGCCTCCTCTATTAAACGATCCTGGAACTTCCATTTAAGGGAATATTCCAACACATTTCCCTTCCATGGAGTATAGACTATCTCAAAGTCATAGTCCTGTAGGAACTCTAACTAGTGCCTCTACCTTAGCTTCAACTATCTCTGTGTGAAGACATAATTGAGGATGTGATGGTTTGAGTAAACAAAAAAAATTCTATCTCATAAGATAACACCTCCACATCCTTAGAGTGAATACTACCACTTACAACTCTAGGCCATGAGTCACGTAGTTTTTCTTATGGGGTATCAATTGCCTCGGCCTATATGAAATAACTTACTACCTATATATCAATATGAAATCGATCCAAGATCCCAAGGCATCACAAGAAACTACATACTCTACCAACTCCGTTAGTAGTATTAGAACATGAGCAGTCATTATCCCCAACCTCAAATCCTCAAAGGATCTATGACACTTCTCATTCCAGGTAAACAGATTCCTTTTCTACATTGGGGCAGTCAAAGGGGCCACGATCCTAGAGAAGTCTTCCATAAACATCTGGTAATACCCCACCAAGCCAAGAAAACTCCTCACCTCTAGAAAGCTATTGGGAGGATCCAAAGCAAGAAGTGAATCAATATTTATCTGGTATATAACTAATCCATGACCAAAAAAATGAACCTCATGGATACATAATTGGAACTTCAAGAGATTACCATAAAGTTGTTTCTCCTGAAGAAAATCAAGGACCGTCCTCAAGTTCTCTACATGATCCTCCTATGATGTAGAGTATGTGAGAATGTATTCAATGAAGAAAACTAAAAATTAGTCCAAGTATGATTGGAGGATCCAGTTCAATAAATCCATAAGCACAATGGAGGAACTCATCACATTGAATGAAATCACCCATAACTCATTGTGTACTTAGTGAAATCAGAATGCCAACTTCAGAATATCAGCATCATAAACTCTCAACTAGTGGTAGACAGACCAGATATCATTCTTTGAGAACCATACCACATCTCAAAATTGATCAAAGAGGTTATAAATCCTCGACAAGGTTAATTTTTCCTTATTTTGTCCTGGTTTAGGTGAGGATAGTCCACAAAAATCCACAAGCTCTTATCATCCTTTTACAAAAACAATACTAGAGATTCCTAGGGGGACACAATGGGTTTGATAAAAAACTTGTCTCAAAGGTCCACTAACTTTAATTAAAGCTCCCAATACTTGGTAGGGGTCACCTGATATGCCACGAAAGATATCCGAGTAGTCCTAGGGGGAAAGTTAATGAAAAAATCCATCTCCTACCTAGAGGTAGTCCTAGAATGTCCTCTAGGAAAACATCCATAAAACCCTCCACATCTATTAGAATATAGATGTGTCAGGAGAGAGATGCACCAAGGGATACAATCTACTAATGATGGGTAATGGACTACAACCTCATATTCATATAACCCTTTAATCCCACCATGAGATCTCTCCCACCCATAAAGGAAAACCTCATCCCATTAGTGAAAATGAATTTGAATAATCTACGATGATATTAAATATGGGATCAGACCATGAAAAACCAATCCATACCCAAGATGATGTCATAATGTATCATTGTGATGATTAAAAGGTCCCATGAGAATCTCTCTCCACCAAATTACATCTCACACTTTCGGAAGATAAAATATATAGAAGAAGCATTCCTCATAGGAACCTCAAGGAAAAGTAGTTATGATAAAGGCTCAACTAGAAGCTATACCTCTCATAATAGAAGTAAAAATTTGAAGGAATGGATAGAACCTATGTCTAATAATACTAAATAAAGAGTAGAATAAACACAGATCATACCTCTAATAATCTTGTGATCCACTGGGTCATACGCCTTAAAATGCTGCACCTGCTAGTGACCCTGACCACTAGCTCCCTGAGCCCGACATAGGCTACCTAGTAGTGGTGGTGGAAGGATATCATAACATCATCCACTACCCACATATCATCCTCCTAGATCTTCACATGATCCTTTGATAGCTCCACCTCCTAAGGGGAAACCCTACCCTTTCCTGGTAGATCCATGATCATGGTATTACCTTTGCTGCGGCAGTCCATTAGCTATCTATCTTCCCTCCTTTTAATTTTGGGTTGAGAAATCACATGTAATGTAACCTCTCCTATCACATGAATAACACATACCCTCTCTAAGTTTCCTTGTTCCCCTGTGAGGTATCTATATTGAATGACCATGTACTCAAGTCTAATCCTGGGAAGATCTCCTTCACTGAGATCCTGCCAAATGAGGCCTACTAGATTCTGCAAATGACTCATCATTATAATGCCCACACCTAGATCCATCTACATGAAAACCCTCTAACATGAAGCTCTCCATATATATCACCAACTCTAATAATATGACATAAGTGGGGATGCATAGGGGTACCACATTGACATGAATGTCTCTGCGAAGACCATGATGAAACCTCCATGCTCCAAAGTAGCCATCCGAAGTCATATCGAGGGAGCACTGTGTAAGGTATGTGAGTATCATATAATACTCAGCCACTATCATCCCTCCCTATTTCATATCTAGAATCTCTTAAATTTGAACTGATCATAAGCATGAGGGATATAACTCCTCACAAAACAATTGCTGAAAGTAGGGCGATTAGAGTGTTGACACATCATGAATACGTGTAACTAGACTCTACTATTGCCCAAATTCTCTAGAAAAATTTCTTCCTGCCAACATAACCACCTGATCAGTTGGTGTTCAGGTAAGCCTAAAAACTCATACCACCAACTCTATCTAATCCTCCACTTCTTAGGGATCTGTATTACCAAGTAACCTTAGCGGCCTCTGGCACTAGAACTCATGGAGTGTGCTAAGCCTGTGCACATCCTCATCTTACTCTACTGGTATGATTAGCTACTTAAAAGGTGGGGGTGATGCTACCTATCCACCGAGAGGAAGGATCTCCCTAGATTACCCCTGAATTGTGACCTCATCCGTCACAGATCATCATCCGGATCCGAAATTTGTAACATAGATAGATGTCTTCACGAAGACGTCATAAAAATTGAATCAAGATGTACCATGGTCAAATATGCATATATACATGGAGATATGACTCAAGAAGGAAAAAAAGACTCAATACTATATAATTCATTTAACAAAGTTCTTTGAATTGAATACCTTGGTATACAGAGTCGACATGAAGGTGGTTAGATTCTTGATGTATGGATATGTCGACCATCACACCAAAACTGGGTTCTCTTTACTAAGAGACACCCTCAAGACACTTAGACACTATTTCCATAAGTCCCAACCAAATCCTAATAAGGGGAGTACTATAATAAACATTCTAAGGAATAAACCACCATTGATTCCAATTTTTCATGAACTAGCCCAATGGGGCTCGAGCCGGAACTACACTAATACCACCTCCATAGGCCAGGGGATGGTGATAAGTTCCAAAAGTAATAACTAATATGGGAGGCCTTTTCATAAGTACCTATAGGAACACACTTGAACATCTACATGAAGAAGAGTAGAGTAATAATAATTAAAGATTCAACATATAGAGAATAACCATGAATTTAAAACCTCTAAGGAGTAAAAGAGTATGACAACATAATTTGAAAAGTAAAAAAGGAAAAAAATACATGCCCAACTAGAAAGATGTACCAAATTAAAAAAACTAGGGAAGGAAAGTTATGAGAGATCCCTACTCCATATCTATAAGCCTTGACCACCGTACACGGTCTAGTGCACTAGGGTATCCCTATGCTCCTTTTTAATCACTAATGACCTATCCCTCATCTTTATACAATAATAAACTTATAGTCAAAGCCCATATAGGGGTGAGTATATGAATACATAGTTGGATGAACTGATATATGAAGGGGGAGAAGTAAGAGACATAATATGAATAGATAGCTCAACCCATAGTACGAGAGTAAAAAAATCCAATAACATGGATATAGATATATATATTCTCAACAAAATAATCCCAATTAATAGAGAAATGGGATCTTCATCTCATATCCCAGCACAAGAAAAGAGGCCACTATTAGTTTCAAGGGTCCATCAATGATACCCAACATATCACACATCTATATAAAGAAACATCAATGTTAATACATGCCCCATCACTATGCTAAGCATTTGATGGAAAAAAAATCTAGGTAGAGGACCCATGCCCTGGTACAATAAGAAGGTGCCAATAAATAGAGAGCTAGAGGACCCATGCCATGTCTTGGTATGAGGGTTACACTCTGGTGGTTTAGGATCCATATATTTACTTCATAAGAGGATTACACTCAGTAGATAGAGGACCCATGCCCTATCCTAATAAGAGGGTTCCACTCTGATGGTCAAGGAACCATGCCCTGACTCCACAAGAGGGTTCCACTCAGTAGATAGAGGACCCATGCCATAGATCATATGGAGGGTTCTACTCTAATGATCGAGGACCCATTACCTAACTTCATAATAGGGTGACACTCAAATAGGTAGCTATAGGTCCCATGACCTATCCCAATAAGAGGGTTCCACTCTAGTAGTCGAGGAGCTATGCTTAGACTCCACAACATGGTTCCACTTAGTAGATAGAGGACCCCTGCCCTATCTTAGTATGAGGGTTCCACTCCGATGGTTGATAAACCATGCCCTGACTCCACAGTAGGTTTCCACTCAGTATATAGAGGACCCATGCCCTGTTCAAGAAGGAGGGTGCCACTTTTATGATCGAGGACCCATTACCTGACTCTACATGAGGGTTCCACTCAAATAGGTAGCTAGTGGACTCATGATTTATCCCAACATGAGGGTTCCACTATAGTAGTCAAGGAATCATTCCCTTATCTAGATGAAGGGTGCCACATAGATAATCAATAGAGGACCCATTCCTTGTCCTAGTAAGAGGGTTCTACTCTGATCTCTCTAATGATCCAATCCGATCACTATCATCATTGAACATATACTAATGAATTTTCACACCTCAAATTTTTTTCATCATCTTTAAAAATCCATAACGAATGCTACCATCATGTTATACATGAAAAAACACTTAGTATAGGCTACTCATGGACTAAAATATGTGTCCAAATGAAGTAGATACCAGAGGTAGAGGTTTCCTCAACAAATAGGGGGTACACAATGTGTAAGGGGACCTACATGACATGTGGTACTTCTATAATTCCTGGACATGTACGTACTAGTAAATTTATAACTTCCCATATAGACCTAGATGATGTGTAAGGGGACTATACAGTGTGCTTTAACCACCTGGGGTCCTGCCCGTGCTCCTGGATGTGTTCGTGTTCCTTAACCATGTCCATATACACTGTCCATGTTCCTGGATAAATAATACTTAAGAAGTTCCAGATCCAGATCCTCCTCTACTTAATCCACAATTTTATCACCCATAAATCTTGAAATATTCATTTTTCCATCATTTCAGGTCGTCCATTGGCCGAAAAACGGAATCTAGCTCGCCAGTATGAAGCCTTACACATCAACCGTCATCCGTGGTGCCTCCCATCACCTCACTAGATATAAAAATCCATAGTGGAATAAAAAAAATTCAAAAATATATCTGAATCCATCTTTATTCACCAATCCATACATCTCACATGAATTCTCTATGGTTCCTAGTTTTCAATCAAGCTCGATCTTGCCCGAAAATGTTGAACTATGGAACTATAGGATTATGGTGAGGACTGAAAAGAACGGTATGGGGAAATAAAAAAAAACAAAGGTGAAATAATCATTGGATAATCATTCTTGGCCAAAAAATATAAATTGGGATAATCGGGGTGAGAAAATCAAGGCATGATGAGGTAAATCAAATAAATAATTAGATCCGATACGTGGGTGCATGAAAAAGATCGAAACAAACATAGATCAAAGAAATAGAAATGACATTTCTCAATATTTTAATCATTTGGGATAAAATCCAAAAATGATTAGTCCTACATTGATTTGGATCATTAATTGATGAAGAATGTTCATGCCAATGAAGGAGGAAGATTTGTTGTGTTCGCTGCATCTCTTTTCACCTTGATCTGGAGGATCATCTTCCTATGATATCGATTCACCAATGATGGAGAACGGAGAAACCTTCTCTCACTAATCCCAATGTTATGTGGCTAACCCTAGTGATATTCCATAAAAATATACTTATAGAGGAAATATAATCAGGCCATTTAAATTAATTAATTAATAAAATTAATTAATTTAATTTAAACACACCCTCCAAAGGTCTCCTTATTCGAACACCCCACACCGAAAAACTTTATATCATACCTAGGGTAAAATTTGCATTCTATATTCAACCCTGGTATAATATTTTCATTATGAGACTCTATTTAAGAGTTATCCCATTATTTAAGAAAACCCATGCACATTTAATAAATAATATATTTAATATTGTTATAAAATTAATTCTAGGAACACTGAGCCTCAGAATCACATTTAGACTCAGTGCCTACCTCCAAAAATATTTCTAGACATATTCCAAAGTCTTAAAATGTAGAAACATGGTCTATACATCAATAATATTCTAATAATAAATCCAGTCACTGAGCATGTATATTGACCTCCTTCTCCCAAGTCTCATCATGTACACGACCATGATTCCATATCACCTGTACTAGAGGGATAAAACGACCTCAAATAGCCTTTGTAATTTAGTCAATAATACAAATATGATGATCCTAGAAGTACACATCAACCTAAAACTCAACCTCATTAGGTTGAAGAATATGATATGGGTCCGAGTGATAACAATGAAACTGAGGTACATTTAAGACATCATCAATGGCTCAGTAACTTTGAGGTGACTGTAACTAATAGAACACTGGCCCGAATCTATCCAGAAGCTCAAATGACCCTACATATCTCAATGAAATCTTACCCTATCACCATATCTATTTTTGCCCCATCCTTAGTGAGACATGTAAAAGACCTAATACCCAACCTCTAAATCTAGAGGTCTTCAATGATGATCAGTGTAATATTTCTATATAGACTATACTATATCCATCCACTTTCTGATCAATTAAATCTAATTAGAAGTCTCTTGCATGAGATGTGGTCCTAGAAGTGCTTTCTCTCCTGCCTCTAACTAGTATATATGAGATTGACATAGCCTACTATAAAAAGCCTCATAAGGTTCCATCTGTATAGTTTTCTGATAGCTATTATTATAGGAAAAATCATCCAGGGTTTTATGAATCACCCAAGAACCCTAAAAATTGAGGAAACATGCTCTAATAATTTCCTCTAGAACAAATATTGTGTGCTCTAACTATCCATCATTTTGAGGGTGGTATGTTGTTCAAAAAATTACCTATGTACACAATTACATTAGTAAAATTTACCAAAACCAAGATGTAAACTAAGCATCCCTATCTAATATAATAGTATTAGGAACCCTATGAAGATTCACAATATCATGGATATAATGTTTCCCAAGATCATCTAATAAGAAGGTCTCCCTAATCGATAGTAAATAGGTGACATTCGAGAGACTGTAAAAAAAACCCATACAACATCACTACCTTGAGGTGAACTCAGAAACCTATCATGAAATCTATTACAAAATCATACCATTTACACTTAGGAATGGAAAATTTGCTGTAAGATCTTAGTTAGTCACAGATGCTATACCTTCATCTACTAATAGGTGGAACATATCATGAAAAAACTTGCTACCTCTCTTTTTACCCCCCAAAACCAGTATTGAAAATGAAATTCATGATACATCTTGAAAATTATGAGATGTACTACCCAAGACAAGGCATGAAAATCTCACTTGAGCTCATCACATATGTCTGTTGAAACCCAAACATGACCATGTATACATACAATTTATTCATCTCCAATGGTCTAACTAGGAGGTGGGTCCTCATATACCATTCTCTACCATAGGAGTAGGCCCTCATAATTTGATAACTACCTCATCCTCACCTAATCTAGAAGAGTGGAAGTCACTACTATAGATGAAAGAAAAGTTTACCCATGACCATCCTGCACCTCCAAGTGAATCTCTAAAAACAAGTCTGTAACCTTCCACTCCCTATTGGACTCCTAAACTTCCTATATATTATTCAACCTACTCAGTAAATCAACCACTGCATTTATATTTATAGGAATATAAGAAAGCTCGAAGTAAAAGGAATGAATATATTCAACCCACCTTCATTTCCTCAAATTAAAATCATCCTATGTAAATATATACTTGAGGATTTTATGGTCTTTATACACCCAAGAAATGATATCCCAGTAAATAATACCACAAATAGCACAAGGCATGTACCACAATGACTAATTCAAGATCATGCATTGGGTATTTCCTCTCACATGACCTCAACTGACAAGACCCGTATGCCACAACTCGATCCTCCTGCATCAGAACTAGTCCTAGCCTGATACCTGATGCATCACAATATACAATATTTATTCTACCCATGTTTTGAAGCATTATGAATGACACTAAATTCAGACTCCATTTCAACTCTTAAAAGGATATCTCACAGGTATCTGACCATATAATCTTGACACCCTTCTTAGTCAATCCCATAATAGGTACTTCCATGTATGATAAATCTTATATGAAATTAATGTAATAACCATCTATCCATAAGAAACTATATATATCAAATACATTATTGGGTTTATACTAGGAAAATGTGTCTCACATTCTCTAGGTCAACTGATACTCTTGTATTAGAGATAACATGATAAAGGAAGTGAATCTTATCCATCTTGAAGTGTCACTTTGTGAGCTTAGCATATAAATGATTCTATATAAGTTTATCCAAAATGATCTCAAAATTTTTGGCATGTTCATTAAAATTATGATAATACACCAAGATATCATCCATGAACAATAACACAAATGAATACAGATATAGATGAAAAAACTAGTCCATCAGTTCCATGAAAACTATTGGTGCATTCGTAAGACCGAACAACATAACTAGATACTATTATAGACCATATGTAACATCCCAAGTAAGTAATGAATAATATATATTTTTATCTATGTCTATTAGTGAATTAGATAGTGTTTTAGAGTCTTAAAATGAAAATAAATCCAATATTAAGCATGGAATACACTAATATTTTTAAAAGATTGTTTTACTACCTTTTAATGGAAAACCATTTTTAAATCTAACTTTTGAAAATTTTATAAGCAATGTTTGTCAAAATAAACTTATTCTTTATGATTGGGACATCAAAATTTACTTTGTGTGAATTTTTGGTATTTTTCGGATAAAGTTCATTTTTTAATGAATAGTGAAAAATATTGTATTTTAATTCAAAACCTCTTTTTAATATAATTTATTTATATGATTATATTATCTTTTGAATTGGGTTTAAAGGGCAATTAGAATATATTTTTACCATTTAATCCAATAGTGGTCATTGGAATCAATTTCACTTTGAAATTGGACTTAAACTAGTGTCAATCTTTTGATACTTAATGTTTCATAAAAACACGCTATTTGTCATGACAGCGGGAATTAATTATTAAATTAATTAATGTAACATATATGATTTGAATTTTGTAAAATAGACATCATTTTTGAATTCAGAATATCAAATATAGATTAGGGTGAAGTTTTGGTATTTTTCTGAAAAACTTTAATTTTTGATGAATAGTGAAACCACTAAGTGGTAGTTAAAGAAACTGATTTTTCGTTTAAATGAAACTTTGCCACTTATTTGATTTGATTTTCAAAAATCCGACATACATGGTTTTCATTAAGAATTAAAATTTGGTTCAATGAGATTAAAATATTTTTTTGGTGAATAGTAACTTTTAAGTTCTTACTCGCGATTAGAGGTAATAAGTGCAATTTAATGCAAAAATGATATTATAATAAAATTAAAATACCTAGACACATGTCCTACCCTTATTGGATGCGTCATGGCCGACCAAGAAAATCCATGAGTCAACTTGGGGACCCCATGGAGGCACTTTGGTTTGGAAATGACATAAATAACTTTTTATTTAATGTTAAAGTAAAAATGACACAAACATGAGATGTTTTACTAAAACAATTTTTACATGGGGTTATACAAGTCATATTTTTGACTATAAATATTCATTAGAAAGATAAAAATATTTCCTACATCATGATAGTTTTTTTATAATTTTTAGACATTAAATATATTAAATTATTTATGACATCATGATGATGCAGCGATTACCTCATTAATAAAGGATTTAAATAAAATGAAAAGATAATGTAAAATATATGATCTACACATGTCCAAAACCTATTGGATGGGTATATTTAGAACCCTTATCACCTTAAAATAGAATTATATCAATGTGGGACCTTTTTAATCTGAAACTCATTACAAAATAAAGTAACATTTCTTTACTTTCCAAGAGTGCCCCTCCTCTCCTCTTATAGAAGGCCCCCACCTCTACCTCTTTACCCACACTTACAAAGCCTTTGGCTCATCAAAAACCTGCCCATTTTGTCTCTCCACTTCCCTCTATTACTCCTTGAAGCCTCACATTGGGCAGAAGTATTCCCAAGGAAGCCTTTGAGCTCAAACCAAAGGGAGTTACCCGATTTTAAGGTAATGTCTTCACTTGTGTTCTTTTGTTTTATTTTGCTTTTCCAACCCCATAAACTCTTTTTATTAATTTATTTTGTAACAACTACAGTATCTTCAATATACTAGGATGTTTTTATAATAAGGATTCGATCTACACTTACACACACCTACATCTAATGGTTAAAGAACACACTGTTTCCGTGGATGGCAAATTTCGGCCTCCTGAAACGATGATTGTTCAAAAATCATATAACACCTTCAAAGGTGGCCATTAATATGACACTATATTTATATATGATATATAATATGTTTATGTTTTTCTTAAGTTTCTGTATTTTTCATTTCGGGCATACCTTTATGGTTTCCATTATGGGTAAACGCGATATCTTCATTTAAGGAAGTGCGGACTACCGCCCCCTCAAAGTGATTTGATTCGTTAATACCATATGTGGGACGTATAAAGGATGGAGTTATGATATTATATATTATATTAAACTGGAATTATAATATACCTTTATATCATTATGATTCCATTTCATAAAATACAAAATAGAAATGAAAGTAGCGTTCATGCGTACGTACGGCTTACCGTCTCCATGAACGGTGCATTTCATTTCTTACCTCTAAATGTTATGTAATATTATAAATGCATGAATGTACTGGATATATATGATATATATGATATCTACATCATGAATACCATTCTGGATATAATGGATACATGAAAAACTTGTAATTATAAAGGGTTTATTTTTGACTCAAGTACCAATGATCATTAAAATGACCGTTATTAACTTGAATAATTACATAATGTTAATGACATGGAAATAAGTGATATAAAAGGAATAATGAACTTGGAAAAGGTTCTTAAAAAAGTAGAAATTAACTCATGTTTATTATTCAGGAGATTAATGAACGACCGATTCAAGTCGGACCCGAGGTATGGGACTTCGTCTCAATCTCCTTTCATTGAGGCATATTTTGTTTTATACACAACCTTCTTTTATATGGTGTATAAACCCCTTTGACTTTTACGTTTATTCAAAAGGAATATTTTTTATACGAAGCATTTACTAAACGACAAAAGGGAATGTTTTTGTCGTACGTATGCGGCGACAACGACTTCTCCGCCGCCGTGACCATTATTTGAGTTTTGGCTTCCTCTAGAAGCCATACCTTCTTTTTAAAAGAAAAATAAATACCATGTTTTACTTTTCTTTTATTTTTGTATTGAAAATGGTTTTTATAATATTTTTATATCAATGTGTTGTATTGATATCTTGTGATTGAAAGGTGGGAATGTTATGTTTCCTTTATGCATGTTTTATGTGATACGATTATGTTGAGGTTCTTGGGCATTATTATGAAGACGGGTGGTTCCGTGATAAACTAAGGGTGGGTGAGCCCGATATAGCTCTCCAATGCATTTGGTAACACGAAGGAGTGAAACGTTAAGGTTTCTCCGAAGAGATTTAGGGAATATACTGTGATGGGTATTCCAAACGTAACCAAGAGGGTTACTCCCTACGTAAGAATGTTATGAATGCCTCAAGTTACCTTTATGTCTTATGATTTCTATGATTTATTCATGATTTGATGAGGTATGTTAAAGTACTTATGTTTTATGGGTAAATTATGATTTCATTCTTATGTATATATGAACTTATGTTTCCTTTCCATATTTTTATAACCCATACTGAGGTTTTTATGCTCATCCCATGTTTTTTTGAAATGTTTTCACAGGTCAAGGGAAAGGTACATGATACGATGATAGTGTCAAGAAAGTATCAAGAATGAATCCATGTTTTATTTTAAATATGTTTCCATTGATGGGAAAAAAGAATACTATCTTTATGTAACCACTTTGTTTATATGTGGAATGTAATGCATGTTTTATGATCTAATTCTCTAAAACTCTAAACCCAAAAAGATCCTCAATGTGTAATCTTATAATAACTCAAGATTAAGTAAGTTTTAAGGCTGGGGCCTTATAATTGGTATCAAAGGTCGGTTTAGATAAATTTAGGAGTTAGAATTCTATTAAATTATTATCCAAAAATATTTGTTTTATGGTCAAATTGAAATGATATAGAATTTGAAGATTACCATGTTTCTTCATCTAAGACATGTTTGTTCAGAATAGTTTTCCGCAGAGGAAACCAGGAAGCAGTGCTAGGAAGGCATACAGAAGGAAATAACCTTCTGAATCAGCATCCCGAGATGGTCAGAATTGGAACTGAACAGTTTGTTGCAGTAATGGAGCAGTTGACTCAAGCGATAAATGGTGGTGGTATCCATGCACGAGATCAGCCAGATCAACCGCAGAGGAACATGTCAGTGGTGGAACATTTCATGAGGAAACATCCCCCATCATTAATAGGATCATCTGACTATATGTTAGCTGAAGGGTAGATTAAAG
Organism: Viscum album; assembly: GCA_963277665.1. Classification (NCBI taxonomy): domain Eukaryota; kingdom Viridiplantae; phylum Streptophyta; class Magnoliopsida; order Santalales; family Viscaceae; genus Viscum; species Viscum album. The sequence continues at coordinate 902,759,220 of OY728138.1, forward strand.
AACTGGAGAAGATTTTTGATGTCATGGGGTGCTCAGACAATCAAAAGGTTAGTCTTTCTATTTTCCGTTTGGAGGGTGAACCAGATCAGTGGTGGTCGATGGTTAAAAATATCAGGGACGCTGATGAGATTGATGCTCTCGACTGGGATGAATTCAAAGGTATTTTTCTTGAGAAGTATTTTCCTAAGGCTGTTCGACTTAGGATGGAAAATCAATTCTAGTAATTTAGGCAAGAGGAAGACTCAGTGGATGCCTATGAAGAAAGGTTCACTCGATTGGCAAGGTATGCTCCAAATTTTATTCGAGACCTTGATAGTAAAATCAATCGTTTTTACTCAGGATTAAAGCCAAAATATCGAAGGGCATTAGCTTCTAGTGAGTTTAAAAGTTATGAAAAGATTGTTCAATGTGCTGAGAAGGTGGAAATGGAGTTTGCTGATGATCAAGTGTTCTATAACAACCAACAGAAGAAGAGACCGAGGTGGCATGAGAAAGGTAAGAATTCTTCAAAAAAGTCTGACGGTAAGAAAACTAAGTTTCCAGTTTTTGATAAATGTGGCAAAAGGCATGCTGGGGAATGTCTTCTGAATTTTGGAAAGTGCTACCGATGTGGTAAGATGGGACATAAGGCTCGTGATTGCACTGAAAAAGATCAGGGTGATGGTAAGGCCAAATTTGATTTACAGTTTGTGAAATGTTATAAGTGAAATGAGATGGGTCACTATGCAAACAAGTGTCCGACAAAGAGCTTGAGTGATGGGAAGCAGTTAGACTACAAGCAAAAAGGGGTGGTGAAATCCTTTGCAACTACTTTAGCAGATGTCGGGCCATCAAATGAAGTTGTATCAGGTACTTTGTTTGTTTTTTCAGATTATGCCAGTGTGTTGTTTGATTCGGGGTCTACACATTCTTTCATCTCTGAAAACTTTTCTAGTAAAATGAGAATACCATCTTAAGAAATGACTCCTGAACTTTTGGTAAAAACACCTGGGGGAAATGTTGAGGAAAAAATAATTTATAAGAATCTTCCTATCCTTATCTGTGGAAAGAACCTACTTGCGTACCTTATTGTTTTACCTCTAGTAGAGTTTGATGTTTTCCTGGGTATGGATTGGCTCTCTATTTACCATGATAAGATTGACTGTAGATCTAAAGAAGTTTCTTTTCAGAAAGACTTTCAGTTTGTGTACAAGAATGAACCCTTACTATTGATAACTTATCAAGAGGCTGAGAAACTTGTAAAAGATGGAAATGAATGTTACCTTGCACACATCGTTGAAAATAAAGGAACTGTTCAGATTAATGATGTGCCAGTGGTAAATGAGTATCCTGATGTTTTTCCTGATGAGTTTCCTGGAATAATACCAGATCGGGAAGTTGAATTTACTATTGACTTAGTTCCTGATACTAAGCCAATTTCAAAACCCCCTTATCGAATGGCTCAAATTGAACTTTTAGAGTTGAAGGAGAAATTGCAAGATTTATTAGAGAAAGGTTTCATTCGACCTATCACGTCACCATGGGGTGCTCCTGTTTTATTTGTTAAAAATAAATATGGTTCTATGAGAATTTTCATTGATTATAGAGCCTTGAATAACATCACTGTTAAGAACAAATATCCATTGCCTCATATCGATGATTTGTTTGATCAGCTCCAGGGAGCTCAATATTTTTCAAAGATTGACCTGAGATCGGGGTACCATCAGCTGAAGGTAAAGGAAGCAGATGTTCCGAAGACCACGTTCCGTACAAGATATGGCCATTATGAATTTGTAGTAATTCCTTTTGGGCTAACCAATGAACCTACTGTATTCATGGACTTAATGAATAGAATTTTCCATGAGTTCTTGGATAAGTTTGTGGTGTTTTTCATTGATGATATTTTGGTGTTTTCTAAAAGTAAAGAGGAGCATGAAAGGCATTTAAGGGTTATCTTGCAAACCTTAAAAGAAAAGAAACTGTATGGAAAATTCAGCAAGTGTGAGTTTTGGTTGCAACAAATTTCTTTCCTTGGTCACATTGTTTCTAAAGATGGGATAACTGTTGATCCTGCAAAAACAAAAGTTGTGGAAGACTGGCCAAGACCCACAAATGTAACTGAGATTCGTAGCTTCCTTGGTTTGGCAGGCTATTACCGAAGGTTTGTTAGAAATTTTTCACGGTTATCTAGTCCAATGACTAAGCTAACTCGGAAGGGTGTTAAGTTTATCTGGACAAAAGAATGTGATGATTGTTTTCAGGAATTGAAAAGAAGATTGGTGAATGCTCCAGTTTTGGAACTACCTTCCAGGAATGGTGATTTTGTTATCTACAGTGATGCTTCATTGAAAGGACTTGGTTGTGTCCTAATGCAGAATGATCAGGTAATTGCTTATGCTTCACAACAGTTGAAAACTCATGAGGTAAATTACCCTACACATGATTTGGAATTAGATGCTGTTATTTTCGCTTTAAAAATTTGGAGGCATCATTTGTATGGAGTAAAGTGTGAAATATATACTGATCACAAAAGTTTAAAGTATATATTCACACAGAAAGAATTGAACATGAGACAAAGGAGATGTCTAGAATTAATAAAGGATTATTATTGTACATTCCATTACCATCCAGGAAAAGCAAATAAAGTGGCTGATGCTTTGAGTCGAAAAAGTAATTCTTCATTAGAAATGTTGCGTTTGGAATGTGATCCTTTGGTTAAGGATTTTATGAACTTTGGCATAAAAGTTTTTGGTGAAGGATGTTCTTCTGTTTTGTTTCAAGTATCAGTGAAATCTTCTCTATCAGACAGAATCAAGCAAGCACAGAAGCAAGACAGTGTGTTGCAGAAAAGGGTAGAGCTGGTTCAGAAGGGTAAGTTGCCTGAATTCAACATTGATAGTGATTGTGTTTTGAGATTTGGGAAGAGATTGTGTGTGCCTTGTGATTTACAGTTGAAGAGAGAGTTATTATGTGAAGCTCATAGTTCCCCGTTTTCAGTTCATCCTGGCAGTACTAAGATGTACAGAGATCTGCGGGAGTATTACTGGTGGGATGGAATGAAAAGAGATATTGCTGATTTTACTGTGAAGTGTTTGACATGTCAACAGGTTAAAGCAGAGCGACAGTTACCAAAAGGGATGCTTTAGCCTCTACCAGTGCCAGAGTGGAAATGAGAGAATATATCCATGGACTTTGTTGTGGGATTACTGAAGACATCTTGAGGTAATAATGCAATATGGGTTATTGTTGATTGCTTGACTAAATCTGCTCATTTCCTTTCTATACGAGACACTTTTTCCCTAGATCAACTTTCTCGATTTTACCTTAAAGAGATAGTCAGGTTGCATGGAGTTCCTATATCCATTGTATCTGATCGTGATCCCAGGTTCACTTCTAACTTTTGGAAGGGCCTTCAGAAGTCGTTGGGTACTGAATTAAATTTTAGTACAACTTTTCATCCTCAATCAGATGGGAAGTCAGAACGAACAATTCAGACTTTGGAAGATATGCTACGTGCTTGTTCGATGGATTATCAGGGAAGTTGGGACCAACATATTTCTTTGGTTTAATTTTCATATAATAACAGTTTTCATTCTAGCATACAGATGGCACCATTTGAGGCGTTATATGGGAAGCGGTGTCGAACTCCAGCTTTTTGGGATGAAGTGGGTGAAAGGAAGATGATGGGACTAGAATTGGTAGAAGAGATGGCAAAAAAAGTTCAGCTGATATAGAAACACATGAGAACAGCTCAGAGTAGGCAGAAGAGTTATGCAGACAATAGGAGGAAGGATCTCTCTTTTGAGGGAGGTGATCATGTTTTTCTCAAAGTATCACCATGGAAAAGTGTGATGCGATTTGGTAAGAAAGGAAAGATGAGTCCAAGGTTCATTGGACCATATGAAATTCTGGAGAGAGTTGGATCAGTTGCTTACGGAGTGGCTTTACCTCCAAGTTTATCTCAGGTACACAATGTTTTTCATGTTTCGATGTTGATAAAGTATATGCCAGATTCATCTCATGTTTTGAGTCCAGAGGTAGTTCAGCTGGAAGAGAACCTATCTTATGAGGAGCAACCGGTCCAGATTCTTGACCACAGGGAGCAAGTGTTATGGAATAAGGTGATTAATCAGGTAAAGGTTTTGTGTAAAAACCACATAATGGAAGAGGCAACATGAGAATCTGAAAATGCAATGAGGGATAAGTACCCCCACTTATTCAATACGTAAATAAATTGCGGGGATGTAATTTTTTAAAGTGGGGAAGGATGTAACATCCCAAGTAAGTAATGAATAATAGATATTTTTATCTATGTCTATTAGTGAATTAGATAGTGTTTTAGAGGCTTAAAATGAAAATAAATCCAATATTAAGCATGGAATACACTAATATTTTTAAAAGATTGTTTTACTGCCTTTTAATGGCAAACCATTTTTAAATCTAACTTTTGACAATTTTATAAGCTATGTTTGTCAAAATAAACTTATTCTTTATGATTGGGACATCAAAATTTACTTTGTGTGAATTTTTGGTATTTTTCCGATAAAGTTCATTTTTTAATGAATAGTGAAAAATATTGTATTTTAATTCAAAACCTCTTTTTAATATAATTTATTTATATGATTAGATTATCTTTTGAATTGGTTTTAAAGTGCAGTTAGAATATATTTTTACCATTTAATCCAATAGTGGTCGTTGGAATCAATTTCACTTTGAAATTGGACTTAAACTAGTGTCAATCTTTTGATACTTATTATTTCATAAAAACACGCTATTTGTCATGACAGCGGGAATTAATTATTAAATTAATAGATGTAACATATATGATTTGAATTTTGTAAAATAGACATCATTTTTTAATTCAGAATATCAAAATAGATTAGGGTGAAGTTTTGGTATTTTTCTGAAAAACTTCAATTTTTGATGAATAGTGAAACCACTAAGTGGTAGTTAAAGAAACTGTTTTTTCGTTTAAATGAAACTTTTCCACTTCTGTGATTTGATTTTCAAAAATCCGACATACAGGGTTGTCATTAAGAAGTAAAATGTGGTTCAATGAGATTAAAATAATTTTTTTGGAGAATAGTAACTTTTAAGTTCTTAATCGCGATTAGAGGTAATTAGTGCAATTTAAGGAAAAAATGATATTATAATGAAATGAAAATACCTAGACACATGTGCTACCCTTATTGGATGTGTCATGGCCGACTAAGAAGATCCATGGGCAAACTTGGGGACCCCATGGAGCCACTTTGGTTGGGAAATGACATAAATAACTTTTTATTTAATGTTAAAGTAAAAATGACACAAACATGAGATGTTTTACTAAAACAATTTTTACATGGGGTTATACAAGTCAGATTTTTGACCATAAATATTCATTATAAATATAAAAAGATTTCCTACATCATGATAGTTTTTTTATAATTTTTAGACATTAAATATATTAAATTATTTATGACATCATGATGATGCAGCGATTACCTCATTAATAAAGGATTTAAATAAAATGAAAAGATAATGTAAAATCTATGATCTACACATGTCCAAAACCTATTGTATGGGTATATTTAGAACCCTTATCACCTTACACTTGAATTATATCAATTTGGGACCTTTTGAATCCTAAACTCATTTCAAAATAAAGTAACATTTCTTTACTTTCCAAGAGTGCCCCTCCTCTCCTCTTATAAAAGGCCCCCACCTCTACCTCTTTACCCACACTTCCAAAGCCTTTGGCTCGGCCAACCCCTTCCCATTTTGTCTCTCCACTTCCCTCTATTACTCCTTGAAGCCTCACTTTGGGCAGAAGTCTTCCCAAGGAAGCCTTTGTTCTCAAACCAAAGGGAGTTACCCAATTTTAAGGTAATGTCTTCACTTGTGTTCTTTTGTTTTATTTTGCTTCTCCAACCCCCTAAAATCTTTTTATTCATTTATTTTGTAACAAATATAGTATCTTAAATATAATAGGATGTTTTTATAAGAAGTATTCAAGCTACACTTACACACACCTACATCTAATGGTTAAAGAACATACTGTTTCTGTGGATGGCGAATTTCGGCCTCCCGAAACGATGATTGTTCAAAACTCATATAACACCTTCAAAGGTGGCTATTAAGATGAAACTATATTTATATATGATATATAATATGATTATGTTTTCCTTAAGTTTTTGTATTTTTCATTTTGGGCAAACCTTTATGGTTTCCATTATGGGTAAACGCGATATCTTCATTTAAGGAAGTGCAGACTACCACCCCCTCAAAGTGATTTGATTCATTAATACCATATGTGGGACGTATAAAGGATGGAGTTATGATATTATATATGATATTACACTGGAATTATAATATACCTTTATATCATTATGATTCCATTTCATAAAATACGAAATAGAAATGAAAGTAGCGTTCATGCGTACGTACGGCTTACCGTCTCCATGAACGGTGCATTTCATTTCTTACCTCTAAATGTTATGTAATATTATAAATGCATGAATGTACTGGATATATATGATATATATGATATATACATCATGAATACCATTCTGTATATAATGGATAAATGAACAACTTGTAATTATAAAGGGTTTATTTTTGACTCAAGTACCAATGATCGTTAAAACGACCGTTATTAACTTGAATAATTAGATAATGTTCATGACATGGCAATAAGTGATATAAAAGGAATAATGAACTTGGAAAAGGTTCTTAAAAAATTAGAAATTAACTCAAGTTTATTATTCAGGAGATTAATGAACGACCGAGTCAAGTCGGACCCGAGGTATGGGACTTCGTCTCAATCTCCTTTCATTGAGACATATTTTGTTTTATACACAACCTTCTTTTATATGGTGTATAAACCCCTTTTACTTTTACATTTATTCAAAAGGAATATTTTTTATACGAAGCGTTTACTAAATGAAAAAAGGGAATGTTTTTGTCGTAGGTATGCGGCGACAACGACTTCTCCGCCGCCGTGACCATTATTTGAGTTTTGGCTTCCTCTACAAGCCATACCTTCTTTTTAAAAGAAAAATAAATACCATGTTTTACTTTTCTTTTATTTTGGTATTGAAAATGGTTTTTATAATATTTTTATATCAATGTGTTTTATTGATATCTTGTGATTGAAAGGTGGGAATGTTATGTTTCCTTTATGCATGTTTTATGTGATACGATTATGTTGAGGTTCTTGGGCATTATTATGAAGACGGGTGGTTCTGTGATAAACTAAGGGCGGGTGAGCCCGATATAGCTCTCCAATGCATTTGGTAACATGAAGGAGTGAAACGTTAAGGTTTCTCCGAAGATATTTAGGGAATATACTGTGATGGGTATTCCAAACGTAACCAAGAGGGTTATTCCCTACGTAAGAATGTTATGAATGCCTCAAGTTACCTTTATGTCTTATGATTTCTATGATTTATTCATGATTTGATGAGGTATTTTAAAGTACTTATGTTTTATGGGTAAATTATGATTTCATTCTTATGTATATATGAACTTGTATTTCCTTTCCATATTTTTATAACCCATACTGAGCTTTTTATGCTCATCCCAAGTTTTTTTGAAATGTTTTCACAGGTCAAAGGAAAGGTACATGATATGATGATAGTGTCAAGGAAGTATCAAGAATGAATCCATGTTTTATTTTAAATATGTTTCCATTGATGGTAAAAAAATAATACTATCTTTATGTAACCACTTTGTTTATATGTGGAATGTAATGCAAGTTTTATGATCTAATTCTCTAAAACTCTAAACCCGAAAAGATCCTCAATGTGTAATCTTGTAATAACTCAAGATTAAGTAAGGTTTAAGGCTGGGGCCTTATACCATACCTACTATGAAAAGATCTGTGAGGTATGTATGTAGATCAAACACGCACTTGGTTATAAACCTATCTCATATTAATCTTTAAGAACACCTGAGATCCCCTGAGTTGGTCAAAGATATCATATATCTATTCTAAAGGATGCCGATTCTTAATCGTAAGTTGGTTCAATTTATAGTAATCCACACATAAATGTAGGGTTACATCTACCTTCTTCAAAAAAAGAATTGGTGAACCCCTTGGATAAGTACTGGGTCATATAAACCCCTTTGCCTCCAAGTCGTCTAGCTACCTTTTGAGCTCCTATAACTCAGTAGTAGGCGTCCTATAAGGAGGAATAAATACCATTGTAGGTCTTGTAACTATCATGGTGTAGAAATCTACCCCTCTCTTAGGAGGTAGTCTTGAAAAGTCATGCAAAAATATTTCCCTGAAACGATCAACCACTGGAGTCAAGTCTACCTAATGCATTCCTGGTCATACATATATAAGCTAAAAATATGGGCTATCATCCTTCCTATCCCATAATTCCCAGGTCTATCTCAACTCACCTAGAAATCCCATTCAACTTTGTGAAAAAATTATTCACCCTATGGGGATGTAAAATTCACCCTTTAGCAATATAATTCAACTAAATCAATATTAGAAACAACCCCCTCTATCTTGAGTATGACGTCAAACCATGTCATCTCAAGTAAAAAAGATCCCATACAAAGTGACACCCACCTACCTCAAGGGGGTATTCTATAAACTATTGTAAATCCTCCATTATAACTCCCAACAGAGTATCCAAGTCATAACGCCATTATAAAATAGAACATCGAGCCCAAGGCTCTCTACAACAGGTACATATATAAAGATATGAGAATAACCTATATCTAAAAGATAATATATTATGGTATAGGATACTAGTATATTACCTCTCACCGTAGACATCCAAGTGATCTAGTCCTTAGGTGTAGGATGTACTGTATAAATCTAACCTGAACCATGACCCTATGAAACAAAATCACTACCCAGAGTAGGCCCACTATACTTTCGTGGTGCAATTGGTGCCTGGATACCTCAGCCATGACCACCACCTTGGCCTAACCAACTGATACTACTCCAGCTCCCAACCTAACATGGATCTATGAATCACACTCTCGAACCTAGACTTATATACACCCCCCTTCAACTTTCTGTCAATGTGTCTCTATCACACTAACTCCTCATATGTACGTATCTCCCACACTACCGATAGAAGACAGGACTACCAACACTAATAACCTATCTAGTATTCCCTTCACAGGAAGTCTCAAAATGTCACTTTCTTCCAGCTAACACTGAACCATAGGGTTGATATACTATACTTCCTTACTCTGTTCCCCTAGATTCTCTCAGGTTCCATTCAGTAATAAGTTATTAATTCACTATCTCATTTACTATAGTCAACTGAAACACATTCACCTATGATCTAATGACATACTTGAGACCTTTCTCAAATAATCTCACCCTCAATGTCTCTTCATTAGGATAAATAGGTTCAAAGCACTGAAGCTATGTATAGCATTCCAAATACTCTATAACAGTCATTGAACCTCACTCTAGATGCATAAACTTGTTGTAGTACTCATCTCTCAATGTCTCTGGAAAAAATTAGTAGATAAAACTGGATTGGAAATCCCTCCAAACCATATCTCAAAGTGTATCATCATATTTCAAAACATACCACCACACTTAGCTTCTCCCTGAAGCATATACATAATGATATTCACTCTCCTCTCAGGAGGTGTCTTGTTATTCTTAAAAATATAAAAATTAGTCTCAATCCATAGCTCAGTATCATATGAACCACTATCCCCTGAAAATGTGGGTATATGCTACTATTGGAACACGCACGTCAACTCTTCCATAATCATGGTAGGCTATGAGGCTCCCTAAAAGGTTTTCATAACATGTAAGAAACACTTACGAAGATGGTAATCATCTCCCATATCTGGAACAACAATGACGCTTCCGCATGCATCATTGGTTTCTTATGGGCGGTGGTCAGATTAGAATTGTGTGTCCTAAACTTTACTAACTTCAAGGGAATAGTACATTAGAAGTGCAGGGTTAAACACATGAGGAGTAAGCGGTTTTGTAGGGGGATTACTAGCTTGAGACCCTTACAAGAGTCTTTTCAAGTTACCTTGGGGATTTTTAATTTTACTAAATCTCTAGTTTAGAGTGATTTCAAGTAATTAAGAAGGGTTTGAGATAAATTTTCACATATTTGGAGAAAGTATGACCTTCATTATAATCTTATTAGTGTCTTAAGGCTTAGGTTGTGAATAAAATAGTGGTCGCTAGCTTGAATTTGGTCAAGTCAACTAGTTATACCTAGGGTGTGACTATTATGTGATCAAGATATAGTAATAGCCTTAGTGAATTAAGTTTGGATTCTTTGGAAATTTTTTTCCTAGGATAGTGATCATAGCCTAATCTACTTTAATAAAGATAGGGTCATTCGTTTAGATATCCCGTGTTCAGGGATGTTCACATGAATGAGGTAAACTTTGGTTTTTTATTGTAATTACTAATCCATTAGTGTTTGCAATATTATAATTAAATATTAATTAAGAATTTAGAAACATCTACTCTTTATCCCTACCCCTAAGAGGTTTAGATACTCATAGAGGGTGGAGATACAATTGAAAAAATAAATAAATTCATGTTTGACAAGTTATTCAGGTTTAACAAATTCAAAATCATGCAAGAGTTTGGAATGGTAAATGAACATGAAATCGAGTATGAAAAAGATAAATCAAAACTTTAATAATTTGCTTACTTGAGATAAGAAATGAAAATTGATCTCACACATGTTGTTGGAAATTGACAATGAATGATGAGATTTGATACAGTGGAAATTTGAAAGTGTTGAAAAAAATAGATACACAACTCTTGAATTGAATTAAAATGTTAAAAAAATGAAGCAGTTTGAGTTTTAAGAAGAAGAGGGGAGATGGAACTCAAAAGGGATGAAAAACAGAGTGGAATCCCATATGGAATCATTGTGAAATGCCATGCTGTATCCCTGTATATATAGGAGAATTTATTCATTATGTGTAATGGAGGTACATGTTGTGTATCATGGATCTGCACATATTTCTGTGGATTTTGGATTTCTTGCATACCTCACACATAACTGGTATATTTTTGAAGTTTGACTGACTACACGTAATGTACCAAGTGTTCATGACATGTACTGAGCTCCAATTATTCCTCCACATGGATTTTTTGTGGATTTCTCACTCAACTGTTTTGACTAGAGTCACAACATGTAAAGAGCCTTCATGATTTATACTGGATATTTCCTCTTCTGGCTTCACAGCTTGGTCATGACTTAGCTCATGACCAGGGCATGCTTTGAACTACCAGTACACGACTTGTATGAACTAGTCATGACGTGTATGAGATAAAATCCTTATTAATCTAAATTTCTTCCTTGAAATCCTATAAAGCATTATTCATAAAAAAGTAATCATATACTAGTTGAATTATTGAGTAAATCAATGAAAATACAAAAAAATGACATGAAAAAGTGTATATAAATTTGGCTTATCATACCCCCCCACACTTGAAATATTTCTTGTCCTCAAGAAAAAAGGTCTCAAAAATGATTTAAAAAATAGTTAAGAAAATTTTAAAACAAGAAGTATTCATTATGTCTAGGTAATTAAAGTTAATTGAAAGTAAATAAAAAGTAATCCTCAAGAATTATCCTTGAATAGAAAATTAGTCATGCCTCATAGTCTAGATTTTCTAAAAAAATTACAATCATTTAATTACAACCTTTTAACCATTCCTCGAATTCTATACCTATTTGTAATTTACCTCTCAATTAATTTTCTATCATAACTTAGGGTAAAATGAAATTGGAGTTATGATCATACAATAAGTATATGATTCTAACCATATGCTTTAATTGGTTATATCTGTAACATCCCAGTTCCGGAAGCCACACAATGGGTGCCCCAAACCCGGTTGGTCACATGACCTCAAGCGCATTTCCCCAAATGCTAGAGGCTACTGACTAGTAGTGGGGGCCAAGGACTGATAGTGGGGAAACTATGCCCTCATTCATCAAAGTGTAGTGAAATGGAATAAAATATATAAACATACCAAAATGGAAGAAGTAGACAATATAAACCAGAAAGGGACAACAGAAGGAAAATATAACTAGCAGTCATATAGATATCATGATGCAACATGTCACTAATTCTAAGAAAGCAACCAAAGAAGGAAACTAAAATCTAATACAATAAATCACAAGGTACAAAGTAGAACAAAAAAAACTAATGTAGCGCAACAGGAATGCAGCAACATCGCAAGCCAAAGCTCGGTCCCATGCTCTCCTACTCCTCTACAACAATCATGTACCTGTGTAGGGACCCTTTCCCTTATCGACACCTACATCAATATAATCTGTTTGGGCCCAAGACATGACTCAAACAAGGTGTGAGAAATAAATCCCCGTAGGAAACCACCAAAGGCACGTTCCCAACTGTCAGCAAAAATGTGCAAAAATAGTGTGCAATAATAAAATGCAGAAAACTAGGCAGTACTTAAAAGTAACTATCTCTACTAGTTACATTGGCATTTTAATAATTATTTATCAATTCCAAGCTTGTGATTTAGCTTGGTAGGTATAACATAAGAAAGAACCACAGTGAATATTAAAAGTAAACGTTGTACTTAGAAATGAAAATCCTTACCCTCAGGCAAGAAGAATCAAAACCCCTAGGTGACTGCCCACATGCATAACGAATATTTCCCACAGGCATACGAGAGATTGCCCGCAGGAACAAAAGTTACTGCCCTCAGACATAAGAAACGTTGCCGTCAGGATAAACAAACACTGCCCTCAGGCATTCTGTAGGAAAAAACAAGTAACCGGGCCAAGCCCAACACACAAAAAAGCAATTCATATACGTTTCCTCTCAAGAAAACTCAAAACATGATATAATCATGACATACCCATGGGTATCCTGGACAAATGGATAAACAAGGGAAACACACCCATGGGGTGGCCCTAGATTATAGCAACGATCCCAAACAACAGTTTATATTTATTTATTTGATCACCTATACAATTCTTGGTATCTCAACAATTAAGGTCTCAAACACACGACACCCAAAACATGGGCACGTGGAACAACGGTACACAAAATCAACTCGACAGTTGTAATTAAATAGAAAACCACATACCTCGATCTCCTCTGATTGATATACATGAAAGTCACCTCTCGAAACAACCAAGAATGACGTATATCTGAGATAAAATATTATCCATTCAAATCTAAATAACTTACCTTCGGAAAATAATTGGAAGGAAATATTCAAGAAGAGGGAAGACCTTACCTGCACGGTTTAAACGAGATCAATGACAGAAGAATCAGAGTTTCAGCATGTGATCAAGAGATCCTCCAAGCTTCGGCCTTCACTCCTGTGCTCCAGGTGAGTTTTCTGTCTCCTCCGCTGAATGAGGAGGCTACTACCTATTTTTAACAAAAAAACATGACTACACAACATGTACTCTCAAGTACATGGTGTGTACTATTTTTTAACTGTTCCTCTGGCAGCTATTTTCCACCACCGAATTGTTCATCTGTCGATTGATTACATGATGTGTATTACTAAGTACATGGAGTGTAGTTAGTTTTTACACCCTTAATCACCAACAAGCCTACACGCCCCGTGTTCTTGTCCCACACGGCCAAAGTACACGGCATGTGTATGCAGTACATGACGTGTAGTTTGTTTTTACTGACAAGCCTACGCACCCTGTATTCTCATCCCACATAGCCAAAGTACATAGCGTGTGTACAAAACGTACATGGAAAGTACCCATAATTTTGGGATTTTCCCCCCATTTCCCTTGTTTTCTCAAAAACACTTAAGGAAAAAGGAAAAGAAGAAACCCGTACCTCAAGAATAAGAACCAGGTTTTTACAAACTTCCCCCTTAAAGCAATTTGCCCCCGAATTTCCCTTCCAAGGGTGGTGAAGATAAAGCTGTGAACAATTATAGCCACTGAGCACGTACGTCAATCTCCCATTCCTAGGTTTTGTCTTACACTTGGCCATGCTACCATATCACCCGTATGAGAGGAACTGACTTGCCTCATAGAAACTTCGTGCTCTTATCAAAAATATGAATTGGATGCTCTTAAAATGATGCATCTACCTGAAGTTCAACCTTCTTAGTTTGAAAAATGTGAGATGGATATGAGTGATAACAGCGTAGCTGAGATATGTAGAAGATGTCGTACATGGCCCGATACCTCTATGGTAACTGCAATCGATAGGAAACCGACCAAACTCTCTCCAAAATCTCAATTGGACCTACATACCTCGGTGAAAGTTTACCCTGTCTCTTGATCCGCTTGTGTCCCAACCTAGGAGAAACACGCAAGAACACCTGATCCCTGACCATGAACTCCAAGGGTCATCTACGACGATCAACATAAGATTTTTGAAGAGACTGTGTAGTAGACATATACTTCTGAATCAACTGGACCTGCTCTGAAGTCTTCTTCATGAGACGTAGTCCTAGTAAAGATCTCTCACCTGCTTCCAACCAGCACAAGGGTGATCGGCATGGCCTACCATATAAAGTCTCGTAAGGTTAAATCTCAATAGTTTCCTGAAAACTATTATTGTAGGAAAACTCAACCAGTGGTATGTGCTCCTCCCAAGAGCCCCCAAAGTCCAGGATGCATGCACGAAGCATGTCCTTCAGCCCTTGTATTGTATGCTCTGACTGGCCATCGGTATGAGGGTGGTAAGCTGTGCTCAGAAGCACTTGTGTACCGAATTTCCTCTTAAAACTCTACTATAAATGAGATGTAAAATAGGTGTTCCTATCTAAAATGATAGAGCGATGGACCCTATGAAGATGTACTACCTCCCAGATATTCAACTTCCCGAGATCTTCAACACCGAAGGCCTACTTGATCGACAAAAATTGAGCTACCTTTATAAGTTTGTACACAACAACCCATACGACATCATTGCCTCAAGGTGACCTTGGCAACCTGGTCATGATGTCCATCACAAAATCATCCCATTTACACTTTGGAATGGGTAACTGTTGCAATAGTCTGGCTGACCTTTGATGCTCCACCTTCACCTACTGACAGGTGGAACATCTCGTAACAAAACTAGCTACCTCTCTTTTCATACCTGACCACCAGTACTAATGTATCAAGTCATGATACATTTTGGTAACCCTAGGATGCACTACCCAATCTAAAGCATGAAATTCCTGCATCAACTCCTCGCGTATATCCCCTATAACCCATACTCGTCCATGGATACACAGTACCTCGTCATCACCTATCGTCTAACCAGGAGGAGGGTCCTCACTTTCCATCGACTCACATAGAACTAGGTCTTTTGAATACGATAGTTGTCTCATCCTCACTCTATCCAGGATGATAGAAGTCCCAACTATGTATGAAAGATAGGTTTTCCCCTGACCATCGTGAACCTAAAAATGTATCTCAGAGAACAAATTCATAAGCTGTCACTCACCACTGGCCTCCTGCACTGCCTGTATATGAGTTCTCCTACTCTGTGAATCAGCTACTGCATTTCCCTTACCAGGTGTATATGGAAGCTCAAATTCTAAGGACTGAAGGTATTCAAACCACCTTCATTTTCTGAAATTCAAGTTACACTGGGTAAAGATGTAGTTAAGGCTTTTGTGGTTTGTAAACACCACAAAATGTTCTCCCAAGAGATAATGTCTCCAACAATGTAACACATGCACCACTACAGCCAACTCGAGATCATGCGTCGGGTAATTCCTCTCATGTGGCCTCAACTTCCAAGACCCGTATGCAACTACTCGATTTCCCTGCTTCGACACTGCTCCCAGCCCAATACCTGATGCATCACAGTAAACTGTATATCTCTTCCCTTGCTTTGGAAGTATCAGGACTAGTGCTGATGTCAACCTTCCCTTCAGCTCCTGAAAGGATGTATTGCAAGCTTATGAACAAACGAACTTCATACCCTTCTTATTCAAACCCATCAACGACACTGCTAAGTAGGATAAGTCCTATAGAAAGTGCCTGTAGTCACCAACCAGCCCCAAGAAACTCCATATTTCAAATACGTTCTCAGGATGCTCCCCGGAAAATACTGCTCTCACTTTCTCCGGGTCTACCAAAACTCCTACCTCTGAGATAATATGACCCAGGAAGTAAATTTGGTCCATCCAAAAGTGTCACTTTGAGAGATTAGCATATAACTGATGCTCTCTCAATGTACTCAGTATAATCTCAAGATGAGTGGCATGGTCGTGTTGAGTGTGATAGTACACAAAGATATTGTCCACAAAGACTACCAAAAAATAATCCAGATATGGGTGGAACACACGATTCATCAGATCCATGAAAACTTCTGGCGCATTTGTGAGTCTAAACGGTATAACCAAGTACTCATATAGACCATATCTGCTCAAAAATGCTGTAAGAGGTATGTCTGATGGTTTAATGCAGAAATGATGATATCCTGATCTCAAGTCAATCTTTGAGAACACTCGCTCTCCTCAAAGTTGATAAAAAATATAATCAATCCTTGGTAAGGGATATCGGTTCTTAATCGTCAACTGGTTCAAATTTTGATAATCCATGCAGAGTCTAAGGGTACCATCTGCCTTCTTAGTGAAAAGGACAGGCGGATCCCAGGTATAAATAATGGGTCGGATAAAACCCTTGGCTTGTAACTCCTCTAACTGCCTATTGAGATCCTGTAATTCTGGCGTAGCCATCCTATAAGGAGGAATGGACATCGGTGCCACTCCTGGAAAAATCTCAATAGAGAAGTCCACCTCTCGCTCTAGAGGTAGACCTTAAAAGTCATCTGGGAAGACATCCCTAAAATGATTAACCACTGGAGGGAAATCCTTCTGACAAGTTCCCCATTCATCTAGTTATAAACTCACAATCTGGGCTGCCACTCCACCTCACCCACGATGCTTGGGTCCAGCTCAGCTGACTTGGACATCCCATTCAACCTTGTATAGAAACTTTCTGCCCTTTGGTGACGTGAAAATCACCCTGCAATGATAGAAATCCACAAATGTTTGGAAGGTTACCAACCAGTCCATCCCAAGAATGACATCATAGGCTGTCATCTCAAAGACATAGAGGTCCCCTAGAAGGTGACACCCACCAACCTCAAGGGGGAACTCCTTGCACTAACGCATACCTGCCGTTATAATTTCCAACAGAGTGTCTAGAATCATGATATATGAAGAAGAAGAAACACAGAGCCCAAGGCTCTCCACAATGGGCACAGATACAAAGCTATGTATAACACCTGTATCGAAAAGTAAAAAAGATAAAAAAGAAGTAACTAGAATAGTTCCTCTGACAGTGGAAGGTCTGGGATTCTTCTCCTGTTGTGTCTGTTGCACTACATATTCCTATCCAGTGCTGCGGACCTATGACAAAACCTGGCTACCCTAAGCTGACCCGCCCTGCTGTCTCTATGATCTTGGTGTCTGGTTACCATGACCAGAACCACTACCTTAGCTTGAACATCCTGACGTATTCCAATTCCCTGAATGGTAAGAGGCTACTAGACCTTCTACCACACATGGAGTTTGCATAGAACCCCTCTCACTAGTCACTGGTGGAAATGACCAGCAAAAACGCTAAATATGACCCGTCCTGCTGCAAGCTTGGCACTCCACTAGGTCACGTGGAAACTGAGGTCTCTTTTTCCCCTCTTTACCACACTAGTAGCACATGACCTGCCCACCTGAAGAATTATTCTAGCCAGGAATACCACTATGAGAGAATTCCATCTACCTCTTCCTCTTACCAGTAGAAATAGTACCAGAAACCGGTGCCAAACCGCCCTAGTTCACACCACTAGCTTCCCGCAGGTTCCGCTCAATAATCAATGCCTGGTTCACAATAGCATGCACTGTAGGAAACTTGAAAACATTCACTAGTGCTCATATGTCATATCGAAGACCATCCTCAAAGTGTCTAGCCCTCAACATCTCATCACCCACTAGAACAGGTGCAAAATGATATAGCTCGATGAAGCGGGAAGAATAGTCCACCACTGACATGGCCCCCTACTGTAGATTCATGAACTCTCAAGCTTGATCTACCCTTAGTGTCTCCAGAAAGAAAAAGTCATGGAAGACTACCTAAAAATATTCCCATGACATGTCTCGATGATGCTCAGTATGGGTGGTAACATCCCACAATTCCTTGGGAGAATCACGCAGTATGTAAGTAGCGAGCTTGACCCTCCTCCCAGGAGGCGTCTCTAGATGCTCGAAAATCGTCTGCATAGAACCCAACCATGACTCCATAGCTTGTGGTCCGCCATCCCCGAAAAACATAGGCGGATAATTCTTCTGGAATATACGTGTCATCTCTGCCATAGATGTGGCAACCTGCGGTGCTCCCTGGAAGGTCTGCATGAACCGCATGAAGCCTTCACAGAACTGCGCATCCGCACCTACATCCGATATAGTTGTTGGCGCTGCATCTGGCATTATTGGATGATCCACTAGTATCCTGTGACCTACCATCTATAGAGTATAATCGTCACCACTCTCTTGGTGAACAACTCATGGTTGTCTTGGCGGCATGACTCTACAAGGTCAAACACACGCCTTAGTTTAATTTACCATCGAGGTTCTTTTGTCTGGTTAAGTGTTCCCAAGAAAAATGGAAATAAAAACACAAGAACTGGAAAAGAGAGACTACACGGTGTGTATAAAGTCCACATGACATGTACCCTTAATCCATTTACATGGGAATGTACTTCAGCTAAAACTGGTCGTGTAACACCCCACCCACACAACGTGTTGTCTTAACACACTGCGTGTACTTGAATCTTCTTTCCCTGCCCGAGTCCTTCTACATGGTTAAGCCACAAGACTCTCCTAAGACAAGACTACATGATGTGTTCAAGGTCGACATGGCATGTACTTGACAAGCTTCACCGGCCCGTGTTGTTAGTGACACGGCTTGTGTACCTAGGTTACACTACACGGTGTGTTCCAGATGGACATGACATGTACTAAGAAGCCCCAACTGACCCGTGTTGTTAGCTACACAACCGACCACATGGATGACACTACACGGCGTGTTCCAAATGGGCACGAAATGTACAAGAAAGGATAACACCGACCCATGTTGTTAGTGACACGGTCGGGTACCTGGGTCAGACTACACGGCATGTTCAAGGTAGACACGACGTGTATAACTTAAGTTTCCTCTGTCCACATTGTCAATCACATGGGAGAATGCAGGGTCTACGCTACACGACGAGTTCAACTGGCATACGGTGTGTTCCCATAAGAAATTCCCTATCCTGTGTCTCTACCCACACAGCTTACGACACAGTTAGAGACTACACAGCATGTATAAGGTCTACACAGAGTGTACATAATTTTTTTCATTTATTCCCAAATAGAAGAGTATATGGTGTGTAGTCAAAACTACATGGCATGTATTCTGGGTTTTTTCTAGAAAGTAATCCTTAGAAACTACTTCGAATCCTAGAAAAACACCGAAACCAACACCCAAGTGCCAAATTCTGATCCGTGAGGGCCCATACTCCTCGTGAATCAAAGATTGACATCTTATACATGTTATAAAAAAAGTAAAAAAGTCAATGATCCACCAAATTATAGTCAATGAGGATCCATACTCCTTAAAAACCAAAGTTTGGAATTCATTCTAAAAAACCTCACACAACAATACCTTATCAAATAGCAGATATTTTTATTAAGGCAACTACCACAATAGCATGCATTTTCTAGCACAAAATCTATCACAACAACATGCAATTTCTAATGAACCTACATGGCATCAAAACCAGGCATAAAATATGATTCTAATTTGTTCCTAAATGATTCATTTGATGGAATAACCTCATCTAATTGGGTTTCAACTAAATAGATCTCAAGTATAAAATATAAACAGCACACCACAAGTGTGTCACCCAATGGGCAAATCAAATCAACTATAATAATCATAAACAGAAAATCACAATTTAATTCGAGGAAATTTGGCCTCTACCTGTACACGAGGAAGCTACTCCTAGACACAGTTTATTTCAGAATCCCTTAACAATCTATCACATTCCATTGTAGCCAAATAATAAAATAACCTAGAGAAAAGAAATCTCCTCTGATACCACTTTGTAACGTCCCAGTTTCGAAAGCCACACAACGGGTGCCCCGAACCTGGTTGGTCACATGAGCTCAAGCGCATTTCCCCAAATTCTAGAGGCTACTGACTAGAAGTAAGGGCCAAGGACTAATAATGGGGAAACTATGACCTCATTCGTTAAAGTGTAGCGCAACAGAATAAAATATAAAAACATACCATAATGGAAGCAGTAAAAAATATAAACCAGAAATGGATAACAGAAGGAAAAGATAACTAGAAGTCATATAGACATCATGATGAAACATGTCACTAATTCTAAGAAAGCAGCAAAAGTAGGAAACTGAAATCTAATACAATATAGCACAAGGTACAAAGTACTATAAAACAAAACTGAAGTAGTGCAATAGGAACACAACAGCATCGCAAGCCTAAGCTCAGTCCCATGCTCTCATACAACTCTACAACAATCATGTACCTATGTAGGGACCCTTTCCCTTATCGACACCTACAACAATATAATCTGTTTGGGCCCAAGACATGTCCCAAATAGGGTGCGAGAAATAAATCCCAGTAGGCAGCCACCAAAGGACCATGCCTAACTGTCAGCGAAAATGTGCAACAATAGTGTGCAATAATAAAATGTAGTAAACTAGGCAGTACTCAAAAGTAACTATCTCTACCAATTATATTAACATTTTAATAATTATTTATCAATTCCAAGATTGTGATTTATCTTGGAAGGTACAACATAAGAAACCACCACAGTGAATATTCAAAGTAAATTTTGTCTTCAGACATAAAAATTCTTACCCTCAGGAAAACAGAATCGAAACCCATAGGTGACTGCACATAGGCATAACGAATATTGCCCATAGGAATATGAGATATTTCCCTCAAGCACAAAAGTTACAACCCTCAGACATAAGAAACATTTCCCTCTGGCTAAACAAACACTTCCCTTAGGCATTCCATAAGAAAAAAAGTAATCGGGCTGAGCCCAATGCACAAACAAGAAATTCATATATGTTTCCTCTCAAGAAAACTCAAAACATGCTATAATCACAGCATACCCACGGGTATCCTGGCCAAACGGATAAATAAGGGAAACGCACCCACGAGGTGGCCCTAGATCAAAGCAACGATCCCAAATAGTAGTTTATATTTATTCATTTGATTACCTATGAAATTCTAGGTATCTCAACAGTCAAGGTCTCAACCACACGACACCCCGAACATGGGCGTGTGGCACAAATTTACACAAAATCAACTCGACAGTTGTAATTAAACACAAGACCACCTACCTCGATCTCCTCTGATCGATATATGTGAAAGGCGCCTCATAAAACAACCAAGAACGACTTAGATCTGAGATAAAATATTACCCGTTCAAACCTAAAAAACTTCCCTTGGGGAAATAATTGGAAGGAAAAAATTCAATAAGAAGGAAGGTCTTACCCGCACGGTTCAAACAAGATCGACAATAGAAGAATCGAAGTTCCAACTTGCGATCGGGAGCTCCTCCAAGCTTTTACCTTCTCTCCCGTGCTCCAGGTGAGTTTTCTGCCTCCTCTGCTGAATTAGGAGGCTACTTCCTGTTTAAAAAAAAAACGACTACACGGCATGTACTCTCAAGTACATGGCATGTACTATTTTTTTAACTCTTCCTCTAGAGGCTACTTTCCATCGCCGAATTGTTCATCTATCGACTAATTACACTGTGTGTATTACTAATTACATGAAGTGTAGTTATTTTTTACACTATTAATAGCCGACGAGCCTACACGCCCTGTGTTCTCGTCCCACAGGGACAAAATACAAAACATGTGTACGTAATACAGGGCCTGTAGTTTGTGTTTACCGACAAGCCTACGTGCCCTGTATTCTCATCCCACACAGTCGAAGTACACTACGTGTGTACAAAAAGTACACGATGTGTACCCATAAATTTGGGATTTCTCCCATTTCCCTTGTTTTCTAAAAAACACTTAAGGAAAAAGAAAAATAAGAAACCCGTACCTCAAGAATAAGAACCAGGTTCTTACAATATTATCTCCACTTAGTAAAGAAAAGTGAAAAATTAAATCATGAGGGATTGAATAGTTAGGTTAAAATGACTCTGAGGCTGTGGGTAGGTAGGTAAGAAGTGAAAATAATTATAAAAATGAGGGTAATCTCTAAAGCATAATGCATGAGTGTCAGGGAGAGTGTAATATAGTTCCTCCTTCCAGCTAATCAAGTCCATACTCCAGCAGCTTCGGTTGGGTCCATATATGGAAAGTAAGTACACAACTATGATTTCACTCTCCTTTTTTCTATTACATTTCTATTTTTTAAAATTCATGCCTCAGATAGATCTCACATCTATTTCCCAAAAACATATTATCCTTTAAGGGATTCATCGGCCTAGAAAATGGTGTTTTTTACCTTCCTAGAACACAATTCATATCATTTTTTTATTTTCTTTTGTGTTTCGCAAAAGAAAAAAATATAATAAATTGATAAAAAATAGATATAGATCACAAATCAGTAGTATGATTAGTACACAATGCATCTCCATCAAGTAAAATAATCTCAGCTATCTAAATGCCTACCCCACACTTGTTCAAAAGTAGAATCATATATTATAAAAGTAGTAGGGTAGGAAGGGAAATAGGCTTGGAATATATTTATCCTAAAAGGTCATTCATGGAAACTATGAACTAAATTAAGGATAGATGTAATGTCGGTCTTAGGAAAAAATGGATACAAATAGTTCCTCAATCATTTTAAATTTCTACTTATTCAGTCATCTCTTTGATAAGATCTCAATGCAATTTCTAATAGGTTGACATGTCCCAAGTATCTCTCAAGAAATATGCTCAGAAAAGAATGTGAAATTGAAAGCTTATAATCCTCTCAAGTTATGAAAATAAAATAGAATCTAAAAATTAGAAAGAGTATAAAACTAATTAATGTGTCAATTGATCATAATTTAAAAAAGTTGGATTTGAATAAAATTTCTAAACTCAACAGTAATTCTAAAAATTCTAAATAGAAACACAACATGGATTTTAACAGTTCTCAACTTATCCTTTTCTTTAATATACATGGGAATAATGTTCTTTAAGTTTTAAATCATTTTTATAAATTCAAAAAATGTCATCTAGATAGGTGAGAACAAACAATAGTTCACATGTATCATCAGTGAAAACCATGAGAAACTCCCCCACACTTAGAAAGAGATAGTGTAAACACTATCCAAGAAATGTTTGTGGGATTGGTATACCAAGGAAAAAATAGTGAATTTGAAATGGAATTTTGAAAAAATGTAAATGAGGGAATCAAGAGCTCCCTGAATGAAGTGGTATTCCCTAAGGGAATTTGAGCTATCAGTATGCTAAGTTTGTGCACCTGAAAAATGGATTAGAGAGAAAATCCCACACTATATGAAATATTAGTCTATAGGTAAAATCAATGTTAGAACAGAATAATAGGTCGGTTCCGAGAGAAATAAGTAGAGATAACCATTTTTATTGAATTTTTTTTAAATGTATACAATTTAGTTCAATAAAAGACTTATAATGAAAAATGAAAAGATGTAACAATGATGAATCAAACTAAACAAAAGATCAAATATGGGTTGCCTCCCATAAAGTGAAAAAAAAGCCTCATTAGTCAGATAGATGGACCAATATATGCTTCAGTAGATCAATTGCCATGTTTCCTATAAAAATGACTGGAGGATGTATCTTTGAGTTCTCACAGTCACTTGGGTGGGTTGATAACTTCAGTTGTTGCAGCATGAGCATGAATGAGGTGAGGCATGAAAGGGATGACAACTCTGGGTGACTACTGCTCTGCATGGATTTCCATGGAAAGTTCCAGAAGTTGATATGCGATGTCTATGATGTGTTGGAGTACCCTTTTTTCCAAAATAGATAGCGGTACTGGACCATAAATTACCATATAAGATTTAGAAGAACTAGAAATTTATATGTACAAAAAGAAAGAAATTACAATCAACATAAAAAAGGAAGTGAAAATAAAATCCCATAAATTGATATCAATAGTTTTTATAAAATAAGGGATACAAATATGACAAAAAATGTACAGCTATACTGATAAAAAAAGACCAAAAAGCCTAAAAATGTGTAAAACTAAAAGATTAGGTGTCTGGGTTGAGGATCTCCTCCAACTTCATCCCACCATTAGGTGGTGAGACAAGCTATTCAGTTGGGTCTGCTTCTATAACAACAACAGTAGTCAGTGTGGAAACATATGAAGTAGATGGTTGGGTGGTGGAGGTAGGTAGCTAGGCTGGACTGGGTGGTGGAGAGGTACCAATCCGTACAAAGTTCACGTGTCTAGCAGCTGGATCCACAAATGGTACCACAGGGGCGGAATCAGTGGCTAGCCCCTTGCCTCACCCAGGCTATTCTGCTAAGAACTCCCACTGAGAAGTGAGGTGAGAAAGGTATGGAGGCAGGTCTAGATGGACTGTAGGGGGTGGGGGAATGGTGGAATATGAGGGGATGTATGGGCTAGGTAGTGGTGGGGTGGTGAACTCAGTCGGCTTAATGAATGGAAGGTATAGATGGGTAAATATCTTGTGCAGGTTCACCAAGATACAAAACTGTGTGGCCAAGAGCTCAGTCAGGGTGGGGTGGGATGGTCTAGGAATTTGAGATGAGGTTATAACAGGGGTGGTATAGGTGTGGTGATGTAATGTGGCTGAATTGGTGGGTTTGTTGCTGCTACTTCTGGTGGATTCTGTAGTTTTGGGTTCTGTACTCTTGATGCCCAAAAGTTAGTATCGTCCTCCCTCACTAGAATCTACATCTTGTATAATATCACAATATAAGTATACTAAATAGCTACAAGGGAGGTTAGGGGAAGTGCCACATCAAACCCTTCAAGGTACCTAACTAGATTCATGATGAAGGAGCCACCCATCAAGGTACTGCGCTGCCTCTGTGCCTGCGTCTTGTACTACTAAGAAAATTGGGAATCCCTGTTGATGGGTGGACCACTCATGGATGCTGGAAGAATCATCACATCCACCTATATGACACTTCTATGAGTCTCACCCCAGGAAAACCAGACATGTTCCATAACTCTATGCAGGATACGCAGTGCCAGACCCTGTAGCCGAGTATACTTCATGAGGTGAGGGTCATGGTGTGAATGTGGGTTGCGGGATATTATAGGCCACAACCGAAAAGAATATTTGCGAGGTGGATGAAGATGAACTTTAGGAAAAACCTTTTAAGTGAAAACCCCTTGGCATAGATGACCAACCCTACCCCAAATTCAGAAAAATATAGCTCATGGGTTTTACCACCTAATCGAAAATAGAGGTAGTTGATGGCTGTCTCGAAGGTGGATAAGAACTCCAGAAATAACTCCCGAAAATATTCCTCATAGACCTCTAGAAATTGGTCAATGTGCAGCGTCTCCAAGAGGTCCAGGGCAACATTAATGATATTCAACCAAGATAGAATGTGTATGTCTAGTTTTTTTTGGTATGCATGTTCTTTATGTGCAACTTGATAAGATTGACCCAGTGCTGTAGGTTAGAGGAATACAAAATCTGGTGCAGGTGGATGTCACTGTCACTAGAAGTGGAGGTTGAGGTGGAGTGATCCTGAGGACTTGGTGAAACACAAGCTATAGGTGGTGCAGAAGGTTAGATAGGTGAAACAAGGGGGCGCTTGGATGGTGGCTTCTCTTTGGAGGCTGAGGCTGAGGTGGAGGAGGATGAGGATGAGTAAGGTTGGGGCCTTTTTATGCACGCCATAAAGGTAGGGGGTGAAAGTGTGTTGTTGGAGATGAGGGGTGGTGTGTGTTGATGTGCACGCAGCTGAGAGGGGATAATGGGAGGAAGGTTTGTGTAGGTTTGAGGGTGAAAGAGAGGGGGAATTGTAAAGAGTTTTGTGTGGGTCTGAGGGTGAAGGATGGGGGGGGGGGTTGTGGGAGAAAAGAGTCGGGGGGGGGGGGGGGTTGTGGGACGTGACCCATGGGTTCACAACCTATTTTTTAAAAAACATACCCGACCAAGTACACGATGTGTACTAATGGTTTATGTCATGTACGGGTAAAATAAAATGGGATTTTTTTTGGAAAAAGAGTTCACATTGTGAACCACTATGACATGATGCATACTAAACTGTTCTTGATACAATTCATTCCCCTTTCTTTCCATTAGCTTCTACTCCACCTGAAGCTCTTCTAAGATGATCCTAATCTAACTTAAGATTTCCTACCCTGGGTTTCCTCATAGTAAGTGCTTCCTTTTAAGTTAGGATCTTGACTCCATTAAATATTAAGTGAATTTCAGGCTGATGACACAACCTTCTTGGAAGCACTGTTGAAAAATATTAAACTTTTGACCATTTACTTTGAATGGTGGTCTGGCTTCTCTTTGGATTTCTATGGTTCCATATGGGAAGATTTGAACTACTTTTAATGGGCCTAACCAACGAGACTTCTGCTTACCCAGTAATAGTTTTAATGTCAAGTTGAATAACATAATCCTATTCCCAGGTACGAAGGTACGCCTTGTGATACAGTGATAATTCTATTTCTTTATCTTTTCATTATAGATTCACTCATTTTTATACGCATCTCTTCTTATTTCTTCCAAATTAGTTAATTGAAACATCCAAGCTTCTCCAGCTTCCTCTGAATCCAGATTTATTTTCTTGATTACCAAAGATGATCGATTCTCCATTTCTACTAGAATATGAAATGATTTTCCATAAACTAATCTGAACAGGGTGGTGCCTATGGGTGTCTTGTAAGTAGTTATGTATTCCTATAGTGCATCATCCAGCTTGAGACTCTAGTCACTTTTGTTTATGTTCACAGTAATTTCTAATATTTGTTTCACCTCCCAATTTGGCAGCTCAACTTTCCCACTTATTTGTGGGTGGTAGGGAGTTACAGTATTGTATCTAATGCCACACCTCTCTAGAATTTCTCTCACATATCAGTTTGTAAATTGTGTTCCCCGATCACTAATGATTAATCTTGGTAATCCAAATCGTGCAAAAACATTTTTCCTTAGAAAGTTCATGACTACTTTGGCCATGTCATGTGCTGTAGATTCATCTTAAACCCATTTTGATACCTAGTAAACTGCTGCTAGAATGTAGGTTTTCCTATGTTATGTGGTAAACGGTCCCATGAAGTTGATTCCCCAAATGTAGAAAACTTAGACTTCCTTAATGGGGTTTTTTGGCATCTCATTTCTCTTGCTTGTATTTCCAATCTACTAGCATATGTCACATCTTTGGAAAAATCCCCTCACATCTTGGTGTAGTGTGGTCTATGAAAATACACTTTGTAGGATCTTGGCCCCTGTACGCTCAGGTTCATGATTTACACTAGTTAGCGATGTGTGACACATATCAATCACATTGTTGGTTTTTTCTTCTGGGATGTACCATCTCAATAAGCTATAAACACAAAATTTGAATAATAGAGGCACATCCCAGTAGTAATACTTTTCATCTGAAAAAATATTTTTCGCTACTCGTAAGAGAGGTATTGAAGTATGAATCATACGACAAGATAATTATCCAAATCTGAGAACCATGGTTGATCCTTGATACTAAATAGGGTTTCATTAGGAAAATACACTTATATGTTATTCTCCTCATATTCTTTAATTATGGGTAGATGAAGTCTGGATAAATGATCTGTAATGAAATTTTTTGTCCCTCTTGTATCCTTGATCACAATGTCAAATTAATTTAGTAGAAGGATCCAATGTATCAGCCTAGGTTTGGAATATTTTTTTTCTCATTAAGTACCTGAGGGAACTATGATCAGTGCGTACAATTACTTTAGACAGAACAAGATGTGAATAGAATTTCTCAAAATCATATACAAAGACTAAGAGCTATTTATATATAGTTATGTAGTTGACCTGACCTTCATTAATTGTGTGAATTTCATAATAAACGGGACATAAGAAGTTGACAATTAATTGTCTTAGCATAGTTCCTATAACAAGTTCTCTAGAATCACACATTAACTCAAATTCTTTCTCCCAATTATGTGTAATGATAACTGGTGATGCTATCAGACTTCTCTTTATTATTTTTAAAACTTATTTGTAGTACTCCGTGAATTTGAAAGGAACATCCTTGGACAAAAAATGTGTCATTGGACGAGTGACTTTAACAAAATCCTTGAAAAATACTCTATAAAATCCAGCATGGACCAAAAAAATTCTGATTCCCTTGATGGTTGAGGGTTCAGGTAGATCCTCGATGACCTTGATTTTAGCTAGATTAGCTTCAATGCCTTCCTTGGTAATTGTGAGACCAAGGAATATTATTCTTTATACTATAAAATGGAATTTATCCCAATTTAAGACCAATAATTTTTCTTCAGAATGTTGGAAATCTAATTCCAGATTTCTTAAAAATACATCAAATGATCTCCCATAAACTAAGAAATAATCCATGGATATTTCGAGGAATTATTCAACCATATAATGGAATATGTGCATCATGCATCTCTGAAATTTTTCTGGAACATTGAACATTACAAATGAAATTCTTCTATAAGAAAAGGTACCTAATGGGCATGTGAATGTGGTCTTTGGATAATTAGTAGGGTCAACTGAAATTTGATTGTATCCTGAATATCTATATAGGAAACAGTAGAATTCATGCCCCTCCAGTCTTTCTAGAATTTGATCCATGCAAGTTAATGGAAAATTATCCCTTCTCATTGCTAATTTCAAGAATCTGTAATCCACACAGACTATTTGTCTAGTGATGGTGTGTGTTGACATCAGTTCCTTTTCATCAGTTATTTCTATCATGATTCCTCTTTTCTTTGAAAAAACTTAGACGAGACTCACCCATTCACTATGTTAAATAGGGAAAATTATTCCTGCATCCATGAGCATTAACACTTCCTTTTTAACAGCCTCTTTCATTGGTGGTGTAATCCATATTTGAGTTTGTTTCTTCAACTTTGTATTCTCCACAAGTAGGATTTTGTGAGTGCATTTAGTAGGGTTAATACCTTTAATGTCTACCACTCCCCAAGTAATTTATTGCTTATCTCTTTTCAGAACATCAACCAATTTCTATTCTTATTCCTGAGATAATTTATAGTTTACAATGATTGGAAAAGAGGATAACACTCCTAGGTATGATTACTTTAGTGTACTGGGTAGGGGTTTTAATTATAACCAGGGTGGATGAATGATGGAAGGAATTAAAGGTGGTAGGGTGTCTCTTGTGATAGGTTCATTGAAGCTTAATTATTTAAAATCATACTATTCTTCCATCTATAAGAGTGAATATTTTCATTCTTCCTCAATGGACACATAATCATATCCTTTGTGGATGAGAGAGATGAAATGCAATCCAAAACATCATCTGAGTGTTGGGAAGATTTTATTAGGTTGAACACCACCTGTTCTTCCACAACTCCGAAGATCATACGTCCTTGATTTATGTCTATCAATGCCCTTCCTGTGGCTAGGAATTGTCTTCCAAGTAGGATAGGGACACCCCCTTATTATTCTATGTCCATGAATAAGAAGTTTGCTGGAAATATGAATTTTCTGACTTTAACCAAAAAATCTTCGAGAATCTCTATATGGTACTTTACAAATCGATCGAACAACTACATTTCTACTCTATTTGTTTTGAGTTGTTAGAGTCCGAGCTTATGGAAAATTCTCATCGACATTAAATTGATGTTGGATCCATGATTGAACATGGATATTTCAAAATTCGATTCTCTTATAGCACAAGGAATTGAGAAGCTTCCAAGATCTCTCATATTTGGGTGAATTTTCTACTGCACGATAATAGAAAATTTATCATT
Source organism: Viscum album (assembly GCA_963277665.1). Taxonomy (NCBI): domain Eukaryota; kingdom Viridiplantae; phylum Streptophyta; class Magnoliopsida; order Santalales; family Viscaceae; genus Viscum; species Viscum album. Next base: position 902,789,048 of record OY728138.1, read on the forward strand.
TAAGGATATGACCCCAAGATCTTTTATTTTCATTTTGTTGGACAAAAGATCCTTTAGAAATTTTTCATAAACTAGAATCTGAGCAATGGCTACTAAAAATGGTATGTTGATGTGCAGTTTCTTGAATATATCTAGGAACTTCTTATATTTTTCCTTCTGTCTACCTTGTATTTCTATTTTTGGAAAGAGAAGAGGTGGATTTTATGGAGGTGGGGAAATATAAACTTTTTCCTTTTGCCGTTTAGGAGTTTGGTTCTTCTTTACTGGTACTTCTTTATGATGTGAGGCGGGAACAAATTTATCAATTTTTTTTCTGCTACTAGTTGCTTCTTAGGCTCTTCATATTTCCTTTCATCTCTTCAACTTGGCTATTGAAAGCTGAAAACTTTCCCACTTCTCAATACTACTACCTTGGCTTCCTCTCTTGGCTACGTCTCAGTGTTACCAGGTAGAGTAACTGGTAATCTATCTGAAAAGGTCTTTGAGATTTTACCCATTTGAAGCTCAAGATTCCTTAAAGCATCTATTTGGTTCTGCATTTCAGTTTCTTGAGTTGTCATTATTTGGTATAAATTTTGAACAAAAGTATTTAGGAGGTTCTCCAGGTTACTTTTAGGTGGTAGAGGTGGTTTCTGCAGTCTTAGATAAGGTGGATGTAATTGTTTCTGAGGTATTTTTTGAAATGGATGTTTTTGGAAGGTCTGTTATTGAATTTTTTGATATGGTCTAGGAACAAGGATCATCAGTGGATACCCTGGTGGTCCCTGATTATGAAATTGTGCCCAACCACTTTGTGGTTGAAAACAACCTTGACTATTTTGAGGTTTTTTCTAAGCAGGACTCTGCTGATAATATTGTTTTTATTGTTAAAATGACTAGTTCCATTGATTATAATTAACATAATTAAAATATTTCTAGTCTTCATATCCTACCTTTCAATCCTGATAAAGGTGAATTCTACCAAAAAACTCGCATGATTTAATTTCCATTATAGTGGAATGAGGGGGTTGAGTTTGAGGTTGTGAAGTTGGCATCTAAAAATATTCAAGATTCTTTATGAGCACCTCCACTTGTGATGCTAGTATGGTGATATCTTCTACCTGGTTGATACCACGACATGGTCGTCTACAATCACTTTTCCATAAGATGTCACTGTGAGAGAATTCATCTTTTATTGCTCGTCCTACTTTAGGGGTTTTAAACATAAATCTTCCATCAACGACAGTATCAGCTATAATTTATTCTGCTGGTTAGAGTACTTGATAAAATGTATATAATTGAATCCATGTGTCAAGTCCATGATGTGGGAACTTCCTCATAAGATCCTTAAATCAGTCCCATGATTCCCACACTAACTCTCCATCTACTTGAGAAAATCTTTGAATATCATTTTGGAGCTTCTACGTCTGGATTTTTGGGAAATAATTATCTAAAAAATTCTTGGAAAGATTATCCCAAGTCACGATGGACTCAAGTGCTTGGATTTTGAGACATTATTTAGATCTATATCTTAGTGATATTGGTAATACACATAGTCTTATAAAATCTAAAAAAACTCACTGGTTGCAAAAGGTTTCACAAACTTCAAGGAAGCTGGAAATGTGTTCATGCGGGTCTTCGCTCTGGAGACCACTAAATTGTCCCAGATTCTGGATCATGTGAATGAGTCTAGGATTGATCTTGAGGGTGTGGGATTGAATTGATGGATAAAAAATTCTTGGGGTTGCTCCATGGATTGATGGAAATCCATAATCAATGATTGTCTTTTCAGGATGGCTTTGGCGTTCTCTCGGAATTATCATTTGGGGGTTTGGTGGGTTGGGTCCCGCTTGATTGTGTTGCTCAGCCGTTGCTGACTAGTGATGGTTAAACAAATACCTTTTGATCTCGAAATCAAAGGTTAGGGGTTCTTTCAACTAAAGGTTCCTTGAATGAGTCAAGGGACCTTAGTATGTGAATAGGTCTGGATAATGGATACATAAGTGAATATTTGAATGAAAAGAAAGAAAAATGGCGAGGGAAAGGTAATCCTAGATCGTAGGCTAGAGTTATTTAAAATAAACAACATTTCTCCCTAGAAACGGTGCCCGAATTTGACATGACCATACACATATTTGGTTTCGTACGGGTGGCAGTCAGATTATAATTTTGTGTCCCAAAATTTACTAACTACAAGGGCATAATATAGTATAAGTATGGGGTCAAATCCACGAGGAGGAAGGTATTTTGAAGGGGGATCAGATTGAGACCCTTACTAGAGCCCTTTAAAGTTACCTTGGTGTTTGGGAATTTTATTAAATCTTTAGTTGGGAGTGATTTCAAGTAATTAAGAAGGGGCATGATTATTTTTTGAGTATATGGATAAAGGATGACCTTCTTTCTAATATTGAAAGGGTCTTAAGGATTAAGATGTGAAGAAAACAATGGTCACTAGTTTGACTTTGGTCAAGTCAACTAGTTCTTTATAAGAAGTGACTATTCAATGATCGGGAGATTATAATATCCTAATTTCATTATGTTTTTATTATTTGGTATAAATTATCTTAGGATAGTGATCATAGCCTAATCTACTTTAATTAGGATAGGTTTTTTCGTTTAAATATCCCATGTTCAGGGATGCTCACGCGAATGGGGTAGAATTTGGGTTTTTATCTGGATTAATAGTATATTAGGGTTTTCAATATTATAATTAAAGATTAATTATGAATTCAGGTATATATACTCTTGATCCCTACCCCCAAGATGTTTATCTACTCATAGTAGGTGGAGATACAATTGAAGAAACAAATAAATTCATGTTTGACATGTTATTTGGGTTTAACAAATTCAAAATCATGAAAGAGTTAAAAATTGTAAATTTACATGAAATAGAGTATGCAAAAGATAAATCAAAATATTAATAATTTTCTTACTTGAGATAAGAAATGGAAAATGGATCTCACATATGTTGTTGGAAATTGTTGATGAATGAGGAGAATCGATGTAGAAAAAATTTGAAAGTGTTGAAGGAAACTGATCCATGGATCTTGAATTAAATTAAAGTGTAAAAAAATGAATAAATTTGAGTTTTAAGGAAAAGAGGGGTGGGAGAACTCTAAAGGGATGAAAAAAAAGAGAGGAATACCATCTGGAATCATTATAAAATACTCTACCATAGCCCTATATATATAGGAGAATTTAGTTATGATGTGTATTGGAGGTACGCATCACCTATCGTTGATCTGCCTATATTTCCATGGATTTTGAATCTCCCTTGTACCTCACACATATATGGAAGATTTATGAAGTTTAACTGACTACACATCGTATTCTGAGTCTTCACAACAAGTACTAAGCTCCAACTATTCCTGCACATGGATTTATCTTGGATTTCTCATTCAACTATTTTGACTGGCGTCACGACGTGTACAGAGCCTTCACAACGTGTACTGGCTATTTCCTCTACTGGATTCACGGCTTGGTCATGGATTAGCTCATGACTTGAGAATACTATGAACTACTGGTACACGATGTGTATGGACCGGTCACAACATGTACCAGCTAAAGTCTTCATTTTCTGCATTTCTTTCTTATAATCATGTGAATCCTTATTCCTACAAAATTGAGCATATACAAAGTGAATTATCGATTAAATGAATGAAAATCCATAAACAAATGAAAAAAGTGTATATAAATTTGGATTATCAAACTACTTGTGCCATAAATAGAATTAATGGAGGTTATATTCGAGGCTTAGGGACCACCACCTCTAGATCATGGTCGTTAACACCCACCTAGAAAATGATTGAAGGTCTTCATGGTGGCATATATCTACAATTCTAATCAAATTCTTCAGAGAATAATTTATTAGCGACAAATTCACAGATATAAAATTCTAAGATAGGTCTAATCCTTCCTATAAAGAAACCACACCCCTATACCTACTCTAAAATCTAGGACTAGGTAACAAGATCAACCATAAAAAACACCAGACACTGCCTACTATCAACTCTAAAGTTTGGTCAAGTTCAAGTTCTTTGTTTCAAAATTTTAGGTTATTTTAAATTCATATTTTATAAAAAAACTATTTATATAGTTGAACTAAACTTATCACCACTTCCAACCTATAAGGGCCCATGCACTTTATAAATCTAAGTGTAGTGTCCATTGAATCCCAACCATATCAAGTTCCAGTCCATGCGACCAATGGTCCATGAATCAATGTTTCATAATTGATTTCTTAGTGTGTCTACTATAGCTTATTTTGAAAAATAATATTTAGGTTATGGTAGGAACTATAAGTACTAATTATGTTTTTCAATCTCTTACTAGAAACGTTAATCAATAATAATTATATCACACAAGGCACACATAATAAATGTCATTAATTCAAGTAATATATATTATAGGGAATGGAATATACATGGCATGTGAATACTATAAGGTTCCTAAAACAATACATGGTATGGAATTACCTCATCTCATCAGGTAACAATAAAATCCATAATCATAAGGAACATCAAACATCAAGTGAATCACCCAATAGTGAAATAAAATAAATTATAATAAGTGAAATACATAACATAACATTCCATTCCATGTAATTTGGATTTTTCCTATACATGGGTTAGCTACTCCGAGGTGCAACTCATTACCAAATCTCAATTTCTTCCTAATCACTTCTCTATTGTCTCAAAAATATTAAGGTAAGAAAAGAAAGCTCTGATACCACTTTGTAACATAAAAACTTGGGATCCACTAAATGGTGCCCCAAAATGGTGGGTTACATGGCCTCAATCATGCCTCCCCATACGCCATAGGCTGCTGACTAGAAGCAAGGGTTAAAGGTAGTACAGTGGGGAGACTATACCATCATAATCAGATATACACAGTGGTGCAAAAAATGAAAAAATAGGAGAGGAAACATATAAATCAAATACATAAGATAAACATCCAGAAGAATATAATAATAAGTAAGATAAAATCAATGTCGTATACAATATGATGAACATGTCATGTTTTTATACAAAAAGTTTGGAAACACATGGAATCATACATCTAGTACAATACATGTATCAAAAGTATAAAAAGATAAAAAATGACTATCTCTATATAGCATCACAATCCTAGCTCGGCCCTATGTTCCCCTGCTCCTAAGAAATGATAAAAAAAGCATTATAAAGTGGGATCTTTCCCCATTCTTTAACCATATCTATGAAGTCTGTCCAGGTACCCAACGAAGATCTAAATAGGGTGTGATAGAATACTAAGTAGGCCACCACCAACGGTGTCTATAAAAAGTCCATTTTTGTGTATAAACAATAAAGTAGTGTGTAATATATCACAAGTATAACAGTAATAAAAGTAATGTTCCAAATGTATATGTGACCCTATCCAACCAAACATGGATCCAAATCCAAGGGCAAGGAATTTCCTCAATAACCAAAGTATACCAAATCCATCGAGTAGGAATTTCTATAGAATCCTAGGGAATCAGGATCCTATGAGGATAAATATCCAAGGCATCCAATTCAATAATCAAGATCCATGGAGTATAAACTTTCATGAAATCTAATAGATTCAGGGTATGAGGCGTAAAAATGTCCAAGGAATCTACCACCTTTATCAATTCATCATCTAATTTCATAACCCATTTCATTATCACTCACATATAATGAGTTCATCCAACCCATTCAACATTTTTCCATTTAGAAATTTAACCATTTAGGCATCACATAATCAAATTACAAAGGATGTATAATCCCTATAATAATCATCTATTTAATTATCATTCAATTCAAAAAGGATCCAAAAATAATTGGTGAGATCACACACACCCAACAGGGTGGTATAAAATAGGGAAGACACATTAACACACCTCATTGTTGGTTCGGGTTGGGAATAAAAAAATCCAACCATAAAATTGAACTAAGTAGAAAACATAGTCTTGTTCCAAAAATTTATTCAAGATGTTCAATTAATTTTTGGATTAACACTAGAAGATCTGTCATGAAACATAATGGAAATAAGGTATATAAAACACCAAACATTAAGGGAAACTTACAGACCACATACCATATACCCATGGTAGAACACTTATCTAGTATCATATCCTAACTCAATATTTATTAGAAGAAAATTGAGAAACATAATAATACCTTGAAAATAGGCCATATTAGATTTCACCAAAATAGCGCAACTAATAGAAAGTAAAACAATAAAATGTGCTAGAGGATTAAAGCACTTTTTCGAGAGGAATCCAATGAGATGATCGACCCTTGAATCTGAGTTCATATAAAGAATCCATACCAAATCCTAGGTTAATATTGAAGACAGATCTAAATGGGAGGAGGAAATCATTGGAGAAAAGAAAAGGAGGGGGGGGGGGTAAAGTTAAAATGAAAGGAAAAAAATGGTCATTTCCTTATTAAAATATTGGTTGGATGGTTTGGATGCATGATTATAAAAATTGTGCCCCAACACGGTGCCCCTCACTACATCAATAGGTATTTCATATGGTTTATGCATACATTTTGGTAAACTATGCACCAACCATGTTACATGACTCTACTAAAAATAGAAGAGCTTCCCACATGGGCGTGCAACCCTTGGTGCACAGTTAGGGAAAACTGAGCACCCTTTTCCACTATCTGTACAACCCCACATGTTTAGTAGTATTTATGCGTATTGGTTTTCATGGTTTCTACTAACCATGTGACCCAACTATTTTTCTCAGAAAGTTAGGCTCTAGTATCCAAACATGACATTGACACCCCCAAAAATCCCATGAACTCATTTGACATTACTAATAAGTTGAAAATAATGAATTAAATTGAAATCAAAATTATTTGTAACTCAATAAAAACCTGGGACCTTACATGTGGTATCTTTGGATTATATCCTTGGTGAAATAGAAGATTCTATAAAGTATGTTGATATAGATGAAAATAATTTAAAAATATCACTATAATTTTTTTTTGAGAAAATACCCCCTTTCACTTTGAAATCACTTATTTAAAATCTAAAATTTAGAAAATATTAAGGAAAAAAATTTCTTTTAAAATAGAATTATAAAATTGTAAATTAATCTTCAAAACATTTAGTGGTCATAATGACAAGAATTTTTATTCATACCATATAAGTAAAACAAAAATTCTTTTCACACTTTTGTATGGAAAGAAAAAAAGTAACTTGTATGGAAAATGATAGGAATATTACTATTTAAACTTTTTCTAAAATTAAAACATGGTTCAAAATGGATTTAATAAATCATTTGATAATAGTAAAAATATTTCTCTAAAACATTTTTAGAATGTTATGGATATAGAGGAAAAAGATTCCCAAATGAGTAGAACAAAAGTCAGTTTTCGTTAAAAACATTATTTCGGAATATTGAGTACATAAAGAGTGTAAAATGAAAGGAAAAATTTTAATTTATAGAAATAAATAGATGAAAATTAAATATATTGGGTTTAATATATAAATATCAAACAATTAACCCAGTGAAAACTTTAACATAAACAGTCTTGAATAATGATGAGATTGTAAAATATATCATTACCGCTTTGGTAACTTTTGACTAAAAAAATGATATAAATAAATTTAAATGAAACTATAAATACCTTGGATATAAATTTAATCATGATATATAATATAAAAGAGTCTGTATATACACCACATGAAAAATAATTAGTGAATATGGCACATGTCTCATTGAAACAAGTGAGTCGAGAAACCCTTAAATCATATCTGACTACCTTCGCATGTGTTTTAAACTCCTATATAATAATTATATATTTATTTTAAATTTATTATAGAACCATAATCATATATATCATAAAATATATTATTTAATTATAACCTTTTACCACCCTTTTATTAACAATTCTTTATTAAAATCATTGTTCAGGGTGATAACTGCTTAATTTTTCATGTATGTTTTGGTTCAATAGTTTCAGTCCTTATACTTTGATCATGGTTTAATCATATAATTTTTTTAATAATTATATAAATATCATATATATTAATTATATATTTATTTTGAGTAATCTATAAAATACAGATAGAAAAATGAATTACACTATTCTTGGAGACGGTAGTCTGTACGCACACATGAACATTGTTTTCACTTTTTGATGGATGAAACGAAAGACAAGTAAAAAATAATTCAAATTTCAAGAATAATTATTATATCATATATATAATATATATATATATATATCAAATAACCCTTATTACCATCCATATAAATCATAAATGATAAACAAATCACATTTCTTCGTGGAGGTGGTAGTCAACACATACACACTAGCGATGTTATCATTTTCATTTAATGGAAAAAAGGGTGGATAATGGTGGTTTAATAGTCATAATAAAATATTAATATATTTAGGATAATGAATTTATTTTTTTATGATAAATAACCTATATTTATATGAGGTAAAAGAATAAGTAAAAAGAAAGTGATCAGTTAGGGAGATTACCTCTTCTTTGAAAAAACTCATTTATGTATCCTCTTAAGAATACTAGGGTAGTATTTCGAGAAGAATAGAAAAACTATAATGTGGATAAGTATTTTTATAATATAAATTTTCAGGCATTGTTTGAGCTATGTTTCTCAATGTAGTGTAAAGAAGAGAGGGTATGTGTGTCCTTTTATATGGTAGGGAAAGGACAGACTTGGAATTTCAAAAAATATTAAAATATAACTAAATCATTCTCTAGAAAAATGATTCAAATTGGCCAAATATTTGAATAGAAGGTAGGTTATTAATGGGAATTTTTGGAATCATTCTTATCTTGAAAACAAGAAAACCAAAAATATATGATAAATGAATAGCATAATCCTACCTCGATAATTTACCCTAATGATGTTTTAGGTAGTCCTGAGCCCGATATAGCTTTAGAAACTCAGGGAATAATTCTATAAAAAATAGTCCCCTGAAGGCCTACCACGATAGAGCCTCATTCCTCATATCTTGGACCACCATACCCAAACATCTTTTAGCAGGTCCCTTATTACAACCTCAAATTCAGTAACCTAGAGTTGACGATTATTTTATTATAATTTTATTTAATACATAGATCAAAATAAACAAGATCCAATAGTTTAGCGATCTCAAGAGGCTAGATAAATTAAAGAACAATACATTACATGGGAAATAAAAAGAATATAATTTGAATATATGAAAAATTTATTAATTAAAAATATGAAAACATATGATTAATTAAAAAAATAATATACATTCAATAAGGGATCACATGATTCTATCAATAATGAAAATTATATTGATGACTTTTTCTCTTGAAAAATAAATCATGATAGAATTAATATTTAGGATTATTATTTAAATTTCTATTTTTGTTAATTAATTAAAGGGAAATCATCCTTAGTGTGGACTATATGATTATCTTATGATAGTGATACATAAATTTAATTGATAGTCATACACATGTTTTCTCTAAGTGAATAATATAACATTATATGATTTATTTCACAAAAAATTACATTGAGGGGAAAATACCATGATTATACAATCATGAAATTAAAAATTGATAATATAATGAAATTTATATTTCTTGTTTTTAATAACTATTTTATGGAAATAGTAATTCTATTACATCGTTTCATCACCAATGTGATAGTCAAGAAGATTTAGCTAGATCAATAATGAAACACCTCTATCTTATTTCAATCCCTTTAATAACGATAAAAAATATTATTTATAACACCATGATATTTTAATATATCATTTCCTTTAAATCAGCTAAATTTGTTTGATAAATTCCTCCACATGAAAATCTGAATATAAATGAAACTGACATCTACTTAAGAACAATATAAATTATTAAGCATAAATATTAAAACTAGATGTTAAATTAGTGGAAATTAATATGAGTAACCAATTTTTAAAAATATATTATAAATAAAATAAATGCTACTTTTAATATTATTTAAATTAAATTAGTTTACATAAAATGACTAAAAAGATCATTTATTGTTTATAAAAGTATTTTTCTAAAAACTAGCTTTTTATGCAATATGTATTTATATTTCAAGAAACATATAATTAGTGATGAAAATTTAAGTTTTATATTTATAATTTGTTAATACAAATTTAGTTGGCAAATGATATGAAATAATAATAATGACAATTAATTTTTGAAAATTTTATTTTCCAATATAAACTATGTGTCATTATATTTGATGATTTTATTCAAAAATTTATTTTCTAAAATTTAGAAATATAATTTTACAATATAAAAAATAATTCAATTTAGAATAATAATATTATCATAAGATTAATTTTTTGTATTTTTTTTGAAATAAATGGTTCCTATAAAAATAGTGAAAAATATCGATTTTGCCAAAAACTATCACTTTTATGACATTATAATAATTCAAGAATGATTTTTTTTGAATTATATATATAAAATATATATTTATAAATTAAATAATTTGTTTAAAATTATTATGTTGTTTTTATAAAAACCCATGTATATCATTTTGGATACATATGTAATATTTTATTCTAAAAACTATTTTTATTCGCTTACATTAAAAATTATTTTTCATCACTTGTATAAATTAAATATATAAAAATGGATTTAATTTTTTAGATAAACATGATAATATTATGTAATAAAGGCAATTTAAATTTTGGGCATAAAATTATGATTAATAATATTAAAGTTAATGACCATGATAATGGTAAAATTGTTATTTTCAATGAATTGTTTTATTAATATGTGTAATTTTTATATAATCAATTAAATTAATATATTTTAAATTATGAATATCATATGATTTTTTTATAAAAATATATAATTATATTAAGACACATGTAATTGATAACCAATGAAACATATGATTAAAGACACATAGTGGTTAAAACACTATTTTTCTACAAAAATATATATTTCTATATATAAAATGTTTTAATTTATATTTTAATTTTATTTTATTTATAAATTTAGTTATATTAAATTATGAATAAATTTATATTCATCACACCCAAATTTGAAAATATTTTTTATTTTATATTTTTAGAAAAACATATATTACTTTGTTAAAAACTAGTTACAATGATAAAAATAAAAAAAGGTAAAAGTAAAAACCTTAGAACAAATGACTTCCAAAATGTTTAAAAAATGCATTGAAATATATTTTTGAGTCTTGATCGACCCAAAATAACCCCATTCTATATCATTTATAACTTTTGGAGACTTTGACCCTTGAATAGTGATTCTCGCTCAAATTTACCCAAGAGATGAAGGTAGAACGGTCCTTGTGGTTTAGCTTGGGTTATCGAATCCTCAGAGACCTAAGAAGAAACCTATAGACATGTACATTCTATGGACTGTTTTTGGCTATGAAGTGGCCAACTTGGGTTGATTTTATATGGGTTTAAAGGATAACTAATAGATTTAAGTGAATTCAATTTAAAAGAATGAGTTGATCCTAGGTTATCGCTCGGGGTGGATTGGATGAATTACTTTTTTAATGATTTCAATTTCTTATAAGTGAGATGGATTCATTTAATAAGATCAAAAGAAATCATCACTTACTGTTTTAATGCCTACACACCCTAATACTAATCACCTATACACTTGAAGGATCAAAGTTTTGAGCACTCCAAGTTAGAGGTTCGTATTAGCACTTGAATGTGTGACCTTAAATTCAATAAGGATGAAGATGTTTTAAAATCATCAAATAAAAATCTCATTTAAATGAAGTGATTTTCCATTAATATAGTGATAAATAACATCCAATCAAGACCCTTTCTACTCCCTTGGATCAACCCATAAAAGAGTTATCCCTCCATTGATGACATGTCTTCAACGGAAGCGGGAAGTAGACTTACAAAGGTGGAATTGAAGAAGTAAAAACAACAACAAAAAAAGATCACTCCTCCGTTGTGTGATAAATATCACAAGGTTTTGTATGAAAAAGTTCACACCTTGAACCAAAAGTATCAAAGTGATAAGGATAAGAACAAAATAATAAGAGAAGAATAACTTTTATTAAGAAACTAAGGTGAATTAAACAACTTACATGAGAAAGAAATGCGATTACAAACACAAAGCGGCAGCATAACACTACAATGAAACCAAGCACCAAATATCCTTCAATCCTCCAACACCACTGCCTCAAATAGTAATTTTTGAGCCCTTGGGTCGACCCTCCAACAGTCCAAGTCTCCTCAATTAATTGTGGTAGGCCATAGGTGGGTGGAAAGTATGGGAGAGTTGATATTTCCACCCTTGACCCGAGGTGGAAGCCAGCTTTCCTTCACCGAACAGACGCGTCTGAAAGACCTTCTAGATGGCAGAATAAGAGTAGTCCATATAATAATAAAATGGAGCACCGGATGTCTTCTAATCTCCTGTAAAATGTGGGCCCATTTGGAGTTTCGGATTCCGAGATATGATAAAATTAGTGGACTGTTTTTCTGGGCCCAGAATCTGGCCCAGAATTGTATCTCTAACTTGGTCCGCCTTAATGACCACAATAGAGGCCTAATTAGCATTGGATAATGAAGAGTTATTTGTTCATATGAATGTATTCTAGCATCCAACAAAATTTGGGATTCATTGGGCCTGTATGTTGGGCCCCACAGTCTCATCAGTGAGATAATGTCCAATCTGCTTTCTCTAGAATTGCTTCATTTCATCACAAAATATCCCCATCTTCTTCCATGAATTATCCATTGATCCCTGAATGAAACATGTTCATATTGGAGTGTAGATAAATTTTAAAAAAATATCAAATTAAAATATATATATAATCAGATGAATAATTGGTTACTTTAAATGATGTTCAAAAATGTACCACATAATAGTGTAATTTAAGAAGGTATTACAATCATAATGTGAAATGATGTTCAAAGTGTAAAATGCACTAAAATGGTGTTTATGAATAATAAGGCACATGCATATTATATATATTAACAATTAATATTATCCTCATTTAGTTGATAATCAAATAGTGTAATGATATCATTGAAAATTAAAGGGTGTTCTAAAGAGTGGCCTTTTCTTCACATATAAAAGGGGACACTTCTATCCATTCATGAAACACGAATTCCTTATAATTAGTTATTTAAAATTTTCCATTTTTCCAATCCTATAATATTATATCGATTTAATAATCCTCTTGTCTCAATTAGTTTTTTCCAATCCCTTTATTTCCAAGGATACTTTCAAGAGAAAGTTTAAAGTCCCAAAGTGAGTATTATGTAATCCTTAACATTTTCTTCATAATATTTCTCTTCAAAACCTATCCTTAACATAGTTATATGATATAATTATTATTTTTTTAATTATTGTTGTAATAATTGGACAACATTTATTTATTTATTTCCATACACTTATAAAAATAAACAGATGTTATTCGTTTGTTGTGCGAACTACCGCCTCAACAAAAGTAATATTTTTATTTTTTCATATTTATTTTATTTATTTATAAAAACCCTTTAAAATAAAATTTAAAAACATAAAACATAAAAATAATATCATTATTCTTATATTATAATAGATATTATACACTTACTTAACTATACTCACCCATTGAGATATAGCATGTTCATGTTTAGGTCAGATTAACCACCTACTTGAATGATGTTATAAAAGCCTATCATGTATGACTATGAAAAATTAATAAATAATATTATTATAATTAAATAATAAATTTAATATTTTTTTGTTTCTTTAATTTTTTTCTTAAGTATTTAAATAATTATTAAATTATAATCTTCAACCACTAAAACCATTGAAATAAGTCGACACCAATTCAACTTTTACACAAACATTATAAAAAACTATAAAATAAATTAGTAGAATATGATAATAAATGGTTAATATTGAATTAAATATATAATAATAATTTTCCTAACAAGGAATATAATAAACTTAATTTTATTATTCATTACTTTAGGAGTATATGTAGAATATATCTAGAAAAAGGTATGGGTTTTCAACTCAAATTTCTCTCTCTGATACATGTTTGGTATTATGCAACTAATTTCATTTATGTGGTTTATATGATGACTATTTGGTATATAATGTCATGAATTATTTTTAATCATGATATTTTGTGTTCAATTACAATCCCAATATTTTAAGGTGTTTTGATGAAAATGTTACTCAAGTGGTAAGGGTTATTTGTCTCAAACCTTAATTCTATAAGATATGTTTATTCTATACACCATGTTTTCCTTTAGATAGTGTATTTACAAACTATGGATTTATATATATCATACATTTTTTAATATTTTTAAATTCTAATCTAAATGTGTTTCTTTTATTTAAATGGATTTTTACTCAATTTTTACCTCAGTTCTAAATATTTTTGATAACTCAATTTTCATTCATTGAGTTGTGATTCATCCTATTAGAGTTAAAAGTTGGGAGAATTATACCAATTTATTATATTACATGGTATTCTATTTTTTTATATTAATTTAATTTTATACCATATAATAATCATTTTTGAAATATTTTTTACTTCAAGGAGTATGTTTCTCATAAGGGATATTGATAAATGAAGTCTCATTTCCATTATTTATATTATTTTACCATGAACTAATTTTTTTATAGGCTTGGTTTCTCCCACCATATTATTTTATTATATGTTATTTTATAATAAAATTTGATAAAATGAGGTTTTTATATAAATAAGTTTTTACTATTCTTTTTACAATATGAGTTTTAAAATATGGTAATTTCAAAGTATTAAAAAATTACTTTCATAATAAAATGTTTTATGATTGGACGAACATTTCATATAGAAAAATTTGTATCATTTTCAAGGATACATTATTATAGATTCTTTTTAGAAATAAAATTTTTCAAAATCTTTCACATTACCTTTTCAAAAGTTATTTTTGAAAGTTTCATGCATGTTTGTATTTTACATCAATGTTAAAAATGTTTTATAAAATCTATTTTAAGTTTTCACCTATATTTTTATAAGGTAACTCTCTCCACTACCTCTGATAATATGCATATTGATGTTGAATATGAAATAAAACCCCTTTTCTATACCGAATGTATGGCAGTTGAGCATTATTTGGAGTTATGTCGAAAGAATATCTCCTGCGAAAAATGTGGGATGAAGGGACATTCAACTAACCTCTATAGAAGGAAACCTGAGAGGAAACTTGTGGTTTTTTCAAAGTCTCTTGATCGTGATAGAAATGTTCTAAAAAAGACATATCCCACTAAGGTTGATATATTGGCTTCTGATAAGTCCATCTCTCAGGTGCCTAATTTGACAAGCTAAGGAATAATGGTGGATAAGTCCTCGATAAGAGCTAATAGTGGCCCCTCTACTACTCAGGTTGAATTTTCTAAGGATAATATATTCAATGATGGTAATTTTGTTTCTCCCATTGTATTTTTTGGGACAAGAGAGAATGATAGTCCCACTATTGTTGGGTCTCATGCTTGCACTGACCCTTCAAATACTATCACGACTGATTGTCCTAGTGCAGGCTTGACACATGATGAGACTGTTGTGTTGGCTCCTAGCCTAGATTATCACATTGGGGTTCTTTAACATGTCGCTTTTCATTAGGAGATACATAATTGATTGAACTACTCTTGGATTCCTGAGAAGTAGGGTGACATCTCTAAGGCATAAGGGATGGAAACAAGGGGAAATACTCCTACCTTTTTCAAAGATTCAATCCTATCTAGAAAAGGGAAGGCAGATGATTATATGTTCTTCACTCCTTCCCCCTCGAAGAGAATGCCAAGGAAGGACTTCTATAACACACCTTGTACTGTGTCTACCCAATCTTCTTCGAAGTTGTCAGGAAAGTTCAATAATGATATTCTTAAGATCCTAAAGGAGGGTAAGTCCCAATCTGAATGGTAAACACTTGATGATTCATATTATGAGAATGACATGTCTTTTTTATGATATATAATTTTGTGCTCGATGGATGAGGGAAAGTTCCTTTGTTTGATCCCACTCGTCTCCCTGGTACCTTTTATTTTATTTTTAATAAATGGTTAGAAGTTTAGCTTCTGTATGGACTTGCTGGAAGATTTACACTCATGGAGTTTATGTTACAAGATTTATTCTATAATAAAGATATATATATATATATATATTATAATTTCAGGGATTTACTCATGGTATAAAACAATTCGATTATTAATCCCCTCTTGTGTGATACCATTTGAAGCATTATTTTGTAAGGATATTTTTCATCTATGTAAAAATACTTATAAGGTTCATTTTTTTACAATAGTGTTTTGTTCTTTTTAAACTGTTAACCTTATTTCTATAGATAAATTATGATCATATTATTATAGCATTGAATTAACCCTATACCAATTATCCATAAAATTTTATCTCCAATGATGCTTACATTGAAAGATATTCCATTTATTGATTGGGGAATTATTGAAAATTTATATATATTTTTTATTTTGATTCATATTTTTACTGATCACCAATTAAAGTTTACTAGATATAATTTAACTATACACCTTCCTCTAGATGGGTTATGATCATGTTATCCTAATATTAACATGGGCAAAATAACTGGAATTCTCTATGATGTTATTCAAATACAGATGATTATTGAAAAAATGAATATTTTTTGTTTGACCATACACCTTATTTATCCAGATAGGTTATGATCATGTTATCCATTTTATTGATATGGGTAAAGGTATTGAAATTACATATGTTTTTATTCCAATATATATTATTATTAAAAAGTTGACTATGTATTGTTTAACCATTCACCTTCCTTCTCTGGATGAGTTATGATCATGTTATTCATTTTATTCATGTGCAGAAAAGTATTAGCATTACGTATGTTTTATATTCCTATATAGATGATTATTAGTGAATTTGATTATGTTTTTTTACTCATGATCTAAAATGATGAATTTATTGGATTGAAACAAGTGATGGGTGGTCCCCAACATTATATAGCCCCTTGATGCATTAGTAGGTATCACGGAAAAACATGTTTGGGTGTTTAGTGTATTCTTGTCCAATTTATAAAGATATATTGTTTATAGTATTTATGAAAGGAATTACATCTTTCCTAACTACTTGATTAAAAGGATTATGTCTTGGATGTTTCCTTTATAGTAAGATAAAGATATCCAATATTATACATTCTATCACTATGAATTCGGTTATTGTTATCTATATGATTTATTTATATTAATTTCTATCCATGGGTATATTATTCTCTATGTTTCAGTTTTTTATAGAATTATGATGACTACTTACCACGAAAATAATATTTATTCCTTGATTATTCCATGATTTCCTCAATTTTTTGTTTTCCCTTATAGAGCATTTGAGCTCACCCATACTTATGTTTTCATTTCCCTAGGTTATAATGAAAAGCACTACACATGGTATTTCTAACATGATATCTTGTGTGGAGAATTTTTAGGAGATGTTGAACACTTATTATGGATTAATTAGTTTCTTAAAATGGAAAGAATTATACTTTTGTTGAGGAAGAAATATGCTTTATTAATTTATATTTTTTCCTAATTCTCTAAAGATATTAACATAAAAATTATTAGGAATGTATGTCATGAAATATCTCTTTAAGTTATATAATTATGAGAATATTATGTTTAGGAATATACAATTGGCATCGAAGTCATTATGTAATGTTTTTGTTATCATCACTATATATGGGAGTGTAGGTTTAGGGAATCACAATTGGCATTAGAGTAGAGTTTAGATAACTTTAGATAACATGATTTTTGTTGAGGATAATTAAGGGTTGATAAGTTTGGGTTGATCGTAATTTAAAAGGTATAGATAACCCTTTGGGATAGTATATGAATTAATATTAAGGTAATAATTCACATTTAATTGGGGATTAGGATATGAAAAATTTATTGAGAACTCTAGGGACAAGTATAAGAAATAATTCTAAGTATAATATTACATCCAAAAGTTTCAGTAAAGTAGATATTGTTCAGTTATCCCAATAGTTACATCCCTATCTAGATATTTAAATTGGATGTAGGATCTCACATAGATATTCCTAGGGTTAATAACCCTAAAAATGGAGGATTGTGTATTAACTAAAATTTTACTTGGTGCATGAAAAAGATCCCTGACTACACACCTAGTTTTATACTCCTGGGGGATATGCTTTGATTAATTCACTTTCTCTTTATGAACCATTATGAGGGATTTGAATTTGTTTAAGTGAGATAAACTAATAAAAAAAATACCATGAATAACATTGACTGAAACATGTAGATTCATATGTTAATGTATATTTTAATTGATATGTGAGTTCCTAGATAATGTATAAGTTGAATTTTAAGAGCATAGATTTTGATTATTTTTAGGTTTAGAATATTTTAAGAAAGTTCATGGTAATTTGGGATATCTATTTTGAGGATTAGGTTAATAAGTATTATAGAACCCAAATCAAAGTTAACTAGGTTTAACCAATAAGGATATAGGTTAAAATTAGGTTGATATAGGTTGAACTGAGTTAGGTACAAGTTGAGTTTCAAGAACTATAGGCTAACATGATAGTGTTATAATGTTATACTTATTGAAGTTAAAATTTCCTATGGATATTTATGATCATTATATTATAATTATTATCACTCATGTTAACTATTTCGGTATTAGTAATGGAGAAATAACAAAGGAACAAAGTTATTAATGGATTACATGGACAATGTGGGATCCCCTTAATGAAAAACCTAATTGGATAAGGCATAGAGTGATAAATATTGTGATTATACGAAACCGGTTAATAATAATTATAATTAACAATTAGAAAAAATTTAAAATCCAAAACACACCAAATAAAATAAGGATTAAATCTCATAAAAATTTAGGTGACAAAGATGATTTAAGGATGAATATTCAATTTTCTATATATCAAAAATATTGGAAGAAGCATGGGTCATATTTCTTTTAAGGGATAGGTAAATGATATAAGTGTGAGGATGAAGGTTATCAAACTCAAAAGTGTAAGGGAAGGTGAAGTGACTAGGAATGTAACAATGCTAAGATGGGGGGGGGGGGTTGAATCAGTGGTAATATTTTTATAATTTCCTTAACTTTGAAATAAAAATTTTCAACTTATTATAATTTTTATTTGCTAAACATGATAACTCAGCCACACCTATATGCAATGGTAAGAAAGATAAGAAGAAAGGCACAAAGTTTTTACAAGGTTCAGTCCCAATGAGAGTACCTACTCCTTGCAGTGATTAGAATCACCCAAGATATATATATATATATATATATATATATTCTCTACTAAGATCTATAATAGATATAAAAGTGGATAGGGAAAGAACCATCCTTAACCCAAATAATGGTGGGAAGAAATCACCCTTAACCTAAGAAATTTTCTTATAATAATCTATAAAATTATCCTATATAAAAATAAGAAAGATATCATAAAACTATAGATTCTTCAGATAAAATGAATATCTTTCTCTATGAATGTACATAATAATGATGTAAGCTACTACTCCAAACTTAATCTTCCAAAATTTTTCATATGAAACTTATTCCTTCTAAAAATTGGTACTTCTAGAACATTGCATTAGACCCTTATTCTTTATAATATTTTTAGATTTTAATATTTTTTCTTCCAATATTTTTCTTGGAAACAATCAAAACTAAAAAGTTTCAACAACATTCAAATGGATCCTATAACCGCTTTATATATACATAACTCCTCTAAAAACTAGGAGAAAAGGATGTACTGAAAATATGAAATTCCTATTGAAAATTTTCATAGGTTCGACCACATTCGCTAGCTATAAAGTAATCAGAGTCAATAAACACCATTGAAACTTCATTGAATATTGACATCGAACATATTCCTAAAATATTGGGTAGGATTCAGAATCCTACTTCATGAACTTTAAATATTGAAATAATAACTCAACATCATCAAGATAATTGTTTCTTCACAAAAGTTTATGTGAAGTTCTTATAGAACTACTCTAGCTAAAAATATAGATGTTCTTCTAAATATTCCTTCTAGAAACTCCTTCTAGAACCATACTTCTATAAACCATGCCCTTTTTAAATATTATTTCGGAAACTTGAAATTTATCTACTGAAGATCACCACCGTCTGTTAGTTCTCCATCTACTGAACTTTATAAAAGTCCACCCAACCAACTTTATAATTATTCTTCTATATAACCTAGTATATTTCCATCTAGTAACATTTATAATTATCTATATCATAAGACATTATAAAATTCTATCTGTTATACTTTTAAAATAAGTTTATCTAATGATATTTTTACATGTATTTTCAATGGCATTTATAAATATCTCCATAAAATAATCTCTGTAAAAGGATTTCTGATAGAATTAAACTTTATTTTTATAATGAGATTCATAATTTTTTTGATGGTTTTAATTTCTAAATTTGGGGTAAATTTACAACTTTCATCATCTGGAAACACTTCAGATATTTCTGCATCCAAACTATTCTTCTAATAAAGTAAAAAATTCTCTTACCAATCATTCTAAGAATCATGAAATCATTCTTGTAACTTTAAAATTCAATATCTAGTGGAATTATTCTAAGAAAATCCTAATTTACATTGTAACTTCACCAATTCATAGATTAAAATTTTTATAGCTGCTACATAAACTTTGTAAGTTGAACTTCATACATACTTTATAACATGAACTTTGTAAAACTTTAACCTTTGAATTAACTTAGCTAGAATCTTGAAAATTTCATGATGTTTGTATCTTTTAAGAACAACAATGCATCATATTAATTGATATACAAACCTTCAGAAAAATTCATTCCATAAATTTTCTTAATGAAAAGTTCTTCTGAAAATGGTTTTCTAGAAATGGTGGCCTCAATATATATATATATATATATATATATATTCAACAGAAGTTCAAACACATAATTTTATAAGAAAAAATATGAAAAATTCAACAAAACCATGGGAAATTCAGACTTACCTTTTTTATTTGTTGACAACATTAAAATAAATCCTTTTCTAATTCACCATTAAACTATAACCTTCCTCAATGAGAAATTTCTTGACACAACACTTCTGGGTAAGGAAATGTTTTTGAGAGAATTCCATCCCTTAGTGTTAAGAAATTTTGTGACCATGATATTTATATAATCCCAATCAAAGCCTCGATATTGATATACTATGTAACACCCCAAGCTTCCACGACATGCTTCTCTTTCAATAATGCAAAAGCTTGCATTGTACGTAAGTTCGAGATTCTAACAAACCGTGACCAATCAAAGTAGCTGTTATGAATAGTAATACCCAATTTCTGAAATTATATAAATTTTATATTTCAAAACGGAATTCATTTTTTTATTAGGAATATCGAAATTATCCTAAATTTATTTTTTTGTAATTTTCTGAGAACTTCCAATTTTTGATGAATAGTGAAAAATACTTAAAAACAATTTTTTTAATCAAAATAATTTATAGTGATAAATTATACCATTGAGAGGTTTTAAAGTATAATTAGAATATATTTTTACCATTTTATCCAATGGTAGTCATTATAATTAATTTCACTTTGAAATTGGACATAAACAATTGTCAATCTTTTGATATATATTGTTTCTTAAAAACATGCTATTTGTTGTGACAGAGGGAATTAATTATTAAATTAATTAATTCAACTTATATGTTATGAATTTTGTAAAATATACATCATTTTTGAATTAGAAATATAAAATATATCTCAGGGTGAATTTTTGGCATTTCTCTGAAAAACTTCAATTTTTGATGAATAGTGAAACCACTAAGTGGTAGTTAAAAAACTAATTTTTTGTTTAAATGAAAATTTAACACTTATGTGAATTGAATTTAAAAAATCCGACATACATGTTTGTCATTAGTAAGTAAAATGTGGTTCAATGGGAAAAACATAATTTTTGGTGAATAGTAACTTTTAAGTTTTATTAATCGCGATTAAAGGTAATTAGTGTAATTTAAGGTAAATATAATGTTATAATAATATGAAATTACCTTTACACTTGTCCTGCCCTTATTGGATGAGTCATGACCGACCAAGAAAACCCATGGGTCAACTTGGGGACCCCATGGAGCCACTTGGGTAAGAAAATGACATTGATAACTTCTTATTTAAAGTAAAAATAAAATTGTCACAAACATGAGTTGTTTTACTAAAAAAATTATTACATGGGGTTGTATAAGTTAAATTTTCGACGATAAATATTAATTGGAAAGCTAAAAATATTTCCTACATCATGGTAATTTTTTTATAATTTTTATACATTAAATAAATAAATTTATTTATGACACCATGATGATGCAATGATTACCTCATTAATGAACAATTTAAATAAAATGAAAAGATAAGGTAAAATATATGACTTAAACTTTTCTAAAGTCTATTTTATGGGTGTATTTTGAACCTTTATCACCTTAACCTTGAAATATATCCTTTTGGGAGCTTTAAAATCCGAAAAGCATTTCATAATAATGTAACATTTCATGACTTTCCAAGAGTGCCCCTCCTCTCCTCTTATAAAAGGCCCCCACCTCTACCACCTTATTCACACATTCAAAGCCATTTGTCTCAGTAAAACTCTACCCAAATACTCTCTAAAATTCCCTATCTTACTCTTAGAAGCCTCACTTTGGGTATAATTCCTCCCAAGGAAGACTTTGGCTCAAATCAAAAAGAGTTACCTGATTTTAAGGTAATGTCTTCTCTTATGTTCTTTTGTATTATTTTGCTTCTCCAACCACTTGAACTCTTTTTATTCATTTATTTTGTAACAAAAAAAGTATCTTCAAAATACTAGGATGTTTTTACGAGAAGGATTTGATTTACACTTACACACACCTTCGTCTAATGGTTAAAGAACATACTGTTTCTGTGGGTGACGAATTACTACCTCATGAAACGATGATTGTTCAATCTTCTTTTAACACCTCTCATGGTGGCCACTAAGATGTCAATATATTTATATATGATATATATTATGTTTATATTTTCCTTATGCTTCTGTATTTTTCATTTATGGCATACCTTTATGATTTACATTATGGGTAAACACGATAAATTCATTTTAGGAAGTGCGGACTACCGCCCCCTCAAAGTGATTTGAATCGTTAATACCATATGTGGGACGTATAAAGGATGGATTAAATGATATTATATATTATATTATACTGGAATTATAATATACCTTTATATCATTAATATTTCATTCCATTAAATATGAAATAGAAATGAAATTAGCGTTCATGCGTACGTACGACTTACCGTCTCCATGAACGGTGCATTTCATTTCTTACCTCTAAATGTTATGTAATATTATAAATGCATGTATATACTGGATATATATGATATATATGATATCTAAATCATCAATATAATTCTGGATATAATGGATATTTTACCACATGAACAACTTCTAATTATAAGAATTTTATTTTTGACTCAAGTACCAAAGATCGATAAAACGACCATTATTAACTTAAATAATTACATAATGTTCATAACATGGTAGTAAGTGATATAAAAGGAATAATGAACTTGAAAAAGGTTCTTAATAAAGTAGAGATTAACTCTAGTTTATTATTCATGAGATTAAAGAATGATCAAGTCAAGTTGGACACGAGGTAAGGGACTTTGTCTCAATCTCCTTTCATTGAGGCATATTTTGTTTTATACACAACTTTATTTTATACAGTGTATAAACCTCTTTGACTTTTACATCTATTCAAAAGGAATATTTTTATACGATGCGTTTTACTAAACTAAAAAAGGTAATGTTTTTTTGTACGTATGCGGCGACAATGACTTCTCCGCTGCCGTGACCATTATTTGAGTTTCGGCTTCCTCTACAAGCCATAACTTTTTTTAAATGAAAAATAAATACCGAGTTTTACTTTTATTTTATTTTGGTATTGAAAATGGTTTTATTATATCAATGCATTGTATTGATATATTGTGATTGAAATGTGGAAATGTTATGTTTCCTTTATGCATGTTTTATATGATACGATTATGTTATGGTTTATGATATGTTTAAACCTTTTCATATAAGGAATGCATTGGACTTAGTATGTGATGGGTGAAGCCCGTTATAGCTCCTCGATGCATCGGTAGGTCTCATGAGACAAACTAGTGTCTTGGCACAAGGCCTTGACAAAATCTTATTTGTAGTATTGGCACAATGCCTTGACTATGTGGTTATGGTAGTGTGACATTATGCATTCCATCATTGTGAAACTGGTTATTGATATTGCATGTGATTATTCGACTAGTTAAATATCCATGTAAACAAGTAAATGGAATTATTTCATTTTATTTTTTCCATATTATGCTGAAGTTCAAGTTTAAAAAGATTTTTTTTAGTTATACATTGCCTTAAATATTTATGTTTATTTATGAAAGTTTCTGCTGTATTATTATCCTTACTGAGCATCTGAGCTCACCCCTTTCTATGTTTTATTTTCCTAGGATGTGAAGAAATATTTTATAACTGACCTACAGGGATAGTCTAAAGGGGATAAGAGTGTGAACTATGAAGACTATGTTATTGTGATTTTTCACTTTATGATGTAATGTAACATTTATGAATGTATCTAGTGTTTCCAAGGCTACTAAACTAATCGGTCTTTCGAGACTTGATCTTTTGTGATCATGCCAATGTTATGTAATAATGCATAGACTCTGGGTAACTGGGGTCGGGGTGTTACATTTGGTATCAGAGGCAGTTTAGTACTAAGTTTGTAAGCTAGATTTAGATAAACTCTGATTAGAGCACATAAACCTAAGATAGACTTTGAGGATTAGTATAGAAGAACTTCCTAGAATTTTGGTATTATAGAGATTTTGTGAGTTTTCCGAGCAATACATCCCTGTCTGGATACGAGAGGGTAGAGGCGGCTCTGGAACAGATGTAACTAGGGGTAAAACCCAAAAACACCACTTTGAGCTAGACTCGAACGAGAACTGGTGCACGACAACGGGCCTTGCTGCACTCTTGGTTACGACACTCCCGGGGGATATGCTTAAGATAATTCTCATTTTCTTTACAAACCACTATGAAGGGTTTATGAGTACATACTTCCTCAAAGATCACATTTTTTTATGATTATGAATTATATCCATAAATAGTTCAATTTATGACAAGTGTTTTACAAGTATGGAATTATGTATTTTGATTCATGAACTAAACTAGTTTATGCCATTGTTTAGAAATGGCACCTAGTAGAAGGAATGAAAACCATATCGATGCATGAACTCCATGTAGGGATTTCCCTCCTGATCAGGATAATTATAATGGAGCTGGTGATACAACTGGTGTTGATCAGCTTATCACCATACTGGGAAAAATCACTCAGCTTATGAATAAAAACATAAATCGTATGGAGCACCCTGATCTGCAACGTGGAGGATCAATGTTAGACCACTTCATGAGGAAAAAACCACCAACATTTAATGGGAGTACAAATCCCTTATTAGCTGAACAATGGATAAATTCCTTAGAGAAAATATTCCATGCCTTGGGGAGTAGTGAAAGGGAAAAGGTTATCATGGAAGTTTACTGCCTCACTGGAGATGCTGATCAATGGTGGTCATTGATTAAAAACAAAAAGGAAGATGATGAAGTATAAAATATGGAATAGAGGGAGTTCAAAGAGATTTTCTTAGAAAAATACTTTCCTCATGACCATCGAGCAGATATAGAAAGGAAATTTCTGAGTCTGAGACAAAAGGAGGATGATAATGTCACAAAGTATGAGGACAACTTTACAAGGTTAGCGAGGTATGTTGCAGATTATATACGTAACCCAAGAAGTAAGATTGATCATTTATTTGATGGGTTAAAACCATTTCTCTGTCGAGCATTAGTATCACAATCTTTCTCAACGTATGAAGATATAATCTCGTGTGCTATCAAGGTAGAAAAGGAATTCTCTAAGTCTTATGACAATAAAGTAAAGCAAGATAAGAAGAGAACGGTGGAATAAGAGACAGATAAAGGGAAAAAGGGAAAGAAGGATTTTCCATTATGTGATAATTGTGGGAAGAATCACCCCGGTACTTGCCTAAAAAGAATGGGAGTTTGTTATAAATGTGGAGAAAAAGGTCACGAGACTCCTAATTGCAAGGGAAAGAAAGAGGATATCAATGTTGAATGCTACAATTGTAGGGAAATGGGGCATTATGTAAATGAATGTCCTAAGTGTCAGAGAAAATTATCTCAGAAAAGGCCAAGGGATCAAGGCCAATCTTATGCTATTACGGCAGTTGAAGTGGAATAATTATTGTATATTTTGGTTATAAGAATAATGTGATATATATAAGGGTTATACTGAAATACTTGTTGTTTTAATTAAGGTTTTAATATGATGAAGGTAATCATATTTTTAGTATGTGATAATAAGAGAAACTTTACCTTGTTTGGGGAATCTGATGTTACAATTGATTTTGGAATTTAGAGACCTTTTAGAGAGAGTCTAGACATAGGTATTTTGGATAACTATAAAGGTTGAAATGGATTAAGTTGAACTTTGGATAGTATTGTTTATGGTTAAAACATTTCTGAATATTATTTTTGGAATATTATAATACTATAGTTTTAGGAAAAGGACAACCTACAGGTCGGGGGATAACCCGTCGCGTCGAACAAAACTACAGGAATCGAACCCACAACCATTGTGCAACAGGCCTTTATTACCTACCACTAGCCTATAAGAATTCCCTGGTTATTACAAAATAGTTTTCCTAATCTAAATGGTATGTTTTAATATTTGGAACCTTGTACGATTGGGATAAATATAATATTTTTGAGATCTATTATCTTTTTGAGTGAAAGATGAGTTTGTGGTAGAAATTAGTTGAAGGTTGAAACTCTACTTGCAAGTATATATATATATATATATATATATACCTCTCTTTTATTCTATGAATAAATTAATTATTAAACTTTTGGAAAGGGATATTAAAAAAAATGTGTTATCTTAATATCTTATGTTTTGTTGAACTGATGATATTTTAAATAACCATAGATTGAAGGCTTTGAGGCCCTCAATTTTACACTTGTTTGTGATTGATGACCTCAATCACTCCCGAAAAATATTTACATTTTTCCTCAAATTATGTGTCTCTAATTTCCACCAATGTTCTCCTAATCGAGATCATAATTTGGTGGTGACTTTTTCATTTCCCTTTCCCTCTTATTAAGACTAAATTTTATTAACCTTATTTCCGATGTGGGTTTTCCAGAAAGGTATTTTCTACTTTCATCCTTTTATTTTCGAAGAAAAATTTCAAATTGTGAGGATGGAATTTATTTAAGGAGGATAGAATGTAACACCCCAAGCTTCCACGGTACGCTTCTCTTTCAATAATGCAATAGCTTGCATTGTACGTAAGTTCGAGATTCTAACACACCACGACCAATCAAAGTAGCCGTTATGAATAGTAATACCCAATTTTTGAAATTATATAAATTTTATATTTCAAAATGGACTTCATTTTTGTATTCGGAATATCGAAATTATCCTAAGTTGATTTTTTTTGTAATTTTCTGAGAACTTCCAATTTTTGATGAATAATGAAAAACACTTAAAAACAAATTTTTTAATCAAAATAATTTATAGTGATAAATTATACCATTGAGATGTTTTAAAGTATAATTAGAATATATTTCTACCATTTTATCCAATGGTGTTCATTAGAATTAATTTCACTTTTAAATTGGACATGAACAATTGTCAATCTTTTGATATATATTGTTTCTTTAAAACACGCTATTTGTTGTGACAGCGGGAATTAATTATTAAATTAATTAATTCAACTTATATGTTTTGAATTTTGTAAAATAGACATCATTTTTGAATTAGGAATATCAAATATAGCTTAGGGTGAATTTTTGGCATTTCTTTGAAAAACTTCAATTTTTGATGAATAGTGAAACCACTAAGTGGTAGTTAAAAAACTAATTTTTCGTTTAAATGAAACATTACCACTTATGTGAATTGAATTTCAAAAATATGACATACATGGTTGTCATTAGTAAGTAAAATGTGGTTCAATGTGATGAAAATAATTTTTGGTGAATAGTAACTTTTAAGTTTTATTAATCGCAATTAAAGGTAATTAGTGTAATTTAAGGTAAATATAATGTTATAATAATATGAAATTATCTTTACACTTGTACTACCCTTATTGGATGATTCATGTCCGACCAAGACAATACATGGGTCAACTTGGGGATCCCATGGAGCCACATGGGTAAGAAAATGACATTAATAACTTTTTATTTAAAGTAAAAATCAAATTGTCACAAACATGTGTTGTTTTACTAAAACAATTATTACATGGGGTTATATAAGTTAAATTTTAGACTATAAATATTAATTGGAAATCTAAAAAGATTTCCTACATCATGGAAATTGTTTTATAATTTTTATACATTAAATAAATAAATTTATTTATGACACCATGATGTTGCAGTGATTACCTCATTAATGAACAATTTAAATAAAATGAAAAGATAAGGTAACATCTAAGACTTATACTTGTCTAAAGCCTATTTTATGGGTGGATTTAGAACCCTTATCACCTTATCCTCGAAATATATCATTGTGGGACCTTTATAATTCGAAAATCATTTCATAATAATGTAACATTTCATGACTTTCCAAGAGTGCCCCTCCTCTCCTCTTATAAAAGGCCCCCACCTCTACCACCTTATTCACACATTCAAATCCATTTGTCTCAGACAACCTCTACCCAAATACTCTATAAATGTCCATTTATTACTCCTAGAATCCTCAATTTGGGTAGAAGTCTTCCCAAGGAAGCCTTTGGCTCAAATAAAAAAGAGTTACCCGATTTTAAGGTAATGTATTCTCTTACGTTCTTTTGTTTTATTTTTCTTCTCCAACCCCTTAAACTCTTTTTATTCCTTTATTTTGTAACAAAACCAGTATCTAAAATATACTATGATGTTTTTATGAGAAGTATTTGATTTACACTTACACACACCTTCTTCTAATGGTTAAAGAACATACTATTTCTATGGGTGGAGAATTACTGCCTCATGAAACGATGATTGTTCAATCTTATTTTAACACCTCTCATGGTGGACATTAAGATGTCACTATATTTATATATGATATATATTATGTTTATGTTTTCCTTATTCTTCTGTATTTTTTATTTATGGCATATCTTTATGATTTCCATTATGGGTAAACGCGATAATTTCATTTTAGGAATTGCGGACTACCGCCCCCTCAAAGTGATTTGAATCGTTAATGCCATATGTGAGACGTATAAAAGATGGAGTAAATGATATTATATATGATATTATACTGTAATTATAATATACCTTTATATCATTAAGATTTTATTCCATGAAATACGAAATAGAAATGAATGTAGTGTTCGTGCGTACGTACAGCTTACCGTCTCCATGAACGGTGCATTTCATTTCTTACCTCTAAATGTTATGTAATATTATAATTGCATGTATATACTGGATATATATGATAGATATGATATCTACATCATGAATATAATTCTGGATATAATGTATATTTTACCACATGAACAACTTGTAATTATAAGAAGTTTATTTTTGACTCAAGTACCAAAGATCGATAAAACGACCGTTATTAACTTAAATAATTACATAATGTTCATAACATGGTAATAAGTGATATAAAAGGAATAATGAACTTGAAAAAGGTTCTTAAGAATGTAGATATTAACCCTAGTTTATTATTCAGGAGATTAAAGAACGATCAAGTCAATTCGGACACGAGGTAAGGGACTTCGTCTCAATATCCTTTCATTGAGGCATATTTTGTTTTATACACAACTTTATTTTATATGGTGTATAAACCCCTTTTAATTTTACGTTTATTCAAAAGGAATATTTTTATATAAAGCATTTTACTAAACAAAAAAAGGGAATGTTTTTTTGTTGTACGTATGCGGCGACAACGACTTCTCCGCCGCCGTGACCATTATTTGAGTTTCAGCTTCCTCTACAAGCCATAACTTTTTTTTAAATGAAAAATAAATACCAAGTTTCACTTTTCTTTTATTTTGGTATTGAAAATGGTTTTATTATATCAATGTGTTGTATTGATATCTTGTGATTGAAATGTGGAAATGTTATGTTTCCTTTATGCATGTTTTATGTGATACGATTATTTTATGGTTTATGTATGTTTAAACCTTTTCATATAAGGAATTAATTGGACTTTGTATTTGATGGTTGAAGCCCGCTATAGCTCCTTGATGCATCAGTAGGTCTCCTGAGACAAACTAGTGTCTTGGCACAAGGCCTTGACAAAATCTTATTTGTAGCCTTGGCACAAGGCCTTGACTATGTGGTTATGATAGTCTGGCATTATGCATTCCATCATTATGAAAGTGGTTATTGATATTTCATGTGATTATTTGACTAGTAGAATATCCATGTGAATAAGTAAATGGAATTATTTCATTTTATTTTTTCCATATTATGCTGAAGTTCAAGTTTAAAATACTTTATTTTTAGTTATAAATTGTCTTAAATGTTTATGTTTATTTACGAAAGTTTCCGCTGTATTGTTATCCTTACTGAGCATCTGAGCTCACCCATTTCTATGTTTTATTTTCCCAGGATGTGAAGAAATATTTTATGACTGACCTATAGGGATAGTCTGAAGGGGATATGATTGTGAACTATGGAGACTATGTTAGTGTGATTTTTCACTTTACGATGTAATGTAACATTTATGAATGTATCTAGTGTTTCCAAGGATACTAAACTAATCGGTCTTTAGAGACTTAATCGTTTGTGATCATGCCAATGTTACGTAATGATTCACCGACTCTAGGTAACTGGGGTCGGGGCGTTACATACTACCCCTCAAGGACATCATCTTTTTGAAATGTAATTTCCATAACTTTTACTCCCTTTCTATGATAACATCAACTTTAGATAAAAAATGATAAGGTACAAAGTTTTACTTATACTCCTGCTTTAAAAATAGAATTAAACATGGTTGTTCCTCAATAAATTTCACAAATCAATATAGGAGGATTAAAATGTATTTTATGTGCTAATTCCTAAAATATTTCCCTTATAATATAATTGGTTAATATATCATCAATTTTATCTTCTATTTAAATATACCCAATCTTTAAATATCTACTAGAAACACTTTCCTTGATAAAATGATATTTAATATCAAAGTGATTAGATTTGGAATATTGAACAATATTTTTAGAAATATAAATTTCACTTTTATTATCACAAACAATATTCAGTGGGTTTTCAACATTCACCATCAAATATTTAAGTTTCACTTTCATCCAAACCATTTGAGTATATACATTAATAACACCAATATATTCAAATTTACATGTACTTAATGTTATTGAACATTTTTCACACTATTTCAAGAAAAAACATTCTCTCCCAAAAATAATGTTCCCCAATATATTGATTTTCAATCATCATGATCACTAACCCAATTAGCAACCATGAACCCAACTAATTTTAAACTATTAATTTTCTTATACATCAATCCATTTTTCATAGTTATTTTGACATATCTCAAAATTTTCTTGGTAGATATCATGTGAGATTATTTAGAATCACATTAATACCCATAATATATTGTTACAATTTAAAAAAAACTAGATGTGACACTATAAGATATATTAAACTTATAATAAACTTTTGAAAGTTCAAACAGTATTCGACTCCGTATTTAATCATCTTAAAACTGACAGTAATATGTGTAGAAAAATCCTTCAAATCTTTCATTCCAAAATTATTTAATAATTATGTTTTACAAAATTATTGTGGAATAAAGATATAACTTTCAGTTTGCATAATATGGAGCATGATAAATAAATTAATTTCCCAAGCATAGACATCTTAAATAACCTCTGCATCTATTATGATAACTCTTCACACATATAATATTTATCACTTGAAAATATTATTTCATCAACATAAATAATACCAATTAATGTTTTTGTACCTATTTATTTTATGTAATGATTTTTGTAAAATTTTTCTCTGTAAGACTTTAGTTTTTGGAGAAAATTATCAAATTTTTAGCACCAAGATCTAGGTTCATAGTTCAACACATACAATTATTTCTTTAGATTACCAAATTTTCTTTTATTGTTTTCAAGGATGAATCCATCTAGTTGTTCAATATAAATTTCTTCCACAAATTATTCATTTTAGAATAATAACTTAACACCTGTCTAATAAAATTGGTATGTTTGATGTGTGGTAATTTACAAGAACATTTTTATAGTTTCAAGTCTTATAATATGGGTGTAATTTTATTCAAAATCAACACCTTAAAACTGTACATACCCTTTATATATGATTCTAAATTTCTTTATTGAAGCAACTCAGTTTGCATTCAAATTATTCTAAAGATCCCATTTAGTTCCCAAGAAATTTTTATCTTATAGTCTTGGAAAAATTTCCAAATATCATTCTTCTTATTCTAATCCAATTCTTCATTCACAGCTTCCAAATACTCTTTATGTTTTAAATATTTTGATAGTGATCATTTTTATATATGATAAATATGTGTTGCTTGATTATCTATTCTTACATTCCCTCTCATATGAACTAGAGCTTCACTTATTCTAATATTTTTGGTTGGTTCAACCCTACTTCCATATCTTCTGTAATTTGGAGTTTTTTCCCATAGTTTTTTTCCTCATCATTAGAAACTTTGGAATGTGTTTTCTATAAATCATATAAACTTTTTTGTTTAATTATTCAATTTATTCGGAAGTTTATAAGATATATTTTGTTAAAACATTATTATAATATTTTCCTTCATGTATCTCATTGAACTTATTTTTAATGAAATTAAAATCACATGATTCCATGATATTGTATATTTTTTTTACTCCAACACTTGTAGCTTCTTCCATCAGTTTTATACCCCAATAAAATTCTTTCTTAATATCTTTCGTCAAATTTCACTAAGTATTTATTTTTAATATTTTTCACGGTGGGACTTCCAAATACCTTGAAGTATTTTACTTAATTCCTCATTTTTTATGGAATTTCATAGGATTTTTATCCTATTTATAGTCTTAGTAAACATCTATTTGGAATATGTACAACTATACAAACGATTTTCCCCCATAATTATTTTGAAATTTTACACTTTTAAAGAATAGCATGACCTATTTGAACTAGAATTTAGTTATTCCTCAATGAAAATACATTTATTGTGGAGTTTTAAGATAACTGTATTGATGTCTAATCCCATTCCTTGATAGACAGGATTCAAATGAGTTACATGTTAAATCCTTTACATTATCTATTATCAATTTTTAATATATGAACATTGTTCCTTCTCAACCTCCTTCTAGAATATTTTGAATATTTAAAATTCTTTAGATTTGTGTTTTATAAACATTACTCAAGTTATCCAAGTAAATTAATCAATTAAATTTATGAAATATAGATAACATTTGGTGGAATTTGGTCTCATAGTTCCACAAAGATTAGAGTAAGTTAAAAGGCTGATTAGAAAAAATCTCTACCCTCTAATAAAATTTTATGAACATTATTAATATTTAACTTATTTAAAAAATAATCAACATTTCCTTATTTAGTTGAGGAATATATATCATAGCTTGTTTATTTTATATTTTTATAAGATTCAATTTACAGATATTTCCAAGTCTCCCATTCCACAATTAATTTTCATATTTAGAACTCAAATAAAAATATTTACTTGAATATATGATTTGGAACAAATTAACACAAGTTATGTATCCTTTGGTAATAATATTTCCATCATTAAAACATTTTAGAATGAAATAATATAATTTTAATATAAATTCAATCCCCTCATCACATAGTTTGCTGATACTTAGTAAACGGTGTTCAAGTTCATCAATAAACAAAACAACCTTATACATCAATTTCCTCGATTCAATTTGAGTTATGCGAACCCCATTTATTTTTAGAGTATGAAAATTTCCAAATGCAACAAGACCTGTGTAATATTCTATAATTTTTTTAGTATTTTCACATATCATAATATATGATAAGTGTATCCACTACTGAGAATACAAATTTTCACCATTTTTTTGGTTTTTAATAAAATATTATCTTGTAAAGTTTCTTATTCATCATTCCTTTTGAAAAGTTCATTTTCTTTCCTAATGATTGTCCAAGAAGAGTAGTTATACATTCTTCCATATGATTACTAGATTGATAATACCTTCCACATACTATATCAATAAATTCATACCTCTTCTGTATTTCAATTTTTTATATCTTCTATAATTTTCTTCATAACATTTTTCTAGAACTTATAGAACTTGTAACTAATTTCCTTAGTGTTTCATATTCTTCTAGTACTACTTCCCCTTGACCCATTCCTCATCCAAGGAAGTGACATACTATACCAACTGTTATAATATTTATTCCAAAATTCTCCCCAACACCAATAATAACTAATTAATATTAGTATTTCTTAATAATGTAAATCTTGGTTGAAATATTTTCATTTAGGTTCATCTAAATTTATATCTTACTTTTTACTTTATTATAGAATATTAGTTCTCTAGGAGAAACCATCCTATTTTTTACTAATTTTGAAATAAAGTATATTTTACCTATCGTTTTAATCCATGAATTCCCTTCCTCTTTCATTGAATTTACATTGTTTTTTGAAAACAATATTAGAAAAATTCATATTATCATGCTAAGTTTGATCCTTTTTTGTACACCTAACTTCTATTAATTTTCTTGAAGATTATTGTTTAACTTTTATTGCCTTAAAACATATTTATTTATCTTTTTAAGGATTTTTTTGCTTTAAGTCATATTTATTGAATCATTCCCAGTTCTTCTTCATTTATAATGTTTTTTCATCATTATGTTTTAACATTTTTCTGATTTAAAAAAATTTTACTTTAAAGGATTTAATTTCCTTAGGTTATCTTTATTCTATTTTAATGAAATATTCCATTACATATTTCCAACCAAGAATTTTATCTTCATTTTTTAGTTTCAAGTTTTTCTTTGTGAAATGATTCCAGTTTTGTTATTAGAATATATTACTTATATGTTTCTTCACCCTCTCCTTATTCACTATTAGTAGTTTCTTTATGTTTCCCAACTTGAGATATGGATTTATTGATTTATTCAAGAAAATATTAACCTAATTAATTAATTTTAGTTGAGTTATTACCATCTTTTTTAAAAATTACACTCTTTATTATTATTTAAAAATATCTTCTTTTTCTATCCCCATATTGTTTTGCCTCTTTATAATTTTTCTACATTACTTCTTCATTAATTCATATTTTTCATTCTCACCCCTTTTATTTCTTGGGAATTCCAAAGAAAAGTGTCCAATTTTTTCATACTTAAAATAGTTAAGATGAAGTTTTACCTTATACTTGAATTTACCCTTTCCAAGTTTCTTTGACATAAATTTCTTTGCACAAAAATATTCTTCATCATCAGAAGATTCATGATCTGATATATTGGAGAACTATTATTCTTTGAAATTTTTAGTATCTTCTTTTATTCAAAATAGATTTCCTCGTTTTCTTCTTAAAAACCATAGATTTACTCATTTTATATGTAATGAGAATATTTTTAAGCCTATCAAAACAAATAGTTTCTCTACCCTTAATAGCATAGAATTTAGGATCAAATGTATCAAAAAAATTCCTCATAATTTTTTTAATTGATAATTGATTATAACAATGTTTCCTCAAAACCTCTAATGTTACTAAATATTCCATGTACCCTTGTTAAATATTCATTAGTGTTACCTTCCAATTAAATTTTCAGATCTTAAAATTCACATCTATCATTTAAAAATTCACTTCCTTCACTTTTACATTGTCTTTAAATATGATTTCAAGTTTATAAAAAATTTCCTTTTTTATTTTAAGTACCATAAACTTTGTAAAAAATATTTTAGAGATAAAAATAATAATAGTATTTTGAAACTTACCACCATATTCAATTTTTTTTGAAAATGACATTGTAGCATCCTTTTCTCTAGGTGGAAATATAATGGTTGATGTATCCACTAATTATTATCCAAGTGAAAAATATAGTTTATAATTAAATTATTATAAGAATAATATTTATTCCCATAAAATTTAATAACTCCTTTACTTTTGAATAAATTTATAAACTTCATGATATAAAAAACAGATCTATACCGGAAACCTTCCTCTAATTCCGATCGAACTGATCAGGAATGTAGCACCAATGGAAGGGGGGGGGGGTTAAATTTGTGATTTTTTATAATTTTATACTCTTGGAAATAAATATCTTTAACTTTTTACAGTTTCAATACAGTAAAGTTTATAACTTATCCTCATATATATTCAACATTAAGAAAGATAAAAATAAAGGAAAACCATTTTTACAAGGTTCAATCACAATGAGTTTACCTAATCCTTACAATGTTTGAAATCACTTGAGACATAGATTCTTCACTAAGATCCATCACAGATACAAAAGTGAGTAAAGAAGTAATCACCTTTATCCTAAATAATGGTGGGAAGGAATCACTCTTAACATAAGAAAGTTGATTATGAAAAGTTCCAAAATTTTCCTTCATCAAACTAAGAAATATATATTTAACCTTTCGCTTCTTTAAATATAATTAAGATCTTCCTCTAAGACTGAATATAATAAATATATAATCTTATTCTCTAAACTAAATCTTTTGGAATTTTATGCTCTAAAATTCTTCCTTCCGAAACATGGTTCTTTTGAAATTTTGAATCTGATCCTTGTTCTTCCTAAACATTTGAGCTTCTATAAATTGTTCTTTTGATATTATATTCAACAAAACTCATATATTAATTTTTTTTTATGAAATTCGAATCATGCATGTAACACCTTTATATAACCATAACACTTTTAAAAATCAATGTAAAAGGGAAGAATGAAAATTTATATTTCATTCTCAAAATTTTCATATGTTTGACCACCTTCAAATCCTATAGATAAATAGGAGTAAACAAATTCGTTGAAACTTCCTTGAGTCTCATATCCAACCATCTTTATGAAATCTTAGCTTGGATTGTGAATACTCCTTCATGAACTTTGAAAATTGAAAAAAAATCTCAACATCATCAATATAATCATAACTTCAAAAAAGTTTATGTGAATTTCTAACAAAAATAATTTAGTTAAACTTAAAAATTAATTCTAAATCTTCCTTTAAGAAACTCATTTTAGAACCATTAATCTAAAACTTTTCCCCATTTTTAATATTTTTCTAGAAACCTGAAATTTCTTCAGTAAATATCACAACCTTATAGTAGTTCTTTATACATTGGACTTTATAAAAGTCCATCCGGTCACCTTCATAGTTATTTATTTGGTATGAATTATAGATGTTTATCTAGTAACCTTAATAATTATCTATCTGGTACCACCTTTTAATAGTCTTTATAGTGTAATTTGAAAATTTATCCATCTGATGAGCATTATATTGGTCTGTCCAATGGAATTTGTAAATGTCTCCTTATGATGATCATTATAATATTCTATCCAATGAATTTAACTTTCCCAGTCTTTTGAATTTCAATATTTTTTTTATAATAGAAATGTATTTCTCAATCTCGTACAACTTCATGTATTTCTTCATCTAGAAAATCATGAAATATTTATCCTATTGAACCCTTCTTCTACTGTATTTATAAAGTTGTTGTCCAATCATTTTTCATCTGATGAACTCATTCTAGTAACTTCACAATTCACCTTCCAATGGACTCATTCTAGTAACTTCAAAATTCTCCATTGTAACTTCACCAATTCCAATATTGAAATTTTTATAGCTGAAAATCTAAAGTTGGAAATAAAAATTCATATAAAGTTTGTAACTTGAAAAATTTTCAACTTAAAACTTTAAAAAAACATAGCTATAATCATGAAAATCTTCATTATTCTCAGAACTTGAGGAACAAAAAAGTACTATATGACTTGATATCCATACCTTATAAAATATTCCTTATAGAAATTTTTTAATGGAAATGTTCTTATTGAAATGATGGCCAAAAAAAATTTATATATATTCAATAAAATCTCAAATACAACTTTTTTATGTTGAAAAAAAGACAAAATTTTTGGGTACATCAGAAAGGGAGAAGAATTTTTTTCTTTAATTGAAAGATAGTTGGGTATTATATGACTCAATGTTCAAATCTAATGGACAATGAGGGAAATAGTCAAAAAACACAGTGCAAACAAGTAAAATACTATAGAAATACTAATAGTATACCAGATAGTGAGTTTTCACTCTAGATTCTCTAGTGTCATATGCCATGTATATTTTCAAGAACTACTGGATATTGAGTTACAAATAAAAACCCAAAGTGGTATGATTATCATATAAATAATTTAAAGCTTTGTGGGTAGTTATTAATTATGGATATATATCTTATTACCCTCTTAGAATTATATGTTAAATTTGTAATGGTTTATATCTCTTTATAAAGAGTTTGTAATAATTTTTCCCAATAGAAAAATCTCATTCCACATCCTAAATTAACTCATGATCATCTAGTAGTGTATGGTAAATTATGAGTTCATAAGAGAAATTAATCTAATATTATGAGTCAAATTATGAGGAAACAATTTATTTAATTGGGGATAATTTATGACGCTGATATTTTACTGAAAATTCTCAGGACCTAGAAAAATCCAATCCTAAAATATAAAATATAAAATAAAATGAAAAAGTCAAGAATTATAAGGGGGTTTACAAATGTAGGAATTAATAACACCCTATATTTTTTCATCAATCAAATAAAAATAGTGATCAAGAATAAATAATAATACATCGAGCTCATCTCTAAGATATCCCTATTTAAAAGAACATCCTTAGAATAATTGGACTCCCTATATTCATGTGATACAATCCAATTAAAGTGATGAACAAATTGAATGAAATCAATCCATTGGGGTATAACTCTCCATGGAACATCCTTGGTACCTATCCTGAGAGAATTAAAATTCAACTAAGAGTCATATTCAATCCATATATGATTCTAATTATGATGTGCAATATTTCCTACAATATAAATCAAGGCCCACAATTCAGCTTCATAATCACTTTGAGTGCTGATATAATGTGAGATGCATCCCTTGGCGAAACCACAAGGAGTGTGGAAGGAACCACCAAACCTTGATGGAATTGGTGCACTAAAGGCTGCACCATCAATATTTTCCTTTATCCATTAAATGATCAGAGGGATCTAGTTGATGAATTTCATGTTTTCTAATCTTATTTCCCTACTATGAAAACCAAGAATCCGAAGTGTATTGAGTTCATAAAAAATTTTTTCATTAAAAATATTTGAATATGAGATGTCATGAATACATCTTGACGAATGGACATAATACCAACATGAATATAGGGTGGTTGGTTGCTGAAAAATTATGAATTCCTAGTTGTCTAAGTGTATGAAATAGTGGAATCCATAGCTTCCAATAGCAGGCTATGAACTTATGCACTACAATCAGCTGTAGTGATGGAATTCATGATATGATCCACACTTCCCTCACTAAAAATACTCATATCAAAGATCACCTAAATATATCCCCAAATCTTGGAGATAAAATACCATTCAAAAAACACATGATGAGTTGTTTCCATAGCTCCCAAACATAAATGGCATACTAAGGGAAAATGAAACCCTAACCCCTATAATTGATCATGAGTAGGTAGATTATTTCTACAAATTTTATAGATAATGAGATCCCTTGATGGATGAATAAATGGATTCTGAAATTTGCGTAGCCATGATGGGGTGTTGTGACCTCCCTCACAATTGAATTTATAAAAGTCCCTACAATTAAGCTACCTAGTCCCATTAAGAGTCCAAATAAGGGCATCCCTATTAATGAAATTTTACCTTTGTATCTTAGAAGAAATATGATAGGGTACATTCACATCATGGATAGGACTGGTAGATAAAAAATTAGTAATGGATAGATTCTATCTATTGGGAGGAACATGCATTCTTTCTTCAAGTGGGTTTTCTAGACAATGTGTGATCTAGTAGTCAAGGTTTGATTTATTTAAAACAATCCAATTTTATATATCCATTTTTCCATTGAAGTATTTCTCTATATACAACCAAGTAGATGAGGACATATAGTAATGGAATCCCTTCAATAACTTGGAAGTGAACCTGCTATAAATAAAATAAAAAGAGGGATCTTTATATATCAAAATAATCTAGGTGAATTTAGTGAGGAGATCATTATTAATTTTTTTGAGATATTTTATTTCTAGAACTTCCATTTTCTTTGGTTTAATGTGATCCTTTCACAAAAATGTTATAAGATTCCTTTCAAAAATAGACCCATTCAAGATAATGTTCTTGATCATACCCTATAGTTTATTAATGAGTCTTCTTGGACATCTATAGTGAGAGAAAGAGTAGAAAAACTTAGAGGTGATTACTGAATTATACAAGAACACCATCCCACTTGAGACATGGATTTTACATCCATTTAGAAAGATGATTAAGAATACCAGAGTAAGTATCTATGTGATAAAAAATTCTTAATTTACCCCAAAAAATTGGGAGACCAAGATAAATAAATTTAAGGGCCCCTATTTATTTGAAGTGACTTGGAAATTATATTTTTTATTATAATTTAGTTCCCATTTCCAAAGACAATTAAGGATTAATTAAAACATATACTTTGTCAGGATGCCTCCAAATAACGATAGGAAATGGACTCAATGGCATATAAAGTTTTTTTGGAAGCCTTCATAAGAAAGAAAATGTCATCAATATATAAAATATGGGAGGGTGAGAACCTACCTCTTCTAGCCTTGACTTGTTTGAAAAAATAAATATTATTGATATCATTGAGAAATATTCTCATATATTCTTCAACTAAAGAAAATAGATGTCCTGATATAAGATCACCTTTCATAACTCCCCTAGATAATTGAAATATTCCTCTGGGAGAACCACATATAAAAATAGGGAGTATTGAAGAACTCGATATGGTTCTGATCATACTAATAAAAGCAGGGGGAAAACCATACTATTTAAGAATATAAGTTATAAATATCCACTTTAGAGTGTTAAATGATTTGGAGATATCTATTTTAAGATAAAAATTCCAATGCATCATTTTCTTACTCATAGGTTTCCCACTTTGAGATGAAGTGAAAAGGAATTTCTGTATATTCTTACCAGGCACAAAAAAACTAATTTGGAGTAATGATTTTCTAAACCAAATTCCAAAATATGACCATAATGATTTTACTAATAATTTTGGGGATGGTATTTCCAATAGAAAATGGTCTAAAATCTCTGATATCAATGACATTCTCTTTTTTGGGAATGCGAGAAATAAAGATGGAATTCAACCCACATGTAATATAGGACTGAGTGAAGAGATCCTCTACAGAATCTATCACATCACTGTGAATAATTTACCAATATTATATAAATAACTTTTTGGTGAACCCATCAAGGCCTTCCACACTATCAATTCTAAGAGAGAAGAGGGATATCTGAATTTTCCCTTCAGATGGAATCGAGGTGAGGCTTGATTATCTTGATCACCAATACAAGTATGGATATTCTCAATTATTTTGTGAGTTATATTTGGACCATCATCAGAGTATATACATTTAAATTATCCAATAATTTCATTATAAATCTCATTTTCATATGTGAGTAAGCAACGATTAAGATTGAGGGAATTGACCCACTCTAATTCTTTTCTCTTTGTGTAATTGATGAAAGAACTTGATATTCCTATCTCCATTATGTAACCACCTCACATTTAATCTATTCTTGGTAATACGTTCCATGATGGTCAGAATATCATACAACTTAGAGAGATCCTACAACTCCTACCTTGAAGGGGTGTCTTGGATCTGGCAAGTAATCCATAAGCTTGAAAGAATATTTTCAGCAGGCTTGATATCATTATCTAACCTGGAAAAATATTTTTTGATCCACTCTTTAAAAATCCCCTTGATGGATTTATGTTTTCTTACCAAAAAATAAAAGGGGCTTCCATAATAGGCTATTTTACATCTCTCCTCTATAATTTATCTAAAAATAGGTGTGAACAACTAACCATTGTTAAATTTGAATGGGACAGGGACTACCCTTGAAAGCTCTGTACATACCTCAATAACAAAGGATTAGGATCAGAATTAATCCCAGGGAGAGAAAATATAGAGACACCCATGGGAGGAACTTTATCATCAACTTTCAAAAAACATATTTCAGGATTACTAGATTGCCAAATATTAATGGACTACCTATTCAAGGTGAAATCACCCCCAACAATTGGAACCTCAGCTAAATCACACTAGTCAATGCACATAGAGAATTCATAAGCAACATGTATATTAAAATTGGACCGTATTTTATCTTTAGGCTTAAAAATAATGTTGAAGTCCCAAAAAAGAATCCTTTTGAGATTCATATTACTAGATAATAGATCAAGATCCCTCTATAACTCCCTTATCCAAATATATGAGATAGAAGCATAGATTAAATACATGTTAAAAGTGGCTCCCTATGAGAGAAAACAGATTGAGATGTACTAGGAACCTATAATACATGATATAAGTTGGACATTATCATAATTGAGAACCCATAAATGATGCATCTCATTTTCATAAGAATTTTGAGAGATAAATTCATACCCAAGAGATTACCATTTTAAAGAGTTCCATCTATCAAATAACATATTTGGCCCAACAAGTCTGATAGGGGGGATTGTGGGTCTCAATAAAATATCCAAGGGTCGAGACCATGGAAGAGTTCCAAATCCCTTGACAATTATAATAAATAATATTAATTTTTTAAAAATTTCCTCTTATTAGAGTCCCTCAATTCTGTGACATTTCTTATTGAGGTTTCTCCATTTTTCATTTTCATTTTTTTCTTTTACCTTCAAGTGCTGCATTTCCATCTGACATGTCCCTATAAGCAGGTGGTGTATGAAAATCCTAATTTGGCTTTGAAGATTGGGTTTCTTCAGTAACATAAGAATAGTATACACCATTAAGGGGGTAAAATTATTGATGGAATAGTCTAAAACAAGAGAATTTACCTCAGGAGACCTTCTTTTTGAATCCATGGAGGTAGAAACTTGAGTTAACTGACCCTCCAGACTATCAAGAGCATCAAATGCATCATTATAAGAAAATTAAATCCTTACAACATGTTAAGAGTCATTATAATCCACAACAAGTGTAGAATCCATTTAAGTGGAACCAATGATCAATTCAGAGACCTGAGGAGGCTTAGCTTGATGTAATTATAGTCTTCAATCGACATCCAATCTTAACCTATCATCCTCCTACCTTATGTGTTCATGATCATGCACTATGTGAGAGACCTTAGAAGACTTGGAAGAAGCTAATTTCCTTGTATCATCCTTCTATATTAGCATGTAGTCCTCTTTCCAAATGGGCTACTTATAGTGTACCATATCATCCTCACTAGAAGAATCACCATCATGGCTCAACATATTCTCCTCCTAACTTGTCTGTTCAAGATAATGAACTAGATCAGAGCTCTTAGAAGAATTAGTAGAAGGAGAAATCATTATGATCTCATCCTCCTAGATCAGCCTTATATCCTCCTTCCCAATGTTCCCCTTAAAGTGAAACAATTAATCCTTTTTAGAAGGATCACCATCCTGCTGGTCTAGTTTTATAGGGGTATCACTATCCATCTTCTTAATGGGAGTAACATAAGCAGCCTGATTCTATGGTATTACCTGCTAACCATTTGGGATCCTTAAAATTCTAACTCTCTCATTCCCAACAACTATAATGGGATCTCCATCATTATTAAAGGAAGTCCCGAGCTCAGTTGAAGTAGTATATCCTTGATGAATATTTTGCTTTCCATTATCTTCCTACAGTGGGAATATTCATGCCCCATGATTTGAAAAAGGTACAAATCAAGTACTTATTATATTCAGTAGGTGAGTGTCAAAAAATATTTCAATTTAGATAGAACTTTGGATTTATTTCTTATTTAATATCAAGGTTGTTACTGTCATCTCTGGTTGTTAGGAAAACTTCATCATCTAGTGTAGAGGATATATCAACCTCTATACGAATCCTCAATAAATGACCAAACCATAGATTATTTATTTCCCTATCCATTATAATTATATTTCCAACCAAGTATTAAATATCCCAAAGGATCCTTGGAAGAAAATACAACCAATTCAATCAACTGATTTGAATCCACACCTACGCCTGGGAGTTCCTTACATTTTCTGGATCAAAATTATGATCCCATTCCTATATTATC
The DNA here is from genome assembly GCA_963277665.1 of Viscum album. NCBI lineage: Eukaryota > Viridiplantae > Streptophyta > Magnoliopsida > Santalales > Viscaceae > Viscum > Viscum album. Next base: position 902,833,364 of record OY728138.1, read on the forward strand.
CAAAGGATAGGGTTCAAGGAAACCAAACCAAAGCTCCGAGCTCACATATTATAGTCATAAAATTGAAATACAACATGATATAATTTTCTCCCCATTTATATCATTTTATAATCATCAAATCCCCAAATCTCTACAATTCTTTGAGTGAGATCATTGAATTTCCAATGTCACTCCCCTTTAGAAACCAAAACTTCTACAATTATTAAGAACTTAAATTATTTCATTCTTTCCTTAAATGTATCCTATTTGGACAAAACATGTAAAATATTTCCTTTTTGATAAACCTACTATGAGATGAAGCATCAAAGTCTGAGAATGAGATATTACTTGATGATTTGAAGACCTTAAAAATTTTCTTCTTTTTATTTGGTTTATTTTGGAGGGGCATGCTCCTACGCATATAGATTTTTATTAACAAAAAAATGATAGATCTATTTTTGACCAAAATTATTGATCCTATCAATATTCTATTCTGTGCTAAAATTATTCGAAGTTTCAATCCAAATGTGTCCAATATCTTGATCCACATGCAATATCTAACTTAAATGAAACCATGAAATATTTAGATAAAATTTAAATATTTTAATATGAACATCAAAACCTTGGAATTTATTTAGAGGGAATGAATATTAGTGACCTCTTTATAAAATAAATGTATAAAGAAAATAATGGATACTTTTAATATGAATGAAATTCAATTAGTTTACTTATAATGACAGATATGATCATTTATTGTTTAGAAAAGTATTTTTATAAAAATTGATTTTTATATGAAGTGAATTTATATTTCAAGAAACATATGATTATAAATAATAAATTATATTTTATATTAGTAATTTATTAACACCAATATAGTTGGTAAATGATATGAAATAAGAGTAATAACAATTAATATTTGAAAATGTAATTTTACAATAGAAACATTTTTCATTATATTTTATGATTTATTAAAGAAATTAATTTATATATTTTAAAATTATAATTTTTAAATATGAACATAATTTTTTATTTATATTAGAAATATTATCTTAAGATTATTTTTATTTTTTTAAGAAATATTTGGTTTTTAGGTGAATAGTGAAAACATACCGAATTTGTTAAAAACTATAAATTTTATGACATTATAATAATACAAGAATGAATTAAATGTTTTAGAAGAAATTTTATAAAAAATATATATTTATAATTAAATTAAATTATATGAAATTACTAAGTTTTTTATAAAATCCATGTATATTATTTTGGAAAGATAGGTAATATTTTATTGTAGAAATTGATTTTATTCACTTATATTAAAAATTATTATTCATTACTTGTAGCTTTTAAATCTATAAAAATTAATTTCATATTTGAGATCAATATGATCATGTTATTTAATAATTTCAATTTCAATTTTTTCCTTAAAAGTATGATTACTAAGATTAATTTTAAAGACCATGATGATGGTAAAACTGTTATTTTCAAAGAATTGTTTTAGTAATATTGTGTAAATTTTATCTAATATATTAAGTTGATATATTTAATTGATGAATCTATTTTTAATTTTATACACATATATAAATTTGTTAACATATATTTAATTTTAAACATATTATAAATATGAATAAGGACACATAAAGTTTAAAACGCTATTTTTCTTCTAAAACTATTTTTCTATATATAAAAAGTTTAATTTATAAGTTAATATTATATTATTTATAAATTTAATTATATTAAATTGGGATTAAATTAAAGTTCAACATACCCAAATTTGGTATGATGGGTTAGTTTATATTTTTCTAAAACATAAATTACTTAGTTAAAAACTAGTTACTTTGGTAAAAATAAAAAATTGTAAAAGCAAAAGCCTAAAAAAAATGACTTAAAACAAGTTTAAATAATTCTTGAAAATACTTTTTTGAGGTTTTATTTACCTAATATCACTAATTTATCCATTATTTCTAGATTTTGGAGTGTTTTACCCTTGAATAGCGTAATCATATCATTCAAAACTAATGGGTGTTCTAAAATGTGCCTTTTTCTTCACTTATAAAAGCAAACAATTCCACCCTTTAAAGACACACCCATTCCTTAAAATTAATTAATAAAAACAGGATATTTATATCCTACTATAAGAATATATTTATTTAATAGGTCTCTAGTATCAATTAGTTATCCTGGTACCTTCATTACTGAGGAGTCATTCGAGAGAAATTCCAAAGTCCCAAACTGAGTATTACATAATCTTTAACATTTTATTCTAAATATTTTTCTTCCAAAACCATACTTACCATAGTAATATTATTACCTTAGTATCATTATTATACTGAAGTGTTATTATATTAATTTAATGAACTTTATTTATTCATGTTCATCCACTTATAAAAATAAAAAGTCGTTAACTGTGCGTTGTATGAACTAACACCTCCACTGAGTAATTTTTTTCATTTTTCATATTGATTTTCTTTATTTATAAAATCTACTTAAATTATGATTAAAAATATTAAAAGATATTAATAATATAATTATTATTATATTATAATGATATTATAAACTTCCTTAACTATGATCACCCATCATGATATAGTTTGTCTTGTTTGGGTCAGTTTAACAAGCGACTTGATTTTTTTTATAAAAATATATTATGGATCACTATGGGATATTAAAAACTAATATTATTGTAAGTTAATAAGAAATTAAATATTTATTTTAGTCTTGGAATGGTTATATTAATTATTTATCTAATCATTAAAATTTCCTCTTTGATCACCAAAATCACTTAAATAAGCTGGCACCAATTCTATTTTTATGAAAATATAAAGAACATATATATAATACATAAATAGAATATGATAATAAATGGTATATATTAAATTAAATATATAATAATAAGGATTTTAATAAGGTATATAATAAACTCAATTTTATTATTCAAGAAGTTAGGCGCATCTGTTGAATCAATCTAACACAAGGTAAGAGTTTTCGTCTCAAATTCAACTCTTTGAGAAATGTTTAGTATTATGAATCTGATTTATTTTATGTGGTTTATATACCACCAATTTTGAATATCATATTTTTAGTTATCATTTTACCAAGATATTTTAATTTCAATTGCAATCTCACTCTTTCAAGGGATTTTTATTAAAATGTTACTCAATTCGTAAGGGCTATTTATATAAAACCTTTATTCCTTGAGACATATTTATATTATACACCATGTTTGAAATTTAATAGTGTATTTAATAAAAATTAATATATCTTAATCATATATATTTTTTATTCATGGTAAATAATAATCCAAATCTGTATCTTTTCTTCAAATTTATTTTACTCAATTGTTACCCTTGTTGTAAAGTTTTTTAGTAACTCAATTTTCATTCATTGAGTTATGATTCTTACTCTTGGACTTAAAAGTTTAGTACATTCTACAAATTGATTATATAATGTGTTATTATATTTTTATATTAATTTAAATTACTACCAAATAATACAAATTGTTGAAATATTTCTTACTTCAAGGAGTATATTGCTTGTAAGGTTTATTGATAATTCAAGTATCCTTTCCGTGTGTTATAATTTTTCATCATGAACTTATTTTTTTTATTATTTGGTTCTAAAACATGAATATGTTATTATATTATATTTTATAATCCTATTTTGAAGAATTATTTTTTAATACTTAAAAGGTTTTAATAATCATTTCACAAAATAGGTTTTCAACAAAGGTATCTTCAAATTAATTAAAAGATCTATTTCATAGAAAATGTTTTATATTTGGATATAATTTTATTATAGAAAAATTTCTAATATTTTCAATGATCCATTTTTATAGATTTTTTTTAAAATTTAAATTTTTTCAAAATATTTCACTTCACCTTTTTGAAAGTTATTTTTGAAAATGACATGTATGTTTTTATTTTACATCAATATTAAAAAAGTTTTTTAAAAACACTTTTATGTTTTCACCTCTATTTTCCTTTTAATATTAAATTTTTTTTAAACTAATGGGATTTATGGTAAATGAATTATTTTATAGTAAATAAATATTCATTTATTATAATTTGTGGGATTTGAACTTGTGGTATCAAACAATTCAATTCTTAATCCCCTCTTGAGTGATACTACTTGAAGCATTCTTTTGAAAGAATTTTTTTTATATATGTCAACATCATTATAATATTACTTTGTTACACTTGGGTTATTTTCTTTTTGAACCATCAAACATCTTTCTATGAATGAATTATGATGAGGTGATTATTCTATTTACTTAATTGTATATAGTTACTCCATGAAAGTTTAGCTTGAGGGATGCTTACATAGAAATATATTCCATTTATTGATTAATAAATTATTGAAAATCCATATATTTGTTATTTTGATATGGATGTTTGTTGATTAATCATAAAATTTGGCTATTAATTATTTAACCATACACATTATTCATATAGATAGTTTGTGATCCTGTTATCACTTATTTTAACATGGGGAAAATTATTGGCATTCCATATGTTGTTATTCCATTACTGATGATTATTGGAAAGTTTACTATGCATTGTTTGATTATACACATTCTTTCTCTTTATGTGTTATGATAATGTTATACCTTTTATTGACATGGGGAAATGTTTTGGTTTTATTTACATTTATATTCAAATATAAATTATTGTTGGAAAGATTATCATGTATTTTTTAACTATCCACCTTTTTTCTCTGGATGAGTTATGACCATGTTATTACTTTTATTATCCTACAAAAAATATTTGAATTCCATATATATTTATTCTAATATGGATGTTTGTTATTTAATTTTATTATGCACTGTTTACTCTTTATCTCATATGATGAATGCATTGAAATTAAACAATTGATGGGGGGGCCTGAAATTATATTACCCCTAAATACATCAGAAGGTGTCATGAAACAAACATGTTTTTGTATTTTGTGTATGCCTACCCAATTCATAAATATTTCTTGAACATAGACTTAATGACAAGAATATTTTCTTGGTTATGACATTTACAAAAATTATGATATCTTGGAAAAATACTTGATGATAAAATCAAGATGTATGATATTATTAATTCCATCACCATGAATTTAGTTATTTTTATCCTTGTGATCTATTTATTTTCATTTCTATACATGGTTATATAATTCTCTAAGTTTATATTGATTATAAAATTATGATGATTAATTACTCCCACCATAGTATTTATGCCATGTTTATTCCATGATTTCCTTAGTTGTATGTTTTATCTTATTTATCATTTCACTTCTACCCTTCTTATACTTCAATTCCCTAGGTTATGAAGAAAATAATTCCACATTATATGTATAATTGGATGATTGTGTGGATAATTTTTTAGATATATTGAAGACTTATTATAGATTAAGTAGTTTCTTATACTAGAAAAAATATCTTTTAGTTAAGAAAGACATGGATTTATTAGTTTATGTTTTGAAATAATTCTATAAATATATAAATCTAAAAATTATTGAGAATATATGTAATGAAATATTACTTTAATTCATGTAATTATAGGCTATTTATGTCCAATAATCTATAATTGGTATTAAAGATAATATGTAAAGTATGTGTTATCAGCATTAGATGCTGGGTGTCACATTCTAAGATCTATATGATATCATGAAAAATTATACTCATTAATTTTAGTTTATAATACACCAAGTGATATCATAATCACTATTCTCTCCAATTTCTATTTTATTAAAATTCAAATATCTCCCATTTAATAATTTTTAGTAGTATATTATATTTTCTGATTACTCCTCAATATATGATGGATATATCCAATAAACCGTAATGTGACCCAAGATATGATAATATTATTTCACGTCTTATAGTAACAAAATGTGATATTATTTGGTTTTGGATTATCCACTTCTTACAAATTTATTTTCATACTTCTGGAACTTGTATTACAGTATGTGATGATACACCAATGATAAAGTGACCATGGACAATTTTAATATTCACTTATTTAAATAAGGTTGAGTATTATATATGTTAAACCTTTTATAAGGTGAGAATTGACCAAACATAATTAAAATTTTAAGTTTCTTTATTTAATAAAGGAATTCTAATAATAAAAGTGATCTGTCACTATAAAATGCCATCATTTTAAATAGGGTTATTTTTTTATTAACTATGGGTTTATCTCCAATTAGTATTTTAGTGGTAGTTTTTAATAATAGTTTCCATTATGTTTGTATAATTTAATTATTTTTGATTTTTGATAGCTATTGGTATATTAAAAATTTCAGTATTTGTTAAAGATACCTCTAAAAAAATAATATTTCAAAAAAAGTATTTTTTGATAAAAATAAAATTAAAACTATTTTTAAATAAAATATATTTATTGAATGTTTTAAAATACTTAATATGTTTAATATTTAGACACCTCTTATAATGGTCAACCACTATTTTTGTTACAAAAATTATTATTCTATAATTTACTCTTCCCATCCAAAGGAGCCCCTCATAAGACTGCCCTTTTCCATCACCTATCAAGACTACCCCATCAGCTATGATGCAAATAATAACCCTCATCGCCATTACCTAAATATTCTTCCAAGTACAAATGGTCTAAGAGAATATTATTAATATATTTTTATGCTTGCACACACACACACATGTATACAAAAAAAACACTTGTATGTGCATTTATATTGTCATAACTATTTATATAATTTACTGAAATACATTTATATATTGTATTTACATTATATATATATAGTTTTTATATATTAATAATAAATTTAGATATTGTATTTATATAAAATATTTATATGTATTTATATATTCGAATACATTTATATAATGAGTTAGTGTGCACACATATATATTATATATATTGATATATATCATATTTAATTATATTTTTATATTCAAATAATTTTTTTAAATTTTAAATATATTTGTATAATGTATTTACATAATGTGTTAGTATACATTTATATATTTATATAAATTTATTCATAATTAAACACACAGTCATATATTATGTATATATGTAAGTATGTATCTATATTTATATACCTCCAGTGCACCTCCCTGTATGACAGAGGATTCTAATAATCAATGAGGGTCTAATGAAACACACAGGTAGACTATTACCTTAGTATCATCATAGGCAATAGTGAAAAATCACAAAAATACAATAACAAGTATAACATTAGAGTACAATATATACAGTTTCAATGAAATTTATACCATTAATAATAATATACACCACGCTGTTATAAAATGATACCCATGTTGAATATACAATCATACATTAATGTAATAATTCCCAGTGGAACAATAATACACAATATATAAATAACTAAAAATTCACAATAATGAGACACAACCATAGTTCTCAACCTCAGTACAAAATTGTATCCTTAAACAATCACATGAATTTACTTACCATACTGTTATATACTTAATAAGTTACTATGACAACTGACACATACACGCTTTTCCTAGTGTCATAATTGGATAAGTATCCCCATTGCATGAAATCAACATGAGGTTGAATAAGTTATCATTATATATATATAACATAGGTGAATGATTTATCAACATATAAACAATTATAAGGGAATGATTTATCATTGTATAATAAAAAAATAGGTGAATGAGGTATTAATTATGCTGAACGATATGGTGAAGTTTTATACCAGATAATAAAATATGGGTAAAAAATGCTTCACTAAATAAATGAAATTGGTGAATGATGTATATAAAAAAGTATAAAAAAGGGTGAATGATATATCTACAATACTATAAACTAGGGTGAATGATATATCAATAGTACTATAAAATGAGTGAATGATATATTAACAAAACTATAAAAATAGATGAATGATATATCATAATAATATCCATAAGTGTGGATGATATATCACTAATTCTAAAAAATTGGTGAATGATGTATCAATAAAATTATAAAAAAGGGAGAATGACATATCACTAATACTATAAACAAGGGTGAATGATATATCACCATGGTTAGGTACACTAGGTCAAGGTGAATCAGGGTATGAAAGATTAAAACTACTGCCCCTTTGGATCTTGTTTCGTCGTTAAAAAACACACTTCTCCCCTTCTCCCATAGAAACACATGAACATAAATGAAATCATGTACAAGACACATTGATTTCACTTGGTTCACCCTAAATAGGATACATCCAAGGAGCATACAACCATGATATGCCAATGTACCAAATCCCCTAAATCTCACTGCGAATTACAAGGTTCAGGATAGATCTTCTATGCCCAGGATCACTGCCATTATAGGGTTTAGGGTCTGCTCATTGCATTCCAAAGATTCACTCCCTATGTATCTTCCTCTGGAAGACTATAGATGGGATGGATCACTATCTTTCTCTTCCTTTTCTCACTACTCTTAGAAGGGATCCACACATGGTTTATGAACTTTTAGGTCCATTTATTTGTATGAAATAAAAAAATCCTCAACTATAGGTAGATGATCTATTGAAGTCCCTTTTTCACCCATAGATGAAATCCACTTTTCCACGCACTGTTAGTTAGTGGAAATTTCTTTCACAAATTGTTTAAGTCACTTCACAAACCACCTACTTCCTCTACAAACTATGTAGCATGTATGATTCATAGAACACCTCATCTACGTACTGCCTCTGCTTTCACCAATGCATATCGCCTCTGCGTACCGTCTCCACAAAAAAATTTTTCATACCGCTTCTGTAAACCTCCTATGCTCTTATGGAATTCTTTATTCTAAAGATTACTTCATCCATGAAATAGTTCTTCTCCTTTAATGGAATCATTCTCACTAACTACTTCACCCTTAACAAAATTCTTCCTCGTGAACGACTTTCAGACTTCACCTAATTCCAAGAGCAAAGATGTTTTATTATGAAAAAACACTCTAAGTAATGATGGGATTAATTCCTCTTATATAGGAAAATAGATAAAAAATAAACTAATATGAGATCTACCGAAATCTTCACCGCTTACCGCTTCTCTCACAAACTTTTTCCCTACGTGGTCCGTGTACTACCTTTATTCCTTCACGGTGGCCCAAATCATCGTATCATTTTTTCCAATGACCCCCTGTTGTGACTTCTCAAATTACCAAATTGTTTCTATGAACAAAAATCCATCCCGCATACTGCAATCCTTCTTCATACAACTATCCTTCATATGAACTAATTATGCGAACCATTCGCCTTTAGTGAACCATGAGCCTCCCCACGAACCATTTTTCCTTTGAAAACCATTCTGTGTTCCTTATTTTCAATATGTGAATCATACTTCGTGGTCTACCTAATTTTCACTCCTAAGTGTAAAATATCCCTTTTTCAGAAACCAACTTCATATTTTGAGGCCCAAAGATTTGACAAACACTAGGAAACTATACCACCTTAAACACATTCTTCAGAAAACACCAACCAAACTCATTTCTAGTCATCTAGATTTGTTAAAAAACACAATCACACCTAAAAAATACCAAGAGGACACCTTGATGGATTTTTTCCAAACAATATCTCCCTTTGGGTTTGTTGATAACACTTTCATAATTTGATATATCATTACAGAATCTTCCAACTTATTCCAACAATCGCTTGTTGTGATTAAGATAATGATCAAGGATTTACTCCATACATACTTTAATCCCACATGATCCATGATTGGAATGAGAAACAAGAGTATAATGAAAATTTCATCAATGAATCACTTAATTCCATTCCAACACCACTCTTATGATTTAATCACGAACCTTATCTATCGTGACATGTATCCTTTGATTGATCACATCTAGTAGCTTCATATTTAATACCCCCTTATGTTTCTGCTCCCCTTAATAGATTCAACTCCCCCTATCTCGCTGCTTCACCTAGAAACTTCTCCTCGTGTCATGACTAAGACATCAAATTCTCCCTATGTCTTGACTAAAACATTTTCTCTATTTTAGTAGTACAATTCCCCCTTTTTTAAATAAACTTAAAGGACATTCCTTTGAGCTCTACAACAGAGTAAAGAACACATATTATAACATTAAGGATAAAAAACACCATACCTCAGGGGGAGGGGGGACATATTTTTAAGTGCGAGGATTCGATTGAACTCCCAGAGCTAGTCGATTCATTTCAAATACTTCTTTGAGTAAGGCCTTTGTCAGAATATCTGCAACTTATTGTTATATAGGTGCATACTCCAACTTCACAAGCCCTTTCTCCACCTTCCCCTTGATGAAATGATACTATATTTTAATGTGATTTTTCCTTGAGTGATGGACTAAATTTTTGCTAAGATTTTTATCACTTGAATTATTTCAATGGACTTTGATCAGAGACGTAACTTCAAACCCTATATCATCAAGCTGCTGATTTATCCACAATAATTTTGTGCATGTTTGAGTAGCCATAATATATTTAGATTCTGCGGTACTCAATGAAATGAAATATTGTTTCTTACTTAGCCAAGAAATACAAAACCCACCAAGATAGAGAGAACCTACTGACATTGATTTCCTATCATCTACTGAACCAGACCCATATGCATCTATATATCCCAATAACTTTGGATGAGATTTTTTATTACACATCAAACCAAAATCCATAGTGCCCTTGATATACCGAAGTATTATTTTCATTACAAAAATGTGGATTTCCTTGGGATTACTTTGATACTTCACTTTTTGATATGTGGAAAAAGAAATATCCGATCTTTTTGCTGTCAATTACAATAGTCTTCCAATGATGTGCTTGTATTATGTGTCATTAACTGCATTGCCTTCATCATCCCATGAATGTTTACAAAAATGTGGATTTCCTTGTATTTACCCATTACAAACCATCTCAAAACTAACTTGGCATATTTATATTGAGAAATTAATGTGCCATTCTTCACTTGTGTTACCTGTAAAAGAAGGAAAAACACTAGTTCACCAATCATTGACATTTCAAACACACTTTTCATGATTTTGGAAAATTTTCTGCATTATGCTTCATCTGATCCTCGAAATATTATGTCATTGACATATAGAAGAACCGTCAACATTTTATTACTATCATGGTTGACATAAAGACTTTAATCAACTCCACCATGCTGAAAACTAAGATTTTTCAGAAACTGATCTAGCCTTGAATACCATGCTCTTGGTGCTTGCTTCAAATCATATAAAACCTTCTTCATTCAGAAAACTATGTTCTCATCTTCATGAATGAGAAAACCATCTTAATTCTCAATATAAAATTCTTCTTCAAGAACCCCATTTATAAATTCTTTCTAGACATCCATCTAAAAAACCATGAACTTTTTTTGCACTACTATGGAAAAGAATAATAATATTATCTCTATCCTTGCAATAAGTGTAAATGTTTCATCGAAATCAATAACCTCTATCTACGAGTGCCATTAGACACTAGTCGAGCTTTATTTCGAATCAAAAAATCATATTCATTAATTTTGTTGCGAAAGACCCATTTTTTCCCGATGAAATTCTTATTTGTTGGCCCTGAAACAATGTCCCGTGTTTTATTATTCTCAATTTGGTCAAGCTCTTCATTCATATCCTGAACCCAGTTCTCATCACTAGCTACTTCATCAAAAAAATCAGGCTCTATCTGTGATAATTATGATGATTTTTGTAGAGTCTTCATCTTACTCGTATGAACTGGCACTATTTGATCACCAATTTTGTTCTGTCTATCAATTTCATATCTTCTCTTCTATCTTTGTGAAGATACTAAATTGTTCTCATATTTTTCATTATCTGAATATTATTATGAATCAACCTCTAGAACTGGATAATCCTTTGATCTACTTGTCTCTTCGTCACTATCCTCATGAGACTGATCATGTATTTTTTGAAGATTCGGATCATTCTCCACTATAGTTAAATCATGAATTTCAACTAAATTTCCTAGCTACTTGTTGAATAATTTATATACTTTTATTTTCTTTGAATAACTAATAAACATCCCTTCATATCCAAGAGATTCAAACTTCCTATGATTCTCCTGATTGAGAATGAAACACTTAATTCTAAAGAATCAAAAGTAATTTAATGATGTCTTCTATTGATACCATAATTGATACAAAGTATTTTATTTTTTCATATATAGAAATGCTCTATTTGAAGTTTAGGCTGCTTTCATCACCGTTTCTTTCCAAAATTCATCTGGAAGGTCTTTCTCAATGAGCATTGTTCTAGCCATGTTTTTTAAAATCCGATTTCTTCTCTCAAATACTCCATTCTGCTGTGGAGTTCTCACTATTGAAACATGATTCCTTATCCCATGTTTAAAGAGATAATCCTCCACATGTATATTTGTGAACTCTGTTCTATTATCTATTAGGATCTTCTGGATTTTCTGACCTATCATCTTTTCAACTTCTTGTCGATATCTTGTAATTCAATTGAACACCTCAGACTTGTGGGCAATGATTGATACCCATTCTTCTATAATCATAAATGAAGAGAATATAATATCTCCTACTATTAAGAGATCTTGGTAAAATTAATCTTCACACATCAATATGATCCAACTCAACAATGTTGTTGACCTTTTCTCTTTTTCCTTATATGTCTTTCGAATGATCTTACCTTCTTGGCAGGCATCACACATATGTGTACGATCAGATGATAATCTTGGGAGATCTTGAGCAACATCAAATTTCACCATATCTTCTAAGTATGTTTGGCTCATAAGGACAAGACTTTTATCCCACAACTTGTTTTATTCTTCCTTAGACAAAAAGAAAATATCACCTTCTTCACTCCTGAGTTAAAGATTTTATTTTTTATGATTTCCCAACAATACAATAACACCATATTTTTCCTTGATTGAACATAATTTCTTATAAACTCTTATTACATTTCCTGATTCACACAATTGACTAACACTTAATAAGTTATGATTAATACCTTCAACAACCAAGACATATGCACGTCTCATGTATTTTCCCATAAACTTTTCTTTCCCAAATCCAATAATTTTCCACCCTTCATCATTACCAAATCTTACGATACCTTCTTCATCGTACCTAATCACCATTACCAAATCCTTGTTTCTTGAAATTTTGGAGGTGCATCCACTGTCAATGAACCATATCCCAGTGTAGTCTAATTCCTTGAAATCAATTTCTACAACTACTTCCTACTCAGATATTTTCTTTTTGATCCATGTTTTTGACTTCATACCTGGTATGGATTAATAATCTTGAAATTCTTTAGAACATGATGGGTTAAATTCATCTTGTAGAGTTGCAATGTGATTTTTCATTTTCATCTGATTTGATGATACCTTTATCTACTACCTATTGGCAACCTCAGTCTGTTTTGGTACATTCCACTATATCATTAATGAACAATATCTTTCCATGTGTCTGAATCCTCCACACCTAAAATAGTGACCATAAAATGATGGCCTAGAAAATTGATCTCTGTATGAATGCCTCTTTGGGTATTGTTTATTTTTGTACCTCTTTTATATGGAGGAAACATTTTTTGAGTGGCCTATATTTCCACAACAATAACATTTTATGTGGGGTACATTCCTATATGGAAATACTAAACCACTAATTATCCCTTGGGTTCTCTAAATCTTCTCATTCTGCTTCATACCCAAATCAATCATTAATATCAGAGTGGGTGATTTTGGTATAACTTCAACCATTATTTCTTTCTGTTTTTGATCAATACATATACCATCCTTATCATTTGAATTTGATAGTTGCTTCTATTCAGCTGGATAACCATGATCCACTTTCATCTTCTCTATTGTATGTGTTATCTATTTTCCCAATTCTGTGCTATGAGTCAATGACTGTTGTTTATTTTTAACACTTCCCTGCAGACCGATGAATTCCACTTCAAGTTCTTCAATATGATTGATTTTATCTTTTCCACTTTTAGTTAAACTATCAATCTATATTTTATTTCCTTCAATTTTGAGTTTGTACTCAACATCCTTTTCTAAGATTTCTAGCGTTGAAGACTTCATTTTTTCAATTTCATCACTCAGCATAGACTTCTCTTCTTCCTACAGATGCATATAGAGTTTGGAATATTGAACCACTTTGTTAGATTTCATTTTTTTGGATCTCCAAACATCTACCTATTCAAGAGCAGCTTCAAATTTAGCATGAAGACCAAATCTTCCTTCTTCTTCTCATTATTCATTATCACGTTCTTTTTTTATGGAGTTTCCAAAAACCACCGACAAAGAATTTTCTTCATGATCCTTATAGTCCTCCAACTCTTCTACCTCATATTATTCTAAACATTCATCTTCCTTTGTAAGAAAATTATTCTTTTTTAATAACTTTTTATTTGCACTTCTCTTACCTTTCACATTGGTGAAATACTTCCTCCAGGAAATTTCATCATTGTGCTCATCATGATCTTAAAACTTCTTAGAACACTTTACTAAAAAATTTCCAATATTTCCACATCAGAAGAATGAATGTGGAATTTTACCTTTGAACTTTTTTCTTTATCTTTGTATATTTGAGTAGAGAAATGACATGAAATCATCCAAATTGTCTCTCTCCTAACTATCTTCAACATAAAGATTATTCATGGCCTTAAATGAAACTTCTTTGGACTTAACCATTTCCATTACATCATTATCTTCATTTTCATTTCATATGAAACAAAAGTACAGTGTAAGTTATCCAATATCAGCTCCATTGGGTCTTTATCATCCAATTTTTAAACCTTTAGATTAAATTGAGGTGGAATTTTCCTCAACATTACCTTCACAATATTTATATCTTAAATGAATTATCCAAGACCAAGCCTATATTACACTAAATTCACCCTTTTAAAGAATTCATCAACAGATTAAATTGGGTTCATTCTCAAATATTCATAATTATTCCACAAAACATTCATATTTTCCTCTCCGTCCTTTGAATATCCTTCATAGATATTTAACAGGTTTTCCTACCTAGCTGTGATGTTTTACATGAAATAAAATTCATATAAATTTCATTTGATAAGGCTCCCCCTAAAGCATTTATCCCTGTAGAATCGACATCGAATTCTGTTCTTTAAGATTCCAATAAAGCACCACTGTTAATACTAGATGAAATACCATGCATTACTGCTGTAAAGACATCCATTCCAAAATATAGAAAGTAGTGCTGCATCTAATTCTTCCATAGTTGAAAATTATTTCCACCAAAGATCATAATTTATTTGTGATTTAAGACCTCCATTTATTTTACTGAGAGAGATTAATTGAATTTTAACCCTTTCCCATGATACCAATTTTCAGGTCCACTAGGTAAAATACCCTGAGGGGGGGGGGGTGAATGAGGATATGAAATATTAAAACAACGACCCCTTTGGATCTTGTTTCGTCATTAAAAACACACATCTATCTTTATCCCATAGAAATATATGAATATAAATGAAATAATATAAATTACACGATGATTTTACTTAGTTCACCCTAACTGGGATAACTCCAAAGAGCATACAACGACATTGTGCCAATGTACTAAAGCCACTAAATCTCACCACCAATTACAAGGTTTGGGCTAGATCTTCTCTGCCCAGGATCACTACCTCTATAAGGTTTAGGGTTTACTCACAACATTACCAAGGGTCACTCCCTATATCTCTTCCTCTGGAACACTTTTGGTTGGAAGGATCACTATCTTCCTCTTCCTTCGCTGACTATTCTTGGAAGGTATCGACATGCAGTTTATGGACTTGTAGGTCTATTCATTTTCATGAAAGCACACATCCTCAACTGTTGGTAGATGCTCTATTGAAGTCCCCTTTTCACCCATAGATGAAATACACTTTTCTACGTATGTTTAGTTAGTGGAAGTTTATTTCATGAACTATTTAAGTCACTTTGTGAACCACATTATTCCTCTATGAACTATGTTGAATGTATGATTCATGGACCACCTCCTCTGCGTACTACCTCTACTTTCGCTTCCACATATCACTGCCAAAAACCACTTTCGCATACCACTTCTGCGTACCGATTCCACTTACCACTTTCATAAACAACATTTTTTTTTCTTCCAAATTACTTCTTCCATGGACTAATTCTTCTGCAGAACACTTCTTCTCGTTTCTCATAATTATCATTGTGAACTACTTCACCCTTTGTAGAATTATATATCATGAACCACTTTCAGACTTCACCGAATTCCAAGAGAAAAGACATTTTATTATGAAATAAACGCTCTAATTAGTGATGGGATTAGTAATCCTTATATAAGAAAATAGACCCAAAAAATCATCTAATTTGATATTTTTTCAAATATTCACCGCATAATACTTCTCCCATGATCTATTTCCCTATGCAGTCCATGTATTTCCTTTCTTCCTTCGTAGTGGCCCAAATCACCGTATTTTTTCACCAATGATTCTCTTCATGTATTCTCAAGTTACTAACTCGTTTCCATGTTTGGTAATCCATCCTACATACCAAAATCCTTCTGGGAACTTCTATCCTTCCCACAATCTGCTTCTGTAAATTGTTCACCTTCAGTGAATCGTGAGCCTCCTCACGAACCATTTTGCCTTCTGTAAACCGTTTCTTATAACTTCTTTGCAATCCATGAATAGTAATTTATAGTACATGTACTGTTTACTCCTACATGGAAAATATCCCTTTTCCAAAAACTAAATCTCAATTTTAAGGCCCAAAAATTTGGAAAACATTGGGAAACTACGCCAACTTAAACACATGCTTCCACAAACACCAACCAAACTCATTTGCGATCATCTGGCTTTGTCAACAAACACAATCACACCCAAAGCATACAAAGGGGACGCCTTGGGATATTTTTTTCCCAAAAACTATTATTGTAAAAAATGGTCAAGGATGTATCATCTATAATGAAAATTGGAAAAAGCGTTATAAATGGTTAACATGAGAAATATCCAGAGTCTATGTACCCATATCCCATCCAGAAACACCCCTTGTTAGTCATGAAATACCCCATTAGATTTCTCTATGATCCTATAACTAGTATTTATGACCTATATTATTTCCATTGATCATTAGACACATTAAAAATACACTAAATTCAGATAAATCACAATCATAATCATGACATCACCCTACCCGAGTCCTAGCCCTTGAATATAAACCATCACACCTCATATTTTTCACATCATAAAAAAAAACATCTTATCACTTGATTAATATCTTTAATGTCATGACCCATCCGAGAGGGTATCATGTCATGAATACCCCAAGCCCACCTCCAATAGGCAAGGGGCTAGTGACCAGCACCGAGTTGATATATCCCACAAATGAGAGACATTTTCCTAAGTACTTGTACACACACACACATCACCAAGCCCAAAATGCTGAAATGTAAAACAATAAGTAAACAAGAATGCATAACACTAAGATACCAAAAAAAGAGTACAATAATAGAAAATTGGAAATTAATCTAGGCTAGAATAAAGGCCCACCAAAAAATGGAGTCTAGAAAAGTGAATGCACAAGTTCCTAAAACTCATCTACAAAAAACCCTACCCAAAGAGTAGGTTCATGGAAAACTTTTTGAATCCATAGGAGAACACCTCAACTGTAGAGTCGCTCTAAGAACCACATGGTACAAGTCCACCTAAGACTCTATCAAAGAATTGATCATCTGCACAAGACATGACACGTATGGGCAAAGCCCGTGCAGGGGTGAGCAAAACAATACTTAGTAGGACACCCCAAAACCACAAATGAATACCACTAAAAATACATGAAGTATACCAAAAAACAGATACATAGTCATCTCACACAGATATAGGTCTATAGTATGAAAAAACAAATTATCTAACATAATCTACAAAACACCCAGTATCAATAAGACACATAGTCTCGATGAAACACATAGTCCTGGTAAGACACATTGTCCCTATGAGACACTCAGTCCTAATGAGACAGTCAGTACTAATGAGACATTGAGTCCCGATGAGACACTTAGTTAGAATGAGAAACTCATTCCTAATTATACACTCAATCCCGCTGAGATACATAGTCTTGGTAATTCACATAGTCTTATAAAGTCAAATAGTATTAAGGTCACAACTAGCCACATGATTCCATTCGTAGCGTGTTCATTCCGGGAGTGCTCACTGCTCAATCCATTAGGTAATTTTAAAACTTCTATAAAAACTCACTTATAATATTTCAAAAGGACTATCTTATCATAAGGTTCTAAATTCAGAAAACTTCTCTTCCAATGGATACACAGTTTAAAATTTATGCCTGTTTTAGTGAAAAGGGCCGACCCGACCCGTTGATCGACCCGACCCAGTCCATCCAACCCGAACCAATCTAGTATGGCCCCAACTGAACGAGACCACTAGGCTAATTCTAATGTTCATGATAGATTATGACCCAAATCTCATGTTCTGCCCCCCATATATGGCCCATATTTGCTCGCCACATGCGGTCCGCCTTGATCGTGTGCTCGGCCTGGTGCTGCAGTGCTACTGCGTCCCACACGGTCGGCCTGCGACCACCGCCTGCACCCTATACTCCCTGCCTACCCACTAAATTACCACCATCATCCTGCCATCCACCTTATGTTACTAAAAATACCCTCCAGGCCTCATTCTTCCTCCTCCGTCAGATGTCGCATCGACGACCCCGCCATGCCAACGTTAGAGCCATTGATTTGGGCACCGCCGTGAGCCATCGTCCTGGATGAATCATATTGTGCCATAATTTTTACTCCTTTCCCGTATCATCATGAGTTCATATCTTCGATCTCAGATTGTTTCACCATGGATCGAAGGCACAAATATCCTCTATTCATATCCCATGAAGAATAAAGAACACAAGAAATTGGGGGAGGGAAATAAATGCACAAGAATGTACAAAGAATACATCTTGGCCTTATTCATGTCAGCCTTGATCTTTCCATGTTAGAATGAAGAATTAACATGAAACAATTCAAATATCTAAACAAAATTCAAGCTTGATAATAAACCCACAAATAAGTATCCCAATCCCACAATACGCATGACTCGTGAATCAATCCATTTGTCAATTGATTAATGTTCGTCATAGGAAAAAAATATTTGGGAAGGAATCAAATTAAAACTCATGACCTATCTGTAGTTTGGATCAATCATTGATGAGAATGATTTTTTTCCATTGTCGACGATATCTTCTAACTCCACTGGTGAAATGATCAATGTTCCCCTCGATCTGTCATCACTATCAACAGAACTTCCTTATCCTTGTATGAGGGGAAATCTAGGGTTATGGTGATGACCTTGGATTCCAAAAAAATCTAATAAAAAGAAAATGAGACACTACGACAAAATAAAATATTTTTATTAAATTTTTTATTACCGGTACGTCTAAAAACTATCTTTGACGGCCAACCTTCACCGAATGATATTAGGCCCTACCTAAGGTAAAATCGTTACTCTGAACACAACGATGCCCTCTAATTTCTGATCCGGGTACCCCTTTGGATTATTATCCACTTTTTCAGTGAAATAACTCATGAGTGATATTTAAAGTTCAACATTTTTCAAACAATTGTTCTGGGCACACCGGGCCTCATAATTGCACGCCATCTCAGCACCTAGTCTCGAAATAATTCCGTATAATATTTAAAAATAATACATGGAAATTACGAGATGTTACATTCTCACCAACTTAGGGATTTACGTCCCTAGAAGAAAAAACAAAAGGCTATACAAAAAAATAAGGGTACATAGCATGAATTTGAGCCTCTCGCTCCCATTTTCTCTCATAGAGATTCCCATGATTCCACTAAAGGCGTACCATAGGAATCGACCACCCAATATGGATGCTCTCCTACCGATCCCCAATCTCCACTGGGTACTCCATAAAAGTTTCCCCATCTTCAATGTCCATCTCACCCCAGTCAGTGATGTGTGATGGATCATGTACGTATCTCCTCAGCTATGACACATGGAAGACTTCATAAACCCTCTCTAATTACAGAGGTAGAGCCAAGTTGTATGCCACCTCACCAATTCTACGTAGTACCTGGAAAGGGATGATGAATCTTAGAGACAACTTGCTACCCTAACCAAATATCTATATTTTGCATCGAGGAGAGACCAGAATAAACACATAGTCTCCCTCCTCTAACTCCATAGGCCTTCATCACTAGTCAGAATAAGAATTATAAAATCCCTATGCAGTCTTCATCTACTATGGGATGACCTACACCTTCTCTATTGTCTCCTACATGAACTCCATGCACATGAGTGCTAACTCACCTGGGTCTGTCCAACAAAGTGGTGACCTTCAGGGTCACCTATATAAGGCCTCAAATGGTTCCATACCGATAGTGGAATGATAAATGTTTTGGTATGTAAACTCTACCAGGGGAAAGTGCCCCTCCCAAATGCAGCCGAAATATAGGATGCACGCACATAGAATGTCCTCTAGAACCTGTATGGTCTGCTCAGTTTGACCATTTGTTTATGGGTGAAAAGCTATGCTCAAGCAAAACTAAGTCCCAAATTCCTCCTTCAATCCATTCCATGACTAGGATGTAAACCAAGCATCACGATTTGAGACTATAATCAATGGGACTCCATGGAGTCAAATTATCTCCTACACATAGAGGCATCCCATTCTTTTTGATGAACTATTCTCTTGAATTGTTTGGAATTTTTCTGACTTGGTGAGTCAGTCAATGATCACTCAGATGGTATCATTCCCCCTAGACGTACGTGTTAACCTTGTCACAAATTCCATCGAAATTCTATTCCACTTCTATTTAGACACCTCAAGGGGTTGAGTCAAACCCACCGGAACCTGGTTCCCAGCCTTCACTTGCTGGCAATTAAGACATCTAGAAATGAAATATGGTGTGTCCTTCTTCATCCCCAGCCACCAGAAAAGTCATCAGAGGTCCTGGTACATCTTCTCCACACCTAGATTTACCACTGAAGGGGATGTATGGAACTCCATCAAAACCTACTCCTATAACTCCACCGGTACCATTGTCCATCCTCTAAAAATAACAACATTCTTCCCACCTTTCTAATATCCATTAGGGTCATTCCCTGTAGACATATGTGCATGTAAAGTCTCATAGTCAGTATCTCTGAGGTGTGCCACCATAAATTTCCATAAGAGTAGAGAGACAATAATCAACTGGAGGTAAACTGTTCCATCTCCATCCAAAAAGGATATGTGTAACGAGGATAACTGCTCTAACGCCTCATTCAAAAACTGTGAACTCAATCTCTTATTGAGAGAATCTCTCACCATGTTCCCCTTCCCATGTGTATAGAAAATCTCAAACTCATAGTCCTATAGGAACTATAGCCATCGCTTATATCTCAAGTTCATATCCTTATGAGTGAATATATACTTGAGACTCTTGTGTTCAGAGTAGATGATAAACCACTCACCCATAAGGTAGTGTCGCCACATCTTCAACACAAAGACTACCACTACCAACTCAAGATCATGGGTCATGTAGTTCTATTCACGTGGTCTCAACTGTAATGAACCATATACAATAACTACTTTCCCCTACATCAGGACACAAACAATCCCAGTTCCTAATGAATTTCTAAATACTATATACTTGACACCCTCCTATAGAAATCTCAATATAGGATCACACTTTAATCTCTAACTCAGCTGCTAAAAACTATCCTGGAACTTCTTCATCCACATAAAAGGCCACCAATTTCATGTCAAAAATTTAAAGGGTGCTTATACTCTAGAAAAGTTGGGTATAAAACTCAAATTGTATCCAACCAAACCAAGGAAACTCTACACCTTGGTAACACTATTAGGTGACTACCAAGAAAGTACTACATCAATCTTCATTGGTTCCACCATAACTATAACATCTGAAATGATGTGTCCTTGAAAATAGACCTCTCATATACAAAACTGACACTTTGAGATATTCCCATAGATATGGTGCTATCAGAGTATGTTCATGACCATCCCTAAGTGTATCACATGCTCCTCCTCAAACACTGAGTACACTAGGATTTCATTAATGAATACCACTATGAACTGGTCTAGGTAAGTCTGGAAGATCCTTTTCATGAGTCCCATGGACACAAATGGGGTGTTCATCTTGCCAAATGGTATCACCAAGTACTTGTAGTGGATAAAACAACATCTGAAATCTATATTCGATATATCCTCATCTTGTAATTGAAGCTGGTGATATCCATATCTGAGGTCTATCTTCAAGAACCACCACACCCCTTTCAACTGATCGAAGAGGTCATCTATCCTCAGTAGTGGATACTTGTTCTTCATGGTCACTTTTTTCAGGCAACAGAAGTCCACACATAACATCAAAATCCCGTCTGCCTTCTTGGAAAACAAAATTGGGGATTCCCATGCTGAAATAATGGGTCTCACGAAGAACTTCCTCTACAAGTCTTCTAATTATACCATCATCTCACGAACCTATGTGGGATCCATCTGATGTTTAGGTTTAGATATCAGTGTCATCCCATGGTATAGATCAATGTATAAGTCTACCTCATTTTGAGGAGGTAATCCTAGAATATACTTAGTAAATATGTCCTCGTATTCCTCCACCACTATAGGAATATAGGGACTCATATCATCCACTTCACTGAGGGCCAAGCTAGCCAACTGATGTGTGATCGGATACACCCTCCTGTGTGTGAGTCCATCCTTCACTACATGTGTTTCCTTTGCACTAAAAAAAAGAAAAACTGGTCCCATCACTATGGACACACCGCACTTTGTGCCTAAAATAGTCAATCTAGGCATGGACTATGGATAAAAATTCCATATCGAGAATGAATTCATAAGGCCTCGATGGCTCTACCAAAATATTCCAACCAAAACTATCACCTCTTAGAGTAAGGTCACACTGTTGACACCAATGTGCGATCATCAAATCCCCTCCCATAGGAATCTCTAAGCATAAGGGACAAGTCAACAGTTCCACCAGAATCTCCGAGTATCAAACAAGGGTCATGGTATGAAGAGAATGAATGACACATATGTCTATAAAGACTGCAAATAAGGTGGAAAAGACATAGATCATACTTCAAATCATCCCTGGAGCCTTAGGTTCATAAGACTTTATCACATAAAGCTGGACTAATCCCTATCCACTAGCACCCTGAGCTTGTCATTGACCACCTGGGGGTGGTAGTGGTAATACATTGAACCTCCTACCTCCTCTTACTACCCTACCTTCTCATCTTCCACATCCTCCACCCTACATATCACCCTTCTCCTTCCTCCACCTCTATCTTGGTGGTCCTTCCACCATCTCCTGACCGGCTGTACGAAGGGTCAATCTATCTCATGCTAGAGGTCCCCGAACAACACATGAATAACACAACCTATCCTTTGGTTAACTCTCTCTACCCTGGGATCCCTACACCACTAATCTCTTGTCCTAGGGTCATACCCTAGAGTACCTGAATTGCTTGGGTCCCTAAGACTACTGTCATCTACCTACTATCAAAGACTTGACAACCTGGTTCTCGGTGGTAGCTCCCATTGCCGGTGTCTACTTCACTAGAAATATCTCTAGTAGAATATCTTCCTCCAGTACCCCAAAATATATATTAATTCTAAGGGATTTCATCGATTTACTGATCTCTTAGAATCATCCCTGGTCGAAGGTACATGCCTTGAAGAACTGGTCCCGTACTATATCCATGGAGTAGCGAGAAAGATAAGTAAATCTCATTGAGTACACAGCCACTGTCTTACTGCCCTACTGTAGATGTAGAAGTTATTATATATGCACCAAGCATAATGTAGTGAGAAATAAATACTATATTATGTGACACTAGAAGTATTCACAAGATAGATTCACCTCATCACGTGTCTATGTCATTAATATCCACCATCGCCCCCCTAAACCTTGAAGAAGACTTGCAACTATAACTGCAATTTGGTCAGAAGGAGTCTTCACAAGGTTGAAGACATGTGTAACTGCCTCCATACAATCCTCAGCTACCTGGGGGTATTTCTCACCCAAAAATCTAGAAGTTCACTGCCTCTAGAACTCATATAACACACTCATCTTGCTTGAATCCTCAATCAGTAGGGCTGGTAGTAATTTCAACTCGACGGGTGGTGGTATCACTGGTAAACCACCAGGAGGTGCTATATCTGGTACATGACCCTGTACAGATAAATCATCACTAGGAATATCATCCTCGTGAACATACAATAAAATTATAACTGACTATATTTGTGGAGGAATCCTAAAATAGAAAAAGATGTACCATGGTAAATAAAATATACTTGGTGAGATCACTCTAGAAGAACATGAGAACACACCCAAATCCTATATGATTCTTATACCATTGCTTTCCCCACAACTAGTGTTTTCGTGTACCGAGTCAAAAATAAGAATTCAGAGTCCTGGTGTATGGATACATCAACCATCACACCAACGTTAGATTCCCTATCCTGAAATATGAACTCGAAACACTTAACACTATTACCCTAAACCAATAAAATAGACTCTTGGTCCTTTAGGTAGAACATAACTCTCTTTCTACCAATCTATCATGACTAGTCCCCAAGGAGCTTGTACCATGACTACCCCAATCTTGCCTCCAATAGGCCAGGGGTTGGAGGCTAGCACCGAGTTGGCATATCCCAAAAATGGGAGGCATTTTTCTAAGTACCGATACACACAACCACATCCAAACCCAAAATGTTTAAATATAAAACACTAAGTAAAAAAATGCATACAACTAAGATACCAACAAAAGAATATGACTATAAAAAATTGGAAAGTAAATAGGGCTAGAATACAAGCCCACCCAAAAAGGGAGTTTGGAAAAGTGAATGAACAAGTTCTTGAAACTCATCAGTAGAAAACCCTACCAGAAGGGTAAGTACATGGAGAATAGTCTGATGCCATAGGAGCACACCTTGACTGTATGGTATCTCTAAGAACCACTTGGTCCTAGTCCACCTAGGACTCCTTCAAAGAATTGATTTTATACACAAGACACAACACGTGTAGGAAAATCCCATGTAGGGGTCAGAAAAAACAATACTTAGTAGGACACCCCGAAAAGGTCTGACCCGGGTCTGGTTCAGGTCCGACTCAACCCGGTCCGGTCGACCTGACCCTGTTTGGCCAACCCAACCCGGCTTAGACTAGTCTTTCCCAATCCGATCTGGCTTGAATCAACCTGACCTGCTAGAGTGGCCCAACTCTCTGGGTTCGGCCCACCGTATGTGGGCCGGCTTCACTGACCACATGTGGTCTGCCCTGATCGCGTGCCCTGCCTGGTGTCACGGTGTCACCGCTTTCCTTACAGTCAGTAGGATTCCTCTGCATATTCCCCACACGCCCTACCTCCCCATAGCCTCACCGCCTCCACAGGATTCTATACGGCCCACCAAGTAGCGTTCTGCCTCCACCACCAGTTGTCATGCCGACATCCTTGTCGTGCCTCCATTTTCTTGGACCAACCGGAGCCGCTACTCTGAGAACCACCATGAACCAACGTCCAGGAAAAATTGTGCCACCATGCAACACCATCCTGGACAAATCGTGCTGCGCCATCACTATTGAAGCCTCACTGTATCATCCCAAGGTCAGATCTTTGATCTTGGATCGTTGCACCACAGATCGAAGGTGCAACGATCCTTCGTTCATATCCCGTGAAGAATGTTGAATGAAAGAAATTGGGGGATATAAATAAATTAACAAGAAAACCCAAAGAATATATCTTGGCCTTGTTCATGTTGAACTCGATCCCTTCATGTTATAATGAAGAACTAAGAGGAAACAATTCAAATCTCTAAAAAAAATTCAACCCCGATAATAAACCCGCAATTAAAAATCCCAATCCTACAATACACACAACCTCCGAATCAATCCGTTCGTCAATTGATTCATGTTGGTTATAAGAAACAAAGATAAGTGAAGGAATCAAATTAAAACTCATTCCCTACCTCGATTTTGGATCGATCATCGATGAGAACGATTACATTTCTATTGTCGATGAGATCTTCTAACTCCACTGGCACAACAATCCAAGATCTTCTTGATCTGTTGTCACTATTGAGAGGACTTCCTTCTCCTTATCTTAGGGAAATTCTAGGGTTATAGTTATGATCCTGGATTCATGAAAAACTATAATAAAAAGAAAACGAGTCTCTAAACCAAAATAAAATATTTTTATTAAATATTTTATTGTCGATACGTCCAAAAACTAACTTTCAAGGACTACCCATTCCAGTCAATGTTAGGCCCCACATAAGGTAAAATCGTTTCTCTGAATGCAACAATGTCCTTGGATTTCTGATCAGGTCACC
The DNA here is from genome assembly GCA_963277665.1 of Viscum album. Lineage (NCBI taxonomy): Eukaryota > Viridiplantae > Streptophyta > Magnoliopsida > Santalales > Viscaceae > Viscum > Viscum album. The sequence continues at coordinate 902,859,629 of OY728138.1, forward strand.
AGTTTGGAATATTTTCCACTTTTTCAAGGAATCCACTCATGCGTTCTCTTTAAAGTTTAACATTTTTCAAACAATTGTTTCAGGAACACCAGACCTCAGAATCACACACCATCTCAGCGCTTGGTCTCAAAATAATTCCTTATAGTATTTAAAAATAATACATGTAAATTCCATGATGTTATGTTTAAAAACATTCTTAGCATCGATAAATTGACATATTTAGTAATTCTTGGCCATACCAAGCCCATTTTATTACTACAAAACCCCCTTATAGGTGTTTTTAGTTCCTAGGAAATAATACATACCTCATGACTTAGAACTATCATATATAAATCACAATGATACCCAACCCTTTATAGGCCAAAATACATAATTAGCCAAGAAGAACCTTGTTATAAACAATTAACTCTATCCCATACTAGCTATCCTTTATTTAGTGACATCATAAAATAGATCACCATAGAACCAATCCATAATGTAACCACAAATAAAAACTATTAATTTAGATGTTAGTGCATTAGGATAGTCTAAAAAAACCGTTTATATCTATTCATACCTTTCAATGATACCCTTGATAATACATATTCAAAACCATGGGTAATACCTTTCAGAAGTACCATAAACCACATGACTACTCCAATAGCTATTTCCTCATCCCCAACCCCACAATCTAGGTAAATATCATAAACAAACCCATAAGACCTCCCTAGGTAATGAAATTATCTGATCAATACTAGAAACCCTTTAGGGTTCTGAATCCTTTTTATACGACACATTCACATAGGAAAAATTTCTATCAATTGTTATGTGATCAAGAATAATACTCGTAGGACCTGATACAAGTTTAACCAAACTCACTGGCCTTTACACATACAAGTAACCCCACATACAGTTTTGACTTATATCATTTTTACCCACTTATTCCCACTTAAAAATAACATTTTTTTCATATAAAGTGGTAAAATTAGGGATGAAATACCGAAAAATGAAGCTATCCCATTTCATGAAATTCTCAAGCTATAATTTTCTAAGACCTCTCAATCATCCTTGATCGTATTCTATATCCATGATTTCTTTACTCATAAAATGAATCAATTCAATTAATTATAAAATATTTTTAATTAATTTCGTTATTTATTCCATTATTAATTGAATAGGTATAAAATGGAAATTCCTATTTAGTAGCATTACCTCTCTAAAAACATGATAAATAGGTGATAAATGGTTCCCAAAAAACCATCAAACTTAATATAAAAATATAAAAAAATTTCCATGTCAATTCACTAGGAAATTAAACCCAATTTTTCTAAAATTATTAATTAAATTCACTAAGTAGATTACCTTAAGAAAAATGATATGTAATCTCTTCTATTCATCATTTCTCAATTTTCTCTACCAAACAGAGACATACACAACATGATTTCTATATGATTACTACTTTACCTAGTGGATTCTTCATCAAATCCCTAAATCCACTACCATAAAATTAAAGGAATAAGGAGAGGAGAAAGAGAGAAGGAAGAAAAAGGAGGAATTTCACCTTAATTGATGAATAAAACTCCCTTAGAAGATTGGATCAAAGGTAGATGAAGGGAAGGAAAATAATATGGGGGGGGGGATGGAATCCCCTGGTTTGGATTTCTATACATTTATACCCCCATAGTGGGGGTTTATAATTTTGAGAGGGAGAATCCCTATAATGTTCATCTTAAGAAATAAAAAAGGGCCTATTGAGTACTCAATACATCATAATCAGATAACTAGTGGCCTATCTAGGGTTTTTATCCTTCTAGAAACCCCATTGAGTACTCGGTACAATACTACTGGGTACCTAGTATCCACTTACATAAATTTCAACAAACCAACATGGCACCAAGTACCTGACACACCACTATAGAGTATGAAGTGGTGTTATATACCCTTAGTAAAAATTCGTCCTCATCAAATACCTTTCCTTAATTCCAAAATTTCGTGTAGAATATTGAATCATGATGAAAATTATCCTATATATCCACATAATAATCAACTATTCAATATATATCCTGGAATTCAAATCTACCCTTTCTCTAGTCCCTTTGGAGTAATGTTTCTCTCTAATCCCATTGAACATCAACGGTCTAGGTTATTAAAAACTACACACTATATTATTTTCCATCCCTAATAATCCTCCTCATGTATCTACCATGATCAAAATCATTTAATAAGGTATGAAGTACACTTCTAATCTCCAGACACTTATTTTTTATTGTCATTCTTATACTACACCCTAAATAGTAAGTCTGCTTAATCATTAGACACCAATTTTTTTGATCTTATAATATATATCAATTCTCCAAAAAATAATATTCCTAACTCAAAATAAAGTTCACCATACTCAAACATACATGCAATGTTCAATGGTTACCTTGAAGTACCAATTCACTTTAAAAACTTGATTGATGAGAGGTGAAATATTTGAAACACTTAAATAATTTTCATTAATATTTAAATAAATATTAATACATAACCCAAGTAATTGATATTATTATGATAATATTTGTAAAATTCATAATTTGTTGAAAATTTTCTTAAAATGTGAACTTTTATTTTATTTATTCAATTTTAAAATTTAAATGAGAATCCATACATTGATTTTTAAATTTAAAAATGTAATTGTTTATTCAGTTTTAATAAATCAGGGAAAGAAAATTGTGAAATTTTAAATGATGAAAATTTTATTTCTAATTTCAATTTTATTTTGTATTGAAGCTTAATTAATTATGAGTTACAAAAAAACATAGATTAAATTGTAATTTTGAAATGAACCTGGATTAATAATGAATTTTTGGTTGAATTTTTCAAGTTGAAATGACTTAATACACCAGAGTATTTTAATTTCAATTAAAAATTTTAAGGGTTTTAAATGTGAAAGGAATTTTATGTTTCATTTCTCTTGGTTTATTATTATAATTTTAGAATTTCTAACTAAAAAAATGTTTATGTGATTTGTATAGTGGGGGATAAAAATGTAAAAGATAAGAAGGTATTGTGCACCAGCATTTATGACCTTACAATTGTGATATTGTATATGACCATATAGTCCCTCTGCTACCATACAAAAGATACCATGCCACTAAAATGATGTGTAAAACCTTGTTATAGTGCCAATGTACCATTATAGAGCATTCATACACCTTGCATCTATTCTAGTTCAACTATGAGAGAAGGAATGTGCACTCGTGACTTTACATTTCTATGAATATGAGGCATGAATCCATGATTCAACCTTGCTACCATGTGGGTGTTACCACTTTCAATTTTAAAGAAACCATGTGACCGAGTGAGGGATCTGTGAATATTCCCTCCCCCTGCTACCATAAATCCCATCACCGGTAGTGACACTATTTTCCAAACTACTGAAGAAGAGATTGAGCTTTGGAAAAATAAAAACAAATATGAAATCCCATGACTTGACTACCTGTTAATGTCTTCTAAGTGATAATGATGAGTCGATCAAATTTGACTCTAATTAGACATTAAATTCTTGATGAAACTGGTGATATTGTTTTGGGGGGAAAAACCATGCTCCACTGGAATTTGATGAAGGCCAGTGAGCCCAAATGAATTTGTTCAAGTGTGAGTTCCATTAATGAATCCACTTATTTACTCATGCCCAATACAGATGAATTCTAAAAAGAGATTAGATATCAATTGAGAATTAATGACCAACCTGGATGAAGCATATATACAGGGATGTGGGATATAGTCCAACTTAATCAAATAAATTGAAATCGAACTAGATACATATTTAAGTAAGCTCTCCAGAATTTCAAACTAGATGATTTTGATAGTGAAGAATATTAGAAAAAAACATGTGAAGGATATGAACCACATTAAATTCAATATTATTTTTAAGGATATATTTTTTTCCTACATACAGGAACTTTATCCCTCTATAGAAATTTTAAGAAAAATAAACTTGGGTTCATCCCTAATGTTATAGTTGAAAAATTTAAAAAAGAAATATTCCATGTTATTGGTAAAATTTCCCTACACGTTACCACATTGATAGAATACACCTCCATAATCCTAGCACCAATCTAGTCTCGTATCATCATTGGCCATATATCACACCAATGAGAACCCACATCTCAAATCAACTCTCCACACAAGCTCTTTGGTGCTCGATTGAGGTTTTATTGAATTAATAACTTGAGGAATGCATTACCAAGTACTATAGTTAAAATTTAATTTGAATTTAGAACTATAACTTCATCATTTTTGTCCTGCCCCAACACTATCCAAAGATCCATCCAATACAGGAGTATGATCACTTTCATTTGAGCCCAATATTGAACCCTAATAATTCATAGGACAAATAATGAATACCCACGCCCACCAAGAGAAAATAAAAAATCACATCCACTGAGGATCATTATTAATAGAGTATGGAGTATGATATTAGATGAATGTCTAATCTAGGAATAATGGTAAAGGTGATTTCAATTTAATTCATCTCTGCCATTAACCATGACACCTGATAGAAATCCTAAAAAGTAGAAGTTCACTGGAGCGCTCAATACTAAATTTGAGGATGAATAATAAGTCTCTACACTTATATATGTTTTCCCTCTATCATTTTACAAATTATTCAACATATTAAAATTGAATCTATAATAGTTTTTTTCATTATGAAATTTTAATTTGGATTCCACTATATTTTTTGATCATTGTGTTGTGTTATTCTTATATTTCTTAATTTATTTTGTTTTTTCTCAACTCATTTCTCTTTAAATGAACTATAAAAACATATATCATGGAGAAAAAATTTAGATAAAGTTCCTCAAGGGATATTAAATAGGAACTCAAAATCTATGATATGTATTTCTTTAATTTTTGATTTGATTTTTGATGAAATAATGAATTTTGGTGAAGTAGATAGATGTTTATCATCTACTATATCTTATGATATATTTAATTACTCAATATATAAAATAATATTTCACCCCCTCACCTAGTCTATAAAGTATTCCTGTGGATCTATGTGCATTGGGGGATGAACAGAACATGATGGAGTTGGGAGTGGAGTCAATGAGTGTCTCGATTGAGCTTGTTCGTTTCCTGTCACTATAGATGAGGTGAGCTAGATATGCATTGATATTTCTTATCATGTATGTTTTAAAAAAATATAAAGATAGAGTGGAGAAATTTATTAATGATTTTGACTTTATTTTTAGACGATAACACTGGTGGAAAATTAAGAACTCGTGTAATCAAACCCGTTTCTGATCCCTTTCACCCTAACATTTTTATGTTTTATGCTTCCCCTATTTTTAATTTATTATATTTAAAAAAAATTAAATGACAAATTTTTTAATTTAAAAATATAAAAAATAAATAACTAATTAATATATTGAATATCCCCCTAACAAAATCCTTGAGAGGTGACCCTGGTTAGCCACTAGGTTGTATTGTGAGTAAGATAAAAATTCTGTTTGACAGTGGGCCATAAAAACATTGTGATTATTAATAGAAAAAAAATCACATTTTTAATTAAATACACTAACTCAATGGGGATTTAGTGATGTTAGATACATTGATTAAATTATTAATTAATAATATAATATTCCAAAAATAAATTTCTGTAACATCCTCCAGAACATTACTAGCTCGAAGCTGAACAAAACTATCTCTAACACATTAATTCCTGGAATTCTTAGTCACTAACACAAGACTATGCATGAATCATATCCCTTATTTATTAAATAATAATCACACTCATTCATGAGTATTAATATCCTCTAAACTCAATCACAATCCATTCCATTTATTAAATTTTATATTCCCCATTTACCTAATGTGATGACTTTTCTTAAGCATTACCAATCGATAACAACCCCCAGGCACTTCCTGTTAACATAATAAATCAAGGAAACTTTTATAATTTCACCAGAGTGAAAAATCAACCGTCACAAGTTTATGTTATCCACACACCTCTCCTCTAATATTCATCATAATTCTCCCCAAATGAGGGTCTCACACTCATGGTAGTGACGGTGTGCTCCCCACACTAGGATTTCCCTTATCCTCTACCCATATGTATTAACATATTTAGATTCCATAATTATTGGGATTTCATCACTCCTAATCCATGATCTTCATAACCTAATAGTATCATCCCATGATCCATTATCTATAGTCTATAATGATCATGGTGCTTACGTTACCATAGTTCTATTCCCATCGATGATCTATCACTACAACACTCAAATCTTGATGGTACCTAGAAAATAGTAACCTCATTCACTACAACACGACCTTCAAATTCCTATATATTGGAAACTAAAAATCATCACACCAGAAGTTCCATAAGATCACTTGTTCTCAACTAACTTTAGTTTAGGTACTCTATCAATTCATCAATAGTTGTGTTGATCCACTCAACTCCTTAAAACTCCACTAAAAACTATGTTTTCTTCATGAAATATATATTTAATTAAAAGGTCACAACACATTAACTATAAGAGTTTACCATCATTGTTTTACAGTTATCTTCATGACACCTTGTTAATTATACCATTGAAATTTAAAGACCACATATCATATATTGATTATAACTTTTTCCACAAACTCTCATTATCCAATCATCACCTGAATATTTATAGAGAGGCTGTCACATTTACTCACACTTTAAATAACATAATAAGGATCACTTCATTAGAAATTTCAAAATCAATACAATGTGTATCAAACCTTTACATAGTCCATCACACACCCAATCACACCCCAAGTGTGACAACTTCTTAAGTCTCAACGGATTACAGTGACTTATCACCAAATAGTATAGGGAAAACTAAAGTTTTATCAACAATAACATGATATTAATTCCAATAAGAATCATCATTATTCTTCATTAAAAATATCTCAGATGTCACATTTCACATATCTTTGGCTCATGAACCTAAATATATGACTAACCATTCCTCCCAAGCATGTTTCTCATATATCACACAATGCATTAAGTGTTCTTTTAGGCCCATACCTAGCTGAGGAAATATACAATAATCTATAAATAAATGATTGCACATTTATTGTGTGCAATTCCCATTAGATGAAGCATCATACCATGATTCTAATTTCAATGGAAACCATGTGATCATAATAACCTAACTCCATTAGGCTACCCTCATATCAAAACCTAAATAATGAGTATAATATGAAAAACTGAATACCATTTTTCTTACATACTCAACATGACAATATTCTAATCTAATAACTGCTTGGATCTCCCACTTAGTCTATAGAATACATCCCATTATTGTCACAATGCATGAAAGTATTCACTCGTTATTCAACCTTACATTACTCTTAGAAAATTATATTCCAATTCCCACCACTCAAGGGATCTCATACAAATTTAGTATCCCTATACTCAAAACAAAAAATCTAGGTCCATCATTATCACATCCTTGGACATATCAATGGTATCACTATCATGTGATTCATATAAATAAATTCATCAAAAAATATTTCTCAATTAATTATAGAACCATTGATAAATTATTTAGGAAAAATCAAGATAAGTTTTTCTGATAATTTAAAAAAATTAAATCCTATTTTATATCATAGACCTAGTTTTTTAATCACACAAAATATTGAATATATGATTTCAACCTAAATTACTTGTATGATTTATGTATGCACACCTATTTCCACTATATTCCATGAGAAAACCCACAATAAATAACATCACAACATCACAAGTACTAAAAATAACTTAAATTTAATAATTAAAAGAAAAAAACACAAAGCCAATTCATCAAAAAGTTAGATTTACACCCATACATGTACAGGATAGGCATAAATAAAACTTCCATATTATGTTTTTACGTGTTTAATCTCTTTATACCATATACCAAATAGTAAAACAATAAAATAATACTATGTTACTTCTTTATAACGTCCTCAAACTAAAATTCACATGCCCAACCCGAGTCGAAGCACTATATACCTTAATCTTACATCCCGACATTCTAGATATTTATGACTAGTGGTGAGCATCTGATAATACATTTTGGGAGATTACACCCACAACATCATTATAGGAAATAAAAAAAGAGTATATAAACACTATAAAATGTTTAACATCCAATTAAAACATATAAAATTATAGTGGAAGGCATAAAATAAATAATAAAATATACCATGCTATAAAAAATAACACCCATGTGGATCATATAATCATAAATTAATGAAATATCACTTAATGGAATGATCATACATAGTAAAAAAAATGAAAATAAATGGAAATGAAACCCAACAACTATCCTCCACATTGCCTTGAATATATCTTTATATCCTCACTAAGAAAATTTATCCATATTTATAATATTAAAGCATATTCCCATACTTTCATTCCAACATTAAGGTCTATGCCTCCATTGAGGCAGAAATAAAATGTGTGTGTATCAAATCTATTAGGATACCACCAATTATGTATTTAATCTATCCAAACCAAATATTTTTTTAGTATTTTTAGAATAATAACTTTTATGGGGTTAAGTGATAACCCAAACAAACCAAGGGCCAGTAAACAGACATCATAATTTTCAAAATTAAAAAAATATAAATTTAAAAATTAAATAAAAACCAAAATAAAACTTTTAATAAAACAAAAATTCATCACTTAAGGTCACATGTCATTTCCCTAAAATTTGAAAAAAGACACACACTCCACCACCTCAAACTACGAGCTACCTAAATAAATATAACCTGATGCCCCATAAATTTTCCTTAGAACCAAATAAACTGGAAATACCACACCTATCATTATCATCCACCCACTACACTAGATAAAATTCATTGGTAGCCAGACCATTAATATTTTCATAATGAACTAGACTATAAAGTTAAAAATAAATCCTTCAAATGATATATAAACATATTCCTCACCATATTTGGATGAATGCGATGAATTAAAAACTATCTACATCACAAAACAGACCAACATAAATATGAAACACCATAATTGAATCCATAAAATGAAACTTCATTCACTAAATAACTAAATATGAATGCCAAAAACAAACTTGAAATAAAAATCTTCAAAATGAAAATGCTAGGCAACATTTAGATAACCTTGAATATAAACCTCAATAAAAACATCAAAGGAGTGATCTGAATCTAACACAACATCAAAAGGAAATCACCTAATAAAACCAAAAAAAATAAATTATAGAAGCAAACCCTCACCCTCTACCACTAGAATCACCAGTCACTCAAGTATTTGATAAAAATTGAACAAGGTAAGTAGTTTAGTTCCACTTTGGGTAAGAAGGAATACCACCAAGTCCAAAGGGAACCCCTGAATATGACCCTTAATATTAACCTACATGATATAATCCACCATTGTATTTCCATTGAAACATGAAAGAAAATAATTAAAACATCGACATGTGATGCAAACAAATGAATTGGGACTAGTAAGAAGGAATGAATGAATCACATATTTAGGAAGTGAGATGAAGAGGTAGAGGTGAGGGAACTCTAATAGGGAAAAAAATTCAAGATGATAAAGGAAAAATAACATTGTCTAAAATGAGAAAAGAAAAACTAGAGGCTGAGAGTGGACACATCATCCCTAATAGTAGAAACCCTATAAGGGAGGGAAACAAGCTCAAGGGAGTGTTCCAGGAGAAAAAATAGTCATTCTATGTCTCTAATAATAATTTTTATATATGAGTATGAATGTAATGAACAAAATACACATCCAATCACATAAATTCACCCTTTGTATTGTTGGGTACTTGAGAAGTCACCCAGATAGCCAACACATATATGTTTTACCCAGTACTAAAATGGGAAAAGTTTTTCGATTGATTGATCTCATAAAAAGGGTAAACGAGTTATCACCATACATAAAAAACACAAGTGAACATGTTATAATTATATAAATAGAGTATAAGTGAATGATTTATCACTATATAATAAAAAAACGTGAAAAGGCATCACCTATACTGAAGTATCTGTCTCTAATAATAAAAAAAAGTTGAATGTAGAATCACATAATAAAAAATAAGGATGAATAATGTGTCACTAATATAATATAAATGGGTAAATGATAAATCATTAATATTATAAATAATTTTGAGTGATATATCACCAATACTATAAGACATGTGAATGATGTATCACTAAAACTATAAATTGGGTGAACGATATATCAATAAAACTGTCCAAAATAGTGAATATTTTATCACCAATACCATAATATAATTGAATTAATTATCACCAAAAATATATAAAAGGATGAATTATATACCACCAATACTATAAATTTAGGTGAACAATATACACTACTGGGAAAAAATCATTTAGCCATCGTTTTTTACTAGCAGTTTTCTAAAATCGATGCTAAATCTGATTTTTTACTTTTTTAAAAATTATTCATTTAATTTTAGTTTTTGTTTTTAAACAACCACCTTTAATTTAATTTAGTTATAAGATAGGTTGGAAATCAAACATCAACACCAAATGAACATAACATTTGATTTGGGTGCTCGTTTATACTTCACCAACCATCAAACTGAAGTTTATGAAAAGAACTAAAAAAATAGATAATAATTTGGTAATAATTAATAATACAAGTTTATCATATTTATATGAGAATTTGAATATAAAACATCAAATTCCACTTTAAACAACCATAAATTTTGATCCGAGTTTCTGTTTGAGATCCGAGACCTACCATAAAGCTTCATACTAGCATAATGCAATGATTCTTGGGGGGGGGGTCGTAGATTTTAGGATTGAGAAAAATATGTGATGGATACTGATTGATGGAGAAACTGTGCATAAGTCTGGTGATATGGTATAAAGTAGGCTGCTCATTTGGTGAAACCATGTGTTTGCCCTTCGGGCCACTAGACCTTCTCACCACGCATGTTATAATGAATATGTGCAATCATACCATGTTTGTAATAAATATGTCCAGTAAGTTATTTTCATTCCTTATAGGGAGGGATGAGTCTCAACCAACAGGGTGCCTGGGTGTGTGTGTTGTTTGATTGCTTGTAACCCCCTCTATCAATAATAAATAAATAAATAAATGTAGTTATTTTTGTATATTTATTTACAATTTATATATATCTATATATATTTATTTATAATTATATATAATTATATATATTTATAGATATTTACATCTATTTATGTATATTTATGTATATTTATAAATAATTTTTTGTAAATATATATATATATATATTTATATGTATGTATATTATTTATTTATTTATTGTTTATTTTTTACTATTTATTTATTATTATTATTATTATTTATTATTTATTTATTTATCATTTATTTATTATTATTTATTATTAATTTGTTATTTTATTTTTATTATTACTTATTAATTATTTATTTTTTACTATTTGTTTATTATTATAATTTAATATTTTTTATTATATACTTATTATTTAATAATTTTTAATTTTTAATTATTAATTATATATTTATTTATTATTTATTATTTATTTATCATTTATTTATCATTTATCATTAAACATTTTTTTATTTATCATTTATTGTTAATTTATTTATTATTTATTACTGAAATGAATTATATGTATCTACGCATAATAAATAATTAATATAATTATAGAATAATAATAATAATAATAATAGTAAATAAAAAATAATTATTTGTTTACATTAGTATTTATATATATATTTCTGTATATACATATTTATAAAAATGTTTTTTTACTCATAACATAAAGAACTTTCCAGAGTAGTAAAGTTTATATAGAATAACCGAGTGGTTAGAGGATCAAATTACAATCTACACATATATATGCTCAATTTATAAAAGGCATAATAAGTAAATAAGTAATAAATAATAAATATTTTAAAAAATAATAAATATTTTTTTAAATATTAAAAAAAATAATAAAAGAAAAAACTGCCACTATAACTTTGAAAATCTATGTGAAATCATTTCATGATGTTTTTTTTGAAAAGTGTTGTGAATCATGTTGCGATATCACATTTTGCGGTAGTTTTGGAAGACGACCAAAAAATTATTTAGCGATGATATAAACTACCACTAAAATAAAAAAACACCGCTAAATGGATTTTTTCTCATTGTGATATAATCAATACTATAAATAAGGTGGAATGAAATATTACATATAATTAAAACTAATGAATAAGTTTTTATTAGTCGACAATAAAAATATCCACAAGCTCCGTATACTCTCATTCCATCAAGTAACATCCCCCTATTGTTCAGGAAATCATGTCATAGATCCCCTAACTAGGTGTTACAACCTTAATCCATCCCATGGTTTATTCAATGCATTTCAATAACTCCAACATCATGGAAATCATTAACATTATCATGACATCACCCCACACACATCTTGTAGGGCCCCCAGGCCCATGCACTAGGATACAATGTAGAAAACACATAACATACAACACTGGATTTAATATACACATATATAAATCTTGAATAATAACAAATTCATGAAGTTTTTTTCAGAAGCCTCTGAGAAGCCGTGTTCCCTCTCATGCAGGGGTTAGGGATTACTCCTTCATCATGTTTCCCCTCCCCTCCTCCAGCGTTCCACGATTAGATCAGAGTCGGCATCCTCCTCCTCGATGTTAGCGGGGTTTGATGCAGAGGATCATGGATTCATCGGCTCAGGTGAGGCACTGTCCTTATCTTCTAGTCATGCTCGTTGAGAGTAGGATTTTTCATGATATGACCTTATATTTTGGTGAGCGGAGGAGTCTCTATGCCATATCTTGTCTTGGATTTATTGGGCAATGGATTTTCCTCGGTTGTCACTCAGGATCGGCTCGGAATTGGACTAGGTGTGGCGTGGTGGGGGGAGGGATACTTGGTTCCGGATTTCAGTTATCCTGTGGTTTCGTGCAGGTACGATTCAGTGTTTATTAATTATTTTATGTGGATTGTATTGATTTGGTTGATATACTTTTTTATGGAGTCTACTTCTGCCACTTCTCGTTGATTTTCCCCATTTTTTGTGATTTTCTTTCATCAGACTCTGGTGAGGGTGCATCTGTGATCCTGTTCTGAGCAGATCCATACCCAAAGTGGCATTTCTAGTTTAGATCAGCTCGAATATCTTTATCGGTGATGTTCCTTTGGTGTGGTGCTGGGCCATCTAGTCCTAGGAAATGATGGTGTGATTTTGCGACTCTTGGATCATCTTCTGTTTGGTCCAGGGTTTGCAGTGTGGTGGGAGCCTTGAGGTGTGTAGCGGTTTGGAATCCATGGTGTAGGGTTTTTTTGAGGCTTTTCTGATTTATGAATGTTCAGATGTGAATGGTGAATGCTATTTGATTGTATTGATTGACCCCGAAGGTGGGAAGTCATTACACCCAGACTTGAGTACTTGGAACTTTTCCCAGAGGAGGATCCAGAGCTGGTGGTTCATCTTTGCAGAGCTTTTTGGATTTGGTTATTTGAGAGGGTATGGCGTCAACCATCAGATCCGGCCTGTGAATTTACATAGGATACTTGCTCACTAAACTAACTTGTAATAGTGGAAAGCTTCATCTTGAACAAATTCTAGGGAGGGGTAACTCTATGTTGTCGGTCTGTTTGTAATCTTCCTTTCTCTTTCAGATGTGATTTGTCTAAGTTCATGAACTCAGTTTGGATTTTCCCTTTCTTCCCTTAAAAATGGGTTTTATCAAATAATAAAAAATATTTTAAGGCCTTCAGTCCATTAGAATTACTACACATATTTTATAATAGTATCTTTGGCACATTTACAAAATCTAGGACCTTTTAGTTTAGGGTTTTATAGAATTAGGGAAAGAATAAACTACTAAATCTCAATTATTCTCAACAAATGGATTTTTTTCCACATTATAAGAAGCTAATAAATCCATAATGAGTATTCAATAAAGACCATAAATTCTCTAAAAAATATAATTTTATAGTCTTAAAAAACATAATACTTTCTTTCATAACTTGGGGAAAGGGAAACATATGAACACGGTGAGCTCAAACACTCAACAACGATAAACATAATAATAAATCATAACATGATATACATGAGGTATAACATGACATCATAAGCATGGAATCATGGAATAAAAATATGATATCATATTTACATGTATTAAACAATGAATATAAGTTAAGAAAATAGAATCCTAAGAATGCAGAAACTACATAAACCTGACATCACAAGTCATGGCTCCCTACCTTGTTAGCATAATATAGTTGCCTAGGCTCACTGCCCATGTGCCATGATAACTCATGATATGAAAACATTACCTAATACATTAGATGGATATATAATTCCAAGACCACCCATCACATAATTAAAAGCATGCATATGTGTTCCACATGTTTTCAATTGATATATCTTAAAAACCCAAGGAAATAAAATGGGTTTTATATCCTTTTGAAGTTGTTCCCTAAGGAAGAACTCATGATTTCATCAATAAACATTACATGAAAAACCATGTAAAATAAATGGGTATCTAATAATATGAAGCTTCATTCAAGTTAAATACCACTCAATAATTATTATTACATATATTTCATTTACATCATATAAAATTTTTTTGTACGGTTTGGATAATAATTTTCCTAATCAATCGATGTATTATGCATCTCGGTTAACACCCTTCAATTGGTGTAATGGAATATATGGAATTGAAATAGGAAAGGAATTAGAAGAAAACCATGTCTATGAAGGTGGATTATTAGGAAAAGAAATCAGCAATGTATCATCCCATATATTTAAAAGAGAGTCTCAAAATCCATCCATATAAAGGAGGATGGTATCATTTGATAAATTCCCTTGATCAAACATACAACATAGATGAATAAAACTCATTGAATCATTATAAAAATTTATTTGAAAAAAACAATTTCCCTTATCTTTTAAAAACATTTAATAAGGAATATTTTGTTGAACCATGATAATTATAAATTCATTTTTTTGAAAACATGGAAGCATAGAGAGGAAGTAACTTAGAAAACCACAAAGGAGGCAGAATGATATGTTTACATGGAATCATTTAAAATAGATTAATTTTGGTTTAAAATAACCCATGTGAAAAACATTAAAATTATTTTACTTTTATTTTTTAAAATAAATTCAATTTAGTTAAAAATAGGCTTAATTGTTTTTGCAAAGCAGGCACTTTGGAGCTTCTTAAAACATTACTTTAAAAGAATACTTTTTTTAAAATGAACCATGTTGAAAATATTTATATTCATCTAAAACCATTTAGTGAAACCAAAATTATAATAAGTTTGATAAAAATTTTCATTTAAAAGAGGTGAATAGAAGTACAAAGGTCATTTTCGGCAATATATAAAATAATTTTGTTAGGTAAAGAATGTGTATGGAAGAAAAAGAGTCATGTAAATTTTTTGGGGATAATTAGTCTTAGTGATTAATTTTGAAAGTGAATTTAATACCCTAGAGAGAAACATATTAATGAAATGGATTAATTTTGTCACTTATAAAGGTAATAACACATATTTAAAAGGAAATATTATGATACAAGATACCTGTAAGATCAATGTCAAGTAGAAAATTCAAGATTCATGAAGAAATAACTTGATTTTAGACCTAAGTAATTTTTTATGTAAAACCCTTTAAAAAGATGGATCATGAAAATGAAAATAAAATTCCACAAATAAAATATATCAAATTATAAATTAATAAATTTTATTTATATACACTATATAAAATTAAATTGGTGTATAAAGTAAAAGGTCTCTCAATGATGGGAGTTCGAGATGGAAATCCATTAACACTTAAAAACATTCTAAAAAATCCCTTGAAATAAGGAAAAATTTAATTTGAAGTTCAAATACCATGAATAATTTAAATACATGTTATTAAATATCAAATTTTAAGTATATACGCCATTAAAATAAATTAGTTTCCTAAAAGGACACGTTTCTCAAAGAAGTTAGTTTTAAGATGAAACCCTTATGACTTTAGAATTTTTTGAATCAAAATTCATAGGAAGATTTAAATTTATATGGTTATATAAATCCTTTATAATAAATCCCGAATTATTCAAAAACTAATTATTTGGATGTATATACAACATATAAATAATGAATTGATGTATAATGTTAATACATTTCTCGATAAAGAGGAATTAAGACCAAACCCTTACATTTATATTCGAAGGCATTCTGCAACTATGCTTAACTTCTAATATAAATACATTAAATTCATTAAAAACATTAATAAGAAACTTATTATTAAATAATTAATTTCCCAAGGTCTACTTATCATCATAAATTTCTCATTTATTAAATCATTTCTACTTATGTTGGTCACTTGAGGTGGTTTGGTTGTTTTTTACGTGAACATCTAGGCATGTTGACCATGGTTAAGTTTATTTTTATAATAGATTAAAAATATCTAGAACATAAATAGTGTTTTAAATATAATTTTTATATATAAAAATAATTTTTTTAAATTCATCACTGATTAGTGGAAACGGGAAAAAATGAATCACTATATGGAAGCAGTAATCCCCACGTACACATGATCGACAATTTTATTTTCCATAAAACATCAAGGGTGTAGAAAGAAAAATGGTACATAATTTATGAATAATAATAAATTTATAAATATATTATTTATTCATTAAAAACCCATTTTTAACTATCCATGAAAGGTTGTTATTAAAAACCGGACACATCGTTCATGGTGGTGGTAGTTCGCACATACACATGATGATGTTTGGTTTCAAACGGTTTTGAAGGATGACATAGAAGAGATATTACATTAAAATAAAAACATACCATAATATCATTATTATTGATGTTATAATTCTCTCATGTATATAATACAGTATATGTGATAGAATAAATAAATAATAATAAAGAATGGTTAAGAAATATGCGATACCTTAATTGAGACATTGAAATTTATCTTGAAAGCCTTGTCGAAAATGGAGGATTTATACTATCTTATTGTGACCAGAGACTTGAGGTCATGTAATGGAATTATAGGAGTGGTAATAAGGAAATTTTTTCAAGATAAAATCTAATTGTAGTTCAATTATGGAATGGGTGGAAGTAGTCTCCTTTTATAAGTGAAGAAAAATGCACTTTCTATGGGAAAGAATGTTAAGAAAGGTGTAAGAATGGAAGTCCATGAAAGTTTGGTGCGTTAGGTATAGTTTAGTTGATGATAAATGGGGTGGATATATTATAAACTAACAAAGGGTTTCTATAAGGTCTAATGTTTAAGAACACTTAGCAAAATTTGAGCCACATAAAATTACCCATTTAAACACTTATTAATCTTAATTAAATAATAATGTCAATTATTTTTTTACTAAAAATATAATTATACCCTTATTACCAAATTTTTTAACGATTATTTGGAATTTGGGATCCATTTAACACAATTCGTTTCATAAATATGAGAAAATATTATTTTAAATTAAACCCAAAAAACACATAAACATTGATTTTACATAATAGAGGTTTTTAAATTAAATTTATGTATAGGATAATTTGTTTATGGTTATAGATTTTTATGAAAATAATTGTTTTATAATAAAATATAAAGGTTATATGAAATTTAAATCATTCCATAGCCCAATTTTACCAAAATATTAATTAATTAAAATAAAAAACATGAAACTTTTTTTTATGAAAGTAACCATTTATTTTAGTTTTAAAAATATTTGGATGAATTTATATGTTCAAATAATATTATAAAATGAATAATCTTATTCCTTAATTTTATATTTTATCATTTAAATAGTTTAATTAAATCTTATTTCACTCTTATATATAGATAACATCATGAAAATTATAATTTTCATAAAAAATGCATTTTGAAAAAAAAATCATATTTTTAGAAAATGCTCAAATATTCATACTAAATAAAATTTAATATTCTATATTGAATATTAAAGAAAATTTTATCTAATTATATTTTTAAAAACTATATATTTATATTTTAATTTAAAGTACACAATATACAGATAAAAAAAATTTATTAACCAAAGTTGTTACTAATCATTAAGTGTTTTTAACAATATTTTATACAAATATTCCAATTAAAAGAATTTTAATATATCAGATCACATATTTATACATAATAATCTTTTAAATGCGATCAAATTAATTTATCAATGCATCATAATTTTCATTTTAGTGTGTTTGAGGAAAGTTATTGAATTTAATGGGAATATATATATGTATAAACTAAAATATTTGGTAGTTAAATTCACATCTACTTAAATAAGTTACACACTCAAAATTTAAATCATTCTACACTAATGAAAATATATAAGGTTATAAGTTAATCCTAATTTAGATATACTCTTTAATGAGATACCAATATCACTATCTTATATAAGACTTGGATATTTACTTATTCCTTAAACATATCGTAATATTATCGACCATTAATACCAAATATGAATCCTTAGAAAACTAAGTATAAGTATTTTATAGATACATAGCTTTCATATCTTCAATTTCTTGATCATGTTTTCATCCAAATACTAAAACCAAAATGGTTATGATAATATCCAATAAAATCATTGTAAAAGATCACATAAATATGACAACTAAATCCTAAGATGTCTTATCCCATGAAACCTTCATTTAAAACTTGATAAATTTGGTCCAAATTATATATATAAAGATATAAAATTAGAATATGTAACTCATAAATGAGTTATATACCTTAACACATGAATTCTGTAGGTTATGTATATATTATCCATGGATATCTTCCAATTACATTATCTATACTTGCTAGTTAACTTACATAAAAACATATGTTCAAATCCTTCATAATGGTTGGTAAAAATAATGTTAATTTACCCAAGAATATCCCCTGGGTGTTTCTATCTAGGTGAAAATATGGGGACTAGTCACCATATACTGTAATGATGAGAGATATATACACAATCAATTCTATTCAGGGTTGTTACCCCTAGAGGAATTTGTGCTAAAACCTCATACTTAGGGTTTTTGGTAAAGTTCTATTATCTTAACCCCCAAACAACATAAGATATTCAACACTTATAACCTAAAGGTTTATCTATACCATTAAAACTAAGATCATGAATAAATCATAAACCCTTAATTTCATTCCTAAATTTTAATTTATCCTCAAATAATAACATCATATCCTCTAAAATTATCTAAACACTCCTATGATTCCAACTGTATGGCCCCTAGACCTGAACTCCTAGATCCTGTTTTGAAAATACATAACTGACAACACTATCTTTAATTCACATATCTGATTATAATATATTCCACACATTTAAAAAAACATGGTCCTTTTAATTTTGAGTTTTATGGAATTATGAAAATCAGAAACTATTACATCAAAAGTATTATCAATTAATGGAAATTCTTTCTAACAATTTAAGAAGCTAATAAATCCATAACGAGTATTCAATGTAACGAACCAAAATTTTGTCAATGGAATTTCTCTTCTTATAATTATTTCATAAAACACATACATCACATATAGAACCAAATAAAAATATGATTATCATAAATAAATAATGATACATTATTCATAAAATAAACCAATAATAATTCCAAATATAACCACTGGATAATAAATATAAAATAAGATAATAATAATGGGAAAATTTGGATATGCTTGATCCACTAGAATGACTGCACTCACGAAGAAAGCTTTAGAAATAAAATGTAATATTTATAATAAAATAATTAGTTTGAATATGAATGTTTATAACCTTGATATAAAATAGAATAGTTTATGAAATAAGTGATATTTATTGAAATTCAAGAACCTATACCATTGGAATACTAACCTATACTATTGGAATAGTAACCTGAAAATTTGAATAGTAATATAAACATTAGGAATATTAATATATCCATTAAAATAGAAACCTCACCTATTTAATTATAAAATAAAATTTTGGTATCCTATAAATAAAAAATGGTATATTTATATCATGGTATAAGTTAATAAATGATTTAAAAATGATAAATTAGGTGTTCGTATTTTTATTAATCATAAATGTTTATTTACAATTTTATAATTAATATAAAAATTTAAAATAAAATTTATATTCATAAATTAATAATAAGTTTCTATATATTTATAATTTAATTTTATGCAACCTTAATTAATTTTTCAATGTGTCAAAAAAGCAATTAGAATATTGAAATCGATATTTTTTGATGAAACGATGATTTTAATAAAAATTAATTTTCTTATATTTAGAAAATTATTTTCATAAAATAGATTCCATTTTGAAAATATACACATAAAAAAATGGTTATGGTTATTTTTTTATAATTTTCTTAAATATTTTAATGTTTTGTGAATAGTGAAATATGATAATTTATGATATTTTATATTATAAGACAAATACATGAATTTTTGAGTATTTTATTATGTAATAACCCATTTTTTAAAACTCTCATAAACTAATTACTATATTTAGTAATATTAATCAAAACTATTGATAGCCTTGAGCCAAAATATTAAACCAATGAATATAATAATCAAAAGCGCCTCCATCATCCCCTTATAAATACCACCCTCACCACCCCTTATCCTCACACGTAATAATACTTGTATCTTATAAATATGATACCAAATTACCTTACCAAATCTCTTACACATGTCAAAGATCTTTTTTTCTAAACAAAATACAAATTCCAAGTTTCTTAAGGGGTCCTTCCTGGAGGTGATATTTAAGAGGTAGCTTTCTTGAACCATCATTTTAATTTATTTCCTTCTTCTACCTTCCCCTCATCTACTCCATCCATAAAATCATAATAACTCCAATAACATGAATATAATTTAATTTTGAATTTATAATGGAATATCTTCTATCCACTCTTTTTATCATCTCCTCTTATTTAAAGAAATGAAACAGTTGTCAAAATTTGGGCAGTTTACAATCTTAACAGATAATGATTTTTCATTTTCCATTAATGCCTTCAAGGCTGGTCAAAAAAAATTATTATTGTTAATTTTCTTAATTTTTATATTATAACTTTTTTCATGTTTTGGGACTAATATATATATATATATGTATATATAATTTTAAATAAAATGAAACTAATTTGAAATGGTTGAAAAAATGGCCAAAAATAAACTAGACAATAATCATTAACGTTTTATGAAATGAATCATCCTCATAATAGAAAAATATTATACATGGGAAAATTTAAACTTTTTTAAGTTAATTAATAGTACATGATTTAATTTCTGAAGTATTTATCCTATTTTACAAGAACTTTCACAATTATACATAAGAAAACTAACCGTGAAACCATGAAACGATCACTCCCATAACGATAAAATTTATCTTTAAAACTAACTGTGATGGTAATAAATGAGATTAATAAAATTATAATAAATTAAATACATATATAATATATTTTTAATTAATTAATTAATTAATATGATTTGATTATCTGGGAAATTAAGTGCAGTTACATAATACACTTGGACATAAGGTAAGAGATCTCTCTGAACAACCATATTTCCTTTGGGTTATGCTTTCTATCTATTTTCTTAAATTTATCTCTTATTTATTCTTATATAATTATCTTATATTCTATTTATATGTAATAAAAATGTTTATGTATCTCAATTTATATGTATTTGATTGGTAATTACATGTTTTAAAAGGTTCTATTCTCAGTTTCTCTCGATAAGAAGACCCGATTAAAGGGAACTTATTCACTTATCATTCATTTTCAAGAACACTAAATAAAATGTTTTAATCCACCAATATTTTTCTTAAATAAATCATTTTATCATTATAAACTAGTTTATTTCATTTCTGGTTTTAATCAAATTGTTATTCCTTCATCCTCTTTAAAGTCTCTCTAGTCTTTTCCTTAAAACCATGTTAAAGTGGCACATTTCCAAAGATACATAATCACTATTTTTACATGTTTAAATTTAAATTGGATATCATGATCTATAATTTTTTTCTATTATTAATTTCCAAGTATTATTTAAATCCATTATTTCATGGAAACCATTATGATATGCCCATTGGTTATGTCTTATGACATGATTATGATTCCCATCCCTTTCCATGGGGAACCCTTATGTTTATTCATTATGTTTAACTCTTTATGTGACACACATATACATGAACATGTTATGATGGGTGCACCTAGATAGTGATCCAATTAATTGGTTAATTTTTAGTCTAATGAGATGTTATGTATGTTATTAAGGAGTAATCATAATCCGTTATGCGACTCTATACTTTGTGTGATATAGTCTTGGGAGTCAGCCTTGACTCATGCTAATATCATGTTATGTGTTTTTTACACATTCAAATATTCCCATGATCATATGATTCCATGTTCTATAGGTTATTCGTTCTTTATTTTAATTCATGATCCATTCCTTTTAGGTTATCATGTTTTGCCTTCTAACTCATGTGCTATGCTTTATTCACATGTTTATTCCCTTACTGAGATTTTTAGCTAATTTATTTTTTCTATTTATTCCCTAGGTTATCCTATATAGTTATAATAGCTCAAATGGAGTTAATATATCATTACATAGATTAAATAAAATATGTTTTTATTTTTTTAGTTTCATGTGTTGTAATCATATACATAGTCTTCCAAATAACCTAGACTTTTTTATCCTTGTTTTTTTATTTCATGGATAATTATTCGTAAAATCATATAATAATACGTGTAAAAGGATTTGGTTTCTATATTTTTAATTAGAGGAAAATTCCAGTTATTTTTTGGTATTTATACTAGAAAACTTTATTAAGAACTCTAGGGATAATCTTATCACCATGAATAACCTATGTTGAAACTAATGGAATCATATGTGAGGATATATTTTCCATTTTTTAGTTATTACCTCCTAGTTTATGGTTTATTTTTATATGATTATTAGATAAGAATTAAATCTTCCTAATTGTATTATTCTCTCTTTGTTTATTTAATTTTGGGAAATAGGAGAACCTTTTATAACAACCAATGTGATAGAAAATGTGATGACTTCTCTAATGAAATGCCAAAACTGATGGGAACGATCACCCAAAACTTCATGATAGTACTAGATCAAATAGCCCAAGTTATGGATAATAACTTGAATCATATATAAAACCCTCATTCTCCTAAGAAATAGTATTTTGATGTTGAATCTTTTATGTGATAAAGACCACCAATCTTCAGAAGATCTTCTAATCCTCTCATCGCGTAATAATAGATTAATTCCATTGAGAAGATATTCCTTATTCACTAATACTCAAAAGAAGAGAAATTAATACGGGAGGTCTATCATTTTTATGGTGAAGCTGATATATAGTGGGCACTGATAAAAAAATTCAAAGTGGGAAATTTATTCCACAAACCCGTAGGGATTTAATAAAATATTTTTCAATAAATATTTTCCCCAAACTCTCCATCTTATGATGGAGATGGATTTCTTCAAACTAATAAAAAAATATAAATCTATTAGTATGTACAAGGAAAATTTTTCAAGGATTGCATGATATGCCTATGGATTTTTCACAAATAACGAATAATAGTGGATTGATTCATTATGTTATGAAATCCAAGTATATGAAAAGCCTTGGTGATTCGAGACTTTGATAGTTATAAGGAGATTTTCCATTGTGCCCTTGAGGTCAAGATAAAGATTGGTCACTATTAATTGCCTCATGGTACTAATGATAAAAATTGGAAAATAGAGTTTAATATTGGAGGATTAATAGATAAATCCCTTGAAGGAAAGAAAACCCAACATCCCAGATGTCAAAAGTGTGGGAAGAAGCATCCTGGGAACTATTTAAAATGAACTGGGTGATTCTTTAAATGAAGAAGATATGGGTATTAGGATAATTATTACCTAAGGAATTTGAAGAAGATGACTAATGTTTAAGTAGGAAGGAAGTTTCCTATCAATACTCAGCCTGTAGTGAATTGTTTAAACTATAAGGAACATGGGAATTATGCGATCTAATGACCTAAACCAAGGGTTGTCACATATAGTCAACAAAAATAAATTCCAAGGTAGCAAGAAAGGGAATATTCCATTACTACTGTTGAAGTGGATCCTAAAAATGATGTGATGAAATGTACAATGGTTATTAAATCAATAATAATGAACATCCTATTTGATACTAGTTTTACACATTATTTAATATCTTACATGTTTAGTAGAACTATTAAAACACAAACTTAAAATATGAAGGTTGAGTTATCTATGAGAATAGAGAATGGGAAAATTATTGCATCTAAAGTATATAAATCCTTCCCAGTTAATGTTTGTGGAATAAAACTCCCAAAAAAATATCATAATACTTACTTTGGTGGAGATTAGTTCTATATTGGGCATGAATTGGATATATTTATACAAATACAACATCAACTGTTGTGAAAGGGAGATCACTCTTCACATTTCGAGATTTCCCCCAATTGTGAACAAGTGTAAAGAGGGGGTTGAATCTCCTTACGAATCATTTTATCAATTTTATAAATTATTTCTTATTGTGAAATAAAATCTAGCACAAATGAATGAGAAAATGGAGAGGATCATGCTCGAAGACATGACCATTATGAGGGACTACATTGATGTATTATGGGAAGAATTCTTTTGTCTTCCTCCTAACCTAGATGTTGAGTTCACAATTGATCCTATACTTGGATCTCTGACTATATCAAATACTCCTTATAGTATAACAACCATTGAGTTAGAGTTAATGAAGAATTAGTTACAAGATAATTCAGATAAGATTTTTATATACCCAAGTGCTTTACTGTGGGGTGGTCTAGTCCTCTTCGTCAAGAAGAAGGATCTATAAATGTTCCTATGAATTGATTGTTGTGTGCTCAAAAAAAGCATGATAAATAAATTGTATCCCCTACCATGGATAGATTACTTGTTATATCAAATACATGGGCCAAGTATTTTTCTAAGGTGGACCACTGGTCAGGATATCACCAATTAAAGGTGAGGAAGGAATATATTTCTAAGATTTAATTTAGAACGAGGTATAGAAACTATGAGTTCATAGTTAAACCCTTCTAAATCACTAATTCTGCAACAATTTTCATGGACATAATGAATATATTCTTTAGATATTACCTTAACAAATTTTTGGTTGTTTTTATAGATGATATTCATATGTACTCGAAGACCAAGGATGAATATGAGTAGCATTTGAATACTATGATAAATATTTTGTGAAGGGATAAACTATATGAAAAGTACAGTAAATGTGATTTCTATATAGCGGATGTTTCATTATTGGGGAATGTTATCAACAGAAAAAAATACACGAAGCCTTCTAAAACATAGGAAATTGAAGAATGACCCACAATGGCCTCTGTAATGGATATCCATTATTTCCTCAATCTATCCGAGCATTACAAAAGATTTTTGGGGAACTTCTAATGATTTTAAAACCCACTAACCAAGCAGAATTAAAAGGGAGTATAGTTTTTATAGACCAGTGAATTTGAAGACTGCTTCAAATATTTTAAAAAGGCTTACCACTACACCAGTACTTACACTACCGATAAGTGGGGAACTCTTTGTGCTATACATAGATTCTTTAAAAAAGGTATTTGACTATGTACTGATACAAAATGATAATGTGATAGACTATTCTTCAAGGTAGTTGAAAGTTCATGAGAAAACCTATTAGATACATGATCTAAAATTGGAAGCTATGATCTCTTCATTGAAAATTTGGTGGAATTTTCTATATGGGGAGAAGTGTTAGACATATACTGATAACAAGAGGCTGAAATATATATTCACATAAAAGGATATTAATACGATACAATGAAGATGGTTAGAGATCACCAAGGATTATGACTGCTCAATCCACTACCATTCTGTTAATGTAAATAAAGTGGTAGATGCTCTAAGTAGAAAGGATCCTGTGACCTTGTTAATGATGAGAATTGAGAATGATCCAATATTCATAGACTTTCATTGTATGGACATGGGAATCATAAAGGAAGGTAAATCATCATTCATTTAATAAATGATTTATTAACTAACCCTTTTAGAGAAGATAAAGGATTCTCACAAAGATGATGTTATAATTTAGAAGAAGGTGGAATCTATAAGAATCGGTAAATCCTTAGAGTTCAAAATTTATGAGGAAGGAATTTTAAGATTTGGGTCATGATTATGTGTACCATCCAATATGGAGATAAATAAAGAGCTTATGAATGGTGCACATAAATAAAATTTCTTTATCCACACAAGGAGCACAATGATGTATTGAGATATCCAAGAGCACTATCGGTGTGACAATATGAAGAAGAAGATCACTGAATTTACATCAAAGTGTCTGGTATGTCGGCAAGTGAAGGCTTAAAAGAAAAAAATATAATGGAATGAGGAAACCATTATGCGTACCTATATGGAAATAGGAAACCATCACTATGGATGTTGTCACTGGTCTCCCAAATAAATATAGAGGAAATAATACTATATTGGTAATTGTGGATCATATTAAAAATACTGCTCACTTTATTACAATTTGAGAGGATTTCTCACTTGACCAACTTGCGTAGATATGCGTCAAAGAAGTGGTGATGCTGCATGGAGTACCATTATTGATTGTATCAGATCATGATAAGAGATTTACCTTCATGTTCTAGAAAATTATCCAACATGCTCTAAATACTGAGTTGAACTTTAGTAAGACTTTTCGGCCCCAAACTGATGGTCAAACTGAGTGGACTATTTAGAAACTAAAATACATATTGAGAGCATGATCAATGGAGTTCAAATGAGGATGAGAGAAACATATTCCACAGGTTGAGTTCTCTTATAATAATAGTTCCCAATCAAGTATCCAAATGGTCCCATATGTATCCTTTTATGAGAAAATATGTAGAACACCTACATGCTGGTATGAATTTGGTGAATGTAAGTTTATGGGACCTAAAATGGTCAAGGAAATCACAAAAAAGGTGAAAACTACCTAGCATCATTTCCAAGCTACCCAAAGTTGAAAAAAGAGCTATGAAGATTATCATTGATGGGACTAAGAGTTTGATGTTGATTATAAGATATTGCTCCACTTATCTCTAAGGAAGAGGGTCATGATATTTTGGAAGGAACGAAAGGAAGATGTCAGGTACATCGACCCCTTTAATATTCTTGATCATTTCAGAATTGTAGCCTATCGATTGACACTTTCACCAACCATTTCTCATGTACATGATGCATTCCACTTATCCCTTTGATACAGCACATACCATACCCCTCCCATGTATTGAACTTAGAGGTTGTACAACTAGAAAATTATCTCTCTTATGAGGAGTAGCTGTTGAAGATTTTGGATCGTAGAGATAAGGTTATATATAATAAGACCACTAAACTGGTCAAGGTACTATAGAGAACCCATATGTTTGAGGAGGCGACATGGGAATTAAAGGAAGAGATTAAGGAGAAATACCCTCACCTACTTTTACCTTAGTATATATAATGAAATTTTTAGGGTGAAATTTCATAATGGGGGAAGAATGTAATGACCCAAAATTTTATCAATGGAATTTCTATTCATATAATTATGTTATAAAATAAATATATCACATAAAGAACCCAATGAAAAAATTATTCCCATAAGTTAATAAGGATACATTTTTCATCAAATTAACCAATAAGAATTCCCAATACTATAGTGGGATAATAAATAGAAAATAAGATAACAAGAATGAGAAAATTAGGATATGCTTGATCCACTAGAATGATCACACTCACAAAAAAATCTATAGAAGTGAAACATAATTTTAATAGTAAAATATTTATTTTGTATTTTAAAGTATATAAAATTGATATAAAATATAATAATTAATGAAATAAGAAGTATTTATATAAATTAAGAAACCTATACCATTGGAATAATAACCTATACCATTGGAATAGTTACCTGACCATTTTAATAGTAATATGACCATTGAGAATAGTAATATGGCCATTAGAATATTAACCTAAACTATGAAAGTATAAAAAAATATAGGCATCTTATAAATAAAAAAATTATGTATTTTTATCATGGTATAAGTACATAAATGTTTTAAAAGTGATAAATTAGTTGTTGCTATTTTTTATAAAATATAAATGTTTATTTATAATTTTATAATTAATATAATGATTTAAAAGAAAATTTATTTTCATAAAATAGATTCATGAATTAATATTATGTTTTATTATAATTATAATATAATTTTATGTGATCTTAATTAATTTTTCAAAGGGTAAAAAAATCAATTATAATATTAAAATTAGTATTTTTTGAATAAATGTTGATTTTATTTAAAAATTAAATTTATAATATATAGAAAATTATTTTCATAAAATGGATTACATTTTTTGAATCTAAACATAAAAAATTGGCGAGGGTTATTTTTTAAAATTTTTCTAAAATAATTGATTTTTTGGTGAATAGTGAAATATAGTAATTTACAAAAATTTAACATTATAATCCAAATACATGAATTTTTGAGTCATTAATGATTGAATAAAAAATTGGTTTGAACTATCCTAAACCATTTACTATATTTATTCATAAAAATAAATACTATTGGTAGTATTGAGCCAAAATTATATAGTAATGAATATAATAATAAAAAACACCCCTCTCCCCTATAAATACAACCCTCACCACCCTTTCTCATCACACCTTATAAGGCTTTTAGATTGTAAATATTCTACCCAATTACCTCCCCAAGAATTTTCACCGTGTCCAAGATATTATTATCTCAACAAGATACCAATTCGAAGTTCCTTAAGGGGTCTTTCAAGGTAGTGACATTAAAGATGTAACTTTCTCAAACCATCTCTTTTAATTTATTTGATTATTCTACCTTATCCTCACATAAATCATCCATAAAATAATATTAAATACATTATAATTTATATACTAAAATTATATATTTTTAATGGAATATATTATGTCCACCCCATTTCTCATCTAATCTTATTCTAAGAAACCAAACCGTTGTCCATATTTTGGGGGCTTACTATCTCTGTGGATAAGGATTTTTTGTCTTCCATTACCACCTTCAAGGCTAGTCATAAACCACTATTATGGTTAACAAATATTTTAATATGCATATAATAACTTTTTTTATGTTCTGAAACTAATATATGGACATAATATTAAATAAAATGAAACTAATTATTGATGGTCAAGAAAACTGCAAAAAAATAAACTAAACAATTATCATTAACATTTTATCGAACGAGTCATCCTCATAACACAAAGAAATATGATATATAAAACCATTTAAACTTATTTAAGTTAATTAATACTATATAATTTCACTTTTGGATCACTATTCCCATTCGACATGAACTTCCATAATTATACACAAGAAAATTGACCAAGAACCCATGAATAAAACTCTCCCAAAACAATGAAATTGAACATTACAACTTATTAAAATGGTCATAAATGAACTTAATAAAATTTTGATAAAAAATATGTATGTAATAGGTTATTAATTAAGTAATTAATTAATCTAATTTTATTATCAATGACATGAAGTACAAGTGAAGAACACACTCGTTCATAAGGTAAGGGATCTCTCCAAAGCTCCATATTTCCTTTAGGCTATGATTTATCTCTCTTTTATAAAATTTATATCTTAATTATTCTTATATAATTATCCTATAATTTTTTTGTATGTAAAAAACATATGTATTTATCTTAATTCATATTTATTTGTTGGGAAATTACTTGTTTTAAAAGGTTCCCTTCTAAATTTCTTCTTGAAAATCAAACCTGATTAAAGGGAACTTCTTCTTTTCACATCCATTTTTATGTACAATCCATAAACTATTTTAAGACACTGATATTTTTTTAAATCACTCATTTTACAATGTAAATGTATTTTATTTTATTTCTAGTTTTATACAAACTAGTATTCCTTCATCCTCTTTAAAGACTCGTTATTTTATCCGTAAAACCATGTTAACACAACACATTTCAAAATATACCTAGTCTCTATTTTTACATGTTTTAAATTATTTTTTACATCATGATCTATAATTATTTTCCCTTATGAATATCCAAGTGTGATTTAAATCCATTATTTCATGGACACCATTATGATACGCCTAATCGTTATATATTATGCCATGATTACGAAACCCATTTCTTTCAATGTGTAACCCTTATGTTTATTCCTTTTATTTTATTCTTTATGTGCCACACATATGCATAAACATGTTATTATGGGTGATACCAAATAGTTATCCACTCTATTGGGTCATTTTTAGTCTCACGAGGCATTACATATGAGATTAGGGAGTAAACCTAGTCCATTATGGGACTCTTTCCACCTTGTGATATAGTCCTGACAGTTAGCCTTGACTCATGTTTATGTCATGTTATGTGTTGTTTCCACATTTCTCTATTTATATGATCCTATTATTCCATGTTCTATATTTTCTTCCTCTATATGTCTATTCATGATCCATTCCTTTTTTTGTTATCATGTTATGTCTTCAAACTAATGTGATATGCTTTATTCCCATGTTTACTCCCTTACTCAACTTTTTATCCCATTTACTTTGTCTATGTATTCCCTAGGTTATCCTATATAGTTTAGGATATCAAAGGGAGTTATAATATCATTACATATATTAAGTATTTTTTTTTTAAATTTTATGTGTTCTAATCATGTACATATTCTTGGAAAGACACTAGAATTTTTTATCCCTGATCTGTATTTCATAGATAATTATGATTAAAATCATATAATAATATGTGTAAAATTATAGAATCAATATATTCAACATATCCCATAAATTCTCCACACAAGATACTTTTATAGGATTAAAAAATAATACTTTCTCTCAAAACATGGTTAAAGGGAAACAAAATAATGGGGTGGGCTCAAACTCTTAGTAAAGGTAATAATAATAATAAATCATAAAAATAAAGACATATGAAATAACATGATATCATAATGATGATGATCATACGCATGGAATCATAAAATAAAGAGATGATATCATATTTACATGGATGAATTAATGAACATAACATAAGATCATGGAATAATAGGAATGTGGTAACTACATAAACATGTCATCACAAGTTAACATTCCCTTCCTTGCTATCATAACATAGTTGGATAGGCTAAATTACCATGCATCATATTTGTCTAGGCTCACTACCCACCTCTCATGATATCTCATGAGATGAAAAAATTAGTCAATTCATTTGATGGATATATAATTCCAATCCCACACATAACATAATGAAAATCATACATATGTGTTCCACATAGGAAATAAATAAGCATCTAATATGATTTATTCTAGGTAAATAAATCTCAATAAAGTTTGTTTCACATATAAAACTTACACTATATAAAAAATATTTATATGGTTTAGACTATATTTTCCCCAACCAATTTAAATATTGGGAATCTAGTTGAAAACCCTTTAATCAATGTAATGGAACATAAAAAATTCATATATGAACGAAATTATAAGAAAATAATGCCTATATAAGTGGATTATTAGGTAATAAAAAAGAAGTGATGGATCATCCCATAGAAGTAATATAGAGTTTTATAATACATCAAGATAGAGAAGGTGGATGGTATAATTTGATAAATACCCTTGATCAATAATTCACCACAAAATGAATAAAACTCTTAGAATTATTTTGAAAATTTATTTGAAAATAATAATTTATTGAAAACATTTCAAATAGAAGATTATATTTCACCATGTGAATAATTTTTTTTTGAAAACTTATAAGCATAGGTAGAAATAATTTTAGGCAATGAAAATATTTAGAGAAAGATATGTTCACACAAAAATGTGTAAAATAGATTCCTTTTGGTTGAAAATGTCTCATGTGAAAAATTTAAAAATATTTTATTTTAATTTTTTTAAATTAAATATAGTTAAAAATAATTTTAAAACAAATTGGAAAGTATGAAATTTGGGGCATTTTTAAAATTACTTTCGAGGATTACAATTTTTGAAAATTAATAATACAAAAAATGTTTAAAATTAATTAAAACAATTTATTGAATCCCAAATCATAAAAATGGTGATGTAAAATTTCATTTATAAGAGGTTAAGAGAAGTATAAAGTTCACTTACAAAATTATAGAAAATAATTTTGTTAGGTAAAACATGGATTTATAAGAAAAAGAGTCGTGTGCTTAAGTTGGGGGTCATTCCATTTAGTGAGGCGTTTTTAATGATAACATGATTCAAAATATAGAAAAAACTTATTAAAAGGGATTAATTTCTTCAAATATAAAGGAGATAAGACATATTTAAAATTAAATGGTTGGAGAAAGGAAACTTTTAAGATCAATGTAAAGAAGAAAAATCAAGACCCATGGAAAAAGAACTTGATTCGAGACATGAGTAAATTTTTAATAAAAACAATTTAAATATAAGGAGCTTAAAAATGAACCTCAAATACCATAAATAAACTATATTCCATTATAAAATAATAATTGGGAAGCATTTACACTTTATAAAAGTAAATTTGTTCATAAAATAAAATGTGTCTCAATGAAGTGACTTTTTTAAAAAATCCCTTACAACTTAAGAATATTCTAATAAAAA
The DNA here is from genome assembly GCA_963277665.1 of Viscum album. Classification (NCBI taxonomy): domain Eukaryota; kingdom Viridiplantae; phylum Streptophyta; class Magnoliopsida; order Santalales; family Viscaceae; genus Viscum; species Viscum album. The sequence continues at coordinate 902,892,218 of OY728138.1, forward strand.
CCCATTGATATAAGTAGATCCTGAGGTTGAAGTTAAAATTACATGAACACGGATATCAAATCATATTAATTATTCAATTTTTAATATATAAAACAATTAAAATAAATTAGGTTGATACAATAACATGTGTCTCAAAGAAGGAAGTTTTGAGATGAAAACCTTATGAATTTAGTAAATTTTGAATCAAAAGTCATTGGAAGATTAAAATTCACATGGTTTTGTAAATTAAATGAATAAAATCATTATTTATTACAAAATAAATTCTTGGGAAGTATATACACCTTATAAATAATAAATCCTTGCATAATGTTAAAACTTGTCTCAATGAACAGGAATTGAGATTGAATCCTTACCATTATGACTACAAATGTTTTGTACTTGTAATTAAATTATTATATTGTTAAATTAAATTCATAAAAAAATTATAAATAACCATATTCATATATCATTAATTTACTAATTTTTACTTTTCATCAAATATTTCTCAATTATTAAATCATTTTCACTAATATTGTTTACTCTTGGTGGTTCAGTTGATTTTTATGTAAATCACTTGTCAAGTTGACCAATGTTAAGTTTCTTTTTTAAATGGATTCAAATGATCCAGAATATATATAGTGTTTTAAATATAATTTTTATATATCAAAATAATTTTTTTAAAATCATACATGTTTGTTATTAATGGAAAATAAAATGTTTCGCTATGTGGTGGTGGTAATCCGCACGTATACAGGATCAATAATTTCATTTTCCATAAAACATGAGGGAGTTAGAAGGTATAATGATTTATTATTTAATAATAATAATAATGTTATAAATATAATATTTATTCATTAAGAAACCATTTTTAACCATCCATACAATGTGGTGATGAAAAATTGGATACGTCGTGCTTTGTGGCGGTAGTCCGCACATAAGAATGATGCTATTTTTATTTTTCAAATAGTTTTAGAAGAAAGAATAAAAAATATATTCCATCACTGTAATAAAATAATAGAATATTAATCATACCTATTTTATCATACTATCACATATATAAGATATTATATGTGGTAGAATAAATAAATAATAAGAAATAATGGTTAAGGAATACACAATACCTTTATCCGGACTTTAAACGTTCTCTTGAATGTCTAGTTGAAAATGGATGAGTTAGGATATCTTATGGTAACCAGAGGCATGAGTTCATGTAAGTGAATCCTATTAGAGGTAATTATAGAATATTTTTAAGAGTATTTATAATGACATTTCAAGTATGAAATGGATTGAAATGGTCTCCTTTTATAAGTGATGAAAAAGGAATTTTCCAAGGAAAAGAATGTTTAGTAAGGGGTAAGAATTAAAGTGAATTAAAGTTAGGTTTGGTTTGATATATGAGACATTTGGGTAAGGAATTAAAACCTGAATTTTTTTTATAAGGTCTAAATGTTAAATAAATTTAGGAAAATTTATGCCACTTTATATTAGTCATTTATACAATCATTACTGTTAATTAAATAGTTATCATGTCACTTATTTTATTACTAAAAATATAAGTATACCCATATTAAAAAATTAAAAAATGATGATTCTAAATTTGGGATCCATTTAAACTGATTTATTTGATAAATATTTGAATATATTATTTTATATTAAACACACATATCACATAAAAATTGTTTTTAAAATTAAATAGTGTTTTTAAACTTGAAACTTATGTATGTGATAAAATTTTGATGATTATCGATATTCATGATTGTAATTAATTAATTATAAAAAAAATTATGTATACGTTACATTAAAATAAATCCATAACTTAATTTTAGAAAAATATTAATTAATAAAATGAAAAGACATAAAAATATTTTCTCTATTAAAGTAACCTTTTAGTTTAGTTCAAAAAATATTGGACATGCATTTTCTGAGTTCAAATAATATTGTAAAATGAAAATCATAATTACTGAATTTATATTTGATCACATAAATAGTTTTATAACCTTATAGACTATATATATATATATATAAAGTTTTAAAAATTATAATTTTCTTAAAAACTACATTTTTGTCAAAAAATCGATATTTTCAGAAAATACGAAAAAATTAATACAAAGTTAACTTTGATATTATAATTTCAATAATAAATATCATTTTTTAGAATTATATTCCTAAAAATTATTTATTTATATTTTAATTGGAAATACACAATATATATATAAAACACAATTATTGACAAGATTTGTTTTTAGTCATTTAGTGTTTTTAATAATATTTTTTAAAACCACTCCAATTGAATGAATTTAAATATATAAGATCATATATTGATACATAATAATAATTTGAAGTGATTGACTTAAATTATGAATATATCATAATTTTCATTTTAGTGAGTGTGAATAAATTTATAAAAAATAAAGAGTATATAGATATTAACTGAAATCTTATGTTGTTATAATTTACCCTCCTTAAATTAATTTCACCCTCACAATTTTAATTATTACACACTAATGAAAATATCTAAGGGGTAAGTTAATCCCAACTCACGATATACACCTTAATGAGTTTCTAATCTCACTTTATTTTGTAAGAATTGGAAATTCACCTATTCAATAAACATTTACTAATACTCTCAACCATTCATAGAAAATATGACCCCATAAATAACTATATGTATGGTTATTTTAAAGATACATACCATTAATATATTCAATTTTATGATCCTATTTTCAACTAAAGATTAATCTAAAAAATGTTCATGATAATACCCAACAAAATCATAGTAAATGATCATATAAATATAAAATCTCATTCCAAATATGCCTTCTCCTATGAAACCATCATTTCAACATTGATAAATTTGGTCCAAATTATACATGTAAATGAATTAACCTAGAAAAAGAAACTCATGAAAGACTTACAAAATTTAACACATGAATTCTCTAGAATTAGTCTAAGTGATCTGTGGTCATATTATAATAAGTTTCTCTAACCTAACTAGTTTACTTCAACAAAATAATATGTTTAAATCCATCATAATGGTTTGCAATTATAATTTTAAATAACCCAAGAATATCCCCCAAGAGTGTCCATACCGGTGCATAATTAGGTATCATTCACACCAGAATGATGAAAAAGATATATCTGACCAACTATATTTGGGTTTTTATCCCTAGATACATATGTTACAAAATCACATCCACATTACAGTATCAAGGTAAGGATTTAATTACTCAGGAAACCACAAAATCTCAATTTTTCCAAAATTTTAGGAGGTTCTCCAATACATAATATTATACCTAGGGTTTTCACTAATGTTATCTTAACATAATCGCTAATCAAAATAATATGTTAAACACTTCCATCCTAAAGGTTTATCTATACCATTGAAAATAAGATTATACTTAACTCATAAATGCTTAATTTAATTAATAAATATTAATTCATCCTCAACCAGTAACATCCTAACCTCTAAAGTTATCTAAATACCCCTCTAATACCAACTATAGAGCCCCTAGACCCACACTCCCATATTGGATTCTAAAAACACATAACATACAACACTTGATTTTATAAAAATCCATGATTACAATATCTTTCATAAATTTACAAAATCTAAGACCTTATAGTTTAGAGTTTTAGAGAAGTTGGATAAGAATGAACTACTAATTATCTAGTATTCTCAACAAATGGGCATTTTTCACACAAAATAATTATCTAATAAATCCATAATGGGTATTCAACATCACCGATAAATTATCCCCACAATATAATATTCTAGGATTAACAAACTTAATAACTTATTTCATAACCTAGGGAAATAGAAACATAAGAAATAGGTGAGATTGAATTCCCAGTAAGGGTAAATATAATAACAAATCATAACATGAGAGGCACGAGGCATAACAAGATATTATAATTAGGATGATCATAAGCATGTAATCAGGGATTAATGATATGATATCATATTCACATAGATTAAATGATGAACATAACAAATTATTAGGAAATCATAGAAGTGTGGAAGCTATAAAAACATAAAATCACCTGCCAAGGATTTCTACCTTATTAGCACAATATAGTTGGCTAGGATAACTACCATATAACATATATGGATAAACAAAATTACAACATTCCATGATATCTAATGAGATAAAAACATTAACTAATTTATTATAGGGATATGTAATTTAGGCCCACCTGTCATATAGTGAAAATCATACATATATGTGCTACATGGTTTCAATCAACTTATCATAAAAACTGAAGGAAATAAACTGAGTTTTATATCTTTTTTAGTGGTTCCCTAAGGAATCATTCATGATTTCATCAATAAACATGACATGATAAACCTATGGAAAGTAAGTAGATATATAATAACTTTAAGCTTCATTTTAGGGAAATACCATGCAACAAAAATGATTACACGTATGGTATTTTCACTATGTAGAAAATGATAATGTGGTTTAGATAACAATTTAAACAATCAATCGACATATTGGGTATCTATGTTAACACCAATTGATCAATGTAATGGAACATAGAGAATTCCCATAGGAAAGGAATTAGAAGAAAATAATGCATATAAAAGTGGATGATTAGGTAGGAAAAAGTAGTGACGGATTATCCTGTATATATAAGAGAGAGTTTCATAATCTATCTAGATAAAGAAAGTAGAGGGTATCATTTGAATAATACACATGGTAAAGCATACAATATAGATGAAGAAAACTATTAGAAGCGTTATGATTTTTTTTGAAAATAAGAATTTACCTTTTCCATTGAATTAATTTAAAAAGGACGATTTTATTAGACTATGAGAATAATAATTTCCATTTTTTTGAAAACATGGATTTTTAGAGAGGATGTATCTTAAAAAAATGTTGAAGAAAGATACAATCACACAAAAATATACAGAATACATTACTTTTGGATGAAAAAAATCAATGTGGAAAATGTTAAAAAGATTTTATATCAATTTTTATAAAGAAATTCAATGGAGTTAAAAATAATTTTAAAATAATTTTGAAAGGAGACACTTTAAGAAATTTTAAAACCTTAAATTAGAATAATTTTTTTAAAAATAATTATGTGGAAAATGTTTAAATCCCATTAAAACCATATAGTAAAACTCACATCATAAAATTGTTGGTAAAACCATTCATTTATAAGAGGTTAATATAAGTATGAAATTCACTTTAAACATTATAGAAAATAAGTTCACTAGGTAAAACATGGACACGAAAGAAAAACAATCATGTCATTAGGTTAGAGATAATTCCTTTCATTGATGCATTTTGAATGATAATGTGTTGCCCAAAAAAAAATTTTAATTAAAGGGATTAATTTAAGATAATATAAAGGCAAAAAATATATTTAAAAGTAAATTTTAGGATAAAGGAGACCTATAAAATAAATTTCATGAAGAAATTCCATGAACCATGGAAAAGGAACTTGAGTCGTGACATGAGTGACTTTTTTTTAAAAAAAACTGATAAATAAGATGCTTGAAAATGATACTAAAATACATTGAATAAAATATATTTTATGATAAAATTAAAATTGCGAAGTATATACACTGTACAAAATTAAATTACTATATAAAATAGAACACGTCTTAATGAAGGGAGTTTGAGACAAAAATCCCTTACGACTTAAGAAAATTGTAATAAACCCCTTGAAATATATAGATATTTAAGTTTAAGTTAAAAAACATGAATTATGATATTAAATTCTATTAAATATCAAATCATTAGTATATAAACTATTTAAAATAAATTAGGTGCATAAAATAACACGCATCTCATATAAGGATGTTTTGAGACGAAACCCTTACAAATTTATTAATTTTAGAATCAAAAGTAATTGGAAGATTGAAATTCATATGGTTATATAAATTAATTGCATTAAATATTGGAGTATTACAAAATAAATTCTTGGGAATTATATATACCATAGAAATAAGAAATTGGCGTGTAACTTTATAACATGTCTCAATGAAGAGGAATCAATATGAAACCCATTCCATTAGTTATGAAATAAATTTTCACTTATAATAAATATCATGTATAAATAAATTAATGTCATTAAAAACCTTAATACTTAACTTGTTCCTCTATAATTAACTTACCAAGTTCTACTTATCATGATAATTTTCTCATTTATTAAATTTTTTCCACTAATGTCGGTTACTAGAGGTAGTTAAACTGATTTTTTTGTGAATCTATTGGAATGTTGACCAAGGTTATGTTTATTTTTAAAATATATTCAAAATATCTACAATATGAATTTTTTTTAAAATATAATTTTTAAAAATCAAAAAAACTTTTTTAAAGTTATCCATTATTGGAAGTAATGGGAATAATAAGTATGGCTATGTGGATGTGGTAATTTGTACTCACACACTTTCAATAATTTTATTTTCAATAAAAAAGGAGGTAGGTTGAAATTAAAATGATTTATAATTTCAGAATCATAATTATGCTATAAATATTATATTGATTGATTAGAAACCATTTAACTCTCTATGCAAGGTGATGATGAAAAACAAGACATGTCGTGCATAGATGTGGTTATACACCCTTACACATAATGATAATTTTATTTTTTGAATTGTTTTGTAGGAATATATAAAAGGGATTATAAATTAGAATAATAACATACCATAACATAATTAATACAAATTTTATAATACTTTTATGTACATAATAAATCATATGTTCTAAAATAAATGATTAATAGGAAATAAAGGTTTAGAAATATGTTATATATTCATTAAGACTTTAAAATTTCTCTTGAAAGTCTTATTGAAATAAAGGAGTTGGGATATATTACGGTTACCATAGTATTGATTTCATGTAAGTGAATTATAGTATAGGTAATTGTTTAGAATTTTAATATGAATCAAAGGGGAGGTCAAATATGTAATGGGTGGAAGTGACCTCCTTTTAATAGTAAATAAATGGGATCTTTCCATGGAAAAGAATGTTAAGTAAGGGGTAAGATTCGATGTTTATGAATGTTAGGTGATTCATGTGTGTTATAGCGGGTGATTCATGTAAGTAAAACTTTTAAACCTAAAAATGGTTTATATAAGGTATAAAGTATAGGAAAACTTTTTAAAATTTTAGCTACTTCAGATTAGCCATTTAAAAACTTATTACTCTTAATTAAATATTAATAATGTTAATTACTTTATTACCAAATATATAAGTAGACCCTTATTACCAAATTTATACACTACTTTTTTAATTTGGTCTCAATTTAACCTAATTAATTTCATAAATATGAGAAAAATATGATTTTAAATTAAACACACTTTAAATAAAATAGTTTTTCAAACATTAATATTATGTATAAGATAAAGTTTTTACAGTCACTGATTTTCATGACAATAATTGAGTTATTTTAAAAACACCATGGTTGTGTGACCTTAAAATTAATATTTAATTGAATCGTAAAAAAATATTAATTAATTAATATAAAATACATAAAACAAATTTCCTTATTAAAGTAACCTTTTACTTCAGTTTTACAAATGTCTGGCATGTTTTTTCTAAATTACATTAATATTCTTAAATGAATAATGTTTTTTTTTAATTTCATATTTGGTCAATTAATTAGTTTAATAAGCTTATAGGTCATTCTTATATATCATTAAAGTCATAAAAATTATATTTTCTTTAAAAACACATTTTAGATTAAAAATAGATATTTTCAAAAAATGATAAAAAAAATATTAATTAATTTTTTATATTATAAATTAAATAATGAAGATAATTTTATATAATTCTATTTTTAGTGATTATATATAATTTTTTAATTGAAAATACATAATATATAGATAAAACTCATTTACTGAAAAAATTTATTTTTAATCATTAAGTATTTTAACATTACTTTATACAAACATTCCAATTGAAAGAATTTCAATATATTAGATCCTATATTGATATATAATAATATTTTTAAGGTGATAAACTTAATTTATTATAGTATCATAATTTTAATTTTAGTACGTGTGAATAAATTTATCAAATTTAGAAGGAATAGACACACACACACACAGATAGACAGACAGACATACACACACATATATATATACTAAAATATTGAGTAGTTACACACCCTAATCCTCAACTATAACCCTTCAAACCTCATGTGTAATGAATCCTAAAAAATAAAACTCTCTATCCTTATCACATATCACTAGCCACATATCTTTTCTCACTAAACCAATATACTTAGTGGGGGCTCAACCATTCTATGATTAACCCATCACTATGGAAACCCCATCACAAGTATTATAGGCCCTAATACCATAACACCCCCCCAAGACAAGGTCATAAAATAGGTATATCCTTTGAAAATAACACTGGTACACAACCATTGGTATATTAAGGTCCATAATCATACATGACCAATGTCAATGTAAACCAGTAACTCAATCATTTCCTCTCCATCCTTTTATTGGTGACATTGTAAAATGGATCTAAATTTTCCCACCCTATAATACAACCCCTAAGATAAACCAGTGTCTAAACAGTTTACTCACCAGGACACCCTTAGTGAAAATACCAACAAAATTATCTAGGGTTTTCAAGTCCACATTTGATAATACCTATATTAAACTAAGGTCCATATCTCTTGAATGACTCATAACCCTATGAATACTCTAATAATTATTAACCTCACTCCAAGAAAAAAACTCTAGGTGAACATCATAAAGCAACTCATATATCCTCCCTAGGCCAGAAAAGGTATCAATGAAGGCTTGAGAGAATATTGGGTTCCTAGTCTATTATATCCAATACTCTCACTCAAGAAACATAACCATCGATGACTATATGATTAAGTATAATACATATAGTAAATTTTAGGAATCAAACAAAACTCAATGACATCTCTTCATATAAGGAAACCAACACATGGTTTTTTCTCAATATGTTCACCCCCACTTAACACCATTTAAAAATCACAAAACACATGTATATACAAATAATTTAGTAAAATTGGGAACTGCCTACATTAAAGAGTAATTATCCCTTTTCAAGTTTTTATTACCCCCATTATCGCTTAAGTTCACTTAATCATCTTTAATTACAATAACCATCCTAGAGTTCTCAACTCACCTAAAAACTCAATTAAATTATTTATAAAACAATTATAATTATGTTTATTAATTATTCCTTAATTAATTCAATAGGTATAAAAGATAAATTCTGAATGGGTTAGGTAAGATAACCTAAAACTTAAGATATAGACTACATGTGATTCTTGGAAAATATTTGATCTCACTAGTGAAAAAAAACTTAATTTTCTATTCCAATTAATTGGTAAATTTATACAAATTTCTTCAAAATTCATAGTTAAATTTATATAGTAGATTTTAATAAGAAAAAAGTGTATAACACTACTACAAATATGTCTTTTATCAGTGCTAGGAAAGGACATTAACATCCCTAAAAAAGCATTGTTAATCGAGGCGAAGATAAGGGGGGGGGTCTCTTTTATCAGTGCTCAGAAAAGCACTGATAAAGGGGTCTTTTATCAGTGCAAAAAAAAGGTCTGAAAAGGGACCCCTTTTATCAGCGCTAAAAAGAAGCACTGATAAAAGGGTCCCTTTATCAGTGCTTTTTTTAGAACTCATAAAAGACCCCTTTATCAGCGCTTTTCTAAACAAAGATAAAAGTTAGAAAAAAATAAAAAAAAATAAAAAAGAATATATAATTCGGGGGGGGGGGGGGAGCTTTTAACAGCGCTTGACCCCCTTTATCAGCACTAGGTGGACCACTCCAGGGCGCTTCCCTTACCCGTGCGTCCTTCACATGCCCCCCACGCACACCTCCTTGCTTCCACTAGAACTCGAACCCGCGACCGCCCCCTTGCGCGCCTGCACCTTTACCACTATGCCATTTTGTTTTTTTCTATTTAATGATATATCTATTTTTTTATATATATAAAGTTATATTTATTCATATATTAATATAGATTCATGTTAATATAAATATATTTAGTTATATTAACACATATATATTTATTCATATATTAATATTAATATATATATATATTAATATATATATATAGTTATATTTATTTGTATAATAATATAGATTCATATTAATATAAATATATTTAGTTATATTAATACATATATATTTATTCATATATTAGTATATATATATATTTATTCATATATTAATTTATATATATATATATATATATATATATATTTTTAGTAATAATTTTTATCCATATATTTATTTGTATAATAATATACATTTATAAGATTAGTTTTAAATACATTTATAAAATATTTTTTTCATGTGTGTTTATAAATAAATAAATAAATACATACATACATATGTAAAACACACACATAGACACACACACACACACACATATATATATTTACGAATAAATACATATATTTTTGTATTTGAAAGGCCATATAATGTTAAAATGATTATAACATATAATATATAAGCCCGTTTCAACTCCAGAAATATTACAATCGAAGAAAATGAAACAATATTCGATATGATATGTGGTACAGGCCTAACGGACATTGGGATTAGAAGTTATACCTATTTGAATGTTAACAAATCGGGGTATCCAGAATAAAAACTCAGTTTTTGAGGCCTTCTGGGCCTTTTTTGGCCTCGAAAAATGTGACAAAGGCTTTTCCTAGGTCACTAGTGCATTTAACTTGTCACAAGCTTCGATTTGATATGCTTTAGAGCTCAAACGGACACCTGGATCAAAAGTTTTGGCCGTTTGAAGTTTAAGTTACATTTTCAAATTATTTTATATCTTTAATTATTATTTTTTTATTTTTTGTGTCTTCAAATTGTTATGAAATGATTTTTAATTGATGATAATTAGAAAATTATTAATTAATTATATTTTTTAAAATATTTTAAATCAATATTCACTAAATTTATTATATATTAAAATCTAATAGTCTATTTATACTTATATAAAAACATATTTAAAAAATATATATTATATTTATATCAATATAAATATACTTATATAACAATATATTATTTTTCATGAACAATTTTTTTTTGAAACATAAAATTTATCAGCGTTAGGAATAGCGCTGATAAAGCCCCTATTTATACTAAAAAAGCGCAGATAAAGGGGTCCCCTTTAAAAGCGCTAAAAAAAGAACTGATAAAGGGGGGGCCTTTATCTCCACCATAAAAAGCGCTGATAAATGGTCACCTTTAACAATGCTTTTTTATCACTGTTAAAGACCCCCCTTTATCAATGATTTTTTTTAGCACTAATAAAGGCCCACTTTATCAGCGTTTTTTTAGCGCTGATAAAAGGGTAGCGCTTCCCTTGCCCATTTTTATAGTAGTGTAAACTCTTAAGTTCATTATTCATCAATATCCTCTAGGATCTTCCTATAAATTTCATATGATATCAAAATTATTCCACCATTTTCTAGTGAAATAATTATCAAATCCATATATCCATTAACGTAAAATTAAATAAATTGGGAGAAGAGGAAGAAAGAGAGAAGATAATGTATAAAATACAACTTATCTAATAAATAAAACTTCTCTAGGAACTATAGATAAATTGTGGAATAATGGGGGAAGGAATATGATAAAAGGATACATCTAATTATTCATATTGGTATATAAAGAGAACCATGAGTGAGGTTTTATAATTTTGGAAGGTTAAATCCCCATAATAAACCTCTTAATAAATGCTAAGATTACCAAGAACTTGGTACACCATCCCTAAGTTCCAAGTGTTATATCTAGGTATATCCTTATTCAGAAAAACCGATTAGTTACTCAGTACACAAAAATTGTGTACTTGGTGGTTATTAACTTAAATTTTACAAAACAACCTTTCATTAGGCAGAAAATACACAATAACTGGGTACATGATGGTGTCAACTAAACTTGGTATAAACACCACATCATCTAAGATATTTATTGAAATACCAAATTTTCTTTGGGATCTCCATTTTTTTTAAAAAATCCTCTATTCCATACATAATAATGAGAAATTTAGTCTAGATCCTAGATTTAAAATCCACCCCATCTCTAGTCCCTCTGGAGTCTGGTTACCCTTTAATCCCATTGACCACTAATAATGTGGGTTTCTACAACTATTATTATAAACTCTAATATTTTATGTGTTTTATTTGATATAAGATATCCTTATTCATTTATTTTTTGATGAAATAGTATGTCTTATAGTATTTAGGGTAGAATTATCTATGTGGATTATGAGTATTGATAATATTTTGGAAAAACTATCAAAGAAGAGTAATAAATGTTTATTAAATGAATTAATATTGGGAACCTATGATAATAGATAAGATTTCAACACTCTTGATATCAATATCATTGATTTAATTTTTGGTATAGAATGTTTAACCATGTTCTAAGAATATATCACCTACTATCAATGGTGATATTTATTGTCCTTTATATATGATATTAAATGTTATCTTATTGGGGAGTGATAATTTCAGGATGGTCAATATAGGAAGGATTAGAGCCTGATAAGATCGTTCACCCTGAAAATAGAAATTTTAATTCCAGAGTATGTTGAATATGAGAAACTGATTTCATTACCTCCATTAGTATAAACCTTGCTTAAAATTTTACAAATATTTTTTAGGGATTATCTTATAAATTAGATACATAGTTTTTGATTTTACAGTTTCCTGGAATAAAATTGATCACAATCACACCACATCAATTAAATCAAATAGATTTGAGGTAATTAAAAAACTATATAATGATCTTGAGGGTAAATGATTTGTAAGGACTATTAATTATCACTCGGATTCCATTTTTATTTTCATAAAAATGGGAAATGTGAGTTTACAACCATGTATAGACTACACAAAATTAAATATTGTGACCATAAACAATCATTATCTATTGATTCAGACCAAGGATTTAATTTATTAACTAAAATGGTTTACATGGTTTTGAATGTCTGACTCATTCTATAGATACCATAAACTATAGGTGAGAATATATGATATTCCAAAGATTCCTTCTAAAGATGGTATGGTTACATTGATTATATGGTTATACCATTTCAACTAACTAATACACATCCAATTTTTATGGCCTTAATAAATAAAACCTATAATCCATTTATATAATCTTTTTTTGGTGGTATTTGTAAATGATATTCTCATATACTTATGATCTCAAGAAGATAATGAATGTTTTAAGTAGATCTTATTGGAAACAATATGAGAGAACTATATCTATGTCAATATTTTAAAATGATCCTTTAGGATTTATATAATCATATCCCTTGGAAATATAGGATCCAAGGTAAGAATCTATATAGATACTAAAATATAGAGGTTGTAATGTATTGGGTGGTACCTAAGAGAATATTTCATTTACAATGTTTCTTGGTACAAACTGGATACTATCTTTATGTTACTCTAGTGATTTCCTATATAAATTCTCCTATTTCTACAATGAAAAATAATGGGTAAAATTTTATATGGACTGAGAAATGTGAGGTAGGTTTCAAAAATTGAAGATGTAGATTACTACCAATCATATCTTGATTCTTCAAGAACTAGGAAAATATTTTATATTTTTTTGTGATGCTTTTATTGTGGGTCTTGGTTGGGTGATTATATAAGAGAATTTTGTACTAGCCAATGGTTCTCTGTAACTTCAATTTCATGAAAATAATTACTCTACCCATCATTTAAAATTTCTAGCTATGTTTCATTCTTAGAAATTCTAGGGGAATTTCCTTTTTAGAGATTTTTTATGGTATATAATGACCATACACACCATAAGTGCATATATCCTGAGTGTATTTCAAATTTGATAAATTATTTTTGGATAAATTTCTATATTTGTTTGATTTTTAACTCCTTTATAAATATGGAAAGGTAATTTTAGTTATGGATTCCGTTAATAAAAAATCTCAAAGATAAAAGGTGTGAGAGGAAAAAGAGGAATAAATATTTGTTTCGTTGATGGATGATATTTACATAGATATTATTGAGCATTTCAATGATATATGTTTATACCATATTAATAATAAATTATTAATTTTGGATTAAGTGAAATATTATTAGATATCTGATAAAGGATACACAATATTTCAAGAATGACTTTATGATAAGAAGATTCTCAAGGTATGGTCTCAAGACTCTAATTCTTTTATGTTTTGATATTAAATAATCATGATTCTAAAAAGTATGATGGAAATTTTTTTAAGAGAGAATCACTCATAAAAATGGGTATTTCACACTGGGGTATAAAATATTTTTCAGGATATTCATAATCCATTTTGGTTGAAGGTTTTAAAATTGGGGATAATGGATTTTATTTCAGGATGTATCACCTACCTATAATTTAAAGTTGAAAACTGATGACCTATATGAGAATTAAAACCACTTCATATACTATTGTGGAAGTGGGATACAATCTATGTAATTTTGGATTATCTAACCAAGAAAACTAACTTCATGACTATCAAGTAATTTTCTTCTATGATTGATTTGAGAAAATTTTATACTCAAGAAAAAATGAAACTTCATGTATTAGCAATAATTATTATCACTTATTATTATTTGATTTCCAATTTTAAGTTTAGTAAAGTTTTTAATGAGTTTTTAGAAATTTGAGTAAAATTTGTTATAGCTTATCATCCTCCTATCGATGGCTAATCACAGTGAAAAATTCACATGTTAGAGGATATGTGTTATGCCTATCTCATAGAATTTAGTGGATCTTGGGAAGTTCATTTACCAATTAAATATTTGTCTTAAAATAAGACAAATTATTCATCCATGTAGATGGATACATTTAAAGTTCTATATGATAGGCCTTATCCTTCTCCACCATCATAGATAGAAATAATTAACTCTTCTAATATTAGAATAAACATAATAAAAGAAATGATTAATTTTTTGAAATTTATACATAAAGGATTGATTATTGATCAAATTTTTCATAAGTCAGATGATGATCATTAGGGGTAACCTTTTTAATTTTAGGATACTTTTTTGATTTTCTTCAGGATCAAGTCACCAAATAATGGGAAAAAAAGAAAATTTATTCCTCAATTTGTTATCACATTTGAAATTCTAGAATTTATAAGAGAAACAACATATCAATCATATCTACCCCCTCACATTAGTACTACATATTATATTTCCTATGGGTTTGAATTATGGTGATACATAATTAATCCTACCAATTTTACTCATTTTGATGATATACAACTAGAAGTAGAGGATACTTATATAGACCAACCAAATTGCACGATTTTCTAGGGTGAAAAGTCCTTAGAATGAAATGTAATTGGTTGATTTTATGTATGATGGTTTAATGGTCAAATTTCATATGAGACTTTGGAGTAATATGTAGAGTTTAAACAACATTTTTCTAAATTCTTTGATAAGGATGCTCATGAAATTCTTCTTGTGGATTAGAGGAATGATTCTTGAGAGTTTGTAACAAACCTCATCACTTTGGTTAGTTTATTGTTAAATTATATTTTATATAAGTTTAATTAGGGTTAAATTATTAATATAATAGAATTATGGAAGAAATAAATAAAATTTTTGTGTATGGGAAAGGAATCGAGTACCTAATGTCCAGGAAAAAGATACTCGATGCCCAAAAGATGTATGGTTATTACCCACTAACTTTCTAGGATAGTTCAGGTTATTTTTCTAAAACCTATGAAAATATGTCCATTTTACTCAAAATATTAGATCCCATAAATTTATTACTTGGTATTTTCTCTAGTAATTAATATTAAGCTCCCTTAAATTCCTATCCCTCCTCTATCTTCTATAAGGAAATTCCATCCTCTAATTTTATTTGAACCTCCACCTCACTATTAATGGAGTTATTTTTTGGTGGGTCTTTGATAAAGAAACCCTACCATATTTTATAACTATTTTACCTTCTAATGCCTCAATAAAATCAGTAATTTTATTCTTTTATATTTAAAAAAAATCAATGTGGTGAAATAATTATTCCTCTACACTTAAGGATAAAATCCAATATATAATTTTAAAGGTGTCCTATACTATTTTTCATGTCATTATAGTATATTTATTGGAAGAAAATAATGGTTGTGTGAGATATAAATATAAATGTTTTTATGTAAAATATTTACCTATATTGGGGCTCCCTCTTTTTTAAGGGATTTATATCTTAAAAGGGTTAAGAAAAAGTCCCAGGGATGGAACTATGTTTTTTATAGGACCGCTAAGGTTCGCTCAAGTTTCTTTTCCTTGGTATTTCTAAGTACACCCAAGTTCACTCTCCCAGGTCTCCTGGATTACACCCATAACTTTTGTTTGTAGCTCATTGTAATCATTCTTTTTTTTAGTAGGTCCCAAATTTTTTCTATAAATATGACCCATGGGATCCTCATTTTCAACTTTTAAAAGAGTAAGTGATACCACAGAGCTCTATTGACTATAGTCTCGGGAAATACTCTCAAAATCCCTTAGGTAGCTTAATTAAGCTTATATTAAAGGGAAATTATCCAACAATTGATAATAATTGTGTTTCTTAAAGGTTTAATACATTAAAAAACCTTCATGAGAAACCACTTCCTCACTAGTTATTCAACACTGATGTAAAGGAACCATAATATCTTACACCATAAAGTTCCATTCACCTAAAGGAATCCATGGAGACCCCCGACCACTTAGGAAAAACTTCTCCCAAGTTATATCATTAGGTAAATCACTTATCTATATCTTCACTAGGGTGAAAAAGTTTCTCTAGCATAAATAAGGTGACCACTTCTCCCTATATTCACCAGGGTTACCACTACACTCAATATTCACTAGGATGGATACTTTTACCAAGCTTCACAAGGGTAGCCTATTTTTCCCAAGTATCACTAGGGTGACCACTTCACCCTAGATTCACAAGGGAGACAAATGTTTCCATAGTATCCCTAATGTGACAAATTCACTCTAAATTTACCAAAGAGAGCCTATTTGACCCAAATTTTTCTAGGGAGGAACATCTCACTCAGCCCAATACTAGCGTGAAGCCACAACTTAGTCCTTAAGTTAGTAAAACCTTCCACCCTACTACACCAGAGTACCATGAACACCTCAATTTTAATAATTTAATATCCCTTCACCCTGGTCTCTAACCAAAGCACTCAGTTATCAAGGCATCTTTTGAAACCACCTGATTCACATTATAAGGTCATATACACCATTATAAACCCATTTAATCATGTATTCCCTCTATAAGAGGTGTCTTTTGAGAAATCCACCATAACATGTAGGCCCCTAGGTTTTCATGATTGTGTACCTCCTTTACAACAATATTTCTTATTAGGAGGATACCAATGAGACTTTCCTTGGATCATGTGAGTAAACTTGGTTGACCTGGTCCTACACTAGACAATCCTATGAACTTGGTAGATGTCATGGTACACTGAATGAGCCATGAGATCTTGATATTACATCTTATGTGTAAGCTCTGTCCATATTCTATTGATTAATTAATCACCTTGAGTAATCAATTAGTTTAGGAAATTATACTAGGACATTACATATTCATACGTAATCCCCCTTCATTCCCTCCTAGTTCCCAAAAAGCACTTTTGGGCATCTTCAAGGTTTAAACCAAAAAATCGACATTATGGGGTCATACTACCCATGTTTCCAGTTGTAATTCACTTTCAAAACCTCAATGATAGGAATTAGACACCCATTTTGGGACTCCTCCTCAAGTAGAAGACCCAAATTACTCTTTTATAGGGCCATATTCTCTACAAAACACACTAGGGTAGGCCCAATACATAATCCCCACTCAATCCTTTGTTTTCACACCTTTCATGATGTTAGAATCCTAGTCACAAGATGTAAAACTAAACAAAAATTTTCTTACCACATGATTTTAATTATAATGGTGTGTTCCTATTATATGATATTAAATTATGTACCTCAAACTATGTGGTATTTGGTTCCTATTTACTAGTATGTAAAGGCTACCTTCTTGATTCCCAAACCTAACATCATGTCCATATATTTCCTTTATCACTAGGTCATATTCCTTTGGATGTTATAAATCCTTTCACTGAGGTTATATTCCACATGAACCTCTTTCCTTACTCCAAATTTTTGATGGGGCCTTATCATGCTTAGTGGTCCATATAACCATTACCCAAACCAACCAATCATCACATGTGGATATACTCCCAATGAAACAAACGTATCCTAATTAGTTTATATTCACTTTTAGTTCAATTAGATAGGTTATATCATGAGTAAGTTCCACCCCATCCATTTTCGGTAAAATTCACTTATTCTTCGAATCTGTATGACTTTAAACTACTTAGAAAAGGTCCTGGATCCATGAACCTAATAAAAAATAGAAAAAATCTTGGTTTCTTAACTTTAAAACACACTAAATTTATCATTTTCACATGAACTTAAATGGTATGATGTTTCCAGTTTAGTGGAACCAAACTGTGGGGGTTTTGATTCCCTTTATTGTGATACATATGAATATATTTTCTAGGGCATAATATCAACACTATAAACACCTAAAATTTTCCTGGATGATAATAAATTCCAAATTTCCAAGCTATGTAGTTTTAATCCAAATCATCATTAATCTAGTAAAATAAAGATGAATTTTATTTAACATGAATAAAGTAGTACCATTAAAAGTGATCCTATGTTACATATAGATAATCTCATTGATGGATAGAATTTAACAAATAAAAATGCTTGAATTGAGGCAATGTATCAATCAGATCATTAAAACAAGGGTTAACAGTCTCACATTGGGATTTGAGACAGATTCATGAATATTTAGGAAATCTATAATAGATTATTGGAGTAGGAAATACTTCCCCCTAAAAAGGGTTGGGATAAACTTGACCTTTCATCATCTATACCATTGTATATTACAAGGTTTCACTGGTAAAGTCATAGTGACAACATTAATTTATAAAGAAAGTTTTCATTGACTCAAAATTTCAGGGTGTATGCACATTAGATTTCCTATAAAAAATGGTGAACATGATATGAATCCTTTAACTAGGAAATTGATCGATTGAACATGATCTTACTTGTGATACTGAGTTGAAAAGTTTTACTTTTTTGTGTTTGTTGATCCTTAGGAATTATATAACAAGATCCCCCCATTAATAGAAACGTACGACATTATATTAATATCAGATATACAACTTAGTTTCCACTAAGGATTTGGAACTACCTAATATGAGGATTTTTTAATTAATAAAACACCTTCAACAATAGGTGTTCAATACCCTAGTGAGGTATTACTACCTCTATTATACCATCCTCACCCTAAAAAATCTTGATAGGTCCTTTTGATCATCAAGCCTCATGAGTTACCTCACTAGTATAATAGGACTGTTGTGGAACTGGTGTAACTTGTCGTCACATTCAAATATTTCAGAAGCATATCCTCAAAGTGTAAAAACACTTATCTTCCCTACCTTTGGGGGATATTGAATGAGGATGAGATAACCATTACCACCACTCAGGATCCACTTATAATGGATCCTTTTGATTATCATATAAAAAACATTATTAAATCCCAACCCTCATCGCTACTCATTTTACTATCTTTATAGAAGAAGTCTATCAGTATATTCTTATGATAATTAAAGAACATGACTATATCCATACTACCACTCATCGATCCTTCCAGTGCACTTTGGAAGCATCAGAAAGATAATGTCAGCATATCCTAATATAATACATGGGTTAATATCATATTCTTACCTCTTGACATGAATATTTTTGATGCATTCTAATGGAAACTAGAGGACTAGAGTTAAGTGGTATCCCAACTCCCATTGAAGAGTGATCCGAAATTACAATTACTTGGGATTAAACCCGTTAGAATATTTTGGTGGTGATCAAAGTTCAATCTTATATCCCTAATCATTGTTTAAAGAACTATTAACATATCCTGATAGTAGTACCACAAGTCCACCATCAGTATATCCTATCATTTAACAAGGGGAAGGCTTATATACTATCCCCCATCATTAGAGGATCTCATCAGCGTAGACCAGGAATTACTCAATAGTGAGTCAATATCCCCCTTACATTCAAGATAATCATTTTTATATCCTAATGAATAATAAATAACATTATTGGGATCATATTTTAATTGAAGTTCACTGATATATAATGATAACTACTTTACTGGTGCCTCATATTCTCACCAACCTCACATGGAATTTATTGATATTCTGATATATTGTCACAATTAGTTTTATATTCCTTCTCCATTTTATTATGAGAAAAGACTTCAATATACCGAAATTGTAACCAAAAGGTAGGAAAGATTTCCACCTGCTTTGAGTGAACTCATCAACATGTTCCTCGGGTGAGTAAATGGTAGGTTTATATCTCTTCTCAATCTCAAGAGTTTCGTCAATATATTTCAATGATGACATAGGTGTCTCTTAAAAAGGATCCCATCTATTAATATAATCTTCCATTTTGTATCACCCTAATTTCCCAAAATATAACATCTATATGGAAATTTCATTAGGGGATTTATATAACCTATGATAATGATCATATCCCTTCCTTGATTAATAATGGTGTTCTTCAGTCCTTATAACATATATTGTCAGTGGCCCAAGATTT
This sequence comes from Viscum album, assembly GCA_963277665.1. Lineage (NCBI taxonomy): Eukaryota > Viridiplantae > Streptophyta > Magnoliopsida > Santalales > Viscaceae > Viscum > Viscum album. The sequence continues at coordinate 902,912,838 of OY728138.1, forward strand.
TTTTGACTCATGATTATAAATATGAAGTAGACGTAGTTGTGGAGGTCCTCTCAATGGTATAATGATCAGAAACTTGGGTGGTCATCCCTATATTTTTTTACATGAAGTTACACCCCATAGAAATATTAATATCAATCATGGGAAACTTTCACATAGTGTAAAATAGGAAAACACTTCTTTATAGTTTAACATCCATAAAAAATAAGGTCCACCCCTTTCCAATACATTAATAACTAGTCAACATGAAGTCCCTCACCATAGAATTCCCATTGGTTACATTTAAGGTTCTACCAAGGGAATATATTGTAGAAATCCGACTTTTATCTAGTCACGAAACCATAATAGAAGACATCCTTATAACAAAAAATATAAATATGACCATGGAGGTCCCCCATGTAATTCATTATAAAGGTCCCCCTCAAAATGATATATCATTTTGAAAATAATTTTCTCCCCTTATAAAAGATACATTGAGAATGACCTCATATCGAGAGGTACTTGAGAGATTGAGGCTAGCCACACTAACAAGCTCTTATCTTACTGGTTATATATATTCTCCACTGAAGTGTTTTCCAAGGAAACACTTATTAGATAGGAGAACTTTGGGTTTCCTACCCTTAGATGTAATAGAGTAAATTATGACCAATCCTACTCCCCTAAATAAGGCAACCATGAAACTATAACTCTGTTCAATGTGAAGGAACCCCACCCATAATATGAGGATAACTCCGTGTTTATAAAAATAAAAACTAGATGAATAAAATAGTTTGGATATGTTTTGGCCCAAATAAACCTATGAGTTTTTCATTCCTAAAACATTGGATAAGGAATTCATACATTACATAATCCTAAATCAATAGACAACCCTCTGTTATCTTCAGAAAAAAATTGTTTTATGGGGAGTATTCCGAGCCTGACAAGGTGATAAATAATACTTGTGGTCTAATTAACTGAACTTCCCTTTCAAATGCATGGAATCCAAATTTTGAAAAACAATACAAAGATCTCCAGCATGAATGCCTTAGCAACATGAAGTCTCTACACCAATTTATTTATAATTATCTATCAAACATACACATTAGAGGCTTGGGTGAACATTGAGTAATATTTTTTATTTTTCTCCAAAACCTCCATAATGTTCCTTTAAGAAAGGAATCATGTGATTTCATTGCCTCATTCCATATATTTGTCTCAGGTAATGTATATTTCAACTGGTTTATCAAGAATAACCCTATTTATTATAATGATTAAAAATGATGTGATCAATGAGACCAATCTAACAATGGGATTTTATACACCAAGCTTCCATGGATTTCAAGAGAGACTCCCATATGGAGAAAGTAAATCAATAAGTTATAGATTAATAAATGATGGAAAGTAGCTTATTAATGGAATGTGGGGTGCATCTAACCCATTCTTTGACTAAATTATAAAAAATAAAAAAGGTAGATTTAATATCTATTCTAGTAGTGACACCATAGAATCCCTAAACCTTAAGGATTATAAATTCTCACCACCACCAACACCACCACCATTGGGAACATAAAATCCAAAATAGATCTAGGATATAATTATGGTAGAACTAATGGAATCTAAACCCATAGGTATGGATTCATTTTTATCACAACCACACCATCCTCAATAAAAAATAGTCTTCTCTAGACTAGGGGAATCATTGCAAGAGAGTTCTTAAAAATTTCTTCTGTTATATAAACTATAGATATCTTTTTGGGATTTTATCTATGAAGGTATCTAGGTATTTAATCAGGGTCACTATTTTATAAATCACTTCCATGGGATTATTGAAAGGGAATCAAAAAACCTCATAGGGGTCATATTCTAGAATCATCCTTAATAAATGTTAACACTAAGGAGGATTGAAAATTTTCCCATGAAAGCACTGAAATGGTAACTATTCCAATTATCCTCTAGATGAAGAAATTCTTCCTACATCCAACTATGCATCTGTTAATTTCATTGTAATCATCCCTATAGATGACTCAAATCATTATTCTAATGTATAAGAGTTTAATGGGTAATACTCTATTTGAAATATGGTCCACATTGAAACACATTAAGAATGTGTGTGTACCAAACATCATAGGAAATATCATAAACATGGAGGTCCTCCAAACACTAAGGTACAACCTATTAAAATATTAGGAGTTCTCTACAATGGGGTGGGATCTAGATCCTTGTTAGGATAGATACCGTAGAATGACTTATACTAGATATAAAAAAAGACTCAATAAAAATGATCATGTTAGGCTCCACCAACTGCCACTACTTAGGTATTTTTCCAACAACCATTCCACTACAACTTTTAGAATACTATTAATATTTAGAATCCGAAATATAGGCCACATAAGTTTGATGAGAACTAGTAAAGTATAAATAAATTCATATCATGTGTGGGTAGATACCAATCCTCCTCCACCGAAATTCAAGAACACATCCTTCCAAATATTCAATGGTACCGGTCACCAAGAGCTCTATTTGATGCTCTTTTTGAATTGATGTTGCCCCATAATAGGAACAGTCAACAAAAAAGAATCCTAAAAAATTATATTCTTCATGTATACTCAATAATTCCCTTCATTTATATAGTATAAAAATATTCCACCTGGATTCATTACAAGTTGTGAAGACCTCTATAACAAATTTCATTACAAATTCAGTTAAATGCTGAGGAAGATGATAATCCCTAATTTTTCTAATTACAATAATCATGAGAATGAAAGGGTCTCAAATTTTATTTCTAGGTGGAAGGGTATAACAAAATTATTGAATATAAAACTACTAAATGAATAATTACTAGATATTTTCATAAAAAATATCTATGATTAATTGCAGATTCCATCAGTCCTGATAAATTATCCCTACAGATTCCAAAAAATTGTAGTAGTTAAAATTTTTTTAGAGGTTTTTATATAATTATAAAAGGACAAATATTATCCATTTTTAACAACTCAAGTAAATATTATAAGTAAAGAAATGATCAAAAAAATATTATACTCAAGCTATCTCCAACACTGACTCTAGTACCTAAACTCATTTGATATCACATAGTGCCCCCCCTGAATGAAAATAATAATACAAACATACAATTAATGGTGGAATAAATGATACGATTCATCCCCCATATAAGGATAAAAATAATAATGTATATTATTTCCAAAAAATATAAAGTCCTCGGGTACATCATCTCTTCTATAAAAAATAATTTACTTAAGTTTATTGAGTCCATGAAACCTAATGAAATCAGTCTCAATGATCACCCTAATAATTTCAACTACCTCTGAAAGATGGGGTATACCATTTAAGATTGATTTTTATTCATATAAATCCTCTAGAATATATTTTATTTTAGGAATATAAGATTGAGAAAATCCCTATAATATGTAATTTTTTTATCATCAAACTAAAAGTGGCAGGGGAATGATAGTAAGTGCCAAATAAGTGCTTAAAAAGGTTTTTGAACTGGATAACTATGAGATTAGTCAAAAAATTGAATTATATTATTTGGTAATAGATGATTAAACTATTTTTAACCCCAATTACATTTGTGAAAATTGTGTTAGATTATATGGAATCATGGTATTCCAAAATCTGGTCTTCTAAAAGCCGACATAACCAGTCTAAAAGAATACAACATAATAGGAGGAACCTATGATGATTCCCAAGATATTCTTAAACTTTTATTATTTTATACATCTATAATTATAAGGGTTTACATCATCCCATGAAATTAATTAATGAGCATCATCCCACCAAATATAATTCTCATTAGATGAGGTTTCATAGTATGGTCTTATGAACATTATTCAATTTAAAACCCCTTCTATAATTAAGAGGAATTTTATGAAACTATGTCTACCACCCATAATCAAAGACCAGGGGGAAGTGGATATAGAGGTAAAAGATGTTGAGGAATATGAGGTCTACATGGATACCTAAACTAAAAAAATTTCTTCATTAAATCCATATATGATACATACACTCATAGACAAGAACATAAGGGGGCTCAATAGGAGAAAAAATATACTACTAGATCATCCAGGGCCTATTTAGACCCAATCATATAGAAGTAATGAATTAAGAACAAGTTTCTGTCTATTAAATTTCTAAATATTATAGGTTCATCTCATCCTAATCCATATAAAATAAAAAATCCCTTATATTCGAGTTAGGGAAAGAAGGTGCCAGTATAAGAAGATTCATCTTCTTGGCAACAAACTAGGGAAAAACCTCATTATGGGAAGCCTGAGGCCCTAGTCTAAAAATATTGCATGTTGAAATAGATTTATATCATTTATGATATGATCTCAATACTATATAACCTTAATTTTTCAAAGGATCTTCGAGAAGCACCCAATGAATGATTTTTAAGCCCTTAAGACTTCAAAGTCTAGGTTTTTGTGGCTGAGGTATATTATATAGAGACCAACCCTACTGAATTATATATAGTCCTCAAATTTATATATCAGGTCTGGGAAGTCACCATCATGGCACATATTGGGCCTCTATACATGTCTAACAATATTGATGATGTTTATGTCCATCAGGATCTTATCGATAATGACTCAGGACACAACCTCATACCAATTCAGACCATATGAAATTTGGGCTACAGTGAGGAAAAAATATATACCACTACTCTAAAAATTCAGGTATATGAAAAGTGACAACAACAACATTTCAATAGCATCAAACATAGTGCCTAATTTGGAGGCCTCATATACCACTTTGAATTCAAGTTCATTAGCCAAGACACCATTTTTAATGCTCTTTTTGGAAGGTCATGCTTCCATATTCATGTTATAATACATTCATTATTTCATCCATGTCTTATGAACTCTATAAAAGGATAGTTCATAGTTCTATATAGTCATAAAATACCTTTCAAGTATGAAGAATCTTAATATAGAAATTATATTCTACCAAAGGGATGGAAAACAACTGGTAACAGACAATTCCATCTTGATAATTTACCCCAATGGTCTAAAAATGGACCATGTAAACCTATTTAATGAACTTAGTTAAGAATATTCACTTACCATTAAATGGATTAAGGTAATATCTCTAGATTTAATAAGTCACCAGGTCTTATAAATCCCACTCAATAGACCAAATCATCAAATTACCTTCATAATATATGAAGTTCATGTACATGTAATTACTAGGAAGACACCAATAAAAAAGATAATGAAAACTATACCTTCTATAAATATCAATCTTGATCTTCAGAAACATTACATAAGGGATAGTCAAACCAATATTTAGTACACACAACCAAGGATATTGGATCAACTCAACCTCAAACTCTAGATTAATAAAAAGAAAAAAGGTGTGGTAATGTTTTCGATCTGTTCATGATATCATTTAGACCGGTTGAACTTAATCATTCCATAGAAGTATGTGATCCTATAATATATAATGACACCCCAAATAAAAATACCATTATCAGTCGTTAAAACCTAGAATGAACCCCCAGATCATCATCAATATCAAACGTGACCGATAAATCCCTAGTAAAATCTAAGAATCCCCCAATATCATCGCCTAAATCTCATTATTTAAGCACCTATTATATCCCCAATGATAGTGGATATGAAGGAAAAAATATTCAGGATTCCATAAATAATGATTCCCATGACTTGAAACTCTCAAGATTCATAGATACCTCATGATCATTCAAAAGAGATGAAAATATCCCCATGCCTTCTTTTGGATTAAAAATACACATTCAAATCCCACTTCCAATAATATCAAGACAAAGGAAGAAGTGGAAGAAGATCTCAAAGATTCCCCTATAGTATTTTAGGAAGTCATGTATACCACTATTGACAAAATATGTTAGGTGAATTTGGGTATAAAAGAGTATCTTTATCCTATATCATCAGTGCCTCCATTCCACCTAAAGAGAAATAGACATATATCTATCTCAAAAAGGATCACCATAATTTATTCACATGGAATTACATTAAACTTCCTAGACAAAATCCTGATGTGGTTTCCCATCACTTGGGTCTTCCTAAGGATCACCATGGGTATAAAAAGGCATCCAAAAGAATGAATCATATATATAATACCGAGGTAGAAGTTGAATATTACAAGATCATAAAATCCAACATCATTTGGGAAGTTCAATACCTAGATTGGTTTGACAACATCATCCTTATGAAGAATAATAATGGAATGATTAGGGTTTGCATCATCTTTAGAGACCATAATGGGGACTTTCCAATGAGTTATTTCCTAGTACAGATAAAAAATAATCTAATATATATAACTACTAGTTTTCAATACCTCTTGTTAATGGATAGATATTCCAGATATAATCAAATTTGGATATCCCCAAATAATGATGATGATACGACTTTCATGTCACTCCAAGGGTTATATTTATATAAGGAAATAACCTCCGACTTAAAGAATTCTATAAATAAGTATCAATGTTCCATGAAACATATATTTAATAACTTCATGTGTAAAACCATGGAATTCTTTACAAATGATATGGTGGTAAAATCCAAAAAGTATGGGTACCAACTTTCTAATGACAAATGTGTCTTAAAAAAACTATAGAAATATAGTATGAAGATTAATATTTTAAAATTCTATTACATCATGACATAAGGTAAATTCCCAGGCTTCATAGTTCACCACTATGACATCAAACCCGACCTTAAAAATATCAAAGAAATCCTTTTCATATAACCTTCTTAAAAAGAGTTTCCTTGTTTTGATTTTCATAGTGTAGAAGCAGAGACACTACTCAACACATCATGGGTTCCACTTGGTTTCTCATATTAACCCTCTCAAATATACCCTTAACCATATAATTTTAACTAGATGTATAGGATGAAGAGTGATCATTCTATAGAAGTTTGATATATGATTTGTGTCTTATAAGATAGTTAAAGGATAGGATTTGTTAGAAATTATCATAGCCTATTTAGCCCTAGATATTATTCCAGAAAGTGTATAGCTTCCTGATGAAAGAAGTTTTCTATTAATTAAATAGGAAAATATAGGAATGTAATTTTGATGGTTCTTACAGGGACCAAATATGAATAAGAACATAATATAGAAAACTCAACAAAGGTGTATTAGTAATTTATATTGTCTCTCTAGTGAATACGATTATTCTATATTCCTTTATGTTGTCTGAAGGCTATTCTAACAATTAATTAGATTACCGAGCACTCATAAAATTCATGGAAATATCCTTGTAGATAACAATGGACCATTTGGGTATCAAGGATGATTACAAGTTAGTGGGCATGCAAATTAATGGTGAATATACTATTAAGATAAATGAATTGATTCCCATAATTAATTATATATGAAGGTTAATGGAATAATTCCCCATTGATCCAACGCTATCTCATGTTCTTATTTCATAGAATGATCATGTCGACTCATTTCCTAATGCATCCATAACCTTTAATGATCTAAACAAGGAGAAAAAAATGATCCGCATCATGTAATATATAATCATCTCTATATTCATTGATAATGACATGGAAGGAATTAATGAGGCCAACACTACCACAAAGAAAGGGGATCTAATATCCTTACCAATTAATATCTCCATTGGATGGATGTCCATAATAATGGACTACATCTAAAGATGATTTTTACATTATATTGATCCAATAGGGAGTATATATGATGATGGTAAGTGAACTTCATCCTCTATAATGGATAATTTTTTTAAAATTTCATTTACAAATGAGGATTTTGATAAAAAAAAATTTAGAAACATTTAATGAGAAGGGACCTTCATTATTATATTCAAAATATATGTAGGCACATATGGTGATTATTAGTTAGGATCCATGCTATCCTATCAAATAAAGATACTTGGAAACTTCTAGTTATCAGTGACACATGAATACAAGGAATTCACCAATTTTTTCCTTTATTATAAGATACATGAAAATTTCATCCATCAGACCCTAGAGCTATTGAAAACTGCCAGATACTCTTGGTCATGTTCAATCTAGGGAATATATGTCATGGGATTATATCCCCCACTAATGATCATGGAGTTCAAGTACATACATACTATTGTGGATTTATTTTCCAAATGGGTTAAGTATATTTCCCTAAAAAAAATGGATCAAATTCTATAATAAATTTAATGAATTCAAATATAACTACCATATTTGGTTTACATCACACAATGTTGACAGATGATGATACAAAATTATACTATTTTGAATTGAAAAATTTGTGTTATATCTAGTCCAACCACTCATCCTGATACTATTTAGTATAAAATGGAAGGATAAATTCTTTTAAAAAAGCTCTATTCATTATCATTTAGAAAATAGTGGAAATGAATAAGAAATACAAGCTAGATAAACACCCACATGATTTTTGGTCCTATATCAACACAACTCATACCACCACTCAGAAAAATGAAGATTAACTTGTATATGAGATAGGATTAATTCTACCCATTTAGGTTCAACTACCCTCACTCTGTGTCACTATTTTCAACTACTAATTAAAAGATGGAAAATCCAAGTAGTGATTGGACATACTATAAGGAATTGATGAGAAAAGGTTTCATATATTACATAGCCTAGAAATCTATCAGATCTAGATCATGTGAGAATTTAATCACAATGTTCTCCTCCACTCATTACTTCAAGTAGTATTGATCTCAGGTGAGAGGGTCCCTGTGGAATATATAGGGCCTACCCATATGGATCGTATTATTTGACCATGCTAGATAGTGAGCACATCACACTAGCCAAAAATGAAAGCCTTATCAAGAATTTATTTTCATAATTTCACATTAGGTTAAACTATACTAGGAGAAATAAATTACACATTACAACATATATTTCCTAATTTCACAATGTTAAACACCCCAACATCATCATAACATCATGGAATAAAATGGATAACATAGACTCCCAACTATATAACTCTAAACTATAGAGAAATTTATCTTTATTGTAAGAACTAAAAACTGCATGATATATCCCCAATGAATTACACTAAACATAAAGGTTTATATTTTCCCTATTATATATTCTCATGTGATTTAGGTGATCTACTAATCACCTCTTATTTCTCAAACCCATAATGAAACATGCGATCTTAGAGATTTCAACTGTTTTCTCATGTTAACATGGTCGAGATGCATTATATTCAAGAGTAGGGAGTTAGTTATATCCATATAAATATAAAATGTATAATGTTGAGTCTATAATACATGAATTTTAATTGCTTATAGTATCCTAATTTCTATGGCCACATTTCCACTACATGAGTACTCAATCCATGGAGTGATTTTTTTATACAATTTTAGTTTTTCATTATCCAACACTAAATATAATTCCCCTTCATATTCAAGAGTCTGATCTACATAGGGGTCAATCCTAAGAACCATGTGTTGCTTGATTCCCATAATTGTAGGATATACAGTGATGCCTGAATATCTAATCCTAGGACCAATCTGAGATTATTATCAATTTTTTTTGTTCCCTTGTAGTGAAATATTTCATTAATTCATATCAAGTTTTTTATTTCATTCTCATGCTAGGGAACCACCATATTTAGTCTCTATTCTCATATACATGATATATATATATATATATATATATACGAAAGGTCCTTATAAAGTCTATGGGTGTCTTGTTAACTAGTTCATAAGACATATAATGATGCTTAAATGTACTATCCTAGGCCCAACCATGAATCTCTATCACTTTCTATACTTTTTTATTTACATGCACTAAACAAAGAGCTGTTAAAGGGGGTCTTTAAGAGTATTAAAAAATATCTATTAAAGAGGGGCCTTTATCAGTGTTTTTTACAAGAGTTAATAAAGTCCCTCCCTTTATTAGTGATTTTAAAAAAGTGTTGATAAATGGAGTCTTTTATCAGTGCTTGTAAAAAAGCATTGATAAATCTATACATCGAAAAAAATTATATTTTATTAAAAATAATATTTTAATATATAAATATATTTATATTGATATAAATATAATATATATTTTTAAACTATGTTTTAGATAAGGTAAATATGCATTTACACTTAATATATAAGAAATTTAGTGAAATTTTCATATAAAATAAATTAATTATTTTTAATTTTTAATTTTCTTATTATTACTAAGTAATAGTCATTTAATATCAATTTGAAGATAACAAAAGTAAAAAAATTAATAAAATATCTAAAATAAGTTGAAAATGTAACTCGATCTTCAAATGAACAATTTTTTTGATTCGGGTGTATATTTGGCCTCTACCACATATCAATTCGAAGCCTAAAACGAGATCTATTCCCCTAGTATCATAGGTAAAACTCGGTAACATTTTTAAGAAATCAAAACTATAGAGCCTCCCAAATTATGTTTTATGTTGGGTACGCTAATTTGTTAACATTAAATGGATTTTCAGCCTCATTTAAGGGGTATTATTGCCTTTTTTTGGTGGATACTAAATTTATTCCTAGGTCTTACATTCATATTGATATTATGATTCTGAAATTTTATTGTTTTTCACAATTTAATTTTATTTATAATGTTATATATGCATTTTTTTTATATTTACTTATAACAAATCACTCATATAAATACATATATCAACATGATTAAATAAAAATGAATATTCTAATACATGTAAATCAATACATATTCTAAAAATGTATTTTAAAAAATATCTAACAATTTTTTACATTAAAAAAATATTTATAATGTTTATATATACATATATGTGTGTATTAATAAATAGATATATATTTATATTATGTTCTAGTATATGTAAATGAATATAATATAAAATATTTTCAAATAAATATTAGTATATATATAAATATATATATTATACAAACATATATTTTAAAAATGTATTTAAAAATAATTATATAAATATATAAATAAAATATATATATGTGTATATATATATATAAATAAATAGAAATATCATTAAACAAACAAAAAAATAACATGGTGTTGTGGTAAAGATATTCTATATTTTAAGGATTGGTTCATGGTTCGAATATAGGTGAGAAGGAATGGGGCAAGAAATTTTCAAAGTGCTGATAAAAGTGGTGGTGGGGTGAAAAGTGGTGATAAATGTGGGGAAGCACTATTAAAGGTGTCATGAAAGAACTGATAAAGTGGTCAGGCTCATGGAGGTACAAAAAAATAAAATTTTACCCCCTTTAACAACGCTTACTTTTTTAGCTCTAAAAATAATTGTTAAAGGCCCCCCTTTAACAGTGATAAAAAATCACTATTAAAGGACCGTTTTAAGGGTTCTTTTTTAGTGATCTTAAAACGGGATTTTGACATTTATTTTTTAGAGATTATAAAATCTTTGGGATTTTTACCATACTACAACTGTAAGTTATTTTTGAGCACTAATAAAGGTCTATTACATCACATTTAAAGGCCTCTTTATTGGTAGTGATGTAAAACACATTTTTATAGGTTTTCCCAGTGCATGTTTTGTTAACATCTACTAGTGTTTACCAATGATGAAGTTCCCACACACAGTATTCTACCCCACTAAAAGAAATTAAACTACATGCTTAGGGTCCTCATAAGATGACCTTAAAATTTTAGATGGCCTTTATCCTTATTGAATGAAATTAAACTAAATGATATTAATTCTACCATACAAAAACTATCAAACCACTCAAGTTGTTCTGTTTAAGAGAACCATTAATATTATATAAGAGTTAGATTCGTGTAGAAATCCTTAGTGCATATATCAATCTATAATAAAATGACATTCCTCCACATAATTAAGAAATACATATGGATTGATTCATATTTTTATAGGATACGTTGTGATTCATGGATTACTTTTCCTAGTATTAGCCATGAACCACAACCAAATCCTTACTTATTATTTCTACTTGGACCCTCTAATTCACATTGGGATTCCCCTAAAACATTCTTGCATTTAAATAAGAACATATTATTCTTCATGTGAGTCAAATTAGTGTAGGGTGTTTCACAAACTTAGCCTTTATCACATGATAATAAACGACAAAATTTATGGTGCATCATCCAAGAACATAAATTTCTTAGAGTGTCATACTTAATATGGCCTAGTTTCCTTGTGTGAGATATAGATCTATATAAAGTCCTCATTAGAACATGGGAAATTTCCCCAATACTATGTATAAGACATATCTACATAAGATTATTTAGTTTATTATTCTTAGTCCATATATTCATACCCCAAACACTTACATCTACACATGGTATTTTCTAGAAAAGCTATATCTATGGCCACATGTTCACTTATTAAATGTTGTGATTCACCTAACCCATGAAAAAATTTCTTTATCCTGGTGTCTAAGATATTTTCATTCACTGTGTGACTTTCCAAATAAAATTTTATATTAGGATCCCATCAGAAAAATACATGGATTGTCTCTCATCATTTTTGGATATGTTTAGATCTCCCATCCTAGGCCAAACCGTGAATGATTCTGGTTTTGTCCCTGAGGGTTAGGTCTTTCTTAATTCACATTGAGTTTCCTATAATCAACTAGCATCAAAGTGAAATGAAATGATGTTTCCCTTCATGTGATCTAGATCTATGTTGATACCTATATAAACTATGTGTGACTTGAACCCTATTATTTCAAGATACTTAGTGATGATTGAATCTATTATTTCAAGCCCTGCTATAGATTTCAATAAAATCTACATCATCTTGATACCCAAATATCTTTGATGTAGTCAAATGTATTCCACTCTCAAGGATTACACCCTTGAATGAGGTGTATTAGTTCATGATGGGTTTTCATTCACAAATAAAACACAGAAGTGAGGTCATGTCATCTTACACACAATCCAAATTTGTGAAAATACCCCAATATTAATGTCCTTTCCATATGAATCTTAACGGCAAAAAACCTTCATCCTTATTGTATGATGAAAAAATATATGATCTATGGTCCATCCTATATAAAAATAAACTACTTTTAGTGGTTTTTGATAAAATTATCACCTTTCCCTTCTTAAGATCCAGATCCATGCATGGGTATATGGAATATGATAACCTACATCGGGTTAAAATACTCCTAAAAATTCTTGGTGTTTAGGTTCCCCACATTCATATCCAGATATAAATTATTGAATTTCCTTGAATATATTCATGTTATCTCTTCTATTTATAATCCTATAAGATTATATAAAATTTTTTATCCCTTAAAATTTAATTGGATTGATGTAGGGGCTATTTATCATAAGAATGACATGTGGATTGATTCATGTTTCTAGGAGATACGTGGTGAAATCTAAACTACATGATTCAGACCTATAAAAAATCCACCATCTATATAATGTCCTTTTTTATCTATGAAGATTCTAATCATGGATAGTTTATGATATGAACATTCATAACATCTTGTGAATGTTTCTTTTTAGATGTAACACTTCATTTCTTGAGTGTTTAAATCACCATAAATCTTACACTGCTGTCAACAATGAGTGTGTATGGATCCAAATGATACCTTTATTTAGTAATTATCATTTATTACATCATATTTATCCCTACCAACTAGAGGCATCTGCATCCTAAGGAAAAGGCCCTATAATCATCGTACACCCCTCACATAATCATTGTGTAACCCATCATTTGAATATTGGCCAGTGGTTATACTCAATGTACTTATTCGGTCATGAATTCCTAATTCAAATAATTCAGGTCATCATTGAAATCTTTTCCATTCCCTATTCAATAGTTTTAAGGAAATCTTTATCCATGATCCCCTTATATGATGTCATATCACGCCCCCCGTTTCTTGTCTAAGTACCGAGACCTTAAAATATGTCCACCCCTTCATAAGATAGAATGTAGAATCATTGAGATATAATTCATTTTTGGTTTTTCCATTTCATAGATAAAATATCTATCACTCTTTCATTGGTATAAGTATTATGTTCATAAATTATGTACATCCCCTTTCGAGATGGTTCGTGATCGTACCACGATTCACTGTGTAAATTTCATCTTTACACCATTGTGTTGAACTTGTTTTATATAGAAAATTATAGAAATAATGACAAGTTGCATTCCATTTTTGAATCATTTATCTTGTTTTTATCACTATTAAAAAGGGAAATGATACTTGTTTTTATGATTCCATTGCAGGAGGAGGTGATTTGGAAGGCCCATGATGATGTCCAAAAAAAAATGGACCAAACTGCACAGGATCCAAGCACACAAGTGGATTAATTGGAACACTACTACTAGAACATGAATCCAATTGGGATGATATTTTTCTATGGTACATATTTTATTGGGATAAATTTCTTATGAAGGAACCCAAGAATCATTCGGCCATCTAGTGGCCCAACCGACCTGATCTGTCCAGCACACCAAATCTGCACGATGTCAAAAGTTGTGTGCTATGATCTGTCCATATCTCAGGCTATAGGTGTCCAATTTATTCCACACCTTCGGTGGAGACAACCAAGAATTTGGTATACAACATTTTTATTTTATTAAAATCTAGATAAGGCTGTATAGAGGTCGAAACACCGGTGACAAATGGTTTTAATAATTCTGTGTGCTCAAAACCACCTTCCCATTTTCCTATAAAATGGCACCTTAGGATCCTCATTTGAAAGTTAGGCTAGGTGGAAAATCTGTGGTATTTTGGACACCCAAATAAGTCCTCTCATAATCCAAGGAGTTCTAGAGGCCCTTATCCACATAGGTGAATCAAGGATGAAGAGGGAGTTCCACCCGAGCCTTCTCCTCCTATCGATGGAGAGCTAAACGGTGGACGATCATTTTGAGGGAGCTACACAAACTTGGGAGGGAGTTCCAGCACATGTTCTTCTACTGGTTTTGTATAATTTTCATGTTGAATATTTTACCATTTTTGTTTCTTGACATGCTTTCCCCTGATTATATTTCATTTGATATAATTAAGTGGAACGTTTATTATTTCAACACTGATTGGGTTGCAATTTCAAGTGGGAATCTTGGGTTGTTCCCATTGGACAACACAATAATCCTATTTATATAACACATACAAAAGATTTAAGTATGATTTGGTAGACCTCTTATTCTATGTTTGATAACCAAATCTTTTCCACACAATTTTTGTGCCAAGGGGTGGTTCTTTAAGAATCATTTGAAGAGGGAAGAGGGGAGTCAAGATCTTGACAAAATTCAACCAAAGAATTAAACAAAACATTGTTAAATTTTCAGAACAATGATCTATCCAAGATGTGTAGTGAACTTGAAATGATCTTCTTTTCTCATAATTATTAATACACCACCTTTTATTTCCAACTATTAAACTCTTTAATTGAGTCATTTCCACCTAAAACTATTTTCAAACCCCCCTATCTAAGCACTTCTTATTAAAGACGCACACTATAATCCCACCAATGATCCTTGAGAGATGACCTAAGGTCTTCCATAGACTATAAATCAACCTTAAAATCATAATCAATTTTCCAAATCATGATAGTGTGGTCAAATTTTGGCACCGTTTCCAAGGAGCCCTTTGGTTTTAGTGCATGTTTGTTATAAGTTTTTTTTTTAATTTTTGTGAATATTTATTTGTTTTCTCTTATACCTTTTCAATCCATTTTTTTATGATCTATTTGTTATGTAGGTTTGGTGCGTGAAGCTTTCTAATTTAGGAGAATTAGAACCTTTTGAACCCAAACAGGAGAGGACCCTACGTCAGCGACACCGAGACACACAAGACAACACTTTGAAGGAGGGAACACCACATATTAAAACTATTCTTCACCCTTCATCTTCTTCTAGAAATAACATCAAAACTGAAATTAACGTGAATAACATGGCTGAAAAAAATCAAACACCAAAATAAATAAGCTCACCTGATGTTGATATTCAGCCCACATACATTCAATTACAAGTCAAGGCACCCAATTTTGAATTAAAATCTGGTTTAATTCATCTATTACCAAGATTCCATGGACTTCCTGGAGAAGATCCACACTATAACTTAAAATAATTTCATACTGTTTGTTCAACATTAAAACATGCTATTGTGGATGAGGAACATGTAAAGATTATATCATTCACATTTTCTTTAGAAGGCACCGTGAAAGATTGGTTGTACTATGTTAATTCAACAATAAGAGGTTGGGAAGACATGAAATGCCTTTTTCTTGAAAAATATTTTCCAGCCTCTCGAACTGCAACAATAAGGAAGGAAATATGTGGTACAAGAAAATCTCAAGGAGAAAAACTTCATGAATATTGGGAAAGATTTAAAAGATTATGTTCAAGTTATCAATACCACCAAATAAGTGACCAACTTTTAATACAATATTTCTATGAAGGTTTAATCCCTATTGATAGAAATATTATTAATTCTACTGCAGGTGATGCACTGGTAGATAAGACCCCATTTACTATAAGGAACTTAATCGAGAACATGGAAAAAAACACTCAAAAATTCGGTACAAGGTCTAGAATACCCATTTGAGGTGTCCATGAGGTGCAAAGTATTGAATTCGAGAAGAAGGTGGTCACAAAGTTTGAAGAGGTAAGTACCCTTCTTCGACAACTTTCTATTTACCATGGGAAATCCCAATCTCCTCCTCCCAACTATTGTGGTATATTTTCTTCTGACACCCACTACTCTAACCAATGTCTTCAATTGAGGGAAACATCTGATAGTTGTGAAAAAATATTTCCAGGCCACCCCTATAACCAACCCTTTAGGAAAGAACCTTACTATCCATCCAACTGTGGGTGTAAGGAGAAACAATCCTATCAGAAAAGGGGTATTCAAACCAACCTCAACAATAATAGAACCAACCAGGTCGTAGTAGTCATCCACCACCACCACCACCCAAGAAATCCTGAACCACCCCAAAGGCCTTTCCAACAAACCCCTCCAAAACCTAAGACTAGACACGAAGATATGATGAAAAAATGGCCGCCAACAATATTCAATTCCAAAAAACCACTTAGGCAGCTATACAAGACCTCAAAACCCAATTAGGCCAACTAGCTGACTCAGTGGGTGAAATTCAAAGCCACAGATCAGGTAAACTTTTCTCTCAACCATTAGTTAACCCTAGGTATAAATGAAATGTTAGTGACATCACCCTTAGGAGTGAAAAACAACTATAAAGTAAAATTAATCCAACATTAGAGTCATCCCCTCCTGAGTAAACCTCCACCCCAACCACTAAAAATGTTCCAAATGTTGAAGAACCTTATCCTGAGAAAATATCTTCCAAAGGAAAGAGTGTGTATATTGATGAGTCACCTATCCCAACCATTCCTCTTCAATTTCCTCAAAGGGCCACCCAACCAAGAAAACAAAAGGAAACTAAACATGATAAAGAAATATTGGAAATTTTCAAAAAGTGTAGGTTTATATCCCATTGATTGATTCTATCAAGCAAATTCCACGGTACGCCAAGTTTCTAAAGGAGATGTGTACACACCAAAGGAAATTTTTTGGAGATTAGAAGGTGGGATTGGGGAGGAATTTTTCAGCATTGATAGAGCCATCACTTCCCACCAAGTACAATGATCCTGGAATATTTTCAATTCCGTGCACCATAGGGGAGTATTCTTTTTCTAATGTTATTCTTGATTTAGGTGCTTCTATAAATGTGATGCCTCACTATATTTACTCTACATTATAGGTCAGGTAACTAAAGCCCACTGGAATTATTGTTCAATTAGCTAACCAGAGTACTGCACACCCCTCTGGTGTGTTAGAGGATGCCCTTGTGAGGGTTCAAAATTTAATTTTTCCTGCTGAATTTTATGTTATTAAAATGGAGGATGATAGGATAAATGGACATGCCCTGATTATTTTGGGGAGACCCTTCTTGAAAACTGCCAAAACGATAATTAATTTCCACAATGGTACATTATCTATGGAGTCTTGTGGTGACATTGTCCACTTCAATATCCTTGATGCCATGAAGCACCCCTCAGAAGAACATTCCTCTCTCTCTGTTAATTCTATAGATGTACTACCTTCCCCTAAAAAAACTACATTTATTTCCCCTGATCCCCTTTCCGAGTTTTCTTCACTGATAAAAATGCTAGGAAATTATTCATGCATTTATTGTTTTAGTAGTCTAGAAAAGTGTCATTCTTGTTCATTGATTGATGATTTCTCGAACATTGAGGATCCACTAACCATCGATGATACTTCTAAGCTTGTAAAATCTATTTCCTCTATTGAGGATGATACCATTGAGTAGTTATATGAGATCAGTGGCCTCTCAATTTCACACACACCCCCATCAATCCAAAATCCACATGAATTGTAAATGGAATAATTGCCTCAAGATTTAAAATATTCATATCTTGAGAATGGAAACAAGTTTCCCATCATCATTTCTAGTTCACTTCCCCTGAGTATCAATTGTGACTACTTGAAATTTTGAGGGATTATAAACAAGCTTTGGGATGGACACTTGTTGACATTCCTGGCATTAACCCATCAATTTGTACACATCATATTTTGTTAAATGATGAGGCTAAACTAGTGAGGCATCCACAACGTCGACTGAACCCAAACCTCCTAGAAGTTGTGAAAAATGAGGTAACAAATTTTCTGGTTACTAGAATCATTTACCCCATCTTTGATAGCCAATGGGTCAGTCCCATTCATGTAGTTCCTAAAAAGACCGACCTTATAGTAATCAAAAATGAAAACAATGAATTGGTTCCAACTCGTGTACAAAATAGTTGGTGTGTCTGTATAGACTATCACTTACTATACCAACACACTAGGAAGGACCATTTTCCTTTTCCATTCATTGACCAAATTCTAGAGAGGTTAGTAGGTAAGTCCCACTACTATTTTCTTAATAGGTATTCTGGATAATTTCCGATCCATATTTCCCCCGAGGATTAGGAAAAGACAACCTTCACTTTCCCCTTTGACACATTTTCCTATAAAAGGATTCCATTTGGTTTGTGCAATGCTTCGGATACTTTCCGACGTTTCATGATTAGTATTTTTTCAGATTACCTGTATAATTGAATGGAAGTATTCATGGATGATTTCACTATTTATGGCTCTTATTTTGATTAATGTTTTATTAGTCTTGGTTCAGTCCAACGTCATTGTATTGAAAATAATCTTGTATTAGTTTATTAGAAATTTCATTTCATGGTGCGACAAGGTATAGTTTTGGGGAATGTCATTTCTGGGGATATAATCTAAGTAAATAAATCAAAATTGGATGTCATTTATTCCTTACCATTCCCAAAAAATGTACAGGATGTGTAGTCTTTCCTAGGTCATGATGGATTTTACCATCGTTTCATTCGTGATTTTAGTAAAATTGCACTCCACCTCTCTTGATTACTATAAAAAGAAAAAGAATGTTTTTTCTAAAGAATGTGATTAAGCTTTTAATAAGTTAAAATAGAGTCTCATGTCACCCCCAGTAATCCAACCATCTTGATGGGATTTACCATTTGAGCTCATGTGTGATGCCTCTAACTATGTAGTTGGGGTAGTCTTGTCACAAATAGTCGATCGAACTCCAAATGTCATTGCCTATGCCTCATGTACTTTGGACCCTGCCCAAGAAAACTACAAAACTACTGAAAAATAAATCATTTCCATTGTCTTTGCCTTTGAAAAATTCAGATCATACCTTTTGGGTTCTAAAGTCATTGTGTTCTCAGACCATTCAGCCCTAAGTTATCTCCTTAAGAAACTTAAAGACAAGCCCCGTCTCATTCATTTTATGCTCCTCCTTTAGGAATTTAACATATAAATTAGAGATAAAAAAGGAGCAGAGAATGTGGTGGCTGACCAAATTAGTAGGATCCTCCCATTCTTGGAAATTGACTTATCCCCTATATTCCCATTAATGATATGTTTTATGATGAGAAAATGTATCGAGTGAGAGATGGTATTCCTTAGTATTCCGAAATTGTAAATTATTTGGTAGCATCTATCATTCCTACCGATTTCAATAAAAACCAATCCAGTCGTCTAAAACATGAGTCTTATTGGTATATTTAGGATGACCCCTATTTTAAAGACCTGGAAATTTCAAGGAAATTTTTTTCTTAAATACTTTGAAATTTTTCGAGTCTCGGGCTTCTGAAGACACTTGATTTTGAGGCCCGGTGTGCCCGGAATCAATTTCTGAAGTTTATCTCGTGTATATTCAGTGAACGAACGAGCGAGTTTTTCTATCTTTTGATCTAGTGCTCGGAATTGAAATCCGAGGGCACCGATGAACTCGCAATGCTGGAAATTTCTTAAGGGGACCTTTACTGCGGTTGCATTTTCACGGGGGGAGAAGTTAAAAATTGTGGATTAAATAAGAAGTGAATAAAAATGTGGAACAATTTTTATTCTATATCTAAGTGGTTATATCCTACATGGGGGAGTTGGGGTGGGCCCTAACTACCCACGTGAGGATATTTGTGAGGTGCGTCCCACACGAGCCCCAACCCTTAAAATTCCCTAAAACAATTTAAAACCCCCCTTTAAACTTGTTAACTCCTCTTTAGTGAGAACCCTTCCTCTCCCTCTCTCACTCCATTAACACTTGCCAACCTATCACTTAATTAATTAAACAACACATGGTTTAATTAATTAAGTGAATTGGAATTTTAATTTTAAATTTTGAATGCATGGCATGATTTAATAAAATAAGGAGAAGCCTTATTTTATTTTTGGTTGGATTATTGTGTTGAGATTTTGGGGAGGGAGCTCTTGAGTTTTGAAGAACGATACACCTCCTTTGTTGAAGAAGGCCAACTCTCCGACGAAGAAATTTGACTCAGTGACCCCGAATTCTTCATCCTCTTATTTCTCTACGGAAAGGGAGGAGACACCAGTGTGGGAACTCGCTAGCGACGACACGTCTTCTATTCTTCTCTCTGTGATAAAAGAGGAGACGTCACTTCCTTGGGTGCACACCGACGATGATGGAAATGACGCTGTCATCCACAACGCTTGACAACCGCGAAATTCTTTTCGAGGTAAGGGTTTATTATTGAAAGTGGATATTTATGTACCCCGTACTCATTGGAAATAGTTGTTAAATATTGCTGATTGATATCGTTTTATGCGGAGCGTGCAGGCCGAACAAACATGACCCGACAACCCTCTGTTGTTCTCGTTTATTATTTTAGAATTGGCAATTGGCGGCGAAGGAAGCATGGCGCCGTTGCGCCATACCGGGAACGTGGCAAAGGGAATCGGCACCGTCACACCAGTTGTGTGGGAAGAACTATGGCCCGCTACATGAGCCGCTTCGGCGGAAGAACCGGCCGGCCCGTCGGCCAGCCAGGCGAAGAGGAGTCGCAACGCTAGGAGGGCACCATTCTAGAGGACCGGATGACCCGTCGGCCGGTCGGGCGGAGCTGGACTGCGACACTAGGAGGGCGCCACACTAGAAGACCGGTGGCCTGCCCATGCGAGCTGCGTGCGTAGAAGACCGGCTGGTTTGGGGAAGGGCGGCACCGCCGATGCGGAAAACCTGGGGGGTCGCGCCTCCCCCCTTAGAACCCGCTCGGCTTCGGCCGAGCCAGCCGGACCGTGCTAGGTCGTGCCGCTCCACTTCAGGCCAGACCGCGCCCCCTTCGGGGCTGAGTTGTGTATTTCTTCGGACCGGTCTAACACCCCTGCTGGGTCGGACCCATCATACTGGGTCAACCCGACCCGTCGGCCCACTGGGTTAAACGGGCTGAGCCCATAATTCACTTAAATGTGAATAACTTAAGGATCGCGCGTCTGATCGACGCGCCGTCTGCGGCACTGTGACATTTTTGATGAGACGTTCCTTTTTCAATAATCTAATTGAGTTTCGGTTGAATTTGGATATCAGCCGGGTTAGAAATGAGAATATTTCTAACCGGGACCCTTGGATGGAAAAACCATTATCTCTCAGACTGGGCATACGATTGACGCGCCATCTGTTACGTTGAGTTCCTTTTGACGAGACAGAACTTCGAGATATATCAACTCTGGAATTCGTGAAAGTTGATGTATCGACCCCCCTTGGCTCGAGGAGCGGACCCTCCCGAAATCGAGCGTGCTGTGTGCTGGAACCCTAGAGCTGGCTGCGACTGTGACGACAATGATGACTGTACTTGGATCATATATGGGTTCGGCAGCGAGGATGAATATACTTGTATCCTCTGTGGGTTTGATAGTGATGACGACTATACTTGGATACTACATGGATTCAGTAGTGATGGTTACTGTACTTGGATCCTACGTGGGTTTGACAGTGATGACTTCTGTGCTTGGATCCTACGTGGGTTCGACAGGGAAGATGATTCAGAGGATACATCTATCATCTCCACCCCTCTTCGTGAGAAGTATACCTGTGTGGGATTAGTCTTGAATTTCAATCATTATCTTTGGTATGATTGACTTCTTTCTTGTGTGGACTGGTTGTGCTTGGGCTTGGAAGTTGGAGACGTTCTGAGTTTGTGTACTTAGGAATATTTATGGTCATATACCTAAGTAGAGTTGGTTGATACTACGTGTTTGTATCTTTACTTTGTGGATTATCCTTTATGGATTCTGTGAGACCTTCAGGGGTCTCGGGGTCCCTACTGAGTATCGTATACTCACCCCTGCATGGGAATCGCCCACACTACGTTGTGTTGGTTGCAGACGACGGACATCACTGATCGTAATCGAGGCTTGTGGAGCTGGACGATATCTGGAGGTGGGCCACTGGGTGGGACGTACACGGAGCGGACGGATAGACCTGAGGTACTGACAAGACTATCTGTACCCTCCCTTCATGTGGGATTCCTGGAGGACGACCCAGTGGTTGCTGTTTTAGTTTTTAGCTGTTGTACTTTATTTCTCAGTTGTACTGTACTTTCAGTTGGGTTTGTATACTGGACCATTTACTTTACAGCACTTACTTTTGTACTCAGTTTACTTAGTGTTTACTTCATCTTGCGTACTCTGTTGTGTTTTTTTACTTATATAAAGGAAATACCTTCCCTTTTATTGGGATTTACGCCTTTTGTTCTAGTCGCCAACCCCTGACCTATGGAAGGTGGGTTTGGGGTAGTCACGACACGACCCCCGAGGACAGGTCGTGAAAAATTGGTATCAGAGGAGTCAGTTCTACCACAAAACTTATGACTGATAATTTCTTCCTGTAAAGCAATAGTGTTAAGGGTATTGACTATGGTTATCAGTCCAGGGAGTCCAGTGTTGGTGCGGCGGCTGACGTATCCATACACCAGGACCCTAACTTCTGATTTTCGACTCAGTGCACGAAAACATTGATTGGATGTGTGTTTCAAAAGTTTTCTTAGTGATTACTTTGTGTCAGATCACCAGGTATACTGTATTAACCGTGGAACACCTGTTCCTTTTCAGGATGGCCCCATGATAACATCTAGCTAGGGTTCCCAGTTAGGTGCGATATGGCAGCCCAACGAGCGACGAGGCCTCGGTGCAGGGCCCCATTACAGTGGAGGCACCAGCGGTACCTCTACCCACTAGGCCACCGATACCACCAGCCGCAACAGTAGAGAGTGCACACCACTTGAGTGCGTTGCATGAGGTTTAATGACAGAGGCTACCCAGGTTCCGTGAAGAGACGGACCCTCAGGCAGCCGAGGATTGGATGGAGGCTATTGTCTGAGTCCTCAGATTGGTAGGGGCACCAACAGATCTTATGGTGATCCTTACCATGATTCTCTAGCATGCAGAAGCAGGTAGATGGGTGAGTCTGATGCTCTAGGTGCACGATGAGACATCTCTAGTTTACATAGAATTCGAGAGCCTCTTCCGCTCAGAGTTTGTTCGAACCACCCTCCGTGCGGTGCACATACAAAAGTTACTACAGCTGCGGCAGGGCAGCATGACAGTAGCCCAGTACTCGGCGAGATTTAACGACCTCTCACGCTACTCCACGAACATGGTACGAGACCCATTCTTTAGGGCCTGAACCTTCGAGTAGGGATTGAGGCATGAGATCAGGGCTTCAATGATCTCCCTCAGCATTCCGATGTAGGCAGGAGTACTGGAGAGAGCCCTTTTTGTAGAGAGCTTCGTTGCTGAGCTGACGCCAGCAGCGAGGCCTATCGCAGGGAGACACGTGGAAGAGTCTTCTGCAGCTGGCAGTAGATAGATTTCGCAGAGGTCCAAGTAGACCAGGCCATTAGGTGGGCATCCCGAGGATTCTGGTTTGGATGTACGGGGTACACGCAGCAGATCTAGCCATACGAGAGGCAGATAGTGCTATGCATGTGGTGGGCAGGGCCACATGGATCGTGACTGCCCAACTCGCCATGAAAAAGTGCATCAGACAGTAGAGGGACCTCCCATGTAGAGGCAGAGGTTCGACCGTGGTGGTACGCAGAGAGCAGGCGGACGAGGCAGAGGAGTTGGCCGAGCAGCAGGTGGTGGACGACGCTATGAGGATCTACCACAACCACCACCAGGAGGGCCACCCCAACCACATGGATCTGGTAGACAGGGGCAGGCTTATCTCCAAGCAGTCAAGGCCTACGACCATGGCGCACCTGAGATGATTCGAGGTACTATCTGTGTCTACTCCACCCTTTCTGTAGTTCTTATACACACAAGAGCGAGTCATTATTTTATTGACACTTACCTTGTTCGGAGCTTGGAGATTCCGATGGAACTGTTGGCTTGATCCTTGTGGCTAGAGACTCCTATGGGCACAGACTCGATGATTACATACAGGTTCCGATAGTGTGACCTTACTCTAGGAGACGAGAGCTTTAGCTAGGATCTTCTTGTTGTGGCATCGAGGCCTTATGACGTCATCTTGGGCATGGATTGGTTATCTATAGTCCATGCTCAGATCGACTGTATTAGACACAAAGTGTGGTGTGTCCGCACAGATAGGAGCAGGTTCACCTTCACCAGTGAGAAGGGAGACTTTGCAGTGTAGGATGGACTTACGCAGAGGAGAGGGAAACCGATCACACATCAGTTGGCTAGTCTCATCCTAGGAGTAGCTGATGTGCGGAGTCCGAGTTTTCCTGTTGTGGTGGATCGGTATGCTGACATTTTTTTCTAAAAACGTTCCAGGACTACCTCCTCGCAGAGAGGTAGATTTCTACATTGACCTGTACCCTGGGACAGACCCGATATCTACTCCAACATATCAGATGGCTCCCGCTGAGCTTCATGAGCTACGGGTACAGCTGGAGGACTTGCAGGGCAAGGGATTCATCCGACCCAGTGTTTCACCCTAGGATTCTCTGATTTTATTCGCCAAGAAGGTGGATGGGAGCTTACAACTATATGTCGACTACCATCACCTGAATCAGGTGACCATAAAGAACAAGTATCTGATTCCTAGGATCGAAGAACTCTTTGATCAGCTCAAGGGAGCACGATGGTTCTCGAAGATAGACCTCAGGTCAGGATATCATTAGCTCAGAGTTCGAGATGAGGATGTGCAGAAGACGGCCTTCAGGTGTCGGTATGGCCACTATGAGTTCTAGGTTATGACTTTCAGTGTAACCAATGCTCCAGAAGTGTTCATGAGTCTCATTAACAGGATATTCTAGCCTTACCTCGATCGATTTGTCGTAGTCTTCATCAACGACATACTAATTTACTCGACTACTGAGGAGGAGCACACCTACCACTTGTAGGTTGTACTGGACACACTCCAAGAGAACCAGCTTTATGGTAAGCTATCGAAGTGTTAGTTCTGGATTCGAGAGGTCCAGTTCTTGGGACTTGTCATCTTTGAGGTGGGAGTTATTGTGGATGCTGTGAAGATCGAGGCAGTACTTTCTTGGGAGCCACCCAGGAGTGTGACAGAGATGCGGAGTTTCCTAGGTCTGGCTGGGTACTGTCGGAGATTTGTGCCAGACTTCCCCAGAGTTGCAGCACCAATTTCATCTTTGATGAAGTAGGGGAAACACTTTGTGTGGTTAGATAGATGTCAGTAGAGCTTCCAGGAGATGAGGCAGAGATTGACCAGTGCACCCATCTTGAGGCTATTGGAGGAGGGTGTAGGGTATGTAGTTTACTGCGATGCATTAGGGGCCGGACTTGGGTGTGTCCTGATGCAGGAGCGGGCAGTGATCACCTATGGTTCATGATAGTTGATGCAACACGAGCAGAACTATGCTACCCATGACCTGGAGTTAGCATTAGTGGTCTTCGCCTTGAAGATGTGGTGGCACTAACTGAGGTGAGAGCACTTTATAGTCTACTCTGACCACCAGAGTCTCAGGTAAATCTTTTTGCAGAAGGACCTGAACCTTAGATAGCAGCGATGGATCAAGTTCCTCCAAGACTATTAATTTGAGATAATCTATACTCCTTGGAAGGGGAACGTTGTGGTTGATTCTCTCAGCAGGAGGTCGGGCATTCAGCTACTTGGAGAGGCGACAGAGCAGTTAGCCGCTTTGCAGATATCCTTCGTGGATAGAGATGAGACAGCCTTCCTACAGTCCCTCGCAGTCACTCCTCTACTACTTTAGTGGGTCAGAGAGTCACAACATGTGGACGTTGACTGTGAGATGTGACATACTCCGATTTCTACAGGGCATGCGCCTGATGGATTTTCTGAAGGAGCAGAGCATGTCATCCTATTCAGGGGATGTACCGTGGTACCAGTTTCACTGCAGGAGGAAGTGCTAAGGGAGTTTCACACTTCCCCTACTACGGTACATCTAGATGTGGAGAAGATGTACCAGGATCTCAGACGACAGCACTGGCGGCCAGGTATGAAGAAGGATGTGGCAGAGTTCGTTTCATGATGCCTCACTTGCCAGCAGGTGAAGGCAGAGCACCAGGTTCCGGAAGGCTTAGTGTAGCCCTTAGTGGTCCCGGAGTGGAATTGGGATGTGATATCTATGGATTTCGCGACGGGGATTCCACGTACTTCCAGAGGACATGACTCCATCTGGGTGATTGTCGACCGACTCACCAAGTCGGCCCACTTCCTACCTATCATAGAGCATGGCTCCGTGGAGAGCTCGGGACACCTCTACATTTAGGATATCGTGCGGCTTCATGATGTGCCATCGTCTATCGTCTCCAATCGAGACGCTCGTTTTACTTCCCGGCTCTGGAAGGGGTTTCAGGAGGCATTTGGGACACAACTATGCATGAGCACCGCCTTTCACCCTCAGAAGGATGGCCACATGGAGAGGACCATTCAGACTCTTGAGGACATGCTCCGTGGATGTGTTCTCAACTTTGGTCATAGTTGGGAGGATCCCCTACCCTTGGTGGAGTTTGCATACAACAAAAACTACCAATACACCATCGGGATGGCACCATACGAGGCACTTTATGGCCGACCATGCAGATCACCTCTGTTCTGAACTAACCCTGGGGAGTCAGCACTCATAGGACCAGAGATGGTTTAGGCTACGATAGAGAAGGTGCAGATCATCCAAGAGCGGATGAAGACTGCACAGAGCAGACAAAATTCCTACGATGATAGGATACAGAGACCACTGAATTTCAAGGATGGTGACCACATTTTCGTACGGGTCTCACCTCAATGTGGATTACGCAGATTTGGCCAGGGTGGCAAGGTATATCTGTGCTTCATCAGACCATTCTAGGTCCTTAGCAGGGTAGGCGAGGTGGCTTATCAACTGGCCCTTCCACCTCAGTTGCACCGGGTGCACGACATCCTCCACGTATCTCAGATGAGGAGATACATGCATGACCCGAAACATATCATTGATCACGGGGAGCTGGACATCGATGACGGGGTGACATTTGAGGAGGTCCCAGCGGAGATCGAGGATCGACAGGAGTAGGTCCTACATGGACAGTCGATTCCTCTGGTGCGCATTCGTTGGCAGCATGTGAACCATCAGGAGAGCACATGGGAGCAGGAGGCTTAGATGTGCGCACAGTACCCTCATTTGTTTCCCTAGTTTATGATGTATCTTTACGGGGACGTAAATCCCTGAGGTGGGAGTAATTTAAAGATCTAGAAATTTCAAGGAAATTTTTTTCTTAAATACTTTGGAATTTTGCGAGTCTGTGGCTTCTAACGACACTTGATTCCGAGGCCCGGTGTGCCCGTAATCAATTTCCAAAGTTTATCTCGGGTACGTTCAGTGAACGAATGAGCGGGTTTTTCTATCTTTTGATCCGGTGCTTGGAATTGAAATCCGAGGGCACCGATGAACTCGCAACGCCGATAATTACTTAAGGGGACCTTTACTACGGTTGCGTTTTCATGGGAGGAGAAGTTAAAAATTGTGGATTAAATAATAAGTGAATAAAAACGTGGAATAATTTTTATTCTATATCTAAGTGGTTATATCCTACATGGGGGAGTTAGGGTGGTCCCTAACTACCCACGTGAAGATATTTGTGAGGTGGGGCCCACATGAGCCCCAACCCTTCACATTCCCTAAAACTCCTTAAACTCCCCCTTTAAACTTGTTATGTCCTCTTTAATGAGGACTCTTCCTCTCCCTCTCTCACTCCATTAAAACTTGCCAACCTATCACTTAATTCATTAAACAACTCATGGTTTAATTAATTAAGTGAATTTGAATTGGAATTTTAAATTTTGAATGAATGGAATGATTTAATAAAATAAGGATAAGCCTTATTTTATTTTTGGTTGGCTTGTTGTGTTGATATTTTGGGGATGGATCTCTTGAGTTTTGAATAATGTTACATCTCCTTTGTTGAAGAACACCAACTATCCGACGAAGAACTTCGACTCGGCAACCCCAAATTCCTTATCCTCTTCTTTATACATGGAAAGGGAGGAGACACTGATGCAATAACTCGCTAGCGACAACACGTCTTCTATTCTTCTCTCTGTGATAAAAGAGGAGACGTCACTTCCTCGGGTGCACACTGACGACGACAGAAACGACGCCGTCATCCATGACGCTTGAAAACCGCGAACTTCTTTTCGAGTTAGGGGTTTATTTTTGAAAGTGGATGTTTACATACCCCGTACTCATTGGAAATTGTTGTTAAATATGGAAAATTTTTATCGTTTTACATGGAGGGTTCGGTCCGAATGAACACGTCCCGACAACCCTCCATTGTTCTCGTTTATTATTTTAGAATTGGCAATTGGCGGCAAAGGAAGCATGGTGCCATTGCGCCATGCCAGGAAAAAGGTAGGGTAATAAAAGAAGAATAATAAAGGAGTATGGGGGTATAAAATAAGATCATAATATAAGTCAAGTTTTTCTCACCAAGTAATTCAACCCAAGGAAAATATAGAGTACTAATTTGTTACATTTTATATATTAGTTTTGATTCCCTATGTGAAATTCATGAATATATAATTTTAGGATTCATGATCCTTCTTAATCATTTAAATCCTCATTTATTTTTTTTGACTCATGATCCTAATCACATTGATTTATTTTCCAAATCTAGTGTTATAATTATGGTATTCATTCCATTAACCATCCTTGAGACACACCTTAGAGGAAACCATGCTCCAAATCCTAGTGGACCAACTCTAGTGTTACAGTGATGGTATTCGTTCCTATACCCATCATTGTGCCACACCTAGGTGGAATCCATGGTCCATATCAAAATGGAACATTTATAGTGTTATAGTGATGGTATCTATACCTATACCTATCGTCAAGCCACACCTTATAGTAAATAATGTTTCACATCCAAATTTACCAACCCTAGTGTTACATTGTTGGTATCCATGACTATACCCATCTGTGACCCACTTCTAGGTGGAAATCATGTTCCATATCCAAATGGACCAAATATAATGTTACATTGATTGAATCCATTCATATAACTGTATGCTATCCACACTCAGAAGGAAACCATGTTCTACATCCAAATGTACCAAGTCTAGTTTTACAATGATCGTATCCTTAACTTCACCCATTCACAACCAAGTCGAGGAGGAAAATATCTTCCATGTTTAAATGGACCAACTGTAGTGGTATGGTGATAATATATATACCCATACCCTTATATGAAAACACCAAGGAGAAACCATGTTACACATATAAACATACAAACTCTAGTGTTACAGTGAAATTATCCATGTCTATACCAATTCAGGAGTAGATTCCCAAAAGGAAATATCTCTAACTCAAATGTTTCAGAACCATGATTGAAATAACCCATTTCTAGTTCAATGTTTAGGTGGACTCAAGTTATCTCAATATTGATCTTTTGGGGTTTCTAATTTTACAATGAAGTGATATTTTGAGTGAAATAATGGTTAAAATATTAACAAAAACTGAGAAAAAAAATTATTTTCATTCATTTTAAAAATAATGGATGCGGAGAATCGAAAAGACGGAGTCTCTCTCAAGATGGTGATGTATTATAATATTTCATCTATGGAGTCTTATATTTAATTAATTTATTTTTTTGATTCTTCAATACTACTAAGAAGTATTAATATCTCTACAACTTCAATCTCCGGGGAAGTATAGAGAGGCTTCACCTTCATAACTGATTTTTTCTCCTTAGATTGGGAATCTTCCAAGAGTTTTGGTATCCTAATAGTTTTCCCTTAGTAGTATCTATCTATTTATAGAGAAAACATACATTATCTACCTTCTAAATTTTCAAATAAAATTAATCTGATTCAACCTTAGCATAATGGGGTTCCCATTGTAGATCCACAATTCAACGTATAGTAGAGCATGCAGTTTATTCTAGTATGAGAAGGAATGCCTATGATAATCATTATTTCTCTCGATCCTGGGTAATTTTCTTCATAGAAGCATGTATAATTTGATAATTTATTCCCCCATATCCCATAAGTGTAAACTGGCGATGAATCCAGTGTAGTTTTCTTCCCTGATTGTCCATGAGGATCTTAAAAATGAGTTTAAATATACTCTTTCATGCATGTTTATTAGTCATATATTGGAATCCCAAAGACTCTTAGTTTTGTTTATAGTCACTCTAAGAAAGTAAAACATATTCTAGGAATAATTAACTTAGAGAAAATACTGGGTCATCTTTTTCAAATCTCATTGGCACTGGGATAGGCCTAACCTATGCGTGTTATGGTTTCAGTGGTATAGGATAAGATCTTTCGTGATTAGAGCCCCCAATTTTGCTAGAAGTGCTATAAATGATATGTTAAGTACATATTAATTAATAAAAACCATATTCATTAGAGGTAAATATGTATAGTCACCCCCTATATATGATGCACCCATCCCTATAATTCACATCACCATAATTTAAAGATCAACATGACCATCTCCTCTCATAAGTACAACCTCACTAGAAATAGTTAGTGATTTAGTCATTAACATAGTCCCATCCATAAGTACCACAGAAAACTTTCGCCTCCAACATTATCATGGATACCCATTGGGTATTTTATACCCCCAAAATATCCACCTAGTCTTTATGGTTATTAGAGAGGTCTAAGTGTATAATATCATTGAAAAGATGGCCATGGTCCACTTCAGGAAATTATAGTTGATTTTATACCACCAATGTTTAGGTCACAAATGATTTTATATAGATATGGATGTTTAAAATAAATATGTTTTGTAGTATGAGGGTGATCAAACAAAGAATTATAAATCATGCCCATCTAATTTCTTTTCAACCACTCTAAACACAACTTGAGATGCAAGGAATATGTGGTTACCAGAGATTGTCAATAAAGTGTGTGGCCTTCGAAGTCATGTGAGGTTTCTCCCTTTACCCTTAAAAGGGGGTTTATCTTGAAATAAATAAAAATTTAGGCCTTTTTTTCCATTAATTCAAGTGTGTAGACTTAAAAAGTATAAAGAGACCTATTAAGAGAGACAGAAGTTAGCTAGTGTTCTATAACACCAAAATAACATTCTATCATTATTCCAGGACTATATAATCTTAAAATAATGAGGGTGGGTAGAATATTCACTATTTTTATTCTATCCATTATGGATACAATAGTCTAGGTGGAAGAATTATGAGATTTTACTGGGGCCACATTGATGTCCTGAGGAATTCCATAGATCATCTAAGTGAGTGATATTTTGGAATAAATAAGATCTAATATTAGTATCAATACATGCATATACATGTGGAAATAAAATCAAGGATTTACTTGGAAACTAACATCCATCATGAGAGAATATATTTCTAACCAATAAATTTTCTCCCTACGATCATCTTACTTTAGATTACAAAAATTCATGTCGTGCCTTCAATAATATCATCACTAGAGGGGGTAGTGACAAAAATTTCTCCTATTCTTATCATATTAACTATTTCGTAGACATAACTCTACTCTCTAATTTGGGGTTATATTCTTATCACCTATTAAAATGATAAAAGTTGTATTTTTTTGGAATTTAGGAGTGCAATCACTGTCTCCTCTCTCTAAAAACATGATATGAGTAGAATATAAAAAAAAATAAAAAACCAATCATGGGGTTAATGAATTTTACTTTAAAAGGAATCATTGAATTATGTATTTTGGATTTATGAAGTCATTACATTCATCATCTCAGGATTGAATGATCAACCCTTTAAGAGTTCCTATATTTAACAGGTGTTTGACCCCCCTCAGGATGAGAATTAGATGGTCGGTAGAATATATGAGAATTTATAACTCTCAAATGTACATTATCACCTAAATGGTATTGTAATCAGGTTTTAAGTTATAAGGAACCTTAACATTACCAATCCAAGGAATATGGTTACCAGTGTGAGGGATTTCCAATAATCCCCAAATATCGGTAGCTGTGGACCCATTATTCCCAAACCAGACAACATTACTGTGTATATAGTATGATAATTTTTTGACTCTCCCCTTGATTTGAAATATTAACTAGGTTCCTTAGAATTTATCTACTTTTCAGGTCTTTTTCCCCTAATTAGAGCCAGGATATCTTACCATTTTCATTGATTGGATCACCTCATCTCGAATCTATGACATGTCATCTCCTCCATGTTTGGGTGCCAAAAATTAAACAACTTAATATGACTTATTTATTCCATAACATCATCACATTAAACCCCTATAAATCTTTTTCTAGATTCCCACCTCCCTCTTTCTAGGGGAAACTTGATGGTGTCCTTAGGAAAACTTCCTGATAAAATTCTCTATAGATAAGAAGTTTTCTAGGAGTAATCATATTTGGTTGTCAACACGATGGTGGAATCCAGAGAAGGAAATTTATTATTACCTGGGTATCTTTCAGGTCCATTATTACCTAATGTTTTCTCATCTCCATCAAATTATTCTCTACTTTAATGTCTATTGGTAGTGCCACAATGGGTTGTTATAGGAACTGAGATTGAAGTATACATTTTTAATGCACACAGTCATCATAGATAATTTCAAATTATACATCATCTTTCCATATGATGTATCTTAGAGACTTTAAATATGACTGGGACTCATACTCACTATGACCATCTGCAACAATAATCCTAGTTAGTGGCTCACTATAGCTGAAGAAATTTAATTCGGAGTATAGAATCAAAAGTATTGTCAATTTTACATACTTTAAATATAAAAGAAAGATGATGAAAATGACTTGAATGAATATCTAAATTCAAAATTATAGTATGCAAGACTCACCTTGAAAAATATACACATTAAGGTATGCCACCATCCATTCCCAAAGTACATGAAATATCCCTGAGAATCTAAATATATTTTTTCTTGATAAACATGTAGGTTAAAAAAGTGGAAATTGTATCACACTCGCACCAATAGGACCATAGCCTACCTTATGCTAGTCTTGATTCCATGAAGATTGATGTCATTATAGGAATAATGGATTATAAGAATATATCCACTTATCCACATAACTGGAAAGCTCTCTAGTCAAGCCTAAATAGATATTTCAAGGTTAATTTCATAACACCACTCTTCATAGTGCCCCTTATTCAACAATGTAAAATAGGTAACCAAAGCCTATCATTTCCTCATTGACAGTAACCACATTGGATGCTTTCATAATGGATGTCATGACCCGTCCCCCGGGGCCCAGGCCGTGACTACCCCAAGCCTTCCTTCCATAGGCCAGGAGCTGGTGACTAGCACCGAAGGCATAATTCCCTAAAAATGGGAAGGCATTGCCTTTATAACCTATAAACACACACATTAGATACGATCCTGTGTAAACTGAATAACTGAAAAGTGAGTACAGTATGTAAAAAGGGGCCAGAATACAAGCTGAAGTGGAAAGTACAAGAAACTGAAAGTACAACTACAACTGAGGAAAAAGGAAAAATATCCATTGGGTCATCCTTTGAGGTTCCTATATGAAGGGTAGGTACAGATCACCTCCTCAACACTCCACGTACATCCATCTCCTCCATGTACCGACACGATGTAAGGTCCACCTCCGGATGTCGTCTAGTCCTGATACTCTCAGCCTCGGTCAGTGCTGTCCGTCATCTGTATGCAATACAACGAGGTGCAGGCATAACCCGTGCATGAGTGAGTATAACGAAACTCAGTAGGGACCCTGAGACCCTCAAGGTCTCACAAAATCCAACAAGGATAAAACACAAAGCATTAAATCAATAGATAACCCCACTTAGGTAAATTCCCATACATATAAAAAAGTTATCAAGTAATCCATATCAATCATGAGGAAAACACAAAGGTTGCTGATTCAGCTCAACCAAGATTTTATTCACATTATCGAAACCTCAACTACTGTAGAACTCCTGCTCAATCAAGTACAGTTGGCCGGTCGTGACACCAAGGCGCTTCCCACTAACCTTGAACGGATGAGGTACTCCTCCTGTCAAGTACCGTGGGTCTGCTGCGTCACATAGAAGCACTCCCCACCGTTGGTCTGCCGCGTCACCAAGGAGCTCCCCCTAATAGCCTGCAGAGGTACTTCTTCTGTCAAGTACCCCTGGTCTACTACCATAACCAGGTGCTCCTATGCCGTGGGTCTTCCATGACACCAAGTAACTCTCTACTGGGCTAGTCGAGTCATTCCGAGTCAAATTAGTCAGTAGTCGTCAGGTCTCAGCCAGCTACTAGGTCTCCACACTCTGTTCGCTCGTCACCAGAAGGATCCGATCAGTGAGCTACTGGTCGATACTCCAACAGTCACGAAGTCCCATGAAGAAGTATCTCAAAGGTCAACCACATCATAGAGGTCTCATTGCAACAGACGACGCGTCCCTCAGACGCTCGATTTGTGAGTTATTAGCCTTTTAGTCCCGGGAGCCCGGTTGGATTCGTGCATGATCCAACCTGACCGTATCTCAACTATACCTCAAACTTTAGTGAGGTATACTAAAAGGGACCATCAAGCTCCAATATTTACAGTGCAACTGACCGTTCTTCAAACAAACGTCTGGTGCCAAAGATATGGCCAAAAGAAATTAAATTGTCGGTAGTAGGCCTGGGTCCGGTCTGACACAGTCGGACCGACCCGACCCAACTTAGTCTGGGATGACCTGCTTCGGGTCAACCCATCCTGACTCGTTGGGTTCGGCCTAGCCCGTTGGATGGGCCGGCCCATTGGGTTCAACCCAGATCATGGGGCCCATCCCAGCAGGCCGCGACGTCAGTTCATCCCATAGGGGGCCGCGTAGGTGGCTCCGCCTATGAGGTTGGGGCTGGTTCGGCCAGGCGTCACAAGGGGCATGGCTCGGGCGGCTCGACCTGGGAGGCTGGCTCAGCCGAACACTATGAGGGGCGCGACTTGGGTGGCTCAGCCTGGGAGGTAGGAGGTCAGTAGATGGACAGGAGGCCGGCGGGCGGCTGGCAGGTGGTCAGGCAGCCGAGAGGCCAGTGGGCGACCGGTGGGAAGCCAGGCAGTCGGGAGGTCAGCGGGTGGCTGGGCAGCCGAGAGGTCGGCGGGCAGCTGGGTAGCCGAGAGGGGCGGCCGGGGTGACAGAGCTGGTTCAGCCGAATCGCCGCAAGGGAGGCGCGGGTTGCGGAGACCGTGGGTAGCACGATTGTTGCCTGTCGCCTTCGTCGTCTCGTCGTTTTGTCGCCACGCTATATAACATCGCAAAATAGATTGATGGAGGGAGTCGGGCCATGTTATATTGGCCCGCACCCTCTGCATTTAGGGTGATAGAAATCTGTTCAAAAGAACAAAGCACAATAACCCACCCGCAAAAGAAAAACATCCTCATTCTTAATTTTGAAAGAATAGAAGAACATAGAACTTAAATGAAGTTAAACCCCTAATTTGTTTGTTGTTCATCGAGGGAGTCGCGGGGAAGAAGATAGATCGTTAGAAAAAAACAGACATTGGTGTTTTCCTCAATCGTCGGTTTGTGTGCCGGCTCATCTTAGTTGAAGACATCCTACGTCGAAGGAGGTTCCGAGGAATAAAGTTAAAGATGCTCCTCACCGGTGTTCTTCGTTGGAAGAACGCGTTCTTCATTCTTCATTGGTGAGAGCTTTCTCCCTAAGCTCTCTCCTCTCCAAATTTCCACCAAGATGAATATTCCAATCCAAAATAATAGATTAAGTTTATCTATTATTTAATCACTGGCACAAAATTCAAATGGGCTAAAAAAATAATTGAAAGAGTTAGATCAAATAATTAATGAGGAGGATTTGGAATAATTAAGTGTTAGGGGAGTTGAAGAGGCTCCCATACACTTAATAGAAGTTTGAGGGTTTCTCCCCATTAATGGGGAGTTTAAAGGGGGTTAAAAACCCAAGTGGTCCCCATCATAAAAAACATGAAGAGAAGGTTAGGTTCGGGTGGGCCCCACCACCATAACCTCTCATAGGATGTTAAGGTGTGGTGATCCCCACCTGTAACTTCCATATGGAGGCTTTAACCAAAAAAATAAAAATAAATCTACACGAGTTTATTTTTATTTAATTATTTCATTAAAAACTCAAAAAATATCTTTTATTCTGGACCAACTTCCATCAAGGTGAATTTCTTCTTAAGATAATACCAGTGCTATGAGTTCAATGGTGCCCTTAGATTTCAATTCCGAGCACTGTTTCAAAAGTTATAAAAATCCGCTCATACATTTACTAAACGTACCTGAACAAAAATTGAAAAATTGATTCCGGGCACACCGGGCATCGGAATCACGCACTATCAATTTTTTTGTTCTCATAAAATTTACATATATTTAAGAAAAAAATTTCCACCGAAATTCTAGGTCTTTACATTCTCCCCACCTTAGGGCTTTACGTCCCCATAAGCTAAACTCGAACTAAGGGAACAAGTGGGGGTACTGGGCACGAATCTGAGCCTCCTGCTCCCATGTGCTCTCTTGGAGGTTCCCATGCTACCAGTGAACATGCACCAGAGGTATTGTATGTCCACTTAGGACCCTCTCTTGTTTATCCTCAATCTCCACTAGAACCTCTGCAAAAGTTTCCACATCATCGACGTCTAGCTCTCCATGGTCGATGATGTGAGAAGGGTCGTGCACATATCTCCTCATCTGGGATACGTGGAAGATGTCGTGTACCCGATGCAACTAAGGTGGAAGATATAAGCGGTAATCCACCTCGCCAAATCTATTGAGGACATGAAAAGGTCTGATCAATCTCGGAGATAACTTTTCGCCTCGGCCAAATCTCCATAGACCTCATTGAGGTGAGACCTGTAGAAAGACGTGGTCACCATCCTTGAACTACAGAGGTCTCCGTCTCCTGTCAGCATAAGTATTATGCCTGCTCTGTGCAGTCTTCTTCCTCTATTGGATGATCTGCACCTTCTCCATGGTAGCTCGTACCATCTCTGGTCCCACTAGTGCTAACTCCCCTAGATCAGTCCAGCACAAAGGAGATCTGCAAGATCGCCCGTACAACACCTCAAAAAGTGCCATCCCAATGGTGGAGTGATAGTTGTTGTTGTGTGCAAACTCAACCAAAGGTAAGTGATCCTCCCAGCTGCGACCGAAGTCGAGGAAACAAGCATGCAACATGTCCTCGAGGGTCTGAATGGTCCGCTTGGTCTGACCATCTTCCTGAGTATGGAAGGCGGTGATCAGATGAAGATGCGTTCAAAAATCCTCCTACAACCCCTTCCATAGCTGGGAAGTAAATCGTGCATCACGATCAGAGACAATAGTATAAGGTACTCCATGTTGCCACACAATCTCCTGCACATATAGGAGTCCCAATCTCTCTATTGAACCCTACTCTCTAATCGGTAGGAAGTGGGCTGAATTGGTGAGTTGGTCGACGATCACCCAAATCGAGTCATGACCTCTGGATGTATGTGGAATTCCTATCATGAAATCCATGGATATCCCATCCCACTTCCACTCTGGGACCTCTAAAGGCTGAACCAAGCCTACTGGTACCTAATGCTCCGCCTTCACTTGTTGATAAGTGAGGCACCGAGAGACAAACTCTGCAACTACCTTCTTCATTCCTGGCCACCACTACTGTCGTCAGAGATCCTGGTACATCTTTTCCACTCTTAGATGTAACGCTAGAGGGGATGTGTGTAACTCCCTCAACACTTCCTCCTAAAGTGAAACTGGTACCAAAGTACGTCCTCTGAAGAGGATGATGTGCTCCCCACCTTCAGAAAATATATTAGGTTCCTGCCCTGTGGATATCTGAGCACGTTATGTCTCGCAGTCAGCGTCCCCACGCTTTGCCTCCCTAACTCGCTGAAGAAGTGGGGGAGTGACTGTAAGAGACTAAAGGAAGGATGTTCCATCTCTATCCATAAAGGATATCTGTAAAGCATCCACCTGCACTGTCGCCTCACCTAGAAGCTTTATACTAGATCTCCTACTGAGTGCATATATAATAATGTTCCCCTTCCCAATAGTATAGACTATCTCAAAGTCATAGTCCTGGAGGAACTCAAGCCAACGTCACTATCTTAGGTTCAGTTCCTTCTGAAAGAAGATATACCTGAGACTCTTGTGATCATTGTACACAATGAAACGCTCACCCCTCAGATAGTGTCGCTACATCTTCAAGGTGAATACCACTACTGCTAACTCCAAGTCATGGGTAGCATAGTTCTTCTCATGCTATCTCAGTTTATGAGATCCATATGAAATCTTTTCTCTCTCCTGTATCAGGACACATCCAAGTCTGGTCCTTGATGCATTGAAGTAGACTACGTAACCTATAACTTCCTCTGGAAGCCTCAAGATGGGGGCACTAGTCAGCCTCTGCCTCAGCTCCTGAAAGCACTACTGGCATCTCTCCAACCACAAAAAGGGTTTCCCCTTATTCTCCAAGGCTGATAGTGGTGCTGCTACTCTAGAGAAGTATGGTATGAACCTTTGGTAATAATTAGCCAAGCCCAGAAAACTCCATACTTCCGTCACATTTCTGAGTGGCTCCCAAGAAAGTACCACCTCAATCTTTGTTGGATCCACTGAAAATCCAACTTTTGATATGACATGTCCCAGAAAGTGAACCTATCGGATCCAGAACTGGAACTTCAAGAGCATACCATAAAGTTGGTGCTCTCGGAGTGTTTCCAGTCCTACCTTCAAATGGTAGGAATTCTCCTCCTCAGTGGTCGAGTAGATCATAATGTCATCAATAAAGACTACGATAAAGTGATCAAGGTATGGCTGGAAGATCCTGTTCATGAGTCCCATGAACACTGCTGGAGCACTGGTCATGCCGAAAGGCATAAGAAAGAACTCGTAGTGGATGTACTGACATCTAAAGGCTGTCTTCTACACATCCTCATCTTGATCTTTGAGATGGTGATAGCATGATATGACGTCTATCTTCAAGAACCATCGTGCTCCCTTCAACTGATCAAAGGGGCCGTAAATCCTCAGAAGTGGGTACTTGTTCTTCACAGTGACCTGGTTTAGGTCCTGATAGTCAACACAAAGCCTCAAGCTCCCATCGACCTTCTTGGCGAACAGAATCAGGGCTACCTAGGGACAAACACTAGACCAGATGAATCCCTTCCCCTGCAAGTCCTCTAGCTGTACCCACAGCTCGTGAAGCTCTGCGGGAGCCATCCAATATGCTGGTGTAGATATCGGTTCCATTTCGGGGGTACAAGACTATGTAAAATTACACCTCCCTGTGAGGAGATTGTCCTGGGACATCATCAAGGAAGAAATATGTATACTGGTCCACCACTATAGGATAAGTCAGACTCTCCACTTCAACCGTTTCGAGGGTAATGCTAGCTAACTGATTAGTGATTGGCTGCACTCTCCTCCGAGTAAGTCCGTCTAGTGCTGCAAAGGCTCTCTTCTTCCTGGTGAAGGTAAACCTGGTCCCATACCTGCGAGCACACCACACTTTGTGCCTAATACAATCTATCTGAGCATAGACTGTAGATAAACAATCCATACCTAATATGAAATTGTAAGGCCATGATGCCACTACTAGGAGATCCCAACCGAAGCTCTCGCATCCTAGAGTAAGCTCACACTGCTAGCACCAGTGCGTAATCGTCAAATATGCTCCCGTAGGAGTCTCTAGAAGTGAGGATCGAGCCAACGGCTCCGTTGGAATCTCTGAGCTCCAAACGAGGGAAGTGACAATGAAAGAGTGACTGAAACCTGTGTCTATAAGAACTGCAGCTAAGGTGTAATAGACAAAGATTATACCTTGTATCATCTTTGGAGCACCGTGATCATAGCCCTCAGCTGCCTGAAGATGATCTCTCCCCTGTCCACATGTTCCCTGCGGTCGGGGTGGACCTCTTGGTGGTGGTGGCGGTAACACCTCAAAATGTCATCCATCGCCAGCTGCATAACCAGATCCTCTACCATGTCCGCCTACTCCTTGTAGACTACCTCTATCAAATCTCTGTCTCTATCTGGGCTATCCTTCAACCGTCTGCTAATCATCCGAATGGTGGGTCAGACAGTCACGAGCCATTTGACCCTGCCCTCCACATGTGAAACACTGCTCGCTCCTGGAATGTATGTCTCTACTCTGGGTGCCCCACATAACTGATCCTGAGTCATGCGATTGTCCACCTATGGGTATTGTCCTCTTGGACCTCCATGACACTTGTCTACTACCAGCTGTAGAAGACTCCGCTACGTGTCGACTGGTGGTGGATCTCACTACTAGAGACTGCTCAGCAGGGAAACTCTCTACTAGGAGGGATCTCTCTAGCACCCCTACCTACGTTGGGATGTGGAGTGAGATCATCAAAGCTCTGATCTCTCGCTTGAGTCCCTGCTCGAAGGTCCGAGCCCTAAAGAATGAGTCCTGCACCATATCAGTGGAGTAGCCTGAGAGGTCTGTGAACCTTGCTGAGTACTGAGCTACAGTCATAATGCCCTACTGCAGATGAAGTACCTCTTATATACACACTACGTGAAGAGTCACTTGGACATACTCTTCCAAAAATAGGCTCTCGAAGTCTTCCCAGAGAAGCATCATCTCGTCGTGGACCTGGAGCATCCAGATCCACCATCTGCCCGCTGCTTCCTGTAGAAGGCTAGCAGTAAAAATTACCATGAGGTCTACTAGTGTCCCTACCAGTTGGAAAAATCTCACCACAGCCTCCATCCAATCCTCAACCGCATGTGGGTCTGTATCTCCCCTGAACCTGAGTGGCCTCTAGCACTGGAACTTGTGAAATGCGCTCAAGCGGCATGAGTCGTCTGCTGCTGGGGCTAGTGGCATCAGTGGCCCAATGGGGAGTGGTACTGCTGGTACCTCCAATGGAAAATGGCCCTGCACTGAGGCCTCGTCGCTTGGTGGGATATCTGCGCGTACAACTCTCAAGACTCTAGCTGGTCATCCACAGGGATGAATCCTGAAAGAAACAGATGAAACACGGTCAAAAGATTATACCTGGTGAGCAGACCTGTTTGATCTAACATAAAGAAAACTTTTGAAAACACACACACAATCAATTTTTTCGTGCACTAGGTCGGAAATCAGAAGCCGAGGTCCTAGTGTATTGATATGTCGGCCTCCGCACCAACACTGGACTCCATGAACTGAAAACCACACTCATTGTACTTAACACTATTGCTTCATAGAAAAGAAAGATCAGAGTCCTAAGTTATTTAGAAGAACTGAATCCTATGATACCAATTTGTCACGACCCATCCCCCAGGGCCCATGCCGTGACTACCCCAAGCCCGCCTTCTATAGGCCAGTGGCTGGTGATTAGCACCAAAGGTGTAATTCCCTAATACTGGGAAGGCATTACCTTTATAACCTATAAAAACACATAGAAGACATGATCACATGTAAACTGAATAACCGAAAAGTGAGTATAGTAAGTAAAAAGGGGCTAGAATACAAGCCCAACTGAAAAGTACAAGAAACTGAAAGTACAAGTACAACTGAGGAAATAAAAAAAATAGACATTGGGTTGTCCTCTGAGGTTCCTACCTGAAGGGTAGGTGCAGATCACCTCCTCAGCACTCCACGTCCATCCGTCACCTCCATACACCGACACACTGTAAGGTCCACCTCCAGATTCCATCCAGTCCTGGTACTCTGATCCTCGGTCAGCTCTGTCCATCGTCTACATCCAACACAACGAGGTGTGGGTATAGCCTATGCAGGGGTGAGTATAACGATACTCAGTAGGGACCATGAGACCCTCAAGGTGTCACAAAATCCAACAAGGATAAACCAAAAAGCATTAAATTAAAAGATAACCCCACTTAAGTATATGCCCATACATATACATAAGTTATCAAGTAATCTATATCAATCATGAGGAAAACACAAAATTTACTGACTTATCTCAACCCGGATTTTATTCACATTATTGAAACTTTGGCTACTGGAGAAGTCTTTCTCAATCAAGTATAATGGGTCTACCGCGACACCAAGGTGATTCCCACTAACCTTGAACTATTGAGAAACTCTTTCTGTCGAGTACTGTGGGTCTACTGCGTCACAAAGAGGTGCTCCCCACCATGGGTCTACCACGTCACCAAGGAACTCCCCCTAATAGCCTACAGAGGTACTCCTCCTGTCGAGTACCGTAGGTCTTCCACCACAACCAAGCGCTCCTCTACTGTTGGTCTTCCATGACACCAAGGTGCTCCCCACTATGCTAGTCGAGTCACTCCGAGTCGAATCGGTCAGTAGTCGTCACGTCTCAGCTAGCTACTAGGTCTCAACACTCTTCTCGCTCGTCACCGAAAGGATCTGCACCACGAGCTGCTGGTCGATACTCCAACTATCACAAAGTCCTACAAATAAGTATCTCAAAGGTCTGCCATGTCATAAAGGTCTCAATTCAAGATATGATGCTTCAATCAGATGCCCGGTCAGTGAGTTATTATCCTTTTAGTCCCATGGGACTGGTTGGATTTGTGAACGATCCAACCTAACCGTATCTCAACTATACCCCAAACTCTTGTGCAGTATACTCAAAGGGACTGTCAAGCTCCAAGATTACCAGTACTGTCGAAGGTTTGTCAAAAAGACGTCCGGTGCCAAAGATATGGCCAAAAGAAAGTAAAGGGTCGGCAGTAGGTCGGGGTCTGGTCTGACCCGGTCGGACCAACCCATCCCGAATTAGTCTGGGCCAACCTGGTTTTGGTCGACCCGTCCTGACCCATTGGGTATGGCCTGACCCATTGGGTAGGTTGTCCCGTTGGGTTCGGCCAGGCCCATTGTGCCCCGCCGAATAGGTCATGATGGCGGTTCCAGCCGGAGGGGGGGCGCGTAGGCAGCTCGGCCGAGAAGGTCGAGGTCGGTTCAGCCAGGAGCCATGAGGGGTGTGGCTCAGGTGGCTTAGCCGAATGCCATGAGGGGAATGGCTTGGGAGGCTCGGCCTGGGAGGTGG
The DNA here is from genome assembly GCA_963277665.1 of Viscum album. Lineage (NCBI taxonomy): Eukaryota > Viridiplantae > Streptophyta > Magnoliopsida > Santalales > Viscaceae > Viscum > Viscum album. The sequence continues at coordinate 902,956,416 of OY728138.1, forward strand.
GAGGTCGGTAGATGATCGGGAGGCCGACATGCAGCCAGGAGGCCGGTGGGCAGTCAGGAGCCATGAGGCCGACTGACGGCTAGGAGGCCGGCAGGTGTCCGGGAGGCCGGTGAGTGTCCAAGAGGCCGACGTGCGGCCGGGAGGCCAGTGGGCGGCCGGGAGGCCGGCGGGCGGCCATGGGGCCAGTGGGTGGTAGGGAAGCCGGGAGGCACGGCCGGGGAGGCGGAGCCGGTTCGGCTGAAGCGCCATGAGGGCAGCATGGGTCGAAGATACCACAGGTAGCGTGGTCATTTCCTGTCGCCTTCAGTGCCTCGTTCTTTTTTCTCCATGCCGTAGAACATCTCAAAAGAGATCGACGGAGGGAGTCCGACCATGTTAGATTGGCCCACACCCTCCATGTTTAGGATGATGGCAATCGGTTCAAAAGAACGAAGCACAAAAACCCACCCACAAAAAGAAAACATACTCATTATTCATTTTTAAATAAAGGAATAACATATCACTTAAATGAAATTAAACCCCTACTTTGTTCGTTGTTCATCGATGGAGTTGCGGGGAAGAATACGAATCATTGGAAAAAAATAGACATCACCATTTTCCTCGATCATCGGTTTGTGTGTCGGATTTTCGTAGTTGAAGACGTCCTACATCGAAGGAGGGTATGAGGATTAAAGTCGAAGATGCTCCTCTCCGGTGTTCTTTGTTGGAAGAATGCATTCTTTGTTCTTCGTTGGTGAGAGATTTTCTCCCTAAGCTCTCTCCTCTCTAAAGTTCCACCAAGATGAATATGCCTTGCCAAAATAATAGATTAAGTTTATCTATTACTTAATCATTGGCACAAAATTCAAATGGGTTAAAAAAATAATTTAAAGTGTTATCTCAAATAATTAATGAAGAGGATTTGGCATAATTAAGTGTTAGGGGAGTTTCTTTCCCTTGGAATCTGGGGATGGACCGCCTTGATGGGAGGTTCAAACATTCCGATCAGTTTCTAACAAGTTTGTTTGTAGAACTGGAAACATCCAATGATTCCACATTCATTTAGACATACATTCCAAAGGTAGGATCTCATCAGTTTGTGGACTGATGAGGCTTAGGAATTTGCATTGGTCGAGAGGATGGGAGGTTGGACTCATCACACCTTTTTGAGGGGAATTATTGTCTACTCCGGGACTCTATTTGTAGATTTATGTTATGTTCGTGAATCCTTATTACATTACCAAGTATAAAATGATCTTTCCTTCAGATCTGAAAATCAATGATTAAATATGTAGGAAATTTAGAGAATCTTTTATATGTATTCAAGGTTCTTCATCGATAGAGAATAATCTGTATTTATTAGAGATTCTTGGTCAATGGTGCCCTTCGACACATTTATATAGAAGTCTCTTGGTCATTATGATGACCATTCTGTTTTTAAAGCCACTTAGTGGGGCACTTGAAGTTTATTGTCATTCAGATGGACATGGATTATTTCAGAGTTGGGATCGAACCCGCAGATGGGATACCTACGCATCCTTTGTTTATAAATGGAATCAGAACCCATGTAGTTCGAGTAGGGAGTATGATGTTTATGATTGATGGCTCAAAGAAGAATGTCATAATCACTTTTACACTCTAAGCTCACGTGAGTCATGCTCGGTGTGAGAAACAAGAGGTATTGGTAAAAATTAGACAATTGTTCCATAAAAGATGCAATCATAAGAAATAATGTGGGACTTATGTATGTATGATTGCCCAGATAAATGAAGATTAGGATTTACTCCAAGGAAGAAATCCAATAACAGGGTCTATAAAGGTATATGTGCTTCATGGAGATTTAAATACTCTAACTTGGGGATTACTCCTGAAAAGGAGGCCCAAATTAGGATAGGACTTGTGATTGGGTTTTACTCATGAGAAGGAATCCCAAATCAAAGGTAAATTAGGACTGGTTAAGAAGAATTAAGGTTTGGGGCTTACTCCTAAAGAGGATTCCCATAATTTGAGGGAATTATGACTGGGGCTTACTCCTAAAAAGGAGGCCCAGGTTAGGGGATCTGGGGCTTACTCCTAAGGAGGATGCCCAGATTAGAGGACTTGGGCATTACTCCTAGAAAGGATGCCCATATTAGTGAATTATGACTGGGAATTATTCCTGAAAAAGGAGACCCAAGTTAAGGATTCTCTCATCTTAAAGGATGAGGTTGAATGAATAAAATCTCAATATTTAGTGACATAATGATGTGTAAATCACTAGGTTTTGAGAGATAGTCCACAGAATTCCTTTCAGATAAGGAAGTAAAATCAAGAAATCATGCCATAAATGGATTTGAAGAGTGTCTTGAAGACCGAATCTTGAATATGAGAGGGGGAATGGCATAAGAGGGGTGAAATGGGATAGAAGGGAACCCAAAAAGGTAGGGGCACGCAAGTCCTGGCAGGTGCACAGGTACTGCGTGGGCACGCAAGTCCTGGTCGCACAGGTATACCTGTGCGACCTATAAGTACTTGCGCGTTTGTAAACCAGTGCGGTAATACTTGAGTGATCTTTGATTAAAGCCTTTAGAATCCTCTTGAGGTTCTTCCGGAAGAGGGGCGCACAAGTTCTATTGAAGGAGTAAAGCGGCGCGCAAGTGTGGCCTTTTCCCTTAAGGGCTGTCCACTCAGGCGCACAAGTGTTGATGAGTCTCAACACTTAGGCCTTCCTCCCCCTCTTTAGATCTTTCGTTCTAGGTAAGAAATTACCTTAGAAGCGTTTTAGAAGCTTTGAGAAGAGACTAGGCCGCTGTGAGCTCAAATCTGAGTTTCTGGAAAAATCCTCCCTCAATGGGGGGCCCACAGGGTCTATTTATAGGCAGGAGAAGACCCCGGCCAGTTATCACTTAGGTCGCGCAAGTCACTTGCGCGACCACTAGGTGGCGCGCAAGGGGACTTGCGTGACCGTGATAGAACTTGCACGACCTATGGGAAATGTTCTCCTTGTTCATCGCTTTGTCGATTTTTGATGTTTTCTTCAAAGGATGAATCAATTTGTGCTAAGTCATTTCCCTTTCCATTTTTTTAGACAATGTGATGAAAAGGATGGTCTAAAAAAGTTCCCCCTCAGAGTTGGATCTAGAGAGAAAAGAGGATTTGACTCTAAGGAGAAGAATAAAACAAATGGAAAAGGCGGCACGCAAGTTAAGGCGCGCAAATGAGCTTTGGGTGTGCAGGATTTAGCGTGCAGGGGTACGACCTTTAGTCTTCTAGGGTACGACGCATAGGGTTCTGGCTGCGTCTATAAATAGAGGGCCTCCCTTCCGTACAAAGCATCCGGATTTCCAAACATAAAACCTTCGAGCTCTTGCCGTGCAGGTCACATTAATTGTACATGTTGCTCTGTTTTCTGGTGTTTCCTTGATGGTGTGCTGCTTTCAAGGTATCTTGAATTGCGCGGTGATACTTGCACGCCAAATTCTTGCGTGGCACATCCATACTTGCGCGCCAATTTTAGACTTGTGCGCCTTAATGCCTTAGCCATTTTTTTTGAATTCCTTCCCAAATTTTATGAAAATTAAACCCATTTAAGAGTCAGTTTATTCAACGTTTGTGCAGATTCAATGGCTTCCAGGAGAATCGGAACAACTGATGAACTGGCCAGTAAGCGGATTGATGACATGATGAACATTGTTGTCCATGATTACTATGATATCTATGATAGAACTTTCCCAGATTTGGCTAACTACTTGAAGAAGTATTATCTTAATTTCCCATAGAGAATCTACCTGTCCCTGTATGGTCATGGTCATCTGCAAGGAGTCAATGTTCCAAATGCAAAGAACTATACACAGGAAATGCAGCTGCACTGCTACTCCTCTATTTCGGTTATGCTATGAATTACGAGCAACAACAATGGTGTGAACTTTCAAATTCTCCTTCCATGCCATTTCCTTGCAGATATGAAAATGGAAAACCCCTGGGCTTAAATGTTTTCCGCTGTTGGTTGGTGGAGAGAAGACAAACATGGCATTAGAGCAATATCTAAAAAGAGTACTCTCTCCAAATGGATTTTTACTTCCAATACTCCATTCTAAAATCCATGTATCCATCTTCCAAGTCTCTTGGACAGAAATGGAGTCACTGTTTGATCAACAGAAAATTTTCGTCAAACCACACTCAAGAATATCCTTTTACAACTGTTCCAAGAAGAGATGGTATCACTACATATCTTATTGTTTCTAGTTGAATGAATGAATTCCAGGTGGTTGCTGATGAAGCTCGGGATTCCGTAAATCAAATGAAGTGTTATGTTGAAAACCTCTTGTAATTTTTGAAAAATAGAAGAGACTCTAGTCTGTGGATGTACTTCTAACTCTTGTGCATCAATGAAGAACACTTTCACCTTCAATCATTTGTACCTGCATTCTATTTTGCTACATACTTTAGATTTTACCTAAGACAATGGGCCTAGCAAGCATAGTTTGATTTTTACTAGGATTAATGTAAATAACCCTACAAACTTGAACCTTTTAATTGCTCAATATTACCTAAATCATAAAAAACGTACGTTTAGTGAGCTTGGAACTTGACTTTTATTCGGAGTTCCTTTGAATTTTGTGGGCAGTTTAAAGTCATGCACGTCGGACATAAGGAGGATAATGTTTAAGGTCGAAATAGATTTGACCGAATGAATTAGAATTGACTCAATTCTTTGACAATTTATCTGAAAACATATTACCATACTCAAGTATGAGGGAAAAAAATGTAAACTATAGCTTAAGAATATTTGAATCTGAGGAATGATATGAAAAAGAGCTAAAAGGAATCAGAAGAAGTAGTTTCCAAGAATGAAGTTACTATTATTTAACAAATCCGTTAGGGGGTTGAATTATACAAGGCCACCTAAGGGCATTGACTGCATATTCAAATAAAATAGTATCCTTTGGATAACAAGTCTGTTATGTAGACTATTTATGCAAGGCCGCCTATGGGCACGTACTGCATAGTCAGGAAAAAGAACTCTCAGAAATTTACTTTCCTAGTGCTAAAAGCCAGTGAAAGTTTATGGAGATTCAAAATTTCTAAAGTATAGAGTTTGTTGTATGGAAAGAGGTACTTGAATAAGGAAAAGATATTTCAAAACAAGATTATCGAAGAACTGAATAGATATCACTCCTACGAAGGTCTGACCCAAACGTGGGGAAAGAGATTATAAACCATAGACTTGAATACTTTCAGATCAAGAAAAAGGATATGGGACAAATATGTTAAGGATGGCTATTTTTTATGGATCCCTGCATACTTTCATTTAAGACAAATAATGACAAAAGAGGCATTCTTCCCAAGAATGAAGTTACCACTATCCGACAAACCCGTCAGGGGGATGAATTATGCAGGGCCACCTAAGGGCATTGGCTTCATAGTAAAATAATAGTATCTTTTGGATAAAAAGTCTGTTATGTATACCATTTATGCAAGGTCGCCTATGGGCACGTGCTGCATAGTCAGGCAAAAGAACTCTCAGAAGTTTGACATTTTTGTGACTAGAAGTCATGAAAAGGGTTATGAAGATCTGAAAATATTTAAGGTTAGGATTGTGACACATAAAAAAGGGTATTTTCCAATGTATATAGAGATACACAGATCAATGCTAACCATAATCATGTTGTGGCTGGGTCCTAAATTGAAAAGTTGGACTTCACTACGTATCTCATAAGGTTGAGAATCAAGCCATACGTAGTTCATAAACTACAGTTTAACGTCGTGTGGGACAAAAGGATTAGAGATCTTAGTTTAGAGTCATAGATCTTAGACCATTATAATAAATACACAGTGTGTGTTTTCATGGGGACTTTTCAGCTAAGGGAATGAAAATGGAATTTGGGGTTAGGCCCAAAGACTTGGGGCTGAATTCGAGGGACACTTGAACATTCCTACGTATCCCATCAGGATGGGAATCAAGACCACGTAGTTCTAGAAATACCCTTTGTACAAATTTGGTTCGTACATGTGAAGGGTGAAGGGGGGCTTTAGGACAATGATGGTTTAACCCAAGATAAAAGGTTTAGGCATTTCCATGTATATACGTAGTCTTTGAAATGAAACATGATTGAAAAATCAATGTAAATAATGGTTCCCTCTCAGGTGAAGGTACCAAAGAATATTTTAGTTTATTTTCATAATGGACAAAAGTGTTGTATATTTTAACGTCGTATAACAAGGACGAAAGTGAACCAATGTAAAGATATTGATTCTAGGGGAGGTTTCATGAATCAACATCGTATGAGATGGAGGTGAACCGATAAAAAGAGATTGGTTTTGGGATTGAACCTTGGGAGGTTTCCTACATACCTAGCCTAGAAGGCAAGGATCAAAGTCCGTGTAGTTCAATTAAAGGATGAATTAATGATCAAGTTTTTCTTAGGGACAATGACCTAAAAAATGATGTTGTTGGGACTTACACATGGTTAGCGGCCCAAATAGAGTGTTATGGTTGAGGTTTTCTCTAAGCTCACGTGAGTCATACTCGGTGTGAGAAACAAGAGGTAGAAACAACCTTAACAATACACACTTTAACGTCATGTAGGACGTATGAAGGGACTGTGCAGTTGAATGTCATGCAGTGAGGACAATTGGTGCTGTACAGTTTAATGTCATATAGCAGGTACAAAATACAGTTTAATGTCATGTAAGACGTATCAAGGACTTTCTGTACAGTTTAGCATCATGTAGTTAGGACGATGGGGACAATAGAGTTTAACGTCATGTTGGACGAAAGGGGGAATGTGCAGTTTAATGTCATGCAGTGAGGACAAAAGAATACACCATTTAACGTCATGTTGGACGCATTGGGGATTTTTCCACAGTTTAACATCATGTTGGACGAAAGTGCGAATAGTTTAAGGTCATATGCATAGACCGTTGATGATGTAGTTTAAGGTCATACAGCACCATTGATGATTATGTAGTTTAACGTCTTTCCAGACGTTAGGGACTTCTATACAGTTTAGCGTCATGTAGTTAGGACATCACAGTTTAATGTCTTACTGGACGTAAGGGACTTGCAAATAGTTTAGGGTCATATGCATGGACCGTTGATGATGTAGTTTAAGGTCATACTGGACCAATTTGCAGTTTAAGGTCATACTGGACGAAGTTGTAGTTTAAGGTCATACTGGACCAAGTTGCAGTTTAAGGTCATACTGGACCATTTAGGGAACTTTTTTTCACAGTTTAACATCATGTGGGACGAAATTAATACAAATAGTTTAAGGTCATATGTATGGACCGTTGCTGTATAGTTTAACGTCATATAGCAAGGACGAAAGAAGGACTTTTGTAGTTTAATGTCATGTAGTGAGGACAAAAATTAATAAAAATAGTTTAAGGTCATATGTATAGACCGTTTCTGTATAGTTTAACATCATATAGCAAAAACGAAAGAAGTTTTGTGTTTATATAAAATACTTCTTCAAAAATATGGCATTGGTTGGAGTAGTGATGAGTTTTCCATCCATCGAGATTAATGAATAAGCTCCATTGGAGTAGACCCTATGTATTGAATAAGGTCCTTCCCATTTTGTCTCAAGATTGGGAGGTTTCTTTCCTAGTATCATTAGAGTTCTGAGAACTAATACCAATTCTCCCTGAGTGAATGAACAAAGACGAACTTTTTTGTTAAAATCTCGTGCTATTCGATTCTGAAGACTTCCAAGTGATGCAAAGTGCACAATATTTTCTCATCTAACCGTTCCAATTCATTCAATCTCTTTTGAGATTGTTCATCTGTGGATGATTGATCACAAATGGAAACTATGAGCGAGGGTATTTGAACTTCAATGGGAATGATGGCTTCCGTTCCATATACTAATGAATATGGAGTTGACCGAGTTGCAGTGAGGGTGGTAGTCTGATAAGCCCATAAAGCATGAAAGAGTTTATCAGGCCATGACCTCTTGTCTTTATCCACCATCTTTTGCAGTATATTTGAAATATTCTTGTTAAAGGCTTCTATCTGGCTGTTGTCCGCTGCATGATACTGAGATGAATGGTTGGATTTGATGTTGTATTCTTGATACAACTTCTTCACCTCGGATGAACAGAAGTTGGTTCCATTTTCTGTCAATATGGTATGAGGGAAACCAAATCTGGTAATGATGTTAGAATTGATGAAGCTAACAATGCATTTAGAACTGACTTCCTTGAGAGGTATTGCCTGTGCCCATTTGGAAAAGAAGTCAATAGTAGTAAGAATGTACTTAAACTTCTTGGCCGTAGATGAAGGATAAGGTCCCACCACATCCATTCCCCATGTGGAAAATGGCCATGAGTATTTAGCCGTATGAAGCAACTATGGAAGTTGATGAATTAAGTTGGCATGTACTTGGCATGAATGACACTTATTTGTGAAATAGACACAATCTTGTATCATTGAAGGCCAAAAGTATCCAAGCCTTCGAATCTGATCAGACAATCTATGTCCAGACTGGTGGGCACCACAGACTCTCGCATGCACTTTTTTCATAATAGCCATTGTCTCTTCACCATCAATGCATCTGAAGAGAACTCCATCAAAACCATGTTTGTAGAGAATTTTCTCTAGGTGATCTGGGCAATCATAAAGAGTAAAATTGACCACACGTCGCCAGATTTGTTCTTTATCGGTTCTATCAGGAGGAAGTGTTCCATTTTGAAGGTGTTCCCTGATAAGTGACATCAATCCTATAGTATGACCATACGGTTCAGGAATGGGACTAATTTCATTAATTTCCTCTGTTCTGATTCGAACATAAGGTGAAATTGCACGACGGTGGGAAATAATGATGGTTGTATCGTCCTGATTTGGATCTTCCAGAGCTGTAGGTATATTATCTAGTGCATCAGCTTGAGCATTTTGTGATCTTAGGACAAAAGAAAATGTCGGTTCCGAAGGGAATTCCTCCATTAAATCTCTGACGTAATCATACAAAGGGATTAGTTCTTCTTTTCTCATGGAATAATCCCCATTGACTTGTTTTATTACCAGGTCTGAATCACCTTTCACTTTTAAGTGATTCACTTGTGCTTGAAGCGCTAATTCCAAGCCTGTGATGAGAGATTGGTATTTGGCTTCATTATTGGTACCACTTTCCCAAAATAAAAAGGAATAAGGTAACACTGACTTTTTTTGGAGAAATGAGCACAATTCCTAAGACAACTTTGTTGAATTTAGGATTTTCCATTTTCCTCCTTGTTGGACTTCTGGAAGCACCATCAAAATACATTTTTTATGCTTGAGGACTTTCTTGAATAGAGAAGACTTCATCATTAGGGAGTTCAATATCTGAAGATGTATCTCCCACTGAAGGGTGTTCAGCTAGGAAATCAGCCAGATCTTGGCCCTTTATCGCCTTTTGAGACACATACTGAATATCGAATTGCTGCAAAATAACTGCCCACCTTGCTAGACGTTGTAAGCATTGGACGACTAAGGATGAATTTGAGAGGGTTATTGCGGGATACCAATTGGACCTCGTGATGTTTCAGGTAGTGTCTCAACTTCTAAACTACACAGATTAATGCCAGGAAGCACTTCTCAATACTTGAATACCGGGTGTCGGCTTCAAGCATAGTTCGACTGAGATAGTAGAGGCTGATTTCATTCCCAGCATCATTCTTTTGAGCAAGAAAGGCACCCAATGATCGTTCTAGAGTTGTCACGTAAAGGATAAGTGGTATTCATTCAATATGTGGCATAAGTACCGGTGGACTCAAGAGGTATTTCTTGAGAATATCGAATGATTCTTGACATTCTTCAGTCCACTGGTAAGTGACTCCCTTATTCATCAATTTGGTGAAGGGTAAACTTTTGTCTGCCAAATTGGCAACGAAACGCCGAATATAGGATAAGTGTCCTTGATGTCATCTTAATTATTTCAAATTTCGAGGAGGTGACATACCAAGGATTGACTTGGTCTTCTCAGGATCGACTTCAATACCACGATGGCGTACAACAAAGCCGAGAAATTTTCCTGAGGTTACCCCAAAAAGCACATTTTAAGGGGTTCATCTTCAAATTATGTTGTCGAAGCTTGCGGAACATGACTTCCAAATCAGCCAAGTGATTATAACTTTATTTGGATTTAATTATCAAATCGTCTATATATCATTCAACAAACTTCCCTAATAAGGGTTTGAAAATAAGACACATGGCACGTTGATACTTTACACCTGCATTCTTTAAGCCAAAGGGCATTACCTGGTAGAAAAACACACTCTGAGGGGATCTGAAGTCTGTGGATTCCTTGTCTTCTAGGGCCATTCAGATCTGATTATACCCGGAATATCCATCCATGAAGGAAAGTTCTTCATAGCCAGCTGTTGCATTAATTAAAAGTTCTGTAATCGGAACTGGGAAATCATCCTTAGGAAAATGCCGATTAAGATCTCTGAAATCGATGCAAACTCTAATTTGTCCGTTCTTCTTCTTTACAGGAAAAATATTAGCCAACCACTTGGGATATTGAACTTATCTGAAGAATTTATCTTTGATAACCTTATCCACTTCAGCCTCAATTTTGGAAGCATAAGTTGGGTGTGTTCTTCTCGTGGCTTTCTTAAATCCTCTTCGTTCTTCTGGTAAACCCAAATGATGAGTAGCAACATCAGGATCAAGCCCAGGCATTTCTGTATAGTTCCAAGCAAATATATCTCTATTTTTATTTAGAAAAGAAATATACATCTCTTTCTCTTCAAGATTCATGGCCGAACTGATTAACGTGGGGCATGGATCTTCTTTTGTACCCAAATTTATTTCTCTGAGTTCATCCACAGTGGTAGAGATACCCTCTTCAAATGCTGGAGGAGCATCTCTGAGATCTTCCTCTTCTTCTTTATCATGTGTTATTTCTTCCATTTCTACTTTCATAGTATATGATAAAGCATAACTTTCATGATTAGAAGAGATGTCACAATTTTCACATCTTGAAGAAAAAGCTTACATTTCCGACCCGATTGATGATGAAGGGTCTTCTTTGGGTATTAAAGAGGAGATGATGGATTGAAAATCGACATCATTGTTCACCTCTAATGTGTCTATAACTTCTTCTGGCCTAATTGGAGAAGTATAGACTTGTTGGATTTCAGCAGATGAAATGAAGACGTCACCATTTGTACTTTCATCGCTGCTTGATGCGTTACCAATCTCTCCCATGTTGTCTGGCTTGATTGCCGTAATTGACATTATGGATCTTTCCATAAAAGTATTTTGATTTGGGTCTATCTTGTCAATTTGACTGATAGGCAACACATAATATGTACTCACATGTGTAAATGGATTTACTGGAATCTTCTCCAAACCATATGAAGCATTAACTTTGGTAATCTCCTTTATTATGGATTTCTCCCTTCCCTTAATGTGATAGAATTCCGCCTCAATATATTGAGACTCACATGTCTTGAACGGGGCCTTATCACCATAAAATGTCCGAACTTGACCATAAAAACAATATTTGAGACATTGATGGTATGATGAAGGGATAGCCGCATGCTGATGTAGCCAGGGTCTTCCAAGCAAGATGTTGAAAGCTGAGTCTTGATCAACAACCATGAAATCTGAATTGGATACAAGATCTACAAACTGAGTTCTGAGTGGAACTTCACCCAGTGGTTCTTGTTAATTTTTATCATATACTTGTAACATCATGGTAGAAGGAGATAAATCGGATTCCGTGAGGCCCAATCGATGAAGTGTATGAATGAGCATGAGGATGACTCCTGAACTGTTGTCAATGAAAGCTCTTCGAACATCTACGCCATTAACCTTTCCAGACAAGTACAATGGTCTAATATGTCTATTCACAACATCATCTTCATCTTCATCAGTAAAATATATTATTTCATGGAATTCTACAGGATTATTCTCTATGTGATAGGCTTCAGCTGCAGCAATTTCAGTTTCAAACTCCTGAGGACTTGAAAAAGCCTCAATGAGTGCTTCCCGAAGATCTTTTGACAGATTTAGAGCATCCAGAATTGATAACTTGGTTGGTAATTGGGCCAAGTGTTTCAATACATCATACCTTTGATCCAGAGGTCTGCGTTTCCCAACAGAAATATGTGGTTTAGCAGGTACCTTGGAAGCAGATTCTTTGGAAAGTTGATGCATCTTGTATCAGAATAGGAGTTGACAATATCCCTGATTTTGGAAGATTATACCGATTAGATCCATTTACTTGCTGAGAGGAAGAGGATGGAACCTTCAACCGGTCTTCCAAAATAACTTTTCTAGGACTGAATTTTCTATTGGTAGAAGAACTTTCTTGTTCTTGATGAGCTCGCTGAAGGGCTCTACCACGAGTTTCTGCTGCGTACACTGTTCTAGCAGGGGTAGAATTGGAGTAGTGGCTTCTAAAAGATCCATGTCTTCCCCTATATCCTGAGCCTCTAGAAATTCCTCTGATTCCCTTGTTTGATATAGGGAATTCAGGCTCATCGAATTTGAAACTGCGACTAACATATGGATCGGTTAATTGAATCATATTAACAAAACCAAAGATTAACTCTTCGTCTGATGAAGACTCTGCCTGATTAGCCTGTTTAGGCTGTGTCATTTGGTGGGGCGGTGCCCGTGGCTTTGCAGTAGATGGCATGAAGTCCGCCAAAGTCAAAGACAACTTAGGGTTTGACACATACTCATCTTCTTCTGATTCTTTTTCTTTCTTTGAATCATGCTGTTTCTTTGAAGACTTTCCCTCTGACGAAGTGGGTTTTTCCGTAACATTCATGGCAGAAGACACAATTTGTTTCTTTAATTGTGTTTGCAAAATAGCATGAGTTCGATTGATTGTATTTCTGACCATCCAATCATCATACTTCTATGCATTTTTTCTTTTGACTTCTTGCCATTCACCTTCCTCCTCTGGAACTGTAGCAGTGACACATGCTACCTGGGCTGAGGAGCCTTTCAATGTGACTTTTCCCAAGTCAACCATCTTTTTTAGGAGGTCTTTAAAGACAAAACACTCCTGGATGGGATTCCCCAAGATTTTATGAAAGGGGAAATAATTGGGACAATTTTCAACTTCTTTATTATTTAGCCTCTTGGGCTTTGGAAATTGAACCAAATTGTTTTCCAGAGACGAAATGAAATAACCAGGAACTTTTTCATTTCGGAAAGAGTATGTTTTTCTCTTCAGATCCTCAATTTTTTTTGTCTTTGATCTCTTTGATAATATGGACGAAACAACCTTTGTTGTTGGAACTCAGAAGGTGGATCCCTTCGAGAAGATGAAGGTTTTGAAGTAAAAACAGGTACAAGTGCTTGTTTAAGCATAACTGTAGTAGTTTCTGCTTTACCCATTCTCCTTCCTGGAGCTGATGGAATTACACGAGATTTAGCCTTGGTCTGTATAAGGGAATCTTCAATCTGCTGAGCGATTGAAGTAAGGTCTCGAAAACCTCCTGTATATTTCACAGGGATAAACGGCGTGCGTAATTCGTCACGCAGATTTGCCATATAGATTGGCAACAATTCCTCTTGAGGAAGTTCTAAACTTAGGGAATATGTTAATCCCTTCTAGTGAGCAATGAAATATGAGACCCTTTCATTCTCTCTTTGCCTACAGTTTGTAAGATCGAAAACTGTTGTCTTTGGAAAAGTTGAGCTAAACTGAAGGAGGAATTTTTGGCGAAGATCCTCCCATCCGGTAATTGACTGGGATTTTAAGCTTGTATACCAGACAAAGGCTGGTCCTTGCAAGGTTCGTACAAAGCATCTGAGTTTTACTGCTTCTTCTGCTCGAGAGTTCCCATCATAAGATCACAACAAGATACATAATGCATCAAATGTTGTTCAGGGTCTCCTGATCCATTGAAAATAGGGAATACAGGGTTTCCAAAACTAGATGGATGAGAGATTGAATCTACCCATTCAGGGTAAAATTTCTTTTCTGGTTGAACCTGTGCACGTTTACCTTCCATAGTTTCTAACTGAGCTGTTAATGACTCAATGGTTGTTATTAACTTTTGAGAAACATCTGGTTGAACTTGGACTTGGGTAGGTGCAATGACTAGATCTTGGACATATATGGTGGCTGGTGCTGCAACTGATGGTATCACTTCTAACTGTTATTGCACTTGACCCGTAGGATTAGGCCTATGAGGGTGTACTGATAGAGGAGGATATTCCTGATCCATCTCAGTAACTGCAACAAATTCCCCTAGCTGACTGACTCCAAGACGCTCACGAAGAAGACTACCCTGAAGTAGTTATGCATTCAACCTCCTTAATTCCTTCATTTCTTCCTCCTGGTGTGCAAACCTTTTCTCTAGTGAGAGCAATTGACCCTCTCTAGAGGAAGGATATGTAACCTGATTCTTTCCCCTCCCTTTGTTGGATCCTTTTTGGAGAGGGGGAAGTGGGTTACTTGAATGATTACCTAGGTTCTGAGTAATCCTTTGATTTCGTGTACGCACACCTTCTTCATTTGTGTCGGTGCGTACATCTTCTTGATCGGGACCCTCTTCATCTAAGTCCCCAGAGTGAGCCTCATCAGGTGGATCAGCAACAACGGCATTGATGACATTTATTGATGCATGACTCATTGCATCCCTTCTATCAGCATTCTTGTGATATTGTCTTCTTCCATGTCTTTGATGAGACATTTCCTTTTGTTGATTTGATCTCTCAAGAACTTCTTGACGAACCGTAATTTGGAGGGATTCTCCTGATAATTTGGCTCTTCGTTCCTCTTAAGGATTCTTCCCCAATCAAGAGAAAACTGACTTTCTCTGAGGAGGGGATTGATGATTTGAAAATGTCCCCAGTCCGGTGGACTGGGGCTGTTCCTCCTGTTCTCGCTCAACTCCTCAAATCCTATTTGTTGATTCCGAGGGTTGGTTTAAAAGAGTCCCCAGTCTGGCGAGCTGGGGTGGCTCTTGACATGCTATGTCTGAGACTTTCTTAAAAGCTCTCCTGATCTTGCGAACCTTAGTCTAGAAATTAGATGGATGCATTAACCTGTATCCACTTTTATCACCAGGTTAAAAAGACCGTTGGATAATTTCCGACACTTCTATCGCTTGAGGATGTGCTTGGTCCAAACGAGAGGCCTGTTCAATATTCTCATTTGCTTGATGCAGGAGTAATTCAACAACTTGTTCTCTTTATTCTTGATTTTGAGAGGAACTAGTTGAATCCTATTCTTGGGAAAGCTTTTGATTACAAACAAATCCCATTGATTGTGGCCGGCCATGGGCAATAACATTGCATGAGACCATTTTCGACGGGCTTTGCTGACTGGAGAGCACCGTGAAGTGCAGTGATCCATGAAAACTCCATCCTCTGACACAAATACCAGATGGGGCATTGGAAATTAACTGACACAATCTTCTTAGTGCGCCAAGGCATGAACGTTGAAGGGATCTCTGTTGTTTTTCAGCCTTTAGATATCGAGATACTGATAGAGATGCCAAATCAATCTGATGTTGTAACCCTTCTATTATCTTAAGATGATTTTCATATTCATCATAAGATAATAATTTCTTTTTCAACTAAATTTTTTTTTCCATATGTTGAGACGAATATCATGAATTTCATCTTTCGTCAACATTTCTGGAATGTCATACTGAGAGTCAGCCAGAGGCCAAAACATGACTGGCACTTCACCTTTCACCAGTTGTTTTCTCATGTTCAACATTTCCTATTTATCATTTGATGAAGATTCTTCTACCTGATTTGACCAGAGTTGGTGTTTCCTTGTTGATTCATTGGATTCAACAGGATTGGTAGAGAAACCATTGATCAAACTAGAAGATGCATGACTTAGGGGTGGTTCGGAGAATGACCTATACCCTGGGCTATATTTTGATTGAGAAAGTATTTCACCTAATAGCGATGAAGCATCAGACATGACTGGTTTCACATTTACAAGTGCCTCAAGATAAGAGGGCTTTCTTGGCACTAAATTTTCCACTGGAGCATTTTCCGGGAAATGTGCATCACTACTGCAGAGAGGACTTTCACAACGAAATTCATCATCATGGGGAGGACCACCATAATGGGTTACAACAAATGATGAGATCTCTTGATCCTTGGTCTTCTGACCACACAGAGGGTTCCTGTGGCTCTCATCTGAAGATGAAACTTCGAGATCGACCGAATTGTCGTGAAGCAAGCCTTCATGAGGAAGTGTCTGTTGAATAACTTTGAAATTAATGTTCCAACTATTGGGAACTGAGGGAGTAGAATCTTGAATTCCAACAGATAATTGTCTGAGGGCTTCAAGAACTCCATCATCGAGCAAGGCCTTGTTACCTATTGGCTCTTGATCTCCTGACTGTGATGGGCGGTTCTTTTTCTTAGATTCCTTCTTACTCGCCTTGGAAACCACTTATTGACGAAAGTGGCTGCTCTGAGTAGGTTTATATGCCTGATCAGGAAAGATGGCCAGGTTAGGCTGACGATCTCCTCTCAAATCAGGTGTATGTGCCTGACTTGGTTGTCCGTATGATATGGGGGAGTATTCCCCATAACCCTCTTGAACTGGAAAAAATGTGTGTGTCTGTTCCAGAGTGAACTATTGATGTGTCACTCCACTGGTAGGGATAGATTTATGTGTCTTTTCCTGAGATGCTGCTGAATTTGTTATAATATCCTGACAAGCATTCAAAATATGAGCAGGGATTTGCTTCTTATCTTTCACCATTGATAGAATATGCTTGGTTACTTCAGCTGCCGGAACAGGGATATACGTCCATTCCGTGCTTGGACTAGTTGTATGTGCCTTCTCCTGTCCTCCTTTTCCTATCAGTTAATCCTGACAGTACTCAAGTATGGGGGCAGAGAGTTGAGTCTGCCTCCTATTTGTCTCCAGGGCTTTCCGACTGACTTCTCCGAATGCTACCAAGTGAGACTGTTGGTAGGCTTGATTAATACTAGCATGTGTATGTTCCTACTGATTGCACTTCGCCGAACGTAGTTGACGAGATCCATCATATGTAGTCAGACAAGCCTGCTGACTAACTGATGATGTATAAATAGGTGTATGTTCCTGCCTATAGTACTCCGCCAGAATTGCCTGGCGGGATCGGCGTGATGCTGCCAGATGAGTCTGCTGGACAGCAGAATTAAAACATGCAGGTGTATGTGCCCGCTCGTTTCTTGCCACTAAGTTAGGTTGGTAGAATTCTCCAGAGATAGAAGAGATGAGAACCTGCTCACTGTTGATCGGATTCCGCCTCTGGTGGTTCATCTTGCCTGCTCGGGTTCGAGGAACCTGAGCCGAACGCCTGGAGTCGGCACCCTCATCATGTTGAGGGCGCACTGCCGCACGAGTCTGGAGGCGATTGTTAGTGGGATCCCTTGGGAAGGACTCCTATCTACTTGAATTAAGGCCCTGAGGGACCTGCTCATTCACCACCTCAGAAAAAGGGAGTGAATAGTGATTGCGTTCCGGGGATAACGACTTGAAACAGTTGGAGACGGTAGTCAGCACCGCCTTCTTCTTGATCACTAGTCATCGTTGTTTGGATGACCGGTGTGAGTTGTTCACTTAGAGGGCTTGTCGGGCAGCCTCTAGAGTTGGGATGATACTTTGTTGACAGTAATCCTTAACCAGTGCATTTGATACCCAGCGTTGAAGACTCCGAGTAGGTGATGTCATCCTCAGAACGGATGAAGATCCAGCAGGAGTAGCAGCAGTGGAATTTGCAGCAGCAGCATTCACAGGTGTGAATTTGAGAGCAGCCATTATAGAAATGAAGAAGATCTTGGAAAAGAGTGCCTGTTTGATATAACAGACGTAATCAAGATAAATTCATCCACTACATCTTTTGGATGAGTATATATGTCAATGATTGTTTTTATTGGCCCTCTCATTGAGTTTTAAATAGGGGCCTAACAAATAGGTAAAACATTATTTTAACTTGGTTAAGGATTCACGTTGGGTTCACCATTTTTTGTTTCCCTTGGAATCCAGGGATGGACCGCCTTGATGGGAGGTTCAAATATTCCGATCGGTTTCTAACAGGTTTGTTTGTAGAACCGGAAACATCCAATGATTCCACATTCATTTAGACCTACTTTCAAAAGGTAGGCGCTCATTAGTTTGTGGGCTAATGAGGCTTAGGAATTTGCATTGGTCGAGAGGATGGGAGGTCAGACTCATCACACCTTTTTGTGGGGAATTATTGTCTACTATGGGACTCTCTTTATAGATTTAAGTTATGTTCATGAATCCTTATTACATTACCAAGTATAAAATGAGCTTTCCTTCAGATCTGACAATCAATGATTAAATATGTAGGAAATTTAGAGAATCTTTTATATGTATTCGAGGTTCTTCATCGATAGAGAATCATCTGTATTTATTAGAGATTCTTGGTCAATGGTACCCTTCGACACATTTATATAGAAGTCTCTTGGTCATTATGATGACCATGATGGTTTTAAAGACACTCAGTGGGGAACTTGAAGTTTATTGTCATTCAGAAGGACATGGATTATTTTAGAGTTGGGATCGAACCCGCAGATGGGCTACCTAGGCATCCTTTGTTTAGAAAAGGAATCAGAACCCACATAGTTCGAGTAAGGGAGTATGATGTTTATGATTGATGGCTCAAATAAGAATGTCACAATCAATTTTACACTCTAAGCTCACGTGAGTCATGCTCGGTGTGAGAAACAAGAGGTATTGGTAAAAATTAGACAATTGTGCCATAAAAGATGCAATCATAAGAAATAATGTGGTACTTATGTATGTATGAATTCCCAGATAAATAAATATTAGGATTTACTCCAAGGAAGAAATCCAGGAACAAGGTCCATAAAGGTATATGTGCTTCATGGAGATTTAAACACTCTAACTTGGGGCTTACTCCTGAAAAGGAGGACTAAATTAGGATATGAATTGTGATTGGGTTTTACTCCTGAGAAGGAATCACAAATCAAAGGTAAATTAGGACTAGTTAAGAAGAATTAAGGTTTGGGGCTTACTCCTGAAGAGGATGCCCATAATTTAGGGAATTATGACTGGGGCTTACTCCTGAAAAGGAGGCCCAGGTTAGGGGATCTGGGGATTACTCCTAAGGAGGATGCCCAAATTAGAGGACTTGGGGATTACTCCTAAAAAGAATGCCTAGATTAGTGAATTATGACTGGGAATTATTCCTGAAAAAGGAGACCCATGTTAAGGATTCTTCTATCTTAAAGGATGAGGTTGAATGAATAAAATCTCAATCTTTAGTGACATAAAGATGTGTAAATCACTAGGTTTGGAGAGATATTCCACATAATTCCTTTCAGATAAGGAAGTCAAATCAAGAAATCATGCCATAAATGGCTTTGAAGAGTGTCTTGAAGACTGAATCTTGAATAGGAGAGGTGGAATGTCTTAAGAGGGGTGAAATGGGCAAGAAGGGCACCCGAAAAGTCCGGGGCATGCAAGTCCTGGTAGGCGCGTAGGTAATGCGTGGGCGCGCAAGTCCTGGTCACACAGGTATACCTGTGCGACCTATAAGTACTTGCGCGTTTTTAAACTAGTGGGGTAATACTTGAGCGATCCTTGATTAAAGCTTTTAAAATCCTCTTGAGGTTATTCCAGAATAGGGGAGCGCAAGTTCTATTGAAGGAGTAAGGCAGCATGCAAGTGTGGCCTTTTCCCTTAAGGGATGGCCACTCAGGCGTGCAATTGTTTATGAGTTTCAACACTTAGGCCTTCCTATCCCTCTTTAGATCTTCCGTTCTAGGTAAGAAATTACCTTAGAAGTGTTTTGGAAGCTTTGAGAATAGACTAGGGCGCCGAGAGCTCAAATCTGAGTTTCTGAAAAAAATCCTCCCTCAATGGGGGGCCCATAGGGTCTATTTATAGGCAGGAGAAGACCCCGGGCGGTTATCACTTAGGTCGCGCAAGTCACTTGCGTGACCAACAGGCAGCGTGCAAGGGGACTTGCGCGACAGTGATAGAACTTGTGCAACCTATGGGAAATGTTCTCCTTGTTCATCACTTTGTCGATTTTTGATGTTTTCTTGAAAGGATGAATAAATTTGTGCTAATTCATTTCACTTTCAATTTTTTTAGACAATGTGACGAAAAGGAGCGTCAACAGAGTTTACGAGTCTCCCCTACACTTAATGGAAGTTTGAGGGTTTCTCCCCATTAATGGGGAGTTTTAAGGGGGTTAAATACCCTGGTGGTCCCCACCATGATAAACAGGATGAGAAGGTTAGGTTTGGGTGGGCCCCACCACCATGACCTCTCATGGGATGTTAAGGTGTGGTGGTCCCCACCTCCAACTTCCACATGGATGCTTTAACCAACAAAATAAAAATAAAGCTACACAGCTTTATTTTTATTAAATTCTTTCATTATAAACACACAAGATATCTTTTATTCCCGACCAACTGCTGTCGATATGAAAGTCTTATTAAGTAAATACTGGCGCTGCGAGTTCAACAATGCCCTCATATTTCAATTTGAAGCACTGGTTCAAAAGTTATAAAAACTCGCTCGTACATTTACTGAACGTACCCGAAAAAAAATTCAGCAATTGATTCTGGGCACATTGGGCCTCAGAATCACACGCCGTCAATTTTCGCGGACTAAATTCCCATATATTTAGGAAAATAAATTCGACAAAAAATCTAGGTCTTTACAATGGATCATTCCAACATAAAACCAAGAATTCCTTCATTTGGGCCACACAATTTTAAAAATCTCATGGATAGGGTTCCTTCCCCATGACATCTTGGGCCAATTACTATAATGTTTAATCTATTATATACATCCTCTAAGGATCTTACAATTAAAAGCTTTGATGGATAAAATGATCATACATCACCCCAAGAATGGTTACCCATGAAATTTTTTAGATATCCCATAGACTGAAACATACTTCCACATGAATATAGTACAAGGTATTGCATTGTGGGGATCTACCAACTTAAAATATCTATGATCAAATCAAGGTTATTATAAAAAAATGACTAGAATATATTTTTTTCGACACTTTCGTTAGGGAGTGCGCATCCGTCTTTTGGGGGACAACCGTTCTATTTGTTTCCATGCATTCCCTCTTTCCAAAGGCGGGCGACATCGGTTCCTTGTTCAGGGATGTCTGCTCCATGATCGAAATGGGATGATGGGATGTAGGTTCTTCCTTATGTGGATTCCTCCTCTAAACTTGTCACCTAGTCCGGGTCTCCCTTATAGATTTAAGACGTTGTTCGTGAAAATCTTCCCTGTGCCATATCTCTATGGATTCTGGTTAATTTCACTGCTTCTATAAGGACATTCCAAAGGGCCCGGTCGGGGCAGCAACCTTTGATCAGGGGAGTAGTCATGTTGGACATCCCTGGTGTGTCTGCATGCTAGGACACTGGAACGTCTGGGTTTCTTCCCCTTATTATAGGGATTCTCGGGGGTGCATAAGCCGGAGGCATCCCACGTCAAATGCGGGTAATCATATTCCATATGCATGTATCTGAGGTCTTCTTCAACTTCTGATGTTTAACACAGGGTATGCCGCAAGTTAATCGCCTAGCGAAGAAATATCAGACTGATCAGAACACTAATTAGAGTGGATCAGATGGGTGCAACCCCTAGAGGGAACAATGACATAGGGGTTGAGCTGTCATGACCTCACCAGGATGTGGTGGTACGGGTAAGAATGAATATATATGTTGGAGTGTTTGAATGAAGTGGATGGTGAATGGGATTGAACCGCCATGAGGATGATAGTAATGATGAGATTGAGTCTCTAGGAGATGTCCTATGTATCCCCGTGATAGGGAATCAAAGTCGGAATTGTTCGATGGAGTGGGAAAACCGACGTCAAAGAGATCAGAGTGACCGGGTGTTGGGCTTGAACCTCAGGGAGGATTCCTATATACCTCGCCTTGGTAAGGATCAAAGTCCACACAGTTCAAGTGGGTGTAATAGTTTACCACTGACTGTGGGAACAATGGATTACTACTGATTGAGGCCCACAGTTTAACGTCATGCAGGATGGGGGTGAACCGACATGAAGGAGGACCTGTGGCCTAGATAGATGGTGGGATTGAACCTCATGGAGGCTTCCAATGTACCTCACCTTGGAAAGGATCAAAGACCCCATAGTTAATGGGGTGTTTGGTGAACCGATGTGAAGATGGTCTGGACCAATGAGTGGTGGGATTGAACCTTAGGAACGCATCCTAATTACCTTGCCTTTGCATGGATCAAAGTTCTCGAAGATTGGGATGGGTTCGGTGAACCAACGTAAATATGGTCGGGACCAATGGTATTTGGGTTTGAACCACATGGAGGCTTCCTATGTTCCCCACCTTGGCAAGGATCAAAGAGCTTGTAGTTCAGGTTTGGTGTGGGAATTACACTCTAGGATGCCCAAAATGTGTCATGATCGATGCTTTCTCTAAGACCACGTGAGTCATGCTCAGTGTGAAAAACAAGAGGCAGCAAAGACCAGACGATCACATCATGAAAGGTGAGTCTGTGGAAAGTAGAGTGGGACTTACACGTGGTTAGCATCCTAAAGAGGAAACAAGGGCTTACACATGGTTATCAGCCCAGGGAGATTGAAACTTACTCCCGGATGGAGGCCTGGTGGTGACAAAGCCTAGCGGTAGGGGGATTTGGTACTGAAGAAAGGAGGGGTGGGGATGCAGCCTCTTGCATGGAAAACTAGGGGGTTACACCAAGGTGGTTTCTCTGTCCCCGCAGACAATCATCAATCCCATAAATAGAATCTCATTCCATGTGAGGAATGATTTCACTCTTGTAGAGGCCAGTGGGTGTAGAGAATGTCCGAGTCGGGGCACCCCACGTGTAAGGCATGAGGCAAGGTCACAGTTTAATGTCATGTGCTGAGGATGTTAGGGATTGACAGTTTAACATACTGCAGCTTGGACGAGGTGAGTTTACTCCACACCCCTAGGGCTTACATAACCAGCACCTTCTACACCTTGGTGAAGAGAAGGGACAAACAACACTATGGTTAGGGGGTGTCGTGAGGTGATCCCACTGGGGGTCCACGTTAGAGTGGCTATGCGAAGAAGCAATAGCTGTTAGCATGCCTATGCGAAGAAGCATGAGGCGAAGCAAGGCAATGTAAAACACCACCCAAGGGACTTTAAAATTACTTCGTATGAGCCTAGAAGTTCGTATGGGAAAACGGTGTATGCCGTAGATGTTTTGAGCATGGGAGGCGCCCAGGAATCATGTATGGAAGAGATGCATCGAGCATGTGTGCACAAGGAGGGAGGCTTGTGTGCAAACGGAATAGCTCCACAGAAAACTCCGACCCGACATGCAATTGAGGTACTTGTGCAAAAAAGGACGGGTCGGCCCACAATTGAGTCACTTGCGGGAAAAATCCCATGCCAACACACAATTTTGAGAGTATGGGCATGTAAAGGGGAGCCAAGGTTTTGTGTGAAAATAGAGGAGATTGCGCGCAAGGTGTAAGGGTTGCGCACAATTGGAAGAGTTTTCGTGAAAATGGAAAGGATTTCATGCAATTGGAAGTGATTTCATGAAGGGGACAAGACTCAAAGTTATTTGGATGAGGGTTAATCCCGAGTGGTCTCGCATGAAGGAGGACCCTGGGGAGACCTATCGCGAAAAATCCCGTATCTGAAAGCCATCTTATGCGCGCAGGAGAGGTGGATTTTTTATAGAGGAGACAGTTCAAATTATTCAGCCGTCAGAAATTGAAGTGGCACCGTTCTATTTATAGGCACCCGGGGTCGCTCGATCGACACTGAAACAGGTCCGTGTGAAATTTGGTGCACTAGTATCAGTATCACGAAAGATCATCCGTGCAGTGGTGGTTCACACAAATTTTTTCTCCCACGGTCGGTGGCATGGAAGTTCCCGCACCGACGAGGAAGTTTCCACGTGGTGCAGAAGTTTTTTCATAGGTGTGGAAAACTTCCTTATATCCCATGGTTTTCTATGCGGGAGAGATGTTTTTCGCACACACCTGATATTCTTTCACACGGCCCTTCTAGACCCCTCAGAATGGATCACTGGGTCTAAATATTTATTCACTTTGTCGCGCCAAAACTTCCTTCATCCCTTGAGCATTTTTTCAGCGTCTACAAATTCCCCCCTCAGAATTGGATTGGAAAGGGAACGTAAAGGTCAGATTCCGAGGGAAACACCGAGATGCATAACTTCCTAGAGTCCGCATGTGAAAAACTCGTAAATGCATGTAAAATTGGAAAGTGGCGTGCAAATCCATTTCACACGCACGAAAACCCTGCAGATGCATGAAAAGACGACAAGTGGCACGTAAATCTCTTTTTGCACTTGCAAAGTCTGACTCTACACCTATAAAAACCCTCGTGGGTCCCTCAGTCCAAATGGATTTTTCTTGCGAGATAAGTCTTGAGCTCTCATGCGTGAAAACATTCCCTTGGCTTGCATGAAAAACTGCTTCGGTTGCGTGTAATTCCCCAAGTATAGCCGTCGTTTCACATGCAAACCCAGGTTTTTTCGTGCCACTGCCTCAATTTTTCGCACAAGCTCTTAGTTTTTCACACCAACTCTTAGTTTTTCACGCTGACTCCTTGAGACCTCTCCAGAAGAAGATGGATGCTAATTGGGCGGACACTGAGAGAGAAGTTGAGTTCGCCGCTCGGAGGGCTTAGATGGTTGCCAGCCCTAAGGTTTATGGCATCCAAAAGATCGTATCCAACTACCATACTCTCGTCAACATGTTGACCCCAGCCGAGAAGGAGTACGCACTATCCAATAATTTTTTGATTTGGGACTTTGGTATTTTGGAGGAGGTACCCGTTCCCCGATTTGAAGTCGACACACCGCGGTCATGGGTGACCCGCAACGATGACCTACCTTGATATAATATCAATAAAAATGGACATCCTACCAGAGAAACCATGAATATGGATGTTTATGTTCTGAATCCCAGGACCATGACTATTTCGGGAAGTGACCCAGTCACAGAGGATTCTATGGCCCATTACGGAAGTACTTTCCGACAGAGTATCACTGACGAAACTAAAGACTAGCTGCAAGATTGGGATCTAAGGTCTGGAGGAAATTTCACCAGTGAATGGGCTTGGGCGTATTTTGTACGCCAGACGTGTGACCAGTTTGGGGTCGAACTGTGGAAAATTCAGTTGTTCGAGGCGGTGTGGATGTCACAGTTCCATTTCTACCATCAGCATGAACTTGGGCCTAAGCTGTTTACCTAATGGTCCCCTGATACCAATACCTTCTATCTTCACCATGGGGAAGTTGGTGTCAGACTATGGGACATTCATTGCATCAGGTGTATCCCTTAATATGGGCACCAGTATGATAAATTCCTTCCAACAAAGAAAATCTGGGGAGATAGATCACGAACTCCTTTCCTAACATGGAATCTATTGAAGATGTAAAAGGATAGGTTGGGGGTATAGGAATTTTGGAAGAATATTTCCTACAAAAAAAAGGTTTAGCTTGTTTCTTCAAAGAGATCCAGAAGTCAAGATGTTGGGGCGAGGAAGGCGGTGTACGACCGTGGCACAGAGAAGAAAAAGTGGATCGTACTGGAGGATCCTGGAGGTGGGGGAATATCAATCATGGGGCTTCAGTATAAATGAGAGTCATGACCCGAATGTCTGGTATGCCAGATTTCTTTCAACCTTCCTGAGTGGGTGGCTCTTACCAGTGAGGGACACAGGGATGGGAGTTCGTCCAGCAACCTTGGTGATGACTGGCATCATGGCCGCTAATTAATGTTTTAATCAGGGAGTCTCCATGTTGGCCCAATTTTATGCCATTCTGGGGCGGATTTCAAGAGGGGGTCACCAAGGAGAATTTGTGGTCCCTTCCAGATCTTTCATGGCTGGCTCGCGACTTATTGTGGTGGGTATACCTTTCCGAACGCCATTCATCCTTCGGGTAATTTTCTGTGACCTTCCATGCTGAATATTTCTGGGGTAATTCCGTTGATGCTCAATGAGGAGGGGGTAAGGATCAGAATTAAAAATCATGCCAAATTCACTTCTAGCCAATTACCCACCCTAATTGTCCAGGTGATAGACAATGTAAAAGGCTCACTGAAGAAAAGGGAATACTTTCAGGGCATCATAGGTTGGCTTCTTGTGTCCCGAGTTAATGGTAAGATCCTTGGTGAGCCCTACGTGCCGTCAAGATTTTCCAAGTAGTTTAGATGCCTCCAGTGGATGCAGAAGAAAGTGTATACAGATGCCCGGGAGGAGAGGAATCCCTGTGTTCTTCGCCAAATGTGGCTGATGTTTACATCCCACGGCTCTGGTGACTTCATTACCTTTCCCCCCACCGGAGTCGATGCTGGTCTCTCGATAGAGTATGCGGAGCGTTGGTCTGTAGCATACCCTAAGGGGATTTTACGGATGCGAGTCCGGAAGTTCAAGGTAGCCAGTGTAGAACCTCGATGACAAGAGAGAAGACATAGCGCTATTGGGGAGGAAAGGCCGGAATAAAATTGTGTGACTAGGCCCGCACATGACAGGGCTACAGTAGTAAGAACGACGTATGGCATGGCCATGCCTTCGTCACCAAGGGGGAGAGGGGATCACAGAGTGGTCAAGGAACTTCCAGGGAACCAAATAAGATATCTGATCCAACCTTCTGATGATACAATCTTCCTAGCTCTATGGTTGGCTTGGTTGACCCTATAGTAGTCGATAGACGTCGAAGCCCTCTAGAAAAAGATAATACGAGATGGAATCCAACTGCCAAAGGTTGGACTCATCCGGGTTGATGATAGGGTAAACTTCCATCATTGGCACATGTACCTGACGACCATGGTTGCGTATACACACCAGCAAGGTCGGCGTAAAGATCCACCCCTCCTGGTAAAGGTAATGCTTGACAAGGAGCATGCTCCAGACAAGATGCCACATGAGGATGATGACATCAATGAGGAGCCGGAGGGCAGTGAGACGGAAGAGGAGGAGGCGGAAGGAGAAGGTGAAGGAGAAGAGGAGCTTGAAGGTAGAGGGTCTCAAGAGATGTCCCACCGTGGGATCCTTCGAGAGAGTGGAGAGATCATTGGCTCTTATTTAGACATAACTGAGCTACTCGAGGCATGTCTTAGCCCTTATCTATCCTCCCCCCTTCATTTTTTCTTTGTAATCCTCAATCAAATCTCTTTATTCTACTCAGGTGCATATTGGAGCTGACCAAGAGACTCCACCAAGGGGGGGGGGGGGAGGATGCACCAATAGAACAAGGTGGGGAGCCGACGACCATTATTGAGATAACAAGTACGGAGGGATCCCCCACTATGACAGCTCCTGCGGCGATGGGAATGTCAGAGGCCGATGCACTGAGTTCTTGAAAGTTTTTTATCACTTAGCAACTTTTATGGTCTATTAGAGAACCCATATGATTAGGGTGTTCATTGTTTTTGAATTAATCATGACATTATAGGCTCGACAAGCTGTCGAATCTAGACCATCCGTTAGTGATTCGATGGAAAATGGGTCGGCCCATTTAGGGCACATTTCCCAAATTGAGCCAACCCGAGCACTTAGTGAATAAAGAGCTGTGGATATCAGTGGTATTAACACCGGGGAAGGGCCTGAAGTTGGTGAAGGAGATTTTGAGACTGAGGTGAGAGAGAAAGGTTGCCCAGACATTCAAGAGCCCAACCCCTCAGGATGAATACCTGAAAAAACCTTATCGCTGATCTCTTGGCCACTTTCCCCAACTATCGGCCTGCAGATCATGAGGAGATAGATGATTCTAATTTGGAGGTGGCCGATGAGAGCTGTATGATGTGGCACAAGGGGTGGAAGTGTATCATGTTCTTTCTTGGTCAGCCTCAGAAAGAATGGCTAAAATGTATGGGATCGCTCCACACCTAGCTACGCTTTCTCTGTGCTGGAGGGGTGGATGCTCACTGTCTTCATTTGATAGTCTGCAACTACATGGTAGAGAAGTTGCATGAGAGAAGCTGATGTTCCGATGTTTCTCGGTGTCAAAAAGAGTCAGGGAGTACCCAAGCATTCCTAAAGGTGGAACAAGAGGTCTGACGCCTTGAAGGATGGATGAAAGAAAAAGAGGTATTCATTACCAACTGTTTCGAGATTGTGAAGAAATTGAGGGCCTAGCTGGCGGACGCCCAAGAGTAGCTAGTGGAAGCGGGTCACCAAACGAATGAAGTTCATACTAAACAGGCACAAGAACATGCTAAAGAATGTACACTACGCTCTATGGCTGATGATGAAGAAAGATCTCTCAAGGGGCAGAAAGCAATCCTGGAGGCCACAAGAAAAAAGGTAGCGGCACTGGAACGATCTATCCAAGATGTTAATCTTTAAGGGCCCTATTTTGGTCAAACTCATAAACTCATTTCTACTTACTACCTCTTGTTATAAACTTCATTTGTGGATATATGTATGGATATATTCATTTACTTGTTCATTTGGTTTAATGCATTCAACTACATTCTTGAAATAAATAGCAATCCATTCCTAAGCTTACATGGGTCATACCCGGTGTGAGAAACAAGGGATGCTCACAATTTTTACTTTGTTTGAATGTAGGAGTTCCAACCAAGCTTCGGGCACCCGAGGTTCGAAAAACCAATTCAGATTCCTAGGAAGAGAAGGGAGAGGTCCGATTAGGTGACAAGGACATCATAACAATCAATATGTCATCTTCCCAATGTGCACTAGTGCATGAGAGGGGTAATGCCAGGGGCGTTTGAAATCAACCTGAACATAAGGGAGTATAATATGTGAATCACAATACCCCATATTCAGAACACTATGAGGGTGGCATGAAAATAGAGGATAACTTTTGACCATGTTTGAAACAGAGAATCCATATTATATTAGCCTGAAATGGGGATGACAAACGAGGGCCGAACACTGACCATGTTCAAAACATGGGACCTGACTCAGAATGTAATCCACTAGTCTTCAAAAATGTTGTCCCAGGATAGTAGGCAAGCCATAGGCCAAGCATCCGTACTATTAGGGGGTTCCTTTAGATGTGAAAGAGGATGAGGTCCACACCATACTGTGCACAATTCTGAGGAGGAAACCTTAGGCTGGGGGGCTAAGAAAGATTAGAGGATAAGGAGATGGAGAAACTATCTCCCAATTGAACTGGACTTGAAGATAAGATGTATGGGTGTTCTTAAGTATCCCATGAGAATGGGAATCAAGCCACACATAGTTTATGAATGTGACTTTTAATGTCGTGCGAGACCACATACAGTTTAATGTCATGTGGGACGGGAAGTAGGGGGCTGACTCATAGAAAGGGGCATATATAGTGCGGCTAATGAAAACCCGATGTGAATGAGGATATAATCCCATACCATGCCACACAGTCTCATAAGAGTTAAAGCCCCAATGGTAGAACATAAGATATAAATCAGTGGAACTCAAGATGGACCTAAAGACAAGATGTCTAGGCGTTCCTACATATCCCATAAGTATGGGAATCAAGCCATACATAGTTCTAAAAGAGATCTTAGTTTATGGTCTTAGAGATCAGACCATAAAGGATTGGAATCCTTTCGAGTAAATGTGGTCCCCAATCCGATCCCTAAGCCCACGTGAGTCAAAATCAGTTTGGAAAACATGGGCAGAAAAGGTTTTTGCAATACTTGGAAAGCACACCAAAGGGAAGTTGGTGCGGAGCATCGAATGATGCCTTTACCATAGCTTCTTTCATCCTAACGTGTGAATATTTACTGAGGGATAGTTCCAGGAGTGTCAAAATTCCATTTGGACATGATGGGGTGGAAAATAATGTGAATTGTGAAACCAACATTCAAGGATTGAAGGGGCTGGTGTGACGGTGGAGGATAACTATTGACTATGTTCGAAACACAACATCTATATTGTGTTAGCTTGCAATGGCGACAAAAAAATGGTTTTCAACCTCTGAACATATTCAAAACATGGGAATTGTATCAATTTTTTGTCTGAAACCCTCGAGGAGATTAGCCCATAATGGTAAAATAGCCCTTAGGCCTAGTATCCATGCCATTTGGGGTCCCTATGGGTGTGAAAGATTATAGAATCCCAAATGAAGGGGAACACAAAGCTTGGAAGGTGGGTGGGAACATGTCTAGGTAAAATCTGACACTCCAGACACTGAAGTAGAGTACTCTTGGGAACATTGGTGAATCACCGAAGAGAGTCGAGGGGATGAACTTGAGAGTGGCCGATTTGAAAAGATGAGTATAGAACAAGAGGATAGAGAACTCTTAGGAGAAACAGCTACATGGCTTGGTTGTTACAAACCCGATGTGAATGAGGATATAGTCCCACACCACACTATATACCCCTCTCCTAGGGAAATTGAAGTCCAAGGGGCCAAGGTGAAAGGGAGATTTCTAAGAGATGGGGATGGACCCAAAGTCTAGATGTTTGGGTGGTCCTACGTATCCCATGATAATGAGAATCATGCCAGACATAGTTCTAGAAGAGGGTAATGTGAAGTTTACCATCATGCAGTAAGGACATAAATGGGTAAGATACCCCTAAACAAGGGAGGTGTACAGCGTAGCGAGTAACCTGACGTGAATGAGGACATAATCTCATACCACACCATACAATCCTGAGTGAAGAATTGGGTTGTGGGCCTGAAAAGGCTAAGGGGCCTGATTATGGGCCTCGAATGGAATGTCCCGGCCAGTTTACAGTATAATGTCTTCTAGTGAGGACGAAGGTAGGGGTAAGGTATCTCGTCCAGGGATGTGCATGGCATGGTGTGTAACCCGACGTGAATGAGGACATAATCCCGCACCACACCGCACCACCCTAAGTGAGAACTTGGGCCAGGGGCCTGAAAAGGCCAAGGGGCCTGAAGCTGGGCCTCAGACGGAAAGTCCTGACCAATATGTAGTTTAACGTCTTGTAGTGAGGACGAATGTGATCTTAGTTTAGTTTCATAGATCTTGGACTATATATTCCTAGTTTAATGTCATATACGCGGGATAGAGAAGGCGAATCATCATGCTTATTGAAGACCGCAAAGCGGAAATGGTGATCATGGACAACTGTTGACCAGGTTCACAACACAGTATCAACCCTTGTATGACCAGAGGTTGGGGAAAACAATTGAGTGTCAACTGCTGACCATATTTGCAACAGAGTACTTATATAAATTTGTCGCTTTCAATCCTCTAGGGTGTTATCACATAATAGTATAAGAGCCCTTGGGCCGAGCATCCATGCCATTCAGGGGCCCTTCTAGATATAGAGGGTGACAGAAACCCAAACGACGAGTCATGTCGAGCATGGGAGGTCCTGTACTTGCAGAACGAATGATAAATGAAGGAAGGGATATCTCAAGGGGATACATATGGCATGGAAAAATAACCCGATGTGAATGAGGAAATGAGTTCGTACTGCACCACACAATCCTAAATGAGAACTTAGGACAGGGGCCCAAAGGGGTCGAAGGACCTGAGGCTAGGCGTCCCTGCCAACTATAGCCATATGACCTCTTGTACGATTACCGCCTCATCACAGCTCCTAAGCCCACGTGAACAGTGCACGGTGTGGGAAACAAGGAGTCAGATTCATATTTCCCTATTATATAAGGGTCTGATAGTTGGCATTGCCCGAATGGAGTCACAACTCCAAGATACAGTAGGCAGGATTAACGAATAAACTCAATGTTTGGGATCTACGGGGGTGGTGACAACGACAAAGGATAACCACTGACCATGTTCGAAACACAACATCCTTATTGTGTGACCTGAAATGGGAACAAAAAATGAGCATCAACCGCTGACCATACTCACAATGCAAGATTTATATCAATTTGTTGCTCAACATACTCGAGGGCGTTGGCCCAAAGTGGTAGGAGATCCCTTAGGCTGAGCATCCATGCCATTCGGGGGCCTTTCAGTATGTGAAAGATTATGGAGTCCCAATCAAAGGAGTGGGTGAAGCATAGTTGTGCCCATGCATTTTAATTTCAAGAAGGGTGGTGAAAGTGATGGAAATATCTGGGGATTGGGATGTACGGTCAGATCGAGATGAGTTCGACGTGAATAGGGGAAAAAGCCTGTATTATACCATATGTCTTGACTTGAGGGGAGATTCTGAAGTATGGGCTAGGCCAACAGACAAAATTTCTGGGCATTCCTACGTATCCCATGGGGATGGTAATCATGCCGTATGTAGTTCTTAAAGGCCTTTCAGTTTAACGTCATGTGGTGAGGACATGTGAGGATATAAGAACAGGGAGGGGGAACATGGTGCGACTGTCGTAATCCTGACATGAGTGGGGATAAAGAAGCCTACAATATACCATGAAAGGACCCTCTGAGAGAACTATACCTAGGAGGATAGTCAAAGAGAAGAGTTTGGGGGTTGCACTCAGGACCGATCATATGAGAATTACTATATATCCCATGCGGATGGGAATCAAGCTGTACATAGTTATAAAGTTGTAGTTTAACATCTTGTAGGACGAAATATGGTTTAACGTCATGGATGACGTTTTACAGTTTAAAGTCATGTAAGACCAGGCAGTTTAGGGTCTTGTAGGACCAAACAGTTTAGGGTCATGTCGGACCAGCTGGCTTAGGCAAAGTATTCCTTAATGAATTTGGCATTGGTGGGAGGAGTTATATGCTCACCATCCATGGTCACCAGTGAGTACGCACCATTGGGGTAAACCTTGTGAACAACGAAAGGTCGTTCCCATTTGGGCTCCAACTTTGGTGGTTCCCTACTAGATATCATTGGTGTCTGGAGGACCAATACCATATCACCTTGCAGGAAAGAGAGGAGGTGGACCTTCTGGTTGGAGGCTCAAGCCATCTTGTTCTAGTGTCTTTCCAGGATGTGTAGGGAATAAAGCATGTTCTCATCAAGTGATTCCAATTCATCCAGACAAACATCAGATACCTTATCTGTAGCCTGGGGGTCATAGACCATTGTGTGTAAAGAAGGAAACTGAATCTCGATGGTCAAGACAACCTCAGTTCTGTACACCGGGGAATATGGGGTCACCTGGGTGGAATTACGAGTCATTTTACAATAAGCATAGAGGGCATTAGAGAGCTTGTCCGGCCAACTCTTCTTATTCTAACCAGCCATTTTCTACAAAATGTTTGAGAGGGTTTTGTTGAATACCTCGATCTTTCTATTTTCTTGCACATAATAGTGGGAGGTATGGTTAGAGCGGATGTTGTACTTGGTATACAACTTCTTCAACTCAGCTACTCAAAAGTTGGTGCCATTATCAGTGAGGACAGCGTGAGGGACTCCAAACCAGTAGATGATATTTGAACTCATGAATTCAATGATAGAATGGGTATTGACCTGCTTGAGTGGAACTACCTCTGCCCACTTGGAAAAGAAATCCGTAGCAGTCAGGATGAACTAACATTGGAGAGCTGTCGCTAGTGGATATGGTCCCACGACATCCAGTCCCTAGACTGCAAAGGTCCAAGAGTACTTGGTAGTGTAGAGAGGCTCTAGCAGCCGATGCATAATGTTAGCATGAATTTGGCACACATAGAATCTCTTGGTGAACTCAATACAATCACAGATTATAGAGGTCTAAAAGTACCCAAGTCTCTAGATCCTGTGAGATAGCTTCTACCCAGTCTAGTGGGTGCTGTGAAAACTGGCATGAACCTCCTGCGTGACCTGAGAAATCTTGACTCCTTGGATGAAATGAAGGATAATACCATAAAACCCACGCTTGTAGAGGATTTGATCACGACTGGGACTGTCTTGGAGGTTAAACTGTAACACGCGGTGTCAGATTCACTCGTGCTCGGCCTAATCAGCTAGGAGGTAACCATGTTAGAGGTATTTAACCAAAGGTATCCTCCAACTGGGAGCTACTTCAATCAATGAATCCATGGGACATGGGGGTCCTGACGTAGAGGAGTCGACGGTAAGATGGCTTACCCGCAGGCCGTCATCATCATCTGGGGAGACAAGAGCAATGAGTCTCCGATGCGCCACATGGATAATCAGATCATCTTGCTCAAGTTCTGCAAGTGATGCATCTAGGCCAGCCAGGGATTCTGGTCAACCGTTCTACGATCGAGGGACATGAGTAAATTTCGGTTGATATGGGAACTCGGCCATTAGTTGGAGAGTGCACTCCAACAATGGTATGAGCTCTGGATTTCTGATGATGTAGTCACCGTTGATTTTCTTGATGAATAGTTCGGAATCCCCTTTCACATGTAAATGAGGCACATCAATCTCGAGGGCCAGCTCGAGGCTAGTGATAAGAGCCTGATACTCTACCTCATTATTGGTGCAGCCTTCTAACAACATTAATGAGTGCGGAAGAGTGGTTTGTGACATGGTAATAAAGACGATACCCAAGCCCACCCTGTTGAGATTGGGATCATTGAGCCTCCTACCAGTGGGACTCTGGGAAGCACCATAAAAATTCATCTTCCAACACAAGATGGCATGATATACTAAGAGGATTGCCTCATTAGGAAAATCAAGATCCAAAGACTGGTCACCAGGAGCTGGATGGGCAGCAAGGAAGTCTGCCAATGCTTTCCCCTTAATAGCTTTCGAAGGGACAAACCTGATATTGAACTGCTGAAGAATCACTACCCACTGAGCGAGATGGCCTATCAACACGGGGTGGTTCATAATGTACTTCAATGGGTCTACCCGAGACACCAGTTGTACCTTGTGGTGTTACAAGTAATTGTACTACGAATACCAGCACAAGGAAGCTCTTTTCTATGGGGGAGTATCTGGTCTCTGTATCAAGGAGCACGCGACTGAGGTAGTAAAGGCTGTTCTCCATCCCCTCGTTGTTCTTCTGGGTGAGAAGGGTGCCAAGAGATCCTTCCATGGGAGTCACATAAAGGACCAGTGATTTTCCAAAGATGGGTGGCATCAAGACCGGAGGCTGGAGAAGATACTGCTTGATTTCCTCGAACGAGGTTTGGCACTCATTGTCCCATTCATAGGCGGTGCCTTTATTCATGATCTAGAAAAGGGATTACACTTTCCGTCCAGATTCGTAATGAATAGGAATATGTAGGCTAGGTGGCCTTGAAAATCTAAAATCTCCCAAATATTGATCAGGGGAGGCATCTTACTGATGGCCTTGATCTTCTCAGGGTCGATCATGATGCCTCTATATATGACAACAAAGCCAATAAATTTTTCAGAGGTGACCCCAAAGGAACATTTTAATGTCTTCATCTTCAAGTGGCGAGAATGGAGGAAGACAAATACTTTCTAAAGTTCTTTGAGATGGTCCTAGCACCGATGATATTTGACCACCAGATCGTCCATATAAAACTCCACCAATGTCCTGGGGATTGGCTTAAATATGTGACACATGGACTACTGATAGGTGGCACCTGCATTCTTCAGGCCGAAGGGAATAACCTGGTAATAGAAAGTACCTTGTGGTTCTATGAAGGCTGTAGAATCTTCATCCTCTGGGGCCATTCAGACCTGGTTGTACCCAGAGTAACCATCCATGAGGGAGAGGTCTTGGAACATGGATGTAGCATCGATCAACAATTCTGTCATGAGGAGGGGAAAATCATCATTTGGACAGTGATAGTTGAGATCCCAGAAGTTGATACAGAATATGATCTATCTGTTCTTCTTCCTGAATTTTATTATGTTGGCTATCCATTTGGGGTAATGGACCTCCTTAATGAAGTTGGCCCTGATGAGCTTGTTAACTTCGGCCTCAACCATGTCACCATGAGAAGGGTACATCTTTTTGGGAGGTTTCTTGAACCCGCAGTGATTTTCCAGAAGGCAGAGGTGGTGGATGGATACCTGAGGATCTAGTCCTTAAATATCATCACAACTAAAGGAAAACACATTAGGGTGATGTTTAAGGAAGTCTACATACCACTGTTTCTCCTTGAGGGACATGGAGCCACTAATCAATGTGGGTCTTGGGTCTAACTTGCTACTGAGGTTCACCAGTACCAGTTCATCGACCATGGCGGAGATGCCCTCTTCAAAGGTAGGGTGAACATCCTCTAAATCCTCTTCTTTTCTTGAAAACGAGGAATACCCCATGGGAGGAGCTTCCTCAGGGTCGACAACCCCCTACGATAGCCTGGTACCAGCCTGAGCGGTAGTGGACAACAAATCGGGAAATTCATGTGCTACCGAAACCATAACAATGAAGGCTGTTGATCTGATCCCATCGTGCCTTTGACCCAAGGGGCCACACTTGATTATATAGAAGGAATAATGGCACATCGTCTTGAGCCTATTAATTATATCCCAGAAAAACAAGCAAGTATGATGTATTGCCGTTGCTATGGGGCGGACATCCCGATACCTTGTAGGGGTAGGAGGATCTGGGATCACCTGAGCCTGACTTGTACAAGAGTAAGAAGTGATCTCCAGACATATCTTAGGCCTAAAAATATGCATCCCCCTTATACCAAAGTCAAAAAAAATTGCCCCATATCGGGGGTTGTGGCCTCCAATCGATGGATCGGGAAAACATAAGCATCATCCATACCTGCCCAGTGGTCAGTTGCAACTACAATGGGTTCAAACTCACTAGCCTGAATCTTCTTGTCCTTGCTCTTGTAATAGTCGACATTCAGGTAGTAGGATTCACAAGAGGCAAAATGATAAGTGTCACCTTAGAGCACGCCCACTCGACCATTCAGGGATTACTTGAGGCACTGGTGATATGATGATTGAACCACCACATTTAGGTGGAGCCATGGTCTTCCCATCAATGCATTGTATGCGGTGTCTTGGGAGACAACCATAAACTCGATGTTGGAAACTAGGCCACCGAACTGGGTCTTCAAATGGATCTTGCTAACTGGGGTCTGCTCTGTCCTATCATATTCCTAGATTTTTATGTCTGAGGGAGTCAAGTTATCTTCGGATAAACCCAGCTTTCCACCGTGTCCATGTCGGGATAAGGTTAATCCTGGAGCCGGTGTCAACAAGACAGTGAAGAACCTCCACGCCATTAAATTTGACGGTGATGTACAGTGGGAGAATGTTCCCCTATATGGGGGAGCCTTCATCTTCTCTAGAGAATGAGATAATTTAATGGAATTCAACATTCCTGACCGTTTCAGCAAGAAAGGATTCTACAACTGCTACTTCCATCTCAAACTGTAGCGGGATTACTAAAGCCTCAACGAGGGTCTCATGAATATCTGACAACAAGAGAAGGGCTTTGAGGATGGAAAGACTTTTTGAGATTCTATTAAGGTTCCTAAAACATCATACTTCCATTCCAGGAGTGAAATTATGCTTGTAGAAGGCCGTTCTATGACAGGAGGCATGGCAGGCCCTGCTGGCTACCCCAGCGGCTGACTAGTGCTGGGTGTATCATGCTGTTCACTAGTCAAAGCCTGAAGAGTGGCTTCCGAATGAGGGCTGGATGATTGAAACCGAACTATATTAGGGAATGGATAGTCATGACATGGTTGAGGTGGATCTTCCTGATCTAGTAGCACAAACAATGGTGGTGGCGGGCCTGATGACATGAGATGAGTAGGTTGTGCGTGCTGATCTCTACGGTGGGCCTACTGTCTAGTCTCAGTGGAATGAAGACCCGACTAGAAGTGTCAACTGATGTGCCTTGAGGAACCATATGGCCACGGCTCCATTGACGTTGGTGTTGGCTAGGGACGGGTGGGAGATCCGCCTGAAACCCCCCGTAGTCAAGATTCATATAGGGATTTACCAGCTCTACGGTGTTAACCGAGGCAAACCCTTGACTATCACTCGAAGAGTCATCCATTGTTGGGAAGATTCTGAGAGGAATCACCATTTATGGGGGCATGAAGTCACCAATATTATAGGATGATGACGAAATTGGTGAGGGACTTTTCTTTCCCTTGCGTCGTCGGTGTTTGCTCTTCTGGGAAGAGGCCAACTAAGACAACGATGCAGAAGTGGTGGCCGCTGCTCCTGAAGGCTCTGGCCTATTTAGGCGTTCCTAGATGACACCATGGGCATGGGAAACTATTTTTCAAGCCATCCAGTCATCATAACTCTAAGATCCGTGAATATAAACCTGATGCCACTCGACCTCACTATTGCTGCTGCTGTTCAACCTCACAAAGACGCATGCTACCCACACCAGGGCTAGGGCCAGCCTGACTATGTTATTATCGACCTGGTCATGAATCTATTAATTTAACACATAACACTGCTTGAGGTTGTTCTCTAGGATCTAGTGATAAGGTTAGTCATTGGGGAGATCAGTGAGGTTTTCCTCTTATGGCCTTCTATACTCAGGTAAACGCACAATCCCCTGTACCAAGTCACTTTAGAAATAATCGGGAACCTGATTCTCATTGAATGAGTAAGTTTGGTTTCTTCTGTCCGGAAAGCAGGGCCTTGGAGCTTGGTCCTGATGAGGGGATGGAGGAGCCTATCAAGGATGCAGGGCCTGATTTTCCTGCCTAGGTGGTGGAGGCACATTACACGGGGGCACCTGCCGATTCTGAGGGGGCCACTGCTAGGCTTGGGGCTGTGCCTATGGTGGCGGGCCTCTGTGAGGTTGCAGAGGCGGCCCTATTGGTATTAATTCCAACTATATGGGGGGCCTCTATTTGGTATACTACAGTGGGATTAGTTTTGACATCCCTCCTAATAGGAATTTTAGGGGGAAACAGACATTCCTGGCCTGCCTGTTGTAGGGCTTCTTCCAGGCGCTGTCCCTTATCAGAGATGTCTTGGAATCCTCCAGGGTAGTTCTAGGTGATCAGAGAGGGAACTAATTCCGTAAAAACATTTCCCACACACATTGTCAGTAATTTCTTCTATGTCAGTGGCATGTCAAGGGAGTATGTGAGTCCTTTCCACCAGGTGACAAAGTATGCGACACGCTCATCAGGATTCTGCTTACACTGGAAGAGGTTTGTGATACTCGTTTTCTGCATCATGGAGCTAAAATGTTAGAGGAATTTCATACTAAGTTCCTTCCATCTAGTTAATAATCCGATGGGGAGATGGTTGTACCAGAAAAATGCAGGCCCCACCAATGTCTGCACAAAACATCGGAGCCTGGTGGCCTCCTTCTGCGCTGGAGCCCCTAACATGGGCCCACACCTTGAGGTGAATAGGGCCAGATGCTGTGGTGGGTCCCCTGTCCCATTGAAGGGGGAAATGGTGGGATTATCAAAACTTGAAGGTTCTGACATATCATCCACCCATGCCGGATATGGCTTGCCATCAGTTGGGATTTCCACCTGCCGCATTCCAATGCCTCAAGGCGGGAAATGAGTGTCTCCATTAGATCATCTGGATGGGGGTCCCTATCTTGACAGGGATCCCGAACCACAAGTGTGTTGGAAGGTTCATTAACAAGGTAAGCAGGCCCAACGGCTCGTAGAGAGGTTGGTGGAATGACCCTTGGGGAAGCCGGGGGAACACGAGATGGTTCCCTTGGATTATGATGCAGTTCCAGAGGGTTTGGCAAGACATTCTGCACCCTCTTGCCGTAATTTCCGACTTCAACCCATTCCGCAGGGGCATGGTGGTCAGGGTCACCTAGAGGCAGCTCACGGAGGGGAAGTTGTTCCTGCCCCTGCCGACCTGGCCTAGGATTACCGTAGTTTGGAAGTCTCTCTACAACATGTTCATCTAGAAGGTCATCAACCAACTTCTTCTGTTCAGCAAGTTGTTGGCACAATGGAGCCTTCTTAGGGTCCTCCTCCGTTTTCTACACTATGGCAGATGGGTCGAAGGGTTTGGCAGCTCTGAGATTCTCTTTACCCTTACTGTGATTTTTACTAAGGACCAATGCCTCGGTGGGTGTAGGGAGACCTAGAAGTATCCTCTATTGATGATTAACCCTCCCTGAGGGGTCCAGTTGCTATGGCATGCCTTCAGGGGGAAGGTCCCCATCTAGGAGCTCTAGCGCATTTTCCTCTTCTGATAGGGTGGCCATGTTGATTGTGACTCTACCTGGGGGCATTTCCTCAATGTCGCCTAGCGATTCGGGTTTCTATTGAATAGTAATGAAGAGGAGGGCAACATATTGTCCCCAGCCACAAATATATAGGTGGGGGAAAGCCTCCTTGATAATCTTGTGGAGTACTTTGAAACTCTGAATGCATTTCTGTTGGAGGGTCCTATGGTGACCCGTTGACTGAGGGCACTAGGCCATAGGGAGTGATTCCAAATCAACTAGACAACATTGCTCACCAATGTCCTCAAAATGCATTTCTCTCCTAGGATAAACCACTCGCTGATAACGAATATGAATGTGCGTCACCCAGAGGGTTTGACGGGAACACTCAACTTCCTCTAGGGTGAGGGATTCTAGCGTGAAGAAATTCAGTGCTGCCACAGGCCAAAACATATCAAGGAAGTGGGATGCTGCAAGGATATTCCAAAAGCTCCTTGGCTCGGATTCAGGGTTTGGACCTTCATTAATCCACTCGTCAACCGAAGGCGGTTGAGGAACCGGTAGTGGTACCAAAGCAGACCGCTGGGATGGTAGGATGTCCGGTGGAGAGTATGGTGAGCGAGCCGAAAAACTGCCACAACTTAGGCTATCCTCCTAAGAGTGCAGTGACATAGCCAACACATCACGATAGGATGGGCTGACGGCCACAGTTCCTAGTGCAGGGGCTAGGGCTACTGGCGATGGGCCATGCTGCTGCTCGCCCACCATTGGTCAACAGAATAGCTCTTCGTGATATTTAGTCGAGGTAGAGTGTGCTTCTTGTGACGAAGGTGGTGATTTCACGACTGTAACCTGTGGGGTTTCCAAATTTTCTTCCTCTAGGATATACCTATGTAGGGAGGAGGGAATCCAATGGACCTCAAATTCTGGGAGTACTAGGCTGTTGCACCTCGTTCATGCCCCATCCCTTGACTCAGAGGAGCGAGGGGAGGGTTCTTGCACTGAGTCATACTCTGCTTCAGAGTCTGAGAAGCAGACTGGTTTTCTCTCTATTCATACCTTCTCAGAATTCTTCTTATGGCTGCGGCAACCCGCTTTCTTTCCCCTGGATGGCTCTTCAGAACAGTTTATATTCTTGACACGGGGAGGTCCTTCAGCCATACTGGTGCTGGGACAGAGAGGGTTTCCACCTAAGTATGCCGGGGTGTGAGGAAAACCAGGATAGATATCAAAGGGGACATGGGGAGGACCTCTGTGGGAAGTGATTGAGTAGGAAGAACCTCTGATGGAACCGGCAGGTGCACGAAGAAGACCTCCATGATTGTTTTTGTTGGTGACATCAGTGCGAGGAAGGCCCTCATACTGTTCGAGCTCAACATGGGTAAGGCCTCCATGCTGGGCACTAGTGAAGTGAAGCCGGCCCACACCACCTTGATTATTGGGGCGAGGAGGACCTTTTCCAGTGGCTACGAGGACACGGGGAGGGTTTCCATTTTGGAGAGCGACTAGATGTGAAACATCCCCATACTAATGGTCTAGGGAGGGAGGAATGACTCCATATCCGGTATAGTGGGAACGTGAGAGACTTCCGTACTGAGCGTCACGGCCATGGGGAGGACCCTCATTTGGATTGAAGGTACCACAGGGAAAACCTCCATGCAGAGCTTAGAAGCGGGGAATATCCACGTTCTCCATGGTAGTGGTACGGGGAGGACATCCGTATAGGGTGTCGTTGCCATGAGTTAGTCCGCGGTGGCCATTGCCTGTGCAGGTGACCAAGAGAGTCAACCCAGCCTTCCTGTGGGGTGGTTGGGGCCTCGATCTAGGTCAGGCATATAAATGACCCTTCTCAATGTATACAGGGAGTTGGCGATATGCGTCGGCGGTGGCTTGGTCCATAGTAGCTACTGACGTTGACGCCCCTTTGCGGGCATCCTCTTCATCTTGCACCCGACGCAAGCGTCGTGTTAGATGGACCAGAGCCAGTGGTACTGGTACATGGATTACCTACTCCTCAGCTAGTAAGAATAGGTGTTGGTGCTGACGCGACCTAGTGGGAGCCCTTGTTGGGAGCCCCTGGAATGGGATCCTGGCTGGGCGGACCCAGATATCCCCTACTTCGTCGACGTAGGGTAGGGAGTCATTGAGATGTTCCTGGGAGAGGCTCTTGAAATTGTTATATGTTGGAGTGGGGAGCAGTGGCTCACTGCGCGGCCCTTAGGGGTAGCGTCGACAATGAGGCATAGACGCCTCTAAATCCAGGCGGGCCATATACCGAGTCGAGATAATACCCTCCTCCTCATACCAGTGTATGAGGTCATTGATCACCCTCTGCTAAACAACCTCAGACAGGGAGATGGTACATGGGCACCCCATGGTCATGGGTGTTAAGGCCGTTTCGGAAGAGGCGAAGCCGTGTGGGACTACCGTGTTGGCACTATCCCTGCCCCTGCGTCGGTGGGAGGGTGGTGATCGAGTTCCGGGTGCAACAACTTGATTCCGGAAAGCAGGGAGATTAACTCATTAGTGCTGAAATAAAAAATGGAATCGATGACTAGTGTCCCAATTCCATTTTTTCTTCCATGGATGGTAAGATGGATCAATAATGACAACGTCGTAGACCGAGACATCTATAGTTTTGACAGCCCGAACTTCTGGCGAGTTTCACGCCAGGCCCTCTATTTTTCTTAGCAGGGCCCAGCACCGAATAGCTAGATCCGATGACACGCTAATCCACTGATGTCCTGAACACTACTAATCTCCATATTAAGGAGAATATTTTCATGTCGGGTTCACCATTTCTGTTTCTGACGCTTTCGCTGGGGCGCAAATGTCTGTCTTGTTGGGGGACAACCACAATGTTTGTTGTCCCACATTCCCACTTTCCAAAGGCAGGCATCATCCGTTCCTTGTTCAGGGTTGTTTTCTCCTGGATCAAAATGAGATGATGGGATGTCGGTTCTTCCTTTCATGGATTCCTTCTCAAAACTCATCACCTAGTCCGAGTCTCCCTTATAGATTTAATATGTTGTTCATGAAACTCTTCCCAGTGCCATATCATTATGGATTCCAGTTAATTACACTGCTTCTATCGGGACATTCCAAAGGGTCCTGTCAGGGTAGAAATCTTTGGTCGGAGGATTTGTCACATTGGGCATCACTGGAGTGCCTGGACACTGGGACACTGGCACGTCTGGGTTTCTTCCCCTTATTATAGGGCTTTTCGAGGGCACAGATTCCCAAGGAATCCCACATTGAATGTGGGGAATCATATTACGTAGGAATGTATCTGAGGTTTTCCTCAGCTTCCCATGTTTAACATAGGGTATACCGCAATTTTAACATCTAGCTGAGATAGATCAGACTAATAAAAAACTGATTAGAGTGGATCAGATGGGTGAAACCCCAAGAGGGATCACTGACATAGGGGGTGAGCTGTCATGACCTTACCAGGATGTGGTGGCCCGGGTAAGAATCAAGATGGATGATGGAGTGTTAGAATGAAGTGTATGATGAATGGGATGGAGCCACCGTGAGGACGACATTAATGTTGGGCTTGAGTCTCGCGGAGATGTCCTACGTATCCCCGTGGCAGGGAATCAAAGTCCGTGTAGTTCTG
The DNA here is from genome assembly GCA_963277665.1 of Viscum album. Classification (NCBI taxonomy): domain Eukaryota; kingdom Viridiplantae; phylum Streptophyta; class Magnoliopsida; order Santalales; family Viscaceae; genus Viscum; species Viscum album. The sequence goes on from OY728138.1 coordinate 902,999,808, forward strand.
TGGAGTGGGAGAATCTACATAAAGGAGGTCGGAGCAACCAGGTGTTAATCTTCAACCTCAGGGAGGCTTCCTATGTACCTCGCCTTGGAAAGGATCAAAGTCCACGTAGTTCAGGTGGGTGAAACGACTTACTGCTGACTGGGGGAACAACACATTATTTCTAATTGAGGTCCACAGTTTAACATCATGCAAGATGGGGGTGAACCGACGTGAAGGAGGACCTGGGGCCCAGATAGATGGTGGGCTTAAACCTCGTGGATACTTCCTACGTACCTCACCTTGGCAAGGATCAAAGACCTCGTAGTTCATGGTGTGTTTGGTGAACCGATGTGAAGATGGTCAGGACCAATAGGTGGTGGGATTGAATGTCAGGAAGGAATCCTACGTACCTTGACATGGCAAGGATTAATGTCCTCATAGTTCAGGATGGGTTTTTTGAACCGATGTGAAGATAGTCGGGACCAATGGTTGTTGGGATTGAATGTCAGGGAGGCTTCCTACGTACCCCACCTTGGCATGGATCAAAGACCTCCTAGTTTAGGTTAGGTGTAGGGCTTACACTCTAGGCTGTCTGAAATGTGTCATGGTCGATTCTTGCTCTAAGACCATGTGAGTCTTTCTCGGTGTGATAAACAATAGGCAACAAAGACCTGACGACCATGTTGCGAAAGGTGCATCCACATAAAGTAGAGTGGGGATTACACGTGGTTAGCATCCCAAATAAGAAATAGGGGCTTACGCATGGTTAACAGCCTAGGGAGACTGGGACTTACTCCCATATGGAGGCATGGTGGAGACAAAGCCCAGCAGGAGAGGGATTTGGCACCGAATAAAGGAGGAACAAGGATGATGCCTCCTGTAAAGAAGGCTAGGGGTTACACCAAAGTGGTTTCCCTATTGTCGCGGACAAACGACGCTCCCATAAAGAGGATCTCATTCCATGAGAGGAATGATTTCACTCTTTTAGAGGCTAGTGGGAGTATAGAATGTCCGATACCGAGAACCCCACATGCAGGGCATGGGGCGAGGTCACAGTTTAACATCATGTGCTGAGGACGTTGGGGCTAGGTAGTTTAATGTCCTGTAGCTCAGATGAGATGGATTTATTCCACACCCCTAGGACTTACATAACCGGTGCCTTCTACACCTTGGTGAAGGGATGGGATATTCAACGCCGTGGTCAGGGGGTGTCGTGAGGGGATCCCACTGGGGGTCCACATTAGCATGGCTTTGCGAAGAAGAAATAGCCATTAGCGTGCATATGAGAAGAAGTATGAGGTGAAGCAACACAATGTGAAACACTACCCAAGGGACTTTAAAGTTACTTTGTATGATCCTAGAAGGTCGTATGGGAAAATGGTGTGTTCCATAGATGTTTTGGGCATGGGGGGCACTCAGAAATGATGTTAGGAAGAGAGACATCGAACACGTTCACACAAGGAGGGAGGATTTTATGCAAATGGAATAGTTGCATGGAAAACACCAATCCGACGTGCAATTAAGGTAATTGTATGGAAAAGAATGGGTCAACGCACAATTAAGTCACTTACACCCAAAATCTGGGGTTGGCGTGCAGTTTTGAGAGCCTGGGCATGTAAAGGTGAGCCGAGGTTTTTCATGCAAAGAGAGGATATTTCACACAAGGCGTAAGGGTTGCATGAAATTGGAAGAGCTTGCACGCAATTGGAAAGGATTTCGCGCAATTGGAAGTGATTGCACGCAGGGGACGTGACTCAAAGGGATTTGAACGAGGGTTAAGCCCGAGTGGTCTCGTTCGAAGGCGGACCCTAGGGCGACCTATCCTGAAAAATACCGTACCTTAAAGAAATCTTTTGTGCGTAGGAGAAGTGGAATTTTCACAGAGGAGATGGTTTAGATTCTTCAGCCGTTAGAAATTGAAGGGGATCCCTTCTATTTATAGATACTCAGGGTTGAATGATCCGCATAGAAATAGGTCCGCGTGAAAGATGGTGTTCCAATGTCGGTAGAGCAAAAGATCATCCATGTGGGGGTGGTGTGCGCAAATTTCCACGCCCGCGGTCGACGGTACAACAGTTCCCTTGCCGGTACGGAAGTTGCCACACGACGCAGAAGTTTTTGCATAGGCATGGAAAACTTCCTCAGATCTCGCATTTTTCTATGCGGGAGGGATTTTTTTTCACGCACACATGTTTTTTTTCACGCGGCCTTTCCAGAACCCCGAAATGGATTTCCGGGTCAAAATATGTCTTCTCTTTGTCGCGCCAAAACCTCCTTCATCCCTTGAGCATTTGTTCGGCATCTATAGATATCAAAATGGATTCATAAATAGAAAATTCATAAAGGTCATCCTTAAATCCAACACATATAGTGCGGACCCAATCTACCCTTGTATGTTAAAGATTTGTGACTTCCTCAGATTATAAGTACTAATACTCATTCAATCCTTTTAGTTGATTGGTGGAAGAGCGATGGAATATGTAATAGAATTCATATTTCCATGTCTTAAAAATGTGTGATTGATTGTCAATGGTGGCTTTGGAATGTTTTAGTAATAATTATTGACTATTATCCTTCATATGGGTAAAAGAACATTTGGAAGAGACATGTGAAGGAATATAATTGGTGTACTTGGATAACTAAGAGAATAACATATAGCTATTTGGCTTTGGGATGTTGAGGCCTATTAAAATCCAATGCCTGTATAATATAAGGAACTTAGACGATGAGTATTCTTGGTGATGTTTTCATAAAACCTTTAATAGACATGATTTGGAGGTTACAAACTACTGTTGATACACCAACCTGATAATCCTGACCATCTCTATAATCCTAACCACATCCCAAAAATACAAATCAATGACTTTATAATGATCCATTGCATTACTACAATAATATAAATGTTGTATTTGTAAAAAAAAAAAAATATAGGAGAAGACACTAAGATGAATATAATAAATACTTAGAATCAGTGGGTGAAAACTTTGATAAACGATTCATTAAAATGAAATAAACATGAAGCCCAAACCTATAAATTACTTTCCCAATTCTAAAATATAAAGCATTACATTAAAACAATTTTTTTTTCATTTTCCTGATTTTCTTTTGATTAAAATAATGAATTAGATTTATAAAGTGATTAAAAGTCATAAAAGAATTTTATTTAATTTAATTATGGTTTATAATGTCATAAATATAAATATTACAAGGTTTATCTTAGATATAGTATTTTTTTCAATATGTTATCTCCAAAATACCTTTCTCCTCAAGTATAAATTACCCATATCACCCTTTGAAAACACTAATACAACACTTACCAAAGAAAAAAATCTACAAAATCTACCCTCTAAATACCCTTTTCATCCTTTGGTAAGTTCTGGAGTGATCAAAATCTAATATTTCATAAAGATAATGGCCGTAGAAAAGGAACCACTTCAAGAAAGAGATAACATCCTTTCATCATTTTATTTTGTCTTCCATTTATAATTTGATATCAAACTTTGATTTTATAATTAAAACCATACTAAAATATTATAGAGTATGTTAACATGATTTTGATGTTGTCAATATGCTCTAATAATGTTATTTTTAACATAAACATATACTACACATCTCACGCCTCCACTTAAGAAAAAAGTCTATTTAACGGTTAGTTAACCGTCGATAAGGAATTTTCCAACTTATTTTATATCCCCACAGTTAAGGATGGTTATAATATATAAATTTATAAATAAATATATTTTATACTTCTATTATTAACATTAATTATTTATTAATTACTTTGATCAAAATAGATAAATCTAAGAAAAATAGGATATTTTTATAGAAAACATGACATAAAAATTCTTCAATCTAGAAAAATTAGAAACTAACAAATATAATCCAATGATTATAATTTATAAAAAGTGAAAAAACGAAAATAATTCACTTCTATTTCTAGGATTTAATAAAGGTATATTTATTATTTAGTAGGCGTAAAGGAAAAAAAATAAAGCGTGATTTAAGGTAAGGGGTTTCTCAAACCAAAATCATTTTCTTTTAGTTATCCATATTTATCATCATTTTCAATCTGGATATTACACTAATATTCTTTAAATATGCTTTTAGTATTTTTAACTTTTATTTTCATTAAATAAATTTTTTCTGCCCAGCCAAAATTATTTTAAGGAGAATACAAAGAATTATAAAAAAACACTTTTCTTTCTTAAAAAAATATTTTAATCATATTGAGTTATTTATTCTTCTCTCAAGATTGACAATGTTTATTAAAAATACATTTTCCCTATAATAATTTGGAAACCCCAAAGTTTATTCAATAAATTATGATTTAGGAAATCCTTATTAAACCCATTCCTTTCGAGAGGATATTTCATGACTATGATTATTATATGTTCTCTAAGTCATGCATGATTATGAGAATTTATGATGTGATGAGTGGGTCCAAAATTATATATCCTTACAATTCATTAAGTGATGTTTTTTATCTCTTAGGATTATATTTATAATGTGTGAAAACTATGATTTATTATTTCATAATGATTATTTTTCAATTTATGCACATATGTTATGTGTGGACATGGTACTAAATTTGTTCACAAATATGTGTGATGTTTGATCACTATGAAATATTATTTAATTTTTATATATATTCCAAATTCTATGTCTTTTCAAATTTAACTATCATAATATTTATGATGGTATAATGCTTATTATATGAAAATTTTGATTTTTCTCTCCAATGTACTATTGATTCATGTCCCTTATTCCTCCCCTTACCGGGATTTTAGCTCATTGATTTCTTTGATGTATATCCTTTGATGACTACATGAACTTAGTAGATCGTGAGAGATATATAAGGATAAATAACAAGAATTTAAATATTTTTTTTATTATGTATAAATGATGTATGAACTAATTTTCCTAATACACTAAACCTTTGGATCCTGTATAGTATCTATATTATATTGTGTATCTTAAAAATGATTTAATAGTCATGTATGAAAAATTTGAGTCACTATAGTTGGCATCAGATCACTATTTAGTTAATTTGGGAATTAGGATTATAAAATTTTAGTGAAAAACAATAAGTATAAGTTTATGTAGAGGTAAAAATCCCAAAAAATCATTTTATAAAAAGGGTAAACATAAGGATCCCCTTTGATATGGTGTTAGAGTTAATTTTTACATAAAAATAACTTATTTATTCATTCTTTCATGACTTTATGTTTTTCAAAACACTAAAAAAAATGTTGAAACAAGGAGAAACTAGGCCAACAACCCATATGTGGGACAATGCAATGATTTCATAAATAACATCCCCAATTCCATGGGAGGTGTATTTAAAAATACTACTACAAAAAAAAAACATTTAATAGCACTAGTATTTATTAGAACTAGAAAAAGTGATGATAAATGGAACCTTTATCAGCACTAAAGAAAGCACTGATAAATTTAACCCATTATATGTGATATATTTTTAACACTCATAAAAGAGTCATTCATTAATAATTTTTGAGCACTAATAAATGACTGAATAAATAAATAAAATAATGAAATAAATAAAAAATAAAAAATGATTTTATTTAAAAAGTATTATAAATTTTATTAATTAAATAATTATTGATAAAAATGAATAAATTAAATATACTATATATAAATTATAAATACTAATAAATAGTATGTATTAAATATATAGAAATGAAAAATGAAAATTAAACAAATGAAAATTAAAAACAAGTAAATTGAGAAAAATATTAAGCATTTTATTAATTAAATGATTATTGATAATGTTAATAAATAGTATATATTAATGTTTATAAATATGATTTTTATATTACAACATACTTGTACGATTTACATTAAATAGTCATATATTTAGTGAATAATGGTTTATAATTAGAAATTAATATGAATAAAAAAACTCACTAATTTCATAGTGTAATGGATATATAATTGAATGTCGTTTGATTTTTCAATTTAACATAGATAAAATGCGTGTTATATTGATTTAACATATACATAATTAATTCATTTTTATATACAATGCACACACACCAAAGTTATCCATTTTTTCAATATTATTAAAGTTTACTTATTTTTAATTTATTCAATTTCCCTCATTTTAACACGCAAGCACTTAAAATTAGATATTCATTAATAATGTTAATTTTTTTAAAAAATATTTATAAAAAAATATTTATAAATAAAAATATTAAAAAATTTACGCACTACATTTATAAATTTATATATTTATAATTATAAATAAATATTTATTTTTTTAAAAATTATTTATATAATTATATATATTTGAATAATTATTAAATTTAAAATAAATTTACATAAATAATGAATATGTTTACTCTATTTATATTTATATATATTTTTTAATAAATAAATATATACTTAATTATATAAATATCTATAATGATATAAATATTATTTTTAATTATTTTTATATATTTATAAATAAATAATTATATAATTAAATAATTATAAAAATATAATAAATATATTTAAATAAAGAATATTTTTACTATATTTATATTTCTATATATTGATTAAGTATATATATATATATATTTTCAATTTTTTTAATAATTATAATGATAATCCTGTATCAGCACGTTAGTAACATGTGTTGATAAAAGAAATCTTTATCAGTGCTTTTTTTATTGCTGATAAAGATAAGGCTTTATTAGTGCTAAAAAAGAGATGATAAAACTCATATTTATCAGTGCTAAAAATATAGTACTAATAAATATAGATTTTATCTGTAGGTTTTTAGCTCTGATCTATATGCCTTTTATCAACACTTAAATAATAAGCACTAATAAAAGGACTCTTTATATGCTTTTTTTAAAGGCATGGATAAAAGTGTCCCAATTTAATTTAAAAAACCTAACCTTTTGCAAACCCATTGCGATATTAGAAGCTTTCCGCAAAAGCCACCCATTGTTGGTGCTCCTCCATGGTGAATCAAAGCTCGAATCACACAAACCCACTCGAATCACACAAATCCACCACCCTAGTTGCTCGGACATCATCTGACATCCGTTGTTTAGTTTCACTTAGGGTTTCTGAAGAAAAATTCGTGATCTGGATACAAGGGTCTTAGATTTTATTAAGCCTTGTGAGGTAGGACTGTATTTTCTTTTGTAGGTTTTTTTATTTTATCACTTAGAGATCTAGATCTGAGGGTTTCTAATTTTCCTTTGTAGTTTCTTATTTTATTCCTTTATTTGTGGTCTGGTTGTTATATATTTTTTTCTTTTGTTTATGATCCATTATTTTCTTGACTACTATTTTGGATATCCTCTTTTGGCCTTTTAAATTTTTTTTGAATCAATTTGATTCACTATCTACATTTATACCCCATCTTACCGTGCATGCTTAATTATGTTGATATTTTTAAATCTTTGTGAATCACCGCTGGTCCATAGATAAAACAATTAAATAAATATTTATACCATTGTATAAATAGTGGAGGTTTTGGATATAAAAACCTTAAACTAATTAGAAAATTGATTTAGAAAACCAATTCTTAGTCTAAGGATGGTGAGAAGAAGATACATAAGCTTATTTTATGTAATTAATGTAAGGGAATTTATTTATTTAAATTCTCATGTAAGGGTTTTTCCTTAAAAAATTATTTTCTAATAATTGTGTTGTTTTATTTTAAGATAAATCTTATTATTTTTGATACCATATTTATTTATATACAATGGATATATATTTTTAAAATTAGTATGGGTTTGTATTTATTTTACTATTTTGTGATATTATGCTATAAGGGTTACATATATTACTCTGAATTGTGTGGTATTATTACTTTATGCCATTTTTTTATAGAACACCCTAAAATCTCAAGGATGGGTTAATGTACATTATATGGAATCCCTAGAATCTTTAGGTTTCTATATCATTTGTTCCAAAAAAATAGAATTGAAGTTATCAAATTCTACGTATTAGAATTTATTTTTAGGTATTCATCATTTTAGGTCTATATATACGTTTTATACCTATATTTAAATTTAATCAATAGTAATATAATTTATACTTAAATAAAAAATGAAATATTACAAACTCATGTTAGATTAAAAATAATAAAATTAGGTAACTATATATACATTTTTTTGAAATAATAAAACCTTTCTAAATTTTAATAATTTTATTTTATACACAATTAACCAGAATAATAATTATTTATAATTAATATATTTTAAAAATAATTATTAATAGTATTTTTTTAGTTTCATTATAAAAAATAGTATTATATATATATATCGAATAATATAATATATATTTAAATAAATGTTAATATAATAAATAATATATATATATAATTATATTCAAATAAAGATACTAATATAATACATTTAAAAATAATATATATAAAAAGCATTTAGGTAGATTGACTTTATTTATCTATATATCAAATGAGGAGTGACCTCCATTTTATAGTTTCTGATGGTGGAAGGTATTAACCCCGTTCAGGTTTATTGCCCATCGAGGGAAGTGTGAATGAAGAAAACACCTATATCAACCTCTTTTTCCAATAATATAAAACCCTATCATTTTTTAACAAAATAAATCCTATTAAGAAAAACCATGTTTTATTGAAAAAATATTATAAAAAACATCATCAACCAAAGTTTATTAATTTCAGTAACAACACTTTTTAGCTTAAATTAAACTATAGCAACCCAAGACCCAAGGGTTTCACAACACTATAGTTGCATATCATATTCTTCTATCTCCACCCTCTCTATTTCTTTCCCACCCTTCACTTTATCATTTCTCTTGTTGTGTGGAGCTTTTCTCTGTAATGAGCTCGTAGAAATGGAGGTGTCATATTAATAACTTGTTCCAATGGTGTAATTCTTACAAACATGAGACATTTCCTATTTTAGAGATCATAATGAAGTACAATTATCATCATCATCAGATTCGTCTCTCGAATAGTTATTATTGAATTTTGTTGCCTTGAGACTCCCCCCATATTTTTAATGATTCTTTTACTACTCTAAGCATTAGTCATCCCATGGATAACTACTTCTTAGAGTATTTGAATCAACATAGGTTCATGTATACAATAGTTGGAGGATGTGTGTCAAACAACAAAATGAAATGATAAATTTTTTGGAGATGAGCTGATGAGGATGACAGTTGAATATAATTTTCACTTTTTGATGAATTCAGAGGATAAAACTAACCACAGTGCAGAAATTATCCTCATCTTTCTCACTCGTTGATTGATTTTCTGGAGAGATTTATTTGTGTTTTTTATCATCATTCTTGCTTTACCGTCAGGATATCCCTATGGTCAACAATGTTTTCATAGAAAATCCACCATCTATATAATTAATATATTGTTTCATATTTATGTTTAATTTATTTCTTTTCAATTTTACTAATATAATAATTTTTTTCTTGTACAAGTGGATTCTTTTGTTTGAGCCTGCAATTGAGATAACGACAATAAGAAAATGTGTCAAGAATTCATACAATAATAAAAAAAGTTGAATTCCTACTACTTATTTAATTATTTTTTCAACATTTTAACTACTATTTGTATGATAATTTATTTATCATTTTTATCTAATAAATATTTAGTTTTTTTCATATATCTTTTGGGAAGTCATATTTTTCTTTCAACTATCTTCAATAAGCCACAGAAGTGGTAAAATTATTCTTTCAACCAATGTTTCCCCACATTATATTTTCATTCCATTTTTTTAGAACTACCAATGATGTATATTGATTTGATATTATTAGCCGAGAAACCTTTCTCATTGTTGAAAGCCTCTTCTCATTGAACATTCAACAATGAGAAAGGTTTTTCAGATACAAACATTGATTCTATATTAATTGTTTGTAGTTAGACATATAAACACAATTTAATAATGGTAAAAATGTAATTTTGGATTGTTTTTATGGTTTGGGACATGTAGGAATCTTCCACACCTCAATATGAAACATGGTGTGACCGGTACGACTCTAGGTGCTTCTTTTTATTTAAAATTGACATTAATTTTAGAAAAAAGTAAAACTGACATACTAAAAAGAGAGAAAATATATTTTGATTGTTTTAATACTTTAGAGAAATAATCCTTAAGTCCTTTGAGATGTGTAGGAATCAACATCACCTCAATTAGATGAACAGATTGACTAGTATGACTCAATGTGTCCATTACCAGTTTAAAATCAACAATTTAGTTCAAAATATGTCAATTATTGAAATAAAGAAAATGTGATTGTATTTTCTTGATAATTTAGGAAATTAATTCAAAAGTATATTGGGACATGTTGGAATTCATCTCATATCAAACAAATATAGAATGTGATAGGTATAGTTTAAAGTGTATGTTTCCTATTTAAAATGACATTTTAGTAAAAAAAGGTGACAAACTCAAAACTAATAAAAAAAATTCATAATGTTTTGATACTTTATGAAAAGGATCCATAAGTCATTTGAGACATGTTGGAATGAATCGTACCTCAATATGACGCATGGTGTGACCTATATGACTCTAACTGCGTCTTCTGATTTAAAAATGACATCAATTTTAATAAGAAGGATAAATGACCAACTCAAAACTAAGAAAACACATTCTGATTGTTTTATACTTGATCAATAAGTCATTTGTGACATGTAGGAATCAACTACACCTCAACCCGACACACAGTGTGCCCAGTATGACTCAATGCGTCAGTTATCAGTTTAAAATTGACAACTTAGTTCAAAAAATTCCACTCATTGAAAATGGAGAAAACACACTTGTATTTTATTGATAATTTATGGAATTTATTCATAACTTTTTTTGACATTTAAGAGATGGTCTCATGTCAAACCGATACACAATGTGATCAATATGAGTTAGAGTGCATGTTTCAATTTTAAATTGATATATTAGTAAAAAAGACAAGTAACTTACTCAAAATTAAGTAAACTCTTTCAGATTATTTTGGAAATTTATGAATATGATCCATAATATATTTGGGACATTTTAGAATTATACTCATCTCAATCCAACTCATGGTGTGAGTGACATGATTCAATGTGCGTCTTTTTTATTTAAAATTGTCATCAATTTTAGTAAAAAGGACAACTCACCAACTCAAAACCAAGAAAACACATTCATATTGTTTTTGATAATTTAGGATAATGGTCCATAAGTAATTTTGGATATTTAAGAATTATCTATAACTAAATTCTATATACAATGTGTTTGATATGACTCAATATGTCTATTATCAGTTTAAAATCAACATTTAGTTAAAAAAGTGTCACTTATTGAAAACTAAGCAAACATGATCAGATTATCTTTATAATTTAGGAAAATGATTCTTAAGTCATTTTTGAAATATAAGATTTGGTATCACAAAAAACCAACACATGATATGACCAGTACAAGTCAAAGTGTTTGTTTGTAGTTTAAAATGACATTTTTTTGTAAAAAAGACAAGCAATGTACTCAAAAGTGAGTAAAAACATTCATACTATTATGATATTTTAGGAAATTTTTTATAAGTAATTTAAGATTTTTAAGAATCATCCGCACCTTATTACAATGCATGGTGTGACCGGTATATCTCCAAGTGTGTTTTTTAAATATATACCTATCATTTTACTTTAAAATGTGCATCACATCACCAAAACTGAGAAAACAAGCCTAGACTGATTTCTATTTATATAAATTCTATATTAATAATTTAATTTTCTAATTTAATGTTGTTTTTGGTGTTTTAGTGTGCTATTACAACACACTTCACTGGTGGGGCAATGTGTTATTGCAACACACTGCATTATGCCCTTTTATTGGAGATTTTATAAGTGTTGATAAGGGAATCCTTTATCAATGATTGAGAAAGAAATGATATAAGACTTGAGCTTGAAATATCACCCTAGTAGTCAACACTTCTTTAGGAATGATAAAGGCCATTTTTAGTGCTATTAAAGGCCTATTTTATAGTAGTGAAACCTTATAGTGATTCTTTTGTAGCCATCCCAGGCTATGAAATATAACACGAACCATGTGGAACACCCACTTTATTCCAAGAAAGAGTAATTTGATATTTAGACCTCTATAAAATAATGGCCATCACCGTTTAGTGGATCTTCTGATCAACTTATCACAGATCAATGAGTTAACTCAATGGATAAGATCATTTCTATGCTCTACTGTTTTGAGGAGGAGAAGGTGACTCTAGCTATATATCATTTATATTTAGAAGCCGATCAATGTTGGGAATTGATAAATAACACCAAGATGAATGATTAAATAGAAAATATGGAGTGGGAAGACTTTAAGAAAATATTTCTTAACAAGTATTTACCTCAAACTCATTAAAAAAATATAGAGATAATTCTTAGAGTTGAAGCAATAGGAAGGTGAATCTATCATGACTTATGAGTAAAACTTCACAAGTTTTGCAAGATACACCTCCGGGTTTTTTATCAACAATGATAGAACAATATAAATTTTCATTAGTGGTTTAAAACCATACCTTGAAAAGGCAATAACTATCTGATACTTTTTGATTTATGAAGGATTAGTTTGATTTTCCCTCAAAGTAGAGATGATGTTTAGAGAATGGTCCTATAGTTATTGAGATAACAATATAATAATGGTGTTTTAAGTTGGTGGGTCAAATGAAAAAGGATGAAATAGGATCCGACCACCCACTTGTGAAAAATGTGGGAAGAATAATCAAGGGTATTGGCTTAAAGGGATTGGTAACTGCTTCAAGTGAGGGAGAGAATGTCACCAAGCTCATGAATTCCGAAGAGGCACAAAGAATTAGAAAAACATGATAGAGGAATAGAAAGAACCTCCTAATGAATGAACCATTTTTTAATGTTTCAACTTTTGGAATAATGGGAAGTATACAAGTGAGTTTATTAAACCATGGGTTATTATGGGAAATTAGCATTAATAACCACCAAATCCAAAGGATAAATGGAAAGCTTATGACACCTATTTTGTTGAAGTGGATCATGAAAATGATGTTTTACAAGGTAACCATCATATTCACTCAATAATGGAAAAAGTTTTATTTGATTCTTGTTCTACACATTCCTTTATATCCTTCATCTATTCTATAACTATTCAATCTAATCCCTAATACCTTGAAGTATAGATATTTATAAAAAATAATATTGGTATTATCATTATGACCCAAAGTCGAACTCTTCTCTTATTAGCTTATGTGGTAAGATTTGTTTAATTAATCTCATAATCCTTCCCCTAGTAAAATCTTTGCCATACTAGGCATGGATTACCTCTTGTTATATAAAGAAAAAAAATAAATTTTTGGGAAATGGAAATAACTTTTTATTTTCCAAACCATCTCATGGTCTGCTATAAATGCAAGGAAGATAAAGTATCTCTTTCTGAAATTCCCTAAATGATGTGGGGGTTGATACCCTTGAAATAAGAATACCTTGCCCATAATGGTTGAGTCAAATGAAGGCATCAACATTGATGAAATTCGCAATGTTTGGGAAAACATTGATGTATTTCCCAATGATTTTCCTAAACTTACACCAGATCATGAGGTACAGTTCTCAAAAGAGATTATACCCGAATCCACTTTTATACCCAAATTTCTTTATAGAATGGACCTTGTTGAATTGGAGGATTTAAATAAGTAGCTTAAAGACTATTTGGGAAAAGAGTTCATACAACCTAGTACATTACCTTGGGGTGCATCAATTTTATTTATAAATAAAAAGGATGGATCAATGTAGCTGTGTATCAAATAATGGGAGCTCAATAAGATCAAAATAATTAAAAATATCATATTCCATTGATTAATGAGTTTTTGATAAACTATGAGGAGATCAATACTTATCAATGGTGGACTTCATTCTGAATATCATCAGATAATGGTGAATAAGGAATATGTTTAGATGACAGACTTACATACAAGTTATGGAAACTATGAGTTCATAGTTATGCCATTTATACTTACCAATTCCCTTGAAATCTTCATGGATTTGATGAATAAAATATATAGATAATACCTTAAGAAATTTTTGGTATTTTTTTATCGATGAAATTCTAATTCAATCTAAGAGAGATTAAGAACATGAAGAGAATAAAAGGATTATTCTAGGGACACTATGGAAGGAGAAAATGTATGCTAAGTTCATAAAGTGTAACTTTTTGATACAAAAAGTCACATTCTTGGGGAATTTGATCACAAGTGAGGGGATTTTTATTGACCCTTCAATTTAGGAATGGTCCAGAACCACTAGTGTCAAAGAAATCCATTTTTTTATTATATCATAAGGGAACTACTAATAATTTGTGAGAAATTTCTCATGATTGTCTACCCTGATAAAATTATTTTACACGAAAAGGGGTAAAGTATGTAGTGATCGAAGAATGTGGGGAAAGATTTAAGGATATCAAGAAGAGGATAATAACCATGCATGTACTCACACTACCAACAAGTGATGAAGATTTTATTATATACACTGATTCTTTAAATAAAGTCTTGGGTTGCTTACTAATGCACAATGAAAAAATGATAGCCAATGCTTCACAACAACTGATGATCCATGAGAAGAACTACCCGACATAGTATCTGGTGTTAGCAGAATTGATCTTCACTGTAAAGATTTCACAGCACTACCACTATGTTAAGAAGTGCGATATATATACCAATCATAAGATTATAAAGTATATTTTCACATAGAAGGATATAAACATGTGTCAAATAAGATGGTTATAGATAATCAAGGATAGTGATTGCTTTATTCATTACCTTTTGGGAAAAAGAGAACTGGGAAACTGATTCTATCAGTAGAAAAGAACCATATACTCTATACATGATGTTGAATAAGAATGATACTATCTTCATAGTCATACAAAAGATAGATATGGAAATCATAATGGATGATAAAACATCATACCTTTCCAAAATGATTTTTCAACCATTTATCCAAGAAAAGATCTAGGTGGGACAAAGGGATGATCTAAAGTTTCAAAAGAAGGTGATAACAGTTAAGGATGGGAAACATCATGAATTTCATTTTAATGAAAATTCTATGATTTAGTTTGGAATTACCCTTTGTGTGTCTTTATCATCTGAGATAAATAATGATTTATTAAACAATGAACATGGATCATCTTTCTCTATCCATCACTGACATTATAAAATATACTGTGATATTCAAGACTACTTGTAGTGGGAAAACATGAATTAGGATATTATTGAGTATATATCAAGGTGATTGGAATGATAGTAAGCTAATGTATAGTGAAATAAGTCCAAGGGGATGATGCAACCATTGTCTATACCCGCATAGAAATTGGAAAATATCACCATGTACTTTTTCCTTGGTCTCCTGAAGACATTAAAGGTAACAATGTGATATGGGTTGTAGTGGATCGACTAACCAAGACTTCCCACTTCATTACTGTCAGAGAAGATTTATTACTTGAAAAACATTCTAGGATATATGTATCAAAAGTGGTGAGGCTACATGGGGTACCACTATCAATCATATATAACCACTATCCAGGGTTCACATCTAAATTCTAGAGATGTCATCCACTTCCTATGAATATTGAATTGAATTTTAGTATGTCCTGTCACCCCAAAACTGATGGCCAATATAAAAATTCTGTTTAGAAGCACAATTACATGCTGAGGGACTATTCAATGGAATTTAAATGTGCATGGGATTAACATCACCCATTAGTTGAGTTCTCATACACAAAAATATTCCAATTAAGTATTCAAATGGATCCATATGAAGCTCTATAGGGGAGTAAATGTTGAAATTATACTTTTTGGAATGAAGTTAGAGAATGGAATCTACTTGGGCCAGATATTGTGAGAGAAATGACATAGAAGGTTTAAGCCATCCAATAACATATAACATTTTATTATAGTAAAAAAAAGAGCTATGATGACAAACAAAAAAGGAAATTAGAGTTTGAAGTTGGAGAAAAAGTTTTCCTTTGAATATCACAATCGAAGAGAGTCGTGTGGACTGGAATGAAAGGGAATCTTATCCCTAGGTACATTGTCTACTTTGATATCCTTGAACACTTATGAGAAATGAATTATCAATTTTCACTTCAAAAAACATGGCTCATATTAATGGTGTATTCCACGTATCTATCCTAATAAAGTATAAACCCAACCACTCACTTGTACTAAATTAGAAAGTGGTATAACTGGAGAATGACCTCTCATATGAGGAGAATTTTGTGAAGATCTTGGACTGAAGAGACAAACTTATACACAAAAAGACAACTCACCTTATTCAAGTGTTGTGGTAGAACCTAAAATTTGAAGAGGTGATATGTGAGCTAGAGGAAATAATTAAATAGAAGTACCCTCATCAATTCTCAACCGAGAATATTAGTCAAAATTTTAGTGATGAAATTTCTAAAGCTGGATGAATTTAATGACTTGAACTTATTAAATAATAATTGTTTTCTAAATAAATTTGTGTTATATTATATTTTATAAGTATTTTACATTTAGAGAACGAATAGAAACAAAAAAAAACATTAATTAATTAATGAAATTCATCACATTAGTCAATTAATAAACCCATTAAAATGAAAAATATTACAAGGGAATAAAAACAAAAAATAGAAAACCTAAAATGGGAAAATTTGGATCACCATGATTACTTTGAATCATCCCTACAAAACACTATGGAAATGAAAAACAATATTTGTAAACCAATCAACATTTTAGAAAAAGGAAATATAGAACCTTGAGATAAATTTAGGTGAATAATTAATGGAGTGAATCAGTATTTTTCGGAGGTAATGTGACCATTGTAATAGTAATGTGACCATTGAAAGAGTAACATAACTGTTGGGAATGGTAACTGGAATATTTGAATAGTAATTTATCTTTAAAATAATAAAATCGAATATAAATAATATTTATCATGAGTTTTTAAGTAAATATAAATATTATAATTCAAAAATATAAATATTAGGATTGAAAAACTCAAATAAAATATAAGCACATTTTTAATAAATTATATTTTAATGTATTTCATAAAAATAATAATTCTTATATTATAAATTAATATTAACTATGTTTTAATATTAATTTTCTAAAATGAATATCATTTTTGGAATTAGTACACCAAAATTTCTCAAGGTTGATTATTTTATGTAATTTTCTGAAAAACATTAGTTTTGAAGTGAATACTAAAAATAATGTTTTTTTTTCAAAAATAGTGTGTCTTGAATTAAATCATTCATGATGTAATAATGAAATAATAGTTTATATAAAATTATTCTATACCAAAACACATTTAATTTAATAAAAGAGTCATTAAAATGAAATAAACATGATTTAAAAACCTAAAAGGTACTTTCTAAAGTAATAAAACTAAAGTATTACATTAAAATTATATTTTTCTTATTTTACACCTTTCCTTGTGGTTAAAATAATGAGTTATAATTATAAAGTGATTCAAAGTCTTTAAATAATATTATTTAATTAAAATATGGTTTATAATGAAAAAATATTACTATTATAAAATTTACCTTTGATATAGGATTTTATTCAATATTTTACCTCAAAATACCTATCTCCTCAAGTACAAATAACCTCTCTCCCTTCCTTTGGAAAACCAATCCTCACACACACACCAAAGGAAAAACTATTCCAAATAATCTCCCTAAATCCCCTTATAATCCTCATTGAAGTTCAAGAGTAATCAAACTCCAATATTTTAAGATGTTAAGTTCCATAAAAAAGGAACCACTTCAAGAAAGAGGAAATATCGTTTCATCCATTTATTTCACATTTCTTTTCTAATTTCATAACCTCTTTCTATTTTATAATTCAGAAATACTTTGAAAAATTATAAATAATGTTAACATGTTCTTGAAATTGTTACTATACTATAAAAAGTTATTTTTAATATAATCATATATTATACATCTCTCACATCTACTTCGGAAAATGTCTCATTAATACTCTATTAACCATATATTAGGATGTTTAAAAAATTATTTTATATCACCAAACTTATATATACTTATAATAAATTATTTATAATATATAAATTTATAAATATATTTGTTTTATTCTTTAGTATTTAATAGTACATACATATTAATTACCTTGAACAATGTTGAAAAATTGAAGTAGAATGCAAAATCTTGTGGAAAACATGATATCAAAACACTTTAATGTCAAAAAAGTTAATAATATAATACAATGATTGTAATTGATAAATAGTTAAAAAGTGAAAATAATCAAATTCTACTTCAATGATTTAATAAACCTGTGTTAATTTATCCGAAGGTGTAAAAGAAAGGAAATACAACATGATCTAAGGTAAGGGTATTCTTGAACCCAGATCCTTTTCTTTGGGTTATCCATATTTATTATTTTTTTCAGTATGGATATTCCCTTCATATTCATTATATATACTTTTAATATCTTACCTTTTATTTTAGGGATAAAAATTATTTCATCATGGCCAAAATTATTTTTAATCCAAATACAAAAAATTAAGAAAAACATTTCTTTCTAAAACACACATCGATTCATCTTTCTTTGTTTATTCTTCACTCAATAATGATAATGTTTATTCCAAATATGGTTTCCCCTATTAATTTGTGATCCCTAAATTTTATTCATGAAAATTTTCTTTATGAAATCTGTAAGAACCCATTCCTTTCCATGAGTTATTTCATGACTATATTGGTTACACGTTATTTGTGTCATGCATGATTATGAGTATTTATGATGTGACAGGTAGTGCTGGAATTATATATTTCTCCAATTAATTGGGTAATTTGATATATCTCATGATATTATGTGTATTTTTTGAGAACATGATACTATAATTGTTCAAAATTATTATGTTTTGATTCGTGTGCATAAGTTTAGTTTGGATGTGATTCTAGATTCATTCAGAACTAAGTTTGGTATTTGACCACTATGAAATGATGTTTCATTTTTATGCATGTTCCAAATTCAACATCTTATCAAATGTTTCCCTCATGATTTTGACGATGATCCTATACATATGATAGGATTATGTTGATTATGCTCACCCATCTACTATTGATTCATTTCCCTCATTCATCTCCATAACATGCTTTTAGTTTACCCCTTTCTTTGATGTATATCATCATGTGACTACAAGTACTAAGGATATAATATGATATTCAAAAGGAAAAATAATAATAATTAAAATAATATTTATGTTTTATTATGTATAATTTGTGAATGATCCTAATTTTCCCAAGATACTAAACCTTTGGATCCTGTATTGTTCCGCTATCATGTAATTTATCTTAAAAATGATGTAATAATCATGTAAGAATTTTTTTTTTGTAAATTTTTTTATACTAAAATTGAATTAAAAATTACATATGGTTATGTGTCATCTTGATACTACTATTGAAACCGAACAATGATACGTAGGGAACTAGAACTCAAGGTAATCGTCTTAAAAAAATACCAAGGCTTCCCCTACCAATATCACAGACCTAGTAGTACCAGACATGTACTGTTCTTAACCCAAATCATATACCCATGTTTCCCACTTACAAATAATCCACAAGACCACTCTTAGAACTCACGTGGGTTTCCCTGGTGGATCTAGCTCAATTTCATTCACAATTCCTGACTCACTAACACCCTAGGTCATATATCATGGAAACATGCTCTACCTAAAAACCCATAGGTAATGAATTAGACAAATCATGTCTGGGAGGAAACAATAATCTATATGGGGAAACACCATATATGTTTTTATTGAGACTTAAAATAACCAAACCGGAATGATAACCACCCTCAAGGGGTTTATTATAAATGCATCCAATTCCCACATCGACCTACTAGGGCTATCATAAACCCCTTGCACCAAGGGACCACATTCTGGTTATCAAGATGCATCACGATTTAGATCCACATGACCTATAATTAGAATAAAATATATGGCATTCCACATTAGTATAATGACACCAATAAAGTATATAAAGAAATACAATATTAGTTATTGTTTAAACCTTAAACAGATGACCCTATCATTAGTGATATAAATACCCTGGAATAAATAATATGTAATATGAATCCTACATTCTAAAATGATGTATGAACACAGGTATATTACTCTTGGTAAATATCCAAAAACAATAGTAAACCCTAAATGATAAAATATAAACCACATGTGTGTCACACAACATGATAATCATACAACCATAAAATCATAAGACAAAATAGAAATCCCATATCCATTGTAACCTAGAATTCCTATCAAAATAGGTATTTTTGATGCACCATCCCAATATCCATCATAGGATCTAACACATTCTTATGTCACCTATCTACTATATCTCTAAATAGAAATAAAAAATAAAACTCTAACCAGTTTTATGATATTAATCACATAAAATATCTGATACCACTTTGTAACATCCTCGACCTAGAGACTACTTGGCCAATTACATATACCATGATCATTATGGGGCCTCAATCATGCTTCCATATATGATATAGTACAATAAATAGTAGCATGGGTTTAGGGTATTACCATGGGGAGACTATACCCTATAATTAGAGTATGTAGTAATATATAAAACAAACAAGAATCATACATGAATAATAAAAATTTGATTTTGAAATAAAAATGTACATGAAAACCAATAATAATATTAAATGTGAAATTAATATAGTCATACACTGATGATCAACCACTAGGATGATCACATATACAAATAAAGGCATAATAAAAGAGTAAAATAATTCTATAGAAAGCCCAAATTTTTCCCTGGGCTTATCCTTAATCCTAGTTTTCTATTTGACTGAAGCCACCTTAACTTAATCATCAACACCATATCAAGCCTCTTCCCAACCTGTTCCCATGAAAAGAGAGAGTTACACTGTTATACTCAAATACCCAAGTACCATAGACTCCTGAGTAGGATGTGACTATATAACTCAGTAGGGAAACACCAATACTATCCCTAAAATAAGAAATAAATGCAATGTATGTGAATCGAAAATGATATGAATAAGTAAATAACTTTATATATATAATTAAATAATCACTATTTTCAATCTATGGGTCCAACCACCCTGGTTGACCATACATGATTTAGTTATTATCGGGGTGTCTATTCGAACATCCTGTAATCATGCCTCAACTAAGGTAATACACAATACCCTATAAAGTATCCATGGAATCCATATAAGAAAAAAATCAATGAACAAATACCATATAACTAATGACTCAATTTCTATATCCTCAATTATAATGCCCCGACCCCAGTTTCCCAGAGTTGGTGCATTATTTTAATACATTAGCATGATTAAAAGGAATAAAGTCCCAAAGGACCGATTAGTTTAGCAGTCTTGGAAAATAGATTACATACATGAATGTTACATTACACTTTACAACATACAAAACAACATAAATAATCCTCTATAAATGCCATTATTCCATTCGATTAACCCTGCATATCAATCATAATT
The DNA here is from genome assembly GCA_963277665.1 of Viscum album. Taxonomy (NCBI): domain Eukaryota; kingdom Viridiplantae; phylum Streptophyta; class Magnoliopsida; order Santalales; family Viscaceae; genus Viscum; species Viscum album. The sequence continues at coordinate 903,021,270 of OY728138.1, forward strand.
CACTTCTTGGAATCCTAGGAAAAATAAAACATATAAAGGTGTAACTAAAATGATCAGTAAGGGTAAGAAATACATCAGAAAATGACATAAATATTAAGCATGGTGAATAATTGATACCATATGAATTTACCAATAATAAACATGAATAATTTTATGGAAAGAATATGAGTTGAGTAAATAATTCCATAATAAAACATAATCATGGCTATTTTACTATTCGAATGACCACATGAACCATCAATATTATTTCCATACTGAGGGAATGTATAATTCCATACATTCTAAAACATTTTGTTAAGGACTCGGCCAAGATGTCTAAAAATGATTAAGGCCTCGGCCAAAACCATAAATCAAATTGGTAAAAAGGCCTTGGCCAATTCCATATATAGTTGTCTCATGAGACCTACCGATGCATCAGGGATCTATAGCCGGCTCCACCCGTCACATACTATGTCCAATAAATTCCTCATATGAAAAGGTTGAAACATAACATAAACATTCATATAAGAAAAAGGATATGAAATGTCAATACTTTTACCATAAACCATGAATGGTATAAAAATAACACATCCACAGTCAAACATGTCACAAAACCTTCAATAAAATATTGAAGTTTTGTATTATAATAAATCAACCTCAAAAAAATTTTAAAATCCATTAAAGTATTAGACATAGATGGAAATGATTTATAAAACTCTTTGATTTAAATATCCCTTTTCATGAAAACATTTAATAGTCACACAATTTAGGAAGATATTTAAAGGAATTTTTGTATCAAAGCGTCCCATACCACTTTGAAACTTTTTAAAGTAATTAACATTTTAAAACATTCATGTCCATTTAAATAAATCTTTAAAACTATTTTTCAAACATTGACATTAATGAGAATGGTTTAGAAGAATAAATCTTTAAAACATTTAAAATGATGTTGACATAGATGAAATCAAAACTATTTGAGAGAAATATCTCTCTTTTTTTGAAATCATTTAAATGTCACATAATTATATAAGAAAACATTTACTTTGAAAATATTATTATTAGCTTGTAAGGGAATCTTTGACGATTTTATAATGGCAAAAAATAGCCGCATCTGCTGTATAAGTTAAAAAAAGACATTCTTACCTTAATTTTGTCGAAAAGGTTAAAAAGGATATTGTTTGGAAAACAACAGAATGATTCCTTTATAAACATCTTATAAAAGGTCAAACAAGGGTATAAATGGCTTTAACCCATAGTCTGTAAAATAGTAAGAATGATTTGAAATACATTTTTAAGAATCATGAATGTGGATGATAAAGAGGTCCCAGTAGATAATTACGTATAAACAACCTCAGATAATGAAGAGATCGTGAAATAAACCCTTACCTTGTACTTTTCTTTGGTAGAGGGCTGTTTTACCTCATGTATAATGGTTAAATAATTTTTATTGAATTATAAAAGAATTATATACATTAATATGATATCATATATGATCTTTTAACATTGATTTATTAATAATATCTTAGTATTAACGTCGTTACGGGTGTTAACATATTCATTTTCCTTCATATTATTTGTTATGTGAGCCATATTTTTTATGTATGGGATGTATATTATTCATATATAGAATTATATCATGTCTCTAAAAATTATTTTTAATCATCAAATGAAAATTAGTCTTGAATGGATATGATGGATAATGAATCTCATCGCGTTCGTGGAGACGGTAGTCTGTACGTACGCACGAGCGACAATATCATTATTTTGATATTAAAATAATATTTAATTGGATGTCATATCATATTTACAGAATCATTATCATGTTATATTTATTATTTACATCAATTACACATCATTATCATACCCATCCAAATAATAATGTTTTGAATAACAATTACACCATGACGTGGAGACGATAGGCCGTACGTACGCACGCATGTTGACATGTCATTCAAAGGATTGATAGAATACTGAATATGGTTTTACTATATTTATAATAATATCATATTATATATAATATACCTGAGTTATTATTTTATAATGGAAATAACAAAGAAATAAGAAGTTTAAGAAGAATGGAACTCGAAAGTGGGTGGTGAAAACATTACCTCTTCTTTGGGTTCTTCCTTTTGATTTGATCAAAAGGGCTCCTTTGGATGGATTTATGATCAAAATAAGGCCACTAGGTTTAATAGATATAAGTTTAGAGGATATTTTGGTAGGTTTTGGACGAACCAAAAGGCTTTTAAGGTATGAATAATTGGTTAGAAGTGGTGTCCTTTTATAAGGGGGAGGAGGGGCTCTTTAGAAAAAACTTAAAGTATTATTTTATAAAAAAATCATATTAGGTTTATAATGGAACCAAAGTGTATTATTAAATTTATAAGGTGGGTATAGGTTGAGAAAAACTCAACCAATAGGTTTTAGATAGGTTTTTGTCACTTTATTAACCTTATCTTTTAGTTTTAACTCTTAGTGAATTAGTGTGACATTTACCATGTCACTTTGTATTTTTATATTATATGGTTAATAAACTTACTATAAACTTCCAATAGACCCCCAAGATGTCTATTAATGATAAAAATATCATTTTATAAGTTCTTTGGCCTAACATTATATTTTTAGGAATTTAATATCAATTAATAATATAATATTTGTTTTAAAAACTCATTTATGTCAATTTTGACATTATTCAATAATTGATTTTTGGTAAAGTTTCAAAAACTTTATTAATTCAAACCAAATTAATTTAAGCAATAATAACATGTCATATTAACCAATAAAATTCATTTATGTCATCAAAACGTTCAAATTATATTTATTTTAATATTTATAATATCAATTATTGGATTCTTTCATTAATAAGGAAAATACTACATCATTATTGTGTCATAAATAAATTTAATTATTCAATGTATAAAAATTGTAAATAAAATAACATAATGTAGGAAATGTTTTTATATTTATAATGAATATTTATAGTCTAAAATATAATATATATAACCCTATGTAAAAATTGTTTTTTCTAAAATATATATGCTTATGTCATTCTTGTATTTACTTTAACTTAATTAATATAAAGTTTCCCTATCACTTACAAGTGGCTCCACGGGGTCCCAAAATCGACCCAAAGATGCCCATTGTCAATTATGTATCAACCAATAGGGTTAGGACTCGTTTTAGGGTAAATTAATATTATTATAATATATTGTTTTACCCTTATTTACGGGTTTTACCCTTTAACCATGGTAAATAAAATATTTACCGAAGTAATTATTTAAAATATCTAAAAATAACACTTACCTATTTACACAATTTGGACATCCTGATTCCAAATATGGATCCATTTTTACAAATTCAAAACACAGAAGTGGCAGAAATTAATTTAAAATTAATTCCCGCTGTCAAAACAAAAAGCGTGTTTTTAAGAAATAATAACTATGAAAAGATTGACACTTGTTTATGTCCGGTTTAAAGGTGAAATTATGTCCAATGACCAAAATTGTAATAAATGGTAAAAATATATTCTAAACATACTTTAAAACCACTCAAATTCATAATTTATCAATATTAATTATTTCGATTAAAAAAGTTGTTTTTAATTAAAATTTAGTAATTTTCACTATTCATCAAAATATGAAAGTTATCAGAAAAGTACCAAAAATTAACCCTAAGATAATTTTGATATTTTGAATCCAAAAATGAAGTCCATTTTGAAATATAAAATTTCTAAAATTTCAAAAAGTGTGTATTACTATTCATAACAGCTAGTTTGATTGGTTGTGGTGTGTGTTAGAACTCAAAGTTGCGTACAACACACGATACTGTATTATTCAAAGAGAAGCATACCCTGGAAGCTTGGGGTGTTACATTATCCCCTCCTTAAATAAATTGCGTCCTCACAATTTATGCTTGCTATTGGAAACTTGGGGTTGACATTTCAAAATATCTTAGTTGAAATCCCACATCAAAAAATGGATTAATGAGGCCTCTATTTAAAATAAAGGGTCGTAAGTATGATGGTTACCAAAAATAATACATACTAGGGTTCCATGTAGGAAAACATGGATATGGAAGAAAAATCTAACCATCAATATCTGATGGAGAGTGTTAGAGAACATGGCTATGAAAAAGCCAACAATCACAAAGCCATAAATTTGTGATGATCTAAGGTACCATCTAGGACAATGTTTTTGTTTTAAGTTCCTTTTATTAATGTTGAGGAATTTATTTATGAGATTGGATAAGATCATAAGGAAATATACTTACTTTGTAATTATAGTTCTTTCCATTAATAAAGTTCTACCGCAAACTCATCTTTCACTCCAAAACATAATAGAACTCAAAAATACTCTATTTATCCTAATATTCTAGGGTTCCAAATATAAACATATACCATTTAAATGATGAAAACTATTTTGTAACAACCACAGACTTCCTGTAGGCTAGTTTTAGGTAATAAAGGCCTGTCGCAGTGCGATTGTGGGTTCGATTCTTGCTGCTTTGTCCGGCGCGACGGGTTATCGCCCGACCCGTAGGTTGTCCTTTTCCAAGACTATAGTATTATAATAGTCCAAAAATAATAATAATAAATGTTTTAAACTTAAACAATACCATCCAAAGTTCAAATTAATTCATTGAAAACATTATAGTTATCCAAAATACCTTTGTCCAGACTCTCTATAAAAGGTATCTAAATTCCAGAATCAATTATAACATCAGATTCCCCAAACAAAGTAAAGTGTCTCTTATTGTCAAATACTGAAAATATGATTACCTTAGTCATATTAAAACCATAATGAAAATAAAAATCATTTCACTACAATCCTTATATATATATCACATTATTATTATAACCAAGATATAGTTCTTGAGTCCAAAAAACACAAATACAATAATTATTCAACTTCAACTGTAGTAACATCATAAGCTTGTCCTTTCTCCTTTGGCCTTTTATGAGGTAAGTTTACTTAGCACTTAGGAAGTTAATTTTCATAATTCCCCATTTCTCTACAATTATAGAAGTCAACGTTGAAAGAAACTTTCTTTCCCTTGCAATCATGAGCTTGGTGGCCTTTTTCACCACACTTGTAACAGACTCCCATTCCTTTTCAGCAAGTACTGGGGGTTTTCTTCCCACAATTATCACATAATGGAAAATCCTTCTGTCCCTTTTTCCCATTACCTATCTCTTGCTCCACCATTCTCTTATTCTCTTGATTTACTTTATTGTCATAAGATTTAGAGAATTCCTTTTCTGTATTGATAGTACACTAGACAATATCTTCGTATGATGAGAAGGATTGAGATACTAAAGCTTGACTAAGAAATGGTTTTATCCCATCAAAGAAACGATCGATCTTACTTATTTGGTTATGTATAAAATCTGAAGCATGCCTTGATAACCTTGTAATGTTAGCCTCATACTTTGCAACATTCTCATCCTCCTTTTGCCTCAAACTGAGAAATTGTCTTTCCATATCTGCTCGATGGTCATAAGGAAAGTAATTTGCTAAGAAAATTTCTTTAAGCTCCCTCCATTGCTACTTGATACTTATTCACCCTACTTTGTGTTTTCAATCAATGACCACCATTGATCAGCATCTCTAGTAAGGAAATAAACTGTAATGAAAACGTTTTCCCTTTCACTACTCCCCAAAGCCTGTAATATTTTCTCTAGAGAACTTATCCATTTCCCAATTACCAATAGATTTGTATTCCAGTATAATGTTGGTGGTTTTTTCCTCATGAAGCGATCTAAAATTGATACTCCGCGTTGTGGATCATGGTGCTCCATACGGGTAAGGTTATTATTCATAACCCGAGTGAGTTGTCCCGGTATGGTGATAAGCTGATCAGCACCAGTTGTATCACCAGCTCCACTATAATTTTCTTGAGTAGGGAGGAAATCCCTACAAGGAGTACATGCATTGATATGATTTCCATTCCTTCCACTAGGTGCCATTTCTAAAAAATGGCATAAACTAGATTAGTTTATGAATTGAAATACATTATTCCAAACTTGTAAAATGCCTAATGTAAATTGAACAGTTTATGGATATAATCTATAATCATAATTTTTTTTTCTTTGAGTAAGTATATACTCATAATCCCTTTATAATGGTTTGTAAATAAAATGATAATTATCCTAAGAATATCCCCCGGGAGTGTCATAACCAAGAGTGCAACAAGACCTGTTTTCGTACACCAGTTTCTGTTTGAGTCTAGCTCAAACGGTGTTTTTGGGATTTACCGCTAGGTACATTTGTGCTAAAGCCGCCTCTACATGTTCGTATCTAGACAGGGAATTATTTGGTTGGAAAATTCACAAAATCCCTACATTACCAAAATTATAGGAAGTTCTTCTATACTAATCCTCAAAGTCTATCTTAGGGAAATGTTCTCTAATCAGAGTTTATCTAAATCTAGTTTCTAAGGTTATTGCTAAACTTCCTTTGATACCAACTGTAATGCCCCGACCCAAGTTACCTAGAGTTTGGGCATTATTTTAATACATTGGAATGATTACAAGGAATCAAGTCCCAAAGGACCGATCAGTTTAGAAGTCTTGGAAAATAGATTACATACATGAATGTTAAATTACACTTTATAACATACAAAACAACATAAATAATTCTTTATGAACGCCATTATTCCCTTGGATTAACCCTACATATCAATCACAATACAGTTATTGGAATCCTGGAAAAAATAAAACATAGAAAGGGGTGAGATGAAACGCTCAGTAAGGGTAAGCAATACAGCAGAAAATGACATAAATATTAAGCACGGTGAATAATTGATAACACATGCCTTTACCAATAATAAACATGAATAATTTTATGGCAATAATATGAGTTGAGTAAATAATTCCATAATAAAACATAATCATGGGTATTCTACTAGTCGAATGACCACATGAACCATCAATATTATTTCCATAATGAGGGTATGTATAATGACAGACATTCTAAAACATTTTTTCAAGGCCTCGGCCATGAGTTCTAAAAATTATTAAGGCCTCGACCAAAACCATAAATCAAATTGGGAAAAAGGCCTCGACCAATTACACGTCTAGTTGTCTCATGAGACCTACCGATGTATCGAGGAGCTATAGCGGGCTCCACCCGTCACTTACTATGTCCAATACATTCCTCATATGAAAAGGTTGAAACATAACATAAACATTTGTATAAGAACTAGGATACTAAATGTCAATACTTTAACCATAAACCATGAATGGTATAAAAATAACACATCCATAGTAAAAAATATCACACAACCTTTAATAAAATATGGAAGTTTTTTATCATAATAAATCAACTTCAAAACAAGTTTAAAATCCATTAAAAGATTTTACTTAGATGGAAATGATTTATAAAACTCTTTGATTGAAATATCCCTTTTCATGAAAACATTTAATAGACACACAATTTAGGAAGATATTTAATGATATTTTTGAATGAAAGTATCCCATACCACTTTGAAACCTTTTAAAGTAATTAACATTTTAAAACATTCATGTCCATTTAAATATATCCTTAAAACCATTTTTCAAACATGGACACTAATTATAATGGTTTAGAAGAATAAATCATTAAAACATTTAAAATGATGTTGACATAGATGAAATCAAAACTATTTGAGAGAAAAATCTCTTTTTTTGAAATAATTTAAAAGTAAAATAATTATAAAAGAAAACATTTACTTTCAAAATATTCTTATAAGCTTGTAAGGGAAGATTATACAATTTTATAATGGTGGAAAATATCCGCATCCACCGTATAAGTTAAAAAAAGACATTTTTACCTTAATTTTGTCAAAAAGGTTAAAAAGGACCTTATTTGAAAAATGACAGAATGATTCCTTTATAAACATCTTATAAAAGGTCAAAAAAGGGTATAAATGAATTTAACCCATAGTCTGTAAAATAGTAAGAATGATTTGAAATAAATTTTTAAGAATCATGGATGTGGATGATAAAGAGGTCCCAGTAGATAATTACGTATAAACAACCTCGAATAATGAAGAGATCATGAAATAAACCCTTAACTTGTACTTTACCTTGGTAAACGGTATATTTACCTCCTATGTAATGGTGAAATAATTGTTATTGAATTATAAAATAATTATATACATTAATATTATATCATATATGATTTTTTAACATTGATTTATTAATAACATCTTAGTATTAACGTCGTTATAGGTGTTAACAGATTCATTTTCCTTTATATTCTTTGTTATGTAAGCCATATTTGTTATGGATGGGATGTATATTATTAATATCCAAAATTATATCAGGTATATAAACATAATTTTTAATCATAAAATTAAAATTAGTCTTGAATAGATACGATGGAGAATGAATCTCATCACGTTCATGGAGACGGTAGTCTGTACGTACGCACGAGCGACAATATCATTCTTTTGACATTAAAATAATATATAATTGGATGTTATATCATATTTACAGAATAATTATCATGTTATATTTATTATTTAAATCAATTACACATCATTATCATACCCATCCAAATAATAATGTTTTGAATAACAATTACACCACGACGTGGAGACGGTAGGCCGTACGTACTCACGTATGGTGACATGTCATTCAAAGGATGAATAGAATACTGAAAATGGTTGTAAAATATTTATAATAACATAAAATTATATATAAGATACTGGATTTATTATTCTATAATGGAAATAACAAATAAATAAGAAGTTGAAGAAGAAAGGAACTTGAAAGAGGGTGGTGAAAACATTACCTCTTCTTCGGGTTCTTCCTTTTGATTTGATCAAAAGGGCTCCTTAGGTTGGCTTTATGGTCAAACTATGGACTATAGGTTGAATTTAGGGATGTTTAGAGTATATTTGGGAAGGTTTTGTCCGAACAAAAAGGCTTTGAAGGTATGATGAATTTTTTTGAAGTGGTGTCCTTTTAAAAGGGGGGAGGACTCTTTAGGAAAAACTTAAAGTATTATTTTATAATAAATTCATATTCTATTTTTAATGGCTCCAAAGTGGATTATTTAAATTCTATGGTGGTGTTAAGTTGAAAAAAACTCAACCAATAGGTTTTAGACAGGTTTGGGTCACATTATTAACCTTATCTTTTATTTTTAACTCTTAGTTAATTAGTTTAACATTTACCATGTCACTTTGTATTTTTATATTATATGGTTAATAAACTTACTATATACTTCTAAGATACCCCCAAGTGGTCCATTAATGATAAAACTATCATTATATAAGTCCTTTGGACGAACCGGAGATTTTTAGGAATATAATATTAATTAATAATATAATATTATTTTATAAAACTCATTTATGTCAATTTTGACACTATTCAATAATTGATTTTTGTTAAAGTCTTAAAAACTTTATTAATTCAAAATAAATTCATTTAAGAAATCCTAAAATGTCATATTAACCAATAAAATTATTTTATGTCATCAAAAGTTTCAAATTATATTTTTTTAACATTTATAAAACCAATTATTTGATTCTTTCATTAATAAGGAAAATACTGCATCATTATTGTGTCATAAATAAATTTAATTATTAAATGTCTAAAAATTATAAATAAAATACCATTATTTAGGAAATGTTTTTATATTTCTAATGAATATTTATAGTAAAAAATATAACATATATAAACCTCTGTAAAAATTGTTTTTCTAAAAGATATAGGCTTATGTCATTTTTGTATTTACTTTAACTTAATTAATATAAAGTGTCCCTACCACTTACAAATGGATCCATGGTGTCCCAAAATCGACCCACAAATTCCCATGGTCGTACATGTTTCAATAAAAAGGTTTATAAAACTTTTTAGGGTAAATTAATATTACTATAATATATTTTTTTACCCTTATTTACTGGATTTTCCCTTTAACCATGGTAAATAAAATATTTACCGAAGTAATTATTCAAAATGTCTAAAAATAAGAGTTACATATTTACACAATTTGGACATCATGATTCCAAATATAGAATCCATTTTTCCAAATTCAAAATACAGAAGTGTCATATATTAATTTAAAATTAATTTCTGCTGTCAAAACAAAAAGTGCGTTTTTAAGAAATAATAACTATCAAAAGATTGACACTTGTTTATGTCCGGTTTAAATGTGAAATTACATCCAATATCAAAAATTTTATTAAATGGTAAAAATATATTCTAAATATACTTTAAAATCACTAAAATTCATAATTTATCACTATTAATTATTTCTATTAAAAATGTTGTTTTTAATTAAAATTTAGCAATTTTCACTATTCATCAAAATATGAAAGTTATCAGAAAAGTACCAAAAATTCACCCTAAGATAATTTCGATATTCCAAATCCAAAAATGAAGTACATTTTGAAATATAAAATTTATAAAAGTTCAAAAAGTGTGTATTACTATTCATAACGGCTTGTTTGATTGGTTGCGGTGTGTGTTAGAACTCGAAGTTGCGTACAACACACACTACTGTATTATTCAAAGAGAAGCATACTGTGAAAGCTTGGGGTGTTACATAAAAATCCAAGTAATATCTAAAAACTGCAAATTTATAGGCTCAAAGATAGTTCCTAGGTGTCCTAGGAATTATCTAATCAAAACTTCCTCTATGTAACCATGCCAACAGTCGAATCCTAAGTATCATGGGTATCCCAAACAGATTTATATAGTGTCATCCAATCATCTGGTCAGATCCTAGGGGTGACATTGGAATCCCATAATAATAATAATAATAATAATAATAATAATAATAATAATAATAATAATTAAGTACCTAATCCAGAATAGTTGCATCCTATTTATTCTAGGAATCCTAGGGACCCGTGGAATCCATGGAATCACATATAGACTCAATGTTGAATCTTTTCATCTCAGGGGTTCTTACATGGATCAATATCTATATCCTATGAAGCACATCAAGTCATCCATGATGATATCATCCCATCATTCATATCACACAGGTATCACGTGAGGGTCAAAATCTCAATACCTAGAAGCACCTTTGGGCATCCAAAACATCACCATAACATCGTCTATGGCCTATAGTTTGAATCTTAAGAATCCTTTTTAGTATTTATAACTGCATAAAAATTATAAAAGTGAAATCATAAATAATAGTTAGGGGATTATTGAACATTGGTATATGTTTTTAGGTGACACACACTACCATATATACCATTCCCATGTCCACACAATCACCAAGGTCAAAAGTCATAAGGGAATATACAGGGGTTCCCTAGGACTTGTTGAGGTATACCTGGTCTCCTAAGAATGTAAAAATTGGTTGATGTCCTTGAATACATTCCCTTTCCCAGGCATCCCATGTTAGCTAGAACACCCAACCCATCTACCGGTCTTTGTCGTGTCTAACCACCCAAGTAATTATATATTTGTGGGGGAGGAACATTCTCACCTTGGGAATATCAATGTTACCAATGGTTATGGAGTATCATGATGTATATCATGGCCTATATGGTCCAACCAATCTAGTTCAACACCCTCTTTCCCATGGGAGGATCTCCGAGCACTGATATGTGGTCCACCAAGGCTCACTGGGGCCAAGTAACTAAATCCAATAAAATTATTTATAAGGAGATCTATGAGAGATCCTACTATATAAAAAATATGTCACATTTATTTTATTTTAATTACACCCCTCATAGGTATGAACATCTTAATGTATGAAATTAAATTTATATTATCAACCATCGGTGATCGAGAAGTCTTGTAAGAACATAAGTGTCCCTTGGGGCCCTCGATACTTTATAAAAATCAATAACAACATTCAATAATTTTTAAATATATTTAATTATTTATCATGAAAAAATTAATAATTTGGTATGTACATTCATAAAACATGCATATAAATAAATTTAAAATATAAATGTGTATATGCACAAAGAAAACGTACCTCATTCCAAAGAGAATCCTTTTATTAAATTACCTCGATAACTATCTTCGATGCTCAGTAAACCCATCAAGTCATTTCCCATATCATATAAGCCCTAACCCAATTGATAAGAATCCCAAAATTAATTAAAAACCATTTTTAATTAATTATTTAATTTATATAAATTATTTCAATTAATTTTAAATCTTAATATAATAATTCCTAAAAGATGAAAAGTAACTGATTGAACTCCTCACATCATATCCATGAACAAACACATTCCAATGATCTATAGTGTAATCTTGATTATATTTGTCTCTAAATAAATAAAACACTAATCAAATAAAATTACAAATTAATTTTAATTTTAATGAAAATCATTCATAAAATTGGGGGTACAACACAACTCCACAGAAGTGCCGAGTAACGACGCACCATTGTCGCCATAAGATGTCCCCTATGCAAGAAAAGAAAAATCCGCAATGGGAAAGAATGATTCTATTACTAATTAAATATAAATTAGTCCCAAAATGTCATAAAAAATGAAGTGGCGACTTACCGGTATCAAAATGACATGTAATAGTGGGAAGGTATAATTATAAGATATCTTATATATAAAACAAACGAAATCCCTGTGATTCTCGGCTGATTCTACCATGATTCATTGGAATAAAAACCAAATATTTAACTATGAGATATTAAAATCAATGTGAGATGGGGAGAAAATAAATAGAGGTAATAAGAGGGATGACATACCTTAAACTATCTTGAAAATTTCCAAAGAACCTCAATCACATAAAGGATTAAAAGACGAGGAAGGAAAAGAGGCCTCATAATCATCACACCAAGATCATGATAATTTGAGGGACTACCCCATTTAAAAACATGAGGGGAAAATATAAATTTTACCCCTATAAATTACATTGGTTAGACAATACAAATTCACTAGCTAATTAGTAGACACTACAGCCCAGCAAGGCCACCAACCAAGCCATCGACTAACCAATGGATGTAGGATGAAGTCCCAACCCCCCACCTTCTTCTAATACTCTCCCAATAGACTATATTGAATCTCTAAGCTCATTGTATTTCTAAAATGCTTCTTTTAAGGGGTTAAAACATTCAAAATTCCATTCCAAAGGATGGTCTAAAATCTGCACCCTACCATTTCCAGAATTTAAATTCCCTTCAATTTCCAAACACTCCTATAGACATAGGGGTTTACATCACTTCATGTATATCTTTTATGATTAAACCAAACATATTTTATATCGTATAATGTTTATAAATTTTATAGTTAACCTATTAATATTTTGTATTAGTGTCTTTTTTTTGGATTAGTATTATAGTTGGGGGTATATAACTTCTCACCTTATCATACTTCATCCCTAAATGATTACAATAGCCTTTGATGACCGAGAGACACACCTGAGGAGTTATAGAGATTTAGGTTGGACTATGTGATCAAGACCCTTTTTTACATGCATTGATAATAATTATTATATAATAATATTATCATGGTGATATCCACTATATTATAGTGAAAAATATCCTTTAGTACATGAGAATAGGTATGATTTTTTATCATCTAGGGAAGTGAGGAAAATATTATTATAAAGTGTTATACTATTTTGAGTTTTCAAACTAAAAAGTTTGATTTAATATATATTTATGGTTTTATGTTTTATGTTAAAGGTAGATATATTAGATAAATGAACAACATAGGAAGAGTGGAACACAAAAATAAATGTTTTGGAGGAAGGAGTTTGGGGAAATAAGTAAATTAAAAAATATTTTATGGTTATAAGCATGTTAATAAAATGGATCTCTTCAAAGAAAAAAATAGTTAAATTATATAGGATAAGGAACCAAAATCTCCCCAAATTATCAACAAATCCTTTAGAAATTATACCAAATTTTATAGGTCTCTGAGATATGTGTTGTGAATATTATTTTGTTTTTTATTATAGAAAATGGAGTGGATATATTCGGAATGACATTAACATAGAAAACAATGGTAGTCATGTAATTTATTTGAGTATTTTATACATGGGAGACTTTATATAGAGGGAGTTTTCAATGTTAATGTATCATGGTTTTATAATAATTGAAATATCTTTATATTATTTGTTCATGTGTGCCATATAAATTACATGAATATTGTAATGATTAAAAACCATTGATTCATGAATTTGAGAAGTCCCTCCATAATTATAATTATAATGTACTATGGGCTATAATAATATGTTAAGAATAACATGAGTAGATGTTGTGTGTTGTCATCACACCCTCAATTTATTAAAACATTTAATACTAAAATAACTTTATTAATGTATAAACCCTAGGTCATATCCCAAATAATGATTAATAGAGGGAGAAAAGTGTTTATTTATTAACTTGAAGTTATGAATTGGGGGTGGGTGTGAAAATGAATTTCAAATTATAAAATTAATAAAGAGAAATTGAGGAAGTAAAAATGTTTAGAATCAGAGTAAAGGGGACATATTTTGATGTCATTAAGCATGAATATTTTTCATGCTAAAACAGAATCCATTATACTATGTAGGTTAGTTCATATTTACACCAGTGTTCAGAAATAATCTATAAATATCCCAAGATTCTAATCAATATTTCATATTCTAAATTAAAGGTCCACTAACCCATGGATCATTATATTTATAGGATCCCCAATAACCAATGGGTTTCTTAAAATCAATTGATTATTCTAATAATCCATGACATACCCTATATATGAAAAATAACATTGATAAAATAATCATATATTTTTTGGCATTCACCATTATTGGATCGTCCATAATATCAACACCACCTAGATAGGTGGGTAAATTAGACATCATTATGATATAATAATTCTATGGAATAGAAAATAAGGGGAAAAATCAATCTTGAAGAAATAAAAAATCGAAAGGTGAAACTTTAATTTAGAATGAATTTGAAATTAAAAAACTAAATTTCAATTACAATAAAATGTAATTTCGAACTAAAATTATTTAAAATTTGAGAGAATGAAGAAATGAAAAGAAGTAACTAAATATAGTTTGACCAAATGGGAAGTGGGAAGCTCCTTGACCCCTGGTTTAAACTTGTGATACCTCTAACCAAATAATATTTTGATTGATTGTTGAAACTGCATAGTGTGTATGAAGGAACATAACATGCTTTCACTTTTTTGATTCTTTCCCCCCAGAATCCCCCATAAGTGAATCATAACTTCTATTTATCCAATCAGAACTAGTCAACTATTGTTTGGTGGAATCACACGGTAAGTATCAATTTTATACTCAAATATTTAGTGTCATATTCATCCCCCAAACAAACTTAATTATTCAATTTGTTTTTTTTGTTATTTGTGGTTTGTACATGGAATGTTTTTTATAATTACACAATTTTTAGTTTAACATTTTTCTCCAAAACATTACAAAAGTGTGAATTAAGATAAAAAATCCAAAAATTTATTGAAAACACTAAAATGACATATGCGACCTTAAAGATAAAAAAATAAAACTTTAAATTGATTTTTTATTAATTAAACACATCAAAATATCATACTCAAACTAGATGTATTAACTCACCCAAAATTAGTTTTTTCATTTCCCTCAAGTGAAAGAACAACAACAAATTAAAAAGAATGCACACCTTAATAAGGGAAAAAATAAATTAATTTCACTTATAAACACAGATTCATAACTGAGTATGTAAAAGAAATACAATTTTTCCATGTGTTGTATTCTAATCATACCTTATATAAATTTTCATTTTATGAAATATTTTTTATCTAATTCAAATTGATCGACATTATTAATACTCATGCCACTTGGGATTCACCACACCTAGAAAAAAAAGACACTCATCTGTCATTTGTTAAATACTTGTGAAGTTATTTTCATCTCAAAATTATGGAATGCATAATATAATCTTTGTAGTGACTCTATTTTCCCTGGAAATACTTTGAAACATGTTAAGTAATATTTTAGAAGCTAGTCACTGAGACAACCTGAGATTCTAAAACCCGATGAGCCTAAAATTAATTTTATAAAAACATAAAAAATATTTTATATCACACACTAGTAGTTTATTAGAAATAATGTTATATATCCCAAATAGAGTCTCAAATCAACTAACACCAAGGTTGAATTCGGAGCATGGGGTTTACCCATGGTGCAACATAAAGTCGGTTGACACTGGGTGTTTAGATGAGGCATCCATTTGAAGGCACTTTAATTGGATTAATTAATTAAATAAATAAATTAATTAATTTAATAACCAATAAAAATTTCCCTCTATAAATATCCTATTATAAAAAATATATAGTGTTATACTTATAACCCTAGGATCACTAACAGGAGGTTTAATCATTCTTCATTGGCGAATCGAGATCAGATGATGGTCTGTGATTATATTGAGGTGGATCAATGGACAGTGGGCACTTCGGATCTTCCCCATCACTAGATAATTCATCATTCAAAAATGATCAATACATAATCAAGGAAAGGCTATTCAATTGTGATTTACACACTTTTATTAAAATATTGAGTGCATTCTTATCTATTATTCATTGATCAGTGATTAATTGACACTTCACATGAGCATGTTTATTGAATTAATTGATAATTTGATTTATTCTTTGTAATTCCATGTTTCTCATTTTTAATATCACGGATTTATGATCATTTTTGAATAACACCTATCCAAATATTGATTCACCATTGTTCTTTTTTCCTTTCTCCAACACATTCTTCAAATTCTTCACCGTTGGGATACGGGGTCACGGTTTGACATTGTTGGGAAAATCTAAGCATGATATGACCCCAAAATTCACTGTGGATGTGCACACAATGACCAGATTTTTGAATTATTGATGGATCATGATGGAATGTGGGTAATACTCTTTAGATCAAGGATCCGGAGCAGTGATGAGTGACAAGAGGTGGAGATGACGCATGGTTGATCATCATACTATTATCTGGTTTTGAATTCCGGCCACAAGGGGGCTAGAATAAAAAGACATAAGTGATTTAAAAAAAATTGGTTGGTAAAAAATTGTATTTGGTAGTGGGAGTGGAAGATCTAGAAAACACATGATATATCTAACTTTCCGCAAAAATACCAACAACATATCATGTATTAGGATGAACAAACACAGTGTAGACCCATAAATTTATAAGATAGGTTTTCAAGGTGGATATAAGTATAAAATTTTGTATGGTACCCCCACACGCTATGTGATATAGTGCTGGCGGCCCATCAGGTTCTCTGGGAATACGTGGTCATGAAAATGGTGAGACACATGGTCACAAATCAACTACACAGGCTTGTTCATGGAAAAGTACCCAGGATAGTACATAGCTAAGTAAAAGTCCATACACATTGACATGGACTAACTAAACAGTCATGGGATTGGCTCGGTACCTGGGATGGGACATGGCGATAAACACTTCTAGGAACCGGGGAATGACCCGAAGGACAAGGACATGCCCAGGAGCACACTGCTTATCACTAAGAGACCAAGTCCCACTTTTTAGTACCCTTACATAATTTTTAATACTATATGGCCAATGAGACATATTATGGAGAGGATATAACTAGGATTCTAGGTGAAATCACATGTTGTGTACTGTTCCTAGGAACTTCTATCTCTCATATCAACTTCATTTGGACACAGATTTTGGTTCCTGGGTAGCCTATTCTAAGTGTTTTTCTTCATACAAAGTTATAGTGGACTTCCTTGTGAAATTTGAGATATATTGAAATATTTTATGATCATAATTATTATTTAGGTGATGCTCAATGATTGAAGTTATTGGGAAAGATCATCATAGTGATTCCAGGGTTGGAAACCCGACTATCGTACTAGGGTGTGGGTGATCCATACTCCTCACACTGGTGTAAGTGGCACCCAAAAGTGGACTAGGGAATGGGTTATATACCTATTTAGTGGAACCCCCACAAAGACAATGACATGGGTCCCTACCTATTAACTGAAACCCCACCTAATATATTTGGGTGTGGGTCCTCTACTGATTGAGTGGAACCCCCTCATTGGACCATGGCATGGTTCCTCTACCTATTGAGTGGAACCCTACCTAAATGAATATATCATGGGCCCTCTACCTAATGATTGAAACCCCATTTAATTTTAGGTATTTGTCCTCTACCTACTAAGTGGAACCTCCCCTAATGGACACGGGTGTGATTCCTATTCCTATTGAGTGTCACCCCTGTTCGATAGAGTGTGGATCCTCTAACTATTGAATGGAACCCCACAAAAGGACTAGGGAATGGGTCCCCTACCTATTAAGTGACACCCACTAATGTAGTAAAGAATCATTCCTATATCAATATACTGAGTGGAACCCCTTATCCTATAGATGTGTGAGTCCACTACTATGAGATTTTCCCCGCTTAACTGTAAAATATAGTGGTGAGGTGTGGGTATTCCACACAATTATTTATTCAGACTGGAATGTTAGATACTAGGAATCAGTGATCAAAATTTGGAGATTTATTTAGACTCATTGTCCTAGGATAAGATATGAGAAAGAGATCTTATTTCTCTCTCATATGGGTTTCTTATATGAGCATATATCTACTTTGTTGGGTTTCGTTTCCCTCGTAGTTTGGGTTGAGATAACTACTTATATTTTTCCTTCCATTGATCCCTATTCTATTTTGGGGCATTATTTTCAGTATGTATATAATCACCCCTCTATAGGCTTTGACCAGATATTTAATGTATTATATAGATGATAGATAGGTCAACAATTTTATTGGTGGAGCTTAGGGATACTTGGTTTCATAGATCACGTACAGTGGTTGAGCATGGAATCTAGAGCCATGCTATCTCATAATTTTTTTTACAATTATTTTTAGGATGAGATCTCTTTTATAGGTGGGTGTTTATTTTTACCTTTTAATGTTTGTTTAATCCATCACACTCTTTGTATTCCCTAGAGGTTATCACATGCCTAAATTTTACTCTATAAGTTATTTAATTTTATTATTATTCCTCTAGAATTATCCATGGGGATGGTTTGGTGTGTGCATAAAGGTACATTAGGAAAAGGCCTACAATAGTAGTTATTCATTCTCAAAAATTTTCTGCAACCCATAGATTATAGAGGTGGGCTTGGGTTTGTTGTGGACTAGACTTATTTCGGCCAGGCAAGCCTTGGTAGGTTTGGTGGCTACATATTGGTATGATAGGTGATAGACCTTGGGACTTTTTTTGGAGTTATTTCCCTCATGAGGTTTGTTGGAAATTTAGGGGAATTGTGTCAATGTTTCTCGAGTGTATATTTTAGGCCAAGGAACCTAATGTTGATTTGGTAAAAGACATATCCATTCCCTATACCTCGGAATACCTACTTGTCCACTCAATATACAGAGACATTGGTTGGAGGGAAAATTGGTATATGCATCATATAGGATTGAGTTATTTGATTGTACTTCCTGAGTCATCTCCCCATATATATATATATATATATTATCATTTTACCATGGTACATATTTGTTACTTTTAATATGCCTCCACAAAGACACCAACCAAGATACTGATTCAGGATGATGATGAAGATACGATGTGTGATGAGGCCTCGGTTAAGGGGCTATCATGTGAGATATTTCCTCCAGGTGGGAATGTATCAACACCCATTACTATCGGTATGCATAATATACTAATATAGTAGGATGAGGATATGCATAGGATTATCACACTCTATGAGTTTGAGCACCAGAGGCCACTGAGGTTCCCCGGTGATCTAGATCCTTCGGCAACGATGGATTGGATTAAAAAGGTGATATTTGTTTTTTAACTTGTGTAGACCCTAAATGATTATATGGTTGTATTTAAAACTAGTATCTTCCATGAGGCATATGTTAATTAGTGTATTTTGTCCACATAGACACATGATGATTTTTCACTCTCATTTCATGACTTCCAATTTCTATTTCGTGAGAAGTACTACCACTTTTTATTAGAATAAGTTTTAATTAAAGATCTTTTGAAGCTATAGTAAGGAGGGTTGACTGTTGTTGAGTTTTATTTGAGTTTTATTGACCTTTAATTATACTCAATTTACATGATTTTGGATGGTTACTTTGGGGTGTGGAAGTTTGAGTAGGGTCACCGTAGAGACATTCATGCTAGGGTGGTTGCGTTATGAATTCCCAAATATCCTAGAGTGCTAGAGGGGGTGCTCGTATTGAAGATATTCAAATTTAAGGGATTCCTTATAACTAGATCTATCCATGAAAATCATGGGGATTAGTCATCTATAGTAGATAGCAGATGCCAATAGGTAGGGTCATGGGGAAAGAGACCTCATCATGGTCAAACTCAAGCACATGTTCTTGTAGCGCAATGACTGTGTAGAGGACAAAGGACACCCAAAGAGGGGTGGTTCTAAACATGTAATCAGATAGGTCACATGGAACATGATTTTCTAACCCAACATGTTGATGTGGGAAGTAATGCAGTGGATTGACCACCATAGAAGAGGAAACTCCCTGATCAGTGTTCTCCTAAGCATGGATATGGTAGCCCTTACAGAGGAGGAGTTGGAAGAGGATCATGTGGAACTCCCATTAGAGGTGCTATTTGTAGTGGATGATATTATCATATAAATCCCCCACCACCACCAGGAGTCCCATGTGATTCTCGGGGAGTTAGAAGTTAGGGTCGTGGGAACCTATAGTCTATGGAAGCTTATGACCCGATAGCTTACGAGAATTATAGGTATGATATATGTTTATCATACACTTATTTCAGTAGTAGTAAACATTGGTGTGAGTTATTAATCCATCAACTTACTATTGGTGAGAGATATGAAGATCAAAGTTGTGACTTTATCCTTATAGATTTGGCTTGAGGTTTCTATAGGGAACATTTCTTTGATGTCACTTATCTATTTCCTATGCAATCTGTAGATTATTGGAGAGATTCTCTTGTTGAAATTCTTCATCACCACAATGTTACCTTAAGAATTCATTATGGGTATGGATTGGATAGCCTTGGTCTTTCCCAAATTGAATATCATCACAAAAGTGTCATATGCCTTTAGATAGATGAGATGTGATTATCCATTATGGGGGAGAGATATCTCATGGTGAATCAAGTGGGTTTTGAAATTAGGAAGTTTCAAACCAAAACCTATTAGTCGGCGAGTTTAGACTTTTGTGCAATGGGAACTTCAGGAATCTTGGTTCCTTATTTTATGGAGTATATTATAGAAGTCTTCCTTTTGGATGTTATAGGAATACCTCCAAGGTGGGAGATGAAGTTTTCCATAAAATTTCACCCTAGGACTGCTTGGATATCTTATTCAAAATATCAGATGGCCCTTAACAAAGTCTGGGAGATGAGGTTGTAGTTTGAGGACCTTAAATATAAGGGTTTTATTAGACTCAGTGTGCCCCTCTGGGCAGCTACTGTTTTGTTTGTGAAAAAGTTGGATGAGATCTTGTGGATTTTTGTTGATTATCACCTCTTGAACCAGGCTAAGATAATGAATAATTACCCCATGTTGAGGATTAATGAGATCTTTGATTTATTGAAAGGAATGAGATGGTTCTTGAAGATCGATATCAGACCCAACCAAAAAGAGTTGAGGGTTCACAAGGACCATATTTTGAAGCTATAATTCAATGTCACTATAGAAGCTATGAGTTCCAGGTGATGTATTTCAGTGTGATGGATTCCCTCACTATGTTTAGAGCACAAATGAACAAGATCTTCCAGCCATACATGTACCGATTTGCGGTTTTATTCATTGATGACATACTCATCTACTCCGCATCAAAGTTGAAGAAAATTGATAACTTGAGGATAGTCTTAGACATTTTTTGGGATCACCAGCTATATGGTAAGATCTCAAGATTCTAGTTCATGATCAGTGAGGTTCAATTTCTTAAGGAAGTCATTTATGATAATTGATTAGATGTTGACCCATGGATGATCATGGAAGTTATTTCTTAGGATACACCCAAATCATGTGAGAGGTGGAGAGTTTTATTGGCTTGGTGGGGTACTTTATGATGTTTGGATAAGAGTTTTCTAGGATTGTAGCCTTTTTTACCACTCTAATATGGAAAGGGAAATCTTTTATCGAGACTGAGCAGTGTTAGAGAGCCTTTGAGGAGTTGATGCTATGGATAATAATTCCTCTTATTTTGATACTACCATATGGGAGAATGAAGTACAATGTATATTGTGATACCTCTATAAGTAGGATTAGATGTGTGTTGATGTAGAGGTAGGTAGTGATTTCATATGGGTCGAGGTAGAACTACATTACTCACTACCTAGAGTTGCTAGTCATAGTCTTCGCTCTGAGGATGTGGAGTCCCTATCTTTTGAGACAATTAATTATTGTTCACTTAAGACATTAGATTATTAGGTATGTATTTTTGTAGATAAACAAGAACATGAGACATAGGCAATAGTTATAGTCCTCATAGTACTATTCCTTGGATATTTTCTGTAGTCATGGGAATGGAAATGTGGTGGTAGACACCCTCAAAAGGAATTTATTTTTTTATCTGGTAGAGGAGCTATCTATGTAGTTGGAATCTATATAGTTAACCCTTGGGGAAAATAGGGGTGAACATTTTCTTTAGTCTATGGTTTTGACTCCTCTTCTTATTTAGTGTGTGAAGGAGGCTCGGTTAGTAGACATAGAATGTGAGGTCCTATGTGACTTGATATCCTAAAAAGACCCACTAGATGAATTATATGAAGGAGGGAATCATATCATCCATTTCTAGGGACTGATAGTGGTTCTTATCACATTGTGAGAGGAGGTTATAAGGGAGTTTCATACTTGTCCTTTGGCTATACATTCCAATGTAGAAAAAATGTACATGGAACTTCAGTGGTCATATTGGTGGGAAGGCATAAGGAAGATTGTTTCTGGTCGCATCTCTCGGTGTCTCACATTTCAGCTAGTGAAGGTTGAACACCAAGTTAATGTAGGTTTTTTATAGCCTGTTGAGATCTCGGTGTGAAAATGGGACAACATATCCTTGAAATTTGTTTTAGGGATTATGAAGATAGTGAGAGACAAAGATTCCTTCTGGGTGATAGTTGACCAATTTTCCTTTTTAGTACAACTGCTTGATATCATGGTGCAGATTTTAGAGGAGATTTTGAGGTAGTTATACATGCATAAGATCATATGACTTAATGGTGTTCCCTCAATGATTTTCTCTAACCATGATTCATTTTTTAGATCACAGTTGTTGAGTAGACTACAGGAGGAAATCAAGATCCAATTGAGTGTGAGTATAAATTTTCACCCCCATACAAATGAGAAGAAAAAGTGAACTATCAAAGTATTGGAGGATATGATGAGGGATTTCATGATAGACTTTAGTTATAGTTGGTAGGGTCACTTAAATTTGGTAGAGTTTTGTTATAATAATATATATAACCCTACTATCAGCATGACACCTTTCGATGCCCTATACATGATACCCTATCGATCACCCTTATACTGGACTAATATTGGCGAGGTATTTCTTATTGGGATAGATATTGTGAAGGAAATAATGGAGAAGGTATAGGTGATTCATGAGTAGATGTGGATATCCCATAGAAGGTAGAAATATTATATATATTGATATCCTAGGCCCCTGGAGTTCGAGTGGGGAGAACACATTTTCTTGAGAGTCTCTACATGATTAGGATTGAAAAGATTCAACTAAGGAAGCAAGCTATCCCAAAGGTTAATCAATCCATTTGAGATCATACAGAGGATTGGTGTAGTTTCTTACTGCCTAGCTTTACCCCCACAGTTGGATTGGGTGTATGGAATCTTCCATATATCATAGACAAGGAGAAACATGCATGATCCTACACATGTTATTAACTGGGGAGATATGGACATAGAGGATGGATCGAACTTTGTGGAGTACCTGATGGTGATCAAGGGTCAATAAGAGAGGATACCATGAGGAAGGTCCATTCCTTTGGTCTGTGTGTTGTGGTGGCATGGGAGAAAACAAGGGAGATCATCGGATAGGGTGATCTAGAGACGAGTTCAGTACCCCCAATTTTTCTTTAGTGTGTGATTTTGAATAATGAAAATATTTAAAGTATGAAATAATTTATAGAATTTATTTTTTCATTGTGATAATCTGAAATATATTATGAAATATTTTGAAGCTAGGCGTGGAGACGATGTGAGATTCTAAGGTCCGGTGAGCCGAAATTTAATTTTATAGAAATATTAAATATCTTTTTTTATCACACATGCATATTTTATCATAAATAATGGAATATCTCATAAATAGCGTCTATAATTAGAAATATGATTCCACTATTTAATCCAAAGCATAGGGTTTACCCTTGGCATGACCTAAAGTTGGTCGGAGCTAAACTTTCGGATGAGGTATCCATTGGTGGGTACATTAAGTGGATTAATTAATGAATAAATTTAATTAATTAAATCAATACAAAAATTAATTTAAATGTATAAATATATTTTTATTGATAATTCATAGGGTTAACCTCATTACCCTTTAATCATTGAGAGGAGGTTTCATCATTCTTCATTGATTAATTGAGATTGGATAATGACTGATGATCAGATTGACAGGAATTGACGGACAAAAGATGAAAAAATCTTTTCCATTATTTGAGAATATTTCCTATACAAACGATCTATCCATAATCAAGGTAGGGACCATAAATTGTGGTATTCTCCATTTTATAAAAATCAATGTTGTTCTTATCTTATGTTATATGATCTGTGATTAATTAATCATTCGCATGAGCCCATTTATAGAATTAAATTGTTTATTTGATTTTTAATTGGTTCTTCCATGTTTCACACCCTAAATATCCCTGATCTATGATCTTTGGCCCAGAAATGTTGTCTAATTATTGAGGAAACTTTAGTCTTGTTCCTTTCCACAACCTATTCACTGTGTTCTTTTTCATTAGGCTATGGGGCCATAGTAAGACATTTCTAGGTGGGTCTGAGTGTAATCACACCCCCGAACATTCATGGTAGATATGAGAAAAACCACTAGATAAATGATTTCGGGATATATCAGGATGGAATATGGGTAATAATCTATGGATCTAGGATTTGGAGCAGCGATGATTGACATGAGGTGTAGAAAAACACATGACTTATCATCGTGAAAATAGATAGTTTCTGATTTTCACCAACGGGGGTCCATAATCAATCGATAGAGTTGATTTCACTGATTTCAGGTGGTAAAATGGAGTATTTGGTTGTGGGATCAGTGCTTCTAGAATTAGCATTATAGATATATCTTTCTATGAAAATACTGACTACACGATGTGTAGCGGTATGAAGAAATTTCATGTTGTTCCATGGCTACGACAGCTAGGATTTGTAGGTGGAGATATGTATCTAATATCATGTGGGACCCCTACTCTATGAGTGCACAGGAAAATACATGTCTAGAAAAATAGACACGAATCCACTACATGGGCTTGGACATGGATAGGTACCCGAGTTGGGACATAGTTAGGTACATAGAGAGAAACACGAACACAACCCGACTACAGAGGCTTGGAAATGTCTTGGTACCTAATCTAGGACATGTACATGTATAATTATAGGTATATAGTTACAACCTAAAGGAAATGGGAAGAACTAGGATAATGCGTCTTGGTCCTGGGTGGCCGAGGCACACCATTTAATACACTTACACGTCGTATAGTACTACATGTCTAATGACCCATGTTATTATGAGGACACGACCAAGAGGCTAGGTGAGGTCACATTCCATGTGACTCATAGTACACACCATTTACTATTCTTACGACCTAATACCTATCATTTATTATTCATTTGATAAGGATTTGGTCCCATTAGTAGCCTATCTTGAGTTTTTTACCTATATAACTCGACGATGGCCTTAATAGTTAATTTTTAGATGATATAAACGATTTTATAATTGTTAATCTTTTTTAGTATTTTCTCAATGATGACAGTGATCATGAAGGATCACCAGAGAGAGGATAAGGTTGGAAACCCCCTGGTGTACCAGGTCTTGGGTCCCCCATACTCCTCACACTGGTTTGAGTAGAATACCATGATGGACTAGGGAGTGGTTCCTCTACCTATTGAATGGAATCCCCTCATAGATTAGGGTGTGGGTCCTCTACGTACCCCCTAATAGATTAGGGAGTGGTTCCTATACCTATTTAGAGGAACCCCTTAATGGACTAGGGAATGACCATTTAACTATTGGGTGGAACACCCTAATAGAGTTGGGTATTAGTCCTATCCCTACTAGGTGAAACCCATTGATATATTTGGGTGTGGTTCCTCTATGGATTGAGTGAAATCTCCTTAATGGACTAGGGTGTGGGTCCTTTAGATATTGAGTGGAACCCCCTAACCGACTTGGGTGTGGATCCTCTACCTACAGATTGATACCCCCTAATGGAATAAGGCATGGGTCTTCGCCTATTGAGTGTCACCCCCTAACATACTAGGGCATGGATCATCTATCTCTATACTAAGTGGCACATCCTTATCATACAAAGGAGTGGTCCTATGGTTGTATATTATGCCCTTTTCCATATGGCATAGTGGTGAGGTGTGGGTCCTCTACATGGTTACTTCTTCAGGCCTCCCAATGAGATGTTGGGAAATTGATGATGGACCTTGGGATTTGTAGGAAGACTCATTGTCTTCTCCTGGTTTGTGAGATGGAGATCCCCTTTCTCTCTTATCTAGGTTTCTTATATGATAAAATATTTATTTTTTTGGATTTTCCCCTCTTTATTTATGTTTAGATGACTAATTCTATCATGTATTCCATTTATATTTCATTCATTTTCCTGGAATCCTACTGAGTATGTATATACTTACACCTTCATGGGATTTCCCTGCATATGGGATGTCTTATAATGATTATAGATAGTTCGATCATAACATTGGTGGATCTTATGGATGTACGGGTTCATAGATAGTGTATGTTGGTTGGTCTTGTTGATATGGATTTGGGCTCTCTCAACATTTATTTTACAATTAATATCATGATGAGACATCATTTCTTGAGGGTTGTGTATTTTTTCATTTTTATTTTGGTTTACTATGTCACACTCTATTGTATTCCCTAGAGGTTATTACATGAAAGGTTTTTACTCAAGACGTTATTGTATTTTATTATAATTAATTTTAATTTCTTCATGGAGATGGTTTGGTTTAAGAATATAGGTACATTAGGAAAAGGAATCCCATATTAGTTATGATTTATCATAACTTATCACTAGCCCCTAGCCTATGGTGGTGGGATTTGGGTTGTGGAGGCTTGGTCTTCCACTTTCTAGGCCAACCCCGATGGGTCATGCGATTAAAATCTTGGTAAAATCCAAAGTCTCTATAAAAGACCCAAAGAATATTGTACCAATCATGAAGTATTTCAGGGATTTTCATTGAGACTTTAGGTTATTGGGTCAAAGATTAAAAATCAAGGATTCAAAGGGGATATTGTTTTCATAAAATTTAGTGCATGATCAATTATTCAATTATATATAATAGTTATCAAAAAATGTACCCAAAACTAGTCACCCAAAACTGATTCCCTATTTCAATGATTAGGGTACAAGTTAAATCTAATAAAGTATAATAAAATATTACTACCCTAATTTTTCGTTGTTTTTATTCTATTTTTTTTGTACATATATTTTTTTAAGTGGTGTTATATGAATTGTAATAAAAAATAAAATGTCCTCCTTTCATAAAATTACCAGAAAACCAAAGTTCCAACACAATGGTGCACATCCCTATGACAACACATGAAATAAAATGATTTTACAACACTTGAAATGAACTATAATCATGAAATAAATTCAGGATTAATGTTAGAAAAGAAAAATATTCTTGAAACATGGATACCTTTAAGGTTGTTCTTTGCTATTAAGGGATTAATAAGGGATGATGTATGTTAGGTTCCCAAGGTCAAATACCCCGAGAGGGGTGAGGGAGGTGAATCGTGGTATGATATATTAAAACTTATTACCCTTTGGATACTGTTTTCTTATTTAACAGAAATCAATTCTATCTACCTCCCGTAGCAATATATGAACATATATGAAATGATGCATAGGACACAATGATTTTTTCTTTGTTCACCCTAACTAGGATATGTCTAAGGACTATACAACAACGATGTGATGATGTACTAAATTCACTAAGGCTCACTACGAATAATGGGTACAATGTTTAGGCTAGATCTTCTATGCCCAGACTCACTGCCTTTACAAGGTTTAGGGTCTACTCACTGCATCCCCTGGGGTAACTCCTTATGCCTCTTTCTTTGGCTCACTACCGGTGGAAAGGGTCACCGTATTCCTCTTCCTGTGCTCACTATTATTGGAAAGGAATCCAGTAACAGTTTATAGACTTGTAGTCCATAAAAAGTTTATGGACATGTAGGTCCCTTCATTTACATGAATATTGCATCCTCAACTATGGGTAGAAGCTATATTGATGTCTTTTTTTCACCTTTAGATGAGGTCCACCTTCTCGAGTACTTCTAGGTACCAAAAAATACTCTTGCAAACTAATTTGAAGCTTTCGCAAGCTTCCTTGTGAAAATCAAAAACCACCTGCTCTTCCTGCGTACTGTGTATCGGGTTTGGTACGTAGAACACCTACTATGTGTACTTAATCCACTACTGCGAACCATCTTTCATCCGCAGACTTCGTCCACCTTCACTATCACATACCGCTTCTGCATACTGATCCCATGAACCTCCTATACAAAACACCCCATGTCCATGAAAAGTTCTTTGTTATCGGACTTCATTCTCTAAATGCCAGTGTACCACACCTTCTTCCTCTATATATCGTGTCTTATGGGGGTTACAACTTTCCACAAAAACCTTCGGCGGAATTTCTTCCACGTGATTCACTTTAACCTTCACGGAATTATCCCCCACGAACATCCTTTAGACTTTGCTGAATTCCAAGATAAAAAATATGTTCTCTAATTATAATCGATCTCACCCCTAATAAGTGGGATTATAGATTCTTATATATAAAAATATATCCACAAAATCTGCTAATCCTTGATTTACTAAATATTCGATCCACCGCATATTAATCCTTCTACCACTGCAAACCGTAAGCTTTCCAGTGAGCCATTTTCATATGAGGTCTGCATATTGAATTTCTCCTACGTGGTCGATCTCCTCCACCAGTGTCAAGTCATACGCGTACAATACTTCCTTCAACCATGAATCATTTTTGGTTTTGTGAACCAATTTGGTGTATCATTCCTTCTACTCCACATACCATTCCCAAAATGATGGTATGTGATTCATTAATTATGATACACGGTTCTCATCCTTTCTAATTTTCTTCAATGGTATTCATACTGTTCACCCCTATGAATAAATCCTTTCATTTCCAATATCAAAATCCTGATTTTGGGGCCCAAAAATTTGGCAAGTACTAGAAAACTATGCCACATTAAAAACTTGTCTTCGACAAATACCAACCATACTCATTCATAGTCACCTGACATTGCAAAACAAATAAAACCACACCCAAAAAATTCCGTGAGTACACATTGAGGGATTTTTTCCAACAATATAGGGTGGGTCTCAAAAGTGGTTCAAAAAATGGATTAAAGAAAAAAATTACCTCAATCACACAAACACATTTTATAGTTGTAATTTTTTTTCAAAAAATTATAGAACCAAGTTCTAGATGAAAGACACAACTTAAGTTCTCTCAAGAATAGAGGGTACAGAGAAATGTTTGAAAATTTTGGTTCAGATTACCTCTCAAAACATGAAATAAAAAAATCAATCAATTCATAGCATGAGTAAAAAGAATCAATATTGAAACTAGAAATTTCAAAAATAAAAACTGAGAATTAAAATTATATAATTTTTTTTATAATTACTCAAAAGATAGAAATGGCATGTAATTGTCAAAATTTACACTAATGTTTTTATTATTTATAATCATAATTAATTAAAAATTTAATACATGTTATTTTTTTTCTAATTAACAATGTCTCTAAATATTATACAAAATACTTGACTAGTGGGTTCCAAAATACCCTCCCACATATATAATATTTCACATGTACACATGTGAAAAAACAAGGGGGAGAAATAATATGTAATAAAAAATGAAACAAAAGAAATAATAAAGTAATTAAATTTAGAAATAAAGGGAAAATTTATAACAAAACAATAATTCCATATTGGAAGATATAACTGAAATAATAAATCGGTTCGAGGTGGGGTCCCAATATGTGAATATCGATTTCATCGAAAATAAATCAATAGGGATTGTAACAATGACATTGAGACATACAATATATATATTTAATAAAATAAAATTTCTGAAATTAGTCAATGGTTTGAAGGTTATAGTGTCTTATGATCTAGTGGAATCAAAGTAGATAAATATAATTCCATATATTATAGAGTGTATTGATGAGGTAAAAAATGTGTGATATGATCATGGTATAAAAGAGTGACCATTTCCCCATAGGATAATTTCATATATGGAACTATAGGTATAAATGTAGTGTCCTATAAGGAGGATGACTACATAACTTGATCAGGATGAAAATTAATAATAAGATACTATATAAGGATTCCCGTGATAGTGTAAATATATAATATTTTCCTACAAAATGACTCTCAATACTTGCTATGTGGCCCTCAGTGTGATCCAGATGGAGATACAAAGTATCAATGCAAGAATAGGCCACAAAGTTGACCGATTGATTGGGATGTGAGTGGGGAAGTGGACGGGTTAGTGGTGTAGGGTGGATTAGTCGAATAAGATGACACAGTAAAATATTGGGTGGAATATGGTGGCACTAGATTTGAAGGTGGAGGTACCTGGTTTAGAGTTCCTCTAGAATTGGTAGAGACCTAATTTTTTTTTGTTTTATGACACTCGCACATGAGTAAAAAGTTTTCCCCTTACTTTTTGATGATCCACATGAACATATGCATAATGAAATCCATCTATTAGAGAGTTACCAAGAGATCATGTAGTGTATAATTCCAAAGTACTCATACACAGTTTTCCAAACGGGTGGCATTAAATCCACTGTTTTGGTTAAGCTAATGGATAATGAAAATTTTGTGAGAGTGTGAAGTGAAAAAGAATTGAATATTGGGTTAGTCATATAGAAAAATACTGGCAAGGAGATACATGTCCAATATAGAAATAACTACTCTATCATCATTCCATGGAATTATGATAGTGTTAAAACAACAGTGAAGAAGGTGGAAGCTATGGAATAGGATCATAGTGATCTTATGCGAGGTGGGAGAGTATTGGATATTAGGTTCATCAAGCTCCCACCACAAATAGATTGGATAAATTGTTTCTATCAGTTATTACAGATATAAATCCTTATAAAACATGAATATATATGGAAAATATAAAAATAATTCCACCTTTATAAAAGTTATGACATTAAGAACTTCTAGTAGATTATTGTTGACCAATTTATCCTCTATATTATTGTTTTATAGTATACATATTCTAGAACAGACTACTGAACTGGATAACATGTCATGAGAATCACTGTGTTCAATCACTAGAAAAGATCCTATGATTGAATACAAGGAAAGGGTTAGGTTGTAGATATTGCACCAAAGGAGGTGGTCACACTCATGTTATAGATGTATATGATGACAAATCATTTGGCATGGAAGATACTAGAGGATATGGTGTCACTGTTATCAATGATGAAAGTAGGGGTAATGAGATTTTCAAAGGATGAATCTCTGTAAGTGTAGGAATATATGAAATAAGAATGTTCTTCGATTGCTGGAAATCCTTTCCCTCTACATACACTCTATATGGCGTTGGATGATTCTCTACTGGAGACACAACAATGTGTTTATCCCCCATAAAAGGATGGGTCTGGAAATCCATATCCTAGAGAAATAAAAAAAGGGAAAATTAAATGGGAAAAGAAATAAAAATGAAATAAAAAGTTTTTAATAACTCAATAGAATGTATATCCAATGTATATGGCATGTATATCTAATGGGTCTCAATACCATGTACTTTATGAGAATCCTTGACAATATTATGTTATTACAATATGGTGTACAAGATTGTGTACCTGCTGGACATGGAGTGTGTGAGTAAGTGGTACCAGTGCAGCATTCTATGTGTGTATGAACTATTTTTGGAAAATTGTATCTCTACTCAAGTACAAGAAGACAAAGTGTGTGTTCTTCAGTAAATTCCCATGAATTGTTCTGTTTAGAAGAAACTAATGTTAAAATTATAAAACCCTAAAAATCTATATAATCATTGAAAGAGAGGTTATAGAAGCACATACCCAGATTAGAGAACATAATTAAATCTATTATAAGTTAAAATATCCTTGAATCAATGGATTAAAACAATGGTCATGCGATTCATCCATGAAATGACACATGAGTGGGAGAGATAACACGAGAGAATACAGAGATTAAAAGGGTGGTTCAGTATTTGAAGAAGAGTACATGATGTGTACTTCAGAAGAACATGGATTTTATTTTCTTACTTCATCATTTTTATAAAACTAATTTACATTGAATATTTTTGAGTTTAATTTTTTTAATTTTTTATTTTTTATAAAATAGACAGATAAAAAATGTGTACAGAGTAATTCACAAAATATAAAAATTAAAATGAAATGATATAGAATAAGCACCACCATAGTGCTCTGGGTGGGTTTCAAAACTGTGACTAGTTGATCCCAAGGGTCATTCACAATATCTGGGGATAAGTTTTTTGTACTGAAATTTATTTATTCTATTGGTATTTTATATTTTAGAATCATAAACTCATGCGACAAAATAAACTAAAGTATATAGGTTGTGTTGTTTTATTTTTCAAGAAAAGGATATAACAGAGTCAGATGGAAGAACTCAAACCCAAGACATTTGGAGCCTTAGTTATGACCATACCAATCAATCCTACCCCATTATTAGTGTTATAAATAATTTAATATTATTTTAATATCTATGAAAATACTATCAGACACACTATATGATGTGTGTGATTACAAATGATGTGTGATTTTTTAATGAATTAAATTTTTAGAAGATTGGAAGGACTCAAACTTGATTCTTTTAGACTGTAGGCTATGATTCTTCCCAACAACCCAACTCAAAATTATTTTCAAATATTAATTTTATATAATAATTAATATATATTTAAATCTCACATGGAGTGTATAAAAAATAATAAAAACTAAAAAACACCATACATGATTTGTTATATTTTGAAAATAGTTTTGCACATAGGTATATATAACACGGTTAATTAATAATTATATAAATAAGTGAATTATTGTGGAAACCTAGGTAATTATATAAATAAATTAATATTATTATTTATAAGTATTTATTTTATGGACTTATATGTTTCATTGTTTTATATTTAATTTTATAAATGTTTTCTGTCAAAAAAGGAAATGTTTTATATTACTAATTTATTTTTCCAAGAATTTCATGATTTTATTTTAAAGATAAATTTATTTATTTTAGAAATTAAATTTTATAGAAAGGGATTAAGCATGTAAATCAACATATAAAATATAACTTTGTATAAATTTATTAAAAGATTTATTTTTGAGTGAATAGTGAAAAATGTTGATTCTTAGAATATAATCATTTGTTTCATTAAATAAAATAAATTTAAAAGTTTAAATTTGTTATGGATATGGTTTCATAGAAAAATAAGATCAATTTGATTAAAAATAATCCCAATAATTATATATGATCACAAATTATATTTTATTCTAGTATAAGTTCATTTTTATGCTTAAAAATGCAAAATTTTAAAAACTATTTTTCCTTGAAATTTGCGCACTTATATTAAAATTAATTTATTCATACTTATATAACTTGAATAATGAAAAAATGATTCCATATTTTTAATCATATTTCTGAAATTTATTAATGAGGATAATTAATTTTTTTGTCCATTATGAATAGTAACAATGGAAAAAATGTGTGACCATAGTAAGGGAAAATTGGGTTAATTAAGATAAAAACTAAGTGCTATGGGGAAAAAATATTATATTAATTCTTATTGGATGATCTTATTTCAACCTTAATCACATAATATTATAAATTGGATAGTTTTGAAGACACTTTACCATGATTAATACTTTATAATATTTAAAATCATAGAAAAATTACTAGTATGTCACTCCCTTTACATATAAATAAAACCTACTCTCCTCCCTTACTCACACATTTTGAGCATTTTAGATCAGAAAAGACCTTCCAAAAACTCTCTAAAAATCATTCGTCATATCCTAGAGGTCCTAGTATTCTTAAAAGGGCAATCTCATAAGGATTATTGTATAATCCAAAGGGTTATATCCGAGCTAATGTTATAAGTCAAAACTGACCTATTTCAAGTTTACATCCACTTCTACATCCTTAAAATATTCATAAAAAATGATGAAAACATATTTATGTTAAATATAATTAAATATTATTATTATCATGTTATAAAAAGTTTTCATATCCTTTTCCATCTTATAAGAAATGAAAAAATTGTTTGTACATACATGTAGACTACCACCTCCACAAAGTAATGTGTTTCATTTTTCATCACTGAATCATATGGATGGTCAAAATGAAGGAAAAAAAATATATATGATATTTATGGAATAATTATAATCCTATAAAATTATTATATTACTTACCTTTTTATCCAATCATCCATATAAAATTGACAACAAACTTCATGCCTACGTGTGGAATACCACCTCTATAAAGCGATGTAATTGTTTTTTCATTTTTACCATATAATGATGGTCGTAAGGATGGAAATAATGTATTAATGTAAAAATTATAAATTATTTATTATTTTTTAAAAATAATATATTATTTAATCCATTTCTTTTCCACATATTGGGCAAATGAAACTGTCATTTATAAGTACATACGGACTACCGTGTCCATGAAATTATGTGGTTCATTTTTCATGGTTTACATAAATAGTTTTTTTAAAGTGCATATAATATATAAATATGATAAATATAACATGTTTAAAATTATGGATATAATTTAAGAATAATACCTTTAACCACAATCAACGCACTAATGTGATTTTGAGGTTAAAAACTGAACGACCCCAAAACATCCAACATGAACTTAACCATTTTAGTTACTAAATAAAACTTGGTAGTGAATGAAATAAAATGAAAAATTATAATTTTGATGAACAATAAATTTTTTCATAATAAATTTAAAAACCTATTTAATTTTATTATTCTTGATTTAGATAACATATAAACATATATATGACTTAAGGTAAATAGATTTCTCGTCTCAATTTACTTTCATTGAGACTTATGAAATTTTAAAAAACATGTTTTATTTTATGTATTGTATGAAATACCGTGTGGATGTATTTTATCATTAATTGAATGAATAAGTTGGTAAAAAAATTAATTTCTTGTTCTTTTCATAAAAATCATTTAGTTTCAATTTTTATGAAAGCCGCAAGGGTTATTTCTTTAAACCCATTTTTTAAAGTATTCCTTTAAACTCTTTTTTCTCTATCCATGTTATCATAAATGTTTTGTGAATGTTAGTATTTGTTAATATAATTTTTATAAAGGTAATTTTTGACAATATAAGACTATCTATACAAATTTTTAAAAATTAATCTTACAAACTTTTTTTGTATGGGTTATTTGTGACTTTTTACAAAAGTGAAAAATGATTGTTATTTAACATATACAAATTGAATGCCTTTTCCTACCATAATAGAGATTAT
The DNA here is from genome assembly GCA_963277665.1 of Viscum album. Taxonomy (NCBI): domain Eukaryota; kingdom Viridiplantae; phylum Streptophyta; class Magnoliopsida; order Santalales; family Viscaceae; genus Viscum; species Viscum album. The sequence continues at coordinate 903,056,941 of OY728138.1, forward strand.
TCATTAAAATATTAATTTATAAGGTAACATGGTTTTTTCTCCATGTTATATATCATTCCCACTCTTCAGGTAATTTTTCATTTTTGAAGTGTTTCAAAAAAGGACATTTTCCTTTATGCTTATTAGAAGATGGGAAGTGCTTTACTTATGAGTTCAAATGAGTTTTCAAGGGTTTTATAATGAAAAGTTAAAGGTTAAAAATTATTTTTTTCATGATATGAAACTTGATCATTATAAATGATGATAATTGAGACTTATATAGCTCATTATGATTGGTGAAATTGGTATAGATTCACAATGCATTGGGTAATGAATAATATTAAAAGGTGAAAAATGAGGGTGATAACCAGGTAGGTTACTCTTGTGGTATTAATTGGGTTTCAATTATTCTAAAATTTTTTAAAAATAATATGACATGGTTTATAAATATTATGGTCCATGTTACCTATATTATGCTTTCAAAAATGTTTTTTATTAAATTTTTTTGATTTCATGAGGTAAAAAAAGTTTAATGGTGAAAGGTGTGTTTTTCAAAGAAATGTTTTCGATAATTAAATTGTGTATTAGGATTACTTAATGAATTTTCCTATGAATTTTATTAGGTTTTTAGGATTTTTTAACTAATAATTATTTTATCATATGTAAATTTTATATTCATGTGATAAAATTTTTATTATGAAAAATTTAAATGTTATCATGGATTTTCATGTGCTTTGTAGAACTAAGAAGATTGAATTTTTTTTTATCCCATACTAGTATTTCCTTTTCTCATCCATTATTTTAAAATAATTCATATGATGTATGAATAAATATAAATTTTATAAAAGGTGAAGCTTTATTCTATGATGGATCATCTTAAATTAAGAAAAAAGTATAACAACCTATACGTTTCATATATAGATATTACATCTTATTAGAAAAATATTAATTACATAACATAAAAATACATGATAGAACCATATAAGTTTATTATATTTGGAAACTTAGATACATAAACTACTAGTACATAATATATCTACATCATGTCCCACTTAGTAATTCATAGTATCACTCTTCTTAAACATATCATACCTAAAACCTTTATTCATAACATGGGGAAAGAAAACATAAGAAAGGGTTATCTCAAATGCTTAGTAAGTTTAAACAAGGGAGATATCATTGATCACATAAACAAAACATGAGACTAAAGATATGATTACATTATTATACCATCTGAAAATAATATCATAGATATCATAAATCATAATATTGAATCATAGAATAAATCTTAGTATTTGATAAGACATTAATCATAAATGAATCAAAGAACATAATCTGTGAGAGAATAACATTGGAATAAGAAATAATTTTATGTCATACGCATAACCATAAAAAATAATTTCCTTAGTAATTAAGGTTTACTGAATAGACTATCATAGTGGATTGTTTTCACTCCCCAAACCATCATAATAGTTAAGGTTCACTCTAAATACTATCATAGCAGGCCGAAGTAGGTTTACTCCCCATTATTGTCTTATTTATCTCATAATATATCCATAGTTACCCAATACCTTGAAGGGATATATAATTTTGGTCCCACCCATAACATAATTAAAATAATACATATTTGTTCTAAAATATCATAAAAAATTAATCAAATCATATCCTGTGAAAAGGTAGTGGGTTTCATAAACATTTCATCATAGTTTAACCTGTGAAAAATAAATGTGTTTTATAATCATTTTGTATTTTTATTATAGCATAACCTATGGAAAATAAATGGGTTTCATAAAAATATTTTTATCATAATGATAAAACACGTAGTGGTGGAATAAATATTGTATCATTTTCTTATATCCCTAGTAATACTTAAGTAACATCAAAGGATTCCATCTTAAATGAGAAATACCACTAGAATATCACTCGGAATATTTCCAAGGGAAAATAGAATTTTTAATTTTAATTATCTTTTTTAAAATATATATAATTTCCAAATATTAAATAAATAACTTTTTAAAATAACCTACGAAAATTTTAACTTAATATCCAAATTATTGAGCTTTCATGATGGTATTAATTTTTGTACATAATTTATACATTAAAATAAATATTCCTTTCATATTATCAATAAAAAGTCAAAATCACCCTATTCTGAAAAGGATAAAAATATTTATTTTAATTTTTCTTTTAAAAATAATAACATTTTTAAAAATTAATTTAAAAAATAACAGGTTAATAGTAAACAACTTCTTGAAAACGTTTTTGGAAAACATAAATAAGGAAGATAAATTATTTTCATCTAAAGGGAAAAATAAATTTTGTTTCCCAAAAAAAATATTTCGGTATCATGATTACTTAAAGAGAAGAAAATGATATGAAAATGTGTAATTTATATAAATATATTGATTATAATAAAATTAAAGGTATTATTGAGATATTAAAATATTATTTCATTAGTATAAGGTAATTATAAACAATCCTAGTAGATAATGAGATTGTAACATAAAACCCTTACCTCATGTCCTAATTTCTATGTATGTGGTCGATAATCATATATAATAAATATATATTTACAATAAATATATATCAAAAACATAATAATATATATCATACCATATATTATTTACTTATAACCTTTTATTACAAGTTTTTTTACAATTTTTTTATTAAAATCACTATTCTGTCTGATGACTACTTTGTTATTCATGGACGTTTTGGTTTCTCAGTTCTTTTCCTAAAAATATAATATTGGTTCCATCACATCCAAAATTTTCATAATGAAATAAATTTCATATATATATATATATAATTTATATAAACTTTTATTCATCCATAAAATTAGAGATAGAAAAGTGAATTACGCTATTAATGGAGACAGTTGATCTTATTACGCATGAACATTGTCTTCATTTTTCAATGGATAGAATGGAAGAATGATAAATAAAAATTAACCAATATATAATCATTATTATGTCATATAAATTATATATATACAAAAAATATATTCTAATTACCATCCATGTATAACATACATGAAAAATGAATCACATCACTTCGTGGAGGTGGTGGTTTATAGGTATGAATGAGCAGCATTATTATTTTCCAATGGATTGGAAGGTAAGAAGGTATGTAACATCCCAAGTAAGTAATTAATAATATATATTTTTATATATGTCTATTAATGAATTAGATAGTGTTTTAGAGGCTTAAAATGAAAATAAATCCAATCTTAAGCATGGAATACACTAATATTTTTAAAAGATTCTTTTACTGACTTTTGATGGAAAACCATTTTTGAATATATATTTTGACAATTTTATAAACTATGTTTGTAAAAATAAACTTATTCTCTATGATTGGGACATCAAAATTTACTTTGTGTGAATTTTTGGTATTTTTCAGAAATGTTCATTTTTTAATGAATAGTGGAAAATACTGCATTTTACATCAAAACTATTTTTTAATCTAATTTATTTATATGATTAGATTATGTTTTGAATTGGTTTTGAAGTGAAATTAGAATATATTTTTACTATTTAATACAATTGTGGTCATTGGAATCAATTTCACTTTGAAATTGGACTTAAACTGGTGTCAATCTTTTGATACTTATTGTTTCATAAAAACACGCTATTTGCTTTAACAGCGGGAATTAATTATTAAATTAATTAATATGACTTATATGCTTTGAATTTTGTAAAATAGACTTCATTTTTGAATTCGGAATATCAAATATAGCTTAGGGTTAATTTTTGGTAATTTTCTGAAAAACTTCAATTTTTGATGAATAGTGAAACCACTAAGTGGTACTTATAAAAACTGATTTTCCGTTTAAATGAAATTTTGCCATCATTATGTTTTGATTTTCAAAAATCTGACATAAATTGTTGTCATTAAGAAATAAAATGTGGTTCAATGAGATTATAATAATTTTTTTGGTGAATAGTAACTTATTAAGTTCTTAATCGCGATTAGTGGTAATTAGTGTAGTTTAAGGTAAAAATAATGCTTTAATAAAATATGATGAGCTTGAAACATGTCCTACCCTCATTGGTTGTGTCATGGTCGACCAAGACAAGCCATGGGTCAACTTGGGGACCCCATGGAGCCACTTTGGTTGGGAAATGACATAAATAACTTTTTATTTAATGTAAAAGTAAAAATGACACAAACATCATATGTTTTACGAAAACACTTTTTACATGGGGTTATAAAGATACGATTTTTGATTATAAATATTCATTGGAAAGATAAAAATATTTCCTACATCATAGTATTTTTTTTATAATTTTCAGACTTTAAATAAATTAAATTATTTATGACATCATGATGATGCAACGATGACCTCATTATTTAACGATTTAAATAAAATGGAAAGATAATGTAATATCTAAAACCTACACATGTCCAAAACCTATTGGTTGGGTAGATTTATAAGCCTTATCACCTTATCCTCGAATTATAGCAATGTGGAACCTTTTGAATCCGAAACTCTTTTTAAAATAAAGTAACTTATCTTTACTTTCCAAAAGTGCCCCTCCTCTCCTCTTATAAAAGGCCCCCACGTCTACCTCATTTCACACACTCCTCAAGCCTTTGGCTCGGCCATCCCCTGCCCATTTACTCTCTCCACATCCCTTTCCTCATCCTAGAGGATTCCCTTTGGGTAGAATCCTGTCAAAGGAAGCCTTTAGGCTCAAATCAAAAGGAGTTACACTTTTAAATGTAATTCATTCTCTCATGTTCATTTGTTTTATTTTGCTTCTCCGACCCCCTAAACTCTTTTTATTTACTTATTTTGTAACAAAACCAGTATATTAAATATAATAGGATGTTGTTATAAGATTTATTCGAGCTACACTCTCATACAACTACATCAAATGGTTAAAGAACATACGGTTTCCGTGGATGGCGAAATTCTGCCTCCCGAAACAATGATTGTTCAATACTCATTTAACACCTTCAAAGGTGGCCATTATGATGTAAATATTGTTATATATGATATATAATATGTTTATTATTTCCTTAAGCTTATGTATTTTTCATTTATGGCATACCATTATTGTTTCCATTATGGGTAAACACGATATCTTCATTTTAGGAAGTGCGGACTACCACCCCCTAAACGTGATTTGATTCATTAATAACATATTTGGGATGTGTAAAGGATAAAGTTAATGATATTATATATGTTATTATACTGGAATTATAATATACTCTTATATCATTATGATTCCATTCCAGAAAATACGAAATAGAAATGGAAGTAGCGTTCATGCGTACGTACGGATTACCGTCTCCATGAACGGTGCATTTCATTTCATACCTCTAAATGTGATGTAATATTATAAATACATGTATATGATGAATATATATGATATATATTTTATCCAAATCATTAATATAATTCTACATATAACGAACCTTTGACCAAATTAACAACATGTAAGTGTAAGAAGTCTATTTTTGACTTAAGAACCAAATACCGAAAAAATGAACATTATTAACTTAAATGATTACATGATGTTAATAACATGGTATAAAAGGAATAATTAACTTGAAAAAGGTTCTTAAACAAGTAGAAATTAACTCAAGTTTATTATTCAGGAGATTAAAGAACGGCCGGGTCAAGTCGGATACGAGGTATGGGACTTCGTCTCAATCTCCTTTCATTGAGGCATATTTTTTTTTATAAACAACCTTATTTTATACGGTGTATAAAACCATTTGACTTTTACAAAAGGAATCTTTTTTATACGAAGCGTTTACGAAATGACAAAAGGGAATGTTTTTGTCGTACGTATGCGGCGACAATGACTTCTCCGCCGTCGTGACCGTTATTTGAGTTTTAGCTTCCTCTACAAGACATACCTTCTTTTTAAAAGAAAAATAAATACCATGTTTTACTTTTCTTTTATTTTGGTATCGAAAATGGTTTTCATAATGTTTTTATATCAATGTGTTGTATTGATATCTTGTGATTGAAAGGTGGGAATGTTTTGTTTCCTTTATGCATGTTTTATGTGATATGATTATGTTGACGTTCTTGGGAATTATTATGAAAACGGGTGGTTCCGTGATAAACTAAGGTCGGGTGAGCCCGATATAGATCTCCAATGCATTGGGTAACACGAAGGAGTGAAACGTTAAGGTTTCTCCGAAGAGATTTTGGGAATATACTGTGATGGGTATTCCAAACGTAACCAAGAGGGTTACTCCCTACGTAAGAATGTTATGAATGCCTCAAGTTACCTTTATGTCTTATGATTTCTATTATTTATTCATGATTTGATGAGGTATGTTAAAGTGCTTATGTTTTATGGGTAAAGTATGATCTCATTCTTATATATATATGTACCCATGTTTAATTTCCATATTTTTATATCCCTTACTGAGCTTTTTATGCTCATCCAAATTTTTTTGAAATGTTTTTCATAGGTCAAGGGAAAGGTACATGATATGATGATAGTGTCAAGGAAGTGTCAAGAAAGAATCCATGTTTATTTTAAGTATGTTTCCATTGATGGGAATGAATAATACTATCTTTATGTAACCACTTTGTTTATATGTGGAATGTAATGAAAGTTTTATGATCTAATTCTCTAAAACTCTAAACTCGAAAAGATCCTCAATGTGTAATCTTGTAATAACTCAAGATTAAGTAAGGTTTAAGGATGGGGCCTTATAGTTGGTATCAGAGGTCGGTTTAGATAACTTTAGGAGTTAGAGTTATATTAAATGATTATCCAAAAATATATTTTTTTATGGTCAAATTGAAGTGATATAGAATTTGAAGATTACCATGTTGCTTCATCTAAGACATGTTTGTTCAGAATGGTTTTCCGCAGAGGAAACAGGGAAGCAGTGCTAGGAAGGCATACAGAAGGAAATAACCTTCCGAATCAGCATCCAGAAATGGACGGAATTGGAACTGAACAGTTTGTTGCAGTAATGACACAGTTGACTCAGGCTATAAATAGTGGTGGTATCCATGCATGAGATCAGCCAGATCAACCGCAGAGGAACATGTTAGTGGTGGAACATTTCATGTGGCAACATCCCCCATCATTCAGAGGATCATCTGACCCTGTGTTAGCTGAAGGGTGGATTAAAGCACTGGAGAAGATTTTCGATGTCATGGGGTGTTCAGACAATCAAAAGGTTAGACTTGCTATTTACCGTTTGGAGGGTGAGGCAGATCAGTGGTGGTCGATGGTTAAAAATATCAGGGAAGCTGATGAGATTGATGCTCTCGACTGGGATGAATTCAAAGGTATGTTTCTTGAGAAGTATTTTCCTAAGGCTGTTCGACTTAGTATGGAAAAGAAATTCTTGGAATTGAGGCAAGAGGAAGACTCAGTGGCTACCTATGAAGAAAGGTTCACTCGATTGGCAAGGTATGCTCCACATTTTATCCGAGACCTTGATAGTAAAATCAATCGTTTTTACTCAGGATTAAAGCCAAAATATCGAAGGGAATTAGCTTCTCGTGAGTTTAAAAGTTATGAAAATCTTGTTCGATGTGCTGAGAAGGTGTAAATGGAGTTTTCCGATGATCAAGTGTTCTATAACAACCAACAGAAGAAGAGACCGAGGTGGCAGGAGAAAGGTAAGAATTCTTCAAAAAAGACTGATGGTAAGAAAACTAAGTTTCCAGTTTGTGATAAATGTGGCAAAAGGCATGCTGGGGAATGTCTTCTGAACTCTGGAAAGTGCTACCGATGTGGTAAGATGGGACATAAGGCTCGTGATTGCACTGAAAAGGATCATGGTGAAGGTAATACCAAATTTGATTTACAGTTAGTGAAATGTTATAAGTGCAATGAGATGGGATAACTGTTGATCCTGAAAAAACAAAAGTTGTGGAAGAATGACCAAGACCCACAAATGTAACCGAGATTCGTAGCTTCCTTGGTTTGGCAGGCTATTACCGATGTTTTGTTAGAAATTTTTCACGGTTATCTAGTCCAATGACTAAGCTAACTCGGAATGGTGTTATGTTTATCTGGACAAAATAATGTGATGATTGTTTTCAGGAATTAAAAAGAAGATTGGTGAATGCTCGAGTTTTGGCACTACCTTCTAGGAATGGTGAGTTTGTTATCTACAGTGATGCTTCATTGAAAGGACTTGGTTGCGTCCTAATGCAGAATGATCAGGTAATTGCTTATGCTTCACGACAGTTGAAAACTCATGAGGTAAATTACCCTACACATGATTTAAAATTAGCTGTTGTTGTTTTCACATTAAAAATTTGGAGGCATCATTTGTATGGAGTAAAGTGTGAAATATATACTGATCACAAAAGTTTAAAGTATATATTCACTCAGAAAGAATTGAAAATGAGACAAAGGAGATGGCTAGAATTAATCAAGGATTATGATTGTACAATTAATTACCATCCGGGAAAAGCAAATAAAGTGGCTGATGCTTTGAGTCGAAAAAGTAATGCTTCATTAGCAATGTTGCGTTTGGAACGTGATCCATTGGTTAAGGATTTGATGAAATTTGGCATAGAAGTTGTTGGTGCAGGAAGTTCTTTTGTTTTGTTTCAGGTATCAGTGAGATCATCTCTATCAGATAGAATCAAGCAAGCACAGAAGCAAGACAATGAGTTGCAGAAAAAGGTAGAGTTGGTTCAGAAAGGTAAGTTGCCTGAATTCAACATTGATAATGATTGCGTTTTGAGATTTGGGAAGAGATTGTGTGTGCCTTGTGATTCACAGTTGAAGAGAGAGATGTTATGTGAAGCTCATAGTTCTCCGTTTTCAATTCATCCTGGCAGTACTAAGATGTACAGAGATCTATGGGAGTATTACTGGTGGGATGGAATGAAACGAGATATTGTTGATTTTACTGTGAAGTGTTTGACATGTCAACAGGTTAAAGCAAAGCGGCAGTTACTAAAAGGGATGCTTAATCCTTTACCAGTTTCATAGTGGAAATGAGAGAATATATCCATGGACTTTGTTGTGGGATTACTGAAGACATCTCGAGGTAATAATGCAATCTGGGTTATTGTTGATCGCTTGACTAAATCTGCTTATTTCCTTACTATACGAGATACTTTTTCCCTAGATCAACTTTCCCGTTTGTATCTTAAAGAGATATTCAGGTTACATGGAGTTCCCCTCTCCATTGTATCTGATCATGATCCCAGGTTCACTTCTAACTTTTGGAAAGGCCTTCAAATGTCGTTGGGTACTGAATTAAATTTTAGTACAGATTTTCATCCTCAATCAGATGGGAAGTTAGAACGAACAATTCAGACATTGGAAGATATGCTACGAGCTTGTTCTATGGATTATCAGGGAAGTTGGGACCAACATCTTTCTTTGGTTGAATTTTCATATAATAACAGTTTTCATTCCAGTATACAGATGGCACCATTTCAGGCATTATATGGGAAGCGGTGTCGAACTACAGCTTTCTGGGATGAAGTGGGTGAAAGGAAGTTGATGGGACTAGAATTGGTAGAAGAGATGGCAGAAAAAGGTCAGCTGATTCAGAAACACATGAGAACAGCTCAGAGTAGGCAGAAGAGTTATGTAGATAACCGGAGGAAGGATCTATCTTTCGAGGTGGGTGATCATGTTTTTCTCAAGGTTTCTCCTTGGAAAAGTGTGATGAGATTTGGTAAGAAAGGAAAGCTGAGTCCAAGGTTTATTGGACCATATGAAATTCTGGAGAGAGTTGGATCAGTTGCATACCGGGTGGCTTTACCTCTGAGTTTATCTCAGGTACACAATGTTTTTCACGTTTCGATGTTGAGAAAGTATATGCCAGATCCATCTCATGTTTTGAGTCCAAAGGTAGTTCAGCTGGAAGAGAACCTATCTTATGAGGAACAACCGGTCCAGATTATTGACCACAGGGAGCAAGTGTTACGGAATAAGGTGATTAATCAGGTAAAGGTTTTGTGGAAAAACCACATGATGGAAGATGCAACATGGGAATCTGAAAATGCAATGAGGGATAAGTACCCCCATTTATTCGATAAGTAAATAAATTACGGGGACACAATTTTCTAAAGGGGGGAAGGATGTAACATCCCAAGTAAGTAATGAATAATAGATATTTTTATATATGTCTATTAATGAATTAGATAGTGTTTTAGAGGAATAAAATGAAAATAAATCCAATCTTAAGCATGGAATACACTAATATTTTTAAAAGATTGTTTTACTGACTTTTGATGGAAAACCATTTTTGAATCTATCTTTTGACAATTTTATAAACTATGTTTGTCAAAATAAACTTATTATCTATGATTGGGACATCAAAATTTACTTTGTGTGAATTTTTGGTATTTTTCTGACAATGTTCATTTTTTAATGAATAGTGAAAAATACTGCATTTTACATCAAAACTGCTTTTTAATCTAATTTATTTATATGATTAGATTATGTTTTGAATTGGTTTTTAAGTGAAATTAGAATATATTTTTACCATTTAATCCAATGGTGGTCATTGGAATCAATTTCACTTTGAAATTGGACTTAAACTGGTGTCAATCTTTTGATACTTATTGTTTCATAAAAACACGCTATTTGCTCTAACAGCAGGAATTAATTATTAAATTAATTAATGTGACTTATATGCTTTGAATTTTGTAAAATGGACTTCATTTTTGAATTATGAATATCAAATATATCTTAGGGTGAATTTTTGGTAATTTTCTGAAAAACCTCAATTTTTGATGAATAGTGAAACCACTAAGTGGTACTTATAAAAACTGATTTTCTGTTTAAATGAAATTTTGCCATAATTGTGTTTTGATTTTAAAAAATCCGACATACATGGTTGTCATTAAGAAGTAAAATGTGGTTCAATGAGATTATAATAATTTTTTTGGTGAATAGTAACTTATTAAGTTCTTAATCGCGATTAGTGGTAATTAGTGTAGTTTAAGGTAAAAATAATGCTTTAATAAAATAAGATGAGCTTGACACATGTCCTAACCTCATTGGTTGTGTCATGGCCGACCAAGAAAAGCCATGGGTCAACTTGGGGACCCCATGGAGCCACTTTGGTTGGGAAATGACATAAATAACTTTTTATTTAATGTAAAAGTAAAAATGACACAAACATCATATGTTTTACAAAAACAATTTTTACATGGGGTTATAAAGATCAGATTTTTGATTATAAATAGTCATTGGAAAGATAAAAATATTTCCTACATCATAGTATTTTGTTTATAATTTTTAGACTTTAAATAAATTAAATTATTTATGACATCATGATGATGCAGCGATGACCTCATTATTTAACGATTTAAATAAAATGGAAAGATAATGTAATATCTAAACCCTACACATGTCCAAAACCTATTTGTTGGGTAGATTTCGAAGCCTTATCACCTTATCCTCGAATTATAGCAATGTGGGACCTTTTTAATCCGAAACGCTTTTTAAAATAAAGTAACTTATCTTTACTTTCCAAAAGTGCCCCTCCTCTCCTCTTATAAAAGGCCCCCACCTCTACCTAATTTCACACACTCCTCAAGCCTTTTGCTCAGCCATCACCTGCCCATTTACTCTCTCCACATCCATATACTCATCCTAGAGGATTCCCTTTGGACAGAATCATTTCAAAGGAAGCCTTTAGGCTCAAATCAAAAGGAGTTACACTTTTAAAGGTAATTCATTCTCTCATTTTCATTTGTTTTATTTTTCTTCTCCAACCCCATAAACTCTTTTTATTTACTTATTTTGTAACAAAACCAGTATCTTCAATATACTAGGATGTTGTTATAATATTTATTCTAGCTACACTCTCACACAACTACATCAAATGGTTAAAGAACATATGGTTTCCGTGGTTGGCGAAATTCTGCCTCCCGAAACGATGATTGTTCAATACTCATTTAACACCTTCAAAGGTGGCCATTATGATGTCACTATTTTTATATATGATATATAATATGTTTATTCTTTCCTTAAGCTTCAGTATTTTTCATTTATGGCATACCATTATTGTTTCCATTATGGGTAAATACGATATCTTCATTTTAGGAAGTGCGGACTACCGCCCCCTGAAATTGATTTGATTCGTTAATACCATATGTGGGATGTGTAAAGGATAAAGTTAATGATATTATATATGTTATTATACTGGAATTATAATATACTATTATATCATTATGATTCCATTCCAGAAAATATGAAATAGAAATGGAAGTAGCGTTCATGCGTACGTACGGCTTACCGTCTCCATGAACGGTGCATTTCATTTCTTACCTCTAAATGTGATGTAATATTATAAATACATGTATATTCTGAATATATATGATATATATGTTATCAAAATCATTAATATCATTCTGGATATAACGAACCTTTGACCAAATTAACAACATGTAAGTGTAAGAAGTCTATTTTTGACTTAAGAACCAAATACCGACAAAATGAACATTATTAACTTAAATGATTACATGATGTTCATAACATGGTATAAAAGGAATAATGAACTTGAAAAAGGTTCTTAAACAAGTAGAAATTAACTCAAGTTTATTATTCAGGAGATTAAAGAACGGTCGGGTCAAGTCGGATACGAGGTATGGGACTTCATCTCAATCTCCTTTCATTGAGGCATATTTTGTTTTATACACAACCTTCTTTTATACGGTGTATAAACACATTTGACTTTTACAAAAGGAATCTTTTTTATATGAAGCGTTTACTAAACAACAAAATGGAATGTTTTTGTCGTACGTATGCGGCGACAATGACTTCTCCGCCATCGTGACCGTTATTTGGGTTTCAGCTTCCTCTACAAGCCATACCTTCTTTTTAAAAGAAAAATAAATACCATGTTTTAATTTTCTTTTATTTTGGTATCGAAAATGGTTTTCATAATGTTTTTATATCAATGTGTTGTATTGATATCTTGTTATTTAAAGGTGGGAATGTTATGTTTCCTTTATGCATGTTTTATGTGATATGATTATGTTGAGGTTCTGGGGCATTATTATGAAAACGGGTGGTTCCGTGATAAACTAAGGGCGGGTGAGCCCGATATAGCTCTCCAATGCATTGGGTAACGTGAAAGAGTGAAACGTTAAGGTTTCTCCGAAGAGATTTAGGGAATATACTGTGATGGGTATTCCAAACGTAACCAAGAGGGTTACTCCCTACGTAAGAATGTTATGAATGCCTCAAGTTACCTTTATGTCTTATGATTTCTATGATTTATTCATGATTTGATGAGGTATGTTAAAGTGCTTATGTTTTATGGGTAAAGTATGATCTCATTCTTATGTATATATGTACCCATGTTTCATTTCCATATTTTTATATCCCTTACTGAGCTTTTTATGCTCATCCCAAGTTTTTTTAAATGTTTTTCACAGGTCAAGGGAAAGGTACATGATATGATGATAGTGTCAAGGAAGTGTCAAGAAAGAATCCATGTTTATTTTAAATATGTTTCCATTGATGGGAATGAAGAATACTATCTTTATGAAACCACTTTGTTTATATGTGGAATGTAATGCAAGTTTTATGATCTAATTCTCTAAAACTCTAAACCCGAAAAGATCCTCAATGTGTAATCTTGTAATAACTCAAGATTAAGTAAGGTTTAAGGCTGGGGCCTTATAAGGTAGATATGATATTATAATTAAATAATATATTTTATTTCAAAAAAATTATTTATAAACATTATTCCCATCATAATACCCATCCATAAAATATGTTGGTGAAAAATGAATAGTATTGCTACGTGGAGAAGGTAAGCCATACGTACACACAAGCTATAATTTCACTTCTCATTTGATGGGAAAGAGGGTGGATAATGGTGGTTTCAAAAAAATAATAAAATTAAAATGTATTTATGATATTTAATTTATCATTTTAATATAAATAACACATATTTATAAGAGGTAAAAGAAGGAGTAAGAAAGAAAGTGATCAGCTAGGAAAATTACCTCTTTTTTGAAATAACTGATTATGTATCCTCTCTAGGAACCTACGTTTAGTATTTGGAGGATACCAAAACCTATATTAAATTTATATAAATTATAATATAATATTTTTATCAGGTTTCCTCATGTTATAAGGCTCAATGTGGGGTACATAAGAGAAAGGATGAGTTTCCATTTATAAGGGAAAGAGGGAGCACACTTTGAATTTCTTAAGTGATTAAAATGTAATATAGTGATCTTCATTATAAATGAATAATAATGAAAATGAATTATAATTAAATGAGTCTAGGATTTTAATAACATCATAAAATTAAATTTAGACTTGTTTTTATGCCATTTGAAACCTTATCATTTTGATTAACCCATTCGTTAACCATTTCCGACCTTAACTACGGTAACAAGTATTTCAAAATTAATGGGTTAAGAATGATACAAAAAATGGATAAGTGACACATAAATGTACCATTTTTAATACTATAAATTATATTACATTTAATTTAATGAATATAAAAATTCTATAAATTTTAAATCATTTGATAAAATATTATTTATTATGAAATATCATTTTTGTCAATTTGGGAACTATTCAATTAAATTGACTTTAAAGACACCAATAAAAATATCGAATTAAAATATTATAATTTAAGAACTAATTAATATGTTATATTTATCAAAGAAATTTGTGGAACTTAATAATTAACTTAAATTTTGTTTCTTTTTTTATTTTGAAATCATTTATTTATTTTTTCTATTAATTGAATAAGTACAATGTCGGTGTTGTGTAGGAACATAAAGTAATTATTCAATTAATAATAAATATAAATAAATTATTATGATAAATAAATAAATTTATATTTTAATTAAACATTTATAACCTTATTTTCATCGTTTTATCCTTATGTAAGACTTTTAGATATATTAAATTTAAGAGTGTGACATTTTGTGTTATTTATTTTCTTAAATTACTATAAAGGTTATAATAAAATATATAAAGAACAAGTGACTATATATTCAAGAAATTAATACAAGTATACAAAATAAACTTATCTGATAGGATAAAATCATGTTTTTGATAACTTTTAAAACCTTATCACAAAGATTTAACCTTTTTTACCAGTTTTACCCTTACTTGGGTGACAAAATATTACTATAGTTATTATTCATATGAAACAAAAAAAATTCCTATTTACAAAATTTAAACCTCAAGATTAAAAATATGGAATCGATTTTTTCAAAATTCAATTTCTATAATTCTCAGATTTAAAAAAAAAATAAATTCACAAGATGTGACACAAACCATTTCTTAGAAAAATATATTTTTAAGCATAAAGCAATATTTAATTCTATCCCATGACTTTAAAAACAATTAAATGAATTTTAATTTTTTTTATCAAATATATAATAGATAAATGTTATTAAAACCATTCACCAACAGTGATTTATTTAATTTGTTATGATAAAAACCCAATGCACACCTAAACAAATTTTATTTCTAAAGAAAAACATATCTTTTATTTTACAAATATTTTGTTTTGTTTCTAATTTATTGATAACCAATGAATTCATTATATATATATTTAAACCAAATATTTTTGATAATTTAGTTAGTCCTATTCATACCCATGGATCCAATGATAAAGAGATATCTATAACATTAAATAATAATGTTTTAATAGTATAATATGGTTCATTTAAACTTGATGTTGTGTGTACTGTAAGATATCAGGAAAATTTAATTTATTTAAAAATAAATACATCATAAAATATTTAGGTGTTACAAAATGTTTCTTGAATAATTTTTTTTAAACATAAAGCACTATTTTTTTGGAATAAATATATACTATGTAAAAGTGTACACTTTCTTTTTTAATGTTCTTACATTATTATATAAATATATTAACTAAATAGATCATAGAAATGTAATAATGTTTGAATCTTGTTATAAATCATGTAGTTTTATGTTTAATAAAGTATATGTAATTACATTTGGTATCATAGGAATGGTTTAGTTACCTTTATAGGTTAAAATAATGTCAAAAGACACATTAAAGAGGTTCTAATTTATGGTTATATTATCATTAGGTATATTTTGACAATTTCCATGTTAATTAGTCAGAACCTGGTATGTTTAAAATGGTTTTCCATAGATAAAATTGGGAATCTGACGTATGAAGGCATCCAGGGTATAATAAAGTTCTAAATTTGAAACGTGGAATGGTAGTAAAAGGGTAATTTTTAATATTATTGTGTTTGTTGATGAAGGTTATTAATATTGGAACCCATGAAAGAGTGTGACTAAATTATCCATATAAGAAAAAGTATAGAGTAGAGAATTTCATGAAAAAGAACCCATCGATATTCAATGGATATTTGGACTCAATTAATGATTAAGGATTTATCAATACTCTAGAAAAGATATTTGAAGTTTTGGGATGAAAAATATATATATATTAAACTCTTTTAATTTATCATTTTAATGTGACGTTGATTGATGGTGGTATCTAATAAAAAAAAGTAAAGAAAAATATGAGACTGATTCCCAAGAGTGGATAAAACTTTAAGATATTTTTATTAAGAATTATTTTTCTAAATTTATTTTCCGTAGAATATAAATATAATTTTTGGGGTTAAAGAGTAACGAAGAAGACTCACTAGACATTTATGAGGAATATTACAGTAGACTAGCTCGGTATACACTGAATTTGTCTCTAGACAATTAGGGTAAACTTTATATATTTTACACAACTCTTAAATCAAGATTATTAAGATCATTACACTTTTGTGGATTTAAAAGTTATGAGTATTTTTTTTCATTGTGTTATGGAATTAGAGATGGAGTTTTCCAACACTTTTGTACCTCATGATAAAAAAAACAAGAAGTGGTGAAGGTGGAAATAAATAGAGAAGAATTTAATAATAAAATCTTGAAGTATGCTCCAAAATGGTCCAAATATTCCAAAAAAAAATTTAAAGAATGTTTTTCAAGATCAGGAAAGTTTTACTAATGTAGTAATACTGATCATCTGATTCATGTAAATAAGGAAAATGGTTTTTATTAGACTAGTAATGGGAAAATAGATAATAATTAAGTAATGATATGATTACGTTGTAATGGGTTGGTTCATGACATTAATTCATGTCCAAAACTAGTTGCTGAAAGTTGGAATCATCAATTTTGAAAGAAAATAGGCTTGAGAAAGTATTTTTTTACTACTAAGAATGATTTTAGACCATTAAATTGGCAGGTTTTAGTAATATTACTTTTTTATTCATATTATTTTATTGTCTTATTTTGATTCAAGATCCACCAATTCTTTTATTTCTATGAAATTTTCATATAAATTGGAAATACAATCTTAATAAATGAAGTTATAACTTTGGGTAGAAACTCATATGGGTAGTATAAAAGAATAAATAATATAAATAAAAATTATTTTTATCATATGTGAAATATTTTCTATTTTAAACCTTATTATTTTCCCATTGTAAAGTTCTATGTTATTTCGGTTATTTATTGGTTATCAGTTTATCAAGCTAATATATATTATGAAGAAAAAGAATTCATATCCAATTTTTAGAGTGATTTTGAATTAGTATATAATAATTATTTCATACCTTTGATAACATATCATGAATCTGAGAAACCAATTAAATATAGAAGAGAAAGTTATCTTCCATATATTTTTAAAAATAAATGAACTATTAAAATTAGGGTTGTACTTGTAGTAATTGAATATATGGATGTATTTACTGATGATTTTACATTTTTTATTTCTGATTAGGAGGTTTATTTTAATGTTGACTTAGTTCCTGATGTTAATGAAATTTAAAAATGTCTTTGTTGAATTAATTTAGTTGAGTTTTTAGAACTAAATAATTATTTACAAGAGTTTCATGATAGGGGCTTCATCCACTCTAGAACTTCTCCATGGGGCGATCCTATTTTTTTTTCTAAAAAGAAATATGGTTCCATGAGACTTTTCATTCATTATATAGAACTAAAAAACATTACTATTATATATTATCTCATATTTATTATTTTTTACCAGATCTTAGAATCCAAGTATTTTTCAATGGCTGATTTGAAGTGCAATTATCATCATATAAAGGTGAAGGAGAAAGAAATTGAAATTTTTTCTTTTCATACTGTGTATGGTCATTATGAGTTTGTGGTTTTACCTTTTTGGTTACCAAAGAAACCTATTGTATTTATGTATCTAAATAATAGAGTGTTCCATTAATATTTGGAAAAATATTTTTATTGATGATATTTGGATTTTTTATAAAATTTGTGACAAATATGAGAAACACCTAAGGATAGTTTTTTATACATTAAAATAAAATAACTTATATGGAAAATTCAGTAAATTTTACTTTTTTCTATAATATATTTCTTTTAATAGGAATATTTTTTATAGATATGTCATTACTATTGATCCAACTAAAAAAATTAGTGGAAGATTGTACAAGGTCAATAAAGGTCCCTGAAATTTGAAATTTTTTTATATTAGCAGGTTACTATTAATGATTTGTTGAAAATATTTCTTGTTTATCTCTCCCGCTAACTACGATAACTCAAAAAGTAGTAAAATTTAAATGTCACAACCTGCCTTCACTAAGATGAGGGAAGGGACAAAAAACTGCCAGACCCTTCCTTCTTTATGTTGAATGAGAGATAATGACCCCCCGAGTCCTGCCATTAATAGGCCCCTGAGTGGAGACTAGCACCAAGGGTATGGAATCTTGCATAATATGGAAGGCATTACCCTTTTTAAAGAACAAGATCAGGAGATAACATAGAAAAATCCTAAACAACCTCAAAGACCAAAAGTAAACATAAATAAAAAATCCCATTCTCATATGCATGTTCAAAATAACGTAATACATAGAACAAGAAAACTCTAAAAGGAAGTTCCAAAAGAAATAAAAAGTAGCAAAAAAACTATCCCAATGCCTGAGTTAGTAATGTCCAACACGGTCCCCAATGTCATCCTAGAAACTTGAAGGTAGTTTTATATACATAGAGTGAGTATTGAGGTATACTCAGTAGGAAAAACAACAAACTTTTTTGTAAAAGTTGAGAGGCATTATAATACCCTGTGAGAAAGGAAAGGTAACCAAAACACCTAATAAATAAAAGTACCGGCCCAACCTAACTAATGAATTCCACCAAATAATGAAAACCAGGTAAATCAATAGAAATAACACATCGATATTTGGGTACCCCACACCGCCTTCCCACTGGTCATTTAGAACATCCTATGTGTTAGACATTCCCCCACAAGTCTCACTGCAGTCCCAATGCTGCCCTAAAAACCACCTTGTGGGCCACCACCATGCATCCCTCCTATACACACATGGGACACCACAACCACACATAACCACTCCCGCAAAAACTTGGGCCACACATACCACACATAACATGCCCGCATACACATGGGCCCTAACAACCACCGCTACACCCGAAGACACCAGGGCCACAAAAACCACCAGTAACCACACCCACAGACACCTAGGCCACAACAACAACCACCACACCCAAAGACACATTGGTCACAAAAACCACTGCCACACCCAAAGACAACTAGGCCTCATCCCAAAGAGACCTGGGAATAGACCTGTTCTCACACACTTGGGCCAACAACTAGAACAAACCCTATCAGAAGAGTCTTGGTCCATAATGAACCTTATACCATCAGATCCTTCCCGAAGAATCTTGTGTCACCTTGGAGAGGGAGCATAAAATGAGCTAATAACCAGCCACTCATTGAAATGTTGGGGAAAACACCCTCCACCATGGAATGGGGGTCTTCAGCATGAAGTGCTCAACATGGGTAGCATGTATATCAGAAAAAAGAACCCAAATTTATAAATATATATAAATAAAAACTAATCCCAACCAAATGGTTTCAAATCACATGACCATTCTGTACACAATTTCTCTTGCTACTATCCCTATATGCACCAATACAAAATAACCACTACCAGAACACAACCAATTTCTAGAAAACAGTTCCCCATTGTACCAGTTCTCATTTAACATGTTCAAGTGATTCTATTTAAAAACTTCTTCCACTACCAAGCAATTAACAGGCATAACCACAATCCAAAAAATAACTGAAGAGAAACATCTAAGTAGACATGTAAGCATTCACACCCAGTTCTCTTATAAATTCACAACAACAAAAGGGATCTGAGAGATCCCTCAAAGTGCTAGAACCAAACCAAGCCCCAACATATGGCTCCACAAAACCTCAGATTCATAAAACAACAACCCATTAACTATAGGTTTAATTCCCATCTATGTCATCCCACACAACATCAAACAGATCCACCACAAATATCACCAGAATAGAGCAAGGAAGCTTTCAGATTTCACCACACCATTCATTAAGTTCCTTATTTTTGTTTGGTTAACTAGGGGGACCAAACAAGGATTCTTATTCATTTTTCATCCATTTAATCGAAAAAGTTTACGTGATTAACCATTTTCCTTGCTACAACCATTCAATCATAGTATTATCTAGAAAACAGATCTGTATTAGTGCATAAGAAAGGACCACAAACATCCACGATTTTCAGGGGACATGGGTCCATGTAATTCATAACATAAAATGAAGGTAAAACATTGCAACATCAACATCATTATTCCCACACCTTAATTATTTAAAAGTTAATTCACTATATTTGTTAAAACTGGTTTCATCTAAGTCCTGAGGGGACACCATCATACCCACCCTGCATGATGCACAAATAAAATATACAAAGTAAAAACACCTTCCTGGTAGATCAATGATTGAAGTTTTCTCCTTGTACTAGGAACTGGGGTGAGGGAATTGCATAGGAATAACTCCATGGACTCCAAGGATGAACGAGAAGGGCTCCATCATGGGTGCACGAGTTTTCTCGGGTGGAAGTCTCGAGGCACACTAGGACAAACTGAAAGGAAAAAAGAATAGAGGATCTCAGCTTAAGAAGAGGCCAGATCCTAAAATTTGGGAGACGATTTCGAAGTACATAAAATTTGGATCATGGATCGAACACATGGTTGAGGAGTTTTAAAAGTTGGGTATAATTTAGTTTTAATAATTCTCCTCATAAATGGTATAGTTAATGATTGTGAGTTACTAGATTTACCTTTAAAGGAGAAAAACATGTAACAGGGGGAAAATGTAAAACACTACAAGGGGTGTGAATCTTATGAAAAAATGCAACACATTTATGTAACTCAAGGTCATCCCAAATATTAGAGGTTTAATAAGTCATTTACAGGCCTTAAAAGGCTTTGAAAGGGGCATTAAAAACACTTTTACATCAATACATACGTTACTAGAGAGAAATTGGATATTCCTAGAAAAACTGGGAATGACTCACCATTAGGTGAGTCATGGTCCCCCTGGCACCATCACCCTAGAACTTTCAGCCTAGAACTGTCTCCCTAGAACTATTTCCCTAGCGCAGTCTCCCATAAACCAATGCCGATTGGTTTTATGGATGACCCATTGGTTCCATCGGTAACCATCGGTGCCCCCGATGCTCAAACAAAAATTTGGAAACTCCTTGATGAGTCACGAATGGTCCCCAAGATACTCCAAACACAAAAATTTGGCAATGTAATGGACCAGGAGGGTACAGGACATTACATAAGATACCTCTCAAACTATTATCGCCCTCGATAATTCAAGAGTAAACCCGAAGAAAAGAGAGGGCTCTAGACAATCACCTCATAAGATACCTCTCAGGGACAAAACAACCTAGAGTTGTTCAAAAGCCATAAAAAGCTAGATATCTAGGAAAACATCTTCCTCATCTATCTTATGAACAACTACTGATACAATCCCACTATTCTCCCCCAAGTAACTACAAAAACATATAATGGTCACACTATCTAGACTCACAAATTACGGAGTCTCTTTTCCCGTGTCAACATATTATCCACTTTAGGAGTCAATGACTCACCCGAAAAGGTTTAATCACATCCACCTTAATGTGTCTTGATTAGGGATCTGTTACCTCCCACCCCATAGTTAGAAATTTTCTCACACCTTCAAAGATTAAGGAAAACAAACCATATCATAGTTAATAAGGTCAAACATTACATCACAGCCAAGTATAAAAAAACACAAAATCAAAAGTCAAAAAATCTCTGGGTACTTGGCATGAATCTGTGCCATCCATTCCCAAGTACTCTCCTCAAGGCCACTATGCCTTCACAACACATGAACTAAAGGAATGGTTAATCCACAAAGCAACTTCTGAAGATGGTCCTTGATCCTCACTAATTGCTCCATGAACGTCGCATCATCCTTGATATCTAGATCTCCCAAGTAGAGGATATTGGAGTCATCATGTAGATACAGACAAAGCTGAGGTACATTTAAGACGTTATAGACCATCTCTAGCGGTGGTGGTAGCGCCGGCTAATACGCCACCTCATCGACTCATCTCAACACCTCATGGGGTCTGATGAACTTGGGAGAAATCTTACTCCTCCTACCGAATGACTGCTCCCCATGCTAAGGGGAGACCTTTAAGAACCCGTGGTCCCAAACCACGAACTCCAAGGTTCTCCTACTATAATTAGCATATAACTTATACCGTTCTTGAGCTTTCTTCATCCTCTCACACTCAAGGAAAAACTTCTCCGTCATTCTGGGGACTACCTTCAGGCTAAGAAAACCTGCTGCCCCAACCTCTATCTAGCACATGGGTCAACGACATGGTATCCCATACAAGGATTCAAAAGGTAAAATGCCAATAGTAGAGTGGTAACTATTGTTTTCAGAAAATTCTACCAGAGGCAAGTGTCATACCCACAATCCTATAAAGTCATGAACATGTGACTACATCATATCCTCCAACATATGGATGGTCCTCTCTGTCTGTCCATCCATCTGATGGTGAAAAGCAGTTCTAAGGAAAAGCAGGGTTCCAAAAGCATCATGCATTCCCCTCCAGACTCATGAAGTAAAGCATGTATCCCAATGCAAAATGATGGTTCTAGGAACTCCGTACAGCCGCACAACTTCACCGACGTATTTCTGTGCCAAAAAATCTACTACGTTTGACTCCTTCATCGCTAAGAAGTGAGCTGATTTCATCAACCGATCCACCACTACCCAGACGACATCACGACATCCCCCAACACTAGGCAGTCCTGTGAAAAAATCCATTGAGATGTCATCCCACTTCCACTTGGGAACATCTAAGGGCTACAACAGACCGACCAAAACATGGTGCTCAGTCTTCAACTTATGAAACATGAGGCACTTTTCCACAAACTCCGCCACTTCCTGTTTCTGCCCGGGCCCCCAAAACAGACCCTTCAAGCCCTGATACATATTGGAAACTTCTGTGTGTACTTATAGGGATGAGTTATGGAATTCACTAATAACTCTCTCACGCATTGCCTCTAGGACAAACAACCTCCCACGGAAAAGCATCTGATTCTAACCATCCTCCATCTATCTCTTCAAATAATTACCCTGGCTAACATGATAACACATCACTTAAGACTCTAAGTCTCCCCACTAGGAATCCTCCACTTTCTATACCAAGGAAGACTACACTGTCATCTGAAATAGATAACCTCTACCATCCTCCAACCTTGCATCTAGGTGCAAGGCAGCCAATTCCTCCATTTCTTTCTAAGCATCTGCTGGCTCCAAAACCATATCCTTTTGTGACTTCCTACCCAAGGAATCTACCACCACATTTTCCTTTCATGGGGTTTAGGAGATCTATAAGTCATAGTCCTGAATAAAATCAATCCACCTCCACTTCTGCAAGTTTAGGTCTGATTGGGAGAATACATAACTCAATCTCTTGTGATTCGTGAAGACCATGAATCATTCCTCAATGAGGTAATTATTCCACAAGTTAAGTGCGAACACAACCACTACAAGATTTAGGTCATGGGTGGAATATTTACAATCTTGAGGATGTAACTACCTATGCCCATAAAAAATAACTCCACACTAATTCATCAGCACACACCACAAGCCTAGACCCGAATCGTAGAAGAACACCTCAAACAATACCCCTACCTATCGAAACCTAATAATTGTGTCACTGAACAAATTTTCCCTCAGATAACTGAAATATTTCTAGAACTACTCACTCCATACAAAATATTGGTCTTTCTTGGTCAGGGACATCAAGGGCGCAAAAAATCGGGAAAATTCAGGTACGAACCTTTGGTAGTAACCTTCCAGTCCCAGGAAACTACAAACCTCTGCCACATTCTTGGGTGCTTCCCAAGAAACAACCACCTTGACCTTTGACAGGTCCACTACAATTCCCTACTGGGACACCGCATGTATAAATAATTTCACATCTCGCGTCCAGAACTTTCACTTGGACAACTTCCCATAGATATGGTGGTGGCAGAGGACCTCAAAAATTGTCCTTAGAATCTTGTTGTGATCCTCCTTTGATGTTGAGTAGATTAGGACATCATCGATGAAAGAGACTATGAATTGGTCCTGATACTCATGGAAGACAAAGTTCACGAGCCCCATGAACATAGCTGGTGTGTTCATAACACTGAATGACATGATGACAAACTCTAAGTGTTCGTACCTTCATCTGAAAGCAATCTTAGAGATGTAACCCTTTCCCCCCCTCAACTAGTGACATCCTGATCACTGTTCGATCTTATAGAACCAACCTTCTTCCTTCAACTAGTAAAAAAGGTCATCGATCCTCAGGAGGGGGTAAAGTTCTTGAACATTACCTAATTCAATATTTGGTAGTATATTCATAGACTGAGACCACTGTCTGACTTATTTATGAATAAGACTAGAGCACCCCATGGCAACGTGGCTGATTAGATAAAACCCTTCTTCATTTGGTCATCAACCTAAATCAGTAACTCCCACAACTCAGAAGGCACCATCCGATAGGGTTCCATAAAAATAGGACGAGCACCAGGTTGTAAGTCTATCCCAAACTAGAAACACGTCGAGGGGGTAGGGTCATATCCTATCTTGGGATGACATCCAAGAAATCAATGAAAATCCCTGAAACTGCCGCCATCTCCCAGTCTACTGAATCCACTGACATCTTGGCTAGCATTAAAAGAAGGGGCTCCACATGTCGGCTACCCTTCTGAAAACCTCGCTCGCCGAAGAAATATACATGTTGGACTCCCATATCAGAGAACAAAACCCTTCTCTAGAAGCAGTAGATAACATTGTGAATGGAGAAGAACTAGTCAATGCCTATGATGACATCGTATGGCTGCATTTGAAGTAGAAAGATATCCCCATCGAACTAATGCGGACCTAAAATTATACTACATCCTTGAAAAACATCAAATTGGATGGTCTGATCTTCAAATAGCATAATCAGCACCAAGGGTATGGAGAGTCTATCTATGTCTAGGCCTAAGGAATGGGCTAAACCGAGTGCAATAGAGGAGTGAAAAGCTCCTGAATCAAACAGGGCAGAGGAAAGAGTGCTAACCAAACTGATCGTACCTCGAATGACCTCCATCCCTACTAGAACTACTTCCTCTATGGTGTGCTTTACCCATGCCAAGCTCATCTTCCTCTTGGCTATTGACAACCTCCCAAACCACTCCCTATTTGAGGTCCCTGAGGAGCGCCCTGAGGTCGGCCTCCTCCTGCAACATCTACTCTTGGAGGAGTGGGAGCTTGCTTCCCCTATTGCTGCAACTAAAAAAGTATCACTAGAAACTACTTCTGCTGATGTGGGTGCTAAAATTTCCCACCTCCACTGTACTGCACTCAGTTTGATCACTAATTCCGAAGATGCCAACAACTGCCACAAATAAATCACCTCAGTCCTAAGATCATGGAGAAAGTGTGAGAACAACAGATCAAAACTGGAACTGCAGGGGCCTCCTCTATGTCGAAGAAAACTTGGAAGGCCCTAATGCTAGAGGCCTACTACTAAGATCTTTCCCCTTTGATGAGCTCAACTAGCTCCCCTCACATGTAACACCTCCTAGTGTGTGCATCCTCTTCACCACTTTAGCTATCTTCTAAAACTCCAAGTATATCAGAAAAATGAAGGGTGTAACAGTGTACTGTAGGGAAGGTCGGAGTGCCTCCTCTAAGAACCATGCCCGTGATTCCTCATCCAAGAAGAGGACTAAAGTGAAATGAAGGAGATCCTAGAACTTTCTCTCTTAATCCCTCACTGTCATACTCACTTGATTGAGGGAGAGTGGCTCTTGTCTCTTTTAATCCTTCATCGTTGAAAAATGGAATTCTGCTCGGAACTTCTTCTCGAAGTCAGTCTATAAAACCTCAGTTTCCCTCTTCTTCCTAGGATAGAGCATCCACCACTAACTCATTGCTTCCTGTATATGTCTTACATATATAGGAACCCAGTATTATGCTAGATCCCAGATCAAGCGGAAAGCTATCACTAGCTCCTCGATCAAGCTCTCCGTCTCCATGTCTAAGACGCTTCCCCTGTACTTCCCGAGGGTATCCCACTGAAAGACATGAAGTGTATTCCTCCACTGGTTTTCCTCCTCTCAATTATAGCTCTTCTGATCACCCACATCATCTTATTGGGCCTCGATCTCCCACACTTCTCGTGGATGTTGTCTAGGGGCCATAACTTCAAGGTAAATAAGGAATGCCTAAGCCCAAGTCGTGTAGAAGATTCCTTTTAAATTTTTGTTATTTTCTTTATTTTAAAATTCTCAAAACACCCAATATATGCAAGAAAAAAGTCATTGTGATGCATGTAACTTTCCTAGGGCATTTACCCTACAATAAGTGTATCCTCACTTGGTCGTTTGGTAGGTCTAGAGTTCCTTCATTGGATCACGGGGGCCCCTAAAATCCCATGTCCTAGCAGGTCTTCCCTGGCCAATTTCACGCACCAAGATTGGAAAACACATTTTATCTACTGTCCCATTCTATCCTCACTGTACCTAAACCTGAAATCTATACTATCTCTCAACCATCAGCCTCTAATACCATTCTGTCATGACTCGCCTTCACGAAGATGAGGGAAGAGATAACTAACTGCCGAACCCTTCCTTCTTCAAGATGATGGAGAGATAATGACCCTAGAGTCCCACCATCAATAGGTCATGGAGTGGTGACTAGAACTAAGGGTAATGAATATCATGTAACATGGAAGGAATTACCCTTTTTATAGAAAAATATTAGAAGATAAGATAGAAAAATTCCAAACAACCCCAAAGACTGAAAGTAAAAGTAAATCCAAAAACCCATTCTCATATGCATGTTCAAAATAAAGTGATACAAATCACAAGAAAACTCTAAAAGGAAGTACCCAAAGAATGGAAAAGAAGCAACAACAACTGCCCCAACGTCTGAGCTAGTAAGGTCCAGCACTATTCCCAATGTACTCTTGGAAATCTGAAAGTAATTTTATATTCTTTCTGTCATGACCAGCCTTCACCAAGATGAGTGAAGGGACAAAAAACTACCAGACCCTTCCCTCTTCACGTTTATGGAGAGATAATGACCCTGAGTCCCGCCTTCAATAGGCCCTGGAGTGGCAACTAGCACCAAGGGTATGAAATCTCATGTAATATGGAAGGCATTTCCCTTTTTATCGAAGAAGATTGAGAGATAAGATGGAAAAATCAAAAACAACCCCAAAGACTAAAAGTAAAAGTAAATCCAAAAACCCATTCTCATATGAGTTTTCGAAATAAAGTGATAAAAAGCACAAGAAAAATTGGAAAGGAAGTACCAAAAGAAAGGAAAAGCAGTAATGACAACTGCCCCGATGTCCAAGCTAGTAAGGTCCAACATGATCCCCAATGTCCTCATGGAATCCTTAAAGCATTTTTATATTCATTGGGTAAGTATATAAGTATATTCAGTAGGGAAAAATAAAATATCTCGTGAAAAAGTGGGGAGTAATTATAATGCCCTATGAGAAAGAAAATATAACCAAAACACCTAACATGAAAAACTTCCTACCCATCCTTCCCAAGGCACACTCCCCAAATAATGCAAACTAGGTAAAATAATAGAAATAGCACATCGATATTTGGGTTCCCTACACCGTTTTACCACTGGTTATTTAGAAAATCCTATGCGTTAGACCTCCCCCAAAAGTCTCATTGTAGTCCCACTGCCTCCCCAACAACAACCATGTAGGCCATAACCACACATCCCACCCTCACACACCTGGACCACCACAACCACACATAACAATGTCTGTAAACACCTAGGCCCCAACATCCACATATAACCATGACCACAGACATCTGGGCAGCAACAACCACCACTACTCATGAAGACACCTAGTCTAGAAAAAACCCATGTAACCATGACTATAGACACCTATGCCCCAACAACCACGACCACACCTGAAGGCACCTGGGCCACAACAACCACCTCCATGCCTGAAGACACCTGGGAGTCATCCCGAAGACACTTGGGAACAAATATGCATGCACACACCTGGGCCAACAACCACAACACACCCTTCCTGAAGAGTCTTGGTACACCTATGAGGGGGAGTATAAAAGGAGCTAATAACCAACCACTCATAGAAATGTTGGAAAAAACACCCTCCCTCATGGAATGGGGGTGTTCGGCATGAAGTTCTCAACATGGGTGGGGTGCATATAAGAAACATAAGAACTAGAATTTATATATATAGGTAAACAATCACTCATCCCACCCTAAGGGTTTCAAAGCACATGACCAGCCCATACACAATCGCTCTTGCTGCCATCCCTACATGTACAAATACACAACAGCTACAACCAGAACACAACCCATTTCTAGAAAACAGTTCCCCATCATACCAATTCTCATTTAACATGTTTAAGTAATTGTATTTATTACAATCATCCAATGCCAGGATAATAAAAAGGATAACCAAAAGCCAAAACAACTATTGAAGAGAAACATCCAAGTTGACATTTAAGCATTCACACTCGGTTCTATTTTAAAGTCACAAAAAGGGATCCATGTGATCCATCGACATACTGGAACCAAACCAAGATAAAAAATACAGCCCCACATGTCCCCAGATTCCCAAACCAACAACCCTTCAACCATAGGTTCCATTCCCATCTATGTAACCCCACATTGAATCAAACAGAGCCACCACACATATCACCTGAATAGAGCAAGGAAGTTTTCAGATTTAACCACACAATTCATTATGTTTTCTCTTTAAATTTTTTTAATCAGGTATGATCACACATGGATTCTTATTCATTGGGAATACATTTAATCAAATGAGTTTACGTGATTAACTAGTTACCATGATATATCCATTAAATCAAAGTATTATCCAGAACAAAGATCTTTATTAGTGCGCATGAAAGGACCA
Source organism: Viscum album (assembly GCA_963277665.1). NCBI lineage: Eukaryota > Viridiplantae > Streptophyta > Magnoliopsida > Santalales > Viscaceae > Viscum > Viscum album. The sequence goes on from OY728138.1 coordinate 903,086,156, forward strand.
CCAACGACCATGATTTTCAGTGGACATGGGTCCAGGAACTTAACAACATAAGATCAAGGTATAACATAGCAACATCCACATCTTTAGTCCCATGCCTTAATTTTTTAAAAGTATGTTCATTATCTTTGTTAAAGATGGTTTCATCTACATCCTGAGGGAACACCATTATACCTGTAACACCCCAAGCTTCCACGGTACACTTCTCTTTGAATAATGCAGTAGCGTGTGTTGTACGCAACTTTGAGTTCTAACACACACCACAACCAATCAAACTAGTCGTTATGAATAGTAATACCCACTTTTTTAAATTTTTTAAATTTTATCTTTCAAAATGGACTTCATTTTTGGATTCAGAATATCGAAATTATATTAGGGTGAATTTTAGGTATTTTCTGAAATCATTCAATTTTTGATGAATAGTGAAAAAAAACACTAAGTTATAGTTTAAAACCGAATTTATATTTAAATAATTATTTATTTATTTAAATTTAAATAAGGTAAAAATAGATACATAATATTTATATAGGTTCAATTTAATTCATTGGAGTTAGTTTAGAATAATTTTAGATATATAAATTTTTTATTGAACTTTTCACCGTCTTTTACCCACCTCCTAGGAGAATTTGGAAATTCCCATAAAACATAATTTTACCGCTTCTGTGAGTGGAATTTGGAAAATCCAAGAGATACGGTTAATATCAAGGAGTAAAATGTGGTTCAATGAGCTGAAAATAATTTTTGGTGAATAGTAACGTTTTACTTTTATTAACCACGGTTAAAAGTAAATAGGGTAATTAAGGGTAAAAATGATATTAATATCACCCTAACACATGTACTAATTCTATTGGACAAGTGTATCTCGACCAAAAACAACCTTAGGAATAAAATATTATCATTTAGGTCCACTTGGATTAGATTAGGACATTTATTATTATTTAATTCAAAGAAAAGTCAAAAGAGATAAAATCAATGTTTAATAACTAAAACATTTTTAATATAGGGTTATACATAAGATATATTCGATTATAAATATTAACTAGAAATATAAAAATATTTCCTAAATAATGGTATTTTATTTATAATTTTTAGACATTAAATAATTTAATTTATTTATGACACAATGGTGATACAGTAATTACCTAATTAATGAAATATTAAAATAATTGATATTATAAATATCAAAATAAATGTAATTTGAGACTTTTTATGAATTCTAATAATTTTATAGGTTAATATGACATATTATTATTGATTATATAAATTTTTTTCGAAGTAATAATGCTGTTATGAAATTATCAAAAAAAAAAACCTAATATTGTCAAAATTGACATAAAAGAGTTTTTTAAAAAAATATTATATTATTAATTGATATTCTATTCCAAAAAATCTAAGGTTTATCCAAAGGACTTATATAATAATATTTTTATCATTAATGGACCACTTGGAGGTCTCTTGGAGGTATATATAAGTTTATTAACTATATAATATAAAAATACAAAGAGACGTGGTAAATGTCAAACTATTTAACTAATAGTTAAATATAAATGATAAGGTTAATATAGTGACCCAAACCTGTCTAAAATCTATTGGTTGAAAGGATTTTGACCCATACCCATCTTAACCTTTAAATAATCCACTTTAGAGCCATTTTAAGCCAAATATGAATTTATTATAAAATAATATTTCTAGCTTTTCCAAAGGTTCCCCTCACCCCTCTTATAAAAGGGTACTCTACCTTCTCTCTAATTTACACCATAAAAGCCTTTTGTCTTGGCCAAACCCTGCCCAAATATTCTCTCAACATTTCTGACTTCAACCTAGAGGCCTTATTTTGATCAGAAATCCATCCTAAGGATCCCTTGATCAAATCAAAAGGAAGAACCCGAAGAAGATGTAATATTTTCACAACCATCTTTCAAGTTCCTTTCTTCTTCAACTTCTTCTTTATTTGTTATTTCCATTCTAAAATAATAAATCCAGTATATTTTATATACTATGATTTTATTATAAATATGGTACAACCGTATTCAGTATTCTATCCATCCTTTGAATGACATGTCACCATACGTGCGTACGTACGGCCTACCATCTCCATATCGTGGTGTAATTGTTATTCAATACATTATTATTTGGATTGGTATAATAATGATGTGTAATTAATGTAAATAATAATTATAACATTATAATGATTCTGTATATATGATATACCATCCAATTATATATGATTTTAATATCAAAAGAATGATATTATTGCTCATGCGTACTTATGGACTACCGTCTCCATGAACGCGATGAGATTCATTCCCCATCGTATCCATACAAGTATAATTCTCATTTTATGATTAAAAATAATGTTTAAGGACTTTATATCATTCTTTATATGAATAAAATACAACCTATCCATGAAAAACATAACTTATGTAACAAAACATATAAAAGTAAACGAGTAAGTTAACAACCAAAACGATGATAATAGTAAGATATTATTAACAAAGAAATGTTAAAAGATCATATATTATATCATATTAATGTATATGATTCTTTTATAATTCAATAAAAATTATTTCACTATTATACAGGAGGCTAACCTACCCTCGACCAAGGAAAAAGTACAAAGTAAGGGGTTTCTTATCTCACTTTTAATTCTGTGAGATTTCCATTGTTCACCACTTATTTATTAAATGTGGTGTGTGTAATACCCATGTTTGTATTCTTTTTGTAATATACTTTAATTCATGTATATTTACATAATCATTATATGATCCTTCTTTTGTGGATGTATGTTTCTTAAGTTACCAATCAATAAGGGAATTTGAAATTTCAATTTCCACTCATTCGGCTTTACACATACTTCATTGATTATTTTACTCCATGATTATGTGTGGAATCACTATTCATTTGATTATGTCATAATTTCCACTCCCCTTTCTGTGGATATAATTTTGATACACATAATCACTCCATTGATAAATTCTCAAGTCATCAGTATGAACTTGATAAGAGTAATTTTTACTCAATCTCGATTTGTTGAGTTAAACATCCAATTCATTGGTGTTGTTTTTACACGAATATGTGTGAATGTCCTTTTATTGTTTTATACTGAATAACCAATCATATTGAGTGTATTTATATTTTTCACACATAATTATGTCATTGATTTATCCTTAACCTAAGGATACGAACTTTATGAGAAATTTCATCTCCATTTACATTCCATTGAGACTCCTTTGTTGTTATACACCAAATCACTTTTATCTGGTGTATATAATGTACTTTGACATAGTATATCATGAATCCCTTTATTCTCATGATATTAAAAAAAATTTATTACCTCAATTGTTTGTATTCAAGTTCCTCTCTTTTGGCTAGGAACTCTAACTAAAATATCATTTTAAAATGTTTTAAAGATTAATTATTTTAAATATTTCTCATTAATGTCCATGTTTTAAAAATGGTTTTAAGGATTTATTTATATGGACATTAAAGTTTTCAAATACAAATTACTTTTAAAAGTTTCAAATTGGTATGGGACACTTTGATTCAAAAATCTATTTTAAATGGCTTCCGGACAAATATTGTGACTTTTAAATATTTTCAAGAAAAGGGGGATATTTCTCTCAATAGATTTATGGTTATTTTAATCTATGTCAATATAATTCATTATTCTCGATTGAGGTTAATCTGATACATTAAAATCTTCTATATTGTATCGAATGAGTTATGTTTGACTGTGGATGTGCTATTTTTATACCATTCATGGTTTGTGGAAAAAGTACTGCCATTTCGTATGCTAGTTTTAATACGATTTTTTATGTTATGTTTCAAACTTTTCATATGAGGGATGATTTGGACTTAGTAAGTGACGGTTGGATCCCTCTATAGCTCCTTGATTCATCGGTCGGTCTCATGAGACAAACTAGTGTCTTGGCACAAGGCCTTGACAAAATCTTATTTGTAGTCTTGGCACGAGGCCTTGACTATGTGGTTATGATAGTCTGGAATTATGAATTACATCATTATGAAAGTGGTTATTGATATTGCATGTGATTATTAAATGAGTAGAATATCCATGTGAATAATTAAATGGAATTATTTCATTCTATCTTTTCCATATTATGTTGAAGTTCAAGTTTAAAAGGCTTTTGTTTTAGTTATACATTGTCGTAAATGTTATGCTTATTTATGAAAGTTTCCGCTATATTGTTATCCTTACTGAGCATCTGAACTCGCCCCTTTCAATGTTTTATTTTTCCCAGAATGTGAAGAAGTAATTTATGAATGACCTGCAAGGATAGTATGAGGGGATATGAAGATAAGATGTTCCTGTAGTTTTTTTACTTTATGATGTAATGTAAGACATATGAATATATCTAGTGCTTCCAAGACTACTAAACTAATCACTCTTTCGAGACTTGATCTTTTGTGATCATGACAATGTTATGTAATAATGCACCAACTCTGGGTGACTGGGGTCAGAGAGTGACATTTGTTATCAAAGGAAGTTTAGTAAAAACCTTGGAAACTAGATTTAGATAAACCCTGATTAGAGCACATAGCCCTAAGATAGACTTTGAGGATTTGTATAGAATAACTTCCTAGAATTTTGGTATTGTATATATTTTGTGAGTCTTCCAAGAAAGACATCCCTGTCTGGATACGAGCAGGTAGAGGGGGATCTGGTACACATGTACCTAGGGGTAAAACTCGAAAACACCACTTTGAGCTAGAATCGAACGGGAACTGGTGCATGACAACGGGCCTTGCTGCACTTTTGGTTATGACACTCCCGGGGGATATGCTTAGGATAATTTACATTTTGATTACAAAACAATTTGAATTATTTTAATATAAGATGATAATAAATGACCTTGGTTAATCTTAAGGCGTTTAAAATTGAGAATATGTTGTCATGATATTCTATAAATGATTTTATGACTACTGTTACGCACACAATGATTTCTGGTTTTAGTCAATGGTTGGAGTCCAAGGAAGTTATAATAACTTTGATAATGATGTACAAGGTGAGAACAATGGTGGAAATGAGAAAAAAAATGGAATATTTATAGGTGTAAAAGATATCATGTTCATGCTAAATCAGTTTTCCAAAAATATGATCAACAACATATATATTAACCAACTCCCAGAATCAGCAAAGTAGAGAAAGGTGATGAATGATAAGAGCTCCAGCAGTAGAGACCATGGAGAAAAGATTCCTAAATTTCTATCATGCAGGAAATGTGGAAGGAGACACCCAGGAAAGTGTCTCAACGGAACAAATAAATGCTTTACGTGCGGGAAAGAAGGACATAAAGTGAATAATTGTCGAGAAAAAATGAAGAGTACTATGGAAGAAAATAAAAATGGTCCCAAAAAATCCATTTACAGTAATTTTCCGTAAATGTAGGGGACCTGGACATTACCCGAGTGAATGCCCTATTCTAAAGGATATTTTCTTGGTCAAATAAGAATCTATGTTGAAATAAATGGTCGTAGAAATGTTTATAAGTATTAGTGCTCCTTGTTGGTGGGATTACTTTGGAATAATTTTCTCTTGTATTTGTAACCCTACAGTTTTCCATGTTAGAATGATATATGAGGACGACTTATCTTTTCCCTTGTAGATATAGTTATAAATAACCATTTGGTTTTATACAATCATTGGGTTTGAGGAAATTACAAGTTATTATATTTTGGGATGAAAATTCAAGGCATGAGATAATATTTATGGTTAAAATTATGTTATGGTTATTTTGAGGAATTTTTATCATTTTGGTAATGTTATAAAATATAGTTTTTGAAAAAGGACAACACACAGAACATGTGACAACCCATCACGTTGGACAAAGCTATGGGAAATCGAACCCACAACCAAAGTGCAACTGGGATTTATCTCCTACCACTGGACTACGAGAAGTCCCTGGTTAGTGTGATAAATTATTTTTAGTTAAATGATTTTATTGATCAATAATAAGTAGATTTGGGTTCTTATGTCTTATCAAATGAATATCCTTAGTATAGGAAAATGATTTGGTGATTAAGTGATAAATGTTATTTTGTAAGATGTTCACTTTGTTGGGAACACTATATGCCAAAGGAAACTAGAATACTATGGTATTTCATTTGAGGAGTAATGGTGGTTTTGTATCTATGTTTTTATTGTGGATTTATGTGATTTGGTTTATTTATGGAAATGATTAACCTATAATAGAGAATATGTGATTAAGTTAATTACTTTTAAGTATGTGACTTTAAGAGTAGTTGATGTCATTTGGAGATACAACTTAACGTGGAAGACTACATAACCAAATTCTTCTATGTTTTGGGTTTCAATATTAGTTTGGATTATATTGAAGTATTTTAAGGACAATTGTTTATTGAATGGAATTTATTTAACTTTGGGGTATTGTTGGTTTAATTTTAGAAATTATGATTAGTGTTTCCTTCTCTAAAGGAATTTCCTTTTGGGGGATCATCAGATCTTGTACTAACTGTTTTGGTTTTGATTAATCTCTTAAGACAAGGAAAATATATAGTTTATCCTTCATGGATCATGTTATTCTATAGAAGTTTATTCTAGCTCTTCCAGTGTGACCAAGTCTTCTTGAATACTCATCATTTAAAAAAAATGAGTGAGTGGTGGAAATTTATTAAATAATGAAACTCTACTTAAAAAGTAAGTATATCACTTTATTTTCTTATTCACTCTCGTAAATGAATTCTTTATCTTTATGTAATGTAACTTAAAAAAATGTTGTCCATATACTTTTCCTATTCTGAAATTAATGGTCGTTTGTCCCATCACAAGTTTTTGGATTTCTTGTTATTAAATTTCTCTTGATCATGTTTTTTATCTCTCTCTATCAGAACTTGACACTTAGTTTATCTTCCATATCTATGTTTTTCTACATGTAATCCTAGTATGAGTTATCTTGGGGGACCTTTGTACATCTCTTTCTATCTTTTAAGGTGATAGTTTTATTGACTTTTTTTTTCTGATGTGATACTTTCCATTATATTCCCAAGCCCAATTTTAAAAATTTTGAGGACGAAATTATTTGAAGGAGGGGATAATGTAACACCCCAAGCTTCCACGATACACTTGTCTTTGAATAATACAGTAGTGTGTGTTGTAGGCAACTTCGAGTTCTAACACACACCACAACCAATCAATCTAGCCGTTATGAATAGTAATACCCACCTTTTTAAATTTTATAAATTTTATCTTTCAAAATGGACTTCATTTTTGGATTCAGAATATCGAAATTAGCTTAGGGTGAATTTTTGTTATTTTTCTGAAAACATTCAATTTTTGATGAATAGTGAAAAAAACACTAAGTTATAGTTTAAAATCAAATTTTTATTTAAATAATTATTTATTTTATTTAAATTTAAATAAGGTAAAAATAGATACATAATAACTATATATGTTCAATGTAATTCATTGGAGTTAGTTTAGAATAATTTTAGATATATAAATTGTTTTTGAACTTTTCACCATCTTTTACCCACCCTCTAGGAGAATTTGGAAATTCACATAAAACTTAATTTTACCTCTTCTATGAGTGGAATCTCGAAAATCTACGAGACAAGATTAATATCAAGGATTAAAATGTGGTTCAATGAGATGAAAATATTTTTTGGTGAATAGTAACTTTTTACTTTTATTAACCACGGTTAAAAGTAAATAGGGTAATTAAGGGTAAAAATGATATTAGTATCACCCTAACACATGCCCTAATTCTATTGGACAAGTTTATATCGACCAAAAACAACCTTAGGAATAAAATATTATCATTTAGGTCCACTTGGATTAGATTAAGACATTTATTATTATTTAATTCAAAGAAAAGTTAAAAGAGATAAAATCAATGTTTGATAACTAAAACATTTTTAATATAGGGTTATACATAATATATATTAGATTATAAATATTCATTAGAAATATAAAACTATTTCCTACATAATGGTATTTTATTTATAATTTTTATACATTAAATAATTTAATTTATTTATGACACAATGGTGATGCAGTAATTACCTAATTAATGAAATATTAAAATAATTAATATTATAAATATCAAAATAAATGTAATTTGAGAGTTTTTATGAATTCAACTAATTTTATAGGTTAATATGACATATTAGGATTGTTTTTAAAAAACGTTTTCTAAGTAATAATGTTGTTATGAAATTTTCAAAAACAAAATACCTAATAGTGTCAAAATTGACATAAAAGAGTTTTAAAAAAATATATTGTATTATTAATTGATATTCTATTCCAAAAAATATAAGGTTCTACCAAAAAACTTATATAATGATAGGTGTATTATTAATGGACAACTTGGAGGTCTCTTGAAGGTATATAGTAAGTTTATTAACTATATAATATAAAAATAGAAAGAGACATGGTAATTTTCAAACTATTTAACTAATAGTTAAATATAAATTATAAGGTTAATATAGTGACCCAAACATGTCTAAAATATATTGGTTGAAATTATTTTGACCCATCCCCATCTTAAACTTTAAATAATACACTTTAGAGCCATTTTAAACCGAATATGAATTTATTATAAAATAATATTTCTAGCTTTTCCAAAGGTTCCCCTCACACCTCTTATAAAAGGGTACTCCACCTTCTCTCTAATTTACACCATCAAAGCCTTTTGTCTTGGCCAAACCTTGACAAAATATTCTCTCAACTTCCCTCACTTCAACCTAGAGGCCATATTTTTATCAGAAATCCATCCTAAGGAGCCCTTGATCAAATCAAAAGGAAGAACCCGAAGAAGATGTGATATTTTCACAACCCTCTTTCTTGTTCCTTTCTTCTTCAACTTCTTATTTATTTGTTATTTCCATTATAAAATAATAAATCCAGTATATTTTATATAATGTGATGTTATTATAAATATGGTACAACCATATTCCGTATTATATCCATCCTTTGAATGGCATGTCACCATACGTGGGTACGTACGGCCTACCGTCTCCATGTCGTGGTGTAATTGTTATTCAATACATTATTATTTGGATGGGTATAATAATGATGTGTAATTCATGTAAATAATAATTATAACATGATAAATATTTTTTATATATGATATACCATCCAATTATATATGATTTTAATATCAAAAGAATGATATTATCGCTCGTGCGTACGTATGGACTACCGTCTCCACGAACGCGATGAGATTCATTCCCCATCATATCCATACAAGTATAATTCTCATTTTATGATTAAAAATAATATTTAACGACTTGATATCATTCTGTATATGAATAAAAAACAACCTATCCATAACAAACAAAACTTATGTAACAAAACATATAAAAGCAAATGAGTAAGTTAACACCCAAAACAATGATAATAGTAAGATATTATTAACAAAGGAATGTTAAAAGATCATATATGATATCATATTAATGTATATGATTCTTTTATAATTCAATAAAAATTATTTCACCATTATACAGGAGGCTAACCTACCCTCCACCAAGGAAAAAGTACAAAGTAAGGGGTTTCTTATCTCACTTTTTATTCCGTGAGATTTCCATTGTCACCACTTATTTATTAAATGTGGTGTGTGTACTTCCCATGTTTGTATTCTTTGTGTAATATAATTTAATTCATGTAAATTTACATTATCATTATATGATCCCTCTTTCATGGATGTATGTTTTGTAAGTTACCAATCAATAAGGGAATATGAAATTTCAATTTCCACTCATTCATCTTTACGCATACTTCATTGATTATTTTACTCCAAGATTATGTGTGGAATCACTATTCATTTGATTATGTCATAATTTCCACTCTACTTTCTGTGGATATAATTTTGATACACATAATCACTCCATTGATAAATTCTCAAGTCATCGGTATGAACTTGATAAGAGTAATTTTTACTCAATCTCGATTTGTTGAGTTAAACATCCAATTCATTGGTGTTGTTTTTAGAAGAATACGTGTGAATGTCCTTTGATTTTTTTACAATGAATATCCAATCATATTGAGTGTATTTATATTTTTCACACATAATTATGTCATTGATTTATCCTTAACCTAAGGATACGACCTTTATGAGAAATTTCATCTCAATTTACATTCCATTGAGACTCCTTTGTTGTTATACACCAAATCATTTTTATATGGTTTATATAATGTACTTTGACATATAATATCATGAATCCATTTATTCTCATGATATTACAATGTTTTTATTACCTCTATTATTTGTATTTAAGTTTCTCTCTTTTGGTTAGGAACTCTAACTAAAATATCATTTTAAATGTTTTAAAGATTTATTATTCTAAATCTTTCTCATTAATGTACATGTTTTAAAAATGGTTTTAAGGATTTATTCATATGGACATTAATGTTTTCAAATAAAAATTCCTTTTAAAATTTTCAATGTGGTATGGTACACTTTGATTCAAAAATCTATTTTAAATGGCTTCTTGACAAATAGTGTGACTTTTAAATGTTTTCAAGAAAAAGGGGGATATTTCTCTCAATAGTTTTATGGTTATTTTAATCTATGTCAATATACATCATTATTCTCGATTGAGGTTAATCTGATACAATACAATCTTTCATATTGTATCGAATGAGTTATGTTTGATGGTGGATGTGCTATTTTTATACCATTCATGGATTGTGGATAAAGTATTGACATTTCGTATGCTAGTTTTAATACGAATTTTTATGTTATGTTTCAAACTTTTCATATGAGGAATTCATTGGACTTAGTAAGTGACGGGTGGATCCCGATATAGCTCCTTGATGCATCGGTCGGTATCATAAGACAAACTAGTGTCTTGGCACAAGGCCTTGACAAAATCTTATTTGTAGTCTTGGCACGAGGCATTGACTATGTGGTTATGATAGTCTGGCATTATGAATTCCATCATTATGAAAGTGGTTATTGATATTGCATGTTATTATTTAACTAGTATAATATCTATGTGAATAATTAAATGAAATTATTTTATTTTATCTTTTCCATATTATGATGAAGTTCAAGTTTAAAAGGCTTTTGTTTTAGTTATACATTTCCTTAAATGTTATGCTTATTTATGAAAGTTTCCACTATATTGTTATCCTTACTGAGCATCTGAGCTCACCCCTTTAAATGTTTTATTTTTCCTAGGATGTGAAGAAGTAATTTATGAATGACCTTCAAGGATAGTATGAGGGGATATGAAGATAAAATGTTGCTATAGTTTTTTTAACTTTATGATGTAATGTAAGACTTATGAATATATCTAGTGTTTCCAAGACTACTAAACTAATCGGCCTTTCGAGAATTGATATTTTGTGATCATGAAAATGTTATCTAATAATGCACTGACTCTGGGTAACTGGGGTCGGAGCATTACATTTGTTATCAGAGGAATTTTAGTAAAAACCTTGGAAACTAGATTTAGATAAACCCTGATCAGAGCACATATCCCTAAGATAAACTTTGAGGATTTTTATAGAATAACTTCCTAGAATTTTGGTATTTTATATATTTTGTGAGTTTTCCAAGAAAGAAATCCCTGTCTTGATACGAGCAGGTAGAGGTGGATCTGGCACACATGTACCTAGGGGTAAAACTCGAAAACAACACCTTGAGCTTGAATCGAACGCGAACTAGTGCACGACAACAGGCCTTGCTGCACTCTTGGTTATGACACTCCCAGGGGATATGATTAGGAAAATTTACATTTTGTTTACAAAACAATTTGAAGTATTTTAATATAAGATGAGAATAAATGACCTTGGTTAATCCTAAGGTGTTTCAAATTGAGAATATGGTGTCATGATATTCTCTAAATGATTTTATGACTACTGTTACTCACACAATGATTTCTCGTTTTAGTCAATGGCTGGAGTCCAAAGAAGTTATAGTAACTTTGAGAATGATGTACTAGGTGGGAACAATGGTGGAAATGAGAAACAAAGTGGAATATTGATAGGCGTAAAAGATATCGTGTTCATGCTAAATCTGTTTTCCAAAAATATGATCAACAACATATATATTAACCAACAGCCAGACTCAACAATGTAGAGAAAGGTGATGAATGATTAGAGCTCCAGTAGTGGAGACCATGGAGAAAAGAATCCTAAATTTATATCATGCAGGAAATGTGGAAGGAGACACCCAGGAAAGTATCTCAACGAAACAAATAAATTCTTTACCTATGGGAAAGAAGGACATAAAGTAAATAATTTCCAAGAAAAAATGAAGAGTACTATGGAGGAAAATAAAAATGGTCCCAAAAATACATTTATAGTCATTTGTCGTAAATTTAGGGGACCTGGCCGTTACCCGAGTGAATTCCCTATTTTATAGGATATTTTCTTGGTCAAATAAGAAGCTATGTGGAAATAAATGGTTGGATAAATGTTTATAAGTATTAGTGATCCTTGTTGATGGGATTACTTTGGAATAATTTTCTCTTTTATTTGTAACCTTGCAGTTTTCCATGTGAGAATGATATTTGAGGAAGACTTATCTTTTCCCTTGTGGATATAGTTATAAATAACCATTTGGTTTTATATGATCATTGGGGTTGAGGAAATTGTAAGTTATTATATTTTGGGATGAAAATTCATGACATGAGATAATATTTATGGTTAAAATTATGTTATGGTTATTTTGAGGAATTTATCTCATTTTGGTAATGTTATAAAATATAGTTTTTGAAAAAGGACAACACGCAGACCATGTGAAAACCCGTCACATCAGACAAAGCTGTGGGAAATCAAACCCACAACCAAAGTGAAATTGGGATTTATCTCCTACCACTGGACTACATGGAGTCCCTGGTTAGTGTGACAAATTATTTTTAGTTAAATGATTTTATTGATCAATAATAAGTTGATTTGGGTTCTTATATTTTATCAAATGAATAACCTTAGTATAGGAAAATGATTTGGTGATTAAGTAATAAATGTTATTTTGGAAGATGTTCTCTTTTTTGGGAACACTATATGCCCAAGGAAACTAGAATACTATGGGATTTCATTTGAAAAGTAATGGTGGATTTTTATCTATGTTTTTATTGTGGATTTATGTGATTTGGGTTATTTATGGAAATGATTAACCTATAATAGAGAATATGTGATTAAGTTAATTACTTTTAAGTATGTGACTTTAAAATTAGTTGATGTCATTTGGAGATAAAATTTAACGTGGAAGACTACGTAACCAAATTCTTCTATGTTTTGGGTTTTAATATTAGTTTGGATTATATTGAAGTATTTTAAGGACAATTGTTTATTGAATGTAATTTATTTAACTTTGGGGTATTGTTGGTTTAATTTTAGAAATTATGATTAGTGTTTCTTCCTCTAAAGTAATATCCTTTTGGGGGACCATCAGATCTTGTACTAACCATTTTGGTTTTGATTAATCTCTAAAGACAAGGAAAATATATTGTTTATCCTTCATGGATCATGTTATTCTATAGTAGTTTATTCTAGCTCTTCCATTGTGACCAAGTCTTCTTGAATACTCATCGTTTAATAAAACGAGTTTGTAGTGGAAATTTATTAAATAATGAAACTCTACTTAAAAAGTAAGTATATCTCTTTATTTTCTTAGTTAGTCTCTTACATTAATTCCTCATCTTTATGTAATGTAACTTGAAAAAAATGTTGTCTATATAATTTTACTATTGGGAAATTAATGACTGTTTGTCCCATCACAGGTTTGTGGATTTCTTGTTGTTAAATTTCTCCTGATCATGTTTTTTATCTCTCTCTATCAGAACTTAACACTTAGTTTATCTTCCATATCTATGTTTTCTTACATGTAATCCTAGTATAAGTTATCTTGGGGGACCTTTGTACTTCTCTTTCTATCTTTTAAGGTGATAGTTTTATTGACTTTTTTTTCCAATGTGATACTTTCCATTATATTCCCAAGCCCAATTTTAAAAATTTCGAGGAAGAAATTATTTGAAGGTGGGGAGAATGTAACACCCCAAGCTTCCACGATACGCTTCTCTTTGAATAATACAATAGCGTGTGTTTTACGTAACTTCGAGTTCTAACACACACCACAACTAATCAAACTAGCTGTTATGAATAGTAATACCCACTTTTTGAAATTTTTTAAATTTTAACATTCAAAATGGACTTCATTTTTGGATTTGGAATATCGAAATTATCTTAGGGTGTTTTTTTATTTTTTTGAAAACATTCAATTTTTGATGAATAGTGAAAAAAACACTGAGTTATAGTTTAAAACCGTATTTTATTTAAATAATTATTTATTTTATTTAAATTTAAATAAGTTCAAAATAGATACATAATAACTATATAAGTTCAATTCAATTCATTGGAGTTATTTTAGAATAATTTTAGATATATAATTTTTTTTGAACTTTTCACCGTCTTTTACCCACCCTCTTGGAGAATTTGGAAGTTCACATAAAACTTAATTTTACCACTTCTGTGAGTGGAATCTCAAAAATCTGAGAGACAGGATTAATATCAAGGATTAAAATGTGGTTCAATGAGATGAAAATAATTTTTGGTGAACAGTAACGTTTTACTTTTATTAACCACGGTTAAAAGTAATTAGGGTAATTAAGAGTAAAAATGATATTAATATCACCATAACACATGTCCTAATTCTATTGTACAAGTGTATATCTACCAAAAACAACCTTAGGAAGAAAATATTAACATTTAGGTCCACTTGGATTAGATTAGGACATTTATTATTATTTAATTCAAAGAAGAGTTAAAAGAGATAAAATCAAAGTTTAATAACTAAAATATTTTTAATATAGGGTTATACATAAGATAAATTCGATTATAATTATTAATTAGAAATATAAAAAAAATTCCTACATAATGGTATTTTATTTATAATTTTTAGACATTAAATAATTTAATTTATTTTTGACACAATGGTGATGTAGTAATTACGTAATTAATGAAATATTAAAATAATTGATATTATAAATATCAAAATAAATGTAATTTGAGACTTTTTTATGAATTAAACTAATTTTCTAGGTTAATATGACATATTAGTATGTGTTATATAATTGTTTTTGAAGTAATAATGCTTTTATGAAATTATCAAAAAACAAATACCCAATAGTGTCAAAATTGACGTAAAAGAGTTTTTAAAACAAATATTATATTATTAATTAATATTATAATTATAAAAATCTAAGGTCCGGACAAAGGACTTATATAATGATAGGTATATCATTAATGGACCACATGGAGGTCTCTTGGAGGTATATAATATGTTTATTAACTATATAATATAAAAATACCGAGAGACATGGTAAATGTCAAACTATTTAACTAAGAGTTAAATATAAATGATAAGGTTAATATAGTGACCCAAACCTATCTAAAATCTATTGGTTGAAATGATTTAGACCCATCCATACCTTAAACTTTAAATAATCCACCTTATAGACATTAGAAACCGAATATGAATTTATTATAAAATAATATTTCTAGCTTTTCCAAAGGTGCCCCTCACCCCTCTTATAAAAGGGTACTCCCCATTCTCTCTAATTTAAACCTTCAAAGCCTTTTGGTTCGGCCAACCCCTACCCAAATATTCTCTCAACTTCCCTAAATTTAACCTAGAAGCCTTATTTTGATAAAAAAGCCAACCTAAGGAGCCCTTGATCAAATCAAAAGGAAGAACCTGAAGAAAAGGTAATGTTTTCACAACCCTCTTTCAAGTTCCTTTCTTCTTCAACTTCTTCTTTATTTGTTATTTACATTTGAAAATAATAACTACAGTATATTTTATATACTATTATGTTATTATAAATATGGTACAACCATATTCATAATTCTATCCATTCTTTGAGTGATATGTCACCATACGTGCGTACGAACGGCCTACCGTCTCCACATCATGGTGTAATTGTTATTCAATACATTAATATTTGGATGGGTATAATAATGATGTGAAATTCATGTAAATAATAAGTATAACATGATAATGATTCTTTATATCTGATATACCATCCAATTATATATGATTTTAATATCAAAATAATGATATTATCGCTAGTGCGTACGTACGGAAAACCGTCTCCATGAACGCGATAAAATTCATTTCCCATCGTATCCATACAAGTCTAATTCTCATTTTATGATTAAAAATAATTTTTGAGGACTTGATATCATTCTGTATATGAATAAGATACAACCAATACAAAACAAACAAAACTTATGTAACAAAACATATAAAAGAAAACGAGTAGGTTAACACCCGAAACGACGATAATACTAAGATATTATTAACAAAGAGATGTTAAAAGATCATATATGATATCATATTAATGTATATGATTCGTTTATAATTAAATAAAAATTATTTCACCATTATACTGGAGGCTAACCTACCCTCAGCCAAGGAAAAAAGTTCAAAGGGGTTTCTTATCTCACTTTTAATTCCGTGAGATTTCCATTGATCACCACTTATTTACTGCATGTGGTGTGTGTACTACCCATGTTTGTATTAATTGGGTAATATACTTTAATTCATGTATATTTACATCATCATTGTATGATCCTTCTTTCATGGGTGTATGTTTTGTAAGTTACCAAATCAATAAGGGAATTTGAAATTTAAATTTCCACTCATTTGGCTTTATGCATACTTCATTGATTATTTTACTCAAAGATTATGTGTGGAATCACTATTCATTTGATTTTTTCATAATGTACACTCCCCTTTATGTGGATATAATTTTGAAACACATAATCACTCCATTGATAAATTCTCAAGTCATCGGTATGAACTTGATAAGAGTAATTGTTACCCAATCTCGATTTGTTGAGTTAAACATCCAATTCATTGGTGTTGTTTTTACAAGAATATGTGTGAATGTCCTTTGATTGTTTTACACTAAATATCCAATAATATTGAGTTTATTTATATTTTTCACACATAATTATGTAATTGATTTATTCTTAACCTAAGGATACGACCTTTATGAGAGATTTCATCTCAATTTACATTCCACTGAGACTCCTTTGTTGTTATACACCAAATCCCTTTTATATGGTGTATATAATGTACTTTGACATAGTATATCATGAATCCCTTTAATCTCATGTTATTAAAAAGTTTTTATTACCTCAATTATTTGTATTCAAGTGTCTCTCTTTTGGTTAGGAACTCTAACTAAAATATCATTTTAAATGTTTTAAAGATTTATTATTCTAAATCATTCTCATTAATGTCCATGTTTTAAAAATGGTTTAAAGGATTTATTTATATGGACAATAAAGTTTTGAAATAAAAATTCTTTTTAAATGTTTCAATGTGGTATGAGACACTTTGATTCAAAAATCTATTTTAAATGGCTTCTTGAAAAATAGTGTGACTTTTAAATGTTTTCAAGAAAAAGGGGGATATTTCTCTCAATAGTTTGATGATTATTTTAATCTATGTCAATATCCTTCATTATTCTCTATTAAGGTTAATCTGATACAATAAAATCTTCCATATTGTATCGAATGAGTTATGTTTGACTGTGGATGTGCTATTTTTATACCATTCATGGTTTTTGGATAAAGTATTTACATTTCTTATGCTAGTTTAAATACTAATGTTTATGTTATGTTTCAAACTTTTCATATTAGGAACGCATTGGACTTAGTAAGTGACGGGTGGAGCCTTCTATAGCTCCTCGATGCATCGGTAGGTCTCATGAGATAAAATCGTGTCTTGGCATAAGGCCTTGAAAAAATCTTATTTGTAGTATTTGCATGAGGCCTTGAATATGTGGTTATGATAGTATGACATTATGCATTCCATCATTATGAAAGTGGTTATTGATATTGCATGTGATTATTCGACTAGTAGTATATCATTGTGAATAAGTAAATGGATTTATTTCATTTATCTTCGCCATATTATGTTGAAGTTCAAGTTTAAAAGGATTTTGTTTTATTTATACATTGCCTTAAATGTTTATGCTTATTTATGAAAGTTTCTACTATATTCTTATCATTATTGAGCATCTGAGCTCACCCCTTTCAATGTTTTATTTTTCCCAGGATGTGAAGAAGTAATTTATGACTGACTTGCAGGGATAGTACGAGGGGATATGAAGACAAGATGTTGTTGTATTTTTTTTAATTTATGATGTAATGTAAGAATTATGAATATATCCAGTGTTTCCAAGACTACTAAACTAATTGGTCTTTCGTGACTTGATCTTTTGTGGTAATTCCAATGTTATGTAATAATGCATCGACTCTAGGAAACTAGGGTCGGGGTGTTACAATACCCACCCTGCATGATGCAAAAATAAGAGAGATGAAGGGAAAAACCCTACTTGGTTGATCAACAATTGATGATTTATCCTTGCACCAGGAACTGGGGATGCATGAATTGTAGAGGAAGAACTCCAAGGACTCCAAGGCTGAGCAGGAAGGGCTCTAGCATGGGCACACGATTCATCTCGGGAGGAAGTCTCGAGGTGCACTAAGAGAAACCATAATAAAAAGAAGAGAGGATCCTGGCTTAAGAAGAGGAAAGATCCTAAAATTAGGGAGACCATTTCAAATTACATAAAAGTAAAATCATGGCTCGACCACATAGTTGGGCGGTTATACACGTTTTAGTTAACTAAGATTTAATAATTATCCCAGGAGATAGTGGAGGTAACGAGTGTGAGTTACTAGAATTTATTTAAATGGAGAAAAATGTGTAACCAGGGTGAAATTGTAAAACACTACATGGGGTGTGACTCTGAGGAAAAAGGCCACATGTTTCGGTAACGCAACGGTCACCATACAATAAGAGGTTTAAAACAACTTTTACGGGCCTTAAAAGGCCTTGAAAGGGGTATTAAAACACTTATACATCGAAATATATGTCACTGGAGTGAAACTTTAATGTACTAGAAAAATTGTGAATGACTCGCCATTAAGTGATTTACCATCACCTTGGCACCGTCTCCCTAGAACCGTCTCCCTGACACCATTGCCCTGGAACCGTTTCCCTAGAACTGATGCTGATTGGTGCTATGGATGACTCATTTGTGCCACATGTAACCATCAGTGCCACCGATTACCATTAGTGCCAATGGTAACCGTCGGTGCCATCATTTCCCTTCGGTGACACTGTTCACCATCAGTGCCACCGATTCTCAACATGAAATTTGGAAAAATCTTTATTGAGTCACCAATGGTCCCTAGAATACCCCAAAAACTTGAATTTGGAAAATTAATGGACCAAGAGGGTCCATGAAATTACATTACACCGCATGAGAAGAATTATCCTACACATGAACTGGAGACTACTGTTAATGTTTTTCCTAAAAAAATATAAAGGAATCATTTATATGGGGAGAAATGTGAAATATATAATGATAAAAAAATGATTAAGGTATATATTCACTCAAAAAGAGTTTAACATTAGGTAGTGAAGATGGATATAACTAATTGAAGATTTTGATTAAATAATTCGCTATCATATTCATAATGTAAACAAGTTAGGGGATTCCTTAAGTCAAAAATATATTGAATCATTAAATATGTTACAATTGGAACATGATTATTTATTTAATGATTTTGTTAATATTGGATTGGGAATTTTGTCTTTAGAAAATTATTCTATTTTGGATTAGGTATCCCTGAATTTATATTTGTAAGAAAGTATTAAGGAGGCTCAATAATAAGATCATGATTTTTAAGAAATACTATAATAATTTGATAAGGGTATGTTTCCTGAGTTTAATGTTGATAAATAAGGTGTTATTATATTTTGAAACCAGTTGTGTGTGCCAAATGATTTCTAGTTGAATAGGGAATTGTTAAGTTAAGATCATCACTATTATTTTTATATTCATCTTGGAATTAATATTATGTATGGAAATATTAATGAATATTATTTTTGGGATGGTATGAATAATGATAATGATAAATTGACCCTGATTTTTTTGACTTTACTAAAAGATATAATAAGATTAAAAGGATTCCCTATCTCAATTTTATCTAATAATGAACCTAGATTTTACTCAAATTTTTTTAAATTAATTCAAGAGTAATTGGGTACTAAATTAAATTTCAATTCATCATTTCATCCTTTATCTGATGGATAGTCAGAAAAAACACTTCATACTTTATAATACATTATTTGGGATTTATATTTGGATTATAATGGATTTTGGGATCAATATCTTTCAATGGTGGAATTTTATAATAATAAAAAATTTCATTATAGTATAAATATGGAACCTTTTGATGCATAATATGGTAATAACTGTCAAAATACATTATGTTGGGATAAAGATGATGAATGAATGTTATTGGTGTAAAACCCTAAAAATATGAGATTAAAATATTAAATGTCACTACCCATGACTTTAAGTTGTACCTTTCTTTTATTGAGGGTCTAACTGATTAATACTATAAAGTTAACTAAGGCTTGGCCAAAATTAGTGTCAGGATGAGTGAACAACTGTAAATTTTCTTAGGGAGTGTGTGAGTGAGGAAAATTCACACTAAATGGACTTGCGTTGGCATGTGGGGAAGTCATTAGTATGATAAGTGACCCAGATTTCTAAAAGCTTGTTTTTTGAAAAGAAGATAACCATGGTCTTATAAGATAAACTTGGGTCATGTGACTAGGTTATGGCCTAGAGAAGGCCATGTCATGAAAAATGGCATCAGATCCAATTCCATGGCTGAAGTGTTAAGTCATTTCTTTGGTTTGTGGTGTGGGGTCCCCAATAGGGTATTTTTGCTTAGGGGGGGGGGAGTGTAACAACCCTATAAAAGTGACCATTGAAATACTAAATTTCACTACCCATTTCAAAATGGAAAACCTTTATTCATATGATTCCACTTTATTATAACTATGTAGTAAAATGAAGCTTGGGTAAGAGTAGTGTTAGGATTAGTGACCTCCTTGGATGTTTATTAGGTCTTGTGTGAGTGAGTATAATGGAAAATAAAATGACACATGTTGTAATTTGGGTATAGTCATTAATATGATAAGTAACCCAGGTTGGTAATTATAGAACCCCAGATTTCAGGTACTTTACCATTGTTTTAGGTATCTAAATTTTATATAAAACTTGGTTATGTTTTAGTAAGTTAAGGAGGTTTTGGATGTATTTTAAGAGTTGAACAGTCTTTTCATGGTTTTCAGTATCCATACACCACCTCTAGAAAACTATGGGACATGTTTTGGGTTTCATTAGGTAGACACATGGCTTGGAAAAACCAAGTGAGCGCCTATGAGAAACTGTGCAAAAGAAAAATGAGAGAAAAACATGGTTGGAACATGGTTTTTCTAACGATTCAAGACAACCGTGAACTATGTGGGTCTTGTATAGTAGCACATCATGGTTGTAACATTTATTGAAAAACCATGTGGCCCAAATCATGTGGCTACCTGGCGTTTCCAGTAGCTAGTGCATGTTTGGTGCACAGTTTTAAAAACCGTGCGACCTAACAATGTGATGTGAAATTGATGAAATTGAATTTGTAGTTTAATCCAAATTAAGGCCCTAAAACCCTCAGTTTTTCACTATTCTCATAGGATATTGAATAGAACATCCTCTATATTCCCCCAAGGTTAATTTCATTGAACCAGGAGGTAACATTTATTGAATCAAGGCACACTGGAGATCCAAATTCATTGGTAAGTCATCATTGTTTCCCATTTTTATTATATATACTTGTATTATCTCCCATGAAACCATATATCTAGTCTATTAGGGATACATTTATATTTATATTATGTGAATATTGATTAGATATTTTTAAATATATTTAAGGGAGGACGTTTGATGATCAAATCTAGAATATCATTGTGTCGTTCATTGTTTTCACAACGTGTTGAGTGATATAGGGATACTATATCATCTCCACCATTATAAAAATTTGTGTATTGTTTTTTATTAAATATTTTATTTAAATTATCATGAAAAACATGTGTGATTATTGAAGCATATCATCTTTTGGTCATGGATTTTGAAGGATGAAAATTAGATGGATTTCAAAAAACTCTCTTTGTTTATAATTTTAAAATGATAGTTTTCAAATTATTGTTTTTGTTTAATGAAATAAAAGTGTTTAATGAGATTTTTACAATAAATAATGGTTTATTTATAATGGGTGGTTAAAAAAATTGGCATACATTATTGGTGTGATTTCATTTGTGATTGTGACTTGGAGGTAGTGGCATGTGCTATTGGGGAACCTGTATATTTTTAACATTTTCATGACTTAGTGGACTGATAAGAGACCTATCATAATTATATAGATTTCACTTATAATTCATGTGTGAGTGTGTGTGTGGGTTTAGAAACATGGTAATGGTTATTCCATATTATATTAAATTATTTAATGCATTTAATATTTTTTCCTTGTAACTATTTAAGGTTTTAACATAACTAATTTTTTTTTAAATTTTTATATAAATGTGCGAACTTGTTCTTGTCCTATTGGAATTATTTGGGAAGTCTTCAGGGAAATAATAATAAGTTTATAATCACCTCCAACTTTTTAGGTTTTTTTCATTTGTAGATATCATCTATCCGACATAGGAAGGGGAAATGTATCAGACTTCTCTAGTGATGCACCTTGATACAGTGGGCAGGTCATGTGGTTCTGGAGCTTGGAGATGATTAAGGATTTACTTGTGGGGATACGAAGTGGGGGTCTTTGGGTATATTGTATTTCATTCCTTATGTGACTATTCCATTATTTTCTATTATTAATATGATATTTTCATTGTGTTGGTATTGATTTTGGGTCACATTGCATTTCCCAAGCACCATATTAGAGGATTGGATCTTTATTAGTCAGTGTTGATAAGTGTCCTTATATTTAAAGGAAAAATATCCCCCCAAAAATATTTTAATCCCTTATCATTTATTTCCAATGTTTGGTGTCTTGAGGATGTGACCTAAGGTTAGTGACACCCGATTAATTTTCAATCCAATGTAAAGGGGTGGGGTATTGCAAATGGTATCAGTATTGGCTGGTACGTTTTTTGTCATGGGATGGTAAGAAGGAGAGATGGTCATCAAAACTTGAAATGTATAGCATAAAAATTTATATCTAACCTTTTTATGCTAAACTTGAAGTTATCGGCATGGTATGAGTAAAAAAGTGTTTTAAGACATTTCTAGGCAAGTTTTCAATTCATCATCATGGGTTCAGATGATGAGTGTAGCATATCATGCATCAATATTAACAATTACCACTAGGATTTAATTATTCACTTTGTATTTTATGATTTATAGAAAATATTTTATGTGGTAGCAATTGATGGATTTTGAAAAGGAAACTTGTAAATCATGTTGCTTCTTGTAATTTGAAAAGTTTTAAGCCTTCAGTTTCTAGTGAGTATTTACTAAGTGATTCTTTGTTCTAGATATTGAAATGGTACTTGGAAGACATTATTGAAAAGAACAAGATAATTCCATAGAAAATGTGGTTTCACCTGAGCCAAAGGTGAACCAATAAGCGGTTCAGAGCTTCATTTAGGGTTTTCAAGCCCTGGATAAAGGAAGCTGGAATGATGAAACTTGATAAGTGGACCACTTGGTTTAGTTTCATAAATAGAATCCACTAATATTTTAGGGGGATTTGAGACCAAATAAGGAAAAGGTGTGGTTTGATGAGATGAATCTAATATTTGATTTCCTAAGAGTTTGAACTAAGCTATGATTCAAGTTGGAAATGTACATGTTTAATTATATGAAATTTATATGGTGGGATTTAGTAGTTTATGCTAAAGCTGACTGTGGAATTACATGGGAGTATTTTGAAGGATTTATCAAGAAATAATTCCACCCTTGCATGTTGATAATTAAAAGAATAATATATTTTTTAATCTTGAAACAAGATCATCTGTCTATAATAAATTATACAGAAAAAATTATGAATTTAGTCTACTTTTCCCCATTAGTTTCTACAAATGAATCATTGAAAGAACACATTATTGAGTTTGTCCTAAGACCATAAATTCACTCTAAAATTACTCTAATTCACATTACAGACAATAAGGGGATGATAAATTCAGTAATGATGTAATAAAGTGTTATTTCTAGGAATCCTAGTAGAGGAAGAGTGTTTATCACCCTGAGAATAGGTGGGAACTCAAATATTTGGAAAAAGAGAAAGAGGGAATCCTACATCCAATGTAGTGGATAATTTCAAAATCAATCCATAGGGTCAGTAAAATTTCAACCATAAACCAAGAGTAATCCCCAGTGTTTTCAGTGTGGTTCACTTGATCATATTAAGAGAGATAGTTTGACTCCACCTAGAGAATGTCATAAATTTAACTATATAGGACATATCTATCTTTTTTTTCATAGTAATCCAAGTTCTGGTGTTGTAAATGAATCACATGTTTCATAGAAATCCATTACTTCAATGTGGTGATCTCTTCCGATTAACCCATATTCTCATAACCAAGTGATTTAAGGTTATTCTAATAACACCACAACTCATAAAAAATGAAACATGAACAAGGAAATAAAGAGAAAGGGATACTAAGAAAGTGACTGCATGGTTCTAAGAAGGTGATCAAATATGATAAATATGGTCCTTAAATAGTAAGAGGAATGATTCTGATTAATTATACCCTTACCAAGGCCTGGTATAATATAAGTGAATCCTAATCTTTTATTTCTTCTTCAGTTATTGATCTTATGGTTCTCTATATTGAAATGATACCTTTTAAATTACAAACTCCTCTTATACAATAAGAGTATTGATATTTTTAGTTTGAAAATTGTATAATGACCATTAATAGGGAGGAATCAGTATAGAACCTCTATGTCCATGAGATGAACATCCAAGAATTAATATTAGGGATAGAATGGTTGATGAATTTTAAGGTCCATATCAATTTTTATGCATGAAAGGTGTGTTTCAAATCATCCAATAGTGTTATGCATCTCTTTATGGGATAATGGGATGAAAATGAAACTATATAAGTACCTTTGGTACCGGTGGTTGGAACTATCTCTTATCAATTGGAAGTAGTTGAATTATAATTAGGGTAATAGATTGGAAATAGAGTTTTTCAACAAAAGTTGAATAATTTATTGATGTTTTTCCTGAAAACTTCTAAAGGTTTCCACCCAAAAGATTTATAGAGTTTATGATTGATCTCATAATGAGGAAAATTATTATTTGAATTCTATATTATAGGATGATACCAACAGAATTGAGGGAGATAAAAAAGAAACTGAAGAGTTAGAGAGCAAAGGTTTCCTTTGAACGAGGACATCCCCATGGGAAGCATCAGTCATTTTTTAAAGGAAGATGGAACTCTTATAATCTTTGTTTATTATCATAAGATTAACTTAGATACAATAAATAATTGATATAATATTTAATGAATTTACATCTTATTTTATTAATTTATGGGAGAACAGTGGTTCTCTAAAATTCACTTACGTTCAGGGTATCACAAACAATGAGTTCAGAAGGTTGATATTCAGAAAAAATCCATTTATAGCCATTATAGACATTACTAATATGTTGTTATGCCTTTTAGTCTCATTAATTCACCAATAATGTTTATGGAACTGACGAATTGTATATTTTATATGTTTCTTGATTCCTTTGTATTAGTGTTCATTAATGATATCCTCTTATATTTGATGACTAATATAGATCATGAGGAACACTTGAATATACTGTTATGCATCTTATGGGAGCATTAAATTTATGTTGTATTATCCAAATGTGATTTATGGATATAATAGTTAAGTTTCCTTGGTCACATCATATATGAAAAAGGACTTTCTGAGGGCCTTGAAAAGATATAGGTTGTTATCTCATGGAAACCACTAGAGAATGTTTTTGAGATACACAATTTCATTTTTTTTATTAGGGTACCATAAATGTTTCATTAATGATTTTTCACAAGTTACCTCATCAATGAAATATTTGACAAAGAAGTGTGCTCCGTTATAATAGAGTAATGATTTATATAAATATTTTTAAGAACTCAATGTTTTCCTTACGAGAGTACCAAACCTTATGTTTTCTAAATCATGAGAAGGATATTTGGTTTATTGTGCGGTATCAGGATCTGGGTTGGGATGTGTTATCATAAGGGAGATCACATCACAACTTATAGCTCATGACTATAATGGGTGCATGAGAAAAATTACTCAAACAATGATTTGGAACTATCAAAAATTGCCCACTCTTTGAAGACATGGAATCATTATCTCTTTGGTGATAAACTTAAAGTGTTTATAGATCATAAGATCTTGAAAAACATTTTCTCATAGAGAGACTTTACCTTGATGCAAAACGATGGATTTAATATCATCAGATTTTTGACTTTGAATTGATGTATACACCTAGTAAGAAGAATTACATGGAAGATTCATTGAGTAGGAAGTCCTTTAACCAATTTTATAAAAATGATTTAGAAAAATGAATGCTAATGTTAGTTATTTATGACATCCCTATTGATTGTGTAGGGTAATGTGACCCCATAGTTTCCTTTCTATTATCTTTTCCCCTAATTTTGTTACACAGGTAGGGAATATTTTGAAATCTAATCTAGAATGTCTCACTATGTTGTCAAAAATAAATGGTGGAGAGAAAATTGAGGCATGGACGATAGATGTAATATCTATGTTGTGGTTTAAATTTTGGATTGTGGTTCCTCCAAATTATAAGAAATAACATCTATATTCATTCCACCATTTGAAAGGGTTTTTTCATCCTAGTTTCTAGAATATGTACACGATTTTGAGAACACAATTTCGGTGGAAAGGAATGAAATTAAATGTAGAGGAATTCTTATTGAAATTCCTCAACCTTCAGCAGGTCAAGTCAGAGTTCTAATGAAAAACTATTATGTTGCATTATTTAGAGATACCCATATGGAAATAGGAGAATATAAATATAGAATTTTTGATAGGTCTTCCAAAAATGTTTCATAAACATCATTCCATAAGGTTGATTGTGGATCATCTCATAAATTCATCCCACTTAAACCGTATTTGTGAATCCAATATAGTGGATGATTTTTCCAAACTCTATATTGGGAAAATTTTAAAGATGTATGGGAATCTAGTTTTGATAGTTTATAATTAGGATGTTGGATTTATATATTTGTTTCAGAAATCCCTAAAAAAGATTTTGGAGCCCAATTGAATATGAATATATATTATCATCCTAAAAAAGATGTAAAATTGAAGAGGGTGATACCAATGTTGGAATAAATTCTTGGGGATTTTGTGATGGATTTTGGAGGCTCATGGGAATATCGCATACCCTTAGTGGAGTTCTTATACAATAACAGTTATCAGGACTTGATATATATAGATCCATTAAAATCATTGTTTGGACATTATATTCCTTCACTAATTTGTTTGGTGAAACAATTTAAGACTTAAATTATCTATGAATTTAATGTATGAAACATTAGAAGGGATTCAGATGATTAGAAGATAATAGAGATATATCAGAGTCATCAGAATGTGTATGTAGACAATCATCAACAATTGTTATCATTTGAGGTAGCTGATAATGTTTTCTTGATAATCTATCCAAGGATTTGACATTATTTTTTTGGGTAAGAAAGGATTGTTGTGTCCTTGGTACATCAACCCTTTTGTGATACTTGAATGAATGGGTGATTGGCCTATCAGTTATTGCTACCAACAAGGTTCATTTAAGTGCACAATTTTTTTCATTTATCTCAATTAGAGAAGTACCAGTGTGATCCTGACCATGTGATTCAACGGTACCATGTTGTTCTTGAACTGAATGCTAAATTGATTAATGTGGTGATATATATTTTGCATAGTTAATAGAACTTATTTCATGGGAAATGCATTAGGTTGGTATGGGTTTTAGGTGATCATGGTCCAATTCAGTAAGATATATGGGTGCGTGAAAAGGAAATGTTAAAGATATGTCCTAATATTTTCAAAACAACTTTGAGTTTTTACCATCTATGGATGCGAAGAAAAATGGTGGGGAGAATGTATCACCCCTGGTTTCAGGAACTTTATTTTGTTTTATGTAATATAATTATATATAATGCTAGGTTTATTCTTTGGGAGGTTCATGGAGGTTTTGGAATGATTTGAATGTATTTATAGTGTTTTATAGTTTTTGTATAGTTAGTAGAAACTATTCACCACCAGCAAGAAATAGTGATACATGTTTTGGGGTTAACTGGGTAGGTTCATGATTTGGCCTAACCATGCAAGTGACCAAGGGAAACCAATCAAAGGAAAATAGAGGAAAAAGAACAGTTGGTTCATTTCATTTATAAAAATGCGAGACAACCATTCAAGGTGTATAATTAAGACACTAACACCACACTATTGGTGCATGGTTTGAAAAACTATGCGGCCTAAACTATGTGATTAACTGGCTTGTCTAGTAGCATGTTCACAGTTTTCACACAACATGATAAACCATACAACGTGAAATTAATGACCCAAAATTTTGGTTTAATCTACATTAAGGTACCATAACCCTCATTTATATACTATTCATATAGAAAATATTGTTCCTCTTTATCCATAGGCTCTTAAGGTGATTTATTTCAATTTAGAGTAAAATTTTGTTGAATCAAAGCACGTTAGAGATCCAGATTCATTGGTAAGTCATCATTCTTTCCTTTTATTATTTTATTTACCCTTGCAGTCTCCTTAAAAACCCAAGATCTATTTCTTCTGATGGGAATCTTAATGATATATGTTTGAATCTATTAAAGGGAAAAAGTTTGAAGATTGGATATATAATATATTTGTGTCTTTCTTCATGTTCACCACCCGTTGAGAGGTAAGTGGATTCTCTATCATATCCACCATTCTAGAACATGAATTATTAGTTTGGATTAAATGTTTTTCTTGAAATTATTTTGTAAAAATTGTGTTATTATTAAGGGATATCCATTTTTGTTTATGGATTTTTATTTTTTAAAATGTGTAGACCAAGACACTTTTATAAAAAAAGAAAAGAAAAGAGGATGGCTTCAAACAAAGTAGAATTGGCCTCATTAGATATAGAATAGTCATAGAACATGTCTTTTAATAAGCTCAGCCAAAGAATCTAGTCCCTCATTATGCATATCTCCCAAATTAATTTGATCACATCCATGACCATGAATTCTTGGATGTCAGCCTCTCCTCTAAGTCTTTTCTTGTTTTCAAGATTTATAAGGTTCTCCATTTCCCTCCAAGTTACTCTCAACAACATCAGCCTAATGGGGATACTCACTACCACTAGCCTTCAAAATAAGGGACTGAATCTCACAAAGTTTAGATCGGTCCCATTTATCTTTATTAATATATTCTAGATCATTAGGAAAATCTATCACTACAAAATAATTAGAAGTATATTTGTGTGCCTTGCTTAAATTTTAATAATTGGATACATGTTTACTTGGCATGGAAAACATATCATGATGAACTTTCAATGAATCCATTATTTTCATGGTTTCTTAAAAAGATGGCTCAAGGGAATCAGTGTTTTTACTTGATTTAGGGTTCAAAGTTTCACCTGAAGTATCCAATAGATTAATACGATTTATAAAGGAAACTTCCAAATATGTTGATACACATTTTATAAAAAGACTAGAATTCCCAATGGGAATTTTACCTGGAGGAATTCCCGATCTTTCACCTCTCTAAGAGAGGGAGAAGACACATAAGAACTATCTTGCATTACAGTCTTCTTTTCCTATAATGTTAAAGGATGATCACTTTTAGAGGTAGAACCCATACCTGACGAACATCTACTTTTATCTTACCGTTTTTTACCTTAGATGTAAGGAATTTATATTCAATAAAAAATTGTTGATAGTCCAGAGCTTTCACCTTATGCCCTACCTCTGCTTTACTATCCACACCATCGGCCTACCTGTCATCCTCTATTCCTTGCTTGAGAGAATCTCTAAATGAGGGATCTTGCTCCTCATCTACTATATTATATGTCATAAATTATTGTTGCTATGATTCTGTCAATCCACTATATAGATCATGTTTCAAAAGTGTATAATGAAGGTCAACATCCTCATCTTCCAATTCTACATATGAGGTTGTGGGTTTCTTAGTATGATAGGAAAAATATATATTTAGCAGTGGTTTATAAAATGACCACTAAATATTTTTCGAGGAAAAATTTAGTGGATATTTTCAACATACATTTTTTAAACCCCCTCTAAACGAGTTTTTTATTTTATTTATAATATTTCTTTATAAAAAGTTACTAAATTTATTTTTTGCGGCAATTTTTTAAAAACTGCCCCAAAATTTAAGGGAAAAAATATAAAATATAAAATATATAAGTATTATTTAGTATTTACTATTTACTAGAATATTTTTTTATTTTCAATTTTAATTTATTATAACATGTTAAATAATAAATATTTATAATTATTTATTAATAATAATTTGAAACTTTAAATATGACATGAATAAGTTCAAAATCAGATTTCAGCATCAAAGGAAAATAAATTTTGATACGGGGGTGTCTGTTAACTTCATAACCAGTAAAATCAAATCTTATGAAATGAAATAAATCCACATTCGATAATAATTTGTTAATAATTAATGGAATAAAATTTATTATTCTTATAGAAAAATATTGAAATCAAACATCAACTTCATACAATCATAACTTTTAATCTGGGATTCCATTTGGGCTCTACCAAATATCAATTTTAAGCCTTCGATGATCTATACATCTTTTTGATCAAGAGTACAAGGGTAACTATATTTTGGGGTCAATATAGGTTTAGAAGGCCTCCAAAACTGAGATTTTTGTTGAAAATCGTGATTTTTGAACATTTGATGAGATTTCATCTTCGTTTAAGAGTGTCGTCATATTCTTTTTATGTAATTTATGATTTTATTTCATTGGTTTATGTTCCTTTTGATTTTATGATGTGTAAGTTATTTTGGTTTTCCCTCTTTTAGTGATTTATTATCAGTTATATATATACATGATTAAATGTATGTATGAAAATTTGTGTATATTTATATACATTTTTAAATATTCATACATATTTATGTTTATATATTTTTTATATCTTATATGTGTGTATATATATATCGATATTTATATTTACATGTTTATATATGTATATATTAAAATAAAATTTTATATATGTGTGTGTATATATGTATTTATGTAACATAAATACGTGTCTATATATATTTATTTAAATTTTTTATTTGTGTGTATATTTGTAGTTATTTATATCCAATTATTAATTATTAATTATTATTGTTTATTTTAAGATTAATATACTACAAATTTTTAATTTATTGATTTAATTTTATTAGTAAACAATTTTTAAATTAATATTTAATATTTACTATTTAATATTTCATATTATTTTTATTGTTTTAAATATTTTAATTTGTTATTTACTATTAATTTATTATTTAATTATTAATTATTATTTATTTATGATGTACATATTATTTATTATTTATTTAGTAGTTATTATTTATTTATTATAAATAAATTATTAATTATTAATTATTAATTATTAATTATTTATCATTTATCATTTATCATTAATGATTAATGATTAATGATTTATTTTTTAGTACTTATTATTTATTTATAATTTATAATTTATAATTTTTTATTTATTATTTATAATATATTTATTATTTATTGATTATTTATTTATTTTTCATTATTATTTTACTATTTATTTATAATATATCTATTTATTATTTAGTTATTTTTTATACCTTATTTATTAATTTATTATTAGCATTTCATTTATTATTAATTTAATTTTCTTTATTGTGTTATTATTTATTTATTATCTATTTGTTTATAATTTGTTTATTATTTTATTATTATTTAAAAATTAAATATTAATTTTATATTTAATTCATTTTTATTTTGTTACAAATTTATTTTTAACGTATTATTTATTACTTATTAGTTATATAATCATTATATATTATTTTTTTATTTATTCATAATTTTTTATTTATCTATTATTTACTAACTTTCTATTTCTTTATCATATTTTTATTTTTTTACTAATTTATTATTTAATCATTTATTATATATTATATATTATATATTTATTTATTTCTTGCTAATTATCAATGATTTTTTTATTTATTAATTAATATGTTTTTTCTATTTATTACCTTATTTTTTTATTTATTTATCATTTATTAAACATTAATTATTTTGTTCGTACCTATTTTTAATTTATTATTTGTTTTTTATATTGATATATATATTTATGAGTATATTAAATTCTATTTACTCATCACATGAAGAGCTTGTTGTAGAGGTAAAGTCTTTGCAGAATAACCAATAGGCAAAGGGTTCAAAATAAAAAATGTAAAACCATCACAAAATGATTTAGCCATGACTTGAATCACCGCTAAATGATTCTATGGTTTTTAAAAAAAACATCCACTAAATGATTTTCGACACAAGATTTAATCGTGTTTTCTCAAAAAAATTACGAAATGATTTAGATGTGGTATAAACTGTAGCTAAATTCTTTCTTTAGCATATTATAGGTTTCCTTTTGGCTAACCCCATCCCTGTTATATCGAAAGTAGGTTGCACCCTGCCCTGAACGAAATCCTTTTCAACTATTCCTTGCATATGATAAAATTCTTTAATAGATTTCTACAAAGATAATACATTATAAGGCTTGGATTATGTAGCCTTCCCCTATGCTCTCTTATTACACAACTTGGCCAAATGTCCCATCAAGCCACAAACCACACATGGGTAATTCTTATGGTAGTCCTCTAGCGAATGACCAACAACCAAACATGAACAAAATTACTTTGGGATCTTCTCATAATTGATGAAGATTATTGTTTTAAAATCATTGTTTTATTTTTATGCAAAAAATTATTTGATGAAATGATTCTAAGAAGTAATTTTTTACTGTGAAATAGTTTGACCTGGAATTTGGAATACATTGATGGAGTGAGTTTATTTTTGGATTTGGAACCAAGGAATGGGCATGTTCCATTTAGGAACTAGGATGTTGGTCACTTTGTGATGACTTGGTGGATTAAAAAGTGATCACTCATGAGTATGGAGATGTCACTTGGAATGTTCATGTGACTATGTGTGTATAGGTGTAGAAACATGGGAATGGGTATTTCAAATTATGATAAATGATTTAAAGTCTCTTTTATTATTTTCCTTGGAAATGCATATAGTTTTAACACAATTAATCTATCTATTTTATTTAAAAAAATTATAAAAACGTGCTAAGTGGTTCTTTTCCTAGTGTCGTGGGTTGGGATGTATTTGGAGAATTCATACTCAGTTTGTAATCACCCCACTACTTGGGAACTTCTATGAATTTTCATATGTCATCTATTGGGAAATTTTAAAGGAAAATTTATCATACTACTTTACTGATTCACATTGATATATTGGATATGGTAGGTGGTGTTGGAGCTTTGGGTTGATTCCGAATTAATTTTTGAGGATAATACATGGGTGTCTTTGGGTTTATTATCTTTCATTCCTTTTCACCTTTTTTATTTGTTTTATGTTGCCACATTGATATTATTAATATTTTTTTCTTGACTTTGGGTTTCATTACATTACTCATGCATCATATTGGAGGATTGGATGTTTATTTTTCAGTGTTGATAGGATATTTAATATTTAATGAGAAAATCATCCCCAAATATTCTATTAAATCCTTACAATTTATTACCATCCTTTGGTGTCTTGAGGATGCCATCTAAGTCTAGTGGTACCCTATAAATTCACAAGACAATGAAGAGGGTGGGATACTATAGTCATAGCCTGTGGTGTGCTAGGAAGGAGACCACATCATAATAAAAGACACTTGGGATTAGATGGCTAGGTTCATAGCCTGTAGGAGGCTGATTCATGATATTTGGGACAAGAAGTAGAATAATAAATTCTAAAGAATGTAAATATGATTCAACAACACATGATTAAAACTTAAATTAGATGATTTATGTAGATCATATGAGGAAATATCTCTCGTTTGAGGTAAGATATCATGTTTTTATTTAAGTATCTCTATGGAAATGTGTTATGGATATTGGAAGAAATGGAAATGTAAGTTCATAGTTTATTGGTCTGTTTAAAATTATAGAAAATGTATGATTAGTTTCATATATATTATCTGTACCTTAGAGTTTATATATAGTACATGATTTTTTGTTTTCTCTTTTTTATGAAGGTACATACATTATATGTCACATGTTTTGAGCCCTGAATTGGTATAGTTAAAGGTGAATCTCTCTTATGAAGAAAATCAGTTCAAAATATTCATCACAGATAGTAGGTACTATGAAATAAGGTGACTCTATATGTAAAACTTTTATGCAAGAATCACATGATTGAGGAATCAACATGGGAATTAGAAAATTTAATGTGAGAAAAATACCCTCACTTGTTTAAAAAATGAATAAAATTTTAAGAACCTGATTTTATAAGGGGAAATAATATGAAAACCTAGTAAATCCTAAAAATAAATAATCTTTTTTCCTTATAAGTATTAATTTTATGGATTTATATCCATCTTAATTTTATAAATAATTTTATAAAAGTTATCAATTGAAAAAGGAATAGTTTTATTTATCTGAATTACTTTTCTATGAATTACAATGTTTTATTTAAATGATAAATTTCTTTATTTTAGAAATATAATATTCAAAAAAGTTCTTTCCTTTCAGAAACATGAAAAATATATCTTAGGATGAATTTTATGGGTTTTTCTGAGGAGATAAAATTTTGAAAAAATAATGAAAAATACCGATTTTTGTAAAACTGTCATTTCATTTCATTAAATAAAGTAAATTAAAAGTCCCATTATAGTTTTTATTTGTTATTAAATTATAATATGATCTATTTTATTATAAATAATATAATAAATTCAACATTACTAAAAATTATATTTAGTGATGATTTCAATTTCATTTTTTGTTTTTATGAATAGTAACTATGGTAAAAATGTGTAACTATACTAAAGGGTAAATCAGGTTAATTTAGGTGAAAAATAACTGATAAGACCAAAAAATATTATCCTAATTCATATTTTATGATATTATTTCAACTTTTATGATCTAATATTCTAAATTTTATAGTTTAGGATCCACATTCTATTGATTAGGACATTATAACCTATTTTTAAAACAATTACAAGTGTGCCACTCTCCTCACTTATAAATGGAACCTCTTATCCTCATTTCCTCATACCTTTTCAGCCTAATATTTTGGATGATACCTACCCAAAACTCTCCACAACACATATTTTTATTCCTTATAGGTATTAATATTCTCAAAAGTCCAATCATATGTGGCTTAATGTGTAAGATGTATAGAGATATCTGAGGAAAATTTATAAGTCATAACAAGTCAATTTCACATTTATTTATTATTATAACTCATGAAACGATTATTCAAACATGATTAAATAATAGAATAATTGTCTTCCATACACTTAAATTTCATTATTTTTATGTTACAAAAAATTTTAATCACCTTTTCTATCTTATGTAAAATGAAAAACCGCTCATGTATATGCACAGACTACCAACACTATAAAACTATGTGTTTTATTTTTCATCACTAAATAATATTCATGGTTGAAATAGTGGAAAAATTTATTATATATTATATTTTTAGAATAATTATGATTAAATATAAATTATATATTACTTAAGTTGTTACCCACTCCATTCGTTGCAAACTGAAAACATCACTCATTCATATGTGAGGAATACCACCTCCAAGAGGTGATGTGATTCATTTTTATTTTTCACATTATAATTATTTTCATAAGAAAGAAATTAATGAATAAATATCATATTTATGACATATTTATGATTATTTAAAAGAAAAATATTATTTAATTTATTTATTTCTCACTATTTAGAAAAATGAATATATCATTCATGCATATATATGAATTGTCATCTCCATAAAATGGTTTGGTTCATTTTTTATGACCAACTAACATTATTGGTATTAAAATTAAATACAAGGTATAAAATTATAAATAAAACATGTTTAAACTTATTTATATAATTTAACCTTATCCTTTTTTACTGCACTCAACACATTGATGTGGTTTTGTGGTTATAATCCA
This sequence comes from Viscum album, assembly GCA_963277665.1. Classification (NCBI taxonomy): domain Eukaryota; kingdom Viridiplantae; phylum Streptophyta; class Magnoliopsida; order Santalales; family Viscaceae; genus Viscum; species Viscum album. The sequence continues at coordinate 903,122,251 of OY728138.1, forward strand.
AATAGCCCCAAAACATCCAAGATAAACATAACAATTTTAAAAACTAAATGAAACATGGTAATAAATAATGTAAAATGAATAATTATAATGGAATAAACATAAAATATATTGTTAATAAATTATAAAGCTATTATAATTTATTTTAGGAGATAGAAAATGAAAAAAAAACTTGATAAGACATAAGGTAAGGAGATTTATCAACTTTATTTCCTTTCATTTAGACTTATCCCATTTTTACCACATGTTTTTCATTTTTTGGTATATAAAATAAATTAAAGAAGTGTTTTCTCATTTATTTACAAAAAAATTTGTTAAAAAATTCATTTCATGTCTTATTATTCAATATCATTTTGTTTCAAAATTTAGAAAAACTGTATGTGATTTTTCATTAAAACCATATTTTGAAGTATCCCTTTAAACACTTTTTCGTCCATATCCATGTTATTATAAATGTTTTAAGACTATTATTATTTATTATTATATGATTCCATAATTTTATTATCAAATCTAATTTAATTTTTCTATAATTTTTTAAAAATTAATATTCCTAATGTTTTCTATATGAAATATTTAGGAATTTTTACAAAAGTATTAAAATATTTTTTTACCCTATATGGTTTGAAAAAAATTTCTTGATCTAATAGATACTATCCAATATCAAAATTAAACTAAAAGTTAATGTGGGGTTTTTAATGAATATCCTATTCCCACAGTTTTTGGAATTTTATATTTTTTAAGGTTTCCAAAAGAGAAATGATATTTCACCTTATGATTATGAGAAAATGAAAACAGTTTTATTAATGGGTAAAAATGAGTCTTTCAAGTTTTTTATGTTAAAATTTTAATGTTTAAAAATATTTTTTTATGATATTGTACTTGATAAATATTTATGATGATTTGTGATCCCAATATAGGTCATGATGAAGGGTGAGCGAGATATTGGTCTCCAAAGCGTTGAGTAATGAATATTCTTTGATGAAGAAAAACAATATAGATAACTTGGTTGGTTACTTCCGTATAGTTAACTTGGTTTCAGTTATTCTGGGATGTGTTAAAAATTAGTGCACATAGGTTATAAATATAAAGTTTCAAGTTACCTTTATTATTCTTACAAAAGGTTTTTAGGATATCTTTTGATTTCATGAGGTAAATAAAGTTTAAAGGTGAAGGGTTTATTTTTTTAAATAATGTTTTTATGAGTACCCATATGCATAGATATTCCTTAATGATTTTTACTATTCTTTCTAATAGGTCTTCGAGGATTTATTTGAGAGAAGTATTATTTTATCAAGTGAAAAAGTAATATATATTTTCTTAAAGATTTATTGTGATAAAGGAAAAATTTTTCTTGGGGTTTCATATTTTTTACTGGACTAAAAATTTACTTTATTTTTATATCCCTTTTTATCTTTTTTCATAAAAATTTTCAAAATATTTTTATAGGATATAAGGATATGTATAAATTTTATAAATGTCAATATTTCCATGATTGTGACTCATCTTAAACAAATAAAAAATGTTTTGAATGAAACATGGGTGTAAAAATAATGATAAATTTTTGTGAAATAAATATATACTTTTTAAAAGTGTCTACTTTCTATTGTAAATTTTTACACAATTTTATAAAACTCTAAACTAAAAATCTCTTGAAAATGTAAGAAGGTAAAAACCTTATTATAAATCATGTAATTATGGTTTTAATAAGTGATTATGTGTTATAATTATACATACCTATAAACATATAGAACTATATGATGTGAATGTCTAGATTATGTGGTGTGTATTTATTCATTCATTAGATTTTTTATATGCTAATATATATATATATATATAATCTCATTTACCATAGGTGTTTACCTGTATAGAGTGTCATTAATCATAAATAGAAATATTATACATTTTAGTGTGATTAATTTAATATTGATAACATCTAACCAACACAGTCCTTATTTACACCCCCTATATGATCAGATAATCTGAGGTATTTATTTAATGGAGGTGAAGTAGTAGATTGAAGAGGGAGAGTATTTACACCGTCAGGAGAGTTATTTTGTATTAAAATGAGAAATAATGAAAACGGTGGTCATTGAACTTGTCTATCTAATTATGGGATTGAACATCATCTAAAGATTCATCTTTTACATGGTAGGAAAAAATTATTAGTTGTTAATTGATCATCAAATTTTAAAATAGATTTATTTAATAAAAAATTGTTACATTTTTCAGGCTCAATACCAAATTCTATTTCATTTTTGTTACTTAAAATTTTTATTAAAGAAAAAAAAAAGAAAAATAGAGAAGGGTTAAGAAGAGAAATAAGAGAGGGAGTATAAGTCCCTAGCCTTAAACCTTACTTAATCTTGAGTTATTACAAGATTACACATTGTGGATCTTTTCAGGTTTAGAGTTTTAGAGAATTAGATCATGAAACTTCCATTACATTCCACATTTAAACAAAGTGGTTACATAAAAGACAATATTCATTCTTCCCATCAATGGAAACATATTTAAAATAAAACATGGATTCTTTCTTGACACATCCTTGACACTATCATCACATCATGTACCTTTCCCTTGACCTGTGAAAAACATTTCAAAAACTTGGGATGAGCATAAAAAGCTCAGTAAGGGTTATAAAAAATATGGAAAGGAAACATGAGTTCATATATACATAAGAATGAAATCACACTTTACCCATAAAACATAGGCACTTTAACATACCTCATCAAATCATGAATAAATCGTCGAAATCGTAAGACATAAAAGGTAACTTGAGGCATTCATAACATTCTTACGTAGGGAGTAACCCTCTTGGTTACGTTTTGGAATACCCATCATAGTATATTCCCTAAATCTCTTCGGAGAAACCTTAACGTTTCACTCCTTCGCATTACCCAATGCATTGGAGATCTATATCGGGCTCACCCGCCCTTAGTTTATCACGGAACCACTCGTCTTCATAATAATGCCCAAGAACCTCAACATAATCGTATCACATAAAACATGCTTAAAGGAAACATAACATTTCCACCTTTCAATCACAAGATATCAATACAACACATTGATATAAAAAAATTATGAAAACCATTTTCAATACCAAAATAAAAGAAAATTAAAACATGGTATTTATTTTTCTTTTAAAAAGAAGGTATGTCTTGTAGAGGAAGCCGAAACTCAAATAACGGTCACTGCGGCGGAGAAGTCGTTGTCACCGCAAACGTACGACAAAAATCTTCCCTTTTGTCGTTTAGTAAAATGCTTCGTATAAAAAAGATTCCTTTTGGATAAACGTAAAAGTAAAAGGGGTTTATACACCGTATAAAATAAGGTTGTGTATAAAACAAAATATGCCTCAATGAAAGGAGATTGAGACGAAGTCCCATACAAAAACGGTATCCTTGGATTAAGGATAAATCAATTACATAATTATGTGTGAAAAAATAATACACCAAATATAAGTTGATATTAAGTGTAAAACAACCAGAGGTTATTCACACGTATTCATAGAACGACATATTGAAGGAGTAAAATCTTATCCCAAAGAATCTAAATTGGGTTAAGAAGTTCCCTTGCAATAATTAGACAGCCTAACGACATCACTTCAAAATTCAAAAAAAGAGTTTTTGAGAGATAAAAAGGGTGTCTTATCACTTGGGAATAAAATTTACATCAATAAGGATATAAGAGAACATATCCCAACATAATATTATGTGAATTAAAAGACATAACAAAATAAGTCTTTTAAAAAGAGGAGGGTGAAAGGTCCCCTTACCGAGTTGGGTAGCTTTCGAAACGTACACCCCATGGAAGAAGGGTCATACAATAAAGATGTGAATACCCATAAATGAAATTATACTAAACAATGTGTACAATAATGGTCAGTACATAAACCACTCAAAGGAAATTGAGGCAAATGTAGCATAAATCTCACTGGAATAAAAGTGAGATGAAAAATTCCTTACGAAAACTCGGCAGCCTAACGTCGCCACTTAAAACTTCCAAAATGGATTGATGAGAGAGAATAGGGTCTCTCAACATATGAACAATAAAAATTATAGTAAGAGTAATATAAAAGAACATCCCAATAACAAGAAAGATGATCTTTAAAAGGAATTACATAAAAGAGCGTACTTAAAAAGAAAGAGAGGAGTAGGATCCCTTACCTCGTATCCGACTTGACCTGACCGTTCTTTAATCTCCTTTAAAAGTGTAACTCCTTTTGATTTGAGCCTAAAGGCTTCCTTTGATAGGATTATGCCCAAAGGGAATCCTCTAGGATGAGGCGAGGGATGTGGAGATAGTAAATGGGCAGGGGATGGCCGAGCCAAAGGCTTGAGGAGTGTGTGAAATGAGGTAGAGGTGGGGGCCTTTTATAAGAGGAGAGGAGGGGCACTTTTGGAAATCATGAAACTATTATTTTATTTTCAAAAGTGTTTAGAATTCCTAAGGTCCCACATTGATATATTTAGAAGATAAGATGATAAGGCTTCGAAATATTCCCATACAATAGTTTTTGGACAAGTGTAGGTCTTAGATTTTATATTATCGTTTCATTTTATTTAAACTGTTCATTAATGAGGTCATCGTTGCATCGTCATGATGTCATAATTAAATTAAGTTATTTAATGTCTAAAAATTATAACAAAAATATCCTGATGTAGGAAATATTTTTATACTTCCAAAGAGTATTTATAGACAAAATTATGATTAGTATAACCGCTTCAAAAAATTGTTTCAGTAAAACAATTTATGTTAGTGTCATTTTCACCTTTATTTAAAAAAAGGCATTAAAGTCATTTTCTCACCCAAGAGGCTCCATAGGGTCCCCTAAATCGAACCATGGGTTGTATTGGTCAGCCCTGAATCATCCAATAGGGGTAGGACAAGTGTCATGGTGTTTTCATATTTTTATAATATCATTTTTACCTTAAATTACACTAATTACCTCTAATCGCGATTAATGAAAAAAAGTTACTATTCACCAAAAAAAATTATTTTCATCCCATTGAACCACATTTTACATACTAATGACAACCATGTATGTCGGATTTTCAAAAATCAAAACACAATGATGGAAGAATTTCATTTAAATGGAAAATCAGTTTTTATAAGTACCACTTGGTGGTTTCACTATTCATCAAAAATTGAAGTTTTTCAGAAAATTACCAAAAATTCACCCTAAGCTATATTTGATATTTCGAATTCAAAAATGAAGTCTATTTTACAAAATTCAAAACATATAAGTCACATTAATTAATTTAATAATTAATTTCCTCTGTCAGAGCAAATAGCGTGTTTTTATAAAACAATAAGTATCAAAAGATTGACACTAGTTTAAGTCTGATTTCAAAGTGAAATTAATTCCAACGACCACTATTGGATTTAATGGTAAAAATATATTATAATTTAACTTTAAAACCAATTAAAAAGATAATCTAATCATATAAATAAATTAGATTAAAAAGAGGTTTTGAATTAAAATACAACATTTTACACTATTCATTAAAAATGAACTTTATCAGAAAGATAAGAAAAATTTACACAAAGTAAATTTTGATGTCCCAATTATTAAGAAGAGTTTTATTTGGTCCAAAAGAATGTATAAGAGTGAACAAAACTGTATTTAATGACGGTTCGCCATCAAAAGGTGATAAGTGAACCTTTAGTGAAAACTAGGGCATTTACGCCTAAAATTGAATTCTTTCTGTATTTTATGCCTTTATCTTTTATTGGATAAATGTAAAAATATTTAAAAACATATATAATAATATTTTAGTTATTTGTATCCATTCCCGCCAATACAATGTCTACATGTTAACTACCATTTAAAATAATATAATTTTATTATTAGAGTGCAATGTAAGATTCCCAAGAAACTCGTTGTTGCGTGTTGGGTACGCCATCGAGCATAGCGTCCCCTTTAAAGACATATTAATATTTTATTCACAAATATGGATAAATATGAAAATTTCATATTCTTTATTTACCTGGGGTGTTACATCCTTCCCCCCTTTTGGGAATTGCGTCCTCGCAATTTTTAAAATTGAGCTTGGAAACATCCTTGAAAGTCTCACATCGGAACAAGAGTCGGTAAAACAATCACTTTAAAATAAAGGAAGATAAGTACAGAGGTCACCCGAGTTAACCCATATGTAGAAAAACATGGACATGGAAGAAAAAGCAAAGGGTCATGTTCTTGAGGGAGAGTGATTGTAAACATGTCTAGGAGAAAGATAACCATAAGAAAATCACAAACTTGTGATGGGTTAAAGGTATTCGATTCCCCAGTAGGAAAAGTTAATCGACAAAATTTTTGTTTTAGGTTACTTTTTATTCATGGAATTTATTCAGAAGTAAACATAATCACTTATCATGTTGACTTTCAACTTTTACTAGATTCCTTAATCAAACTCATATTTTTGTCCAAAAGACGAGTATTTAGGGAGACTTGTTCGCATTAAGAGTACTATAATCAACTTCTAGAGAATCACCTAATCCACCAAAGAGAACTATATACATCCCATGTCTTTAGGCTTTAACCAAAACCAAAACGAAAAAGGTTAGTACAAGGTCAGATAATCCAGAAAAGGATAACCCATTAAAAATAAAATCTATGCTTAATCTCCAAAATTTGTCCAACAAAACCCAATGTTCAACGAGGACCATCCGATAAACAATTTGTCCATAAAATTCTTCAAATTAAACCAATCTAAGATTGAAACCCAAAAATTTGAAGGATTTAGTCACATAGTCTTCCAAGTTAAATCGTAACATTTATCTCCAAACAACATTAGTTGCTCCTAAAGTCTCGTATTGAAAAGTAATTAACCTAATCACATATCCTCCATGATAGGTTAATAATTTTCATAAATAACCCAAAATCAACTTACTCTTAAATCATAAAATCATATAACTAAAAATAATCAGTCAAACTAACCCGGGACTTCACGTAGTAAAGTGGTAGGCGATAAATACCAGTTGCACTTTTTTTGTGGGTTCGATTTCCGCAGCTTTGTCCAATGCGACAGGTTGTCACACGGTCTGCATGTTGTCCTTTTTATAAAACTCCAAAAATAACCCTAACATGTTTTAACCTCAATAGTTTCCTTATACCTTTAATTTTCATCCAAATTCATTATGATCTCAACACCTTAATTCTTGAAGTCTTATTTCACCACCATAAGATAAAATAAAACTATTCCCAAAATGAATAACATCATACCTTGATCATGGCGTCCACTCGGTTTCATCGTCATCTTGCTCACATAGGTAGAAGTCCCATGCATTACAACAATGATTTAGAGGTCCTTCAAAATCATTTGCTTCCTCCATCCAAATACACCTCGTACAACATGGGTCATATGGGTGTTCATAGAAAAACAGTTTTGGAAAATAATCATGTATGACGTATAATTCCAAAACATCTGATAAAACATGATTTCTAAAAAATTGTCAGACCGAAATTGAGTTGAAACTTTCTATTATTGGTCCTTTTAAAATACCATAAGTATGTGATGTGAGACTTTATTTTAAAAGAAAATATAAATAGGTTGCGCAAGGGTCTCCTTCCTCAGCACCATTTCTAAAATCATAATATGCTTCAAATTCTTGTGATAAGGTAAAATATTTGAAAATACCTTGATAATATTTACCTTTCTTGAAAATATCAGAATATTGTGAAAATAGTATTTGTCTAAAAACAACCCATGATCCACGATTATAACGAGGTATAGTGGAGGTGTTTGATATCTCAAACAACTGCTTTCAAGTGAGTTGTATGCTAGAAAAAGTTTCACAATCATCCGAAGATGACTTTGCAATAATTATTGAAAGCATGTCATCAGGAAGAGATAGGAATGTCGTTTGAGATCCTTCTCCTTCCATTCGTAACCGACTTTACTTGACCTGAAAAAAAAAGTTATAAAACAAGGATTTAACTGAAATAATAAATATAGGGACTAATCATGTGTCTCACAAGAACTCCTAATCCCTAAAGTTTCTAAACCGACCTTTGATACCAACTATAAGGCCCCAGCCTTAAACCTTACTTAATCTTGAGTTATTACAAGATTACACATTGGGGATCTTTTCAGGTTTAGAGTTTTAGAGAATTATATCATGAAACTTGCATTACATTCCACATTTAAACAAAGTGGTTACATAAAAGACAATATTCATTCTTCCCATCAACGGAAACATATTTAAAATAAAACATGGTTTCTTTCTTGACACATCCTTGACACTGTCATCACATCATGTACCTTTCCCTTGACCTGTGAAAAACATTTCAAAAACTTGGGATGAGCATAAAAAGCTCAGTAAGGGTTATAAAAAATATGGAAAGGAAACATGAGTTCATATATACATAAGAATGAAATCATACTTTACCCATAAAACATAGGCACTTTAACATACCTCATCAAATCATGAATAAATCATCGAAATCATAAGACATAAAAGGTAACTTGAGGCATTCATAACATTCTTACGTAGGGAGTAACCCTCTTGGTTACGTTTTGGAATACCCATCACAGTATATTCCCTAAATCTCTTCGGAGAAACCTTAACGTTTCACTGCTTCGCGTTACCCAATGCATTAGAGAGCTATATCGGGATCACCCACCCTTAGTTTATCACGGGACCACCCATCTTCATAATAATTCCCAAGATCCTCAACATAATCGTATCACATAAAACATGCTTAAAGGAAACATAACATTTACACCTTTCAATCACAAGATATCAATACAACACATTGATATAAAAACATTATGAAAACCATTTTCAATACCAAAATAAAAGAAAATTAAAACATGGTATTTATTTTTATTTTAAAAAGAAGGTATGGCTTGTAGAGGAAGCCAAAACTCAAATAACGGTCATGGCGGCGGAGAAGTCGTTGTCGCTGCAAACATACAGCAAAAACATTCCCTTTTGTCGTTTAGTAAAATGCTTCGTATAAAAAAGATTCCTTTTGGATAAACGTAAAAGTCAAAGGGGTTTATATACCGTATAAAAGAAAGTTGTGTATAAAACAAAATATGCCTCAATGAAAGGAGATTGAGACGAAGTCCCATACAAAGACGGTATCCTTGGATTAAGGATAAATCAATTACATAATTATGTGTGACAAACTAATACACCAAATATAAGTGGATATTAAGTGTAAAACAACCAGATGTTATTCACACATATTCATAGAACGACATATTCAAGGAGTACAAGCTTATCCCAAAGAATCGAAATTGGGTTAAGAAGTTCCCTTGCAATAATTAGACAGCCTAACGGCGTCACTTCAAAATTCAGAAAAAGAGTTGTTAAGAGATAAAAAGGGCGCCTCATCACTTGGACATAAAATTTAAATCAATAAGGATATAAGAGAACATATCCCAACATAATAGTATGTGAATTAAAAGACATAACAAAAGAATTCTTTTAAAAAGAGGAGGGTGAAAGGTCCCCTTACCGAGTTGGGTAGCTTTCGAAACGTACACCCCATGGAAGAAGGGTCATACAATAAAGATGTGAATACCCATAAATGAAATTATACTAAAAAAGTGTATAATAATGGGCAGTACATACACCAATCAAATGAAATTGAGGCAAATGTAGCATAAATCTCACGGGAATAAAAGTGAGATGAAAAATCCCTTACGAAAACTCGGCAGCCTAATGGCGCCACTTAAAACTTCCAAAATGGATTGATGAGAGAGAATAGGGTCTCTCAACAAATGAACAATAAAAATTACAGTAAAAGTAATATAAAAGAACATCCCAACAACAAGAAAGATGATCTTTAAAAGGAATGACATAAAAGAGCGTATTTAAAAAGAAAGAGAGGAGTGGGATCCCTTACCTCGTATCCTACTTGACCCGGCCGTTCTTTAATCTCCTTTAAAAGTGTAACTCCTTTTGATTTGAGCCTAAAGGATTCCTTTGAAAGGATTCTGCCCAAAGGGAATCCTCTAGGATGAGGAGAGGGATGTGGAGAGAGTAAATGGGCAGGGGATGGCCAAGCCAAAGGCTTGAGGAGTGTGTGAAATGAGGTAGAGGTGGAGGCCTTTTATAAGAGGAGAGGAGGGGCACTTTTGGAAATCATGAAACTATTATTTTATTTTCAAAAGTGTTTCGAATTTATAAGGTCCCACATTGATATATTTCGAAGATAAGATGATAAGGTTTCGAAATATTCCCATCCAATAGTTTTTGGACAAGTGTAGGTCTTAGATTTTATATTATCGTTTCATTTTATTTAAACTGTTCATTAATGAGGTCATCGTTGCATCATCATGATGTCATAATTAAATTAATTTATTTAATGTCTAAAAATTATAACAAAAATATCCTGATGTAGAAAATCTTTTTATATTTCCAAAGAGTATTTATAGACAAAATTATGATTAGTATAACCCCTTCTAAAAATTGTTTTAGTAAAACAATTTATGTTAGTGTCATTTTCACCTTTATTTAAAAAAAGGCATTAAAGTCATTTTCTCACCAAAGAGGCTCCATAGGGTCCCCTAAATCGACCTATGGGTTGTCTGGGTCGGAAATGACTCATACAATAGTGGTAGGACAAGTGTCATGGTGTTTTCATATTTTTATAATATCATTTTTACCTTAAATTACACTAATTACCTCTAATCGCGATTAATGAAAAAAAGTTACTATTCACCAAAAAATTATTTTCATCCCATTGAACCACATTTTACATACTAATGACAACCATGTTTGTCAGATTTTAAAAATTCAAAACACAATGATGGAAAAATTTCATTTAAAAGGAAAATCAGTTTTTATAAGTACCACTTAGTGGTTTCACTATTCATCAAAAATTGAAGTTTTTTCAGAAAATTACCAAAAAATCACCCTAAGCTATATTTGATATTCCGAATTCAAAAATGAAGTCTATTTTACAAAATTCAAAACATATAAGTCACATTAATTAATTTAATAATTAATTCCCGCTGTGAGAGCAAATATTGTGTTTTTATAAAACAATAAGTATCAAAAGATTGACACTAGTTTAAGTCTGATTTCAAAGTGAAATTAATTCCAACGACCACTATTGGATTTAATGGTAAAAATATATTCTAATTTCACTTTAAAACCAATTCAAAATATAATCTAATCATATAAATAAATTAGATTAAAAAGAGGTTTTGAATTAAAATACAACATTTTACACTATTCATTAAAAAATGAACTTTATCAGAAAGATACCAAAAATTTACACAAAGTAAATTTTGATGTCCCAATTCTTAAGAAGAGTTTTATTTGGTCCAAAAAAATGTGTAAGAGTGAACAAAACTATATTTAATGACGGTTCGCCATCAAAAGGTGATAAGTGAACCTTTAGTGAAAACTAGGGCATATACGCCTAAAATTGAATTCTTTCTGTATTTTATGCCTTTATATTTTATTGGATAAATGTAAAAATATATAAAAACATATATAAGAATATTTTAGTTATTTCTATCCATTCCCACCAATACAATGGCTACATGTTAACTACCATTTAAAATAATATAATTTTATTATTAGAGTGCAACGTAAGATTTCCAAGAAACTCATTGTTGCGTGTTGGGTACGCCATCGAGCATAGCGTCCCCTTTAAAGACATATTAATATTTTATTCAAAAATATGGATAAATATGAAAATGTCATATTCTTTATTTACCTGGGGTGTTACAGGGAGTATGGTTCAAAGGGAGATTCTTGACTTTAGATCAGGTGGCCATCCCTTTCCTACATATTAGACCATTTTGAAATAAGATTTTAGAACATAGATTTTGTATACAAAAAAAATAGAAAAAATATTTGAAAAATTTGTATTCATTTCTTAAAAATGAACGGCTTAATTCCTCTTAGATGTCCTTGAAAACAGTTTCTAAATTAACATGCACTATGATTACACACAAAATTGGGTAAAAATGTTAAAACTAGAATAATTTTATAAAATAATTAACCTTATGTCATCTCTGAAATATTTTTTAATGGATGGTGTCCCGAACCGGTCCAGGAAGCCATCCAATCCAACACTCGACCTGGCCCGTGACATGGCACAAATGGCATTCCGAATTCCTATTGGCTGGAAACTAGTGTTTTGGCATCAAGAAGAATCTTTTTGAATGATATTTCTCATAATAATCAACTATAAAAATCCAAAATAACTACATCACATTATATCCACATCCATAACAAATAAGAACAATATTAATGATAAAGGGAACACGACAAAAATGAGTTAAACATTTAACATTTTCAACCAAAAAGGGAGGGGTCCAAGAAGAAAAACTAGCCTCCATGAAATATATGGGTCAGTTTCCTCAAGCAGCCTCCACCAACACCTATCGAAGAAGGAACCATAGCCACATTGAACCTACATCACCGCCACATGGATCCTTGCCTTCACCAGGGTCAAAGACAACAATGTCTACATACACCCGAGGGTGTATGTAGGGTGTGATTAAAATTTCCTAGTAGGATACCACTGAAAAAGATTCCATATAATAACATTAAATGAAATATTAACATTTTTTTTATGAAAATGAAGAATGCTATTTATTTTAGAAAATTATTTAACATAAAAGAGGAAATGAATACGGTACCATCTATGACAATATCATAGGATGAGCACAGTAGTAAATCCTTAAGCAATTAAGACTAAGAGGGTATTAAGATCCTCATACTCTCAGTTATAAAAACTTGGACATAACATACCATCTCTTGCTTGATCAAAACAATCCCCATCATCAATGTTTAGTTAGTGTTGTTACATATTTAGTCATTGAGACCGTGCCTCAACCCTGCTGACTCGTCTAATGTACTAGACATAGTCTGACCACCTAGAGACCCAGGGTTCCCATGTGATCTATTATAATACCTATACCATGTGAAATAATTATTTATACAATCATAAGTTAAAAAATTAAATCAAACATGAAAAATAATCATTAAAAAACATAAAATCATCATCTAACCTCTAACTCACACCAAAACACTTGGAAAAAATGTTTCGTGCCACCCTCAAAATTTTTAAAATTCATCTGGAAACCAAATAAAATAGAATAAAATCATCACATAATGTTAAGACATGGAACCACCTACCACTTCTTTTAATCCTTCAGAAATCTATGTGAAACGACAACCACACCAAGATGAGACTCTATAAAGGTAATAGAACACAAAAAACAACAAGATTCAACCCAAATGGATGATATTGAACTCTAAATTGGTCAAAATATATATTGTAGAAAAGATAATATAATAAATAAACAAGAAAGAAACAAAATATGTAGAGGGGAAAGGATATTAAAGACTTACTTGATGATTCCTTGAAGATCCAATCCAAAATCCACCAAAAATTAAATCCCAATGTCATAGAGGAGAATGTATGTGTGTTTGGGGGGGGGGGGGTACCTAGGGTAGAGCGGGTTACATGGAAAATAATTAGGGATTTGGGTATTAAAACCAAGGAGGGGAATAATTGAAATTTAAAAAAAAAATAAAGTTCTCACATGTTGCATAGTTTGGCCACACAGTTTTCCAATTTGTGCACTAGACACGAGACACCTCTATCAAAAATGAGAGTAAGCCACATGTTTTTCCTAGAGAGGGATTATGATCATGTGACTAGCCATGGGTCCTGGGTTGTGCCACTATCCTACTCACATTGTTATCTTAGGAGGGCTTCATACCTGAGCTCTAGGCAGTGCGGTATGGAAAATTCCACTGTCTAAGGCACAAGGTTTTCACTAGGTTGGTGCACGAGTTACTCTAACTATTATTCAACCATGCGACTCCATCCAATTAGCCTGAAACCACCATTTTTAAAAAAAAATTGAAATCCATGTAATAAGGAAAAGACCAAAAATAAACAATAAAATACCTCACAATTACACAACATATGTTAAAATTCATTCCACCTTGAAAGAATTACACCCTCAAGAATTGAATCCAAATTATGATTAGTGAATAAATTAATTACTGCTCCTCCACACAAGACCTCTAATCCCATTTCTCATGATCATCATTATCATGTTTACAATGGTCCTGAACCAATGTTACAGATTTTCTCTGAAACAATTTCACTTAGGAATTCAAAATCATTAATGGGAACTCAAATATAAGAAATCATATTTCAATTCCAATTCCTCCCATTTCAATATGCGAGAGAGGTCCGGTTTATACTTATTTAGTTACGAGACATGGAAAATAACATGGATGGACATCAATTATTATGCTAAATCCAATTGGTATGCCACCTTTTTAATTATTTTAGTAATATCAAAAGCCACACCATACCTTAACATATGATTCTTGTGCTCACCAATTTGATGGTAACCCTGGTGATGGACTGACTTTATAAACACTTGGTCACCAACTGTGAATTCTAATGCTTAGCATTACTGATCAGTATAATACATATATTGGATCTGTAGTGTCAACAACCACCACATTATCAATAAAACTTTATCAGATGTCTCTTTCACTAGTAATGGTCCCAAAAAGACATCTTTCCCTTTTCTATCCTATACAATGGAGACTATCATGGATTACCATAAATCACCTTAAATAAATCCATTTTAATTGAGGACTCCTAACTATTATTATATGAAAATTCCACCAATCCCAAATGATTATCCCAAAATCTTTTGAAATATAATAAGAAATCTTGGCACATATATTCCAAAATAAGATATTCCTACTCCATCTAACCATCTGTTTGATGTTGATATGTCATGCTATGTTTTAACTATGACCCCATCACTTTATGAAGGACATACCATAACCAAGAGGTAAAATAGTGGTCCCTATCCAATATAAATTTTGATGGAACACCTTGGAGCCTTATAATTTCCTGAAAATAAATCTCTCCCAACTCAATTTTTTTTTTTCAAATCCTTGATCTGGATGAAATGGGATGATTTGGCCTGGAGATCAATAAAAAACCAAATGGAATTTCTTCCCGGGGGTGTATGAGATAAAACAATGATGAAATCCATGGAGACCTCATCCCACTTCTAGGTGGTAATGGGGAGTGGATGTAGTAAACCAGAGGGCCTTTGGTCCATGACTTTAATATACTAAAAATTATAACACCTAGATAAGAAGTTAGATATACCAATCCTCATACCCAACTGCTAGAACCTACAATGCACATAACTAACCATCATTGTGGTCCTAAGATAAATGGACCACTGATACTTGTGTCTATTATACATCCCCACCTTCTATAAAGACAATGCCATCACAAAATGACTTTTGACATAGAAGGATCCCTTAAAAGATAATGAACACTCGTTGGGAACATCCCCACTATTTAGATGTTGTTTGGATCACTAAAACAACTCTCCATTATAATGTTCTTCTAAAATCAGATCCAAAAGAGAGGGTTCTAACTTAATGCTTTCCAAGAAAATGCATCCACCAGGCTCTTCGGATTACAGGTGCATCTGGGTGAAGAATTCGATCAAAGTCCAACAATCACTAGACATGTTTATATCTTTCACCAACATATTACTACATAGTACATATGATAACTCATTCTTTTTACCAAGGGTATAGAAAATATCAATGTTAAACCCCTAATGGTACTCAATCTATCAGCACTACCCCAAAGTTTGAACATTATGGGTGAAAATATAGGAGTAAATATTATGCTCTGAGTAAAATATGGATTTATCTCAGAAGATATTGTGACACCACATATTAAAGTAATATATCCTTATCATTAATTCTAGTTCATGGGTTGTATAATTATTTTAATTTGGTCAGAGTTGTCAAGAGACGCACACCACCAAATGGTCATCTTACATAATCACACACCTAAGACTTGTACTTGGAGCATCACATTAGAAGACATATCACATTTTAGATTCAGGTAGAATCAAAATAAGGGAATTATTCAATCACCACTTAAGCTTCTCAAAATACACATGGAACTCTAGGATCTATTCAAATTATATCCATTTCTGAGTAAGCAAAATCATGTGTGAATAAATCCAAGATAAATCCCAAACACATGTAATTTTCCACCAGCCCAAAAAATCTCATAATCTTGAAAAAAATCATGAGTATCTCCCATAAAATCACTACTCCAATTTTTTTGGGTCCCCTAAAACCCCACTTTCAGAGATCACATGGCCTAAAAACATGACTTCCAAAATCTTGAATTCGAATGTGGAGAGTTTAAGATAGAGATAGTTGTCCCGAAGTGTTCCTAGAATAATCCTCAAGTGCTTCCCATTCT
Source organism: Viscum album (assembly GCA_963277665.1). Taxonomy (NCBI): domain Eukaryota; kingdom Viridiplantae; phylum Streptophyta; class Magnoliopsida; order Santalales; family Viscaceae; genus Viscum; species Viscum album. Next base: position 903,138,506 of record OY728138.1, read on the forward strand.
CTTTCTCCATCCTAGAATAAACCAGGATGCCATCCACAGACACCCTGATAAAGGAGTTGAGTTAGCAATGGAATTTTTTTTTAAGATCGATTAAGAACACTAAATCCTTTTTTGGACATAAATGGAAATAAGAAATGCTATAAATGTCCATAATTACTTCAGATGGATATATTAAAAATGTATTCCCCCCTAACCCCAACCTGGTGATACCCAGAGCACTGATTAATCTTAGGAAACCACATTTCTCCCTTGACCATATCAAAAAGGACATCTATGTATGGAAAGGGGTATTTTTTCTCAATTGTAACACTATTCATATTACTGTAGTCATTAAATAACTGAAGGGATCTATAATACTTTTTTGAAAATAACATTGGGGTGGCCCAATGTGAGACACTCAAGCGATTGAATCATTTGGATTCCAAATCATCTAAATATATATTTAATTCCATAAACTCGTTGGGGGTATATATGTTATGAGGGAAGATATATTAGTTGGGTTCCTATCATCCTGTCAATGGAAAACTCTACATCCCACATCGGAGGTAATCTAGAGAAATAATTTAGAAATAAATATGAAATTTCATCTACTACATGTGGAAGTCCATCCTTTGAAACTCTAGCACCATCCTCTAATATAAGTGAAGAGACCTGTGATACCATGTTACCTAACATAGGAAGTGGAGGTCCATATCTCTTTGATTAGGGATCCCATTGATTAGAAAGGACCCGAGTAATCATATCGAGGGCTATAAAGGTTACCTGTTAATGATAACAATTGATATGCACCCTAAACCACACAATCTAATCCATACATATAATAATGTTAAATAGGTCCATTTATAGAACCAAAAAGTCCCAAAAAATTACACACCCAAAGATGATATGGTACAAGATATACATTTGAACCTTTGATCCTTCTTCTTACCATGTGGCATAACCAACATCATTTCATACAATATATGATTATTCAAAAATTTCAATTGATCCCCAAGAAAAGAATAAATAAAAGAATTAGAAGAACACATATTGAACAAATCTAAAACTATGGATGATGTAATAAAAAAGTACCTTGAATAATTGAAAGTCCAGTATTTGATTCTGATAGCACTGAACCCATAGCACGGAGGTGCTTCATTCCCACAGATGCTTATGGTCGATTACTGACTAGTGTCTGGCTTAAGAAGACTCTGCCTATAACAGGATATATAATTTCCTCCACACCAAACATAATAAGAACAAATATCCCTTGATTTACTGGATTGATATGTAAATTATCTATTCATTGAGGATCATGTACCACTTTTGAGTCGGCAGACTACTATTACATAAGCTCTAAAAATGAACCAAGCACCCACACTGATAGAAGGGTCTAGGTGGAACAAAACTTACTGAACACACATGATCCAGACTTAAACACCTATATAACAGAACCCAACCACCTCCAGTGGTTGCAAAAGAAGGTGGTTATGAATAGTGTACAAAATTACTACCTCTATTTTCTCTTTCTTATCCTGATTTCATTTTTTTCTCAGACGTATCATGACCACCTTGGGCCACTACTAGAACTGCTCTAGAAAAACCAGTTTTACCAGTGTGATTAATCTCCACCATTAGGGCCTAGTCAATGATTTCATCATACATCATTAACTTAAACAAGAAGATTTGGGGTAAAATGTCTAGCTATATCCCCATTTCAAACCATTCAGTATTCATATTCTCATTAGAATCCACCTTAGGTGCAAAGGAGACCAATTCTGTAAAATGGTTAGCATGATCTAATATAGTCCAATCCACCAGATGAAGATCCAAAAACTCTTATTTCTTGGAAAGGGATATGGTCTTCAGGAAATATTTTACATTGAAAATGGCCTTAAAGGCTTTCCGACCCATATATTTTCAAGATTAGAATACTGAGTCCCACCACCTCTATATGGGGCCTTCTTACATGAATGATTCACAGTTCACCTTGATCTCTTTGGGTGTCTTGAGAAACCTGAAGAACCTCTCAACCATTTCAACACACACCTCAACTTCATTATTATGAGAAAGACTAGATAATTCTCTCTATTCCAGTGTTGGGATAGACAGAACCGCTACATCCACTAATATCTGATCAACTGGTGAGGGAAAATTCTCTCTAGCCACTTCCCTTGATTGTATAAAAGTCTTTAGGGAGGTATAATACTACATAAATTAACAAACACAAGGAAAAACATCAATACTTCACATAGAAAATTTTTTTAATTACAAAATCTAAACATTCCCATGAATCAATATGAAACCATGACAAACACAATAATAAATTAAACTACACCACCACAACTTGAAATCCATGCATAATATATATCCTAAACATCACACATGGAGGTGGTGTCAAAACGAATACTAAACATCTTATGGTGACCTAAGATATATGATGAGGTGTGTTTTCTAACCACCCCACTCACAACCAGAACCTCAAGCCTAGAAAATCCAAGATCCTATTTATCCAAACTCTCCCACATAACATCACCCAAACAAAGGAAAAAACCTTCTCTAATACCATTTTTTCATGAATCGATCTGGGATTCCATCCAATCTAACACTCGACCCAACCCATGAAAAGGCCCGAATGGCATTTTGATCTCCACAGGGAGACAACTAGTTCCTGGGCATCAAGAAATAACTTTGGGAATGATTTTGTCATGACTCGTCCTAGTGGGGACCGTGCTGTGGCTCTTCAGGAATGTCTCCAACAGACCAGGGGATGGTGACTAGCACCGAGTAGGCATATCTCTAATATGGGAGGCATTTCCTAAGTATCTATACACATGCACACATCTCCAAATCACAAATTCTGAAATTTAAAAACCACTAAGGAAAAAAATTCATGTATACCACGAAACTCAAACAACAGAGTAAAAATTAAAAGTAACGTGTAGTAATGTAAATTGGGCCAGAATACAAGATCTCAAAAAGAAATATTTTGAAAAATACATAGTCCAACCTCTAAACAAAAATGTATTAGGATAGCTGATAAAATCCACTGGAACACCCCTTGCCTATCTAAACTCAAAAATATCTATCTAGTCCTAGTCCTCCCTAGACTCCATCAAAAGGACTCTCATTTTCAAAAGAAATGACACGTGTGGGAAATATCTGTGCAAGGGTGAGAATAACAATACTTAGTAGGATACCCCATAACAACAATGAAATACCCAAAGTAAAGGTATAATATGCTCTACACAGTATATTTCTGCAATACATATAACAAGAACATAACCAGATATACTCAAACCATGACACACAGTCTTGAGGTATGCCACATATACCATATACTAATTCTAGAGATTCATTATGAAGGTTCAAAAAAAAAACTCTCCCTGGAGTACATACACCTGAGTATGATAGAACTGACGACGTCTGTTGGAGAAGTACTATTCATCGAGAACCTTCATGAGATAGATACATGAATCAATTTGAAGAGAGATATGATACACTCTCTCTCAGAGTACTCACTCAGTGAGTGGGAAAGATCATGATACACAAATGAGGATCACTTCCAGGTCACTGGGGTGATACCATGAATTATCTGGAATAACATTCTAAGTAGAGAATCGACGTCTAGTAGGATTGGTCTCACCAATACCCAGACTATTCTTAGGGTAAAATAATTGATATAGGATCCTCCTTTGGGCCTCTCAGAGGGGATTCCTGACTATATCTAGTAAAATCCTAATGAAGGGAACATAATTTTATGGATATGAAACAATACCGACAAACCTTTAGAGGAACAAGAAAGTGAACCAACCTTAACGAAACATTTACATGATATGGTGGAAAAGATATTCAAGCCATGTAGGAAGGGGTACATGGAATGTAGTAGGGTGAAAAACCTTGCCCCCTGACCATGGGTACTTCCAGTGTCTAGCAGGTCGTGTCATCAGAACATGTAATATAAATTACATGTATAAATGATCACATACCATGTCTTACTATCCATGGTTCACTCGTGTACTCTGGCCATGTGCCAGAACACTGTGTCAACCCGTGTTTGCATGCCCATGTATTCGTACATGGGGTAACCTGTGTATCCGATCTGGGTCCATCCATGTGGTGGGGTACATGCCATGTAGGCAATCCATGCACTCCCCCTGTGTCTATGTAAATCTCGAGATAGATATCGAGCCTCATGGAAGGACCCACATATCATATGATAGGTTTCACATGACGCATGACACTTCATTGTTACCAAAAACCCTATATACTTCTGAATGGTTCCCAAAGGCTGTGTTTTCCAAGATACACACCGTGTTCATCTGTATTTTCTAGAATTTTTGGTTCAAATGTCGGTATTCTTCGTCATTGGTCCAGCCACTATTCCAACCATTCCTCATTGGGAAACTCTAGATTTGCGGTCATCTGGTCGCACCATCAGCGAATTAGCAAGATTTAGGCCTTCAATCCACACAGTAATAGAATCATCATTGGTCTTCATTTTCAATGAAGAACAATAAATTGTCAGCCACTATCATTTGATCCACTACTATAACCACTGTTTCAGCTCTGTCGAGTTGTAACGATGTCAAATATATGATTTTGGATCATTTTGCCATGAATCAAAGGTGCAATGACCATCCGTTCAAAACCCTATGAAGAACGATGAACCCGTATGGAAAATGGGGGGAAGAAAAATCACATAGAAAAACCCGAGGAACTAACCTCGATCATTGTTCATTGATACCTCAATTCATTACCATTAGAATGATCATCAAGATAAATCAAAAAATAATCAGAATCATTCCCTGAATCAAATCCGCAATCATCCTATCCCACAATAATGACCAAACCATTGGTCAACCTATTTGTGATTTGATCTAAGTTCATCATTTAATCAAAGAATGGGGAAAAGAAGGAATTGATACATCATGACCTACGAGGATTTTTAATCATTATATGAATAAGTTTTATCGATGCGTCATTGTCATTGGTGAGACTCGTTAAGAATGGAACCTGTTGATATTCGATCCAAGATCCGTCAAGAACGATCATGATCTATCATCTCATCATCGTCTATCTAGAGGTTTCTCCAAGAATTTTCTCCATAACATCTAGGGATTTATCTAGGGTTATGAATTCAAATCCAGGGTCCCTGCCAAAATATTTATTAAAAAGAAACTCATTGTTGTGTCATCATAATGTGAAAATAAAATAAATCGTTAATTTATTTTACTCTTGAAACATTCGAAAATGATCTTTCACACCCAACCTACGCTGACCGATGTTAGGACTTACCTAAGGTAAATTTGCTGCTCTGAAAACAACAGATCCCTCTTATTTATGATCCAGAAACCCATTTAGAAGATGTTTCACTATTTTATGAAAACGGCTCATGCACGCTATTAAACATATTTAATATATTTCAAACATTTATCCTGGTGACATTGATCCAAGAAATCAAATGTCGTCTCATCTTCTTGTATCAAATTAATTATATATAAAAGTTAAAAATAATACATTGAAAAATCTAGGACATTAAATTCTCCCCACATTAGGTCTTTACATCCCCAAAAATCTAAAAACAAGGGATATACAAAAAGATGTGGGTAATGTGGACAAGTTTGAGCCTCCCTGTCTCATGTGATCTCATAGTGATTCCTATGATTCCACCATAAACACACTAAAGGAATCAATCATGCATGAAAGATCCTCTCATACTGATCCTTGATCTCTACTGGGTACTCAGTAAAAGTCTCCCCATAATCAATGTGCAGATCTCCCCAGTTTATGACATGAAATTGGTCATGCACATACCTCCTCATCTACGAAACGTGGAAAACATCAGGTACCTAGTCCAACTGTGCAGGTTGAGCAAAGCGATATTCCATGTCACATAGTTAACAAAATATTTGAAAAAGGATAATAAAACTCCTAGATAACTTTCCACCCCATTTAAATCTTTGTAACCCTCATCAAGATGATACCCAAAGGAAGACATGGTATCCTCCCTCAAACTCCAAAGGTATCTGTCGCCTATCAACATTAAATTTCTGATGGCTCTGTGTAGCCTTCATCTACTCATGGATGATCTTCACCTTCTCAGTATTAACTAAGACCAATACTCGGCCCATGAGTGCTGACTCTCCTTTGTCAGTCCAGCAGAGTGGTCACCTATAGGGTCATTCATATAGAGCCTCGAACGACGTCATACCAATGGTCGAGTGGTAGATATTTTCTTATGAAGATTTCACCAGTGGTAGGTGGTCCTCCCAATTGTGACTGAATTCCAAGATGTAAGCCAACAACATGTCCTCTAGAAACTCAATGGTCTTCTCTATCTGGCCATCCATCTAGGGATGAAACGCTGTGATCAAGCATAACTAAGTCCCAAACGGATCCTGTAATCCCTTCCACAGCCGAGTTTTAAAACAATCATATTGATTAGAAACTATCATCAATAGGACTCCATGGAGTCAAAATATCTCCAAAATTTAGATGTGTCTCATGCTCTCTACTAAACTCTTCTCTCAGATAGGTATGAATCGGGTAGACATGGTGAGTCCATCAAATATCACCTAGATGGTATCATATCCCCTATATGTATGTGGTAGACCCATCATGATGTCCATCAATATCCAATCCCCCTTCCATTATGGTGCATAAAGGGGTTGAGTTAAACCCATTGATACATGGGGCTCATCCTTCACCTGTTATCACATAAGGCATTGATAATCAAACTCTTCCACCTACTTCTTTATCCCTGTCCACCAAAATGGATGTCAGAATTCTTGGTACATCTTTACCAGACTAGGGTATACCACTAAATGGGATGTTTAAAAATACCTCGAAAACTCCTCATAAAATTCCACTGGTACAAATGTGCATCCTCTAAAAAGGAAGATGTGATCCCCACCTTGTGAATATCCATTAGGTGCATTCCCTGTGGACATCTGAGCTTGTAGTGTCTCATAGTAGGTATCCCCAATCTATGCCTCCCCAAATCACTATAAGCGTGGAGGGGTGACAACCATTGAATGGTGGTGAGTTTCTCCATCTCCATACATGAAGGATAACTGTAATGAGTCCAGATTCTCTAATTCCACATTCAACAACTGCAATCTTGATCTCCTAATGAGATCATCTTCCACTACGTTACCCTTTCTAAGAGTATCAAAATTCCCAAATTCATAGTCCTGGTGGAACTCTAGCCATATCCTATTTCTCATGTTCAGATACTCTTAAAAGAAGATATAATATAGACTATTGTGATCAGAGTAGATGATAAACTGATCACCCATAAGTTAGTGTCGTCACATCTTCAATGAAAAAACTACCGCTTCTAACTCAAGATCATGGATCACATAGTTCTTCTCATATGTTCTCAATTGGAATAAACCATATGTAATCACCACTTTCTTCTACATCCGAACACAACCTAGTCTAGTTCTGGATGCATCGTAGAATACTACTTACTCAACACCCTCCTCTAATATACTCAAAATTGAAGTTCTCATCAAACTCTTCCTCAAATTCTAAAAATCAAACTAGTACATCTCTGTCCATATGAAAGGCTTCCCCTTTCAGGTCAAATATGTCATATGTTCTAATATTTTAGAGAAATAAGGTTTGAATATTTATTAACTACCTACCAATCCATGTAATCTCCATACTTCTATCAAACTCCTAGGTGACTCCCATGATAACTCTGCCTCCACCTTGGCCGAGTCCACTGCTACTCCACCCTCCGAGATAACATTTCCCAAAAAGTGGACTTCATAAATAAAAAACATGAACTTTGAGAGTTTCCCATAATTATGGTGCTCTCAGAGTATGTCCAGAACCATCAGTAGGTGTCTCATGTTATCCTCCTTAGATGCCAAGTACAAAAGGATATAATCGATGATGACTACCATGAAACAGTCCAAGTAAGGATGAATGATCTGGTTCATGAGTCTCATGAACATTGATGGGAAATTTTTTACCCCAAAGGGCACCAAAAATTACTCATATTGATTGTAGTGGTATTTGAAATCTGTCCTCGGTATATCCTCATCCCATACTGATATCTGATGATTGCCTGAATGGAGGTCATCCTCCAAGAACCATCGTGCCCCTCTCAACTAATCAAAGAGGTCATCAATCCTCAGTAGTGGATACTTATTATTCACAGTCACCTAGATCAAAAAAACTATAATACAAACAAAACCTCAAGATCCCATCTTCCTTCCTGAAAAAATATTTGGGTCCCAAGGTTAAACACCGGGCCTCATGAAGACGTACCTCAAAAAGTCTTCCAACTGTACACTTAGCTCACAAAGCTCTATGAGAGTCATCCGATATGCTGGTGAGGATATCAGTTCCATCCTAGGGTGTAATTCAATTCAAAATTTGATCTCTCGATGGGGAGTTAATCTTCTAACATCTTCTGGAAAGACGACCTCGTACTTTTCCACTACTACTGGGAACTAAAAGATCATAAACTCTAAAGTTCCAAGGGTAAATCTAGAGAACTCATGAGTGATTAGTTGCACCCTCCTATGCATGAGCCATTCATATTATACCTGGGTTTCCCTTTCACCATCATAGGAAAAAATCATCCCATTACTATTGACACACCACACCATTCACCTAAAATAGCCAATCTGGGCGTGGACCGAATATTGCCAATCCATACTGAGAATGATGTTGTAAGGCATTGATGATTCCACCAAGAGGTTCTAACCAAAACTCTCTTCTCTAAGGGTCAGATCACCCAATCATCAAAATTGTGTGATTATTGAGTCTCCTCCAATAGGTGTCTCCAAGCATAAGTGTCGAGTCAACGATTCTACCATAATCTCAAGGTCTCATACAAGGTAAGTTGTGAGAAAATAATGACTATAAATTGTGTCTAAAAGTATGGTATCTATGTTATAAAGGACACAAATTGTACCTAGTATCATCCCTGGAGTCCCTGGGTCTTACGTCTCGACCATATGTTGATTCCCTGACCTTATCCTCCAGCTCCATGAGCCTAGTGTGGACCTCATGGGGGTAGTGATAGTATGTCAAAACATCTTCCACATCATATGGCTCTCAAAGCTCATCTTCCACATCCTCAACTTAGAGGATCTACCTACACCACTGATTGCCTCTATCTCGGTGGTCTATCCATTATCCCCCTATCACCAGCTTGACATCTTGGGAAATCTCTAGCGAGATGTCCCCTATTGTTGCATGTGAAACATCACCTCTCCCTAGGCTATAAAAACCCATCCTAAGAGCCTTGATCTACATTTCCCCAAGCTTGGGACCTCTTATATTGTATCCCACTTACAGATCCCTATTTCTGACATTGGCTCCCTATGGTCGAGGTCTCTACACCTGTCTACCTACTGTCTCGGATGTCCCAATGGCAAACTCTCTCAAATGTTTAGTCCTTGAAGTACTAATCCCTCAACATATCAATTGTGTACCCATAGTGGTTAGTAGAGAACTCATCTTTAAAGAGTCACTCAAACTCTTCCCATTGAAGTGTTTCCTCCTTGTGAGTATATGTGTTCAAACTAAACTATCTCCCTATAAAACCCTGAAGAAGGCTTGCTGCCATGATCACCACTTTGTCCGCTGGTGTCCTTACTTGATGGAAAACTTTAGTCACCCCCTCAAGACAATACTTAAACACCTGAGAGTCTAGATTGCCTCGAAAACTAATGGAACTGTGTCTTTAAAACTCATGGAGTGTGCAAAAACAATTCTTTTAATCTAATGGTACTATAGGTACCACTTGATGCTCAACTGGTGGTGGTATAGTTGGTGCACCACTTGGAGAAAACATCTAGGAAATTAGTCCATGTATTGAAGCCTCATCACTGAGGGGTTCACCCTCGTGATCAAGCTGCTAAATCCTACCTGGTTTTCATCTTAGAGGCATCCTATAAGAAAATAATATATACCATAGTTAATGAGTATATCAAGAGAGAATACTCAATACGTACATGGAAACACAACCCATTCATATATGATTCATGTACCATTATATTCCCTTCAACCATTTCTCTTATGTAACGTGTTGAAAAGTAGTTTATCAGATTCATGGTGTATGGATATGTCAGTCGCACAAACCAACAATAGAGTCCCTAGATTTAAAGCTAAACTTAAAACACTTAACACTATTTCCTAAAACCAATCTCACAGACTCCTAGTCCTAAGGTAGATCTAACCACCTCTGATACCACTCTATCACGACCTTTCCTAGTGGGGCGCATTCTGTAACCCCCAAGCCTGCCTTCAATAGGCCTAGGGTTGGTGACTAGCTCCAAGTAGAAATATCACTAATATGAGAGGAATTGCCTAAGTACCTGTACACATGCACATGTCTCTAAGCCACAATTACTGAAAAGTAAAAACCACTAAGGAAAAAAATGAATGCATACCACTAAACCCAACCAATAGAGAAAAACAAGAAAGTAAAGTGTAATAAAGTAAACTGGTCCAGAATACATTCCAACCAAAAGAAAGTGTCTAAAAACTACAAATTCCATTATGTAAATAATAAGGTACTGGGACTGCTGCTCAAAGTTGTAGGAACAAATCAGCCATTCTAAACTCACAAAGATCTATCTGGTCCTGGTCCTCCCTAGACTCTGTGTAAAGGTCACTCGTTTCCATAAGACCTGACACATGCGTCCAAAGACCGTGTAGAGGTGAGTATAACAATACCTTGTTGGACACCCCAAAATAATAAAGAATGTAAATATATAGTTATCTCTATATATTATATTTATTCAATAAATATAATAAAAACATATCTAGATATACTCAAACCTTGACCCGTAATCTATAGGTAAGTCACATCTACCGCATTCCAACACTAGAGATTCAGTCTAAAGATACCTCATGGAACCTCATCTTGGAGCACCAACTCTGGAGTATGATAGTGTTGATAACATCCACCAAAGAAGTACTATTCATTTGGAACCATGATGAGAGAGATATACTGATCTATATAAAGAGTTATACGATACACTTTCTCTAGGAGTACACTCTCCGTGAGTGGGGAAGATCATAATACGTAGATGAGGATCACTACGAGGGACATGGGGTGATACCAAAACTCATTCAGATTCTCCTTCTAGGTAGAGGATTGATGTCTGATAGGATTGGTCAATCAGATACTAGGACTCTATTTAGGGTACATGAATGGATATAGGATTCCACTCCGAGCCCCTCAGATGGGATTACTTACTATTGTTGTAAAATCTTTCTAAAAGGACCGTACTTCTATGAATAAGAATTAATACCAACTAAACTTCATGAAAACAATAAAGAGAACCAAATATAATGAATCTTGTCCTAGATATGCTGGACTAGAGATTCAAGGCAGGTAGGTAGGTTTACACGGCCTGTAGTAGGGTTACAAGCCGCGCTCTTGTCCCTGTGTACTGGTCGTGTTTAACGGCCTATGTCATTAGAAAATGTCATGTAGAAGAGGTATACATGGAATATAGAATTTCTCACTGCCAATACTTACTATTCGAGGTCCTCCCATGTACTCTGGTCTAGTTCCATTACACAATGTCAACCCGTGTTCGCTTTCAAATGTACCAGTACATGGGGACACCTTTGTATCTGGTTTGGGTCTGGCCATGTGGTGGGGTACACACCGTGTAGGGGATCCGTGTACTCCAACCCATGCCGTCGTAACTTCTGAGTTACATTATGAGACTTGGATAATGGACCAAATGTAGTGTGATATGTGTCACACACCGTGGGACACTTATCTAGAACCTGAAACCCTAGATTCCACTGAATGGGTACCACACACTGTGTATTTTGAGATACACCGTGTTCATTGAGATTTTCTAGAATACATAGTTCAAATGCTAGTCATCTTCCTCATTGATTCAACCACTATTCTAGCCTCACCTCATCTGAAAACTCTTGATCTGTGGTTGTCTAGTCGCACCATCACCGAATCAGAAATATTCGGTCCATAAATCCGCCCGAGAATCACAATCATCTTCTTTCTTAATTTTCGACACAGAATGACAAATCTGAACCTAATTCCATTTTATCTATATCTATAACCACCGTATCACCTTCATCAAGTAATACCGATGTTAGATCTACAATTTTGGTTCATTGTGTCATGAATCGAATGTGTAACGAGCATCCGTTCATAACCCCATGAAGAATGAAGAACACATGGGGAATATAGTGGGATGTGGAATCACATTGAACAACCCAAGGAATGAACCTCAACCATTGATAATTGTGGCCATGATCTTTTCCCATTATAATTATCATTAAGATAAATTACAAGAATAATAATAATCATTCCTTAAATAAAAACCACAATAAGCCCATCTCACAATAATTATTGAACTGTGGGTCAACCAGTTCGGGGGTTGATTTACGTTTTTCATTGAATCTAAGAATGGGGAAATAGGAATTGAAATAACACACCCTACCTGGGGTTTAGAAAATTTTATGAAGATGGTTTATCACCGATTCATCATCATTTTCATGATTTGTTAGGAATAGTGCCTGTTGATCTTCAATCCAAGATCTGACAAGAATGATCCTGATATTCCATCTCGTTGTTGTCCATTGATAAAATTCTATAAGACATTTATCAAGAACTTCTAGGGATTTATCTTGGGTTATCATCATCGTCAATGTATATTTTTATTAAACAAGACCAAATAATCCCAAGAATCTAGAGTATCCAAATACAAGAAGGACCTAAGGAGGCCTAAAATAATGAAGACCAAGGGCTTACCGCCTAACCAGATTGACCCCCTCTAGTGTCAAGCTATGAAAATTGTGAAGGTAAGTAGGTTCAGGATCAGGAAAAATAATATATGCGAGGTGATAAGTGACTTGGTTACTCTAACTCAATGAATGAACTACTTTATTATTATTTCCAAGCATGACCTAGCACTTTCTAATGATGTAGTGAATCGACCAAGGAGCGGAACCAATGCTATATAGGGAATTGTGAAGAAGCATTGAATCAGTTTTAGCCTCTGATAGATCAATCATCTTTTGAATACATAACATAAGCCCAAGAAGCATTTCCTTTTCTAATTCCTAAAAGGAGTAACCAAGACCCAAGGGAGTAAAAAATGCCAACAAGATCGTTCCAGTAGAGTTTGGGATGATCCCACCTCTATGAAGTACCCCTATTTTGAAAGATATATATGTATTGATCTTAAGACCCATGTAATGGGGGGACCAGTAGACCCAATGGCCTCTTTTGTTGCTGCTACCAGAATGGGATTTGTGAAACATGGTTTGGATCTTTTGAAGGATGGATGCCTCCCACTAGTTGGAGTGAGGCTGAACATATCGAGGAGGATGTTATTTGATATGATTATGATTGACCTACTTGAGGCTTGGAATCCTTCATGCTTAAACCTATTTATCACATTCCAAATGCACCAACAACCAACATGAAGGAACAAAGTGTGATCCAACCTCTCCAGTCCCCAATCTCTTACACCATGGAACCACCTCTCTCTGAATAGCATATCAGGAATGTTCTGTTTACTAAGAGTAGTGATGTCACCAGAGTAATCCCAAACCACACTTTCCGAGTTTCCCTCATAGAAAATATGGTCCGAATTCTTCTCCCTGTGATTTCTAAAATAGGGAAATCTTGTGGTCAGATGGATTCCCCAGTGTTTGATATTGTCATATGTTGGGATAGCCTTATTTTTTATCACCCATGATAGGAAGTTATACTTCACAAGGATATGTCTATTCCATAGAACCTAATTCCAACAATCCTTCTACACATGCAAACATAAGGTGCCGAAGTAATATCTAGTGAAGAAGGCCCCCAAGGAAGATAGTGTGAAGACACTTCTATCAGGTGCCGAATTGAGTTCAATGAGGTTGAAGGTGTCATGTTGATCATCGTATAAAACAACCTTGATTAAGGGCATGAAAGAGTTGGTCTCCCTAAAAGAGATAGTCGTGGAAGGCCATCCTAGGAAGCCAAGGGTGTGCCCAACCCAGTTGTGATTCCAAAAGTAGATGTCACAATTTTTGATAATCCATTGTGTGTTGGATTGTAGATCCATTATCATGTGGGAGATCACTGACCATAGCAGAGAAGCTAAACCCTCAGTCGGGTGTGAGTACAAGGATCAGTAGAACACCACCAATGCATACCCAACCTGATTTTATCAAGTTTATAAGTGTATTACATAATAAAATAATGCATAAAAAATTAATACATAGTCCAAAACTGAGCAGTTATGTGCTAACCAAGCTGCCATGACCCTTGTCTATACCTTTTTCAGCTGTATTATAGATGGATAATGAAGGTTTGAGATGAATCAAGGATTTTCATTCAGGATAATGAATCATGCTAGTGAAAATAATGTGATCATGAAACTCGACATAAATGCTTGTCTAGAAGATTATGTTCTCTGTATATGAAAGGGAATAAGATATAATCAGCATCCCTTATTTATTGAGTGACATACTAAGGATTTAGTGCAAATAAGCATCCCTTAGTCATCAAATCATATACTAGGGACTGAGAGCTAGTCATCCACCTTTTTTTAGTAACATTCTAGGGATCAAGAGCTAATAAAAATACCTGCTTAATTGAATGAATACCAGGGATCAAGTGTTAGTTAGAATCTGTTAGTTATTAATTACATCACATGACATCCCCAAGGAATATTCATATGCCTACCTCATGAATTGGTCCCTCATCATCATTGTCACAAGTCATGCACACTCCCCCTCTAATAGATAACATGTCATGATGATCCGCCTATCTTGGGGTCCTAGAAAATTACCACATGGTATACCTAACATGATATAATACTTGAGAAAGTATAACACATCATTATAAATAAAGTAGAACACACAATAAATGTGATAAAACGTAAAACATGAATAACAAGCTACAAGTACTCATGGAATCCACTGTAACATAGGGGTTCTAGGGCCACACACCCACACCCACATGTGATCATAATCCACTATGGTCATCAAAACATGTATATGAATAATCATATTAATGGAAATCATGTGTAAACGGGCCCAAAAGTTAGGGAACATCCTACCTCAAATGTAATCATCATCAAGGGAGATGACAAACCACCCTGTGTGTCTCAATACACCTCCTCATGGCCTTATTAATGTAATCATTAACACATCAATTCTCTACATTTGTCAAGGGTTCCTAGATCAAATACTAGTTATTTTATATAAAAAATAAAAAAATATAACATGCAATGATACATTCTCTCTCTTAGATAATTTCCAAATTATCAAGTTATAATTATCTTTTGATAATTTTTCATAAATTATACTTTTATAATTATATTTTGATAATTTATCTTAAATTATCCTTATAGAATTATACTTTGATAATTTCTCATAAATTGTCATTTTATAATTATATTTTGGTAATTCCTTATAAATAATCAGTTTTATTATTATATTTTGATAATTTCCCATAAATTATCCTTTTATAATTATATTTTGATAATTTTTTTAAATTATCCTTTTATAATTATCTTTCAATAAGTTATTATAAATTATCCTTTATAATTAACTATTGATATTTTTTCACAAATTATACTTTTATAATTATATTTTGAAAAATTATCTTAAATTATTCATTTATAATTTTACTTTGACAATTTTTCATAAATTACCCTTTTATAATTATATTTTGATAGTATCTCATAAATTATATTTTTTATAAATATATTTTTACAATTTCACATAAATTATCTTTTAATAATTATATTTTAATAATTTTTCTTAAATTATTCTTTTATAATTATCCATTGATAATTTATTATAAATTATCCTTTATAATTATATTCGGATAATCTTACACAAATTATCCTTGATAATTATCTTTCAATAGTTTTTATGAATTATCCTTTATAATTATATTTTGATAATTTTTAGAAAATTATCTTTTTAAAATTATAGTTTCAAAATTTCCCACAAATAAACCTTTTGTTGTAATATTTTCAAATTTTATCATCAATTATCATTTTATAATTATCTTTAAATTATTTATTATTAATAATCTATTATAACAATATTTTGATAATTTTATTACACATTCTCTTTTATAATTATTTTTCATTAATTTTTATGAATTATCCTTTATGATTATATTTTGATAAATTTTTTTACAAATTTCCTGTTTATAATTATATTTGATAATTCATTACAAATTATCCTTTCATAATTATATTTGATAATTATCTCTAATATATAATTATACATTTATAATTATCTTGTAATAATCTCTTATTAATTATCATATGAAAATTTTAAATTATTAACTAATAATTAACATTTAATAATTTTTAAAAATTACCTTTGAAAATATAGAGTAATTATTCTCTGAAAAATCCAGGTAATTATTTTCTTCCAATTTCAATAATTTATCCCTCTAAAATTCATACAATTACACATTGTTTTTTTTTGAAATTATCCCGAATCATACAATGTAATTATCAATACATGCATACATACATACATATACATATAGACACACACACACACACACACACACACAGATATATATATATATACATATATATCTTTTTATAATTTATTTTAAAATTATCATTTGATAATCTAAATAATTCTATCGTTTGAAAAAGTTTTGGTTTACCAGTTTCCAATCAAGATCAAACTTCTTCCTTTTATTCCCGTTTCTTATTTAACTTATTTTTTTAAAAAAAATATGTATAAGGGAAAATAATAAACCAAATAGAAACACCTGCTTGTGGAACACAAAGGAATAAGAGAGGCCAAGACTACTTGAAAATGGATGAAAATCCCTAGTGGAAGGTCGGCTGGTCAATAATCCATGAAGAAGGTGTCTCAAACTCATTTTGGGAAAACCAAGGAAGATTACTTGGGTACTTATAATTACCAAAACTTGTTCAGGGATTTCAAAAATAAAAAATTTATTCTTCCATTTTAATCCTTGAAATAATGAACCAATCAATGCAAATTTGTTCAATTATCCTAATTAAGGCGTTTTTAGTTTTTAATTGGTCAAAAATGCCATATTTAAAATCTTTTAAAAGTCCTCTAGTCATTAATGGTGGGAAGAACATTTGGGAAGATTAATAGTGTTAATTTAATAAATTTAATTATTAATTTAATTATTTAATATAATTATCAAATAAATTTATTTAATTTGGTGATATGGTCAAATGCCCATTTTGTATAAAAGGTATAACCTTCACAGGAAAAAAATAAATTTGGGACACAATGGTGATTTTCATTATTCATACAATGCACCGTTTGAGAGATATTAATTATTTATTTTTATAAAATGGATTAAATAATTATCTAAATATAATTTTTTTTTTTGCAAGAGAGAAATCCAAATGTTCGATGATTGTAAATGTTATACCCCTCCAAGGGTAAAAACAACATCATAGACCTAATGGTTGTCTCAGATTTTTCATACAACACACTGTTTATGAGATTATAAATTATTTCAAAAAATAACATAATAAAAATTATTAGGATTTTTTTTTCATGAGCGATTCTTATAAAAGTCCTATGCTTACAAATTTTATAACCTACCTAGGGTAAAAACTATGTTTCAGACCTAAAATTGGTATCATATTTCTCATAAAATGAAACATTTTGGAGTTATTAATTTATTTTGAATAATTCTTATCCTAAATAATATAATATATTTAATATTTTTATTACATATTTGTTGACACATTAAGAGTCTCATGATCTCCCACTAACATTATGTCTAACCTTGAAAATATTAGATTTAATTTTCCAATGTGTTAACTAGGATTTAACTCTTATTCAAGGCCTTTAAAACATTTAATAAGTAATTTTCATTGATAAATCATTTTTTTACATAAACACTTAAAAAATATTAACCATAAGGTTTTATTATCCTTGTAAAATTAAGGGTATTTCAATTATCTCCCTCTATTTAATTTTCATCCTTGATAAGTTTCTCTTAAGATCTTTCTCAAACAACTCAAGCCACTAAGCTTGAACATCAGATTCAAATTCCTACAGTTCTTACTAGATCCATCAATATTGCCACTAATTATGGACTAGTGGTACCGTATTTCCTATCAAAACCTTCTAACTTCAATCTATGATTTACATCAGATGCTCCTTGTAAGATGTGTCTATCTTCAGATCAAAGTCTTGGAAATAAAAAACATGCACATGATTGGGTGTGTACCTCTAAAGTTGTGACACATGGAAGATGTCGTGCATACCATGATATTGATAAGGGAAGTCCAGGCCATACTCCACTTCCCCATATTCACTCAATGATCTCAAAGTGTCCAAAAAAAAGTGCTGCTAACTTTCCTTGCTTCCCTATAAGTTTGTTCCTTAATAGAGGAGTCACTCTTAGGAAAACACGATCTCTCATAGCATACTCCAAGGGTCTCCTTCTACGGTCGACATATGATCTCTGTCTACTCAGATCTATGATCAATCTATGTAGTCTCTCAGAGGTCTCCAGAACTATACTAGGGCCAACAACTACTGGCTCACCTACGTTATATGAATACAAAAGTGAGAGAAACACCCTGATAAATAGCATAATAAGGTGCTATCTAAAATGAATCCTAATAACTATTATTTCATGCAACTCAAAAAAGATATAGTTTATCATCCCTTGATATGCCAAGGTATATCACACAATATCAAATCATATCATCAAATATGAATAGAGTTCGGTCAGATTGTCCTTTGATATGAGGATGGTACGCCTTTCTCAACATCAGGTGAGGCTCTAGGGATTTTTAAAAGCCATGCCAAAAAATCAATTTAAAACTTGAATCTCAATATAGTTCATCTATCCCATGTTTAGGCTCCCTTGAGTGAAGATATAATAAAGGATCTTGTGGTTCGTAGAAGCAACAAATATCTCACCGAAGATATAGTGTCTCCAATATTTCAGAGCATGGACCACTATTGCGAGATTCATGTCATGTTTACAGTATTTTTTCTCATGTGGTCATATAAGTCAAGACTCATAGGCTACTATGTACTCTATTTTCTTCATCACCACTCCCAAACCAACACCTGATGCCCCACAATACAGTACATTAAAAATATGAAGCCTAGGGAGTGATGGTATTGTAGTTGTCATTAATCTTCTCTTTAGCTCAAGGAAAGACTCTTCACACTAGTCCAACATCTATAACTTCACTCCCGTCTTCATTAGCATAATCAAGGGTTCTGATAATCAGAATAAGTCTATGAAAAACTATCGGAAATATCCTGCTAAACCCTAAAAGATAACTGTCTAAAACACATGGGATCATGTCTAGGACATCACTGCCTCAACTTTCTCTGGGTCTACATATATACTAGTCTCAGACACCACATTTCATAGGTAATTATCCTCTTGAATCTAGAATTTATACTATAGTTAGTTGGTGTAAATCTTGTGTGCTCTAAGTGTACTCAAGACTATCTCTAGGTTCCTATTATGTTTCTCTAGTGTTAGTGAGTAGATGAGGATATCATCAATGAATACTAAAATGAAAGAGCTCAATTATGGATGAAATATATTTTTCCTAAGGCCCATGAACACCAGCCATGCGTTTATCAGCTCGAACAGTATCACCGAGTTCTTATATTGGTCACATCTTCTTTGAAACACCATCTTCTGAATGTCATGCTCCCTAACTAAAAAATGGTGGTATCCTGATCAAATATCAATCTTGGAGAAAAACCATGCCCCCTATAGCAAATCAAAGAGATCATCAATCCTAGGAAACCAAAATCCATTCTTCACTCTCACCTGGTTTAGCTCTGATAATCAACTCATATCCAATGACTATTGTCTACCTTCTTTTAAAACAACATAGTTTGACCCCTAGTGATGTACTTGGTATTTATGAATCCTTTTCTCTCCAAGTCATCAACAAGAACCTTGAAATCCTTCATATTAGTTGGAACCATATGATATATGTATTGAAAATTCTATTATCCTAACATGATCTCCTTTTATCTAAACCAACCAATCCTTCTATATTTCTACTTGGTTAAATATCCAAAAAAACTAAACCCATTACTCAACATCCTAAGGGACTCTTATTCCCTAGAAGGATGAGGAATACTGGAGTGGATGTAAGGGCATATTTGACTATAGTTATGAAATCTTATTCCTAAGACAGGTACAAAGTGGATGTCTTCTAGTTGAATCAACCCTGCTACCTATACTAAGAGAATGCATATGAGAAGGCTAAACTACATTATCTTACATATCTAGAAATAATGCAGAAACCTCTTCCTTTGCATAAGAATTTCATCTTCCATCTCTAGTAGTTCCACAAACAATTTCAAGGAGACATATTATGTAATGTGAACTATACAATTTAGAAAGAAACAAAGTCATTAGGATAAACCATAATCAGTTTATGGGATCAAATAATTTTTTCCTATGTGTCCACCATCAACCCAAATTATAACCCTCATAGCACTAACCCCTGTATCTGTTCCTACACATTATTCACAGGTTTAATACACACACACACACAAAAACATATATATAAACACAACAACATGATTTATTTCAACTAATTAATTCCAATAATGATATATCACACAACATAGAAACACGTATATATAATATAAAACAATCTATCCCGAAAAGATAGTGAAAAAGGATTTTAAATAAAGAAGTATTATTTAGAATAACAATAGTTCTATTTATGGAATGCAAACCTACAATCCTAGTTATGTTACATGAACACAACTAAAATCCCAAAAATCACATATCAACATCATTTCCATAACCAAATAGAATAATAGGAAATATCAAGGGAATACCAAAAGAATGGGTTAAACATTTTTCATTTACAACAAAAAACCAACATAACTAAAAAGGGAAGAGGTCCAACTAAAAAAACTAGTCTCCACCCAACATGTGGTTCAACGCCCTCTTTCCACCTACACTGAAACCTATCCACAAAGAAACTACTTGGACATATAACCTCCATCCACACCATAGGGAGCCTTGACTTTACCTAGGTCAAACATAATAAGGTATACATACACACGAAGGGGTATATACGTTTTTAACTTGAATTACCCAGTAGGATACAAAAAATAGATATTCCAAGAAATGAAAAATTAACAATATAGTTTTTACAAAAAATAATAATATAATTTAATTTAATACATGCTTTAATATAAAATAGGAAATGATTACGATACTAACAGAGACAATAGAACATGATGAGAATAATATAAAATCCCTAAGAAACATGGATTAACAGGGTCCTAGGATCATTATATTCTCAGGGATCAAAACCCAGACACCATGGTCTGTCTCTTTCATGATCCAATCAATACCCATCATCAATGTTTAGTTAGTGTGGTTACATAATTCAGTTAGGGAGACCAGGACTTGCCCCAACCAAATCACCTAATTTACTATACCTAGTATACCCACCTAGATACTCAGGGTTACTATGTTCTCTACTCTAATACCTTTAAAAATTAAGATCCCACTATATACAATCAAAAGTTCAACAACTAAATCAAATAGGAAAACAATAATTTACAAAAAATAAAGTCATCATCAATACTCTAACTCCCTTAAAAAATTATGGAAACACATTTTTTACCACCCATACTATTTATAAAACCCATTTGGAAACCAAATATAGAAAAATAAAAACATCTCATAATTTTAAGGCATAGAACCACTTACCACTTCTTTAGAATCATCATAAATCGAGGTGGAAACCACACGTACACCAAGAGGAGACCCTATAAAGGGAATAGAACATAGAAAAAAAGATTAAATATAAATAAATGAGATTAAACCCAACAATATTCAAGCTATCCACTAGAGAAATGGGAACACAAGGAAGACGGAAGAAGAAACCAAAAGAAGTAAAGTAAGAAAGAGAGGAAGAACTTACTTGAGGATTTCTTGAATATCCAACATAAATCCACCCATAATTGAAGTCCAAGGTAGTGGAGGAGTGGGGGGGGCTAGGGTAGAGGGGTTCTGTTTCTCCTGGAAATGGGAATGACCTTGTTTGTTTAAGGTTTAAACATTCAAATCGGTTTCTAACGAGTTTATTTGTAGAACTGAAAACATCCAATGATTCTATATCCATTTGGACCTACTTTCCAAAGGTATGTTCTCATTAGTTGTGGACTGATGAGGCTTAATAATTTTCATTGGTCGAGAGGATGGGAGGTCAAACTCATCACACCTTTTTCGGGGGAATTATTGTCTTCTCCGGGACTCTCTTACAGATTTAAGTTATGTTCACGAATCCTTATTAATTTACCAAGTATGAAAATGAGTTTTTCCTTTAGATTTAGCAATCAACTATTGATAGGTATGGGGTTTAGAGAATATTTTATATGTATTTGAGGTTCTTCATCGACCGAGAATCATCAATAGAGATTCCTAGTCAATGGTATCCTTCAATAAATTATATAGAAATCTCTTGGTCATTATGATAACCATACTGATTTTAAAGACACTCAGTGGGG
Source organism: Viscum album (assembly GCA_963277665.1). Taxonomy (NCBI): domain Eukaryota; kingdom Viridiplantae; phylum Streptophyta; class Magnoliopsida; order Santalales; family Viscaceae; genus Viscum; species Viscum album. The sequence goes on from OY728138.1 coordinate 903,160,994, forward strand.
CACTTGAAGTTTATTGTCATTCAGAAAGACATGGATTATTTCATAGTTGGTATTGTACCCGTAGATGGGCTACCTACGTATCATTATTAAAAATAAAGGAATCAGAACCCACATAGTTCGATAATAAGGATATAGTTTAACGTTATATGGGATGGAAAATAATTAATGAAAGATGGGCTTGAACCTTAGAAAGGCTTCCTACGTAATCTATTTTTAAGGCAGAGATCAAAGTCAACATAGTTCCGGTGAAGAAGTATGATGTTTATGCATGATTAATGTCCAAAAGAGAGATGTTGTAATTACTTTTACACTCTAAGCTCACGTGAGTCATGCTCGGTGTGGGAAATAAGAGGTATCCGTAAAACTGACGATTGTGCCATGAAAGATGCAATCATAAGAAATGATGTAGGGCTTACGTATGTTTGACTACCCAAGAGCAGGGTCTATAATGGTATTTTTACTTTATAGATATTTGGGATTTTAACCCGGGGATTATGCTTGAAAAGGAATCCCAAATTAAGAAGGAATTATGATTGGGTTTTACTCCTAAGAAGGATGCCCAAATCAAAAGAAATTGAAACTGGGACTTACTACTGGAAAAAAGGCCCAATTAAGGGAAATTATGATTGGGACTTACTCTTGAGAAGGAGGTCCATACTAAGAGGACTCAAAATTTTGGGGCTTACTCATGAGAAAGAGGCCCAATGAATTCCTCTTAGATAAGGAAACCAACAAAGGAACCATGCCACAAATGGAATTGAAGAGGGTTTTGAAGGCTATCTTTGAAGAGGATTGGTGGATTTGAGGAAAGGAGGTGACTAGGAAGGAGGCACGCAAGTATTGTTCGGGCACACAAGTCCTGGTCGTGCAACTATACTTGCGTGACATGAGTCACTTTGGGGAATGAAGAATACATAAGGTAATACTTGTTCGACTTTGAACTCAATCCCTTAGTATCATCCCTAGAGGCCTCCAGAAGGGTGGCACGCAAGTTCCCTAGAGAGGGAAAGGCGATGTGCAAGTGTCTTCACTTCCCTTAATGGCTGGACACTTAGGCGCACAAGTATTTATGATTTCTAATACTTAAGGTCTTATTCTTCCTCTTTAGAGCTTCCATTATAGGTAAATAATTACCTCAGAGGTGTTCGAAAGACGTTAGACAAAGACTTGGGAGACCAGAGCTTGAATCTGAGTTTTAGAAAATTCATCCCCAAAAATGGGGGTCCCACAGGGGCTATTTATAGCCCACTAAACACCTTGGGTGAAAAAAATAATAGGGAACGGAAGTGACTTGGACGACTAGAAGGAAACTTGAGTGAAATCTTCTTAAAGGGTTCCTTGTTCATGCCTTTGTCAATTTTTGGATGACTCTTCTTGTGCTTATGGTATTCCACTTTTCCATTCGTTAGACCCTGTGACGGAAAGGAGCATCAAAAAAATCCCCCCCTCAGAGTTGGATCTAAAAAAGGAAAGAGGATTTGACTTTGAGGAAAATGAGAAACAAGAGTTCAGCGGCACGTAGGTGGTAGGCATGTAGGTTCTGGCACATAGGTAACAACACATAGGGTTTCAGGATCGCCTATATATATGGGTGTTACTTTTAGCTTCTCATCCTGCCTTTCAAGTTTTTGATCTCTCATCGCGCAAGTGTATGCATCTCTTTCTAAATACTTTTATATATTTTACCAAAGCCAATGGACCTAGTAATCATAGTCTGATTTTTTCTAGGATTATACAAAAAACCCTAAAAACTTTGCATCTTTTATTTCTCAATATTGCCTAAATCATACAATATGTAGGTTTAGCGATCTAGGACTTGAATTTTGTTCAGAGTTCCTTTTATAGGTTCCCAATTTAATGAGTACCCTGTCTTTTTTTGGCAGTTTAAAGTCTTGCATGTCCGACATAAAAAGACCAATGTTTAAGGTCAAATAGCTTTGACCAAATTGATTAAAATTGACTCAATTACTTGATAATTTGTTTGAAAACATATTACCACATTCATGTATGGGGGAAAATAGGTAAATTATGACTTAAGAAATTTTTAATCAGAGGGATTATATGAAAAAAGGGCTAAAAGGCATTAGAGGAAGTATTTTTTAAGAGTGAAGTTACCACTATTTAACAAACCCATTAGGGGGATGAATTATGCAGGGCCACTTAAGGGCATTGGATGCATAGTCAAATAATAGAATATTTTGGCTAATAGGTCTATTATGTAGACTACTTATTCAAGGCCACCTAGGGGCACATGGTGCATATGCAGACAAAATAACTCTCAGAAATTTTACTTTTTTATTGCTAAAAGCCAGTGCAAGTTTATGGAGATTCAAATTTTCCAAAGCAAAGAGTCTGCTGTATAGAGAGAGGAACTTGAATATGGAGAGGATATTCCCAATCAATATTATCAAAGAATTGGATGAATGTCACTCCTGTGAAGGTGTAACCCAAATTTAGTGTAGGTAAATATAAACCATAGAATTGAATACTTTCAGATCATGAAAAAGAGTATGGGACAAATATGTTAAGGATGACTGTTTTTGCAGATCCCTACATATCGTCGTTAATACCAATAAAGAAAAAAGAGCTTTCCCCCCATGAATGAATTTACCACTATTTGACAAACCCGTTTTGGGGGTTGAATTATGCAGGCCCATTTAAGGGAATTGGCTGCATAGTCAAATAATAGCATCTTTTGGCTGACAGTTCCGTTATGTAGACTTATTATGCAAGTCCACCTAAGGGAACGTGCTACATGGTCAGGAAAAATAATTCCCAGGTATCAGAAATTTTGTGACCAGAAGTCATGAAAAGGGTTATGGAGATCTGGAAGTATTTACAGTTGGGAGTATGACACATGAAAATGGGTATTATCTAATGCATGAAGGAGATACATACACCAATGCTGACCATAATCATGTTGTGGCTGGTTCCTGGATTGAGATGTTGGACTTCACTACATTTTTCATTAGGATGAGAATCAATCCATACGTAGTTCTTGAAATACATTTTAACGCCTTGTGGGACAAGAGTGTAGGAGATCTTAGTTTAGGGTTGCAGAGTTCAGACCATAATGAGGGAGACACATTGTGTGTTTGTTATAAAACTGATGTGAATAAAGACCAAGGTTTTCATACCACATTCATGTGATCACATGGGGGTTTACAGCCAAGGGGCTGAAAGTGAAATTTGAGATTAGGCCCAAAGACTTGGGGCTGGGATCAAGGGATGATCTAACGTTCCTACGTGTACCATAAGGATGGGAATAAATCCATACATAGTTTTTAAAATACCCTTTGTATAGATTTGGTTTGTACATGTGAAGGGTGAAAGGTGACTTTAGTGCAATGATGGTTGGATCCAAGATTAAAGGTTTGGGCATTGCGATGTATGCATGTAGTCTATGGAATATAACATGATTGGAAATCAATTTCAATAATGATTGCCTCTCAGGTGAGGGTGTCAATGAATGTTGTAGTTTATTTTCATACAATACAAATGTGAGAATAGTTTAATGTCATATGCATGGATCTGTGCTGCACAATTTAGCATCCTGTAGCTAAGATGTATTGCTATGCAGTTTAATGTGTTGCAGTGAGTAAAATAGGGGAATGTATAGTTTAATGTCATACATCAAGGACGATGGTGAACCAATGTGAAGATATTGGTTTTGGGCTTGAACCTTTGGAGGTTACCTACGTACCCAGCCTAGAAGGCAAGGAACAAAGTCCACATAGTTCAATTGAAGTATGAATTAGTGATTGAGTTGTACTTGAGGAAAATGGACCAAAGATGGTGTTGGGACTTATGCTTGGTTAGTGGCCCAGAGAGGGTGTTATGGTTGTAGTTTACTCTAAGCTCACGTGAGTCATACTCAGTGTGAGAAAAAAGAGGTAGAAACAACCCCAACGATGCATAGTTTAATGTCATGTTGGACGTATAATGGACTGTTTCACAACTTAAATGACATGTGTCACAGACTTGGGGTGCTTGGAAGTTTAACCTCTTGCAGATTAGACGAATAGTTTAACGTCCTTTTGGACGACAAAGGGGACATAATTTAACATCATGTTGGAAGATAGAGGGGCTATGCATTTTGATGTCCTGTAGCAAGGACAAAAGGGACCATGCAGTTTAAAGTCCTACAGTAAGGACTAAAGGGACCATGCAGTTTAAAGTCTTGCAGTGAAGAATAAAGGGACCATGTAGTTTAAAGTCTTGTAGTGAGGACTAAAGGGACCATGCATTTTAAAGTCTTGTAGTGAGGACTAAAAGTACCATGCAGTTTAAAGTCTTCTAGTGAGGACTAAAGGGACCATGTAGTTTAAAGTCATTCAGTGAGGACTAAAGGGACCATGCAATTTAATGTCTTCCAGGGAGGTCTAAATGGACCATGCAGTTTAAAGTCTTGTAGTGAGGACTATGGGGTGTATTTTTGTTACCCAAAATACTTCTTCAAGAATATTGCATTGGTTGGAGTTGTAATGAGTTTTCCATCCATTGAGATTAAAGAATAAGCTCTATTGGAGTAGACCTTATGTATTGAATAAGTTCCTTCCTACTTTGGATCAAGCATTATAGGTTTCTTTCCTGGTATCATTAGAGTTATTAGGACCAATACCAATTCTCCTTGAATGAATGAACGAATACAAACTTTTATATTGAAATCTCACGCTATTCTATTCTGATAGACTTCCATGTGGTGCAGGTTGCACAACAGTTTTTCATCTAATCATTCCAATTCATTCAATCACTTTTGAGTTTGTTCATATGTAGATGAATGATCACAAATGGCTACTCTGATCGAAGGTAATTGAACCTCAATGGGCAAGACTGCTTCTGTTCCATATACCAATGAATATGGAGTTGACCGCGTAATAGTGTAGGTGGTGGACCGATAAGCCCATAAAGCATGAAAAAGTTTATCAGGACATGATTTCTTATATTTGTCCACCATATTTTGCAGTATGTTTGAAATATTCTTATTGAAGGCTTCTATTTGGCCATTGGTCGCTGCATAATACGAAGATGAATGGTCGGATTTGATGTTGTATTCTTGATACAACTTCCTTACCTCATATGAACAAAAGTTGGTTCCATTGTCCGTCAATATGGTATGAGGGAAACCAAATATGGTAATGAAGCTAGATTTGATGAAGCTAAATATTTTTTTATAACTAACTTCTTTGAGAGGTATTGCCTCTGCCCATTTGGAAAAGAAGTCAGTAGCAGTAAGAATATACTTAAACTGCTTGAATGTACCCGAAGGGTAAGGTCCTACTACATCCATTCCCCATGTGAAAAATGGACATGAGTATTTAGCTATATGGAGTAACTCTAGGGGTTGATGAATGAAATTAGCATATACCTGGCAAGAATGACACTTCATAGTGAAATCAACACAATCTTGTATCATTGAAGTCCAAAAGTATCAAAGCCTTTGAATTTGATTAGATAGTCTATGTACAGACTGGTGGGCACCAAAAACTCTTGCATGTACTTCATTCATGACAGCCATTGTCTCTTCACCATCAATAAATCTCAAGAGAATTAAATGAAAACCTCGCTTGTAGAGAATTGTTTTGGTGATCTGGGTTATCATAAAGAGTAAAATTGACCACCCATCGCCAGACTTGTTCTTTCCCAGCTCTATCAGGTGGGAGTGTTCCATTTTGAAGGTATTCCTTGATAGGTGTCATCCATCCAATAGTATGACCATTTAGTTTAGAAATGGGACTGATTTCATTGATTTCCTTAGTTCTGATTTGATCATAAGGTGAAACTACATCACGATGGGCAATACTGATGATTATTTTGTCCCGGTTTGGATCTTCCAGGGCTATGGCTCTATTTTCCAGTGCATCGGATTGTGAATTTTGTGATTGTGAGGCATAAGAAAATGTCGGTTCCTAATTAAATTCCACCATTAACTCTCTAACATAATCACATAAAGGGATTAACTCTTATTTTATGATGGCATACTCCCCGTTGAGTTTTTTATTACCAAATCTGAATCACCTTTTACCTTTAAGTTATTCACCTGTGCCTGAAGTGCCAATTCCAAGCCTGTGATGAGAGCTTGATATTTTGCTTCATTATTTGTACCTCCTACCAATAATAAGAAAAAATAGGGTAGCACTAAATTTTATGGGGAAATAAGCACAATTCCTAACTCAACTTTGTTGAATTTAGGATCTTCTATTTTCTTCCCTGTTGGACTTCTGGAAGCACCATCAAAGTACATTTCCCATGATTGAGGATTTCCTTGAATATAGAAGAATTCCTCATCAAGATGTTCAATATTTAAAGATGTATCTTCTACAGATGGGTGTTCAGGAAGAAAATAAGCCCCAGATTGGAACTTTATTTCCTTTTGCGGAACATACTAGATATCAAACTACTGTCAAATAGCTGCCCACCATGCCAGACGTCCTGTAAGTATTGGATGACTAAGGATAAATTTGAGTGGGTTATTGCGAGATATCAATTGAATCTCATGATGTTGCATGTAGTGTCTCAATTTCTGAACTGCAAAGATTAATACTAGGCAACACTTTCCAATAATTGAATATCAAGTGTCTGCCTCAAGAATAGTCCGACTAAGTTAGGAAAGGCTGTTTTTATTCCCAACATCATTCTTTTGGGTGAGGAAGGTACCCAATTATTGCTCTAAAGCTGTCGTATATAGAATAAATGGTCTTCCTAAAGTGGGTGGAATTAATACCGGTGGACTCAAGATATATCTATTGATAATATGAAATGCTTCTTAACATTCTTCAGTCCACTGGTAGGTGAATCCCTTCTTTATTAATTTTGTGAAGGGTAAACACTTTCCTACCAAATTGGCGATGAAACACCGAATATAGGCCAAGTGTCCTTAAAGTCCTCTAAGTTATTTTATATTTTTAAGAGGTGACATACCAAGGATGGATTTTGTCTTCTCAAGATCAACTTCGATACCACAATGGAGTACAAAAAAACTGAGAAAATTTCCCGAGGTTACCCCGAAAGCACATTTCAAGGGGTTCATCTTCAAATTGTGTTGTTGAAGTTTGTGGAATATGATTTCTAGATCAGCCAAGTGATCAGAATGTTGTATGGATTTAACCACCAAATCATCCACATAACATTCAACAAATTTCCCTAAAAAGGGTTTGAAGATAAGGTTCATGGAACATTGATACGTTGCACTTGCATTCTTCAGGGTAAAGGGCATTACCCGATAGCAAAACACACCTTAAGGGGCTCTAAAATCTATAAAATCCTCATCCTCTAGGGCCATTAGTATTTTATTGTACCCAAGATAACCATCCATGAAGGAAACATCTTCGTTACCAGCTTTTGCATCAATTAAGAGTTATGTGATCGGAGTTGGAAAATCATCCTTGGGACAATGCCGATTAAGATATCTAAAGTTAATGAAAAATCTAATTTTTCCATTCTTATTTTTCATAGGGAAAATATTATCCAACCATTTGGGATATTTAACTTCTCTAATGAAGTTATCCTTGATAAGATTATCCACTTCAACTTCAATTTTGGAGGTATAAGTTGGGTGTGTTCTTCTTGTGGTTTTCCTGAATCCCTGATGTTCTTCTGGAAAAACAAACTGTCGAGTAGAACCATCATGATCAAGACTTGGAATTTCTGTTTAATTCCAAGAAAATAAATCTTGATTTTTTTTTAAAAATGAAGTATACATTTCTTGCTCTTCAAGAGTCTTGGGCGCACTAATTAATGTGGGGTGTGGATCTTCTTTTGTACCCAGATTTATTTCTCTAAGTTCATCCATAGTAGTAGAGATACCCTCTTAAAATGCTGGAGAAGCATCCCTATGATCTTCCTATTCTTCTTCAATATGTGTTACTTCTTTTGTTTCTACTTTCACAGTAGATCAGGAAGCATAATTTTCATGATCAGGGGAGAAGTTAAAATTTGAACATATTAAAGAAGAGACTACCATTTCTGGCCCTATTGATGATGAAGGGTCATCATCATTCTCCTCTGAAATTGCTATAAATTCTTCTCACCTGGTTGATGGAGTACAGATTTACGGGATTTCAGCCATTGAAATGGAGACATTTCCATTTAATCTTTCATCATTGCTTGGCCAATCAACAATTTCTCCCATGTTGTCTGGCTCAATTATCGTAATTGACATTATGGAAGTTTCCATAAGAGTGTTTTCATTTGGGTCTATCCCATCAATTTTACTAATAGGAAACACATAATTTGTACTCACATGTTTGAATGGGTTTACTGGAATCTTTTCCAAACCATTTGGAGAATTAATTTTGGTAACCTCATTTGTTATGGATTTCTCCTTTCCCTCCATGTGATAGAGTTCTTCCTCAATGTATTGAGATTCACATGTTTTGAATGGGGATTTATCACCATACAATGCACCAATTTGACCATTGAAACAATATTTGAGACATTGATGGTTGATGAAGGTACGAACACATGTTGATATAGCCAAGGTCTTCTAATAAAAATGTTGAAGGTTGTGTCATGACGAACAACCATGAAATCTGAATTAGACACAAGGTCTCCAAATTGAGTTCTGAGTGTAATCTTGCCCAGAGGTTCTTGTTCATTTTTATCATATACTTGCAACATCAAAGTAGAAGGATATAAATTATCTTCAATAATTCCCAATCAAAAAAGTGTACGAATAGGGATGAGGTTGACTCCTGAACCATTATCAATGAAATCTAGTCGGATGTCTATATCATTGACCTTGCCAGATAAATACAAAGGTCTGATATTTCCATGTACAACATCATATTCATCTTCATCTGTAAAAGATATCACTGCATGGAATTATGTAGGATCATTATCTATATGGTAAACCTCATCCGCATCAATTTCAGTTTCGAATTCCTGAGGACTGGACAAAGCGTCAATAAGAGCTTCCCGAAGATCTTTTGATAGATTCAAGGCATCCAGAATTGACAACTTGGCCGGTACATGGGCCAAATGTCTCAAGACATCATACTTTTGGTCCAAAGGTCTGTGTTTACCAATAAGAAAATGTAGTTTCGCAGGTTCCTTAGAAGTTTATGCTTTGAAAGTAGATGCATCTTGTATCGGCGTAGAAGTTGGAAATACTCCGGGCTTCGGAAGATTAGACTGAATAGGTCTTTTTATTTTCTGAGAGGAAGAAGGTGTAACCTCTAACCAATCTTCCAAAAAAACTGTTCCAGGACTGAATCTACCATGTGTGGAAGAACATTCTTGTTCCTTTTGAGAATTTTTATGGGCTTTGAAATGAGTTTCTACTATATATACAGTTCTAGTAGAGGCAGGATTGAAATAGTGGCTTCTGGAATATCCACTTCTTCCCCTATATCCTAGACATCTATCTCTTCCTCTAATTACTCTATTTGATATAGGGAACTCATGCTCATCAAGATCAAAACTGTGGCTGGCATATGGATCTATTAAGTGAATCATGTTAACAGAACCAAAGATCAACTCTTCATCTAATGAAGATTTTTCCTGATTAGCCAGTTCTGGCTGTGCCGTTTGGTGGGGCGGTGCCCGTTCTTTTGAAGCAGATGGCATAAAATCTGCCAGAGGAAAAGGTAATTTTGGCTTTGACATGAACTCAACTGCTTCTGAATGCTTTTATTTCTTAGAATTATGCCGCCTATTTGAGGATTTTCCTTCAGATGAAGGGAATTTTTCAGTGGCATTCATAGTAGAAGACACAATTGGTTGGTTCAATTGTGTTCATAAAATGTCATGAGTTTGGTTGATCATTTTCTTGACCATCAAATCATCATATTTCTGCACATATTTACTTTTGACTTCATGCCACTTTTCTTCTTCCTCTGGATCATTAGTACTAACACATGCTACCTGGGATGAACAACCATTCAGTTTTACCTGTCCAGAGTCCACCGTCTTTTGCAGGAGGTCTTTGAAGATAAAACTTTATTGAATGGGATGCCCCAACATCTGATGAAATTGGAAATAGTTGGGGAGGTCTTCATCTCCTTCCTTGTTCGGCCTTTTGGGCCTTGGCAACTGAACCAGATTATTTTTCAGAGCCAAGATGAATTAGTCAGGAACTTATTCATTTCGGAAAGAATAAACTTTGTTCTTTAAATCCTCTAATTGTTTCCCTATTTGATCTCTTTGAGAATCTTGACGAGACGACCTCTTTTGATTACACTCAAGAGGTGGAGCCCTTCGATATGATGAATGTTATGAAGTGGAAGCAGGTGCAGGTGCCTGTTTAAGTGTAACTGTAGCAGTCTCTTATTTCCCTATTCTTCTTCCTAGAACTGATGGAGTTAAACGAGTTTTAGCCTTAGTCTTTGTAAGAGAATCTTCGATCTACTGAGAAATTGAAGTAAGGTCTTGAAACCCTCCTGTGTATTTCACAGGGATCAACGGTGTGCGAAATTAAACACACAAATTTTCCACACAGATAGTTAACTATTCTTATTGAGGGAGTGCTAAACTTAAAGAATATGTTAATCCCTTCATTCGAGGAATGAAATATAAAACTCTTTCATTTTACCTTTTCTTACAATTTGTAAGATAAAAAACTGTCATCTTTGGAACGTTGAGCTAAATAGAAGAAGAAATCTTGGACTGAGATCTTCCCACCCGGTAATTGACCAAGACTACAAACATATATACCAAACAAAAGCATGCCCTTGTAATGACTTCACAACACATCTGAGCTTAACTTATTCTTGTTATTGAGGAGTTCCCATAATTGGATCACAAAGTGAAACCTAATGTGTTAAGTGTTGTTTTGGATCTCCCGAACAATTAAAAATTGGGAATGTGGTATTCAAAAAATTTGATGGGGGAGGAATTGCATCAACCCATTCAGGGTAAGATTCTTTATCCAGTTGAACTTGTGCATGTTTTCCTTCCATAGCTTCCAACTGAGCTGTTAATGACTCAATGGGAGATATTAATTTTTGAGAAACATTTTGTTAATCTTGGACCTGAGCAGGTGCAATAACTAGAGTTTGGACGGGTGTAGTGACTGGTACTACAACTGATGGTAGTAATACCGGTTGTTGTCGCGCATGACCCATAGGATTGGACCTGTGAGGGTGTACTTGTAAAAGAGGATATTTTTAATCCATCCTAGTAGCTGCAACGAATTCCCTTAACTGAATAACTCCAACATGCTTAGGAGGAAGACTACCTTGAAGTTGTTCTAGATTTAATCTTTTTAACTCCTTTATTTATTCTTCCTACGGTGCAAACTTTTCCTCTAATGAGAGTGATTGGCCTTCTCCAGAGGTAGGGTGGGATGCAACCTAACTTTTACCCTTTTCCTTGGCATGTTCATTTTTGGATTATTGAAGGGAATTACCTGAAAGAATATCATGCCTTTGGGCGGCCCTCTGTCTTCTAGTACACACACATTCTTCATTTATTTCTGTGTGTACAGCCTCTTGAATAGTAAATTCTTCATCTAATTCCGTTGAGTGTACCACATGTTCAAGGGGATCAATGACAATAGCATTAATGACATTTATCGATGCATAACGCATTGGATCCCTTCTTTCGGCATTTCTGTGATACTGTCTTCTTCCATTTCCTTTATGAGACATTACATTTTGTTTGTTTGATCTCTCATGAATTTCTTGATGAACCTCAATTTGAAGGTAATATCCTAATAAATCGGTTCTGTGTTCCTCTTATGGCTTCTTCCCTAATTGAGAGAAGACAAAATTTTGCTGAGGAAGAGATTGAAAATTTGAAAAAGTTCCCAGTCTGGTGGACTGGGGCTATTCCTCGTCAATTCCTCGGATAATATCTATTGATACTGAGGGTTGGATTAAAATATTCCCCAGTCTGGCAAGCTGAGGTGGCTCTTGAGCTTCTACATCTGAAACTTTCTTAAAAGCTCTCCCGATTTTGCGAACTTTAGTCCGGAAATTAGCCGGGTGCATCATTCGACATCCACTCAAATCACCTGGCTCGGATGACCATTGGATTATTTCTGACACTTCTATCAACTGATGATGTGCATGCTCTAAATGAGTAGCCCGTTCGATATTCTCATTTTCTTGATACAAGAGTAATTAGGAAACTTGATCTTTGTATGCCTGAATTTGGGAAGAACTAGTTGAGGCCTGTTCTTGGGCAACCCATTGATTATGCACAAAACCAGCTAGATGTGGCCATCCATGAGAAATAACATTGAATTAGACCACCTTTTGTGGGCTTTGTTGACTGGAGAGTACGGTGAAATGCAGTGCTCCATGAACACCCCATCCCCTGATATGAATACCAGATGAGGCATTGGCAATTAACTGGCGTAACCTTTTTAATGCGCCAAGGCATGAATGCTTAAGGGATCTCTACTGATTTTAAACCTTTGGATGCCGGGAAACTGAGAGAGATGCCAAATCAATTTTGCGTTGTAATGCTTCTGTTATCCTGACGTGATTTTCATATTCATCATAACATAATATTTTCTATTTTAAGTGACAAAGAGTTTTCCACATGTTGAAACCAATATCATGAATACAATCTTCTTTCAAAATTTATAGAATATCATATTTAGAGTCAGACAAAGGCCAAAACATGAATGATAATTCACCTTTCAACAGTTGTATTATCATATTCAGCACTTCCTCCTTATCATTCGATGAAGATTCTTCTACTTGATTAGACCATTGCTGGTGCTTCTTTGTTGCTTCATCAGATTCAACAAGATTGGTAGAGAATTTATTTATAAAATTAAAAGATGAATGACCTAGGGGTGGTTCAGATAATGACCTACACCCTGGGATATCTTCTGATTGATAAAGTATTTCACCCACTAGTGGTAAGGCATCAAACATGACTTGCTTCACATTTGAAAGTGCCTCAAGATAAGAGGGCTTTCTCATTACTACATTGTCCATTGAAGAATTTTCCGGGCAATGTGAATTACTGCTGCAGAGAGGACTTTCGAAGCTAAATTCATCATCATGGGGAGGAACAACATAGTGGGTTACATCAAAAGATAAAACCTCTTGATCCTTGGTCTTCTGGCCACACATAGGGTTATTATGGCTCTCATCTGAAGATGATACTTTAAGATCGACCTATTTTTCATGAATCAAGCATTCGTGGGGAAATTTATGATGAGGAACTTCATAATTATTGTTGTTACTTAAAAAATTTGGAAATGAGAGAGTAAAATCTTGGGTTGCAACATACAATTTTCTGAGCGCATCAATAACTCCTACATCGAGCAAGGCCTTATTGCAGATTGGCTCTTGATTTCTCGACTGTGCTGGACGAGTCTTTTTCTTAGAAGCCTTCTTACTCACTTTGGAAACCACATGTTGATGAAAGTGGTTATTATGGGCAGGTGTATGTTCCTGCTTAGGAGAAATGGTCAGGTTAGGCTGATTATCTCTATTCAAATCGGGTGTATGTGCCCAACTTGATTGTCCGCATGACATGGGGGAGTATGCACCACAACCCTCTTGGACTGGGATAGAGGTGTGTATCTGTTCTAGAGTGATATGTTGATGAGTCACTCCACAAATATGGATAGATTTATGATTCTTTCCCTGTGGTGTTGTTAAAGTTGTTATAATATTCTGGCAGAAATTCAGAATATGGGCATGGATTTTCTTCTGCTCCTTCACCATTGTAAGAATTTTCTTGGTCACATCAGCTGCCGAAACGGGAATATACATCCATTCCGTGTCTAGAGTAGGTGTATGTTCCTACTCCTGTCCTCCTTTTCCTATCAATGAATTATGACAGTGCTCATATGTGGGGGGAAAAAATTGTGTCTGCCTCCAGCTTGTCATTAGAGCTTTCAAATTGACATCTTCGGGTGCTAACAAATGAGACTGTTTGTTATCCTGATGAATTTTAGTTGTAGGTGCCTGATGATTGTTATCCACCACATTTAATTGGTGATTTTCTTTGGTTACAGTCAGATGAGCCTGCTGACTAGTGGATGAATTTTAAACAATTGTATGTGCCTACTTATAATACTCCACCGGAATTGCCTGGAGAGATTAGTGTGTTACTTCCAGATGAGTCTGATGGGTAGAAAAAATCAGGACTTATGAATGTATATGCCCACTCATTTTTTTCCATCATGTTAGCTTGATGGACTTCTCCGAAGGGGGCAGAAGTAAGAACCTGCTCACTGTTGTCAGAATTTCGCCTCTAGTGGTTCGTCTTGCGTGCTCGGGTCTGAGGAACCTGAGCCGAGCCTCTAAAGGTGATACCCTCATCATGTTGAGGGTGCACTACTGTACAAGTATGGTGGAGATTGTTGATGGGAGCCCTCGAGAAGGACTCATATTGTAACACCCCGACCCCAGTTACCCAGAGTCGGTGCATTATTGCGTAACATTGGCATGATAAAAAAAGATCAAGTCTCGAAATAATGATTAGTTTAGTAGCCTTGGAAACACTAGATACATTCATAAATGTTACATTACATCATAAAGTGAAAAATCACAATAACATAGTCTCCATAGTCCACACTTCTATCCCCTTTAAACAATCCCTGTTGGTCAGTCATAAAATATTTCTTCACATCCTGGGAAAAAAAACATTGAAAGGGGTGAGCACAGATGCTCAGTAAGGATAACAATATAGCGGAAGCTTTCATAAATAAACATAAACATTTAAGGCAATGTATAAATAAAACATAAGCTTTTTAAACTTCAACTTCAACATAATATGGAAAAAGTAAAATGAGATAATTCCATTTACTTATTCACATGGATATTCTACTGGTCGAATAATCACATGAAATTTCAATAACCACTTTCATAATGATGGAATGCATAATACCAGACTATCATAACCACATAGCCAAGGACTCGTGCCAAGACTAAAAATAAGATTTTTTCAAGGCCTCGTGCCAAGTCACTAGTTTGTCTCATGTGACCTGCCGATGCATCGAGGAGCTATAGTGGGATCCACCCGTCACTTATTAAGTCCAATTCATTCCTCATATGAATAGGTTTAAACATATTATAAACCATAACATAATCATATCACATAAAACATGCATAAAAGAGACATAAAATTTCCACATTTCAATCACAAGATATCAATACAACACCTTGATATAATAAAAACATTATCAAAACCATTTTCAATACCAAAATAAAAGAAAATTAAAACTTGGTATTTTTTTTCATTTAAAAAAAGTTTATGTCTTGTAGAGGAAGCCGAAACTCAAATAATAGTCACAGCGGCAGAGAAGTCGTTTTCGCCGCATACGTAAGAAAAAACATTCCTTTTGTCATTTAGTAAAAACGCTTCATATAAAAAGATTCCTTTTGAATAAAAGTAAAATTCAAAGGGGTTTATACACCGTATAAAGGTAAGTTGTGTATAAAACCAAATATTCCTCAATTAAAGGAGATTGAGACAAAGTCCCTTACAAAGAAATTTTTATAAATAAAATAGATCTATTATGTGTATTCACTATAAGTACACATAAAGAATGTATAAATAAAATATAGGACATAATAATATCATGACATAATTTGAAAGTAGGAGATTAACCCAAAGAACAGAAATTGGGTTAAGAAGTTCCCTTACCTCGTGTCCGACTTGACTCGACTGTTCCTTAACCTCCTTAATAATAAACTAGAGTTAATTTATAATTTCTTAAGAACCTTTTTCAAGTTTATTATTCCTTTTATATCACTTATTACCAAGTTATGAACATTATGTAATTATTTATGTTAATAATGGTCGTTTTGTCGATCTTTGGTACTTGAGTCAAAAATAAACTTCTTATAATTACAAGTTGTTCATGTGGTAAAATATACATTATATCCAGAATTATATTCATGATTTATATATCATATATATCATATATATCCAGTATATACATTCATTTATAATATTACATAACATTTAGAGGTAAGAAATGAAATGCACCGTTCATGGAGATGGTAAGTCGTACGTACGCATGAACGCAACTTTCACTTCTATTTTGTATTTAATGGAATGGAATAACAATGATATAAATGTGAAATATAATTTCGGTATAATATAATGTATTATACCATTTACTTAATCCTGTATACATCCCACATATGGCATTAACGATTCAAATCACTTTGAGGGTGCGGTAGTCCGCACTTCCTAAAATGAAATTATCACGTTTACCCATAATGGAAATCATAAAGGTATTCCATAAATGAAAAATACATAATCATAATGAAAACAAAAACATAATATATATATCATATATAAAAATAGTTTCATCATAATGGCCACCATGAGATGTGTTAAAAGAAGATTGAACAATCATCATTTCGTGAGGCAGTAATTCACCACCCACAGAAACAGTATGTTCTTTAACCATTAGACGAAGGTGTGTGTAAGTGTAAATAAAATCCTTTTCATAACAACATCCAAGTATATTGAAGATACTGTTTTTGTTACCAAATAAAGGAATACAAAGAGTTTAAGGGGTTGGAGAATAAAAGTAAAACAAAATAACAGAAGAGAAGACATTACCTTAAAATCAGGTAACTCTTTTTTATTCGAGCCAAAGGATTCCTTGGGAAGACTTCTGCCCAAATTGAGGCTTCTATAAGTAAGAGAGGGAAGTTTATAGAGTATTTGGGAAGATTTGGCTGAGCCAAATGGCTTGGAAGGTGGGAATAAGTTGGTAGTGGTGGGGGCCTTTTATAAGAGGAGAGGAGGGTCACTCTTGGAAAGTCATGAAATGTTACTTTATTATATAATGAGTTTCGGATTTTAAAGGTCCCACACTTATATATTTCAAGGATAAGTTTATACGGGTTCTAAATATACTAATACAATAGGGTTTTGACATGTTTAAGTCTTAGAAGTTACATTATCGTTTCATTTTATTTAAATCGTTAATTAATGAGGTAATCGCTGCATCATCATGGTGTCATAAAAAATTTAATTTATTTAATGTATAAAAATTATTAAAAAACAATAATGATGTAGAAAATATTTTTATATTTCCAATGAATATTTATAGTCGAAAATGTAACTTACAAAACCCCATGTAATAATTGTTTTAGTAAAACAACACATGTTTGTGACAATTTTATTTTTACTTTAAATAAAAAGTTATTAATGTCATTTTCTCACCCAAGTGGCTCCATGGGGTCCCCAAGTTGACCCATGGATTTTCTAGTTCGGCCATGACTCATCAAATAAGTTTAGGACAAGTGTAAGGGTATTTTCATATTTTTATAATGTCATTTTTACATTAAATTTCACTAATTACCTTTAATCGTGATTAATTAAACTTAAAAGTTACTATTCACTAAAAATTTATTTTAATCCCATTGAACCAAATTTTACTTCTTAATTACAACCATGTATTTTGGATTTTTGAAAATCAAATCACAGAAGTGGTAATGTTTCATTTAAATGAAAAATCAGTTTTTTAACTACCACTTAGTGGTTTCACTATTCATCAAAAATTGAAGTTTTTCAGAACAATGCCAAAATTTCACCCTAAGCTATAATGGATATTCTGAATTCAAAAATGATGTCTATTTTAAAAAATTCCAAACATATAAGTTGCATTGATTAATTTTATAATTAATTCCCGCTGTCACAACAAATAGCGTGTTTTTAAGAAACAATATATATCAAAAGATTGACAATTGTTTATGTCCAATTTCAAAGTGAAATTAATTATAATGAACACCATTGGATGAAATGGTAAAAATATATTCTAATTATACTATAAAAACACTCAATAGAATAATTTATCACTATAATTTATTTTGATTAAAAAAGTTTTTTTATGTATTTTTCACTATTCATAAAAAATTAGAAGTTCTCAAAAAATTACAAAAAATTCAACATAGGTTAATTTTGATATTACGAATACAAAAATGAAGTCCATTTTTAAATATAAAATTTATTTAATTTCAAAATGTGGGTATTAATATTTATAACTGCTACTTTGATTGGTCGCGGTGTGTTAGAACTCGAGGTTGCGTACAACACACGCTGCTCTATTATTCAAAGAGAAGCGTACCATGGAAGCTTGGGGTGTTACATTCTCCCCAACTTCAATAAATTGCATCCTCGCAATTTGAAATTTTTCTTTTTGATATAATAGGTTGAAAATAGAAAATTCCTTTGTGGAAAACCCACATCGAAAATAAGGTTAATAAGAATGTAACTTTAAAAGAAAGAAACAGAAGTACAAAGGTCACTCGAGATAGCCCATACTAGGATTCTATGAAAATATGGATATAGAAGAAAAAAAACCATCAAGGTCTGATGGAGAGTTGTAGAAAACAGGATTAGGAGAAAGTTAACCACAAGAAAATCACAAACTTGTGATTGGTTAAACAATCATTGAATCCCCAGTTGGAAAAGTTAACCGACAACGTTTTTGTTTTAAGTTACCTTCTATAAAGTTGAGAAATTTATTTAGGAGATTTACTAAGAATTTAATGGAATATAAATACTTGTCATCTATACTTTCATTGTTTAATAAATTTTTATCCCAAACCCATCTTTCACTCAAAAAGATAAGAGAACTCAAAAATATTATATTTATCCTAATCGTACAAGGTTCTAAATATTAACACATACCATTTAAATTAGGAAAACTATTTTTTAATAACCAGGGACTTCCTATAGGCTAGTGGTAGGTAATAAAGGCCTGTCGCACTATGGTTGTGGGTTCAATTCCTACAGCTTTGTCCGACGCGGCAGGTTAACCCCCGACCTGCAGGTTGTCCTTTTTCTAAAACTATAGTATTATAATATTACATAAATAATCATAAGAAATGTTTTAACCTTAAGCCATACTCTCCAAAGATCAACTTAATCCATTCCAACCTTTATTGTTATCCAAAATACTTCTGTCCGAACTCACAGTCCAAATTTTATAAGGAAGGTAAACACAATGAAGATCTTTTTTTCCACGTAATATCATGTGAACACCTTTATCATGTATTATTTTAAACCACTACAACATCCTGAATTATGATAAATCCTTCATGATCCCATATTTCTTATAGAATACTAGATATACTTATTTTATCCAAAAATGTATACAAATCATTAATCTATTTCAAGAAAGTCAAGAATATCCAATATAATTTATCCAAATCAATCACTATCTCGGTATCAGAACCATATTTTGGTTTATCTTTATCTCAACCATATATTTTCCAAAAATTTAACCTTCTATTGAGTCACTTTTCTTGGTTCCACACAATCTCAAGTCCTTGATGAAATAGTACTGCAGTACAATCCTTATATATATTTCACATTAATCTTATAACCATAATACAGGTCTTGAGTCCAAAAACACAAATACAATAATTATTCAACTTCATCTGTAGTAACAGTGTAAACTTGTCCTTGCTCCCTTGGACTTTTCTGAGGTACGTTTCCTTGGCGCTTAGGGCATTAATTTTCATAATTCCCCATTTCTCTACAATTATAGAATTCAACATTGGCAGCGTCTTTCTTTCCCTTGCAATCACGAGCCTGGTGACCTTTTTCTCCACATTTATTACAAACTCCCATTCCTTTTAGGCAAGTACTGGGTTGATTCTTCCCACAATTATCGCATAATGGAAAATCCTTCTTTCCCTTTTTCCCTTTATCTGTATCTTGTTCCACCATTCTCTTCTTCTCTTGCTTTACTTTATTGTCATAATATTTAGAGAATTCCTTTTCTATCTTGATAGAACACACAACTATATCTTTGTACGTTGAGAAATATTGTGATACTAATGCTCGACGGAGAAATAGTTTTAACCCATCAAAGATACAATCGATCTTACTTCTTGGGTTACGTATATAATCTGCAGCATGCCTCGCTAATCGTGTAAATTTAGACTCATACTTTTCGACATTCTCATCCTTATTTTTCCTCAGACTCAAGAAACTGCCTTTCCATATCTACTCTATAGTCACGGGGGAAGTATTTTTCTAGGAAAATCTCTTTGAACTCCCTCCATTCCATATTCGATAGTTCATCATCTTCTTTTGTATTTTTAATCAACAACCACCATTGATCAGCATCTCCAGTGAGGCGGTAAACTGCCATGATAACCTTTTCCCTTTCACTACTCCCCAAGGCATGGAATATTTTCTCTAAAGAATTTATCCATTTCTTAGCTACTAAGGGATTATAACTCCCATTTAATGTTGGTGGTTGTTTCTTCATGAAGCGGTCTAACATTGATCCTCCATGTTTCGGATCAGGGTGCTCCATACGAGTAAGGTTATTATTCATAACCCAAGTGAGTTGTCCAAGTATGGTGATAAGTTCATCAGCACCAGTGGTATCTCCTGCTCCACAACAATTATCTTGAGTAGGAGGGAAATCCCTACATGGAGTGCGTGTATTGATACGGTTTCCATTCCTTCCACTAGGCGCCATTTCTAAACAATGGCATAAACTAGATCAATTTATGAATCAAAATACATAATTTCATACTTGTAAAACACTCAACATAAATTGAACGGTTTATGGATATAGTCCATAATCATAAAAATGTTTTCTTTGAGGAAGTATATACTCATAGATACTTCATAATGGTTTGTAAAGAAAATGAGAATTATCCTAAGCATATCCCCCGGGAGTGTCGTAACCAAGAGTGCAGCAAGGCCCGTTGACGTGAACCAGTTCCCATTCGGGTCTTTCTAAAAGAGGTGTTTTTGGGTTTTACCCCTAGGTACATATGTGCCAGAGCCTCTTCTACATGCTCATATCTAGACATGGATTTATTGCTCGGAAAACTCACAAAATCTCTACAACAACAAAATTCTAGGAAGTTCTTCTATACTAATCCTCAAATTCTATCTTATGGTTATGTGCTCTAATCAGAGTCTTTCTAAATCTAGCTTCCAAGGTTAGTCCTAAACTTCCTCTAATACCAACTGTAATGCCCCGACCCTATTTACCCAAAGTCGGTGCATTATTGTGTAACATTGGCATTATCACAAAAGATCAAGTCTTGAAAGACTGATTAGTTTAGTAGCCTTGGAAACACTAGATACATTCATAAATGTTACATTACATCATAAAGTGAAAAATCACAATAACATAGTCTCCATAGTCCACACTTCAATCCACTTCAAACTATCCCTGTAGGTCAGTCATAAAATATTTCTTCACATTCTGGGAAAAATAAAACATTGAAAGGGGTGAGATCAGATGCTCAGTAAGGATAAAAATATAGTGGAAGCTTTCATAAATAAACATAAACATTTAAGGCAATGTATAACTAAAACAAAAGTCTTTTAAACATGAATTTCAACATAATATGGAAAAAGTAAAATGAGATAATGCCATTTACTTATTCATATGGATATTCTACTGGTCGAATAATCACATGTAATATCAATAACCACTTTAATAATGATGGAATGCATAATTCCAGACTATCATAACCACGCAGCCAAGGCCTCGTGCCAAGACTACAAATAAGATTTTGTCAAGGCCTCGTGCTAAGACACTAGTTTGTCTCATGAGACCTGCTGATGCATCGAGGAGCTATAGTGGGCTCCACCCGTCACTTATTAAGTCTAATGCATTCCTCATGTGAATAGGTTTAAACATATCATAAACCATAACATAATCGTATCACATAAAATATGCATAAAAGAAACATAAAATTTACACATTTCAATCACAAGATATCAATAAAACACATTGATATAATAAAAACATTATCAAAAACATTTTCAATACCAAAATAAAATAAAATTAAAACATGGTATTTATTTTTCATTTAAAAAAAAGTTATGGCTTGTAGTGGAATCCGAAACTCAAATAATAGTCACGGTGGAGGAGAAGTCGTTGTCGCTGCATACTTAAGAAAAAACATTTCTTTTTTCGTTTTGTAAAAACGCTTCTTATAAAAAGATTCCTTTTGAATAAAAGTAAAAGTCAAAGGGGTTTATACACCGTATAAAGGAAAGTTGTGTCTAAAACCAAATATGCCTCTATGAAAGGAGATTGAGATGAAGTCCCTTACAAAGATAATTTTTTAAATAAAATAGATCTATTATCTGTATTCACTATAAGTACACATAAATAATGTATAAATACAAGATAGGTCATAATAATATCATGACATAATTTGAAAGTAGGAGATTAACCCAAAGAACGGAAATTCGGTTACGAAGTTCCCTTATCTCGTGTCTGACTTGAATCGACCGTTATTTAACCTCCTGAATAATAAACTAGAGTTAATTTATAATTGCTTAAAACCCTTTTTCAAGTTTATTATTCCTTTTATATCACTTATTAACAAGTTATGATCATTATGTAATTATTTATGTTAATAACGGTCGTTTTGTCGATCTTTGGTACTTGAGTCAAAAATAAACTTCGTATAATTACAAGTTGTTCATATGGTAAAATATCCATTATATCCAGAATTATATTCATTATTTAGATATCATATATATCATATATATCCATTATATACATTCATTTATAATATTACATAACATTTAGAGGTAAGAAATGAAATGCACCGTTCATGGAGACGGTAAGCCGTACGTACGCATGAAGGCTACTTTCACTTCTATTTCGTATTTAATGGAATGAAATCATAATTATATAAAGGTGAAATATAATTCCAATATAATATAATGTATAATACCATTTACTTAACCATTTATACATCCCACATATGGCATTAACGATTCAAATTACTTTGAGGGGGCGGTAGTCCGGACTTCCTAAAATGAAATTATCGCGTTTACCCATAATGGAAATCATAAAGGTATTCCATAAATTAAAAATACAGAATCATAAGAAAAAAAAAACATAATATATATCATATATAAAAATAGTTTCATCATAATTTCCACCATGAGAGGTGTTAAAAGAAGATTGAACAATCATCGTTTCGTGAGGTAGTAATTCACCACCCACAGAAATAATATGTTCTTTAACCATTAGACGAAGGTTTGTGTAACTGTAAAAAAAATCATTCTCATAACAACATACTAGTATATTTAAGATACTGGTTTTGTTACAAAATAAAGGAATAAAAAGAGTTTAAGGGGTTGGAGAATCAAAATAAAACAAAATAACATAATAGAAGAAATTACCTTAAAATTAGGTAACTCTTTTTGATTTGAGCCAAAGGCTTCATTGGGAATACATCTGCCCAAAGTGAGGCTTCTAGGAGTAATAGAGGGAAGTTTTGAGAGTATTTGGGCAGAGGTTGGCCGAGACAAATGGCTTGGACGGTGTGAATAAGGTGGTAGTGGTGGGGACCTTTTATAAGAGGAGAGGAGGGTCACTCTTGGGAAGTCATGAAATGTTACTTTAGTATACAATGAGTTTCGGATTTTAAAGGTCCCACACTTATATATTTCGAGGCTAAGGTGATAAGGGTTCGAAATCTACTCATCCAATAGGTTTTTGACATGTGTAAGTCTTAGATTTTACATTATATTTTCATTTTATTTAAATCGTTAATTAATGAGGTAATCGCTGCATCATCATGATGTCATAAAAAAATTAATTTATTTAATGTCTAAAAATTATAAAAAACTATAATGATGTAGGAAATATTTTTAGATTTCCAATTAATAATTATAGTCAAAACGGTAACTTATATAACCCCATGTAATAATTGTTTTAGTAAAACAACACATGTTTGTGACAATTTTATTTTTACTTTAAATAAAAAGTTATTAATGTCATTTTCTTACCCAAGTGGCTCTATGGGGTCCCCAAGTTGACCCATGGATTGTATTGTTTGGTCATGACTCATCCAATAAGGGTATAACAAGTGTAAGGGTATTTTCATATTTTTATAATGTCATTTTAACCTTAAATTTCACTAATTACCTTTAATCGCGATTAATTAAACTTAAAAGTTACTATTCACCAAAAAATTATTTTAATCCCATTGAACAAAATTTTACTTCCTAATGACAACCATGTATGTCAGATTTTTTAAAATCAAATCACAGAAGTGGTAATGTTTCATTTAAACGAAAAATCAGTTTTTTAACTACCACTTAGTGGTTTCACTATTCATAAAAAATTGATGTTTTTCAGAAAAATGCCAAAATATCACCCTAAGATTTAATTGATATTCTGAATTCAAAAATGATGTATATTTTAAAAAATTACAAACATATAAGTTTCATTAATTAATTTTATAATTAATTCCCACTGTCACAATAAATAGCGTGTTTTTAAGAAACAATATATATCAAAAGATTGACAATTGTTTATGTCCAATTTCAAAGTGAAATTAATTCTAATGAACACCATTAGATGAAATGGTAAAAATATATTCTAATTATACTCTAAAAACACTTAAAAGAATAATTTATCACTATAATTTATTGTGATTAAAAAAGTTGTTTTTAAGTATTTTTCACTATTCATAAAAAATTGGAAGTTCTCAGAAAATTACAAAAAATTCAACATAGTTTAATTTTGATATTCCGAATACAAAAATGAAGTCCATTTTGAAATATAAAATTTATTTAATTTCAAAAAGTGGGTATTACTATTCATAATCGCTCCTTTGATTGGTCGCGGTGTGTTAGAACTCGAGGTTGCGTACCACACACACTGATCTATTATTCAAAGAGAAGCGTACCATGGAAGATTGGGGTGTTACATATATCTTATTGAATTAAGGCCTTGAGTGACCTCTTTATTCACCTCCCTATAATATGGGAGGGACTGGTTATTGCGTTCTGGGGATAACGACCCGAAATAGTTGGAAATGATGGTTTGCACCACCTGCTTTTGACCACTGGTCGTCGCTGTCAAGACAACCAAGGTGAGTTGCTAAGTTGGAGGGCTTATTGAGCAACCTCTAGAGTCAAGATGGTACCATGGTGACTGTATTCCTTCACCAATGCATTTGAGACCCATCGTTTCAGACATAGAGTAGGTGATGTCGTCCTCAGAGAGGACGAGGATCCAACAGGTGTAGTAGCTGAGGAATTCACCGGTGTGAATTTTAAAGAATCCATTTTGTATTACAAAGAGATCTTGAAAAGGAGTTCCTGTTTTATATAGCAGACATAATCATGATAAAATTGGACAGACTACATCTTTTTCATGAACACATATGTGATTGATTTCTTTTTTGGCCCTCACATTGAGTTAAATAGGGGCCTAACAATTAAGAAAAACATCATTTAACATGGTTAAGGATTCACGTCCGGTTCACCTTTTTTTGGTTTCTACTTGAAATGGGAATGACCTTGTTTGTTTAAGGTTCAAACTTTACAATCGATTTATAACGTGTTTTTTTGTAGAACCAGAAACATCAAATGATTCTATATCCCTTTGGACCTACTTTCCAAAGGTAGGTGCTCATTAGTTATGGAATGACGAGGCTTAATAATTTTCATTGGTCAAGAGGATGGGAGGTCAGACTCATCTCACCTTTTTGGGGGGAATTATTGTCTACTCTGGGACTCTCTTATAGATTTAAGTTATGGTCACGAATCCTTATTAATTTACCAAGTATTAAAATGAGTTTTTCCTTTAGATTTAGCAATCAAGGATTTGTAGGTATGGGATTTAGATAATCTTTTATATGTATTTGAGGTTCTTCATTGATAGAGAATCATATGTAGAGATTCTTACTCAATGGTATCCTTCAACACATTATATAGAAATCTCTTGGTCATTATGATAACTGTACTGGTTTTAAAGCCACTCAGTGGGGCACTTGAAGTTTATTGTCATTCCGAAATACAAGGATTATTTCGTAGTCGGGATCGTACCAACAGATGAGCTACCTACATATCATTATTAAAAAGAAAGGAATCAGAACCCATGTAGTTTGATAAGAAGGATATAGTTTAACATCATATGGGACAGAAAAGAATTAATGAAAGATGGGCTTAAACCTTTGAAAGGCTTCCTACATACTCTAATTTTAAGGCAGAGATCAAAGTCCACATAGTTTAGGCAAAGAAATATGATGTTTATGCATTATTAATGGACCAAAGAGAGATGTCGTAATTACTTTTACACTCTAAGATCACGTGAGTCATGCTCGGTGTGATAAACAAGAGGTATCAGTAAAACTGACGATTGTGCCATGAAAGATGCAATCATAAGAAATTATGTGGGGCTTACGTATGTATGAATTCCCAATAAAAGGGTCCATAATGTTATTTGTACATTATAGAGATTTGGGATTTTAACCTGGGACATACTCCTGAAAAGGAATTCCAAATTATGAAGGACTTATGATTGAGTTTTACTCCTAATAAGGATGCCCAAATCAAAAGAAATTAGGACTGGGTCATACTCTTGAGAAGGAGGCCCAATTAAGGTAAATTATGATGGAGACTTACTCTTGAGAAGGAGGCCCAATGAATTCTTCTCAGATAAGTAAAACAACAAAGTAACCATGCAAAAAATGGATTTGAAGAGGGTTTTAAAGGCTATCTTTGAAGAAGAGAGGTGGATTTGGGGAAAGGAGGTGACTAGGAAGGAGGCACGCAAGTATTGTTCTGGCGCACAAGTCCTAGTCGCACAAGTATACTTGCACGACATGAGTCACCTTGGGTGATGAAAAATCCCTAAGGTAATACTTGGGCGACTTTGAACACAAGCCCTTAAAATCATCCCTAGAGGCTTCCAAAAGGGTGGCGCGCAAGTTCCCTTGAGAGGGAAAGGTGGCGCACAAGTGTCTTAACTTCCCTTAAAGGATGGAAACTTAAGTGCGCATGTATTGGCGAGTTCTAATAATTTGGACTTATTCTTCCTCTTTAGAGCTTCCATTTTAGGTAAATAACTACCTTAGAAGTGTTTGGAAGACGTCGGACAAAGACTTGGGCGACCAGAGCTTGAATTTGAGTTTTGGAAGATTCATCCCCTGAAATGGGGGGCCCATAGGGGATATTTATAGGCCACTGAACACCTTGGACACAAAAAAGAATAGGGCATGAAAGTGACTTGCGCGACCCATAGTGGCGCGCAAATGACTTTCGCGACCAGAAAGAAATTTGTACGAATTCTTCTTAAAGGGTTCCTTGTTCATGCCTTTGTCAATTTTTGATGTTCTTAAAAGGATAAATTTTCTTATGCTTAAGTTATTCCCTTTTTTCCTTTAGTTAGACTCTATGATGGAAATGAGCGTTAACTGGGTTGAGTGGGGGAAGAATGAGGGATTTGGGGGGTATTAAAATTAGGTAGGGGAAAAACAGGAATTTCAAAAAAATAAATATTTTAGGAGGCTGCATGGTTTGGATTCATGGTTTTACAAACCATGAAATGACCATATGGAACCTATATCTAAAAGGGAAAGAGGTTGTATAGTTTTCCAAGATGTGATGTACACCCATGAATCTATGAATAAATCCTAGATAGTGACACTATCTGGGTTGCATGGTTACCCCTAGAGGGCCGCACTCCTATTATCTTTGCTATGTGGCCAGGACATTGCAACTATCTAGGGTGAATGGTTTGCACTGGGATGGTGTGAGGTTTTCCCTAACTATGATCCTCCTTTTAACATACATGAAAACCACCATGTTAAGAAAAATTCACTGGAAAGACATGTAATAAGGATAATACCTACAATAAAGAAGAAAATATCTCAAAATAACACCAAAGATGTGATAGAGAGTAAAAAGTGTTAATTTATTAATATTATTTTAGGAATAGGTAGGGAGGGGTTGAAAGTGAATTTTAATTTTGGAAAATACATGAAGAGAAATGTAAAAGTTAAAAATGGTTTGGAATCAAAGTAAAATTAAGAAAAGGGGATGGATTTTTCTATCAATGAGCATTAATATTTTTCATGTTAAACCAAAATCTATTATACCCGGTGGGTATGTTTGAATTTCCACAATGATTCGACTATAAAACAAGACTGAATTAAGTTTCCAACTTATAAAATATATAGTAAAATAATAGTCCAATACCTAATGAACCATTATGAGTATAAGATTACCAATAATTGAGGGGTTTCCAAAATTCTACCTCATATGACAATAATCTATGACATACCCAACATATATTACATAATGAATATTAAAAAATCATAATGATCAGGAGATCTCCATAATTTCTTCTTCCCGAATCTCAACACTAGCTCATGAGATAAATTACTTGATCATCATTTTGAAAAAATTAAGTGATAAAATAAAAAATAAATGAAATGAAAAGAAATAAGGGATGAAGAAACACAAAATTGGAAATAAAAAGATGAAGGTCACATAAATGTCCTTTTTTAGGTATTATATCTTCTATTCATGGCCCACATTTTTTCCCAAGTCTCCCCCTTGAATACTGGAGAGAAATGAAAATATTCTGGTGGAGAAAACAGAGTGCATGATTAGGCAGCACAATTTACTAAACCATGAAGGAAAACCATGCACACTTTTCTTGTCATAAAAAAATTTTATTCCAATTTTTCGCATATGTAATTAAACTTAATGTGCTCCTTTCTTCCCCCATTTGACCAATTCTACCATAGAAGTCTTGCAAGCTCCCTCATGCTCTCTTAGAACCTATTTTTGAAATAGTTTTTTTGGGGAAACTAAATATTATTCAAGTATGTGAGTCTTTATTTTTTTCTTCCTTCTCTCTATGATTTATTCCCTCTTTATTGAGGATATAAAATTCTAATATCTAGGGTTGCATCCTTATGGTTAAATATTTAATTTCTTGGTTCAATATTCTTTGTTTGGGTTTTTTTTCCCTCGCTTGTGGTGTGGTTGTGGTGCTGGTGAAGTTTCACCCAATGTTTTGGGGTTTTTGACATTCAAGGTAGATGGTTTCATGTTTAAACGTTCATTGATGAATGTAACTATCTTTAATAACCAATTTAGCATGTTTATCATCTATTGTGTGTGGTGTGAAATGCATTTTTGGTATCTTTGATTATAATTTTAATTTTAATGTATTATTTTGACATGGAGTTGGTTGTCTTTCATGTGTATTCCATGTTGTATCATTTGGGGTTATTTTATGATTCTTGAAATTTATTTATTAAATAGTGTTAGGGATTTTAATCCTGGTTTTTATGGTATTGTTTGGACTTTGACATTAAAACATGGGTTTCAAATTACTCTTGTCTGCAAAGCCTTGTAACACCTCTTGAAGTTGTTTTATAAAATTTATATTGGGTTTAATGAACTACATTGAGGGTGAGGTACATGTTTGGGGTACATTTCGGTGTGTGTATGATTTAGAAATGGAGTTTTGATGTGAAAATGGTATTTTTTATCATGTGAAACTTGATTGAGTTCAAATAGGAAGCCCATGTATCTAGGTGGGTGGACTAGGACTAGTATACTATTGATTCAGATATGGCCTTGTCTGGATTTCACTGGGCAAGATCGATGATGAAAAGAGTAACTAAATAATGACGATTGATTGGAGACCACTAGCTTATGAGTGTGTTCCCTAATTGTAGTTAATGCACAATATCGCAGGTCATTATGGTTCCTATTACACATTTCATCGAGATACGATGTACCTAGTGTCCAATTTTTATCTAGTGCCTAGGGTGATTTTCTATGACTAGTTCTCATTTATTATATTGTACTTACTATCAGAATAAAATGTATTTGAATGGTAATTTTAGAAGAGTGTGTATTTTCTTTAATATTTTTCATTCTATAATGTTTCCCTTTGGAAAACTGGTTTCATTTAAAGTTGTATCCCTTAGAATTTGTTACTTGCATTTCTTGTTTATAAAAAATTGATAGATTTGTTTTATTAAAATGTTTATCAGATTGAATTTTTTTGGGGGAATCCTATTGGTATCAAGAGAACACCCTACTTACACCTTTGGGTGTAAGTATAATGGTAATGTTTTAAACAAGTAAGGGAAATGTCTTTAGATATAGTGGTTCAGGTTTCTACTTTCCTTCCTTGACAAGGTGTTGTGGGGATTTCTTGAGGGTGATTCTTCCTATTAATATGGTGGATCATGTGATATACCAGATAATCCTTTTTTTGTGGTCCCCTTTGGGTTTGGTTTTAAGCTATAGAATTCATTTATGATTTTTTGGTAAGACTTTCTTGGTGTAAATCTTTCCAATTCGGTTTATTGATTATTGTTGGTTGTTTAATGTTTCTAAAATTATGTAAATAGAACCAAAACCTATGTTTATGATACATAAGAACTTTTTCCAGCCTGTGGGGATAGGGAATGACCTTCGTGCCCTACCACAGACCAGGTCAGGCACTGGGTCAGATTGTGACCCAACTTCGTTCATGAAAAAATGGTATCAGATCATGGTTAATCACTTTGGGTCATATTATTTGGGATGAGTCTGGTTAGATATGAGATAGAGCTATTGGAGATCAGAGTTCTAGATGCGATTATGGTGCCTGGCCTTCACCTCTCATGACAGACCTCCAGTCTCCATGGTATTTTGAGATTTGTGTAGGACTTCTCTACCTGGTGGGACGTACGGGCTGCGGACCACATGTGAACATTAGGTGGGGGTGTATTAGTTTCTTATTTCATTATAGTGATTAGTTTTATTTATTTATATATAATGTTTTTGTGGAAAATTTTTAGAACTATTATACTAATGATTTCTTTTATGACTGTTTCTTTTTGTAGTAACATGTCTTTTTGGGAAAGCTCCCATACACCCATGGGAGGAAGGCGAAGAGAGTTCTACCTCACCACTTGATCAGATTTGGTATAATATGTATTCTGTGATGACTAGGATTTAGGGAAAGGGGTGGGTCTTTATCCTACTCTAGATAGAAAATATGAGTATGGTCCTAGGAAGGACAAATCTCAAATGTTTCTCAAGAACAAGCCTCCTACTTTTTGGTTCAATGCTAAGATGTATGAATTAGAGGACTATATCAAGAATATTGAGAGGCTATTTGAGATTCTTAACACACATGAGGTGGTCAGGGTGAAATTTTTCTCATTTCTGCTAGAGGTTCCTAGTCGCATGTGGTGGGAATTAGTGCTTTAAGTTGGGAGGCATGAGCAGATGAGCTGGAAGGATTTCAAGACCATCTTCAAATATCAACATTCTCCATGAGGTCATGAACTATGCCAGATCCCAAGAGTTTGTGGATCCTTCCCAAGGATATTGGTTTGTGAGGGAATATTCTAATCATTTTTATGTGCTAGTATGGTATATTCCCAATATTTTTTCTAATGAATCTATGAAAGCATAGAAGTTTGAGAAGGGGTTGTGACTAGAAATTTACTCGCATGTCTTCTTGTTCAAGATGGGAACCTATGATGAGGTGGTTGATCATGATTTAATGGTTGAGATTGATTTTAAAGGAATGTATGGTTTTTTTTTGGAGTGGTGTTTGCTATGGGAAGTAGAAACTCCTCAGAGAAGAAGGGGAAGTAGGATGAGTAGGGGAACAAAGGAGTTGGTAGTTTAGGACATCCTTCTAGGAAGTCTTCATCTGTATCTTCTAACACATGGTGTGTGGTGTCTCATCAATACTCGAATGTAGGGACCATCCTTCATGCATGTACCTCCCCCCTCATAGGCCTTGTTATTTTTGTGGAGTTATGTGTCACGTGAAAGGGTTTTGCAGAGTGACACACCCATACTAGAGTGGGGAAGGATCAGTGGATTCCATGAGAGTTTCAGTTCAGTTTGACCTGACTAGGATAGTGGGATCTGATTTTGGTGGTCACAGGGGCTAGAACATATCATCTTCAGGGTTCATCTAGTTCAGGTCTGAGCCACGGGAAACCAGTCATTAACATGAAGAGACCATAAATGTTCATGATGTCGACCAGAAACTAGTGGGATCAGATGCAGGGCCTTCAATAGTTCAAGGTACCATTTTAATTTCAACTTCTATTGTAGCCATTCTCTTTGATATTGGGGCTTCGGTTTTGTTTATCTCTTCCCTTCTTGTAAATATTATGAATTTTCCAACCGATTTGTAGTCTTTTGAGATATATTTGGTGAAAAAAATGGGTAAGAAGAAGGAGAAAGGTCTTTGGTGCCTATTATGTGCACTTTCGATGTCAAGAGTTAGAATGGAATGGGATCTCATAGTCTTGGATATAGACCCTTTCTATGTAATCATCAACATGAATTATATGGTTCACTTTAAAGTGCATATCTATTGCTATAGGCGTTAGCTAAATTTCATGGCACCTGATAGGAGTCCTTAGGGTTTTTTGGGGGGAATGGGATCCTCAGTCGGTTCGTAGAGGACCTCCACTCTCAAAGATGGTAAATTTCATCCTTTATTTATCACCTCCCATTCGAGAGGACAATGGTAGTTCTCCTAAGGGTGGATTAACTCATATTTTGGATGAGTAGCCAGAGGTATTTCCAGAACATTTTTTAGGCTTTCCCTAGAGCCAGACGTGGAGTTATCGATTGATTTAGCACTAGGAACACAACCAATATCGTTTCCCTTATATCATATGTCCCCTATAGAGTTGAGGGAATTAAATATACAGTTGGACGATTTAGAATCCAATGGATTCATTCACCCATGCATTTCTCCTTTGGTTGGTCCAATCCTTTTTTGTAAATAAGGCCAATGGATCCCTCTTATTGTTCATTAATTACCAAAAAATTAATAATGTAACCATAAATAACACGCATCCTTTGGAAAAAATTGATGACTTATTTGATCATCTGAAGGAGTAAAAGTGGTTTTCCAAAATAGATTTTCTTTTAGGTTACCACCAAGTCTGGGTGAGAGAGGTGGATATTCCAAAGATAGCTTTCTAAAGTAGGTAAAACCAATTTGATTATTTTTTCATGCCTATTTGGTAGAAAAATTCTTCATTAGTTTTTATAGTTATCATGATTAGGGTGTTCCACTAGTATCTTGACTCTTTCATCATGGTATTCATAGATGACATACTGGCCCACACTAGATCTGAAGAAGAGCATGACCATTATTTGAGAATCATATTGGGAACTCTGTAGAACCATTGGCATTATAAAAATTTGTCCAACTGCACTTTCTAGATCAGGGAAGTGACGTTGTTGGGTCATGACATATCATAAAAAGGGGTTTCGTTGGACCCCCAAAAGATCAATACTGTTATGTCCTGGGAGTAGATTAAGAATGTGTTTGAGATCAAAGTTTCCTCAGACATGTAGGTTTCTATATAAGTTTTGTTTAGGATTTATCTTTCCTTGCTTCTCCCAGGACCTCTATCACTAATAAAGGGGTGAAATTTTAATGGGGCCCATAATGAAAAGAACAATTCACGAAGTTGAAGCAATGGTTTACTACCATTCCCATAATGATCGTTTGGGAATATGAAAAGGGTTATGTGGTTTTTTGTGATTCTTCAGGTATGAGTCTCGAGTGTGTGCTTATGTAGGGTGATCATGTGGTGGTGTATGACTCTCTCCAACTCCGGCCAAATGAAAATAATTACCCAACCCATGACTTAGAGTTAACAACAGTGATGCATGCTTTGAAGACATAGTGTCACTACAACTTTGGTAAGAAGTTAGTGGTTTACTCTGATCATAAGAGTGTAACCTATATCTTCCCCTAAAAAGATCTTAATCAAATGGAGTGCCTTTGGATCAAGTATTTTTAGGGGTTTGACTTTGATATCATCTGTATTCCAGGAAAGGGTAATGTGGTTTCTAATGCCTTGAGTAGAAAAGTACCAGGGCAATATTTGAGGAAGTCTAGTGGTGAGTGGACTCTAATGGGGATCTCGGCTCAGATGCATGTGATGATAAATGAGCACAACAGTGATTTTTTCTTAGTGAGCATTCAGTTGACTCCCTCTCTTTTAAAGTTTATTCCGTGGGATAATCCTAGTGACGAACTTTTTCAATGGTCTATACAATTTCTTCATGTTGGGGAGATGTCTTTTGATTGGTCCTTATCTCTCGAGGGAATCTTGGGCTTCAAGGGCCATTCGGTGGTGCTGTTGTCTTTGAGGAAGGTGGTTCTGCAGGATATCCACCAATATCGGTGGTTTTTTCATCATAGAGATACTAAAATTTATTATTATGTATGTATTGTGTTTTCGTTTCCATGTATGAGATGATAAATAGCTGATTTTGTGTCGAGATTCTATACATGTCAGTAGGTAAAAGTAGAGTATCAAAGGTCCTCTGGGTCGTTTCATCCATTACCCATTTTTACCTTGAAGTGGAATGAGGTTTCCATGGATTTTATTTTGGGATTACCTTCTATAAATCAGGAAAAGAACACTATTTGGGTAGTGATTAACCATCAAACGAAATAAACACCCTTCATTATCATCCGAGATAAATCTACAGTGGATGAGCTGGGATGACTGTATATTTAGGAGGTGGCAAGGCTTCATGGTGTGCCGTTATTAGTTGTCTTATATAGAGACCCCCCATTTTACCTCTTGGTTTTGGGAAGGACTTCATAAGGCCTTGAGGTCATGGTTTAAGATGAGCACAAAATACCATCCTCAAACAAATGGTCAGACAGAGTGGGAAATGCAGATTCTGGAGGACATGCTTCAAGCATTTGTTTTGGATTTTGGATGATCTAGGGATAGAAATTTGTGATTGTTAAAATTTTCTTATAATAAAATTTATAAATCCTATATTCAAATGGATCATTTTGAGCTGATTTATGGTTGTCGATCCCCACTATGTTGGGTTGAGGTAGGTGAGACCTCACTATTGGGGTCGAGCCTTGTGCAAGAGACATCTAAAAAGGTCAATTTGATCTGAAAATGGTTACTAATATCTCATAGTCACCAAAAAATATTATAATGATAAGAGGTGTTGAGATATTTAGTTCTTGGTGGGTGATCAGGTGTTGTTGAAGGTGGCCCCTTTTTTGGGCCATAGTCGTTTGGGAATGCAGGGAAAGTTAACACCGAGGTATGTCAAACCTTTTGAGATTATTGAGATAAATGGAAATGTGGAATACATGTTAGATTTTACTCCTTATTCGACATATATTCATAAATTATTCCACATCTACCAATTGAATAAGTACAACATAGATTCATCCCACGTGGTGAATTGGGAAGAGTTAAAATTGGAGCCTTATTTATCAGTGTTTGAATGGTTAGTGTGAATAGTGGATTCCCAAGAGAAGGTTACTAGGGGAAATTCCATTACACTATTCCAAGTACTTTAGTAGCATGAGAATGAGGTGCATTAGACTTGGGATTGGAGGTAACAAGTTGAGAAAGAGTACCCATTCTTGTTTTTCGATAAAGCTTCAGGTTGACTTTCTGGGGCGAAATGTTTTCATGGTGGAGAGAATTATAACATACATGAATTAAGTTTTAGGTATTTTATCCTATATTCTTGGTCAATATTTTCCCCCTAGGCTACCTCTTGAATATTTTGTGCGGAATGTAAATTTTTTGTTGATAGAACAAGGTGAATGGTTTGGTCGTACAGTTTACTAAATAGTGCGGACAAACCGTGCACAGTGTCCATGCCATAAAAAAAATTTATTCTCATTTCCCATTATATAATTAAATATAAGGAACTCCTTCCTTCCCACATTCAACAATTTAATCCATATAAGGATTCCATACTTCCTCAATCTCTCTTGGAAACCATTTTTTGAAGGGGATTTTTTTGCGTAAACATCAATATTCTTCATGTAAGTGAGTCATTCTTTGTTTTGTTCCTTCCCTCAGGGCTTTTTCCCTTATTTCCTATGGTTCTAAGATTATAACAGTATGGTTTTCATCCCTAGGGTTTAATATTGAGCATATATTTTCAATATTATTTATTATTGTTCAATTTTTACTTGCTTGTGGTTCGAGTGTGGTGTGGGTGAAGTTTCACACAAATTTTGGGGTTTTTGACATTCAAGCTAAGTGGTTAAATGTGTAAACATTAATTGATGCATTTATATTTCTTTATTAACCTATTTTTCTTGTTTATCATATATTGTGTTTGGCTTGAAAACCATTTTTGGTAGCATTGATTAAGTGTTTAATTTTAAAGTTTCATTTCGACATGGAATTGTGTGTTTTTTATGTGTATTCCATGTTGTATCATTTGGGGTTATTTTATGATTCCTGAAATTGACTTATTAAATGTTTTTAGTTCTTCCAATTATGGTTTGGTATGGTATTATGGGGTGTTTTTCCTTAAAATAGTGTTTTTATTAAATTTTGTGTGAAAATCCTTGAAACCCCTCTTGAAGTTGTTTTATAAAATTTTTATTGGGTTTAATGAACTACATTGATGGTGTGGAACAAGTTTGGGGTAAAATTTTGTATATTTATGATTTTTGAATGGATTTTTATGTGAAAATGGTAATTTATAATAGTTGGAACTTGATTTAGCACAAATGGGAAGCCCGTGTATCTAAGTAGGAGGGTTAGGACCAGTATGCTAGTGATTCTGAAGTGGTATGGTCACGATTTCACTTAACAAGATCAATGAAGAAAACACTAACTAAATAATGATGATTGACTAGAGACAAAAAGGTTTTGGGTGTGTTACCTACTCATGTCTCGTGCATGAGAACATAGTTTGTTAAGGTTCCTATGCCACATTCCATCGAGATACGGTATACCTAGCATCCCATTATTAGATAGTGCCTAGGGGTATTTACCGTGATTATTTATCATTGATTATATTATACTAATGATTTGAATACAATGTGTATGGATGGTAATTTCCAAAACATGTGTTTTTTCCTTATGATTGTCCATTCTTTAATATTTACCTCTTTAAAACTGTTTTCATTTAAAGTTTCATCTATTAGAAATTGTTACAAGCATTTATTTTTTATGAAAACTTGCAAGATTTTTGTCTTGAAATGTTTATCACATGGAATTTTTTGGGTCTAATTATATTGGTCTTAGGATCACACCCTACAAACACGTTTGGGTGTAAATAAACTTGGTAATGTTTGACATGGGTAAGGGTAAGGTCTTTGGAGATGGTGGATCGGGTTGATAGCTTCCTTGGTTCAGTGTTATGGAGATGGATTGAGGGAGATTATACGTTTCTATGTGGTGGTTCTTGGGATATACTTTCTTCTTGTTTTTATTGTGGTCTCCTTAAGGCTTGGTTTTAAACTATGTAATTTAATTCTGAATTTTTCGTAAGACTAGTTTGGTATGAGATTTTCATATTTTGTTTGTTTATTATTTTTGGTTGTTTAATGTTTCTAATCTTGGGTCAATCATTCCCAAACGTCAGTTTTTGATACCCAATCACCTGTTCCAGCCTTTAGGGATAGGGAACAACCTTTAGGCCCTACCATATAATGCTTTGGGTGTTCGTTTGGATGGTGACCCGACTTGGTTTGTGACATTTAATGTAGAATGAAAATGAGATTACAAAACTAATCATTAATTGGAATAATGAATAATTAAAAAGTAAAATATATTACAATTGAATATAATGATGAAAAGGTAAGAAGAGAAGAAATTGAGCTTGGTATATGGGAAATGGGTAGCAATTTACCCCTAGTTTGAACATGTGACACCTATAGACAGAGAAACGTCTAATATATTATGGAAAAAACACAGCATGTATGATCATACATAGAATGTAGTCACTTTTTCAATGTTATCCACATGATATTTCTTGGAATTAATTTGTAACCTCCACCCATCTAATTAAAACTAGTAAACTATCGATAGAGGGAAGTTCACAACATGTTACTTTACCATGCATGGGAATATAGCGTCAAATTCAACCACCAAGTAAATTTGGGCATGCACTCTCAGTGTTTTCTCCATGTATTGAGTATATTTTATGTAATTTAGAATTATATGATGTGTAGTTTTACTTATTGTATCTAAAAATTTCTAAATGTGGGAATTTATCTAAAAATAATTTTTTCCCAAAAATAATGAAATGATATATTCAACCTTAAAGAGAAAAATAGATGACATTAACTTAAATTTTACTTAATGAATCAAAAATATCATGAAAAAATAGGTATGTTAACAGAGTCTTGTATATGATATAAATTAGAATCGTGAAATAACAATCCATGACTTGTTATGTACACTCACTCATAATATAACAACACGTGGAATTTCATATGATTTCATAATTGAAATTAATAGGGGTGTATTCCTATATTATTCTCCATTACATGAGTTTATTAACTAATTAGGGGTTGGTTGGTTAGGTTTTTGATCAATGGTAGATATTTTTTAATCACAATTTTTTTTATCTTTATAGAAAGAATTAAATTTGTGCCCTCAATTAAAGTATACATATGTGATTTATAGAAATTTTTAGTTGGGTGTCAGGGTATGTTCTTATTTAGTATGATGAATAACATATGATAAATTTATTTAATTAAATTAGTATATTTTATAGAATCAACCATTTATAAAGTTTCCTATATAGGTTTCATTTTGTTCATGTCTAGTGGTTCACTTTCTATCTTGGAATGAGGTATTATATGAGAATAAATATGATACATAAAGATATATATTGTTTTTGACATATTCATATGAATATATGAGTGTTATTGATTTATTTTGTATCAGAACTATTTATTGATTTGATAGAAATGATTCCTTAGTTGAAGTTTATCTTTTACATAGTTTTGTATACTCTTTTTAGTACACCAAATTCTAGAACC
The DNA here is from genome assembly GCA_963277665.1 of Viscum album. Lineage (NCBI taxonomy): Eukaryota > Viridiplantae > Streptophyta > Magnoliopsida > Santalales > Viscaceae > Viscum > Viscum album. Next base: position 903,199,452 of record OY728138.1, read on the forward strand.
ATGAAAGCCCTAGAATAATCAATAACTATATTAAAAAGTTTTTATCTTAAATTTAAGAGTGTTTCTATGGTAATAATATCCAAATTAGTTTTTATGTATTCACAATGAGTTGTAATGTTTTTTCTAAAATTCTATAGGATTTTTTGCTTGTGATATATTATTAGATTAATTAATTAAATATTAAATCATAATTTAGTTAAATTCACCATGTTATAGTTTGTGTTATGACCATGTTTTTTATTACAAGTCATGGTGTTAGTGAATAATGATATAAAGTTTTCATTTAGATTACATAAACAAGTTAATTGAATACCGTTGGAGTATATATCATCCTATGATTTCATGTTTATTTTTATGTAAATTTTAAGGGAGTTTACAAGTCACTTAATAAATAAGGAGTTCATCATAAATGTTATAATATTTGAATTTATGATTTCATAGTTTTATAATGTATGAAACTTATAAAATTCATTTGGAACCTTTTTCAATGAAGGTGTTACATTTCATGGAGTTTATGGATATCATTTCAGATGTAGGAGTTCCTTATCCTACACTTATGAGACTCCATCTTGTCTTATTCTCTTTATTTTCATTATAGGTATGTATTAGAATACCATTTAAAGGATAATATTTCAAAATAAATATTTAGTTATTCTATTTTGGATAGTAGATACATTTTGAGGTATACGTCATCTAATTTTGGAAAAGATATCTCCATCAAGATCATTTTTCTAGAATATATAGCATGGAAATTGGATTATTGTTTAATTTATGTATTTTATTATATTTTATTACTTCCCATTGTAATTAATATTTTAGATTGGTATCAGATTATCTTTCACCTTATTTGGGCATCGATATGTCCTATGAAACAATTTAGTTATATCTAAACTCTTTTTACATCATGTCCATAAATATTAATGAGAATTTATATTTTCAAACAACCTAACTATGAGTTCAGAGTGTTTATATATGATTTCAAATGAAATATTTTAAATATATTCTCTTTTCACCTCTAAGACTCAATATATTGGACACATATACATTTTTGAGAAGTATTTGGATATACATGGTTGACAAAATAAGTCTTAAATTCTAGATAAAGGAAACTTTATCATTATCATGGTTATTCTAAATAAACATCTATCTTATAAGACACCTTCATATTAATAAATAGTAATAGATCTCCAATTGTAGTGCACTATATTTTATATTCTGATTTTCCAATTTATATAGAATTTTCACACTTAATTTTTGTAGTTCTATTAGGTCCATTTTATATGCTCTCTCAGGTTTTGTATTTTCACCAAGTATATTTTCTTTAAACTTATTTACCATACTATCAATGTCAATAATAGTTAACTCATCTATGAATAAATTAGATTATTTAATTAAAATAATGGTGTCTTATAAGATAGATGTTTATTTAGAATTAACTATTTATGTCAAATATGCTTAATTATTTTATAAAATGTCCCATATATAATAATTAGTATCCAAATAATGTTAATAATTCTATTTACATTTAAATAAAATTATGGTACAGTTTATGATTTAGAATAATATTTATTTTCCCTATAGTTGTTGTAGGTTATATATTAAAATGATTAATTTTAATCCCAATATTATATTAAATTATATCAAGGGAAAAATTTCTTTATTTTCTATAAACATATTTACAAAATGTTAATTAGGGAAGGTTTTTTTAGTCTTGTTGTTGTAATTTTATCAATAGGGGTTTACATATATTTCTCAGCTCTAATGTATTAAAGTAGTGATTCAATTCCATTAAAATATTTCATGTTATCAAAGAGTGAATTAAAATAGAATTAAATGAGATAATTCTCATTATTGAGTGAATAATATGTGTAAAAAACTACATCAATTTGATGATATGTAATTAGAGTGGCGATAGACTAAGATCATATTTACTTACTTGTATTGGGATGAATGTGTTGTTTAATTTCATCAAGGACTCTTGGTTTGGTGGATTATCTCTCGTAATTTAAATATTCCTTGAAATTAAAGAATTAGACCCTTCATAGTGCATTAATTTTATCATGTAGTTCTTTTATATATTTTAAAATTATAATCATATCCTATTGATAGTATTGTGATTTATTTATTCCTTTACGAAACATAAAATAATTTCTTAGTTCCTTATGAGTGTTTCTTAAGACAGTTCTCTTGGTGTTTTCTGATACATTTGATATAGTGGTTATTGATTCTTCTTCCCTCCATATCATTTTCCATTTGAAACACTTGTGTGAAATTTAATTATTATTTTCTTGTATCTAGGTTGATTAGATCATTGTAACACTCCAAAATTTATCTCCATTTTAAGTTCACATCAAACCACTTCTTAATACCTAGAGTGTCTTATATAAGTAGATATTTAGAGTTATATGGGTTTAAACCAATAAAACATTTCTCTGTTTTTTATTTCATGAATGATAAGAAAACAGTTGGAGTACATTGTATTCTTGTTAAAACATTCCTTAAACATATAAACTGATTAAATATTAATTTCCATAATCTCTAGGAATTTTCTATCCATTTTAATATTTTGAGTGTCAAAAAAATATTTATTAGTAAATATTTTGTTAAATTAGGTCCACTTCATTGAATCCATATAATCCCTTGGGTTGGTATTAATGACCAATGTCCTGCATTTTTCTGATTTTCCTTAGAAATGGTTGACAACTGTAACAAAATTATCCTTATAAGAATGATGAAACATAAAAAGTATATTATATATTATTCTTATCCATTTATTAATAATTATTGATTATTTTCATATGAATAAAATAAAAACCAATTTCTTTTTCTTTAGAAATACAAAATGATCCATGTGGTATAGATTATTATCCATAACTTGGGATAGTGGGTTAATAACCCCCTAGTATTTTAAACACCAATTCTTATTAAACTGGGGAAATCATAAGGAAAATATGATATATTTATGAAACAATGGTTTTTATCTACATTCCTCATAATTCCAAAAATTTAGTAAAATATAAATGGATCATTAAACAATAAAATTTAATAAATTTTAGATTAATAACAAATCAATTTAAATGAATTAAATTTAGGTTTTATGTACCCTAATACATGAAAATTTGTTTGAACCAGGATTTTTTTCAATGTACTTCCACTTAAAAATTATTCAATAATTCAAAACGTAAAAAATCAATTCTTTGATACCAACTACAATGTCGCATAGCTCATATACATTACCATTATTTATAAATTAATAATATGATAATTCAAATTTTATTTCATATATTTGGTTCAGTAAGGTGGAGTTTCTCAAATTATTAAGTCTATATTAATTAACAAACTTTTGTAAACCCATAAAATATATTAATACCACTATCAAATATCTCATATAACCTAATTATATTATTTTTAATGCATTTTATTTCTAAAGACACACATCAAATTGAAAGGATGGTAGAAAATACAAGTGGATAATCATATGAAAACTTGGGAATCTGAGTAAATAAGAGGTAATGTAGTCCATGTCATATATCATAGAAATATAAAAAAATATAAAATTATAATGAATGGAATAAGAATGTGGTACCAAAATAATAAGAAGTCATTATAGTCATAAATCAAGGTTCATTTCTATTTCATCATATCGTCGTTGTACTAGGCTCTTTATCCATCCTCCACACTTATCATCTCATGAGATATAAAATTCACCCAATTCATTGGATGTTTGTATAATGTTAATACCACCAACCACATTATAATATATAAAAAAATAACTTGTTCCATATATATAGAAATGGTTTAAATGAATCATATATAAAATGAGGAAGCATAACTTTTTTAACCCATTGTGAATGATAAACATGTTATATAATAATCTCATACAATATTACATAATAATAATTAAGTAAAAATAGGAAAAAATAGAGGTAAATTTACAATAATATAAAGGCCATAGGCTTAATATTCATTAAATGACCCAATAAAATAAATAATATGAATACTATAGTAAAATATATAACTCATAAATCCATATAAACATATTATTCTAATTAGTTAAATCATAACATATGATATTTTTATATCTTAAATCATGATTTTAGTAAAATCATAAAAATTTGTTAAAAAATAATAATATATGACTGGACTATATCATATAGTAGTATTATGAGTATAATCATATGGTTTTATTCACAATAACACTCTATGATAGATTATAAGTTTAATGAAAAGAATTACCCCTCAGGATCTTCCCATGTTGGCTATAATAATTTTGAATGTTTCATATGATGAAACAAATGGGATGACTAATGGTTCTTTCATAAAATGAATGCATGAAGAAATGAAGAATTAAAACATATGTTATGTAATATATGAGTTAATTAATGAACACTTAGTATTATCCAAAGATCTATATAAGGTGCCACATCCTTTGAGATGTCATGTTTGAGTGTTCCCATGATCTTAATAATTCTCTTATACCTAAAGCTTCACTTATTCTTCCTCGTTTACTATGAGAGAAACTAGTATATAATGGAGTGAATAAAGATCATTCCTTATCATTGGGTGGTTCATATCAACTTGTTGATACACTATGGTGGTGGGAGTCCTCTGATTTCCACTGAGGGATCTTCATAAAATATTTTATTGAAGAAGGAAGATTGACCACTCATTGGTGAATGGAAGAGTACTGTTCATTTTCAATTTCTTGGTTATTTTTTCAAACATGTTAAATAATGGGGTTTGCGGTTTCTAATTTCTTCCATAGCCTCGATTAAGTGTTAATCCATCTATAAAAATAAATTAGTGGAATCCGAACTCCACCAAGCTATATGATTCCTAAAATCATGCTAGAAATGAATAAATTAGGCGTGTTATGTTGGATAACATACCCTATGATATTGATTTTCAAGTGAAAATTGATATTGTAATCTATATTGATAAATATGATATACCTATTTTTACTATGGATAGTTTTATTACATAAGATTCCTTTATATATGACTGAACAACTTCATACCATATAATATATCATATGATACAACATGTTTGAGATCCTTCAGGTTTAACATAACATAGAATATGGTATAATGGAATTCATAATGTATGATATTGCTGCTCTACATATAAAAAAAGAGCATTGATTCATATATATGACATATTAGATATCATAATAGATCATATCATAGGTACCAAAGGTTTAATATTATGCATTCCATATTTCACAAGACATGGTTTCTGAAAACCATGAGTTAATCCTAAGTAAATCATTGTGTTATATGTTAATATTATATGCAATAAATTTTAATCCATGATAACCTGCACACCCAGTTATTATTTTTATGGTACCCCAACTTATTTCAATTCATGATTATCAATCAAGAAACATGATTGGTAGTCCCAATAGTGTTTCATGCACTATGTCTTAGCAGTCATAACTTAAAATGTATGTGATTTTGTTGAATAAAATGTTTAAGATTATTTTTCATACTCTCAATTGAGATTTGATTTATATAATTTAAAAATTATTTTAAAAGGTATTTTCATATATTTATTTAATTTATAACTTGTTTATGATTTAATAAATTATAAAGCATTTATAATTAATTAATTAAATGTTTTTGAAACATTAATTAAATAAAAAAGAAAAGATTAATTATGATTATTAAATATTTTCTGAAATACATCTAAATTGGATTATAATTTCCATATAAAATGTTTATATAAAAATGATAAGTGAAATTTATAAAGTTTTTTTTTAAATTTTAAAAGGATAAATATATAAAAGTTTTAATATTTAATATTATGAATTTTTTATAATATTTAGTTTGAATTATTGAAATTTAATACCTTATTTGATAAACTAGATATACCATATCAAAAGAATATTTGATTCTTGATATTATCAAGGTTTAAATAGCAGTAAATATTTTTTATTTAGAATATGTAAACTTTTTACCTAACAGAAATGGAAATTAAAATGTCTATATTTATTTTAATATAAAATATATTTATGTAATTTTCATATAAAAGGAATATATGAAGGATTTTATATTTGAAATAAATATAAATTATTTATATTTATTTAATTATGGAAAGCAAATAATGAATGAGTAAATTATAGTGTTTATAATTTATTTATTTATAAATTGTTCATGAATAATTATCCCAAGCTTAAATATATGAAAACATTCATTTATTCAGTTTAATTCATAATTTATTCATGAATATAATATTAATATTTAGGATGAATGTATTGATTAGTTTTAGGTGTTAAATTGATTCTATAAATTATGATACACATATATATGGAGTTACATGCTATGCAAGATAATTGATCTATATTTCGTCTTCTTTACCAGTGTATTTTATTTCATCCTGGTATTTAATTAAGAAGTTAATTATGATTTATGTATATTAGGTGTAAGAATTATGAAATAATTGATTTCTTTAGTGAGTAAATTATCTTTGGATAAAAGAACATTGGGTTATAATTTTCACTGTCCTAGAGGTTTTTGAATTGTTTATAGATGTAGGCTTTGACTATTTATCTCTTTGGTCATACTATTGTGGGTTTTTTTAATCAAATTTGATTATTGGTCATTGTATTAAAGGGTTTTATGTTACTTATTCATATTATTCAATTGGATATGTATGAATATGGTGGAATTTTATTTTGAGTTCGTATCATAGGTTATGAGTTGTGTAAAGAGTTACACTAAAATATAGTTTGAAAATATTAATTTAGAGGACAGAATATTATTTTAAATTAAATCCATAGAAGCATGTATAATTTTAAAGATAATTTCATGAGATAATTTGGAGATATTAAATTAACTTCAAAACACTAAGTGTTTGATTCCCTTGAAAGAAGACACTCATCTGTACCTCGATCATCCAACCAGATTTGTTGTGCTAAAGATGGGTTTCCATGGATTATCTTGTGTATAAAAAGAAAGTAATAGGATACCATAAGTGTATTAATATCTATTTATTAAAATTTAATTTGGGTTTCAAATTAATGTGATACCATAATAGGATTGGGTTACTAGATGAATATAGTTCATTTTATAAATATGATGGGCTGAGAAAAGAGTTTTCTACTCAAATTTACAAGAGTTCAATATGATATGATTAAAATCATGGTTTACTAAAAAAACTATATGATGGGAGAAATGATAAAAAAAATCCATATAATTTTGAAATATGGATATTTTCCACACATGGGTATGATTTATTTTAAAGGGAACATCATTTTAGTGGGATAACATTTAATAAAATTCCTTATTAAAAGAAAATAAATCCTAATACTGATCAGATAAAATATTAAACCGTAATGAAATAAACATAATCAAACATGAATTGGATATAAATAATTAGAAATGAAAAACTTAGTGAAAAAATTACTAGAATAGTAAAAGATTAATAGTTGTTTTTATTAGAGAAAAAAATATATGTGTTAGAGAAACCCCCTTATGAGAAACCAGTTATTTAGGTTGTTTAAACATTGAATATATATTCTTATAAGAATCATAAAATGAATCACTCAATGTTCAAAAATAATATAATTCATGATAAAATAATGAAGTTTAGTTCCCACTCAAGTATTTAATATTATTGTGTTGGTTAATATATTAAAAAATTAATACTTCAATAAGGATTTTTATGTCTATAAAATTTATTTTATTTCCATCATTATAAATTTCCTAACAATATGAATGATTTTTATAAAAAATTTATCCTATATTCTCAAATTATTGAGTATAAATTATTTTTTGATGAGATATTTGGGTTTCAAAGTTATATTGAATTTACAAGTGGGTAAATTCTCAATCTAGAAGAAAACGTTTTTGTTGTAAAGTCAAATAATGTTTCCTAATAAAGCCATTCAATGTCATTGAAACCTAATGAAAACATTAAAAATTAAATGAAATTGTTTCAATATGATGGAATTTTTTAGGGTACCTAAAGGGGTTTATGAAAATCTATAAAAAATATATATTAGGTATCAGTGTTATATAAATTAGTATTCAATTTTGTAGGTAATATGATTTAAATGTATATTATAGAAATTTTTTAATTATATATGAGTTCAAAAAAAAAAAGAAATGATTTATAAAGCTTATAGTTTTCCTTAAAATAATGAATAAAATTATTATTCAAAATAGTATTTAAATGAAAAAATATATATTAAGCTCATATGAATATAAAGAAAGAATGTCAATTTTCATTTTATTTATCTTATATGATAAAAGAAGGTTTTTTGTTAACAAGGATTTGTTATGAAAAATAGTAAATGATTATTTTGATATAGATGGTGTTTGATTCGTTAGTTTTATAATATGTTTAAAAAATATAGATAAAAGGAGTTTCATATTGGATAAATTTTTTCATATAGATGTTTGTTAAAATATAAGGGACTTAATCCCATCACCCATTAGTGGAAATTTTTAATGAATAATTTTTTATTTTAGGTTAACTCACCAAACACATATAAAATGTTATATGATATGTAGATAATAGTTTAATTGTTAAATAATCTCACTAAAGAAAATAAGTGTTATTTCCTAACACAAGGGAGTTTTGATATTGTAGAATGATATTACGAAGAAAATATTCTATATAATAGGTTAGTGTGAGTATTGTTGGAAATAGAGAAGTTTAAATCTAAATAATAAATGATTATACTCATAAAACCAATTTTTATTTCATGTTAAATACTAAATTAGTTAAGGGTATATTAATGAAAGATTAATGTAAATAGTAACAATAGTTCCCAAAATATTTCATGAAAAAGTGTGGTGGAAAGGTTCCAAGAAAGGTGATTTTGAAAAACATAAAAAGTGATATAAGTAAACAATATATGTTATTTATATAATCACTTTTTGTGTTGTTATGTTATGAAGTTTTTATACCATGTTCAAAAAGTTAAACATTAAGATTTTTTTTTTCAAAATAGAATACTCAATAAATGTTACAAACTAAAGACTTTTGTGATACGATTTTATTATATAGTCACATAGATATGTGGAGGAAGTTACATGGAGATGTAATGAGTTTAAAAATACCCTAAAATTGAAGAAATCATAAGTCTAACCTAGTTTTTTATTATATGTGATATGATGAGATGAGTGTTTTTTTATCCATGTTAAATTTGTTAAAAGAGTTTTAGAATTCAAAATGTATCATGTTATATAAAATAAATCTCCACTTTATTATCATTTCATGTTATATGCCTATATTATATGAAAGTAAATGATAATTGACCTCTCAAAGTATGAATTTTAGTTATTCCTTAACTATATTCGTTATAAATCATTAGAGTTTTTTATTACATAGTGTTTTCTACAAGGTTCATCCACAATATGGGAAACCTACTTCTTGTTGTGATCAGGTTACACTGATTAAAATTTATAACACTAAACTATTACCATCAATTATATTGGGATGGCTAAGTATCTTCTTGAAACCAGGTTTATAAAATTTCATGCGTGAATATTCATGATATTTCACATCTGAAAATGAGCTGATCCCAGGGATTCATTATGTTGGATCTCTCAATTCTACAAAACTTACTTAACAACTTGAAGTAGATCTATTATCAATATAGTAACCCATTGAATCAACAAAATCAAATCTTCTTCCTCACCCAATGTATTAAAATTCCTTGTAAAATTCAAGAATACCAGTATAAGACTCAATATTAGCTTTCATGCACACACTGAAATATTTTTTATAATATATAGACAATATATAATAACTCAAAATTAATGGTATTCTATAAAAATTTTAGTTTTTATAAATCCCCATGCACATATATAATCTCAAACTATTCTTATTTATTCAATTTCTAAATGCATCTACAATATAAGGTATCACATGAACTTTTCTATGAACTTATTTCTTCATCTTGTTTGATTAAATATAATTTTTTGAACTAAATAATATTCATAATACTATTTATATTATTAAATATACAAATGGCATATATTTATCATCATTATACCATATTCTTATCCATATTACAAAGAGTCCTCGAGTTCTTCTTCTTTAAGTGTTTGATAAGAACACATATCTCTCTCATCTTCTAAAATTTTATATATAGGTCACAAAATATTATATATATATATATATTATATATAGAAAACCCTTTGATGAATTTTAGTTCTATGATAGCACAAAATATTACTTTAATGACTTTTTGTTGGAGTTTCAACCAAGATCAAGGAATGGACTCTTTTTATAACTGTTTGTCTCTAGTAAATTTTTTGGAATACTCTTCTTCCTTTTATTTCTCATTTTAACTCATTAGAATAGATCTTATTGATATTTTTACAAGTAGGTTTTAATAATACTATACTTTTATAATATTCCCAAAAAGATATATAAATAAATATTCCTTATGGGCATATTAATATATATATATATATATATGATTATAATTTTGGAATGACTCATTTTCTTTATGTCTTGAGCAAATTTGAAATAGAAGAACAACCTTTTGATATGTTTTTAATTTTTAGAACACTCCACAAAACCTTATTATAATTATATTAAATCAAAACTCTCTTATGATATTTATAGTAATGAATAAAAATATAATAATATTCACTTTTAATGTAACACCCCGTGATTTTAAAAGAAACAAATTCTATTTTATAGTGAATATGACACACAACAAGGAGCTTAAAATAACAACAATATATTATTATATAAATGTGACCATTATAACCAATCCATTTAATGAGAAGATAAAAATATTATTAATTTTTTTTGAAATATATATAAATTCCTAATAACAAAATGTATTTAAAAATCATTAAGGAATAATTTCTCATTTTTTAGTGAATTAATTTTATCCTTTAAAAATAAATTTTATTTAGAAATGTTTTTTATTTTTTATGAGTGGATAATATAATAAATTTCTACCAATTTTGTACATGGTATTTTTAGGATATTATTTCTGAAATCAACATGTAAAAATTATCTTGTGGTGAAATTTTCTTATTTTTAGGTGAAAATTTATTTTTCAATGAATAATGAAAAATACTATTTTTATTAAAAAATATTTTTTTCATTTAATGTATTGACCAAAACAATTTACTATGGATTATTTTAAAATTTTCCTAAATTCCATTTTGTTAATTGTTATACAATAATACTCTTTTGAATGAATTTTATACATGAATTTGTTATAAAAATATTTAATACTTAAAAGACATTAAAAAACCATTTTTTCAGGGTGTTTTATCAATTTAAATTTAATTTAAATTCTACCAATTCTATGGTTCAAATATTGAAAAATATATTCCATTTTTGGAATCATGTGGTCCATGTTTTGTAAATTGTTCCCTTTTTTGGTCATTAGAATAATAACCACTGTAAATATTGTTTAAGATTGTAATGGTAAAATGGGTTAATTAAATGTAAAATTAAATTGATAAAGACTAAATAGTAACAAAAAAAACATTCCTTAATTTCACTGTATTAGTATATTTCATTCGTAATCATCTTAAATTTGAATATATTCCCATTTTTAATATATTTCCCTGATTGTGACCATTATAATACTTCATGTAAATTAAAGTAATTTTTTTTCATTATTTTATTGTCACTAAAATTTTGACATATGAATAAAAACAAGGTATTTTAGGTTATATATATTTATTTTAAAGATAAATATTTTTATAATATGTTAATTTAATTTTTATATTTAGTGATGAAATATTTGTATTTAATTCTTACACAATGGTGACACAATATTTATTCAATTAATAAAAAAATTGACAAACAATATTTTAAATATTAAAATTAGTTAAATTTGTGTGATTTATAGTATCTGAATAATTTTATAGAAAATTATAATATATTTAGGAAATGTTATGGTTTTATATTTTAAATACATAATTTTGTTGATGTTTTTAATGTCAAATTAAATGAATAATTTCAAAATTGATAGTAATGTTATTTTATTGTAAATAATGTTTTATTAAATGATTAAAAAGACATAAAAATATTTTATTCAACCAATTTTATAAGATATGGTTTATAATGTCAATAATGTTACATTAATTGTATGTTTTTTCCCTTATAGAATATTTCATAACCCCTAAAGAGTAAAAAAATTAGTATTGGGGTAATTGTCAAAAAGGGTTCGTAGAGGTTAAAAGAAAATGATATAGATGAAACCCCACCTAATATTGTCCATTTTTTATGAGATGATTTATGCTTATAATCATCGTTGATTATATTATTATCAATTTTTTCTATTTAAATAAGATAATTAATTTATATTAATATAACAGTTCAAGAAATTGCGAGAGTGTTATTCTCCTCTATTATAAAGAAGAACCACCTCTCCAATTTTATTCAAACATAAAAAACATTTTTTTCCAGAAAATACCTTCCAAAATACCTTACTTAAATACATAACCACGCCCCAGAGGCCTTGTTTTAATCATAAAACCAACCTAGGAAATCTTTTGGTGTAAACCTTAAGAGGTTTTATGTAGAAGAGGTATAGTTATTAACCAAGCGTTTTCATTTTCTTTCTTCTTTTAACTCATTAAAATATTTATAAACCATAATAAAAAATTACCTTTTATATATTTATATTTCATTATGTTAATGGAATAACCTATATTTGTCTACACTTATATAAAATATGAAATAAAATCATTGTTCGTCTGTACGGAGGACTACAGCCTTATGAACCGATGTAATTTGTTTTCCGTCACATATTATTAAATATATTTGTAATAATAGATTAAATATTTATATATAATATTCATTACATATTTAAAATTATTAATAGATAATATATCATTTACTTTCTTTCCTTTCTATTCAATGAAAAATAATAAACTCATTCGTGCGTAAGTGTAGACTACTACCTCTACGAAGAGATGAGATTCAGTTTTCACCACCACACCAAATGGATGATATATATAACTATATTAAAAATAAATATATTTTTTATTTATAATATTTTTCTCATTAATTAATGATAAAATAAGAAATACTTTCTAGTGACTATGATCGTTAAAAAATTAAAACATTAGTCATGCGTACGTACAACATACCACCTCCATGACTATAACATAGTTCATTTTTAATAACCATATTTTATGGTTTTTATTAAAATTATAACTGATGTATTAAAATGATATTTATTTCATGTTTATTATTCTTTATTTGGTTTAATAATGAACTATTTGACCATATTCAACCTTCTAGATTCATTTTGGTCATATAAGTCGAATATCATTAAGACGTCCGATATGAACTTGACAAATTAAGTAATTTATTATATCATGGAAAAAGGAATATTAATCTTGAAAAAGGTCATTATTAAATTAAATAATTAACATAATTTGTTTTATCCAAAAATATAAATAATGTACATAATGAGATAGACTCAACATAATGGGCTTTCTTTTAAAAAAAATTCTTTTAATGTTTCCCTTCCAAATATTATCTTCAATGTCCATGTTCTTCATAATTTGTTTCAAAAATTATTAAATATTATTAAATGTATGATAAATTTAATTTTTTTTCCATATTTTACTTCCATTCCATTTTTTAAAATATAGTTTTAAGGTTTTTTTGTAAGGGACACTTTACTTTTGAAACCTCATTTTAAATTTTTGAAAGATTTATTTTCTAATTATCTCCCTTCTACATCCATATTCATAAAATTATTTTATAAATATATTTATATGGATAGAAAATAATTGAAAATAAATTTTTATACAACTTTTTTACTCTCTCTTAAAGGTTTTTGAAATGAATCTTTTTAATATTTACTTTGAATTTATTTACAAATATCCAAAGAAACATTATATTTTGACATATATGGAGACAATGAATTTTCATTCCACCAAAACCATTATTTGATGTTTTTATTCCTTTATAATATTTCATGGGTTCTTCAAAGAACACCATATTTCCCTTCCTTCTCGGTATTTTAATTTCGAAAATGTGTTTTTAAAAGAAAGGGTATTTTAATATCTCAAAGTGTTTTATATATGGTTTCAAAAGAGTTTTTGAAAGTTTTTATGATTAATATGTGAAATAATAAAAAAATTTATTCATGATATGGTTGTTGATAATTATATATGTTAAATATGTGAACCTGATACAACTTATACACGAGTTTATCCCCATTATATCTTATAAAGAAGGGAGAGCCAAATACAACTTATATAATGGGTTAAACCTATTATAGATCTCCAATTCATAGGGTAATGTTTGTATATTCAAAGTAAAGTAGGGAGTTAATAGGTGGTTTATATGAAGGATTTAACTGGGCTACAATTAATTTTAATATAGTTTTAAAAAATGGTAATGAATATAATGCTCTAAGTTTCCAAAATCAGATTTCAATTTTATTTCAACAAGTTTTAAATTTTTCTCTTAGAAAAAAGAGTGTATTTTTCATGTTAAATTATTTATTTAATATATTGAAATAATAATGTTATAATGTTAATAATTTTAATGGTTTTCAAATTTTTCACTCGGCTAATTGATTTGTTTTTTTTCACTTAATGATATTTTTATTCTCATCCCATGTTTTAAAAAAAATTCTATAGTTTTTTCGGTTGGGTAGGATAAAAAATAAGAAATCAAGTTGAAATTAATGAATATTTTTGATGAAAAGAAAATATTATTCATTTAGTTTGTTTTATATTTTGGTAAAAATGGACACTGATTAAAATTTTCCACTTGCAATGTATGAGTTTACTTTATTTGAGTTATGACCCAATTCTGTAAATATATAAACCAAAATGATCTATGGGAATGTCAGAAAATTAATTATTGAATAAAAACTTGTGATTGATGTAAGGTTAATGACTATGTAATTATAGTTGGTTTCAGAGTAGGGTTTATATGAATATAGAGATTTTGATGTTTTTTATCTGAGATCAGCTTAATGGTTATGTATATCGGCATTGGTTAATAAGTCTAAGGTTGATTGTATGTTCCAATTCATAGAAACTTTTTTTTTTGTTTTTAAGTGATGTTAATTGAAAGTGATTAATTATTTTTTGAGGTTGTTGTATTATTTTGATGTATATGTGACCCTTAAGATTAATTTAAATTATTATTTTGAAATAATAAGACCCATTTTTGGGGTTGTTAGTGGAAAGGTATAAGAATAACTTTGAGGTTAAACCATTCTTTAATTTCGAATATATTATAATTATTTTCTAGGTTTTAAAGTTTAATTTATTATAGAATTTATATGGTTATTAACTTCACAGATAAAATTTAAATTTTTACAAGAAATAAATAATTTCATGTTTTAATTATATTCTTTTATAGAGACTAAAGATTGTTTGATAAAGATGCATGAAAAATGATCTTATATGACCTTTTTGTCCCTTCTATATGATTTAATCATCACGATCATGGTAAACCCTGGTTCAAATTATTTTGATATCTTTTTGGACATCCAAATCACCTACAAGAAACAGTTATATCTCTTTAAAAAATTTGAATTTCTAAAATATTTCAATGGATACAGATATTTCTTTTATTTTATTTCAAAATATCAGCTCATCCATATCATTTAGTGAGGGAAATACCACCAAGGACTTGGATATTTTTTTTGTAGAGTTATGAACTTCATCATATAAGATAAAATGGATAACGATAACACAAAGGAAGCCATTGATTTATATATTTAAGGGTTTTCATTATTTTCTCATGTACCCTGACCTCAGTATCCTGGAGCTAGTGCCTTAGTTACATTGATACTATTAACAAAGAAGTCACATCCCGAATGAACAAATTGTTTTGTAGCTTTGGAAAACCATATATAAATATAAGGACTACATGAAAAGTTAAAATGAAATACAATATAGAAACTCTATTGGAAACATCCATAAAATCCTAAATTATCTCTTAAAGTTGTTCATAATATACTGCTTCACATCCTGGTGAAAAATAACACATAAGAAATGGGTGAGCTTAGATGCTGAGTAAGGGTAAGTAGTATAAAATAATATAATATAAACATAAATAATATAGCATGGAGAAAAATTAACAACACATTCTATTAAAACATAATCTTTAGTATAATATGGTAGGAATAAAAATAAATTAAATAAAGCCATAAATAATCACATGAGAAAGAAACTTAACTATGAATATTCAACATGTCGAATAATCACATAGAATACTAACTAATAGTTTCATAATGAGTTAATAAAAAATTTATAACAGCCTAAACATATCATCAAGACTTTTGCCAAGACACCTTAAATAGGTAAAAACCAAGACTTGTTTGTCTCATGAGACCTAGAAATGCATCAAGAGGATATGTCATGCCCCACCCATCAATTATTAAGTCAAATTAATTTATCATATGAAAAGGATGAAACATAATTATCATATAAATTCATATTGAATCAAGAATATGATATTTTAATAACATTCCCCAAATAATAATAATAATCATAAACCATCCATAGTAATATAGAGATTGGTATCAAGATAGTATATCCCCAGTAAAAATAGTCATAAACCAATAAATAAAATGTGGTAGTTGATATCATAAAATATTAATCCCAATTAATTATAAGATTCATAAATGGTGTTTAAATAGATGAAAATACTCAAATATAATAATTGATTAATTATTCATAGAAATACCATTTTTTACTTTAGAGGGAAGATTTATTTTGAAAAAATCATTTTTATTTGTCACAAAATAATATTATAAATTTGTATATCACAAAAAAATTTAATTACAAACAATTATATTTTAGGAATATATTATTTCTATCTCACGTGAAATCATGTAAATGTATTTATTAAGAAACTTTAGAAAAAAGCCTATATTGTTCGGTTTAAGGGAAAATATTAATAAGCCTTTAAAATGAAAAAATGATTAATTGTTTTCATAAAATCAGAAATGATCTAATATAGTTTTTCATGATAAAAAGAGTTATTTTTCCAAAATAATGGTATATTAAAAAATATTATGATGGGTACTTGAAAATGGGTAAAACATGGGTAGTTCCCTTTAATCGGTCATGCATATCGTGAGGAATTGAAAAGGAATACATTTAAAAAATGTATTTCCCACCAAATAAAGATTAAATGATCTGAATACCTGATTTTGGAACATATTTCCAGAATATAGAAGAAGTATATAAAAATAAAGAATAATTACAGTCATTTAATGAGAATAAATGCTTAACCCGAATAAAAATGGAGGTTCGGGGAGAAACCCTTACCTTATGTCTGAAAGCATTATGCTATTGTAATTATTGTCATGTATAATTAAATTAGATTTAATAATTGTTTAATTTATAAATTATTTATATTTTATTTGATTTATCATAATTTTATTATGTTCATTTATGGTCTATTTGATCAGTTATAATATTAAATATTTTCATTCAGGAGCGTTCTTTTCTTTGGTTTTCATGATTAGTTTACTTTTATATGGATATAGAAGATCATATTAAATGAAAATAGTTGGCATGAATTTAAATTATATGTTATTAATTATCTTTAATGATATAAAATTGATATATAATTAAATTTATTTATTTTGCATTATGATGAATCATTACATATGATGTTAGTTATAATCGTTTAGATTATTTTGTCGCGTTTTTGATCATCCCAAACTAGTTTTGTTTAATTAATTAGTATTAAATATATAATAATTCTGGAACATTATATAAGATATAATAGATATATTATGATATGGTTTAACCATATTTTTTTTATGATCATCCTTAAAGGCATAATTGAAGAATGAAAATACTTCATCCACAAAAACGATAAATCAACACCACACAGATTATGTTTTCATCATTAAAATAAAAGGAAAAGGAGAAAAGGCTTGATTTTAGATTTTACATTGACATAATAAAATTATAGTATATAAATTATACTATAGTTATAATCTCATTTTGAATATGGTAGGTTAGGGAAGTATAATAAAATAAGTGAAATTGAAAGGAAATGGAAAGAATGAAAGACAGTTTTATATCTTGAATTTCTCTCCTTCGGAACCTCCATAAAAAAAAATTAAAATGACCTTTTGGGTGAGACCACCAAGAAAATAATTTGGAGGATAGGATTAGGAGAGTAAATTATAAAAATATAATAAAACCTCAAGTCTTTTGAAGTGTGAAGAGAAGGGGTGATATTTATAGTGGTGTAGAGGGGTATTTTTTGATTATTTTATTCATTAGTTTATTATTTTGGATCAATAAAAGAAATAGTGATGATTCAATGAATAAATAAAGTAAATAGAGAAGGACAGTTCTAGATTATGTTGATTAAATTAGATATTTATCAAGTAATATTTTATTTAACTTGTAATATATATATACGGTAAATTACTGTATTGTACTATTTACAAAAAATTCAACAATTTTAGAAAAAAAGATTCACCATAACCATTTTCAATGTTTAGAATTAAAAAATTAACACCATTTTATAAAAATAATTTTATAAATATGAGAAATTTAACTTTCAATTAAGATCATAATTTTTTAAAAAATATTGGTTTTAAAATTATAACCAATTTTATGACACTTTTAAAAATTAATTAACACCTCATCAATTAATATTATAATAATAAGACAACAAAATATTTATTTATGAGTCTACTTTAGGAAAATTTATATTATTTTAAACCATTATTCTAATTATAAAATTTTAATTAAATCTTTATGACTCACAAAAATAAAAATACCTAATTTTTTATTTTTGAAACATTTATTTACTTATTCCATGATGTAAATATAGCCTATTTTAATTTATAAGATACCAAAATTTTATTTATAATTTAATATGTGATTTTACAATTCTATTGGTAAAACTATTATTACTTATGGTCATATTACTATTCCAACAATAGTATTTAATAGTATATTATGATTTTAAACTCGGTGTTGTGTAAATCATAAAACACCAAAGATTCCAAATATTAAAAGAGACACACCACAAAATATTGGGTTGTTACATTATCCCCTCATACAAAACATTCATCCTTGAAATTTCAAAAATGTCACGTCATTAAAATATTTGGGTTGTTCTTCATCATGAATTCCAATAGATCCCATGCCTCCTCTTCAATTTTATGATTTTTTTCAAATTACCATTATAGGCTGAGTGGCCTGATTCCTAAACACATTAATTGTATAGTCTAAAATATAGATATGATCTTCATAGTAAGATAAATTTGGTTCAAAATATATTACTTCAGAAGTGAGGATATGCATTGGGTCTAGAATTTACTTAGTTAACAAATATATGTGGAACATATTATGTACTTTATAAAGTCTATATGACATTGCCAAACGATAATCCACACCTCTAATTCTCTATAGGATTTCAAAATTTGTATTGTACCTAGGGCTTAGTTTTCGATTCTTTACAAATCTGTTGACCCCATTCCATTGATATACCTTCATGAAAACATTTTCTTCAACTTTAAACTCCAAATATTTCCTCTGGTCATCAGCGTATCTCTTTTTCATTGTTTTTCCTACTTTGACATGTATTTTATTAGTGTTTAACTCTATTATTTTTTCCTCTATTAGCTATGGGCCTACAAGATTCACTTCAACAACTTCATATCGACAAGTTGGTGCACAAAATCTGTTTCCATAAAATAATTATGTGGTGCCATTTAAATACTTGAATGAAAACTATTATTGTAAGAAAACTCGTACAAAGTTAAATACTGATACCACATACCCTGAATGTCAAGTGAGAATGATCTTAACATATCATATAATGTTTGTATCACCCTTTATGACTACCCATCAGTTTAAGTGTGATAATAATTACTCAAATGAATCTCATTATCCAATTATTTCTAAAGTTATTTCCATAATTTTGATGTAAATCATGGATCAAGATCAAAAAAAAATTAAATAGGTTCTCCATTAAGTCTTAAAACTTCATTCATATGTAGTTGTCTATGGTTATCTTCTAGAAAATCCTTCCTTATAGAGAGGAACTATGCATATTTAGTAGGTTGTTCAAAAATTACCCATATTCCATCATTATTTCTTGTATTGTTTTGGTAATCTTGTGGAAAAAACCATTGTAATATCATCCAATTTATTTATATGAATATGAAAAGGTTGAATGTCTCTTCTAGGTTGTTTTCGTTTAGCCTTCAAATATTGATATACTAAATATCTTGATACATAATCTACAATTTCCCAATTCACATTTTCTTAATAGAAATGTTCCTTAAACTAGTGTGTAGAGAGAAATTTTAGCTATGAGCATAAACCAATATTTTCCTCTTTAGTTCACATATAGAGGGAACACAAATGTCTTCCCAAATTCTATAATTCCATTCCATACATGAGGTATTCCAATTACCTATCATTCATAGATTTAATTTAATTTTGAATATTCTCATAATTAGACTGGGAACAATTAATCCTTTCTAGGAAAGATGGTTTGGAAACCATTTGAAAAAGTAGTGATGTTTCACCTCTCTTGATAATTTCCATGTCCATTTTCACTACATCTATGAACACTAGATCCCTTTAAAACCTCATCTTGTTGAGAACCCCATGATCCTACCTGCTCAATGAGTCTCCTACCTTATTTTCCCTCCCTGGGGGATAGTATATTGAACAATTATTGTCCTTGAGTAGCTCAATCCATTATATTTTTCTCATGTTGAGTTCTTTCTATGATAAGTTATATTTAAAACTCTTGTGATATGTATATATCTCACATCATTCACTATAGAGACAATGTATTTATATATTTAGGGAAAAGATTATAGCTTCTAACTCAAGATCATGAGTTGGATTTTTTTTATTCATGATATTTTAAATACCTTGATACATAGGCAATAACTATATCATTTTTCATAAGGACACAACCATGTCCTTTCTTTGATGCATCACTATAAAGCACAAATATACCATTTCTGTATGGTAGAGTCAAGATAAAAAAATTCTCTAATATCCTCTTCAATTATTAAAAACATTGTTCACATTCTTTAATCCATATGAACTTAAACCCTTTATGAGTATTCGTGAATAATGGATTAGCTCATCGAGATTTTTTTGAATGGAACACTGATAATAACTAGCTAATCTAATGAAACTAGGTACTTTAGTTGTGTCCATTGGTATTGACCATTTATAGACTACATTTTACTTCAAAAGATCTACTGATATTCTATCCTTTGAGGCAATATGACTGAGAAATGAAACAGTTTGAATCTATAATTCAAACTTGCTAAACATCCCATATAACTATTTTATTCTAAGAGTATCCAGAACAACCCTGAAGTGGATTTAATGGTCCTCATAGATTTTGTAATATATCTAGATATCATCAATAAATACCATAAAAAGTCATCAAGATATTCATTGAACACTCTATTAATTAGATCCATAACAATAGAGGGTGAATTAGTTAGTATGAATGGAATTACTATAAAGTAATTATGTTTATACGAGGCTCAAAATGATATCTTTGGAATATATTCTTTCCTGACACACAATTAATGATATCCATATCAAAAGTCAATCTTTGATAAATATTGAGGTCTGTGAAGTTTATAAAATAAATCCTCAATGCGAGGAAAATAGTACATGTTCTTTATTATAATAGAATTGATTTATCTATAGTCAATTCACATCTTCATTGATCCGTATTTATTTTTGAAAATAAGAATAGGGGATATAGATAAAGAAACACTAGGTAAAATAAATCCCTTATCACTAAATTCCACCAGCTATTTATTTATCTTCACTAACTACATTGGGGCTATTCTATATGGGTTCTTTGATATAGGTATTATGTTAAGAATTAAATCAATAGAAAACTCATCTTGTCACTCTAGAGGATATTATTGAAAATATTCTTAAGATACATCAATGTATTCTTTCAAAATAGGTTAATATTCAATTTGATGATTTATTTCCTCATCTATAGAGGATGTTTTTTCTTCATCCCCAAGAATTTTATTTAGAAAATCTATTGGAGGTGGATCCAGATATGTATTAGATGATGAAGTCTCCCCTATAAAGATGAGAAATTACATACCATCATCATGAATCAAAATGCCATTCTATTTTCTATAATTTTATCATTATATTTTGAAATCCAGTATATACCAAGGATGATATCTAAATCATCCACATGTATGATGATAAAATCTGTAATTAGACCATATTTGTGTGTCACAATGGTAATTTCTTGACAGATCATTGTGCAAAAAGGATTCCATAAGGATTCTTTACTGAAAACAATAATTTTTAGTTAAATTTAAAATAAATAATTATTAAAGAAAAATTGGATGATATTGTAACACCCAAATATTTCATAATAAGTTATTTTCTTTAAAGTGATTCAATAGATTGTTCCACAAGCAACACCGAGTTTGAGCACACCATGACTTAACAAACCAACCATTCAAAAGTGGTATTAAATAGTATTAACTGAATTTTTAATTTTATATACTCCATATAATTTTAGAATACATATTATGTGTTTCTTAGAAATAATAAAATAACAAATTAATTTTTTCAGATAAAAGAAGTATTTAAAAAAAAGCAATTTTACCACCTTTTAATGTCAAACCCTTTTTAAAACCAATATTTTATACTTTTATATATTCAATTTAATGAAATTAAAATTTTCTTTAGAATCGGGAAATAAAAATTTATTTTTGGATAAATTTTTGGTACTTTTCTGATAACTTTCATGTATTGATGAATACTGAAAAATACTAAATTTTAATTGAAAACAAATTTTTTAATACAAATAATTTATAGCGAAAAATTATGAATTTGAATTTTATGGAAGTATAATTATTTTATATTTTTATAATTTAATACATTTTAGTTCATTATAAGTAATTTCACTTTTAAATTTGACATAAACACATGTCAATCTTTTGATAGTTTTATTTTTTAAAAACCCGCTTTTCGGTTTTGACAATGGGGATTAATTTTAAATTAATTAATGAAACTTATATGTTTTGAATTTGGTAAAATATAATTCATTTTTTAATTTTTAATATAAAAATTATCTTAGGTTAAATTTTTGGTATTTTTTGAAAACATTGAATTTTTGATGAATAGTGAAGAACTCTGCGTTATAGTTTAAAAACGAATTTTTATTTAAATAATTATTTATTTTATTTAAATTTATTTTAAGTGAAAATAGATTTATAATATCTATATAAATTTAATGTAATTCATTGGATTCATTTTATAATAAAATTTTATGTACAAAATTTTATTGAACTTTTAACCGTCTATTACCCACCCCCTAAGAGCATTTTAAAATTTGAATAAAATTTACTTTTACCGCTTCTATGATTTGAATTTCAAAAATCCAAGAGACACAGTTAATATTAGTAATTAAAATTTGGTTCAATAAGGTGAAAATAATATTTTTGGAATAATAGATTTTGACTTTTATTTACACGGGTTAAAAGTAAATAGGGTTATTAAGGTTTAAAATGATATCATAATTAGCCTTAAACAAGTTCTAATTATATTGGATAAGTATAATTCGACCAAAAACAACCTTAGGAATAATATATGAACCTCTTTGGTCCACTTGGATTAGATTAGTACATTTATTATTATTTTATTTAAAGAAGAGTTAAAAGAGTTGAATTCAATGTTTAATAACTAAACTATTTTTAATATAGGGTTAATCACAATATAAATTAGACTATAAATATTAATTAGAAAGATAAAACAACTTCCTACATAATGGTATTTTATTTAAAAATTTTATACAATAAATAATTTATTTTTTATGACATCATGATGATGCAATAATTAACTTATTAATGAAATATAAAAATAATTGATATTATAAATATCCAAAATAAATGTAAATTGAGACTTTTGATTAATTACCATAATTTTCTAGGTTAATATGACATGTTTATATTAGTTTCATAAATTGTATTTGAATTGATAAAGTTTTTATGTCTTTCAAAAAAATCAAATACTAAATAGTGTCAAAATTTCCATAATTGTGTTTTCAAAACAAATATTATATTATTAATTGATATAATTTCCCTAAAAATATAATGATCAGCCAAAGGACCTAGATAGAATTATATATATTAATAATGAACCACATGGGGTTCTATTGGCTTGTTATAGTAATTTGTAAAATCTATATAATATAAAAATACCAAGAGACATGGTAAATGTCCAACTATTTAACTAAGAGTTAAAACTAAAAGATAATGTTAATATGATGACTAAAAACTATCTAAAACCTATTTGTTGAGATGTTTTAGACCCATCCCAACCTTATACTTTAAATAATTCAATTTGGAGCCATTAGAAACCGAAAATGATTTTATTATAAAATAATATTTCAAGTTTTTCCTAAAGTGACCCTCACCTCTCTTATAAAAGGGAAGTTCCACTTCTCTTAATTTCACACATCCAAAGCCTTTTGGATCCTCCAATACCTAACCAAATATCATACCAAATTTCCTCAATTCATCATATATTCCTTCATTTGGTCATAAATCCAACCTAAGGAGCCCTTTTGATCAAATCAAAAGGAAGAACCTGAAGAAGTGGTAAATATTTCATCACCTCTTCCAAGTTCTTTTCTTCTTCTACATCCTATTTCTTTGTTTTTTCCATTATAAAATAATAACTCATGTATCTTATATATACTGTGATGTTATTATAAAATGTTACAACCATATTCATTATTATATCCATCCTATAAATGACAAAGTCCCCATACATGCATACGTACAGATTACGGTCTCCACGTCGTGGTGTAGTTTGTTATTCAAACACATAATTATTTGGATGAGTATAATAATGAGTATAATTAATGTAAATAATAAATATAACATGTTAATTATTCGGTATATGTGATATTCCATCCAATTACATATGATTTCGCCATCAATATAATGATATTTTCGCTCGTGCGTTCATACGGATTACATCTTCATGAACCCGCTACGATTCATTACCATTCGTAATCATTCAAGAATAATTTATATTTTATGATTAAAAATAATGTTTAAGAACTCAATGTCATTCTGGATATGAATAAAATACATTCTATCCATAAAAAAAGGCTTACGTAACTGAGCATATAAATGAAAATAGATCAGTTAACACCTGAAACGATGATACTATTAAAATATTATAAATAACGAAATATTAGAGGATTATATATGATATCATATTTATGTATATAGTTATTTTATAATTTAATAACAATTAATTAAATATTATAAAAAAGTTTTACGTACCCTCGAACAAGGAAAAGTACAAGGTAAGGGGTTTTCATCTCACTTCTTATTCCCGTGAGATTCATGCTATATTGCCACTATTTCCTTTTGTGTGGTGTATGCACATCCCATGATTGTATTATTTGTATAATATACTTTAAATTATTGGTATTTACATCTTCATTGTATGAACATTATTTCATGGGGTGTATATTTCGTAAGTTACCAAATTGGTAATGGAATTTCAAATTTGAAATTCTACTCATTGGTCTTTACACATACTTCATTGATTAGTTTAATCTAAGATTATGTGTGGAATAACTATTTATTATTTATGTAGTAATCTCCACTCCCCTTTCTATGGATATACCTTTGATACACATAATCATGCCATTGATTAATTCACATTCCATTTATATAAACTTATAAAGGGTAATCTTAACTCAATTTCCAATCATTGAGTTAAACATCCAAGTCATTGGTTTTTTTCAAGAATATGTGTGAATGTAACCTAATTGATTTCCACTGAATATCCAATAATATCTAGTGTATTTATTTTTTTCACACATAATTATTTCATTGATTTATCCTTAATCTAAGGATACGATCTTTATAAGGTATTTCGCCTCAATTTACATTCCTTTGAGACCTCTTTGTCAATATGCACCAATTAAATTTTATATGGTGTATATACTTTTCTCTGACATATTATATCATGAATCCCTTTATTATCATGATATTATAATGTTTTTATTAATGTTATTCCTCAGTTACTTGTATTCAAGAATATATTATTTGGTTATGAACTCTTTAACTAAAATATTGTTTCTAATATTTTAAATATATATTATTATAAATCTTTCTCATTAATGTATATGTTTTAAAAATGGTTTTAAGTATTTATTTATATGTACATGAATGTTTTGGAATCAAAATCCTTTTTAAAAGTTTTAATGTTGTATGGGACACTTTTATTAAAAAATCTCGTATAAACTACTTTTTTGATAAATAGTGCTACATTTAAATGTTTTCAAGAAAAAAGGGATATTTCTCTCAAATAGTTTTAATGAATATTTTCATCTATTTAAATATCCTTCAGTGTATTTTATACCTAATTGAGGTTGATTTTTTATAAAAAAATCATCCATATTGTATTGAATGAGTTATGTTTGACTGTGGGTGTGTTATTTTTATGTCGTTCATGGATTATGGTTAAAATATTGACATTTACTATGATAGATTTAAAACGAATGTCTAGATTATGTTTCGAACTTTTCATATGAGGAATGAATTGGACTTAGTAAGTGATGGGTGGGGACCTCTATAGATTCTCGATGCATTAGTAGGTCTCATGAGACAATTAGATGTGGAATTGGATGAGGCCTTTCCCAATTTGATATATGGTTTTGGACAAGGCCTAAATCATTTTTAAACGTCTCAACTGAGGCCTTAATGATATGTTTCAGAATGTACAACAGTATGCATTCTATCATAATGAAATTGGATATTGATATTACATGTGATTATTTGACTAGTATAATATCCATGTGAATAAGTAAATGGAATTACTTGATTTATCTTTTCCATATTATGCTAAAGTTTAAGTTTAAGAGGCTTTTGTTCTAGTCTTATACATTTCTTTAAATGTTTATTCTTATTTATGAAAGTTTCCACTATATTGTTATCCTTACTAAGAATTTGAGCTCACCCCTTTCTTATGTTTTATTTTTTCCAGGATTTAAAGAATTATATTATGATTAAACTACAGGAATAGGATAAGGGATATAAGAGTGTTCAAAGGGGACACAATGTTGTTTTTTATTTCATGATGTAATGTAAAACCTATGTATGTATCTAGTACTTACAAGGCTACTAAACTGATCAGTATTTCGGGACATGATTCCTTGTATCATGCCAAAGTTATGTAAGAATACACCAACTCTAGGTAACTTGGGTGGGGCATTACAGATATAAAGGAATATGATGATCCATAATCAAATAAATCTTTAGCTAAATTTGAGGATATGATTAAAGTACCTACCACCACATCATTAAGAACTTCAACCATTACTATTGTGACTACATAATAATAGCCTTGTACCCTTGTCCTTTTTTGGTAAAAGTTTCCTTGATTCTTAAGAAAATCATTTTCATAATGTACCATATCTCTACAATTTTCTCATTGAACATTGGTAGCTTCTAGGATGTTATTATATGCTTATACTAAAATTCAATCTTAGGGTTATGTTTCATTAATATATGTTTTTTAAATATATTTACCATGGTTTCTACTGAACTTCTTTTGATACTCACTATAAAGGCCCTGACCCCAGTAACCCAGAGTTGGTCTCTTACTTAATTACATTGGTACTATGAACAAGGATGTTGTGTCCTAATGAACTAGATTGTTTAGTATATTTGGAAAAGTAGATAACAAACATAATTTTTACATTTCTACTTGAAATTAAATTCAACACAGAAACTCTATTAGAAATATCAATAAACTCCTTGATTATACCTACAAGTTATTCATAATATACAACTTTGCATCTTGGGGAAAAATAAATCATCATTACATGGAGAGATCATATACTCTATAAGGGTAAGAGATATAGTGGAAGATACTATAATCATAAACAATATGGAATAGTACATAAATAATAACACATGACATTAAAACATAATCATTACCATAATATGATAGGAATAAAAACTGATTAAATAAAGACTTAAATAATAAAATCAGAAAAAACTTAACCATAGATATTATACTAGTAGAATAATCACATGGAATATCAATTATTAGCTTTATAATGAGGGAATTAATAACTTCATACATTATAAACATATAAACAATGCTTCGATGAAGATACTATAAATAGGTAAAAACCTGATCTAGTATTCTCATGAGACTTTATTATGTATCAAGTGTCTATATAGGTTCCCACATGTGACTTACTAATTCCAATGAATTAATTATATAAAAGGGGTGAAAAAAATCATCATATACATTCATATTGTAACTATCATATAGAATGTTAATAACTTTCCCCAAACAATAAACATAATCATAAACCATCCAGAGTAATATGGAGAATAATATCAAGATAATAGATCCCTAGTAAAATTAATCATTAAAAATTAAATATAATATGGTAGATGATATCATAAAATATTAATCCCAATTATTTCTAATTATCAAGAAAAATGTTTCGAAATATATGACAATACTATAATAAAATCAACTAGGAATTCTTGATAGAAATACCCTTTTTACTTTGCAGAGAAGAGTTATTTTAGAAAAATCATTTGTATTTTTCACAAAATATAATTTTAGAAATGCATATCTAAGAAATTAAAAGGTAATATTAATGAAATTATATTGGAGTCTTAAATAAATTCCATCTAAAGTGAAATCATGCAAAATTAGTTTTTAAGAAACTTCAGAAAAGAGAATCTTTAGTGCGGTTTAAGGTAAAATATTTAATGGTATTTAAAATGGAAAAAGATTAATTGTTTGTATAAAACCATAAATTAAATAAGATATGTTTTCATTATTATAATATTTATTTTAGAAAAATAATGTCATATTTTATGGAGGACACATGAAAATGGATAAGAAACTGGGAAGTTTCCTTTAATCGAGCATTCTTTTCAGAAGGAATTGAAAAAGAAAACTTATAAAAAATTTATTTACTATAAAATAAAGATAAAATGAAATGAATACATGATTTTGGAATATATTATCATGATTTATAATAATTATATAAAAATAATAATTATATTTGGTTAAAGATAAATAAAGCGCAACCTGAATGAAAAATTGTGGTTTGGGTAGAAACCCTTACCATATGTCTGCAAGCATTATGATCTCGTACTTAATGTATAGGATAATGAAATTAGATTAATAAATAATTTATTTCATAACCTATTAAACATGTATTTTTTTCCTATAATTTTATTAAGTTCAATTATGGAAATTTTGGTGAGTTATAAAATTAATTTTCATCATTTAGGAGTGTTCTTTTCCTTGGTTTTCATGATCAGTTTACTTTTATACACATTTAGAAGATCATGTAAAGTGAAAAAGTTTTCTAGAATTTAAATTATATTTTTTAATGATATTTATAATAGTGTATTATTTTTTAATTAATTTTTTATTTGGGGTGAGGATGAATGATTTGATAAGACATCAGTGATATTCATTTAGATTATTTTGTCATTTTTTCAATCATCACAAAATAGTTTTCTTCATAAATTATTATTAAATATATACTAGTTCTAAAACATTATATAAGATGAAATAAATATATTATAATATGGTTTAATAATAAAAATGGTTTTATGACCATATTTGAAGTTAGAGATGAAAAAAACACATCATCCACGAAGGTGGTAAATAAGCACTTCACAGACGATGTATTGAACAATAAAATAAAAGGAAAAGGAGAAGAGACATGATTGTAGATTTAAAATTGACATAATTAAATTACAGTATATAAAAGTTATTGCATTTATCATGTCACTTTGAATATTTGAGGTGAGGGATAAATAAGAATAAGAAATAAATTGAAAGGAATTGAAAAGCACATAAGGGGTTTTACCTCTTGAATTAATCTCCTTGTGAACCTCCTAAAGGAACATTGAAAGGGTCTTTCTCATGAGACCAAGAAGACAAGAAAATGGGGTATATGTTTTAGAGAGTAAATGGATTTAATATAATAAATATTAAAGGATTTTGAGGTGTGAGGAGAAGGGGTGGTATTTATATTGGAGGAGAGGCGTGTTTTTTGATTATTTTATTTATTAGTATATTATTTTGGCTCAAGAAAACAAATAGTGATGATTAAATGACTAAATAAAATATATAGAGAAGGTTAGTTTTATATTTTTGTGATTATATCTGCAATGAATTAAGGAATAGTGTATTAAATTTTTAATGTATATATTCTATAATTGTTGTATTTTACTATTCACTAAAAATTTAACTATATTAGAAAAATCCAAAAAATTCACCCAAACCATTTTTGATGTTTATAATTAAAAAATGTACTCCTTTTTATAAAACAATTTCTATATATTATAAATTTAATTTTTAATTAAAATCATTATTTATTAGAAAAATACTAATTTTAAAATTATAACTCGTTTTATGATACTATTAAAAATTAATTAACGTCTTATAAAATCATTTTATAATCATAAGAAAGATATATATATTAATTTTTGATTCTATTTTTTGAAAAAAAAAATTCTATTAATTCATTATTTTATTAAAAAAAGTTAATTAAATATCAAGGACCTGCGAAAATACAAAAAAAAATTCTTCATTTCTAAAACACTTATTTACTTATTCCATGATAGAAATATTCCATATTTCAATTTATAAGACACCTAAATATAATTTATACATTATTGGATGAATTTACTATTTTATTTATCATATTACTATTCTTAATGATGACATAACTATCCCAAAAATCACATTTCATAGTATATTACAGTTTTAAACTCGATGTTTTGTTAAGAATAAACTATTGATGATGCTAAATTTTAAAAAGGACACACCATATGATATAGGGGTGTTACATTATTAGTATTAATCATGATTGAGTTGATATTATTGAATCATAAAAAAATATTTCATATCATTGATTGAGATGATAGTGAATGGTTTAGTATTTATGAAATAAGTCGAATAGAGGATGTGTTTATCAATGATATTATGTTATATTCTTAGAAATTATTTAATAGATTTTGTTTTCAAAATTCCTAGACATATGTTAGATTGAATATATACCTTTGAAAATTAATTTGGTGATTAATAAATAAATATTATTTCAGAAAAGGATCACCATATTTATGAGAACATTATATAGTTAAGGTAAATCAAATCTTATAGGATTTTATTTGAGGAATAATGGTTGAATTGTATTTTGGAATCATATATTATTTTAATGTGTGTTTATGGTGTTTTAGGTCAATTATAGAAATAATTATCATATCTTGGATCTTATATGGCAGTCATATGCATTTTTGGCTTCATAATTTAAGAGTGATTAAGGTTATTGGGATATATTATTGGAATAATATGTAGTCAAATCATTATAATATTTGGGTTTCAATATTACTTAGGATTATATTGAATAATTTTATGGATATTTATTTATAGAATGAGTTAGTTTTATCTTTAGGTATTACATTGAATTTTTGATATCAATGTATTTTTTATTTATACGTTGGTTTATTCATTTTGTGAATTATCATACCTTATTATAAACATTTTGGTTTTGGTTTTGGTTGTGGTTTTATCTTTTCATTATTTCAGAGAATTTTATGTTTCATTAGAAGTATATTTTAGTGCTTTAGACATACAAAATACATATTTAATAATCATCATTTAGAAAAAAAGATGATATTGTGGTGGAAATTAATTAAAGGATGAAATTCTACTTGCCAAGTATGTATACTTCATTATATTATTTGTATAGATGGTAAAATAATTATTCAACTCTAGTTAACATTTATTGAAACAAAAATATTATAATATCATCTTCATTTATTATGAACCAATGAATTTTTTAACACGTCTTTGTTTTATGGTTTTGTGGTCCTTGAATTTAACATGACCACTCACTTTCTTCTAATAAATTATCTTTATCACTCCCAATAATTATTCAAACATTATTGTTTTATTCCATATCCATATTTTTAATTTCTACTAATTTTAACCTATTTTGAAACTTAGTATGTGTTATTCCATACAACCTTTTTATTTCCCTTTCTCTTTTTTCTGGTAGAATTTTTATTAACCATTTTAATTGTGTTATTTCAATAAAGGTGTTTTCAAATGTCAAAAAATTTATTACCATGTTCAAGTCAAAAATTTTAGGTATAAATTTTTTAAATGAGGTAGAATATAAAATCCATATATTTTAAGAGAAAGATATTATGTTTGATAAATTATGGACACACAACATTGAGCTTAAACAAACCAATGAATATTATTTTTTAAATTTGACTATTATAACCTATCCATTTACTTTGAAATTATGGATAAGATTAGGAATATTTTTATTATTATATATATATATATAATAATAATATATTCAAATGTTTTTATAAATTCCTAAGTAATAATCACTCAATTTTTAGTAAATCTATTTTATGCCTCAAAAATACATTTTTCTTCAAAACTGATTTTATTCAATTTTTTGAGAGGATAATATAAAAAAATTACCAATCTTTTGAAAATTTAATTTTATAATTATGATATAATTTTTGAAATCATCTTGTTAAAATTAGGATATGGTGAAGTTTTTTGGATGATTATATTTAACAATAAATAGTGAAAAATAATAATTTGTATTGAAAATAATATTTTCATTTATAGTATTTAAAAAGTAAATTTATTATTATTTGATTAGTCTAAAAATTTTATTATTTAATATTGATTAAACATAATCTAATTATATTATTTTTAGTGAATTTTATTCTTGAATTAGGTATAAAAATATTTTACACTGAAAGTATTTTTTCTAAAAACTATTTTTCATCAAATATTTCCTCTTCAAATTTAATGTAATTTCTAAAAATTATTTTTTTTGAAAATTGAAAAATGGATTCCATATTTTTAATCAACAGGCCTAATTTTCTTAAATAGTTTTCTTTTATTTGTTTCATAATGAATAGTAACTGTAGTAAATATTTGTTACTATGGTAAAGGTAAACGAGGTCAATAAAGGTTAATAATAATTTGATAACGACTAAAAAGTAACCCAAATAATTACTTTAATTTAATATTATGAGTAAATTTAATTTTTAATCAACTAAAATTTGAATATAAGAACTTTTCTCATATGTCCATGGTCTTGAAATTGATAGTAAAATATCTAAAGAAAAGTAAAAAAATGTCAATTTCTTTTTTTTATATTAGAATTTTTGACATAGGGACAAAAATAAGGTATGTTCAGTTATATATATATATTTTTTAAAACATTTTCTTGGTCAAAGACCAAGACTAAAAATATTATTATAATCCGAGAAGATTACAAAAGTCTGAAGGTGGGAATTTTATTACAATCCTTTGCAAGGAGAGGAAGGAGGTCGTTAGGTAACTCAACAAACCACATAATTTCTTGGTTGATCCCCTTGTTGGAAAGCGCATCGACAACCGTATTTACTTGACGGTAGGAATGGGTGGCAATATATCTCATCTCTAAAAGAGAGTTTAGGAAATTCTTACATCTTGCAGTAAGAGGCCAAAAGAGGTGGAAAAATCCATTCCAAATGGATTGGACAGTGGTGGTGGAGTCGCTTTCGATCCAGATATGATTCCAGCCTTTATTTTTTGTCAAATTGGATGGCGTGGATGAGAGCCATCATTTCAGCCTCAAGGGAGAAAGTGATCCCACAACTACCATAGAAGCAACCATGACATTGACCTATAGAATATCTGAAAATAGCCCCACAACCCATAGGGCCAGGATTACCTTTGGAAACCCCATCAACATTGATCTTGATCCATCCAAGAATTGGGGCTTGCCAGAAGACTTTGAGAAGATGCTTTGGCTGAGGGAAAATTCCATCAATCCTCAGACGCCTAAGGATCACAAAGTCACCAATTGTGTTGTCGCAATTGGATTTCTAGATCGAGGAATCATCTTTGATAGAAATCAGGATTCTCGTGTGACCTATAAGGAGATTGTGTTAGTGATTATTGTGAATAGAGGCATTTCTATCATACCAGATAATGTGAAGGAGCTCATCCACGACAGAAAGTAAGAGGTTTTTGATTTGAGTTGAGAGCTTGAGCTCCACACATTGCTTTAGTTATAAAAGGATATTGTCAAAAGGAGGCCATCTGCAATCAAATATGACATCAATAATATTCCACATAGAAAAAGCCTTAGCACAAGATAAAAAGAGATGGTTGATATCTTCTCAGTGTTGGTGACAGAGGGGGCATTTAGAACAGAGGTGAATGCCAAAGGATTGAAGACAAGTCTCAGTGGGGATGCGTTTGTGCACTAGACGACAAATAAGGTTGAGTCTGCAAGGTTTAATACAAGGTTTTTTGAAAACACTTAGCCAGGATAAATCAGAATCAGAGTCAGAGAAATAGTGTTTATAAAAATTTTTAGAATCAAGCATACCATTGTGTGCCGGTTCCCAAACCAAAATGTCCTCATCGCTAGAGAAAGTGTATCTATCAACCACTTGCATGATGTAGTCACATATCTCTAAAGTTCTGGATTTAATAACATCCTTAATAGTGCAGTTAATGCTATCAAGAGAAGAATTAGGAGGAAGCACGAAGATAATAGGGGAGCCTGTCCGGTTATGCAACCAAAAACGGATGGTGGAGTCCAGGCTGACCTACCATCTAGAGTTATTCATGATGTGGGAAAACGAGTTTCGTAGAGAGGGACAGAGAGAAGATTTAACATAGCTTAAATTACCATTCTTTAATCTTATAAGAAATTTATTTCTAAGAAAATAAAGGGAGTCAGAGGTGTTATTTATCAGTTTCCAAGTGAGCCTTTTTTGGAGGGCCTCATTGAACAACTTGAGATTTTTAATATTCAGGCCACCCTTATTAAGAGGGGTGCAACAGGTGGACCAGGGAATGGTACCATGTTTCCTTTCAATGATGCTATCGGACCAGACAAAATTTTTAATATAAGTATTAATTTTCTTGAGAAGTCCGAGAGGTCAATTATAGATCATGAGGGAATAAACCATCTTAAAGGTAATGGTCGATTTCACAAGGCAAATCCTGCCCGCCATGGAAATCGATTTCCCCCTCCAGGAAGTGAGCTAATTAATCACTTGATCAACCACATTATTAAAATAAATATTTTTGGCCTGCCCCAGAAAATGGGGACTCCAAGATAAGTGAAAGGAAGAGAACCTTCCTTTATGCCAAGATTATCAATGATGTGGCCTTTTCGAGATAAGGGGAATGATTTCTGAAATAAAATAAAAGATTTTCTCCAACTGATGGATTTCCCTGAAACCTCTTCATAGTGGGATAGGGCTTTTTTAAGGTTTAGAATATTAAATTTATTTCCATTGAGAAAAATAATAATTTCATCGGCATAGAGAAGATGGGTCGAAACCAATAGATTCCTGGAAGTCGAGATGCGGTTCAATTTACCTTGAGAAACAAAGGAGGAAATCAATGTACTGAAGTAGTCTTCCACAATAAAAAAGAGAATGGTAGAGAGAGGATCACCTTTTCAAACTCCCTTAGAGCATTTGAAATAACCCTTAGGAGAGCCATTCACTAGGATTAATATTGAGGCAGAGTTAAAGAGAGAGTGAATCCTACTAATGAATACATCACTGAATCCATAATCTTGAAGAACCTTGAAGATAAAAGTCCAATCAGTAGTATCAAAGGACTTTCTAACATCAAGCTTTATGGAAATGTTGCCCCCTCGAGAGACTTTATTTAAGGAGTTGGTGCATTCTGAGGCGAGGCAAATGCAATCTTGAATGGATCTCCCCTTGATGAAGCCGAATTGGTTCCAGGAAATGATTTTATTACATAGAACAGAAATCCTATTGGCCAGAAGCTTGGTAATAATTTTATAAATGGTATTAATAAGAGAAATGGTCCTAAAGAGGTGAATTTAAGAGGCCTTGGGCACCTTAGTGATAAGGGTGATAAATTGAGCGTTTATACCATGAGGAAGGAAACCATTCTTAAAAAAATATTTAACAAATTTACAGACATCTGAGTGGACAACCTCCCAGTGATGTTAAAAGAAACCATTGTTGAAATCATCAGGCCCAGGGGCACTGTCAGTATTCAGACAGAAGACAGTGGTTTTGATTTCATGATCCAGGGGAGGATACAAGAGAAATAGATTGTCATCTTCATTGATCAATGTCGGAATGATCCCAGGGAGAATGTTCTTTTTAATATGAGGACCATTGAAAATATTTTCAAAATAGGTGACAACATGATAGGAGATGTCAGCTTCAGAGGAAAAAAAAAGTTGTCATTATCTTTCAGGGAGGATAGAGGATGGTTTATATTCCTAATCCTTTGAAGGTTATTATAAATTTTGGTGTTTCTGTCCCCATCAGTGAGCCACTTCATTTTGAAGATCTGTTTTCTAAGGTTATCTTTAAGGGATATAAGGGAGTTTATCTTGGAAGCAATGCTAATTTTAGATTCAGGGTCAGAGGTAAAGCTAGAATTAGCAGAGGAAGTTTGAATTTGGTTAAGGTCAGTCTCAAGTCTGGAAATGTCCTGATCAATCTGCCTGGATTTAGCACCACACCAACCTTTCATGTTGAGTTTTAGCTATTTGAGCTTAGTGATGAAAGCAAAAACATCAGAGTGCTGACTCATAGAATTCCAAAAACTTTGAATGAGATGAGCACAATCTTGGTCAGAGGACCAAGCGTTATTGAATTTAAAGGGTAGATTAGATTTGGCTTTTTTTAAAAGAAAGGAGACCAAAATAGGATGGTGATCAGAATTGAGCTTAGTTAAGGTGGTGCTAGAGATGGCATCCCACTCATCAAGAGCCGGAACATTAACAAACACCCTATCAAGTTTTCTAGAAACTACCCAGTTATAATGCCTATGGTACCAGGTGAATTTAGCACCTATGAGGTTTACTTCCACCAGGATACAATCATCAATAGAGTCTCTGAATTCCCTAGTAGAAATGGGGCAATGGGAAGGTTCCAGTTTTTCAATGGGTGAGAGGATGGCATTAAAATCCCCCAACACCAGCCAGGGGTCATGCATGGAGCTAGCAAGGTATGAAAGGTCATTCCATAGGAGCCTATGATCCTGGTATCTATTTTTGGTATAGAAAAAAGTACAAAATAAATGCTTATTATCATAAGAAAAATCCCAAGTAATCATTTGGTCGGAAGAAGTACAAATTTTGATATCAGTCAAACAATTGTGATAAAGGATCCAAAGAGAATCAACATTACTATTGTTAAAGCATGCACCAAGAAAATTATAACCAGCAATGAAATAATTTTTAAAAGTCAAAGAAAAATTGGTTTTAGGTTCAGCAAGAGCTAAGATTTTTGGATTATGAGTTGTAACAAGTCTTTTGAGGGTCAAAATGTTGTCAGAGATTACTAAGCCCTGACAATTCCAAAAAAATACATTCATTGAGACCTATTTTTGGATCTCGAGCCCCTTTTTTTCTTCTTGGATCCTTCCGAGCCCTTATTCCTCCAAGATCTTCTGATATTGGAGGATGAGGCCAAAGTGGTAGTCATGCTCTGCATGCTCAGAAGAGAGGTAGATGAATTGTTAAATTTACTTGTAATAGTTCGTATTTCTGAATTATCATTGGTATCAATCTTAATGAAGTCAGTTTGGGGGCCAGTAGACATCACTGGAGATGCCAGTGCGTCTACTACTCCGGGAGATGAAAGCATCACGGGAGTGTGCTGCTGTAACATCCCCAAAAATGATAAAGGGTTAAATGACTAAATGATATGACTCATGTCAACAAGGTGCACCTTCCTTTTCGAGAGACTATCTGATTAGAACTCCACAGTTAAGCGTGCTTGGCCTGGAGTAATGATCGGGATGGGTGACCTCCTGGGAAGTTTCTCAGGGTGTGTGTGAGTGAGGACAAAACACACTGGAAAGGACATGTGTTGGCCTGTGGGGACTGTCATTAGTCAGATAACCCATTCAGGCATGTGGGTTGACCCTGGGGTGGGCCCCACATGTCTGTGGGGCAACTGGTGGTACCTGGTGGGCTAGGACCTGACGACCATGTTATGGCGGGGTGGCTGTGTTGTCACTGGGGCCTAGTTGTCACATTTGGTATCAGAGGAGGAACCCAGCCTTAAGTGCGGTGCACTACTTGGGTTGAGATGTAGAGCCCACAACGAGGGCGTTGTTCTGTAATGTGGGGGGGGGGTGATTGTAACATCCCCAAAAATGATAAAGGGTTAAATGAATAAATGATATGACTCATGTCAACAAGGTGCACCTTCCTTTTTAGGAGCCTATTTGATTAGAAATCCATAGTTAAGCATGCTTGGCCTGGAGTAATGATCCAGATGGGTGACATCCTGGGAAGTTTCTCAGGGTGTGTGTGAGTGAGGACAAAACACACTAGAAAAGACATGTGTTAGCCTGTGGGGACTGTCATTAGTCAGATAACCCATTCAGGCATGTGGGTGGACCCTGGGGTGGGCCCCATGTGTCTGCGGGGCAACTGGTGGTACCTGGTGGGCCAGGACCCGACGACCATGTTATGGCGGGGTGGCTGTGTTGTCACTAGGGCCCAGTTGTCACAGATGCAACTCATGATCCTGAATTGTTGAGGTAGGAGTGTGTGAAACGTTAATAGAGGCACTTACATCTGTGCTGCCATCAGGATTAAATAGAGGGTCTGTAGAATACATACCAGGCTTACCGATTGCAGAAGTCATGTCATGTGGCGTTACAGACCGAGACATATCCTGAACACAGGGATGATCTGTAGCACTATTGCCTTGTGGGAGGGTTCGAGTAGTGGAAAGTTTATCCACCAGAGTGTCATTCTTGCCTCTATCCTTTGGTGACACCGGGGTAGAAGCAGGTAAGTTCTGAGGATCAACTCCCTGCTGCACTTGTAATTCGGGATCAGTGGTGCAGGTGAACAGAACAAGCTGTTTGATTTCTTCCAAGATTCCATGATCAATTTCAGTAATATCTTCAGCTTCCACTTGCTCCGCCCAGGAGACACCGGAGGTCTCACCCATGAGGAGGGTTTTTTCACCCAGACATCGGGTTTCTTTTTCGGGGGGTCAGAGATAGTGGAAAAAACAGCCTTAGCGTTTTTCCTCTTCTTCACTTCACTCCACCCATCATTTTCCGGTTGAGAAACCTGATTCTTGATAACTCGACATTTCAGCAACGAGTGACCACCGATTTTGCAGAGTTCACAGTATGGCGGCATCTGTTCACATTCAATACGAACTTCAGCATGATAGTCGTTAGCATTAAATATGATGGAATCCGGTATTTTTTCCACCATGACTCGAGCGTACATACCAAGCTCAACATTGAGCGTTCTCTGATCTATCTTCAACGACGTACCGATACATGATGCGATGTCATTGAGGATCCGCGGGTGCCAAAAATACCAATTTAAGCCATGAAGACGCACCCGGATTTGGAATAAGGAGTTCTTGGTCTTGTAAGGGTTAAATGAAAGGTCCCATTCTGAGATACGAAGGCACCTGGCTTGATCTGGAGATTTTCGAAGCTCCAGACTTTGTTCAGGTCCTCTTGCGATTTCAAAAGAAGATGGAAATAACCCTTTCCTAGGGGGACAAGCTTCCAGTCAGAGAAACCCCAGATATTGGCGATTTTGGATTGGAGTTCTGGGTTTGACCAAGGCTTTTCCCCTTTTAGATAAGAAATTCAAGCCAAGGTTGAGAACTTACATAGCAGTGACCGCTGATGAAGCACATCAGGATCAGCCTCAACCGCGAATCTACCATCCTCCAGTTTCTTGCATCGAGTCGGACACGTCTCTGTGGGTTTACATAGATCAAGACCCTTGAGAGCTTCAACGAAGGAGATGCCTACCGGCTTATTTCCCGCGTTGGAATCATTTTAAAAAACTAGGTTTTTTGGTTTAAATGCGAGCTCGCAATGATTATCAAAGCCTCCGAGCATCATGAGGAAATTATCGAATCAAAGAGGTGCTAGCGAGATCGTCGTATCCAGAAAATCCTAGCAGGAGCGGCGACGTCGACGAGAGGAGACGACCGTTGAGCATTTCTCATCCTTCAGTTATATATGATTATTTTAAGGATAAATAAATTTTTAACATGGTGGATAATTTATAATATTTAGTGACAAAATTTTTATCTTAAATTCTTATGTGACATCAACACGATATATATTCAATTAATAGAAAAGATAAATAAATGATTTCAAAATATTAAAATTAGTAATATTTTATTTATTTATAATTTAACACGAATTATTTAGTTAATTATGATATATTTTGGGTGTGTTAAACGTTTATACTCAAATTACATCCTTTTCTTGATGTTTTAATTTCAAATTAAATGAATAGTGTCACAATTGACATTAATGATTCTTTATAATAAATAATGTTTTAATAATGGACTTAAAATTACTAAAAATATTTCCTTCAGAATAGGGGATGATATATGGTTTATAATAGCAAATAAGGCCCATTTGTGGTTTTTTCCTTTTATAGTATCTTTCTTGGCAGTTAATGTGTATAAATGTTAATGATCAGGTAATTGTCAAAAAGGGATAACATAGGTAAAAAAAATACAAGGGTGAAAACATCATCTAAAATTTTATAATTTTTATTATATGAGATTATTTAGGATCATAATCAGATTATATTATAATATTATCAATTGTGTTCCATATAAATTTGAAAATTAATTCTTATCAATGTAATACTTTAAGAAACTCTAAGAGTGCTAGTCCCCTCTCTTATAAAACAAAACATACTCTTCTTATATTTTCACACTTAAAAAAATTTTGGTTGGTGAAATACATAAAAAAATACCTTATTTTAAAATATAAACATTCCATATATTCATTGGTTTTTTATAAAATCATCATTGGAATTATTTTGTTGTAAACCTTAAGAGGTTGTCTGAAGAAGAGGTATAATTACAAACCAAGCGTTTTTTTCTTCTTCCATATCCTTGAAATTTTATTAATCCACAATGAAATAATATCAATATTATATTTCATATATTGAGTTATAATTATGTTAATTTTATAACTTATATAAATCTAATATTCGGTCACATAGGAAACAAAACCATCATGCATGCATATGGTAGGCTACCACCTCAAGAACCAATGTAATTTGTTTTCCATCACATCCTACAGAGGATGGTTTTAATAATGAATTTAATGTGTATATATTATATTATTGTGAAATTTATAATGATTAAAAGATAATATATCATTTAATTTTCTAACTTTCCATTCACAGAAAAATGAAAATGTTATTCATGTTTATGTGTGGACTAACACCTCTACGAAGCAATGTGATTCGTTTTTCATCACCATATCATGTCGACGATATATTTATATATATATAAACTAAATAATATTTTTTTTACGGTAATAGTTATATAATTATAAAATTATACTTACGTTATTTCATAACGACCATTGAAAAATGGAAATGTTACTCATGCGTATGTACGCCCTATCGTATCTGTGATTATAATGTAGTTAATTTTCCCTTAACATTTTTAATTGTTTGTTTCAAAAGTATAATCTACGTATAAAAATTTAAATTTTTTCATGATTATTTTTTTGGATAGTCTAGATCAATGACCTCTTTTACTATAGTCAATCCAAGAAAGTCATTTTAGATATATGATCCAAATATCATCAAAACGATTAGCCTGAACTTGACTCATTATGTAATAGATTATTACTTGATAAAAGGAATAATACACTTTGAAAAAATATATTATGAAATTAAATAATTTCCATAATTTTATTATTTAGGATGATAAAGAGCATACATGATGATTCATACTCAAGGTAAGGGTCTTTCTTTAAAAAAATTACTCTATTAAGGTTTCTATTAAAACAATTTTCTTCAATGTCCATATTCATCAACATGATTGAAGAAAATTATTATTTATTCTTATATGGATGATGAAGGCTATTTTTGAACATATTTGACTTTATTTATAATGATTTAAAAAACCCTTTTAATTATTTATATAAGGGACACATTCATTTAGAAACCTCATTTTTAAAATTTTTATGATTTATTTTCTAAATAATTTTATTCCACATCCATATTCATAAAATTATTTTTTGGTTATTTATATATGAAACAAAATGAATGAAAAATAATTTTTTTTTATTTTTACATTCTCTCAAAAGTTTTAAAAAGGAATTTTTTTAAAAAAATGTTTTTACTTTCTTTGCAATAGACAAATAAAATGTTTTATTTTTACATATAAAATGAAAACATTTCATCCTACCATCATAATAATTTTTTATGTTTGGGTTATTTTATACGATTTTATTTTTTATTAAAATAAAATACGCTTTTCCATTCCAATTGATTATTTTATATTTCAAAATGGGGTTTGAAAAGGACAGGTATTTGAATATTTAAAAGTGTTTTGTATATACCATCAAAATAGTTTTTCAATGGTTTTAGGATAAAAATTTGAAAGAATAAAACATTTTATTCATGATTTGGTAATTGATAATTATATATGATAAATTAGAGAGGTGGATACATAATATACAATGTGGTGAGCCCCATTATTTATCCTGAAGATGGGTGAGCCCAATATAACTTATATGATGGCTGATCCCCATTATAACTCTCAAATGCATCAGGTAATATTCCATCTTTCAAAGAGAATAAGAAGGAGTTAGCCAATGTGGTTTCTCCTAAGGATTTAAGTAGAGACTTGTTATTTCTAATATTGGTTTAAAATATTTTATAAATATGATTCTCTAAGACACCTGAAATCGAATATATTTCCTTTCTATGAGTTTTAATTTTTTCTTTGAGAAAATAGTGTGTTTTTTCATGTGGAATTATTTATTTTATATTTTCAAATAAAAACATGATAAAGGAAATGATTTTTTTCATTTTCTCCAATGTACTAGTGGATTTTTTTTTAATATCCCTCAATATGATTTTTATGCTTAACCCACATTTTAAAATGTTTTTCATAGGGTTCAGGGATGGGTAGGAACAAAGAAGAAGAGAAGGTGAAAGTTATAAATATTTTTTAGAAAAAGAATTTGTTTCATTATAATGGTTTATATTATGGGAAAATGAATAGTGTGGAAAAGTGTTCACTTGTAATATATGGGTTTATTATGGATAAACTATAAAATAATTATTTAAGACACTTAATTATAAAGAACCTATAGAATGTTATAAAATTAATTCTTGACTAAAAAATCAATATTTATTTTATTATTCAATTCAATTCCTTATATTTAGTTTCCACATTAAATTATACTATAATTTATTCATTTTTGGCTTTCTAAAATTCTTAAAATTTTACCATTATTTGATGTTTAATTTATAAGTGTGAATATTATCTTTTCTCATTCATCCATCTTGATTAAAAAATAAATTTTTTCTGTTTTAATCCATAAAGACCCACCAGATAATCAACTTATTTATTTTCCAAAAGCTCATTTAATTTTTATCAATTATATTTATTTTAAAATATTCCCATTTGAAATTCATTTATTTATATAGAAAATATTTATCAAATTATTTGTCCTTTTATATTACCTATCCCAAGTCTTGATTCTTGGATAAACTAATCATCATCGTGTTTTAAATAAGAAAGAACACATTTTAAATCATCTGATATGATTTCTTCTTAATAATATTAAATTATGTATTTTCTCAATGTTTTAATATGGTTGAACATTCCTTAAGGTTTTTATAAGGTTATTTGAACCTTATGATACATATATTACAAACCAACCAAGTATATTATGCGTTTCATCTTCATAAAAAATGAATATCTTATAGGAATGCATCTTTTGAAGCATAGTATATTACAAAAAAAATAAAAATTTTATATAATAACAAATATTATGTGTTTCATATTTCTTATGCACCCTAGATATCATATACTTATCTCATGTATTATGAACTCTAATCCTATCTTATAAGGACTCAATATTTAACTATCACATGATATCTTAAGAATCTAACATCTTACCATCTAAATATATCATATAAAGATTCTATATAATATAATATCATGGTATCTTATAGAAACAAAATAGCTTAAGAGATCAACACATCTTATAAAGATATATCAATTTTTTGAGACATTTTATGTGATCCTTCTATATGTTATGTAAATCCATATTATGTGTATGATATATTGCTTTTCCATTTTTAATTTTATCTCCAAAAATCAAAATTCATTAAACTAATTCATGGATTATTTAAAAAACTATAATCCTTATCATATCCTTCAAATCACCATAAAAAGATTCAAATAATTACAGTAACTGTTATAATAATTACAAACTCCTCTATGTTGTTTCTAAAGACTTTTAGCATCTAAAATACTCTAGATCGTGTTTTTCACGTACCTATCTACCATATGAATTCCTTCTTAATTTCATATTTTTTAAACCACTATCCCATAGATGTTAATAATTTAAATCAAAATCCTTAAGGATAAATACTCCATGGATAGATTCTACACAACACTAGAAACGTTTGACTCATTTAACTATAGATTTTAAAAATCTTTGGATATGATAGCTTCCCCAACTTTTCAAA
Source organism: Viscum album (assembly GCA_963277665.1). NCBI lineage: Eukaryota > Viridiplantae > Streptophyta > Magnoliopsida > Santalales > Viscaceae > Viscum > Viscum album. The sequence goes on from OY728138.1 coordinate 903,243,993, forward strand.
ACTACTGTGGACATCAATCAAAAAAATCTTTTTTCCCAAGTAATTTTTTTCATGATAAACAAAAAAACTATCATATTATTTAAATGGATTTCTCACCTACAAAAATATTCACATCACTTTACCTATCAATGTAAGTGTAGAAATTTCATATTCTCTATTGAGTGGATACTTCCTCTATAACTTATATTCACAACAAATTATCTTTTCCCTAACAACTACATTATTAATAAATATAACCACAACTTAATGTGAACAGAAATATCAACCTATTTATTTGTTCCCTACACCTAATTTATATCTAAATTTAATTTATTTCGTTTTCTTCATATTAAAAACAAATTCAACATTCTATGTAGGTCCTCTTCCCCCTTATTGAGATTCCATGAAAACAAGGGAGGACCATTCAATTGAAAAATTTTCTCCCTCTTCATTATTCTAGATTTAAGAAAAACATCTTCTCTATTTTTTATCATATTTTTTTGGTCTTTCCCCCATTTCTCCAAGAGTCATTAAATTCAATGAGATAAGGGTGGAACCTGATTTTTCATCATAATATTCCATTAATTATCTAAATCAATGTTGATGTTGGCTAATATATTTCAGAAAATAAGAGTGACCAATTTATATAACATATATACTCATATATAAGGCATATTTTTAAACCAACACTTACTTAACATCTTTAGGGGATTATTAAATGAATTTTAAAGAAATATTATGAACATTAACTCAATACGAAGAATCATATAAAAAATTTTCATGTAAAATTATGCTTTTTTATATTTTATTTAAAAAAGTCACCATACATGAAAACTATATCGAACATAAATAAAAAATAGAAATAGGAGAGTGGAAATAATACCCAATAATCATTTTCAGAGGTGTGTTATTGTTTTTTATATTTAATATGAATAATAAATATCTGGTATATTTACAATATAATAGATCCACTGGTTCACGCCCAAATTTACCCAAGAGAAGAAGGGTAGAACGGTCCTTGTAGTGTAGCTTGGGTTGTCGATTCCACAGAGACCTAAGAAGATACCTAAGATACAAAACCTAAGGGATGGATTTTTGGCTATGAATTGGCCAACTTGGACTGATTTTGGATGGGTTTTAAAGATATCTAATATATTTAACTGGATTCAATTTAAAAGAATGAGTTGATCCTAGGTTATCGCTCGGGGTGGATTGGACGTATTTTCTTTTTAATGATTTCAATTTCTTAAATTTGAGATGGGTTCATTTAAGGAGATAAAGAAACATCATCACTTATTGGTTTAATGCCTACACCCTCTAATACTAGTCACCTATACACTTGAAGGATCAATGTTTTGAGCACTTCAAGGTAAAGGATCGTATTAGTACTTGAAGTGTGTGGCCTTAAATTCAACAAGGACGATGGAGTTTAAAAATCATCAAATAAAAATCCTAATTAAAGAAGTGATTATACATTAATTAGGTGATAAATAACATCCAATCCATCCCCTTTCTACTCCCTTGGATCAACCCATAAGTGGGTTAGCCCTCCATTGATCCCATGGTTTCAATGGAAGCGGAAAGTAGACTCATGAGGGAGGAAATGGAGAAGTAAAGAAAACAACAAAAATAAAATGATCACTCCACCGTTGTGTGAATAATTTCACAAGGGTTGGTGTGAATAAATTCAAACCTTGATCCAACAGTATCAAAGTGATATTAAGAACAATAGAATAAGAGTAGAAGAATAACTTTTATTAACAAACTAATGTGAATTGAACAACTTACATGTGAAAGACAAAATTGAGGCAACACAAATGCATCATAACATTACAATTGAACAAAGCATCCAAGCTCCTCAACTCCTTCACCACCACTGCCTTAAATAGTCATTTTGGGAGCCTTGGGTCGAGCCTCAAACAGTACAAATCATCTCAATTAATTTTGGTAGGCCATAGGTTGTGGAAAGCTTGTGGAATTTGAACTTTTCCACATTTGAACCGAGGTGGCAGCCAACTTTCCTTCACCAAACAGAAACGTCTGGAAGACCTTCTAGATGGCCGAATCAGAGTGGGCCATAGAATAAGAAAACGGATCTACAGATGTCTTCCAACCGCCTGTATAATTTGGGCCCATTCGGAGTTACGGATTCCGAGATATGATAACATTAGTGGACTGTTTTTCTGGGCCGTAGAATCTGGCCCAGAATTGTATCTCTAACTTGGGCCGCTTTAATGACCACCATAGAAGCCGAATTAGTATTTTTGCATGAAGAGTTATTTTTTCCTCTAAATTTCTTCTAGCATCTCAAAATATTTGGGATTCATTGGGCCTGTATGTTGGGGCCCACAGTCTCATCAGTGAGCTACTGCCTAATCTGCCTTCTCTAGAATTGCTTCCTTTCATCACAAAATATCCCCATCTTCTTCCATGAATTCTCCATTGATACCTGAATGAAAAATGTTCAAATTTAAGTGTAGATAAAGTTCCCAAAATATCAAATTAAAAAAAATTGATAATTACATTCCTTATAATCAGATGACTCATTGGGACTAAATTGGTGTATATTAGGCATGAAGTGCACAAATGATGAGAATGGATGTTCATAATGAAAATGCACTAACTCAGGCCCATAAGATCAAAAATGAACATTTAATACCATTAAAATGTAATTAAAATATATGTTTTTATTGGATAATCACACCCCCCAACTTGAGATTTGCTAGTCCTGAGAAAATAATTCAATGATTTTATTTGAATTCCTTTCTTCAAACACATTATAACAAACAGTGCTCACAATGTAAACTGCACACAAATATATTTTTATAACCTATCAAGATAATTTAAAACAAGATGAATTTAAAAGCAGATCCCAATCCCAAGCCCATTCCTTTGATCAAATCCATCATCATACTTCATCCAACTCAATTAGGTGTAATGATGTGTTGTGTATCACAATAGATATGGGGGTTAATTTTCATTCAAGGGGGAAATCATGGAAGCGCTAGGTGGAATCACATTTAATCCTAATATGAGTATTCTTCATTCTTTTTTTTTTGATTTTTTTGCAATATTTCCATAGTAATTGAGATTGCAGTTAATCAAATTAACCCATGTAGCAATACTTTGCCGATGACTCCCAGACTCAAAGGCCTTAGGGCACCAAGTGAAGCCCACATACTCAGGCATCGTCTCGAGTTAACTTAATCAAAAAACAAAGTCATATTACCATAAATAGAGATATATTGAAAAAATCAGGGCTATACAACTCTGGATTCACGATCCCCAGGTGCCGAAAGCCTCACATTTTATAAATCCATTGCTCTACACACAATTTTTTTTTTATTATTATTTTTAATAAAAAAAATTTAGTTTTTTTTGAATACTCATATTATTCATAAAAATAAAACCAGACTATGCTATTTACTATGGGACCCTAAAAATTCAAATTAGCACCCCACAGTCTAGAGGACGTGCATTGTGGCATTTTTTATTTGAATGAAAATATAAATGATGAAATATCACATTGGACAGCCACACTTTCCAAAATCTATGATTTTAAACTTAATCATGAATTAAATTAAGAGTCAAGGAAATAATAATTATTTGATATGTAGTTTTTATGTTAGTAAATATGTTATTATATGAATGATAAAGGAATTTTACTTCTTTTTGTTATCATTGTTTTTTTAAACACACATTTTGTTTCCACACCCCCCAACATAGAATGAAACTGTCCCTAGTTTCATAAAAACAAAATTTATAATGGGGTAGAGGAATAAAAAGGGGAGTTCAATAAGGAAATTGAAATATGAGGATCGTGGAATGAAGTCACCTGGTGTTTGAAGTTTGAAGTTCTTTATGCTCGAATTTATTCCTTTGATATCCATGTCGCTTGCAACGTTCCCTAGTGGAAAAAGGAAAAACAAAACAAACAAAACAAACAAAAACAAACAATATATATATATATATATATTTATATAATAAAGTAATTAAAATATAAGAATATATATAAACATTATATAATAAGGAAGCACAAGAAGCCGCATGTCAGTGGTAAGCACGCGCCCCTGTCTCCCTTCGGTCCCGAGATCGAGTCCCCGCGGCTTCGCCGGTTGTGACAGGGTTTTCCCCACGGCCTATGGCGTTGACTTTTTATTATTATTATTATTTTCTTTTTATTTTTATTTTAATAATAAAAATAAAACAAAATAAACTGATGATACGTTGTCTTCTTTTTAAATTTCTAGGTAAGGTATTACTCAAGGATCACACCACGTGACATAGATGAATATGGTGCTCCCCTTTCGTACCCATCCATACTCATTATAGAAGAACAAGTCAACAGTTTATTTTTTTTCAAAATATCAAAATATCTCATTAACCCTATTTAAAATATAAAGTTGATTAAAACAACGAAATTATTGGAAACTTGAAAACCATGGGTTGCCTCCCATTCAGCGCTTTGTTTAACGTCGTTAGCCCGACATGGACCCTAAATCTATTAATTTGTTCCTTGTTCATAGGTTGGATCAGTTAACTCAACCTCTATTTCCTATTTATTGAATGATTCAATGAATGGTTTTAACCTTTGACCATTGACCTTGAAAATGTAACCACTTGTGGGATCTTGAATCTCTATTGCCCCATGGGGGAATACATGATGCACTATGAAAGGTCATGTCCATCTAGACCTTAACTTTCCCGGATGTAAATTAAGTTTTGAACTATACAGGAGCACAAGTTTTCCCGGTTCAAAATGTTTGACCTTGATATTCCTAGATTGGTAGGCTTGAACTCTATCTTTATTGATCATTGAATTTTCATAAGCTTCCATCCTTAGTTCCTCTAGTTCATTGAGATCTAATTTCCTTTTTGTTCCGATCAATGAGAGATCATAATCCATTTTCTTAATTTCCCAAAAGGCCTTATGTTCAATTTCCACTGGCAAATGGCATGCTTTACCATAAACCAACCTATATGGGGACATTCCTAAAATGATTTTATATGCGGTTCTATAGGCCCAAAGAGCATCTAAGAGTTTCTCAGACCAATCTTTCCTAGAGGGGTTGACAGTTTTTTCAAGAATTTGCTTAATTTCACGATTGGCTAACTCAGCTTGACCATTGGTCAGTGGGTGGTAAGCAATGGACACTTTGTGAGAAATTCCATATTTTTCCATGAGTGATGAGAATGGACGATTGCAAAAATGAGTTCCACGATCACTTATGATAGCCCTAGGAATTCCAAATCTAGAGATTATGTTTTCTTTTAGGAATCTAATTACAAGTTGATGATCATTGGATTTTGTGGGAATGACCTCAACCCATTTTGAGACATAATCAACAGCTAAGAGTATGTAGAGGTATCCCCGAGAGTTTGGGAAGGGACCCATGAAATCAATTCCCCAACAGTCAAAGATTTCAACCACTAATATGGGAGTGAGTGGCATTTGATTCCTTTTTGTGATGGACCCTACTTGTTGACACCTAGGACAACTTTGACAAAATGTGTAGGAGTCCCTTGAGAGGGTGGGTCAGAAAAGACCACATTGAAGAATCTTAGTAGATGTTTTCTTAGAGGAAAAGTGACCTCCACATGCCTCACTATGACAGAATTTAAGGATGGACTCTTGTTCAGATTCTGGAACACACCTCCTAATGACTTGGTCAGGGCAGAACTTATAGAGGTATGGATCATCAAACACATAGTGTCTAACATCAGAAAAGAATTTCCTTCGAGCTTGAGTCCCTAAGAATTTTGGAATGACTCCTGTCACTAAGAAATTTGCTATGTCAGCATACCAAGGGCAATCACTCATAGAGTATAAGTGTTCATCTGGAAACGAATCAGACACAGAAAGGTGATTTGAGTTGCCTTTGAATTCCATCCTAGAGAGGTGATCATCTACAACATTTTCAACTCCCTTTTTATCCTTGATTGTGAGGTCAAATTCTTGTAAGAGAAGGACCCACCTAATCAGTCTAGCCTTAGCATGTTGTTTTTGGAAGAGGTATTTTAGTGCAGAATGGTCAGTGAACACAGTGATGGGTGATCCTAAGAGGTAGGACCTAAACTTCTCTAAGGAAAACACAATAGAAAGTAACTCCTTTTCAGTGGTGGTGTAGTTTATTTGGGCATCATTTAAGGATTTTATTGCATAAGCAATGACATAAGGAGTTTTATAACAACGTTGTCCTGACACAGCTCCAACAGCAAAGTCACTGGCATCACACATAAGTTCAAAAGGAAGGTTCAAATTTGGAGATTTCATAATGGGAGGAGAGGTGAGAGAGGATTTGAGGGTTGATAATGAACCCTAACAGCTTTCTGTCCAAACAAATGGAGCATCCTTTACTAAGAGAGCACAAAGGGGACGAGATATTGAACTAAAGTCCTTGATGAATATTCTATAGAAACCAGCATGTCCTAAGAAATACCTCACTTCCTTGACAGTTTTGGGTGATGGAAGGTGACGAATGATGTCATCCTTTTCTTTATCAACTTCAATCCCCCTAATCGAGTTCAGATGGCCTAGAACAAATCCCTCTTTAACCATGAAATGGCATTTTTCCCAGTTTAGGACCAGATTGTTTTCTTCACATCTTGACAAGACTCTCTCCAAATTCTGCAGAAATCCCTCAAAAGTATCCCCAAACACAGAGAAGTCATCCATAAAGACCTCAAGAAAATCCCCTTCCATGTCCGAGAAGATTCCCATCATGCACCGCTGGAAGGTTCCAGGGGCATTGCATAACCCGAAGGGCATGCGTTTGAAGGAAAAGGTACCGAAAGGACATGTGAATGTAGTCTTCCCTTGATCCTCTAGGGAGACCTCAATTTGATTGTACCCCGAGTACCCATCTAAGAAATAGTAGAAGGCATGGCCTGCCACTTTCTCAAGGACTTGGTCAATGAATGGTAAGGGGAAATGGTCTTTCTTGGTGAATGAGTTTAGTTTCCTATAGTCAATGCAGACCCTCCATCCACTACTCACCCTTGTTAGAAGAATCTCTCCACCCTCATTGGTTATCATTGTGATTCCAGCCTTTTTTGGAACCAATTGGATTGGGCTCACCCATTCACTCTCAGCTATGGGATATATGATACCAGCTTTCAACAATTTCAGAAGTTCCTTCCTTACTACCTCCATGAGATTAGGATTGAGTCACCGTTGAGGTTGACGACATGGCTTTGAATCAGATTCCAGAACAATCCTATGAGTCCCGATAAGTGGGATAATCCCAGGAATATCAGAAAGGGTCCAACCAATGGATTTCTTATGCTTCCTAAGGACATCTAGAATAATCCTCTCATGATTGGCTTCAAGAGAAGAAGAAATGACAATAGGATGTGTTTGATTTTCCCCTAGGAAAGCATACTTGAGTGTAGCAGGAAGTTCCTTCAATTCAAGATCAGGTTGGTTCAGAATTTCAGCAGAATATTGGGACATTGGATCAAGTTCAATTTCTTTTTTTAGAGTTTCAGATAGGATTGATTCCCCACATGTAGAATTTTCAGCTAGTAGATTGGCTTGATCATCTTTAGGGAAGGAATTTGGAGTGGTCTTCATGAAAGTGGTTTATTGAAAGGTTTCACTGATTGTTGGACCTAAGACTTCATCATAAGAGAAATTTGAAAATGATTCAAGCCAAGGAGATAAACTTCCTTCATATGAACAAAGGAAATCAATCTCATTCTGACTTAAACATTCATCAAATATTCCTTGATGTTCCATGGATTCATTATCAATGCTTCCTATCATGCTTACTTCATGAATGTCCTCGTCATCCCCTATTTGTGAGCTTGCATTATAGATGTTCAAGTCTAGACTCATTTTCCCAAAGGTGATGGTCATGTTCCCATTTCGGACTCGGATAACAGAGTTGATTGTATCAAGGAAAGGACAACCAAGGATGATTGGGGTTTGTTCCTTATTTCCTAAATTTGGATGGTTGTCAAGGACAATGAAATCAGCAGGGTAGATGAAGTTTTCAACCTTTACCATAACGTCCTTTAAAATCCCCTTTGGAACCTTAATGCTACGATCAGCAAGCTGAAGTGTGACAGATGTGGGTTGGAGTTCTTTTAGGCCTAACTGGCAGTACACAACATATGGGATGATATTGACACTAGCACCTAGGTCACACAAGGCATTGAAAAATTTACTTTCTCCTAGTTCAACATTGATGTAAGGGAAACCTGGGTCTTTCAACATAGGAGGAATGGTCCCTTGAATGGTGGTACTCACATTAGCAGCCAAAAGGACTTGGTTTTTATGTGAAAATTTTATTTTAAAAGTGCACAAGTCCTTAAGGTACTTTGAGTAGGCAGGTATGGTTTGGATTGCATCGAGAAGGGGTATGTTCAACTTGACTTGTGAAAATATTTCCCTCAATGTTTCATTCAGTTAAGGCTTGGGTTTCCCCCTCATGTGTTGAAGAAATGGTGCAGGTTGTGGGGTTGTTTGTTGAAAAGTTGTTTCCTTCACATTGTTACCAGTTTCCTCAGTTTTATCTTGGGGTTCATTTGAATTTTCATCCAAGTTTGAATCTTCGGGTGGGTTCTGAATTAGTTGTTCAGGTTTCTCAATTGATTTCCCACTTCTTAAAACAGTCACAACCTTTAGTTGTTCATGAGTTGTTTGAGCACAACTTGACTCTCCCCTTGAAGTTGAGGATGGCACCACCTGAGTAGGCATGGGTGCCTTTCCAGTTTTGATGGTTTGAAGTTCTTGTTTTAGGGAAGATACCTCCGAGTTCATCCTCTCCATTTGTTTGCATAGTTGTTATAGTAGGATTTGTGGAACAGTTTGGGTGGGTGCTTGAGTAGGTTGGTTTATCCCAGGGGGATATTTTGGAGGTGGGACGGTTTGTTGAAAATGGACCAGTGGCTGTTGGTATTGGATAGGTTGGGTTTGGAACTGGTTATGGGTTTGGTAGTTCTGTTGAGGGTAAGGATTTTGCCCCTTGTGGTTGGCTATGTTGTTGGTTATCCTTCCATCGGAAGCCTGGGTGGTCATTATACCTTGGATTGAAGTTGTTTTGTTATTGGGGCTTCTGAAAGTTTAGGGCATTTACTTCCACTGGGGGTCCTCCTAGAAGAACATCCTTTATGGATGGAATGTTTGGGCAGTTTTCTGTTTTATGGTCATGTTTGTCACAAATTGTGCAAACAAGGTCTACATTTTGGATTTCATGGACTTTCCTAAGGTCTATCTCTTCAACCTTCCTAGAGAGTGCTGCGAGTTTAGCCCTAAGGCTTTCTTCTTCTCTAAGTGTATGAATTCCAGTGGTTCTTTGTGGCTTTTCAGAATAAGGTGAAGTTCCCCATGTTTGGTTTTGTTCAGCCAGACTTTCCAGATACTCGTAAGCATCATTTGGGGACTTCTTTTTAAAAGTTCCATTACACATCATGTCAATGAATTGTTTATTACCCGGACCCAACCCTTCATAGAAAATTCTCACTTGTTCAGGTATAGAAAACCAATGGTGTGGAACCATGTTTAGGGTGTCTTTGAACCTCTCCCATGTTTCATAAAATGACTCTACCTCTTTTTCAAAAAAGTTTTGGATGCTCTTTTTAAGTGAAATTGTTTTGTGATGAGGGAAGTATTTTTTGTAGAATTCTCTTTGCAGTTGGTCCCAAGAGTGGATTAATGCATGTCTCAAGTTGTTTACCCAATTTTTAGCTCGATCCTTTAATGAAAAAGGATATAGCCTCATCTTAGTAGATTCTTGTTGATGTGGGGGACACATGGTTTCAACAATGTCGGTGAACTCTTTGACATGAAGGTATGGCATTTCTGACTTCATCCCATGAATGGTTGGAAGGTGATTTAGGACATGGGGTTTGAATATGTAGTTGGTGTCTCCTATTGAATTGTGTCTAATGCCTGAGGGGGAATTGGTCCAAGCTGGAGTGAGGTAGTCATTCATGGTTTGATCAACTACATTCCCTAAGTTTGGATCTTCTTGGTTTTGGTTTCCCATTTGATTCCCCCCAGGGTTTACAATTTGATTTTGTGGATGACCCTCCATTGGACTGGTTTCATGTTCTGACTTTGGGGTTTCAAGAATATTTGAATCTAATTTAAACAATCCCTTAGGTTCACTTGACTCCCCTATCCTAGGACTTTCCACCCTAACTAGTCTGTTTGAGAAATCGTGGGTGTAGGCGGACATGCGCCAAAAAAAAGCGAGAAAGGGACAAGATAAGAGATCTTAGGTGAGAGTAGAAGAATGGAGGTGAGGAAAGAAGGTTTTTTTTGGATCTAACGTACTTACTTGGTCCCCGTCAACGGCGCCAAAATTTGGTTCACGCCCAAATTTACCCAAGAGAAGAAGGGTAGAATGGTCCTTGTAGTGTAGCTTGGGTTGTCAATTCCACAGAGACCTAAGAAGATACCTAATATACACAAACTAAGGGATGGATTTTTGGCTATGAAGTGGCCAAATTGAATTGATTTTGGATGGGTTTTAAATATATCTAATATATTTAAGTGGATTCAATTTAAAACAATGAGTTGATCCTAGGTTATCGCTCAGGGTGGATTAGATGTATTTTCTTTTTAATGATTTCAATTTCTTAAATTTGAGATGGGTTCATTTAAGGAGATAAAACAACATAATCACTTACTGGTTTAATGCCTACACCCTCTAATAATAGTCACCTATACACTTGAAGTATCAAAGTTTTGATCACTTCAAGGTAAATGATCGTACTAGTACTTGAAGTGTGTGACCTTAAATTCAACAAGGACGATGGAGTTTAAAAATCATCAAATAAAAATCTCAATTAAAGAAGTGATTATACATTAATTAATTGATAAATAACATCCAATCCAGCCCCTTGCTACTCCCTTGGATCAACCCATAAGTGGGTTAGCCCTCCATTTATCCCATGGTTTCAATGGAAGCAGAAAGTATACTCATGAGGGAGGAAATGGAGAAGTAAAGAAAACAACAAAAATAAAATGATCACTCCACCGTTGTGTGAATAATTTCAAAAGGGTTGGTGTGAATAAATTCACACCTTGATCCAACGGTATCAAATTGATATTAAGAAAAACAGAATAAGAGTATAAGAAGAACTTTTATTAAAAAAATAATGTGAATTGAACAACTTACATGTGAAAGACAAAATTGAGGCAACAAAAATGCCGCATAACATTACAATTGAACAAAGCATCCAAGCTCCTCAACTCCTTCACCAACACTGCCTTAAATAGGCATTTTGGGAGCCTTGGGTCGAGCCTCAAACAGTACAAAGCATCTCAATTAATTTTGGTAGGCCATAGGTGGTGGAAAGCTTGTGGAATTTGAACTTGTCCACATTTGACCCGAGGTGGAAGCCAACATTCCTTCACCGAACAGACGCATCTAGAAGACCTTCTAGATGGCCAAAGCAGAGTGGGCCATAGACGACGAAAATGGATCTCCGGATGTCTTATAACAGCCTGTAAAATTTGGGCCCATTTGGAGTTACGGATTCTGAGATATGATAAAATTACTGGACTGTTTTTCTGGGCCGCAGAATCTGGCCCAGAATTGTATCTCAAACTTGAGCCGCATTAATGACCACCATAAAAGCCGAATTACCATTGGCTAATGAAGGGTTATGTGTTCCCCTTAATGCCTTCTAGAATCCCAAAAAATTTGGGATTCATTGGGCTTGTATGTTGGGCCCCACAGTCTCATCAGTGGGATAGTGTCCAATCTACCTTCTCTAGAATTGCTTCCTTTCATCACAAAATATCCCCATCTTCTTCCATGAATTCTCCATTGATCCCTGAATTAAAAATTTTCAAATTTAAGTGTAGATAAAGTTCCCAAAATATCAAATTAAAAAAAAATTGATAATTACATTCCTTAGAATCAGAGGACTCATTGGGTCTAAATTGGTGTATATTAGGCATGAAGTGCACAAATGATGAGAATGGATGTTCATAATGAAAATGCACTAACTCAGGCCCATAAGATCAAAAATGAACATTTAATACCATTAAAATTTAATTAAAATATATGTTTCTATTGGATAATCATCGACATTAAGACATGATTTCTAATTATCTTTATCTAGGTTGGTTTTATCTTCCAGAGATAATCTACAATCATTTTGATACCAATTGGGACGTATAATACCAATTGATATTTTAAAATAATGAATCTTAATGGTAAAACAATATAACAATTGAAATATTCTCCATGATATATTTTTTATTTTTACTATATGGAAATAAAAAATTTCATCAGTTGTATTATTTCATGATTCACCTTAAATTCAATATTTTATGAAAAACATCCAAGAAAATATGGGAATAAATTATGTTTACATCTGCTATTCAATTTGAGTAACATGGATTAGACTTTTTACCCAACCCAAAAACATTATTATTTACAACTCCACATTTTTTATAACTCTTTATGATTTCTTAACACATTATTTTCCAATTCTGTCCATCTTATTTTTTCATGGGACTCTTTCTATTTTTACATTTATTCTTAGATGGAATATATTTATTAACATTAAATATCATTAAAATTTCATTCCTTTTCACCCCTTACATTTTCCAATCTAATGAAAATTATTTTTGAAATATTTAAAACCACTCCCTTTTCACCTTCTTTTCATTCTTTTGGGTGTGATTTTTTTCCTAACAACATCACTTTTTTCAATAGAAGTAACTGACACTTTCTTTTTGGATTTCACTAGATTTCCTTATTTAGTGAACTATTTTATGAACCTAGTTTCACTATGTTATGATTTATTTACCTTCCAAGTACATCTTTAGTAGCTTCAAAGATCCACTTCTTTGATAACCACCCATGAAATTTATACTCTTTATCTCGGATGTCAACAACTAAACCAATCTTGATATATTTCTCTTAGATTTATTATTTTCTTATTTTTTCCAAATTACTCCCTTATTTCCTGATATTAATATAAATCTATCTATGTTCCATGATATAGAATCTTTTTCTATTATAAAATCATGGTTCCTTAGTTAATACATCTGCATTATTTTTTTCTTTTAATATTTGGGAGTAAACTGTTTAGATATTTTCTTTGGTATACTCATTAAGAAAAAAAAGTCAATAATATTCACTTGTTTCATTCCATGTGGTGGTATTCTCTTCACATAAGTATAATATTTGTCTCTTTTTATCAGATACATACAATAATCATATGAGTATACACATTTTTTTAAAAAAATAACTGAAATTATAAACACTTTAATTTTTTTTCTCTATGGATAGATTCATACCTTTTTTAGAATTATGAATTTATATAGTATATTTACTTTATATTTGATCTCTTATCTCCCTAACTTCATTCCTTCTATATATTCTATTTACTAAAATGTTGTTTAAAAAATTGGTGGTTATGTGTCCAAACCTACCACAACACCAATGGTATCAAAAAAATATCTTCCTTTTTCTTTCATAGGTAGTCTTGATAAATTTTTATATTCGATATTTTTAGGAAAATTCATACTTATTTAAGGATTTATTTGTTTTTATACTCTTATCATAAATATTCATATCCACACTAGGAATTTTATTTTGTTTTATAGTAATTATGTATATCCAAACATGTAAATATTTTAAAATTAAACATACCCTAATAATAAATAGATTCAGTAAAAACTAAATCAACTATGCATTGGGATACTTTTCTCCATGATCTAGTTGTATATTGATTAATTAATGATCTCATTTTATTCTTTCTAAAAATTTTAGTATTATTAGCATAAATAATGTTTTCAGATATTTTTTGGCAAAAATTCCTTTTTCATCATCCTAGGACATTCTAGGTTGTCCCACATCAAAATTTTTCAATCTAACTCCCATTTTAAGAAACTTCATGTTAAGGAAAAGATGATTAGCCTCAAATAATTTTAATCTATAATCTAATTAAATTGTAAAAACAATAATTTTATCCACATACAATTTTTATCTGTAGAGAACTTTCAAGGACCTTGATTTTTTATTATTTTATATCTAGTTATGCATACCTGACAGAAAAACTGGAATCATATGACTCTTACAATGCATGGATATTTTCTTCAATTACTTTTGTATTGTTAAATTTCTCATCAATAATAAATTGAAATCTATATTCAATGATTGAATTATTTTTTCTAATGGTCATTAAAAAAATATTCCAGGCCTTTCACCTATTTGATGTGAGAGTTGTCCTATTAATTTTCTTTATCAATTTTTTTTCATAGTTTATATGTATTTTCTTATCTTTATATTCTAATAATATACTAATTAAATAAAATCAAATATATGAGTGAAAAATTTAGTAATAAATTTATTCAGATAATCATTAGCCTTATAGTAGAGGTCTGTAACTAGTTCCCTGAATCTATATTCTTAATTGTTTGAACTAATGTTTTCAAAAGAATCATGCTTATCAGATTTACTAGGTTTGTTGACACTATGAACACTTTAAAATAATGGCGTATTCACTTTAACCTTTTATTTTTTCGCCATATTTTCTTCATTCTACTATAATTTTTCATAGTTATAGCAAAAAACTCTACATTAGTTTTAATAGAAATGTTTTCTAAATGTTACATCCATTTATATTCCATTTAGAATCTCTAGTTCATTAAATTTTGATAAGAATGTCTAGATATAAAAATCAATCCAAACATATGGAAACCAATTTTAATTGATATCACTTTTTTATACAAGTAGTGGGTGAAAAAAATTGGGTGTGGGGAGGGGGGGGGATCATGTTTGGCTAAACTTATACCAAATTCCAAATAAATCTTATTAAACTTTTAGTACCTTTAGTTTTTAAATATATTAGACTTGATCATATGTAAATAGATTTATTTATCTCTACATAATAACATACAACACAATCAATACTATAAATAAATTAAATTGCAACACATTATGTTTTACAAGGTTTATCTGTGATGTTGGAAATCTATTCCATTCTATTATAAGGTTACCAAGTCACATATTTAGAACTAAAATATATTCATTAATTATAGTGGTTTTTATAGGTATCATATTTAAACTAGGTTCACCATATTACATATGTGAAGATCCCCAATATTACACATTTGAAAGTAAATCCACTACAAAAGGTCATCTATATTGGATGCCACTAGTCCACATCACTTCCTTAATCTATAAAAGTAGATCTATTGTATTTATAAGATTTCACTAGATCAATAAAATAATATATGATTACTCACTAATAATCTTTGACAACATTGTAATATTAAATGATACCAACTTGTGACTCAATATCTACTATCATCTACACACCCTAATCTTGTTCATAATATTCTATTGAACCTTCTTCACAGTCTCACTACATATATAATATAGGTTATTTCAAGAATAGTTCTATACAATAGTTTATTGTTCTTCTTTTGGTGTGAAAATGTGTAAAAAAACCATCTTTATCTTGCCCTTTAATTATTAGATACCTAGATATTATATCTTCTGTAACATTGTTTCATATTATTCTTATTCTCATATAGATAACAAATTTTCTTCTTCTTTGAGAGTTTTATAACTTTCCACATCTCTATATCATCTTCTTATATTTAATATACATATCAAAAAATATATTTTATACCTATTTAATATAGAAAATCCCTCAATTTATTTTGGTTCAATGGTCCTCCATATAATTTTTTCAATATCTTCATATGGGTGTTTCCCCAATGATCAAGTGATATCCTCTATTTGTAACTGAATTTCTCTAGTGTAATTCCCAGAGTACCCTTATTAAATTTTTTCCTAACTTAGTCTCATCCAAATAAATCTTCAACATATTTATACTATTAGTCTTCAATACTCTTATTATCTTTCTCATTTTCCCATAAGTATCCAAAAACAAAACTTCCCCATGGATATATGAATTTTTATGACAAATTAGAATTGTATTAAATATTATATTCATTATAAGAATAATTATTTTGAAATAATAGAATAACCATAAAATTCCATTTATATTTTTTGAAAAAATTGTTATATTATACTGTTATTCCCATTTTGAATCAATTTTTTTTTTGTGATATTTATAACCATTAATAAAAACAAAATCAAAATCACATAAAATTTCCAAATCGATTGAAATTGGAATTTACTTATTTATTAATCAGTAAATATATTAGTGGTTCATCTGACTTTGATCTTAATCTTCTCAATGTAAAGATTATATATTTAATTCACCATTATTTAATCACAAATAAATTTGTGACATTTTCAACCATAAAGAATATATCAAGAATAAACTTTTTTATTCCCAAAAAATCCTTCAATTTTTATCACTAATGTTGGTTTTATAATATTCTCTTTTGAAAATAATAGATTTATAGAGCATTGATCTAACATATTTTTTTTGTTAATGTACTTAATTATAAGGATTTAATCAAGGATAAACCTATAATCATGATGTTTTATCAATAAAAATAATCATTTGAATCATATTATATGATTTCTTCTTTATAAAATTTAATTCTATAATTTCATATTTTTTATAAAGTTTTGTACAAATTATTATTTTTTGTAATGTTAATAATAAATTATGAAGTATATCTAATACACTAACTTGATATCTTATGTATTTAATCTATTTAAGAATCTATATATTATGAATTCAAACAGGTTATAAAAATTAATATCACATGGGAATGTATCTTATGAAATTGGGTATCTTATGTAGACCTTAATATCACAAGTTAAAAATCATGTCTTATGTGTTTCATGTTTCATACAAAACACAAATTTCTAAGACAAATTTCATGTCTTACAAACATAACTCTTTAATTTTTAGGACCTGATATATTCCAAGAATTTGGTGACATATTAACCATATATCTTATGACATTATGCAATTTTAAAGACTTTAGATATCATATGATATCATGAAATAATACATATATTCAATGAGTTATAAAATGAGAAAATATTATAAATATATGTCTAAAGATATAAAAATATATTATATGGGTTTTCTACATATTACGTAAATATTCTTACATGAATGATATATACCTTTACTATTTTTCAACTGAAGTTATAGAAAGAGTAATTAGTCAAATTAATTTAGGGATTCATCAAAGAAACTACATGACTTTTAAAACAATTCAAATCACCTCTAAATAACTTCAAAATATTTTTATTAATTATTAAAATAATTCCAATCTTCTTTAAATTGTTTCCAAGGACAAATAACATCTTAAAAATTCAAGATAAATTATTTCAAGTACTTTATTAGTATCTCAATTCAGGATTCATTTACATGTTTTTAATCCTTCATCAAATAGATTTTAAACACTATAATTAGTATCTTTAATATGAAATACTCCATGGATGGATTCCCCAAAACTCTGATACCCTTCCACTCATTTTAATATAACTCTTAAAGATATTTTTAATAAGAAAAATTATATAAATTATCCAAACTATTGTATGAATCTCCTAAAATATTTAATCAGTACTTTTAATTTTTTTCATGAAGAACAACACATCAATAATCTAATTTAAATGGAATTCTCCCTATGTAGCAACATCAATTTACTATACCCATTATTGTTTGCGAATCAACTTTATATTATTTGTTAGGTGGATACTACCTCAATAACCAATCTTAAATACACATTGAATTTTCTCTAATAAATATAATAAAAATTAATATTACCATAAAATAAAGGGAAATTAAATAGCTTGGTTGGGTATGTTGTTAATCATTTAATTGGATGGAGCTTAAGTGAAACAGGATTTTTTCCTTTCTTATGATGAGTATGGAATTCTATCCCTTGATTGAGATAGGTAGAGGATGTGTATGACCATACCTAGATAAGAGATATGATTTATTTATCTATAAAATAAGGGGATATATTCTGCTCATCCATAATGGTAAATGACTTGTGTTTTTTTTATCTTCTTGGTCAGTCTATAACTTATATAATAAAAAATGTATGAGTAACTATATGAGATCGATGCACACAGTTTCCCATGGTTACGTAACATCTTGAAAAAATAGATGATATAAAAATGCCTATTTTTATATGATATAGTAGGTGGACACACATACATTGATACATGTATTTGAAGGATATCATTTTAGACCCTTTTTATCTTGAGTAACACTGATTCTTTACAATAATCTTATAATTACCTATATATTTGAATTCAAGAATTCAAATTTTTTATTAATGTTTTAAAGACTCATGTGGTCACATTTTGGTGTTGACGGGATGACTCAATGATCTTCTAAAAAGGGTTTGGATTTTATCCTATAAGACTTTTGGATGGTTTTACCAGGTATTTTATATGGTGTGATACATGGTAAAGTTGATGATAGCTTCCCAAAAGTGTTTTTAAAATATTCAGAAGGATTTTTGGATACGGTGTCTCATGTTTTTGTGTATTATAAAAAAATAGGTGGAATAAAAACACTTCTATGAGTATTTACTTTAAGTGTTAGATTGAAGGAAATATGACCTAAATCCATATATAAATATTTCGTGTAATGAACATAGTGTTAGAGATGGTATATATATACCATAAGGAATGATTTAGATAAATCAGGTAACTTAATTTATAAATTTAAGTGTACAATTGGAGAATATCACATAGATAAGCTATAAGTAGAGTTATAGTGTTTTATTGACTCTAACAATCTATGATATGTTGGAGTTTGAATAATAATTGTTATAACTTATATTATCTCCCATGTTTTCCATTAAATTTATGAGTGTTTCATTTGATGTAACACACGGTAGGATCAATTTTTCATTCTTAAAATAAATTCATGAAAAAAAATATTAAATCAAACATTATATACTATAAGAGTTAATTCATAGACATTCAATATTTTCTTAACTGTAATATAATAGGTTTCTTCTATTAAGATGTTGTGTTTGTGTGTTCCCATGTCCCTAGTGATTATCCCGTAATTGGAGCACTATTTACCCCTATATTAATATGAGAGACAAATCTATATCATGGAGTGAATTAAGTTTTCACTTGAGTTTCAGGTGAATCATATCAACCAATGTATACACTATGGGAGTGTGATCACATTTTCTATCAGTAAGGGATCTTTATCAACAAATTGAATGAAGAAAGAGGTTAGACCCTTCATCCTTGAAGGTTTTATGATTATTAATTTATAGATTCATGGTATTGGTTTCATTTATAGTTATTCAAGGGATTTTAGGGATCTAATTTCTTTTGATGCCTTAATTAAGTGTTAATAGATCTTTATAAACCCAACACGCAGATCAATGAAAGTGACACAAAAAATGAATTGATAGGGAATTGATGGAAGTCATTTGAAAAAACATAGTCAATAATTCTATAACATGAAGAGTAATAATAAATCATAATGAAAAAAATGAAAGGAAAATTAAATCATTATAAAATAAAAATAAGAAAATAAATATGAGAAGTGGAATATAAAATTCACACACTTCTCTTTAAAGAAGATATATTAAGTAAGAGAAATAATTGATGGTACCTTATAACATTGCATAAATAAATTGAAAATGATCAATGGGAATGTAAATACCATTAAAATATAATGAAAATAAAATAAAATATATATAAATAGTATAATACATATGTAATAAAACAATATCAATGAATAAGAATTAATTTAAAAAAACGAGGAGAATATCAAGGGGATTCCCCTATCCTTAACATTGAGTATCCTGGACGTACATTGAATAACTATATAAGAAAATTTTACTAATTAATAAATTATTATACAAGAAATTTTATATTCATTGAAGTTATATTTTATAATTTATTTGAATTTTTAATCATTTATTAACAATTTATTATAATTACAATTCATTAAGAGGAGTTCATTTAAAAAATTTAGAAGTCATTTTATTTCTTTTTCAGCAATATTATTTGATCATTTATTACTCAGATATAGAATATCAAGTTCATAGTTATTATATAGCTATATAGGTTTTGAAATTAGATTATCAATCCATTGTGAAGATTATATTGAGTCTAAAATTAGTGTTTTGTGACTCAATAGTTCAAGGATGTTTAACTAGACATAAGATAATATATTCTAAAAATGTATAAAAATAAAATTGAAATTAGTATAAATTACTAAAAATATATTTAATTTAGTATTTATACATTGGATACAAGATAATAAAGATATAATGATGTGGTAATTATTATACAAATATATTATCTTTACTGGAGGTAAAAATTGACCATGTAAATGACACTAATAAATGAAAATAATTAAAATTTAAAATTTAATTTAAAATTACATTAGTACATTAAATTTTATCTAAGGTCAATGTAATAGGTAATTATATATATATATATGTTTATATATTATCAAATGAAATATAAATGAAATAGAAGGAATAACTTTTTAAACCTTTTTCGATGAAATAACCATTTTCTTTGAGAACATATTTGATTTTTAGAAAGGAATTTCCTCTTGAATAAAGGATAAACAATGTAAAGATGATTATTATGGGGAAATATTTGGAAATAGTTTTGGAAATAGGTCATTATTTAGGATTATTTTTCAAACAAGAGTAAAATGGGGGAATTTATCAATGAAGGAGATGATTATTTTGAAATAAAATAAGATACATAATACAATTTCAAGACTATTACATGAAATTTTGGTTTAATTTATACTAAGGAATAATATTCTATACTCTTTAGACTATCCTAGAAAATTTATGAATATAAAATGATGGGTTTTTAGGATGATGTCAACATTACATAGTTATTACATCATATTTTACTTATTTAGGTTTCTTTGAATGTTATATGAAAATAACTGTATCCTAATCTCAATAACCTAATAAAAAATATGATACTAATTTATTGAAAATAATAATCTAAATATAATAACTTAATTTTTTTTGAAAATTAATAACATTTTTAAAAGCATGTTTCTATAGAGAGAGACATTTATTAATATTTTATTATATTTATATTTAATTTCCATAAATTTAATTATTATTTCATGGATAATAACTACAATTTATAGAAAAAAATTTAGTATTTAAAGTATTTAATATATATTGTTGTCAGATATATAATATTTACTCGTATTAGTTATACAATAGATATTTAATTGTTTATATTCCAAAAAAAAATTATTCCCAATAACCATATGGTCAAATTTCATATGCCTAAGGGTCATATAACCAATAGTTATATATCCAATGGTTATATTCTAAATAGAAATGTTTTCATTTACCATCTAACATATACACATAAATACTTCTCCAAAAAGCAGTGTTTCAATTTACCAAGGTTTATATAAAAATTCAATATTGCTTCAACAATATGTTAATCCCATTCCAAATATTTTTCTTTTACTTTAAATTTTTTATTCTAGGTGTGATATTTTTTTAGGGGCCAAAATACATTAATATCCCACATCAAGTATTCATGTTTATTTATTTTTATTATATCATTTTTTTCCAGTCATATGGAATTTATTTTTCCTGCATTGTTTTATTATATAGTAATAAAATAGTATTTATTTTTTTAAATGGAGAAAATAATTCATTCAGAGTATACTTTTATACTCATGACATTAAATTTAAAAACATATCTAATTTTGATATATATAATTAATGAAATAATTATATATGTAAAAATATTTACTTTTCTAGAGTGTGATATAATGAATGATAAAAAATAGGATTGAAAAAATATTTTTATTGAAAGACATAATTTAATTCTAATTCCTTTTTGTGCTAGGGAATGGACTGAAAAATATAAAACCATTAAATTTTGATATCAAAATCCCTATTACAGACTAGATTAGTTCCATTTTTTAGATCCAAATATTATAGCCATTTGTTAATTTTCATAGATAGACATGTTTTTGTTTTTAGAAGTGACGATGAAATACCACTTTAAATAACGCAACACTATTTTTTTATATAGCGGTGAATAAATGAAATTTAAATAGTCTATTATTTTTGTTTTTTTAATTTGGAGATATGATGATTTAAGAAAAAAATATATCCTGAAATTTAAATTTTAATTTTAAAAAATAATTTTTTTTCTTATTTAAATATTTAAAAAGGAATTGGATAGATAATAATGGATATAATTATGTGGACCTTTGAAGAAATTGAAAATTATTTTAACGAATACTAATAAATTCAATGAAAATTTAAAAAAACTATGATTCCTTATAGAAAAAATGATTTCTATATACACATGTTTTGAATAGACTTATATTTGGATTAATTTTTAGAATATAAACTTCAGTGATTTAGAGGTTTTCTAGATGAATATATAATGATATCTTTATCCCATTAGGAAACTTTTATGGGAACTGGATTTTTTCTTCATGCTTGTTGGGATATTTCCAATTGATTTCATGTGGAATCCATAAGTACTATGTGTATATATTACATAGGATAGAAATGAAATGTAAGGAATTTAGGGTTAAATGATTTTGATTAGTTTAATAGATATTCCCATTGAGTTTGATAAATGATCATTTATTCTATATAAGTCCAAAATTTTTCAGATGATTAATGTTTATTTATTTATGGATTAAAATTTAATTTTTAAATAATAAGATACATGATTTTTCATTAGAATTGAAAACATTAGTATTATATAAGCTAAAATATGATTTTTGAGTCACATAATTATTGAATTTCATTTTCAATGTGTATTCATAAATAAAGTATTTTACTAATTAAAGAAGTAGTATCATACCAAAAACTAATTTAGACTCAATTACCATGATAATGAATTACTCATTTGAATATTTAATATTTATTTATTGATTAACATAATAATTTGTCCCTTAAAACATACATTCTATATATATTTTCATTTTTTTACAGTTTCCATTGTTTTTTTAAAAATAAAAATATAATCGATTATATACAAACATTCCATATTTCATGTTGAAGTTATTCTCTAGGGACTACATGTTCTCTATATGTAAAATTTATACTAAATAGGTTTCTACACTTTTATGTTTTATTATTAGAAATAATTTTCTAAACTTAAAAATTTACATATTCTTAAGGAATTAATGATACCTATTACCATTTAAAAATCCTTTAATAAGTCTGCGTATTAGTAAAAAATTATAGCATACCAGAACTTCACTATTGGAGGTTGGCATTATGACAACCATACTTTTATTACAAACTTAAACATGATTTTTTACATAAAACATCACTTAATTAAACAAAGAAGATCGAGAGATTTAGTGTCTTTGGGGCTTAGGATAATTACATAAAAACTTGAAACATGAAATACAACATCTTTATTGAAAACATCCTTAACATTACCACTACATTCCCTCACACTTAGCATTGCATGGGATAACCTGAGGACATGCATAAGAAAAGGGTAAGCTATAAAGCCCAGTAAGGGAATACACATGGAATAACACAAGGATCACAATACATGTTAGAAATTATTCATATCAATAGAGCATAAGAGAAACATGAATATAAAGGCATGATAAAGAATGATAATCATAACATGGAAATGTGCCAATAACACTTAACATGGAATTAGCATGAGCCAAGGCCCATTGCACATGGAGCATGAGTAAATCCTCATTGCACATGAAGCACGAGTAAAACCTCATTGTACTTGAATTAGTATGATTCAACACTCATTTCACATGACGTATCATGATACTATACTTTACCCAATGCATTGGAGTGCTATAAGGGCGCACCCTTCTTAAACATTTCATTTCATACATAAGTGTGCCACATGGATCATAAAACATGGATTCATAAAACATAATCATTTATTCCACGATAAAGGAATGTGTAACTAGTACATGAAACTTTATAATCAATAAGTAAATGTATATAAAGGTGAATACCCTTGATGGATAAATGGGCATGGTATTCACTACACAATGGCATTGGCTTAGAAAATTGGTGCGATTTTGGCAGCGTAACGGCGTGACGTAAGAATTCATAAAAAAGGTTGATGAGAGATAAAGGGGTTAATCATCATATTTACTTGTAATGGATAGTAAGGAGGTCATATAGATACATGTCCCAACAATTGTAATGGAATTTAGGTTCATGAGACAAAAGTATTGCTTGAATGTAAATGAGGAGGGAGAAGTTCCTTTCGGAATTTCGGCATAGTAACAGGTGTACATGGGAGGCATTTAATGAGAGAGAAAGGGGTCTCCCATCATTCAAAAATTAAGAGGGCAGTATGAGGGAGGCGAGAAACCATACCCCAACATTCATAATTGAAATTAAAAGGGAGAAACAACTTAAAGAAAATTGGACAAAAATGAGAAAGGAAGAAAAAACCCTTACTTGGAAGTGTGCTTCAAAAGGCCAGTGAGAGGCTTTTGAGAGGCTTCTTGGGAGGTTAGGGCACCTTGGGAGGATTCTAGAGAGAGTAGGGCAGAGCTTGGACGAACTCCAAAGGCTTTGAGTGAGGAGGAAGTGGGATCTTGGGTGGGTTTATGTAGGAAAGGTGAGGGAATTGTTTATTATTTAGGTTTGGGTACCCTTACATTAAATTAATCCAAACCACAAACCATCACATGGTTTTTGACCATGGTTTTTGAAAAAGGGAAGAGGAAAAAAATATTTTATAAGGCCAAATTACGAACTTCTTAAAATAATAGGGTTGCTTATGTGGATGCGAGTCATACTCCCATGGAAATTAATTTAAAAAGACAAGGTGTTTAATAAGTCTTGAGGGGTTCATTAATGCTTTGAAAATTAAGCCTAAAAACCCAAAATTACATTATTTTAATGGTAAAACATATATATTCCAAACATAAAGATTATAGTATTTTATTACATCACTATTGGGTCATTATGATGTCATAAAATACATTATATATTTAAACAGTATTTAATTTTTACTAAAAAATTTGACTGTCTCATAGAATTATGAAAAATTCACCATTGGATAATTTCAACATCCTGATACCAAAAATAACATTTATTTTATCTAAATAATTTTATAAATATGTTAATTTTTACTATTAAAATAAAAACCGACATTTATCGAAAACTCATGGGTTTTGACAAAAATTGCTTTCAAACCTTAATAAAAATTACAATTGCATTCATAAAATTATAAGATCATTTATATTTAATATGAATTAAATTAATAATATTTTATTAAAATATTATTTAATTCAAAAATCAATTAATTTAATAAAATAGTATTATTAATTAAATAATAACTAAAAATATTATTTGTACTTTAAAAACAAATTACAATGTATCAATAATGACAATAAAGTATATTCATTATAATATAAAAAAATAATGTACATGAACATAGTACTATTTATTTGTTACATAACCCCTTAAAATAGCTGCATAAGACCTAAGGGTAAGGTGTGCGATGGTGACAGACTCTTGGGGTGGCTCCGATAACATTGCTTGAGTGGTAATCTCTATCAACTTCCACTTTTCCCGTAGACGGTCCTATTCGAGCTTGACATGATGAAGCTCAGCTTGGGTTTGGTCAAGAGCGAAGCCCAAGGACACCACCTCTTTTCCGAGCTCCGAAAAATGGGCTTCGTATGGAGAAATTCTACTGGATGAGGCCATCGCTTCTTTTGTCAGAGTAAATTTGGATTTGTTAAATCCCTATATTTATACTAATCATGTGATCACTATTCAACGACTATATTTGCAATGGTCAAAATTCTTAACATAAAACCAATGAAGTTGAAAGTTTATATAAACATAAAGAGACATTTAATTAGATCAAGAGGGATTTCCATTAATGAAACTTTGGGTCGTTACAATATTCCCCCCTTAAGAAACATCGCCCTCGAAATTTTCCTTTTCCCACACTAAAACAGATATGGGTAACTCAACTTCATCATTTCCTCTGATTTCCAAGTCGCTTCTTCAAACATGTGGTTTTTCCACAATACCTTGACGAGGGGCATTGTCTTATTTCGTAGAAATTTTTCTCTACGATCTAAGATCTTCACTGGTTGCTCCTCATAATAAAGATCATCTTCCAATTGTACCACCTCATAAGAGAGTACATGTGAAGGGTCTGGTATGTACTTCCTTAAGAGGGATACCTGAAAGACATCATGTACTTTGGCCATAGTATGTGGAAGTGCAAGTCGATACCCCACATCCCCGACACGATGAAGAATCTCGAAGGGGCCGATGTGCCTAGGACTTAACTTACCTTTCTTTCCAAACCCCATGACCATTTTCCATAGAGATATGCATAGAAAAACCATGTCTCCAACATTAAACTAAAGGTCTCATCAGTGATTATCTGCCTAACTCTTCTGTCGACTCTGGACTTCCTTGATATACTTCTGAATGGTTTTCACCTTCTCCACCATTTCCTCGACCATTTCTGGTCCAAGCAGCTTACGTTCACCGACCTCATACCAACATGCCAGTGTTCTGCACCTTTTTCCATACCGGGATTCATATGGTGCCTTTTGGATGCTCGAGTGGAAACTTTTATTATATGAGAACTCAACTAGAGGAAGATGTTGATCCCATCATCCTTTAACATCCATTGATCATGCTCTCAACATGTACTCAAGTTTTTGGATAGTCCTCTCAGATTTTCCATCAGTTTGAGGATGATAGGTCGTACTAAAGTTCAGTTCATCATTCAGAGCATGTTGAAGACTCTTCTAAAACATAGAGGTGAATCTTGGATCTCGGTCAGACACAATAGGTAGTGGTACTCCATGCAACCTTACCACTTCCCTAATATATATCCATGTCAGTTGATCCAATGAGAAATACTCTCGAATAGCAATGAAGTGTGCAGTCTTTTTAAGACGATCCACAACAACCCAGATTGCATTGTTTCCTTTGGATGTCCTCGAAATTCCAGTGAAAAAGTCCATGGTGATGTTCTCCCATTTCCATTCTGGTATGGGCAATGGTTGCATCATCCCTGTAGAATTTTTCCTCTCTTCTTTCACTTGCTTGAACACCAGGCACTTTGATGTATATTCAGCGATCTCCTTCTTCATTTTATCCCACCAAAAGTTTTCTCCTATATCTCAATACATCTTTGTGCTCCCTGGGTGAATAGAGAAATTTGAACTTTGTGCATCATCCAAAAGTTCCTTCTTCAGCTTCGGTCTTGATAGAACACATAGTCTTTTCCCAAACCACACAATTCCTTCTTCATTAACATTTAACTCTGAGGATTTTCCTTTTTTGATAGCTTCCACTTTTTCCTGAATTCCCACATCATCCTTTTTAGCATCCTTTAACCTTTCCAAAAGAGACGGCTGAGCAATCATTTTTGAAAGAATTGATGATGTTCCATTCCCTATGATTCCCATGTCCATCTTCATCAAGTCTAAGAATATTGGATCCTTCTCAAATCTCATCATTGATAGAATCATTGGGTCCTTTCTACTTAACGCATATGCCACCTGGTTCGCTTTCCCAGGGTGGTAATGGATTGAACAGTCATAATCCTTGATGAGCTCTATCTATCTTCTCTGGAAAATATTAAGCTCTTTCTGTGTGAATATATATTTAATACTCTTGTGGTCAGTATATATGTCACATTTCTCCCCATGGAGATAATGCCGCCAGATTTTCAAGGCAAAGATCACTGCCGCCAACTACAGATCATGCGTTGGATAGTTTCTCTCATGGATTTTCAAATTCCTTGAGGCATAAGATATCACTTTATCATTCTGCATCAGCACACAGCCTAAGCCCTTCTTCGAAGTATCACTGAATTCCACAACAATTTCCACACTTGTGGGTAAACTGAGCACGAGCGCAATGATAAGCCTCCTTTTCATCTCCTTGAAGCATTCTTCGCATTCATCACTCTAAGAAAAATTTACTCCCTTTCGAGTTATCTTGGTAAGAGGGTTGGAAAATCATGAGAAATTTCTCACAAATCGTCGATAATATCCACCTAACCCCAAAAAGCTATGGATATCCGTTACCGATGTTGGCATTGGCCATCCCTCAATTGCATCTATTTTGTAGGGATCCATAGATATCCCATTTCTTGTGATGATATGGCCTAATAATGAGACCTCCTTTAACCAGAACTCACACTTTCTGTAATTTTCATAGAGCTTCTCCTTGCGCAAAGTCTCCAGTACAGTTCTTAAATGCTCCTCATGATCCTCCTTGGTTTTGGAGTATATTAGAATATCATCTATAAAGATTACCACAAATTTGTCTTGGTAAAATCTAAAGACTATATTCATTAAGTCCATGAAGATTTCTGGAGCATTAGTGAGTCTGAAAGGCATTACTATGAATTCATAGTGGCTGTATCTTATGCGAAAAGCAGTCTTAGGGATATCTTCCTTCTTCACCCTTACTTGATAATATCCCGACCGCAAGTCCACCTTGGAGAAGTATTGTGCTCCACGCAGCTGATCGAACAAGTCATCAATTCTTGGTAGAGGATAATTGTTCTTTATCGTGATTTTGTTAAGTTCACGATAATCAATGCAAAGCCGCATTGACCCATCCTTCTTCTTAACGAAGAGGACTGGTGCACCCCATGGTGAATCACTTGGGCGTATAAACCCTTTATCTAGATTCTTCTGTAGTTGTTTATTCATATCTTCATGCTCTACAATAGCCATTCTATATGGAGTCTTGGATATTGGTAAAGCCCCAGGTATAAGTTTAATTGAGAATTCAACATCTCTTCTAGGAGGAAGACCAGGAAGTTCCTCAGGAAACACTTCAGCGAATTCCCTCACAATAGGAATTTTTTCAAGGATGGTTTATTCCTTGGACTCAATCATTTGAGCCAGATACGCGTGCTCATAAGGCAGTAATATCCATGCTTGAGATGATTGAGCTAAAGGAGATTCATCTTCTTCTTTACACTTGTAAAGAATCGGGGGTTGATTCTCCATATGGAGTGTGATTTCCCTCTCCCGACAATTTATGTTGACTCTGTATAAGGAAAGCAATTCAATGCCAAGAATTGCATCAAATTCCACTAGAGGGAGTATGAAAAGCTTCGCCATGAAATGAAATCCACAGATTATAACAGGAGAGGACTTATATTCATGGGATGTAATGATTGCCCCATTTTCCGTACTCACTGACATCTTCACTTCCATGATTTGTGGTGGTGCTGGGATTGTTCTACTAAACATTCAAGATATAAAAGAATGCATAGAACCTGAATCAAAAAGTATGGTCGCTATTCTTGAATGAATAACTAGCGTACCTGTCACCACTTCGTTGTCGGGGTTCACTTCGGTAGAAGTGATGGAAAAAGTTCTTCCTTGCTGCCTTGGAGGTTCTTGGTTGCCTCCGAAAACCCTTGGATTACGGAACTGATTTTTAAAATGACCTGGTTCTTTGAATTTGTGGAATTGAACAACGCGTCGAGGTTCGAACAGATTGTTCCTCTCCTCTGTCATAGCCGCAGGTCTTTCTTGCCGATAGTTAATAGCTAGGTGCCCTTCTCTTCCACACCTGAAGCATTTCCTCGTCCCCTTAAGGCAATTTCCAGGGTGCTTCTTTCCACACTTTTGGCAAGTGGGGTTCTAGATCTTCTTAGCACCATTGGATTTATCCATCGGATGACCAAAATTGAAGTCCAAATTACGCTTCTTATCCCCATGATACCCCTGTGATTCTCCGATCACTATTTTGACCTTGAGAGCACATCGGAAAATTTCCTCATAGCTGTCGAAGTCCTGGATTGCTAATGCTTTCTTTAGGTTAGGCTTTGACCCTCCAAAAAAGCGGTCAACTTTGCATTTGGGGGTAACGAAAAAGCCGTTAGTGTATCGTGAAACCCTTGTGAATTTTTCCTCGTATGCTCCAACAGATTCTTCATCTATTTTCTTGAGAGAAAGGAAGTACCTTTTCATCTTAAGCTGGAGGGTGCGCGGAAAATATTTATCGAAAAACATCTTCCCAAAATCCTTCCATTCCAATGCCTCGATCTCCTCCTCAGGCTTTGTATTTTTGATCAACGTCCACCATTGATCAGATTCACCCTCCATATGATAAGCCACTAGGAGAACCTTCCATTGTTCAGAACATTGAAGGATGGAGAAGATCTTTTCAATGGAGTTGATCCATTGTTCAACGATCATGGGATCAGATGATCCACTAAAAGTAAGAGTCCTTTATCTCATGAAGCTCTCGATAGTGACTTGTTCTTTCTTAGGGGGCGGGGGGTTGAACATTCCTATTGACCCATGTTTCAATTCAAAACTTGAGTTAGCTGAGAGAGAAGTGTGAAAAATTTCGTGATTCCCACTCCCATTGGATTGGGCATCTCATTAGTACAGTCATCACACTGATCTTCACAACGATTGTTAGCCTGATTCCTCCTATTACCGGCCATTGGCTGGAATAAAAGGAAATTTAGGGGTAACACATAAAGGGTAATCCAAAGACAAAATTTGATGACTTATAAATGAACTTTTATTTCCTTAACTCACGAGTCTATAGGCTTTAATCTATGCATTTCATGATCTATCTTCTAACATATATTCTTAAGGGCATTTTTTTAATTCCCCTTAATAAGGGTTCATACTGAGCTTGTGGATTTTTCAAAACATATCCCCCGGGAGTTCCATAACCAAGAGTGTAGCAAGGCCCATTGTCGTGCACCAGTTCCCATTCGAGTCTATCTCAAAGCGGTGTTTTCGGGTTTTACACCTAGGATACATATGTGCTAGAGCCGCCTCTACCTGCTCGTATCTTTACAGGGATGTATTTTCTTGATAAACCACTTACTCAGTACTTACCAAAACTTAGGGGTGTTTTTATTATACTTAGTCTTGTCACTAAGGCTTTACTAGGGTTTTCTAATCCTAATCCCAACAATAACTAAACCTATCCTCTGATACCAACTATGACAACCCTGCTTTTATTACAAACATAAACATGATTTATTACATAAAACTTCACTTGACACAAAAAATATGATCAAGAGGTTTAGTGTCTTTGGGTCTTAGGATCATTACATAAAAACTTGAAACATGAAATACAACATTTTTATTGAAAACTTCCTTTACATGACCACTACATTCCCTCGTACTTAGCATTGCATGGGATAACCTGAGGACATGCTTAAGAAAAGGGTGAGCTATAAATCCCAGTAAGGGAATACACATGGAATAACATGAGGAGCACAATAAATGTTATACATTAGGCATATCAATAGAGCATAAGAGAAACATGAACATAAAGGCCTGATAAAGCATGATAATCATAACATGGAAATGTGGCAACAACACTTAACATGGAATTAGCATGAGCCAAGGCCCATTTCACATGATGTATGAGTAAATACTCATTGCACATGAAGCACGAGTAAACCTTCGTTGAAATTGAATTAGCATGAGTCAATACTCATTGTACATGACGCATCATGATACTATACTTTACCCAATGCATTGGAGCGCTATAAGGGAACACCATTCTTAAACATTTCATTTCATGCATAAGTGTGCCACATGGATTCATAAAACATAATAATTTATTCCACGATAAAGGAATGTGGAATTAATACATGAAACTTTATAACAAATAAGTAAACGTGCATAAAGGTGAATACCCTTGATGGAGAAATGGGCATGGTATTCACTACACAATGGCATTGGCTTAGAAAATCGGTGTGATTTCGGCAGTGTAACGGCGTGACGTAAGAATTCATGAAAAAGGTTGATGAGAGGGAAAGGGGTTACTCATCATATTTAAATGTAATCGACAGTAAGGAGTTCCTATAGATACATGTCTCGACAATTGTAATGGAATTTCGGTTCATGATACAAAAGTACTGCTTGAATGTAAATGAGGAGGGAGAAGTTCCTTTTGGAATTTCAGCATAGTAACGGGTGTACATGTGAGGCATTTAATGAGAGATAAAGGGGTCTCCCATCATTCAAAAAAAAGGGAAGTATGAGGGAGGTGTGAAACCATACCCCAACATTCATAATTGAAATTAAAAGGGCAAAACAACTTAAAGAAAATTGGACAAAAATGAAAAAGGAAGAAAAAACCCTTACTTGGAAGTGTGCTTCCAAAGGCTTGAGAGAGGCTTGTGAGAGGCTTATTGGGAGCTTGGGGAACCTTGGGAGGATTATATAGAGAGTAGGGAAGGGGTTGGACAAACTCAAAAGGCTTTTAGTGAGGAGGAAGTGGGAGCTTAGTTGGGTTATATAGGAAAGGTGAGGGAATTCTTTATTATTTAGGTTTGGGTCCCCTTACATTAAATTAATCCAAACCACAAACCATAACATGGTTTTTGCCTATGGTTTTTGGAAAAGGGAAGAGGAAATCAATATTTTATAAGGCTAGAGTCCGACCTTCTTAAAATAATAGGGTTGATTATGTGGAGGTGATTCATACTCCCATGGAAATTAATTTAAAAAGACAAGGTGTTTAATAAGTCTTGTGGGGTTCATTAATGCTTTGAAATGTAAACCAAACAAACCCAAAATCACATTATTTTAATGGTAAAACATATATTGGTCGAACATAAAGATTATAGTATTTTATTACATCACTATTGGGTCATTATGAAGTCATAAAATATAGTATATATTTAAACGGTATTTATTTTTTACTCAAAAATTTGACTGACTAAGAAAATTATGAAATATTCACCGTTGGATAATTTTGACATCCTGATTCCAAAAATAAAATTTATTTTATATAAATAATTTTCTAAATATGTTAATTTTCACTTCTATTATATATACCGACATTTATTAAAAATTCACAGGTTTTGACAAAAATGGATTTCAAACGTTAATAAAAATTACAATTGCATTCATAAAATTATAAGATCATTTATATTTAATAAAAATTAATTTAATAATATTTTATTAAAATATTATTTAATTCAAAAATACCTTAATTTAATAAAATAGAATTATTAATTAAATAATAACTAAAAACATTATTTGTACATTAAAAACCATTTACAATGTATTAAAAATGACAAGAATTATATTCATTATTATATACAAAAATAATGTACATGAACATAGTACTATTTATTTGTTACGTAACCCCTTAAAACAGCCGCATAAGACCTAAGGGTAAGGTGTGTGATGGTGACAGACTCTTGGAGTGGCTCGGATGACATTTCTCGAGTGGTAATCTCTATCAACTTCCACCTTTCCTGTAGACGGTCCTGTTCGAGCTTGACATGATGAAGCTTAGCTTGGGTTTGGTCAAGAGTGAAGCCCAAGGACGCCACCTCTTTTCTGAGCTCCTAAAAGTGGGCTTCGTATGGATCAATTCTACTGAATGAGGCCATCGCTTCTTTTGTCCGAGTAAATTTGGATTTGTTAAAGCCCTATATTTATACTAACCATGTGATCACTGTTCAATGACTATATTAGCAACAGTCAAAATTCTTAACATAAAACCAATGAAATTGACATTTTATATAAACATAAAGAGACAATTAATTAGATCAAGAGGGATTTCCATTAATGATACTTTGGGTTGTTACAGACTTTTTTTTCACGAATTACATTTTCATCATCCCAGGTGGTGTCTTAGTCGGGTTAGGTATTTTTAGATTTAGATCAAGTCCAAGGTCGGTAATGTTTCTATTACATTTCATCCCATTTATATTACTCATTATTTATCAAAATGACCATGTGTGACTCCCATAGACCACCTATAATATTCCATGTTGTGGATACAATCATCAAGGGTATTAATTCGCATTAATGATTTTAATTTCACATATTTATGTTAAACTAAAAGAAATATCCATAACATGATAATAATATTACTTTAATATTAAAAAAACAAAACATATATGGATATGAAAAACATTGAAAAAAAATAACCTGACTACTCCAAAGTAAATCACTAACACATGAAACCATTCTCAAAGATAGATATCTTTATCCCTGATGTAAAATTATTCAATACTAATATTGAATCAAACTTTTAGGTTTGAAAAAATAGGTAATAATTGGGTGGCTATGTGTGTATACCCAAGAGTATTCTCCTATAACCACTCCCATTTCAAGTGAATAGAAAAAATAAATACTCAGTGAATCAAATCAATAATGTTAAATAATTAATTAATAAAAGAATAAAGAAAACACTAGTTACCACATTTCATATATTAAATCCATCTTATTTCCACAAATTCATCACAACATCAACATAACCACAACTAATTCACCATATCAATATCCCCATAACTATTATACATCAACCACCATATCTCCAAACCCACACCTATAATAGTGAAATAACAATAATTGGAATAATTACCCACCACAACATGTGGAGACTATTCAACTGTAAAAATACAATTCATATATTGGTATAATTATTGTAACAATTTTTTTTGAATACTCTATACAAGGGAATATCATACCCCCCCCCCCCACATAACATCACTATATAGGTATACTACACTCATCTATTATCTATATCATGATCAAGAGAGTAAAACTTAAAAAAATTTATATGATAATCATAAACATCATATGAGTAGACACATATATAAAATTATCAAATCTCACACAACATATAACCACATTTCACAACAGAAAAAAAAATTAGAACAAAACTTCTCATATACTATAACTATTAAATTTCCTTGGCCAATCTACCTCAAATATAAATTTTCGACCACACTTCCCATCCATTATATCAAAACCTCATAAAAACGTAAACCCTTATTATTTTATAGTTTCTAAAAGTCTATTATACAATACTTATTAAAATTTTAAATAAAAAATTATAAAGTGTCTTCATAGAAATTTCAACACCATTAAAGAAAGTATGACATGAAGTAAATTTACTTATATCCCATTATATTAAACTCTAATCACTTCTATTTCTGTTAAAATTATTATGCTCAGATAATGGATTCTTCTATGTTTTTTAGTGATTAATTTCATTTTAATTATTTCATTATTTTAAGGAAATTAAAATTTCATTACCACATGTATCCAATCAATTTTTTTTAACAAATATAAATTCAATACTCCCCAAAAGAATTACTATTTACATGATTAAACAATCTATATAAATTTAACATATGATAAAATATATGTGAATTTTAAATTCCTTACCTTGATCCTTATTGAAAAATACAATTCATGAAAAATTAAAAGTAACTTCCTCAAAGTCTAATGTTATAAAAGTTGAAATTGGAGAAAGTATGCTCTAAAATTTAAATAAAATATTTTAAATAAGTATTTTTTATACCAATATGATAAATCTAATTCACAATGAAATATATTTATAAGAGATAAAAAGGATACAGATAAAAAAGGAATTAATCCTTGTATTTTACCATGAATCTAGTGGTGATTTGTCCAATTAAAAATAATAAGACATTAATATTTAAAATAATTCTCTTAAAATAATAAAAACGAAACCCAAAATGTAATATGGATGTTTAGGGTTATTATGAGGTGTTATATGGGGGTTTTTGAATGTTACAATTCAAATATCATAACTTAATGTCGTGTGAATGCTTAGTCTGCATGTTCTCCCAAATTATATTGTTAGTCACACCACCTTCATAATTTGAATACCCAAAATTCATAGTTGAAATTCCTTGTTTAATAATCATCTTACTAATTTTGAAATACCTCCTACCCCAAAAACAATAAAACATGGGTGAAATGCATGGCTTTCTTGACCATGAATCTCGCCATGCTACGTTGAAAAAACCTTACTAAAATTTTATAATTAATATGAACTAAAAACAAAAAGAAATAAAAAGACAATGAAAATATTCTAAGTCAAATATTATCCTTAAAATTAACATTTACGACCATATGACTTGCTAATTTACATATTCAATGCCTACAGTTCATGAAACGACAAAAAGAATTCCCTACCCATAAAACATATTCTTCAAACATACATGATTTTTCTAAGACCTATAAATAAACATCACAAAATATTTAATATCATTTTTTACTAATAAATAAAATAAGCATCATTATGAATATATTTCTAAATTTTATTTACATGAAAAATATCATAAACTCAATCAAACTAGTGTGGATTTTCCAATCAATACACTAGTATACCAATGAACTTAGAGAATTAAAATGTTATAATGTGTAACACCCCAATATTTTTATGAAATATTGTTTTTTCAAATAATGTTAATTTCATTGATAGCTTGCGTTACACATAGCACTATGTTTTAATGAACAACAATATACGAATAATTTTAATTATTTAAACGAGACCATTACAACATGGCCAATAATCTTGGTGGTATGAATATGAAAAACCAAAATTAAAAAATTTATTACCAATATTTTATATAAAGAATATATATTTTTAGATAAGTAAATTCTTTTTAGTAATGTATTTATATACTTCATAAATACTTCTATTTTTAATTTTTTTTAACTTTTTAGTGATTTTTTTTCTATTTTAGAAAAAATATGATACAAAATTAACTAAATTTTTGGAAACAAAATGTCAAAATTCTATTAACCAGAATTTCTTATAATTTTGTGAAAAGATCAATTTTTTTATGAAAATAGAAAAATACTGATTTTTATTAAAAATTTTCTTTTCATTTAATGAATTTACAAATTCCATTTTTTATTTTAATATGTTTTTATATATAAGGTTACTAAAATTATATTATTTTTAATCTATTTATGGTAATTGAAAGAAAATTCATTTTTAATTTTTAAAAACAAACTTTTTTATACTTATAAAAATATTTTCTTTGGAAAACTACTTTTTCGTCATGTCCGTGGGTTTGATTTTAAAAAAAATCTATATATTATGTGAATTGAATTAGGAAAAATGGATTCCATATTATAAATCATCATAAGTAATATAAAATTATAATTTTAAATTAATTATTAGTTATAATAAATAGTAAATATGGTAAAAATTAATTACAACAGTTAAGTTTTAAATGGGTTTATCAGGGGTTAAAGTAAAAAAGATAAGGGTTAAATAACCTAGGAACTTGTATAGTTTCTATTTAATGGCCATATTTTATAATTATTTTTTATATGGTTTTGGAATGGTTTATTTTAGAGACATTTTTGGGGTAAAATATTTGTATATTTTATTGTGTTAAAAAATTCTATGTTTTTCCTCAACCTAACTTATAAATGGGCACCACCTCTCCTGTTATATTAACTATAGAAAAGTATTTTTTATTCCAATACCTCCCCAAATACCATACATACATAAATACCCATTTACTATAGGCCTTAGTTTTATTAGTAAACCCTCATAATAACTCTTTTGATGAAAACCTAAAGTGGTTGTTTAAGAAGAGGTATTGTTTTTAACTGAAAATTTTGTTTTATTTATTCTTCCACATTGATAAAATATTATTAGAATATGATTATATAATAAATTAAGTATATTAAATATAATATTATGTTATAATTTTAATTTCATTACTTATATCTATTTCATCTCCCATAAAATGCGAAAGAAAACCGACGATCGTGTGTAAAATGGACTGCCACCTTGCAAACCGACTAATTTTTTTCCATAACCTACTCTCACTGATAGATATAATTATGTATATAATTAATATTTAATAAATTTATGAAATAATTATACTTTAATAATTTTAATATCACATATACATTCTTACCTTCTAATCCGTTGAAAAAAGATAACATGGCTTGTACGTAAGTGTGGACTTCTACCTCCATGAAGTGATATGATATGATTTTCATGTTATTTTGAAATTTATTGAAATAAAGATAAATTTAAGAAATATATATGATATATATTATATAGAAATTATTTTAATAACTATGAATTAATATTTTCTTTTATTTCTTTCCATCCAACTAAAAATCAAAACTGTGTTCAGGTTTACATACATCCTACCATCTCCATGAATAATGTAATTCATTTTTCTATATCTAAATTTCATGTTTGATTCTAAATTTTCATATAATGAATATATATAATATTTATATCACCATTAAAATTAGGGAGATTATAGATCCATAATTAATGTATAAAGGACAAAAAATACAAAACCTAAATATACCTGAAAAATGAATTAGTTATCACCCAGAATAGTGTTTTTAATAAAGAATAATTAATAAATAGGTGATAAGAGGTTATAAGTAAATAATATATGGTATTATATATGTTAATATGGTTTTTTAATATAATTATAATAAACTTATATTTATTATACATGAGTTTCATGTAGGATTTGGTAAAAGAAGGAGTATTCTTTGATGAAATGTCCTACAAGAATTTTTGACATAAATGACAAGTAATAATTTAATTAAATAAAAAAAATTCATATCTAATGAGAATAATAGATTTCATGACTAAATTAAAATTCCTAAACCAAAATTTGAATGATATTCACTTGTAATTTAAAATTAATTTATGAGAAGATATTGAATTACCTTAACTTTTAATTCTACTTTCATTGATGATATAATTAATTGGATATTTTTATACCGTAATAGAAATCTTGGATACAAGTAAATAATCCCTCTAGTGGTGATCCACAATTACACAAAAATATATGAAATACACTATAGAACCTCGGGGTGGAAACACAGTTAATCCTGATTACTTTCATTATTCATGGTTGATTTAAAAAATATTATTCTAGAGAGTAGATGAACCCATGTTGTTATCTCATTGGCTTGAGAGAGGAGGGGAGGAGAGAACTCTAGATATTTTTATCTATCTGTAGGGATTGAGAGAGTCTAAATATATCCTTTGTTCATACCAATTGTGTAACATCCTAGAAAATTCCATGTAAAAGTTTTACATTTGAATGAGATAATTCAGGAACCAGGCTCCGGGACAACTCATGATTTCGAGGCCTGTTGAGGCCAGAACATATTTTTAAACTTTATTTAAAATATGTTCAGTAATTGTGTGAGTGTGTTTATTTATATTTTTAATCGGGGCCCAGATCAAAAAACTAAGGGCACCGTTGAATTCAGAATGCCGAGATTCACCTAGTAATGGATTAACCTTGACCGGTGTGGGTCGATAAAAAAGATAAATTTCATAATTTCAAAGAAAAATATAAAATAAACATAAAAACATTTAAATATTATTTTATTTGAAATGAGTTTGCTGTGAAACAGTGACTAGTCAATTTTGTGGTGCAGCGATGAGGCATCATTGACTCATTCATGAATCTCATTAACAGATCAATGTGGAAACATACAACGTGTCTCCCAACTCTGTTTAATAAGCGATCCAATGTTGACAAACATCCCAGGTGAAAACTTATAGGTAATAGAATATCTCTCTCTCTCTCTCTCTGACGATGACGAAAAATGAACACCCATAGAGAACAAGATCAAAATTTTGAATTTATGAGAGGTGGAAAATGAAAACGGATCACAGATCGACAAATGACGGAGAACGATAGTGGATCATAGATCGATGATGACTAGGATCCCCCTTATTCATCAACGAGATGTCTGAAATCTTGGTAAGGATTTTTTCTATGCTATATGTGATCTCCCTTCCCCATTATTCTTTCCAAAAATGAATTTGGATCAACCCACTTTTAGGTTTACTCGTAGTTAGGTCATTGTTGTGGGATCCGGTCATTATATTTTGGGGAGTTACGGGATTTTGAATATGTGTTGGCATTATTGAACTCCTTAGAAACTTGTTTGTAATCTCTAACATGGAGGGATCATGCCAATCAAACAAGGCCCGGATCCCTCCATAGTGGGTGTTTGTGTTCTTCGTGGATGAACGTTGGAATCGAAAAGAGGATGGCCTCGAGGCCGTTGCTATAATGGCAGTGAACCGAGAAGCCCGAAGGCGCATTTGGATTTGTAAATAGACAACTGCAGCATTCCCAGCAGTCCGTTGAACATCTGGCCAGTGCCAACGACCGGTGGCGGTAGCGCGCCGAGGAGGGCTGCAGCAAGAGAATTCCATAGAGGATCAGCAGGTTTCCATCAATATGGGTCGACGACTGGAAGAGGCGGCACACCCAGCGCACAATGTGGCAGATCAGCAGGAGGCCACGACCTGATGGCTGTTGTGGTGGACTAGAGACATGATGCCACGTGGTGGTGTAGGCGGCCCACAACCGTGTGATGTGTTTACTGATGAAGGGGAAGGCTGGGTTGATCACCTAGACTGGACAAACCAGTTTGAACTAAACTGGACTGACTGAGCCAGTCCTAGCCAATCCAGGTTGGCCCTTCAGGCTAGGCCAAATTGGTCAAGGCCGGGTCAGTTGGAATGGGCCACTCGAGCAGGCCGATAAGTTCCTTGATCCAGTTCATTTTAGTAGACGAGGCCGAAAATTTAAAGTTGGGCATCCTAGGATGGGTTCAGCAAGGACCAATGGGACATGCAGATAGAACGGGTTATACTAGACCTGGGTCGGGTTGGTTGGGTCTGTCTGAACTAGTCGGACCGAGTCTAGATGAAACCGGCCCCTATTTATAAAAACACATATATCTCTGAAACTGGGCTTTCGATTGATGCACCGTTTGTGGAATGATTACCCTTGCGACAAGGCAATACTTTTGACTAACTCTTCATGAGTTTTGGTGGAGATTTTTCACATGTATTGGTTGAATCAGACTCAAATCCATCCAGACCCTTCTTTCCAAAATGATCATATATTACAGACCGAGCGTCCGTTCGACATGCCTTCTGTTACGTTGGGACTTTTATGATGAGATGGTGCTTTGGGTTACTCTATGTGGGAGTTCTTTTAGATTGAGCTGCGATGGAAAACCTGAGGATCATATCTTTCCAAAATCAATCGTGGTAAGTATAGGAATCCAGTGGCAGGTTGTGACCGGAAGAATGAATAGAGACCCTTTGTGGATCACTAGTAGAGCATCCCCTCGTGGATAAATAGTAGAGCGACCCCTACAGACCATCATGAGAGTGACCCTTTGTGGATCAGCAGTAGAGTTACCCTTCATGGATCAGAAATAGAGAGACCCTTTTTGGATCAGCATTAGAGCGACACTCCATGGATCAGTATGAGAGAGACCCTTTGTGGATCACCCATAGAGCGACCCTTCATGAATAAACAGTAGAGAGAACCATTGTGGATCAACATGATATTGACCCTTCACGGATCCATAGTAGAACGAACCTTCATAGATTAGCAGTAGAGCCTCTCAACTGAATTAGATGATCTAGTTTTACAAGTTATGATCTTTACTTCTGTATTTAAGTTATACCTGCTGTGAGAAGTGTCTTTTGCTTTGTTTTTTACTTTGAGATATTTATTTTTGGTATTTTCTTTTGTGGATTTTTGTGAGACTATAGTTGGTCTTGGGTTCCCTACCGAGTATTGTTATACTCACCCCTAGATGGGTTTCAACTGAACCTGTTGTGTCTTGTGCAGATGACAGACATATTTGACAAGGATTTCAGGGAGCCAGGGATAGACGATGATCGATGTTTGATTGATTGATGTGGTGTGTTGGAGTGAAATTCGATAGTGAGTCATACTTACCTCATAGTTAGAATCATTGGAAGATGACATCTGGATCATGTACTTGTTTTTTTTTGTACTTTCCATTTAGTTGAGCTTGTATTCTGGCCCATTTTACTTTCTGTAGTACTTGTACTTGTTGTTGGTTCCATTTTTAGCTTGTTTTTCAACAGTATGGTATGTGTGTGTGTACATATTGAAAGTAAATGCCTTACCTTTTTGGTATATGCCTTTTTAGTGATATTCACCAAACCCTAGGCTATGGAAGGTAGGCTTGGGGTAGTCAGGACACATGCCCTGGGGGACAAGTTGGGACTAAGTGATATCAAAGGGCGGTCAGTTATACTAGATAAAGTAATAGTCTATAATTTGGATGGGGCAATAATTTTATTTGTTTTGAATTTGGATTTCAGTCTAGGGAGTCTAGTTTTGGTGTAACGACCGACATATCCATACATTAGGACCCTGAATTCGGTTTAATGAGACGATACACAAAAAAACTCATAGCATATGTTTTGAACGTGATTTCTATCGATCTATTTTGAGTAAACTCACCAGGTATAACTTAATAAACTATAGTCCATCTTTAATTCTATGAGGATGCATCCACATAGATAGCCATCCAGAATTCTAGTAAGGAATCATGATGATAGTCCAATGAGTGATGAGGTGTCGGTGCATGGACCAGTTCTAGAGATGGCACTTCCAGGTGGTGTACTAGAGGCCCCACCACCTATCAAGAAGAACTTGATACCATATTTTGTAGTAGAGGATGCACACTGACATAGCATATCTCATGTGTTCCAAAGGTAGAGACCTCTGAGGTTACAAGGTGAGGAAGATCCTTAGGCAGAAGAGGATTGGCTAGAGGAGGTGAAATGAGATTTCTGCATAGTGGGGAATACCCCGTGATAACTAGATCGATAGTAAGAGGCCCCATGAGTAGTGTAAACCAACAGAGGGAAATGTTGTGATTCTCATGCGATGGGCAAGGACACATAGCTCAAGACTTCCTGAACCTCCGTATAGACTACCAATAAACGGTCGAGGGGCCACTGAGGCAAAGGATTGAATTGGGTGGTTCGTAGAGAGGAAGACGTGGAAGGGGAGAATGAAGAGAGGCATACAGTGGGAGGAGGTACGAGTTACTACCACCATCACCCCTAGGCAGTTCACCACATGCTCTGGGAGTAGGTGTATAGGGGCAAGGAAGCTTCCAGAGATGTAGGTCTATGATCATAGTACTCCAGAGATGATTAAAGATATGATCTATGTATACTCC
Source organism: Viscum album (assembly GCA_963277665.1). Classification (NCBI taxonomy): domain Eukaryota; kingdom Viridiplantae; phylum Streptophyta; class Magnoliopsida; order Santalales; family Viscaceae; genus Viscum; species Viscum album. The sequence goes on from OY728138.1 coordinate 903,286,638, forward strand.
ACCTTAGCTGGATCTCTTATAAACATAGGTTTTGATCACTCTTTTCTTTCCATGGACCATGTTCGAAGCTCAGATATTCCAATCGATCCATTGGATTGATTCTTACAATTGGATACTACCATGGGAGGGGATTCAGTAATCACACATTGGTGCCAAAAACGTGAGATTACTCTAGGAGGTGAGTGCTTTGGTCGGGATCTCTTAGTAGGGGAATCAAGTCTATACAATGAAATTCTGGTTATGAACTACCATGATTCATGCTCAGATTGATTGTTTTTTGGATCATAGTGTGGTGTATCAATAGATATGGGAACTAATTTTCTTTTTTTAGTGAGAAGAAAAATAGAGTAGCTCTGGATGGACTCACACATAGGAGGGATCATCTGATCACTCTTCAGTTGGATAACATGATCCTCAGTGAGGTTGATGAGATGAGTCCATGATTTTTTGAAATGGCGGATGAATACAAGGACATCATAGTGATATTGTTTGGAATAATGAATGCCCCAGTAGTGTTCTCGGGAATCATGAAAAAGATCTTCTAGCAGTGTTTAGAAAATTTTGAATTGGTTTTAATTGATGAAGTCTTGGAGTATTCTTCATCCCAGGAGGATCGTGCGATGCACTAGAGGATGTTTCTAGACAAACTTCAAGAGAACAACATTATGCAAAGCTCTTCAATTGTATTTTATAGATACCAAAAGTCCATTAACTTGGAAATGTCATCTCAGTGGCTGGAGTTGTAGTAGATCCAGTGAATATTGGGGCGATTCTTGCTCGGGAGCCACCTGAGAGTGTTATTGAGGTGAAGCGTTTTCTTAGGCTGGCTGGGTAGAATCAGAGGTTTGTACCTGACTTCTCCTGAATATCATCACCCTTGATAGTGTTGACAAAGAAGGTAAAACCCATCATTTGGAATGAATTATTCTAGAATATTATTTAGTAGATGTGGAAGAGATTGAGGAGTGCTCTTATCTTGACTGTTCCAGAGGAGGGAACTGACCACGTGGTGTTATGTGATGCATCAGGAACTAGGATTGGTTTTGTCCAGATGGAGGAAAAAATAGTGATTTCTTATGGCTCATGACAGTTGGGACCACATGAGTAGAATGACGTGACTCATGAAGTTGAGTTGAAAATGGTAGTCTTTGCACTAAATATGTGGCAACATCACCTAACAGGAGAGTGTTTCATCATATACTAAGTCCACAAGAGTCTGAAGTATATCCTTTCTCAGAAGGATCTAAATATTAGATAGTGGTGATGGCTCTAATTCCTCCAAGAATATGAATTCAAGATAGTCTATACACCTGGTAAGCGGAATTTTATGGAACATGCTCTTACCAAGAGATCGAGTTCACAATTACTGAACGAGGCCTCAGTGCAGTTGACCTCACTTCAGATATCCATTGTGAGTAGGGCGGTGGCAAGTTTTCCTTAGTCGATGGTAGTTACCGTCCACTCTTAAAGGGAGTCAGGGAGGCACAACTTAGAGGTTCTATTTATGAGAATACATGAGATAAGATATCCATAGGGCATGCTTCTGATGGATATTTGAAAGGTACGGAGAACGTCATCCTTTATAGAGGTCGCACCATGGTACCAGTGATGTTTTGGAAGGAGGTGTTGAGGGGGTTCCATAAATCCCCTTTGGTGGTACATCAAGGTGTGGAAAATATTTACCAGGACCTATGACGTTAGTATTGGTGGCTGGGAATGATGAAGGTAGTGGCCGGTTTTGTCTCGTGATGCCTCACTTGTCAGCAAGTGAAGTCTAAGCACTACGTTCCAATTAGTTTGACACAACTCCTTGGGGTACCCAATATGAAGTAGGGTGGGGTATCAATGGAATTTGTGATAGTATTACCATGTACATCCATGAGGCACAATACCATCTTAGATATTATTGAATGACTCACTAAGTCATCCCGCTTCCTACACTTTCAGGACAAAGGTTCACTAGAAGGCTTGTAATGCCTCTACATTCATGATATAGTTCGACTCCATAGATTCCCATATACGATAGTCTCAGATCGTGATGCACACATTGTGTCCCATTTTTGGAAGGGATTGTTGGAGTCTTTTGGGACACATGTACATTGAGAATAGATTTTCACCCATAGACAGATGGTCAAACTGAGAAGACCATTCAGACCATGGTGGACATGCTTCATTATCATGTCCTAGATTTTGGTCGTAGTTGGGAGGACCACCTACCACTAGTGGAGTTTACATACAACAACAGAACCACTCCACAAACATTATGGAACCATTCTAGGATCTATACAGATGACTATGCCGATCACCATTATGCTAGATAGACTCATGGGAGTCAGCACTCATGGGTCTAGAGACGGTACATGCTACCACTGAGAAGGTGCAGAACATCCAAGAGAGGATTTAGAATATATAGAGTCGACAGAAGTCCTATACTGATAGGCGATAGAGGCCCTTGGAGTTTGAGGAGGGGGATCACATGTTCCAATATGACTCTCCTTGATAGGGTATAGAAAGATTTTCCTGAGGTGGTAAATTATCTCTGAGGTTCATCAAACTTTTCTTGATCATGCATAGAGTAAACGAGGTAGTTAAACTCTCCGCACTACCTCCATAGTTCGAGAAAGTGTATGACGTCTTCCTTATATTCCATCTTGGGAGGAAGGAACACAACCCTTCTCGCGTCCTCGACCATAGAGAGTTGGAGATTAATGACATGGAGAATTTCATGGAGTACCCAAAGAAGATAGACGATCTATAGGAGGGAATCATTCAAGGATGGTTGATTCCTCTGGTGCATGTTCATTAGCAGCATGAGAATTTCCAGGAGGTCACATGGGAGTGATGGGATTAGTTTTGTGCTCAATACCACCCCTTTATTTTTTATTAGATCTTGTTGGCTTTTGAGGATGTATATTACTAATTTTGGGAGAATGAGACACCGTGAAAAATTCCATGTAAAGTTTTGTGTTTGAATGGGATTATTACAGAACCAGGATCTGAGACAACACATGATTCCAAGGCCCAAAGAAGATGGAATGAATTTTTAAAAATTATTAAAAATATGTTTAGTAATCTTGTGAGAATTGTTTTATTGCTTTTGAACAGTTTCTCGGATGGAAAATCTGAGGGCACTGTTGAATTTAGAACTATAGGATTTAGTTAGAAATGATTTAACTCAACCAATACAGGTCGACCAAAAAATATTAATTTTGAACTTTTAAAGAAAAGGATAAAATGAACTAAAAATATTTTAAAGTTTATTTTATTTTAAATGAGTTCTCTATGAAGTAGTGAAAGGTCAACACTATGGTGCATCGATGATAAATGATAAGTTATTAATAAATCTCATTATGGGATCAGTGTGGTGACATGCAGTGCGTCTCCGACCTCTGATTATTCTGAGATCCAAGGTTGAAAAACAACATTGGGGAAAACCTCTTTTGAAGATAATCTCTCCCTATCTCTCTCTCTCTATCTTCAATAATGAATGATAAACACTCTTGGAGAATGGGATCAAATCTCATAATTAATGAGTGTTGGATAATTTTAGCAGATCATGAATTGATGTACGGTGGAGAACCATAGGAGATCACAGATCGACGATGACTTAGATCACATTCCTTTTCCCACGACAGATCCAAAATCCATGTAAGGATTTGTTTCTATTTTCTATGTGATCTCCCCTCCTTGTTCTTCTTTCCAATTATGAACCTAGATTAACCAATGAATAGGTTGACATGTGGTTTGGTCATTCTTGCGGGATCGGGTCTTGATATTGTGGGGAGATATAGGATTTAGAATATGCATTAGCATTATTGAACCCCTTTGAAACTTGTTTATAATATCTAACATAGAGGGATCAGGCCATACAAACATGGTCCAAATCCCTCCATTGTCGGTGTTTGTTTTATTCATGACTGAATGTCGAAATCGACAAAAAGATAGCCCTGAGGCTGTTGCAGTAATGAAGGTGACCCAAGAGGTCCGAGGTCATAGTTGTATTTAAAAATGGTCCAAAAGAGTATTCCTAGTGGTTCGTGGAAATTCAGGTAGGCACTAGGGAAGCAGGAGGTCTCAGACAAATGACCGCGGTGTTACACTAGAGACACAGTGCCACATGGCACCACTGGGTGGAGGAGGCGGTCAGCAACCGCGGGCCGCCTTGATCGATAAAGTGGTCGGCCGGGTTGACTGGCAGCACACACCCCCAGCCTGTCTGGGACAGTTGCACAAGGCCACCCAAGCAGTCTAGTTAGTTCACTAATCTAGTTTGTTTTAGAAAACAGGGCTGACGGTTTAAATCCGGGTTGCATTGCGGCCCAGGCTGAGAAAAGAGACAGGCCCCCGGTGCGGGCTGGGCCAGATAAACCCGGGTCACTGGGTGACTCGGCAGAATGGTGTGATGACCTTACTAGGCCATGTCAAGTGAGGACCACTAATCCAGGAAGATAGATAGGGTTATACGGGATCCCAATCCGGGTTGGTCCGAACCTGTCGGACCGGGCCCAGAAACAACTGACGCCTGTTTACAAAAACTTTTATATCTCTAAAACCGGACGTTTGATTAACACACTGTCTGCGGAATGAGGACACCTGCAGTGAGGAGGTACTTATAAGATACACTATGTGAGTTTTGGTAGAGGTTGGAATATGGAAAGGTTGGATTGGACTCGAATCCAACCAAGCCTTTTTTACAAAAATGCCCATATCTTACAGACCGACTGTCTGTTCGACGCGCCGTCTGTTGTGTTGGGACCCATACAACAAGATAATAATTTAGGTTACTCTATGTGGGAATTAATATAGAATGCATTAAGATGGATTTCTTGAGGATTGGATCCCCCCAGAATCAAGCATGCTAAGTGCGGGAATCCAGTGGCTAGTTGTGACGTGAATAATGAAGAGCAAACCTTCATGGATCGGTAGTTGAGAAACTCTTAGTGAATCTGCAGTTGAGAGACCCTCTATGGATCAACCTGAGTGAACATATTCATGTATAAACAGTATAATGACCCTTCATGGATTAAATACAGAGTGAACCTTTGTGGATCAGTAGTTGAGTGACCCTTAGTGGATATTTTCCTTAATTTTTGGGTTGGATAAAATTTCTTTTTTCGTGGCCGCACTTTCCACATGAAAAACATTCTGCATCATGTTCATTTCCATTCCTCTATATCTTATTCATAATGGAGGGAAAATTATCAATAGTATTATACATGGATTGAGTATTTGGATCCTTTTGATTGTTCTTCTAATTCATATTTACCATAATGAAAAAGGGTGTTTTCATGCCCCATGTATTTATCAACATGGTGGATAAGAGTAACAAGTTTCAACACTATATTATCACTATTTCTCATATTATAATTCATAATAAAACCGAAGAAGTTCAGGGGTAGTGGGGTTAGAATGAGATATTATGAAACTCATTATGGATTTTAAAACCCAAGACACCCATCCACTCAATTTATCAAATCATCGTGAATACATGTGGCTCAGCTAGCTTATAATCTTTAAGCTTACACATGAAATATGCATTAGAGATATTATATCTCTCTGATCTTTACTTATATTTATAGAGACCATAAATAAGAGAGACTATGTTATATGCATCTATATCCTAATATTTATTTTAAAAATCATTAGATATAGAGGATAATAGAAAACATTGGACATCCGTTTCATCATCTGTGTGCTTTAATTAGAAAGATACTTCTTCCTCACTCGCTTATTTGGAAAGTGACCTTATAAGTGGGGGTTTCATCACATATGATTTCTATTTGGGGAATAATATAATTTGAATATTCTTGTACTGTTGATAGAAATTGACATTGTTGAGAATGTTATCCTTCTCTAGCATATATTAGAGTAATATTACCAAAGTTGTTTGACTGTTCATTTTCTACATATTAAGAGTAGAATATTAGGACTATTTTTTATTACCAAAATAGATTAATAAATTTTAAATTAATTAAATTATATTTAATTTACTAATTTTTTTGTACCCTAATAACCCTTATAAGAAATTTTATAATATCTTATCGCTTATATATTCTAGTGTAAAGGATCCATATTCCCTTATCATAACCCAAACATCCGCCGAAAATGTTATTTGAAAGGTTTCATGTAGGAATAACTTTATAAATATATTAACTCATAGTACCTTGATCTATTTGGTGGGATCACCAATCTCAAAATCATTTTTTATCATTTCATTAATCTTTTACACATAGTTACACTAATTACTTCTTTGGTATTTCACCATTGACGAAAATAAATTTTTTTCAACCAAAAACACCAAGCTAAAATTTTTATAATAATTTAAATAACCCCATCATGGGTTTGTCATATAATTTTAACTATGAGGGATATTATAAAATAAGTAGTTTAAGGATAATACTATATAATATTTTAATTTAGGTATTTTGATCCTTATTCATAAATTACATTTTATCTTTTTATATGCCTTGTTAATATTAGGTTGATTTTACTTATATGAATTTACTTGTATGATAAAACCTTTGCCCCTAATCTGATTATATTTTATTCAATATTTCATGATTTAGAATTCATTTATTAGGTGATTGAATATCATTCACACACATTAATAATTAACTATGAAACTAATAAAAATAAAATATAAGTGGCATAATCTTGATATTCTCTAATGATTAGTTTATGTAGAAGATGATGAACTATGCCTCGAATCAAGGTAAATCCCATTAACTATAGCTTGGTTCATGTTGTAGTATTCCTTATTGGATCCTAGGCATCAAATAAATTTGTTTTTAAATGTGATCTTTCACTCATACCACCTCCACTAGCTTGGGAGTTCTATCCTTACATAAGATTTTACTCACACACAGGTGATGGGATCCAATGGACTGGATAAAGGGGGTATACATAAAATAAACCCTAATCACATATTCCCATAAATAATAAGGATGAGGGGATGAATCATAAAGAATCAATAATAATTCTCCCACAATAATTTGAGAACACTACTAGTAGTAGACTACACTACATGTAAAAAAGTACACATTGTGTGCTTTTCTTCTTCTTATTTCCCCATCACATGCCTTGGGTCTAACCATGTTCCCTGTCATAGAAAACCTTGTGGTATACAACATATAGTCCAACATACAGATCATGTGACCTCGTTCTACAAGACATGTTATTCCCCAAGAAATGTATCTGATACGTAGCCTGATTAGGACACCCCATTTTCTTAGGTGTGAGATAATGGAGACTACACATCATGTAAAGTGGTTACACAATGAGTGTTTCTTCATGGTATGTTCCAACCCCTACTAATCTAAATGAAAATTTTATCTATTCAGATCTTAGATTCTATTTTGTTGGACATGACCTGATAGAGAAATATACAAATGAAAAAAATTACCTGGAGTGCATATTAAAGGTACAAGTCAAGTATTTTAGTTTTTTCTAGGAATAACCTTGGGCACATCTAATTATTCTTCATTTCCATAGAAAATGGTTTAAAAAACATCCTCTCTATCCTCATAATATAGTATATCATCCTTATAAATAATTAAAATTAGAGCTCTAGAGTCAACATCATTAATATATAAGTTTCTATCACATTTTCCTTTAGAAAAGTTCAACGTTTTCAAAACAAATTCAAGCTTGGAATACCATGCACGTGGAGCTTGTTTTAGCCCATTCAAGGATTTCATTAATTTTCAAACTTTTTTTTCATCCTCATCAAGTTGAAATCCACATGAATGTTCAGTGTAAACATGTTTCTCAATTTCACCACTTATGAAAGATGACTTTACAAACATTTAATAAACTTTGTAATTTCGATGAGTAGCCACAAAAAAAAAACATTCGAATAGTTTCTAGCATTGAAATGGGGGATAAGGATTCATCAAATCCACACCTTCCATAGGTGCATATTCTTTAAAAACAAGTATTTATTTTTTATTGAATCTTCTCCATGATCATTCAATTTTTTTATACATTCCCATTTTGTTTTTATAAATTTTTTATTTTCTGGCCTTGGAGAAGGTTCGCATGTTTCATTATTTTCAATTTGATTCAGCTCTTCATTCAAAGAATCCTCACATTTGTTTATGTTTAATAACCTTTGAAATTTATTCTGGTTCAAATTTTGAGATAAGTGATATTTTATTTTCTCACCTCATCTTCATTCTGGTATGAACAGAAGCCTTATAATTCCCAATAATGTTTTTGGAATCAATATGTTTTTGTAAGGTAGGAAATCTCAAGGTTTCTCTCCCAGCTTCAGTTTCTTCACCACATGACTCATCTGAATGTTGATAAGGATTTTTTGGATAATATTCACTATTTTTGGAATTATCCGGTGTATCCTCCTCAAAATTCTCAACGACTTTTTTTAAGGAACATTGATTTTCAATTACCTTCACATCGTTTGAATCCACCAAATTTTGTAAACATTTTTTCCAACATATGTAACTTCATCAATTTGGTGAATAGACCATGAATGTTCCTTCTTTATCTTTCTCATCAAACATTCCAAAATTTGGATTTTTGATTTTGAGAAAACATGGACTTCCCAAAACATTTAAGTATTAGAATGAAGGTTTTTTGTTACACCTCATTTCACAAGGAGTCATGTTAGTTTCTGATCTCAACAAGAATCTATTTTGAACATATACAACAGTACTAGTAGATTCTCTCCAATATAATTATGAATGTTTGTATTTAGATAACATACTTATTCCAATTTCCACCAAACATATATTATTTCTTTATGTTACTCCATTTATTTTGTGGAGTATAAGGAATAATATAATGATGTTTGATACCATGATTTCTCAGAGACTTTTCAAAAGTATTTCTTGTGAATTAGAAATCATTATATATCCTCAACTTATTTAGGGAAACCCCCATTTTATTCTCAACATCCTTTCTGAAGAATTTGAACAATTCAAAAACATTTGACTTGTGCTTCATAAACTTGTTGTTTATCATCCGAGTGAAATCATCAATAAAAGTGAAAATGTATAAATATATAATTTTTTATTGATCTCTCATAGGCCCACATAAATTGTAATGAGTAAGATAAATTTGTATGGTAGATTGAATCTGAATTCTATTATGACTTTTGTTAGTTATCTTCTCTTTCAGAAAAGTAATACATACATCTTCATCTCTTCCTTTCAATTTTGAAACATTTTGAAAAAAAATAATTAGAATGTTTTCTCATTATTTTGTTCCTAAGGTTTCTAGGTCTTCAGTGCCATAATTTGGTTTCATCTTAAGAACTCAAGTAACATGAGCCATTGAATTATCCCATTTGAAAGATATTCACATCGATTCTTTCTCGTTTTGTAATGATTTTTCCATATTTCAAACTTTTGATGATACACAAATATTTTCTAAAAAAACTTATATTCCATCATCACAATGTTGACTTTCACTATGTAAGTCATTTTTTATCCCATAAACTAATAAAACCTCCTTAGATTTTATGTTGTCGGCTTCACCCACAACTGTTTTGATTCCTATAAATTTTATGGAACTATCATTACCAATGGTAACTAACCCTCCATCATGACTTTCAACATGTTTCAAGATTTTTATATCACCTATCAGATGTGAAGAGAAACCACTATCAAGTATCCATGGTATGTTCCTTTTACTTGTTTTTAAAGCTGCTTCAACAACAAAATCTCTTTCCTCAAATTTCTACATTTTCACTTTATTTTATTTTCTATCATAAGAAACTTCTTATAGAAAGAGTTTTATACATATTTCAGAATGAAGAATAGATTAATGAAATTTTCTAAAAACTTATTCCAGACATTAATATTGGTTTATTATTGGTATGTTTCTAACATCTTGAGAATTATCTTTTTTTACATTCTGTATGTTTGGAAATTTTCTCATTCTACTTTAACTATTTATTCCATTTCTACCAAAATTCTTTTTGGGTAAGGATAATTTTTCCCAAAATTATATGTCGTATGCCCATATATTCCACAACACCAACAATAACCATAAAATCTTTAATATTGATTAAAATAATGTCTTTCCCAATCGAATCATTATTGAGGTTCGTAACTTCTTTTAGCTATAACATACCCATTATATAGAACATATTTTATATTGAGAGAGTTTTTTAAGTGTATAGATTTGATAGGTTTCTCACATCCTTTTTCCACCTAATATTTTCCAATAATTTCTTTAGAACATGAAATTTTAAAAGAATAAGATGAAACAATATTTTTGGTAAGAGAAGATTTCACCTGATTCTAGTATAGAGCCTTCTATGAAACTTTATTAGTATGATATTTTTCTTCCTAAGATTCATTGAATTTTTTTTTGTTCATCTTACTCAAGGTTATTTCATGCTGAAGAAGTTTTGATTGAAACTTGTTAACTTCTTCTTCCTTAGTTTATATATTTTTACAAAGATCTGCAATCATCTTTCCTTATTTGGAAATTATAAGTTTGTAAATTGAATACAATCAATATATTTTTCCTCCTTCTTAATAACATATTTTCTTCCAAAATAAACTTCTTGAAAAAATATCTTTATAAATATAAATTATTTCTTGACTATTTTTTTATAAATACATGCAATATGTTATGTTTTGAGTCGATACTCTCTATATGATTCTTCACCACCATCTCCACTCTCTGAGGAATCTTCTATTTTCTCAACATTTTTAATGAAGGTTATGGATTATTAAGAAATTTCATTTTCAAAAGAATTGTTTTTTACTGAGTCCAATTCAACTTTCTTACTAAGAATACTTCTATTTTTTTTCCTGTAAACATTTCCTTATATCTTTTGGAATATTTTTCTTCTTTACCATTTTTTTCACTTCTACCATCAATGTTTTCTATCAAAATCATCTCAATATTCCCCAAATTTTTTCTAAGGGAAATTAATTGAAATGTTTCTGATTCCACCTAACTCAAAAATTTTGAAAGGAATTTTACAACAATAATTTCATCTTCTTCTTAAATAGTTCTTGGATATAAGAGACGTTATTTTTTTATTAAACTCATCATCCTCTTTATCTTCAGAGTCAGAAGGATCAAAATATTTAATATCTTGAATTTTCAAAATTCACATAGTTTCTAATGTCGTTTCCTCTTTCAAATTATTTTTAAAAATAAATATTTACTCATTTCATAATAAAAAAAATAATGTTATGAAATTTATCAAGAGACAAATCATCTTTATATTATAAATAATAAATTTTTGAATAAAACTTGTCCCAAAAGTTTCTCATATGTTTCATCATAATTTTAGAACATTAAAAGACATCTTTGAATCCTACTATGTCTTAAAACAATTTTAATTTGTGGTGGTAAAGTATTCATCAATTGTTTGTCCGCCTCTAATTTCAATGTCTTGATACATACTATGCCGGATTTGTATCTTTTTTTCTTTATCTATTGTATTCCCTTTGAAAAAACTTTCCAACTTGGAACAGATACTTTTTGATGTTTTTCGACACATCACATTTTTATAAACATTCTCTGATAAGGATATAGGGATTTTATTTCTAACCTTTCCATCAATGTCAATATTTTTATTATCAGCAATCATCATAGTGGCACTTTTATCAATAGGATGAAAATTATCAGTAGCAGAATTAATAACATCAACTCCAAGAGAGAGGAGAAAACTAATCATTTTATTTTTCTATCCATAATAATTTTTTCAATAAAATGATAGAATTATTCAATTATTGATAGGAATGATATTATCCATGATAAGTATTCAATAAGGTAACCTTCCCTGTGATATGAATTAATGTTCCAATAGATTGAATAACAACTAAGGGAGGGGAGTGGGGGGTTGAATCATTTGTTGACATTTTATAAGTTTCACAACATTTAGAATATTAAACCCTGCAACATGTTAAGATTTATTTCCTTATCAAATTTTAGTAAATAATCATGCATGAAAATGTAGGAAAGTTATTAAAGAACACACGAGTAATAAGGTTCGACCTCAGTGTGAGAACCTACATCCATTCCATAGGAACTCTCATGGGTCTCTAGAAATCCAGTACTATGAAGAAGTGAATATAACTTGTGCCAAATATTTTTAGACACCTTCATCTCCTGATAGGGTTGATTTTACTAAATATATTAAATTTACAATGCTTTCTAATACAATAATTGATCAAAACAGAAGAATAATTATTTTGTTGAATCTAATCCATAATTGGTGAGTTCAAATACTCCAATAATATTTAGAAGGATATTATTTCATCAATCTGATAATGATGGATCTTCTTTTCTCAATATAATGATACTGGATCCTGGATCCAATTTTTTGAGTATGATAATTATGGATTGTGGATCTAATTCATTAAATATGGTAGATATGGATCCTGAATCCAATTATATAAATAAGATAATTCAATACAATGAATTCATTCTCAATATGAAAAACTCTAACATATGATATAATTATCAATACAATTATTCTTCAATCAAATAGGAACTTTCACTTCAAATTCCCCAATGATTTTTCATTTTCATGTGCGTGGAAGTTTTTAATGAACAAATTATGTAAAAAATTATTTATAGAAAAATAAAAAAACAAAGGAAACATGGAAACATTCCTCACTTCCTCAAATCTCAATATCTTTGAAAACATATCACATTTAAAGCATCATCTTTGAATTCTTCGAACCTCTTTTGATTTCTAATATATTTATGAAAAATTGAAATTCATGTTTTAATTATTCAACTCTTTATATATTTCTTAGAGAATTTAAATCTCTTACTTTCTTAGATCATTATGATATGTTTCTTTCTCATCTCATTATACCATGTTTGCTCTCTTAGCTCATTATAACATGTTTCTTTATCACCATATTATGATCTGTTTATTTCTCAGCTCATTGTGATCTATTTCTTTCTTATATAATTATGATCTATTTTATTTTCTCAACTCGTTAAGATCTATTTATTTTCAACTCATTATGATCTATTTCTTTATCAGATAATTACGATCTATTTCTTTCCCATCTCATTATGATATGTTTCGTTTCTCAACTCATTATGATATATCTAATTACTATCTTCTTATAATGTTGTCTCTTTCTCAAATCATTATGATCTGTTTCTTTCTCATAAAATTACAATCTACTTTTTTCTTAGTATGATACTCCAAGTATGAAAATCCATGTTTGAAAATCCCAATACAAAATTATGAGTAGGAAAATCTCAGTAAGATTTCTCTAGTTTGAAAATACCAGTACAAACAAAAGTAGTATGAAAGTTTGAGTATGAAAATCACCAAACGACTTTCATAGTACAAAAATTTCATCATGACAATATGAGTATGAAAATCCAGGTACAAAAATTTGAGTATGAAGATCATAGAATGATTTTTTTCTTCCTCTATCTCAACAGCATCCTTTTATTTCTCATCTCATTATGATGTAATTCCCATTATGATGGAAATCCAATTTTTCAATATGAAATATATAAAACATCTCAATCATTTCTTCAAATGATTTTACAATGAATGTTTTCAAGATTTATGAGAACTTCTTGATCAGATAAGTGTTGTATTATTTTTTTGAGAAAGTATGAAAACTTTCTAAATCTTGAATTTACATTCTTCTATAAAAACTCTTCATAAAATTCATTCATTCTCTGATTCTTTTGAATATATTTATTTTTAATGTCATGCTAATGGAATTAAATACCATAATGTATCTAATTAACAAATTAATCTTCATGACATCTTCTGTGTCTAGTGCAGATCAATAAGAAAAACCTAGTTTAAAAACATGTGTCTAGAAAATAAACTCATTACGATGGAGTGGGTATGATTCTTGGAAAACAAAAACAATATTCTATAAATATATTTAGTTTTCAAAGAATAAAAAACATTGTTAAAACCAATACCACAAATTTTCTTTAACATATATCTAAATAAAGTGACATCTCTTCTTGTCCTATGGTTATTTAATTAGAATAGACGTTTTCTTTCATTTTTCCCATTATGTACAAAATAATCTAGAAGAATGTTTTTAATGGAAAACTAAATTTACGTCTCTATTATGTCAAAAAAAAAATTTATTCCATATCCATTTTTTATAAAAAATTCAATAATGTTTAGAATATTAGTCCATGACTATTTAAAGTCATTTTTACACAACATTGAATTTTTTAAAAAATGTTTTAAAAGGAATATGATTTAATTTTTATGAATGATGTACATTTGTTTTTTTACCAAAAATATGAAAGGAATATTTTTTTAATGTACACAACATGAATATAATTTTTTATTATCATGAGTACATAATTTTTTAAAGTCTCCTTTATAATTTCCTTAATAATATTTTATTGATAGTTTTATGATATTTCTATTCATTAATGAAAAAAATATCAAATGTTTATTATGATTTACTAGGAAAATTTCTTAATTTTAACACCCTTATCCCTTTTCTAGATGGTTAAGAATTATGATGATAAGATGTTTAAGAAACCCATTACTTTCCCATTGGTTAAATTATGATGAATTGGTGTAATAATGATAAAACATATTTCTTTTACATGGGTTATAACATGATGAAATGTTTTTGAAACCCATTTATTTTTCCTGGGCTATGATATGATGAACGTTTTATGAACTTATAGCGCACATCTATATGATTTTCATTATGTAATGGGTCAGATCATAATTATATATCCCTCTAATACATTGGGTAAATATTGATATCTCATAGGATAAATAGTATTAGAATGGGGAGTGAACGTAGTACCGTAATAAAATCTTTACATTATGATAGTCCTGGTATTGAACCTTTACTAATATGATTATTTGGGAAGTGAACCCATTCCCCTATGATATTATTTTAAATAAGGCTTCGTTACTAAATAAATGAATTTTTATGAATATGTTTACGCCACAAAACTATTTGTTATGATAATGTTATGATCTCATTTATTTTTTTATTTGATCCCATTATGAATCTTGTATTATGAACTACCAAAATTTATTCCATTACCCACGTTCATGATCTAGGATATCGAAGGTATTCTTGTCAAATGTTATTATCATGTTATCATACCCTTAGTCCCATGTTATGATTTTCTGAGCATTGTCATCTCACATATTTAATCCTAACGAGCCTATGACCTTAATATTTCCTATTTTTACATTCACCAAGTTATAAATTTTTTTATTATGTATGTTGTGTCTAAGAAGGGTTGTAGTTTCAAACTACTTAGTGGTAGATTTTACAGTTAATTTTTGAATGATTTTCTTTCATATCATTTTTTAAATTTCATATAGACTGATATATTTTTATAATATATCAATATGTTTTGTAATGAATATTAATATATTAATATATGATATCTACTTATGTAAAGTTTGGGTCACTATATTCGGTATCCAAGTGAGTATTTTTTAACCTTTGGAAAATTGGATGGGAAAACCTTAGTGATAAACTTATGGATAAGTATAATTATAGAAAAATATTAATGAAATTTGGTGAAGTATTGAGTTATTGTTTACAAGAAATTTAATCCCTTTCTAGATACTAAAATTGGATGTGTCTCTAGTATAGTTTTACATATCAGTAATAACTATCCAAATGGAGCATTAGGATTTGAATTGATTATCATCTTGTGCATGACAACAAGCCTTGATGTACTTCGAGTTTAACACTCCGTGGGGATATATTTTGGATATTTACAAACTATTTGTAAACCACCATGAAGGATTTGAATATTTTATAACCATTAATGACCAAGGTTAAACTAAAGTTGTCATAGATTGAAAATAAAGAGTCATAATTTATATATCATAGAAATTATTTTTCATGACTATGTGGTTTGCCATTATGATTATTATTTCTCACACTATGATTTTGGGCATTAGTCAATGGATGAAACCAAAAGTAAAAATGTTAATGAGGAATTTGATATATTATTAAATTATTTCACTTATAAGAAACACAAATTTATGGCAACTAGAATGAAAAATATCATTACTATGGTTAAAAAAATTTCTGAAGCTATGAATAACGCTGAACGTAATAATGATAAAATGAGGGATCAATTTTTTTAAGTCCTTATGGATGAAACATATAATTTATTTTAATGGTTCCACTAATCCACTAGTAGATTATAAATTTACCAATACCAATGAAAATATATTTTCTATTATCCTGTGTTTAAATCATGAGATTTTTTTTTTGTTTTTCTATCATTTGGAAGGTGAAGTGGATAAATGGTAAAATCTTATCAAGAATACAAGGTAGTCTAAACAAATTTACTCCATGGATTAGGATCAGTTTAAAATAATATTTTTTAATATTTACTTTCCTTATATTCTTTATAAAAAAATGGTGAAGGAATTCATTTACATGAAGTATAAGGATGATGAATGCATCGGTACATATGAGGAAATATTTGTAGGACTTACATGGTACACATCTAGTATTATCATCCAACCTAAATTTAAGGATGGTCAATTATTAAGTTGGTTAATACCAAGTATCCATAGGGTTTTTCCCATAATGGTCTGTATTAGACATGAAGAAATTGTTCGATGTGCTATCAATAAGGAAATAGTGACTAGAGTTACCAATCAATATCATGTTTTTGATAAAAAAAGAAATAAGGAATTCAAATGAAAATATAAAATCCATGGAGGGAAGATTATGATATTTCATTCATGCTTGATACGTGTAAGAAAACATGGTGTATGCTTTCTTTTGGGTAATGGTAAATTTTTTTATTATATAAAGGAAGTTCCAAAACAAATCAAATTCTGAAGTGATGAGAAGAAATTAGCTAATCTTGGAAATAGAGGAAAAGCTCCACAGAATTCACTTCCCACACTCGAGTGTTTCAAATTAAAAGAGTATAGGAATTATGATAAATAATTATTAAATATGATTGTTAATGATAATGATTAATGTTAGAAACCTCTTAAAATTATAGTATAAGAGAAACCCCATGTGATCTCTATTTTTGATGAGGGGTATGATAACAATGTGGTGAAAGGTACACAAACAATCCACATTGAACTAAAAATATCAAATTTGATTCTAGATATACCCACTATATTAAATATAAATAATTTTCTGAGGGTATCAAAAAGGAACTCCAAGTATTAGTCATTGAATTAGAAGTTAAAACCCTTAATGGTTTGTGTATTGAAACTCAAGTTTATGAATCATATTTGGTTATTTTTTGTGGGAATGTTCTTCCAAATAATATTTTTTTATCAATATGGTTCAATTTGATGTTATCTTAGGCATGGATTGAATTTCTCTACATAAATACAAAATCAATTTCCAAGGAAGGAAATTCACATTAGATATTCTAATCAAACCTATGATTTTATATAAGTGAGAAAATAAATATGATACAATGTAAAAAAAATATATTATATGGATTTTTATCACCATTCAAAAGGATTGTTCATCCTAGATGGTTTTTTGGAAACTCATCGTTGATGATATAACTATTTTGTGGGAGTTTTTTTTATGTATTTACAAAAGAGGTTAATAGTCTTCCACGAAATCGTGAAGTTGAGTTATCAGTAGAAATCATACCAACAACTACACCATTTTTAGAGGCTCCCTATAGAATATCCCTGATTGAGTTTCAATAATTAAATAATAAAATATCGGAGAATACTGATAAGGGATTTATTCGACCAAATATCTCACCTTGGCGAGGACCTGTTCTTTTTGTTAAGAAGAAAGATGGATTAGTGTGAGTTTGTATCAATTATTGATAGATGAATTAGATCACAATAAAAAATAAGTATCCCATACTCCATATTAATTATTGTTAAGATCAAATATAGGGAAACAAATAATTTTTCAATATTTAACTTTATTCTAGATATGGTAAATTAATATTTGAGGAGGACATACCCAATATCACATTCCATACATGGTATGAAAACTATGAATATATAGTAATTCTATTAGGTATTATTAATTCCCCATTTATAATCATGGATTTAATGTATTGAGTCTTTACATAAAAATACCTTGATCAGATTGTGGTAGTATTTATAGAAAATATCATTTTATATTTAATGAGTATGGTAGAGAATGACGATCACCTGAGAATTGAGTTGAAGATAATGATAAAGTATAAGTTCCGTGAAATTTTTTTCAATTGTGAATTTTAGATAAAAAGGGATTCATTTTTTGGTCATATAATCTCAATAGAGGGTATATATATGCATCCATCAAATATGAAAGTTATTGAACATTAGACCGCACCAAATATTGTGACTGAGATATGATGTTTTCTTGGTTTGGGTTGATATTGTGAATGATTTTTAAATAATTTCGCCCAACTTTATAATCTAATTACTAAGTTAACTTATAGGGGATTCATGTTCATTTGGAAAAAATGAATGTGAAGAAAATTTTAAGGAACTGATGAGAATGTTAGTAATTAACCCTATCCTTACTTTACCATTCATTGAAAGAAGTTTTTCGATCTATAGTGATTTATCAAACAAGTGGCCAAGATGCATACTCATGAATAATGATACGATGATAGATTATACCTCATGGAAATTTAAGGTTCATGAGAAAAAATACCCAAATCATGATTTAGAGATTGTTATGGTATTTTTGTCATTAATGATATGGAAGAATTATCATTATAGATAATGGTGTGATATATTAATATATACTGATCATAAATTTTTAGTGTTTATATTTTTTCAAATATATTTGAATACGTGATAGAGAAGATTATTGGATCTGATTAATGACTATGAATGCTCAGTACATTACCAACCTAGGAAAGAAAACATGGTGTTTGATGATTTGGGTAAAAAGAATCATAATAACTTATCTATGATTAAGATCATGAAAGAACCAATATTTATATAGTGTCAAAGGATGGACTGGAAATCAATCTTGAAGGAAAGGGAGAAATATTATCTTTCTCGAATGAGTGTTCAACTATTTTTACAAGTGAGGATTAAAGAGGTATTGATGGAAGATGTAGAGATTCAAAAGAAGGTGGGGAGTGTTCTGGAGTTTAACCTTGAATATAATATAATGATAGGGTTCAGGGACCAGGTATGTGTCACATCAATAGAATAATTGAAGAAGGAGATGTTAGAGGAGGATCATAGTTCTTTATTCTATATTCATTTTGTAAGTACAAAAATGTATAGAGATATGAAATATCATTTATGGTGGAAAAATGAAGAGATATATTGCTGAGTATGTATCTTATTGCTTGGTATATTCGTAATTTAAGGTTAAGAGAAAATACTCTAATGGAATTTTACAACCATTACCAATACTAGAATTTAAATGGTAAATATCACTATGAATTTTGTCATTGGGCTCCCCAAAATCTAATTAAAGGTACAATTATTTATGGGTTTTAGTTAATATTCTAAAATATTCATCACACATCATCAATATTAGAGATTATTTGTCTTTTTATAATATTTAGGGCATAAATTTTATGGAAGAGGAAACATTGCATGGAGTATAACATTATATTGTATCCACTCGAGATCAAAGGTTTATATCCACGTTCTAGAGAAGTCTTCAGAAATCCATTGATAATGATATGAGTTTTAGAATTTTGTATAATCATCATAATGAAGGTAAATATTATATAACTATTAAAACCCTAGAGGATATAATGAGATCATGTTATATGGATTTCAAAGCTCGTTAGGATCAACAAATTCTTCTAGTTATGTTTTCCTACACCAATATATTTCACTTATGCATTCATATGGATCTTTATGAAGCCATCAATATAGATGAGTGTATAATTATAATGTGATGACACAAAGATGAATAAATAAATCTATTGGGACCTGATCTAGCTGAGGAAACAGAAGAAAAATGTTATATACATTCCACTTCACATCAATGCAACTTAAAGTCTATAGAAAAATTGTGATGATAATAATTGAAATGGTATGGAAATTGGTATTCGTGAGTGGTGTTATATGTAAATTTCTATATAGAATACGGTTATGATATTTGAGAAGAAAGGAATTTTTATACCAAGGTATATTGGCTATTTAATGATTCTTGATCGAGTTGGGATGGGTTTTTATCACTTGAAACTTCTTCCAAACCACTCCCATGTCTAGATTTGTACCATCTATCACTCTTGTGGTAGTATATAAATGATTATTCCTGTGAAATAAACACATATGTCATATCGATAGATAATTTTATTTCATATGAATAAAAACTATGGAGATTTTGGATAGTGGAGAGAGTTTTCTATGAAATAATACGGCTCACCTTTTCAAATATTTGTGTTGAAACCAGTATCTTGAACAAGATATGTAAGAACTAGAAAATATCATGGGGAAGAAGTGTACTTAGTGAACTGTAACAATGTAATGGAATTTTTTTGGAAAAATAATTTCATATGGGGTATAATGTTTTTCCCTTATATTTTTTCAAAATATATTTTTTCAAATAAATATAATTTTATTTCTATTTTACGTTACATACAATATGAAGTTATAACGAACCATAATATACAATAATTATTTTTAACTAAATTTTAATATTACAACATAAATTTAATATATATGGGTATAAATATAACTAAAAAATTTCAAAAAATAATTTTAAAGGTCGTATATAAAATAGATATATTGATCAATAAGTATAGAACTATTAGTAACATCTTTATATAGTTTTGAAATACGTTTTTTCCTCAAATAATATTTTTATTTTTTGGGGAAAAAAGAATAAAATTATTTATATTCAATTATTGAAACTTTATTAGTAAAAATAAACTTCAAATTTTGAATCAACATTTCAAAATTATCTTACAGTGAATTTTTGAGAATTTTCTGAAAAGAATAAATTTTCAATTAATAGTGAAAAATAATGATATGTATTAAAAATAAGCCTTTTTGTTTAAAGAATTTAAAAGTTAAATTTTGTTTTTAGATGGTTATAAAATAAACATTATCTAAATTAAGTAATTTTTTATCCAATTTACATAATTTTATTCAATTTCATTTTGAATTTTTAAATAAAAACATATTATACTTATGAAAACATTTTCTTTGGAAAACACCTTTCTTATTACTTCTAAAGATTCACTTTTAAAATAAATTATACCACTAATAAAAATTTAATTTATTAAAATGGATTCCAAATTTTTAATCATTATAATTTATAGTATTTAATAATTTCTAAATAATTTTTAATTATAATGAATTATAAAAATAGTAATACTTAATTATCATGATTATTGTTAAAACAGATTTATCGGGGGTCAAAATAATACGACAATAGTTAAAATGAACTAAATTTTTTTATAATCTTTATTGGTGTCCCTTTTTACTAAATTTTATCCTCTAATTTTTGGTAATGTTATATTTTGAGGTATTTTCTATATGTAATATGTGGGTATATTTTTTTAAAAACAATTCCACAAGTGTCCTCTCTCCTACTTCTAAAAGTACACCCCATATCCTCTTCTAAAAACTTTTAAAATCCATTTATTTTGGAAAAGAAACTCCAAAATACCTTCCTTAAATCCATACCAAAATCCTAGAGGAATATTTTTTATTGTTAAATCTTCATATAAAGATTTTTTTTGAAAACCAAAAGAGGTATTCCGAAGAAGAAGTGTCGTTCTTTATAGAGAATTTTGATTTATTTTTATCACCCACATCATTAAAATATTCTTAAATTATTTTTATATAATAGAATAACTATATGAAATATAATGATATGTTATTATGTTAATTTCATAACCTAAATCCATCTTCTATTCCATAAAACGGGAAAAAACCGATCGTACATGTGTACCATGTACTACCGCCTCGCGGACAGATGTAATATGTTTTCCATTACCCCCACTCAACGATTAATATAATGATGGATTTAAATTAAATATATATATGTGTTATTTATGATGTAACTATACATTTGAAATTAGAATTTAACATATTATTTCTTACCTTCTAATCTTTTTAAAAATTATACTGTCACATTTGGGTACGTGTGGACTACCGCCTCAACGAAACGATGTGATGTGTTTCTTATTTTATTTAGACATGGATTGTAATAATGATATATTAAATTAATATATATGATATATATGATATAAAAAATATTTTTTAATGGTGAATTAACATTTTCCATTATTTTTTTTCTATTTGTTTAAAAATGAAAACGACATTCATGTATACATACGACAGACCATCTTCATGAATGATGTAATTAATTTTACAAACTATAAATTTTATTGATGACTCTAAATTTATATATATAAAAATATCTTATATTTTTATCTTGATTAGTATTATTGAGGTTATTTAACCATAATCAAAGTATAAGTACCGATAAAAGTATATTTATTATTCAAGAGGTTTGAATGTGTGTGGAGAAAGTCGATAAATGAGGTAATATATTTTCATCTCACTTTTATTTTTGTTCGACAGAAGCCATATTCGCCACTTGATTCTTTTACGTGGTGTATATTTGGCTCATGAAAGTTTTTTAAGAATATTATCATGAAAATTATGGGATATACATATCTATACAAGGTTATTTATTTCATGGGGATTATGATTCAAATGTTTACAATGTGGTGAGGGTTTCATGATATAATCTTGTGGTTTATTGGGATTGTCTATAATTATGATTCCAATGATGAAATATTCAAATATATCTCTCAATAAACTCATGAATTGTCTTCTAATATAGTTATTTCATGAAAATAAATGTTTCCTTCCATTTAACTCTGTTTATGTACTCAAGAGTCCAAAATAATGTTTATAAGGAAAACTTAATTTATCTCTCTCTCTTCGTTGAAAAATATTTTTTTTACCATATTCATTTTTTAAAAATTATATTCAAGAAAGTCTTAAACAATACTTTTTAATTTTCTAAAATAATTTTACCCCTATTTTAAATTATAGAAAAAGTTTTAAAAGGAATAATATTTTTCTTTTATAAACGTGGTGTTTTTAAATTTTTTCTGAAAATTTTAAAGGAATATTTTTTACATAGTATAAATTAATAAAATATTATACCGACATGAAAAAAATTATTCGAAGCTAAACTTACAAGTTTAAATGGTTTTTTCTCAAAAATTATTAGTTTAATAATTTTAAAATTTTTATATTTTAATGAATTGGTTTTCAAATGGAAAAAATATTTTCCTCAAGAATTTTTTAATGATGTTTTTATCATATTTATCTTAATTATTGACAAAAACCTCCGATGTTTCTTATAATTTACTGGGGATATGTTCTAATAACACCCTTACTCTTCTCGTATATATATGGTTTATTATTATGATGACTCTATGTTTATGAAACCCATTCCTTTTATGGGTGATATGTTATTGTGAATTGATATAATAATTATGAAACCCATTTATTTTCCATGGGTTATGAGATGATGAAATATTTATTAAACTCATTTACTTTTCACCGGTTATGATATGATGAATTTTTTATGAATTTTTGGCACAGATATTTATGATATTCATTATGTGTTTGGTGGGCCCATAATTATATAGACCACCAAAAAATTGAGTAAATATTGATATCTCATGAGATAAAAAGGCCACTAATGGGGGAGTGGTCCCAGTTTAGTAAGGGACTCAGTCCATTAAGATAGTCATGGGATTGAACCTTGACTACTATGATGGATTGGAGAGTGATTCCATTCCACTAGGATAGTCTTAGAAATGATTCTTCACTAGCTAGATGAGATTTTATGTACCTATATGTATTCCAAAAATTTATATCTTATTCCAATGTTATCCCCTCATGGATTTTGTTATTTAATTAATTTATGATTCATATCTTATAAACATTCAAGATTTAATTCATGAATAATGTTTCTGATATATGATATGCAATATATGGGTTTAAAATGGAATTATCATGTTCTCATAACCTTATCCTCATGTTATGTTTATGTGATGATTGATTTTTCACCTTTTAACTCATACTAAGAATCTGAGCTCCTCCATTCATATGTTTCCATTCCCCAGGGTATAAAGAAGAGTTTAAGAATGATTTTTCTAAGATGGGTTCTAATTATGAATAACTAAGTGTTAGATGATGTAATTCACTTATAAACCAGTTTTTTACATATCTATGTTTCCAGAGATACTTGACATATAAGATACTAGTGTGAATAATTATGTTATGTAATTAATATTCATATATTTTTTTAGAAAATAAAGAATCAATGAATATTCATGTATTAATAAGGGATATCTTTGAGTGATATCTATGGGTAATTATATAATATACCTTTGAGAAAACATTAAACCCATACTAAAATTATGATTTCCACACTAGGGTGAATCTTTTAAGGACACATGATCAAAAAAAGAATTATCTAGTGGTATTAAACTATTATCAATATATAATTTCTAATATGATTATTGCTTTATCATTCACTTTTTAATGTTACACACTTTCACTGTTTTATCGAATTCCAAATCTAGAATAATAGTTTTTATCTCTATAATATTAACCCAATATAGGGGTGGTCAGTAATATCTTCCTTACGATGCCCCAAATAATTTCATTCCATGAAATGAATGATAAATATTATTATATGAAAACTCAATCAACTATCAGTGTTCCATAAATGTTCCACCAAAATTTAGAATTCACTCTCTCAATATATCATACAACCACTAAATCATATGATCAATTTTCCATTAGTCTTTGTGTATAGGATAGTTATATGTAATAACATAGGTTTGAAGGAAAGATACAACCAAATACACATCCATGATGATCTCCAAGGTCTTATTATGGAATAATAATTCTCATAACACCAATAATTTTAACTACTTTATACACATAATGTCTTTTCAAAGAATCTAATGAGATTAATTGTATGATCAAAATGAAATGAGATATGTTTTTCAACTAATACCTAATGACCCAAATAAGATAATTTTTTCTCAATTCTCAATATAATGTATTCTCAACATCCATAGATATAACCCACACTTACAATATGAAATATTCAAGGGCTTCTTTAATCCTATAAGAATGCGATTTTTAACTTTAACTTGCATACAAGTTATACATTTATACATAAATGACACCACAAATTAATTTATTCTATACACCTAAAGTACCAATTCAAAACATAATACATATTATTCAAACCTAAAATTATTACTATATTTTATCAATAAAACTCTAATAGAACTAAATTGATCATGTCTAAAGGGACATATAATTTTCCATGATACAACCAACAATGTTCTTCATCCTTCATCAAAATATATAGAGAATCTCTATTAACTACTCAGTCTCTCCATAACTCTATATGGTGATCTACCAGATGAGACTCCTAAACTTTTTAAAATAAGGTATAATTTGACTTATTTTGATATGATAAATCTTGACTACTACCCTCATCCTTGTCTTAGTACAATGTAGTGATATTCTCTTTAATCATCCAATAATCACTATCTTCTCTAATTTATATCTTAATAAATCTCACTTATCAAAGTATTATTTACCATATTACATTTTCTTAGTGTATAGAAAATATAAATACAAATACTATATAATCTACATAAATATTTTCTATTGAATATTTATATCCCTCAATTAGAATTTATAGTGTATGATATTGTATTTAATAAAGAACACAAAGGGTTTTCTATGTAGTTAATGTTTTTATAACATCATATAAAATACTATAATTTATAACTCTATATATTATATGAAATAAAAGTTTTCATTTGGTCATAATATCCTTGACACGTATGATATTACAAGTTACTTTTGTATCAATACACACCCTAATCCATGATGTAAAGCATCGTTATACACCTTGAACCTGACTCCATCACATAGTAAGTAAAGGATACATGCACTAGTCAATTTAAACTTCAATAACATAAATTATAACTAATTGTTTCACTTATAAATTAATGATTATACCATGATAGGAAAAAATATAAGGGTTAGTGAAATGTAAGTAAAATTTTATTCAAAATTTTGATAATATATAGCCAAATTATGAATATATATAGAATATAGACATTCTTCAATAATATCTAAGAAAAAACTATATTGATAAATCAGGGAATTATTTCTAATAATCAATAAAACACATGTCCAAGGAAATAGACTTCCTAGGACCAATAATTATACATTTATAACTTCTCATCTAACTGTTGGTAACTCTGTATAATCAATGTCATTGAAAAGGTACTCTTAATAAAATGAAACATATGTAACACCATTTTATATTTCCTTAAATAAAATATTCTAACCATATACTTATCTTACATTGTTGTACACTCACAAATTGGTGACCACTAAAAATTCTATATTCCTATATATTAAAGACATATCATAAAAGGCTCATAAAAATCACCCTATACTCCCAAACACTAGAACTTTATGAGGTGATCCAAGATATATACATATTTATTTTACATCAATTCCATAAGTTAAATTTTATACATCACAAATAATTCCACAATATTAAAACCCAATGGTTTTGTGTCATTTAGTAATTTCCATACAAGAAAAATATTTTCAAACACTTGTGACCATTTCTTTATAATTAATCCACACTCGAGTCCCTTATAGACGTCTCACAAGTCATAATCATCTTCATAACATGAGAAATGGATATAAATGAAAGGGGTGGGATCACATTCACAGTAAGGAAACTCTCATTAAAAATTCATTATGGGATATATTATAACACATGAATAAATATTATCAGGATATAAATATCTTATTAAAAGGAATGTGGAACAATAATGGTTGTCCAAAATTCATAATTAAATTACCTAAAACCTCAAATAAATAAACATATACCATGGGAAGAAATTATAAAATCATGAGATAATAAATATGATTCAGGGACAATAGCTATAAGAATTTGAAATCAAAATTTTTCATGTTTAGGAATCATATAATAATAATAACAAATTTAAAAAATATAAGTATAGGGAAACATCATATTATGAAAAAAATCCAATTATGTACACCATTTTATGTTGTGAATATATATATATATATCATGTTTTTATATTTTGAAGCAGGTATATCCTTTAAGTGGAGAATCATTTCAAGCATTTCTACCATTTACGTTCTGATTAAATCCAATAATTTCGAATCATTATATTGTGAAAAAAATCCAAACATGTCCACCCTTTAAGTTGTGAACAAATCTATGAATGTACACTATTTTTATTGTTAAAAAATACATGTATGAACACACAATAAGCTGTGAATAAATCCATTAATATCTATGATTCATTATATCTTAATATATAAAACCAAAACTGATAGGTGTTCATGTTAGAGAGAGAGGAAAATGAAATGTTTATATTGATTTCTACTAAAATAACATGCATAATTTAAAATATAAATTGGAAAAATAAGAAAACTAAGTGATAGGTAGAATAAATATATGTGGAGAAGAATTAAAATAGAGTCGATACACCATTGGCCTGAGGTGGAACCCCCTTCTTCTACCAT
Source organism: Viscum album (assembly GCA_963277665.1). NCBI lineage: Eukaryota > Viridiplantae > Streptophyta > Magnoliopsida > Santalales > Viscaceae > Viscum > Viscum album. Next base: position 903,314,119 of record OY728138.1, read on the forward strand.
TGGAAGCTAGTTCCCAAATCTAATCCCCTAAAATCACCGAATACTCCCCCTGTTTAAAGGATGTAGTGGAACCTTCTAGAGATTCAACTTATAGCTTGAAATGATAACTATGGATACTTAGTAGTATAAAATCTATCACAACCACTAACCACCCCACTATCTTCATTTTATATTATTTAAAATACTATCCCTACCTTACAACCACTCCCTCCAAGTCCTTGGAAGAAGCGCCCTGACCCAACAACAACCCAGTCTCCCCTGTGCAGATAAACCAGAAACCCCTCTCTCACTAGTCTGTGTATCCCAACCTCCACCCTATCATTCCCATTATCTTGAAAAACAACATTCCCTCAATGTGAAAATCCGATTGAGAATCTCAAAAAAGGAATGGTAGTGAAAATCCTCCCACTATCACCCCACTCATAGCCTCTACATCTTCCTTAAATTTATTATTAGTATCCCGATGATACACTTTCCGACGTAGTGTCTCATGACTATAGACCCAAAAATATTCATCGACTACATTCAATTTTTTTCTCTATTATCTAACTAGTAGAGAAACCTATAAAATAAAAAATTCTTCAACTTGAGAATTTCCACATTCCCCTTGTACTAGTCAGGTATATCCTTACTATAAATTCAACTGGCCATGGAACATATTCACCCACATATCATCCTATACTATACAAGAACCCTTTCTCTCTCCAATTTGATTATTCTCACTGACTAACATCATAGCCGAAACATGCTCTAGTTTCTTTTCCTCATTGGAAAACACCATTAAGTGTACAAATGAACTACACAACTATTCTGCACATATTCTTCAGCTACATTTCATGTACATCCCTATAGGTTTCAAAACCTGTTCTTTAAAATTGAAAACTTCTCTAATAACTCCTCAACATAAGACAATGGTTTAGATTTCTCATGAAGTACACAGATATTAATCCCATATTTAGTAATTCCATCCTCCTATTCTTTTAATTCAAAACTGCCAAATTTCCCACACAACACTCCTTTTAATAGCATCCACGTAAGCCTATTCGTATTCAATTCCAAAAAGAAATTCTGAAACCATGCCACACCTTTTATACATAATTCCAGCATCAGTACCTCCATCTCCTCTTGAATTTTTTGTAGAATAAAATAATCCTCAGCTTCTCGAATCCAGATATTAGGATCATTTCTTGAGAAAATGACATATATTGACTCAATCTTTCCTCAATAATTATTCTCATATTGGAGGGTGACATCCAAAAATCCATATTTTTACCTTTTAAACATAGGACAATTCATCTTCTATGATTCCTCATCCAACCCAGTACCAATCCAAGTCAGACTCTTCACTGTAACATAACTAAGTTTTGTCTTCTTTGTTTGCTTCTTATTGAGTTCTTAATTAACAATCAAGAACATATTTGTTTTAATTTCTCTCTCTAGAAACATCTCAATGAGAGGACTAATTGATAGGTGTTAAAGTTAGAGAGGGAGAGTAAAACCAATATTTTCTATTGATTTATTCTAAAATAATAAGCATAATTATAGTAGAAATATAAAAAAGGACAAAATTAGAAGAAATGGAAGAGGAGAATAATTCCCTTAGAGTCATAGCACCACTGGCCCATGGCCTAACACCCGCTTATTACGCTTGAATATAGTTCCAAAAACTAGTCCCTTCAGACAACCCATTACTTCCATTACTGAAATGTTTTACTAAAACCTTATAGATAGTCCACATACAAATGGAAATGAAATCCAGAGATAATTAATAGTTTAACAGCTAACACAACCACTAAACACCCCACTAACAACCGTTTTTAGTATTTAATACAATACCCTTGTCTAACAAACACTCTCCCAAGTCCTGGGTAGTAGAACCCATGCCAAACACCAGCCCCATATCCCCTTCGTAGCCAACCCAACAATCACTCTCTCACTATGATACACTTCCAAACCTCAATCATATCAATAAAAAATTCACTATTGTGTGATATAAGACCACCGACATCATCATCCATAAATATGTGTTTCACTTGAAAAAAAAAATTAATTGTCAAATCATAAATATCTCATGGAAAAATATGGGTTTAAAAACATTTCATAATTATATCACATAAAATGGATTCAAGAACATGATAAATTTTTTTATAATTTCCATCACATAATGGAGTATTTCTTAAAGGAGTTTCATTGGTGAATACTAAAAAATAACATCATAAGAGTTAGACATTTCGATGTTAATGATGAAAATGGAAGAAAAATATATAAGAATATTTAGAAAGCATTTAATAATGCTATCATAAAAAAAAGAAGTTCAAACTCAAATTTTGAAAATATCATTTTGGAGCCTTTGAAATGAATGTTTTATTAAAGGAACCTGAAATTTAAATAAATAATACTTGAAAAACACATAAATGTTTTCCAAAGGAAATTTGGAGTGGATGATAAATTATACCATTGAGAAAATAAAAAATGTAACAATTTATAAAAAAATAATTTTATTGAAACCCACATTATAAAAATCGAGATAAATGTTCATTTTGAAAAAATTTAAAGAGAAATTTTAATATCTCTTTTAATAAAATATATTCATATTTCAATATAATATAAGAGAATTTTGGAAAGAATAGTAAATAAGGATATAGAATAAAAGATGATCATTTGGGGAGAATAAAAATTATTTTTAATATCATCATTTTTTTGAAAGAAATAAATTTATGTAATTGACTAAAAAATAAAGATTAAAATAATTATAATATCATCATATAATAACGAAAATAAATCTTGTATGAACTTTATAAAAGAGGAATAAATATTACTTAATAAAAAATAGTAGATTAATAAAATACCTTTACCTTTACTATCATGTTCCAAAAAAGTTCTTAGATATCCTATTTCATAAATATAACCATATTAGTAACCTATTTTATAAACTTATTCTTATATATTACAATTTGTAATCATTATTTATAATCATTCATGATATGTTCAATAATTTTTTTATTTTTATTTTCATCATCATTTTTTTCGATTTTTTTGTTGTTTCACACTTGGTTTAAAATGTCAATATTGATTCCCATTATTTAACCACATGTAAATTATTCCTAAATTATAAATTTTACTATAAAATTTATTTATAATGAATTATAAATATTTAATTACATTTAATGACAATTTTATTAATGATTAATGAAGACAGAATCAGTTAAGAACATGTTTTAATACTTTTTATGAATACAATTCTGTATGCTAATAACGAGTTAAGTATTAACATAAACCTTCAAAACCCTGAAAATTTTAATAAAATTTATAATGATTCATTATATTAATTTATATAAATTATTCTTGATGAAATTATAATTACCTCGTTCTATGGAGGGTGTAGTTCGCACTCATAGATAGATGAAATTTTTATTTCCTATAATAAAAGGAATGTTTGGAATGATTTATCTTTTCATAATTAGAATCATGTTATTAATATTATATCTATTAAATAAATACTATCCTCTAACCATTCATATAGTTTTGTTATGAAAAATAAAATATGTTGCATCATGGAGATGGTATACCACATGTAAGCATGAATGACATTCCCATTTTTATAAGGAGAACGTGTAGATAATGGTTATAACATTAACATAATAACAATTCAGTATATTAATAATTCTTATTTAGCTATATTATAATGGGAATGATATATTGGGAATATAAACATATAGAATAAAAATTTTACGAAGTGATTAGTACACACATTGAGAGCTTGAACCTCCTCTTGGAGTACCTCTTAAAAATAAAAGATTTAAGGCTTTTCCTTAGAAAAAGGGTCTAAAAATATGGAATATAGATGTAGGAGAAGTAAAAATTTTATAGGTTCATTGTTAAATTTGATTTTATTGTGTCCTTGAGTGGGTGGTGGAAGGACCCTTTTAAAATTAGTGGGAATGGAATTTTTATAAATATTACCTCTTAATATAAATGAAAGTAAATTTTAACACAGTTAGTGGAATCCAAAGCAGAAAACTACGCACATCATATAATTTTTTGTGAATAAAAGCCACAGAAATTCATTTTGAGGAATGTTTTAACATGTTTTAGCTCTCATACAGTTGGTTAAACTCTTTTTACCATAGTTTACCTTTACTATGGTAACATAATTTTAAAAATAATTTAATAATCAGGGTGAATAAAAATTAAAAGAACCTAATTAACAAATATATACATTGTGATTTAAAATATGGAATCCATTTTATGAATTAAAATTGACAAATTTTATAAAAATTAATTTTAATATTTTCACACCTTATACATTACAATCATTTATAGAAAAAGTGAATTTTTAACTGTAAAAATTATTTTTAGGATAATGATATCACTATTGATGAATTCCATGGTATTGTTTGGTTTATAATTAAATAAATTAGAATTTTTTTTTGATTTCAAATTGAGCCAAAACATAATTCTTAATTGTGAGAATATAAATAAAAAAAATATGAAAAATAGTTTTTTATTGAATTATAGATTTTATAAGATTCAATATGTTAAATATGGTTTTTATAACTTCGACATAATATTATTAAAATAATAGTTTTAATAATAATAATATTTCATGGCAATGAAATGTTGTTTATAAAAATTTCACATAATTATTAGATCAAGATAAAGTGAAAAATACTATGTTGTCAATAAAAACTATATTTTTAATAATTATTTTAAAAATCAATAATTCTAGAAAAATAAAGAAATCATAATATATAATTTTAATCCTAAATCCCATAATCAATTTAATTTTTCCAAAAATCAATTTTTTAAATTTTTTAATTTTAGTTTTTAATTAAAATTTAATAAAATATTTAAAATTGTTTTCATAAGAAAATAACATTTTGAAAAAATTAACTTTTCTTATTATTATTTCATATCAATTAATAATTATCTTATTTTCTATAAATTATTCATCAGAATAATATATTTTATCAATGATATATTTTAGTCTATAAAAAATCACCAAAAAGGACAAATATAGATAAAAACAATTTAATAATACAATGATCTTATTAGTTATTTAGAAACATTAATTGAGTTTTACCAGTACACTAGTATAAAAAATGAAATTTCTTTTCTTAAAAAAAATAAAATTTATGAAATTTATATGAAATAAAAATAATTTATTTCATATATAATTAAATGTTTATATAATTATAATTTCTACTCATATAACTTCTCAAGATCTGTGCATAATATCTATGCCTAAGATACTATCTAGAGGCATTCCTGGTTGGTGGTTCAAATTTCATGGATCTCATGGAAACATTTACAAGATTGAACTTATATCACATACGAATCACAGAAACTGTAATTATTAGAGTTTAAATTGGGAATCATATAAATAAAATCAAAATAAAGCTACCTTATTCCCATTCTCTGATTATCAATCCTCTAAAGTAATACTTCCACTAGTTGAAGTTATTTCTTTTAGATTTTATAACACAAATACTTCTATTTATACCATCTAATTTAATAGATATATTTTAATGGACAAATATAATAATTGGGGTTTAATGTATAAATTGTTTTGTTTGAAATTTCATGTAAATAATTCTATTAAATAAAGTATTTATTTTAAATATAAATTAATATTAAAATAATGATGAATAAAATTCTTTCCGACTTAAATAAATATTATCCTTTTAATTTTAATTATCACTCACTAATGAAAATAGTTTAGCGTGTCTAAAAGATATACATGGATCAATATGTTATTTCTAATGAGATATCTCCCTTACCAGCTTTGGTAGGACTATAAACATTAATAATATTATCCCAAACATTGAGTTTCTCTCCATAATGTTTAACTAAGTACCAATTATGATTGGGTATTAAGACTCGTGTAATAGAATTAATATTCTTAAGGATTACTTAGTCTTTCTTGTACTGATAGTCGACCATAAGTTAATTTTTTATATAAAATGTTTTATCACTATTTTAGTTATTAATACATAGCATATTTAGAGATCATCAGTGTATTTCTAAAATCACATCAAATCATACTAATCATATAACTAGAAGTTTTTATTCAATAATCAAATCATTATGGTGTTGTTTAATGATCCTAGAAAACATCCAAGATATACATGGGGGGTTATAACTTGAATGAAATAAGATATCAACAAATTCAGTGTGGATGGGGAGTGTACCTTTTTCCCTATTTTTCAAAAAAAATATTTTATTGGTATAACATAGAATTTACCTTGTTCCCATTGCTTATGAATTTTCTAATGTTTATTATCCTCCGTAAACATTAGGTTAGTGAATTAATTTGTATAAGGCCCAAACTGATAGAATCTAAAGAATTTTATATGCATCTTAATCACATTTATTGGATTCCTCATCCCTTTTCAATATTAACCACCTCGACGGGAAACCTTTATTCACATTAATAATTTCCATGTCCCATTGAGACATTCCATTGGGTTTTTCTTCTCATATTTGGGACAAGAATAAAGTTGAATATTCTTTCCAACATCATCTTCATCATATGATATTTTATAAAACTCTATCATTATATTATTATTTTTTTAGAAGTTCACATAGACACATGTTTTTAATCATAACTCATGAAATTTAGGTGATCCTAAAATCAATTCAGGACCAAAAAATATCCCATTTGGTTTCTTATTAGGACAATTAAATTTTTTCCCATTACATACATTGTTAACACCATTTGTTATAACTTATTCCATTACTAAAACTATAGGGGATAACATGAGTTATTGCATAATAATATAATTATCTTAAATAAAAAAATGAAAGTTTTATTTCCAGATGTCAAACCATAGTTATTTTAGTTCAACCAATAACACTCTTGGTTTGACATAGGATAATTTTACTTTCATTCTTCTATACATATTTACTGAATCCCCTAATGTAATTCATAAATAAATAATTTATAATGGTTCATAAAATTCATATGATCAACCAAATCATATACCCTAAGAGTGTCAAACAAGATGTGTAGTTATGCCTCTTTGTCACACATCAGGTTATGAATGAGTTAATAACTGACATGAATTTTCAAGCTTATTACCCCTAGTAGAATATATTCTAGAGTCTATATCCACTTGCAGTATCCAAAAAAGGAATTTAATTTAAATAAAACCACATAATATCTTCTTTTACTAAATTTTATCATATTATCCTCTACTAAGACTCATCCCTAGGGTTTTCATTAATGTTTTCTTTTCATAATACTAATCAATTAACTACAATAATCCCAAAAAGTAACTAGAAAAATCCTTAAAAACATATAAAACATTAAATAATACCAACTGAGGTGAACCAAACTAAATATGCATTTATTTTACATAATTTACATAGCTTAAATTTATAAATATTACAAGTCATAAATAATCTCACAATAGTAGAACCCAAAGTTTTAGTGACTATGAGGGAAAATTATATTAGAAAATTATTTTACAACCAATATAAATATTTCTCCATAATTGAGCCCCAATATATTCTCTTATAGATTACTAATAAGTTATATTCTTCTTCAAAACCTCGGGAATGGAAACATAAGAAAGGGGTAAGATCAAATTATTATCAAGGGAAAAAATCATCAAAATTAAACATGTGTTAGATCATAATAATATAAAAAATCATGAACATGATAGAAATATCTCAATAAAAATAACATAGAACAATAAGGGTTTTTACTAAGTCAAAAGAAAATGACATGTAAACTCAAATGAATAAACAAAAACCATGGGAAAATGAGTACATAATCATGAGATAATAAATGTGATCCATAAAGCATAATCATAAGCATATGAAATATAAATGTTTCATATAATATAAATATTTCACAATAACTAACTATAAAACAATAATAAGAATAGGTAAATATTCTATCTTGAACAAATCCACATATGTTGACCCCTTTATATTTTGAACAAATCCATGTAAGTCCAGCCATTATTTTGTGAGAAAATAGATTCATTTCGACACATTATGATGTGAAAAAATACAAGAATGTAAACCCATTAAGTTGTAAACAAATACAATATTGTTCACCCTACAAGTTGTGAAAAGAATCCAAAACCATCCATCCATTAATTTGTGAATAAATAAAAGTATTTCCTACCGTTATTTTATGAACAAATCCAATTATGTATACCCTTTATGTTGTGATTAAATGAAATTACAGACACATTTTATTATATCAAGAAATATAAGACCATAAAAAATTAATTATAAGGAGATATAAGACCCCCACTATTCTACATCCATACATATGTGTGACATTTGAAATTATTCATTCATTATATCATAAAAAATCCATGGAAATAAAATCCATTTCATAAAATTCCTTAAAGGGATAACATAATTTGGACTCATCAAATTCCCCATTTGATTGGATGGGGTGGTGAGGGTGGGTTGGGGTTTGTGGAATGGTCACGTGGTCATGTCCTAAAACTAGTAGTTTTTTTTAATTTCCTACAATTTTCAGTGACAAAATTGAGGTTATACCAATTTTTTTAAATGAACTTATCAACTAGATTGGTTGATATAGAAAACTAAATCACAAAAAATGAGTGTTACATAAAAAAATTTAAAGATTAATTATTAATACATTACAACATATAAGTGAGTTATTCTGGAGTTAAATAGGAAAATGTAAGTGAAACATAATGAAGAATTTACAAAAAATCTCATAACATTTCCATTAAAATAATATGTTATGAGTAAATTATTGAAAATATTATTTTCAATAAATTGAAATGAATAATTTTTCAAAATTTATTTGACAATAAATCACAAAAAATCATCATTTAAAAAACATAATGATTTTCCAAATGAAATTTGGGGTTTAAGATAATGTGTATGATAGGTAAAGAAAAAAAAAATTTATATTTTTAATACATACATTTAATGAAACATGAATCCTAAAAGTGTGATAAATATTACATTGGAAAATTATTGAAAATAAATTTTAATATGAAAAGAAATAAGAAAATATTTTTATTTCAAAATAATAAATGAGAACATTGGTTGAAAGAGTGAATATGAATTTGAAAGAAAAAAAACCTCATTTGGAGAGATTCCAAATTATTATTAACCTAATAAAGTTTTATAAATAATGATATAAATCAATTTAATTCTATATAAATGAAGAGGAAATGGAATTATCATATCATTATTGAACAAAATTAATTATTCTTGTATGAAAATTGTTAAAGAAGAAAAATTAGGACTTAAGAAAATAAGGTAAATTACCAAAACCCCCTAACCTTTACTTCTGTATTATGAGAAAGTTATTAAATATAATTTATCATGAACAAAAACATCTTAATCGAATTATTTATAAACATATTAATATTTAATACCATTTTTATCTTTAATTATAATCATTCAATATATGTTCATTACTAGTTATTTTTTATTTTCTTCCTCTTATGTTAGTTTTTTTTAATTTCATGCACAACTTAAAATGTCATTATTGATTATAAAGAATTGATAAAAAGTTCATTGTTACTATATTTTGTAAGGTTTATAAATATATTATCTATAATGATTTATAAATAATAAATTTATATTCCATGATAATTGTTTTCATGATTCTTGAAGACAGAATCATTAATTATATTGTTTCAGTAATTTTTGATAAAAAAAGTTGGAATATTGATATCATACGAAATATTAATATAAAATTTACATAAAATTAATTATGTATTAAAAATCATATTTATTAATTATACATATATTTATAATAATCTAAGTAGGGTGGTGATGAAAAGACAATTACATCATTCCATGGAAGTGGTAGTCCGCATGTACACGTGGATGACATTGTGGTTTCCTACAGATCAATATGAAATTATAAAGAGATTTTTCTTATAAAAAACATAATAATTTTATAATTATTATATTTAATCATTTAATACCATTTTTTAACCATCCATGTAAGATGATTATGAAAAATTAAATACTTTATTTTCTGGAGGGTGTTTGTCCCACATACACACGTATGACATTCACATTTTTAAAATGAAGGAGAAATTATAGATAAGGGATATGCCAATAATGAAATAATTTTATACATTAATAATAAAAATTGAATTATTTTATAAAATGAAAAATATATTTGGAGGATAAATATTGATAATGAAAAGGATAATTTGTTATTAGTACTCGTATTGAGAGTTTGAAACTCCTTTTCCAGTATCTTTTAGAGTTAGATGATTTAGGTCTATTTCAGTTATAGAATTTCATGGAGAAATAAATGATCAATGATTCACATAAAAAGAGTAAAAAGAAAAAAATTTAATAATAATAATATTTTAGACCAAATATTCATGTGTTTTAGGATGAGTCCCCACATCCACAGAGAGGTAGAAATATTACTATGTCCTAAGAGCATAATTATAAGGAAATTTCCCAAAGTATCACAAGATTAGATACACTATAAAGAATGATCTCATAAATAATAAGATGAAACTATCCAACAAACCACACGTTAAGTCTACTATACCATTTTTACTATTGTATGGAAGTATAAAAATCTATAGTACCATTGTCTATAAAGTCTGATATGCTTCATTAATAATGTTAATGTCCATATGTTTACAGTTCCCTATTGGAGTCACTAGTAAGATATTTTATATTTTTATTAGATTTTATATAGTGCATTATATTTTGAATGAGGACCTTCAGACCTTGGATTTCTGATTAAGGGCATGCTTCCTCCTAAACCCCCACTGACCTCACTATAGAAGTCGAATTGTAAGAGTTGTGACCAGGTGTACAATATGGGCCTCTAAAAAATGACACAAATTCATCCATGAATCCAGTTGCATGAGTCTAATAATCTATCACTTGGATCCTGATATGTTATTATAACCACTTTGATGTTACTAATTTATAAAACTTACATAATCTTAGTTCCTCCTCTTCTTTACGGACCAGGGTGTTCTTTCCATTCAAGGATTAAATTTTTAGATGACGATTCATAAAAGAAAAACTATTGTCCATTCCATTAACACATAGTTTTATCTTTTTTTCCTCTCATCCTCTATTCATCAATGAAGAAAAAACAATGGTACAAAAGTTCCTCTACTTATTTATTACCATTACCCTTGTAAATATGTCCAAAATATTATTTATCCAGGAATATTATGTAATGTCAGTAATCTGTAAATTTTTAATCTTCTAATAATATTTTACTACAAAAAAATATATTTCATCAAATCATGAAACACTAAATTCTATTCAATATGTATAGAACTATAACTATCACAATGTATTTTATTTTACTTTACTTTTTGTCCACATCCTCCAATATGTTATTTATCCAAACCATCTACTTCTCTAATTCTATATAAAAATGTACTCTTCCATTGTGGTAGATAGTTCTACCTCATTGTGTTGCTATGATATCCATCTTAATGTAGTTCCTCTATAGGTAAACACATAACATGTGGTACTCATCCTTCTATAGACATGACCTCCAAGGTCTATATCCACATATCCCTTAAATGGGATTCCTTTCCAAAAGCACAAACTTAATATATTTAATCCCTTCAAATAACCCAGTATCAACATCCTATATTTTTAATGTTAATTTCCCAAGTTATCTATATTCATGGTCATAACACCCTCTCTTTGATAAATATTAGGTCGGGTGTAGATTATGGAATGCATTAGGCTTTGAAAATCTGGTGCATATGGAACAGTTTACAAGTAATCAACAAATTATTCTATCTTTGGTGCTTATTTAATTGTAAATATAAAATGGATTTATTGGGGAATAAAAACTATCTTTACTTCCAACTTGAATTTTTTATCAAAACCATTCCAATATAGTGATCTTGTGATAATATCAATGTTTTGTCATTGTGATCCCTCTTAATTTCCATTAGAAAAATCATTCTAGAATTTATAATGCATTTTATCTTGAATTATTTATCAAGTTTCACTTTTAACTCATCAATAATATATATACATTATCTTAGAATGATCATGTTATCCAAATATGGAAGAAATATAATGTATTCATTAGGGAAAGAATTAAAATATCAATATTTATTTATGGAACACCATTTTTATGCAACATTACATATGAAAGAATCAAGATTATTATTCAACTACATGGGTGCTTTCATTAACCCATATAAGATCTTTTTGTGTTTTCACAAAAAGTATTCCTTTACTAACATAGCATATTCCTATGGAAATTTCATTTAAATTATCTCTTCTAGATATCTATTGAGGAAATTAGTCTTTATATAATGATGATAATGATGAAAATTCTCTAATGGAATAATATAAAGGACCACTAGGATAGTGGTATGGTTTACTATAGGTAAAAAAATTTAAATGAAGTTCATATATTACTTCTTCTAAAATCATTTCACTATCAATATTTCGTTGTACCTAATCTTATAATCATGTCCATATATGTATTTGTACACCCATTTTTTATGAAATTATTTATTTCCTTGTGGTAAAGGAGTTAGATCCTAATTTTTGTTTTCATGTAATAAAGAGATACCCCCTTCATATCCAACTCCCTCTTAATCGACCCCTTATACTATATTTTATGCTGAAAACATTCTAACTCTCCATAATCAATCAATAAAAAATAATGTAAGGGAAATGAATACCACTACACATGCCTTTTAACCCTTATTTATCTCCTCAACACCACATGAGGAGTATGATCTACTGGTTCCAGTGTCACCTGATTAGGTATACCTTCATGATATATTGACTCATAGATCTCTGATTATTTATTCCCACAATCAGTTTAAATTGTATAATATTTCTTGTATATGAATCCTTCATTAAATATCATATTCTATATTTTAATGATCATATTTTTCTTATAATCCTAGAAAAAAAACACCTCAATTCCATATCTAATAAGAATGTATGATTTTGACATAGAGTCAAGATTTTACCTTATATAAAAATCTATATATACATCTAAAAACAACCAATGACTTGTAAATAAGAGAGTTTTAACATCTTTCTTGACATGATCTCCTCTGGTTGACATTATTCCATGGGTACAGATGGATTCCTGTTGACGTGATATTGTACCATGTTCTTTACCACTACCCAATATGTCCTGAGTAACCCCGAGTTCTACCTTGTACTCCAAGAAGTTCCATTCATTTTCATTTGAATCATTTCAAATAAAAAATTCCATTATGGTTCACCTAGAAGAGTATTTTCCCCATAAATTCCATTATTATCCCAAAATTCCATGAACTCATTACTTCTCTACTATCCACTATTTTCAAACCTCAAGTGTTTGATATTTAATCCTGGATTATTCTCCACCATGTTATTCCTCTTTGGAAACATGTTAAACACAAAAAACAATTTCTATAATGTAACTCCATATCTTTATTTTTGAGTCATCGATAAATGTTAGTTAAATTTTTGAAAATCCAAGGAAATTTATTGGTGCATACCCCAAACATCATTGTGCACTAGATCCATCTTCCCACCATTCAATGTTCTACAACTTTTTTTAAATGATATTTTCTTCCATTTTCTAAAGATATAATATTCACATAATCCGGATTATACTAACTTATTATCATGTAGAATTCATTTTGATTCCATCACCTTCATCCCATTATCAGTCATGTGTCCCAACCTATAGTTACATAGTTGTGAATCCCTAAAAAATTTATTGAATTAGGCATGCCAATATATTTGTTTTTCACATCATATATGGTTCAATTATTTGCTACATAATCTATAAACAAATATCCATTTGTAATAATCCCTGAACCACCAGTTAAAATGGTATAGAAACATGTATCATCATGATTCCCAAAAGAAATTAGTTTCATTCTTAGTCTTGGAATATACCTCACATTTTATAAAATGATAAATCTCCCTCTCGTGGGTTTAATATATGCATCTATATTCCAAAAAACATTTAAGGGTACATAATTAGTAAGTTGTACCTTGCTAAATTTTATATAAACATAATTTTTTATGAAACCATTTTCTAATGTGGAGTAGAAGGGTTACCCCATTTTTAAAATCTATTAATTCATAGGTCTATTCATGCCCAATTGTAATACATCATCAGTTACCTCGACTATTGTATATGTTTTATTGGTTTTGTGTTCTTTTTCATTCTCTTAAATCCTCCTTAACATGAACATTTTTTCATAAATCTAGCAGGTAGGACCATATACCTTATCCATAACTAATCTATTTCCCCTTGATTTTGATCATTAAATGTGATTTTATCACTATTCATATCTACCCCTTCATTCCACTTTTAGAGTATAACCAAATAAGAAATCTAATTATCATATTTGAATTTCCTCATTGAGGTTCAGTTATCCCACATATTTCAAAACCAACTTTTTAATCCTCCAATAACTACTCACTACTATTATAATTGCTTCCCAACCATTAGGTAATGAATAAAAAAAACCAATGCACAAATCTCAAACTCTAACTTAATTTCCACCAAAAGAAACTAAACTGAGATGGTATTGATTTTTTTGACATGATCAATAATAATATTCCCTTAAATTAGATTCATATTTAATAATAACCACATCAGGTACACATTGTTTTATACAAATGAATTCTGTAATATATATTGAGTTATTTCCTCAACCCATCCATCATCTTATCCTCTCCAATGCCAAAAGAAATGTTTTTGTTTAACATAAGGAACAGAACCCCAAAAACCTTTCGATCCAGTAACTACCACCCGATATTCTTCATCTCCTGGACCTATATTGATTTTTTACCCTGAAGTGGAAAGGGTGATTTTTTCTAGAAAAGAGAATCTTGGATGGATATCCTTCAGTAATTGATGTTTGTTTTGTTGATGCAATTGATTCTTACAATTCCTTTTTCCACAAATAATATTCATTTTGAGATATCTAACCTAGATCTTCTGAACTCAAAATTTGATACAACTTTTTATTGATATTCATGGATAAATAAATTATTGATGACTCAAAAAAGAAGAGTAAATTGGAAAAAATAAAATAATGAGAAGAAGATCTAAGACAGAAGGATTTATATGGTTTGAGAATAATTCATAAATTCATAGAGAGGTAAAAATATAAATATATATGAGGATAAGAATTAATAGACAATTTCATAGAGTGTCACCCACATACACTCTTAGAATCCCCATATCAAATGATCTTATAATAAATATGTTGGAATTTTTCCACCAGCCACATAATATGTCCACTGTTCTAAAATATTTAGTGTTTGGAATTCAATAAAGCTACCAGACCACTCTTTACAAAGTATGAGATGTTATAGTAAAAATGTTAATGTATATACTCTTACAATGATCTTTTTCTCCATACTCTATATTATTGTTAGACCTTAGGCATTCTAGATTTGATGCTGGTGTTGAGTACGAGCTTACAATATTTTTCCCAAATTAATCTAAGGACCAGAATACATCTATTTAACAGTTCCTTAGACCACTGGATTTGAAGACCTAGGATTGAGATATGGGGGAATTAAAAATTGAATAATTTAAAGAGGAAAACAAATTTTATAGTTTCCTTGAAGGGGTTATGGAAGGTTTATTATATAAGTGGTGGGAATTCCAACTATATAAATATAAACACTTAATAAATAAGGAAGACATGTTTCACATGGAAAATGGGATTCAATGTTGAAAATAATGGTGAGGGTATATGGTTCAGTTGATCCATATATGAAATATTATTTTCAATACAAGTTTTTATCATGTTTAACTCTTTGAAACCTTTTAAAACTTGTCCATATAAATTTACCTTTATCTTCATAATTGATTTTTAACTACATTAACTAAAATTTATGATTAAAATTGAAAGGTAAATTATTAACTAGTTTATAAATAATGATTTTAAATATAGATATTTTTTTATCAAATAATATTTCTAATGGTGTGAAATAATAAACATAATATTAGTTTAAATTTTTTGTAAAACAATTCTTTGAAAAAATATATTTCTATGTAATAAAATTATGTTTAGAAAACAATTTACAATTTTGATAACTCAAAAGATATTATTTGGTGAATTATTAACCAAATAAGTCATGTTTGGATTTTAAACCAAGATAAAATGGAATTCTACCTTGTGAGATAATTAAATGAAAAAAGTGAAAAATAGTTTTAATAGAGCAACATATTACATAATGTTTAAAAATTTTAAACAAGGGCTTTCTAAATTTCAAATGGAGTTTCTAAACAAATCATTTTCTCCTTAAAAACATTCACAATCATTATAAATTATTTCTAAATTTTTTATGTCATTCTTAGATTATAATAAACTAAAACATTCTATAGTTTTAATAAAAACTATGTTTTTTATTATTCAACTAAAATCCAAAAATTCCAAAATAATCCCAAAAATTTAATCTTAAGATAATATTTTAATAATGAATCTAAAAATTAATATAATTTCTTAAAATTCAATTTCTGAAATTTGAGAATTTAACTTTTAAATAAAAATAAATTAATTAAAACTGCTTTCATAAGAAATATTTTTTTATAAAAACTTTTAATATAATTATTTCCTGTAAATTTATAATTAAATTTGTGCTAAAATATTAATAATGTCAAAAAATTATTTTATCCACGATATATTTATTTTAATAAAACAATTCACATAAATATATAATTATAGATAAAATATATTTTTTTTGAAAAAAATGATAATATTATTTATTTATCTATATCAATTGAGTTTTAACAATGAATTAATATTGAGAATGGAATTTATTTTAGTGAAAGGTATGAATAGAAAATTTATAAAATACATGTGATATATAAATAAATTATTACATTGGTAATTAGAGTATTTCATTTGATCTCAATGATGTATCACTATAAGATCTTGTATTTCATAGAGGTGTGTTATGGTTTGAATTTTTCTTCTAATCCCTTAGAGGTGGATAATTAAATGTTTACCAGGTATATGAGGAAGCTCTAGGGTGTTTTGAGGTTTTTAAACATTAAAGAAAGAAAAATAAGCTGTGTATGTTACATGGTATTCATACAGTTAGTATAGATTGTGTGCCCAAACTGTGCTAGCCAGGAGGAGAGGTGCACAGTTAGGTGAAATGTGAAAGGGGGAGAAGAAATAAATGTGGTCCTGGATATTGGAATTCCACATGGTTGGCACACATTTTTTCAAACAATGTGGAGATCCCTTGGTAACCATGTGACCACAACCCCTTCTGGATAGAGGAAGACGCACGGTTTTCCTACGGTTTGGAAAACCGTGCGACCAAACCCGGATCCACATTAAAAAGGGAAAAAATTTCATTTTTTCAACTCAGTATTTTAAGATCCTCACCCAAATGTCTCACATTTTTTTCCTCCTCCATCCCTAGTGACAATCCATTTCGATCCAAGCTTCTCAAGGGTGGATCTTCTTTGATTTTAGGCTATTTGGAGTGTCGTTTGTCACGAATCAATGCTTCAAGTAATTCTAATGGTCAATTTCTTACCAAATTTGGATTAGGTTTTTTATATTTTTTCTTATCCATCTAAATCCCTAAACCCATTTTTTTCTAGTGTATATTAGGTTGGGGCTTCAAAGGGTGTTTGAATGTGGTTCTATGGATAAGGTTGAGAATGTGTTATTCTTCAAATTCAAGGTTCACAGTCTACAAGTTATATCCCCTAGACTCTATATTTATTTGTTATTGCATGGTAGTTATTTTTATTCCTACTTATTGAGAATTTGATTAATTTATTATGATTTGGTAAATGGATGCCAAGATGGGGATATGAACCCCTCACAATCTTTGTGGGATGAGGTGAGGATGAATAGACCAGTTTTCGGCCACCCATGGGGTGCACCAATGATTCCGAACATAGAAAATTCAATGTTAAGCCCGAGATTGATTTTCGATAGGGTAGAACCCATATCAAACATATTGGTATTATATGTTGAATTAAAAATTGCATATGAATATTTGTGTGTAGACTTTGATAATGGCATAAAGGATAGTTTGGCTTAATATGAATTGAGTTGGGTGTAATAAAGAAATTATGATAAGAGATTTATAAAATGTTCTTGAAATGCACATGTTTGTTAGGGTATATGACATATAGAATATATTAAATGGGTAAAGGATTATGAATTAATAAATTCATTTTAAACTGATTAACAAATTGGAATTGAGGGTTATATTAAATGTGTTAATGTATGTGCAATATTCAATATACCTAATGGGTTAAGACATGTGAAAGGAAAATGGGTTAAATGGAAATGTAACTTAAAAGGTAATTGTGTTAATGGATTAAGTCTTGATATAAAATTCACATGTTGAATAATTATGAGATTTGAATGTAATATTTATTGATTTTTTATGGTTTTTGATATGATATACGTGGTAAATGAATAGATATTAATGTTAACATCGATTGATAGTGTGGGTTAAAAAACATGAGGTTCTACACCAATGGGTTAGGTTAGATTGAGGCTCTAAATTCCACCCTATGATGCATGAGTTGGAGAATGGTTCTAAGCCTCTATACCTTTAATGGTTTCATTTGATGAGACTTCCTCAATCGAGGCTCCAAGGTAAGTGTGATGTATTTTTTACAAAACTGTTATCCTGATATAGATAATAAACTTGACTTATTGACTTATGTATGAAAATTGAATGAATTAGGCCATTGTGTAAATTGTGTAAATGCCTAACCCATGGAAAATGTGATAAAGACGAATTTATTATTGATGGTAGCATAAGGAATGATAGTGGAAATAATGGTAGGAATGGTAAAATTGAATATTGATATTTATTTTCATCCAAGTTTTACATTGTTTTCTTTCTTATTTATTTAGGTCATTCATTCACTATTTTTTTAGAATGCATATTTTTAGACATCATTGGTGGTATCCTATTGAATTGTACTCTCACCCTACTCAATCTACCATTGGGTACCTAAAAATAATTCATGGTTTAAGGCCAGAATAGGGGAAAATTCCCTATTCTATGGATATTAGTTGGGCTTGGTATTTTCTTGGATGAGAATCCAGACTTAGAGTTAGGTCTAATATTGGGGATTCTTATATTTATCTTTTCTTTGGGTTTTATTTCAATTTTTGAACTGTTAGAATGACGTGAAATATCTATTTTTTGGTTTTGGGTTTTTCCCTATTTGGTAAGTTGTTAGTAATGAATGTTTCTAGTTATTGTTATTGTTTCCTTTACTTCACATTTTATCTACTTTGGGTTACTCAGGAAGGAAGGTTATAGTCTCTATTTGTGATCATTTAGACCCTCTCTTCTATATGGAAACCTTTGAAATATTGTTAGGAAAACCTAAAATCATGTGGTGACTCAGCTCAGGGAACCAGTTTAATGGATTGTGAGTTAGGGACATTACAATCAAAATGTATTGAAAATGAAGTCCTCGTTATTAGATAAATTATATTGATTCATAGAATTTTATTAGATACCATGATTGGGAAATACTCATTGAAATTTTGATGATTTATGTGATATTATTTAATTTTATATACTCGTGTTAGTGATGGAACATTTTTTACAACAACGGTGAAGTGTTGATGATAATGAAAAATAAAATCACTCTCTTAATGAATTTTGAATAAGTTCTTTGAGATAATTCCATGAAAAATAACTATATTTTTAATTAAGAATATTTTTATCATGGTTTTGAAATTATACTTTATATGGAATATTTCAATTACACATTTTAAAAGTGTCAAAAAATATATATCCCACCATGATCCCATAATGGGCCTACCTCAACCACATGTGGGACTAGAGGGAAACTATGTAGATGTAGGTCTGCATAGTAGGACCATTTTGGCATAAGGGAAGAGGACCAATACATAAATGCAAGATTGAATTTTATTTAACCCACTAATAAAACACAAGAGTGTGAATAGAATTTTTGGAGCCACTATGTGGGGCAGAAATCCGATGTGATGGAGTGGTTTGTATGGTATATCTTGGTATCGACCTTACTGCTGAATCAATGGTGGAGTGGGAACATATTGTAATATCTTAAAGAATAAATGCATTTGGAAATTCAATGTGGGATGTGCTAAGAACAAGAAAATTTTTCCCCATTTTAAAAGATATAGAAATATAACTACCATCGAATGCGAACAATGTAAATTGTTGGTCAAACTGATGTCGTCAACTTTCTTTAGTGACACTCTAAGGTTTTTGTTAACTGGAGAACTTGTCCGATCTTTCAATAATAAATAAAAATCATACCATGAGTGTTACAAGGAAAAGGCTACGAGGTGACAATCCTTCATGCATGAATGCTACACTTTTCCTGAAATGAATAATTAACTAAAAGAACACAATACTACTAAAATAAAATAAATAAATAGGTGTACATTAATATAAGATAAATTTGAGACTATAAAAGCGGATAACGTGATCATCATAACATGCATGTGAGATGATCCCCATGATAGAGGAATCATAAATCATGTATATTCCATTAATGTAAGTGTATATTTGGGATATCCCGAATTTATCGAGAAAGTTAAAATATTCATCTACACAAAATATTTCTTAGATTTGTGATATGGTTTGAATAATCATGGCTAAGGAGGCTCAAGGTTGAGATGTTTTAATATAAATACTAAGGTTAGTGGCTGAGGATAAGCTGTTTAAACTTGAGTGAGGGGATATAATATTTCTAAATAAAAATAGAGAATTTTGAAGGCTTTTGGTTTGTGAAGAGGAAGCCGAAAATGATTATTCCTTTCAAAAAAGAGAATATATCATGACATATTAACTTGATAACCTAAAAATAAAGGGTTTTTAAAAGAACGGGTTCCATTAAAACTTATTTATTTGTGCATTCTTTTGTCACATTGGATATTTAATAGAGAAGAACTAGCTGGAACTACTTTGTGAAGAACACAAGATTAACATGATAAACATACATAAAGAATTTAGACATTATATAATCATAGTAAATGTGTGAAGAATCTAAATAAGATACCACATACTTCTTATGAAAAGGTTTAGAGTACACCCATATAGGTTTTTGTGTGAAGGAAGACTGAGACACCCTAAATATATCTGTGAGCTTAATATAACATATTAGAGAGTGAACTATTGTGAAAGCATACTTGCATGAATATGTGAATGAAAAATCATTTGAGAACCCAAGTTAATCCCTTGAAACTAAACATACTATAAAAATAGTATTTTTAAGATTTTATTAATAACATCGAAAATGAAAATGTGTTAGGGTTTATACCTTAATAATTAAATTAAATTCATTCATGATGTATCATTGAGTTGAATTGTTCAAGTCTTATATTAAAGAAAAATAAATTAGAAGATTGTGTGAACCAGTTGAACACATCGATTCATGTCTAGACTTCATCAGGCTAAAGGAATGATTTTTTGAGCATTTTTTATATTAATACAATTGATCACATATGAGTGACTAGATTTTATTAAGTAAGTCAAAAAATATTGATTAGTAGATGTTGAAGGTAGATGAAGTGTAGAGACCCGAAGCCTGACGTACATGGACATTACATTACATTTGCGGAATACTTAGTACATAATAAAAACACACACACAAGGATCGTAATAGTTTAGTGTCTTTGGAAACTCGGAATATAATCTTCTAATCGTGGTGAAAGATCTTCAACATCTCCCATAAAGATCTTCCTTTTTTTTCCTAAACCCTTTCTTTATATCCTGGGGAAAAGAAAACATAAAAGGGTGAGCTCAAATGCTCAGTAAGGGTAAACAAAAGAAATATCAATCACATCGTATACACAAGCACATAACTTTTGGAAATCTTAACCTGTAAAAGAGATCATAATTTCATAACATGGGATAAATCATGGCAGTGAAATGTAATCACAATAATCATAACTTAAAAAATGAAACTTTGTGGCATACACACATAATCATAGAGAATCATTTCTTGTAAGTCAAGACTCATTGCCAAGACTATCTTAGTGGACAAAGTCCCTTTCTGAATCGAGTAGCCCTCGTTTCAGTCCTGTTTCACTGAACCGGTATAACCTACCATTTCAGCCATGTCTATCTCATGAGATATAAAATCTTTACCCAATGCATTGGAGGGAGATATAGGTCCCACCCATCTTATAATTAATCCTTTCTTATCTGTGCCACATAATCATAAATCATACATCATGGCATAACACATGTATCAAAAATGGGATTCTTGAAACATCATGACATCATAAAACAAACCATATAAGATAAAGGAATTCATAAAAATATTTCCATCACAAC
This sequence comes from Viscum album, assembly GCA_963277665.1. NCBI lineage: Eukaryota > Viridiplantae > Streptophyta > Magnoliopsida > Santalales > Viscaceae > Viscum > Viscum album. The sequence goes on from OY728138.1 coordinate 903,336,394, forward strand.
ATAATCAAACCAATGTAATAATAGGGATAAAAACAGAACCCTTTTATTATCTTAGATGGAAAATAATTTTGATAAAATACTTGAACTACATTCTTGAGGAAAATATCCTTTCTACTTCAAAAACATTTTTCCTTTCTTAATATGTCATACAAATTTAAACTAAAAGAAGTTGATTAAAAATAAACTTGAAAACTTGTAAAGGAAGCTTCTTGGAAATAATTTTTTAAAAATCCATTCATGCTGTATAAGTTAAAAAAACATTCTTCGTACTTTTTTCGGAAAAGTCAAAAAGTACCTCGTACGAAAAACGATAAAAGATTTCTTTCATACCTATTACTAAAAAATCACCGAAGGGTAAAAATGGATTTAAACAATTGTAGGTGGATAGAAATAATATTACATATTGATGAAACATGGATGTGGATGATAAAATACACCCCAGTAAATACTTACGAATAAACAATCTCGGATAAAAATGAGATTGTGATATTTCCCTTACCTTAGGTCCGATTTGCTTCGTATGTGTCCGAACCTCCTGTATAATGATTTAAATAATGTCATTGACTTATTCTAGAATCATATTCAATGTTATGATATCATATATGGTTCACTTATGACTTTATATTACCCGTTCTTTTGTAAATTCTATGTTAAAGAAGCGTTTTGGGTAAAATCGTCTCATTTGTCGTTCGTGTTTTTAACTTGTAATTATTCATATGATTACTTAGATCATGATTACTTAATTCCAGAATATAAAACATGATTTATATATATATATTCAGAATATACATATATAATTAATCAGTAAATGGAAATAAATACACCGTTCATGGAGACGGTAGTCCGTACGTACGCATGAACGTTGTTTTCGTTTCCTTATTGAATTGAATGGAATTAAGTAGATGACATACATATAAATATAAATAATTCCAGTATCATTATTAGGTCATATATTTAATTAGTATTTATTATATATACTTTATAATCATTCGTGAATGGTTAATCATTGAGAATGAATTCTCATCGCGTCGTGGAGACGGTATTCCGTACGTACGCACGAGCGATGATATCATTCCCATGGTCGTGGAATTGTGTTGAAGTTTATGTATACTATTTCAGTATCAATATCAATTCATAATAATCATATATAGTTACTCATTACACCTTTATACCCATCCAATTAAGGTGGTGGCGGAAAATAGATTACACCACGGCGTGGAGACGGTATTCCGTACGTACGCAGGCGCGGTGATTTCCTTTTTCCGTAGGATGGATAGAAGGTTAATTAGAGTTGTTTAATATTTATAATAACATATCAGTATATAAGAAATACTTATGTTATTACTTTATCATGAAACAACTAAAGAAGAAGAAGTTGAAGAAGAAAGAAATTGAAAAGGATCGGTAATGGGTATTACCTCTTCTTTGAAGTGCTTCTTTGAGACCTCCTTTTAGGGCACTAAAATTGGTCTTTTAAGAAGACCAGGACCTCTAGGATGATACTAGGGAAGTGTAGAAGAGATTTTGTCAGGGGTTTTCCGAGCTTGAGTGCTCAAATTGGTGTGAGGAGGAGGGGGGGAGGTGTCCTTTTATAAGGGAGGAGAGGGGCACCTTAGGAATACATCAAAATATTATTTTATATTAAAGTAAAAATCGGTTTATAATGGTTCAAAAGGGTCTTATTTCGAAGCTAAAGTGGGGATGGGTCGAAATACTATCAACCAATAGGATTTAGACAAGTTTAGGTTATTATTTTAACCTTATCAATTAGATTTAACTCTAAGTTAAATAATTTAACTTTTACCGTGTCTTTTGTTTTCTTTCACTATATGGTTAATACACATACTATAACATGCCAAAGGAACCCCAAATTGTTTATTATTAATATATATATCCTTATCTAAGTCATTTGGCCGAACCTTAGATTTTTAGGAATAAAATAACAATTAATAATATAATATTTGATTTAAAAACTATTTTGTGTCAATTTTGACACTATTTGATATATGATTTTTGTGAAAGTCATAACAGAATTATAGGTTCGAAACAAGTTGATTATATCAACAATAATATATCATAGTAACCTATAAAGTTAGTGGAATTCATAAAAAGTCTCAAATTACATTCATTTGAGCATTTATAACATCAATTATGTTAATATTTCCTTAAAAGGGTAATTAATGCATCATCGTTGTGTCATAACTAAATTAATTTATTTAAAGTCTAAAAATTATAAATAAAATACCATTATGTAAGAAATCTTTTTATCTTTCTAATTAATATTTACAATCGAATTTATCTTATGTAAAACCCTATATAAAATTTTTTTTAGTAAATAAACTTTGGTTTTAAGTCTTTTAACTCTTCTTTGAATTAAATAATAATAAATGTCCTAATCTAATCCAAGTGGGCCTAAATGATAATATTTTACACTTAAGGTTGTTTTTGGTCGAGATACACTTGTCCAATAGAATTAGGACATGTGTTAGGGTAATATTAATATCATTTTTACCCTTAATTACCCTATTTACTTTTAACCGTGGTAAATAAAAGTAAAAAGTTACTATTCACCAAAAATTATTTCCATCTCATTGAACCACATTTTACTTACTGACATCAACCGTGTCTCTCGGATTTTTGAAATTCCATTCACAGAAGCGGTAAAATTAAGTTTTATGAAAAATTCAGTTTTTTTAACTACCACTTAGTAGTTTCACTATTCATCAAAAATTGATATTTTTCAGAAAAATGCCAAAATTTTATCCTAAGCTATATTTCATATTCCGAATTCAAAAATGAAGTCTATTTTACTAAATTCATAACATAGAAGTTTCATTAATTAATTTTATAATTAAATCCTGCTGTTAAAACAAATAGCGTGTTTTTAAGAAACAATATCTATCAAAAGATTGACACTTGATTATGTCTGGTATAAATGTGAAATTACATTCAATGACCAACATTGTATTAAATGGTAAAAATATATTCTAAATATAATTTAAAACCACTCAAATTAATAATTTATCACTATTAATTATTTCGATTAAAAAAGTTGTTTTTAATTATAATTTAGTAATTTTCACTATTCATCAGAATATGAAAGTTATCCGAAAAGTACCAAAATTTCACCTTAGGCTAAATTCGATACTCCGAATCCAAAAATGAAGTCCATTTTGAGAGCTAAAATTTCTAAAATTTTAAAAGGTGGTTATTACTATTTATAACGGCTAGTTATAATAATATTTTAATAGCATATCGTTGTTTAGTGAAACTCGGTATTGCGTACTACACACGCTATCGAGGAAGGTCGCGATTGCGTGTAATGCAAGGCAAGTCAGGGATGCGTGTTGTGCAAGCTCCTTTTGGTGTAGCGTACAACACAAGACATTAATAAAATTATAAAGAATATTTTTTTATTAAATCTCGGGCTGTTACATTCTACCCCCCTTAAAATGAATTTTTCCCTCGAAATTCGTCGGGGTTATAAATGGTTTACTATTCGAAAGTTTCTTTAATAGAAACCCACATCATAAAAAGGAATACCAAAACCAATCTTTAAAAACAAAAGTATGAAACGTAACGGTTACCCAAATAAACTAATCACTGGGTTTCCACATAAGTGAAAATATGGATATGGAAGAAAAATCTAACCATCATGTTCTGATGGAGAGTGGTAGAGAACATGGCTATGGAAAAGACAACAATCACAAATCCATAAATTTGTGACGATCTAAGGTAACATCTGATTAATCCGATATAAGAGCACTAGGACAACATTTTTGGTTTTCAAGATCATTTCCCTAATGTTGAAGAATTTGAATTAGAATAAATACTTACTTTATTTTGGTACAATCTCACTGTTGTTCGTGCCTTCAACAATTTCAACTTCATCTCTTAAATAAATGATGTTGAATTTGTTATTCGTGAAGTGTTAGCAGATCATGTGATAGAATGACGGGTCATTCCATCTGTCTCAAAAGGTTAGAAAAATTTATATACATAAGTCGATCTATAGTGAGATTAATCATATATGGTTCCTAAAATGGGCTTATACTTCATATATCATACTGCTTAATATAATTAAACTAGCTTCTATTAAACAGGGACTTCCTGTAGGTCAGTGGTAGGCGAGAAAGGCCAGTCGCACTTCGGTTGTGGGTTCGATTCCTACAGCCTTGTCCGAAGCGATGGGCTATCGCCCGTCCTACAGGTTGTCCTTTTTCTAAAACTACGTTACTATAACATCCCATCAATAATATCGAAAATCTTTTATCCTTAAACAATACTAACTTATGTCCAACATAATCCATTCTAATATTTAGGCTTATACATAATACTGCAGTCCATTCTCATAACATAGTGAAAACGATTACCAGAGATTTAATACCATCGTTGATCCCCATATATCATAAGATATGTTTTGTTGGTCACATTCCAAACATTCAAAGGCCTTAATCATGTATTCTCTTGAATACCCATCGAACCTTAGTGTAAACATGAATGCAGTTAAAATTTAACACTTTCCACATACCAAAATCCTCAGAATTCTATATACTCAAACCATGATATCACTTAGTCCTTATATCAATCATGAGCTCATGAATACTGTCAAACATTTCATTTTCTCCTTATCCCTTCATTATGCTCATATCATCTACATTCCAAAAATATCTGAATAACCTTTCATGGATACTTGTACCATTAATCATACACTTTCAAAACTCAAGGAAGGACAACAGTGTAACAATCCTTAGATGTCTCTTTATTCCATAGTACCATGAGATTACTTATACAACATTACACATGATAAACATGTCATCATTCCACTACATTCTTAAACCATTGACCGAGCTTCAACAATTCTTTCATCTCACATATCATTTGTAGTCTCTTCATCATCATCAACATAAATACTACCCATACGACCATACTGATTCTCTTCATGAGACTTTCCCTTAGGGAATTGGTTTGCATAATGCTCGTACATTCCACATTTAAAACATTTAACCATTGTTGATGTCATAGCAATACCATTATCTTCATCCCTGGTGTTAACTGAACCTTTTCCTTTTCACTTACTGGCTTTGTGTCCTTCTTTTCCACACCCAAAGCATCTTCCAGTTCCTTTGAAACATTCTCCTTGATGCCTCTTCCCACATGATTTACATAGGGGAAATTGAACTTTCTTTCCTCTATGATCATCATGAAACTCCATCTTTCTCTTAATAGCCGAGTCAGGAAACTTACCAAATTTTACTTTATTGATCATATTATGAGATTGCTGATTCAGCATAATAATGATGTTTGGACTTCCAAATCCCATTTCATTTGGTTGCTCATGAAGAATATCATTCCATTGTCCATCATATCCTCCATTATCGTGAATCATCTTGTTTCCAGCCATTTTCTAAAACCCAAAAAGAATAGTGTGAGAGGAAAAAATCATGCTAGGGAAAACAACATAATAAATGGGGAGTACCTTCAATATCTAACATCTTAGGTTTAATTCTATGATCGTTAGCATAGTTCTAGTACTATAACCTATACGTATACTTAACCTTAGGGACATCCCTAGACATACCGTAGAAATATCTCTAGAGATCTCACTAACGTTTTCGCATCCTAGTTTCCAAAGGTTGACTAAACCTTTCCTCTGATACCAACTGTAGAGACCCGAAGCCTGACGTACATGGACATTACATTACATTTGCGGAATACTTAGTACATAATAAAAACACACACACAAGGATCGTAATAGTTTAGTGTCTTTGGAAACTCGGAATATAATCTTCTAATCGTGGTGAAAGATCTTCAACATCTCCCATAAAGATCTTCCTTTTTTTTCCTAAACCCTTTCTTTATATCCTGGGGAAAAGAAAACATAAAAGGGTGAGCTCAAATGCTCAGTAAGGGTAAACAAAAGAAATATCAATCACATCGTATACACAAGCACATAACTTTTGGAAATCTTAACCTGTAAAAGAGATCATAATTTCATAACATGGGATAAATCATGGCAGTGAAATGTAATCACAATAATCATAACTTAAAAAATGAAACTTTGTGGCATACACACATAATCATAGAGAATCATTTCTTGTTAGTCAAGACTCATTTCCAAGACTATCTTAGTGGACAAAGTCCCTTTCTGAATCGAGTAGCCCTCGTTTCAGTCCTGTTTCACTGAACCGGTATAACCTACCATTTCAGCCATGTCTATCTCATGAGATATAAAATCTTTACCCAATTCATTGGAGGGAGATATAGGTCCCACCCATCTTATAATGAATCCTTTCTTATGTGTGCCACATAATCATAAATCATACATCATCGCATAACACATGTAACAAAAATGGGATTCTTGAAACATCATGACATCATAAAACAAACCATATAAGATAAAGGAATTCATAAAAATATTTCCATCACAACATAATCAAACCAATGTAATAATAGGGATAAAAACAGAACCCTTTTATTATCTTAGATGGAAAATAATTTTGATAAAATACATGAACTACATTCTTGAGGAAAATATCCTTTCTACTTCAAAAACATTTTTCCTTTCTTAACATGTCATACAAATTTAAACTAAAAGAAGTTTATTAAAAATAAACTTGAAAACTTGTAAAGGAAGCTTCTTGGAAATAATTTTTTAAAAATCTATTCATGCCGTATAAGTTAAAAAAAACATTCTTCGTACTTTTGTCGGAAAAGTCAAAAAGTACCTCGTACGAAAAACGACAAAAGATTCCTTTCATACCTATTACTAAAAACACACCGAAGGGTAAAAATGGATTTAAACAATTGTAGGTGGATGGAAATAATATTACATATTGATGAAACATGTATGTGGATGATAAAATACACCCCAGTAAATACTTTCGAATAAACAATCTCGGATAAAAATGAGATTGTGGTATTTCCCTTACCTTAGGTCCGATTTGCTTCGTATGTGTCTGAACCTCCTGTATAATGATTTAAATAATGTCATTGACTTATTACAGAATCATATTCAATATTATGATATCATATATGGTTCACTTATGACTTTATATTACCCGTTCTTTTGTAAATTCTATGTTAAAGAAGCGTTTTGGGTAAAATCGTCTCATTTGTCGTTCGTGTTTTTAACTTGTAATTATTAATATGATTACTTAGATCATGATTACTTAATTACAGAATATAAAACATGATTTATATATATATATTCAGAATATACATATATAATAAATTAGTAAATGGAAATAAATACACCGTTCATGGAGACGGTAGTCCGTACGTACGCATGAACGCTGTTTTCGTTTCCTTATTGAATTGAATGGAATTAAGTAGATGACATACATATAAATATAAATAATTCCAGTATAATTATTAGGTCATATATTTAATTATTACTTATTATATATACTTTATAATCATTCATGAATGGTTAATCATTGAGAATGAATTCTCATCGCGTCGTGGAGACGGTATTCCGTACGTACGCACGAGCGATGATATCGTTCCCATGGTCGTGGAATTGTGTTGAAGTGTATGTATACTATTTCAGTATCAATATCACATCATAATAATCATATATAGTTACTCATTACACCTTTATACCCATCCAATTAAGGTTGTGGCGGAAAATAGATTACACCACGGCGTGGAGACGGTATTCCGTACGTACGCACGCGCGGTGATTTCTTTTTTCCGTAGGATGGATAGAAGGTTAATTAGAGTTGTTTAATATTTATAATAACATATCAGTATATAATAAATACTGATGTTATTACTTTATAATGAAACAACTAAAGAAGAAGAATTTGAAGAAGAAATAAATTGAAAAGGATCGGTAATGGGTATTACCTCTTCTTTGAAGTGCTTCTTTGAGACCTTCTTTTAGGGCACTAAAATTGGTCTTTTAAGAAGACCAAGACCTCTAGGATGATACTAGGGAAGTGTAGAAGAGATTTTTTCAGGGGTTGGCCGAGCTTGAGTGCTCAAATTGGTGTGAGGAGGAGGGGGAGGAGGTGTCCTTTTATAAGGGAGGAGAGGGGCACCTTAGGAATACCTCAAAATATTATTTTATATTAAAGTCAAAATCGGTTTATAATGGTTCCAAAGGTTATTATTTAGAAGATAAAGTGGGTATGGGTCGAAATCTTATCAACCAATAGGATTTAGAAAAGTTTAGGTTATTATTTTAACCTTATCAATTAGATTTAACTCTAAGTTAAATAATTTATCTGTTACTGTGTCTTTTGTTTTCTTTCACTATATGGTTAATACACTTACTATAACATGCCAAACGAACCCCAAATTGTTTATTATTAATATATATATCCTTATCTAAGTCATGTTGCCGAACCTTAGATTTTTAGGAATAAAATAACAATTAATAATATAATATTTGATTTAAAAACTATTTTGTGTCAATTTTGACACTATTTGATATATGATTTTTGTTAAAGTCATAATAGAATTATATGTTCGAACCAAGTTGATTAGATCAACACTCATATATCATAGTAACCTAGAAAATTAGTGTAATTCATAAAACGTCTCAAAGTACATTCATTTGAGCATTTATAACATCAATTATGTTAATATTTCCTTAAAAGGGTAATTACTGCATCATCGTTGTGTCATAAATAAATTAATTTATTTAAAGTCTAAAATTTTTAAATAAAATACCATTATGTAGGAAATCCTTTTATCTTTCTAATGAATATTTAAAATCGAATTTATCTTATGTAAAACCTAATATAAAAAATGTTTTAGTAAATAAACTTTGATTTTAACTCTTTTAACTCTTCTTTGAATTAAATAATAATAAATGTCTTAATCTAATCCAAGTGGGCCTAAATGATAATATTTTACACTTAAGGTTGTTTTTGGTCTAGATACACTTGTCCAGTAGAATTAGGAAATGTGTTAGGGTAATATTAATATCATTTTTACCCTTAATTACCCTATTTACTTTTAACCGTGGTAAATAAAAGTAAAAGTTACTATTCACCAAAAATTATTTTCATCTCATTGAACCACATTTTACTTACTGACATCAACCGTGTCTCTCGGATTTTTGAAATTCCATTCACAGAAGCGGTAAAATTAAGTTTTATGAAAAATTCAGTTTTTTTAACTACCACTTAGTAGTTTCACTATTCATCAAAAATTGATGTTTTTCAGAAAAATGCCAAAATTTCATCCTAAGCTATATTTCATATTCCAAATTCAAAAATGAAGTCTATTTTACCAAATTTATAACATAGAAGTTGCATTAATTAATTTTATAATTAAATCCCGCTGTTAAAACAAATAGCGTGTTTTTAAGAAACAATATCTATCAAAAGATTGACACTTGATTATGTCTGGTTTAAATGTGAAATTACATTCAATTACCAACATTGTATTAAATTGTAAAAATATATTCTAAATATACTTTAAAACCACTCAAATTAATAATTTATCACTATTAATTATTTCGATTAAAAAAGTTGTTTTTAATTATAATTTAGTAATTTTCACTATTCATCAGAATATGAAAGTTATCCGAAAAGTACCAAAATATCACCTTAGGCTAAATTCGATACTCCGAATCCAAAAATGAAGTCCATTTTGAGAGCTAAAATTTATAAAATTTTAAAAGGTGGTTATTACTATTCATAACGGCTAGTTATAATAATATTTTAATAGCATATCGTTGTTTAGTGAAACTCGGTATTGCGTACTATACACGCTATCGAGGAAGGTCGTGATTGCGTGTAATGCAAGGCAAGTCAAGGATGTGTGTTGTGCAAGCTCCTTTTGGTGTAGCGTACAACACAAGACATTAATAAAATTATAAAGAATATTTTTTTTATTAAATCTTGGGCTGTTACATGAAGGGTAGGTGATAATGTATGATTCAATAAGATCATAGGGTGAAAAATGTAAAACTACAGTGGATAAATCTATGAAGAGATGAATGAGTCTATTAGTTAGAGTTGGAATTAGGAGAAGTCTCTTAGTTTGAACAAGAAGTAGAATAAGTCTTCTACTTAGTGATGAAAGTAGTGAAGTATCTATGTAAGATATGGGAGAAGGTTAAGTACTTCAGTAAGAGTTCAAATCAATAAGTCTCTTAGATAGATCTGAGGGTATGAGATTTATTTCAGTTTTATATGAAATTAAGAACATTCTTAGTTTTAACTGGGAGAAGTGCAATAACTTGTTTGATTGTGAAGTATATGTAACAGAGTGGAATAACCTATTTCAACATGGATTATGATATTTACAAACCTTATAAATATTATTTTGTTATCTATGCATTACTAACACTTCACACAAGGTGATATTGAGAGATAGTTTTTAGTGGAATGAGTACCTTAAAAAGATAGAGAAGTTTAATTGGGTAGAAAATGAATCTATAAAAATATATGATTGATTCACACCTCCCTTATTAGTGGTAAATCCATCTTGGGGATCTAAAATATGTTTTTATCATATTAATGTTTACTCAAATTACCCCTTAGGATCTCAAATAATGATTTATGAAATATATATAGTCGAGTGGTAGTCATGGGTGGAAATTCAGGCAGAATAGATCATGTGGAAACTTCTAGAATATTGAAAATATCTCACAAAATATATCTCTAATAATTTAATTGTAATATTTCATATTGGGTTTGGTCTAGATAAAACCCTAGTGAAGATACTTTATTCTCATGATTATATAAATGATCCTCGTAAGGACGAATTATTCTTGTTGATGTCATTTAATTTAGACCTCGTAATATGGTTATTCTATTTATACCAACTAATTTAATGAATATATTATAAAAGAAAAATTTATCAATTTTGATTTAAAGTTTCCCAATTCATTTGGTTTAGGGTTTCATATTGGGAAAGATTTTAAATGTAGTTTTTATTTTAAAGGAAATCTAATAATAATATATTAGGGCGTTACACTTCCCTACTAAATCGCAAAGATTATTTATTAAAATTTTGATTAAATGGTTGTAATAAATAAATAGATTAGAAAATTATATTAATAGTAGCTCTACTTGATAATTGAAAAATCAAGATCATTATCAAATAATTTAAACTGTTATCATAGTGCTTCATACATTAAGATCACTTCTAGAAAAATCCAAATCTCCCATATAGTTTTAATAAATAGAAATTATATATATATATTTATTTACTCATATAACTACTGAACTTATTTGTAAAAAAATATTACTAATACATTGGAAATATCTAATTATGAAACCCATGTAATGGGTGAAACCCAAACAAAGATCACTAGACCTAGGTTGAGGAACACTAATATGAAAACATGTGTTTTTTCTAGTATCCAAGAGGCTACCAACTTGTAGTGAGGTACTAAGTAGAAAATGGGAAGATTATTACCTCAATAAAATAATGACTAACAATTTGAATATTTTTATTAATGAATCGAGTAGTTTGGGAAAGGGAGAAAAAAACCAAAAAATATAGGTGTCTTATAATCTGATGGTAAAGAAATCAAAACATAGTAGATAGTTAGTGTATCATCATGGAATACTTGGTATGTGATACAGTATGCCATGTAATCAACCTCACCCAAAGTGTGTAAGATCTCAATTTCTTGTTGAATCATCCCTATGAAAAATGAAATAATGTAATAATTTGATTTAACATAGGAAAAATGTAGAATTAAAAAAATAACATAAATCTAGACTATTATAATATAACACACACTATGTTGTAAAAAATTGCAAGAGTCCCCACAAGTGGAAGATATATACAGAAATGATCAAAAGATAAGTAAAAAAACACAGGGAAATATCCACTATATGACCCTAGAGTCTATCCTGCAATTTTCTTAACCAAACTACGCATCCCATACAATGACCCTAAGTAGAGACCATGCACTCATTTGAATCCCTGACCTTCAAAGGCTAAATTTACTCAAGGATTTATGTGGAGGGTTTGAGTATTAACCCAATAGGACACCACCATTATATCCTTATAAAAATGAAAAATTCTATATAAAATTGTATCTGTTGATTAAAAATAAGTACATAAATAAACATATAATCCACAGATTCATCGTACATTAAACAATATGCCATGAACCCTGACCATACATTATTTAGATCATTTATAGATAGAATGTCCTCTTAGTCGCACAATAGAATATACATCCCATGATCAAAAAAATTCACTAGGGTCATGGCCTCATCAATTACCTTGACCCACTCCCACCTGATTTAGGGAGGTAAATAATCTTACCCGGACTAAAGCCACATCTAGAACGTTCCTCAATCCAATACCCTCACCTCGACATGGCCGTCACTTAGAACTATCACCATATACTTTGGAGAGGTCACATGAATGTACACTTACCCATCCACACTGATGTTGAGGAGGCCACACACAATCATAAGAGAAAGCACTAATATGAACAAACACCATCATAAGACCGTACCCAAAACTGATGGATCATTCATGATGACTATAATCATCATAGTGGGACCTAACCATCTCACTCATAGTATTCCTATCATCATAGGTCAAGTTAATCTATCAAACACATAACTAGACCTTGCATCCTCATGAAACCAAACATCTACCATAGCCATATCTACTACAGTCAAACCATAACATCTCAGGAACCTTAAAAAAACTCATGTTAAATCTACAAGTGATTCCTAGAACACACCACCAAAGCCTTAATGTCAAACAATCATGTAATTATAGCCCGTCCCGATCCCAAAATGATACTTTAAAATTCGGTATTCTTAAGAATAAATCCATATAATTAGAGATTTTATAAGGATATTATACACTAGATTCAAGTTGTATACTCATGGGTATTCCTACCTAAACCAATATTTCCTTCAACCAAGCCTTCAAAACATCCATTGATCGGGAATGACAAATTAATGCTCAAAACTAAAAATATAACTCCATATGTGCATTCCCAATACATAGATTCCTATCATCATATTCAAGGAATAATGTTTTCACTCCACCTCTAAAAATCCATCCTCATCAACATTGACCTCACCCAATAATTCTAGAAATGAAATTATAGGTTTTATAGTATTATAAATAAGCACATGAAACAAGGCATATAATTTTATAAAAGTGTCATATCACGGTAAAGACTTCCTACGTCAATCCTCATGGAGACCAATCATACTGAATCATTACCATAATCTATCATGATACCCCAATTCCATGAAATAATCAAAAAATTTATTATATTACTGATTAAAACCAATAATCAATGAGAAAAAAGTGATTCATGGCACTGATGTCACTAGACGTACCCATATAATGACATTTTAACCAATGATGATTTAAATGCTGAAGAAATGAGAGAGAGGAGTCAAAAAAATATACATGGATAACGCCCATTAGCCCCTAGTTTTATTAGATGTTGTGGGAATAGAATTTAGATAAAATATTTGGGATTTAAGGTTGAAATTACTCTCTTTAAATTTTTAAAAAATATTTCCCTGAACCACTCATGTGAGCCATTGGCTCATTGGTGGGATAATGGTGGCTAAGCACCTGGAATTTGGGCCCAGGAAGAATGGGGGATTCTATTTTTCCATTTTTAATAATGGTGGTGTCTCCCTTATTGGTTAGTGTCCCCAAATAATGCATTCTTATAGCATACTTGGGACATCTACCTCTCAGAATCACTCCCAAACTCCTTGAAACCTACAATAACCAAGACGCCCCAAAAATTTACACTCCTAGTACCAAATTCAAACTGTAATTGAACCTAAAATCTAGGGTCATTAGAAACATGCAATATAATGATATATCACCCAAAATAAGTTTTTTTATGGTTATATCATGAACAGCCTAGCCTCTCAAACTAAATATCCATCTCCCACTCCCAGATCATTCCCTAGAGACATCCAAACTAACACAACACTCTAGAATGAGGTACGACCATTATTCAAATCCTAGTACTTATTTCATCCCATGAAACATGAGTTGGAATTTCTTCTTAAGTCACACCTACCTATATAACAAAATTTTCAATAATGACCACACACACAGGTCTTACTCATACCCATGAGCCATGGCACCAAATTTTCCATATTCACCAAGTGTTGTTTCCCAAAAATAAAACATTATTACATTTCATCACATAAATAAACCCCAATAAAATATTAAAACCCTAAATCTTGTGAAAAAATAGGGTTCACCCCTTACTTATTCAATGAATTATGATTCATCCCATGAATCATCCTATAAACACACTAGTTTCCAAATGATATATTTCTTGTAGGTGCAAGACCCACTCAACCGATTGGTGGCACACCCATTCACTATCAACCCCATATAATTAATACATGTACATCAGTTTGACTCATTCAATGGTGAAACTAAGCCTATTTTACACATAAACCAATAAAACCTACCTCTACACATGAGTAATATTTACCTATATGTCACTCCCAATTTTCACTAAGAAACTGCATCATGGGCTATTTATAAGTATGGACTCACCTTGGTTTCCTCTAACAATTGGAACCCCAAGAACCTTTAACCCTCCTATAATTGGATCATGTTTCTTAAAACCTAATGGATTGGACACAAGAGACACACCATTAGATTTGAAACACAATAGGACTAATGAACACCCCCATAATTGAATTACATAAAGACACCAAAAATCATGCTCATTGACTATATCCACCTCCATAACCAAACCACCAACCATTATATACCTCCCAGAACCAACAAGAAGCATGTGTTTTATGTAACATTGGTATCTCCCAAATCAATACTACTCCCCTTTAATTTCATATAAGGTCTATCATTATTTCATTGCACCACTTTGATAAAACCCACCGGACTGGTAATCTCAACCCTAGGTGCCAATCTTGTGTATTTAACAACTGTATCTCAATAGCCCTTATTCAAAATGTTCAATCCTCGATCGTCGTCGCTAACCAAAAAACAATGACCAAATCCTAAGGCTCTATAAGCCTCATCCACCAAGGACAACATAAATTCCACAAAAGTACCCAAATTCTAACCAACACTTCCCAGAAACTAATAGTTCTAAAACATACACCTCTCGTAGATGTGATGACAAGAATCATCATCATCTCCTAATCCTACATCGACTAAGACATTTCTTTGAAAAAATCATCAAATGACAATTCTATTCCATATGAAGGAATCAATTTATGTTTGAAAAATACTACAACAATACCTTCCCCTCCACTAATCTAAACTGCTAAACCATATATTTATCTATGATTTTAATAAACATCCCACACTAATCCATGAAAATGGAATATTTTTTAGGGAAATCAATCATCACACCTCCACTTTAATTTTTGATAACACAACACTTATTATTCTGGAGACCCAAAAATGATTTTTATTGGGTTAGTTCAGTAACAAAATAACTATTATAGATATTTTCAATACTAAAAACTTTCAAGAAGAAACATCAAACTGAAATTGCATTTCAACATTGATCTACTCCCCTGGAAGATATTCTACATTGACCATTACAAAAAACTGAGGTTCCTTAAACATGGATACCCAAATAACTAAGTGCATCTCAACATGATTATCCATGAATGAAACCTCTTATAATGCCTCAAGAACACCATGTCACACATGGTCTCCACCACTCCAAGAAAAAATATCCACCTAATTTAACTCCAAGGCATGTTCTTGTTTTTCATATTGAAATAAAAAACTAATATTCATCCATACCCCGGCATAATTTATTAAGAAACTACGAATGATCATATTTATATCCTATGAACATGGAACACACAATGAACCACTACAGGTAAAAAAACTTCTATTATTGTATGGTTCAACATTCCCAAACTCACATCCATTCTACTCTCGAGACACCTAAGAACCATAAAACTCTATTTTCATAATACAATACCAATCAACCATTACAACTATAGAAAAATAAGATTTTTATATGTGGAAATTACAAATTATTTTATTAATATTCATTATATTTCCAAACACACACCTAAGGATCATAATATTTTAGTGACTTTGGAGACTAGGTACACAATCTTTTATTTTGGTGAAAGCTCTTAAACATATCCCATAAAGATATTCCCCTTGGATAATCTTCTGAAACACAACCTATGTAAAAACACTCTTCATAAATTTTTAGAAAGTAAACACAAGAAAGGTAGAGCGAAAATGTTTATTAAGGGTAAAAATGAGATACATAATTATAAAATGAACATAAGTGTATGAGGTATGACCATAACATTAGAAAACTAGACCCTGTATATCAATGATAATAATATTGAGTCATTTTATAATTATTCAGAGTTCATGATATTTAGAGCATAATGAAATAAAATAACACTAGACAAGAGAGAATAACATTGGTATAATACATGGATATTTGGTGTATGTATAAACATTAAAAATATTATGTCAAGGATTCCCACTAAGACATTTATCACAGGTTAATATTAGGATAACAACCAATATACCTACTTTGGCCTTGGTCTATCCACCAGTGTACCCTATTTTTTAAAATTATGAAAATCACCCATGTAACAACCTTTTTAGTATTTGGTAAACCACAAGTGAACCCTTAGAGCTTGCAGATCAATTATCATTACCCAATGAATTAGAGGAAGATATAGGTCCCACTCATAACATAATGAAAATCATAAGAATGTGTTCCACAAGATCATAATACATTAATCATATAATACCCCATGAAATGAAATTGGTTTTATAAACATTTCATCATAATAAATCCCATGGATAATAGACTTGTTTCATAATCATTTTTTTCATTTTTTCGTGGTATAACCCATCGAAAAAAGAAGCAAGTTTCATAAGAATTCTCATCATGGTATAACCCATTTAATATAAAAGGTTTTAATACAAACCTTATTATCATAAAAAAATCATATAAATAATAATAATTTTATCCTTAGTTCACATCCCCATAAAATCATATGTTTCATCAAAGGATGTAATCTTAGATAGAAAATCATATTTAATGATAAATCACTTAGAACATTTCGCGAGGAAGGTAAATTTTACTTAAAAATAAAATTTTAAAAATAAGAATATTTTAAAAATAAATTTATCTTAAAATAAACTTGGAAAATTATAAATTATTATTTAAAATTCATTTATAACATTTCTTAAGGAAAACATCCTTTCCACTTTGAAGAATATTTTTAAAACATTGAACAATTTCAATCTAATTTTCTTTTTGATATAATTCATTTAAAATATAGACATTAACAAAATATTAATAGAAATATTTTCATTGAAAAAAAACATGAAATATAATAAATTAAACCTGAAATCATTGAGCGGTATTGATATTTTGAAATAATGTTCTTGTCGCACATGTTAAAAAATAAAGATTCTTTTCACATTTTCTATAAAATACAAACATTAATTTTTTTAAAATGACATGGAGATTAATTTTAGAAAAACAAATTAAAATGTAAAACATGGTTAAAATTTATATTCATATTCATATTTTAATATTAAAATATTTTTGAAAACATTTTTAGAAAACATGGTTTTCAAAGTAATAAAATTTTCGACTTAAGGGAGCGATTAAGGAAATTCTTCTTTAAGAATAATTTTGAACTCTTGGGTTCATAAAGAGAGAAAAATAAAGGAATAAAATTTATTAAAATGGAATAAAAAAAGGATAATAAAATAATTGTGTTTATTGATATATGTATCAAAATATTTTATCATCATAAACATAACCATAAACAATCCATATAAAAGATGATATAATAACATAAAATATTTACAACTTTGGTAACATTGAATCGTAATACCCAAGAAATAATAAACATAAATTAAACCTATAATATCCTAAAAATAAGTAGATTCATTATATAACAATTTAATGGGGAGTAATTGACACATTATAAATGAAGATAGGTTCTTAACAGAACATAACACTAGACGAAGGTAAATTGAGACAAAAATATCTTACTACATTAGTAATCTTTTGAATCATAATAAAAAATAAAGAATAACATAAAATGGAAGTTTAAATATCTTGAAAATAATGGGGTTAATTATATAATATGTAACATAGGAGTTATATACACCTCATAAAAGAATATAGGTGCATAAAATAATGTAAATCTCACTGAATGAAAATTGAGACAAAAATCCTTTACTGATTTAGTAATCCTTTGAATCGTAATCCCTAATAATAAATAAAATAAATTTAAAATTTAAAAAAAATGACATGAATTATATGAATGAAATTAAATTTAAAAGGGGTGTTTATATATTGGTCATAAAATAAACATAGGGTGAATGTTTATGTCTCCCAGAAATAAACGAGAGCGTAGAAATCCCTTATGGTAAGTCTCAAATTTATTTAAACTCGTTAGAACATCTTGTATAATAAATACATGTTTTTATAAATATATTAAATAACCATAATTACTTTTAAAATACCATATTTTATTACTTTTTTTATTTTATTATCCATTTATTAACAATTCAATGTGAAATTCATGTTTCAGGTGATAATTTCTTAATTTTTCGTACATGTTTTGATTTGTTTTTTTGGGTCTCTTAATTCAATAAAGTTTTAATAATCTATATAATAATAATAATTAGATAATTATAATATTTATAAACAAATTTTACTTTTAATACCAATCAGTAAATATGTTAACGATAAATGAAGTACGCTATGATCCAAGAGATAGTAGGCCATATGTATGACTGAATTAAATTTTCACTTTCCAATGATCGTTAGGAAAATGAGGTAAGAAATATATAATATTGAAATAATTATAATATAATAATAACTACCATATTAATTATTTAATTACACTTATACATATCACTCGTGTGATGCGACGATGAAAAGAGAGTCACATCACTTCATGATGGTAGTAGTCGACACATATACGAAGGATGTTATCATCATTCTGTGAGTAAAAAGGTAAGAAATAAAGTGAAATATTATATTTTTATAATGTTAAATATGTAATTAATATCATAATTATTTAATTTATATAATAAATATTTTGATAATTTATCCTCATTATTTTCCATGTAATGCATTAGTGAAAATGAATCAGAACACATCACAAGGTGGTATTATTCCTTACACACGAAGGACATTGTAATATCCCCAAGGAAACGAAAAAGAAAAAGGTATATATGATATAATTAATCTAGATGTATAATAATATTATAAATATCAAATTTAAATTTTATATCAATTATCATACCTAACCATGAGAGGTAGTAATAGAAAGACAAATGACATCGGGTTGCGAGGTGGTAGTCCTCCGTACACAAGAATGATGATTTTGTAACCCATTTGATGGAAGTGGAGTTGGTATTAGGTAATGAAATTAACATTAAAAAATCTTAAAATATGTAATATACTGATTTTATTATATCATAATGTGTTAAAAATAATTCAATGATTCATAGGAAGAAATAAAATAAAAATGCTCATTGAAAAATGTTACCTCTTCTTCAGGTAGCCTCTTTATGTTTGCACCCAAAACCTTTCGATGATGGATTTGTTTTAAAAAATAGAGATAATAGGAAGTGTTTAGGTATTTTGTGAAATTATTTGGATAGTCAGTAAAGAAACCGAGTTTACAGACTGATGATGAGGGGAGGAGAGATGGACTTTTATAGGTAGGTTAGTGGTACCCTTGTAAATTTTTAAAAGAAAGAAATATACCGATGTTTTTTTATAACTCAAGAAGAACATAATTTTTTTATTGATTATAGAAGATATAAGGTCTAAATATTTATTTAAAATGGGGTTTTTACATGTTTTTGGTTATTTTAAACCCATATATTTTTCACATTAATCCCCCGGTAAACTAATTTTTAACTTAACCACCGAAAGTAATTTTACTATTTTTACTATTCATTTTGTTCAAAAAATAAGTTGAGAAAACTATATTAAATAAATTATTTTTATTATAAATATGTAATTACTTTTTATATATTCCATTCTTATAACTGTAAAATTTAAATTTAAAATTAATCTTGTAAATGCGACGAGAATGCATATTTTTAAGGAGAAAATGATAAAAAAATTTAAAATGTTTTTATTTATAAATTCAAAATGAAATTTATAACAGTGACCTAAATTGGGTTATTGGATATATAATTAAACTAATTTTCTTTAGAAATATAAAAAAAATTAAATTAAAGGTGTGTTTTCAAATAAAATTAAGCCTTTTTTATTTTTCAATAAAAAATGAAAATTTTCTGAAAATTATCAAACATTAAAACAAATATAATTTTTACATGATTATTTAAAAAATTAGGGTTTTTGGAAATAAATATTCTAAAACAATAATTAATTTAATTAAAAAAACTTGTAGATTAGATGAAAAAGAATGTTTTTGAGAAATTTATATTTTCAAGCACATGATGATTTTTTATTAACTCAATTGATAATAAAAATAATTGTATGAATCTATAATAAAATTAAATGATATATAATTGATAAATTTCATTAAAATTTCCATATTTATGGATTATTTTAATTAATTAAAATGATTAAACATTATGTTCTTTAAAATAGTATTTAGAAAAAACCATTTTTTATCCCAAAAATAATCTTATAATAAAATCGAACATAAAGTAGATTGAAAAGAAATTAATAGTATTAAATACTACTAAATAAAACTTATGTTATTTTAAAAAGTATTTGGAAATCTAAATCACTTAATTTGTTTGAAATAAAGTTAGCTTTCAAAATTTAGTATTTTCATAATTCACTGAAAAATTAGTATTTTCCCTTAAAAACCCAAAATTTCACTGTAAGTAAATTTTGATATGATGATTACAAAAATGAAGACCATTTTTTCAAATAAATTTTTTATAATATAAATTAATCAATTATTTTATTTCCTCATAAAAAAATATTTTTTGATGAAAACATATTCTGGATGAATATAATTACTTTACTAAAAATTGATTGATAATTTACAAACTGTTTATACAAAAAAAAAATATATTGAGTAGCAAGATTATATGTTAATTTCATAAATTAGTCAATACTATTTATAAACTCCAATTTAATGACTTATTTATAATATAAATATTTAAAATAATATTATTTCATAGTTCACTGAAGCTCGATGTCACGTGTCATGCACAATTTCAATTAAAATCATAGTGGTGTGTAATGCAAACTAAACTCGGTGTTTCATATAACACAAGGTGTAATCAGTGGTGCATGTAACAAAAAATATATAAAATATTAAATTCATTTGAATAATTATTTCACAAAACCTCAAGGTGTTACATTCTATGACCTGAAAATGAAATTCTCCCTGAAAATTTGTCTCAACCATCAAAGGTTTAACATTTAAAAATTCTTCCATAGATAACAACATCCTTCAAAATGATACTATAAAATAAATTAAAAACAAAAATATAGAAACATAAATATTTCAAAATATAACTCATAAATAGGTTTCCACATAGGGGAATGTGTGTGAGAAGTAGATATTTTGACAAGGAATAAAAGTGTAAATTATTATTGAAAGCAATAGACATAATTTATCCCAACAATGTGGGTGCTCTATAGATGGTTAATGACCAAAAAACCATAGACCAATGAGGTTTGAAAATTTTCATTTATATCATCAAAAATAGTGATAATATTATAACATTTTATTTCAAGTATCTTTTTATAATTTTGATAAATTTTCACAAGAATATATACTTGAAATCATTCCATTTCTTAATCACAATATCATTCTTTGGTTATACTTTGATCTAGTTCAACTTCATTTCACACTCCAAGAAATAAAAGTGATTTTTTTCCTGATGCACTTAACAAATCCTAATATCCATAGATATAATTATAATTCATTTCATTTATCTTTAGTTATAGACACAATGAAATATTTTTCACCAGTTATCCAATATACATAAATATTCATATAGTGAGGTAATCTCTAAATCATTTTCCAAAGTTAAACTTAATCCATTCCATATATCTATAACCTTATATAACTTCAAATAGATTAAAATAAAAAAACATTAGAAAGGAGTTAAATAAAATTTCAAAATTAACTTATCGCTAATCCCTTGAACAACATGAATTATCACTTAATGGTCACATACCAAACATGTGAATACCTTCATCATGAATTCTCTTTAAAGATGGTTATAAAATAAGTTACCTTAATTTTTTTTGAGACCATATACAATTCTTCATTACATACATGAAACATAAATTATTGGATATATTACTTAAATCCAAAAATGTTGTAATCTCCATCAATGATAGCATAAACAATTCGCTTAACAAATAGTTGACTAGTTCCAAGGTAAATAGTAATATCCAATTTACTTGTTTTATACCAATCTTCTCCTTATCCCAAAATCATTATATAGACTTTTGGGGTACATTAATGGTTATAATTCCCTTAATAATATTTTTCTATAAAAACAATGTTCCCATTAAAGACCTTTTCTAGGTCATGAGCATTATTCAATAAACTCTTTTAAATCCATAATGAAAAATTTATACTAAATAATCCTTACAAATTTCATAATTATTGAATTCAAATATATAAATAATTTAATCTTCCCACATCTTTTTCAAACCATTAACTTGGATTTCTCATTGTATTCCTTAATAACTCTTTACATTAAAATAACATTCATGGCCTCTTTATCAACAGTTTTATAACCATTACCCATGTCACCTTGTCGATTCTATTCAAAGCTTTCCTATTAGGGCATTGATTTTTATAATTCCCATACTTTTTAAATTTAAAACATTCCATCCTTGATGATATCATTGGGAGACCAATATTCCCATCCATTTGATTAACATAATTTTTCCTTTTTTCCTCATTAATTACTTGTTTTGTGTCTATTTTTCCAAACTAGAAACATATTCTCATCACTCTTAGTGATTTCCTAGATTTCTTACTTCAATATTCTCAGAATATAGAGAACTAAATCTTATTTTATCTTTGGTAAGCATTTCCCTAACTCTTATTGAACTATATCCCTTTATTATTTTCTGAGTCCAAGAGTTGGTTATGGTTCACATTTTCAATCATGTTCTTTGAAAATGATTATATGTAATAAAAATATCTTTAAATATCGTAATAATTTAATTTTGTTTCCTATTGTAACCTAATTTACCATCATATTCAATGTATACATGATTTATTTTGGTTCTGTCTATTGACTAAAACTAAAACATAATGTGAAAATCACTAATCATAGTGGAAAATCACATAATCATGAAAAAATCACTTATAAGATGTCTATATACAGACACATTCTTTTCAATCTATCATACCATATTTCAAACCTAGTTCATTCATAGTCATAATATATTTAAATCATTCATTATGGTCTAAAAAGAGTTTTTGAATTTCCAAATAAAATCCCTCAAGAGTGTCATACCAGTTGTGAAGCAATGCCCATTATCATACACAAAGTGATGATTGAGTTTAGTTCAATACACCATTTTAAGAGTTATAACACCTAGTTACCAGTATTCTAGATCCACATCCACTTGTAGTATCCAAATAGGTATTTAATTTCCAAAAAAACCACTTTCTCTATCCTTTACTAATATTCCGAGACATTTTCCAATACATTAACTCATTCTTAGACTTATCCTTAGAGATATCCCTAGACATATACTTATAAATATCAATATGATTATCATTAAAGTTTTCTCATTCTAGTTTCCAATGTTCAGATAAACCTTTATTCTAATACAAAATATTGAGACCACAGATTTTCATACATGTATATTATATCTTTTTAGATGAATATCCATAACATTACATAAACACATGCCTGAGGATTGTAATAGTTTAGTGTCTTTGGAGACTAGGTGCACAATATTCTATATTGGGAGAATATATTCATCATATCTCATAAATATTTCCCCCCTTTAGTAATTTTTTGAAACATACCACTCTGAAAATATTTCTTCATAACCAATAGAATGGAAACATAAGAAAGGGGGAGTTTAGATGCTCATTAAGGGTTAATAAGGGAGATACATATTCAAAACAAGAACATAAGATTATGATGCATGACAATAACATTTCAAAACCATACCCTGTATATCAAAGATCATAGTCTTCATTCATAATGTATATATTGGTAGTTTATAACACATGGGTCATAAGAAAATAAAATAACACCCTTTAAGAGAGCATAACATTGGAATAAGATATGTATATGTGGCATACCCATAAGCATATAAAATTTTATGTCATGGTTACCATATAGGAAATTCATAACATGTTGTTCTTGGGAAAATTATCTATGTATCTACTTCGGTCTTGGGAAAATCGCATGTGTAAGTTATTTTTCAAGGTTGAGAGAACCACCTATATACCCTCATTTTTTGGCTTAGGCTAACCACACTTGTACCCTTTCTTCTCATAGAACCTTTATCATTACCCAGTTCATTATATGGATATATAGGCCTAAAACTTCACATAATGAAAATCACACACGTGTGTGCTACAAGATCACAAAACAATCATCATATCATAACCCATGAAATGAAATCGATTTCCTAAATATTGGATCATATGAAAATCTATGGAAAAGTGATTTATTTAATAATCACTTCATAATTTCATCATGGTTTATTCCATGTTAAAATAAGAGGGTTACATAATATGTTTTATCATGGTATAACATCTGGAAGAGAAAATGGTTTCATAAACACCTTTTTATCATAATCCATTCAGATAACGAATAATAATGAAATAATTTTTCTCATATCACTTATAAAACCAAAGTCACATAAAAGGATGTCATATTTGATTGAAAATTATTTTGAATTATAAATAACTTAGAAAATATATTATAGAAGATAAATTTTATTCCAAAGTCACTTTTCAATAATAAAAATATTATTAAATTCTATTTATCTGTAAACACCCTTGAGAAGATTAACCAAATATTAAAGAAGAAAATTCATTGAAAATAACTTTGAAAACATATAAAGGAAGATTAAAACAATTGAGAGACCATGGAAATGGGTAATACTGTTCATACAGTGCATGTTAAAAAAAATAGTTTTTCCACATTTTTGGTAAAATGTGAACAAAAATTATTTTAAAAAAAATATACTAATTTTTAAAAAACTTTTTAAAAGTTAGTCATGGTTAAAATGAATTTAAAAATCATAGTTTAATAGTTAGGAATTTTTTAATTGTTTTTAGGAACCATGGTTTTGGAGGAAAATGAATTTTCAACTAAAGGGAGAGATAATGATAATTCTTCGTAAACCATAACTTTGAAATCTTGAGTATAGAAAAGGGATAAAAATGAAGGGAAAAAATATAGTATCATGAAAAAATAGTAGAAGATAATTTATGAGTTTTTTATTGTTAGATCATAATATTTTATCATTGGAAACAAAATTGTAAACAATCCCAACAAACAATGAGATTGTAACATAAAATCTTTACCAGTTTATTAACATTGAATCGTAATTCACATGAAATAATAAACATAATTGAAACATATAATATCATTAAAACAAGGATTTTTATGATAGAAAATTTCAAAGGTTTATTATTTACACCACATAAAATAAGATAGGTGACTAACATAACATCAGTCTCAAAGAAAAAAAAATGAGACAAAAATCCTTTACCGCTATAGAAATATTTTGAATAATAATTTGAAATAAAGAATAACATCAAATGAAACTTGGAACATAAATAAAATAATGGGATTCATTATATATCATGTAAAAGGGGAATTATATACACCTCATAAAAGAATATAGGTGTGTAACATAACATAATTATCAAAGAAATAAAATTTATATAAAAATACCATACTACTTTTGTAATCATTCAATTCCGAATACCTAATAAATAATAACATAAAATTAAACTATAAATACCATTAAAATAATGGTATTAATGAAATAACATTTCAAAGGGGTATTATATAAACTAATAAAAATAAATGTGTAGTGATTCGCATATGCCTCTCAGAAATAAAAGTGATACTACAAATCACTTATCAGAAGTCTCAAATTCCATCATACTCATTCAAACCGCATTTATAAAAAATATAAGTTTTATTATGAATATATTAAAGTCATATTTCTGGTAATGATCACTTTATTTTTTGTATATGTTTTGATTTTTTATTTTCAGTCTGATTTATTCGATCATGGTTCCATAATATAAATAATAATAATAATGAAATTATTATCATTCTTATAACTCAATTATACTTTGAATTCCAATCCATAAATATGGTTTGGTGAAATGAATAATATTACTATTAGAGAGACGATAGGTTGTAATTATGCATGAGTAATATTTAAAATTTTCAAAAATCATTATAGATAGAAGATAAGTCTATATTATATTTAAATAATTATCATAACATCATAAATACCATATAATTTTTTTAAATATACCTATGAATATCATTCAGATGGGGTCGTGATGAAATGAGATTCACATTGCCTTGTGGAGGTGCTAGTCCACATGAACATGAATTATGTTATCATAATCCATTGGGTGAAAAGGTAAGAAGGAAAATAATATATTATAATTTCATAAGGATAAATATTTTATTAATGTCATAATTATTTAATTTTTATTATATATATTTATTAACTTTATCCTTTCACAAATAATGATATCGTATCCCCAATGGAATGGAAAGTAAAAAGGTATATATGATATAATGAATCCAAAGGTATAATAATTTTTTAATTATCATATATATATAATTTATATTCACCATCATACCCAACATTTATAGGTTTTAATGGAAAAGATAATGACATATTTTTTTCAGATAGTAGTCTGTTGTACACACAAACGATGATTCAGTATCCCATTTTATAGAAGTAGAGATGTTTTTAGATAATTATCTTAATATAACAACATCTTACAATATGTTGGATAATGAGGTTATTATACCACCATGGTTTAATAAAAATTTAAGGATACATGGGAGGAAATAAAATTGAAATGTCCGTTACGAATGTCACATATTCGTCAGGTAACCTCCCTATGATTGAACCAAAATACTTCATAGGATGGATTTATATCCAAAATAATGAGTATAGGATGAGATTATTTAGGTTGGGAAATTATTTTGGTAGATCTTGGTAGATAAAAAATTGTTTTATGGTGTGAATAGGAGAGGAGAGGGGATGGTGTTTTATAAGTGAGGTGAGTTTTAAACTTGTATTTTTTGAAAGAAATAATTATAACCATGTTTTATTCATGTCACATGGCCCAAATTATAGAAAATTCTTGATAATATGGGGGATAAGGTCTAAATATATCTATTGAATGGGTTTTAAAATTTTTTTGGTTATTTTTAACTCCTCGATTTTTAGTTTTTCCCCAAGTAAACCCATTTTTACATTAATTGGGGTAAATATTTTTTTTATGTTTTTACTATTAGTTTTGGTAAAAATTAATTTGAACTTATTATATAATATAAATTTATATTATTCTAAATATATAATATATTATTACAAATTCCATTTATAGCATTGTAATATTTAATTTAAAATTAATCCCGTAGAAGTGATGAGAGCACAAATTTCTAATAAGAAAATGTACCAAAGTTTATAAAGTTTTTATACCAAAATTATATATTAAATATATAAAAATTAACAAAATTGAATTAATGGGTGCATAATTTTACTTATTTTACTTATAAACATCATAAATAAACTAGTAAAATAGGATGTTTTCAATTAAAATTATGTATTTTTTTATTATTTATCAAAAAATAAAACTTTTCATAAAATTATAAAACATTCACCCTAAAATAATTTTGAGATTTAGATTTAAAAAATAAATTTTATTTAAAAAAAATATAAAATCTGAAAAAACATTATTTAAATCAAAACCCACATGCTTTATGAAAAATAGGTTTTTCGATAAGTGTATTTTTTCAAGAACAAGATGAATTTATATTTACTCTATATATAATAAAAATTGTTCTGTGAATATGAATTTAATTTTATTAGTATATTATATTGAATTTCATTTAAAACCATCATTATTATATATTGTTATAATTAATTAACATGGAGAAACATAATGCACTTTAACAATTTTATAATAAAAAATCCCATTTTTACCGCAAAAAATAAACTTATACCAAAATACAATATAATGTTGATTCAAAAGAAATTAATGGTATTAAATATTAATAAATAATAATTGTGATAATTTTAAAAAATATTTAGGAATTTAAATTAAATAATTTATTTAAAAGAAATGATATTTTAAAAAATAGGTTTTTTTCTATATTCACTGAAAAATCAATATTTTCTAGAAAAATTCCCAGATTTCACCATAAGTCATTTTTGATATGATGGTTCAAAGAATAAAGATCATTTTATCAAATAAATATTAAAAAATATTTATAAATAAATCATAATATTTTCTCCAAAAAAGAAAAATAAAACAATTTTTGAATAAAACATATTTTCGATTAACATATTTACCTTTTAACAGAATAATTGATTATTTTCTAAGATTTTATAAATTATTTTTTAATAATTTGTAATTTTATATGTATATTTCATAAATTGTTTAATACTGTACATACTTTCCTATTTAATAGCTTGGTTTTAATAGTCATATTTAAAATAACATTATTTCATGGTTCACTAAAGCTCGACACCATGTATCATGCATGTTTTTGAAGAAAATCATTGTTTTATGTAAAGAAAACTAATCTAAGTGTTGTTTATAAACCAAGATACACTCATTTTTGTGTGTAACAAAAAAATAAAAAATATTTAAATGATTTGAAAAAAATATTTCACCGAATCTCGAGGGGTTATAACCATCTATGGTATCCACAGTAGTTGTCACACACTAACATACAAATAAAAAAGTTTCATTTGCTCATCCTCCACCCAAGGTTAAGATAAAAACCAACTCACATTCCTCTCAAGGCCTACAAATCCAAACAGTACCACTAATCGATATAGAAACAATGTCTTATAAGAACAACCATTTTTTCAAGATGATACTAGCCAGAGTCTCACACCTTGATATTAAATTTAATGTTCCATGGTGACACCACATGGTTGTGCCAGAATTTACCCTAGTTACATGGTGTAAGCAGTCACTTTTAATACATTTTTTGTTATCAAATCCACATGGAATGAAGAATAAACCTATCAAATCTATGATTTGATAGTGTATTGGATATGAAGTGGCCAAATTTTTGGATTAATTTTATTTTAAGAACTAGTGAGGTAATTCTAAAAAAAATAAAAGAAACAAAATGAGTTTAATTAAAACAATTAATGTTGATGTGATGATCCTTGGTTATTATTAGGGTATATAGGGATGAAATTTTTTTCTGATGAATTTTCCATTCACTAGTTAAAGAGATATTAAATCAATGATATAAGTCCTAAATATCATTATCTGACTTAATACATAATAAATTACAATTATAATCACTAATTCACTTAGAGGAACACTTTAAGTATAACTCCAATTAATTGGATCATACTGGCTCTGAAAATGTGTAGTCATTGAAGTCGGTGAAGATAAAGAAGAAATAAGTCAAAAAATGGAACTCTCAAAACATAGAATGAATTATAGAATTTAATAACATCAAATAAAATCTAATACAGCTCTAATAAACTCTTAATAATCGAATCAAAAAAGTTTTATCCTTCCATTGATACAAAGCTCTCAATGGATGATAGGAGTCAACTTAAAGATGTAGTATTGAAGAAGAGAAAAAATAAAATAATGAACACTCCATCATTTTATGAGTAATTTCACAGTTTTATTGTGAATAAATACACATCTTCATTGAAAAATATCAACATGTTATGAATATTAAAAAAATTAGGGAGTAAAAATAACCAATTTTATTAATAAAGAAAATTGATTGAAAAACATACATGAAGAAATGATGGTGCAATTAAAAAATGAAAGCCCAAAATTAAGATTGAAAGAAAAACACAGATGCCTAAATCCCATCACAATAATATAATTATATAAGAATATTAGGATCTCTAGGTATGCACCCTTATATTACATTACATCCCAATTAATTTGGAGAGTCAAAAGGTGGGTTATAAATAAAAGGAATTTGGACTTTTCAATGATGACCATAAAATTCATCCAGATTCATTTCCCTTTTTGATGCGTTAATTTGTAACTGAATATGGATTAATATGAAGGGTTTATATAATATAAAATTCTTTTCCTTGGTATACTATAAAATATATAAAAATATAATTCAAAATGAATCATTCTTTAGGATGTTTTTCTAGAAATGGTGGGCTACTTTTATGGGCGTTTAGGTATGTCCCAGAATTTAAATGTAATATTCGGCTCCCTAGATCACCTTGAAAAAATCATAATTAGCTATGGCCATAGTCTAATGAAATTATCCCTATAATATTAATATTCTAATATTAAAATTTTAGCTTCATCAGGCTTCAATTATTGGCCCCACTTTTGATTAACTGTCCTAATTCCCATTATGCTTTGTCTAGATATTTCTACGTACATTACCACAAATAACTATATTCCTTTATAATTAATACATCAATCCAATAAAAATAAAAATATACAATATTATTTATAAATATTACCCCAAAATATAAAATCAAAACAATTAATATAATGTATTCTAAGGCCATATGACTAATTGGGCCCTAAATTGACCTTTTAGCATGAATTGCACAATGTTGTTATATGAAGTTAAATTTACGAATTGGAATAAAATTGGTGTTTAATGACATTGAAAAAAATCGATATTAAGATTTAAAAAATGATTATTCGCATCTTTCAGTGGATAATCAGACCCCTGACTTGAGTTTTTCTAGACCATAGAAAAATGTATCTAAAAAATATGAAATTAAATTCCATTTTTTGAAAACATTTGAACATAAATTGGTCATAAAAAATCTATCAAAAAAATCATAAAACCATTTGAAATAATTTCACACAAGGTAGTTCGAAAATAATTTTCCAAGATCAATCCCATTCCATTGTGAAAATTCATCATCCTGTTTCATCCAATTTTAATTAAGAATGATGATTTGTTGTAGATCATAGAAAGACATGGGGCCATTTTTTTGTTCAAGGGGAAACAAAATGGAAGTGATATGTAATAATAAAATTAAACCATAATATGAGTCTCAAATTTTTTTTTATTCTTTTTTCATAACACAATAGGTATGAAAAGACTATCTTTAGGTAAGAAAACTATGGAGTCACGATCCCCAAGTGTCAAAATCCACACATATTTTCAATTACTTGGTCTAGAATAGAGATTTAAATTATAACTATTGGCAAGAAAACTATTGACTCATGATCCCCATGTGATGGACACTGCACGTTCGGACAAAACATTTTTCTATGTGGACTTTTTTTCAATTTTCTTAGGGACTCAAAATAAAAATATTGTGGACCCAAACCCTATGAAATTATTAAAGGGCCCAATTAAATAAAACATAGACCCAAAATCTAATTTATGTGCATTGTGGTATTTTTATTAATAGTATGAAAATGTTAATGTTAAAAAATAACATCGGACAACCGCACTTTTCAAAAACTATTCTTGTAAACATAAACATTTATTAAAATCATAATCAAGGAATTACAATTCATTTGAACTTTAGTTTCTATGTTTCACAATGTACGTTAATGAATTGAAATTTATTTCATATAATTACAAATGTTTTTTTAGAATCCCATATTCTCACTCTCCTTAACATAGAATGAAAATGCTCATAGTTTTGAAATAGAAGTGAATAGTGAGATTAGAATTTGGAATAAATAGGGGTGATGTGATTTCTAAATAAATCATAGAATAAAACCACATGGTTTAATGTGATGACCTATCCACATGAAAATGATCACACTGGATTCATATTACATGTATACTTATTAGGGATGACCGATGTTGGGTTTTAACTCTGGAATACAGACATTTTATTTGAAAATAATAATCCCCTTGAACTATTAAATATCAAAAACAAAAGAAATCCTTATATCACATTGGAAACCCGAAGGGGTTTCATAAAAAAACACAAAAAAACATAAAAAAAATAAAATATAATAAAATAAATGCAAAAGTCAAGTTTCCTTCCTGAAAACACTTAACTTAAAGTTTTTAGATCGATATAGAACCCTTAAATTATCCAAAACCATATTTAAAATTTTCAATGACCCCATATTTATCCTCGTCAATGTTATTTAGATTGATTCTCCCCTGTGGGTTGAAAGATGGTTTTTAATTTGACTCATGAAAAATCATATAGGTCCCAGTGAATAAGCTAATGACATGAATATTGAAATGGTTACATATGATCAATTTCTAAATCTAACTTTTGACATCAAGGATAATTTTATATTATTCAGACTAAATTGAGGATGAAATGATGAAAAAATATTTTTGATTATACCCTATAATGGGAGATTTAAGAGAGGATTTATATTCCTTGAATTCAAGCTCATGTTGGATTAATGTTTCAGAACCATACAGGGAATTATAATTGAACTTAGTCTGATTTTAAAATTTTCCTAACACAATTGGTTCACTTTGAATAAAAGTTTTAACCACCAATTTCAAAAGATATGTATTAGTAATCGGTGTGGACAAGAATTTTATAAATATACAAAGGGTTCTATGATTCGTGTTTATAAGAAATCATTAATGGATCCATTTAAAATAGATTTAAGCCATGGATACAAGTCTCCCTCATGTGAATATAGAAAATCAATTTTGACATGATTTGTATTCTCTTCAAAACTTTTCTCTATATCTTTAGTTTTACTTTCTATATTCCCTGAAAATTAACAAAATTTTCCATCTCTAATTTCCCATATTATAATTTTGGTTCTTGAAAATTCTAATATTTTTTTATCCTCTAATGGTTTGATAATCAGTATTTCAGCATTTTCTTTATTCTTACCCCTCATTGAAATATTCACATTCCATATTTGATCATGAGACATTTTTCTATAATAATAGTTTTCTAAAAATGTTTATGAAGGGAAAATCTATGTGGGAATAGGTTATATTATTGTTTTAATTATTATTTTTTCTAATCTAAATTATTAAATGTGAGAGTTCATTTTGTCCATTTTTTTGCAATATTTTTCAATAAATTATTGTGGATTAGGATGGATAATATTTTGGACATCAGGGAAATCATTATGATTTATCTCATTAACCATTACTAGGAGGGATGAAATTTTTTTCTTTAATCATTCATTATCCAAAAGATGTTACATGTCACTAGGTGAGGGGTATTCATTCAAGGGTTGATCAAATAGATTACCTAAGTTAGGGGATTCCCAATATAGTTTTTTAATTTGACTCAAACCTTTGATTATGTTGGGGTAATATTAATGATACTCAATTATTATATATTAAAATTAGGATTCAAAGTGATGTTAAGTGTAATGGGAGTGATGATATAAAATTTTGAGTGAGAATAGAGAAGTGGTGTGATAAATGAAAATTTGAGCTGAGAGAAGAGATATAGGAAGATAAAAGAATTAAATAATTAAATGTACTTACTTGGGTCCTTAAAAACGGTGCCAAAATTTGTTTGTGCTTAAATTTTCCCATGTTTTATGGTGTAAGTAGTCACTTGTAGTACAACTTTGGTTACCAAATCCATAGGGACCAAAGAATAAACGTTAGATAGTAAGATTTGGTGTTGTATTGGCTATGAAGTGGAAAATTTTTGTTTTATTTAATTTTAAAAACAAATGAGTTAATTTAAAAACCAATATTTGAAAGACAATGACTTGAATTAGAACAATTATAAATGATGGGAGATTCCTAGGTTTTTATTTGGGGAAGAAGTGATGTAAGTGTTTTCTTATCAATTTTATGTTCAATAGTTAAAGAGATATACAATAACTATTACAAGCCTACAATACAATTCTATTATTTAATCCTCACAAAATTCCAAGTATTATCACTAATTCACATAGAGGAACAATTTCATGAACACTCTAATGAATTGGATCACAGTAGCACTCAATATCTGTAGTCATTAAAGTTAGTGAAGAATAAGAAAAAATAATTCAAAGAATGGAACTCTCAAACCATAGAATGAATTAAAGAATATTATTTTATAAAATAGCATCAAACATATACCCAATTAAATCTCTTTAATATAAAAAAAAGATTAACTTTCCATTTATTTTAAGCTCTCAATGGATGGTGGGATTTGACTTAAAGAAGCAGGATTGAAGAAGAGAAACATTGAAATAACGAACACTCCACCATTGTGTGGGTAATTTAACAATTTTCTATGTGAATAATTTAAATCCTTAATTAAATGTTATCAATGTGTTAATAAAAGTAAAATAATAAGTGCATATAAAGAATAACTTTTATTCATAAACTAAAATGATTAAAAAAATGTACATGGAAAAAATGAAGTTATGATTACAAAACGAAAGAAACAAAGTACAATCTAAGGAAAAATGTGGATGCCTCATTAAATTCACCATAATATATTTTTATAAGAATATTAAAAACCCAAGTTTGACCCCCCAAAATTAAATTCCTTCCCCATTAATTAGGAGAGTAAAAAAGAGTGATAAATAAAAGGAATTTTGACTTAGCAATGCTGATCAGAAAATTCATCCAGATTCATCCCCCTTTTGATGTGTTAATTTGTAACTGAATATGGAAAAATTAGGATGGTTAGTAGAAGAAAAATATAATTTTTTAGGTATCCTATAAAATATGGAAATATTTCAGGCCAATTGGATCATTTGTTTGAATGTTATGCTCGTAATGGTGTCCTGCTTCTATGGGAGTTCAGACCTGGACCATAATTCAAATGTTAAATTACGCTCCCTAGATATCCTTGAAAACATCATAATTAGATCCATCCAGAGTTGAATTAAATTATCATCATAAATTTATCTTTCTAATGATATAATTTTATCTTTATTGCACTTGAATTGTTCTCCCCACACTTTTTGATGGGCCTATGGCCCATTATTCTTTGTTCAGGAATTTCTATGTTAATTTCAAATTATCTCCATCTTCCTTTGGGATTAATCCATAGATCCTAAAAATAATTCCAATAAAATTTATTAATAATATCAAAAATTATAAATTTAAAATAATTACTATAATTTATTCCACAATAATATGATTAATTAGTCCCAAAATGACACAGTAAACATGAATTGCACAATGATGTGAAATTAAGTTCAATTTTTTAATTTGAATAAATTGGTGTTTATGGACGTTGAATCACATCCTAATTATGTTAATATCAATGAGTATTAGAATATTTTAGTAGATAATCATCACACATCAATTGAACTAACTCCCAGGTCCCTACTAATAACCACACCTGACTTGTCTAACTACTAGAGGGTTCAGACATTACTAAAAGTCTCACACAACCACCTTACTTTTAAAACACCACTACAATCACTCTAGATATATCCAAAAAACTAACACAATACAATATACCACCACTAATAACCCTTTTCTAGGACCCAACACTATCCAAGAACATAAGATAAACTAGATAACTATATCCTATCTCATCCTCTCAATGAGTCTATTCTAAAACCACACACATTGAACACCTCCGTCCATGATAATTAAAAAAATATACCACTCAATCCATGAACCAAATCAAACACATCATAAAAATAAATTTTCAAAGTTCAAATATCAATAATAAAACCTTGACTTGATGATCCAAACCATTTACATCAGTTCAAAATTACATTTTGAAACCACATTATCAACTAAAGACCTTAGAGAATCACATTTAAAACCATTTTAAAAAAATTCAAAAAAAAATTCATTTTCATTTCAAACAACATTTGAAAATACTAACCATTTTCCCTATTTGAAAAAATTCCATCAAAACAAAAAATCATTTACTTAATGTACCAAAAAATCCTCAACACCTCTTAAAAATTTTCCAATCCATTCAACATAAACAAAAAAATGCATTTTAAAAACACATAGTATTCAAAAATCCATTTAGAAAAAAAAAATCATTTAAAATAAATTTAAACACCTTTAATTCCAATTAAATTTACCATTTAAAAGAATTTTAAAATTTCAATAAAAAATTGACATGCCCATGGAAGGAAACAGAACAAAAAAACTGCCTAACTAATCAAGGATCCAGTACATACCATCAGTACCTGCATGTCAGTCTTATGCACACATAAAAAATATAACATCCCCATAATAAATTAACTAAATTTCACCAATATTATATTTGAGAAATTATTTATTATATTGTTACTATAGTTTAATGAGTTTTAACCTTTATCAACCATAGTTAACCAAGCACATGACATGTTAACCTACATACCTATGCATGAAGATAGAAATTACCCAATATTTATAATTTAGCCAATAGATAATTCTATAAACCATCTAAAATAATGATCATCACCCAAGGAGTAATTATTCAACCTGAAAATTAAAAACTAAAAAATTAATCCCACATATAAAAACATGGACATTCTACATATATGGGTTTTCTACTTATATGAAATAATACCATACAATTCACTACCTCATTTATACTTGGTCCCAAATAGTCAGAAAAAATAAAAAGTGTTCTGATACCTTTTTTGATGCCCCATCCTATATCACATAGTTGAGGCTGAGGGAAGCCACAATGGGGTCATTAATACCTCCCCATAGATAATATATTACTGACTAGCGATAAGTACTGAATAAATAATGTGGAGATAAAATGCTCTCAAAAATACATAATCTATCAGATTAGAAAATAATTGAAGCAAAAATTAGTGTATGTGGTACAAAAAATGTAGAGTAATAATAAATAACATCAACCTATTATATAATAATATTGAATACACAATCTATTATTACTTTTCAAGATATCACCATAAACATAAGATATTTTAAAAAAATCATGTGTAAAATTAAAAGAAAAGTAGAATCACCAATAGATGAACCTAGATTTTATCACAATATCACCTAATCCAAACAAATCCTCTTTTACTACCACCCTATTTAGGGACCATTCCCTCACATGAATATCTAAATAAAAAAGGATATACATGAATTGATATTCACATGAAGTCTGTGAGTATTATTCATGGAGAACACCACCAATACATTCTGATCTCAAATACAACAGGTCATATAAAAGATCGTGTTATGATGGAAAAAAGCATACATCAATAAATCTATAATCCTTTGTTCCATCATATGCGGACCGAGCCCCAAAAAATATCATCCTTTCCTACTTTCACTCATTAGTTGAAGTATTTCCCTATTCGTACCACCATAGCCCACACATCTCATTCCCCAAACATTTCACTCATGTCATAACCTTATTATGTATCCCAACTGATACCTTTAGGCTCTAGGGTGATCTGTCCAGTCACCCTAACCAATAAACACATATAAAAGACATTGACCTTATACCCCTATTAAGGAAAGACTATCACACCAACCTATCCCCATAGACTCTGGGGAGGTAACATGAAATCACACCAAACCATCCCCATATACTCTAAGGAGGATATAACTAATCATAATAAAAAGAATAAATATGAAAAACACCATTATATAACCATACCCCTAACCTATGTCTCACTCATGATAACCATAATCATCCCACTAGGACTGAACTATCTCAGTTATGGTCATCCTCTCATTACACACTAAGTTAATCTTTAACACTCATAACTTACACACACCTCCACATATACCCAAATTTCCATCAAAACTATATCACACATTATCAAAACCATACGATATCAAGAATTCAAATATCTACTCACATATAATCTTGAATCAAAAAAGATAAAAAAATCACCAAAACCCCTATATTAAACACAGAATTTATCCTAGATCTTATTTATCTCAACTGGAACTTAACAAGTTCATTTTCCTAAGAGGAAAACATTAGAGTTAATTCATGTAAAAGGCTCTAATACATCAGTTACTACCTTCACACTTAAGGGGATTTACTAATTGAACCCTACATCATTCAAAAAAATCTCCATAACCTCAACTGAGCTAGAACAACTCAATCTAATCCCAATAGCCTAAGAATACAACCATATTTTCATTCAGGACACTCAAATTACTTTCACTAGTTTCAAGGTTTAAACATCACAATCCCCCTCTAAGAATCCTAACACATCTATATTTACCTCAACCTTTCACACTAAAAAAAATAGAAGTGGTTTTATAGTTCCATACACACATGAAAAATGAATTATATAATTATATATAATTGTCATAATATGGTAAGGACTTCTGAACCCATGATTGATAGAGTATAATTTCCATGAATCTTCACTTAAAGAAAGGAACACACACTATTCCCATGAAACAATCCCTAAATTCAACTAATTAGGTTTCTCAAAATATTAATCAAGGAGAAAACACTTTTGATGCATAGATGGTGTAATAATTACCCATATGAACCCATTGTATGAAGTGTCACTTCAAATGCCAAGTTAAAAATTAAAACCATAAACCAAATCAAATATACAGGGGTGTTATAACTCTTTATACTTCTGTATCTATATGATCCATCCTCTATAAATAGAAAATATGTTCCTTTTAAACAGTCTATTCCTCTACCTCAAAATTTCAACACATATGTGGAATATGTTCAAATAAACGAAAATATCATCTTAGATAATATATATCACTAGTTATACACATCCTTAAGGTATTAAAAAATAAATTTTGACTCTCAAAAAATCTAATTATTATTACATGATGTTATATAATGTATACACCCATGCATATATAACTTTCCCTA
Source organism: Viscum album (assembly GCA_963277665.1). Classification (NCBI taxonomy): domain Eukaryota; kingdom Viridiplantae; phylum Streptophyta; class Magnoliopsida; order Santalales; family Viscaceae; genus Viscum; species Viscum album. The sequence continues at coordinate 903,375,173 of OY728138.1, forward strand.
TAACAACCCAAAATGTTATCATTGGAATTTTCGTTCATAAGAATTTGTGATAAAACACATACATCACATAGAGAAACCAACAAAAAAATTATTATCATAAAGGATAAATTATTCATCAAAAAAACTAATTATAATTCAAAATATTATCATGATACAAAAAATTTAAAATAAGATAATAAGAATAGAAAAATTTGTGTCCACTCAAACCACTAGAAAGATCGCACTCATGAAAAAAGATGTAAAAATAAAACATTATATTAACAATAAAATATAAATTTCTAATATGAAATCTTTATAACTTTAGTATAAAATATAATTAAATTTATAATGAATGAAATAATAGGTATTTGTAGATATTTAGTAACCAATACTGTTAGAATAGAAACTTAGACTTTGGAATAGTAATCTAACCATTAGAAATAGTAATCTAGTTGTTAGAATAGTAACCTCACCTATGAAAGTATAAAAAAAATTAGGTATCTTATAAATGAAAATATTAAATATTTATATCATTGTATAAGTATATAACTGTTTTAAAAATGATAAATTATATATTGGTATTTTTTGTAATATGTAAATGTTTGTTTACAATTTTATAATTCATACTATAATTTATAAGAAAATTTATTTTCATTAAATGGATTCATAAATTAATATTATGTTGTTTTATAATTGTAATATAATATTATGAGATCTTAATTAGTTTTCAAAGGGTCATAAAATCGATTATAATATTAAAATCGATACTTTTCAAATAAATTTTGATTTTATTTAAAAATTACATTTATCATATTTATAATATAATTTTTTGAAAATGTGGTCCATTTTTTAAATTTATAATACTAAGAATGGTTAGGATGATTTTTTGGAATATTTTTATTTTTTTAATTTTTGATAAATAGTGAAATACGATAATTTATGGTATTTTACATTATAATCCATAAATATATATATCTATGTAAATATATAAATATTTGAGTCATAGATATTATATGAATGATGTTAGAAACCATTATTTCAAACTACCCATCACTAGTTACTATATTTAGTCATTTTAATAAACAGTATCGATATTCTAGAGTGAAATTAATAAACTAATGTATATAATAATAAAAAAAACCCCCTCTCATCTCCCAATATATAGCACCCCTCACCACCATTTCTCCTCACACCTTTAAATACTTATATCTTTTCAATATTATACTCAATTACCTGCATCAGGAACCAGGATTGGTTGTGTCCTGATGTAGGGAAAAATAATGATTTCTTATGGCTCACAATAGTTTGGACCACATGAGTAGAGTGACGTGACTCAAGACCTTGAGTTTAAAGCTGTAGTCTTTGCACAAAATATGTGGCAACATCACTTAACAGGAGAGTGTTTCATCATATACTAAGACCACAAGAGTCTAAAGTATATCCTTTCGTAGAAGGATCTAAATATTAGATAGTGGTAAAGGCTCAAGTTCCTCTGGGACTATGAATTCGAGATAGTCTATACACCTGGGAAGAGGAACGTTATGGAAGATGCTCTCAGCAAGAGATCGAGTTCACAATTACTGAACGAGGCCTTATTGTAGTTGGCCTCACTTCAAATATCCTTTGTGGGTAGGGTGGAGACACGTTTTCCATAGTTGATGGTAGTTACCCTTCCTTTATTACAGCAAGTCAGGGAAGCACAACTTGGAGGTTCTTTTTATGAGACTACACGAGATCAGATATCCATAGGGAATAATCCGGATGGATATTTGAAATGTGAGGAAATCTTCATCATTTGTAGAGGGTGCACCATAGTACCAGTGATGTTTTGGGAGGAGGTGTTGAGGGGGTTTCATACATCCCCTTTGTTTGGTACATCTAGTTGTGGAAATGATGTACCAAGACCTATGATGTCATTACTAGTGGCTGGGGATGAAGAAGGAAGTGGATGGTCTTGTCTCGAGATGCCTCACTTGTCAGCAAGTGAAGGCTACACACAAGGTTCCAATAGGTTTGACACAAATCCTTGGGGTACCCAAGTTTAAGTAGGGTGGGGGTATCGATGGAAATTGTGATAGTATTACCACATATGTCCATAAGGCACCATACCATCTTAGAGATCGTTGACCGACTCACTAAGTCGACCCACCCCCTACCCCTTCAGGAAAAAGGATCAACAGAAGGCTCATGATTCCTCTACATTCATGAGATAGTTCGACTCCATATAGTCCCATATACGATAGTATCATATCGTGATGCACACATTGCATCCCGTTTGTGGAAGGGATTGTTGGATTCTTTTGGTACTTAGGTCTATTGAGATTAGATTTTCACCCAAAGACAGATGGTCAAACTGGGAAAACCATTCAGACTTTGTAGGACATGCTATGTGCTTGTGTCCAAGATTTTGTTCGCAGTTGGGAGGACCACCAACCACTAGTAGAGTTTTCATACAACAATAGAAGCACTCAACCAACATTATGGATCCATTAGAGGAACTTTAAATATGACTATGGATGTCACCATTTTGCTAGACATACTCATGGGAGTCATCACTCATGGGTCTAGAGATGGTACATGCTACCACTGAGATGGTGCAGGTTATCCGAGAGAGGATATAGACTTCACAGAGTCAGCATAAGTCCTATGCTGATTGGTGATAGAGGCACTTGTAGTTCGAGGAGGGGGATCACGTGTTATAATAGGACTCTCTTTGATGGGGCATACAGTGATATGACCGAGGTGGTAAATTATCTCTCAGGTTCATTAGACCATTATTGATCTAGCATATAGTAAATGAGTTGGTGTACCTCTTAGCTCTACCTCCATAGTTAAAGAATTTTCATGATGTCTTCCATATATTCCAGCTTTGGGTCAAGGAACAGAACCCTTCTCACGTCATCGACCATAAAGAGCTAGATATTGATGACATGGAGACTTTCGTGGAGTACCCAGAGAAGATAAGGGATCTATAGGAGGGTATCCTTTATAGATAGTCGATTCCTCTAGTGCGTGTTCATTAGAAGCATGATAATCTCTAGGAGATCATATGGGAGTGATGGGATTAGTTTCGTGATCAATACCACCCCTTTATATTTTTATTAGCCCTTATTGGCTTTATAGGATGTAAATCCCTTAGGTGGGGAGAATGAGACACCCCAAAAAATTCCCAGAAAAATTTTTGTGTTTGAATGGGATTACTGTGGAACCAGGATCTAAGACAACACATGATTCTGAGGCCCAGAGAGGCTGGAACATATTTTTAAACTTCATTAAAAATAAGTTCAGTAATCTTATGAGAATTGTTTTATAACTTTTTAAATAGTTCATAGATCAAAAATATGAGGGCACTATTGAATTTAGAACTTTAGTATTCACCTAGGAACGACATAAACTCTACCAACACATGTCGATGAAAAAATATTATTTTTGGAATTTTTAAATAATAGGATAAAATAAACATAAAATATTTTAAAGATTCTTTTATTTGAAATGAGTTCACATCGAAACAGTGACCGATCAATACTCTGGTGTAGTGATGAGAAATGATAACTCATAATGAATATCATTAATGGATCCATTTGGAGACATGTAGTGTGTCTCCCACCTTTTATTAAACAGAGATCCAGGATTGAAAAACAACCCTGGGGAAAACCTCTAGTGAAGATAATATCTCCATACCAATCTCTCTATCTCTCTCTGACGACGAATGATAAACACCGATGGAGAATGAGATCTACTCTCAAAATTAATGAGTGGAGGTGAATGCCAGCGGATCATGAATTGATGAACGATGAAGAACGATAGGAGGTCACAGATCGATGATGACTCAGATCACCCTCCTTCGTCAATGAAAGATCCAAAATCCAAGTAGGTATTTGTTTATATGTTCTAGGAGATCTCCCTTCCTTTTTCTTTTTTCCACCTATGAACGTGGATCAACCAATGAATAGGTTGACCCATTGTTTTGTCATTCTTATAGGATCAGGTCTTGATATTGAGGGGAGATACAATATTTTGAATCTGCGTTATCATTATTGAACCCATTTGAAACTTTTTTATAATCCCTAATGCGGACAGATCATGATAGCCGAACAAGGATCAAATCCCTCTATAGTGGGTGTTTGTTTTTTTCATGACCGAATGTCAAAATAAAAAAATATGGCCACGAGGCCGTCGTAGTAATGGAGGCAACTCGAGAGGCCCGAGGGCATATTAGGATTTGAAAAAGGACCACCAGAGTATTCCTAAAGGTCCAAAGAAATTCTGGTCAGTGGGGGAGAAGTAGGAGATCACGACCAAATGACTGCGGTGTTATGCTAGAGACACGATGCCACATTGCACCACTTGGTGGAGGAGGAGGCCAGTAACCGTGGGCCACATTGATCGATGAAGGGGGATTCCAGGTTGACTGGCCGCGCACGCCCCCAGCCGGACCAGGCTAGTTAGATGGGGCCACCCGAGTGGTCTGGTTAGTTAATTGATCCATTTTGTTTTACTATACATGGTTGATGGTTTAAATCTGGGTTACTATGCAGCCCATGCTGAGAAAATAGACAGGCCCCCCAGTGCGGGCCGGGCCAGATAAACCCGGGTCCCTGGGTGACTCTGCGGACTAGAGTCATGACCAGCCTTGGCCATGTTAAGCGAGGACCAATGGGCCAGGTAGATAGAATTTGTTATACGGGAGCCCAGTCCGGGTTGGCCCAAACTAGTCAGACTGGGCCCAGACACAACCGATGCCTTTTTCTAAAGAACTCCTATATCTATCAAACCGGGCGTCCGATTGACAAGTTGTCTGTGGCCTAAAGACCCCTATGATGAGGAGGTCCTTCTGAGATACTCTATGTGAGTTTTGGAAGATTTTGGAATATTTATGGGTTGTATTGGACTTGAATTCAACCGAGTTGTTTTTACAAAAAATGCCCATATCTTACAGACCAACAGTCCGTTTGACGCACCGTTTATTGTGTTAGGACCCATACGACGAGATAATCCTTTTTGTTACACTATGTTGTACTTACTATAGGATGAGTTAAGACTAATAGGTTGAAGATTAGATCCCCCCATAATCAAGAATTCTAAGTGTGGGAATCCAGTGGCTAACCATGACATGAAGAATGAAGATCAAACCTTCGTGGATGCATAGTAGTGAAACCCCTAGTGAATCAGCAGTCGAGAGACCCCCTATGGATCAGCATGAGAGAAAATATTCATGGATCAAAAGTAGAATGAACCTTCATGGATTAGATATAGAGTTATCCTTTGTGGATCAAAAATAGAGTGACCCTATATGGATCAACATGAGAGAGACCCTTCGTGGAACAGTAGTAGAATGACCCTTTGTGGATCATCAGTAGAGTTGCCCTCCATGTACCAGCAGTAGAGAGACCCTCTGTGGATAAACATGAGATCAACCCTATGTGGATCACAAGTAGAGCGACCCTTCCTAGATCATCAGTAGAGCCTCTCAATAGAATAAGATGATCTGGATTTATTATTAATCATCTTTACTTCTTTACTAAAGTTATACCAGGTGTGAGTTATTTCTTTTTCATTGAGCTTTACTATGAGATACTACATTGTAGTATTTTCCTTTTTAGATTTCTATGAGAACTGAGTCAGTCTCAGGGTCTCTACTGAGTATTATTATAATCATCCTTGCATGGGATTTTCCCACGCCAGTTGTGTCTTATGAAGATGATGGATAACTTTGAGTGTGTGTGTGCACAGATTGAAAGGAAATGCCTTCCTTTTTGGGGATATGGCATTTCGGTACTTGTCACCTGCCCCTGGCCTATAGATGGCGGGCTAGGGGAAGTCATGACATGGGTCGTAGGGGATGGGTCATGACAAATTGTGTCTTAGGAAAGATATATAATTAAATATATTTGATGAAAGGTTTATAGTTGGAAAATCGCAGACAAGCTCTTTCCTAATTCCATAATTCTTAGTTGACCCCATGTTTAATAATAATAATATAAATATTATTAATATAATATTTACTTGTGAAACACATAAAGAATATAAATAAATATCATTTATACCATTTCCAATCAGACCACTGAACTCAATCCCTGTTCTCTTATCCACATTTACCAATGATTGTATAATTAATATTTATTTAATAAAAAATATCACAAAATTATTCATAGATTAATATAATAAATATTATATTCATAATAATTTCAAAAAAATAGTTATTATTATTATTTAGATAAATTATTCTTTATTATAATTATTTATTAAATTATAATGATCAACCAAACCCGATACACATAGTGTGTGACCCTCATGGCCTCTTTCTTAGGGACTTTTGGACTAATATCCTAAAGTGAAAGGTTAAAAACTTGAAACATATCAATACATGAATAGATAAATAAGTTAACATCAAAACTATGTCCAACATTATATAAAACTTTATAATGTAATATAATACTTTAATCACAATATATCAAATCAAGTAAGTAGTGTTCCAGTGAAAACAACCAATATACTTGATGTATCCTAATTTGAATACTTGATAACATGATCACCCAATGATCACCATGTCCATGGATTTATTTAGCAGGTTCCATTAATATCAAAAGGATTGAAATATTAACTTTATCTATGAGAAAAAAAGGGTAAATAATTTCTCACATTATCCATTAATTCAATATCACTCATGACACACCCAAACCATCCTACTACCCCACAAACATATTTCATCATCGTTTTTATGAATATCGAAAAGTACATGAGTCATGATATCCATTAATTAAAATATTAAATCCTAGGGATCAATAAAAATATTTGTAGATAGTAACATCTAATGAAACTTTGAAATGTGGATTTCTTATTTACATTCCTTTTCTCATAATCTCATATCTAGGAGATTACAAATTAAATGAACCATGAGAAGGTGTATCAATATATTATGATCATACTAACACTAATATAATTTATTTTATATGTCCCTTAATTCAGTATCATCAAACCACAAAGTATGATTAAAGAACAAAGTCATGGTACCACTAAGTTCTCATTATAGCAGGTAATTTCTAGGATATTTCAGCGCGAAATATATTTTACGGACATTAACACATAAAAATATTGTAAAAAATAATATTCATGATGTGATAATAAATATTATTTAATAAAAAACATCTAATCAAGTACTAAACAAGATACTTATAGGGAACCAACTCTAATAGACTCACACTTGTACAAGAGGCAGCTGACAATAACTTTTAGTCTACTAGCTCTTAATTGATACTCATACTCCTGATAACATAGATACATCATTAATGGGACCACTATATTTTCATCCATGGAAACTCTACTCACTATAACTTCACCTCATTGAGAAAAATACACCAAAAGATGAAGCTTATAATATGTGTACTTTTTCATTTGGTGTGACCTTAGTTCTTTGGGGAGAGACACTACTGTAGTATTATCATAGTAAACATTAATAAGATCTTTACTAATAGGTACCACAAGAATATCATAGAGAATGTTTTGAATCCAAATTACATCATTGGCTACATCAAAAGCCGAAATATACTTGTAATCTAACATAGAATCGATGAAAAATATCTTCTTTGAACTCTTACAGGTACCATATCCTCCATTCATACAAAATGAATATCTAGAATATGAATTAAAATAATTATAATCTATATGAAAATTATAATGTATATCACACCTGATGACTATCCCTTCATCTCCTCCATAAACTAGGAACATATCCTTAGTACACCTCAGATACTTATGTATAGACTTAATAACAGTCCAATGGTGTTCGGATGAATGTACTTGATATCTACCTACCATGATAAAATAATAGGAAATATCAAGACACATAAATAAAATATAAGACATGATATATTCTATCATAGAAGCACATGAGATCTTACTCACTCTCTCACCCTCCCATTGTGTTTGATGACACATTTTTTTGGAAATATATGTACCATGTAACACAAAAACCAATATATTATTGTATTATTCCATAATTAACCTCTTTATTACATTTTCAATGTTTGTACCTTGACTTGGTACAATCTACCTCTTGGATCTATCATTCATGATATTTATCCTTGGAATGTAGGATGTTACACCTATGTCCTTCTTAGAGAAGCACATTCTCATCCATGACTTATCTTAAAGTAAGGCTATTATATTATTTCCAATTTGTATTATTTTATGAACATATACTACTATAAAATAACTATTCTCCCACTAAAATACTTGTAACCAGATGGATAAATTTTTTTTAAAATGAAATAATGTTCTTTTATGGATTTATTGAATTTAATATTTCATAGACAAGATGATTTATTTAATCCAAAAATGGTCCTCTATAGCTTTTCGATATTTTTTTCTTTTCCTAGAGTCAATAAACCTTTTGGTTGTGTCATATACACATCCTCTTGAACATTCCTATTATGAAAATCTATTTATAAATCCATTTTAAAAATCAAATAATCATAGTAAACGACTTTAGAAAGTAAAATTTTGATAGAATTAAACATCAAAGTTGGAGAAAGGGATTATTAATAGTCAATTACTTGATGTTCTATAAACCCTTTAGTCATCCACCACACTTTAAAGGAATATAGTTGAAATTTTATGACCAATTTTATCTTGAATAACCATTTAAAACCAATGGGGTTTCCCTCAACTAGAGGATCAATAAAAATCTCAACATGGTTTTGATACATAGAATCCATCAGAAAATTCATGTATTCCTTCCATCTTGTAACATTTGAGCCCTCTACTGCCTCCTTATAGGGGTGAGGATCATCATTTCAACCAATACTGAGTCACCATCAATAGTGACTAGAAAACTATATCTATTAAGTTCTCTTACCTCTCTATCACTATTACATAGTACATGTGTTTCATGAACAACATATTCCATAGGGACCTATGGAATCAATTCCTTTACAAAATCTTATGTATCTTAAGAATCAACTTCATCGAAGTCAATCATACTCCTCCTATCCTCCCTGAAGATGTGCTCCCTCTCAGAAAAAAGACCCATCAATTTATATTTACATTCTTGTATGATGGGTTATATAAGTAGTATACCCTTATTTCTTTGGGATATCCTAGAATGATTCAATTCCTGCCTTGTGGTGTTAGTTTTTTTCTTGAGGTAGCCTTTACAAACACATCACAATTCCATGTTAGATTCTGTGAAAAAAAAGTTTCATTACACTGAATAACTCAAAGGTAATACCATTTTATGATTTTTTGGGTACTTGATTTAGTAATTATAATGATTTCTATAACTCATATCCCCAAAAGGATAATAGAATGCTTGTGTGACTCATCATCAACCTTACGATGTCCAATAAGGTACAATTCCTCCTTTCACTAAGAATATTTCATTATGGTGTATAAGGTGGAGTTAGTAGAGATAAAATACCATACACCCATATAAAGTTGATAAGGTATTGGATAAGATATTCACTACCTTGATCTGATAGAATATTATTTATCTTCTAACTATGTTTATTCTCAACCTCATTTTGGAACACTTTGATTTTCTCAAATGATTCAAAATTATACCTCATTTATTATATATAACCAAATATATAATATTTGAGACCCTCTCACATTGACAATCGAATGGTGGTCTGGTCATATTACCTTGTAATCAAGCATGAAATATTTCAAGTGGTGTAATCTAAAAAGTTTTTAAGTAACTATATCGATAGAGCCTTTTCAATTTATTCTCATTTACATGACCAAGAAAGAGATTCCACAACTCGATGTTATATGAGTCATGAATATTTTTTTCTTTATCTATTTACAACATTTGGGTTTTAGAATTTAATAAATAAATTCCATTATTCAATTGTTCCATACTAAAATATATGATATCTTTATAAAAGAAGAAACCTTCATTTTCAAAGCTAAAAAAATCCATCCATATCTAAAATGGAAATAGAAATAATATTCTTAGTAATAGTAGTCACATAATAACTGTTCTTTTAAAACAAAATCAATCTTGTTGTAAATTCAAGATGTTATTATTTAATAGATATATTAACTAAACACTCTCTATTAACAACCCATGTATCCACCTCTTCCCTATAAATCTTCTAAAATGTCTACTTAAATCTAGTATTTAGATACAAATGTGAGCACAAAAGGCTGTTTTAATACCAAAATTATAGATATGTAAGAATATTACTCCATAAAAATGAACTTGAATATTTACCTTACTTTTTTATTTGGATGAAATTTCTTTTCTCGTGGCCTCTCTTTCCACATGAAAAACATTCAGCATTTTCATCATTTCCATGCCACTGGATCTTATTCATCATGTAGGGACTATTATCTAGAGTATTAGACTTGGAATGATTATTTGGATACTTTTTATTATTATTTTATTCAAATTCACCATAAAGGAAAATGGGGTTTTCATTCCCCGTGTATTTATCAATGTGGTAGATAAGAGTAACAAGTTTCAATAGTGTCTTCTCACAATTTCTCATATTATAATTCATAATAAAATAGGAGATGTTTTTGGGTAGTGTGGTTAGAATGAGATATTATGGAACTCATTATGGATGCTAAAACCCAAGACACCCATGAACACAATTTATCAAATCATATGGAATACATGTGGCTCAGCAAGATTATAATCTTTAAGCTTACACATGAAATGTTCAATGGAGATATCATATCTCCCTAATTATTACATCTATTGATAGAGACCATAAATAGTAAAAACTACGTTATATTCATCCATATCCTAATATTTATTTAAAATATCATTAGATATGGAGGATAATAGAAAACACTAAACATCCATTTCATTATCTATGTTCTTTAATTAGATTGATACTTCTTCCTCGCCAGCCTCTTTGGAATGTGATATTATAAGTGGGGGTTTCATCACATATGATTTTCATTTGTGGAATTATATAATGTGAAAATTCTTATATAATTAATAGAAATTCATGTTGGTTATAATGTTGTCCTTATCTAGTATATATTAAAGTAATATTACCAATGTTTTTTACTATTAGTTTTCTACAAATTAAGAGTAGAATATTAGGAATTGTTTTTATTACCCAAATAGATTAATAAATTTAAAATTAACGAAATTATATTAAATTTACTAATTTTTTTTGAAACCTAATATCCCTTAAAAAATTAGAATATATTATCGCTTATATATTCTAGTGGAAAGGATCCATATTCCCTTATCAAACCCCAAACGTCCACCTGAAATGTTATTTTAATGGTGTCACATAGGAAGAAATTTATGAATATATTAAATCATAGTGCCTTAATCTATTGGGTGGGATCCCCAATCTCAAAATCAATGTTTTCTAATTTCATTAACCTTTTACACATAGTTACACCAATTACTTATTCGGTATTTTACCCTTGATGTAAATAAATTTATGTCAACCCAAAACATCAAGATAAAATTTCAATAGTAATTTAAAGAACCCCATCATTGGTTGGTCATGTAATTTGAAATATGAGATATATTATAACATAATTAGTGTAAGGGTAAGACAATATAATATTTTAATTTATGTATTTTTATCCTTATTCATAAATTCCATTTTATCCTTTTACATTACATGTTTATTAGGTGATTGAATATTATTCACACATATTAATAATTAACTATAACACAAATTAAAATAACATATAAGTGGAATAATCTTGAGATTCTATAATGATTAGTTTATCTAGAAGATGATGAACTATTCCTCAACCCTAGGTAAATCACCATTAAATATAGCTTGGTTCATGTTTTAGTATTCCATCTTGGATCTTATGCATCGAACCAATTAGTTTTAAAAGTGATCCTTCACTCACACCTCCTCCTATAGCATGAGAGTTCTATCCTTACATAAGATTTTACTCACACATAGGTGATGGGATCCAATGGACAGGATAAAGGTCGTATAAATAAAATAAAACCTAATCACATATTCCCTTACATAATAATGATCAGGGGATGAATCATAAAAACTCTATAATAATTTAACCAAAATAAATTAAAATAATACAATCACACGGAAGGGATGTTCTAATCTCATGATCAGTCACACATCAAGAAATGTGCATGGATTTGAAGTCTAATTATTAATAAATTAGATTCATTATTTAATTAAGAAAACATGAAACAAATTAATAAAATTAATTTATTTAATCCTAATTCTATTTAACCAACCTTAACTCACCATCATTTATAATTTTAAGAAAAATTAACCTCATTTAAAATTATTGTAGTACTCCAGTTCACTAAGAGTCAACTTCCTGTATTTATCAAAAAATTTAACAAAAAAATTAATTTAATATATAATGGTTAAACCTATGACATGACATGTACAATCAAATGAACGATATATGAATAACATAATAAATAGGTTTTAATTATAAATTTAATTAGTCTCCCACAATAATTTGAGAAAACTTCTAGTAGTAGACTACACTACATGTAAAAAATTTCACATTGTGTGCTTTTCTTCGTCTTATTTCCCCATCACAAGCCTTGGGTCTAACTGTGTTCCCTGTCATAGACAACCTTGTGGTACACCACATGTAGTCCAACATACACAGCATGTGACCACGTTCTGCAAGACATGTTATTCCCCATGAAATATATCTGATAGGTAGCCTGATTGGAACACCCCATTTTCCTGGGGGTGAGATAATGAAGACTATACATCATGTACAGAGGTTACACAATGTGTGTTTCTTCATACTGTGTTCCAAACCCTACTAATCAACATGAAAATATGATCTATTCAGATATTATATTCTATTTTGCTAGACCTGAACTGATAAAGAAATATACAGATGAAAAAATTACATGGAGTTCATACTAAAGGTACAAGTCAAGTATTTTAGTTTTTTCCAGGAAGAACCATAGGCACATCTATATGGTTTGATTATAATACTTCATCATATTTAATTATTAACCATATACAAGTTATACAATCAAGACTAATGAACGAGAAGATATGGTGATGTAAGATATTAAAAATAATCATTTTTATTAAATGAAAATGAAAAAAACATGAAGTCAGTTAGAAAATAAAAAATAATTATTGATTAAACATGTGACCCACTCTGATACCACTTGTATGTTCTAGGAACAACAAAATAATCCTTTGATTATATGGCTCACTCAACTCTGATTAACAAATCACATGAAATCATTTATGGACATGATAAAAATGCCATTTCTAATGAAAAATATTACTTGACTAGATTTAAACACTATAACCACTATATAAAGATATTCACATGTATTTTATAATTACTTCATAAGAAGGTATCAAATTATCTCAAATTTTGATTCCACTTTTGTTGATGATTTGGTTAAAAATATCTTATTTTACCGTCATGTAATTATAGGCTACAATTGAATAATCAATCTTTCAGTAGTACAAACATGCATCACAATCTTTGAATGAAGCTATATAATAGCTATATTCTAGCATGTTCGATCCTGATTTCATGAAGGGTCTATGGTTGATCACAACTGAATCATTATATAGATAGGAAGAAATCTCGATTATATCTCATTTGATTGATAGAGGAGGTGAGGAGAGCACTCTAGATATCTTGATCTATCTTTAGGGATTGAGAGAGAGAGAATCCCTCTATCCACGGTGTACAAAAATTGTTTTTAGGAAGGATATTTATTTACATATTTATTTTGGAAAGTTTGGTGTTGAAAAATCATAGACAATCCCTTTCCAAATTTCCAAATTCTTTATTGACCCCATGTACAATAATAAAAATATAAATATTTTTATTAAACTATTGACACGTTTAATGCTTAAATAATATAAATAAATATCATTTAAACCATTTCCAATTAAACAATTGAACTTGGCTCAGAAACCCTCATCCACATTTTCCAATCATTTAATAATGACTATTTATTTAATAAGTAAATATCACTCCATTATTCATCAAAAAATATAAAAAAATATTAAATTATCCAAACATGAGAACAAATATTTATTATTATTATTTCACAACCATTTTTTTTCAAATAACATGTGATTAAATAATGTATTTAACCAAACATGAATAAATACTATTTATTACAACTTATTAAATTCAATATTATAATTTAATTGAGATAATGGATACACTCACCATGGCACCCTATAGGAAAATTTTTAATTGGAATTTTACATAATCACCTAAATTCAATGTTTCACATATATAAAAATTCCATTGAATTCAAATAGAAAAATCCTAACATCACAATGATTTCCAACATCCTATTAACATTTACCAATTAATATAATCCTTTTATCACAATATCTCAAATAAAGAAGGTTTCAGGCCACTACCATCAAACAATTTTCTCGGTGTCTTTCTCTTTGAATTTATGGAAACGAAATCATCCACCAAACTCCATGGTAATGGATTTATCCATGTGGACTCATTCCTAAAAAGGGTTGTGATAGTGGTATTTTTAAGAGACAAAAGGTTTAAATCATTTATCTAATTATCAATTAATAAAATATCACTTATGACACACCCAACCCATCCTAAATCAACTTGAACATATGGAATGTTGATTTTATTAAATACATCAAAGTATGAAAGTCATGATACCCACTAATAATAATCATAAAGACTAAGGATTAGTACAAACATACTTAGTTTTAAACACACAACGACACATTGATATATGGATTTCCTTTTAATAGGTTTTTTTATCATAACCTCCTATCGTGGAGATTTCTAAGGGAGAACACAATGAGAAGGTGTATCGATGTCTTATGAACCTCCTACCCTTGATAGAATTTACTTATTGTGTTGCATAATAAAAAATCATCTAGCTGTAGAGTAAGGTTCAAGAATAATATTGTGGAACCTCTAAGTTCTAATCATTATGGGGAACATCTATAAAATTTCATTATGACATAAATTATATAGATATTATCAGATATAAATATTATATAGAATTAGAATAATGATGTGAAAACATATTTAATAAGAAAAACATATAATCCAGTACTAAACATGTTTTTTATTAAGAACAAACTCTAACAATTCATACATGTTTGAAGAATATTGAGATTTGAGGTAAGGGGTTTTCATATCACATGAATTTCAAAGGGACACATTCCATATTCCCCACATGTTTCTATAATGTGGTTTATATTAAACCAATGAATTCAATTTATTATCATTCTTAATAAAATTATGGGACATATATATATATATATAAGATTATTTATTTTATGGGGTTTATGATTCTAAAGTTACCAAAGTTATAAGAATTTTATGATACAGTTTTATTTTTTTATTGGTATTTTTCATAATTATAATTACAATGAAATTTTTGTTGATATAAGATGTTCTAAAGGATCAAATAACAACTTACGGGGGGGTGAATTAGAAGTTCACTTATGATAATTTTAAAAAAAAATATGAAACTTAACCCCCGCATCCTATTAAGACTTATATCCTTATATACCTTCAATAATACTCATGGTTGAAAATGTAAGAATGAGAGTAATGCCTAAAATATTTACATGGTTCAACCTCAATGTGAGAACCAACATCCTTTATATAGAAATTCCCGTGGGTCTATCGAAATCAACTATTAAGAAGAAGGGAATACAACTTGTGATAACTCATGTTAGAAAAATTCTATCTACTGATAGGAATGATGATACAAAATCAATTAGTTTACAATGTTTTATAATAATAAAAATTCAGTAAAAAATATTAATGATTTTTTTGAATCTCCTCCACAATTTTTGAGTCGGAATACACTCTCTTATTTGGATGGATCTAATTTTATCATTCTGATGATGCTTGATCTTATTTTCTAGATACAATGATGAAGGATCCTGGATCCGGTTTTTTGAGTATGATAATGCTAGATTCTAGATCTTATTCATTGAATACAATAATGTTGGATCTTGACTTCGATTATCTAAATCTGGTAATTCAATACCATCAATTCATTCTAAATATATAAAACTCAAACTTCTTCAAGAATTCTCAGTAAAATTATTCTTCAATCAGATGAAAAAATTCACTTCTAATTCTCTACCGTGCTTACTTTTGTGCCCGTGCGAAGGTTTCTAATGAAGAAATGATCTGAATATGTCTTCATAGGTGACTCCAAAAACAAAATAGAAAAATATTGAAACATTCCCCACTTCCTCAAATCTCAAAATCAATGAAAATATCTTTCATTTAAAACTTCAACTTTGTCTTCATCAAACCCCACAATATTTCTCCATGATTTACGAAATATTGAAATTAATGTTTGACATATTTAACTCTTTATATATTTCATAGCTCATTTAGATCTATTTCATTCTCTAGTAATTATGATCTTTTTCTTTCTTATCTCATTATGATATGTTTCCTTTCTCAGTTCATTACGATCTGTTTCTTTATTAGCTCATTATGATCTGTTTCTTTCTGAGCTAATTATGATATATTTCTTTCACATCTAATTTTGATCTGTTTTATTTGTCATCTCTTTATGATCTGTCTCGTTATCATCTCATTATGATCAATATCTTTCTCAGCTCATTGTGATCTGTTTGTTTCTCATCTCATTGGGATCTATTTCCTTTCTCAGCTCGTTATGATCTACTTAGTTATCATATCATTATGATCAAGTTATTTCTCATATCATCATGATCTAATTATTTATCATCTCATTATGATATTTTTATTTCTCAGTATTATTTTCCCAGTATGAAAATCACAGTACAAAAATCACAGTATCAGAATTTAAGTATGAAAATCTCAATATGATTTTCCCAGTCCAAAGATCCCAAAATGAAAATCTCATTACAAAAATCTATGTATGAAAATCACAATACCAAAATATGAGTACAAAATCTAAGAACAACTTTATTCTTCCTTAGACTCAATAACATCATTTTATTTCTCAGCTCATAATGATGTAATTCCTGTTAGGATGGAAATCCCATTTTTCAAGATTTAATTTCTTTAACCCTCTCCTTAATTTCCAAAAAATATTTTACCGTTACGGTTTTCAAATTTTATGAGAAATTCTTGATCTTAGGAAAATCAGCTGATTTTGTTTAGAAGGAATAAAAACATCCTAATTCATGACTTAACTTTTTTTCCTATAAAAATCTCTAGGAACTTCAATCATTCTATGATTATTTTGAATTAATTTTTTTAATGTCATCTTGATAGACCTGAATACAATAAACTATATGATCAAAAATTTCATATTCATTAATTCTTATGTTCCTGATGTATTTCAATATGAAACTTGGGTCTAGAAACTTATGTCCAGAAAATAACCTCATTACGATGGACTGAGTCTGATTCCTGGAAAACAAAAACATTCTTTTATAAAGACAGTTAGTTGTCAGCAAATGAAAAACTTTGTTAAAAGAATACCGAAAATGTTTTTCAATATCCCCTTTATATTTTTTTACAAGCCTTGTTAATATTTTTCAAACACTCAGAATTTTTAACAACTCATTCTCATTAAAAAATCATGTTTTTTGAATTTTATTAAAACATATCCTTTCTTAGAAGAGAGTTTCCTAACAGCACACTACCAGATAATGTAATGTTTTTTAAGGAATTTCAACCCTCAGTGGTAAGTAAATTTTTTGTCCATTTAATGATAAACTCCCCCCCACTTTTCTCTTTTCTTATCACTTTTCCATTTTCCTCACTTCTCTTTTTCTCTGCCTTTTCTTCCCCTCCCCCATTTTATGAAAACCACAAATATTGATTTATAAAATAATGATAAGTATATATTCTTAAAAAGTACAATGTTTTTACTTTATACCCCATGTTTTCAACATAATCCAAAGCACAGTGGGGTATGTTCCTTATGAGGTTTTAGAAGAAATGGGAGGAGGTTGAACATGAAGCTGCAACCTCAGTTCCACCAACCTATCTTTTGACATTACATTAGTGAAGATATCTTCAATATGATACTTTTTTGAAATTTATTCCAGCAAAACATCTCCATCAAAATCATTCTCTTTTATAAAATGAAATTTTTTATTAATGTGTTTTGATATTGAATGTTGTTCAAGAATCTTAGAAATGTCAATTTCACTCTGATTATCACAAAGTATATATAATGGTTTAGAAAATTTTACTTTAAAGTATTCTAGGTGAAAATTCATCCAAAACATTTGAGTATAAGATTGATTAGCAATAACATATTCAGATTCAGATGTGCTTAAAGTTACTAACCTTTTTTTACTATGAAAACATACGTAACATTCACCCAAAAAGAATATTCCTCATGATATTTATTTTATGTCATTACAATCTACATCCCCATAAATAATAGTATAACCATGGAACTTTATTTCACTGTCTCTTTTTTATAAAAATACATGTGATGTTATTCCTTTGACATATCTCATTTTTTTCTCTCAACATATGTGATTATTTTGGATTACATCGATACCTATCAAAAAAATTTACATCATAAACAATACTAGGCCTTAATGTTTTAAGGTAAATAAGAATTCCTATCAGCTTTTGAATGTGTTTCTGATTCACACTTTTTCCAAATTCATATTTACTTAACATTGTTCTCACTGAAATAGAAGATGAAAGATATTTGGATTCCACCATCCCAAAATTCATTAACAATTCCTCGACATATGTTTCTTGATATAAGAAAATGTTTTTTCCTTTTGTTGAAATTTTATTCCAAGGAATAATGTCAATTATCATAATGTAGGAAATTCAAAATTATTTTTCATTTCTGTAGAAAACTGTTTAAAACATATTCTCTATCCTCATAAAAAATTATATCGTCCTCATAAACATTTAAAATTAGATATCTAGAGTCAACATCCTTAATATATTAGTTTATTTGAACTTTGCATTTAGAAAAGTTCAAAATTATCAAAAAACATTCAGGGTTGGAATACCATGTACGTGGATCTTGTTTTAAC
The DNA here is from genome assembly GCA_963277665.1 of Viscum album. Taxonomy (NCBI): domain Eukaryota; kingdom Viridiplantae; phylum Streptophyta; class Magnoliopsida; order Santalales; family Viscaceae; genus Viscum; species Viscum album. Next base: position 903,394,084 of record OY728138.1, read on the forward strand.
CCATTCAATATTTTCTTTAATTTACAAACTTTTTTTCATCCTCATCAAGTTGAAAGCCACAAGTATGTTCAGTGTAAACATCTTCCTCAATTTCACCACTTAAGAAATATGGATTTACAAACATTTAATAAATGTTGTAATTTCGATGAGTAGCCACAAAAAAACAATAAAAAAGTTTCTAGAATTGAAATTGGGGATAAGGTTTCATCAAATCCACACCTTCCACAGGTGCATATCCTTTAAAAACAAGTATTTCTTTGTTTCTTGATTCTTCTCCATGATAAATCAATTTTTTTATATATTCCCACTTTGTTACTATAATTTTTTTATTTTCTGGCCTTGGAACATGTTAGAATGTTTTATTGTTTTCAATATGATTCACCTCTTCATTAAAAGTCCTCCCATTCATTTATGTTATATTGCCATTGAAATTTATTCTAGTTCAACTATTAAGATAAATGATATTTTAGTTTCTCACGTAAACTTCCTTCTAGTACGAACTGAAGCCTTCTGATTCCCAATAATGTTTTTGGACTTGATATGTTTTTTAAGGTATGAAATCTCAAGGTTTCTCTCCCAACTTCAATTTCATCACCACATGTCTCATCTAAATCATGATAAGGATGTTTTGTATAATATTCACTATTTTTGGAATTTTCCAATGTATCCTCCTCGGAATTATCAACAACTATTGTTAAGGAACATTGATTTTCAATTACCATCACATCATATAAATCCACAAACTTTTGTAAACATTTGTTCCAACATATGTAACTTCATCAATTTCGTGAATAACACTTTAATGTTCCTTCATCACTGTTCTCATAAAACTCTCCAAAATTCGGAATTTTGTTTTTGGTAAAACATAGACTTCCGAAAACATTTAAGTATTACAATGAAGGTTTTTTGTTATAGCACATTTCAGAAGGGGTAATGTCATTTTCCAATCTAAACAAGAATCTATTTTGAACATGTACAACAGTACTAATAGATTCTCTCTAATATAATTATAAAAGTTTGTATTTGGATAACATACTTCTTCCAATTTCCACCAAACTTATATTATTTCTTTATGTTACTCCATTTTTTGTGGAGAATAAGGAATAATATACTAATGTTTGATACCAGGATTTATGTTTCGGTGCGGATGTGCGTCGGGTTACGCTGTTCCGCCAGGACGCGTTCGCGCGTGCACCCGTCAACCCGAGGGGATGGGCGCGCGTCTTGTGGTCCCGCAGTCCCGCTTTCCAAGGGCGGGAGGCATCCGTCCCTTATTCAGGGGCGTCTGCTCCTTGATCGAAACCGGGATGATGGGATGTCGGCTCCTCCTTCCTTGGACGTCTCCTCGGAACTTGTCGCCTAATCCGGGTCTCCCTCATAGACTTAAGAATGTTCGTGAATCTCGTTCCCGGCGCCATATCTTCATGGACACCGGTTAATTACGCTGCTTCCGCCCGGACGCTCCAAGGGGTCTGGGCGGGGCAGCAACCTGCAGTGAGAAGGCCGGGTGGCTCTGGGTGCTGGGGGCGTGTCGTAACACTGCGGCTCTGCACGTCTGTCTTCCGTCCCTAATAGGGCTTCTCGAAGGCATGATGGCCTGAGGCATCCCGTACTAGGTGCGGGGAACTGTGTCACCTGAGGTTTTCCTCAGCTTCCCGTGTTTAACACGGGGTATGCCGCGAGTTTAACGTCCAGCGGGGACGGCATCGGACCGATCAACACGAAAAGTGGATCAGATGACAGAACCCCTTGCGGGGAACCTCCGACGCTGGGGCCAGCACATGGGCGGCTTCCCAAGTAACGTGGAGTGAAGTGAAGTGGCATGACCCCACCGGGATGTGGCGGCCCGGGTAAGGATCAGGATGGATGATGGAGTAAAGAGCTTGGACCCCAGAGGGGCTTCCTACGTACCGCGCGTTAACACGGATCAAAGTCAACGTAGTTCGGGCATACAGTTTAACGTCATGCTGGACGTCGGCAAGCCGACTCACGAAGAGGTCGAGGCCGCCGGGCGGAGGATTGAACCGAACCACCTCGCACGGAGGGGGATGGAACGGCCGGGTGGATCACAGTTTCACGTCATGCTGGACGATAAAAGGGGAAATGGAAAAGGGGGGCTGTGGGGAGGCACCGCGGAGATACACACGGGCAGTCTCCCACAGGGGGCGGATTCATAGGTGAATCGACGCAAGCGTGAACCCTGGAGGGGTCCACTGATGGACGAACCGACGTAAATACGACCGGGACGACCAGGTGGTGGGCTTGAACCTCGGGGAGGCTTCCTACGTACCCTGTATAGAAGACAGGGATCAAAGTCCACGTAGTTCATTCTGTCAGGACTTACGCACTTGGGGCAGCCCGGATACTGCAAAACTCAGTTGGAAGGGACTTGGACCGAAAGCAGAAGACACCTCGATCCCAGTCAGACCCTCTACTGGCTTCGGCAGTGGGGAGGCGCAATGGAGATACACATGTGCAGCCTCCCGCGAGAAACTAGGGGTTTGTAATACCCTGCCCCCGTAGGGAAAAGCCACTCCCATTAAATCGTCCCAAAAGGGGGACAATCCCGACATCCCTGCAGAGACGAGCGGGTGGGGGCCACGTCCAAACCGGGGGAGACCCTGCGTGCAGAGCACGGGATCAGGTTGCGGACGGTTTAGCGTCTTGCCAGACGAAGTACAGTTTAACGTCGTGTGTTGAGGACGAAGCGGACGGTTTAACGTCTTGCCGGACGAAGTACAGTTTAACGTCGTGTGTTGAGGACGAAGCACTTGGCAGTTTAACGTCTTGCAGCGCGGACGATGTACAGTTTAACGTCGTGCAGGACGTAGGGGCAGTTTAACGTCATGCTGGACGATAAAAGGGGAAATGGAAAAGGGGGGCTGTGGGGAGGCACCGCGGAGATACACACGGGCAGTCTCCCACAGGGGGCGGATTCATAGGTGAATCGACGCAAGCGTGAACCCTGGAGGGGTCCACTGATGGACGAACCGACGTAAATACGACCGGGACGACCAGGTGGTGGGCTTGAACCTCGGGGAGGCTTCCTACGTACCCTGTATAGAAGACAGGGATCAAAGTCCACGTAGTTCATTCTGTCAGGACTTACGCACTTGGGGCAGCCCGGATACTGCAAAACTCAGTTGGAAGGGACTTGGACCGAAAGCAGAAGACACCTCGATCCCAGTCAGACCCTCTACTGGCTTCGGCAGTGGGGAGGCGCAATGGAGATACACATGTGCAGCCTCCCGCGAGAAACTAGGGGTTTGTAATACCCTGCCCCCGTAGGGAAAAGCCACTCCCATTAAATCGTCCCAAAAGGGGGACAATCCCGACATCCCTGCAGAGACGAGCGGGTGGGGGCCACGTCCAAACCGGGGGAGACCCTGCGTGCAGAGCACGGGATCAGGTTGCGGACGGTTTAGCGTCTTTCCAGACGAAGTACAGTTTAACGTCGTGTGTTGAGGACGAAGCGGACGGTTTAACGTCTTGCCGGACGAAGTACAGTTTAACGTCGTGTGTTGAGGACGAAGCACTTGGCAGTTTAACGTCTTGCAGCGCGGACGATGTACAGTTTAACGTCGTGCAGGACGTAGGGGCAGTTTAACGTCATGCTGGACGAATGCACAGTTTAACGTCATGCTGGACGAATGCACAGTTTAACGTCATGCTGGACGAATATGCAGTTTAACGTCATGCTGGACATACGTGCGTGTCACTTCGCGCAAGCCTGGAGGGCCGCACGGGAAGACAACGCGCGGTGCGGGCACCCAGGATGAGGATCATCGGGCGCCACGCAAGCGGGTACCCTTAGGAGGTCAACGGGGACGACCCTGGCAGATTGCGCGCAAAAAGGAAGCTTTGCGCGCAAAACTGCGGGCCGGCGCGCAATCGGGGCGGCTGGCGCGCAATTGGGCCAGTGCCTTGCGCGCGGATACTTGAGAATGCTCACACCGGGCTTCGAATAGCGCGCGGGGGCAACGGCTCATTCTCTAATGAATGGCCACTTGAAAGAAGGGGGGTGCACGCAATCGGGCCGGATTGCGCGCACCCCGGGGGCAATTGCGCGCAAGCGGGTTCTTTTGCGCGCAAAGGCCTTAGGGTGAGTGTTTATTCAAATGAAAGGAGCCAGCGGGGATTGCGCGCGAAGGCGGACCCCGAGGCTTTCTTGCGCGAAAGAAAGGAGGTTACCTGAAGTTCGTCATTGCGCGCGGAAGGGGTTGAATTGCGCGCACGGGAGACGTTTCGACTTCCAGCAACCTTTGAAACGTTGGGGGTCGCCTTGTATTTATAGGCAACCCCCGGCGCGGAATCCAGGGTGCGAGCGCGAAATTCTTCTCGCGGGCGCGGAATCGGGCGCGGCGCGTAAGGGAGTCGCGCGGACCCGCGGCGCGCAAAATTGCGCGCCGGACCGGCGCATTGCGCGCATCCCGGGGGGTTTGCGCGCGGAACATCACCTTTGCGCGTGGGCCTCTGAAATTCCGCGCAAGGCCTCCGGGCCCTCCGAAACATCCTTCCGACTCCAAATATGACCTCGCTTTCCGCATCCGGAGCTTCGTTTGGGAACAACGGACTTTTCCGGCGTCTACAAAAGCCCCCCCTCGGAATCTGATCGGCGAGAGGTCGCAACGATCGGGTTCCGAGGGAGACGCCGGAATGCCGAAGTCCTGGGCGGCGCGGGACTTAGGCGCGCAAAAAGGGGCGCCGGTCGCGAAATTCGCCGCTGCGGTCGCGCAAAGCGCTTTCCGCGCAGCGCGGACCCGGCCTCGCCTATAAATAGGGGCGCTGGGTCCCGCGTTCCGTACTCTGGCCTTCCGCGCGATAAGCTCCAAAGCTCTCGTGCGCGAAATTGCCTCTTCCGGTCGCGAAATTCGCCCGATCGGCGCGCAAAACCGTCCGGATTTCGCCTGTTTTTGCGCGAAAACCCGGAACTTTGCGCGACAGTCTTCCCAATTGCGCGCCGTCCACTTGGATTGCGCGCCGCCTCTCAAACTTTTCCACCAGCCTCGTCCGATCCCGCACGCTTCATCCCTTAACCCGCACGACTCCCGAATCTTCTGAGATGGCCGCGCACAGAGGAAATGAGGGGGATGCCGCCACTCGCAGAGCTGAGATGGCGACGAACGAGGAGGTTTACGGAGCCAAGGAGATTGTTTCCAACAATCAATCCTTGTTCGACTTACTAACGCCGGCCCAGAAGACATATCCACTGTCGGACAACCTGCCGCTCTGGAACTTCGGCATCCTCGATGAGGTTCCGGTGCCAGGGTTCGAGATTGATGCGCCGCGGACCTGGGTGACCCGGGAGGACGAGCTTCTCCGCTATAACATCACCAACAATGGGCATCCTGCCAGGGAGACCAGACACTTGGATGTCTATGTCCTGAACCCGAGGACGCGAACCATTGATGGGGGTGAGCCTACTATGGAGAATTCTCCAGCCCTCTACTCGAGCATATATCGCCAGAGCGTCACGGACGACACCAAGGGCTGGCTGAAGGACTGGGACTTGCGATCTGGGGGCAACTTTACCAGTGAATGGGCCTGGGCGTTCTGGGTACGCCACACTTGCGATCACTTCGCAGAGGAGCTGCGGTACATCGGCCTGTTCGAGGCGGTGTGGACGTCGCAGTTCCACTTCTACCAGCAGTCTGAGCTCGGGCCGGAGCTGTTCACTCGCTGGTCCCCGGATACCAACACCTTCCATCTTCACCATGGGGAGGTCGGCATCGGTCTCTGGGACATCCACTGCATCGGAGGTATCCCGCTGGAGGGCTACCAGTACGATGAGTTCCTGCCACCGAAGAACATCTGGGAGGACAGGTCACGGACTCCCATTCTGACCTGGCATCTGCTTGACCTGGCTACGCAGCGGCTCGGGATCCAAGACTTCCAGAAGGACATAGCCTACAAGGATTGGTTCGGCCAGTTCCTGGAGCATGACCCGGCGGTCAAGATGCCAGGCAGGGGGAAGCGGTGCCCGACCGCAGCTCAGAGGAGCCGGAACGGGTCGTACTGGCGGGTCCTGGAGACGGGCGATTACCGCTCATGGGGGTACCGCGTCATCGAGGCCCGGGACCCGAATGTCCGGTACGCGGCGTTCCTGGCCGCCTTTCTGAGCGGGTGGCTCCTGCCAGTGCGGGATGCGAGGATGGGCGTCCGCCCGGCGACGCTGGCGATGGCGGGCGCCATGGCTGCCAATAAGAGGTACAACCTCGGGGTCCCAGTACTGGCGAGGCTGTATGCCATTCTGGGACGCATCTCACGAGGGGGGTCGCCACGAAGGATCTGTGGGCCCTTTCAGTTCTTCCACGGATGGGTGGCTGCTCACCTCGGTGGGTATACGTTCCCAAATGCCATCAGTCCTCCGGGCAACGGCCTGCGACCCTCCCTGCTGAACATTGCGGGGGTCGCTCCGATGACCCTCAGTGAGGAGGGCGTGAGGGTTCGGATTGGCAATCATGCCAATTTCAACTTCAGCCCGTTCCCCACTCCCGTCGGCCAGATGATCGACAACGGACAGGGCCCGCTGGAGCAGCATGAATACTTCCTGAACATGCGGGGCGGGGTGCTCGTGGCTCGGATCGACGGGAAGGTGATCTGCGAGCCTTACGTGCCGACCCGGTTCGCCAGGCAGTTCGGGTGCCTTCAGCGGATGCCGAAGAGGGTATTCACTGCTGTCCGGGAGGAGACGAACCCTGGCGTCCTTCGCCAGATGTGGCTGATGTTCGTCGCCTTCGGCTCTGGCGACGTCATCACCCTCCCTCCTACCGGAGTTAACGCAGGCTTGGCAACCGAGTACGCCGAACACTGGGCCATCGCGTACCCTGAGGGGCTCTTGCGGAAGCTAGTTCGGCGGCTCGAGGCTACCCGTGCGGAGACCGGGCGTCAAGGAAGGAGGCGAGGCGCCGCCACACGGGGGAGAACGGAGGCGCGCCAAGCAGCGGGGCCGGCGCGAGCAGGGACTTCGGCGGCGGGCGCATCGCAGGCTGCCGCTACGACCTCGGCGCCCAGAGAGGGGGCACATGCGGCGGTCGAGGAGCGGCCCGGGAAGCAGGTGAGACGTCTGCTCGAACCCTCCCACGATGCAGTCTTCCCGGCGCTGTGGTCGGCCTGGATGACCCTGCGGCAGTCACTGGGGACCGACGTCATCTGGCGAAAGATACTCAGAGAAGGAATCTATCTGCCAGAGGTCGGGCGCCTCCAGATCACCGACAGGGTGGACTTCAACCGGCAATATGCATATCTGACGGCCATGGACGAGTACGCGCGCCAACGTGGTCAGCGTGCGGAGCCATCCCTTCTGGTGAAGGTGATGCTCGGTCTCGAGCCCGCTCCGGAACAGATGCCGCCGGAAGAAGATGACAGTAACGACTCCGAGGAGGAGGAGGAGACGGGGGAGGATGAAGGCTCCGAGGGAAGGTCCCATCGGGGAAGCCCACGGGAGAGCGGCGAGGTGGCCGGCTCTGACAACGTTGATGTCACTGAGCTCCTCGAGGTCCGCTTCTATCCCTACTCAACTTGCTTCATCCATTCTCTTATGCAGCTTCTAACCCGTTTCTCCATCCTTCTCAGGAGCACACGGACGTTGGCCAAGCGTCCTCGGCAGGAGTAGGAGAGGCGCCAGCAGGACAAGGCGGGGGCCAGACACCCATCATTGAACTGACAAGCGCTGAGGGGTCCCCCGCTGCAGCTGTTCCTACGGCGGCCGGGGCAGCGGAAGATGACGCTTTGAACCCCCGTAAGTCTCCTTGCTTTACTGCCAGTGCTTGCCATTGACGACCCGTGACTAACCATGGCATGCCCTGCGCAGTGATCTCAACATCGGAGGCTCGTCGGGTTGCCGAACCCGGGCCATCTACGAGTGGACCAGTGGTGGACATGCCGCCTGCTCCGGAACAGGCTTCCCAAACCGAGCCGGCCCCACCAACTGCTGATCAAGGGGCTGCGGACGTCGGCGGTGCTGCCACCGGAGAGAGGTTGGGGGCTGACGAGGGTGTCAGCGCCGCTGGGGAGAGAGAAGAAGGTTGCCCGGATGTTGGGGAACCTATCCCTCGTGAGGACCTCCCAGGGGCGGACCCTGCAGCAGACCTGCTGGCTGCCTTCCCTGCCTACCGGCCTGCCGACCCAGAGGAGATGGATGACTCGGACGCGGAGGCGGTCGAGGATAGCCGGGTAACGCGACGCAGGGGGTGGAAGTGCATCCAGCGCTTCCTCAAGCGAGACCCATCGGAATGGCTGGGGCGCATGGGATCACTTCAGACCTGGCTGCGCTTCCTGTGTGCCGGGGGAGCTGATGCTCAATGCCTCCATCTGACGGTCCGTGATTTCATGGCCGAGAAGATGCGCGAGAGCCGCCGGCGTGCCGACGTCGCACAAAGTCGGGACATGTCGGAGAGCACGCAGGCGCTCGTCGCGGCAGAGCAGGAAGTCCGGCGCCTCGAAGGGCAGGCGGCAGAGAAGGAGGCCTTCGTCGCAGCATGTACCGAGCTTGTGGAGCAACTATCGGCGCAACTGATCGACGCTCAGGTACAGCTGATGGAGGCGGGCCAACAGATGGTCACGCTCCAAGTCGAGCGGGAGCGTGCACAGGCCAGAATTGACGAACTGCGTGCTGCGACCGCCGACGAGGAGAGGGCACGCAGAGAACGAGAAGCAGCCCTGGAGGCCGCCAGCCAAAGGGTAGCGGCATTAGAAAGACTCATTCAGCACGCTAATCCCTAAGGGCTGTTTTTTGCCATTCCCAGAACATTTGCTTCCGCTACTTAATATTTTGATCCACTTGTATGAATCGCCATATTTATCTGCGTCTTTTGGTTTAACATGCTCAACCACAAATTGTTGTCTTGCGGGAGTGTTAACCAAGCATCAGGCATCCACAATTGGGCCTGGGTTTCTGGAGAAAAGAGGGAGGTCATTCCTAGGAAAGGAGACCTCAGACCTAACCAATGTATCATCCCCCAACTTGTTCCAACACACGAGCGGGACAACGCTAGGGGCGTTGAGATTTTATCCGAACATAGGGAAATGAGAAAAGGTGAATCGCGTGTCCCGAATCCAGACATCCACAACGATCGGCCTTCCAGGAAATGCCCAAGACGGTAGGCGGACAGTGGATCGACCATAACAACTGCAATAGACGGACCGAAAAAGGCCATCATTCATATTGCAGGAGGCGGACCACATGTCATCATGAATACCGCTTTGGGGTTCCTTCAGACACAAGGGTGGAAAATCCAGATCAACAGGGCATGCGAAGCGTGGGGCGAAGTGACGATTTGTTCGGACAGAATCCAACGCTCTCAAAATTGCGCCACCGTGGGGAAAGCGTATTAGGCGGATGCACTAATCTGGCCGTGAGTCACCTCAATTCTCAGACAGCACCTCTCTGACGAGGGAACTGTCGCTTCCCATCATTGCGATGGGGCATCCCGAGCTGAATCGGGGAGAATATCACAACTGCACCACTCTACCCGAAGTCAGGCCAGACGGCCGGCGACGAGGAGGGGCGGGACTTATCGATCCCTGAGGCTGGACCCGAGTCGAAATGCCCGGGCGTTCCTACGTACTCCATCAGGCTGGAGATCAAGCCACACGTAGTTCTGTGAGTGCAGTTTAACGTCATGCAGGACGTAGGACCCCATTTGGGGTAGATCTTAGTTTAAGGTCTTAGAGCTCGGACCATAAGGGCTGGATCTTAGTTTAAGGTCTTAGAGCTCGGACCATAAGGGTGGAGGATCTTAGTTTAAGGTCTTAGAGCTCGGACCATAGGGCTAGAGGATCTTAGTTTAAGGTCTTAGAGATCGGACCATAAGGGCTAGATCTTAGTTTAATGTCTTAGAGCTCGGACCAGAAGGGGAGATCTTAGTTTAAGGTCTTAGAGCTCGGACCATAAAGGGGGGATCTTAGTTTAAGGTCTTAGAGCTCGGACCAGAAGGAGAGATCTTAGTTTAAGGTCTTAGAGCTCGGACCATAAAGGGGGGATCTTAGTTTAAGGTCTTAGAGCTCGGACCATAAGGGGGGATCTTAGTTTAAGGTCTTAGAGCTCGGACCATAAGGGGGGATCTTAGTTTAAGGTCTTAGAGCTCGGACCATAAGGGGAGATCTTAGTTTAAGGTCTTAGAGCTCGGACCAGAAGGGCTCAAAGTACGCCGCATCCGGTCATATCCCCTGGATATGCGAAGATGCACTGAGGGATAGTGTCAGGAGTGTCGAGTTTTCGCCTGGTCAGAATGGGAGGTGGGAAATGTGAATCATGCGGCCATTCACTCGAGGACCGGGAGCACCGGCGTGACGATATGAGAGTACTGCCGACCGTGGCGGAAAAGCAGCATCAATATCGCACTAACCGTTGATGGAATGAGGCAGCAAACGAGCATCGACCGCTCAATCGCAGGATTCATATCGATTTGCTGCCCGAGGCCATTGGGGGTACCGGCCCGAGTCGGTGGGAGAGCACTGAGGCATTGTGTCCGAACCGTTCGCGGGGGCTCCACCCAGGGCGTAGACGATGGGTCCGAATGAAAGGGAGCACGAAGCCTGAAAAGTGGAGGAAACCAAACCAAGCGGATCCTGACCCTCCTGGCAATAAACCAGAGTACTCTTGACACCGGTGGACCACTGCAAGGGGTCGGGTTACACGCCTTGAGGGTGACCTGAAGGCGGCGGATTCCCCAGAGAAGGGGGAATCTCTAAGAGGTGGGGGGCTGGACCCGAAGTTTCAAACATCCGGGCGTTCCTACGTATCCCATAAGGATGGGAATCAAGCCGCACGTAGTTCTTGAAGCGCGGTGCAACACAATCGGGCACCAGCGCGGGGAAGAGTGCGGGTCTGACCCTCGCACACAAAAGGAGCGGCATTTGATATTTCTTGTTTGTCCTTAAAGATGAATGGTTTTTCTTTGTGCGGCGACATGCCCGTGATTGAGAAATCTCTGGCGTCGCCACAATAATCAAGCCATGGAAGGCATTGATGAATGGTGTGGTCATTAACCAGCGCCCAACATGAGTGTCCCCTGAGGAGGACATCACGATGCAGTGCCGTTTTTCGTCGGGCGGCCAAGACGATCACAGTTTACGGTCGTGTGGTAGGACCAGACAACACAGTTTAAGGTCGTGTGGTTCGGACCATGGAGGAATCCGCTTATTGCGGTACGGCGGACACGGCGGAGGTGGGAGCATACCCAGCCCTGCGGTCGCGCACGATTCCAGGAGAAGAGTCTTGGGATGGGGGTCTGCGTATGTCCATCACCCGAGGGGCAGAGATGCTAGCCTCCAGATATACTGGGCCCAGAACGCAATTGTTCGGGCGACTCCCTCCTCCTTATGGGGACGAGGGTCCAGCTACGCATGGCCCTTGGGGAGAACATCCGCATATATCCTTGGCGCTCAGATCATTGGAGCCTCGAACGACATCATTACCCTGGTTGGTCTGCTTAACGTGTAGAGGCGTACCGGAGGTCAGTATGAAGAGAGTGTCAAGATTCCACTACAACGCACAAAGGCGGAGTGTGATGAGGACTGCGCAACCAATGTTCAGAGCCTGAGAGAGCTGACATGGCGATCAAGGACGTTGCTGACGCATTCGCAACACAACATCCGATCGCGTCAGCCTAAGACGGGGCAAGCAAACGAGCATCAACCGCTCAATCGCAGGATTCATATCGATTTGCGGCCCAAGACCCGCCGGTAAATCGACCCGGAGCGGTGGGAGAGCACTGAGGCATCGTACCCAAACCGCTAACGAGGACCCCTTTGAGTGAAGGCTCGAACAAGAGGAAGCGCGAGGCCTGACAAGCAACACAGGACTTGTCGGGATTGAATCTGACACTACAAGTCATAGACCGAAGCACCCAAAACATGTTAACAGATCTCCGGAAAGGGTCGGAGGACTCACCCTGAGAGCAACCGAAGGGGGGCAGGTCCCCGTGATCAACCAAGAGACGGGGCTGGACCTGAGACACAAGCGTCCAGGCGGTCCTACGTATCCCATAAGGATGGGAATCAAGCCATACGTAGTTCTTGAAGTGCAGTTTAACGTCATGCAGGACGATGAGGGGTGTGAGGTAGTCCCACACACGGGGGAGGCGTACGGCGCGGCCAGTAGACCGACGTGAATGAGGACATAATCCCCTGCTCACGCGATACGCCTCGCACAAAAAGGAGGGGAACTGGGGCCAGAGGCCCAACGCGGGATAGAGATTCCCGGGAAATGGGGCTGGGCCTGAAACATGAATGTCCAGGCGGTCCTACGTATCCCACAAGGATGGGAATCAAGCCATACGTAGTTCTTGAAGTGCAGTTTAACGTCATGCAGGACGATGAGGAAAAAAGAAGGGGGGAGCAGAAGGCATCCCCAAACGTGGAGGGGGGCGTACAGCGTGACGAACAAACCGACGTGAATGAGGGCATAGCCCCGCACTCACACCATACGCCGCACACCCCGGGGCAACTGGGCCAAGGGCCCGAGATGGGATGGAAATTCCCGAAGGATGGGGCTGGGCCTGAAACACGAGGGTTCAGGCGGTCCTACGTATCCCATAAGGATGGGAATCAAGCCGCACGTAGTTCTCGAGTGGCAGTTTTACGTCATGCAGGACGAATGCTGAACAGTTTAACGTCTTGTAGCTCGGACGTAGTGCAGTTTAGCGTCATGCAGGACGAAGCACTTGGCAGTTTAACGTCTTGCAGCGCGGACGAATGCTGAACAGTTTAACGTCTTGTAGCCTGGACGAATGCAGTTTAACGTCGTGCAGGACGTGGTGACACTCAGGCAAAGTATTGCTTGAGGAACCTAGCGTTGGTGGGAGGAGTGACACGCTCACCATCCATAGTCGCTAGGGAGTACGCGCCATTGGGATAGACCTTCTGGACAACAAAAGGTCCCTCCCACTTGGGCTCCAACTTGGGCGGCTTCCTGCCGGGGATCATCGGTGCTCTTAGGGCTAGCACTAGATCACCCTGCAGGAAGGAGCGGAGGCGAACCTTCTTATTGAAAGCTCGAGCCATCCTGCTTTGATGCCTCTCCAAGTTGTGCAAAGCGCGAAGTCTATTCTCATCCAGTGCTTCCAACTCGACTAGACGGGCTTCAGCAACTCTGTCCGGCGCTTGCTGGTCGTAGACCGCAGTGCGCAAGGACGGTAACTGGATCTCGATGGGCAGGACGGCCTCAGCTCCATACACCAGGGAATAAGGGGTCATCTGGGTGGAATTGCGAGTCGTCGTCCGATAAGCCCAGAGGGCGTTGGGGAGCTTGTCCGGCCAACTCTTCTTGTTCTGACCAACCATCTTTTGCAGAATGTTAGAGAGGGTTTTGTTAAACGCCTCGATCTGTCCATTCGCCTGCGCATGATAGCGAGATGTATGGTTCGAGCGGATGTTATACTTGGCGTACAACTTCTTCAACTCGGCTGCTCGGAAATTGGTTCCGTTATCCGTGAGGATAGCGTGAGGCACTCCAAATCGATAGATGATGTTGGAGGTCACGAAGTCAGCGATCGAACAGGATTTGACCTCTCTGAGCGGAATCGCTTCTGCCCATTTGGAGAAGAAGTCCGTGGCGGTCAGAATGAACCGGCACTGGCGAGCTGTCGCCGGCGGGTAAGGTCCCACGACGTCCAGTCCCCAGACTGCAAAGGGCCAGGAATACCTTGTGGTATGGAGAGGCTCCGGCGGCCGATGCACAAAGTTCGCATGAACCTGGCACGCATGGCACCTCCTGGCGTACTCGATGCAGTCATGGATCATAGAGGGCCAGAAGTATCCCAACCTCCGAATCTGGTGGGACAGCTTCGGCCCAGTCTGGTGGGCGCCGCATGAACCAGCATGAACCTCTTGCATGACTCGTGGGATCTCAACTCCCTGAAGGCAACGGAGGAGAACACCATCAAATCCGCGTTTGTAGAGGATCTGCTCCAGGCCGGGACTGCTCTGGAGGACAAACTGCGATGCGCGGCGTCGAACTCGCTCGCGCTCGGCCCGATCTGACGGAAGAATGCCATGTTGGAGGTACTCAACCAAAGGCGTCCTCCAATCAGGGGCTGATCCGACTGCTATATCTGGGGTACTCGGGGCTCCGGGCATAGGGGCAACCGTGGTGAGATTACTTACCAACGGGCCGCGATCTTCTTCCGGGATAACGGGAGCGATGAGCCTGCGGCGCGTCACGCGGACGATCAGGTTGTCCTGTTCAGGTTCCGCAAGTGACGCAGTCAGGCTGGCCAAAGCATCTGCTCGACCGTTCTGCGACCGGGGAATATGGACAATTTCTGGCCGAGAAGGGAACCGGGCCATCAGAAGGAGGGTGCACTCCAACAATGGCACAAGTTCCGGCTTCCTGACAACATAGTCGCCATTGATCTGCTTAACGACCAGCTCGGAGTCCCCTTTCACGCACAGACGGGGCACGTCGATCTCAAGAGCCAACTCGAGGCCGGTGATGAGGGCATGGTATTCCGCCTCATTGTTGGTACAGCCCTCTGACAACAGGAAAGAGTATGGCAGCACGGCTCGCTCCGGGGTAATGAAGACGATACCCAAGCCCACTCTGTTGAGCTTAGGATTATCGAGTCTTCTACCGGTGGGGCTCCGGGAGGCACCGTCAAAGTGCATCTGCCAGCATGGATCGGCTCGATCAACCGAGAGAATGGTCTCATCAGGAAAGCCTAGATCCAGCGGCTGATCCGCGGAGGTCGGGTGAGCGGCCAGAAAGTCTGCCAACGCTTGCCCTTTGATGGCCTTCTGAGACACATACCTGATGTCGAACTGCTGGAGAATCACAGCCCACCGCACTAGACGGCCAGTCAACATAGGTCGGCTCAGGATATATTTCAACGGGTCTACCCGAGAAACCAACTGTACCTCATGGTGCTGCAAGTAGTGCCGTAATTTCTGTACGGCAAATACGAGCGCCAGGCAGCTCTTCTCGATGGGGGAATACCTAACCTCCGCATCGAGGAGCATGCGACTGAGGTAATAGAGGCTATTCTCTGTTCCCTCGTTGTTCTTCTGGGCGAGAAGGGCACCCAGGGACCGTTCCAGGGCGGTCACATAAAGGACCAGCGGCTTTCCGGATACGGGCGGCATCAGGACCGGAGGTTGAAGCAGGTACTGCTTGATTTCCTCGAAAGCGGTCTGACACTCTTTATCCCATACATAGGTGGCACCCTTCTTCATAAGCCGAGAAAAGGGCTTACACTTGCCGGCCAGATTCGCGATGAATCGGCGTATATAGGCTAAGTGGCCTTGGAACCCTTGCAGTTCCCGGACGGTACCCGGGGGAGGCATCTGGCTAATCGCCCTGATTTTCTCTGGGTCGATCTCAATACCCCGGTATCTTACCACAAATCCAAGGAACTTTCCGGAGGTGACCTTAAAGGCACACTTCAACGGGTTCATCTTCAGGCAGCGAGACCGGAGGAAGCTGAACACATTCTCAAGATCTTTGAGATGGTCCTGACGCTGGCGCGATTTGACAACCAAGTCGTCGACGTAGCATTCCACCAGTGTGCCGAGGATTGGCTTGAATATGCGGTGCATCGCCCGTTGATAGGTGGCACCTGCATTCTTCAGGCCGAAGGGCATGACCCGGTAGCAAAAGGTACCTTGGGGGGCCCTGAAGACAGTGAACTCCTCATCCTCAGGGGCCATCCGAATTTGGTTGTATCCGGAGTATCCATCCATGAAGGAGAGGGCTTGGAACCCTGCTGTGGCATCAATCAACAGCTCTGTCACTGGAAGGGGAAAATCATCCTTCGGACAGTGGCGGTTGAGATCGCGGAAGTCGATGCAGACTCTAATCTGCCCGTTCTTCTTCCTGACCGGCACAATGTTGGCCAGCCATTTGGGGTACTGAACTTCCCTCACGAAGTTGGCTTTGATAAGCTTGTCAACTTCGGCCTCAACCATGGCACCATGGGATGGGTGCATTTTCCTGGGAGGCTGCTTGAACCCGCGATGGTTCGCCGGGAGACCAAGGCGGTGGACGGCTACCTGAGGATCTAGCCCCGGCATCTCGTCATAGCCCCAAGCGAACACATCACGGTGCTGCCTGAGAAAGTCCACGTACTGCTGCCGCTCCTCAGAGGGCATGGCGGCACTAACCAACGTGGGTCTTGGATCGGCCTCGGTTCCAAGGTTCACCTGTATTAACTCATCGACCGTGGCGGGGACGCCCTCCTCAAAGGCTGGGGGTGCATCTTCCACGTCCTCTCCACTCGGGGAGGGATCGTCCACGGGAGAGGCTGCGTTGGCAACTGCATTGGGGCTACCAGGTCCTGCTGGGCCACTGGTGCTGGCACGGGCGGTTGCGGCCATCTCATCAGGAGACTCGCGGACCGTCGAGACCATGGCCACGTCCAACCGGTGAATTGGGAGGACGTAAGCGTCATCCAGACTTGCCCAGGGATCGCTTGCAACAGCGATAGGCTCAACCTCACCTGCCAGGATCTGCTTATCCTTGCTCTTGTAATAGTCCGCGTCCAGATAGCGGGCTTCACATGAGGCAAAAGGAGAGGCATCTCCTTGAAGCACGCCTACTCGACCATTAAGGGAGTATTTGAGGCATTGGTGGTATGACGAGGGAACCGCCGCATGAAGGTGAAGCCATGGCCTGCCCATAAATGCGTTATACGCAGTGTCCTGAGAGACTACCATGAATTCGGTGTTGGCAACCAAGTCACCGAACTGGGTCTTCAAACGTATCTTGCCGACCGGGGTTTGCTCGGTGCGGTCGTACCCCTGGATCCTGAGGTCGGAGGGAATCAAGTCATCCTCAGACAACCCCAATCTCCGGAGCGTCCGAGTTGGAATCAGATTAATCCCGGACCCCGTGTCGACAAGACAACGCCGGACTTCAAGGCCATTGAACTGGCCAGTGACATACAGCGGACGGATGTGTCCCTGTATAGGAGGGTCCTCATCCTTACCAGAGAACGAGATAACTGCCTGACATTCGGCGTCCTCGATCGTTTCGGCGTGGAAGGCCTCTGCAGCCGCAACCTCTGTCTCGAACTGGAGGGGGCTCTTCAGGGCTTCCGCGAGTGCCTCGCGCATCTCAGATGACATGCGCAGAGCCTCAAGGATGGAGAGCCTTGCTGGGATGTCGGCCAAGTGCTTCAGAACATCATACTTTTTGGCCAAGCGCGAGCCCCTGGTTGCAGGAGGTTGCTCTGCGGTTGGTGGCATGACGGGCCTTACCGGTTGGATCGGCGGCCGACTGGTGCTTGGCGCATCCCGTTGTTCACTGGTCGCAGTCCGGGAAATGGTCACCGTACTGGAGTCAGGAGGCCGGGATGGACTTGTGGCAGGGCGGAGCTGGTCGCGACGCGGCTGAGGCGGTTCTGCCTGGTCCCACACCACAAACAGTGGCGGAGGCGAATCCGTCATCCCCGGATGGGGGGCCTGCGCGCGTTGAGCTCGATCTTGAGCCTGCTGCCTAGTCTCAGTGGCGTGCACGGCCTGGCTGGAGGTACCAACGGCTGTGCCCCGGCGACTCCTGCTGCTGCGGTTCTTCCGACGGTGGCGACGACCGGGGACACTAGGGAGGTCCACCTGGTGTTCTTCAACGTCGGGAACCGAAAAGGGATTTACCAGCTCGACGGTGTTAACCGAAGCGTACCCAATACCGTCATCGGACGAATCATCCATCACCGGGCGGATCCGAGGAGGGACCCCCATCTCCGGGGGCATGAAATCGCCGAGAGTACGGGATAGTGGCGGAACTGGCGGGGCGCGCTCTTCCTTCTTGCGCTGCCGCCGTTTGCTCCTCTTGGAGGAGGCAGGCTGGGACGACGATGCCGAAGCAGCACCCGCAGGTTCTGGGGGCTCAGGCTGATTCAAGCGCGCACGGATGATTCCATGGGCGCGAATGGTCGTCTTGCGGGCCATCCAGTTATTGTACTTCTGGGACCCGCGGTCGGAGACCAGCTGCCATTCGTCCTCGTTGCCACTATCGTCATCTGATCCCACGAACACGCCCGCCACTTGTGCTGGAGCTGGGCCCAACCTGATTACATTGTTGTTAATCTGGTCTTGGAGCCAGTCCTTGAACACATAGCACCGCTGGATGGTGTGCCCCAGGGCTCGATGGTAGGGGCAGTAGCGGGGGTTATCCGTGAGATGTGCCTCCTCTGGCTTCCAACACTCAGGCAGTCGCACAATCCTCTGCTCCAGGGCGCTCCGGAAATAACCGGGGACCTGATCCTCATGGAATGAGTACGTCAGGTGTCGCGGGCCTCTGGGAGCGTGGTCTTGACGAGGGGCCGGAGGGGCCTGCCGAGGAGGTGGACCCTGATTATCTCGCCTGGGTTGCGGCGGTACATTACGCGGAGGGGCCGGCCGGTTCTGAGGCTGCCGTTGCTGGGCCGGGAACTGAGCCCGTGGAGGCGGATTCCTGTGAGGCTGTGGAGCTGGCCTCACCGGCAGCAGCTCCAACGGCCTGGGAGCCTCTATCTGGGCCACAGCAGCGGGCTCAGCCCTGCTGGCTCTCCTTGCAGGAATCATAGGAGGCAGCGGGTGTGCCTGGCTGGCCTGTTGCAGGGCTTCCTCAAGACGTTGAGCTTTGTCTGAGAAGTCCCTGAACCCTCCGGGGTAATTCTGAGTGATCAGGGAAGGGACCAGCTCGGTCTTGACGTTCCCGACGCACATTGTCAGCAACTGCTCCTGAGTCAATGGCATGTCAAGGGAATACGTGAGACCCTTCCATCGGGCGACGAAGTCCGCGACTCGCTCATCAGGCCTCTGCTTGCACTTGAAGAGGTCTGCGATACTCGTCTTCCGGGTCGTGGAACTGAACTGGTAGAGGAACTGTCTACGGAGGTCCTCCCAGCTGGTTACCGACCCGATGGGAAGCTGGCTGTACCAGACAAATGCTGGCCCTTCCAGTGTCTGGACAAAGCAGCGAAGCTTAGCGGCCTCCTGCTGCGCCGGAGTCCCCAACATAGGCCCGCACCTCGAGTTGAAATGGGCCAAATGCTGTGGCGGATCTCCAGTCCCATTGAAGGGGGCGAAAGTGGGATTCCCGAATCCCGGAGGCGCCAGCATGTCATCCACCCATGCTGGGTATGGCTTGCCGTCTGGTGGGATCGCCACCTGCCGAGTCTCCAAGGCTTCCAAGCGGGCAATGAGTGCCGCCATCGGATCATCCGGACATGGGTTCCAGTCCTGGCGAGGATCTCTAACCACGAGCGCATTGCATGGCCCTTCAATCGGGTCGTCGACCGGGTCGTCGAACTCGGCAGCTCGTGGGATGGCTGGCAGAGCGGCCCTTGGGGCAGCGGGAGGAATCCGAGCGGGGTCCCTCAAGTAGTCCCGCCGCTCGGGAGGGTGTGGCGAAACATACCGCGCCCTCTTGCCATAGGCAATGGCCTCTCTCCTGTCGGCGAACACGGCATGATCACGGTTGCCCGGGAGAGTCTCGTCGAGGTGCGGTTGTTCCGGTCCCTGCTGTCCTGGCCTGGGATCACCGTAGTCAGGCCGCCGTTCTGCAGCGCGCTCGGCGAGGAGCTGGTCAACCAGCTTCTTCTGTTCGGCGAGCTGCTGACGTAGCGTAGCCTTCTCGGGATCCTCCTCTGCCCTCCGCATGGAGGCAGATGGGTCGGCGGGCCTTATAGCCTCGCTGTGCTCTTTTCCTTTGCTGACGTTTCGGCTCAACGTCAGTGCTTCAGTGGGCGCGGGGAGCCCCAGGAGGTTTCTCTGATGACGAGTAACTCTCACTGATGGATCTGACGACGGCTTGTCTTCGGGGGGGAAGCCCCCGTCGAGAAGTTCCAAGTCGTTCCCCTCTCCCGACAGGTCAGCCATATTGACTGTTCCTGTCCCTGGGGATATACCCTCAGGGCCACCCAGCGAATCGGGCTGTCGGCGGATCACACTGAAGCGTAGGGCAGCGTACTGCCCCCATCCACGGATATACACGTGGGGAGTGGCTTCCTCGATAACTTTGCGGAGTACTTGAAAACACTCAACGCATCGTTGTTGGAGGGCCTCGTGGTGCCCAAATGACCCGGGGTGCCGAACCGCGGGGAGCATGGCCAGGTCAATTTGACGGCACTGCTCACCAATATCCTCCAGGTGTAGTTGACTCCCGGGGTATGGCATTTGTAGGCAGTGAAGACGGGAGTGAGTCTCCCGGAGAGTTCGGCGGAAGCACTCGAACTCATCCGGGGTGAGCGATTCGGGTGCATCAAATCCTGGTCCTGCGACTGGCCAAAACTTCTCAGGGAAGTGGCCCTCTGCAAGGACGGTCCAGAAGCTCCACGACTCAAACTCGGGACCCAGATCTCCTTGGTCCTCTTCCATGGCTGGGAACGGACGGGGAACTGGTAGTGGTGCCGAGGCGGGCCGTCGGGCCGACGGGCTGGCCGGCGGCGAATACGGCGAGCAGGCCGATTGGCCTCCATATCCCGGGCCTCCCCCTGAGGGTGGCGGTGCCCCAGCTACCACATCACGATAGGACGGGCCGGCGAGCGAACATCCTGCCGTAGCATCGGTGCTCGCCGAGGGTACACCAGATCGTGGTTCGACCGTCGGTCCCCAGAAAAAGTCTCCGGCTTCTCTGATCGAGACGGAAGGCACTTCCGGAGGGGCCGGTACCAACCGCAAGTTTGATCCTTGGGGGTCTACCAGGCCCTCGTTACTCCGGATATACCTTCGGAGAGAAGCGGGGATCACATCGATCTCGCTCTCGGGGAGCACGAGGCTGACGTGCCGCATTCCTACCCCTGCCCTTGACTGGCGGGATTGGGGAGAGGGCTCAGTCGCCGAATCGTACTCCGCCTCTGAGTCAGAGAAGCAAACCGGTCGGATCTCTGTCCGGAATTCCGTAACATTCTTCCCTCGGCGTCGACGCCTTGCCTTCCTGCCCCTGGGTGGTTCTTCGGGGCAGGGCTGATCTCTGTCCTGGCGTCCTCCGGCCGCACTGGTGCTGGGGCCAAGAGGACTGGGAACCAAGGTGCGAGGGGCACCGGGACAGATATCAAAGGGGACGCGGGGAGAGATGATTCCGGGCAGGCCTCCGGGCCGGGATTGGGAGGTGGGATGACCCATGCCTCCAGAATCGGCCACGCAGAGTAGACCCTGCCGGTGAATAGCGCTACCGCGAGGTGGTCCGCGGTGGCTACTGCCCGTGCCAGCAACCGGGAGAGTCAACCCAACCTGCCTTTGGGGCGGTCGGGGCCTCGATCCAGGTCGGGCATAGGAGTTCCCCCGCTCAGGATGCGCAGAGGCCTGGCGACTGGAGCCAGCAGTGGCTTGGGCCAATGCGGCCGCTGTTGCCAGAGCCCCAAGGTGGGCATCCTCTTCCGCTCGTGCCCGACGTTGGCGTCGAGACAGACGAGCCGGGATGAGCGGCGCGGGCAGGTGGAGAGCCTGTTCCTCGACTTGAGGGGCCTGGCGGCGATGTCGCCGTGGCCTGGCGGGAGCCCTTATCGTGGATCCCTGGAGCGGACCTCGGATAGGGTGATCCTGGGCATCTCCCACCTCATCCGCATAAGGAAGGGAACTGTCAGAGCGCTCCGGGGATAAGCTCCCGAAGCGGTTGGACGTTGAGGTAGGCAGCGGTGCCTCCCTGCGCGGCCCTTGGGGGCGGCGGTGGTGGCGAGGCGCAGCCTCCTCAAGGTCTAGGCGAGCCATTTCCCTAGTGGGGATGACTCCCTCTTCCTCGTATCTCCGCACCAGGGTGTTGATCACCCTTCTCTGGATGACCTCCGAGGGGGAGAGAGGGCGTGGTCGTCCCGCAATTGCGGCTGCTGGGACGGCTGTGGGACGGGCGGGACCGCGCGGAGTAGCCGCGTCGGTGTTTCCCCTGTCCCTGCGCCAGTGGGCGGGTGGCGATCGGGCACTGGATCGGGCGACCTGATTTCTGAAAGCAGGGAGAAAGACCCATTAACACTGACAGGAAAAAGGAATCGACAACCAACCATTAGCGCCACGACGCCTTCCGTGGGGGGAACCCAGGCCCTCGACGTTGCGAGACGGAGTGCCCGATTTCATTTCCCCAGCCCCTGGCGGGTAAGACTGAATGCTTGGCCGGGCAACACGCCGGTCTTCCAACACCTCTGAAAGCCATCGGTCTTCGTATCGAGGAGAAGAGATTCACGTCGGGTTCACCATTTTTCTGTTTCGGTGCGGATGTGCGTCGGGTTACGCTGTTCCGCCAGGACGCGTTCGTGCGTGCACCCGTCAACCCGAGGGGATGGGCGCGCGGCTTGTGGTCCCGCAGTCCCGCTTTCCAAGGGCGGGCGGCATCCGTCCCTTATTCAGGGGCGTCTGCTCCTTGATCGAAACCGGGATGATGGGATGTCGGCTCCTCCTTCCTTGGACGTCTCCTCGGAACTTGTCGCCTAATCCGGGTCTCCCTCATAGACTTAAGAATGTTCGTGAATCTCGTTCCCGGCGCCATATCTTCATGGACACCGGTTAATTACGCTGCTTCCGCCCGGACGCTCCAAGGGGTCTGGGCGGGGCAGCAACCTGCAGTGAGAAGGCCGGGTGGCTCTGGGTGCTGGGGGCGTGTCGTAACACTGCGGCTCTGCACGTCTGTCTTCCGTCCCTAATAGGGCTTCTCGAAGGCATGATGGCCTGAGGCATCCCGTACTAGGTGCGGGGAACTGTGTCACCTGAGGTTTTCCTCAGCTTCCCGTGTTTAACACGGGGTATGCCGCGAGTTTAACGTCCAGCGGGGACGGCATCGGACCGATCAACACGAAAAGTGGATCAGATGACAGAACCCCTTGCGGGGAACCTCCGACGCTGGGGCCAGCACATGGGCGGCTTCCCAAGTAACGTGGAGTGAAGTGAAGTGGCATGACCCCACCGGGATGTGGCGGCCCGGGTAAGGATCAGGATGGATGATGGAGTAAAGAGCTTGGACCCCAGAGGGGCTTCCTACGTACCGCGCGTTAACACGGATCAAAGTCAACGTAGTTCGGGCATACAGTTTAACGTCATGCTGGACGTCGGCAAGCCGACTCACGAAGAGGTCGAGGCCGCCGGGCGGAGGATTGAACCGAACCACCTCGCACGGAGGGGGATGGAACGGCCGGGTGGATCACAGTTTCACGTCATGCTGGACGATAAAAGGGGAAATGGAAAAGGGGGGCTGTGGGGAGGCACCGCGGAGATACACACGGGCAGTCTCCCACAGGGGGCGGATTCATAGGTGAATCGACGCAAGCGTGAACCCTGGAGGGGTCCACTGATGGACGAACCGACGTAAATACGACCGGGACGACCAGGTGGTGGGCTTGAACCTCGGGGAGGCTTCCTACGTACCCTGTATAGAAGACAGGGATCAAAGTCCACGTAGTTCATTCTGTCAGGACTTACGCACTTGGGGCAGCCCGGATACTGCAAAACTCAGTTGGAAGGGACTTGGACCGAAAGCAGAAGACACCTCGATCCCAGTCAGACCCTCTACTGGCTTCGGCAGTGGGGAGGCGCAATGGAGATACACATGTGCAGCCTCCCGCGAGAAACTAGGGGTTTGTAATACCCTGCCCCCGTAGGGAAAAGCCACTCCCATTAAATCGTCCCAAAAGGGGGACAATCCCGACATCCCTGCAGAGACGAGCGGGTGGGGGCCACGTCCAAACCGGGGGAGACCCTGCGTGCAGAGCACAGGATCAGGTTGCGGACGGTTTAGCGTCTTGCCAGACGAAGTACAGTTTAACGTCGTGTGTTGAGGACGAAGCGGACGGTTTAACGTCTTGCCGGACGAAGTACAGTTTAACGTCGTGTGTTGAGGACGAAGCACTTGGCAGTTTAACGTCTTGCAGCGTGGACGATGTACAGTTTAACGTCGTGCAGGACGTAGGGGCAGTTTAACGTCATGCTGGACGATAAAAGGGGAAATGGAAAAGGGGGGTTGTGGGGAGGCACCGCGGAGATACACACGGGCAGTCTCCCACAGGGGGCGGATTCATAGGTGAATCGACGCAAGCGTGAACCCTGGAGGGGTCCACTGATGGACGAACCGACGTAAATACGACCGGGACGACCAGGTGGTGGGCTTGAACCTCGGGGAGGCTTCCTACGTACCCTGTATAGAAGACAGGGATCAAAGTCCACGTAGTTCATTCTGTCAGGACTTACGCACTTGGGGCAGCCCGGATACTGCAAAACTCAGTTGGAAGGGACTTGGACCGAAAGCAGAAGACACCTCGATCCCAGTCAGACCCTCTACTGGCTTCGGCAGTGGGGAGGCGCAATGGAGATACACATGTGCAGCCTCCCGCGAGAAACTAGGGGTTTGTAATACCCTGCCCCCGTAGGGAAAAGCCACTCCCATTAAATCGTCCCAAAAGGGGGAGAATCCCGACATCCCTGCAGAGACGAGCGGGTGGGGGCCACGTCCAAACCGGGGGAGACCCTGCGTGCAGAGCACGGGATCAGGTTGCGGACGGTTTAGCGTCTTGCCAGACGAAGTACAGTTTAACGTCGTGTGTTGAGGACGAAGCGGACGGTTTAACGTCTTGCCGGACGAAGTACAGTTTAACGTCGTGTGTTGAGGACGAAGCACTTGGCAGTTTAACGTCTTGCAGCGCGGACGATGTACAGTTTAACGTCGTGCAGGACGTAGGGGCAGTTTAACGTCATGCTGGACGAATGCACAGTTTAACGTCATGCTGGACGAATGCACAGTTTAACGTCATGCTGGACGAATATGCAGTTTAACGTCATGCTGGACATACGTGCGTGTCACTTCGCGCAAGCCTGGAGGGCCGCACGGGAAGACAACGCGCGGTGCGGGCACCCAGGATGAGGATCATCGGGCGCCACGCAAGCGGGTACCCTTAGGAGGTCAACGGGGACGACCCTGGCAGATTGCGCGCAAAAAGGAAGCTTTGCGCGCAAAACTGCGGGCCGGCGCGCAATCGGGGCGGCTGGCGCGCAATTGGGCCAGTGCCTTGCGCGCGGATACTTGAGAAAGCTCACACCGGGCTTCGAATAGCGCGCGGGGGCAACGGCTCATTCTCTAATGAATGGCCACTTGAAAGAAGGGGGGTGCGCGCAATCGGGCCGGATTGCGCGCACCCCGGGGGCAATTGCGCGCAAGCGGGTTCTTTTGCGCGCAAAGGCCTTAGGGTGAGTGTTTATTCAAATGAAAGGAGCCAGCGGGGATTGCGCGCGAAGGCGGACCCCGAGGCTTTCTTGCGCGAAAGAAAGGAGGTTACCTGAAGTTCGTCATTGCGCGCGGAAGGGGTTGAATTGCGCGCACGGGAGACGTTTCGACTTCCAGCAACCTTTGAAACGTTGGGGGTCGCCTTGTATTTATAGGCAACCCCCGGCGCGGAATCCAGGGTGCGAGCGCGAAATTCTTCTCGCGGGCGCGGAATCGGGCGCGGCGCGTAAGGGAGTCGCGCGGACCCGCGGCGCGCAAAATTGCGCGCCGGACCGGCGCATTGCGCGCATCCCGGGGGGTTTGCGCGCGGAACATCACCTTTGCGCGCGGGCCTCTGAAATTCCGCGCAAGGCCTCCGGGCCCTCCGAAACATCCTTCCGACTCCAAATATGACCTCGCTTTCCGCATCCGGAGCTTCGTTTGGGAACAACGGACTTTTCCGGCGTCTACAATTTATTAGATAAGTTTAAAAAGAATTTCATGTGAATTCAATATCATTATCTACTCTCAACTTCTTTTGGGAAACCCAAATTTCTTTCCTAGCATCATTTCTGAAGAATTTGAACATTTCAATAACCTCTGACTTGTGCTTCATAAAAATGTTTTTTATCCTCCGAGTAAAATCGTCAATAAAAGTGATAATGTATAAATCTCATTTTATTGATTGATCTCTGATCGGCCCACATAAATCGTAATGAGTAAGATAAAGTGGTCTAGTATATTGAATCTAAATCCTCTTATGACTATTGTTAGTTTTCTTCTCTTTTTGGAAAGTAATACAAACATATACACCTCTTCCTTTCAATTTGGAAAAATTTTGAAAAAAAACCATAGAATGTTTTTTCATGGTTTTGTTCCTATGGATTCTAGGTCTTCAGTGCCAAAATATGTTTTCATATTAAGCACTCAAGTAACATGAGTCATTGAATTCACCCATTTAAAGATATTCACACCAATTATTTCTCCTTTTGTAATGACTTTTCCATATTTCACACTTTTGATGATACACAAATATTTTATAAAAAAACTTATATTCCATCCTCACAATGTTGACTTACACTAAGTAAGTTATGTTTTAGCCCATCAATTAATAAAACATCCTTATATTTCAAGTTGTCGTCTTCAACCGCAATTGTTTTGATTCCTTAATATTTTAACGAACAATCATTACCAAAGGTAACTGACCCTCCACAATGACTTTCAACATGTTTAAATATTTGTATTTTGCCTATCAAGTGTGAAGAGAACCCACTATGAAGTATCCATCATATGTTCCTTTTAATTACTTTCAATGATGCTTCAACAACTAAATCTCTTTCCTCAAATTTCTTTTTTTCAACCTTATTTTATTTTCTATCATTAAAAAATTGTTATAGAAAGAGTTTCATACATATTTTTGCATGATTAATAGCCTAATGACATATTATAAAAAATTCTTCCACGCATTCAGATTGATTTCTTTTTGGTATGTTTCTAACATCTCAAGATTTCTCTTTTCCAACATTATGTATGTTAGGAATGGTTCCCATTTTACTTTTAGTATTTCTACCATTTTTACCAAAATTTCTTCAGCATAATGATATAATTTTCCAAAATTATAAGAATTATGCCCATATATTCCACAACACCTAAAATAACCATAAAATATTGATTTTATATTGAAATAATTTCTTTCTCTACCAAAACATTGTTGAGGTTGGTAACTTCTTTTATCTCTAGCATACCCAGGATGTGGACAATATTTTTTTAGTGAGTTTTCTACTTTTATAGATTTGATAGGTTTCTCACATCCTTTTTCCAAAAAATATTTTCCATTAATTTTTTAGAACTGTATATTTTAAAAGAATCATTTTTGGTAAGGGAATATTTCACCTGATTCTCATATTGATCCTTCTTAGAAACATTATAAGTCTTAGCTTTTACTTCCTAAGCTTCATTGAAGTTTTTTTTCATCTTAATCAAGGTGATTTTATACTGAAGAAGTTTTTATTGAAACTTGTTAACTTCTTCTTTTTTAGTTTGTATATATTTAAAAAGATCTTCAATCATCTTTCCATATTCAGATATTATAAATTTGTAAATTAAAATATTCTCAATATATTCTTCCTCCTGGATAAAATATTTTTTTCTATAATCAACATCTTGAAAATATTTCTTTTATAAACTTAACTTATTTCTTGAGTGTTTTTTTATAAAGACATGCAACATGTTCTGTTCTGAGCTGATACTCTCTATATGATTCTTCACCACCTTCACCACTCTCTATGGAATCTTCTGTTTTCTCAACTTTTTCAATGAAGGTTATGAATTGTTATGAAATTTCATATTCAAAGGAATTGTTTTCTAATGAGTCCAATTCAACTTTCTTACTCAGAATACATCTATTTTTTTCCTCTAAACTTATCCTTGTATCATTTGGAAGACCTTTCTTCTTTATCATTTTTTTTCCACATCTTCCATCAATGCTTTCTATCGGAATCTTCTCAATATTCCCAAATTTCATCTTATGGAAATTTATAGAAAAATGTCTGATTCCACCTAACTCAAAAAATTTGATAAGAATTTTACATAAATAATTTCTTCATTCACTTCAATAGTTCTTGGATATAAGAGACGTTATTTTTTCATTAAACTCATCATCTTATTTATCTTCAGAGTCACAAGGATCAAAATCTATAATATCTTGAATTTTCAACGTTCTCCTAGCTTAAAATCCATTTATTCTTTCACATTATTTTTAAAAATTATATATTTACTCATTTAATGATAAAAAATAATGTTATGAAATTCATCAAGAGATAAATCATCTTTATATTCTAAACAATAAATTTTAGAATAAAACTTGTCCCAAAAGTTTTTCATAAGTTTCTTCATAATTTTAGAACCTTCCATGACGTCTCTGAATCGTACGATGTTGCAAACAATTGAATTAATGATTTTAATGTATTCCTCAATTATTTATTCATCTCTCATTCCGATGTGTTCATACATACTACATCTGATTTGTATCTTTTCTTCCGTAAATGTTGTATTCCCTTTGAAAACACTTTCTAGATTGTCCCACATACTTTTTGAAGTTTTCATACACATTACCTTTTGATAAAAATTCTCTGATAGGGAAATAGGGATTTTATATCTACCCTTTCCATTAACTTCTATATTTTTATTATCAGAAAACATCATAGGGTAAATTTTATCAATAGTTGGAAAACTATAAGTACCAGAATCAACAACATCAAGTCCATGAGATAAGAGAAAGGGAATCATCTTATTTTTCTATCCATAATAATTTTTTGATAAAATGTAGTAATTCTTATAATATTGACATAATTGATATTATTCATGATAAGGATTAAATAAGGGAACCTTCCCAATGATACCAATTGATGTTCCAAAGGATCGAAAAACAACTAAGAGAGGGGGGTGGGCATTGAATCAGTTGTTCACATTTTATAAGTTTCAAAAGATTTAGAATATCAAACCCTGCAACCTGTTAAGATTTATTTCCTTATAAAATTTTAATAAATAGTCATGCATGAAAATGTAGGAAAGTAATTAAATCTCACATGAGTAAAAAGGTTTGACCTCTGTGTGAGAACCTACATCCATTCCATAGAAACTCCCATGGGTCTATAGAAATCCACTATTATGAAGAAGTGAATATAACTTATGCCAAATCTTTTTATACACCTTCTATCATCCGATAGTGATGATTTTACTAAATCCATTCAGTTTACAATGTTTTTTAATACAATAATTGATCCAAAAAAAGAATAATGACTTTGTTGAATCTAACCCATAATTGCTGAGTTCAAATCCTCCAGTATGATTTGGATGAATTTAATTTTATCAATCTAATAATGATGGATCTAATTTTCTCAATACAATGATGCTAGATTCTAGATCCATTTTTTTGAGTATGATAATTATGGATTAGTGATCTAATTCATTGACTATGGTAGAGATGGATCCTCAATATTATTATCTGAATAAGATATTTCAATACAATGAACTCATTCTAAATTTGAAAAACTCTAACATATACTAGAGTTACCAATACAATTCTTCTTCAATCAAAAGGTAAATTCCACTTTGAATTATCCAACACTTTTCCTTTTCCATGTGTGTGAATGTTTTGAGTTAACAAATGATCTGAGGAATTATTTATAGAAAAGCAAAAAAACAAAGCTGGGAAACATGGAAACATTCCTCACTTCCTCAAATCTCAAAATCTCTGAAAATATCTCACATTTAAAGCTTCATGTTTGAAATCTTCAAACCTCCTTAGATTTCTAAGAGCTTTATGAAAAATTTTAAATTCAAGTTTTAATTCTTCAACACTTTATATCATTCTCAGTGCATTTAAATATTTTACTTTCATAGATCATTGTGATATGTTTCTTTCTCATCTTATTATGATCTGTTTTGTCTCGTAGCTCATTATAACTTATTTCTTTATCACCTCATTATGATATTTTTCTTTCTCTCCTCATCATGAACTATTTCTTTTTTATCTCATTATGAAAAAAAAATTTCTCATCTCATTATGATCTATTTCGTTTCAACTCATTACGATGTATTTATTTCTTAGATAATTACGATCTATTTCCTTCACATCTCATTATGATATGTTTCCTTTCTGAGCTCATTATGATCTATTTCATTATCATCTCATTATGATCTGTTTCTTTCTCAGATCATTACGATCTATTTCTTTCTCATATCATTATGATCTATTTCTTTCATATTATGATTTTCCTAGTATAAAAATCCCATTACAAAAAATTCCGGTACAAAAATATGAGTATGAAAATCGTAGTAAGATTTATCTAGTTCGACAATACTAGTACAAAAAATTGTGGTATGAAAATTTTAGTATGAAAATCATAGTATTATTTTCCTAGTAAAAAAATACCAGTATAAAAATATTAGTATGAAAATCCATGTATAGAAATTTGATTATGAAAATCATAATTTGATTTTCTTCTTCCTCTATCTCAACAACATTCTTTTCTTTCTCATCTCATTATGATGTAATTCCCATTACGATGGAAATCCCATTTTTCAATATGAAATTCATAAAACATCTCTATCATTTCATCAAAGGATTTTATAATGTATTTTATTAGGATTAATGAGAACTTTTTGATTAGCAATGTGTTGCATTATTTTGTTGAGAAAGTGTGAAAACATTCTAACTCATGAAATAACATTCTACTTTCAAAAATATTCATCAACTTAATTATTTCTCATATTCTTTTAAAATTTGTTTATTTTTAATTTCATTCTAATAGAACTAAATACAATAAAGTATCTAATTATCAACTTCATCATCATGACAACTTTTGCGTCTAACTCATCTCAATATGAAAACCTAGGTCAAAACACTTGTGTCTTGAATATAAACTCATTATAATGGAATGGGTATTATTCTTGGAAAAGAAAAACATTATTTTAGAAATAAAGTTAGTTTCCAAAAAATACCAAACATTGTTAAAACAAATACCACAAAGGTTCTTTAATATATTTCTAAATAAAGTCACATCTTATCTTTCCTTATGGTTATTTAATTAAAATACGCGTTTTTCTTTCATTTATACCATTATGTACACAAGAGTATAAAAGAATGTTTTTAAAGGAAAACTAAATTAACCTCCTTATTATGTCAAAAATCCTATTTTATTCCATATACAATTGTTCTAAAAAAATATTAATAATGTTTACAATGTTAGTCCTTGAATACATAAAGTCATTTTTATGTATTTTTGAATTTTTACAAAATGGTTTAAAAAGGAATATTTTTGTATTTTTATGAATGAGGTACATTTGTTTTTTTACAAAAAAATTAGAAGGAAATATTTTTTTATGTACACAACAAGAATAGAATTGTTTGCTGTCATGAGAACATTATTATTTAATGTTTCCTTTATAACATCCCAATTCTATTTTCAATAAAAAAAATTATCTTAATATTTGGGAAATTTTTATATTTTAAATAAGAGATTTCATAATGTAAATGGTTTTTTCATTAAAAATAATTTTCTCATCTTTTTATAATATTTCAATTCATTATTAAAAAAACATCAAATTATTATTATGATTTACTTGGAATATCTCTTAATTATACCGACCATATCCACTTTATTGATGGTTAAGAATTATGATGATAAGCTGTTTATGAAACCCATTACTTTCCAATGGGTTATATTATGATGAATTGATGTAATAATTATAAGACATATTTCTTTTTCGTGGGTTATAACATGATGAAATGTTTTTGAAACCCATTTATTTTTCCTTGGCTATGATATGATGAATGTTTTAAGAACTTATGTCACACATCTGTATGATTTTCATTATGTAATGGGTCAGATCATAATTATGTATCCCTCCAATACATTGGGTAAATATTGATATATCATAGGATAAATAGTATTAGAATGGTGTGTAAACCAAGTTAAATTATAGAGTCTTTACACTATGATAGTCTTGGGATTGATCCTTGACTAATATGATTATTTGGGAATTGAACCCCTTCCACTATGATATTCTTTGAAACAAGGCTTCATTACATAATAAATGACTTTATATGCATATTTTTATTCCATAAATCTATTTATTATGCTAATGTTATGTTCTCATGGATTTTTTTTATTTGAGACCACAATGAATCCTATATTATGAACTACTAAAATTTATTACATAACTCAATTTTTGGATCTAGGATATCCAAGGTATGATTTTCAAATGTTATTATCATGTTATCATACCCTTAGGCCCATGTTATGCTTTTGTGATTGTGGTTATCTCACATATTTACCCCTATTAAGCATCTGACTTCAACATTTCCTATGTTTACATTCCCCATGTTATAAATAAATTTATTATGTATGTTGTGTCTAAGAATGTTTATAGCTACAAATTATTAAGTAGTAGATTTTATAGTTAATTTATGAACGAGTTTCATTCATATCATTATCTAAATTACATCTAGACCTATATATTTTTATAATATATCATTATGTTTTGTAAGGAATATTAATATATTAATATATGATATCTATTAATGAAAAGTTTAGGTCACTATATTCAGTATCCAAGTGTGTATTTTTCAACATTTTGAAACAAGGATGAGAAAACCTTAGTGATACACCAAATGATAAGTCTAAGTATAGAAAAATACAAACGAATTGTGGTGAAGGATTGAGTTATTGTTTCCAAGAAATTACATCCCTTTCTAGATAATAAAATTGGATGTGTCTCTAGTATAGGTTTACCTATCAGTAATTACTATTGAAAGGGATCATTAGGATTTGAATTGATTATCATGCTGTGCGCAACAACATGCCTTGATATACTCATAGTTTAACACTCCTTGTGGATATATTTTGGACATTCACAAACTATTTATAAACCATTGTGAAGGATTTCAATATTTTATGACCATGAATGACCAATGTTAATCTAAAGGTGTCAAAAATTTAAAAGAAAGGGTCATAATTTAGATATCTTAAAATTATTTTTCATGATTATGTGGTTTCCCATTATGATTATTGTTGCTCACACTCTGATTTTGAGAATTATTCAATGGATGAAACCAAAAGGAATAATGTTAATGATGAACTTGATATATGATTAAATAATTTCACTAATAATGTAACACCCCAGGTAAATAAAGAATATGAAATTTTCACATTTATCAATATTTATGAATAAAATATTAATATTACTTTAAAGGGGATGCTATGCTCGATGGCGTACCCAATACGCAACAATGAGTTTCTTGGGAATCTTACGTTGCACTCTAATAATAAAATAATATTATTTTAAATGGTAGTTAATGCATAGCCGTTGTAATGGTGGGAAGGAACTGAACTAACTAAAAAATGATTATATATATTTGTCAAATATTTTTACATTTTACAATAAAATTTAGAGGATTAAAAATGCGACTGAATCCAATTTTAAGCATAAACATTCTAATATTATTTAAATGGTCGATTAACCTTCTTTTGATGGCGAACCTCTTTTAAATCCACTATTTGACAATTTTATGTGTTATATTTGAAAAAATAAAATTATTCTTTAGAATCGAGACATAAAAATTTACTTTGGTTAAATTTTTGGTATCTTTCCGATAAAGTTCATTTTTAATGAATAGTAGAAAATGTTGTATTTTAATTAAAAACCTCTTTTTAGTATAATTTTTTTATATTATTAGATTATATTTTGAATTGTTTTTAAATTAAAATTACTATATATTTTTACCATTTAATCCAATAGTGGTCATTGGAATTAATTTCACTTTGAAATTGGACTTAAACTAGTGTCAATATTTTAATAGATATTGTTTCTTAAAAACACGCTATTTGTTTTGACAGCGGGAATTAATTATTAAATTAATTAATGAAACTTATATGTTTTGAATTCTGTAAAATAGACAGAATTTCTGATTTTGGAATATCAAATATAGCTTAGGGTGAATTTTTGTTATTTTTCTGAAAAACTTCAATTTTTGTTGAATAGTGAAACCACAAAGTGGTAGTTAAAGAAACTGATTTTTTCGTTTAAATGAAACTTTTCCACCTCTGTGTTTTGAATTTAAAAAATCCTACATACATGGTTGTCATTAGGATGTAAAATGCGGTTCAATGGGATTAAAATAATTTTTTGGTGAATAGTAACTTTTATGTTCTTAATCGCGATTAGAGGTAATTAATGTAGTTTAAGGAAAAAATAATGTTTTAATAATATTAAATGACCTAGACACATGTCCTACCCTCATTGGATATGTCATTTCCAACCAATACAATCCATGGGTCAACTTGGGGACCCCTTGGAGCCACTTTGGTAGGAAAATGACATAAATATCTTTTTATTTAAAGTTAAAATAAAAATGTCACAAACATGAGTTGTTTTACTAAAACAATTATTAAATGGGGTTATACAAGTCATATTTTTTACTATAAATATTCATTAGAAATCTAAGAATATTTCCTACATCATGATATTTTTTTATAATTTTTAGACATTAAATTAATTAATTTATTTATGACACCATGATGACGCAGCGATTACCTCATTATTTAACGATTTAAATAAAATGAAAAGATAATGTAAAATGTAAGACCTAAACTTGTGAGAAAACATATTGGATGGGTATATTTAGAACCCTTATCACCTTATCCTTGAATTATTTTAATGTGGGACCTTTTAAATCCGAAACTCATTTTAAAATAAAGTAACATTTCTTTACTTTCCAGGAGTGTCTCTCCTCTCCTCTTATAAAAGGCCCCCACCTATACCACCTTACCCACACTTCAAAAGCCTTTGGCTCGGCCAACCCCTACCCATTTTGTCTCTCCAAATCCCTATATTACTCCTAGAAGCCTCACTTTGGGCAGAAGTCTTCCCAAGGAAGCCTTTGAGCTCAAATAAAAAAGAGTTACCCATTTTAAAGGTAGTGTTTTCTCTTGTGTTCTTTTGTTTTATTTTGCTTCGCCAACCCCCTAAACTCTTTTTATTCATTTCTTTTGTAAAAACTCCAATATATTAAATATACTAGGTTGTTTTTATCGGAATTATTTTAGATACAATTACACACACCTTCATCTAATGGTTAAAGAATATACTGTTTCTGTGGATGGAAAATTTCTGTCTTACGAAACGATGATTGTTCAACACTCATATAACACTTTTAGAGGTGGCCATTAAAATGTCATTATATTTATATATGATATATAATATGTTTATGTTTTCCTTAAGCTTCTGTATTTTTTATTTATGGCATACCTTTATGGCTTCCATTATGGGTATACATGATATCTTCATTTTAGGAAGTGCGGACTACCGCCCCCTCAAAGTGATTTGATTCGCTAATGACATATGCAGGACAAATAAAGGATGGATTTAAAGTTATTATATATGATTTTATACTGGAATTATAATATACCTTTATATAATTATTATTTCTTTCCATTAAATTATGATATAGAAATGAAATTAGTGTTCATACGTACGTACGGCTTACCGGCTCCATGAACGGTGCATTTCATTTCTTATCCCCAAATGTAATGTACTATTATAAGTACATATATATAATGGATATATATGATGTATGTTACATATAAATTATTAATATAATTATGTAATTAAAATATACATATCTCTCATTTAGTTTTAATTCCATTAATATGACATAGAAATGAAAGCAGCGTTCATGCGTACGTACGACTTACCGTCTCCATGAACTGTGCATTTCATTTCTTACCTCTTAATGATTATGTAATATTATAAATACATGTATATGATGGATATATATGATATCCAAATAATTAATATCATTATGGATATAATGAACCTTTGACCACACAAACAACATGTAATTGTAAGAAGTCCACTTTTGACTTAAGGACCAAATGTCGACAAAACAATCATTATTAACTTAAATGATTACATAATGTTTATAACATGGAAATAAGTGCTATAAAAGTAATAATGAACTTGAAAAAGGTTCTTAATCAATTAGAAATTAACTCAAGTTTATTATTCAGGACGTTAAAGAATGATCGAGTCAAGTCGGACCCGAGGTAAGGGAACCTACCCCTCTCTTTCTTTTTAAGTACACTCTTTTATGTCATTCCTTTTAAGATCATCTTTCTTATGATTGGGATGTTCTTTTATATTACTCTTGATGTAAATTTTATGTTAATATTATGAGAGACCCTATTTGATCTCATCAGTCCATTTTTGGAAGTTTTAAGTGGAGTCGTTCGGCTACCGAGTTTTTGTAAGGGATTTTTCATCTCACTTTTACTCCCGTGAGATTTATGCTACTTTTACCACCATTTCCTTTGAGTGGTATATGTACTACCAATTATTCTACTCTTTGTGTAATATACTTTCTTTTATGAGTATTTACATCAATTTTTTATTGTCTTTCTTTCATGGGGTTTATGTTTCGAAAGATACCCAAGTCGGTAAGGGAACTTTTCAACCTCCTCTTTTTAAAAAGACTTCTTTTGTTGGGTCTTTTAATTTACATATTATAATGTTGGGATATGTTATTCTATATCCTTATTGATGTAAATTTTATGTCCAATTGATGAGATACCCTTTTTATCTCTCATCAACTCATTTTCTAAAGTTTGAAATGACGTCGTTAGGCTATCGAATTTTTAAAAGGGAACTTCTTAACCCAGTTTTTATTCTTTGGGATAAACTTGTAATCCTTGAATATGTGGTTATATGAATATGTGTGAATGAACTCTGATGGTTTTACGCTTAATATCCACTTATATTAGGTGTATTAGTCTGTCACACATAATTATGTAATTGATTTATCCTTAATCCAAGGATACCATCTTTGTAAGGGACTTCGTCTCAATCTCCTTTCATTGAGGCATATTTCGTTTTATACACAACTCTCTTTTATACGGTGTATAATCCCCTTTGACTTTTAATTTTATACAAAAGGAATATTTTTCTACGAATCGTTTTACTAAATGACAAAAAGGAATGTTTCATTTAATGTACATGGTGACAACGATCTTTTCCGCCGCCGTGGGTATTATTTGGTCTTTGGCTTCCTCAACAAGCTGTAATGTTTTTAAAATGAAATAAATACCATATACTCTTTTATTTATTTTGGTATTGAAAATGGTTTTTTATAATGGATTTTTTATGTCAGTATATTTAAGTGATATATTGTGATCAAAGTGTGGAAATTGTCACAACCCGTCCTCGGGGCCCGTGTCGTGACTACCCCAATCCCGCCTTCCATAGGCCAGGGGCTGGCGACTAGCACCAAAGGCGTAAAATCCCGATAACTGGGAAGGCATTGCCTTTATAAAAGAAAAACAAGCACCACAGAGTACAAGAGGAAACAAAACACTAAGTATAAAAGAAAAGATGAAAAGTAAATGGGCCAGAATACAAACCCAAAAGAAAGTACAACTAAAACTGAACAAAAAGACAAACAGCTAGAAGAGGGAAGCAGCTCCGGGGTCGTCCTCCTCGGGTCCTACCTGAAGGGTAGGTACAGATAGCGCAGCTCCTGGTCGTCCACCACGGATCCTACCTGAAGGGTATGTACAGATAGCCTCCTTCACGCTCTCCTCCTTCAACCTCCTCTGTGAGTCGTCTCGTCGCGTAGTCCACCTCCGGGTACTGACTCGTTGTGTAGTCCACCTCTGGGTACCGACTCGTCGTGTAGTCCACCTCCGGTTACCGTCCAGTCCTCGAACACTCGGCCTCTGTCAGCACTGCCCGTCGTCTGCAACCAACACAATGAGGTGCGGGCATAGCCCATACAGGGGTGAGTATAACGATACTCAGTAGGGACCCCGAGACCCTCAAAGTCTCACTAAACCAACAAGGATAACCACAAGAAGATCCCAACATATAACCTCTACTTAGATATATTCCCATACATATACCTAAGTTATCAAGTAACCCATCTCAATCATGAGGAAACACAAGGATTGTGAAATCAACAGATAACCACTACCCAGGTATATGCCCATACATATACCTAAGTTATCATGTGACCCATCTCAATCATGAGGTAAACACAAAGGTCAAAAGTCTCAGCTCAAACCAGGATTTTCATTATCGAAACCGTAACTGCTGAAGAGCTCCGTCTCTGGAGTGTACAGTGGTCCTGTCATGACTCCGAGGTACTGCTCACTAACCTAAGACTACTGAGGTACTCCTCCTGTCGAGTACCGCGGGCCTGCCACCTCACACAGTAGTGCTTCCCACCGGGGTCTGCCACCCAACACAGTAGTGCTCCGCCCTCATAGCCTATAGAGGTACTCCTCCTGTCGAGTACCGCGGGTCTGCCACCTCACATCGTAGTGCTCCTCCGCTGTGGGTCTACCACCTCACAAAGTAGTGCTCCCCACTGGGCTACGTAAGTCACTCCAAATCGAATCGGACAAGCAGTCTTCAGGTCTCTGCCGACTACACGGTCTCTGTACTCCGTACGCTCGTCTCTGGGAGGGTCCTCTCCACAAGCTACAAGTCGATACTCCAAGTATCTCAAAGTCCCACTAAGAAGTATCTCAAAGGACCGCCTCATCATAGGGGTCTCAATGCAATAGACGGCGCGTCAATCGAACGCCCGGTCTGTGAGTTATTAGCCTTTTCGTCCTAGGGGTCCAGTTGGTTTCGTGAGTGAACCAACCCGGCCGTATCTCAACTGTACCCCGAACTCCCATAGGGTATACTCATAGGGACCGTTACTCAACGTGATCACCAACGCCACTGACGGTTCGTAAAACGGACGTCCGGTCTGAAAGATGTCAGCTTTTCCGTTCCAGGGGCCCGGTTGGATTTCGGTGTGATCCAACCCGGCCACTATCCATCTGCATCCAAGTCTCGGGTGGAGGATGCCAAAAGTTTCGTATCGTCAACAGGAACTCAACGCAACAGACGGCGCGTCAATCGGACGCCCGGTCTGAGAGTTATTGGCTTTTTCGTTTCAGGGGCCCGGTTGGTTTTTAAGGCAAAACCAACCCGACCGTACTCTAACTGCGTCCAAACCTCGGGCGGAGTATGCCAAAAGATCCGTCTCATCAAGAGGAATTCAACGAAACAGACGGCGCGTCAATCAGACGCCCGGTCTGTTAGTTATTGGCCTTTCCGTCTCACACCCACCCTGGGAAACTTCCCAGGAGGTCACCCATCCTGATCACTACTCTAAGCCAAGCACGCTTAACCATAGAGTTTTAACCACGTAGGCTCCCGAAAAGAAAGGTGCACCTTGAGTATAGTATACCGAAACGACCTTCTCGATCCAAGGATCGCGTTGCCGCAGACAGCGAGTCGTTTGGAGGCCTGTAGCCCAAAATACAGGCATTTGACCGAAAGTGGTCCGAAACTGGGGGGTCTGGGCTCGGGCCGACCCAGCCCGACCCCCCCCCCCCCCGGGTTGGCCGAACCGGGTCGACCCGCCCCGGGCGGCGACCCCGCCTGACGACTCGGCCTGGCTCGGAAAACCTGGCCCGGCCGGCGGCGCGGGCCGGTGCGGCGGTGCGGTCCGGCGCGGCGGCGCGGTCCGGCGCGGCGGCGCGGACCGGCACGGCGGCGCGGCCTGGGCACCATTCGGGTGCCGCGCGCGGGGGGAAAAGCCCCCCCCCCCCCTGAGAACCGCGGCCCCTTAATTGGGGCCGC
This sequence comes from Viscum album, assembly GCA_963277665.1. Classification (NCBI taxonomy): domain Eukaryota; kingdom Viridiplantae; phylum Streptophyta; class Magnoliopsida; order Santalales; family Viscaceae; genus Viscum; species Viscum album. Next base: position 903,433,379 of record OY728138.1, read on the forward strand.
TTTTGAGACCCGGCCGGGGGAAACTAATTCCCCCGGTCTCCACTGTCCGACCGGTTTCGCCAGCAAGGACCGGCGACGACCGGTCCTTCCTTCGCTGACACCAGCGGCCCGGTGCCGGCCGCCGGTCATCTTGCTCCGCCGCAGCCCGGAACCGTCCACGGCCTATGCCGTCCGGCGCGATGCGACGACATCGCTTCCCTCCGCCGCGGCCCCGCTCCGGCCGCGGCGCCTTTCACTTTCTTCGACGCGACGCGACGGCGTCGCGTTCTTAGATTTCTTTCCACGGCGCGGCGCGACGGCGCCGCGCAATAATTGCCGTGCGATTCCCGCGTGGTGCGACGGCACCACGCCATCCCGTTCCATCCGTAAGGAAACAATTATGAACATAGGAGTGGGGTTCGGCCGTGTTGGTGCGGTCTGGGCCCCCCTCTCGTTAGACAATAACATTTAATCGTTTATCCTCGAAGTTAGACAGTCTAGAATCAAGAATGGAAAATAAATAAATAAAATATCAACAATCCCCTACCTCGGATTCAAGTGCAGAGCACGCCAATCAAGCCGCGGAAGACTAGCGTCGCGGAGGTCGGGCGTCGTGGAAATCGAACGTCGTTTCCATTGACGTCGAGGTGCGTCCGAAGAGGTACGTCGCTGGAGAAGCTTCGTAAGCTGACGGAGATAGTCCGAGGAGGAAACAACGTCTCCTTTCGTTGACACGGGAAGAATATCGAAGAAGCAGCGTCGTCGATCTTCGGAAACACACCGGCTATGAAGAAGAGAAGCGGCGTTCTTCGTCGGAGCTTAAGTGTTCTTCGTGTTCTTCTTCTAGGTTGAAGAAGATGGAGAGAGCTTCTCAAAATCTCTCAAGGTGGCAAAGGAGACCAACCCAAAATAAAATAAGCTTAAGCCTTATTTTATTTACACAACTAAACATTTGAATTTCAAAAGAAAAGAAACGAACCATTAATTCGTAGAATTAATTCAAGGAAAGAAACAGCTCATTTAATTTACGAAATAAACCGCCCAATTAAATGGTCTGTTAAGAATTTAAGAAAACGCGTCAGTTGACTTTCATAATGACGGGTTTTCGCGGGTGCGTTACTTAGCGGAAAGAAACGGCGAGGCTCGTGTGGGGCCCACCTCACAAATATCCTACCAAGAGGGTAGGATATTCCTAGATAGTACCCTATCCGGTTCAACTCAGTTTAAGCCGATTTTAAGTGGCTTCAAGTGGCCTCCAAGTGGCTTAAGTGAAATAAAATAAAGTTGTCGAAAAAAATTATTTTATTTCTTAACCTTAAGCCCGAAAATTTAAAAACCACACCCGAGAAAACGCAACTCCGGAAGAGGCGTTTCTAACCGAATACCGGCGCTGCGATTTCATCGGTGCCCTCAGAATTCGATTCTGGGCACCGGTTCAAAAGTTAGAAAAACCTGCTCGTCCGTTCAGTGAACGTACCCGAGCCAAACTTCGGAAATTGATTATGGGCAAACCAGGTATCGGAATCAGGCGCCATCAGAAACTGCGTTCTTGTAAAATTTCAAAGAAAATTAAGAAAAAAATTTCCTTGGAATTTACGGGTCTTTACATTACTCCCACCACAAGGCTTTACGTCCCCGTAAAGCTTCACCACAAACTTAATGATACAAAGGCGGTACTGAGCATGCATCTGAGCCTTCCGCTCCCATGTGCTCACCTGGAGGTTCCGTACAGCCAAAGAAAGCGCACCCGAGGAATCGATCATCCTCGTAGGATCTGCTCCTGTCGATCCTCGATCCCCACTGGAACCTCCGCGAAAAACACTTCATCGTCATCGTCCCGCTCCTCATGGTCGATGATATGCGAAGGGGTCGAGCACGTATCTCCTCAGTTGGGATACGTGGAAAACGTCGTGTACCTGGTGCAACTGAAGTGGATTGGACAAGCGGTAAACCACCTCGCCTACCCAGCTGAGGACCTAGAAAGGTTCGTTGAACCTCGGAGATAACTTGCCTCCCAGGCCACATCTCCGTAAACCTCGTCGAGGTGAGACCCATAAGAAGACGTGGTCGTCATCCTGGAACTCCAGAGGTCTCCATTTCTGTTAGAACTGAAACTCAAAATGACAGCTGCTACAAGGGTAAGGTTGACCGACTCAAGAGTGATCGGTCACACCCTCCTGTGCAAGAGTTACCATGCGCTGCCTGGGGTTTCCTTTTCCGCCGACCAAGGAAAACCCATCCCGACGTATGCCTAAAACCGTCAATTTGAGTATGAACAGTTATTGCCCATTCCATACTCAAACTAACGTCGTAAGGCCTCGACGCTGCCACTAAGAGATTCCAACCTGAACTCTTGCCTCGAGGGTATGACCAAACCGTCGGCGTAAGTGTGATTATCGAGTCTCCTCCCAAGGTATCTCCAGACGTGAGGGTCAAGTCCACGGCTTTCCGGAAACTCTAGGTCTGGAACAAGATTTGTGAAAGCGAGGAATGATTCATATCGACGTCTGTTACTACAGCAGCTAGTAGTGGACACAGACTGTCCCTTCAATCATTTCTAGAGCCATTGGGTCACACTCCTTGACCGCATGCAGCCGCACTCTTCCTCCGCCCTCCAGCTCCCTGATCCTGGTGGGAATAACTAAGGCGGGTGGTTGTACCATGTTAGGATGTACACCAACTCATGCTGCTCTCCTAGCTCTGCCTCCACGTCTGCCGCTTCGCAGACTCATCTCTATTTAAAGCTTCCTCTTTTTGAAACATTTAACACGCCCCAGTCTCTAAGACTGGTACCAGTTTCCTATTTCTTACTGCATTGTGCAGTCTTCATCCTCTCCTGGATGAACTGCACCTCCTTTAGTCTCACAAGAGCTGCTATGATTTCTTCTTTTCCGATAAGAGAAATCTGGTCTCATCCCCTGGATGAACCACATTCGTTGCTTAATACAGTAAATCCCAACATGAATGATGCATTCATTCCATGGATGACGTCGTAAGGCCTCGACGTAACTACCAAGAGATCCAACTGTCACTCTCGCCTCCAAGGGTCGAGTCACACTGTCAGCATCAGTGTGAGGTCACTGGGTCTCCTCCAATAGAAATCTCGAAAGTGAGGGTCAAGTAAACAGTTTAACCGGGACCACTCAGTATCAACCAAACAAAAAGGACAGGAAAGCAAACATCACAAGATAAGTGTCTTTTTATTATTGCAGCTCATAATACAAAGACACGAATACAAAAGAAACATGGAACTAGAAGTACAAAGGACGTATCCACTAGTTCCGCTCCTGTCCACCTGCTGCCGGAGCTCTACTGCCTTGTCCACTGCTCGGCTATTGCTCAAGCACCCTCCACTACTTCTATCTCGGTGGCTCCTCCAATACCCGCTGATCAACCGTGCGGGGGGTCGTACAGTCACGTGCCAAGTGACCCTTCCTTTCGCAGGAGAAACACTTTCCGTTTCTGGCACGCCTAGCTCTGACCCCATCCCGGGTGCCCCGCACCATTGATCCTAAAACCCGATATCGTCCAACTGCTAGTCTGGTCCTCTTGGAACTCTGCATCATCTGTCTACTGCCCACAGATGACTCGGCTACTGATCGAAAACCCTGCGGCAAAGGCATAAGCTCTCGTACACGCTCGGGGTGTAGATCTACTGGCACAAACTCCACCCTGAAGAAGGTCTCGAAGTCTTCCCATGTGAAGGCCATCCCATCGCAAAACTGGAACAAGTGGCTCCACCACCTGCCTGCTGCTGCTTGAAGAAGGCTGACAGCAAAGATCACCATGAAGTCTGTCGGCGTCCCCACTAGCCTGAAGACTCCCACCACAACCTCCAGCCAATCCTCAGCCGCCTGCGGGTCCGTCTCTCCCCGGAACCTGGGTGGCCTCTGGCACTGGAACTCGTGCAGCGCACTCAAGTGGCATGCATCACCTACTGCTAGGGCTGGTGGAATCGGTGGCCCAACGTATGGTAGTATCGCTGGTGCCTCCACTGGTGCCTCAACTGCAAAAGGGCCCTGTACCGAAGCCTCATCGATCGACATGCTGTTAGTATGCACATCCCTCTGGGCTCTAGCTGGTAGTTCGTGAAAAGGCATCCTGAAAGAAACAACGTAACACGGTCAAAAGTTTATACCTGGTGAGCTGACCTGGTTTGAGCTGTTTTAAGGGAAAACCTTTGAAAACACACACGCAATCAGTTTTTTCGTGCACAAAGTCGGAAATCAGTTGTCAGGGTCCTGGTGTATGGATACGTCGGCCGCTCGCACCAACACTGGACTCCCTGAACTGAAAACCACACTCGGTACTCTTAGCACTATTGCTTCACAAAAAGAAACATCAGAGTTATAAGTTCTGTGGTAGAACCGAACTCCTTTGATACCAATTTCTCACGACCCGTCCTCAGGGCTCGTGCCGTGACTACCCCAAGCCCGCCTTCCATAGGCCAGGGGCTGGCGACTAGCACCAAAGGCGTAAAATCCCGATAACTGGGAAGGCATTGCCTTTATAAATGAAAACAAGCACCACAGAGTACAAGCGGAAACAAAACACTAAGTACAAAATAAAAGCTAAAAAGTAAATGGGCCAGAATACAAACCCAAAAGAAAGTACAACTTCAACTGAACAAACATACAAACAGCTGGAAGAGGGAAGCAGCTCCTGGGTCGTCCTCCTCGGGTCCTACCTGAAGGGTAGGCACATATAGCGCAGCTCCTGGTCGTCCACAGCGGGTCCTACCTGAAGGGTATGTACAGATTGCCTCCTTCACACTCTCGTCCGTCAACCTCCTCTGTGAGTCGTCTCATCGCGTAGTCCACCTCTGGGTACGGACTCGTCGTGTAGTCCACCTCTGGGTACCGACTCGTCGTGTAGTCCACCTCCAGTTACCGTCCAGTCCTCAAACACTCGGCCTCCGTCAGCACTTCCTGTCATCTGCAACCAACACAACAAGGTGCGGGCATAGCCCGTGCAGGGGTGAGTATAACGATACTCAGTAGGGACCCCGAGACCCTCAAGGTCTCACTAAACCAACAAGTATAACCACAAGAAGATCCCAACAGATAACCTCTACTTAGATATATTCCCATACATATACCTAAGTTATCAAGTAACCCATCTCAATCATGAGGAAACACAAGGATTGTGAAATCAACGGATAACCACTACCCAGGTATATGCCCATACATATACCTAAGTTATCAAGTCACACATCTCAATCATGAGGTAAACACAAAGGTCAAAATTCTCAGCTCAATACAGGATTTTCATTATCGAAACCGTAACTGCTGAAGAGCTCCGTCTCTGGAGTGTACAGTGGTCCTGTCACGACTCTGAGGTACTGCTCACTAACCTAAGACTGCTGAGGTACTCCTCCTGTCGAGTACCGCGGGCCTGCCACCTCACACAGTAGTGCTTCCCACCGGGGTCTGCCACCCAATACAGTAGTGCTCCCCCCTCATAGCCTACAGAGGTACTCCTCCTGTCGAGTACCGCGGGTCTGCCACCTCACATAGTAGTGCTCCTCCGCTGTGGGTCTTCCACCTCGCAAAGTAGTGCTCCCCACTGGGCTACGTAAGTCACTCCGAATCGAATCGGACAAGCAGTCTTCAGGTCTCTGTCGGCTACACGGTCTCCGTACTCCGTACGCTCGTCTCTGGGAGGGTCCGCTCCATGAGCTACAAGTCGATACTCCAAGTATCTCAAAGTCCCACAAAGAAGTATCTCAAAGGACCACCTCGTCATAGGGGTCTAAACGCAACAGACGGCGCGTCAATCGAACGCCCGGTCTGTGAGTTATTAGCCTTTTCATCCCAGGGGTCCGGTTGGTTTCGTGAGTGAACCAACCCGGACGTATCTGAACTGTACCCCGAACTCCCATAGGGTATACTCATAGGGACCGTTACTCAATGTGATCACCAACGCCACTGACGGTTCGTCAAACGGACGTCCGGTCTGAAAGATGTCAGCTTTTCCGTTCCAGGGGCCCGGTTGGATTTCCGCGCGATCCAACCCGGCCACTATCCATCTGCATCCAATTTTCGGGCGGAGGATTCCAAAAGTTCCGTATCGTTAACAGGAACTCAACGCAACAGACGGTGCGTCAATCGGACACCCGGTCTGAGAGTTATTGGCTTTTTCGTTCCAGGGGCCCGGTTGGTTTTTAAGGAAAAACCAACCCGACCGTACTCCAACTGCGTCCAAACGTCGGGCGGAGTGTGCCAAAAGATCCGTCTCATCAAGAGGAATTCAACGAAATAGACGGCGCATCAATCGGACGCCCGGTCTGTTAGTTATTGGACTTTCCGTCTGACACCTACCCTGGGAAACTTCCAAGGAGGTCACCCATCCTGATCACTACTCTAGGCCAAGCACGCTTAACCATTGAGTTTTAACCATGTAGGCTCCCAAAAAGAAAGGTTCACCTTGAGTAAAGTTTACCGAAACGACCGTCTCGATCCAAGGATCGCGTTGCCGCAGAAGGCGAGTCGTTTGGAGGCCCGTAGTCCAAGATACATGCATTTGACCGAAAGTGGTCGGAAACTGGTGGGTCTGGGCTCGGGCTGACCCGGCCCGACCCCCCCCCCCCCCTGGGTCGGCCGAATCGGGTCGACCCGGCCCGGGCGGCGACCCGGCCCGACGACCCGGCCCGGCTCGGAAAACCCGGCCCGGCCGACGGCGCGGGCCAGCGCGGCGGCGCGGACCAGCACGGCGGCGCGGCCTGGGCACCGTTCGGGTGCCGCGCGCTGGGGGCAAAGCCCCCCCCCCCCCCTTTGAGAACCGTGGCCCCTTATTTGGGGTGAATTTTGAGACCCGACCGGGGGAAATTAATTCCCCCGGTCTCCACTGTCCGGCCGGTTTCGCCAGCAAGGCCCGGCGACGGCCGGTCCTTCCTTCGCTGACACCGGTGGCCCGGTGCCGGCCGCCGGTCATCTTGCTTCGCCGCAGCCCGGAACCGGCCGCGGCCTATGTCGTCCGGCGCGATGCGACGACATCGCTTCCCTCCGCTGCGGCCCCGCTCCGGCCGCGGCACCTTTGACTTTCTTCGACGCGACGCGACGACGTTGCGTTCTTGGATTTCTTTCCACGGCGCGGCGCGACGGCGCCACGCAATAATTGTCATGTGATTCCCGCGTGGTGCGACGGCACCACGCCATCATGTTCCATCCGCAAGGAAACAATTATGAACATAGGGGGGGTTCGGCCGTGTTGGTGTGGTCCGGGCCCCCCTCTCGTTAGACAATAACATTTAATCCTTTATCCTTGAAGTTCAACATTCTAGAATCAAGAATGGAAAATAAATAAATAAAATATCAACAATCCCCTACCTCGGATTCAAGTGCGGAGCAGGCCAATCAAGCCGCGGAAGACTAGCGTCGCGGAGGTCGGGCGTCGCGGAAATCGAACGTCATTTCCATTGACGTCGAGGTGCGTCCGAAGAGGTACGTCGCTGGAGAAGCTTCGTAAGCTGACGGAGATAGTCCGAGGAGGAAACGACGTCTCCTTTCGTTGACATGGGAAGAAGATCGAAGAAGCGGCGTCGTCGATCTTCGGAAACACACCGGCTACGAAGAAGAGAAGCGGTGTTCTTCGTCGGAGCTTAAGTGTTCTTCGTGTTCTTCGTCAAGGTTGAAGAAGATGGAGAGAGCTTCTCAAAATCTCTCAATGTGGAAAAGGAGACCAACCCAAAATAAAATAAGCTTAAGCCTTATTTTATTTACACAACTAAACATTTGAATTTCAAAAGAAAAGAAACGAACCATTAATTCATAGAATTAATTCAATGAAAGAAACAGCTCATTTAATTTACGAAATAAACCGCCCAATTAAATGGTCTGTTAAGAATTTAAGAAAATGCATCAGGTGACTTTCATAATGACGGGTTTTCGTGGGTGCGTTACATAGCGGAATGAAACGGCGGGGCTCGTGCGGGGCCCACCTCACAAATATCCTACCAAGAGGGTAGGATATTCCTGGATAGTACCCTATCCCGTTCAACTTAGTTTAAGCCGCTTTTAAGTGGCTTCAAGTGGCCTCCAAGTGGCTTAAGTTAAATAAAATAAAGTTGTCGAAAAAAATTATTTTATTTCTTAACCTTAAGCCCGAAAATTTAAAAACCACACTCGAGAAAACGAAACTCCGGAAGAGGAGTTTCTAAGCGAATACCGGCGCTGCGATTTCATCGGTGCCCTCAGAATTCGATTCCGGGCACCGGTTCAAAAGTTAGAAAAACCCGCTCGTCCGTTCACTGAACGTACCCGAGCCAAACTTCGGAAATTGATTCCGGGCACACCGGGTATCGGAATCAGGCGCCGTCAAAAACTGCGTTCTTGTAAAATTACAAAGAAAATTAAGAAACAAATTTCCTTGGAATTTACGGGTCTTTACATTACTCCCACCACAGGGCTTTACGTCCCCGTAAAGCTTCACCACAAACTTAGGGATACAAAGGCGGTACTGAGCACGCATCTGAGCCTTCCGCTCCCATGTGCTCACCTGGAGGTTCCGTACTGCCAAAGAAATCGCACCCGAGGAATCGATCATCCTCGTAGGATCTTCTCTTGTCGATCCTTGATCCCCACTGGAACCTCCGCGAAAAACACCTCATCGCCATCGTCCAGCTCCTCATGGTCGATGATATGCGAAGGGGTCGAGCACGTATCTCCTTAGTTGGGATACGTGGAAAACGTCGTGCACCTAGTGTAACTGAAGTGTATGGGACAAGTGGTAAACCACCTCGCCTACCCAGCTGAGGACCTAGAAAGGTCCGTTGAACCTCAGAGATAACTTGCCTCCTAGGCCACATCTCTGTAAACCTCATCGAGGTGAGACCAGTAAGAAGACGTGGTCGTCATCCTCAAACTCTAGAGGTCTCCATTTTTGTTATAACTGAAACTCAAAATGGCAGCTGCTACAAGGGTAAGGTTGACCGACTCAATAGTGATCGGTCACACCCTCCTATGCAAGAGTTACCCTGCGCTGCCTGGAGTTTCCTTTTCCGCCGACCAAGGAAAACCCATACCGATGTATGCCTAAACCCGTCAATTTGAGTATGAACAGTTATTGCCCATTCCATACTCAAACTAACGTCGTAAGGCCTCGATGCTTCCACTAAGAGATTCCAACCTGAACTCTCGCCTCGAGGGTATGACCACACCATCGGCGTAAGTGTGATTATCGAGTCTCCTCCCAAGGTATCTCCAGACATGAGGGTCAAGTCCACGGCTTACCGGAAACTCTAGGTCTGGAACAAGTTTTGTGAAAGCGAGGAATGATTCATATCAACGTCTGTTACTACAGCAGCTAGTAGTGGACACAGACTGTCCCTTGAATAATTTCTAGAGCCATTGGGTCACACTCCTTGACCGCATGCAGCCGCACTCTTCCTCCGCCCTCCAGCTCCCTGAGCCTGGCGGTAATAACTAAGGCGGGTGGTTGTACCATGTTAGGATGTACACCACCTCATGCGGCTCTCCTAACTCTGCCTCCACGTCTGCCGCTTCGCAGACTCATCTCTATTTAAAGCTTCCTCTTTTTGAAACATTTAACACGCCCGAGTCTCTAAGACTGCCACCAGTTTCCTGTTTCTTACTGCACTGTGCAGTCTTCATCCGCTCCTGGATGAACTGCACCTCCTTTAATCTCACAAGAGCTGCTATGATTTCTTCTTTTCCGATAAGAGAAATCTGTTCTCATCCCCTGGATGAACCACATCTGTTGCCTAATACAGAAAATCCCAACATGAATGATGCATTCATGCCATGGATGACGTCGTAAGGCCTCGACGTAACTACCAAGAGATCCAACTGTCACTCTCACCTCCAAGGATTGAGTCACACTATCAGCATCAGTGTGAGGTCACTGGGTCTCCTCCAATAGAAATCTCGAAAGTGAGGGTCAAGTCAACAGTTTAACCGGGACCACTCAGTATCAACCAAACAAAAAGGACAGGAAAGAAAACATCACAAGATAAGTGTCTTTTTATTATTGCAGCTCATAATACAAAGACACGATTACAAAATCAACATGGAACTAGAAGTACAAAAGACGTATCCACTAGTTCTGCTCCTGTCCACCTGCTCCCGGAGCTCTACTGCCTTGTCCACTGCTCGGCTGTTGCTCAAGCACCCGTCGCTGCTTCTGTCTCGGTGGCTCCTCCAACACCCGCTGATCAACCGTGCGGGGGGTCGTACAGTCACATGCCAAGTGAGCCTTCCTGCCGTAGGAGAAACACTCTCCGTTTCGGGCACGCCTGGATCTGACCCCACCCCGGGTGCCCCGCACCACTGATCCTAAAACCCGAGATCGTCCAACTGCTAGTCTGGTTCTCTTGGAACTCTGCATCATCTTTCTACTGCCCACATATGACTCGACTACTGATCGAAAACCCTGCGGCAAAGGCAGAATCTCCCGTACACGCTCGGGGTGTAGAGCTACTGGCACAAACTCCACCCTGAATAAGGTCTCCAAGTCTTCCCATGTGAAGGCCATCCCATCGCAAAACTGGAACAAGTGGCTCCACCACCTTCCTGCTACTGCCTGAAGAAGGATGTCATCAAAGATCACCATGAAGTCTGTCGGCGTCCCCACTAGCCTAAAGACTCCCACCACAGCCTCCAGCCAATCCTCAGCCGCCTGCGGGTCCGTCTCTCCCCCGGAACCTGGGTGGCCTCTGGCGCTGGAACTCGTGCAGCGCACTCAAGTGGCGTGAATCGCCTACTGCTGGGGCTGGTGGAATCGGTGGCCCAACGTATGGTAGTATCGCTGGTGCCTCCGCTGGTGCCTCAACTGCAAAAGGGCCCTGTACCGAAGCCTCGTCAATCGATAGGTTGTTAGTACGCACATCCCTCTAGGCTCTAGCTGGTCGTTCGTGAAAAGGCATCCTGAAAGAAAAAACGTAACACGGTCAAAAGTTTATACTTGGTGAGCTGACCTGTTTTGAGCTCTTTTAAGGGAAAACCTTTGAAAACACACACACAATCAGTGTTTTCGTGCACAAAGTCGGAAATCAGTTTTCAGGGTCCTGGTGTATGGATACGTCGGCCGCCCACACCAACACTGGACTCCCTGAACTGAAAACCACACTCGTTATTCTTAACACTATTTCTTCACAGAAAGAAACATCAGAGTTATAAGTTCTGCGGTAGAACTGAACTCATTTGATACCAATTTGTCACGACCCGTCCTCAGGGCCCGTGCCGTGACTACCTCAAGCCCGCCTTCCATAGGCCAGGGGCTGGCGACTAGCACCAAAGGCATAAAATCCTGATAACTGGGAAGGCATTGCCTTTATAAATGAAAACAAGCACCACATAGTACAAGCGGAAACAAAACACTAAGTACAAAAGAAAATCTGAATAGTAAATGCGCCAGAATACAAACCCAAAAGAAAGTACAACTACAACTGAACAAAAAGACAAACAGGTGGAAGAGGGAAGCAGCTCCTGGGTCGTCCTCCTCAGGTCCTACCTGAAGGGTAGGTACAGATAGCGCAGCTCCTGGTCGTCCACCACGGATCCTACCTCAAGGGTATGTACAGATAGCCTCCTTCACGCTCTCGTCCGTCAACCTCCTCTGTGAGTCGTCTCGTCGCGTAGTCCACCTCCGGGTACTGACTCATCGTGTAGTCCACCTCTGGGTACCGACTTGTCGTGTAGTCCACCTCCGGTTACCATCCAGTCCTCAAACACTCGGCCTCCGTCAGCACTGCCCGTCGTCTGCAACCAACACAACGAGGTGCGGGCATAGCCCGTGCAGGGGTGAGTATAACGATACTCAGTAGGGACCCCGAGACCCTCAAGGTCTCAATAAACCAACAAGGATAACCACAAGAAGATCCCAACAGATAACCTCTACTTAGATATATGCCCATACATATACCTAAGTTATCAAGTAACTCATCTCAATCATGAGTAAACACAAGGATTGTGAAATCAACGGATAACCACTACCCAGGTATATTCCCATACATATACCTAAGTTATCAAGTGACCCATCTCAATCATGAGGTAAACACAAAGGTCAAAAGTCTCATCTCAAACCAGGATTTTCATTATCGAAACCGTAACTGCTGAAGAGCTCCGTCTCTGGAGTGTACAGTGGTCCTGTCACGACTCTGAGGTACTGCTCACTAACCTAAGACTGCTGAGTTACTCCTCCTGTCGAGTACCGCAGTCCTTCCACCTCACACAGTAGTGCTTCCCGCTGGGGTCTGCCACCCAACACAGTAGTGCTCCCCCCTCATAGCCTACAGAGGTACTCCTCCTGTCGAGTACCGTGGGTCTGCCACCTCACATAGTAGTGCTCCTCCGCTGTGGGTCTGCCACCTCACAAAGTAGTGCTCCCCACTGGGCTACGTAAGTCACTCTGAATCGAATCGGACAAGCAGTCTTCAGGTCTCTGCCGGCTACACGGTCTCCGTACTCCGTACGCTCGTCTCTGGGAGGGTCCGCTCCACGAGCTACAAGTCGATACTCCAGGTATCTCAAAGTCCCACGAAGCAGTATCTCAAAGGACCGCCTCGTCATAGGGGTCTCAACGCAACAGACGGCGCGTCAATCGAACGCCCGGTCTGTGAGTTATTAGCCTTTTCGTCCCAGGAGTCCGGTTGGTTTCGTGAGTGAACCAAGCCGTCCGTATCTCAACTGTACCCCGAACTCCCATAGGGTGTACTCATAGGGACTGTTACTCAACGTGATCACCAAAGACGCTGACGGTTCGTCAAACGGATGTCCGGTCTGAAAGATGTCAGCTTTTCCGTTCCAGGGGCCCGGTTCGATTTCGGTGCGATCCAACCCGGCCACTATCCATCTGCATCCAATTCTCGGGCGGAGGATGCCAAAAGTTCGGTATCGTCAACAGGAACTCAACGCAACAGACGGCGCGTCAATCGGACGCCCGGTCTGAGAGTTATTGGCTTTTTCGTTCCAGGGGCCCGGTTGGTTTTTAAAGCAAAACCAACCCGACCGTACTCCAACTGCGTCCAAACCTCGGGCGGAGTATGCCAAAAGATCCGTCTCATCAAGAGGAATTCAACGAAACAGACGGCGCGTCAATCGGACGCCCGGTCTGTTAGTTATTGGCCTTTCCGTCTCACACCCACCCTGGGAAACTTCCCAGGAGGTCACCCATCCTGATCACTACTCTAGACCAAGCACGCTTAACCATGGAGTTTTAACCACGTAGGCTCCCGAAAAGAAAGGTGCACCTTGAGTATAGTATACCGAAACAACCGTCTCGATCCAAGGATCGCGTTGCCGCAGACGGCGAGTCGTTTGGAGGCCCGTAGCCCAAGATACATGTATTTGACCGAAAGTGGTCCGAAACTGGGGGGTCTGGGCTCGGGCCGACCCGGCCCGACCCACCCTGGGTCGGCCGAACCGGGTCGACCCGCCCCGGGCGGCGACCCGGCCCGACGACCCGGCCCGGCTCGGAAAACCCGGCCCGGCCGGCGGCGCGGGCCGGTGCGGCGGCGCGGACCGACATGGCGGCGCGGCCTGGGCGCCGTTCGAGTGCCGCGCGTGGGGGGCAAAGCCCCCCCCCCTTTGAGAACCACGGCCCATTAATTGAGGCCGCTTTTGAGACCCGGCCAGGGGAAATTAATTCCCCCAGTCTCCACTGTCCGGCCGGCCCGCACTGGCCGGCCGGTTTCGCTAGCAAGGACCGGCGACGGCCGGTCCTTCCTTCGCCCACACCGGCGGCCCGGTGCCGACCGCCGGTCATCTTGCTCCGCCGCGGCCCGGAACCGGCCGCGGCCTATGTCGTCCGGCGCGATGCGACGACATCGCTTCCCTCCGCCGCGGCCCCGCTTCAGCCGCGACGCCTTTGACTTTCTTCGACGCGATGCGACGGCGTCGCGTTCTTGGATTTCTTTCCACGGCGCGGCGCGACGGCACCGTGCAATAATTGTCGTGCGACTCCCGCGTGGCGCGATGGCACCACGCCATCCCGTTCCATCCGCAAGGAAACAATTATGAACATAGGAGGGGGGTTCGGCCGTGTTGGTGCGGTCCGGGCCCCCCTCTCGTTAGACAATAACATTTAATCCTTTATCCTCGAAGTTCGACATTCTAGAATCATGAATGGAAAATAAATAAATAAAATATCAACAATCCCCTACCTCGGATTCAAGTGCGGAGCACGCCAATCAAGCCGCGGAAGACTAGCGTCGCGGAGGTCGGGCGTCGCGGAAATCGAACGTCGTTTCCATTGACGTCGAGGTGCGTCCGAAGAGGTACGTCGCTGGAGAAGCTTCGTAAGGTGACAGAGATAGTCCGAGGAGGAAACGACGTCTCCTTTCGTTGACACGGGAAGAAGATCGAAGAAGCGGCGTCGTCGATCTTCGGAAACACACCGGCTACGAAGAAGAGAAGCGGCGTTCTTCGTCGGAGCTTAAGTGTTCTTCGTGTTCTTCGTCAAGGTTGAAGAAGATGGAGAGAGTTTCTCAAAATCTCTCAAGGTGGCAAAGGAGACCAACCCAAAATAAAATAATCTTAAGCCTAATTTTATTTACACAACTAAACATTTGAATTTCAAAAGATAAGAAATGATCCATTAATTCGTAGAATTAATTCAACGAAAGAAACAGCTCATTTAATTTTCGAAATAAACCGCCCAATTAAATGGTCTGTTAAGAATTTAAGAAAACGTGTCAGTTGACTTTCATAATGACGGGTTTTCGCAGGTGCGTTACTTAGCGGAAAGAAACGGCGGGGCTCATGCGGGGCCCACCTCACAAATATCCTACCAAGAGGGTAGGATATTCCTGGACAGTACCCTATCCGGTTCAACTCAGTTTAACCCGCTTTTAAGTGGCTTCAAGTGGCCTCCAAGTGGCTTAAGTGAAATAAAATAAAGTTGTCGAAAAAAATTATTTTATTTCTTTACCTTAAGCCCGAAAATTTAAAAACCACACCCGAGCAAACACAACTCTGGAAGAGGCGTTTCTAAGCAAATATCGGCACTGCGATTTCATTGGTGCCCTCAGAATTCAATTCTGGGCACCGGTTCAAAAGTTAGAAAAAACCCGCTCGTCCGTTCACTGAACGTACCCGAGCCAAACTTCGGAAATTGATTCCGGGCACACCGAGTATCGGAATCAGGCGCAGTCAGAAACTGCGTTCTTGTAAAATTACAAAGAAAATTAAGAAAAAAAATTCCTTCGAATTTACGGGTCTTTACAGAAATGTTTTCTTTCTATTATATTGTTTTATGTATTATGATTTTATAACGGTACTTGGACATTTGACGGGTGGTTACATGATAAACCATATGATGGGTGGTGTCGTGAATACGAGGATGGGTGGTTATGTTTTAACCTTCAATGCATTGGGTATGGAAGTTGGCCGTATGGCTATTCCTTTTAAGTATGTGTGGAAGTCGACCGTATGGTTATTCCATTTAAGTATGTTTATGTCCCAAGTTACCTTTATATGTTATGTGTTCTTTATATGGGTTTTATGGTAATATTTCGGTTACAAAAAGGGTAAGTAATGATCTTTTATTCAGTGAAGAGTTTTTACAACTTCCTAAAGGTGAAAGGTATTACTTTGATAAAGTATGCATGACTTACTGGTTGTTTTGAATTACTAACAGTTTTCTTTCTTTGTGTATCCCTTACTGAGCTTTTTATGCTCACCCCATGTTTTTTTGAAATTTTTTTCACAGGAATTAATGTGGAATAGGGTCAAGGATGGGATCAAGGGAAAGTCATGCTATCTAAAACATGGAACTAGACATGTTTTTTTTAAGAGTTTTTATTTTATGGAAATTTAGTAGAAGTGACAACTTAGTAATCTTTTGAGATGTAATAGTTATGTCCTAATTCTCTAAAACTCTAAACCTGAAAAGATCCTCAATGTGAATTATTCATTTAATTCAATATTAAGTAAGGTTTAAGTTCGGCACCTTATAGTTGGTATCAGAGGTTGGTTTAGATAACTTTAGAGGTTAGGGTATTCTCTAAGCATAAGTGACATTACCATAATGGTTAGGATTTCAGAAAGAGTCCTAGTTTTAGATAAAGTGAATGAGTAAGTATATCTTAGTGTTTATCTTCCTCTTTAGTACATGATGGTTTTTTTGATATACTCACACTGACCTTGTTGGTTTTAGTAAATGGCTGGATCTAGTAGGCACCAATGTAATGGTGGATATGAAGGAAACTGTGACAGTTTTCTGAGCGAGCAACTGAATGATATGGGAGCTGCAATGAGAACTCTTTTGTTTATCCTCAACCAACTATCTAGAGTCATGATTGACCACCTAAACCTTGGTGATTTCTATAAGGCATCATATATGCGCGAAAAAAATCCCTACGGAACTACAGGTAATAATCATAAAGGTAAGTGTGTCCAAAAACCTTTGTGTCAAAGATGTGGAAAGAAACACGTAGGAAAATGATTCAAAGGGACAGAAATATGCTATAGATGTGGAAATGAACGTCATAAAGCAATAACCTTCCATGGAAAAAGGAAGCATCCAGTTGACTCGAGGAAAGGGAAAGAAGTTCTTTTTGAGGGATCAATTGAATGTTTTAAATGTGGTGTACATGATCATTATGAAAACACATGTCCTATGAAGAAGTTTTGGGAATGGGATCACCAAGATTGTACAAATATTCGTTTACCAATACCTAATGCCATTCCAATTGAGGATGAAGAAACTGACAATGACCAGTCAAAGGTATGGATTATTTCTTAACTTTTGTTTTCCTATTTTGGAATCTTAGGATATGATTCATGATATTGTTTGTAGGAAAGAAGTATTTCAGAATAAGTTGGAAATGAATGGTTAATGGATCATGAAGAATGTTGAATGAGTAAGAAGTCAACGTATAAGGGATTCAAGAGTTATGGTGAAATTATTAAGAGTATTAAATCTATTTTGTTGATGGGGTTACATTAGAATACTTTTTATAGTATGTGTAACCCTGATGTTTGATATATGAAAATTTTATTCAAGGAATAGTTATCTGTTCTTTTGTGGACATAGTTATAAATAACCATTTGGGTTTATATGATCCTTACTTTTGAGGTAATTATGGGTTGCTATATGTTATGATGGAAAGTGAAAGGAATGAGATAAAATTGAAGTTAAATTATGTTATGGTTATTTTTGAAGATTTTATCTCATTGTTGGGGAATGTTTTAAGAATTATATATTTTTGGAAAAAGGACAACACGCAGGCCGTGTGACAACCCGTCACGTCAGACAAAGCTGCGGGAATCGAACCCACAACCAAAGTGCGACTGGTATTTATCACATACCACTGGACTACTTGAATTCCCTGGTTAGTTTGACTAATGCTTTTTAGTTATATGATTTTAGGAATCAAGAGTAAGTTTATTTTGGGTTATCTATGGAAATTATTAACCTATCATGGAGGATATGTGATTAGGTTAATTACTTTTCAATATGAGAATTTAAGAGAAACTGATGTTATTTGGAGATAAAAGTTAATTTGTACCTTGGAAGACTATGTGATTAAATCCTTCAAATATTTGGGTTTCAATCTTAGTTTGGTTTACTTTGAAGAATTTTATGGACAATTGTTTATCGAATGGTCTTCGTTGAACTTTGGGTTTTTTTTGTGTTTGTTTTTTTGGAAAAAATTTGGAGAGTAAGAATAGATTTTCTTTTTATAAAGGATTATAATTTTGTGGATTATCTAATCTCATACTAACAATTTTGCTTTGGGGTTTTGTCTAAAGACATTGGAAATATATAGTTCTCTTTTGCGGATTAGGTGATTCTCAAGAAGTTGATTATAGTACTCTTAATGCGAACAAGTCTTCCTAAAATACTCGTTGTTGGAGAAAATATGAGTTTGATTAAGGAATCTAGTAAAAGTTGAATGTATACATGACAAGTTAGTATGTTTCATTATGATTTAGTTAAGCTCAAAAATATATTCCTCAATGAAGAGTAACTTAAAAAAATGTTGCCTGTTAACTTTTCCTATTGGGGAATCCAATACCGTTTAACCCATCACAAGTTTTTGATTTTCTTATGGTTAACTTTCTCCTAGACATGTTTACTATCACTCTCCCTCAGAACATGACCCTTTGTTTTTTCCTCTATATCCATGTTTTCCTACATGGAATCCTAGTAAGGGTTAACTCGGGTGACCTTTGTACTTCTCTTTCTTTATTTTAAAGTGATTGTTTTACTGACTCTTGTACCGATGTGGGATTTTCAATGATGTTTTCAAGCCCAATTTTAAAATTGCGAGGACGCAATTCCCAAAAGGGGGGAAGGATGTAACACCCCAGGTAAATAAAGAATATGACATTTTTACATTTATCCATATTTGTGAATAAAATATTAATATTACTTTAAAGGGGACGCTATGCTCGATGGCGTACCCAATACGCAACAACGAGTTTCTTGGGAATCTTACATTGCACTCTAATAATTAAATAATATTATTTTAAATGGTAGTTAACGCCTAAACGTTGTAATGGCGGGAATGAACTGAACTAACTACAAAATGATTATATATGTTTGTCAAATATTTTTACTTTTTACAATAAACTAGTACTCTGCCCGTGCAAATGCACGGGACTATTCAATTTTCATTCAAATCATCTGGTTTTGTGTCATTAAAATAAATTTCACTATCGTTGTATTTCACATAATGTTTAGAATAAAACGATGATAATGAAGTTATTAGGTTACCCGTGATTGAAGGAAATGAAGTAAAGACTAATTGTGATGGAGATAAGACATGATGGAATGGAAGGGGTAGAGATAAGAGACATGGATGAAACTAAAGGTGGAGGTGACGGCGGAGGTGGAGGCAAGAGGTGAGATTGCGATAAATGATGGAAGGAAACGTACATAGTTTTAAGGTATCTAGATTTTGACTGGATTGGATGGGCTTGTGAAGATGTTGGGATGAGGATTACTAGGAAACATGGTTGCATTCAGTGTGGTGTCTTTAAAAGATAATATAATAGAGACTTCATCTTTTTAACCAAATCATAATAAATAAATTTCACATTATGATACATAATATTATCACACTCCCTTGATTTAATTTCATAGGATATTTTAAAATTATTAATATATATATATATATGTTGTTATGTCTAGAAGAATACCAAAATATTCCAATTATAAGATTATTAGTTGGTACTAGAATCATGGTATCATCCATTAAAACAAATCTATACAGTAGAATAAATAAATGATATGAATAACTCATGAGTTCTTCTCTATGAATATTCTATAATGGTGGAAATTATAGATTATTTTGATCAATTCTATCCATCCTAGAATCATCTAAAATATATATGAGAAGTGATCAACGAAAATTAATAATTAATATGTTGAAATTAATAATCTATTCATAGAAACAAAGTATGAACATATAACTTATAGATAGTTGAAGTAGATAAACATTAAAACGAAAACATGATAACATAACGTGAAATTGGAAATAATAGCATGGTTCATTGTCAGTAAAGAGACATAAGTTGTCAGTTTTATGTCACCTTGGAAACCGAACTATTGAATGTTATTTAACCATGATAAGAGAACATAAATAAAATTTTAGTAGAAAATACATGTTTGAAAACATTAACACGAACAAAATGTGCAGTCAACATTCTCCAAGTACAACCATGTTCCATTGATGCAGAGTATCAGCAATTTTTCATGTTTATAGAAATTTATATTGATCCCTGCAATATGTAATTGAACATGAATATGAGTAAATGACACATATTAGTATTCTGAAATAATTGGTTAATCTAGTGAAGTGAAAAAAACATGTCACAATTAAATGGCTATGTTTACAATAATCATCAATGAAAAAAACTTTAAAAAAATTCAATGAAAGCAATTAATAATCAGAAAATGGAAAATCAGTAATAAATGAAAGAAATAATAAAAAATACAAACTGGGTACACTTTTTTATGAAATAGACATGATAAATTAGAAAAACTGATAAAATGTTTCGAATAAAACATTAATAATAAAAATATGGATAATTAGTTTCAGTGGAGACATACTTTAACTCCACCTATGAAAAGGCATGGGAGTACTAAATTATCCGTCCCCTGCCTAGCCCCTCCCTGCTACTCAGGCCGTCACCTCTCCCTGCCTAGCCCCTCCCCACTGGCTTGCCCCTCCCCCTCCCCTCCGCCATCCCCCTCCACCCCCTGTCCAGCCCCTCCCAGTTGCACAGGCCCTCCCCTCTCCCCCTAACCCACCCCATGCCCAGCCCCTCCCCTCCCCCTACCGAGCCCCTCCCCTCCCCTCCCCTCCCCTCCCCTACCCAGCACCTCCTCCCACCCTTTCCCAGCACCTCCCACTCCCCTCAACCCCCCCCCCCCCTTGCCCCAGCTCTTCTCCTCCCCACCCCCCTCCCAACTCTTCCCCTCTCCTCCACTACCAAGCACCTCCCCCTCCCACCTCCTCCTCCCCACTGCCCATCCCCTTCCCCCACCATCCCCCTCCCCCTGCCTAGTTCTTCCCCTCCCCTCCCCCCTACACAGCTCTTCCATCATGGACCTGCAATTCCTTTTCAGTAAGGTAGACCTCTCAAGTAGTGTTATGGACTCAGAAAACATCCCCATTCATCTTCTCCAGCTGAAATCTACTGCACATGTGCACCTGTCAAACAAAAACAATGTAGAAAAAGACATCAAAAAAATAGCAGAAATGAAAACCCACTGCTCAAAAATAAGGATACATATGTTTAGCCAACTGGAAAATACAGATTTAAACGTTATATGTATTTTTATGAACTGAAGTATTTAATAAACTATGAGAGAAAACCAGTTCAAAATATGTACAAATTACATGATATAGTTGACTATAAAAAATCACAATAATCAGTAGATTTCATGATAGACATGTTAAGCATGTTTGTAAAAAAAATTCATATTTTGTGTGAAAATGTTAATCATGTTTGTCAGAAAATGATAAAAATGTTAAGAATGTACAGCTTATAGATTGCAGAAATCTTAAACGTGTTTTTCAATAGAATATATAGATTTCAGATAGAAGAACTCCATGGGTAATTGATTTTTAATCTGTTCAAATTACATACATAATCGAGAATGTTAAACATGTATGTCAAAAAACACAGTAATCAGAAGAAATGTAAATAATTTTTAGATGATAGTAATGTTAAACATGTTTGTCAAAAAAATATATAGATTATAGATAGCATAAATCACACTAATCAGAATATTACATGAAAAACTTGTTTTTCATCAAATTTAAGAATTGTAGGTTTTTAAGCATATATCACAAATACTAAAAATGTAAAGATTACATGATAAAATGGTTTGTCAAAATTGTTTACCAGAGAAGGTGTTAATGCCATCTTTGTGCTTCATTGTCATGATAAAATAGATAGCATCAATTGAAATATTTATGACAATTCTAATATCTAAATGTACACACTACTTTTAATGTAGACAATTATAAGATAGAAAGAACAGTTTTTTTGAAAGACTTAGAAAAAACATTCTACATTGAATTAATGCACTCATATTTATGTTAATGAAATTAAATTAGTCATTAAAGATAACTATTGAATACCTTAGCAGTGGACATATTCGAGGTTGGAGTATCAAATCGTGTGCTAATGGTTGAAGTCCCTACAGAAGACCTATTATGCTGATGCTTCTATCATGAATTGTTAAAATTAACATAACCATAATAATAATTTCAATTGTTAATAAAACAAATTAAAGAATACCAAAGAAATTGTACCTATATATATTCGATGCCACTACTTACTTGGGAAGATACACTGATTTGATCTCCATGTTCAATACTGAGGAAAAATTTAGTATTTTGTGTATTTTGTTTTCTAATATAAATAGAAATTTTTATACACTGTTACTCGAGTGTCTTCAAAGCAGTCAGTAAATCTGCAGATGTATGGAGAAATTTTTCAGAAAGTGGAGGATATATATTATATCATTCTACAACTAATCAGTAAATGCATTAATTTGGCTTATCTGCATGCTTTGTGTAGCTGCTAAGGAATACAATAATGAAATGTTGATATTGCGACCTCTTTAGTTGCCTCTTAATCACTCCATACAATCCATATCAGAACTGTTGTCACATTTATCATGAAAATCCTTGTTTTTTTGAAAAAATGCATTGATTCCCTGTTATGTGAAATAAAATACATTCAGGTCCATGAAAATAAAAGATGAGATATTAACATATTAGACAGTACAAAGGACATGTCACATACCTTGCTCGATATAGGAGGATGTAGGAATGTTGGAGAAGTGAATTATTCACAGTGATAAGTGTTCTTCCACTTCCTAAAAGAATTATTTGGACACTTCAAATTGGATGCATATTCTATGGTACTCAAGAACCCATAAACAGAAACATATTCAGTACAAAGGACATCAATAAATAGACACATATTCAGTCAAGAGTTAATATTATAGCATGTGTTTGTAATATGAAATCTGAATAAATGCAGACATGGAATTATGGGATAGAGAGGGGTCATGCTAAGAAAGAATATCTTCTTCTATCATGCCCCTGCTTTGAAGAAAGATGTTGTAAGTGAAAAAAGTCAGTCTGATAATGTAACTTGTAAGGCCAGTAATTTGGAAACAATTTAGTCTAGGAATATCTTTTATGATGGAATGTCAAAAAAAAATACTGAAATATAATATATTGAAATGATCCATTTTTTTAAAAAATAGGACTTCTATTCAATGAAATTTCAAGAATGGGGAAAACACACAACATTAATTAGTGAACACCTTTCAAATCTACAAAATGAATAAAGAAAAACCTGTATAGTTATCAATTTATAAAGAAATAAAATTTCATGAAACTGATTAAGAATTGAAAAATTAGGATTCCCAAACATGTTTAGCATGTTCTATTTATCATTGAATATGTTAATTGGAAAGTATATTCAGAAAATGAAAAAATTCGTTTAAATATTCAAAATTTTAGAGGCAGTAAGAATACCTGCTACTAATTCTACTTCAACATAAACAGATATACCCACATGCATGGATGTGTCAACCCCCCTCCATCTTCCCAATATCAATATCATATCTGTAACTCCTGTACCATCAAAAAAAGTATTAATATTAAACATTATATGGTAAAAATAAAAGAATATCATAAAAACATTTACCTGTAGACAGCCCAGGAACATTGGAAGACTGCATAAATATTTGCATCAGATACAGGAATAAAGCACAATGTGTATATGCACATCCTACGAATATGAGCTCATCCATTATTATGTTTCCTTTCCATGGGGTATAATGAAGGGTTTAAGAATTATTTTTCTAAGATGGGTTCTAACTAGGAATAACTAAGTGGTAGTTGATGTAATTCACTTATAAACAAGTTTTTTCCATATCCATGTTTCCAAAGATACTGGACATATAAGATTCTTGTGTGAATCATAATGTTATGTAATGAATATTCATCTTATTAATAAGTGATATATTTGAATGATATGTGCGTGTCATTATATGATATTCCACTGAGAAAATATTAAACCCATACAAATTTTTTGATTTCCACACTAGGGTGAATCTTTTAAGGACACATGATTAAAAAAATCATTATCAATTGGTATTCAACTATGATCAATATATAATATCTTATACGATTATTGCTTTATCATTCACTTTTTAATCTTACACACTTTCTCTGTTGTATCCAATTGCAAATCTGGACTAATAGTTTTTATCTCTCCAATATTAACCCAATATAAGGGTGATCGGTAATATCTTCCTTAAGATGAACCAAATCATTCCATTTCATGAAATTATGGATAAATATTATTTTATGAAAACTCAATCAACTATGAGTGTTCTATACAACTTCCACCAAAATCTATAATTCATGCTCTCAATATATCCTACAACCACTAAATTATATGATCATTTTTTTATTAGTCTTTGTGTATATAATAGTTCTATGGAATTACTTGGGTTTGAAGGAAAGATAAAATTAAAAACACGTCCATTATCAAGCCCAAGGTCTTATTATGGAATAATAATTCTCATAATACCAATAATTTTAACTACTTTATACACATAAAGTCATTTCAAATAATCTTATGAGATTAATTGTATGGTCAAAATGAAATGAGATATGTTTTTCAACTAATCCCTAATGACCAAAATAACATAATTTCCTATCAATTCACATAATAAAGTAGTCTCAACATCCATAGATATAACCCACACTTACAATGTGAAATATTCAGGGGCTTCCCTAATCCTATAAGAATGTGATGTTTAACTTTCACTGGCATAAAATTTATACATTTAGAAATAAATGACACCACAAATTAATTTATTCCATACACCTAAAGTATCGATTGCAAACATAATACATATTATTCAAACCTAAATTTAAAACTATATTTTATCAATGAGACTCTAAGAAAACTAAATTCCACATGCCTAGAGGGACATATAACTTTCCATGATACAGCTCCCAATGTTCTCCATCCTTCATCAAAATATATAGAACATCTCTATTAAATACTTATTCTCTCCATAACTCTATTTGGTGATCTACCATATGATACTCCTAAATATTTTAAGATAATATAGAATGTTACTTATTATGATATAATAAATCTTGAATACTACCCTCATCCTTGTCTATGTACAATGTAGTGATATTCTCTTTAATCATCCAATAATCACTATCTTCTCTAATTTATCTCTGAATAATATCACTTATCAATGTGTTAGTTACCATATTACATTTTCTCATTGTATAGAAAATATAAATAAATATCTTATATAATCTATATAAATATTTTTTGTTGAATATTTATATCCCTCAATTAGATTTTATAGTCTAAGATATTGTAGTTAGTAAATACCACAAAGGGTTTTCTATGTAGTTAATGTTTTCATAACATCATATAAAATAAAATAATTTATAACCATATATATTATGTGAAATAAATTTTTTTCATTTGGTCATAATGTCCTTGAAATGTATGATATTACACGTTTGTTTTGTATCAACAAACACCCTAATCCTTGACGTAAAGCATCATAAAAAACCTTGAACCCGACTCAATCACATAGTAAGTAAAGGATACATGAAATAGTCAATTTCAACTTCAAGAATTTAAATTATAACAAATTATGTGACTTATAAATTATTGATTATTCTATACTATAAAAATATATAAGGGTTAGTGAAATCTAGGGAAAATTGTATTGAATATTTTGATAATATATATCGAAATTATGAATTAATATAAAATATAGTCATTCTTCAATAATATATAAGAAAAAACTTTATTGATAAATAACGAAACAATTGCTAATAATCAATAAAAAAATGACCAAGGAAATAGACTTCCCATGACCAACACTTACACATTGATAACTTCTCATCTAACTGTTGGTAACTTTGTATAATAGTAGTCATTGAAAAGGTATGATTAATAAAAAAACCATATGTAACACCATTGCATATTCCCTTAAAGAAAATATGCTAACCATATACTTAAATTATATTCTTGTATAGTCATAAATTGGTGACCACTACGAATTTAACTTCCCATATATTAAAGGCATATCATAACAAGCTCTTAAACATGACCCTATACTCCTAGACAATGGAAATTTCTTATGTGAGCCAAGATATATACGTCTTTATTTTACATCATTTCAACAAGTTTAATTTTATACATCACAAATAATACCACAATGATAAAACCCCAATGTTTTGTATCATTTAGTAATTTATATACAAGAAAAATATTTTCAAACACTTTTGACCATTTCTCCATAATTGATCCACACAAGAGTCCCTTATAGACGTATCACAAGTGATAATAGTATTTATAACATGTGAAAGGGATATAAATGAATGGTTTGGGATCACATTCTCAGTAAGGAAACACACATAAAAAATTCATTAAGGTTTAGATTATAACACATGAATAAATATTATCTGGATAGAAATAACTTATTGGAAGGAATGTGGAAAAATAATGGTTGTCCAAAATTCATAATTAAATTACCTAAAACCTAACATAAATAAAAATATACCATGGGAATAATGTATAAAATCATGAGATAACAAACTTGATTCAGGGACCATAACTATAAGAATATGAAATAAACAAATTTCATGTTAAAGAAGCATGTAATAATAACAACAAATTGAACAAATATATGTATAGGGAAACATCATATTATGAAAAAAATAATCTAATTATGTACACCATTTTATGTTGTGAAAATATATATATATGTCAACTTTTTATATTTTGAAAAAATTCAAGCACATATACCCTTTAGGTGGAGAATCAATTCAAGCATTTCTACCCTTTATGTTCTGATAAAATCCAAGAATTTCCAAACAATATATTGTGAACAAAATCAAGTATGTCCACCCTTTAAGTTTTAACAAATATATAAATGTCCACTATTTTTATTGCTAAAAAATCCATGTATGATCACCCAATAATTTGTGAATAAATCCATTAATATCCATGATTCATTATATCATGAGTTATAAAACCACCACTGATAGGTGTTCAAGTTTAAGAGAGGAAAATGAAGTGTTTATATTGATTTCTACTAAAATAACAAGCATAATTTACATTATAAATAGGAAAAATAAGAAAATTAAGAGATAGGTAAAGTGAATATAAGAGGAGAAGAATTCCAATAGAGTCGATACCCTACTGGGCTGAGGAAAAACCCCATTCTTCTTCCACTGGAAGCTAGTTCCCAAATCCATTCCCCTCACATTGCCCACTACTCCCCCTATTTAATGGTTGTAGTGGATCCTTCTAGAGATTCAACATATAGTTCGAAATGATATCTGGAGATACATAATAGTATAACATCAATCACAACCACTAACCACACCATTGTTACACTTTTATAGTATTTAAAATACTAACCCTAGCTAACAACCACTCCCCCCAAGACCTGGGCAGAAGCACCGTACCCCAACAACAGCCCAGTCTCCCCTTTGAAGATAACCTAGAAACCCCTCTCTCATTGGTCTGTGCTTCCAAACCTCCATCCAATCATTCTATTATCTTGAAAAACCACATTCTCTCAAAGTGAAAATCTGATTGAGCATCTAAAAAAAGGAATGGTAGTGAAAATCCTCCCACTATCACCCCACTCATATCCTCCAATTCTTCATTATATTTATTATTAGTATCCCATTGACACACTTTTCGATGTAGTGTCTCGTGATTATGAACCCAAAAATCTTCATCGACTACTTTCAACTTTTTTTCTCTATTATCTAACTTGGAGCGCAACCTATAAAATAACAACTTTTTCAACATAAGAATTTCTACATTCCCCTTGTAATAGTCATGTCCACCCTTACTATAGATTCAACTAGCCATGGAACTTATTCACACATATATCCTCCTATACTATACCAGAAACCTTTCTCTCTCCAATTTCCTTATTCACACCAACCAACATCATAGGCGAAACATGTTCTAGTTTTTTTTCATCCTTGGAAACTCCATTGTGTGTAAAAGTGCACTACATAACTATTTTACACATGTTATTCAGCTACATTGTATGTGCATCCCTATAGGTTTCAACACTTATTCTTGAATATTTGAAAACTTCTCTCATAACTCCTCAGTATAAGACAATGGTCTAGATTTCTCATGAAGTAAACAGATATTATTCCCATATTGAGTAGTTGCATCCTCCTATTCTTTTAATGCTAACCAACCAAATTTTTCGGACAACATTCCTTTTAATAGAATCCACGTAATCCTATTGTTATTTAGTTACAAAAAGAAATTCCAAAACCAAGACACACCTTGAATACATAATTCCAGCATCGGTACCTCCATATCTTCTAGAATTTGGTGGAGAAAAAAATAAGCCTCAGCTTCTCGAATCCAGGTATTATGATCATTTCCTGAGGAAATGACATATATTGACTCAATCTATCCCCCATAATTCTTCTCATATAGAAGAGTGACATCCAAACATCCATATTTTTTCCTTTTTAACATAGGATAATTCATCTTCTATGATTCCTCATCCAACCCAGAACCTACCCGATTCAGACTCTTCACTGTAACATGACTAAGCTATGTCTTCTTGATTTACTTCTTATTGAATTTCTCAATAAAGATCAATATCCCATTTAATTAAATTTATCAATATAGAAACATCTCAATGAGAGCACCAATTGTTAGGTGGTCAAGTTATAGAGAGAGTAAAACCAATAGTTTCAGTTGATTTATTCTAAAATAATAAGAATAATTTACAATAGAAGTAGGAAATAGAATAAAATTATGAGAAAAGTAGAAGAAATAGAAGAGGATAAGAATTACATTGGAGTCACAACACCCCCGAGGTAAGGCCTAACCCTCACTTAGTTCTCTAGAATCTAGTTCCCAAAACTAGTCCCCTCAGACAACCCACTACTACTCTTACTTAAAGGTTTTACAAGAACCTTCTCGAGAGTCCACTTACAAATGGAAATGAAATCTGGAGAAAATTAATAGTTTAAGATCTTACACAACCACTAAAAACCCCACTAACAATCTTTTTTAGTGTTTAAAATACTACCCTTAGCTAACCAACACTCCCCCAAGTCCTGGGTAGTAGCACCCATCCCAAACAGCAGCCCCGTCTCCCCTTTATAGCTAACCCAACAACCACTCTCTCATTGTGATACACTTCCAAAACTCGATCATATCAATAATAAATTAACTATAGGGTGATATAAGATCCCAACCATCATCATCCATAGATATGTGTTTCACTTGAAAAAAATCATTCTCCAAATCATAAATAACCCATGGAAAAATACGGGTTCCACAACATTTCATAATTATATCACTTAAAATGAATTTGAGAACCTGATTAATTTTTTCAATTTTTCTATCACTTAATAGAGTATTTTATAAAGGATTTTGTTGGGTGAATCCTAAAACATAACATCATAGGAGTTATAAATTTTTAGGTTATAGAGGAAAATGGAAGAAAACCATATAAGAATATTTAGAAAGCCTTTAATAATGCTATCATAAAAAGAAGTAGTTATGACTGACATTTTGAAAATATTATTTTGGATCCTTCGAAATGATAGTTTTATTAAAGGGACATCAGAAATAAATAAATAATACTTGAAAAAAACCTAATTTTTATCCAAAGGAAATATGGAGTGGATGATAAAATATACCGTTGAGAAAAAAAATGGAACAATTTATTAAAAAATAAATTTATTGAAACCCACATTATAAAAAGTGAGATAAATGTTCAATTTGAAAAACATATAAAGATAAATTTTAATATCTCAATTAATAAAATATATTCATATTTCAATATAATATAGGAGAATTTTGGGAAGAAGAGTGAATAAGGATATGGAAGAAAAAAAATGATCATTTGGAGAGAATAAAATTTATTTTTAATATCATCATTTTTTTTAATTAAATAAATTAATGTAATTAACTATCAAATAAAGAGTAAAATTGTTATAATATCATCATATAACAAAGTAAATATATCTTGTATGACCTTTATGAAAGATGAATAAATATTAATTAATAAAAAAATGTAGATTTATGAAAATACATTTATATTTACTAACGTCTTCCAAAAAAAGGGATTAATTATCCTATTTCATAAATATAACCATATTAGTAACATATTTGTTAAACTTATTCTTATATATTAAAATTTATACTCATTAAATATAATCATTCATGATATGTTCAATATTTTTTAAATTTTTATTTTTATTATCTTTTTTTTGATTTTTTTCATTGTTTCACACATGGTTTAAAATTTCAATATTGATTCCCATTCATTGACACAATGTTAATTATTCATAGATTAAAAAATTTACTATAATAATTATTTATAATGAATTATAAATATTTAATTATATTCAATAATAATTTCATTAATGATTTATTAAGACATAATCAGTTAAGAACATGTTTTAATATTTTTTATATGAATAAAATTTTTTACACTAATAACGAGTTAAATATTAACATAAAACTTCCAAAAAATTAAATTTCATAAAATTCGTAATAATTAATTATATTAATTTATATAAAGTATTTTTGATGAAAATATAATTACCTCATTCCATGGTGGGTGTAGTTCACACTCACACATAAATGAAATTTTTATTTCCCATAAGAAAAAAGAAAGTATAGAATTATTTAACTTTTCATTATTATAACCATGTTATTAATATTATATATATTAATTAAATACCCTTTTCTAACCATTCATATAGGTTTTCTTATGAAAAATGAAATATATTTCTTCATGGAGATGGTATTCCACATGTATGCATGAATGACATTCCCATTTTTATAAGGAGAATGTGTAGATAAAGGTTATAACATTAACATAATAACAATTATATATATTAATAATTCTTATTTCGCTATATTATACTAGGAATGATATATTTGGAATATAAATATATAGAATAAAAATTTTATGAATTGATTAGTGCACACATTGCGAGTTTGAACCTCCTCTTGGAGTACCTCTTGAAAATAGAATATTTAGGAATTTTCCTTAGAATAAGGGTCTAAAAATATGGGATATATATGTAGGAGAAGTAAGAATGTTTTCGGTTCAATGAAAAATTAGATTTTATAGTGGCCTTGAGTGGGTGGTGGAATTCCTCTTTTATAAACAGTGGGAATGAAATTTTTATAAACATAACCTCTTAATATAAATGGAAGTAAATTTCAACACAGTTAGTGGAATCCAAAGTGGAGAAATATGCACATTATATAATTTTTTGCGAATCAAAGCCTCAAAAATTCATTTTAAAGCTTTTTTAAACATGTTTTAGCTCTCATACAACTAGTTAAAATTTTTTTACATTAGTTTACCTTTACTATGGTAACTAAATTTTAAAAATCATTTACTAATCATTGCGAATAAAAATTAAAAGAACCTAATTACCTAATTTATACATTGTGATTTAAAATATGGAATCTATTTTATCAATTAAAATTTATAAATTTAATAAAAATTAATTTTAATATTTTCACACCTTATAAATAAATAAACATTTTTAGAAAATGTGTATTTTTAATAATAAAAATTATTTTAAGGATAATGTTATCAGTATTGATGAATTCCATGGCATTGTTTGGTTTATAATTAAATAAATTATTGTTTTCTTGATTTCAAATCGAGCCAAAACATAATTCTTAATTGTGAGAATATAAATATAAAAATATGAAAAATAGTTTTTTATTGAAGTATATTATATATATGTTTCAATATGTTAAATGTGGTTTTTCTAACTTCAACAAAATAAATTTAAAATAATAATTTTAATAATAATAAAATTTCATTGTAATGAAAAGTTTTTAAAAAATCTTCACATTATTAGTTGATCATGATATAGTATAAAACTCTATGGTGTCAACAAAAACTATATTTTTAATTATTCTTCTAAAAATCAATATTATAGAAAAATATAAAAATCCTAATATATCATTATTAACCTAAATCTAATAATCAAGTTAATTTTTTGAACTTCAATTTTAATAATTTTATTATTTTAGTTTTTAATTAAAATAAAATAACATAATTAAAATTGTTTTTATAGGAAAATAACATTTTGAAAATTTTAACTATTCTTATTCTTATTTTATATCAATTACTAATTATCTTATTTCATATATATTATTCATAAAAAATATATTTTATCCCTGATATATTTAGTTCCATAAAATAAATCACCTAAAAGGATAAATGTAGATAAAAATAATTTGAAGAATACAATGATCTTATTAGTTATTTAGAAATGTTAATTGAGTTTTACCAGTGCATTAGTATAAAAAATGAAATTTCTATTCATAAAAAAAATATTAAAATTTATAAAATTTATTTCATATAAAAATAATTTATTTCATATATAATTAAATGTTTATATCATTATAATTTATACTTATATAACTTCTCAAGATCTCTAAATAATATCTAAGCCTAAGATACTCTCTAGTGGAATTCATGGGTGGTGGTTCTAATTTCATGGATCTCATGGAAATTTCTACAATCTTGAACTTATATCACATATGAATCACTGAAACTATAATTATTAGACTTCAAATTGGGACTCGTATAGAGAAATCCAAAATAAAGCTTCCTTATTCTCATGCTCATATTATTGATCCTCTGAAGTAATACATCCACTAGTGGAAGTTATTTCTTTTAGATTTTATAACACAACTAATTTTATTTATACCTTCCAATTTAATAGCTATATTTTAATGGTATAATATAATAATTGGGATTTATTTTATAAAATTTTATTTTTAGTTTATCATTTCATGTAAATAATCCTATTAAATAAAGTATTTATTTTAAAGATATATTAATATTAAAATACTGAAGAATAAAATTCACCCCACTTTAAATAAATTTCATCATTTTAATTTTAATTATCAATCACCAAAGAAAATAGTTTAGTGTGTATAAAATATAGACATGGATCTATATAAAATTTCTAATGAGGTATCTTCCTTATCAACTTTGGTAAGAATATGAACTTTAATAATGTTATCCCAAATATTGAGTTTCTCTCCATAATTTTTATCTAAGCACCAATTATGATTCGGTATTAAGACACATGTAATATAATTAATATTCTTAGAGATTACTTAGTCTGTCTTGTACTGATAAATGAAAATAAGTTAATTTTAAATATAAAATGTTGTATCCTTATTTTAGTTATACATAGCCTATGTAGGGATCATCAGTTTATTTCTAAAATCACATCAAATAATTATAATCATACAACTAAAAGTTTTTATTCAATAATCAAATCATTATGGTGCTGTTTAATGATCCCATAAAACATACTAGATATACATGGGTGGTTATAACCTGAATCAAATAGGATATCATCAAATTCAGTGTGGATGTGGAGTATAACCTTTTGCATTTTTTTCAAAAAAAATCTATTTTATAGGTATAACATAGGATTTAACTTGTTCCCATGGCTTAGGAAGTATCTAATGTTTATTATCCTCCCTAAACATTGGGTTAGTGAATTAATTTGTATAAGGACCAAACTCATAGCATCAAAAGAATTTTAAATTCTTCTTTATCACATTTATTGTATTGCTCATCCCTTTTCCATAATCACCACCTCGATGTGAAACCATTATTCACATTAATAATTTCCATGTTCCGTTGAGACATTCCATTGGGTGTTTCTTCCAACATTTGGGACAAGATGGAATTAGAATCATCTTTCTTTAATCATATTCATGACATGATAGTTTATGAAAATCTATCCTTATATTCTTTTTTTAAAAGTTCACAGAGACTCATGTTTTTATTCATAACTCATGAAATTTATGTGATCATAAAAACAATTCAGGACCAACATATATCCGATTTGTTTTCTTATTAGGACAATTAAATATTTTCCCATCACATACATTGTTAAAACCGTATAATTTAACTTATTACAATAATAAAAACATAAGGGATAACATGAGTTATAGAAAAATAATATAATTATTTTAAATAAAAAAATGAATGTTTTATTTCCAGATGTCAGTCCACAGTTCTTTTAGTTCAACCTATAACACTCTTGGTTAGACATAGGCTTTTTTAAGTTGCATTATATTATGCATATTTATATAATCCCATAAAGTAATTCATAAATAAATCCTTTATAATGGTTCATAAAGTCCACATGATCAACCAAATCATATACCCCGAGATTTTCAAACTAGATGTGCAGTTAGGCCTCTTTGTCACACATCAGGTTAAGATTGACTTAATAACCGACATGCCTTTTCAAGCTTATTAACCCAAGTATAATGTATTATAGAGTCTATATCCACTTAATGCATCCAAAAAACGAATTTAATTACTATAAAACCACATAATATCTACTTTTACTAAATTTTATCATATTATCCTATACTTAGACTCAACCCTATGGTTTACTTTCTATTCTTAATACCCAAAAATTAACTACAATAATCCCAAAAAATTACTAAAACAATTATTAAAAACATATAAAACATTCATTAATACCAAATGAAATGAACCAAACTAAATATGTATTTATTTTAAAAAATTTACATAGTTTAAATTTTAAAATATTACATTTGATAAATAGTCATAAAATCCTAGAACCCTAAGTTTTAGTGACTATGAGGAATATTTATATTATAAAATTATTTTACAACCAATATGAATATTTCTGCATAATTGGGCCACAATAGACTCCCTTATAGACAAATAATAAGTCATATTATTCTTCATAACCTCATAAATGGAAACATAATGAAGGGGTAAGATGAAAATCTTACCAAGGGAAAAAAATCATCAACATGTTAACATGTGTTAGATGAAAATAATATGAAAAATCATGAACATGAGAGAATTATCTCATTAAATATATCCTGGAACAATATGGGTTTTCCATAAGTCAATAAAGAAGGACATGTAAACACAAATGAATAAAAAAAATACCATGAGAAAATGAGTACATAATCATCAGATAATTAATGTGATCCATAAGCATAATCATAAGCATATGAAATTAAAATGTTTCATGTAATAGAAATACAGCACAATAACTAACTATAAAACCATAATAGGTATAGGGAAATATTCTATCATGAACAAATCCACATATGTAGACCACGTTATATTTTGAACAAATCCTTGTAAGTCCACCCATTATTTTGTGAGAAAATAGATGCATGTCCACAATTTAAGTATTTAAAAATAACCCAGAATGTAAACCCATTATTTTGTAAACAAATCCAATTATTTTCACCCTATAGGTTGTGAAAAGAATCCAAAACCATCCATCCATTATGTTGTGAATAAATCAAAGAATTTATGACCATTATTTTATGAACAAATCCAATTATGTATACCCTTTATCTTGTGATTAAATGAAATTATAGACACATTTCATTATATCATGATATATAATACCATAAAAAGTTAATTAGAGGGAGTTATAAGACCCCACTATTTGTCATCCATACATATGTTTTCTATTTGAAATCAGTCATTCATTATATCATAAAGAAGCCATTGAAATAAAATCAGTTTCTTAACATTCCTTAAAGGTGTAACATAATTTGGACTCATCAAATTCCCCCTTTCATCGGATGGGGTGGTGAGGGTGGGTTGGGGTTTTGGCATGGTCACATGGTCAAGTCCTAAGACTAGTAGTTTATTTTCTAATTTCTTATAGTGTTTCGTGCCACAATTGAGGTTATACCAATTTTTTTAAATGAACTCATCTACTAGATTGATTGACACCAAAAATTAAATCACCAAAAATTATTATTTCATAAAGGAATTTAAAGATAAATTATTTATACATAACTACAAATAAGTGAGATATTTTGGATTAAAATAGGAAAATATAAGTGAAACATAAAAGAGTCTTTGCAAAACATCTCATAAAATTTCCATTAAAATAATAAGTTATGAGTAAATTTTTAAAATATAATTTTCAATAAATTGAAATGAATATTTTGTCAAACATTATTTGAAAATAAATCACAACAAATCATCATTCAAAATACATAATTGTTTTCCAAAGGAAATGTGGAGTGTAATATAATATATAAGATAGTTACAGAAAAAACTTTTTTTTATTTTTAATACATACATTTATGGAAACATGAATCTTAAAAGTTTGATAAATATTACATTAGAGAATTATTAAAGGTAAATTTTAATATTAAAATATTTAAAAAATATTTGTAATTCAAAATATTAATGGAGAACATTGGTTTGAAGAGTAAATATGTATATGAAAGAAAAAACCTCATTTGGAGAGATTCAAAATTATTATTAACATAATAAAATTTTATAAATAATGAAATACATCAAATTAATTCCATATAAAATAATATTAAATGGAATTATTATATCATCATAGAAAAAAATTAATTAATCTTGTATGAAAATAGTTAAAGAATAAAAATTATGACTTAAGAAAAGAAGGTAAATTTCTAAAACCCCCTTACCTTTAATCTTGTATTATGATAAAGTAATTAAATATAATTTATCATGAACATAATCTTCTTAATCTCATTCTTCACGACCTTATTCATATTTAAAACAATATTTATATTAAATTATAATCATTCAATATATGTTCATTACTAATTATTTTTTATTTTCATCATCTTGTGTTAGTGTTTTTTTTAAATTCATGCACAATTTAAAATGTCATTATTGATTATAAAACATTGATACAAAGTTCATTGTTACTATATTGTGTAAGTTTTCTCAATATATTATTTATAATGATTTATAAATAATAAATTTCTATTCCATGAAAATTTTGTTTCAGGATTATTGAAGACAAAACCAGTTATTATATTGTTTCAGTAATTTTGGACGAAAAAAGTTGGTATATTGATAACATAGGAAATATTAATATAAAATTTACATAAAATTAATTATGGTATAAAATTAATTTTAATTAATTATATATATTTATAATAATCCATGTAGGGTGGTGATGAAAATAAAATTACATCATTCCATGGAAGTGACAGTACACATGTACACATGGATGACATTGTTGTTTCCTTTTGATCAATACGAAATAATATAGAGATTTATCTTTTAAAAATAATAATAATGTTATAATTATTATATTTACTCATTAAGTACCATTTTATAACCATCCATGTAAGATGGTTATGAAAAATTAA
The DNA here is from genome assembly GCA_963277665.1 of Viscum album. Lineage (NCBI taxonomy): Eukaryota > Viridiplantae > Streptophyta > Magnoliopsida > Santalales > Viscaceae > Viscum > Viscum album. The sequence goes on from OY728138.1 coordinate 903,470,059, forward strand.
ATACTTTATTTTGTGGAGGGAGTATGTCGCACATACACATGCTTGACATTCACATTTATAAAATTAAGTAGAAATGATAGATAAAGGGTTATGCGAATAATGAAATATTTTTTTATATTAATAATAAAAATTTAATTATTTTATAATATGAAAAATATAGTTGCAGGATAAAAATTTATAATGAAAAGGATAGTTAGTTATTAGTACTCATATTGAGAGTTTGAACCTCCTTTTGCAGTACCTATTAGTGTTAGAGGATTTAGGGTGATTTCTATTATAGAAATTTGTGGAGAAATAAATGATCAATGATTCACATAAGAAGAGTAAAATGAAAAAAAAAATTAATAATAATATGATCTAAGACATGAATATTTATCTGAGTGCTAGGATGAGTCCCCACATCGATATAGAGGTAGAAATATCACTATGTCCCGAGAGCATAATTATATAGAAATTTCCAAAAGTATCAAAATATTGGGTACACTAGAAGAAATGATATCATAAATAATATGATGAAACTATCACACAAACCATAACTTAAGTCTACTATCGTATTTTAAAAATTCTATGGAAGTATATTAATCTATAGTACTATTTCCTACAAAGTCTGATATGATTCATTAATAATGTTAATATATATATTTTTATAGTTAACTATTGAAATCACTAGTAAGATCTTCTATATTTTTATTAGATTTTATATAGTTCATTATATTTTGGATGAGGACCTTGAGAACCTACACCTTTGAGTAAGGGCATGTTTCCACCTACAGCCCCACTAAACTCACCATACAGCTTGAACTGTAAGAACTGTGACTAGTTGTAAAATATGGGCCTCTAACAAAAGGCCCAAATTCATCCATAAATCCAATTGCATGAGTCTAATAATCTATCACTTGGATCTTGATATGGTATTATAACCACATTCATACTACTAATTTGTAAAACTTACATAATCATAGATCCTCCTCTTCTTTATACACCAGGGTGTTCTTTCCATTCAAGGATTCAATTTTAAGATGATGATTCATGAAAGAAAACCTATGGTCCATTCCTTTAACCAATAGATTTATCTTTTATTTTTCCTCTCATACTCTATTTATCAATGAAGAAAAAAATGGTACAAACGTTCCGCTACTTATTTATTACCATTACCTTCGTAAATATGTCCAATAGATTGTTTATCATTAAATATTATCTAATGTTAGTAATATGTACTTTTTTCATAATATAATAAAATTTTACTTCAAAAAAATATATTTCATCCAATCATGAAACACTGGATTCTTTTCAATATGTATAACACTCTAGCTATCAAAATTTAATTTATTATCCTTCACTTTCTATACATTTATATCAATATGTTCTTTATCCAAACCATCTCCTTCTCCAATTCTGTTTAAAAATGTATTCTACCATTGTGGTAGATAGTTATACCTCATTTGGTTGCTATGATATCCAGCTCAATGTAGTTCCTCTATAGGTAAACACATAACTTGTGGGACTCATCCTTCTACTGACATGACCTCCAAGGTCTATATCCACATATCCTTGAAATGGGCTTCCTCTCCTAAAGCAAAAAAGATAATCTATTTCATCCCTTTAGATAACCTAGTATCGATATCCTATATTCTTAATTTTTGTTTTCCAGGTTATCCATATTTATGGTCACAACTCCCACTCTTTGATAAATATTAGGTCATGTGTAGATTATGGAATACATTTGGATTCAAAAATATGGTTCATATGGAACCGTTTACATGTAATAAATAAATTTGTCCATCTTTGGTTCTTATTTAGTTGAAAATTTAAAATGGATTTCTTGAAAAAAAAACAACTATCTCTACTTTCAAATTTAATTTTTTCTCAAAATCATTTCAATATAGTGATCTTCTGATAATATCAATGTTTTTTTTGTGATCTCTCTTAATTTCCATTCGAAAAATCATTCGAGCATTTGTAATGCCTTTTATCATGAATTCTTTTTCTAGTTTCACTTTCCCTCATAAATCATATTTATACATTATCATAGAATGATCATGTCATCCAAAGGAAGAAATATAATGCATTCATTATGGAAAGACTTGAAATATCAATATTTATTAATGGAACACAACTTTTATGAAAATTTTCACACTAATGAATCAAGATTATTATTCAACTACCTAGGATCTTTCTTTATCCCATATAAGATATTTTTGTGTTGTTAGACAATGTTTTCCTTTATTAACTTAGAATATTCCTATGTAAATTTCATATAAATATCATCCTCTTGATATCTATTAAGAAAATTAGTATTGTTTATCATGATGTTAAAGATGAAAATTCTCTAATGAAACAATACTAAAGACCACTAGTATAGTGGTAATGTTTAATATAGGAGATAAAATTTAATTGATGTTTATATATTACTTATTTTGAAATAATTTCACCATCAATATTTCATTGTACCTCATCTTATAATCATGTCCATATATGTCAATTTACACCCATTTTTTATTCCATTCTTTCTTTCCTCATAGTAATGGTGTTACATCCTAATTATTGTATTCATCTAATAAATAAATACCCCCTTCATCTCAAACTCCCACATAATCGACTCATTCTACAATATTTTATTCTGAAAACATTTTAACTCTCCATCATCAATCAATAAAAAATAATGTATGGGAAATGAATACCACTACACATTTCTTTTCACCCTTATTTATCTCCTCAACTCCACATGAGGAGTATGATCTAATGGTTCTGGTGTCACCTGATTAGGTATACGTTCAATATAGACAAAATCATAGCACTCAGATTCTTTATTCCCACTATTAGTTTAAATTTTATAATAGTTCTTGTATATGACTCCTTTATTAAATATCATATTCTAGATTTTAATGATCATCTTTTTCTTATAATCCGAGAATGAAAAAACAGACACCTCAGTGCCATATCTATTAAGAAATTATAATTTCGACTTAGATTCAAGATTTTACCTCACATAAATATCTATATATACATCTACAAAACAATCAATGACTTGTAAATAAGAGAGTATTACCACCTTCCATAAAAGATCTCCTCTAGTAGACATTCTTCCCTTGGTACATATGGATTCCCGTTGTTGTGATATTGTACCATGTTCTTTACCACTTCCCAATATGTCTTGGGTAACTCTGAGTGCTACCTTTTACTCCAAGAAGATCCATTTAGTTTCATTTGAATCATTTTAAATAAAATATTCTATTATGGATCACCTAGAATAGTATTTTCCCAAAAAATTCCATTATTATCCCAAAATTCTATTAACTCATTACTTATATACTCTCCAATATTTTCAGAACTCAAGTGTTTGATATTTGATCCGAGATTATTCTCCCCCATGGTCTTCCTCTTTTGAATCATGTTAAACACAAAAAATTAATTTTTAGAATGTAACCTCATATCCCCATTTTTGACTCATCAATAAATGTTAGTTAATATTGTGAAAATCCAAGGAAATTTACTGGTTCATACCCCAAACATCATAGTGAACCAGATCCATCTTCCCACCTTTCGATGTTCAACCACTTTTTTTAAATAACATTTTCTTCTATTTTCCAAAGATACAATATTCACATAATCCTGATTCTATTAACTTCTTCTCATGTACAATTAATTTTGATTCCATCACCTTCATCCCTTTATCACTCATGTGTCCCAACATATAGTTACATAGTTTTGAATCCCTAACAAAATTTATTGATGTAGGCATGCATATATATGTATTTGTCACATTATATATGGTTGGATTCTTTACGACATGATCTATGAACAAATATCCCACGGTAATCACCCCTAAACCACCAGTTAACATTGTATAAAAACATGTAACACCATGATTCCCAATAGAAATAAGTTTCATTCTTAGTTGAGGAATATACATCACCTTTTATAGAAGGATAAATCACTCTCTCTTTGGTTTAATCTATGGGTATCTATTCCAAAAACATGTAAGGGTACATTATTTCTAAGTTATACCTTGATAAAATATATAGAAACGTAATTTTTTAAGAAACCCTTTTCTAGTGTGGAATAGAAGGATTTCCCCATGTTTAAAATATATTAATTAATATGTCTATTCATGTTCAATAGTGAGATATCATCAGTTCCATCGACTATTGTGTATGTTTTATTGGTTTTGTGTGCCTTCTGTTTCTATTAAATCCTCCTTAACATGTACATTATTTCTATAAATCCCGTATGTAGGATCATACCCCTTAGCCATAACTAATCTATTTCCCCCTTCATGTTGATCACTCAATGTGATTTTACCACTATTCATATCTACACCTTCATTCCACTTTTGGAGAATAACCAAATAAGCAATCTAATTATCTTATTTGAATATCCTCATTGAGGTTCAATTATCCCATATATTTCAAAACTAACTTTTTATTCCTCCATGATCTACTCTCTACTATTACAAAATCTTACCAACTATTAGGTAATGAATAAATAAAAACCAATGCACATACCTCAACCATTAACTTAATTTCCACAAAAAAAACTAACATGTGATGGTATTTAATTTTTTGACATGATCAAAAATAATATTCCCTAAAATTATATTCATATTGAATAATAACCGCATAAGGTTAACTTTGTTTTATGGAAAATGATTCTAGAATATATATTGAGATATTTCATCAACCCAGCCATCCTCTTCTCCTCTCTAATGCCGAAATAATTTTTTTGGATAACATAAGGAACAAAACCCAAAAAAACTTTTTATCCAATAACCAACACTCAATATTCTTCATCTCATAAACCTCTATTGATTTTTACCATGATGTGGAAAGCGATACGTTTTCTAGAAAAAAGGTTCTTGGTCGGACATCCTCTAGTAATTGAAGTTAGTTTTGTGGTTGCAATTGATTTTCACCTTTCCTTTTTCCAAAAATAACATTCATTTCGATATATGTAACCTGGATATTCTAAACTCAACATTTGATATAAGTTGTTAGGGAAATTAATGGATAAGAAAAATGATCGATGATTCGCAAAAGAATAGTAAAGTCGTAAAATAGAAGTACGAGAAGAATATATAAGATAGATGAATTTATATAGTTTGAGAATAATTCTTAAATTCGTAGAGAGGTAAAAATATCAATATATATTAGGATAAAAATTAATAGAAAATTTCATTGAGTGTCACACACATAAAATCATAGAATCCCTAGATAAAATGATTTTATAAAAAATTTTAGTAATTTTTCCACCTGCCACATAATATGTTTACTGTGCTAATATAATTTTTGTTTGGAATTAAATAAAGCTACAAGACCACTCTTTCCAAAGTATGAGATGTTATAGTAAAAATGTTAAAGTATGTACTCTTACAATGCCTTTTTTCTACATACTCTCTATCATTGTTAGACCTCATGCATTTTAGATTTGATGTTGGTTTTTAGTGTGATCTTACAATAGTTAGCCCAAATTCATCTAAGGACCAGAATACATATATCCAACAGTTCCATGGACCAACGGATCTGAAGAATTAGGATTGGGTTATGGGGGAATAAAAAATGGAAGAATTTCAAGAGGAAAACAAATTTTATAGTTTCGTTGAAGGGGTCATGGAAGGTTTCTTATATAAGTGGATGAAATTCCATCTATATAAATATAAAAACTTAATAAAGAAAGAAGACATGTTTCACATGGAAAATGGGATTCAATGTTTATAATAATGGCGAGGAGATATGGTTCAGTTGATCCATATATGAAATATTATTTTCATGAAATTTTTTATCATGTTAAACTATTTGAAACCTTTTAAAATTTGTCCATATGATTTTAATTTTATCTCCATAATTGGGTTTTTAACCCCATTTACTAAAATTTATGGCAAAAATTGAAATGTATATTATTAACTAGTTTAAAAATTATGTTTTTAAATATTGACAATTATTTATCAAAAAATATTTCTAATGGTGTGAAATATTAATATTAATATTAATTTACATTTAGTGTGAATCAATTCTTAGAAAAATTAAATTTCTATGTATTAGATCTATGTTTAAAAGAAAATTAGAAATTTTGTTAAATTATTTGGTGAATTATTAACCAAATCAGACTTGTTTGGATTTTAAACAAAGCTAAAACCGAATTCGACCTTATGACATAATTAAATAAAAAATTGAAAAATTGTTTTAATAGATTATAATATTACATAATGTTTAAAAATGTTAACCAAGGGCTTTCTAAATTTCAAATAGTATTTTTAAACAAATCATTTTCTCTTTCAAAACATTCGCATTTGTGAAAAATGATTTTTTAATATTTTATGTCAATCTTAGATCATAATAAACAAAAAAATTCTACCTTTTTAATAAAAACTATATTATTTACTATTCACATAAAATCCCAAAATTCCAAAATAATCCCAAAAAATCAATCTTAAGATAAAATTTTTATAATGAATATAAAAATTAAAATAACTAGTACTCACATGTGCATACGCACGATATATTGAATTAATGGATTTTATTTGAAAAGAGAATGCGATTTGTAAAAGGTACCAACCAATGTTAATTAAATGAAATGGAAAATAAGAACATGCATCATATATTATAATTGAAAAATAATAAAAAGAAATAAAATTGAAGAAACGATGTAAAAAGATTCAAAATTATGATGATGTATAATAAATTATACATCGAAATGAATGAAGCATTATTTTCACCAATGAAAAATAAAAAAAATGATATATCATTAATTTGTAATAATAATTACTAAAATTTATTATTGACACTCCCAAATTGAAATTTTGATAATAAAATATTACAGATTATTTCCATTCCTAGGACACATAAGAACAGGTCTATAGAGAATGATTTCATTGCAAATATATGAGTGAAAACTTTAATGGTAGGTTATATTTTTAGATTATTTTCTATGAACATATTAATGACAGAGTTCGAGAGACATCCCTATTATTAATAGCCTGACCGAAATACACCTGGGGATGTTGATTGAATGGAAAGTGGTTTCTTGCAGCACTTCAATATAGAATACAAAAAATAAATTTTAAAATTTTTTTTATACATAAATATGAGTGAATTGATATTTTCTCCAATACATTAAACTATTTAATCAATAAAATTTTAATTAATACCATCAATAATGTCCTAAATACAGGGTGAAAATAGCATGTAGGTCTCACAAAGCAATGAAGAAATAATTAAAGAACTTGTACAATTTAATTGACTCATCTATATATCATATAGTAAATTCCAATAATGGTATGTTACAACCCCTAATAAAAATTCCTTGGAACAATAAGTTGATGCAGCCTCTTCCTCACCTCCCCATCAAAGCTGTTGGGGGTGTCACTTCTTCACCATAGGTTCCCCCACCACCCCCAACCTGAGTTTTTTCTGATAAATCTGCAGAGAGGTTCATAATACATTCTTTGTTGTGATTTTTTTAAGATATGGAATAAAAAAGGATTTTTGTGCAAGAAATGGGTGAGAAGATTGGAATCATATGTATATGGAAGAAACATAAAAAAACATACCTCAGAAACTTTTTCCTTCTCTTTTATTACTGTGCAAATTCACCAAGCATTGTTTTAGGTATCATGTGATATGCTTCCCGGCAATCATGTTTTGTTATTAATTTGTATAAAAATTAAAGAGGCCTAGAAGATCTTAAAGTGCCTGCAAAGGAGACACTGTTTATTGTTAGTAAAATAGAACTCTATGAGTTGTTTAAGAATATTAGTTGTACAGTTATTGATGATGGGGAGATAAATAAGGAAGAGTTTCAACTGGAACTATTTAATTCGAATAAAATTAAAAGCTTGTTTTTTGATCGATAGGGCTTAATTGAGGCAGGCGGTAAAATGAATGGTTGTTGCAACACTTTCTGAATATGGTATAAATATGTCTGATGATTTTAAAGAAAGCATCATCGATATAGAGAAATGATTCAATGCTTCTTTTCAAGAAGACAATACTATATTTCAAAGTAAATAATGAAGATGAATATTCAATATATTAAAATCACAAAAGAGTGATACTTATTAATGGAATACAATTAGACAAAATATATACATCATTAAGATAGTAGATAACATTTTGGATATACACATTTGAAAACATTTATGAATAATTACAAGGAATGAAAAATTAGTTTTATCATTTGGAATTGAAATACATTAGTGAAAAGAACATTCAAATGGACACTTGAAAGTCTATTAATTATGATAAATATTATTGTATTTGAGACCATACAAATGTAAACAAACCTTTTGATTAAATGATTAAATTTCAAAAAATAATATAATATAGTAATAATAGAATATATAGAACCAAAAAAATTTGAGAATATATACTCATCAAAAGAATGGCCAAATATGATTTAATACAAGGAAAGTCAATTAAATGGTGTTTTCTGCTATTTTATGTAGTAGTGAATGTTTTGCAGTAATTTTTTTAGTCTAATTTATAGTGATAATACATTCAAAAATGTTTTAAACATTAAAATTTAAACCTATACAACCGAATACCTATAAATGTGCAGTAGGATGTACTACAACATGTCTTCTTAAATGTATTTATGACATTATATGAGTCATTGTACTGAGAACGTCTGGTTATTGGATAGAACCTACACCAAGAGTAGTAGATATATTGAAATCATAAATTAGTGGTAAAGAATTTTGTTATAGAAGTGGATTAAATATACAGGTAGTTAAAATAATAGAAAACACATTGTATAATCACATTGTACCATTTCACTGAATCTTCAACTTCAAGATCTTGTGACTCATTCAAGAGTATTTGTACATAAAAAAATGAAAAATTATAAATATAATGTGTAAGAATTATAATAAATACCAAGAGAAAAACAAATTATGTAGGACATTTGAGATTTTTTCAAATGTTATAAGGATTCATACCTCTAGAAAGTGCTTAGTTCCAATTTTTATTTAGGGGGATTTTCAAATTATAAAAAGATAAATAATATCCTTGAAGTGGGCATGGATCACACAGAACATATATCACTCCCTCCTCATGGACCAGTGGCACATATTGGTGGTTTTTATCCTCATACAAATGAGGTTGATTTAAATTTATTTTTTGGAACTATAGAGAAGTAACTAATGTAAGAAAAAAGGATGGATCAAATTCAAGAAAGAGCAAGGGTTTTTCTTTTGTAATGTTCAGAACCAATAGGTTAGCTTTTAAGGAAATAAAATAGTTGAACAAAAATCAATTTAAGGGTAAAAAGATTAAATGTTCAACATCTCAATCAAAGCATCAATTATTTATTTTTAATTCTCTAAGAAACTGGACTGCTATAGATGTGAGGAAGTCTGTAATTGGTTGGTGTAGGAGTGAATGACGTTCATGTATTGAAGGATTTGCAGATATCCTGTCGTAGTCGTGGTTTTGCTTTTTTTGAGTACTACAACCATGAATGTGGTGAATATTCGAGGAAAAATAGTCAAATCCACTATTAAAGCTTGAAAATTATTCTAATACTATGATATGAGATAATCCTAGAAATTCAGTTTCTTATGAAGCTTCTCAGGTTAACTCTGTTTATGATGAAAACATACCCAAAAACATTACCAAAGATTAGTTAAAAAATTATTTGAACGTCATAGAAATATCACTAAGGCGGTCTTGCCTCTAAAAAAGTTAGGGACGGAGGAAAAATGATATGGTTTTGTTCAATTTTTAGAGTATTCCTGTGATGCATAGGTTCTTAATCACACTAAGAAATATAAAAATGATGGTAATCATGGATTCTTGTATTTTCCATGCTATTTTAATTTTATTTTGATTCTGTTTAACCACACATATTTAAAATCACTTATATAACTTACCACTTATGGTAAGAAACAACTATGAATGATAAAAATTTATTAGAGTATTTCAAGTTCCAATAGGATCTTGAAAATAAGATGTAGTCTACGTCCACCTAATAAATACCTAAAAAATACCCAAAACTCCCTAAAAAATGTATGTGAAAGTTGGAAAACAACTACCGATTTAGTGAAACATATTTTCAATAAAGTAATGATATTTGGAAGCCCATACCTGCAACCCAGCTACAAAAAAATTCATTCAGTCATGAAAACATTTAATGCTCTATTAAAACATGATCTTAATACATTTCAATGAACATAGAGCTACATGGCTAAAAAAAACCAAATGGAAAATTACATCAATGATATGTAATTTCATATTCACCCTCTATGAAAGGCATGATGGTTATTAAGATCCATGTCATATGTTACCTGAAACCCAGCTATAACTAACTTCATTCATTCATGACACCAAACACATTCAAATATCCATTCATACATAAGCTTAAAACATTTCCATGAACAAAAAGATACATATCCAAAAAAACACCAAAAGGAAAACAAAATCAATGATGTATAATTCTATATTTACCACCTGTGGAAGATAATATGAGTATTAAGATCTATTTCATATATTGATTCAACAAATGTTGAAAGGTCCCATCAGTTGATAAGAAAAAAAACATAATGATAATAGGTTTAATGATATTTTCATTAGGTAAAATTAAAAACTTGATTAATACAAATATTCCTAACCAGGGTAGCTTAAATAGATTGATACCCTCAAAGTTTTCATCCTCTCCATTTTTTTTGGGTGAGCCATATGCATTTTACAAAATTACAAGGATTAAAAATTAAAGTAATTGAATTATTAGTGGGAAAAAATATTCCAGTAAAATGTTTTGTTTATGCTGTTATCTACTGAACATGATAACTACTGAAAATCCAGTTTTCTAAATAAACATATTGAAGATAAAACGTAAAAAATAATTGGGTGAAAATATGTTTTGCAAGTTATATTAAAAAAATAATCAATAAATATTGGTTTCACAAAAGAAATGTAGGCAGTAATTGGTAAGTCAGAGAATGAACTCTGTAGAACAAAAATCTCTTAAAAACAAACAGAAAAGAGAAAAAAATCTTATATTATTTCAATGTTGAACATGATCTTTAAAATAATATGAAGGCTACAACCACCTAAGAAACACCCAAAACACCCTATAAAACATATAAGTGAAAGTGGGAAAACAACTACATAGTTATAAAAACATACCTTTATGGATGAATAGATCCCCAAAAACCCATACCTACAACCCAACTACAAATAACATGATTAATTCATGAAACCAAACACATTAAAATCTCCATTCATACATGAGCTCAAAACATTTCCATGAACACAGAGTTATATAACCAGGAAAAACACCAAAAATAAAATGAAATCAACAATGTATAATTTCATATTCACCTTCTGTGAAAGGCATGATTGGTGTTATGTTTCATTTCATATATTTATTAAACCAAAGTTGAAATCATCAAATAATAAAAAACAAAAAATGATAATATGTAGAATATTATTTGCCTACGGTATAATTATAAACCTGTTTCGTACAAATATTCTTTACCAGGGTACCTTCTACACATTGAGACCCTCCAATTTTATATCCACTTCTTCTTATTTATAAAGCAGAGCCATCTTCATTTAAAAAAATTATTAGAAACACCCAAACAACCAGTAGAACACGTATGTGAAAGTGGGAAAATAACTATAGAGTTAGCAGAACATACCTTTAGGGAAGAAAAGATCCCCATAAGTCCATACCTACAACCCAACTGAAAATAACACCATTAAGTCATGACACCAAACACATTCAAGTCTCAATTAACACAATAGCTCAAAAGATTTCCATGAACATAGAGTTATATAGCCAGGAAATACAGAATTTTATGTTTTAATTATATAAAAAATGGAAATGAGTATAACAAATGTACATTAGAAAAATTAGATGTAGATGGAAAATCAATATATTAGAGAGAACTGAAGAATTATTCAAAAAATTATGAGAGCCGGCCTACTGTGAATAACTGTATTGTACAACAATATTAAAAAATCATATAAACTATGTGAAATGGAGAAATATAAAGTAGAAAAAATACAGAGAAGCTACAGAGGAGAAAATACTATATGCATGATGTGGGAGCTGATTGAATATCGGATTAGGAAAAAACATTACCCAAAAACATTAAAATATACATTCATACATGAGCTAAAAACATTTCCATGGACACAGAGTTATATTACCAGGAAAAACCCCAAAAAGAAAATGAAATCAACACTATATAATTCCATATTCACCTTCTACGAAAGGCATGATTGGTGTTATGTTTCATTTTATATAATTATTAAACCAAAGTTGAAATCATCAAATGATAAAAAAACAAAAAATGATAATAGGGAGAACAGTATTTACCTTCGGTAAAATTGTAAACCTATTTCTTACAAATCTGCTTAACCAGGGTACCTTTTACGCATTGAGACCCTCCAAGATTATATCCAATTCTACATATTTGTAAAGAAGATCCATCTTCATTTAAAATAATTATAATAAACACCCAAACAACTGATATAACATTTATTTGAAAGTGGGAAAATAACTACAGGGGTAGCAGAACATACCTTTAGGGAAGAAAGGATCCCCAGAAGCTCATACCTATAACCCAACTGAAAATAACACCATTAATTCATGACACCAAACACATTCAATTATCCATTAATATAATAGATCAAAACATTTCCATGAACAAAGAGTTATATATCAAAGAAATACAAAATTTTATGTTTTAATTATATAAAAAATGCAAATGAGTATAACAAATGTACATTGAAAAATTCAGATGTAAATGGAAGATCAATATATTATAGAGAACTGAATAATTATTCAAAATATGATGAGAACCGACCTGCTGTGAAGAACTATATTGTACAAAAATCTGGAAGAATCATATGAACTTAGTCAAATGGAGAAATACAAAGCAGGGAAAAATAATACGGAGAAGCTAAAGAGGAGAAAAGACCATATGCATGATGTGGGAGCTGATTGAATATGGGCTTAGGAAAAAACATTACCTGGCGTCAAATTTTGAAAAGGATCTGGAAGAGTTATTTTTAAAGAAAATAACACATTTATATAATAGTAAATGGAATCACGAAGTGGGTGCGAGGTCTGATTTATCGCGGTAGATCTCAGAGGAGACTGATAATGCCTGGAATTTTCATAGATGGTGACAGATTTCATGACCAGGAGGGGAGGCGGGTGGAGGTATTGAGCATAATGGGAGGAGTAGATTCTTAGATGAAAGAGGTAGAGCTCGTAGGAGTCGAATAAGACCGAGAAACCTGGGAGATGGGATGCCGACCATCTATTTCAGTAATCGTAAGAGGATGTGACTGGATTGTCGTGGATGAGCAACAGAAGAAGAGTAGTAAAATGGCGAGGAGGATGAGGGCAGTAGTATGTGGGATGAGCCAGGCAGGGGAAGGTGATACCACAGTGGGAACCCTAGGATTTTCCAGGGAATTGTGCAAGGGGATTCATGTTTTGAGGGTAGAGACTCTCGCGGAATAACCCTACAGGGATCATTGTCAAATTGCAGGGAGGAATACGCAAGAAGACATAGGAAGACGAAAACCCTAGGTGGGGAGACGAGCCGCGATATGGCGTAGGTTATAGTCGATTTTCAGTGGGTATATCGGGTGTTAAACTAGAAGTTGGAGGGGTAATTGGAAAATGGGTAGATGAAGTTGGTGACGTGGCTTAATGGTGTGGTGACACATCCGCATGGTAACACCCAGGTTTAGTAAATATAGTATATTTCTCAAAATTCAATTTCTATAATTTGAGAATTTAACATTTAATTAAAAATAAAAAAATAAAAACGGCTTTCTTAAGAAATAATTTTTTAATTAAAAATATTAATATAATTATTTCCTATAAATTTATAATTAAATTTGTTATAGTATATTATTAATATAAAAAAATTATTTTATCCATGATATATTTATTTTAACAAAACAATTCACATAAAAATCTAATTATATATAAAATATATTTTTTTTGAAAAAAATGATATTATTATTTATTTATCTATATCAATTGAGTTTTACCAATGAATTAATATTGAAAATGGAATTTATTTTAGTTAAAATTGTGAATGGGAAATTTATAAAATACATGTGATATATAAATAATTTATTATATTGATAATTAGAGTGTTGAATTTGATCTCAATGATGTGTCACTACAAGATCTTTTACTTCAGAGAGGTGTGTTATTGTTTGAATTTTTCTTTTAATCCACTAAAGATGGATAATTAAATGTTTACCAGGTATATAAGGAAGATCTTGGGTGTTTTGAGGGTTTTGAACATGAATGAAATAGAAATAAGGTTTTTATGTTACACAGTACTCATATAGTTTGTATAGATTGGGTGTCCAAACCGTGCTAGTCAGGAGGAGAGGCGCATAATTAGGTGAACTGTGAATGGGAGAGAGAAAATCCATGTGGGCTTGGATATTGGAATTCCACAAGGTTGGCGCATAGTTTTTTCAACTTTGTGGATATCCCATGGTAACTACATGACCACAACCCCTTGTAGATATTGGAAGGTGCATGTTTTTCCCACGGTTTGGAAAACCATGTAGCGAAACCCTGATCACCATTAAAAATGGAAAATTTTACATTTTTACCACTCTGTATTTTAAAATCCTCACCCAAAACTCTCCCAATTTCTTCCTCCTCCATCCCTAGTGACAAACCATTTTGTCCCAAGTTTCTCAAGGGAGGATCTCCTTTGATTCTATGGTATTTTGAGTTTCATTTGGCACAAATCAATGCTTTAGGTAAGTCTAATGGTCCAATTTCTTCCCTAATACGGATTAGGGTTTTTAGATTTTTTTCATATCCTTATAAATTCCTAAACCCCTTTTTTCTAGCGGATAATAGGTTGGGGAATCAAAGTGTGTTTGAATATGGTTCTATGGACAAGGTTGAGCATGTATTCATCTTTAAATTCTAGTTACATGATCTACAAGTAATATCCCATAGACCATATATTTATTTGTTCTTGAATGGTTGTGAATTTTGTTCTTACTTATTTTGAATTGGATTAATTTAGTACGATTAGGTAAATGAATGCCAATATGGGGATATAAACCCCTCACAATCTTTGTGGGATGAGGAGAGGTTGAACAGACCGGTTTTGGGCCACCCATGGGGTGCACCAATGATTCCGAACAAAGAAAATTCAATGTGATGCCCGAAATTGATTCTTGATAAGGTAGAACCAATATAAAACATGTTCAGATTATATGTTGAATTAAAAATGGAATATAAATAGCTGAGTCTAGACTTTGATAATGGCATAAAGGATAGTTTGGCTTAACATGAATTGAGTTGGGTGTAATAATGAAATTATGCTATGTGATTTATGAAATGTTCTTGAAATGCAGAAGTGCGTTAAGGTATATGACATGTTTAATTTATTAAATGGGAAAACGACTATGAATTCATAAATTAATTAAATGGTTTAACAAACAGGAATTGATGGTTATGTTAAATGTGTTAAAGAATATGAAATATTCAATATACCCAATGGGTTAAGACATGTTAAAGGAAAATGGGTTAAATGGGCTATGTAACTTAAATGGTTATAGTGTTAATGGATTAAGTCTCGATGTAAAATTCAGCTATTGAATAATTATGAGATGTGAATTTTATATTTACTGATTTTGTATGGTTTTTTATATGATATATGTGGTAAATGAATAAATATAAAGGTTCACATGGCTTGGTAGTGTGTGGTAGTAAACTTGAGGTTATAAACCCATGGGTTTGGTTAGTTTGAAGCTCTAAATGCCACCCTATGATGCATGAGTTAAAGAAGGGTTCTAAGGCTCTATACCTCTAACAGTTTCATTTGATGAGACTTCCTTGAACAGGGCTCCAAGGTAAGTGTGATGTATTTTTATAAATATTTTATCCATATATAGATTTTTAACATGACTTATTGACTTATGCAAGATAATTTAATGGACTCGGCCATTGTGTAAATGGTGTAAATTCCTAACCCATGGAAAATGTGATAAATATTAATTTATTATTGAAGGTAGCATAAAATATGATAATGGAAATAATGGTAGGAATGGTTAAAGTTAATATTGTTAGATAATTTCATCCAAGTTGTACATTGTTTACTTTTTTATTTATTTAGTTCATTCATGCACTATTTTTTTAGACTACATATTTTTTAGACACCGTTAGTGGTATCCTACTGAATTGTATTCTCACCCTACTCAGTCTGCCATTGGGTACCTGAGAAGTATTCCTAGTTGAAGGCAAGAATAAGTTAAAATTTCCTATTATAGCGTGATTAGTTGGGCTAGGGATTTGCATAGATGGGGATCCAGACTTAGAGTTAGGTCATATTTTGGGGATTCTTCTATTTGTCTTTTTTGGGGTTTTATTTCTATTTTTGAACTTTTATCATGGTATGACATATCTAATTTTTGGTTGTGGGTTTTCCCTATTTGAGAAGTTGTTAGTGATTCTTGTTTCTAGTTATTTTTATTATTTCTTTTA
The DNA here is from genome assembly GCA_963277665.1 of Viscum album. Taxonomy (NCBI): domain Eukaryota; kingdom Viridiplantae; phylum Streptophyta; class Magnoliopsida; order Santalales; family Viscaceae; genus Viscum; species Viscum album. The sequence continues at coordinate 903,486,544 of OY728138.1, forward strand.
ATTTACTTTTTATCTACTATGGATTACTCTGGTAAAGAGGTTATAGTCTTCCCATGTGACCATTTAGACCCTATCTTCTAGATGGAAACCTTTGGCATATTGGAAGGCATGCTTAAAGTCATGTGGTGACTCAAATCAGAGCACCAGTTTAGTGGATTCCAAGTCAACGACGTTACAATCAATATGTATTGAAAATGAATTTGTCATTATTGGATAAATTATATAAATTCATAGAATTTTTTGAGATGCCATGATTGGGAAATTGTCATTGAAATTTTGATGATTTATGTGATATTATTTAATGTTATATACTTGTGTTAGTGATGTAACATTTTTTATAACCATAGTGAAGTGTTGATGATAATGAGAAATAAAATCACTCCCTTAAAGAATTACGAATAACTAGTTTTAAATAATTCCATGAAAAATAAATATATTTTTAATTGAGAATATTTTTATCATGTTTTTGAAATTATACTTTATATAGGATATTTCAATTAGACATTTTTTAAGTGTTAAAAAATATATATCCAACCATGATCCCATAATGGCCCCCCCTGAACCACATATGGGACCAGAGGGAAACTATGTATAGGTAGGTGTGCATATCAGGCCCATTGTGGAATTAGTGAAGAGGTCCTATACATAAATACAGGATTGGATTTTATTTTACCCACTATGAAAACCCAAGAGTGTGCATCAAATTTTTAGAACCACTATGTGGGGTAGAAATGTGGTGTGGTGGCGTGGTTTGTACAATATATATGGGTACCGGCCTTAGTGTCGCATCAATGGCAAAGTGGGAACATATTGTAATATTTTAAAGCATAAATCCATTGGGAAATTCGATGTGGGATGTGATAAGAACATGAAATTGTTCCACCATATTAAAACATATAGTAATATCACTGTCCTCAGATGTGATCAATGTAGAATGTTGGTCAGATCAGTGTCGTCATATTTCTTTAGTGACACTCAAAGGTTTTTGTTCCCTGGAGAACTTCGTCAATATTTCGATAATAAATAAAATGTATGCCGCGAGTGTTACAAGGACAAGACTATGAGGAGAAAATACTCCATGCATGAATGCTTCACTTTGCATGAAATCAATAATTAACATAAAAAACACTATACTAATACAACAAAAGAAATAAATAGGTGTCCTTTAAGAGAAGATAAATTTGAGATTATAAAATAGGATAACATGATCCTCATCACATGCATGTGATATAATCACCATGAAAAAATAATCATCAATCATGAATATTCATGAATGTCAGTGAATATTTCTGATATCCTGATTGAATCGAGAAAGTTAAAATATTCATCTACACAAAATATTTCTCAGATCTATGACATGGTTTGAATAATCATGGTTGAGGAATTTCAAGGTAGAGATGTTTTCCTATAAATACGAAGGTTAGTGGCTGAGGATAATGTATTTAAACTTGAGTGAGGGGATATTAGTTTTCTAAATAAAAATAGAGCACTGTGAACCCTTCTGGTTTGAGAAGAGGAAACCTAGAAAGACTAATCATTTAATAAAAAATATGAATATACCATGATATATTAACTTGATAACCTAAAAATAAATGGTTTTTAAAAGAACTTGTTCCATTAAAACTTATTGATTTGTGCATTATTGAGTCACATTGGATATTTAATGAAGAAGAACTACCTAGAAAAACTTTTTTATGAACAGAATAATAACATGATAAACTTACATGAAGGATTTACACATTATATAATCTTAGTAAATGTGTGAAGCATCTATTTGAGATACCACACACTTTTTGTGAAAAGGTTTAGAGTACACCCATATAATTTTTTATGTGAAGGAAGACTGAGACCCCATAAATATATGTGTGTGTATAATGTAACATACTAGAGAGTGAACTATTGTGAATGCTTACTTTCCTGAATATGTGAATGAAAAATAATTTGAGAACCCAAGTTAATCCCTTGAAACTAAACATACTATAAAACAAGGTATTTGTAAGAATTTAATAATAACATCGAAAATGAAAATGTGTTAGGGTTTATAACATAATAATTCAATGAAATTCATTCATTATGTATCATTGAGTTTAACTATACTTGTCTTGTATTATAAAAAATAAATTAGAAGATTTTGTGAACCAGTTGAACACATGGATTCATGTATACGCTTCATCAGACTAAAAGAATGATTTTTTGAGAATTTGTTATATTGATACAATTGACCATATATTTATTAATAAAGGACAAAAATATTGATCAGTAGATGTTTGATGTATATGAAGGGTACAAGATAAGGTATGGTTCAATAAGATCATAGAGGAAAAAATATCAAACTCTAGTGGATCAATCTATGAAGAAATGAATGAGTCTATAAGTTGGAGTTGGAATTAGGAGAAGTCTCTTAGTTCAAACCAAAATTAGAATAAGACTTCCAGTTTGAGATGAAAGTAGTGTAGAATCTATGTAGGAGATGGGAGAAGGTTAAATCCTTTTGTATATGTTTAAATCAATAAGTCTCTTAGTTAGATCTGGGAGTATGATATGTATTTAAGTTTTAGATGAAATTATATACATTCCTAGTTTGAACTGGGAGAAGTGCAATCACTTGTTTGACATTGAATAATATGTAACAGAGGGGAATAACCAATTTCAACATGGATTAGGATTTTTATGAACCTTATAAATACAATTTTTTTCTCTATGGATTACTAAAACTTCACACAAGGAGATATTGAGAGATATTTTTTAGGTGGATTGAGTACATTAAAAAGTTAGAGAGGTTTAATTGTATAGAAAATGAATCTATAAAAATATACGATTGATTAACCCCTCCCCTATTAGTGGTCAATCCATCTTGGGGATCTAAAATATATGTTTACCATATTAATGTTTACTCACATTACACCTCAAGATCTCTAAAAATTATTTTTGAAATATTTATGGTCGATTGGTAGTTGTGGGTGGAAATTCAGGCAGAATAGATCATGTGGAAACTTCTAGAATTTTGAACTTTTCTCACAGAAGATATCTCTTATAATTTAATTGTTATATTTCATATTGGGTTTAGTCTAGATAAAACCCTTGTGAAGATACTTCAGTCTCATGATTAAATAAATGATTCTCGCAAGGATGAATTCTTCTTGTTGATGTCATTTAATTTAGACATCATAATATGGTTATTCTATTTACACCCACTAATTTAATGACTATATTATAAAAGAAAAATGTATCAATTCTGATTTTAAGTGTCCTAGTTTTTTTGGTTTAGGGTTTCATATAGGGAAGGATTTTAAATGTAGTATTTATTTTAAATGGAAATTAATACTAAAACATTAGGGTGTTACAATTACCTACTAAATCCAATTATTATTTACTGATATTTTTAATAAATGGTTGTAATAAATAAATCGACTAGAAAATGATCTTAATAATAGCTCTAATTTATAATAGAAAAATAAATATGATCAGAAAATAATGTAAACTATTTTCATAGTGCTCCATACAATAATATAACTTCCAGAAAAATAAAAAACTCCAAATTAGTTTTGATAAATAGAATATATTTATATTTATTTATTTATTTATTTACTCCTATAACAACTGAATTTTTTTGTAAAAAAATATGAATAATACATTGGAAACATCTACTGATGAAACCCATATAATGTGTGACACCCCAACCAAGATCACCAGACTTGGGTTGAGGAACACTAAAATAGAAACATGTGTTCCTCCTAGTATCCAGGAGGCTACCAACTATGAGTGAGGTCCTAAGTAGAAAAATGGGTAGACTATGCCCTCAATAAAAAAATGACTAAAAATTTGAATCTTTTTATTAAAGAATGAAAAAGTTGGGGAATGGGGGAAAAAATCAAAAAATCATGGGGGCCTTATAATCTGATGATAAAGAAATCAAAATAGAGTAGTTTTTTAGTGTATCATCATGGTCTACTTAGGAAGTGAGACAATATGCCACGTAATTCAACTCACCCAAAGTTTGTAAGATCTCAATTTAATGTTGAATCATCCAACTAAAAAATGAAATAAAGTAATAATTTGATTTAACATAGGAAAAAATGTAGAATTAATAAAAAATAACACAAATCTTGACTATTACAATATAACACACACTATATTGTAAAAATGTCAGGAGTCCCCACAATCGAAAGATCTATACACAAATCATTAAAGGAAAAGTAAAAAAACACAGGGGAATATCACCTATATGACCCTAGAGTTTATCCTGAAATTTACTTAACCAAACTACTCAACCCATACAATGACCCTAAGTAGGGACCATTAACTCATTTTAATCCCTATCCTTTAAAGGATGAATGCACACTTGGATTTATATGGAGGCTGTGAGTATAAACCCACTAGGACACCACCATTATATACTTATAAAAAAATTAAATAGTCGATATAAAATTGTATGTGATGATTAAAAATAAGTACATAAATAAACATATAATCCACAAATTCATCGTGCGTCAATTAATATGCCATGATCCCTGAACATACATACTTTAGATCATTTATAGATGGAATTTCCTCTTAGTACCACTACAACATATACATCTTATGACCGAAACCTTTCACTATGGTCATGGCCTCATCAATTACCTTGACCCACTCCCACATGATTTAGAGAGGTAAATAATCTCACCCAGACCAAAGACACATCTAGAATGTTCCTCAATCCAATACCCTCACCTCAGCACAAATATCACTTAGAACTGTCACCATATAATTTGGAGAGGTTACATGAATGTACACTTACCCATACCCATCGATGTTGAGGATGCCACATACAATAAAAATAACAAGCATAAATATCCACAAACACCATAATTAAACCATACCCAGTCCTAATGAATCATTCATGATGAGTATAATCATCATAGTGGGGCCTAACCATCTCACTCGTAGTTTTTCTATCATCATAGGTCAAGTTAATCCATTAGACTCATAACTAGCCCTTTCATCCTCATGAACCCAAACATCTAGCATAGTCATATCTACCATGGTCAAACCATAACATCTCAAGAACCTTAAGAAACTCATGTTAAATCAACAGGTGATTTATGGAACACACCACCAAAGACTTAATTTCAAACAATCAAGTAATCTTATGCCTTCCTGATCCCAAAATGATACTTTCAAATTCTGTATTCCTATGAATAAATCCATAGATTTAGAGATTGTATAAGGATATTATACACTATTTTTAGGTTGTAAACTCATGGGTATTTCTACCTAAACCACTATTTCCGTCAACAAAGTCTTCAAAACATCCATTGATCTTAAATGGATAAATTAAAGCTCAAAAGCAAAAATAGAACTCCATATGTGTATTCCCAATACATATATTCCTATCATTATCTTCAAGGCACAATGTTTTCACTCCACCTCTAGAAATCCATCCACATCAACATTGACCTCACCCAATAATTCTAGTAATGAAATCATAGGTTTCATAGTATTATACATAAGTAGAGGAAAAATAATTTTATTTAAGTTTCATATCCTGGTAAGGGAATCCTACGTCAATCCTCATGGAGACCAATCACAAAGAAGCATTACCATAATCATTCCCTATACTCCAATTACAAAAAATAATCCAAAAATTTATTATATTAGGGTTTAAAAACAATAATAAATGAGAAAAAAGTGATTCAAGGAACATATGTCACTAGACATACACATACAATGACATTGTAACCGATAATGCTTTAAATGCTAAGGAAATGATTGGTAGGATTAAAAAGAATATCCATGGATAATCCCCATTGGCCCATGTTTTGAGTGAAGGTCAGGGGGAAGAGTTTAGATGAAATAATATGGATTTAAGGGTGAAATTAATCCCTTTTAATTTTTAAAAAATATACCCTAAACAACACAAGTGAGCTATAGGCTCGTCGGTGGGATAGTTGTGGATAACCACCTGAATTTTAGGCCAATATAGAATAGGGGCTTCTATTTTTTCATTTTTCATAATGGTGGTGTCTCCCCTACTAGTTAGTGTGCTCAAATAATGCATTCTTATAGCATACGTGGGATATCTTCCTCTCAGAATAAATCCCAATCTCCACGAAACCTACAATAACCAAGAATCCCCAAAAATTTACATTCCTAGTACAAAATTTGAACAGTAATGGAACCTAAACTTCAGGGGCATTAGAAACATGCACTATAATGATATATCATCCAAAATAAGTATTTGTATGGTTCTATCATGAATAACATATCCTCTCAAACTGAATATCCATCTCTCACTCCCAGATCCTTCCCCGGAGACATCCTCATTAACACAACACTAAAGAAAGAGGCACTACCATTCATCAAATCCTAGTACTTATTTCATCCCATGAAACTTGAGTTGAAATTTATTCTTAAGTCACACCTACCTATAAAATAAATTTTCACTAATGACACCACACGCAGGTCTTACTCATTCCCATGAGCCATGGTTCCAACTTTCCATATTCCCCAAGTGTTGTTTCCAAAAAATAAAATAGTATTACAATTCATCACATAAATTACACCAAATAATAGACTCAAACCATGAATCATGTGACAAAATAGGGTTCACCCCTATAACATTCAACTAAATATGATTCAACCCATTCATCATCCCATAAACACACTAGTTTCCAAAGGATATATTTCTTGAGGGTGCAAGGCCCACTTAACCGATTGGTGGAACCCATTCAGTGTCCACCCCATATAATTAATACATATACATCTGTGTGAAAAATTAAATGATTAAACTAAGCCTATTTCACCCATAAACCAATTAAACATACCTTTACACATGAGTAAGAGTTACCTACATGTCACTCCCAACGTTCACTGAGAAACTCCATCACCAGCCATCTATAAGGACAGACTCACCTTGTTTTCCTCTAATCATTGGAACCCCCCAGAACCTTTAACCCTCCTCTAATTAGATCATGTTTCCTAAACCCAAATGGATTGGACACAAGAGACGCACCCTTATATTTGTAACACCATAGGCCTAACTAACTCCCCCATAATTGAATTACCCAAAGACACCAACAACCATGCTCATTGACTACCTCCACCACCATAACCAAACCACAAGACATTACATACCTCCCAAAACAAATAAGAAGCATCTGTATTTTATGTGACATTGGGTTATCCCAACTCAATACTACTCTCCTTCCATTTTCTATAATTTTCATCTTTATTTCACTGCACCACTATGATAAAACCCACCAGACTGGTAACCCAGGTGCATATCTTATGTCTTTAACGACTGTATCTCAATAGCACTTATTGAACTTGGTCAAGCCTTGATCATCCTCACTAAACAAAAACAACAAACAAATCCTGAGATTCTATAAGCATCATCCACCAAATTCAACATAAATTACACAAAATTTGTAAGGACCCAGTTCTTATTATTGAGTTAAGGGTTTCTTTTTTCCCTTTTTCCTTAAATTTTTTTGAGAAAATAAGTAAAATGTGAAGAAATCCCAAAATATGTGTGTACACGCCATGTACTTTTTCACACACCGTGTACTTTGGCCATGTGGGATGAGTATACCGGGCATGTAGGCCTGTCGGTGATGAAGGGGTTAAAAATTGACTACATGCCATGTACCTAGTATATACATGTCGTGTAATCAGTTGACATGTGAATAGTATGGACGGGGAGTAGCCACTAGTGGAATGATAATATACACCATGTACTTAGAAACACATGTCAGGTAACCAAGCCAGCTGATGAACAGTGAGGCAGTGAAAAGTGGTTTACAGAGGAATAGTTAAAAAAAGAAATTACACACCGTGTACTTGAGAGTACATTCCATGTTGTTATGTTTTTTTTCTTAAAACATGCAGTACCCTCCTCTTTCAATAGAGGAATCTTAGAACGCCCGAGATCCACGAGAGAGAAGGCCAGATCTTGGAAGAGCTCCTGACCGCAAACCAGGACTCTGATTCCTTCGTCGATGATCTCATTTGAACCGTGTGGGTGATTTCTTCTCTCTTCTTGACTCTTTTTGTTCCAATTCTTTTATGAGGTAAAGTTATTTACATTTTAATGGGTGAATTTTTATCCCTTATCTACACTATTTTTGGTTGTTTCAGGAGGCTTAATTCACTTATATCGATCAGAGGAGATCGAGGTTGGTGGTCTGGTGTTTATTTCCAACTCTTGAGTTGATTTTGTGTATAGTTATGCTACTTTCCCATGTTCATGGTATCGTAAGGCTGAGGCCTTAACTGATAAGATATATATAATTGCATAGATAATATAATGATAAATATAAACTACTATTTGGGATCATTTCATTGATCCAGGTCCACCCTATGGGTGCATTTTCCTAGTTTAGCAGTTTGGCCAGGATACGCATGGGTATGCTGTAATGATAGCATGTTTTGGGTTTTCTTGAAAGGAAACTTATTTATTACTTCCTTAGCCTAAGGGCTGTTTTTTACATAGCCTAGAGAAAGTGTTTTTTTATCATGAGGGAAAATTTTCTCATGATTGTGGGTAGTAACTTCTATACCTAAGGGCGACATCTCGTATTCCTGAGGGAGAGTTTCGTTATGCATGTGGGCAGCCACCTGAGGGTTTCGATTTTGTTTGCTTGAGGGTAATGATTTTCATGTCTTAGGACAATGTTTACATTAAATATTCACTATGGTGACTTTTTGTGTTAGACCTGCCAAGCTAAAGCACAAGCTTTGAATTGATAAATAATTATTAAAATGGAAATGTAACTGGTATATATAGTTACGTTTGAGTACTTCCTTGTTTACTACATTTTATTATTTCACATTTTTGTTGCACCTTTTTACCGAAAGTTGGGCATGGGCCTTTGGTGGTTTCCTACTGGGATTTATTACTCACACCATGTTTGGGTCACGTATTAGGCCCAAATAGATTATATTGCTCAGGTTTTGATAAGGGAAAGGGTCCCTACACAGGTACATGATTGTTGTAGTGGAGTAGGAGAGCATGGGACCGAGCTTAAGCTTGTGATATTGCTGAGTTCCTATTGCACTATTTTAGTTTGATTTACTGTACTTGGTACTTTTTACTATATTGTATTTGATTTCAGTGTATCCTGTTTTGACTACTTCTTAGAAATATGAAATATTTCATCATCATATATATATGACTGTTGGTAACCTTTTTCATCAGTACGATTTTCCTTTCAGTTGGTAGTGTTTAATGCTTTTTCTTTTGGTATGTTTATACATTTCCACTGAGTTACACTTTGAAAAATGAGAGAATAGTTTCCCCACAATCAGACCTAGGCCCTCAGTACTAGTCGACAGCCTCTCGCATTTCTGGAAATGCTATTGAGTTCATGTGACCCACCGGGTTCGGGGAACCCGTTGAGTGGCACCCAGATCCGGGACGTTACAAAGTGGTATTAAAGGATTTATTTTCATTAACTTATTGTTTGGAGCCTATATTCAGGGATAGGGTGGAATTGGTATTTGGTAATAATCTGTGCCTGAGAGTAGCTTACCCACGTACATGGAAAAGCCAATTTAACTAATGTTGCCATTTTACTAATTTTTCACTTTACAGTTGATCTGATTTTCCCCGTTGGGTGACGCACATGTGTTGTGCAGTTTATATTTTTATTCTGGGTTCTATTTTATTCACTACCTTATGAGTTGAGGTTATTCTAGCTCATGCATCATTTCGGCACATGTTAGAATCACATTCCATGTATAGTTTCCATGCCATGTTGGTGCATTAGAAATTGCATGTTGTTGTGATAGATGGTGTGCTATAAAATGCATGCTGTTCTGATATGTACCTTGATAGATACACCTACTATTTATAGGGTATTGGATCAAGTTATTTTTGGGTTAATGGACGCTAAACATTGGTTCCTAAGAAGTATGGTCTCTCTTGGACCGTAATTTAGTGGATCTTGATCCAGAATTTTTGTTGCGTTTTGTACTATAAATGGGAATGGTCGAGTGCTAAACCTTGGTTCTCTAGGTGTATGGCCCCCCACAGATCCAAATTTGGCATACTGATGCTTGAAATTAAAGAAAAAGGGATCCGGAGTAGTTTCTGAGGTCTACTATCCGGAAACCTAAACTACACGGTGTGTGGTTCTATGAACACACACCATGTACTCTTCTGTTCAGGAAGAAATAGAAAAACTTTAAGTACATGATGTGTACCAAAAGTACATTCCCAGTAGTTTTTAACCATGTCATAGGCTGTGTAGGAATAAACACAGGATATGGAAACGCTTGAGGGAACACACCCTGTACCTGTTGTACATGTCGTGTCATGTTGACCCTGTGTCCGCTGTGTGACTAACAACACAGATGGAGAAAAAATTGCTGAAAGACGTCATTTCCATGATGAACATGTCGTATAGTTTAATATTGGGACCCGACCGTGTAAATAACAACACTAGTCGGTGCTACCTCTTCTAGTACACAACATGTACTTGTCGACACGCTGTGTAGTCTTGACCGATGAGTGACTATGTGGACTTGCCCATGTGGCTGGAAAGACGGGGGGGTGTACACACCGTGTGCGGGTGTAACACGCTTTGTACCTAGTGTTAAGACACACCCAAGCCAATATCAGAACACGACCATGTAATGGATCAAGGGTACATTCCATTTAGACTTTATAAACACCATGTAGGCTCATTCAAAAGAGAGTCGTATGGCTTAGTCGTGTAGAAGGACTCAGGCAGGGGAAGAAAATTCAGGTACACGTCGTGTGCGCGACAACACGCCATGTGTTTGGGGTGTTACATGACCAGTTATGCCAAAAAGTGCATTCCCATGTGAAAGACTTACGGGAACACGCCGTTTCATTATTATAGAGGCCTTGTAGTCTTGTTTTGTAAAACTTGAATGTTTTCTATTCCCTGTTCCCTTCTTACGTTTCCAGTTCTTAGTCTTTAATGATCTTAGTCTAACGCGTGTGTTTGATCTTGTAGAGTCATGCCGCCGAGAAGACCACAATTTGTACGCCAATAGAGCGGAAAATATTATAATCCATACATGGTAGGCCATGGGCTACCAATGGATCCTCCAGCAGAGACAGATTCAGTGCCAGCCATTATACTGGATATAGGTGCTGATGCGTAGTTCTGTGAAGGATTCATGAGGTTCTTTCATATCATCCATGGAGCACCACCGACTGACACATCTATGGTAGAGTTGATGCGTATATTCCATCTACAACATTCGCATACATTTTCACGGTATGGAGGACCATAGCTTGAAGAGTCATGGCTGGATTCATTGCAGACTATCTTCGAGCATCTTGAGACATCTCCTGGGAGGAGGGTCAAGATTACTACTTACATGCTGCGTGATTCTTTCAAGAGATTGTGGGATGTTACCACCCAGACTGAGCATCACTAATACATAGCGTGGGAATATTAATAGGAAGTCTACTATGACTTTTTCTTTCCAAAGATGTTAAGGGAAGATCGAGCTCGAGAGTTCATGAATCGATAGTAGGGTGCTATGTCAGTGATGGATTACTCTATCCACTTCCCCAAGCTATAGTGATTTTCACCTATTCTAGTGGGTGATGAAAGGTTGAGAGCTAGATTCTTTGAGGATAATCTTCCATATGACATCCGAGCACTGGTGAATGTTTTCAGGTTTCCTATAGTGCAAACTAGTGTGATCTAGACACTTATTACCGAGAAGAACCTCCTAGAAGTTAGTGGTGTGGGCCAGGGCAGTTCAGCACCAGTTTATGGTACTATTTATACTGGTAAGAGGAAAAGGTAAATGGATTTCTCTCACGGTGGCAGTACTAGCATGAATTTTTCATCAGGTGTCCAAGTAATATGATTCCAGTGTAGTAAAGAGGGGAACAAGAGACCTCAGTGTCTACGTGACCTAATGGAGTGCCGAGATTGCGACAATATGGTTCATCTTCAGCGTTTTTGTAGGGAATTTCCACTGGTGACTAGTGAGAGGGGTTCTGTGTAGACTTCGCATGCAGGGGTAGGGCCATGAGCTTCTTACCAGTTAGAAAATTGGAATACGTAAGGGCACTCAGGCTGAGGTGGTGGTCATGGCCCTGGTACCCAGACACTAGGATCTCTGAGACAGTAGGGCGGGTCATCTCATGGTAGCTAGGCTGTGTCATAGGGCTGCGACGCTGGGTAGACATATACATAGCAAAAAACCCTACAGGAGTAGGATCACTTACCTTCCACTGTCAGAGGTACTATTCTAGTTGCTTCTGTTTTACCTTTAGTACATTATGATACTGGTGATATGCATAGATTTATATCTGGACCCATTGTAGAGAGCCTTGGGCAATGTTTTTCATCTTCTTATTCTGATATTATGATCCTAAACACTCCATTTGGGATTATAATGGAATGTGTTCATCAGTGCAAGGAGTGCCCCCTCGAGGTTGGTGGGTGTCACTTTCTATGGGACCTCTATGTATTAGAGATGAGGAATTATGAGGTCATTATCAGGATGGAATAGTTGGTACCCTTTCGAGCCTTTATAAACTTCTATCATTGCAGGGTGAGTTTTATGTCACCAGAGGGCGGAGATTTTCTATACAAGGGAGAATGGGCTGTTCAGGGAAGCTGAGATGGACCCGAGAATCGTGGTTGAGGTGGATTGATAGCCTATATTGTGAGTTTATATCTAGATGATCGGGGGACTTGTCAGAAGAATTTCCCTCTAGTGGTTGATTGTTTTAGGGATGTCTTCCTGGATGGCTTTTCAGGTCTACATCTTGAGCAAGAGGCGGATTTCTCTATTGAGCTTGTGCCAGGAGCGGCCCCAGTGCTAATTCCTCTTTATTGGATAGTTACACCAGAATTACAGGAGCTCAAGTGACAGTTAGAGGAGTTACAAGCAAAGGGTTTGATCCGACCCAATACTTCTCCTTGGGGTTCGCCTATCCTATTTGCGATGACGGTGGATGGTACCCTTAGACTCTACATGGATTATCGGAAGCTGAACTAGTTGACGTTTAAGAACCGACATCCCTTACCACAGATTTTTGAACTTTTTCATCATCTTTGAGGAGCATAGGTGTTCTCAATGATTGACTTGAGATCCAGATATCATTAGTTGCGTGTTAGCCAACCGGAAATATCGCTTACATCCTTTCAAATCAGATATAGACTATACAAGTACTTGTTCGTGCCATTCAGACTCACGAACGTGCCAGCAGTTTTCATGGCTCTGATTAATCGTGTGTTCCATCCATATCTGGATTCTTTTTTGGTAGTCTTCATGGAAGATATCTGGGTGTACTCTCACACTCGACATGACCATGACATCCATCTTGAGATCGTACTGAGTACACTGAGAGAGCATCAACTATATTCTAAACTCTCAATATTCCACTTTTGGATGGACCAGATTAACATCCTGGGTCATATTTTCTCATAGGTAGGAGTTGAAGTAGAACCAGAGAAGCTAAGAGTAGTAGTTTCTTGGGAGCAGCCTAATTTTTTTTTTGAAATACAGAGTTTCTTAGGGATGGATGGTTACTAAATGCACTTTATACAGGACTTCTCTCGCTTAGCAGTGTCGTTGATGGGTTTGACTGAGAAGGGTGTGAAGTTCATTTGGTCACAAGCTTGCGAGATAACCTTTCGGGATCTGAAGGGAAGGATGACTTCAGCACCAGTCCTGATACCTATAGTGCAAGGGAAGAGCTATATAGTTTATTGCGATGCATCAGGTATTTGTATGGGAGCTGTGTTGATGTAGGATGGTCAAGTGATTATGTACGGGTCTTGGCATTTGAGGACACATGCGAGGAATTACTGGACGCATGATCTCGAGTTGGCTACAGTTGTTCATGCATTACATTGTTGGAGACATTACCTCTTGGGAGAACATTTTGTGGTGTTTACAGAACTCAAAAGTCTTAAAATACATCTTTACTCAATGTGATAGGAATTTGTGACAGTGAATGTGGGTTGAATACCTTCAGTCCTTCAACTTTGATCATGCCTATACACCTAGTCAAGGTAATGTGGTAGTTGATGCACTATGTAGGAGGACTCAGACACAGGCAGTGGAAGAGGCCAGTGGTGACTGGCAGCTTATGGCTTTGTTCTCTGAGATGTATTTGGAGGTGCATGATAGTCATGGGTGAACCCATCTTTAATCCTTAGCTGTGACTTATACCCTCCTAGATAGAGTGAGGATGAAACAACTATCAGATTCAGAAGGACAATTTCTATGGGATTCAGTGGCAAGTGGGGACCCTACTCCTGGTTGGACGATAGGTGATGATGTGGTACTGTGTATCCATGGACGAGTGTGGGTTCCAGGAGATATATATGAGAAGTTGATGTGGGAATTTCATGCTTTATATTGGACAGTACATCCTGGAGTAACCAAAATGTACTGTGACTTGAGACATTTGTATTGGTGGCTAGGTATGAAAAGTGAGGTATTTGGTTTTGTTACAAGATGTTCCACCTGTCAGCATGTGAAGGCGGAGCATCAGAGGCCAGCTGGACTGTTACAATAGTTACCTATTCCGAAATAGAAATGGGATGATGTCGTGATGGACTTTGTGACTAGGTTGCTGAGGCCACCTTGAGGCAATGATGCTGTGTGGGTTGTTGTGGACATACTTATGAAGGTAGCTCACTTTTTGCCGATCAAGGAGACCTTCAGTGTTGATGAGCTCGGAATTTTGTATATCCTAGAGCTGGTACATCTGCATGGGGTCCCTTATTCTATTGTTTCATATAGGGAAACCATTTTCACATCTCATTTCTGGAAGAGTTTATAGAGTGAACTAGGTACACAGGTGATTCTAAGAACAACATAACACCCTCAGACCGATGTCCAGTCAGAGAGTACAATACATATGCTAGAGGACATACTGCGTGCATGCGTCCTGGACTTGGGGGGCTCTTAAGAGAAGAACATACCCCTGGACGATTTTTCCTACAATAAAAATTTTCAGGAAACTATTGAGAAGGAACCTTATAAGGCTTTATAGGGTAGGCCGCGATGATCACCCTTGTGCTAGTTGGAGGCAGGTGAGACAACTTTACTAGGACCACGTCTTGTGCAGGAGACTTCAGAGCAGGTCCAGTTTATACAGAAGCAGATGGTTACTACAAAGCCTCGTTAGAAGTATTATGATGATCACCACAAATGAAAATTGGATTTTGTGGATGGGGATCAGGTTTTCTTTCATGTTTCACTGAGGTTGGGACACAAGTGGATCATGAGATAGGGTAAACTTTCACCGAGGTGTGTGGGTCTGTTTGAGAATATGGAGAGAGTCGGGAGAGTTTCTTATCAGTTGCAGTTACCACAGAGGTACTAGGCCATGCATGATGTCTTCCATGTATTTCAACAGCGCTGTTACCACTTAGACCAATCTCATGTTTTTCAACCTGAGGAGGTTGAACTTCAGGTAAAGGAATCCTTTTAGGAACATCTGATTCATATTGTTGATAAGAGCATGAAGGATCTATGAGACTGGTCACCTCCTCTCGTATGGGTGTTATGGAAGTATGGCTAAGTGATGGATGAAACCTTGGAGAAGGAAACCGACATACATGCTCAGTGGCTAGAGTTGTTGACAAATTTATCTTCACCGCCCTTGGAAGGGAAATTCAGGGACGAATTTGTAAAGACCCATAAATTTCAAGGATATTTTTTTCTTAATTTTCCTTGGAATTTTACAAGAATGCAGTTTCTGACGGCACCTGATTCCGAGGCCCGGTGTGCCTGGAATTAATTTCCGAAGTTTGGCTCGGGTACGTTCAGTGAACGGACGAGCAGGTTTTTTTCTAACATTTGAACCGGTGCCCGGAATCAAATTCTGAGGGCACCGATGAAATCGCAGCGCCGGTACTTGCTTAGAAACGCCTCTTCTGGAGTTTCATTTTCTCAGGTGTGGTTTTTAATTTTCAGGCTTAAAGTTAAGAAATAAAATAATTGTACGACAAACTTTATTTTATTTCACTTAAGCCACTTGAAGCCACTTAAAAGCGGCTTAAGCTGAGTTGATCTGGATAGGATTCTATCCAAAAATATCCTACCCTCTTGGTAGGATATTTGTGAGGTGGGGCCCGCACAAGCCCCGCCGTTTCTTTTCCGCTAAGTATCGCACCCGCGAAAAACCGTCATTATGAAAGTCAACTGATGCGTTTTCTTAAATTCTTAACGCGCCATTTAATTGGGTGGTTTATTTCATGAATTAAATGGGAAATTTCTTTCGTTGAAAAAATTCTACGAATTAATGGGTCGTTACTTACCTCTTTATCGTTTGTTGGCGTAATAATAAAATAAGACCAACATGACATTTTGAGGATTACACGTTGAGAGGCTTTGACAAAATTCTTGAGCCTTCATTCTCCTTCGTGAAGAATGCGAAGAACGCGAAGAACGCGAAGAACGCCGGCCTCCGACGAAGAACGCCGAACCCGCGGAAATCGACGACGCGACGCCGTGTGCCGCGATGCCGACGTTTCCTCTCCCGCGACGTTCTTCGGCGATGTTCCTTAATCCGCAACAAAAACCTTCGATCATCTGTTGAGTTCGTCGACGCGACACCCTTCCGCAACGACGTGATGCCTTCCGCGACGCGACGATCGCCTCCTTCCATGGTGATCAAGTTCCGTGAAGAATGTGCGTGCGACGACTTGACTGTAGGGATTTTATTTTGGAAATACCCCTTTTTTTATGTTCCCGTGAACGTTTCTTTAAAATTTAAAGAACCGGATTCATATGAACAATTTTAATTTATTAAAATTGTTGTTTCATGTGTTGAATAAAATTCTCCCATTGTTATTATCTAACGCGGAGGGTGCGGGCCAAACAAACACAGCCCGACAACCCTCCACCGTTCTTCGTGGTTGTGCGGATTTGGCGGGTGACGGAAAAACGTGACGCAAGGGCGATTTGTTGATTCCGCAGTGAAGAACGGGTCCCGGGAGGAGCAACGACACAGACGGGAAGGAAAACGGACCACCGGCGGCGCGGGTCGCCGGCGTGGCGGCGGCCAGCGGACCCGCGGTTGCGCGGGTCCAGCTCGCCCACACAGGACGCGGCAGAAGCCGCGTCCGTTTTGTCAACGCGGCCCCACGCGGGGCCGCGACACCTCCAAACCGCAGGGGCGGTGCCCCGCGGCGTCCAGCTGCTCGGCCGAGCCGAGCCAAGCCGGTCCGACCGGCCGGGTTGGACCGGGTCGGGTCGACCCGGTGCGGCCGACCCAGGCGGGGTCGGGCCGGGTTGGCCCGGGCCCGGACCCCCCGTCTTCGAACCGTTTTCGGTCTTTTTCCTATAACATGAGCTACGGGCCTCTGAACGACGCGACGTCAACGGAAACACGATCCTTGGATCGAGATGGTCGTTTCGGTATATCGCACTCAAGGTTTCAGAATACTTTGGGTTCGGCCGGGTTGGTTCGTACACGAAACCAATCGGGCCCTCGGAGCGGAAACGCTCATATCTTGAGCTATGGACGTCCGATTGACGTGCCGTCAGCTTTTGTGGATTCCTCTAAGTGAGACGGATCTTTTGGATCACTCCGCCTGAGGTTTGGACATAGGTGGAGTATGGCCGTGTTGGTTTTTCCTTAAAAACCAACCGGGCCCCTGGAACGAAAAAACCAATAACTCTCAGACCGGGCGTCGGATTGACGCGCTGTCTGCGACGTTGAGTTCTTGTTGGCGATACGGAACTTTTGGATACATCAACTTTGGACTTTGTGTCATTTGATGTATCAGCCTCTCGGATCATGGAGCGGACCCTCCCGAACGAGCTTGCTGTGTGCGAGAACCCTAGTGCTGGCTGCGACTTCGATGATGACGACGACTATACAGAGATCCTCAGTGGATTCGACTGCGACCATAATGAGAACAGTACGGGAATCCTCCGTGTTTTCGTCAGTGACCACTACAGTACACCTTGGGAAACATCAACTCTGGACTGCATGTCAGTTGATGCATCGACCTTTTAGCTCGTGGAGTGGACCCTCCCGGAACGAGCATGTTGTGTGCGGAACCCTAGAGCCGGTTGAGATTTGATGACTGCTGATCGAATGACTCGGTGTGTTACGGATAGCCCAGTGTGGAGTGCTCGGTTGTAGCGGCAGACCCACGACAGAGGTGCGCTTGGTTGTAGCGGCACATGGGAGCGCTTGGTTGTAGCGGCACAGGGGAGCGCTTGGTTCTAGCGGCAGACCCACGATAGAGGTGCGCTTGGTTGTTGCGGCACAGGGGAGCGCTTGGTTGTAGCGGCAGACCCACGACAGAGGTGCGCTTGGTTTTAGCGGCACAGGGGAGCGCTTGGTTGTAGCGGCAGACCCACAACAGAGGTGCGTTTGGTTGTAGCGGCACATGGGAGCGCTTGGTTGTAGCGGCAGACCGACGACGGAGGAGCGCTTGGTTGTAGCGGCATAACCATTGTACTTGATGGAGAAGGAGTTTCCCAATATCTTTGGGTCCAACTTCATGATCGATCCTATGTGGGTCATTGCGGGGGGTTAGTACCTTCCGATCCTTTATGGGTCTGATGGATTAGATGAATCAGTGGCTATATCTGATCATCTCCATCGTCATTTGAAGAAGTATACCTGTGTGAGCTGAATCTTGTGTTACTCTCCTTTGTGGATTGTGTTGAACTATCCTGTGTGGATTTACTGTTCACTCTCTTTTGTGGATTGTGTTGTGTTGTCTTGTGTGGTTATACATTTTTCTTTCCTGTGTGGACTGGGTTGTGCTTGGGCTCAGATGTTGGGGCCGAGCGGGAATCGATGACTTAGGTATATGTATGGGCATATACCTAAACAGTGTCGGTTGTTACTTCGTGATTGTGTCTTCCATTTTGGTTTATCCTCTGTGGATTTTGGGAGACCTTCGGGAGTCTCGGGGTCCCTACTGAGTTGCTTATACTCACCCCTGCACGGGCTTTCTCCGCACTTCGTGGTGTTGGTTGCAAACGACGGACAACGCTGATCGTGGTGGAGGCGTGCGGAGCAGGACGGTACCTGGAGGTGGACCACTGGGCGGGGCGTACTCGGAGCGGTCAGGTGGACCCGACGAGCAGTGGAGGCTATCTGTACCCACCCTTCAGGTGGGACTTCCATAGGACGGCTCGACGCTGCATCTTTTCTTTTCAGTTGCTGTTTTTCCCTTCAGTTGTACTTTACAGTTGGGCATGTTTTTCTGGCCCCTTTTTACTTTCAGCACAGGTTGTTACAGTTTTTACTTAGTGTTTACTTTTCCTCTTTCTTACTCTGTGGTGCTTGTTTACTTTTCAAAGGCAATGCCTTCCCTTTTTCCTGGATTTACGCCTTGGTGCTAGTCGCCAGCCCCTGGACTATGGAAGACGGGCTTGGGGTAGTCACGACACGGGCCCCGAGGATGGGTCGTGACAGAATTTCTTTAAAGGGGGAAGTTTGTATGAACCTAGTTCTTATTCATGAGGTAAGATTTTCTTCTTTTCCCTTTTCCTTATGTGTTTTTGATAAAATAAGGAAAATGGAGAAAAATCACAAAATTTGTGGGTACATGCCGTTTACTTTTTCACACACCGTGTACTTTGGCCGTGTGGGATAAGTAAATAGGGCGTGTAGTCATGTCAGCGATAAAGGGTATAAAAACTGAATACATGTCGTCTACATAGTATATACATACTGTGTAATTAGTAGGCAAGTGAATAGTAAGGTGGTGGGAGTAGCTGCCAGCAGAACGATAGTATATTCCGTGTATTTAAAAAAACATGTCATGTAACCAAGTCGGCTGATGAACAGTGAGGTGGTGGAAAGTGGCCTCCAGAGGAACAGTTAAAAAAAGAAAGTACACGTTCTGTACTTGAGATTACACGCTTTGTATTTATGTTTTTTTACATAAAATATAAAGTAGCCTCATCTTCTTACAGAGGAAGCTTAGAACTCCCAAGAGTCGTGGGAGAGAAGGCTGGATCTTGGAAGAGCTCCCGACCGCACACCAGGACTCTGATTCCTTTGCTGACGATCTCGTTTGAACCATGCAGGTGAGTTCTTCTCTCTTCTTGAATTTTTTCTTCCGATTATTTTCTAAGGGAATGTTTACTTTTTAACGGGTGAATGTTTATCCCAGATCTACGACGTTCTTGGTTGTTTCGAGAGGCGTTGTTCAGGTATATCGATCAGAGGAGATCGAGGTAGGTGGATTAGTGTTTTTTTCGAACTGTTGAGTTGATTTTGTGTATAGTTGTGCTACACGCCCATGTTTGGGGTGTCTTATTGCTGAGGCCATAGCAGATAAGATATATTGAATTTCATAGATAATATAATGATAAATATAAAATTCTCTTTGATACAATTACCTTGATTCAAGGCCACCCCCTGGGTGCGCTACCCATGTTTATCCATTTGGCCAGGATACCCGTGGGTATGCCATAATGATAGCATGTTTTGGGTTTTCTTGAGAGGAAACATATTTATTACTAGCTTAGCCTGAGGTCAGGGTTTTGCATAGCCTGAGGGTAGGGTTTTTTTAGCCTGAGGGAAACTTTTCTCATGCTTGTGGGCAGTAACTTCTGTGCCTGAGTTTGACATCTCATATTCCTGAGGGTGATATTCATTATTCTTATAGGCAGTCACCTGAGGGTTTCGATTTTGTTTGTCTTTGAGTAAGGATTTTCATGTTTGAGGACAATGTTTACTTTGAATATTCCTTGTGGTGACTTCTTGTGTTGCTCCTTCCAAGCTAAAGCACATGCTTGGAATTAATAAATAATTATTAAAATGGAAAGGTAACTGGTAGTGATAATTAATTTTGAGTACTGCCTAGTTTACTACATTTTATTATTACACACTGCTATTTCACCTTTTCACTGACAGTTGGGAATGAGCCTTTGGTGATTGCCTACTGGATTTTATTTCTAACACCATGTTTGGGTCATGTCATGGGCATGAATAGATTATATTGTTGAAGGTGTCGATAAGGAAAAGGGTGCCTACATAGGTACATGATTTTTGTAGAGGAGTAGGAGTACATGGGACCGAGCTTAGGCTTGCGATGTTATTGAGTACCTATTGCACTATTTTAGTTTTCATTGTTGTACTTGGTATTTTGTAATGTATTGTATTTGATTGCAGCATATCCAGTTTTGACTGCTTTCCTAGAAATTGTATATATTGCATCATCATATATATATGACTATTGGTTACCTTTTTCTTTAGTATCGTTGTCCTTCCCGCTGGTAGTGTTTACTGCTTCCTCTTTTGGTATGTTTATATTTTTTCGATGCACTACACTTTGACAAATGGGGGCATAGTTTTCCAACTATCATAACTAGGTCCTCACTACTAGTCGGCAGCCTCTGTTATTTTGGGAAATGCGCTTCACGTCATGTGACCCACCGGGTCCGGGGAACCTGTTGAGTGGAACCCGGATCCAGGATGTTACAAAAGTACCCAACTTCTAACATAGATTTCCCAACAACTAATAGTACTAAAACATACTCCTCTCATAGAGGTGGCGACAAGAATCATCATAATATCCACATTTTAACTTGACTAAGACCTTTCTCTAAACCAATCATCAACTGACGATTCTCTTCCATATGAAGGAATCAATTTTTTTAAAAAAATACCACAAAAAACCCTTCCCTTCCACTAATCTAAAATACTCAACCATATATTTATCTATGATTTTAATAAACATCCCACACTAATCCATGAACATGGAACAAGTTTTAGGGAAACCAATCATCATGCCTCCACATTAATTTATGAGAACACACCACTTATTATTCTGGAGATTCAAAAATGATTTTCCTTGGGTTAGTTCAGTAAAGAACTAAATATTATAGAAGTTTTCAATACTAAAAACTCCCAAGAAGAAACATCAAACTGATACTAAATTTCAATGTCGAACTACTCCAGGAATGGATTTTCTACATCGACCATTACAAAACACCAAGGTTAGTAAAACATGGAAACCGAAATCCCTAAGTGCCTTTCAACATGCTTATCCAAGAATGAAACCTCTTATCATGCCTCAAGACCATCATGTCACACAAGGTCTCCACCTCTCTAAGAAATAAAAATCCACCTAATCTCACTCTAAGGCATGGTCTTGTTTCTCATATTGAAATAAGAAACAAATATTCATCCTTACCAAGACTTACTTTATTATGAAAATACTTAGGATCCTATTTATATCCTAAAAACATGGGACACAAATTGAACCACTACAGGTAGACAATATTCTATTATTGGATGGTTCAACATTCCAAAACATACTTCTATTCCACTCTTAAGACACCTAAGAACCATAAAATTATATTTTTATAATAAAATACCAATAAATGATTACAAATATAAGAAAAATAAGAATTTCATATGTGGATATAACAAATTATTTCCTTAATATTCATTATATTTCCAAACATGTTCTTGAGGATCATAATATTTTACCGACTTTGGAGACAAGACACATAATCATCTAATTCAATGAAATATCTTAAACATATCCCATAAATATATTCCCCTTTGTTAATATTCTAAAACATAACATTCATAAAAACTCTATTCACAAATAGGTGCTAGGAAACATAAGAATGGGAGAGCTAAAATGTGCATTAAGGGTAAAAATGAGATACATAATCATAAAATGAACATAAGTGTATGAGACATGACCATACCATTTGAAAAGAAGACCCTCTATATCAGTAATAATAATCTTGAGTTATTGTATAATTAATCACATTTCAGGATATATAAATCATCATGAAATAAAAGAACACTAGAAAAGAGAGAATAAAATTAGTATAATACATGGATATGTGGTGTACTTATAATCATAGAAAATCTTATGTCAAGGCTACCCACTAAGAAATTTATCACTTGTTAATTTTAGGCTAATAACCTATATACCTACATTGGCATTGTTCTATCATCTAGTGTACCCTATTTTTTAGAATTATGAAAATCACCCATGTAACCACCTTTTTAGTATTGGGTAAACCACCTGTGAAAACTTGGAGCTTACAGATCATTTATCATTACCCAATGCATTGGAGGAAGATATAGGTGCCACTCATAACATAATGTAAATCATAAAAATCTGTTCTACAAGATCATAATACATTAATCATATAATATTCCATGAAATGAAATTGGTTTCATAAACATTTCATCATTATAAATCCCATGTAAAATAGACTTGTTTCATAATCATTTTGTTATTTTTTCTTGGTATAACCCATGGAAAAAAGAATCATGTTTCAGAATAATTCTCATCATGGCATAATCCATGTAATATAAAAGGTTTTAACAAAAACCTTATCATCATAAAAAATCATATAAATAATAATAATTCTATCCTTAGTTCATATCCCCATAAAATAATATGTTTCATCAAAGGATGTCATCTTAGATATAAAATCATATTGAAAGATAAATCACATGAAAAATTTCATGTGGAAGGTAAATTTTATTTAAAAATAAAATTTTATATGTAAAAATATTTTAAAAATAAATTTATTTAATATAACCTTTAAAAATTATAAATTATTATTTAAAATTCATTTATATCATTTCTTGAAGAAAATATCATTTCCACTTTGAAAAAATCTGTTTATAACATTGAACACTTTGAAATTAATTTTCTGTTTGATATAATTTATTTAAAATTTTAAATTAAAAAAATATTAGTATAAATTTTTTCATTGGAAACAAACATGAAAAATAATAAATGAATCCTGAAATCATTGAGCGGTCAAGATATTTGGAAATAACTTTCATGTTGCACACCTTAAAAAATAAATATTCTTTTCACATTTTCTGTAAAATCCCAACATGCATTGTTTTTAAAATGAAATGGAGATTAATTTTTTGAAAAACACTGTATAAATTAAAACATGGTTAAATATTTCTTTTAATATTCATACTTTTATTGTAAAACATTTTTTAAAACATTTATGGAAAACTTGGTTTTCGAATAAATCAAATTTTGGACTTAAGGGAAGGATTAAGGTATTTCTTATTTAAAAATAATTTTGAACTCTTGGGTTCATAAAGAGAGAAAAATAAAGTAAAAAAATGTATTATAATCGAATAAAACAAGGATAATAAAATATATGAGTTTCTTGATATATGGATTGTAATATTTTAGGACCGTAAACATAACTAGAAACAATCCAGATAAAATATGATATAATAACATAAAATCTTTACCACTTTGGTAACATTGAATGGTAATAACCAAGAAGGAATAAACATAAATTAAACTTATAATATCATGAAAATAAGTAGATTCATGATATAAAAATTCATTGGGGATTAATATACACATTATAAAATAAGATAGGTTCTTAACACAACATAACACTAGAAGAAGTCAAATTGAGACAAGAATATCTTACCACATTGGTTATATTTTGAATCGTAATAAAAAATAAATAATAATATAAAATGAAAGTTTAAATATCTTGAAATCAATGTGGTTAATTATATAACATGGAATATAAGAATTATATACACTTTATAAAAGAATATAGGTGCATAATATTATGTAATTCTCAATGAATGAAAATTGAGACAAAAATCATTTTCTTCTTTAGTAATCTTTTGAATCGTAAACACCAATAATAAATAAAAAAAAATAAAATTTAAGAAACATGACATGAATGATATTAATAAAATTAAATTTAAAATTGGTTTTATATATTGCACATAAAAGAAACATGGGGTAAATTTTCTTATGTCTCCCAGAAATAAACGCGAGCCTAGAAATCCCTTACCGCAAGTCTCAAATTACTTTAAACTCATTAGAACCTCTGATTAAATAAATAAATGTTATTAGAAATATATTAAATAACCTTAACTTCATATAACATACCATATTTGATTTAATTTTTTTATTTTATTATCCATTTATTAACAATTCAATGGGAGATTCATGTTTCGGGTGATAATTGGTTAATTTTTCGTACATGTTTTGATTTGTTATATTTTTTCCTATTAATTAAATGAAGTTTAAAAAATCTATAGAATAATAATAATGAAATAATTATAATATTTATAAACATATTTTACTTTTAATACCAATCAGTAAATATGTTAATGAAAAATGAAGTACGCTATGATCCTAGAGATGGTAGGTTATAAGCATGACTGAATAAATATTTTCACTTTTCAATGATCATTATGGAAATGACATAAGTAATATATTATATTGAATGAATTATAATATCATAATAATTACCATATTAATTATTTAATTATACATATACATAACACCCATGCGCTATGACAATGAAAAGAGAGTCACATCTCTTCATAAAGGTGGTAGTCGACACGTATACGGACGATGTTATCATCATCCTATGAGTCAAAAGGTATGAAATAAAGTGTAATATTATATTTTTATAATGTTAAATATTAAATTAATATCTTAATTATTTAATTTATACAATATATATTTTTCAAATTTATCCTCATTATCTTCCATGAAATGCATTAGTGAAAATGAATCACAACACTTCTCAAGGTTGTATTATACCTTACAGACGAAGGACATTATCACATCCTAAAGGAAGAGAAAAATAAAACGGTATATATGATAAAATTAATCTATAGGTATAATAATATTATAAATATCATAAATAAATTTTATATCAATAATTATACCTAACCATGATAGGTAGTAATGGAAAGATGAATGACATCAGTTTGGGAGGTGGTAGTCCTCCGTACACAAGAATGATGATTTTGTAACCCATTTCATGGAAGTGGAGGTGGTATTAGGTACTAAAATTAACATAAAAATTCTTAACCAATGGAATATACTGATTTTTTTATATCATAACGTGTTAAAAATAATTAAATGAGGTAGAGGGAGAAATAAAAAAATACTCATTGAAGAATGTTACATCTTCTTCAGGTAGCCTCTTTATGTTTTCACCCAACACCTTTATATGATGGATTTGTTTTCCAAAATAATGATAATAGGAAGATAAGAGGTATTTTCTCAAATTATTTGTATATTCAGTGAAGAAAAGTGGTTTAAGGTTTGAATAATAGGGGTGGAGAGGTAGACTTTTTTAGGTAGGTTAGTGGTACCCTTGTAAATTTTTTAAAGGATAAAATACACCCATGCTTTTCTTCATATCACAAGGAGAACATAAAAAACCATTGTTGACTATGAAAGGTATAATTTCATGATATTTATATAAAATGGTTGTTTTACATGTTTTGTATTATTTTCAACCCATATATTTTTCACTTTAATCCCCTAATAAACAAATTTTTACCATAACTGTGAAATGTAATTTTTCTATTTTTACTATATTTTTTTAAAAAAAATTAAGTTGATGAAATTATATTATATAAATTATTTTTATTATAAATATGTGATTATTTTTTCTATATTCCATTCATATAAGTGTAAAATTTTATTTTAAAATTAATCTCGTAAAGGCAATGAGAATGCATATTTTTAAAGAGAAAATGCTCAAAAGTTTACAATGTTTTTATATCAAAATTCAAAATGAAATATATTAAAATGAACTAAATTTAGTTATTGGATATATAATTGAACTAATTTTCTTTAAAAATTAAAAAATAATTAAATGAAAGGATTTTTTTCATATATAATTAATTATTTTTCATTTTTCAATAAAATTTTTTAGAAAATTATCAAAAATGGACACAAATATATTTTTTACTTGATGTTTTAACAAATTAGGGTTTTTTTAATCTTATAAAAGGGGAAATAATTGAATTAAAAAAACCTCTAGAACAGATGAAAAACCATGTTTTTGAGGTATTTATATTTTTCAAGCACCTGATGATTTTATATTAACTCTATGGTTAATAATAATCATTGTATGAATATAAATTAAAATTAAATGATATATAATTGATAAATTTCACTTAAAACATTCATATTTAGGGATTATTTTAATTACTAAAAATGGACAAACATTATGTACTTTAAAATAGTATTTAGAAAAAACCCTTTTTATCCCAAAAATAAACTCATAATAAAATCCAACATCAAGTAGATTGAAAAGAAATTTATTATATTAAATATTAATAAATAACACTTATGTTAATTTAAAATATATTTGGATATTTAAATCACTTAATTTATCTAAAATAATGATAGTTTTTAAAATTTAGTATTTTTATAATTCACTAAAAAATCAGTTGTTTCTATTAAAATCCCATAATTTCACAGTAAGACCATTTAGATATGATGATTACATAAATTAAGACCATTTTATCAAATAAATTTTTAAAAATAAAAATAAATTAATTTTATAATTTCCTCATAAAAAATAATTTCTTATGAAAACATATTCTTGAAGAATATAATTACTTTACAAAAAATTGATTGATAATTTACTAGCAGTTTATACAAAAAAAAATATTGAGTATCAAGATATATGTATATTTAATAAATTGGTCAATAATATTCATAGCCTCCTTTTTAGTGACATGGTTATAAAATAAATATTTAAAATAATATTATTTCATGGTTCCTTGAAGCTCGATGTCAATTGTCTTGCACAATTTAAATTAAAATCATAGTCGTGCATAATGAAAACTAAACTCGATGTTTCATATAACACAAGGTGTACTCAATGTTTCATGTAAAAAAATATATATAATATTAAATTCATTTTAAAATTTATTTCACAAAATCTCAAGGTGTTATATTCTATGCCCTAAAAATGAATTTCTCCCTCAAAATTTTTCTCTACCATAAAAGGTATAACATTTTAAAATTCTTCCATGGATAACAACATCATTCAAAATAATAATATAACATACATTAAAAAAGAAAAATATGGAAACATAACTGTTACCAAATATAACTCATAAATAGGTTTCCACATAGGGGAACATGTGTGAGAAGTAGAGATTTTGACATGGAATAAAATTGTAAATTATTATTGAAAGTGATAAACAAAATTTATAACAAGAATGTGTGTTCTCCATAGATGGTTAATGACCAGAAAACCATAGAAAAAGGAGGTATGATAATGTTAATTGATATCATAAAAATGGTGATAATATTATAACATTTTATTTCAAGTATCTATTCATAATTTTGATAAATTTACACAAGTATAAATACTTGAAATCATTCCATATACTAATCACAATCTAAATCATTGGTTATTCTTTGACCAAGTTCATCTTCCTCTCACAGTCCAAGAAAAAAAAGTTATTTTTTCCTGATGCACTTAACAAATCATAATATCCATAGATATAATGATAGTTCATTTCATTTATCTTTAGTTATAGACACAATGAAATATTTATCACAAGTTATCCAATATACATAAATATTTATATAGTGAGGTATTACATTAATCTATAAATCCATTTTTTAAATTTAAACATAATCCATTCCATATATCGATAACCTTATATACCTTCAAACAAATTAAAATAAAAAACATTATAAAGAAGTTAACTAAAATTTCAAAATTAACTTATCATCAATCCCTTGAACAACATGAAGTATCTCTTAATGGTCACATACCAAACTTGTGAATACCTTCATCATGTATTCTCTTGAAATATATTTATAACCTAAATTACCTTAAATCAATTTTTAAACCATATACAATTCTTCATTCCATGCATGAAACATAAATTATTGAATATATTACTTAAATCCAAAAATGTTGAAAACTCCATCAATGATTGCGTAAACAATTTTGTTAAAAAATATTTAACTAGTTCTAAGGTAATTAGTAATATCGAATTTAATTGATTTATACCAATATTATATTTATCCCAACATCATTATATAAACTTTAAGAGTATATTAATGGTTATAATTCTCTTAATAATTTTTTTTCCAAAAAAAATAATGTTCCCATTAAAGATCTTTTTTAGGTTATCAACATCATTCACTAAATTCTTTTAAATCCATAATGAAAAACTTATACAAAATAATTCTTTCATATTTCATAATTCTTGAATTAAAATATATATATAATTTAAATATCCCTATCCTTTTCAAACCATTAACATGGATTTATCATTTTACTCTTTAATAACTCTTTACTTTAAAATGGAATTCATGGCCTCTTTATCATCAGTTATATAACCATTACTCATGTCACCTTGTTTATTATATTCCAAAGTTTCCCACTAGAACATTTATTTTTATAATTCCCATAATTTTTAAATTTAAAACATTCAATCATCAATGATATCATAGGGAGACCAATATTCCCATCCTTTTAATTAACAGAACTTTTCCTTTTTTCCTCAGAAAATACTTTTTTTGTGTCCTTTTTTCCACACTAGAAACATATCCTCATCCCTATTAGAGATTTTATAGATTTATTATTTCAATGTTCTCAGAATATATTCAAATGAATCTTCTTTTCTAGTTGGTATCTATTTCCCTAACTCTTATTTAACTATATTCCTTTCTTATTTTGTGAGTCCAAGAGTTGGTCATGGTTCACATTGTTTATCATGTTCTTTGAAACCTATTATATATAATAAAAATATCATTAAATATTGTAATAATTGAATTTGGTTTTCAATAATAACCTAATTTACTATCATCTTCAGTTTATACATGATTTATTTTGGTTTTATCTGTTGAATGAAACCAAAACATAGAGTGAGAATCACAAATCATAGTGGAAAATCACATAATCATGAAAAAAATCACTTATAAGATTTCTAAATAAAGAGACATTCTTTTCAATCTATCAAACCATAGGCCTAACATAGGTCATTCATAGTCATAATATATTTAAATCATTAATTATGGTCCAAAAAGAGTTTTTGAATTTCCAAATCATATCCCTCCAGAGTGGCATACATGGTGTGAAGCAAGGTATATTATCATACACTGGGTGATGATTGAGTCTAGTTCAACGCACCATTTTAAGAGTTATTACACCTACTTTCCTCTATTCTAGATCCACAATACACTTATAGTATCTAGATAGGGATTTAATTTCCTGGATACCACTTTCTCTATCCTTTAACAATATTCCTCGACTTTTTCCAATATATTAACTCATTCTTAGACTTATACTTCGAGATATCCCTAGAAATAAACTTATAAATATCCCTAGGTATCTCCTTAAATATTTCTCATTCTAGTTTCCAAAGTTTAGCAAAACCTTTAATCTGATATCAAATATAGCGACCCAGGATTTTCATACATGTATATTATATCTCTTTATATGAATATTCATAACATTACATAAACACATGACTGAGGATTTTTATAGTTTAGTGTCTTTGGAGATTAGAGACACAATATTCTAAATTAGAGGAATATATTCAATATCTCTCATAAATATTTCTTCCCATTAGTAACCATTTGAAACATACCACTCTGAAAATATTTCTTCTTAACCAACAGAAAAGAATCATGAGAAATTGTGAGCTTAGATGATCATTAAGGGTTAATAAGGGATATATGTATTCACAACATGAAAATAAGTTTATGATGCATGAGAATAACATTTGAAAACCATACTCTGCATATCAATGATCATAATATTCATTCATAATGTATATATTGGTAGTTCATACCACATGGGTCATAAGGAAATAAAAGAAAATCCTCCAAGAGAGCATAACATTGGAATAAGACATGTATATGTAGCATACACATAAGCATATAAAATTTTATGTCACGGTTACAAATTAGGAAATTTATAACATGTTGGTCTTGGGAAAACTCTCTATGTACCTACTGCGAGCTTGGGATAATCACCTGGGTAAGTTATTTTTTAGGCTTGAGCGAACCACCTATAAACCCTCTTTTTTGGGCTTAGTCTAACCACCCTTGTACCCTTTGTGCTCATAGAACCTTTATCATTACCCAATTCATTATAGGGATATATAGGTATAAACCATTACATAATGAAAATCATACATGTGTGTGCTACAAGATCACAAGAAAATCATCATATCATTACCCATGAAATGAAATTGATTTCATAAATATTGGATCATATTAAAATCTATGGAAAAGTGCTAGGTTTCCTAATCTTTTCATAATTTCATCTTGGTATATACAATGTTAAAAGAAGCGGGTTACATAAGAATTTTTATCATGGTATTACATCTGGATGAGAAATGGGTTTCATAAACACCTTTTTATCATAATCCATTCAGATAAATAAAAATAATAAAATACATTGCTCATATCACTAATAAAACCTAAGTCACATCAAAGGATTTCATATTATATTGAAAATGATTTTGAAAGACAAATCACTTGGAAAATGTATTAAGGAAGATAAATTTTATTTCCAAATCACTTTTCAACACTAAAAATATTATCAAATTTTAATTATTTGGAAAGAACCTTGAGAAATTATAAAGGAATATTTAAAAATCATTAAACAAATTTCACAAGGAAAATATTTTTTCCTCTTTGAAAAAATAGTTTTTATACATAAAACACTTTCAAAATGTTTTTCACATTGAAATAATTTAATTATAATATAAAAATTACCCAAAAATTAAAGAAAAAACTTCATTGAAAATAAATTTGAAATCTTATAAAGGATGATTAAAACAAATAATTGATCATGACAATGGGTAATACTATTCATACATTTCATGTTAAAAAACAATCTTTTCACATTTTTGGAAAAATCTAAGCAAAAATTATTTCTAAAAAAAATATTAACTTTTAAAACACTTTTTATAAGTTAAACATGGTTAAAAATAATTTAAAAATCATTGAATAATAGAAAAGAAATGTTGATTTTTTTAGAAAACATGGTTTTGGAAGAAAATGAATTTTCAACTAAAGGGAAAGATAATGATAGTTCTTCATAAACCACAACTTTTAACTCTTGAGTATAGAAAGAGAGAAAAATGAATGGAAAAAATGCGGGATCATGAAAAAACTGTAAAAGATAATTCATGAGTTTTTTTAGTTAGATAATAATATTTCATCATTGAAAATAATATTATAAACAATCCCAATAAATGATGAGATTATGACATAAAATATTTTCTAGTTTATTAAAATTGAATCATAATTACCATGAAATAATAAACATAAATAAAACATACAATATTATTAAAATAAGTATTTTTATGATACAAAAATTCAAAGGATTGTTATTTACACCACATAAAAGAATATTCGGGCATAACATAACATAAGTCTCAAAGAAGAAAAAATGAGACAAAAATCCTTTACTACATTAGTAATATTTTGAATCATAATTTGAAATAAAGAATAACTCCAAATGAAACTAGGAACATAAATAAAATAATGGGATTCATTATATATCATGTAAAAGAGGAATTATATACACCTCATAAAAGAATATAGGAGAGTAACATAACATAAGTAACAAAGAAGGAAAATTGATATAAAAATACAGATAAAGCCAGCCAGAAGCAAAGCTTATGACCATTTATTAAAAAGAAAGAAAAAGTACATCAGAGTGGAAGATGGGGTAAAATAAACAAAAATGCCCTCAACCACTAAGAATAGGTCTAAATATCATAGTACGATATATCATTTCCATGATCAGAGTCACCAGTAGACTCCCACTCAAATTGAGACATATCCCGATGTAAGACTTTAAAGATTTTTGTATTCACTACCTTAGACGACGATCTGGTCGACAGGGTTCTGGGAACATTAGAATAATTCTAATGTTGTATCCTATTTGAGGGGACGGAGGTAAAATATCTATCACTAATCTTCTTCGCACCACTTAAGATTCCATCCTTGTAAGAGGTGTTCCCACAACTACTCGAAACTCTAATTGGGGTACCCACCTTCTCCTGTTCATCCTCAGAAATGTTTCCCCATTTCTCAGTTAATCCAGATACCTGAAACAGCTTCTATATTTCTTGTTAGAAATAAATATTTTTTTTTCACATCATTCTTATTGGAGACATCAACCTGGGAGTTATTAGGTGTCATCAATCCTAGAGTCCGTATAAGGGTGTCCTCAATTAGAGTAACCACTTTAACCTTATCCGACCGAGTATTAGAGGGGCCACTCTGAGCCTACTTCAGAGATAAATCAACTAGAAACCCTTTTCCAGTGTCAAATTTCCCAGCAATTGGCGCATCAACAACAATGGTATAACATGTCATTAATAACATAAAATGAAAATATAAATAACTAATACCTAATACCTAATAAATAATAACATAAAATGAAACTATAAATACCATTAAAATAATTTTATTAATGATATAACATATAAAATGGGTAATATATACACTAATCAAAATAAATTAGTGGTGATTCACATATGTCTCCAAGAAATAAAAGATATACTTTAAATCACTTATCGCAAATCTCAAATTTCATCATACTCATTCAAACCACCTGTAAAAAAATATGTTTAATATGAATATATTACATAATAAAAATTACACATATATTAGTATATATGATTTAATTTTGTCCTCTTATTACCCAGTTATTAACAATTCCATGTTAAAGTCATGTTTTTACTAATAACCGCTTTATTTTGTGTATATGTTTTGATTTTTTATTTACATTCCTCTGTATTTGAGCATGGTTCCATAATATAAATAATAATAATAATGACATTATTATCTTTATTATAACTCAATTATACTTTTAATACCAATCCATTAATATGGTTTGGTGATATGAATAATAATACGATTAGAGAGATGATAGGTTGTAAGTATGCATGAGTAACATTTACGTTTTTCAAAAATCATTATGGATTGAATTTAAGTATATATTATATTTAAATAATTATCATATCACCACAAATACTATATTATTTCTATAAATATACTTATAAATATAATTCATGTGGGGTGGTGATGAAATAAGAGTCACATTGCTTTGTGAAGGAGCTTGTCCACATAAACATGAATGATGTTATAATCTTCCATTGGGTGAAAAGGTAAGAAAGAAAATAATATACTCTAATTTCACAAGGATAAATTTTTTATTAATGTCATAATTATTTAATTTTTATCATATATATTTACTAACTTTATCCTTACACAAATAATGTTATCAAATCCCCAAAGAAATGAAAAGTAAAAAGGTATATATTATATAATAAATACAAAGGTATAATTTGTTTTTATATATCATATATTTATACTTTATATTACACATCATACCTAATATTTATAGGTTTTAATGGAAAATTTAATGACATATTTTTGTGAGATGATGGTCTGTCGTTAACCCAAACGATGATTTGGTATCCCATTTTATGGAAGTGGAGATGTTTTTATATCATTATCGTAGCATAAAAACATCTTAAAATTTGTATTATAATGAAATTAGTATACCATCATGGTTTACAAATAATTTAAGGATGCAGGGGAAGAAATAAAATTGTAATTCTCATTGAATAATGTCACCTCTTCGTCAGATAACCTCCTTATGATTGAACCAAAATCTTTCCTAGGATGGATTTACATCAAAAATAATTAGTATAGTATGAGATTAGTTAGGTTGGGAAATTATTTTGGTAGATCTTGGTAAATAAAAAAGTGTGTTTGGGTTTGAATAGGAGAGGAGAAGGGATGACGTTTGAAAAGGGTGGTGAGTTTGACACTTGTATTTTTTGAAAGAAATAATTCTAACCATGTTTCTTTCTTTTCACATGCCCCAAATAAATGAAATTTTTTGATAATATGTGGGATAAGGTCTAAATATATCTATTCAATGGTTTTTAAAATGTTTTTGTTTCTTTTTATCCCCTCTCTTTTTAGTTTAACCCCTTATAAACCAATTTTTACATTAATTGCGGTAAATATTTTTTTCTATGTTTTTACTATTAGTCTTGGTAAAAAAATAATTTGAACTTATTAGATATTATAAATTTATATGATTATAAATATATAACATATTTTTACAAATTCCATTCATGGTATTGAAATAATTAATTTAAAATTAATCTCGTATAGGTGATGAGAGCAACAAATTTTAATAAGAAAATGTTCAAAAGTTTATAATGTTTTTATATTAAAATTAAATCGTAAATTGATTAAACAAAACTCAATTGAATTAATGGGTGTATAAGTTTACTTATTTTTCTTATAAACATCATAAATAAATTAATAAAGAAGGAATTTTTTCATTAAAATCATGTACTTTTTATTAATTATTAAAAAATAAAACTTTCCAAAAAATTATAAAACATTCACCCTAATATAATTTTGAGATGTTAATTTCAAAAATAATTTTTTTAATAAAAATATAAAATCTAAAAAGAATTAATTTAAAACAAAACACACAATCATTATGAAGAATAGGCTTTTCAAGAAGTGTATTTTTTCAAGATCGAGATGATTTTATATTTACTCTATACATAATAAAAAATGTTGTATGAATACAGATTTAATTTTGCTGATATATTTTATTGAATTGCATTTAAAACCATCATTATTTTGTATTATTATAATTAATTAACACGGAGAAACATAATTCACTTTAAAAAATTTATAACAAAAAATACAATTTTTAACGCAAAAAATAAACTTATACTAAAATCTAATATAATGTTTATTCAAATGAAATTAAGGGTATTAAATATTAATAAATAATAATTATGATAATTTAAAAAAATATTTGGGAATTTAAATTACATAATTTATTAAATGATATGATATATTAAAAAATAGGTTTTTTCTATATTCACTGAAAAGTCAATATTTTCGAGAAAAATCCCAAGATTTCACCATAAGTCAATTTTGATATGATGGTTAAAAAAATAAAGATCATTTTATCAAATAAATATTACAAAATATTTATAAATAAATTATAATATTTTCTTCAAAAATGAAAACGAGAACCATTTTTGAATGGAACATATATTTGATAAATATATTTTCTTTATAACAGATTTATTGATTATTTTCTAATATTTTATAATTTTTTTTAATAAGTATAAATTTTCTATGTATATTTCATAAATTATTTAATATTGTACAAACATTCCTATTTAATAGTAATGTTGTATTAGTCATATCTAAAATAACTTTATTCTGTGGTTCACTAAAGTTCGACATCATGTGTCATTCATGTTTTTGAAGAAAATCGTTGTTCTATGTAATGAAAACTAGAAAAAGTGTTGTGTATAAAACAAGAAACACTCATTTTTGTGTATAAAAAAAAATCAAAAAGATTTTAATTATTTGGAAAAAATATTTCACAAAATCTCTAGGTGTTATAACCACCCATGGTATCCACAGTAGTATTCACACACTAACATACTAATAAAAATGTAACATTTGCTCATCCTCCACCCAAGGTAAAATAAAAACCAACTCACATTACTCTCAAGGCCTACAAATACCAATTATACCACTAATCAATATAGAAACAATTTCTAACAAGAGAAACCATTTTCCCATGATGCTACTAGCCAGAGTCTCACACCTTGACCTACAATTTAATGGTCCAAGGTGACACCGCATGGTTGTCCCCAAATTTACCCTAGTTACATGGTTTAAGAAATCACTTTTAGTATATCTTGGGTTATCAAATCCACATGGACCGAAGGAGAAACATATAAAATGTATGATTTGATTGGGTATTATATATGATGTGGCCAATTTTTTGGATAAATTTTATTTTAAGAACTAGTGAGTTAATTATAAAAAAAGAAACAAAATGAGTTTAATTAAAACAATTAATGATGATGGGTTGATCCTTGGTTATTGTTAGAGTATGTAGGGATGAAATTGTTTTCTTATAAAATTTCCATTCACTAGTTCAATATCTATTCAAGTAAATAGATAAGTACACAATATCGTTATATGATTTAATAATTAATCAATTCCAATGGTAATCACCAATTCACTTAGAGGAACACTTTAAGGATCACTCCAAGAAATTTGATCATACTGGCACTCAAAATGTGTTGTTATTAATGTCAGTGAAGATGAAGAAGAAATAAGTCAAATAATGGAACTCTGAAAACATAGAATGAATTATAGAATTTAATAACATTAAATTACATTTAATCCAGCTATAATAACCTCCCTATAACCGACTAAAAAAAGTTTTATCCTTCCATTGATGCAAAGATATCAATTGATGGTGGGAGTCGACATAAATATGTAGTACTGATGAAGAGATAAAAATGAAATAATGAACACTCCATCATTTTGTGAGTAGTTTCATAGTTCTTTGTGAATAAATTCACACCTTCATTCAACAGTATCAACATGTTAAGAAAATTAAAAGAATTAGTGAGTAAAAGTAACCAATTTTATTAATATACAAAAATGATTGAAAAACTAACATGAAAAAATGATGGTGCAATTAAAAAATGAATGCCTAAAATTATGATTGAAAGAAAAACATCGTTGCCTAAATTAATTCATAAACATATAATATATATGAATATTAGGATCTTTAGGTATACCCCTTAACATTACATTACTTCCCCATTAATTTAGAGAGTCAAAAAGTGGGTGATAAATAAAAGAAATATTGACTTTCCAATGCTGACCGGAAAATTCAGCCAGATTCATTGCCCTTTTTGATGGGTTAAGTTGTAACATAATATGGATAAATAAAAAGGGGTCATATAATATAAAATTCTCTT
The DNA here is from genome assembly GCA_963277665.1 of Viscum album. Classification (NCBI taxonomy): domain Eukaryota; kingdom Viridiplantae; phylum Streptophyta; class Magnoliopsida; order Santalales; family Viscaceae; genus Viscum; species Viscum album. Next base: position 903,524,075 of record OY728138.1, read on the forward strand.
TACTGGTACAATATAAAATATGTAAAAATATAATTCCATTTTAATCATTCATTAGGATGTTTTTCAAGAAATGGTGGGCTACTTTTATGGGCCTCCGGGTCTGACCAATAATATAAATGTAAAATTCGACTCCCTAGATCTCCTTGAAAAAATCAGAATTATATTTGGTTATAGTTTAATGAAATGATCCCTAAAATTTTATCATTCTAAAGTTAAAATTTTAGCTTCATCAGGCTTCAATTATAGGCCCCACTTTTGATTGAATGTCCTAAAGCCTATTATGATTTGTCTAGATATTCCTTCGTACATTACCATAAATATCTATATTCCTTTATAATTCATACATTGGTCTAAAAAAATAAAAACATACAATATGATTTAAAAATAGTATCCCAAAATATAAAATTAAATCAATTAATATAATGTATTCTAATTCCAGATGATTAGTTGGGCCCCAAATTGACATTTTACCATGAATTGCACAATGTCATTAAACCAAGTTCAATTTATGAATTGGAATTAAATTGGTGTTTATGGAAATTGAAAAAAGATCATTATTAATATATAAAAAATGGTTATTAGCATCTTTCAGTGGATAATCAGACCCATAAATTGAGTTTTTCTAAAACATAGATAAATATATCTCAAAAATATGAAATTGAATTCCATTTTTTGAAAACCTTTTAACAAACATTTTTCATAAAAAATCATTCAAAAAAATCATGAAACCATTAAAATCATTCCACACAAGATATATTGACAATAATTTTCCAATATGAACCCCTTTCTATTGTGAAAATTTATCATCACATTTCATCCAATTTCAATTAATTATGATGATTTGTTGTACACCATAAAAAGGCATGGGGTCATTTTTTGGTCAAGGGGATACAAAATGGAAGAGCTATGTGAGAATCACATTAAACCATAAGATGAGTATCAACTTTTTTTATTCTTTTTTTAGAACACTATAGGTATGAAAATACTATATCTTGGTAAGAAAAATATGGGGTCACGATCCCCAAGTGTCAAAATCCACACAAATTTTCAATTCCTTGGTCTAGAATATAGATTTAAATCCTAACTATGGGAAAGAAAACAATGGATTCATGATCCCCATGCGATGAACACTAAATGTTTGGACAAAACATTTTTCAATGTTATCTTTTTTATGTTTTTTGGACACTCAAAATAAGAAAATGTGGACCCAAACCATATGAAATGATTAAAGGGAACAATGAAATAAAGAATATATCAAAAATCTAATTTATGTGCATTGTGGCATTTTCGACTATGAGGATGAAAATATTAATGTTAAAAAATAGCATCAGACAACCACACATTTCAAAAAATATTCTTATAAACATAAACATTCATTAATATCATAATCAATTCATTAAAAATCATATGAAATTTAGTGTATATGCTTCACAATGTAAATAAATGAATTAAAGGAAAATTAAATGAATTTGTTTTCTTAAAATTACAAATGTTTTTTATAGAATCCTAGATTTTCACTGCCCACAACATAGAATGAAACTGCTCACAGTTCTGAAATAGAAGTGAAGAGAGAGATTAGAAATGGGAATAAAGAGGGGATATGTGATTTGAAATTAAATCATGGAATAAAACCAAATGGTATAATGTGATGAACTATCAACATGAAAATGATCACTTTGGCTTCACATAATATGTAAACTCTTCAGGGATGACAGATGGTTGGGTTTAAACTCTGGAAGGCACATATTTTATTTGAAAATAATGATCATATTAGGCTATTAAATATCACAAAAAAAACCTTAGATCACATTTGAAACCCCACGGGGTCCATTTAAAAAACACAAAAACACACAAAATAAAATAAAATAAAATAAAATAAAATAAAAAGATAGTTTTCTTTCAAGAAATCACTTAACCTAATATTTTTAGATCAATTGGACTCCTTAAATTATCAAATACCATATTTAAAAATTTTAACGTCCCCATATTTCTCCCCTTCAACGTGATTTAGATGGAGTATCCCTTGTGGTTGTTAAAAATGTTTTTAATTTGACTCATAAAAAATAATATAGGTCCCATTGAATAATCTAATGACATGAATATTTAAATGGATACATCTTATAAATTTCCAAATCTAACGTGTCACATCAAGTATAACTTTCAATTTTTTAGACTGAATAGAGGATGAAATGATGAACAGAGGATTTTAATTATCTCTTATGATGGAAGAGTTAACAAAGGATGTATAGACCTTGAATTCAAGATCAGGTTGGATAACACTTTCAGACATAGATAGGGAATTATAATTGAACTTGTTATGATTTTAAAAATTTCTTAACACAATCGGCTCACGTTGAATAAAAGTTTTAACCACCAATTTTTCAAGATATGATGTAGGGATGGGTGTGGACCTGGTTTTTTTTATTTCTACTCAGGGTCCAGTGATTGGTGTTTCTAAAAAATCAATAATGTATTCATTTAAAATAGATTTAAGCCGTGGATATAAGTTTCACTCATGTGAATATAGAAAATAAATTTTGACATCATTTGTATTCTCTTCAATAGTTTTCTCTAGTTCTTTATTTTTATATTCAATATTCCATTAAAATTAACATGATTTCCCATCTCTGATTTCTAATATTATAATGTTGATTCTTGAAAAATCTCCTTTATTTTTTTATCCTCTAATGGTTTGAAAATCATTATTTTAGGTTTTTCACTATTCTTACCCCTCATTGAAATATTTACGTGGCTGATTTTTTCATGAGATATTTCCATATAATAATATTCTTCTAATAGTGTTGAGGAAGGGACAATCTAAGTGGGCATAGGTTTTATGATTGTTTTATTTTTTTTATTTCTAATCAAAATTATTAAATAGTAGGGTTAATTTTATCAATTTGTTCTTAAAATTTTTCTATAAGTTATTTTGGATTAGGATGTATAAGATTTTGGACATCATGGAACTCAATATGATTGATATCAGTAACCAACACTAAGAGGGATGAAAAAATTTTCCTTTAATCATTCATTATCCAAAAGATTGTAAATGTCACTGGGTGGGGGGTATTCATTCGAGGGTTGTTCAAATAAATTCAATAAGTTAGGGGCATCCCAATATTGATTTTTAATTTGATTCAAACCTATGTTTATGTTGGAGTATTATTTATAATACTCTATTAGAGAATACAAAAATTCAGATTCAATGTGATGAAAAGTGTAATGGGAGTGATGATATAAATTTTTTGGTGAGAACAGAGAAGTGGTGTGATAATTGAGAATTTGAGATGAGAGAAGAGATATAGGATGAGAAAAAAAATAATAATAAAATATACTTACCTTGGTCCTTCAAAACAGTTCCAAAAATTTTTTGGGCACAAATTTTCCCATGTTATATGGTGTAATTAGTCCCTATTAGTACATCTTTGGTTACCAAATCTATATGGACCAAATAATAAACCTATAGACACTATGATTTTATGGAGTATTGTCTATGAAGTGGCCAAAATTTTGATTGAATTGATTTTAAGAACAAATGAGTTATTTTAAAAAAGAATATGAGAAAGGAAATGACTTAAATAAAAACAATTAATGATGATGGGCTATTCGTAGGTTGTTGTTAGGGGAAGAAAAGAAGTAAGTGTTTTCTTATCAATTTTATGTTCAATGGTTCAATAGATATTCAATCATTGAAGCAAGCCCACAATATCATTCTATTATTTAATCCTTACAGAATTCCAAGTCAAATCACTAATTGACTTATAGGAACACTTTCATGATCAGTCTAGATAATTGGATCATTGTATCACTCAAAATGTGTAGTCATTAATGTTAGTGAAGAACAGGAAAACATAATTCAAATAATGGAACTCTCAAATCATAGAATGAAATAAATAATATTATATTATAAAATAGAATCAAACATAGACCCAATAAAATCTCTATAATCCAACCAAAAAAGGGTTAACTTTCTGTTGATTTGAAGCTCTCAAAGAATGATGGGAGTTGAATTAAAGAAGCATGATTGAAAAAGAGAACCATTGAAATAACGAACACTCCACTAGTGTGTAGATAATTTCCCAATTTTGGGTGTGAATAATTTCAATCCCTAATTAAATTTTATCAATTTTTTAATAAAAGTAAAATAATAAGTGATGAAAATGAATAATGATTATTCATAAATCAAAATGAACGAAAAAAGTACCTGGAAAAAACGAATCTATAATTTCAAAATGAAAGCATAAAATTACAATTTAAACAAAAATTTGGATTCCTCGTTCCATTCACTATAACAAATTTATATAAGAATATTAAGATCCCAATTTCGACCACCAAAAATTAAATTCCTTCTCCATTAATTAGGAGAGTCAAAAAAAGATGAGAAAGAAAAGGAATTTTGACTTATCAATGCTGATCAGAAAATTCATCCAGATTCATCCCCCCTTTTAACGTGTTAATTTTTAATGGAATATGGAAAATTTTGAGGGTTTGTAGATGAAAAATATATTTTTATATGTGTCCTTTAAAATATTTAAGTATTTCAAGAAAATTTTATTATTTTTTTGGATGTTATGCTTGTAATGGTGGCTCGCTTCTATGAGAGTTTTGATATGAACCATAATTTAAATGTTAAATTAATCTCCCTAGATGTCCTTGAAAATTTCATAATTAGCACCATCCATAGTTGAATTAAATTTTCCACTTAACTTTATCTTTATAGTTATATAATTTTCACATTATTGGGATTGAATTGTGTGCCCCACACTTTATGATGGACCTAAGGCCCATTATTCTTTGTCCAGAATTTTCTGTGTTCATTTCCAAAAAACTGCATCTTCCTTTGGGATTCATCCATAGATCCTAAAAATAATTCCAATAAAATTGATTAATCAGATCAAAAAATATAAATTTTAAATAATTAATATAATTTATTCCACAATTAGATGATTAATTTGGCCCCAATTGACACATTAAACATGAATTCCACAATGATGTAAAATGAAGTTCAATTTTTGAATTCAAATAAATTGGTGTTTATGGACATTGAATCACATCATAATTATGTTAATATCAATGAATATTAGAATATTTTAGCATTAAATTACCACAAGTCAATTCATCTAACCCCCATGTCCCTACTAATAACCATACCTGACTAGTCCAACTACCAGAGGGTTCACACATTACAAAAAGTCTCACACAACCACCTTACATTTAGAACACAACTCTAATCACTATAGATGTATCCAAACATCTAACACAATACAATATAACATTACTAATAACCCCTTTCTAGCAACTACCACTATCCAAGGACCCAATATAATCTAGATAACCATATCCTATCTCATCCTCTCAATGAGTCTATTCTACAAACCACACACATGGAACACCTATACTCAGGATAATTAAACAAATATACCACAAAATCCATGAACCAAATCAAACACATCATAAAAATCTATTTTAAAAGTTATAAAATGACTAATAAAACCTTGACATGATGATACAAACCATTTACATCATTTCAAAATTACATTTTTAAACCACATTACTAACTAAAGAACCTAGTGAATCACATTTAAAACTATTTTAAAACCATTCTAATAAAAATTCATTTTCATTTCAAGCAAAATCTGAAAATAATAACCATTTTAACCATTAGAAACAATTTCACCAAAACAAAAAATCATTGACTTAATTTACCAAAAAATACCCAACACCTCTTATAAATTTTCCAATCCATTCAAAACAATCAAATGAATCCATTTTAAAAGCACATTGTATTCAAAAATCCCTTTGGAAACCAAAAGAATTTAAAATAAATTTAAACACCTTTAATTACAATAAAATTTACCATTTAAAAGTGTTTTAAATGTTCAACAAAAAAATGGCACGCCCATGGAAGGAAACACAACAAAATAACTGCCTGACTACTTGAGGATCCAGTATATACCATCAGTACCTTCATGTTAGTCATACTCACACATAAAAAATTTAACATGCCAATGATAAATTAATTTAATTTCCCCAATATTATATTTCCGAAATTATTGAATATATTATTACTATAGTTTAAGGAATTTTAACTTTTATCAACCATATTTAACCAAGCTTATGACATGTTAACCTACTTACCTATCCATGAAGTTTGAAATTACCCAATATTTATAATTTATCCAAGAGATTATCCTATAAACCATAATACCAAAATCATGATCATCACCCAAGTAGTAATTATTCAACCATAAAATCCAAAACTAAAAAAGCAATCCCACCCCTAAAAACATGGACTTTCCTCATATGAGGATTAGCTACATATATGAAATAATACCATACAATTCCGTATCTAATTTATACTTGGTCACAAAAAGTCCGAAAAATAAGAAGTGATCTGATACCTTTTTTGATACCCCATCCTATATCACACAGTTGAGGCTAAGGGAAGCCAAAATGGCCTCATTCATACCTCCTAATACAGAAGATATTACTGACTTGTGATAAGGTCTGAAGAAAAAATTTGGGGATAAAATGCCCTAAAAATAGATAATCTATCAGATTAGAAAATAATCGAAGCTACCCATAGTGTAAGTGGTAAAAAAAATGTAGAGTAATAAGGAATAACATCAAAATTTTATATAATAATATGGAATACACTATCTAGTATAACTTTTCATGAGATAACCATAAACATAAGATCTTTAAAAAATCATGTGTAAAATTAAAAGCAAAGTGGAATCTCCACTAGATGAACCAATATTTTATCACAATATCACATAAACCAACTCCACATTTACTACAACCCTATTTAAGGCACATTACCTCACATGAATATCTAAATAAAAAAGGATATACATCAATTGATATTTACATGAAGTCTATGAGTATTATTAATGGAGAACACCACCAATACATTCTTATCACAAATACAACATGTCATATAAAATATTTTGTTATGATATAAAAAACATACATCAATAAATCTATAATCCTTTGTGCGATCATGTGCTGACCAGGCCACCAAAAACCTCATCCTTTCCTACTTTCACTCATTAGTATATGGATTTTCCTATTCATACCACCATAGCCCACACATCTCATGACCCACACATTTCACTCATGTCATAACCTTAGTGAGTATCCCAACCCATACCTATAGGATCTAGGGTGATCTGTACAGTCACCCTGAACAAAAAACACCTATAGAGGACATTGAACATACACCCTTGTTAATGAAATATTATCACACCAACTTATCCCCACAGACTTTGGGGAAGAAAACAAGAAATCACAACAAACCATCCCCATATACTCTAAGGAAGATATAACTAATCATAATCAAAATAATATATATAAAAACACCATTATAAAAGTATACCCCTAACCTTTTTCCCCATCATGATGACCATCATCATCCCACTAGGACTGAACAGTCTCACTTTTGGTCATCCTCTCATCACACACTAAGTTAATATTTAGCACTCATAACTTACACACACCTCCACAAAAACCCAAATTTCCATCATAAATGTATAATCCATTATAAAAACCATAATATCTCAAGAATCCAAACATCTAATCACATATAATCCTGAATCAAGAAAGAGAACAAACCACCAAAACCCCTATGTGAAACACACCATTGATCCTAGTCCTTCTTGATCCCAATTAGAACCTAACAAGTTCATTTTACTAAGAGCAAACCACTAGAGTTATTTCATATACAAGGATCTAATCCATTAGTTACTGCCTTCACACATAAATGGATTTACTACGTGAACCCCACATCATTCAAAAAAATCTCCCTATCCTCAACTAAGCTAGAATAACTCAATATAAATCTAATACCCTAAGAATAAAACCCTTTGTGCATTCCGGACACACAAATTACTTTAACTAGTTTCTAGGTATACACATCAAAATCCCCCTCTAATAAGCCTAAAACATTTATATTGACATCAACCATTCACACTAACATAAACATAAGTGGTTTAATGGATCCAATCACCTATGAAAATAGAACTATATAATTATATATAATAGTCATAGTTTGGTAAGGACTTCTGAACCCATGCTGGATAGATCACAATTTCGATGAATCTTCATCAAAATAATAGGCCACACACTATTTCCATGAAAAAAATCCCTAAATTCAACTAATTAGGGTTCTCGAAATAATAATCAAGGAGAAAACACATTTTATGAATATATGGTGTTAGAATTACCCATATGAACCCATTGTTGGAAATGACACTTCAAATGCAAAGTTAAAAATTAAAAGCATAACCCAACTCAAATATACAGGGGTGTTATTACTGTCTATACTTCTGTAACTATATGATACACCCTCTATAAAATGAAAATATGTTCTTTATAAATAATCTATTATTTTTCCTCATAATTTCAACACATAGATGGAATATATTGAAATAAAAAATATATATCATTCAGGAAAATATATATATCTAGTTACACACATCCTTAAGGTCTTAAAAAATAAAATTTTGAACAATAAAAAATATAATTATCATTCCATGTTGTTATATAACGTATAAACCCATGCCTATATAACATTCCCTATAACTAACCAGAATCTTATCATTGGAATTTCTTTTCATAAGATTTTGTGATAAAACACATACATCACATAGAGAGACCAAAAAATAATAATTATCACAATTGATAAATTATTCATCAAATAAACTAATAATAATTCCCAATATTATCACGAGACAAAAAATTTAAAATAAGATAATAAGAATAGAAAAATTTGGATCCACTCGAACCACTAGAAAGACCGCACTCACGAAAAAAGATGTAAAAAACATAATATTAATAATTAAATATAAATTTTAAATATGAAATCATTATAAATTTAGTAGAAATTATAAGTTAATTAATTGTTAATGAAATAAAAGGTATTTTTAGATGTTAAGAAACCAATACTGTTAGATTAGAAACCTGGCCATTGGAATAGTAATCTAACCATTAAAAATAGTAATCTGGTTGTTAGAATAGTAACCTCACCTATGAAAGTATAAATAAAATTTGGGTATCTTATAAATGAAAATATGAAATATTTATATCACTGTATAAGTATATAAATGTTTTAAAAATGATAAATTATATGTTTGTATTTTTGTAATATGTAAATGTTTGTTCAGAATTTTATAATTAGTACTATGATTTATAAGAAAATTTATTTTCCTAAAATGGATTCATAAATTAATATTATGTTGTATTATAATTTTAATATAATTTTATGAGACTTTAATTTGTATTCAAAGGGTCATAAAATCGATTATAATATTAAAATTGATACTTTTCGAATAAATTATGAATTTATTTAAAAATTAAATTTATCATATTTAGAATATTATTTTCAGAAAAAGTGGTCCATTTTTTAAATTTATACTACTATAAATGGGTAGGATTATTTTGTGGAATATTTTTAGAATAGTTATAATTTTTTATGAATAGTGAAACATGATAATTTATGGTATTTTACATTATAATCCATATATATATATATATATTCATGTCCTGGATGTTGTATGGATGATGTTAGAACCCATTATATCAAAACACCCATCACTAGTTACTATATTTAGTCATTTTAATAAACACTGTCCATATTCTTGAGTGAAAATAATAAACTAATGTATATAATAATAATAAACAACCTCCCTCATCTCCCTATATATAGCACCCCTCACCACCCCTTCTCCTCACACATTCAAATCCTTATATATTGTCAATATTCTACTCAATTACCTTATCAAGCGAATTATTAATGTGCAAGAGCTATCAGTCTCAACAAAAGGTCAAACCCAAGTTCCTTCTGGAGGTTCTCAAGGAGACAACATTCAAGAGGTAGAATCCTCAATCCTTCTCTTTTTAATTTATTTTCATGAATTATCCTCTCATCAACTCCCCTATCTAGGGTGGAATGAAAACAGAAGTATCATATATATATTAATTATATTATGTTAATGGAATATCCATCATCAAATATATTCTCTTCTCCATTTATTCCAAAAAATTAAAAAAAAATATTTGATATGTTGGTTCACCACATTCATAGATGATGAGTTTTCATTTTCCATTACCTCCTTTAAGGTTTATCATAAAATCATTATCAGGGTTAAAAAATATTTTAATATGTATATTATAACCTATTTCATGTTCTAGAATCTATATATATAAATAAAATTATATACAACATAACTAGTTTGTGTTGATAAAAAAAGCCACAAAATACACTAAAAAATTGAAATTTTGGTTTTGTCAAATGAATAATCCTCATAAAAAATATATGTAACCATTTAGACTTAAATATGTGCATTAATAACACTTCATTTTTCTTCAAGGGAATTATTATAATTTTCTATGAACTTCTATTATTATTTAATAGAAAACCGACTAAGAAACCATGAAAACGAACACCCCCAAAACAAAAACAGTGAACTCTATTACTCATTGAAGTGGACATAAAAGATTTTTAAAAAATATATAATAACTAAAATATACGTATAAGTGGTTTTTAATTTTGTAATTAATGAATCCAATATTATTATATAGGAAATAAAGAGCATGTGTTTAACATATTCAGACATAAGGTAGTGGATTCTCATACACCAATTATTTTCATTGGTTTAATCCTATCTCACATCATATTTGATATTAATAATCCATTAACGTTTCTTTAATATAATTTCTTTATTTTTCCCTTCTATTTTTTGGGATTCACATGTTTCAGAACTTGATTTTATGAAAAATATAGATATTTTTCAGAATAAATCTTCGTTCCAAAACACATATTGATTCTTCTAGTGTTGTTTCTTCTTCAATAAAGATCGATGATTTCTGTGCCAAATATGTTTTTCCATTTTTCTTTTTGGAACTCCAAGTTTATTCATGAAATCATTATAGAAAAAACACCTTAGATACCAATTCTTATCCATGGTTTATTCATTGACAATGATTTTTATACTTCTTGTGTGGCCTACCTGATTATGTAAATATTATGATGTGATGGGTGATATCAAAATTATATTTCCCTCAAATGAATTTTGTAATATGACGTTCCTCAAGAGATAACATGTAATATGAATGAAAATAATCCCATATTTTTTCAAAATGATGTTTTTATAATTATGGAGATATGTTATGCATGAACATGATGGTAGCTCTGTTCACCACTATGTCTGGTATTTCACCAATAATTCCTGATGTTTATTTTTTATGCATTGCCACATTCCATGACATTAAAAAATTTTCCCTCATGATTTTGATGATGATTTGATGCATATTTTATGATTATGATGAATATTCACACTCATTTCATATTGATTCTTGTCTAGTATTCATCCTCTTATTGGGATTTTAGATGACCCCTTTCTTTTATGAATATCCTAGGTGACTACATGTACTAAAGAGAGAGTGAGATTTAGAAGGATAAATAATTTTTTTTAAATGATCTTGTTTGATTATGTATAAGTTATGTATGGTACAAAATTTACAAATATACTAATGGAGGACCTCAAAATACCTAGAGAGTGGATTGGTGAATCACGGTGTAAACTTGATCTTCAAAAGTGATGAATCATGTTGTCCCGTTTTTAGGAACCTATTAAACATATCTGACAATAATGAGTAGTAAACAAAAAATCACATGAAAAGATCCAACACAACAATTTTATTATGTTCACTACTAAGGGAAAGTACAAGGAGAATATGCCGACAGTGGGTCTGCAGTACCTAAATCCACTAATATTTAATAGTGGGGGAGTGAAAAAGATTAGGCATAGTCAATCTATATCCATCACAATTTTATTAAAATATTTTAGGGATAGCTCATTTCATCCCTCATGAGAATTATGATGACTCCCCCAAGCTCACTTTCATAGGAGAAATCCACACACAGTTTACGAACTTGTAGGTCCATTCATTTTCATGAAAATATCCATCCCTAACTATAGATAGATTCTCTATTGAAGTAAAATTTTTACCTATAGATGTAATCCACTTTTCCATTCACTAATAGTTCTTTTACTTTTCCTCCACGAACTAGTTGTACTTTCTCAGTGTACCAATTCTACATACCACCTCCATGTATTACCTCTATGTACCATTTTCCAGTACCTCTTCTTCTCCACGAACCAAATCCTCATCCTTGAACTATCTTTCATAAACTATCTATTGTTAACCATCTTCTACGAACTGTCTTCTATGAACCACCTTCTAAGATATCTCTATTCATCACAAACCATTTTTCTTTTTGGGCAAAAGTTCCCCACAAAACCCCTCCCACAGACTATCTTTTTGGACCACTTATCCTTTCACGGAATCCTTGTCACACCCGGTTTTTTTGTCTTTGTATTGATCCGATCCATTTGAAATACTGATAATTTTTATGGGTATTTGGTGAGATTAATCTAGATTTTTTAAGTTTCATATATTTCTAATCACCCTTATTTGGGTTCCCCATTGTTTTTTTAGGATTTTTTGAAGAAAGGGTGGTTACTTCAGGATTTGGGCCAACCGTGAGCCCATTTCCAGTTTTAAAAACTAAATTTGTTTCTTTTATAAATATTTTTTTTAATCCTATTTCACCCATTAAACATCCCACGTGTCCTATACTGATATATAAAAACATACTTATCCTTTTGGACCCCATAAAAATTCATAAGAATGGTGAATTGGGGTTACTTATTTAGGTATTGGGCCAGACCATGGGCCCATGTCCTGTTTTTTAAAAAATAGTTCGTTTCTATTATATATTTTTCATTTCTTTAATATGTTTTGGTGATTCTACCTCCCCCTAGAATCCAATAACCATATAATAACCCTCGGAATCAATGTACCCTCTTTGGAGATCATATGGGTCACGGATTAGGGCGAAAATTCTCAGGATACCTCAAATCAACCAGAATTGATAAAGTAAATCGTTTTATACATAACTCATTAAATTCGTGATATTTTTCAAAAAAATCTTATTTAAATGGTTCTTCCAGACCTTAAGAGACTCTAAATTATGTTTCAACCCATTCCCTTTTCTCTAGTTTTGTAGATATAATGGAATACAGAAGGTTTTCTTGTGGAAAAGGTGAGATTCCATCTTCTTCTTCCTCCTTTCGTATTTCTTGGTTTTATAATCTCCCCTAGTCATGATCAACTTAGGGTTTTGTTATACCGTGGTTTTTTATGGAGTTTATATTCATTTTCGTTTGTTCTTCATAGTTTTAGGATTTATAAACCCGCGATGGGTGATTTCGGGTGTGCGTTTCCATTACGCCAAGGTTTTGAGGTAGGATACCCCTTTCACAAACCTTTACCATTTATGTTTCATCACTTTAATTCTATTATACCCTTATTTATATGATATTTTATTCGTTGAAACTTTGTTTCTAAATGTTTTTTTTAATTATGTTTTATGACTTATTTTGTTAAAAATATAGTTATTTAGGTTTAAATGTGCACTCCTCTTGTTTGATAAATTATTCCATAAGCATTCACACTAGGTTTATAGTATTTTTAATATGTATCTCTAGATTGATTAACATTAGGGCATGAAAGTGATTTTTCATCCCTTTTTAAGGGCTTAACATAAGTTGTTTTATTAATGAGTGCATTCCATGTGTTCGGTAAATTGCCCGGTTGGCATTTATGCTTCTAGTCCAATTTAAAATAAGTTGTTCTGATTTTTAAATATATTTTCAGCATGTAAGAAAATTATTTTGGGATCCTTTTATGGTCCTAGAATATTTTTATTTTTTTAGTGCTATTTTTTTTGGGTGACGGTTGGGTTCATTGGGAGAAGTCCCAATAATCGGGATCTTGGTTTGGTTGTGGAGGTGGTGGCTTCATCTTTCCGTTTATTCTCTAGACATGGTTGTGAGTTTTATTTTGTTTGGGAAAGAGTATTAAGTTGTATTGTGGGTGATTGATATTTCCTTATATTTTGAGGCAGGATTATGTTGTTAATTAATCCTTAGGTGTTGATTTTTTCAGCCGGAAAGTGTTATGGCTTTCTGGGGGCGGAAAGCTTTAATGGTGGGGAGTATTGTCACACCTAGTTTTTTTGTCTTTGTATTGATCCGGTCTATTGGAAATCCTGATCCTTTTATGGGTATTTGGTGAGTTTAATCTTGAGTTTTTAAGTTTCATATATTTCTAATCACCCTAATTTGGGATCCCCATTGTTTGTTTAGGAGTTTTTGAAGAAAGGGTGGTTACTTCAGGATTTGGGCCAACAGTGAGCCCATTTTCAGTTTTAAAAACTGAATTTGTTTCTTTTATAACTCGTTTGTTTTTAATAATTTTTCACCCATTAAATTTTCCAATTGTCCTATACTGATATATTAAAACATCCTTATCCTTTTTGACCCCATATAAATTCATAAGAATTGTGAATTGGGGTTACTTATTTAGGTATTGGGCCAGACCATGGGCTCATTTTCTGTTTTTAAAAAAATAAATCTTTTATTTTATATCATTTTTATTTTAAAATATTTTTTAGTGATTTAACCACCCCCTAAAATCCAATAACCCTATACTATCCCTCAGAATATATGTACCCTCTTTGGAGATCATATGGGTCACGGATTAGGGAGAAAGTTCTTAGGATACCTCAAATCGCCCAAAATTGATAAGGTAAATCATTTTATACATAAATCATTAAATTAGTCCTCTTTTTCAAAAAAAATATCTTTACTTGGTTATTCATGACCTTAAGAGACTCTCCATGAAGTTTCATCCCATTCACTTTTCTCTAGGGGTGCAGATCTAATAGAATACGAAATGTTTTCTTGTGGAAAAGGTGAGATTTCATCTCCTTTATCCTCCCTCTTCTTCCTCGTTTCATTATTTGTTGGTTTTATAATCTCTCATAGTCATTATCAACCTAGTGTTTTTTTATAAAATGGTTTTTATGGATTTTATATTTATTTAGGTATGGTCTTCATAGTTTTAGGGTTTATAAACCCACGATGGGTGATTTCGGGTGTGCGTTTCCATTACGCCAAGGTTTTGAGGTAGGATACCACTTGCACAAACCTTTATAATTTAAGTTTCATCATTTTAATTATATTATATCCTTATTTATAGGATATTTTCTGTTGTGGAACTTTGTTTCTAAATTTTTTGTTTGAAACTTATGTTTTATGACTTATTTTGTTAAAAATATAGTTATTTTGGTATAAATGTGCACTCCTCTTGTTTGATAAATTATTCCATGAGATTTCACACTAGGTTTATGGTATTTTGGATATGTTTTAGTAGCCTGATTAACATTATGGCAGGAAAGTGGTGTTTTATCCCTCTTTAAGTGCTTAACACAAGTTATTTTTTTAAAGAGTGAATGCCATGGGTTCGATAAATTGCCAGGTTGGCTTTTATGTGTCTAGTGCAATTTAAAATAATTTGTTTGGATTTTTAAATATACTTGCATAATGTAAGAAAATTATTTTTTGATATTTTTATGGATTTAAATTTTGGAATTTTTTTACAAACAGTTGGTTTTTTTGTTTATAACATGTTTTGGCCCGAGTTGTTGAAAAATGGTCCGTTTCACATTCATATAAAAATGTTTGTGTTTTGAATATGTCACCTATGTGTTTTAATGGATTTATGAATGTGGTTTTATTCTGTAAATGGTGTTTACACACCTCCTTAATAAAATTTAAATTCATAACTTAGTCAAACGTTAGATTTGAGAAAATGTTTAAAGGCCCGTTTGGCATTTCCTAAAAACGAAGGAGTGTATTACTTGTATATTACAAGTTGTGCAATTGAGATTTTTTATGACCCATGAAGTGATTTTATTAAATGTTTTTAGGGCTTCCAAATATGATCTGGTATGGTTATGATGTATGTTTATAAATAAAATAGTGTTTTTGAATGAGTTTTATGTGCAAAGCCTCAATATACTTCATGAAATTGTTTTACAAGAATATTTAGCGGTTTGTTGATTCGTGTAATAAATGTGAAGAAAGTTTATGGGTTGTTTGTATTTTTATTGTTTGGGAATGAATTTGTATGTCAAATGTGTATTTGATAATATGTATAACTTGATTGAGCACTAAAGGGAATCCCGAGTATCTAGGTGGGCGGACCTGTACTAGTATGCTAGTGATTCTGTGGGGTTTGTCCCCTGTTTCACGTAGAAAGTTTGATGATGAAAACACTAAATAAACTTTGATGGTGATGATGATTGGGGATCACTAGGTTATGGGTATATTCCCTACTAGTGGCTCGTTCCCAAGAACATATATTTATTATGGTTACTTTCACTGAGATACGAGGTACCTGGGGCTCACAACTGACTATTACCTAGGGGTGTTCCCATGACTTGTGCTCATTGGATATTTTGTAGTCACCATCGGCATACGATGCGTTTGGTTGGTAATTTCAATAGTGTGTGTGATTTATTTAAAAGGAAAAATTCTTTAAAGCATACCTCATTAAAACAATTTTCATTTTGAAGTTGCTCCTCTTTGAAAAATTGTTACTTTCATTTTTGGTTTATAAAACCTGAAATTTTTTTATGATAAGTATTATAGCATGGAAAATCATTTTAAAAACATACTTTTATATATTTTATTTAAATAATGAAATTGATGTTTCTTTTATTTTAAAGTAATTAAATTGGGAATAGAATATCGGGCTAACCAACTGAGTTTTAATACTCACGCCTATAGTCTGCTTCTTTTTTTAGCCCTTGTGAAGGTTTCAGCTTGAGTTAGATCACCTTGGGAGACGTTTCATAATTGTGTTGGAGAGTCACTAGAAGTGTCACATGGAGTTATTTGGTCATCGGGATTGTTCAGTTGAGTTTTTGGTTTTGTTTTACTTTTAGTTTCTTGTACAAATAATGTTTACTACAATTTTTAAATAAATTCATTTTCGGTTGTCCGTTTATTTACTCTATTTGTTGGATTGTTTATGTATGGGAGAAATCGTTCCCTTGTGTACTCTATTGATTCCCTTGGTTCCTATCGCCATCCCAGGAGGATCGGGAATGCCTCTTGGGACTTGTCGCTGGCTGGCCTGGGTGGCTAGTTTAGGGTCGACATGGGCTGGTTCGTGACAATCCTCCTCACGAACCTCTTTGTTTCGTGGGGTTTTCTTCCCAGGATTCACTCTAGACATCACCAAATTACTCCCAGATTTCTAATAAAAATCTATCAATGTAATGAGTGTATTTTTTATCCTTATATATAAAAATAGATCCTAAAATAATGCTAATCTATTTTACTTAAATATTGGATGTGGTACAACCTTCACCACATACAACTCCTTCCACAATCTGTTTTCCCTACGCGATCCGTGTTCCACCTCTCTCCCTTAACCTCTCCACAAATTTCTATCTCATTTCTACAAACGATGAGTCATACCAAAAACCATTTTCCTTCCATGTACTTGTATCATTCCCTTAAACCATATTCATCTTATGAACCATTATTTGTTCATAGTTAATATAGTGATGCTACGCAGAAATCCTGCCTTTTCTATTTTTCTGCGCCATTCCGTGTACCTCCAATTTGGTCCATGAATTGTTTTTCGAGGTCTGCAAGAAATTATATAAAGACTACTTTTCATAAAAATTTCCTTTTGGAAAAATATTAACTCCATATTTGGTGTCCAAATTTATTTGGTAAACACTATGAAATTGTGCCACCTTAAACACCTACTTCAGCCTGTACTATACCATTACATGTCTTGAAAATTCATTGATAAACCCAATGTGGATTGAAAACAAACACAAAACATTCTCCATTTCTAGCAAAGAATTAACTTTGGTCCTACAACTAAAACATTAGATCTTGTATTGTGGAACGTTTATATAGTTTGTCTTAAAAATGATGATTGGTCATTTAAGAAAAATTAGGGTCACTATTGTTGGTATCAAATCACAGTTTAGTTATTTTGGGAATTAGGATTATAGAACGTTACTGAAAAACCATATTATAAGACTAAGAATATATATACATTCAGGAATATTTGTTTTAGAAAATTTATAAACATAGGGATCCCATAATATATTACATTATAGTTAATTAATCAAAAGAATAAATAATTTATTCCTTATTTATTTACGTATGCTTGTTCAAACCATTTATATTTTCGAAAATGGTAGAAACTAGGATAAACTAGACAAACTACTCATGTGAAGGATAATGGAACAATTACTTGATTGACATCCCAATTGCCTTTAGAGGTGTATTTCAAAAAAAATATAGAAATACATAGATAGTTGTCTCAAGACATGAATAATAACCTAAACCATGTGAAACCACTACCTTCACATAAGAAGGAGCTACCAACTATTGAGTAATTTATGAATAAATTACCACAAATATTTAGTGTATCTTCCCATCCACATATTTTGGAATTCTGGGTTAACTCAATATAGGAGATATTTTATGTGATATACTATTCTGAGAAAGATAACATAACTCTAACCGTCTATAAATTAGATGGATAAGATGCTCAATGGTGGGAATTGATAATGAACAACAAGATGAAGGATGAAATAAAAGATATGAAGCGGGAAGACTTTATGGAAATATTTCATAACACGTATTTACCTCAAACTCTTCCTACAAAAAATGGAGAGTGAATTTATGGAGACGAAGTGATTGGAAGGTGAATATATAATGAATAATAAAAAAACTTCCTAAGTATTTCATTATAATCCACAGGTTTTATTATCAATAATGATTTCAAAATAGATATTTTATTTAGTGGTTTAAAACCACACATTATAAAGGATATATCCATCCAAGAATTCAGCAGTAATGAAGAAGTGTTTTGATAGGATATTAAAGGATATATGGAGTTTGGAGAGTGGTCCCATGATAATAGAGATAATAAATGGAAGATTGCGTTTCAATATTAAGGATCTAATGAAAAAGGTAAAAAAGAATGATAAACCACTGACATGAAAATATTGTTGGATGAAGCATCATGGGACATATCTCAATTTGATAGGAAAATGATATATGTGTATGAGATAAGGTCTCTATGATCATAAATGTTGAAGAGACGTGAAAAAGATGGAAATGTGATGGAGGAAAGGAGAGAACCACCTTCAGTTCAATGAATCAACTATATAGAGGATGGGAATAATGAAATCTACTGCACTTAACCATGGTTCCTTAAATCTAATTAGCTTCAGAAACCACCAAATCCGAAGGAGTAATGGAAATCTTATACCACCATTATTGTTGAATTGTATCATGAAAAATAAGTCATACATGGTGAAATTACTATTCACTCATGAATGGGAAAAGTCTTATTTGATTCTGGTTTAAAGAATTCATTTCTATTCAGAATGTTTTCGATAACTATTGAATCGAAGCCCTGATACATTGAAGTAGATATATCTATAAAAACACCTATTCATGTGATAATTCCAACCCTTGTGTTGTAATCTTCTTCTATTGGTGTATGTGGGAATATTATTCCAAAAAAATTGTAATACATCCATTGGTGGAATTTGACAGTATATTGGTCAAGGATTTCATTTCATTATATAGAGAACACAACAAATTTTGGGAAAAGCAAAAATATTTTCACTTTCTGAACCATCCCATTATCCTTTAAAAACTCATGGAATATCATGAATCACCTTTGGAAAATTCCTCAATGGTTTTGGTGTTGATACCTTATGAAGAATCAATCATGGTCCAAATGGTTACATCGAAGGAAAACATTGAACATGAGGAAATCACCAATGTGAGAGAATAAATTGATGTAATTCTAATGATCTACATGAAATTCCTATAAACTATGAGGTAAATATCTCAATATATCTTATACTCGGAGCCACTACTATCTCAAAATGCCCCTACAGGGTAGACCTAATTGAATTGGAGGATTTAAAGAAGCATCTGTAAGGGAACTTGGCCAAAGGGTTCATATAACCTAGTGAATCACATTGGGGTTCCCTAGTGCCCTTTAAAAAGAAAATGATGGATCATGTGACTGTGTATCAATTTTGAGGAGCTCAATAAGATCACCATGAACAAAAATTATCCTCTTCGAAGGATTTATGAATTGTTTATTAACTATGAAGAGCTCAGTACTTCTCAAAGGTGGATCTCCATTATGGATGTCATCAACTAAAGTTTAAGAAGGAATATATTTAGAATAACAATTTCTACAAAATGTATGTGAATTATGAGTTCCTAGTGATGACCTTTAGTCTTATTATTCCCCTAAAATCTTCATGTATTTGATGAATAGAGACTTTAGAGACTACCTCGACAAATTTGTGGTTGTCTCTAAAAATGATATTCTCATATACTCCAAGAGTAAGGAGAGAAATTAATAACATATAATTATTGTGTTGAAGATATTATAGTAGGGTAAAATATACACCAAGTTCAGAATTTGTGACTTTTTTATATGGATGGTCACATTCTTTGGGTATTTGATCACAACTAAGGTAATTTTTGTGGACACTTCAAAAACAAAGGAAATTGAGGAATGGACAAGACCCTCTAGTTATATAGTAATTTATAGTTCGCCTATATTATTGGGGTACTACCTACATTTTTTTAGAAATTTTATATGATTTTCTTTCCCACTAACTAAGTTAACATTGAATAGTCTAAAGTATGTCTAGATGGATGAGTGTGAGGAAATATTTAAGGAGATCATGATGAGGCTAATCACTACACCTATACTCTCACTACTAATAAGTGGAGAAAATTTTCTAATATGCAATGATTCATCCAATAAAATATTATTTAATATACACATTTATAATGATAATGTGACATCCTATGCCTCGTGATAGTTGAAGTTACATGAAAAAAACTACACGACACATGATTTGGAACTTCAGGCTTTGAATTTTTCTCCTTGAAAATCTGGAAGCACTACCTCTATGGTGAGATGTGTGACACATATATTAATAATAAGAGTATAATGTATATATTGAAACATAAATAGATCAACATGTATCAAAGAAGATAGTTATAGTTGATCAAGGACTATGACTTCTCTATCCATTACCATCCAGGAATGGTGAAAAAGGCAACTGATGATCTTAGAAGAAAAAAACATGATACCTTATACCTGAGGTGAAACAAATACGACCCTATCATTAAGGGTTTGTAAGGATGGATTTGGAAATAATAATAGTAATGAATAAATCAAAATTTTTCCAAAATGTTTTCATGACCATCTATCCAATAAAAGGTCAAGGAGGCACCAATGTATAAACTGGAGCTATAAAAGAAGATGTAAGTAATAAAGGATGGGATGCTAAATGAGTTTTATATCAATGATGATGACTTGATTAATATTTTATTGAGGTTTTTTGTGCCTTTTTGAGCTCAGATAAAGAAGGATCTATTGGATAATGCACATAGATCACTATTGTCTATTCATCCTAGATGTACCAAGATGTAATGCGATCTTTGAAATAATTTCTTGTAAAAAACATGAAGAAGTTGATTTTAGTGTATATATCGAGATGTTTGGTATATTAGAAAGTTAATGAAGAAAAATAAAAGTCTAAAGGGATGATGAAACCACTACCTATCCCCACTTGGAAATGGGAGAATATCAGTATGATCTTCATTACTAGTGTTCCAAATACATCCAAAAGAAAAAAAATTGATATGTGATGTGGTAGATCGAGTCACCTAGATTTCCCACTTCATTACTATTTGGGATGATTTATCACTTTAAATAAATTCATTTACATATGGGAAGGTTGTGGTGAGGATGCATGTGGTTCCACCTTCTATCTTATTTGTGTGTGATCCATGGTTCACATCTAAATTCTGGATAAGTCTTTGTTGGATGGAGTAGAGTACTTAATAGGGGGTGAATTGAGTATCTATTCAAATTTCTTTTTGAAAAGTAATCTTAAAAGTTTTCCCAATAAAAATAAATACTGCTAAGTTAATCTAAGTAATATGGTTATGAACATATGACTGTTTAAATAACTTCTCAAAAGATTGAATAATTCTCAGTAATCTTAATATCTGTTGTTAACAATACTTTTGAACCTATTATAATAAGAAAAAACAATTATAACTTCTTTAAAGATTAACTATAAAATTAAATTTTGTGATTTCAAAATTATACAATTAAATAGAGAAAACGAAATCAAACAACACAACAGATATAAAATAAGGGGTTCAGTCTCCAGTTGAGACCTAATCTACTCCACATGGTGAACACTTTCCACCAAGAAGTTTATATTAATAAACATGATCCACACCCTAGACCGGGGTAAACAATATTATACAAGACTGTCCAGGTCACATGACCACTTCCACAGTTCTTCGCGTGTATGAACTATCAGGTCACACACAGACCACTTCCACACTAATCCATGGTAATAAACAAGTGTAAAAAGATGTTATACTAAGGATATATTGTATCCTAAAGTTTAATGCATGAGATAGACTATGTTTTTATACAGACACCCACACACATCTCAAAAGATAAAAATAGTACACAATAGAGAAAATATGATGATATATGATTAGATGTGCTATGAGTGTCAGTCTATGTAGCTCTGGACTTCTATGATGAAGCCGATACCAGAATTGAGTCCTCTTGTGGAAAACATAGTATCGCATGTTAGTTAGAGTTGTCTTGTGTTCTTCATGGGTTTGATAGTATTAATATGTCATCAACTCTAATATATGGTATCTATGCTTTTTTTATTCAATAATTCTTCGTGTGTTCATCAGATGTGTCGAGTTGCATGTGTCGGTTCTTTTCTCAAGAATGCTTGTGCTTCTTCGTTATCACGCACACATTTGTTTCTGGGCCGCACTTCTCTTTTATTCTTGGAGGGCATATGTTGGAGCCAACATGATGAATTCATTCTGCACCTCCTACCTCGAACTTTCAGGTGACATGTCTACAATGAAACATTAATTATGTCAGTGTATTTTAAACACTCAAATATGAACATTATAAATTAAATTGAAAATGGAAAAACAGATTAAAGAATGGGGTCACAGTCTATCTGGAAACAGTTTCAATTGGAAATGGTGTCTCCATGAAATAATGTATCGTTATCTATCTTTGAGCAGTGAGATAGTTATGATGTCACGGTTGTATAGAGATCTGGAACCGGTAGCACAGATGCAGTGTTCAGATCACGGTGTCTGGTCTTTTTCCAAACATCAAACAGTGTCTGGTCATGGTGTCTAGGTCACAGTGTCTATTCATGGTGTTTGGGTCATGGTGTCTGGGTCATAGTGTTTGGTCATGATGTATGGGTCACGGTGTCTGGTCACGGTGTCTTGGTCACAGTGTCTGGTCACAGTGTCTGGGTCACGGTGTCGGGTCATGGTGTCTGGTCACTGTGTCTAGTCACTGTGTAAGGTCACTGTATCTGGGTCACGGTGTTTGTGTCATAGTGTCTGGTCAAGGTGTTGGGTCACAATGTCTGGGTCACGGTGTTTGGGTCACAGTGTCTGGTTACTTTTCCAGAAAAACATAACCGGTGGTAGACAAACGGTTTCTCAAACATAGACAAAAATTTGTATACAGACATAAACAATGATATTCATAGAATGGATTAGTTTGAACCAATTTTCAAGGAAATTCATTATAACACAAACTAAATTTAGTTTACAATAATTATTTATGGAATAAATAAACCAACCATCTATACACATATTTGAGATATATTAAACATGATTTAACAAGTTTTACAGGATGTATAAGATTTTTCATCATTAAAACATGGTTAACACATGAGGAGGCCAACAGTATCCCCCTTTTGGATGATCAAAAATCATGTGAGTGGGATATATATTCTTAGTGAATGTGTATCTTCCTTTTCCATAGTTTTCATATCTATTAGTGTGCATATCTATCCCCCTTTAGGGATTATCAAAAAGAATAAATAAGAAATAAAAAATAAGAGTTCACAATGCATTAGATGGATAAAGAAGTGTCATTACAAACAGTAGGCATCAAAAAAAATTCAACAAGATCCCTATAAAAATATATTAGTCACTTTTATTCAACACTAAAAGTATTCTCTTTTCCATTGGCAACAGCATCACTAGAAGCCCCTAGAGTAGATGTGGAAGTTGAAGAAGGAAGTGTACCAATTTACGGAGAATGTAATGGGAGTCCTTCAAAAATAGAAAGATATATGGTAGGTGTAGTGGAAGAGCGAGGCATATTTTGATCCTAGATAATAGGTCTGGTATGAATTAGAGCCTTAGAGACAGACATAGAGGTAGAGCAAAGGAAGATAATGAGAAGGTAGGAAAAAAAGGTCTCAATGGTGTAATTGTAGGAGCCACAATATTAGTAATATGTACATAAATATAAGGCCTCAAAAGAACTATTAAGTCAACAATAATCTCACCCCCATACTTCATGGATTTCTCAAAGTTATCTTTCTTATCCATAAACTTTTCCAACAAAGGAGTAAAATCTTGGAGATTTTTGACTTGAGTTTTGAATGCTTGTGTGACAAGAGGAATTCTCATATTCTCAAAAAGATACTAGAAATGGTTGGTCATGTAATTCTTCGAGAAGATCCTTTTTATGTAGAATTAGACCTTCTTAGTAATCTTATTTTGAGCATCATTTGATTTTTTGGAATTACTTCTCCCCAAATAATGTACTGAGTCACTATTCTTGACAACATCATACAGAGACTCTTTCTCAAAGCCACTGAGCACAGATTGGAGTTATTCATTAACAACTGCTCTAAGAATATCACTATCCAAAAGGGGTGAGATGATTGTCTAGAATTGTTAGAAGTTGTAATAGCTGATGTAAGGGAAGTCAATTGATTTATTACTTTTTAGAGATTGACCTTATACTCATTAGTCAACTTGTTAAGACCAATAACAAGATCAAACATCTCTAAACAATTTACTTGTTCCTTTTAGCTACCTTGTCAGACAAGGAGGTTAGATTAGGTTGAATTAGAGAGATAACATCCCATGGAATCTAACATACAATATCCTTAAAAGATTGAGAAATAGGTTCTAGTATTGATTTCAACACTCTCTGCATATATTTAACCATACCTTGGAGATAATTCACTTCATCACTTAACTGTTTGTTCTCAATTATGATTTCTTGAATCTGATGAATAATTTTGGGATGAATCAACCATATGATCTTTTTAGTCAATAGGGCAACATATCTTTTACACAAATTTGTTATAGGATCCATTTGGGTATTCATGATATTTTCATCTCCAGCCAATATGGTAGCATCAAAACCATTAAAATCATTCTTACTCACCAAGGTGGAAGGTTCTAGTGAAGGTTTAGGAACATTATTTGAGACAGGATTAGGTTATTTTGCTGAGACAGGACCAGGGACTAAGTTCAATTGAAACATAGTAGAGAGTTCAATAACTTTAATTGAGAATTCTTTTTAATTATTCACATCAAAATAACTTGGGAATTTATACCATGTATCCACTAATCTTGGATCAAATATATTATAGACATAAATACTTTCTAGAATGGGGGGATTCTCCACCTCAATAGGTGAATCATTCATAGGAATGAGAGATTTAGATCCTTGTCCTATTTTCAAGATTCCATCCCCAATAGCCTCACCCATTTCCTTTCTAGAAAACTGAAAGGCTTGATCCATTCTCTCTTCAGCAGATGAGATAATTTCAGGGACAAATTTTTCCTCAACATGTTCCTCATTAGTAGACTCATGAATAAGAGAATGACCTTCTTCTATATGATCTTCTAAAACATCCTTTTCACTTACCTTAACAACAAATTCTTCTTTAGATGCATGTTGTTCTTCTAGATCAGCAACTTTCTAAGGAGCAGGCATTTCATTCACAGTTATGTCTTGGAGAACAGGTTCACTATCTTTCTCATCCAAGACAGTTTCCCTATAGGTGAAACATACTATTCTTCTTCTTCCATATCAGAATACTAAAAAAATTCATATGTTTCCAAACTAGGATAAAAAATTTCTTTAGGTCTTGATGAATTCTCAACTGGGTTGAACATTTCATAGACCCTCTCATTATCTTCAACCCATGCTTTTGTCTAGGGATTCCAACAGTTATTCATTTTCTATACTATAAATTTTGAAAGAAAAAACTCATAGTCTTTACATAATTCTTCATCTGTCAAACCAATCCTTTCACATGAATCATAACTGAGAATAACCTTGAGTATAATAGAGAGGATGACTTGGAGGATGTCTGGATCAACTCCAACATATGAAGTATAACTTATTTTCATAGGTTAATCTTATGTCCATTTTTCATGATATGTATCAAAAATACATCATGATACTTGATTGTAGAAAAATCACTTTTTCTGGGGAAAACTGGATTCTGAAAAAATTTAAATAGATGTTTGGTTTCAAAATCTAGCTCAACAGCTATAGCTCTCCTTTTAGTTTCATTTCAGTTAAGATTCCCTGGGCTTCTTCTAAATCAATGAGCACACTAGGAGGTGTAAGACCTCTCTGATACTTCTCATAAATACCCTTTTAAGTTAATATTAGGCTTTTAGATCAAAGGCTTGAAGGAAAGGTACATCTCCGGCCATTGATTCAATTTTTCGCAACAAAAATAGCGTCTATATCAAAATATAATTGAACATACAAATAAAACTGTGCAACTAGTTTTTGGTAAATTGGTCTATCCTCCTTTGTGAACCAATCCAGCCATCCTTGATCTCTTAACACTTTAAATGCTAAAGACTTACTTGACAACAAACATTCATGGTAGATTTTGTTTTCAGGTACCACTATTTGGTTCACTGTGTTCGGATTCAAAGGACATTTCAGTTCTAAATTTGGTTCTATTTTAATCTTTATCTTTGATATTTTCTTCTCAAGAGTTGAAGAGGATGAGAGTTTTATCCTGGGCATTCAATGAAGGTTCGAGGGACAGAGTGTGAGAGATAAGAAAACCGAAATGTTGATAGAGGGACTATGATTTGAGAGAAGAGTGCTATGGTGAATAAAGGAGTGAAACTTATTTTTTTCATTTAGGGATATCAAGCGTCGTAAAAATTAAAGTATTGGAAAATAAAAGAATAAAATAATTAATTACCACAATACGTGTTATAATATGCAAATAAAATGATGGAGTGTCTTTATAGTGAGACCGTAACAGACTTTCACTGTGAAACAATAATTGGATTTCACAGTGATATTGTAACCGGCTTTCATGGTGAGGCTGTAACAGGTTTTCACAGTTAGTTGTTTACTGTATGATTTCTAAACTATGAGACTATACTGTTTGAGATAGAAAGTGGATGATTGTAACCGTGAGATAGTAACTATGAGACTATAAACAAGAAACATCATCTTTTATGAATTAAAACAGTATGAATGGTAGAGTTAGACCGTAGTCTTAAGACAGTGACTTGTGAAACCATAAACTGCGAAATAGTAAGATTAAAACATAGGATTTATCATTCCCAATTCATGTATGATGTAATCTATTCTTTAAGAATTTAATGGTTCAGTAAATATATCAATGAGCAGATATTTAGTTCCAATGAAGTCCAAAGTTATGTCACTTTTTTTATAATGATCTCTCAAAATGTGATGTCTTACATCAACATGATTTGTCCCAAAGTGTGAAATGTGATATATTGGGATGTTAATACCACTTATGTTGTCACAATATATTGGTACATGCCTGAATTGATATACATAATATACTAATGTGTGTTTCAACCACAAAATTAGTGCACAATAACTACCAGCAGCTATGTATTCTGCTTCTGCTGTAGATAATGCAATAGAGTTTTGTTTCTTACTAAAACATGACACTAGTGACTTTCCTAAAAAGTGACATGTTCTAGAGGTTCTTTATCTATCTAACTTACAACCATCGAAGTCAGTATCAAAATACTAACTAACTCAAATGATTGTCCTCCGGGATAGAACATTACTTGATAGGGTTTATTCTTGAGGTATTTGTAAGTTATCTTAATAAATTTTAAATGAGATTCCTTAGAGTGTTCTTGAAAATGAGCAAACATACATACACTAAACATAATGTAAGGTCGGCTAGCATTTAGGTAGAGTAGACTTCCAATTATTCATCAGTAAGTGGTTTGATCTACAGATTTTCCATCTTCATCAAGATCCAACTTACAATTAGTACTCATTGGAGTGTCACTACTTTTAGTGCTATCCAAACCAAAATGTTTTATAAGATCATTAGTATTTTTTATTTGGTTTAAAATAATACCATCATTGTTTTGGAATTTTTGAAATCCAAGAAATAATTTAAGTTCGCTCATTAAAACTAATTTCAAATTTGGTTTGCAACATTTTAAAAAATTCAACAAATAAATAATTTTTTTAAGATCTTATGATAATGTCATCTACATAAATTTGAACTACTAAAACATCATTGGAAATTCATTTTATAAAAAGGGTAAGATATTCTATTACCTTTGTAAAACCATTAAAAATAAGTAAAGTACTTAATCTATCACAAGAGGCTCTTGGATCCTGTTTTAATCCAAATAAAGCTTTTGATAATTTAAAAATATGATTTGGAAACTGAGGATTTGTAAAACTATGGGGTTTCTCAACAAAGTCATCCTCAGATATATACCCACATAGGAATGAACTCTTAACACCCATTGGATATAGTTTTAAAATCAGATGTGAAGTATAAGAAAGTTGATTTCTGATGGCTTCAAGTCTAGATACTGGTGAAAATGTCTCTTCATAGTCAATTAATTTTTATTTACTATTGCCTTGTGCAACCTATATAGCCTTTTTTCTAACTATGTTACCAACATTATCTACCTTATTTCTAAGCAACCACTTAGTGGCTATGGTGAATGTGTCTTTGGGTCTGTCAACAAGTTTCCAAATATTGTTCCTTTAAAACTGATTAAGCTCTTCTTACATAGCCATAATCCAAAATTTATCATTGATTGCATCATTAATGTTTTTAGGTTCATGTTGTGACAAGAAGACTTGATGTTCATCCTGATTTCTAAGAGAAGTTGTAGTTTGAGTTCCTCTATCTATGTCTCCTACAACAACATCTAAATAATGGTTCTTAAGAGTTGTAACATCTCTAGAAATATAAGGACTAATGATTTTAGGTTCTTCAATAGGGTTAGGTTTATTGTGACTTGAATGTAAATAATTTCATGAACTAGAATTTTTCACAGGTTGGTTTGAGGATTTTGAATTAATGTCCAGATTTGATAGATCATCCACCTAGTTCTCTGGAGTGGTGTTAGACTCATGTGGATCTATTTCATAAAATTTTACATGGACATATTCTTCCACACATTTAGATCTTTTATTAAAAATTCTATAGGATTTACTAGAGATGAAATATCCTAAAAATATTCCTTCATCACTCAGGGATGAAAATTTGTCTAGATTGTCTTTATTATTATGGATATAGACTTTGCAACCAAAAACATTGAAGTAGCTTACTTTGGGTTATCTATTGTTCCATAACTCATAGGGATTTATTTTAAGAATAAGTCCAATCAGCACCTTATTGATAATATAGCATGTTGTATTTATATCTTTAGCCCAAAAATAAATAGGTAACTTTTATTCGCTAAGCATGGTTCCAGTAATATCTTGTAAGGTTTTGTTTTTTTCCACAACTCCATTTTATTGAGGTGTTCTAGGGGAAGAGAAATTATGTATAACCATTTAGTGAGAAAAAGGATTCAAAATCTTAATTTTCAAACTCACATCCATGATCACTCTTTATGGATTTAATTCTATATCAACTAATATTTTCTATATTTTTGGCATATTGGGTAAAATGAGAGAGGGGTTCACTTTTGTGAACCAAAAAGGAAGTCCAAGTATATCTATAAACTTCATCTAAATGAACATAAACATAGTTCTTCCCATTTAAACTAGAAACTATAGATGTCCCCAAAAAATCCATGTGAACTAATTTAAGAGGTTGAGAAGTTGACACTTCATTATATGGTTTGAAGGAATCTTTGTGTTTCTTTGCCTTTTGAGAAGGATTGAACACTTTATCATTTTCAAAATAAAATTTATGTAGATCTTTGACAAAGAATTTTCTAGTTAACTCTCTAATAGAGTGAATATTATAGTGTTATAGTCTCTTATTCCCAAGACAAGACTCTTTTAGAAATACAATTAAAATTAAAGCATTTCAAGAGACAAAATAATCTAAGTTAAAATTGTATACATTTTCATTTCTTAATGTAGAAAAAACAAATTCATTTGTAAAATTAAAAATATTTAAAGAATCATCTTCAAATTTAACATGAAATCCATCATCACATAGTTGTGAAATACTGTGTAGATTATATTTCAATCCATCAACAAAAATTACGTTGGAAATTAAAACTGAGTTAGAGTTACCAATTTGGAAAAGGCCAATGATGTCTCCTTTGGAATTGTCACCATAGGTGACATGTCCACCCTGAATTTTTATTGAATTTTTGAATAATGAATAGTCTCATATCATGTGTCTTGAACACCAACTGTCCAAGTACCATAAGCTTTTACAGGAGATATTTAATAAACATTCCCCCAAAATACTCAAATAAAAATAGATTTTGGTACCCATACTTATTTAGGTCGAGTAATATCTGTGACTAGTGATTTAGGAGCCCATATATTCCTCATTGGTTTTCTATAGCCATTATGAAAATTTCTTGATAAAAAAATCTATTTGGCCTAGAAATGCTAGAAACAGTTGAGAGTGTATCATAAAATGAACTAGCTGAATGTTTTCCAGAACTAGGATTAAAGCTGTATGTCCTATATTTAGAAACAAAACTAGTTTATCCAAAATTTCTTGTACTATGTTGATATCCAATGCCCGTAGTATATTTAGGAGAAATTTTTTTACAGAGAATTTGTACCAAGGTATCTTTACCATTATTAGAACTTTCAAGATCCATTTTTAATTGCTCATTAGATATCTTTAGTTCCTTATTTTCAGTGAGTAATTGAGCATTTTTCTCTCTTTCTATAGTATGTTCAGATTTAACAATTGAAGTAAGAGCGTGTTGTTTCTTTAAATACTTGTATTTATCTTTTAGTTCATTACATGTCTCTTCAAGAATGTCACAGTACTCAATCATTTATTCATTTGACATATTTTTAAAGTCACTCTCATCTCTATAATAATAGGAATTCTATATAGAAGATTCTAGTGTTACCTCAGATGTGTTTGTCATAAAAGACATATTGGATTTGTAATCCTATTCATCATGTGAAGATTCCATGTCAGTTGAACTATCCTCAGAAGCACTTCATAATTATTTCATTTCCTTTTTATACATTCTATATTTCTCATCATATTTCTTTTTTTACTGATGCTTCGAACAATCAGAATTTATATGTAAATTTTTTTACATTCATAGCAGACTATCTCATATGACTTGTCACTTCTTTTTGAACTTTTATTCCAGCTTCCTTTTTGATCATATCTTCCATTGAAGTTAGGATTTTTGAAAAATTTCTTCTTTTTGAAAAATTTCATAAACATTTTGGCTAATTTTTCCATCTCCACATCACTGTCAGGTGATGATTGTCAAATGTTTGAACATTATACAAAGACTTCCAATTTACCATTCTCTTTGTGTTTAGAGGTGGTGGTTTAAAATGCAACTGATTTTTTGGGGTTTATCCTCCTCTTACATATTGAATATCAGCTCCTCTTCATACATCATCAGTTTTCCAATGAATTATTTTACAGGTAACATACTAATGTTGCAATACTCTATAATAGAGATAGAGGTTCCTCTCCATCTTTCATGTAGGCATCTGAGAATTTACATGATCTGTTCCTTGGTAGTGACTTCTCTTCCATGATAAATCATTGTGTTGATAATTTTGTTGAATCTAAGATAATTTTCAGAAATAGGCTCATCATGTTTCATTTGAAAGTTATAATATTTAATAATATAAGTATTAAGTATCATTTCTTTCAAACTAGAAGTTCCTTCATGTGAAAAAAATAATGTATCCCAAATTTCATGGGTAGTTTTACATGAAAAAAATCTGTTAAATTCTTCATATCCTAAAGAGAAATATAAAGAATTCATATATTTGCAATTTTTATTATAGGCAGTCTTGGTAGGGTAACCCCAAGTGATTCTATCAGTAGAAGGAATCTTATATTCATCAATAATTGAAGGCCAGATTTCCAAACTCTTACTTTCTATATGCATTTTCAATATAATTTCCATTGGGAATAATTGGTTCCATTAAAGAATGGTGGTCTGTTTGTTTCAGAACCTTCGAATATTTTATCCATAAAAATTAACTACTTTGAAAGAGATAGAAATTTAGAATTAACAAAAATTTAAAGATCTTTAAAGTACAACTAAAATCATAGTTGAATAGGATTAAAAAGAGTGTTTTAATAGGAATAACAAACATCCTTCGATACCAAATGTTGAGTGGAGTAGAGTACTCAGGAGGGGGTGAATTGAGTATATATTCAAATTTTTATTTGAAATAAGTTTTTAAAATTTTTCTAAATAAAAATAAATACAGCCCAGTTAATCAAAGTAATACAGTTATGAAATATTGAATATTTAAATAACTTCTCAAAAGATTAATTAATTCTCGGTAATGTTAATATCAAATCACAAATTTACTTTTGAATCTATACATATAAGTAAAAACAATTATAACTTCTTTCTAATATAAACTATCAATGTAAATTTAATGATTTCTGAATTACACATTAAAAAAAAGGAAACTAAATCAAAAAACATGGCGGATATAAAACAAGTGGTTTAGATTCAATTCGAGACCTAATACACAGAACTTGTTGATCGCCTACCTCCAAGCAGTTTATATTAACAAACATGATCCACACCCTAGATCGGGGTAAACAATAGTACACAAGACTGTCTAGGTCACATGACCTCTTCCACAATGCATCATGGGTATTAACTATCAGTTCCCACAAGGATATCTTCCACAATTATCCATGGGAATAAACAAGTGTAAAAAGATGTGAGAGGAAGGATATATTGTACCCTCCAGTTTAATGTTGGAGATAGTGTTTGTT
The DNA here is from genome assembly GCA_963277665.1 of Viscum album. Classification (NCBI taxonomy): domain Eukaryota; kingdom Viridiplantae; phylum Streptophyta; class Magnoliopsida; order Santalales; family Viscaceae; genus Viscum; species Viscum album. Next base: position 903,557,088 of record OY728138.1, read on the forward strand.
TTCGTATAGACACACACACACAATGCTCAAAATATAAAAACAATACAAAACAGAGCAAAGATAATGAGATAAGTTTAGATGTGCTCTGAGTGTTAGTCTATGCAGCTCTTGACTTCTATGATGAAGCAGATGCAGGAATAGAGTCTTGTTGTGGAAAATAGAGCATCGCTAGTCAAATAGATCTATCTCGTGTTCTTCATGGTGTTGACTGTGTGAAGATGCCCTCATCTCACATCTATTGTATCCATGATTTTGTGATTTGATAATTCTTCATCTTTTCTTCAGAAGTGTTAATTTTCATGTGTTAGTTAATTTCACAATAATGCTCATGTTACTTTGCTATCACACACACAGTTCAAGCTGGGCTGCACTTCTCTTTTAATCATGGAGTGCATGTGTTAGAGCTGACAAGATGCATGTATTATGCACCTCGTAATGTCAGGTGACCTATCTTTAAAGAAATATTAATTGTGTGAGTGTATTTAAAAGACAAAAAATATGACCTTTAGAAACTAATTTGAACAACGAAAAAACATATTAAAGAAGAGTGGCATAGTCTATCTAAAAATAGTGTCACCTGGAAACAGTTTCTCTATGAAACAGTGTCTCCAAAAATGTTTTTGAGTGGTGAAATAGTTATGATGGAATAGTTGTATTGAGATCAGGGATTGGTAGCACATCTGCAGTGTTAGGATCACAGTGTCCGGTCTTTTTCCAAACTTCAAACTGTGTTTGGTCACAGTGTCTGGGTCACAGGGTCTGGTCACGATGTCTGGGTCACAGTGTCTAGGACACGGTGTATGGTCACGGTGTCTGGGTCATGGTGTATGGTCACAGTGTCTAGTGACGGTTTCTGGGTCACAATGTCTGGTCAAGGCGTCTGGACACGGTGTTTGGTCACGATGTCTGGGTCATGGTGTATGGGTCACGGTGTCTAGTCATGATGTCTGGTCATGATGTCTAGTCACAGTGTCTGCGTCAAGGTGTCTGGGTCACGGTTTCTCGGTCCTTTTCCTGAAAAACATAACCGGTGGCTAACTCATGATTTCTCATACATAGCCATATATTTGTAAATAGACATAAACAATGATATTTATAGAATGTATTAGGCTCAATATTTTATCAAGGAAATCCATTATAACACAAACTAAAATTAGTTTACAATAATTAATTAAGGAATAAAGAAACCAACCATCTGTACACATGATTTGAGATAGATTAAACATGATTTACCAAGTTTTACAGGATGTAAAGGATTTTTGATCATTAAAACATGATTAACACATGAGGAGGCCAATGGTCTTCAACATGATTTCAGTACTGAATTAAATTCCAATGTGACCTATCACCCTTAAAATGATGGATAATCTAAAAGGACTATTTAGATTCTCAAGGAAATTATATGATCCTCCCTAATAAAATTTAAAGGAGGATGGGATCAACATATCCTATTGGTTTAGTTCTCATAAAACAATAGTTACCACTCAAGTATTCAGATGGCTCCATATAAATTGTTTATGTGAAGTGATGTAGAAATCCAACTTGATGGGATAAAGTTGGTTAACAAAAGATACTTCGAACTGATATTGTGCATGAGATAAACGAGAAGGATCAATCCATTAAACAACATATAAAAGCTTCTTAATGTCAGAAAAAGTGCTACGTTGAAAATAGTTTAAGGGAATTTTAGATTAACATTAGATTCAGTGATTTCTTTCATATACCACCATGGATGAAATTCACGTGGTTTGGAAATACTAGGAAGTTAGCCCATGGTATAATAGCCCCTTTGAGATCCTTGATCGCATAATAACAGTGACCTATAGGTCATCACTTATAAAAACCATGTCTGAGGTGCATTATGAATTTCATGTATCTCTCTTGGTGAGGTATATACCAGATCCCCCAATTATACTAAACTCAAAAGTGGTAAAACTAAAAAATGATCTCTCTTAGGAGGAGAAACCGGTGAAGATTTTGGACAGTAGAGGGAAGGATATACATAACAATACCACTCACATCTTCAATATGATACGGAGAAACCATATATATAAATAGGCAACATGGGAAAAAAGGAGGAAATTTGGAGAAATACATTCAAATTTTTTTCCCATAGTATATAAAATGTAATTTCGAGTATATAATTTAATACGGGGAAAAGAGTGTAACGACCAAAAAATTTGTCAATGGAATTTCCCTTTTTTTAATTATGTCATAAAACACATCCATCACATAAAGAAACTAGAAAAACATTATTATAATAAATGAGACATTAGCCAGAATGAAACCAATAATAATTCTAATTATTACATTGGGACAACAAATAGAAAATAATTGATTAAGAATAGGCAAATTTAGACACTCTCAAACCACCAGAAATAACTCAATCACAAACAAATCTATAGGAATAAAACATAATGTTAATAATAAAAAATTCATTTTAAATATGAAATTATATATAATATAAATATTAAATATAAGTGAATGAAGAATGAATTAAATAATAGGTATTTATAGAAATTAATCAACCTATACCATTGGAATAGTAACCTATCCCTTTAAATAGTAACCTAATTACTAGGAATAGTAATATAGACGTTATAATATTAACCTCCAAAATGAAATTATAAATAAAATTTAGGTATATTAAAAATATAAATTTGATATATTTATATCATATTGTATGTAAGTGTATCTTTGAAAATGATAAATTATGTGAAGGTATTTTTGTAAAACCTAGTCATTTATTTAATATTTTGTAATTAATATAATGATTTATAAAAAAATTATTTACATAAAATAAAATTTTAAATTAATATTATGTTTTATTATAATTATAATTTAATTTTTTGAGACTATAATTAATTTTTCAGAGGTCCATAACATCTATTATAATATTAAAATCAATATATTTTAAAAAATTGTGATTTTATTAACAAAATAAATTTATCATAGTTAGAAAATTAATTATATAAAATAGTTCTATATTTTCAAATAAACACATTAATAAATGGTTAGGGTTAATTTTTGGGATTTTTGTAAAATAATTGCATTGTTGAGGAATAGTGAAATGTGGTAATTTACAATATTTTACATTATAAGGTAAATACATGAATGTTTGAGTCATAGATGGTTTGTAGCAGATGTAAGAACCGATTATCTTGAACTATCATTCACTATTTACTATGTTTATTCATATTTATCTACAATATTGATAATGTTAATCCAAAATAATAAACTAATGAATATAATAATCAAAGCCCCCCTCTCATCTCCCTATACATACAACCCCTCAAAACCCCTTATCATCACACATTACAAGACTTGTAGATTATCAATATTCTTTCCAATTACCTTACCAATCATATTACACACATCAATAAACTTATGGTCTCAACAAAAGACCAAACCCATTTTCCTTAAGGAGGTTCTCAAGGGGACAACATTCAAGAGGTAAAATCTTCAATCCTACTCTTTTAATTGCATTTCTTTTCTTATCCTCTCATAAGCTCATCTATAAAAAGTAAAATGATAACACCACTATCATTTTTATAATATAATTTTATTTTTTAATGTAATATACATCATCAAATATCTTATCTTCTCCTTTAATCTTAAAAAATGAATACATTATCTGTGATATATATGTTCACTGGCTTCAGTGATGAAGAGTTTTCATTTTCTATTAACACCTTCAATAAAAATAATAAAACCATTATTATGGTTAAAAAATTCTAATATGTATACTATAACTTATTTCTTGTTAAAGAACTTATATATATACATAATAGTAAATAAAATGAAACTAGTTCATGATGATCAAGAAACAACCAAAATAAACTAAACAATTTTCATTGATATTTTATTAAATGAATTAGCCTCACAAAAGAAATAAAAATAATATACGAGAAAACTTATATTTATTTATGTTCATTATTAACACTTAATTTCAGTTATGGATAATTATTATCATTTTACAAGAACTTTTTTAATTATATACAAGTAAACCGACCATGAAACCATGAAAATGTACTCTCCTTGAATGATGAAATTGAACTCTATAACACATCGAAATGGACATAAATAAAATTAATAAAATTATAATAGCTCAAATAAATGTTTCATAGGTTTTGAATTTATTAATTAATTAATCTAATTTTATTAATAATGATCTTATTTTCATGTTAAGAATACATTTGGACACAAGGTAAGATGATTCTCGAACCACAATACATTTCACTGGGTTAATCCTCTTTGAGGAATTATTTGGTATTACTACTCCTATAATGTTATTTAAATAATATTTCAATCTAATGTAGTTTTTTTAGCGATATAAATGTTTCCAGACTTTATTTTATGAAAAATATAATGATTTTCCAACTAAAATATTCCTTATAAAGAACATCTTGATTCCTTGTTAGTTTTTTCTTCTTCGTTCAAGAGTGATGATTTTTATATGAAATATGTTTTTACATTATTCATTTTGGAACCCCAAGTTTGATCATTAAATCATAATTGAAGAAATCCTTATGAAATCGATTTTTTTTCATGTTTATTCTCTAAATATGAATTTTATACCTCCTATGTGGTATGAACGGTTATGTAAGTATTATGATGTGATGGGTGGGCCTGGAATTATATTTCCCTCCAATGAATTGGTTAATGTGATGTATATCACGATATAATCTGAAAAATTTGTGAACATGATTCTATATTTTTTTCACAATGATGATGTTATGATTATTCACATATGTTATGCGAGAACAAAATGATTTCATTGTTCACAACTATGTGTGTTATTTTATCCCTAGGAAATGATGTTTTATTTTAATGAATATACGCACTTGATATCTTTAACCATTGTTCCCATCATGATTTTTATGATGATATAAATATTATGTTATGATAATGATGAATATGACCACTCATGTTATATTGGTTAATTTACCATATTCATCCTTTTATTTAGATTTTATCACACCCCTTTCTTTGATGTATATCCTTAGGTGACTACATGTTATAAGGAGAACATGTGCTTTTGATGTATAAAGATGATGTATTTAAATAAATTATTATTTTTTATTATGTATATGTGATGAATGTTCATAATTTTCCCAAGATAAAAATAATGTGACACTTTTACATTTTTTATTTTAAAATGATTTAATAGTCATTTAAGGAAAAGAAGGTATGCTATATCCCTTAAAAAAGTCACCTTACCTCTAGTAATGATTATTTGACAATCAAAGTTCTTTAATTGAATATCTAAGTCATTTTATATCCTTATCCCATTTCTTTATATTTTTATATAACCACTTCATATAATATAAGGCCCTTATATTCCCACTCCAATCTCAATCTTATAACCCCAACTATAATGTGATTCAATCATTACCTAAACTGTTTAGGAGTCCATATAAGGTGAAAACAAGATTTTGAGTGACCCTCAAGTACCACATTTAATAGGTGTTAGTGTGGTTACTATCACAAAGGCTAATGATGCACATTTATGGTTGGCATCATCTTTATATATTTTAAACACATATCGAAATCCATAATGTTCCAATTAACCTAATCTAAAAATTTAAAAATAATTAAATTCATTGGTATGCCACACATAAAAAACATTTTTAATAAAACAAATCTAAAGAAAAACATAAACACAAAACACACTACTCAAAGAATGATAACATCATTCCAAAATGAAAATAACCTAACACCAATATTATATCGATCATGTGGAACTAAAAAATAATAAATTTTAATAGGTTGATTATATAAATAAACTATATAGTTTTCTCCTATAACCCCTCAAATAATTGCTAAATTTGTAAAAAAAATCGTTTGGGAATGAAATATATAGAAATATAATTAATGTATAAGAATCATCGAGAGAACTTCAATGTAAGTAACCCTCACTATATTTTATCCAATACATCTATCACACCACTATAACTGCATCACCAAATCCACATCACTATAACGATTTATTTTAATTCAAATCACTGATACCACAACACACTAACCAATATATCTTAATTCCCACACCAAAATTCATGATATATATATAAATATAAATCCAAAATAACCACCTATCACAACATTCAACAACCATATACCTAATATAATGAAACTATACCATCTTACAAATACAACCATAAAACATTCACTTGGGTTAGGAATACTACATCATATGGTATAACAGATTATTTATATTACATCAATATATGGAAGTACCTCATACCACTATCATCCATAATATTATAAAGATAAAAATTTAAAAATTAATATCATAAAAAATATCTAATTAATCATCATATATAAAAAATCATCAAATCTAACATAATATATAAATATCTTTTTATCACAAAAAAATAATACTAAACATCCTTGTATACTTTAACATCCACATATCATGGGGAAATTGACCTCAAATATCTATGGTTTCCCATACATACAATCTAATATGTCAGAACCTCATAATAGCATAATCTCATATAAATTTAAGTTTTCTAACTCACTATTACACAATACTTGATAAGGATCAAAACAAATTGAATCTTTATAAAGGGAAATGTTATAAATATTAACAAAACATTATTAATCCTAACAAGTAGTCAAACTTATTTTATACCATTATTTTAAACTAAAATTACAAATATTATTATTCACATTATCAGTTAAATATAATTAATTTTTCCCTGTTTTTTAATAATTAACATATATCCATTATTCTATATTGATTCAATTTCCATTACAATATATATCCTATAAATTATATTTTATCTATTTTTTAGTATATATAACCTATAACCTTTACCCATCACCACATTATCCAAATTATAATAAACAAAAAACATGAAAATAAAAGAGAAGTTATATTTTCATACCTTGATCAAATTTATTTTTTTATCTAATAAAAAATATATATTCCCCACCCTGGATTTCCATTTTTATACAATAAAAATATGATAATTATTCCTCTAAAATATGAAATTATATCCTCTAAATAAATTATTTATAGTTTATCATTACAAAATTTTTAATCAGATTATAGATTTTAAATTTTGAATGTATATAAATCCAAAAGGCACATATTTATAGAATTTAAATTTAATGAAGAATCAATTTATCATCAAACATATTCTATGATGCCTTCTTCTACATTCAATGTAAGTCCCCACTTAGTTTGGTCTCTCCCTCTCATTTTTTTGACCCTAAATTTTGGCATATAAGAAGATATGAATCTATATTTTCCAACCTATACTGACACTTCATGCTGATTCAATTGATCTTGGGGGAGAACATAAAAAATATTTTGTTTCTCTTACTATGTTTTATGATACTTTTATGGGTTCAACAGCGTATAATAAAATTAATTGTTGATGACATATCTCGGTGGCACTGTGGGTCTAATTTCTAGATCTTTATCAATTAATTACCCACTATTATTGATCCTTTATCTACATATGACCATTTTAGTTATAGGTATTCACTTATTGTGGCTCACTCAGTCTTTCCCCAATACCTAGTGTGGTGTTTTGGTTTTTATGATTCACTTTATTTTTTTATTGTTTAATATTTTTATTACCTTTACCATTTCCCCAAATAAGTTCATATTTTCCCTAGAATCCTCTAAAATATTTCCTCATTCAATAATTGGAGACACCATTTATATAAATTATTATCGGTTTTTGTAGTGTTTTGGTTTTTCTTAGTGCTCATATGATAGTAAAACTACCCACAAATATGATTTTGACTAGTACTAGTATCAATGTGAATCCCCTTGTTATCATTCTATATAGCCCACCTCATCCATTTTTTCCTATATTACGGTGATATTTAATGGTGTAGTTTCCTTAGAGACATTAGTTTATCCCCATTTATAGGGTCTCTCAAGCCTTATTAATGTTTATAGAGCGTCTATAGAAGTTATGGACGGTGTCACTGATAGAGACAACATGTGTTAGTGAGTGGAATTGTGTAGCACACTTTATATGGCCATAGTTATATGTTCCTCCATATACATGAGAGGCCAGATATTCCCATAGTTCCCCATGTTCCCCACCCTATAGCATCCAATTTTACTTTTGTGGTTTCACAATTATTGGTCATTTTCCTTGATTGGTCGTGCAGGTCATGATGACCCCCACATACAATTGGTGGCTTTTTTGGTTCCACCATAACCATTTTTAAAGGGGTTTCTTAAAAATAAATAAAATTGATTTCAAATGCACCTAAAAATGTGAAAATAATAATACATAACATCAAAAATCATCCCAATGATCTAAAAATAAGGATAATGGATTATGAGATTTTAAATAAAGGGTTTTCTGGAAATCAAAGATAAATTTTTATGACCTAATTTCATTTTAAGGACAAATTATCATGATCTCCATAACCATCCATCTAGATATATATCCTTTATGTCTCAAAAATTGGTGATTCAAAAGTAAAATGCATCAGTTACTTAATCATGAAGATAACCAAGTATTATTTTATATCATATCATCTATATTGCATTATTAAAAATAAAGGTTTAGTAAACTATGTCTCTAACCATTCAATCTAAGTAAAACCTCTCCTAAATTCAGTAAAAAAAGGAATTCATTCAAAACAATAATATCAAGGTAAACATCCCAGTATAGATATTATGATATAGTATAAATACAATTTTATGATATTTAAACTCAATATTTAATTCTTTCAAATCACAAAATTTATGAAACTACAATTAAAAATTATAATGATAATAAAATAATGTTCCAGGATACCACATTATATAACTCTAAAAACATTTTTACACTCAAAAATAAAAAATATATCAGTTAAAAATAAATAAATCCAAAAAAACAAAAAAAACACAATGTCTTTGATTTTTTATTTATTTATCTGAAGGAATTATATATTGAACAAGGTAAAAATTTCCATTCCAAAAAATGAAACCATGGATGAAAAAATATGACACATTTTTGTGAATGTATTCTAATCACACACAATTGAAATTATGGTATTTCTTTATGGAATGCATGGTATATTTTTATTTGTTTATAAATTTTATAGTTACACATACGTATTCATATGTGTGTGTACTTGATTCTACATATGGACTTGTTCCTAGTTTGGTAAATATTTAGGAAAGTAAATATTTCATATTTTATATGATTTTTACCATGTTATGAATCAAATTTTGATCATAATACATCTATGTAATTATATAAAATAACTAGATAAGTTTTTTTAAAGTATAATTTCTAGAATACCTATATCCCACACTAATAATTTTGACACATACTAGTGGACTAGGGTATTGGAGGTGGATTTTATTGATAGACCCATGTGTATAAGGAAATGTCATAATAAAAAATTGAGGGTAAATAATTTTGAAATCTATATAGTTGTTATGAGCTCCCATTATAGATACTACCATGGAACTAGGTAGATATTGATCCTAATTCAATGTAGGGATATTATTAGGGTGTTTCTAATTATGATAAAAATAGTTGGATAATGGGATATATTTCTCATGATCTTTTTCAATGATGAAACAAAAAAAGGATAAATAATGACACTCACAATAAAAATAACGTATCTTTGAAATGTAACGATTTTGTGATTCTCTTATTTTATGTGTAAGATTTTTATATTTTAGGTAAGTCTATGACCTGAGATGTTATAAATCTATATTATTTAATCATGACCATCTAGATGGTACATCGATATTAATGAATTTAGAGAGGATATCCATAGAAATGGTTATGAATTATCTCCCAAGGTCTCATTCGTTTTAGTTTGATATATTAAAAATGATTTAAGAAGAGGTTTATCCCATATTATTCCCTATATAAAAGGAAATGTTTGAGAGAGATACAAATTTAGAGAACTTATTAGTTTTAGTAATGGCATCAAATTAATCTTTATACCAGAAAATAGGAACCAATTTTCTTATATATTGGTAATTGGGAAATTGAAAATATATTTCCAATGGAGAAGGTAATTATGTTTTGACCATTAAAATTCAAGGACTATGTATCCCTAATTGATATATAATATGTATTTAGGTTCTCTTATTAGATTTTAGGGAGGATACTCTTAGGGATAAAATAATATATAAAATATTAGTGAAAAATGTTGGTGAAAATTAAATCCACTCCCTTGAATGTTATCTCTTGGTAACCTATGATAAATATATGAGGTCTCCCATACCTATGGATGGGGAGGACTAATTTGAGGTTAATAAGTGGATTTTATCATGATAATTTAGGTGTGGTTCTGGTGTCATATTTTTTTATTGACTTATTACATGAAATGATTGAGATTTGTTCTCACTAATTATTTGTTAATATTTTTTTATGAGAGAGTTGGAAATTCCAACTGAAGTATTCAAAAAAAAATTGTGTCTAGAGGAAACATTTTGGGATTATTAAATGACATATATAATTAATTCCATCATATAGTATATTATTAAATTTCATATGAGATATTATTATCATTGATCTTAGTATATATGATAAAATTATCATGATGTATTGAAATATTGAGAGCCGTGTATTGGTGAATTTTAATTTGGGATTGGTAATATACATAAGAATTTATATAATTCCATTTTTTTCGTAAATAATTGAAACATCTAGAGACATATATACTAATTATGAAAAAGTGAATGTAAATAAAAATAATATATCTATACTTTCTTTGTATTTCATGGGAGATATTTTGGAGTATCTATTTTCATATATAGAGTATTAAAATGATACATTTTATAAGAAAGTTTTTATATTTATAACAAGATGATGGATCATAATTTGTATTGATTAACATCCATGATCTACTCTATTATCAACGATGTACTGGTTGATGAATATTACATTTTTAAGGAAGTTAAATTTACAAATATAATAACTCATAAGGGATATGTTTTTTGAATAAAAATTATATTACCCTAGAAAGAACCCATGTAGTAATCTAAGATATAAAACATGAATTAAGGGGATTTTCAATTACTATAAAATCTTTAATATAGTTTTCATCAAAAAAAATATTTTTTTATAAAGTATTAATAATTACTTTAACCAATATATGGATTAAATTTTTTTTAATAAGATAGATATATAATCTATGTATATTCACATTCTTATAGAATTTGTATATATCTCAAATACAACATTCAAGTATCACTATGGATTCTATGAGTTTCTAGTGATATCAATTTGTTTTAAAAATGTAATTATCATGTCAATGTAAATCATGAATAAGGTTTTAAATCTATTTAGACATGTTTTAATAGTCTTTATTGATGAAATAATCATTTACACCGAACTGGAGGAGGGATACAAAAATTATTTCGGTATGGTCTTTGAGTTACTTTGAAAAATATGCAATATAATAAGATTTATAATTGTCACTTATAGATTTTAATGCTCCAAATTTTGGGGAATATAATCTCAAAGGGTATATCTATAGTAAGAACATAAATATTGAGGTAGTTATTATATCAAGGGAACCCATGTACGACTTTAAAATATATAAATTTATAAGCCTACCCAAATATGATAATGATTTATTATATGAACCTTGAGGATAAAAACCCAATAAATATATGAAAAAATAAGAGAAATAATTTATTTATTATATATTTTAATTATAATTTAAGGTACTTAAGAGAGGGTTTAATACCATAACAATGTTTATTCTTCTCAATAGAATAATGAAGTATCTCATCCTTAGTGATTTACTTAATATTTATCTATTGTGTTATTTGATGAGGTTTTGGTTTATCATACCATAGAGAACCTGGAAACTATGGATCCACGAGAGGAATTATATAAAAAATATATTTTTATGTGGTGGTTTTCATATTTATGTTGAATACCGCGAGACATTACATTAAAGGAGAGATATTTGTGGTTAATATGGAATAAATGATTTTAGAAAAACCATATTAGTTATGAAATTTTAGGAATAACTATTTACAAGAAGGATGGAAAGGATATGTTTTTAGTGTGATGAATATCTTAAAGAACCATTGGGTGGGTGTATAGAGCTTCCAAATAGTGTGTAAATAAAAAGCATAAGGGTGTGATGAGTGAATTAAAAATGTTTAAAATATCACATGTAGTTGGTCTTGGATACTCTAGAAGGAATTATATCTTATAACTATATCTCAATGATAGTGAGGATAATAGTTCCCAATAGGGGTGAATTATGAGACACAACATTGTTTGGGAATTAAAATAAAATAGGACATATGAGGATGGTGTGTCGATACCTTTCATATGTGGCATGTTTTCCACAGAACCCTTGTGTATGTGTGTGGAGTATCCCATTGTAATGGGTGGAAAAACCATAAGGGCAAGTCTGATTGGTTCCCAAAGTGTACAATATCATATGTGGGTGGTTTTATTTATTAAAATATTATAATATATGTTTTTTTATCATAATGATCCAAATATAAGTCATAATATATTTGTTGATTTTTTATATATATATAATATTTGGACTACCTACACCCCAATAAATGATAATTCAATGAAAGGAACCTGAAATAGGAAGTAAATAATAGAAATCCAAAATGATTTACATGTGGACTAAAATATGAATATAAATCATGCGATGATGTTCTTAGAATTAGTTATATTTGTTGATATGTATTGCATGATTTTAGTGATAGTATCTCTTAAACACCTTCACTAAGTAATGAATATAATATTGGGAATGTGGAATATTATGTTTAACATAATCATATTTCTCTAAGGGATACACCTCATAGTATTTGTGATGGTGGGGAGTAAGAAAAAATATTTTATGAATTAGTATTGATGTTTAAAGAGCTTCATGAGATGGTGATAAATGTTTTTGATGATTCCAAATATTCCAGAAATTTTGGTTTCAAAATAATGTACCCAAATTTCAGTTCTTCATATTATTGGTATGATATGATATAGAGGGTATTTTATTTTATATAATGGTTATATACCTTTAAATAGATATAGTATAAACATAATGTATTCAATAGTTAATGTTAGACATTAACTATCCAAAAATAAGAGATAAATAAATTGTAATTGAATTTCATTATAAACAAACCTAATTTATGAAAAGGATAATAAAAAATCATACTAATCTTAATATGGTAAAAAAATAACTTTATTCATATCTATTATGAAGTATAATTTTTTAGGGATCTTAGGTTGGGAGTACATGTCTTATATTATTTAACTATATAAATTTATATTAGTGGTAATATTTGATTAAAATACACAATTAAACACATATTTTTTGTTCTTATGATCAATATATAAGGAAAATATATATCCAAGTAAATCATTTCATTCATAGATGGATAGCCTAGAAGAGAATATGGTTTAAGTTATAAAGGATATGTTATGAGACTAAGTATTGGACTTGATTATGTATTAGGATAATATTACTTTCGGTTAAATTTATGTTAAATAATGCATACATATCTTCTATATGTATAATTCCCCAAGTTGAACAGTTGAGATACCCTATAGGCTACCCTTATGATGGAAGGATAATAGATAGCTAGTGATAATCAAATATAATTTTCTAGTAAATAACTTGAATTTTCATGTAATTTATATGTAATGGAAACTTTGAGCCACTATATGTCTATTGGAAAATTATCATATTGGCCTTAATGTTTGAGATTGGATACCTTGTGTTCCACAAGGATTCACAACATTGAGTCTAGATAAGTCTTGGTTTGAAAAGAAAATAATCCTTGAGGTTTATCATCATATTATAGATCTTATGTAATTATTGAAAGATAGTGTATCTTTTTTAATAACTATCATATAATTAGAGAGTACATCATGTATTATTATAATAAAAATTTGGAGGTATATGAATGATCATTGACCCATTATTTAATAAAGAGATATATCTATAAATGCTGATGAAATTCTTTTAGATAGTTCTTTCGGGATTCATGATTATTTAAAGAAGATAATTTTTGGGAGGGTAATCACCCCCATTATAATACTATATATGTATTAATTAATTGATTGGATATCGTTAGTATAAAAGTATACAATAAGATATAGAAATTAGGAAAATTGTGATTATATTATTATTTTTGTAGAAGAAAAACATTGACTGTAAAAAATGTAAAGACTTATATATTTTAATGATTTTACATTATTATAAATCTTATTTACTATGTAAAAATTTTATCCTTAGTGTTTTTGATGTTCGTAATTAATGTTAGAATCTGCGTATTGAGTAGTATAAATATAATTTGGGGTAATTATTTAATTTATTATTTTTACAAATGAGGACAATGAATGAATAAATAAAATATCTCATAAACATGATATATGATAAGAAAAAAATAGTATGCTATTTCTTCAGGAAATTTATATCCCTGAGTAGTGGTATTTGATAATTTGATATCAATCCCATAAATGGTCCGACATTAATAAATATAAATTAATTCGTAAAATATCTCTTTTTCATTATTTTCAAGGATAAGTGGATTGAAATGTTCTTACAATGAATTATGGTGAAATATTAAATATTATTGATAAAAATTCATTATCCCTTTCCTATTAAATAATTTTATTATCATTTTTTATATTTAATAAAAAAAATTTAACTAAATAAATAAATAAAATTAATATGGGAAACAAAATGATCAAGTAACACTGAGAAACACCCCAATTGACCTTATATGATGACACCAAATTCTGGAAATGTTGAGACCAATAAAAGACCATCGAAAACATCATGGTTTTCTCAAAAAATCCCCACAACTATTATTATAGATTTTTAAAATTATAAATTAATAATGAATATTGGACCATAAAATATAGAAGACATTTTTCTTGAAATTATTTAGTGTCTTGGGTTTTTTTCCCTTCCAAAACCCCCCCAAAAACTAGATCATCAACTGATGATATTCTTGAATGGAGAATCAATGATGAAATCCACCATATAAATATCTATAGTTACTTCATGATAGTGAATCTTTATTGAATAGATGATACGAAGAAGATCAAGTAGATTTTTACAAGTTCTATAGAATCTTCCACATTAACTATTCATGTCCACTCAATCTTAATATTACATTTCCACACAAGTGTTGTACGATATTTGATTGACCAGTACCCATGATCCAGAAATGCTCATTGCCATATTGATAGGCAGACATTCATTATATGGATAACTATTGGGATAAAAAAATATAAATTGGATCGTTCCTTTCTGGAATGATTTGACTAATAAACCCATTATATATATATATATATATATTAGATATTTGTATCGAATTTTATTTCAATTAATATATTTGGTAAATATTTGGTGGTGTATAGATAAGGTTTACTATTTACAGACCATAAAAAGAAACCCTTATTTTCCTATGATATAATAAGTGAATTTATAGTGGTTAAGTTAAATTATTTATTAGTTATTTAGATAACCATTATTCATATAAAAACATGTGAAAATTTTAATATTTAAATAAATAAGATATTTATTTCACTTTCATTCAACTACCATGAATTACTTCAGTCTAATTAAGTGATTATATAGATCCTTATCCTCTTTTAATATAGAAACCCAAGATAAAAAAATGTAAATAATACATTAATCTCATGATCTAAATTATACATCAGAAACATTTCACATTATTGAAGGACCAAAAGGGTTAATGTCGTAGAAATTAGTTATATAAGGTTGTTATTTTATAACACTTGAAAAAAATTCTATAAAATTTTATCCTATATACCCTTTACTATACATATCAAATGATGTATTTAACTTCAAATCCTAGATAATTAATACATAATAAAGGGGTAATCTCAAACCCTTAGTCAGGGAAAAGACATATCATAAAGCGATAGATCATAAGAATGATGATAATATGAGTAAAACCAAAATATATAAATAAGTTATCATACCAACATTTATTATAATAAAATAAAAAATGGAGACATATAATATCATTAGAAGACCATTTTTAAACATTAAATAAAAAATATATAACATGTGAACATGACATAAGGTAAAGGATACTAGAAAAGGTGTAATAATGAACACATAGAATTTCTAGGAAACTAAATGCATATTCAAACAAGGAATAAAATGATAAAAACATGGAAATTTTTCATAACATGATAATCTAGAAAATTTTTCACATCAATAATCCAAGGAAAACATGTTTGACAAAACCCATTCTTCCCACTCATATGTGAACAAACACATTATATCCATGCATGAAAATGTGAGCAAACACATCACACCCCCACTTATGTAAAAAATCCCATTATTTCCATTCCATAATACATAATTAGATACAAGAATAAAAAAATAAATTTTAGAGTGATTTAGTAACCCACTTATCATTATCTTTACATATGTGTGCCTCTTAAAAACAACCATCATTATAACTTAAATAACACATTGAAAATTAATTGGTTTAAAGAACATATCACATAACACGAACTTAAGAAATAATTTGATATTATAATATTATTTTAGAAAAGGGCCAATAATTTTAAAAAATATAAACCGTAACTTCATGAGAAATAAAAAATTTTAAGATAATGATAATGAAATCATGAAAATGTTGTATGATAATACTTTGAATTCATCTTTGTAAAAGTCATAGTTATGAGTCACTATTAAAATTATCTCCTTTATTTTTAAGTGAAAACAATATAATATCATACATGAAAATAAATTTGGTTTAAAAATTAATTTTCTTGATAAATATAGAACCCACATCAGTTAAAATTTTAAATAATAGAATTATGATATTCATTAATAAATTAAAAAAATCCAAGAAAGGATTCTGAGTTACCAAGTACCATACAACAACGCTTGATTTTCAAGGAATGATTTAAACTCTTGTATCATAAAGATAAACATATTAATTAATTATTTAATAACCTTATTATTATATAATTCTATTTATGGTATTCTTTTATAAAAATTTCCTTTATGTATTAGATTTTTTTAATTACTTTTTAACATCATGTGTTAATCATCTAGACTATTTTGAACTTAGTTCCAAAAAGTGAGGTAAAAATTCCTTTTTATTCCAAATATATACTTTAAAAATACCATTAAAGATATTATAATATATGTTTTATGAGAAATTAATGTACTATAATACCATTACATTGTAGTTTCATTTGTGTTTTATGAAAACAAAATGATAAGGAACTATTTTTGGGTTATTTTTTAATAATGATATATTTCCTTATAATGATAAAAAATTATATTTTTTATAATACAAGTAGAATATTAATGAAATATATTACTATATACATTATAAATTACCATCAACTTGAAACTAAAACCATCAAGGTTTATATATAATGGAAAACAAGACATGTTTCACGGAGGTGGTAGTCCACACATTACATGATTAGCATTTCCATTAACCAATGGTGAATAGGGGGAAGGTGGATTGTAATTGAAAAATTAAGAACCAAAAATACATTATATAAATACTATTTATTAATCAATATCATCCTTCATAATATCAATATGTGGTGGTGACAAATAACTGAAAGTGTCACTTTGTGAAGGAGGTAATTTGTGCATACACATTGAAGATGATGTTTATTTTTTAATATATGTAAGGGATCATATAATGATGTACCATTATTTTAATAATATATAAACACACTAATTATGATTATGTTGTTGTTATAACATGGTTAGGGTTAGATTATAATGGAAATAAAAATAAATAAATCTTAAGAAATATGTGATTCCAACGTTGTGACCATGTACTTCCTCTTGATGATGGTATTAGATTTGGGGGACATAGGCTAATTTATAGTGAAAATTTGAACCAAAGTGTGTGTAAATTACATAATGGGGAGTAAATATGGATATTTTTCAAGTAAATTTTTAAATATAATTGGATTATTAAAAGAGATGAATTTATCTCACTTTTCTTGGCGAAGAAGATAGACTTTTACATAGAAAATAATGTTATGAATGTGGTAAGAAGAGAATGGAATAAAATTTAGGTGATTTAGGTGAGGTAAGGTTTTTAAAACCTGTAGTAAATAATTTCAAACCTAATTTATTTTGTATAACATATAAATATAATTTTAATTTAAGAAAATATGAGCCACCATATATTATTCATTTAAATTCTTATTACTCTTAATTGAATATTAATCTTGTAAATTATTTTATTTAAAAAATATAATTAGAACCTTATTACCAAATTTTAATGTGAAAAATCATAATTTGGGATCTATTTATTCTAATAAAAAATTTAAATAGGAGAATATTACCATTAAGATAAAAACATATAAAAAGTTGAAAAATTATTTATCTAGAAAAATGTCACTTTAATCATTATGTTTTATTAATGATATTAAAGTTTGATTATCCATTAAATGTGTTCCAATTAATTTTAACATATGTTTAATTATCATATTATAGTTTTAATTTAAAAATCATTGTTTTTTTTAATTCCCAATATTTAGAAAAGTATCATTCATTTAAATTCATCATTTTGTCTGGATAACTAATATTTACCCAAGGTTACTTAAAATTTATGCATATAAATAAAGTGACCTTTATTATATAACTTAAACCTAATGATTCAAAATTTTAATTTTATTTCATTTTATTAAATAAATATAATTTAATTTCAAAATACTAATGTATTTGAAACAAATTTTTAGAAAATATTAATTTTGTTATAATATATCTAATATAGGTTTGTAATTCAAACAATTATTCTTTAACATATATAAATTCATATATTTGGTCAATAAAAAGGTATAATAGGTTTTAGTTTATGCGTATATGACAAAATACATGGTATATTAAAAAATTGGAAATTTCACTATTCAACTAAATATCGAATATTTTGGAAAAATAAAAAAAACATATATTAATATAAAATGAGCATGATAAAAACTAAAATGATGTTAATTTGGTAAAATTAAACTTATAAAAGAAATAATATTCATTTTAATATAAGAACACATAAAATAATATTATGAAACATATATTTCTAAGTATAAAATGACTATTTTTTTATTATACCATTATATATAGTTTTTATAACGTAGTTAATTTTGGTTATAATTACTAATTTAACAGATATAATAGTCATATAGTTACTATTTGATTTTATCTAGTGATTCTTTTTCAAACAAGATACTCACATGGTACTTTATTTAGGAATTGCAATCACTCAGATCATGATTCATTACTATCTACTACCCTTAAAATAATTTTATCCTGAAAATTTTGTAATATGTAAGGAAACAAGTTAGTGTACTTTTCTCTAATCACATACTCATGTTCAAATGTTTCCTCTTCATGTTTTTTATTTCTTCTTAAAATGTTGACCATATGTGTGGTCTTGTTTTAATGTACCTTATCTCTTTGATCCAGAATTTCAATATATTTTTTCTCATATGAGAGATCATGATTCAATTTAAAATATTTCTATATTACACATGTGAAGGGTTTTATATGTACTTTTCCAAAAGTGAAATATGGAACACACCATGTACTTTGTGGAGGTATGGAGGAATAACTAAAAGATAATATATGACACGAACATATTCATGGATCTCATAGAGAATAATGTATCTAGGGATCAAATTCCCTTTCCTCCCAAATCTCACGGCCCATTTCTTGGATACATTCATATAATACCTTATCACCGTATTTAAGATATATATCTCATTAATTATTATCTATATATATCTTATATCGACTATATTCTAATTTCATATGCTGCTGAGTGGTTTGAACCTTCTGAATCAATTCTTATAAATTGTTAAAACCCACCGGCTTCCTCTCTCCAACATCATCATAAAAAGATGGAGGTCTTCATATTTTCCCCTAATGAGTCTCATATGGTTTTGTATTAATGATATAATGGAAGCCATTATTATATTAGAACACTATTGGGGGAAGGTGTTGATTCCAACATCCATGGAAATACATCGAACAAGATCTTAACATATCTAGTAGAGTTTTAATTTTCACCTCAGGATAACCATTTTATTAAGAATGATATGTAATGTTAAATCTCATATCATCATCCAATTATTTTTATTGAATTATCTAAAACCTTAAGGTAAAACTCCTATCATAACAAGGTTGAATGGATAATTTTACTACATAATACCATTTCACTTCCCTTATATATATCTTGGAGAGTTTTTCAAGGGGGAATTTTTTTTTGATTGATGTAAAATGAATTGACTTTGTAAGGTGATCGACTACAACCTAAATAGAATTATAAAATTTAGTAGTTTTAGGGAGTCTTTTAGAAAAGTTCATGGGGATATTTTCCAATTTATATACACATTTGGGTAATGATTACAATATGACCTTATACTTTTTCTCATTCAGCCTAAACTTACTTTCATACTAAGAAAAAAAGATCCATACACTATAATATATCTTTTAAAATAATACAACTAGAGTGTTTTCGTTAAATATATATATATATATATATCATTGTTAATCTAAGATAGATAGATAAGGATGAGATATGATAATTTCCAAAATTAACTTCTTCAATTACCACTTTGATGAGGTAAATAGTCTAGTTCCAAACCTTATTAATTTGTCTTTATCATAGTTGAACTATAGAATATTCTTTACTTTTTCTATAGTTCTACATTATATTTCTAAGATTCTTTGATCTTTAAATGAATGAAAGGTTGAGAATCTATATTTGAATTATATAATTTATATCCACACATTATGAATTCAAGATTCATCCTTTAAAAATTCATGAGTATTAATTCATTTTCAATCACCATCATAGATATAAAATCATAATCTTTCCTTCTTAGATTATCATCCACTTATCTTCCTTCCTAAGTTGGTAATGAATTAAGTATTAATAATCACTTATCAAATAAATCCGTATACTTTACCTTATATTGAATTCATTATATGTGAATATATATTTCATGATCTTATAATTAGTATATACATATATCACACTTTTTATTATAGTGATAATTTCTCAAACTATTCAATAAAAATATGAATATTTCCATATGTAAATAATATGTTGATTAATGTTTCTCATAATTAATGAATTAAAATGAACAATATGAAATTAATTTATAATTCTTTATGAGCATTCTATCCAAACCCTCTTTCAAGGATCACTATATATTATAAACACATTCCCATTATATGTTAATATAAGTACATGAGTAGTGACCAACCTATTCTTCTACTCCTTAAAACATTTTTCTCTTTCCTATGTTCAATGGAACTTTACTCCCACCCATCTCAACATGGTTATTGGATTTTATAACATTGATAAATTTCTCAAAAATCGTCGATAATATCCTACCAACCTAATAAAACTATATATCTTAGTTATAGTGGTTTGTATAGTCTATTTCTCCATAAATTTTGTATTTGATGGATCTATTGATATGACCTTACTTTCTTTTAATTGACACAAGAATGAATCCTTTTGTTTCAGGAATTAACATTTGTTAATTTAGGTAGACAACCTCTCATTTATCAAGTTCTTTAAATAAATTTTCAAATGATATTCATGTCCTTAATTCCACATTGAATATATATGAGTATCATCTATAAATACAATGGAAAATTGATCAATGTAGTCTATAAAGAATATATTTATTATTTTCCTGAAGCTAATTGGGGAATTGGTAAGTCCAAAAAGAAAACCTATAAGATCATTATTTTTATACCTTGTATATAAATCCATCTAATATGCATCATACCATTTGAAACATAATTGATTGTATCTAGATTGAAGGTTAATATTCAAGATGGATTTGATTGAATATATCCACGATATAGGGTTGAAAATACCTTTTTATCATGATTTTGTTATGAACGTGATAATGAATACATAGATGCATCCATCCATCCTTATTTTTGATAAAGTGTGATGGTTCACCCCATGGTGAAGTATTGGGGTGTATGAATACCTTGTCATAATTATCTTACATTTTCTTCTTTAAATCCTTTTATTAAAGTTGAGACATTTTATGAAGACACTTTGAGATAGTCATGTGCCTATGTATGAGTTCAATAAAGAAAACAACCTCCATATTAGGGGGAAGACCATGAAGATCATATGATAATACATCATTATATTCTCATATAACAGGTATTTCGTCAATGTTTAATTCCTTCCTAATAATTTGAGTTAACAATCCCTCAATGTTTCGAACCATAACCCATAATATATAATTTTCTTCTATAGGGATTTCATAATCATCCTTTTGTCGATACATTATAATAGAATGATTTGGGATATTAATTGATAGTTCCTAATCCTAATATTTGATATTTCATTATGTATGTAATTCCACTCAATAACGAATAATATGTAAAATTTAACTAAAGGAAGAAGAATTAGATCTATAATAAGTATCCTACATGAAATATAAATTAGAGAAGATTTGTAAATATTATATGTGATCATTGTGCCACTTTGGGTTTTCACTGATAGTTCAATATACATTACTTAATGTGGTGATTTCAAATTATTAGAATAATTTTATATTTAAAAATAATGCTATAAACCAGAATAAAATAAGTTACTCATAGATTTAGGGGAGATATTAAGTGAACCTCTCATCAATTCGGTATATTTATCTACCCTAACAACAATGATGCCAAATTACCTTTATTATTTTCCTAGTTTGGGAGGTTTCTGTATCCAATTTTTCACATTGTCTTGAGGATTGGTTCATTGATTCTCATAATTTTCAGTATCCTTACACATGGATCATTAAGTAACTGGAATATCATTAATAGATACCTTAGTAACTCTTATTTCCTTTATAATCCTCTTAGAATGGGTTCAATACTTCTAAACCTAGTGTTATGCTATAATACACATAAAACACTTCATTTATCCTTTGATACAATTCCCTAGGTACTACCTCCGACATTAACTACATGTATGATATTGATCTTTCTTTCTCTCAGATACCTTATCATCAGTTATTACATGATATTCCACTTTCCCTTTCTTTTCCCACAAGTATTGAGATGTTCTATTTTCCCTCTCAACCTTAAGAGAAAATCAAAAAAATTCATCATAGTTTTCAAATTCTATTATGAAAATCACCATTATAATAATTAACATAAATCTAGTAAATAAGTGCTTGATTTTTTATCTTGGTATTATAGATAAAACCAAATGTAGAATTTGCAAATCTTGTAAAATTTTCTTTGTGTGGCCTAATAAACTCGTATAATTTTTTCTCCAATTATCAGAATTCATTCCCAATTATTTTATTAGGAGTCGATGGAAAATATTAGGAAAAAATATATTCATAATGTCACCCCATTCCATTGAGTATGTAACCCCATTTTCTATAGTGATCTAAATGAGACTCCACCACAAGTCCATATCACATTCAACATAATAGAAGTCCAGAACAACCTTCTCATGGCCTAAGCACTACTAAATGGAAAATATCTTTTCTATTACATTGACCAACCACTCAGCAACCATCTTATTAGAAGAATTAATAAAAGAGGGTGTTCATTGCCTCATAAAAATGTCAATAAAATGTTTATCCATCTTAGATCATTTGGAAGATCAATATGACGGAGGTTTTTTTCCATCAACTTGATATAATTGGGGTGTGAATATACGTAATATTTTTCATTACAAATCTTATATCATTAGGTTTCCATTTGTGAAAATATTTATATTGTATGTTACACTCATTATTTAGTCAGTTTATTTGGGTTACCACCATTACCATGACTAAAATAACTAGTAATGAGTATACATATATTAATTATTTGACATAAAAGGAAACTGTAAACATAGAATAAGGACGTCACAAATGGTGTCTATACATTAGTCTATAAATCTCAATGTTTTAATATAGAATATCCAGGATTTATTTTCTAACTAAACTAGTTATATATATTCAAATCCTTCATACTGGTTTGTATAGATAGTGTAATTAACCAATGAATGTCCCTTGAGACTGTCAAACAAAGTGAAAATAGAGGTACCATTAGATGGGAACTAGAATGATGGCTGAGATATACTCAAACATATATTTTAAATATTTTTAACCATACATGAATTTGTGTAAAAAACACATCCACATTTAGTATCCAGACAAGGATGTGTTTTTAAGAAAATAAGACAATCCAAATTTTAATAAAAAATGAGGATGTTATGATATACCAAGAATCACCCCTAAGACTTTTATATAGGGGTTTCAATAAGTTCTCAAAACAAATTTCCAAAAAGAACTAAACACTGATCTAATGCCCACTACTATATCTAATGATAAACATAACTTAAATAAAACATTAATTTTATAATCTATAAAATACAGCACACAAAAAGTAAATCATCTAAAGACTGAAGGATTTAGTGTCTTAGAAATTAGATACATAAATATCATATTTTATAACAATTAAAAATATTTTACAATAATTGTTCTCATCTAGGCGCTTTCCTTTACATCTCTCATGAGGAAATAATCTTTAAAACATGGGTAATAGAATCATAAGAAAGGGGTGACCTCAAATGATGAGTATGGGAAAGACATATAAAAATTTATTAGATCATAAGAGTATGTAGAACATGAGGGAAGAAAATATATAAATAAGAGATCATAAGACCATGTATGATAATTACAAATCATGATGGATCCACAAAAGATGATGAATATATCATTAAAGAAATATAAAATATAAACCATATAACTTTTCAACATAACATGAGTTCCATGACACTAGAAGCTTCATAATAATTAAAATATATAATTTCCGGGAAACTGAATGCATCTCGAAACATAAAATAACATGATAAAAAAATGTAAATTTGTCATAACATTATAAACTAGAATGTTTTGAACATATATAAATATCGAAAAACATGTGTCAAAAATTTGTTTTTCTCTATGCCTATGTGAACAAACTCATTATATCCATGCCTAAAAATTGGAGTGAACCCATCAATGCCCATGCCTATGTGAACAAAACCAAAAAAACGACTATATCGTGATATATAATCATGTACCAATGAATCGAAAAGAGATATAGGACCCCACAATCATCATCCTTGAATATGTGGTCCACTAAAAAACAATCATCATCATAACTTTCATAATACATGGAAAAAATAATGGGTTACCTAAAAATATCACATAACATGAACTTAAGAAATATTTGGATATCAACATATCCTATTGAAGAAGGGTTCATTACAAAATAAAATATAATACATGAATTAATGAGAGAAATATAATTTAAAAATAATAAGAACCAAATAATGAAATAATTTTTTGAAAACATATTGGATTCATCATTGTTAAAGTCATAACGACATGACTATTTTCAAAATGTCCCTCTATTTTGAAGACAAATGAGAAAAATAACATTAATAAAATTAAATTTGGTTCAAAAAATATTTTTTTATAGAAATAATAAAATAAAATCAATAAAAAATTTTGGGTCATGGAAATATGATGTTCAATAATAAATTTTATAACACAAAGAATGAAGTTTGAGTTACCAAGTCCCTTACATTTCTTGTTGATTTCCAGAGAATGATTTAAAATCCTATATCATAAAGATAAAAATATAAAATGACTTATTTCATAACCTTATCCTTATACATTTCTACTTATACACTTTATTGATAATAGTTTTTATGTGTTAGATTTTGGTAATCTCTTTTCAAAATTGGTTATTAATAATATTAACTGTTTTGAATTAGGTTCATAAGGGGTGGGGTTTGACCTTTCCTTTTCTCCCAAATATCATCATTTAAAAACAAATAAATTTACTATAAATGATGTTTTATAAGGACTTATAATGTTACAACACCATTACATGGGAGGCTTACTCACGTTTTAGGAAAACCTAAATGATAATAAATATATTTTGGGTCATTGATCGATATTGACGTATTACCTTATAATAATAATAAATTATTTTGTTATAAAAAGATTCATTTTAATGATATATATTATATATAATCATATAATAGAAAATAAAACCATAAGTGTTTTGAAGTGAAGGAAAATGTAAAATGTTTATTCATTGAGGTGACAGTCCACATAACGCACGATGAGATTTTTCACTACCCAATAGAAGAGAGAGGAAAAGGTGAATAGTAAGTGATAATTTTACAATCATATATAAATTATATAAATAAAATTTATTCTAAAATAACATCATTAATATCAGTCATGAGGGGTGGTGATGGAAAACTAAAAGCATCAATTTGTGGAGGAGGTAATCCACAGACAAGCACTAATGATAATTCTTTTTTTATGAGAAGATTAAAGAGAATAAATAATTTCTTTACCAATATTATAATAACTTATGAAAACACAAATGATTTTGATGTTATTATTATACTATGGTTAAGTTTTTTTTTGAAAGTAATGAATAAGAAGGAAACGGTAAGAATGATGTGATACCAACACTGAGGTCTTGAACATCCATTTGATGAAAGTCAAAGATTTTAGGGAATTTGGATATTTTTTTATGACTAGGAGAACTAGGGTATACAAATGAATTCAAGGATAGGAATTTAGGGTTGGGTTTCAAGGAAAATTATTTGTAGGATTGGAGTATTAAAATGTTGCATGTGATACCTCTTATATAGGTTAAGAAGAGGAAAGTTTCCATGGAAAAGAATGTTAATTAAGGGTTATGAATGGAATAGAATGAAAAGTATTTGAAATAGGTGAGGGAAGTTTGATAATACATTTATCTAATACTTTAAGACCTGATTTTTTACAATAAGGTCAAAAGGTCAGGATAATTTAGGAATATTATAGCTAGAATAAATTATCCATTTAAAAAATTACTAATCTTAATTAAATATAAATCATGAATTCTTTTTATACTAGGAATAAAGTAGACCCATATTACCAAATTTTGACAAGATGAATCTAAATTTTTCATCTATTTACCCTAATTAAATTTCTGAATTAAAGAAAATTAACTTTTAAATCAAATAATATAATGTGTTAAAAATTATTTTTCTAGAAAAATTATGTTTTAATCCATAAGTTCTCTTAACCATATTTAAAAATGATTACTAATTAAATGAGTGCTAATTAATTTGTATATATGTTCAAAAATCATATTATATAGCAGGGTAGGGGAAGTTCCTTATAGCTACAGTCTAGTTGAATTCTCTAAGACCTTTGGGTCATGTACTGTTTATTAATCCTATGGTCCATGTAATCACTAAGCCTACGCGCCTTATAAGGATTACCCCTCATCCCATGAAAGGGGGGTTATCATAAATCAATAAAATTGAAGTATTCAGGCCATTCGGCCTTTTTATAGTATTAATTTAAAATTTATTCACTAATTTTTTAAAAAATAAACATTTCTAAAAAAGTATATTTCTTTGAAAATTAATATTTTAAGAGGGTAAAAAATAATTACCCAAGGTAACTAAACATTTATCCCAAAAAATGGGGCCTTGTTAGAAAATTTTTGCTGATATACTTTAACTTTTAAAAACAACTCATTTGATTCAATTTATAAAAACTAAATTTAAGAAACTAATGTATTTAAAACAATTTTTATGAAAAAAATAATTATTTTCTAAAATATCAAATATAGGTATGAAATACAAACATGATATTTTAGCATATATAAATTCATAAATTTTGTTATGAAAAGGACTTCATATGTTAAAGGATATGATTATATATTAAAATCCATGGTACTTTCAAAAAATGGTATCTTTCACTAATCACCTAAAAATGAAATATTTTTTAAAAATACAAAAAAAAATCCAGCTTATACTAATATGACCATGTTAAATCTAGAAATTATGTTAATTCACTATAGTGAAAATGACCTTTTGCGATGTGTTATTTGTGATGGGCACAATGCCCATCACAAAAAGTCCCTTCCTGAGGACTATTTGTGACATGATTCGAATCTCATTGCAAATATAATTAATCAAACATATATTTGTGATCAGAAAACAAACGTGTCAAAAATACTTTTATTATGCCTTCCTGCCAAAATGCTAGAATGGGTATTTAGGATGGGGCATAGTTCTCGTCACAAATACCCTTGGTAATGTAAAGTTCATTGCAATTGGATCGTTCTCATGTTGCAAATAACAATCACCTTTTCAGTTTCTTTTCAATGTGAATTAATTCTCCTCCCAAATACTATGTCGGCAGGTGAGTTTTTGCGACAGGACCCATCACAAATAGACTCGTTGATGCTAGTCATATATATATACCCCATGAATTGTTTATCTCCATTCATCAATTGATCTATTATTTTCTCAATTTTCCTCTTATTTCCTTCAGTTTTTGAAGTAGAAGTTTAATTTTTTTGCAATGAAGTAAATGTTGAGGTTTGATTTGAACAAAAGCATCAATTTTGAAGTATTTATTTAATATTTTAATATTTTATTTTATTTTATTTTTATTATGTTTTAATAATATTAATTAACTGTAATTATAGTCAATTTAAAGAAATTATTTATAACAAGAATTAATTATTTATAGTCAGTAGTAGTTATTTTAAATTAGAAATATTTAGATTTAAATAAGAGTAATGTTTTAAATCAAAAGGTAAGTAGTTTTAATTTGTAGTAATTAGGTTTGACTAGAGTTAAAAAGAAATAATTAGTAGTAGTTAGAAATAATTACTTGTAATGAGTAAAAAAATTGGGGTAATTAGTAGGAATTAGCGGTAATTAGTAAAATTTATCAATAAATCAATATAATTATAAAAAATTAGAGATAATTAGAAAAAAATGTTATAAATGAAAAAAAAAATCTCAATAATAAGTGGTAATTAGTAGTAATTAGTAATAATAATCAATTAACGACAATGAGAAAAAAAATTACTGTAATTTGTATTAATTACAGGTAATTAGTAAAAAATAGTGACAAATCAATATAATTATACAAAATTAGTGGTAATTAGTAAACAATTGTTATAAATTAAAAAAAATTAGTAATAAAAAGTTGTAATTAGTAATAAATAGTAATAATTAGTGATATTCATTAATAATTAATGGTAATTAGTGATAATTAAAGGTAACTAGTAAAAATTTGTGGTCATTTCTAAAAATTAACGGTAATTAGTAATAAACAGTGGTAATGAGTATTAATTAGTGGTAATTAGTAAAAATTAGTGATGAATAAATTATAAAAAATTGGCAGAAATTAGTAAGAAAATGTTATAAACTAATAAATATTATTAATAATATGTGGTAATTATCAGTAATTAGTAATAATTAATAGTAATTGGTTATATTTAGTTGTAATTAGTAAAAATTAGTAGTAACATGTAAAATTTTATTAAACTAATAAAAATTAGTAATAATAACTGGAATTTTGCAGTAATTAGTTATAATTGGTGGTAATTCATAATAATTAGCAGTAATTTATACAAATTAGCAGTAATTATTAAAAAATAGCTATAATTAGTAAAAACATAGCCTTATTTAGTAAAAATTAGCATTAATTAGTAAATATTAATGGTAGTTAATAAAAAAATAGAGGTAATTACAATTAATAAAGGTTAATTAGTATAAATTTGTGATAAAATAATATAATTATTAAAAATTGTCTATAATTATTAAATATTCTTTTAAATGAATAAAAATTAGTAATAAAAATTTGTAATTATAAATAATTAGTTATAATTTTAGGTAATTAGTAATAATTACTTTTAATTTGTAATAATTAGTGGTGATTGGTAAAAATTAGAAGTAATTAGTAAAGAATAGTGGTATAACGTACTAATTAGTAGAAATTACTACAAATTAACGGTAAAAAATCATTATTTGTAATTATTGGTATTTAGTAAAAAATGTTATAAAATAAAAAATTTGTAAAAATAAGTGGAAATTAACAATAATTTATAATAATTGGTGGTTGTTAGTAATAATTTGCAGTAATTAGTAATCATTAGTGGTAATTATTAAAAATTAGCATCACTTATTTAAAATCATCTTCATGTTGTAAAACATAATGGTAATGAGTAAAAAAAAGTGGTAATTAGTACTAATTTATTGTAGTTAGAAAAACATGGGATAAATTAATATAATTATAAAAAATTTCTGTAATGAGTAAAATATTGTTATAATTTAATAAAAAATAGTAACAATAGTTGTTAATTAGTAAAAATTACTGATAAATCAATAAATTTTTAAAAAAATAGTGGTAATTAGGAAAATATTTTCATAAAAAATAATTGTAAGTTGAAATTAACAGTAATTAGTAATACTAAGCGCTAATTTGTAAAAATTATCATTAATTAGAATAATTAGTAGTAACTAGTACAAATTATCGGTAATTAGTAAAAATTATTTGCAATTAATAAGAATTATGGTAATTAGTAAAAATTAACATTAATTAGTAAAAATGGATTTATAGTGTATTAAATAGTTGTAATTAGGAAAAATTAGTGATAAATTAATATATTCGTTAAATGTAAGGGGAAATTAGTTCAAAAATGTGTTAAAATAATAAGAAATATTAATAATAAGTTTTAATTATTAGTAATTATTAATAATTAGCAGCAATTAGTTATAATTAGTGATAATTAGTACATAATAGTGGTAAGTAGTTAAAAAATGTTATAAAATAAAAAAATTTAATAATAATAAGTAGTAATATTAAATAATTTGTAATAATTAGCAGTAATTCGTAATAATTTGTCGTAGTTAGTATAAATTAGTGATAATTAGTAAAAATTAGAGGTAATTAGTAAAAATAAGCTATAATAAGTAAAAATTAATTGTAATTAGTAAAATTCCACAGTAATTAGTAAAAAATAACGGTATACTGTATTAGTTAGTGGTAGTTAGTAATAATTTGCAATAAATGAATATAATTATTATAAAAAATAGCTGTAATTAATAAAAAATGATATAAGAAAAAAATAATAATAATAATTTGTAATAATTAGTAATAATTGGTAATAATTAGTTATAACTAGTAATAATTTGTAATAATTAGTATTAAGATGTAATAATTGTTATAAAATGATAAAAATTTGTACTTATTAGTGTTATTTAAAAATAATTTTTTTAACTACTAATAATTAGTGGTAATTTTTAAAAATTGTTATAAATTAGTGATGATTAGAATAAATTTTAAACAATTTGATATAAATTACAATAAAATTATATATATTATTATAAATTACTAGAAAATTGAAATTGAAATAGGTTGTAAATTTTTAGGCCATGAGCAATAAAAAATTTGTACATAAATTTTGGACATAAGTTCTTCAATTCTTATGGTCTAATTATGGGAATTTATATAATTTATACATTTTTTGAAATTTATAATATATTTTTTTACTTTATATTAATTGATAATATTTTTTTAATTTATGAAAAAAATATATTAATATTAGCATTAATTAGTAAAATACATTGGTAATTAGTTATAATTTATTTTACTTACAATTCAATTGTAATTTTTTAAATTTTTTCTTTCTTGGGATCATTTTTTTATTATATAAAAATAATCATAAAATATATATTTATTTTATATTTTTAGAGAAATATAGAATAAATAAGTCGACAAAGTCTTTGTTACATGATCATGATTGGATAATGGAAATCAAATGGTTTAGGAATAAGTCCTGTATAAATAGATTTTATTAAATCTATTTTATAATTTACCAAATCAAAACTAGATATTTTCTAGAAGGGAAAATTACATTTCTATGTAATAAATGCTATTCGAGTAGGGTTGAAACATTTGAAAATGTTGGGGGTTATCTGTTGTGTATTTGTTTCTGAAATGATTTTATTTTTTGGTATCAACATGGTTAATGCAGTTCCAACAAAGATACTAATAATTTGGTTCCAAATACATCTTAGTTTCAATATTTATTACATGATCTAACAAGTTCATCTTTTTAAAAAACTGAAACTCAAGATGATATTGATCTAACTCTTTAGTTGGAAGAATCCCAATTTTATGATTTGTTGAGGTCCACGGAGGATTACTTATATCCTAGTGTCAAGATTATAAAATTTGAATCAGTTGAAAAATTTATGGCTATTAAATCTAATAATGGAATGAAAAATATCTATTTTAATCAGATATTCTCTTTTGTTAAGGCACTATTACCCGAAGGAAATGTGTTTCCAATAAATTTCTATGAGAGAAAGAGGTCGGTTCATAATTTGGGACTTAGTTATAAATATATTCATGCATGTTTAAATGAGTTAATATAATATTATGATGAAAATAAATCATTAGTTAGTTGACCTACATGTAGGAAGAAATAAGATTAACTAGGGAATTATGGATTGATTCTTATTAAAAAGTTTAGTTATTTTCCTCTTACACCCAAATTACAGCGTTTATTTGTGTCTTAGAAAACAAACTCGTTGATGTCATGGCACAAAAAAAATATTTCAACCGATAAAATCATAAATTATCCATCAAATGATGGTTCATGGAAAATTTATGATCAATGACATCTATATTATTCTTTAGATGCTTGAAAAGTTAAATTGGGTCTTTCTACTAATGGTTTCTATCCATTTAGTTCTTATAGTAGTGAATATTCTTTTTGGCCCATATTTATAACTCTATACAATTTACCACCTTGGATGTTGATGAATGATTCATATATCTCTTTAAAATTATTAATTATATGGAATACAAAAAAAATATTGATTTTTATATGAAGTCACTGATTGATGAGATAAATTTATTGTGGATTAATGTTGTTAGTATAAATGATGCTGGTGCGAAACATAATTTCCTAATAAAAGATTCATTGATGTGGACAATTAGTGACTTCCCGGAAAATGAAAAGTTATTTGGCTTGAGTAAACATTGTCCAAAATAATTTCCTTACTATATCATAGGCATCAAATCATTTATGCTCATCAATAGAAGAAAACCTTGGTTTTCAACTATTATATCATATTTCTTCCTACCGATCATCCTTTTTATAGAAACATATATCATTTCAGAAAAGGGACATTTGAAAGAGATGAAACATCAACAATAACCTTAAGTATTGAGTTAAAATTCAATATCTCTTCCTTACCTAGCATTACATTTTTTCCGACTATAAACAAAAATTAAATTATTGGATTTGTAAAAGGCCAAAATTGGATACAAAAAATCATTTTTTGGATTTTTCATATTGGTTAGATTTATTTGTTTGAATATTTAGAAGAGTCATTTGGATAATATATTTTATACAGTTTTGGATAGACTTTGTATGACCAAGGATAATGTGAAGGGGTGATAAGATCATTCCAAGATTTTTAGGCGACCAGAACATGAACTTTTTGAAAATGTCAAATCATAGAATTTCATGAAGCCAAAAGTGCATTATGCAATTTCCAAATAAAATTGTTTATTATTTTTTTAGTGGATTATAGATTTGTTCATTCAATATGGTTATGTTTCCAATTTGGATTGATATATTATAAATAGTTATATTTCATGATTAAAAATTCATTATTGTCATGTTATAATTGAAGGTATTCTACCAATTAAATTTAGAAGTTTGTTGATTTCTAGGATTTGGGATTCTCTAATAGAAATATCATATTTTTTGTAAGATATTTATTTGGTAATAATAGACTATGACTACTTAGGTACACTTGAAGAATATGTATTTTTATTTTTAAATAAATTTAAAAAAAAATATTCATTCTAACTTTATTTGATTGAATGGAACATTTGATATTAAATTTTCCTCTTGAAGAAAAATTTGTAGGTTATGTATAGTTCTGATTGATGTAACCATTTGATAGATGAATTAATAATTTGAATAAAATTAAATGTAACAAAGCATCAATTGAAGGATAAATTGATGAATCTTATTTGTAGGAGGAAATTTATTTATTATGATTAAATTATTTTCTATCAGAATATCACTCGAAACATAACTGCATGGGATGTAATGAGGGAAATGTTAATGACGAAATGAAAAATAAATTATCATTTTTTAATAAGGTTGAACATGGATTTGGTGTAGTAGATGAATGATGAATTTTAGATGATGAACATCACATGGATCATAAATTTTTTCTGTTCAACTTGAAGAAATGAAACAAATTATACTATGAGTCCACCTATCACTTATTATATATATATATATATTACATAAAATAATATTATTTTATTTATATATTATATGATAATATTATCTTGATATAGTTTCTATAAATTACAAAGTATGATCTTGAAGAACGCTGGGAAAATAATTTTTCCTATTGGTTGCAAAACTAATAAAGTAAATTGTTTATGGTTTAACATAGAAAATAAATTTATTACTATATATATTTATATTTTTTTCAAATTTTCATTTATTTCAACATATTGATAAAAATGATAATCGATTGTGTGTTATGGGTAACCCATAATAAATAATGTTTAAATTTTATAATTCTTATGAGGTGGAAGGTTTTCAATTTCATACACATGAATATGGGGAATCATAACAAAAAATGAATGGTGGTGTTTTATTTAGGTGATCTCATCAGGGAGAAAGTGAAGTAAATTTTTACCATATTATGGAGAAAATAATTGAATTGTGATATCTATGATAGAATTTTGTAATGATGTTTAATTTTTTTATTTGGATACTCATTGTGTATCATGTGTTCATCCATTCCATGGAATCATTGATAATGAATATAAATACATTATTACAGTAAATAAACAATTTTTATTAGATCGTTGAGAACATAAAAGTTATTTTGAAAATTATTGTGAAACATTAAGAGAGTTCAGTTATTTGTGGAGCATAATAAAAATGAAATATCAGGAAAATAAATTTATCCAATGTGAACATCATTCTGTTGAGGAGAAAGGAATTGAAATTTTCTAGGAGACAACTTGGAATCCATATTTTCCATAAAGAGACTCAAATATCAATGGTGAAACCCCATAGTTATGGTTCGATGGAGGAAAAAATGTTGTTGAGGTAATAAGTAGATTTGAAATAGATAGAGATGGTGAAGATGAAACTCCAATGGAACTACATGATATTGAGGAGTAATATAAATATATTGACACCCTCAAATATGAAGATGAGGATGAATAGTTACATAATTAAATACCAGATATAATCGTAAATAATATATATCTATATATAATACTTGTTCTTCATTATTTTCTAACAATATTTATTTCATGTTTCAAGTTGATGGTTAATGTTTATCTAATATATTTAATTAGTTGGATAATTATGTACTACATGATATTGATCTGGATGGTACATCATATGGCCCTCATACTTCTTGTAGTTCAATGAAGACTCGAAGGGTCGTGGTCTTCCAAGATTTCGGATTCATGATCCTATCATCGAGCGCGTTCATGTCTTCAATTTGATCTAGGAATGAAGAGTAATGTTTAATTGTGTATTTTATTTAGTTTTCCTTAATTTTCATTAATTTATGTATATACAATTTTTTTTATCATTTTTATTTTTTTCATAGATTTTATCATATGGTTATTGGAGTGATAAGATCTATATTACACAATTATTTTTTATAGAGCATGGGTAACATAGGATTATATTCCCATTGACGTTTATCACTTAATGTTCAATCATTTGATGATACGTTAATAAATAATTTTTAATTGAAATTTATTTAATTAACCAGTTGGTATTATTAATTATTTATAGGGTTTATAATATCTCATAGAGGATAGAATGTGAAATTATATCTGGGAAGCATGTGAGGTCTGTATGCAAGAGTGTTACTGTTAGTTTTTTCACAATCTAAGAAGGAAAGCATTGCGGAATATGGGAATCATAGATTTTGATCAGTCTTCTTTTGCCCACTGACCAGATTAAATATAATCTTAGGTTTGAGATGGATTATGTTCATTTGAAATGAGTGGTAGTTTTCAGAGAAGTGCATCATTAGTTCGACAGAACTGGGGGAGACTATAGGTGACACATCGAGCCGGTACTCTTACATTCGGTATTCATCAGAAACATATGGTAAGTACTATTTTTAACAATTTATATAACATTAATGTAAAAATATTTATTTTACACTCATATTGGCAGTTAAAAAAGTTAATATTTTGGATTCTTGCCTTTATATGAGTATATACATTGATCATGTCACTATAGAGATTAGGGGTGATCAACAAAGACATATTATAGTCAATATTATTTATTTTTAAGTTTTATAAAATAATTGAAAATAATATTTTTACTATTTTAATTTCAAATTAAAATTGAAGGTGAAATATCAGGCTGTGATGTCTCAGACATAGGCTCAGAGTCAGTTTGAGACTAAGGATCATACATGTAGTGCATAAGGATTTTATGATGCAATATAGATGCATATGACTCAATATGCCTTCAAGAAAGGTGGAGTTGTTGGTATTATCTCTCAATTGATGCCTGAGATTTATTATGGTACCATTGTGATGTCATCATACAGCTCGAGGGGGGCTCATGGAGAGTCATCATCATCATATATTTCATAGGATGAGGAGAAGTTGTGACCTCAGGGTGAATTTATAGAGACAATGCATAATGAGTAGGAATATTGCCTTTGATAGCAGCAACATCACTAAAAGAAGCATATGGGTCAATGGAAGCACTAGAATCATTAAAAGAAGATGGATTACGTGCGACATTTAACTCATGGTTTACATATGGATTTCCCACTACCAGCTACTCCAGCTCCTCCAGATGACCCCTGAGAGATTGTATAATTTTATTCATCAACATTTGAATGGATAATTTTTTTTTATTTTTTTTATCAATATATTTACATTTCTATATAGTGAATTTTATATATAGTTTTGAATATTTGGGTTTTTATTATTTGATTACATTATTATTTTCTATTTTTTTTAATTTTTTTATTATTATCATTTATTTATATTATGGAAAATATTATATTACTTATTATTTTAATATTTTTAATATTACATAATTATGTTTATTAGTTTTATTATCTTTTATCAATTTATTTTTATTTACATTTTTTATTTGTATTTTTATATTGATTTGAATTTTGTGTTTTTATTATTTTATTGTTTTTATTTATTCTTTCATTGTCATATTATATTTTTATTATTTTAATAGTTAATTAATATTTATTATTTATTATTGTTATTTTATTAATATTTAATAATATTATTGCTTTTTTTATATTTAGTTATTAGTGTTTAGTTTTTTCAAGGGGTGGTTGATCCGATAAAAAATATATATTTACACCAGGTAGATACACCCATCAAAAAAGGGGGTTTTAAATAGATGGGATTAACTATTTGTGACGGGATCCCTACCCGTCACAAAAAAAACTATTTTACGACGCCATTTTCTACAACTGGACATTTCTGATGGGACTTTGTCCCAGATGACCTTTTGGTGATTGGATCCCATCATAAATACTTCAATTTCTGATTGAGAGTTTGTTAAATTAAACTTATAAAATTAATAAAATAAATTTCGATATATGTGAAGAGAATATAATTTTAATAATCACATATTTTTAATAATATAATGGCCATTTTTATTATACTGATTTATATTGTTTTTATAAATTGGTTAGCTTTGGAAATTTCATCCTGTTTAATAGATATAATGGTAATATAATTATTTTTTTGTATAGTGTTTTCTATCAAACAATGTACTAAATTATAGTTAATTTTGGAAAAGTAATTACTAAAATCAAGGGTCGTTATATTTAGACCTCATTCCCTGATTTTAGAGTAATTGAACCTTGGATCGAAGGCAAAGAACCAACAATATATATATCTTCATTTTTTATTCTCTTAAAAATTCTTATTAATATTTTCTAACAATTTATAACATTTTTATTGATTATTGTTTCAGTTAAAATTCATTTTTTTGTCTTGTAATCAATATATCACTAAAAAATCATAAACCACCCTTGAGGAATGGTGATTTCCCTTAAATTATTCATTTATAGTAAGTATTATCAACAACACTTTTCTTTATGGAAACTCATTTGGACTTGGGAAAATAGATTTTGTAAATATTCTTCAAGTTCTTCTAATCAGAATTGTTTTCAATGTAATATAGTATTTGAATAATTTTTTTAATTGAAAAATTCTCAATTAGGTCGTTATTTTATATAATTATTATATATAATAATTTTTTTCCTTTCTAATATTATATAAATTTTGATTTATTATTAGGGTATATATTGGGATATATCATTATTTTTTTAATTAAGGATTTTATTAACAACGTCGCGTTCTAACTAATTATGTGTTTTGGTGGCATATGTGAGATTGAGGTATCATGTTATTTATTCTCATAGGGAGATGGATTTGTGATATGGTTTTAGTGTTTTAATATTACTCATGGGAGTTTCTCCTATATCAGTTTATATACATTTCTTTTACTAAAATAGTTTTTATGTCTATTATATATGTAATTATTTGAATTTTTTTTATAAAATATGAATAAAAGATATCTTGCATTCTATAAGACTCTTTCAAGATCAAATTATTTTCAATTGAACATGAATCCTTTTAGTTCCTCTATGGACATCCTATAGTGTATTATTTTTGTACTTACTATATGAATACATGTTATATTCATGTAAAAATGTTTATCATGACATAGATAGAGGGAATACATCATTCTTAATTAGTAATGGACCACATTTGAGTTTATGAAGTTATCTATAAAAGTATACATGTGATTGATATGTGGTTGTGGAATTTTTTATTTTTTTTAATTTTTTAAGATATCTATATAGAATTAATTTCTTCTTATACAAATAGTATTATAGCTTTTTTCACCTGAAATCCATATAAATAGAACCCAAATATATCAATGTATATTTTCTTTAGGATAACAGATTTAAAATAAAAATTTTATTAAAACACAATCCTTTATTCCAATATTTATAATATGTTCCTTGGGTTAATTGTTTTCCAATTATACTTGTATAACCATTGGATATTGAAAAGGGAAGGGGGGTCCATAAATCCTAGTAAGGGGATAAAACAATATAAAAATTTGTGGATAAAATCTTTTGATTTAATAATTATTACATAAAATCAATAAATGGAGGGATCATAAATTATCACATAAAAATAAGGAATAAGTGGGAATATTTTACATGATCATTGAAAATATTAGAAACATAAAAATGATTCACAAGATTAAGGAATATCATTATAATCAAAATTCGACGTTCACTAATAATATTGTATAATATAGTGTGATAGGCTAACTTCTAGCAAATTATACATAGTATCTCATGAGATGTATGAACTACCCAATTTATTGGGGGAATTTATAATTCTTGGACCACCCATAATATAATAATAATTCATCAAAATATGTTCCTTGTAGAAAATATGCATACATCAATCATAAAAATCTAATAAACCCATCAGAAATATATGTGTTATATAATGATGTTAATAGGGTTATCCAAATAGATAATCATGTATATACACAAAGTAAGAGGGGAATGTATCATATTCGAGACTCATAGGTAACAATAAAATTATAAAAAAATGGAGAAGTACATGAAGGATATAATAGAGGTGGTGAAATACGATAAAATAAATTTCGAAAATGACAACGAAACATGAAATTCTTCCTATATATGATTTGTAAGGTTTGACATAA
Organism: Viscum album; assembly: GCA_963277665.1. Classification (NCBI taxonomy): domain Eukaryota; kingdom Viridiplantae; phylum Streptophyta; class Magnoliopsida; order Santalales; family Viscaceae; genus Viscum; species Viscum album. The sequence continues at coordinate 903,596,673 of OY728138.1, forward strand.
AGAAATAATATAAAAATAAATATATAGGAACAAACATTCCTAGAAAGTGAAACAAAAATCAATTATAAAGGAAATAATTAATGAATATGAGAAATATATAAATAATAAGAGATATCGATAAAGATAAAGAGTGATAAATAACATATAATCAAGAAATAGATTCAGTTATAAAGACACCTAAACACATGTGCCGATTTGCATCTGACACTCATCTAAAACACTGAATAGTCAATTTAAATTTTTTAATTACATTTCGTAAAATATTATTAACATTTATTTAATATTTATAATAAAATTTACCTTATGTTTTATTCATATTTATTAAATTAATATTTAATATGTTGGAAATTCTGATTATATTCAGTTCACAGATCCAAAATCACATCAATGTAGTTGGGGTAGTCAAACGCCATCATACAATGACTAAATAGGATTTGGAAGTATTATATTATAGGATTCAGATATTTTACAAGTATATATGTTTAATATATGAATATGATTAATAAAATAGTTCTAAATCATAATGTTTTTCTTAATAATATTGTTTTAGACAGAAAAAAAATTACAACAATTGTTTAATATTAATATCATTACTATCATTACTATTTGATCATATAGAATCATAAAAATTATTTTATATTTTTTTTAATTTGATATTCAATCATGGAATTATTTTTTATAATATCCATGAATGTATTATATGAAAAATAATATATTATCATTCACCTAGGTAGAGTAAACCCACCATAGTTGAACAATGTTTTAAAAGGTGTTTTAAATAAAGGGAAAAGTTATAAATATTTTTTTTATAAAAAATTAGATTATAATTATACTAATTTTTTATAGTTATTTTTATTAATCACTTATATTATTGAATATTTTAGGGACTAATTGAAATTATAAAGCATGAGTTTTGAAACTCTAACCTTTATCTTTCAGTCACATCATTGGGATTGAGTCTATAGATTTCTATGGATAGAGGTTTGGATAAACCATGGAATTATTAATGGGGATATATGTGTTTATAGAGGAATTTTATAAGATATTTTATAAATATAATAAACATGTATGTGAAGAGAAAGGGGTAGAGGAGGGATGTTTATATGGTCTTGGGAAAGAGACATCATTGAATAAAATATTTATTATTTTATTATTGAGGCTTAATAATTTCAATCATATTGATTGATTTTTATTTTATTATTTTTTTATTAAGAAAATATTGGGTTCATTGAAATTTTTACACACACAAAAATTAATAGAATCATGAAAATATTTTATTCAAAGTAAATTATCAAATATTATTTTATTCATATAAAATGTAATATAGATTAGGAATATAGATTTATAGGTTTTTAAATTAAGTATCTTATTTCAAAATTCATTATCATAATCATTAAATAAATTTTATTTGGGAGAAAGTATTATAAAATTTATTATCTATATTTATATCACAATAATATCATATACTATATGGTATATTTAAAAACTCAAATTTTTTTCTATTAACCTATTTTTTTCATAAAACACCCAAAATTAACCCCAATCTCTTTTTTATTCAACGATTAAAAAAATTAATTTTATTTTATAAAATTTAAATTTTTAAGATTTTTTTTAATAAAATCATATAATTCATAGAAAAAAATTAAATCCTGAATAAATAAATATTATTTTTTATGAGTGATGATATTTCTATTTATTATTATCTTTTATTTATTAAATGGTTTTAAATTTAATATAATATATATTTTGACCAATATTTTCCCCCAAAATTATTAAAATGTAATATTAAATTTTAACATAAAATTTATCATTTTACTAAATAATATAAAACAAACCTTATAAAAATTTATTCTTAATTATGATTTATTAAATGGTTTTAAATTGAATATAATATATGTGTTCCATTATTTTTATTTTTTTTAACACCCTCATCATACATATTACCATTCCAACAATGAGTTACTATTCCAATGATCTAGTACCATTCAAATGAAGAGACGACCACTATAATTACTAAAAATACAACCTTTTTTCATCATTATTTAATCACTCAATTTTTTATATAGTTACATTGATTTAAATTAAAAAATTATATTCATATTTATATTGTTTGTTTTAGTTTTATAGTTAATTTCTTGTATATGATTTATATTTTCCTCAAACATGCACTCTGGGCTCTGGTGCTAAAAGTATAAAAAATATATTTATAGTTTCAATTCTAATAAATGCGGCCAAATTTTTTCCATACAAAAAAATAAAACACCAAAAAGAAAATAATGGAACACATACCTACCTAATTACATTTTAGGTTTACATTTTTAGGGAATTAGGAGAATCTCTTAATGACATGGATTCATAAACAACTGGTTTATAATGATCAATGTCATCTCCCACTAAACCCATCTCTTAATGTTCCATATAGTGTATCTAATATATCCAAAAAAATCGTAACATATGAAAGATTTATAGAATCAAATAATTAAACATCATTATTAAAAACCTTGGGAAAATGAAACATAAGGCGTTGATCTCAAAAGCCCTGTAAGGGTAAACATAAGCTTTAATAATTTATTTTATTAAGTGAGATTGAAACTAGAATAAGGGTATGATGACATAATATAGGTGCATAAGTAAAACATAAGATAATTCCCAAAAATCAATACATGGATCATATATCCTAAAACATTTCACAAAGAATTAATGTATGACAAGATTCATAAGATTAAACAATAATGATTAATGTGATGCTAACCATGATTAGAGGAAATATTTAAAACACATAACAAGCATAAATAAAATATCCCTTTATCTTGGAAAATTTTCATATCACTCTTACATATGTATCAATACAAATGGATACACATGATGTAACCCTCATGGTTATAATTGGAATAACCATCACACTATATTCCAATAACCTCTTCAGTAAAAACAAATCACCTATCATTATCCCATATTTGGAATGACAATACGGTCGACCTCCATAACTTACTCATTGGAGGGAATTCACAAACCCACCTGTATTTGGGTTATAATAGAACTAACCATAATCATAAACAATTTCTAATAAACATAACATGAATTAATAATATAGAGATTTTGTTTCATCATAAAACTCATAGAAACAATCATTATTACATTCATGACTTCATTAACCCATGGAAAAAGAATGGGTTCCATGAAAATATCATTAAAAAGTTATTAATCCTTCTAGAGATAAAATGTGAACATAATCAATACAAAATAACCCCAATGAAGTACAAGTAACATAAATATTTTATGACATTGATGAATGGAAAAACCATTAAAATATTATTAAAAACATTTTTGAGGAAAATAACCTTCTCATTTAAAAACTAACATAAAAAATCTAAAAACCTCTAACATATTAATAAAACCATTTTATTTTTAAAAATCTCTGTAAATTTGTAAAGGAAGAATCAAAGAATTGATGCATTTTGATAGTGAGAAAATCTACTTATGACATAAATGATAAAAAATAAACATTCTTTTCCATCATTTTGAAATGAAAGTAAAAATTGATCCATTCTAAACACATCAAGAAATTTACTTTTTTAAATAATTTAAATGATGATAATATAATATTTAAAAAATAATTAGGAAATAAATTTATTTTATAAAAGATCACTTATGTTAAAAAATTAAAAAAAGGATAAGGAATATAAGGATTCATTATTTTAAATAAGTTACAAGATGAGTATCACTTAAAAAAAATTTCATGATGATTCATTAAGAAATAAGGAATGATATGGAAATTAAAAACATATAAAAATTAACAATAGGTAAATAAAAGTGATGTGGTTCCCAAAAATAAGAGTACATTATTTCCCTTATGGAACCTTAAACATAAAAAATTCGGCAAAGAAAATTGATTGTGATCTAAAGCCTTTTCAACTTTAGTAAAACTTAAATCGTAAGACCCTTGAATAAATAAATTCAGATGAAACAATAAATATCTTCAACAAAATGAAATTAATGATATAACCAATGAAATGGGAAATATATATAGCTCATAATAGAATATAATTTCAAATCATAAATAAATGTCACAAGGAATGGGAATTTTAGATGAATAACCCTAACAAAGATCATATCATTTAATTTAATATTAATCAATGAATAGATTGTGTGTAAAAAATGAAAATACAAACAATAAATTGTATGTATATAATAAAAAAATTTAATTATCAATATAAAAATAATCATAGCATAATAAAGACAATTAAGCAGAGTTATAACCAAATGAAATGAAATTGAGTTAATAATTATTTTTCCACTTGGTAATATACTGGTAATATATTATTGAAATAATTAATTCATATTGGAACATAAAATTAAATAAAATATTAATTATTCATGATATAACATTTAAAATGGTCATTATATACACCATATAAAATAAATTGGTGTATAACATTAAAATATGCCTTAATGAAAGAAAGTTAAGTCAAGTCCCTTACCAAGAGCCTAAACACTTTTTATATGTCATTTAACTTCTATAAAACAAACTCACATAAATTATTTGACTTATTAAGAAAAATTTATAGGTTATATAACCTTTAATTAATCTATTTATATCATTTATCTTAATTAAATTGTTAATTACTGAATAAATTAATTCCACATCAGGTGTTTTGAAGAGGTTCAGTTCATTAGTTCAAAATTGAATTATATAGGTTCACTGATGTCAAAGAGGTCATTATTACATCATCTCTTGAAAAAAAATAATGTAATAATTTTAATTTTAATACATCAATTATAATTTTAAATTCAACCATTAAATATGGTTATGATAAATGGAATACATTACATTCATAGAGACGGTCGGTCGTAAAATCACATTCGTAAAGTTTAAAATTTTTAATAATCATTATAAAGGTAAATTACATAATATTTTTTATTTTTAGAATTAAAATTTTATAAAAAAATATCATATTAATTCATCAAATATTCTTACATATATATCATTAAAGTGATTTGGAGATGAGAAATGGATCACATCACTTCATGGAGGTGGTAGTTCACACATATGAACGAATATCATTATAATTTTTTAGTGAGCGGATAGGTAAGAAATTAAATGATATAATATATTTAAATAATTATAAATATTTAATAAATATCATATATATACATTAAATTTATAATTAAAAAAAATTGTGAGGTAGTGACGAAAAAAATTGCATCATTCTCTGAGGCTGTAATTAGTCGTACACGTGAATCGATGGTTTCCTTTCCCATTTGATGAAATTGGAGATTGATTTATGTCATGATATAAACATAAAAAATATTATTATATTGAGAATAATTATTTTATTATGTTTACATGGTTGAATTTTTTTAACGTGTTGGAATAAGAAATAAAACTAAAACATTCAGTTAAACACTATAGCTCCTCTTTGGAAAACCACTTATTCTTCCAACAATAAGCACACTATGCCTTGTATTTTTACCCAAAATAATAAATATATAATATAAGTATTTATTTTTTTTAATTATTTTTACTATGGTTTTTAAATTCAAAATTTTAGTTAAGTGTTTCAAGAAGTGGAAAGATTGTTACCTTTTATAAGCGAATGGAGTGTCACTTTTTGAATGACACAAAATATTAAATTAAGGTAAATTCATTTTTAATGAAAATTGGATATAAACTGATTTATTTATAATATATAATTATTATAGGTAAAAATAATATCATATAATAAAAATTAGACAAGTTTTGATCACATTTGTTTTGTTTTAACCCTTTTTAGGTTTAACTTAACAATAAGGGTTTTTACACTTTGAGGGTCGGGATAGATACAACAAATTAGAAAAGTCCCATAAATGGATCATGGTAGATATTATAAACCATATACTAATAAATTATTTGGTTATAATATTTTTATGAATTTTATATCATTTAATAAAATATTATTTATTATAAAATATCAATAATGAAAAGTTTCATAAATATTCATTATTTTTTTTAATAACAACAAGAAAAAAAGTATAATTCAAAAAAAATTAAAACATCCCTAATAAGTCATGTTGACATATTTGTTTGGATCATATTAATGATTTTAAATTATATTATTTTCTAATATTTGTAATATCATTTTTAATGTTTCAATTAATCCAATAATTACCATGTCAATGTTGTGTATGCATTTAAGTTAATTATTTATTCACTAAAATTAAAAATAAATTATTATGATGATGATAAATAATTTATATTCATTACAAATATTTATATCTGAATATATATTCTGTTAATATCTATGTTCAAAATATGATTGTTATTAAAAATAAGGGAGTATCATTTTTTACTTTTCTTGAAAGAAAATTTTATAAAAGTCACAATCTCTTAAAAATAGACTAAAAATGATATATAACAAAATATTGGGTGAGGTCGGATTAAATTAAATCATTCAATAAAATTAAGGATAGTTTTACATCAATTTTATAGTCCATATAATTTTATTTGTATCTTTAATTACAAGATTCGCCTATTATCATTTTAATAAAAATTGATAATGTTACTTTTCATGTTGGACAAAAAAAAGAAGTTTCATGTTTACCAAATTTAGAACTAATCATTCTTAATATGAAATCCATTTTTGAAAATTAAAAAAACATAATTAGAATAATTTAATTTAAAATTAACCAGAAATACGTATAAAAAATTCATAAAATTAACATTTTTAATTATAAATAATATTAATACTAAAATCAAGAATAAAATTAATCTCAAATAATATAATTGAATAATTTTAAATAAAAATGAAAAAATTTTAATTTAAAAACAATCCAAATTAGAATTAGAATTTATGAATACCTAAATAGAAAATAAAGGTTCAATTGAAAATCAGTATTATTCAATTCTCCTTTAAAAGTAAATCTTTTCAGAAAATTATAAAACATTCATTGTAAGATAATATGGACATACTTAATAAAAAAAATTAAAATAATTTTTAGAAAATTAAAAAAAAAATTATAATATTCACCCATAAAAAGCACGGGAATCCATTTTTGATGAAAATTTATTTTTGAAAAATAAAATGACTTGAGTAAAAATTGAGTAATTATTTAAAAAGAATTAATTTATGAATTTAAAATTAGTAATACCATTATATATTCCATAATGTGGTTAACAATATTCACTCCACCCAATTTAATATATATTTTATAAATGTCAAATTTAAATAATAATAATAATTCATTGTTTGTTTCAGTTTGGTGTTGTGTATATTGAAAGCCACCGAATAATGTATTTGTTTTTAAAATCTTTAGATATTACAGTCTACACCATTTAATAAATTAAATCATTTTAGTTAAAAATCTGGTTAGAAAACCAGTGGATTGGATTTTTTTTAGTCACCTTTTTTGAAATCTCAAATAGTAAATAGGGTTAATAAAAAATCCTCTTGAAATATGTGTAAGAGAAGTACGAAGGTAATCTCAAACAACACATAGTAGGTGTTCAATTTGGAAATCATAATTAGGAAGTTATAACATGGATATGGATGAAAATCCTAACTATAAATTATTGATATAGAGTGATAGATAATATGGCCATCTGGAAGTTAACCATCACAAAACTATAAATCTGTGATGGGTAATATGGCCATTGGTTTCTTGAAAAAAGGTAAACAAAGAATTTTTTTTATTTCTATATATTTTTCCTAGATTAATGGAAATTATTTATTTTATATACTAAAATCATAAGGATATATACTTACTTGACAAGTTTAATTTCTTCTTTTTATCAATTTCTATAACAATATCATCTCTTGCTCCAAATTATGAGTATTCAAAATGAAATTTTCCTTCCAAAATCCCTAAAATAAACTTATAAAGGATTATATATTTCCATAAAATTATAACAAGTTATTCCTCTTACATTTAGATATTAACCAAAAAAAATGGTCAGTATAAAGAAATACAATTCCCCAAATGAATAATCTTAAATAAATTCATCATTAATATATAATGATTTGACAATAACATCAATGGTTCAAAATAAATTATTCTATAAATAAATAACCCTAAAAACAAAACAACTTAAATCACTTAAACATTAAATAATATTTTAACCTCAATGTTTATTTCCTACCATTCATCGTGAATCTCCAAAATATAATTTAATTCTTATGAAATAATACTTCACATTAAGATTAAGGGTTACATATACCTCAATCCAAATAAAGTCTCCCAAAATACCATCAATCACCTCAAAATATCATCACATAAAGAAATGATGTCTATCCCATTGAACTGATGTTCAAACATAGATTTATAAGCCCATTAATGTATCGATAACTGTTAATATAACCTTATATGAAGAAATTATAATTTTCCATGTTATCTAAACTCACCTCTGAAAAAAATTGTAACAGCCCCAGACCAACACTCCCATCTGGTTCTAATAACAAAAATATTATATTTCTAGCATTCATTCTTGTAAATGGGACCCATTTTTTCCACCAAAATTTACAATACTAAAATTAATTATTAGATCACATTCCTACCCAAGGAACATTTTTATTAGTGTTTTATAGAATTTTAACAAACTCATAAAAACTTGGTTTATAAATATGAACATCATTTCCACAATACCATGTTTTTCTTATTTGATATCAAGTCATAATAATCTCCCAAAATATTATTTACATATGGAACTTTTTAAACTCAAATCATCTAACATCATTCTTCATAACCCAATAAAAAATAAACATAAGAATGGTGAGATAAAAATCTAAGTAAGAGTAAACATATGCTTTAATCATTGAATCATATCACTAAGAGTAAGATTATAATAAGGATTTGATGACATAATCAAGGCTTATGATCATAAATTAAGATAATGTATACCAAACTATACATTGATCCTAAATTATGAAATTTGGAATAAATATTTACCATAAGATAAGATCCATAAGATTCCATAATAATGATCAATTTGACGTCAACCATAATCAAAGGAAATATTTATAATTCCTAACATGTATACATAAAATGTCTCAGTATCTTGGAAAATTTCCATATCTCACTTACATATGGAGTAACCCATAATAACACACATTATGTTACTCTCATGGGTATATATGGCATAATCATTTTATTATAATTCCATAATCTCTTTGGAGGAGCATAATCACTTAACTCCAACCTATATTCTGAATAACCATATTGTCTAATTCCATGAACAATGCATTACAGGGAAAGAACTGACATACCCATATTTGGTTTATAATGGAACCAGGAAGCATCATAAAAATTTACCTGAACTATAAAATGAATAAATTATATAGGGCTTGTGTTTCATTATAATACTCTTAGAAACAATAATTATTCCATGCATAACATCCATAACCTATGATACAGAAATGTGCTCTATGAAAATATCATTGGAATAATAATAATATGCCTTTATAAATAATCTGGATTATATCAATCCAAAATAATCCCAATAGAGTACAATTAATATTAAGTGTCATTGGAATTGATGTACGGAAGCCCCATTAAAGGGTTATCCAAAACATTTTTTAGGAAAATAACATTTTCATTTAAAAACTCGGTTTTAAAATATAAAAACCATTCCTATATTAATGAAACCATTTTATTTTAAATGGAACTGGTAATATTTTAAATGAAATATCAAATCAATGAGGCATCATTATGATGGTAAATCCATTCATGTCAAAATTTTAAAAAATAAATGTTTTTTCAAACATTTTGAAGTGAATGTCAAAACTAATCCATGCGACGAACATTAAAAAATTTCCTTTTTAAAAAATTTAAGATAATATAAATTATCATGGGAAATATATTTAGGAAATCATTTATGTTTAGAAAACAAAATCTTTTGAAAAATTTCATAAAACAAGGATAAAGATGAGAAATCTTTATGATTTAAAATGAGATAACGTTTACTATCATATACAAATGAATTTCTTGATGTTTCATTAATCAATAACGATGGAAATGGAAATTAAAATTGTTAACCACATTTATAACTACAGGATAATAAATTAGTTGTGGATGAAGAAAATAATAATATATGAATTCCGCTTAGGAAACTTGAACATAAACAATCCAGAAAAGAAAAGATATTGTAACATAAATCCTTTTCCACTTTGGCAACACTTCAATTGTAAGACCCCATAAATAATGACATAACTTAGAAATTTTAAATATCTTGAACATAAGGATATAAATGATATAACCTATCAAAGGGTAAGTATATTTTTAGATCCTATGTTTTTCAAGATACGTCTATCTATAATTGTTTTAAAATTATTTAGCTTGAGTTTTCCTTGTCAATAAACCATGGTGGTTGTTGTTTCATCATAGATGTCTTTGTTTTTTTTGAATAAATTCAGACATGGGATAAGAGTAAACTATACAAAATTATAGAGGATTCCCACAGAGACACTTGGATTGGGAAATGACATAATTTCTGACGATTTATGTTGTTTAAATTAAAGGATCTAAGGTATAAATGGGTCATGTGTCTCCAAGTTTTATTAGTAATTTAAAGATCCTTAATGGGGTACATGTTTTTTATAAGAAATATGCATCAAAAATATTTTTAGGAAATATATACACCCTATAAATGGGTTAAATGATATGTATAATCCACTAGATTCATGATGTGTAATGTTTAGTTGAATTAAATAGTCAGCCGAGGCGATTGGTTTTTCATAGTATCTCTGTAAAACTAAATTCACAATGTGTAAAGGAATTACATTCGTTTTAATTTCCAATGTGAGTTTTTAAAATAGTTATGTGAGGTCAAATTTTTTCCATCTCATGTAGAACCTTATCCTCTCTACACTAGGGCACCTTCTAAATGATTTAGAGTTCCTCTCTATATTCTGTAAATCCTTATCGTACATCTAGACCCTAGTAAGTGGTTTTGGTTAGGTATTCCCATCCCTCTCATTTGATCTATGACTGGTGTAGTGTAATCACTTTATCATCTATGTTTTTGGTTTTGATATTTATCAATGATGATCTATCACCATTACTGTGATAATCTATGCCTTCATTCTCATTGGAAAATCCTTCTAGAAGAATTCGTAGATCGTCAGTTAAAGGTAGGGGCTATACCATTACCCTTTGGTTTGATAATTTTCAAGTATCCAGTATTTTAATTCTTCCAGCATATCAGGTTCTTAAATAAATTAATTGATGAATTGGATTATTCTTTAGAGTTCATATAGATCCAATTAGATTTTTACCTCCCTTGTGTCCACTATTTGGGTGAGAGAATTCTAGATTAAAAATGAATTCTTTAATAGCCTGAAGATAGTTTAGCATGACATTGATTTTATGTGATTACATGATATACATTCATGTTTACTTGGATTATTTATTGATATAACAACTACATTATCATTAATGACCAATTTTATAAAAGATATGTGTGTTTGAATGATAAATGGTAACATTCAAAATTAACCATGAAGCCTTTTTAGTGATTTTGTGATATCCTTGTTGTTATGACATGTATTGTTATTTCTATGTTTTAATGCTTATTTGGAGTGTTATACTAATTTGATCCTGAAAGGATTATATACCGGGATTGGCCCTGAGACATGATGAAATTTTTATATACCATTCATGGCTTTCAGGCATGCTAAAATGCTTATATACCAGGCTTAGCCCTCAGGCATGCTAAAACTATTATATACTAGGCATGTCCCTATAACATCTTGAAATGCTGGTTTAATGACCTTAGATGTGATTGTTTGTTGGAATTATTATAAAGATAGTTTAAATAAGATTTTTTTAATTTATGTTCCATGGTTATATGGTTATGATTGACTTCGTCGTATGACATGTTTTGAGACATTTCTTTATAGTGTTGAGGAAACTTTTCTTATCCCATAGTTATATGTTTATTGTTGGCATGGTTTTATAACACGATCATAGACATTCCGACATGGCGCCAAGGTAGGTATTGTTATCATATGGTTATATGGTTATGGTTGACATAGGCCTAAAATATGTGTAGATTTATTCTTTATAGAGATTATGTATGTTGAAAAGGTATTTATTTAATTGTTTAATTAATTAATACACTTTTTTATTGCATTATTGAATGCACTTATTATCAGAATAGTAAGGTTTCTATAAGGTGGGGTTGACCTACTACGTTATAATCACATCCAAATTTCGATATCATTTTGTATTCAAGTATATTATATAGATATAAGTTTGGAAATGGGAAAGGACCTTGTTGTTAGTTGTTTTCTTACTGGATGGGATATAGTTAGGAGTTGGGACTCACATGGGGTTTGAGACTATAACGACCCATACTTTACATACATTATTATTAATTCAGAATTGAAGCATTCTTATTACAACATATAACAAAACCAAGAAAGTATCGTATAGATATATTTTCTTTAGAAACTGGGAATCAAAAACAACTGGTTCATAAAGCATCTACATTGTCTCCCATTTATTTCATCATATTTAGAGTCCCTTTTGGCATATCCTACTAAAAACCCTTCTTACTAACCTGGGGAAAAGAAAACATACAAAAGGGTGATCTAAAATGCTCAGTAAGGGTAAATTATGGAGATATCAATCACATCATATTCATAAGAACATAACATTTTCAGAATCTTAACCTCCAAAAGAGATCATAATATCATAACATGGGATAAATCATAGTAGTGAAATGTTATCCCAATAATCATAACATAAAACATGAATATTTGGGTCATACACACATAATCACAGAAAATCATTTCTTAATAGTCAAGACTCATTGTCAGGACTATCATGGTGGACAATGTCAATTTCTGAAACGAGTTCACTCCTCATTTAAGTCATGTATCACTGAACTAGATTAACTTGCAGATCCAGCCATGTCTATCTCATGAGATATGAATCTTTAACAAATGAATTGGAGGGAGATATAGGTCCCACCCATCTGATAATGAAACCATTCTTATGTGTTCCACAAAATCATAAATCATATAACATAGCATAACCCATGTAATAAAAATGGGATTCTTAAACATCGTTTCATCGTAACATAAATCATATAAGATAAAATGACTTCATAAAAATAATTACATCATAATCAAATCAATGTAAAAATTGGGATAGAAACAAAACCCTATATTATCTTAGATGTAAAATAATTTTGATAAAACACTTGAACTACATTTTTGAGGAAAATATACTTTCTACTTCAAAGCTTTTTTTCCTTTCTTAACATGTCATAAAATTTTAAACTAAAAGAAGTTAATTAAAAATAAACCTGAAAACTTTAAAAGTAATATTCATGGAAATAATGTTCTATGAAGTCATAAAAATCCATTCATGCCATATAAGTTAAAAAAACATTTTTCTCATACATTGGCCGGAAAAGTCAAAAAGTAACTTGTACTAAAAACGACAAAAGATTCATTTCATATCTTTTACTAAAAATTCACCAATAGGTAAAATTGGATTTAAACAATTTTAGGAGGATAGAAATAATATTACATATTGGGGAAACATGTATTTGGATGATAAATATGCCCCAATAAATTCAGAAGTATAAACCGTCTCAGATAAAAATGAGATTGTGAGATTTTTCATTACCTTAGGTCCGATATGATTTATACATATCTGAACCACCTATATAATGATTTAAATAATGTCATTGACTTATTATATAATCATATTCATTGTTATGATATCATATATGGTCATATTCTTATCTTCTTATTTGTAATATTGCTACTTGTTTTTCGGGTGTTCTTTGTTTTATGTTCTTATGCATGTTTTGTCAACTAAATTATGATTACTCTTTCTAGGTTATAGATACATCATTTACAGAATTTTATTAGTGTAATATATATCATATTTATTAATTCAATTCATTTATATAATCATTATTCAATGAATATCACGTATAACAAGTCGCATCACATCGTGGAGACGGTAGGCCGTACGTATGCACGAGCGATGATATCATTCTCATGATTGTGGAATTGTATTAAAGTGTATGGTGTATAATATTTATGAATGAATATTACTTTAAAATCATAATATATAGTTATTCCCCCAATCATATACCCATCCAAGTATGTTAGTGATGAAATAAACGATTACACCACAGTGTGGAGAAGGTAGGTCGTACGTACGCACGCGTGGTGATTTCATTACTTTCATAAGATGGATGTAAGATAGAAAATGGTTGTTTAATAATCATAATAACATATAAGTATACAATTGATACTTTACTTATTACTTAATAATGAAAAAACTCATATAGAGAATGTAGAAGAAGAAATAAGTTTGAAAGAATTGGTAAAGGATATTACCTTTTTTCGATGCGCCTCTTTTTAACCTGCTCTTAGGGAACTAAAGTTGGTCTTGGAATAATACCATGACCTATATTATGTTTCTAGGGAAGTGTAGAAGAGAAATTGGTATGGTTTGGATGATCTTGAATGCTCAAAATGGTGTGAGGAGGAGAGGGAGGAGGTGCCCTTTTATAAGGGAGGAGTGGGACACTTTTGGAAACCTCTAAAATATTAATTTATAATAAACCCAAAACCCACGTAAAAACTTTAAAAGTGACTCAAATTTGGATATTATATAATATATGGTTGTACTCCCATCACCCAACTAAATTTAGATATGTCTTTATTATATTTTAAACCATATCATTTTGATTTATCCTTATTTAATATGTTTAATTTTATTTGTGGTAATAATGTTATAAATTTTATATGGTTTCAAATACTTAATTATGTGTTCTTATTTATACATAATTTTATACTTTATTACATGTTAGATCATATATATTTTAATTTGAAAATTTTAAAATATCTTTGTGATTTTTAAACAATTTAATAATATAAAATATCAATAGTGTCAATTTTGACACAATTCATTTATTTGAATTTAAAAAAACAATCCACACAGAATATATGTTCGAACAAAAATATTTAATAGACTCATAACATTTCATATTTATCTATAAAATTAATTGATCAAATTAATTAGTTTATATAATATTTATTTTAGTATTTTTAAAACCATTTATTTGATATTCCCATCAATAAAATAATTTCTACGTCACTATTGTGTCCTCATTAATGATAATTATTTTATCCCTAAAAATTATAAATAAATTCTAATGATGTAGATAATTTTATTATATTTCTGGATACTATTAATGTTAGAATTTTCATTAATTTTATAACTAAATTAAAATTATTATACTTATAAGATTTAAGAGAGTGACATGTTGTCACTTTTTTTGGTTTTAATAATAATTAAATTATTTTCATTGGAAAAAGTTCATAAAATGAATCTATTCTGACCCTTAGGTGATATGGGTCTACATTTAGTCATCCAATAGAATGTTGGAAGGTGTTAGGGTAATTTTATAATCTAATGTGTACCCTTAATTACCCGATTTACCTTTAACTGCAGTAAATAAAAAATACCGTAGTTACTATTCATAATATCCAAAAAATAAAAGTATCCTATTAAAATAATTGGGACCCATTGAATTCTAATATGGAATAAATTTTAAAAAATTAAAAACACATAATTTTCTGTAATTAATATAAAATTAATCTCATTGTTAAGAAAACATGTTTTAAAAGTTAAAACATTGCCAAAGATTGAAATGTTTTTACCTATGAATTCAATGTAAAATTAATAGTAATGACATAAATTATATTAAATGGTAAAAATATATTCTATTTATACTTTAAAACAATTCAATATTATAATTTAACCATATAAATTATTTTGATGAAAAAAGTTGTTTTTAATAAAAATATAGTGTGTTTTTACTATTCAATAAAATATGAAAGTTATTAGAATAATATGAAAAATTTATCCAAAGAATATTTTCATATCCTGATTCCAAAGAAGAATTTTATTTTGTCAAATTGAACTTATAAACATTTTAAAAACTAGATTTAATGTGGGTACGCCATCAAAAGGTGGAAAAACTGTATTTTTTTGGAAAAATACTTATTTTACCCAAAAAAATTATTTTGTTCCCATAACATGTTCTAGAAAGTGTGCAAGATGAATAATAATTTTATAAAATTAAAAATGTAGTTAATACTATTAATAAAGGCTAGTCCATAATAATATTATAACAATATATCATTGTTTAGTGAAACTCGGTATTCCGTACTACACACGCTACCGAGGAAGGTCGCTATTGCGTGTAACCCAAGCCAAGCCAGTGTTGTGTGTAGTGAAAGATTCCTTTGGTGTTGTGTATAACATAAGACATAAAAAAAATATTTCTCATAAAATCTCAGTGTGTTACATTCTACCCCCTTAAAATAAATTTCGCCCTCGAAATTCGTCATTTCGTAACAAACAGATGAGGATACCTCTCCCTCATCATATCTGCAAGTTCCCATGCAGCTTCTTCTAATTGGTGGTTCCTCCATAAATGTTCAACCAAGAGAGTTGTCTTGTTTCATAGAAATTTTTCTCTATAATCAAGAATCTCTATTGGTTGTTCTACATAAGAAAGATCTTGCTCCAGCGGTACAACTTTTTAGCTTAGTACATGTGAAGGATCAGGTATGTACTTTCTCAGGAGAGATACATGGAACACATCATGAACTTAAGAGATATTTGGTGGAAGTTCCTATCAGTATTCTATCTTCCCAACACGATCCAATATTTCAAAAGGACCAATATACCTAGGGATCAGCTTTCCCTTCTTTCCAAATCTCATTACTCTCTTCCAAGGAGATATTCCTACGAACACTTTATCACCATCATTAAACTCTAGGTCTTTTCTTCGGTTATCAGCATAACTTTTTTGTCGACTTTGTGCTTCCCTTATGTGTTGTTGAATATATCAGACCTTTTCTTCCATCTCATCAACAAGATCAGGTCCTAATAGCTTTCGTTCCCCAACTTCATCCCAGCAAGTTGGAGTTCATCATTTTTTTTCCATATAGAGATTCATAAGGAGCCATCTGAATACTAGAGTGAAAGATATTATTATAAGAAAATTCCACGGAAGGTAGTTGTTGATCCCAACCACCTTTTAAATCCATATATCATGATCTCAACATGTCTTCTAGAGTTTGAATTGTCTTCTTAGACTGACTATATGTATAAGGATGATAAGTAGTGCTGAAACTCAACTCTGTATCCAGAGTATGCTTAAGACTTTACCAAAACATCGAGGTAAAACTTAGATCCTGATAAGATATAATATAAAGTTGTACTCCATGAAATCTTACCACTTCCTTGAAAGAGCGATGTCGTGGGTGCCCTCAAATGATTAGTATGATTTTGGGGTACTTAGGTGCAGTAGAGTGGCTGACCAAGGTCGTCTCTCAAAGGAGGAAGTGAATTAAAACAATTTTTAGAGGTATTCTAGAAGTAAAATAAAAGAGAATAAAAACACTAATTTAAAGGATGGGGGTGTTTTTTTTATAGTTTATGAATCTAGAATAAGTTTGCTGGAAGAAGATTGTATTTTTTTTGTTTTTTGTTTTGAAATGAAGTTTGATTAAAATGACACAACAAAAAGATGTTTGTTTAGACAATATTTAAAAGACGTAATCGATCTAACTCTACCTCTTCAATCATTTATTAATCATTATCATTTAAATTAATATTCACTTAATTATGATCCCTTAATTTGTTAAATCCCGAACCCTACGAGAATTAACTTTACCACGAAGATTGAAGTGAATTTTAACCTTAGGCTAACTTCGGAACATGCAATCGCAACACCCTGCTTTGATTGATGTTCTAAAATTAGCTTATGGTCAGTGGTAAATTAAGGCACATAACCACTTTGGAAATTAGGATTAATTGAGTTTAGGGATTATATTTGAACTCTACAAATTGATCCCATGTGGTTTTGAATTACCGGTTAAGGTTGCGCTCTCACAGTTCACACAATTCACGACCTCCCGTGTTTTGTGTTAACTATTCAATTGCTTGCTTAGTTTCATTTAAATTTAAAACTCAATTAATAGATCATAATATGTGAATTACAATAGCTCATTGATTAAAAATAAATGAATTAAGAAGGATAGAGGTTGATCGATTACTAAAAAGAACTACTCTTCCATGGGTGGTGTAGTCATCGTGGAGACGTTTTGCATAAGCAACGGATTGAAAGGGTAGAACCCAATCTTGTCTCCACTCTTGATTCCAACCCAATTAATAATATTAATATAAGAAGAAGAGGGATGAACACAGAATATTATTTGAAGAAAATTTCAAGAAACAAACATGAAAGAAAAGAAATACAAAGAAGAGGTGAGAGAGAAGAGCCTTTTTGGAAGAGAGGTTTTCACAAAGGCTTACTTCCTCTAAGAGTTGTGATTGGCTCCCAAGAGACACTCTTTCGGCCACACCTTTCCAAAGCCTCGATAAGCCCTCTCAAAGAGTTAAAACCCCATTTAAATAGAGTTTGTGAGGGATAGGGATACATAACTTTTTAAGTGTGAAATGAAAAACTCGACCAAATATTTTATTCCAACTTTCACCGACCAGTTGACCTCAACAACGCGTGAATTGACCGTCCTTCCAGAAGGATTATTTGTTCCCAATCATGTCCCCGAGATTGCCTCAAAATTTGGTCTCAATCCAAGCCCGTATGTAGACGATATGGCCCAAATACAGAACCCATGTCTATTCTGCCGAGTCCAGCCCACCATTGGATTAATTATTCATTTACTCCATCCAAATGCACTCTTTAGCTCTAGTGTCCTGAATGAAAGTTGTATAAAATGAAGTTAGGAAAACTTTTACAAAATTTCAAATTCAAAAAATAAACATAAAAATATTTATCTCCGAAATACTACAATGCACTATTAAGGGTAAAACTGGAATTTTCACCAAATTTTCAAATGAATGATCAAATCCCAAATATTTTATAAATAAACATATTTAACACAATGTGAGGAAATTATTTCATTTATTATCAATAAAATATTCAATAAAATAGTGTTTTATCAACTCCCCCACACTTACCCTTTTGCACACCTGGGCAAAACCTCATATCAAGTAAACATCAATATCAAATCAAAACCAATTTTAAAACACATATCCTTAAGATCAATCAATTTCACACCAAGAATCAAAAGATATCATGCCTCATAAAAACCTTATTTCAAGCTCTCCATTTATATCATTCAATATATTTCCACTTCATTTATCCGCCCATGCAGAAAACACTTACCTCGCTTGAATTTTCTCTCATCACTCAAATATCAATTTTTTTTGCAATGTCTTTCTCATCCAAACTGATACAAGGTTCACCATAGGCTTGATAGATTCCTACATCGCTGCCAGATGTGAGTCAAGGACATATGTTTATCATGAGGACTTTTCAGGGTTGTTCTGTGGCTTTCGGTTGGTAGGATTAAGTTGTGAAAAACTCTGAGGCTGAATGAGGAGGGCTTGACTCTTTTGAAGCAAAATTGCATTAATCTAATTTTCACTTAAATATGGTCTTCTCTTCAATCCCCATAGTATCAATTCAGATCCATCATTATGAAAAGTCATTAAAGGTTTACACCATTCATCATTTCAGCATAAAAAATGTCAATCTTCTCAAACATGATTTTCTTGAAAGCTCTAGATGGGCACAGCTTTCCACCTCAATTAGAAGCTTCAGAAAAAAGGCACAACTTCACTTGTCATGAAAGCTCCCGAAAAGGCACAGCTTTCAATATAATGACTTTCTTTAGCAGCAAACACATCTCTTCAGAATTTAATTTTCCACCCAAAGTATCACAGAATGTGGTGGCAAAACCCAAGACAACTTCCCCCACACTTAAGCTCAACTAGATTATGCAATTTCACTTCAAGAGTTGGTTGGATAGGGAAAATTGGCTTGTAATGTGGCTTAACCTAACAGGTTGTGCATGGATTCTAAGGGCTAAAAGGATTAAATATTCAAGGTAGGCCATTATAAAAAAGGATTCTTTGAAATAGGGGCTTAAATACCAAACAAATGCCTCAATCATTTAAACATAAGTACCTCAAACCCTCAAGTTTTGATAGGAATAGATCAAATTCTGGTTAAATCAAGTATGGTTTGGTTCTCTCAAGAAGTGAGGTGAATGTAAAGAATATGAAAATAATGGTTTAGAAGCCTCACGGGAAAGTGATTTCAAATATAAAGATAGTGAGATTGGCATGGGATTCAAAATTCAGCGTACTTTTCATGAAATTACTAAATATTTAAACTTGAAACAAAGTCATTTCGGCATTCATTTAAGCTTAGTTTCAAGGGGTAAATTATTTCACTTATTGATATGGATTTAAAAATGGTTATGAGAATCATTTTAGCTCAAAATGTTTCAAAAAACATAGAAAATTGTAAAATAAACACACAAAATTTAAAAAACACACAATTTTTTTTGGTTTTTTTTAAACAGGAAAACAATTGAAATTACTAAACTAAAAGGTTCCCTCCCCCACACTTAAAATATTTCATTTTCCTCAATGTGAACCTATGAGATGATATATGCACATGAAATGCAGAATTTTTAAATAGGACAAATAATATAAAAGTGAAAGGGTTAGGAACAGCCTGATGTGATCAAGTGATGATGGGGTCATGCAGTGTGATAAAATCCACTGCATCAGTAGGAAGTCCCTCAATGTATCTCTTCAAACGTTGCCCATTGACTGTAAAGCTCCTTCCAGTGTCCTCTTGTGTGATCTCCACTACACCATAAGGAAAAACATTAGTCACAACATAAGGACCTAACCATCTGGAACGCAACTTACCAGGCATCAACTTCAGTCGTGAACTATAGAGAAGGACTTTTTCTCCAACATGAAACTCCCTTTGTTGGATCATTTTGTCATGAGCTACTTTTGATCTTTCCTTGTAGAGCCTTGAGTTCTCATATGATGATAGTCGAATCTCCTCAAGCTCTTGAATTTGCAACTTCCTTTGAATTCCAGTTTGGGCCAAATCCATGTTACATTTCTTTATATCCCAATATGCCCGATGCTCGACTTCCACGGGGAGATGACACGCTTTCCCAAAAACAATCCGAAATGGGGACATACCAATGGGGGTCTTGTATGCTGTCCTATAAGCCCACAATGCATCATCCAAGCGCTTGCTCCAATCCTTCCTATTTGGCTGCACGGTTTTCTCCAAGATTTGTTTAAACTCATGATTTGAAACCTCAGCCTGGCCATTTGTTTGGGGGTGGTATGGTGTTGATGTTTTGTGTGTCACCCCATACTTTAGAAGGAGGGAAGCAAAATTCCTATTTCAAAAGTGTGTCCCTTGGTCACTGATGATGGCCTTTGGTACTCCAAACCTGCAAAAAATCTGTGCTTTGACAAACTCCACAACAACATGAGAATCGTCAGTCCTGGTGGCCTTGGACTCCACCCATTTACTCACATAATCAACAGTAACCAAAATACACAAAAATCCAAATGAACTAGGAAAAGGACCCATAAAGTCGATTCCCCATACATCAAAAATCTCACAGAATAGTATGGGTTGTTGGGGCATCTCATGTCTCTTAGAAATGTTCCCAGTGTGTTGGCAACGAGTGCATGACTTACAAAACACATGGGCATCATGGAATAAACTAGGCCAATATAATCCAGAGTCCAAAACTTTCCTAGCTGTCCGTTGGGGTCCAAAGTGTCCACCACATGCAAGTGTATGACAGAATTGCAAAACAGACTCAAACTCATGATCAGGAATACACCTCCTAATAACTTGGTCACTACACATGCGCCAGAGGTAAGGATCATCCCACACATAAAACCTAGACTCACTTTTTAATTTTTGGACTTGATGCTTCTTAAAATTTACTAGGATTTCAGATCCAACAATGTAATTAACTAAATCAGTATACCAAGGATGCTTACCTGAGATGGTATAGAGATGCTCATCGGGGAAAGTGTCCCGAAGTGGTACCTGGTCCAAGGTGTCACCCTCTAGTGTGTGAGTAAGCCTACTCATGTGGTCTTCCACCAAATTCTCTGAACCCTTATTGTCCTTTATCTCAAGGTCAAACTATTGAAGAAGGAGCATCCAACGGATAAGTCGTGGCTTTGCATCTGGCTTCTTTAGGAGGTACATCAAAGCTACATGGTCAGAAAAAACAACTACTTTAGAGCCCAATAAATATGAACGGAATTTATCTAAAGCAAATATGACAGAAAGAAACTCCTTTTCTGTGGTAGTGTAGTTTGATTGGGCTGAATCTAGCGTCCTCGATGCATAGGCGATCACATGTGAACGTCCCTCCACCCTCTGAGATAAGACAGCTCCAACCGCGAAGTTGGAGGCGTCACACATAAGCTCAAATGGAAGGTCCCACCGTGGGGGCTGTATGATTGGTGGAGTGGTCAGACACTTCTTCATCTCATCAAATGATACCCTGCATGAATCATCAAAATTGAATTCAATATCTTTTTGAAGCAATCTAGATAAGGGTAGAGCGATCTTACTAAAATCTCTGATGAAGCGTCGATAAAATCTAGCATGCCCAAGGAATGATCGAACATCACGCACACATGTAGGATATGGGAGGGATGAAATAATGTCTACCTTAGATTTATCAACTTCAATTCCATGTTGTGAGACTATATGACCTAAGACAATTCCCTTTTCGACCATGAAATGACATATTTCAAAATTTAAGACCAGATTCTTCTCAATACAACGATGCAACACATCACCCAAACTAGAGAGACATTCATCAAATGAGGACCCATAAACTGTAAAATCATCCATAAATACCTCCATGCAGGTCTCAATGAAATCTGAGAAAATACTCACCATGCATCTCTGGAAGGTACCTGGGGCATTGCAAAGTCCAAATGGCATCCTTCGGTAAGAAAAGGTACCTAATGGGCAGGTGAATGTTGTCTTCTCCTGGTCCTCTGCTGTAATGGGAACCTGAAAATATCCAGAAAATCCATCCAAGAAACAATAGTGTGTCTTCCCAGCTAGTCTCTCAAGCATCTGGTCAATGAATGGAAGTGGGAAATGGTCCTTACGAGTGGATTGATTTAGTTTCCCATAATCGATACACACTCGCCAACTGTTTTGTACTCTCATAGGAACTAACTCATCATTTTCATTTTTTATAACAGTGAAACCAGTTTTCTTTGGTACAACCTGAATAGGGCTAACCCATTGTGAGTCAGAAATAGGGTAAATGATACCCGCCTCAAGTAATTTTTCAACTTCTTTCTTAACAACTTCTAGGATGGTGGGATTAAGTCTCCTTTGTGGCTGTCTCACCGGTTTAGCCCCATCCTCCAAGAGAATCCTATGCATGCAAATGGAGGGTCTAATACCTGATATGTCTGCCAATGTCCAACCAATTTCCCTAATGTTATCTCTCAAAAGATTCAAAAGTTATTCTTCATGTTCAAAAGAGAGATTGTTAGCAATTATGACAGGTAATCTATCACAACTGAGCAAGTATGCATATTTGAGATTTGGGGGCAATGGCTTGAGTTCCAATGTAGGTGGGTGATGTATGGATGGAGAAATTGATGCAACAGACATATCTGCACAATGAACATCAGTATCAGAATAAAAATCATCACAATCAGAGAATAAAGCACCAAATCCATCAGCATACTCAATAGCCATGTCATAATCAGAGTTCACATGATCAAAATCAGAATATGATTCCATTTCAAAATCAAATATTAGAGAGTCTTGTTCCTTAAAAATGGGTGTAGAAGTATTCTTAGACATTAAACTAGAACCAATACTCATAATCTCCCTAAGCATAGGACAATCCAATTCCATGATGTTTTTACTTGGTGGTTCAAAATGGGAGATAACAAAAGCAGAATGGTCCTCTGAGGGGTACTTCATGGAATCCATAACATTAAATATCACAACTTCATCTCCAAACTCCATGGAAAGTGTACCCTCATTGACATTTATGATAGTTTTTGCAGTTTTGAGGAAGGGTCTACCTAAGATAATGGGGGCATGAGAACTTACCTGATCATCCTCCATGTTAAGCACATAGAAGTATGCTGGAAAGATCATGTCTCTTACCCGAAAAAGTAAATCCTCAAGAACTCCCGCTGGATATGCCGTAGCTCTATTCGCCAATTGCACCACTACTCTTGTTGGCTTCAACTCACTAACCTGCAAGGAAGAGAATACAGAGTGAGGCATCACATTTATGGAAGCACCTAAATCACAAAGTGCATCAGAAAAGTGCAACTCCCCTATGGTGCATGGGATGGTGAATGTCCCTGGATCCTTGCAATTTGTTGGCATTGCTAGAGTTGGTGTAATGAGTGCCGAGACATTCCTTCCAAGGTTGATCCTCTAATTTCCCTTGAGCCCTCTTCGATTGGTACAAAGTTCTTTTAAGAATTTCGCATACCTTGGAATTTTCTTAATGGCTTCAAGTATAGGAATGTTGATCTCCACACGCTTGAATGTGTCCAAAACCTCATTTTGCATTGCTTCTTCAGCCATCTTCTTGGTTTGAACAACCCTGTTTGAAAAAGGAAGGGGTTTAGGAGGAACATCATCAATATTTTTCTTACCTTTATCTTTCTCCTTGGATTTCTCATCAGTTGGTATGGAATGCGGATTCTCTGGAGTTGAGGTGAATCCCGGTGGAATGGTAGGTACAGATGTATCGTTCATTTTCTTCCCACTTCTCAATGTGATGGAACTAACATTCCCCTTTGGATTTGGAGTGGGTTGGGAAGGTAGATTTCCGGAATTCTTACTTACAAGTTCATGGAGGGTGGTGGCAATCTGGCTCATTTGAGTCTTCAACTCTCTCAGCTCCGAACCTTGACTCTTCAGCTCATTATGTTGATTAAGAACAATTTGTTTCAAAAGATCATCAGTGTTAGAGTCTACCTTGTGTTGGATATTCCCTTGTTGCTGACTCGTTGATGTTTGAGCTTTGAATCTCCTTTGGGGTTGTTGGAAACCCTGTTGGTAAGGTGGAGGTTGCTGGAAGTTTGGTTGAAAAGGGGGCCTTTGTTGTTTTCCAGAGCCATACCTCATGTCCGCTAGATCTTTCCACCCTTGGTTGTATGTTGGATCAAACTTCTTTTGGGGATATGGTTGTTGTTGTTGCTGCTGAAATGGTCTCCCAGGGAACACTGCTGCACAATCTTCTGTTTCTTGAAGTTGGGTGGCTTGTCTCAGTGCAAATACCACAAGGCCTTGAAGGAGGGGGTTGGGATGTCTTTTGTGCCAAAGAAATTTGCCTCACCATAGTGGTCAATTCTTCCAACTTAGTATCAATCAAATTACTTTCAAGAGAAGAAGGACTTACCTGATGTACTCCCCTGACATGTGGTGTACCTCTATCACCAAATTGTTGGGAGTTTTGGGCCATTTTGTCGATCAATGCTCGTGCAGCTACTGGTGTCTTGTCCACCAATGCTCCTCCAGCTGCAGCATCCACCATGCTCCTCTCCATGGGTGTGAGTCCTTCGTAGAAGTATTGGATGAGGAGTTGCTCACTGATTTGGTGATGTGGGCAGCTTGCACACAACTTCTTGAATCGCTCCCAGTACTCATACATTGACTCCCCTTGTGCTTTCTTGATCCCTGATATCTCCTTTCTAATGGATGTGGTCCTTGATGCTGGAAAAAATCTCTGCAAGAAAAGAAGTTTCAAATCGTTCCAACAAGTTACATCTTCGGGTTGTAAATAATACATCTAATCTTTCGCAGCTCCATCAAGTGAGAATGGGAATGCTCTTAGTTTGATTTGATCTTCAGAGACATTTCTAGGTTTTAGGGTTGAGAAAACCACATTAAATTCTTTCAAATGTTTATTGGGATCCTCACTATAGAGGACATGAAACTTTGGAAGTAAGTGAATTAACCCAGATTTCAGTTCGAAGTCTGATTCGAGATTTGGGTATGCAATACAATTTGGTTGATAGTTAATATCAGGTGCAGCCAATTCTCGAATGGTTATATTAAGTTCATTTCCATTGTTTTAAGCCATTGGTTCATCTTTTATGTTTGAATTTGAATAGCTTCCAATTTCAATGTTTCCAGAAGAGAGGAATTCACCAACTGGTTGAATATTGAAACTTCCCGTAGATTGAGAATGTCTGATTCGTGCCCAAAGGCTACGTTCAATCTCAGGGTCAAGATCTAAGAGATCTTCGGGATTAGTTCGTGTCATCAATCAATGAAAGATGAAAAGAAGGAATGTGGACCATAGTAAAATAAAAATTAGAAGTTTGAGTTGATGTTCCAAAAAGAAGTAGAAAGAGATAAAAGAAGAAGAAGAAGAAAAAAATCAGATTGGGTAAAGACGGGAGAAAGAAGAGAGGAAGAGAATTAAAATGTAAAATAAAATAAATACCTCTAATTGGTTTAAATAATTACTTGCCTCCCTGGCAACGGCGCCAATTTGAAAGAGCGCTGTCGTGGGTGCCCTCAAATGATTAGTATGATTTTGGGGTACTTAGGTGGATCAGAGTGGCTGACCAAGGTCGTCTCTCAAAGGAGGAAGTGAATTAAAACAATTTTTAGAGGTATTCTAGAAGTAAAATAAAAAAGAATAAAAACACTACTTGAAAGGATGAGGGTGTTTGTTTATAGTTTATGAATCTAGAAGAAGTTTTCTGGAAGAAGATTGTATTTTTTTTTGTTTTTAGTTTTGAAATGAAGTTTGATTAAAATGACACAACAAAAATATGTTTGTTTAGACATTATTTAAAAGACGTAATCGATCTAACTCTACCTATTAAATAATTTATTAATCATTATCATTTAAATTAATATTCACTTAATTATGATCCCTTAATTTGTTAAATCGTGAACCCTACGAGAATTAACTTTACCAAGAAGATTGAAGTGAATTTTAACCTTAGGCTAACTTCGGAACATGCAATCGCAACACCCTGCTTTGATTGATGTTCTAAAATTAGCTTATGGTCAGTGGTAAATTAAGGCACATAACCACTCTGTAAATGAGGATTAATTGAGTTTAGGGATTATATTTTAACTCTACAAATTGATCCCATGTGGTTTTGAATTACCGGTTAAGGTTGCGCTCTCACAGTTCACACAATTCCCGACCTCGCGTGTTTTGTGTTAACTATTCAATTTCTTTCTTAGATTCATTTAAATTTAAAACTAAATTAATAGATCATAATATGTGAATTACAGTAGCTCATTGATTCAAAATAAATGAATGAAGAAGGATAGAGGTCGATCGATTACTAAAAAGAACTACTCTTCCATGGGTGGTGTAGTCATCGTGGAGACGTTTTGCATAAGCAACGGATTGAAAGGGTAGAACCCAATCTTGTCTCCACTCTTGATTCCAACCCAATTAAGAAGATTAAGATAAGAAGAATAGGGATGAACACAGAATATTATTTGAAGAAAAATTCAAGAAACAAACATGAAAGAAAAGAAATACAAAGAAGAGGTGAGAGAGGAGAGCCTTTTTGGAAGAGAAGTTTGCACAAAGGATTACTTCCTCCAAGAGTTGTGAGGGGCTCCCAAGAGACACCATTTCGGACAAACCTTCCCAAATCCTCTACCAGCCCTCTAAAATAGTTAAAACCCCCTTTAAATAGATTTTGTGAAGGCTAGGTATACATAACTTTTTAAGTGTGAAATGAAAAACTCGGCCAAATATTTTATTCCAACTTGCAACGCCAATTTGACCTCCACAACGCGTGAATGGACCGGCCTTCCAGAAGGATTATTTGTGCCAAATCATGTCCCCAATCGTTCCTCAAAATTTGGGCTCAATCCAATCCCGTATGTAGACGATATGGCCCAAATACAGAACCCATGTCTATTCTGCCGAGTCCAGCCCACCATTGGATTAATTGATCATTTACTCCATCCAAATGCACTCTTTAGCTCTAGTGTCCTGAATTAAAGTTTTATAAAATGAGGTTAGGAACATGGTTACAAAATTTCAAATTCAAATAATAAATATAAAAATAGTTATCTTCGAAATACTACAATTCACTATTAAGGGTAAAACTGGAATTTTCACCAAATTTTCAAATGAATGATCAAATCCCAAATATTTTATAAATAAACAAATTTAACACAATGTGAGGAAATTATTTCATTTATTATAAATAAAATATTAAATAAAATATTGTTTTATCATTCCTTCACATATATCCTAGTAAGCTGATCGATAGATAAATCTTATCTAACAACAATGAAGTGTTCTAACTTTGTAACATGAACAACAATAACCCAGATAGACTTATTGCCTTTGGATGTTTTAGGAAGTCCAATGACAAATCCCATAGTGATGTTTTCCCATTTCCATTCTGGTATGGGTAATGGTTTTAACATCCCCTTAGACTTCTTTCTCTCAGCTTTAACTTACTGAAAAACCAAGCATCTAGAGACATATTCAACAACATATCTTTTCAAGCCATCCCACTAGAAGTAATCTTTTATATCCCTATACATCTTCGTTCTTCCAGAATGAATAGAGAATGAAGAACTATGAGCTTCATCCAATATTTCCTTCTTTAATTCTGGGATGGGAGGAACACAAACCCAATTCTTGAACCTTATTATTTCATCACAATCAATGTGGAATTCAGGAACATTTATCACCTTCTTTTGTAACTCTACATCTTCTTTCTATGCCTCTTTAATCTTCACATGTAAAGATGGTTGAACATTAATTTGAGAAACATAACATTTTTACACTTCCACTACAATTCCAAGATCCAGCCTTTGTAAATCCATAAATATTTGATCTTTTGTGATCCTCATCATGGATAATCTAGCATGGTCCTTTCGACTTAATGCATTTTCTACCTTGTTTAATTTCCTAGGGTGGTAATGAATTGAGCCATTGTAATCCTTAATCATCTACAACCATCTTCTATGGAACATATGCATCGCCTTTTGTGTGAAAATATACTTTAAACTTTTATGATCAGTATAAATATCACACCTTTCACCATAATTATAATGCCTCCAAATCATTAATTCAAAGATTACCGTAGCTAACTAAAAATCTTGAGTTGGGTGATTTTGATCACGGATTTTCAAATTTCTTGAGGCATAAGCTATCACCATATCATTTTTCATGAGAACACACCCCAATCCCTTCTTGGATGCATCACTGTAGATCACAAAACTTTCTCCACTACAAGGCAGTGTGAGCACATGTGCACTGGATAACCTTCTTTTTAACTCCTTGAAATTCTCTTCACACTCCTCTTTCAAAACGAACTTAACTCCTTTTAGAGTCAACCTTGTGATTGGATTATATAATAATGAAAAATCATTGACCAAACTTCAATAATATCCATCCAAACCAAGAAAACATCGGATCTAAGTTACTATTGTTGGTCTCGACCATCTTTCGATAACCTATGTTTTTACCGGATCCATGGATATCCCCTATTTTGAGATTATGTGACCCAAAAATGAAACTTTTTGAAGCAAAAATTCACACTGGGTAAATTTGACATAAATATTCTCCTTTCTTAGGGTCTTATATACAATTCTCAAGTGATCTTCATGTTCTTCCTTTCTCTTTGAATAGGAAAGAATATCATCTATAAATACTACCATAAACTGATCAAGATAGTCTCTAAAGACTCTATTCATTAGATCCATGAAGATATCAGGGGCATTAGTAAGACCAAATGGCATCACTATAAATTCATAGTTTCCATACCTTATATGGAAAGCCCTCTTCATTATATCCTCTCTTTTGGCCCTTAATTGATGATACCCTGAATGAAGATCAATCTTGGAAATGTATTGAGCTCTGCATAGTTAGTCAAATAAGTCATCAATACATGGGAGAGGATATTATATCTTGATAGTGATCTTGTTAAGTTCTCGATAATCAATGCAGAGTCTCGTTGATCTATCTTTCTTCTTAATAAACAAAACGGGTGCTCCCCAAGGTGATGCACTAAGGTGTATGAATCCCTTATCATGATTCTCTTGGAGTTGCTTATTCAATTATTGCAACTCAATTGGCGTCATAATATAATGTTTCTTTCAAATAGGTAAAGCACCAGGTACGAGTTCTATTGAAAACTCAACTTCACGATTTGATGGAAGACCTGGAAATTCCTCTGGAAAAACATCATCAAACTCTCGTACAATGGGAATATTCTTAATCGTGAGTTTCTCACCAACCATTTGAGATAAATAACCTTCATTTAGGGGAATCAAGGACCATATGATGGAAGAAATTTCCACTGGAAGTTTATGTGCATCCTTGAATTGATAGATGATCATAGATTAATCTGGAATATGAAATGTGACTTCCCTTCTTAGGAAATTGATATGAGATCCATATAAAGAAAGAAAATCCATGCCAAGAATCACATCAAATTCCACTATAGGAAGGATCATAAGATTTGCAGAAATCACTTTCCCACAAACTTCAATCGGAGAAGAATTGTGAACTTTTGATGTGACTGTTGAGCCATTAGGAGTTGTCACAGCTAACTCAACATCTAATCATTGAGGTAATATGGTGATACCCTTAGAAAATTCTTTAGAAATAAAAGAGTGGGTGGATCAAGAATCAAATTAAACATTTTCTACTTTAAATTGAATGGTATGTGTACCTTTCACCACTTCATTATCGTACTCCACATCATCAATAGAAATTTCATGTGACATTCCTTTGTGTTTGGACTTAAGAGTTTGTTGACGTTGATCATCATCAACATCCCTTAGATTAGGGCATTAATTTTCATAATTCCCCATTTCCTTAGAATTGTAACATTGAAGTGTAGGAGGTTCATTCTCTCTATCTTTTTCTTTGTTCACATCACTAGACATATTTTTTCCATCATTGCGGCATTCAAATGCCCGATGACCTACTTTTCCACAGTTGAAACATTTACTTGTACATTTAAGGCAATTCCCTCCATGTTTCTTTTCACACTTTGAGCATAAGGTAAAACTCATCTTCTTTTCAGTGTGGTCTTTATATTTCCCTTTGAATTCCATTTTCCTCTTCTTATCAAACCCACATGACTAATGGTTTACTCCAATATCCATCTAAACCTTGATAGCACATCGAAAAATTTATTCATAGCTATTGAACTCCCTTATGGCTAACACCTTTAGAAGACTTGGTTTTAATCCACTAAAGAATAGATCGATATTACTCTCAGGTTGGATAATAATCCCATAAGTATACCTTGCAAGTCTTGTAAAATTTTCTTCATAGGTACCAACGGATTCATCATCCTTTTTCTTTAGTTCAAGAAACTCCTTCTCCATCTTTGTTCGAAGATTACGAGGGAAGTACTTATTAAAAAAAGTTCTTGAACTCATCCCATTCCATGGACTCAATTTCATCTCATTGCCACATATTATTTATAAGATTGCACCATTGATCAGATTCACCTTCCAAACGATATACTGCTAAGACTAATTTATCATGTTCAGAACATTGAGGAACTGAAAATATATTTTCAGTGGTACTGATCCATTGTTCAGCCACTAATGGATCAGTAGACCTGCTGAATGAGGGTGGGCGCTGCCTCATGAAGGATTAAACAAAATTTTGCTCATTCCTTTTCTTGTTTGGAAGTCCAACATGATTCATATCTTGAGAAAGTTGTGTGAGAATGGAAACAAGATTTTTCATTCCAGCTCCCATAACGTTTGGTTTCCCAGGGGGACAATAATTGCATTGCCCGTCGCATTCATCATTAACATGGTTCCTTCGGGTTCTAGCCATTGACTAAAACAAATAAGCATAGTGTGAGAAACACTAATTGTAATAGGAAAACCATAAAATCAAGAATAAAATTTCAGACTTAAAGTATTATCATAGGTTATTCATGGAAATTTCTAAAACAATAATATTTTGTCCTATGCTTAGACATATCCTTAGGGTTCTTACTAAGGATTTCACATCGTAGTTTGTAAAGTATGACTATACCCTTCCTCTGATACCAACAATAACAACCCATACTTTACATACATTGTTATTACTTCAGAATTAAAGCATACTTATTACAACATATAACAAAACCATTAAAAGTCCGTATATGTATAGTGTCATTAGAAACTGGGAAACATAAAGAACTGGTTCATAAAGAATCTACATTTTCCACCATTTATTTCATCATATTTAGAGTCCCTTTTGGAATATCCTACTTAATACCCTTCTTCCTGACCTGGGAAAAATAAAACATACAAAAGGGTGAACTTAAATGTTCAGTAAGGGTAAATGAATAAGATAACAATCATATCATATTCATAATAACATAACATTTTGAGATTCATTACACGCAAAATAGATCATAATATTATATCATGGGATAAATCATAGTAGTGAAATGTAATCCCAATAATCATAACATAAAACATGAAACTTTTTGGAATTCATACATAATCATAGAAAATCATTTCTTATTAGTAAAGACTCATTGCCAAGACTATCATAGTGCACATAATCCATTTCTAAAACGAGTTCACTCCTCGTTCCAGTCCTGTATCACTAAACTAGATTAACTTTCCATTCCAGCCATGTCTATCTCATGAGATATAAATCATTACCCAATGAATTGGGGGGAGATATAGGTCCCACCCATCTCAAAATGAAACCATTATTTTGTGTTCCAAAAAATCATAAATCATATATCATATCATAACCCATGTAATAAAAATGGGATTCTTAAACACCATTTCATAATAACATAAATCATATAAGATAAAAGGTCTTCATAAAAATAATTCAATCATAATTAAATCGATGTAAAAAAAGGGATATAAACTGAACCCTATATTTTCTTAGATGGAATTTTTTTTGATAGAACACTTTAACTCCATTATTGCGGAAAATATCCTTTCTCCTTCAAAAACATTTTTCCCTTCATAACATGTCATAAAATTTTAAAATGAAATAAGTTAACTAAAAATAAACTTTTAAAACATATAAAGGAATCTTCATGGAAATAATGTTCTATGAAATCTTAAAAATCTATTCATTCTTTATAAGTTAAAAAAACATTCTTCTCGTACTTAGGCCAGAAAAGTCAAAAAGTAACTCATAATGAAAACGAAAAAAGATTCAATTCATGTCTTTTACTAAAAATTCACAAATAGGTAAAATTGGATTTAAAAAATTGTAGGATGATAGAAATAATATTACATATTGAGGAAACATGGATGTGGATGATAAATATTCCCTAGTAAATTCAGAAGTATAAAGAATCTTAGATAAAAATGAGATTGTGAGATTTTCCCTTACCTTAAGTCTGATATGTTTTGTAAGTATCTGAGCCTCTTGTATAATGATTTAAATAATGTCATTTATTTATTACAGAATCATATTAATTGTTATGATATCATATATGGTCATATTTTTGTCTTCTTATTAGTAATATTTCTACTTTTTATTCAGGTGTTCATTTCTTTATGTTCTTATGCATGTTTTGTCGAATAAATTCTTATTCCTTTTTTAGGATATAGATACCTCATTTACAGAATGGTATTAGTGTAATATATATCATATTTATTAATTCAATTCATTTATATAATCATTATTCAAGGAAGATCATGTAGAATGAGTCACATCACATCGTGGAGAAGGTAGGTTGTATGTATGCACGAGTGATGATATCATTCCCATGATTGTGGAATTGTATTGATGTGTATGGTGTAAAATATTTCCGAATAAATTTTACTTTAAAATTATCAGATATAGTTATTCCTTCTATCATATACCCATACAATTATATTAGTGATGAAATAAAAGATTACACCACGGTGTGGAGAAGGTAGGCCGTAGGTACGAACGTGTGGTGATTTAGTTTCTTTCATAGGATGGATAAAAGATAGAAAATGGTTGTTTGATATTCATAAAAACATATCAGTATACAATTTATACTATAGTTATTACTTAATAATGAAAAAACTCATATAGAGGAAGTAGAAGAACAAATAATTTTTGAAAGAATCGGTAAAGGATATTACCTCTTCTTCGACGCGCCTCTTCTTAACCTCCACTTAGGGCACTAAAGTTGGTCTTGGAAGAAGACCAGGACCTCTAGTATGTTTCTAGGTAAGTGGAGAAGAGAAATTGGCAGTGTTTTACCAAGCCTGAAGACTCAAAATGGTGTGAGGAGGAGAGGGAGGAGGTTCCCTTTTACAATGGATTAGAGGGGCACTTTTGGAAACCTCTAAAATATTAATTTATAATAATCCCAAATCCCACATAAAAACTTCCAAAGTGACACAAATTCGGATATTAGATAATAGAGGGTTGTAATCCCATCAAAAAATTAAATTTATATATGTTTTTATTTTATTTTAAACCTTATCATTTTGGTTTATCCTTATTTAATCTATTTAATTTTATTTGCGGTAATAATGTTATAAATTTTATATGGTTATATATACTTACTTATGTGCTCTTAATAATACATAATTTTATACTTTATCACATTTAAGATCATACAATTTTTAATTATTAATTTTTAAATATTTTTGTGATTTTTAAACAATTTATTAATATAAAATATCAGTAGTGTCAATTTTGACACAAATCATTTATTTGAATTTAAATACAATTCACACCGAAGATATGTTCAAACCAAAATATTTAATAGATTCCTAACATGTAATATTTATGTATAAAAATAATGGATCTCATTAATTAGTTCATATAATATTTATTTTAATATTTTTTAAAAACATTATTTGATATTTCAATCAATAAACTAATTTCTGTATCACTATTTTTTCCTCATTAATGATAATTATTTTGTCCCTAAAATTTATAAATAAATTATCATGATGTAGATAATTTTATTATATTTTAGGATAGTATTCATTTTTTAAGTTTCATGAAGTTTGTAACAAAATTAAAATTATTATACTTATATGATTTAAGAGAGTGACAAGTTGTCACTTTCTTTGGTTTTAATAATAATTAAATTATTTTCAGGCTCAAAAGTTCATAAAATGAATCTATTCCAATGATTAGGTGATATGGGTCTACTTTTATTCATCCAATAGAATCATGGAATGTGTTAGGGTAATTTTATAATCTTATTTTTACACTTAATTATCCGATTTACCATTAACTACAGTAAATAAAAATTATCGTAGTTACAATTCATAATATCAAAAAAAATAAAAGTAACCTATTAACATAATTTGGACCCACTGAATTCAAATATGGAATCCATATTTTAAAATTCAAAACACATATTTTGTAGTAATTAATTTAAAATTAATACCGTTGCTAAGAAAATAGGTTTTGAAAGTTAAAACTTTGCCAAAGATTGAAATGTTTTTACCTATGAATTCTATGTAAAATTAATGGTAATGACATAAATTATATTAAATGGTAAAAATATATTCTATTTATACTTTAAAACCATTAAATATTAGAATTTAACCATATAAATTATTGTGATGAAAAAAGTTGTTTTTAATTAAAATATAGAGTGTTTATACTATTCCTTAAAATATGAAAGTCATCAGAATAATATGAAAATTTTATCCAAAGTAAATTTTTATATCCTTATTCCAAAGAAAAATTTTATTTTTTCAAATTGAAATTATAAACATTTCAAAATTAGATTTAATGTGGGTGTGCCATCAAATGGTGGCAAAACTGCATATTTGGAAAAATACTTATTTTACCAGAAAATTTTATTTGGTTGTCATACCATGTTATAGAAAATGTGTCAGATGGATAATAATGTTATAAAATTCAAAATTTAGTTAATAATACTCATAACGGCTACTCCATAATAATATTATAACAATATATCATTGTTTAGTGAAACCAGGTATTGTGTACTACACAAGCTATCGAGGAAGGTCGTGATTGCATGTAACGCAAGTCAAGCCAGTGTTGTGTGTAGTAAAAGATTCCTTTGGTGTTGTGTATAACATAAAACATAAATAAAATATTTCTCACAAAATCTCAAGATGTTACATTCTACCCCCCATAAAATGAATTTCACCCTTGAAATTCATAATTTCATAGCAAACAGATGAGGATACCTCTCCCTCATCATATCCTCAAGTTACCATGTAGCTTCTTCTAATTGGTGGTTCCTCCATAAAAATTTAACCAAGAGAGTGGTCTTGTTTTATAGAACTTTTTCGCTACAATATAGAATATCTATCAGTTGTTCTTCAAAAGAAAGATCTTGCTCCAGCGGTACAACTTCTGAGATTAGTACATGTGAAGGATCAGGTATGCACTTTCTCAAGAGAGATACATGGAACACATCATGAACTTGAGAGAGATTTGGTGGAAGTACCAATTGGTAAGCTACCATCCCAACACGATCCAATATTTCAAAGGGACCAATATACCTAGGGCTCAGCTAGCCCTTCTTTCCAAGTCTCATTACTCTCTTCCAAGGAGATATTCATAAGAACATTTTATCACCCACTTAAAACACTATGTCTTTTCTTTGGTCATCGGCATAACTTTTTTGTCAACTCTGAGCTTCTCTTATGTGTTTTTTTAATAGATCGGACCTTTTCTGCCATCTCATCAACGAGTTCAGGTCCTAATCGGTTTCTTTCCCCAACTTCATCCTAGAAAGTTTGAGTTCGGAACTTCTTTCCATAGAGAGCTTCATAAGGAGCCATCTGATTACTAGAGTGAAAGCAATTATTATAAGAAAATTCCACGAAAGGTAGTTGTTGATCCCAACCACCTTAAAAATCTATAGAGCAAGCTCTCAACAGGTCTTCTAGATTTTGAATTCTCCTCTTAGACTGACCGTCTATCTGAGGATGATAAGAAGTGCTGAAACACAACTCTATATCCAGAGTATACTGAAGACTTCGCCAAAACATCAAGGTAAAACCTGAATCCCAATCAGATATAATGGAAAGTGGTTCTCCATGAAATCTTACCACTTCCTTCACATATATACTGGAAAGCTAATCAAGAGAGAAATCTTCTCTAATAGCAATTAAGTGTGATGACATCGTAATATGATCAACTATAACCCAGATAGAATTATTTCTTTTGGATGTTTTAGGAAGTCCAACGACAATGTCCATAGTGATGTTTTCCCATTTCCATTCTGGTATAGGTAATGGTTGTAAAATCCCCTTAGACTTCTGTCTCTCAGCATTAACTTGCTGACAAACCAAGCATCGAGAGACATATTCAGCAACATATCTTTTCATTAAATCCCACCAGAAGTACTCTTTCATATCCCTATACATCTTTATGCTTCCAGGGTGAATAGAGAATGAAGAACTATGAGCTTCATCCAATATTTCCTTCTTTAATTCTAGAATGGGAGGAACACAAACCCAATTCATGAACCTTATTATTTCATCACAATCAATGTGGAATTCAGGAACATTTATCATCTTTTTTTGTAACTCTACATCTTCTTTCTGCGCCTCTTTAATCTTCGCATGTATAGATGGTTGAACATTCATTTTAGAAAGATAAGATTTTTCCCCTTCCACTACAATTCCAAATCCAGCCTTTGTAAATCCATAAATATTTGATCTTTTGTGATCCTCATCATGGAAAAGCTAGCATGGTCCTGTTGACTTAATACATCTACCACCTTGTTTGATTTCCCAGGGTGGTAATGAATTGAGCAGTCATAATCCTTAATCACCTCCAACCATTTTCTTTGGAACATATTCATCTCTTTTTGTGTCAAAATATAATTTAAACTTTTATGATCATTATAAATATCACACCTTTCACCATAAAGATAATGCCTCCAAAAATTTAATGAAAAGATTACCGCAGCTAACTCCAAATCACTATTTGGGTAATTTTTCTCATGGATATTCAACTATCGTGAGGCATAAGCTATCACCATATAATTTTTCATGAGAAAACACCCCAATCCCTTCTTGGATGCATCACTGTAGATCAAAAAACATTCTCCACTACAAGTCAGTGTGAGCACAGGTGCACTGGAGAACCTTTTTTTTACTCCTTTAAATTCTCTTCAAACTACTATGTCCATATGAACTTAACTACTTTTCGAGTCAACCTGGTGAGTGGATTAGATAATTGTGAAAAATCATTGAAAAAACGTTGATAATATCCATCCAAACAGAGAAAACATCGGATCTCAGTTACTATTATTGGTCTTGACCATCTTTCGATAACCTCTATTTTTCTGGATCCACAGATATCCCCTATTTTGAGATTATGTGACCCAAAAATGTAACGTTTTGAAGACAAAATTCACAATTGGTAAATTTGGAATAATGATTCTCCTTTATTAGGGTATTTAATACAATTATCAAGTGATCTTCATGTTCTTACTTTCTCTTTGAATAGACAAGAATATCGTCTATAAATTCTACCACAAACTGACCATGATAATCTCTAAAGACTCTATTCATTAGATCTATGAAGATAATAGGGGCATTATTAAGACCAAACGAAATCACTATAAATTCATCGTGTCTACACCTTGTATGGAAATCCATGTTTGGTATATCCTCCCTTTTTACCCTTAATTGATGATACCCTGAACGAAGATCAATATTGGAAAAGTATTGACCTCCGCGTAGTTGGTCAAATGAGTCATCAATGCATGGGAGAGGATATTTGTTCTTGATAGTGATATTGTTAAGTTCTCGATAATAATTGCAGAGTCTCATTGATCCATATTTATTCTTAACAAACAGAACAGGTTCTCCCCAAGGTGATGCACTAGGGTGTATGAATCCCTTATCAAGATTCTCATGGAGTTGTTTCTTCAATTCCTACAACTCAATTGGGGCCATTCTATAAGGTGTCTTTGAAATAGGTAAAGCACCCGGTACAAGTTCTATTGATAACTCAACTTCATGATTTGGTGGAAGACTGGAAATTAATCTGGAAAGACATCATCAAACTCCCGTACAATGGGAATATTCTCAATCTTGAGTTTCTAGCCAACCATTTGAGATAAATAACCTTCATTTAGTGGAATCAAAACCCATAAGATGGAAGAAATTTCCACTGGAAGGTTATATTCATCCTTGCATCGATAGATGATCATAGATTGATCTGAAATATGAAATATGACTTCCCTTCTTTGGAAATTTATATGAGATCCATATAAATAATTCTAATCCATGCCAAGAATCATATCAAATTCCACTATAGGAAGGATCACAAGATTCTCAGGAAGCACTTTCCCACAAACTTCAATCGGAGAAGAATTGTAAACTTTTGATGCAACCATTGTGCCATTATGAGTTGTCATAGCTAACTCAATATATAATTGATGATGTAATATGACGATACCCTTAGAAAATTCTTTAGAAATAAAAGAGAGGGTGGATCCAGAATCAAATAAAACATTTTCTACTTTAGAGTGGATGGTAAGTATACCTTTCACCACTTCGTTATCATACTCCACATCCCCGATATAAATTGCATGTGACATTCCTTTTTCTTTTGACTTAGGATTTTTTTGACGTTGATCATCATCAACATCACTTGGATTAGGGCATTGATTAGCATAATTCCCCATTTCCTTACACTTGTAACATTGAAGTGTAGGAGATGCATTCTATGTAGCCTTTTATTTTTTTGCATCACTAGAAATCTTTTTCTCATCATTGTGGAATTCAAATGCCTGATGACCTTCTTTTCCACATTTGAAACATTTACTTTTCCGTTTAAGAAAATTCCATCCATGTTTCTTTCCACACTTTGTGCATAAGGGAAACTCATCTTCTTTTCAGCGTGATCTTTAGATGTCCCTTTGATTTCCATTTTCCTCTTCTTATCAAACCCATATGACTGATGGGTTACTCTAATCTCCATCTCAACCTTGAGAGCACATCAAAAAATTTCCTAATCGCTATTGAAGTCCCTTATGGATAACACCATTTGGAGACTTGGTTTTAATCCACTAAAGAATCAATCGATCTTACTCTCAAGTTGGTTAATAATCCCAGAAGCATACCTTGCAAGTCTTGTAAAATTTTCTTTATTAGGTACCAACAGATTCATCATTATTTTTCTTTAGTTCAACAAACTCTTTCTCCATCTTTTTTCGAAGAATACGAGGGAAGTACTTATTGAAAAATTAGTTCTTGAACTCGTCCCATTCCATGGACTCAATTTCATCTCTTTGCCTCGTATTCTAGATATGATTCCACCATTAATCAGCTTCACCTTCCAAACGATATACTACAAAGATGAATTTATCATATTCAGAACATTGAAGAACTAAAAATATCTTTTCAGTGGTACTGATCTATTTTTCAGCCACTAATGGATTAGTAGACCCGTAGAATGAGGGTGGGCGCTGCCTAATGAGGATTCAACAGAATTGTTCTCATTCTTTTTCTTGTTTTGAATTCCTATTTGATTCATATCTTGAGAAAATAGTCTGAGCATGGCTAAAAGATTTTTCATTACAGCTCCCATAACGTTTGGTTGCTCAGGGGGACAATCATTGCATTGCCCGTCGCATTCAGCATTAACACGGTTCCTTTGAGATCCAGCCATTGACTACAACCAATAAGCATAGTGTGAGAAACACTAATCATAATAGGAAAACAACATAATCAAGAATAAAATTTCACACTTAAGGTCTTATCATAGGTTATTCATGGCCATTTATAAAAAACTAATATATTGTCCTTTGCATAAATATATCCTTATGGTTCTTACTAAGGCTTTCACATCCTAGTTTCCAAAGGTTGACTATACCCTCCCTCTAATACCAACTATAACGACCCATACTTTACATACATTGTTATTACTTCAGACTTGAAGCATACTTATTACAACATATAACAAAACCATGAAAGGACCATATAGGTATAATGTCTTTAGAAACTGGGAAACATAAACAACTGGTTCATAAAGCATCTACATTGTCTCCCGTTTATTTCATCAGATTTAGATTCCCTATTGGAATATCCT
This sequence comes from Viscum album, assembly GCA_963277665.1. NCBI lineage: Eukaryota > Viridiplantae > Streptophyta > Magnoliopsida > Santalales > Viscaceae > Viscum > Viscum album. The sequence goes on from OY728138.1 coordinate 903,637,526, forward strand.
ACTTAATACCCTTCTTCCTGACATGGGGAAAAGAAAACATACTAAAGGATGAGCTCAAATGATTATAAAGGGTAAACTAAAGAGATATCAATCATATCGTATTCATAAGAACATAACATTTTGAGAATATTAACCTGCAAAAGAGATCATAATATCATAACATGGGATAAATCATAGTAGTGAAATGTAATCCCAATAATCATAACATAAAACATGAGACTTTGTGGCATACACACATAATCATATAAAATAATTTCTTATTAGTCAAGACTCATTGACAATAATATCATAGTGGACAAAGTCCATTTCTGAAACGAGTTCACTCCTCGTTCTAGTCCTGTATCACTGAACCAGATTAACATGTCATTCTAGCCATGTCTATATCATGAGATATAAATATTTACCAAATGAATTGGTGGGAGATATTGGTCACAACCATCTCATAATGAAACCATTATTATTTGTGCCACAAAATCATAAATCATATATCATATCATAACCCATGTAATAAAAATGGGATTCTTAAACATCATTCCATCATAACACAAATCATGTAATATAAAAGATCTTCTTAAAAATAATTCCATATTAATCAATTCAATGTAAATATAGGGATAGAAACAGAACCCTATATTATCTTAGATGGAAAATAATTTGGATAAAACACTTGAACTCTATTCTTGGGGAAAATATCCTTTCTACTTCAAAAACATTTTTCCTTTCTTAACGTGTCATAAAATTTCAAACTAAAAGAAGCTAATTAAAAATAAAATTGAAAAATTGTAAAGGAAGCTTCATGGAAATAATTTTCTATGAAATCATAAAAATACATTCATGACATATAAGTTAAAAAAACATACTTCTCGTACTTTGGCCGTAAAAGTCAAAAAGTAACCCGTACTGAAAACGACAAAAGATTCCGTTAATATCTTTTACTAAAAATTCACCAATAGGTAAAATTGGATTTAAAAAATTATATGAGGATATAAATAATATTACATGTTGAGGAAACATGGATGTGGATGATAAATACTCCCCAGTAAATTCATAAGTATAAACAATCTCGAATAAAAATGAGATTGTGATATTTTCCCTTACCTTAAGTTTGATATACTTTGTATATATTTGAACCTCCTGTATAATGATTTAAATAATTTCATTGACTTATTAAAAAATAATATTGATTGTTATGATATCATATATGGTCATATTCTTATCTTCTTATTAGTAATATTGCTACTTGTTATCCGTGTGTTCATTGCTTTATGTTCTTATGCATGTTTTGTCGAATAAATTCTTATTCCTCTTTTTAGGTTATAGATACCACATTTACAAAAAACGTATTAGTTTAATATATATAATATTTATTAAGTCAACTAATTTATATAATCAATATTTAATGAAGATAATTTAGAATGATTCACATCACATCGTGGAGACGGTAGGCCATACGTACGCACGAGTGATGATATCATTCACATGATTGTGGAATTGAATTGATGTGTATGGTGTATAAAATTTCAGAATCAATATTACTTTAAAATTATAATATATAGTTATTCCTTCTACCATATACCCATCCAAGTATGTTAGTGATGAAATAAAAGATAACACCACGACGTGGAGACGGTAGGCCATACGTACGCACGCGTGGTGATTTCATTTCATTCAAAGGATGGATAGAAGATAGAACATAGTTTTTTCATATTCATAATAACATAGAAGTATACAATTGATAATGGAGTTATTACTTAATAATGAAACAACTCATATAGAGGAATCAAAAGAAGAAATAAGTTTGAAAGAATCGGTAAAGGATATTACCTCTTCTTCGACGCGCCTCTTCTTAACCTCCTCTTAGGGAACTAAAGCTGGTCTTTGAAGAAGACCAAGACAACTAGTATGCTTCTAGGGAAGTGGAGGAGAGAAATTGGCTGGGTTTGGCTGAGCATGAAGGCTCAAAATGGTGTGAGGAGGTTCCCTTTTATAAGGGAGGAGAGGAGCTCTTTTGGAAACCTATAAAATATTAATTTATAATAAACACAAACCCCACATAAAAACATCCAAAGTGACTCAAATTCAGATATTAGATAATATAGGGTTGAAATATCGTCAACCAAATAAATTTAGACATGTTTTGATTTTATTTTAAACCTTATCAGTTTCATTTATCATTATTTAATCTATTTAATTTTATTTGTGGTAATAATGTTATAAATTTAATATGGTTATAAATACTTACTTATGTGTTCTTAATTATACATAATTTGATAATTTATGACATTTTAAATCATATAAATTTTAATTTGTAATTTTTAACAAAATCTGTAATTTTTAAACAATTTAATAATAAAAAATATCAATAGTGACAATTTTGACACAATTCATTTATTTGAAATTAAATAAAATCCACACAGAAGATATGTTCGAACCAAAATATCTAATAGATCCCTAACATTTAATATTTATATAGAAAATTAATGGATCACATTAATGAGTTCATATATTATTTATTTTAATATTTTTAAAACCATTTATTTGATTTTTCAATCAATAAAATAATTTCTACATCACTATTGTGTCCCAATTAATGATAATTATTTTATCCCTAAAAACTATAAATAAATTCTCATGATTTATATATTTTTATTAGATTTCTAGAGATTTTTTTTAAGATTCATGAATTTTGTTGATAAATTAAAATTATTATACTTATAATATTTAAGAGAGTGACATGTTGTCACATTCTTTGGTTTTAATAACAATTAAATTATTTTCATCGTCAAAAGTTCATAAAATGAATCTATTACAACCCTTAGGTGATATGGGTCTAATTTTAGTCATCCACTAGAATTTTGATTAGTTTTAGAGTAATTTTATAATCTTATTTTTACCCTTAATTACCTGATTTTCCTTTAACTGCAGTAAATAAAAATTACTGTAGTTACTTTTAATAATAACAAAAAATAAATAAAAGTAACCTAATAACATATTTTGGACCCACTAAATTCAAATATGGAAGATATTTTTCATAATTCAAAACACATAATTTTCAGTAATTAATTTGAAATTAATACCGTTGTTAATAAAATGAGTTTTAAAAGTTAAAACATTGCCAAAGATTGAAATGTTTTTACCTATGAATTCAATGTTAAATTAATGGTAATGACATAAGTTATATTAAATGGTAAAAATATATTCAATTTATACTTTAAAACCATTCAATATTATAATTTAACCATATAAATTATTGCGATGAAGAAAGTTGTTTTTAATTAAAATATAGCGTGTTTTTACAATTCATTTAAATTTGAAAGTTTTCAGAATAATATGAAAAATTTATACAAAGTAAATTTTTATGTCTTGATTCCAAATATGAATTTTATTTTGTCAAATTTAACTTATAAACATGTCAGAAACTAGATTTAATGTGGGTGTGCCATCAAAAGGTGGCAAAACTCCATTTTTTGAAAAATACTTATTTCACCCAAAAAATTTATTTTTTTCTCATACCATGTTCTAGATAATGTGTATGATGAATAATAATGTCATAAAATTAAAAATTTAGTTAATAATATTCATAAAGGCTAGTCCATAATAATATTATAACAATATATTTTTGTTTATTGAAAACCGGTATTGCGTACTACACATGCTATCGAGGAAGGTCACGATTGCGTGTAACGCAAGACAAGCCAGTGTTGTGTGTAGTGAAAGATTTCATTGGTGTTTTGTATAACATAAGACATAAAAAAATATCTCTCATAAAATATCATGGTGTTACATTCTATCCCCCTTAAAATTAATATCACCCTCGAAATTCGTCATTTCGTAACAAACAGATGAGGATACCTCTCCCTCATCATATCCTCAAGTTCCCATGTAGATTCTTCTAATTGGTGGTTACTCAATAAAACATTAACCAAGAAAGTGGTCTTATTTTGTAGAACCTTTTCTCTAAGATCTATAATCTCTATCGGTTGTTCTTCATAAGAAAGATCTTTCTCCAGCGGTACAACTTCTGAGTTTAGTACATATGAAGGATCAGGTATGCACTTTCTCAGGAGAGATACATGGAACACATCATGAACTTGAGAGAGATTTGGTGGAAGTTCCAATCATTAAGGTACCTTCCCCACACAATCTAGTATTTCAAAAGGACCAATATACATAGGGCTCAGCTTTCCCTTCTTTCCAAATCTCATTACTCTCATCCAAGGAGATATTCATAAGAACACTTTCTCACCCACATCAAACTCTAGTTCTTTTATGAGATTTCGACATAAATTTTTTGTCGACTCTGATCTTGTCTTATGTGTTCTTGAATAGATCAAACCTTTTCTGCAATCTCATCAACAAGATCAGGTCCTAATATCTATCTTTCTCCAACTTTATCCTAGCAAGTTGGAGTTCGGCATTTCTTTCTATAGAGAGATTTATAAGGAGAAATATGAATACTAGAGTGAAAGATATTATTATAAGAAAATTCCACCATAGGTAGGTGTTGATCCCAACCACCTTTGAAATCCTTATAGAAAGCTCTCAACTTGTCTTCTAGAGTTTTAATTGTCCTCTCATACTGACCATCTGTCTGAGGATGATAAGTTGTAATGGCCCGGACCACTCCGGTCAATTACTTTGTGAAAATGTGGTGCTGGGGGTGTTCTGAGAGGTCAAGGTTACTTATCCCCAACACTTTTCTAAATTTTCAGTTCTGTGAATAGTGTTTCCTATTTTATGAACAGTAACGGTAAGTGAATAGTGTTTCTGTCGATGAGGTTCAGTGAACAGTGTTTCTATCGGTGAGGTCTATCAGTGTGGTCTATCGGTAGACTTGTACAGTGTTTCTATCGGTGAGGTCTATTAGTGAGGTCTATCAGTAGACTTGTACAATGTTTCTAGATCAGTAGACTTGTACAGTATTTCTATTGGTGAGGTCTATCGGTGAGGTCTATCAGTAGACATGTATAATGTTTCCAGATTGGTAGACTTGTACAGTGTTTCTAGATCAGTAGACTTTTATAGTGTTTCCAGATCGGTAGGTGTACAGTGTTTCTAGATCGGTAGACTTGTACAGTGTTTCCAGATCGGTAGACTTGTACAATCTTTTTATCAGTGAGGTCTATCGGTGGACTTGTACAATGTTTCCAGATCAGTAGACTTGTACTTTGTTTCCAGAACGGTGAAGTCTATCGATAACCTCTAATGGTGAGGTCTATCGGTATCCTCTAACGGTGAGGTGTATCACTAGCCTCTAACAGTGAGGTCTATCGGTAACCTCTAATGGTGAGGTCTATCGGTAACCTCTAACAGCGAGGTCTATCAGTAACCTCTAACGGTGAGGTCTAAAGGTGACTTTTTTTTCCTTTTCCAAATATTGAGTATGTGAACAGTGTTTCCAGCTTCCTACAGTTTCGCCCCTTTGACGTTTCCTTTGATGTAAAATATATTTAAATACTTATTTTAAGGACTCTTAATGCCAATTCAAATTCCATAATTGATATATTAATTATCCCTATAGCTTAGGATGTTTTTACTTGGTCAAACCGTATGGGATAATGCGATCATCTTTTAATGGATAATTAAGTGTATCATAAACTATCACCCCATTAAATCTTCCAAAGGGACAAGATATCATCCTCCCTTGTTCTTCCTCTTTGTTTTCAGCTATGAGATGCTAGAAAATTTCAATCCTTCCTATAGGAGTTTTACAATCAAACCCCACTCCTCTGACTGGTTCCACTCTATTTTGGATGCAACCGAGCTGTGTCGATCAATCTTCTATATAAGGTATGTTTTATTGTTATTCTTTTGGGTATCATCTTCTCCTATTTCTCCCTTCCATATTATACCATGTAATCTCCAAGATTCTAATGGGTTTTTCTTGGGGTTTGGTTGGTGTTGTCGTACCATGGCATCCTCTGGTGGATGCACTTGTCGCGAGAGGAGGATTGTGACATGTTGTGTGGATAAAGAACGTCAAGAATTTTTGAGGTAGGGGATTCATTGCTTCTCTTATTTTATATGCATCTGTATCGTTAGCATATTTTATCCCAGGGTATCATAATGAAATTGACTTAATAAATATTTAGACTTCATAAATAAATTGATATCTATCGTATATTATTGCCTCTTGTTTTGCTTGATAGTGTGACATCTATGATTTCTTTGTTTAGCTATTTTTTCTCAATGGAAATCAGTAAAGAACGTAAACTGGGATTAATTAATAACTGTTGGCTAAAGATAAAGAGGCATGAGAAAGAATCTGGTTCTTATTGTAATTTTATGTTAATAAACTTAGTACATTAAGCATGATTAATTATTTGTGATAGCTTACTGATTAGGATTCCAGAATTTGGAACCTACGTTTAATAAATCTTTTAATTCAAGATGGATTAAGGAACCACTTGTTTGATAATTTCTAAAAGGGTTTTGAGTTACCCTATAGATTGTTCAAGGGACAAGATCCCATTGATTTGATTGTTGTTTTTCTTCTGCTTGTGTTGTGATGTGATCCTGGATGGCTGTTGAGATATTTGGAGGCATGGAGACTTTTGGTGGTGGCATAGATGATGCCTAGAGTGGCGAGATGCATCTGTTTATGCATGTGGGTGTCAGGGAGGACACCAAGGATGATGGAATGGTATGGATGTGGTTGTTGGATGCTTGTTGATTCCTTGGTTGATTATCTACTTTACTTTTCCCCACTACTCAAGGCAGCTGGTCTTGCTTACCCTTCTTCCGAAAGAGGTGAAGACACATGGGGTATGACATGTGCTATCCGTGTTTAACCTCTCAAGGGAGAATGGGACTACGCTCTTTCTATAGGCGGCAAATAATCGACGGGTAGTACATATACTCACCGTGTTGATACCTTTTTGTTTAGTAGCATAGAATTATTTTCTAGAATGCCTGGGAATATGGGAAAGTAATTCTGTAATGAATAATTGAATAAATGGTGTTAACTCATAGCGTTGGAGTTACTGGAACATAATGACAAGGTTTTAATTTGGATGGTACAGTGGATATTGGGTGTGATTCTAATTAAGTTTAATGTTAAATTGTTCATGGTTAATTAATATTTAAAGAATTAATTAACGTACAGTGGAACTGATAAAAAGGGGATGATGTAATCTAATAAAGCTCTTCAAATGGTTGTGTGCTTATGGGATACCTAGTCTTAGAAGTAAAAGCCCAGAGTCTGAGAGACGTTAGTTGCAGTTGTGTCTAAGAATAGGTAATACCCATAGTGTGGATCTGAGATATAATATATTATGTACTTTTTATGTTTCTATACACTAATCCACCCTATCAGTAATGGAAACTGACACCCCGTGGATTCTGAGCCCTGGGGGGTGTTTTCCCCAACATTCTGGTGGGAGGACGAATGGCTGACTACCCACTTTGGACCCTCTCTCTTCTCTTTGTAGATACTTGTGCCAACAGAAATAGTGGTTAGTTTCCTCATATATGTGTGTAGAGGGCTGTAATGGATTGTGGTTATTTCTCACACATGTATTCTGGCTATAGTATCCTATGGACTACTATAAGTGTAACGTATATAGGCTGTGATGGCTTGAGGATCCTTACTCGGTGTATGGTATGTAATGGATTGAGGTATAATACCCGACATATGATACACATTATGCGGGCTGTGCTGGCTCCCGAAACATACCTGGTTACTTTTGGTTGTGGGGATGGTGTGGTGGTTCACCCAGGTGTCTACGGGCAAGCCATTGTGGTGCACGAGGTGCAGATTGTGGTGCTTCACCCAGGTGTCTGCGGGTAATCCTTTTAGAGAGAGATGCTTAGGACGTGCGTCATTGTGGAAAAATGGCAAACCAGTGGGGAAGTAGTAGCGGGTTACCATTGATATTCATTACTATATTCTATATTCTTGTATGCATTACTTGGTGAGAGTGGCCATGGTGAGGTTGGGAACTTAGTATACCTGTTTAGGTGATGAGTTAGTTTCACTTGTTGTTCACTGTTCTTTAGTATGCTTTCTTTACTTTTACACGAGTGGCTTTGGGGAGGATCCTACTGAGTATAATTTTATACTCACCCTATGTATATATAATCTTTTTTTCATGTCACTTGGATCCGATTGGAGATCAATCTAGTTTCTACTAGCATGGGGTTGCAGGAGCTGTTCGGGCTTGTGGCTGTTGTTGTATTACTTCCTTTTGGGTACTTTCAGTTTTTCCCTTCTAGTTGTAGTAATTTTTTATGACATTTCATATGTGTACTTGGGTTCCTTTTATATTCCAATTCTAATTCGGAGTTGAATGGTTTCTATCTTATCTCTCTCATCTTCATGTGTTCTCTTAGAGTGTAATGCCTCCCATTTGTGTGTTTACTATACCCTCGGTGCTAGTTCCCAACATGAGGCCTACTGGAGGCGGGACTCGGGGGGGTCATTATCTCCCTTCTCACATTTCTATCCCAGGAGGGGTACCCCTTGTGGGAGGGGGTCGTGACAGAGTTGTATCAGAGGTATGGTTGATGGATTGGATGGAGTTTGGAGTTAGGAATAGGTGAGGTTGCATGGGTTGGTAGGGAAACAATGTCATTCATGTTTATTAAGTGAGGTAAACACTAGAGACCAGGTGATTTATAGGAGTTTAGGTCCCCCTATGTTCTGATGTACGGACCATTATGTTTACAATGGCTACTAAACAAGGTGATACTGGTTGCAGGGTAGAGACCTAGGAAAGAATCATGCATCATACTTATTTGTGCATGTGTTTGAATGGGTAGACCATGGGATAAGTTAACCTAAAATTAATGAAAGAAAATAATTAATTAATTAATGTTTATTCTTCCATATTCTAGGATTAGGAGCTCTAACAGTTGTTATTTTACAGGTACGCCTCCAGGTCGACGTCCTCATCAGGTTTGCGGAGAAGATGTCTAGCAGTCTGTTCCAGTAGATCACCACCGGGTAGACGTTGACCACGACAACACTTGGATGAAGACACTCTGAGAGTTTCAGCACCAGAGTCTGCAGAAGTACGAGGGATCCATTTCAGATGCAGTCACGAAAGACTGGTTGGAGGAGGTCGAGATCGGCTTCAGTTCGATTCGTGCTCGTAAAGAGCATTGGGTGTCCTTGGTTGTGACAATGTTGCATGGAGCAGCAAGGCAGTGGTGGTTCTTGTTCCTTGGGGATCATGAGGAGTCAGTGATCTCATGAGAAGAGTTCTGAGACAAGTTTAGAGTCAAGTTTCTTTCTTCGACTGCAAAGGAATCCCGTCACAAGGAGCTTCTTACCCTTCAACATGGGAGATCCAGTGTTTGAGAGTTCAGAATCCATTTCAGGAACCTCTTACGATATTCTTTGTACCTGTTACCAGATGAGGAGGCTAGGGAGAGGAATTTCGAGGAGGATTTTCATCCAGAGATCTAGCTCCATGTTACCCCATTTATGATGGAAACATATCTTGAGGTAATGGTGAGGGCAGAGGTTGTCGAGAGAACTTTGTCCAGGACAGAATCATCACGAGAGGGTAATCGACATGATTCCTCACAAAGAGGTTCTATGGTCGATGGTTCCCGGTTTTCAGGGAAAAAGAGTTTCCGTTCATCCAGGGGTAGGTCCCAGCCCTTCACATCTCGTTTCACTAGAGGCAGAAACTCTCAGGCCTATTCCAAGGGATCATGCGCTTGTTTTTCATGTGGTGGTTGTGGTCATCAGTAGTGGGAGTGCCCGACCTTTAAGAATGGCCATCGTATGCCAGTAACTACGCTTCAGGTTCCTCCATTGAGGCACTTCCAGCCAAGGCAGAAGCAGCCAGTTGCACTAGCATTAGATCAGAAGAGGGTAGATGGGGTGGGTAGAGGACTGCCCCAGGACACTCCTTGTCCTCAGAGAGCAGAGCGTGACCATGGTGGTGGTCGTCATCAGGGTCAGAGAGGACATGGAGGAGGTCGTGGTCAGCTTAATTCTCTAGCGTTACCAGCTCCAGGCAAGCCAGACGTTTTCTGAGGTAACCTTTGCGTGTTTTCTACCTTGGTGTATTCCTTGTTTGATTCAGGAGCGACACACTCATTCATATCACCTACCCTTGTCCATGCATTGTGAATTGAGGTATAGAGGCTTCCAGTTCCCTTGGCGTTGACTACACTAGTTGGAGGTCGAGCCGACTTGTTTGAAGTATGTAGAGATTGTGATCTAGTGTTGGGGCAACACCGCTCTTGGGGAGATTTCCTATGTTTACGAATAAAATCATATGATGTCATCCATGGCATGGATTGGTTGTATTTGGTGCATGCTATTGTATATTTATTCAGGAAAAAGGTCATATTCATTGGTGTAGATGGACAGCAATTGGTGTTTGTTGGTGAGCGGGATCCTCAGATGGGTCATAGGCACATTCCATCCTTATCATCCATGATGGCTTAGTTGATGTTGAGTTCTTCAGAGGTTCATCATTTGGAGTTTCCTATGGTTGTAGAGGAGTACCCTGATGTCTTTCCCGAAGAGGTTGTAGCATTACCCCCTTGACGAGAGATTGACATTGGGATCGAACTATAGCCAGGAGCGTCTACTATCTCTATGTCTCCATATAGGATGGGCCCTTCTGAGTTACGAGAACTACGTATGCAACTTGATTGTAACAACCCGAGATTTTTTGAGAATTATTCTTTATAATTTCATTGATGTCTTGTGTTGTACGTGAAACAAAAATTATCTTTTACTATACCCAACACTGTATTAGATTGCAGTATATGAAACACTATTCATGGATTGTGTTACATACAATTTCATGTTCGTTTGATAGTAGTTATTCTACGCAACATTTAGTGTATATATATATATATATTCAATATATAAATGAAATATGGTTGGATTTTGTTATACTCAACAACAAAGGAGTCTTACACTACACGCAACCCTGACATGGCTTACATTACACGCAATCGCGACCTTCCACGATAGCGTGTGTTGTACGCAATACCGAGTTTCACTAAACAATGATATGTTATTAAAATATTATATAAAGTATTTGTTATGAATAGTAATACCAACTTTTTGAAATTTTATAAATTTTATCTTTCAAAATTGACTTCATTTTTAGATTCAGAATATCGAAATTAGCCTAGGGTGAATTTTTGGTATTTTTCTAAAAACTTTCAATTTTTGATGAATAGTGAAATCACAGGGTTAATATTTAAAAACTGACTTTTTATTTAAATAATTATTTATTTAATTTAAATTTATTTTAGGTCAAAATTGATACATAATACCTATGTATGTTCAATGTAATTCATTGGAGTCATTTTATAATAATTTTAGATATATAAAAATTTTATTGAACTTTTCACCATCTTTTACCCACCTCCTAGGAGAAATTGAAAATTTACATGAAACTTAATTTTACTGCTTATGTGAGTGGAATTTCGAAAATCCGAGAGACACGGTTAATATGAATGAGTAAAATGTGGTTCAATAAGATAAAAATAATTTTTGCTGAATAGTAACTTTTTACTTTTATTTACCACGATTAAAAGGAAATATGGTAATTAAGGGTAAAAATGATATTATTATTACCCTAACACATGTTATAATTCTATTGGATAAGTATAATTCGACCAAAAAAACCTTAGAAATATAATATTATCATTTAGGTCCACTTGGATTAGATAAGGATATTTATTATTATTTTATTTAAAAAAGAGTTAAAATAGTTAAAATGAAAGTTTAATAATTAAACATTTAGAAAGATAATACGATTTCCTACCTAATGATATTTTATTTATAATTTTTATACATTAAATAATTTAATTTATTTATGACACAATGGTGATGTAGTAGTTACCTAAATAATGAAATATTAAAATAATTGATATTATAAATACCGAAATAATTGTAATTTGAAACTTTTTATGAATTAAACTAATTTTATAGGTTAATATAAAATTTTAGTATTGATTTAAGTAACTTTTTTCGAACTAATCATCTTGTTATGATTTTCACAAAAATCAATTACCAAATAGTGTCAAAATTGACATAAAATAGTTAATAAAACAAATATTATATTATTAATTTTAATTTTATTCCTAAAAATATTAGGTTCGGCCAAATGACTTATATAAGGATATATATATTAATATTGAACCAATTGGAGTTCGTTTGGCTTGTTATAGTAAGTTTATTAACCATATAGTGTAAGAAAACAAGAAGACACGGTAAAAGTTAAATTATTTAACTTAGTGTTAAATCTAAATGATAAGGTTAAAATAGTAACCTAAACTTTTCTAAAAACTATTGGTTGAGAGTATTTCGACCCATCCCCACATTATCTTTGAAATAAATCAATTTGGAGCTATTGTTAACCGAATATAACTTTATTATAAAATAATATTTTAAGTTTTTCCAAAGGTGCCCCTCTCCTCCATTATAAAAAGGGCACCCCTTCCCTCTTATCTTCACACCCTTTTGAGCCTTGAAGCTCGTCCAAACCCTGAAAATTACTCTTCTCAACCTCTCTAGTTACATCATATAGGTTATGGTCTTCTCAAAATACCAACTCTAGTTCCCTAAGAAGAAGTTTAAAGGAGGTGCGTCGAGGAAGAGGTAATCTCTTCTACCGACTCTTTCATGTTTCTTTCTTCTTATAATTCCTATTCTTTAGTTTTTTCATTATAAAGTTATAACATAAGTATTACTTATATACTGATATGTTATTATAAATATCAAAAAACCCTATTTCACTGTCTATCCATCCTACGGAAAACAAAATCACCGCGCGTGCGTATGTACAGAATACTGTCTCCACACCGTGGTGTAATTAGTTTTTCCACCACCACCTAACATGGATGGGTATAATGGTGTAATGATTAACTATATATGGTTATTATAAAATAATAATTATTCTTAGATATTATATCATCCACTCCAATTTCATTCAATAATTATGGAAATGATATCATCGCTCGTGCGTACGTACGGATTACTGTCTCCACGACGCGAGGAGATTCATTTTCCATATTAACCATGCAAGAATGATTATAAAATATATATAATTAATAATAATGATATATATGACATAATTATACTTTATTTATGTTTATATATATATATGTCTTATAATTACTTCCATTCAAGTCAATAAGGAAAGGAAAACAGCGTTCATCCGTAGGTACGACCTACCGTCTCCAGGAACGATGTATTTTTTTCCATTTATTGATCTATTATATATATGTATGTTCTGAATATATATTATATATAAATCATGTTTTAAATTATTTAATTAATTAAATCAGGATATAAGTAATAATATCAAGAACAACAAGTCAAAACATGTACGATAAGTGTAACGATTTTACCAAAACGTTGCTTTAACATGGAATTTACAAAAGAACGGGTAATATAAAGTCATAAGTGAACCATATATGATATAAAAATTAATATGATTCTGTAATGATTCAATTACATTATTTAAATCATTATACAGGAGTCTCGGATACGTACAAAGCATATCGGACCTAAGGTAAGGGATAATGTTTTCAATCTCGTTTTATCCGAGATTGTTTGTTCGTAAGTATTTATTGGGGTTATATTTATTATCCATGTGTCTGTTTTCTAAAAATGGTTTCATGTATGTTTAATCTACTTTTTACCCATTTTTGACTTTTACTACATGGTATATAAGGAATCATTCTTTTGATTACCATATGAGGTACTTTTTGACTTTTCCGAAAAAAGTATGAGAAGGATGTTATTTTTAACTTATACGACATGAACGGATTATTACGGTTTCATAACGACTTATTTCAATGAAGTTTCCATTGAAAAATTTTATCACTATTTTCAAAAAAATACTTTTCTTTTAAAATTTCATGGCATTTTGTGAAAAGAAAATGATTTTAAAGAATAAAGGATATTTTCATCAAGAATTCATTTCAAGTGTTCTATCAAAAATATTTCCCATCTAAGATGAAATTATTTATCATGTTTATGTTTCTAGATAATGTCTCAATTATTTACATGTTGTGATTTTTCTTATGATGAAATGATATCCATTTTTTTAATATGAATTATGTGATGATGGGATGATGTTTATGAAACCCATTTTATTCTTTGGGTTATGATGAATGTTTTATGTTTATTTTGTGGCACAAGTAAGAATGATTTCATTATGAGATGGGTGGGACCTATATTTCTCCACAAATCATTGGGTAATGATTTATATCTCATGATATATACATGGATGTAATGGTAAGTTAATCCGGTTCAGTGTTACAGGACTGGAATGAGGAGTGAACTCGATTCATAAAGGGGCTTTGTCCACTAAGATGGTCTTGGAAACAATGCCATGGCTACTATGGAAATCATATCATGTGCTTAAGGGTTTCCACAATTACATGTTTTATTCCCATGATATTTTATTATGATTGATGTATCTAGGCCTCATGTACTCCTATGTTTTATGTCATTTCTCAATATTTTGATGTTTAAACATTATGTTCATGTTTTTTAGTTCAAATGTATATGGTTTGTTTTATTCTCTCCATGCTTACCCTTACTGAGCATTTGAGCTCACCCTTTTTATGTTTTCTTTTCCCCAGGAAATAAAGAAAGATTTTAGGTTAGAAAACCAAAAGGGGAAGATCTTTATGGGAGATGTTGATGATCTTTCACCATGATTAGAAGATTATGTTCCGAGTTTCCAAAGACACTAAACTATTACGTTCCTTGTGTGTTTGTTTTTGTTATGTATTAAGTATTCTGCAAAAGTAATGTAATGTCTATGTACGTCAAGCTTTGGGTTTCTACAGTTGGTATCAGAGGGAAGGTTTAGTTAACCTTTGGAAAATAGGATGCAAAAACTTTAGTGAAATCCCAAGAGATATTTCTAAGGTATGTCTAGGGATGTCCCTAATCATAAGTATACATATAGTTTATAGTCCTAGAATTACAACAACGATCTTATAATTTAACCTAAGATGATAGATATTGATGGTACTCCCCCTTGATTATGATTTTTTCCTCTCACACTATTCTTTTTGGGTTTTAGAAAATGGATGGAAATAGGAAGATTCAGGATAATGGAGGATATGATGGAAAATGGAATGATATTCTTCATGAGAAACCAATTGAAATAGGATTTGGAATTCCAAACATCATTATTATGCCTAATCAGCAATCTCATAATATGATCAATAATCTCAACTTTGGTAAGTTTCTCGATTCATCTAATAAGGGAATGACGGAGTTTCATGATGATCATAGTAGAAAGAAAGTTCAATTTCTCTCATGTAAATCATGTGGGAAGAAGCATCAAGGAGAATGTTTCAAAGGAACTGGAAGATTCTATGGGTGCGGAAAAGAAGGACACAAATCCAATAAGTGAAAAGGAAAAGGTTCATTTAACACCATGGAGAAGGATAATGGTATTGCTACAACATCAACAATGATTAGATGTTATAAATGTGGAATGTATGGGAATTATGAAAAAAAATGCCCTAAAGGAAAATCTCATGAAGAGAATCAGCATGGTCATATGAGTAGTATTTATGTGGATCATGATGAGGAGACTACAAATGATATATGAGATAAAAGAAGTGTTGAAGCTTGGTCAATAGCTTAATAAGGTAGTGGAATGATTGTATTTTTATCAAGGGTTATGTTGTATAGGCAATTTAATGGTACTATGGAATAAAGAAACATCTAAGGATTGTTACACTATTGTTTTTCCAAAAGTATTTGAAAGTGTATTTTGAATGGTACTGGTAACCATGAAAGGTTATTCAGATATTTTTGGAAAGAAGATGATATGTGCATAATGAAGGGATAAAGAGAAAATGAAATTTTGATAGTATTCATGATCTCATGACTGATATAAAGACAAAGTGATATCATGGTTTCAGTATATAGAAATTTTGTGATTTTGGTATATGGAAAGAGTTAAATTTTGACAGAATTCATGTTTTCACTAAGGTTCGATGGGTATTCATTATTCAATAGAATAAACGATTAAGGTATTCACATGTTTGTAATTTGACAAAAAAATATATATCGTATGATATATGGGTGATAAATGATTCTATTTACATGATCGGTAGAAGGAATTTCTAGTAATTGTTTTCATTATACTATGAGATTGGATATAAGTATTTTAGATAAGCCTAAAGATTGGAATGGATTATGTTGGACATAAGTTAGTATTGTTTATGTATAGAAGTTTTTTCAATATTATAGATGGGATGTTATAAAAATGTAGTTTTAGAAAAAGGACAACCTGCAGGATGGGCGACAACCCATCGTGTCAGACAAGGATGGGGAATCAAACCCACAACCAAAGTGCGACAGGCCTTTATCGCCTACCACTGGCCTACAAGAAGTCTCTAGTTAGTAAAAACTTGTTTTATTATATTAATCAGTATGATATATGATTTATAAGTCCATTTTAGGAACCATATATGATTAATCTCACTAAATATGGACTTATGTATATAAATTTTTCTAACCTTATTTTTGAGACATATGGAATGACCTATCATTCTATCACATGATCTGCTAAAACATCGCAAAAGACAAATTCAACGTCATTTCATTAAGAGATGAAGTGGAAATTGTTCGAGGGACCAGCAATGGTGAGATTGTACCAAAATAAAGTAAGTAATTCTTCTAATTCAAATTATTCAACTTTAGGGAAATGATCTTGAAAACCAAAATTGTTGTCCTAGTGTCCTCATATAGGATGAATCAGAAGGTAACTTAGATCATCAAAATTTTATGGCTTTATTATTGTTGGCTTTTTCATAGCCACGTTATCTACCACTCTCCATCAGAACTTGATGGTTAGATTTCTCTTCCATATCCATATTTTCACCTATATTATCCTATGTGGAAACCCAGTTATTAGTTAATTTGGGTAACTGTTACGTTTCATAATTTAGTTTTTAATGTTCTATTTTGTTATTCCTTTTTATGATGTGGGATTCTATGAAAGAAACTTTCAAATAGTAAACCATTAATAACCCTGATGAATTTCGAGGGAAAAATTCATTTTAAGGGGGGCATAATGTAACAACCTGAGATTTTATGAGAATTATTCTTTTTAATTTCATTGATGTCTTGTTTTGTACGTGATACCAAAATTATCTTGTACTATATGCAACACCATATTAGCTTGCAGTATACACAACACTATTCTTGGACCGTGTTACATACAATTTCATGTCCGTTTGATAGTAGTTATTCTATGTAACATTGAGTGTATATATATATATATATTCAATGTATAAATGAAATATGGTTGGATTCTGTTATACGAATCAACAAAGGAGTCTTTCACTACATGCAACCCTGACTTGGCTTACATTACACGCAATCGCGACCTTCTGCGATGGCATGTGTTGTACGCAATACCGAGTTTCACTAAACAATGATATGTTATTAAAATATTATATAAACTAGCCGTTAGGAATAGTAATACCAAATTTTTGAAATTTTATAAATTTTATCTTTCAAAATGGACTTCATTTTTAGATTTGGAATATTGAAATTATCCTCGGGTGAATTTTTGGTATTTTTCTGAAAACTTCCAATTTTTGATGAATTGTGAAAATAGTAGGTTACTATTTAAAAACCAAATTTTTATTTAAATAATTATTTATTTTATTTAAATTTATTATAGGTCAAAATTGATAAATAATACCTATATATATTTAATGTAATCCAGTGGAGTCATTTTATAATAATTTTAGATATATAAAAATTTTATTGAACTTTTCACCGTCTTTTACCCACCTCCTAGGAGAATTTGAAAATTTCCATAAAACATAATTTTACCGCTTATGTGAGTGGAATTTAGAAAATCCGAGAGACACAGTTAATATCAAGGAGTAAAATGTGGTTCAATAAGATAAAAATAATTTTTGGTGAATAGTATCTTTTTACTTTTATTTAGCACAGTTAAAATTAAATAGGGTAATTAAGGGTAAAAATGATATTATTATTACCCTAACACATGTTCTAATTCTATTGGATAAGTATAATTCAACCAAAAAAACAACCTTAGGAATATAATATTATCATTTATGTCCACTTGGATTAGATTAGGACATTTATTATTATTTTATTTAAAAAAGAGTTAAAATAGTTAAAATCAATGTTTAATAACGAAAACATTTTTAATATAGGGTTATACATAAGATAAATTCGGATATAAATATTCATTATAAATCTAAAAATATTTCCTACCTAATGGTATTTTATTTTGAATTTTTTTAAATTAAATAATTTAATTTATTTTTGACTCAATGGTGATGCAGAAATTTCCTAAATAATGAAATAATAAAATAATTGATATTATAAATACCCAAATAAATTTAATATGAGACTTTTTATGAATTACAATAATTTTATAGGTTAATATGACATTATATTATTTATTTATGTAACTTGGTCGAACTAATCATTCTGTTATGATTTTCAAAAAAATCAATTACCAAATAGTGTCAAAATTGACATAAAATAGTTATTAAAACAAATATTATATTATTAATTTTTATTTTACACCTAAAAATATTATTTTCAGCCAAATTACTTAGATAAGGATATATATTTTAATAATTACCCACTTGGGGTTCGTATGGCTTGTTATAGTAAGTTTATTAACCATATAGTGTAAGAAAACAAGAAGACACGAAAAAGGTTAAATTATTTAACTTAGTGTTAAATCTAAATGATATGGTTAAAATATTTACCTAAACTTGTCTAAAACCTATTGGTTGAAAGTATTTAGACCCATCCCAAATTTATGTTTGAAATAAATCAATTTGGAGCTATTATAAATCGAATATGACTTTATTATAAAATAATATTTTAAGTTTTTCCAAAGGTGCCCCTCTCCTCCCTTATAACAAGGCCACACCTTCCCTCTTATATTCACACCCATTTGAGCCTTGAAGCTTTGAAAACCCCTGAAAATTCCTCTTCTCAACCTTTCTAGTTACATCATATAGGTTTTGGTCTTCTCAAAAGACCAACTCTAGTTCCCTAAGAAGAAGTTTAAAGGAGGTGACTCGAGGAAGAGGTAATCTCTTCTACTGACTCTTTCAAGTTTCTTTCTTCTTCTACTTTCTCTTCATTAGTTGCTTCATTATAAAGTAATAACTTAAGTATTACTTATATACTTATATGTTATTATAAATATGAAAAAACTCTATTTCACCTTCTATCCATCCTACGGAAAATGAAATCACTACGCGTGCGTACGTACGGAATACCGTCTCCACGCCGTGGTGTAATCAATTTTCCCCCACCACCTTACTTGGATGGGTATAATGGTGTAAAGAATAAATATATATGGTTATTATAACATAATAATGATTCTGAGATATTATATCATCCACTCCAATTCCATTCAATAATTATGGGAATGATATCATCGCTCGTGCGTACGTACGGATTACCGTCTCCACGACGTAATGAGATTCATTTTCCATATTAACCATTAAAGAATGATTATAAAGTATATATAATGAATAACAATGATATATATGAATTAATAATGCAACTTTATTTATGTATATATACATTTCATCTACTTACCTCCATTCAAGTCAATAAGGAAAGGAAAACAGCGTTCATCCGTACGTACGGCCTACCGTCTCCATGAATTGTGTATTTCTTTCCATTTATCAATCTATTATATATATTTATATTCTGAATATATATTATATATAAATTATTTTTTACATTCTGGAATTAATTAAATCAGGATATAAGTAATAATATCAAGAACAACAAGTCGAAACACGTATGATAAGTGAAACGATTTTACCAAAATGCTGCTTTAACATGGAATTTACAAAAGAATGGGTAATATAAAGTCATAAGTGAACCATATATGATATCATAACAATTAATATGATTCTTTAATGAATCAATGACATTATTTAAATCATTATACAGGAGGATCGGATACGTACAAATCATATCAGACCTAAGTTAAGGGATAACTTTTCCAATCTCATTTTTATCCGAGATTGTTTATTCGTAAGTATTTACTGGGGTTATATTTATTATCCATGTTCCTGTTTTGTGATAATGGTTTCGTGTATGTTTAAAATCCTTTTTACCCATTTTTTACTTTTACTACATGTTATTTAAGGAATCTTTATTTTCATTACCATATGAGGTACTTTTGGACTTTTCCAACAAAAGTATGAGAAGTATGTTATTTTAAACTTATACGGTGTGAGTGGATTTTTACGGTTTCATAACAACTTATTTTAATGAAGTTTCCTCTACAAAAATTTATGACTATTTTCAACACAATAATTTTCTTTTAAAATTGCATGTCATTTTGTGAAAATAATATGATTTTGAAGAAGAAAGGATATTTTCCTCCAGAATTCATTTCAAGTGTTTTATGAAAACTATTTTCCATCTAAGATTACATTATTTAGCATGTTTATGTATCAAGTATAATGTCTCTGTTATTTACGTGGTGTGATTTTTCTTATGATGAAATGATATCCATTTGTTTAATATGGATTATGTGATTATGGGATGATGTTTATGAAACCAATTTAATTCTTTGGGTTATGATGATTGTTTTATGTTTATTTTGTGGAACAAGTAAGAATGATATCATTAAGAGATTGGTGGGACCTATATATCCCTCCAATGCATTGGGTAATGAGTTATATCTCATGAGATAGACATGTCTAGAATGGTAAGTTAATCTGGTTCGGTGTTATAGGACTAGAACGAGGAGTGAACTCGATTCAGAAAGGGACTTTGTCCACTAAGACGGTCTTGGCAGCAATGCCTTGGCTACTATGGAAATCATATCACGTGCTTAATGGTTTCCACAATTGCATGTTTTATTACCGTGCTATTTTATTATGATTGATGTATCTATTCCTCATGTACTCTTATGTTTTATGTCATTGCTCAAGATTTTGATGTTTAAAAATTATGTTCATGTTTTTAAGTTCAAATGTATATGGTTTGTTTTATTCTCTCCATGCTTACCCTTACTGAGAATTTGAGCTCACCCTTTTTTTGTTTTCTTTTCCCCAAGATATAAAGTAAGGTTTTATGTAAGAAAAAAAGGGGAAGATATTTATGGGAGATTTTTAAGACATTTCACCACGATTATAAGATTATGTTCCGAGTTTCCAAAGACACTAAACTATTACGGTCCTTGTGAGTTTGTTTTTGTTATGTATTAAGTATTCCGAAAAAGTAATGTAATGTCTATGTACGTCAAGGTTTGGGTATCTATAGTTGGTATCAGAGGGAATTCTTAGTTAACCTTTGGAAACTAGGATGTGAAAACTTTAGTGAAATCCTTAGAGATATTTCAAAGGTTTGTCTAGGGATTTCACTAAGGATAAGTATACGTATAGGTAATAGTCCTAGAATTACGGTAATGATCATAGAATTTAACTTAAGATATTAGATATTGATGGTACTCCCTCTTGAATATGATTTTTTCCTCTCACACTATTCTTTTTGGGTTTTAGAAAATGGCTGGAAATAGGAAGATTCACGATAATGGAGGATATGATGGACAATGGAATGATATTCTTCATAAGAAACCAAATGAAACAGGATTTTGAAGTACAAACATTGTTGTTATGCCTAATCATCAATCTCATAATATGATCAATAATCTCAACTT
Source organism: Viscum album (assembly GCA_963277665.1). Classification (NCBI taxonomy): domain Eukaryota; kingdom Viridiplantae; phylum Streptophyta; class Magnoliopsida; order Santalales; family Viscaceae; genus Viscum; species Viscum album. The sequence continues at coordinate 903,659,176 of OY728138.1, forward strand.
TGGTAAGTTTCCCGACTCAGCTAATAAGAGAAAGATGGAGTTTCACGATGATAATAAAGGAAAGAAAGTTCAATTTCTCTCATGTAAATCATTTGGGAGAATGTTTCAAAGGAACTCGAAGATTCTTTAGGTGCAAATCCAGTAAGTGAAAAGGAAAAGGTTCAGTTAACACCATGGAGAAGGATAATGGTATTTCTACGACATAAAAAATAATTAGATGTTTTAAATATGGAATGTATGGGCATTATGCAAACCAATGCCCTAAGGGAAAATCCCATGAAGAGAATCAGCATGGTCATATGAGTAGTATTTATGTGGATGATGATGAGGAGGCTACAAATGATATATGAGATGAAAGAAGTGTTGAAGCTTGGTCAATGGATTAAGAAGGTAGTGGAATGATTGTATGTTTATCAAGAGTTATGTTGTATAGGTAATTTAATGGTACTATGGAATAAAGAAACATCTAAGGATTGTTACACTATTGTTTTTCCTAAAGTATTTGAACGTATATGTTGAATGGTACTAGTAACCATGAAAGGATATTCAGATATTTTTGGAAAGAAGATGATATGCGCATAATGAATGGATAAAGAGAAAATGAAATTTTGATAGTATTCATGAGCTCATGACTGATATAAGGACAAAGTGATATCATGGTTTGAGTATATAGAAATTTTGGGATTTTGGTATGTGGAAAGATTGAACTTTTGACAGCATTCATGTTTTCACTAAGGTTCGATGGGTATTCCATTTTCAAGAGAATACACAATTAAGGTATTCACATGTTTGTAATGTGACCAACAAGATATATCGTATGATATATGGCTGATAAATGATGCTATTCACATGCTCGGTAGATGATATTTCTAGTAATTTTTTTCTTTATACTATTAGCTTGGATAGAAGTATTTTAGATAAGCCTAAAGATTGGAATGGATTATGTTGGAAATAATTTAGTATTGTTTAAGTATATAAATTTTTTCGATATTATTAATGGGATGTTATAAAAATGTAGTTTTAGAAAAAGGAAAACCTACAGGATGGGCGACAACCCATCATGTCAGACAAGGATGAGGGAATCGAACCCACAACCAAAGTGTGACATGCCTTTATTGCCTACCACTAGCCTAAAGGAAGACCCTGGTTAGTAGAAACTAGTTTTAATATATTTAGAAGTATGATATATGAAGTATAAGTCCATGTTAGGTACCATATACGGTTAATCTCACAAAATATGGACTTATGTATATATCTTTTTCTAACCTTTTCTTTGAGACATATAGAATGACCTATCATTCTATCACATGATCTGCTAAAACATTGCAAAAGACAAATTCAACTTCATTTATTTAAGAGATGAAGTGAAAATTGTTCGAGGGACGAGCAATGGTGAGATTGTACCAAAATAAATTAAGTAATTCTTATAATTCAAATTCATCAACTTTAGGGAAATGATCTTGAAAACCAAAAGTTTTGTCCTAGTGACCTCATATAGGATGAATCATATGGTACCTTAGATCATCACAAATTTATGGCTTTGTGATTGTTGGCTTTTCCATAGCCATGTTATCTACCACTCTCCATCAGAACTTGATGGTTAGATTTCTCTTCCATATCCATATTTTCACCTATGTTCTCTTATGTGGAAACCCAGTGATTAGTTAATTTGGGTAACCGTTACATTTCATAATTTAGTTTTTCAAGTTCGGTTTTGGTATTCCTTTTTACGATTTGGGTTTCTATGAAAGAAACTTTCAAGTAGTAAACCATTTATAACCCCGACGAATTTCGAGGGTGAAATTCATTTTAAGGGGTGTAGAATGTAACAACCCGAGGTTTTATGAGAATTATTCTTTTTAATTTCATTGATGTATTGTGTTGTATGCGAAACCAGAATTAGCTTATACTATACACAACACCGTATTAGCTTGCATTATACACAACACCATTCATGGATCATGTTACATACAATTTCAAGTTCGTTTGATAGTGGTTATTCTATGCAACATTGAGTGTATATATATATATTCAATGTATAAATGAAATATGGTTGGATTCTGTTATACACAACAACAAAAGAGTCTTGCACTACACGCAACCCTGACTTGGCTTACATTACACGCAATCGTGACCTTCCACGATAGCGTGTGTTGTACGCAATACCGAGTTTCACTAAACAACTATATGTTATTAAAATATTATATAAACTAGCCGTTATGAATAGTAATATCTGTTTTTTTAAAATTTTTAAATTTTATCATTCAAAATGGATTTCATTTTTAGATTCGGAATATCGAAATTATCCTAGGGTGAATTTTTGGTATTCTTCTGAAAACATTCAATTTTTAATGAATAGTGAAAACACTAGGTTACTATTTAAAAACCGACTTTTTATTTAAATAATTATTTATTTTATTTAAATTTATTTTAGGTAAAAATTGATAAATAATACCTATGTAAGTTCAATGTAATTCATTGGAGTCATTTTATAATAAATTTACATATATAATAATTTTATTGAACTTTTCATCGTCTTTTACCCACCTCCTAGGAGAATTTGAAAATTTACATAAAACTTAATTTTACCACTTCTGTGAGTGGAATTTAGAAAATCCGAGAGACACGGTTAATATAAATGAGTAAAATGTGGTTCAATAAGATAAAAATAATTTTTGGTGAATCTTAACTTTTTACTTTTATTTAGAATGGTTAAAAGTAAATAGGGTAATTAAGGGAAAAATTATATTATTATTACCCTAACACATGTTCTAATTCTATTGGATAAGTATAATTCAACCAAAAACAACCTTTGTAATATAATATTATCATTTAGGTCCACTTGGATTAGATTATGACATTTATTGTTATTTTATTTAAAAAATAGTTAAAATAGTTAAAATCAATGTTTAATAACTACAACATTTTTAATATTGGGTTATACATAAGATAAATTCGACTATAAATATTAATTAGAAAGCTAAAACGATTTCCTACCTAATGGTATGTTATTTATAATTTTTATAAATTAAATCATTTAATTTATTTATGACACAATGGTGATGCAGTAATTACCTAAGTAATAAAATAATAAAATTATTGATATTATAAATACCCAAATAAATGTAATATGATACTTTTCTGAATTACAATAATTTTATAGGTTAATATGACATGTTAGTATTTCTTTAAGTAACTTTTTTAGAACTAATAATGTTGTTATGATTTGCAAAAAAATCAATTACCAAATATTGTCAAAATTGACATAAAATAGTATTTAAAATAAATATTATATTATTAATTGTAATTTTAAACCTAAAAATATTTGTATCGTCCAAATGACTTATATAAGGATATATATTTTAATAATGAACCACTTGGGGTTAGTTTGTCTTGTTATAGTAAGTTTATTAACCATATAGTGTAAGAAAATAATAAGACATGGTAAAAGTTAAATTATTTAACTTAGTGTTAAATCTAAATGATAAGGTTAAATAGTAACTTAAACATGTCTAAAACCTATTGTTTGAGAGTATTTCGACCCATACCCACATTATCTTATAAATAAATCAATTTTTTGCTATTATAAACCAAATATGACTTCATTATAAAATAATATTTTATGTTTTCCCAAAGGTGCCCCTCTCCTCCCTTATAAAATGGGCACCCCTTACCTCTTCTCCTAACACCATTTTGAGCCTTTAGGCTTGGCCAAACCCTGCCATTTACTCTTATAAACCTCTATAGTTACATCATAGAGGTTCTGGTCTTCTCAAAAGACCAACTCTAGTTCCCTAAGAAAACGTTTGAAGGAGGGGCGTCGAGGAAGAGGTAATCTATTCTACCGACTCTTTCAAGTTTCTTTCATCTTCTACATACTCTTATTTAGTGGTTTCATTATAAAGTAATAACATAAGTATTAATTATATACTAATATGTTATTATAAATATGAAAAAAAACCCTATTTCATCATCTATCCATCCTACGGAAAACGAAATCATCGCGCGTGCGTACGTACGGAATACCGTCTCCATGCAGTGGTGTAATCATCTTTTCCACGACCACCTTACTTGGGTGGGTATAATGGTGTAAAGAATAACTATATATTGTTATTATAACATCATAACTATTCTGAGATATTATATCATCCACTCCAATTCCATTCAATAATTATGGGAACGATATCATCGCTCATTCTTACGTACGGATTACCGTCTCCACGATGCTATGAGATTCATTTTCCATATTAACCATTCAAGAATGATTATAAAGTATATATAATGAATAATAATTGTATATATGAAATAATAATTCTACTTTATTTATGTATATATATATATATATTTCATCTACTTACTTCCATTCAAGTCAATAAGGAAAGGAAAACAACATTCATCCATATGTACGGCCTACCGTCTCCATGAACGGTGTATTTATTTCCATTTATCTATATATATATATATATATATATATATATATTGAATATATATTATATATAAATAATATTTTACATTTTGGAATTATGTAAATCCGGATATAAGTAGTAATATCAAGAATAACAAGTCAAAACACGTACGATAAGTGAAACAATTTTACCAAAATACTGCTTTAACATGGAATTTACAAAAGAACGGATATTATAAAGTCATAAGTGAACCATATATGATATCATAACAATTAATATGATTCTGTAATTTGTCAATGACATTATTTAAATCATTATATAGGAGGCTCGGATATGTACAAAGCATATCAGACCTAAGGTAAGGGATAACTTTTCCGATATCGTTTTTATCCGAGATTGTTTATTCGTAAGTATTTACTGGGGTTATATTTATTATCCATGTGCATGTTTTCTAAAATGGTTTCATGTTTGTTGAAAGTACTTTATACCCATTTTTGACTTTTACTACATGTTATGTAGGTAATCTTTCTTTTGATTACCATACAAGGTACTTTTTGGATTTTCTGACAAAAGTACGAGAGGAATGTTATTTTTAACTTATACGGCGTGGATGGTTTTTTTATGGTTTTATAAAGACTTGTTTAAATGATGTTTCCTCTACAAAATTTTATGACTATTTTCCACAGAATAATTTTCTTTTAAAATTTCATGGCATTTTGTGAAAAGAAAATGATTTTGAAGAAGGAAGGATATTTTCCTCATGAATTCATTTCAAGTGTTTTATCAAAACTATTTTCCATCTAAGATGAAATTATTTAGCATGTTTATGATTCAAGTATAATTTCTCTATTATATACATGGTGTTATTTTTCTTATGATTAAATGATATCCATTTGTTTAATATGGATTATGTGATTATGGGATTATATTTATGAAACCCATTTTATTTTTTGGGTTATGATGAATGTTTTATGTTTATTTTGTGGCACAAGTAAGAATGATTTAATTATGAGATTGGAGGGACCTATTTCTCCCTCAAATTAATTGGGTAAAGATTTATATCTCATGAGATAGACATGGCTAGAATGGTAAGTTAATCTGGTTCAGTGTTACAGGACTAGAACAAGCAGTGACCTCGATTCAGAAAGGGACTTTGTCTACTAACAGGGTCTCCGCAGAAATGCCTTGGCTACTATGGAAATCATATCATGTGATTAATGGTTTCCATAATTACACGTTTTATTCCAATGCTATTTTATTATGATTGATGTACCTCTGATTCATTTACTCTTATGTTTTATGTCATTGCTTAAGATTTTGATTTTAAACATTATGTTCATGTTTTTAAGTTCAAATGTATATGGTTTGTTTTATTCTCTCCATGCTTACCCTTACTGAGCATTTGAACTCACCCTTTTTATGTTTTCTTTTACCCAAGATATAAGTAAATGTTTTAGGTAATAAAATCAAAAGGGGAAGATCTTTATGGGAGATGTTGAAGATCTTTCACCACGATTAGAGGATTATGTTCTGAGTTTCCAAAGACACTAAAATATTACAGTCCTTGTGTGTTTGTTTTTGTTACGTATTAAGTATTCTAAAAAAGTATTGTAATGTCTATATACATCAATCTTTGGGTATCTACATTGATGATCTATTATAGTGTGGTTTTGTTTAGCCAAGCGTGTCATCGTGGGGTGCACCAGTTTTGTTCGTAAAGAAGGCTGATGGCAGTTTGCAGGTGTGTGTCGATTATCGTCTCTTAAACAAAGTGACAATAAAGAATCTCTATCCTCTTCCACGGATTGGTGATTTATTTGATCAACTGAAGGGTGCAAGTTGGTTCTCAAAGATCGACTTGCGGTCAAGATATCATCAGATGTGTGTAAAGGATGAGAATATCCCAAAGACTACTTTTTGTTGTCTTCATGGGCATTATGAGTCTGTTGTAATGCCGTTCGGCATGAATAATTCTTTGGTTGTGTTCATGGGATTGAAGAATGATGTGTTCCGTGAGTTCCTAGACATGTTTGTGGTGGTTTTCATCGACGAAATCCTTGTGTACTCCACATCTAAAGAGGAGCATGCAGAGCATCTACGAGACATTTTGAGAGTTCTTCTCCATCATCAGATGTTCATGAAGTTGTCGAAGTGTGAGTTTTGGGATCGAGAAGTCCGTTTCTTGGGGAATATTGTGTCCCAACCTGGAGTAGTTGTGGATCCATCAAAGATAGAAGCCGTTGTGTCTAGGGGAGCCCCCAAGACAGTTTCAGAGGTGTGAAGTTTCCTTGGGCTCGCAGGATACTAAGGAATGTTCGTAGCCAATTTATCCGGAGTTGTGACTCCTCTGACATCTTTACATAGAAAGGATCAGGCATTCATATGGACTGACCAATGTTAGTTAGCTTTTTAGTATCTAAAGGAGAAGTTAGTAAGTTCTTGAGTTCTTTTTCTTCCAGCTGAGAGAGTTCAGTTTGATGTTTTCTGCGATGTTTCGCATCTAGTGTTAGGATATGTTCTCATGCAGCAGAAGTCAGTTGTTTCTTATGGGTCTCGGAAGTTATGTCCCCCTGAACACTAATATGCCACTCATGATCTTGAGTTGGAATTAATGGTGTTTTCTCTGATGTTGTGTAGACATTACCTCATTGGTGAGCGCTTTGTTTTTTTCACTGATCATAAGAGTTTGAGTTATGTTTTCTCTCAGCGGCACTTGAACTTGCGACAGCATCGGTGGATGGAGTTCTTGCAGGAATAAGACTTCGAAATATCATATACACCTGGAAAAGGGAATGTTGTAGCTGATGCGCTGAGCTAAAAGTCACGTAGTGAAGCTGTGTGTGTACCCGGTGATTCTTGGAGAGTAATAGAAGAGCGGTCAGCTTTGCATCTTGTCATGGGAGAAGTTGGCGGTAGAGGTAGTCTTTTTCAGATGATGGTACAGTCATACCTGATGCAGAAGGTTGATGAATCCCAGTTAGGGGATCTAGAGGTACAGGTCTATAGATACCGAGTTGTTTGTGGTGAGTCCCCTGATGGTTGGTCTGAGGATGAACAACACCAAATGTTGTACCAAGGAAGAATTTTTGCTCCCTTGGATATGCACAAGACGATTCTAAGATAGTTCCACAGTTCGCCTTTAGCAGTACATCCTGGTGTGACAAAGATGTACCGATCCTTGAGGAGTCAGTTTTGGTGGCCTGGGCTGAAGCGTATGGTTGTAGAGTTTTTGTCTTGATGTTTAGTTTTCCAGAAGGTCAATTCCGAACACCGTGTTCCTGGTGGTATTATCCATCCATTAGAGATTCCTCAATGGAAGTGGAAGGACATCTCAATAGAATTTGTTACAGGTTTACCTCGAGCTCTAGGAGTACATGATGCTATATGGGTGGTAGTGGATCATTTAACAAAATCGGCCCACTTCATTGTGATCAAGGAGTCGAGCTCAGTGGAAGTTTTGTCGAGGCATTATCTGGAGGAGTTGGTGAGACTTCATGGAGTCCCTATAACGATCATTTCTGATCGAGATCCTCATATTACATCTAGGGTGTGGAGGGGTCTCCAACATAATTTCAGGTCTCAACTATTCCTTAGCACTGCTTTTCATCCTCAAATGGATGGTCAGACAGAGAAAACCATCCAGACCGTTGAATACATGTGTCTTTCTTGTGTTCTTGACTTTGGAGGTTCATGGATGAGTCACTTAACCTTGGTGGAGTTCTCTTACAATAATAGTTTTCTCTCCACCATTGGTATGGCGCCGTTTGAAGCCTTGTATGACTGGCCTTTCCCTTCTCCGTTGTACTGGACTGGGGTGGTAGAGTTAGCAATTCTCAGACCGAAACTAGTGCATAATACAACAGAGATTGTTCAGGTGATTGGTGAGAGGATGAAGACAGCGCAAGATCGTCAGAAATTATATGCTGATCAAAGAAGAAGAGCCTTAGAGTTTAATGTTAGGGATCATATGTTTCTGAAGGTTACTCCCCGTCATGGGCAGCGAAGGTTTTGTCATGGAAGTAAGCTTCCTCCCCGGTTTGTTGGGCCTTTCGAGGTGTTAGCTCGTGTTGGAGCTGTGGCGTATCGAGTAGAACTTACCCCATAGATGAGTTAGATACATGATGTTTTCCATGTATCTCAGATCCTTCGTTATATTCATGATGACTCTCACATTATTGATTGGTGAGATATCGATATTGATGATGATGCAACCTTCAAGGAGTGACCTGTGGATATCCAAGACCGCAAAGAGAAGGTGTTGTATGGGTGTTTTATCCCCTTAGTTCGTGTATTATGAAGACATGGTGGCATGGAAGAGAGTACCTGGGAACATGAGTCACAGATATATGCTCATTACCCAGAGTTGTTTGATGTTTAACTCTTTTCATGTAATGATGTTTCCTTTGTGGTTAGACCTTTCAAGTTTTATTTATAAACTTATTTTTTTCTTTTTGTGGCTTTCTCCCTTTTGAGAGGTATCTGGATGAGTGGTTTTTTGGACCTTGTTTCTCTCTTTTTTTGACTCTTTAGGTTGGTTTTGAATTCTCGATGATTATAATGTTTTGAGAGGTATCTGATGTAATGGCCCAGACCTCTCTGGTCTATTACTTTGTGAAAATATGGTGCTGGGGGTGTTCTGGGAGGTCAAGGTGACTTATCCCCAACACATTGCCAAATTTCAAGTTTTGTGAACAGTGTTTCCAGTTTCATGAACAGTAATGGTAAGTGAACAGTGTTTCTATCGGTGAGGTTCAGTGAACAGTGTCTCTATCGGTGAGGTCTATCGGTAGACTTGTACATTGTTTCCAGATCGGTAGACTTGTACAATGTTCCTATCGCTGAGGTCTATCAGTGAGGTCTATCGGTAGACTTGTACAGTGTTTCCAGATCGGTATAATTGTGCAGTGTTTCTATCAGTGAGGTCTATTGGTGAGGTCTATCGGTAGACTTGTACAGTGTTTCCAGATTGGTAGGTGTACAGTGTTTCCAGATCGGTAGACTTGTACAATGTTTCCATATTGGTAGACATATACAATGTTTCTATCGGTGAGGTCTATTGGTGAGGTCTATCAGTAGACTTGTACAGTGTTTCCAGATCGATAGACTTGTACAGTGTTTCCAGAATGGTGAATTCTATCGGTAACCTCTAACGTTGAGGTCTATCGGTATCCTTTAATAGTGAGGTGTATCAGTAGCCTCTAACAGTGAGGTCTATCGGTAACCTCTAACGGTGAGGTATATTGGTAACCTCTAATGGTGAGGTCTATCGGTAACCTATAACGGTGAGGTCTAAAGGTGACCTTTTCTTTCCTTTTCCAAATTTTGAGTATGTGAATAGTGTTTCCAGCTTCCTACAGTTTCACCCCTTTGACGTTTCCTTGGACATAAAATACATTTAAAGCTTTATTTTAAGGACTCTTAAGGCTGATTCAAATGCCATAAATCCTGTATTAATTACCCCTATAGCTCGTGATGTTTTTAATTGGTCAAACTGCGTGGGATAATGTGATCCACTTTTAATGGAGAATTAAGTGTATCTTAAACTGTCGCCCCATTAAATATTCAAAAGGGACAAGATATAATCCTCCCTTGTTCTTCTTGTTTTTTCTCAGCAATGACACGCTAGAACCTTTCAATCCTTCCCATAGGAGTTTCACAATTAAACCCTACTCCTACGATTGGTTCTGATCTATTTTGGATGCAACTAAGCTCTGTCGGTCAATCTTCCATATAAGGTATGTTTTATCGTCATTCCTTTGGTGATCATCTTCTCCTATTTCTCCCTTCCATATTATACCATGTAATCTCCATGATTTTAATGGGTTTTTCTTGGGGTTTGGTTGGTGTTGTCATACCATGGCATCCTCAGGTGGATGCAGTTGTTGTGAGAGGAGGATTGTGAACCGTTGTGCGAATAAAGAACGTCAAGAATTGTTGAGGTAGGGGATTCCTTGCTTCTCTTCTTTTAGGTGCAAATGTATTGTTTGCATATTTTATCACAGGGGATCAAAATGGAATTGACTTAATAAATATTTGAACTGGATAAATAAATTAATATCTATTTTATGTTATTTCCTTTTGTTTTTCTTGATAGTGTGATATCTATGCTTGCTTTGTTTAGCTGTTTTTTCTCGATGGAAATCGGTAAAGAACGTAAACTGGGATTAATTAATAACTATTGGATAAAGATAAAGAGGCATGAGAAAGAATCTGGTTCTTATTGTAATTTTATGTTAATCAAATTAGTACAGTAAGCATGATTAATTATTTGTGATAGCTTACTGATTAGGTTTCCCTAATTTGGAACCTACATTTAATAAATCTGTTAATTCAAGATGGATTAAAGAATCGCATGTTTGATAAATTTTGAAAGGGTTCTGAGTTACCCTCTTGATTTTTTAGGGGATAAGAGCCCTTTTATGTGATTGTTTTTTTCTGCTGCTTGTGCTGTGATGTGAGCCTGGATGGCTGATGAGATATTTGGAGGCATGGGGACTTTTTTTGGTGGCAGCAGATGATTCTTATAGTGGCGAGATGCACTGGTTTATGCATATGGGTGTCGGGGATGACACCAGGGATGATGGAATGGTATGGATGTGATTGTTGTATGCTTGTTGATTCTTTGGTTGATTATTTACTTTACTTTTCCCCACTGCTCAAGGAAGCTGTTCTTGCTTTCCCTTCTTTCGAAAGAGGCGAAGACATGTAGGGCATGCCACGTGCTTTCTGTGTTTAGCCTCTCAAGGGAGAATGGGACGATGCTCTTCCTATAGGTGGTAAAGACTCGATGGGTAGTACATCTACTCACCGTGTTGAGCCCTTTGTGTTTAGTAGCATATAATGCTTTTCTAGAATGCCTGGGAATATGGGAAAGTAATTTTGAAATGAATAATTGAATAAACGATGTTAAATCATGGGGTTGGAGTTACTGGAACATATTGACAAGGTTGTAATTTGGATGGTATAGTGGATATTGGGTGTGATGCTAATTAAGTTTAATGTTTAATTGTTAATGGTTAATTAATGTTTAAAGAATTAATTAACATACAGTGGAACTAATAAAAAGGGGATTAATTAATCTAATAAACCTCTTCAAATGGTTGTGTGCTTATAGTATACCTAGTCTTAGAAGTAGAAGCCCAGAGTCTGAGAGACGTTAGCTGTAGTTGTGTCTAAGAATAGGTAATGCCCATAGAATGGTTGTGAGATATAATATATTCTGTAATTTTTATGTTTATATATGAAACTCCACCCAGTTAGTAAGGGAAACTGACACCCCGGGGATTCTGAGCCCTGGGGGTGTTTTCCCTAACATTCTAGTGGGAGGATGAATGGCTGACTACCCCCTTTGGCCTCGCTCTCTTCTCTTGGTAGATACTTGTGCCAACAGGCACATCGGTTAGTTTCCCCATATATGTGTGTAGAGGGATGTAATGGCTTCTGGTTATTTCACACACATGTATTCTGGATATAGTATCCTATGGACTACTATAGGTGTAACGTGTAAGGTTGTGATGGCTTGAGGATACTTACTTGTTGTATGTGCTGTAATGGCTTGAGGTATAATACCAGATGTATGATACATGTTATGTGGGCTATGGTGGCTCCCAGAACTTATCTGGTTACTTTTGGTTGTGAGGATGGAGTGGTGCTTCGTCGAGGTGTCTGCGGGCAAGCCTTTGTGGTGCATGAGGTGCAGATTGTGTTGCTTTGACCAGGTGTCTGCGGGAAAGCCTTTTGGGGAGAGATGCTTAGGACGTGCGACGTTGGGGCAAAGCAGAAAACTAGTGGGGAAGTAGTAGCAGGGTACCCATGATATTATTTTCTATATGGTATGTTCTTGTATGCGTTACTTGGTTAGAGTGTCCATGGTGAGGTTGGGAACTTATTATACCTGGTTAGGTGACGAGATAGTTTCACTTGTTGTTCACTGTGCTTTAGTATGCTTTATTCACTCTTTCACGAGAGGATTTGGGGAGGATCCTACTGAGTATACTTTTATACTCACCCTATGTATATATAAACTGTTTTTAGGTCACTTGGAGAAGGTTGGAGATCAAGCTGGTTTCTACTAGCTTGGGGTTGCAGGAGCTGTTCAGGCTTGTGGTTGCTGTTGTATTACTTCATTTTGGGTACTTGCAGTTTTTCCCTTCCAGTTGTAGTAATTTTTCATGACATTTCATACGTGTACTTGGGTTCCTTTTATATTCCAGTTCTCATTCAGATTTGATTGGTGTTTATCTTATCTCTCTCTTCTGCATGTGTTCTCTTAGAGGGTAATGCCTCTCATTTGTGTGTTTACTATACCCTCGGTGCTAGTCGCCAACCCAGGGTCTACTGAAGGCGGGACTCCGGGTTCATTATCTCCCTTCTCAGATTGTCATCCTAGGAGAGGAACACTTTGTGGGGAGGGGGTCGTGACATAAGCAGTGCTAAAACACAACTCTGTATCCAGAGTATGCTGAAGACTTCGCCAAAACGTTGAGGTAAAACTCGGATCCTGATCAGATATAATGGAAGGTGGTACTCAATGCAATCTTACCACTTCCTTTACATATATCATGTCAAGCTGATCAAGAGAGAAATCTTCTCTAATAGCAATGAAGTGTGCCGACTTCATAAGACAATCAACAATAATCCAGATAGCATTATTGCCTTTGGATGTTTTAGGAAGTCCAGTGACAAAGTCCATAGTGATGTTTTCCCATGTCTATTCTGGTATGGGTAATGGTTGTAACATCCCTTTAGACTTCTATCTCTCATATTTAACTTGCTGACAAACCAAGCATTGAGAGTCATATTCCACAACATCTCTTTTCATGCCATCCAACCAGAAGTAATCTTTCAGATCCATATACATCTTTGTGCTTCCAGGTTGAATAAAGAATGAAGAACTATGAGCTTCATCCAATATTTCTTTCTTTAATTCTGGGATGGGAGGAACACAAACCTGATTCCTGAACCTTATTATTTCATCACAATCAATGTTGAATTTAGGAACATTTCTCACCTTCTTTTGTAACTCTACATCTTCTTTCTGTGCCTCTTTAATCTTCAAATTTAAAGATGCTTGAAAATTCATTTGAGAAAGATAATATTTTTCCACTTACACTAAAATTCCAAGATCCATCCTTTGTAAATACATAAATATTGGATCTTTTGTGATCCTCATCATGGATAAGCTAGCATGGTCTTGTCAATTAACACATCTTCCACCTTTTTTGGTTTCCCAGGGTGGTAATGAATTGAGTAGTTGTAATCCTTAATCAGCTCCAACCATCTTATTTGGTGCATATTCATCTCCTTTTGTGTGAAAATATACTTAAAACTTTTATGATCAGTATAAATATCACACCTTTAATCATAAAGATAATTCCTTCAAATTGTTAATGTAAATATTACCGCAACTAACTCTAAATCATGAGTTGGGTAATTTTTCTCATGGATTTTCAACTGTCATTAAGCATAAGCTATCACCATATCATTTTTCATGAGAAAACACCCCAATCCCTTCTTGGATGCATCACTGTAGATCACAATCCTTTATCCACTACAAGACAGTGTGAGAACAGGTGCATAGGATAACCTTATTTTTAACTACATGAAATTATCTTCACACTCCTCTGTCCATACGAACTTAACTCCTTTTCAAGTCAACCAAGTGAGTGGATTAGATAATTGTGAAAAATCGTTGACATAATGTTGATAATATCCATCCAAACCAGGAAAACTTCTGATTTTAGCTACTATTGTTGGTCTCGACCATCTTTCGATAACCTCTATTTTTTCTGGATCCACAAATATCCCCTCTTTGGAGATTATGTGACCCAAAAATGAAACTTTTTGAAGACAAAATTCACACTTGGAAAATTTGGCATAAAGCTTCTCCTTTCTTATAGTCTTCAATACAATTCTCAGATGATATTCGTGTTCTTCCTTACTCTTTGAATAGACAAGAATATCGTCTATAAAGATTTCCACACACTGATCAAGATAGTCTCTAAAGACTCTATTCATTAGATCCATGAAGATAGAAGGGGAATTAGTAAGACCATATTGCATCACTATAAATTTATAGTGTCCATACCATTTACGAAAATCCATATTTGGTATATCCTCTCTTTTGACCCTTAATTGATGATACCCAAAACGAAGATCAATCTTGGAAAAGTATTGAGCTCCGCATAGTTGGTAAAATAAACCATCAATGAATGGGAGAGGATATTTGTTCTTGATAGTGATCTTGTTAAGTTCTATATAATCAATACAGTGTCTCATTGATCCATTTTTCTTCTTTACAAACAGAACAGGTGCTCACCAAGGTGATGCACTAGGACATATGAATCCTGTATCAAGACTCTCTTGGAGTTACTTATTCAATTCCTACAACTAAATTGGGGCCATTATATAACGTGTCTTTGAAATTGGTAAATCACCCGGTACAAGTTCTGTTGAAATCTCAACTTCACGATTTAGTGGAAGACCTAGCAATTCCTCCAGAAAGACATCATCATTGTAACAACCCGAATCCAGAGCCCCTCAACTGGTGCCCCGTGCCTGGTTCGCCAATGACCTCAAGTTCATTTCCCCAAATGCCAGAGGCTGCTGACTAACAGCGAGGGCCTTGGTAAGTTATTGGGGAAACTATGACCTCATTAGGTAAGGTATACAAGGTACAGGAAATAACAGTCAATAGCGGAAGAAGTAAACAACATAAAACAACTGAAACTAAACAGCGGAAAAAAAGTATAATATAATAATGATGTATCATGGAACATGTATCTAAGGAAAGAAACAAACACAACAACATGCTGAAATACAACTGAGAACAATACACTAAATAAACTACAACTCCAGCAACATCACAAGCCTAAGCTCGGTCTTATGCTCTCCAGCTCCAACCAGAAATCCTATACCTGAAGTAGAAGGGCCACAATCCCTTTCCAAACATTCAAAAATATAACCTTTTTGGGCCGAAAAACAGGACCCAAATAGGGTATGAGACTAATCCCAGTATGTAATCACCCCACGATCTGTGCCCTACTGTCAGTTAGCAATATAGCAAAAGTAAAAGAAATAAATGCAGCAGAGAGACAAGAGTAATCTAAAGTAAACAATCCTACCAATATCCATTGACATTTATTTATTAATTTAATTCACTCATTAAATTATCAACCAAGGAATCTAGCAACAACTATATATTCTCAAGGCATAACAAGTAACACAACAGGTATCACAACAGTCTTCCTAAACAACAAGAAATACAAAACCCAAGCTTGTTCTTTGGCTTGGTGTACTCGTCAAAACCAACCAAGAAATAATCATGGTGACTCTCTGGGTGGAATACACTAGCATACCCCTCTAGTAAAGTAAACAAACAAAGGCACAAACACTCTGGGAAGCTCTCACCATCAATTCCCCTGTGGTCTTGCAATGATAACTATAGACTCTTTGAGTAAGATCTTATGTCTAATTCCTCTTATAGTCTTGATATGTAACTAAGGACACTATAAGGAAGCACAAAGTCCCATTCTCATAGGTCCTGCAAACGATTCTAATTTATAACAGACTCTCTAGGGAAGCCCTTAATCGTTAATTCCCTCTTTATTCTACCACACCAGGTTCCCACAGTCGTGAGTAGTGTAGTCATGCGTAATCAACTTTTATCAACCCAAAGTAAGCTCAAAAAACTACTTGGATAATAGATACATTGAATAAAAATAATATAAATAGCAGGAAATACATGCAATAAATTATATCAAGGTAGGAAAACAATGCAACAAGGTATGCCTCACAGGCAACCTAAGCCAAACAGCGATAGACATCCAAAATAAGGGGAACACCCATGTGGTGATCCTCATACATGATAACAAGAAATTATCAATCGTCTTATAACCTCAATCATAAATTCAATCTAAGGAAGATAATAATACAAGATCCAAACCCTAACCCATGATACCCGATACATGGGTATCCGACACTTTTGCACCAAAAACTCAAAGACAATCAATGTAGGGAAACAAACCACCTACCTCGATCCAAGGAGATCGATATAATTTATCCTCGACTCGTGAATCAGCCTAGAATGGAATAGATCTCCAAAAACATATAAAATGTTCAACCTTAGATAACTCACATGAGAGAAGAAATCAGTAAACATGGACAAAGAGGAACCAAGAACTCACCACTGCGATTCTATTGCAACCGACGACATTCAATTCAGACAGTAGGTGACAGATCAGTGGCTCGGAGAAGATCTGCAGTCGTACCCTCGCTCTCGGTCGAAGAAGCTGGAGAAGAAGACTTATTCGGGGTTAAGTTGTGACCCCTATCCATTTAATGAAATAAAAAGAAGTACACGGCGTGTACTTCATGAGTACACAACGTGTACTCTCCCTTTCCATACACCGCATTAAGCAGCCTCCACATCACTGCTACACACCGTGTGTGTGGCCCGGACATGGCCAACACACGGCCTCACGTGGAAGAAAAGTACACGGCGTGTACTCATAAAGTACATGGCGTGTACTTAGAAAATTTCCATATATTATTATTTTCTCTCAAAAACATCCAGAAATGGAAAATTATACCTAAAATGAAGATCCAGGTTCTTAAAAACTTCACCCCTGAAAGAAATTCATCCCCGAATTTCCCTAACTTGGTGGAGAAGAAGAATCCTCAAAAAACTATGGACATGTGATCGCATATCGGCCTCCCTCTCCCAAGTCTCTTCCTGTACATGGTTATGCTACCTTATCACCCGTACTAGAGGAACAGACCGGCCACAGAGTATCTTTGCACTACGATCAAAAATCCTGATAGGATGCTCCTCGAATGATGCATCCTGCTCCAGCTCAACCTCCTCGGGTTGAAAAACATGAGACGGGTCTGAGAAATAGCAGCGAAGCTGAGAAACATGGAAGATGTCGTGCATAGCCTGGTACCTCTGAGGCAACTGAAACCTATAAGCAACCAGTCCGACTCTCTCCAGAACCTCAAACGGCCCGACATATCTTGGTGAAAGCTTACCCTGTCTCATGATCCTCTTGTGTCCCAACCTCGGGGTAACACATAGGAAAACCTGATCTCCGACCTTGAATTCCAAAGGTCACCTTCGCTGATCAACATAAAATTTCTGCAGAGACTGTACAGTATCCATCCTTTTTCGAATCAACTCCACCTATTCAGTGGTCTCCTGAAGATGACGAGGACCCAGTATAGTTGCATCTCCTGCCGCCAGCCAACACAAGGGTGATTGGCACAACCTACCGTAAAAAGCCCCGTAAGGTTCCATATGAATAGTTTATCGAAAACTATTATTATAGTAAAACACCACTAGAGGTATATGTCTCTCCAAAGAACCTCCAAAATCAAGGACACATGCTCATAGAATGTCCTTCATCACCTGAATCGTGCGCTCTAACTGGCCATCTGTCTGGGGATGGTAAGTTGTCCTCAGAAGTACCAGTGTACCCAAAGCCCTCTGTAGCCCTTTCCAGAAATGTGACGTGAAGCGGGAGTCCCTATCTGAAATGACAGTACTCGGAACCCCATACAAGTGTACAATATCAAGGATGTACAACCATCCAAGCTCATCAACACCAAAGGTATCCTTAATCGTAAAGAAGTGAGCAACCTTTGTGAGCCTGTCAATGACAACCCATACCGCGTCATTCCCTCGAGGAGATCTCAATAACCTTGTCACGATGTCCATCGCGACATCATTCCACTTCCACTGGGGAATGGGTAGTTACTGTAAAAGCCCTATTGGTTGCTGGTTCTCCACCTTCACCTGCTGATAGGTGGAACATCTCATGACAAAACCAGCAACATCTCTCTTCATACTCGGCCACCAATACTGGCGGTGTAGATCACGATACATCTTGGTGATGCCAGGATGAACTTCCCAACCGAGGAATGGAAGTCTCACATCATCTCCTCGCATATATATTCTGTCACCCATACGCGTCCCTGGAAACGCAAGATCTCATCCTCACCTATGGTCCATCTAGGAAGAGGGCCCCCTCCTGACACACTTTCCCGTAGGACTAGGCCTTTATAATCTGCTAACTGCCTCATTCAAACTCAGTCAAGAAGAGTAGAGGTAACAACTATAGTAGATAAGAAAGTCTACCCATGTATTTCATGCACCTCCAAATGCATCTCATAGAACAGAGCCATAAGCTACCACTCATTACTGGCCTCTTGAACTGCCTGTATCTGAGTCCTCCTGCTTAGTGGGTCTGCCCCAACATTGCCTTTCCTAGGTGTATAGGAAAGCTCGAAATCGAAAGACTACAGGTAATAAACCCACCTCCGCTGTCTTAGATTCAAGACACGCTGCGTGAAGATATACTTGAGGCTCTTGTGGTCCGTATACACAACAAAATTCACTCCCAGATGATAATGTCTCCAACAACGCAAAGCCTGAACAACTGTAGCCAACTACAGGTCATGTGTAGGATAGTTCCTCTCGTGTGGCCTAAACTGCTGAGATCCATTTGCAAAAACACAACCCTCCTGCATAAGCACTGCTCCAAGCTCGATTCCAAATGCATCATAGAAAACTGTATAACTATTGCCTGGATCCGGAAAAACTAGAATCGGTGCTGAAGTCAATCTCCCTTTCAGATCCTGGAAGGCTGAATCGTAGGCTTCGGACCAAACATACTTCACCCTTTTCTTATTCACGCCCATCAACGACACTTCTAAGTGTGAGAAGTCCTATATAAACTGCCTGTAGTAACCAGCCAGCCCTAAGAAACTTCGTACCTCAATGTCGTTCTTCGGTTTCTCCCAGGTGACTACTGCTCTCACCTTCTATGGGTCTACTGATACTCTTATCTCTGAGATGACATGACCTAGGAAGTGAACCTCATCCATCCAAAAGTGTCACTTTGAGATCTTAGCATATAATTGATGCTCCCTTAGTGTACTCAAAATGATATCAAAATGGGTAGCATGGTCGTGTCGAGTCTGAGAGTACACCAAGATGTCATCCACAAAAACCACCACGAAGGAATCCAAGTAAGGATGGAAAACTCTATTAATCAGCACCATGAAAACTGCTGGTTTGTTCGTGATACCAAACGATATAACCAAATACTCATACAGACCATACCTTCTCCAGAAGGCTGTAAGAGGTATACCAGATGGTCTGATAGGCAACTGATGGTAGCTGGATCTCAAGTCGATCTTATAGAACACTCTGGATCTTCTAAGTTGATCAAAGAGATAAAAAATCCATGGAAATGGATATTGGTTCTTTACCATCAACTAGTTCATCTTCCAATAATCCACACAAATCCTAAGGGTGTCATCTTCCTTCCTTGCAAATAGGATAGGCGAACCCCAAGGGGAAGTACTGGGTTAGATGAAACCCCATTCCTGCAACTCCTCCAACTGCTTCTTGAGCTCCTGAAACTCAATTTTAGACATCATATAAGGAGGAATGGACACCGGTGCCACTCCTGGCACAAGCTCAACAGAGAATTCTACCTCTCACTCCGGATGCAAACCTGTAAAGTCTTCTGGAAAGACATCTGGAAATCGATCAACCACTGGAGGAATATCTGTCTGAGAATGTAACACCCCAACCCTAGTTACCCAGAGTCAGTGCATTATTACATAACATTGGCATGATAACAAAATATCAAGTCTCGAAATACCGATTAGTTTAGTATCCTTGAAACACTAGATACATTTATAAGTTCTACATTACATCATGAAATAAATACAACAACAACATCTTATACCCTTTGAACACACTTATCCCTTAGACTATCCATGTAGGTCAATCATAATACACTTCTCCACATCCTGGGAAAGATAAAACATAGAAAGGGGTGAGCTAAAATGCTCAGTAAGGATAACAATATAGTAGAAACGTTCATAAACGAGCATAAACATTTAAGGAAATTTTATAACTAAAACAAAATCCTTTTAAACATGAACTTCAGAATAACATGGAAAAAATAAAATGAAATAATGCCATTTACTTATTCACATGGATATTCTACTAGTAGAATATTCACATGAAATATCAATACCCAATTTTATAATTATGGAATGCATAATGACAGACTATCATAACCATATAGTCAAGGACTTTTGCCAAGACTACAAATAATATTTAGTCAAGGCCTTGTGCCAAGACAATAGTTTGTCTCATGAGACCTACCAATGCATCAAGGAGCTATAGTGAGCTCCACCCGTCACTTAGTAATTCCAATGCATTCATTATATGAAAAGTTTAAAACATATCATAAACAATTCTCAAAAACCATAACATAATCTTATCACATAAAACATGCATAAAGGAAACAAAACATTTCCACATTTCAATCAAAAGATATCAACACAACACATTGATATAATAAAAAAATTATCAAAACAATTTTCAATATAAAAAATAAAAGAAAAGTAAAACATTGTATTTATTTTTCATTTAAAAAAAGTTATGGCTTATAGAGGAAGTCGAAACTCAAATAATGGTCATGACGGTAGAGAAGTCGTTGTCACAGCTTACGTAAGAAAAAACATTCCATTTGTCATTTAGTAAAACACATCGTATAAAAAGATTCCTTTTGAATAAAAGTAAAATTCATAGGTGTTTATACACCTTATAAAAGAATGTTTTGAATAAAATAAAATATGCATCAATGAAAGGAGATTGAGACAAAGTCCCTTACCTCGTGTCCGACTTGACTCGATCGTTCTTTATCTCCGGAATAATAAACTAGAGTTAATTTCTACTTGCTTAAGAACATTTTTCAGGTTAATTATTCCTTTTATATCACTTATTACCATGATACGAACATTATGTAATTATTTAAGTTAATAACGGTCGTTTTGTCACTCTTTGGTACTTGAGTCAAAAATAAACTTCTTATAATAACAAGTTTTTCATGTGGTAAAATATCCATTATATCCAAAATTTTATTCATGATGTAGATATCATATATATCATATATACCAAGTATGTACATGCATTCATAATATTACAAAACATTTAGAGTTAAGAAATGAAATGCACCATTCATGGAGACGGTAAGTCGTACGTACGCATGAACGCTAGTTTCATTTCTATTTCATATTTAAGGGAATGAAATCATAATTATATAAAATTATATTATAATTATAGTATAATATCATATATAATATCATTAACTCCATCCTTTATACATCCCACATATGGAATCGATGATTCAAATCACTTTGAGGGGGCGGTAGTCCGCACTTCCTAAAATGAAGATATCATGTTTACCCATAATGGAAACTATAAAGGTATTCCATAAATGAAAAATACATAAGCATAAGGGAAACATAAAAATAATATATATCATATATAAATAGATTGAAATCTTAATGGCCATCAAGAATGGTGTTAAAAGAAGATTGAACAATCATTGTTTCATGAGGCAGTAATTCACCACTCATAGAAACGGTATGTTCTTTAACCATTAGACAGAGGTGTGTGTAAGTGTAAATCAAATACTTCTCATAAAAACATCCTAGTATATTGAAGATTCTGTTGTTTTTACAAAATAGAGGAATAAAAAGAGTTTATGGGGTTGGAGAATCAAAATAAAACAAAACAACATAAGAGAAGACATTACCTTTAAATCTGGTAAATCCCCTCTGTTTGAACCAAAATGGTTTCTTGAAGAGATTTATGCATAATTTAAGGCTTATATGATGAAGGGAGGGATGTAGAAAGGTAAAATGAGCTTATTTTGGCCTTTCCAATGGATTGAGATTTGTGGGTAAGGTGGTATAGGTGGGGGCCTTTTATAGGAGGAGAGGAGGGGCTCTTTTGGAAAGATTGAAATCATACTTTATTATGAAATGCTTTTATGATTTTAAATCTCCCACAATGATATATTTCGAGTATAATGTGATAAGGGTTCTAAATACACCCATCCAATAGGATTTATACAAGTTTATGTCTTATATTTTACCTTATCTTTTCATTTTATTTAAATTGTTCATTAATGAGGTAATCACTGCATCATCATGGTGTCAAAAATAAATTTATTTATTTAGTGTCTAAAAATTATAAAAAAAATATCATGATGTAGGAAATATTTTTAGATTTCCAATTACTATTTATAGTCTAAGATATCATTTATGTAGACAAAAGTAAATTTTTTTACTTAGGTGTTACATACTTTTGTTATATTTTCCTTTCTTTAAAAAAATAAAATGATAAAATATCACTATCACACAAAAGTGATTCCATGGGGTCCCTAAGTTAGAACAAGGCATCCCATGGTCAGCCATGACACAAACAATAGCATTAGGACACATGTTGGGGTCATTTTATATTATTATGATATAATTTCATTACCCTTAACTACCCAATTACTAATTAATCATGATAATTAAAGATAATTGTCATCGTTACTATTCATAATGTCCAAAAAAACGAAATTAAAAAATTTGGACCTTATGATTCCAAATATGGAATCCATTTTAGCAAATTATAAACACAGAAATTTCAGTAATTAATTTAAAAATTATTCCTGCTTTCAAAACAAATAGCGTGTTTTTAAGAAACAATATCTATCAAAAGATTGAAAATTCTTTATGTCCAATTTCAATGTGAAATTAATTCTAATGACCACCATTAGAATAAATGGTAAAAATATATTCTATGTTTAATTTAAAACCAGTCAATATTATAATTTATCACTATAAATTATTTTGATTAAAAAAGTTTTTTTTAAGTATTATTTACTATTCATCGATAATTGGAAGTTCTCAAAAAATACCAAAAAAAATAACATAGGATAATTTGGATATTCCAAATATAAAAATGAAGTAAATTTTAAAATATTAAATTTATATAATTTCCAAAAGTATGTATTACTATTCATAACGGCTACTTTGATTGGTCGCGGTGTATTAGAATTTCGAACTTGCGTACAATGCAAGCTATTGCATTATTGAAAGAGAAGCGTATCGTGGAAAATTGGGGTGTTACATTCTCACCTCCTTCAATAAATTGAGCCCTCGCAATTTGAAATTTTTCTTTGAAAATAAAAGGTTGAAAATAGAAAATACCTTTTTAGAAAACCCACATCGAAAATAGGGTTAATACAAATATAACTTTAAAAGAAAGAAAGAGAAGTACAAAGGTCACCCGAGATAGCCCATACTAGGATTCTATGAAAACATGGATATGTAGGAGAAACAAACCGTCAAGGTCTGATGGAGAGTTGTAGAAAATAGGATTAGGAGAAAGTTAACTACAAGAAAATTACAAAATTTTGATTGGATAAATGGTCTGTGATTCCCCAGTAGGAAAAGTTAACCGACAACGTTTTTTTTAGTTACCTTTTATAGAGTTGAAGAATTTATTTATGAGATATACTAATAACGCAAGGACATATATTTACTTGTCATGTAGATATTCATTACTTACTAAATTTTTACCACAAAACCATCTTTCACTCCAAAAGGTAATAGAACTCAAAAATAATATATTTATCCTAATTGTATAAGGTTAAAAATATTAATACAGACCATTTATATTAGGAAAATTATTTTGTAATAACTGGGGACTTTCGGTAGGCTAGTGGTAGGTAATAAAGGCCTGTCACACTATGGTTGTGGGTTCGATTCCTGCAGCTTTTTCCAATGCGACGGGTTATCCCCTGACCTGCAGGTTGTCCTTTTCCTAAAACTATAGTATTATAATATTACAAAAATAATCATCAGAAATGTTTTAACCTTAAACAATACTATCCAAAATTTAACTTAATCCATTCCAACCTTTATAGATATCCAAAATACCTCAATCCAGACTTTCTCTAAAAGGTCTCTAAATTCCGAAATCAATTGTAACATCAGATTCCCCAAACAACGTAATGTTTATCTTATTGTCACATACTAAAAATATGATTAACTTCATCAAATTAAAACCTTATTGAAAACAACAAGTACTGTAGTAAAATCCTTATATATTTTTCATTATTCTTATAACCATAATATAGTTCTTGAGTCCAAAAACACAAATACAATAATTTTTCAACTTCAACTGTAGTAACAGCATAAGCTTGGCCTTGATCCCTTAGCCTTTTCTGAGGTAAGTTTCCCTGATGCTTAGGACATTCATTTGCATAATTCCCCTTTTCTCTACAATTGTAGCATTCAACATTGATAACCTCTTTCTTTCCCTTGCAATCATGAGCCTGGTGACCTTTTTCTCCACATTTATAACAAACTTCCATTCCTTTTAGGCAAGTACCGGGGTGATTCTTCCCACAATTATCGCATAATGGAAAATCCTCCTTTCCCTTTCTCCCTTTATTTTTCTCTTCTTCCACTATTCTCTTCTTCTCTTTCTTTACATTGTTGTCATAAGACTTAGATAATTCCTTTTCTGTCTTGATAGAACATGAGAAAATATCTTCGTATGATGAGAAGGATTGTGATACTAAAGCTCAAGGGAGAAATGGTTTTAACCCATCAAAGAAACACTCAATATTACTTCTTGGGTTACGTATATAATTTCCTTCATGCCTTGCTAACCTTGTAAAGTTAGCCTCATACTTTGCAACATTCTCATCATCCTTTTGTCTCAAACTCAGAAATTGTCTTTCCATATCCGGTCGATGGTCATGAGGAAATTATTTTTCTAATAAAATATCTTTAAACTCTCTCCATTCCATACTTAATACTTCTCCACCTTCCTTTGTATTTTGAATCAATGACCACCATTGATCAGCATCTCCAGTGAGGCGGTAAACTACCATGACATCTTTTTCCCTTTCACTACTCCCTAAAGCCTGAAATATTTTCTCTAGGGAATTTATCCATTGTTCAGGTACTAATGGATTTGTACCCCCATTAAATGTTGGGGGTTTTTTCCTCATTAAGCGGTCTAACATTGATCCTCCACGTTGCGGATGAGGGTGCTCCATACGAGTAAGGTTATTATTCATAACCTGAGCAAGTTGTCCCTGTATGGTGATGAGCTGATCAGCACCAGTTGTATCACTAGCTCCACTATAACTATCTTAATCAGTAGGGAAATCCCTATATGGAGTTCATGAATTGATACGGTTTCCATTCCTTCCACTAGGCTCCATTTCTAAGAAATTTCATAAAATAGATCAGTTCATGAATCAAAATACATAATTCCATACTTGTAAAGCACTTAACATTAATTAAACTATTTATGGATATAATCCATAATCATAAAAAAATGTTTTCTTTAAGGAAGTATATACTCATAAACCCTTCATAATGATTTTTAAATGAAATGTGAATTATCCTAAGCATAACCCCCTGGAGTGTCGTAACCAAGAGTGCAGCAAGGCACATTGTTGTGCACCAGTTCCCATTCAATTCTAGATCAAAGTGGTGTTTTTGGGTTTTACCCCTAGGTACATCTGTTCCAGAGCTGCCTCTACCTGCTCGTATCCAGACATGGATTTATTTCTTAGAAAATACACATAATATATACTTTACCAAAATTCTAGGATGTTATTCTATACTAATCATCAATGATTATCTTAGGGCTATGTGCTCTAATCAGATTTTACCTAAATCTATTTTCCAAGTATAATACTAAACTACCTCTGATACCAACTGTAATGCCCTGACCCTAGTTACCCAGAGTCGGTGCATTATTACATAAAATTGGTATGATCACAAAATATCAAGTCTCAAAAGAGCGATTAGTTTAGTAACATTGAAACACTGGATACATTCATAAGTTCTACATTACATCATGAAATAAAAACAACAACAACATATTTTCCCCTTTGAACACACTTATCCCTTAGACTATCCCTGCAGGTCTATAATAATACCCTTCTTCACATATTGGGAAAGATAAAACATAGAAAGGGGAGATCTCAGATGCTCATTAAGGATAATAATATAGCAGAAACGTTCATAAACAAGCATAAACATATAAGGCATTTGTATAACTAAAACAAAATCTTTTTAAACTTGAACTTCAGAATAACGTGGAAAAAATAAAATGAAATAATTCCATTTACTTATTCAAATGGATATTCTACTATGCAAATATTCACATGCAATATCAATAAACACATTCATAATGATGGAATGCAATATATCAGACTATCATAACCACATAGTCAAGGCCTTGTTCCAGGACTACAAATAAGATTTGGTTAAGGCCTTGTGCCAACACACTAGTTTGTCTAATGAGACCTACCGATGCATCGAGGAGCTATATAAGGCTCAACCTGTCACTTACTAAGTCCAACACATTCCTTATATAGAAAGGATTAAACATGTCATAAACAATTCCCAAGAACCATAACATAATCGTATCACATAAAACACGCATAAAGGAAACTTAACATTTCCACATTTCAATCACAAGATATAAATACAACACGTTGATATAATCAAAACATTTTCAAAACCATTTTCAATACCAAAATAAATCAAAATTAAAACATGGTATTTATTTTTCATTTAAAAAATTT
Source organism: Viscum album (assembly GCA_963277665.1). Lineage (NCBI taxonomy): Eukaryota > Viridiplantae > Streptophyta > Magnoliopsida > Santalales > Viscaceae > Viscum > Viscum album. The sequence continues at coordinate 903,686,054 of OY728138.1, forward strand.
ATGGCTTATAGAGGAAGCTGAAACTCAAATAATGGTCACGACGATGGAGAAGTCGTTGTCACCGCATACATAAGGCAAAATATTCCTTTTGTGTTTTACTAAAACAATTCATATAAAAAATATTTCTTTTGAATAAAAGTAAAAGTCAAAGGGGTTTATACTCCATATAAAAGAAAGTTGTGAATAAAAAAATATGCCTCAATGAAAGGAGATTGAGACGAAGTCCCTTACCTCGTGTCCGACTTGACTCCATCGTTCTTTAATCTCTTGAATAATAAACTAGAGTTAATTTAAACTTGATTAAGAACATTTTTCAAGTTCATTATTCCTTTTATATCACTTATTACCATTTTACAAACATTATGTAATTATTTAAGTTAATAACGGTCGTTTTGTCGATCTTTGGTACTTGAGTCAAAAATAAACTTCTTATAATTAGAAGTTGTTCATGTGGTAAAATAACCATTATATAAAGAATTATATTAATTATTTAGATATCATATATATAATATATATCCATTATATACATGCATTTATAATATTGCATAACATTTAGAGGTAAGAAATGAAATGCACCTTTCATGGAGACGGTAAGCCGTACGTACGCATGAACGCTACTTTCATTTCTATTTCATATTTAATGGAATGAAATCATAATTATATGAAGGTATATTATAGTTATAGTATAATATCATATATAATATTATTAAATCCATCCTTTATACATCCCAAATATGGCATTAACGATTCAAATCACTTTGAGGGGGCGGTAGTTTGCACTTCCTAAAATGAAGATATCACGTTTACCCATAATGGAAACTTTAAAGGTATACCATAAATGAAAAATAAAGAAGAATAAGGATGAAATAAAAATAATATATATCATATATAAATAGAGTTACATCTTAATGGCCACCATGAAATGTGTTAATAGAATATTGAACAATCATTGTTTCGTGAGGTAATAATTCGCCACTCACAGAAACAGTATGTTCTTTAACCATTAGATGGAGGTGTGTGTAAGTGTAAATAAAATACTTCTCATAAAAACATCTTAGTATATTGAAGATGTTGGTGTTGTTACAAAAGATAAAAATAAGAAGAGTTTATGGGTTTGGATAATCAAAATAAAACAAAACAACATAAGAGAAGACATTACCTTTGAATCGGGTAACTCCCCTCAGTTTGAACCAAAATGGTTTCTTGAAGATCTTTCTACCTAAGGTAAGGCTTCTAGGATTAAGAGAGTGATGTGGAGAGATAAAATTAGCAGATTTTGGCTGAGACAATGTCTTGAGAGGTGGGGTAAGGTGGTAGAGGTGGGGGCCATTTATAAGAGGAGAGAAGGGGCTCTTTTGGAAAGATTGAAATGTTACTTTATTATGAAATGATTTTCAGATTTTAAAGTTCATGAAATGATATGTTTCTTGGATATGGTGATAAGGTTTCTAAATACACCCATATTATAGGGTTTAAACAAGTGTAAGTCTTATATTTTACCTTATCTTTTCATTTTATATAAATCATTCATTAATGATGTAATCACTGCATCATCATGGTGTCATAAATAAATTTATTAATTTAGTTTCTGAAAATTATAAAAAAAATAACATTATTTAGAAAACCTTTTTATCTTTCCAATTAATATTTATAGTCTAAGAGATCATTTATTTATAAAAAATTAAAATTGTTTTACTTAGGTGTTACATACTTTTGTTATATTTTCCTTTCTTTACAAAAATAAAATGATAAAATGTCACTATCACACAAAAGTGATTCCATGGGGTCATTAAGATGGAACAAGGCATCCCATGGTCGGACATGACACAAACAATAGAATTTGGACACATTTTGGGGTTATTTTATATTATTATGATATTATTTCATTACTCTTAACTACCTAATTACTAATTAATCATGATAGTTAAAGATAATTATCATCGTTACTATTTATAATGTCCAAAAATAAAAGCCTCTTAATTACATAATTTGGACCTTATGATTCCAAATATGGAATCCATTTTACCAAATTATAAACACAGAAATTGTAGTAATTAATTTAAATATTATTCCCGCTGTCAAAACAAATAGCGTGTTTTTAAGAAACAATATCTATCAAAATATTGACAATTGTTTATGTCCAATTTCAAAGTGAAATTAATTATAATGACCACCATTTGAATAAATGGTAAATATATATTCTATGTTTACTTTAAAACCACTCAATAGTATAATTTATTACTATAAATTATTTTTATTAAAAAAGTTGTTTTTAAGTACTTTTTTACCATTCATCGAAAATTGGAATTTCTCATAAAAATACCAAAAAATTCAACATAAGATAAATTTCGATATTCCAAATCCAAAAATAAAGTCCATTTTTAAATATAAAATTTATATAATTTCAAAAACTGGGTATTACTATTCATAACGACTACTTTGATTGGTCACATTGTGTTAGAATCTCGAACTTGCGTACAATGGAAGCTATGGCATTATTGAAAGAGAATTGTATCGTATAAGCTAGGGGTTTTACAGAGAAGTCCCATGGTCATCTAAATATAATCTATCAATCTGGGCCGTAACACAACCCACCCCATGATTCTCTGGTCCAGCTCTGCTCACCTGGACATCCAATTTTCTATTGTGAAGAAAATATCCACCCTCTGGTGATGTGAAATACAACCTGCGGCGATTACAATCGACAAAGGCCTAGAAGAGAACTAACTGGTCCATACCGAGAATGAAATCATTTCCTCCCATCTCCAAAAGATAGAGATTATGTAAAAAAACTACACCCACCATCCTCGATGGGGCAGTCTGAGCACTGACGCAGGCTAGCAGTTCTAATTCCCAAGGGAGTGTCTAGCGTCATTATATCCTCAGAAGTATAAACAGTAAGTCAAAGGATTTCCACAGTATGAATAGAAATAAAACTATGAGAAGCTCATGTACCAAAAATTGTAGTGGATAAAACTAAGGCTACTAAAATCATACCTTGAACTGTAGAAGGTCCAGGATCCTGCTCCTGATAAATCTGCTCTACAGTAAAAGTTTGGCCTGCACCGTGACCCTGTGTAGCAGCCTGAGATCCCTGAGTTGTCCCTCCCCGAGCTTGAACACTACGTCTATAGCCTCTACCCTAGCCAGAATGACCTGAAGAACTCCATCCCCCAGTTTGCTGCGGAACCGGTAATCCTACTCCTGTACGCGGAGTCGAACTGATCCTTCTTCACTAGCTGCTGGAAGAAGAACCTTACAGAAACGCTGCAGATGACCCATCTGGCCGCACGATCTGCACTCCACTTGGAATCTTGGGAAATGAGGCTTTTTATGACCATTTTCCCCACACTGATAGCATACCACTTGGTTTCCAGAAGGAATATCTCGTCTACCAGAAGGAATACCTCGTTTCCTTCAGTCACCTCGTATAGACTCTCGGTGGCACTTCCTACTGTCTGTCTGGAGAGAATTAGCCCTGGATGCTGAACCGCCCTAGTCCACAGCTCCAGTATCCCTCTAATTTATCTTCGTAATAAGCATTTGGTTGACTATTAGAATGATAGAAGTCAATTGAAATACATTCACCTGTGACTTGATATTTGGTTTGCGGCCTTCCTCAAACTTTCTTTCCCAAAAATAGCTCGCCATTCCCCAGAATGGGAGTGAAACACTGTAACTATGTAAAGTGGTAAGAATAATCCATAACTGTGAGAGTACCCTGCTATGGGCTCATGAACTCTCTGTCTCTGTCGGTCCTCAGCGTCACCGGGTAGAGTTAGTAGTAGAACGTATGCTGAAACTCATCCCAAGCCATAGCCTGTTGGCGCCCTGTCTGCAAAACCACATCCCACCATGTCTTGGAGGAATCTCACAGCATATAAGTCGTGAGCTTCCTTCTCCTCTCCGAAGGTGTCTCCAGATGCTCGAAGATGGTCAGCATGGCTTCTAGCCATGACTCTGCAGCCTATGGTCCTCCATCCCCTGTGAACGTGGGAGGGTGCTATTGCTGAAAAACCTACGTCAGCTCTACCATAGACGGGGCATGATGCTGAGCTCCCTGGAAAGTCTGCATGAATCTCATGAAACCCTCTCTGAAATGATCATCGACACCAGTTTCTGGAATCACTGCAGGTGCCATGTCTGGAATGATATGTGGAACTACTTGTTGTCCCAGATCTGTCGTATCAGGCGTACGGTCCCTACCTGGTTCCTGACGTGCAACGGGAGGACATCTTGGTGCCATAGAACTGAAAGCTCAAAATCATAGCTTCATTAATGATGAACACAGACGAAACTTAAGAGAGAAAAATGTAACAGGAGATAAAAACTTTATGATGTGGGAAAACATGACTACACGACATGTAGTACTACTACATATTGTGTTTCTTAAAAGTTTTCCCGGGGCATGTACCTTGTCCATACATGGATGTGTAAACCACCAGGCTACACAACGTGTTCTTAAACTAAACGGTGTGTACTAACACTTTTATTCCCTTCCCATTCACTCCTATACGGCTAGGAACATGGACTATCCCAGCAGGAAACTACACGACGTGTTCTATGCGGACACGGCGTGTACGTGAAAGGATAACACCAACCCATGCTATTGGCTACACGGCCGGCTACATGGTCAACTATACATGGTGTGTTCCCAAGGAACTTGGCATGCAATTGAAGGAAAATCGCGCCCTTGTTATTCATGACATGTCCGAATACCTATTCCAGACTATACGGCGTGCTAAGTTGTTACACAGCGTGTTCCTACAGAAAACTGTACAACCCCGTGTCCCTGTCCACACAATTAGTGGCACAGCTAAAAACCACACGACCAGTATTTAGAAAGTACACACCATGTGTTCTGGGTTTTTCTTGACAGTAGCCTTAGAACTGCACCAGAACCCAGAAAACATAGAAAAACAAGTGTTAAGGTGCGAATTTCTTATCCGTGGGGGCCCATACTCCCCTAAAATCAAATATTTGAATCATAACAATGGAAATAACATGTAAAAAGTATAAAAACTCACAACCCACCAAATTCTGATCCTCAAGGGCCCATAACACCTCTAAGACCAAAGTTTGGTGTCCATGATAAATAAGCTCTAAACAAAAGATACCCTATTAACATAGCAGGTATTCTATCACAGCAATTATCACAACTGAATGCATAGTCTATCACAATTCTTATCACAACATCTTGAAACTTCTAATGCAATCTAGATGGAATGAAAAAATTCCTAACATGTGATTTTCTAACAAGTGCCTATATAATTCCTGAGATGGAACACCCTCATCTCATCGGGTAGCAACAAAATAGAACTACAATCATATAAATAGTAACGATACAAAACAATTGCGCCACCCAATAGTGAAATCAATTAAACTGTAACATTTTCAAAACTTGAAAATTTCAATATTCTAGGTAACCCGGCTTTTTCCCTATACACGGGTTATTGAACTCCTGGGCATAGCTATTTACCATTTACCTATTATATCTTATCCATGTATAATGTCGCTAAACAGTAAGTCAATAGAAATAAAATAAAAGAAACTCATTTGATACCACTTTGTAACGACCCAAATCCAGAGCCCCTCAACTGGTGCCCCATGCTAGGTTTTCCACATGACCTCAAGCGCATTTCCCCAAATGCAAGAGGCTGCTGACTACCAGTAAGGGACTCGGTAAGTTAGTGGCGAAACTATTCCCTCATTTGGTAAGGTATACAAGGTACATGAAATAACAATCAATAGAGGAAGTAGAAAACAACATAAAACTATTGAAACTAAACAGCGGAAGCAATGTATAATATTATAATGATACATCATGGTACATGTATCTAAGGAAAGGAACAAACACAACAACGTTCTGAAATACAACTGAGAACAAAACACTAAAGTAAACAGTAACTCCAGAAGCATCGCAAGCCTTATCTCGGTCATATGCTCTCCAGCTCCAACCATAAATCATGTACCTAAAGTAGAGGGGACACAATCCCTATCCACACCTACAACCATATAACCTATTTGGGCCGAAAAAGAGGACCCAAACATGGTGTGAGGCTAATCCCAGTAGGAAATCACCACAAGATCTGTGCCCTACTGTCAGTGAGCAATATAGCAAAAGTAACGGAAATAAATGCAGCAGAGAAACAGGAGTAATCTAAAGTAAACAATCCTACCAATATCCATTCAAATTTATTTATTAATTTAATTCACTCATTAAATTATCAACCAAGGAATCTAGAAACAACTCTATATTCTCAAGGCATAGAAAGTAACACAACAGGTCTCATATCACAACTGACTACCTAAACATCAAGCCGAATAAAACCCAAGCTTGTTCGTTGGATTGGTGGGCTCGTCAAAACCAACCAAAAAATAATCATGGTGACTCTCTAGGTGGCTCACACTGGCATACCCCTCTATTCAAGTAAACATACAAAGGGATAGACACTCTGGGAAGCTGTCACCATCAATTCCCATGTGGTCATGCAATGATAACTATAGACTCCTTGAGGATGCACTTACATCTAATTCCCCACTATAGTCTCGATACATAACTAATGACACTCTAAGGAAGCACAATTTCCCATTCCCGTAGGTCCAACAAATGATTCTAATTTATAACAGACTCTCTAGGGAAGCTCTTAATCATCAATTCCCTCTTTAGTCTACCACACCAGGTTCTCACAGCCCTGAGTAGTGTAGTCGTGCGTAATAGACTTTTAGCAGTCCAAATTAAGCCCAACAAACTACTTGGATAATAGCTACAATGCATTAAAAGCATATAAATAGCAGGAAATAAATGCAATCAATTATATCAAGCCAGGAAAACAATGCAACAAGGTATGCCTCACAGTCAACCTAAGCCAAACGGTGATAAACATCCAAAACAGGGGGAACACCCATGGGGGGATCCTCAAACATGCTAACAATCAATTATCAATCATCTAATAACCTTAATCATACATGCAATCTAAGGCAGATAACAATACATGATCAAAACCCTAACCAGAGATACTCGATACATGGGTATTCGGTACTTTTGCACCAAAAACTCAAAGACATTCAACGTCGGGCAACAAACCACCTACGTTGATCCTAGGAGATCGATATACTTGATCCTCAGCCCATGAATCAGCCTAGAATGGAGTAGATCTACAAAAATTTATAAAATTTTCAACCTCAGATAACTCACATGAGAGAAGGAATCTGGAAACGTGGCCAAAGTGGAACTAAGAACTCACTACTGCGATTCTATTGCAACTGACGACATTCAATTCGGACAGCATGTGAGAGATCAGTGGCTTGGAGAAGATCTGTGGTCGTACCCTCGCTCTCAGTCGAAGAATCTAGAGAAGAAGACGTATTCGGGGTTAAGTTACAACCCCGGTTCATTTAATGAAATAAAAAAGAAAAGTACAAGGTGTGTACTTTATGAGTACACGGCGTGTAATCGCCCTTTCCGTACACCACATTAAGAGGCCTCCACATCACTGCTACACACCATGTGTGTGTCCTGGACACGGCCATCCTAGGGCCTCTCATGGAAAAAATTTACATGGCGTGTACTCATAAAGTACCCGGCGTGTACTTAGAAAATTTCCATATTTTCTTCTTTTTCTCAAAAACGTCCAGAAATGGAAAAACATACCAAAAACGAAGATACAGGTTCTTACAATCATACTCCCGTACAATGGGAGTATTCATAATTGTGAGTTTCTCACCAACTATTTGAGATAAATAACCTTCATATAGTGGAATGAATACCCATAAGATGGTTGAAATTTCCACTTGATTGTTATGTTCATCCTTGCATCGATAGATGATCATAGATTGATCTAGAATATGAACGTGACTTCTGTTCTTTGGCAATTGATATGAGCTAGAAATAAAGAAAGCCAATACATGCCAAGAATCCCATAAAATTCCACTATAGTAAGGATCACAAGATTTGTAGGAAGCACTTTCCCACAAACATCAATCGATGAATAATTGTAAACTTTTGATGCGACCATTATGCCATTAGGAGTTGTCACAGCTAACTCAACATCTAATTGTTGAGGTAATACAACGATACCCTTAGAAAATTCTTTAGAAATAAAATAGTGGGTGGATCTAGATTCAAATAAAACATTTTCTAATTTAGAGTGGATGGTAAGTGTACCTTTCACTACTTCATTATCGTACTCCACATCACCGATAGAAATTGCATGTGACTTTCCTTTATCTTTGGCCTTAAGAGTTTGTTGATGTCAATCATCATCAACATCCCTTGGATTAGGGCATTGATTAGAATAATTCCCCATTTCCTTGCACTTGTATCATTGAAGGGTAGGATGTGCATTCTGTGTAGCCTTTTCTTTTTTCGCATCAGTAGACATATTTTTCCCATCATTACGACATTCAAATTCCTAATGACCTTCTTTTCCACATTTGAAACATTTACTTATTCCTTTAAGACAATTACCTCCATGTTTATTTCCAAACTTTGATCATAATGGAAAACGCATCTTCTTTTCAGTGTGGTCTTTAGATTTCCCTTTGAATTCCATTTTCCTCTTCTTATAAAACTCATATGACTGATGGGTTACTCTAATCTCCATCTGAACCTTGAGACCACATCAAACAATTTCCTCATATCTATTGAAGTCCCTTATGGCTAATGCCTTTAGAAGACTTGGTTTTAAGCCACTAAAGAATTGATAAATCTTACTCTCAGGTTGGATAATAATCCTAGAAGCGTACCTTGAATGTCTTGTAAACTTTTCTTCATTGGTACCAACAGATTTATCATCCTTTTTCTTTAGATCAAAAAACTACTTCTTTATATTTGTTTGAAGAATATAAGTGAAGTAATTATTGAAAAATAAGTTGTTGAACTCATCCCATTCCATGGACTCAATTTCATCTATTTGCATCATATTCTTGATAAGATTTCACTATTGATCAACTTCACCTTCCAAACGATATACTGCTATGATTACATTATCATGTTAAGAACATTGAAGAACTGAAAATATCTTTTCAGAGGTACTGATCCATTGTTCAACACCTAATGGATCAGTAGACCTGCTGAATAAGGGTGGGCACTGCCTCGTGATAATTTAACAGAATGTTTCTCCTTCCATTGCATGTTTGGAATTCCTGCATGATTCATTGCTTGAGAAAGTTGTGTGAGCATAGCTACAAGATTTTTCATTCCAGCTCCCAAAATGTTTGGTTGCTAAGAGGGAAAATCATTGTATTTCCCGTCGCATTCAACATTAACACGGTTCCTTTGGGTTCCATCCATTGACTAAAAACAATAAGCATAGTGTGAGAAACACTAATCATAATAGGAAAACCACATAATCCAGAATAAAATTTCACGCTTAAGGTATTATCATAGGTTATTCATGGCCATTTCTAAAACACTATGATTTTGTCCTATGCTTAGACATATCCTTAGGGTTCTTACTAAGGATTTCAAATCCTTGTTTCCAAAGGTTGACCATACCCTTCCTCTGATACCAATTATAACGACCCATACTTTACATACATTGTTATTACTTCAGAATTGAATCATACTTATTATAACATATAACAAAACTATGAAAGTATTGTATAGTTATAGTTCTTTTAGAAACTGGGAAACATAAATAACTAGTTCATAAAGCATCTACATTGTCTCCTTTTTATTTCAGAATATTTAGAGTCTCTTTTGGAATATCCTACTTAATACCCTTCTTCCTGGTCTAAGGAAAAGAAAACATAAAAAAGGGTGAGCTCAAATTCTCAATAAGGGTAAACAAAGGATATATCAATCATATCATATTCATAAGAACAAAACATTTTGAGAATCTTAACCTGCAAAAGAGATCATAATATCATAACATAGAATAAATCATAGTAGTGTAATGTTATCCCAATAATCATAACATAAAACATTAAACTTTTTGGCATAAAAACATAATCATAGAAAATCATTTCTTATTATTCAAGACTCATTTCCAAGACTATCATAGTGGAAAAATTCTATTTCTGAAATGAGTTCACTTCTCGTTCTAGTCTTGTATCACTAAACTGAATTAACTTGTCGTTCCAGCCATGTCTATCTCATGATATATAAATCATTCCCCAATGAATTGGAGGGATATATAGGTCCCACCAATCTCATAATGAAACCATTCTTATGTGTGCCACAAAATCATAAATCATATATCATAGCATAACCCATGTAATAAAAATGTGATTCTTAAACATCATGGCATCATAACATAAATCATATAAGATAAAAGGATTTCATAAAAATAATTCCATAATAATCAAATCAATGTAAAAATAGAGATAGAAACATAACCCTATATTATCTTAGATAGAAAAAGATTTTGATAAAACACATGAACTCTATTCTTGAGGAAAATATACTTTCTACTTCAAAAACATTTTTCCTTTCTTAACATGTCATAAAATTTTAAACTAAAATAAGTTAATTAAAAATAATCTTTAAAACTTGTAAATTAAGCTTCATGGAAATAATGTTCTATGAAATCATAAAAATCCATTAATACCGTATAAGTTAAAAAACATTCTTCTCGTTCTTTGGCCAGAAAAGTCAAAAAGTAACTAGTACTGAAAATGAAAAAAGACTCTTTTCATTTATTTTACTAAAAATTCACCAATAGGTAAAATTGGATTACAAAAATTGTACAAGGATAGAAATAATATTAAATATTGAGTAAACATGGATAAGGATGATAAATATGACCCAGTAAATTCAGATGTATAAACAATCTTGGATAAAAATGAGATTGTGAGATTTTCACTTACCTTAGGTCTGATATGCTTTGTACGTATCTGAAACTCCTGTATAATGATTTAAATAATGTCATTGAATTATTACAAAATCATATTAATTGTTATGATATCATTTATGTTTATATTCTTATTTTATTATTAGAAATATTTCTACTTGTTATTCAGTTGTTCATTGCTTTACGTTCTAATGCATGTTTTGTCGAATAAATTTGTATTCCTCTTTTTAGGTTATAGATACCTAATTTACAGAATGGTATTAGTGTAATTTATATCACATTTATTAATTCAATTCATTTATATAATCATTATTCAATTAAGATCATTTATAACGAGTCGCATCACATTGTGGAGACGGTAGGCCGTACGTACGGACCAACAATGATATCATTCCCATGATTGTGTAATTTTATTGAAGTGTATGGTGTATAATATTTCAGAATCAATATTACTTTAAAATTATCATATATAGTAATTCCTTCCATCATATACAAATCCAAGTATGTTTGTGATGAAATAAAAGAGTACACCATGACGTGGAGACGATAGGCCATACGTACGCATGCGTGGTGATTTCTTTTCTTTCATAGGATGGATAGAGGATAGAACATGGTTGTTTCATATTCATAATAAAATATCAATATAAAATTTATACAATAGTTATTACTTAATAATGAAAAAACTCATATAGAAAAATTAGGAGAATAAATAAGTTTGAAAGAATCGGTAAAAGATATTACCTCTTATTCGATGCGCCTCTTCTTAATCACCTCTTAGGGCACTAAAGATGGTCTTGGAAGAACACCAGGACCTCTAGTATGATTCTATTGAAGTGTAGAAGAGAAATTGGCAGGGGTGGTCTGATATTGAAGGCTCAAAATGGTGTGAGGAGGAGAGGGAGGAGGTGCCCTTTTATAAGGGAGGAGAGGGGCACTTTTGGAAACCTCTAAAATATTAGATTATAATAAACCCAAAACCCACATAAAAAAATCCAAAGTGACTCAAATATGGATATTAGATAATATATGGTTGTAATATCATCAACAAATTAAATTTAGACATGTTTTGATTTTATTTTAAACCTTATCATTTTGATTTATCCTAATTTAATCAATTTAATTTTATTTGTGTTAATAATGTTATAAATTTTATATGGTTATAAATACTTAATTATGTGTTCTTAATTATACATAATTTGATAATTTATGACTTATTAGATCATATAAAATTTAATTTGTAAGTTTTAAAATATTTTTGTGATTTTAAACAATTTAATAATATAAAATATCAATAGTGTCAATTTTGACACAATTCATTTATTTGAATTGAAATAAAATCCACACAAGAGATATGTTCGAACCAAAATATTTAATAGATTAATAACATGTCATATTTATCTACAAAAGTAATATAGCACATTAATTAGTTCATATAATATTTATTTTAATATTTTTAAAACCATTTATTTGATATTTCCATCAATAAAATAATTTCTAAAACACTATTGTGTCCTCATTAATGATAATTATTTTATCCCTAAAAATTATAAATAAATTATCATGATGTATATAATTTTATTATATTTCTAGAGAATATTCATTTTCTATTTTTCATGAAGTATATCACAAAATTAAAATTATTATCCTTATAAGAATCCAGAGAGTGACATGTTGTCACTTTCTTTGGTTTTAATAATAATTAACTTATTTTCATGGTCAAAAGTTCATAAAATGAATCTATTCTGACCCTTAGGTGATATGGGTCGACGTTTAGTCATCCAATTGATTTTTTTCAGGTGTTAGGGTAATTTTATAATCCTATTTTTACCCTTAATTACCCGATTTACCTTTAACTGCAGTAAATAAAAATTACCATAGTTACTATTCATAATTTCAAAAAAAAGTAACCTATTAACATAATTTGTACCCACTTAATTAAAATATGGAATCCATTTTTCAAAATTGAAAACAGATAAGTAACATTAATTAATTTAAAATTAATCTCGTTGTTAAGAAAACAGGTTTTAAAAGTTAAAACATTGCCAAAGATTGAAATGTTTTTATCTATGAATTCAATGTAAAATTACTGGTAATGACATAAATTATATTAAATGGTATAAATATATTCTATTTATACTTTAAAAACATTAAATATTATAATTTAACCATATAATTTATTGTGATGAAAAAAGTTGTTTTTAATTTAAATATAGCGAGTTTTTACTATTCATTAAAATATGAAAGTTATCAGAATAATATAACAAATTTATCGAGAGTAAATTTGTATATCCTTATTCCAAATAAAAATTTTATTTTTTAAAATTTAACTTATAAACATGTCAAAAACTAGATTTAATGTTGGTGTGTCATCAAAAAAGCGGCAGAACTGCATTTTTGGAAAAATACTTATTTTACACGAAAAATTTATTTTGTTCTCATACCATGTTCTAGAAAATGTGTATGATGAATAATAATGTTATAAAATTCAAAATGTAGTTAATACTATTCATAACAGCTAGTCTATAATAATATTATAATAATATATCGTTGTTTAGTGAAATCTGGTATTGCATACTACACACGTTATCGAGGAAGGTCGTGATTGCATCTAACACAAGCCAAACCAGTGTTGTGTGTAGTGATTGATTCCTTTGGTGTTGCTTATAACATAAGGCATAAAAAATATTTCTCATAAAATCTCAGGTTGTTACATTCTACCCCCCTTAAAATGAATTTCTCCCTCGAAATTCGTCATTTCGTAACAAATAGATGAGGTTACCTCTCCCTCATCATATCCTCAAGTTCTCATGTAGCTTCTTCTAATTGGTGGTTCCTCCATAAAACTTTAACCAAGCGAGTGGTATTGTTTTGTATAACTTTTTCACTACGATCCAGAATCTCTATCAGCTGTTCTTCATAAGAAAGATCTTGCTCCAGCGGTACAACTTCTGAGCTAAGTATATGTGAAGGATCAAGTATTCACTTTCTCAAGAGAGATACATAGAACACATCATGAATTTGAGAGTGATTTTGTGGAAGTTACAATCAGTAAGCTACCTTCCCAACATGATCCAATATTTCAAAAGGACCAATATACCTAGGGCTCAGCTTTCCCTTCTTTCCAAATCTCATTACTCTCTTCCAAGGAGATATTCGTAAGAACACTTTATCACCCACTTCAAACTCTAGCTCTTTTCTTCGGTTATCGACATAAATTTTTTGTCAACTCTGAGCTACTCTTATGTGTTGTTGAATAGATCAGACCTTTTCTGCCATCTCATCAACAATATCAGGTCCTAATAGATTTCTTTACCTACACTACTGCATATAGTGGTTTTAGCGACCGCCAAAAGCGGTCGCTAAAAGGCTTTAGCGACCGCTTAGCGACCGCTTTTGGCGGTCGCTTTAGCTTCGTCGGTAAAAACCATTAGCGACCGCCAATGGCGGTCGCTAATGTTTCACATAAACATAGCAGTGATGCGGGTCCTCTCGTCTCTGCATATGCGTGGTAGGGGATATGACCTTGCCCCACCGGCCATGGCGGACAGACGACGGCGGTGCATGTAGGGTTATTCGGGTGAGGATGATAAGGTCACCGGATGTCCGAGGAGGGGTTCGGGATTGTACCGCACGTAGACGGCGGTCACGGGTGTGCTGTTAGGAAGCATGGTATGGCATGAAGTGAGGCGGCGGTGTGTGGCGGAATGCGGCGGCGTGCGGCAGTTCGGATTTGCAGTGGCCAGGAAGGAAGAAGATGACGGCGCGCGGGAAAATTCCCGCTGGAATTTTACATTCATATTAGCGGCCGCCTATGGCGGTCGCTAATACCCTCTTTAGCGACCACCAATGGCGGTCGCCCGCTTCACTAGGCGCCAAAACCAAAATTTCTAGTAGTGCTAACATCATCCCAGCAAGTTGGAGTTCGACATTTCTTTCCATAGAGAGCTTCATAAGGAGCCATATGAATACTAGAGTGAAAGTTATTGTTATAAGAAAATTCCACCAATTGTAGGTGTTGATCCCAACCACCTTTGAAATCCATAAAGCAAGCTTTAAACATGTCTTCTAGAGTTTGAGTTGTCCTCTTAGACAGATCGTCATTCTAAGGATGATAATTAGTGCTGAAACTCAACTCTATATCCAGGGTATGCTGAAGACTTTGCCAAAACTTCGAGGTAAAACTCAGATCCCGATCAGATATAATGGAATGTGGTACTCCATGAAATCTTACCACTTCTATCACATATATCCTGGTAAGCTGATCAAGAGAGAAATCTTCTCTAATAGCAATGAAGTGCGCCGACTTCATAAGATGATCAACAATAACCCATATATCATTATTGCCTTTGGATGTTTTAGGAAGTCGAGTGACAATGTCCATAGTGATGTTTTCCCATTTCCATTCTATTATGGTTAATAGTTGTAACATACCCTTAGAATACTGTCTCTCAGCTTTAACTTGCTGACAAACCAAGCATCGAGAGACATATTCTGCAACATCTCTTTTCATGCCATCCCACCAGAAGTACTCTTTCATATCCCAATACATCTTCGTGCTTCCAGGGGGAATAGAGAATGAAGAACTATGAGCTTCATCCAATATTTCCTTCTTTAATTGTGGGATGGGAGGAACACAAACCCGATTCCTAAACCTTATTATTTCATCACAATCAATGTGGAATTAAGGAAAAAATTTCATCTTCTTCTATAGCTCTACATCTTCTTTCTGTGCCTCTTTAATCTTCACATGTATAGATGGTTGAACATTAATTTGAGAAAGATAATATGTTTCCCCTTCCACTACAATTCCAAGATCTGGACTTTGTAAATCCATAAATATTGGATGTTTTTTGATCCTCATCATGGATAATCTAGCATGGTCCTGTAGACTTAATGCATCTTCCACCTTGTTTTCTTTCCCAGGGTGGTAAGGAATTGAGCAGTCTTAATCCTTAATCAGCTCCAACCATCTTCTTTGGCTCATATTCAGCCCCTTTTGTGTGAAAATATACTTTAAATTTTTATGATCTGTATGAATATCACACCTTTCACCATAAAGATAATTCCTTCAAATCTTTAATGCAAAGATTACCGTAGCTAACTCCAAATCATGAGTTGGGTAATTTTTCTCACAGATTTTCAACTGTCATGAGGCATAAGCTATCACCAAATCATTTTTCATGAGAACACAATCCAATCACGTTGTGGATGCATGACTATAGATCACAACACATTCTCCACTAGAAGGCAGGGTGAGAACAGGTGCACTTGATAACCTTCTTTTTAACTCCTTGAAATTCTCTTCACAATCCTCTATCCAAACGATCTTAACTCCTTTTTGAGTCAACCTGGTGAGTAGATTAGATAATCGTGAAAAATCATTGACAAAACATCGATAATATCCATCAAAACCCAGAAATCATTAGATCTCAGTTACTGTTGTTGGTATCAACCATCTTTTGATAACCTCTGTTTTTGCTGGATCCATTGATATCCCCTATTTTGAGATTATGTGACCCAAAAATGCAAATTTTTGAAGCCAAAATTCACACTTTGTAAATTTGGAATAATGCTTCCATTATTAGGGTCTTCAATACAATTCTCAAGTGATCATCATGTTCTTACTTGATCTTTGAATAGACAAGAATATCGTCTTTAAAGACTACCACAAATTAATCAATATAGTCTCTAAAGACTCTATTCATTAGATCCATGAAGATAGCAGGGGAATTATTAAGACCAAATGACATCTCTATAAAATCATAGTGTCCATACCTTGTACGGAAATCCGTATTTAGTTTATCCTTCTTTTTGAACCCTAATTGATGATACCCAGAACAAATATCAATCTTAGAAAAGTATTGAGCTTCGCGTAGTTTTTCAAATAAGTCATCAATGCATTGGAGAGGATATTTTTTCTTGAGAGTGATCTTGTTAAGTAATCGATAATCAATGCAGAGTATCATTGATCCATCTTTCTTCTTAACAAACAGAACAAGTTCTCCCCAAGGTGATTCACTAGGGCGTATGAATCCCTTATCAAGATTCTCTTGGAGTTGCTTATTCAATTCATGTAACTCAATTGGGTCCATTCTATAAGGTCTCTTTGAAATAGGTAAAGCACCAGGTACGAGTTCTATTGAAAAAAAAACTTCACGATTTGGTGGAAGACCTGGAAATTCCTCAGGAAAGACATAATCAAACTCCCATTCAATGGGAATATTCTTAATCATGAGTTTCTTGCCAACCATTTGAGATAAATAACCTTCATTTAGTATAATTAAGACCCATATGTTAGAATAAATTTCCACTGGAAGGTTATGTTTATCCTTGCATCGATAGATGATCATAGATTGATCTGGAATATGAAATGTGACTTCCCTTCTTTGGCAATTGATATGAGATCCATATAAAGTAATACAATCCATGCTAATAATCACATCAAATTCCACTATGGAAAGGATCACAATATTTTTAGGAAGAACTTTCCCACAAACTTCAATCGGAGAACAATTGTTGACTTTTGATGTGACTGTTGTGCCATTAGGAGTTGTCATAGCTAACTCAAAATATAATTGTTGAGGTAATACAAAGATAACCTTAGAAAATTTTTTAGAAATTAAAGAGTGGGTGGATCCAGAATCAAATAAAAAAATTTATATATTAGATTAAATGGTACATGTACCTTTCACCACTTCATTATCATACTCCAAATCGCCGATAGAAATTGCATGTGACTTTCCATTGTCATTGGCCTTAAGAGTTTGTTGACGTCGATCATCATCAACATCCCTTGGATTAGGGAATTGATTAGTATAATTCCATATTTCCTTGAACTTGTAACATTGAAGTGTAGGAGGTGCATTTTGTGTAGCCTTTTCTTTGTTCGCATCACTAGACATCTCTTTCCCATCATTGCAGCATTCAGATGCCTGATGACCTTCTTTTCCACATTTTAAACATTTACTTGTCCCTTTAAGATAATTCCCTCCATTTTTCTTTCCACACTTTGAGCATAAGGGAAAATTCATCTTTTTTTCAGTGTGGTATTTAGATTTCCCTTTGAATTCCATTTTCCTCTTCTTATAAAACCCATATGACTGATGGGTTACTTCAATCTCCATATCAACCTTGAGAGCACATCGAACAATTTCCTCATAGCTATTGAAGTCTCTTATAGCTAACACCATTTAGAGACTTGGTTTTAAGCCACTGAAGTATCGATCGATCTTACTCTTAGGTTGGAAAATAATCCTAGATGTATACCTTGCAAGTCTTGTAAAATTTGATTCGTAGGTACCAACAGATTCATCATACTTTTTCTTTAGTTCAGGAAACTCATTCTCCATCTTTGTTCAAAGAATATGAGGGAAGTACTTATTGAAAAATAATTTCATGAACTCGTCCCATTCCATGGACTCAATTTCTTATATTTACCTTGTGTTATTGATAAGATTCCACCATTGATCAGATTCACCTTCCAAACGATGTACTGCTAAGATGACTTTATCATGTTCAGAACATTGAAGAACTGAAAATATCTTTTTAGTCATACTGATCCATTGTTCATCCACTAATGGATCAATTGACCCATTGAATGAGGGTTGGCGCTGCCTTGTGAGGATTCAACAGAATGTTGCTCCTTCCTTTTCTTGTTTTTAAGTCTGGCAGGATTCATAGCTTGAGAAATTTGTGTGAGCATGGCTAAAAGATTTTTCATTCCAGCTCCCATAACATTTGGTTGCTCAGGGGGGACAATTATTGCATTTCCCGCCACATTCAGCATTAACACAATTCATTTGGGTTCCAGCCATTGACTAAAACCAATAATAATTGTGTGAGAAACACTAGTCATAATAGGAAAACCACATAATCAAGAATAAAATTTCACACTTAAGGTCTTATCATAGGTTATTCATGGCCATTTCTAAAACACTAAGAATTTTTCCTATGCTTAGACATATCCTTAGGGTTATTACTAAGGCTTTCACATCCTCGTTTCCAAAGGTTGACTATACCCTTCCTCTGATACCAACTATAACGAACCGTAATTTACATACATTGTTATTACTTCAGAATTGAATCGTACATATTACAACATATAAAAAAACCATGAATATACCTTATAGGTATACTGTCTTTAGAAACTGGGAAACATAAACAACTGGTTCATAAAGCATCTACATTGTCTCCTATTTATTTTATCATATTTAGAGTCCCTTTTGGCATATCCTACTTAATACCCTTCCTCCTGACCCGGGGAAAAGAAAACATAAAAAAGTGTGGGCTCAAATGCTCAGTAAGGGTAAATGAAGGAGATATCAATCAAATCATATTCATAACAACAGAACATTTTGAGAATCTTAACCAAAAAAATAGATCATAATATCATAACATGGGATGAATCATAGTAGTGAAATGTAATCCCAATAATCATAACATAAAACATGAAACTTTATGGCATACATACCATACAATTCCATTTTTTTATTATTTTCGTCAAAATAAAGGCGAGGACCAAAACATCCAAATAGAATAAAGAAGAAAAACAACAGAAAAGGAAGAGAGAAGAGAAAAGATAAAAGACAAGAGCAGAGGCTACAGAGGCCTAAAGTAGTGAAGGCCGAGAGCGTCCCCTTTAATGATGTTGATCCCTATTGCTTTCAGGCTAATAGAGTTATGAAAGAAGGGATCCTTCAGGCCTGGTGAGATGAGAGAATCTAGGTAGTCAGCAGCTTTGTTGCCTTCCCTCCAGGTATGAGAAAATCTAGTCATAGTACCCAAGAAACCCCGACACCTCTGGATAATGTATTCGATAGACCAAGGAACGCTCCCGATGCCTTGAATGGAATTTGAGAGTATCAAGGAATATGTTTCCACCTCCGTTAGAACCACACCCCTTTTGATGATTTCCTGTAGGCCAACCATCATACTCTTCCCCTCTGCAAGGAGTGGTGTACCTTGTCCCAACCGAATGGAGAAAGCAAACAAAACCGAACTGTTATGATCACGAACGAGTCCCCCTCCTTTGATGTCACCGGCAAGACAGGAGCCCTCAGTGTTGAGCTTGAAGCCGTGACATGGGGGAAACCAGCGGACCCAGTGACCGAAGCTCGGAGCAAGGGCCGGAGAAGTATGATAAACCGTGGGAAGAAGACTCTGCAAAGTGGGTGCCTCCCTCCAGGAACTGAGCACAACAACCATATCCAGAAGCAGGTTCCTGACACGGAAGATGATTGAATGAGTAGAGGAGGAAACCTCTTCATGCAAAAATGTGTTACGAGCATGCCACAAACTCTAGCATCCAGCATTAAACACCAGTGTATGCACTCTTCTCTCCGGGCCCGCATCACCCGATCCGTGAAACCAACGGTTTAGGAAGGGTTGATCTTCCATGGCGGGAATATCAAAACCCGTGAAAGCACCAAAGAAGAACCATACCTCGCGCGCCCAGTCTCTATCAAAAAACAAGTGATCCGAAGTCTCATCCATATTCCGCTTATAGCAAACACATTTGGACGCCATACTCACCCCACATCTTCTGAAACGAGTTAACTCCTCGTTCTAGTCTTGTATCACTGAACCGGATTAACTTGTCGTTCCAGCCATGTCTATCTCATGAGATATAAATCTTTACCCAATGAATTAGAGGGAGATATAGTTCCCACCCATCTCATAATGAAGCCATTATTATGTATTCCACAAAATCATAAATCATATATCATAGCATAACCCATGTAATAAAAATGGTATTCTTAAACATGATGCAATAATAACATAAATCATATAATATAAAAGTACATCATAAAAATAATTCCATCATAATCCAATAAATGTAAAAATAGGGATAGGAACAGAACCCTATATTATCTTAGATGGAAAACAATTTTGATAAAACACTTGAACTCTATTCTTGAGGAAAATATATTTTCTTCTTCAAAAACATTTTTCCTTTCTTAACATGTCATAAAATTTTAAACTAAAAGAAGTTAATTAAAAATAAACTTGAAAACTTGTAAAGGAATATTCATGGAAATAATGTTCTATGAAATCATAAAAATCCATTCATATCATATAAGTTAAATAAGCATTCTTCTTGTACTTTGGCCGGAAAAGTCAAAAAGCAACTCATACTGAAAAAGAAAAAAGATTCCTTTCATATATTTTAATAAAAATTTACCAATAGGTAAAATTGGATTTAAAAAATTGTAGGAGGATAGAAATAATATAAAATATTGAGGAATCATTGATGTTGATGATAAATATTCCCCAGTAAATTTAGAAGTATAAACAATCTCAGATAAAAATGAGATTGTGAGATTTTCTCTTACCTTAGGTACGATATGCTTTGTACATATCTGAACCTCCTATATAATGATATAAATAATGTCATTGACTGATTATATAATCATATTCATTGTTATGATATCATATATGGTCATATTCTTATCTTCTTATTAGTAATATTTCTATTTGTTATTCGGGTGTTCATTGCTTTATGTTCTTTTGCATGTTTTGTCAAATAAATTCTTTTTCATATTTTTTGGTTATAGATACCTCATTTACAGAATGGTGTTAGTGTAATATATATCATATTTATTAATTCAATTAATTTATATAATCATTATTCAATTAAGATCATGTATAACGAGTCACATCACATCGTGGAGATGGTAGGTCGTACGTACGCGTGAGCGATGATATCATTCCCATGATTGTGGAATTGTATTGATGTGTATGGTGTATAATATTTCAGAATCAATATTACTTTAAAATTATCATATATAGTTATTCCTTACATATTATTCCCATCAAAGTTTGTTAGTGATGAAATAAAATATTACACCACAGCGTGGAGACGGTAGGTTGTATCTACGCACGCGTGGTGATTTTGTTTCTTTCATAGGATGGACAGAAGATAGAACATGGTTTTTTCATATTCATAAAAACATATCAGTATACAATTGATACTGGTGTTATTACTTAATAATAAAACAACTCATATAGAAGAATTAGAAGAATAAATAAGTTTTAAAGAATCGGTAAAGGATATTACCTATTCTTCGACGCGCCTCTTCTTAACCTCCTCTTAGGGCACTAATGTTGGTCTTGGAAGAAGACCAGAACCTCTAGTATGTTTCTAGGGAATTGGAGAAGAAAAAATTATCAGGGTTTTTCCTAGATTGAAGGCTCAAAATGGTGTGAGGATGAGAGGGAGTAGGTGCCCTTTTATAAGGGAGGAGAGGGGCACTTTTGGAAACCTCTAAAATATTAGTTTATAATAAACCGAAACCGCACGTAAAAACATAAAAAGTGACTCAAATTAGGATATTAGATAATATAGGGTTGTAATATCATCAACCAATTAAATTTATACATGTTTTGATTTTATTTTAAACCTTATCATTTTGATTTATCCTTATTTAATCTATTTAATTTTATTTGTGGTAATAATGTTATAAATTTTATATGGTTATAAATACTTACTTATGTGTTCTTAATTATACATAATTTGAAACTTTATTACATTTAAGATCATATAAATTTTAATTTGTAATTTTAAAAAAAAAAATTGTGATTTCTAAACAATTTAATAATATAAAATATCAATAGTGTCAATTTTCACACAATTCATTTATTTGAATTTTCAAAAAATCCAAACATAAGATATGTTCGAGAAAAAATGTTTAATATATTTCTAACATGCCATATTTATTGTGAAAATTAATTTAATACATTAATTAGTTCATATAATATTTATTTTAATATTTTTAAAACCATTTATTTGATATTTAAATCAATAAAGTAATTTCTACATCAATATTGTGTCCTCATTAATGATAATTATTTTATCCCTAAAAATTATAAATATTTTCTAATTATGTAGATAATTTTATTACATTTCATGATACTATTAATGTTTTATGTTTCATAATGTTTATCACTAAATTAAAATTATTATACTTATAAGATTTAAGAGAGTGACCTGTTGTCACTTTCTTTGGTTTTAACAATAATTAAATTATTTTCAAGGTCAAAAGATCATAAAATGAATCTATTCTAACCCTTAAGTGATATGGGTCACCTTTTAGTCATCCAATATAATTTTGGAAGGTTTTAGGGTAATTTTAGAATCTTAGTTTTACCCTTAATTACCTGATTTACCTTTAACTGCAGTAAATAAAAATTACCGTAGTTATTATTCATAATATCAAAAAAATAAAAGTTACCTATTAACATAATTTGAACTCACTTAATTAAAATATGGAATCCATTTTTCAAAATTCAAAACATAGAAGTCGCAGTAATTAATTTAAAATTAATCCCGTTGTTAAGAAAACGGGTTTTAAACGTTAAAACATTGTCAAAGATTGAAATGTTTTTACCAATGATTTCAATGTAAAATTAATGTTAATGACATAAATTATATTAAATGGTAAAAATATATTCTATTGATACTTTAAAACCATTAAATATTATAATTTAACCATATAAATTATTGTGATGAAAAAAGTTGTTTTTAATTAAAATATAGCGTGTTTTTTCTATTCATTAAAATATGAAAGTTATCAGAATAATATGAAAAAATTATCCAAAGTAAATTTTTATACTCTGATTCCAAAGAAGAATTTTATTTTTTCAAATTTAACTTATAATCATGTCAAAAACTAGATTTAATGTGGGTGCGCCAACAAAAGGTGGCAAAACTGCATTTTTTTTAAATACTTATTTTACACGAAAAATTTATTTTGTTCTCATACCATGTTCTAGAAAATGTGTATGATGAATAATAATGTTATAAAATTAAAATTTTAGTTAATACTGTTCAAAACGGTTAGTCCATAATAATATTATAGCAATATATCATTGTTTAGTGAAACCCGGTATTGCATACTACACACGCTATCGAGGAAGATCGCGATTGCGTGTAACACAAGCCAAGCCAGTGTTGTCTGTAGTGAAAGATTCCTTTGGTGTTGTGTATAACATAATATAGAAAAAAATATTTATCATAAAATCAGAGGTTGTTACAGAGATAGGAGAATTTTGAGACTTTATTGGATTATAATAGTATATTATTTGTATTACTTAAAGGATGTAATGTAGTTATATTCCAGAATTCCAATAAATTATTCCTTTATTATTTATTATATTATTAATTTTTCATTATTTCTGGTTTCCATTGTATCGTATTGCTTCCATTATTTCCATACTATGATATTTATTCATTTATTTATATTGATTATTTTTTATGTGTTGTAACTCTATTACCAGGGGTATAGTATCCCCAATATACTTATCACACCCCCACCGCTAGACAACAACCTATAGCATAGGGGAGGCCTGATTGACGTTGTATAACTGTCCTGTTTCAGCCAGATGAGAGGGCCCCAAATCTGGGGATGTTATAAAGTGTTATTAGTGGCCACCATGTTTCTTTTATATTTATTTTCTATTTTTGAAAGTTTGAAAGGAGACTAATATGTTTCATGACATGGTAATGAGATTGTACATGAGAGTATATAAATCATGTATGAGGGAAAATCTGAATACCATGTGATAGATTATTTTTTATGTTGTTCTCTTGTTAATGTTGATGTTATTTGACCTTGCGTAATTCACATATTGTGTATTGTTTATCATGTTATGATATTGTATATTTTTCAGATTTATACTTGTGGCCTAGAATGGCCTGACATGAGTATGTATGCATCATGATATGCACATAGGGATGTACATTGGCATGAATTTTTCAAGATATTTATATAATTATATGCATGCGATATATTTTTTGTGTAGATTATGATATGATATATCTCTAATACATGATAAAACAAATAAATGAACTATTATTTCATGATAAAGAACTTGTATGCCATATTTGGAGAGATTAAGAGGCATGGTTCTCTGCTTTTGTCACCTATTGAGTATGACCATGTTATATAAAGGAGTGTTTTTGTATAGTTTAGAAAATTCTGCCACATCGTATTTGAGTTGAGAGTTAGGAGAGTGGGAATCAGTGCACTCCAATGGTAGTTGAACTGGAGAATCCTTTATTTCCAAAGAAGCATATGGATGTTCATATTCACGATAGCTACTTGTGATTCATAAGATCTATGGGAAGTAAAACATTTTTCATTATACCTTCGATGCCTAGGCATATGAGAGAGTTTTAGCTATAACATCTACCTTCATTCATCGGGGAGGGTGGCCTCCTTATGACCATGTTCAAGATTGAGTCAATCTAGAAGATCTTTATGAACCATGAGACACCTATATATATGAGGGTGAAGCTTGTGACATAGATGCTTCAAGGACCAAGCAAGAATTAGTGGGGCATTTTTGAGAAGGTAGTGATTTAAGAGGAGTTATCGTGGAATAGATTTAAGATGATGTTCCTAAGCCATTTCTATCCTGAGATGTTGAGGGATGAGATGGGTCATGAGTTCTTATACCTAAAAACGGAGGGCATGTAAGTGTTGTACTATTATGTGAATTTCACTGACCTACCACCTTTTTCTCAATCATTGTATGTCGATGATATCTTCATGGTGATACATTTTCAAGATGGCCTTTGCTATGATATAAAGTCATAAGTGAATGTGTTCCATCTGAATAGTTTTATAAATGTGATGAATTGGGCACTCATAATGTAAGGGAATCTGATTGAGGCCTCGAGTAGTGGACATGTTGTTTCAATTGTGAAAACAATGAACTATTACAATATTGGAAAGAAGCTTCATTAAGAATGTTTTCTCTAAGTCAACATAGGGAAAATCTACCTTGGTTGTGGGCTACAATACCAGGATCATGTTATATTGAAATGTTAATAGAATGGAAAGATGAGATACAAAAAACCACACTGTCCATACCCCACATTGGATTTTCATCATTATGTTAGATTGATCCGAATATAAAGGTTTTGTATGGGCATGTATCAGTAGAGTAGTGTTAGGGGAACATGATAGGAACTAGTGTTTGTAAAGGACTTAACTACTACTCAGCAAGAAGGTAGATAGAGTTCTACATGACAATCTTGTTGAGACAGGGGACGTGGAAGCCCATACTACAATGGAAGTAACCTAAAGAGGGAATTTCTCAGGGGAGTCATGCTAGATACCATGTTAGAGGGGATTATTAGTTACATCATATAAAAAATACTCCTTCTATTGTATATGTATGATTTTCTATTATCATAGTTATGATTCTTGTATCATATTCCCTTTCTTGTGTTTTCTTGATACAAGAAAATCACATTCCTTTTTATTTTTTTTAAACGGTTCAGGATTGTATATGGAAAACAAGGATAGTATTTTGACTATCAACGCAGCTTTGGAAGTACAGTTTAAAAATATTTAACCTTAGAAGGAATTTTCTCTAGTGATTGGTGGATTCTATTTCTTTTGGGAACCATTCATGCTGAAAATGATAGGTTTTTGTTTGATTATTTGTATGGGTTTGTTAGTTCAACACAATGATCATATCAACTCTTATCGGTAGAGAGTTACCTTTCTATCTAGATAAGGTTATAGTTATTCTCTATAGGGTGATGGGGATCTTCATACTGGTTGTATACGACTAATTTAGTGCATATTATATGGTAATATAGATCAGATAACTGGTATTTCTGTAGATGATAATGGAATGCAACAAGATCATGTTCCTCTTATGGTTTAC
The DNA here is from genome assembly GCA_963277665.1 of Viscum album. Lineage (NCBI taxonomy): Eukaryota > Viridiplantae > Streptophyta > Magnoliopsida > Santalales > Viscaceae > Viscum > Viscum album. Next base: position 903,712,528 of record OY728138.1, read on the forward strand.
TCTTTTCATGTTGTTTTAATTCATGATTTATACAGATTACCACATGGAAGAGAGATTGATTTTATGATTATTTAGTTCAAGGATTAGACCCAGTTTCTATCCTACCATATAGAATGTCACCATAAGAGCTTAGGGAATTGAAATTCCAATTAGAAGATCTGAGAAAGATAACGGTTTCATATATAAAAGTACTTATCTTGTGGGTTATTTAGTTCTTTTTTAAAATAATGTTGATGGTACCTTTCACATGTGTTTAAATTATTGGATAATGAACCAAATGACAATCAAGAACTGATATCCTCTTCCTCGCATTGATGATATAATTAATTATCTGAGAGGTCATATGATATTTTCCAAGATTGAATTTAGATATGGACACCATTAGTTGTGGGTGAGACCATCAGACCTATGACAAAATTCTTTTAGGAATAGGTATGTCTTGTATGAGTTTGTAGCGATTCCATTGGGTTAGATGAATGCACCAGTGATATTCATGGCCTTGATGAAAATGATATTTCATCCTTATTTGGATCGTTTTTTCTTGTTTTTTGTCAAAGAAATCTCAGTTTACTCCAAGTTAGTAGAAAATCAACCCAAACATATTAACATCATTCTGAGTACAATGAGGAAGCATCAGAGTTATACAAATAAAACTAAATTCAATTTCTGGATTGATAAAGTGCACCTTTTGGGCCTTGTAATTTCCATGGTTGGTGTTTTAGTGGACACATAGAAGGCTGAAACCTTGATATCTATAAAAAACCCATGAATGTCTTTGAGACTCAATGATTTTTAGGTTTAGGAGGTAATAATCAGAGAATTATCCAAGACTTCTCCCATTTGGTAGCACCAATTTCAAGGCTAACAAAAAAATGGTGAAATTTGGTTGGTTAGAAGAGTGTGAGAGTTGTTTTAAAGAGATAAAAGGTATGTTGAGATCAGCACCTATACACAGTTTACCTAATTGAGGCGAAGCATATACCGTGAGCTATGATGCATTTAGTGTTGGAATCAGGGTAGTTCTAAAGTAGGGGGACTAAGTGGTCGCTTTGGGATCTAGATAGATAATACCACATGAGAGGAATTACTTTAATCATTGTTAGGAGTTAGAAGTAGTGGTAATTTCCCTAAGATTATAGAGGCATTCTATAATGGATGAGAGGTGTGTGATATAGATAGAGCAAAAGAGCCTCAGATACATATATTCTTAGTGGGACCTCAACATTTATCCGAGGAGGTGGGTCGAGTATTTATCGTATTTCAACATCGAGTTGGCTTACTCCTCGAGAAAGGGAAACATTGTTGATGATTCTTTGAGCTAGAAGACGCAAAAAGAGGGAGTGTGGGAGTCTTGTGATGATTGTAAGGTAATGTACCTCTTTTCAAAAATGAATCTAAATGTTTATGTGTCTCAGAGACATGTATCAATGACATCAAAATATATTATACCCACTATTTTTTAACAGATCAAGATTAGGAATTTTTCAGAACAAGAGGTGATAGTTATGAGAGGAAACTTATATGGTGGGGAGATACCATCCTGATGGTCTCTTGTCACTATAAACTCTCTTATTTTCTATGGCTGATTTTGTGTTCTATTAGATTAAACAAGGATCTAATGAAAGAGTTTCATGGATTGAAGTGGGAGATACATTCGAGAGGGAAAAAGATGTATCATGATCTCTATAGAGTGTACTAGTGGATAGGAATTAAAAAGGATGTGTACAGATTTGTGGTGATATGTTTCACTTAACAGTAGGTAAAAGATGAGCATTAGAATCCAATAGGGATTTTAAACCATTTCCCATTACTTAGTGGAAATGGTATGATGTGAAAATGGATTTTTTGATAGGTTTACCTAGAAAAAAACAATAAGAATGAAACTTTATGGGTGAATTTGAATGTATTGATGAAGGTATACCAAATTTTTATTATCTGGGAGATGTTAATAGTTGGTGATACATGTAGTCTTTACATGGATGGGGTAATATGGGTACACTATGTTTCAATGAGTATTTTTTATAACAGATATCCTTATTTCAAATCACGATTCTACGATGGTATTAAAATTGCTTTGGGATCACATGTTCTTTTGAGTATGACCTATCATCCTCATACTTATAGTCAATCTAACTGGAATATTCATGTTATATAGGATATTTACCAAGATTTTATTCTATATTTTAGTGGTTCATGCCAGAATCATATGGAACTCATGGTGTTTTCTTATAATAATAGATTCTATGAGATGTCTGAATAGGTTTAGTTGATCAGGAAGTGGATAATGACCATTCATAGCATGTAGAAATTTTATACTGATCATCTAATATGACCTTTATAGTTTGAGGTTGGTAATCACATTTTTCTTTGGGTGTCTCCAAGTTTGTGGAAATGTCGTATCAATAAAAAAGGGATGCTAGACCCTGAGTTTTTCAAGTCAATTATGATTGTGTGTTGGGACATTCTAATGGATACCATTTAAGCCTTCTAGAGCAGTATAGTTTCATTAATGAAATGTCTCAGGTATCAAAAAATTGAACATATAATCCAGAAACTTATCACACGATTGATGTTGAAGGAATCAAGCTTATAGGTGATGTATCCTTTGAGGATAATCTAATATGGGTTGTGGACCATAATAAGATTTATCGAAAAAGTATGGTGATTCCTCTAGTATGAGTACAATGGATGCATGGGAAAGTTTATGAATTGACCTGGGAGAGGGAGTCGGATATGTGAGCACAATTGATAGACATGTTCACTGATGCACAATAGTGATGCTTGGAGCAGCTCAGTGATGAGTTGTTATATGATGGGGAGGTTGTAAGATCACATCTTTTTTCAAAAATTTATCTCTATGAGTTTCTTGGTCAAAATTATTTTGATTGAGTTTTTCTTCATCTTTGAACAGTGGTGGTTGATTTTTTTAACAAATGTCCATTTTTCTGGATAATCGTATAATTGGGTTGTGAGGAAACATGATAAAACTATAGAGGATTCAAATGGAGATTCATTGTTGGGGAAAATGACTTAAGGTATGGGGATGTTTGTTATTTGAATTAATAGATTATGCATATAAGGTTGTAAAATATTACCAAGGGTTCTTGGTAATTTTAGAAGCTGTGAAGCGGGTTTGGATTTTTTATTAGAAAACTGGGATAAAAACTATCTGCAGGACACTTACATGTCGTGTAAATGCGTTACACTGTGTGTAGAAAACACCAAACTCAAGTTATGAACTAATTTATGATATGAAGTGGTTACACATTGTGAAACAATTACATTGAGTGTAATGTTTGGGTGAATTAAGTATTCTTATGAGGTGATGGGTTTTTCGGTGAATCCCTCTAAAATTAACTTCATGATGTGTAAAAGAGTTACCCAACATGTAATTTCATTATATGATTTTTAAAATAGTTTCATGTGGTATATTTTTTTTACAAATCGCATGCAAATTCCTCCTCTCTACCCTAGGGTACCTTTCATGTAATTTTTTGTGACACTATTCATTCTGGATATCCTGATCATGCATCTAATCCATGGTATTTTGTTTTGGTTTGGTTTTTTCATCTCCACCTTTTGATCTCCAAGTGTTATAATGTAATATCTTGACCATGTGCGATGTTCATTTTAATCTTTATCAGTCATGATCTTGGAACCTTCTTGTGATCATCTACACCATTGTACTATTTGGATAATCATTTTGGAATTGTTGGTTGATCTCTAGTTAATGTTAGGGGTCTAAACCATGACCATATGGTTTTATAATTGTCAAGTATGTTCAATATTGAAAATTATCTAACATATCATGCACCTACTTAAATTAAATGATAAGTTGGATTATTCCATAGGGTCCCTTTGGATCCAATTTTATTTTGTACTAGCTTGTGGCTACTGTTCAAGTGAGAGAAACCTTCATTATGAATTAATTAATTAATTTCATAATGGGTGTTTATAAGGAAATAATTTTTTGGGGGATTTCTTGATATTAAAAAACCTTGTCTTTGATTGTTTATTGAGATAAATTGCATGTTATTTTTTATTACCAGTTGATAAAAGAAATGTGTTATTAAAAGATAAATGGTAACTTTCAAAACTAACCATTGATCTTCATGAGTTAATATTGTGATATCGTTGTTTCTATGACATTTTTTTTGATTTATTTGTTGCAATGATTATATGAGGAATCACACCAATTTGATGATGATATGATTATATATCAGGATTTGCCCTGAGACATGTGGAAATGACTACATGTTGGGATTATCCATGAGACATATTGAAATTCTAATATATTGGGACTGGATCTAAAACATTTTAAAATTTTGATATACTGGGATTGGATGTAATTAATTTAATTTAATTATTATATAGTGGGTTTGAACCATATTTTTGTAATTTATATTCCATAGTTATATAGTTATGGTTGGAAAGGTATTAATACATGCCCAGAGTCATTCCAGTGTGGTGCCGAGGTAGGATATGTTATCCTATGGTTATATGGTTATGGTTGGCATGCTTGTAAGATATTCTCAGAGACATTACGATATGGTGTTGTGGTAGGTTATAGTATCTCATTGTTATATGATAAAGGTTGGCATGGTCATAAGACATGCATAGTGATATTATAGCATGGGGCTGAAGTAGTTTGAAGGGGAATTAATTTAATTGTTCAATTAATTAATACCCTAGTTTATTGCATTATTCCATGCACTCATTATAAGACTGGTTATTTTTATACATAGTGGTGTCGACCTACCGAGTGGTACTCACGACCTATTTAGGCTTCCATTTGGTAATTGATTAGATTATATGGATAGATGTTTTCAAAAGGGAAAAATACCAGTTTATATTGTTTTCTTGATGGATGGAATGAAGTTTGGAGTTGGGACTGATAGGGGGATTTAGATTGGGGACTTTTGAGTTTTTATTTGAGTATGATAGACTTTTATTTTTATTAATTATATCAGAAATATAGTTATATTCTATAATTTCATTAAATTAATCATTTATTATTTATTGGATTATTCAATTGTATTTGTAATTGGATTCTGATGTATCATATTGTTTATATTATTTATGAACTCTAATACTTATTCATTTATTTATGTTTCTTATTTTCATTATGTTGTAACTCAATAACTAGGGGTTTTATTCTCCCCACTATATTTATCTCACTACCACTGCTAGTCAGCAGCCACTCGTGCATGGGGATGCACTCTTGAGGTCTCATACCCAACCTGTTATGACAAGATGAGAGAGTACCAAATTTGGGGATTCTACATATATATACCTCATAATATAAAATAAAATCACATTACAAACATATTTTCCATGGATAGGGAATTTGAGATGAAAAACCCTTACATTGATAATATCATTAAATTGAAAATTTAAAAATTAAGTGATTTTTTTAACAAATGTAAAAAAATAAAAAAAATTGATATACAGAATAAAAAAATTTAGATATGAATTAACACATAATATTGGATTAATAAATTTAATTAATAAGAGTTACAATTTAATGAATGGAAATTGAGTTAATAATCCCTTTTACCACTTAGTAACATAAATTTTAAAACCGACTGAATGAAATAAATTAAATTGAAACATAAAATACCATAATATAAAAATGATTGAATATATTACATGTAATAGTTTAAATATATACACCATATAAAATAAATTGTTCCAAACCATTAAAATATTCCTCAATGAAAGGATATTGAGACATAATCTCTCACCTCAAGTCCATTATTTTCATGTATATCAATTAAAACATGTATAATAATATAATATTAATTATTTTATTTAATAGGAAAGTTTTTATATGTAAATAAATTTTCATTAAATCATTAGTTTAATTTATCATAATGGTATTGTTAATTAATAAATTAGTTAAGTCCAGGTCAGGTTTATTTACAAAATTCTGTTCATAAGATCAAAATGAATTATTTAGGATGTCTAAGGTTGAAGTGGTCATTATTAAATCATATGAAGAAGAATAATAATCAAATAATAATTATTTTTATATATAAATTATAATTTTACATCTAATCATTAAATATGGTAATGAAAGATCAACTACATTACAATCATAGAGATGATTGGCCATACGTACAAATGAGTAACGTATCTATTTTTAAAAGTTTATTATTAAAAGAAAATAAGTATTATTATATATTTTTAGAATGAAAATAATATCATAAATATCATATTAAGTTTTAAATATTATTATATATATCACCAAGGTGATATGGTGATGAAAAGTGGATCACACTGCTTTGTCGAGGTGGTAGTCTACACGTACAGACGAATGATGTTGCCATTTTATATTGAATGGAAATATAATAAACGAAATTATTTATTGTATTTTTAGAATGAAAATTATTTCATTAATATTAAATATATATATATATGTATATATTATTTATATCAATATAAATATTTGTGTGAGGTAGTGATGGAAAACGAATTACATCGATCTGTGAGGCTGTTATGTACTCTCCACATGAATCGACGGGTCTGTTTCCTATTTGATGGATGTGGAGATGGATGTAGGTTATAATATTTATGTAATCAAATATAATTATATTATTTATACTTATTTTATTATTTGGTAATGGCTTAAGAATGTTTTATAGAGGTCTAATAAAAAAATAAAACTTAAACACTTGGTTAATCACTATACCTCTTCTATGGAAAACCTCTATTGCTTCCCACCTTAAGAACTCCATGTTTGGTATTTTGTTCATAATATTAAATATATAATGTAAGCAGTAATTTTGGGAATTTATTTTGATATATATTTTCTAATAATAATGATTATTTTACTATCTAGATAAGTGGAGAGGTTGTTCCCTTTAATAAGTGAAGAGAGAGGATCTATTGGAATTACACAAAATATTAAATTAATATAAATTAATTTTTTATTAAAAAAGGATCCAAAATAAATTAATTATAATATAGGATGATTTAAATTATAAATAAAATCATAAAATAAAAATTTGGAAACTTTGTATAATATTTTTAACCTTAAAATATTTTTTATCCTCTCGTTAACTGCTTTCACACTGACCCTCACAACAAATATTTATACTCTTTGAGGGTCCATATAGTTAATCTAAATTGAAAAAATACCTATAAATAGACAAAAATTTTAATTTTAAACCATATAATAATAAATGGTATGAATATAAAATTTTAAAAATTATATATCAATTAATAAAATATTATTAATTATAATATGTCATTAATGTTCATTTTTAGAACTATTCATGGCATTGATTTTAATAACATCAACAAAAATGTAAAATTCAAAAAAATTAATATATCCCAAACATTCTATTTTAGGATATGAAATTATTTTATTACATTAACTATTTAAAATTATATTGTTTTTAATATTTTTAATGTCATTTATTTTATGTTTCCATTAATTGAAAAATTACGTCGTCAATATTATGTAAGAATTTAATGTAATTATTTAATAACTAAAAACTATAATTAAATTACCATGATGAAGATAATTCATTTTAAATTAAAAATAATATTTATAACCAATGATATCCTCTATTAATCTTTATATTACATATATTATATTTATTAAATATAAGATTGTGACATTTTTTACTTTTCTTTAAATAAAATATTATAAAAGTAATAATGTCATTCAAATTGAGAAAAAATATCATATAAACAAATATTGGATGACTATGGAATAAATGGTCTTAAAAAATATATTTAAATCACGTGTTAGTGTAATTTATTTTCCTTATCATTTTATTTTTAACTATAATCACTCAATTTAACTATTAATATAAAGGCAAAAATTACTAAGGGTACAATTCATATTGATAAAAAATAATAATAAGGACCTGTTTAAAAAATTTTGTGCTAGTGATTCCTAAGATGGAATCCAATTTTTTTAGAAAAACATATTAGGGGTATAATTTAATTTAAAAAAGATCTGAAAAAATGCAACGAAAAATGGGTTTCAAATTAAATGCCCTTTTTAAATTAAAAATGTTTTTAAAATAAATTCAAGTATAAAATTCATTTAAAAATAATAATTGAATCATTTTAAATAGAAATAAATTTTTTTTAAAAAAATAATCAAAAATTAAATTTGATTGTTTAAATACTTCAAAATATTAAAGAACTTTAAATTAAAAATCCATATTTTTCACTATTCATTGAAAAATTAATATCTTTTGAATATTTTCAAAAATTAATCCTTAGATAATTTTTATATGATGAATTCATAAATGAAATTAATTTTTCAAATTAATTTTTAAAAATTTCCAAAAAGAAATTATAAAATTCACTCATAAGAATAAATAAAACCTATTTTTGAAGAAAATATATTTTTGAAGATTAAAATGACCTTACTAAAAATCGAGTTCTTATTTGTAAATATTAATTAATAAATATTAATTGATGTGTACCATTATATATTTTATAATATGGTAAATACAATTCACTCCTTCCCATTTAACGTTTATGTTATAACTAGAACTTTTAAATAGTAATAACAATTATTCATTTAAGATTGTTGTTCCATAACTTGTATTCTATCAAATTAGTATCTTTATAACACCTAATGAATTTTTGGATTATTAATTTTTTAATTAATTTAATCTTTTTCATTTTATGAAACACTAAATATAGATTTTTTATTTAAAAGCACTATGTTTACCTTGCATTATATGCAACACCACGTTATGATTGCGATACATGAAACACTTAGATTAAATTTCATAAAATGAAAAACTATGTTTGTGTTGTGTTACAAACAATGATGAGTTCCTTCAAGTGAGCGTGTAACATAAACGATGGAGTTTGATCGCCTACGATATAATATTATTATTATAAATTCCACCTTTCCATTGAAATGGACATTACGAATTAGATTAACTAAATTGTGAAATTATAATTTTCACACGTATATAAAATTAATCCTTTGTTTATAAATTATTACAAGTGATTGACTGAGCTACTTAAAAACAAATAAATTACTTTTCTATGAATACTTTTTTCTATGTTAAAACACAATTTTATCTCAATAAATTAAACAAACCAATTTTAATTAATGTTTTATGTAAAATTTATATCTTTTATTATCAGAATTGTTTTATCTCATTCAATAGATTTTATACGTATAACATAAGATTAAATCCAATTTTATGAATAAGAAAAAGTATTTTTATAAAATGAAATTTAACCACCTTAAAATGGAGAACCCAATTTATATCCAGTTTTTAACACATTTATAATATTTTTTACAAAATAAACATCAATTTAGGAAGAGAAATATTAAAATTTACCATGGGTGAATTTTAGGCACTCTTTTATGAAATTTGAGTTTTTTTATGAATAGTAAAAAACACTGAATTTTAATTCAAAACCTATTTTTTGATTTAATTAATTTATATCCTTAAATTATATTTTTTTTCGGTTTAAAGTGTAATTAAATAAATTTTATATCAACAATTCAAATTTAGGTAATTAGAACCAATTTCACATTGAAATTGGATATAAAACTATTTCGAACTTTTAAATATTTTCTCTAAAAAACCCTCCATCACGACACATTTGCGGGATTAATTTATAATTAAATTGTGCCCATTATGTGATTTTAATTGAGAAAAAATGTTTTCATATTGGTAATCATAAAAATTTATAATTTTTAATGTGTCCAACATAGTTTTTTAACTGAAATATTAGTAAAATTAATTACAATTAATTACAAAGACTAAGATAAAAATGAGTTTAATTAATGATTAAAATTAGAAAATAAGTTGTAAAAATGACCCTAAACTTGTATAAAATATATTTTATGTCCATAGATAGGCCATTACACATATACAGATGCATAATTATCAATTTCAACCCTTGGGGGACAAGTAAAACAAGGGGAACTCAAATATTTTCTAGAATACCCAATGTTCTTTTCCCCTATTATAAAAGCCCTCCTATCCTCCTACAAATTTACAAATATCATTTTTTTGTACGAAAAAAACATCCAAAATATCATTCAAGCATGTATATCTTCATCCTAGGAGGATTCCTTTGGAAATAAATTCAACCGAGGAAGCAATTTTGTGCAAACCAAGTGGAGTTACCGAAAGAAGAAGTAACATCCTTCCTCAAGATCTGTTGTTTTATTTTCATTATCCACCCCTAAACTATTATTATTAAATTATTATATAATATATTAATTATCCTAAATATACTAAGATATTATTATTTTATGGGTTCTACAAAAACATACACACACTTCTATCTAATGGTTAACAAAATTAATATTCTTATGTACGAGGAACTACCACCTCACAAAAGGATATTGTTTGTTTTTCATTTATCATCTCTAATGGGTGTGAATTAATGTCATGAACCATCACCCAAGGCCCGTTCCATGACTACACCAAGAATTACTTCCATAGGCCAGGGGCTGGTGACTAGCACCGGAAAGGCGTATCCCTCTGATGGGAAGGCATTGCCTTTAAACATGTACAAACACACGGTCTTAGAACACAACAAGAAGAAAATATAAAGTAAACTACTGTACTAAATGTGTTCTTAAAGTAAAGATGATAGAATACAAGCCCAACTGAAAAAGTAAAAGTACAACATAAAAGAGAAATAAACTCATGGATCGTCCACCGAGAATTCTCCCTGAATGGTAGGTACAAATCATCTCTACAGCACTCCACATCAGTCCATCTCCCCTACGTATCGCCTGGTTCTGGCTCCCTCGAACCTCATCCTAACTTCTCGTCATCAGAACCAGATACAAAAAGTTGCAGGCAAAGCCTGCGTAAGGGTGAGTATAGCAATACCTTGTAGGGACCCCGAGACCCCCAAAGGTCTCTCGGAATTTAAAAAAGGAAAATCCCAATGCATGGTATCAATCACGAAGAAAAAAGTAATAGACACATCTAAAAAGAGTCTCATCTCAAACTAGGTTTTTAGTGATGTATATAAGTAAAGATGATCAATCACAAAGATGAATTATCCTATTCTTTCGAGAGGCATTGCTTCTAACCATACAGCGTCAAGCCCACACAAGATAGAGAGGTATTAACCCCTACAATGACCGACACAGGATCTGATATGTCCTAGATTGATAGGTAACTAACCCTCACTAAACCACACAGGATCTGAAACACACAAGATCGATAGGTAACTATCCCCCAAAATGACCCACACAAGATCAGTAAGTGCTGACCCACACAAGATCACTGAGCACTAACCCACATAGGATCTAACCCACATAGGACCGGTATGCGCTAACCCACACAAGATCACTGAGCGCTATCCCCTATAGGATCTGAACAACACGGGATCAATTCTGACACACATAGGATCACTCGGTACTAACCTTTGTATGGTCTGTCTCCAACCTCCACCTTACCATTAGCCACTTGATTTCTTGCACCTAGTGCGCTCGATTTCCGTAGTATCTTACTCTAGGGAAATATGTCATAATTATACCTCCACTAAACTATACAAAGTAGTAACTATGGGGACTTACATGTTTTAAGGGTTCCAACGCAAAAGACGGTACATCAATCGGGCACCCGGTCTGTGAGTTATATGCATTTTATTTCCGAGGGCCCGATTGGATTCAGGTTCAATCCAACCCGGTCGTACTAAAAATATCTCCAAAATTATAGTGGAGTATTCCAAAATTAATGTCTTGATATAATGATCCTAAAACCATAGACGATTCATCAAACTGACATCCAGTTCTCAAGATATGATCCTTTATGTTTTTTTCAGCCCGGTCTGACCCGGTCGGATGGGGCGGGGGGGTGCGCCACAGGCTCAACCCACTGGACCGAGGTCTGACCCAGCTCAAAAGGGGGTGGCCTAGCCCGTTAGGGAGATGGCCCGTAAAGGGAGGCCCAACCCGAAAGGGCTTCCCAAACCAAAGAGGGGGCGGCCCAGCTCGAAGAGTGGGTAGACCGACCGCGTAGGGCACAGCTCGCAAGGGGCGGCCAGATCACGATAGTGCAGTCTGGTTCGAGGTGGAGCATGCCCTAACCCGAGGTGGGGCGAGGTCCATTCTAATGTGGAGCGCAGTCCGCTGTGGGGTTCTCCCTAGCTGACAAGGGGGGTGTGACCCCCGGTCTCCCGAACTCCCAAATGGCCCAGAGTCCATTCAGTTTGTGATGTGGTGGTGCTACATGGGTGTCCCCCCATCCCTGTGAAACTGGCCAGAGGGGCTGGTATGGCCTCCTCCACGGCTTTGGCCATGGATTCTTATCAGCCAATGGTGTTCTGATCCTGCCACCTCGCCTTATGCGGATGACCGATGTGTTGACCACCTTTTCCATCTGCCACGACTGACGAGCCGCGACCCCTTGCTCAACAGCGGCGTGCCGCACCCCCTCCGCGACTGGCAGGTACCGACCATTCTAATGACCATGCATGAAAGTGGGTAGGTGTTATTTGTTCCAGCAACAGGCATCCAACGACGCCATTGGCACATCATCATTGGGTTCAGGATTTCGATGTCGCTTGTCAATACTCACTGGAACCGGCTCCGTCCTCCATGGGTTTGGTGTCTCGACACTCTTTTAGCACTTCATTACTTGGAAAAACTATGCCGATAGCCCTCCCCATACTCCATATATATATATATGAGAGGGTGAGGTTAAGTAATGACGTGGGGAATTAATGGGGGCTCATTAATTAGGAACCTTCATAATTTCCCAAAGACGGCGTTACTTAAGATTTACAGGTCAAGCAATTTATTACCTTGATACATCGTTGGCCCAACACTCTGTTTGTCTGTTGGAGGATAAGAATAAAAAATAAAAAAATAAAAATATTTTATTCTATTTATTTTATAATCCACTAAACATAACTTTTTCTCCAGACCTACTGCGGACAATGATAAGTTTCCCTTAAGAGAATCTCGGCGCTGCAGATTCAACAGTTCCTTTAGATTTTTAATCCATGCAATGGTTCTAAATAAAGAAAACGTCACTAATGTATTTACTAAATATACCTTAAAAAATGTTCAGAAATTTATTCTGGGCACACTGGGCCTCAGAATCGCATGCCGTCAATTTTCGCAGACTCGTAATAATTCCATTTAATTAAAAAAATAACATGGAAAATCAGGGTCTTTACACTTATGATGGAATATATATTTGTATTTTATATATATGATAATTGTGATGTATTTATTCTTCTGTAATTATTATATAAAACACAACCTCAGGATTTCTATTCGGTGTAAATACGATAACCTCGTTTGTGGACCTGTGGACTACCACCTCCTCAAAATGATGTAATTCGTACACACTTTACATGGAATGTATTATGTATGATTATAGTGAATATATATAAAATATATAACATATTAATTCTACTATAATGATTATAAATTTTTACACATACATTTCATTTGCTTTATTTCTTTCAATATGATAATTAAAAAGAATCATAATTCAGGTGTACGTAGGACCTACCACTCCATGAATGGTGTATTCCATTTCATAATTCAATGTTTTATATATATTTATAAAATAAATCTATATTATAATTATAAAATATTTTATATTATTTAAAAAATTAAATCATAATATAAGTAATATTGTCAAGAATAACAATTCAAAACATATAGGAAAAACATCGCAAATATTACCCAAAAGGTAATGTTAACATGGAATTGATCAAAAATAGTAATGTAATGTCATAATAAAATCATATATGGAATTAGATATAATAATATGGTTCTATGATAGATTTAAGATAATTTAATATTTATTATATTGGAGGTTTTTTTGAGAGGAAAAAAAATCAGGAATAACAAGTCAAAATATATGTGAAAGCAATGGAGATATTACATGATACGTAATGTTGACATGGAATTGTTATTAAAAATTTAATGTAAATTCATAATAAAATCATATATGGTATTATATATATGAATATCGTTCTTTTATAGATGTAAAATTATTTTACATTTATTATATATGACTTTTTTATTCGTACAATGAGAGTAAAGAGATAAGGTAAGGGTTTTCCTCATCTCACTTTTATTTCCATTAGTTGTATTTTTTATTCACCACTAATTTATTTTCAATGGTGTATATACTTCCCAAGAATATGTTGTTTTAAAATAATCATTAAAATTATGGGTATCTACATGTCCATTTTATGATATTTTTTTCTAGTAGTTTGTGGTTCAAAAGTTACCAAATCTATAAATTAATTTTTTTCTCAATTTGTCTACTTTGAGTTACATGCCTTATTATGAACCTATATTATTCTATGAGGTGTATATAATAACCTTTGACTTGTTATATCATAAATATAATTTTTTTCAGGATATTTCATTCATCGTGTAATATTATTTTTATACATGTGGAGTATGATTCAACGTTACCAAATGGTAAGAGTTTATTGCAAAATTCACATCATTAATAAGTATTTTTTTTATTATGACTTTATTAATGAAATATTATGATTCAGATTTCATGAATGATCATAAATTTCATTATCCCATGGGTTTTCATGATATATTTAGGTATTAGTACCATTCTTCATGCTTTGGTACTTAAGATAATTAAGAATGTGTTTCTATGATAATATGACTCTATTTCTCTTTCTAATCAGAAATATATGTTCATTCAAAACCATGTTTTTAAAAAAATTACTATTATCCTATGATTTTGAAAGGAATTTTTTTCCCATGTTTTACCTTTTTATAAAATGGTTTTAAAAAGAATCCTTTTTCATTTTAAGATCATAGATCTTTTCTAAATGTTTAGTTGTGATAAATTAATATTTTACATGTATGGACTTGTGAACTATCATGAAGGTCATTTATTTGATGATTAATTTTTAAGGTTATGATGTTATTTTATTAAAGAAAATATTTTTTTTAGTATTATAGAAATTTTTTTATTTTAAAATGATTTTCAAACAAATTGGGATTTCATAAATTGTTTTATGTTTAAAATTTGTTTTAAATTATTTTCAAATCTTCTGTTATATAATTTAAAAAGGTTGTTTTTAATGAAAAGGATTTAAATGATTTAAAATATTCTTTTAAATGTTTTCAATTTTATTTTATAAGATTTTATGGGAAAATGATTATAATTTTTTTAAAGATTCACTATATGTTCTCATGGGTAATTTTAAGAAAAATGGTTTTCAAAATGGTTCATATTTTAAAAACTATTTTTTCATAGAGTAAAGGGTATCATCCTCATGAAAATTGTTAAATTATTTTTCATGATTCCTTTGTATTTTGTCAAAGTGTTTTCAAGGAAAAGGATTTTGAAAATGTTATATCTTTTAAAAATTGATTTTCAATGAAAAGTTATGTTCTAAGTTATCTTTCAAAATCCATATCCTTCTAAGATGAAATACTTGGATATAGATTGTGATTTACTAGGGACACGATTGAAGTATAATATTGAAATTATTTATATGAATGGTTAAGGTTTTGGTGGACTTATTTTTAAGAAATTTGTTTCTCTTCAATGGGTTATACCATGTTAAATACTTATGAAACCCTCTTCCTTTCACATGTACTTCTAATATGAAATGATTGTAAAACCTATTTATTTTCCATTGGTTATGATATGATTAAATACTTATGATACCCATTTAATTTCATGAATATGATATGATGTTTTGGATTCCCATCACTTTTTTTGTGTCAGGATAAAATAAAATTTTTATGGAATATGTATCTATAATGTTATTATTTGATGGGTGGGACCTATATCTCCCTCCAATGAAATGGGTAATATTTATATCCCATGAGATAATTATGGGAAACAAGTGAAAGATATTGATAGAAAAAGGGGAACATGTGTGTGCTAATCCACTAAGGGAAATAAGTGTATCCTAATCCACAATGAGAAACATGTGAATCCTGATCCACTATAGAATAAATGCGTGTCCAAATAAACTAAATTGATAGTCTTTTAAGTTAACCTTAACACATTAACCGTTTTTTATATTTAAGATAGGGCCACACTTATATAACATCAAATTATGGTTCATTATTTATTTTTGATGAATTATCACCCTTATGATTAATGTATTATTAACTACCATTATTTATATGAGGAATCATGTATATGATTTATGATATATAGGACAATATCCTAAAATTATAATATCATGTTCTTATACCCATATGTTCATGTTGTGCTTATATATCTCCTTTATTTATACTTACTACAAATCAAAGCTCACCCATTCTTATTTTTCATTTTCGTAGGTTATGAAAAATGGTTTGAAGTAAAAGTGTTAAATTGGAAGATCTTTGTTGGAATCATTAAAGTTATTTCACAATGATATTATATTTTGTTCAATGTTTCTAGAGACACTAAACTATTACGATCCCTGAGCATATACTTTTCCAATGTTATGAATATATCATCTAAAATTATGTAATATCCATATATGTGAAGCCTCAGTCTCTGAAATATTTTTAAAACCTTGGAATATTACATGAAATATATAGTAGACCTATCCTTTAGGAATTATGAAATTTTAATAATGTTTTTAGTATCCCATTATTATACTTTTAATTTTATACTGTATATTTATACTTCATATATAATATTCTTTACTAAAGAAATAAAATAGGGTTTTGATTCTTTTAATTCACATGTGTGATTTACATTATATATTATACATAAATATGACATATATATTTATAGAGGGGCGTTTTATCATCTAATAAATTTCTAGGTTGATACATTCTTTCCCCTTTTTAAATTATTTTTTTGAAAACTTCAATCAAAACCTTATATGAAAATATATTACTTTATTATTTCTATATTCTGTCCTTAGGATCCTATCTTTTACTAGTAAAAATTCTTTAAAATTAATCATTTATAACATTACTTACTAATAACTGATGTTATAATTGGTTTTCATATATATTACTGAATTAAAAATATAAAATATCATATTTTTGTTTTTTTAAATATATGTTACATAATCTACATGAATAAAAAGTTTGTTACATTAGTTATAATAATAATAATCGATGTCTAAAACCATTAATAAAATGTTTAATTATTGGACTCGGTGATTTTTTTATATTTTTTAAATATATTCTCATTTTATATTATCTACCTAACTGAAGCCTAAACCCCATTGTCTTTGATCCTCTCTGACTAAAATGTACTCCATCTGCTATCAGCCACCTCCACCACATTCGTTTTTCACATTTAGTCTCTCTCTGCAATTCTCGTCTACCTTCTTATATCGCCAATTCCCCTCATGTTTTTAATTTTCTATGTTTTTTGGTTTTTATAGGATACTATTTTAGATGTTTTTAGAGAATAAATTTTTTGGTTAGGATTTTTATATATTTATATATTTTTTATTTTTTCTTATTATAATTTCAAGAACATTTTTTAATTTTTAATTATTGGGGTTTGAATTATGTTTCATATGAATGAGTCTATTTTTATTTTTGCATTTATATTTGTAAAATATCTTGTAATTATTTATCTTCTTCCTGAATTTTTAATAAAATACATTTTTTGTTATTTTATTTATGGATTTTTCTTTTCAATTTTCTTTTTATTAGTTTTTTTTATTTTTTAATTCATATTTAATTTTTTTCATGTGAAATGTTATATAATTATTTATATATAAATCATTGTGTGACCAATAACATATTAAGGCTATTATTTTTTTTAAATATAACATATATTGTACTTATATCAATTTTGGAAATTTTTTCATCATTCATGCTACATAGTTTTAAAAAATATATTATTTTCTATAGCTATATGAAAAATTAAATTATAATTATAATTTCAAAATTGTAGAAACTTATATTCAATAGTTAAATTTTGTTATAGCTGATAGTGAATCATAACTAGATTTCTGTATGGCAGAAATTGATGAATATGAAGATGGTGTTGAGGTTTTTTTGAATTGTTGAAACAAAATGTTCTAAAAGATAACATTTTTTCTATTAATGCATGAAATGTTTGAATATAATAAATTTTCATATCAAAGAAATAATATATCATTTATCTTTTATGGTTTTAATTAAAGTTACAATCCTTTTATTTGTTATGGACAAGTTTGTGTGAATTCAAGATCTAAGGATATTTTATCTTTTCAAAATTATATGAATATTAAAATTTATGAAATGATTAGAAAAACTGAGGTGGATTCAATTTCGAATTCATTGATGAATGAGTGCATATTTATTGATTCTAAGAAACCACTATTTTAATGTTCTATAATATTTATGGGTTTTAAAATGTGTTAATATATATTATCTTAAAGGTCATGAAAATATGGAGTGAAAAAAGTTTTGTAGAGTTATTTCAGCTGTTGAAAGACAGACATCTTGAAGGCAATGATCTTCTTGATTCTAATTATAATGGGAAAATTATTATTTTAGATGGAATTAAGGTAGAATAAGACACATTCTTTTACTAATTAAATTATTCCATTTATGGAGGAATAATAATGTATGTTTGAGTGCCCTAACTAAAGTATTTAATAGTATTATATTAAAGAAAAATCCCATGTTGATATATCTATTAATCTAATAATAAGGGTCCTTTGAATGAAATTTTTCATATATCTATAATTTCCCTTCTAAAAAGATTATTTTCAAATTTATATGTTGACAAAAATTATTATGTCCTTTATTTGAGCCTATATTTGATTGAAAAGTACACCATCCTACTGATTTTAAAAATTAAAAAAACAAATAATAATTTTTTACCATTAGAAATAATGTCATAAATCTAAGACTCTAAATTTTCATAGATGGAATGAATAAATATTACGTACTTAGTAGAAATCATAGTTCATGTCGTATTTTGATGGAAATTTATGACATATATCTCAAATTTTTTTGTGAAGAGGTAATATATCATGTTCGATATTCTGATTTCTAGGCTAAAACAGTAATAAAATAATATTTATCTTTATTATCACCATTAATTGATGAATTAAAAATTTTGTGTGTTGAAGGTATCAGAGTGTATAATTATGATAAAATATAATATTTTCAATTACATTTAATTATTGTATTCATTATAAATGAGTTCACAATTTAGGAAAAAAAATTAGGATATACTGTTAAGGGTCATAGAGCTTATCCAATATGAAAAAAGTGAATTAATGTTACCATCTATAAAATGGTGTTGAAGCAGTGTGAATGGGTGACAGTGTTGTCATGACACATCAAATTTATTGTGATTTTAAGGTTGATTTATATTATAGGGCATTCCCTAGGTCGCCTCTCAAGGAGTATTGATAGGTGTAGAGTAGGAATTTTTAATACAAATTACTAAAAATGAGGTGATTTTGAAAATAGTTTTTAGAAAATAAATATACATAAAGAGTTTAATACATGAAAAATGAAGTATATTTTAAAAAATTTGAGATGAAGGGGTTTTTTATTTCAGTACATGAATTTAAAGTTCATTTTTCTTAGAGATTCATTTAGGTTTGGAGTAATTCGTTGGTTAAAATTAATTGGAATACCAATTAATTCCTAAGCCTTTATTTCATGGAAAGAATAACCAATCCTTGACATAATAGTCATATTTCTACGTTCTATAACTTATTCATGGAATAAGAGCATCCAAATTAGATTAAAATCCAATGAACGTGGGTAATAAAAGGATTCTTGTGTTTTCCAATTAGAACAACACATGTCACGCACTGAAAACTTCACACCGATGGGTTAGAAATAAATAGCATAACATTCCCAAGCATAAAAACAAGAATTACAAAATTAAATCAGGTAATATACATTAAATTAAATGTTTTATCATCCAAATTAATTCACAATATTAGATAATTGGTGACTTTGAACTCTTTTAACGCGTGTGTATCTCCCTCACAAAGAATGCGCACCATTTAGCCCAACATCGAGTGGGGGAGGAAGCTCAGGTGGAACTACAACTTCATTCTTGATCCCCCTATTATGAGAGGGGACTAAAAAACTACAATTATGATAAGGGGAATCTCCTAGGACTCCAAAATGGCATATTTATTTTCTCATTCGAACTTGTAATTCTGGAACCCAAGGATCCATTTTATAGACAGAGTGGAAGGTGGTTTTTGGAACATAGATTTCTTAAAAACACTTGGCCATGCGTTTAATATATCTAGATAGTTTTAAACCAGTTACATAAAAACTAAAAATTTTCTTCCCTACCTATTTACTAACTACACCAAATGGTTGGCTTTATTTGGACACCTATAGCTCAAAATATTGGAAAAACAAAACACTTCACTTTTGACTTCATGAAGATTCAATGTATTAGACAGATCAGTATGGATGGGCCACCAGATGGTTGAATTGAGCTTGTATTCCTCCATAAAATTTATATCCCACTAAATTTTAGACCATCCCACAAAATATCATCCTATTTTTATCAATATTTCGGTATGAATTTGTGGTTGAGTACACTTGTGTGTTTGGATCCTGCACAGTTTTTCCCATTTTTCATGAACTTCATCACAGGTCCTCCAAATCACCTTGACCTACAATACAATTATCAAAAGAAGTAAAATTTTCCATTTTAACAGTGATAAAAAAATAATTAAATCAAATATGACGTGAAATTTTTAATTATTTTAATGTTTTTATACAACACTAGTTTAGCATAGTGGTGTTAGGGTGAAAATGAAACAGTGAATCATGGTGCAATCAATGGGTTATCAAAGAATTTTTTTATATGGATCACTCTTATCAATTATGAAAACAATGAATTAAACTGATCATAATTATTTAATATTTATTTAAATCATTTTTCATCCAACATGTATTTTAATGGGTGAAAAAAATTTATATCATAGTTTGAATGTCATATAGGTATGGTGATAATAGAAATATATATAAAAATAATATATATTTTTTAACCTCTAAAATCAAAGATATCATAAGGCTAAACATGACATTGATGTGATGCATATTAAGAATCATGTATGTGAAAGCTTGATTCAAACATTTTTATAAATTGAAGCTGAAACTAAGGATGGGTTGAATGAAATATTGGACTTACTATCAATGTGGATAAGTTCAGAGTCAAATACTACATGTAAATGAAAACAAAAATAATTTCCCCCACATTGTCCTACATTATCTAAGAAAGAGAAAATATATTTTTAAGTACTTCCATAATGTTAATTTCCCTCCGGGTTATTATTAAAATGCAATTTTTTTTCATTAAATGAATTTTGGTAAATAGGCATGAAATATCCTGAATGTCATGTTATGATGAAACATCGGCCTCCAATTTCATTACAGGGAATACTACCCATTTATATTAGATTTAATAAAATCATGGTTTTTATTTTTTTCATTTCCATCTTTACTGAAGTGATGGATATTAATTCATGAAAATTTTGGGAATGAGGCGATTTTTATACATTTTCAACCATTAATATACTTTACACCATCATTTTCTAATATGATATCATATTTAATAAATTATTTAGTATAAAAACAGTTTTTTATTCAAATATATATATATGATGAATGTATCCTATTAATAGTAATAAGGAGATATTGAATGTGTATATTAAGAAGGAATATCAATTAGAATCCTTTATGTTTGAGAAGTATATTTTGAGGTGGAATAGTTTTGTCAAAACTAATTTTCTATGGTGCAGAAACTAAATTTTTCTATAGCTATCCATGAACAAGTCAGTTTTTTTAGGGAAAGGGGATCCATGGGTTGAAAATAATGACATTAATAAGTGAATAAGTAAATTATACACCTTTATAAATATTTGAAAACATAGATTACACTCATATATATATAACATCAAAAATTAATTTATTATAACAATTTCATAATATATATATATATATATGAGTATATAATAAGTATAAATATTTTTCTACATGTTTTAAGGATAACATTCAAGCTAGATCTGATGAATTAGAATCATCAACATGGAATAAAGAAGATAATTTTTAAATAATATGACTTGTCATCTTTGAGAAATATATGTAAATAAATTGTGTACTAAAGATTAGGATAGTAAAAGGGTTTTTATAATTGTATTATATCGTTGGTTGCTGAAAAATTTTATTTTTCAAGTGGAAAAGAAATAACTATAACATATATGTCAGGTTCATATTATGATGTTCTGAAATAAATAAGGGATACTGAATATAATAACATTTTAATTCATGTGTTTAACTAAAAATAGAGTTTTGGTGACAATGGTGTTAGACACAATGAATGTGATATGAAAATAATTATTTTGAAAACAATTAAATACATATATAAACAGTTTTCATAGTGACACATGTGCAATAAATATTCTATGTTCATCGTCCATCAATAAAACAATGGTCTATCATTTTAAAATAAAAAAATATTATTTTATTGAAGAAAAAGTTGATTATTTCGTTGGATTATGTGATATCCCTACTTTCATGGAATGCTTATTAGAGGATGTGAATGACTATGTCATAGACATAGTGTATTCTACAGAGAACAATCATAATTAAGGAATATTTTGAAAAATCATTTATTAATTTACAAATTTTTTAGGTACTATATATTAATTTTCTATTTAATATTTTAAATTTTAGAAAATAATTGATATTGTATTTATAATTTTATTTTTTATTTAATTTTAATATTTTAAGAAATATGACAAATTATTTTTCCTAGTTTAGTTATGATTTTTCAGTATCATTTTCCAACTATTCAACTCTATATATAACTGTTTGATTTGAATAATTTTTTATTAAGTTTTGTTTTCTTCTACCTATACCATTTCTTGTCTCATAAATGTTAGGAGAATTTTTATCATTGTTGTTGACTATAATAAATATGATAAATATTTTTTAGAACTTGTTTTTATTTTATATTTAATTCTATATATAAAATTTGGATTATGTAATAATTAACAAGTATTTTTAAAATTTATCAATATAATTTTATTTCTAATAAATATTTTTATATTTTTATCCTTATTATTAACTAATATAACAAATATTATAAATAAAATTTTTTGTACTTTTTTATATTGTTTTCCAACTATTATTCAATTTTATCTATAATTGTTGGATTTGTATAATATTTGGCTTATTTTTTACTTAATGAATATTATCTTAGGTCTCATAAATGATGACATTATTTTATTAGCATTTTAGTTTACTACTTTATTGAATATTTATAAAATTGTGGTTTGTTTAGTTGGTTCATAGTTATGTTATATTTCAATTTAATTTAATTACATATATAAGAATTGAATTTTTATAACCATTTTCTAATTTTTTTATTAATTCTATTTATAGGATAATGTTAGATCAAATAGAAAAGTAACATTAATTTACTGGGAATTAAACTACACATACATCCCATAAAGTTACTCCTCAATCCTTTGTGTAGGATCCTAATAATTCTATAGTTAAAGAAAAGGATTTCATGTTTGGTAAACATGGAGATACACATTAACCAAAATAATCACACTCTCCTAGATAGGTTTAAAATATATCTATCATGTTTGATGGTAATCGTAATCCAATGGGTCAAAATTAAAAGCAATTTATCACAATATTGGTTGTGCAATCTTAAGAGAAATTAAGAATTATGATTTCTAATTTGAGATGCATTGACCAAATGAGAGCATAAATTATATTAGTAATTTCTGTATATCATTATAAGATAGAGATGGATCCTCTCAGGAAAACGATAAGGGGTATTATAGATTCATCAATTAGATTATTATTCCCTATAGATGAGGTTTCTATATTTAGTCAACATTTCAAAAAAAATATTTTATCCATATTTACATCTTTAATAACTATTAATTGATATATTGATAGATTATGTTATTTATTTTATATTTTTGGAAATGTCATGTACTTTCTGGTCCTATCACACTATGATTTTTTGATGTCTATTGTGTCGGGAGAATTTTTGGGGAAATAAGGTTGTATTTATGTTGTGATTTCATCTAGGAGTTAGTATTATGATGTAATGGTGTATGTTGTTCCATGGAGGTTCAATTGATGGTGTTTATATATGAAATGGTTGGTCTAGCCCGAGTGTGTCACATTGTTTAGCTTGTTTTGTGACCATTCTATTTTTAATAATATTATGGTGTGGAGATTTAAGATTCTATATGATTGATTGAATTGTGGTTTTACTGATGTTATGTCATGTGATCTATGATATGGTTCCCACCACTAAGGCATACAGTCTGTAGAGGTGAATTTCGGTTATTTTTAATTTTTAGGGTCATTTGGCTATGGTGCTTTGGTTGAGCTATGACCTTGTTAGGGTGTTTGGGAATTGTAGTATGGTGATCGGCCCTACACTATAGTTCATTTTTAACTTTATAAAATGTGGGGTTTGATTGGATATTAAATAGATATATTTACCATGTGATGTTTAGAGGTCTGCTTGACCTGGTTCATTGCAGTTTTGTCCTTACTGGTGCACCATGATTTCCCTAACTTAAAACGATTATAATGTGGCATTTAACCCTTTCATCATGGTGTTTTGTCTTATAACTTGGGTTTGAATTAAAATACCCATTTCACACTCATAATTCGTCTGTCATTTCTCTCAACTCTTGGGTGGCCAACATCTGTTTCTATATGGTCTTTCATCCCCTCTTCCTTTACTTTGATTCCTTACTTTGGAAGCCATCTCACTGGTGATCCCATGTTATTTTATCCTCATTTATCTTAGTCCATTACATGTTCTAATTCTATGAAAGATTGTTCCCTTAGGATATAGTTATATGATGTGTGTTTTTGGAATGGAACTATTGTGTAACATTATCTTATAGGATTTTGAAGTTTCCCTTTCTGTGATCATTGTATTGTAGTCATATATTCATTGCCTTATTTTTGTTCATCGATTCAGAAAGTTTGGATCATTATAAAGTATTTAATAATTATATTCTTTTATATATAAATCATGGTAGTTGTATTAATTTTATTTCATTAGGTGGCCTGTTAGAAACAACATCATTAAAATAAAAAATCTAACTAATAGAAACTGAGTATATTATTTGTGAATCACACATGTTTACTTGTTTTCTTTTTTTCTAATAAATGATTTCTAATTTAAATATCTGGATGATTCCATGATAACTTACAACATGTTATTATGGTTAATGACTATAAATAGGATAGAATTATCCAATCCAATCCCAAAAAACGTTAAATACTTATAGTTGGTAATGATTTTTTTGAAAATTTGGTAAGAGAATGATGTTGTTTTTAATAGACATGAATAAATTATATAAAATATATGATTAATAGGGGAGTTTTTTATTATTATTATTTTTAGTTAAGTTGTTGATTTATTCTATTCTTATCCACTTATTTTTGTGTTTATGTGGGAATAATTTGGATTTGTTTTGATTTTTGGTAATCATATGTTTTGGTTTGTGGAGCTATTATTTATTGATATGTTTGGTGTGGACTATGATGGATGAATCTATTCAAATTTGGGGTACTGTTAGTAGATGTTGGCAAATAATGTGTGTAGTTTTGAGGTGTTTTCTTGTTTTTCATTGAAGGAGTGATGTTTTAAATGACCAAAATCTATATAATAGGTTTTTAATGGAAAAATATGGAAACCTATTATTGGATGGAACCAAATAAGCATGAGTTCGAATTAAAATAATGATGCATGAAATTATAGGGTAATTTTTGGAAGTAAATGTGGGTAATGGATGGAAGGGATTAGTCAATAAGTATGGAAAATTAATAAAATAATGAACTTAGTGAAGGTTTTTATGTGTAAATATAGAATTGGTTTATTAATGATTAAGAAATGAGATTATGTGATAGTTATTATGGATGTTTTTGTTGCCATTAGGGATGGTTCTCATACAGAGATAAGTGTAGTGGTGATGGATACAATTGATGATATGTTGGATGTTTTCTTCTTTATTAGGGGATATTTGGTTTGAACCTATTGTTTGAGAATGTGTATGACTATTAAAACTTGTATTTTCATATGATTTATATAATATCCTCTCCCAAGACATGCATCTATACAGACAACCTATGGTTTTACATTCTTGGTGTTTTTCTTGATATCTGAGTTGGAATGAGTGGTTGTTCGGATATCCCCTCTTTCTTTATTTCTCTTTGGTCATATTAATTGATTGTTGGTGGTGATATATAGTTGGTGGATATGTATAGTTAGTGGTGATATGTAGTTGTTGGTGTTACCTAGTATTGGTAGTATGTGGTGGGGGCAATTCATGAAAGGTGGATGGAAAAATGTTTATGTTCTTCATACCCATGATACCTTACTAAACTGTTTATGGTTCTGATATGTGATAATTTTATTTTGGAGAGATGATCATAGAACTTTTATGTTACAGTGTAAGACCATAAAATCATTGGGGAAGTGGTTTTAGAGTGCTTATTTATATTTATTTACCTATTCTCATTTCATTGAATGTGTTATTTAGAAATCGATCCATTTTGTGTTTAGGGGGATATCTGACTTGCATAGGTGCATAAAAGATCATATATTTATCCACTAGAACATTAATATTCATATCCCATAGTTGTATAAAGAAAAATGGGAAATATAATACTATGTATACTTATCATGATCATATATATATACATATGTTTGGTAGGGTTCTAGATTGGATTTGGAGAATAAAAATGACATTACTAGCTACGTTACTGGAGTTGTTAAAGGCTTTATTACAAATGACTTATTTGGTATTCTTTATATATTGGGGCTAGTTTCATCTATAAAATTATCAAGAATTTTGGGAAGTGTGTTTTATTTTTTTATGAGGTGTTTATAGGTGGATTTCAAGTTATGTTCTGGAGATATATTAGTGTAACTCATCCCATTTAAATATTTAATACCCTTGATTTAGTTCGTCTAGAAAAAGCTTATTTGAAGTTGAACTAATGGGTCACCTTCATCTTTAGTTCAAGTTTGGGAGGGTTTTTCATTATTTTTAGGTCATGATAGAGTTGTCTCATAGATTTTGGTGGGATTATATGATAAATAATGGAGTGAGACATTAGAAAATATTTCATCAGATGGTTGGGAAACAAGGTCAATTGATATTAGTACGTGATATGAGAAAGGGATATCATCTCTAAACAATAATTTTCCCCTCTTTATTATTATGAAAGGGCCGTATCTTTTTTAAAATGTGATAACTAATTTGATATTGATTATATAGTAGAAACCTTAGATACAAACATTAATCATACTAGTATAAACCTATGACTGAACATGGTGATCTTAGAAATGTAATATTAACAAAATTAAAATATTTTTGAAAATATTTTGTATTACATGGAATATGATTTTCTTCCATTAGTATTGTGGGGGCTCCAATATGTCATTAATGTGTGAATCATGGTGGTGATGTAAAATAGGTTGACCTAGTTGACCCTAAGAGGTTCACACCGGTTGAGGAGGATGAGTCCGAAAAGAGGATAATGCTTGAGCCTTCATGTCATAGTCATGTAAAGTATTATGGAATCATTTTTTATATTAATACAGAGTGTTTAATATAGTAACTAAAGATTAAAATCAGTATAATTCATGACATTGTTGAGTATTATGTTCTATAGGTGATTAGTTAGATGAGGGGTGCAATTTTGATATTGGGGATCTTTTATATTGAGGGGAGGAAGGGGAAAATGTTTTGTGGGCTTCAATTTAGAGGGAGTTTGAGGATATTTTTTTAAATTTTATAGAGAAGGAAGTGAAATGGAGGGAATTAATCTCCCTTCAATGTGGAAATTTTGGCATACATGAGCTCTGGATCAGATTTAATGAATTTCATCATTTTTTTCTAGATCTTGTTCATAATGAAGAGTCCAGAGTGTGATGTCTTTGTAGGTTTTGGGAACAACAGAAGCATAGAGGGGATGGTACCAAAATTTTATTTTCCCCATATACAATGAACAATATAGTGTCAATATGATGATGAATTCAAGTATACAGATAATTGAATCATGGATTTTGGGAAAGGAATTGAAACCCAAAACCAAGAGAGAGGATCAACATATTTTTTTTAAAAAAAATTTTATTAAATTAAAGAATTACCTCCATGGTGGTTCTTTCTTCATTGATGCATTCGACGATAGACATGTAGGTGTAATATAATTGTACTGTATAATCCAGGATTAGGATTCCTCTATTGGTGATCTACGCAAGTTCTATGTATCTTTAGACATCACTGAAGGAGTCTTCGGGTGCTAGCATAAAAGATCCATGTGCTTGTGATGAACACCTTCGATCACCTTGAGAACCACTATCAATGTATTCTCCTTGATCTGATGGAGTAGTAACACTCTCATTCTTGAGGGAGTTATTGGAGATTAAATAACTCTCTAGGCTTAAGATATTTTCTTAAATTTAGTTTTCACAACCCCTTTCAGTGTCACTTGGCTAGGGATTTTCTAATAAGAGAATAATATGACCAAGAATTTAATTTACTAGGGTAATAATAATTAATTTCAAAAAATACCTAAATTATTTTATGAATCCAAGAAAAATATCTATGACAAATAATAACAGAAACATTATTATTTCAAAACATGTGCTTAACTTTCAATTTATAATTAAATATTATTTAACAAAATAATATAAAATAATATTATTTCTCATCAGACCCATAACTCAGTCCTCCAATCCTCCACCATATTTTTTGACCCAAGGATAATGGCAATTTATTTATTAAATAAATATCATTTTATCATTCACTAATAAATTTATAAATATTATATTCACTAAATATAAAATAAATATATATTAATTATTCCTTCCACATTATATTATCTCGAATAACTAGTGTCCGGATAAATGTTATCAGGTATCTATGAAAAATTCTTAAAGCAGAATCCGGAATAATATTTATTCAACTTGATAAGTAATATATCTTTCAACAGAGATACTTAACAAACTTAGTCAGGGACCATCTAGGCCTCCTTCTCAATGGCATTAGGAAAACCTACATAAATTCCAAGGTTAATATCTAGAAAATTTCCAATACATCTATAGATAAATATGTTAATGACTTAATGAAATGTCACCTCATACAAACACTTACTATGTAATATGATCCCTTTGTCTCGATATCTCTAATGAAGCAGGTTTCATGAATGCGCCATCAACCCATGTGGTTGATTTCGAATCCATTGAATTCCTGAAAATTGAACTTTATAATAGAGAATCAAGGCCATGGATTTATTTAGGATATATCATTTTCATTAATGGGGCCGAGCTATCAACTTCTATCATAGAATAGAAGGGAAAAATAATTTCTAGCATTATTCATTAATGCAGTATTACTCGTTAAACACTCAACATATTCTACCTCACTGCAAACATATGTCATCATGGTTTTGACCAGTACATCTAAGTGCGTGATTCATAATACCCATTAATAAAAATCATAATTTCTATGGTCCAATACAAACATGGATAGATAAGAACATCCAATGACAATTATAAATGTGGATTTCCTACTGTCGGGTTTTATTCACATAATATCATACTGGATATCACCATAGGTATAAACCATGATAACGTGTCTCAATGTCTTATGAGAATCCATACCTAATATCCTGTATCATTTGTGCCTGTCAAATGATATCATCCAGCTAAAAAAATTATATCTATTAATAGTTTTATAGCACTTTTGGGTTCTCATAAAAGTGGGGAAAATCTACTTACTATTAGTGTGACAACTACTCTTGGGAAATTATCACATGCAATGTCACACAGAAGAACAATCATGACAGTATGATGAGTTTATTGATATACATCAAATGAATATATGTTTATCAGAAAGTACAAAGAAGTTGGTTCTAGGGAACTAACACCGACAATCTTGATGCGGTGCTATAACTATTACTTAGATATGATGGCACCCGATTTACATTACCCACATATTGGAGGTGTAGATAAAGGGTGTGGTTATTGAGTAACAATATCCACATGTAGGATTTCTGTGAGTAGGTATCTATATGAGATTTTTTAGGAGTAGAGCTTCAGATATGGGATCTTAGATTTTATTCCAGTCATGGTTTATAATAACTGGGATTTTTCCTCTACAATCTGCCTCATGATTTTTGAGATCTATTCATTGTCTTCCATCTACTAGGATCTCACTACTCAGATGTTTTTCTAGTTTATTTTGTGGTCACCATCGATCCAGGTTATGGATTATCCAAATTTTTTTGTGGTATAAACATATAGATTCTATATGATTCACAAAAATATCTTCCCCTAAGGATTTTTCTATAAAAAAGCAACAGTATTTTTCTCCACATAGGGGAGATGGATCTCGTGGCGGTTTTTCCCATGATATCCCTCTCCCTCATTGATTTTTATTTGTGCATTGGCATGGATCTAGGGAAAAATGGTGAGGTTGGAGTTTTTGATGTAGACAGTTTCAGTCTATAGATATTTCATAACCATAGGGGTATTGGTTTTATGATATAAAATTATTTTATTATCAATATTAGTTTTTTTTATTCTAGGTCTTCACACACCTTCATTTCACTCCCCTTAGCCTATTCCTTAGGACTGAAGGTGGAGAGTCTTACGGCGTCTCTAGTGTTGAATAGAATAGTTATATGTAGATATAACATTCTAAAGTGTGTTGAAATTTTTAACTAATTATGGGGAAACATAAATTAGTGATATATTATTTCCTATTGTTGATACAGCCACAAAATTTCAAAATTACAATTAATCTCATATATTCTCTATGTTTGATTATATATTTATTTTGACAATAGTCATGTTTTCTAATGTGGTAGGCCATCATATTGTGTCTGTTAGAGAGTGAATTGTTTCCTGGACACCGACCATGTGATGTATATCTTAGCTTAGTTGGTGGAGTTATATTTGGGATTAGTAGGGGAATTTTTGGTGGAGATCCCCTTGGTTTTTAAGGATCCCTTTTATTTTTTACTTGATGTAGTTGTAAAACTACCCCATAACGAAATATCATGTTTTGGATAGAGATTCAACCTGATGCCTCTATTATTTTTACGGATCCTGTCAAAAGGAACTATTAGGGATATAATAGTTTAGGATTTGGTTTGATTATTTATTCTAGAAGGGATTTATTTGGACAAGTGCATCACTTTGATCTACCTCGTTGTTGTTTTCTAAGAAGGTGAAAAGTGGTATAAGGTTGTGTACAAATTATTAGAGGTTTAAGTGATGGTTAAAAACTATTACCATACCTCAAGGATAGATGAAATGTGGGTCTAGTTGAATAAAGATAGAAATTTTTTGAAGATTGATATGTGGTCAGGATATCACTAGATAATGGTGAAGTTGGAAATCATGAAAACCACATTAAAATATATATATGGGAACTTATAATTCTTAATCATGTTATCTAGTATCCCAATCTCCCAAGATATTTTCATGGGACTCATGAACTCTATGTACCATGAGTTCTTGGATCAGTCTGTGGTGTAGTTCTTGACTACATCCCCATATACATAAAGTCATATGAGGATCTTATTGGGTAACTTAGAGCTATTTTATAGTTTCTTTTAAAACATCAGATATACAGAGATCGATCTAAGTGAATGTTTTGATAGGAGAGGTGGACTTACATAGATATTTAGTTTCTAAGAAAGTAGTAGTGGTGGACATATAAAATATTATGGCAGTTGGTTATTAGGAAGCACCTAAAAATGTTGAGAATTTTTATAGAATCCTTTAGAACACAATAGGTACAAAATATATTTTCATTCCATTAACCTATATATCTATAACTTTTAAATATATTTTTAATACTTTAAAAATAATTTTACTTGATTAGAAAGTCTGTCACAAAATATTTTGATCAAACTTTCGAAACATTTTTCATTCAAAATGGTATATCACAACAATATTTTATGAAAATTTGAACTATATACCCTTGATTAATATGTACCAAGGATGATTACATCTCTCAAAATTTCATAATGTAAACTGGGAAAATTAACATAAAATAACATTATTTTTATAGCTATAAGACCCCTGAATCATCTTTATAATTGAGGATCTCAATAAATATAAGTAAACTTAAAATATGAAATAAATAATGCAAGAAGAAAAAATTATGTAAAATCCAATGTATTAAATGAGAAGTGTGATTTTTGACGTGATAATGGAATGAATGAATAATTTTATTAATTCTATATACAAGAAAAAACCTGGCTATTAAAAATATGGTTATTATGAATGTGATCATTTGAAATATGGCCGTTGTAGATATAATATATTTTTATATATATGAACACAATAGATATAATGAATTTTTTTAATTTTATTAAAAGCATTAAGAGAACATAATTTAAAATTAATAAATAATTCAATGTAAAAAATATTTAATAAAAATATATCACATTTAATTTTTTATGTTTTTGGTATTATTGTTAAATAATGATATGATAAAATTAAAAGAAATATATCAATATAAATGGATTTATAAAATTTAAAAGTTAAAATATTAAAAATTGATTTTAATGGTATTTAGGGATTAGAATTTAATATAAAAGTAATATTTTTCAAAGAATTTTTTGTTCTAAATGTGTTGGGTATTTTTATCTTAATAAATTAATCAATAATGAAGAATTATTTTAATAGACCAAATTAAAAACATATACATGGAAATAAATTAACAATCATCACCTGATTTTTTCTGGAATGTAATGAGAATAATTAATATTTTTTTAGAAATGTTTTTATATGTTATGTAATCCTATATTAAATGTAATTTTGTCACCTCTTGAAATTGAGGCTACTAAAATTATTTTACCACATTTTATTATAATATATAATTTTTTAAACACGGTTTTTTAAAATTTAATGTAAAAAATGTTAACAATTTAAATATTATTTACTATGGTAAGAAAATTTATTTTTAATAGAATTGTTTTTGTATAAATTTTGTAATTTTAATATAAATAAATTTAATTGATCTCTTTAAAATGATGAATAAAATATGACGTTAAAAAATATAATCAAATTGAAAAATGCTCATTTAATTAGTAATTGATATAAAATTATAATATTGACTCAATATATTTAAATACGATATTTTAATTTACTTAAAAAATTGTATAGACCCCAACCATGAAGCCTAATGATGGTACCTACTACCATTACATTGGAATAAGATACAGGGAATCAAATCCAGATGGGTTAAATAATTGAGTAGTCTTGGTAACCAAGATACATAAATGAGACATGCATTACACTTGAATAAACAAATTAAAATGGTTTTATATGAAATTAAATTCATTCCATCTAGTATAACCCTACATATCATTCATAGTAAGTATCATGGATTCTTGAGAAAGGAAACCAAACAAGGGTGAGGTCAAATGCTCAATAAGTGTTATATTTAGAATAATCTACCATGAATCCACAATCATAATCAATATGGCATTGAATGTAAGTGACCACACATTCTACTTAAATTACTAGATAAGGGATAATCAACATGGGAAGGTAAATAACTGAAAAACATATTCCATTTAATCAAAGAACAAAAAATGAAATGCATCAAGAGATAGTTTTATAGTCTAAATCTCATAAATAATAATATATATCAATCTTGGTAATGAATAACCATCAATTTTCATGTTTCTCATAAACATGATACCTTTATCGTCAAGATCCTTCCATAAGATAGTTTAAAACATATTTTTTAAACTCCTACTTAGCTAAGGCTATCCAACTAATTCGTCTCATGAGACAATATATGCATCAAGGGGATTTATTTAACTAGTACCCAATATATCTATTTCATATCCCAATCATTCTTAATATATTTAATAATCTGTTTAATTCATAAACAATGTGCCTTATCAAAAATCTGTATTGAGTAAAGGATAGAGATTTATCAATATTTTACTAGTTAATCAAATAACATTGAAAGTAAACACCATATATAAGAATTGTATATAGTTTATGAAATAATCATACACATGATAAATGATATGGATATTTAAGTGATAATTAATGTTCAATGATTATAGGAATGGGAATAACTTTTTGGGAAGTTAATGACAAAATAAATAAGTATGTGAATTGCAATACTATCCTTGGTAAAAATAATCACAAGATATCTAGTGGAAGAATAAGGATGATATAAATATGATTTATACCCATTTAAGTAAGAATAATTTTTTTGGTTTATGAATAAAAATGTCATAAAAAGATATCTAAAATGTTCTGGAGAAAAATGTACATTAATTTTATATAACATATTGAAATTCAATTTATTGGAAAATCATTTTTGAAAACTAAACTTTTAGAGAAAAAAAATTGACATATAATTTTAATTGAAAATAACATTTGATTGTTATAAAAGAAGCTTGAATGTATTTGGGTGGTCATGATGGCTAGAAATTTTATTCATACCATACACACTAACAAATGCTTCTGTTCTCATTTATGATAAAATCCAAAGGGGCATTGTTTTGAAACAAGATAAATATTACATGAATTATTTTTTAATGATTAAATATGGGTGAAAATTTCTTTAATAAATGATTTTTAAAAATATTAAACATTTTTAGAAAACATGGTTTCGGAAGAAAATACATTTTCGACCGATGAGAGGAATGAAGTCTGATTTTATTGAAAACAATTTATAATTCATTTAAAGATGAAAAAGTGGGAAAAAGTAATATTAAACTAAAAATACTATTAATAACGAGAGGATAATAAAATGAAAGGATTTATTAAATAATCATCAAATAATTTTTTTCAATGTAAATCCAAGTGTAAAAAATATTAAACAAAATGAGATTGTGAGGTAAGCCCTTACAATGATCATACCATTGATGTGAGAATAATCCAATGAATAGATTATTTGTACAAACTATAATCCACATAAAATAATCAGAAATAAATAAATAGATATTCAAAATTCATTACTCACATAATCTTATAATATTAATGACAATAATGAAATTATATAACCCAATTAAAAGAAATTTAATTTTGAATTTATTAACAACTTGGTAAATTTTAATTGAAATCCACCTAGATGAAATAATTCAAATTAGGACACAAAATACAATGAATAATTACATATTCATGATATTACATGTCATGGTGTGGTATATAAGAAATGACCATATCTTTTTGAATGATAATGTTTTCTTCCAAAGGTTTGTTATATTATTTTTTACTCTGAAAAAATATATCCCTTTAATAATGAAATGATTATATTTGATATGTAACCTTTGGGTTTTGAATGTTATATGACCATTGGTCAATATTACCACTAGAAACCATACATTTAATATTATAATTAGTGTTATTAGTAGAAATGATAATGGTTAATTAATGTGGAAATAAGAGTAGATGGCCCCATCTAATAGAATTTTACCATATGAAGCCCATTTATCAGAACTTGGGAGGTACATAAAGTCATTGGGCCTCACTCTTTACCCATACCTATGCAATATTCAACATGTCAATCTTGAATTAAATCGCCTATGAGAGAAGTCTTAGTTAGTGGAGATTATCACTCAGGCGATGTTATATGTGCAGCCCCAAGAGTTTATCACCATCATACACTTTACCCTTAGGTCATATGTGTTTTATATAAGGGGTTATGCTTCAAGGCCTTAGTTACTTAAATTCTAATACCTTTGTTTTAATAAAATATTTATTTCTTCATGTTCATTTTAATAATTGTTTTCTATAACATTGATATGGAATGTGATAAATTGATTTGTGGGGTAAAAAATATACATTTTTAGAAAGATATAAATTCATATATTAGACTAATTTTTTATTAATAATTTTTATTATAATGAAATATTACTATAAAAATAGTCTTTTTATGTTACAAAGGATAAAATAATTTCAGTTTTTTCAATTGAAAATTTTTACTAAGCATTTTACTACGCATTTTATGTCTGCCATTATTTTTAATAATTAAGTATTTTTAAGGCTAAAAGTTAAATTTATCATATATAAGGAATTATTATAATAAAATAAGTGTCTTTTCTGAATTAAAAACATTTTTATTAAGTTATAGTGATTTTATGATAATTTTATAAAATAATTTTTTTTGGTGAATAGTAAAAAAATATAGTTTTATGTTTTTTGTATGTTTAATGACATCAAAATGATGTAATATATAATATAAAATTATTTCTTACCCATTTAAATTTAAATTATATAATAGGTTTTCCAAGTTTCCAATACCATGGGCAAATACCAGGAGCAACCCAATGGTTATGCAAATTCCACTAGTCAGGTGCCCTTAGAAATTAATAAAAAACAACCTCACTTCGGCAATAAATACCCTCCCATTTCGGAATTTTCATTAATTAAAAATTAAGACACTGCTATTTTGTTATAGTTTTACCTCTCAAGGTTCCCTCCCTAGGTTTTCTCAATCCCCAATGGCCCTAATCATAGATTTTAGGAGTCTCTCTTCAAGGTAAGGGAACTCTCAACATCTCTTTTTCTATAATGTTTTCTTTTTTTATGTGATATTTAAATAAAATATCCATAAAATTTCATTAAATCCATTTTATTCTATCCCTTTACTATATTAAGAGAATTTTATTAATGGGCTACTCATATCCCCTCTCTTTTTAGTGTCTTTTAAAACCTTGTTTCATTCCCATTAGGCTACCATGTTTTTGTCTCAAAAACTATCTCTTTTTATCAGTAAATTATTTTATTTTCTTTTGGGGATAACCAAATCCCTTTTCCCTATATGTTAATTCATATATATATATATATATAATTATATACTTAATTTTGGTATTAATATACATTATACCTATGTTCCTTTTATGTGGGTTTAAAATGATAAAACGATCTTGTTTTTAAGCACTCACTAAAGCACCATGATTTGGATGTGAAACCAATTTATTTTATTCTTAAAGGGTTATTTATGAAATGTTTTATTATTATATTTTTAGATCAAACTAATTTTTACATATTATGGGTTCTCTTTGATATCATTACAATTCATTGGTTAAAGAATTTAATCTCTAGAGATGAAAAAATTTATGATACCTTGGTGAATAAAGATGGTAAATTTTATGAGACCTCTGTGATAAACCACTTTGATATGCTTCTGAATTAATCCATTAAATGTTTTAGATACATTTCAATGTTATTATTTGCGTTATTTTAATTATTATATACCATTTTTTATCCCTTTATGTATTTGTTTCATGTTCTTATTGATATTCCTCAAGATCACATATAAATTTTTTCCCTAGTTTTCCATTACTAGTCCATATGATCTCCCTTTGCATTGATATATGTACTCAAGTTAAGAGATGAAATAAATGTACTTTGGATAAAACTTGAATAATCCTTTCAAGTGTAATAGAATAATTTTTTAAATTTTCATGTATTATGTAACCTTTTTTCCAAGACACTAAACCTGAAAGGATCCTCTATTTGTAAAATGATTTGCAATGTTATGTAATAGAAAGGTTGGACACCATAGTTGGTATGAAATGATTGTTTAGTAAATTTTGGAAATTTGGATTTGAAAAATTAACTTAGAACCTTATATAAAATTTTAAATATAAAAATACAACCTTGTATTTTTTAGAAAATTTAAGTAAGTGGTTTCCAAATAAATAAATCCATGTCTGGATAAGAACATGAGGATGTGGCTCTGTCACAGATGTATCTAGGTGTAAAACCAAGAAATACCACATTGAGCAAGACTTGAATGGGAAATGGTGCACGAAAAAGGGCCTTGATTTGCTCATACTTTTACACTAATTGGGGAAATGTTTGGTCAATCACAAACTTTTTAATAACTGTTATGAAGGATTTATAGAAAATGTAATTATTGTAAATGAATAAATAATTTAAGAATGATTTTATATGATATAAAAGTTCATTTATAATCATATGATTATTTAATGAAACCCATTTTCAACTAAAGTTTTCTTCTTTTCAAATTATGGGTAAATAGGAGGAATCCTTTAAATGGTGAGCACAATAGAACATGATCTTATGACCCTTCGATGGAAACCATAATGAAAACCTTCATGATAATGATGGATCAACTAACTCAAGTTGTCAGAAATAAATTTAATCATGCTGAGAGACCTGTTTCACCACAATGGGAATAACTTTTCATTGATTCCATTATCTATCAACGACCACCAATGATCATTGGATATTCTATCCCTTTGTTTAATGAATAGTGTATAAGATCTATAGAGAAGATCTTTTCTATACTTTATTATTATATCCCTTTGTTTAGGGGGAGAAGCTGATCAGTGGTGGGAAATTAATAAAAACATTAGGCTAAGAGAGTATATTTATTCAATAGATTGGTAAGATTTCAGGGAATCATCTTTAATAATTATTTCCCTCATTAGATAAAAATTAAAATGGTGAAGGAATTCCTCAAATTGAAGTAGAAGGAGAATTAATTTATTAGAAGCCATGAGACGAAATTCCAAATAAATTTTCCATTATACATATATATTTTTCATGGATCCTAATGGAAAGGTTGATAGATTCTTCAGTGGAAAATGACCTCATCTATAGAAGCATTTAGCCAACCAAGGCTAGGGGAACTATGAGGTAATCATATAGAGTGCTATGAAGATCGAACTGGAGTTTGATGAGACCTAGTGGTCTCATAAAATTTATAAAAAGTAGATATATTTGGATCCAAACATAGGGAGGTTATTTGACTAAGGAAGAGGAGGAATGAAAGTGAAACATTCCACATGAAACAAATTTGGGAAGAAGCATTCAAGGAATATCCTATTGGGTATAGGAAGTGTTACATGTGTGGTAGAGAATACCATATTGCGCGAAACTATTTTAGTGAGGTGAAGCCTCAAATTATCAACACTAATGACAAATTGAAGATGGTTTAGGTCCTACTTGAAGTCCAATGCGTAATCTGTATATATCTTAGGAACTTTTTCAATCAATGTCCAAATCTATGGTTAGTGGAAGGGAATCACCATCATCCTTAGCAAAGGAAAAGTGAGAAAGTTCTTGCTTTTTCTTTCCAAATGGATGAATTTGATGATCTAAATGACCTGGTGCAATGTACTCTTGATGTTCTCTCAATGATATAAAGTACATTGTTTAACTATGGTTCTATGAATTCCTTTATTTCCCCTATTTTTGAAAATAATATAAAATAAATTCCTTTACTTATAGAAGTACAACTATCTATCAAGACTCCAAGAGGAAATATCTAAGCATAAAAAATTTATAGAAACTCTAGTATTTACATTAGTGAGAATAATATCATCATAAATCTAACAGTCATTCTCATGTAGGAATTTGAAATTATAGTAAGGATGGAATGGCTCTCAATGTATAATGAAAAGATCAAATTCAGAAGTAAGGAAATATCAATATTCTTGAGTGGAAAACATATAGTTATCTTCAAAGGATAGTTATGTCAACATGGTATTTGTCTAGAAGCAACACCCATAGCCTTCTTCATGGAGTTGATCGGTAATAATGAAGAAGGGAATGAAAAGATAAGAATATAAAATGTTCCCATAATCAGGAATACATTGATGTGCTTCTTGAGGACTGACATAGACCTCTCCTAGAATGGAAAGTAAAGTTTCTATTGAAGTCATTCCATGTTTCATGCCAATATCAAAACCCCAATTAAAATAGAAATTATCAAGCTAGAGAAATCAAAGAAGAAAGTACAAGATCTTTTAGAGAATGATCTTATTTGGCCCAGTGTGTCTCTAGGGGGAGAACCAATTCTATTTATAATGTAAGAGGATTGATCAATGAGTTAATGCATTGATTATAGGGAACATAACAAGATCACAATGAAGAATAAGAACCCTATTCCATGAATTGATGATTTTTTACCAGTTTTGGGAGGCCTTATTCAACTCTAAGATTGATCTTTGATTGAGTTATCCAAAATTATTGGTGATTAAAGAAGATATTCGAAATATTGCCTTATGATCATATATTTTCATTATAATTCTGATGTTATTCTCTTCAGATTGAGTAATTAGCCTACTATATTTATGGATATTATGAATAGTGTCTTTGAGGACTTCCTAGATAAATTTATTGATGTTTTTATTGAATAAAATATAATATATTAAAAAAGTATTTAGGATCATGATGATCATCTAGGGGTGAAACTAAAAAATATGAGGAAGGAGATGTTATTTGGAATGTTTAGCAAGTGTGATTTTTGGTTACAACAAATTTCTATCTTAGGATACATATGATCAGTGAATAAATCTTAGTTGACCCTACAAAGACAAAGGTTGTGAAGGATTAGCCTCATCCTATAATAGTAAATGAGATTTATATTTTCCTGGGTTTAGCATGATATTATAGTAGTCTTTTGAAAAACACTTCATGTATTTCTAATACACTAACCAAGTTAACTCAAAAAAGGATAAGTTTATTTGGGAAAAGGAGTGTGAGGAATGATTCCAAGATCTAAAAAAGATAGTAGATACAAAAACTATGTTAAATCTACCCTCTATCGAATAAAGATTCATTTTTTACTGACGAATCTCTTAATGTAATAGGGTACGTCCTCATGAAAAATTACTAGATAATTACTTTTGAATCTTGAAAGTTAAAGAATCATGAGATGAATTATCCTACGCATGATCTAGAGCTAGATGTGGGTGTATTTTCTCTAAATTTATAGAGGAACTATCTTTATGGAGAAAAAAGGGATATATATAAATAGACCAAAAAAGTTTTAAATATATATTCATGAAAAAATAATTGAATGTGAGATAGGGGATATGGTTTGATATTCATCAAGACTATAATTTTTCAATTGATTATCACCCTAGAATAGAAAAAAAAAAGACACTGATTTATTAAATAGAAAGGGACCTATTGTTATATCAATGATGGGGATTCAAGGAGATACTTTATTCAAAAACCTAGTGAAAAGGGACATGGGAATTGTAAGGGAAGAATCATCATCAACCCTATCCCAAATAATTTCTCAACTGTCATTACTAAATATGATTAAGAAATCTCAAATAGATGAACTATTATTGAATAAAAAGTTGGAGTTTGTGATGATTGAGATATTTCATGTGTTCAATAATGATCAAGAAGGTGTTATAAAAATTCATACAAGGATATGTGTTCCATACATTCTAGAAATAAAGAAGGAGATAATGGATGGAGCTCATAGCTCTGCTTTCTCTATAAATACTGGAAGCACAAAAATGTATATGGGCCCTTGTGAACATTATTGGTGGGATGACATGAAAAGCGAGATTGTTGAACACACTACAAGGATCCTGGAGTGTCTGTAAGTGAAGGAAGAGTGAAAACATCTTAAAGGGGTATTATAACCACTACACATACTAGCATGGAAGTCGGATAATATCACATTGGATTTTTTCACTGGTCTCCAAAAAATAGCCAAAAGGTATAGTGAAAAATGTGATATAGTGGACCCTCTCACCAAGAAATCCCAATTTTTCTCTATTCGGGAAGATTTATCTGTTGACAAACTTGCCAATATATACATGATGGAAGTGGAAATGATGAATGGGGTACCACATTCTATTATTTCTGATCATGATTCTAGTTTTAGATCAAAACTATGGAGAAGTATTTAACATATGTTGGGTATTAAATTGAATTTTAGTTCAACATATCACCCTCAAATTGATATCCTATATAAAAGGACCATTTAGACACTTGGGAAAATGAGGAGAATAGGCTCAATGGATTTTAAATTTGGATGGGATAAGCATATCCTATTAGTTTAGATCTCATAAAACAAAAGCTTCCATTTGATCATTCAAATGGAACCCTATGAATCTATTTATGGGAAGTGATGTATAACTCGTACTTGTTCAGATGAAGTTGGTGAGAGATTGATTTTGAGGCGTATTCTTGTGCATGAGATGACAGAAATGGTTAATTCCATCCAAAAACATACTATGGTTGATCATAGTTGGAAAAAGTGTTATGCTAACAACCATTCAAGGGACATGGAGTTTGATTTTGGTGATAAATTCCTCCTTCTAATTTCACCATAGAAGAGATTCTTGTGGTTTTTGGAGAAAGGGAAGATCAACTCTAGGTACATTGCTGCCTATGAAATCCTTGATCACATAGGAGTAGTGGCATATCGTCTAGCACTTCCTCCAAATCTAGCACAAGTTCATTATTCTTTCCAAGTATCTCTCTTGAGGATGAACATACCTAACCCCTCACATATACTGAATATAGAGGTGGTACAACTGGAAAATGAATCCATAATGAGGTGCAGCTGATGGAGATCATGTACTGTAGAGATAGGGTTCTATAAAACAAGACTCCCCACCTCATTAAATTGTTATGGAGGATCAAAAAATATCATGAACCAACATGGGAGCTAGAGGAAGAAATGAGGCAGAAGTACCCCCAACTTCTCTCAACTGAGATAATGTGTTGAAATTTTTAGGATGGAATATCTTAAGGGTGAAGAATGTAATGACCTAATCTTTTGGAATGATAATTGTTTATTTAAATTTTTTGTTATATTGTTTTGTACACAAAAAAACTACAACCCTTCAATACTTAAGTTATTATAATTGAATTGCAACCTTTGGGATTCAACCCTTATGTGAACATAAATCAATTATAACCTTT
Source organism: Viscum album (assembly GCA_963277665.1). NCBI lineage: Eukaryota > Viridiplantae > Streptophyta > Magnoliopsida > Santalales > Viscaceae > Viscum > Viscum album. Next base: position 903,755,130 of record OY728138.1, read on the forward strand.
GGCCAATATCTCCACTGGAGACAATACTTTTATCATTATAATTAGAGTTATAAATAGAAATGATAATGGTTAATAAATGAAAAAAGAAGATTCAATGGCCACATCTATAAGAATTGTGTCGTAAAAAGCCCATTTATTGGAAAATGGGAGAGAGGTAGTGTCTTTGGGCTTCGTTCATGACCAGTACCAAGAGGACCTTCAATATTTTAATCTTGAATGAAACCTCCCATAGGAGAAGTTCATGTTAGTGTACATTACCACTCGAGCGATGTTAACCAGGCCACCCCAAGAGTCTCTCAACAACGCAAACCTTGCCCTTAGATCATATGAGGGTTTTATATGGGGTTAAATTTTAAGGTATTAGTCACTTAAATTACAATACCTTTATTTTAATTACATTTTTATTTCATCATTTTCTTTTAATGAATTATTTTTCATAAACAATGAGAAAAAATTTGATTAAAATATTGTCTTTTTTCTGAAAGATATAAATTATTATAATAAAATATATTTTTTAATAATAATGTTTTTTATAATGAAATAGTGTAATATAATTTTCATTTTTAATTACAAATTATAATATAATTTTTTTTCATGATTGAAAAATTTTACTATGCATTTTACCATGCATTTTATGCCCATTATTATGTTTAATAATTAAGAATTTTTATAGTTAATAGTTATATTTATCATATTTAGATAAATATTATAATAAATTTAATTTAATTTTTTAATTTATAATGACATTATTTGGTATTAGTGAATTTATGATAATTTTATACAATATTTTATTTTTCTAGTGAATAGTAAAAATACATTTTTAAGATTTCAATTTGATTAATGAAATAATAATGATGTAATATGTAATATAAAATTATGTTCGACTCATTAACACAAAAATTTGGTAATAGGTTACCAAAGTGTACAATACTATGATAAAATACCATGGGCAAGCCAACAACTTTTCAAATACCACAACTGAGGTGTCCTCAGAAAATAATAAAAAACCACCTCAAATTTTCTATAAAAATCCACCCATTTCATCATTTTCATTCATTGAAAATTCATCCAACACAAATTATTGATTTTTTTAGCTCCCAAGAGTCCACCCAAGGTGTCCCCAATCCCCTATGGCCCTAAACATCGAGTTGTAGGCGTTACTCTCAATGGTAAAGGAACTCTCAACTTCTCTTTTCCTTTTATGTTTCCTTTTTATGAAGTATGTATTTCAAATATCCATAACATGTACTTATATACATTTTATGTTATAACTTTTCTATATTAAGATTTATTTATGAATGGGATACCCCTATCCTCTCTCATTTTAATGTCTTCTAAAACTATGTTGCATACCGATTATTCTTTAGGATTTTCATCTCAAAATTTAGCTATTTTTCACAAAAATTATTTTATTTTATTTTGTGAATACCCAAATCTCTTTTTTCTCCTAGTTCATTCATATATATGTAAAAATTATCCATTTAATCTTGTTATTAGTATACTTGATACCCACATTCCTTTTCTACGAGATTAAAATGACAAAATGATCTTGTTTTTAAGAACATTCTAAAACACCATGATTTTGATATGGAAATCATTTATTTTATTCTTCAGTGTTAATTTATGAATTTGTTTATTATGATATTTTTTGGCTCATAGTAATTTAGACATATTAAGAGTGCACCTTTATAGCACTCCAATTAATTGGTTAAAGAATTTAATATCTAGAGATGATAAGATTTACACAACCTTGGAAAAAAAAACCTTGGTAATTTCTATGAATACTTGGTGATAAAACAGGGTGATATTCTTACTAATGACTCAATTAAATGTTGTAGACACATTTAAATGTTATTATTAATGTTCTTATTATTATGATATGTCTATTTTCAAGCCATTATGTATTTATTCAAGTTTTTATTGATAATCCTCCAGATCAAAAGAAAAATGTTTCCCTTTTTTTCTTTAATAGGAATTATTCTCACCCTTTCCATTGAATTGTGTCCCTAGGTTTTGATATGAAATAAAGGTACCTTGGATAAACCATGAATAAGACTTTCAAGTGGAATCAAATAAAATTTTATGTTTTCATTTATTATATACCCTTTTTTACAATACACTACACCTTAAAAAATCATCTATTTATAAAATGATGTTTAAATTTTTTTAATAAAAAGGTCAGATGCCAAAATATACCCATGTAAATTAACTATGATCATAAAAATACAAAATTCCTCAATGAAATTAAATTGAGATAAATCCCTTACCTTTCTATTCCTTTAGGATCGAGCACCCTTTAACCTCATATATAATAGGTTTTAAGAATTTTATTTACTTATAAATGAACCATAATCATATTAATAATAACATATATAATTATTTTCTAACATCTTATCACCCATTTGTTAATAATTTGTTATTATTTTTATTGTTTCATATAATAATTTTTTTCAAGTATGTTTTGACTTAATATTTTTTTCTCCTCATAATTAATTCATGAATTAATAAAATATAGAATGTAAAAAATGATAGAAATATCATATAAATTAATTATATGTGTATTTATATAAACCCCCAAAATTTGGTGATAGGAAATAACATACACTGTACATGGACACGGTTGGTTGTACATATGCATGAATGTTTTTTCCATCTTCTTGTCGTGTTGAAAGAAATTAACTCAAATGATATATATATATATATATATATATTAACATTATACAATAACTTTTATGAAATATATATCCCATATATCTATTAAATCCATCTTTAATACATTATATGTAAAGCATGAATGAATCACATTGATTCGTGAGGAGGTAGTCTTCCGTACACAAGAGTGAAGATATCGTATTCCAATAAAATTTAACAAATAAAGGTATATGTAATACACTAAATAAATTTGAATAAAATAATCATAATAATTTATATATCGTATATAAACTATTATCCAATCATTATTCCCATCCATGAAAGGTGGAAATGAAAAAATGAACAGCATCGGTTCGTGAGGAGGTAGTATGTCGTACACACAAATGATGATTTTGTAACCAATTTGATGGACGTGTGTGCCGTTTTAGGTCATAATCTTAACATAAGAAAGTCATATTATATGTAAAGTACTTGGGTATTAATATAATTATTGTATAATAGTATTTTAAGTAAGTGGAGAAAGAAATAAAATAAATCTTTGTTTTGAAAAACATTATCACTTCTTTAGATATCCTCCATAGTTTTGAACTAAATACTTCTTAGATTAGATTTATTCCCAATATATGGATTCTATAATTATGCGATAGAATATGGGAAGTTATTTTGGTATTTAATTTTCCAAAAAATTGGTTTGATTGTGTGAATGAGAGAGGAAAAGGGGTGGCCTTTTTAAGTTGGGTGAGTTACACACATATAATTTTTTAGATAGAGGGATTTCCACGAACATTTTTTTCTTATAAATAGTACCAAATAATAATAAATTATTGATAATATAATGTTTCATATATAAATTATTCCATATAATTAGATTTTAATGAGTCTTTGGTCAATTTTACACCTTATTTTCTAACCTTTATTATTATGTAAACTCATTTTTAACTTAATAGTGGTAATCGATTTTAACTATTTTTACAAATAAATTTGGATAAAAAATAAGATGAAGTTTCTATAAATTATATATTATACTTATTCCAAATTTTGAATTAATTTTTCCAAAAACAATCTCCAAAAGTGAAAAAATACAATTTTAAATTAATCCTGCAGATGTGGCAAGAAAACATGTTTTTAAAGTGAAAATGTTCAAATGTTTAAAATGTTTTTATATATAAATTAAAAATGAAAATTATTAAAATTTAATAAATTAGATTAATATATTTTTAATTTATCTATTTTTACTTTAGAAAAATTAAAATATAATATAAGAATATAAATTATTTATATGAAAAGTCATTTTTCAATCAAAATTTACTATTTTTCACTATTAATAAAAAATGAAACATATTTGAAAAATCCAAAAAATAATCCTAAGATAATTTTGGTATTATGATTTTAAAAATTATTTTTATTTTATAAAATGAATTTTATAAATGTGTTAAACATTAATTTTAAATTATGTGTGCCAAGCATGACTAAACCATCTTTTAAGAAAATATATTTTTCTCGAAATCATTTCTTTTTATTTTACATGATTATTATTATTATTTATAAAAAATGGATAACCAATAAATGTGTGTAAACTATACATTTTAATGGGTTATTTAATTATATTCATACCATGCATTATAATGGCTAGGTTATTACTATCATATTCAATTATAATATTAATAGTATAGTGTTGTTATGTAAAACTCGGTTTGGCGCGTATAAAAAGATATCGAAGAAAATTGAAAGCTAACAGAGTATTTTAGCAATTGAAGGAAATATAATAGATTAAATTTATTTAAAATAGTAAATTTATTTAAAATTCATCATTAGTTATATTCCTTTCTACACTTGGAGTTACCTGTCAAACATGCGATCGAATATGATATTCATATTTTAAAAATATGGGGTGTTACATTCTTGCCACCATAAATAAATTTTGTCCTCATAATTTAATTTTGATCTCAGTAATCAAGGATTTTAAATTTAGAAATGCCATTGTGGAAAACCCCACATTATAAATGTTTTGATACAATATTCACTTAATAAGAGAGATTGGAAAGTACACAAGTCATATGGAATAACATATAACTTGGATTATAACTAGGATAACATTAGTGGTAAGTGTTGATGTGGACATGGAGGAAAAGTGTAACTCATTATAGAGATTTATGGATTTAATTGATCACAAGTATCTGAATACTCAATGGAATATTAAGGGGATAAAAACTGTAAATCTAATTGGTGAGAAAAGGATATTGATATTATCATAAATTATGGGAATATGATATAATTTTATATAAAGATAAATGTTCTAATGTTGAGGAATTATTTTACTATATAAGAATATATGTAAATATAGTTACTTGATACATATCTATTTTTTAAGAAAAATTTCATTGTTTGGTATTTCTTCGATCAATTAACATTTAATCTCTTACTTCATGAAATGAATATCCAAAAATGATTTTTTATGCCTAAAGAACCAAATTTCACTTTTAATAATTCATAAGATCCACAAAATAATCCATTATATCTATCTCTAAATATTTTTCAAAGAAAATATAGTTAAAAAATGAAATCCATTATAATAAATTAATACATAAACCTAAAATTAAAATCATTGGTGAATAATTAATATTTATTTTTCAAATCATTTAGCTAAAATAAATGAAAATATAAAAAAGACATCAAGTAGGCCTGTTGTGGGCGAAAACCCTTATCATCTTTCAGTCATGGTTTCAAGCCCCACCACATTTTCGGATGCCACCTTTTATAACCTTTATTGAGGGTTTTCCTTTTTATAAACTATATAAATATAATTCCAATAATCTTTAAAAAATATGATGGACATTCTTGAAATAATTTAAATCATTAAGTAACCTTTACAATATTTGTTTGAAAACAATTTAATATATTTACAATGTCTAATAATATTATTTAACTATTATTACAATTTAAAAAATAATCATATCAACCTTAATAGTTATAAACACCTCTAAAACTATATCAATAAAATTGAAATAAAGTTATTTCTCAAATTACATTTCCACTATAACCTATTCCTTCTATAATTATTCAAAAAATATAATTAATCTCAGGGCATTCCTACAAAATAATAACTAAAATAGTTTTTTTAATATTTTAACTTTTGATAAATCTAAAACTCATTAAAATATAATGGTATCCATAAATCTTATGTTAATGATTACTCATTTTCTTCAAAAATTTAACATTATCCTTAGATGTTTCATGATTCTTGTAACCAAAATAGTATTGAAAAAATATCTCAAACATTTATATATTAAATCAGAAGACATAATATCTTTATCGATTTTATTTTCACTGAGGCCCTTCCATTTTCTAGGGTTTACCCTTTAGGATTGGTCATTGACTAGGGTAATTTCAAATTTCCCCTAAATCAAGGTATTGAACATTAAATTGATCATTTGGATGAGATTTATTTCCTTCAATAATACTCTTCATTTTTTATTGATAATTATTTTCATTATGCCCTTCTTTTCTTCAAATAATGCATTTATCCATTTTATTGAGACACTATCCTCATTGTCTCATTCAACATTTTTTACGTGATCAAAATAATGACCCCTTTTTCCATGGTCTCCATTACTTGTGCTCTTATAAAAAATACATCCTTATCGTATTTGGTGAGTTAATAAGTTGGTAAAATAATTATATGTCAATAATATGGTTAGAAAACGTATTTGTCATAAACAAAATATATTTCATTCCTTGGAAAACCCATTTGTTTTCTCCTTCTCACTACCTTATCATTCATGATCATTATTTACATGATTCTTTCAGGTTGAAAACATTATCTGAAACAAAAAAAGTACAGTTTGAGAAAAAATTATCATAGTTGGAAGACCATATTATCATTTGTATTACTTCTAAATATTGAAACATTATTTTCAATCAAGGATACCAAATTTTTAAACAAAGATATTCATTATCATTATCTATTTAAATCATTCATAATGGTTTTTAAAGAAAATGTAAATTATCCTAATCATATCGACTGGGAGTGTCAAACTATATATGCAATGAGGCCTATTGTTGGGTTCTAGGTAATTCTCGACTCAAGCCCAACATACTTTTTTGATATTTATTGCCCCCATGTACCAGTATTCTTTAACCAAGTCCAACTATAGTAATAATATAGGGATATATTTCTCGAAAAAACCACATTATATCTACCTTATCAAAACATTAGGATGATCTTCTTTACATATTTTCAAATTTGGTCAATGTGTTATTTTCTTTAATCTATGTTTTCCTAAATCATTTTTTCATGGATTCAACTAAATTTTATATCATACCAACGATGGTTACCCTAACCCTTATAGCTCGAAGTCAGTGTCTACTACTATTACATGGAATAAGATGCAATGAATCACCTCCCAATTTATCGAATAGTTTAGTTGTATCGATAAACTAGATACATAGCTAAGACAAGCATTACATTTTAATACACAAATTACAATATAATTTTTTTAAATCAATTTTATTCCATCATGTATAACCCCACATGTCAATCATAATAAATTTTATGGATTCTTATAAAAGGAAAAAATAGTGAGCTCAAATGATTAGTATAGGTTTTGTATAGTAGAAGTTAGAAAGAATCAATAAGAATAATCAATATGGAAATTTAAATAAATTAGCACACATGCCATTTACACAACTAGATATGTTATTATCAATATGGAACGGTAAATAACAAAAAACACATGAAAAATAAACGATAAACTGAAAATGAGACAATTAAATTGATAATTCCATAATGAAAATATCTTGTATAATAATATATTTTAATGAAGTGAATGCTTAATTATTGAATGTCATGTTTTCCAGGCACATCATAGCATTACCTTCAAAATCTATCTTCAAGAATGATTAAAATATCTTGGGTAAAAATCCACCTACCTAAGGATAGCCAACTAATTAACTTCCTGAAACTACTCATGCATCGAGGTTCTTATATTAACAGGTCACCAAAATATGTGTTTCATTTCCAAATAATTCTTTATATATCTAATAATCAATTTAATTCATAAACAATGTGCCTTTCAAATATCTATATTGAGAAGGAAATACATATTTTTTTCTATATTTTCCCATTTAATCATATAACATTAAAAGAAAACACAATATGTAAAAATGGTCTATGGTTTAATTAATTATCATATCCACAATAAATTATATCGATAATTTAGGGAAATTTAATCTTTAATGATAAAAGTTAAGTGAATAACTCATAGAAAAGTTAATCACTACAAAAATGATTCAAGGAAGTTTATTTCAATACTATCCTCAGTCAAAATAATAATAATACATCTAGAGGAAGAATAAATATAGTATCAATAATATTTATACCCATTACATTTGTAAAAAAAAATTTCATTTATGAATATAAATAACTTAAAATATATCATAAAAACATTCTTAAATAAAATATTTTTTAATTTGGAAAATCCTTTTGAAAATAATTTTCATCAATTTTTTTTTAAATATAATTTTTCATAAAATTTATAAAATATCCTTCATTGAAAATAAACATTGAATATTATATAATTATATTTAAAAAATTTGTGTGGTTATGGTACATTAAAATTACATTCATACCATATAAGTTAAAATAAAGTTTTCTTCCAAGTATTTGGTAAATGACTATCAGAAATTTTTCTGAAAGAACAAAAAGATTCATGGAAAACATTTGGTAATGATTATGAATGGGTAAATATTATTTTAAAAAATCAGTTTTAAAATTTTGAAAAAAATCAAATTTTTTATAGAAAATATTGTTCTACAAGAATACCTATTTTCGACTGATGGGATAAATGAAGTCGGACGTTAATGAAAACATTTTTAAAACATATTAAGTGTTAAAGAGTAGATAAAGTGTACTATTACTTGAAAATTATATTGAATAACCATAGGGTAATAAAAATAATTTGTTTATTATAAAATTATGAAATAATTTCTTTTAATATAAATCCATGTGTAAAGAATCATGAATAAAATGAGATTGTGAAGTAAAACATTGCAATGATCATAGAATTCAAGTTAGAGTCATACAATAAATTGATTATGTTTATCAAATCTATATCTACATATAATAAGTGTGAATAAAACAATAGATATCCGGGATTCGTTACACACATAATCATTGAATATTAAAGACAACAAGAATGTAATAGAACCCAAAAGAAATTGAGTTATGAAATTATTTACCACTTGGTAACTTTTATTTCAAATGACATTAGATGAAATAATTTAAATTGAAACTAAAAATTCCATTAATATTGAATTATTCGTGGTTTTATATTTCCAGGAGTTGTATTTACACCATACAAAAGTAATAAGGTGCATTACATTACAATATGTTGTAGTGAAATGAAATTGAGATGAAATCCATTACCTCATGCTTCCTTTTAGTTGAGAACATTTTAACTAATTTTATAATTTATTAAATCATGTTATTAAATTATACAAGAACCATAATCATATTTTTAATATCATATAATATTTTTATAACATCTTACCACCTGCATATTAATAATTTCTCATTATTTTTATTGTTTCGGTTAATAACTTCTTTGTTTTTTGAGTAGGTTTTGACTTGTTAATTTTTATTTCCCTTTAATAATTCATGATTTAATCATATAAGAAAATTAAAATATGATATATAAATATATATATATATATATATATTATATATTTTTTTATAGTAATCCATAACATTTGGTGATAGGAAATCAAGTACACAATTCATAGAGACGGTAGTCCGTACATAAGCATGAATGTTGTTATCATTTTATTATATTAAGTAAGGAATGAAAATTAAATAATATATATATATATATATATATTATAATTAAATTTAGATTTTATGTTACATACATAAAATATTTTTATTAAACTAATCCATAGTAAATTAAATGTAAAGCATGAATGAATCACATCGCTTCATGAGGTAGTAGTCCACCGTACACATGAGCGACATTATCATTTTCCAATAAAAAGAAAAAATTATGGTATATATAAAATACTAATTAAATAGTTATAAAAAATTATAAATAACATTTATATCATATATAGATTATATATTCATCATTATTCCCTAAATTTAATAGTTGCAATGGGAACACGAATGACATCAGATCACAAGCGGTAGTCTGTCATACACATAAATAATTATTTTATAACCCATTTGATGGAATTCTATGTAGTTGTAGGTCTAAATCTTTTCATAATAATATATTATTATATGGAAGATACTGAGTTTGATAAATAATAATTTTATACTAGGAATTTATGGATGTGGAGAAGGAAATAAAATACGAACACTTATAGAATAATGTTACATATTCCTTGATTGTACTTATTTGAAACGCAAAAACGAAATAATAGGTTGTATTTATACCCAATATAAAGAATATAGGATGGTTTTATGTAATTTAGGATGTGAGTTTTTCAGGTCTTGTCTGAACCAAATTTGATTTAATGTGTGAAGTGGAGAGGATATTTGGTGGCCCTTTATAAGTGGGATAAGTGGAAGACAAGTAATTTTTTGAAAGAATGAATTCCACCGACATTTTTGTCATGAAAATATGCCTCAATAATAATCCAATATTGATCTAATGTGATAAAGGGTCAAAATATTTTCATCTAATGTGTTTCGGTTAAGTACTTTGTAACTTTTACACATGATTTTCTATGTTTATCCAATAAGTAAACTAGTTTTTATATTAATCACTATAATTAATTTTTACCACATTTACAAGTAATGTAGGGAAAAAAATTAGTATAACATAATAAATTTATAAACTGTGATTACTAAATATATGGAATCCATTATTCCAATTTCATTACACATAAGTTGAAAAAATTAATTTAAAATTAGTCCTATTCACGTAGTGACAAAGTGGGGTTTAAAAGTGATAATGTTTAAAAGATTACAATGTTTTAATATAAAATTTCATAAAGAAAGTGATTAAAAAGAAATAAATTGTTTTAATATATGTATGAAATTAAAAACAATTCAAAATATAATTTAACATTAAAAATTATTTATAAGAAAAGTCAATTTTCAATTAAAATTCAGTAATTTTCATTATTCGTCAAAAATGAAACATCTGTAAAAAATCCAAAAAAATAACCCAATGATAATTTTGGTATTAGAATTTAAAAAATGAAGATTATTTTTTCAGATAAATTGTATAAAAGTGTTAAAAATAATTTTATATTTTGTTTACCAAACACGACTAAATCCACTTTATGAAAATATAGTTTCTCAGAAAACATTTCTTTTCCTTTTAGATGATTTTAATTGTTATTTATAATCAATAGATAACCATTAAATGTGTGTAAAATATATATTTTCACGTGTTTTTAATACTTTTAATTCCCTCCATTACAATGGCTATGTGATAATTATCATATTTAATAATAATATTTATAGTATATTATTTTTTATTAATGCCCGATCATGTATGTAACATAGGCTGTTCAAAAAACTCATAAGATAAATCAGTATTGCATGAATTTATTAATATATAGTAGATTGAATTTATTTAAAATATGAAATATATAGTAAACTCATGAAATTTTATACTCATTTTTATGCTTGGTGTTTCATTTCATACACGTTTTCAAATATGATGTTCATATTTTAAAATACCATGGTGTTTCAAATAATATTTTTCTATATATTTGATTTTTTCATTTAAATTTTAAAATTTTCCTACATAGAAATTTAATTGTTTTTAATGATGTCAAAATTTAGAATTATCGAGCCAAAATTTGGTCATAGGGGTGATCGAACCCATATATATTTATATATTTTTCTATGATATTCATGATATTAATTCCACAATTCTGATCTATTATTGTATAAGAGTAACATTTATTAGTTTAAAAAAATTGTTTTTAAATGTTAAGTATATTAAAAATCAATTTTTAATTGATTATTTCATCTTGGGAATTACTTGACGAATGCTGAAACTTATATTTGAATGAATTGATTTTGGATGTTCATATGTGATTTTGATGTACCAAAATTGATTTCAAGATGTTAAGACTTATTTTGGAAACACTATGCTCGGGTTAGGAAAATAGACATGGAAATTGTCTTTTTAACACAAATACTAGAGATATTACTAAGATAATAAGATACTTTATCTATTTTTTGGATATTTTTGGAGTTGAATCACTACAAAATGGAAAACATCATATTCATAGGAAATTTCCTCCACCCATATGATATTTTAGCATTGTGTATGTAAATTGTGCTACACATTGGATATTTTAATCTTCAAGATGATATTTCCGGAAGAAAAAAATTTCTAAAGGAAAAAAGTAAAATGTTGAAAATTATTTCACATATGTTTAGGATAATGTTTATACATGTAAGAAATTTTGACAATTCATGAGATAATTTAATTTGAGAAATTCTGAGAATTTTCAAAAAGAGATAAAATTTTAAGAATTTTCTATATAAGAATTCATGTATTAAAAATCATGATAAGTTGTAAGAATCAAAACAATTATTTGGGGATGTTAATTTTTCTTTATATATCCATATATGATATTCCACATGGATTATAAAATGAAAATAACTTTCATTAAAAACTAAGGAAGGGGTATATTTTTAAGAGTATGAAATAACATGTATAAGTAAAGCCAGAAAGGGGATGGAAAATTCATAAAGATATAATAAATTGATTATCTTAAGGATTTCATAATTACTAGAAAATATGGAAAAAAATATCATAAAATGTAAAATGAGTATGAATCTAGGGAGTTATGGATACTTGGATTAGAAAAAATTCTATAGAAATTTCTGTTGCAATAGTTTTTATTTATTTTCCTTACATTTGTAATTTCAGAATTTGTTGTCCTGCCTCTATTGTCTATGTTAACCTTCAAGTGGAGGGTTAAAAAAAATTTATTGGAAAATGTGAGGATATGAATTACAATGATAGAATCATCCGTTTAATATAAAATAATCTCTTCTGTTATATGATCTTGGTTTTCAATAGATATTTATTCTTTTTTATACAATTTTATTTAATATTTATAACTTTTCTATTTTTTAATTATTTGGTTGATATTTTTAATCTCCCATTAACTATTATAGATTGGCTTAAAGGAAAATGTTTTATTTGGAGGTGAGTTTATATCAATTATAGGAACATGTGAGGATGTAGAGAGTTACTTATATATTTTCTAAGATCATCCACACCTAGGGGGTTTCCTATGTATTTTAGGATTGTAATACTAATGTTTCACATACAAAGTAATATAGACTAACCAATTTGATATCATTATTTGATCAATCTCATCAATGACCTTTAACCAGGGGTGATGAATAGTCCTTCATATAAAAATCAATATTTAGGGAAGTGAAACCATTTCAATGGTGTTGATATAATTGTAACATGAAATCCAACCATTCCTATATCACTGTCATCATCATCATGAACTGGATCCCTTTAATTAATTATTTTTTCTCCAAAACAAATACAATTTCAAAACACACTATATTGTTAAGTGAAAAATAATTTTTGAGCACTACTCTTTAAATAGAAACTAGACCTATCTCTAATACTACATTTATCCTTATAAATAATGTTTCCAACACACCATCAAAAGACATAGTTGTAAATACATGGAACCATTTCTAGGTGTGCAGTTCCAAAATCTAACTATTTGTTTGCATGAATAGGTCCTTATTTGATCAAATTTAGCATTTAGAACAAGATATAGAATTTTTAAAACTAATTAAACTATGAAATTTAAACATATAATTATGTATAGTAGAGACTTCTATTTTAGAGTCTGGTGAATTCAATAGTGTTCACCATGATCCTATCACAATAGTGGTCAATCAAAACCAGGCCTTGATAGATCTATATGTATCCTAATTCACAAATTAACAATCCAAAATTCATTTACATTCCCTTAAAAAATATTTTTAACAAAAAATAGGTTTAATTCAACTCTTTCCAAAATTTCATGGATTGGTAGGTGCAGACTCGAACAAGCATATCAATGAATTCACTCTTATTTTTCAAACCATGAAACAAATAGTTGTGTAGGAGGATCATGTAGAGTTGGGAGAATTACCCTTCTCACTATGGGGAACTACTAAGGATTTTTTGAGTGTCCTATAATAAAAATATATCCATTACTAGGATAATTAACATAAGATCTTTCTATAGAGGTTATCCCATTCTAAAATAATAACCTTCAAGAATTAAGATCTATGTTTTTATAAAATCAATAAGAGTAACATCTCATATTTTTTTGTATATTATTTTGAAATATTATATGGATTATTGTCAAGACCAGGAACAGATACGATGTGTGACTCTAGGGCCCATTGCTCCTAGAATAAAGGATTGAAATATATTAAAATATTTAATGGCACACATGCATAGTTTTCCCTAAAAAGTGGAATAAATTATAAACGGGTTCCAGGATGATAAATATAATGGAACTGTTGATTTTAGAATGGATGTTTTACCTTAAATGCAACCTAACATTGGTCAGTGTGGGTCATTTGTAAAAAATCCCCAAGGGTCTAAAATAAATAAAATAATTTTAATAAATTGTTTTAATTCATTTTCAATGACAAAATGGATTGAAAACATTTCAATATATTGTTATGTAATACATTCCATGGGTAGCCGCATAACCTTGTAACCATATGGAGAGTCATTGGAGAGAGTTTTGGAGAACCCTTCCTAACAAATGATGATGGATCGTGGATTGATGATCGACACATACCGATTTTGAAGGATGTTGCCAATGAAAAAAACATAACATCATTCTTCATCAGCCACCAATAAAAAGTGAGGTTGGGAATGGGATTTAATTTTTTAATTTCAATTCTTAATTTGTTTTTATGAATGTAAATCAACTGATGAATGGATTGATTCATTGAATGTTCGTATTGTGGGGTGAGATATATTTTTCTGGGAATTTATCTAGAGAAATTATTTTATTTTATTTGTTGAGGGATTAGTTTTGTGTTCTAAGATATGAAAACCAAGAACAATATGAACATTGATTAAGGTATGTTCTCTTGATTTACAATTCTTTTCTCCCATAATTTCATGTTTCTCTGCTTGCATTCTTCCTTGGCCTAGGGTTCAACTATTATCAATCAATCGATCGATGCACATCCATTTCTTGGAATAATGAGTTGATATCATTGATATGGAATTATCATGAAATGATGGAGGCATACAGGTGGTTAATATGATGAATAGGTTGAAAACCATTCCCAAAATATCATTCTTTGACCTGAAATAAATAACGAAATTTTATCGGATTTGTGAGTGGATCCAGCGATGAAGTACATTTCTTGGAAATGGAAAGGCTAGGATAACATCAGATCTTGATTTTTTTTTGTTAAGAAATGCTATAAACTGAATTCCAGAGTTATAGAGGAGAAATGATGCTGTGGATATTTGATTATAGAAAATACCTTAACACACAGCGTGTAATCTTGGATTACACGAGGAGTGTGGCCCATTTAGTGGTGGATAGGGTTTAAGGAGGAGGATGATGATATTAGGGCATGTGACCCCTATCACATGGCATGTGACCCATCCTGATTGACTCACTCTGTATTTTGGAAGTATATAGATACATGGTAGAGTACACTGGGATGTACATTGTAACACCCCACCCCTACCTCATTGGATTGAGGAGGCGGTAAGGGTTACTTGGCCTTAAGTGACGTTCCCAAGGTGCCAAAGGCTGGAAATAAATGCTGAGGGCATCGAGAAAAAATTGGGGAACGATTTTCCCTTAAGAAAAAACCAACCAACAAACCAAAAAATATATGATGCATGTCAAGAGACCCAACCAAACCATCCACTAACAACCAAGTTGTTTCACAAAAAAACCCAGACCAAAAACAAGTAGACATGTCCACAACACATCAGAGTACAAGAGGAAACTGAATAACCAAACACCACAGGCCATGAAACCACCACAACTCCACAGCAAGCTCTAATCTCCAAGCTCCACCACGACCTCACCAAGCTTCACTAAAGGAGGGAGACGCTTTCCCTTTTCCCACGTCACGGTACACGACATTTTCAAGGACACCAACGTACCAAGGCAAGGGGAGATTAATAAAACTCAGTAGGTTTTCCCCAATTACTTCCCTACACATGCCATTAGGATAAAACCATTAGCACATTTATATAAAACAGTTTATATAAAATAATCACAATTTCAAACATTACCATACCAAAACATCCTTACTAGGTCATCTCACCCAAACCAAGTAACTAAGGGAAAACCAAACAAACATTCCCCAATCCATTTCTTCATTACACACTTGCACAACAATTCCAACTTGTAAAGAAATTCACAACAAACAATCAAAATGGTGGGACTTCCGCCCAACCCGTTCACCCATTCACCACAAAGCAATGAATATGTTGGGACTTCCGCCCAACTCGTTCACCCATTCACAAAAAAGTAAACAAAATGGTGGGACTTCCGTCCAACTCGTTCACCCATTAACAATAAAGCAAACAAAACGGTGGTACTTCCTCCCAACAAGTTCACCCATTCACGAGTAGTAGCACTTCCGACCACTACCCACATAGTGGTTCATCCGACCACTATCCATCACTTGTTTATAGTGGGACTTCCCTCCCACTTCAACACACCATTTCAACACAACATTTCAACCAAGCATAAAACCCATCAAGGTCACAACAACAACATGAAATCAACCAATTTCCATTTCATAACAATCCCGTTCAATAAATCAACCATTTATTGAAAAATCATTTTCCATTCCCAATCCCCATTTCAATAAAACGACCTCTTTATTGAAACCCATTTTTCAAAAACCATTTTACCAAATCAATCACATCAATACCATTTTAAAATCCCCATTTTAAAATGCACAATAAAAACATCTCACCAAGAAACACCCTTTTTCCCCAAAAATCCCCAAATGGATTTCCAACAAAATTCGCACATCAACATACAATTAATTTCAAGCACAATAAATTAATTGTAACATGTAAAAACTAGTTCTAACAAAGTGGAGTCGAGAGAGAATCCACCTACCTTTAGGGTTCCCGAGAAATCGACCCAAAAGTCACCACACCTGAAATCCGGCAAACACACCACTGAAACCTATCTAGATCCCTTTCCCCGGGAGAAACCACCATCAATCCACCAAGAAACCTCTTCAAAATCCTTCCAAACTGAGTAGGAGAGCACCCCTAACCCTTGAGAACCCAAAAACCCAAGTGATACTTGAGTGGGAGGAAGAGAGGAGTGAAATGAGGCAATACCGAGTGAGCCCGGGTTTTAAAACCCAAAAATTATGTGGCCGCACGGTTAGCACGCACGGTTTGGAAAACCGTGCGCTAACCCTGTGCACACTACTGCCTCGAGAGCTAGGGTATACATGGTTTCCTCACATGGTTTGGAAAACCGTTCTTAGGCTGTGTGGAGCCTACTGTCTCCCCCTGTACGGTTTCCGGGAGCATCTGCACGGTTTACAGTAACCGTGCTCAAACCGTGCACCCCTTTAAAAGCCTCCAAACTCATCCAAAATTGTTCCAAACTCTCCAAAACTCTTCCCAACTCATCCCACGCACTTTAAACACATAAAAAGCATAAAAAGGACACATTCATAAAACTGGGGTTGCTACATTCTCCCCACCATTGGACTTTCCATCCTCGGAAAGTAGTGAACCCGCCCTTTGCCGAAAGAGCTCAGGCCACTGCTTGACCATCTCTTTCTCCCGCTCCAAAGTATTCTCTTGAATCTGACCATGTTTCCACAAAACACTAACTAAACCGATTATTTTACCATATAATACTTTCTCCTTACTATCCACAACCCACACTAGCACGTGCACCAATGAAGCATCCGGTTATAGCTCAACATGATCCCATAGAATCACATGGTCATGATCCGACTAATACATTTTCAACTACGAGACATGAAACACATTGTGCATTACACTAGATCATGGTGGAAAATCCAAATGATAATCCAACTCACCAACCTGCTCAGTAACCTCAAAAGGTCCAATATACCTTGGAGATAGCTTTCCCTTCTTCCCAAACCGATGATGTCCCAACCTTGGAGAGATTCTCAAGAAAACATGATCAATCACCTCGAACGACAACGGTCATCGAAGATGATCCGCATACGATTTCTAACGACTTTGAACCGTCTCCATTATTTTTATGATCAACTTGATCTTCTCCATAGTCTTCAGGATAAGGCTCAGTCCAACCATTGAAGACTCACCCATTTCCACCCAACATAGTGGAGAACGGCACGGCCGCCCATACAATGCTTCATACAGAGCCATCTGTATGGATTCCTGATAACTGTTATTGTAAGAGAACTCAACCAATAATAAGTTCTCCTCCCATGAGCCACCAAAATCCATGACACAAGCCCACAACATATCCTCCAGAGTTTGTGTCATCCTCTCGGATTGAACATCTATCTGAGGGTGATACGCCATACTCATCGTCAACTGCGTTCCAAGGGCTTGCTGTAAGGATTTCAAGAAATGAGATGTAAACATCAAATCTCTATCTGATATAATCGAAACTGGAACACCATGCCTCTTTACAACCTCCCGAATATAGATTTTAGACAGATCCTCTACCGTATGAGATTCACGAATCGGGATGAAATGGGGCGAATTCATTAGTCGATCCACTGTCACCCAAATGGTATCGTGCTTCTTGAACGTTCTTGGGAGACCTGTGACAAAACTCCATCGCTATCTATTCCCACTTCCAAACATGGATTGGTAAAGACTGCAACATTCCTTCTAGCCTCTGATGCTCTGCCTTAACCAGGTAACGATTCAAGCATCTCGAAACGAACTCATCCATACTTATCTTCATACCAGCCCACCATAACTATGCTTTCAATAATTTATACATTTTCTGAATTCTAGGATGAACATCCCACCTAGAATGATGATATTCCCTGAGAAGATCCTCCTAACAAGCAACTGGTACAACCATATGATTCCGAAAACACAAAACTGAATCTCCATCCAGTTTCCAACCCTCAATGGTATCCCCAACATTGAGTCTCGATCCCACGGTCACACACTCAGATTCAGATATTTGTGACTCTCTAACCAGGCCAACCAAGTCAAGAATCAATAAAACCGTAAAGAAGACCACTCTATTGCCCTGGTCCTCACATTCTAACCGCATATCATCTATAACCGACATCAACTGCCACTGTTCTGATACTTGTTTCACCACCTGAGGATATGATTTTCTACTTAATGCATCTGCCACCGAATTTCCCTTACCTGGTGTGTACATCAAGTCAAAATCAAACATCTGGAGATATTTCATCCATCTTCTTTACCTCAAGTTCAAATCCTTCTGTGATAAAATGTGCTTCAAGATCTTATGATCTCTATATACTGTGAATTTCTCACCAAAGAGATAATGATGCCACACTTCCAATGCATGGACCCCTTCTGCCAACTCGAAATCATGTGTTGGGTAGTTATTCTCAGGAACTCTAAACTGTTGTGAGCCATATGCAACCACATGATTCCCTTGCATGAGAACACACCCCAACCCTGATTCTGATGCAGCGCAATACACCATGGTGACATGCTAGGCTGGATAAACCCTTTGTTTCCTATCTCTTGAAACTGGACTTTCAATTCCTACAATTCAGTATGTGCCATCCGGTAAAACGGAAGTGAGTTAAGACTAGTCCTCGGAAGGAGATCAATTGTAAACTCCACTTCTCTTATAGGAGGTAACCCAGAGAATTCTTCAGGAAAACATCCCTGAAATGATCCACCACTGCTAGAAGAACACTCTGCTCAACACCGTCTACCGATTACAATGACAACACCGCCAACTGATACGATAAAATACCCACTACCGGTGCCAACAAACTCGTTGCACCCTGTCTTTCATGATTTTATCCTCTAAAGAGATGTCTAACACCATCGTGTGTCGTAAAAGCCACTGTCTGTGCATCACAATCGATGTGGGCCTTAAAATCCACCCATCAATCCATTCCCATGACTACATCATACCCATCCATCTCAAGCACTGTGAAATTCCAGGTTATCTCAACATTGCCCACAACAAAACAACATGCTCTACACAAGAAGGCTCAACACTTTATTCTACCCATAAGAGTTTGATGTTTCAAAATAGAGGGAATCATTTATACCCTTAAACCCAGCAAATCAACTATACGTGCAGCAATAAAAGAGTGTGAAGCACCCATATCAGACAACACTTTCATCAAGGTAGAATTTAAAAGAATAGTACCTCGCACCGTGGATGGTTCTGACTGATCATCCACCACAACTTTCTCATCTCCAAACACATGTTTTCTATCCACACTCTGCTCTTTATTTCTCTTTTGAGGCATCGTGGTATTCCAAGAATCACCATGACCCACTTTACTCTGTTGTCGAGGGGTATGATGCTGCCCCCGTCTTATTGAAGCCTATGATGTCTGCGATCCCTGAGGAGTGTCATGTGCACTCGACCTTGGAGCATTCCGACAATAAAACTGTAGATGCCCCATATTCTTACAATTATGACATGATCGAGGTTGTTTCGTACAATCCCTCTTGATGTGGCTCATTGAACCACACTGAAAACATCCCAGCTTGCTCTGGGGTTTCGGAAGAAGATTTACCGATCTTTCCGTCGGATATATTCCATATTCGCACCATGGGAATAAATGTCCCTCTTTTGTTTGAACCCAGCATTAGAGTTCCCACTATTCCCCATGGGTACCACCATGCTTCCCCCGCGTGGAACACCCAACAGATCTCGCTTAGCCACAGAGGCTCTATTCACCATCTCCATGTAATCATCTATACATAGCACCGCTATCTTTGAATGAATTTCTTGCCTTAACCCCACCTCATAGATCCTTTCTTTCAACGACATGATACCTGCTACCTCTGGTTCAAACCGCACTATGTTCATAAACTTATCTGCATACTCTGTCATAGAAATCAGCTCTTGCTTCAAACTGAAAAAATTAGTCTTACGCTGAATTCTAAACATATGTGAGTAGAATTGTTTGTTAAACAATTCCTCAAAGCCTACCCACATCATACCCTAGTCCGTCCCAGCTTGGACAACCAACTCCCACCACTGAAGGGAAATATCTTTCAATATATACATGTCCAACTTCACTTTCAACTCTACCGGTGTTCTGAAGAACTCAAAGATCTTGTTCATTCTATTCAACCATGCTTCTGCCCTTTATGGCTCTGAATCACCCCTAAAGATGTGTGGATTCTGCCTTCAAAACATAAACGCATGATCTATATGCCTTGGTTCATTTGTTTTATTCCCACTTCCCACCGCTTGGAAAGCTTTCACTATACTTTTCACTAGCTTCTGGCTCACCTGAGGCTTAGGAGCAACCACATTCTCAGCAGCCTCTTCTGTTTGGTCTCTATGAGAAACACTCGGAGCCATTTCTATAAGTAGAAAACAAACAACCAAGAGTCTCACTTCCGTAGAATTCACGAAATCCCATTTCAAATCACATTACACAACACTATCACAATAAGGCTTTCCACCAGTTCATATTTTTCCACATGTTCCAAGTTTCACCATTTTGAAAACCCAACCATTTTCAAAATACCAATTTATTCACATTAAAATTTCACATATTCTTGTCACATCATAAATAATTATACCCCAATGAAATATGAATCCTTGAGGGAAGTCATTTCTACCATTCACACTGTGCTCATCTCATTGGCTACACCCATGAAAATGGGATATCCAATGCCTCTAAGTGTCTCAAAAACACTTATGTACCCAACTCTCTGGTAACTTTATTTTTAGCATAAAAGGGTTACCTACATCCTTTTATGCTATACATTCCATGTTCCAACAATCCTACTCCTTGCTACCATCCCAACTCAAGAAATGTACCACAACAAATGTCAATACCAAATCCGAGAATCAACTCCAAAGGACCGAACAAACTAATACCACTTGTAACACCCCGCCCCTACCTCATTGGCTTGAGGAGACGGTTAGGGTTACTTGGCCTTAAGTGACGTTCTCAAGGCGCCAAAGGCTGGAAATAAATTCCAAGGGCTTCAAGAAAAAATTGGGGAATGATTTTCCCTTAAGACAAAACCAACCAACAAACCACAAACTATATGATGCATGTCAAGAGACCCAACCAAACCATCCACTAACAACCAAGTTGTTTCAAAAAACAACCCAGACCCAAAACAAGTAGACATGTCCACAACACATTAGAGTACAAGCGAAAACTGAACAACCAAACACCATAAGCCATGACACCACCACAACTCCACACCAAGCTCCAAGCTCAAAGCTCCACCATGACCTAATCAATCTCCACTAAAGGAGGGAGATGCTTTCCCTTTGCCCATGTCATGGTACACGACATCTGCAAGGACACCAATGTGCCAATACAGGGGGTGAGTACCAAAACATTTTAGGTTTTTCCCAATGACTTCCCTACACATGCCACTAGGATAAAACCATTAGCACATTTATATAAAACAATTTATATAAAATAATCACAATTGCAAACATTACCATACCAACACATCCTTACCAGGTCATCTCACCCAAACCAAGTAACCAAAGGAAAACCAAACAAATATGCCCTAAGACATTTCATCATTACACACTTGTAAAACAAATCGAACTTGTAAATAAATGCACAACAAATAATCAAAATAGTGGGACTTCCGCCCAACCCGTTCACCCATTCACCAAAAATCAATCAAAATGGTGGGACTTCCACCCAACTCGTTCACCCATTCACAACAAATAAAAAAAAACAGTGGGACTTCTTCCAAAATCGTTCACCCATTCACAACAAAGTAAACAAAACGGTGGGACTTCTGCCCAACTCGTTCACCCATTCACGAGTAGCAGCACTTCCGACCACTACCCACAAATTGGTTCTTACGACCACTATCCATCACCCGTTTATAGTGGGACTTCCCGCCCACTTCAACACAACATTTCAACACAACATTTCAACCAATAATAAAAATCATCAGGGTCACAACAATATGCAATCAACCAATTTCCATTGCCTAACAATGTCGTTCAATAAATCAACCATTTATTGAAAAATCATTTTCTATTCCCAATCCCCATTTCAATAAAACGACCTCTTTATTGAAACCCATTTTCATCAAACATTTTCCCAAATAAATCTCATCAATCCCATTTTAAAATCTCCATTTTAAAATGCACAATAATAACATCTCACCAAGAAACCCCCTTTTTCCCAAAAATCCCCAAATGGATTTCCAACCAAATTCCCACATCAACATACAATTAATTTCGATCACAATAAATTAATTGTAACATGTAACCACTAGTTCTAACCAAGTGGAGTCGAGAGAGAAGCCACCTAAATTTAGGGTTCCCAAGAAATCGACCCACAAGCCACTACACCTCAAATCCGGTGAACGCACCACCGAAACCTCTCTAGATCCCTTTCCCCGGGAGCAACCACATTCAATATACAATGAAACCTCATCAAATCCTTCCAAACCGAGTGGGAGAGCACCCCTAACCCCTGAGAACCCAAAAAACTGAGTGAGGCTCGAGTGGGAGGAAGAGATGAGTGAAATGAGGCAATCCTAAGTGAGCCTGTGTTTTAAAACCCTAACTTTGAATGGCCGCATGGTTAGCCCGGACGGTTTGAAAAACCGTGTTCTAACCATGCACACGCCACTGGCTCGAGATCCAGTGTCCATATAGTTTCCGCGCATGTTTTGGAAAACTATGCACAAGCCGTGCAGAGCCTACTATCTCCCCCTGCACGGTTTCCTAGAGCATCTGCACGGTTTACACTAACCGTGCTCAAACCGTGCACCACCTTAAAAGCCTCCAAACTCATCCAGAACCATTCCAAACTCTCTCAACCTCTTCCCAACTCATCCCATGAACTTTAAACACATGAAAAATTATAAACAAAGGCCACATACCTCAAAATGGGGGGTGATACATAGATGTTTTTTTATCCCACACAAACATGAATTGGCATACACGGACAAGTATATGGACACAAGTTCTATACATAGAAACAGTTAGGTGAGACATGCATGATACTGTGTATCTCTACATGACATTTAATAATTATACACATAGTGTATATGGATAATACATGATGTATGAGGCTCTTGCATAAGGAAAAGTCTTAGGATATATAGACACAACCAGTACCCCGGGGACACATTGTGTACTCCATTTACGAGTTCTTGAGTATCATTGTTTTCCTAGTTTGGACCAGTATTGGTCGAGTGTATTCCCTTGGTTATTTCCATGAGGGTACAGTGTGGCATTACATCCACATCACTATATTATGATCCCTTAAAATGACAGAGTATCAAATAATTTGTGGTGTCCCTCCATGAGACTGGAGTGCAATCCTCTAGCATCCCTAGTTGGAGTTTGTGGAATCTGTGTAACCTTTTTTAGTAGGTTTTTGATCCTCCATATTGTAGGCCACATTAGTAAGGTTTGTGAAATCATTTAAATATGATTCCCTATACAGAAGGTTAATCTAGATTGGGTTCATTGTTTCCCCCCAGCAGTTCTGATTGTGACCCCCTACCAGTGTACAATAGTCTTATTAGACTAATGTTCTCTCTTTGGGTGGGAAAAATGATCTATATCTCTTCATCAGGGGTCTCCAATGATAGAATTTCTCATAGAGTGAGATATCCCAGAATGAGAATTATTTGAGTAGAATCCTATGGATGGAAGTTGGTTATGTCCAATTCATAGCATGGTGTCTCTTTTGGGTATCAGAGTTTTTTCATTTCTTTTATACATAGATTGTTATATCTTGTGTTGAACTAAATATAATTAGTGCTTCATGTTTAGTGTTTTCTAAGTTTCTTACTGAGTATTGTTATACACACCCTTATATGGGATTTTCCCTCACGTGTCATGTCTTTTGCAGACGACGTCTCTTTTAACAGTGTTCAAGGAGGATAGAGAGTAGGTGCAGCATAGTTGGTTCTTGATAGACCACAGTGTTTATAGGGAGCGTACCTTTTCCTTACTCATCACCCTTGGAGAATATTTAATTTTTTATAGTTTCTATTTTACATGTGATAAATACTATTTGTGGTGGGTTTGTATTTTACACTTTTCAATTTTCCTTTACTTCACGTCTTAATATTGTTGTGGAATATTAGTTGCATGCATTAATTATTTCAGTTTTTTTACATTTTAGAATTTTGTGTCTTGGAGATTCATGCATGTGTTCTGGTATTTTGGCTAATTCCCCCCATTTGTTAGATATTCCTACTCGGTGCCAACCCTAACCCCTGGCCAATTAGAGTTAGGCATGGGGTAGTCATGACATGAGCCTCTCTAGGATGGGTTGTGATAATAAAAACCTCGGTAATGAATGAATTTATCATTTTAATATTTATATGTATTCCAGAATTATGTTACTATATTCATTATAAATATATTATGTAATTATAAAATTCAAAGACGAAATGTATTAATTAAAATTAGATTTTATAAGATTTTATTTACTAGTATAATTTCCAAAATTTTTGCATTTTATGTTGATTTTTTTAAATATTAAAATTCATCATGTTAAAATTCTCTTAGTCTGAATTTTGAAGAATGATCTAAAAATATTTAATTTTCAAGGAATAGTAATACATATTGATTTGTATTGAAAAATATAATTTATTTTACATTATTTATAAGATAAAATTATGTTTTGGATTAGTTTTTAATTTTAATTAGTTAATTTCAATGTAAAATAATTCAATTATGGTTTTGAAATGAATTTATTACATGATATTTTCATATAAAAAAATATATATTTGAAAAATATTATTTTCCTAATTTTTTTCATTTTTCTAGTTTAATTTTAAATTAAAATTTGAAACATCTGTGTTTTGAATTTTAAAAATTGGATTCCATATTTTTAATTAGTAGGAATAAATTTATTAAAATTATCCAATTGGTTTTTGATAAATTTGAATAGTGAACTTAGTAATTTTATTACCATGGTAAATTGTAAATGGAGTAATTCATGTCATAAATAAAATGATAAGAAACATTAAATGTCTCAAAAACTTACCTAAATATTATTATATGAGTATATCTTTAACATAATAATCCATGGGTAAAATATATGACCTTTTATGGGCCAATTTGGTGATATTTTGACCAATACATTGTTTTATTTAATTGAAAATTCAATCACGCCACAAACAAGTTTTTAATAAGTGTAATATTTTTTATATAGTGTTATCTAGAGTGTCTTCATGACTATAAAAAGTATATTGAAATTAAAAAATATTTATTTTAATCATGGTAATTTATTTTTAATTTTTATCTAGGATATAATTAACTTAAATACATACATAATACTGATTAAAAAATTACATAAAAAATGGAAAATTCAATCAAATGATGTTAAAAATATCAAAAGAAAAATAATTGAAGATAATTAATATAATATAATAATTCATTGGATTATATATTAATGTTGGGGATGTTTTAATTTTTTTTCAAATTCTATTTTTTATCTTGATATTCTTAATGTTGAACTAATGAATAGTTCTAAAATTGACATTACAAATATTTTATAGTAAATAGAAAATTATTAAATGTTTAAAATTTAAAAAAAATTATATTTGAACATGTGATTTTGATACTTTTTACAATACCAACCATGTTCTATTTATTGGCCTTTTTTCATTTATAGTAACTATATAAACCCTTAAAGAGTAAAAATCCATGTCTTTGCAATAAAGGATAGAGGGATTAAAAAAATATAATGGTAGAAATAGAGTCAAACCTTTTATAATATTTATTGTAATAGGTTATTTTTTACCCATATTCATATTATCTTTGAAATAACTTAGTTATGATCCACTTGGAATTCTATATTTATTTATATTAATTTAATATTTTGAGAAATGCCAAGAGTGCTCCTCCCCTCACATAGAAAAGGGCACTAATTAATATCATTACATTAAACCCTAACACTAATTTTTCTTGACCAATAACTGACCATATCCCTTCTTATAATCCCTCCATTCATTTTATAGCTCTTTTTTCATACATAATATCAATATTAATGGTCATAAGGTGTTCAGTAATGGAGGTTTTTCCTTGAATATGTATAGTTTTTATCTTCATGTTTTAGTTTTTTTTCTCTTACATGTCTATAAAATATTCATAAAACCGGTTAAAATAATAAAAACAACAAAATCCATATACTGTGATGTTTTTATTCTAGTTCCATGATGTATTTCCTTATTTACTTCTATCAAATTTGAAAATAATTCATCGTTTGTGTGCATAGAGGACTACCTCCTCACGAACTTATGTAATTACTTTTTGATGAAACCATATCAAGAATGGTTATATTGATGGAATTAATGTTAATATATATTATATTAACAAAATATATAAAATTATGAAAAGATATTTTATCATTTAAATTCTTACCTTTCCATGCACTGAGAAATGATAACATTGTTTGTCTGTATGTGTGGACTACCACCTCTATTAAGTTATGTCTTTTGTTTTCCATCACCACATCACATGGATAATATATATATGTATATTTTAAAAATTAATATGGTATTTAATATATCATTATAATTATTTAATTGTAAAATAATACTTACCTTCTTTCTATAATGACCATTGACAAATGGAAATATTACTCTCGCAGACGTACGACGTACCAGTTCCCTTATTGTAATGTAGTTCCTTTTTCATTACCATAGTAGTTGGTTGGATTTAAAAGTATAATTTATGTAAGAAAATGATAAATATAAAATTATTAATATTTAATAATTTTTTTAATAATTACTTTTTTCCATATTGAACTGACCGAATACATTTTAGACTTCTATACCAAATATCATCAAAACATCGGTGGTGAAATTAAATGATTTTTTACTTGAATATAACATGTTAATAAGTGATATAAAGGAAATAATATTTTTTTAAAGGTTATTAAATAAGTAAATAACTGGTTTATGTTTATTATTATATAATATATAATGAACATGATGATTTAGACTCAAGGTAAGAGATTTCTTTTAAAAATCCTCTTTAAAGGTTCACATTCAACTATTTTTACAAAGGTCAAAAGTAATATTTTTATATATGTGGAATGAAAATAATTTCCACCATCATTATTTTTTAATATTTTGAATATTAATCTAATATTTTATATTATTTCTTTCAAGTAAAATGTTTTTCATTTTTACGTGCGTAGTGTTTCAAAATAAATTATTTCAAAATGGAAATATTATTTTATTTAATTATGTCTTTAATGATATTTTATTAAAAAACACAATTTTATTTTTTTCGGTATTATACTTTTGAAAATGCTTCATTAAATAGAAGTGTATTTTGGATATCTGAAAAAAAATCATATGGGTTTAAAACATTTTGTTAATGATTTTATGATGAATATTTACAAGCATAATTGTTTTTATTCAGGATAATTGAGAATTATATATGAGATAATTTTGATCCTAATATAAATTATATGAAGGTTTGATCCCTATTTTAGATCATGGGTGAGCCCCATATATCTTATATGAAGGGTGAGTTACATTATAGATCTTAAATGTAATGACCCAAAGATTCATTAATGGAAATCCCTCTTGATCTAATTAAATGTCTATTTATATAAAATGTTTTTATAAAATGTCAAATTAATTGGTTTTATGATAAGAATTTTGACAGTTACTTTTATAGCCGTTGAACAGTGATCACATGATTAGTATAAATATAGGGCTTTAACACATACAATTTTACTTAGACAAAGGAAGCGAGGGCCAAATCTAGTAGAATTGCCCCATACGAATCCCATTTATCGGAGCTCGTAAAAGAGGTGGAATCCTTTGGATTCACTCTTGACCAAGCCCAAGATGTGCTTCACCATTTCAAGCTCGAATGGGACCGTCTACGGGAAAAGTGGAAGTTGATAGAAATTACCACTCGAGTGAAGTTATCTGAGCCACCCCAAGAGTCTGTCACCATCGCACACCTTACCCTTAAGTATTATGTGGCTGTTTTAAGGGGTTATGTAACTAATCTATAGTAGTATGTTTATGTACATTATTTTTGTATATAATAATGAAAATAATTTCTTGTTATAATTGATACATTGTAAATAGTTTTTAAAGTACAAATGGTGTTTTTAGTTATTATTTTATTAAGAAATCTATTTTATTAAATTAAGGGATTTTGAATTAAATATTATTTTAATAAAATATTATTATTATTATTATTAGATTAATTTTATTATATATAAATGATCATATAATTGTATGAATTCAATTATAATTTTTATTAAGGTTTGAAAGCCATTTTTGTCAAAACCCATGAATTTTTTATAAATGTCAGTTTCTATTTTAAAAGTAAAAATTAACATATTTAAAAAATTATTTAGATAAAATAAATGTTATTTTTGGAATCAGGATGTTGAAATTATCCAACGGTGAATTTTTCATAATTTTCTAAGACAGTCAAATTTTTGAGTAAAAATTAAATACCGTTTAAATATATAATGTGTTTTATGATTTCGTAATGACCTAATAGTGATGTAATAAAATACTATAATATATATGTTCGGACAATATATGTTTTACCATTAAAATAATGTGATTTTGGGTTTGTTTTTCTTACTTTTCAAAGCATTAATGGACCCCTCAAGACTTATTAAACACTGTGTCTTTTTAAATTAATTTCCATGGGAGTGTGATTCACCTCCACATAAGCAATCCTAATATTTTAAGAAGTTCGGACCTTGGCCTTATAAAATATTATTTTCCTCTTACCGTTTTCAAAAACCATGGGCAAAAACCGTGGGATGGTTTGTGGTTTGGATTAATTTAATATAAGTGGTCCCAAACCTAAATAATAAAGAATTCCCTCACTTTTCCTATATAAACCCACCCAAGATCCCCCTTCCTTCTCACTCAAAGCCTTTGAAGTTCGTCCAACCTCTTACCTACTCTCTCTAGAATCCTCCCAAGGTGCCCCAAGCTCCCAATAAGACTCTCACAAGCCTCTCTCTAGCCTTTGGAAGCACACTTCCAAGTAAGGGTTTTTTCTTCCTTTCTCATTTTTGTCCAATTTTCTTTAAGTTGTATTGCCCTTTTAATTTCATTTATGAATATTGGGGTATGTTTTATCACCTCCCTAATACTTACCTATTTATGTATGAATGATGGTAGACCCTTTATCCCTCATTAAATTCCCCTCATGTATACCTGTTACTATGCCGAAATTCCGAAATAACTTCTCTCTCCTCTTCTACATTCAAGCAATACTTTTGTATCATGAATTTAAATTCCATTACAATTGTTGGTAAATGTATCTATATGACCTCCTTACCGTCCATTACAAGTAAATATTAAGAGGAACCCCTTTCTCTCTCATCAACTATTTTTATGAATTCTTATGTCACGTCGTTACGCTGCCAAAATCGCATCGGTTTTCTAAGCTAATGCCATTGTGTAGTGAATACCATGCTCATTTCTCCATCAAGGGTATTCACCTTTATGCACATTTACTTATTGATTATAAAGTTTTATGTATGAATTCCACATTCCTTTATCATGGAATAAATGATTATGTTTTATGTATCAATGTTTTATGATCCATGTGGCACACTTATGCATGAAATGAAATGTTTAAGAAGGGTGCGCCGTTATAGTGCTCCAATCCATTGGGTAAAGTATAGTATCATGATACGTCATGTGAAATGAGTGTTGACTCGTGCTAATTCAAGTGCAATGAGGGTTTACTCGTGCTTTATGTGCAATGATGATTTACTCTTGCTCCATGTGCAATGAGCCTTGGCTCATACTAATTCCATGTTAAGTGTTGTTGCCGCATTTCCATGTTATGATTATCATGATTTATCATGCCTTTATGTTCATGTTCCTCTTGTGCTATATGGATGTGCCTAACATTTAACATGTATTTTACTCCTCGTTTTATTCCATGTGTATTCCCTTACTGGGATTTATAGCTCACCCTTTTCTTATGCATGTCCTCAGGTTATCCCATGTAATGCTAAGTACGAAGGAATATAGTGGTCATGTAAAGGAAGTTTTCAAAAAAGATGTTTTATTTCATGTTTTATGTTTTTATGTAATGATCCTAAGCCCCAAATACACTAAACCTCTCGATCTTATTTGTTGTATCAAGTGAAGTTTTATGTAATAAATCATGTTTAAGTTTGTAATAAAAGAAGAGTTATCATAGTTGGTATCAAAGGATAGGTTTAGTTATTTTTTGGGATTAGGATTAGAAAAACCTAGTAAAGCCTTAGATACAAGACTAAGTACAATAAAAAAGTCCCTAAGTTTTGGTGAGTATTGAGTAAGTGGGTTATCAAGAAAATACATCCCTGTCTGGATACGAGCAGGTAGAGGCGGCTCTGGCACAGATGTATCCTTGGGGTAAAACCCGAAAACACCGCTTTGAGCTAGACTCGAACGGGAACTGGTGCATGACAACAGGACTTCCTGCACTCTTGGTTACGACACTCCCGGGGGATACGCTTTGGTAAATTTAAAAGCTTAGTATGAACCCTTATTAAGGGAATTAAAAAAATGCCCCTAAGAATATATGTTATAAAGTATATCATGAAAAGCCTAGATTGAAGCCTATAGACTCATGAGTTAAGGAAATCTAAGTTTATTTATAAGTTATCAACTTTTGTCTTTGGATTACCCTTTATGTGTTACCCCTAAATTTCCTTTTATTCCAGCCAATGACCGGTAATAGGAGGACTCAGGCTAACAATCGTTGTGAAGATCAGTGTGATGACTGTACTAATGAGATGCCCAATCCAATGGGAGCGGGAATAGCGAACTTTGTCACGCTTATCTCTCAGCTAAATGAAGTTTTGAATTGGAACACGGGTCAAGAGTAACTTTCAACCCCCCCCTAAGAAATAACAAGTCTCTATCAAAAGCTTCATGAGACAAAGGCCTCCTACTATTAGTGGATCATCTGATCCCATAATCGTTGAACAATTGATCAACTCCATTGAAAAGATCTTCTTCATCCTTCAATGTTCTAAACAAGAGAAGGTTCTCCTGGTGTCTTATCATATGGAGG
Source organism: Viscum album (assembly GCA_963277665.1). Lineage (NCBI taxonomy): Eukaryota > Viridiplantae > Streptophyta > Magnoliopsida > Santalales > Viscaceae > Viscum > Viscum album. Next base: position 903,786,966 of record OY728138.1, read on the forward strand.
GTGAAGCTGATCAATGGTGGACGTTGATAAAAAATATGAAGCCTGAGGAGGAGATTGAGGTGTTGTAAGGTAAGGATTTTCAGAAGATGTTTTTCGATAAATATTTTCCACGCACCTTCCATCTTAAGATGGAAAGGGACTTACTTTCCCTCAAGGAAAAAGTTGAATAATCTGTTAGAGTGTACGAGGAAAACTTCACAAGGCTTTCATGATACACTTTTGGCTTTGTCGTTACCCCAGAATGAAAAGTTGACCGCTTCTTTGGTTGACTGAAGCCTAGCCTGTGGAAAGCATTGGCGATCCATGACTTCGACAGCTATGAGGAAATTGTCCAATGTGCCCTCAAGGTAGAAATGGAGATAAAAGAATCACAGGGGTATCATAGGGATAAGAAGCGTAAGGTGGACTTCAATTTTGGCGGTCTTATGGATAAATACTACGGTGCTAAGAAGATCCAGCACCCCACTTGCCAAAAGTGCGGAAAGAAGCACCCTGGATATTGCCTTAAGGGGACGAGGAAATGCTTCAGGTGTGGAAGGGAAGGGAACCTAGCTGTTAACTGTCGGAAAGAAAGACCTGTGGCTGTGACAGAGGAGAGGAACGCTCCATTCGAACCTCAACGCGTTGTTCAATGCTACAAATGCAAAGAACTGGTTCATTTTGCAAATCAGTTCCCTAATCCAAGGGTTTTCAGAGACAACCAACAACCTCCAAGGCAGTAAGTAAGAGCTTTTTCCATCACTTCTGCCAAAGTGAACCCCGACAATGATGTGGTGACAGGTACACAAGTTATTCATTCAAGAATAGAGAATATACTTTTTGATTCAGGTTCTACGCATTCTTTTATATCTCACAAGTTTAGTAGAACAATCCCAGCACCACCACAAATCATGGAAGTGAAGATGTCGGTGAATACGTAAAATGGGGAAATCATTGAATCCCATGAATATAAGTCCTCCCCGGTTATAATCTGTGGATTGAATTTCCCGGTGAACCTTATCATACTCCCACTGGTGGAATTTTATGCAATTCTTGGCATGGATTGTCTTTCCTTATATAGATCCAACATAAATTGTCGGGAGAGGGAAATCACACTCCATATAGAGAATCAACCCCTGATTCTTTACAAGTTTAAGGAGGAAGATGAATCTTCTTTAGCTCCATCATCTCAAGTGTGGATATTACAAAATTAGGATCACGCGTATCTGGCTCAGATGATTGAGTCCAAGGAAGAAATCATCCTTGAAGAAATGCCTATTGTGAGGGAACTCACTGTAGTGTTTCCCGAGGAACTACCTGGTCTTCCTCCTAGAAGAGATGTTAAATTATCAATTGAACATATACCCGGGGCTTTACCAATATCCAAGACTCCATATAGAATGGTTGTTGTAGAGCTTGAAGAGCTGAAGAAACAACTACAGTAGAATATGGATAAAGGGTTTATACGCCCAAGTGCTTCACCATGGGGTGCACCAGTCCTCTTCGTCAAGAAGAAGGATGGGTCAATGCAGATTTTCATCGATTATCGTGAACTTAAAAAAATCACGATAAAGAAAAAGTATCCTCTCCCAAGAATTGATGACTTGTTTGATCAGCTACGTGGAGAACAATACTTCACCAAGGTGGACTTGCAGTAAGGATATTATCAAGTAAGGGTGAAGAAGGAAGATATCCCCAAGACTTATTTTCGCACAAGATACGGGCACTACGAATTCATAGTAATGCCTTTCGGACTCACTAATGCTTCAGAAATTTTAATGGACTTAATGAATATAGTCTTTAGAGATTACATAGACAGTTTTTTGGTAGTCTTTATAGAAGATATTCTAATATACTCCAAAACCAAGGAGGATCATGAGGAGAATTTAAGAACTGTACTGGAGACTTTGCGTAAGGAGAATCTCTATGAAAAGTACAGCAAGTGTGAGTTCTGGTTGAAGGAGGTCTTATTCTTGGGCCATATCATCACAAGAAATGGGATATCTGTGGATCCCTCCAAAACAGATGCAATTGAGAGATGTCTCAGGCCGACATCGGTAACGGATATCCGTAGCTTCTTGGGGTTAGCTGGATATTATCGACAATTTATGAGAAATTTATCACGATTGTCCAAACCTCTTACTAAGATAACTCTAAAGGGAGTAAAGTTATCTTGGAGTGATGAATGCGAAGAAATCTTCAAGGAGTTGAAAAGGAGGCTTATCACTGCATCTGTGATCACTTTACCCATAAGTGGGGAACTTTTTGTGGTATTCAGTGATGCTTCAAAGAAGGGCTTAGGTTGTGTGATGATGCAGAATGATAAAGTGATATCCTATTCCTCAAGGAAATTGAAAATCCATGAGAAAGACTATCCAAATCATGATCTAGAGATGGCGGCGGTGATCATTTCCTTGAAAATCTGGCGGCATTATCTCTATGGGGAGAAATGTGAGATATATACTGACCAAAAGAGTCTTAAATATATATTCACACAGAAAGAGCTTAATATGCGCTAGAGAAGATGGATAGAGCTCATCAAGGATTATGAATGTTCAATCCATTACCACCCTGGGAAAGCGAACAAGGTGGCGGATGCCCTAAGTAGAAAGGATCCAGCGATTCTATCAATGAAGAGAATTGAGAAGGATCCAATCTTCTTAGACTTGATGAATATGGACATGGGAATCATAGAGAAGGGAACATTATCAATACTTTCTTAAATGATTTCTCAAACATCTCTTTTGGAAAGGTTAAAGGATGCTCAAAAGGATGATGTGGTAATTCAAGAAAAAGTGGAAGCTATCAAAAAAGGGAAATCCTCGGAGTTTAATGTTAAGGAAGGAGGAATTGTGCGGTTTGGTAAAATATTATGTGTTCCATCAAGTCCGGAGCTGAAGAAGAAACTTTTGGATGATTCACATAGTTAAAATTTATCTATTCATCCAGGGAGCACAAAGATGTATCGAAATCTCTGAGAAAACCTTTGGTGGGATAATATGAAGAAGGAGATTTCTGAATATACATCAAAGTGCCTGGTGTGTCAGAAAATGAAGGAAGAGTGGCATAAGTCTAAGGGGATGATGCAACCATTTCCCATACCAGAATGGAAATGGGAAAACATCACCATGGAATTTGTCACCGGACTTTCGAGTACATCCAAAGGCAACAATGCAATATGGGTTGTTGTGGATCGTCTTATAAAGACAGCACACTTCATTGCAATTTGGGAGGATTTTTTATTTGATCAACTGGCAAAGATATATATCAGGGAAGTGGTAAGGTTGCATGGAGTACCACTATCTATTGTGTTTGTCCGAGATCCAAGATTCACCTCTATGTTTAGGAAGAGTCTTCAACATGCTCTGAATACTGAACTGAACTTCAGTATGGCATATCATACTCAAACTGATGGCCAATACGAGCGGACTATCCAAACACTTGAAAATATTTTGAGAGCGTTCTCAATGGACTTTAAAGGAGGATGAGATTAACATCTTCCTCCGGTTGAGTTCTCTTATAATAACAGTTTCCACTCGAGCATCCAAATGGAACCATATGAAGCCCTATATGGGAAAAGCTGAAAAACACCGACATGTTAGGATGAGGTTAGTGAATGTAAGCTGCTTGGACCAGAAATGGTCAAGGAAATTGTGGAGAAGGTGAAAACCATTCAGTAGCATATCAAGGTATCCCAGAGTCTACAAAAGAGTTATGCAAATAATCGTCGACGAGACCTTGAGTTTAAAGTTGGAGACATGGTTTTTTTACGTATATCTCCATGGAAGAAGGTCATGAGGTTTGGAAAGAAATGGAAGTTAAGTCCAAGGTACATAGGCCCCTTAGAGATTCTTGATCATGTCGGGGTTGTGGCCTATCAACTAGCACTTCTGCCTACTATGTCCAAAGTACATGATGTATTTCATGTATCTCTATTAAGTAAGTATATACCAGACCATTCACATGTACTCTCTTCTGAGTTGGTACAATTAGAAGATGATATTTCTTATGAGGAGAAACCAGTGAAGATCTTAGATCGTAGATAAAAAGTTCTACGAAATAAGACAATGCCCCTCATCAAGGTGTTGTGGAGAAACCACAAGTTTGAAGAAGCGACTTGGGAATTGGAAGAAATGATGAAGCTGAGTTACCCACATCTATTTTTGTGTGGGAAAAGGAAAATTTCGAGGGTGAAATTTCTAAAGGGGGGAATATTGTAACGACCCAAAGGTTCATTAATGGAAATCCCTCTTGATCTAATTAAATTTCCCTTTATATAAATTTTTTTTATAAAATTTCAAATTCATTGGTTTTATGATAAGAATTGTGACCGTTACTTTTATAGCCGTTGAAAAGTGATCACATGATTAGTATAAATATAGGGCTTTAACACATCCAATTTTACTTAGACAAAGGAAGTGATGGCCTCATCCAGTAGAATTTTCCCATATAAAGCCCATTTATCGGAGCTTGGAAAAGAGGTGGTGTCCTTGGGATTCGCTCTTTACCAACCCCAATCTGAGCTTCACTAGGTCAAGCTCGAACGGGACCGTCTATGGGAAAAGTGGAAGTTGATATAAATTACCAATCGAGCGAAGTTATCCGAGCTACCCCAAGAGTATGTCACCATCGCACACCTTACCCTTAGATCTTATGCGGTTGTTTTAAGGGGTTATGTAACTAATCGATAGTACTATGTTCATGCACATTGTTTTTGTATATATTAATTAATATAATTTCTTGTCATAATTGATACATTGTAAATATTTTTTAAAGTACAAATGGTGTTTTTAGTTATTATTTAATTAAGAAATATATTTTATTAAATTAAGGGATTTTTGAATTAAATGATATTTTAATAAATTATTATTATTATTATTAGATTAATTTTATTATATATAAATGATCATATAATTGTATGAATGCAATTATATTTTTTATTAAGGTTTCAAAGCCATTTTTGTCAAAACCCGTGAATTTTTTATAAATGTCACTTTTTATTTTAAAAGTGAAAATTAACATATTTAGAAAATTATTCAGATAAAATAAATGTTATTTTTGGAATCAGGATGTCGAAATTATCCAACGTTGAATTTTTCATAATTTTCTGAGATAGTCAAATTTTTGAGTAAAAATTAAATACCGTTTAAATATATAATGTGTTTTATGACATCATAATGACTCAATAGTGATGTAATAAAATACTATAATCTTTATGTTCTGCCAATATATGTTTTACCATTAAAATAATGTGATTTTTGGGTTTTTTTTTTCTTAATTTTCAAAGCATTAATGGACCCCTCAAGAATAATTAAACACCTTTTCTTTTTTAAATAATTTCCATGGGAGTGTGACTCACCTCCACATAAGAAACCCTAATATTTTAAGAAGTTCGTACCTTGGCCTTATAAAATATTATTTTCCTCTTCTATTTTCCAAAAACCATGGGAAAAAAACATGGGATGGTTTGTGGTTTGGATTAATTTAATATAAGGGGTCCCAAACCTAAATAATAAAGAATTCCCTCACCTTTCCTATATAAACTCACCCAAGATCCCACTTCCTCCTCACTCTAATCCTTTTGAGTTCGTCCAACCTCTGAACTACTCTCTCTAAAATCCTCCCAAGGTGCCCCAAGCTCCCAATAACCCTCTCACAAGCCTCTATCTAGCCTTTGGAAGCACACTTCCATGTAAGGGTTTTTTCTTCCTTTCTCATTTTTGTCTAATTTTCATTAAGTTGTTTTGCCCTTTTAATTTCAATTATGAATGTTGGGGTATGGTTTCACACCTCCCTCATACTTCCCTCTTTATTTTTGAATGATGGGAGACCCTTTCTCTCTCATTAAATGCCTCTCATGTACACCTGTTACTATGCCGAAATTCTGAAAGGAACTTCTCTCTCCTCTTTTACATTCAAGCAATACTTTTGTATCATGAATCTAAATTCCATTACAATTGTTGGGAAATGTATCTATATGACCTCCTTTATTTCCATTACATTTAAATATTATGAGGAACCCCCTTCTCTCTCATCAACCGTTTTTATGAATTCTTATGTCACGTCGTTACGCTGCCGAAATCGCATCGATTTTCTAGGCCAATTCCATTGTGTAGTGAATACCATGCCCATTTCTCCATCAGGGGTATTCACCTTTATGCACTTTTACATATTGATTATAAAGTTTAATTTATGAATTCTACATTCCTTTATCTTAAAATAAATGATTATGTTTTATGAATCAATGTTTTATGATCCATGTGGCACACTTATGCATGAAATGAAATGTTTAAGAAGGGTGCGCCCTTATAGCACTCCAATGCATTGGATAACGTATAGTATCATGATACATCATCTGCAATGAGTTTTGACTCATGATAATTTAAGTGAAACTAGGGTTTACTCATGCTTTATGTGCAATGAGGATTTACTCATGCTCCATGTGCAATGAGCCTTGTCTCATGCTAATTCCATGTTAAGTGTTGTTGCCACATTTCCATGTTATGATTATCATGATTTATCATGCCTTTATGTTCATGTTTCTCTTGTGATCTATTTATATGCCTAATTTCTAACATGTATTTTACTCCTTATGTTATTCCATGTGTATTCCCTTATTGCGATTTATAGCTCACCCTTTTCTTATGCATGTCCTCCGGTTATCCCATGCAATGCTAAGTATGAAAGAATTTAGTGGTCATGTAAAAGAAGTTTTTTATAAAGGTGTTATATTTCATGTTTTAAGTTTTTATGTAATGATACTAAGCCCCAAAGACACTAAACCTCTCGATCTTCTTTAATGTATCAAGTGAAGTTTTATGTAATAAATCATGTTTATGTTTGTAATAAAACCAGGGTTGTCATATTAAATGCATTGTGAAATGCTTGAAAGTTGACTGTGATTGTTAATCCATGATTAAATATGATGGTTAATCCACGAGTAGCAATTATGGTTACTAAAAGGTAATCATCAAAATCTTAATGTGAAGGTATTACAAGATTATTTATTAGGGTTACTCTATGTTATTTTTTGTTTTCTTAATATTATGTTCTTCCATGAGTAATTACGATGGTTACATTAAGGTAATGTTCAGAAGCCAACTATGATGGTTTTACATCAGTATCTGTGATGGTTACTTCATATTTAACCATGATTTTTATTCCATATTAATGTGCAAAAATTATAAATTTGTGAACCAAAATTCATTTTATTTTTTAAATTTATCCTTTATGATTTTAGTTGGACTTAATGTTTTCTAAAGAAATGTTTTATGAACGATGTTGGAATGAGAATATGATTTATTGTGCAACACAAGTGTTTGTTTTGAACCCAACTATTATCTTGAAAAAGAAAAAAATTTATATGTACTCGAAGAATATTAGTTTCATTCATTTTTTTGTCCCTTACTAATATTTTTATTCTCATTCCATCTTTTAAAATTTTTTCACATGGATTTATGGATTGTTAGGGACAATGATGATGTAAAGAATAAAATTGTGATTATTTATCATGGAAATAAATAGTTTTTTAAAATGTGTTAAATTGTGGAAGAAATGGGTGATAATTTATATGTTTCCACAATGAATACATATGGTTTTTTAATGTATAAGATTAAACCTAACTCTCAGAAACACTTAAAAGAAAAGGTCTTAGGGAATGTAAGAATTTTAATTACATTTTAAAGTCACTATAATATGTAATATTTAAGGTCAACTCCTTACATTTTGTATTTTAGTAGGTTTTATAAAACACTATATGTCAGATTTTTTTTTTCTGAGGTTATCTTTAGAGTTATGGAGAATATCATCGGCTTATAGGTTTAAGGTTTATTATAAGTTCAATTTCCATGATACCACTTTTTTGCTTATAAGGATGAATTTTTAGGAGATAAATGATATATTTGGAGATTATATTTAGATGGGAAGTCAAATTAGTTATAAATGATTTTAATTTTAAGAAATTATAGAATTTATATAGTTATTTTTATTATAAGTAATGTTTTTATCTTTATGTGAATTTCATGTTTTATTGAGGTTATTTTCTACAGATTAATATCTTTTATCAATACTGAAGATAAGTGATATTTAAAAACCCTATACTCCCTTAAATAATATTTGATTATCACTATTATTTAAAAATATTATTTAAATGTTTTTGAGATCTTCATGAGTATTCAAATCACTTGAAGGAAACTATTTGACATATTCCACTCCTTTTCTTTTCTCAAAAATTTTTATGGTTCCACGTATATTTTTTATTTTATTTCAATATCATAACTATAAAAAATTTCATGAAAATAGAAATACCACAACAAAATTTACCATTAATATTTTTTGGATGTTGTGAATAATGTGGGAAGATAATGGGAATATTAATGAAATCCTAATATATTAATTTAAAGAATGACTTATTTTCTTATATTCTAAGCATGATTTATTTATTTATTTATTGATATTAATGAATCATAATGATCTAATTAATATCATTGATTTTAGGAATAAAATTTTATGGAATAAGAAAAAAAATCATGGTTAATTATTATGAAGGTAGTTAAATGATGATTGTGTTTATGTATGTTGTTTAAAAACATATTATATAGTGGTAAATATTTAATATTATGAGAATCAAGAAGCATATAACAATTAGTCGATATAAGGTTTTGTTTTCAAAATTTAGAGACATGTATTATAATGAATTGATATATTTCGCACGCCTGTCGTGGGATGTGGAAAAAGAAAATTTCAAAAATTTTCTCCTAATGAAACACAGTTTCTAACTAGGGTCGGCTCACTTGAGGAACTTTACTATTGTCTACTTACTTATTCAAATTCCCCTATAAACGAATTTTTTTGTAGTTTTTTTTTATAGAAATGATATTTTTGGGTTTTTAATATTTTATAAAATAACAAAATGGTAAGAAACTATAATTTACCATGAACTTATAAACATAACGATATGAGAAATAATTAACTTTGTTCTAGGTTTAGTTTTGTGTTCTATAACTATTCTTTATTATTTTATTGGATTTAGTTAGATAATTTAGTTATGAAATACCATAAATGAATTAATATTCCTTTATTTAAAAGTTAGGTTATATAGAATTCCTAAGAAATATAAATTCCACCTCCTCCTACAATCGAGGATGATGACACACCTCAATGGAGAGTGTGGCATCTTTTGTGACATGTTTCCTTCATATGTTGTTTTATCCATTGATCAGATCTCCTGCTCTATGTGAACGGCTTATGATCAATGGAAGGGATAAAAATTATAAAAATAACCTAATAAAAATTGAGTTGAGTTGTATATTGTGGTGGAAAACTATAACACTCGTGGATATCACTCACAAATACGACAAATATAAAATAAAAGTAATGAAAAAATTCAAAAAAAACATAACCATCGTCTTTCCATGAATCGAGTCCACCCCCCCCCCCCCCCCATTATAATGTGTAAGAGGTCACAATGGTGGATAGAAAGAGAGAGGAAATAAAAAATAATAATAATAAGTGAGAATGAAATAAAATAATTTAATGAATGTGGATAAAACATATGAAATAAAATAGTAAAATAATAGAGTGGAAGAGAGAATAAATAATATAATAAGAATAACCAAATAAAATAAAAAGAAGTGGGAAGAAGAATAATAAACCATATAATAAAGAGAAAAACATAATAATAAAATAAAATAGTGAAGAATAAAAGGGGGAAGAAAAATAGAAGAAGGGGAAGGTGGGATAAAAACACATGAATTAATTTATTAAAAGTAATTAAATTAAAACTAAAAAAATAAGAAGGAAAAAAATAAAATAGAACCATCTTCAATGGATAGAATATCCTCTCTTATGTGGGTGTGTGAACTACCCCTTAGTGGTTGATAACTCATCCTTACATAGGAAATAAAGCATTCCTCAACATACCATTATTTTGAGTTTTGAAATATTAAAAAAAATCATCCCTAAAACCAAGGGTCATTAATGTCACTGTCAAATATCTCATGTGTTTCCTTGTTTGTCATGGAAAAAATCCGCATGGGGGAATCATTTTATTTAAACATGGGAACATGGTGATTAGAATAGTCCTCTAAGTGAATCAATGGTGGTGCATGGCCTTATTGATGGACAATGGCTCATGTTTGATATCTCTAGGGTTCCAGCTATGGAATTTCATGGATAGCATAGCAGAGTTCGTTCGATGTTGAGTGGTAGCAGTGGTTGAGAATGGTGGTTGAATGTTTCCAAGGTAAGTGAGCATTACAGGGTCTAAAGAAGAATTGTTTTTCTAAATAAAGAACAATAATTGATCTTCATCTATATAACATCAGAAAATAGAAAATGTTTCATGCTCATATATAAGACAAAGCGTAATTGATCTACCTTAGAATCATCAACTATGTTGGGCTCCCAGATACACATGCTCATACAATAATGGGTTTAGCCACACCACTCATCCCTCACAAGGTTTTACCCACCCAACTGTAGGGATACTGTCAGAATCTCACATGCACTACTTCTGCCTTGATTAGGCTCTCTTAATATCCTTCTCATCCAATCGACCACCTTAATAGGATATCTATATAGATGGAGGGTTTCCCATTTGAGGGCTATCCCATGTATTTCTGACATTTTACCTAAAATTCATTTGTAAATAATTAGGTAAAATTCATCAGAATATAACAATATGTAACAAACATTAAATTAGAAACAATTTTATTCATTTTAAATCATTTTAATTAAATATTTTAAATTTCCTACAATTTATTTAAACATTGAAATTCAAGGGAACTATTAATTAAAATACTTCATAAATGTTTAAATTATCTTTAAAAATATGCATGAAATATAATTGTGAAAAATAACCCCACACATAATAGACACTTGTCCAGAAGAATTAAATCATAACGTTGAATTAAAAAGATCATTAATTATAACAATATAAAAATTTCAATGTAATAAAATAAAATCATTGCGAATAAAAAAAATTCAAAATTACAAAAAAAATATCAATTAAATTGCACAATTTTATAATGAATAACCAATCAATGTGTTTTACTTTTTCCCTTTTATAAATATTATATCATCTTCTTTTATTCATTCTAGATCCTTAATTCATTATTATTAAACCTGGAAAATCTTGATATAGCTTACATTTGAATATTTTATATAATCACTCAAGATATAAATTCAAGCAGAGTTATGATAATATCATGAGAACATGATCATTATCTATAAGCATTTAATAGAAATACATTCCCCAATTTTTAGAGAAAAAAAGGAACATAAATTCATGAGTAATTTATAATTAACATTCTAATGACTCTAAGACATACGTTTTATGGGAATTTAAATTTAAACGTAAAGGTTAAATATGAGGTTAAACTCTATAATATTAATTATGATATCAAAAGTAGATGAACAATGAAATTATCTACTTAAAAATAAAAACTCCAACTTCCCAAGCTGAAAGTAGGGTCATGAATATCGAAAACATAGTGACTGATGTGCACCTTTTTGAATATTTCTCTACATTTAATCTTTTTTCAATATACTTTTTAATTTTTTCTTGTTTTTCAAACGTTATTATTTGAATGAATCTCAAAACCATCACATATACACATATAATAAAAATCATCGATATCATAATGGTAATTTTTTATTATTACATGTTACAACCAATTATGATGTTTTGCATTTTGTTCAATAAAGGAAAAATAAGGAATATTGAAGAATCATAAACCTTCCTAATACCCAAATTCAAACCCCCTAATTTTTTACTTATAATTTATTTTACAACCTTTACCATGAAATTACCATCACCCATACATCAACTTTCAAATGTCATGAAAATACTAAGATAACGGTAGGAATGGATAAAAAGGGTTTAAAACAGGGATCATTACTTACAAGTTCAATCCTGGTGTTTATGGATTAGATATAGATAAATGTATATGGTGGTGTCAAGGATATGGTTTTATCAAAAGATTTTCCAATCATTTTAAATCTACTTTTTCACAGTCATAGATTAAAAAATATTCCAATGAATGTTCTAGTTGATAGCATGTCCTAAGACCACTCCAAAAATATGTTATTGAAAAAATAGGAATAATTTAGTATAGAAATACTCTCAGTAAAGATAAATTTTATATTGGACAATAAATCATGGCATGAATAATAAAAAAAATAATTTCACATAAATTTTAGAAATTCAAAGCATAAAATTATAGGGAAATTTCATTTACATGAATAAAATAATTCTATTATTTCATATGTCCTCATTTCAATATTCATGTTTCACTCAAATCATTCAATTATCAATTTTAATCATTCAATACCATTATAATTGAAATGTAAATCATGGAATTATATGGTTCAAAAGAAACCCAAAACTCAAATATAATACAAGAAAATCAAATATTCAAGCATGGGAATTCAATTTTTAGTATAATGCTCAATACATTTTATAAGCAAAAACATATGGAGTTTAAATAAAAAAGACTAAAAGTGAACTCCCTTTTCTCATGAAGCTTTAGTACACATCCTAAACTATTTGGAGCTTTTCTTGTGACATCAATGTCCTAAAAAATTAAATTAATAAATTATTCACAAGGATCTTGTTATTAATGCTGCAAAAGTATAGAGGTGTTGGGTTACATTTTTGACTAATTATAAGAAAAATTGAAATTTCTATAAAGGAAATAAATATAAATCTTTGTATGATCCCCCAAGTGAGACTTGGATTTTTGTTTTCACCCAGAAGGATGTAGCATCTATTATTCATCCATAATCTGATGGTGGATGGATATTCTTGGATCTGAACTACTACAAGTGGCTTTCCCGGATTGCACGTGATATTTTTTGTGCGGGGAATGATCCATGGATAGATTATACCAAATATATCACCTTCAAAGATAGATATAGATTTCTTGGTGGAATAATATGATGTATGGATCATCCTCCTTCTTGGTTTCTACTTAAGCAACCTCGTTTTTCATGTCTAGTGCTAACACAATGTGGGTTGGATGTATTGAATAACCAAAGGGAAAGTAAGCTGAAAATTTAACTTGAACAAAATTTAATCATATAAAAATAATATTAAAATTTCCCATTTATATGTGAGTATCTTGTATCCTTGGATTCTTAGAAATATATATTAATAATTTTTCATGGGATTCCTCAAATGCATGTCTATCAAAATTAGGGAGTTCCATGTGTTCCTCAGTAGGCGTAGGTGTGGGTTCTTCGTATTCTTATAAGGAGTAACATAGATGTGCCAAATTTGAATATTCTGAAAAAATGGGGGTTAATACTCAATAAGTATTTAATAATATTAAATGAGAGAGATATTGAGACACTCTAAACTACCTGATTTAGAATAGCTTCAATAGTTTTTTCACTCGGGATTTCCTCTTGAAGTTGGATAGTAGAAAGTAGAATTAGGTTGTCAGGATCCTCTGTATTTTATTCAAATTCCACCACTTTAGTGGATTTCTCCTCTTCCTTGGATATAGATATGTGAAATGGTTATGGCTATTCTACTTTTTAAGGAAAGAGGAGATCAATTTGTACCTCTCACTCATTCTAGAAGTCATCTATATCTTGTTGATCTCCCACTGATAACTCTGTATGAATGTATTCCAAGTCATTAATCCACTCAAGCTCATCATGGCCATCATGGATCTGTTTATTAATATGTTTGGATTTGGATGGTCTTTCATTTGGGCCTCATCATCTGGGATGTATTCATAAAAATAGGGGAGCTCATATGGTTCTTCCCTTGTCGTCTTTAGTATTTATTAATCTATATGTACATCATTAGCAATACTCATCAAATCATAAAGTGAAAATATAATCTCATTATAATTAAGAATCTTCTAGATCATATAACTGATATAAATAGATCTTTATTGGAGTGTTGCCTCAACAACAAGAAACATTCACTGTTAGTCCTATATCTCTGTGTAATTTCTCAAAGAATGAAAAAATTAATTGTTTGAAAATATCATAGGAAAATAATATTTATGGTTTTTTAAATCAATTAAAACTATTAACTACATTAAAATACTAAATAATCATTAATTTTCCCCCCAGAAACATCCCCAATTTTGATGCACGCCAGTTACAAGGAATGAAAAAATAAAATTTCTAAATTATTTTCCTAGTGCAATACAATGGCTGGCCAGGTTTTTCTCATTTAAGGATTTCTACAGTTGTCTACTAAATTATGAAAATTATTGTAATAAATGATTTTTTTGTTTTTTATTTTTCATAAAGTGATGATATTTTTGGTTTTTTTATTATTTTATAAAATAATTAAATCACATATGTAACACCTGAGATTTTTATGAGAAATATTTTGTTTTTATGTTATATAAATTTTAAAAGGAATATTTCACTACATACAACACTATCTTGGCTTGCTATACACGCAATTGTGATCTTCCTCGATAGCTTGCGTTGTACGCAATATCGAGTTTCACTAAACAACGATATGCTATTAAAATATTATTAAAACTAGCCATTATGAATAGTAATACCCATTTTTTGAAATTTTATAATTTTTATCTTTCAAAATGGACTTCATTTTGGGATTTGTAATATCAAAATTATACTAGGGTGAATTTTTGGTATTTTTCTGAAAACTTTCAATTTTTGATGAATAGTGAAAACACTAGGTTACTATTTAAAAACCGACTTTTTATTGAAATAATTATTTACTTTATTACAATTTATTTTAGGTAAAAATTGATAAATAATACCTATATAAGTTCAAATTAATTCATTGGAGTCATTTTATAATAATTTTAGATATATAAAAATTTTATTGATCTTTTCACCGTCTTTTACCCACCTCCTATGAGAGTTTGAAAATTTACATAAAAATTAATTTTACCGCTTCTGTGAGTGTAATTTAAAAAATCTGAGAGACACGGTTAATATCAGGAAGTAAAATTTTGTTCAATAAGATAAAAATATTTTTTTTGAATAGTAACTTTTTACTTTTATTTACCACGGTTAAAATTAAATAGGGTAATTAAGGGTAAAAATGGTATTATTATTACCCTAAAACATGTCCTAATTCTATTGGATAAGTTTAATTCGACCAAAAAAATCCTTAGGAATAAAATATGACCATTTAGGTCCACTTGTATTAGATTAGGACATTTAATATTATTTTTTTTAAAGAATAGTTAAAATAATTAAAATCAATGTTTAATAACTAAAACATTTTAAATATAGGGTTATAAATAATATAAATTCCACTATAAATATTCATTAGAAAGATAAAAAGATTTACTACATAATTTTATTTTATTAATAATTTTTAGACTTTAAATAAGTTAATTTATTTATGACACAATGATGATAAAGTAATTACCTTATTAAAGAAATATTAACATAATTGATATTATAAATACCCAAATAATTGTCATTTGAGACTCTTTATGAATTAAACTAATTTTATAGGTTAATATGACATATTAGTATTTATTTAATTAAGTTTTTGCGAAATTATCATGCTGTTATGATTTTCACAAAAATCAATTACCAAATAGTGTCAAAATTGACATAAAATAGTTTTTAAAACAAATATTATATTATTAATTGTTATTTTATTCTACAAAATCTATGGTTCATCCAAATGACTTAGATAAGGTTATATATATTAATAATTAACCACTTTGGGTCGTTTGTCTTGTTATAGTATGTTTATTAACCATATAGTGTAAGAAAACAAGAATACACGGTAAAAGTGAAATTATTTAACTTAGAGTTAAATCTAAATGATAAGGATAAAATACTAACCTAAACTTGTCTAAAATCTATTGGCTGAGAGTATTTCGACCCATAACCACCTTATATTTGAAATAAATTAATTTTGAGCTATTAAAAACCGAATATGACTTTATTATAAAATAATATTTTAAGTTTTTACTAAGGTGCCCCTCTCCTCCCTTATAAATGGGCACCTCCTCCCTCTCCTCCTCACACCACTTTGAGCCTTCATGATCGGCCAAACCCTTAAAATTTATCTTCTCCACTTCCCTATAAACATACTAGAGGCCCTGGTATTCTTCAAAGACCATCTTTTGTGCCCTAAAAGGAGGTTAATAACAGGCTCTTCAAAGAAGAGGTAATGTCCATTCCCGATTCTTTCAACATTATTTATTCTTCTACTTATTCTTATTTAGTTTTTTCATTATGAAGTAATAACATCAGTATCACTCATATACTTATATTTTATTATAAATATGAAACAACCCTATTTCACCTTCTATTCATCCTATGGAAAATGAAATCACCGCGCGTGCGTACGTACAGAATGTCGTCTCCATGTCGTGGTGTAATCTTTTTTTCACCACAAATTTACTTGGATGGGTATAATGGTGTATATAATAACTATATATGATTATTTTAAAGTGATATTGATTGTTAAATAGTATACATACACTTCAATACAATTCCACAATCATGGGAACGATATCATCGCTCGTGCGTACGTACGACCTACCGTCTCCACAATGTGATGCGACTCGTTCTACATGATAATCATTATATAATGATTATATAAATGAATTGAATGAATAAATATGATATATATTACACTAATAACATTCTGGAAATGAGGTATCTATAACCTAAAAATAATAA
This sequence comes from Viscum album, assembly GCA_963277665.1. Lineage (NCBI taxonomy): Eukaryota > Viridiplantae > Streptophyta > Magnoliopsida > Santalales > Viscaceae > Viscum > Viscum album. Next base: position 903,803,595 of record OY728138.1, read on the forward strand.
TGATAATTTATTCGACAAAACACGCATAAGAACAAAAAGCAATAAGCACCCGAATAACAAGTAGCAATGAAATATTACTAATAAGAAGCTAAGAATATGACCATATATGATATCATAAAAATGATTAAGATTCTGTAATAAGTCAATAACATTATTTAAATCATTATGGAGGAGGTTCAAACATGTACAAAGCAAATCGGACCTAAGGTAAGTGAAAATCTCACAATCTCATTTTTATCTAAGATTGTTTATACTTCAGAATTTACTGGGGAATATTTATCATCCAAATCCATGTTTCCTCAATATTTAATATTATTTCTATCCTCATACAATTTTTTAAATCCAATTTTACCCTTCGATGAGTTTTTAGTAAAATATATGAAAGGAATCATTTGTCGTTTTTAGTACGAGGTACTTTTTGACTTTTCCGGCCAAATTACGAGAAAAATGTTTTTTAACTTATACGACATAAATGGATTCATAGAACATTATTTCCATGAACCATCCTTTACAAGTTTTCATTTTTATTTTTAATGAACTTATTTTAGTTTCAAATTGTATGACATGTTAAGAAAGGAAAAATTATTTTGATGTAGAAAAGATATTTTCCTCAATAATGGAGTTCAAGTATTTTCTCAAAATTATTTTCCATCTAATACAATATAGGGTTATGTTTATATCCCTATTTTTACATTGATATGATTATGTTATAATGGAATTATTTTTATGATGTCCTTTTATCTTATATGGATTATGTTATGATGGCATGATGTTTCAAAATCCCATTTTTATTACATGGGTTATGCTATGATGTATGATTTATGATCTTGTGGAACACTTAAGAATGGTATCATTATGAGATGGGTGGGACCTATATCTCCCTCCAATGTATTGGGTAAATATTTATATCTCATGAGATAAATATGGCTGGAATGGCAGGTTAATCCGGTTCAGTGATACATGACGGAAACGAGGAGTGAACTCGGTTCAGAAATGGACTTTGTCTGCTATGATAGTATTGGAAATGAGTCTTGAATACTAAGAAATGATTCTCTATGATTATTTGTGTATTCCACACAGTTTCATGTTATGATTATTGGGATTACATTTCACTACTATGATTTATCCCATGTTATGAAATTATGATCTCTTTTTCAGGTTAATATTTCCAAAATATTATGTTCTTATTAATATGATGTGATTTATATTTATTTTGTTTTCCCTTACTGAGCATTTGAGCTCACCCTTTTGTATGTTTTCTTTTCCCCAGGTTAGGAAGACGGGTATTAAGTAGGATATTCCAAATAGGGATTCTATATATGATGAAATAAAATGGAGACAATGTAGATGCTTTATGAACCATTTGTTTATGTTTCCCAGTTTCTAAATACACTATACCTATACAGTCCTATTTTTGGATTTGTTATATGTTGTAATAAGTATGCATCAATTATGAAGTAATTACAATGTATGTAAAGTATGGGTTGTTATAGTTGGTATCAGAGGAAATGTATAGTCAACCTTTGGAAACTAGGATGTGAAAGACTTAGTAAGAACCCTAAGGATATATATAAGCATATAATACAATCTTAGTGTTTTAGAAATGGCCATGAACAACTATGATAAGACCTTAAGTGTGAAATTTTATTTTTGGTTATGTGGTTTTCCTATTAGGATTAGTGTTTCTCGCACTATGGTTATTTGTTTTAGTCAATGGCTGGAACCCAAAGGAACCGTGTTAATGCTGAATGTGACGGGAAATGTGATGATTGTCCCCCTGAGCAACCAAACGTTATAGGAGATGGAATGAATAATCTTGTAGCCATGCTCACAAAACATTCTCAAGCTATGAATCATGCAAGACTTCCAAATGAGCAATGGAAGGAGCAACATTCTTTGAATCCTTCATGAGGCATCGTCCACCCTCATTCAGTGGTTCTACTGATCCATTAGTGGATGAACAGTGGATCAGTACCATTGAAAAGATATTTTCAGTTTTTCAATGTTCTGAACATGATAAAGTCATCTTAGCAGTATATCGTTTGGAAGGTAAAGTTGATCAATGGCGGAATCTTATCATGAATATGAGGAAAAGGGATTAAATCTAATCCATAGAATGGGACGAGTTCAAGAACTTATTTTTCAATAAGTAATTCCCTCTTATTATTCGAACAAAGATGGAGAAGGAGTTTCTTGAACTAAAGCAAAAGGATGATGAATCGGTTGTTACCTACGAAGAAAATTTTACAAGACTTGCAAGGTGCACTTATGGGATTATTATCCAACCTGAGAGTAAGATCTATCGATTCATTTGTGTCTTAATGCCAAGTCTTCGAAGGGTGTTATCCATAAGGGACATCAATAACTATTAGTAAATCATTCTACGTGCTCTCAAGGTTGATGTGGAGATTGGAGTAACCCATCAGTCAATGTGTTTGATAAGAAGAGGAAAATGGAATTCAAAGGGAAATCTAAAGATCACACTGAAAAGAAGATTAGTTTTCCCTTTTTCTCAAAGTGTGGAAAGAAACATGGAGGGAGTTGTCTTAATGGGACAAGTAAATGTTTCAAATGTGGAAAGGAAGGTCATCAGGAATTTGAATGCTGCAATGATGGGAAGAAGATGTCTAGTGATGCGAACAAAGAAAAGGATACACAGAGTGCACCTCCTACACTTCAATCTTACAAGTGCAAGGAAATGGGAATTATGCCAATAAATGCCCTAATCCAAGGGTTTTTTATGATGATCGACGTCAACAAACTCTTAAGCCCAAAGAAAAAGGAAACTCACATGCAATTTCTATCGGTGATGTGGAGTATGATAACGAAGTGGTGAAAGGTACACTTTCCATCCACTCTATAGTAATAAATGTCTTATTTGATTCTGGATCTGCCCACTCTTTTATTTCTGAAGAATTTTCAAAGGGTATCACCATATTACATTAGCAGTTAGATATTATGTTAGCTGTGATAACCCCTAGTGGCACAACATTCACATCAAAAGTTCACAATTCTTCTCCGATTGAAGTTTGTGGGAAAGTGCTTCATGAAAATATTGGGATCCTTCCTATAGTGGAATTTCATGTGATTCATGACATGGATTAGCTTTCCTTATATTAAGCTTGTATCTATTTCCAAAGAAGGGAAGTCACATTTCATATTGCAGATCAATCTATGATCGTCTATCGATGCAAGGATGAATATAACCTTCTGGTGGAAATTTCTTCCATCTTATGGGTCTTGATTCCACTAAATGAAGGTTATTTATCTCAAATGGTTATAGAGAAACTCATGATTAATAATATTACCATTGTATGGGAGTTTGATGATGTCTTTCTAGAGGAATTTCTAGGTCTTCCACCAAATCGTGAAGTTGAGTTTTCAATAGAACTCATACCGGGTGCTATGCCTATTTCAAAGTCACCTTATAGAATGGTCCCAACTGAGTTGAAGGAATTGAAGAAGCAACTCCAAGAAAATCTTGATAAGGGATCCATATTCCTTAGTACATCACCATGGGGAGCCCCTGTTTTGTTTATTAAGAAGAAATATGGATCAATGAGACTCTGCATTGATTATCGAGAACTTAACAAGATCACTATCAAGTACAAATATCCTCTCCCACGCATTGATGATACATTTGACCAACTACGAGGAGCTCAATAATTTTACAAGATTGATCTTCATTCAGGGTATCATCAATTATGGTTCAAAAGGGAGGATATACCAAAGACGTCTTTCCATACAAGGTATGGACACTATGAATTTATAGTGATTCTATTTGGTCTTACTAATGCCCCTGCTATCTGCATGGATCTAATGAATAGAGTCTTTAGAGACTATCTTGATCAGTTTGTGGTAGTCTTTATAGACGATATTGTTGTCTATTCAAAGAGCAAGGAAGAACATGAAGATCACTTGATAATTGTATTAAAGGCCCTGAGAAAGGAGAAGCTTTATTCCAAATTTACCAAGTGTGAATTTTGGCTTCAAAAAGTCACATTTTTGGGTCACATAATCTCAAAAGAGGGGATATCTGTGGATCCAGCAAAAATAGAGGTTATCGAAAGATGGTCGAGACCAACAAAAGTAATTGAGATTCGAATTTTTCTTGGTTTGGCTGGATGTTACCAACGTTTTGTGAAAGATTTTTTATGATTATCTAATCCACTCACCAGGTTGACTCGAAAAGGAGTTATGTTCGCTTGGACATGGGAGTGTGAAGAGAATTTCAAGGAGTTAAAAAGAAGGTTATACAGTGCACCTGTGCTCACACTGCCTTGTAGTGGAGAATGGTTTGTGATCTATAGTGACGCATCCAAGAAGGGATTGGGGTGTGTTATCATTCCAAATGATATGGTGATAGCTTATGCCTCATGACAGTTGAAAACCCATTATCAAAATTACCCTACTCATGATTTGGAGTTAGCTGCAGTAATCATTGCATTAAAAATATGGAGGCATTATCTTTATGGTGAAAGGTTTGATATTTATACTGATCATAAATGTTTAAAGTATATTTTCACACAAAATATGCTGAATATGCACCAATGAAGATGTTTGGAGCTGATTAAGGATTATGACTGCTCAATTCATTATCACCCCGGGAAAGCAAACATGGTGGCAGATGCATTAAGTCGACAAAACCATGCTAGCTTATCCATGATGAGGATCACAAAAGATCCAATATTTATGGATTTACAAAGAATGGATCTTCAAATTACAATGGAAGGGGAGAAATCATATCTTTCTAAAATGAATGTTCAACCATATATACGTGTGACGATTAAAGAGGCATATAAAGAAGATGTAGATTTACAAAAGAATGTGACAAATGTTCCTGAATTTCACTTTGATTGTGATGAAATAATAAGGTTCAGGAATTAGGTTTGTGTTCTTCCCATCCTAGAATTAAAGAAGGAAATATTGGATGAAGCTCATAGTTCTTCATTCTCTATTCATCCTGAAAGCACGAAGATGTATAGGGACATGAAAGAGTACTTCTGGTGGGATGGCATGAAAAGAGATGTTGCTTAATATATCTATCGATGTTTGGTTTGTTAGCAAGTTAAAGCTGAGAGACAGAAGTATAAGGGGATGTTACAACCATTGCCCATAGTAAAATGGAAATGGGAAAACATCACTATGAACTTTGTCACCAGACTTCCTAAAACATACAAAGGAAATAATGCTATCTAGGTCATAGTTGATCATCTTACAAAGTTGGCACACTTCCTTGCTATTAGAGAAGATTTCTCTCTTGATCAGCTTTCCAGGATATATGTAAAGGAAGTGGTAAGATTGCATGGAGTACCAATTTCCATTATATCTAATCGGGATCAAAGATTTACCTCAATGTTTTGGCGAAGTCTTCAGCATACTCTAGATACAGAGTTGAGTTTCAGCACTACTTATCATCCTTAGACAGACGGTCAGTCTAAGCGGACAATTCAAACTCTAGAAGATATGTTAAGAGCTTTATCTATGGATTTCAAAGGTGGTTGGGATCAACACCTACCTTTGGTGGAATTTTCTTATAATAATAGCCTTCACTCCAGTATTCAGATGGATCCTTTTGAAACTCTCTATGGAAATAAATGCCGAACTCCAACTTGCTGGGATGAAGTTTGGGAAAAAAAGCTATTAGGACCTGATCTTGTTGATGAGATGGAAGAAAAGGTCCGATTTATTCAACAACACATAAGATCATCTCAGAGTCGACAAAAAAGTTATGCCGATAACCGAAGAAAAGACCTAGAGTTTGATTTTGGTGATAAAGTGTTCTTACGAATATCTCCTTGGAAGAGAGTAATGAGATTTGGAAAGAAGGGAAAGTTGAGCCCCAGGTATATCGGTCCTTTCAAAATACTGGATCGTGTTGGGAAGGTAGCTTACTGATTGGTGCTTCCGCCAAATCTCTCTCAAGTACACGATGTGTTCCATGTATCTCTCTTGAGAAAGTACATACCCAATCCTTCACATGTACTAAGCTCAGAAGTTTTACCGCTGGAGCAAGATCTTTCTTATGAAGAATAACATATAGAGATTCTGGATAGTCGCGAAAAAGTCCTATGGAACAAGACCACTCGCTTGATGAATGTTTTATGGAGGAACCACCAATTAGAAGAAGCTACATGGGAGCTTGAGGATATGATGAGGGATAGGTATTCTCATTTGTTTGTTACAAAGTGACGAATTTTGAGGGCGAAATTCATTTTAAGGGGGGTAGAATGTAACACCCAAGATTTTTATGAGAAATATTTTGTTTTTATGTTATATTCATCATCAAAGTAATCTTTCACTACACACAACACTACCATGGCTTGCTTTAAACGCAATCACAACCTTCCTCGATAGCTTGCGTTGTACGCAATACCGAGTTTCACTAAACAATGATATGCTATTAAAATATTATTAAAAATAGCCGTTATGAATAGTAATACCCACTTTTTAAAATTTTATAAATTTTATCCTTCAAAATGGACTTCATTTTTGAATTCAGATTATCGAAATTAGCCTAGGGTGAATTTTTTGTATTTTTCTGAAAACTTTAAATTTTTGATGAATAGTGAAAACACTGGGTTACTATTTAAAACCCGACTTTTTATTTAAATAATTATTTATTTTATTTAAATTTATTTTAGGTAAAAATTGATATATAATACCTATATAAGTTCAAATTAATTCATTGGAGTCATTTTATAATAATTTTAGATATATAAAAAAAATTGAACTTTTCACCGTCTTTTACCCACCTCCTCGGAGAGTTTGAAAATTTATATAAAACTTAATTTTACCACTTCTATGAGTTGAATTTTGAAAATACGAGAGACACAATTAATATAAATAAGTAAAATGTGGTTCAATAAGATAAAAATAATTTTTTGGTGAATAGTAACTTTTTACTTTTATTTACCACGATTAAAAGTAAATAGGGTAATTAAGGGTAAAAATTATATTATTATTACCCTAACACATGTCCTAATTCTATTGGATATGTTTAATTCGACCAAAAACAACCTTAGGAATAAAATATGACCATTTAGGTCCACTTGGATTAGATTATGACATTTAATATTATTTTATTTAAAGAAGAGCAAAAATAGTTAAAATCAAAGTTTAATAACTAAAACATTTTTAATATAGGGTTATAAATAAGATAAATTAGACTATAAATAATAATTAGAAATATAACAAGATTTCATACATAATGGTATTTTATTTATAATTTTTAGACTTTAAATAATTAATTTTATTTATGACACAATAATGATGCAGTAATTACCTTATTAAGGAAATATTGACATAATTAATAATATAAATACCCATATAAATGTAATTTTAGACTTTTTATGAATTAAACTAATTTTATAGGTTAATATGACATATTAGTATTTATTTAATTATCTTTTTTCGAACTACTCATACTGTTATGATTTTCAAAAAAATCAATTACCAAATAGTGTCAAAATTGACATAAATTAGTTTTTAAAACAAATATTATATTATTAATTGTAATTTTATTCATAAAAATTTAAGGTTCGGACAAATGACTTATATAAGGTTATATATATCCATAATGAACCACATGGGGTTCCTTTGTCTTGTTATAGTAAGTTTATTAACCATATAGTGTAAGAAAACAAGAAGACACGGTAAAAGTGAAATTATTTAACTTAGAGTGAAATCTAAAAGATAAGGTTAAAATAGTAACCTAAACTTGCCTAAAATCTTTTTGTTGAGAGGATTTATATCCATACCCACCTTATCTTATAAATAAATCAATTTGGAGCTATTAAAAATCTAATATGACTTTATTTTAAAATAATATTTTAAGTTTTTTCTAAGGTGCCCCTCTCCTCCCTTATATAAGGGAACCTCCTCCCTCTCCTCCTCACACCACTTTGAGCATTCAATCTCGGCCAAACCCTGTCAATTTATCTTCTCCACTTCTTTAGAAACATACTAGGGGTCCTGGTCTTCTTCAAAGACCATCTTTAGTGCCCTAAGAGGAGGTTAAGAAGAGGCACTTCAAAAAAGAGGTAATGTCCGTTACCGATTCTTTCAACTTTATTTCTTCTTCTACTTCTTCTTATTTATTTGTTTCATTATGAAGTAATAAAATCAGTATCACTCATATAATGATATGTTATTATAAATATGAAACAATCCTATTTCACCTTCTATCCATCCTACGGAAAATGAAATCACTGCGCATGCGTACGTACGGAATACTGGCTCCACGACGTGGTGTAATCTACTTTCCACCACCACCTTAATTGGATGGGTATAATGGTGTAATGAATATATATATATGATTATTTTAAAGTGATATTAATTCCGAAATAGTATAAATACACTTAAATACAATTCAACAATCATGGGAACGATATCATCGCTCGTGCGTACATACGGCCTACCGTCTCCACGATGTGATGTGACTCATTCTACATGATCTTCATTGAATAATGGTTATATAAATGAATTTATTGAATAAATATGATATATATTACACTAATAACATTATGAAAATTTGGTATCTATATCCTAAAAATAATAATAATAATTTATTTGACAAAACACGTATAAGAACAAAAATCAATAAAACCCGAATAACAAGTAGAAATGAAATATTACTAATAAGAAGCTATGAATATGACCATATATGATATCATAACAAAGAGTAAGATTCTGGAATAATTCAATAACATTATTTAAATCATTATAAAGGAGTTTCGGACATGTACGAAGGAAATCGGACCTAAGGTAAGGGAATATCTCGCAATCTCATTTTTATCCGAGATTGTTTATACGTCAGAATTTACTGGGGAATATTTATCATCCACATCCATGTTTCCTCGTTATGTAATAATATTTATATCCTCCTAAAATTGTTTAAATATAATTTTACCCTTCGGTGAGTTTTTAGTAAATGATATGAAAGGAATCATTTTTCATTTTTAGTACGAGGTACTTTTTTAGTTTTCCGGTCAAAGTATGAAAAGAATGTTTTTTTAACTTATACGGCATAAATGGATTCATAGAAAATTATTTCCATGAAGCTTCCTTTAAAAGTTCTCAAGTTTATTTTTAATCAACTTCTTTTAGTTTAAAATTGTATGACATGTTAAGAAAGGAAAAATGATTTTGAAGTAGAAAGGATATTTTCCTCAGAATGGAGTTCAAGTATTTTATCAAAATTATTTTCCATATAAGATAATATAGGTTTTTGTTTCTATCCATATTTTTACATTGATTGGATTTTTTTATGATGGAATTATTTTTATTATATCCTTTTATATTATATGAATTATGTTATGATGGCATGATATTTAAGAATCCCATTTTTATTACATGTATTATGCTATGATGTATAATTTATGATCTTGTGGTACACATAAGAATGGTATCATTATGAGATAGGTGGGACCTATATATCCCTCCAATGAATTTGGTAAAGATTTATATCTCATGAGATGGACATGTCTGGAATGGCAGGTTAATCTGGTTCAGTGATACAGGACTGAAACGAGGAGTGAACTCAGTTCAAAAATGGACTTTGTCTGCTAAGATAGTCTTGAAAATGAGTCTTGAATACTAAGAAATGATTCTCTATTATTATGTGTGTATTCCACAAAGTTTCATGTTATGATTATTGTGATTACATTTAACTACTATGAATTATCCCATGTTATGAAACAATGATCTCTTTTGCTGGTTAAGATTTGCAAAATGTTATGTTCTTATGAATATGATGTGATTGATATTTATTTTGTTTACCCTTAATGAGCATTTGATCTCACCCTTTTGTATGTTTTCTTTTCCCCAGGTCAGAAGAAGGGTATTAACTAGGATATTCCAAAAAGGGATTCTAGATATGATGAAATAAATGAGAGACAATTTATATGCTTTATGAACCAGTTGTTTATGTTTCCCAGTTTCTAAAGACACTATACCTATACGGTCTTATTGTGGTTTTGTTATATGTTGTAATAAGTATGATTCAATTATGAATTAATTACAATGTATGTAAAGTATGGTTCGTTATAACATATAAATCTATCATACCATGAACTGATAAACATAATGAGATTAGAGAGAATAGACTTGGTCCTAGGTTTTTTACTGAGTTCTATCATTATTCTCTTTTATTTGTTTAAATTTAGTTTGGTAATTCAGTTACAAAATCTTACACATGAATTACTATTCCTTTTATTAGTTGTTCTGAAATCTCATATTCTTAAGGAATCAAAATTATACCCCATCCTCTAACCACGATTAATGGAACACCTCAATCGAGAGGGTTTCATCTTTGAGGACCTGAATCTATCATTTTTTGTTTCATCCATTGATCGGATCAAATCCTTCGTGTTAACAGATTATGATCAATTTAATTTCAGGAAAAGGAAAAAATAATACAATAAAAATATAATTCTGTTGAATATCATTGTGTAAAAATTCCACATGCATTCCTGTCACTTTCTTCTACTACAATCACAAAAAACATTAAGAAAAAAATTCAAAAACACATACCCTCACCATAGCTAAGCCTTATGTCATCCACTCATTATATTGGGTAAGAGGATACAAGGGTGGATCAAAATAGATGAGTAATAAAATAAAAAAGAATAGAGTGACAAGTATAATAATATAAAATAATGGGATAAAACACAAGAAATAATAAATTAAAATAGAATAGAGAAATATAGATGAAGGAATAAAATAAGAAGAAAAAATAAATATTAAAATAACTGTACAAAAGAAGAAAATAGAAGAATGGGGATACAGATAAAATAAAATAATTAAATAGTGACGAATAATAAGGATAATAAAACACTGAAGAAGGAGAATGAGAAGGTGGGATAAAAACACATAATAAAAAAATACAAGAATAAAATTATGAAAATGAATGAAATTAAAAATGAAACAAATCAATATAGAAAATATAGAAAAAAAGAAAAAAAATCAACTTTGGAAAATGGCCTCTCATCCCTCATGTGGGTGTTTGAACTACCCTATAGTAGGAGATACATCCACCTTTTATAATTATTGAGACATTACTCAGATTACCTTTCCATTATGTGTTTGAAATATTTGAAAATGATTCACACTCAAAACTTGGGATCATAAAATTTATTCCCAAGGATCTTTCGTGTTTCTTTATTTGGAGTATAAGGAATCCACATGGGGCAGTGGGTGTGGAATGCATGATAGATCCCTTCCATGCATAGATTCAAAGGATTAGTGGTTTTTTGGTAGCCAAGTGGTTATTAGTAATGAAAGTAACTACAAAGGAAGAAAAAGGTTAGCCTCTCCCAAGACGTTTTTCCTCCACAATGGTTAGAGGGAGATTATATCTTCAGGCATGGTATTTTACCCTTATAAAATGGGTACAAGGTGCTCGAAATAGTCCTTTGTGGAAATACATGGTGGTACACGACCATGGAAGTGGATAAGGTCTTTAGTAAAATCTATTTGGAGTATCAACTATGGAATTTACCAAGCAGCATAGTGGTGGACGGCTGGTGTCAAGCGGTGATAGTGGTGGAGGGTTGTGGTTTTGAGTACCAGAGACATGTATGAGGTCCATGGTCTAAAGAAACATCATTTTGTTAATTGAGAAATTGTAACTCATATTCATCCATCGGACATTGAAAAATAAAAAATGGTGCCCCACTTCTATGTAATAAAAAGTGTCATTGATCTGGCTCTAAAGACTACACCCTAGTGGGATATCAAATTCATGCACACACATACACACACATACACACACTTTAATGGATTGAGTTACACTACTCTCCCATCATGGTCTTTGTCCCACACCTAATTATAGGATTCTCCCATGGGATCACGCACTCTCCTTATACCTACAGATAGAACTCCTGATGGCCTTCTTTTCCATAAAACCACTTCATGAAGTAGTCTATATTGGTGGGTTTACTGATATTTCAATAAATGATCAGATTTTAGATATGGGGGTTGTACCAGATCATATTAAGTATGTTTTTAATGAATATTTCTTTTCCTCTATTGGTTTTATTTGGATTTGGGAGGTAAACCCTTTTGGAATTATTTCCTCAGAGTCCTTTTATTATCATTCCATTGCACCTTTTTTGGTCTTTAATGGATTTGAAAATTCAAAAGGAACCTCCTTCCACTTTCTCAGTTTACAGCACTTTGGTGTCTAGTCCATGGAAAAATTCCCACTGATAATTATCTCTTGGGTCATGTAATCTCCTTGTGTTCAGTCTGCATTCTATGTCATCAACTTTGTGAGGACTTGGATAATTTCTTTCTAAGTTGTGTTACTACATCAACTATGTAGAAAGATATTTTTGATGCTTCTGAAGTTCGTCAACCAGGTTCTGTATCTCTGCAAGATCTAATAGAAGGACTTATGTTTCAACCCCTTTTATCATTTATGTTTTTACTTTACTGGGTAGCGGCTGTGGAATTGGTTAGAATTATTTGGATGGAAATGAGAAAGTGTCTTCAAGTTAGGGTGGTCTTTAACCCCCTAGCAGCTTTTTCTAGAATTTTCGTTACTCTATGGACTGTTAAATTACCTTAAAAAGTGTATTTCTAGAACTCAATTCAAGACTTATTTATTCTCATGTGTATCAAGATTATGGGTAAATTTCAGTCTTTGATCGGTACTATGGAGGTCTTCTTGCAATCTCGTTTTTTGGGTGGACTACGATCAAAACCAATGGTGCTTCTAGAGGTAATCCAGGACCTTGAGGTTATGGATTTGTCTTTCAGAATAGTTATAGAGATGTGGATGGTTGTTTTTATGGTTCTTGTGGAATTTTACCCTCTTTAGAAGTGGAGATTATTGTTGTTATCATTTATTTGAATCATGTTAAACAAAGAGGTCTGAATAGGATCTAGATTGAGTGTGATTCCACCATTATATCACATGCTATCAGACCAGCTTCTGCTCATATTCTTTGGCAGCTTTCTAGTTGATGGATTAATAGTTTAAAAAATATTTAATATATTGGAAATATTATTGCCCTTGTATTCCGGGAAGTAAATGATTTAGATGACATACATTCCAACAAAGGTGATGATTATACCAGTACCATTTGGTATAATCATCCTTGTTGGGGTGTTTTGCTTAATTTTTTATGGAAAAATGTTATTTTCCTTATTTTACACATGTTTTATTCTTTTTAATTATTTTAATAAAGGGAACCTCTTTTATGGAAGGTGATCATCTTATTCAAAAAGAAAAAATACTTAGTAAAACTCACTATAATACTCAAATAAACACCAAGAATCAAACTATTAACAAATTTATCCCTTTTATAAAATTTTAATTTCATATATAATATTTAAAACTATTTTAGTAACACTTTTTTATATAAATGGGAATTATTACTTAAAATCTATTAAAAATCGATAAATTATATTTAAAAATAAATATGAAATATGAGTGTGTTAATACATTTGATAAATAGATTAGTAAAATGGTGAAAAACATTTCCAAGATATTTATTGAGTTTTGATAAAAAAATGGTATATGTAACCCTTGGTATTAATGCGAACTATAATTTGGTGAATAATTCCATTAAATTTTTTGGGCATAATATTAATGGTGACCATTAGAGTTTATCATATAATGAATATTGAGGTAATTATGGGTTATTACAATATGGGAACATATGTTTTAAAGTATAAATATCAATGGAACTTGAAATTGTGTTGGCGATTCAGTGATTAATGATATTTTGGAAGAACATTACTATAATTTTGGGGAGTATTATATAAACAAGGTAAACAAAATACTTTGATATTTTTATTTGAGGAATATAAATTGAATTATATTTTTAAATAATATATGATTTTATTTTGGATTTATTATGATTCAAGTTATTTTGGGAAACTATTTTCATATCTTAGAGATTGTGGTATTATGGAGATTACATTTTTTGTTTGATAAATTAATTGTGATTGATATTTTTGGGAGATAAATATTAATGTTATTTTGGAAGACTATATGATATAATCCTTATGATATTTGGGTTTGAATATTATATTGGAATAAATTTTTATTAATTGTAAGGATATATATTTATTGATCGATCTAAGATGAACTTTGGATACTAATTTATAATTTTTGAGATTATATATATTTTTTCCTCATTTGAAGGATTATTGATTTTGGGAATCATCTTATCTGGTGCTAACCATTTTTGTTTCGGTTAATATATAATGATAGGGGGAATATATATTTATTATTGTTTGTGTTATTTTATCTATTATGAGATGATTAAATTTCTCCCAATATGAAAAACATACCCTCAATACTAATCATTTGAGAAAGAAGCTGATTTTTTGGGGAAATTAATTAAAGGATGAAAATATTCATAACAAGTAGGTATATATCTTTATGATTTTAGTATAAATATTAAAATAATTCCTCAACATTATAAAAATGACCTTTAAACAAAAATTTTATTATATTTCCTTCTTTTTTAATGAATGGTTGGTCTTTTCCATCCCTCATCTCATAGTCATTTTGAATATGTAGACTATCTCATTGCCATGATATCTATCACTCTCTATCAATCCAGGGGACTTAGTTTTTCTTCCATTTCAATATTTTAGCTTCCCACTAATGTTCTCCAAATAGGTAACAAAGTATGTTTTATCTTTGGTGACATTAATAATTAACTTTCTCAATTTTCAATAAATGTATTTATTATTCTTTTTTAAGATGTGTGTTTTCAACAAATGTATTTTGAGAAGACAAACCCTTATTACTGAGCCTAAGTTATATATTGAGATTAACCAATTTTCAAATTTGGGGGTGGGGATTCAAAAACCTACATAATGTTAAAATAAAACATTTAAATATTTAGTATTATTCAATAATTTTTTTAGTGTTATACATTATAAATATGTTGTGTAATTCTAAAATTCCAAAAAAAATAGATTTATTAAACTAATTTCTCAGAAGATTTTATTTAAAAGTTTAATTTTAAAATTATGCAGTTTTAGTATTACATAATTAATTCCATTTCAAAATTCTGCATGTTAATCTCGTATTTGGATTATTTTTAATTAACTTAAAAAAGTGATAATTTAAGGAATGGTGAAAAATAATGCTTCTATTGAAAACTGTACTTTATTTTAAACTATTTACAAGGTAAAATTACTTTTAGTATTTTTTTTTAATTATTATTAGTTAATATTGACTCAATAAAATAAAATTTTCATTTTGAAATTTCTTTTTTTTTGGAATTTAGTATTAAATAATTTTATAATTTAAAAATAAATTTTAAGAAAACTTTTTCTCATTATGATTACCTTGTTTAACTTTAAATTAAATTCCACTAATTTTATGTTTTAGATTATCTAAAATGGATTCAATATTTTTAATTAGTTGGTTAATATTTAGTAAACATGTCCCTTTTAGTTTTGGTCAATATGAATAGAAAACTATGTAATTTAATTACCATGCTAAAGGGAACATCATGTAATTTTGGTTAAAAATAAAACAATAAGAACCAAAAAATGACTCAAAAACATAGATAAATATTATTTTTTGAGTGTATCTTGACCATATAATTCTATGTATCCAATATATTATGGTTTGGGGCCACTTGGATGAGATTATTACCTTTTTATTATATTATTTAAAGAAAATTCCAACATATAACACTCTTGTTTTAAAAAAAATGGAATACTATTAATATGGTGTAATATAGGGGATATGTAAGACTATAAATACTTTCTTTAAATATAATTTTTTTATCATCATTGTTTTTTTTTTAATTTTTATTGATTATATAACTACTTTAAATTATACAATAACACTGATGTAGTAATTTTTCATATAATGAAAAAATCAAATAAATTATATTTAAAAGATTAGAAGAAATAAAATTTGAGATAATTAATGCAATACATCAATTTAATATATGGACTAGAAATTTTTTTATTATATTAATTTTTTTTCATATTATATGTTTTTTCTTGATATTATTAAATTCAAACTAATGAATTGTTTTAAAAATTGGCACTATGGATAATTTATAGTAAATAAACTTTTATTAAATTATATAAAATTTCTAAAAATATTTTATTTAGAAAAGTGATTAGAATAATGGTTATAATATCAACCATGGTCCATTTACTTTCTTTTTCTCAATCAATAACACCGATATTTACCCTCAATGTGTAAAAACCCATGTTGTCACAGTAATAGTTAAAGGGGTTACATTTGAAAATAAGTGTAGAAATATAGTCAAAACATGGATATTTTTTATTTTATGAGGATTTTTAGACCCATAATAATATTATATTGTAAATAAGAAACCTTAGATCTAATTAAAATTGAAATTTAATTATATTAATTTATTTTTTAGTGAAATGCCAAGAGTGTCCCTCACATCTCTCATAAAAGGGCTCTACATCTCATTTCATCACATCTCAAAAACCGTTTTTCAGCTAATAGCTACCCAATTCCCATACTATAATCACTCCCCTAATTATATGGTTTATATGCATCTTACCAATTTTATAGGTCTTAAGGTGTTATAAATAGGTTGGATTTCAAAGAAGAGGTTTAGTTTTTATCTACTTGTTTTTGTTTTATTTTTCATCCACATCCAAAAAATATTATTCAAACATGTTAAAATAATAAATATTACATGATACATCTACTGATATGTTTTTATGGTAGTGTAATTACATATCCATCTCCTCTTTAATCTAATGGGAAATTAATTCATTATTATTGTATACGGAAGACCACAACTAGACAAATAGATGTAATTTTTTTTCCATCACCACCTCTCAATCCTATTTATAATGATGTAATTAATTTTTCTATATTAAATTCCTAAAATATTTATCATTATTAAAAAGTTAATATATCAACTATGTTCTAACTCTTCAATGCACTAAAAAATGATAACATTGTTCATAAGTATGGGTTGACTACCACCTCCATGAAGTCACATGATTCATTTTTCATCACCAAAACTCATGGATGATATATATAAGTGTATTTTAATAATAATTATGATATTTATGATATTATTATAATTAATGAAAAATAAAATTTAATAATATTATTTCTATATTGTTCACTTAAAAATCGAAACGTTACTCATGCATACGTATGACCTACCATCTCCGCAACTGTAATGTAGTTAATTTTTTGTAACCATATATAATAGTTAAATTAAATTTAATATTAATGTATGAAAAAAAAATATTTCATGATTATTATTCTATAGATGATGGAATAATGACCTCTTTGACCATATTCAATATACTGAAATTATTTTGGACTTAAGTAACGAATATCATCGAAACATATCAGGTGAACATAAATGATTTAGTAATAATATATAACATGTTCATTAGTGAAACAAAGATAATAATAAACATGTAAATGTTTCTTAAGGATGTAAATAATTTTACTAATTTTATTATTTAGTAATATGTAGATTGTGTGTGATGATTCAGACTAAAGATATGGGTATTTCTTTTAAAAAACCATTTTTGAATTCCCTTTAGAAATATTTTTACAATGGTCAAAAGGAATATATATTTTTAAATATGAGGAATCTATTAAATTATACCACATAATAAAAAAAATAATATTGTTAATCTTACATTACATGGTTATATGGTTACTTCCAATAATTTTTTTTCTTTGTATGAGAATCATTTTAAAAAATTGAACGGTTTTCCCCCTAGAATGTTCTTAAAGAACTTTTTTTTAAAATAATCACCC
The DNA here is from genome assembly GCA_963277665.1 of Viscum album. NCBI lineage: Eukaryota > Viridiplantae > Streptophyta > Magnoliopsida > Santalales > Viscaceae > Viscum > Viscum album. The sequence continues at coordinate 903,821,350 of OY728138.1, forward strand.
ACTATAATTTTGGGTTTTATATTATTTTTTTTTTAAATAGAATTTTTAAGATAATGAAAATTTTAATATTTTAAGATGTTCTATATATGAATTTAAAATAGTTTTTCAATGTTTTTAAGATCAAAATGGAGAAGTAATTTTTTTTCATTATACTTGAGCGTTATATATGAGAAATCAGTGATCCTGATAAAACATATACGAAGGGTTTATCCCCATTTTAGATTATTGTTGATCCCATTATATCTTATATAAAGGGGGATCCAAATTATTTCTCTATAATGCATTGGGTAATGTTTGGAAGTTGATCATGATAGTAATTTATTGATTAAATTTTATTGTTAATCCCCGAGTATTTGTGATGGTTACTCTAAGGTAATGTTCTAGAACCTTCCATGAAATCCTTCCATGATTTTCTATGATGGTTACTCTAAATATTTTTTTTTTGAACCTTACCATGAAGTTCTTACATATGTATCTATGATGTTTACTCTAAGGTATTGTTCATAAGCTAACCATATACATCATCCTTGAGCAGCTGTGATGGTTACTTCAGCATTAACTTTGACTATTATTCCATATATCAGTGTGAAGAGTAAAATTTTTTGAATAGATTTTAATGTGATTTTAAAATTTTCAAATAAAACTTTAAGGATTTTTTTTCTTAATATTTTTCAATGAAAAGATTTTTTAAAATTATAGGGAAGTGATGACTATTTCTTGTAAATGGATGTTATATTTTTTAACATGAATTTAATTTTGAAAGTGGGAAATTTTATAAGTATTCATGGCCATTAATTTTCATTATTTTATTTCGTCCCTTACTGAGATTTTTCCCATATCATATTTTAAAGTTTTTTTCATAGGTTTTTATATTTTATTTGGGACAATAAAGAGGACAAGAAGAAAGTTGTTATGATTTTAAATGACATAAAATAATATTTTATTTTAAAAGTTTTATATTTTGGAAAACATTTATATTAATTTAGAAGTGTCCACTTTATATACAAATGCATTTTCTAAATTATATTTATGAACTAATTCTCTGAAGCACGAAATGGAAAAGAATTTTGTGAATGTAAGAATGTTAATTCAAGTTTAAATTCACAAAAATATGAAAATTTTATGCCCATGTCTTTATAAAATATTATGTATAAATTCTTTATGTGTATTGTGTATATTTTATAAAGATATATTCTAGTTTTCCACATAAAAATATATAATATCACCAATACCTTTTCTTATATTGACAAGGATTGATGGTGAATGATAGAAATTTGTTGGATTCCTTATTTAAAGGAGCTCTCAAAGACAAATCACTAATAGAATCCAAGGGAAATATAGAAACTGTTTCCCAAAACTCACATCAATTTTGTATAAGAGTTATAAAAACAACAGGTATCCATGGGTAAAGAACATTTGAATCATTCTAATTTCTTGAATTTGGACTCAATGGACTAACAATCCTTGTCATACAAATGTATTTTAAGAAAACCAGTGAAAAAATTTGAAGCCATGTTTTGTGGGTGATTTTCATCTCTGATGTATTTCACTTACTAGTGTGGTGATATAAATGTTATATAAAGTTTTGGAATTTCATTTTACATAATAAAATACCCATAATTAAATCAAGGATAGAGAGATAACACCCAATTACAATAATGATTTGGAAACTAGGATAATTGTTTTAGAATTACTTTTCAAAACCAATAAAAGAAACAAACATTCTTCTTCCAAAAATACCAACAAACCCAACCATATTCAAATACATGCAACAAATATTACAAATATCCTAATTAATATCCATATCATACTTAAAAAAATTATATGAATAACCCTCCACCATTTTAGAACTATATTTAATATAGAATTAACTACTCGATGTGTAAGTGTTTAGGAATGAATTGAAATAATTGAAATATCAACACAATAAATTTAGAAAAATTATATCCAAAAACCAAGGAAAATCGATAGCCCAGTTAGTCTCTAATCGAATGGTCCATGTTAATATGATGATTAATGGTAGTGGAAAATAACACCCACCATAATCCATAGTTGAATTTGATAAGAATTAATAAAAACATGAGGATAATGAAGATGGATGATATAGAAAAATTCATAAATACTTTACCTGAGAAGAATATAATAAATAAGAAATGAAAAAAGAGGAATGAGAGAAGTATATAATGAATAAGAAAAGACCGAAGACACCCATCCAATGGATGAAAAGGGATATGAATGATATTATACTTCATTCTCAATCAATAATAATTCCATATAATAAAATTAAAAAGGGGACACTTAATAGAGAGATTCTGGAAACATTCTAGAAAGTTGTGATGAATATTAACCAAATAAAATATCTCAATAAATCCCAAGTAAGCTATGATTCTCAGATATATTTTAACTAAGATGAGGTTAATTGAAGGTAATTAAAGGATCAGAGTTGGGATAAGTATATCAATACATATTACACCACAACCAACCACAAGATATCAAGTTCTAGGGACATTTTTTATTCCTTTTACTATGGTTTTGATGAATTTTCCAAATAATTTATATGATATAGGTTATCTTATAAATCTTATAAAACACTCATAGTTTACTTAAATTTATAGAGGAGAATTAAATCCCACAAGATTGTTCGTCTAACATTCAAACATATCCACTTTTTTTCTAGCATGATTATTGGAGGATTTCATTGTCAGTGTCCATGACATAATTTTCCCAGTAAGCTTATATGTTCTCAATATGGAGGAAGATATAACACAACGAAACTCACTAAAAAAATTTCATTGACTTTTCTTGAATACATCAGGAACTAAAATCAATATATAGGAAGAAACACATACCATATATTTAAGGGACAAAACACCCAATTTCATATTCTTTGCTCAATGTGGAACCATTTAGATTACTATTAACTTATTACACATTTCCACATTGAATATTTAGAACTAAGTAGTGTACCAAGAATGATTCACAATGTTTTATAGTTATAAAAAGCATTAATTATTGAAAACAATTTGGAAAATGGAAGAGGATCAAAAATCTCGGAAATAATTTTTTGTTTTAGAGGAAGATATAACATCTAAATTTTTGGATAGGTTAGATTGTTTATTAACAAATTAGGAAGTTCCTTTTACATATTGTTTATAATAAATAAATGTATTGGAATCGAGGAATCAAAATTTAAATTGATTTTTATATAAACTTCCTAATATTAAAATATATTACCATCCCTTTGATTTTAAATATATATTTATCATATAAAAAGAAACTTTGGGAGTGATCATTCAAAAAAAACATATCAAAGACGAAAGAATATAAATTTATTAAACTAATGATAGAATTTATAGGAAATAGATTAATTTTCAAGAGATATATAAGTAATAAAATCTAAAATAAGCATGGTATTAAAATTACTCAATTATGATTCAAGACCTTTTATGCACCCCAAAAGAGGTCTTAATTCCACCATAATAGAGGTAGTGAAAAAGGAAATAAATAGATTTTTAGAAGATAACATATGCTACCACATTTCAGTCTCACAATTGGTTTTATTTATTCATATTGTTTTAATAAGACACGACTTACCATCATAATGAATAATAAAAATTGATACCAATTAGAATTAAAAAGTGGTAGATATTGTTTATAAATTAAAGGAAGTTAAACCATGTCACCATGAATCATTATTTACACACCCCTTCTATTGACTGAATGGTAGAGATATTGGCATGTTAAAATCATTATTGTTACTTGGATAGGTTTTTAGGTTATTTATTAGTGTAAATTTGACATTAGGACCAATAGAATACTACAAATACCTTTCTATTAGAAACCCTTTATTATAAAATAATTCCACTCGGATTAAGTAATTATTTCGGTACATTTCATTTGTGTACAGTAAGTACCATTTCAAAACCAATTTAGGAAATCCTTGAGAAATATTTAAATGATCTTTCAATTATTTCTGACTCATTTTATTATTGGTTATTAAATAATGAAAACATTTTAAAGTATTGAATTGAATGTAATTTGGTATTGAATTTTAAAATGTGTAATTTCATAGTTAAAAGAGGAATTTATATTTTTTAATATCAATTCAAAAAAATTGAGGAGGAGAAATAAAAAAATTACTTGAATTTTTTTCCTCTCCCAATTTATGAGAATCATGTTAAAAATATTATAGGAAATATACTATTTTATATGAGGTTCATCAAATACAAAAGTAAGATTTCACTCCAACAATCTAGTTTACTTAGAATGTAAGATGAATTTGATTTTAATGTTTAGTTAAATGATGTATTTTAGGTGCTTCATAAAATATCATTCACCCACTAGTGATATAGCCACTAAACTAGGGGAACCATTTTGAGTGACTTTGTGATGATTCTAACAAGGATGTGGGAAAATTTATTCCCCAAATGATTATAATGTGATCTCAATACATTATTTTTTATTATAGAAAAATATATTCTTCCAAAATACACTACCCAACAAAATAAAAATAATATATTTTAGTTTTCTATTCTCTATATAAATATTTATCCAACTTACCTGGAAATAATATCTCTTTATCTTATAATCATGCATCTATTAGATAATTGATATAATAGTATAAAAATATATATAAATTGTCAAATGGATGTGGTTACTTCAATAATAAAATTTTCAAATCAATGTTAAGGATGGAATTCAAAACCAAATGGATGACCACCTAACAAATCCTCTAACACTATTGGAGTAGAAATTTCAGACTAAGCACATGTAAATGGCCACATTCATGGGGTGTAATTTTACTTTATAGAAGAATATATGCCTTGGTATACTGAAATTTTAAATTATTCGGTAACATATCAAGTCCTATTTCTCCTAAATACTAAGAAACTTAGGATTTAATATATATCTAATTTTAAATGATTTAATATCCTTACATGTGGAAAATATGAAATAATCAAGTGATATGAAGATTCTTACTTTAAAGTGGAATATAATATGTTTTTTCTTTTATCACAATATATCTTTTGGAGATAACTTTTGATATAAATATAATCCTAATAAATTTTTACAATAAATAATTTGATAACCCACTTTTTTAAAATATGCATCGATATTTTGTAATTAATGTAAAAAATTTAAATTCATTATGAACATTTTAAAGAGACAAGAAATTCCCTAAAACCAAACAAAATCAATGAATTTTAAAGAATGGTGAATATATTTTATGATACATTTTCAATATATTTTTTAAATTATATTTTAATTCTATTTATTATGTTTCCAAATGGGGTAAGGAAAATGACACCATGGTTGATGAGTCTAAAGCTATGTGTGATTTTTTCAAGAATAACATATTTTATTGGTTTATATGGATTAGAGACATTATTAATTATTAAGGGATCCATTTTCTACAATAGGGACTTGGTTAATTTGATAAGTAAATATTATGTGCATTAGAAGACATCCATACTATACCATACAAAAAAATGGGTATAATGAAGTTTCCAATATGTGTACAAATAATTTCAGAGACACTATTATAAAAAATCGGTTTGATTGGATCCTATGGTTGGTAGAAACCATATGAAATTTTATTATACCATAAAAAACAACAATTGGAATGAAACCATTTTAATTTTATTTAATAAATGACGAATCATTTACCTATCTAGATAGAACACAAATCATTATGGGTAGAAAGAGAGATGAATCTGAAAATAGATAGTACTAGAAAAGATAAAAAAACTATAGTTGTTAAAACTGGAGGAAAATGTGGGAGAAATTTTTGAGAAGTTCATATTTAAAAAATATAGAAAAAATATTTCTCATAAAAATTTGATCAAACAAAGGTACTTCTATCTAAATAACCATGTTCTATTATACAAAACAAGAATTATATTAATTCTAGGAAAAATTCAGTATAGATGGGAAAGAGCGTTTATAGTTAAAAATAAATATCCTTTAATTGTTGTATAAATTATTATAGAAGGAAAGAAGAACCTATTAAATGTTATTACGGAAAATATGAGGTAATTAGACTGAAACATTCCTTAAAAACTAGTAGATTAGATCACACTCCCCCAAGCAATTTATCAACTAAACCCCATCAATTTGTACCTCTCACTAACAATTAATTTCATTATGTGATTCAATTAAAGAAATAATTTAAATTATTAATAGTTTTTAATGGTATATGGAAATAATATTAATTAGATTTAGTGGTGGGAAATATTTAATTTAGTATTCTAAATTTTACATTTTCATTTTTTTCATTCCTAAATTTTTGGAGTGTTTCGTTTTAATTTTTCATGTGTTTTTGAAACTTTCTGATCTAAATTATAACATCCTTTCAATGTTGGAATCTTTTACAATGATTAGAAACTAAATTTTCTCATTTTCTCACCTTATGAATACTAAAATTGACTAATTATCAAATTCCAAATGAGTAAATTCATTAGAGGACCACATATTTTCGAATTTTATATCATGGAAAATTGTCTTATGTTTTCAATCACTTAAATGAGAGGATTCTAAACCAATATTCACATATTATTTACTATTACATTATTTTCAATATTATCAAGATATAATTTAATAATAATTGTTTTCATACTAATCTAGTGAAAACTGATGCGTATTCCAAGACATAGTGAAATAAATATTGTGTTATTATTTTATTTTTCAGACCCTCTTTCATTAAGCTCAATTTTCTGGCCTACCATTAAATTTTAACTATGTATCCATTAATTTACATGAATAAAATTGTTTTCTAAACTTATTAAAAGACAAAACTACTAATCTAATGAGATACAGTATCCAATTAATTATATAGGTTGAATTCAAGTGTGGGGGAAGTGTGATAAGTGAGATAAGAAAATTTATTTTTACAAAAAACAATATTTGCAAAAAGAAAGTACCAAAATATTTATACAATTTTTTGTAAGAAAAAAGAAAAGTTATAGGGTGTAAAATGGCCAAGATATTATCTCAATATTGGTGTAGAATTCGAAAAATATTTAAAGTAAAAAATTTCAAGAACTTTCTACAGGATATTCAATTTTATACAAAATTTGAGATCGGAATTGAAGATAAAACAATGACACGTATGAGAAAAGTGGGAAGAAAATTTTCATTACTTATTAAAATATATAAGGTACACTACCAAATAATATAAAGATGTGTTTTAAGTAAAACAGAAGTTTTGTAGGAGCTGAATTTGATTGGAAAATTATGAATATAGTATGGGAATTTTGGAGAATATTTTTTAAAAGAGTCAATTAAGCTGCTAGAAGGAAGGAAATATACCTCAGAAAAGGGAGGTAAATAATTCATAATATGGGTAAAGTTATACGTCTCATCCATAAGAAAAACATTCAGGTCCCCTATATACCTTTAAGTGGAAAAATAGAAAAAATAGAAATTTAAAAATTAAATAGAGAATGAAAAAGCTCAATGCTTCTTGAATACCATGGGTGTGAGATTTATTATTAGAGACTAAAATTAGTAGAGATTAATTAGTGTAAAAGGATAAAAGGATGAATACATTATTTAATGAAACATAAACTAATGAAATTCTCATCAACATATAACCAAGATTCCTAATATATCTAAGAATATTCTTATTAGAAACCCTAACCTCAAGCCATTGAACCACCTAAAAAAATTCCTCATAATATAAACAAATAATTGAATTATTGTGTGGAGATGGGTGAATAAATATATCATTTGGACAAACTTATATGCAATTGGAATTAGAATTACATTTATTTAAATTAATATTTGATCATTGAGTGAAATTTTTTCTAAATGTTTTGTCTACGTGTGTACAAGAGGTGAAAATAAGTTAAAATTATTATACGGTTCTTAATTAATTGAATGTAATTAATATATTTAAGTAGGAATGATACATTGAGTACTATCGTGTAGAAAAGGGAACTCACATTGTCTAGTGTTAAAAATTTTAAATGGTAATATTTTTAAACACCACTTCTATGGATTCCTAGTTTTAAATGTGAAATAATTTAAAAAACAAAATTTTTACATATTTTACATTGATATTCAGGGTTTTAATCCCACCATTTTTATGCATTCTTTTGTTAATATCACATTTTTTAGTTTCAGGAATAATTGGGATTTTATATTTTTTATGGATGAAAAAGTGATTTTTAGTTGATCATCTAATCTTTGAAATTAAAATAATATAACATGCACTTAACCATGGATGATTCCATATTAATAAACAATGTTCATTGGTGGCATTAAAGGACCCAAATTTATTTTAACAATTTCATAATTATTCTAGAAACACTTTTACAGAGTAATAAAAATATCTAAGTAAATTATCTTATGAAATATACATTTGAGATATTTATGAGACGTTTTTAGAATTAATTCACATATGTAACACCCCAAGCTTCCTCGGTATTCTTATTTTTAAACAATTCAATTGCTTGAATTGTATGCAACCCCGAGTTCAAGCACACAATGACCTATCAATGTAGAATTTTAAAAAGCATATATGAATATTATTAACCACATTTTGAAATTTAATTAACATTATTTTTCTAAATGGACTTCATTTTTGAATTTTTAATATCAAAATTATCTTTGGGTGAATTTTTGGTAATTTTCTGTAAAGTTTCAATTTTTTATGAATAGTAAAAAATACATCATTTTAATTCAAAACAGCATTTTCCTCTAATTATTTATATAGTTAAAGAGTATTTCAAATTCTTTTTAAAGTTTTATTGGATTAATATTTTATATTTTAATCTAACTATGGTCATTGGATGTAATTTTACATTTAAATTGTACATAAACACTGATCATTCTTTTGGTAGTTTTTACTTCTTAAACCCCCTCTTTCTTGTTTGGACAACGGGAATTAATTTTAAATTAATTATTGAAAATTCTATGTTCTTAATTCAGGGAAATGGATTACATATGTGGAATAATGTTGTAAAAAATTTCTAAATATGTACCTTTTATTTTTATACATTATCAATAGTAAATTCTGTAATTATTTATATTTACCATGGTTAAGGAGTAAATTCGGTAAATAAGGGTGATAAAATATTATTAAAATAATAAATAACTACCCTAAAATGTGTCCTAATCATATTGGATGATATATGGATGACCATGAGCATCCATATACTATTTTTAGATCCCATGGGAACACTTGGGTGTGATAATGACATGTTATAATTATTAATTTAAAGTAAAGAGAAATATAACATAAACATGTATCTTTTATTAAAACCATTTGAATTGGGTTTATATAAATGATATATTTGACTATAAAAATTATTAGGAGTATAATAATATTTTCTACATCATGGAAATTTATTTATAATTTTTATATATTAAATAAAGAAAATTATTTAGGACACAATGATAATGCAATTATTACCTTATTAATAAAAGATTCAAATAAATTATATGATAAATATAAAAATAAATGTAATTTGAAAATTTTGATGTCATCCACATTTTTTTTTTGATTTTGAAATCTTATCTTTTAGTTAATATATTCCATTAAAAGTAATCATGTTTTGATGACATTAATAAAAATCAATTCCTAAATATTGTCAAAATTGACATAAATGAGTTTTTAAAATAAATATCATTTTTTTAAATTATAGAATAGTCATAAAAATACAAGATTCAGAATAATGACATATATAGTGTTAAAAATGTTATTAATTATCCAATTGTAGATCTCTTTCCATTTTAACTAAATATAGTAACCATATATTATGAAAATACCAGAATACATGGTAAGAGTTAATGTCTTTAACTAAGGGTTAATGCTAAAAGATAAGGTTAATTTTATGACCTAAACATGTCTAAAACATATTCGTTGAGAGGATTTCGACGCATTATCATATTATCCTATAAAAATATAAATTTTTAATTATTATAATTTGAAATTAATTTGATAATAAAATAATATTTCAAAACATTCCTAAAGTGCCCCTTCTTCCACTTATAAAAGGCCACCACCTATACCCACTTACTCACACATCTCAAGCCCATTGGCTCATCCAAAATCTGCTCAAATAATCTACTAAAATCCCTCCCTTCCCTCTAAAAGCATAACCTTGGTAATAAGGCAATTAAATAATGCATTTTGGATCAAATCAGAAGAAGTTACCAGATTTAGAGAAAACATATTCTCTCAAGTTCCTTTCCTTTATTTTCCTTCTCCACTAAAAATGATCAACATATTGAATGACTACATAACTAAACCAGTATGCTTAATATAATACGATATTATTATGATAATTATTTAAACTACACATATACACACATCAATCTATGGGATACTAACATACGGTTTCTATATATGGTGACCTACTGCCTCACGAAACGATGATTGTTCAATTTTCTCCTACTAACACTCATGGTAGAAATTATGATGAAACTATAATTATATATTATGTTTATTATATTTATATTTTTTCTCTATGATTATTTAAATTCTATATACAATATAAATTTAATCATTCCCTAATGTTTCAAAATGATAATTAAATTTAGACATCCATTTATTCTCATCTTGCGTCATTTTTAAATATTTGTAAATTTCAGGTTAGGAACCATTTTAATTTTAATTCCACATGAATGGAAAATTGTTCATGTTCAAAAACTCACCCATAACCCATTTTCCTATGCATTTCTAAATTTATTGAGGTCATAATATCCCTAAGCGCATAGAATGAGGAATGAAAACTCAGATCTCAAGTCAGTTCGGGCCATAAGTCAAATATCAGAAAATATCAACATCAATAATCAAATAACTCTACAAGTGTGAAAAAAAGGCCAAATATTATTTAATTATACCAACAAACCACAATAACAATAATCCCACAAAACAGACCTAGTTTCTCCTTCGTGTATAGTTTTCTACTCCCATGTACAAGATCATAACCAAGGCCCAAATATTCCTAGTCTCCGCTCTACCTTTCCATAATAGTAAAGAAAAAGACCATTGATACCACTTTGTAACATCTAGTCTTGGATGCCACCCATTGGTGCCCCGAACTGGTCTGTCACATGACCACAAGCGCTCCTCCCAATACACCAGAGGATTCCAACAAGCATTGAGGGTGTAATATCAGTCATGAGGTGATTGTACGCTCTATTACCCATTTAAAACACTATAAGGAATGAATATTCAATAGAGGAATAACATATAACTCTGAATAGTTCCAATATTTTAGGAAAAGAAACAAAAATACAATATCAAACTAAATAATAAATTATTCATTTTCCATAGTATATCTCAAGTGTCTGCAAAAAATGACACGGATGACTCCCCAATAGGGTCAATAACCACATATAGTTACCTCATATAAGATCCATCCTAACTCATGTATCTATATTCGGACCCCTTCCCTTAACCTATTCAAAAAACAAAAAGTCTATTCGGGTACTGATCAGGAATCCCGAGTCGGGTGTGAGTAAAACTCAGTAGACCACCAAAAATGACATCTAAAACAATATCCATTCAGAAGAAAGTGTATTTTGTTGTATAAATAAATAGTTACAAGGAATAATTAAAGAGTTATCACATTATCAGTTAATCTTTTTTCAACCACGTTAACCCCTAATTTCCAATAGACACCCGCTCCTCCATCACTAATTCAACTCATGTGGGAGCCCAATGTATTCCCATGTGATTTTATATATCAAAATATCATTGTTACAATTATTTAATTCATACATTATTTCCCATGTGACAATTCAAATATTAAAAAATTGAATTACATTGTTCTCATTCCTTGTTTCACAACTAAATGATCGTGTTACCATTCATACCACAAAAATTAGAAAGACCATGTTACCATTCTTTAATTCAAAACTAAATGGACATGTTACCATTCAATCCTTACACATTAGAATTACCATTTTACCCTTCATTATTTGACAACTAAATGACCATTTTACCATTAATCGCATAATTAATTCAACAAATAATTATCCACATAAATTCCATTTCTAATTAAATAATTAGTTAAACAAAATAAATTCCATTAGTTAACTAAACAATAAAATAATCACCCAATCCCAATTAATTAATTCCATAATTAATTAGATATGTCAAATGTATCAATTAACCCATAAATTAATTAATCTAAACCCTTAAATCAAAATACCATAATTGATTCCATAATTAATTATTTCAATTCTCAATATAAATAACTCATAATTAATTGATAAATTAATTATATTTATTCATTATCTCTATATATCATAATTAATTGTATAATTAATTATCACTAAATCCATAATTTCAAAAATCCCTAATTTACACCTCCTTAATTAAATAAATTTTCCAAATTAATTAATTTAAATAAAGAACAGTATTTCTAAATATCTAAAAGAAATCCTAATATTTCTTACATAAAATTTCAATAATGAATATATGAATTGAATTATAGACCACCTACCTTAGTTAATTGATGAAGAATCTCTTAACAGATATCCCCAAAAATTCAGTGGAGTTGTGATATAGAACATGATTCATATCTATAACCCTAAATCAAAATTAAACAATTCATGATATCTTAAATCTAGATTTAGATACAAAATCCTAGATCTAGATTCATATTATCACAATATAGATCCAAAATAATTGAGGAAGACATCCCACCAATATAAGGAGAGAATAATGAATGAGGGACGAAAAACCATTAGGATAAGATCCACTTCCCAGGAGGGATGGAGATCTTTAATATGAATATTGAATCGTGAATAATAAAGATTAGGATTCCTTAGAATCCATCCAAATAGATCTGAAATCATAAATTGACCCTATGATAAAATGGGGTCAAATTGGAGTTAATTAATGGTCTTATTAATGAAAAAAATGTAATTTTTTAGGCTAAAACAACTATCATGCATGATTTGCTGGGTAGGGGTGCTTGGTTTTCCCTAAACATGGCCAAAACAATGTGAACCTCTTATATGGGTACACAGTTATCCCATTGAGGGTGCACAGTTTGAGAAACCTTGTTCCAACCATGAAAAACCCCACATTCCAGGGTTTCATTGTTTTCTTGGATGGGGAACATAGTTTTCCCAAACAGTACGCCAACCGTCCATTGCCCATTTTTGTTCCATTGTTTTTCAATTATCACCAAAACACACCATATGGTAAATCCCAAATTAAAATTACAAAAAATTAAAAATATAGTACTTCAAATAAATCCTCATTCATCTCCAAAAAAAGATTAGTATTTTTCAACAATAAAATACAAAACAATGAACAAATTCTTCTTTCATTAAATATAAAAAAAATTATCCAACATGGTCCCAACATTCCCCCTATAATGGAATGTCATTTCATGATGGTCCACCTATTTTGATCATTAATAAAAAAGAATCTGAAAGCATGGTATTATAAATAATAGGTAAGACTATATAATGAAATCATATCATGAGGAGAATAATTTTGAAAAAATATATAAATGTGATAAATATATAACATGGTAAAATAACATATAAATATTACTCATGGAATTAATCATCATAAATATGTTTCATCAGCTACACACATTACCAAATTAAATCGTAAGTAAGAACAATCATCAAGGTATGAAAATTATAGTATTATATTTAGTGAAACAAGTTTATATCAAAAAATCCAAATGTTAAGGAACTTTATTTCTCAAGTTTTTCAATGTTAACATCATAGTTCATCAACGAAATTGCACCTGAATAAAATTCTATGTAAAATTCATGTCAATATACTCACCATGTACACCTAAAATTTATTCCAATATTTTTAATTCCAAAATAAATAAAAACACCACATATTATTTAAAATTGTTTCTACCAGATAATCTATGATAAATATAATAATTAATTATTGTTATTTTTGATAATTCTATATTATTATATTTTAAAAATTCTTTATCATTTCCCAAAAAAGTTTTGAAATGATAAACACAAAAACTATTCATGATATAATGGGAATAGAATAATAAAATACCCAACATGGAATTATTCTTTTTAAAATGATGCACCAAATAATAGATAGGAGAGGATGATGAATCCGACACACCTTTAACCCAAAAGGAAAAACAATTTTATTTAAATAAATTTTGAAAAATCTCAAATAAATAAATGAAGGAATCCCCCAACCCTTTAAAATATCCTAAAATAAAGGGAAGAAAGTATTGAATATATTTATAGAGGTTATCTGTATATTTTTTTGTAGCATTAAAACTCATAAATTAAATTGATGTTTTAATTTTTATTTTTATTTATTCAAAAAAATTTATTATTGAATACCTTCTAGGATGGTTTATCCTTGTTCATCTCATGGATTTTTGGTGACTGTACTAGTTTACCATTACGCATTATTTATAAATTAGGGTTTAACCAAACATAACTCAATCTACCATTACAATGTGACTAGGTTACCCTTACGTAACATTTGAAAAATCCAACCTACCATTATGTATAAACTAAGTCACCATTACAAATCCATTGAAAATGTAGGGTGATCCTTATGCTCCATATAAAAAAATGTCGCCAACATTATACGACTCATGGAAAATGGAGTGACCTTCACACATCATAGAACATTTGGGAGCTTCCCTTTTGAAATTCATAAGAACTATATTGTGTATAAGAAGAGAGTATTGACCATCACATATGTCCTATTCCACATGTAAGGTAAAAAAAGTTAAAAAAGATTAAATTTTCTCTTTATGGGGAATTAATTATATCAAAAGGGGTTTTAGAATATCAAAAACCAAGAATTTTTTTATTCTAATCCTCTAAAAATTCCTATTTATTGAGAATTATCTCATACGACCTTGTTCTAAATACTCAATCCATTGAACTCTAATATCATACACCCTCTCCCATGATTCATACTCCGCCAATCCATATAGAATATGAGAATAAAGTCTTCCCTAAAAGGACTTTCTCACTCTAGTATATAATCTACACTGATGCAAGCATTTATGATGTGTCATGATCCAACTAAATATTATCATAATAAATGACATGTTAAAGATCAGGTATGTACCCACATATATGATACATATGAAACACATCATACATACATTATTAGTGACAAGGGATATCAATATGGTACACCACTTCCCTAACATAATCTGTGATCTTGAAGGGTCTATCATAATCTGATGTTAGATTCCCTTTATTCATTAAATATTGATGAAATAACAGAGGATTGACTCTCATAAAAATGTGGTTTCCTTACCTAAATTCCAAAGGCCTTATCCTGCGGTTGATATATGATTTCTAAAAACTCTAATTAATGATCTCTATATTCTATATGAGCTAAACTCTCTTGGAGGTCTCCTATTCTACACTAGGCCCCACTAATTTGACCTCACTAGCCTCATTTAAATAAAAAACTGAATGAAAATTCCTATCATATTGAGCCTCATAATGTGACATATAAATAAAATCCATCTAATGGTTGTTTTATGTGATCTCATCCAAGTCATTGTGATCATCCCAAGTTCTGTTGAAGTCAACAGCACAAGCTTAAAGAAATTTCCCCAAAACACTAATCAATTACTCTAACTATTTCTCATTCTATAGATGGTATGATTTTCCTAATATCATCTATGTACCTATATCTTTTTATAGGATTTAATAAGACCATGATTTAAAACATATGCCCATATCTGATATTAGGTTCAAGGGAACTCCATATAAGTGTACGATTTATTAATCATATACCTTTTCTAGCCGATCTATGGAGTGAGTTTCATGGTTCAGTAAGAAATGAGAAACATTCATGATCTGATAGAAAATCCCACATATAAAATCATAACAACTATAGGTCCTAGGAAACCATATCACAAATTTGATCATCACATCTACCCACATCCACAAAAGTGTAGAAAATGGTGTGAGAAAACATCAAGGATACTGTATCACAACCTTTATCCTATGAAATATAGGGAATGAAAAAATGAATCCAACAGTGTCCCTCTTAATCCATGGACATAAAAAATATCATATGAAGGCATGGTATAAAATTTTCCCTCCAAGAGGAACTACCCACCTAGAGGTATAAGAGTATCTTGTCACCTCTTCCCTCATACAAGTAGGGGCCACCACTCTCCCATATCCCATGATCACATCATCAATGTCCATAGAACAATTTGGTATCGAGTTACCAACTATTAGTCACCACTTCATCACTACAATATTTGGTTCATAATCCAAACCTTCCTTAAACTAGATTATGAGAGAAAATCTGATGACAGAAAAGGTATAAATAATCAATACTTATTCCTTGAAATAATTGATCATTCAATCATTCAACAAGATCATCAAGGGACACTACTTATTATAAGTCCACCCACAAATCTCCTGATCTACCTAGGTATTATATCTATGTTCAACTATAATGATGTTAAAATTACCTTGTGTTTTAGAAATATCAAAGGAAAATTTCATTAGACAGTCTATCAAGTGCCTTTGTCTCAGGTTAGGCCCCACTATGTGATAATATAGTGAAGTATATTATATTTCATTTGGAAAAAAACTGTCACTAAAGAGATTGTGTCCCCAACACTTTAGAGTGTGGACCACTATTTCAAGATCAATATTAGAGGATGGATTCTTCAGTGCAATGGTTCATGACTATTGTGACCTATAAACTAATACATGACCCCTCTACATGATTAATGATATAAGGATAATATATGATTCATTATATTATAAAAAAATATGAAATCATTTTTCAAAAAGAATAAATATTTCTTCTATTTTCCACCACCTCTTCAAATCTACAAATGCCTCTTCACATTGGTCTATATGTGGGAAACCTCACACCATTCTTAGTCAGTGTAGACATGGATATTTATAAATGGAAGAAATATTAGATAAAAATTTAGTAAAATCCAAATAAACACATAAATAACCTAATAGAAATCATATTTTATGGAATTTTCAGGGATACTACATCCACAATATTTTATAGGTCCATAGTTAAACTTATCTTATAAACCACATGCCTGAAAACCATTAAATCATGAATCCAAAATATACACTTTGATAGTTTTGAATAAAGACAATTTGCTCGAATTGTACTCAGAACTCAATCAAGAAGTATGGTATACTGTTATGGGGTTGATGATTAGATTAGGATGTCAACAATGAACACTATAATGAATTATTATAGGTAATAGTTAAATATCTTTTTAATGAGAGCCATTAACACTTCCGTTGAATTAATTAGTCAAAAAAGAATCGTTGAGTACTCATATAGAATATAACTTCTCTGAAAACCATATTCAGGATTCCTTCCTCTCTAACACATAACCAGTGATTTCTTGATAGAAGATAAAACTCAGAGATTCACAATCCACCCATTAACTGATCAAAAAGATCATTGATACTAGGAAAATATTATATGTTCTTTATCATGAACTTTTTCTACTTTTGATAATATACACATTGTCGATGATTACCATCTCTGTAGAGACCCGAAGCTTATCGTACATGTACATTACATTACTTTTGCGGAATACTTAGTACATTACAAAAACACACACACAAGGACCGTAATAGTTTAGTGTCTTTGGAAACTCGGAATATAATCTTCTAATCGTGGTGAAAGATCTTCAACATCTCCCATAAAGATCTCCCTTTTTTTCTTACCTAAAACCTTTCTTTATATCATGGGGAAAATAAAACATAAAAGGGTGAGCTTAAATGCTCAGTAATGGTAAACAAAAGAAATATCAATCACATCATATTCATAAGAACATAACATTTTGGAAATCTTAACCTGCAAAAGAGAGCATAATTTCATAACATGGGATAAATCATAGTAGTGAAATGAAATCCCAATAATCATAACTTAAAACATGAAACATTGTGGAATACACACATAATCATATAGAATCATTTCTTGTTAGTCAAGAATCATTTCCAAGAATATCTTAGTGGACAAAGTCCCTTTCTGAACCGAGTCACCCTCGTTTCAGTCCTGTTTCACTGAACCGGTATAACCTACCATTCCATCCATTTCTATCTCATGAGATATAAAATCTTTACCCAATGCATTGGAGGGAGATATAGGTCCCACCCATCTCATAATGATACCATTCTTATGTGTGCCAAAAAATCATAAATCATACATCATTGCATAACCCATGTAGTAAAAATGGGATTCTTAAACAACATGACATCATAAAACAATTCATATAAGATAAAGGAATTCATAAAAATATCACAACATAATCAAATCCATGTAATAATAGGGATAAAAAATAGAACCCTTTATTATCTTAGATGGAAAATAATTTTGATAAAACACTTGAACTCCATTCTTGAGGAAAATATCCTTTCTGCTTCAAAAACATTTTTCCTTTCTTAACATGTCATACAATTTTAAACTAAAAGATGTTGATTAAAAATAAACTTGAAAACTTGTAAATTAAGATTCTTGGAAATATTTTTTTAAAAATCCATTCATGTCGTATAAGTTAAAAAACATTCTTCGTACTTTTTTCGGAAAAGTCAAAAAGTACCTCGTGCGAAAAACGACAAAAGATTACTTTCATATCCTTTACTAAAAACTCACCGAAGGGTAAAATTGGATTTAAACAATTTTAGGTGGATGAAAATAATATTAAATATTGAGGAAACATGGATGTGGATGATAAAATACACCCCAGTAAATTTCAAAGTATAATCAATCTCGAATAAAAATGAGATTGTGATATTTCCCTTACCTTAGGTCCGATTTGCTTCGTAAGTGTCTGAACCTCCTGTATAATGATTTAAATCATGTTATTGAATTATTCCAGAATTATATTCATTGTTATTATATCATACATGGTCCACTTATGACTTTATATTACCCGTTCTTTTGCAAATTCATGTTAAAGTAGCGTTTTGGGTAAAATCGTCTCATTTGTCGTTCGTGTTTTTAACTTGTAATTATTAATTTGATTAATTGGATCATGATTACTTATATCCAGAATGTAAAACATGATTTATATATAATATATATTCAGAATATATATATATATATATATATATATATAATATCGATAAATGGAATGAAATACACTGTTCATGGAGACGGTAGTCCGTACGTACGCATGAACGCTGTTTTCGTTTCCTTATTGAAGTGAATGGAATTAAGTAGATGACATAAATATAAATTTACACAAGTCCAATATCATTATTATGTCATATATTTCATTATTACTTATTATATATACTTTATAATAATTCATGAATGGTTAATCATTGAGAATGAATCTCATCGCGTCGTGGAGACGGTAGTCCGTACGTACGCACGAGCGATGATATCGTTCCCATGGTCGTGGAATTGTGTTAAAGTGTATGTAGACTATTTCAGTATCAATATCACTTTATAATAATCATATATAGTTACTCATTACACCATTATACCCATCCTATTAAGGTGGTGGTGGAAAATAGATTACACCACGGCGTGGAGACGGTATTCCGTACGTACGCACGCGCGGTGATTTCATTTTTCCATAGGATGGATAGAAGGTTAATTAGGGTTGTTTAATATTTATAATAACATATCAGTATGTAAGTAATACTGATGTTATTACTTTGTCATGAAACAACTAAAGAATAAGAAGTTGAAGAAGAAAGAAATTGAAAAGATCGGTAATGGATATTACCTCTTCTTTGAAATGCCTCTTTGAATCCTCCACTTAGGGAACTAATATTGGTCTTTGAAGAAGACCAGGACATCTAGGATTATTCTAGGGAAGTGGATAAGGGATTTTTTCAGGGTTTTTCCGAGCTTGAGTGCTCAAATTGGTGTGAGGAGGAGGGGGAGGAGGTGTCCTTTTATAAGGGAGGAGAGGGGCACCTTAGGAATATCTCAAAATATTATTTTATATTAAAGTCAAAATAGGTTTATAATGGTTCCAAAGGGTCTTATTTCGAATATAAAGTGGGGATGGGTTGAAATACTATCAACCAATAGGATTTAGACAAGTTTAGGTTATTATTTTAACCTTATCAATTAGATTTAACTCTAAGTTAAATAATTTAACTTTTACCGTGTCTTTTTGTTTTCTTACACTATATGGTTAATAAACTTACTATAATAAGCCAAACGAACCCCAAATTGTTTATTATTAATATATATAACCTTATCTAAGTCATTTTTCTGAAAATTATATTTTTAGGAATAACATAACAATTAATAATATAATATTTGTTTTAAAAACTATTTTATGTCAATTTTGACACTATTTAGTAATTGATTTTTGTGAAAATCCTAACAGAATGATAAGTTCGAAAAAAGTTAATTAAATAAATACTAACATGTCATAATAACCTATAAAATTAGTTTAATTCATAAAAAGTCTCAAATTATATTTATTTGGGTATTTATAACATCAATTATATCAATATTTCATTAATAAGATAATTACTGTATCATCGTTGTGTCATAAATAAATTAAATTATTTAATGTCTAAAAAGTACAAATAAAATACCATTATGTAGGAAATAGTTTTATATTTCTAATGAATATTTATAGTTGAATTTATCTTATGTATAACCCTATATTAAAAATGTTTTAGTAAATAAACTTTGATTTTAACTCTTTTAACCCTTCTTTAAATAAATTAATAATAAATGTCCTAATCTAATCCAACTGGGCCTAAATGGTCATATTTTATTCCTAAGCTTTTTTTTGGTCGAATTACACTTATCAAATAGAATTTGTACATGTGTTAGGGTAATAATAATATCATTTTTACCCTTAATTACCCTATTTACTTTTAACCGTGGTAAAAAAAAGTAAAAAGTTACTATTCACCAAAAAATTATTTTCATCTCATTGAACCACATTTTACTTACTGAAATCAACCGTGTCTCTCAGATTTTTTGAAATTCCACTCACAGAGGCGGTAAAATTAAGTTTTATGAACAATTCAGTTTTTTTAACTACCACTTAGTGGTTTCACTATTCATCAAAAATTGAAAGTTTTCAGAAAAATACCAAAAATTAGGCCTAAGATATATTTTATATTATGAACTCAAAAATGATGTCTATTTTACCAAATTCAAAAAATATCAGTTGCATTAATTAATTTAAAAAATAATTCCCCTCGTCAAAATAATTAGCGTGTTTTTAAGAGATAATAACTATCAAAAGATTGACACTTGTTTATAACTGGTTTGAATGTGAAATTACATCCAATGACCAACATTGTATTAAATTGTAAAAATATATTCTAAATATACTTTAAAACCACTCAAATTAAAAATTTATCACTATTAATTATTTCGATTAAAAAAGTTGTTTTTAATTATAATTTAGTAATTTTCACTATTCGTGAGAATATGAAAGTTATCCGAAAAGTACCAAAATTTCACCCTAAGCTAATTTCGATATTCCGAATCCAAAAATGAAGTCCATTTTAAAAAAAAGATAAAATTTACAAAATTTCAAAAAGTGGTTATTACTATACATAACGGCTAGTTTTAATAATATTTTAATAGCATATCGTTGTTTAGCGAAACTTGGTGTTGCGTACAACACACGCTATCGTGAAAGGTCATGATTGCGTGTAATTCAAGCCAGGTCAGAGATGTGTGTTGTGAAATCTCCTTTTGGTGTAGCGTATAACACAAGACATTAATGAAATTAAAAAGAATATTTTTCATAAAATCTCGGGGTGTTACATTCTACCCCCCTTAAAATGAATTTCGCCCTCGAAATTCGTCGGGGTTATAAATGGTTTACTATTTGAAATTTTCTTTGATAGAAACCCACATCGTAAAAAGGAATACCAAAACTTATCTTTAAAACTAAAGTATAAAACGTAATGGTTACCCAAGTTAACTAATCACTGGGTATCCACAAAGGAGAACATAGGTGAAAATATGGACATGGAAGAGAAATCTAACCATCATGTTCTGCTGGAGAGTGGTAGAGGACATGGCTATGGAAAAGCCAACAATCACAAATCCATAAATTTGTGACGATCTAAGGTACCATCTGATTAATCAGATATAAGAGCACTAGGAAAACATTTTTGGTTTTCAAGATCGTTTCCCTAAAGTTGAAGAATTTGAATTAGAATAAATACTTACTTTATTTTGGTAAAATCTCACTGTTGTTCGTGCCTTGAACAATTTCCACTTCATCTCTTAAGTAAATGAAGTTGAATTTGTTATTCGTGAAGTGTTAGAAGATCATGTGATAGAATGACGGGTCATTCCATCTGTCTCAAACAAAAGGTTAGAAAAAGTTATTAAATATACATAAGTCATTCTATAGTGAGATTAATCATATATGGTTCCTAAAATGAACTTATACTTCATATATCATACCGCTTAATAAAATAAAACTAGTTTCTACTAACCAGGGACTTCCTGTAGGCCAGTGGTAGGCGATAAAGGCCAGTCGCACTTCGGTTGTGGGTTCGATTCCCACAGCCTTATCCGACGCGATGGGTTGTCGCTCGTCTTGCAGGTTGTCCTTTTTCTAAAACTATATTACTATAATATCCCATCAATAATATCGAAAAAAAAGTTCTATCCTTAAAAAATACTAACCTATGTCCAACATAATCCATTCCAATCTTTAGGCTTATCCATAATACTGCATTCCACTCTCATAACATAGTGAAAACGATTACCAGATATTTAATACCATCGTTGATCCCCATATATCCTAATATATGTTTTGTTGGTCACATTCCAAACATTCAAAGTCCTTAATCATGTATTCTCTTGAATACCCATTGAACCTTAGTGAAAACATGAATGCAGTTAAAATTTAACACCTTCCACATACCAAAATCCTCAAAATTCTATATACTCAAACCATGATATCACTTAGTCCTTATATAAATCATGAGCTCATGAATACTGTTAAACATTTCATTTTCTCGTTTTCCCTTCATTATGCGCATATCATCTTATTTCCAAAAATATCTCAATCACTTTGAATACCACATTATACCAATACATAAATATTCCAATACTCCATGATACAACATTATTTTGGAATCCCATTACATAAACACTTAATCATTCCACCACATCGTTGTCATATTCAACATCGCCAATAGTGATCGCATGTGACTTCCCTTTTTCCTTTGCCTTAAGCGGTTGCTCATGTCGATCATCACTAACCCTAGGATTAGGGTATTTATTAGCATAATGCCCCATTTCCTTGCACTTGAAGCATTGAAGTGTTGGTTGTGTGTTCTCTGTAGTGTTTGCTTTATTCACATCATTAGAAACCCTTTTTCCATTACTTCGACACTCAGCTGCTCGATGACCTTCTTTTCCACACTTAAAACATTTTCTAGTCCCTTTAAGACAATCTCCACCATGCTTCTTTCCACACTTTGTGCATAAGGAAACATTCATCTTCTTTTCACCATTATTCTGAGATTTCTCCTTGAACTCCATCTTTCGTTTCTTGTCAAAACCATGAGATGGATATGTAACACCAACTTCCATTTCTACCTTGATAGCACAACGCACAATTTCTTCATAGCTACTAAAGTCTCTTATAGCTAATTCCCTTCTAAGACTTGGTTTTAAGCCACTGAAAAATCGATCAACTTTACTTTCAGGTTGGATGATAATGCCAGATGCATACCTTGCAAGTCTTGTAAAATTCGCTTCGTATATACCAACAGATTCATCATCTTTCTACTTCAGCTCAAGAAACTCCTTTTCCATCTTTGTTCGAAGAATACGAGGGAAGTACTTACTGAAAAAACAAGTTCTTGAACTCGTCCCATTCCATGGACTCAATTTTATCTCTTGGACTCGTATTCTTGATAAGATTCCACCATTGATCAGCTTCACCTTCCAAATGATATACTGTTAAGATTACTTTATCATGTTCAGAACATTGAAGAACTGAAAATATCTTTTCAGTGGTACTGATCCATTGTTCAGCAACAAGTGGATCGGAAGTCCCACTGAAAGAAGGTGGACGTTGCCTCATGAACGACTCAATAGAATATTGTTCCCTTCTCTGCTCATTTGGAAGTCCAGAATGATTCATAGCTTGTGTAATTATAGCAATAAGATTTTTCACTCTATCTCCCATAATATTTGTTTGTTCAGGAGGACAATCATTGCATTGTCCATTGCATTGATCAACACGGTTCCTTCGGGTTCCATCCATCGTCTAAAACCCAAAAAGAATAGTGTGAGAGGAAAAAATCATGCTAGGGAAAACAACATTATAAAGGGGGAGTATCCTCAATATCTAACTTCTTAGGTTAAATTATATGATCGTTACTGTAGTTCTAGGACTGTATCTTATACGTATACTTATCCTTAGGGACATCCATAAACATACCTTAGAAATATCTCTAGGGATCTCACTAATGCTTTCGCATCCTAGTTTCCAAAGGTTGACTAAACCTTTCCTTTGATACCAACTGTAGAGACCCGAAGCTTATCGTACATGGACATTACATTACTTTTGTGGAATACTTAGTACATTACAAAAACACACACACAAGGACCGTAATAGTTTAGTGTCTTTGGAAACTCGGAATATAATCTTCTAATCGTGGTGAAAGTTATTCAACATCTCCCATAAAGATCTCCCTTTTTTTCTTACCTAAAACCTTTCTTTATATCCTGGGGAAAAGAAAACATAAAAGGGTGAGCTCAAATGCTCAGTAAGGTTAAACAAAAGAAATATCAATCACATCATATTCATAATAACATAACATTTTGGAAATCTTAACCTGCAAAAGAGAGCATAATTTCATAACATGGGATAAATCATAGTAGTGAAATGTAATCCCAATAATCATAACTTAAAACATGAAACTTTGTGGCATACACACATAATCATAGAGAATCATTTCTTATTAGTCAAGACTCATTTCCAAGACTATCTTAGTGGACAAAGTCCATTTCTGAACCGAGTTCACTCCTCGTTTCAGTCCTGTTTCACTGAACCGGTATAACCTACCATTCCATCCATGTCTATCTCATGAGATATAAAATCTTTACCCAATGCATTGGAGGGAGATATAGGTCCCACCCATCTCATAATGATACCATTCTTATGTGTGCCACAAAATCCTAAATCATACATTATTGCATAACCCATGTAGTAAAAATGGGATTCTTAAACAACATGACATCATAAAACAATTCATATAAGATAAAGGAATTCATAAAAATATCACAACATAATCAAATCCATGTAATTATAGGGATAAAAAAACAGAACCCTTTATTATCTTAGATTGAAAATAATTTTGATAAAACACTTGAACTCCATTCTTGAGGAAAATATCCTTTCTACTTCAAAAACATTTTTCCTTTCTTAACATGTCATACAATTTTAAACTAAAAGAAGTTGATTAAAAATAAACTTTAAAACTTGTAAATGAAGATTCTTGGAAATATTGTTTTAAAATTCATTCATGTCGTATAAGTTAAAAAAAACATTCTTCGTACTTTTTTCGGAAAAGTCAAAAAGTACCTCGTGCGAAAAACGACAAAAGAATACTTTCATATCCTTTACTAAAAACTCACCGAAGGGTAAAATTGGATTTAAAAAATTGTAGGTGGATGAAAATAATATTACATATTGAGGAAACATGGATATGGATGATAAATTACACCCCAGTAAATTTCAAAGTATAAACAATCTCGAATAAAAATGAGATTGTGATATTTCCCTTACCTTAGGTTTGATTTGCTTCGTAAGTGTCCGAAAATCCTGTATAATGATTTAAATCATGTTATTGACTTATTACAGAATCATATTCATTGTTATTATATCATATATGGTCCACTTATGACTTTATATTACCCGTTCTTTTGTAAATTCATGTTAAAGTAGCATTTTAGGTAAAATCGTCTCATTTGTCGTTCGTGTTTTTAACTTGTAATTATTAATTTGATTACTTGGATCATGATTACTTATATCCAGAATGTAAAAAATGATTTACATATAATATATATTCAGAATATATATATATATATATATAATATAATATATCGATAAATGGAATGAAATACACTGTTCATGGAGACGGTAGTCCGTACGTACGCATGAACACTGTTTTCGTTTCCTTATTGATGTGAATGGAATTAATTAGATGACATACATATAAATTTACATAAGTCCAATATCATTATTATGTCATATATTTCATTAGTACTTATTATATATACTTTATAATCATTCATGAATGGTTAATCATTGAGAATGAATCTCATCGCGTCGTGGAGACGGCAGTCCGTACGTACGCACGAGCGATGATATCGTTCCCATGGTCGTGGAATTGTGTTGAAGTGTATGTAGACTATTTCAGTATCAATATCACTTTATAATAATAATATATAGTTACTCATTACACCATTATACCCATCCTATTAAGGTGGTTGTGGAAAATAGATTACACCACGGCGTGGAGACGGTATTCCGTACGTACGCGCGCGCGGTGATTTCATTTTTCCGTAGGATGGATAGAAGGTGAATTAGGGTTGTTTCATATTTATAATAACATATAAGTATGTAAGTAATACTGATGTTATTACTTTGTCATGAAACAACTAAAGAAGAAGAAGTTGAAGAAGAAAGAAATTTAAAAGATCGGTAATGGATATTACCTCTTCTTTGAAACGCCTCTTTGAATCCTCCACTTAGGGAACTAATATTAGTCTTTGAAGAAGACCATGACCTCTAGTATTATTCTAGGGAAGTGGATAAGGTATTTTGGCAGGGGTTGGCCTAGCTTGAGTGCTCAAATTGGTGTGAGGAGGAGGGGGAGGAGGTGTCCTTTTATAAGGGAGGAGAGGGGCACCTTAGGAATATCTCAAAATATTATTTTATATTAAAGTAAAAATCGGTTTATAATGGTTCCAAAGGGTCTTATTTATAAGCTAAAGTGGGTATGGGTCGAAATCCTATCAACCAATAGGATTTATACAAGTTTAGGTTATTATTTTAACCTTATCAATTAGATTTAACTCTAAGTTAAATAATTTAACTTTTACCGTGTCTTTTTGTTTTCTTACACTATATGGTTAATAAACTTACTATAAGAAGCCAAAAGAACACCAAATTGTTTATTATTAATATATATAACCTTATCTAAGTCATTTCTCCGAACCTTAGATTTTTAATAATAACATAACAATTAATAATATAATATTTGTTTTAAAAACTATTTTATGTCAATTTTGACACTATTTAGTAACTGATTTTTGTGAAAATCCTAAAAGAATTATAAGTTCTAAAAAAGTTAATCAAATCAATACTAACATGTCATATTAACCTATAAAATTATTGTAATTTACAAAAAGTCTGAAATTATATTTATTTGAGTATTTATAACATCAATTATGTCAATATTTCATTAATAAGATAATTATTGCATCATCGTTGTGTCATAAATAAATTAAATTATTTAATGTCTTAAAATTTCAAATAAAATACCATTATGTAGGAAATCTTTTTAGATTTATAATTAATATTTATAGTCGAATTTATCTTATGTATAACCCTATATTAAAAATTTTTTAGTAAATAAACTTTGATTTTAACTCTTTTAACCCTTCTTAAAATAAATTAATAATAAATGTCCTAATCTAATTCAAGTGGGCATAAATGGTAATATTTTATTCCTAAGCTTGTTTTTGGTCGAATTACACTTATCCAATAGAATTTGGACATGTGTTAGGGTAATAATAATATCATTTTTACCCTTAATTATCCTATTTACTTTTAACCGTGGTAAAAAAAAGTAAAAAGTTACTATTCATCAAAAAATTATTTTCATCTCATTGAACCACATTTTACTTACTGACATCAACCGTGTCTCTCGGATTTTTGAAATTCCACTCACAGAAGCGGTAAAATTATGTTTTATGAACAATTCAGTTTTTTTAACTACCACTTAGTGGTTTCACTATTCATCAAAAATTGAAAGTTTTCAGAAAAATACCAAAAATTAGGCCTAAGCTATATTTGATATTATGAACTCAAAAATGATGTCTATTTTACCAAATTCAAAACATATCAGTTTCATTAATTAATTTAAAATTTAATTCTCGTCATCAAAACAATTAGCGTGTTTTTAAGAGATAATAACTATCAAAAGATTGACACTTGTTTATAACTGGTTTGAATGTGAAATTACATCCAATGACCAACATTGTATTAAACTGTAAAAATATATTCTAAATATACTTTAAAACCACTCAAATTAAAAATTTATCACTATTAATTATTTCCATTAAAAAAGTTGTTTTTAATTATAATTTAGTAATTTTCACTATTCGTCAGAATATGAAAGTTATCCGAAAAGTACCAAAATTTCACCCTAAGCTAATTTCGATATTCCGAATCCAAAAATGAAGTCCATTTTAAAAAAAAATTACAAAATTTCAAAAAGTGGTTATTACTATACATAACGGCTAGTTTTAATAATATTTTAATAGCATATCGTTGTTTAGCGAAACTTGGTGTTGCGTACAACACACGCTATCGTGAAAGTTCGTGATTGCGTGTAATTCAAGCCAGGTCAGAGATGTGTGTTGTGAAAGCTCCTTTTGGTGTAGCGTATAACACAAGACATTAATGAAATTAAAAAGAATATTTTTCATAAAATCTCGGGGTGTTACAATCTCCCATCTTGGGGAACAAGATAGGTGCATGCCATAGAGAAGTACTTATCCAGATAAATACCTTCAACTCCAAGTGCACAAGCATTAACCTGAACATCATAAGGTAAAATGGTTTCATACGATAAGTGGATATTGAAATGAGTTTCACACTCATCACAAGTACTATATCAAATTCATGTAATCCTTTAAGGTTGAGTCCTATGAAGAAATCCCAAAAACATCATGATATTGATCCAAAACTAGATGAAAAAAGGATTATTAATGATCCCATTGAAAGATCCATGTCTTTAATATCTTCCCTAATTCTTCCAAGTTGAATGAAGACTGAAAAAACATTACATGTTCCAAATTCCCAATATATGATCTTTATGTATTTAACTCTATTAAAATAAGTAAAACATAGCTGCCACTGATAGAAATAAATGTTACCATGGAAGATGGATATCTATTCCATGGTAATAAACACATCAAAGATCATAATCTCTATAATCCTGAAATATCATAGATTTTTATAACTAGTAAAGACTATAAGACACTCTGGTAGTTTTTGAAGACAATCAACTACCATGCTCAACAAAGTATTGAGAGGAGGTTACATAGAAGATAATTTAACTAGAAAGTCTATCCAAATGATAACTTGGAAAGATATATATGAATAGGAATATCATGTATTATTAAAGATATTAGTATTTATTATCAATTTTTTAGAGCCCCTACTTGGTCAATGATTCTCAGAATGATTCCATCCATTACCAAGTATAATTACTATGAAAAATAATTATAGCCGAAGCAAACCTAATTTCTAAGCTATAGAATAGGTGTGGGAGAAAGTGAAACTATATTCATCTACTTGTCTGGTGTTTAGTAAGAATATCCTCTATTATGTTATTATTCCATCCAACATTATAAGTAATATTGTAAGACTATATTGAGGATACCATATCTAGAATTCAAAATAGTGTTTTCAACATCTAAATACATTGGAACAAGATAAATCCTATATAGTCTATCAGATCTCAAATAGGTTCTCCTAGTAGTATACCTTTAGCCCAATGTATATACCTCCTAGAAATAAACATGTTTTCCATACCTTAATGTTATTCATATTCATATATATACAACCCTGACAATATGATCAGGTTAAACTAACTAATTTTACCATAGATATATCACAACTGTAATGGAAAATATACAAACATCACTACATAGTATAACTCTATCCCAAGAAGATATCACACATCATGGATTTAAATTTAAGAGATATATATAGAAAAAAAAATTATATATATGTCTTGTGATCCTATGTTCTTGGTCAGGATGCAGGAACACACTAAAAAAATATAACAAAACTATAATAGTTATCTCGTAAATTGTAACACAAAGGTCTGTTAAAGAATATTTTTCCATGAAGATAGAATCTTACATTCTTGAGTTTTATACAACCAATCATCTTCCTAATATGTCTAAGGATTGTTAAAAGAAATGATGGAAACTATGCTCTAATGCAATTTGGTAAGAGCCATATCCATACCACTGGGATCAAAAATAAGTGATTGAAGACCATATTTGTGCCTCCCCCTAGGTAAGAGGCCATTGATTAGTAGTGAGGCTCTGAAAATCATCATTTTGAAGACTATACTAATAAAATAATTTCATTTCCATGAATAATAAATATAATAATAAAAATATAAATAAATAATCAATGTAACGTGTATAAAAATAAAATATTTCACACATGTCAAACAAGTAAATATACTATTCTTATAATGTGGAAAGACAAACCTGATTATAAATGTGTATATATTAAATAAATAAAAAGTTTTTGAGTCCTCTAGAGTCCCTCCAAGTCCTCCAATATCACCAAACTCTTATACCTAGCCATCAGCTAGGGGATCCTTTTCCTTACATGAATCCATATACATGAATTCTTCATGCTCATCAGGATTCTTGATAGGGTGTGAGTAATAAAACCTAGTATGAAACCACCATTTCATCCTTAAATAGTTATCATATGTATAACAATTTTATTCCATGATAATAATAAATGCATAATTAATCATAAAAAAACTAATATCACATGTCAAGAAATCATGTGCTAACCAAGACACCATGGACCACTGATCATACCTACTTTGGATCCCTTCCAGAAGGATACACAAGGATATGTTATAAGTAACCACTACTATAAATATGGCTATTGAAATTGTGACTCAACATCCCCATGGAAACATGAATATATGCTATTCAAAATTCCCTAGGCACCATGTATTTCATGATACTCATAATCAAACAGAAACCGAGTGGATGTGTTTCTATGTATTTCACCATACATCACGTAACATAGTACTTATAATCCAGTAGTAATTAATTTCATATTTTAACAAAAAATTCCTTGACAAAATTATTTATCTAGCCTTTTCATGGGCCTATCATTTCCATCATCTCAAATCATGTGCACTCCCCACTACGAGATAATCATGTCACTAAGGTCCACCTATTCTGAACACCATGAATGATGTCTCTAAAGGCATGGTATCATTCAAATCAATGTTGATAATACAAAAAAATAATATAATCATGATTATAAAGTAAAACAAATGTACATGTGATCAACATAAAACATGATCAAACAATATATAAAAACACTCATGGAGTCAACAAACCTAAATGGATAAAAAAGGATACACACACACACACACCAACAATCAATCATAATAAATAAATTCATTAAGTTATTCTATTACAAGAATATTACCAAGGAAAAAAAGTTTATACGAGATCCCAAAATTCTAAAAAAAACTACCTTAAGGATGTCAATGTCCACATCTAGGATCATCATGGAATCATCACACAAAACACATTCATGTAAAAGTCAGTTTAAACCACTCACCAATGAATCCAAGAACAGTTTACAATAATTCTATTTCCAAAATAAATATAAACTCCACATGTGATAATAATTTATTCCTCCTAGATTAGAAAAAGTAAAAATGAGAATTATTTTTTATACTTATCAATAATATCATATTGTTATTAAATATATTTCATAGACATTTTTCCAGAATGACTTGGGATGTTAAATTTAGATACTATTTTTAAAATAAACAGATGATAACAATACAAAACCCAAAATAAAATTATAACTTTTTTAAAGATAAAAATAATAATAAATTATTGAAGGTGAGGGTTATTCCATGCAATAACTCTAAAAGAGAATCTTTTTTTGTTCAAGTAAAACATAATATTTATCATATAAAGGAATTATGGAATTACCAAATTCAATTGAATATCTATAATTATAATGATTCTGATATTTTTGAGAAGGAAATTTGTGTATAGGTTATAATCATTAAAAAATTAAATAAATTATTTAACATTTCTCATATGTTATTCTTAATTATGGATCATTTAAAACCTTATAAAAAGTAGTTACAAAGTTGGATGAGTCAAATAATTTATTTCCTAGGATTATAATATTTTAAAATCATGAATCTACATTACAGGGTCAAACTAGGAAGAGGAAAAGATAAGAAGGATAAAAAATATGTTTCCCTAAAAATAGTTCTACTTAAGGGTAACATGGTTTTACTCTTACAGATATTTTTTCTATCTTATGAGGGTAATGATTTAGCCATACATGTCATTTAAGAAATAAGGTTTACCCTTACACAACTCTGTATAACCTTACACAATGAGTAAATTACACTTATCTAACCTTTGAAGATTCTTACTTAAATTTACACGGTGATTGAGGTACCCTTACACATCCTTTGAAACCCAAAAACTACCATTATTTAGTTTATATACACAAGGTTATACCCTAATGAGAGACATGGAATAATGGAGTTACATATATATAGCAATTAAAATTTGGGAGTTACCCTTACCAAATCTGTGAAAACCATCCCATATAGTTGTAGAGAGTGTTTACCTTTATATAGTCTATATTCCACAAATAAGTGTAAAAATAGATTATAATTTATTTTTTAAATTTATATTTAAAGGACATATAAATTATTCCCAAATGTGGTTTTGAAACATAAAAAATTTAGAATGTTATAATAAAAAATAGTAGAACTTAACATTAAATGAGAAATAAAATCAGTAAAAGATAATTATTTGTAGAATCATTAATGTGGAATGATAATTCTGCATTTTTAAGTGAGAATCGAATTAATAAATAATTTAAGTATGGTTATATATAGGAAAAAAATTATTTTTATAAATACGATCATTGGAAATATGGTCGTTGAAAATACGGTCAGTGGAGATGTAGTTGTTTGATGTAAATATAAAGAAATTTCATAATAAAATTTTACATTTTTATTAACAACATTAAAATAATATAATTCACAAACAATAAATAATGAAGAATTATAATATTGAATTTAAATATTTTATTATAAAAATATTTTATGTGTTAAATATTATTAACAATGAATTATATGAAAATTTTCATTGAAATAACTCAATAAAAATATATTGATAAAATTATATTGTTAGAATATAAATAATTAATTTTAAATGAATTTTTTTATGAAAATTCAATATAAAATGGATATATTTTATAGAATGTCTTTTCTAGTTGTGTTGTGCATTTTAATCTTAATAAAATTAATCAATAATGAAGAATTATTTTATTTAAATGTATTTATAATACATATACTTAAATAAATTAACAATCATTCAATAGATTTTAATAGAAAACAAATATTTATAAATTCATTCTTTTAAAACAATTCTTTTTTTCTGAAAACTATTTTTTGTATTTTTTTCAGGATTATATTAATATTAATTTTATCTTCTATAACAATTGATTCCAAAAAAAACATTTTTATATCTTTAATAAGGATAAAACTAATTTTAATAATATTATTTTTATTTTTAACACACACAAAATAATTTACCAATGAAAATACGAGTTACCACGATAAAAAAGTTAATTTCAATGAATTGTTCTTATAAATGTTGTGTAATTTTTATCTAAATATATTAAATTAATAATTACTTTTATATTATTTTTATATTATTTTCATTCATATAAATAAAATTTTTAACACTTATTTAATTATTAATTGATATGAAATTATAATAAGAACTTGTAATATTTTAAAACATGTGTTTTTACAAATAAAATATCTTTCTACATATTTTAAATATTATTATAATATTTTAATATCTTATATTTTAAAATTTAATTTTTTATAATGGTGTAAAATTTCCAAATAATAACATCAATTTTTTTTGAGAGTTTTACTATATTATAATAAAAAATAATATTTTCTATGGTAAATATTTAATCATGGTTTAAATGGATGAATTATATGGATTGAATTATGGAAAATTTAAATGAAATAAAATACATTTAAAAAAACTTATTTATTATTTAAAGTCAGACCTACTCATATCATGCACATTTTATCACCTCAATAACCTAATTCCAATGTTATTCAAACTATAGCCCCCACCTACCTTTATTTTTCAAGGATATATTCAACATTTTCACCAATAAATGGATCTTAATTCTATTCACTCCAAACAAATATAATATATTAAATTAATTTAAATTCATTCCAATATTTCTTCTCCTCAATACTTATTACCCATATATAAGGCCTTAGCCACAAGAAAGTTCCCCCATGCCTCTATTTCCTGGAGGTCCTTCAAGGGAAAAATCAAGTCCCAAACATTAGTACAAGCATATCCTAGGACGTTTCTTCATTTAATTCATCATAAAACTCTCCTACAAAATTATCCACCACTTTAATAAATTATAAATAAAATCATGATACTTTTTTAATAATTATATTATTAAAAAATTACTTTTATAACCAAAGTCACCTATATATTATATCATGTTTTTGTTTGGGTTGGTTTAACCACTGATATGAAAACTGTTATAAATTTATAACCTAGATGAATATAGAAAAAATAATAATTTTAGAAATAAGTGAGTAATTAATGTTTTGTTTATCGTTTTGGAAATGTAATACAAATATTCAATTTTTTTTAATGTACCACCTTTATTCAAAAAATTTACCAAAACAAGATCGTTAAAAAATTTATCTTTATAAATAAAAATTTTGAGCTTATAAATAATTTTGAGATTATATTATTATATATTTAATAATCTAGTAATGATCAAATTTTAATAAAATAATGAGGATCAATATAAACATTATAAAAATCATACGAAGTAGTGAAAATAACTGACAATTTATGTTGAAAGTAAACAATAATTAACTAATATATATATATAAGTAATGATTATAATTAAGGTTTAAAAAATATAATTGACATGAATAATGATATTAATTATGTAATTAACATGTTCATGTTTATTATATATTATGATAATGTCCTTTTTTGAAGATTGGACACAATTTTTGGATTTATTTTTTATCTCATTTTCAAATCGAGATAGTAATGAATAAAATGTACATATTGAGACTTTTTAAGAAAATTAACTCCAAAATAAAAATCCAGTTTCCTCTACTATGATTATTTTTAGGGTTTTACATGTTCTTTCACAATTTAATTTCCATTATTAAATAATTTACCTAAAGCAATTTTTGTATGTGGAACCAACACCACATCTAGTTTTTGGTTGGGAATATTCATCCTCCATGACCATATACATTGGTTTCTTTTACTGTAATACATAAATATTTTTCAATAATTGAATAGAGAATTTATATATAATTTCTAATTTTTTAAACAAAATAAAAGGAATATTTTATCATTTTTTCTCAGGAGGTTCTTTTATAGATGTGTGAAAATAATATATTTTAAACATTTTACATATAAACACATTCTATCAAAATTACCACAATTACTCTTTACAAATAATCCATTCCATGTTTTAAAATGTTTTAAAAATAATCATAATTAATAATTATTTTCAAAAAAATTATATGGTAATTCTTTTAATTTGTCAAAGTAATTTATCCAAAGACATTATTAAGGTGGTTTTCATTTATGTCATCATTCTTAACGATACACATTTCAAACTAGGGATATGTTCTTATTCCACCATCCACAACATTTTTCTAGTTGTATTATAAAATTTTCTATGGATGTTGTCTTTAAAAATATCTCTTCACCGTTATTTAATTATGTTATATTAGAAATATAAATTTTTTCATGATATTCTAGAAGAAATATGTTAGTTTTTCATTATGTGATGGGTAGGGCCCAAAATTATATATATCTTCAATGCATTGAGTACCTTTCTCATCTCGTGAGAGAATTATAGGAGTCAGTAATGTGATTCATGATACACAATGCGATTGGTGGTAATAATGTGATTCAAGATCTACTATATTATGATTTATATTATTATTTTTTACCAATTACATATGATTTTAAATGCTCTAATGTTATGGTGGATCATGTACTATGTAATACTCAAATTCTAATGAATTTATTTAAAATTTATGGTACATTTTTTTGGGTAGGATCTCTTAATGTTATCTTAATGTACCTAGATTAATGTCTTATTCCCATATTCTTTTATTATAATCACTTACGATCTTCAATTATTATATCTATTTTTACCCTTACTCTATTTCTAATATCACTATTTAATTTTATTCATTTTCATTGGTTATGAAGAACGTTATTATATATGATGTTTTTAAAGGATATTTTGTAAAAAGACATTTATATTATATGTTAATGATTTCGTAAAATAAGATGATTATGTAACAAATATTTAAAATCATTAATCCTTTTATTTATGGGGTGTAATTAATTTTGATTTGATATGTATATTTATGTAAAAATATGTAATATGCATGTTTGAATGTTTAGGTTGATTCATCCTTGGCCTTGTGGGATAATACTAATGGTTTTCCCCATCTTCTCCTAGATTTTGGAACTATTAATTTCCCTAACTAAAAAGGACCAATATTTCATCCGGATTGATCAACGATAGTAATCTATTGAAGAAATGAATGATAGGATGATGAGTTCCCTTATTCTTTTGTTTATAGATGAGATAGTGATGTTTTAAATTTTTTATAATTCTTCCCATATCAATTTTGGTTGTGTTTTGATGCAGCAATAAACAGTGATTTTTTATGGGTCTCAGTAGTTACATGCCCACAAGTATAAATATTCAGACCATCATCTCAAGATAGAAGTGGTGTTTTTAACGAAATCTATAGTGACTTTACCTCATTATTGATCAATTTTGTATATCTTCATAGACCACAAAATCATGATTAATTTTTTCTCTTAGCATGAATGGAATTTATGTCAGTGATTATGGGTAGTGTTCTTATTAGAATCTGATTTTGAGATCTCTAATACCATGGGGAAGTGGAATTTTATGGATGAAGTACTATGTAAGAATTCACTAGGGGATATTGTTTGAGTGTCTAAGGCTGCCTGGAAATTGGTAGAGGAGTTAGTAGTGATTTATATTCTTGTAGAGGATGTTGATGGTAGATGTTTCATATTACAGAAGAAATTCCAACCATCCATGATGTAGTGAGTGGGGAAATACCATTGGGGAGATAGAAAGGTAGATGTATTGTGATGTCTTGCTCTACATAAAGATACTATAAAGGGATGTTCATAGGATAACCAATATCATATGATGTTTTTTATTGTCATATTTTATACCATTGGTAATACATGAAGAGGTTCTCAAGGTGTTTCCTTGCTCACCCCTAGTGGGGAATCCAAATATGTAAAAGATGTATCAAGGCTTTAGTATTTAGTTATAGAAAAAAAACCGGACTATATTAACTACATAACATAAAAAATATTTAATTATAATAAATTCTTAATACCTTTTATATTTATTATTTTAGATTTTTGTAAGAAAACATTATGTAACAAAACATCTAAAATTTTAAACTAATTCACATTTTTACCACTATATAAAAGTATTCTTAGTCGAAAACAAGTCTTTAATGTCTCAAAAAAACTCCTAGAAGATACTCTAGTTGAAAAATCTTAAGTATTAATATTCTTTGAAACCTATGAAAAAAAGAAACATTATAAATTGAAGAGATTAGAATCTCAGTAATCAAAAATTGATAATAATAAAATATCATAAGTGAGATCTAGATGTGTATATTGGTATAATAAGGATATGCTAGAAAGTTATATCGAATAAAGAATAGATCTTAAAATATATAATAACCAAAGAATACATCGTGAAAATGAAATATATCATAGAAACAATGCATACTTCAGATTATTGGAACATTCATAATCATATAAATCATGAAACTATGGATCGAGTATCACAACTTGTTTTCCATGGGGGGTCAGACTTCACTCACTTATTTCCCTTAGTGAATCATGAATCTATAACCAGTTCCCCATAATATCTCACGAATCATAACATGTTTCCAATTTTTGAATTACCAACACTACACATTTCACCATTATCTCAATAGATGTAAATATTTACAAATCCATTGGAGGTCTATATATGGTCAATATATCAATTAAAGTTTAAAAATTCATTTTTCAAGCATAATAAAACCTCTAACCATCACATCAAAAAAACCTAAGAATAAAATTTGGTGTCATATAACTTTTAAATGAAAATTAGTTACTTTTTATATCATAAATAAGCCACGTAAGAAAATAAAATAATTCAAAACATCCTAAAATACCATATAAATAGAATGGGTTTTATGACCTTTTTAAATAGATTCATTTAAGAAAATAAGTAATAATTACCAAAATTTTCATAACATGAGAAAACCATAGAAAATTAATTAGTATCCAATGATATAATGTATCATTCTGGGTAAATACCATTCAATCAAGATTCTAAATCATATGTTATTTATACCATGTAGATAAAGGGTATATGGTGAAGATAATATTTCCCCAATCAACTGATGAATTGAATATAGGTGATCACCATTCAATTAATGGAATATAAAAAAGGTTATTCACAAAGAAAAGGAATTGAACGAAATATTAAGCATAATCATGGTTGATGGTTATACAAGAAAGTGGTAGTGATATATCATATCTAATATATAGAAGAACAATACATTTTCTATTTAGGTAAAGAATATGGAAGGTTACAAAAGATCATATTCATATTGTAACAAAGGAAACTCAAAAGGTTGTAGCATATATGAAAAGAATCCTTGAAAAATAATTCCTCAAACTTTAACACATAAGAATGGATCAAGTAACAAATTATTTTATATTGGGAGTTGTATCACCCGAATTATAAATAAATATATTTATTGGAAAATAAAATATTTATCATAAAAAACATTAGTTTATATCCTTTTGAATTTGAAAAGAATAGTGGATCTTAAAACTTAAAAGTTTTTTTAAAAAAAAATTTAACATTGATGTAAAATAAAATCATGAATGTCACATTAAAAATTCACTTTTTAAAAGTTGTAATGAATTATTTTTAAAAATAATTAACTGTAAAAATAATCACTATCAATAGTTTCTTTCAAAATAAATTTTTTTTAATTAATAATTGGGGAGCCAAATATTAGAAAATTTATTTTGAAAGGAACCTTGTTAAAATTTTGAAATTACCATAAGTAAAAACCCACATTAAAAAATATCAATAAATTTTTTCTTCTAAAAATGGATTATAAAAAAAAATAAAAATATTTGGGTGGGATAACCCAGAAATGGAACAACAATGTTGAAGATAAAATTTTATAGCTCCAAGAAAAGATAATTTATTTATCAATATGTCATATGAGTTACATACTCTAT
This sequence comes from Viscum album, assembly GCA_963277665.1. Lineage (NCBI taxonomy): Eukaryota > Viridiplantae > Streptophyta > Magnoliopsida > Santalales > Viscaceae > Viscum > Viscum album. The sequence continues at coordinate 903,860,720 of OY728138.1, forward strand.
AAGGTAAGAAATACTGGACAATGGAATCTATAGAAGAAAGGTAAATCCATAGAAAAAAAATTATATAATACCATTTAATTCAATTAATGTTATAATGTAACTAACTAATATGAAATAATTTAAAGATAATGTTCAAAATTTAGTGAATTACTGTTGATTTTATAAAAACTCTTACATAAGTGGTATCACTTCCTTCAAATGAAATTTAATGAAATTAAATCTATTTCACATATTATATTTAAATAATTAAAAGGAAATAAAGTACAAAAAGATTATTGGGATGCTAAAACAATAGAACAACATGAAAATGAAACATAAATCATAAAATTTATTATGTCTCAAGGAATCATAATTGAGACCAATAAAAGCCTTTCCTTATTTCCTAACTCTATATAATTCACTCCAAGCTCCCATATAATAAAAAAATCATAAAACATATTAAAACACACACACACACACATATATATATATAACTATTTATAATCATAATTTATAAATATTTTCTTCATTTATTTTATTTAGTTAATATAAATTATCTATGTTTCTTAATGAATGAATGATGCTTTCTTAAATTTTGTGTTAAATACTTATATTTCTGTTAAAAAAATTGTTATATATATATATATCATATATTAAAGGAATTTAAATTTCCATTGTCATACAGGATATGAATTTATAGAATTATTCATCTAGGTGGTTAAACTAACCTATAAAATAATGCACCATAATGTTTAGACAATTATGAAGTGATTTTTTTAAATAACATCATAAAAAACATAATGATGTCATTTAGTTTTATTAGTGTGTTAAATCAAAATTTGAAATAAGTATATGAACAATAGGACCTATAAGAAGTTATTTCATAGAATGAAGAAATCAATTTTTCTTTTAGAACTCTCTTTTGGACGGTTGAATTTACCATCGTTTCTTGTTGCTTATATTTTTAATAATTTATCCAATTTACCATTAAAAAAACATAATAATTTCATAAAAATTATATTAATACACAAAAAATATTCTCATTAACATACATTAATGATGTCTATGATAATAAAAATGGAAATTATTCTCTCAATGAATGTGTAATTCCAAAATTACACATGGATAATGATTTAGTATTCTATAGAATGATAAAAAGGTGTAAAATGGTTTATATTTTCAAAATCTTAAAAATTATATAAATAAAATAATTATATGTTAAACTAATTATTATTATTATTCTTATGATGTTGGGCAGCAAAATGAAATTTGATTTTAATGTAGGACGTAGTGCACAGGTATGCAATATTCCTCATTTAGATTTTTAAAATGGAAAAAGGGAATATGGTTAATTATTTTACCAAAAATGATATAAAATACTACTATTATAATGACACTAATGTTATAATTTTTATATAGTGTAAAATAATTTTTTAATAATAATTTCACAAAATGAAATAAAGATGAGGAATGTGTTGCTAGAAATTTGCACTTCACTTTTGGGATTATCTATTTTAGAAAGGGGTTAAGCCTTTGAGTGATGGAATTAGTAGAAGTGTCACACATATTTAATGTTCCAATAAATTTTTATGATAGTTTTGATAATATTTTATGCCGGAAAAAAGATGGTTTTTGTGTGATGGTATGGCATGATAGTAGCGCCAATTTTATAATTGAAAATGGTTGTCATTTTTATAGATACACAAAATATTTTAATACTAGAAAGTATCTCTCAAGGAAAGTGTCTCCCAAATTGAGAAATAATGGAGTGGGTAAGATAAATGGACAAGAGAGTCCCCAACTAATCATTCCCACACATGGTTTAAAGAATTTTTCAACTCATTAAAATTATATTTTTAACTGTTAATATTTATGCTTTTATAGTGGTTGTGACGACCCAGACATTTATTAATGAAATTCCTATATTGAATGAATAAATTCATTATTAATTATTTTCGATATAAAAAACACATGCACTAATTTTATTATTTTGGACCATTTTAAAATATATCAAGGTTGATTTCAAATACCCTTAATAATCATAACCATTCATAATATAGATTTTTTATGGTGGAGATTAATATTATTATACAATGTTTTATGATCAATTCCAATTGAAACATAAGGAGGAATCAATGGTCTTAAACAGTGGGTTTGTATCCTATAAGGCCCATTTATCAGTGCTTCTAAGGGAGATAACCACCCTTTAATTTTACCTTGATGAATCCTAATCTAAAACTCAAAATCCAAAACATGAGTGAAACCATTTATAAGAGATGTTTTAAATTATCAAGATCATGACGTAAACCATGTTCTTAAAAACACCCCATTAAAGTAAAATCATGAAACACATTACCCTTATGGTCTATGTTAGGGTAATTAGTGTATTTTTATTTCATCACAAGTAATACAAATTTTTAGGTTTTTATTTTTAATAAAAAAATTATTATATTTATGCCTTATTGTTATTTTATCATGGATTTTATAATGATTTTGAGAAACATTATATTTTATTAGTTAGGGGAAATGATATTACTACCCAAGTAAGATTACAAACATAATGGGATTAGTAATTGGAAACATCGTGATTATAATTTTTTAGTTAACTCTAATTATTAATATAAACATGAAACCGGATGAACAAATAAAGAGAGTGTTAAAATTGAGATAGTTATGCAAAAATGGGCTCCAAATTTCAGTGGATATACTTATCCCTTAATCATGAAACAATAGATCAAAAATATTTAAATGACATTCTATATAATTTAATTCTCTGAGAAAGAGAATTTGGTTTTTTAATCATATGGAGGTAGTTGTCGATCAATAGTGGATGTTGATCCATAAAAAAAATCCTTAATAGGAGATTATAGTGATGGAGTTCAAAGGAATCCTCAAAATGTTTTTTGAAAAATATTTTCCTTACACTCTCTGGGTGAAAAATATAGAGGGAATTCTTTTGTCTCCTAAAAAGGTAAGAAAAATCCCTTCAAGTGTACAATGTGAAATTTAAAAGACATGAATAATACACCTATATCCTTTTCATTGACCACAAAATTATATGTGATGGATTATATGGTTGGATAAAACTGAATCTAAGATAGGATAAGGCAATTAAATAATTTTAATACTATAAGAAATTTGTATGATATTCCCTCGAAGTCCAAATAGAGATAATTTAATCTATTGGGTATTATGGTATATGATATATAAATTGGATAAAATAATTTATTATGTCGGTGTTTTGGAGAAATATTATGGGTCAAAAATATCCAACATCCACTTATCTTATTTATTGGAAGATGAATCCAGAAAATTTTGTAAACTGTACAAAAAAAGAATTAGGTGTCAGATAGAAGGGAATGAGGTTAGAAAATTGCAATAGGGAAACCCACACTTTTTATAGAAGAAAAAAATCCTCTAATAAATATAAATCCTATTATATAATGATTAAACATCAAGTAACTATATAATATGCAAATAAATAAACTAATCTTTGGGTTATTGATGATAACTAATTTCAAAAACCTCAAAGGAATAGATTAGAAGGGAAATATTATGCCATTACAACTCTTGAGTTAGATCCAAAAAATAGTGTGGTGATAGATATATTGGTCATTCAATCGAAAATATTGAATGTACCATTTGATCATTTTCCTCTATATCCATTCATATCATATAAGTTTAGTATTACAATTCAAACACCTCGTTAAAAATGGTAGTTGATTTATCTATTAAAATGGAAAATAGGAAAACTATTTCATGCCAAGTATATAAATTCTCCCATGTCCATAAGTATTGTCTGAAATTCCCATAAAACTTTGTGATACTCCATTTAGTTTAATTTAATGATATTTATGGATAAGGATTTGTTTTCCTTATATTGAGAAAAAATAAGATTCTCAATGAAATAAATCACAAACCATATCATGAATCTCTCTCCATTTTTGTACAAGTGAATGGAGTAGGATCAATATCCATTGGTATAATCATCTCAACAATGGATATTATTACCATATGAGAAGTAATATCTATATCAAATTATTAAGACTAAGTAAAAGATAATCCTTGAATACGTGTGCATGGAAAGGGAATATGATAACATGTTTCATGAAGAATTTTTTGGTCTTCCTCCAATATGTGAGGTTGAATTCTCATTCAAGATTATACTAAGATATTTTTCAATATAAAGGACTCTATATAGAATGTCCACGGGTATTCCTTAGAAGAAAATGTAGAAACAATAGGAGAATTTGGAAAGAGTGTTTATATTCCCAAGTGCTTCACTAAGGGGTGAATCAGTCATCTTTATCGAGAATAAATATAGGTCAATGTGCCTCTAAATTTATTATCATAATCTCAAATATACTATAATAAAAAATATATATCATCTTAAATAGATTTATGACCTCTTCAACCAGCTACATGGAGACCAATACATCCCTAAGGTGGATCTTTGGTTCGGTTATTATAAAGTAGTGTTGAAGAAGAAGGATATCCCTAGGACTGCTTTTCATTCAGGGTATTGCCACAATGACTTCATATTGATTCCATTTGGACTCAATAATTCTCCAGCTATATTCATGTACATAATGAATATATTCATTAAGGATTAAAATACTAATTTTTTTGTTAGTATTTATACATAGTATTCTTATCTATTACTAATGAAATGAGGAATATGAGAAGCATTTGATTGTTTTATTAAAAACCTTCTGAAAGTAAATGTTTTGTGAAAACTATATTTAATGTGATAATTGGATGGTACATGTAACATTATTGGGTAATTATATCTCTTAAAATGGGATATATGTGGATCCGTAAAAAAAAGAATCAATTAATGGTTAGGCCAGGACAACATCTATGATGTAGATCTATAGTTTCCTTGTACTAGTTATGTATTATCCTAAATTTTTTTGAAACATATCTTGGTTATTAAAGAAAATTAACCATTATAAATATATAGGAAGTGATGTTTTTAGGGAATTTTGATTGTTAATAATGCTTTAAAGTATTGGAGAAGAGGCTAATAACAACACATGTTCATACATTACCCACACTGGGGATGGATTCGTGATATATATTGATGCATCCAAAAATGGTTTGGGTTGTATTCTAATGCTAGATGAAAAAGTTATATGATATACCTCTAACCAATTAATGATCAATGATCATAAATACCCAATTATTAATTTGTAATTATCTATATTTATATTTTCATTGAATATTTAGAAATATGTTCTCTATAGGGAGAACTCTAACATATATATAGATCATAAAATCCTCAAATTTTTATTGACACCAAAGGAGATCAATATGACCCAATAAAGGTGGTTAAATATGATTAAGTATTATGATTTTTCATTCCATTACAATCCTAGGAAGAAGAAAAAAATTTAATATTCTCTTAGTAGAAAAGATCCTATAATAATATCCTTGTTGAGGTTTGGAAGGGATCCAATATTCTCAGTCATGAAATATATGACCATAAGAATCATAAAAGGATCTTAATACTCCATTTCATAAATATCATATTGACCATATATTCTTGAGATAATTAAGAAGGCCCAAAATTATGATGAGGAGCTACATAAGAAGGGAGAAAATATTCTGGATTTCAAATTTTATATAGATGAGTTATACGCTTAGGAACTCTGATATGTGTCATATAAAAACTAGAACAGAAAAGGCATGTTCGGGATGATGCTTGTATATAAAAAATCTCTATTAATCTAGTACGCATTAATATGTAAAGTGATCAAAATAAAACGTCTTGTGGGATGCCATGAAGATAGATATTATAGAATTTTTATCTTGATGGTTGGTATGCCAACAACTCAAGGATGAATGATATATGTCCAAGGTTATGAGTAAACTATTTCCCATACCAATATGTATGTGGGAAAATAAGACCAAGTATATTGAAATAGGACTCCCCAGGATACCTAAATTCAATAACACTTTTTGGTTGAGAGTAATTACCTTAAAAAATACATCACGTTTTATTACTTTAGAGGATTATTTCTCTGTTTACCAACCCACAATGATATAAAAAATGTATGTGTGAATAATTAAAGGAGTTCCACTTTCCATCTTATTTATTTTGGATTTGAGGTTTACATCATGGTTCCATGGAAAACTCTAGAATGCAATGGATATAGAGATGAGTTTTAGTACAAATTATCACATATAGATTGATATTTAGTCTAAGAAAACCATATAAACACTAAAGGATATTCTTGTGATATTTTTTAATTTATTAAAAGGTATTTTTGTATTAGTTGTTTCTCCTACTAATGTTATCGTAAACCTATAGATTCAATTATAAAATATAAATGTCACCTTATGAGACTCTATATGGGAACAGGTGTCGAACTAAAACATGCTAGAACAAAGATGGATTGAGGAATATTATGGGAACTGATCTTATCAAAGAGATGGTAGAGATTTTTCAAACCATTCAAAATCATATAGAATCCAAAAAAATAAAAAAAAAAAATTTGTCAACAATATTTTATGCGGTACTGATGTCGAGGTTCAAGATATGGCGATCATTCCTATATCACCGTGGAATAAATTCATGAGGGTTTGGAAGAACAAAAAGCTTAGTCCCTGATACATCGACCCATTTTATATCCTTGACCACATAAGAGTTGTGGTCTATTGAATTTTACTCTCATCTAACCTCTGTCGAGTACATGATATGTTCCATGTATCCCTCTTGAAAAAGTAAACTTTAATAAATGAAATTCCTTTTAAAATGATTAAATTCGTTATTAATTAATTTTTTATTGAGAAATATGCATACCATTAGTTATTTTAGACCATAATAAAATATTGTATATTGGATTTAAAAGGCTGTTAGGAATCTTAACAATTCCAAAAATAGTTTTTGTAAAATATACATTAATATTAGTATTTTAAGGGTTATGATGAATCCAAATTAACATATCTAGAAAAATCGATGTCCTCGATTAGTAGGATAGTAGCCTATGACACCCATTTATCTGTGCTTCTAAGGGATATGCAATCAAAAGGCTTTCCCATTAATAAATCCTAAGATGAAATTCAATAACTGATTCTTGAGTGAATCCCTTTATAGGAGAAGTTATGCCTTATTGAGGTCATCACCCAAATAATGTTCACTAAACCACCCCAATAAATAACCCTAACCACACACCTATCCCATAGAGAGTATGCTGGTGTAATAAAGGGTTATGTATATTGGCCCTAGTAATAAAAATATTTATATTTTATATTTTTTTGAATAATGATTATATTTATATCTTTTTGTTATTACATACTCAATTATTATATAATGATTTTGAAAACATTGTGATTATGGAATAAGAAATTAAAATTTTTATTTGGTAAATATATAGTTTCAATTACGAAACCCTTTAGATAAATACCATAATTTTTTATACCAATGTTATTTTCATAAAATATTTTTAAAATATAAATATTATTTAAATATAAAATATTAAATAATTTAATGAAGTTTAATGTAATTTTTATAAGGTTTAGATTTTGGTTAATATCATAAAACCAAGTATTTTCTGAAAATTAAGCATTTTAATATAAAAGATGAAATTCAAAAATTAAGAAAATTAATTTCATAAAAAAATATTATATTTTAAATAATTTTTTTAAAATTATTGAATGGTGTTTTTTTACAATTTTTAGAAATTGATGAATTTTCAGGTAAAAATTTAATACAGTATAAATATATAAAATATATTATGAAATCAGAATGGCCAAAAAGTGATGTAATAAATAATATAAATGTAATAAAATACCAAATACATATTTTCTCTTTAAAATAATGTGTTTTTGATGTTATTTTATTATTTTTACAATCTTATAATGAATCATTTTAAACCTATTTTATATTTTTATGTTTTAAAAATATATTATTTATGAACATGACTAACTTCCACAACAACAATGGAATTATTTTAAGGAGTTTGGATCAGGGTATTATGAAATACTTAAAACTGATAATATTTTTTAAAACCCATGGAATTTTTTTGAAAGGATTTTTGTACTGATAATTTCATCATATAGAGTCCAAAAACAGTGATTAGAAATTAATAAAGAATTTCCCTTCATTTTTCTATAAGTAAAAACCCAAACACCCACTCCTCTTCGCTCAAAACCCATATAGTGTGAATTTATTCTCTATATACCTCAGTAAATCCACAAGGTATGTTATATATCTCTTCATAATATCCTCTAATGATTTTACATGCTCCCTCTCAAGGCTGGTGATACTCTCCTCTTCCTTTTTTATTTTAAGTTCTTTATTTGTAATGAGGAATTTTTATTTCTATTATTTCATGTTTTATTGTAATTTTACACATCCATTGTTGTGGTATAGAATTATTTCCAGTGGAATAGAATTAATACCTATCAGAGCACTCCATGTGATGATACACCCCCTAGGCGGGACACACCACCATCCGTAGTGGAAGCCATTTCCTCATGAATCCCTTGGGCGAGATCCATGCATCGTCCAACGCTCACATGTGAGAGTTCCCAAGGATCAGATTCATTCGTACCTCCTTTTCTCTGATACCAACTGTAGAGACCCAAATCTTGACATACATATACATTACATTAATTTTTCAGAATACTTAATGCATGACAAAAACAGACGCCCTCAGACCGTATTTCTTTAATGTCTTTGGAAACTCGGAACATAATCTTCTAATCATGGTGCAAGATCTTCAACATCTCCAATAAATATATTACCCTGTTTTTCTTACCTAAAACCTTTATTTATATCCTCGGGAAAAGAAAACAAAAAATGGGTGAGCTCAAATGCTTAGTAAGGGTAAACATGGAGAAAATAAAACAAACCATATACATTTTTACTTTAAAAATGAACATAAAGTTTAAACCTCAAAATCATGAGTTGTGAAATAAATCTTGGCAGTACGTAAGGCATAGATCATAAAGGAACCTCAATCATGATAAAATATCATGGGAATAAATCATGTAATTGTGGAAAACCATTAATCACATGATATGATTTCCATAGTAGACAAAGAATTTCTTCAAGACCATCGTAGTGGAAAAATTCCATTACTGAACCGTGTTTATTTTATTTTTCCACCCTGTATTACTGAACCAGATTTACTTGACATTCTAGAAATGTTTATCTGATGAGATATAAATATTTAGCCAATGCATTGGAGGGATATATAGGTCTCACCCATCTCATAATGAAATCAATCTTACGTGTTCCACTAAATAAACATAAATAATTAATCAAAACCCAAAGAATAAAATGGGTTTCATAAACATCATCCCATTATAAAAAAATCCATATAAAACAAATGGATATCATTTAATCATAAGAAAAATCAAACCATGTAAATAATAGAGACATTTTACTTGAAACATAAACATATTAAATAATGTCATCTTAGATGGAAAGTAGTTTTGATAAAACACTTGAAATGAATTATTGAGGAAAATATTCTTTCTTCATCAAAATCATTTTCTCTTCACAAAATGACATGAAATTTTAGAATAAAAGTATTTTGTTGAAAATAATCATGAAATAATGTACATGAATATTCATTAAAATAAGTTGTTATGTATCCATAAAAATCTATTCATTCCATATAAGATAAAAACACATTCTCCTCATACTTTTTCCGGAAAAGTCAAAAAGTAACTCGTATGTTAAGTAAAAGAAATATTTCTTCCATACCTTGTGGTAAAAGTTAAATAAGGGTAAAAATGAATTTAAACATACATGAAAACATTTTTATAAAACATGGGCATGGATGATAAATATAACCCCAGTAAATATATACAAATAAACAATCTTGGATAAGAATGAGATTGGAATAATTATCCCTTACCTTATGTCTAATCTCTTAGGTATGTGTCTGAGACTCATGTATAGTGGGTTTAAACATATTACTAACTTGTAAAAGAAATATAATAGTATTTTTATACCATATATGATTCACTTATGACATTATATTACCCGTTCATTTGTCAATTTCATGTTAAATAAGCGTTTTGGGTAAAATCGTTTCATTTATCATCCGTGTTTTGACTTGTAATTATTCATATGAATACTTAGATCATGATTACTTACATACATAATGTAAAACATGATTTATATATAATATTTATTTAGAATATAATTATATATAATAGATCAATAAATGGAATGAAATACACCGTTCATAGATATGGTATGTCTTACGTACGCATGAACGTTGTTTTCGTTTCCTTATTAAATTTAATGGAAGTAAGTAAATAAAATATACATAAATCCAGTATCATTATTATTTCATATATTTCATGATTATTTATTATATATATTGTATAATAATTCTATAATGGTTAACATGTAGAATGAATCTCATCGCGTTGTGGAGACGGTAATCCATACGTATGCACGAGCGATGATATCACTCCCATAATTTATTGAATGGAATTGGAGTGGATGATATAATATCTCAAAATTATTATAATGTTATAATAATAATAATATATATTTATTATTAACACCATTATACCCATCCAAATAAGGTGCTGATGGAAAATAGATTACATCACGGCGTGGCGACGATATTATGTACGTACGCACGCGTGGTGATTTTGTTTTTTATAAGATGGATAGAAGAAGAAATAGGGTTGTTTTGTATTTATAATAACACATATGTATATGAGTGATACTGATGTTATTACTTTATAATGAAAAATATAAAAAACTGGGAAGTAGAATGAGAAATAAATTTAAAAGAATAATTAAATGATATTAACTCTACTTCGATGTGCTTCTTCTAAACTTCGTATTAGGGCACTAAAGATGGTATTCGAAGAAGATCAGGACTGATAGTATGTTTCTATGGAAGTGGAGAAAATAAATGGACATGGTTTGGCCGAGCATGAAGGCTCAAAATGTTGTGAAGAGGAGAGGGATGAGGTGCCCTTTTATAAGAGAGTAGAGGGGGACTTTTCGAAACATCAAAAATATTAATTTACAATAAATTCAAACCCCACTTAAAAATCTCCAAAAATGACTTAATTAGAAGATGAGATGCGATATGACTTTAATCTCATCAGAAAATAAAATTTAAACATGTTTTATGATTATTTTAAACCTTATCATTTTGATTTAAACTTATTTAATCTATTTAATTTTATTTGCGGTAATAATATTATAATTTTTAAATTGTTATAAATACTTACCTGTGTTATGTTAATTTTCCATAATTAGATAAATAATTACATTTTATACCATATAATTTATAATTTATAATTTTTAAATATTTTTGTGATTATAAAAAAATTTATTAAAATGTTATTTTTATAAAATATCTATAGTGTCAATTTTGATACAATTCAATTATTTGAATTTATGTTAAATCCAAACAGAAGATATATTAGAACCAAAATATATAATAGATATCTGACTTGTCATATTCATCTAAAATTCATGGACCAAATTAATTTGTTCATATAACATTTATTTTAATATTATTAAAACCATTTATTTGATATTTCAGTTAATAAAATAATTACAACATCATTTTTATATAATTATTTAATATAATTAGTTTTTGCATAAAAATTAAAAATAAAATACTATGATGGATATAAATCTTATATATTCCATATGAAATTTTTTAATAGAATTTATCATCTAAAAATCACATTATTTAAATTGTTATATTTATTAAATTATGAAAGTCACAACTTTGACATCATTTAAAATAAAATAATATAATTATCATAAACAATTATATAAGGCTCCAAATGGTCAAATATTATACCATTGGATTCTTTTTGTTTACATATACATGACCAATAAGTTTTTGTTAGGGTTTTGTGCCTTTTATGGTCACTATTAGTTTAATAGAAATTGTATTATTTAATTTTCACTAAAAAACAATTTATGCATCACTACTGTGTCTCCATTAAGAATAATTATTTAATCCCTAAAAATTATATACAAATTCACATTATTTAGATCATTTTATTATCTTTCTGTTGACTATTTATGTTTTATTTTTATGACGTTTATCACTAAATTAAAATTATTACACTTAAAATATATAAGAGAGTGACATGTTGTCAATTTCTTTGGTTTTAATAATAATTACCTCCTTTTCATGGTTAAAAGTCCATGAAATAAATCTATTCAAACCCTTATGTGATATGGGTCTACTTTTATTCATCCAGTAGAATTTTCGTAGGTGTTAGGGTAATTTTGTAATCTTATTTTCCACCTTAATTGCCCAAATTACATTTAACTATAATAAATAAAATTCATCATAGTTACAATTCATAATTTCTAAAAATATAAAGTAGACCATTAGAATAATTTTTACCTACTAATTCAAAATAGGGAATACATTTTTCTAAATTCAAAATGTAGAAGTTGCAATATTTAATTTAAAATTAATCCCATTGTTGAGAAAACGAGTTTTTAAAGTTAAAACATTGCAAAAGATTGAAATGTTTTTACCTACAAATTCAATGTAAAATTAATGATAATGAATTGAATTACATTAAATGGTAAAAATATATTCTTTTTATACTTTTAAACCATTCAATATTTTAATTTAACCATATAAATTATCATGATGAAAAAAGTTGTTTTTATGAAAAATTTAGCATATTTTTACTATTTGTCAAAATATGAAAGTTAACAGAAAAATATAAAAAATTAATCCGAATTAAATTTTTATATCATTATTGCAATGAATAAGTTTATTTTGTCTATTTGAACTTATAAATGTGTAAAAACCTAGATTTAAAGTGGGTGCGCCTTCAAAAGGCGGCAAAATTGCATTTTTTTAAAAATATCTATTTAACCCAAAAAATTTATTTTGTTCTCATACAATGTTAGAGAATATGTGTAAGATTAATGATAATGTTAAAAAATTCAAAATGTGGTTAATACTATTCATAACGGCTGGTTCATAATAATATTATAATAATATATCATTGTTTAGTGAAACTCGGTATTGCGTACAACACACGCTATCGAGGGATGTCACTCTTGCATGAAACACAGGCCAAGAATAGTGTTTGCGTATAAAAAAATCTAATACGGTGTTTTGTATAGCAAAACCTAATATTAGTGTATCTTACAGCACAAGACATCAAATAATTTAAAAAATATATTTCTCATAAAATCTCTGGGTGTTACATTCTACCCCCTTAAAATGAATTTCGCCCTCAAAATTTTTCAGGGATATAAATCATTTACTACGTGAACGATTATTTCATGGAAACCCACATAAGAAAAAGGAATACTAAAACTTAATTTTAAAAAGTAATGTAAGAAACATAACAGTTTCCTAAATTAACTTATCAATGGGTTTCCACATAGAAGAACATAGGTGAAAACATTGATATGGAAGAGAAATCTAACCATCAAGTTCTGATGAAGAGTGGTAGAGAACATTGCTATGAATAAAATAAAAATCACAAAGGCATAAATTTGTGATGATCTAAGGTACCATCTGATTCATTGGATATAAGGGTATTATGACAACATTTTTGGGTTTGAATATTATTTCCAAAAAGTTGATGAATTTGAATTTGAAGAAATACTTACTTGATTTTGGTACAATCTCACCGTTGGTCATTCCTTGAACAATTTCCACTTCATATCTTAATGAAATGAAGTTTAATTTGTCATTAGTGAAGTGTCATCAAATCATATTATAGAATGATGTGCATTTCATCTGTCACAAACAAAAGGTTATAAAAAGTTATTAAATATACATAAGTCCATATATGGTGATATTAATCTTATATGGCTCTAAAAATGGACTTATACTTCATATATCATACCACTTAATAAAATAAAACTAATTTTTACTATCCAGGGACTTCCTGTAGGCTAGTGGTAGGTGATAAAGGCATGTCACACTTCGGTTGTCAATTTGATTCTCGTTGCCTTGTCTGGCACAATGGGTTGTCACCCATCCTGTGAGTTGTCCTTTTTCAAAAATATCAAAAAGTTATAGCGTTAGACAATACTATATGATGTACAACTTAATCCATTCCAATTTTAGGCTTATCAAAAATAATTATGTCCAATCTCATAGTATAAAGAAAACGATTACTAGAGAGTTCATCTACCAAGCATGTGAATACCATTATTTATCCCCCATATATCATAAGGTATATCTTGTTGGTCACATTCCAAACATTTAAATAACTTAATCATCTATTTTCTTGAAACCTGAATTACCATAGAAACTTAGTGAAAACATGAATATTGTTAAAAGATAACTCTTTCCACATACTAAAATCCCAAAAATTCTAGATACTGAAACCTTGATATCACTTTTTCCTTATAAAATTCATGATATCATTAATATTATCAAACATCTCAGTATCTCCTTGTCCCTTTATTATGCGCATATTATTTAATTTCCAAAAACATATCTGAATTTTCTTTCATGGTTACTGGTACCATTAAATATATACTTTCAAATACTTTAGAAAAAACAAAAGTGTAACAATACTTAGATGTTTCTTTATTCCATAGTACCATAAAATTAACTATACAACATTACTCTTGATAAACATACAATCATTCCACAACCTTCTTAAAACATTGACCGATCTTCATCATTTTATTCCACAACACTTCATTCATCTCATATATCATTTGTAGTCTATTCATCATAATCAATATAAATACTACCCATACAGCCATGCTGATTCTCTTCATGAGATTTTCCCTTAGGGAATTGGTTTTCATAATGCTTGTACATTCCACATTTTAAACATTTAACTATTGTTGATGTCTTAGCAATACCATTATCCTTTTCCATGGTGTTAACTGAATCTTTTCTTTTGCAGATACTAGATTTGTGTATTTCTTTTCCACACCCAAACCATCTTCCAGTTCCTTTGAAACATTCACCTTTATTCCTCTTAACAAATGATTTACATGAGGGAAATTGAACTTTCTTTCCTCTGTGATCATCATGAAACTCAATATTTCTCTTATTAGATGAGTCAGGAAACTTACCAAAGTTGAAATTATTGATCATATTATTAGATATATGATTAGGCATAATAATTATGTTTCACCTTCCAAATCCCATTTAATTTGGTATCTCATTAAGAATATTATTCCATTGTCCATAATATTCTCCATTAACCTAAATCTTCCTACTTCTAGCCATTTTCTGAAACCCAAAAAGAATAGTGTGAGAGGAAAAAATCATACTAGGAAAACAATATAATAGTGGGAGATTACCTTAAATATCTAACATATTATGATTAATTATAAGATCTTTACTGTAATTCTAGGACTATAACCTAAACTTATAATTAACTTTAGGGACATCCCTAGACATACCATAGAAATATTTATATGGATCTCTCTAAATTTTTCACATCCTAGTTTCCAAAGGTTAACTAAACCTTCGCTCTGATACAAACTGTAGTGGTCTAGAATTATTCTGGTCAACTAGAATTGATACTTATCAGAGAACTCCATGGGCGGCTACACCCCATCGGCGGGACACATCACCATCCACAGTGGCAGCCATTTTCTCATGAAGACCTTGGGTGGAGATCCATGCTTCTTCCAACGCTCACATGTGAGAGTTCCCAAGGATCGGATTCATTCCTACCTCCTTTGCTCTGATACCAACTGTAGAGACCCAAAGCTTGATGTACATAGACATTACATTAATTTTTCGGAATACATAATACATGATATAAACTGATTCCCAAAGACCGTATTAGTTTATTTTCTTTGGAAACATGAAACATAATCTTCTAATCATGGTGAAATATCTTCAAAATCTCCCATAAAGATCTTCCCCTTTTGTTTTCTTATTTAAAACCTTTATTTATATCCTAGGGAAAATAAAACATAAAAATGGTGAGATAAAATTATTAGTATGGGTAAACATGGATAAAATAAAACAAACCATATACATTTGAACTTATAAACATGAACATAAAGTTTAAACATCAAAATCATGAGTTGTGAAATAAATTGTGGTAGTACTTAAGGCATAGATAATAAAAGAACATCAATAATGATAAAATAGAATGGGAATAAAATATGTAATTTTGGAAAACCATTAAGAACATGATATGATTTCCATAGTATCAAAGGCATTTCTGCCAAGACCATCATAGTGGAAAAAGTCCATTACTGAACCGGGTTTACTTGTCGTTCCAGCCCTATAATACTGAACCAGATTTACTTTCCATTCCAAAGAAGTTTATCTCATGAGATATAAATATTTTCCCAA
Source organism: Viscum album (assembly GCA_963277665.1). Classification (NCBI taxonomy): domain Eukaryota; kingdom Viridiplantae; phylum Streptophyta; class Magnoliopsida; order Santalales; family Viscaceae; genus Viscum; species Viscum album. The sequence goes on from OY728138.1 coordinate 903,876,967, forward strand.
TTAATTTGAGGGAGATATAGGTCCTACCCATCTCATAAACAAATCATTCTTACAGGTTCCACAAAATAAACAAAAATCATTCATTATAACCCAAAAAATAAAATGGGTTTCATAAACATCATCCCATCATAACATAATCCATATAAAACAAATGGATATCGTTTAATCATAATAACAATAAAACCATGTATATAATAGAGAAATTATACTTGAAATATAGTCATATTAAATAATTTCATCTTAGATGGAAAGTAGTTTTGATAAAACACTTGAAATGAATTCTTGAGGAAAATATCTTTTATTCATCAAAATCATTTTCTTTTCTCAAAGTAACATTAAATTATAAAAGAAAAGGATTTTGTTAAAAATAATCATGAAATATTGTATAGGAAGATTCATGAAAATAAGGTTTTATGAAACCGTAAAAATCCGTTTCGGCAGTATAAGTTAAAAAAACATTCTCCTAGTACTTTTGCCGAAAAATTCAAAAAGAACCTCTTATGGTAAACAAAAGAAAGATTCCTTCCATACCTTATGGTAAAAGTAAAAAAAAGGGTAAAAATTACTTTAAACATACATGAATACATTTTTAGAAAACATGTACATGGATGATAAATATAACCCCAGTAAATAATTACCAATAAATAATCTCAGATAAGAACGAGATTGGAATAATTATCCCTTTCCTTATGTCCAATTTCTTATATATGTGTCTGAGACTCATATATAGTGGGTCAAAACATATTATTAACTTGTAACAGAACCATAATAATATTTATTATACCTTATATTATTCACTTATGACTTTATATTACCCTTTTATTTGTCAATTCCATGTTAAAGCAGCGTTTTGGATAAAATCGTTTCATTTATCGTCCGTGTTTTGATTTGTAATTATTCATATGATTACCTAGATCATTATTACATACATATAGAATGTAAAACATGATTTATATATAATATATATTCATAATATATATATAAATAATAGATCGATAAATAGAGTGAAATATACCACTCATGGAGACGGTATGTCGTATGTAGGTATGAACGTTATTTTCATTTCCTTATTAATTTGAATGGAAGTAATTAAATAACATATAAATAAATACAGTATCATTATTATGTCATATATTTCATTATTATTTATTATATATACTTTATAATCATTCTGGAATGGTTAACATGGTGAATGAATCTCATTTCATCATGGAGACGGTAATCCGTACGTACACACGAGCAATGATATCATTCCAATAATATATTAAATGGAATTGAATTGGATGATATAATATCTCAGAATTATTATAATGTTATAATAATCATATATAGTTATTATTTACACCATTATACCCATCCAAGTAAGGTGGTGGTGGAGAACAGATTACACCACGGCTTAGAGATGGTATTCTGTACGTACGCATGCACGGTGATTTTATTTTCCATAAGATAGATAGAAGGTGAAATAGTGTTGTTTCATATTTATAATAACATATTAGTATATTAGTGATACTAATCTTATTACATTATAATTAAACAAATAAAAAAAGATGAAGTAGAAGGAGAAATAAATTTGAAAGAATCGGTAAAGGATATTACTTCTTATTCGATGCGCCTCTTCTAAACCTCCTCTTAGGGCACTAAAGTTGGTCTTTGAAGAATATCATGACCTCTAGTATGTTTTTTGGGAGGTGGAGAAAATAAATGTATAGGTTCTGGATGAGTTTGAAGGTTCAAAATGTTGTGAAGAGGAAAGGGATGAGGTGAATTTTTATAAGAGAGGAGAGGGGCACTTTTGGAAACCTCTAAAATATTAATTTATAATAACTTCATACACCACGTAAAATCTCCAAAAAATGAATCAATTAGAATATGAGATGCGATAGGATTGTATTATCATCAACCTATAAAGTTTAGACATTTTTTATATTTATTTTAAACCTTATCATTTTGATTTATCCTTATTTAATCTATTTAATTTTATTTTCAGTAATAATATTATAATTTTAAAATTGTTATAAGTAATTACTTATGTTATGTGAATTTTCGATAGTTAGATAAATTATTAAATTTTAGACCATATAATTTTTAATTTTTAATTTTTAAATATTTTTGTGATTTTCAAAAAATTTAATAGTATGTTATTTTTATAAAATATCAACAGTGTCAATTTTGACACTATTCAATTATTTGAATATAAATTAAATAAACACAGAAGATATATTTGAAAAAAAAATATTTAATAGATTCATAACTTGTCATATTCAGATAAAAAATTCACAGAGTACATTAATTTGATCATATAACATTTATTTTAATATTTTTAAAACCATTTATTTGATATTTCGCTTAATAAAATAATTACAATTTTTTTCATAATTATTTAATATACTTATTTTTTGCATAAAAATGAAAATTAAAATACTTTGATGGAGATAAATATAATATATTACACAAGAATACTTTTACTCGAATTTATCATCTTAAAATCAGATAATTTAAATTGCTATATTTATTAAATTATTAAGGTGAAAACTTTGACATCATTTAAAATAAAAAAAAATATAAGTGTCATAATTGCATTTATAAGGATCTAAATGGTAAATTATTTGACCATTGTATTCTTATGGTTTACATTTACATGGCCAATAAGTTTTTTTCACGTGTTTGTGCCTTTTATGGTCACTATTTGTTTAATAAAAACTGAATTATTGATTTTTCACTAAATAATGAATTTCTGCATCACTATTGTGTCACCATTAATGATAATTATTTAATCCTTAAAAATTCTAAATAAATTTAAATGATTTATATAATGTTATTATATTTCTTTTGATCATTTGTGATCTATTTTTTATGAATTTTATCTCTAAATTAAAATTATTACACTTATAAGATATAAGAGAGTGACATGTAGTCAATGTCTTTGGTTTTAATAATAATTACATCATTTTAATGGTAAAAAGTCCATGAAATGAATCTATTCCATCCCTTAGGTGATATGGGTCGACTTTATTTCATCCAAATGAATTTTGGTATGTGTTAGGGTAATTTTATAATTTTATTTTTATAGTTAATTACCTGATTTACCTTTAATTGTAGTAAATAAAATTTATTTTGGTTACTATTCAAAATTTTAAAAAATAAAAAGTATCTGATTACCATAATTTGGACCTACTGATTCAAAATATGGAATCTAGTTTTCCAAATTCAAAACATAGAAGTTGCAGTATTTAATTAAAAATAAATCCCACTGTTGAGAAAACCGGTTTTAAAAGATAAAACACTACAAAAAATTTAAATGTTTTTACCTATTAATTAAATGTAAAATTAATGGTAATTACTTGACTTATATTAAATGGTAATAATATATTATATTTATACATTAAAACCATTCAATATTATAATCTAACCATATAAATTATCTTGATGAAAAAAGTGGTTTTTTTAAAAAAAAATAGCGTATTTTTACAATTAATCAAAATATGAAAGTTAACAGAAAAATATAAGAAATTTATCCAAAGTAAATTTTTATATCCTTATTGCAATGAATATGTTTATTTTGTCTAATTAAACTTATAAACATATAAAAAACTAGATTTAAAGTGGGTTTTCCATCAAAAGGTGGAAAAACTGCATTTAAAAAAATACTTATTTAAACCGAAAAATTTATTTTGTTCTCAAACCATGTTCTGAAATATGTGTAAGATGAATGATAATGTTATAAAATTAAAAATGTGGTTAATACTATTCATAACAGCTAGTTCATAATAATATGATAAAAATATATCGTTGTTTAGTGAAACTGGGAATTGCGTACAACAAAAGCTATCGAGGGAGGTCTCTCTTACGTGAAACAGAATCCAAGAACTGTGTTTGCGTATTCAACACGCTAATATGGTGTTGCGTATAGAAAAAGCAAATCTTGGTGTATCATATAATACAATACATCAAAGAAATTAAAAAATATATTTCTCATAAAATCTTGGGGTGTTACATCCATTTACTATCGTTATGATTTTTGAGTAATTATGAAGCACTTTCACTCTCATTAAAACCTTCGATTAAACATTTTGTGCCCCTATTATGCTGCTAAAATTATCCTATGATTTTTCCATGACAAATATTTTTGTAGTGAATACCCATCCCTATTTACATTTAGGGTATTCACCATGATTTAAGTATCATTAATTTATTGGGTACTTCAAGTTATGTAATCCAATACACATTAACCATGGGATTAAAATTTATTAAATAAATTCTTATATTGTATGACCTATGTGGGATAATAATGCATGCTATTGATATGAATGTGACAAGTGGGTCTGAAATTATAAAACACTATAATTCATTGTGTAATATCCTTATCTATAGATACTAAATATATGTTGAAAGATTGGTTATCCAAAAAACACTATGATTGTATTAATGGATTAAATCCTGGTCCTATGCTTATGTTGACATGTTTTATGTTGTTTTCACAGTCATATGTTTCCTTGATGTTATAACCTTATATCATGTTTGATGTTATAGTTTATGATTACCACACCATTATGTAATATTTTTTTCCCTATTTACTCAATTGAATTAGTTTTATCATTATATTCTTTGATTATTCCCTTACCATACTTTTTATCTCAACAATTTATTTTGTACATCCTTAGGTTATCCCATACAGTTCTAAAAGAGTGTTGGAATTTTAAGAGTGTGTTATGGAATTTTAAATAATTATGTGGAATCCATATTTTAAGTTATTTTGTAATGTATATAATTATCCAAATATATTAAGCCATTAAATATTTTGGGATTTTTTATGTGTTCCTTTATATAGTAAATATTTAATTTATGTTTATTAAAAATATGGGTTGTCATAATGGGAACTTGTTTTTTACCTAAGGTAAATCATCCTTTTTCCCAAAAATAAATTAATCCATATTACACTTTTATTACCTAATAATTTTTAATTTTAAATCTATTTTAGTTGATTAAAATTTTAAAAGTGATAAAATACTATATATATAATATATTTAATACAGTTTTTTAGAAAAATATCACTCATGTTCTATAATGTTAATTTTATGTTTCTAAAATAAATTTACTATTTTTAAATTTATATTATCATTTAAAAATATTTTCTATCCCATTAAATTTAATTAAATGAATTTTAAATTCATCTTTTAAACTATTAATTCCATAAAAAAATTATTTGGGAATATGGTACGTTAAAAAACTCTCCTGGAAATAAATATCTTTTTAGGAAACAAATATCCTAAAATAATATTTTTATACTAATTCCAAAAATGATTCTTATATTTTTAATTTAAATTTATAAAATATATTAAATTTTTAATTATATTAAATTTTAAATCATAGGAAAAAATATTTCAGTAAGAATTTTTTTAAAAATACTAGATGATATTATTCTGGAATTATATTAAACACTAAAATATATATAATTAATGAATCTATTTTATATTATTTTAAAACCATAAATTTATAGTAATATACTCTATATTCTTTAATAGAAACTACATCGTATAAAAATATAGATTCTTAATCAGAATAATGAATGAAATAAATTTATAAAAAAACCCATATATATAATAATATATTTCATACTTTCGTTATATCAAATCATGCATACTAATTAAAATCTAGTTTTAGTATCCATATTTAATATATAAATTTCTTGGATACATTTTTGTTTAATTTTGGGTGTTTATTATGTTATCATACATATTTCACATATTTAAGGGAAAACAAGTATTAAAATCATGAGTCGTTACATTCTACCACCCTTAAATAAATTGTATACTCTTAATTAATATTATTCATTACTAATGAATGTCATTGTGGGTATTTATAATGTATTCATAATCTGAGTTATAACTTCTAATTTGACATTCTACTTACTCTCTTAGGTTATATAATGTCACTTTTTCTTTCATTAAACATCATTATCCATTCAAATAATCATATACCAAATCTATATATACCCAAATCATATATTTTTCTTGACATTCCTCTATTAATACCCTTTGAATCTCATAGACATTAAAACACTATGATAATATATATTCTAATAAAAATTAAGTATGAATTTAACCCTTAATTATATTAATAACTTATTAATAAATTCACAAACTATTAAATATGTTTCATAAATATAAATATTATATAATATTTTCAAAAAATAAAATAGATAATTTTTTCATTAAATGAAAAATTAAGTTTCTGGTTATTAATACTATCTAACTCACCTTCCTCAAAATAAATCCACCCAATATTTCCTCAACATTGTGAATATATTGAACCTAATGGTTGTTAACACCTCAATCATGTATTCTACAATAGTTATCTACAAAATATATCATTGTCTTAAAATAATTTTTCATGTAATACATAGAATTTAATTCATGTTTCAAATCTTTTAACTAAGAAATTAATTATTAGAGAAAAAAAGATTATATATTCGATATATTTCTCATAAAATTTAATATATACCATAATATCATCAACAAATATCCCTCAATAGTGAAAAATTATAAGAGTATCAATAATTTATTTCTATTATTATGTCAATATCAATTCCATAGGTAATACCAAGTAACTCACATTTTCCATCATAACTATAATATAATAATATTTTAAAGACATTAAATATTCTCCCTTATATTGTTATTATACATAGTGTTTTATATATACAAACATTTCACGTATTTATTTCCTTGATCCGATTTTAAAAAAATAACATAAAAAATTTTATTAATTAAATAAGGGTAAATGACTACATGAATATGAAAACTCAATCCAAATACAACTTTTCTGAATACACATTCATTTAATCATTTGATACATTCAGTTCAATGTACCATTATTTAATTTTTTTTCTATTTCACTACATAAACTAATCAATTAAAGAAATTAAAAAATAAAATCATCATAATTGTTCATATATAGAATGTGGTCAACAAAAGAAAAACATATGGGTATATAACACCAAGTGTTCAGTTAGGACTCTCTATCATATACTAGTTGAGAATAATATAAATAAAAATTCTCCCTTTTAGGTTAATTATACCTAGGTATATCTACACTTGATCCTCTATCCACATGTACTCTCTAGAAAAGGATATTATTTTTAGTGAAATGATGAAATCATTACATTACCAAAAAATTACGATGTTTATTATACCTAAACTTGTCCGTGGGGATTATCCCTATGATTTTTTTTCAAAATTTATGTAAACTAATAACAAAAAAAATTCCTCAAATGACTAAAAGTATCATATATACCTTTAAAATAACAATTAATCTTAAATTTTCAAACCTTTAGGACAATATTAACTCTTAATTTTTCCTCAGCTGATATCATCATAATATCTAATGTTATCTAAAACTTACTATGATACAAACTATAATATCCTCCTAACATAAATATCCCAACCAAATTACATAAATCAAATATTTACAAAAAATATATTCCGAAGAAGATTTATTTTACTATTTTATAAAATTAAAAAAAACATTAACTAACAAAGAACATTTGTTTTTGAACTAATGAGTTTTTTTTAACATTATAAACAATGGATTAATCTGTAACAATACTTCAATATGACCCAAAAACTGTTTTTATAACAGACCACTCCAGATAGATCTTACTTAATAGTTATCATCATAATATGAGGGAAAAGAAACCTAAAGAAGGGATGAGATTAGATTATCAATAAGTCTAAACATAAGTGAAAAAAATATCATCTTAAGTGAGCATAAAATAAAAAAATGAGTATTATTAGAACACATAATAAACCAATACACAATAAATCATAGATCTTAAATGATGTTAGAAAATAAGAATACATAATTAAATAGAATCATATTAATGAAAAAGGAATACTTGACATTTGTGTCACATACATATGCATGATGATACAAAAATAGTTGATCAAGTATCAAAATTTGTTAACCTTAGTGGATCAGGCTTCACTGTCCAACTTCCCATGGTGGGTCATGAATCACTCACATGTTTTCTATAGAGTATGAGGTATCAAAACCTATTTCCGAATTGGGATCAATAATCACTACTATATTAACCATTTTCTCATGATATGTAAATCTTTACCTAATTCATTAGTTGGATATATAAGGCCCACCTATCATTAAATATGAATCATACATATATGAACCACATGAAGAAATCTAACCAAAAAATCAAAAAAAAATTAAAACTAATAATGTTTTTCATAAATCGATCAAATGTACATAATTTAATTATAATATTATAAAGAACCAATGGAATGATAATGGGTTTTATATCCTTTTGAAAATAATTCACATATGTAAATTTGAAGAACTCAATTTTTCATTCCATTAAGGATATTTTTAAATTTATACTAATTATTTATTATTCATAGAATATGGAGGCATAAGGCATTTATGATGTTCAAAGGGGTGTTAAGGTCTAGTTAGAAACCTGAATCCTAGTTTTTGGAAGAAAAAGGCATGTCACATGATTAGTAGAAATTGTGTAGGGAAGGCTACACAGTAAGGTCAAACCATGCAAGGATGGAGTGGACTAGTGTAGGGTTCATGGTTTTCCCTAACCATATGACAGGGGCCTCACGACCATGTGAAAATAACATACATTATTGTAGAGGTGTTTTCTATGATAGAAGCACAATTTCCCAAAATGTTAATCTTAATCTTGTTGGTGCCCCTCCCTATATAAGAACATGCACATTTTATGCTTGTTTTGGAAAACAGTGCATCCAAACCATGCAATCACCACTTTTGGGTGATTTGATAAAATTTACCTTAATTAATTAATTAAAATCCCTTCATTCCCCTTATTTTAATTTTATGTGAGTAAATCCCATATTTTCTCTATTTTTGATCCCTCTTCATGTATAAAATAAGAGTTGATATCATTCTTCCATCTGAAGTCTGATCGAATCATCATTTATATAATTTTATCAACACCAATAAGATCTTAATTTCTTTTAGTCGTTCATATTTATTCATCCTCTTGAAGATGTTATTGAAAAGAAGGCTCATATAAACCAATCTCAGAGTATTTATATTTTCTCTAGATCTTTACCAATATAGGACAAATTATAGGGTAATACATGAAAATTATGTATGTACATGTACAGTAATGTGGTCTATAACTCATCCCTCGCGATTAATTATTTTATAAATTGTTGTGTGTGAATGCTGATTTCATCATTTTTTCATATTTTAATATTATTCCATGGTTGTAAACATTAAAACCTTGTTCTAAGACACATGCCTTATATGTTATTCATCGTTGGTGGTTGCACCCATAAGGTCGACCACCCCATATTGGGTGTTTTCTATACATATGATTTTTGTATATTATTTATCCTACATTCACAATTGTTTGGGTGAAATGTAACTTGACCTTGTTCAATGTAAGTGTTTAATTAAATCAATGTGCTGATAAATTTAATGTACCATGTATTTTTATCCATTTACATGCTAAGGTAAGTTCTTCAACTTGATATATCAATCCTAAATAGTAAATTAGAAAGTATATTGTAAATATATGACTCATCGTAATGAATTGTAATTGAATGGTTTGGTTGGACATCCATATAACACCATTCCATGTATAATGGATGGTATCAGAGTGGACCTTATTAAATAATTATGTCTTATATGAAATCAATTAAATGGTTTCATGCTCCATTATCCTTCTCACACTAATGAATGGAAATGATTGTACCAAATGAACTTATAAAATGAGATGATTATTACTTGTGCATGATTATTTAATTAATTAATTTTACGGTTCCCAATTGGATTTGGAACATGAAATCATTTTAGGAGTTCAAAATTCAAGTTATGTTTTGGATTCTTGAGGGAATTCCTTGAGAACTCTAGGATTCCATTCTGATTAATAAATTCTAATTTCTAATGGTGAGACCCACCCTAGAACCCAATCCCCTTATTTGAGTGTCTTTCTGGTATGACACCATATGATTCATCCTTTACCATTACAAGATGCCTTAGCTATAGTCCTTGGATCCAATATGGATTCTATAGACATGACACACATTGGTTATATCCTTAGGCCATGCTATTTTTATCATGTTTTACCATGGATTATTTTCCATGGATCAGTTAGAAACATTATTGTGGAATAGCTTATATGATGCTCCAAGGTTTACACTCTTACCCTTATAGCCAGGCTACAGTTCTTATCAAAGTTAGATCAAACCCATAGTATATGGTTTCCTACGTTATATCCATGGAACCTCTTCATTATTTATTTAATTAGAATTCATTGTTATATATTAGACCCTTGATTATAATTTCATTTTAGGAGATTAGTGATATTCATGCTTCATGTGACATAATTATATAAACAAGAGCTCAAATAATTACTGAATAGGTTACATGTTAAGACAACATTTGAGGGATGAAGTAGGTACCTGGGTATTTACATTACAATTCGGTTTCACTTTTACATATAAATGCATTCACACTATTTCAATTTATATTAAACAAGAATTATATTATAGAAACCATTGGTGTTTTCCAACTGATATTTATATCACACACTATTTGGGAATCCATTGGAACCCAGGTAGACTACATTTATACTGATGTTGTCAAACGAAAGAGTACCACTTTAGAAACATGATTTCTTGATTTCATAGGATGGAGCAGGTAGCAGATGTCTGAGCTAGATCAAGGGATGCTTGGATAGTTTTTATATTCCTTATACCTATTTTTTTATAGCATGTATTTTCTACTACTTTTATCCATGTTTTACATCTTTTTAGACTTTTGAAATGTATCATCATCTTCTTTTGTATATTTATGTCAGTTGCATCAGTTATTTATTATTTTAGTCTTCTTTAATTGTGGATTCTATTTATTACCTATTACGCTATTTTACATATTGTATTATCATTATTTTTCCTTCAACACATTGGTAATGATGTAATATTCTACCCAGATACCCACCCTAGGACATCGTTGCTAGTTGGTAGCCTCTGGCATTTTAGGAGATACGCTTGAGGTCATGCGGAAAACCAAGATTGGTGAACCTCAAAGTGGAATCCTAGTCTAGGACATCACAAAGTGGAATCTGATTCCTTCCTTCCTTTTTTTATAATTTAAAGACAATATCAAAGAGATTTGGAATTCTTGGAGCGTGGTCATAATTCATTCTTTGGGAATATCCAACCCATGTTCTAGGAAATTTGGAATTTCATTAATTATAACTGTTGTCCTACATTTTCCTACTAATTATTGATATCATTTCACTATTTGGAGAAGAACATGTTGTGTTGTTGTTATTATTTTTACTCTGGTTGTGGGTTTTATATCATCATTTGCATGATGTGATTAGGGAAAGGATAATTGTTACATATATCATCATAGGCACCTAGAACTCACATACCATTCATATTTACATTCCATATATGTGTATTTATATAATTTCATTGCATGATATGCCTCTGATTGTTGGGTGGTCCTAGTCCATATAAAATCTCTTAATTATCTTTGGCCACAATTGAGTGATTTATTTTTTTTAATTGATGATGTTTTTTGTGCCCCTGTGGGTTGGAATTAATAATATACTGATTTTTTCCATTAGGTTAAATTAAATTAATGTCAATTTCAGTGAAAGGCGTATGGACACTAATTCATTGGAAATGGAGAGCTATTTCAATGAGCCTATATCTATGAAAAAAATAAACTGTAAATTGTAAGAGTGAAATTGTGCTTATAAAAAGAATGGTTTCTAGTAAATGATGAGGTGAGGTATTGTTTAACCTTTATCTACTGGATCCCATGTGATATATAATTGAGAAATAATAAAAAACTATTTCTAAAAGGGTTGTTGGGGTATTATTCCATGTGTTGTGATCCCTGTTCTTTTTCTTCATATTCTTCTATAGTTTCTATATATCTTCTTAATGTTTATTCTGAGGGATGTTCTTGGAATTTTTAGACCGATGCCGCCAAGATGTCCTTTTTTTGGGTGACAGAAAGGTGGAAATGACCATACTCTAGATGTGGTGGGCCCCAAACTGTTAGTCATACCACTAAGAGTGACACTTGATCTACAACCTGTTTTTTCATCATCTGTGCATTAAAAATTAGCTACATGAATGTTTCCTATGTTTGATGCTTCAATGCAAGGTACTCTATGACCTACACCTAGGATGGATGATTTGAGACGTGAGTTACAACAACTGTATCATCATACCTTATCAAGATATGGTGGTCTATAGGATACTGAGTAATCGCTAGAGTACACCCTTTTTATCTTTGATCATCGGGAGGTGCCCCCATATGGGTGGGTCAAGCTTACTATGTACATGATATGTGATTTATCCAAGCGCTGGTGGGTTGTGGTTAGTTAGACTGGTATCCATCAGGGAATAATATGAGCTGACTTCTAGTATATCTTTAATGAGTATTTCTTCCCTCAAATGTAGAGAGTTTATTGATCTAGAAATTTCATGCATCTCAAATAGAGGATATGTAAGTCATGAAATGTCCATCATATTTCACTAAGTAATAGGAATTTTCACCACTTATAAATGTTGAAGTGATTTTGAAAGAAAGATTCTTTGAGGATGGATTTTATTATTCCATTCATACTCTGGTGAACCTCTTTCACAAAAATAATTTCTCTAATATAGTCAATTAGGCTCTTATCACTAAGCACATCCAAAGGGACAGTTATAGTACCAGGCATAGAGGATTAGTGGTGAGGATGGCCAATATTTCTTCCAGTATCAAAAAACAACCCATCGAGCCTTTTTAGATGGAATGTGGCATCCAAAAAACCCATAAAGGTAACTCTATTGTGTTCTATTAATTTGCATTATATGGGAACATGTAGCTTCTGTGTGATAGAGACCCTCTATAGTTTTAGTCTTGCGATCTTATGGGGAATCTTCCAATATTTGGTCAGACCATCCCATAACCTTATAGTGGAAGAGGTTCAGCACCAGCTCCATCATAAAGGGTAGGTTATTTTATTCCTTGTAATAAAAGGATTTGGATTTTCATTAGAAGTATTGTATGAGGAGAAGGTCATGGATATGGTATCCATACATCTGATCACTAGTAGTGCCAGCAGAGCGGTTTTTTTTTTGTCTAGCTATTGCATAAGGCCATGGATCATGTCAGTTGCATTCACTATAGCTGTTACCTAAGAATCAGGATATAGGGCCATCTAAAGTATGAGGTAGTATTCCTGTAGCAACCTTTATAGTGTCTACTTTATTTGATGCAGGGGGATTCTCACTCATTCATCTTCTTATCTAGTGTGGAATTTATCTCACAAGATATATAGTATTACTCGGGTGTAATGGCCCTATATACACCATTGAGAATGAAGGCATAGGGAATACCCAAATTTATGAACTATCCCCTTGATATAGGTAGTTAACCTTTCTTGTGGGACTTCTTTTTTCTGGAGATGACATGATTTATTGTCATTATCAAGATGGATTTTTAGGTTTTATATAACGTATTTGTATACATTTAACATCATAGGGTATATTTTACAAAACCATAGGGTAGTAGATATCTAAAAATGGGTGAGTGGGATTTCTAGGCTAGTATATCTGGATATGAAATTATTGTCATAGGTTGAGTGACCTAGCATATTTCTAATCTATTCATGAAGGATCATGGTTTATATCATAATGAATTCCCACCAGTAGAATATCATTTTAAGGAAATATTTCCTAAATATTTCTTTGGCTTACCTCATGATAGGGAGGTATAGTTTAAGACTGAGATCATTCTAAGAGAAGCTCTTGTGTCCATCCCCCTGTACAAGATGTCACCTATTGAGCTCCATGAGATCAAGTAACAGTTATAGGATTTAGAGGCCAATCGTTTTATACAGCTCAATACTTCCTCCTAGGGTTTAGATGTTTTTTTCTCTAAGAAAGAGGATGGGAAAACTAGTAAAAAATAGTCCATTAACAACAATGTTATTTATCAGCGCTAAGAAATGCATTGAAAAATTCCATATTTATCGGAATTAATGAAAGTGTTGATAAATTTAACAATTTATCTGCACATTGTTTTTTGGGATGACAAAGGGTACCCTTTATCTGCACATTATTTTTATCACTGATAACGTGTACCCTTTATCAACGATTTATTTTTTGCAATGATAAAGTGTACCCTTTATCAGTGATATATTTTTATCACTCATAACGGAATCCATTATTTTCACTTTTTGGTTGCGGATAATGGTTCGAACAAATAAAATGAAATAATTAAATAGATAAAAATAAAAAAAAATGTGTTTATTGAAAAAAATATTACAAAATTTTATTAACTAAATAATTGTTGATAAAAATGAATAAATTAATTATACTATATAAAATTATAATAATATTAAATAAAATGTCTTAAATATATCGATATATATAAAATAATGATTAAAAACATTATAATTAAAAGTAACTAAATTGAAGAAAATCATATAAATTTTATTAATTAGATGATTATTGATAATGTTAATAAATATTATATATTAAAAATATAGATAAATTTTAATGAATATAAATATGATTTCAAAATTAAAAAATATTTATTTTCTTTACATTAAATAGTTATATATTTAGTGAATAATGGTTTATAAATAAAAATTTATATGAATAAAAATAATCACTAATTTCATACCGTAATGGACATATAATTGAAATTTATTTAATTTTTAGATTTAACATATATCAAATGAGATTTATATTGATTTAACATATACGCAATTAATGTATTTTTAAATATAATGGACACATAAGAAACTTTTCCATCTTTTTCAATATTGTTACAATGAACTTTTCTTAAATTTATTAAATTACACTCGTTTTTAGCAATCTTGCACATAAAATTGGATATTCATTAATATTGTTAAAATAATATGTGTAAAAAACTATCTATAAATAAATATATTTATAAATGAATTTAATATATTTACAATATTATATATAATTATATAATTATAAATAAATAAATAATTTTTAAAATATTAATATAATAATAAAGAAATAATTATATATATTAATAATAATTATTAAATTGATAAGAAATAAATTTAATAATTAATATATTTATTATATTTATATTTATATATATTCTTTTAATAAATATATATAATTATATAAATATATAATGATAGAAATGTTATTTTTTTAAAATATTTTCAAAATTATAAAGAAATAATTATAAAATTATAATAAATATATTTAATTAAGGAATGTATTTAATATATATATATATATATATATATATAGAAATTTTTTAATTACAATTATAATTATAATTAAAAATCATTTATTAGTACTTAAGTAGTAAAGAGTGACAATAGAAATCTTTATCAGTGATTTTTTTACCACTGATAAAGTTGAGGCTTCATCATCACTACAAAAAGAACTGATAAAATGAATACTTTTTAGTGCTAAAAAATAAATTATAAATATGAGATTTATTAGTGGTTATTACATATGTGCTCATAAACTAACTATTTATTAGTGATTCTTTGAATGCGATGATAAAAGTTCCAAAATATTTTAATAAAACCTATCTAGTTGCAAACACGTTGTGATTTTAGAAGTGTCTTACATAAGCCACCCTCTACTGATGCTCCTCCTAGGTGAATCGAAGCTTGAATCACTCAAGACCACTACCTCCAATTTTTTCTATATCATTGGGAATAGTGTGTTTGCTTGTAGTTAGGGATTCCAACGAAAACATCAAGATCTGGATATGAGGGTATCATATTTTCTTTAACCTAGTGAGGTAGTCCTATGATGTTATTTTTAGGTTAGGATTTTCTTTCATTATTTGTTGTTTCATTTTTGATTTCTTCTTTGATGATGTCAATATTTATTTGGTGTCTGGTCCGTGTATACTATTTTGATATTTTTTTAGATCCATTTTTTCTTGAATGCTAATTTGGATACCCTATTTTTCCATATTAAATTGTTATTTTGAATAAATTTTATTCGTTGAGTACATCTACAACCTATCTTGTTCCAAAAGCATTTAATTTTCACTATTTTTACTTCTTAGTTAATCACCACTGGTCTACAGATAAAATAATTATATAAATATTTATGGAACTATATAAATAGTGGTGGATTGGGATATAAAAACCCTGAACGAACAAGAAAATTGATATATCAAACTAATTATTTATTTGGTGATGGTTCGAAGCACCAACATAAGTTAATTTTCTGTAATTCATTTAAGAGAATTTATTTTTTAAAATTCTATTTTAATATTCCATTGTTTTGTTTCTTTTCATAATAATTTATTTACTTATAATAGTATTGTTTTAATTTAAGTGAATTTGTAATATAGATTATTCCATATTTATTTATTTTAAATGGAAATCTATTATCAAAATTAGTATGGGGTTGTAATTATTTTACAAAGTTGTGATATTCAGCTGAAATAGTTACATATTTTTTTTCAATTTATGATTACTTTAAAATATATATATATATATACACAAAAACACACACACACACACACATATATATATATATATATGTGTGTGTGTGTGTGTGTGAATATATATCTTTGTGTCTGTTTATATTTGTTTTCAGAACATATATTTTAAGGGTGATTTTATAATTATTCATTCCAAAATTTTGGTTATGGAATTCCAAATTAAGGATGGATTATATTTATTTTCATAAAAAATTATGTTTAAATTTACATTGTTTTTTGAAATTAGGTGTATTTTAAATTTCATGTTATATATTCATATGTATATATATATATATATATATGATTGTCTGTGTTTAAATGTGTATTGGATAGACATTGCGAGGGTTGATCTATTTTTCTCCCTTTTGTGATATATCTTATTGGTATAGATTATTTCAATATGAAAACTTCATTATGGACCACCCTAGAATATCAAGGATGGGTCAATGTGTTTTTGATGGCCTCTCTATAATCCTCCAGATGGGTAGATCTGATGTGATGACCTCCCCATAATCCTTAGGATGGGACGGTGTGGTGATATGACATCCCAAGAGTCTTGAGATGTTTTCAGATATTTTATATACCATTACATTTAAATATAATAATTCTTTAGGTTTCTACATCACTTGTTCCAAAAAATAGAATGAAAGTTATATAAATTACATAAATTAGAAATTAATTCCTTATATTCATCATTTTAGGTCTAAGTGTATTGGTTCCTCCCTTGGGAATCTCTTATTACTATCCATGTATATGAGAAAACTCTTTATTTATTTCAATATATTTTCAATACATTTTTATATATTCTTGTTTATTGAATGAGAGTTTATTATTCTCGTATTTCGTATTTGGGTATCTTGTTAATCCTTAATTTCCTATATTATATTTTCATTTGATTAAGGGATTTTAGAAAGACATGTTGTGGGTCAAATAATAGTTTTTATTACAATTTGTTGCACGAGGCTCATTCCTCATCTCTTATATAAACAACTTCCATACTTATCAACTTCATCTCTCAAATAGTCATTATTTCAATTTGTTTTTTGAAACTCATCCCTCATATTGTTCATATTTCTTGTACTACTCTATCCATTAGTTATCCAATGGATGACTAATTATTAGATTATTTCAAGCAAAATCATTGCTTGTTCACAAGAGATGAAAGATTTTTCAATCCCAAAAATGCAATGATAAATGTCAAGGAGATGATTTGATGTGTATGAGTTTTCTATAACATTCATGATTTAATAAATTCATAGGATAATAGCTGTTATAGTCATGTAATTCTATTCTTAAATTAAACTACCCATTTTATTCATCATTTTAAAATTCTATGAAACAATGAAATATTAAGTTCCCCTAATTAGAATTGTATTTAACATTCACCTTTAATAATTAATATATTATCATTATTTATTTATTTATTTTAAAAAATTAATCTTTTATGAATCTAATTGGTTGGATATGAAAAAAATATACGTATTCTAATTTTTTGACAAAAGAGTTTGAAGGTGGAGTTAAATAGTTTATCATTCGTTAAGGAGATCATGCATATGGCCATTATAAAGTCCTAAATTATTGTTTAAATCATTTTTATTTAAGATAAATTAGTTTAAAATAGTTGTAAGAACTTATGATTTTTCACATAATAGATCAGAGCAATAAATGTTAGAATAAACATTGGGGAAACTGAATATGGACACTGATAGGGATGATACTACGGGTTATGGATAATTTGATATAAATACCACTATAAATGATAATGCAGATCACAAGGAAGAAATGGTAATAGAAATTAAATATGACCTTCATGACGGAGAAACATTGTTTGAGGAGTAAAATTGTTGTTCCATGAAACAATTGTATATCGTTTGTACTAACTACACAACAATTTCAACTGTATTGAAGTTATATAATTTGAAATCTAGGAGTGGATGGAGTGAAAATAGCTTTAGAGAAATACAAGGTCTCTTAAATGATATTCAACCTGAAGATAATGAACTACCATATCATACATATGACACTAAATGAATGTTGCGTTCAATGAAAATGACCACTTATAAAATTCATGTTTTTCCAAATGATTGCATATTGTTTCTAAGACCATGAGTCAATCGTTAAATTACCAATGTTTGGTATAGATAGATATATAAAAAATGAATCAATCCATTTAAAATCATTATGGTACATTACAATCATTCCATGGTTTAAAAGACAATATGGACATCAGGAAACCATGTGACAATTTACATGGAATGCATATATAATAATTATAGATGGGAACCTACATCATCTAATAGATCCTAATCAGTGGAAGAAAATTGATTATGTGTATCCTAAATTTGGAAATGATCTGAGAAACATTCATCTTTTATTGTTTACATATGTAATAAATTATTTTGGGGTATATAGTAGTACTCATTGTACATATCCCATCATGTTGTTAAATTATAACATACCTTCATGGTTATGAATGAAGTAAAAATACATTTTGTTGTCACTTAATATATTTATAAAAAATCAAACCTAAAATGATAATTAGATATATTATTCTCTATTGATCTAACAAATGAAATTGAATTTGATAAAATTGTTATAATGTATGATGATCATAGATGTTAATAATTCACATTGTGGTCCAAGTTTTATGGATTGATAAATTACTTCCTTTCATAAAGAAAATATATCAGGATATATCATTAGAGGAATTTTGAGGAACCCATTGGTGAAAAAACACACATTCTCAATTCAGTTGAAACATTCCTCGAAGAATCTATTTTTTGGACACCAGACATTTCTTCTTCAATGAAATAATTATCGACCATGGATGACAACATTTGATGAGAATATTGAGCAAGGTAGAACACCATATATAGTATTGGGTGATCAATTGTACAATAAAGTAAAATATATTGACATTGAATTTGGTAAACCATTTTGAAAAAATGTAAAAAAAAGGTTGGAAGAAGAGATTAATTTTAATTGAATTACCATACTGGAATTTTTTATATGTCCTAAATTTTCAAGAAGTCCTGCAGGTAGAAAAAATATATTTTATTGTGTTATAGGCACATTACAAAATGTTATTGGGAAAAAAAGATGGCATCAAGTCTTGGATGGAGTTGATTGAAATGGGGATAAGTGAAGATTTGGCACTGATAAAGGGTAAAAGGTAGAATTTTCTTCCATTAGTATCTTACGCTCTATCCAGACAGGAAAATTGTAATTTCTCAATTTCCTTAATTGTGAAATATTTCCACAGGGATCATCAAGAAATATCATGAGTGTTGCTTCAATGACTAATTTTAATTTAAAAGAACAAAATCCACAAAAATTTCATGTTTTGATGCAATATTTAATTTCTCTTTCTTTATATTGTATTCTACATCAATTTGTACAACATACATTAACCAGACTCTTGTTCTTTTTCAAATCTATATGCAGTAAAGTTATTGAATTTGTGAATTTTCCCATCATAAATAAAGAAGTTGCATTCATATTATATGAATTAGATATGCTCTTTACACCACCATCATTTGATATAATTGTCCACCTAATGGTTCAATTTCATAGAATAAACATTATGATAAATAGGTGGTGTCTTAGTCAGAGGGAATATCACAACCTGAAAAGATGAAGATTATTTATTTGATGCAAAAAAATTCAAACATAGACATATGTGGGAACCTATCATGTGTATGCTTTATTTATTTCATTTTTTTATTTCCTAATTTAAAACTTGTTAATCCAATTAATTTTTTTTGATATATTAGAAGAAAATTTTGGATTAAATATATAAATATAAACTTAATTAAAATTCAAATTTCCTTGGGGATGTGAAGAAATCATTGAATCCAAGGTATTTGTTTCACTTTTATTATTAAAAATATAGTATTATAATGGGACATATTACTTATTTTAATAGTGATATTTGACTGTGTCATATGGTTTTATTGTCATGTAACATAAAAGGATCACATAAAATATTATATTTTAAAGATATATTTCTCCTATTTAGATGTAATTATTAAAACTTTCATGGGATATTATTATAAAAATTTTGGGAAATAGCACTGATATAAAAATATATTAATGTAATATATTATTAGTTACCAATAGTTTCATTGGAAATAATTAAAATTGGTAACCATATATAATTACCTATATTATCATATTAGAATCCAGATTTATGTCATAAAATTATCTTAGGATAACCTTTTAATATTTAGGTAGAGTTTTATTTATTTATTTTCTAACTAAATATTTTCAAATAGAACTATATTCATATATAATAACACTGGATGAATGAATAGTGATATTATTTTATATAGAATATTATGAAAAAAAATTATTAATCTGAGAACCTCACTTGGGATTCTATATTAATTTCAACAAATAACAAGGATGATATTCTGATATTATGTGTACAAAATGAAATTAAAACTTTTGATTATTAAAAATATAAATGTACATCCCATTATTAATGAACTATTTTATTTTTTTATGGGTGAAAGATACTTTTTTTAATACCAATTTAAGATCATGGAATCAAAATATTTAGGTAATATAAATTGAAATTTTATAAATATACTTTAAAGATAAAGACACTATTTTGAGTATCCCATTGTTCTATTCAAAAAAACCAAAAAACAATAGTTTCTTACAAAAAAAAGGATTTTAATTTTTATAACTTCATTATTTTTTCTATTTATGGATAACATTTTGGTTCAATAATAATCTAAGATAAAATAATAACATCATTTAGGGGTAACATTGATGATCTTGTGATAAAATAAATTCTATGTAATATTCTGGAAGAGTATATTTTAGATTCTAGATGTTAAATTTTAAGGCTATGATAAAAAAATATGAATATAAATTGACATAAATTAAATATATTTAGTGATTCCTATAAAACAACCTAAAATAGTTTTAGTTTTAAGTAATTATTTATTTAACTGATTATTATTGATAGCCTGGTCAAGATTTTTCATGGATAGGTTCACCAAATAAACGTTTTTCATAAAAGGTTGTAAAATTTTAGATGGATTATTTACATATAATTATTTTGATGAGATTTAATAATGTGTCTCTTTGATACTAGTTTTTTTTTTATTTTTATAATTATGCGAATGTTTGTTTTTTTATGTTGATGATTTTAGTGTGGATTTCATATGTTTTCATATAATGAAAAATAAAATCTGGTAAATGGATCTTAGAATAAAATACCTCATAGAAATTATTGTCACACTTATGATCATGATCAAATTATAATAGTTAATATACTTAAATTTTTGAGACATGAAATTTTTTTCTTGATTTAAAAATATATTAATTAAAATTTATAAAGAAACTATAAGCATTTTTTACTTTCATATTGATTGTATCCTATGAAAATAGAATATTTTAGTTTATTCTTGAAGATGAAATTAAATTTTTTTTATTAATGACAAAGAAAAAAATAAAATATAATTTCTTAAGGATATCAATTATTATACTCCTTGGTTTTCAAATAATGTAGAGAATTTATTTTCAGAGGTTATTGTGACTTCTAATTGTGCAGATAAAGTGAATGTGGTTAAGCTCTTAAAATATATGTATATAAGGACGAGTTATTACATATGTGGTGGAATTAATATGGAATGATGGATGGAGGGACTATATTTTTTTATAAATTTCAACACAGTCCCCATATTAACACATTTCCAAATAAATAGTATAATAATTATATTCCTAATACCTTAAGGATTATATATTTGTATAATTCTAAAATCCATTATATAATAAGACCTACCCTTATACCACCAAAAAGATTTTTCTCAACTAAATAATATTCTTTTATGTAAACGTTCATTACTATAATATAGTCACCATAACATATATTTTATCTTTTTAGTCATTCATACTCCTATAAATCTATTTTCTATAGTTTTTAGAAAAGCATTGTTTCATTGAGTGGGAACCTTACAGATGATCAAAGACCAAAACCAAAACACTATAAATAAAAGAACAAAAAATTATTAATATAATCCATATTCATAGGTTGATTCCTCTTTCCATGGAACATACAATAAGAAATTAAAAATTAAAAAGGCCACACTTTAATATATCATTCAATAAAACACATTGACCCACATACCCATAAGCACAATCACACCCACATTTTAACTTAATGAACCAACAAGAACATCACATTAGAAAAAACCTACATAATATTCATTATAAAACAAAAACAATTTTAACACTGATTGAGATTCTAATTAATGGACCCCCACCATCACCAATAGATCCTTTTGTAATAAAGAATTAACCTTGAACAAGTATTCATTTCTAAAGAAAAATCACCCCATAGAAAAAACATCAACAACATTTAATGATTAATAGATCCATCAAACTTAGAAATAACTGTGGAACAAACACCACAATTATAAATATGTAAAATGGGGGAGATTAATTAACATAATAAATTTAAACATCTCAATATTATAAAAAAACACAGTGGATGCTTGTGTTTAATCTTATCCTTCTAAAACACCACACCATCATGCAAGAACACAGATGTCACAACATATTCACTTATTTTTTTCATTACAGTTGATGAAAAACACGATGAGATTCCTTCACCATATAAAATATAATGTTGTTTATTCATCATAGAACTCAATAAGATACTTAAAAAATATCCCAAAACCCCTATGAAAACAAATACATAGTCCAAAATGGGTTCTTATTTGATAGAAAAATAAGTGATTATACATATTCAATAGAAAATGGATAGGATAAAAAATCACCACTGCATACGTCATAATTGTGTGAGATATAAATTAAATACAGAGGAAAATCCAATTTTTTTCATATATCTTTGGTATCCCTCATTTGATGAATCAACACCACCAATGTCATTATGTGAACCACGCAGTAGACTGGGAATGCGACTAGTATACATGATCAAGAAGTGAGTGTATATATAAAAAATTATGATATTAAAAGTGATCCAAGACCATAGGAATGAAACCAACATATGTAAAACTAACACTACTAGAAAAACAGGTATTTGCGACGGGGTCCCGTCGCAAATAGCCCGTTGCTGAAAACGCCGTCGCAACTACACTTATTTGCGACGGGCCCGTCGCTAAAGACTTTTTTTGTGACGGGCATTCTCTCCGTCGCAAATAGTATTCTGTATTTTTGTAAAACTCTTTTAAAACAGTTTTTGCGATGGGACCCGTCGCAAATACCTTTTGCGACGGTCCCGTCGCAAAAACTCTTTTTTAAAAAAATAAAAAAAAATTAATAATACTAGTATTTGCGACGGGATTCGGGACCCGTCGCAAATACTATTTATAGTATTTGCGACGGGGCCCGTCGCAAATACTTAAAAAAAACTATTAATAATACTAGTATTTGCGACGGGCATAGTATCCCGTCGCAAATACTATAAAAAAAATAAAAAAAATAAATTATTAATAAATTATTTTAATTAATATAATAATAGAATTATAATTTACAAATGAAAATAATAAATTATTTTAATTACTATAATAATAGTAGAATTATAATTCAAAAATAAAAATAATATAATATTAATAAATAATTTAATTAATATAATAATATTACAATTATAATTCATAAATAAAAAAAATATTAATAAGTTATTTTAATTAATATAAAAATAATAGAATTATTTTACATTCAAATATTAAAATAATTCAAGTATTACAAAAAAAATAATTAAATTATAATATTATAACCTGCAACATCATGTACTAAATCTTGAAACTGGGATGGATCCAGAATCAAGTTGGTATCACCTGCTCTGGAACTGCGTTCACAGTGTTGATACCAAAATACATAATCTGCTTGAAAACCAAAACGCAAGAGATGTTCCCCCACTTTGTCAAACGTGTCAAACGTTCTCAATGCACATTTTCTGCAAGGGCATTTTATTTTTCCTTCTGAAACAAATTCTGAATTTGATTCCACAAATGATAAAAAAGTCTCCACACCCTCAACATATACTGGATTTAAACCAGAACCGTTTGGATTTCTACGTTGATTTATCCATATGCGGTCACCTAATAATGATTGTTGACGACCTCGTTGTTCCATATTTCTCTATAAAATATAAAAGCATTACTGGTTTTGAATAATTTGTTAGAAAAAACACTCAAGTAATGATTGAATATATTGAGAATAAAGCAAAACATGTTACAAATATTGATAATTTTAATATTATATTGATTTTTTATTATTTTAATAATACTAATATAATTTTTTCATAAACATTAATTATATAATAATAACATTATTACATTATTAGTATATTTTATTATTAATATTAAAATAATATATGTTTTTATATTATATACAATTCTCCTTTCATCTGTGTGTTTAACATTCTGTCTCCACATGTAATATTCGCATTCACTTTCACCTCTCCATTGGCGAGTAGGTTGATAATTTTGAAAAAGAATGCAAATATTACATGTGGAGACAGAAAACACACAGATGGAAAGAGAATTGTATATAATATAGAAAATTATATTATTTTAATATTAATAATAAAATATACAAATAATGTAATAAGGTAATTATTCCAAATTATTGGTAAGTATTTCAAATTATTGGTAAGTATTTCAAATTATTGGTAATTATTCCAAATTATTGGTAATTATTCCAAATTATTGGTAATTATTCCAAATTATTGGTAATTATTCCAAATTATTGGTGGTTATTCTTAATTTTTGGTATTTATTCCTAATTATTGGTAAATATTGGTAATTATTGGTAAATATTGGTAATTATTAGAAAATATTGGTAATTATTGGTAATTATTGGAAAATATTGGAAAATATTGGAAAATATTGGTCATTATTGGTAATTATTGGTGATTATTGGTAATTATTGGTGATTATTGGTAATTATTGGTGATTATTGGTAATCATTGGTGATTATTGGTAATTATTGGTGATTATTGGTAATTAATACTGATTATTGGTAATTAATACTAATTATTGGTAATTAATACTAATTATTGGTAATTAATACTAATTATTGGTAATTAATAATCATTATTACTAATTATTGGTAATTATTACTAATTATTCCTAATTAATACAAATTATTCCTAATTATTCCTAATTATTACTAATTATTGTTAATTATTACTAATTATTACTAATTATTACTAATTATTACTAATTATTACTAATTATTACTAATTATTTCTAATTATTACTAATTATTGCTAATTATTAGTAATTATTGCTAATTATTACTAATTATTGCTAATTATTATTAATTATTTATAATTATTAATAATTATTGATAATTATTGGTAATTATTACTAATTATTGTTAATTATTGGCAATTATTGTTAATTATTACTAAATATTGGTAATTATTACTAAATATTGGTAATTAATACTAATTATTGGTAATTAATACTAATTATTGGTAATTAATACTAATTATTGGTAATTAATACTCATTATTACTAATTATTGGTAATTATTAATAATTATTGCTAATTATTAGTAATTATTGATAATTATTGATAATTATTACTAATTATTGCTAATTATTGGCAATTATTGCTAATTATTGGCAATTATTGTTAATTATTACTAAATATTGGTAATTATTACTAAATATTGGTAATTAATACTAAATATTGATAATTAATACTAATTATAGATAATTAATACTAATTATTGGTAATTAATACTAATTATTGGTAATTAATACTAATTATTTGTAATTAATACTAATTATTGGTAATTAATAATCATTATTACTAATTATTGGTAATTATTACTAATTATTCCTAATTAATACTAATTATTCCTAATTAATACTAATTATTCCTAATTATTCCTAATTATTACTAATTATTGCTAATTATTACTAATTATTGCTAATTATTACTAATTATTGCTAATTATTACTAATTATTGCTAATTATTACTAATTATTGCTAATTATTACTAATTATTTCTAATTATTACTAATTATTGGTAATTATTACTAATTATTCCTAATTAATACTAATTATTCCTAATTAATACTAATTATTCCTAATTATTCCTAATTATTACTAATTATTGCTAATTATTACTAATTATTGCTAATTATTACTAATTATTTCTAATTATTACCAATTATTTCTAATTATTACTAATTGTTTCTAATTATTACTAATTATTGCTAATTATTAGTAATTATTGCTAATTATTAGTAATTATTGCTAATTATTATTAATTATTGCTAATTATTATTAATTATTGCTAATTATTATTAATTATTTCTAATTATTATTAAATATTGATAATTATTAGTAATTATTGATAATTATTGGTAATTATTACTAATTATTGTTAATTATTACTAATTATTGTTAATTATTGGCAATTATTGTTAATTATTACTAAACATTGGTAATTAATACTAATTATTGGTAATTAATACTAATTATTGGTAATTAATACTAATTATTGGTAATTAATAATCATTATTACTAATTGTTGGTAATTATTACTAATTATTCCTAATTAATACTAATTATTCCTAATTAATCCTAATTATTCCTAATTAATTCTAATTATTCCTAATTATTCCTAATTATTACTAATTATTGGTAATTATTACTAATTATTGGTAATTAATACTAATTATTGGTAATTAATACTAATTACTGTTAATTATTACTAATTATTGTTAATTATTACTAATTATTTCTAATTATTACTAATTATTGGTAATTATTACTAATTATTGTTAATTATTACTAATTATTTCTAATTATTACTAATTATTACTAATTATTGCTAATTATTACTAATTATTGCTAATTATTACTAATTATTACTAATTATTACTAATTATTACTAATTATTGCTAATTATTATTAATTATTGATAATTATTAGTAATTATTAATAATTATTGATAATTATTACTAATTATTGGTAATTATTGGCAATTATTGTTAATTATTACTAAATAGTGATAATTATTAATAATTATTGATAATTATTACTAATTATTGATAATTATTACTAATTATTGGTAATTATTGGCAATTATTGTTAATTATTACTAAATAGTGATAATTATTGGTAATTATTAATAATTAATACTAATTATTGGTAATTAATACTAATTATTGGTAATTAATACTAATTATTGGTAATTATTACTAATTATTGGTAATTATTACTAATTATTGGTAATTATTACTAATTATTGGTAATTATTACTAATTATTGGTAATTATTACTAATTATTCCTAATTAATACTAATTATTCCTAATTATTACTAATTATTACTAATTATTGTTAATTAATACTAATTATTGGTAATTAATACTAATTATAGGTAATTATTACTAATTATTGTTAATTATTGTTAATTATTACTAATTATTGTTAATTATTCCTAATTATTACTAATTATTGGTAATTAATACTAATTATTGGGAATTAATACTAATTATAGGTAATTAATACTAATTATTGGTAATTATTACTAATTATTACTAATTATTCTTAATTATTGATAATTATTGATAATTGTTCCTAATTATTAGTAATTAAATGAATAATTATCAATAATTAGAAATAATTACCAATAATTACAAATAATAACATTATTAATATATTTTATTATTAATATTAAAATAATATAATTTTCTAATTTATATACAATTCTTTTTTGATCTGTGCGTTTTCTATCTCCACATACAAATAATACATGTGAAGACAGCAAACACACAGATCAAAAAAGAATTGTATATATATAAAAAATTATATTATTTTAATATTAATAATAAAATAAACTAATAATGTAATAATGTTCTTATTCCTAATTATTGGTATTTATTACTAATTATTAATATTTATTCTTAATTATTAAAAATTATTACTAATTATTCCTAATTACCATTAACTATAAACAATACTAATAATTTAAATTTATTAAGTAATAAAACAATGTAAACATAATTAAATTACAACTAATTAATAATAATTGAAACTAATAAAAAATTGATAATAAATAAAAAATTAAAAATAAATAAAAAATTAAAATGAAGATAAATACCTTGAAAATTGATCTGTTCTGATCGTCTTCAAAACTTTAATATCAGCTCCGGAGAAAAAAATTAAACTGGAGAAAAACTCAACTCTAGAAATATAATTTTGAGAGAAGAAGAAGATAAGGAATGAGAATGAAATGAAAAAAACGGATGGGGGTATTTATAGGTTAGATTATTTGCGACGGGCCCATTTGCGACGGGATTCCCGTCGCAAATAATACTATTTGCGACGGTACCCGTCGCAAATACCTTAGCCAACATTTATTACGGTCAACCGGTAAATAGTTATTTGCGACGGGTCCCGTCGCAAATAACCCCTGCCGACATAGTATTTGCGACGGGGGAATATTCCCGTCGCAAATACCTTTTACCACCGCCGATTATTTGCGACGGGAATATTCCCCCGTCGCAAATAATTTTCCCGCGATTTGGCGCGCATCGCGGGAAAACTATTTGCGACGGGGAAAGCAATCCCGTCGCAAAAGCCTCCTTATTTGCGACGGGGAAATACCCCCGTCGCAAATAAGTTTTTCACATGACTATTTGCGACGGGATTTATTCCCGTCGCAAATAACCCGTCGCAATTGCTCATTTTTCCCGTAGTGTAAAAAAACCTAATAAAATTGACACATGACCACATACACTAATGTCCAATCCCATTAACCTCATACTTCATTGTCAAAAACAAATAATGGGGTATATAAGGGGGTTATATAAAATTGAGAAGTGGAGAGGAGAATGAGAGACATATATTGAAGAATACAACACCTAATGAGTAAAATTTTTAAAACAAAAAAACAACAAAAAAATAATAAGGCAGTTCAAGAGAAAGTATTTTGAGATCCAATATGACCTATTATTTAATGTTAAAGTGCTGAAAAATAGAAGAGAATGTGAAGATAAACGATAGAACCAAAACAAATATCTAGGAGAGGGAAGGAGAATTTCCATGGAAAGGGAATATAAATTTATTTAGGGTCAATATTTAATTTAAAATTGTTTCATTCCATGAAAAACATCAATTAACATGGCATATTAGCATACATTGAACATAAAAAATTTTATAAACATATATTCAATCATATAATAAATATAATGATAACTTTCACTCATAAAAAAGGAAATCATTAAGTACTATAAAAAATTATATGAAAGTATAATGATAATAATAAAATATTAATGGTTTATGGAATAAAAAAATCATCCTTATAACTACTCAAAATGAAAAATACATTAAGTTACTTTGAAAATGAATTATTTAGAGAATAAATCATTACCCATTACATTTGGGATATATAAAATAATGGTCCTACCCATCAAAATATACAATTTTAATGAACCATTAGATGAATAAAACAAGACAAATATTATATTCCTTTTTATTAAGATAATCATCAATGTTAATCCCATTTAATTAAATAAAATGTGCAAACCAATTATCTATTAATTAAAAAATGAAATATAATAGTATTTTCCAAACCATAATAAATAGTGGTCAAGTTATAAATGTGGTATATAGAATGATTTCCAAATTCCATATAAGAAATAAATATATAACTTCCAATTTATAATATAATGCAATATTCCATACTAGAATTTATAAATGAAAGAGTACAACATGACTAATCAAGGATTAAAAGAATATGAATTACATAATAATTTCATAAAAACATTGAATGATTATATTTGGATAGTAAAAAGATATAAATTTTCAATTTTAATACGATATTAAAAAATTACATAATATATATAAAAATATAACAAGATAAATTTCACTATGAAAATATCATTAAATGGGGAGTAATAATCCATCATAAAAGTGATAGTGAGAAGGAACTGTAAATCCCCAAAAAATAAGAGGAAATAAAAAAATCAATAATTGTTCTTAATATACACAATAATATAAGAATACAATAAAATATGAATTTTCATAACTTAATTAAAGAAAATTGCATGATGAAACATCTAATAACCATGGTAATGTAAGAGTAAAAACTGGGGACATAGAGAAAATTAAATGATATTGTAATTCACATGAATTAAATGAAAATTATGATTAAATAATTCCTGGGTATAATTTATCAATGATTTTATATATAATTGTATTGAATATTAATTAAAGAATGGAAATTGAGATTATAATCCTCTTTCGGGACACTAAAATGTTTCCGAAGAGGTAAAAATTTTCATGATGATCTTCTTTGAAATGAATCCTTTAAGACTCATTCTTGTGACCAAAGTGATAAAAATTATGTAAGTATTATAAGATAAGTAATATTAATAGAATATATTTATAAATAAAAAAAATAGACAAGTTTTGAAAATTTATGATGAGTTCCTTTTATAGAAAAAAAATCAGCGTCATTTTTACAAATATTTAATCTCTAGGGATTAAAATTTTAATATTTGTAGAGAAAGTGTCATAAAATGGTACATATAATATATTTTTTACAATAACTAATAAAATATGTCTAAATATAGGTTTTTATTATTCATTTTTTTTTATAAATTATTTTTAACAATAAATAACATTTGAAGTCATTTTTGGGTTTGAACATATAATTTGACTATAAAAACATCCATATTACTATGAAATTAAAAATTAAATATATAAATAATTTCATAACTATATTATTATACCTAAAAATAATGAAATAATATAATTAATATTAACCTTTTACTATTAAATATTATTTAACCTCTATTTTTGACATTTCTTCTACATGCACAATCATTCTTTGGACATTGCATAATCATTTTTGATAAATAACATATAATATATATATTTTTTAAAAATAATTATTGACATAAGTATTATTTTATATTAAGAATTATTTTCAAATAATCCTGAAAATATTTATTCCCTTGTATCAGGATAACAATTTTTTGTTATGAGTTTTGACTTTTCTTGCCTTCTTGAAACATTGGGCAAGCATTTGGAAATTAACCTATTCTATAACATCAAAATTAAACAAAATATATCATTATCATTGATTATTTTTCATTTTCACATCTTAGATATATAATCGCACTATCCTTCGTCATTATCATCACTTCAACCATCAATTTTTGTTTTTCCAATGTTGTTGGAGCATTACTTCGAATCTAATAACTGTTGAAAAACTTATATTGAAATTTGAACTAATTTATATTAGTTGGATAATATTTATAAGATATTTTGGTTATATTATCCTGTATTAAAAATATAATTTGATTCAATAATATTCTACATAATATATTAAAATGAAATAAAATTCCTTTTGAATTCACACCCATATTTAAAAACGAGTACAAATGTTTTCCTCAATATATATCCAACTCATAATAATATTTTGACATTAAAAATTAATTTTTTTGTGTATGATAAGTATTTAAAAATAAAAAAATATATTTCTAAAACAACCCTTATAATTCAACATAAAAAATAAATAGAAGTAAAAAATAATTTAAACTCAAATACTAGTTTTAAAAGAAGTTTAATTGTATTACTCAAAATTTGACTATTTCAAATTCATCCATTAATAACATAAACTGTTGTTTTATATATTTTAATTAGTTTTAAATGTCTTAAATATTCCTTAATAATTCCATAACATTCTAAAAAATATATAAAAATTGTTTATTAATTTTAATTCAGACATGAAGACTAATATTTTATAAAGAATTTAACTTTATTGTTAAACCTTTAATTAAATGGAATTTTAAAATTGAATAATTAAATAATAATGTTTTATATCGATAAAATTCTAACGTATTCCATACAATTCTAAATTTCTATAAAATATACTCAATATTTTAAAATTATTATGTAATAGAAACCAAATTTTTAATGACTTATTTCTAAAGAGAAATACAAATTCAAATGTATTAATCAAGTTAAAACAACAATAAAGTCAAAAATTGAATGTAAATCCAATTATTTAAAATATTTAATGTATAGAAAAAACCAAAATATTTTATTTTTATAAATTTAAATTTTTTTGAATAAAAATTTGATTATATATCATATTTTTTGTAATGTATCAAATAATGTTTTTTATAAATTTTAACAAAACAATTTTCATCTAGTTTTTTATTTTTTATTTAATATATACTATTAATTTTATTAAAATAATTTTTTAATTACTAAAGATTAACTCTTATAAAAGAACCACATTTTGTAGTAAAATTATAATTTTTTTCCAAACAATAGATATTTCTTTTCATGTGAAAAAATATGTTCTTTGATGAAAACTTTATCGGATTACAAATTTGGTTAATATAATGAAAAAACAATATAAATACATATAATTAACATAAATATAAATATATATAATATATAATAATTATTTTATTATTTATATATATATAATAATAAATCATATCAAGGTAATATATTAATCCTTTAAATAAAATATCATTTATGTAAATAATTAACCATGATAATTTTAGGTGAGTATTTAATTGATCATTTATCATATATTTTCAGATGAGATTAATAAAAGTAAAAATTTATATAAAAAATTGTTAAATTTATAACATTACAATTAATAAATACTATAAAATATATATTATTTATAATACATTAGTTAAAACATTTAACCCTTTACTGAAATTTCATCTTTGAAGTTTTAATTTTTTTACACAAAAATATTGGTATATTAATATACACATGACATCTAAAATAAAATTTATTAACAAACATACTTTAAATTTTAGGGTAATACAATGAATCTTTTACTTTATTAAAAAAATTATTATTAAAACATGTGTATTTCATTATAAGACTCATACATAGGTATTAGTTTCCAATGACATTCTATTATTATATCAGTTTATTCTCTGTATAATCCTAAATTAATTTATCATCATTTTATCTATGTTGGATGAATTCTTATATCATATAGGCATGGAGTATTCAAAAAAAATTACTAAAATTATTTCGATTCACTAGTCCTAATTATTTCCTTTTATTTTTCTACCATGATCCATTTCAACCACCATTTCAATCCACATTCCAAAATTATAAACAATTTAGACTATTTTTCATGTTTTAATCCTAAGAGTCATTATTTTCATACAAGATGGTATATTTTTCAACCATTAATATATAATAATATAAAGAAAATGAGAGTGGCCATCATTATATGAATGTGTCTTTAATGAGTTATTCCTCTTACTTCTAGTAATTTACTAAATTAAAGATTATTTGTAAAATTGAATAAAATAAACTTTAAGCATCATTTGAATTAATCCAAATATATCATAAATTATGAATCCTTTAATTTAAATTATGATTACATTTGTTAAACTTATGAAACATTTAGATAATCCTATGAAATTTTCAGTTCCAAATAGGAAACAATAAATTTAATCATATACTTCGTAATAACCTAAACAAAAAAAATATTAAACCATAAAAAACTATCAACATACTTCTTAGAAAATTGTAAACCTAAAATTCAATAAAACATGGATCACATATATTACCAAATTTTCATCAAACATTGACCCAAAAATATATCAATGAACATTGAATTAAAATTATATAATAATAAACCATTATATATATATATATATTATTTTCTTTTATGGTTTTAAAATTTCCATCATCCTTATCTTTATAAAACCAAAATAAAATGGTCCCAAAATCACATTTGAACTATGATGGTTATCAATTCCTTTCCACTGATTTTACTAAAAGCTAATAATTGTTTCCTTAAATAATCTCAATTTTCAAACATCAAATAAAATACTACCACTGAAGGTGTTTTTACATCAATATTGTGTTCTTCCAAAAATCCAATAAACTTATCTTAACATAACATTAATCACCGTAAAATATAGTCACATACTATCTATAATGGGTATTTAGGCTATTTCATTTTTTCTTCTATACAGATATATTGAACTAAATTGTTATCCAAACATATTAATTTTACCTCATAAAATACCATACTAACAACTAATGTCATTCAAACCTTTATTTTATACCAAATGTAACTACCTAAACCTAAACAACCCATATTAAAAAAATTTATAACACATATTATAAAATATAATTTCCCAAGACCTTTAGGTTTACAGTTTTTGAGAATTATGAAATCCCATATACAAGAAATGATATTTCCAATAGTATCAACGCAAACAACTAAGATAGGGTAAATTAGGTGTTCCTAAATGTTACCAATTTCGAAAATATATTGAAACTCATTTTGATGTTAAACCATGTTGGGTGTTAGTGTATTTGGATCTACTCGATGGTTAACCTAGAAATCATCAACTAGATGAAATAAGATTAATTCAATAAATAAGAACATAATATTTTTACATGTTTTCATACAGAGATGTACATCTTTCCTTAATTGGTTCATCACCAAAATCATGGATTCTACACCAAAATAAAATGTTGATTTCAATGGGTTATTTTTCCCATACCATCAATGCCAATGTCTCACTGGAATTATAAATTTATGTCTCACACAAATATTCCTTCTACAACATCACACCTTGTTCAAAAAGTTTCATTATCATAACTCTATATACCATGGGTCACACATGTTCTATAGAGTCCCAAAATATTCATTAAAGTATTTATATTATGATTTACTCGTAATGAAATCAAAATCTCTAATTAGAATGATTTTTCATAAATATAATAGATCTTCATAAACTGAACAAAACACTCAAAAAATGCAATAATATCTTAATGATTACTCGATAATATAGTATCTACAAGAAACATAACATCACTAGATGACTCATTTATTAATCATCTATTTTTTGAAACATAGCATAACCTCACACATATTTATGTTATTCTAGACCAAAAATAGAAAACTATACACCATCCATGTAAACCCCACTGTTTAGGGTTGCAAGGTTGACCCCGGAGGGGTACCCGGTTTGGAAATTCCCTACATAGCCCCTAAAACCACTAAAATAATAAAAATTTCACCCAAATAACTCTTGAACAAGATCCAACCAAAAGGGACACAAAATTTGATCAAGGAATACCTAAACACAAGTAATATAATGTCACAAAATCCAAAAATAATAACTTTTTTCCAAAGAAATATTATTTTAATGTTTCTATAATGAAGTTTTGATGCCCCAATGCTCTTATTAAAGACTCCCCCTCCCAAGAATCATTGCATCAGAAACCTTACATCATAGAACATAGAATAAAGGTATCATCCTCCCATAAAAGAGTTCTTTCTTAGAATCTACATTCTATACAGGATGCTCAATTGTGGATAAATCAATCTCAACATTATGATCCTCAATTTCATGACATGAGATGTGTTAGAAAGATACTTCTAAATATGTGATACATGAAACACATTATGTATATCCACTAACTATAATGGAAGTGATAAATGGATTTACACCTTCCCCACCATCTCAACAACCTCAAAAGTTCTAACAAACTATGTTGCAAGCTTCCATTTCCTCCCTAATAATCAATGACACAAACCAGGTGAACCATTGCATGCATCATAATAGGCACATAGGAATTCACATTCCATGCATAGTACCATGCCATGTAATTGCATTTTAGGATGCCTATTGATTAAAATTGTGTTCCTAGAATGTATTCCATGTCATGTAATTATTTATCATGCCTTTCTAGATACCACGTTTCTATAATATATTTAGCATTCTAGATTTTTTCCATGCTACCTGTTTAATACCATGTTTTCCTTGTATCATGATTTTGTACCTATTATCATGTCTCTATGATTAAAATGCTATGCTTCTATGATTACAACATGTCTCTCTATGTTAGCTTCTTGTAGTGACCCATTAGCTTGTTTTTTTATGTAATTAGTTTCTTGCTAAAATTTATTGGTTTCCTTTGAATGGGAGCCAAATGTAAAAAAACTATAAAGTGTATAGTCTCTTTATAGGTTTATATCCACCCATATATCCAGGATGATATGTGTTTGAGCATGTTATAATTTCAAATTAATTGGTTAACTACCTAACAGCACAACTAGGATCAAGTAGGCTAGTTGGTGAATGATCCTTATAAGATAACATGGTATCGGTGTTGTGACTCTTAATAATTGAACAGATGTTTTTGGGTTTCATTATAATGAACCCAGGTCGGCTTATTGGGACCCCTATAGGTCACCTTATCTACCTAAATGTAATTTATGTGATTGATTTCCTAATTAAGGACAGGATTTCAATTAATGTAAATGTTTTAAAATGTAGTTTTATAAAGCTTCCATGTTTTTTCCTTGAGGCGTTGGTTAAGATCAAGTACATTTTGATTTGTTTTGAAAAATGTTACTTGATGTTTTTTATTAAATCTTTTGATGATTAAATATTAAATGTAATTAAATATAAGGGGCTTGGATAAGGAACCTGTAGCGATGTCCTTTTTTTAAAGACCATGTTATAGGGTTAGTTTGAGTTTCTCCTTGATTTTATTTGGAATAGAACCTTTCACATACCGTTATCCCTAGTCAGACCCCCTTTCTTAAAATGTCACCCTTGTTCAGACGGATGGTCATGTTTTCATTGACTTTTGTTTCAGGCTTGAGCATCGAGTAATGCTAATTTCCATCAGGATAGGCATGCCTTAGGAATGTTCAGTTGCTTCATATAACATTTGAACCTCTCTTCTACACAGTGATGGATGAATCAGTATGTTATCATCTGGGTTAAAAGTCAACTTGCTTCTGTATCACCTCGGGGTAGTATTTGTTCACGTACGCGGTGTCGTCGAGTGCATAATCTTTGTATTACAGTGACTTCTCTATTAAAAGAATCAAGTTTTTCTAAATGCTCGGGATGAATTCTAGAGACTCGGTGTTTTGACATACCTTCCAGTTTTGTTGGGCTTTCATGCCAATTGTTTAAACATGTTCCTTCTGGTAATCTTCAAATCCTCTTACTTTACTCCTCCTTAAGTGACGATCATGTCCCCTATCTTGCCTTCATCCTTGATACACTAAGAGATCATCAGTCTTATGCCATGATAAAGCTTCAAATATTGTTGGGCTTGTTTATGGTGTTTCTATCAATATTTCACATTGATGCATCGTTCTTATCAAGGCTTTGGTTAGTCTTGAGTGACCCTCGTATTTTTGTGTAGGAATTATTTCAACGAACTCTTGTAAACCAGTCATTTCTTCTAACATGACCACCAGGTGGATGTCACTCTGGGCTTAGTCAATGACCTGTTTTGGACATCTAATCCTTGTACAAACATCTCACTCATAAAAATGGTGTATAGACTACCTTAAGTTAATTCCTTATACACATGTCGTGTGGATCCAAGGTTACCCCAGACTTATTATTGGGCTCGGTGATTCCTAAATCAAGAAATGTCACTGGAAGTAAGGTATGAATTTCTAAGTACATGCTCATGGTGAATGCGAGATACCTTGGAGGAAGGAATCACAATTCAGTTCATAAAACATTGTCCGTCTAAGCCGACCATCTTCTAAAATGGTCATATGGAGTCGCTTGACTAGTTCTCTCTCTTGTTCAATGAAGCAATTAGTGAAGGAAATTTTTTTGGCACGTCATCAGATGAGATGAGTGTAGTTTGTGTTAACTAGGTATTTTTATAAAAATCTATCTAAACTTGAGATTTTAGGTCAATGGGAATTGACCATTTTATCCATTTTGAAAACCATCCGAGAAGAATCACTAGAATGCTTAAGGGCATGTCTTGAATGGAATTTTGATGCTAGAAGGTGGTGTGACTCAGAATTCTCCCCTTTATAACTTTAAAACCTAAGGTGGGAAGTAAATTTGGCTAGAAGTTTATGATATGATGACATGGTCATGTATTTGGAAAAAAGGGCTTGGATAAATAATGTGTCTGTGTTTCAGTTGGAGAATGAGCATTGGCTCAGATCTTAACGGCTTATGTTCCACTTTCCTAACCAATGTTTGAACATGTTTTGAGAGTTTGGAGATGCAACACAACCTTTTGTGTGAAACTTCATGAGCCTATAGATCGTGTGAGAGTTACGTTGTTCCAAAAGTCTTCTCAGGGACGAGAAGTTCTAATATGGGAAGGTTGTAACATTCTGCGTTTTGAACTGGATGAAAAAATGCAGGAAATAAATTTTTTTTCGTTAACTAGGTAGGTCGGTTTAAAAAATGAGCATCAGAACTTTTTATTTTTTATAGTTGAAACTGCGATGTGTATTTTAAATAAATTTTATTAAATTAATTAGATTAAAATTAAAATTAAAATAAATTAAATGAAAGTTAAAAGTATTCCTTAGAACTTTGAAATATTCTATGAAATATTTTCAAAGTTAGACAATGAGTCAGCACGGGGTTTAGAGACCCATAGACCCTCGGCGTTGATAGAATAAAAATATTGAATTTATTTTATTCATACGCGTGTGTGTTTTATTTCAAAAAAAAATAAAATAACTCTCAAACGGTGTGTCATATGAGAAATCTAAGACCACCTTTAGGTCCAGAACATCGGTTTTACCCTAGGCAGGGGATAACCTTGATGCATGTCGGGTGTTTGGAACCCTCACACATGATAATACCCTCCTTAATTTTAATTAATTTATTATTCCAATTTTCTAATAATAAATAATTATTTTCTCACAAATGGTCTGTTGTATGAGAAATATGACACCGTCGTTACATCTGGAATGCTGGGTTTACCCTAGGTAGGGTATAACCTTTGCAAGCATCGGATGTTTGGTCAGATTGCACTCGAAGATAATTTAATTGGGTTATAAATATTTTGGTGAGCAGTTATAAATAATAATAATAATAATTTTTTTATTAATATTTTTTTTTTGAAAACAAAAATAAAAATGTAATTTCACAATTAATAAATTATATCGTGGTGTAAATAATAATTAATCAATGTAATAAATGTGATATTATTAATTGTTCTAATTAAATACAAATGTGCAATCAATATTAATTTAATATGTGTTATCAGTTTTTAAATGGTTGTTATTTTTTAAAAATTATTAATGGTGTCATTGATGAGTTGTATTAAATAATAAAAAGTTTAATTATTTTTATTATTATTAGTTTGGAACAAAAACTTTTATGTATATATATATATGTGTGTGTGAAGTATATCTATATATATAGTGATTAAATATATATATATATATATATATATAGTTATATATACATGTGCGGGTGTGTATATATAAATATACAGATGTGCATATATATATATAACACATATATATGTGTATGGATATTTACTATTGAATTAGATAAAATATTAATGATTACCTACATAAATTCATGTAATATCTCAACTTAAATCAAAGTGCAAACCATTAAGTTTTTTTTCAAATCTTTAAAGTGATTCAGGGCGCACACATGCGCACCCTATTTCAGGTCTCGGGCAGCTATTAAAATTAATTAAATAATTGATCAGGATTTATGTAAAATATTATGTCGCTCTCTAGCATAGAATTTGAGTTAAAAATAACTAAAAGGATTAAAGGAATTTTAAAAAAAATAAAAGAGATGGAAAAGGAATGAAAATAAATAATAAAATTAAAAGCGGGAATGGGAAGAATAGAAAAATAATTAAAAATGGGTTTAACTATTTTTATTATTTTCATTTTCATTTTCCTTTACCTCCCCTTTAATTTTTTTTTATTTTTTTTTCCTTTTTCTCTTATTCTTTTTTTCCGTTCCTTTTTATTTCTTTCCATTATTTCCTCTCCTCCACTTCTCCCCTCTCCTGTGTGTGGTGAACTCCCTCTCCCTAGGTGGTGTGCACCACCTTGCTCCCTCTTCAGAAGATCGTCGCAACTCCATTCATCGTCCATTTTCTTTGTCATTAGGTGCATTGTAAACCTTAAGGAAAGGATTATCCCATGCACCAAGAATCATACGCCCTCCTTCTCTATCCTTTGTGTAGTTCGTAATGGAAAGATTTTACCCTATTTGGGGGTTTTTCTAAAATCATTCGTTTTATTCCATTTTAGGTCAAATAAAAGCTTACCACAGATCATAGGATCATATGTGACCATAAGGTAGGGATTATACTCTCTTTCCCTCCATTTCTTTGTGATTTATAAAAATTCACGGTTGTGTCTTTCATCAGTGCCTACCGACGTTGTGCAAATTCACCAAATATTTTCAATTTAATTATTCCGCATAATTTTTTCAACCCAAATTATTATAAATTGAATTGTTTAAATTATTGCAACGTGGTCAGAAACCCCTTTGGGTGTGCCGACATGGTCAGTATAAATTCTGTTAGCTCAGACATTTAACTTATTTATCTACATGTTTTGCGCAACCCATTTTTGTTGTATTTAATTTAAATATTTAGTTTAGATTAATTATGAACCTTGAATTTTTGATCTTTGGTAGTTGTTTTTGCTGGTTTATTTATTATTAAAAAGTGCCTTTATATGCATGTGTTGTGCATCCTATTTTTTTGTGTTCAATTTAAATAATTAATTTAGATTAATTATGAACTTTGAATTATTGGATCTTTGGTAGTTGTTTAGGTTGAATTATTTATTTATTAAAATTTCATTTATCTTCTTATGTTGATGTGTTATCTTTCCTTATTAAGATAGTTGTGCTATAATATTTAATTTATACCTTGTGATGCACGGGTGTATCTGTTTAGTTTTCAAGCTGCAATTTCATATGCTTATTATGTCATATCTGCTGTTGTGAAAACTTTAATTAAATTCCAGGCAGGAAAAGAATGTGGGTCACATATTAAGGGTCATGCTTAGACCATCCATTCCTGACTAGTTACCACTATGCACCAGGGGGTGGTGTCTTTGGCTTTTCCAGACCGAGACTTCCCTGGAATTTCTAATACTTATGAGTAATACTGGTTCTAAAAGGTCCTATCGGGGATGGATCCATTAGCAATGTGGCTAAGATAGCCTCGTATGATGCTCAAACCCTTTTTGCAAGATTAGGATAGACTCAGGGTAAATCCATGCCTCCAGCAATACTTGTTCTTTCGAAAGATTGCCTTGGACGGGCTCGGTGGTATTGGATAATTTGAAGGATTTTCTATAGTGATACCTTCGGGATGGGATCAGACTCCAAATCTCAACTTGAACATTAATAATGATTCACTAAAGGTATGTGTTAATGCTGCTTTAGGTCTCTTAAGAATTGTGATATTTTTCTGGTATGTTGAAGCACACCTAGTTGACACATGACTTAGACCCCAAGTTAAAGCACAAGCTTGGGGGTATACCTCTTCCTTATTTTAACTTCCTTTTCTAAGATTTATATATATTCATATGTGTATTCTTCTTATAGGTACTCCTTTAAGACTTCCGTCTTAGGATAAAGAAGGTGATTAGGGATGGGTTCCATTGGGAACCCGGGCTAAGTTATTTATTTCATTACACTTAATTAATTATCTGAAATTGTTATAAATTGACACACTGCATTTTATAATTGCAAAAAATGGAAATATTTAGACACTGTGGGTGCCATCCTACTGGGATTTTATCTCACACCCAGCTCAGGCATTGTTGACACCTGAGTAGATTACATGCTTGTAGGTATTGACAAAGGGAAGTAGGCTACTTCTGATGCTTGAATGTTTCTTGTTGCTTAGGATGGAGACTAGGGTAAAGGACTGAGCTTTGATCATGTTATCGTTGTTGCTTTGTGTATTTTATTTGAGTTGATAGTATGCTTGAGTTTCTATTTTCCATACTTTCAGTTTAGATAAACATCATAACATGACTTTATTTTGTGAGCTTCTTCACTTAATTCTTATTCAGTTGGATTATTCATATTTCTTATACTGCATTTTATTCATTTATATACTTCCTATATTTATTATTAATTGTTTTTACTTCTGATTTGTATTTACTATTACCTATGAAGGCAAAGTCTCCCCTATAGACACGTTAAATAGGCCCTCGCTGCCAGTCGGTAGCCTCTGGCGTTCGGGGAGATGCGCTTGAGGTCATGTAACCCACCAGTCCGGCCACTATCTTAGAGGTGAGCCGAGTCGGGACGTTACAATTTAAAAGTGATGTTTTGTGTTGACTTTGGAAACGAATGTGGTTTTGGACTTTTAAATGCTTGATTAGAAACTTAAAGTGTTATATGAAATGGTTTAAATGTCGATATGGTAGGACGACCTAGTTGGAACCTTGTGTGATGTGATATGTATATATATATATATATATATATATATATATATATATATCTAGTGGGCACCTCTATAGGAGGTATATCCCTTTATGGGTTATCGTATAGGGTGTCTGTGTTTGGGGTAGGCAAGTGTGGTGATGGAAGGTAAGGTGAGTCATGCGTGCGAGGGCCTCCTAATTGCACAGTATATTATTACCATCAGCTTCTTGGGCATCTTTTAGAGGGTCAAATGATGGTTGCTGATCAACCCTAATTAGAAGGATTGGTACCCCATGGATTAGTTGAGAGACTATGTGGGGTGTACCACTAGATTATTTATTTTAGAGAGGCTAGTTGGTTATTGACTAGGGAGATTCACCATATTCCGATAGGTGGTTTCGAACTGAGTATGTCCAGGGATCGCTCTAGGGATGTTTAGGAAGCGCCCGTGATTGCATACTTGTATGTTCCCATTTCTTTTTTGGCTCTTTTGGATATTTTATTTTAGGGAACCTCTACTTTTTTCCATATTTAAAACACTTGTTTCAACACTAGATGTATTTTAAAATAATTTATAGAAATAACTTATATGCCTTGGAAATTATTTTAGAAAAATTGAAATCGAAAGGGGTTTTTATTTAAATTATAATCTTGTTGCTTATTTTGGTAAAATAATGAAAACCATATTTTTATATATCCTATTTTAAAACTAAAAAGAATGGATTTCACTTTAAAGACGAGGCATAGGTCATGGTTTATCATTGGTATCATTACTAAGCATCTTGGTGCTCACACCTACTCTATCTTTTTAGTTTCAAGTTCTCTTAGTTTTGGATCACTCTAGGAGCGAGTGTGGTTCTGTGGTTGATGGTGACCCATGAGGTCATTTGAAGGTATAAGGCCTCATCCTTAAACATTACATAATTATTGAATTAAGTTAATAATTCACATGGAGGATCTTTTTAGGTTTAGAGCTTTAGATAATTAGGTCATAACTTGTACATAACAACTTGAATATTACATGTAGGCACTTCTACTCAGTATCCATTTTTTCATAAATTAAAAACTCTTGCAAGAAAACAAGAATTATTTTCTTGATATAAATCTTCTTGAATTATTACTTTATCTTACCCTTCCTTATACCCTATGAAAAACATTTAAAAAACTTGTAATGATCATAAAAAATCTCAGTAATGGTTATAAAATAAGGAAAGAAAACATTATCCCATTAATACATAAAAATCAATGAGATCATGCTTTTTAATCATAAATCATATTCTCTTTAACATACCTCATGAAATCATATGATTTAGGAATAGCACATTGAAATAATAAATCATAATGTTAACTAGTGTAATCTATAACATACTTACATTGTAGCTTTCATAGCTGTATAGGGAGTTACGCTTGGA
Source organism: Viscum album (assembly GCA_963277665.1). Lineage (NCBI taxonomy): Eukaryota > Viridiplantae > Streptophyta > Magnoliopsida > Santalales > Viscaceae > Viscum > Viscum album. The sequence goes on from OY728138.1 coordinate 903,921,053, forward strand.
ATACCTATCACAGTATATTCCCTAAATCTCTTAGGATAAACATTAACGTTTACCTCTGCCATGTTTCCTAATTCATTGGAGAGCTATCTCGGGCTCACCCACCCTCGGTTTATCATGGAACCACCCATATACATAAATAATTCCCAAGAACCATAACATAATCATAAAACATTAAACAAGCGTAAAGTAAAGATAAAATTTCCACATTACAATCACAATATATCATTTCAAGATGTTGACATAATCAACGCATTCTAAAAACCATTTTCTATACCAAAATAATTAAAAAGGTTATATGGTATTTATTTTCATTTTAAAAACATTAAGGAATCCAAATATCAAATAATACTCATAGTAGAAGAAAGGTCATCATCACCATGTATGTTAAAAAGAGACATTCCCTTTGTTTTTTAGTAAAAATGCTTTATAAAACAAAAGATTACTTTCGAAAATCATTGAATGAAATAAAAAGAAAAAAGTTATAATTATACACCATATAAAATAAGGTCGTGTATAAACCAGAATATGTCTCAATGAAATGATATTGAGACGAAGTCCCTTATGAAAATTCGGCAGCCTAACAGCATCACTTAAAATTTCATAAAATGAGTTGATGAGAGAAAAAGGGTATCTCATCACTTGGACATAAAATGTACAGAAATAAGGATATATAAGAACATATCCTAAAATAATATAATTTAAATTAAAATATATAACATAAAATAAGTCTTTGACTAAAAGAGGAGGGTGAAATTTTCTCTTTCCTTGATTCTGACTTGTCACGTAAGTTCCTTGTTCTTCCTAAATAATAAACTTAAGTTAATTTATACTTGATTCAGAACCTTTGTAAAGTTTATTATTCCTTTTAAATGAATTAAAGATAAATTATGAATAGGTATATTATAATTACAGTATAATATATATGTTATATATGTTACATAAGTTCATTAATTCCATCCTTTATACATTCCATGTATAGCATGAACGCTTCATATTACTTTGAGGGGGTGGTAGTCCGCACTTCCTCAAATGAAATTATCATATTTATACAACATGAAAAGCATAAATGTGTGTTATAAATAAGAATTAAATAAGAATATAGTTAAAATAAATATCATAAATATCATATATAATTACAATTCCATCATAATGGCCACCATAAGAGGTGGTAGGAGAATATTGAACAATCATCGTTTCGTGAGGCAGTAGTTCATCATCCACAGAAATAGTATGTTTTATACCCATTAGATGGAGGTGTGTGTAAGTTTAGTTCGAAATAATTCTCATAAAAACAACCTAGTATATTAAAGATACTATTTTTGTTATAAAATAATTTAATAAAGATATTTTAGGGTGTTGGAGAAGAAAAATAAAAGAAAGAATGTTGAGAGAAGACATTACCTCAAATCGGGTAACTTCTTTTGAGTTAAGATAAAAGGCATTATTTAATTACCTTATGACCAATGTAAATCTTATATGATGAATAAAGGGATGTTGGGAGCTTATTTGGGTAGATTTTGGATGATACAATGGGGATTGAGAGGTGTGAGTAAGGGTTATAGGTGGTGTTCTTTTATAAGAGGGAGGAGGGGCACTTTAGGAAAGTTTGAAAGTATTATTTTATTATTAATTGATTTTAGAATTCTAATAACACCAAAGTGATATATTTAGAATATAAGATGATTATGGGTCTAAATCCTCTCATAAATTGGTTTTAGACAATATTAGGTCACAAAATTAACCTTATCTTTTAGTTTTAACCATTAGTAAACAAATTTAACTTTTACCATGTCTTCTTGTATATTCATAATATATGGTTACCATAGTTACTATAAAATATCAACAGACCCAAAAATGAATCATTAATGACATTTCTAACATCATATATGTCATTTTTCCAAATCTTATATTTTTAGGACTATTATATCATTTAATAAAATATTAATTGATTTAAAAACTAATTTATGTCAATTTTTATACTATTCATATCATGACTTTTTAAAAATCCATAAAAACTTGATTATTTCAAAAACCCTTCATTAATTCAAATATAACAAGTCATAATTATCCCTAAAATTATTTTATGGCATAAATTAGTTTATGGAATAAAAAGTTTCAAAATAAATTTATTTTAATATTTATAATCTTATTTATTTTAAATCATTCATTAATACGGTAAACACTACATCATCATTATGTCATAAATATATTTATTTATCTGATGTCTAAAAATTATAAATAAAATACCATGATGTAGGAAATATTTTTAGATTTTTAATTAATTTTTATATTTGAAGATATCACTTATATAAACCCGTATAAATATTTTTTTACTAAAAGATACAAGTTTAGATTATATTTTCCTTAACTTTAAATTAAAAGTAATTAAATGTCATTTTCACACACAAGTGGCTCCATTGGGGTCCTAAAATCGACCCAAGGATGCCCATGGTAATAAATAACTCATCCAATATGTTTAGGGCATGTTTTAGGGTAATTTAATATTATTATAATATTATTTTTTACCTTTATTTACCAGATTTACCCTTTAACCATGGTAAATAAAATATTTACTAAAGTTACTATTTATAATGTCTAAAAATAAAAATTACCTATTTACACAATTTGGACCTCATGATTCCAAATATGGAATCCATTTTTCTAAATTCAAGACACATAAGTTGCATAAATTAATTTAAAATTAATTCTCGTTGTCAAAATCAAAAAACGTCTTTTTAAGAAATAATAAGTATCAAAAGATTAACATGTGTTTGTGTCTAATTAAAAAGTAAAATTACTTCCAATGACCAATATTAGATTAAATGGTAAAAAAATAATATAATTACACTTTAAAACCAATTAAAAAGATAATATAACCATAAAAATAAATCAAATGAAAAGACAGTTTTGACTTAAAATGCGGTATTTTTCACTATTCATTAAAAAATGAACTTTATCAGAAAAATACCAAAATTTATCTAAAGTAAATTTTTATGTCCTGATTCTAAAGAATAATTATATTTTTGTAAAATTAAACATATAAAAGTGAAAAAACTAGATTTTAAATGGGTTCTCCATCAAAAGGCGGTAAACCGACCTTTTAAAATTATTAGAGTATTTCATGCTTAAAATTGGATTAATTATTATTTTGAGCCTCTAAATTTTATTGGATAAATGTAAAAAAATAAAAAAAAATGTTTAATCATAATATGGTTAGTTCTATTCATTCTCTCCAATAAATAGTTAGGCATTAACTACCATTTAAAATAATAATATTATTATATTATTTTTCAGTATAACTCAAAGTTGTATCAAACATAAGATTTCAAAGAAACCCATTGTTGCGTGTTGAGTATGCTATCGAAAAAAGAATCCCCTTTATTGTAAAAATAATATCTTATTCATAAATAATAATAGAAAATAAAAAGTATTATTCTATAAAAACTTGGGTTGTTACAGGAGGTATATTTAGCCATTCAGTTTTATTCTCTTCCACTACTAAAGTTTAGTTTTATTGTTCTATTTATTCTTATCCATTTATCTATATTTTATGGTCCAAATCATTACCAGTGGATTTATTTTCATTCCTGACACTAGTTGGCAGCCTGTGGGGATCGAGAACGCCCTTCGGGCCTTGTCATGGACTTGCTCGGGTGACTGGTTTAGGTTTGACCCGGGTTGGTTCATGAAAAAATGGTATCAAAGAAGGCCCTTGTTATTTGGGTTGTCAAGTAACTTGGATATTAGGACTATCGATAAATGATAGGTAGGTGTGGTAAAGACATCATGAACCCTTTCCCATCCTGATCCTCGAGTTTCCAGGGGTAGTCTAGGATTTAAATTTTTCTTTTGCTTGATCTAAATGTATAAGGGATGAGAAATGGAGTGAGCCTATGTTATGCGACGAGCTTGTATGGAGTAGTGATGCCTGAATAGACTAAGTTCATGTGTCAAGATAATTCATGTGATTAATGCTCGCTCAGAGCATGGTATGTTAAACCATGTTGCTAAGTTGGAATAGCCGCTAGTTCCATATTATTAGAAGTTTTTATGTGGGTTAAGTTTGTAATTAGTTTTGGTTGACTTGATTGGATTTCAAAAATGAAAATGGTTTTAAGGAAAAATGGGTTTTCAAAAGGTAATTTAATTTTTTGAGTGGAAAAATGGTTTTTGAAAGGAAAATTGTTTTCTTTTAATGAAATTTATGGCATCAAAGGGAAAAATGGAAAGTGTTTTAGAAATTGTTTTGGTATTTTGGAAATATATTTTGGAAGGTGAGATGAAAGTAACTCGGGAATTTGGGCTTTAAGTTTAATGATCATTTTTGGAAATGAGAAACGTTTTAAATCGACCCTTGGTATTTGTATGAATGCTCACATATGTGGGTGTACACATGTGGCAAGTGGATAGTTGGTGGTATAGGTTAATGGGTGATTGAACTAGAATAAAGATATAAATATATGTGTGTGAGACTTCATGGAATGCAAATGGTGAGTATTTAAGTTGTTTTGTTTACTAAAAATTGGTTTAAAAAAGGGTGATTTCAATGTTTTGAAAAGCGATTGAGCAATTATTTAGTGTTTTCTTTCCACATTTAGAATCCTTTCTGTGGGATCTTAGTTTTGAAATGCTGGAAATGGGGTTGAAATGGTGATTTGTGTTTGAGTTTTGGTTTATGATTGAAGTGTATAATTTTGTTTTATGATGCATTTTGATTCAGTTTTGTGCGTCTTGTTTTAGATTATTCCAACTATAAAATTCCCAGAGGTTTCTAGTGCATCTCTTCAAGTTGTTGGTTCCACACAAACTCCTAGCGGAGTGGTTGAATTGATTTATTCTTAGTTTTTTTGTCTTCCATCGTGATCCTGATCCATTGAAGGTAGAGGACTGTCTTGATGAAGTCGTTGGTGATTTCATGTTATTGGGAACTCCCAAATCTATGAGAGTTCATGTTGGTTTGTGTTTCTTTGAAGGTTAAACTTTGGATTGATAGACAGAGATGATCCTAGCGTCAATGCGTGATGGGATGTCTTGGAAGTAGTTTAATACCACTTATATCTAGTGATTTGTGCATGAGTAAGTAAAGGATAGGAAGGTTCCTGAGCTCATGGGTGTTTGAAAAGGTCAAATGATGGTGAAGAGATATATTGACCATTTTAATGATTTTATTTCCTTCTTTCAGAAGTATAATCGAAAGTTCAGTTTGGGAAGTTGGTGGATGAAGTTTTTTTAGCTGAGTTGGTTTTTGGAGCGCAGGCAGTTGGCAATCTGGTATCTCTTGTTGCTCATAAAGGTTCCCTATCTGGTAAGAGTAGTGTTCTAGAGGATCCTATTTCAGAAAGGTCCTCTTCATTGGGTCTGGTCTCCAGTTCGTCAGACCATTTGTTTTTTTTCCACTAGTGTGGTAGGTTCAATCAATCGAAGTTATCCTAACATAATTCTCCAAAAGCATGTCATTTTTGCAGTGGTCTGGGTCATTTGGAAAATTTTTATAGGAAGCGTCGCTTGAAGAATACATTGTCATCGGAGGATTCCAGCTCCTGAATGTGTGGCAGAATATTCTTTATTCATCATGTATCTACCCATAAACCTGAGAGTAAAGCTCGTGCATAGTCCAAAAATTTCCTGGGGAGAAAAAGAACTTGGCCCAATTTTTGATCTTCGGTGTTGGAGTGGATACAGTTCCAGTCTCCTGTTGTAATTTTCTTCTTATTATGAGTTTCTTTATCTATTTAAGAGACTTGGAAATCCACTTTTCTCATAATCTCATCCTTTTGTTTTGAATGTAGCCCTTTAAATCTTAATTCTTTTTTAAAATTTTCCTTAGAACTCATGTGGGTCGGTTTCAGTTTTAGTTGTGCTCATTTGGAGATGTGTTCTTATGGAAATTGATGTCTCTGGTTTGTGTTTGAGTTCACTATCTAGTTTTAGTTTCTTTTTGTGGATTTATCCCCTTATATTGGGATCTTTGTATAGTATGGGTAATTATTAGAACTGGTTGTGATTTTGTTTCTCCCATGCTAAGGAATTTGAATAAGTTCATATTGGGAGTTCCTGAGTCTCTAGTCATGGTGAGAGAGTGTTTCTCGGTTAATGTGGGGAAGTTTGGGGCTAACTTGTGTTGTGGGTTCCTGGGATTAGTGGTGTTGTTTGAGTTTTTAAATTTTTCTTGCTATTTGAGTTTTTGTGGTGGTGAGACCCCCACCCCCCATGTCTCCCCACATTCTTATTTTGTGGTTTCTTCTAGAACGGTCGGGTGTGACTTGTGGAGTGAAAGGTCACCCCGAGTTTTTTGTTTTCTTGGGTTTTGATCGGGCATGGAGTTATGTTTTGGGTAAATTTTGTATGGGTGAATTTATAGGGGCTAAAAGTTTTTATGGTGGGGAGAATTTTCACACCCCGGCCTCAAAAACTTAATTATTTTTATTATTTTTATTATTTTTATCATCGTTCTTTACTACGGTTCAGTATGGGTTAAAGTTTAAAATTTTCAAGTAATCAGAGGTTATGTGCATGGGTTGCACACAGTTAGGATTAATTGTATGACATTGGTTTATAAGGATTTTTCATCATGATAGTTCCATCTGGAACAGTTGGAGCATGACTTGTTCAATTGTGCATCTGGCTACAGGTAACCGTGCTCGGACCATGTGATTTCCCAATATTTAAAATAAATAAAATTAAATTAAAAATAAAATAAAATTTAATAAAATAAAAATAAAATGCATTTAAAAATAATAATTCTAATATTAATTATAAATATTATTATTATTATTATTATTATTATTGGGATTATTATAATTATTATTAGGTTTATTATTATTTATTTATATTTTGTTTTGTTTTTATTTTTTCTATTTTTTCCTATTTTCTTTCTTTATTTCCTTTTTCTTACTTATTTCCCTCTCTTCTCCTCCCCCCTCCCTCACATGGCACCCCCTTCCTCCTTCTTTATGTGCGTATGACCACCCCCCTGGCTGAAACCATACCGCGCACCACCACCTCCAACAGCATCTCCTCTAGCGGCGACTCCTCCTCCCTCACCTTGCACGGCCTAGCATTCCCCTATCCTGCCCATGCAACCCTATCTCCCCACTCTCCTGCTCGTAAAAATCGGCCAACCAGGACAACTCTAGCACACCACTCCATCCTTTCGGTGACCTCTATACCTATTTCTTTCGGGTGAGAATCCATCTAATGAGTCTTCTCCCCCTTTATCTCCCTCATTTTGGCTGATTTTTTCCTATGCATTGCCCCATTTAGTTTGGTAGAAGCCCTAGGTAAAGGGTTAATTGATTTTAGTTACTAATTCTAAAATTAGGATATACGACGGGCTCATCGGTTTGTGTTCTTGCATATTCTAGAATCCACTGTTGAAGTCAAGGTGGATGGGTTTGGTTTGGTTTTCCTTCGTTGATTGGGGTAAGGTTTTAAACTTGTTGCTTTGTTTTTCACCCTTAATTTGATAATATTAAGGCGTATTGAGTCCCTAAATTTGATTATAGGGAGCTTTAATCATCCTTGGTGGTGCGCACACACATACATAGGTACGTGTGTGTGTGTGTTCCTTTCTTGCACATATTCAATCATGGAGTGATGAATATATACATGGGATTAATGGTATATATATATAAGAATGTATGTGTGTGAATGTGTGGGGTGTTTTTCACCAAAATATTTAATAGATGAAGTGCCTCAGCTTGGTCTGCTTCCTTTTTGAGGTAGGTTTCCTATTCCTACAACTTTAATTTTGAATTCCCTGATTGCTTAGCATTTTAAAAGTGTGTTTATATATTTATGTGGTATATATATATATATAAACTGAGGTGTTCCCATCCATTTTTCTTTCCAAATAAATTTATTGATTCTCAAGTAGTTTCATTTAATATTTAAACTTGATCTTCACATTCATAATGTATGTAGTTAATTTGTTTTTTTGTTTTTGTGTTGGTAAAATTTGTTAAAAATGGGTTCTAGAAGTGATTCTAAATTATTCATTAAGTATGTCTGCTTTGAAAGTGTTTGATGAAATTCTATGTGTTTCTTGAAAATATAATGGGGTGTTTTGTGAAGTTTTTAGCCTCTTTTATGTTATAATAATATTTTTGGTTATTGATTTGGTGATGTGTGTGTATTTAATGGATCTTTCTTGAGGCATAACGTCTACTTATGGTTTCATGTTTTAGTTGAAAACATTTAGAGTTCCTTTGTCTCAATGTATCAAAGGTGGTTTTAAAAATGTTATGTTTGAAATTTTGGTCTATTTGGTATTTTATAAAAGTTGTTTGGTTTTGAAATGACAATGTTTTACTTCAATCAACTTGGAAATGTAACTTTAAATGTGTTTCTTAATGTTTGGATGTTTGGACATGAAACATGTTTTGGTTTTGTGATTTAAGGTCCCATTTGTCATTGAACATTTAAAAGTGATGTTTTGTGTTGATTTTGGAAAAGAATGTGGTTTTGGAACTATGAATGCCCACTTGGAAACTTAAATTGTTATATGAGATGGTTTAAATGTCTATATGATATGATGGCCTGGTTGGCACCTTGTGTGATGTGATATGTGTGTGTATATATATATATATAGTGGGAACCTTTATAGGAGGGATATCCCTTTATGGTTTATCATATAGGGTGTTCATTTTTGGGTTAGGTAAGTATGGTGATGGTAGTCAAGGTGAGTCACGCATGCAAGGGCCTCCTACTTACACAGTATATTATTACCATGGGCTTCATGGGTGTCTTTTAGAGGGTCAAGTGACAGTTGCTGATCAACCCTGATTAGATGGGTTGGTACCCCCTAGATTATTTGAGAGGTCAGGTGGTATGTGGAACTGGGTTGGTTGGTTTAGGGCGGCTAGTTTGTTATTGACTAGGGAGCTTCACCATACACCGGTAGGTGGTTTCGAACCGAGTACGTCTAGGGATCACTCTATGGATGTTTAAGAAACTCCCATGATTTCATACTTGTATGTTCTTATTTCTTTTATGTCACTTTTGGCTACTTTATTTCAGGTCACCTCTGTTTTTTTCATATTTAAAACAATTATTTTAGGACTAGTTGTCTTTCAACGGAATTTATGGAAATGACTTATATGTCTTGAAAATTATTTTGGAAAAATGGAAATATAAAGGGGTTTTATTGAAATTAAAATCATGTTAATTGTTTTGGTAAAAGAATGAAAACATTATTTTTATATATCCTATTTTCAAACTAGCATGAATGGATTTCACTTTAAAGGTGAGGCATAGGGCATGGTTTATCTTTGGCATCCCTACTGAGCATCTTGATGATCATTCCTACTCTATCTTTTCAATTTTAGGTTCTCTCATTTTTTGATCGCTCTAGGAGATAGTGTGGTTCTATGGTTGGTGGTGACCCATGAGTTCAGTTGGTGGTATGTTTCTCCATTTATTTTTATTCTATTCTACTTCTAGATTTTAGTTTTATTGTTCTATTTATTATTGTTCATTTATTTGTCTTTTATGGTCCAAATCATTCCCAATGGCTTTATTTTTATGCCCAACACTGGTTTCCAACTTGTGGGGATCGGGAATACCCTTCGGGCCTTTTTGTAGACTGGATCAGGTGACTGGTTTAGGGTTGACCTGGGTTAGTTTGTGACATAGGCACAGGTTTTGATGGCTATAAATCAAAAGTGTAGATGTCAAGTCATGATGTGATGTGACGTAATGTGATGGACCTATTGTGTATGAGTGGGATATGATGTGTTGTGATGGCCCAGGTGTGTGTGGGTGGGATGTTATGTGTTGTGATGTCCCAGTTATGTGCATGTGGGATGTGATGTGATGTTATTCGGGGGAGGTGGGAGCACCAGGATGTATGACGTTGGGGTGTGAGAGATAAAAATTTGTGGGAAAGAGGTGTAGGGTACCCTATCACCTATGTGATTCACATTATATTATTATACCTGGATACATTATTTAGTGATTATCCTTGGTAAGGTTGGGGTTTTGGTTAGTATAAATGTATAGGTGCTATTTGGTTCTCCTGTTTTTGCATGGGTGCATTGGTATATTCTTTTCATGTGTGCATGAGAGACTTTGGTTTTCCTACTGAGTATACATGTATGCTCACCCTACATACATGAAAAAAGTTTTCAGGATTCCAGGATGACTTTTTGGATCATGTTATACATTTCCAGTTCAGACCTTTGGAGTTGTTTCTCTATCGCTACCTTAGATTTTATTCTTTTGGACTTCTATTTGGAGACTTTTATATATATCAGTTTTGATTTATACCTGCATTGTGGGATAGTTTGGATTTATTTTATATTATACCTCGAAGTTTATTATGGATGATTCATCATATCTCTTAATCCTATATTTATTATAAAGGGTAATTTCTCCCATAAATGAAATTTTTTTATACCCTTGGTTCTAGTGGCCAACTCGGGGCCTACTGGAGGTGGGACTCGGGGGTTATTATCTCTATTTATTCATGGTAAGCTCAGGAGCGGTACCTTTGAAGGGAAGGGTAATGATAGATAATCTATTAAATTGACACATTTCATTATAACTATTTATAACTACAAGATCAACATTTTGATAAATTGATTAATAATTAAACATGTGATTTATTCATTAAAAGTCATAAAATCATTATCACATGGTGATTAAACTGAACATGGTGGCTTATGTTGGGACCAAGTTGGTTGGAGAAGAAGTAAGAAGAGTTTTCTTTTGCAGAGTGTTGTCTTTTTTTATCAAAAAGGATAAGTCAACTCACTTTTTAAAAGGTCTTGGAAAACCATATAATGATTTGTTGATTTGTATTTATTAAATATCATAATTTTGAAGAACTTGTGATGTAATCCTTATGAAGTAAAGGTGGAGAAAATGTTATGTCAATCATATTCAGTTTTTATTGGAAAGATTGATGTTGCTGGAAGATAGGGAAGTTGTAATACTTGCCTTTTCAAATATGATGATGCTAAAGGTGATTGATTAAAGACTATATATCATGAAAGATAAGGTTTTTGATGAAATCAACAGAATTTTTAAGAAGTAAGATAATAGTGAACAAGCATGGTTGTTCCTCCCAAAGTAGATATTTAAGGTGGCGTCATTTCCCAGTGTTTTCTAAATTTTTTGGGCCTCAAAATTGGGAAATGTTTTTTGAAAATTGAATTTTTTTTCTTCATAGGAGTGAACGGTATGAAGAACAGTGAAGAAAATCATCATAGGAAGAGAATTGTGTACCTAAGAAGATGGACCGCATACCATGTACCGGGAACGGTTTGTGGTCGTGTACGAGGTAGCAGGAAAGGTTCGTGAAGCAGTTTGTGAAATTGAAAATGGTTTGTGGTGAAGGTATGTTGGCGGCAGCATGAAGTACGTGGAAGGTGGTGATTTATGCCGCTGTGAAGGAATAAGGAAGTATTTGGATTGCGTATGGAAATGGTTTGTGGACAAAAATGGTTCGCAGGACAATTTCAGTTCATGGGACAAGCTCAGTACTTAGAGAAAATTGTACCACATCAAAAATTGTGGTAAACAGGTCAACAAAATTCATGGAGCTATTTTCCTATATAATTGAGCATAATCACTTCATTAAGTTAGGTTGGAATGGCCCGAATGCCTTCATTTTTTTATTATTTTTGATAATCCACCTTTCAAGGGATGAGGTGCAACCCTTAAAAGGCCAGAAGGCTTAGAGACAATTACATAACCCATAGGTCTTAGAGGGAATCACCCAGACAAGACAACTTAGAACTGCTACTCCTCAGCATGTGTCATGATATCAGTACTCCACCTTCGCAAGGCTGGTTGGCTAGCTGTCCTATGAAAAGCTGTACAGGCCCGGTACCGATGGAAAAGACATACCCTCTCATTCTTCCAATTTCGGTTATCTCTTCTCTAGTGGATGTGTCTGCCTTGAATCCTCTTCTGAAGCCTTGTCCCATGTAGTCTGACTGGTACATCTTCATTCATGTGGCCTAAAGGCCTTGGGTTGGCCCAAAGGCCTTAAGGTGGCCCGAAGGCCTTAAGAATCAACTGGCCCGAAAGCCTTGGGTGGCCCAAAAGCCTTGCAGGATCCGAGGACCAAACCGGTGGCCCAAAGACCCAGATGGATGAATAGTTTTGACTGCTATAGTACCTAACAGTGCCTGCTACAGTACCTGCTACAGTATCAAACAGTAACTGCTATAGTTCCTTCTACAGTACCTTAGAAATAAGCCTCCACTCATATTTAATCTCGGGTCTCTTGGATTCACTTACCGAGTCCTCACCAACTGGGTTGAGGCTCATGTACAATCACTTCATTATGTTAAGATTTAATTTTATAAGAATATATTATCCCTGCAGAAGAAGTTTGGATAATTATGAAGAGTTGGTGGAAGAGGATTCCACGTAGGAAGGAGTTCATGGGAAGAAATTTGATGAAGAGAAGTGGTTCGTAGAAGAAAGATTATGCGCAGGACAAAGTGTTCTGCAGAAGATAATATGGTTCAAGGATTAAGAGGAAGAAATCTGTGGAAGAAGGTATTCTTTAGAAATAGAAGTTGTACACAAAGGTAGTATACGGAATCAGAAGTTGTACACTGAGCAGAGGTAGTTTGCAGGAGAAGATCTATTTGCATAGCATTCCTACTACACGGTATGCGAAGGATAGAGGTAGTACATAGAAGAGGCGGGATAGTTCATGGAGAATGTTGGTCAGTTCATGGAGGAGTGAAATAAGTTTCTACCAGCTTCTGGGTAGAAAACATAAGAATTAATTTGAAAGATAAATTTTTCTAATGTTGATCAAGAGACACCAAAACATTGAATTACCCTATTTGTGCTAAGAGGGAGCACACGCACTTGAGGATTATTTTTCCAAGTGATACATGAGTGTAAGGGAATATCCTACTCATTATATTCCACATCAAAGGATTTTTTTCTAATGGATTGTGTGGTATTGGATTATTTACATACCATACCAAGGATGCAGCTACTCTTGTTGAGTAGTGAACCTTTTAAATTCTTGTGTTCCTACTGTTGTGTGTTTAGATTGTGTTCAGTAGGGAAGAAGCTCTTTAACAGGAGGTGAAGGTTGTTTCAAAAATAAAGAAACATAAAAGAAAAATATATCACTTATTCACCCCTCCCCCTCTAAGTGATACTTCAATCCTGACTGGGAAACTTTGGCTTAGGTGTAATATAGAATCTAAATTATGTTTTATTATTTAATGTTTGCACTTAAATGTATAAAATCATGGTGTAGAATCCTTTGCTATGTAATTTTTTACACCAACTCAAACCTCGATATGGTTTACATCACCACATAATCATTTCTATTTAGTGCATATTTTTATCACTTATTTTATTTTTAAACACTCTTTCCTTATTGATATTTTTGTAACCCTAGAACACATCCCCTTTTTTAAATATCTATCTACTCTATCATTGGTTTACTTACATCCATAATCCCAAATAATTTAGTTTCCAATTTTAATCAATGAAATACTTTGTATTGAATTAACTCCCATTAATTGACAATGAAAACTATTTCTATAAATTTCATCAAATACTATAAGGAATCTCCCCAAAAAATATTCATTAAAGAACCTATGGTGACAAAAATAATGATTCTCCTATTACTTTCTAACAAATCCTTAAAAACGTTTAGATTCACAACCATATTTTAATTCGATGTTGGGTACACTTAATTAATAATCCATAAATCTCTCCCATGATTGTTAAATTGAATTTATATCAAATTTATTGAAATTTGGAATATCAACTCATATATTCATTAATTTTAAGGGTGGAAAGAATATTTTTTTATAAATTCCATTCCATGTCATCTTATTTTATAATTAAATGTTTAAGTAATCTTTGTATCCATTATTTTTCATTTTCTATAAATAAAAATTTAAATAATATAAGACTTACCACATCATCATAGACACTATAATATTGAATCATATCATAAATTTAAAGAAAATATCCCAATAATTCATTGAAATCATTATGTGGCAGCCTAAAAATTAAATTGAGTTTTGAATAATTTGTGTGATTTTTTACATTATCTTGGTGGTATTCACCACAACTAGTGGAAAAGAATTCTTTGTTATACCCTCACACTTCAATATAGATCATGATTTATTAGCATTCATCACCTTAGTTTTCCTCTTTATATAAATTATTCAATTTTGTGACTTTGATCAACTCTATCTATGTTCACTTACTTATTTTTTCTCATTAATATATTTTCAATCTTTAAATTATATGTAATAATATCTTTTATTAATTCATTGATTTTTTCCAAAATTAAATGTTCTCACATCAATAATTTTTATTCTAAAAATCATTTCATAAAAAATTCATGCACAAAAAATAATAATAATTGAAAATCACTGAGAAAATACTTGTCCAAATATATAAAATTTTAGATTCCTCTAAGTTCTATTTTTTCTTTTCAAATGTGATAAAAATATAACTAATCATAAAGCATTGTTAATTATAATAAGGTAATAAAAGTTTATAAATTTATAATAAAACATTTCAAATTTACAAAAAAAATGCATTTAAGTAGTCAGTCTAGTGTTGATCCCAGGAAGAGAATTTAGTCCTAAAAATACTACCTAGATTAGAAATTTAGGACAATGAATAAGAGAAATATTTATTTTATAAACCAATGAAAGAAAAATTAAACTTAAACTAAATGAATAAATATTAAAAGATAAATTAATTTTAATAATTATAATTTCAAGGACATGAAATAATTGAAATTTTAATAAGTTAATGAATAATAATTTGTGGTAAAAATCAAGTATAAATGAATTTTAAATCATTTATTCACTCTATTAATTATTAATAAATTGTTTCCATTAATTATATTTTTAAATTAATTTAACAATTTAGGTAACTGAAAACCATGTTTAGATAATAATAATTTAATATCATTAAATGTTCATAAAAAATTAAATAATCAAGTAATGCATTAAAATATAATTCTTTAATCAACAAAAATTGATCATAAATATTTCAAGAAAAATATTTAAGTTATAATTATGAATGTAAGAACACAGATTAATTAAAATTAAAAAATAAATGAAAATTGAATACTCCAACTATCAATCATTATAATTTTCAAAACTAAATAATTTACTCTATAATGTGTTTTTTTGAATAATAAATTAAATAAATAACACCTCATATGAAATAATAAAGTGATTATAATAATTAGAGCTGAAAAATAATTAAGAGAATATATTATCCTCACCTAAAATCACTTAAAAATATAGTTGGCCTATATTCTTCCTTAATATCACTAAATCATCATAAAAACTAAAAGGTTGACATTAACCTAAGTATGTTTTATATGGATTGGTCAAGTTATCTAGTGTCTATACAACACTCCTCCATCTATTTTTGAAAAGCATCCATGCAAATGAATTTATAGTGGAGTTATTGTAGCAAAACCCATAAAATGTTCCACATTGACATTTCATGTTCATCCTTCATACCTAATTCAAATCACCTTCTATCTAAATTTTTTTTGCATTAATCTAATTATTTCACATATTTTAATTTCATATCTATTTTCTTATTAACTATCTTAGTGTAGTAGAAATCCACAATTTGTGTTTTTATTTTTAAATAAGTTAAAAGTATCCTCACGTTCATATTGGTTTAACCAGTCCTGCATAAGATAAAACTTAAACATTATTCATTATTCAAACATTGTCCAAAATGGTTTTATTCGATATGGAATATTTTTTCATCATTGTTTTCTAATTAATTTTTAGTTTGAAAAATTCTTATTCAACACAAAAAAAGTGAATTCCATGGTTTATGTATTCATTCTCATATCAATATGATTAAAGTGATATGATATGTCTTAGTTCATATCCTCATATTCCTTATAAACTTGGTATTTTGTGGCCAATATATAAAATATCACATAGTGTATTATCTTGGAATGATTTAGTTCAAATCTACTAGAAAATAAAACCTTGGTCACTATTTCATATTAATCTCATGGATTTTATCTTATTCGTCACTTCTTTGTATCAATTGAAATATATTGTTGACAATGTCAACATGATTTGATTTTTACCTCATTTAATTGCATAGTCATTGCATTCCAAACAAGGTGAACCAGTGGAGTAGTAGTCACAATGCCTATTTAGATCTTCAATCCTATAGTTACAGTGAACTACTAAGCTTAGACCTCTCCTATATAATATCAAAATAGTATCCATAAACCAACATATATTTAGTTATACTTCACTCAAATCTCAATCCTCTATATTCCATTAACATAACACTTCAAGCTTAAAACACTATGTTATTCTTCTTTATAAGATGAAATAGAGGTGTTATCCATATTCTTTATCATGGGAAATCTTATTCACAATACACCCATGATTCACATATTCTCTCCCTTAAATAATTTAATTATACATATAAAAAATAAAATAAAATAAATTAAGACAATATATAATGTTGATAATGTAATATATATATATATATATATATGTATATGTATATGTATATTACCCTATTCTATGAAACCACCACCTAAGGGTAGTTTTCTTGAGTGAAATCCAACATCTGAATTAGTGGGTGTACTGATCGGATGACCTAACTAGTATGTCTTCTCTCACCCTACTAAGAGGTATATATTGGATTTGCATTGTATATAGAGGGGTTATTTTTTGGTTTTCTAATGGATGTGACATTATTATCATAGTGTGTAGGTGAGAAGACATTGTCTATTTAATATGTGGATACTAGCTGGTGAAATATGGTTTGAAGTGGATCTGTTATATTTCGAAAAAATGTGTTATATTATATATATACTTTATTATCAGGTAAGTATAAATTGTGGTAATATTTTAAAAAAATAATATTTATTTTATATGTATAAATTAGGGTATATATATTTGTATAATATACAATATTTATGTATAGTATCTGATGAGGTTTTAAGGGTGAGATAGTTCGCTAGCTAACATTTGACCTATTTCACCCTTAGGTTGTTATGGTTCGTAAATACATGACTATATATTTTGATTTTATTAATTTAATTATTATGTATGTATAATATTATCTTGGTTGTTTACCCTTAAGGGATGACCTACTGAGTGTGTGGATATACTCACCCCTATATTTAAAAATAGAGTTATATAATATTTTGGTGGATTTATAGAGAGATGTTATCTCAGGGACTGATTTTGATAAAAAAAAGACTTTTGCCTAGTGGTTATTTATATGCCACTAAGGTATGTGGGTTGTCTGGGGTTTTCTACATGTTTAGTGTTAGTGTTTATTTATATTCATTTGTAAACTTCTTGCAAATGGTTATGTTTTATGATATTTGTACATTATATATTGTTATGATATAAATTCATCATGGGTTTCTTATTGTTCATATTTTAGTTGTTTGTATATTATTTTATAATATTATTATATATTATTTTTATGGTAATGTCTCGCATTTATGATATTTATAACCTCAATGATATTTTTTCACCCATGAATTATTGGATGCAGGCATTAAGGGTCACCCTAGATCTTATTGTAGGCCCAATGAGGAATCTCAGTGGGTTCAGGTCTGGATAATATATATTTTAAAAAATGTATAAATATTTACTTTTTTAAAATAGGATACATGTTTTATATTTAAATAATATTTTTTATTAGTTTTCAGTTCATATATGGTTCACCTTGGATGTGTCTATTCTTGTTATCCTGATTTGATTCTAAATAATAAGAATTCCCAAGGGTGGAGTGGTTTCTCATGCCTAGCCTTGGGATGAAATGTAAAACATGGTGGGTGTTTTGGGGGGTTCCCACTTATCATTATATTACCTCTTCAATCATTGACCAATTGAGACTATTAAATTTGGTGTTAATTTAAAAAAATCAAATTTTTATTTATAAAACTATTTTCAATCACTGAATAAAACAGAAATGGAATTTAATAAGTCTTATAATAAAAGTAATAATAAAATTATTAATAGTGAATGAAAATCCATAATCATAGTAACTATGTAGCGTCAATATCGAGATCAACATCAAAAAACAGTAATCTTTAAAAAAACCATAGACTATGATTCATATAAAATCAATTGAAATGATTCAATGTCCAAAAGAACTAAAAAAATATAAAAAAAAATCATTATAAATAAATCAAACTCAAGATTTGATAATATATAAATTGAAACAAACAAAAACAATTAACAAAATTAAATGAAACAAAAAACAATAGTGATAATAAAAAAAGTTGAGTTCTCAATGTGAAAAAAAAATTAAGTAGTTTTTATTTAATGAAATCAAATAAAAATAAGAAGAAACACTACTAAAAATACGCCTTTTATCAGCACTAAAAATGGCCTTTAATAGCTCTAAAAAATTGTTGTTAATGCTGGAGAAGATAAAGGGCGGTACCCTTTATTAGCGCTCCAAAAAGCGCTGATAAAGACCCCTTTTATCAGTGCTAAAAAAAGCGCTGATAGAAAGGGTCTTTTATCAGCGCTAAAAAGAAGCGTTGATAAAAGGGTCCTTTATCAGTGATTTCTTTTTAGTGATGATAAAAGACCCCTTTTATCAAAACTTTTTTTAGCGCTGATAAAAGTAAAAAAAATTAAAAAAAATTAAAAAAATTAAAAAAAACCAACAAATCGGGGGGGCTTTTATAGCGCTTGAGCCCCCCTTTTAACAGCGCTTTTCCAGCCCCTCCAGTGACCGCACGCACCCCCTCTACCCTTTATCAGTGATATCCCCCCAAATCCACCCCCATGTGTGAGCCCATGCCTCCACCAAGTTTTGAACTCGAGACCTCCCTCCTGCACGCCTAAGCCCTTACCACTATATTTTTATTTGTTTTCCATTTCATGATATATCTATTTATATATATATATATATAGTTATATTTATTTGTATAGTAATATATATATATATTAATATATATATATAGTTATATTAATATATATAGTTATATAGTTATATTAATATATATATTTATAGTGATATTAATATATATATTTATAGTTATATGAATATATATATATGTAGTTATATTTATATATATAGCTAGATTAATATATAGGTATATAAATAATCATATATTTTTATTTCAAATAAAATGGATATTAGTTATTATTTAGGTAAATATAATATATTTTATATGTAAATATATTTTATTATTTATATTTATAATTAAATTTTTATGTGTGAATATATAAAAATATGTATATATTGTTATGTATTTGATTATAAATAGCATTGCATTATAAAAAACAATAATATTTTAAAAAAATAATATCAATATGAATGTAATACCATAGAATAAATTCAGTCCCCACCAAAAAAAACCAATAATACCCCCTTAAACGAGGCTGAAAATCCCCAAAATGTTAAAAAATCGGGGTATCCCGATTAAAAACTCGGTTTTGGAGGCCTTCTGGGCCTTTTTTGGCCCTGAAAAATGTGATAGAGGCTTTTCCTGGGTCACCTGCGCATAGAGATCATTGCAGGCTTCAATTTGATATTCTGTAGAGCTCAAATGGACACTCAGATCAAAAGTTATGGTTGTTTGATGTTCGAGTGGTGTTTTCAACATATTTTGGATCTTTTTAAATTTTTTTAATTTTTTTAGTCTTCAGATTGTTATTAAATGACTATTACTCCATAATAATTAGCAAATTATTTACTAAAAATATTTTTTAAATTTTTTTATAAGCCATTTTCACTAAATATCTTATATATTAAGTGTAACTGTATATTTATACTTATCTAAAATATATTTAAAATTATATTTAAAAAATATGTATTATATTTATATCAATATAACTATATCTATATATTTAAGTATTAATATATATTTTTTAATGATTTTTTTTTTGAAGTAGACCCTTTATCAGCGCTACTAAAAAAGCACTAATAAAGGGGTACTTTTATCAGCGCTTTTTTTAACACTGATAAAAGTACCCCCCCTTTATCAGTGATTTTTCGTTAGCGCTAATAAAGGCTGGTGCTGGGCTTGCCCATTTTTGTGGTAGTGAAATTTAAGAAACCAAAATCAAAACCATATGTTACAACTCCAAGATTCTAGGTGCATCTTAGTTTTTAATTTTAATTGAATTTATGTATATGTTTGTAACAACCCTTATCGGGAGACCTAAACCATGTTTCCATAACACCTTAGATGTGACTTCTTATTTCCAGAGGCAAGTATAAAGATTAAGGTATTAATAAAGTAAATTTAGAGATGGTTATCAATCTTTGAAACTAAACTAAATTATTGAATGGTCATGGAGAAAATTCAGTATGACCTTTATATATGTAAGATAAAATGAAAACATAAACATGTTCATAAAGGGTACCTATATGTTGGGGATACCTACTGTACTCAGAGAGTAATATAGGTAATAATATATATGCATATGCAACTCATACCAAACATAGGCCAAACATCCATATGGGACATCAACCAAACATCTCACAATGAATATATACATAACCCAAGTGAAACTAACACTAAAGTATATAAAGGGAAGTCCCATGTGTAAGATAACCCATGTGGAATTAATATAGACAACCCATGTCATCTCAGTGTAAATATTCCATCAAAAGATCCAAAAGGATCTAACTCAGCTTTAAGCTCTAATTAATCCCATGATTCAGTGCCTTACCTTTATCTGAATCATGCACTAAGAGGTCTACACGCATTCCAATAGTACATGCATAGGGTGTGATTACATTGTACCCAGTAATTAGTCCCTAACTAACCCCTACATGACACTTATAAATCAAAATTCTTATAGAAGAAATACAAGGTAGTTGAATAAGTATACAAACAAAAAAATAAACTTTTATATAAATGATAAGCATAAATATAAACCATAACGAATAACTCCCTGTATTGGGAAGGTCCAAACCTATATATACCAGCTTCAAGCCTTACTTAGATTCCAATTAAAAAGTATAAAATGATTCCATGATGTAATACTCATCCCATGGGAAAGGGAATGGTAAATATAAAGTTAGAGAACCATTAATATTGTATGTTCAAGAAAGATGAATGAGGTATACAAATTCATGGAACCATGATCTCATCCTATCTCTAACTACTTTTGTATAATTATCTAGAATACCTAATCATGTAATTTATAATAGAAATATACCCATTTCTATATTATCAACAATAACCAACAATGGCATGAAAATATAAGAAACACTAAGACTTAACCCATATAACAAAATGTATTAATAAATGTTTATAGAACATATTTAATAAATTAAACTATATGTGAAACAAATCATGGATAGAATAAAATCATGAAAAACTATCCAAAAACTTATGATATACAACACAAAAAAACAAACTAGACATATCATGTAGGCTAACCATGTGAAAATAATAACATATACAGAAACCAATACATGCTTTTGTAAAAAACATTGATTTATTAACCAAAGTTGTGTTCATATTTCCAAAAATAATAATATATTTATTAATGGATAAAATTTTCTTTTTAATCATTATCACTCAGACCCATGTTATTATTATCCCAAGAATTATAAATATATAGAAGATAGAATGGGTCAACTACCAAAATTTATCTTGAGAAACACATCCCTCTCTAGACATAGTGTGGAACTTCAACTAAATCTCAACACTCAACTATATAAAAATAGGTAGACAAGGTAGAATCTAAAGGAAATCAATAATATTTGAATTTACTCCACCATCCTTTAAGATTTTTTTCTCTTAGTGAAACCCCTCTTAATAAGACAATTTTAATGAAATGGTATAATTTAATAGTTTTATACTAATTTATATCTCTATTATTCTTACTATTATTATTCCATTTACCCCTATAGTCTATTTTCCCCTTACACTAAGTCCCTCCCCTTTAAAATTTAACCCATTATTAGAATGCAACTCCTAAGAGATAAGGGAGGACTTTAATTCCTATAGTGTTGATGATTCTCCATCATATATCATTTTATCCTAAAAAATATGATAAGAACTATTTAAATATGTTAAAAGTATAAATAATTGATACTCGTTTTCAATTTTAATGACTATATTGGTTGGGGAAATACAATATTTCATAAAATTAATCAATATGAGCTCAGACTGTAATATCGATTTGGATGTTAAAAATATAAAGTTTAAATTTTTTTGGAAGCCTCCTAAAAATAAATCTAGTCATATGAAAAAATATATATTTTAGAAATATGGAAGTTACACTGGCCTCATATGCAACCTCCTGAAGCACTTTATCACCAAAAAATGATAAAATGGACTAAAAATATTTTCAAAATATCATTGGGGATATCAATAAAAGAAAAATAAAGTTTTCTATTATTTAATTGTATGGTCACCTTCTTTTTAGGACAACATAGGGATTCAATAAGTCTATATTGAACTAACAATTCATGTATCTTAATATTCCATAAATTAAAATCATTCTCACCATCACCTTTTTTTCAAATTTTTTTTCAATTCCATCACTATATTCAATTTATATTTGATACTAATTATATTGGCGGTTGTTTATTCTCATAGTATTACCTACACAATCAATATTCAATTAATATAATTGAATTTAGAGATGGTTTATGAAAATTAAAAAATATGAAATATTCAAAAAAATTATAAACCTATTTTCAATCATAAAATAATATAAAATAAATTTTATAACTATTCCAAAAATAGGAATAAGAAAATGATTAATTATAAAAAAAATCCATAATCACAGTAATAGTATATTGGTAGTGTAAAGATCAATAATAGTTGAAAAAAAATATTTAAATAGATTTCAAATTTTAAACTAAAATTCTAATAAAACTGACTAAAATGATTCAACATCAATAAGAATATAAATATGTTATAAATATAATCATTACAAATACATCAAACTCAATATTAAATAATATATAAACTAAACTAAACTAAAATGAGTTCATAAAATTTCATGTATCACAAATAAATAGTAAGAATAAATAAAACAACATTCTTAATATGAAAAATATATGAAATATTTTTATTTTGAAGGACATATTCCCTAAATTCATAACCACATATGATGTACTTGGGTATGTTGTAGGATACAATGTACATATTGGAAAATTCTTATTCTATGGTTTTGGGGTATATAATTTCCTAATATATAGGGATATCATATTAGTTCTACCTTATACTACCTTATTGTATGATATTCCATATCATAAGGAAAATTGAATCGTAATGTACAATTCTTAGTTGTTCCTATGAATGTCAATGGAAGTTGAATTTTAAGTGGTTAACATTTGAATATCTTAAACTCATTAGATATAATAGATTAAACAAAATACATGGTAGAGTAGATAAACAAATGTTATAAGGGTTTTAACTGAAGGAATTCACTCGTATGTTTATGAAACATACAAATACATGCATGGAAATGGGGTTCATCTCCATATCCTATATAAAAAATACTAGGACAAGAGATTTTGGTGTTCATTCTGAAGCGAGTTGTTTTTTAATTCCCTCTCCTTCCCAAAGCTCTCTTCCTCGTTATTAATTTTCATCTTGAGATACTAGCATATCATGAAAGTGGGAGGGTATCTCCAAAATTGTTTGGGTGATTCTATAAAGCCCATGGATACACCTTAGAGGGAAGATACTTTTGTTTTTTCTTTACTGATATTTATCATGCATATATTGAAAGGAAATAATAATAGTGATCATTGGTGTAATGTACACATTCTTCATTTATAGTTTGTATGGTTTTATTTTAAATGGAATGGTGTTCTTGGTATGTATGGTTTATAATTTATTCTTCCATATTGATTAATTATTAATCGATACTTATAAACCTAAAAATGTTATCAAATACATTTCATTTTCATTTGATTCATGAAATCATGTATAAAATGAAGAAATTCAATATCATATAGTTGTTGTATTCCATATCATTAAAAACAATTGGGATTTTTCACTATATACAGTCATATAGTATATGATATCATAAGACACGATTCAATTACACCCTATGATATAAGATATCATAGGTGGAGACATAATATATTTCCACTAATTTTTCTTGTATTATACCATATGATTGGGGATGTCATACAGGGATATAGCATCTCTCCATTTTTCAAAAATAGAACATCATATTTTCCTTATGATATAGGTGATATTATAATATATGACACTAAGACTCTAAGGATTGATATCGTGAGATAGATCTATATTCATAAAAAATGATTGATAATGAATCTATCCATATATTACAATATAAAATATATTATAAAATACGATATTTTGAAAAATTGAATTTTTCTAATTTTTAATATATGAATTGTTTGTATACTTTATAAATTATTTATAAATAATGGAAAATGGTATTTTAGGATATTTATTAAATTTATAATGGTTTTTATAAATTAATTAATTATAAAGTGTTTATAAATAATTATTTAAATGGTTATGAAACATTTATTAAACAATTGTACCATAATATTAAATACCACTTTCAAATTTATATGAAACAGAATATAAATTAGATATAAATTTTTTATATAGAAATTTATAAGGATAATTTATAAAAAAAATATAAATTACAAAATAAGGTTAACTATAAAAGATTTTATATTTAAAATTATGAATTATTCATAATGATTAATTTGAATTATTCAAGTTAAAAGTCCTTATTTTTTAAAATTATTTAAACCATGTTGAAGGTAGTTTTGATATTTTGATATAATCAAGGTTTAAATAATATTAAATATGTGATATTTAGATTATGTAAATTGTTTACATTATTGAAATTTGAATATAAATAAAATTTATATATTTTATTTAATAACATATATTTAATTAAGGGTTCATATAAAGGAGAATGTGAAAGAGTTCACATTGGGAATAAAAATAAAGTGTATATATTTATATACTTATGGAATGACCATAGTGTATGGAAAAATTATAAAATGTTTATAATTACTATATTTTTTAATTATTCATAAATGATTATCTCAAGTATAAATTTTTTTAATTGTTCATTTATTTATATCATTCTCTAATTTATTAATAGATGTGATTGTTATATTATGAATGTGTGTATTATTTTGTTTAAAGAGGTAAGCAACTTTTATATATTTTCATATATGCATCTAAGGTGTTACCCACTAGGTATCATAATTGATTTAGTTTTCTTTTACCTTGAATTTGGATTATAATGCGTAATGATCATGAATTTATAGTTTAATTATATTTTATTCATATTAGGTTTTAGAATTATGATGGAAGCTCTCACTTGAGTAAAATATCCCTAGATAATGGGAATTTTGGTCATACTTCTCACTAGCATAGAGGCTCATTCCTTATCTAAAAAAGTGGGGGTTAGCTATCTATCTTTGTAGGATTTATATTATGGGAATAATTGATTTTATATGATTCTAAACCATTATAATAAAGGTTTTCATGTACCTTATTTATGAGATACATTTGGATATTTGTAAATATATTTATCTTTTAATTAGGGTTAGAAACATAAGTTATGAGTTATGTAAAGTGTTACACATAAATATGGTTTGAACATAATGATTTGGAGGAAGAAATTGGATTCCCAACTAAATCACTAGAATAATTCATACATATAAATATAATAACATGAGATAATATGGTGAGATTAAACCCACCTATAAAATAATATTAAGTGATAGATTCCTTCCAAGTAAAACACATGTCAAGACCTTGATCATTAAATAAGGTAGGTTCTTCCAAAGTAGGGTGCCCATAGATTACCTTGTGTGAGGAATGTTGGAAATTAATAACCCTATGTAATACCCTAACTCATATCACATCCGATCTGGGGCACCATATGGCCTCAAACACACCTCTTCGTACATCAAAGGCTACCAACTAGTAATGAGGGCCTAATACATACAATGTAGAGACTATACCCTCAAATCAGGGTACATACATAATAAAAATAACCAAGAAACATAAAAATAATATAAGAGTATGAAAAAATAAATGAAAATAAGAAATATAATACATGATTCTATCATACAAAACATTCATACACTGATCTCCCACTCAGATGATCCCAAATATAAAACAGATTAAAAATAAAATGCATAACCCCTGGACCTATTATCATCCCCAGGACTCATACCAATCTCCTAATACCCTTGAGTGTCCTCATATAAAATGTCATCACAACCTGTTCTTTGACCTAAAATGAAAAACATAAGGTCTACACATGCACTGAGATGTGCAGGGTGTGAGTATAAAACTTAGTGGGGTCTCACCAAGAACTCCTAATATACATCTTCATATGAGTGTGTATGTATGAGAAGAGGAAATATAATAACATACTCACTGAATCTTCATGTTTTAACTAGACTTTTATAACACTCGATGAGGTACACACTCCCATCATGTCATTTGGTGTTAGTTAGGCCACCCCAACCTTGACCAAACCTACTTTGGCATCATTTCTAATTCCATAGATCACATCATACCATCACATTGATTCCTAGATTGTACCCAGATACTTAGGGAATGGAGGCATCTAAAACCTCTACCCAATAACTATATACATTGGGCATGTTCATGCATCCAAAAGCCTCAACCCTTCCCTAATCACACTAGGGGGTTTACTGATCATTCTCCATGCCACAACTCATTCCCCATGGTGATCCTCAACCTAAACCTCTATAAGGAAAGGTCCAACACATGCACATAGACTCAATCCATGTCTGGGAAGGTACTAAACCTAATACTAGAGCGTCATAGAACAGTCATCCATTGACCTATACCCAAAGACACTGGGGAGGTCCAAAACCTTGTCCCATCATCACAAACTATAGGGTGGATATACCACCAACCCATGGCATGAATGGAAAGGCCCTCAACTTAATACCCAAAGGAACATGTCACTATAATCCACTAACCCAATCCTATAGAGTTCCTTATCACACTAACCCATATTTGGAAACTCTATGGAGGTCACCTCATTCATTCTATCCCAAGACTCCTCAAGGAAAGGTACATAATCCACAAGTACATATGGTTGTAACCTACCACACATCTCATTGGATGATCCCAGGGTTCTAATTGCTCAAGACTTTTCCCCTTATCGTTTCATGTCTCAAATTTTCCAACCGGGCATCCAATGGGTCTTATATACCCACCATGGTTTCCCCTTTTCGATACCACCTCACACCCATCACCCACTGGTGACATCGTTGTTAGAAGGCTCACCTTGACCCTAACTTCAAGGTCGGGTCCAACCTTGAAAAATCTCTTTGCACTCTTGATCCTTCTACCCAAGGACCATCTCAAGCCATCACGTTCTACCCAACCCAAGCCTCAACAAGTGGGGTTCAACTCCCAATAAAAACCCACTTTACATTCCAATACTGAGTCCCGAATAACTTATCTTGCTCACCTCATACACCAAGGGTCATCTTTGGCCTCAAGATGGAGTTCCCATCACCCACAAGACATATAGTGGTCTCACAAATTAGCATATGGCCCCAAGACACACATGTCTTCCCATTATATCTAGGTAACCCAACCTAGCATATCTACATATCAACATTAACCTAGAGTCCTTCCCAAGGTCTCATGTTAGATCAACAGTACCCTCACCCATTTGAAACCAAGTCACTAGGGAGATCCCAAATTAAAAAAATAATAAAAATCACTTTGTCAAATCATGAGAGGATCAAGACACCTTGTCAACTCACCTAAGTACCACACTGACCCTTATACCCAATTCCCTATACCATGCATTCATTTAGGCATCCACTCTCATGAATATACAAGCACATGAATTAGTATTATATATTTCACCAACCTTGATACTGGAATTATCCCCTTACCAATCTCTTTTGAGCCTCACCCAAACTCCGCATATCCTTGGTTGTGCTAGCCCATGACCCCGAGTACCAAACTCAAGTTAGGCATCTCAAATAATTAATTATAAACATTTATATTTAATTATCCATTTATTTTACAAAATATTTATAATGCCTAAATACTCACCAAGAACTACTTTCGAGTCAAAACCATGACTAACTACCCACATAAGGTTCGTCACACCTCCCCAACACCATCTCGTGTCAAATCCTTATCACCCAAAATTGATTCCATCATTAATTTAATTCAATTAAATTTTTTAAGAAACATAATATGACCAAAGATGATTTTGAAGACATGTAGACAACATTTTTAGATGTACACTTTTCAAGAAGAGTGAAATCTCCATCAAGTTAAGATGATTTTGACATGATCTAGTGAAATCGTCACTAAAACACTAGCCCAAACCACCAAAAATTAAAATACATAAAAGTGGAGGAAAAACCAGAAGAAACCAAAAAAAAACTTGCCTTTATTATTCATTGAAAAACATCCAAACCCATCCCCTCAATGGGGGGATCAAAGGAGATAAAGAGGAGAGTTATTCGGCTGAGAATAGAATCTCTCGAGACCCCTTACCCACCAAAAACCAGAGCATCCTTGACCCCAAAATTACAAGGCCACCACTTATTAAAAAACCTAGTCTAAGTAGCCACCTACTGGCTAGTTTAACTCAAAATAGAAATGGCGGTCCATCTTCTAACCAGTGTTCCCAAGAATAATTCTTAGTCTCTTCCATATCCCACCAATTAGCCACTCACTGCTACAAAATTACAACAACCCTTTGGATACCTCTCGGATTCTCCCAATTCTCACCCAACCACCTCAAGAACCCCTAAAACCTCAAGACCCATCCAAACAACATTAATTTAGAATTATTAAACTCTTGGAATTACATTTTGAGTCCGAGTTCTCAAAATGAGTCATCCGCCATTGGAAAAATTCAAATTCCCTCTCATAGACATAGCACCCCAAAATACACAAGGCATTAAAGACTCTACATTATAACACTTCTTATCCTATATAATCTATATAACTATATAAAACATGACTCCAAACCTACCACAGTCATAAAAACATTATTCTCTCTCTATTTTCCATCTTCGAACACTCAATGTGCTTCTACAACAAAACTCCAACACCAATCTCAAATACACTAGATTCCCCCAAAAAAACTTGAGACTAATCCTCATAACACTCCATTAATATCCCATACAAAATTCTTAAAATGGTTTTAACTTCACCAAATGGAAATGGAAAAAACTCCCAGTCAAACCTTCGTCTAACTTTTCCCAAAACACTTGGTCAATCACACTTATGCATCACTAAACACCAAGCATGATCATGATATTATACACCTAAAGAAATCATAATATTTTATAGGAACTATCACCAAATTCCTAACTAGAATCACAATGTAATTCCATTATTATGTTGTTAATAAGAAGCTCCAACTATCATGATCTCACCCCAAGCACTGACATACCTCTGATACGACACATGGTCGGATCACACCAAAATGACCCTAAGCATGATACCAATGCACCAACTTTAACCAAAACCACAAATAAAATTTGAAACTAGTATTTACCAAGGAACCATACTTACTTAGGCTCCCCCATGCACCAACATCCCAATTTTACTCCTACCATCCATGATAGGTCTCACCTATACAACCCTTCCAATATGAGTATCATTCACCCATGACCAGAATCATGCTACCTTCTATAGGTGTAACATTATCATTGTCTATCAAAAAAAACATTTATTCCCATAGCCCATGTTCCATATATCACTACACACAATGACTGGAGATTCCTAACTTTCTCATACCTGAGAGACAACTCCAAACACCAACCATTTATTATTCCCAATTCACTGGAACATCATTCTTTACATAGATGAATATCATCCAAAATGAGGGTCACACCCTCTAACCAGCCATTAGTTCACTCTCCAACATATGGATTCCCATATACCACTCCATGAACACCAAATCCAAACAAGTCCCAATACCACACATATATCACACCTCTTGATTTACACTCTCATATCCTAATAACTCTTATTAAGGACTAAGATTTGATGGGATACACTATGATACATTGATACATCTCCAATGTTGCATATCACCAACAAGGTACATATATCATTTATTTCTAAAGGCCTCAGAATTCCATACATGCATGTACCTCATTAAATTCACTAGTCACCTCACTCTATGATTAAACCTGAACCAAATCCACCATAGCACCACCTCCACACCATTCGGGTTCATGCACAACTAGAATAGTTCCCAATGGAACTACACACCGCTCATTCCCTCAATGTATAAACTAACTAGCACTATGTGTTACCCATTCACACCTTCACTCGCACACTGAGAGCTTTCTCAAAAGCCTCATAAACACTCACTCTACTCATATGAGTATCATCCCATCTAACCAAGAATCATTCACCTTACCCACTGGCCATGCCCCATACGCATATCAAACACAACCGACCCAGAGTATCCTCAGTACTTATCTTCAAAATCAGGGTATCTACCCATGCCCATTCATAGAATATGATCAACCACCACATGGAAATCATTCCAAGAACCCTGATAGTTTATCCATGCACTAACCTCACTTTCCAAAAGTTTAACTAAAACCATTGGTTTAGGCACACAACTGGTCCTTCCCTTCAAAACTAACCTTAATACCAACTACAATTCATGCCACATGCCTTTCACAACCCAATTAGAGTTTCAACATCCTCAGGTAAACTCATGCTTGTCCTTGGATAATCTCTTAGGTATACCTTCCCTCCTCAATCCATCACCCTTGTCTCAAATGCCCAAAACAACCCATAAAGGTTTTACATGCATCCTTTTATGGAGGGACTACACTTCCATCACTATTACAGTGCCCGAAATAAGATTCACATGAACTTCCATAGAAAGAAAATACATTGTGGTCTGGTTGAGTAGAATTCCACCAAGAAGTTATATAGGAAAACATCTTATATGTTGTTCTTGAAACCTTAAAAAGATAAAACCTATTTTCAGTAAACAACAATAGGAAATCACATGTATTTCATGTAAATACAATGTGCCTACTATGATTCATGTACATGACCTATTTCCAAAGGTTTAAGATCTAGGACACCATAAATCATAAACCTAAACATCTATGTGAATCACCCAAGGTGAAGTCATAAAATCATAACATCATAATCCAAAAACAAAAATCCCATCACCCTGGTAACCTAGAATTCCTACCAGAATAGGTGTTCTCAATATAATAGTATGATATCCATCACAAGATTTGACACATCCCTATACCACTTTATACCATCTTCCCAAATCATTAAACAAAACAAATTTTTGATGTTATTTTATAACGCCCCGACCCGAAACCCATTTTAGTCGGGGAACAACATGGCCTCAAGATCCCCTTCCCTTATGTCAGAGGTTGTAGACTAGTAGTTAGGGACTAATACATAAAATGGGTAGACTATGTCTTTGAATCAGAGAATAAAAACAGAAAAAATAACCAAGTAACATCCACATCATATTAGAGTATGTAAAATAAATGAACACAAGAAATAACATACGTGATGTTATCATACAAAACATCTATACAATGATTGACTAATAGGAAAGTCCCAAATACAAAATAGAAAAAAGATACAATTCATGAACCTTGGCCCTAATAACATCCTCAAGTCTCATCCCAATATCTGAATACCCTTGAACAACCTCAGTCCAAACCTTAGTATAATTTGTACTCTGACCTGAAATGCATACATAAGGTCTAAACACAAACCAAGATTCCTTTATGGTTTGTGATCATAAAATTCATTAGGGTATATCTAAGCACCTTGAATATACATTTCATGTGAATTTGTATGCATGAGGAAAGGAAATAAAATAAACATGCTCATCAAATCTTCATGTGATAACCAGGCTGCTATAACACCCGATGAGGTACACATGCCTGTCAAGATATCAGGTGTTAACCAAGCCACCACAAACTTGACCAAACCTTCTTCAGTGTCATTATGAAATCCAAAAGTCACCTTGTTCTATAATGACCCGACCCCAGTTACCCAGATTCGGTGAATTATTGCGTAACATTGGCATGATCACAAAAGATCAAGTCTCGAAAGACTGATTAGTTTAGTAGCCTTGGAAACACTAGATACATTCATAAGTCTTACATTTCATAATAAAGTAAAACAAAACTACAACAACATCTTGTATTCATATCCCCTCATACTATCCCTGTAGGTTATTCTTAATATACTTCTTCACATCCTGGAAAAATTAAAACATTGGAAGGGGTGAGCTCAGATTCTCAGTAAGGATAACAATATAGTGGAAGCTTTCATAAATAAACATTAACATTTAAGGCAATGTATAACTAAAACAAAATACTTTTAAACTTGAACTTCAGCATAATATGGAAAAAATAAAATGAAATAATGTTATTTACTTATTCACATGGATATTCTACTAGTCTAATAATCACATGCAATATCAATAACCACTTTTATAATGATGGAATGCATAATGCCAGACTATCATAACCACGTAGCCAAGGCCTCATGCCAAGACTACAAATAAGATTTTGTCAAGGCCTCGTGCCAAGACACTAGTTTGTCTCATGAGACCTACCGATGCATCGAGGATCTATAGAAAGCTCCACCCATCACTTATTAAGTCTAATGCATTCCTCATATTAACAGGTTTAAACATATCATAAACCATAACATAATCGTATCACATAAAACATGCATAAAGGAAACATAACATTTCCACATTTCAATCACAAGATATCAATACAAAACATTGATATAATAAAAACATTATCAAAACCATTTTCAATACCAAAATAAAAGAAAATTAAAACTTGGTATTTATTTTTCATTTAAAAAAAGTTATGGCTTATAGAGGAAGCTGAAACTCAAATAATGGTCACAGCGGCGGAGAAGTCATTGCCGCCGCATATGCACGACAAAAAACATTCCCTTTTGTCGTTTAGTAAAACGTTTCGTATAAAAAATATTCCTTTTGAATAAATGTAAAAGTCAAAGGGTTTTATACACTGTATAAAGGAAAGTTGTGTATAAAACAAAATATGCCTCAATGAAAGGAGATTGAGACGAAGTCCCATACAAAGATAATTTTTTAAATAAAATGGATCTATTATGTGTATTCACTATAATTACAGATAAATAAAGTAAAAATAAAAGATAGTACAAAATAATATCATGACATAATTTGAAAGTAGGAGATTAACCCAAAGAATGGAAATTGGGTTAAGAAGTTCCCTTACCTCGTGTCCGACTTGAATCGATCGTTATTTAACCTCCTGAATAATAAACTAGAGTAAATTTCTACTTGATTAATAACTTTTTTCAAGTTCATTATTCCTTTTATATCACTTATTACCATGTTAGGAACATTATGTAATTATTTAAGTTAATAATGGTTGTTTTGTTGATCTTTGGTACTTGAGTCAAAAATAAACTTCTTATAATTACAAGTTGTTCATGTGGTAAAATATCCATTATATCCAGAATTATATTCATGATGTAGATAACATATATATCATATATATATAGTATATACATTCATTTATAATATTACATAACATTTAGAGGTAAGAAATGAAATGCACCGTTCATGGAGACGGTAAGTCGTACGTACGCATGAATGCTACTTTCATTTCTATTTCGTATTTAATGGAATGAAATCATAATGATATAAAGGTATATTATAATTCTAGTATAATATAATATATAATATCATTAACTCCATCCTTTATACGTCCCACATATGGCATTAACGATTCAAATCACTTTGAGGGGGCGGTAGTCCGCACTTCCTAAAATGAAATTATCGCGTTTACCCATAATGGAAATCATAAAGGTATGCCATAAATGAAAAACACAGAAGAATAAGGAAAAAATAAACATAATATATATCATATATAAATATTGTGACATCGTAATGTCCACCATGAAAGGTGTTAAAAGAAGATTTAACAATCATCGTTTCGTGAGGCAGTAATTCGCCACCCACAGAATCAGTATGTTCTTTAACCATTAGATGAAGGTATGTGTAAGTGTAAATAAAATAATTCTCATGAAAAAATCCTAGTATATTTTAGATATTTTTTTTGTTACAAAAGAAAGGAATAAAAAGAGTTTAATGGGTTGGAGAAGCAAAATAAAACAAAAGAACATAAGAGAAGACATTACCTTAAAATCGGGTAACTCTTTTTGATTTGAGCCAAAGGCTTCCTTGGGAAGACTTATGCCCAAAGTGAGGCTTCTAGGAGTAATAGAGGGAAGTTGAGGGAGTATTTTTGCAGAGTTTGGCCGAGCCAAATGGCTTTGATGGTGTGAATAAGGTGGTAGAGGTGGGGGCCTTTTATAATAGGAGAGGAGGGGCACTGTTGGAAAGTCATGAAATGTTACATTATTATGAAATGATTTTCGGATTTTAGAGGTCCCACAATGATAAATTTCAAGGATAAGGTGATAAGGGTTCGAAATATACTCATCCAATAGGTTTTTGACAAGTTTAAGTCTTATATTTTACATTATCTTTTCATTTTATTTAAATCGTTAATTAATGAGGTAATCACTGCATCATCATTGTGTCATAAAAATTTTAATTTATTTAATGTCTAAAAATTATAAAAAAATTACCATGATGTAGGAAATATTTTTATATTTCCAATGAATATTTATAGTCAAAATTTTAACTTATATAACCCCATGTAATAATTGTTTTAGTAAAACAACACATGTTTGTGACAATTTTATTTTTACTTTAAATAAAAAGTTATTAATGTCATTTTCTTACCCAAGTGGATCCATGGGGTCCCCAAGTTGACCCATGGATTTTCTTGGTCGGCCATGACTCATAAAATAAGTGTAGGACAAGTGTAAAGATATTTTAATATTTTTATAATATCATTTTTACCTTAAATTTCACTAATTACCTTTAATCGCGATTAATAAAACTTAAAAGTTACTATTCACCAAAAAATTATTTTAATTCCATTGAACCACATTTTTCTTCCTAATGACAACCATGTATGTCGGATTTTTTAAAATCAAATCACATAATTGTTAATGTTTCATTTACATGAAAAATTAGTTTTTAAACTTCCACTTAGTGGTTTCACTATTCATCAAAAATTGAAGTTTTTCAGAAAAATACCAAAAATTCACCCTAAGCTATAATTGATATTCTGAATTAAAAAATGGTGTCTATTTTAAAAAATTACAAACATATAAGTTGCATTAATTAATTTTATAATTAATTCCCGTTGTCAAAACAAATAGCGTGTTTTTAAGAAATAATATCAATCAAATGATTGACAATTATTTATGTCCAATTTCAAAGTGAAATTAATTATAATGAACACCATTGGATAAAATGGTAAAATTATATTATAATTATACTTTAAAACCACTCAATAGTATAATTTATCACTATTAATTATTTTTATTAAAAAAGTTGTTTTTAATTAAAATTTTGTAATTTTCACTATTCATCAAAATATAAAAGTTATCCGAAAAGTTCCAAAATTTCACCCTAGGATAAATTCGATATTCCGAATCCAAAAATGAACTCTATTTTGAAAGATAAAATTTATAAAATTTTAAAAAGAATATATTATTATTCATAACGGCTACTTTGATTGTTTACGGTGTGTGTTAGAACTCGAAGTTGCGTACAACACACGCTACTGTTTTATTCAAAGAGAAGCGTACCGTGGAAGCTTGGGGTGTTACATTCTCCCCTCCTTCAATAAATTGTGTCCTCGCAATTTGAAATTTTTCTTTGAAAATAAAATGTTGAAAATAGAAAATACCTTTGTGGAAAACCCACATCGGAAACAGGGTTAATAAAAATATAACTTTAAAAGAAAGAAAGAGAAGTACAAAGGTCACCCGAGATAGCCCATACTAGAATTCTATAAAAAAATATGGATATAAAGGAGAAATAAACCATCAAGGTCTGATGGAAAGTTGTCGAAAATAGGATTAATATAAAGTTTAACTACAAGAAAATTACAAACTTGTGATTGGTTAAACGATCATTGATTCCCCAGTAGGAAAAGTTAACCGACAACGTTTTTGTTTTAAGTTACCTTTCATAAAGTTGAGGAATTTATTTAGGATATTTACTAAGAATGTAAGGAAATATACATACTTGTCTTATAGACTTTCATTCTTTAATAAATTTTTACCACAAACCTATCTTTCACTCAAAAAGATAATAGAACTCAAAAATATTATATTTATCCTAATCATACAAGGTTCCAAATATTAACACATACCATTTAGATTAGGAAAACTATTTTGTAATAACCAGGGACTTCCTGTAGGCTAGTGGTAGGTAATAAAGGCATGTCGCACTATAGTTGTGGGTTCGATTCCTACAGCTTTGTCTGACGCGACGGGTTATCCCCCAAACTGCAGGTTGTCCTTTTCCTAAAACTATAGTATTATAATATTCCAAAAATAATCTTCATAAATTTTTTAACCTTAAACAATACTATCCAAAGTTTAACTTAATCCATTCCAACCTTTATAGTTATCCAAAATACCTCTGTCCAGACTTTCTCTAAAAGGTCTCTAAATTCCAAAATCAATTGTATCATCAGATTCCTCAAACAAAGTAAAGTTTCTCTTATTTTCAAATACAAAAATATGATTACCTTAATCATATTAAAACCTTAATGAAAACAACAAGTACTGCAGTACAATCCTTATATAAATCACATTATTCTTATAACCAGAATATAATCCTTGAGTCCAAAAGCACCAATACATTAATTATTCCACTTCAATTGTAGTAACAGCATAAGATTGTCCTTTATCCCTTGGCCTTTTCTGAGGTAAGTTTCCCTGACGCTTAGGAAATTAATTTGCATAATGCCCCATTTCCCTAAAATTGTAGCATTCAACATTGATAACCTCTTTCCTTCCCTTACAATCATGAGCCTAGTGACCTTTTTCTCCAAATTTATAACAAACTCTCATTCCTTTTAGGAAAGTACCGGGGTGATTCTTCCCACAATTATCGCATAATGGAAAATCCTTCTTTCCCTTTTTCCTTTTATCTATCTCTTGTTCCACCGTTCTCTTATTCTCTTGCTTTACTTTATTGTCATAAGATTTAGAGAATTCATTTTCTTTCTTTATAGCACATGAGACAATATCTTCGTATGATGAGAAAGATTGTGAGACTAAGGCTCGACGAAGAAACGGTTTTAACCCATCAAAGAAATGATCAATCTTACTTCTTGGGTTATGTATATAATCTGGAGCATGCCTCGCTAACCTTGTAAAGTTAGCCTCATACTTTGTGACATTCTTATCCTCCTTCTGCCTCAGACTTAGAAATTGCCTTTCCATATCTGCTCGATGGTCATGGGGAAAGTATTTTTCTAAGAAAATTTCCTTAAACTCCCTCCATTCCATACTTGATACTTCTTCATCTTCCTTTGTGTTTTGAATCAGCGACCACCATTGATCGGCATCTCCAGTGAGGCGGTAAACTGTCATGACAACCTTCTCCCTTTCACTACTCCCCTAGGCGTGGAATATTTTCTCTAAGGAGTTTATCCATTGCTCAGATACTAATGGATTTGTACCCCCATTAAATTTTGGTGGTTGTTGCCTCATGAAGCAGTCTAACATTGATCCTCCACATTGCGGATCAGGGTGCTCCATACGAGTAAGGTTATTATTCATAACCTGAGTGAGTTGTCCCAGTATGGTGATAAGTTGATCAGCACCAGTTGTATCTCCAGCTCCACAATAATTATCTTGAGCAGGTGGGAAATCCCTACATGGAGTGTGTTCATTGATACGGTTTTCATTCCTCCCACTAGGCACCATTTCTAAACAATGGCATAAACTGATTAGTTTATGAATAAAAATACATAATTCCATACTTGTAAAACACTTAACATAAATTGAACTATAATCATAAAAATGTTTTCTTTGATGAAGTATATACTCATAAACCCTTCATAATGGTTTGTAAAGAAAATGAGAATTATCCTAAGCATATCCCCCGGGAGTGTCGTAACCAAGAGTGCAGCAAGGCCCGTTGTCGTGCACCAGTTCCCGTTCGAGTCTAGCTCAAAGAGGTGTTTTTGGGTTTTACCCCTAGGAACATTTGTGCCAGAGCCGCCTCTACCTGCTCATATCCAAACATGGATGTATTTCTCGGAAAACTTACAAAATTTCTATAATACCAAAATTCTAGGAAGTTCTTCTATACTAATTCTCAAAGTCTATCTTTGGGCTATGTGCTCTAACCAGAGTTTATCTAAATCTAGCTTCCAAGGTTAGTACTAAACTACCTCTGATACCAACTATAACGCCCCGACCCTAGTTACCCAGAGTCGGTGCATTATTGTGTAACATTGGAATGATCACAAAAGGTAAAGTCTCGAAAGACCGATTAGTTTAGTAGCCTTGGAAAAAATAGATACATTCATAAGTCTTACATTGCATCATAAAGTAAAACAAAACTACAAAAACATCTTGTATTCATATCCCCTCATATTATCCTTGTAGGTCATTCTTAATATACTTCTTCACATCCTGGAAATATTAAAACATTTGAAGGGGTGAGCTCAGATGCTCAGTAAGGATAACAATATAGGGGAAGCTTTCATAAATAAACATTAACATTTAAGGCAATGTATAACTAAAACAAAAAACTTTTAAACTTGAACTTCAGCATAATATGGAAAAAATAAAATGAAATAATTCCATTTACTTATTCACGTGGATATTCTACTAGTCGAATAATCACATGCAATATCAATAACCACTTTCATAATGATGGAATGCATAATTCCAGACTATCATAACCACGTAGCCAAAGCCTCGTGCCAAGACTAAAAATAAGATTTTGTCAAGGCCTCATGCCAAGACACTAGTTTGTCTCATGAGACCTACCGATGCATCGAGGAGCTATAGCGGTCTCCACCCGTCACTTATTAAGTCCAATTCATTCCTCATATGAACAGGTTTAAACATATCATAAACCATAACATAATTGTATCACATAAAACATGCATAAAGGAAACATAAAATTTTCACATTTTAATCACAAGATATCAATACAACACATT
The DNA here is from genome assembly GCA_963277665.1 of Viscum album. Taxonomy (NCBI): domain Eukaryota; kingdom Viridiplantae; phylum Streptophyta; class Magnoliopsida; order Santalales; family Viscaceae; genus Viscum; species Viscum album. Next base: position 903,960,104 of record OY728138.1, read on the forward strand.
GATATAATAAAAAAATTATCAAAACAATTTTCAATACCAAAATAAAAGAAAATTAAAACTTGGTATTTATTTTTCATTTAAAAAAATTTGTGGCTTGTAGAGGAAGTCGAAACTAAAATAATGGTCATGGCGGCAGAGAAGTCGTTGTTGCCGCATATGCGTGACAAAAAAACATTCCCTTTTGTCCTTTAGTAAAATGTTTCGTATAAAAAATATTCCTTTTGAATAAACATAAAATTCAAAGGGGTTTATACACCGTATAAAAGAAAGTTGTGTATAAAAAAAATATGCCTCAATGAAAGGAGATTGAGATGAAGTCCCATACAAAGATCATTTTTTAAATAAAATAGATATATTATGTGTATTAAATATTAGTACACATAAATAAAGTACAAATACAAGATAGTACATAATAATATCATGACATAATTTGAAAGTAGGAGATTAACCCAAAGAACGGAAATTGGGTTAAGAAGTTCACTTACCTCGTGTCCGACTTGACTCGATCATTCTTTAACCTCCTGAATAATAAACTAGAGTTAATTTCTACTTGATTAAGAACATATTTAAAGTTAATTATTCCTTTTATATCACTTATTACCATGTTAGGAACATTATGTAATTATTTAAGTTAATAAAGGTCATTTTGTCGATCTTTGGTACTTGAGTCAAAAATAAACTTCTTATAATTACAAGTTGTTCATGTGGTAAAATATCCATTATATCCAGAATTATATTCATGATGTAGATAACATATATATCATATATATACAGTATATACATTCATTTATAATATTACATAACATTTATAGGTAAGAAATGAAATGCACCGTTTATGGAGACGGTAAGCCGTACGTACGCATGAACGCTACTTTCATTTCTATTTCATATTTAATGGAATGAAATCATAATGATATAAAGGTATATTATAATTCCAGTATAATATAATATATAATATCATTAACTTCATCCTTTATACGTCCCACATATGGAATTAATGATTCAAATCACTTTGAGGGGGCGGTAGTCCGCACTTCCTAAAATGAAATTATCACGTTTACCCAAAATAGAAATCATAAAGTTATGCCATAAATGAAAAATATAGAAGAATAAGGAAAACATAAACATAATATATATCATATATAAATATAGTGACATCGTAATGGCCACCATGAAAGGTGTTAAAAGAAGATTGAACAATCATCGTTTCGTGAGGCAGTAATTCGCCACCCACAGAAACAGTATGTTCTTTAACTATTAGACGAAGGTATGTGTAAGTGTAAATAAAATACTTCTCATAAAAAAATCCTAGTATATTTTAGATACTGGTTTTGTTACAAAATAAAGGAATAAAAAGATTTTAAGGGGTTGCAGAAGCAAAATAAAACAAAAGAACATAAGAGAAGACATTACCTTAAAATCGGTTAACTCTTTTTGATTTGAGCCAAAGGCTTCCTTGGGAAGACTTTTTCCCAAAGTGAGTCTTCTAGAAGTAATAGAGGGAAGTTTATAGAGTATTTGGGTGGAGTTTGGCCGAGCCAAATGGCTTTTATGGTGTGAATAAGGTGGTAGAGGTGGGGGGCTTTTATAAGAGGAGAGGAGGGGCGCTCTTGGAAAGTCATGAAATGTTACATTATTATGAAATTATTTTTGGATTTTAAAGCTTCCACAATGATATATTTATAGGATAAGGTGATAAGGGTTCTAAATATACTCATCTAATAGTTTTTTGACAAGTTTAAGTCTTATATTTTACATTATCTTTTCATTTTATTTAAATCGTTAATTAATGCGGTAATCGTTGTATCATCATTGTGTCATAAAAAATTTAATTTATTTAATGTCTAAAAATTATAAAAAAAATTACCATGATTTAGGAAATCGTTTTATCTTTCCAATTAATATTTATAGTCAAACTTTTAACTTATATAACCTCATGTAATAATTATTTTAGTAAAACAACACATGTTTGTGACAATTTTATTTTTACTTTAATACAAAGTTATTAATGTAATTTTCTTACCCAAGTGGCTCCATGGGGTCCCCAAGTTGACCCATGGATTTTCTTGGTCGTCAATGACTCATCCAATAAGTCTAGGACAAGTGTCAAGATATTTTTATATTTTTATAATATCATTTTTACCTTAAATTTCACTAATTACCTTTAATCGCGATTAATAAAACTTAAAAGTTACTATTCACCAAAAAATTATTTTAATCCCATTGAACAACATTTTTCTTCCTAATGAAAACCATGTATGTTGGACTTTTTAAAATCAAATCACAGAAGTGGTAATGTTTCATTTACAAGAAAAATTAGTTTTTAAACTTCCACTTAGTGGTTTCACTATTCATCAAAAATTGAAGTTTTTCAGAAAAATACCAAAAAATCACCCTAAGATATAATTGATATTCTGAATTAAAAAATGGTTTCTATTTTAAAAAATTCCAAACATATAAGTTGCATTAATTAATTTTATAATTAATTCCCGTTGTCAAAACAAATAGCGTGTTTTTAAGAAATAATATCAATCAAAAGATTGACAATTGTTTATGCCCAATTTCAAAGTGAAATTCATTCTAATGACCACCATTGGATAAAACGGTAAAATTATATTATAATTATACTTTAAAACCACTAAATAGTATAATTTATCACTATTAATTATTTTTATTAAAAAAGTTGTTTTTAATTAAAATTTAGTAATTTTCATTATTCATCAAAATATAAAAGTTATCCGAAAAGTTCCAAAATTTCACCCTAGGATAAATTCGATATTCCGAATCCAAAAATGAACTCCATTTTGAAAGATAAAATTTATAAAATTTTAAAAAGAAGGTATTACTATTCATAATGGCTACTTTGATTGGTTGTGGTGTGTGTTATAACTCGAAGTTGCGTACAACACACGCTACTGTTTTATTCAAAGAGAAGTGCACTATGGAAGCTTGGGGTGTTACAGTTCCATCACATAGATTCCCTATCCATACCTGAAGAATTAGGGTAGAGAAGTGTCTAAAACCTCAACCCAATATCCATATACATTAGGCATGGCCATACATCCAAAAGCCTCAATCAATATATAATCACACTAGTTAGGTCCATCAGTTATCCTCCATACCACATGCCATCCCCCAAGGAGATACACAACCCAGTCTACCACAAGGCAAGGTCTAATGTTTCTATACTGACCCAATCCATGTTTGGAAATTTCATCAACACAATACTCAAGTGTTAGGACACAATCATCTACCTACCCATCCCCATAGACATTGGGGAAGTTAAACACACTAACACATCCCCATGTAATTTAGAGAGGTCATCCCACCAACCCAATCTATGCAAGGTAAGACCCATGATCTGATGCATGAAGGAACAATGAATGATCATCCAATGACCCAAGCCTTTAAGTAAATATCCCTAGAATACTAACTCGTCCTTTCAGAATCTAGGGAGGTCACCTCAAGAATCCCGACCCAAACATCCTAAAGGAAAGGTCCATCAGTCACAGGAACATAGGGGTTTATCCTGCCACATTTTTTCATCAACTGATCATAGGGCGCTAGTCACTTGATACCTATCCCTCATCCCAACACATATCAAATTTTCAGAAAGTGTGTCCAATGGTACCTCTATAACCACCTTATTATTTTCTCATTGATACCACATCATGCCCATAACTCACTAGTAACATCGTTGCCTAAATGTTTACCCCAACACAGACCTTAAGGTCTAGTCTAACCTCACCAAATCTCTTAGCTCTCCTAGTCCCTCTACCCAGGACCATCCCAATCTATCATGTTCTACCTGACCTAAGCCTCAACATGTAGAGACCCAAATCTTGACGTACATAGACATTACATTACATTTGTGGAATACTTAATACATGACAAAAATAGACACCCAAAGACCGTATTAGTTTAGTGTATTTGGAAACTTGGAAAATAATTTTCTAATCATGGTGAAAGATCTTCAACATCTCCCATAATGATCTTCCCCTTTTGTTTTCTTACCTAAAACCTTTATTTATATCCTGGGGAAAAGAAAACATAAAAATGGTGAGCTCAAATGCTCAATAAGGGTAAACATGGAGAACATAAAACAATCCATAAACTTTTGAACGTAAAAACATGAACATAAAACATGAGTAATGACATAAATCTTGGCAGTACATAAGTCATAGATCACAAATGAACATTAATCATGATAAAATATCATGGGAATAGAAAATGTAATTTTGGAAAACCATTAATCACATGATATGATTTCCATAGTATCCAAGGCACTTCTACCAAGACCATCATAGTGGACAATGTCCATTACTGAACCGGGTTTACTTGCCATTCCAGCCCTGTATTATTGAACCAGATTTACTTGTTGTTCCATCCATGTTTATCTCATGAGATATAAATCTTTACCCAATGCATTGGAGGGAGATATAGTTCCCACCCATCTCATATTGAAATCATTCTTATGTGTGCCAAAAAACAATCATAAATCATTCATCATAACCCAAAGAATAAAATGGGTTTCATAAACATTATCCCTTCATAACATAATCCATATAAAAAATGGATGTCATTTCATCATAAGAAAAATAAAACCATGTAAATAATAGAGAAATTATACTTGAAACATAAACATACTAAATAATGTCATCTTAGATGGAAAATAGTTTTGATAAAACACTTGAAATTAATTCTTGAGGAAAATATCCTTTCTTCTTCAAAATCATTTTGTTTTCTTGAAATGCCATGAAATTTTAAAAGAAAAGGATTTTGTCAAAAATAATCATGAAATCCTGTGTAGGAAGCTTCATAAAAATAAGTCGTTATGAAACCGTAAAAATATGTTTATGCCGTATAAGTTAAAAAAAATTCTTCTCGTACTTTTTCTGAAAAAGTCAAAAAGTGCCTCGTATGGTAAACAAAATAAAGTTTCCTTCCATACCATGTGGTAGAAGTCAAAAAGGGTAAAAATGAATTTAAACATACATGGAATAATAGTAAACAATTTATGAAAACATTTTTAGAAAACATGGATATGGATGATAAACATAACCCTAGTAAGTACTTACGAATAAACAATCCCGGATAAGAACGAGATATGAATAATTATCCATTAATTTAGGTACAATTTATTTAGTTCATGACCAAACCTCATGTATGATGATTTAAATAATTTCATTGACTTATTAAATAATCATATTCATTTTTATGATTTCATATATGATTCACTTATGACTTTATATTACCTGTTCATTTGTCAATTCCATGTTGAAGCAATGTTATGGGTAATAATCGTTTCATTTATCGTACGTGTTTGGACTTGTTGTTCTTGATATTATTACTTATATCATGATTTAATTACTTACATAATGTAAAAAAAATATTTATATATCATATATTTATTTATTGTATATATATATATAATAGATAGATAAATGAAATGAAATACATCGTTCATGGAGACGGTAGGTCGTACGTACGCATGAATGTTGTTTTCCTTTCCTTATTGACTTGAATGGAAGTAAGTAGATGAAATATATATATACATAAATCCATTAGAATTATTATTTCATATATCTTATTATTATTCATTATATATACTTTATAATCATTCTTTAATGGTTAACATGGAGAATGAATCTCATCGCATCGTGGAGACGGTAATACGTACGTACGCACGAGCGATGATATCATTCCCATAATTATTGAATGAAATTGAAGTGAATGATATAATATATCATAATTAGTATCATGTTATAATAATCATATATAGTTATTATTTCCACCATTATACCCATCCAAGTAAGGTGGTGGTGGAAAAACAGATTACACCACAGCGTGGAGACGATATTCCGTACGTACGCACGCGTGGTGATTTCATTTTCATAGGATGGATAGAAGGTGAAATAACACTATTACATATTTATAATAACATATCAGTATATGAGTGATACTGATTTTATTACTTTATAATGAAACAACTAATTAAGAGTAAGTAGAAGAAGAAATAAATTTGAAAGAATCAGTAGAAGATATTACCTCTTCCTCGAAGTGCCTCCTTTAAAATTCCTCTTAGGGCACTAGAGTTGGTCTTTTGAGAAGACCAGAACCTCTATAATGTAACTAGAGAGGTTTATAAGAGGAATTGGTAGGGTTTTTTTGATCTTTAAGGTTCAAAATTGAGTGAAGAAGAGAGGGAAGGAGGTGCCCTTATATAGGAGAGGAGAGGGGCACTTTTGGAATCCTGAAAAATATTAATTTATAATAAACTAAAACCCCACATAAAAACTTCCAAAGTGACTCAAATTAGAATATGATATAATATAGTGTTGTAATATCATCAAACAATCATATTTAGACATGTTTTGATTTTATTTTAAACCTTATCATTTTGATTTATCCTTATTTAATCTATTTAATTTTATTTTTGGTAATAATGTTATAAATTTTAAATGGTTATAAATACTTATGTGTTATGAATTTTCCATAATTAGATAAATTATGACATTATAGACCATATAATTTTTAATTTTTAATTTTTAAATATTTTTGTTATTTTTAAACAATTTAATAATATGTTATTTTTATAAAATATCAATAGTGTCAATTTTGACACTATTCATTTATTTGAATTTAAATAAAATTCACACAGAGGATATATTCGAAAAAATATATTTAATAGATTCCTAGAATGTCATATTCGTCTATAAAATTCATGTTCCATGTTAATTAGTTCATATAATATTTATTTTAATATTTTTAAAACCATCTATTTGATATTTCTCTTAATAAAATAATTACTACAACATTTTCGTATAATTATTTAATATACTTATTTGTTTCATAAAAAAGAAAAATTAAAAACCATGATGAATTTAAATCTATTATATTTCATAATAATATTTTTATTATAATTTATATTCTAAAACACCCAACTTTTAAAACGATATGTTTATTAAATTATGAAGGTGACAACTTTGACATCATATAAAATAAAATAATATAAATGTCATAATCTATTTTATAAGGCTCCAAATGGCCCACAAGTCGACCCTTGAATGATTAGAGTATAGATATACTCGACCAATAAGTTTTGGTCAAGTTTATGGTCCTTTTGATGGGTATTATTATTTTAATAAAAACTATATTATTGATTTTTCACTAAATAAATAATTTCTGCATCATTAATGTATAAGCTATTAAGGTAATTATATATTTCTTAAAAATTACAAATAAATTACCATGATGAATAAATATATTTTATATTTAAAATGAGTATTTATAATCGAATTTATATTTTGTATAACCTTATATTAAAAATAATTTAATTAATAAAGTTTGAGTGAGACATATTGTACTTTCCTTTAAAAAAAATAAATTAAAGGTCTTAATCTCATCCAAGTGGGCTACAATAGATTCAATTTAAACCCAAGTATGTTTTATAGAGAAATATAATCAACCAATTATATCAAAACAAGTGTTATTGTAATTTTATAATATTATTTTTACCCTTAATTACCTGATTTACCTTTAACTGTGGTAAATAAAATTTACCGTAGTTACTATTCATAATACCCAAAAATAAAAAGTAGAATATTAACATAATTTGTACCTAATGATTCCAAATATGGAATCCATTTTTCCAAATTCAATACACAGAAGTTGCAGTATTTAATTTAAAATTAATCCCGCTATTGAGAAAATGGGTTTTAAAAGTTAAAACATTGCAAAAGATTGAAATGTTTTTACCTATGAATTCAATGTAAAATTAATGATAATGACTTAAATAATATTAAATGGTAAAAATATATTCTATTTATACTTTAAAACCATTCAATATTATAATTTAACCATATAAATTATCTCGATGAAAAAAGTTGTTTTTAATTAAAATTTAACATGTTTTTTACTATTCATCAAAATAAGAAACTTATCAGAAAAATATCAAAAATTTATCCAAAGTAAATTTTTATATCCTGATTCCAAGGAAAAAGTTTAATTTTTCAAATTTAACTTATAAACATGTCAAAAACTAGATTAAAATTGGGTGCGCCATCAAAATGCGGAAAAACTGCATTTTTTGAAAAATACTTATTTTACTCGAAAAATTTATTTTGTTCTCATACCATGTTCTATAATATGTTTAAGATAAATGATATTGTTATAAAATTCAAAATTTGGTTAATACTATTCATAACAGCTAGTTTATAATAACAATATATCATCGTTTAGTGAAACTCGGTATTGCGTACAATGCACGCTATTGAGGAAGGTCGCTCTTGTGTGCAACACATGCCAAGAATAGTGTTTGAATATAATACAAGATAATAAGGTGTTTTTTATAGTTCAATCTAATCTTGGTGTAGCGTACAATACAAGACATCAAAGAAAATAAAAAAATATTTCTCATAAAATCTCGGGGTGTTACACAACACATAGGATCCAAATCCAAAAAAAATCCTTCATGACATCCCCATGAAAAGTCCCAAACAACCTATCCTACTAACCTCATACACCAAGATGCACCTCCAGCCTCAGGAGATATTTTTCATCACCTGTGAGACATACAGTGGAATCTCTCATCATCATCCAACCCCAATCCACCCATGTTTTCCCACTAAATCTAGGTAACACAACCTTTTATATCCATGTATCAACATATACCCCAATTACTTACTAAGGTCTCATGTCATCTCAATAGTACCCTCACCCCTTAGCAACCAAGTCACCAGGGTGATCCCAAATTACTCAAATGCTAAAGAGAACTTAGTTTCATCTTGATATGCTCGATCCACCTCATCGCCTCACTTAAGAACCACATTGGCCCTTATGCCCCATTCCCAAATACATGAATTCATGTAGGTAGTCACTCTCAAGAATATATAAATGTATGCATTTTTATTATTGTGCAACCTACCTTGATACCATAGTTATCTCCTTACCAAGCTTTATCAAGCCTAATCCAAGCTCTGAACATCCTTGTACATACTAGTCCACACTCTTGAGCACCTAACTATAACGGTCTGAAATTACTTCCAGTGGAATATAATTGATACCTATCAGGGAACTCCATGGGTGGCTACACCCCCTGGGCGGGACACACCACCATCCCCAGTGGCATCCATTTCCTCATGAAGCCCTTGGGCGGAGAGCCATGCTTTATCCAACGCTCACATGTGAGAGTTCCCAAGGATCGGATTCATTCCAACCTCATTTGCCTCTGATACCAACTGTAGAGACCCAAATCTTTATGTACATGGACATTACATTAATTTTTCGGAATACTTAATCCATAACAAAAATAGACACACAAGGACCGTAATAGTTTAGTGTCTTTGGAAACTCAGAACGTAATCTTCTAATCGTGGTGAAAGATCTTAAATATCTCCCATAACCTCTTTTGTTTTCTTACCTAAAACCTTTCTTTATATCCTGGGGAAAAGAAAACATATAAAGGGTGAGCTCAAATTCTCATTAAGGGTAAGCATGGAGAAAATAAAACAAACCATATACATTTGAACTTAAAAACATGAACATAATGTTTAAACATCAAAACCTTGAGCAATGACATAAAACATGGAAGTACGTAAGGCATAGATCATAATGGGACATCAATCATGATAAAATAGCATGGGAATAAAACATGTGATTGTGTCAACCATTAAGAACATGATATGATTTCCATAGTAGCCAAGGCATTGCTGCCAAGACCATCTTAGTGGACAAAGTCCCGTTCTGAATCGAGTTCACTCCTCGTTCCAGTCCTATATTACTGATCTGGATTAACGTATTGTTCCATCCATGTCTATCTCATGAGATATAAATATTTAACCAATGCATTGGAGGGAGATATAGGTCTCACCCATCTCATAATGAAATCATTCTTACTTGTGCCACAAAATAAACATAAATCATCCATCATAACCCAAAGAATAAAATGAGTTTCATAAACATCATCCCATCATAACATAATCCATACAAAACAAATGGATATCATTCATCATAAGAATAATCAAAACATTTAAATAATGGATACATTATACTTGAAACACAATCATACTAAATAATGTCATCTTATATGGAAAATAGTTTTGATAAAACACTTGAAATGAATTCTTGAGGAAAATATACTTTCTTTTTCAAAATCATTTTATTTTCACAAAATGCCATGAAATTTTAAAATAAAAGGATTTTGTTGAAAATAATCATGAAATATTGTAGAGTAAACTTCTTGAAAATAAGGCGTTATGAAACCATAAGAATCTGTCCATGCCGTATAAGTTAAAAAATATTCTTCTCGTACTTTTTCCGGAAAAGTCAAAAAGTACCTCGTATGGTAAACAAAAAAAATGATTCCTTACATACCATGTTGTAAAAGTCAAAAATGGGTAAAAAGGAATTTAAAAATACATGAAAACATTTTTATAAAACTTGTACATGGATGATAAATACAACCCCAGTAAATACTTACGTATAAGCAATCTCGGATAGAAAACAATTGAGATTGCAACATTATCCCTTACCTTACGTCTGATATGATTCGTATGTATCTGAACCTCCTATATAATGATTTAAATAATGTCACTGACTTATTATAGAATTATATTCATTGTTATGATATCATATATGGTTCACTTATGACTTTATATTACCCGTTCTTTTGTAAATCCATGTTAAAGCAGCATTTTGGGTAAAATCGTTTCATTTATCGTACGTGTTTCGACTTGTTGTTCTTTATTACTTATATCCTGATTTCCTTAATTTCAGAATGTAAAACATTATTTATATATAATAAATATTCAGCATATACATATATATGATATATTGATAAATGGAATGAAATACACCATTCATGGAGACGGTAGGCCGTACGTACGCATGAACGTTGTTTTCGTTTCCTTATTAAATTGAATGGAATTAAGTAGATGACATACATATATATATATACATAAATACAGTATCATTATTATGTCATATATTTCATTATTATTTAGTATATATACTTTATAATCATTCATGAATGGTTAACATGAAGAATGAATCTCATCGCGTCATGGAGACGGTAGTCCGTACGTACGCACGAGCGATGATATCATTCCCATGATCGTGGAGTTGTATCAAAGTGTATGTATAATATTTAAGAATAAATATCACTTTAAAATAATCATATATAGTTATTTATTTACACCATTATACCCATACAAGTAAGGTGGTGGTGGCAAACAGATTACACCACGGTGTGGAGACGGTATTTCGTGCGTACGCACGCACTGTGATTTCGTTTTCCGTAGGATGGATAGAAGGTTAAATAGGGTTGTTTCATATTTATAATGACATACCAGTATATGAGTGATACAGATGTTATTACTTCATAATGAAACAACTAAATAATAGAAAGTAGAAGAAGAAATAAATTTGAAAGAATTGGTAACGGATATTACCTCTTCTTCGACACGCCTCTTTGAAACCTCATCTTAGGGAACTAAAATTGGTCTTTGAAGAAGACCAGGACCTCTAGAATATTTCTAGTAAAGTTGAAAAGGGAAATGTTCAGGGGTTGGACGATATTGAAGGCTCAATGTTTTGTAAATATGAGAGGGAGGAGGTGCCCTTTTATAAGGGAGGAGAGGGGCACCTTTGGAATCCTTAAAAATATTAGTTTAATATAAATTCAAACCCCAAATAAAAACCTCCAAAAATGACTCAATTAGAATATGAGATTATATAGGGTTGTAATCTCATCAAAAAATTAAATTTAGACATGTTTTTATTTTATTTTAAATCTTATCATTTTGATTTATCCTTATTTAATCTATTTAATTTTATTTGTGGTAATAAAATTCTAAATTTTAAATGGTTATAAATAATCACTTATGTGTTGTGAATTTTCCATAATTGGATACTTTATGACATTTTAGACTATATAAATTTCAATTTATAATTTTTAAATATTTTTGTGATTTTTAAAAAATTTAATAATATGTTATTTTTATAAAATAACAATAGTGTCAATTTTGACACTATTCATTTATTTGAATTTAAATAAAATCCACACAGAGGATATATTCGAACTAAAATATTTAATATGTTCCTAACATGTCATATTCATCTAGAAAATTAATGTAGAACATTAAATAGTTCATATAATGTTTATTTTAATATTTTTAAAACCATTTATGTGATATTTCTCTTAATAAAATAATTACTACAAAATATTTGTATAAATATTTAATATACTTATTTGTTGCATAAAAATTAAAAATAAAATACTAGGATGAAGATAAATATTATAGATTTCATAATAATACCTTTAGTCGGATTTATCTTCTAAAACACCTAACTTTTAAAATGTTATATTTATTAAATTATGAAGGTGAAAACTTTGACATCATATAAATAAAAATAATATAAGTATCATAAACACTTTTATAAGACTTTAAACGGTCATATATTCGGTCATTGGATGCTTATGGTATATATATACACTACCAATAAGTTTTTTTCAGGTTTGTGAGCCCTTTAATATGTATTACTATTTCAATAAAAACAATATTATTGATTTTTTTACTAAATAAATAATTTATGCATCATTAATGTATAAGATAATAATGTAATTAAATAACTCTTAAAAATTACAAATAAATTACCATGATAAATAAAAACATTTTAGATTTCAAATGAGTATTTATAACCGAATTTATATTCTGTATAACCTTATATTAAAAATACTTTAATTATTAAAGTTTGAGTGAGACATATTTCACTTTCTTTTAAATAAAATAAACTAAAGGTCTTAATCACCTCCAAGTGGGTTCTAATGGATTCCATTTCTACCCAAATATGACTTAGGATGAAATATAATCATTCAATTATATTAATACAAGTGTTAGGGTAATTTTATAATATTATATTTACCCTTAATTACCTTATTTACCTTTTACTATGGTAAATAAAATTTACCGTAGTTACTATTCATAATGCCCAAAAATAAAAAGTAGTCTATTAATATAATTTGGACCCACTGATTCCAAATATGGAATCCATTTTTTCAAATTCATTACACAGAATTTTCAGAAATTAAATTTAAATTAATCCCGTTGTCGAAAGAAAACGGGTTTTTGTTTAAAACATTGCAAAAGATTGAATTTAGTTAACCTACGAATTCAATGTAAAATCAATGCTAATGTCATAAATTATATTAAATGGTAAAAATATATTCTATTTATACTTTAAAACCATTCAATATTATAATTTAACCACATAAATTATTATGATGAAAAAAGTTGTTTTTAATTAAAATATAGCGTGTTTTTATTATTCATTAAAATATGAAAGTTATCAGAATAATATGAAAAATTTATCCCAGGTAAAATTTTATATCCTGATTCTAAAGAAGAAGTTTATTTTGTAAAATTTAACTTATAAACTTGTGAAAAATTATATTTAAAATGGGTGCGCCATCAAAAGGCGGCAAAACTGCATTTTTTTAAAAATACTTGTTTTACCCAAAAAAATTATTTTGTTCTCATAACATGTTCAAGAAAATGTGTAAGATGAATAATAATGTTACAGAATTCAAAATTTAGTTAATACTATTCATAATGGATAGTTCGTGATAATATTATAACCATATGTCGTTGTTTAGTGAAACCTGGTATTGCGTACAATGCACGCTATCGAGGAAGGTCGTGATTGCGTGTAATGCAAGCCAAGTCAAGGTTGCGTGTAGTGAAAGACTTCTTTGTTGTTGCGTATAAAAAAATACAACCATATTTCATTTATACATTGAATATATATATATATACATACACACTCAATTTTGCGTAGAATAACAACTATCAAACAAACTTGAAATTGTGTATAACACGATCCAAGAATAGTGTTGCGTATACTTCAAGCTAATACGGTGTTGCGTATAGCGCAAGATAATCTTGGTGTAGCGTATAACAAAAGACATCAAAGAAATTAAAAAGAATAATTCTCATAAAATCTCCGGTTTTTACACTAACTCAATCCAGGAATCACAAATAATTATTTATTTATTTATTTTCTAAAATAGGAAAAATACCTAAATACTCACCTAAAACCATCATCGAGCCAAAACCATGACCAACCATCTATAGATGGTTTGTCACACCACCCTGAAACCATATCTGATGAAATCCCTATTACCCAAAACTGATTCCATAATCAATTTAATTCAATTAAATTGAAATTATCAATTAAATACATCAATCGACATACAATGACTGAAACCACTTCTAATGGTGTGCAGAAAATGTCTTGAGATTCCCTATTCACAAGGAAATAGAATCCCCCATCAAGCTCGGAATATTGCACCATGATCTAGTGAAATCATAACCAAAATCCTATCCCAAAACACAAAAAATTTAAACACAGAAAATGGATAAACAAAAACAAAAGAAATTGTACAAACATACCTTGATTCAGTGTCACAAGACACCTAGAACCCCCTCCCCTTAATGGGGGATCAAATGAGAGCAATGGGAGAAATATTTTTCCATGAATAGACTCTCTCAATCCCCCTTACCCATTAAAAACCCAATCATAATCGACCCCAAAATTATAGGTGTTGTCTCTGATTAAAACACCTAGCCTCGGTAGACACTATTAGACAGTGTGCCTCATTGTCCATCTGGTGTGCCTAAGCAAAATGATTAGGTGTTTCCTAGTTCCATCGGTTAGCTGGTGGCTTCTGTAGAATTATAACAACCCTCCATCCACCACCTGTCTTCCCCCAATTATCGATTGAACGCCTCAAACACCCATTGAACCTTAATCCCCATCCAAAAAAAATATTTTAGGATGACTAAACTCTCATAGTCACATTTCGAGTCCTAGTTCTTAAAAAAATCATCCACCAATGGTAAAAATCAAATTTTATCTCAATGTAACTACCTAAAATATACAAGGCATTAAAAACTCCCCAACATAAATATTATCATCCTTAAGAAGTTTTATAAACATTCAAATCATATCTCTAAATCTACCTTGATCATCAAAATACTGAGCACTCTCTGCATTCCATTTTGAATTCCCAACATGCTTCCGTTGCACAACTCTAACACCAATATCAGATAAATTGGATTCCCTCAAAAAAAACTCAAGTGCAATCCCTAAACCACACCCATCACACCCCATAAAAAATTCCTAACACACTTCCAACTTCACCATCTCCAAACCATAAAAAACCCAGTTGGACCTCTAGCAGACTCTTCACAAAATGCATGGATGCTCATGATGACACATCACCAAACCTCAATCCCAATAATGATTTCATACATCCAATAGCATAATAACATTTTCCAAACACTGAAACTGATTTCTGAACCCCCAACTCTTGATGTAATTTCATGGTCAGATCATCAATCAGTAGCTCTAACCATCATGCTCTCACCCTGAGCAACAATAAAGATCTGATCCTACACACGAAAAAGTCACACCAAAACCACCCCAAGCCCGATGCCAATGCATCGAATCCAACCAACACTACAACCAAACTTCAAATCTGGTATTTACCAAGGAACTAGACTTACTTAGGCTCACTCATACACCAATGTATGATTCCACTCTGACCATCCATAACCAATCTCGCCTCCATTTTCCTTCCAACATGAGGTTCATTTTCCTGTAACCAAAATGATGATTCCCACCATAGGAGTTGTAATGGCCTGGACCTCTCCGATCCATTAATTTGTGAAAATGTGGTGTTGGAGGTGTTCCGGGAGGTCAAGGTGACTTATCCCCAACACTTTTCCAAATTTCCAGTTCTGTGAACAGTGTTTCCAGTTTTATGAATAGTATCGGTAGGTGAACAGTGTTTCTATCGGTGAGGTTCTATCGGTGGACTTCTATCGGTATGCTTGAACAGTGTTTCCAGAACGGTAACCTTCTAACGGTGACCTTCTATCGGTAGGCTTGAACAGTGTTTCCAGAATGGTAACCTTCTAATGGTGACCTTCTATCGGTAGGCTTGAACAGTGTTTCTAGAACGGTAACCTTCTAACGGTGGACTTATATCAGTAGGCTTGAACAGTGTTTCTAGAACGGTAACCTTCTAATGGTGACCTTCTATCGGTAGGTTTGAACAATGTTTCCAGAACGGTAACCTTCTAATGGTGACCTTCTATCGGTAGGCTTGAACAGTGTTTCCAGAACGGTAACCTTCTAACGGTGACCTTCCATCGGTAGGCTTGAACAATGTTTCCAGAATAGTAACCTTCTAATGGTGACCTTCTATTGGTAGGCTTGAACAGTGTTTCCAGAATGGTAACCTTCTAACAGTGACCTTCTAACGGTAGGCTTGAACAGTGTTTCCAGAACGGTGAGGTCTAACGGTGACCTTTTCTTTCCTTTGCCAAATTTTGAGTATGTAAACAGTGTTTCCAGTTTCCTACAGTTTTTCCCCATTTGACGTTTCCATTGACGTAAAATACATTTAAAGCCTTGTTTTAAGGACTCTTAAGGACAATTCAAATGCCATAAATCCTATATTAATTATTCCTAAGGCCGGGATGTATTTACTTGGTCAAACCTCATGGGTTAATGCGATCCGTTTTTAATGGAGAATTAACTGGATCTTAAACCGTCACCCCATTAAATCTTCAAAAAGGGACGAGATATCATTCTCCCTTGTTCTTTCTCTTTGTTCTCAGCTAAGAGATGATAAAACCTTTCAATCATTCCCGTAGGATTTGTACAATCAATCTTTACTCCTAGGATTGGTTCTGCTCTGTTTTGGATGCAATCGAACTGTGTCGGTCAATCTTCCCAATAAGGTATGTTTTATCCTCATTCCTTTGGGGATCATCTTCTCTTGTTTGTCCCTTCCATATTATACCATGTAATTTCCAAGATTCTAATGGGTTTTTCTTGGGGTTGGTTGGTACTGTCATACCGTGGCATCCTCCGGTGGATGCAGTTGTCGTGAGAGGAGGATTGTGACCCGTTGTGTGGATAAAGGACGTCAAGAACTCTTTGAGGTAGGGGATTCATGTCTTCTCTAATTGTATATGTGCAATCGTAGAATTATCATGATTTAGTCCTTTGGATCACAATGAAATTGACCTAATTAAATACTTGAACCAGATTAAAATAATTAGTTGATCGCATGTTGTTGCTTTATACCATGATAATGGTTTGCCTCATGTTTTGATAAATAGAGTGATATCTATGATTTCTTTGATTTGTTGTTCGTTTATGATGTAAATTTATGATGAACATAAATCCAGAATTAATTTTTAATTAATTTGATAAAGATAAAGAGGCATGTAAATGAATCTGGTTATTGTCGTTGTTGTAGTTGTTCTAATTTGAGGTTAATCAAATTAGGGAAGTAAGCATGGTTATTTAATTGTGATAGTTTACTGATTAGGTATCCCATAATTGGAACCTACGAATAACAAATCTACTAATTCAATATGGATTAAAGAACAGATTGTGTGAGAATTTCTAAAAGGGTTCTGAGTTACCCTCTTGTTTGTTAAAGGGTCAAGAGCCCATGGTTGTGATTTTTGTTTTCCTACTGCTTGTGATGTAATGTGACCCTGGAGCGGTGTTGTGATATGTGGAGACATGGAGGCCTTGTGGTTGTATCAGCGGATGACACCTAGAGTGGCGAGATGCATTAGTTTATGCATGTGGGTGTCGGGGAGGACACCAGGGGTTATGGAATGGGATGGATGTGTTTGTTGGATGCTTATGAATTCTTTGAATGTATATCTGCTTTGATTTTCCCCACTGCTCAAGGCAGCTGGTCTTGCTTACCCTTCTTCTGAAGTAGGTGAAGACGCGTGGGGTATGCCATGTGCTTTCTGTGTTTAGCCTCTCGAGGGAGAATGGGTCTATGCTCTTTCTATAGGCGACAAAGACTCGATGGGTAGTATATCTACTCACCGTGTTGATCCTCCTTTGTGTTTAGTAGCATAGGATGCTTTTCTAGAATGCCTGGGAATATGGGAAGGTAATTCTATAATGAATGTTTGATTAAATGGTGATAATCCACGGGGATGGATATGCTAGAATTTAAAGGTGATGTGAATCTTAAAAGGAGCAGTTGATTTTGAATGTGATGCCAATTCAGTTTAATGTGGAATTGTTCATGGTTAATTAATGTTTAAAGAATTAATTAACATACAGTGGAACTGATAAAATGAGAATGGAGTAATCTAATAAAACTCTTCAAATGGTTGTGTTCTTATAGGATACCTAGTCTTAAAAGTAGCAGCCTGGAGTCTGAGAGACGTTAGCTACAGTTGTATCTAGGACTAGGTAATGCCCATAGTGTGGATGTGAGTTATATATATATATTATACTTTTTGTGTTTCTATACGCTACTCCACCCTGTCGGTAAGGGCAACTGACACCCCGGGGATTCTAATCCCTAGGGGTGTTTTCCCCAACATTCTGATGGGAGGTCGAATGGCTGACTACCCCCTTTGGCCCCGCTCTCTTCTCTTGAAGATACATGTGCCAACAGGCACAACAGTTAGTTTCCCCATATATGTGTGTAGAGGGTTGTAGTGGCTTGTGGTTATTTCACACACATATATTTTGGATATAGTATCCTATGGACTACTATAGGTGTAACGTGTATAGGCTGTGATTTCTTGAGGATCCCTACTCGGTGTATGGGATATAATGGCTTGAGGTTTAATACCCGATGTATGATACATGTTATGCGGGCTTTGGTGGCTCCTAGAACTTACCTGGTTAATTTTGGTTGGTAGGATAGTGTGGAGCTTAGCCTAGGTGTCTACGGGCAAGCCTTTGGAGAGAGATGCACAGGATGTATGTCGTTGGGGAAAAGCGGCAAACCAGTGGGAAAGTAGTAGTGGGGTACCCTTGATATTCTTTACTATATGCTATATTCTTGTATGCATTACTTGGTGAGAGTAGCCATGATGAGGTGGAGAACTTAGTATACCTGTTTAGGTGACGAGTCAGTTTCACTTGTTGTTCACTGGGCTTTAGCATGCTTTCTTTACTTTTGCATGAGAGGCTTGGGGAGGATCCTACTGAGTATACTGTTATACTCACCCTATGTATATATAAACTATTTTTCAGGTCACTTGGAGCAGGTTGGAGATCAAGTTGGTTACTACTAGCTTGTGTTTGGAGGAGGAGCTGTTCAGGCTTGTGGTCGCTGCCGTTTTACTTTCTTTTGGGTACTTTTAGGTTCCCCTTTCAGTTGTAGTATTTTTGCATGACATTTCATATATGTACTTGGGTTTCTTTTATATTTCAGTTCTGAGTTGGAGTTGATTGGATTCTATTCTATGTCTCTCTTCTGTATGTGTTCTCTTAGAGGGTAATTCCTCACATTTGTGTGTTATTATACCCTCGGTGCTAGTCGCTAACCCGGGGCCTACTGGAGGCGGGACTCGGGGGTCATTATCTTCCTTCTCACATTGTCAGCCCAGGAGGGGTACACTTTGTGGGGAGGGGGTCATGACAGAGTGGTATCAGAGGTCTGGTTGAGGGATAGGATGGAGTTTGGAGTTAGGCACAGGTGAGGATGCATGGGATGGTAGGGAAATGGTGTCATTCAGGTTTATAAAGTGGGGTAAACACTGGAGACCGGCAGAGACATAGGCGTTTAGGTCCCCCTATGATCTGTTTCACAGACCTTTAAGTTTACGATGGCTACTAAACAAAGTGATACTGGTTGAAGGGTAGAGACCTAGGAAAGGATCATGCATCATTCTTCTTTGTGCCTATGTTTGAATGGGTAGACCTTGGGATAGGTTAACCTTAAATTAATAAAAGAAAAAAATTAATTTATTGATGTTGAGTCTTCCATATTCTAGGCTGAGGAGCTCTAACAGTTGTTATTTTACATGTATGGATCTAGGTCGACGTCTTCGTCAGGTTTGCGCAGAAGATGTCTAGTAGGTTGTTCCAGAAGATCGTCGTCGGGTAGAGGTTGACGACGATGACACTTGGAGGAAGACACTCTGAGAGTTTCAGTGCCAGAGTCTACAGAAGTATGAGGACTTTGTTTCAGATACAGTCACAGAAGACCGGTTGGAGGAGGTCGAGATAGGCTTCAGTTCGATTCGTGTTCGGAAGGAACACTGGGTGTCCTTGGTTGTGACGATGCTGCGAAGAGCAGCGAGGCAGTGGTGGTTCTTGTTCCTCGGGGATCGTGAGAATTTAGTGATCTCATGGGAGGAGTTTCGAGACAGGTTTAGAGTCGAGTTTCTTTCTTTGACTGCGAAGGCGTCCAATCGCCAGGAGCTTCTTACCCTTCGACAGGGGAGCTCTAGTGTTCGAGATTTTGGAATCCGTTTCAGGAACCTTCTACGATATGCTTCAGACCTATTACCAGATGAGGAGGCCAGGGCGAGGCATTTCGAGGAGGCTTTGCATCCAGAGATCTAGCGCCAGGTCACCCCATTTATGATAAAGACATATCTTGAGGTGCTGGCGAGGGCATAGGTTGTTGAGAGGACTTTGGCTAGGACCGGATTTTCATGAGAGGGGAATCTTCATGATTCCTCACGAAGCAAAGCTGTGGTCCGAGGATCCCGGTTTTCCGGGCAGAAGAGTTTCCGTTCACCTGGGGGTAGGTCCCAGCCCTTCCTATCTTGTTTCTCCGGAGGAATCAACTCTCAAGCCTATGCCAAGGGATTAGGCGCTTATTTTTCTTGTGGTGGTCGTGGTCATCAGCAGCAGGAGTTCCCGACTTTTCAGAGCAGTCATCGTGCACCGGGCACTCCGCTCCAGGTTCCTCCGTTGAGGCAATTCTAGCCGATGCAGCAGCAGCAGGTTACACTATCTTTAGATCACCAGAGGGTAGATGGAGTAGGTAGAGGACAGCCCCATGATGCTCCCCGTCCTCAGAGAGTAGAGCGCGGTCGTGGTGGTGGTCATCATCAGGGTCATAGAGGCTATGGAGGAGGTCGTGGTCAGCTTCATGCTCTAGCGTTTCCAGCCCTAGGCGAGCCAGATGTCGTTCGAGGTACCCTTTGCTTGTTTTATACCTTGTTGTATTCCTTGTTTGATTCAGGAGCAACACACTCCTTCATATCACCTACCCTTTTCCATGCTTTGGGACTTGAGGTAGAGAGGCTTCCAGTGCCCTTGGCGTTGACTACGCTAGTTGGAGGTCGAGCCAACTTGTTTGAAGTATGTAGAGACTGTGAGCTAGTGTTGGGGCAACACCGCTCTTGGAGATATTTCCTATGTTTACGCATACAACCATATGATGTCATAGTCGGCATGGATTGGTTGTATTCGGTGCAGGCTATTGTGGATTTCTACAGGAAGAAGATCGTTTTTTTTTTATGAAAATGGAGAGAAAGTGGTGTTTGTTGGTGAGAGAGACCCTCGGATATGTCATAGAAGAGTTCCATCCTTATCATCCATGATGGCTGAGATGATGCTGGGTTCTTCAGAGGTTCAGTAGTTGGCGTTTCCTAGGGTCGTAGAGGAGTACCCTGACGTCTTCCCAGAAGAGGTTGTAGCCTTACCCCCTTGACGAGAGATTGAGTTTGGGATCGAGCTACATCCAGGAGCGTCTCTTATCTCTATGTCTGCGTATAGGATGGCCCCTTCTGAGTTACGAGAGCTACGTATTCATCTTGATGGTCTGTTGCAGTGCAGTTTTGTTCGGCCAAGTGTGTCACCGTGGGGTGCACCAGTTTTGTTTGTGAAAAAGGCTGACGGCAGTTTGTGGTTGTGCGTCGATTATCATTGATTAAATAAAGTGACAATAAATAACTGTTATCCTCTCCCGTGGATTGATGACTTATTCGATCAATTGAAGGGTGAAATTTGGTTCTCAAAGATCGACTTGTAGTCAGGATATCATCAGATGCGTGTAAAGGATGAGGATATCTCGAAGACTGCTTTCCGTTGTCATCATGGGAATTATGAGTTTGTTGTAATGCCATTCGGCGTGACGAATTCTCCAGCTGTTTTCATGGGATTGATGAATGTTGTGTTCTGTGAATTCCTAGACAAGTTTGTTGTGGTTTTCATCAATGACATCCTTGTGTACTCCACATCTGAAGAAGAGCATGCAGAGCATCTACGAGCCGTTTTGGGAGTTCTTCGCCAACATCAGTTGTTTGGGAAGTTTTCGAAGTGTGAGTTTTGGACTCGAGAAGTTCGTTTCTTAGGGCATGTTGTGTCCCAACAGGGAGTAGTTGTGGATCCGTCGAAGATAGAAGTAGTGGTGTCTTGGGCAGCCCCCAAGACCGTGTCAGAGGTGCGAAGTTTCCTTGGTCTCGCTGGCTATTATAGGAGGTTTGTAGCCAATTTCTCCCGAGTTGCGACTCCTATGACAGCTTTGACCAGGAAGGATCAAACATTCATATGGACTGATCAGTGTCAGGCAGCTTTCGAGTATCTAAAGGAGAAGTTGGTAAGTGCTCCAGTCCTTTGTCTTCCAGCGGAGGGAGTCCAGTTTGATGTTTTCTGTGATGCTTCACATCTGGGGCTAGGCTGTGTTCTCATGCAGCATAGGTCAGTTGTTTCTTATGGGTCTCGGCAGTTGCGTCCCCATGAACTCAACTATTCCACCCATGATCTTGAGTTGGCAGCCGTGGTGTTTTCTCTGAATTTGTGGATACATTACCTCATTGGTGAGCACTTTGTGGTTTTCACCGATCATAAGAGTTTGAGGTATGTTTTCTCCCAACGTGACTTGAACTTGCAACAGCGTCGGTGGATGGAGTTCTTGTAGGAATACGACTTTGAAATATCGTATACACCTAAAAAAGGGAATGTTGTAGCTAATGTACTGAGCCGAAAGTCACGTAATGATGTTTTCCATGAATCTGGTGATTCCTGGAGAGTAATGGAGGAACTGTCATCTTTGCACCTTGATATGGGAGAAGTTGGGGGTAGAGGTTGTCTTTTCCAGATGACGGTGCATTCATCCCTGATGAAGAAGGTGGATGAGTCTCAGTTGGGTGATATAGAGGTGTAAGTTTGGAGAGACAGAGTTATTTGTGGTGAGGCCCCTGATGGTTGGTCGGAGGATGAACAACACCGAGTGTTGTATCATGGTAGGAGTTTTGTTCCCTTGGCGATGCGCGAGACGGTTCTCTGAGAGTTACATAGTTCACCCTTGGTAGTACATCCTGGTGTGACTAAGATGTACCGATCCTTGAGGAGTCATTTTTGGTGTCCTGGGTTGAAGCGTGCGGTTGCAGAGTGTGTGTCTCGATGTTTAGTCTTCCAGAAAGTGAAGGTCGAACACCGTGTTCATGGTGGTCTTCTCTAGCAATTAGAGATTCTTCAGTGGAAGTGGGAGGACATCTCAATGGAATTTGTTATAGGTTTACCTCGAGCACCGGGAGGACATGATGCTATATGGGTGGTAGTGGTTCTTTTAACAAAATTGGCCCACTTCATAGCGATCAAGGAGTCGAGCTCAGTGGAATTTTTGTCGAGGCAGTATCTAGAGGAGGTGGTGAGACTTCATGGAGTACCTAGGATGATCATTTCTGATCGAGATCCTCGTTTTACCTCCAGGGTGTGGAGAGGTCTCCAGCATGCTTTTGGAACTCAATTGTGCCTTAGCACTGCTTTTCATCCTCAAACTGATGGTCAGACAGAGCGAACCATCCAGACTCTTGAAGACATGTTGCGCTCTTGTGTTCTTGGTTTTGGAGGTTCATGGATGAAGCACTTACCCTTGGTAGAGTTCTCTTACAATAATAGTGTTCACTCTACCATCGGTATGGCATCGTTTGAAGCCTTGTATGGCCGGCCATGCCATTCTCCGTTGTGCTGGACTGGGATCAGAGAGTCAGCAATTCTCGGACCAGAACTAGTGTAGAATACAACAGAGATGGTTCAGGTGATTCGTGAGAGGATGAAGACAGCACAAGATCGTCAGAAATCATATGATGATCAAAGAAGGATACCCTTAGAGTTTAATGTTGGGGATCATGTGTTTATGAAGTTGACTCCCCGTCATGGGCAGAGAAGGTTTGGTTGTGGAATTAAGCTTTCTCCCCGGTTTGTTGGGCCTTTCGAGGTGTTAGCTCGTGTTGGAGTTGTGGCGTATCAAGCATCACTTCCTCCTCAGATGAGTCGGATACATGATGTTTTCCATGTATCACAGATCCATCGTTATCTTCATGATGAATCTCATGTTATCGATTGGGGAGAGATCGATATTGATGATGATGCAACCTTCGAGGAGCGACCTGTGGAGATCCAAGACAATAAGGAGAAGGTGTTGCGTGGGCGTTCTATCCCCTTAGTTCGTGTCTTGTGGCGACACAGTGGCATGGAGGAGAGTACATGGGAGCGTGAGTTGCAGATATGTGCTCAGTACCCAGAGTTGTTTAATGTTTAACTCCTTTCAAGTAATGATGTTTTCTTTGTGGTTAGACCTTTCATGTTTTATTTATGTACTTTTCATGTGATGTTATGTTTGAATTGTTTGGATATGGATTGTTTGTTCCCATACTCTTGGATGACGTAGTTTTGTTCTAGCTTTCGAACAACTCATGGTGGTTTTTCCCTGAGAGGTATCTTATGGGGTGGTTGTTCGGACCCCTCTTTTCTTCTGGGTTGGGTTTTAATTCTCGAGGACGAGAATGTTTTGAGAGGTATCTAATGTAATGGCTCGGACCTCTCTGGTCCATTAATTTGTGAAGATGTGGTGTTGGAGGTGTTCCGGGAGGTCAAGGTGACTTATCCCCAACACTTTTCCAAATTTCCAGTTCTGTGAACAGTGTTTCCAGTTTATGAACAGTATCGGTAGGTGAACAGTGTTTCTATCGGTGAGGTCCAGTGAACAGTGTTTCTATCGGTGAGGTTCTATCGGTGGACTTCTATCGGTAGGCTTGAATAGTGTTTCTAGAATGGTAACCTTCTAACAGTGACCTTCTATCGGTAGGCTTGAACAGTGTTTCCAGAACGGTAACCTTCTAACGGTGACCTTCTATCGGTAGGTTTGAACAGTGTTTCCAAAACGGTAACCTTCTAATGGTGGACTTCTATCGGTAGGCTTGAACAGTGTTTCCAGAACGGTAACCTTCTAACAGTGAACTTATATCGGTAGGCTTGAACAGTGTTTCCAGAACGGTAACCTTCTAACGGTGACCTTCTATCGGTATGCTTGAACAGTGTTTCCAGAATGGTAACCTTCTAACGGTGACCTTCTATCGGTAGGCTTGAACAGTGTTTCCAGAACGATAACCTTCTAACGGTGACCTTCTATCAGTAGGATTGAACAGTGTTTCCAGAATGGTAACCTTCTAACGGTGACCTTCTAATGGTAGGCTTGAACAGTGTTTCCAGAACGGTGAGGTCTAACAGTGACCTTTTCTTTCCTTTGCCAAATTTTGAGTATGTGAACAGTGTTTCCAGCTTCCTACAGTTTTGCCCCATTTGACGTTTCCTTTGATGTAAAATACATTTAAAGCCTTGTTTTAAGGACTCTTAAGGCCGATTCAAATGCCATAAATCCTATATTAATTATTCCTAAGGTCGGGATGTACTTACTTGGTCAAACCGCATGGGTGAATGCGATCCATTTTTAATGAAGAATTAACCGGATCTTAAACCATCGCCCCATTAAATCTTAAAAAAGGGATGAGATATCATTCTCCCTTGTTATTTTCCTTTGTTTCAACTAAGAGACGCTAGAACATTTCAATCATTCCCGTAGGAGCTGCACAATCAATCTTTACTCCTAGGATTGGTTCTACTCTGTTTTGGATGCAACCGAACAGTGTCGGTCAATCTTCCCAATAAGGTATGTTTTATCCTCGTTCCTTTGGGGATCATCTTCTCGTGTTTCTCCCTTCCATATTATACCATGTAATTTCCAAGATTCTAATGGGTTTTTCTTGGGTTTGGTTGGTACTATCGTACAGTGGAATCCTCTAGTGGATGTAGTTGTCGTTAGAGGAAGATTGTGACCTGTTGTGTGGATAAAGGACGTCAAGAACTCTTCGAGGTAGGGGATTCAGGGATTCTCTAATTGTATATGTGAAATCGTAGAATTATTATGATTTAGTCCTTTGAATCACAATGAAATTAACCTAATTAAATACTTGAACCGGATTAAAAGAATTGGTTGATCGCATATTGCTGCTTTATACCGTGATAACGGTTTGCCTCATGTTTTGCTAGATAGAGTGATATCTATGATTTCTTTGATTTTTTGTTCGTTCATGATGGAAATAGATAATGAACGTAAAGTCATAATTAATTTTTAATTAATTTGATAAAGATAAAGAGGCATGTAAATGAATCTGGTTATTGTCGTTGTTGTAGTTGTTCTAATTTGAGGTTAATAAAATTAGGGAAGTAAGCATAGTTATTTAATTGTGATAGCTTACTGATTAGGTATCACGTAATTGGAACCTATGAATAAAAAATCTTCTAATTAAATATGGATTAAAGAACAGATTGTGTGAGAATTTCTAAAAGGGTTCTGAGTTACCCTCTTGTTTGTTAAAGGGTCAAGAGCCCATGGTTGTGATTGTTGTTTTCCTGCTGCTTGTGATGTAATGTGACCCTGGAGGGGTGTTGTGATATGTGGAGGCATGGAGGCTTTGCGGTTGTGTCAGCAGATGACGTCTAGAGTGGCGAGATGCATTAGTTTATGCATTTGGGTGTCGAGGAGGACACTAGGGGTTATGGAATGGGATGGATGTGGTTGCTGGATTCTTGTGAATTCTTTGAATGTTTATCTGCTTTGCTTTTCCCCACTGCTCAAGGCAGCTGGTCTTGCTTACCCTTATTCTGAAGGAGGCGAAGACGCGCGGGGTATGCCACGTGCTTTCCGTGTTTAGCCTCTCGAGGGAGAATGGGTCTATGCTCTTTCTATAGGCAGCAAAGACTCGACGGGTAGTATATCTACTCACCGTGTTGATCCTCCTTTGTGTTTAGTAGCATAGGATGCTTTTCTAGAATGCCTGGGAATATGGGAAGGTAATTCTATAATGAATGTTTGATTAAATGGTGATAATCCATGGGGATGGAGATGTTGGAATTTAAAGGTGATGTGAATCTTAAAAGGAGAAGTTGACTTTGAATGTGATGCCAATTCAGTTTAATTTGGAATTGTTCATGGTTAATTAATGTTTAAAGAATTAATTAACATACAGTGGAACTGATAAAATGATAATGGAGTAATCTAATAGAACTCTTCAAACGGTTGTGTTATTATAGGATACCTAGTCTTAAAAGTAGCAACCTGGAGTCTGAAAGACGTTAGCTGCAGTTGTATCTAAGACTAGGTAATTCCCATAGTGTGGATGTGAGTTATATATATATTCTATACTTTTTGTGTTTCTATATGCTACTCCACCCTGACGGTAAGGGAAACTGACACCCCGGGGATTCTAAGCCCTAGGGGGGTGTTTTCCCCAACATTCTGATGGGAGGTCGAATGGCTAACTACCCCCTTTGGCCCCGCTCTCTTCTCTTGGTAGATACATGTGTCAACAGGCACAACAGTTAGTTTCCCCATATATGTGTGTAGAGGGTTGTAGTGGCTTTTGGTTATTTCACACACATATATTCTAGATATAGTATCCTATGGACTACTATATGTGTAACGTGTATAGGCTATGATGGCTTCAGGATCCCTACTCGGTGTATGGGCTATAATGGATTGAGGTTTAATACCCGATGTATGATACATGTTATGCGGGCTGTGGTGGCTCCCGGAACTTACCTGGTTACTTTTGGTTGGGAGGATGGTGTGGAGCTTAGCCCAGGTGTCTGTGGGCAAGCCTTTGGAGAGAGATGCACGGGACGTATGTCGTTGGGGCAAAGCGGAAAACTAGTGGGGAAGTAGTAGCGGGGTACCCTTGATATTCTTTATTATATGCTATATTCTTGTATGCGTTACTTGGTGAGAGTAGCCATGGAGAGGAAGGGAACTTAGTATACCTGTTTAGGTGACGAGTCAGTTTCACTTGTTGTTCACTGGGCTTTAGCATGATTTCTTTACTTTTGCACGAGAGGCTTGGGGATGATCCTACCGAGTATATTGTTATACTCACCCTATGTATATATAAACTGTTTTTCAGGTCACTTGGAGAATTTTGGAGATCAAGCTGGTTACTACTAGCTTTTGGTTGGAGGAGGAGCTGTTTGGGCTTGTGGTCACTGTTGTTTTACTTTCTTTTGGGTACTTTTAGTTTCCCCTTTCAGTTGTAGTACTTTTGCATGACATTTCATATATGTACTTGGGTTTCTTTTATATTTTAGTTCTGAGTTGGAGTTGATTGGAGTCTATTATATCTCTCTCTTCTGCATGTGTTCTCTTAGAGGGTAATTCCTCCCATTTGTGTGTTATTATACCCTCGGTGCTAGTCTCCAACCCGGGGCCTACTGGAGGCGGGACTCGGGGGTCATTATCTTCCTTCTCACATTGCCCGCCCAGGAGGGGTACACTTTGTGGGGAGGGGGTCGTGAAAGGAGTACTATTATCATAATCCTATGAACTAAACATTGATACCCATATCCCATGTTATTCCCATCACTGCATGAAATAACTAGACATGGACAACCTGCTCCTACCCGAGCACCAACTCTAAACATCTACCAATTTTTGTTCCCAATTCACTGAAAAATTATTCTTGACATAGTTGAAGATCATCCAAAATGAGGGTAACACCCTCCAACCAGTAATTAGTGTGATCCCCGCCATATGGATTTCCTTATATAGCTCTGCAAGCAACAAACCCAAACAAGTCCCAACACTACACATGTATCACTCCTCTCTAACCATTCTCTCCCATCTTGATAACTCTTTTCATGGTTTAAACTTTGATCGACCACACAAAGGTACATTGATCCATTTCCAATGTCACCTATCTCATCTAAGGGATATCTCTCATTTCTCACCCAAGGACCTGAGTCGCCACACCCACACATGTCTCTCCAAATGCATAGGTCACATCACCCTATGAGTAACACTAAACTGAAACCACCACAGCACCACCACAACACCAATAGAGTTCTTCCACAACTAGAACTATTACCAATAGACCCACACACATCATGTTACACTGATCCATGAACCAACTAGCATCATGCATCACCTGTTCACACCTACCCTCGCACACTGATACCTTTCCCAAAATCCTCATAAACACTCACTATAATCTTCCCAGGGAGGATTGATGCACTGAGAACCCACTCATAGGTTCATGTCTTCAACACAACCCAATATCAACCAAACCTAATGGATACATTCTCCTACACAATTTAACTCAATCTCATGTGATTCTCTTCCCATATAACCAAGGCTCGCATGCCTAACCCACTAACTATGCCCCACAACCATGTCAGACAGAACCATACCAAAGTGACCTTGGTGATCCTATTCAAAATTAGAGCATCTACCCATTCTCATTTATAGAACACAATCACCCACCATGATCATCATTATAAGAATAATAAGATTCTATCATTTTTTTCACTGCTCTAGTCGAAAGTGAATCCAAAACCACCAAGTAAGAACCCAACCAGTCTTTCCCTATAAAACTAGCCTTTATACCAACAAAAAGGCATGCCACATGACTTTCAAAAACCCTCTTGGGATTTTCACATCCTCATGGAAGCTCATTACCATCCTAAAATCACCTCTTGGGAATCCCTTCCCTCATCAAGCCATCACCCATGTGTCAAATGATCAAACCAACTCACAAAAGGTCTCGATGCTTCCCTCAATGAAGGGACTACATTTCTATATTTGGTAAACATATCACTATAAGATTCACATGACCTGCCTCTGAAATAAATACACCACTATCTAACTAAGTATAATTACACTAAGAATTTATACTAGAAAACATCGTACAATTTATTGTTGACACTTTAAACAAATTGAACCCCTCGTCAGTAAACAATAACAAGAAATCACATGAACGACATGTGAATCCTATGTGCATTCTAGGATTATTGTACATGACCACTTCCAAAAGGTCCAAGACCCAAAACACCAAAAATCAAAATCCTCAAAATCCTTGTGAATCACCCAAGGTGAAATCACAAAAACATAACATCACAAACCAAGAATAGAAATTTCATCATCCTAGTAACCTGGAATTCCTATAAAAATAGGTTCTATTGAACCAATGGTCTAGTATCCATTATAGTCTCTGAAAAATCCATTGACCACCTATCTACCATCACCCCAAATAATTGAACAAAACAAAGAACTGATACCATTCTATAAAACCATGACCTGGAACACATCCAAGTCGGGGTACCATATGGCCTCAAGCATGCCTCCCCTTAGGCCAGAGGATAGAGACTAGATGTGAGGGCCTAATCCATACAATGTGGAGACTATTACCTCAAATCAGTGTAAAAACATAAAATAACCGAGAAACACCCACAACATATCATGCAAAAGAAACGAGCATATGAAATAATACATGATGTTGCCATACAAAATATTCATAAAATGGTCACTCACTACCTAATCCCAAATAAAAAACAAAAAAATACAATGAATTCATTCTAGACCTATTACTATCCTTGGTCCTCATCCCAATATCTCAATACCATCGATTTATCACAGATCGAACCTATGAACAACCTATTCTCTGACCTGAAATGCATACATAATGTATAAAAACGCACTGATATGCCTATGAAAGGTATGAGCATAGAAATAAATACAGTAAAACCAAGAACCCATAATATATGCCATCATATATGTGTGTATTCTTAATTAAAATAAATGAAATAAATATTTACATCAGGTCTTCATGCACTAACCAAGCCCCCATGACACTCAATGAGGTACACACACCTTTCAAGTCATAAGGTGCTAACTTTCCACCCTGACCCTAACCAAACCTAATTTAGAGTCATGAAAAATCCACTTATCACCTCATCCCATCACACTAATTCACATCACATTCCTAAAGACTCAGAGTAGGGTGATTTCCAAAATCTCGACCTGATACCTGCAGAAATTGGAAATGGTCATATATCCAAAATCCCTGACCTATCCCTAATCAATATTTAGAGGTATATAGATCATATTTCATACCATGACCCAACTCCTAGGGTGATCATTGACCCAATATTCCATAAGGAGGGTTCCAAAGTATGCACACCAACCCAAGACACATTTGGAAAGGTCCTAAAACTGATACCCAAGTGTTAGGTCATAATCATCCACTAATGCGTCCTCTCAGACACTAGGGAGGTCCAACACACTAACCCATTCCCACATACTTTATAAATTATATCCCATTAACCCATACCATGCATTGCAAGTCCCTTGACCTGATACCCAAAGGTATAGGGAAGGATCATCCATCGACCCAATCATATAATTAAAGGTCCCTAGAACATCAACCCATCCATGCAGACTCTAGGGATGTCACATAAATCATCTTAACTAAAGCCTCCTCAAGGAAAGGTCTAACAATCACATGCACATAGCACTTCATCCCAGCACATAGCTCACTGGTTGATCCTAGGTTGATAGTCACTTGAGACTTATCCCCTCATTGTATCATGTCTCAACTTGCTCGGAAGGGCATCCACTAGGTCCTCTAGACCCACTACGGTCTCTACTCATCAATACCACCTCATGCCCATCACCCTTTAGTGACATCACTACCTGAAGTCCCACCCCAACCTAAACCTCAAGGTACAGTCCAACCTCACTGATGCTCTCAACACTCTTAGTTTAGATACTCAGGGACCATCCCAAGCCATCAAATTCTACCCACACCATGCCTTGATAGAAGGGGTTAAACTCCCAAGAAAATACCCCTTGAAAACCTAGTTCCAAGTCACAAACAACTTATCCTTCTCACCTTATACAATAAGATTCACCTATAACCTTAGGATGTCATTACCATCACCTGTGAGACATACTACAGTCTCACCCATCATTATCCGAACCCAATCCACCCTTTACTTCCCACTAGATATAGGTAAACCAACCTAAGATATTTGTATCTTTTCATTCACCCTAAGTCCTTAACAACATCCCATGTTAGCATAATAGTACCCTCACTTCTTGGTAACTAAGTCATCAGGGTGATCCCAAATTACTCAAATGTTAAAGAGGAATCAATATCATCCCAAGAGGCTCAATCTACCCCATAACCTCACATAAGAACTTCACTAGCCCATATACCACATTCTTGAACCAAATCATTCATGAAATCATGCACTCTTAGGTATATAAAAACATATGAATTTTTATTATAAGGTCCACCTACCTAGATACTAGAGTTATCCCCTCACCAAGATCCGTTGAGCCTCACCCAAGCTTCTTACATCTACAGCTAAGCCAATCCATGCTCTCAATCACCTAACTCAAACCAGGCATTATAAATAATTAATTCTAAATATTTATAATTAATTATTCATTTATTTTTAAAAATAGGAATAATTCCTAAATACTTATAGACTCCCACTATCAAGATGAAACCATGACTAACCAACCATGGAAGGTCTATCACACCTACCCAAAACTATCATGGGTAATATTTGTATCACCCAACACCGATTCAATCACAAATTTAATTCAATTAAATTTAAATTATCAATTAAATTTTTCAAACAACATACCTTAACCAAAACTGCTTAAGACGGCATGTAGACAATGTCTCATGGCCCTCTATTTTCAAGTATAATGAAATTCCCTTAAATCTCAGATGATTTAACCATGCACTAGTGAAATTGTAACAGAAACCCTAGTCCAAACTACTAAAAATGAAAAAATTACAAATAGGTAACAAAAAATAAAATAATTCAAATGAACTTACCTTGATTTTTCATCATAAAACGCCTAGAATCATCCCCCTTGATGGTGGGATCAAAGGATAACAAGGGGTGGGATATTTGGAAAACAATGGCCTCTCCTAAACCCATATCCCCATCAAAAACCTAATTAGCCCCGAACCAAAAATTTTGGGGATTACCCTAATTAAAATACTTGAGCTAGGTATCCATTGACTGGCTGGTTCCCCTCACTGGCAAGTCAGTTTTCCTAGGAAAATTTCCTAGGCTTTTTCCAGTCCCACCAGCTAGCCAGTGGTTGATGTATAATTACAACATCTCTTTATCCACCTCATAGTATCCCACAATGCTTTCTCAAATACATTGGTCACCCCTTAAACCTCAATACCTATCCAAAAACTTTATTTTAGGATTCTCAAACTTTCATAATAACATTATTGGTCCCAATTATCAAAAAGATTCATCCTCCAATGGTAAAATTCAAATTCCCTCTCAAATTTAACAACCCAAAATCCATGGGGTGTTACACCCTAAAAGTTAGGTAACTATATCCCATTATGAGCTTTGAGTTACACTTATCTGCAAAACCCATAGGAAGGACACTAGAGGAATGGTGTTGAGTTTTTCCATATTATGGATTGGAAAAAGAGTTATCTTCCCAACTATCCAAGAGTAATATATGATATTATTGGCATGATAGCCTACATAAATAGCTGGGTGGTGAGAGGAGAACCAAAGCAGACACATATCTTAATAAAATATAGATATTTTCCCACTAATGGATATGATGAAATTTAAGTGGGGTTATTATTTTATTGGGAGAAAATTTAATAAAATTATTTATTAAATAAATATAAACCATAATACTCATCTGATAAAAGATTCAGTTCTAAATATAATGGCATAATAATCATCTTTGATTTTAACTTTGAGGCCCATATTATAGAGGGAAAAAATTAATGGAAGTAATTTCCTTGACTGATATTGAAACTTTTGAATAGTTCTCAAACAAGAAGGAAAGTTCTATTTATTGGAAAAATCTATTCCTGAGTGACTAATTGGTAATTTTATTGAATAATAGACATATATATTTATGATAACCATCTAAATGATTCACTATAAATCTCTATTATCATGCTTATTTCCATGTAAACGATGTTTCAAAAGAAATATGATAATAAGGATTCATAAAATATGATAGATATTCTAAAAAGGATCTATCCTGAAAAAGTTATGCATGAGAGTATGAAGTTTAAAAGGTTCTATTTCAGTGTAAGATGACATGAGGTATATTAGTCTCTACTCAAGTACTCAATATGATTGGGTATGTAAATTCCTTAGAGAATCTTGGGTAACCTCTTAGGATTGATATTTACATGGAATTAATTTTAAAATTACTATCATAAATATTATGATATTTCATTTTTAATTATAATATGGGTGAGTTTAACAAACTTTTACCTAATCTCTTTAGTATTTCAAGGGTTTGTATACAGGACATGGGAGGTTCAGGATCAAGTACCATGTTGATGATGAAAAATGAAAAATATAAAATTTTTGTATAATGGGTTGACAACAAAGGTTTTAGAGAGTTCACACTTCCATCTAAACCAAAGAAAAGGAAACAAGGGAAGTTCTTTCATTATGAAAAAAAATTCTATTAGAGAAATAATTGTCCAAAATACATAAAGGGTTGTGGAAAAATATGTAGAGATTTTATCTCATGTATTAATGTTGTAGAATTAAATTCTTATATTCTTAATGGTATGAGATATTGATTATATGTTTCGTAAGTGTTGTAAACATACATGTGTTCAAAATTGGTGAATGATTAACGATAATAGATTTAAGTATGAATTCAACTGGTGGAACATGGGGGTTGCTAAATCAAGGTGTTGGATATAATGGATTATTTAAATATCAATTGGATCAGAATAAATATTGTTTTATTTTCATCTTGTTTACTTTATATGTGTTAATAAGTGTTGTTGTGGACAAATTATTTTTATCAATGAGTGAGATAATAGTTTTGATGAACATTATTGTGAATTATACACGTTTTATAACACATATAAAAATAATAATATTCCAAACACATAGAATACCATATATAATATGGAAAAAATAGTGTATTTGTTAATATTACCACTAAAGTAAATAATTATTATTTATTAACATGGGGAGTTTTTTCTTTCTTAGCATGATATTTCAAAAAGAATATTGTTTTTATGAGGCTAGTGGGGGTATTTTTATACTTGGTTCAGTTCAAAGTTAAAAAATAAAGGATTATACTAGTCAAAATTCTAAGTGAATTTCACTTAGTATCCTAAAAGTTTTATGGTATGTTGGTAGGAGATTAATATAAAAGTTAAATTTATTACTAAATATTTTAATGAAAAATTTTAATTGAAATGGTTCCAATAATTATGATGAATATGAACTTAGAAAGAGTTCTAAGTAGAAAACATAAGCTATTAACATTGTAATATTTTATGTTATGAAGTAAATAAGTTTGGATACTTTATTCAAAGACTTGAACATTAGGAATATTATTTTTAAGTCTCACAATAATTAAAACTATATTTGTCCATATATGTAACTCACTAAAGAGTTTAGCAGGAGGGATTTGTCATAAATTCACTTAGAGATGTATAAGGTATTATATATAAATGTAATGAGGTAAACAAAGCCCTAAATTTTTAGAAAATGTAATTATGATCTGACAGTATATCAAATATGATATGATGTGATAGACACTTATTTAAGGTTTTTTTAATATGTATAATTAGGTTTAATAATATAAAATGTATCATGTTATACAAAAGTTAGGCTCCAATTTATTTTTATTTCGTATTGTTTACATATATTATGTGAAATTTAATGATAATTAACCTATAAAAGCATTTCTTTGAGTTATACATAACTAATGTTCATCATGGAGTGTTATAGGATGTGACAAAATGTTAAGGCTAGCATGAGTAGGATTCTTGTATTAGAATACAAAATATGCTCATGAGTCACAAAACAAGTTGTGTATGTTGGATAACCCATGATGTATACCATATGGAATTCCATACTCTATGTCTTTGATATACTAGGGTTTCATGTTTTATATTGAATCCTCATACCTAAGTTTTGTTATATACCTATCATGATAACCTTTATACTTTGATGTATTCTTACACAAGCCTTTAGGATTATCTAATCAATGGTGGTTGGTTATGTTGCTAATAATTTCATTGGTTGGATATCAACCAAGATGGTATTTTTTCTCTTATATGATGAGTATGGAATATGGGCCCTCGTTTGAGATATATTGAGGAAATTTATGGTCATACTTAGAAGGTACATATGATTTACTTATATTCTTGGATGATGGGATTGTGATGTTCTTGTCTACTAGATGAATGACATGTGATGTTTTCATTGATTTAACCATTATATACTCGGATAATCAAGAGCATATAAGGAGGCTATATGGGATTAACATACTCCATGTATTTTGGTCACTCGATGTTGTAGAAAAAAGGATTATATGTTTATGCATTATTTTATATGATACATCTAGTGGACACAAGCATTGAGATATAGGTGTTAGATAGACATCTCTCCATAACACTTTTTAACTTGAGTAGCATTGATTATTTTCTAGATTCCACTCTTTTCTTATATTTATAAATTTGGGAATTCATATTTGTTACCAATATTTAAAAGGAATGTGAAGTCACACTTTGTGGTTGAATATATGAGTATTGAGTTTTTCAAAACTCATAGATCTCGATTAAAATGTTTAGAGTTTATCTAAAAGAATTTTGGGATGGGTATTCACAAGGTATTATATATTATGTGTTATATGGTGAAATTTATGACTACTTTAAAAAAAAATTGGATAAAATTTTAAAAATTATTGTATATGATATAAGGTGAAATGTCACAAATCCTATAAGGATTTGGTGAAAGTGGGAGATCAAAGGAGATATGCCCTAAATCAATAAGTACATTGTTATGTTTTATGCTATATCATACAGTACAATATGGGTATGTCATAGGGTATGACATACATATTACAAAAGGATTTTTCTATGATTTTTGGTATATCATTTCATATGATATATGGATATCATATATTTTTTCCTTATACTACTGTATTTTATGATAATCCACACCATAAGGAACTGTGAATAGTATTTTACATTTCATGGTTGTGTTTATGATTGTTAATGGTAGTGGAGTGTTAAGAGTATGATGTTCAAATCTCCCAAACTCATTGTCTATCACTGATTAAATTAACTACATGGGAGAGTTTATGGATAGAGGTTACAAGGGTTTTAATCTAAGGAATTTACTTGTATGTTTAAAAAATGTATGAGTAAATTCATGGGCTTGGGTAGGGTCTCTATGACCTATATAAAGAAGGGTTAGACATGATATTTTATTTATCATTATTAAGAAAGTTTTTGATCTATTTCCTCTCCCTCAAGAAACTCTAATCCTCCTTCCTCCATTGAATTTGCAGGTACTATAAAATCATGAAGGTAGTAGGGTCATGTTGAAACCATTTGGGTGGTTTGATATAGCCCATGGATACACCAAGAAGGGATGATCCTTTTGGTTTTTCTTAATGATTTTAATCAAGCATGGATAAAAAGAAAATAATATAAATGATCATTGGTGTAAGGAATTTAAAGTTTGTATGGTTTCAATCATTGGAATGGTGATCTTGGTATTTATAGTTTCTAATATTTTTGGTTGCATTGATTAAGATTTAATCAATATTTAGAAACATAATAGATTTAATGAAACTGAATAATAACCAGAATCAAATTAGGAACCTAAAATAAAAAACATAAGTAATAATCAACATACAAGTTGTGAAAGCAGAAAATAAAATGGAAAAGGCCACTGATATTTTCATGTCCATCAATCTAAATTGGACCTATATGCATAGGAAAGGGGAATCATGGTTTTATACTTTGAAAAAAACCTAGAGTACAATAGAGATAAAAATAAAAACTTAAGGACCAACAAAACTACTCAATATTGAGGATCTTTTCACTACAATAGATTATGGTCAAACCAATCTCAATGAAAGAAATATATACCTCTAATCTCTATGGGATTACTCATGTACATGAATCTTGAATGATATTTATAGTGTAGGTTCTAGGTGCGGTGGAAGTGCCTATCGTGCATGGCCAAATGGGATTTTTTTCATAATCAATGAATAATATAAGATGTATATAATGAATAATATCATGAAAAATGAAGTTAAATTAAAGTTTAATTGACTTGTTAACACTAGAACCATAAGTTAATATCTCCACCTATAATTTATAATTAATTTATAGATAGATTTATAATTACCTTATCTTTTAATTCTTTCTTTGATAATGATTTGGTTGATTTCTCTCCCCATACCATCATTTCATAATAGGAACCAAGGGTAGAATCCCTCCTGTGGTGATCCACATGTGATCCAAAATCTTATAACATAGTCATAGAATCGTTAGGTATTAGAATAGTAGATCTTGTTCATTTGTGTCGATTGTTGTTGATCATAGGAAGAATCACCTTATGAAAAAAATGATTCCTTTTGGTTCTCTCTGAGGATTAAGACAATAGAGGAGGATAGGAACTCTAGTTATTGAGCTCATTATTGAGAGTATTCTCTATAAGGATTTAGAGAATTATCTCAAGATTTGTTATGAACAATAAGCATATAACCTTGGAAAGTGATATAACTATATATTTATAAAGCCATTCTAGGGCTGTTAATTGCACATAGGCCCTTATAGAATCCCTTATTCCATAGAAAACCTCATGTATAATAATAATATAACTAATATTATTATCTAATTAACATGTTATATACCTATATATAAATAAATATCATTTTTTAAATAAATTAATTAATATGTATTTAAATGATATTTCATATATCATTTCTAGTTGGACCATTAAACTTGGTCTATCTATCATCCCCATTATTTACTGAACCTTGAATAATGACTATTTATTTAATAAATAAATATTATCTAATTATTCACTGATAAATATAATAAATATTATATTCATTAAATCTTATAAATAAATATTAATTATTGTTTAGCTCGCATAATTATTCTTTCGAATAATTCATGATTAAATCTTAGAAATCAACCAATACTAAATAATTATTAAACTATAAATTAGGAATAATATTTATTCTAACTTATTAAATTCAAATATAATTTAACTTAGATTTTGGATACACGTAGTTTGTGAACCTCTAGGCCTCTTTCATAGTGGAATTAAGAAGAACTACCTAAAGTCCAAGTTTAGTATCTAAAAGCATTTCAAGGAACCCATAGAGAGAGAATTTAATATCAAAATGACATAAAACCTCACTTGAATTCTCATTATGTAATATAATCTCTTTATCACAATATCTATAATCTAGCAGGTTTCATATTGGTGTCATCAACCTTTGTTTTTTATTTCTCTTTCTTTGAATTTTCATAATTAAACTTGCTCACCAAACACTATTTCCATGGATTGAATTAGGATTTTCCATTCCCATAAAAGGTCATGAGATATCAACATCCATTAAAGAATCAATATAACAAAGCCTTTCTCACATTATTCATTAAAGAAATGGCACTGGTCACACACCCAATGTATCCTACTTCACCGTGAACATATGTCATCACAGTTATTATCAATACATAAAAGTACACAACTAATTATATACATTAATAATAATATTAAAGTCTAAGGATCAATACACACATATGTAGATAGTAATATCCAATGACACATATAAATCTATATTTCCTACTGGAGGGTCATGTTCTCATAATCTACTGCACTAGAAATTAACAAGTCAATACATCATGAGAAAGTGCCTTAGTCCTATGACTCTCCACCCATGATAGAATGTATCATTTTAATATAGTAAAATGATATCATCCGTCTATTGAAAATATATTTTAGAATAATATCATGGCAGTAAGTTCTCGTAATAGGGGATAATTTCTTTGATCTTTCATTGCAAAAATTACCCTTAGGAAATTATCACATACCATTTCACATTGATTAATAATAATGATGTGATAAAAAGTTACTTAATATTAAAAACAATTAATATTGGTAATAATAAATTATTTAGAATTTTGTTTTAGGGAAAAAATCCAAAAAAGACTCCAACTTATACTAGAACCAGCTGCTAACAAACATCAGTATGTTATCTATCTCGTGATACTCATGCTTCTACTATGATATGAATTTATTCAAGGGGCCCTCCACATTCTCTTCTGTGGAAACTCCACTCACCATAACTTCACCCCTATGATAAAAAACCCTCAAGAGGTGATACTTATAGAGTATGTTCTTTTTATGTTATTATAACCTTGGATCCTTTATGAGATTCATCATTGCAGTATTATCAAATAAAATGTGATATGATCTTTATTATTAAGTACCACATAAGAATCTTAGACAAAGTTGTGTAACAAAATAGCATATTTAGATACGTCAAAATATGTAAAAGACTCAGACACCACTACAGAAACATGAAAAGTGGATTCTTTAAACTCTTGAAACTCACATATCCTCTATTGATACCAGATGTCAGATCATTTTTATCTATCTGAAATCCTGCATTTGTATAACCCCTAATGACTAGATCTCTATATAATAAGAACATATCCTTAATTCACCTTATATATGTTGGAGTTGGTGTCCTAGAACTAACTATTTGTACTTCAATTACATGAATATTTAATATTAAACATCTTATTACATATTGTTCATTTTTCTACATGACTATAATGTAATAATGTCCTAGAGTATTTGTCGCATTAATAAGTTCATATTAGTTCCCCTTTGTGATGATAACCTTGAAGTAATATAACAATATTCTTAAATTTAGTTATGTGGTTGGATGACATACTATGATGGGACACAGAGTATACAGACCGTCACGTGTGAGTACTCATAAGAAAATGAGACTTCTTCTCATGAATTTCACAATTGGTAATCTCCAAGATGGTAGATTATGAGAACAGACCCACCAGTAGGAATTCTGCATGTTTTGGTGTCATTTGATATTGTTATCTGTGAGTATGTATAATGTTCCTTAGACTTTAAGATTATCATTAATATGTGTCATGAATCATACACTTAGATTTACTAACAAAATCCATCACACCATATGTTGGTGGGAAGTAGGGTATGTTGGGTGCATCAAAAATGAAATTTTATTAATAGATAGGTCGAGGAAGGATTTTCCCCTTCCATTTATGGAAGTTGATATCTCTACCCTTTGATTGAAATAGAACTGTCACCCTAAATTTCATGGTCATGGTGTAACGACAAGTTTATTTCAGGTTTTCAAAGAATGAAATATCAAGCATATAGGTTGATGACACTATCATGAAACCTGCTTGATGAGATATTGTGAAAAAAGGATTATATTACACAATGAGCATTCATATGTCGATGTCATCATTTCAACTTTAAGTTATTTCTCTTAGGTGCCTTGACCCATTACTAGATAGTAATCTTATACTTTAGTCAAGCACACCTAATTCCAGTGAGAAATAATCCTAGAGGGTCACACATTAAGTGTTTATGGTGGTCTCTATTAAATTCTATTTGAATTTAATTAATGGAATAAATATTATTCTCAAGATTAAGGAATAATTTTATTCAAGTTAAAATGATCACATAAATTAAATAAATATTTATTCACTGGATTGTGAATAAAATATATTTATTTATTTTCTTGAACATTTAATAAATATTTATTTACAAATTTATAAACAAAAATATTTATTTAAGAGAATAAAATATTTTATTTAGGTGTTTAATAAATGGAAGAGAAGTTCTAATGGACCAAGACTGTGTCCTTTTATAAATTAATTATTTACAAATCAGTAAATAGTGTTTATCCAGTTATAGCAAGAAATAATAATAATACTGTTATCATTATGTGGCACAAGATTTCATTTATGGTTCCATTTTTCACAAGTTGGTGCATCACAAATAATGGTGTTTTATTTTTATTATATGGCATGGGTTTTTATAATAGTTATCATTTCATTTAATTGTTGTTTCACAATTAAATATTGTAACTGGAACCCCATGTCGATTAATAGGTAGGTACATTTTTTGTCCCAAACCCCGTTGAATTGAGAATTGTTGAGCCAAAAAATTTCTCTCTCAACTCATCTCATCTCTCCCTCTTAAGAATGAGATAAGTTCTTCAAGACCAAAGAATGGTCGATCAAGAATGATTGTTGTAAGATATTTTCTTCACCGTGCTAGCACCCAAAGAATGAGTGGTGTTGTTCAGAGACTA
The DNA here is from genome assembly GCA_963277665.1 of Viscum album. NCBI lineage: Eukaryota > Viridiplantae > Streptophyta > Magnoliopsida > Santalales > Viscaceae > Viscum > Viscum album. The sequence continues at coordinate 904,002,180 of OY728138.1, forward strand.
TTGGAGCACGTGTGGATCACCACTAGATGAATTCTACTTTGGATCCTCACGAGTGTAATGAAAATAATCTGGAAGGGTCATTACGGATGATCAATGATCATAAACAAATAAATTACCAAAGACCTAGGTATTTAATTTCTTTAGAAATTAATTAATTAATTATAAACATGATTTGCAATATCCTCTTTCTCAGATCTGGTGCTTTTCTTCTCTTTATATAAATCTTTGATTTTAATCCGTGGATATTGGAATTCATTATCGTATTGATCCTGGATTGGTCATCGATTACATAAAAATAAAATTTGGGTCCTCCCAACCACCACGTTTCCACTGTGTCTGGATCCTTCAAGTGGTATCAGAGCAGGATCATCATCATTTATGATTATTTAAATAATTTGGGGATGATTTACACTTTAATAATTTAGTTTTTCAATTCATGTTTAATCATTATTATAATCTTAATTTTGATATTTGTTCTTCCTCTTTTCTTATCTCACGGATCTTAAAAAAATGAATAATTTTTTTGATTAAAATTAAACTGAGGATCTCATCAGGAGGTGCCGATGATTCTATCTAAGTAACACGACAGTACACGTCGTGTATTCGGAGTTACTCACCGTGTAATCTGCCATACATGTCGTGTAATCTGGATTACACACCATGTAGTTGTGTTCAGTTTATCGGGAGTAATTTCTTAATTACTCAATCCATGTTCATTAATGACACATGGTGTAGTTAATTCTTACATTGCATGTTGACCAGGATAGACTGGCGCATGGTTAGCCGAATTACATTCCATTTTGACCACTGGACACAATGTGTAGTCCCTTCCAGTCAGGGTGAAACTATGTATCCAATACATAGCTCAGTCAATTGGTGACTATGTAACCTAGAGAAGACACAACATGTGGCCCACTGGACACATTTTGTACTCCGAGATTTCCGAAGTATGTCCCACATTCTGAGTCCCTAGGCGTATACTTCAGATAGATAGTGAAGGTAGTACATGCTGTGTGGTCAGAAACTACACACTTTTTACTTTACCAAATTATGCAAAATTAAAACTATAATATTTTCATAATGTTCGATTTTCATATCATGTATAAATCATATTACAGGTTGTTACTTTGTGCATTGAAGCATAACACGTGACCGAAAAAAATCATGTGATTCGTGTAATCATTCATGAAGTACGCATTGTTATAGTAGTCATTAAATCATGTATGTCATATGTCATGAGAGTAAAACAATATACAGATATAATTAATGTTGGGTAGAGTCAGACAGGTATTTATCGTGTTACCTCTAAGGTAATGAATGATAATCTCAAGGAAATTCGGAAAAGGATTAAGATAAAAGGATTGATTAATTAAAGATAATAATTAATCGATTCGAGCGCAATTTATCATAATAAGAATTATTAAAGAATTAAATTATAGTTTTATTAAATGCATAATTCGTTGCATATATGTGGATGATCATGAGCTAGACCAAACCTTTGTATGTGATTGGTTTCCTTTTTAATTTATTTATTAAATAAAATTGTTGGCCTATGAGCCATCCCTCCTCATTAATATGTAGGGATTTCATGCCCATGGTTTCTTTTATGTAAACCCCATTTTACCCCTCACCTACATGTGAGTTAAAAATCATATGTAATGTATGGATCTCCCAAGCTTGTGGAGGTTATCCAAGTTAGGAGCTGAGGAGAAACCAATCAAGGATATACAAAGGTGGACAGGTGGAAGGCTGTAAACATGAACCCCGGTTCAAGGCTTTTCTCCCCTAGGACAGGGCTAATTCATCAACCACTAGATAAACTAACCATTAGAAAAGATCATTATCATTCCCTTTACTTTATTTTATTTCTATCATTTGAATGGTTTTTCATTATGGATGTTTTGTTGTAATCACATAATTAATGAATTAACCAGCATGTAAGTTGGAACTAAAATAAACTTGGCTTATGAGTAAATATTATCAATATATGGTTAATTGATTAAGTAATTTCCACTTAATATTAACAATTATGTGATAAAGATATTAATAAATTTATGCATAAGAGATAAAAAAATCCCTCAATAAAATATTAAGACATACCAAGCCTTATGCTACTTGATTAAGGGAAAGACTCAATAAAACTATGTGTTTGAACAACACTTGTTGGGAAAATTACTTTTATACAAAAAAATCTTATGAAAGTTTCGGGTTAACTTAACCATTTTACATTAAGATGAGTAGCCCTTTATATACTTGGTGTAAATTTGGTGGAAAGTTTTGAGGAAATCTAAGTCAGGATTTCAGGATTGGGGAGTCCACTCAACGGATCAAGGAGCTGTAAGCTCGTAGTTCACAAAGAACTCCCTACCTAAATACCTTCAAATCGCTTGACCAACCCTTTTTATGGTTATGAAAAGGGGGGTATGGATCATTTCCACTATAATTTCCTAGAAACTAGACATTCTGAGTTCAATGGTGAGGGCCATTGGGACTTGATAAAATAGTGGGAGACCTAATAAAATTAATTTATTATTTCTCATAAAATGTAATCAAGAAAGTACTAATTATCTTATCTTTTAATTGTAGAATAAAAATGAAAATCTCTTCAACCATGCTATATCTATGATAAATACAGGATAAATATGACATCCTCACCAGCATTAACTTCTAGGAATGGTTTATATGCCTTCGGGTCATTCTACACCATAATCAGAAATCTTACGTGATGGAGCCCTCATTACCTGATCTGCCTACCCAAGAGGCGAGTGATGAAGAGTTACTGGTCTATAATAAACATATGAATGGCACATTTGATTTTAAATGTTTGATTTTATCATCAATGTCTAGTGAACTCATGAAGTCTCACGAAAACATGTATGCCTATAGCATGCTTGAGCACCTTTGTGGTCTTTACTAGGAGATAGCAAGATAGGAACAGTTTGATATCTCCAAGGCACTCTTTCAGAGTAACCTTGGAGAGGGTGCCCCAGTTGGGCCTCGTGTAGTCAAACTCATTGGTTACATTGAGCACCTAGAGGTTCTAGGGTTTAAATTCCCTGAAGAACTGGGTACCGATCTCATTCTCGCATCACTCCCTTAGAGCTTCTCCAGTTTTGTTGTGAATTTCAATATGAACAACATTGTGAATTCTCTACCAGATCTTCTTATCCTCCTTCACCAAGTGGAAAAACACCTGAAGTGAGAGAATCCTTTTTTTCCTTATGGTGAATAAGAGGAGAAGGAAGGATAAGATATTTAATCCCAAATATTCTTCACACCCTTTCAAAAAAAAAGAAGATCAAAGGAGAGGCAAGGGAAGAGGAAGTTGTGTGTTTCGCATATGACAATTGATAATGAAGTTACTTCATTTGACTCATACCACACCTAACTTTGGAATCACCAGATAAGTCATGTAAATGATAAATGCTTGACAAAATTACATCAAGATGGATATTTATATTCTTTCAAACTAAAACCACTTGGTGTATTTCATGCATTCTTACAAGGTAAAATGACCAAATCCCCATTTAGTGGGAAAGGTGAAAGTGCTAAAGAGTTTATTAAATTAGTTCATACCGATGTGTGTGGACCATTTTCATTTGAAGCAAGGGGTGGGTACTCATACTTAATAACTTTTAATGGTTATTTTAGTAGATATGGATATATTTACTTAATGAGGTATAAGTCGGATTCTTTTGATAAATTCAAGGAATACAAGAATGAAGTTGAGAACCTGCTTGGTAAGAATATTAAGAAACTCTGCTCATACCAGGGTGGAGAATTTATTAATAAATACTTCATTAATTACTTATGGGAGTTTGGGATCCTATCCCACCTCACTCCTCCTTACACGCCCCAATGAAATAGTGTAATCAAAAGGAGGAACCACACCTTGTTAGAAATGGTGAGACCAATGATGAGTCATGAAAGTCTTCCATTATCCTTTTAGGGATATTTGTTGCAAACAATGGCACACATACCAAACCAAGTACCAAATAAATTTATAAATGATATTCCATACAAGATTTAGAGTGGAAGAAAATCCATGTTATTTAATTTACATGTGTGGGGGAGCGAAGCATTTTTTAAGGCCTCTTTAGGTAACAAACTCACACCCTGAGGCACAAAGTGTACCTTTATAGAATACCCCAAGGAAACAAGGGGATATTGCTTATAAGACCCCTCATACTAAAAGGTTATAGTGGAAAGACATTCCATATTCCTTGAGAGGGAGCATATATCCAAAAGAGATATTGGGGGAGAGATAGACTTCGATAGATTCTAGGATCAAGGTACACAAGAGTTGGTACATGAGTAGATTCCATAAATCCCCATGGAATAAAGATCTGTTCCAGAGACACAAGTACTACATAGGAGTAAAAGAGAGGTTATATAACTAGAATGCTATGGTTTTCTAGTTACTGAGGATGGTGAATCATTATTAGTTGATAATAATGATCCTATAACTTACAAGTAAGTAGTAAGTGGCATAGGCGTTTCCAAGTGGAAAAAATCCATGAATTCTAAAATAGATTCCATGTTACAAAACCAAGTATGGATCTTGGTAGATCCTCTAATATGTGTAATCCTGTTGGTTGAAAATGGGTATTCAATAAGAAATTGGACATGGAAGGACAAGTCAGTACCTATAAGGAATGACTAGTTGAAAACGGGTTTAAACAGCACCAAGGCATTGACTACGACAAAACATTTTCACTAGTTTCAATGCTGAAATCCATCAGAATTCTACTGGCCATTACCGCTTACCATGATTATGAGATTTGGAAAATGGATGTCAAAAAATTCTTCCTTAATGGGAACCTTCAGGAAGATGTCTATATGATACAACCTGAAGGGTTTCTAACTCTAAAGGGTTCCAATAAGATATTCAAGTATAAAAAATCCATTTATGGATTAAATTAATAATCTAATTCATGGAACATTCATTTTTATGAATCCATAACATAATTTAGTTTTATAAATAATGAATGTGAGGTTTGTTTCTAAAAACGGTTTAGTGGGAGTGCAGTTGTTTTCCTAATAGTATATATTGATGACATATTACTTATTTGAAAATAAATACTAGTGTAACAGCCCAGTCCAACCCATGATCATGATATTTTCTGCTTTGGGCCTAGACTACATGGTTTTGTTTTCCCTGGGCTCTGACCCTCGGGAATCCCCCAGGAAAAGTCCTCATGATGGGAGAGGTATCCACACCACCTTATAAAGGGGTGATTCGTGCTCCTCCTCCTTTGATGTGGGATTTCCATAACCCACCCCCACTAGAAGGGCCCAGCATCCTCACTGGTACATCAAATGGACACCGACTTTGATACCATTTGTAATGGCCTAGTCCATCCCACGATCATGATATTGTCCACTTTGGTCCTAGCCCGCATGGTTTTGTTTTCCCTGGGATCTGGCCCTCGGGAATCCCCCAGGAAAAGGTCTCATGATGGGAGAGGTATCCACACCACTTTTGGGAAAAAATCCCCCAAGGTATCATTGAATCATTTTTAAGGTGGTTGTGTTTGTTGACAAAGTGGGCCTCTGTGTTGTGTTTGTTGACAAAGCAAACCATGACGTACAAATTTGTTGACAAAGGGGATTTCTTTGTGGAATGTCGAGTTCAAGGGTTGTGGTTAGCGATCCATGTTTGATTCAAGAACGTCGACAAAAGAATAGATGATCTGGAAGCGGTACAAAAAGAGAAGATACAAGGTGGTGCCGTTTTCCAGTGTTTGCCAAATTTTTGGGCCTGAAAATCGACAAATGGAGAAAAGTGGTTTTGGAAAAGGGACTTGGCGCCATTGTCATGAAGGAGATGAAACTTGCATGACATATTTTTTCCAAGATCATAACATCAAAATATGGCAAAGGGATAAGGGGCGCCCAAGTTTTAGGGTTGGTTGTGCAAGTGACCTGTGTGGCAGAGACTTGCACGCCGAGACTTGCGCGCCGATAGGATACTTGCGCACCATCACACAGGGTGTCCAAATTCCTATAAATAGAGTTCATCCCCTCCTCATTCGGCAATATTTCAACTCTTAGAGAAAATTAGAGCTCCTATCACGCAGGTATGGTGGTCACGCAAGTGGTGGTGTGGTCACGTAGGTAGAAGTTGTGCGACAGTTGATTGTTGCGCGTCCATAGTGGTTTGGGTGAGAAAGAAAGGGAGTTGCCCAAGTTTTGAGTTGAATAAGGGGGTATCGCACAAGTGGTTTGGTGGTACTTTCCCTCCAGGTTTTAAAGAAGTGTGACAGTTGATGGTTGCACTCCAAGAATGGTTTAGGCGTAAAAGGGTGTGAGTCGCGCAAGTTTGGAGTTGCAGAAGCTAGTTTCATGCAAGTGGTTGAGGTGAACTTGCACGCCAGTTTTAACATGTGTGCCGAGACTTTCGTGCCGGCTTGGAGAAGGTTGTCAGGTATGGTTGAAGCATGGCAGTGATTCAGGGCTGCGTGAAAGTTGGAATATTTCCCGATACCTTCGGTGTAAAGTGAGATTCATCTACGGGTGAAAGTTGGACTTCAACAGAGCATCTACATACAATAGAGGATGTATTCATTAGTGATAATGAAGAGACCTATAAGTCTATAAACTATGAGTGGATCCTTTCTAGAGCAGTAAGAAAAGGAAGATGAAGAAGATGATCCTCTCCACCGGCAGTGATCTAGAGAGAGAGAAATAGAGATTGACCCTTGGGAAAGCAGTGAGCTAACCCTAAACTTTGTAAAGGCAGTGAGCCTAGGAATAGAAGTGATATATCCCGTACTTTTTAAATAGTAGTGCGCTTTTAGTGGATTTGGTACATCGGAACATTGCCGATGTATGCTCCTTGGATGTATCCCAGAGAGAGTGAACCAAGTAAAAATCATTGTGTCTTGTGCATGCTTTAGTTCTTGTTTATACTTTGCTACAGGAAAAGAGAGAGAAGGGTGTCTTTCTCAACAGCGAGACAAGATCAATAGGGGCAGTTGTTTTAATCTGTCATACCCTAATTCACCCCCCCCCCCTCAGGGTATCTAACCTAGTGGACCTAACAATTGGTATCAAAGGGAAAGGTTTTTATCAGTAGTTCTCTCTCAAATGGAGGTCACCAATCATAAAGGGATTCTGATCTTCGACGGGAACAATTTTAATCTATGGAATAATCGGATGCAACACTACTTCCAATCTTTGGGAATGGATGTATTCACAGTAGCAAGGCATGGTATAACAGATGACATCAATAGTGGGGAATTATCAGAAGTCGATCAAAGAGAAATGGATTCTGACACCAAGGGAATAAATGCTTTAGGGGGAGCCCTGTCCAATCCTATCTATACAAAGGTGATGTCATGTAAAACATCACATGTTGTGTGGTAAAAGATATTAAATATATATGAAAAATATACAAAGGTCAGAGAATCAATGCTACAAGTGTTGTGGAACAAGTATGAAGATTTGAGAATGAACCTGAATGAGTCTGTTGATATATTCTTTGATAGGGTAAATGTTGTAGTGGAGGACATGCGAGGTCTTGTAGAAGTTATTGAAGACATAAATATTGTGAAGAGCATCTTGAGGAAACTTCCACCTCGGTTTAATCTGAAAGTTTTGTTTTTGGAAGATGAAGACCTGAAAGAGTTGACATTGGATAACCTACATAGCACCCTTGTTGCATATGAAATGAGAAATGATGATAATGATGCTGTGGAAAAGGGGAAATCCAAAGAGGTGGCATTCAAGGCCGTGAAGAATCTCACCATTGAAGACTCTTAGGAAGAAGAAGAGACAGATGAGGTGATGTCATTCCTCTCCTCAAACCTTCAAAGAGGTAAGGTAAAGTTTAAAGGGAATCTTCCACTTGCTTGTTTTTTATGTGGAAAGGTTGGACATCTTGCGGCAAGGTGACCCAAAAAGTTCCAAGAGGATGATGATGTCGATGAAATCAAAATTCCCAAGAAGAAGTCTCCAGCCTATGGGAAAGGCAAGAAACAGTTTAAGAGAAATTTCTTTAAGAACAAGAACCTTATTTAAAAAGTATATGATAGTTCAGATGAGTTTGAGGTTGAGGAGGTTGAAGAGATAGAGAACTGCAGAGATCGTGGAGAAAGTGCTATGGTGGCAGTTGTCGGTAGTTCTCAGAATAAGATTGAAACTGAAGCTGATGAAGAAGAAGAAGAAGTTGAAGGATGATTTGACATGCAAGCTGAGTTAGAGGCTGATCTTGAGGAAATAGATGTTTGGAGAGCCAAAACAAAGAAAGCCAACAAAGTTGTTCGTGACGCCAAACTCTATATGCAACAGCAGGAAGAAGAGAAGTCTGAGTTGATGAAAGAAATTAAGAAATGAAATTCATCAACACCAGAGGAATCAAAATCAGTTAGTGAGTATAAAATAAAAATTAAATAACGGGAAAAGGAGATCGATAGCTTAAACAACACAAGGAAAGATCAAATCAAGTGTATTGAATAACTTGAAGGAGAAGTTTTCAGTTTGTGGAAAAAGGTCAAAGATCAAGAAAAACTCTTGAATCCTACTGGATCAACAGGAAAGAAGATCAATCAGAAAACCGAGAAGCTGAAAATAGAGAATAGTGGTTCATCAGAAAAGAAGCATCAACTTTTTTCAGATGCTAAGACCGATGGGGGGCTAGACTGAAAACAAAAGGCAGTGAAAATTGAGGTCAGACCGCAAGCACCCACTCCAAGATTGATGGTTGATTTGGGCACAAGGCATAATCATAACATTCATAGATCCCAAGGGGAAACTCATAGTGCAGAAGTCAGGTAAAGGAATGCACCTCATATCAGGTGTTATTGTTGTGGAAAGATGGGACATTCACAATATATGTGTTCCATAGCCAAGAGATATCGAAGGGAACAAGAACAAAGGTGGCAGCCAAATAGAGAACAGTTCTCCAGAACATATTTAGAAGGACACTATTTTTGGTGTCAAGGATTCGGGCACATGGCTAGGTACTGCACTTCGACCATACAAAGGAATGTTCCAAAGCAGAACCAAAATGTTGACAAATAGCAGGTCAATGAACCAACAGGTGAGTTGAAAATGAAAAATAGATTTTCACCGTTGCAATATGAATCTGGTCTATCATACTCTGAGAAAGAACAAAAGTCTCAATCCATGCCAAGTGTGAAGGCAAAAATATGGACCAAGAAGAAGAAGGATGAGAAGGCTGTGGTGGCATAAATTTCCCTTAAAGAATTAGATCGCTCTGGTGTGTGGATCCTTGATAGTGGTTGAACATCTCACATGATAGGTAATAAGGATCTTGTTACAGGTGTAAAATATGACAAAGAAGGAATTTTCAAGTTTGTAAATGATGAAGACCTGAAGATTATTGGATCAGGAAAGGCCAAGTTTGGGGGAAAAGAGATGAGACGTGCTGATGTCTTAGTAGTAGAAGGCCTCAGTCACAATTTGATCAGCGTCAGTCAACTATGTGACTCATGACATTATATAAGGTTTACTAATAAGATGTGTGTCGTCAAAGGAAGAGATGGGGAAATAGTCCTACAGGGAAAAGGGACAAAGGGAAATCTCTACCTGGAAAGTGGAGAAAAAGATATGTGTTTTCTGTATAGAGAGGAAGAAAACAAGTTGTGGCATAAACGACTTGGTTATCTTTTCCAACCATCCCTGGAAGATCTGGTGAATTTTGATGCAGCAAGATACCTCCCTAATCTTTCACATGATTGTACTCACACGTGCGATGCATGCCAACAAGGGAAGCTCATCAGAAATACGTATAAAGAAAAGGAAAAGAAGTCAACAAGAGTGATCGAATTGGTGCATGCTGATGTCTGTGGTCCTATCACACCAAGACCAATTGACAGAAATAGGTACTATGTTATTTTCATTGATGACTGTAGTAGAATGTAATGGGTATTTGTCATTTCCCATAAGTTAGATGTGTTCAGCTGCTTAAAATAGTAACGGAGGGAGTGCGAAAGGATGCTTGGACAGAAAATTATAAAGTTTCATACTGATAATGGTACAGAATTCAAAAACAGTCATGTGGAAGACTATCTCGAGAAACATGGTATAAGGCATTAAGTTTCCTCAGTGAGAACTCTACAATAGAATGGAGTTGTTGAAATGAGAAATCAGATCATCAACAACATGGACAGAACAATGCTTATAGAAAAATACCATCCAGAGAAGTTTTGGAAGTATTATTAATATCAGTCTACATTTCTAACAGGGCTCTGTTGTATCTGACGGAAGGAAAGACTTCGTATGAAATGTGGTACGGAAAGAAGCCAACAGTGAAATAATTTCGAATATTTGGAAGTAAGTGCTTCATTCTCAACAAATAGAAGAATAGTAATTTTGAATCACGTGGAGATGAGGGAATATTTCTGGGCTAGTCAGGAAAAAGAAAAGCATACAAATGCTTTAACAAGAGGCTGGGAAAAGTAGTTGAGAGAAATGATGTCACTATTGTGGAAAATTAAGAGAATATTCAATAGTATAGTGAATAGTTTCTTGATGAAAGTGATGAAGAGGAAAGTAACACAGGAGGAGAAGAAGTGGCAGATGCTGACTCAGAAGAAGAAACTAATGGTGAACAAGAAAGTGTCAAGTCTGTGTATGCAAGGAAGCCAAAGAGTCGAGCTGAAATTGATAGGCAAAATATCATTGGTGATCAGACAGTTCTAGTTCAGACAAGAAGAATGATGTCACTACAGCAGACATATTTCCTATCTCAGGTAGATTTGAAATGTTTTGCTGATGCAGCTGAAGATGAAAACTGGGTTCAGGCTATGAATGAAGATCTTGATCAAATTGAGAAGAACCAGATGTGGGAGATTGTTTCGAGACCAGCAAATAAGAATCTCATCGGGACTAAATGGGTCTACCGCAACAAGATGAATGAATATAGCACAGTGGTTCGAAACAAAGCACGACTAGTGTGAAAAGGATACTCCTAGATAGAGGGAATAGATGTTGATGAGACATTTGCACTGGTTGCAAGGCTGGAGACAATCAGATTATTCATAGCCATTGCAGTGAAATGGAAGTTCAAAGTGTTCTAGATGGATGTCAAATCTGCATTCTTGAATGGGGTTCTGAAGGAGGAAGTGTATATTGAGCAGCCAGATAGTTTTATCATTCATGAGGATGAGAAAAAGGTTTTCAGACTGAAGAAGGCGTTGTATGGGCTGAAACAAGCACCAAGATCATGGTACTCAAGGCTTGATCAGTACTTGAAGAAGCTTGGTTTCCAGCATGGGGGAGTTGATTACAATCTCTATTTCAGCAACGATAGTAATCAAAGAATGATGGTGTTGGTTTATGTCAATGAAATAATATTTGGAAGATCAGATGAAGCTCAGTGCATAAAATTTTCTGAATTCATGAAAAGTGGGTTTGAAATGTCAATGATTAGAGAGCTAACATTTTTCCTTGGTCTACAGGTGACACAACGAAGGAATGAAACATTCATTTCACAATCTAAATATGCCAAGGAAGTTTTGAAAAGATTTGGAATGGAAAATTCCAAGGAGATGAAGACTCTGGTAGCTACCCGGATGAAATTTTCCAAAGATGAGGATGGTAAGGAAGTTTATATCACAGAATATAGTCAAATCATTGGAATTTTTCTATACTTGACTATAACAAGGCCTGACATTGTATTCTCCACATGCCAAGCGGCGAAATATCAGAGTAATCCCAAGGAAATCCACATGCTTACAGTGAAAATAATACTTCGGCGTATCAAGGGCACAGTGGATTTTGGCTTGATGTATAATGGAAAATCTTATACAGAGTTATTGGGATATACTGATGTAGATTGGGCCGGTTTAGCAGATGACAGGAAATCAACATTAGGAGGTGCATTCTATCTTGGTGAACTATGTATTTCTTGGCTAAGTAAGAATAAATATTTCATCTCATTAATCACCACAGAAGCTGAGTATATTACGGCCACTCAAGCATGCACACAGTTATTGTAGATGAAGCAGCAGCTTGAAGATATGGGAGTTGAAGTGAAGTCTTCGATCGGAATCCAGTGTGATAACTAAAGTTCTATAAATCTTAGAAAAAAGCTAGTTCATAACTCAAGGACAAAGCATATTGAGATAAAGTATCATTTTATCAAGGAGAAAGTTGAGCAGAGAATTGTAAAGTCAGAGTATGTGCCTATAGAGCTACAGGTTGCAGACATTCTGACAAAGACCTTGGCCAAGGAAGCTTTTGAGATGCATCGACTGGCTCTAAGAGTTCAGTCAAATCCCCGCACTTAAATGAGTGTGTATGTGGAACCCCCCCTCTCCCCGAGGTATGATGTGTTTTTCCCAAATGTGTTGATATGTGTTCTCTACTCTATTATAGACTGCAAAGGAGTGACCTTTGGGTTCGTTGACAAAGGGGGAGAAAATAGTCATTGTTCAAGGGGGGGACAGTGTGGCTATTTGAGAAATCATGACAGATAGGGGGAGAAGCTGACAGGTGGAGCAGCCAGATAGGGGGAGTTGAAGATGGTTCAAAGTGCTTAGCCAGAGCTTAAATTGGACAACATAGGCAATAGTGCTGAAGAGGATTTACAGCTAACAAGAGTTAAAGCTGTGATTAGATAGAGGGAGCGTTTTAAAATCTGATGATGCTAGAAGTGATCGATCAAAGAATAGATATCACGATAGCTGAGGATCATGATAAAAGTAGAAGAGTGGTGTTGGAATGCAGTAAGAATATTTCTAAAAATTGGTATCAGTTTGGTGTCAATAGTGGGTGTCAAAGTTGAAGTGATTCATTGATTAACTTTTCATTTACTCTTGTTTCTCACGCCAAGCATTGCTCGTGTGGGCTTAGAGTATGTGTTGAGTAAATCCTTGATCGCTATCGGAATCATAATAGGCGAATAGTGGCTGAAGAATTAACGATGTATCTTTTTATATAAGAGTTGTCAACAAACCCAAAGGGGGAGATTTTTGGGAAAAAATCCCTCAAGGTATCATTGAATCATTTTTGAGGTGATTGTGTTTGTTAACAAAGTGGGCCTCTGTGTTGTGTTTGTTGAAAAAGCAAACCATGACGTACAATTTTTTTGACAAAGGGGATTTCTTTGTTGCATGTCTAGTTCAAGGTTTGTGGTTAACAATCCATGTTTGATTCAAGAATGTTGACAAAGGAATGGATGATCTAGAGGCAGTACAAAAAGAGCAGATACAAGGTGGCGCCGTTTTCCAGTGTTCGCCAAATTTTTGGGCCTAAAAATCGACAAATGGAGAAAAGTGGTATTGGAAAAGGGGAATGCGCATCATTGTATTGAAGGAGAGGAAACTTGCATGCCATAATGTTTTTCAAGATCAGAACATCAAAATATGGAAAAGGGATAAGTGGCGCCCAAGTTTTAGGGTTGGTCGCGCAAGTGACTTGCGCGGCAGAGACTTGTTCTCCGAGACTTGCGCACCGAGAGGAGACTTTCACGTCGTCGCGTAGGGTGTCCAAATGCCTATAAATAGAGTTTGGACCCACCTCATTCATCAAGAATTCAACTCTTAGAGAAAATCAGATCTCCCACCGCGCAGGTGTGGTGTTCGTGCAAGTGGTGGTATGGTCGTGCAGGTAGAAGTTGCAAGATAGTTGATTTTAGCACATCCAGAGTGGTTTGGGAGAGAAAGGAAGGGATTCACCCAAGTTTTGAGTTGAAGAAGGGGGTGTCGATCAAGTGGTTTGGTGGAACTTGCACCCCAGGTTTTGAAGAAGCACGACAGTTGATGGTTGCGTGCCAAGATTGGTTTGGGCGTAAAATGGTGTGAGTCGCGTAAGTTTGGAGTTGTAGAATCTAGTGTCACGCAAGTGGTAGAGGTGAACTTGCGCGCCAGTTTTAACTTTCATACTGAGACTTGCATGCCGGCTTGGAGAAGGGCGCCAGGTATGGTTGAAGCACGGCAGTGATTCAAGGCTGGTGAAAGATGGAAGATTGCCTGATACCTTCAGTGCAAAGTGCGATTCATCTACGGGTGAAAGTTGGACTTCAACAGAGTATCCACATAAAATAGAGGATGTATTCATTAGTGATAATGAAGAGACCTACATGTCTATAAACTGTGAGTGGATCCTTTCCAGAGCAGTGAGCAAAGGAAGAGGAATAAGGTGATCCTCTCCACCGGTAGTGATCCAGAGAGAGAGAAATAGGGAGTGACCCTTAGGAAATCAGTGATCTGACCCTAAACTTTGTAAAGGTAGTAAGCCTGGGAATATAAGTGATATATCATGAACTTTGTAAATAGCAGTGCGCTTTTAGTGGATTTGGTACATCGGCACATCACCGGTGTATGCTCCTTAGACATAGCTCAGTGACGGTGAACCAAGTAAAAATCATTGTTTCATATGCATGCTTTAGTTCTTGTTTATACTTTTCTACAGGAAAAGAGAGATAAGAGTGTCTTACTTAACAGTGAGACAAGATCAATAGGGGCAGTTGTTTTAATATTTCATACCCTGACTCACCCCCCCCTCTCAGAGTATCTAACCTAGTGGACCTAACAACCACCTTATAAAGGGGTGCTTAGTGATCCTCCTTCGATGTGAGATTACCATAACCCACCCCCCCCCCCCCCACCCCCTAGAAGGGACCAAAGTCCTCATTGGCACATCAAATGGACACCAATGTCCCGGTTCTGGAAGCCACCTAGAGGCGCCCCGTATCCGGTTGGTCACATGGCCTCAAGCACATTTCCCCGAATGCTAGAGCCTTCCGACTAGCAGCGAGGGCCTTAGGTGTGATAGTGGGGAAACTATTCCCTCATTGGTAGAGTAACATAGTAGAATAAAACAATGGAAAGTTCAGAACAAGGAATAATCCATACAAAAGTAAACAGTAGAAGACTGGAAAATAATAAACTGGAGAACATATATATATATATGAATGATGCATGATACATATGTCTAGGAAAACATCCAAACAAATCACAATGTTGGAATACACCAGTACTAAACCCAAGTACAAAAGAAATAAAAGTAAACAACTCATCAGCATCACAAGCCATAGCTTGGTCCCATGCTCTCCAACTCCACAGAAAATCAAGTACCTGAAGTAGAAGGGTGATTTCCCTTATCTATATCTGCAGCAATATAATATGTTGGGCCCAAAAACATGGCCCAAATAGGGTGTGAGACTAAATATTAGTAGGAAACCACCACAAGATCTGTGTCTAATAGTCAGTGAATATATGGTAGGTAGAAAGAAAATAAATGCACTAAACAAGGAAGTACCCAAGGTAAACAATTCACAATTTCAATGCATTCAATATCATATATCAAGCAACAACTAACAAAGCAGGTAAACACAAACAGGTAACCTTCTGGGAAGTACTCACAGCCTATCCCCTCTTGTCTTACCTAGCAACACAAGCAACCCTCTGGGTAGTACACTCAGTCTAACCCCTCCGGTTCAGCTTAATCATAGACTCTCTGCGGAAGCACTCACCGTCAACTCCTCTTATAGTATCATATCGGTAACTAAAGGTGCTTTGGGGAAGAACTCAATGTCTATTCCCCCTATGGCCTATATCGAGGAACTACAGACACTCTGAGGAAGAACTTGCGTCAATTCCCCCTATGGTATCACATTGTAAGTAAAACAGACACTCTGGAGAAGCCCTTACGTCCATTCTCCCTATGGTCTATACACCAGGTTCTCACAGCCCTGTGTAAGTCAAGCAAGTATAGCAGTGCATATTAAACAAAGTAAACCTCAAAAACTACTTGGATAGTAGTCTACAGCATAACATCATGTAAGGATACAAACACCTCATCCTACTATACTAGGCATGGAAGGTAAACATCAGCCTAACAGGAAACTTAGACCCAACGGTCAAAACAGGAAATCATGCATGGGAAAAAACTTTCAAAGCATAGAAATTAACCATATTCACATTCAATTAACCTCTACTCAAGCATACAATCATAGTAAGAAAACAATAGGGCTAAAACGGTAAACGTCCAATACCCCGTTCATGGGTATTGGGAAAAATTTGACATATAACTCAAATACTTTTAACGAAAAGGCACAAACCACCTACCTCGGTATTGTAGGATTGTTATACTCTGGTGTAGGCCCTTGGATCGACCTAGAATGCGGTATATCTACAAAAATGTCTAAAATGTTGATCCCACGATATCTCACGATAGAGGATAAATTAGAACATGGTGTTCAATAAGAAGAGAGAACTCACTGATGTGATTCAAATGCAACTGACGGAGTTTGATTCAAAGAACAGATGTTCGACTGGGGGCTCAGTGAAGATCTGCTCCATACAGACGCTCTCAGTTGAGTTCGGCGGAGAAGAATATATTTCTTCCAATTAGACATGACCCCGAACCGTTTAATGAAAAAAAATACATGGTGTGTACTTTGGAAGTACAAAGAGTGTACTTTCCATTTCCATACTCCTCTTTAAGCAGCCTACAGGTCACCCCCACATGGTCGTGTGCATGGATGCTACATGGACAACACACGGCTACCCATGGTAACTGAGTACACAGCATGTACTCAGAAATTACATGGCGTTTACTTCAAAAATTTCCAGAAATTTCACTTTTTCTCAAAAATGACCAAAAAAAATACACTTTAAAAAGAAGATCTGGGTTCTTACAAACTTCCCCCCTTAAAGAAATCCATCCCTGAATTTCCCTAGAAAGGAAGCGTAGAATAAGAAATCCTGAATAGCTCCATCCACTGAGCTCGTACATCAGCCTCCCTCTCCCAAGTCTCATCCCATACTTGCTCGTGTTTCCATAGCACTCATACCAGAGGAACAGACCGGCCACGAAGAACCTTCATATTTCAATCAACAATCCAGATAGGATTCTCTTCAAATGATGCATCCACCTCCAACTCAACCTCCTCAGGTTGGAAAATATGAGAAGGGTCTGAGAAGTAACATCAAAGCTAAGAAATGTGGAAGACGTCATGCATAGCCTGGTATCTCTGAGGTAACTACAACCAATAGGAAACTGGCCCAACTCTCTCCAACACCTCAAACAGCCCGACATACCTCAGAAAAAGCTTTCCATGTCTCCTAATTCTCTTGTGTCCCAACCTTGGAGTGACACATATAAAAACCTGACCCCCGACCTCAAAATCCAGAGATCGTCTCCGTTGATCAGCATAAGACTTCTGTCGAGGCTGTGAAATATCCATCCTCTTCCGAATCAACTCTATCTACTCTGAGGTCTCCTGAACAATATAAGGTCCCAGTAAAGCTGCCTCTCCTACCTCCATCCAACATAAGGGTGATCGGCATGGCCTACCATACAAAGCCTCATAAGGTTTCATCTGAATAGTTTCTTGAAAACTATTGTTATAGGAAAACTCCACAAGAGGTAGGTGATTCTCCCAAGAACCTCCAACATCCAAAATACATGCTCAAAGAATTTCCTCAACCACCTGTATCATATGCTCAGACTGGGCATCTATTTGGGGGTGGTAAACTATACTCAAAAGTACCTGTGTACCCAAAGCCTTCTAAAGCCCCTTCCATACCTGAGAAGTACAACATTCATCCCTATCTAAAATGATAGAGTGTGGAAATCCATGTAGACATACAATCTCTTGGATGTACAACCTTCCCATCTCATCAACACTAAAGGTATCCTTGATCGGTAAGAAGTGAGAAACCTTTGTGAGTCTATCAATGACAACCCAAACTGTATCATTCCCTTGAGGTGACCTTGGTAAACCTGTCATGAAATCAATCACCACATCATTCCACTTCCACTCGGGAATGGGTAACTATTTTAAAATCCATGCTGGTCGCGGATGCTCCGCCTTCACCTGTTGACAGGTGGAACACCTCATGAAAAAACCAGCAACATCTCTCTTCATACCTAACCACCAATACTGATAGTGTAGATCACGATACATCTTGGTGGCACCAGGATGAACTGCCCAAACTGAGGAATGAAATTCCTTCATTATCTCCTCGTGTATGTCTGCTGGCACCCATACGCACCCCTAGAAACGCATGATCTCATCCTCACCTATAGACCATCTTGGAATATGTTCCTCTCTTGACACGCTCTACCGTAGGACTAGGCCTTCTGAATCTGATAGTTGCCTCATTCACACTCGATCAAGAAGGGTAGAGGTAACTGCTACAGAAGAAAGAAATGCATGCCCCTGTCTATTGTGCACCTCTAAATGCATCTTAGAGAACAGATCCATAAGCTACCAATCACTGATGGCCTCCTAAAGTTCATGTATCTGAGTCCTCCTGCTCCACACATCATCCATTGCATAGCCTTTTCCAGGTGTATAGGCAAGCTCAAAGTCAAAAGACTGAAGTTACTCAACCCACCTTCGCTATCTCAAATTCAGATCGCAATGAGTGAAGATGTACTTGAGACTCTTGTGGTCAGTGAAAACCACAAAATTCTCTCCCAGAAGGTAATGTATCCAACAGCATAAGGAATGAACAACTGCAGCCAACTCGAGATCATGCGTCGAGTAATTCTTCTCATGTGGTCGCAACTGCCGAGACTCATATGCAATGACTCCTTCTCCCTGCATATGCACAGCTCCCAGCCTGATACCCGAAGCATCACAGTATATAGTATATCTCTTTCCCGAATCTGGAAACACTAGTATCAGTGATGAAGTCAACATCCCTTTTATCTCCTAAAATACTAACTCACAAGAACCTGACCACAAGAACTTTACACCCTTCTTAGTCAGACCCGTTAATGGTTCTGCTAAGTATGAAAAGTTATGAATGAAGATTTTGTAGTATCCAACCAGCCCTAGAAAACTTCATACCTCAAAGACGTTCTTCGACTTCTCCCAGGAAACTACTGCTCTCACTTTTTTTAGGTTTACTGACACTCCTGTCTCAGAGATAACATGGCCCAAGAAGTGAATCTCATCCATCCAAAAGTGGCATTTTGAGAGCTTAGTATATAACTGATGCTCTCTTAGTGTACTCAAAATGATCTCAAGATGTGTTTCATGGTCGTGTTGAGTGTGATAGTACACCAAGATATCATCCACGAAAACCACCATGAAGGAATCCAAGTATGGATGGAACACTCGGTTCATCAGTACCATGAAAACTGCAGGAACGTTCGTGAGACTGAACGGCATAACCATATACTCATATAGACCATACCTACTTCAGAAGGCTATGAAAGGTATATTTGATGGTCTAACACACAACTAATGATAATCAGACCTTAAGTAAATCTTCGAGAACACCCAGGATCCTCAAAGCTGATCAAAGATATCATCAATCCTCGATAATAGATATCAGTTCTTGACCGTCAACTGGTTAAACTTCTAATAATACACACAAAGCCTGAGGGTACCATCCACCTTCTTCTCAAAAAGGATAGGCGAACCCCAAGGAGAATTACTGGGTCAGATGAAACCATTTTCCTGTAACTCCTCCAACTTATTCTTGAGCTCTTGTAACTCTGGTGTAGCCATCCTATAAGGATGAATGAACACTGGTGCTGCTCCTGGAACAAGATCAATAGAAAAATATACCTCACATTTTGAAGGCAAACCAGAAAAGTATTCTAGAAAGACATCTCTGAAACGATCCACCATTGGAGGAAAGTCCATATGTGAAATCCCCTAGTCATCCAAATATAGACTAGCAATCTGGGCTGTAACTCCTCCTAACCCATGATGCTCGGGTCCCTCTCTACTCACTTAGACATCCCATTCGCCCTTATGAAGAAAATATCCACCCTCTGGTTATATGAAACTCACCCTATAGAAATAACGGTCAACGACTGCCTGGAAGGTAACTAGCCAGTCCATTACGAGAATGAAATCATATCCTGTAATCTCTAGGACATAGAGGTCCCATAAAAAGTGACATCCACCAACCTCTAGGGGGAACTCCTTGCACTTATGTACACTCGTCGTTCTAGTCTCCAACGGAGTGTCTAGTGTCAAGATATCAGTAGAAGAAAATATGAGGAGCCCAAGTCTCTTCATAACTGCAACAGATATAAAGCTATGGGAAGCCCCTGTATTGAAAAGAACATAAGCTAAAACCGAGGCTACTAAGATCATACCTCACACTATAGAGATTTTGGGATCCTGCTCATATTGGGTCTTCTCCACTGTAAAAATCTGACCTACATCGCAGCCCTGTGACCCTGTCTGGCCACCCTGAGCTGATCCACCCTGTTGTCACTAAAAACTGGGTGAATGGCTACCACGGCCATGACATCCACCTTGGTCTGAACAGCCGGAAGAACTTTAGTTCCCAGACTGGTGAGAAACTATTGGTGCTGCTCCTGAACAAGGAGTCATAGAAGAACCTCTGTCACCAGCTGATAGTGAGAAGATCTAACAAAAGTGCTGAATATGACCCATATTGTCACAAGATCGGTACTCCACTGGGTCTCTCAGGTAGTGTGGCCTTGTATGGCCACTCTTCTCACACTGGTAGCAAACCACCTATCTACCAGAAGAAGTATCTTGCCTCATTGTATCTCCACACATAGACTCCATACAGTGCTTCCTTCTATTAGCAGGAGGAATACTAACTCCAGATACCAAGCCGCCCTGGCTCACAACTCCAGAATCTCTCATATTGTGCTCAGTGATCAGTGTCTGGTTGACCATAGAAGTGATAGAAGTTAACTGGAAGATGTTCACCTGCGATCGAATGTCGTTCCTCATACCATCCTCAAACTTCCATGCCAGGAATAACTGATCACCTCCTGAAATAGGCGTGAAATGCTTCAGCTCGGTAAAATGAGAGGAATACTCCATAACCAAAAGAGTACCCTTCTCCAGACTCATAAACTCTTGGGCTCAATCGGCCCTCAAGTTCTCTTGATAGAAGTAGTAATAGAAGATATGCTGGAACTCCTCCCAAGTCATAACTTGATGGATTCCTGTCTGTGAGACCACATCCCACCATCTCTTGGCGGAATCCCGAAGCATATATGTAGTGAGATTGACCTACCTCTCTGGAGGCATCTCCAGATGCTCGAATATTGTTATCATGTATTCCAGCCATGACTCTGCAGCCTGGGGTCCTCCATCCCCTGAGAAAGTGGGAGGATACTGCTACTGAAAGACCCGCATCAATTCTACCATCGACGGGGCAGGAGGTGGTACTCCATGAAAGGTATGCATCATCCTTATAAAGCATTTCCTGAACTTTTCATCAGCACCTACGTCTAGTATAATGGCTGGTGCCCAGACTGGAACAACGAGAGGATCTATAGGTAGTCCCTGATCAGCCATATCCGGTGTCCGATCACTACCTTGCAACTGGAATAAAATCGAAGGATGTCTCGGTGGCATGACTCTGCAAGTTCAAACGCACACCTTAGATCAATATTATCAAGGACCAAAAACTAAAAATATAGGAAGGGAACAGAATAAAGAAAGCATTCAAGTTTTACAAAACATGACTGCATTGTGTGTATAACACCTACACAGTGTGTTCCCTTCATCTATTCACATGGGAGTGTACTCCTTCCAGAACTAGTCGTGTAACACCCCATACACATGGCGTGTTCACCTAACACACAACATGTACTTGAATCCTCTTCCACTTCCCGAGTCCTTCTACATGGCTAAGATACACGGTTCTCCTTATAATGAGACTACACGGCGTCTTAGTGCCAAAAACGGTGTGTAATAGACGAACCTCGCCGAACTGTGTTGTTAGATACACGGCCGGTTAAACGGCTCACACTACACAGCGTGTTCCAAGAGGACACGGCATGTACAAGAAAGGATAACACTGACCTGTGTTATTAGTTACATGGCCAGGTACTTGGGTTAAACCACACGGCGTGTTCTAGACAAACACGGCATGTACTATGAAGATTTTGATGAGTTGTGTTATTAGTGACATGGCGGGTTACACGGTTCTATAACACGGCATGTACATCCTCTATACGGTGTGTCTTACCAAAGATTCCAAACCCCGTGTCCCCACCGACATAGTCTAATACATGGTTAGATACTACACAGAGTGTACATACAGTACACGGCGTGTACTTAAGAAAAACATTTTCTTCCCGAATAGAAGAACACATGGCATGTATTCAAAACTACACGGCGTGTATTCTAGATTTTTCCAGATAATAAGCCTCAGAAACTACTACGGAGCCCAAAAAAACACTGAAATGAACATTAAAGTGCCAAATTCCGATCTGTGAGGGGCCATACTCCCCACAAATCAAATCTTGGCATCTTATTTATGTCATAACAAGGTAAATAAGTCAAAGATCCACCAAATTCCGATTCATGAGGGCCCATAACACCTCAAGAACCAAAGTTTGGAGTTCATTCAAACAAATACTTACACAAAGTAATACCCTATCAAACAGCAGGTATTCTATCAAGGAATCTATCACAACAGCATGCATATCTAGCACAACATCAATCACAACAACATGAAATCACTAATTCACCCTAAATGGCATGGAAAGAACGCATGACATGTGATTTCTAGCAAGTGCTTATATGATGCATGAGATGGAATACCCTCATCTCATCAGGTTTCAATAGAAATAGAACCTCAATAACATCAAAAATAATATCACAAAACATTTGAATCACTCAAGGTAAAATCAAATCAACTGTAATAATTGTGAAACCAGAAAAATTACAATAACGAGGTAGATTGGCTTTTCCCTGTACACGGGTTAGCTACTCCCGGGAACAGCTTATTACTAAGTACCTATTCCTTCCTATCCCGAGATATAGGCTCCAAACAGTAAGTCAAGAGAAAATAATTCCTCTGATACCACTTTGTAACGTCCCGGTTCTAGAAGCCACCTAGAGGTGCCCCGTGCCCGGTTGGTCACATGGCCTCAAGCACATTTCCCTGAATGCCAGAGGC
This sequence comes from Viscum album, assembly GCA_963277665.1. Lineage (NCBI taxonomy): Eukaryota > Viridiplantae > Streptophyta > Magnoliopsida > Santalales > Viscaceae > Viscum > Viscum album. The sequence goes on from OY728138.1 coordinate 904,025,018, forward strand.
TAACGACTAGCAGCAAGAGTCTTGGTTGTGATAGTTGGGAAACTATGCCCTCATTGTCATAGTAACACAATGGAAGAAAATAATGGAAAAAGCAGAAGCATGAATAATTCATACAAAAGTAAACAACAGAATACTAGAAAATAATAAACTGGAGCACACATATATATATGAATGATGCATGATACATATGTCTAGGAAAACAAAACAACAAATCACAATGCTGGAATACAAAATTAATAAACCCAAGTACAAAATAAAGAAAAGTAAACAACTCCTCAGCATCTCAAGCCATAGCTTAGTCCCATGATCTCCAGCACCACATCAAATCAAGTACCTAAAGTAGAAGGGCGCTTGCACTTATCTATACCTGCAGAAATATAATCTGATGGGCCCAAAAACATGGACCAAATAGGGTGTGAGACTAAATCCCAGTAGGAAACCACCACAAGATTTGTGCCTAACAGTCGGTGAATATATGGCAGGAAGCAAGCAAATAAATGTATTAAACAAGGAAGTACCCAAGGTAAACAATTCACAGTTTCAATGCATCCAGTATCATATATCAAGCAACATCTAACAAAGAAGGTAAACACAAATAGGTAACCCTCTAGGAATTACTCACAGCCTATCCCCTCTGGTCTTACCTAGCAACACAAGCAACCCTCTGGGCAGTACACTCAGTCTAACCCCTCTGGTTTAGCTTAAGCATATACTCTCTAAGGAATCACTCACCGTCAATTCCTTCTATAGTCTCATATCGATAACTAAAGGTGATATGGGGAAGCACTCAATTTCTATTCCTCATGTGGACCACGTTGAGGATCTAAAGACACTATGAGGAAGCACTTATATCAATTCCCCCTATGCTCTTGCATCGTAAGTAAAACAGACACTCTGGAGAAGCCCTTATGTCCATTCTCCCTATGGTCTATACACTAGGTTTTCATGGACCTATGTAAGTCAAGAAAGTGTAACAGAACATATAGGCCAAAGTAAACCACAAGAACTACTTGGATAGCAGTCTACAACATAACAGCATGTAAGGATACAAACACCTCATCCTACTATACTAGGCATGGAAGGTAAATAGCAGCCTAACAGGCAACCTAGACCCAACAGTCAAAACAGGCCATCATGCATGGGAAAAAACTTCCAAAACATAGCAATTAACCCTATTCACATTCAATTAACCTCTACTTAAGAATACAATCATAGAAGGCAAATAATAGGGCTAAAATAGTAAACTCACAATACCCTATTCATGGGTATTGGGAAAAATTGCACATATAACTCAAAGACTTTTAACGAAAAGGCACAAACCACCTACATCGACATTGTAAGATCGTTATACTCCGGACTCAGCCCTTTGATCAACCTAGAATGTGGTAAATCTAAAAAAAAAATCTAAAAAGTTCAACCCACAATATCTCACAAGAGAGGAGAAATCATAATATGGTGTTCAAGAAGAAGAGATAACTCACCGATGTGATTCAAATGCAACTGACGGAGTTCGATTCAGAGAACGGATGCTCGATCAGGGGATTAGTGAAGATCTGTGTCGTACGGATGCTCTTGGTCGAGTTCAGTGGAGAAGAAGAGCTTTCTTCTAATTAGATGCGACCCCAGTCCGTTTAATGAAAAAAATACACGACGTGTACTTTCTATTTCTGTACTCCACTTTAGGTGACCTCCGGGTCACCCCCACATGGTCGTGTGCATGGATGCTACATAGCCAGCACACGACTACCTGTGGTAACCGATTACATGGCGTGTACTCAGAAAGTACATGGCATGTACTTCAAAAATTTCTAGAAATTCCTCTTTTTCTCAAAAACGACCAGAAATGAAAACATACTTGAAAAAGAAGATTCGGGTTCTTACAACCAGCCTTACATTATATTAAGGCATGGTTGAATAAATGCTTCTCCATTAAGTACTTGGGAAAGGAAACATATATTCTTGGGATCAAGATCCATCATGATAGATCCAAGAGATTTTTGGGCCTAAGTCAAAGTACATACATTGACAAGATCCATCATGAATTTTACATTTAGATTTGCTGATGAAAACCATTACATCGTATGTTGGTGAGAAGTAGGGTACATTGGGTGCATCACGAATGACATGTTATTAATGTATAATTTGAGGAAGTATTTTTCCCTTCCATTTATGGAAGTTTATATCTCGGTCCTTTGATTGAAATAGAATCGTCACCCTAAATTCCATGGTCATGGTGTAACGATGAGTTTATTTCAGGTAGTCAAAGAATGACGTATCAAGAATATAGGTTGATGACACTATCATGAAACCTTCTTGATGAGATATTGTGACAAAGGGATTATATTACACAGTGAGTGTTTGTATGTGGATTTCATCTTTGAGACTTTAAGTTATTTCTCTTGGGTTCCTTGACGCGTTTCTAGATAGTAATCTTGGACTTTAGGAAATCCCACTTAATACCAATGAGAAATAATCCTAGAGGGTCACACGCTAAGTGTTTCTAGTGGTATCAATTAAATTCTATTTGAATTTAATTAATGGATTAATATTATTCTCAAGACTGATGAATAATTTTATTTAAGTTAAAATGATTTCATAAATTAAATAAATATTTATTCACCAGATTGTGAATAAAATATATTTATTTATTTTATTGAACATTTAATAAATATTTATTTACTAATTTGTAAATAAAAATATTTATTTAAGAGAATAAAATATTTTATTCAAAATTTTATTAAATGTAAGAGGAGTTCAAATGGACCAAGACCAATTCCATTGATAAATTAATTATTTACAAGTCAGTAAATAATGTTTATCTAGTTGGAATAAAAAATAATAATAATATTTTTATCATTATGTGGCATGGTATTTCATTTATGGTTCTGTTTTTTTCAAGTTGGAACGCCACAAATAATGTTGATGTTATTTTTATTATGTGGCATGGGTTTTCTCTATTAGTTATAATTGCATTTAATTTCTGTTTCTCAATTAAATATTGTAACTAAAACCCCATGTCAATTAATAGGTAGGTACATCTGTTGTTCCAAACCCCAGTGAATTGAGAATTGTTGAGATAAACATTTTCTCTCTCGACTCATCTCATCTCTCCCTCTCAAGAATGATATAATTTCTTCAAGACTGAAGAACAGACGATCAATAACGATCAACACAAGACATTTTCTTCGCTACGCTAGCACCCAGAGAATAAGTGGTGTTGTTTGGAGACCATTGGAGCATGTGTAGATCATGGATAGAGGGATTATACTTTGGATCCTCACGAGCACAATGAAGTAAATATGGAAGGTTCATTCCAGACAATCAATAATCATCCAAAAAGAAAGTACCAAAGACCCAGGTATTTAATTTCTTCAGAAATTAATAAATTAATTATAAACATGATGTAAAAAATATTCTTTTGTAGATTCATAAATTTTATTATCTTTGTATAAATATTTTATGTTAATCTATTTATACTGGAATTCATCATCATATTGATCCCGGATTAGTCATCGATTACCAAAAAAGAAAAGTTGGGTCCTCCCAACCGCCACGCTTCCGCTGCGCCTAGATCCTTCGGGATACTTAAAGATAACCTCAACATCATACTAATAATGTTCACCAAGATCATATTGATATATTTATACTATAGTAAATGCATATTCAATGTAAATCCTAGTATATAACATGGCATACATGATTAATACCTTCATATAATCTTATGGGATCTTACTCATTCTCTCTCTTTCCTACTATGTCTGATATCACATTTTTTTAGAAAGATGTATACCATGTGACACTAGAACCAATCCCCTATTGGATTGATTTATACTAAATAACCTTAGTATCTATCCAATGTATATACTTTATCTTAGTCCAAGCAACCTATTGGATCTATCACAAGTGATCTTGATGCCAAGGATGTATGATGCTTTACCTAATTCATTCATGGAGAAGCACTTGTTAATTCAGACCTTAATTAACTCAATACATAATATTTCATCAACATATACTATTAGTATAAAAACTTTTATCCCACTAAATTTCTTATAAATACATGTCTCACATTCATTATTAATGAAGCCTAATTATTTTTTAGCTTCATTGAATCAAATTTTCCATGACATGGATGCTTGATTCAATCCATAAATGGATCTCTACAACTTTCATACCCTTTTCGAATTATCTGAAGTCACAAAACCTTCTGGTTGTGTCATATAGACATCTTTCTAAAGGTTCCCATATAGGAATTCATGTTTTACATCCATATGTTGAATCCCATAGTCATGGAAAGCTATTATAGAAATTAGCATTCTAATGGATTTAAATATATATACTAGAGAAAAGGTTTCATCATAGTCAATTCCTTGACATTGTTTAAACCCTTTATCCACCATCCATGATTTATAATGTATTCACTTTATTTTATATGTATAGCTTTCTCTTGAATACCCATTTGTACCCAGCAGGTTTTACATCAACTGGAAGATTGACTAAAATTGTAAATTTGTTCTGATACATGGAATCCATCTCACAATTCATTTCTTTCTTCCATGTTTCATCTTTTGATCTCTCTATTTCATCCTTATAGGTAATAGAATCATTATTTTCCATAAATAATGAGTCTCCATTATTGTTGATTGTAAGACTATATCTCTCTAGTTATTTAACCTCTCTATTTCTCTTATGCGGTTCTTATATTTCAAGAACAAAATATTCCATGGGGACTGATGGAATGTTTTCCTATACAAAATCTTATTTATCTTGAGAATTGACTCCATCAAAGTCAACATAAATCCCACTATCATTCTTGAGTATGTGCTCCCTCTTAAGAAAAATGAATTATCTTGCATTAGTAACCTTTTTGTCTGAGGGGTTGTATAGATAGTATCCCCTTGTTACCATGGGATAACCTATAAATAAACACTTTTTTCCTTAGGGTTCTTGTTTGTTTCTTGAGTAATCCTTAAAAAAATATCACATTCTCATTTATGAGTATATGGAAAAACAATTTTCTTTTCACTCCATAACTCAAAGGGAATTCTGTTTTCCACTTTATTTGGTACTTGGTTTAGTATATATGTTGTAGTGTGTAATGAATATCCACAAAATGATAATAGAATATATTTTTTGAATCATTATCAACCTCACCATGTCAAGAAATGTATGGTTCCTCCTTTCACTAACACCAATACACTATGGTACATAAGGTGGAGTAAGTTGATATGAAATCTCATACTCTAGTAGAAATCCAATAAAATATTGGTTAGGATATTATCCACCTCGATCAGTTCAAATATTATTTATCTTATTTCCAAGTTGATTATATAATTTATTCTTGAATTAATTTAATTTCTTAAAGGACCCAAACTTATACCTCATCAAGTAAATATAACTATATCTACTCAAGTCATCAATAAAATATGTGAAGTGAGAATTCCCACCTCTAAATTCTACTGAAAATGGTTTGCACGCATCAGTTTGTACAATTCTAAAATCTATATGATTCGTTCACTATATCCACAAAATAGTGGTTTGGTTGTATTTTCTTATAAACAATAATGACATCTTTCAAGTGGTTTTAGATCACAATAGTCTAAATAACCATATTTATATATTTTTTTTATATAATTCTCATTTTCATTACCAATATGGTGATGCCATAATTAGGTGTTAAATTAGTCATGATAATTTTATTCATTATCAATTTACAACATTTTTTTCATAATTTAATACATAAAGACTATTATTCAGTTATTCAATACCATAAAAATTTCTATTTTTGTAAGAGTGATAATATTTATTTCCAAATTTGATAATAAACCTATCCATGTCAAGGAAATAAGAAGAAATGATGTTCTCACTAACACTAGACACAAAATAATAGTTATTTAAAACAAAAATCATGTTGGTTGAAAATAGAAGTTGGTAGTATTCTATATTCATAGTAGTAAGGAGCACTCCATTTGCTACTCAAATATTCAACTCTCTGTAAATATTTCGGAATCTACTTGGTTCCTATATTTAGATATAGTTGTGAGAACCACAAACTATATCTAATACCCAATACATATATATATAAATATTTAACTCAATAATGAATGAACTTGATCTTTCCCTTTATTTCTCAACTGGGTTCATTTATTCTTCTAGTAGCCTAGCTTTCCACATGAAAAACATACCATGTTTTTTCCTTTTCGTATCATTGTGACTTATTATTATTAGAATGATGGTGCTTAGGAACCTTATACTTTTAATGGGTCTTGAGAACCTTTTATTTTCTCTTCCTTTTCTTATTCACCATAAGTACCATAGGTTTTTCACACCCTGTTCATTTATTAACTTAGATAATAGGGGTAAGAAGTTCTGAAAGAGACTTGTCATTATTTCCCATGATGTAATTCACAATGAAACTGGAGAAGCCTTTATGCAGTGAGGATAGAATGATACCTATGAACAGATCATTAGGGATCCTAAACCCAATATTTCTAAGTTCTATATGTATCTAATTTTTATGACTATATAAGGCCCATATAGTGTCAACTCTCTATGATTTCACATGAAAAGTGTATTGGAGACCTTATATCTCTCTTGTATTTCCATCTTGATAAAGTTCACAAAGGTGAGGAATGATGTCATACACATCTATATCCTTATGTTGATTTATAATACCACTAGATATAAAGGAAATCATGAAATATTGAACATAAATGGCATCATCCATGTGCTTTAGGTAGAGAGATACTTATTCCTCACTAGCCTCTTTAGTGAGCGACTTAAGAAGTGGGGTTTCCAACACATATATTTTTTGTTCATAGCATAGTATAATGTGAAAGTGCCTATACCATTCCTAGAAATTTGAGATGGTAATAAGTTATCCTTATCAATTATAGATCATAGTGACATAATCAAATTGACGTGGCTTTCCATTTCTATAATAATTAAGAGTAGGATTCTAGTACATTATCTAGATTACAAAAATTGGATAAATAAATTTTAAATTTTTTAATCTCACTCTATTTTCAAAAACCTAATAGACCTCGCCATTGGTTTTTAGAATATTATATTGGATGTATATTCTAGTCTAAATAATTCATATTCCCCTTCTTATAACTCATACTTGGACCTTACAAGTTATTTGAAGGGTTTTAGATAGAAGTAACTCACCAACCACATTAACTCACAATTCCTTGATCTTTGAATGAAATCCTCAATCCTAAAATTCTAGATAAGTATTTCCTCAAATATTGCCTCTCAATTACACCAAATTTCACTTGGTTAGTCAACCCTTTATGTAAAATAAGTTAATTCAACCCGAAAATCAAGTTAAAATTCCTCAATTATTAGAAGCACCATGGCTTGGTTAAATATAGCACTTTGATCTATTGGTTCGATTTTAACACAAGTCATGGAAGGCTATAATGACTTAATATATTGATTTGAGGGATTTTTTATTTTCTCATTTTATCTTTATTACATGTTTGTTAATGTTAAGTTGATTTACTTAAGTTATTAACCATGTCTTGATAAAATTACACATAATACAATTATTTAATTATGTCTTGCATGATTTATTAATTCATTTATTTAATGTAAACATCATCCGTTCAAATAAATAAATAATCATGAAATTAGAAGAAGTAAATAAATAAATGGTATGATCATGATCTTTATCAAATAGTTGGTTTATCTAGTGATTGATAAACTAACTATGTCCCTAGGGGAATAAATCCTTGAACTTGCACTGGTTCGAGCTGCATTATTCCTTTCATGGTCTTGTGAAACTCCTAGATTTTTTTCACCTCAACTCTGAACATGACCCACCTTCACTCTCTTAGGATCTTCATCCATTACATATTCTCTACACACACATAGGTTTGGGGAAAAAATATTGGTTTAGGGGGTTTATATAAAATTATTACAGGCATGCAGGCCCTTACATAATGAGAGGAGGGGATGACACACATACCATCAATTTTATTTATTAATAATGATAAATTAAAAGAAAAAGATCACATAAACAGTTTTGGTCTAATCACATGATCACCCACACACAAGCAACAAATGTACATTTTTAATCTAGCTAAAAGTTACTTGAATTCATTATTTAATTAATATTAATGCCTTTAATTAATTTAATTTATTAATTGATTACTTGATCAATTAAATTTATCTTAATTACATCCAAACGGTCCTGAAATTATCATCCTCCATAATTTTAAACAAATTAAATAAATTAATTTTATTTAAAATTAACAAATTTCACAAGTGTACTTGATGGAAACAGTATGTACCCATCCAAACAACTCAACATGGTCCTTGTATTGTGTATTCACATGGAATCCAACATACATTTTAAGGCATGTAATTACAAGACATGAATTTGTTAATAAATGACACATGATCATATATAAATTACATGGCATGTGATGTTATTAATTCACATGAAGTACACTTCAATTAAATACCATACATGGCTTGTAGTTCATAATTTAACACAAAAATTAATTTACTATATAATTAATAATCCTATATCATGGCATGTACCATCAAATAAATGACACATTGAACACATGTAAATAGCTTTAATTATATCATTAATTTTTCTATCCATGTTAAATTAATTAAATGAGGTATAATAGGTTACACGTCATGTACTGGAGTTATACATCATGTAACCTCTTTTTCCCATGTCTGCAACATGTGCTAAGGGAGTGGGCATGTTTGTTAGTCATAGATGTGTATGAGGTATAAGGTGTTTATTCTAGAAACACGTCATTTGACCATAAAGTTTCATGGTTTTTCAGTATTTGTGTTATATAGTAAATACATGACATGGCTTGGACCCCCTATGTTTTCCATCACAAAACCACGTGGACTACATGACGTGTAAGTTACTCATACAGTGTGTAGTCTGGTAAAACTATATTTCATCCTAACCTGATCAACATGTGGTGTGCATTAAATTAATTCAATGTGTAGTTAATGTGTGTTGACCCGTATTTAACATGATTTATCCTAGTGCATAGAACATGGGTACATGACACGTACCTATAGGCTACATGTCATGTACTCTTGTGTTATCCAGCCAGAACCCTAAGTATCTCCTAGTGAAGTCTCCGAATGTTCTTTTTATTAGTTTAACCTTTTTCTTAGTTTTATGAGTGAGAGAAAATAAGGAATGATATGAAATAGAAGTTAAATGTTAAATAATTAATAATCTAAAAATAAAAGTAGAAAAAAATTACATGATCAATCATCATTTAATAAACAATTAAAAATTAATTTTGTGACTGCTCTAATACCGCTTGTAGCTTTCGAGTTAGCAGAAATCCTTATTAGGCATGAATAAGTAGGATTTTTTTCTTAATAAACGAATAATCTGAGATTTAAAAGATGAATAATTTCAAGACCAATGGAATTAAATAGAATATTAATAGACTTGTTAATGTTGGAACCATAAGGAAGGATCATCACATTATTTTATAATTAATTTATAGATAGATTTAGAATTATCTTTTCTTGTAATTACTTATTCATTGATGATTTGATTGATGTATCTCATCATACCATCCTTGTGCCATATGATACAAGTACAATATCCCTCTAGGGGTGATCTACACATGCTCAAAAATCTCAGAATGTCACCGTAGAATCACTAGGTTCTAGCACAGTCGATATGGATCACTTGCATTATTCATTATTGATCATGGAAGGAATATCTTTGTGGAAAGAGGATTAATTTTAGTTCTCTAAAAGGCATAAGATAAGAGAGGAGGATGGGTGCTTTAGTTCTTGAGCACTTTTTTTGAGAGGGTTATCTCTTGGAATTGCGAGAAATCTCTCTAGGTTTATTGTGTATAATAAGTGACTAACCCTAGAAAGTGATATAACTGGGTATTTATAAATCTAGGCTAGGGCTGGTAATTGCACATAGATCCTTTTCCATTAAATTATTCCTTAGTTAACCCCATTTCTAATAATAATATAAATAATTTTATTATTTTCTTGACATTTGTAATACCTAGGGATAAATAAATATCATTTTTTAAATAAATTAATTAATATTTATTTAAGTAATATATAGTATATGATTTCAAGACTGACTATTAAACTCACGTCTATCTATCCTCTCTAACATTTACTAAAACATGAATAATGGCTATTTATTTAATAAATAAATATTACTGTAATATTTTTGGATAAATATAATAAATATTATATTCACTAAATCTTGTTAATGAATATTCATTGTTATTTAACACAAATTGTTTTTGAAAATATCATGATTAAATCGTTGTGATCAACCAATACTGAATAATTATTAAACTAAAAAGTGGTAATAATATTTATTTTAACTTGTTAAATTAAAATAAAATTTAACTGATATTCCATATACACTTAGTGTGTGGCCCTCTAGGTCTCTTTCTCAGTGGAATTAGGAAGAACCGCCTAAATGTAAGGACTTTACTCTAAGAATTACATATTCTTGTAATTTTAAACAAGAATTCACCTTACTATAATCCTGATGATATTTTTAGTTTATAGTTTTAGAGAATTAAGACTAAATATTACATAGTAAATCCATACATTACCAGTGGTAACTTGTAGTTAGTATCCATTTTTTCCACTAAAAAATTCCTTAAAATAAAACATGATTTATATTCAAGAAAAATCTTCACAATTTTTCCCCTAATCTCATCCTTTTCCCTAATCTTTCTTAAACCCTATGAAAAAAAACCTAGTGTGAACACAAAAATCGTAGAAATGGATATAAAGAAAGGAAATCGTTAGTCTAGTGAAAACCCATAAAAACATTTTCATGAAAACATACTTTTTCACCCTGGAAATGAAATCATATTTTCAAAAATATCATTATCTTACATTTTTAAAATAAATCGATTTCCAAGAAAACTCGTTAGTAAGAATATAAAATATAAGTAGGTAACTTGGAACATCATTTTCTGTATCACTATTATAAATAGAGTAACCAACATGGTAAAACTCCAAGTTTAGAGTACCCAATGCATTGGAGGTTATATTATAACCACACATCCTTAATTTATCAAAAAACCACTCTTCATTGGTTAATAACATAACCACTAGTCCTTGGTTTATCATAGAACCACCCATCATTGTTTTATCATGAAATCATCCGTCATTGGTTAATAACATAACCACCTGTTCTTGGTTTATCATAAAACCACCCTTAATTGATTTATAAAATAACCACCCATTTCCATAAATGATTCCCAAAATCCATATCATAATCATAAAACATGAATACTTGCATTATAAAAATATTCTTAAGGAAAACAACCACTTTCAATTTTAAATTGCATATTTTTATAAAATCTGTGCACGTACAAAGGAAAACATTTTTTTTTTAAAATAACAATGTAAATTTGAAAAGGAATCTTCAAATAATTAATGTGTCATGATAGCAGGAAAATATTTTCATCCTGTATAAGTTAAAAAACATTCTTTTGGTATTTTTGTTGGAAAAGTCACAAAGAACCATGTTTAGAAAACAACAAAAAGAATCTTTTCAAACTGTTTTGTAAAAATTCAAACATGAGTAGAAACAAATTTAAACATTCATAAGATAATAGTAAAAAAAATTCAGAAACAATTTTAGAAAACACAGACATGGAAGAAAAAGTGAGTTTTAAGGGAAACCTTAAAATGATAATTTTTAAAAGAAAGTCTCGTATAAATATTATATCATTGAAGTGATCATTAATCAAATGAATAAATTATGTATATCAGATATAAATACACATAAAACAAGTGGAAATAAAACATATATAATCAAAATTCATCTCACACATAATCTTAACATGGCATAATCAATGAAGTATAAGTTTAACCTAATGAATGGAAATTGAGTTAGAAAATCCCTTACCTTGGGTTAGAATTCCTTAAAATGTGTTCAAAACTACAGTATAATGGTTTAAATAATGATATTAATTTATTAAATAACTATATTAATATTTATAATACCTTATATGATACTTTTATAACATCTTACTGCCTATTCATTAATAATATTTCATTGTTTTCATTGTTTTGGGTGCATTCGTTTCATAGTTTCATGGTCGGTTCATTAGTGTATAATTATGGATTTTCTTATCAAATAGAAAAAATACTCCAAAAGGAGAATGAAATGGTATTAATGCACTTCTAAAATTATAAATTATCTCATATATAATTTTTTTCTAACATGAGGATGATTCATTTAAAAAAATGTTAATGATGAATGTTTAGTTTATTTTGGCGGCTTTTCCGACCATCACGAACTAGTTTTGTTTTATTTAATATTATGTATATATATTATTTCTAGAACATGAAATAAGTTATAATATACTTATTAAAATCTAATTTAACCATGATAATAGTTTTATGACCTGCCTTGAAGGCTGTAATGGAAAATAAAAACTCATTATCCACAGAGGCGGTTAAATATCCTAATTTGGATATTGGTTTTTTTTTCATTGAATAAGATGGGATAAGAAAATGTATGTATATAATATATTCCATTTTAAATATAAAACTATATTATATACATGATTCTAGATTTATTATTCCATTATGGATGAATGAGGTAAGGATAAGTTAAAAAAAAGAAATTAAAAGAGGTGGTTTGAGAAAGTTGCCTCTTGAATATCACCTCCTTGAAGGATCCCTTAAAGAACTTGGAATTGGTCTTTGGGCGAGACCAGTAGAACTTGGACATGGTTTTAGTGGGTAGGATTGGGTTTGTCATATATTTTAAAAGATTCAAGGCTTTTGAGTATAAAGGGGTGGTAAGGAGTGGTATTTATACTTGAGGAGGGTGGTTTAAATTGATTAAATAGTGATTATTTTATATTTAAAACCAACCACATTTGGGTGGATTTAATTCCAAAAAATTTGGTTGATAATTAATTTTTTAAAGGTTTTTTAAGGTCAATAAACACATCAACCACCCATTTAATGTTTTAATTTTTAGGTATTTTAATCCTTTACCTTTTAACTTTAACCTACTACATCGTTTTACCTATACTACAGTAAATCTTTTTTACCACGGTAAATTTTTTATGATTAAAAAATAAAAACGACCTTATTACCTAATTTGTACCTTTTTATTCCAAATATGGAATCCATTTTACCAAATTCAATTCACATAATTAGAAAATTTAAATTTGAAAAAGCATAGTAAGGGATATAAATAAAGGAAATCATTAGTCCAGTGAAAACCCATAAAAACATTTTCATAAAAAATATACCTTTTCACCCTGAAAAGGGAATCATATTTTTAAAAATATCATTATCTTGTATTTTTAAAATTAATTTTTTCCATGAAAACTCATTATCAATCGTATAAAATATAATTAGGAAACTTGGAATATCATTTTACATATCACTCTTATAAATCTATTAACCAACATGTTCATCCTCCAACTCTAGAGTACCAAATTCATTGCAGGTTATAACATAACCACCCATACTTGTTTTATCATGAAACCACCAATCATTGGTGAATAATGTAACCACCTATCCTTGGTTTATCACAAAACCAACTATCATTGGTTTACCATGGAATCGTCCATCATTGGTTAATAACATAACAAATCATTCTTAGTTTATCATGTAACCACCCATCATTGGTTTATAAAATAATAACCCATCATCATAAAAAATTCTCAAAAACCATATCATAATCATAAAACATGAATACTTTCATTACAAAAATATTCTTAAAGAAAATAAACCCTTTCATTTTTAAATCACGTATTTTTAGAAAATCTATGCACTTAAAAAGGAAAAAATGTTATTTGAAAATAACCATGTAAAATTAAAAAGGAAGATTAAAATAATTCATTCATCATGATAGTGAGAAATTTTCTCATGTAGTATAAGTTAAAAAACATTCCTTTGGTATTTTTGTCAGAAAAGTCACAAAAAACATCGTTTATAAAAAAACAAAAAGAATACTTCTAAACCATTTTATAAAAAGTCAAACATTAGTAGAAATTACTTTAAACATTAATAATATATTAGTAAAAACATTTAAAAAACAATTTTATAAAACATGGACATGGAAGAAAAATAGATTTTTAATGGAAACTTTAAAAGGATAATTTTTAAAATCGAGTCCCTTATAAACATCATATCAATGAATTGAGAATAAATAAAATGAATAAATTATTTTTATAAGACATAAATACAAATAAAACAAGTGAAAATACAACATAAGATAATAAAAATTTATCTCACACATAATATTAACATGGCATAATCAATGAATTACAAGTTCAAACTAATGAATATAAATTGAGTTAGGAAATCTCTTACCTCTGGTTCCACATCCTTCAAACATGTTCAAACCTATATATAGTGGTTTAAATAAAGTTATTAATTTATTTAAGAACTATATTCATATTTATAATTCCTTATATGATCCTTTTATAACATCTTACCACTCATTCGTTAATAATATTTCACTGTTTTCATTGTTTTGGGTCTGTTCGTTTCATGGTTTTATGGTCGGTTCATATGTATATAATTATGGATTTTATTATAAAATAGAAATGATACTACAAAAGTGGAATGAAATGGTATTAATTCACTTATATAAGTATAAAATTTTCCCATATATCATTTTTTTTCTAACATGTAGATTATTCAATTGAAAAAAATGTTAATGATAAATGTTTAGTTTATTTTGGTGGTTTTTTTGACCATCATGAACTAGTTTGGTTTTATTTAATTTTATGTATATATATTATTTAAATAATATGAAATAAGTTTTAATATGATTATTAAAGTCTTAATTAACTATAATAATAGTTTTATGATCATACTTGAAGGCGGTAATGGAAAATGAAAACTCATTATCCATAGAGATGGTTAACCTTCATAATTTGGATAATGGTTTTGTTTCTTTGAATAAGAGGGGATAAGAAAAATGATGGACATAAGATATTCCATTATAAAAATAAAATTCCAGAATATACATGATTATATATTTATTATTACTTTATATATGGATTATTTTAGGATTAGTTAGAAGAATGAAATAAATTAAAATAGGTAGTTTTAAAAAAGTTACCTCTTGAATATCACCTCCTTGAAGGATCCCTTAAAGAACATATAATTTGTATTTAGGTGAGACCATAAGCACTTTTATATGGGTAGAGTGGTGAGGAGATAGTTTTTTAGATATTTTAAGAGCTTAAAGTCTTGTGAGGAGAAATTGGGTGGTGAGAATTGGTATTTATACTTGAGGAGGGGTGGTTTTAAGTGATTAAATAATGATTATTTTATATTTAAATCCAACCACATTTGGTTGAATTAATTCCAACAAATTTTTTTAATAATTAATGTTATAAATTATGATTTAGGCTGATAAATATATCAAAATACCATTTAATTTTGTATTTTTTATGTATTTTAAGCATTTACCTTTTAACTTTAACCCACTACATTTTTTACTTATGTTACGGTAAATCTTTTTTTACCATGATAACTTTTTTATGATTAAAAAATTAAAATGAACTTATTACATAATTTTAACCTTATGATTCCAAATATATAATCCATTTTACCTAATTCAATTCATATAATTTTCAAAATTATATTTCAAACAAAACCCATAGACGCGATGAAAAGGTGAATTTTCAAGAAGTGTATTTTTCAAGTAAAAGATGATTTTATATTAACTCTATGAATAATTATTATTATTATTATTATATAAAAATAAATTAATATTTAATGATATATAATATATAAATTTCATTTAAAAAATTACCCATTATAGATTATTTTAATTAATTAAAATGGAGAAACATTAAGTGCTTTAAAATAGTTTTCAATAAAATCATGTTTTTATACCTAAAAATAAACTTATTCTAAAATAAAATATAAATTTGATTCAAAATAATTTAAGTATATTAAATATAACTAAATAATACTTATGTTCCTTGAAATCAAATTAAAAACATAATGGGAATTTTAAATTTTTTAATTTATTGAAAATAAATTTCATTTTTACAAAAATCGGTATTTTTTCACTATTCACTAAAAATCCAATATTTTTTGAAAAATACAAAAATTTCACCCAAATTAAAACTTTATATTATCATTTCAAAAATTAATTTAATTTTATGAAATCAATTTCCAAAATTTTTAAAAATTAATAATAATATTCACACATAAAATTCAAGACTGCCCATTTTTTTAAGAAAATGTATTTTTGAAGAATAAAATGACTTTACTAAAATTTTGAGTGATTATTTAAAAAGAAATTAAAATTTTATAAATGAGTACAAACATTATGTATTTCATAATTTTTTTTAATACTTTTCATTTCCACTAAATTAATGGCTAGGTTATAATGGTCAAATTTAAATAATAAGATTATATAGTTCATTTAAGCTCGGTGTTACATATCTTGTACATTGTCGAACATAGTATTTCCTTTTTTAAATCTCTAGATGTTACACTAAAGAACAAGGTTATAATCTATAAACATTCCAAGTCATCTAAAAATAATATAATTTAATGTTACAATGACATAAAACCACATACAAATGCTCATTGTGTGATATAATCTCTTTATCACGATGTCTCTAATCAAGAAGGTTGCATATTGGTGTTATCAACCTATGTGCTTGATGTCGCTTTTTTGGATTTATAGAATTGAACCTTTCCATTTAACATCATGTACATAGATTTAATTAGGTTTTTCCATTCCTATCAAAGGGTATGAGATATCAACTACTGTTAAAGAACAGAATGGAAAAATCTTCTCTCGCATTATTCATTAATGTGATATCACTCATGATGCACCCAATGTATCATACTTTTCTGAAAACATATATTGTCACAATTTTCATAAATACATTGAAGTATGTAAATAATGATATCCATTAACAATTTTCTTAAATTATAAGGATCATTGAACATGTTTGCATATAAGAAAATCCAATGACATGTATGAATGAAGAGACTAGCATGTCATGTTCTCATAATCTCCTGCACTTGAAATTATCAAGGGAGTACACCGTGAGAAAGTGTCTCACAATCCTATGAGTCCCCACACCTGATATCATGTATCATTTTCATCCTATAAAATGATATTATCCATCTATAACACATACATTTAAGAATACTATTGTGACACTTCTAGGTTCTCATCATAGTGGGGAATTTTTAAGACCTTTTAGTGATATAGATACTCTTAGGACATTATAACATACTATGTCATGTATAAGAACAATAATTATGTGATAATAAGTTTATTAATATTCAAAAAAATGAATACATATAATCATAGAGTATATAGAAGTTGGTTATTGGGTACCAACTCCAACATACAGGAGACGTGCAACATAATAAAAAATGAAAACAAGAAAATGTTTATAGTACCAAGTTACTCTCACTAAGAACCTAGTTTCACCTCTAATGGATGAATTGATGCACAAATAACCAAGATAAAACATGTAGTAGGATCAAGTTATTGTCATTCACTTGGTTTGTAAGTCATGAGCTAAGAATATCCACTCCAAGAACACAAACACTCAAGGATTATGGTCATGAAAACCAAACGAGGAACTAACATGGATATTAGATCCCTCTTATTGCTCAATCATTGAAGAAATTTGTGATAGATATATCCCTTGAAGAATAACCAGAACTAGTTCACCTTCACTCTCTTAAAAGATAAGATCACCACTACTCAAATGAACCCCCCCCCCCCCCCCCCCGCGCAAATGTCCCTTAATCAGTGAATCCTTGAAGAATCCAAACTAAAATGAATCGCCACCATGAGAAACAAAAGAAAAACTAAGATGATCAAAGATCCAACATGCAATCATCAATTTTTCAGGGAACAAATATTGATAGTGATTGAATGAATCCAACAATAATGAATCATTACAAAACTAAGCCATTTAAGAGATGAGTAAGATACATAACAGGGTGCATTAATACAAATATTTACTTTAACATCATGAAAAAATGACTTTAACGGTACTAAAAAATCATTGTTGTTCTCAGTGTTGTAAAGTGGGTTCCCTTTATTAGCACTAAAAATCGATGATAAAGGCCACCCTTTATCAGGACTAGTTTATCACTGATAAAGCCAACCCTTTATTAGATATTTCGTTAGCACTGATAAAGTCCCAACCTATCATAGTGTGTTTTTTGAATAACAGAACACTGCAACAAATACTTATAACCTGTATGAAAATATATAATTTAATTGAAATAAATTTTACATCACAAATACAAAAAAATACTACTATATACATTTAAAACAATGTTTTGTATAATTACATCTATAATTAATATCCACAAATATTTAGGAACATTAATGTTTCATCGTCTTTTGGAATTCGTGATCCCCTCTCAAAAAATTCCATCCATGGAATCAGTTTCCAAACAAATCACCTCAACCTGAGAAAAAGAATCCACCTATATAAGAAAACAAATCCTATGTTAGTAATACTATAAATAAATAAATTAAACTTTGATATAAAATAATACATTAATAAAACATCAATTTTAAATAAAAAGACATACTTGGAGTTATACCGGTCACACCATGAATCATATTGGAGTTTGGTTGATTGCCATACATCAAAAATGAATTATGGATCATTTTACTAAACTGTAAAAATAATCTAAATGTGTTTTCTTGATTTTAAGTATGTCACTTGTTCTTTTTACTAAAATTAATGTCAATTTTAAATAAAAAAACATTCTTAGAGTTATACCAGTCACACCATACATCAGATTTAGGTGTGGATTATTCCTACATGTCATGAATTACTTATGGATCATTTTCCTAAAGTATCAAAATAATATGAATGTGTTAGCTCAGTTTGCAGTATGTCACTTATGTTTTTTACTAAAATGTCATTTCAAACTGGAAACATGCACTTGGATTCATACCAATCACATCGTGTGTCAGTTTTATGTGAGACTACTTCCTACATGTCACAAATGACTTAGGAATTGATTTCCTAAATTATCAATACAATCAGAGTGTGTTTTCTTGGTTTTCAGTGAGTGACACGTGTTTTGATCTAAAATGTCAATTTTAAACTGATAACTGGCACTTTGAGTCATAATGGTAACGCCATGCATTGTATTGAGGTAATATTGATTCTTATATGTCACAAATGACATATAGATCACTTTACTAAATTATCAAAACAATCTGAATGCATTTTATCAATTTTCAATATATCAGTTGTTCTTTTTACTAAAATTAATGTCAAATTTAAATAGAAATATACACTTTGAGTCATATAAGTCACACTGTGTGTTGTATTGAGGTTCATTTGATTCCTAAACATCAAAAATGACTTATGAATCATTTTCCTAAATTTTCAAATAATCCAAATACATTTTATTGGTTTTCAATATGTCATACTAAAATTAATAACAATTTTAAATAAAAAGACACACTTAGAGTTATACCAGCCACACCATGTATCATATTGAAGTTTTGTTGATTCTTATATGTCAAAAATGAATTATGGATAATTTTCTTAAATTATCAAGATAATTTTAATGTGTTTTATTGGTTTTTAGTATGTCTCTTATTCCTTTTAATAAAATTAATGTCAATTTTGAATAAATAGACACAGTTGGAATTATACCGGTCACACTGTGCATCAAATTGAGGTAAGGCTGATTCCTAAACATCAAAAATGATTTATGTGATATTTTCCTAATGTATAAAAATAATCCTAATGTGTTTGATAAGTTTTGAGTATGTCACTTGTGTTTTTTATTAAAATGTCATTTGAAAATAGAATCACACACTTTGAGTCATGTGGGCCACATCGTGTGTCATTTTGACCTATAACTACTTCCTACACATTGAAATTGACTTATTAATAATTTTCCTAAATTATCAATACAATTAGAGTGTGTTTTCTTGGTTTTTATTAAGTGGCATGTTTTGAGTAAAATGTCAATTTTAAACTGATAATTGAAATTTTGAGTCATAATAGTCACATCGTGAATCATATTGAGGTTAGGTTGATTGGTACACATCAAAAATGATTTACGGATCATTTTCCTAAAGTATAAAAATAATTTAAATTTTTCTTCTTAGTTTTCAGTATGTCATTTGTTCTTTTTACTAAAATTAATGTTGATTTTAAATAAAAAGACACTTAGAGTTATAATGGTCACATTTTGTGTCATATTGAGGTGGGTTTGATTCATACATGTCATAAATGACTTATGGATCATTTTCCTAAAGTATAAAAACAATATAAATTCATTTTCTTAGTTTTCAATATGTCACTTTATCTTTTTACTAAAATGTCATTTGAAACTGGAAACACACACTTTGAGTCATATCGGTCATAGAATGTGTTGGTTTGACATGAGACCACTTACTACACAATAAAACTAACTTATGAGTCATTTTCTTAAATTATCAAGACAATCAAAGTGTGTTTAGTTAGTTTTTCAGTGAGTGACACATGTTTTGAACTAAAATTACAATTTTAAACTAATAACGGGTACTTCGAGTCATACCGATCACATAGTGCATTGGATTTAAGTTTAGTTGATTCCCACTCATCAAAAATGACTTATGGATCATTTTACTGAAGTATCAAGACAATATGAGTGTGTTTTCTTGGTTTCTCAGTATGTCACTTGTTCTTTTTACTAAAATTAATGTCAATTTTAAATAAAAAGACACACTTTGAGTCATACCGGTCACCCCAGGCATCAAATTAAAGTGTGTTTGATTTATTCATGTTAAAAATGACTTGTGAATATTTTTATTATAGTCTCAAAACAATCCAAATGTGTTTTATCAATTTTGAGTATCTCGCTTGTTCTTTTTACTAAAATTAATGTCAATTTTAAATAAAAAAGACATGCTTGTAGTCATATCGTTCACACCGTGCATCAGATTGAGGTGTGGATGATTCCTACACATCAAAAATGACTTATAGATCATTTTCCTAAAGTATCAAAATAATACAAATCTATTTTCCTGGTTTTGAGTATGTCAACTTTCTTTTTTACTAAAATTAATATCACTTTTAAATAAAAAGACATTTCTGGAGTCATATCAGTCACATAATGTGTCAGATGAAGGTAAGGCTAATTCCTACACATCTCAAATTACTTATGGATCATTGTACTAAAGTATCAAAATAATATGAACTGCCAATGTTACCACACTTTCCATTGTCATTCTTCTTTAAACTGCTAACACTGCATATTGAGTCGATATTCTTAGCTGAAAAACATTCCTCTAATATTATGGTTTTCAATAAAAAGAAAGTTTTTTTGGCTAAGAACATCAACTCAATATTCAGTGTTGGAAGTTTGAAAAAGAAATTCAATGGAAAGTGTGGTAACATTAGCATAAAGGAATATGTTATCCCTTTTGTGTCTTATTGAAGATATTTGAAACAAAAATATGACTTCCAAAAGGATATATGAAAAAAACTAAATAAGTATTCAATAAAAATGATAAGGAAATTAACTTACAAATAGTAGATAAAATGATGACAAAATTAATTAAATAAGTAGTATGAATTTACCTTTTCATTATGTTTGTATACATTCTTGACCCATTTCCTTATTGTCATTATCTCAGTTGTAGCCTCAAAGTCCAATCTCTCGTGAGCATGAGCAGCTTAAAACAAATCACCCCAACTCAAACAAAAGAATCAAACTATATAAGAAAACAATTATTATGTGAGTAATACTAAAAAGAAATAAATTAAACATAAATATAAAACAATATATTACTTATATGGATAATTATTTTACTATGAAAACATCAATATTACCTTCATGATTGAGTAGAGGTGGCACCATTTCTCTTCCTACAATGGTAGTGGAGGGAACTTGAAGAAAAGTGATTAATGCCAACACTGTAGGGGTGAAAAGTTTTTAAGGGATAATAAGTCTATGGAAGTTTTGGTGTATAAAGGTGTGAAATATATATAAAAATATTCTAAAATAAATGAACTATATGAGGAATAATGAAAATTAAATCAACAATTTATTTTATAATTTTTCGATAAAATAAAGAAAGTATATCATAACATTACCTTTACATCTTCCCAAAGATTTTCCTACATTATAGTCTATTCTTCCATGGGGTTGGTAACATCATCATGTAAAGAAGACATTGTCTGTATGAGTAGTAAAACATTTAATTTAGATTATGTTAATGCAGTAGAGAACATATACTATTATGAGAAAAAACATAGTATATTAAAAAACATTTTAAACTTATCATTGAACTCTCTTTCTTTTTAAAGGTGTTAGGAATTCACATTTTTATGATGGTTGTATACATTCTTGACCCATTTCCATGTTGTCATTATTTCAGTTGTAGACTCAAAGTCCAATCTCACATGATGTCATTTCTTTATTATCTCTATAAAAATTAACAAAATAAGTATCAGATAAAAATGATGAGTAAATTAACTAAAAAAATTAGATAAAATGATGAGAAAATAAACTCAATAAGAATTATAAAGTAATATATTCATGATATATGTGTACATTCTTCCATCGGGTATGTTTCCCATTAATTTTAAACAAATCTATTTTATCTTGTAAATACGAGGATTTTCAATAGTCATAGTAGTACTTGAAAAATATAAATACACAATGGATGAATAAATATTTTAAATTAAATAGTAATTATCTTCAAAAATTCCACTTTAGGGATGCTAGTTTGTTGATGGTATATGATCTCTTTCATAAATTTACAAACATAGTAACCACAATATTTTCCATTTGTTTGTTTCAGACACTACAGAAACATTGATAAAAATAAGTAATTTGTTTTAATATGTGTTTTTATATTGAAATCTTATTATATATACCCTGATACTTGTCCACTTATAGAACTTTCCATGCTCCTTGTTTTCATGTACTATCTCTATGACATGATTTTTGGGATATTTAAATATCGCCCTATCATAATATAATTCTCATTAAAAAATAAAATAAAATATATAAGTTTAAGTTTAGTTCTAAAAGTTTATTAAAAATTGAAAAAAAAATCATCATGTGTCGTCGGTTTGTTGGTTATCCATGCATTGGATCTAGAAAATATATATTTAAAGTATCCAAATTGACCACAATGAGCCTACAGTTCTTCCTAAAAATGAAAAAAATGAATAAGTAGTGAAGGAAATGAAAATATATTTGATATTATTAAATTATAGATTTTTACCCCTACATCATTGGTATTAATAATATTTTTTCATCTGTAAATTTTATTTCAAAGTATTTGCCCAATTTTTTTCACTATTTCATCCTTTTTTATATTCTTTTTTTCCTTGTCTATAGAAGTGACGTAAGGACTAATGAGCCCAAATTTAAGTTTATGGGGTAATCCCTTCAAATGGTATTCATATATATGCCTATAAAAATATATAATTTATTTAGTTATAATTAATATAGTATATCATCTATTGGAAAAACAAATCATGAAGACACATATCATGTATACATTTGTAACTGATACTCCTAGACATTCATACTTGAGGATTTCATTTACATTCTCAAGATCAATGTAGTTTGTAACATCATATCCATATATTTTTTCTTCAAAATAAATTATGTGATTACTACCACTTTGTAACTTTTTATCCATATGAACCTTAAATGTTAGTAAATGTGAATATTGAATGGGCAGGGTAAATGTTCTTTTTAAATATATTTTTGATCAGTTGGTTAATCCTTTAAATGGTTTTGATTCGACCTTTCATTTCATCCCCTTCACTTTTTTCATCTATGATAACATTCATTAGTTAAGACATTTTTTCATTAATTATTAAAGGTTTAGAATGAAAAATAAATTGGAAATTAATACCTTCTTATCGATTTATTTTTTTACAAGATCTAATGACCATGATATGAATTTTTCAACAAATTGATTGACTGTATGAATATATGCATCATCAAGTGAAACAGGTAGCTCAACGCTCGGCTCATGATCTATGTTAATCCCTACTCTCACATGACCAATTGAAATTGGTCTGTTGTGTAGACTATCTTCTTGGATATTGAACATGGTAACCCTCACAACAAGGCGATGGGTGGGTGTTGAAAGATATAAATCATAATCATTTTCACTCTATAAAATATCAATAAAATAAAGTCATTAGTGTCTGTCTGATTCACATTTCACAAAAAAAATATGAGAATATTGATTACCACATCTATGAAAACTCTTTAAGGTGAATGGATCTCCTCAAAGTTGGTAGGGGGTGGGGTGGGATCTTCATGCAGTGGTTGTTCTTGAGTTGTTTCTTCTCTTTTCTTCCTGTCCGTAACATTTTCTAGCAACTCGGACTATTAATGAAATTTTTCTTCAAGGTCAGCTAATCTTACTTTCATATCCTCCATTTCTTTATCTGTATCCTCCTGTTATTTTCTTTTCTCAAAATGTGTTTGGGTGTTACCCCAAAACCCACACCTATGATGTGTCCATGATATTTTGGATGCTTAAATTCCATCGATAGTAGGTTTTAATACAGTACAGGTGTTGATAATTCATGTGTCTAAATCAGATATAAAATATAGAAAAATAATTAATCATTTTTATGTAATAGTGATTTAAAGAAAAACAAATTTTTATTATGTCATACTTACACATTTTTCCTACACTTTTTGTGTGTTTTCATCTATTAGTATCTCATATTTATTTACACATACCTCCTTCTATATCACATTATGTGGGATGGTAGTAGATTAGGATTTGGATTCATCAATTTTCATATAAATAGAGGAACATAATTATGATGTCGCTTCATGTCACATAAAAGTATTATGGTATATTTAAAATACGTACCAACTTTTTTTCAAGTGAAGAGTACCCCATCCTTGATTTATGTTAAGGGTATATTGGTTTGGATACATGTTCCTTATTTTTAGAACTCAGTTTCTATTTCATAAATAAAAAAATTCTCAATCAAATTGATGAATACACGTATTATCAAACAATGTATTACTAGCCACAATGTACCTAAAAAGATATCTCCCCACAACATCTAGTAAACTCATCCCATGATACTTGGATTATCAAGTGTGCATACACAAGTGGTGGGTGAGGATTTATTTTCACTTCAACGTCTTTAAGATGAAATCTCATTAGAATTATGTTAAATCCTTTGTGAGTCTTTCCAGTAAGCATTAATAAAAACTAGTACTTACCCGTGCATTCGTACGGTACCAAAAATCAAATTTGATTTTTGAAATGCATTAATAATATAAGAGGTGATCAATGATAATAAATAATAAATATGTTGAAATTACAAATATGGTCATTATTTTCATATATGAATAAGTAAAAATGAACACTATATTATGTAAAATGAAGTTAAACGGAACTAAAAGATGAAAATAGAACTGATATAAAGTTGAAGTATCTATAACATGGAAATAGAAACACAGAAACTTAACATCAAAAAACGGAAATAACACAATGGTTAATTGACATCAAAGAAACATAACCTTGGACTATTATTTCACTATTTAAATAGAACTATGGAATGTTTTGTCACCGTGGTCACATAATTCTAATAAGGTTTCAAATACATTCATTCCATAAACCCATGAAAATTGATCGATATTTAAGATCTTATCTATTCAAGGATGAGAAAAAATAAAGTATTTCTGAAATCTCTTTAGATATCACCCAATGATCTATACCTTTTCTACTAATCTATAGCTCCATTGGATTTTCCCATGAGATCAATATCCTAAAATGGAGACAATTCCCGCTGAATCCCAACATAATCTTCCAAAAATACTACCTTCACAAGGCTTGGAAAATCTGTTCAAAACATATTAGTCAATATAATATGACACTAAAAAAACTAAAATGAAATTCACATAAACATACAGATAACATTTAAAAAACACAACCTCACATGTAAATCATAATGATGATAGAAGAAAATGTATAGATCACATCTCAGAACATAATTTCTCATCAGATTATCAATGAGTAAAAAAATGACAGTAATTGTGCATAAAACTATTGTATGTAAAAAAATATTGGATAAAATGAAGTAATCAAAAGAGCCTAATAAATCTGAGAACCTGCATGCTTATTACTCAGAGGTTGTTGTAGGGGTAGTTTCCATGTATGTACCTCTCATTGAATGTTGTTCATCGGTCATTTGTGTAGAACCTGCATGCTTACTACTCTCTCATTTGGAAAAAAGGATAGGTGAAAATGTTATAGGATATTATAAATTGATTATATATAAAGAGATATATAGATAATAAATCTGAGATGCTAGTTGAAATGTGAAACATACCTGTGGATGAGAAAAGTAAGTTGTTTCCAGTAGCAGTATAATAATCACTGTTCATTAAAGTAGTTGAATGCGTAAGAGTCAATATTTCACTCACATAGAAACATTCACGTAATTGAATTTTCATTTCTTACTGTGGTGAGGATGCATTAGTTGACTCCACAATAGTATGACCATTTGAATCTGTACCTTGTAAGAGTGATATTAGGACATGAAGTTGTGAAATAGTAATGTATCGTATTGACCATAAAGGTAACCAAAGTTTAAATGTGAAAATGTTTACAGAAAGAAAGGTTGTGTCATGTCATGGTGTTCGGTCGTTGTTTTTTCTTGTTTGATCCACCGTATATCATTGATAGATCTGAATACTTTTGAGGGACTGTGGAACAGGAATATGAACAATTTTTAGAAGATATGGTTAGTTGTTTTTCAGCATGAAATCAAAATAAATAAATGGGAGATAGTAAACAGAACTAACCATTGATGGATATAGATGATAATGGAATGTGTCGATGTATTTCTATGTTAGTAGCTGGTGTGACCAGTACAGCTGTAAAACATTGTCCTATAGTTAATGTTAACATAAAAATTTCAATACTGTTAGAGTATACATTGTCAGACAACATTATAATTTTTTAAAGTGTTTGAATATATAGTTTTGCAATGTGATAAAAATATAAAAAGTAATGGGTCACGAAGGAATACCTCTTCTTGTTTGTTTGCTTCCTTTTGGCGTGACAGGTTCAGTTGCATTAATGTTTTCAGGAGACATTCTTCCTGTGGATTATGAAATATAGTAAACATGTAAGCAGCTGATTGATAAATAATGAAACTGTTTTTGGAGTGCAGAATAACAAATTAAATGTTACGTAAATGTAAAACTCTAGCAACAACATGGAATATCACATACTGATAATAAAGAAACAATTGAAAAAAGAATCTTACTGGATTTGATGCCATAAGAAATACATAATCCATTTCAAGCTGTCAGTCAATACTTTCTAAGAGAAACTCAAAGACAAAGAAAGAATAAATAAACCGACATAGAAAATGAAATTATTATAGTAAAATACCTTCACAACAAAGGAGGACCACATAATCATTGAACTTGAGACTAATTAATGACGATGCCTGTAATAGTAAACTGTTTTAGGCAAAGTTGTAATGGAATAGTTATCAATAAGTCTCAATGAAGCAGGAAATAACATAATTTCATAGAAAAGGTGAAAGATATGGCGAACGAAAAAATGGGAACAAAAATTAACATCACTACCTAATTTCAAGGTAACCATAGATAAAGGAGACAAAAAGCAGGAGTCGAAGGTGTTTAGGGTGTGGATACTAACCACATACCGTATGAGAATGCAATGGAAGAATACCTTATCAAGGATTGGAAAAAGCTGTTGAAAACATAGTAGTCATTATAATTAAAAAATGATAACAAAACTGACTATCAGGACACAGAAATGAGTAGATCAGATTGAAAAAACAAAACTTAGCCTGAAACTCATAATGTTGAATGAAAAAAATGTATAGCTCATAGTTAATAGCATAAATCTTTCCATTTTAATGCATGTATGATGCATTAAATTACCATTTCTGGATTGATGTACCCCATCAAGAATGAGAACTTCTTATTATGTTTTTTTCAAATGATGTACCCCTGCAAACAGAAACAGTATAGTATGTTCATCTTCCTTTAACACACACCATATGCATCATTGTCTTGCCTGAAGAAGGTGTAAATAAAACCTTTTATGCATGGATCCGATATGTGTGCTTTGCACTTGTTGAACGGCGCCGGTTCTTTTTCATCGTGTAGCAGGGATTTGTGGAAACACTTATATACAGTGCTGTATTTTTTGGGCAATGACAGCACAGTTTTTAAATGTTGCAACTATTAATAAACATCAATACATATCAATCTATCATGAAATCCATTTGTGAGGAATTTAAAAATATAGATTCATGAATAAAGGGATAGAAATCTGCTTGGAGGCTTACCATTTGCATCTGTGTACTCCTATTTCCATAAAAATTCGATCTTCTATCACCTGGTTTCTCCATGCAACCATGTCACGACGACATGAAATCATATTGAAACAAAATATTGATGCATAAAAAGGGAATATAAGTGGATAAAATATGAACACCATTAAAATACATGAAATCTGATTAATACCCTAATTGAATTGATTATGTAATCTGAATACATGTATAACCTGAATGTTGTTCATACGTTGACATCATCCTTGCCAAAGGGGACATCATATTATGCATTGCCTTGTGGTCTCTGAGTAATCTTGATACATATCAAATTTACAACATCAGTATACAAGAAACAAAGAAAATAACAATGAATACCTTAATGCAAAGATCAAACATACTTCAAATAGGCTCACTTCTGGATAAGAGATTCCTAAACTTCAATTGTAAAACATAGTAGTCCGGTGCATGCGGTAAATCCAGAGCCATGCATCAGTCAAAGCAGAATAGGTATCAGTCTGAAAGCATCAAGTGAGATGGATTTTATCCATCCTTAAATCACTCAGAATCCTCAGAAAACCCGGACAACCATGAATATAGCAGATTCAATGGGAAATGAGGTCGCAAAACCATCAAAATAGAGGAGGAAACCCAAAAAAGTCATATATGTTCAAACAATAAACATGTCAACTGAAAACTCAACTGACCATAATCCAGGCAGATATAGAATAGGATGACAGCTTCAATCTAGATCAATTCGGTAATCAGCTTTATGTACATCCTTCTTCTCTATGTATAACTATCCTATATGCACATGACTTGTGTGGCATTAATAGTAGGTAAATCTTATATGTGTTAAATGGGCATGTCTCGCATACACTTTAAATATTAATATGTAAGACATCTAAAACATTGAAAATAATGAAGAAACATACACCTGAATGTTTGTTTACATAGAAAATAGTAGTAGTTTCAATCCTGAATAGGTGTGTAAGCTGATGGCCAGATTATTCCTGCCCATAAAACACATAAAAATTGTTGTTAAATAGTAAAATAACTAAAGAAAATAAAATATTAGAAAAGGGACAAGAAATATTGGGTTTAAAACTTAGAACATGTGATGTAGTTAACCTTTTCTTAGCTAGAAAATTCCATCAGGTCAACCAATCTGGGAATGATCATATATTTTAGATGCATTCTATTACAATGCAGATGGGTTGATCCAAAGCTGAACATGAATTTTATTTACTAATGAAATTAAAGAGACCTGAATTATTAAATATCAATATATTTCTTATAACATATACATTGTGCGTCAACAAAGAAAGATAAATTATTTTGTTTCAAAAACTGATATCCTAATTTTGTTTATTAAAATAATGTATATCCATTCAAAAAAACATAAGTGTCACATATATTGTTGAGAAAAAATCAATGACACCCTAAAAAACACAGCATTATAGATATTTTAAAAAATAAAATTCCAACTTCATTTAAAAATGGCAGTCTAAATATTATTTGTTTAAAAACTTGAAACAAAAAACATATTCTCTTGTAAATATCCTTATAAATATATTACAGAAAATAAAAAATAAAAGTAAACAAAATAATAACAGATTTATTATCAAAAAAAACTTAACAATTTGAATATTAATCAATAATTAAAATGTAATATTCCATTGAAAATAAAGATACACATATGTCATCGAAATTATTAACAAAAAAATTACTAATAAAAAATTTCAAGTGATTTTTAGTTTGAAAGAAAAAAATCAAAACAGAATATATGTTTTGTATAACAACTAAACAAACTGCAATATATCACATGTTCTCTTCTATATAAAGAAGAATTTAAATAATACAAATAAAAGTAATATTGCCACTAATGATGGAAAATACAACAATATTGTAAATTGAGATGACAAAACAAAAAGAAAAAGCATGTTCTATTATGATGATTTGAAATTCAACAATCAAAACTTGCACCTAATCAAATGAATACAAATAATGTGTGGATAAACAGAGAAAATAAACCTGAATGGTTGAATAACCAATGAATAGAATCATCCAATGAACATAACTCAGGTGAGTGCGATCAATCATAGTACTGCTCATCTATAATAACAAATGATTAACATCATCCAATGAACAGATATTGGAATTCATTTACAAAGATTGTAACCTAAATAGTCTACATTATTTGCATACCATAACTCTCCCCAGCCTTATAATCATCTTCATCGTCATAAAAATCAATATTCTTCAAGAAAACAATCTGAAACCAAATCATAGGTTTGGCCTAATACCAATGATTAGAGAAATTTTGATTGATATTTTGTGAGAACCTGATTGTAATCATTATTATCACATGTTCTCTTCTCTATAAATAATAAGTTAAATAATACAAATAAATTTAATATTTCCACTAATGATGGAAAATACAACAATATTGTAAATTAAGATAACAAAACAAAAAGAAAAATCATGTTCTATTATGATGATTTGAACTTAAACAATCAAAACTTGCACCTAATCAAATTAATACAAACAATGTGTGGATAAACAGAGAAAATAAACCTGAATGGTTGAATAACCAATGAATAGAATCATCCAATGAACATAACTCAAGTTAGTGCGATCAATCATAGTACTGCTCATATACAATAACAAATGATTAACATCATCCAATGAACAGATATTGGAATTCATTTACAAATATTGTAACATAAATAGTCTACATTATTTGCATACCATAACTCTCCCTGGCCTTATAATCATCTTCATCATCATCAAAATCAATATTCTTCAAGAAAAAAATCCGAAACCAAATCATAGGTTTGGCCTAATACTAATGATTAGAGAAAGTTTGATTGATATTCTGTGAGAATCTGTTTGTAATCATTGTTCTCACTCTGTTCATTATTCTCATTCAGGATCTCATCAACTCATTCACCTTCCTAATTTTCCTTCATGCCTTCACCCTCATGCCCCCACCTAATTTGAATTAGAAGAATAATTGTAAGATCATTGGGTATAATTATTATGATAATGCAATGTAGAGTCCATTTATATATTGATAATAAAATTGCATTTGGAAGATAATGCATCAAATAATAAGTATGTACATAACATTAAATGAGTAATAAATATAGACATAAACGAATCACATTGAAGATAGGGAGAATGGGGAGTCATTGATTGCAGATGAGTCGAGCTGAGCAGAGCTTTGAAATGAAGAACGTATGAAAATTTACCACGGTTCATTTTGACCATTTCTTTCAAAACGTGGATGTACTGATAAAGCAACCTGAATAAAAGAAGAAATGTAACATCATTGGGTACAATTATTATGATAATGCAATGTCGAGTCAATTTACATGTTGATAATAAAATTGCCTTTGGAAGATGTTTCATCAAATAAGCAGTATGTACATAACATTAAATGAGTAAGAAATATAGACATAACATTTAACAAAAATTAATAAGTCTGCACATTATGAAAAAATGAATAGATTATACAGACAAATGGAAATTGGATGTGATATTACTGTTTGATGATGAGCTGCCTACGTTTAGAGTACCACCCGAAATTGAAGTGAAAACCAAAATCGTTAATAAAATTGCATTTGGAAGAAGCTGCATCAAATAAGTAGTATGTACATAACAGTAAATGAGTAAAGCTCGGATTCCATCATTTCTAGAACCAAAACAATATAACCAAGAATCTCAAAAACATGACCTCAATAGGCCAAACCCAGAAACCCTGCTTGCAGAAATCTCTAGTTCTTTGAGATTATAAATTCATTCCCTAGAGGACGATGTGCGATGTACCTTCCCACCTACTGAAACCGCGACCAACTGTTTGAATATACTAATCATAGGTAGAAACATATGATCAGAACCGATAGGATATAGTTTAGATCATACCATCGAGGCAGAGGTAGCCGTAGATATGAAACAGCTGGTTTTTGTTGGAGGATCTGAAACCCTATCTGTCGGGCACTGGATACGCCGGAGGTAATCCAAGGGGAGTGGATACGTGGGAGTTTCGGGGGTAGCCACAGAAATGCAGAAGACGGTTTTCCACGGAGGAGGAGAAACCCTAAAAGACGGCCACTGCATACGCTGGAGAAAATCGACGGGCAGTGGATAGGCGGGAGTGTCGGGGGTTGGATTTGCGGATTATGGAGGAGGAAACTGGGGAAATTCGGGCCTCAGTTGGAGGAGCTGGAGGTGGAGGCACTGACTGCGGAGGTATTGAAGATCGAGCATGCGGAGCGAGATATTTTGACCACGACGAAGGAAGATTGGAGTAGCAGATACCGGAGATTAGGGAGAGGGAAATCGCGACAGGGTCGGAGGTGGAGAAGATGGAGTAGGCGAGGGGGATGGAGGTAAACCTTGTGGAGGCAGGTGATGAAGGAAATCGCGAGCGGTAGATGGAGAAATCGATCAGTGGAACCCTAGTAGAATCGGATGCCAAATGCGACCAGTGGATCGAGGCAGTCAGGGTCACGAGAGGTTTGTGAGGGTTGAAGATAGGTATTTGGAGACGTGGCTTTCTATGGTGGTGACACGTCAGCGGAAAAATGCCAAGTTTAGAAGATATATAGATTCCTTGTGGGAGCCATCTACTATAAATTCACTCTACAAGGGATGATGGAGAGTAAGATAATGTTTTATTATTTTATTTTTTAGTAAAATAAATAAATGATATCATAATGTTACTATAATATCTTACCAAATCAGTTTCTTAAGCATGGGCATAATATAGTTCCATGAATCTACATCAATCGGAACATGCTTCCATGTGATGAGCCCAATGTAACTACTAAACATGACCTTGTTGGGGTTAATAGGCTAGTTGTGCATATTCCATCCGACCTAAAATGTGATGCCTTTGTTTTTCACCTTAATAATTTTTTCTAACACTATCACATTATAGTGATCCTATTTTTTCTGGAACATTAGTTCTTCATCATCTACCATTTTCTCATAGTCAACATTGTTAATATATTTTTCCTATGGATTGGTAGCATTGACATGTGTATAAGGTCATTATTCCTCTGCACTGGGAGCAGCATCTGGTTGAGAAAACTATTGATTATCTGGATTGGTAGCATCGGTATGTGCATAAGGTCATTATTCCTCTGCACTGGGAGCAGCAGCAGGTTAAGAAACCTATTATTCCTTAGGATTGGGAGAATCAGCATGTGTAGAATTCATTATCTATAGAAGTGGTTTAACATTTAATTTAGATTATATAAATATAGCAGTGAACAGATAATAACATGAGGTAACATAATGTATATTAAATATATATATATATAATCTGATTGTTGAACTCTTTTTTTAAATGTTGAAGGGATTTGACCCCTCTATCGAGTATCTAAATCCCTTCATTTTGGTCTCCTCTGAAAAACAAAAATTCATCTACATTGGGACCACTATGAAATGATTATGACATCCCAATTAAAGGGTCATCCTTAGTTGAATTTTCATCTAACCCTTCAATGGTTTTGGTTAATAACATAACAATTGATCGCTTTTGGTTTGCGTGATCTAGAACATAAAATACTTGTAATGCCTTTGATGCCATTATAAATAGTTCATCTTTGTACCATTCCTTACTGAAATCCACTTTTATGAATCATAATTAATCTATTTTAATATCACTCCTATTATCAACCCACTTGAATTGAAAAATTGGCACTTGGAATGTTGTATAATCCAACTCCAATATTTTTTTGGTGATGCCAAAGTATGACATGTTCACATAAATTGTATTTCTATCCTTAGTACCAGAAACATTCATCACTTAAGCCATAAGTGTAACACCGCTATTTTTCATGGTACTTCCTTTATCATGTTCATTTTTATAGAATGTATAACCATTATTAGATAATACAAAAACACTTGGTCCTTTATATATCCATCGAATTCATTCTGAAATTGAATCGAGATTTTCAACTGAATCCTTAAAAATATTTTCTCAAAACCATCCTATAAACTTTTGATTATGTGTATTTGATATCTAGATTTCCACCCTTGATGGATTCAAATGCCTAATAATTTCTTTATAGGTTTCAACATATGGGATGACCACTAAACTGTTATGAAAAACATAAAGGTGGGTCTTCTCCTAATTTGTAATATTTCTTATTACAACATATCTTCCAAAAATTCCTTCACCCACAAGTCGCCTGGTGTGATGATATTTTAGTATACCAATTCTTTCCACACCAGACAGGTAGATGGTACATAATTTAATGGCTTCCTCAACAATATATCGCTCTACAATATAACCCTCTAGATGACTTCAATTTTTGACATACCCTTGAAAAATATTCATATACCATTCAATGGGGTACATCTATCTATAATATATGGGACCACATGGTCGAAACTCTCTCACCAAGTGAATAATAAAGTGAACCATCATATCAAATAGTTATAGTAGGAATAACACTTCCAATTCACATAATATTGTGTTAATTTCCTATTCCATAGTTAGAAATTTCACCGGGTCTATAACTTTACTGCATATAGCTTTGAAAAAGAAATAGAGCTTGGTTAATGTATGAAAAAAATTATTTTGAAAAATGAAATGTAATTCTACAGGAATTAGATCTTGCATCAAAACATGATAATCATGTAATTTTAGACCCTTTAACTTTAAATAAGTCATTGACATTATATTTTTGATATTCGATGAATACCCCTCTAGAATATTTACCTCATTCAAGAAGTTTCAAAATCGATATCGCTCTTGCCTAGAAAGATTGTAATCAGATAGAGGAAGAAAATTTTGTTTTCACCCTTCACTGGTGACAACTCTTCCCATATTCTGATGTCAATCATGTCCAACCTAGACTTAATTCCATCCTTTATTCTTCCAGGTGCATTTAGTAATGTTTTAATGACACTATCACATATATTTTTTCTACATGAATAACATCAAGAAAATTTCTGGCGTACAAAAAATTCTAGTATGGTAATTAAAAAAAACTAATCTCTTTTTTCAATCGGTTTTCGTAATATTTTTTGAAAAAGGTTTACTAAAAGTAGTGTCCATATATTTTACTTTCTCAAAAATTTGATCACCATTTAGTGGAGATTATGTTGTACATTTTTTTCAACTCCCATCGAATGATTTCATCCAATATTGGTACTTATGTTATCGGGGTAGAAATCTACAATGTCCTAAAAACATAATCTTCGATAAATGTTTAAACCTAATTGATTGCGTAACTTTTTCACAAATGGGACACCCTTGAGTTCTTTTAATTCTATATCTTGAAAATTTTCCATAAGTAGAAAATTCATTTATCTTCCTATACAGCATGGCCCTCAATGTGAAATCTTCATTTCTGTAATCATCATACAATGTAACACCTGAATCCCACAATAATTTCAAATATTTGGTCAATAGAGAAAAATAAACATCAATATAATTACCCTGTTGTTTTGGTCCTGATATAAGCATAGATAACATAATGTATTTTCATTTCATGCATAACCACGGTGGAAAGTTATAATTTACCAACATAACCATCCATTTATTGTAAGTGATTCTTTGAAAACAAAAAGGATTCACTCCATCTGTAGATAACTCAAGACAAAAATTTCTCATCTCATTCCCAAATTCAGGATACTCATGATCAATTCTATTCCACTGAAGAGATTCTATCAAGTGATAAAGTTTCCCATATTTATTTCTTGTATCTATGTTCCACATAAATTGCCTTATATTCTCCTCACTTTCATATAGGCACCTAAACATTGGAATGATTGGAAATATCATACAACTTTTGTAGGACCCAATTTATCTTTCTTGTATCTAAAAGCACCGCAACTTGGGAATTCATTTAGTAATTTGTGGTCCTTGTAAAAAAGTATACAATCATTTGAAAAATGATGTATTCTTTCAGAGATCATTCCCAATGAATGTAGTATTTGTTTAGCATCATATGTTTAGCTAGGGAGCTCATTCTCTTCTGGGAGCATATCATTGAAGAGAGCAAGTAGTTAAGTAAAACTGGAATCACTCCATCCATTTCTAGTTTTTAAATTATACAGCTTCAGTATGGATGAAAATGCTATATATTTAGTGCAACCAATATATAATGGCATCTTTTTACAACTCTTTAAATTCTAAAACAATTTTGGAAAATCATGGAGTTTATATTCAACTATCATTATCATTTCCTCAATACGATCTTCATCATCATTCACGCTTGTAATCACAAACTCGATATGGTCTTCTTAATTGTCCATACTTTTAATCATATTATATTATCCATAAAATGCAGTGTTATCTCAGTCAGTAGCTATATTCACTTTTTCTTCATGTTTATTCCAACATTTATAACTTCAATCAATTTCATTGATCATATTTTCTTCTAACTCCTTTGGACTAATTAGTCTTGAATAACAATAGTGTAAACACATACAAAGGATTTGAGAAGGGTCATATATATAATATTTTGAAAACTTGATGAACTCTTTCACCCCATATTCATACTCTTTTAGCATATGATTGGAATACATCCATTATATATTCGTATCTGTCACACCCAACCTTTTTAAATTATTTATTTTATTAATTTTCCTAGAATCGGGTAGTTTGGGTTGAAACCTGGTTTAAATTTTTGAGTTTTTATTAAAAAACGAACGTTTTGGCCATGGCATCATTGGGTACACAAGCAGAGCACAGTTTGGGAAACCGCACGGCTTTGCCCAAGTCATCGGGCGGCCTACCCGATGTTCAAAATAGATAAATAAAATGAAATGAAAAATAAATTGAGAATAAAATAAAATAAGAAAAATAAAATAAAATTTAATGAATTGTTTTAATAACAATAATAATGGAAATATTATTATTAGTAGTTATATAATAATAATTATTATTATTATTATTATCATTATTATTATTATAATTATAATTTTTATAATTTTTATTATTATTAACTCATTTTTATTTTTATTTATTTATTTATTTATTTATTCTTTGTTTTGGTTAGGGTTATCCCCCTTCCTGTCATACCTCCTCCCTCATCTCCCCCATCCCGTTGTGCCTCCTCCCTCATCTCCCCCATCCCATCTCGCTGACCCCCCCACCCTTCTACTTTCCTTCTAGCGACACCACCCGGTCGGCCTCCCTCTCCACCGGTGTGCAAACCAGCCAGTTTCCCTCCTCCGGCACACACAACCCATCACAACTACATTTGGAAAACCCCTTGCATGACCCATTGGCCTCTCTCCTCCTGAAAACACTACACTATAATCCCTTCCTCCAGCAACCACAACCTTCATTGGCACCCCACTCTCCTTCTGCGTGTGCAACTCCCCTTCGAGTAAACCCCTCTTTCATTTTAGGGGTTTTTTCTTTCAATTTTATAGAGTTTGGTTGGGTTGGGGTTTAACCTTGGGGTTTTGGTTAAATCTTGTCATGTTAGGGTCTGTTCTTAGTTGTGTGAGGTGTGGTTGTGGTGTGGATGGACTTCGTGCCATTTTTTCAGCAAGTTCTTCACCCGAGGTAGGTGGTTCAATGCCTTAGCATCTAATGATGATTTAATTTTCTTGTTAAATTTATTTGAATGTGTTATATGATTTTTATGAGTGGTGTGAATAACTTCTTGGTATGGTTATATTGTGCATTGGTTTTAAGTGGAATTTTTTATATGAAATCAGGTGTGTTTTTGGTGTAATCTTTTTTTGTGCTAATTTGAAGTGTTCTATTAATTATTTAATTGGTTTGTTAAATTATATAAGTGGTGAAAATTAGTTTTTGAAGATATTTTTTATGAATTTAATTTTAAAATGGACTTTACATGTAGAGTTTGTGTGTTCTTTATGTAAGCCCATGTTGTACCCTTTTGAAATATTTTATTAATTAAGAAAACGATTTATTATATTGTGTTTGTGTTTCGAATCATGTGTCGAAATGGTTTTAGTGTGTCTTTGATTTTAAAGAGAATAATTTGAGTGCGTTGTTGGGGTAAATCCTTGTTTTGCAACTTGTAAATTTTTTATTAAGTGTTTGATTGATCTATTAAATTATATGTGTAGTGTGTGGCCCCAGCTTTGTGGTTTCGGGTCATCGGCAGCAAAGGCCTACATGTATATACATGGGTAATCATGTATATATATATGTATCCTCCTTGTACATATTCCATCATGGAGCGAGTAATATGTACTTTGGGTCAAAGGGTATATATATATATGTAAAAATGTATATACATGTAGGTGGAGTGGTCTCAAGTTGCCATCGCCAAAAGCTGTGTGTCTTGAGGTAGGTCCCCTATGCCAAATTCTTTAATTAAAATTTCCATGATTTCTTGTTGTTCTTTTAAAAATGTGTTCTCTACTTGTATATGAAATTAATATATTATATATGTGTGTATATGTAAATGGTGGTGGTTCTTGAAAAGTGGTTTCCTAGATGGGTTGAATGTGAAATGGGCATTTCCAAGGATGTGTGGTCTCTCTGCCGGTTTTGTTATAAAGTGTAATGGCATGTTTGATTTTCCAAATAATTCTAAATTGATTTCTAAAAATGGGTTTTTCGTGTGAACATGATATTAAATGGGTGATTTGACTTTCTTAAAGGTATTTACTTTGTTGTACGCATGGTTTTAATCCTATTTTTAAATTTATAGTACCTTGGTTGTTTAGTTGAACTTTAAAATAGTTTTGGAAACTTAAAAGTGTTGAGTGATTATGTGTTCTAATATGATAAGTGTTCCTTGTAGGTAATTAGGCCCATTTTTCACTTTAATAATGATTTGTGAAAAATAAAAACCCCTCTTGAGGCATTCCCCCCTTGTTTTAGAAAATGATGTGTGTATTGAATGTGTGAATTGTGATATGTGACTAGTAAAGAGGCTTGTGAATTATTGTGTGACAGAAAATGGGGGATGTGCTCAAGGGGGGGATCAGTTGTGAGAGGGTTAGTGTGTTTTTGAATAAATATAATTATATGATCATGTATGTTAGTTTTATTAAAACTCATCACCACTTAAATAGAGCACATGGGAATCTTGGGGTATCTAAGTGGGTGGACTAAGACTAGTACACTAGATTATTCGAAAGTGGTTCATCCAGGTTTCTTCTTATAGGATTGATGATTAAAACACTAACTAAATGATTATGAGTATGGGATACCACTAGGTTTATGAGGGTGTCCCATACTAGTGGCTTGTGCATGAGAACACGGATTGTCGTGGTTTTTATACCACATTTCATTGTGGTACGAAGTTCCTAGGTTTCCATTTGTGCTAGTTACCTATAAGGATTAACCTTGGTTCTCGTTTATGACATGGTGTTTGTGAAATTATTTTCATTGTAAGTTACTTCAAGTTTGTTTCCTTCTTTTTAAAATCCATGTTTTTAATTTAAACGGTTTTCCTTTCGTTTTGGAATGTTAATGCATGCTTAGAATCTATTTTGAAAATATAGTGGAATAGAAATGCTTTCCTTAAGAATGAAAACTTGTGACTTTAATTTTAAAAGAATGAAAAACTTTACTTGATTATGTATTATTTTCAAGCTAGCATGACTGGATTTCTCTTTCTAAAGGAAAGGGCGTAGGGCGTTGTTGTACTTTGGCATTACTACTGAGCATCTCGGTGCTCACACCTACTCCATATTTTTAGTTTCAGGTTTTGGCTTTGGGTATCTTTTGTAGAAATCGTGCTCATATGTTTGGTTGGTGACCCACAAGGTCATTTTGAGGTATGTTTAGTGATGTAACTTTATTTTATTTTCCCTACTAGTGTCTATATGTTTTATTCAGTTTATGTTTATTTATCTTTTTTTGGATAAATCATTCTCAGTTGCTTTATTGTGATTCCTAGAACTAGTTTCCAGCCCATGGGGATCGAGAATTCCCTTCAGGCCTTGTCGCGGACTGGGTTGGGTGCCGAGTCGGATGACGATCTGGCTTGGTTCATGAAAAAATGGTATCATAGGGAGGTTATTCTATTTTGAGTCTTGTTCCTTAGGAAAGAGTATAGGTAGAGAGAATCTAGGATTTTCGGGACTTGACGTTCAAGTTATGACTGCAGTGCCTAGCCAGTACACCTCATGATGGGACTCAAGTTACTAGACTCTATTGAGTTTCACCTAAGTCATTTGGCCCTTATGGTCTCTTGTTGTTTGGGAAATGAAATGGGAGTTTGGTCAGTGGTCTTAGTGATCTCTTAGGGCCTAGAAAGCCATGTGGATCCAGTGACATTATCCTAAAACAATCTCTGTGACAGTGGTGTGACCGGTGAATGGCCTCCAACCATATGTTGGAGTCACCCGCCGACACTAATTTCCTCTTGGATCATCCTGTGTTAGCTTTTATTTTTGGAAATGTTATTATGAGGTGTATTGAGTTCAAAAACCCTTTGTTTGAATGATTTTTTTTTCTGTTTCGTCGGTAAGTTGGTTTGAAATAATGGTTTGTGGTATCTTTTGAGAAGTGTTTCAGGAGGACTTTGTGGTGGCTCCCCTTGTGTGTTTGGTTTTGGTTTGTGGTATGTTTTTTTCTAACAGACTAGTTTTATTGGGTCCTTGGGTTATCTTATTAGCTATTGCATGCTCCCATAAGGAGTTGTTGAATATTCGAAATTCATCCATGGGTGATTCTCCAATGGTAGGTCCTCTAGTTGATCAAAGTAAGGACTTCCTTCTTGGGTTTTAGGGTTAAGACCTTTTCTCTTATTTTTGTTTAAATAAATAATCTCACAGTGAAAGGGCAGATGCAGAAGGAGTTGAAAAAAATCATTTTTTCCTTGAGTCATTTGGGTTTTCGAAGGTGGAGTTTCACACCCATTAGCTTGAATTAACTTCTTGGAAGTGGTGAAGGGAATTCTGGTGGGGAATGTAGGAAGCAATATGGGTTGTTGGTGTTGGATGCTATCTTAATAAGGTATTGGGATATTTTGTTGGTTTCCTTCTCAGTAAGAGATCGTGTTAGGCCACCCATGTGGAGAATCTGGTTATAAGAAGCTATTATGGATTTCTGTAGAAAACGTGTGTTATTTGGGACTCTGTTTAAGTTCCCCTGTCCTTTTATTGTTTCTATCAGTCACAATGGTCATGTTAGGTGACACCTTGCAGTGTCGTGTTCTCACTCGATTACAAAGGTGAAGTTTGTTCAATCTTCTAAGAACCACTTTTTTTATGGGAGCGTGTTTTATTTTGGTAAATTCCAATTCCTCTATTTTAGAGGAAGGTTTCTTTTATGTGTTCCTCTGAAGAAAAAAATGAGTGATGTTTGTGCATCTTCTAAGCCCTTGATTCAGCAAAGTTTTGGGTTAGAGTAAAGCGAGTTTCAAAGTGTGTCATGTCTTGGTGATTCCATCTGGGATCGCGGTGTGGTTTCTTATGGTACCGGTAAGAAGGAGTTTCTTTTGGGGGTCTTCAACACTTGACTGTGAGGAAGGATATGCTTCAACCATCATATCTCTATCCATAGGTCTCAGAGTGAAGCGGGCGCATAGTCAGGAACCCCTAGGGGGTGTAAAGGACCTTGGTTTAGTGTTTGTATTCGGTATGGGAAATGAATATAGTTTAAACATCTCATGTAGTTGTCTCATTCCTAATGGCCTTGTTTGGTGAAAAGAGACATGGGGAACCTATTTCTTTGTTGTGTTCTTCAAGGGTGGAAGAGTTCCTCCTTGGTTATAAAAAAGGCATGGTTGTATCGCTTTCTTGAACCTCAGTTCTTATAACCTTGTGGGTGTGAACCTCAATTTGGTGGTCCTTGTATGGCTAGCCTTATGGATCAACCTCTATTCTAGTTTGGGATCATCTAAGGATGGTTATTTCCCATGGGAGTAGTGAATCGTGTGGTGTTTTCTATTTGGTTCAGATTCATATTCATTGGACCCCTTGGGTGGGGAGTTTGATCTTTGTTGGATGTCCTCATCAGTCTATATTGGTTGGTGCAGGAAAATCTCAAGTAGGCCCATGTCGGGCTCCTATGTTGGCATGTGCAAGTTAGGTGGGTAGGTTGGTCCTTCTGGTGGGGAGACACACTGTGGGTCTCACTAGAATTCCTCTGGAGTAAATTGATGTTAGTTTACCCCTTATAGTGGGGAGTCTGTTCGGGCCTTCCCCTGTTGGTGTCCCAGTTCTATCTCAGGGATTTAGTTGTTTCTTGTGGTG
Organism: Viscum album; assembly: GCA_963277665.1. NCBI lineage: Eukaryota > Viridiplantae > Streptophyta > Magnoliopsida > Santalales > Viscaceae > Viscum > Viscum album. The sequence continues at coordinate 904,067,482 of OY728138.1, forward strand.
GGGGGTCCCTTTGGGCATCCCCGTGTCATTAGTTAGGTTATATTCTTGGTTTCGTCTTGGTGATAGGTGGTCTCGTTCAGATCTATCTAACCCCAAATCCCTATTTTGAGTAAAATGTTGGGGTTGAAGCACACCCAACAGTGTTGTGAAGTAAGGTTGTGGTATCCTCGTTAGAATTAATCACTTGTTTCTCTTAAAGTGTGTGAGCCTCTTTGGGAATGTTTAAGGCGTTTTCTCTCGGGAGGTTGAAATGGTGCATTGTGAGAGTTCCTACCATTTGATTATCAACTGGTGGTGTCTAAGATTTTGGGGGCGAGCGACACTTGGCGGGGAGTCCTTTTTTAGTCTCCTGAGTTTGGTTTGTAAGTCCCTTCCTTTGTTGGTATTGTTCTTGGATCATCTCGCTTGTCTTATGTATGGGATCTCCTTGAACTATGAAAGAACATCATTTTTGTTTTTGTTCTAGACATTTTCATGGCTTTATGAGGGCGGAAAGCATTATGGTGGGGAGAATTTTCACACTCGACCTTTTTAAATTATTTATTTTATTAATTTTCCTGGCATCGAGTAGTTAGGGTTAAAACCCAATTTAAATTTTTGAGTTTCTTTTTTAAAAATGCACATTTTGGGCATGGCAGCATCAGGCACACAGATAAACCATAGTCTGGGAAACTGTGCAGCTTTTCCCAAGTCATCATGTGGCATGCCTGATGTTCAAAATAAATAAATAAAATAAAATGGATAATAAATTGAGAATAAAATAAAATAAGAAAAAAATAAACTTAATGAATTGTTTTAATAACAACAATAATGAAAATATTATTATTAAGAGTTTTATAGTTATTATTATTATAATTATTATTATTATCATTATTATTATAATTATAATTTTTATAATTTTTATTATTATTAACTTATTTTAATTTTTATTTTTATTTATTTACTTATTTTATTTGTTTTGGTTAGGGTTATCCCCCCTTCTCATCGCACCTCCTCCCTCATCTCCCCCATCTCATCACGCCGACCCCCACCCACCCTCTTGCTTTCCTTCCAATAACACCCCCTGGCTAGCCTCCCTCTTCACTGGTGCGCAAACCAGTCAGGCTTCCCTCCTTCGGTGCGCAAGACCCAGCGTGGCTCCATCTGGAAAACCCCTTACGTGACCCTCTGGCTTCTCTCCTCCAGCGAACACTACACTGATGGACCCTCCTCCAACAACTGCGACCTTCATCGGCACCCCGCTCTCCTTTTGCATGCACAGATCCCCTTTGGGTAAACCCCTCCCTCATTTTAGGGGGTTTCCTTTTAATTTTATGGAGTTCGGTTCTGTTGGGGTTTAATCTTGGTTTTTTGGTTAAATCTTGTCGTGTTAGGGTTTGTTCTTGGTTGCTTGAGGTGCAGTTGTGGTGCGGATGGACTCCGCGCCATTTTTTCGACAAGTTCTTCAACTGAGGAAGGTGGTTCCATTCCTTAGCGTTTAATGATGATTTAATTTCCTAGTTAAATTTATTTGAATGTATTATATGCTTTGTATGAGTGGTGTGAATCACATCTTGGTATGGTTATATTGTACATGGGTTTTAAAGTGGCATTTTTATATGAAATCGGGTGTGTTTTGGTGTAATCTTATGTTGTGCTAATTTGAAGTGTTTTATAAATTATTTAATTGGTTTGTTAAATTATATAAGTGGTGCGAAAGTAGTTTTTTAAGAGATTTATTAAGCAGTTGATTTTAAAATGGACTTTACTTGTGGATTTGGTGTGTTCTTGACGTAAACCCATGTTGTTCCCTTTTGAAATATTTTATTAATTGAGGAAATGATATATTAAATTGTGTTTGTGTTGCAAATCATGTGTTGAAATGGTTTTAGTGTGTGTTTGATTTTAAAGAAAATAATTTGAGTGCATTGTTGGGGTAAATTCTTGTTATGAATCCTGAAAATGTTTTATTAAGTGTTTGATTGATCTATTAAATTATATTTGTAGTGTGTGATCCCTAATTTGTGGTTTTGGGTCATCGAAAGCAAAGGCCTATATGTATATACATGGGTAATCCTATATATATATGTATGTGTGCATCCTCCTTGTACATATTCCCTCCTGGCATGGGGAATATGTACCTTGGGTGAAAGGGTATATATATGTGTGTGTGAAAATGTATATGCATGTAGGTGGAGCGGTCTCGGGCTTCCATCGTCAAAATCTGTGTGTCTTGAGGTAGGTCCCTGATTAGCCACTAAATGAGGCTAATATTCATTGTTAATATACATAATTTTCATGTTCTTTGTTATTCATAAACACCATTTTAGTGCATTTTACACTTTGAACATCATTTCACATTATGATTGTAATACCTTCTTAAAATGCACTATTATGTGGTACATTTTTGAACATCATTTAAAGTACCCAATGATTCATCTGATTTTAAGGAATTGAATTTTACATATTTTAATTTGATATTTTTTGAAATTTATCTACAGTTAAATATGAACATGTTTGATTCAGGGATCAGTGGAGAATTTATGGAGGATGATGGAGATATTTGGCAATGAAAGGAAGCAATTCTGGAGAAGGCAGATTGGACACAAGCCCACTGATGAGACTGTGGGGCCCAACATACAGGCCCAATTAATTCCAAATTTCATGGGATGCTATAAGACATGTATAGGAACAAATCACTCTTCAGTAGTTAATGCTAATTCGGCCTCCATGTTGGTCATTTAGTCGGCCCAAGTTAGAGATAAAATTCTGGGTCAGATTCTGCGGCCCAGAAAAACAGTCCACTACTTTGATCATATCTCGGAGTCCAAAACTCCAAATGGGCCCAAATGTTACAGTCGGTTAGAAGACATCCGGAGATCCATTTTCTTCTTCTATGGCCCACCCTGATTCGGCCGTCTCGAAGGTCTTCCAGACGCGTCTGTTCGGTGAAGTAAAGCTGGCTGCCACCTCGGGTCAAACGTGGAAAAGTCCAAATTCCACAAGCTTTCCACCACCTATAGCCTAGAAAAAATAATTAAGATGATTTGTACTGTTGTTGGTTCGACCCAAGGCTCCAAAAATTCCTATTTAAGGCAGTGGTGGTGAAGGATTTGAGGATCTTGGATGCTTTGTTTAATTGTAATGTTATGCTGCATTTTTGTTGCCTCAATTTTGTCTTTCACATGTAAGTTGTTCAATTCACTTTAGTTTCTTAATAAAAGTTCTTCTTCTACTCTTATTATGTTGTTCTTAATATCACTTTGATACCGTTGGATCAAGGTGTGAATTTATTCACACCAACCCTTGTGAAATTATTCACACAACGGTGGAGTGATCATTTTATTTTTGTTGTTTTCTTTACTTCTCCATTCCTCCCTTATGAGTCTACTTTCTGCTTCCATTGAAACCATGGGATCAATGAAGGGATAACCCACTTATGGGTTGATCCAAGGGAGTATCAAGGGTCTGGATTGGATGTTATTTATCACCTAATTAATGTATAATCACTTCTTTAATTGGGATTTTTATTTGATGATTTTTAAACTCCATTGTCCTTGTTGAATTTAAGGCCACACACTTCAAGTACTAATACGATCCTTTACCTTGAAGTGCTCAAAACTTTGATCCTTCAAGTGTATAGGTGATTAGTATTAGAGGGTGTAGGCATTAAACCAGTAAGTGATGATGTTGTTTTATCTCCTTAAATGAACCCATCTCAAATTTAAGAAATTGAAATCATTAAAAAGAAAATACATCCAATCCACCCCGAGTGATAACCTAGGATCAACTCATTCTTTTAAATTGAATCCACTTAAATCTTTTAGATATATTTAAAACCCATACAAAATCAATCCAAGTTGGCCACTTCATAGCCAAAAATCCATCCCTTAGGTTGTGTATCTTAGGTATCTTCTTAGGTCTCTGTGGAATCGACAACCCAAGCTACACTACAAGGACCGTTCTACCCTTCTTCTCTTGGGTAAATTTGGGTGTGAACCAAATTTTGGAGCCATTGCCGGGGACCAAGTAAGTACCTTAGATCCAAAAAAAAACCTTCTTTCCTCACCTCCATTCTTCTACTCTCACCCAAGATCTCTTATCTTGTCCCTTTCTCGTTTTTTTTTTGGCGCATGTCCGTCTACACCCGCGATTTCTCAAACAGACTAGTTAGGGTGGAAAGTCCTGGGATAGGGGAGTCAAGTGAACCTAAGGGATTGTTTAAATCAGATTCAAATATTCTTGAAACCCCAAAGTCAGAACTTGAAACAAGTCCAATGGAGGGTCATCCACAAAATCAAATTGTAAACCCTAGGGGGAATCAAATGGGAATCCAAAACCAAGAAGCTCCAAACTTAGGGAATGTAGTTGATCAAACCATGAACGACTACCTCACTCCAGCTTGGACCAATGCCCCCTCATGCATTAGACACAATTCCATAGGAGACACCAACTACATATTCAAACCCCATGTCCTAAACCACCTTCCAACCTTTCATGGGATGGAGTGAGAAATGCCATACCTTCATGTCAAAGAGTTCAACGACATTGTTGAAACCATGTGTCCCCCACATCAACTAGAATCCGCTAAGATGAGGCTATTTCCTTTTTCATTAAAGGATCGAGCTAAAAATTGGCTAAACAACTTGAGACCTACATCAATCCACTCTTGGGACCAACTGCAAAGAGAATTCTACAAAAAATACTTCCCTCATCACAAAACAATTGCACTTAAAAAGAGCATCCAAAACTTTTTTGAAAAAGAGGGAGAGTCATTCTATGAAACATGGGAGAGGTTCAAAGACACCCTAAACATGGTTCCACACCATGGGTTTTCTATACCTGAATAAGTGAGAATTTTCTATGAAGGGTTGGGTCCGGGTAATAAACAATTCATTGACATGATGTGTAATGGAACCTTTAAAAACAAGGCCCCAAATGATGCTTATGAGTATCTCGAAAGTCTGTCTGAACAAAACCAAACTTGGGGAACTTCACCTTATTCTGAAAATCCACAAAGAACCACTGGAATTCATACACTTAGAGAAGAGGAAAGCCTTAGGGCTAAACTCGCAGCACTCTCTAGGAAGGTTGAAGAGATAGACCTTAGGAAAGTCCATGAAATCCAAAATGTAGACCTTGTTTGCACAATTTGTGACAAACATGACCATAAAACAGACAACTGCCCAACCATTCCATCCATCAAGGATGTTCTTCTAGGAGGACCCCCAGCGGAAGTCAATGCCCTAAACTTTCAAAAGCCCCAATACCAAAACACCTTCAATCCAAGGTACAATGACCACCCAGGCTTCCGCTGGAAAGATAACCAACAACCTAGCCAACCACAGGGACAAAATCCTTACCCCCATCAGAACTACCAAAACCATAACCAGTTCCAAACCCAACCTATCCAATACCAACAACCACCGGTCCATTTTCAACAAACCATCCCACCTCCAAAATATCCCCCTGGGATAAACCAACCTACTCAAGCATCAACCCAAACTGTTCCACAAAGCCTACTAGAACAACTGTGCAAACAAATGGAGAGGATGAACTCGGAGGTATCTTCCCTAAAATAAGAACTTCAAAGCATAAAAACAGGAAAGTCACCCATGCCTACTCAGGCGGTGTCGTCCTCAACTTCAAGGGGAGAGTCAAGTTGTGCTCAAACAACTCATGAACAACTAAAGGTTGTGACTGTTTTAAGAAGTGGGAAATAAATTGAGAAACCTGAACAACTAATTCAGAACCCACCTGAAGATTCAAACTTGGATGAAAATTTAAATGAACCACAAGATCAAACTAAAGAAACTGATAACAATGTGAAAGAAACAACTCTTCAACAAACAACCCCACAAACTGCACCATTTCCTCAACGCATGAGGGGGAAAACCAAACCTGAACTGAGTGAAACGTTGAGGGAAATATTTTCACAAGTCAAGTTGAACATACCCCTTCTTGATGCAATCCAAACCATACCTGCCTACTCAAAGTACCTTAAGGACTTGTGCACTTTTAAAAGAAAATTTTCACATAAAAACCAAGTCCTTTTGGCTGCTAATGTGAGTACCACCATTCAAGGTACAATTCCTCCTAAGTTGAAAGACCCAGGTTTCCCTTACATCAATGTTGAACTAGGAGAAAGCAAAGTTGTCAAAGCCTTGTGTGACCTAGGTGCTAGTGTCAATCTCATCCCATATGCTGTGTACTGCCAGTTAGGCCTAGAATAACTCCAACCCACATCTGTCACACTTCAACTTGCTGATCGTAGCATTAGGGTTCCAAAGGGGATTTTAAAGGATGTTCTGGTAAAGGTTGAAAACTTCATCTACCCTGCTGATTTCATTGTCCTTGACAACCATCCAAACTTAGGAAATAAGGAACAAACCCCAATCATCCTTGGTCGTCCTTTCCTTGCAACAATCAACTCTGTTATTCGAGTCCGAAATGGGAACATGACCATCACCTTTGGGAACATGAGTCTAGACCTGAACATCTATAATGCAAGCTCACAAATAGGGGATGACGAGGATATTCATTAAGTAAACATGATAGGAAGCATTGATAATGAATCCATGGAACATCAAGGAATATTTGATGAATTTTTAAGTCAGAATGAGATTGATTTCCTTTGTTCATATGAAGGAAGTTTATCTCCTTGGATTGAATCATTTTCAAATAGCTCTTATGATGAAGTCTTAGGTCCAACAATCAGTGAAACCTTTCAAGAAACCAATTTCATAGAGACCCCTCTAAATTCCTTCCCTAAATCTGATCAAGACAATCTAGTAGCTGAAACTTCTACATGTGAGGAATCAATCCTATCTGAACCTCTAAAAAAAGAAATTGATCTTGATCCAATGTCCCAATCTTCTGCTGAAATTTTGAACCAACCTGATCTTGAATTGAAGGAACTTCCTGCTGCACTAAAGTATGCCTTCCTAGGGGAAAATCAAACACATCATATTGTCATTTCTTCTTCTCTTGAAGCCAATCATGAGAGGATGCTTCTATATGTCCTTAGGAAGCATAAGAAAGCCATTGGTTGGACCCTTTCTGATATTCCTGGGATTAGACCACTTATTGGGACTCATAGGATTGTTCTGGAATCTGATTCAAAGCCATGTCGTCAACCTCAACGGCGACTCAATCCTAATCTCATGGAGGTAGTAAGGAAGGAACTTTTGAAATTGTTGAAAGCTGGTATCATATATCCCATAGCTGAGATTGAATGGGTGAGCCCAATCCAAGTGGTTCCAAAAAAGGCTGGAATCACAGTGATAACCAATGAGGATGGAGAGATTTTTCCAACAAGGGTGAGTAGTGGATGGAGGGTCTGCATTGACTATAGGAAACTAAACTCATTCACCAAGAAGGACCATTTCCCCTTACCATTCATTGACCAAGTCCTTGAGAGAGTGGCAGGTCATGCCTTCTACTGTTTCTTAGATGGGTACTCGGGGTACAATCAAATTGAGGTCTCCCTAGAGGATCAAGGGAAGACTACATTCACATGTCCTTTCGGTACCTTTGCCTTCAAACGCATGCCCTTTGGGTTATGCAATGCCCCTGGAACCTTCCAGCGGTGGATGATGGGAATCTTCTCAGACATGGTAGGGTATTTTCTTGAGGTCTTCATAGATGACTTCTCGGTGTTTGGGGATACTTTTGAGGGATGTCTGCAGAATGTGGGGAGAGTCTTGTCAAGATGTGAAGAAAAAAATCTGGTCCTAAACTAGGAAAAATGCCATTTCATGGTTAAAGAGGGACTTGTTCTAGGCCATCTGGTCTCGAGTAGGGGGATTGAAGTTGATAAAGCAAAGGTTGACATCATTCGTCACCTTACATCACCCAAAACTGTCAAGGAAGTGAGGTCTTTATTAGGACATGTTGGTTTCTATAGAAGATTCATCAAGGACTTTAGTTCAATATCCTGTCCCCTTTGTGCTCTCTTAGTAAAGGATGCTCCATTTTTTTGGACAGAAAGCTGTGAGGGTTCATTCTCAACCCTCAAATTCTCTCTCACCTCTCCTCCCATTATGAAATCTCCAAATTGGAACCTTCCTTTTGAACTTATGTGTGATGCCAGTGACTTTGCTGTTGGAGCTGTGTTAGGACAACGTTGTGATAAAACTCCTTATGTCATTGCTTATGCAAGAAAATCCTTAAATGATGCCCAAATCAACTACACCACCACTGAAAAGGAGTTACTTGCTATTGTGTTTGCCTTAGAGAAGTTTAGGTCCTACCTCTTAGGATCACCCATAACTGTGTTCACTGACCATTCTGCACTAAAATACCTCTTCCAAAAACAAGATGCTAAGGCTAGACTGATTAGGTGGGTCCTTCTCTTATAATAATTTGACCTCACAATCAAGGATAAAAAGGGAGTTGAAAATGTTGTAGCTGATCACCTCTCTAGGATGGAATTCAAAGACAACTCAAATCACCTCTCTATGTCTGATTCGTTTCCTGATGAACACCTATACTCTGTGAGTGACTGCCCTTGGTATGCTGACATAGCAAATTTCTTAGTGACAGGAGTCATTCCAAAATTCTTAGGGACTCAAGCTCGAAGGAAATTCCTTTCTGATGTTAGACACTATGTGTTTGATGATCCATACCTCTATAAGTTCTGCCCTGACCAAGTCATTAGGAGGTGTGTTCCAGAATCTGAACAAGAGTCCATCCTTAAATTCTGTCATAGTGAGGCATGTGGAGGTCACTTTTCCTCTAAGAAAACATCTGCTAAAATTCTTCAATGTGGTCTTTTCTGGCCCACCCTTTCAAGGGACTCCTACACATTTTGTCAAAGCTGTCCTAGGTGTCAACAAGTAGGGTCCATCACAAAAAGGAATCAAATGTCACTCACTCCCATCTTAGTGGTTGAAATCTTTGACTGTTGGGGAATTGATTTCATGGGTCCCTTCCCAAACTCTCAGGGATACCTCTACATACTCTTAGCTGTTGATTATGTCTCAAAATGGGTTGAGGCCATTCCCACAAAATCCAATGATCATCGAACTGGGATTAGATTCCTAAAAGAAAACATATTCTCTAGATTTGGAATTCCTAGGGCTATCATAAGTGATCGTGGAACTCATTTTTGCAATCGTCCATTCTCATCACTCATGGAAAAATATGGAATTTCTCACAAAGTGTCCACTGCTTACCACCCACAGACCAATGGTCAAGCTGAGTTAGCCAATCGTGAAATTAAGAAAATTCTTGAAAAAACTGTCAACCCCTCTAGGAAAGATTGGTCTGAGAAACTCTTAGATGCTCTTTGGGCCTATAGAACTGCATATAAAACCATTTTAGGAATTTCCCCATATAGGTTGGTTTATGGAAAAGCATTCCATTTGCCAGTGGAGATTGAACATAAGGCCTTTTGGGCAATTAAGAAAATGGATTATGACCTCTCATTGGCCGGAACAAAAATAAAATTAGATCTCAATGAACTGGAGGAACTAAGGATGGAGGCTTATGAAAATTCAAGGATCAATAAAGCTAGAGTTCAAGCCTACCAATCTAGGAATATCAAGGTCAAACATTTTGAACCGGGAAAACTTGTGCTCTTGTATAGTTCAAAACTTCATTTACATCCAGGAAAGTTAAGGTCTCGATGGTCAGGACCTTTCATAGTGCATCATGTATTCCCCCATGGGGCAGTAGAGATTCAAGATCCCACAAGTGGTCACATTTTCAAGGTCAATGGTCAAAGGTTAAAACCATTCGTTGAATCATTCAATAAACAGGAAATAGATGTTGAGTTAATTGATCCAATCTATGAACCAGGAAAAAATTGATAAATTTGGGATCTATGTCGGGCTAACGACGTTAAAAAAAGCGCTGCACGGGAGGCAACCAGTGGTTTTTATGTTTCTAATCTTTCTGAATCATCTTTATTTTTCAAATAAGATTACTTAATCATTTTTATATTTAAAAATAAAAAAATAGACTTTTGACCTGTTCTTCTATTATGAGTATGGATGGGTACGAAAGAGGAGCACCATATTCATCCGTGTCACGTGGTGTGATCCTTGAGTAATACCTTACCCAGAAATTTAAAAATAAGACAATGTATCATCAGTTTATTTTGTTTTTATTATTCAATAGGTTAAGAAAAAAAATATATAATAATACAAAAAAAAATTCCACGCCATAGGCCGTGGGGCAAACCCCGTCACAACCGGCGAAGCCGCGGGGACTCGAACCCGGGACCGAAGGGAGACAGGGGCGCGCGCTTACCACTGACCTGCGGCTTCTTGTGCTACCTTATTCTATAATTTTTATATATATTCTTATATTTTACTTCCTTTATTATATAAATATATATATATATATATTGTTTGTTTTTGTTTGTTTTGTTTGTTTTGTTTTTTTCTTTTTTCCACTAGGGAACTTTGCAAGCGACATGGATATCAAAGGAATAAATTCGAGCGGCAAGAACTTCAAACTTCAACCACCAGGTGACTTCATTCCATAATCCTCATTTTCAATTTCCTTTTTAAATTTTTATTCCCTGCCTCTACTCCTTCTAATTTTTCATTTCTTCAAACACTGGGGACAGTGTTGTTTTAAGTTGGGGGGGAGATAAAATAAAAAAAATGCTTTTGTGTCAAAAACAAAAATTGAATGATTTGAAGAAGAAAAAGTAAATGGAAGGAAAAATTCCTTTAACTTTGAACATGGTAATACACATTGCACACTTTGAAACTGAATATCAAATAATTTAGCATGCCCTAATTCTAATTTTAATCCTTGTATAATTTCATGAGCATAGATTTTGGAAAGTGTGGCTGTCCAGTGTGATGTTTCATCGTTTATATTTTCATCCAAATAAAAAAAATGCCACAATGCACGTCCTCTAGACTATGGGGGTACTAATTTGAATTTTTGGGGTCCCATAATAAATAGCATAGGATGGTTTTATTTTTATGAATAATATGAGTATTCAAAAAAAAATATTAAAAAAAAATATTAAAAAATAAAAAATAAAAATAAAAATTTGTGTGTAGAGCAATGGATTGATAAAATGCGAGGCTTTCGACACTTGGGGATCGTGACTCCAGAGTTGTCTAGCCCTGATTTTTTCAAGCTATCTCTATTTATGGTAATATGACTTTGTTTTTGATTAAGTTAACTCGAGACGATGCCCGAGTATGTGGGTTTCACTTGGTGCCCTAAGGCCTTTGAGTCTGGGAGTCATCGGCAAAGTCTTGCTACATGGGTTAATTTGATTAATTGCAATCTCAGTTACTATAGCAATATTGCAAAAAAAAATCAAAAAAAAGAGGGATGAATAATACTCATATTAGGATTAAATGTGATTCCACCTAGCGCTTCCATGATTTCCCCCTTGAATGAAAATGAACCCCCATATCTATTGTGATTCACAACACATCATTACACCTAATTGAGTTGGATGAAGTATGATGATGGATTTGATCAAAGGAATGGGCTTGGGATTGGGATCTTCTTATGAAACTATCTCGTATTAAAATATTTTGATGGGTTTCATGATTGTTTGGTATAATGTTTTTGGTGATCATTGTGTATTAAAATGTTTTTAGAAAAGGGAATTCGAATTACATTTTTGATGAGATATATTTTGCTCGGGACTAGAAAAACTCAAGTTGGGGGGTGTGATTAGCCACTAAATGAGGCTAATATTCATTGTTAATATACATAATTTTCATGTTCTTTGTTATTCATAAACACCATTTTAGTGCATTTTACACTTTGAACATCATTTCACATTATGATTGTAATACCTTCTTAAAATGCACTATTATGTGGTACATTTTTGAACATCATTTAAAGTACCCAATGATTCATATGATTTTAAGGAATTTAATTTTACATATTTTAATTTGATATTTTTTGAAATTTATCTAAACTTAAATATGAACATGTTTGATTCAGGGATCAGTGGAGAATTTATGGAGGATGATGGAGATATTTGGCAATGAAAGGAAGCAATTCTGGAGAAGGCAGATTGGACACCATCCCACTGATGAGACTGTGGGGCCCAACATACAGGCCCAATTAATTCCAAATTTCATGGGATGCTATAAGACATGTATAGTAACAAATCACTCTTCATGAGTTAATGCTAATTCGGCCTCCATGTTGGTCATTTAGTCGGCCCAAGTTAGAGATAAAATTCTGGTCCAGATTCTGCGTCCCAGAAAAACAGTCCACTACTTTGATCATATCTCGGAGTCCACAACTCCAAATGGGCCCAAATGTTACAGGAGGTTAGAAGAAATCCGGAGCTCCATTTACTTCTTCTATGTCCCACCCTGATTCGGTCGTCTAGAAGGTCTTCCAGACGCGTCTGTTCGGTGAAGTAAAGCTGGCTGCCACCTCGGGTCAAACGTGGAAAAGTCCAAATTCCACAAGCTTTCCACCACCTATAGCCTAGCAAAATTAATTAAGATGCTTTGTACTGTTGTTGGTTCGACCCAAGGCTCCAAAAATGCCTATTTAAGGTAGTGGTGGTGAAGGAGTTGAGGATCTTGGATGCTTTGTTTAATTGTAATGTTATGCTGCATTTTTGTTGCCTCAATTTTGTCTTTCACATGTAAGTTGTTCAATTCACTTTAGTTTCTTAATAAAAGTTCTTCTTCTACTCTTATTCTGTTGTTCTTAATATCACTTTGATACCGTTGGATCAAGGTGTGAATTTATTCACACCAACCCTTGTGAAATTATTCACACAACGGTGGAGTGATCATTTTATTTTTGTTGTTTTCTTTACTTCTCCATTCCTCCCTTATGAGTCTACTTTCCGCTTCCATTGAAACCATGGGATAAATGGAGGGCTAACCCACTTATGGGTTGATCCAAGGGAGTAGCAAGGGGCTGGATTGGATGTTATTTATCACCTAATTAATGTATAATCACTTCTTTAATTGGGATTTTTATTTGATGATTTTTAAACTCCATCGTCCTTGTTGAATTTAAGGCCACACACTTCAAGTACTAATACGATCCTTTACCTTGAAGTGCTCAAAACTTTGATCCTTCAAGTGTATAGGTGATTAGTATTAGAGGGTGTAGGCATTAAACCAGTAAGTGATGATGTTTTTTTATCTCCTTAAATGAACTCATCTCAAATTTAAGAAATTGAAATCATTAAAAAGAAAATACATCCAATCCACCCCGAGTGATAACCTAGGATCAACTCATTATTTTAAATTGAATCCACTTAAATATTTTATATATCTTTAAAACCCATCCAAAATCAATCCAATTTGGCCACTTCATAGCCAAAAATCCATCCCTTAGGTTGTGTATCTTAGGTATCTTCTTAGGTCTCTGTGGAATCGACAACCCAAGCTACACTACAAGGACCGTTCTACCCTTCTTCTCTTGGGTAAATTTGGGCGTGAACCAGTCCCTTATGCTCAATCCTTTAATTATAATTTTCATGATTGGTTGGTGTTCTTTTAAAAATGTGTTATCTACTTTTATATGAAATGAATATGCTATATATGTGTGTATATGTAAATGGTGGTGGTTCTTGAAAAGTGGTTTCCTATATGGTTTGAATGTGAAATGGGCATTTCCAAGGACGTGTGATCTCTCATCCAGTTTTTTTATAAAGTGTAATGGCATGTTTGATTTTCCAATGAATTCCAAAGTGATTTCCAAAAATGGGTTTTTGGTGTGAACACGAGATTAAAGGGGTGATTTGACTTTCTTAAAAGGATTAACCTTGTTGTACGCATGGTTTTAAGCCTATTTTTAAATGTATAGTACCTTAGTTGTTTAGTTGAACTTTCCAATGGTTTTTGAAACTTAAAAGTGTTGGGTGATTAGGTGTTATAATATGAAAAGTGTTCCTTGTAGGTAATTAGTCCCGTTTGGAACTTTAAGAATGGTTTGTGAAAAAGAAAAATCCCTCTTGAGGCATTCCCTCCTTGTTTTAGAGAATGATGTGTGTGTTGAATGTGTGAATTGTGATATGTTCCTAGTAAAGAGGCTTGTGCATTATTGTGTAACGGAAAAGGGGGGATGTGTTTAAGGGGGAATATCGGTGGTGATAGGGTTAGTGTGTTTTTGATTAAATAGAATGATATGATCATGTATGTTAGTTTTATGAAAACTCACTACCACTTGAATAGAGCACATGGGAAGCCCAGGGTATCTAGGTGGGCGGACTAGGACTAGTATGGTAGATGATTTGGAAGTGGTTCATCCCGGTTTCCTCTAGGAGGATTGACAATTACAACACTAACTAAATGATTGTGATTATGGGAGACCACTTGGGTTACGGGGGTGTCCCCTACAAGTGTCTCATGCACGAGAACGCAGGTTGTCGTGTTTTTGATACCACATTTCACTGAGGTACGAGGTTCCTAGGGTCCCATTTGTGCTAGTTACCTATAGGGATTGACCATGGTGCTCGTTTATGACATGGAGTTTGTGAAATGATTTTCATTTTAGTTACTTCAATCTTTTTTCCTTATTTTTAAAATCCATGCTTTTAATTTAAACTGTTTTCCTTTCATTTTGGAATGTGAATGCATACTTAGAATCTATTTTGAAAATGTTGGACTCACCTATTTTGATAATCCTAAATCATGTTTAGATAATTGAACATGATATATTAAGACATTTTCTAACCCTTTTAATCTGTATTTATATTGTTTATCCTAGAAAATTTATATTCTTAGTCTCATAATTTAGTTGCATCAGCTTACAGTTTACATTTATATAAATATAATTTCACTGTTAAAGGCTATTGGTAAGAGCATTCTGTTCAATGACACCGTTATAGCTCACTGTTACTCTAGGCCACTAATCCTAGAAGGTTACTGTTGAAGATCTAATGTCACTGATATACCGGTACAAGGTTACTGTCACAAGTCTACTGTTGATCTGCTTATCAAATCTCACAGACAAAAAGTCACTGTCACAAGGTCACTGTTGTGGCAAGGCTTCTGTTAGAAGTTCACTATCAGACTCTTTCTCAAGTCTTCTGTTGAGAGCATCACTATTCAATTCTACAGTTGGACATGTCTATCGTTAGTAGAAGGCTACCGCTAGACAACTCCTACTGTCGAGATAGTCGACTGTTGTTCAAGGTCTACTAATGGACATATTCCATTGTTAATGAAATTACCTGTTGAGATAAGTCTGCCATTGGAAAGGTCACTGTTGAAGTAGTCTGATGTTACAAAGATTCTGTTAGAAGCTTACTATTGGAGTCTACCGCTGATCAAGCCTACTGATGAAGCCCACAGTTGAATAGCCTACTGATGAATTCCACTGATGAGGAGCTACTGTTACATAGAGTAACAGCTACCATTACATAGAGTAACAGCTACTGTTACAAGAAATCCACTAACACAAAGTTCATCATTACATGCCTACAGACAGAGAGCCTACAGATGAAGTCCATAGTTGTAGAGGCTACCGTTGAAGTCTACCGTGTGACATGCATCTGCTACCATTCTAATGATATTCTATTATTTTCTTTACCAATTTTATTATTATTATTATAACGTTCATGTCTGGATAAATTAATGCACCTGACATTATTTAATGTTATTTGCAGGCATATCAAGAGACAGTACGAGGTACGAGGGAGACCACACGTGGTTGAAACATTTCTCTTGTTGGCCCCTGCTGAACCAAATGAGAAGAAGTTAGGATGGAGAAGTATATATATATATATGAGTAGAGACAGACATCAAGAGACATACAGAGAAGACACAGAATATATCGAATACACATAAAAGACACATACATCACCAAAAATACAAGAAAAAAGAAGAACACTCAAGCACTCATTCAGAGGAACACAGAGCTTCACGAAGATATATTGAAAGAACCTCTTTCAAGATGTAGTGGTGTGCTAAAAAGAGCTTTAAACTCGAGTAGCTAATCATCTCTACATCTGGAATTCAGCACCTAGAAGTTGCGACACTCTGTTTTGGATTCAACTTGCAGAGAAGGACCAAAACTTCATTTCCTTCATTCCAACGAGTCCAGAGCTGATCTTCCAACACAACAGAGCATTCTAAACTTATCTCTACTATCTTTAGCTCTACTGTGTATAAGTATTTTGCATTTGTGAGAAGTGTGTCTATGTTACACACACTGATTCTTGTGCTTGAAATGAGGGATACTGAAAATCCCCATACCAAACTCTCTTTACATTTTTTTCCCATAGATAACTGTGGAAGAATCCTAGTGTGGCTTGGTAGTTTATTTTTCCCACGTATAACTGTGGTAGAGTTTGCAAAACCTAGACAGTTTTTGAAAACTGTTGTAAAGCCCGATAAAGGCTGTGTATCACTTTTTAATATAATTTCTTGGTGGCAGGTGATCACCAAGTGGAGAGGACTAGGTCTTGACTTAAGACTGAACCTCTTGTTTAAGTTGTTGTGTTCATATTTCCATTACTCTGTTTTACATTTATCCATTGTGCTTATATTATCAAAGACAGAAATTTGTTTTTACATTCACTCTAATAGTTAGTTCTAGTTAGTGAGTATATGTGATTCGTTTATTAAACTTGTTTCAAAAGTGGAATTAGTTCTCATACTGATTCTACTGAGGAGTAATCAACCTTTGATAAACCTATTGAACAATAAGTCACTTATATCTCTACTTCCTTAATTGACTGGGCCGTTTTAATTTGGGGGATTTTAATCCTAAAATTTTTTAACAGAAATTTTAATTGGAACTCAATTAACCCCCCTCTTGAGTATCCACTCTGACCAACATTCGGTATCAGAGGAAACATTCTTATTTATAAAAAGTTTTCAAACCCTCTATTTTTCAAACTGTGATTTTAGTTTTATCTTAAAGATCTTAAATTTCTGTTAGTTCTAAATTTTATCTATTTAATATATTTTCTAAAATCTAGTTATGTAAAATAGACTAAAAGGTGCTGCTACTAACAGGAAACCTTTCTTTAATGGTGTGAATTATGCTCAATGGAAAATTAAAATGAAAATTCATTTGGAAAGTATTGGTTTTGATATTTGGTCTTCTATAGAATCAGAATATGAGATCCCCAAAATTGCTAGATCTACCTGGGATGATGCTACAAAGTCTGACTATAATAATAACTATAAAGCTATGAATTCCCTTTACTGCTCTTTAAGAGATGAGGAATTTAACCGATTTTCTGCATGTAAAACAGCTCAAGAAATCTGGGACACCTTGGCTATTTCTCATGAAGGAACAACCAACGTGAAGTAAAGGAGATTAAATACTTATACTATTAAATATGATAATTTTAAAATGAGACCTGATGAACCCATTTATGACATGTACCTTAGGTTTAATGAGATTGTCAACACCATGAGTTCACTGGGAAAAATTTTTCTAAAGAAGGAGCAGATCATGAGAATATTGAGATGTTTGTCAGACAGATGGAGAGGCACTTATGTGTCTATCTGAGAGTCACGTGACATCAGCAAGCTACCTATTAAGGATTTGATTGGTAAACTAATGATGTATGAAGAAGAACTGAAGGTGAACAAAGAAGAAGATGATGAACCCAAGAGAAAATCTGTGGCATTCAAGTCTCCTACTTCAAAGGGCAAAGACAAGGAGAAAATACATGTACCTACTGAAAGTTAAACTAGTGAAGATTCAGATTCAGAAAGTGATGAAGAAATGGCTCAAATATCCAGGAGATTTAAGAAGTTCTATAGGAAGAAGAAGTTTTTCAGAAAACCAAACTATAAGGGTAAGTATGATCAACAAGGTAAGTGGAAGAAGGATTGGAAGAAATCTGATAAGGAAGATGATATAGTCTGCTATGAATGCAAGAGGAAAGGACACATCAAGGCTGACTGTCTGAAGTTAAAATTCAAAAAGAAATGTGATTATAAGGGAAAAATTTATAAAAAGGCTATGAAAGCAACTTGGAGTGCTTCGGAAGACAGTTCGAGTGAATCTGATGCTTTAGACTCATAACAGAACAAACATGCCAATTTATGTTTTATGACAGAGACATCCAAGGTAAAAATTAATTCTCCTGTGCATAATACTTATTATTCTGGGAATGAAAGTGACTCTCATAATAATGAATATATGACTAAGGAAGAATTATTTGAATATTGATAAATGCTTTAGGACACTTTTAATGGACTCAAGGACAAATATAAGTCATTAAAAATACAGCATGCTTTAAATGTGAATTACAAGTCAAATCTAGACATAGAAAAAGAGAAATTTGCTACACTACTAAAGGAAAATAAACAGTTAAAATTATCTAATGAACAATTAAGAAAGGATATTGAGAATTTCACTACTGGTAGGGATACCTTGACACAGTTTCTAGGAAAACATATTACTCCAAAATATACAACTGGTCTAGGATATCAGCCTGGATAGAGACAAATTAGCAAAACCAAATTTGTTCCAAAATCTGGACAGTTCACTGCTAGTTTTGGACCATTGTTTGAGAAACAATTTTCTAAAGGACCTAAAAAAGTATTTATGTCTCAAAATGTTTTTTTTTATCTTATAAAACCTATCAAGAAAATATGGGTTCCCAAAGTTTTACTAGCTAACCTCTCTGGACCCAAGAAGATCTGGGTACCAAAATTACCCCATATTTAATCTGTTTTTGCAGGGCAGTTGCTTAAAGAGTTCCTGTAAGACCCTATGGTACTTGGACAGTGGATGTTCAAGACATATGACAGGAGACTATTCTTGCTTCAAGATTCTAATTAAAGTTGATGGTGGGCATGTCACCTTTGGTGACAATGCAAAAGGAAAAATTGTCGGCTTAGGCCAGATTGGTAACCCTGATACAATATTAATCTCTAAATTACTTTTTGTTGATGGATTAAAGTATAATTTATTTATCATATCTCAATTATGTGATGATGGATTTAATGTTAAATTTTAAAATTATTCATGTAATGTTTTTAATTCAAAAAATGATTTAGTTTTCACTGCATGTAGAAATGAGAATGTATATGCTGTTGATTTAAATTCCTTAGCCAAACAAAATGTTTCCTTCTTAAATGATTTTCATAAAGAGTCTTGGTTGTGGCACAGAAGGTTAGGACACTATAATGTGCACTCACTTAGGAAGATATCTAAGAAATGTTTAGTTCGATACTTACCTAAATTAGAATTCCCAATTTATAAAGTGTGTAATCCCTGTCAAAAGGGAAAACAACACAAAGTTTCTTTCAAACCAAAGAAAGAAGTTTCAACTTCTCAACCACTTGAGTTGGTTCACATGGATTTTTTTGGACCATCAAGAGTTTCAAGTTTAAATGGGAAGCATTATGTTTATGTTCTTGTAGATGACTTTTCTAGGTATACTTGGGTATACTTTCTAGCTCACAAAAGTGAAGCTTGTTCCTATTTTTTCAAATATTCCAAGTTTGTAGAAAACCTTAGTGGACTTAGAATTAAGACCCTGAGAAGTGATCATGGTCGTGAGTTTGAGAATCATGAGTTTGAATCCTACTACTCACATAATGGATATAGTCACAATTTCTCTGCCCCTAGGACACCTCAACAAAATGGAGTTGTAGAAAGAAGAAATAGGACCCTTCAAGAAATTTCTATAACTATGATTAATGAGTATGACTTACCTGTTTATTTTTGGGTTGAAGCTGTAAATACAGCTTGTTATATTATCAATAGAGTTTTGATTAGACCTGTTCTAAAAAGGACCCCTTATGAACTTTGGAATAATAGTAAGCCTAAGGTTAATTACTTCAGAGTTTTTGGTTGCAAAGTCTTTATTCTTAATACTAAATACAATCTTGACAAATTTTCTCCCAAAAGTGATGAAGGAATTTTCCTGGGTTACTCTTTCTTAAGTAAAGCCTATAGAGTGTTCAATAAGAAAACCAATTGTGTGGAAGAATTAGTTCATGTCAAATTCTATGAGACTGATCCACATGAGCCTAAAAACTCTCTTGAAAATCTTGAGGAAGATTTGTCAAATCCAAACTTTAATGATAAGGATAGTGAATCCCCTATAAAAGTATCCAGTTCTGGAAATTTTCCAGAATCTGCTCCTACCAATTCTGAACCAATAGAAAACAATGAGGAATCTAGTTCAAACCTTCCTAGAGGTATTAGGACTCTCAAAAATCATCCTATAGATTTTTTTGTAGGCGATTTAAATAGAGGAACACAAACTAGAGATTCTCTAAGAAACCAGGTTGAACATCAAGATTTTCTTTCACAGCTTGAACCCAAAAATATTAATAATGCTATCAATGATGAATTTTGGGTAATGGCTATGCAAGAAGAACTAAATCAGTTCGAAAGAAACAAATTTTGGGAATTAGTGGAAAGACCTAAGGACACGTTGACAATAGGAACTAAATGGGTGTTTAGGAACAAAGTTGATGAGTCTGGGAATATAGTTAGAAATAAATCTAGGATAGTTGCACAAGGATATAGTCGAGATGAAGGAATAGACTATGAGGAGACCTTTGCATCTGTAGCTAGACTAGAAGCTATTAGGATACTACTTGCATATGCAGCTCATCTGAATTTCAAACTTTATCAAATGGATGTTAAAAGTGATTTTCTAAATGGGTATATAGTTGAGGATGTGTTTGTTGAACAACCTCCTGGTTTTACAAATCCCCATTTTTTCAATCATGTTTTTAAATTATCTAAAGCTTTATATGGCTTAAAATAAGCTCCAAGAGTATGGTATGATAGGCTCATCTCTTTTCTTATTTCAAAAGGTTTTACCAAAGGGATATTTGATCCTACTCTTTTCATTAAATGGATTTCTAAAGATGTTTTGATGGTAAAAATTTATGTGGATGATATTATTTTTGGATCTTCTAAAAATTCATTATGTATTGATTTTTCAAAAATGATGCAAAATGAGTTTTAAATGAGTTTAATGGGAGAACTCAATTTTTTCCTTGGATTTCAGATCTTTCAAAATAAAAATGGAATTATTTTTAATCAAAGTAAATATATTAAGGATCTTTTAAAATGTTTTTCTTTGGATGGTAGTAAAGGTAGTGACACACCTATTAGTACCACCTGTAAGTTGGATACTGATGAAGCTGGAGAACCAGTGGATCAAACCAAATACATAGGTATGATAGGGAGTCTACTCTATCTTATAGCTAGTAGACCTGAAATTATGTTTAGTGTATGCATGTGTGCTCGCTTTCAAGCCAATCCAAAAGAGTCTCATTTAATTGCTGTAAAAAGGATTTTTAAATATCTCAAACATACTCCCAACTTAGGATTATTTTATCCAAAAGGACAATCATTTGATTTTTTGAGTTATTCTGATGCTGATTTTTCCGGTTGCAAGTTATATAGAAAAAGAACCTCTGGGACATGTCACATTTTAGGCAAGTCACTAGTATCTTGGTGTAGTAAGAAGAAGAATTTTGTTCCATTATCCACTGTCAAAGCTAAGTACATAGCTGCTGGTAGTTGTTGTGCTCAAATTCTATGGATGAAACACACTTTACTGGACTATGGATATCAATTCAAACATGTATCTATAAAGTGTAAAAATACAAGTGATGTTAACATTTCCAAAAATCCAGTATCTCATGCTAGGACAAAGCACATTGATGCAAGACATCACTTTTTGAGGGATCATTATAAAAAGGGTGATATCACTCTTGAATTCATTGGCACTGAACATCAATTGGCTGATATATTCACAAAGCCTTTGAATTATGAGAGGTTAAATTACATCAAACATGAGTTAGGTATGATTAACTTTAGCATAGGATACCTCACAGTTAGAACTCACTGTTAGAACTCTCCGATTGAACCTCACAGTCATACCTCACTATTAGAACTCACCAATTGGACCTCACAGTCAGACCTCACTATTAAAACTCACTGTTGGACCTCACAGTCGGACCTCACTGTTATACCACACAGTTGGACCTCACTGATAAACCTAACTGTTACGTCTCACCGTTGCACCTCACTGGTGTACCTCACTGGTACATCTCACTGTTGGATACCTCACTGTTTGTCTTTATTTTTGCGGGAATTCGAATCGTTTTTATTCCTATTTATTATTTCTATTTTGTTTTGTTTTAATCCCTAAATGATAAAACCAAAGGCGACGAACATATCTCAATACACCTTCCTCTCTCAATCTCAAACCTTGCTCTAAAAATCTCTAAACCCTAACTCTTCATCTGAACCTTCGAACCTCCTTCAATCTCCATGGCCAGAACCAAGCAACCCCTGACTGTCAATGAAGATGTTCCAAGGCCAACGAGAACCCGAGCTGAATCCAGTGGCACCAGTAATACCCCGACGGGACCTGTCAACCCTCATCTGACCAAGAGAGAAATATTTTCTGAGAAGGAATTAAGTTAAGAATGGCTGTTATCAAGCAATTCATTAGTGCTGAAAGCACTAGATGTCCAAGGATGGACCTAATGTTTTTCCAACAACAATGGACCGTACTACCCGAATCTTGTGAAAGAATTTTATGAATATCTGAAGTTTTAAGAGGAAGATGATGTGCATAAGATAATATCCAGAGTCAATGGAAATGAAGTCATCTTCTCGTCTGCTGAGTGGGCTACCTGTTTGAGAGTTACTCATAAAGGAGTATATGATTACTACTCTGGAGTGGCTCCTCCAGATAGTAATGTTTTTGAGTATGAAAAAGCTCTGGAAGAACTGACAGGAAATGTAAAATCAAGGAAGATCATTGCATCTGAGATGAAAGGAGAAGACGGGCTTTTGTTCAAATTCATTCAGCATGTAATTAGTCCCAGGAGAGGAGATTTTGCAGTGCTGAAGTACCAGGACATATTACTAATGTACTTACTGAAGCATGGAAAGAAGATTAACCTATGTAGGTTACTGATGGTATAATTGGAGGATATGACTAAGGTAAGCTCAAAGTCCAATGCTCTATTTCATGCCAAGCTTATTTCAGTAATGCTAAAGGTAAAGGTTGTGGCTGGAAATCAAGAAGAGAAGATAATGGACAAGAACAGTGTTTGTATCTCCAAGGTGATTTGAAAATTCATGAAAATTAGCTAGAATCCCTGGAAGAAGACATGGGTGAATGATGAAGGAAAGGTATATGAAAATTTTGACCCTACTACACACCCATCTAGGCCAAAAGACAAGAGAGATCCAAGTTTGAAGCCTGATGAGCCAGAATCGGCTTATTCAAATGAGGAGGAGGAAGTTTAAGGTGTTGTGGACCCTGAAAGAGAAAACACCCCCATTGATGATGGCAGTGATCCTGATTTTCCTAACAGTCCTGTAAGGACAGTAGCTTTCGGAGCAGCTAGCCCTCCAAAAGAACTGCCAAGAAGAGAGACTGTTCTAAAGGACAGTGATACTGAGACCACTGAAGAAGAATAAGCATCTCAGAATATTGTCAAGGACACCTATGAAGAGGATGAGGTCACCGAGTCAAATCATTTTGCTCATGAGACAGAGGAGGCTTGTGATAAGGATGAAGGAAAAGAGACTGTTGCTGAAGCTGATGATGATGACAATGAAGAAGAAGAGCTCAGTTTGATCCCTCTTATAGATAATACAGACAAGACAGTGTCTGATCAGGAAGCAGGATTGGCATCTACTGCCATTGATTTGGAGGTCATTGATGACTCGGTGGAGGCTGTGACTCACCCCACTGGTGAACCAACAGTGCAAACTATTGTTGAATCTGCTGGAGTTGCAGAGGAGGCTGTGGAGTTACCTAGAGCATAACAAGTAAAGGAGAATACTTAGGAGAGAGCTCTAAGTGAGGGGGAGCATCTTGGTTCAGTTTCTGTCCTATATGACATAGAGGGTTGGTCATTAGATCCAGGATACATGGTACTTGGACTCAATTATGGAGATTCTGATGGGGAAAACCAGCCTCAAAGGGATTCTGTTATCCTACCTGAAAGTATTCCAATAGTTGTGGCTAAAAATTTGGCAACCAAGGAGGACCTTGAGTCTTTAAAAGTTGAAATGAAAAAGGCAGTGAGAGAATCAGTGGTATATTTGAAGAATATCCTTGTTGAAGATCTGAAAAATGTGGAGCAATCCCTGGATCTATCTCTAGGATGTGTTATGTCTGGTCCAGTGAAAGAAATGCTGAATGAGATTAAAGTGTGCCATACTCAAATTGAAAGCTGGACAGGAGCTGTGGTTGCTCTGAGACAATCGGTTGCTTCATTGACTGCCATGAGAAGTTCTCAAAACCAAGTGAATGATGAGATTAGATATATCAAAGAGGTAGTAAAGAAGTTTGTGGAAGTTTTTGAGTCTTATAAGACATCAGTCAAAGAACACATGAATAGTCAAGATTCACTTGTTCAGAAGGTGGTTGGTAATTTGTCTCAATCTTTCAAAGAGACAGTAGCTTTCTCGGTCAAACCCCTTCCCTCATCTAGCTCCTCTATGAACATTGAACAGATCAGAAATGTGATCCAGGAAGAGCTTGCTAAGGCCAGTACCAGTGTCACCTCTGATTCTCAGGTACTTTCTACCACTAGAGAAGTCGACAATTATGTTCGTGAACACTTGCGAGTAGCTACTACTACTCAGGAAGCCATTAAGAATAAGGTAGATTCTTACTTTGAGAAGATCTATACCAAGCACCAAATGACCAACCACTTCAATCTTTTGATAGAGAATATGAAGTTGCCTCCAGTATCTCGGGATTTCAAGGAGAAGGTTAGCAAACTGAGAGAATTGACCCCTGCTTTGGATAAATTTTTGGAGAATAAAGATGATTTTTTATCTGCTATGGAAAGAGGAGGAAGCATTATTATGGATTTCAGAAACCTTCTTCTACCCTTTCTCCATGTGGATTGTACCCCTGTCATCATACCTCCTACCTTACCTGCGTCTCAACCCAATGGTTCTTCCACGATGTCTCATGCTGAAGCTATCAGAAGCCTTACTCCACTGATCCCTCAGAGAGCTACCCACTTTAGACCCACCGGAGCTTCTATTGCTGCCCCTCTAGTCATTCTTACAGCAATTCCTAAACCTGCTGATCCACCGACTCATCCTCCATCTTCTTCTTCCAAAGAGAAAGATCTCTTACCTATGGATGATGTGGATTGAGTCTATTTATGTCTTTTGATAGGGACTCTATATTCTTTTTGGGTCATGTAATGTACTTTCATTAATACAAACTTTCTCTGTTTTGTGTTTCTTTTTGCTAATCACAAAGGGGGAGAAATACTTTGCTAATATGATCCTATGTTGAATATTTTCTGCCTTTATCTCTGATACCATGTACCAATATTTTCTGGTTTTACACTCTTATTAATCTCTGATTACTTGAGACATTTTTTATCTATGTTTAGTAACTGTATTATATATGATATCTATCTTTAATACATACTGGCATAATTTGTGATTATCAAAAAGGGGGAGATTGTTGGACTCACCTGTTTTGATAATCCCAAATCATGTTTAAATAATTGACCATGATATATTAAGCCATTTGATAACCCTTTTAATCTGTATTTATATTGTTTATCCTGAAAAATTTATATTCTTAGTCTCATAATTTAGTTGTATCAGCTTACAGTTTACATTTATCTAAATATAAGTTCACTGTTAAAGACTACTGGTAAGAGCCTTCTGTTCAATGTCACCGTTATATATCACTGTTACTCTAGGCCACTGATCCTAGAAGGTTACTGTTGAAGATCTATTTTCACTGATATACCGGTACAAGGTTACTGTCACAAGTCTACCGTTGATCTGCTTATCAAAGCTCGCAAACAAAGAGTCACCGTCACAAGGTCACTGATGTGGCAAGGCTTCTGTTAGAAGTTCACTGTCAGACTCTTTATCAAGTCTTCTGTTGAGAGCATCACTATTCAAGTCTACAGTTGGACATGTCTACCATTAGTAGAAGTCTACCGCTAGACAACTCCTACTGTCGAGATAGTCGACTGTTGTTCAAGGTCTACTGATGGACATATTCCACTGTTAATGAAATTACCTCTTGAGATAATTCTACCATTGGAAAGGTCACTATTGAAGTAGTCTGATGTTACAAAGCTTCCGTTAGAAGCTTACTGTTGGAGTCTACCGCTGATCAAGCCTACTGATGAAGCCCATAGTTGAATAGCCTACCGATGAAGACCACTGATGAGGAGCTACTGTTACATAGAGTAACAGCTACCATTACAAGACATCCACTAACACAAAGTTCACCGTTACAAGCCTACAGATAGAGAGCCTACAGATGAAGTCCACAGTTATAGAGGCTACCGTTGAAGTCTACCGTGTGACATGCATATACTACCATTATAATGATATTATATTATTTTCTTTACCAATTTTATTATTATTATTATAACGGTCATGTATGGAAAAATTAATGCACCTGACATTATTTAATGTTATTTGTAAGCATATCAAGAGACAGTATGAGGTATGAGGGAGACCACACGTGGTTGAAAGATTTCTCTTGTCGGCCCCTACTAAACCAAATGAGAAGAAGCTGAGCTGGAGAAGTATATATATATATATGAGTAGAGACAGACATTGAGAGACATACAGAGAAGACACGGAATATATCGAATACACATAAGAGACACATACAACACCAAAAATACAATAAAGAAGAAGAACACTCAAGAACTCATTCAGAGGAACACAGAGCTTCACGAAGATCTATTGAAGGAACCTCTTTCAAGCTGTAGTGGTGTGCTAAAAAGGGCTTTAAACCCGAGAAGCTGGTCATCTCTACATCTGGAAGTCAGCACCTGGAAGTTGCGACACTCTGTTTTGGAGTCAACTTGCAAAGAAGGACCAAAACTTCATTTCCTTCATTCCAATGAGTCCATAGTTGATCTTCCAACACAACAGAGTATTCTAAACTTATCCCTACTATCTTTAGCTATACTGTGTATAAGTATTTTTCATTTGTGAGCAGTGTGTCTGTGTTACACACACTGATTCTTGAGCTTGAACTGAGGGATACTGAAAATCCCCATACCAAACTCTCTTTACATTTGTTTCCCACAGATAACTGTGGAAGAAGCCTAGTGTGGCTTGGTAGTTTATTTTTCCCACATATAACTGTGGTAGAGGTTGCAAAACCTGGAAAGTTTGTGAAAACTGTTGTAAAGCCTGATACAGGATGTGTATCACTTTTTAATATAATTTCTTGGTGGAAGGTGATCACCAAGTAGAGAGGACTAGGTATTGACTTAAGACTGAACCTCTTGTTTAAGTTGTTGTGTTCATATTTCCATTACTCTGTTTTATATTTATCTGTTGTGCTTATATTAGCAAAGACAGAAATTTGTTTTTACATTCACTCTGATAGTTAGTTCTGGTTAGTGAGTATATGTGATTCGTTTATTAAACTTGTTTCAAAAGTGGAATTATTTCTCATACTGATTCTACTGAGGAGTAATCAACCTTTGAGAAACCTGTTGAACAATAAGTCACTTATATCTCTATTGCATTAATTGATTGGTCCGTTTTAATTTGGGAGATTTTAATCCTAAAAGTTTTTAACAGAAATTTTAATTGGAACTCAATTCACCCCCCTCTTGAGTATCCACTCCGACCAACATAAAATATAGTGGAATAGAAATTCTTTCTTTAATAATGAAAACTTGTGACTTGAATTTTAAAATAATGAAAAACTTCACTTGATTATGTCTTATTTTCAAACTAGCATGACTAAATTTCTCTTTTTAAAGGCAAGGGTATAGGCCGTTGTTGTACTTTGGTATTCCTACTGAGAATCTTGGTGCTCACGCCTACTCCATATTTTCAATTTTAGGTTCTGGTTTTGGGTCAGTTTTTCAGCGAGCGTGCTCTTATGTTTTGGTGGTGACCCATGAGTTCATTTGGAGGTATGTTTAGCGGTGCAAATTTATTTTATTTTTACTGCTAGTGTTTATATTTTCTATTCGATTTATGTTTATCTATCTTCCTTTTTGGGATTAATCATTCCCAACTACTTTACTGTGATGTCTGACACTAGTTGTTAGTCCGTGGGGATCGAGAATGCCCTTCGGGCATTGTCACGGACTAGTTTGGGCACTAATTCAGATAGCGACCTGGCTTGGTTCATGACAATATCAATCCTATTTGATTTGTAAATATTAATATTTAACAAATTAAATACAAAAAGGGGCCTTTCAAATAAGTGGAACCCAACATTTGAATGTTCCAAATAATTTCATCATGCTTTGAAGGAACTAGGTAATTGAATTTAAGAAAATAATTGCTCCACTGGTGGTAGGTGTTATCCTCTGAATTCATCTAAAAGATATGGGGGATGAGTCTCAAGAAACATAATTTAATAATAATTGTTCAGAAGATAAAACTGGTGAGGATGATAGTTATTATTTCATTTAGTTGCCTAAGACTCATCCCCTTAGAAGCTAACGTCAAATCAGAGAGAAGATGTAGTTATAGAGGACTCTCCTAATTTAAATCATGTAGGTGATATTGGATGAAAAGTAGGATTATGAGCTGTAATGAGATTAAACGCCAATTCACCTTTTACAGAAGTGAGGTCGTGATGAATATCCTATGGGTTGGATAGAGTTAGTGACATGCCATTTCCATGGTGTTATTATCAATATATATATTATGTAGGAGGTGAATATAGTGCTAAGTGAAGGCAAAGGTTTCCAATATTGGGTTATGGTTTCCTGAGCTGGATCATTTAATTAATGGATTTTTGTGAGTCTGGTGAATCATGGGGAATGAAAAAAAAATCATAGTGTTTTTTGAATTGTTTTTGAGTTCAGTGAAGATGGATAATTGAGTAAACCTATATTTATGCCACAAATTGAGAAGGTTACTTGGGTTATAAATGATTTATGGTGAACAATTATATATAGAATTTGAATACAGATTGAAACCAGAAAGAGTGGAAGAAAGACAACAGACTGGAACATGGCTTTTAGAATTCTAGAATTTAAATACTTTAAAAAAAATAAAAGATACTGAGAAATAAAATAGAGTCCAGTTGGAAGCAGCTGGGAATTCACTTGAAGGATGAATTAAAACTGGATATGCATTCATATTTTTTTTTCTTAGAGTCGATGTCAGTGCACATGGTAGTAGTGGAATTTCTGGAATTTGATTATATTTGAGGTAGTGGATTTGAGTTGGTGGAGGCTTCTTTAAAATAAGGAACCGACCGAATGACACCAACTCATTCATCACCTTCCCTTAGGTTTGACCCTGCTCTATCACTATAATAGTGTGGTTTAGGTCTATAATTAAATAATTTTTTAGTCCAATGACCTATCAGTCATTTACAATTTAACTGTTTAAAATGGAAATTATAATGATATCAAAATAAAATTTTGAGTATGTCGCTGAACTTGAAATAGGGTAGTTACCTTGGAATAGAAATTTGGAATAGTATTTGGATTAAGAACAATTTATGAGCATTATTTTCAAACCTTGTATGGTCAAAGGAATGGGTAATGTAACTTTAAACAATACAAACCATGATTAGTTATCCATGTGTGTTAACTATACAAGCTTGTTTTTATTCAATACATAAAAACTATGTTGATATGTTTTTGTTACGTGTTATCAATTTTAATCCCCCTCTCTCATCCTTAAACACTCATTTATTACCCTAAAACATCTTTGACTGGGTTTTCATTTTTTATAGGGAAATTTTAATGGTTTTCCATCATTATTCAATTATTTTCTCTCATTATATATCAAGATAAATATACATAATAATAAAATTATAATAATTTATAATGAATAAAACTATAATTTTATATTAATTTATAAATTTAGAAAACTATAAAAGTATAAATAATTAATAAAATTTTATATTTAAACTATATATATAAATATGATATACTATAAAATTTATAAAGTATATAAATTTATAAATGAATAAAATTAGAGAATTATGTAACCATGCTAGGATATGTAAGTGTGAATCTAGAGTTTACATAAATCCAAAATTTACTAAGAACCTTCAACTGCTTTAAAGTTGACAAGAAAGAATCGTAAAATCAGTAGTCATCATCAATCCCAAAACTGATTCACACCTAGATAATAGAATATGATATCTTAAAGACTGAATATACACTATTCATTAAGACTTATCTTAGATATACTAAAAATAACACAAAACATAAATCCATTCATTCATGTTTCCCAATTCAAATCAAAGGATCCCAACACTGACCACTGGACAACGCCAAATACAACTTACCAAAATAAAACACTTTTGGAAGATTCCATGTGTCTCTTAAAATCTCCAAAATAGAACTAAAAGTTTAAAACTTGATTTACAAAACAAGTACCCCAATGAAACAATTTCACTTCATTTGAATAACTAAAATCTTATTTCACATTGCGTTACGAGTTAAGATTTCAACCTCGCTACTAGAGTGTCACACCCGGTTTTTCATGTCTTTGTTTTGATCTAGTTCATTGGAAATCCCGATCCTTTTCTTGGGTCTTGGGTGAGATGAATGTTGAGTTTTTAAGTTTCATATATGTCTAATCACCCTACTTTAGTTGACCCATTTCTTGTTTGGTATTTTTTGTAGAAACAGTGGTTACTTCATGATTTGGGTCAAACCATGAGCTCATTTCCAGATTTAAAATCAAATTTTGTTTTTTTATAACTCCTTTGTTTTTCAACATTTTTCACCCATTCCATTTCCTAATTTTACTCCCCTTACATATTCAAACCACCATATCCTTTTTGACCCCTTAAGAATTCATAAGCATGGTGAATTTGGGTTACTTATTTAGGTATTGGGCCAGCCCATGAGCCCATTTCCAATTTAAAAAAATAATAATAATTTGTTTTTTATATATTATTCAATTTTTAATAATTTTTTGTGATTCCACCTAACACTCAAAGCCAAAATCCCTATCCTCACCCCCATTATCTATTTTTCCTCTTTGGAGCTCATTTTCATCACATATTAGGGTGAAATTTCTCAGTGTTCCTCAAATCATCCAGATTTGAGAAGGTAAATTGTTTCATCCATAAATCATTCATTTCTTACTCTTTTCCCCCCAAATTTGTTTCCCCTGGTTCATCCAGACCTAAGGAGACCCTCCACTGAGTTTTAATACATTCCCTTTCCTCTAAGAGTGTGGATCTAAGGGAAGACGAATAGTTTTCTAGTTTCCAAGGTGAGATTCCTTCTTCTTTGCCCTCCCTCTTCCTCCTCTTTCCATTATTTCATGGTTATTTATTCCCCCCTGGTCATGAATAACCTAGGTTTATGTTTTGGAATGATTTTTTATGGGTTTTATATTCATTTAGGTATGTTCTTCATAGTTTTAGAGTTTATAAACCCACGGCGGGTGATTTTGGTTGTGTGTTTCCATTCCGCCAAGTATTTGAGGTAGGTTTCCCATTGCACTTGACCTTTTTATTTAATATCCATCTATTTCATGCAGTTTTCATTTTCCTTATACTATGAAAATTGTAATTTATGCTTTGGATAATTTTTTTGGTGTGCCAAGTAGCGGTTAAAATCTTGTGTTTAGTAAAGTGGTGTAGTTTTGTTAAAATGGTACACACTGCGTGTTTGTTCAAATGATTTCTTAGCTTCCACACTTGGTTTGTGGTATTTTGAACATGGTTCGGTAGCTTGAATAAATTTATGGAATTCCATTGATTTTTTATTCCTTTTCGAGTTCTTCAAATGATTTTTTTTGTTAAAAAAATGCATCCCATGTGTTCGATAAGTTTCCCAGTTGGCTTTTATGTGTTGAGTGTGGTTTAAAATGATTGGTTTGGATTTATAATCATATTGGAAGCGGAAAAAAATGTTCTTGGGTTCCTTATGTGGATTCCAAGTAGTTTTTGGTTTTTAGAAAGAAGGTGTATTAGTTTTAAGGTATTTTGACATGTTTTGCTAATGGAAGGCCCGTTTGGCACTTTTGTAAAAAGGGTTGTGTAATGGACAAGCAATCTAAATTTTTTCAAGGTGGTTACCAATGTTTTGAATCTTAAAATGGAGGGTTCTCACATCCTTATTAAATGTGGTATTTGTGGCTTTGAAAAATTCCGGTTTGGTAAAAATGTTTAAAGGACCGTTTGGCATTTCCTAAAAAAATAAAGAATGAGTGTTTTACATGTATATATCATGTTGCATCAATTGGGATCGTTTTATGGTCCATGAAATGATTTTATTAAATGTTATTAGGGCTGCTAAATATGGTTGGATATTGTTTTGTTGTGTGTTTATCATTAAAAGAGTGTTTTTGAATGAGTTTTATTGCAAAGCCTAGTTACACTCTTTGATATTGTTTTATGAAAATTTTAAGTGGTTTATTGATCCGTGAAAGAAATGTGAAACATGTTTGTGGTCTGTTTGTGTGTTTATGGTTTAGGAATTGAATTTTCATGTGGAAAGTGTATTTGATAATATGTGTAACTTGATTGAGCACTAAAGGGAATCTCGGGTATCTAGGTGGGTGGACGTGTACTAGTATGCTAGTGATCTCGTGGGTTTTGGCCCCCGTTTCATGTAGCAAGTTTGACGATGACAACACTAACTAAACTATGATGATGTAGTTGTTGGAGGACCACTAGGTTATGAGTATTCTCCCTACTAGTGGATCATTTTCACGAGAACAGATATTTATTATGGTTACCTTCACCGAGATACGAGTACCTGGGGCTCACAACTAACTAGTGCCTAGGGGTGTTCCTGTGACTTGTACTCATTGGCTATTTTATACTCACTGTCGGCAAACGGTGTGTTTGGTTGGTAAATTCAGAAGTGTGTGTATTTTATTTAAAAGTGTACATTCTTTAAAGAATCCCTCTTGAAAACTATTTTCATTTTGAAGTTGCACCTCTTTGAAAATTGTTACTAGCATTCTTATTTATAAAACTTGCACGGTTTTGGTTAGTAATTTTTATAGCACAGAACCTCATTTGGAAAACATACATTTATATCTTATATTTAAAACATGAAATTGATGTTTCTTTTATTTTAAAGGAAGTGCATTGGGAATAGAATATCAGGCTAACCTACTGAGTTTTAATACCCACGCCTATAGTCTTCTTTTGTTTTTAGCTCTTGTGCAGGTTTCAGCTTGAGTTCAATCGATTTGGGTGACATGTGATCATTGTGTTGGAGAGTGACCAGTGGGGTCACATGGAGTTAGTTGGTTATCAGGTTTGGTCAGTTGAGTTGTTGGTTTAGTTGTACTTTCAATTTCTTGTACAAATAATGTTCAGTTCAATTTTTATTTAAATGTATTTTGGGTTGTCCGTTTCTTTTCGCTATTTGTTTGATTGTTTATATTTGGGTGAAATCGTTCCCTTGTGTACTCTATTGATGCCATCGGTGCCTGTCGTCATCCCGAGAGGATCGAAAATGTCTCTCGGGACTTGTCACGGGCTGGCCTGGGTGACCAGTTCAGGGTCGACTCAGGCTGGTTCGTGACATAGAGAGTTCAAAAACATTTATAAAAATCGAATTCCATTTCAAAAACATTTTCAAAATTCAATGATGAAATTAAATGTTTTACAAAAAACCTCATGAAATTCAAAATCCATTTTCAAATAACCCGTCCAAACATATAATGATAGTAAGTATATTGTGGAAACCTTTTATCTTATTTAGAAAAATAAATCAAATTTATTTCACAAATTTACCATAAATTAAACTCCCAATTCCATACTATGGGAGTTCAAATCATTTATAAAAATCCTTCTCCTTTTCAAAATAATCTCTAAATTTCATTATAAAACCATCCCCTTTTGAAAATACTACTGGAGAATCAAAATCTATTTACAACTAAAATCTAAAATTTGGATTTAAAATCAAAACATTTCAAGAAACTTACCTTTTCCCCAAAAAAACATTGAAAATGTTTTACCTCGCCAAACATTCAACATTCATTTATAAAATTTCAAACCATGAGAAAATATTCAAATCTTCATTTACTATATTTTTGTTAGTTACCTTTTTAACACCATCCATGACATACAAAAACCGCATTTGATTTTCAAAACCTACAGGTGTGGTGCAATGTGGTGTAGAGGTGTGATGTGGTGTGAGGATTTGTCACATACCTTAGATTGGAGAAGAATGATTCGTCAGGGAACTCGTTAAAGAACGAGAGCAGCAGCGACAGTAGGTTTCGGCGAGATCAGCGAGAGTGGTAGCACAGTAGAAGTAGGGTTCCGCGAGATCTTGAAGGTGTTTGAGAGAGAATCCTCCAGTTAGGCTTCTTTTATAAGATCGGGTAAGACTTTTATCGGCGCTTTCCAAAAATCAATGATAAAGAGTACTTTTATCAGTGCTAAAATATAAAGCACTGATAAAAATACATATTTATCAGCGTTGATAAACGCGTCTTTATCAGTGCTAAAATTTTAGCGCTAATAAAACGTGTCTTTATCAGTGCTAAAATTCTAATGGTGATAAAGACTGGTTTTATGAGCGCTTTTTTAGCACTCATAAGGGGTATCTTTATCGGCACTAAAAAGCACTAATAACGATTCAATATTAATAATTTATTTATATTATTATATATATTTATAAAATTATATATATATATATATAATTATAATTATAATTATATATATATATATATATAGCACATGGGGTGTGCCCTAGTGGTATCATCTTCATAGTTGCATCTAGGTGGCTAGGTTCAAATCCTAGCTGCGTAAATTTCTGGGGGCCAATTTAATTGGGGGTATGAGTGTTGTGGGCCCCTACCACTGGCGGGGGTGATATTCAATCGGTCATTCTGGCGATGGCCTGTGAAGCGGGACGAGGGGCGGTCGTGGATGGTGTGGTCAGCGTGCGAGACGTACGACGACAGGATGAGGCAGGACGACTGGTCGTTTTGGTGACAGAGGACGGCGAGGCGGATGCATCTGCGGGGGGCGGCAGCGTCGAGGCGGAACGACCAGTCGGGCTAGTCGGCGCCTACTAGTGTCGAGGGCGGTTTCGATGAAGGAGGACAAGGTAGACGACTGTTATGGGCGGTTTCAGCGACAGAGGGTGAGGCAGATGCGGACGAGGCAGGTGATGTGCAGTGGGTTGATCTGCTCGCAGGCAGGTGGCGGAGCAGGCAGAAAAAAATGTTACGGCTCATCAAATTGGCAACAACTGTGGAGCTAGGCTTGCTATATGGGTCTTTGGTCAATGTGTTGGACTTATTGTCTGATGGGTCTTCATGTCAATAATATAATAAATAAATAAAACAACTGATTGGGTGAGTTATCTCTTGGGGAGTATGACCTACCTTTATGATGGCCTATGTGTGGTGTGTGTGTGTGTGTTTATTTATAATTGTACCCCAAAATACCTATAATATATAAATAAATATATTTATAAATATTTGTATATATTTATAAAATTATTATAATGTATTTATTAGTAATTTGTAATTATTTGAATTTGAATTTATTTATTTATAATTATAATTATAATTATAAATAAATAAATATGTATATATATATTAATATATAATTATAAATATAATAAATATATTTATTATTTAAATATATTTATTAAAATTTTATAATTATATATATATATATATAATTATAAGTAAATATATTTAAAAAGTATTTATATATAATTATAAATATATAATTATAAATATAATAAACATATTTATTTTTTAAATATATTTTTTGGAATTATATAATTATTTAAATATGTATTTATTTATTTATATTTGTAATTATAAATAAACATATTTATATAAATTAATAAATAAACAAATATATATATATATATATATTAATATATAATTGTAAATATAATAAATATATTTATTATAGTTTTATAATTATAAATAAAAATATTTAAAAAGTATTTATATATAATTATAAATATAATAAATATATTTATTTTTTAAATATATTAATTTTAATTTTATAATTATTTAAATATATATATTTTTTTATAATTATAATTATAAATAAATATATTTAAAAAATATTTATATATATTTATATAAATATATATGTTAATAAATAATTATAAATATAAAAAAATATTTAAATAAAAATATTTATTATAATTTCATAAATATTTCAATATATATATATATATTTATAATTTCATAAATACTTAAAAAAAATATTTATAATTGTATAATTAAATATTTAAACTAAATAATTATTAAAAAATCTTTTAAAGAGGTTAATTATATAAATTTCAAAACATATTTTAAATGTTAAAATATAATAAATAAAAACAAATAAATATTATTCATATAAATTGCAAACATATTGAAAATATTACATGTATATATATTTATTTATAATCTGATAAATACTTTTTGTAAAACATTATAGATATATATTTGAATTATTAAAATATATATATTAATATATCATTTTTATATTAATTATAAACATGCATTTTTTAATTAATGTATATAAATAAACATTAATTTTTAATATAAATATAATAATTTTATATAAATTTATAATATTTTTTATTAAAAAAATTTATCACTGCTAAGAATAGTGACGATAAATATCAACTTTTATCACATCTAAAAAAAGCGATGGTAAAGGGTACATCTTTATGATCGTTTTTTTAACATTAATAAAAGTTATATTTATCGTTGCTTTTAACTAGGGTTGATAAAAATGTGTTTTATCAACGTTTTTTGTTTAGTAGGAGGTGCATAAACATCAGTATGTGGCGGTGGTGGAATAGAGCGACCAAAATAAAAATGAATCCATGGAAAAAGACTTTGGTAGAAAGCACAATATGAAACGCATATTAATGCATGGGAACTATAGGATCAAAGTTGATTAACTCAAAACACGAATAAGGATAAAAAAAAAAGACTGGGCCAAAAGGGTCAGGACAATGAAGTGGGCTAAGACTATCTCCAACCCACGCTAAAATCGCTAAAATGCAGTACGCAGTCTTCTCCAACCCATCGCTAAAACCAGCGTCAAAATAGCGCTGCTGCACAGTCCAACGCTATATTTGGCGCTGCACTGTTGCAGCGCTATCCACTGTTTCCTTTTTTCCCTGCTTATTTGGCTTCAAATTTGTATTTATTTTCATCATATAAAAATAATAGCGTGAAAGATAGCGTTCCGTTGGAGAAGATTTCACTGTATATATGTTATTTTGGCGCAAAGGTCACTCCATTTTAGCGCTGTGCGTTGGAGATGCCCTAAACAAGTGCGATGGCCCAATGAAAACACGCCCAAAGCAAACCGTCCGGTATAAAAACAATCCAATACCAGAATTAAAACAATATTTATAAAATGCAATAAAAACATTTAGGATGTCAAAATTAAAATTCATTTTACATAAAAAAGTAATATGCAATTATTTTTAGAAAATTAGTTAACTAAGACGCACACTAGCCCATCGTTTATGAAAAATAACATTTTTTTTAAATCAATTATTTTAAATTTGTATAGAAGTCAATGATAATTCATTTATGAAAAATAACATATTTATTTTTCATTTTAATGTAATTTTTAGACATCAATGTTTATGTTAAATAAATGTTTTTTTTTTTGAAAGACTTCCAAAATCTTGTGTTCCACATGCAATGCTCCTCCATGGGACCCGTGGTCATACGGGGCCAAATCCTGTCGCACGCTGCGGAAAAATCGGTCAATGGAACCCGATATAGTCAAAGGGAAAGCAGGCCTTCGGAAAAGGTTAAATAGCCGGGCCCACGCGCCGCCGCCAGCCCTCGACCCCGCTCGTCTCTCAGCCCTGATCGACAGACGCCATTTTTTCAGGCGACTTTAAATCTGTGCACTAAACAGCAGCAGCCTTTGGGTGTCCTTGTGTTGATGATGCACGATGCTCCTGGTCTTCTTTCTCGTTTTTCTCGCCGCCTCGCCCTTCTCCCATGGCCTTAACCAGGACGGCCGGTACTTGCTGGCCGCCAAGGCTGGGCTGGCCGACCCAGATGCAACCCTCGCCTCGTGGAACACCCGAGACGACGACCCCTGCCACTGGGCCGGCGTCCGTTGCCACCCCACCACCCGCCGAGTCGTCTCCGTCACCATTGCCAACTCCACCGTCTCCGGCCCCTTCCCCGCCTCCCTCTGCCGCCTCCCTTCCCTCGCCTCCCTATCCCTCCCCAACAACTCCATCAACGACTCCCTCGCCCACGTCGACTTCTCCGCCTGCCGCAGTCTCCGCCGCCTCGATCTGTCGGAGAATCTCTTGGTGGGCCAACTCCCGCCCAGCCTCCCCGACATCCCCAACCTGCAGTACCTGAAACTCTCCGGAAACAACTTCTCCGGCGAGATTCCGGCCAGTTTCGGTAGGTTCGAGCGCCTCCAGGAGCTCATCGTCTGGGAGAATCTTCTCAACGGATCCTTCCCATCTTTCCTGGCCAACATAACCTCCCTCAAGCGCCTGCATCTCGCGTTCAACCCGTTCGCAACGGGTCGGCTCAGCCCTGATCTGGGCAACCTGACGGATCTGGAGGACCTCTGGCTCGCCGGCTGCAATCTCGTCGGTCAGATCCCGGAGACCCTGGCTCGCTTGAAGAAGCTGAAGAACTTTGACTTATCCGGGAACATGCTCACCGGGGCGGTCCCTGGGTGGCTCCCTGAGTTAACCAGTGTAGTTCAGGTGGAGTTATATGAGAACCACCTTTCCGGCGAGCTGCCCCCGAAGATGTCCAACATGGCCGCTCTCCTGCGAATCGACGTGTCGGGGAATGGCCTTGATGGAACCATCCCGGATGACCTGTGCGGTTTATCCCTGCAATCGCTCTCTCTGTACAACAATCGATTCGCCGGCCCTTTGCCGGATTGTATTGCTCGGTCGCCGAATCTCTCCACGCTGGTGGTATTCGGAAATCGACTGAACGGCTCTTTGCCCGGTGATCTAGGGACCAATTCGCCCTTGGCGACTCTCGACGTCTCTGCAAATAAATTTTCCGGCCACATCCCGGCGAATCTCTGCTCGAAGGGGGAACTGGAGATCTTGAATATGTTTGGCAACTCCTTTTCAGGGAAAATCCCGCAGGAACTCGGCAACTGCAAGAGCTTGAAGAGGCTAAGGTTGCAGAATAACAGGCTCTCCGGCGATGTACCGCCGGAGCTATGGGGTTTGCCGCGTCTTTATCTCCTTGAGCTCAACGAAAACTCATTATCCGGACATATCTCTCACATGATCTCGGATGCACAGAGCATGTCCAGCCTGCTGATTTCGAAAAATCAGTTCGGCGGCCCACTCCCGGATGAAATCGCGCTCCTGAAAAATCTTCATAGTTTTTCCGGCGACGGTAACGAATTAACGGGAGAAATCCCGAGAAGTCTGGCGAAGCTGACGCAATTGGGGCAGCTGGATCTCAGCAATAATAATCTTTCTGGTGAGATCCCGAAAGGGGTTCAGTCATGGAAGAAACTAAACGAACTAAATCTGTCGAATAATCGCCTTTCCGGGGAAATACCTCGTGAACTCGGAGCGTTTCCCGTCCTTAACTATCTGGATCTCTCCGGGAATCGGTTCTCCGGCAACATCCCACCTGAGCTGCAGAATCT
Organism: Viscum album; assembly: GCA_963277665.1. Lineage (NCBI taxonomy): Eukaryota > Viridiplantae > Streptophyta > Magnoliopsida > Santalales > Viscaceae > Viscum > Viscum album. Next base: position 904,106,897 of record OY728138.1, read on the forward strand.
GAAACTCAATTCGTTGAACCTGTCCAACAACCAGCTCTCGGGGGCCATCCCTCCTCTGTACGACAAGCCCATGTTCCGAAATAGCTTCGTCGGCAACCCCGGCCTCTGCGGGAAAGACCGCGACCTTTGTTCTCCCAACGCATCCCGCAAGAACCGAGGCTACCTGTGGTTCATGCTCCTCATCTTCGTGCTCGCCGCGGCGGTTCTCGTGGTCGGGGTGGTCTGGTTCTACTTCAAGTACCAGAAGATGAAGACGACCAAGGAGTTGGCGATGAGGTCCAAGTGGCGGTCGTTCCACAAACTGGATTTCGACCCGCTAGAAATCTTGGACTGCCTCCGCGAAGACAACGTGATCGGAACGGGGTCTTCGGGGAAGGTGTACAGAGTGGTCCTCAGCAACGGCGAAGCGGTGGCGGTGAAGAAGCTGCCCGGCCGGTCGAAGGAGGAAAGCGGCGGGTTAAAGGTGGGGAAGGACGCGTTCGAGGTGGAAGCGGACACGCTTGGGAAGATCAGGCACAAGAACATCGTGAGGCTGTGGTGCTGCTGCAAGGTGAAGGAGTGCCAGCTTCTGGTTTACGAGTACATGCCCTGCGGGAGCTTGGGGGACGTGCTGCACGGCGGGAAGGGAGGGCTGCTGGACTGGCCGACGCGGCTCCGGATAGCTTTGGACGCGGCGGTGGGACTGTCCTACCTGCACCACGACACCGTCCCGCCGGTGATCCACAGGGACGTGAAGTCCAACAACATACTGTTGGACGCGGAGTTCCATGCCCGGATTGGTGATTTTGGTGTGGCCAAGTTCGTCCATGGCGTGGAATCCATGTCTGAGATTGCGGGATCATGCGGTTACATTGCTCCAGGTCCGTATCCTCTGATCTTCTCTCCCCTGTTCTACATTTTTTTATGGGTGGCGGTATTGAATAGTTTGGTATGATGCAGAGTATGGATACACTCTTCGGGTGAGCGAGAAGAGCGACGTATACAGCTTCGGGGTGGTGATTCTGGAGCTGGTGACGGGGAGGATGCCGGTGGATCCGGAGCTCGGGGGGAAGGATATGGTGAAATGGGCGACGGCCACCTTGGAGGAGAAGGGGGTGGAAAGCTTGGTAGATCCGAAGCTGGATCCCGTCCACAAGGAAGAGATTTGCAGGGTCCTGAACGTGGGGCTCTGTTGCACCAGCTCCCTCCCCCTGAACCGCCCCACCATGAGATGGGTGGTGAAAATGCTTCAGGCTGCCACGGCTGCCGCAGAGGATAGGCTTGGCGCTGCCGACCATGACGGCAAGCGCTTCAACTAGTCCACCCTATAACAAAGATGAAGACTAGCCATTGAATTGAAGGCACCATGGGAGCATAATAACCGCAATTCCCATGAAAGCAAATGAAGCAAACAGTGATGGAATTTCTTCAAACTGCTGGGTTCTGCGTCTTAGCCTTGCTGATCTCAGGTCATTTCCTGGATTGCATCTTTGGGATCCATGCACTCTCTTTACTCAAGAGACAGGGTTTGTTCTTGTGACTTACTGTCTCCCTCCTTTCAACCTCCTGTGGGCCTCTCTCACTATTTGGGTTTTCTCTTGATGGTCTGGATCCCCTCCATGGGTTTTCGCTTGTGACCTGATGGGATGATGATCCTGCACTAGTTTAACTTCTCGTTTGATATGCATTGGAAGACATAATTTGCTTTTGAATGGACTAAGTTTGTTTCCAAGAACACACATTATATGATCTCTGTTTTTTTTCTCCCTCTATTGTGGATTGAGTTTGTTGCGTTGCATGAGAAGTGAATGTCATGTCCTATGACCGAGGCGATACTACTAGAAAAATTTCACTTTTTGTGTTGGTAAAATTCTGACCACCTCAAAATCCCTTGCGCCCCCGATTCAAGCCCCCTCGAACCCTCGGTTCGAGCCCTCTGCATGCGCACCTTCTTCCCCAACGCTACTTATCTCTTCGTTGACCCCCCCTCTTGCACAACTCCCCTCTTGCCGACATGTGTGACCAGTGGTTGCTCTCATCTCTACAATGAGTCCCCTCTCTTCCCTTTGAGAGGTTGTTCCTCCTTACACCATTGCTCAATTGATTTGTAGAGCCACCAACTCTAGAGTTGTTGAATTAATACACGTATAAACTAATTATCTCATCCTAATTTTTTGTTTGGATTCACTTCTTCAAAGTATGGTTTTGTTGGTTTTTTGGAAATTATGGTTGGTTTATTTCAATTTTCCCACTGAAATTTGCCTTCATTTTGATCGCTCATAAAGTTTGTTTGAAACTGTAGTTTGACTTTGTATATTTATCTATGTAAACATTGATTTAAAAAACATCAATAATCCATTTTTTTTTACAAACTCAAAATTAATGTTTACATAGATAAATTCCCTTCATTTTTTCTTCTTCAAATGATGCATGTATGTATTTATGTATTTATGTATATATGTATTTATGTATGTATGTATGTATGTATGTACATAGGTTTGTACGTAACCATGTATGTATGTATGTAGGCATGAATGTATGTATGGATGCATGTATGGATGCATGGATGCATGTATGGATGCATGGATGAATGTATGGATGCATTTATGCATGTATGTATATATGGATATATGTATGGATGGATGGATGAATGTATGTATGTATACATGGATGTATGTATGCAAATATGCATGCATGGATTTATGTATGCATGCATAAATGTATGTATAGATGCATAGACGTATGTATGTATGTACATAGGTACGTGCGTATATATGTATGTATGTATGTGCATATATATGTACGTACGTATGTATGCATGTACATATGTATGTGGATACGTATGTATGTACATCGGTTCGTACATATGTACGTATGTATGTATGTTGGTACATACATAGGTACATACATATGTACGTACGTTTGTAAGTATGTGTGTGTGTGTGTGTATATATCTATTGCTTATATCTATTTTGAATATACATTTTTTTACATTTTTTTTCAAATTAATTTAATTTTATACTTGTAATTTTTAATTATATATGTAAATCATATAAATGATTTTATTAAATAATATTATATAAAGATTTTACATTTATTTATATTGTATTTATTGTTTTATCATTATGTAAATATTCTAAATTAATTAATTCGTATCCCTTTTTATTAACATATTTTAGGAAAATATTTATTTGATTATATTTCATGATTTATATTACGTCTGCAATTCATTTTTTAAGTCATTATTTTTTTTATCATATTACTTTTATTGTTGTTTTATTATGAGAATTATTGTTATTATTTTTAAATATATTATAAAATTTTAGTTTTGGAAAATATAAATTTGAATAAAGCTTTTAAGTAAACGAAACATCAAATATGACATAAATTTGAAGTTACGTTCAGAAATATAACAAACTAAAATGTTGTTTTGTAGTATTTGATAAATATTAACAATTATTGTTTATGTATTTCAATTATTTATTTTTCTATAAATACAAACATGGATTAGAGCTTGATTCATCAACCAAATAGATATTTTGCTGAATAATTTGAGCGAAATAAGCAATATATTGATTTCACTAGTGTTTTTGCAAATGATTTTATTGGTTGTCTGTGCATAAAATGTGTAAATAAATATCTCTTCAAATGAGGTACTAATATGGAACATTTGTTTCTAAATGAGTTTTTGAAAAACTCTTAGGAATACTATAGGATTCTATTGGATTTGTTGACAATAAGGATGTTGACAATATTAAAAATGTTTCCCCCTTATTGGCAATGAAATACAAAGGGAACTTAGTCTTTCATCAAATGCAAGGATTGTTGAAAGTGGGTGCCCTAGACCCAACTTATGTTGTACTTTGATTACCACTACATGTATGTAGTTTGTTATATATACATGTGTTTATCTTGCCATAATAGTGTAGATACTTCTGCATCCATTTTGTTTATGACAATGTCCTTAGATTACATGTTGTATCAAAGGGTTATAGCAGATCTCAGGCTATAATGAGAACCCCGAGATGCCATGACAGTAATCTTAAAGTAACGTCCTGTAACGTCCCAGATCCGGGTGCCACTCAACGGGTGCCCCGAACCCGGTTGGTCACATGACCTCAAGCACATTTCCCCAAATGTCAGAAGCTTCCGACTAGCAGCGAAGACCCAGGTCTAAAAGTGGGGAAACTATGCCCTCATTTGTCAAAGAGTAGCACATCGGAGAAGATAAATAACATTCAACAGCAGAAGTAGTAGAAAGTATACAACTGAAATGGAAAACTGAAGTAAAAGATAATCAGCAGTCATACATATAAAGATGCAGCATGTCACTAATTCTATGAAAGGAGTCAGAACAGGATACACTGCAAAACAATACAATACAACTCAAAATACAAGGCACAACCAAACAAAACAAAGCTGAGTATACAGAAAACGACAACATCACAAGCCTAAACTCAGTCCCATGCTCTCCAACTCCTCTGCTACAATCATGTACCTGTATAGGGACTCTTGCCCCTGTCGTCACCTGCAACAATATAGTCTGTTTGGGCTGAAGACATGACTCAAACAGGGTGTGAGAAATAAATCCCAGTAGGCACCCACCAAAGGCCCGTGCCCAACTGTCGGTGAAAATGTGCAACAACAGTGTGTAGTAGTAAATGCAATAAACTAAGCAGTACTCAAAAGTAACTAACTTTACAAGTTATATTTCCATTTTATTGTTCATTTAACCATTCCAAGCCCGTGATTTAACTTGGCAGGTATAACATATAAAAAAATCACCACGATGAATATTCATGATAACACTGTCCTCAGACATACCATACTTACCCTCAGGTAACCATAATCGAAACCCGTAGGTGATTTCCCACATGAAAAAAGAATATTGCCCTTAGGCGTACAAAGTGTCGCCCACATACACAGAATCTACTGCTCACAGGCATAATAAATATTGCCCTCAGGCTAAAACAACCATTGCCCTCAGGCTAAAGGAAACACTGCCTGCAGGCTAAGCAAGTAACCGGGCCGAGCCCAAAGCATAAACATGCAATTTATATACACTTTCTCTCAAGAAAATTAAATACACATTATAATCATGACATTCCCTCGGGTATCCAGGCCAAACGGCTAAACAGAGGAACGCACCCTCGGGGTGGTCCTGGATCCAAACAGTGATCCCCAAATAGCAGTTTATAATTACATTTAATTACCTATACAATTCTAAGTATTTAAAAATAGCCAAGGCCTCAGCCACACGACACCCCGACATGGGTTCGTAGCACAACGGTACACAAAAACACACAGCAGTTGGAATTTAAACACCAGACCACCTACCTCGATTGTCTCTGATCGGTATACGTGAACGACGCCTCCCGAATCGTCCAAGAACGACGAAGATCTGAGGTGAACACAATCCCGTTCAAACTTAAATAAATTTCCCTCAGGAAAGAATTGGTAAGAAAGGCACTAAGAGAAGGAAGAACTTACCCATGCGGTTCCAAGGAGATCAACGAATATGGAATCGGGTTCCCGGTGTGTGGTCAGGAGATCCTCCAAGCTCCGGCCGTCTCTCCCGTTCTCCTCCGGCGTTCTAAGCTTCCTCTGTGAATAGAAGAGGCTACTGCCCATTTTAAGAGAAAAAAACAAACTACACGGTGTGTACTCTCAAGTACACGACGTGTACTTTTCTCATTTAACTGTTCCTCTGGCGGTTACTTTTTCCACCGCCGAACTATTCATCCGTCGACATGAGTACACAAGGTGTATTTCCGAATACACAGCGTGTACTGTCGCTCAGCTGGAGGCTACTCCCACCGCCTTACTATTCACTTGCCGACTGACTACACGGCGTGTAAATACCCACTACACGGCGTGTAGCCAGTTTTTACACCTTTCATCGTCGATAGGGCTACACGCCCTGTGTACTCATCCCACACGGCCAAAGTACACGATGTGTGGAAAAGTACATGGCATGTACCCACAAAATTTAGGATTTTCCCCTATTTTCCTTATATTCTCAAAAACACTTAAGGAAAAAGGAAAAGAATAAACCTGTACCTCAAGAATAAGAACCAGGTTCTTACAAACTTCCCCCCTTAAAGCAATTCGTCCCCGAATTTCCCTTCCAATGGTGATGAAGATAAAGATTAGAAAAACTTTGGCCACTGAGCACGTACGTTGATCTCCCGCTCCCAGGTTTCGTCCTGCACTCGACCATGCTGCCATAACACCCGTACGAGAAGAACTGACCAGCCTCGGAGAACCTTCGTGCTCCTATCAACGATATGAATCAGATGCTACTCAAAGGACGCATCGATCTGAATCTCAACCTCCTCTGGATGAAAGGCGTGAGATGGGTCTGAATGATAACGGCGCAGCTGAGATACATAGAAGACGTCGTGCATGTCTCGGTACCTCTGTGGTAACTGTAACCGATAGGAAACCGTCCCGACTCTCTCCAGAATCTCAAACGACCCCACATACCTCGGTGAAAGTTTACCCTATCTTCTTATTCGCCTGTGTCCCAACCTAGGTGAAACACACAAGAAAACCTGATCCCCGACCAGGAACTCCAAGGGTCGTCTGCGGCGATCATCATAAGATTTCTGGTGAGACTGCGTAGTATCCACCCACTTCTATATCAACTGGACCTGCTCTGAAGTCTCCTACACGAGACGTGGTCCCAACAAAGCTGCCTCACTTGCCTCTAACCAGCACAAAGGTGATCGACATGACCTACCATATAAAGCCCTGTATGGTTCCATATCAATAGTTTCCTGAAAACTATTATTATAGGCAAACTCGACCAGGGGTATATGCTTCTCCCAAGAGCCCCCAAAGTCTAGGACGCATGCACACAACATGTACTCAAGCACCTGTATCATACGCTCTGACTGGCCATCAGTCTGAGGGTGGTAAGCTATTCTCAAAAGAACCTGTATACCCAGTGCCCTCTGAAAACTCTGTCAGAAACTAGATGTAAAACAAGCGTCCCTATCTTAAACAATAGAACGAGGGACCCCATGAAGACGTACTACCTCTCAGATATACAACTTCCTGAGCTCATCAACACCGAAGGTCTCCTTGATTGAAAAAAAGTGAGCTACCTTCGTAAGTCTGTCCACAACAACCCACACGATATCATTGCCTTGAGGTGACCTCGGAAACTCGATCACGAAGTACATCGCAACATCATCCCATTTCCACTCTGGGATGAGTAACTGCTGTAACAGTCCGGCTGGCCTCTGATGCTTCGCCTTCACCTGCTGACAGGTGGAACATCTCGTAACAAAACCATCTACCTCTCTCTTCATACCCGGACACCAATACTAACGTCTTAAGTCACGGTACATTTTGGTAACTCCGGGATGCACTGCCCAAGCTGAAGCATGAAACTCCCGCATCAGCTCCTCACGTATATCCCCTGGAACCCACACTCATCCATGGAAATGTAGTACCTCATCATCGACTATCTTCCATCTAGGAGGAGGGTTCTCACTTGCCACCGAATCCCGTAGAACTAGTCCTTCTGAATCAGATAACTGTCTCATCCTCACTCTATCCAGGAGGGTAGAGGTCACAGCTAAGGAAGAAAGATAGGCCTACCTCTGACCGTCGTGCACCTCCAAATGCATCTCAGAGAAAAAATCCATAAGCTTCCACTCACCACTAGCCTCATGAATTGCCTATGTCTGAGTATTCCTGCTCAGTGCATCAGCAACTGCATTACCCTTACCATGTGTATAGGAATGCTTGAAGTTGAAGGATTGAAGGTATTCAACCCACCTTCACTATCTCAAATTCAGATCACGCTGGGTAAAGATATATTTGAGACTTCTGTGGTCGGTGAAAACCACAAAATGCTCTCCCAAGAGATAATGTCTCCAACAGTGCAACACATGAACAACTGCAGCCAACTTGAGGTCATGCGTCAGGTAATTCCTCTCATGTGGCCTCAACTGCCGAGACCCTTATGCAACAACTCTATTGCCCTATATCAACACTACTCCCAGCCCAATACCCGATGCATCACAATAAACTGTATATCTCTTCCCTTGCTCTGGAAGTATCAGGACTAGTGCTGATGTCAACCTTCCCTTTAGCTCCTGAAAGGCCGTCTCACAATCTTCTAACCAAATGAACTTCACACCCTTCTTAGTCAACCCCGTTAATGGTGCTGCTAAGCGGGAGAAGTCCTGTATAAAGTGCCTGTATTAACCAGTCAGCCCCAAGAAACTCCGTATCTCAAACAAATTCTTAGGATGCTCCTAGGAAACTACTGCTCTCACCTTCTCTGGTTCTACTGCAACTCCTACCTCTGAGATAATATGACCCAGGAAGTGAATCTGGTCCATCCAAAAATGGCACTTTGAGAGCTTAACATATATCCTATGCTCTCTCAGTGTACTCAATATGATCTCAAGATGGGTAGCATGGTCATGTCGAGTGTGAGAGTACACCAAGATATCATCCATGAAGACTACCACAAAAGAGTCCAGATAATGGTGGAACACACGATTCATCAGAGCCATGAAAACTTCTGGTGCGTTCATGAGTCCGAACGGCATGACTAAGTACTCGTATAGACCATACCTGCTCCAAAAGGCTGTAAGTGGTATGTCCGATGGTCTAACGCATAACTGATGATATCTGAATCTCAAGTCAATCTCCGAGAACACTCGTGCTCCCTGAAGTTGATCAAAAAGATCATCAATCCTCGGTAAGGGATATTGGTTCTTAACCGTCAGCTGGTTTAGCTTCTAATAATCCACACAGATTCTGAGGGTACCATTCACCTTCTTCGCAGAAAGGACCGGAGAACCCCAAGGAGAAGTGCTGGGTTGGATGAAACCCTTTGACTACAACTCCTCTAACCGTCTCTTGAGCTTCTTCAACTCAGGTGTAGCTATCCTATAAGGAGGAATGGATACCAGTTCCGCTCCTAACACAAGATCGATAGATAAATCCACCTCTCGCTCCGAAGGTAGACCTGAAAAGTCATCCGAGAAGACATCCCCGAAACGATCAACCACTAGAGGGAAATACTTCTAAAAAGTCCCCTGATCATCCAGATATAAACTCGCAATCTGGGCTATCACACCACCTCTCCCACGATGCTCAGGTCCAGCTCAGCTCGGCTGGACATCTCATTCACCTTTGTATAGAAACTCTCCGCCCTCTGGTGAGGTGAAACTCACTCTACGACGATAGCAATCCACAAAGGATCGAAAGGGTACCAACTAGTCCATCCTAAGAATGACATCATAGCTCATCATCTCTAAGACATAGAGGTCCCATAGAAAGTGACACCCACCAACCTCTAGGGGGCACTCCCTGCATTGACGCACACCAGCCGTTCTAGTTCCCAACAGAGTGTCTAGCTTCATAACATCATAAAAAGAAGAAACACAGAGCTCATGGCTCTCCACAATGGGCACAAATATAAATATATGTGTAGCACCTATATCGAAAAGGACAGAAGACATAACATAAGCAACTAGAATAGTACCTCTGACAGTAGAAGGTCCAGGATCCTACTCTTGTTGGGTCTGTTGCACTGCATATGCCTGCCCAGTGTTGTGGCCCTACGACACAGCCTGGCTACCCTGAGCTGTCCGGCCCTACTGCCTCTGAGATCCTGGTGTCTGGCTACCACGACCACGACCACCATCTCTGCCTGTACGTCCTGATGTATCCCAGTTGCCCGACTGGTAAGAATCTGCTGGTCCTGCTCCCGCATGCGGAGTCTGCACAGAACCCCTCTCACTAGCCACTGGTGGGAACTCCCTGCAAAAGCGCTGCAGATGACCCATCTTGCCGCAAGCTCGACACTCCACCGGGTCTCGAGGACACCGAGGTATCTTGTGCCCCTCTCTACCACACTAGTAGAAAATAACCTGGCCACATGAAGTATTCTTCTGACTAGTACTACCACCATGAGAGAAATTCATCTGCCTCTTCCTCTTACCGGTGGAAATAGTACCAGAAACTGGTGTTGAACCACCCTGGCCCACACCACTAGCTTCCCACAGGTTCCGCTCAGTAATCAGTGCCTGGTTCACAATAACATGCACTGTAGGCAACCTGAAAACATTCACCAAAGCTCGAATGTCATATCGAATACCATCCTCAAAGCATCGAGCCCTCAGCGTCTCATCACCCACCAGTACGGGTGCAAAACGCTGAAGCTCGGTGAAGCTTGCAGAGTAATCCATCACTAACATGGCGCCTTGCTGCAGATTCATGAACTCTCAAGCTCGATCTACCCTCAACATCTTGGAGAAGAAGAATTCATAGAAAGCTGCCTGAAAATCTTCCCATGCTATGTCGCGGTGATGCTCAGACTGGGTGGTAACATCCCACCACCTCTTGGCGGAATCACGCAGCATATAAGTCGCGATCTTGACCCTCCGCCCTAGAGGCATCTCCAGATGCTCGAAAATATTCTGCACTGAATCCAGCCATGACTTCACAGCCTGTGGTACGCCATCCTCTGAAAACGTAGGCGGATGATGCTGCTGAAATATACGCATCAGCTCTACCATAGATGTGGCGGCCTGCAGTGCTCCCTAGAAGGTCTGCATGAACCACATGAAGCCTTCACAGAACTGTGCCTCCGTGCCTGTGTCTGGTATAACAGCTGGCTCTGCATCTGGCTCTGTTATAGGATCCATTAGTAGCCCATGACCCACCATCTCTGGAGTATAATCGTCGCCGCTCTCTTGGAGAACAACCGGTGGTCATCTCAGTGGCATGACTCTACAAGGTCAAACACACGCCTTAGATCAAAATTTATCAAGTACTGAAAACAAGGAGTGTAAGAAGGGAACAAAGAAAAGAAAACTTTCAAGTTTTACAAAACAAGACTACACGGCATGTATAATAACTACATGGTGTGTTTCCTCAAGTCTTCCACATGGGCGTGTACTCTGCCAAAATTGGTCGTGTAACACCCCAAAACACACGGCGTGTTGTCCACACACACGACGTGTACTTGAATTTTCCTCCTTTCCCGAGTACCTCTACACGGCTTAGCTACACGACTCTCCTTTAAACAAAACTACATGGCGTGTCCCAGATAGACACAGCGTGTACGACTTAATTTCTAATTGACCATGTTGTTAGTGACATGGCTGGCCACTCAGATGACACTACATGGCGTGTTACACCCGCACACAGCATGTACACCACTCCGTCTTCCCAGCCACACGGCCAGGTCCACACGGTTTTTCCCCCGATCAATACTACACGGCGTGTCCCACAGGTACATGACGTGTTCAAGAAGAGATAACACCAACCTGTGTTTGTTAGCTACACGACCAGGTCCCCAGGTTAAACTACACGGCGTGTTCATCACTTACATGGCATGTACAAGAAAAGATTTCCTCCATCCGTGTTGTTAGTTACACGGGCGGACACATGGTCCACACAACACGGCGTGTGAAATAACTACACGGCGTGTTCCCTCTAGAACTTCCCCATCACGTGTCTCTGCCCACACGGTCTATGACACGGTTAGCTACTACATGGCATATACTTAGGGTACACAGTGTGTACTCAAAACTTTTTATCTTCCTCCCGAATAGAAGAATACAAGGCATGTAGTCAAAACTACATGACATGTATTCTAGGTTTTTCCAGAAAAAAAGCCTTAGAAACTTCTCCAGAGCCCAGAAAAACACTAAAACCAACACCTAAGTGCCAAGTTCAGATCCGTTAGGGCCCATACTCCCCGTAAATCAAAGTTTGGAATCTTACACATGTTATAACAAAATAAACACATCGATAATCCACCAAATTCCGGTCATTGAGGGCCCATACTCCCCAACAAACAAAGTTTGGAGTTCATCCTATCAAGGCCTCACACAAAAATATCCTATCAAATAGAAGGTATTTATCAAATCATCTCTCACAACAACATGCTTTTCTAGCACAACAACTATCACAACAACATGCAATTTCTAATGCACCTACATGGCATGGAAGAATGCATGACATGTGATTTCTAGAATGTGCCTATATGATGCATGAGATGACATAACCTCATCTCATCGAGTTGCGACTAAATAAAACCCAACATAAAAATATAAACAGCACACCACAAGTGCGTCACCCAACGGTGAAAATAAAATCAACTATAAAATTGAAAAATCAAAAAAATTGCAATAACCGAGGTAGACTGGCTTTTCCCTGTACACGAGTTAGCTACTCCTGGGCACAACTTATTACCAACTATCATTTCCATCCTATCCCTGACTAAGGCTCCAAATAGTAAGTCAAAGAAAATAACTCCTTTGATACCACTTTGTAACGTCCCGGATCCGGGTGCCACTCAACGGGTTCCCCGAACCCAGTTGGTCACATGACCTCAAGCACATTTCCCCAAACGCAAGAGGCTGCCGACTAGTAGTGAGGACCCAGGTCTGACAGTGAGGAAACTATGGCCTCATTTGGTAAAGTGTAGCGTAGTGGATAAGATAAATAACACGCAACAACGAAAGTAGTAGACAATATACAACAGAAATGGAAAACTGAAGTAAAAGATAATCAGAAGTCATACATATAAAGATGCAGCATGTCACTAATTCTATGAAAGTAGTCAGAATAGGATACACTGCAAAACAATACAATAAAACTCAAAATACAAGGAACAACCAAACAAAACAAAGCTGAGTATACAGAACACGACAACATCACAAGCCTAAGCTCGGTCTCATGCTCTCCAACTCCTCTACTACAATCATGTACCTGTATAGGGACTCTTGCCCCTATCGACACCTGCAACAATATAGTCTGTTTTGGCCGAAGACATGACCCAAACAGGGTGTGAGAAATAAATCCCAGTAGGCACCCACCAAAGGATCGTGCCCAACTATCAGTGAAAATGTGCAGCAACAGTGTGCAGTAGTAAATGCAATAAACTAAGCAGTACTCAGAAGTAACTAAATTTACCAGTTATATTTCCATTTTATTGTTCATTTAACCATGCTAAGCCCGTGCTTTAACTTGGCAGGTATAACATATAAAAAAATCACCATGGTGAATGTTCATGATAACACTGTCCTCAGACATACCATACTTACCCTCAGGTAACCAGAATCGAAACCCGCAGGTGATTTCCCACAGGCAAAAAGAATATTTCCCTCAGGTGTACAAAGTGTCGCCCATAGGCACAGAATCTACTGCCCACAGGCATAATGAATATTGCCCTCAGACTAAAAGAACCATTTCCCTCAGGCTAAAGGAAACATTGCCGCATGCTAAGTAAGTAACCGGGCCGATCCCAAAGCATAAACATGCAATTTATATACACTTTCTCTCAAGAAAATTAAATACACATTATAATCATGGTATTCCCTCGGGTATCCAAGCCAAACGGCTAAACAGAGGAACGCACCCCCAGGGTGGTCCTGGATCCAAGCAATGATCCCCAAACAGTAGTTTATAATTAAATTTAATTACCTATAAAATTATAGGTATTTAAAAACAGCCAAGACCTTAGCCACACGATACCCCAACATGGGTTCATAGCACAACGGTACACAAAAAACACACAGCAGTTGGAATTTAAACACCAGACCACCTACCACAATCGTCTCTGATCGGTATACATGAACGACGCCTCCCGAATCATCCAATAATGATGAAGATATGAGGTGAACATAATCTTGTTCAAACTTAAATAACTTTACCTCGAGAAAGAATTGGTAATAAAGGCTCTAGGAGAAGGAAGAGCTTACCCATGCGGTTCCAAGGAGATCGACAGATACAGAATCAGGTTCCCGGTGTGCGGTCGGGAGATCCTCCAAGCTCTGGTCGTCTCTCCCATTCTCCTCTGGTGTTCTAAGCTTCCTATGTGAACAAAGGAGGCTACTTCCCATTTTAAGCGAAAAAAACAAACTACACGGGGTGTACTCTCAAGTACACGGCGTGTAATTTTCTCATTTAACTGTTCCTCTGGAGGCTACTTTTTCCACCACCGAACTGTTCATCTGTCAACATGAGTACAAGACGTTTATTTCTGAATACACAGCGTGTACTGTCGCTCAGTTGGCGGCTACTCCCACCACCTTACTATTCACCTTCCGACTGACTACAAAGTGTGTAAATACCCACTACATGGCGTGTAGTCGGTTTTTACACCTTTTATCACTGACAGGGTTACACGCCCTGTGTACTCATCCCACACAGCCAAAGTACATGGTGTGTGGAAAAGTACATGACGTACACCCACAAAATTTAGGATTTTTCCCATTTTCCTTATTTTCCCAAAAACACTTAAGGAAAAAAGGAAAAGAATAAACCCATACCTCAAGAATAAGAAACAGGTTCTTACACGTCCTATGGTCCAGTTACATCATTCTGAAGGTACACAGATGATGTGTGACCATCAGGTATTGGGGGCTCATAAGCATTGAGATTTCTTATCATGAACTTTGCACTTGATGATCTCTAGTAGTTGAGATCATAAGGACAAACCCACATAATAGGAACACCACATGTGTCAGGTGTCATTGGTCATTCCTATATACGGACACGTGTAATAGTCTCCAAACTTGAGATAATTATCAATGGATTTCATTTAATTGCATACTTTGATGCAAGGTGAAAACCATGATGATAAAGTCGTGGCGAGGTAGTTTTTGTTGGGTATATCTTTGGTGACATGACATTGATTGAATGATCAAGATAGGATTTGTCGATTCCAAGTTTAGGAAGAGATATCTCGGGCCTGGTTGATTAGTATGGTTGCACCTTCATTAAATCCATGGCCATGGTAGTGGAAGGTAATACCGTTCAGACAAATCAAAAAATAAAATAAAGCAAGATAAATTATGATGACCCTAGTGTGCATTTTTCTTTATTGAGATATCGATGACGAAGAGATTATATTACAAATACCATGTTCGTAGGAAGGTAGTCATTTCTTTGACTTTACCTTATCTCTATAGGGGCCTTGATGGGTTGTTAGACCCCACTCTTGGTCGGTGAATATTATTCACTACTATTGAGATAAGGGCCTAGATGGTCACACACTAAAGCGTTTTGAGAACCTTCCCTGTTCTGGGAATAAGAATATAGAACTTGGAGGGCCTCGCCAAAGGGTCCGAGTATTATCCAAGTTCTATGGATCACCAAGTAATAAATAAATTCTTAATTATTCAAGCTTGGAATAATATTTCGAATTTATAGAATGTATTTACAAGTGATTAAGTAAATACAAAATAATAAAATATTATTCAAACAGATTTAAATATCCAGGGTTCATTTAATATTTTCAGGAGAAGTGAGTCGAGTTATAGACTCAAGTTTATCACGCAAAATATATTTAATATATATTGCAGTTAGAGATAAAATTATAAATATCATTTATGGCATAATTTAATTTTACATAAATAAATATTCATAAAAACTTGTAATGCAAATATCTGTTACACGGGGT
This sequence comes from Viscum album, assembly GCA_963277665.1. Lineage (NCBI taxonomy): Eukaryota > Viridiplantae > Streptophyta > Magnoliopsida > Santalales > Viscaceae > Viscum > Viscum album. Next base: position 904,122,321 of record OY728138.1, read on the forward strand.
CTGGGAACCCATAACGGGTATTCTAGATATTCTCTATATAAGTAAGAGAGAGTCTCTCTCCATGTAACTATTTATGTGTCAAATTTGAGAGCCCCTCTCTCCTCCTGGATTCTAGAGAGAGATTATCTCAAGCAAGGAAGAAATTTAAGATTATCCTTATTGGATTGAAGTCTCTTGCCTTGCGGTGATCACTGCTACGTCGAAGAGACCATTGGTGTACTACGCTAGCACCCAAATTCCAACGAATGATGCACGTGCAGATTCGAAAGGCGTGTGTGGATGATCTAGAGGACTTTGACGTTGGATTCTTCAAGCAATGGTCATCGACATCCTGCAACACACTTACGCACATCAAATCCGAATAAGGTACTTGTTCATTTTATATTTTTGTGCTCTGTCAAATCCACGTGTGGTCCACGGACCATACCAGGATAGCTCACCGGAGTCGAAGTCATAACGTTGCTCCGGTGATGCGAAATTTTTTAAATTCCTAACCCATAGGCTTCCGCTGCCCGTCTCGGTACCTCACAGTGGTAACAGAGCGACGTGTGATTTCTCAGAGTCAAAAGAAAAATTAAATTGCATTAAATTTAAGTACATAGCATTAAATCAGTTCCAATGAATCTAAATACACGTCAATCCATTTCCGAATGGTCGAGTTATGGCCATTTGAAAATTTTAATGGGATCGACATTGTTGGTTTTAAATTTTCATATTTAATTTAATAAAGCACGCGTTTTAATTTTATGTATGCGTTATTCAAAATACCAAAATCCAGCCACGCTATGACCAGAATCCAATCGCCAGAATATTTCTGGTGGTTTTTTATTTTTTGAGTTAAATAAAAAAATTATGAGATGATATTATTTTATTTTACTCAAATAAAACATAATTTTAAAATGGGGTCTTTGAATAATTGGGGTAAGTCTTGCTTTTTATTTATTTGAAGTCTTTAGACTTTAATTTTTTTTAAAAAAAATTGGGGACTAAGACCCCAAAGTGAGTCTTTTTTTTAATTTAAAAAAGGGAAAGAGATTTTCTTTTTGTCCAAATACAAAAACAATTAAAAAAAAGGAAAGGAAAGAAGCCCCCTAAGGTTCGTCTTTCGTGCACAAAAGGAGGCCACACCCCCTTGGTGAAACCCTAGCACCCTGCGTTGACCGGACCCTCGCCGCCCAACCTCCTTCCCGCTGCCGGACCGCCGCCCCGCTCACCCGCGCTGCTCCCTACTGCAAGCTCGCGCCGCCCAGGGTCGCTACGCCACCTCCCCGGGCTCGCGCACTATCCCGCACCCGGACCGAGCTGCTCCCTCACCTCTCCGTTTCTGGACTAAGCTCCCTAGATCCCGCCGCGCCTGGCCTGACCGAACCAGCAACGGACCACCCAGAGCCCTCGCGCACCGCCCAGAACCCACAATCCGGCTTGCCACCGCACCGGACAGGGTCGCCGCTCACGTGGCTGGTTGGAGTAGCGGGTTACCACCCTTGCGGCTAGTCGAAGCGGTACCCCTCCACGCTCAGACCTCGCCGGAAGTCGCTGTCGCCGTAGGGTGCTGCTGGACCGGGCGAATATGCCACGGTCTCACCGCGGTCATGCTGCGGTGACGCCGTAGTCACGCCGGGGTCACGCCAAGGTCACGCTGCGGTTACGCCGTTATTTGGCCCTGCTCCAGTAAGACTCCCTCGTGGCGGTTCGCCCAGACTCCTTCCTGGCTTGAAGTAACCTCCTTAATTAATTTTAATTAATTTAGTTTTTTAAATTAAATTAATTATAATTATATTGGGGTTTAAATTTAATTTAATCTGAAACATTAATTTAATTATAATTAAAATTAAATTAATAGTTTAATTTAATTTTAGAATTAATATTAAATTAATAGTTTAATTTAATTTTATAGTTAAAATTAAATTAATGGTTTAATTTAATTTTTGGAATTAAAATTAAATTAAACAAATGGAACTGATAAAAATAAATTAATTGATTTTTTTTAAATTCATTTAATTTATTAGAGTGCCCTCATACTGTTTAAATTTTATTGCAGTTTAATTTTTAATTGCGCTTAATTAATACCGACTGGTCTTGAGCAAGTGACTGAACCGTGCATGTCTGATTTATTTATTTAATTATTTATTCAATGCGTACGATGATTGTAATAATTAATTAGATAAATGACGGCCCGTGAATCATCTTTTAATTCACATATGTATAAGGGCCTGCGTGTCCATTGCACAATTTGTATTTTTTACCCCTAGACCCCCTCGCCTGCATGCGAGTATATTTGTAATTAAACAGTGATGATCCGAGACGCAGACCCCGCCAAGTCGAGGCGGTAATCCAGACGGGAGCAGAGCGCATTGCACTAGGGCTAGCTACAATGCGAGTCAAGTGTCGACTCAGGTATGGATTCCCCTAGGTCAAGTTTGATCCGTTATGGATCGATCTTAATAGAATGCTCAAGACCAATCGGATTGCATGATTTACCTTTATGCATTTTTTATTATTTTATGCAAGTGCATGATTATCGCTTGATCACATAGAATAGTAAACAAGATAAAAAATGCATAAAGAAGTGACAAATATATATATATTGCATGTTCAGTTGTGAGCGTGACAATATAGTTTGAACACATAGATAGAAAAAGGATTATATTATTCAATAAATATTAAAATACCTCAAAGATATATTAAGTCCAAGTGCCTTCCATTTATCATATCTAAAAAAAAACCGGGTGTTTGGGGTGCTCGTCACCCATAGTTGAGAGTGCTTCTTACTTCTGGGGCATTTTCACGAGAGAACTGAGTCAACTTAACTAAAGTGAGTAGTAAAGGATTAGCCATAGCTAACTTGATATCACTTTAGATGTAAGATGTTGAGAGAATCAAGTTTGGATTCCAAAAGCTGAGAATTTACTCAACAACACAAGGAACCACAAGTCAAGTGGTTGGCCAGCCTAGTGCCTACCTTGAAACTCTCTAAGTAGTGGCGTAGACATAGATTGTAGACTATGAGGGAGGTTTCGAGGATCCTTGCCACTAGAGTACTTGAGCGATAGAGTATTCCGAATCTAATAGTGAATGCTATCAAGGTTCACACAAATAGTGGAAGACATTAAAATTATATAATAAATTATTAATCATAAATGTCAAAAGGTAATCAAGACAAACTACTAATTGCTAAATGTTTATCTGATGTAGATTTAAAATGGAAATCACCAACACCACAAGTACTTTATCACTACGATCAATTTTGGATAAAGAAAATATCCTGACCGGCAATAACTTCCAGGAGTGGTACATGCGCTTGCACATAGTACTACGCCAATAAAGGAAGTTATATGTGCTGGAATCCCCAATTCCCACTGAGCCTCCTCAGGGAGCAAGAAAAACGAAAAAAGATAAATGGAGAAAGCATGTAGATGATGTGCTTGATGTACAATGAATCATGTTGTCATCCATGTCTAGCCAATTGCAAAAAATGCATGAGGATGAGGACGGCTACAAGATGCTTTCACATCTCTAAGAATTATATCAGGAGAGGGCCAGACAAGAAAGGTATGAGATCTCAAGTTCCCTTTATAAGTGCAAGCTAGCATAAGGGAACTAAGACGGTCCTCATGTACTCAAGATGATTGGGTATATTGAGAATCTTGAAGCCCTTGGGTTTAAATTGAACCAAGAACTAACAGTGGATCTCATTCTTGCCTCTTCACCATCAAGCTTCTCGACTTTTATTGTCAATTATAACATGAATGATATTACAAAGTTGCTCCTGAATCTTTTGGATTTAGTTTACCAAGATGAAAAGGATATGAAAAATACCAATTCATCTATCCTTATGGTGAACAAGAAAAACAAGGGCAATGTAAAGGGGTCTAAGGCCAAGTCAAGGACAAAGAAACCAATGCATCACCCTGCAAAGAAGCTAAAGATTCAGAGGCAGAGTAATGAGTAGGAAGCTGTCTGCTTTGGATGTGGCAAGAAAGGCCATTGGAAGAAGAATTGTAGAGCTGGGAAGAAGAAGAAAACTGATGCTTCTACTTCAGGTATTTTTGTCATTGAATGCAATCTATCTTTATCTACAAGTTGGGTATTGGATATGTCATGTGGCTCACACATTTGTATTCATATATAGGAACCAAGTAGGTTCATGAAGATTGAAAAAGGTGAAGTGGATCTCCGACCTGCAAATGGTGCAAGTCTAGCATCCTTAGTCGTGGGAGACTATCACTTAACCTTGCTGAGTGGTTTGATTATAGTTTTAAAAAATTGCTATTATGTACCTTATGTTACCAAGAACATTATCTATGTGTCGAGTTTAGACACTATGGGTTTTCATTTCAAGTTTGGAAATAAATTTTGTCTCTTTTATAGGGATAACATATGTTATGGTATGACACATCTTAACAATGGTTTATACATGCTGGAACTCGAGAACCCCGTAATGGAAATCAATGACAAAAACAACCAACATGACTCATATATCACCCGCCTATGGAACTTCAGGCTTGGCCATATAAACGAGAATCGATTATGAAGATTACATCAAGAAGGGTATTTAGACTCAGTACAGTTAGAACCCTTGGATGTATGCCAAGCTTGTTTACAAGGAAAGATGACCAAAGCACCTTTCTCAGAAAAGGGAGAAAGAGACAATGCAGTACTGGAATTAATACATACTGATGTATGTGGTCCATTTTCAGTAGAGGCAAGGGGTGGTTTTTCATACTTCATTACTTTTACCGATGACTATAGTAGGTATGGCTATATCTACTTAATGAGGTATAAGTATGATTCCTTTTGTATTTTTAAGGAATACCAAAATGAAGTAGAAAACCAACTTGGTAAGAAGATAAAAGCACTCCGCTCAGACCGAGGCAGAGAATATCTTAATCAACCTTTCATCGATCACTTGAAGGAGTGTGGGATAATATCCCAACTCACTCCTCTGTATACACCACAATGGAATGGTGTTAGTGAAAGGAGGAATAAGACCTTTCTTGACATGGTCAGATAAATGATGAGTCATGAAACTCTTACATTATCCTTTTGGGGATATTGTAACAACTCGAAATTTTTAATAATATTTTTTCCTAAATTTGTGTGTTATTTCATTTTATACTCCACAAAACTATATCCTTTAATTAATGAAGTGATACCGTTGGGTTTCTACTATTATATGGCCGTTGGAAAATAAACTCTTACATTATAATTATTGTTTATAAATACAAATGATCTTGGTTAATTAATATAGAAAGAAGAGTTTACGACCTCATCCAGTAGACTTGGGCCGTACAAAGCCCATCTGTCAGATCTTGGGAAGGAGGTAACATCTCTGGGCTTTGCTTTGAACCAAGCCCAAACTGAGCTTCAACATATGAAGCTTGAACGAAATCACCTAAGGGAGAAGTTCAAGTCGATAGAAATCACCACTCAGGAAATGTTGTCTGATCTGCCCCAAGATTCTATCACCATAACACACCTTACACTTAGGTCCTATGGAGGTGTTATAAGAGGCTATTTAACGAGGCCTTATATACTTTTTTTAATCCCTTGGTATAAATAAAATTGTTATTTCTTATTATGGAAAAATTTGTGATTTTCAAATGTCTGGATAAATATGGGATGAATATTATTGATGATTTTGGAAAAAGGGTATTTTAAAATATTTTATGTAAACTTTAAATAATTAATAATGTGAAATGATTTTCAGAAAATGGTCTTCTACAATTGTGACCAGTAAGAAATTTAGAGTCTAATAAGATCAAATTAATTTTTGGTGAATAGTAAAGTATGAATAGTAATACGCCCTTATGAATAGTAATGAATAGTAATGAATAGTAAATCTTCCAAAAAAATAGAAACTTCACCCATGAATGTATAAATATAATTTAGACATCTTAAAAGTGAAAAAAATGGTCATAATATAAGTATTGGTATTTTTGTATGTCATAAATATTTTAATTATAATTTTATAATTAATTTAATAATTTAAAATAAAAATTTATTTTCATAAAATGTAATTATAAATTGTTGATTTATTTTTTTATGGTTATACGATAATTTTATGGGACCTTGATTACTTTTTCAAGGTGTTACAAAATAAGTTATACTTTTAGAGTTGTTTTTTTGAATAAATAATGATTTTATTTAAAAAATTAAATTAAAAATATTTAGAAAATTATTTTCATAAAATAGAGTTCATTTTTGAATTCAGAGCATCGATATTAGGTTAGGGTGAATTTTAGGGATTTTTCTGAAACAGTTGAATTTTTGGTGAATAGTAAAAATACAGTTTTGAGTTTCGGGTGTTTAATGACATCATTGATGATGTAATCATGATGTAATAAATATGCTCTACTTTTTAATAGTAATATATGTTATGAGGTTTCCCAAGCGGCCAATACCATGGGCAAATACCATGGGCAATCCCATGGTTTTGAAAATACCACCGATGAGGTGTCCCTTGGAAATTAATTAAATATTCCCTCACTTTTCCTATAAATACCAAGACATTCTCTCATTAATTTAATTCCAAAATCCTCCTCAACAAAGCTCTGGTATTTATACATCCCAAGGAGTCCTCCCAAGGTTTCATCAATCCCCCCAAGGTCCCAACCTTCGAGCTTTTGAAGATACTCTTCAAGGTAAGGGAACCTTTCACCCTCCTCTTTTAAGTCATGACTTACTTTATGTTATGTATTATAGTTTCCATATTCTTATGTGGGGTTATGTTATTATATATTTTTATTACTTTCCATTTAATGTACAAATGATTATAGACCCTTTCCGCTCTCATCAATTTATTTTCTGAATTTTTTTAGCGACGCCGTTAGGCTGTCAAATTTTTGGTAAAAGAAATAACATCTTCTCTTTTCTTTCATGTTTTATTTTCATGTGGTATGTAATTAAAATATCCATACCATGATCTTATTATGTACCCATACTGTATTATGAATTATTTATGAGTGGTTGACCCTTGTCCCCTCTCCTTTTAATGTTTTCTAAAACGATGTTATGTAGCCGTTATGTTGCAGAATTTTCATATCAAAATCTCTATCTTTTTCTCAAGAAATTATCTTGTATTATTTATGTGGGTATAAAAATCTATTTTCATTTCTAGGGGTATTCATCAATACATAAAATTGATCTATTTGATTCTGGAATTGACATACATATAACCCTCACTCCCTTTCCATGGGTTATAAATGACATAATGATCTTATTTTTAAGTATTTTTTTAAACATCATGATTTTGACATGAAACCCGTTTCTTTGATTATATTTGGGTTATTTATGAAATGTTTGATTATGATATATGTGGATCACATGAAAATAAATACATATTAAGGGTGTTCCCTGATAGCACTCCAATGCATTGGGTAAAGAACTAATCTCTAGAGATGACAAGTTTTACGATACCTTGGTGAATAACATTGGTAATGTTTTTATGAAACCTTGGGAATGAACCTTGGTGATATGTTCATGAATATATAAATGAAATGTTGTAGCCACATATTTAAGTTGAGATTCATGTTCTTTTTATTATGATATGACTCTTTTTCTGTTTCTCGTGTCTTGTGGTTTTCATCAAGTTCTTATTGATATCACAAGTAAACTGATTGCCTTGATTTCCTTACTGGGCCTTCTGCCCACCCTTTCCTTTGATGTATGTATCCAGGTTATGAGATGTAGTAATTGTACACAGGATGAACTTTTCAAGAAGCTTTTCAAGGGGATTTAAAAGGGTGGAATTTTCCCAACGGTTTCACTACTGGAAAACTAACATATACCAATAGTTTGGAACTGTTGGTATAGGCCTCCAAACCGTTGGTATAGCCTATATAGACCTATACCAACGGTTTTGGAAACCGTTGGTATAAGTAATATGAAAATCTATACCAATGGTTATGGAACCGTTGGTATATGTATTTCAAAAAAAAACATTTGCTGAGATTTGATCCCAGGACCCCTAGTTTATCATTGAACGACTTAACCACTAACCTAACATGACTTTTGTGAACATAATTACATAAATATATATATGTATTGTCATAATTATTTTATATTTTGATTTATATAATGTTCTCGGTAATAAGATATGATAAAAATTCTCAGGACCTATACCAACGATTTTGATAATCGTTGGTATAGTTCTTAATTCTGGAATTCATTCTGGGTTAGAGGTTGATTTCTAGGGGACCTTTCCCAATGGTTTTGGAAAACCGTTGGGATAGGTATACCCTTTCCCAATGGTTTTTACAAACCATTGGGAAAGTTTTCCACAAATTGGACTTTTCCCAACGGTTTTCCAAAACCATTGGGAAAGGGTATACCTATCCCAACGGTTTGGCCAAACCGTTGGGAAAGGTGGCCACAAAGTGGACTTTTCCCAACGGTTTGGCCAAACCGTTGGGAAAACCATACCCTTTCCTAATGGTTTGCCAAAACCATTGGGAAAGGTGGCCACACAGTGGGATTTCCCAACGGTTTGGCCAAACTGTTGGGAAAAAGGACATATACCAACGGTTTTTACAAACAGTTGGTATAGAAGCGTTGGGAAAAGTCAGATTTCCAGCAGTGTTTGGACAAACTGTTGGGAAAGGTATCCCAACAGTTTGGCCAAACCGTTAAGAAAGGCGGCCACAAAGTGGAATTTTTCCAACGGTTTGGCCAAACCATTAGGAAAGCCATACCCTTTCCCAACGGTTTTGGAAAATCATTGGGAAAGGTGGCCTCAAAGTGGGCTTTCCCAAAGGTTTGGCCAAACCGTTGGGAAAGGGTATACCTATCCCAATGGTTTTTCCAAACTATTCGGAAAGGGTATACCTATCCCAACGGTTTGGCCAAACCATTGGGAAAGGTCCCCCATATACCAACCTTGCACCCAGAATCAAAGGACCTATACCAACGATTGTCAAAATCGTTGGTATAGGTCTATACCAACGGTTTTGAAAACCTTTGGTATAGGTCCTTTGATTTTTTATCAGATATTCTTACCGAGAACATTATATAAATCAAAATTTAAAATAATTATGAGAATACATATATATATATTTATGTATTTATGTTCATAAAAGTCATGTTAGGTTAGCGGTTAAGTCGTTCAATGATAAACTAGGGGTCCTGGGATCAAATCCCAGAGAATGTTTTTTTTGAAATACATATACCAATGGTTCCATAACCGTTGGTATAGATTTTCATACTACTTATACCAACGGTTTTCCCAAAACCGTTTGTATAGACCTATCCCAACGACTTACTTGGAAACGGTTCTCCAAACCATTGGTATAGGCTAGACCAATGGTTTGGAGGCCTATACCAACGGTTCCAAACCATTGGTATAGGTTAGTTTTCCAGTAGTGTTTGGATACGAGTAGGTAGAGGCAACTCTGACATAGATGTACCTAGGTGTGAAAACTCTGATAAGGAGTTTCAGGCTTGACCTGGGGTATCCTGGTACACGACAATGGGCCTTTATGCACTCTTGGTTATGACACTCCCGGGGGATATGTTTGGTTAATAATAATATTTTTTGAATCATTATGATGGATTTATAGAGAGATGTAATTGTTTAAAGAATGAAGTTTTAAGACATAAAATCCTTTATGGTTAAAAGATTTGTAAATCAAATAAGTTTTTCACTAAGGTTTTATTATTTTAGAAAATGGAAGGCAATAGGAGGAACTGTGCAAATGGTGAACGTAATGGACCATGCATTGACGGCTCTCCGATGGAAGCCGGAATGGAAACTTTCATGCGAATGATGAACCAACTGACTCAAGTTATGGGAAATAACTTGAATCAAGATGAGAGACCGATCTCACCGAGAAGGGAACAAATTTCTGTTGAATACTTTATGCATAAATGACCACCAACCTTCAGTGGATCTACCGACCCATTGATTGCTAAAAAGTGGATCAACTCTATCGAGAATATCTTTTCTGTGCTCCGCTGTTCAGAGCAAGAGAAGGTCACCCTGGCTATCTATCACTTAGAGGGAGAAGTTGTTCAATGGTGGGAACTGATTAAAAACTTGAGGCCAAGAGTGGAAGATGAAGCTATGGAGTGGGAAGAGTTCATAAGTATCTTATTTAGCAAGTATTTCCCTCAACTGATGAGAACAAGAATGAAGAAGGAGTTTATCGAGCTGAAGTAGAAGGAGAATGAATCTGTGGGAATCTATGAGATGAACTTCACAAGGGTTTCACATTAAACCTCTAGCTTTTTCATGGATCCAAATGGTAAGGTTTATAGATTCTTCGGTGGACTGAGACCTGATTTGTGGAAGAATCTAGCCAACCGAGACTATGATAGCTATGAGAAGATTGTGCGGAGTGTGATGAAAGTTGAATTGGAGTTTAGTGAGATGCAATGGTCTCATAAATCCAATTAAAATAAGAGATTTATGGATCCAAGCTTAGGGATGATCTTTGATCAAGGAAGAGGAGGCAAGAAAGTGCAACGTCCCATGAGTAATAAATGTGGGAAGAAGCATTCGGGGAACTGCCTGCTCGGGAGCAGGAAATGCTACAAGTGTGGAAGAGATGGCCATATCGCACAGAATTGTCATAGTGAGGTGATTCCATAACTTCACAACACTAACAACAAAGGGAAGATGGTTCATGTCCTACCTGATTTCCAATTCTATAAGTTTGGACAACGTGGGCACTTTTCCAATCACTGTCCAAATCTGAGGGCAGTGGAGGGGAATCACCATCAGCCTCTACAATGGCCAAGGGAACAGGGTCGTACTTTTTCAATCACTACGGCTAAAGTTGAAGCGCCAAATGATGTAGTGGCATGTACTCTTGTTGTTCTATCAAAGCTAGCAAGTACTTTGTTTGATTCTGGTTCTACTCATTCCTTTATTTCCTCCAATTTTGCAAAGAATTTAGAACCAAACCCTGATTTTCTAAAAGTAGATTTATCAGTCAAGACTCATAGTGGGATTATCCAAGCATCGTCAATGTTTAGAAACTCTAGTATTTACTTTAGTGAGCACAATATTATCAAAAATATAGTAGTCATTCCCATGCTGGAATTCGACATTATACTAGGGATGGACTGGCTCTCAAAGTATAATGCTAAGATCAAATGCAGAAGCAAGGAAATCTTAGTATTCTTGAATGGAAAACCTACAGTTATCTTATAAGGAGAGATATATCAACCTGATATTTATCTAGAAGAACCTCTTATATCCTTCTTTATGGAGTTTATTGGTGAAGAAGAAGAAGTAAATGAGAGTTTGAGGATAGAAAATGTCCCCATCATCTAGGAATACGTTGACGTATTTCCTGAGGAGTTACTCGGACCTCCCATAGAAAGAGAGGTAGAGTTCTCCATTGAAATCATACCTGGGTCTCATCCGATATCTAAGACTCCATATAGGATGGAAAATGTGGAGCTAGAAGAATTAAAGAAACAACTCCAAGATCTTTTGGAGAAGGGGTTTATCTGACCAAGTGTGTTTCCTTGGGAAGCACCTGTTCTCTTTGTGAAGAAGAAGGATGGATCGATGCAGCTATGCATTGATTATAGAGAACTGAATGATATCACATTGAAGAACAAATACCCTCTTCCAAGAATTGATGACTTATTGGACCAACTTCATGGGGATCAATTCTTCTTTAAGATTGATCTTCAATCTGGTTATCATCAATTGAGGGTGAAGAAATAAGATATTCCAAAAACTACCTTCCGATCAAGATATGGGCATTATGAGTTTGTTGTTATTCCCTTTGGACTGACTAATGCACCTTCTATTTTTATGGATTTGATGAATAGAGTCTTTAAGGACTACCTTGATAACTTTGTGGTAGTTTTTATTGATGATATTCTTATATATTCCAAAAGTCACGAGGAGCATAAGGATCATATAAGGGGTATTTTGCAAACTCTATAGAAGGAAAGGCTTTTTGGAAAGTTCAGAAAATGTGAATTTTGGTTGCAACATGATTCTTTCTTAGGGAACATTGTTACCAATGAAGGAATCATAGTTGACACTACAAAGAAAAAAGTTGTAGAAGAGTGGCTTCAACATACAACAATAACTGAGATTTGTAGTTTCCTTGGTTTAGCGGGATATTATAGGAGGTTTGTGAAGAACTTTTCATGACTTTATAATCCATTAACCAAGTTAACTTGAAAATTAGTCAAGTTAATCTGGACAAAGGGGTGTGAGGAAAGTTTCCAAGAGCTGAAGAAGAGATTGGTTACTACACCCAGGTTAACTCTACCCTCAAGTGGAGAAGGATTCGTTATTTTTATAGATGCATCTCTAAAAGGTCTTGGGTGTGTCCTCATCCAAAATGACAAAGTCATTTCTTATGCATCTCGACAGTTGAATACTCATGAGTAGAACTATCCTATGCATGATCTGGAACTGGCTGTGGTCGTTTTTGCTCTGAAGATATGGAGGCACTATCTTTTTGGGGAGAAATGTGATATATACAAAGACCATAAAAGTTTTAAGTATATTTTCACACAAAAGGAATTGAACATGAGGCATAGGAGATGGTTGGAACTTCTCAAATACTATGATTGTTCAATTCATTATCATCCCGGAAGAGAAAACAAAGTCGTTGATGCATTAAACAGGAAATACCCAGTTGTTCTTTCCATGATGAGGATTCAAAGAGATCATTTGATCAATGACCTAGTAAAGTTGGACATGGGAATTATAAGGGAAGGGACATCATCAAACCTAACCCAAATTATTTCTAAACCGTCATTACTAGAGAAGATAAAGAAATATCAGAAAGAAGATCCTTTGTTACAAAAGAAGTTTGAGGCTGTGAAGGATGGAAAGTTTTCTGAGTTCAATATTGATCAAGAAGGTGTACTAAAATTTCGTACAAGACTATGTGTTCCATCTATTCCGAAAATAAAGATAGAGATGATGGATAAAGCTCATATCTCTACTTTCTCTATACATCCTAGAAGCAAAAAAATGTATAGGGACCTTCATGATCATTATTGGTGGGATAATATGAAAAGAGAGATTTTTTACTACACTTCAAGGTGCCTGGTATGTCAGCAAGTAAAGGTAGGGCAATAAATTCCTAAAGGGGTATTGAAACCACTACCCATACCAGCATGGAAGTGGGACAATATCACTATGGACCTCGTCACTGGTCTATTGAGAACTTCCAAGGGAAACAATGCGATATGGGTTATTGTGGACCGTCTCACCAAGACTGACCATTTTATCTCTATTAGGGAATATTTATCTCTTGATAAACTTTATAGGATTTACGTGAAGGAAGTGGTAAGGCTGCATGGAGTTCCACTTTCTATCGTATCTGATCGCAATCCAAGGTTCACATCAAAATTATGGAGAAGTCTTCAACATGCTCTGAGCACTAAATTGAATTTCAGTACTGCCTATCACCCCCAAACTGATGGCTAATCTGAAAGGACTATTTAAACACTCAAGGATATTCTAATAACATTCTCAATGGAATTTAAAGGTGGATGAGATCAACATCTCCCTTTAATTGAGTTTTCTTACAACAACAGCTTCCACTCGAGCATTCAAATGGCACCCTAAGAATCTCTATATGGTAAGTAGTGTAGAACTCCTACTTGTTGGCATGAAGCTGGTGATAGAAAGCTTCTTGGGCCTGATATTGTGCAAGAGATGATAGAAAAAGTCCATGCCATACAACAACACATTAAGGCTGCTCAGAGTCGGCAAAAGAGCTATGCCGACAACCATCGAAGGGACTTGGAGTTTGATGTTGGTGACAAAGTCTTTCTTCAAATTTCACCATGGAAGAGAGTCATGAGGTTTGGAAAAAAAGGGAAAGATCATCCCTAGGTACATTTCCCCCTATGAAATCCTTGATCGCGTAGGAGCAGTGGCCTATCGGCTTTCACTTCATCCAAATCTAGCACAAGTTCATGATGTCTTCCACGTATCCCTCTTGAGGAAGTACATACCTGGATCTTAACATATACTAAATACAGAGGTGGTAAAACTGGAACATGACCTCTCTTATGAGGAATAACCAGTAGAGATCTTGGATCATAGAGATAAGGTTCTACGCAACAAGACTACCCACCTTGTTAAGGTGTTGTAGAGGAACCACAAGTGTGAAGAAGCCACGTGGGAACCAGAGGAGTCTATGAGGCAGAAGTACCCACACCTTTTCTCTTTTGAGGGTACGAGTTAAAATTTTAAGGACAAAATTTCTTAAGAGGGGAAGAATGTAATGACCTGAAGTTTTTAATAATATTTGTTTCCTAAATTTGTGTGTTATTTCATTTTATACTCCACAAAACTATATCCTTTAATTAATGAAGTGATACCGTTGGGTTTCAACTGTTATATGACCATTGGTCAATATGACCATTGGAAAATACACTCTTACATTATAATTATTGTTTATAAATACAATTGATATTGGTTAATTAATACAGAAATAAGAGTTGATGGCCTTATCCAGTAGACTCGGGCCGTACGAAGCCCATCTATCAGAGCTTGGGAAGGAGGTAGCATCTCTGGGCTTTTCTCTGAATTAATCCCAAGATGAGCTTCAACATGTAAAGCTTGAACAGAATCTCCTAAGGGAGAATTTCAAGCTAATAGAAATCACCACTCGGGCAATATTGTCTGAGCTATCACCATAGCACACCTTACACTTAGGTATTATGCAGGTGTTATAAGGGACTAAGTAACGAGGCCTTATATACTTTTTGTAATACCTTGGTATAAATAAAATTATTATTTCTTATTATGGTAAAATTTGTGATTTTTAAATGTCCAGATAAATATGGTATGAATATTATTGATGACTTTGGAAAAAGGGTATTTTAAAATATTTTATTTAAACTTTAAATAATTAATAATGTGAAATAATTTTCAGAAAATGGTCTTCTACAATTGTGACCAGTAAGAAATTTAGAGTTTAATAAGATAAACTTAATTTTTTGTGAATAGTAAAGTATGAATAGTAATATACCCTTATGAATAGTAATGAATAATAAATCGGACAAAAAATAGAAACTTCACCCATGAATGTATAAATATAATTTAGACATCTTAAAAGTGAAAAAAATGGTCATAATATAAGTATTGGTATTTTTGTATGTCATAAATATTTTAATTACAATATTATAATTAATTTAATAATTTAAAATAAAAATTTATTTTTCATAAAATGTAATCATAAATTATTACTTTATTATCTTATGGTTATACAATAATTTTATGAGACCTTGATTACTTTTTCAAGGTGTTACAAAATAAGTTATACTTTTAGAGTTGTTTTTTTTAATAAATAATGATTTTATTTAAAAAATTAAATTAAAAATATTTAGAAAATTATTTTCATAAAATAGAGTTCATTTTTGAATTCAGAGCATTGATATTAGGTTAGGGTGAATTTTAAGGATTTTTCTGAAACAGTTGAATTTTCAGTGAATAGTAAAAATACAGTTTTGAGTTTCTGGTGTTTAATGATATCATTGATGATTTAATCATGATGTAATAAATCTGGTCGACTTTTTAATAGTAATATATGTTATGAGGTGTCCCAAGTGTCCAATACCATGGGAAAATACCATGGGCAAGCCCATGGTTTTGCAAATACCACCGATGAGGTGTCCCTTGGAAATTAATTAAATATTCCCTCACTTTTCCTATAAATACAAAGCCATTTCCTAATTCATTTCATTAAAAAATCCTACTCAACAAATATATGGTCTTTATACCTCCCAAGGAGTCCTCCCAAGGTTCCCTCAAGCCCCCCAAGGTCCCAACCTTCGGGCTTTCGAAGATACTCTAAAAGGTAACAGAACCTTTTACCCTCCTCTTTTAAGTCATGAGTTCCTTTATGTTATGTCTTCTATTTTCCATCTTATTATATGGGGTATGTTCTTATATATTCTTATTACTTTAAATTTTATGTCCAAATTATGAGATACCCTTTCTGCTCTCATCAATTTATTTTTTGAATTTTTTTAGCGATGTCGTTAGGCTGCCGAATTTTTCGTAAAAGAAATAACGTCTTCTCTTTTCTTTCATATTTTATTTTCATGTGTTATGTCATTAAAATATCAATACCATTATATTATCATGTACCCATACTATATTATAAATTATTTATGAGTGTTTTACCCTTGTAACCTCTCTTTTCAATGTTTTCTAAAACGATGTTATGTAGCCGTTATGCTGCAGAATTTTCGTCTCAAAATCTCTATCTTTTTTCTCAAGAAATTATCTTGTATTATTTATGTGGGTACCAAAATATATTTTCATTTATATGGGTATTCATAAATACATAAAATTTATCTATTTTATTCTGGAATTTACATACATATAACCCTCACTCCCTTTCCATGGGTTATAAATGACATAATGATCTTATTTTTAAGTATTTTTTTAAACGTCACGATTTTGACATGAAACCCATTTCTTTGATTCTATTTGGGTTATTTATGAAATGTTTTATTATGATATATGTGGATCACATGAAAATAAATACATATTAAGGGTGTGATCCGATAGCGCTCCAATGCATTGGGTAAAGAATTAATCTCTAGAGATGACAAGTTTCATGATACCTTGGTGAATAACCTTGGTAATGTTTTTATGACACCTTGGGAATGAACCTTGGTGATATGTTCATGAATTTATAAATGAAATTTTGTGGACACATATTCAATTTATAATTCATGTTCTATTTATTATGATATGTCTCTTTTTCCGTTGCTCATGTCTTGTGGTTTTCATCAAGTTCTTATTGATATCACAAGTAAACTGATTCCCTTGATTTTATTACTAGGCCTTCTGCTCACCCTTTCCTTTGATGTATGTCTCCAGGTTATGAGATACAGTAATTGTACATAGGATTAACTTTTCAAGAAGCTTTTCAAGGGGATTTAAAAGACTGTTTTAAGTTTTCATGTTTTATTGTTCCTGATTTCCAAGACACTAGAATGTAAAGATCCTCTGTTTGTAAAATGTAATGAAAAATTATGTAATATAAAGGTAGGATTCCGTAGATACACTTTGTAGACATCATCATATACCCTTAACTGAGTACCAAATAAAGATGTATATGGGATTCCATATGAGTTATGGTATGAAAAGAAACCCAGTCTGACACACATACGTGTATGGGGGTGTGAGGTATTTGTCAAGACTTTACCAAGTGACATATTAGCATCCAGAAGCTCCAAGTGCATCTGTATAGGTTATCCTAAGGAAACTAGAGAATATTAACTATATAACCCTTTATATTGAAAAGTTATTGTGGAAAGATATGACATATTTCTATAAAGGGAACACATTTATATTGGAAATAGTGGGAGAGAGATCAACTTCGATGAAGTTAATGCTCTAGATGCACACGAGTTGGTATAGGAATAATCTCTACAAGAGTAAGTGGAAGAAGAAGTTGTTCCTGATACACAAATACTATGTAGGTCTACACGAGAGGTTAGAGAACTAGAGAGTTATGGTTTTCTTGTCACTAAGTCAAGTGACACATTAGTCCTTGATGATGATGAAACTTTAACCTACAAGGAAGAAATAGAAGGTAAAGAAGATGCTAAATGGAAAGAAGCCCTAAATTATGAGATGGAGTTCATGTACCAAAATCAAGTTTGGATTTTGGTATACCCTCTAGCTGATGTAAATCCCATTGGATTCAAATTATTATTCAAGAAGAAGCTGGACATGGATGGTGAGGTTAATACCTTTAAAGTAAGACTGGTTGCAAAGAGCTTCAGGAAACGTCAAGGCATTGACTATGATGAAACCTTCTCACCAGTATCAATACTTAAATCCATCATAATATTTCTTGTAATAACAGCCTTTCATGATTATGAAATTTGGAAAATGGATGTCAAAACTGATTTTCTAAATGGGAAGTTGGTTGAAGGCATCTATATGACTCAACCCGAAGGGTTTTTCAAGTCAAATAATGCCAATAAAGTATGCAATATTTAGAGATCCATTTATGGATTGAAGCAGGCATCAAGATCATGGAATGTTTATTTTGATTAGTCCATAAGAGAATTTGGTTTTCTCAAAAATGAAATCGATCCTTGTGTCTATAAAAAGGTTGAAGGGAATGCCATAATTTTCCTAGTGTTATATGTTGATGACATATTAATTATAGGAAATGAGGTGCAAGTCTTACAATCAGTTAAGACTTGGTTAAATGAATGTTTCTCCATGAAGGAATTATGTGAAGAAACCTAAATTCTAGGGGTCAAGATCTATCGAGATAGATCTCAAATGATACTTGGTCTAAGTCAAAGTACATATATTGACATGATACTTAAAAAGGTAAAATATGGAACAATCCAAGAGAGGGATTGTTACCTATGTCACATGGTATAAATCTATCCAGGAAAATGTGTCCAAAAACACATGAGGAGATTGATAGAATGAGTAGAATCCCTTATGTATCAGCAGTGGTTTATATCATGTATGCCATTTTATGTTCTAGGTTTGATGTCACCTTTACTTTAAGCATGGTGGGTAGATATCAAGCCAATCTAGGAGAGCTGCATTGGACATATATTAAAATTATCCTAAAGTACTTGAGGCATACTAAGGATATGTTCTTGGTGTATGGAGAATATGAGGAACTAGTAGTGAGGGGATACACTGATGCTAGTTTCTAGACAGATTATGATGATATGAAATTACAGTCAGGCTACATCTTTTGCCTCAATGGTGGTGCAGTGAGCTGGAGAATCTCGAAGCAAGCTGTGATTGTTGATTCTATAACAGAGTCTGAATATATTGCAGCTTCTGATACAGAAAAGGAAGCATTCTGGATATGAAGCTTTATATCATACATTGGTGTTGTTCCTAGCAGTGCAGACCCCGTTCCAGTATATTGAGGTAATACTGCTATAGTGGTGCTTTCCAAGGAGACTAGGTATCACCAGAGGACAAATCATATTCTTCAAAAGTTTCATCTCTTGAGGGATTTTACTCAAAGAGGTGAAGTCATAGTTAACAGAGTATCCATAGAGGACAACATGGAGGACCCCCTGACTAAATCCATTTCTCAGCAGAAGCATGATTCTCATGTGATATATAGTGGATTGAAACCTATTAGCAGTTGGATCTAGTGCAAGTGGGAGTGTTGAAAGTGGGTTCCCTAGACCCAACTTATGTTGTACTTTGATTACCACTAAATGTATGCAATTTGTTATATATACATGTGTTTATATTTCCATAATAGTGTATATACTTCTGTATCCATTTTGTTTATGCCAATTTCCTTAGATTACATGTCGCATCAAAGGGTCATAACAGATCCCAGGCTATAATGAGAACCCCAAGATGCCATGATAGTAATCTTAAAGTAACGTCCTATGGTCCAGTTACATCATTATGAAGGGACATAGATGATGTGTGGCCATCAGGTGCTGGGGGCTCATAAGCATTGATATTTCTTGGGACTGGTTGATTAGGATGGTTGCACCTTCATTAAATCCATGGCCATGGTAGTGGAAGGTAAGACTGTCCGGAAAAATCAACAAATAAAATAAATCAAGATAAATGATGATGACACTAGTATGCATTCTTATTTAGTCAGATATCAATGACAAAGATATTATATTACACATACCATGTTCATAGGAAGGTAGTCGTTGCTTTGACTTTACCTTATCTCTATAGGGGCCTCGATGGGTTGCTATACCCCGCTCTTGGTCGGTGAATATTATTCACTGCTATTGAGTTAAGGGCCTAGAGAGTCACACACTAAAGCATTTTGAGAAACTTCCCTATTCTAGGAATAGGAATATAGAACTCGGTGGGCCCCGCCAAAGGGTCTGAGTATTATCTAAGTTCTATAGATCACCAAGTAATAAATAAATTCTTAATTATTCAATCTTGGAATAATATTTCAAATTTATAACATGTATTTACAAGTGATTAAGTAAATACAAAAAAATAAAATATTATTTGAACATATTTAAATATCCAGGGTTCGTTTAATATTTTCAAGAGAATTGAGTTGAGTTATAGACTCAAGTTTATCATGCAATATATATTTAATATATATTGCAATTAGTGATAAAATTATAAATATTATTGATGGAATAATTTAATTTGACATAAATAAATATTTATAAAAACTTGTAATGTGAATATCTATTACAAAGGGTCCGGGAACCCATACCGGATATTCTAGATATTCTCTATATAAGTAAGAGAGAGGCTCTCTCCATGTAACTATTTATGTGTCAAATTTGAGAACCACTCTCTCCTTCTGAATTCTAGAGAGATATTATCTCAAGAAAAGAAGAAATTAAAGATTATCCTTCCTGGATTGAATTCTTTTGCCTTGCGGTGATCACTGCTATGTCGAAGAGATCATTGGTGTACCGTGCTAGAACATGGATTCCAAAGAACGACGCATGTGAAGATTAAAAAGGCGTGTGTGGATGATCTAGAAGACTTAGATGTAAAGACCCTTAAATTTCAAGGAATTTTTTTTCTTAAATTCTCTGGAATTTTACGATTACGCAGTTTCTGACAGCACTTGATTCTGAGGCCCGGTGTTCCCGGAATAATTTTCTGAAGTTTAGCTCGGGTATGTTCAGTGAACGAATGAGTGGGTTTTTCTATCTTTTGAAGTGGTGCTCAAAATTGAAATCCGAGGGCACCAATGAACTCACAGCGCTGGTATTTTCTTAAGGGGACCTTTACCGCAGTTGCGTTTTATTCGGATTGTAAGTTAAAATTTGGGGTTTAGTTAAGAAGTTAAATAAAATTATTAGAACAATTTTATATCTAAGGAAGTTAATTCCTCCCATGGGAAGTTGTTGGTGGGACCCAAACCCACCCAACTTCCCATGTGTGGATATTTGAGAGGTGGAGCCCACACGAGCCCCAACATTTCATCTCCCATAACTCATTTCAAACCCCTTAAACTCCTTTTTTTAATTCATGACAACCCCCTTAATTAAAGATGGCTCTTCCTCTCTCTCTCTCTCTCTTTAATTTTTGCCAACATACCTTAATTAATGAAATGAACCTCTTAATTTAATTAATTAAGTGATTTAAATTTTGAATTTTAAATCTTTGTTGTGTGAATAAAAATAATAGCATGAGCTATTATTTTAGTTTGAGCTTTTGGTGTGTTGGGAAAACTTTGGGAGAGAGCTCCTGAGTTTTTGAAGAACACCGACTCTCCGACGAAGAACGGCCTTCCCTCTCGGTGAAGAACGCTCCACGTTTCTCCAATCCTCTTCTTCCTCCGCATCAAGGGAGGAGACACTGACGTGAGGAACTCACCAACGACGACGGTCCTTTCCCAGCATTGACGGAGCGACATCGCTTTCCGCCTCTACGAAGAACAAACCATATTTGAGGTAGGGGAATTAAGTTCAATTTTAATGGATTAAAATTGTGCCTCGTTTGTCTTTGAACATATTTGTTTATCCCAGACTATTGCAATCGCCTAATGCGGAGGGCGCGGGCCGAACGAACACGGCCCAACGACCCTCCGCTGGATCTTGTTTATTTTTGGAATTGGTGACCGGAGGTGGAACGCGGAAGAGGCCGGCGGCGCAAGGGCCACCATCGCACATGCAAAGAAAAGCCGCGGCCAAGACGGCCATGACGGAGGAAGCACGGTGCTGTCGTGCCGTTCCAGGATGCGGAGCCGCGGCTAGGGCAGGCCGTGGCGGAGGAAGCTGGTGCCGTCGCGCTGGCTGTGCGGAAGGAACCGCGGCCCACTTTGCCGGCCGCTTCGGCGGAAGAACCGGCCGGCCTGTCGGCCGGCCGGGAGGAGGAGAGCCGCAGCGCCGGGAGGGCGCCACGCCGGACAAACCACGGCCTGCCCGTGCAGGCCGCTTACGCCAAGAGCCCGGCCAGTTTCGGATGGCCGGTTAGGGAGGGCGGCGTCGCTTGGCGGCACTGGTTCGGGTAGCCGGGGGGCCGCGCCCCCCCTCGAACCGCTCGGCCAGCTGGCCGAGCCAGTGGGGCCGCGCCCAGCTGGGTCACCCCCAGCGGGCTGGGCCGGGCAGCGCCCCGTCGGGCCGGGCCGCGCCCTCTCGAGTCGGGCCACGCCCTCTCGGGCCAGGCCGCGCCCCTTCAGGCCGGGCCATGCCCCACGGGCCGGCCACGCGTTTCATCGGGCCGATCTGAGACCCCTGCCAGGTCAAACCCGCCAAAACAGGATTGACCTGACCCACCATCCCATCGGGCTTAACGGGCTGGGCCTGTATTCACTTAAAAGTGAAAAATTCAAAGACTGCGCGTCCGATCAGCGCGTTGTCTGCGCAACTGGGGCCTTCATGATTTGGCGGTCCTTTTTCGAAACTCTAAGTGAGTTTTCAACAACTTCGGGAAATGTCTGGGTTTGGAATGAGAATATTTCCAACTGGGCCCCAGGAACAAAAAAGCCAATATCTCTCAGACCGGCCGTCCGATTGACGCGCCGTCTGTCGCGTTGAGTTCCTTTTGGCGAGACGGAACTTCGGGATACATCAAATCTGGACTTTGTGACAGTTGATGTATCGACCCATTTACTCGAGGAGCCGACCCTCCCAAAATCGAGCATGCTGAGTGCAGGAACCCTAGAGCTGGCTGCGACTGCGACGACTACTGTGATGGGATCCTCCGTGGGTTCGACGACAATGAAGACTGTACTTGGATCCTCTGTGGGTTTGGCAGCGAGGACGACTGTACTTGGATCCTCCATGGGTTCAGTAGCGATGACGACTGTACTTGGATCCTACGTGGGTTCGGTTGTGATGGTTACTGTACTTGGATCCTACGTGGGTTCGACATCGACGACTCCTGTACTAGGATCCTACGTGGGTTTGGCAGAGGAGATGATTCAGAGGTTACATCTAATCATCTCCACCCCTCTTCGAAAGTAGTATACCTGTGTGAGCTGAGTCTTGACTATTCAACCATTACCATTGATGTGATCGACTTCTTTCCTGTGTGGACCGGGTTGTGCTTTGGCTCGGGAGTTGGAGCCGAATTGAGATTGATAACTTAGGTATATGTATGGGAATATACCTAAGTAGAGTTGTTTAATACTTCGTGTTTGTATCTTTCCTTTGTGGTTTATCCTTCATGGATTATAGGAGACCTTGGGGGTGTCGGGGTCCCTACTGAGTATCGTTATACTCACCCCTACACGAGAAATGCCCGCACTACATTGTGTTGGTTGCAGACGATGGACAACACTGATCGTGATTGAGGCTTGTGGAGCTGGATGGTATCCGGAGGTGGACCACCTGGCGGAACGTAAACAGAGCGGATGGATGGACCCGAGATACCGACGAGACTATCTGTACCCACCCTTCAGGTGGGATTCCCTGAGGAAGACTTGGTGGTTGCTGCTTTACTTTACAGCTGTTGTCCTTTCTTTCTTAGTTGTACGATACTTTCAGTTGGATTTGTATAATGGCCCATTTACTTTCCATCACTTACTTTTGTACTCAGTTTTTCTTAGTTCTTACTTCACTTGCGTACTCTGTTGTGTTTGTTTACTTTTATAAAGGCAATTCCTTCCCTTTTATCAGGATTTACGCCTTTGGTGCTAGTCGCCAGCCCCTGTCTTATGGAAGGCGGGCTTGGGGTAGTCATGGTACGGGCCCCGAGGATGGGTCGTGACAAATTGGTATCAGAGGAGTCGGTTCTACCGCAGAACTCAAGACTCTGATAATTTCTTTCTGTGAAGCAATATTGTTTAGAGTATTGAGTGTAGTTATCAGTCCAGGGAGTCCAGTGTTGGTGCGGTGACCAACGTATCCATACACCAGGACCCTGACTTCTGATTTCCGACTTAGTTCATGAAAACATTGATTGTATGTATGTTTCAAGAGTTATCTTTGTGATTACTTTGTGTCAGCTCACCAGGTGTACTGTATTAACCGTGGCACACCTGTTTCTTTTCAGTATGGCCCCATGAAGGCAACCAGCTAGGGTTCCGAACTACGTGCTAGATGTAAGCCCACCGAGTGACGAGGCCATGGTGTAGGGCCCCATTACAGCGGAGGCACCAGCGGTACCACTACCCGCTGGGCCACTGATACCACTAGCCCCGACAGCATAGAGTGCACGCCGCCTGAGTGCGCTGCACTAGTTTCAGTGACAGAGGCCGCCCAGGTTCCGTGGAGAGACGGACCCTCAGGCAGCCGAGGATTGTCTGGAGGCTATCGTCAGAGTCTTCAGATTGGTAGGGACACCAACTGATCTTATGGTGATCCTTGTCGTGAGTCTACTGCACGTAGCAGCAGGTAGATGGTGGAGCCTGATGCTCTAGGTTCATGACAAGGCATCTCTACTTTGGACAGACTTTTAGAGTCTCTTCCACTCGGAGTTTGTTCCAGACACCCTTTGTGCGGTGTGCATCCATGAGTTACTTCATCTGCAGAAGGGCAGTATGACAGTAGCTCAGTACTCGACGAGATTTACCGACCTCTCACGCTACTCCACGAACATAGTACAAGACCCATTTTTCCAGGCCCAGATCTTTGAGCAGGGACTGAGGCATGAGATCAGGGCTTCAATGATCACCCTCAGCATTCCGAGGCAGGCAGGAGTGCTGAAGCGAGCCCTTCTTATGGGGATCTTTCTTGCTGAGCTGACGCCAGCAGCAAGACCCACCGCAGGGTGACACGTAGCGGAGTCTTCTGCAGCCAGCAGTAGACAGATGTCACAGAGGTCCAAGCAGACCAATCCATCAGGTGGGAGACCTCAGGATACTGGTTCAGATGTGTGGGGCACACAAAGAAGAGCCAGCCATATGAGGGGCAGGCAGTGCTATGCATGCGACGGGTAGGGCCACATGGCTTGTGACTGCCCGACCCTCGATGAAGATGAGCAGCATAAAGTAGAGGGAACTCCCAGTCAGAGGCAGAGGTTCTACCGTGGCGGTCCACAGGGATCAGGCGGACGAGGAAGAGGAGCTGGCTGAGCAGCGGGTGGTGGACGACGCTTCGAGACTCTACCACCACCACCACCAGGAGGACCACCCCGACCACAGGGAGCTGGAAGACAGAGGCAGGCTCAACTCCAGGCAGTCGAGGCCTACGACCACGACGTACCTAAAATGATTCGAGGTACTATCTGTGTCTACTCCACTTTTTTTGCAGTTCTTATAGACACAGGAGCGAGTCATTATTTTATTTCCGCTTCCCTTTTTCGGAGCTCGGAGATTCCGACGGAGCCGTTGGCTCGATCCTTACAGCTAGAGACTCCTACGGAAGCAGACTCGATGATTATGCACTGGTTTCGGTAGTGTGAGCTTACTCTAGGAGGTGAGAGCTTCAGTTGGGATCTTCTTGGAGCAGCATCGAGGCCTTACGATGTCATCTTGGGTATGGATTGGTTATCTACAGTTCATGCTCAGATCGACTGTATTAGGTGCAAAGTGCGGTGTGTCCGCATGGATGGGACCAGGTTCACCTTCACTGGTGAGAAGGGAGCCTTTGCAGCATAGGATGGACTTACACAGAGGAGAGGGCAACCGATCACACATTAGTTGGCTAGTCTCATCCTAGGAGTGATTGATGTGCGGAGTCCGAGTTTTCCTGTTGTGGTGGATCAGTATGCAGACGTTTTTCCTGACAATGTTCCAGGACTACCTCCCCGTAGAGAGGTAGACTTCCACATAGACCTGTACCCTGGGACAAAACTGATATCTACTCCAGTATATTGGATGGATCCCGCTGAGATTCGTGAGCTGCAGGTACAGCTGGTGGACTTACAGGGAAATGGATTCATTCGACCCAGTGTTTCACCCTGGGCTTCTCCGATTTTATTCGCCAAGAAGGCGGATGGGAGTTTACGACTATGTGTCGACTACCGTCGCCTAAACCAGGTGACCGTAAAGAACAAGTACCCACTCCTGAGGATTGACGACCTCTTTGATCAGCTCAAGGGAGCACGATGGTTCTCGAAGATATACCTCAGGTCAGGCTATCATCAGCTCAGAGTTCGAGATGAGGATATATAGAAGATGGACTTCAGGTGTCGGTATGGCCACTACAAGTTATTGGTAATGCCCTTCGGTGTAACCAATGCTCTAGTGGTGTTCATGAGTCTCATGAACATGATCTTTCAGCCTTACCTCAATCGTTTTGTCACAGTCTTCATCGACGACATACTGATTTACTCAACTACTAAGGAGGAGTACGCCTACCACTTGCAGGTTGTACTGGACACACTCTAAGAGAATCAGATTTATGGTAAGCTCTCAAAGTGCCAGTTCTATATTAAAGAGGTTCACTTCTTGGGGCACGTCATCTCAGAGGATGGGGTTGCAGTAGACCCAGCGAAGATCGAGGCGATACTTTCTTGGGATCCACCCAGGAGCGTGACAGAGGTGCGGAGTTTCCTAGGTCTGGCTGGGTACTATTGAAGATTTATGCCAGACTTCTCCAGAGTTGCAGCACCGCTTTCAGCTTTGATGAATAAGGGGAAACCCTTCGTGTGGTCAGATAGATGCCAGCAGAGATTTCAGGAGATGAGACAGAGATTGACCAGTGCACCCATCTTGAGGCTACCAGAGGAGGGTGTTGGGTATGTGGTTTACTGCGACGCATCAGGGACCAAAATCAGGTGTGTCCTGATGCAGGAGAGGGCAGTGATCGCCTACAGTTCATGGCAGTTAAGACAACATGAGCAGAACTATGCTACCCATGACCTTGAGTTAGCAGCAATGGTATTCGCCCTGAAGATGTGGCAACACTATCTTATGGGCGAGCGTTTTACAGTCTACTCTAACCACCAGAGTCTCAGGTACATTTTCTCACAGAAGAACCTGAACCTGAGACAACGACGATGGATCAAGTTCCTCCAGGACTATGACTTTGAGATAGTCTATACTCCTGGGAAGGGGAACGTAGTAGCTAATGCTCTCAACATGAGATAGGGCATACACCTGCTAGGGGAGGCGACAGAGCAGCTAGACACGTTGCAGATATCCTTCGTGGATAGAGATGGAGCAACCTTTCTATAGTCTCTCATAGTCAATCCTCCACTACTTCAGCGGGTCAGAGAGGCAGAGCGTGGGGACGTTGATTGTGAGACGCGACGTGCTCATATTTCCACAGGGTAGGTGCCTGATGGATTTTATAAAGGAGGAGAGCACGTCATCATCTTCAGGGGACGTACCATGGTACCAGTTGCACTGCAGGAGGAAGTTCTAAGGGAGTTTCACACTTCCCCTCTAGCGGTACATCCAGGAGTGGTGAAGATGTACCAGGACCTCAGACGACAACACTGGTGGCCGAGTATGAAGAAGGCTATAACAGAGTTCGTTTCACGATGCCTTACTTTCCATCAAGTGAAGGCAGAGCACCAGGTACCAGTAGACTTGATACAACCCTTAGAGGTTCCGGAATGGAAGTGGGACGGGATATCCATGGATTTTGTGATGGGGCTTCCACGTACATCCATGGGACACGACTTTATCTGGTTGATCATCAACCGACTCACCAAGTCGGCCCATTTCCTACCAATCAGAGAGCAGGGCTCAGTAGAGAGCTTGGGACGCCTCTATATTCAGGAGATTGTACGACTTCATGGTGTGTCATCATCTATCATCTCCGATCGAGATGCTCACTTTACTTTCCAGATTTGGAAGGGGTTACAGGAGGCATTTGGGATGCAGCTACGCCTGAGCACCGTCTTCCATCCTCAGATGGATGGCCAGATGGAGAAGACCATTCAGACACTCGAGGACATGCTCCGTGCATGTGTCCTTGACTTTGGTCACAGTTGGGAGGATCACCTACCCTTGGTGGAGTTTGCGTACAACAATAGCTACCACTCCACCATCGGGATGACACCATACGAGGCACTATACGTCTGACCATGCAGATCACCTCTATGCTGGACTGACCCTAGGGAGTCAGTACTTGTAGGACCAGAGATGGTTCAGTCTATGGCGGAGAAGGTGAAAATCATCCAGGAGCGGATGAGGACTGCACAGAGCAGACCGAATTCCTATGCTGATAGGAGATGGAGACCACTGGAGTTCGAGGATGGCGACCAAATTTTCTTACGGGTCTCACCTCAACGTGGACTACGGAGATTTGGCCGGGGCGGCAAGTTATCTCCGTGCTTCATCGGACCATTTTAGGTCCTCAGCAGGGTAGGCGAGGTGGCTTACCGCCTGACCCTTCCACCTCAGTTGCACTGGGTGCAAGACGTCTTCCACGTATCTCAACTGAGGAGATACGTGCATGACCCATCACACATCATTGATCATGGGGAGATGGACATCAATGATGTGGATACTTTCACGGAGGTCCCAGTGGATATTGAGGATCGACAGGAGCGGGTCCTACGTGGACGGTCGATTCCTCTATTGCACATTCGTTGGCAGCACGGGAACCTCCAGGTGAGAACATGGGAGCAGGAGGCTCAGATGCGTGCTCAGTACCCTAATTTGTTTCCCTAGTTTATGTTGTAGCTTTACAAGGATGTAAATCCCTGAGGTGAGGGTAATGTAAATACTCGTAAATTTCAAGGAATTTTTTTTCTTAAATTCTTTGGAATTTTACAAGTACGCAGTTTCTGACAACACCTGATTCCGAGGTCCAGTGTGCCTGGAATAATTTTCTGAAGTTTAGATAGGGTATGTTCAGTGAATGAACAAGCGAGTTTTTCTATCTTTTGAAGCAGTGCTCAGAATTGAAATCCGAGGGCACCGATGAACTCGCAATGCTGGTATTTGCTTAAGGGGACCTTTACCGCAGTTGCATTTTATTTAGGTTGTAAGTTAAAATTTGGGGTTTATTTAAGAAGTTAAATAAAATTGTTAGAACAATTTTATATCTAAGGAAGTTAATTCCTCCCATGGGAAGTTGTTGGTGGGGACCAAACCCACCCAACTTTCTATGTGTGGATATTTGAGAGGTGGGGCCCACATGATCCCCAACCTTTCATCTCCCATAACTCATTTAAAACCCCTTAAACTCCTTTGTTTAATTCATGACAACCCCATTATTTAAAGATGAATCTTCCTCTCCCTATCTCTCTCTATTTAATTTTTTCCAACATACCTTAATTAATGAAATTAACCTCTTCATTTAATTAATTAAGTGATTTAAATTTTGAATTTTAAATCTTTTTTGTGTGAATAAAAATAATAGCATAAGAAAATATTTTAGTTTGAGATTTTGGTGTGTTGGGAAAACTTTGGGAGAGAGCTCTTGAGTTTTTGAAGAACACCGGCTCTCCGATGAAGAACGAACTTCCCTCTTAGCGAAGAACGCTCCACGTTTCTCCAATACTCTTCTTCCTCTGCATCAAGGGAGGAGACACCGATGCGGGGAACTTTCCAACGATGACGGTCCTTTCTCGGCGTTGACGGAGCGACATCTCTTTCCGCGTCTAAGACGAACAAACCATATTCAAGGTAGGGGAATTAAGTTCAATTTTAATGGATTAAAATTGTGCCTCGTTTGTCGTTGAACATATTTGTTTATACCGGACTATTGCTATCACCTAACATGGAGGGAACGGGCCGAACGAACACGGCCTGATGACCCTCCACTGGATCTTGTTTATTTTTGGAATCAGTGATCGGAGGTAGAACACGGAAGAGGCCGGGGGCGCAAGGGCCGCCGTCGCACACGCAAAGGAAAGCTGCAGCCAAGCAGGCCGCGACGGAGGAAGCACGGTGCCATCGCGCCGTGTCGGGACGCGGAGCCACAGCTAGGGCAGGCCGCGGAGGAGGAAGCCGGCGCCGTTGCGCTGGCTATGCGAAAGGAACTGCAGCCCGCTTCACGGCCCGCTTTAGCGGAAGAACCGGCTGGCCCGTCAGCCGGTTGGGCGGAGGAGAGCCGAGGCGCCGGGAGGGCACCGCACCAGACGAACCGCGGCCCGCCTGTGCAGGCCGCTTGCACCAAGAGGTCAGCCGGTTAGGGAGGGCGGTGCCGCTTGGCGCCGCCGGTTCGGGCAGCCGAGGGGCCACACCCCCCCTGAACCGCTCGACCAGTTGGCCGAGCCTGCGGGGCCGCGCCTGGCCGAGGTGCGCCCAGCCGGGCCGGGCCGCGCTCTCTCGGGCCGAGCCGCGCCCCTTCGGTCCAGGCCTCGCCCCACGGGCCAGGCCGTGCGTTTCATCGGGCCAGTCTGACACCCCTGCTAGGTCGGACCCGCCAAAATAGGATTGACCCGACCCACCATCCCACCGGGCTTAACGGGCCGGGCCCGTATTCACTTAAAAGTGAATAATTCAAAGACCGCGCGTCTGATCGATGCGCTGTCTATGGAACTGGGACCCTCATGATGTGGCGGTCCTTTTTCAAAACTCTAAATGAGTTTTGGACAACTTCAGAAAACGTCCAGGTTTGGAATGAGCATATTTCCAACCGGGCTCCTGGAACGAAAAAACCAATATCTCTCAGACCGGGCGTCCAATTGACGCGCTGTCTATCGCATTGAGTTCCTTTTGATGAGACAAAACTTTAGGATACATAAACTCTGGACTTCGTGACAGTTGATGTATCGACCCCTTTACTCGAGGAGTGGACCCTCCTAGAATCGAGCGTGCTGAGTGCGGGAACCCTAGAGCTGGCTGCGACTGCGATGACTACCGTGCTGGGATCCTCCGTGGGTTCGACGACGATGACGACTGTACTTGGATCCTCCGTGGGTTCGGCAGCGAGGACGACGGTACTTGGATCCTTCGTGGGTTCAGCAGCGATGACGACTATACTTGGATCCTACGTGGGTTCGGCAGCGATGGTTATTGTTCTTGGATCCTACGTGGGTTTGACAACGACGACTTCTGTACTAGGATCCTATGTGGGTTCAACAGAGGAGATGATTCAGAGGCTACATCTAATCATCTCCACCCCACTTCGAAATTATTATACCTGTGTGAGCTGAGTCTTGACTATTCAATCATTACCATTGATGTGATTGACTTTTTTCTTATCTGGACTGGGTTGTGCTTGGGATCGGGAGTTGGAGTCAAACTGAGATTGATGACTTAGTTATATGTATGGGCATATACCTAAGTATAGTTGGTTGATACTTCGTGTTAGTATTTTTCCTTTTTGGTTTATCCTTCGTGGATTCTAGGAGACCTCGGGGGTCTCGGGGTCCCTACTGAGTATCGTTATACTCACCCTTACATGGGCAATGCCCGCACTACGTTGTGTTGGTTGTAGACGACGGACAACACTAATCGTGGTTGAGGATTGTGGAGCTGGACGGTATCCGGAGCTAGAACACCTAGCGGAATGTACACGGAGCGGACGGACAGACCCGAGGTACCGACGATACTATCTATACCCACCCTTCAGGTGGGATTCCCAGAGAAAGACTCGGTGGTTGCTGCTTTACTTCACAGCTGTTGTACTTTCTTTCTCAGTTGTACTGTACTTTCAGTTGGGTTTTTATACTGGCCCATTTACTTTCCAGCACTTACTTTTGTACTCAGTTTTACTTATTGCTTACTTCAATTGCGTACTATGTTGTGTTTGTTTACTTTTATAAAGTCAATGCCTTCCCTTTTATCGGGATTTACACCTTTGGTGCTAGTCCCCAGCCCCTGGCCTATGGAAGGTGGGCTTGGGGTAGTCACGACACGGGCCCCAAGGATGGGTCATGACATTAGACGTTAGATTTTTCAAGAAACAGTCTCCAGTATCCCGTGACACACTTGCGCACGTCAAATCTGAACAAGGTACTTGTTCATTTTATATTTTTGTGCTCTTTCAAATCCATGCGTGTTCTTCAGACCGTTCTGGGATAGATCACCGGAGACGACATCATAATGTTGCTCCGGTGATGCGATTTTTTTTAAATTTCCAGCCCATCAGCTTCTGCTTCCAGTCCCGATACCTCACAAGGATCTATTTTGATGCTCAATCTCCCCGTTGAATGAGCTCATCTCTTTTCATTTTCAAACCTTTCTCCCCATTGATTTGTGGGAAGAAACTCCAAGAAATCTCAACCCCCCTTTATCTTCAACTTCCATGAGGGATTCCTTATGGGCTTCAACACCTCCTATGATGATAGAGAGGTCTTTTTTATCTTATGATGTAAGATCTCAGCCTTTTCTGGAGTCATCTAGGGCGCATTTTTAGGTAATTTTTGAGATTTTTAAGTACCTTTGTTTTGGAGTAGTGGATTGGGGTGTGTTTGGGTTATTTTTTAAGAAAAACTAACAGACAGTGAGCTATTCATGATTTGACAAACCGTGCGACTAAACCGTGCCAAATGTGTAAAATTGGATAGAGAGGTCTACATGGTTTGCATATGGTTTTCCAAAACTGTGCGACTAAATCATGACGACCATGAAAACCTAGACAAAGAGGTCCACATGGTTGGTGCACGATTTGACCTAACCGTGCACCCCTACCCAGGAAACCGTGCACGTGGGATTAATTATCTGAAAATCTATTTTTAAAACCACTTGAACCCCTAAGACTCACATATTTCAACCTTGGATCAGGATTGAAAAATTCTAGGTGATCCCAGAGCCTTCCGAAAAGATTACTAGGTGATTCAAACATCGTTCTTCGAGATCGAAAGCCCTGATTAAATATCCGCTCTCTTCCCGGTAAGTGGATTTCATCCCATTGATTCTCCTATTCATTCCTCTATCTTTCCTTAATATTTTCTTGGAAGATCTCCACCGTTTCCATGGATCTAAACCTATGATTTGAGATCTAGATCTGGGATTGTGGATCTAGCTCTAGATTTGCAAGATCTTGATGCCTTTGATCTTAATTTTAATTTAGGGATTTAGATCCAGAACTTGATCAACGATATTATGCCGCTCGAATTTTTGGGATTTCTGTTGGGCTAACATCCATCAATAAACCAAGGTAGGTGGTTTAAATCAAACTCCCATAGTCATGGATTTGATATGTGAATGTGAGTTTATGGATTTTCTAGCTTCCCTTGATAATTGATTTCCTAAATTGGAGTAATTAGGAATGTGGAATTGACTTGTGATTGCCTTGGTGATTAATTGATAATTGAATCACGGAAAAAACTAAGGGGGGTTTCCCAAATAGATATTTGTTTTGAATATTGGTTATGGGTTGAGATATTGTAATTGTGATATTGAATTTATTGTGTTAAGATACATAATTGGAGGAAATTAATTATGAAATGATATTTTCCTATGTAAGATAATTAATTATGAGAATTAATTATGTTCCATGATGTTGATCAAAGATAATTAATTGTTAGAAATAATTATGACAAGTTGAAATTTGATATGGATAATTAATTGTAAATAATTAATTATGGAATGATAATTGTGTTGATTGATTAATTAATTGATGAATTAATTAATGGGTTATGTGTTCTTAGTTAATTGTTGAGTTAACTAATGTCCTTTGAAATGTTTAACTAATCATTGGATTAGTAATGTAATGATGTGGTTAATTCTTGTGAATTAAATAATGATTAAATGGATGAGATTTTTGTGGTGCTAGACAGGGTGTTCTAGACCGATTTGAAGTTGGGACTTGGACATGGCGTTACTCCCCAATAGTTATCCAAGCTTGAGATTTTGGGGTTCTAGGCATGATGACCTACACCGAATGAGATATGGAGTGTTAGACATGGAGACCTACACTGAATGAGATTTGGGGTTCTTGACATGAATTTCAACACCAAATGAATGATAATAATTAATGATGATTCAAATGGAAAACATGAATTGAAACTGGGCCTAATGTGATGATTAAAGATTAAATGAAAAATGTGATAACTGTTTAATTTGACTTGTATTTATTGCTTCATAAACTACATACACTATCTTTTGACTGGACTTGTTTTAGACACCATTGGTGGTGGACTACTGAGTTGTACTCACACCCTATTCGGGCCACCTGATCGACACCTGAGTAGACTTTGTTGTTGTAGGATAGGATAAGGGAAAGGCCCTGAGATAGGTTTCTATTTGGGATTGGAGTATGGGAGAGGGAACTAGACATGGTTAGGGACTCGGTTGGGAGTCATTGTGTCTTTACTTTTAGTTTCATTATAGAGGCTTGACATTCTCATTGTCATAGCATGCTTTACCTTTCATTTGAGTATTGTATTTTATTGTTTTGAATATCATATGACATGGTTTTGTTCTGGTTATTTATACACTTCCACACTTAGTTATTATTGTTTGCTTTCATTGGTGTTTTATTATAATACAAGAGGGTATAGTCTCTCCAAGACTGACTTACCAGAACCTCACTGTTAGTTGGCACCCTCTGGCATAAGGGGAGGCGCGCTTGAGGGCATGTGGCCAATTGGCTCGGGGCACCATTTAGTGGCACCTGGGTCGGGACGTCACAAAGTGGTATCAAAGGAGTTTTCTTTTCTTTCTTCTTCTTTTGTATTACTATTTTGGTAAAGGTATTCAGAATACTAGGAAGAGTCTAGGCTTGGTAATGAAATCGTGCATGGGAGTTTCAAACCCATGTACATGGGAAAATCCAAGTACTCAGGGTGGGATTGTTATGATTGTTGTTTGTTGTTATAGTTGTATATTATTTCACCATGGGTGATGCACTTGTGGTGTGATGTGATATTTGTTTTGACAGTTTTTGAATTTTTATTTGTGGCTTAAAGAGGCACGATACTTGAGTCTACATGCATCATTATAGGAACTCGGGGTTGTTGTTACATGCATCATTATAGGAACTCACAGGAAAATAGGTTATGAGTAAGTTGTTGAACTTGAACTATTTTTCCTTGTTGTGAGATTGAAATAATGATGCAAAATGAGAATAAAAGGGTGTTTAATGAGAAATTTAATTGATAAAATGAGTATGATTAATTAATTAATTGTTGAATTAATTAATTTTATATAATGTGATTAATTAATGGTTTAATTAATTAATGATAATGTATTTAACCTTGTTAACTAAGACCTAGGATTAGGATGGTTAAGGGTAGTGATAAGGCCTTGATGCTGACCACATGGCGAGAAAAGGGGGAAAGGACATGTTGAAACTTATTGTGTTAGTTTCTTATCTTACGTAAATGTTATAAGGTTTCATTATTAGACCTAAGACATGTGTTTGGATTTGTGGAGATATGCCTCCGCAATGCTTGTTGAGGGGGAGACCAAGGGGTATGGCCCGAAATGAACTTACAGATAGGGAACTTGAGGAACCATTGGTGCAATCCGAGGAGGAAGGGGAAAGTTCTAAGAGAACTTTGCTTGTTTCATGAAATTCATGGAGAGAGATCGAGGGAAGGTTTTGAAAATCATGTATGAGTTGACAAGGGAGTTTCAGTTGCAGCACCCTCCCACTTTTACTGGAGAGGGTGGACCCAAGGGAGCTGAATTCTGGATTGAATCCATAGAGACAATACTTGACCATTTGGATAATCCGGTTGGGAGGAGGTTCATGTTGGTTGCTTATATTCTCTGGGGGTCAGTAAAGCGATGGAGGGACATTCAGGTATGGTATCGATAGAATAATGATATGTTATAGAAGGAAATTTTGGAGAAGTTCTTGTAGCACTTCTATCCAGAGACACTAAGACAAGAGAAGGATTTAGAGTTTATGAATCTGATCCAAGGAAGAATGTACATAATGGATTACGCTGAACGTTTCACAGATTTACAACATTTTTTTCCAAATTTGGCAGTAGATGAGTCTTCTTCAACACAATGATTTCAGGACAGACTTAGGTGTGAAATTAAGTCCCAGGTAAATATCTTTAGGATGAATAAATTCTCTGAAGTGGTTAATCTAGATCACATTTCATAGGGGAACCTGAAGGAGGATTCCATTACTAGACATGTATTTATCATTGGATTATTAGAGAGTGTGCCTTCTGAGAGTAGGAAGTGCCGTTATGAGAACCTTATTTAGGACAGTGGAAAGCAAGGTGGCAAGCTTGGAGGAACAGTTGCACCAGATCTTACTCATGTGCTTTTCCACTAGTGCGGAAGGTAGGGAAACTATCATCCACATTGTCCTCAACCACTAGTAGAGTGATAGTTTTGTGGAAAGACGAGGAACCTATAGAATTTCTGTAGAAAGAAGCAGCAAGGTGGTTCTGAGGGAGCAGCTGCTTAGAGTTAGAGTGTGGGAAGGGGGTCTTCTACACCATATAGGTCTGGCAGCTAGAACTCTACTGAAAGAGGTGGTAGAGGAAGTGGAAGTGGTGCTTCAGGATATGAGTGCCCGTATCATCAGAGTGGTTTTACTCAAGGGAGTCAGACGACACCATAGGGAATAGGGGAAAGATAGTTACATGTAGTGCAACCTACACTTTTGGAGAGCGATCCTGGTCTATCAATAGTGAGAGTTACTATTCTTGTTTCTTCTAATTTAGCTACTACCCTATTTTATACTGGTGCCTCTCATTCCTTTTTATCTGCAAATCTTGTTAATGGTTTGATCATGGAGGTGGAGTCCGTAAGTAGGGTGATGAATATCAATACATCGTTGAAAAAACAGTCTAGGGATATCTGTTTATGCAAAGGACGTTCTCTAGAGATCAGAGAATATCATGTTTTTGGGATATCTATGTACTTGATATAACGGGCTTCGACCTGATTATGGGTATGGACTGGCTAGTCACATACCGAGCCTACATAGATTGTTACTATAGGAGAGTGACCTTTGTATCTCTTAAGTGTGACCGATATGTTCATCGTGGAGAATGGGATATCCATACAGGCCGAGCTGGGCCAATTACTCAGCAACCGGGAGAGCTCACAGCCCAAGTTGCTAGTCTTTTGCTGGATGATGGGAGTGGTAGGCAAGACGTCCTTCCACTAGTAGTAGAATTGTTTCAGGATGTCTTTCATGAATACTTTTTAGGGTTTCTACTTAAGAGAGATGTGAAATTCACTATTGATCTCATGTTGGGGGATGATTCGGTATCTATTCTACTTAGAAAATTTGTGGATCACATTAATTAGTTCATATGATACTTATTTTAACATTTTTAAATTCATTTATTTGATATTTCTATTAATAAAATAATTTCTACATCACTATTCTATCATTATTAATGGTAATTATTTAATCTCTAAAAATTATAAATAAATTGAAATGATGTAGATAAGTTCATTAGATTTCTGGATAATATTTATTTTCTAATTTTTATTATGTGTATCACTATATTAAAATTATTATACTTATAAGATATATGAGAGTGACATGTTGTCACCTTCTTTTGTTTTAATTATAATTACATCACTTTCATAGAAAAAAGTCCATCAAATGAATCAATATGAACCATAGGTGATATTTTTTTACTTTAATTAATACAATAGTATTTTGGTAGGATTTAGGGTAATTTTATTATCTTTATCATATTGTTAGTTACCCTAATTTACCCGATTTACCTTTAACTGTGGTAAATAAAAATCACCGCAGTTACTATTCTTAATATACAAAAAAAATAAAAGTAACCTATTAAAATAATTTGAACCCAATTATCCCAAATATGGAATCCATTTTTCATAATTCAATACATATAATGGGCAGAAATTAAATTAAAATTAATTCCCGTTGTCAAAACCAAAAAGTGGGTTTTTAAGAAGTAAAAACTTATCAAAAGATTGTCATGTGTTTATGTCCAATTTAAATGAGAAATTACTTCCAATGAAAAAAATTGAATTAAATGATAAAACCATAATCCAATTAAACTTTACAACAAATTAAAAATATAATCTAACTATATAAATAAATTAGGCGAAAAGCAGTTTTGAATTAAAATGCTGTATTTTCACTATTCTTCAAAATATGAATTTCATCAGAAAAATAAAAAAATTTCAACCAAGTTAAATTTTTATGTCCCGCTTCTAAATATGACATTTATTTTGTTAAATAAAATATATAAAAGTGTTAAAAACTAGATTTAAAATTGGTGCTCCATCAAAAGGTGGCAAAACTGCATTTTTTGAAAAATACTTCCTTTATCCAAAAAATTGAATTTGTTCTTATATAATGTTCTAGAAAATACATAAGATAAATGTTAATGTTATATAAAATTAAAAATGTGTTTAATACTATTCATAATGGCTATTTTATATAATATTTTAATAATATATTTTTGATTAGTAAAACTCCATATTGCGTACAACGCAAGTTATCGAGGAAGGTCGCTCTTGCGTGTAATGCAAGTCAAGTCAGTGTTGCGTTTAGTGAAATCTTACTTTGGTGTTGTGTATAACATAATAAAAAAATATTTATTTTATACATTGAACAAAATATATACTCAGTGTTGTGTGAAATGAATTCTTTCAAACAAACTTGAAATTTTGTGCAGCACAAGCCAAGTATAGTGTTGATTATACTGCAAGCTAATACGGTGTTGCGTATAGCGCAAGCTAATCATGGTGTAACATAAAAAACAATACATCAAAGAAATTAAAAATAAAATATCTCATAAAGTCTCAGGGTGTTACATTATACCCCCCTTAAAATTAATTTCTCCCTCAAAATTCGTCAGGGTTATAAAGGGTTTACTACTTGAATGTTTCTTTCATAGAAACAAACATCGTAAAAAGGAATACTAAAACTTCATTTTAAAAAGGAAAGTTAGAAACATAACGGTTACCCAAAGTACTCATCACTGGGTTTCCACATAGGAGAACATATTTGGGGAGTGAAAACATATATATGGAAGAGAAATCTAACCGTAAAGTTCGAATGGATAGTGATAAAGAACACAGTTGAAGAAAGTTAACAACCAGAAATCCATAAATATATGATTATTTAATAGAATATCTAATTTGTTGGATAATAAGTTACTAGGAT
Source organism: Viscum album (assembly GCA_963277665.1). Lineage (NCBI taxonomy): Eukaryota > Viridiplantae > Streptophyta > Magnoliopsida > Santalales > Viscaceae > Viscum > Viscum album. The sequence continues at coordinate 904,161,024 of OY728138.1, forward strand.
AACATTTTTGGTTTCAATATCCTTTTCCTAAATTTGATGAATTTTTCACGAGAATAAATACTTACTTGATTTTAGTACAATATCACTGTTTTTTGTGCCTTGAACAGTTTGCACTTCTTCTCTTATTTAATGAAATGAAGTTGAATTTTTCATTCTTGAAGTGTTAGTAGATCATGCGATAGAATGATAGGTCATTCCATCCGTCTCATCAAAAAGTTTATCACAGGTATTCAAATATTCATAAGTCCTCCTATAGTGAGATAATACATTCATTTAACAAACATAAAACATAAAATAAATAATACTATCCATAAATGGATAACCTTACAATCCTTCTAAAAAACTGAAAATATAAAACTTTAGAAAGAGGTGAACTAAATTGAATTAACATTTATCTCCCATATCTCATTAGTTAGTTCATGGTTGTCACATTCCAAACATGTGAATACCTTAATCATGTATTATCTTAGTGAAAACATGAATTATATCAAAATTAACTCTTTCCAAACACCAGAAATACCAAAAATTCTGTATACTCAAACCATGATATCACTTTGTACTTATATCAGTCATGAGGTCATTAATACTATCAAACATCTCATTATCTCCTTATCCCTTCATTATGCGCATATCATGTGATTTCCAAAAATATTTCAATCACTTTTCATGGTTATCAGTACCATATACTTATGAAAAAACACAATGGACCAATACAAAGATATTCCAATATTCTATAATACCATAAAAGAGATTCTACAACACTATTTTGGAATCCCATTACATAAACACTTAATCATTCCACCACTTCATTGTCATACTCAACATTTCCAAAATTGATTGCATGTGATTTGCATTTTTCTTTGGATTTAAGAGGTTGTTGATGTCGATCATCATCATTAAACCTTGTATTTGGGCATTGGTTATCATAATTCCTCATTTCCTTGCACTTGTAACATTGAAGTTTGGGTGGTGCATACTCTGTAGTCTTTTATCCAATCACATCAGTAACAACCTTTTTCCAATTACTTCGGTACTCAACTGATCAATGAACTTATTTTACACTCTTAAAACATTTTATAGTACATTTAAGACAATATCCACCATGCTTCTTTATAAACCTTGAGCATAAGGAAACATTCATCTTCTTTTCACTATTGCTTTGAGATTTTCCTTTGAACACCATATTTCATTTCTTGTTAAAACCATGAGATTGATATATAACACCGACTTACATTTATACCTTGATAGAACAATGCAAAATCAATTTATATCTACTAAATTATATTATAGTTAATTCCCTTATAAGACATGGTTTTAAGCCACTAAAGAAGCGATCAACTTTAATTTCATTTTGGATGATAAATCCATAAGCATACCTTTCAAGTCTTGTAAAATTTGCCTCTTATGTACCAACAGATTCATCATCCTTTATATTAAGCTCAAGGAACTCATTTTCTATCTTTGTTCGAATATTATGAGGGAATTACTTATTGAAAAATAAGTTCTTTAACTCATCCCATTTCATGGATTCAATTTCATCTTGCTACCTTGTATTCTTGATTAGAGTCCACTACTAGTCTGATTCACCTTCTAAACGATAAACAACCAAAATGAATTTTTTCATTTTTAAACAGTAAAGGATGGAAAATATATTTTCAATGGTACCAATCTACTTTTCATCAAAAATTGGATTATAAGACCTACTAAAATAAGGTTCACATTGCCTCATGAAGGACACAATATAATTTTTTTCCCTTCTCTGCTCATTTGGAAGTCCAGAATGATTCATAGCTTGTGTGAGTATAGTAATAATATTTTTCATCCCATCTCCCATAGCATTTGGTTGATCAGGAGGACAATCACTTCATTTCCCAGTGCATTGATCATTAACATGGTTCCTTCGGTTTCCAGATATTGTCTAAAACCCAAAAAATAATAGTGTGAGAGGCAAAAATCATACTAGGAAAACAACATAATCAAGAGGGAGTACTTTCAATCTCTAAAATATAAAGTTTAATCCTAGGTTATTCATGATCATTACCATAATTATAGGAATATAACCTGTAGTTAGACTTACCCTTAGGGACATCCATATACATACCTTAGAATTATATCTAGGGATCTCACTCATGTTTTTGCATCCTAGTTTCCAAAAGTTAACTAAAAATTTTCTCTGATACCAACTGTAATGACCCAAGATTGAAATAAATAGACATTACACTTATTTTATATAATAATTAATAAATTACACAAATATATTCCCAAATACCACATTAGTTTAGTGTCTTTGTAAATTTGGAACATAATCTTATAACTTAGTGAAAGATCTTAAACATCTCCCATAAATATCCTCCCCTTTAGCTTTCCTACCTAAAACCTTTATTTATATCATAGGGAAAAGAAAAAATACAAAGGGTAACATAATATGCTCAGTAAGGGTAAATATGAATAACATCAAACAAAACATAAATATAAGAATGTGAAAAAATGAACATAAATTTTGAATATCAAAATTTTGAGTAAGGAAATAAATCTCGGCAGTACGTAAGGCATATATCATAAAAGAACATTAACCATGATAAAATAGCATTGACATAAAACATGGAATTTTGGAAAAAAATAAGCACATAATATGATTTCCATGGTATCCAAGTCATTTTTTCCAAGACCATAATAGTGGAAAAAGTCCATTACTGAACTGGGTTTACATGTCGTTCCAGCAATGTATTACTGAACCAAATTTACTTGCCGATCCAGACCTGTATTACTGAACCAGAATTAATTGTTATTCCAGTCATGTATATCTCATGAGATATAAATCATTACCCAATTAATTTTAGGGAGATATAGGTCCCACCCATCTCATAATAAAATCATTCTTACATATCCCACAAAAACATAAATCATTCATCATAGCATAACCCAAGAAATAAAATGGGTTTCTTAAACATCCTTCCATCATAACATAATCTATATAAAATATCATTACATCATTAAAAAAATAAAATCATATTAATAAGAGAGATATAAACATAACCCTATGTCATCTTAGATGGAAAATAATTTTGATAAAACACTTGAACTTAATTCCTGAGGAAAATATACTTTCTTTTTTAAAAATGTTTTCTTTTATCAAAATGCCACAAAAGTTTAAAAGAAAAGAAATTTAGTTGAATATAATATTGAAATAGTGTAGATTAAGCTTCATGTAAATAACGTGTCATGAAACCATAAAAATCCATTCATTTTTTATAAGTTAAAAAAACATTCTCCTCGTACTTTTGCTAGAAAAGTCAAAAAGTACCTCAAATTGAATAACTACAAAAGATTACTTTTATTCCATTTAATAAAAATTAACCAAAAGGTAAAATTAACATTAAAAAATTGTATAATAATATAAATAATATTACATAATTATGAAACATGGATGTGGATGATAAATATACCCCAGTAAATATTTATGTATAAATAATCTCAGATAAAAATGAGATTGCAAAATTATCCCTTACCTTAGGTCTGATTTCTTATGTATGTGTATGAAAATCCTGTATAGTGGGTTTAAACATATTATTAACTTATAACAAAACCATAATAATATTTATGAAATCATATATGATTCACTTATGACTTTATATTACCCGTTCATTTATCAATTCCATGTTAAACAACATTTTGGGTAATAATCATTTTATTTATCGTACATGTTTTGACTTGTTATTCTTTATATTATTACATATATTGTGATTTAAATACTTATAGAATGTAAAAAATGATTTATATATCATATATATTCAGTATATGAATATATATAATAGATAGATAAATGAAATAGAATACACCATTCATGGAGACGATAGGTCGTATGTACACATGAACACTATTTCAGTTTCCTTATTGAATTGAATGGAAGAAAGCAAATGACATATATATATATATATATATATCTAGTAGAATTATTATGTCATATATTTTATTCTTATTTATTATATATACCTTATAATCATTCTTGAATGGTTAACACGGAGAATGAATCTCATCGCGTCGTGGAGACGGTAAGCCGTACGTACGCACGAGCGATGATATCATTCCCTTGATGGTTAAATAGTATGAAATTGGATGGAATATGAATTGTAAAGAATAATTATTATGTTATATTAATTATTTAAATTTATTATAATCATCAATATACCCATCCAAATTAAGTATTGTTGGACAAAAATTACATCACGACGTGGAGATGGTAAGTCGTATGTACACACGCATGGTGATATTATTATTCATAGGATGGATAAAAGGATGTATAAGGTTTTCCCATAATTATAATAAAATATAAGAATGTATAATATACTATAGTTATTACTTTATTATGGAAAAAACATAAAAATAGGAAGTAGAAGAAGAAAGGAATTTTGAAAGAGGTGATAAAAAAATTACCTCTTTTTCGGGTATCTCCTTTTGGTATACACAAAAAGACTCCTTAAGATGGAATTTTGCCCAAAGGGTGGCCTCTAAGATGAATTGAGGGAATTTGGGAGGAGATTTTTGTAGGGTTTTTCTTATCCAAATGGCTTTGGAGGTTTCATTAAAAGAGAATGAGTGGTTCCCTTTAATAAGAGAGGGGAGGGGAACCTTTGGAAAGTCTTGAAATATTAATTTATTATAAATTTATTTTCAGTTTATAATGATCCAAAACTCATTTATTTCGATGATAAGATGAGTATGGGTTGAAATAATCTTAATGAATAAAATTTAGACATGTTTTTATTTTATTTTAAATCTTATCATTTTTATTTATCCTTATTTAATCTATTTAATTTTATTTATAGTAATAATATTCTAAATATTAAATGGTTATAAATATTTACTTATGTGTTGTAAAATTTCCATAATTGGATAATTTATGACATTTAATATCATATAATTTTCAATTTTTAATTTTTAAATATTTTTTTTTATTTTTAAATAATTTAATAATATGTTATTTTTATAAAATATCAATAGTGTCAATTTTGACACTATTCATTTATTTTACTTTAAATAAAATAAAAACCGATGATAAATTCGAACAAAAATATTTAATACACTCCTAACATGTCATAGTCACATAGAAAATTAGTATATGACATTAATTAGTTCATATGATATTTATTTTAATATTTTTTAAACAATTTATTTGATATTTCTATCAATAAAATAATTTCTACATCACTATTGTGTCATCATTAATGATAATCATTTAATCTCTAAAAATTATAAATAAATTAAAATGATGTATATAATTTCATTATATTTCTGTAGAATATTTATGTTTTAAGTTTTATCATGTTTATCTCTATATTAAAATTATTATACTTATAAGATATATGAGAGTGATAGGTTGTCACCTTCTATTGTTTTAATTACAATTACATCACTTTCATGGAACAAAGTCTATTAAATGAATAAATTCTGACCCATAGGTGATATTTATCGACTTTAATTTATCCAATAGATTTTTTTAGGTTTTAGGGTAATTTTATTATCTTTATCATATTTTTAGTTACCCTAATTTACCTGATTTACCTTTAACTGTGGTAAATAAAAATTACCATAGTTACTATTCATAATATCCAAAAACTAAAATTAACCTATTAAAATAATTCAGACCCACTGATTCCAAATATGGAATAAATTTTTCATAATTCAAAACAAATAATGAGAATAAATTAATTTAAAATTAATTCTCATTGTCAAAACCAAAAAGTGGGTTTTTAAGAAGTAAGAACTTATCAAAAGATTGTCATGTATTTATGTCAAATTTAAATTTGAAATTAATTCCAATGACCAAAATTGAATTAAATTATGAAAAATAATCCAATTAAACTTTAAAAACAATTAAAAACATAATATAACTATATAAATAAATTATATAAAAAGGCGGTTTTAAATTAAAATGCAGTATTTTTCACTTTTTGTCAAAATATGAATTTCATCAGAAAAATACCAAAATTTAAACCAAGTTAAATTTTTATGTACTTATTCCAAATAAGATGTTTATTTTTTCAAATATAATATATAAAAGTGTTAAAAACTAGATTTAAAATTGGTGTGCCATCAAAAGGTGGTAGAACTGCATTTAAAAAAAAATACTTCTTTTATCCGAAAAAATTGAATTTTTTCTTATATCATGTTCTAGAAAATACATAAGATGAATTTTCATGTTATATAAAATTCAAAATATGGTTAATACTATTCATAATGGATAATTTATATAATATTTTAATAATATATCATTGTTTAGTGAAACTCGGTATTGCGTACAATGCAAGCTATCGAGGAAGGTTGCTCCTGTGTGTAATGCAAGTCAAGTCAGTGTTGCATTTAGTGAAAGATTACTTTGGTTTTGTGTATAACATAATCCAAACATAGTTCTTTTATACATTAAACAAAATCTATACTCAGTGTTATGTGAAATAAATTCTTTCAAACGAACTTGAAATTTTGTGTAACACAAGCCAAGTATAGTGTTGCGTACACTACAAGCTAATACACTGTTGCGTATAGAACATGTTAATCTTGGTGTAGCATACAACACAATAAATCAATGAAATAAAAAAGAAAATATCTCATAAAGTCTTGGGGTGTTACATCCCATATGCATGTTTATTATACCATTGGGGCTAGTCTCCAACCCATGTCCTAATGGAGGTTGGACATTGGAATTCACAACCTCTCTCCCCTCATTGAACTATCTTTGTCGGGAGGGGTTCATGACAATGTTTGTCTAACCACCCCATGAAAATCTCATTGTCACACACCTTACCATGATGGAATTTTCTTCTATAATAACATGTTATGTATCTCGACCATAAAGGTATGAATATGTATATTTTCTTTCCAATGAAATAATGATTACATTTATTTTTTATTGATATTAGTTTATAAATAATTATGTTATGAGTTTGATAAAAATTATATTTTAATATGAAAAAACTCAACTTGTATTTTTGGTTAATATTCAATTTCAATTTAGACATGTTTTTTTATAAATTCTTGAATTAAATGATATTTTAATAAAAAAATTATTAAATATTATTTATTAAATATAAATTATTTTATAATATTATAAATTGAAAATTTTATTTTTATAAGGGTCCAAAATTGTTATTGTCAAAAAATAATATTTTTTAATAAACAAGGATTTTAATTTAAATGTGTAATTTATCATATATAGAGAATTATTTAAATAAAATAAATATTATTTTTGGAATCATCAGGTTTCAATTATCCAATGGTAAATTTTTCATAATTTTTTAAAGATAGCCAAATTTTCATGTAAAATTTAAATAAGGTATAAATATATGGTATATATTATGACATCATAATGACCCAAAAGTTATGTAATATGTTTTGTAAATGGTATCCATGACCAAATATTTATTTACCCTTTAAAATAATGTGTTTTTAGGTGATTTGATTAAGTTTATATACTCTTTATGAATCCCCCAAAAACCTATATTATATTTTATGGGTTTAAAATCAATTCATTGTAAACGTGACTCACTTCCACATCACCAAGGGTGTTATTTTAATTTTATCAATTCATATAAGTATAAAATAATAAAAACCATGAGAAAAACCATGGAACAATGTTTGTTTTTGATTACTATTTAGAGTCCAAAACCTATGTTTCAAAAATAATAAAGAGCTTCCCTCACTTTTTCATTATAAAACCACCAAATCTCACATTAATATTCACTAAAAACCACTTTTTCATGATAAAACCCTTCAATTTTCTCTCTGTGGCCCTCTCAAGGTTCCCACAAGATCTTAAAAAAATCCTCCCAACCTTTATAAACCCCCACTAAAGGTAAGGGGCCTCTCTATTTTCTTTTCCATTCAAGTAATTTAAGTGTATTTAGCATTTGGAATCTTAATTGGTTATATTTTTATTCATTTATAAACATCCCTTTACATTCTAGTTTATTTTATATGAACTCATGATCATTTATCCTCTATCATTACAACATTTAACTATGATGTTACCATACCAAAAGTAAGGTAACATATCCTTATCATCTTTATTCAAGCACCTTATTTATGTAATGCCTTTTATATTTCAATTCCTATTGAAGGGATATGATTTTACATATCCACATTACTTCCCTTATGTTTTTGAAGTGATGGAAGAACCCTTCACTCCTAGTAATCCCTCCCACGACTCATTATGTAACCCCCATTATGATGTCATAATTATCATGTGATTTCCCATGCCAAACCATTATATTGTGAATGCCATCACCATTTACACGCTAGGGTACTCACCTAGAAATACCTATCCTATATTTTTTGGGGAAAAATGTATTTACTCCAAACTCCTTAATTTCGGGATTAAATGTGATGAAATATGATCCTATTTTGAATGATCTACCTGGCACACTTGTACATGTACATAATATTAAAGGGATGGGTGTGCCTAGAATTATACAACACTCTAATTCATTGCGTAATGTTTTTGTCTCATGATATTTCATGTCTAGTATTATGAATTAAAAATAATCCATTATGGGAATTTTCCACCACATTATGATGCCTTGGTGGTTATCATTACCCTATGCTTATGATGTCATGTTTAATGTTGTCTCCACATTCTCATGATTACTTTATGCTATCATGTTGTATCATGCCTCATTATTTAAGATTATCATTCTCACCCATTTTTTGTATCATAGAAATTTTTTTGACTAAAAATTAAAAAATTCATCATGTTATTTTTTTTATTCCCTTACTTAGATTTATAGCTTACCCTTTCCTATATATGTCCTTAGGTTATCCCATGCAGTTTTAAGAGTAATGGAATTTTAGAACATTTTAAGTAAGTTTTCAATAGTATCATTGAATCCATGTGTAGAGTTGACATTATATGTACCTAATTTTACAAATACACTTATATTCATGATTTATAGGTTCTAATAAGTGTATTTTTAAGTAATATATAATAAAAATAAAGTGTATTATTGGTATGGGTTTCCATAATATTTACATTATTGTATAGAGACTTTATATGAACCACCTAGGTGGGATAAAATTGATCATGTTTAGATCAAAACATTCACACTCTCTTGGGGTTGTGTAGACCTATTTCAATATGATGTAGGAAATATAAATACACTACAATGAGGTAATAAGGTTTTTGTCAGATGGGTTCAGGTAGTTAGTGGTGAGATAGAGAAACATGAACCACATATTACCTGGGGTAGTTGTCAGTAGTTATTAGTGAGATAGAGGAACTTGAACCACATGTTAAATGGAGTATCTATTGATAGTTTTGGGTTGTCTATTTATTTTTCTATGGATATGTACTTGGGTTTTTTTCTGGCTAATTTTGGTTGTGTCACTATCATTAGTACTCTTTTTTATGGAATAGTCCATTTCTAGTTGTTCTTTATGCATTTATATATGCCATGTATCTTTTTTTATATTTCAAAAAATCATTCCCTCTTCTTTTTGTTCTATTCCCAAGTTCTAGTCACCAACTTTTGGGGATTGGGAACAACCGTTAAGTCTTATTGTGGTCCGTTTTAGAGCCTAGATGGACAAGTTTTCTAGGCTGGGTCATGATAGGTAACCAATGGGATACTAATTATCCGATGGGGGTTCAATGTATCTTGTTTCCTACTACTATTTTTTTTTTAATTTTATTGATTTAAATTAAGTTTAAAATAAAATTTATGTTATAATTTATACCACCCACTTGGTGCCGATTTGCAGAACTATCAATCCCTATCTCTTGTTTTTACACTCTTCTAACATGAATATCTCCATTATTTGTTCTCTAATTCAGAAGTGATTTGTCCTGTTAAATGAATATATTTAATTTAAATGTTTCACTCCTATATATACTTGGTTTATTCTTCAAATTAAATACTCTATATATTGTATATCCCAAAAATGATTTTATAACACCCCGAGATTTTTTGAAATATTTTTTTTTTCAAATTAATTTAATCTTTTGATATTTTTCATTTAACACAACACTAAAAATAGTTTTTTACTATTAAAACATTCCTTTCACATGAAACTATCTTAGTGTATGTTACATGCAACACCAACTTGGCATACATTACATGGAACAATAATGTTAGCGTACATTACATGCAAGATTGACCTTCCTCAATGGCTTGTGTAACACACAAGACAAAGTGTTACCTAACTATAATATAGTATTAAAACTATTACTATAATGGGATATGAATTATATATTAAGTTGATGGATTTGAATATTTTTAACTAAATTTTGAAAATATGTGGTTTACACAAATATAATATTAATTCGTAGGTTACTAATTAATTAAAAAATAATATGAAAACTTTTTGAATATAAAGGAAAATATTATTATAGTCACAAATATATTTTAACCAAGTAAATTAAATTATTTAAAAAATTTAAGTTATATTAATGTAATAAATATGTTATATATTCAATGAAATAATTTTCATATTCATCTAAAACATTTTATAGATATAATAGAAGAAAAAACACAATTTTATGCACAAAACCTATTTTTTATAAAGGTAGTTTTTCCACCATTTAATGGTGAACCCATTTTAAATAAATTTTTTATAACTTTTATAGATTTAATATACCAAAATAATTTCTATATTTTTAATATAAATGTAAATTTTTTGTTAGGATTAATTTTTTTAAATTTTTATACAAGGTTTCATCTTTTAATGAATAGTGGAAAATATACGATTTTAATTCAAAACTACTTTTAAATATAATTTGTTTAATCGGTTAAATTATATTTTTAATTGATTTCATAGTTTAGTTATATAATATTTTTATAAATTAATCCAATTTATGTCATTGTAACCAATTACACATTGAATGTTTTTATAAAAACTTATCAAACTTTTGGATGTTTTTACGTTAAAAACCCACAGTGTCGTCCCGTCAGTATGATTAATTTTAAATTAACTTCTACCAATTACATGATTATAATTTGGAAAAAATATATTAAATATTTTGAATAAGAATAATTTATAATTTATAATATGGTTAATATTTTTTGGCCAAAAAGATTAGTGAATGTGATTAAAATTAATTACATCGTTTAAGAGAAAAATAATGTTAATTAAGTACTAAACCATGAATATAAGATCCAAAAAGACCTAGAAAATTATCCAAAACTCAATTTATGGCCATTATTAATCCATAAACCTTAAATTATTTAGTTTTATTGGTTTTTATGACCTTTTTTCGGTAAAAATGGGGGTACACCTAACTTTGTTTCAAAAAATGCCATGTGTGTCCTTCCCCTCCCCTATAAATGGACACCAACTCTACCCACTTTCTCACACAAATAAAGACCCTTGGATTGCACAAACTATCCGAAAATAAGTTCCCAAATTCAATATATTACTTATATAAGCCTTAACATAGGAATAATGAAACTCAAATAATCCTTTTGGAACAAACCAAAAGGAGTTACCCGATTAAGTAGCAGTGTCTCCTCTCAATCTCCTTTCCTTTATTTTCCTTATCCACCCCTCCAATCTCTTTATTATATTATTTTATGAAAAAATAGTATCCTAAATATAATAGGATGTTTTTATGCTAATTTTTGACCTACATTTACACACACCTCCATCTAATGGGTAACAAACATACTATTTCTATGTATGGTGAACTACTCCCTCATGAAATGACGATTGTTCATTTTTCCATTACCACCTACCATGGTGGAAATTATGATGGAAAATATGTTTATATATTTCATATATTATATATTTTTATTTCTTTATAATTTTTTATTCCTTTTACAACAAAAATATTTTTACTTTTCATTTGGTGTTAATATGATAATTTCGTTTGAGGAAGTGTGGACTACCGCCCCCTCAAAGTGATATGATTCATTCATACACTACATGGATTTTATTAAATATGGTTTTAGTGAATATATAAGATATATATGATATAATAAATCCAATTTAATAATGATATATATAAATATACTTATATGTCATTTTCTTTCTTTCTTTCAATATGACAATTAAAATGGAAACAACGTTCATGCGTACGTATGACATATCGTCTCCATGAACGGTGTATTCCATTTCATACTTATTTATGCTATATATTAGTATAATATAAATATAATGGATATAGAATATATTTATATCACGATTTATATTCTGTAAATCATGATATATGTATAAATACCAATGATATAGCAAATTAATACACATGCGAAGAACATAGAAAATATTACCCAAAGTGAAACCTTAACATAGGATCGTTAACAAAAGGGTAATATAAGGTAATAATAAAACCATATATGGTATTATTTAAAATAATATTATTATGTAAAATATTTATAATAAACTTATATTTATTATATAGGAATCTTGTAAAAGTACAAAGAGAGTCAAAACATAAGGTAATGGGATTTTATCTCACTTTATATTTCTATAAGATACATGCTATATTCGCCACTCCTTCATTTTGTGAAGTGTATGTAATTACCATGATTTTATTCCATTTATTTTATAAATAAATTTATGGTTATTAAAATATCCATCTTCTGATCTTTCTTTCATGGAGTATAAGTTTAAAAAGTTAACAAATCGGTGAAATAGTTTTCTCTCAATTTTCCTTCTTTATGACTCATGATTTTTTATGCACCTAAATTTTATTAGAGGTGTATATACTCCCATTTTACATGTTATATCATGAATTTACTTATTTTAATGATATTTTAATCTTAAATAAATTTCCTTTTCTTACATGGAGAGTTTGATCCCATGTTACCAAGTTATAAGAGTTTATTGAGACAAACTTATCAATTTTAAATATTGTTTATTTTTATGATTCATTTGATGAAATATTATGATAAATATAGAAATAAAATTTATTAAATTTATTATCTTATATTTATTAATGATTTATTAATATATTTTTATGATTTCTTCGACTCTTTGGTACATAATATAGTTAAGAATGTTTTTTACGAAAGACTGACTTTACCTTATCTTCGGTTAGAAATATGTGTTTCTTTAAAATCACATTTTCCAAGAAGGTTTTCCAAGAATATTGTAAAATTATCCTATTATTATTAAAATAAATTTCAACACATTTTATTTTCAATGTTTTCAATGGAATATTCTTTTCTCTTTCTGAACGAGTAATTTTTCTAACCTTTTTATCGTGAAAAAGGAATGTTCTTTTAACCTCATACGACATGTATGGATTTATCCGCCATCAATCCTTTGAATATTTATTTTCATTTCTAAAGGTTAATTTTTAAGAATTTTTTTTTCAAATACATTTTCAAATAAATGGTTTAAAAAAAAATCAAGCTTCTTTTATACATTTTCAAGAATTTTTTTTAAAATGTTTTCAAGATTCTTTTATAAATTTTCAAGGAAAATAGTTTTCAAAATGATTTAAATCCTTAATTAAATGTCTTAAAAGTGTTTCCAAATATTTTTTTTAAAACATTTTCATGTTTTTTATATTTTTCCAAGTAAAAAGGTTTTCAAAACATTTTCAAGATTTCGTTACATGCTTTCAAAGTGTTTTCAAAGAAAAATGTTTTCAAAATGATTTGAATCTTATTTTATAAGTTTTCAAGGAAAAAGGTTTTAAAAATGATTTTTTGACTTATTTATAAGTTTTCAAGGTATTTTATAATAATTTTTTATATGGTTTTATTTATTAAAAATAATTTTTAAAAGAAGAAAGGATATTTTCCTCAAGAAATGTTTTTGAAATATATTTCAAAATTAATTTCCATCTAATAGGAAATCCATTGATGATACTCATTCCCTTCTAGAAAATGATATAAAGGTTTCATTAATATCCTTTATATGAATGGGTTATGATTAATGTTGTGGTGTTTATGATACCATTTTCTCCATCATGGGTTATATATATTTGTGAAATCTATTTTTCTTTTACGGGTTATGATTTTGATGAAATGATTATAAAACTTGTATCTTTTTTCATAGGTTATGATATGATTACCTATTTACAATACCTATTTCATTACATAGGTTATGATATTATTTTTAATGATCATGTGGCACATGTATGTATGATTTAATTATGAGAGGCGTGGGGCCAATATCTCCCTCCAATGCATTGGGTAAAGGTTTATAACTCATGAGATTGACTGAGATATTATTGGGAATAAAAATTGACTAATAAGATGGTCATGGGAGTGAACCATGACTACCAAGATGGTATGAGGAGTGAACTCATGGTACATAGATCTCCATAAGCATTAACCATGACTACTAAGATGGTATGAGGAGTGAAATCCTGCTACTAAGTTGGCTGTTGGAGTAAACCATGACTACCAATATGGTATGAGGAGTGAACTCATGATACTAAGATGGTCATGGGAGTGAACCTTGACTACCAAGATGACATGGGGAGTGAACCCATACTACCAAGATGGCCTTGGAAGCGATGTCTTAACTACTATGGAAATCATATCATATGATTATCTATTTTCCACAATTCTATGTTTTATTCCTATGTTATTCTTCCATGGATTGTGTTCTTTATTTACTTATGATTCATGTCTTATGAACTGCCAATATTTATTCCACAATTCATTTTTATAATCTTTGACATACAGGGTATGATCTTTTGCTTTCATGATCATGTTCTCATACCCTTATTCACATGATTATGCTTACATTTCTCTTCTGTTTACTCTTAATGATCATATGAGATCATCCATTTTCTTTTTTCCCTCCCCAGGTTATAAATATACATTTTTATGGTATTTCTAAGAGGAGTACTATTCATGGAGGACCTAGTGGGAGATAATGTAGCTCACTCATGTAGCAGTGTTTTTTGTTTCCATATTTCTAATATCACTCGACCAAATACGGTCTTTGGGTGTCTATTTGTATAATATTTAGGTATTTAGAAAAATTTATGTAGTGTTAATGTTTTGAAAAGAGAGGGTATCTATAGTTGTTATCAAAGCAAAAGTATAGTTAACATTTGGAATCTATAATGAGAAAAAATTAATGAGATATCTAGGTATATTTCTATGGATATGTTTAGGGGAAGTCTCTAAGGGTAAGTTTAAGGATGGGATAACGTTTATGAAAATGTCATGGAATTTTGGTAAAGTATATAGTGAGGGTGTTCCTATTAATACATCCATTTATGGATACTACACGTGGATGTGGGTATGGAATAGATTTTCCTAGGGGTAAAAACTCTGATAAGATGTTCAAGGCCCGACTCGGGGCAATATGGTACACAAAAATGGTCCTTGTTACACACATGGTTTGACACCCCCGAGGGATATTCTTTGGAAATTCACAAACTCTTCACGAACCATCATGAAGTATTTAAATATATGCTGGATATTAGTAACCTAAGATAAACCTAGGGTGTCATAGATTAAGGAATGTTTCATGATATCTTATAAGTAATTTTTTCATGACTATGTGGTTTTATGCTATGATAAGTAATGCATATACTATGATTCTAGTTTTAGTCAATGGCAGGAACCGGAAAGAACTAGATTAATGTTGAATGTGATGGAAGATTTTCTGATGAGAAGTCAATGGGATGATCACTGTAGTGAAAGATGTTATAATTATTCCTAATTAGTTTTTATGGAACATGATTAACAATGTTTAACTTAACCAACTCTCAGACTCACTAAGGAACATAAATAAGGAGTTTTATTAGAGTTCAGGTAATGGAGACCATGAAGGAAAGAAGATTTGGTTTTCTTTGTGTCAATAATGTGGATAGAATTACCAAAGTGAATGTCCTAGAGGGATAAGAAGATGTTTTTATTTTAGAAACGAAGACACTAAGAAAGTGATTACAAGGGAAAAATGAAGAGAGTTTGGTTAACAAAATGGATGAGAATACTAGAATCTATAATACATAATTAAAAGTCTAATGTTATAAATGTAGAGTAAATTTTCATTATGCAACTTAATGTCCCAAGAAAAATGTTCCTGAAGAGAATCAGTATGGTGGTATGAGTAATGGTTACATTGTGGATGATGAAGAGACTAAAAATGAAATGTGAAAGTAAAGTGGTATTATGTAATATGATGAGGTATAATTTTTAATGGATTAAGGATGAAGTAGTCTAAGTTTTGATGTATTTGGATTAAAAAGTTATGAATGGTGAAATATACATGATTTTTTTACTTATGTTTTTTTCACTCTATATCTACAAGATTATATTGAATGTTCCTAATGGACTGGTTAAGTGATTTAATGACAAGGTGATATTTTGACTAAGGGAAGGTAACCCTTAATATGTTTTTTATTTTAAGATAATGTAGTATGGATAAAGATACATGAGATATGGATAAGTAAATTGAACGGTACCGATTACCTTGTAATTAAGTAAGGACTTGTTGAAAGGTGGTTTATGCTATCATTGACGAAGTTTACAACATTTTTGGATTTATGGAATAGATCCAATATACTTTTGAATAAGGAAACATGCATGGTTTCTAAAAGGATTTATGGTAATTAATTTTTTTTGGAATGGGATAACCAAGAGCTACTTTGTGTAATACAGGTGAATCAATGTTAAGCTGATTTTGTGACTCTCTTTCTAAAGTTATGAATTTTTATCTTTTATAGGGGTTATAGGGTGAACCATTCATTAAAAGTTTAAGTTAAACTTAAAAGGAATTATTTTTTCACTGAGTTTGTATTGAAAACCTCAGTTAAAAGGCTATTTAGTGATTAAACTTATTTCAAGAATGTAAATATTATAATTTTTGGAAATTATATTAGAATTTATTTAGAAAAGGAAATCATGTATATTAAGTTAAAACCAAAATATTCTTGTAAGGTTGTGGGTCTTAACCCATGACCGAAGGATGATAAGGGTTTTACACCTACCATTGTATTACGTGATGTCCTGGTTAATGTATATTTATTTTTGATTAATAAATATTAATGATGAATCAATAGTTTTATTTTTTATGTTTATATATTAATTCCTATTAATTTTTAATAGAAAAATAGTTATACTTTTCATTCTTTTAGATTCCTTAATATCCACTAAAATTGTATTTTAGTTCTTTGGGAATCGAAGATAATTTTTGGACATCCATTTCTTGAAGTAATAGATGAATTAGAAATAGATAAAAGAACAACCAAAGAATGATTTTTTCTATAGAAAAATATCATGTATGTATATATCCTTATATTATTGGTCTATAAAATAATTACTCAAAGATAGGATAATGATGACAAAAAATGTATTGTCGTAATGCCTTAAATTTTTTTTTGAACTAATGGCCTTATAAATACTCACATAGTTATGAATTTTAGGCCCTCAACATTTCTATGATCATTAACTTATTTGTGATTGATAACCTCAATCACTCCCTAAAAGTATTTACGCTTTTCCTCCATGTCCAATCTTCACTCCCTAACCATGTTCTCCTATGTGGAAACGTTGTTATATGTTACTTTGGGTAACTATTATGGTTCCAACACTCCCTTTTAAGGGAATTTTTAGTGTCCTTTTTTACAATCTAGGTTTATATGAATGAAACTTTAAATTATTAAACCATTCATATCCTAGATAAATTTATAGGGATAATTTCATTTTAAGGGGGGTAGAATGCAACAACTCGATATTTTTTGAAATATTTTTTTTCAAATTCATTTAATATTTTGATATTCTTCATTTCACGCAACACTAAAAATATTTTTTCACTAAGTTAAACATTCCTTTCACATGACCCCAGATTGGTGTATGTTATATGAAACACTAACATGTTGTACGTTACAAGGAACAACAATTTTAGTGTACATTACATGCAAGATTGACCTTCCTTGATGGCTTGTGTAATACGCAAGACCGAGTGTTACCTAACTATAATATATTATTAAAAATATTTTTATAATGGTATATAAATTATCCTTTAAGTTAATGGATATTAATAGTATTAACTAAATTATGAAAATATGTGGTTTACACAAATATAAGATGAATTTATAGTTTACCAATTAATTGTAAATGAATATGAAAACCATTGGAATATAAAGGAAAGTATTATTAAAGTCTCAAAGAAATTTTAAACTAGTAAATTAAACTAATTACAATTGGTAAGTGATATTAATGTAATAAATATTTTATATATTCAATCCAATATTTTTTATATTCATCCAATAGATTCGGTAGAAATAAGATAAGAACAAACACAATTTTATGCATAAAAACCTATTTTTTTATAAAGGTGGTTTTACCGCCTTTTAATAGAGAACCCATTTTAAAAACAATTTTTATAACTTTTTTAGATTTAATTTTTAAAAATAAACTTATATTTTTAACTGAAACATAAAAATTAGGCCAGGATAAATTTTTGGTTTTTTATGTAAGGTTTCATATTTTAATGTATAGTTAAAAATACTAGAATTTAATTCAAAACTACTTTCTTATCTAATTTTATTATAAGGTTAAATTATATTTTTAATTTGTTTTATAGTTTATTTAGATAATAGTTTTATCAATTAATCTAATTTAGGTCATTGGAACCAATTCCATATTGAAATTGGATATAAAAACTTAACTCAAACTCAAACCATTTTTTTTGTATTTTCTGAAAAGCCACTTTAAGGCTGAGTGGGAATTGTGCATACATTAAAACAAAAACCAATATAAAAACTTAACAAAATTTTGGACGTTTTTACATTAAAAACTTGTAGTGTCGTCCCATTGACGAGATTAATTTTAAATTGATTTTTCCACTTATGTGATTAGAATTTGGTAAAATGAATTACATATTTGGAATCAAAATAATATATAATTTCTAAAAAGTTCAACTTTTTTTTGGAAAAAAATATTAGTGAAAGTGATCAAAATTAATTACATCAGTTAAGAAAAAAATAAGGTTAATAAAGTACTAAAACATAAATATAAGACCCAAAAAGACCTAGAAAATTGTCCAAAAACCATTTTAGGGACATTATTCGTCTATTAACCTTAAATTCTTGAGTTTTGTTTTGGTTTTTTATGACTTTTTTTGGAATAAACATGGGCACACCTAACTTTTTATCAAAAATTCCAAGTGTGTCCTTTCCCTTCATTATAAATGGCCATCACCTATACCCACTTCCTCACACCTATAAATCCACTTGGATATCCCATAATATGAACAAAATAAGCTCCCAAATTCCCTCACTTCCTCTTAGAAGCCGTAAGTTGGTAATAAAGAAACTCAAGGAAGCCTTTTGTCACAAAACAAAAGGAGTTACTCGATTAAGAGGTAACATCTTCTCTCAAGATTCTTTCCTTTATTTTCCTTC
Organism: Viscum album; assembly: GCA_963277665.1. Classification (NCBI taxonomy): domain Eukaryota; kingdom Viridiplantae; phylum Streptophyta; class Magnoliopsida; order Santalales; family Viscaceae; genus Viscum; species Viscum album. The sequence continues at coordinate 904,180,330 of OY728138.1, forward strand.
TCCACCCCTAAAATCTATTTATTCAATTATTGTATTAAAAAAAATATCCTCAATATACTATCTTTTCTTATGATAAGGGTTATCCCTACACTTACACACAACTCCATCTAATGGGTAACAAATGTATTGTTTCCATGTACGGTGAACTACTACCTCACGAAATGATTATTGTTCATTTTTCCATTACCACCTACCATGGTGGTCATTATGATGGAATATATGTTTATATATGTGATATATTATATTTATTATTTCTTTATGATTCTTTATTCATTTTACAACATATAAATTTTTACTTTTCATTTTGTGTTAATACGATAATTTAGTTTGAGGAAGTGTGGACTACCACCCTCTCAAAGTGATATGATTTGTGTATACCCTAAATGGAATGTATTAAGGATGGTTTTAGTGAATATATAAGATATATATGATATCATATATATAATTTAATAATGATATATATATATACTTATATGTATTTTTCTTTCTTTATTTAAATATGACAATTAAAACGGAAACATTGTTCATGCGTACGTACGACTTACTTTCTCCATGAACGGTGTATTCCATTTCACACTTCTTTATGCTAAAGATTATTATAATATAAATATAATGGATATATAATATATTAATATCATGATTTTAATTATTTAAATCATTATATAATTATAAATACCAAAGATATAACAAATTAAGACACATGTGAATAATAGAGTGATTATTTCCCAAATTAAAACCTTAACATAGGATAGTTAAAAATATGGTAATATAAGTCATAATAAAAACATATATGGTGTTATTTATAAGAATATTATTATTTAAAATATTTATTATAAACTTATATTTGTTATACAAGAATATTTTTTGAGTACAAAGAGAGTCAAGACACAAGGTAAGGGGATTTTATCTCACTTTTTATTTCTATGAGACACATGCTTTGTTCACCATTCTTTCCTTTTGTGTGGTGTATGTATTGAAAATGATTGTATTACATGTATATTATAATTAAATTTATGGGTATTAACATATCCATTTCATGATCTTTCTTTCATGTGGAATAAGTTTAAAAAGTTACCAAATCAGTGAAATAGTTTTATCTCAATTTTCATTCTTTGAGAATCATGCTTTCTTATGCACATAAATTCTCTTCGAGGTGTATATAATTCAATTTTATTTTTTATATCATGAATATAATTATTTTCATGATACTTTTAGCTTAAAACAGTTTCTTTTTCTTACATGTAGAGTATGATCCCAAGTTAACAAGTTATAAGGTTTTATTGAGACAATCTTATCACTTTTCAATTTTTTTTTATGTTTACTCTTCCTTTGATGACATATTATGATCACTATCTCAAGAAAATTAATTAAATTTCTTCTCCTATGGTTATTAATGATTTATTAATATATTTTTATGATTTATTCCACTCTTTCATACATAATATAGGTAAGAAAGTTTTTTATGAAATCCTGACATTACCTTCACTACAGTAGGAAATATGTGTTCCTTTAAAATCATGTTTTCCAAAAAGGGTTTCAAAGAATATTATAATATTATCCTATGATAATTAAAAGAAATTTTTATCCTTTTTATATTTTTACAATGTTTTCAAAGTAATATACTTTTAACTTCCTTAATTAGGCATTTTTAAAAACTTTTTATCATGAAAAATTAATGTTATTTTTACCTCTTATGACATGTAAAAATTTATAAGCCATAAATCCTTTAAAGATTTATTTTCATGTTTAAAGTTTAATTTTTTAGAAAATGTTTTTAAAAGAGATTAAAAAAATGGTTTTTTTCAAGATTCTTGTATAAGTTTTTATGGGAAAATGTTTTTAAAATATTTTCAAGATTCTTTTATAAGTTTTCAAGGAAAGATGTTTTCGAAATGATTTCAAGCCTTAATTACAAGTCTTCAAAGTATATTAGAATAAATGTTCATTTAAAACATTTTCAATTTTTTTATATGATTTCAAGTAAAAATGTTTTTAAAACATTTTCAAGCTTTATTTAAAAGTTTTTAAAGTGTTTTCAAAGAAAAATGGTTTTAAAATGTTTTGAATATTATTTTATAAGTTTTCAAGGAAAAGGTTTTTCAAATTTTTTTCAAGTATTATTTATAAGTTTTAAAGTTATTTTATATGGAAATTATTTTTAAATGGTTTTGTTTATTAAAAAGTATTTTTCAAAGAAGAAATGATATTTTCTTCATGAAATGTTTTTGAAAGATATTTCAAAATAATTTTCCATCTAAGATGACATCTGTTGATGTTATTCATGCCCTTATAGGAAATTATCTAAAGGTTCCATTCATAGGCATTCTATGAATGGGTTATTATTAATTTCATGGTATTTATGAAAATTGTTTCTCCTTCCTGGGATATATGTTTATGAAATATATTTTTCTTTCATGGGATATTCTTTTAATGAAATTATTATGAAACATTTATATTTTTCCATAGGTTAGGATATGTTTACCTATTTACGATACCCATTTAATTATGAGCGTTATGATGTTATTTTTAATGATCTTGTAGAACATGTATGTATGATTTCATTTTGAGAAGGGTGGTACCTATATCTCCCTCCAATTCATTGGGTAATGATTTATATCTCATGAGATAGACTAAGATGGTCTTGAGAATGAACCTTAACTACTAAGATGGCCATGGGAGGGAACCATGAATACTAGGATAGTATGATGAGTGAACTCATGCTACTAAGATGGCGATGGGAGTCAACCATGACTACTAGGTGGGTATAAGGAGTGAACTCATGGTACTAATATGGCCATGGGTGTGAAACATTACTACCAAGATGGTATTAGGAGTGAACTCATGCTAATAAGATGGCCATGAGATTGAAACATGACTACCAAGATGGAATGGGGAGTGAACCCATACTACTAAGACGGTCTTGGAAGTGATGGATTGGATACTATGGAAATCATATTATTTGTTTATATGTTTTCCACAATTCCATGTTTTATTCCTATGTTATGATTTCATGGATTATGTTCTTTATTTCCTTATGATTTATGTCTTATGAACTGCCAAGATTTATGCCATGATTCATGTTTATGATCTTTGACATGTAGGGTATGATATTATATTTTCATTATCATGTTCTCACACCCTTATTATCAGGATTCTGCTTACATGTATCCCATGTTTACCCTTACTAAGCACCTGATCTCACCCCTTTTCGTGTTTCCTTCACTAGGTTATGAAGATATATATTTTATACGATATTTCTAAGTGGGATGGTAGTCTTAGAGAACCTAGTAGGAGATAATGTATCTCCCCCATATACCAGTGTTTATGTTTCCATATTTACAATGGCATAAGACAAAATACAGTCTTTGGGTGTTTTTTTGTATAATGTTTAAGTATTCTGCAAAAGTTATGTAATGTTAATGTTTTGAAAAGCGAGGGTCTCTATAGATTTTATTAAAAAAATTACATATTTTCAAACTGTTATGACCCGTCCCCTGGGGCCCATGCCGCGACTACCCAAAGCCTACCTTCCATAGGCTAGGGGTTGGATAGTATCACCAAAAGGAATATCCTTGAAAAACAGGAAGACATTTCCTTTAAACCAGCAAACACACAGTCCAAGAATACAACGAGCACAACCCACATAGTAAAAATGCAGTAGTAAAAAGATGTGCACTGAAAGTAAAAGGGGGCTGGAATACAAGACCAATTGAAAAGTACAACAAAAACAGAAAAAAAACTCCCATAATCATCTGCTAAGGTTCCTACCTGAAGGTTAGGTACAACTCACGGTCAGTTGTCACTACATCACATCACGTATAAAGGTCCAACTCCGAGCACCGTTTAGTCCTAGCTCCCAAACCTCAGTCAAAGCTGTCCGTAGTCTTCACAAGACACAACAATGTGTGGGTGAAGCCCGTGTAGGGGTGAGTATAAAAATACTTAGTAGGGACCCCTAGACCCCTGAAGGTCTCCCATAGTTCCACAAAGGAAAAACCAAAAAGCAAGACCTCAATCACAAAGCACGAATCAATAGTTATCTCACACCAGGTATACAACTCAGAGATCAGGAATATAGATGATTAGTCTTAAGATATATCATTTTATTCAATTTAGAAGTTCCAAAAATGATCCAAAAATAAGTTGTTCTATTATTGATCCACTCTTGGACGTAAGTCACTGTTCCACGATAGGCCACTGTAAGGTTGGTCCTCATCGGGTCACGCTACTGCTGATCCACACAGGTTCGCTGGAATGATGATCCACACATGGTCACTAGATGCTGATCCATACAGTATATATAGGTTTTGATCCTCGATGGGCCACTCAAAAACTGGTCCTCATCGGGTAACTATGATGCTGATCCACACAGGGCTTCTATGATGCTGATCCACACAGGGTCGCTACTTCAAAGACAGCCAGCCACCGGATTCCCCTCACCCGGTGCGCTCGAGTTCCGTAGAATCTAATCCTTGAGATATCGATCGTACCTCTACCTCCACTAATCTCCATAAAAGAGTAACCCAAAGGACCACCATTTTGTAAGGGTTTCAACATGACAGATAGCACGTCAATCAGACGTCCGATTTGTGAGTTATAAGTATTTTAGTACCGAGGGCCCGGTTGGATTTGTGTTCGATCCAACCCAGCCATACTCTAACTTTATCCAAAATTTGAGTAGAGTATACCAAAAGGATCATCTCTCTCCAGGGATCCCAATGCCTCAGATGGTTCGTCAAAGGGACGTTTGGATTTCAAGTTATGGAATTTTAATCGAAACTGGGCTTGGATGGGTCCGGGTCCGGCCTGACCCGGTCAGACCGACCCGACCCAACATGGTCTGGGCCGACCTGACCCAGTTTGGGTCTAACTTAGCCCAGCCCGAACCGGCCTGAGCTGGCTTGGTTGGGCTGGGTCATAGTGGGATCGGCTCGCTGGGCCGCGGTCCGGCTCGGCCCAATGGGGGGGGGGGGGGTACAACCCAGCCCGCAGGGGGGCACCGCCCAACCCACATGGGGTGCAGCCTAGCCTGTAGGGAGGCACGACCTGACCCGCAGGGGGCGCGGATCAGCCTACAGGAGGGTGTAGCCTAGCCCTCAGGAGGGCGTGGGGCCTGCCCTGGTTGGCATGGGGGTAAATGTCCCCCCATATTCCCGAACAGCTAAGACATTTGGGATTTGAAGTGGCGGCACCATGTGGAGCCGCCTGGTCGACCAAGAGACCTACAGGGAGCGGGTCCCTGCCTCCACCGTGGCTTCGAGCCACGACCACCTTCAGTGGCGCGTGACGGCATGCCACCACCATCTCCACAGCCAGCCGGTGCCGGCCACCTGCTGACCGTCGCAGCCTCCTCCTACGACGCACGATGGTACACCACCACCACCACGGATGGCTGGTGCTGGCCGCCACCATCACCTACTGGCACCGGTCGTCGGTGCCGCCACGCTGGTTCCACACCGGTGGTCTTCCGTGGGCCACTAGATGAGCTCCGATGGTTAGTTTTTCTATCTGATCGCACCTACGGGCTTCCCAGGTTCTCTCCTTTGCTGCTTGACCCTCAGATTTGGGTTCCGTCCAACCCGAAAATTTACCCGCGTAGATCGTAATGATAAAACAAGTGGCAGAGGGACTGGTCCTTGTTCGTTTGGCCCGCTCCCTCCTCATTAGCATCTTAATAAGGGAGAAGATAATTGATTCAACAACTCTTGAAATTTAAACAAGACAAAACCCTACCTCATGAGTCGTTGGAGAGCATACTGCATTTGAATATGGATCAGTGTTCGTCAATCCCGAAGCAACCCTCCAATGATTCCACTCAAACTACGACCTTTGGTTCTTTCTTGATGGATCCATTCTTCGTCAAGTGAATCCTCCAAAATCATCCTCTCCAAAAAAAACACTCCTTTTCCAATGAATTCAAAAACCAAAAAGGGAGAAGAGGGGATTTATCTTTAAAACACATAATTAAGAGAGGTTCATTAATCGGTGCAATTAATGAACCTTTTTAATTGCATGTAGGGTAGTTACACATTTTTATGTAACCAGACATTTAATGTCCTTCATTAAATGCCCGACCACCCCTTGTGGTCCCCGCCACCAAAACCTAAAAGGGAAGTGGAAGATATTTAAAATAAATTAGATTTATTTTATTAATCCTCCATGAAAACTGCAAAAACTAACTTCCTCTCTCAACCAACTGCAGTTGAGGTTAAGTCTTCCTTAAGAAAATCCTAGCACTGTGAGTTCAACGGTGGCCTCAGATTTCAATTCTGAGCATCGATTCAAAAGTTAGGATTTTATAATCACACGTTTACTTAACTTACATTAAGAAAGTTTAAAATTTTGTTCCGAGCACACCGGGCATCAGAATCAAATGCTGTCAGATTTCACAGCCTCGGAATAGTTCTATATAATTAAAAACAATTACATGGAAAATATTGGTCTTTACATTCTCCCTACCTCATAGATTTTCATCCCCGAAATCCACAACATAGACTAAGGAAACAAATGGGGGTACTAAGCATGAATCTGAGCCTCCTGCTCCCATGTGCTCTCCTGGAGGTTCCTGTGCTGCCAGTGAATGCGCACCAGAGGTATCGATCGTCCACGAAGGAACCGATTCTGTTGATCCTAAATCTCTACTAGAACCTCCGTAAACGTCACCCCATCATCAATGTCCAGCTCGCCCCAGTCAATAATGTGCAATGGATCATGCACGTACTTACTCAGCTGCGACACATGGAAAACTTCATGCACCCAATGCATCTTTGGGGGAAGAGCTAGGCGATACACCACCTCTCCAACTCTGCTGAGAACCTGAAAGGGTCCGATGAACCTTGGAGATAGCTTGACGCCCTGGCCAAATCTCTGCAAACCGCATCGAGGTGATACCCATAGGAAGATATGGTCTCCCTCCTTGAACTCCAAAGGTCTTTTTCTCTTGTCAGCATAAGACTTCTGCATGATCTGTGCAGTCTTCATCTGCTCCTAGATGATCTGCACCTTCTCAGTGGTAGCCCGTACCAACTCTGGACCCATAAGTGATGACTCTCCTGGGTCTGTCTAGTATAGAGGTGATCTACATGGTTGACTGTACAAGGCCTCAAACGGTGCCATACTGATGGTGGAGTGATAGCTGTTGTTTTACGCGAACTCCACCAAGGGAAAGTGATCCTCCCAACTATGACCAAAATCTAGGATGCAAGCATAAAGCATGTCCTCTAGTTTCTGAATGGTCCGCTCCTTCTGACCATCCATATGAGGATGAAAGGCAGTTCTCAAACGTAGCTGAGTCCTGAACACCTCCTAAAATCCCTTCCATAACCAGGATGTAAAACGTGTGTCATGATCAGAGATGATCTCCGATGGCACCCCATGAAGCCGTACAATCTCCTATAGGTAGAGGCGTCCCAAGCCCTCTACTAATCCCAGCTCTCAAATGGGTAGGAAGTGGTCCAACTTGGTGAGTCGGTCAATGATCACCCAGATGGAATCGTGGACCCTAGACGTACATGGTATCCCTGTCACGAAATCCATGGAAATTCCATCCCACTTCCATTCCGGCACCTCTAGTGGCTGCGCTAATCCTGTTGGAACCTGATGCTCGACCTTCACTTTCTGACAAGTGAGGCATCATGAAAAAAACTCTTCCCCTTCTTTCTTTATCCCTAGACACTAGTGATGATGCTGGAGGTCCTGGTATATCTTCTCCACACCAGGATGTACTGCCAGAGAGGATGTATGGAACTCCCTCAACACCTCCTCCCATAGAGCCACCGGTACCACGGTGCATCCTCAGAAGAGGATGACATGCTCCCCACCTTTAGAAAATACATCAGGTGCCTGTCTTGAGGATATATGAGCATGTCGAGCCTCACAGTAAATGTCCCCAAGCTACACCTCCCTGACTCGCTGAAGGAGTGGGGGAGTGACTGTCATAGACTAGAGGTAAGCTGCTCCATCTCTATCCATGAAAGATATATGAAACACGACTAGCTACTATGTCGCCTCACTCAACAAATGTAGACCAACCCTTCTACTGAGTGCATCTACTACAAAATTCTCCTTCCCAGGAGTATCTAATATCTCAAAGTCATAGTACTAGAGGAACTCTAGCCATAACCACTATCTCAGGTTCAGTTCATTCTGTGAGAAGATATACATGAGACTCTTGTGATCAGAGTAGACTGCAAAACATTCTACCATCAAGTAGTGTCTCTACATATTCAAGGAAAATACCACTGATGCTAACTCTAGGTCATTGGTAGCATAGTTCTGTTCATGTTGTCTCAGCTGTTGTGAATTATAAGAAATCAATTCTCGCTCCTGCATCAGGACACATCCAAGTCTGGTACCTGATGCATTATAGTAGACTACATAACCAACGCCCTCTTCTGGTAGCCTCAAGATGGGGGAACTCGTTAATCATTGTCTCAGCTCCTGAAAACTTTTCTGGAATTTATCCATCCACATTAAGGGATGTCCCTTCTTAGTCAATGCTGACAAGGGTTCCATAACTCTAGAAAAGTGAGGTATGAATATCCAGTAGTACCGAGCCAACCCCAGGAAACTCCGCACCTTGGTCACACTCCTGGGTGGCTCCCAAGAAAGAACAACCTCTATCTTTTTCGAATCCACTACAACTCCAGCCTATGAGATAAAAGTTCCTAGAAAGTGGACCTCCTATATCTAGAACTGGCACTTCGAGAGATTACCATAAAGTGGTGCTCTTAGAGTGTATCCATAACTATCTGCAGATGATAGGCATGCTCCTCCTCCGTCGCTGAGTACAACAAGATGCCGTCAATGAAGACCACCACAAAGCGATCGAGGTATGGATGGAAGGTCCTATTCATGAGTCCCATGAACACTGTAGGGGCGTTGGTCACCCCGAATGGAATAACCAAGAACTCATAGTGGCCATACCGATATATGAAGGCCATATTATGAACATCCTCATCTCTTACCCTGAGCTAATGATAGCCTGATCTGAGGTCTATCTTCGAAAACCAACGAGATCCCTTTAGCTGATCGAAGAGATCATAAATACTCATAAGTGGATAATTGTTCTTCACGGTCACCTAGTTTAGGAGCAGATAATCCCCACAGAGACTCAAACTCCTATCTTTCTTCTTGGCCAACAAAATCGGGGCTTCCCATGGAGAAACACTGGGCCTTATGAACCCATTTCTCTACAAGTTCTCCAGATGTACTTGTAACTCACAAAGATCTATGGGAGACATCCGATATGATAGTGTAGTTATCAGTGCAATCTCAGGGTATAGGTCTATGTAGAAGTCCACCTCTCTGCAAGGAGGTAGTCCCAGAACATCATTAGGGGAAACATCATCATACTGGTCCACCACTACAGGATAGCTCAGACTCTCAACATCAACTTCTCCAAGGGTAAGTCTAGCAAACTAATGTGTGATCGGCTGTACCCTCCTCCAGGTAAGTCCATCCTGTGCTGCAAAAGTTTCCTTCTCTCTAATTAAGGAAAAACTGGTCCCATCCTCACAGACACACCACACTTTGCGCCTAATGCAGTCAATCTGAGCATGGACTATGGATAACCAGTCCATACCCAAGATGACGTCATAAGGCATCGACGCCACTACTAGAAGATCCTAGCCGAAGCTCTTGCCTCCTAGAGTAAGCTCACACTGCCGACACCAGTGTGTAATCATATAATCCCCTCCCTTAGGAGTCTCTAGCTGTAAGAATCAAGCCAGCGGATCCACTGGAATCTACGAGCTCCGAACGAGGGCCATGGAAATGAAAGAGTGATTGGAACCTCTGTCTATAAGTATTGCAGCTAAGGTGGAGTAGACATAGATCATACCTAAAATCATCTATAGAGCACTGTGGTCGTAGAAATCAACTGCCTGGAGCTGAGATCATCCTCGTCCACCTGCTCCCTATGGTCGGGGTGGACCACCTGGAGGTGGTGGCGGTAGAACCTCGAATCTCCACCCACCACCTACTGCATGACTAGCTTCTTTGCCACGTCTGCCTGCTACCTGTGGACCTCCCGACTTGAATATATGCCTCTAACTAGGCGGTCCCTCGACCGTTTGCTGGTCATCAGTGTGGTTGGTTGGGTAGTTGTGAGCCATGTGACCCTGCCCGCCGCACGTGAAGTACAGTCTGCCCCTCTGCTGGCCTGCTCTACCTCGTGAGCCTCACACCTCCAACCCTACATCCCGAGGTCATCCACAAGAAGGTCTGGTCTGCTTGGAACTCTATGTCATCTGCCTAATACCAGCCTCAGATGACTCTGCTACATGTCGCCCGGTGGTGGGTCTCTCTATCGGTGTCTGCTCTGTAAGGAAGCTCTCCACCAAGAGTGCTCTATCCATCACTCCAGCATGCATCAGGATGCTAAGAGATACCATTGAAGCTCTAATCTCCCATCAGAGTCCCTGGTCAAATGTTCGAGCCCTAAAGAAAGGGTCCCTCACCATGTCAGTAGAGTAGCATGAGAGGTCAGTGAACCTCACTGAGTACTGGTCCACGGTCAGACTGCCCTACTGTAAGTGTAGCAGCTCCTGTATACACATAGAGCATAGAGTCATTGGAACGAACTCTTCCCTGAAGAGGCCCTCGAAATATTCCCAGGTGAGGGTCGCCTCATCATGTATCTGGAGCGTCAGGCTCCACCATCTCCCTGCTGCTCCCTAGAAAATATTGGAAGCTAGGATCACCATCTGGTCAGCTAGTGTCCCAACCAGGAGAAAAACTCTGGCCACAGCCTCCAGCTAGTCTTCAGCTTCCTGTGGATCCGTCTCACATCAAAACCTCAAAGGCCACTTCCGCTAAAACTCGTACAACACACTCAGTCGGCGTGCACTATCTGTTGGTGGGGATGGTGGCAACGACTTCCTAATAAGTAGTGGTTTTTCTGGTACACCACCCAATGGTACTATCACCGTAAGAGGGACCTACACTAAAGCCTCATCGATTAGTGGTCCATCATCGCAACTATCACTGGAACCCTGGATGGATGTCTACGTGGAGTCATCCTGAAAGAAAAGAGACGCACCACGATCAATAATTCATACCTGGTGAGATGACTCAAAAGAGATCAAAAGGAAAAACTTTTCAAAAACACACACAATCATTGTTTTCGTGTACTGAGTCGGAATTCAGAATTCAGGGTCCTGGTGTATAGATACGTTGTCTACCGCACCAACACTGGATTCCCTAAACCAAAAACCACACTCATAACACTTAACACTATTGACCAAGAAAAGATCAGAGTCCTAGTTATTTGGTAGAACTGACTCCTCTGATACCACTTTGTCATGACCCGTCCCCCGGGGCCCCTATCATGACTACCCCAAGCCCACCTTCCATAGGCCAGGGGTTGATGACTAGCACCGAAAGGCATATCCCTGAAAAACAGGAAGGCATTGCCTTTAAACCTGCAAACACACAGTCCAAGAATACAACGAGAAAAACCCACATAGTAAAACTATAGTGGTAAAAATATTTTTACTGAAAGTAAAAGGGGGACAGAATACAATCCCAACTGAAAAATACAACAGAAACAGAAAAAAAGATCCCGAAATTGTCTGCCAAGGTTCCTACCTGAAGGGTAGGTACAACTCATGGTCAGTCATCACTACGGAACATCACGTCTAAAGGTACACCTCCAAGCACCATTTAGTCCTGGCTCCCAATCCTAGGTCAAAGCTATCCGTCGTCTGCATAAGACACAATAAGGTGTGGGAGAATCCCATACAGGGTTGAGCATAACAATACTCAGTAGGGACCCTGAGACCATCGAAGGTATCCTAGAGTTCAACAAAGGAAAATAAAAAAGCAAGACCTCAATCACAAAGAACGAAGAAATAGTCAGCTCACACTAGGTATAAAAATCAGAGATTAGGAATATAGATGATTAGTCTTAAGCTATATCATCTTATTAAATTTATAAGTTCCAAAACTGATCCAAAAAGAAGTTGTTCTATTATTGATCCACTCTTGGATGTAAGTCTCTGTTCCACGACGATCCACTGTAAGGCTGGTTCTAATCGGGTCACGCTACTGCTGATCTATACAGGGTCACTGGAATGATGATCCACATAAGGTTTCTCAATGCTAATCCACACAGGGTCGCTAGATGCTGATCCAATCAGCGTCGCTAGGTGCTGATCCTCGATGGGCCACTCTAAAACTGGTCCTCATCGGGTAGCTATGATACTAATCCACACAGGGCTACTATGATGATGATATACATAGGGTCGCTACTTCAAAGACAACCAACCACATGATTCCCCGCACTTGGAGCACTAGATTTCCATAGAATCTGCTCTTTGAAATATCGATCATACCTTGACCGACACTAATCTCCATAAAATAGTAATTCAAAGGACCTCCATGTCGTAAGGGTTCCAACACGATAGACGACAAGTCAATCAGACGCCTGGTCTGTGAGTTATAAGCGTTTTAGTATCGAGGGTCCGGTTGTATTCAAGTTCGATCCAACCCGACCGTACTCCAAATTTCTCCAAAATTCAAGTGGAGTATACCAAAAATACCATCTCTCTACAAGGATCCCAACGCCGTAGATGGTTCATCAAATGAACATTTAGATTTCAAGTTACGGAATTTTAAGCGAATCTCGACCTAGATGAGTTTGGGTCCTGTCGGACCTGACCTGGACCGAACTGGCCTGGCCTGGCCCAGTTGGGTTGGGCCACAGCGGGCTAAGCCCACATGGCTATGGTCTAGCCCAGCCCACTAAGGGGGTGCGGCCCGGCCCCAGGGGGGCGCGGCCCGGCCCCAGGGGGGCACGACCCGACCCGCAGGGGGGCATGGCCCAGCCCACAGGGGGGCACGAACCAGCCCGTAGGGGGGGGGGATCCCACAATTAGGTGAGGACCAGACCATAGGAGGGTGCCGCCCAGCCCGCAGGAGGGCGCCACCCAGCCCGCAGGAGGGCTCAGCCCAGCCCCCAGGAGGGCGCAGCCCAGCCCCCAGGAGGGCGCAACCCAGGGGCATGCCTCCATTTTCTCGAACGGCTAAGCCGTTTGGGATTTGGAGTGGCGGTTCCATGTGGCGCCACCTGGTCACCTGCAGAACCCATAGAAAGTGGGTCTCTACCTCCGACGCGACTTCGAGCCGTGGCCACCTTCAATGGTGCACGATGGCGCACCACCACCATCTCCGCGGCCGGCCGGTGTCGGCCACCTGATGACTACCATGGCCTCCTCCTATGGCACGCAACGACGTGTCACCACCACCGCGGCTGGCCAGTGCCAGCTACTGCCATCGCCTTCTGACGCCGGTCGTCAGTGCCGCTGCGCTGGTGCTGCACCGACGGTCTTCTGCGAGCCACTGGGTGAGCTTCGCTTGCCCATTTTTCCATCTGATCGCACCTACAAGCTTCCCAGGTCATCTCCTTTGCTGCTTGACCCACATATTTGGGTTCTGTCCAACCCAAAAATTTACCCGTGTAGATCACAATGATAAAACAAGTGGAAGAGGGACTGGGCCTTGTTTGTTTGGCCCACACCCTCCACGTTAGCATCTTAACAAGGGAGAAGATAATTGATTCAAAAATCTTGAAATTTAAACAATACAAAACCCTACCTCATGAGTTGTTGGAGAGTGTCCTGCGTTTGAAGATGGGTCGGTGTTCGTCAATCCCAAAGAAAGACTCTAACGATGCATCTCAAACGTTGATCTTCGGTTCTTGCTCGATGGTTCTGTTCTTCATCAAGAGGCTCCTCCAAAATCCTCATCTCCAAAAATAGCACTCCTTTTAAAACAAATTCAAAAACCAAAAAGAGATAAGAGGGGAGTTATCTTTACAACACATAATTAAGAGAGGTTTATTAATGGGTGAAATTAATGAACCTCCTTAATTGCATGTAGGGTGGTAAAACATTTTTATGTAACTGGGCATTCAATTTCTTGCATTAAATTCCCGACCACCCCTTGTGCTCCCCACCACCAAAACCTAAAATAGAGGTGGAATATATTTAAAATAAATTAGATTTATTTTATTAATCCTCCACAAAAACTGCAAAAACCAACTTCCTCTCTCAACCCACTGCGGTCAAGGTTAAGGCTTCCTTAAGTGAATCCTTGTGCTGCGTGTTCAACGGTGCCCTTAGATTTCAATTTTGAGCACCGGTTCAAAAGTTAGGATTTCCCAATCGTACGTTTACTGAACGTACCTTAATAAAGTTTAAAATTCCGTTTTAGGAACATCGGGAATCGGAATCAAACACCTTCAGATTTTGTAGCCTCAGAATAGTTCTATATAATTAAAAAAAATCACATGGAAAATCTGGGTATTTACACAAAAATTCAGGTCAAAATACTCAAGTATTTGAGTAGAGGGAAACTAAAACTATGAAGTGGGTGGTTCCTAACTTTTTCCTTCATTTTATATGAGTTACATGTGATGTATAATATGTGGGTGTTTGTAGTCTACTACAAGAGACCCAATACCAAACTAATATTGAGTTCCTTGTTAGTTAATCAATGACTATTGACTCTCTAGATCATAATAGGTCCACTTAAATGTATTCCATTAAGATATAGTGATTCATATCCATTTAATCTTGAAAAAGTGATGAGAAAATCAGTTAATGGAATCCAATAGGGATTCATCACTTATGATTTGTTTTTGTAATCCTCCTCAAGTATCATTGATCCTTAAATGTCTATAAGAAGATTATATATGAGTTAGGATAATGGGAATTTATAAATTTATAGAAATTTTTAATGGTTATGGTATAATATGGAATATCCCTTATGATATGGGAAGTTTTATGAAGCATATAACATGTAAAATGAGTGATTATTATCTCACATTTATTTTTATTATTATGGTGATGAATCATTACCCATATATATTGATTTAGTGATATATAATTCAATTTTCTTATTATATGAATGTAATGTTTCATTCATATCAATAATTATATTAACAGTATATTATCTGCTCACGGTTAGGTAGTTGATTATATATCATTCACTATAGTTATTAGGTTGGTGGTACACCATCCACCCTTATTATATAATTGTTGATACATTATTAACCTTAGTTGGATGTTTTAGGGTGATATATAATTTCACCCATAGATAATTTATATGACATAGAGTTCACCATGGTTACCAGATTAGTGGTAGATTATACAAAAGTTGTTATATATTAGTGATATATTGTTCACCTAGGCTTGAAGTTTTATGGGGTTACATTATCACCTTTTGGGTTACATCAGTTATGTAGCATTCACCATGTATTATTTGGATAGTAATATATCATTAACCTTATATATTATATTATTAATGAATTATTTATCATATATATGGATCATTTATATATCATTCACCTTAGATAATTTATTATAAATACATTATTCACTTTAGGAAGGGATTATTGATACACCATTCAACCTTGTATAATGGTTTCGAGTGATCTTGGCTATCATTTTATAATGATATGGAATTTTTTCTCCTTGATCACATTTATAGTAATGTTTCATTCACCACTGAGTAATATTTTGGATTGCATTTTTCACCTTAGGTATGATTTAGTGACACAATATTATACCTTGTATAGAGATATGGTGATATATAATTTATGTTACAACCTAGGTTAAGTTAATATAAAATAAATTTCATACCTTATTAATATTAATTATTTTTATTTTATATTAATTAAACAAATATTTAGCAATTTTTCAATAAAAATGGAAATAGTTTTATTCATATTAAAATTCAATTTCAGGTATTGTTAGGTTTTATTTAAAAGTATAATTTCTAAATTTTAGAATTTTAATTTCAAAAAATGATCTTAATTTTTTAAATAAATATATCAATGTTATCTTAGGGTAAAATCTTGGGTTTTTACTAAAAATATTGATTTTTTAGTGAATAGTGAAAAATATCAATTTTTGTAAAACTATCATTTCATTTCAATATATAAAGTAATTTAAAAGTTCCATTTGATAGTGAAGTAATATAAGATACCGTTAATTATAAATAATATATTCAATTAAAATAGAATAATAATTATACTTTATATTGGTATAAGATCATTTTTAGTCTCAAAACAATTTTTTTGTAGAAACTATTTTTATTTAGGTTTTGCATTTTTTTTTCTTAAATTAATTTATAAAACTTATAGAAATGGAATATTGATTAGTGTACTCAATATTTATAATCAATAATTCAAAATTTGTTAAATATTTACCTTTTATTTTTTTTATCATTATGAATTATAACCATACTAAATATTTGTCACCTCTATAAGGGAAAATCGGGTAATTATGGTTATAATTAATGTGATAATGACTAAAAATATCCCTAACACTTGTATTTATTTTACAGGATAAGTGTTTTTTTACACTTTCTATAATTTTTTTAATATTTTTTAATTATTTACACTTTCCTTTGATAATTACATTAATATAATTTTAAATAAATAATAAAAATAAAATGTCACCCTCCTTGCTTAAATATCTATAAATATTTTTCATAGGGATAAAAATAGGTTATTTTATGTTATAAACTATAATTAAAATAAAAAATTATTCTTTTTATCATGTTAATTTGTTTTAAATTTTTATTAATGAAATAATTACCTTAAATAATTATGTAACACCGACATGGTGCTTGTGTAAGTAGTAGAAAAATAAATTAAATGGTTTTAAAAACAATAAAAGTAATATTATTTGGATGAGTTATTGTGTAAAAATAATTATATTGAAACATATAACATATTATAGATGTTTGAAATTTATATATTATAATTACATAATTATCTTAATGATTTTAATGTCAAAATAAATGAATTGTTCCACAAATGATATTTGTGATATCTTATAAAAAATAAAAATTATTAAAATATTTTAAATTAATAAAAATATTTTCATAAACAAATTTAATGGGATATGTTTTATAATATCAACCACTCTCCATTTATTGATCACTTTTCCTTGTATAGTAGCTTTCCTGAATCCTATAGTGTAAAAACATTGATGTTGTGGTAATCATCAAAAGTGTTAACGAGGCTCAAAACAAATTAATAAGGGTGAGAAATCATTTAAACTTGCTGAAATTTTATAGGATGATATTATTTAGACTTATCCTTATCCTATATCAAATATATATCAATATGGTCTCATTTTTCCATGAAAAAATATTTATATTAATTTAATATTTATAATAATTCCATGTGTTCCCCTACCCTCACCTATAAAAAGGTTATGAATTTCCTCTCTTCCTCACATCTTTAAAGCATTATATTTTGGCCAAACTCTACCCACGATTCTCCAAAACTTCAATCCCAATGTCTTAGAGGTCTTTCCCACACCAAAAGACCAAACCTATATGGCTTAATGTGTAAGATAAAGTGGTTATCCGAGGATAAGGTATGGGTCCTAAAATACAACTTTCAAGTTTATTTATTCTTCCACACCCTTCAAATCATCTTTAAAAATTATTAAATAATAATATCATTACCTTCCATATGCTAAAATTTTATAATTATTATGGTAAAACCCATTTGATCTCTTTATCCATCCAATGGGAAATGAAAACACCATAGACGCTAATGGATGTTTATAATGATAGATTTAATGTATATACATATATATCATATTCATTAAATTAATATCATTATTTAAATAAAATATTTCAATTAATTTCTTACCATTCCATCCATTTGAAAATGATAATGTCGTTCTTGTGTACGGATTTATTACACCCAACATGAAGTTATGTGATTCATTTATCCTGTATGAATTTCATGGATGGTTATGAAATTATTTTAATGTATAAAAATGATGGTTATATCATCATTATAATTCTGTAGATAGTGTAATAATTATCACTTTGACCATTTTCATCCTACCAAAGCATCTTTGTGTTTATGAACTAAACACCCCCTAAACGTTTGATCTAAAAAAACTGATGAAGAAAATAATGGTCATAAATGATATAAAATGGATAATAATAATTAAATGAACATGAAAAAGGTTCTTAAGAATGAAAATAATTAAGATAATTTTATTATTCTGGTTGATAAAAAACTTATGTGATGAGTTAGACTTATGGTAAGAGACAGTTTAACTTAAAACCTTGTTCTAAATATTTTATAGGTTTATTTTGTAATACCTTTCTTCCAGGTATATATTCTAAAAATTATTCTATTGATGTGTTTATATGGAAATATATGAAATAAAAATTACATTTTATGTATCTTTTTAATTTCTTAAAAAAAATAAAAATTAAATTTTTATATATTTTATACATAATGTTTTGATTTTATTTACAAAAGGAAAAAATGATTGTTCTATTTTAGCATATAAAACATCAATGGATTTTCCCTCCACTCCAAATGTTATTTTTGTATTTTATTCCTTAATTAGAGTCCATGTTTTATTTTAATAAAAAAATATCTTCAAATTATTATGGGAATTTTATTTTTGAAAATTAGTTTTTAAAAGTAAGGGGTATTTTGATAAACGAAAGTGTTTTTTATATGGGTTAAAAAAGAGCATTTCAATGGTTTTACTATGAAATAGTGAAATATTAAAAAAATTAAATTTATGATATGGTACTTGATAATTATAGATGATGATGGGTTATCCTGATAAAATATATATGAATGTTAATACTGATATAGATCTCCAATGCATTGGGTAATGTTCATTATGTTTAATGGAAATAATGAGGGAGTTGACTATGGGTTTTTATCTTATTGATTTAACTAGGAACTAGTAATTTCTGAAATGGGTTATGAAAATAATTCTATAAATTTCCTATAAGGGTTTTATTTTCTTTCTATGGGTTTTAATAGTTTTATTTTAGAGAAAAGAGTATTTTATAAGTGGATATGATTTATTTAATATGGCCAAAGAAAATTTTGAAAAAGGTAAATATGTTATGGGGTTTCATCATTTTCACTGGATTAATGGATTTCATACATTTATGTCCCTTTCAGGTCTTTTTCTACTCATCACACTTTTTTAAAAGTTTTTCACAGGTTTTAAGGATGAGTAAGAACAAATATGAGGTCAAGTCGAATGCCAATAATATTTTCCATGAAAAGAAAATGTGTTTCACATTAAAAGTTTTATATTGTGGAAAAATGGATACATAGTGGATGTGTCCTAGTTGTAATGTATGTTTTTTTAATGTAATAGCTATGACCTAATTCTCTATAAATATTAATGTAAAATATGTTTGGGAATGAGATAAAGTGAATTATAGTCTAAAGACACTAAATTACATAATATTTAAATTTGGTTCCTTATTATTTTCATTATACATGTGATATATCAACAAATCATTCACTATATATAGTATGATGGTGACTCCTTGATCACTTAGTTTATTACTGGGTGATTCCTTATTCACCTTAGTTGGTTATTAGGCGATGACTTGTTCACCATAATTATTAATATGAGGGGTGATAGATCATTCACCCTCCAATTTTGATCAGACCATGGGTGAATCATACCATTATTTCAATGGTCAGGATGTATGGTAATTAATTTTTATGGTTATCTAGTACCTCATGATATGATGGGTGTATTATTATTATTCTTATTTTTATATAATATTGTTCATGCACCCATATATTTGTAGATTTATTTAGTTACACCCTTAAAGGTATTATACTCAATATATTTCTCTTGTTTTTTAAATGAAATTTCTTTGGAATGTAAACTTTATGATTTGGGACTTGGTTGATATTATAGTGGGATCACATTTTTTTGACATGCAATGTTTTTATTATATTAGGCTTATCATTAAAATGTCCAAATTAGATTATTAAATTTTGGATGATGGTTTATATTTATTTCCATATGTATTTATGTTTTTATAGTAGAGGGTATAGTCTCCCCATTGTATCAGTAGACCCTCTTTAATAGTCAGTAACCTTTGTCTTTCATGGGTGCATGCCTGAGGTCTTGTTTCACCACTGGTGTGGAACTATTTTAGCTGACTAAACTGAGGATTATAAACATGGTTCACAATAATTATGTGGTATTTGTAACTTATTTTATTACATTTAGTTGTATGTGACATTGTTTTGTATTTTATGAAATGTAGTTAAGTAAGTGACATGGGATATTGTTGAGTATTATGCGACAAATATGGGTGATGATATAAGGTATTTTATTTTCTATGATATAAGAGTTTTAAAATATCATTTTATTTTAATTTATGAAAAAAACTATAATTTTTAAAATGATACATGTTATTAGTATAAGGAACATAAAAATTTATTTAATTTATATATAATTCATAAATTAATTTTTAATTTTTAATTAATCATAATTAACTATAAAATATATATGAAATGTTTAATAGATAAATGATTAAATTAAGTGTCTAGATTTACATGGTATTAAATTTATGATTAAAATATATAAGTTTTATATTTTAATTATACATTAATTTAAATTTCTTATAAATTATAAATAATAAAATATAAAATTATTATATTAGTTTGAGGGAAAAGATCATAAATTTTATAATTTTGAATGTTTATATGAATGCCATATTTTAAAATTTTAATTTTTTTTTCAAAAGTTATTTCAATGAATATAGTCAAGGATTTAAATAAATAAAAAATATGTGAAATTTAAATAATATAAATTATTTATATAACTTCTATGAAATTTTCATATAGATTTAAAAAGGTATAGATAGTTAATATTTTTATAAAAAATAAATTTTAAATAAGAAAAAATTCTTATTAATATGATGTAATTGGAAAATACTAATTTTATGATATATACATATTATTTATTTAAATATTTATTTTATGGAAAGTCCATATTCTTTTATAATAAATAATAATTTTTTTATATAATTATATAATGATGTGTTCATTATAACATGTTCCTAAATGTATGAATTCTTTATGTATTTATTTATTCCCTTATTAATGAATACAACTTATTTATATTATGAACACCAATATGTTTTGCTTAAATTTTATAAACATCTTCTATAAAATTTTAAATTATGAATTGAAGGGGTTTTATGCTAAAGAATTACATAAAATTACATTTATTTCGACCAAGGTTATCAGTTTTTTTGTTATAATTTCAATGTGAAAATATTAATATAATTATTTCTATATAATAAGAGTTAAATTTATATTGAAACTTTAAATTGATATTGATTAATGATATATAGATTTTGGGAATTTGGATCGAATTACTAATTAATAGGGGATAATGGTTTTGTCTTCAAAGTAGGGGTTGGATTCTTTTCACATCTTGTATGGTCTTAAGTATTGTTTTTTGTTTCTAATGATTTTAATGTCTAACCTTAAAGAATTTGACATATCATTTTAATGATATGTTATTTTTATTGAATATTATAATAAATTTTTTATTATGGAAGTATAACACAAATCAATTTTGTATAAATAGTATACATTTAAATGATTGGAACATTTAAATTTTGTTGATTAGCATAAGATGTTTAAATAGAATCATGCATGCATGTAGGGAATTCCAGAGATAAAATTTATGTGGTATATATATATATAGTTTATGATTTATAAATACCCTCAAAATATTTATTGTTATATTACATATAAGTTAAACACTTATCAAGACCTCGATGATTAAGTATGGGTGATTTATGTCATTGTGAAATGTCCATGGGTTATCTTTTCTTAGGAACACTAATTATAAGTAAACATAATTGTAATGTACTTATACTTAAAGTAATATATATGATATATTTATTTGGGTAACAATAACTATTAGTTAAAAAAAGTAAATTAGTTGGGATAGTCTATATGATGGATTAGGGAATGGTTTTTCCATTGAACTTTCTAAGGGTTATATATGATACAATTGGATTGATTCTTTAACTTTATAAATAAAAAATGATAGAAATGAAAAATAAGACTCATAGTTCACTAAAATGTGGGTTGTTTCCCATTAATATATATAATGTAAATATAGGGACATAATTTTAGTGGTACTATATTCAATAAATATCTTTATTTAATGGTTTTAATATAATATTCTCATCTAATAAATTCTTCTATTATAGATTTAATATAAATGAACCTCAAACTTATCTATGAGAACAATTTTTTATAGTAATAACTAAATTGTAATAATATTTTATAATGGAATAAAATCATAGAATAATTCAAAAGAATGAGGGGAATATTTACTTACTAGAGAAATCACTAATGGTCCCCATTTAATAACCAAATCAAGAGGATAAAATTAATTATATTAATTATAAAAAATAATTCTCTTGATGTCTCTACACTCGTTATTTTATCCATATATCCTTATTTTTAGAATAAACCTAAAAATATGAATTCTTATAGAATGATAAAAAACTGATAATTATATATTGTTAATATTCTATAAATGAGAGGAATTATGTTTATAAATATTTATTTTAGTTTAAGATGAATTAAATTACATTAGTTTCATATCATGAACTTTTTATGACTGGGAATATTAATATTTTGGAATGTTTATAGTCAAAACTCATGCTTGATGTGGCATTAGACTTCATCCTACACTATTTTATAAATAAATTTTTGAGATTTATTGTAAATTATAACTTGAATGTGTTCAATGAACATTTAACTAATCTCCTTAATGTATTGAGGGTAGATGAGTAATACATGGGAGATACAAGATCAAGGACCATAATGGTGGTACAAATAAATAAGTGTAAATTTTTTGTCAAAATAAATAAGGATAATGTCCATGGGGAGTCCATAAATTTATTCTTATAACTTAAAGGAGGTATCATTACTGAGGGATATAATTTCCATTATTTTAATATGGGAATTTAGAAACTTAACTCCCCAAAATAGCATAAGGAGAATACAAGGTTTCATTGAGAGTCTGAATTAGGTATTTATATTTCGAAAAATAAATTATTCTATTTTAGAAGTGTATATGATATGAATTTTACATTATAAAATTTTTTATCATATGTTCAAGAGTTCATAAAATATAACAAGTTAGAGAAGAGAGCTAGAGGTCCATATATTAAAGTTATATAAAGGGTTTCCTACTTAAAGGAACAAAATTGATTATGTTTTGATAGATTAGATTCATGAACAAATTTTTTGTGTTTTTTATGATAATTTCACTTTTTTAATAATATAATTATTATTTTATATATAAATAAAATGTAACTTTTTATGAAATGATGTTTTCTATTAAATATGTTCTCCATAATCTTATAACACTGTCTATGACATAGTATAAAAAGTAACATAGTGGTAAAAATATTAAAATTTTGGGATAGTATTGAAATAATAAAGTACTTTATCCACATAGTAAAATATGATAATGTTTCATATTTCATTTTTTATATTTTCTCCCTCAATAAAAAATTACTTGTGATATAATGGAATCATGTAAGATATGATTTATTAAAAAAATGTATTACATATTCTATAAGGTAAAATAATAATTTTTTTATTTGGTTTGAAAATATATTTCGGTATAGGAATTATATATTTGGGATATAAATTTTCTAAGATGGTAATTTTTATAAATATTTATATTTATGAAGTTTAAATTTTAGTAAAAATGTATTATAAAAATGTTTATTTTTTAGAAACATGTTTAAACTAAGTAAAAATCACTATTTATATCCTAAGTACTTGAGAGGAATTTAATATATATTTATATATACCATTAAAATAATATATTAATGTTATATTTTAATTGTTTTTTATTACTTTATACCCATTGGGATCTGTGCAAATGCCATAGAGTGGGTGAATTAGGTGTTCACTAATTTTTACTAATTTTAAAATTCTTATTTGAATACTTAAACCCCTTTGAAATTTGTAATCTTCTTTTTCCAATTTATATAGTTGGGTATATTAAACTTTTTATATAGCATGTATGTCATATATTCTATATAGTAGTGAAAATAAAAACACAAATGATTTAAAAGGTCATGTACTAAGACCTACTCCATGTCATGCAAGATAAATGACCCAAAATTGATTATCTAATATAATAATTGTCATGAATTACAAGTGGAATTGATTAGAGTCACACTTTTATTATCTCAACTAAAGTCACACCATCCACTTTTGGTCTAAGTCACATAATAATTCTCTATTTATGTTCCCACTGGACTTCTTTAATATTTTCTCACTATAGTCTCAATGTCGCACCATGATCTCTCTATATACCCTAAGACATATAGGTTCTATGTATTTTCACCATGTATATTCAAGTGTTTCCTTATTTATCCTTCATGGAAATAGAACACCAATTCAGCATAGGATTACTCTACATCTATAAAACTAATAAACTTCAACTCAACTACTATAACAACCCATGTTTTTCTAGATAGTGAAATTTAGAAAAAAATTGAATTTCATCTTAAGGGTTATTATGTGGGGTAGGATTTTCATTTTACCCAATAATATGATCTCAGATAATTTTTGGAACACTCTATTGGTCCCAAAATAAGGGTTTTCCCCAAGGTAAAAGTTTGGTAGAAATTTGTGGAGTCTGAATTTTCATGGAATAATTGATATTTAATATTTTATTAATTAAATATTCATTTATTTATACACATTAGATTAGTTATATATTTTTAATGGATAAATAGAATAATATTCCATCTCTTCTATTGAGTCCAAAATTGTGGGGGGGGGGGGGTTCCTATGGGAGTCATAGGTTAATATAGGGCACAGGGTCTAGGCCAGACCCCTTTTCTTTTTCTTTACTTTTTCATCTTGTTCTTTTCCTATTTTATTTATTATACTCCCCCTGGATTATTTCTTACACCCCCTATGGGATCTCCTTCCACATGAACTGAAGAGAAAAGGTAGATAGGTAGAGTGAGGGGGGAGAGACATGGGTATAGAATGGAAGTATCCCTACAATGATCAGGAGAAGTTAGATCATCATGCGGTATCTATAGATTGTGGAAATGGGAAAAGATTTAGTGGACTCCACCCAAAGGTATTCCATTTTTGTTTTTTTTTCAATAAATCTATAAATATTTTCTACATTCAAGTTTTAAATACCATTTATTATTTCTATATCTATGCTTAATCAAGAGAAAAATGGGGCTTTGAGTCATTCACAGGGTTTTACCATTCTGAAAATCTGATCACATGATATGTAGTTCAATAACACAAGCAATGAGTTCTTCTTATTTGTGAAATATTACATTTTGGATGTACTCACCATGTACTGGGAGTACACTCTATGTACTAGGAGTACATACTGTGTAGAGGTATTGATTTTTTGGAACTACACACCATGTAATAAGGTTACACATCATGTAGTAATCATACTCATAAAAGTGTTGATTACATGGATATGAATCTGTTTAGGGTAACATGGCCATGTGGGGTACACGATCGGAACCCATGTGGGTTACATTCCGTGTATAAGAACATAATTGGGATAAAACACATGGTCGGGCCATGTGAGGTAAACAGGAAGGTTCCCAGTGTAGGGTACACATAGTATAGATGTTTTAAATTCCATATTCTTGGGTTTTAAATTCCAAGTCCATCAAAAGGAAATTCCTAGTCAGGGTTTTGAGTGTACACACTATGTACTGGGGTATACATATCGTGTACTTTTCCCTTACTACCTTTTTGTTAGTTTTTCATTTTTTGATACCCTAGATCCAGAATTGGACATATTATTAATCCATTTATATATATATATATTTTTCACATATATTGTGATGGTGTAACCCTTGAGGTTTTTAGAGTCCTTCTAAGAGGTGTTTTGGGGTGATGAACTCAATGGAGAGGGTCTTCCTCAAACAATTGAATTTAGTTTTATCCTAAGGGAAAGACATGGAATGAGACCCAATTGAGGGTCATATGATTAGTTAGTGGAATTTTCATGGTTTTTCAAATGACATAATTAGATATATCCCAAAATAGTCCCTAATTAGCAGGACTAAGATGTGACTCGATAAGACTGTTTTCTTGGGTGTTTGAACCAACCTAGAGTGAGAACTTTATATAATATGGGCCACGATCCATCTCTCTTGACCGATGTTTATGAATCATTTCCCATGAGGAAATATCCGTTATGAGATGTTCCATTCTAGTACAGGAGATCATGAGATGTTAAAAATGGGGTTTTGGGTTGTGTTATAGTGAGAGATTAGTTTTGACTGAGGATCCCATGTATGTTGCCTCTGATTATGTTTTTTCATAGAGGATAATGTGTAGGATGCATCCACTTACTTCATCCTTACATGGATCCCATGTATTATTCCTCCACTTACTCTTTCTATAGATCCCATATAGGATACCTCCACTAGATTACTATTTATGAGGATAACAAGAGGGATTCCATTTATTACATGTCAGATTAGAGGATCCTTAGAGGGGTTTCCTCACTTATGTGTGGACTATGAGGATTCTGAGTTGGCTACATCTCATGTATTTTATTTTGGGGACCCAGTGGGTGCACCAATGCTTTATCGACCATAAAATAGTGTTTATTGTAAAGCTGGTATCGAGTTTCATCTTAGAATCAATACTGAACTTGAATTCCTAAATGGTTGTGGAAGTATTGGTGGGTTTAGGAATTTGTCCACCCCTAATATTTTATTTATACTTTCACATGGTTCCTTTTGACTCATATTTGATTCAATATGAGTTTCATGGAACATGTCCCATGGGGACTAAGGTTATGTATGATGTGTATACCAAGAGGTGCTTCCTGGGATCTAGCTTCTAATACATTTAAATTGACTATCACTTTATTGGGATTCCCAAAGGTATTTCTTAGGTTCTGGTTATTCATCCTTTTAAATTAGAAATTATTTAGTATGATTATTAGATTTACTTCCTGATATCCAACTTATTATTCCTTCAGAAAAACATGTATTCTTGATATACATCGATGGTCTCATAGGCTAAATGAAATTATATGATGTTAAGGGAGATATTTAGATTCTTGTTATGGAATACCTTGGATGGGATCATGGGTTAAATGAAATTATATGATTCCATGGGTTACACATGGATTACTAATATGAAATAACTTGGACAAGCTCATAGGGAAAATGAGATCATATTTCACCCTGAGAGATACATAGATTCCTTATATGGAATGAGTTGGATGGGTGTAGATGCCGAAAAACGATCAAGGGTTGAAGAAAGGTTCAAAACGAAAAAGCGAAGTCATATTCGGATCCAAGGACCCACTCCGGGGGGATCAGAGGAGGCGCATGAAAAAAATTCATAATTGTGCGGAAAAAATATTCCCTGCATGGAAAGTTCTAGGATTCGTGAGAGTTCTTTAGCGCGGGTGCAGAAAATTTCGTGCCCGCACCTTGCATGGTTAGCATTTCATGCCGCCGACCTCGGTGCACAATTATTTTACGCTGACTGATTTTCCGCACCCTGAATGCCTATAAATAGAAGGTGACCCCCTTAGACTTCCAGGATGAATAATTTGAAACAACTCTCGTGCACGAAATTCTCCCTTCGTGCGTGCAAAGATGGATTTCAGGTATAGTTCTTTTCGCACCAAGTCGCCCCAGGATCCACCTTTGCATGATATCCCCTTAGTTTAGACTGAATTCCAATCCCTTAGGGGTCCTCCCCTTGCACGCAATCCCTTCCACTTGTGCGCAGGACGACCAATTGCGCGTAATCCCCTTCAATTGCGCGCACCCTAGTCATTTGTGTGTAGCCTATCCCAATTGCGCACAATTCATACTCCTTGCACACAATCCTCTCTAGTTGCACAGAAAGCCTCGACTCCACTTATGCACAAATCCTCACACATTTCGCACCAGCCCGATGTTCTTCGCGCATGGATACTTATTTCGTGCGCAAGCCTCAAAGGTTGCGCACAACTCTCCGCGACCCCTCACTCCGGTGCTCCCCGACTACCTCTTCACTTGCGTTCCCGGTACTCCACGGGCGTACCTCTACGTGTGTGTCTGATTCTCTTCTTATTGATGCCATTTTCGGGTGTTTCTCATGCTTTGGGAATCCATATCGTACACCACTTTCCCGTACGACCTTCTAGGCTCGTACAAAGTAACTTCAAAGTCCCTTGGACGGTTCTTCCCGTTGCGCCCATTGCGTTTCTTTGCCTCATGCTTCTTTTCATAGGCACGCTAGCGGATATTGCTTATTTGCATAGCCACGCTAACATGGACCCCCCGATGGTTCGCTCCATGACGCGCCTTCCACACAGCTTTGCCTGTCCCCTCTCTGCACCAAGGAACAGAGGGTACTAGTTATTTAAGTCCAAGGGGTGCAGAGTGAACCCACTTCGTCTGAGCTGTAGGACGTTAAACTTCCAAGCAACATCGTCCTCAGAACATGACATTAAACTGTGACCTTTCCCCATTCCTCGCACGTAGAGTCCCCCACCTTGGACATTCTCCATGCCCACTCGTCTCCACGGGGATGGGACCACCCATCACAGGGGATGATATCCTCCTTATTGGAGTGGCGTTTGTTCACGGGAAAGGGTATCCACCTTAGTGTAATCCCCTAGATTTTATTGCCGGAGACAACATCCCTACTCCTCCTTTCATCTTTGGTCCCTAGGCCCAGTGAAGGGCGTGGTGGGAAACAGTTCTTCGGTACCAAATCCCTCTCCCACTGCGCTTTGTCACCCGTGGGCCTCCATCCTGGAGTAAGTCCTGACTTATCAGGTTGTTAACCACACATAAGCCCCTGTTTCCTCTCTGGGATGTTAATCATGCATAAACCCCACTCCATTTCCCACGGACGCACCTTTCACGATGTGATCATCAGGTATATGCTATCTCTTGTTTCTCATACCGATCATGACTCACGTGAGCTTAGAGCAAGCACCGACCATGATAAAAAACGCCTGGGCCACCTCAGAGTGTAATCCCTACTCCATATCCTGAACTATGGGGATTTTGATCCATGTCAAGGCATGGTACATAGGAAGGCTCCACGAGGTTCAAGCCCACCACCCAGTAATTCCGACCACCTTCATGTCGGTTCACCAATGCCTGGGCCGCCTCCGAGTGTAAGCCTCGCTCCATATCCCGAACTATGAGGAATTTTATCCATGTCAAGGAATGGTATGTAGGAAGCCTCCATGAGATTCAATCCCACCACCCGGTCATTCCAACTACCTTCACGTCGGTTCACCAACACTTTAGGCCACCTCAGAGTGTAAGCCCCATACCATCCCGAACTATGGGGACTTTGATCCATGTTAAGGTATGGTACGTAGGAAGCCTCCATGAGGTTCAATCCCACCACCCGGTCATTCCGACCACTTTCATGTCGGTTCACCAACACCTTGGGCCGCCTCAGAGTGTAAGCCCCATACCATCCCAAACTATGGGGACTTTGATCCATGTCAAGGCATGGTATGTAGGAAGCCTCCACGAGGTTCAATCCCACCACTCGGTCGTTCCGACCACCTTCACGTCGGTTCACTAATTACTGGGCCGCCTCAGAGTGCAAGCCCCACTACATATCCTGAACTATGGGGACTTTGATCCATGTTAAGGCATGGTACATAGGAAGCCTCCACAAGGTTAAATCCCACCACCCGGTCATTCCGACCACCTTCACGTCAGGTTCTCCCCCATCCCGCATGACAATAAACTGTATCCACCATCCCGAACTAAGAGGACTTTGATTCCCTACCACAAGGATACGTAGGAATCCTCACCGAGGTTCAATCCCACCATCCATTAGGACCCCAGGTCCACCTTCATGTCGGTTTACCGACCCCATGGGCCGCCTCAGAGCGTAAGACCCAAATGACACCTAAACTACGTGGATTTTGATTCCCCGCCATGAGGATATGTAGGAATCCTCCATGATGTTCAAGCCCATCACTACCGTCTCATCATGATCTCTCCCTTGAGCCTATGCGTCTCAGGAAGCTCATGACCCAACCCATAGGTTCTACTTCTTCTAGGTCCCATCCATGAATCCATTCTCATGGGTTTCCTCCCTAGGTGTCCCATCGTCTCACCGAACTACGCAGAATTTGATTCCCTGCAATGGTGATACGTATGAATTCTCTTAGAGACATGATCCCAAATTCACCGTCGCCCTTGTGATGGCCATATTCCACCACCTTCACTTCATCACCCATCCTGATCCTCACCCAGGCCGCCACATCCCAGTGGGATCATGCCACCCCATTCCCCGTTTATCAAACAAAATTTGGTAAGCCACTCACATGATGGCCCCAGTATCGGTGTTCCCTCCAGGGGGTTCCTCCATCTAATCCACTCTAATCAGTGTTTCAATCAGTGATCCACTCTAATAAGTGTTCTGATTTGTATGATCCATCTCCGCTGGACGTTAAACTTATGGCATACCCTATGTTAAACATGGGAAGCTGAAGAAAACCTCAGATACATGCCCATGGAATGAGATTCCCCACGTTTGATGTGGGATAACTTGGGCTTCCGCGCCCTCGAGAAGCCCTATAATAAGGGATGGAAGACAGACATGCCAATCCCCCAACGTCCAGACATTCCAGTGATGCTCAATGTGACTACTTGTAACACCCCGAGCTTCCACGATACGCTTCTCATTCAATAATGCAATAGCTTGCATTGTACGCAACTTCGAGTTCTAAAACACCGCAACTAATCAAAGTAGCCGTTATGAATAGTAATAACAACTTTTTAAAATTATAGAAATTTTATATTTCAAAATGTACTTCATTTTTGTATTCGTAATATCGAAATTATCCAAAGTTGAATTTTTTGTAATTTTCTGAGAACTTCCAATTTTTTATGAATAATGAAAATTACTTAAAAACAACTTTTTTAATCAAAATAATTTATAGTGATAAATTATAATATTTAGTGGTTTTAAAGTATAATTATAATATATTTTTACCATTTTATCCAATGGTGGTCATTATAATTAATTTAACATTGAAATTGGACATAAACAATTGCCAATCTTTTGATATAAATTGTTTCTTAAAAACACGCTATTTGTTGTAACAATGGGAATTAATTATAAAATTAATTAATACAACTTATATGTTTGTAATTTTTTAAAATAGACATCATTTTTGAATTCGGAATATCAATTATTGCTTAGGGTGAAATTTTGGCCTTGTTCTGAAAAACTTCAATTTTTGATGAATAGTGAAACCACTAAGTGGTAGTTAAATAACTGATTTTTCGTTTAAATGAAATATTACCACTTCTGTGATTTGATTTTCAAAAATCCGACATACATGGTTGTCATTAAGAAGTAAAATGTGGTTCAATGAGATTAAAATAATTTTGGTGAATAGTAACTTTTAAGTTCTTAATCGCGATTAGAGGTAATTAGTGTAGTTTAAGGTACAAATAATGTTTTAATAATATGAGATGAGCATGAAACTTGTCCTACTCCTATTGGATGAGTCATGGCCGACCAAGACAACCCATGGGTCAACTTGGGGACCCCATGGAGCCACTTTAGTTGGAAAATGACATTAATATATATTTATTTAATGTTAAAATTAAATTGACACAAACATGAGTTATTTTACTAAAACAGTTTTTAAGTGGGGTTACACAAGTCCAAATTTTGACTATAAATATTCATTAGAAAGATAAAAAGATTTCATACATCATAGTATTTTTTTTATAATTTTTTGACATTAAATAAATTAAATTATTTATGACATCATTATGATGCAGCGATGACCTCATTATTTAACGATTTAAATAAAATGAGAAGATAATGCAAAATCTAAGGCTTACACTTGTCCAAAGCCTATTTGATGAGGATATTTCGAAACCTTATCACCTTATCCTAGAATTATATAAGTGTGGGACCTTTATAATCCGAAAAGCATTGTGAAATAATGTAACATTTCAATCTTTCCAAAAGTGCCCCTCCTCTCCACTTATAAAAGGCCCCCACCTCTCCCACCTCATTTACACTTTCAAGCCATTTGGCTCGGCCAACCTCTGCCCAAATACTCTACCAACTTCCCCCTCTTACTCCTAGAAGCCTTACTTTGGGCAGAAAGCTTCCCAAGGAAGCCTTTGGCTCAAATCAAAAAGAGTTACCCGATTTTGAGGTAATGTCTTCTCTAATGTTGTTTTGTTTTATTTTTCTTCTCCAACCCCCTAAAATCTTTTTATTCATTTATTTTGTAACAAAAACAGTATCCTCAATATACTAGGATGTTGTTATAAGAAGTATTCGAGCTACACTTACACACACCTACATCTAATGGTTAAAGAACATACGGTTTCTGTGGATGGCGAATTTCTGCCTCACGAAACGATGATTGTTCAACACTCATATAACACCTTCAAAGGTGGCCATTAAGATGTCACTATTTTTATATATGATATATAATATGTTTATGTTTTACTTATGCTTCTGTATTTCTCATTTATGGCATACTTTATGATTTCCATTATGGGTAAAATGCGATAATTTCATTTTAGGAAGTGCGGACTACCGCCCCCTCAAAGTGATTTGAATCGTTAATGCCGTATGTGGGATGTATAAAGGATGGAGTAAATGGTATTATACACTATATTATACTGGAATTATATTATACATTTATATCATTATGATTTCGTTCCATTAAATATGAAATTGAAATGAAAGTAGCGTTCATGCGTACGTACGGCTTACCGTCTCCATGAACGGTGCATTTCATTTCTTACCTCTAAATGTTACGTAATATTATAAATGAATGTATATACTGGATATATAAAATATATATGACATCTAAATCATGAATATAATTCTGTATATAATGGATATTCTACCACATGAACAACTTGTAATTATAAGAAGTTTATTGTTGACTCAAGTACCAAAGATCGAAAAAACGACCGTTATTAACTTAAATAATTACATAATGTTCATATCATTGTAATAAGTGATATAATAAGGATAATGAAATTGGAAATTGTTCTTAATAAGTTATATATTAACTCTAGTTTATTATTCAGGAGGTTAAAGAACGGTTGAGTCAAGTCAGACACGAGGTAAGGGAACTTCTTAACCCAATTTCTATTCTTTGGGTTAATCTCCTACTTTCAAATTATGTCATGATATTATTATGTCGTATATTGTATTTATACTTTCTTTATGTGTAAATATAGTGAATACACATAATAGATATATTTTATTTAAAAATTATCTTTTTAAGGACTTCGTCCCAATCCCCTCTCATTGAGGCATATTTGGTTTTATACACAACTTTCTTTTATACGGGGTATAAACCCCTTTGACTTTTATGTTTATTCAAAAGGAATCTTTTTCATACGAAGCGTTTTACTAAACGAAAAAAAGGGAATGTTTTTCTTTCTGTACTTATGCGGCGACAACGACTTCTCCGCCGCTGTGACCATTATTTGAGTTTCGGCTTCCTCTACAAGCCATCACTTTTTTTTAATGAAAAATAAATACAAAGTTTTAACTTGCTTTTATTTTGGTATTGAAAATGGTTTTGAAAGCGTTTTTATTATATCAATGTGTTGTATTGAAATCTTGTGATTGAAATGTGGAAATTTTATGTTTCCTTTACGCATGTTTTATGTGATACGATTATGTTATGGTTTATGATATGTTTAAACCTATTCATATGAGGAATGAATTGGACTTAATAAGTGACGGGTGGAGCCCGCTATAGCTCCTCGATGCATCGGCAGGTCTCATGAGACAAACTAGTGTCTTGTCATGAGGCCTTGACAAAATCTTATTTGTGGTCTTGGCACGAGGCCTTGACTACGTGGTTATGATAGTCTGGCATTATGCATTCCATCATTATGAAAGTGGTTATTGATATTGCATGTGATTATTAGACCAGTAGAATATCCATGTGAAGAAGTAAATGGCATTATCTCATTTTACTTTTGCCATATTATGTTGAAGTTCAAGTTTAAAAGGCTTTTGTTTTAGTTATACATTGCCTTAAATGTTAATGTTTATTTATGAAAGCTTCCGCTATATTGTTAACCTTACTGAGCATCTGAGCTCACCCCTTTCAATGTTTTAATATTTTTCCAGGATGTGAAGAAGTATTTTATGAATGACCTACAGGGGTAGTCAGAAAGGGATATGAATGTGGACTATGAAGACCATGTTATTGTAGTTTGTTTACTTTTTGATGTAATGAAAGACTTATGAATGTATCTAGTGTTTCCAAGGCTACTAAACTAATCGTTCTTTCGAGACTTGATCTTTTGTGATCATGCCAATGTTACGAACTAATGCACCAACTCTGGGTAGCTGGGGTCGGGGCGTTACACTACTCCCCTAACTGAAGGTTGCTGCCCTGGCTGGACCCCTTGGAATGTCATGATAGAAGCAGTGTAATTAACTGGTATCCATGAAGATATGGCATCAAGAAGAGTTTCATGAACAATGTCTTAAGTCTACGAGGGAGACCCAAACTAGGTGACGAGATCCGAGGAGGAATCCACGGAAGGAAGAACCGACATACCATCATCTCGTTTCGAACAAGAAGCAGATGTCCCTGAATAAGGAGCGAATGCTGCCCGCCTTTGGAAATAGGGAATGTGGGGTAACAGTTGCGTGTCCTCCCCATGATGGATGCATGCGCCCCAAAGAAAGTGTCAGAAACAGAAATTGTGAACCCGACGTGTAAGTCTTTTTCTCAATGTGGAGACTAGTAGCGTTCGAAGCATCAGTGGATTAGCATGTCACCAGACCCCGTCATCCGGCACCAGGTCCGAGGATAAGGGGATAATCCCCACCAAGGATATGGCCCACCAAGATCTCGAGGTGGATGCGCCTCACTGTCAATGCTGCCATCGAGGGTTGCGCAGGGAGCTGCTGCTCCCCACCCCAACATTCAATCGTTTTGGGAGCTTGTCCTCAGAACGACTTGACAACTCCCTGCCCTACACCGATGAGGTAGGGGATATCCGGGTTGGCCCGATCAGAGTCCCACTCCAAGGGTTCTCAGCAAGGGCTCCCACCAGGCTGCATCAGCATCACCGCCCGGTTCCCCGAGCTGAGGCGCAGGTAAGCCACACGCCTGCACCACCGGCTCCAGTTCAACTGACCTGACGCCAGCGTCAGGAACAAATGGAAGAGGACGCCCATCATGGGGCATCAACATAAGCGACTACTGTGGCCC
Organism: Viscum album; assembly: GCA_963277665.1. NCBI lineage: Eukaryota > Viridiplantae > Streptophyta > Magnoliopsida > Santalales > Viscaceae > Viscum > Viscum album. The sequence continues at coordinate 904,215,414 of OY728138.1, forward strand.
GAGCCACTACCGACTCATATCCCCAACTCCCTGCACACGTTGAGCAGGGGCAGTTATACGCTCGACCTGGATTGAGGCCCCAACCGCCCCACGGGTAGGCTGGGTTGACTCTCTCGGTCGTCGGAATAGGTAATGGCCATTGCGGACCAATCCACAACAATGCCACCCAGTGCGGAGACCCACTCCGTACTACCACTATAGAAGGTACAGATCCTCCCTGCTTCCAACCTTGGCTTGGAGGTCTGCCCCATGCCACCTTCAACCCAAGCGAGGGTCTCCCCCACAACAGCAACACTCCGTATGGGGGTCTCTCCCGCACTCATTACACTGGGTACAGGGTCACTCCCCCCACAGTTATAGAGATATTGCACGTCCGGTCACTCGCCAACATGAAGGCCCTCCCTATGTACTCGTACCAGCCAGTGAAGGTCCTACTCACCCCATAGATCGATGGGGTGGAGGCCAACTTCACTTCACCAACGCCCATCACGGAGGTCCTACCCGTTCTTGGATTTACCAGTATGAGGACCTTCCTTGCACTGATGTAGTCAGGAGAAGTGAGCATGGAGGTCCTACCCATACTCTTATCGCTCCTACCTATGCTACTGTCAGCTCTAGCGAAGGTCCTGCCCGCTCCAGCGCTTCCCAAGGAGGTCCTCCCCGTGTCCCTTTCGACATTTTCCCTGGAGCTCCTCACACTGCGGCCCACCCTGGTGGGATCTCTCTCCACCCCAGCACCAGTATGGCCAAAGGACCTCCTCGTGTCGAAAGTGGGCCTTGCCCTAAAGATCCACACATGGGCAGGAGAGAAGGTGGTCGCCGCTGTAAGAGGAATTCTAGGGAGGTCCAGATAAGAATCAAACCAGTACGCTTCTCAGACTTCGAGGCGGAGTACGACTCGGCGTTGGAGCCCTCCCCTCAGTCCTTTGAGTCCAGGGCTGGGGCAGGAACAAGGTGCATCAGCATCATACTCCCAGAATGCAAGGTCCATAAGATCCCTGTCTCCCTACGAAGGTATATCCAGGAAAACGAGAACCTAGCATGTATACAGGGACCGACCGCACAATCGCCACCGTCATCTTCGGAAGCACCCTCTACCTCGGCTAGAAACTACGAAGATCTATTTTGGGGGTCAATGGAAGGAGAGACACGACATAGCCCACCCTCGGCAGACACTGATGCTATTTCAGGATATCTGGTTTCCGATATATCCTATCGTGATGTAGTGTCCAGGTCGCTACAATCCTCATAGGATAGCCCAAGATTCGGTGGATAGTCGGCCCGCTCGCTGTATTTTCCGCCGGCCAGCCCGCTGTTCCGGCGGTCTGCCTCAGTGCCGTTGCCAGTTCCTTAGCCACCCCCAGTTGACGAGTGGGGAAATCAAGGCCCATACCCTAAATCTGAGCTGAGGATCTTCTGGACTATCCTTTCAGCGAGCCACTTCCCTGAGGAGTTTTGGCCGGTCGCAGGACCAAATTTTTGTACGTCGGAATCTCTCACCCCGGAGGAGTTTGAATGTTTCCACCAGACCCTCTGGGAGACTCACTTAAGTCTTCTCCACCAGTGAGTGTCTTATCCCAGGATCTAAGTGCACCTTTAATACATCAGAAAACAATTCCGTTTGGTTTATCTGGCTGTGCTCCCCGTGGTCCAGCACCCTGAGTCACCTGGTCACCACAGGGCCCTCCAACAATAATGCGTTCAGAGTTTCCAAGTACTTTGTAAGGTTATTAAGGAGGCTACCCCCACGTCCAAGTCCGTGGCTGGGGGCAGTAAAATACCCTTCTATTTAGTGCTATTCGTTGGCAGCTCGACTCGCTAGGTGACATTGAGGACATGCCACCGATAAGAGTTGCGGTCAACATGACCGATCTGTCGGGAGGGGAAAACTAGCTGGAACTTCTTGATGGGAACTTCCTCCCTGAGGATGTGCCCCAACTACTAGACCCATCGGGGGGATTAATCATCAGCAGAGGAACCTCCTAGGTATCTCTGTGCCCACCGAGGCATTGGTACTCAGCCAGAATTCCGGTAAGGGAAAAGAGCGCGTTGGAGCTGTCAAGAACTCCGGCCCATCTGTTTCAGTGTAAAAGAAGGAGGAGGATATCGAGAAGGCCACATTGTGCCAGAAACTTTTTGAGAAGAAGAATTTGGTCGATGAACTTCTGTCTGAATGCATTGTAGAGCGAAGACCTGACTATGGTGATCCTAGGCTGGGGCAACAGGGGCAGGAACAACTACTCCTTGGCAAGCTGCCCCCAGGTAACCCTGATCATGCTGCTCCCACGGATAGGGAGAAATCCAGAGCTCATGGAAAGAGGGAAAATTATGTCTTTCCAAACCCTCCTGAACGGAGAAAAAATCCAAGGAACCCCACTCGGGCTCCTCGGGCCGCCCCAAGGGTCGCTCCACCAGCTGCTCCACGAGCCGCTGAGCTTGTCTACCGCATTAAAGAACCCGGAAACGCGCTAGTGGTTAGGGAACCCTGCCAAGACCGGGACCCAGGTATAGATGATCCAATGGTGGCACTAATCGCCCACCTATAGGCTTTGGAGATGCGACAGGTGCCCATCCCACCGGATGGAAAGCCATACCCGGAATGGGTGGATGATATGCCTGCACCCTTGGGATTCGGAAACCCAACCTTCTCCCCCTTTAATGGGACTGGGGACCCGCCGCAACACCTGGACCATTTCAACTCAAGGTGTGGGACTATGTTAGGGACTCCAGCGCAGCAGTAGGCCGCCAAGCTCCGCTGTTTTGTTCAGACACTGGAGGGGCCAACATTCGTCTGGTACAACCAGCTCCCCATCGAATCCGTGACCAGCTGGGAGGACCTTCGTAGAAAATTCATCTACCAGTTCAGCTCTACCACCTAGAAAAAGAGCATCACAGACCTCTTAAAGTGAAAATAAAGGTCTGATGAGTGAGTTGTGGACTTTATCACCCGGTGGAAGGGGATCACATACTCCCTGGACATGACACTGACTTAGGAGAAATTACTGACGATGTGCGTAGGGAATGTCAAGACGGATCTGGTTCCCTCCCTGATCACTCAAAACTATCTCATAGGGTTCTAAGACTTTTCAGATAAGGCCCAGCGCCTCGAAGAAGCCCTGAAACAGGCTATCCAGGCACGTCCGTTGCCCCCTGTAATCCCAGTGAGGAGGTATGTCAGAGCCGAGCCCGCCGCGGTGGCCCAGATAGAGGCCCCTAGATAGCTGTAGTTACTGCCAATAGAGCTAGCTCCTCATCCCCGTAGAGGTCTGCCACCATGGGCACAACTTCCAGCTCAGCGGAGACAACCTAAAAATCGGCAGATGCCTCTACGTAACGCGCCACCACCACCTAGGTGAGATAATTAAGTTCTGAATCCTCAGCAGGCTCCTCCGGCTCCTCGTTAGGGTCAGGCTCCTAGAGCCGCCTTTCCAGACAGAAGAAATCGGACCTACTCGTTCAACGAGGCTCAGGTCCCTAGTTACCTCCGTAACACCTTAGAGCAGGGAATTGTATGACTACCTGAGTGTAGAAAGCCAGAAGAGGCGAATCTCACTAATCACCCCAACTATTTCCCTTATCACCATATCCTAAGGCACACCCTCTAGTAATGATATGTGTTTAAGGACTGGCTCCAAGACCAGATTGACAACGACATAGTCAGATTGGGCCCGTCCTCGGCATAAGTGGCAGATGTCTTTGTGAGGTCAGATAACAGTAGCGATAGCGAAGGTGAGTGACAACATGTTTCTGAATGCGGGTCTCAGAAGTATAATGACTGGATGTCCTGCAAAGTGGTCACCCGCGCCCATGTCATTATCCATACACACATGAATCAACCGGAGCTTTCAGAATCTGCGACCACAACTTTTGTATCATCATCTCAGCCGACCTCTTCCCAGAAGAGAAAGCATCAGCGGCATAAGAAAAAGCAATGCGCCCCGCCAATGCCATCTTCGTCCCGCACTCTCGGTGACTTCATGCCCCCTAATATGGGGATAACTCCCAGAATCCGCCCAATGATGGATGAATCTTCAAGTGACAGTCAAGGGTATGCTTAGGTTAACACCGTTGAGTTGGTAAACCTTTATATGACTCCCGACGAGGTGGAGCATCAGGTGAACCTCCCCAACGTCCCTAGCTGACGCCAACGTCGGCGGAGCTGCGACTATATGGGCAGTCGGGGGCATGTCAGTTGGCACCTCCAGTCAGTCCATGCATTCCACTAAGACCAGATAGCAAGCCCAACGCAGAACTCAGTACGTGTAGCCTCTTCATCTGGTGTCAACAGGCCCACCTCCACCACCGTTTGTTCTACTGGATCAGGAAGAACCACTTCGGCTGTTCCGTGACTAGCTTCTCTCTGCTAAAGGACGATCTCAATCATTCGTTCCTCATCCGGGACCTACTCTTTGGGCTTCGACTAATGAACAATGGGATATACCCAGTACCAGTCAGCCACTGGTCCGACCGGCAGGGCGCGCCATGCCTTCTATCACAAAGCGGATCCCTACAAGCAGAAGTTTGTGCCTAGCACAGAAGTATGATGTTCTCAAGCACCTTTTCGGTATCCCAGCGAGGATTTCCATCCTTGAAGCCCTTTTCCTGTCACCAGATATGTGAAAATCACTCTCCGAGGCTTTAAGAATCCCCCTCGATTTTGAGAAAGAGGTAGCAGCGGCATGAACTTTTCACGCTAAAGTGTTTGAGAACGCTGAATGTCAGGATGTCATTTCATTCTCAGGAGAGGATGAAGGCTCCCCCATATAGGGGCACATCCTCCCATTGTACATCACTGAACAATTTAATGGTGTGGAGGTTCTCCATTGTCTCGTTGACACCGGCTCTGGGATCAACCTTATCCCGACGCAGATGCTGCGGAAGCTAGGGTTATCTAAAGATGAACGAACTCCCTCCGATTTAAGAATCCAGGGATAGAAAAGGACAGAGCAGACCCCAGTCGGAAAGATCTGTCTGAAGACTCAGTTCAGCGGCCTAGTTGCCAGCACCAACTTTATGGTTGTCTCCCAGGACACCGCGTATAATGCATTGATTGGCAAGCCATGGCTCCACCTGCATGCAGCGGTCCCCTCATCATATCACCAATGCCTCAATTACTCCCTTAATGGTCGAGTGAGTGTACTCTAGGGTGATACGTATCCTTTCTCTTTTTATGAAGCCTACTATTTGAACGATAAATGTTACAAGATCAAGGATAAACAAGTCCAGACAAGTGAAGTTAATCCCATCACCGCTACGACCGACCCTTGGGAAGGCCTGAATGACGCCTACGTCTTCTCGATCCATCGGTTGGAGGCTATGACCCCCGATATAGGGAAATGTTTTTTCATTTTTGGGACAAGGGGGAACCATGCTTCCAAATCCAGGTGGTGTCGGAAGATCACTTTGTATTCTTATATGAATCAGGCCTCAGTGATCTCAGAGCCTCCCACTCCCATCAGGTATCGGGGCATCCAACTCATAGCAATGGCGGTACGTCATACTTCTCTATTTTGCTGGGCTGGAATAAGCCGGCTCTGGCTGACGCACCACTACTGCTTCGATATTATCAAGCATGGCCCCTTGGTCCAAAGACCAAATGGGATCGGGTCGACATCCTTCGTTGCTATGGTCTCGGCAGCGCCGGAGTTCCCCGATGCAATAACCACTATCGCTCAAGCAGGTACCAGCCTCCCATTGGGGTTTGGCAACTCAGAAGAAATTTCCCCCATGGAAGATCCCTCCATAATTGGAGAAGAGGATATAGAGGATGCTCCCCCTGCCTTTGAAGAAGTCATCTCTGCCACGGTCGACAAGTTGGTACAGTTTAACCTCAGAAGTGAGCCGGACCCGAGACCCACATTGATCATGTAAGAACCCGGTTCTTATCTTTGAGGTACGGGTTTCTTCTTTTCTCCCTTCCTTAAGTGATTTTAAGAAAATAAGGAAAATAAGGAAAAATCCCAAATTTTGGAAGTACACGCCGTGTACTTTTCCACACGTCGTGTACTTCTGGCCATGTGGGATGAGTACATGGGGCGTGTGGTAATTCCGGAGATGAAGGGTGTAGGAACTGACTACACGCCGTGTAGTGGTCCTTTACTAGCTGTGTAGTAAGTCGACAGGTGAATAGTAAGGTGGTGGCTAGCTTTGGGGAAGCACACACCGTGTACTCATGAATACACACCGTGTAGTCATGTCGACAGGTGAACATTGCCACGCTGGCGAGAAGCCGCCAGAGGAACAGTTTAAAAATGGGAAGTACACGCCGTGTACTTGGAAGTACACATCGTGTACTTTGTTTTTTTCTCTTAAAATGGGCAGTAGCCTCCCCTGTTCACAGGGAAAGATTAGAATGAGAGGAGAGCTTAGGAGAGGAAGGCCAGAACTTCAGAGATCCGGCGATCATGAACCGGGAATCCGTTTCCACCTCGGACAATCTCGTTGGAACCGCACAGGTAAGCCCTCCCATCTCCTTGGGTACCTCTTTCCAATTATTCCCCTAACGAGAGTTATTTGCATTTAAGCGAGAATTATTTTACCTCATATCTACAACATTCTCGGACATTTCAGAAGGCATTGTTCGCGTATATCATTCGTGGGTGTTAAAGGTAGGTGGCTTGGTGTTTTTTTCCAACTGTTGTGCATTTTGTGTGTTTTAGGTGCCACGAACCCATGTTGGGGTGTCGTGTGGATGAGGCCGTGGCTATTTTAAATACCTATAATTGCATAGGTAATTAATTGTGATAACAAAATGATGGTTGGGATCATTGCTTGGATCCAGGACCACCCCAGGGGTGCGTTCCACTGTTTAGCCGTTTGGCCAGGATACCTGAGTGTATGCCTTTAAAGTAATGATTGTAAAATTTCCTTGAGAGGAATTGCTTGTTTACTACTTATTTAAATGTTGGGCATGGCCCAATTACCTGTTTAGCCTGAGGGAATTGTTGTGATTAGCCTGTGGGCATTTCACTATTTAGCCTGAGGGCAGCAGTTATTTCAGCCTGAGGGAAACTTATTCTGTGCCTGTGGGTAGTTGATTCTGTGCCTGTGGGCGACACTTCCTATGCTCGAGGGAAATATCCATATGCCTGTGGGAAGATTCTTGTGTTTGATACTCTTTACCTGAGGGTAGGGGTTTACGTGTCTGAGGACATTAGCTGTTTACTTAGAATATTCACTATAGTGATATTTTAAATTAAATGATTTAAAAGGATATTAAAATGGAAATATAATTGGTTAAGTTAGTTACTTCTAGCACTGCTTACTTTTATTGCATTTTACTACTGAACACTATTTTTGCATGTTTTACACATAGTTGAGCACGGGCCTTTGGTGGGTTCCTACTGGGATTTATTTCTCACACCCTGTTTAGGCCATGATTTTCGGCCCAAACAGATTACATTGCTACAGGTGTAGATAGGGGCAAGAGTCCCTATACAGGTACTTGATTGCTGCTGAGGAGTAGGGGAGCATGGGATCGAGCTTAGGCTCGCGATGTTGCCGGCTATTTTGTTTTGTTTTGCTGTACTCTGTATTGTATTGCATTGCAGTGTAACATGTTCTGGCCATTTTCTTAGAACTTGTGGCATGTTGCATCGTCATTTATATACTGGTTGGTTATATCTACTGTAATTATTTATTCCAGTTATGTATGGGTATTTTCTTCTGCTGTTGTATGTTTTATTTCGTATTATGCTGCGTTACACTTTGACAAATGAGGGCATAGTTTCCCCACTATCAGACATGGGCCCTCGCTACTAGTCGGAAACCTCTGGCATTTGGGGAAATGTGCTTGAGGTAAAGTGGAGAACCGGGTTTGGGGCACTCGTTGAGTGGCACCCGGGCTCGGGACGTTACAAAGTGGTATCAAAGGGGTTCTTTTCTTTGACTTACTATTTAGAGCCGTAGTCAGGGATAGGACAAATAGTAGTTGGTAATAAGCTGTGCCTAGGCATAGCTAACCCATGTACAGGGAAAATCCAATTTACCTCATGTTGCAATTTTACTGATTTTTCAATTTATAGTTGATGTAATTTTCACCGTTGGGTGACGCACTTGAGATTGTGCTGTCATATTTTATCTATGGGTTCTATTTAGTTGCAACACGATGAGATGAGGGTATGCCATCTCATGCATCATATAGGCACATGCTAGCTATCACATGCGATGCATAGTTTCCATGCCATGTAGGTGCATTATAAATTACAGGTTTTTGTGATAGTTTTTGTGCTAGAAAAGCATGCTGTTGTGATAACTGCTTGATAAATATCTGCTTTATGATAGGGTATTTTCTTGTGTGAGCCTGTTTATAGAATGGATGACAAACTTTGGTTTCTGAGGAGTATGGGCCCCCATTGACCAGAATTTGGTGGATCATTAGCTGTTTATTTAGTTATAATGTTGATAAGATGTCAAACTTTGATTTGTGGGGAGTATGGGCCCTCACAGGTCAGAATTTGACACTTAGGTGTTTTTTTTTTGGTATTTTCTGGGTTCTGGGGAAGTTTCTGAGGCATACTATCCAAAAAACTAGTATACATGACGCGTAGTACTTTAAACATGCCGTGTATGGCCTTCTGTTCGGGAAGAAAAATAAACTTTTTAAGTACACACCATATACCCAGAGTACACACCGTGCAATCTCTTCCTGTGTCACAAACCATGTAGGCGGCGACACGGGGAAGGGAAGATCTTGGGTAAAACACGCCATGTACTTGATATACATGTCATGTAGTGTTGACTCGGAGTCTGCCCTTGTAACTAACAACACGGATGGAGAATACCATAATACATACACGCCGTATCAATTATGTGCACGCCGTGTAGTGTTGCCTGGGGACTCGACCGTGTAACTAACAACACGGGTTGGTTTCACCTCTCCTTGAACACGCCGTGTACATGTGGGACACTCCATGTAGTCTTGTCCAAGGACAAACCGTGTGGACTTAACCGTGTGGCTAGGAAACGAGGTGGTGTACACGCCGTGTGCGGGTGTAACACGCCATGTAGTTGCAAGCTGAGGAGTCGGCCATGTCATAAACGACACGGGTAGTTGGAAAATAACACCATACACACCGTATAGATATAATACACGTTGTGTAGTTTTTGTTCAACGGGAGCCGTGTGGCTTAGACGTGTAGAAGGAACTGGGCAGGGTAAGGGAAGTCAAGTACACGCCATATAATAATTGTACACACTGTGTAGTATTGTTTTGCAAATCTTGAAATGCCTTCTTCCTCTTGTTCCCTTTGTGGTTCCTTCTCTTTCAGTCTTTGATAAATCTTGATCTAGAGGCGTGTTTTAACCTTGTAGTGTCATGCCGCCTAGACGACCGCGCATTGTTCGCTAGGAGAGCGACAATGAGTATACTCCTGAGATGGTGGGCCACGGGCTACCAGTTGATCCTCTAGCAGAGCCAGATGCGGCTCTAACCGTTATACCGGACACAGGTGTAGAGGCACAGTTCCTTGAAGGCTTTATGTGGTTCATGTAGACCTTTCAGGGAGCACCGCATGCTGTCACATCTATGGCCGAGCTGACTTGTATCTTCCAGCAGCAGCATCCGCCTACGTTTTTAGGGGATGGAAGACCATAGGCTATGGAGTCTTGTTTGGGGTCGATGCAGACTATTTTCGAGCATCTTGAGATGCCTCCAGGTCGGAGGGTTAAGCTCGCGACATATATGCTGCGTGATTCCGCCAAGAGGTGGTGAGATGTTACCACCCAGTCAGAGCATCACAGAGACATGGCGTGGGAAGATTTTCAGGCGGTCTTCTATGACTTCTTCTTTCCATAGATTCTAAGGGCAGATAGAGCTTGAGAGTTCATGAATCTGTAGCAGGGCTCTATGTCGGTGATGGACTATTCTACTCGTTTCACCAAGCTTTAGCGTTTTTCACCCGTGCTGGTGGGTGATGAGACGTTGAGAGCCAGACGTTTTGACGATGGTCTTCGTTATGACATCTGAGCACTGGTGAATGTTTTCAGGTTGCCTACTGTACATGCTATTGAGAACCAGGCGCTGATTACAGAGAGGAACCTATGGGAATCTAGTGGTGTGGGCCAGAGCGGTTCAGCACCAGTTACTGGTATTTTTTTTGCTGGCAAGAGGAAGAGACAAATGGACTTCTCTCAGGGTGGTAGTACCAGTCAGAAGAATGCTTCAGGTGGCCAGTTCATGTGCTACCAGTGTGGTAGAGAGGAGAACAATAGGCCACAATGTCTACAAGACCTAGTAGAGTACTGAGCTTACGACAATATGGATCATCTGCAACGCTTTTTTAGGGCATTTTCACCAGTGGCTAGTGAGAGGGGTTCTGTGCAGACTCCGCGTGCGGGAGAAGGACCAGTGGCTTCTTACCAGTCGGGGAACTGGAATGCGTTAGGGAATGCATGCAGAGATGGTGGTCGTGGCCGTGGTATCCAGACACCAGGATCTCAGAGGCAGTAGGGCGAGATAGATCAGGGTAGCCAGGTTGTGTCGCAAGGCCGTGACACTGGGAATACATATGCAGTACAACAGACCTACCAAGAGCAGGATCCCATAACTTTTACCATCAGAGGTACTATTCTAGTAGCCTCTGTCTTATCTTTAGTAATTTTTGATATGGGTGCTACACATAGTTTCATATCTGTGCCCGTTATGGAGAGCCTTGGGATCTGTGTTTCTACTTCTTCTGATATCATGATGCTAGACACTTTGTTGGGGAGTAGAACGGCTGGTGTACGTTAGTGCAAGGAGTTCCCCCTTGAGGTTGGTGGATGTCACTTTCTTTGGGACCACTATGTCTTAGAGATGACAGCTTATGAAATCATTCTCGGGATGGATTGGTTGGTTCCCTTTCAAGACTTTGTAGACTGCTATCATCGCAGGGTGCGTTTCACGTCACCAGAGGGCGGAGAGTTTCTATACAAGGACGAATGGGATATTCAGGCGAGTCGAGCTGGACCAGAGAGTCATGGGAGAGGTAGAGTCATAGCCCAGATTTCTAGCTTATACCTGGATGATCAGAGGACTTTTCAGACATATTTCCCTCCAGTGGTTGATCGTTTCAGGGATGTCTTCCTGGAAGACTTTTCAGGTCTACCTCCGGAGCGAGAGGTGGATTTCTCTATTGATCTCATGCCAGGAGCAGCACCGGTGTTCATCCCTCCTTATAGGATGGCCACACCTGAGTTGCAGGAGCTCAAGAGAAAGTTAGAGGAGTTACAGGCGAAGGGCTTTATCTGACCTAGTACTTCTCTGTGGGGTTCGCCGGTCCTTTTTACGAAGAAGGCGGACGATACCATCAGACTTTGTGTGGATTATCAGAAGATGAACTAGTTGACGGTTAAGAACCGATATCGTTTGCCGAGGATAGATGATCTTTTTGATCAACTTCAAGGAGCACGAGTGTTCTCGAAGATTGACTTGAGATCCAGATATCATCAGCTACACGTGAGACCATCAGATATATTGCTTACAGCTTTTCGGAGTAGATATAGTCTGTATGAGTACTTGGTTATGCCGTTCGGACTCACGAATGCGCTAATAGTTTTCATGGATCTAATGAATCATGTGTTCTATCCTTATCTGGATTCTTTTGTGGTAGTATTCGTGGATGACATCTTGGTGTACTCTCACACTCGACATGACCATGCTACCCATCTTGAGATCATATTGAGTGCACTGAGAGAGCATCGACTATATGCTAAGCTCTTGAAGTGCCACTTTTGGATGGACCAGATTCACTTCCCGGGTCATATCATCTCAGAGGCAGGAGTTGCATGGACCCGGAGAAGGTGAGAGCAGTAGTTTCTTGGGAGAATCCTAAGAATTTGTTTGAGATATAGAGTTTCTTAGGGCTGTCCGCTCACTACAGACACTTCATACAGGACTTCTCCTGCTTAGCAGCGCCGTTGATGGGTATGACTAAGAAGAGTGTGAAGTCAGTTTGGTCGGAAGCATGCGAGACATCCTTTCAGGACCTGAAAGGAAGGCTGACATCAACACTGATCCTGATACTCCCAGAGCAGGGGAAGAGCTACACAGTTTACTATGATGCATCAGGTATTGGGCTGGGAGCAGTGTTGATGTAGGGCGACTGAGTTATGGCGTACGGGTCTCGGCAGTTGAGACCACATGAGAGGAATTACCCGATACATGATCTTGAGTTGGCTGCAGCTGTGCATGCGTTGCGCTATTGGATACATTATCTATTGGGAGAGAATTTTGTGGTTTTCACCGACCAAAAAAGCCTCAAGTATATCTTTACTCAGCGTGACCTGAATCTGAGGCAGAGAAGGTGGGTCAAGTACCTACAGTCCTTCGATTTTGAGCTTGCCTATACACCTGGTAAAGGTAATGCAGTAGATGATGCACTGAGCAAGAATACTCAGATACAGGCAGTGTAGGAGGCCAGTGGTGAGTGGAAGCTTATGGACTTGTTCTATGAGATGCATCTAGAGGTGAACGACAGTTAGGGGAAGACTTATCTTTCATCTCTAGCTGTGACTTCTACCCTCCTGGATAGAGTGAGGATGAGACAACTATCTGATCTAGAGGGCCTAGTTCTACGGGAGTTGGTGGCAAGTGAGGACCCTCCTCCTGGATGGACGATAAGCGATGATGAGGTACTGTGTTTCCATGGATGAGTATGGGTTCCAGGGGATATACATGAGGAGATAATGTGAGAGTTTCATGCTTCATCTTGGACAGTTCATCCCGGGGTTACCAAGATGTACTGAGACTTGAGACGTCAGTACTGGTGGTCGGGTATGAAGAGAGATGTAGCTAGTTTTGTTACTAGATGTTCCACCTGTCAGAAGGTGAAGGTGGAGCACCAGAGACCAGCTGGGCTGTTACAGTAGTTACCCATTCCAGAGTGGAAATGGGATGATGTCGCGATGGATTTTGTGACTGGTTTTCCGAGGTTACCTCAAGGCAATGATGTTGTGTGGGTTTTTGTGGATAGACTCACGAAGGTAGCTCACTTTTTGATGATCAAGGAGACCTTCGGAGTCGACGATCTCAGGAAGTTTTATATCCGAGAGATCGTACGTATTCATGGGGTCCCTCGTTCTATCATTTAAGATAGGGACGCCCACTTTATGTCTCATTTCTGGTAGAGTTTTCAGAGGGCACTGGGTACACAGGTTCTTTTGAGCACAACATACCACCCTCAGACAGATGGCCAGTCAAAGTGTATGATACAGGCGCTAGAGGACATGCTACGTGCATGCGTCCTGGAATTTGGGGGCTCTTGGGAGAATCATATACCCCTAGTTGAGTTTTCCTATAACAATAGTTTTCAGGTGACTATTGAGATGGCACCATACGAGGCTCTATACGGTAGGCCATGCCGATCACCCTTGTGCTGGATGGAAGAAGTTGAGGCAGCTTTACTGGGACCACGTCTCATACAGGATACTTTTGAGCAGGTACAGTTGATTCAGAAGTGGATGGCTACCGCGCAGTCTCGTCAGAAGTCTTATGCTGATTGCCGCAAACGAACTTTGGAGTTTGTGGTCGGGGATCAGGTTTTCTTGCGTGTTTCTCCGAGGATGGGATACAGACGGATCAGGAGACATGGTAAGATTTCACTGAGGTATGTGGTGCCATTTGAGATTCTGGAGAGAGTCGGGCTGGTTGCCTATCCGTTGCAGTTACCGTAGCGGTACCGAGACATGCACAACGTATTCCACGTATCTCAGTTGCACCTCTATCATTCAGACCCGTCTCACATCTTTCAGCCTGATGAGGTTGAGCTTTAGATGGATGCGTCCTTTGAGGAGCATCCGATTTGTATCATTGACAGGAGCATGAAGGTTCTTAGAGGCCGATCAGTTCCTCTCGTACAGGTGCTATGGAAGCATGGCTGAGTGTAGGATGAAACCTGGGAGCGAGAGACCGACGTACATGCTCAATGGCCAGAGTTGTTCTGAGCTATATCTTTTCCACCCTTGGAAGGGAAATTCGGGGACAAATTTCTTTAAGGGGGGAAGTTTTTAAGAACCCGATTCTTATCTTTGAGGTACGTGTTTCTTCTTTTCTCCCTTCCTTAAGTGTTTTTAAGAAAATAAGGAAAATGGGAAAAAATCCCAAATTTTGGAAGTACACGCTGTGTACTTTTCCACATGTCGTGTACTTCTGGCCGTGTGGGATGAGTACACAGAGTGTGTGGCCATGCTGGTGATGAAGGGTGTAGGAACCGACTACACATCGTGTAGTGATCCTTTACACGCCGTGTAGTCAGTCGGTAGGCGAATAGTAAGGCGGTGGTCAGATGTGGGGAAACACATGCCGTGTACTCATGAAGACACGCCGTGTAGTCATGTCGACAGGTGAACAGTGCCACGCTGGCGGGAAGCCGTCAGAGGAACAATTTAAAAATGGGAAGTACACGCCGTGTACTTTTTTTTTCCGCTTAAAATGGGCAGTAGCCTCCCCTGTTCATAGGGAAAGCTTAGAACGGGAGGAGAGCTCGGGAGAGGAAGGCCGAAACTTTGGAGATCCGTCGATCACGAACCGGGAATCTGTTTTCGCCTCGGACAATCTCGTTGGAACCGCACGGGTAAGACCTCCCATCTCCTTGGGTACCTCTTTCCAATTCTTCCCCTAACAGGATTTATTTGCGTTTAAGAGAGAATTCTTTTACCTCAGATCTACGGCGTTCTTAGACGTTTCAGAAGGCGTTGTTCGCGTATATCATTCGTGGGTGTTAAAGGTAGGTGGCTTGGTGTTTTTTTCCAACTATTGTGCATTTTGTGCGTTTTAGGTGCCACGAACCCATGTTGGGGTGTCGTGTGGCTGAGGCCGTGGCTATTTTAAATACCTAGAATTTCATAGGTAATTAATTATGATAACAAAATGTTGGTTGGGATCATTGCTTGGATCTAGGACCACCCTAGGGGTGCGTTCCACTATTTATCCATTTGGCCAGGATACCCGAGGGTATTCCTTTAAAGTAATGATTGTAGAATTGACTTGAGAGGAATTTATTGTGTACTGCTTGTTTACATGTTGGGCATGGCTTGGTTACCTGTTTAGCCTGAGGGAATTGTTGTGATTAGCCTGTGGGCACTGCACTATTTAGCCTGAGGGAAGTAGTTATTTCAGCCTGAGGGAAACTTCTTTCGTGCCTGTGGGCAGTTGATTATGTGCCTGTGGGAAACACTTCCTATGCTCAAGGGAAATATCCATATGACTCTGGGTATATTCTTGTGTTTGATACTCTTTACTGAGGGTAGGAGTTTACGTGTCTGAGGACATTAGCTGTTTACTTAGAATATTCACTGTGGTGATATTTTAAATTAAATGATTTAAAAGGATATTAAAATGGACATATAATTGGTTAAGTTAGTTACTTCTAGTACTGCTTACTTTTATTGCATTTTACTACTGCACACGATTGTTGCATGTTTTACACATATTTGAGCACGGGCCTTTGGTGGGTGCCTACTGGGATTTATTTCTCACACCCTGTTTGGGCCATGCTTTTTGGACCAAATAGATTACGTTGCTGTAGGTGTAGATAGGGGCAAGAGTCCCTATACTGGTAGTTGATTGCTGCTGAGGAGTAGGGGAGCATGGGACCGAGCTTAGGCTCACGATGCTACTGGCTGTTTTTTTTGTTTTGCTGTACTCTGTATTGTATTGTATTGCAGTGTTGGCTGTTTTCTTAGAACTTGTGGCATGTTGCATCGTCATTTATATACTGGTTGGTTATATCTACTGTATTTATTTATTCCAATTTGTTATGGGTATTTTCTTCCGCTGTTATATGTTTTATTTCGTATTCCACTGCGTTACACTTTGAAAAATGAGGGCATAGTTTTCCCACTATCAGACCTAGGCCCTCGCTGCTAGTTGGAAGCCTCTGGCATTTGGGGAAATATGCTTGAGGTCACATGAAGAACTGGGTTCGGGGCACCCGTTGAGTGGCACCCGGGCTCGGGACTTTACAAATCAGCGCCGCCATGCCCCCCGAGGAGCAGCAGCGGTACGTAGACTTCCTTAAAGAGCACCGTGATGTGTTCACCTAGAGTTACGATGAGATTCTAGGACTAGATCCTCAGGTAGCCATCCACCACCTTGGTCTTCCGTCAAATCATCGCGGGTTCAAGCAACCTCCCAGAAAGATGCATCCGTTTCACGATGCCATGGTCGAGGCCGAAGTTGACAAACTCATTAGGGCCAACTTCATTAAGGAGGTCCAGTACCCCAAATGGCTGGCCAACATTGTACCAGTTAGGAAGAAGAATGGATAGATCAGAGTCTATATCGACTTCCACGATCTCAACCACCACTGTTTTAAGGATGATTTTCCCCTTCCTATGACCGAGATCTTGATTGACACTACAGATGGGTTCCAAGACCTCTCCTTCATAGATGGTTACTTCGGGTATAATAAGATCCATATGTCCCCCGAGGACGAGGAGTCTACAGATTTCAGGGTTCCCCAAGGTACTTTCTGTTACCAGGTTATTCTCTTCATCTTGAAGAATGTAGGTGCCACCTATCAGCGGGCCATGCATCACATATTCAATCCAATCCTTAGGACATTGGTGGAGTGATATGTGGATGATCTGGTGGTCAAATCTTGCTAGCACCAAGACCATCTCAAGGATCTTGAGAAAGTGTTCGAATTCCTTTGTTCCCGCCACCTGAAGATGAACCCATTGAAGTGTTCTTTTGGGGTCACCTCTGGAAGGTTCCTTGGATTTGTTGTCAGGTACTGGGGCATCGAGATCGACCCGAAGAAGATCAAGGCCATCAGCCAGATGCCTCCCCTGAGTAATATTCGGGAGCTTCGAGGTTTCCAAGGCCACTTGGCCTACATACGGCGATTCATTGCGAATTTGGCTGGAAAGTGTAAGAAGTTCTCTCAGCTCATGAAGAAGGTCACCTCTTATGAGTGGGACGAGGAGTGCGAGACCGCATTTGAAGAAATCAAGTAGTATCTTCTCTAGCATCCGGTTCTGATGACACCCGTATTTGGGAATCCACTGGTCCTCTATGTCACCACCCTGGAATGGTCCCTCGACGCCCTTCTCACCCAGAATAACAATGAGGGGATAGAGAACAGCCTCTACTACCTCAGCCGCATGCTCCTCGATACATAGACCAGATACCCCCCCATCGAGAAGAGCTTCCTTGTGCTCGTATTCTCCATACAAAAATTACAACATTACCTACAGCACCACAAGGTACAGCTGGTGTCTCGAGTAGACCCATTGAAGTACATCCTAATCCATACCATGTTGATTGACCGACTAGCGTGGTGGGCGGTAATCCTCCAGTAGTTTGACATCAGGTTCGTGCCTCAGAAAGCTATCAAGGGACAAGCATTGGACAATTTCCTTACTGCCCATCCAACCCCCATTGACTGGTCCTTGGACCTAGATTTTCTCGATGAGGTGATCCTCTCAGTCGATCAAGTCGTCCCGTGTTGGAAAATTCACTTTTATGGCACCTCCCGGAGCCCCACCGATAGGAGGCTTAATGATCCTCGACTCAACCGAGTAGGCCTGGGTATCATTTTTATTACCCCAGCGCAAGCCATTCTACCATATTCGTTCCTGCTGTTGGAAGGCTGCACCAATAATGAGGTGGAGTATCAGGCCCTTATTACCGGCCTCGAGCTGGACCTCGAGATCGACGTGCCCCATTTTCATGTGAAAGGGGACTTTGAGCTAGTCATTAAGCAGATCAATGACGACTATGTTGTCAGGAAGCCAGAGCCCGTACCATTGTTGGAACACACTCTCCAGCTAATGTCCCAATTCCCTTCTCGGCCCGAGGTTATCCATATCCCTTGGTCACAGAATAGTTGAGAAGATGCTTTGGCCAGCTTAGCTGCATCACTTGTAGAGCCCGAATAGGATGATATGATTATCCACGTGGCACATAGGAGAGTCATAGCTCCTATTACCCCGAATGGTGATGATGGCCCATAGGTAAGCTATCTTACCATTGGCGCCTCTACGTCAGGACCCCCAGGTCGTCCGGATGTAGTGGTTGAAATGATTTCCAATTTAAGGACACCCTTGGTTGAATACCTCCAACATGGTAATCTCCCATCAGACCGGGCTGAGCGTGAGCGAATCTGACGCCGCGTGCTACAGTTTACCCTCCAGAGTGGTCCCAGCCCTGATCCAATCCTATATAAGCACGGGTTTGATGGTTTTCTCCTCCATTGCATTCAGGGGGTTTAGATTCCATAGGTCATGCAAGAGGTTCATGCCGGTACCTGCGGTTCCCATCAGGCTGGGCCAAAGTTGTCTCACTAGATCCGGAGATTAGGGTATTTTTGGCCCTCCATGATCCACGACTGCATCGAGTTCATCAAGAGGTTCCATGCGTTCTAGGTTCATTCTAACTTTTTTGCATCGGCCACCAGAGCCTCTCCACACTACCAAGTACTCTTGGCCCTTTGTAGTCTGGGGATTAGATGTTGTAGGACCATACCCACTGGCAATGGCTCGCCAATGCCAGTTCATCCTGACCACCACAGATTTCTTTTCCATGTGGGCAGAGGCAGTTCCGCTCAAGGAAGTCAAGGCCTGTTCTATCATTTACTTCGTGAGTTCCAATATCATCCATCGGTTTGGAGTTCCTCACGCTATCCTCACTGATAATGACATCAACTTCCGAGCAGTCGAGTTGAAAAAGTTGTACACCAAGTACAACATCTGCTCTAACCATACCTCCCGCTATCATGCGCAAGCGAATGGGCAGATTGAGGTGTTCAATAAAACCCTCTCCAACATACTTTAGAAAATGGTTGGTCAGAACAATAAGAGTTGGCCAGATAAACTCCCTAACTCCCTCTGGGCTTATCAGACGACGACTCGTAATTACACCCAGGTGACCCCATATTCCCTGGTGTACGGAACTGAGGCCGTCCTACCCATCAAGATTCAGTTTCCCTCCTTGCGCACAACGGTCTATAACCAGCAAGTGCCGGATAGAGTTGCTGAAATCCGTCTAGATTAATTGGAAGCACTTGAAGAAAATAGGATTTATGCCCTGCACAATCTAGAAAGGCATCAGAGTAGGATGGATCGAGCCTTCAACAAGAGGGTTCGCCTCCGCTCTTTCCTGCAAGGCGACTTAGTGCTGGCTCTGAGAACACCAATGATACCTAGAATAAAACCTCCCAAGTTGGAGCCCAAATGGGAAAGACCTTTCATTGTTCATAAGGTTTATCACAATAGAGCATACTCCCTAGTGACCATGGATGGTGAGCATATAACCCCTCCCACCAATGCCAAGTTCCTCAAAGCCTATTGGTCCTGGATGACCTTAAACTGGATGGTCCCATATGACCCTAAACTGCACACTAGTCTCTCATGACCCTAAACTACACACCGGTCCTGCATGACCCTAAACTGCACGCCAGTCCAGCATGACGTTAATCTACACACAGTCCTACATGACGTTAAACTGCACCTTCCAGAACTACGTGTGGAATTATTCCCATTCTTATGGGATACGTAGGATCACCCGAACATTTAGATTTCAGGTCCATCCCCATCTCTTAGAGATCTCCCGGTCACCTAGGCCCCTTGGAATGTTCCCTTCCACGAGAGGGATATATATAGGTGTGGTACAAGGTTATGCCCTCCTCCGTGTTGGGTTTTTGGCAAACGTGCCATGCCGCCCTTTCTCTTGAGAGTTCGCCATCTCTTTGTTCTATACCCATCTGTATGAATTGGCCGCTCTCAAGTTAATCCCCTTGACCCTTTGCAGTGGTTCTCCGATGTGTCCAAGATTACTCTAGTCTAGGACTTAGAGTGTCAGATTCAACTTGGGCAGGTTCCATTTACTTTTCAGGCTTCGTGTTCCCCTTCATTTGGGCCCCCATTATCTTTCACACCTAAAGGGATCCCTAAAGCGGCATGGATGCTAGGCCTAAGGTCTCTCCTACCCTTATGGGCCAATTTCCCCAAGGGTTTCAGACAACAAATCGATACAAGTCCCACGTTGCGAATACGGTCAGCAGTCGATGCTCATTTGTTTGTCCCCATTTCAGGCTAACGCGACATGGATGCTGTGTTGCGAACATGGTCAACAGTAATCCTCCATCGCCATGCTAGCCCCTTCAGGCATTGAATGTTAGTTACATGATTCACATTATGTTCCACCCCATCATGTCTAGGTAGAATTTCGACACTCTTGGCACTATCCCTCAGTGCGCCTCCGCACGTCAAAAGGACAAAGATGCGATACGACATTCTTCGGGGCTCCCACGGTCTGAGATCTAAGACCATAAACTATGATCTTCTCTAATAACTATGTGAGGCTCAATTATCATCCTCATGGGATACGTAGGATCACCCGAACATCACGTTTTGGGTCTAGCTCAACTGGGAGCTAGCTTCTCTTTCCCCTTATCCTTTGACCCTTACTGGCCTCTTGGCCTGAGGATCCTTTCCCGGAGTTGCGCATGATGATGATGTGGACCTAGTCCTCATTCAAATCGGGTATTCTTTATCACGTCGTGTTCATTCCTTCATGTCCAATCCATATGACTTTAAACTATGCTATCTGGTCCTGTCACATGACCCTAAACTGTGATGATATCATACCGGTCACACGATGAAAAATGGAACTGCATTGTGATGACCTCGTCATAGGGGACATCACGTTGGGTATCGATCATCCACCACACCATTTTTCAATGCTTGTATATGGATTGATTCTTATGGCGATTCTAGAGATTTCTACCCTAGGACTATCGCTTCGCAAAAAAAAAAAAAACCATTCACCTTAAAGGACAAACAAGATACATCAAATACCGCTTCTTTTGGTGCGAGGGCCAGACCCGCATGCCCCTTTCATACTTTTCACTGGTACCTTATTGTGCCACCCCTTAGAACTACGTATGGCTTGATTCCCATCCTTATGGAGTACGTAGAAACACCCGTGCACCCTGCTCCCGGGCCCAACCTAATGTTCATTTTCGGTCCCTCGACCTAAATCCTCCCTAGGGAACACATGATGATGTGGACCTAATCGTCATTTCTGTCAGGTTGTATGAGTTACATCACCGTGTGTCTCATGGATTTCCTACTATTCATGGTCAGAAATCTAAGATCTTTAACTAAGACCCTTTCTAGAACTAAGTATGTCTTGATTCCCATCCTTATGGGATACGTAGGAACGCTCAGACATTTCGTCTCAGGTCCAACCCCAGGAATCATGAATCCCATTTTTTCTCATTGTCGGCCCCTTGGCCTGACCCCTTGGGGAGTTGTGTAACTGCAACATTTGCCCTGAACAAGTTCAGGATGCCCCATAGTGACATTGGAGAGCAGTAGATCCCTCACCAGATAGGTCCTATCTAAAATTAGGAGTGATCCATGATCAGATTAATGCACCTGCCTAATGTGTTTCCATCACGGTGGTGTAATTTCAAGAGTGTTGGATTCTGTTCGAACAAACCACCACTCCACCTTACTCACTTTTCATGACCTTTATTAGGACCCTCATCCTCTTTCACATCTAAAGGGACCCCCTAACAGTATGTATGATCGACTTATGGTTCGCCTGATATCCTGGGACAACGTTTCAGAAGACTAATGGAAGATATTTTGAGTTAGGTCCTGTGTTTCGAACATGGTTAGTGGTCAAACCTCATTTGTTGTCCCCACTTCAGGCTAACGCAATAGGGATGTTGTGTTTTGAACACAATCAATAGTTGTCTTTTATTTCCACGCCCCTCCCACAGTGTTCCAAATTTGGGGTAACGTAATTCACATTTTTCATTCCTCTATGTTCAGACTGATTCTAATTCCCCTGGCATTGCCCCACTTGTGGGATAGAGCACGTTGAGAAGATGATACATCGATCGGTCAGAGGTCCTCTTTCTTTTATTGGGCCTCCCTCTTCTCCTCGGAAACCTGTATTCGAATCTCGAATTCCCGAATCTTGGTTGATGCTCCTGCGATCAAACGAAGTGATAGTATGAACATCCCTTATTTCTCATATTGGGTACAACCCACGTGAGCTTAGGAATGGATTACTATTTATTTCAGGATTATGGTTGAGCGTGTTGAACCAAGGGGAAAAGTAAATAAATTTTTCCATACATACAGTTCAAAATAAGAAGCAGTAAGGCGAAATAAGTTTATGGGTTCGACCAAAACAGGGACCTTAAGGGTCAAATTTCTAGATGGATCGTTCCAATGCTGCTAAATTTTGATTGGTGGCCTCCAAGACTACTTCCTGCCCCATGAGGACCATCTCTTCATCAGTAGCCGTGAAGAACAGTTCACTAACCCTATCCCATGCCCGCGCTTGTTCAGTTTGAAGTTCAGTCATCTGGTGACTCACTTCCACTAGTTTCTCTTGGGAATCTTCCAGCTGGGCCGTCAACTTCTCCACGAGCTCAGAATAGTTTTCAATGAATATCTTCTTTTCTTTTGCCTGATCTTCGAGGTGTTGGAACTCATGCTCCACCTTCAAAAAAGCTAGGGTACTCCCTGAATCCTCCCAACACTGGGTGATGTCGGAGCACCGGCTACTTTCGCGCATCTTCTCGGCCATGTAGTCACGAACCGTCAAGTGAAGGTGTTGAGCATCTGCCCCTCCAACACAAAGGAAATGTAGCCATGTGTGGAGTGATCCCATCCACTTCAACCATTCCATCTGAGGATTAATGAGAAAACATCTGATGAACTTCCACCCTTTGCGTCACGTCATTCGTCTCTCCTCGGCCTCTTCCGAGTCCGAATCATCAATTTTCTTAGGATCAGCGGGCCGATAGACAGGAAAAACAGCCAACAGGCTAGCAGTAGGGTCTTCCTCAGATATTCCTCCCTGGGGGTTGGGCTCTTCAGTGTCTGAGAAACATTCATCTCTCGCCTTGACCCTAGTGTCACCTTCGTCAACTTCCAGCCCTACCCCGACATCGGCACCATTGATGTCCGCCGTTATCTGCTCACCAAGTGTTGGGGCCGACTCGGTTTGGGGGGCATGTCTTTGATAGGGCAGAACGCTTGCCATCGACTCGCTTTCGGATGGTCCAGGATCCGCATCCCAATGAGCCTCCAATGCCGTGATCACTGTACAAAGAAGGAGCACCCTAATCAATTGAGTCCTCTGACAGTAAGTACCAGTATCGAAGCAAGGAACTTAAAAAACCTAAGGCATCAGTCTCCAGTGTTCTGGCTGCTACATGAGCTGTCATAGTGGGGGATCCTTCAGCGCTCGTCAGTTCGATAATGGGAATCGGTGCCCCACCTTGTTCCACTGGCACTTCCCCCCTCCTTCGACTGGAGACTCTTGATCAGAACCAATATGCTCTGGAGTAAGATAAGGATGATGGATTAAGGATTGCAAAGTAAAGCGGATAAAATGAAGAGGATAGATAAGGTTTGAAGCATTCATAGAGTAGCTCATTCACATCTATATCAGAGCCGATGATCTCTCCACTCTCCCGAAGACTCCCTTGGTGGGATGCCCCATGATACCCTTCACCTTTGAGATCCTATTCTCCTCTACCTTCTCCTTCACCTTCACCTTCTGCCTCCTCCTCTTCTGTCTCACCGCCCTCCGACTCATTATTTCTTTCATCATCCCCCAATGACATATTTTCCGAATCATGGTCCTAGACAAGAATCACTTTCACCAAGAAAGATGGATCCACATGCTAACCCCATTGGCATGCATACATGTCCATGGCCGTCAGATATTAATGCCGACAATGAAAGTTCACTCTGTTGACAACCCAAACAAGCCCGACTTCTGGCAGCTGGATCCCGTCTCGCACTATCTTATGCCAGAGGGATTCGGTACTCACTGACTGCCACAGGGTTATTTAAGCCGACCATAGTGCCGGGAAGATTGCGTTATGAGAAGGTTGAAGTAGATGTCTTATTTGCTTCCTGGGAATTTCTCTAGACGCTCCATGGGACCCTCCTCCTCTAGGCGACGAGGGCGTGGCCACGCCATGCGACGTCCCCACTACTGAGGTCCCAGCCTGTACGGGCCCTATTGTCCGACGTGCTTCCGATATTCCCCCTCTAACAACACTCTGCCTGCTCTCTCACCACCCGGGTTCCACACTGGCGACCTTGAGTTGCCGAACTCGATTCCGTAAAAGCCCCTCAGGGTATGGTATGTTCCAATGTTCGGAATACTTGGTTGAGAGGACAACATCAACTCTAGTGGGAGGAAAGGTGATAACGTCGCCGGAGCCATAGGTCGTGAACATCAACCATAGTTGACGAAGAACATAGGGATTCCTTTCTTCCTAGAAATCTTTGTAAACTTTTTTTGGAATCCGCTGGAGGAACCCAAACTACCTGGCGAACCTGGACGACACATAAGATCTTTTCATCAATCCGGGCCACAAGCACCCCAACTCTAATGCTCTGGAAGTACTCCCTCTGTTCCAGTGAGCCTTTCTCGTTGTCTATCATCTAGCTAGTCGGGGTGGGGAATGGGCTGAAGGCGAAGTTGTCATGGTTACCAATTATGATCCTTACTCCCTCCTCATTGAGCGTCAGCAGCATGACCCCAGAAATGTTTAGTAGGGAAGGTCACAGTCCATTACCTAGAGGACAGATGGCATTTGGGAAGGTATACTCGCCACAATGAGCCACAACCCAGACATAGAAGATCTGGAAGGGTCCATAGATTCTCCTAGGTGACCCCCTCTCAAAATGCATCCCAAAATGGCGTACAAACGATCCAACATAGGGACCCCCAGATTGAATCTTTTATTGGAAGCCATGATGCCAGCCATCACCAGGGTCGCTGGAAGGACTCCCATCCTTTTATCATTCACCGATAAGAGCCACCCACTCAGAAATGTGGCAAGGAATATGACATATCGAACATTTGGGTCCTGGATCTCATTTATGTTGTAGCCCCATGACTGATAGTTTCCCACCTCCAGGATCCTCCAATACGATCCGATCTTGCTCCTCTATGCCACGGTTGGACACCGTATCCCTTACCTTGACATCTTGACTGCCAGATCCCTTTCCAGGAACAAGATGAACCAGTCCTTGTAAGCGATTTCCTTCAGGAAATCCTTGACCCCCAACCTCTCCTTAGCCAGCTCCAATAAGTGCCACATGAGCATGGGGGTTCTTGATCCGTCTCCCCAGGTGCTCATTGGCAGAAGGAATTAATCATATTAGTGGCCTTCCAAAGGGATACCCCTAATGTAGTGAATGTACCAAAGACTGATTTCAAATTCCCTATGATGAAGATGAAAGGTATTGGTATCGGGGGACCACTGAGTGAACAAATCTGGCACAAGCTCGTGCTGGTGGTATAAGTGAAATTGCGACATCCACACTGCCTCGAACAAGCCAATATGCCGTAACTCAGCCCCATATTGGTCACATGTATGGAAAAACTAGTATGCCCAGGCCCATTCACTGGTGAAGTTTCCTCCGAACCGCAGGTCCCAATCCTACAGCCAGCCTTTAGCCTCGTCAGTGACGCTCTGACGGAAGGTGCTTGCGTAGAGGTCCAAGGAACTCTCTACAATAGGTTCACTCCCTGAAATGGTCCTAGTCCTGGGGTTCAGGACGTAAACGTCCATGTTCCTAGTTTCTCTGGCAAGATGACCATTTTTGGTGATGTTGTAGCGAGGGAGATCGTCCTCACGGGTCACCCATGACCACAATGTATCAACTTCAAAACCTGACAAAGGGACCTCCTCCAAAATACCGAAGTCCCATAGTGGCAGATTGTTGGATAGGGCGTACTCCTTTTGGGAGGAGGTTAGCATAATGAAAAGGGTATGGTTATTAGAGACAACCCTTTTAGAGCCATAAACCTCAGGGTTGGAAACCATTTCAGCCCTCCAAGCAGTGGCTTCTCCCTCATCAGCCTGGTTTGCGGCTATCTTCTTCCGACAAGTGTTTGAGTAGCTGGCGCGGAATTAGGAAGGATGACACGAAAAATTAGTGACCATCGCGAAATATTAGGTTGCGGTGTGAAAAACCTCGGGTTTGCGCGTAAAATGACGCCTGATCTTAGTGGAATTGCGTGCAACCAGAGTGGTTTTTCATGCGGGATTGGAGAAATTTTCACGCACAAGATCTTGGAGCTTGTCGCGTGAGGAAATTCTTACAGACCATGGGACCCGCGGTGGATTTTATAGGCAAAGACTGGTTTGCGCGCACGCATGAAAATATAATTCCATGCCCCCTTGGGTTTTTCATGCCGCTCCAGGTTTGTAATGCGCATGGACCCCGTAGAGTTCTGTATTTCGGCGTTTCCCTTGGAATCTGACAGTTGCAACCCCTCGCCGATCCGATTCCAGGGGGGGGGGGCATTTGTAGATGCTGAAAAAACACTCAAGGGTTGAAGAAAGTTTCAAAACGAAAAAGTGAAGTCATATTCAGATCCAGGGACCTAGTCTGGGGGGCCCGAAGAAGGCGCGCAAAAAAAATTCATAAGTGCGTGGAAAAAATATGCCCTGCGCAGAAAGCTCTAGGATTCGTGAGAGTTCTTCGGCGTGGGTGCAGAAAATTTCGCTCCCGCACCCTGTGCGGTTGGCATTTCACACCGCCGACCTTGGCGCGCAATTATTTCACACTGACCAATTTTCCACGCCCCCGAATGCCTATAAATAAAAGGCGACCCCCTTTGACTTCTAGGATGAAGAATTTGAACCGGCTCTCATGTGCGAAATTCGCCCTTTGTGTGCGTAAAGATGGATTTCAGGTATAGTTATTTTCATGCCAAGTTTCCCCAAAATCTGCCTTCATGCGAGATCCCCTTGGTTTAGACTGAATTCCAATCCCTTCGGGGTCTTCCCTTTGCACGCAATCCCTTCCACTTGCACATAGGCCGACCAATTGCGCGCATCCCAGTCATTTGTGTGCAATTCGTACTCCTTGCGTGAAATACTCTCTAGTTGTGTGAAAATCCTTTTCCCCACTTACATGAGAATCCTCACCTATTTCACGCCAACCCGATGTTCTTCGCATAGGGCTACTTATTTTGTGCGCAAGCCTCAAAGGTTGCGCGCAACTCTCCGGGACCCCTCACTCCGGTGCTCCCCGACTACCTCTTCATTTGAGTTCCCTGTACTCCTCAGGCGTACCTCTGTGCATGTTTTTGATTCTCTTCTTATGGATGCCATTTTAGGGTGTTTCTCACGCCTCGGGCATCCATATCATACACCATTTTTCCATATGACCTTATAGGCTCGTACTAAGTAACTTCAAAGTCTCTTGGACGGTTCTTCACGTTGCACCCGTTGTGTTGCTTCGTCTCATGCTTCTTCACATAGGCACACTAATGACTATTGCTTCTTCGCATAGCAATGCTAATGTAGACCCCCTGATGGTTCGCTCCATGACACCCCTTCCACACGGCTCTGCCTGTCCCTTCTCTGCACTAAGGAGCAGAGGGTACAGGTTATGTAAGTCCTAGGGGTGCGGAGTGAACCCACTTCGTCCGAGCTGCAGGACGTTAAACTGCCAAGCACCATCATTGATTATCCAATAAAAACACATATGTTAATTACATTTTAATGGTATTAAATTTTCATTTTTGATCTTATGGGCCTGAGTTAGTGGATTTTGATTTTGAACATCCATTCTCGTCATTTGTGCACTTCATGCCTAATGTACACCAATTTAGGCCCAATGAGTCATCTGATTATAAGGAATGTAATTATCCATATTTTAATTTGATATTTTTGAAATGGATATTCACTTCAATTTAAACATTTTTCATTCAGGTATCAATGGATGATTCATAAAGGCTGATGGAGATATTTGGCGATGAAAAGAAACAATTCTGGAGAAGACATATTGGACACCAGACCACTGATGAGAATGTGGGGCCCACAATACAGGCCCAATGAATCCCAAATTTCGTAGGATACTAGAAGACATATAGGTAAACAAATAATTATTCAGGATACAGTTCTAATTCGGCCTCCATTATGGTTATTTAAGCGGTCAAATTTAGAGATAAAATTCTGGGCCAGATTCTGCGGCCCAGAAAAACAGCCCACTAATATAATCATATCACCGGATCCACAACTCCAAATGGGACCAAAATTTACAGACGGTTATAAGACATCCGTAGATCTATTTTCGTCTTCTATGGCCCACTATAATTCAGCCATCTAGAAGGTCTTATAGACGCATCTGTTCGGTGTAATCAAGCTGGCTGCCACCTCGGGTCAAAGGTGGAAAATCAAC
Organism: Viscum album; assembly: GCA_963277665.1. Classification (NCBI taxonomy): domain Eukaryota; kingdom Viridiplantae; phylum Streptophyta; class Magnoliopsida; order Santalales; family Viscaceae; genus Viscum; species Viscum album. Next base: position 904,243,581 of record OY728138.1, read on the forward strand.
TCTCCCTCAACTTTCCACCCACCTATGTCCTACCAAAATTAATTTAGAAGACTTGTACTATTTTAGGCTCAACCCAAGGCTTCAAAAATTTCTATTTAAGGCAGTTGTGGTGGATGATTTTCTGATCTTTGGTGCTTGGTTTCATTGTAGTGTTATGCTGCCGCTTTGTGTTTGTAATCACATTTCTTTCTCATGTAAGTTGTTTAATTCACCTTAGTTTCTTAATAAAAGTTCTTATTTTACTCTTATTCTATTCTCCTAATTATCACGTTGATACCTATGGTTCAAGGTGTGAATTTATTCACACCATACTTTGTGATATTTATCACACAACGGTGGAGTGATCGATTTTTGTTGTTGTTTTTTTACTTCTTCAATTCCACCCTCATAAGTCTACTTCCCGCTTCCGTTGAAGGCATGTCATCAATGGAGGGATAAACCACTTATGGGTTGATCCAATGGAGTAGAAAGGGGCTGGATTGGATGTTATTTATCACCCCATTAATGTATAATCACTTCTTTAATTGAGATTTTTATTTGGTGATTTTTAAAACATCTTCATCCTTATTGAATTTAAGGTCACACATTTCAAGTGCTAATACGAAAATTTACCTTTGAGTTCTCAATGATTTGATCCTTCAAGTGTATAGGTGATTAGTATTAGGGTCTATAGGCATTAAACCAGTAAGTGATGATTATGTTTTATCTTCTTAAATGAACCCATCTCAATTATAAGAAATTGAAATCATTAAAAAAGGAATTCATCCAATCCACCCCGAGTGATAACCTAGGATCAACTCATTATTTTAAATTTAATTTACTCAAATATGTTAGTTATCCTTTAAAACCATTTAAAATCAACCCAAGTTGGCCACTTTATATCAAAAAACAGTCCTTAGAATGTGCGTTTCTATAGGTTACTTCTTAGGTATTTGTGGATTCGACAACTCAAGATAGACTACAAGGACCGTTCTACCTTCATATCTTGGGTAAATTTGAGCGAGAATCAAATTTTGGTGCCGTTTCCGGGTACCTAAGTAAGTTATCTTAGACACTATCATATTTTTTTTCATCCCTCTTCTCTATTCTCACCCCCTCACTCCTATGGAAATCAATTTTGAACAAGTCCAAACATGGGAAACCTATCCCTATTTTGATCACACAACCCCATGTGTGACGTATAATGACCATCCTAATTTATACTTGTGGTATCATCAACAACCTAATGAACCACAATGTTTTTACTCCTATGATCCAAAAAACATCCCAACATATAATGAGTTTCAATCACCACAAATCCAATATGAACACCCTCCTATGAAATTCCAACAACTTAATTATCCACCTGAAATAGACCATATTTCTCAACCCCTTACCCATCATGATCCATAACCATTACTTGAAAAATTGTGTCAAAAAATGGAGAAAATGAATTTTGAGGTTTCATCTTTGTGGTTAGAACTATAAAGCATTAAAAATTGTGAGGAACCCATCCCTACACAAACTGTCCCTTCCATAACCTTATGTGAAGTGTCTAGTTTCCCACAAACCTCAAATGAATTTATTGAAGAACCAACCTTTGGATTTGGGATAGATTAAGAGGATAAAGGAATTGTTGATGGGTGTTTAAATCAACAAGAAACTGATTTTTTATATTCACAAGGGGGAAATTTGACATCATGGATTGAGTCTCATGAATATAACTCCATTGATGATTTCTCAAAAACAGAAATCACTAAACCATTAAGAGAAATCACAAACTTTGAGTCCATACCCATTCCTAAAATAGATCCTTCCAATTTGGTGGTTGAATATTCTATTCAAAAGGAACCAATTCTGTTGGGAAATTTTTAAAATGAAATTGAGTTTGATTCAAAGTCCCAACCTATGTCTGAAAGTGTTAGCCTACCTGAACTTGAACGAAAGGACTTTCCATCCACCCTCAAGTTTCCATTCATTGGGGATATCCAAAAAGTTCTAATTTTCAAAATTTTTTATCTTGAAACCAATAAAGAGGTAATGATTCTTAATGTCTTTGGAAAGACTAAAAAATAAAATGGATCAACCATTTATGATATTCCTTGGATTTTACCACTCATTATAGAACATAGGTTTGCACATGACAAAAATTATAAACAAATAATCAATCTCAATCTAGTGGACATGGAGAAATATGGGGTCATTAAAATGTTGAAAATTGGTATTGGGTAAGTTAGGGGTTCCATGTCGGGCTAATGACGTTAAACAAAGCGCTGCATGGGAGGCAACCCATGGTTTTAATGTTTTTAATCTTTTTAGAATAATTTTTTTATTAATCATTTTGATATTTAAAAAAAATAGACTGTTGATCTGTTCTTCTATTATGAGTATGGATGGGTATGAAAGGGTAGCACCGTATTAATCCGTGTCACATGGTGTGATCCCTGAGTACTACCTTACCCAGAAATTAAAAATAAGACAATGTATCATCAGTTGATTTAAAAAAAAGGGAAAACCATAAAAATGACGAGACTTGGTATTAAATAAATTGTTTTGTTGTTTGTTTTGTTTGGTTTGTTCTTGTTTGTATGGTTTAGGGAATATTTTTTTGGTGATACATATTCAATCAAGGAGGTTCCTACATCTCCCATGAGACCAAAGAGTGATATGGGAGCACCACAATCATCATTATGAAGCCACCAGGTGAACTTATTCCATGCCCTTTCCAACTCATTTCCCCCCCACCCACTTCTCCTCTATTTTATTTTTACGAAACTAGGGACAATTTCATTCTAAGTTGGGGGTGTGGAAACAAAATGTTTGTTAAAAAAAATAATGATAAAAGAAGTAAAGTAAATTTCCTTTATCATTCATAGAATAAAATCTTTGCTCACATTAAAACTACATAGAAAATAATTTTTATTTCCTTGACTCTTAATTTAATTCATGATTAAGTTTAAAATCATTGATTTTGTAAGTTTGGTTGTCCAATGAAAATTTTCATCATTTTTATTTTCATCCATTAAATCAAAATGCCACAATGCACGTCCACTAGACTGTGGGGTACTAATTTTAATTTTTGGGGTCCCATAATAAATATCATAGGCTGGTTTGATTTTTATAAATAATATGAGTATTCAAAAAAATAAAATAAAAATAAAATAAAATAAAAATTTGTGTGTAGAGCAATGGATTGATAAAATGCGAGGCTTTCAGCACTTGGGGATCATGACTCCAGAGTTGTCTAGCCCTGAGTTTTTCACTCTATCTCTATTTATGGTAATATGACTTTGTTTTTGATTAATTTAACTCAAGATGATGCCCGAGTATGTGGGCTTCACTTGGTTCCCTAAGGCCTTTGAGTCTGGGAGTCATCGACAAATTCTTGCTACATGGGTTAATTTGATTAACTGCAATCTGAATTACTATGGAAATATTGCAAAAAAAAAATCAAAAAAAGGAATGAAGAATACTCATATTAGGATTAAATGTGATTCCACTTAGCGCTTCCATGATTTCCCCCTTGAATGAAAATGAACCCCCATATCTATTGTGATTCACAACACATCATTACACCTAATTGAGTTGGCTGAAGTATGATGATGGATTTTATCAAAGGAATGGGCTTGGGATTGGGATATGATTTTAAATTTATCTTGTTTTAAATTATTTTGATAGGTTATAAAGATATATTTGTGTGCAGTTTACATTGTGAGCATTGTTTGTTATAATGTGTTTGAAGAAAGGAATTCAAATAAAATCATGCTCGGGACTAGCAAATATAAAGTTGGGGGGGTGTGATTATCCAATAAAAACACATATTTTAATTAAATTTTAATGGTATTAAATGTTCATTTTTGATCTTATGGGCCTGAGTTAGTGGATTTTGATTTTGAACATCCATTCTCATCATTTGTGCATTTCATGCCTAATGTACACCAATTTAGGCCCAATGAGTCATCTAATTATAAGGAATGTAATTATCTATATTTTAATTTGACATTTTGTGAAATGGATATTCAATTAAATTTTAACATTTTTCATTCATGTATCAATGGATGATTCATAAAGGATGAGGGAGATATTTGGTGATGAAAATAAACAATTCTGGAGAAGACAGATTGGACACCAGCCCACTGATGAGAATGTGGGGGCCACAATACAGTCCCAATTAAGCCCAAATTTCATAGTCTAATATAAGACATATATGGGAACAAATACTTTTTCAGGACCCAATACTAATTCTGCCTCCATTATGGTTATTTAAGCGGACAAAGTTAGAAATAAAATTCTGGGCCAGATTATGCAGCCCAAAAAAACAGCCCACTAATATAATCATATCTCCGGATAAAAAACTCCATATGGGCCCAAAGTTTACATACGGTTAGAAGACATACGGGGATCAATTTTATTCTTCCATGGAGCACTCTAATTAGGACATCTAGAAGGTCTTCCAGACGCATCTGTTCACTGTAAGAAAGCTGGCTGCCACCTCGGGTCAAGGGTGGAAAATCAACTCTCCCTCAAATTTCCACCCACCTATGGCCTACCAAAATTAATTGAGAAGAATTGGACTATTGGAGGATCGACCCAAGGCTTCAAAAATGCCTATTTAAGGAAGTGGTGGTGGAGGAGTTGATGATCTTTGGTGCTTGGTTTCATTGTAGTGTTATGCTGTCGCTTTGTGTTTGTAATCGCATTTCTTTCTCATGTAAGTTGTTTAATTCACCTTAGTTTCTTAATAAAAGTTATTTCTTTACTCTTATTCTGTTATCCTAATTATCACGATGATACCTTTGGTTCAAGGTGTGAATTTATTCACACCATACTTTGTGATATTTATCACACAATGGTGGAGTGATCGATTTTTGTTGTTGTTTTTTTTACTTCTTCAATTCCACCCTCGTAAGTCTACTTCCTGCTTCTGTTGAAGACATGTCATCAATGAAGGGCTAACACACTTATGGGTTGATCCAAGGTAGTAGCAAGGGGTTGTATTGGATTTTATTTATCACCCCATTAATGTATAATCACTTCTTTAATTGAGATTTTTATTTGGTGATTTTTAAAACATCTTCATCCTTATTGAATTTAAGGTCACACATTTCAAGTGCTAATACGAACATTTACCTTGGAGTGATCAATGATTTGATCCTTAAAGTGTATAGGTGATTAGTATTAGGGTATGTAGGCATTAAACCAGTAAGTTATGATTATGTTTGATCTTCTTAAATGAACCCATCTCAATTATAAGAAATTGAAATCATTAAAAAATGAATTCATCCAATCCACCCCGAGCGATAACCTAGGATCAACTCATTATTTTAAATTGAATTTACTCAAATCTGTTAGTTATCTTTTAAAACCATTTAAAATCAACCCAAGTAGGCCACTTCATATCCAAAAATAGTCCTTAGAATTTTCGTGTCTATAGGTTACTTCTTAGGTCTCTGTGGATTCGACAACCCAAGATAGACTACAAAGACCATTCTAACTTCATATCTTGGGTAAATTTGAGCGTGAATCAATCATCCTCAGCACATGATGTTAAACTATGACCTCTCCCTATTCCTCGCACATAGGTTCCCCCTCCTTATAAATTCTCCACGCCCACTCTTCTCCATGGGGATAGGATCACCCCTCATAGGGGATGATATCCTCCTTATTGGAGTGGAATTTGTCTACGTGAAAGGGAAACCAACTTGGTGTAAGCCCCTAGATTTTCTTGCCGGAGGTAGCATCCCTGCTCCTCCTTTCATCTGTGGTCCCTAGGGCTAGCGAAGGGCATGGTGGGAAATGATGCTTATCCTTTCTTCGGTACCAAATCCCTCTCCCGCTGCGCTTTGTCACCTGTATGCCTCCATCCCGGAGTAAGTCCCGACTTCTCAGGCTGCTAACCACGCAAAATCCCCTGTTTCCTCTCTGGGCCGTTAATCATGCGTAAGACCCACTCCATTTCCCAGGGACGCACCTTTCACGACATGATCGTCTGGTCTCTGCTACCTCTTGTTTCTCACACCGAGCATGACTCACGTGAGCTTAGATCAAGCACCAACCATGAAAAACAGTGCCTGGGCCGCCTCAGAGTGTAAGCCCCACTCCATATCCTGAACTACGAGGACTTTGATCCATGTCAAGGCATGGTATGTAGGAAGCCTCCTTGAGGTTCAAGCCCACCACCCGGTCGTTCCGACCACCTTCACGTTGGTTCACCAACGCCTGGGCCGCCTCAGAGTGTAAGCCCCACTCCATATCCCGAACTATGAGGACTTTGATCCATGTCAAGGCATGGTACATAGGAAGCCTCCAAGAGGTTCAAGACCACCACCCGATCATTTCGACTACCATCATGTCGGTTCACCAACACCTTGGGCCGCCTCAGAGTGTAAGCCCCATACCATACTGAACTATAGGAACTTTGATCCATGTTAAGACATGGTATGTAGGAATCCTCCACGAGGTTCAAGACCACAACCTGGTCTTTCCGACCACCTTCATGTCGGTTCACCAACACCTTGGGCCGCCTCAGAGTGTAAGCCTCATACCATCCTGAACTACGGGGACTTTAATCCATGTCAAGGCATGGTACATAGGAATCCCCCATGAGGTTCAAGCCCACCACCCGGTCATTCCAAACACCTTCACATCGGTTCACCAACGCCTGGGCTGCCTCAGAGTGTAAGCCCCACTCTATATCCCAAACAACAGGGACTTTGATCCATGTCAAGGTGTGGTATGTAGGAAGCCTCCACAAGGTTCAAGCCCACCTTCCGATCGTTCCAACCACCTTCACGTAAGGTTCTCCCCTATCCCACATGAAGATAAACTGTATCCACCATCCCAAACTATGAGGAATTTGATTCCCTACTATAGGGATACGTAGGAAGCCTCCCTGAGGTTCAAGCCCACCATCCATCAAGACCCCAGGTCCACCTTCACGTCGGTTTACCGACTCCATGGGCCGCCTCAGAGCGTAAGCCCCAAATGCCACCTGAACTACGTGGACATTGATTCCCCACCATGGGGATACATATGAAGCCTCCATGAGGTTCGAGCCCATCAATCCCATCTCATCCTGATCTCTCCCTTGAGCCTATGCATCTCGGGAAGCTCATTCCCCAACCCAGAGGTTCCACTTTTTTTAGGTCCCATCCATCTGTCCATTCTCATGGGTTTCCTCCCCAGGTGTCCCATCATCTCACCGAAATATATGGACTTTGATTCCCTACCACAAGGATACGTAAGAAGCCTCTTTTAAACTCAAGAACAACTTCATCGTCGCCCTTGCGATGGACATATTCCATACCCCTTAACTTCATCACCCATCCTGATCCTCACCCGGGTCGCCACATCCTGGTGGGATCATGCCACCCATTCCCCGTTCCATCAAACAACATTCGGGAAGCCACTCACATGATGGCCCCAGTATCAGTGTTCCCTCCAGGGGGTTCCTCCATCTGATCCACTCTAATTAGTGTTACGACAAGTGATCCACTCTAATCAGTGTTCCGATCAGTCTGATCCATCTCCGCTGGATGTTAAACTTGCGGCATACCCTGTGTTAAACATGAGAAGATAAGGAAAACCTCAGATACATGCCCATGGCATATGATTCCCCGTATTCTATGTGGGATGCCTCGGGCTTCCGCGCCCTCGAGAAGCCCTATAATAACAGATGGAAGACAGATACGCCAATCCCCCATCATCTAGACATGTCAGTGATGCTCAACGTGACTAATCCTCTAACCGAAGGTTTCTGCCCTGGTCGAACCCCTTGGAATGTCCTGATAGAAGCAGTGTAATTAACTGGTGTCCATGAAGATATGGAGTCGGGAAGAGTTTCACGAACAATGTCTTAAGTCTATGAGGGAGACCCGAACTAGGTGACAAGCTCCAAGGAGGAATCCACGGAAGGAAGAACCGACATCCCATCATCCCATTTCGATCAAGGAGTAGACATCCCTGAATAAGGAGTGAATGACACCCGCCTTTGGAAAGCGAGAATGCGGGGTAACAGCTGCGCGTCCTCCCCGTGACGGATGCGCCCACCCCGGCGAAAGTGTTGGAAACAATGGGCTTGTAAGTAAGATGAAGTATATGTGATTTTTTATATAATTGGTTTCCTTATAAGGAATGCATTTGATGGTCTCATTGGTCTTGAGATCATAAAAATAATTTAGAATTACTTGGGTTCCTTATATAGAATACCTTGGACATGATCATAGGTTATACATAAGTACTTTATATTATGTGAAACACTTTGGTTCCTTGTACATAACACCTTGGATGGGATCATAGGTAAAATGGTTTTTTTCTTAACTATTAAGTAGATATTTTAGATTAACTTGTTACAAAGGGATTCCTTGTTCATATTCCTCAGGACCTCTCCTGAACATATATATATATATATCTCTCCATGTGTGTGTATATATATATATTTAACAATGTTCTAAGAAAATCAGTATTAGGTTAATGTAATTATTGCCGATCAGGATCATAGACCAAAGTATCAATAGTGCATCTATTTTATTTATTTATTTCAGTTGTGTCTCAGCTTAGTTCAACATATTTCATGAGCATGCACTTATGGAAGCAGATTATAGGTTCTTTAGTGAGGGTGTCATATGGAGAATTATTTTCTCACCCCTATACATGCACCTTAGGGTTCATGAAGAACACATGTCTTATTTTAGGTTTATCATGGATTCACAATGTATAGGGATAATTTATAGGGTTTCATGATTGAATGGAGCTATTAGTGAGTATTTTTATGATCATTCTGGAGTATCTCGACCATTTCATGCGTACTAGGTGCATGGTTTGGCTAGGAGATAGCACTAGATCCATGTAAATTTATTTTAGTTTATTTAATGTACTCCTATATATGGGAATGGACCAGTGGGTTATTGTTGACGCTCCTTTTTCGTCACATTGTCTAAAAGAATGTAAAGGTAAATGACTTAGCACAAATTGATTCATCCTTTGAAGAAAACATCAAAAAATCGACAAAGGAATGAACAAGGATTCAAAAGCACATGTGCCGCACAAGTTCCATCACTGTCGCGCAAGTCCACTTGCGCGACGCCTAATGGTCACGCAAGTGACTTGCGCGCCCTAAAGGATAACCGCCTGGGGTCTTCTACAGACTATAAATAGACCCTTGTGGGCACCCCATTAAAGGGGAATTTTTCCAGAATTCAGATTTAGAGCTCTGAACACCCAAGTCTCTTCTTCAGGTCTTCCGAACACTTCTAAGGTAATTCTTTACCCAGAATGGAAGGTCTAAACAAGAGGAGTAAGGTACAAGTGTTAGAATTCACTAACACTTGTGCACCTAAGGTGTTTTACCCTTAAGGTAAATGAACATACTTGCGCCCCTCCCTACTTCCTCACCAAAACATGCGCGCCTATATTCTGGAAGTACCTCAGGATAATTCTGAAGGCATTGGTCAAGGATCGCCCAAGTATTACCATGCTGGTTTACAAACGTGCAAGTACCCATGTGTCGCGCAGGTATACTTGCATGACCAGGACTTGCGCGCCCATGCAGTACCTGCGTGCCTGCCAGGACCTACGCGCCCATGCCTTTTTGGGTGCCTTTCTTGCCCATTTCACCCCTCTTATGACATTCCACCTCTCCTATTCAAGATTCAGTATTCAAGACACTCTTCAAAGCCATTTATGTCATGATTTATTGATTTGGATTCCTTATATGAAAGGAACTCCGTGAAACATCTCTCAAAATCTAGTGATTTACACATCTTTATGTCACTAAAGATTGAGATTTCATTCATTAAACCTCATCCTTTAAGATGAGAGAACTCTTTAACCTGGGCCTCCTTTTCAGGAGTAATCCCCAATCATAATTCTCTTAACCTGAGCATCCTTTTCAGGAATAAGACCCAATCATAATTCTATTAACCTGGGCCTCCTTTTCAGGAGTAAGTCCCAAGTCCTCATTAACCTGGACCTCCTTTTCAGGAATAAGACCCAGTCTCAAATATGGGCATCCTCTTCAGGAATAAGCCCCAAGTCCCTTTATTTTTCAAGTCCCTTAACCTGGGCCTCCTTCTCAGGAGTAAGCCCCAGTCTTAATTTCTCTTAACCAGTCCTAATTTACCTTTGATCTGAGATTCCTTCTTAGGAGTAAAGCCCAATCATAAGTCCTATCCTAATTTGGGTTTCCTTTTCAAGAGTAATCCCCAAGTTAGAGTATTCAAATCTCCATGAAGCACATATACCTTTATGGACCATGTTCCTGGATTTCTTCCCTGAAGTAAATCCTAATCTTCATTTATCTGGTCATTCATACATACATAAGCCCCACATTATTTCTTATGATTGCATCTTTCATGGCACAATTGTCTGGTTTTTACCAATACCTCTTGTTTCTCACACCGAGCATGACTCACGTGAGCTTAGAGTGTAAAATTAATTATGACATCCATTTTTGAGCCATCAATCATAAACATCATACTCCCTTACTCGAACTACGTGGGTTCTGATTCCTTTTCTAAATAAAGGATACCTAGGTAGCCCATCTGCGAGTTCGATCCCAACTCTGAAATAATCTATGTCCTTCTGAATGACAATAAACTTCAAGTGCCCCACTGAGTGGCTTTAAAACCACCATGGTCATCATAATGACCAAGAGACTTATATATAAATGTGTTGAAGGATACCATTGACCAAGAATCTCTAATAAATATAGATGATTATCTATTGATGAAGAACCTTGAATACATATAAAATATTCTTTAAATTTCCTACATATTTAATCATTGATTTTCAGATATGAAGGAAAGCTCATTTTATACTTGGTAATGTAATAAGGATTCACAAACATAACTTAAATCTATAAAGAGAGTCCCGGAGTAGACAATAATTCCCCTAAAAAAGGTGTGATGAGTCTGACCTCCCATCCTCTCGACCAATGAAAATTCCTAAGCCTCATCAGTCCAAAAAATAATGAGCGACTACCTTTGGAAAGTAGGTCCAAATGGATGTGGAATCATTGGATGTTTCTGGTTCTACGAACAAACCCGTTATAAACCGATTGGAATGTTTGAACCTTCAATCAAGGAGGTCATCCCCAAATTCTGAGGGAAACAAAAAATGGTGAACCCGACATGAAATAATCTATGTCCTTCTGAATGACAATAAACTTCAAGTGCCCCACTGAGTGGCTTTAAAACCAGCATGGTCATCATAATGAACAAAATACTTCTATATAAATGTGTTGAAGAATACCATTGACCAAGAACCTATAATAAATACAGATGATTCTCTATCTATGAAGAACCTCGAATACATATAAAGGATTCTCTAAATTTCCTACATATTTAATCATTGATTGTCAGATCTGAAGGAAAGCTCATTTTATACTTGGTAATGTAATAAGGATTCATGAACATAACTTAAATCTATAAAGAGAGTCCCGGAGTAGACAATAATTCCCCTAAAAAAGGTGTGATGAGTCCGACCTCCCATCCTCTCGACCAATGAAAATTCCTAATCCTCATCAGTCCACAAACTAATGAGCACCTACCTTTGGAAAGTAGGTCCAAATGGATGTGGAATCATTGGATATTTCCGGTTCTACAAACAAACCCATTAGAAACCGTTTGGAATGTTTGAACCTTCAATCGAGGAGGTCATCCCCAAATTCTGAGGGAAACAAAAAAATGGTGAACCCGATGTGAATCCTTAACAAAGTTAAAATGATGTTTTACCTATTTGTTAGGCCCCTATTTAAAACTCAATGAGAGGGCCAACAGAAACAATCATTGACATATGTGCTCATCCAAAAGATGTAGTGGCTGAATTTATCTTGATTACGTCTGTTATATCAAACATGCACTCTTTTCCAAGATCTTCTGCATTTCCAGAATGGCTGCTCTAAAGTTCACACCTGTGAATACTGCTGCTGAAAATTCCACTGCTGCTACTCCTGCTGGATCGTCGTCCGCTCTAAGGATGCCATCACCTACTTAGTGTCTTCAATGCTGGGTATCAAATGCGCTGGTTAAGGAGTACCATCAACATGGTACCATTCCAACTTTGGAGGCTACCCAACAAGCCCTCCAAGTGAACAACTCACACCAGTAATCCAGGAAACGACGACCAGTGATCAAGAACCAGGCGGTGCTAACCACCATCTCCAACCGTTTTGGGTGGTTATCCCCGGAACGCAATCACCATTCGCTCCCATATTCTGGGGAGGTGAATGAGAAAGTCCCTTAGTGCCTTAATTCAAGGAAGCAGGAGTCCTTCCCGAAGGCTCCCATCAACAATCGCCGCCAGACTCATGCGACAGTGAGCCCTCAACATGATGAGGGTGTCGACTCCAGGAGTTCGGCTCAGGTTCCTCGAACCTGAGCAGGCATGACGAATCGCCAGAGGTGAAATCCGGTTAACAATGAGCATGTTCTCATCTCTGCCATCTCCAGAGAAGTCCACCAACCTAACTTGGTGGCAAACAACGAACAGGAACACACACCTGCCCATTTTAATTCTGTTTTCCAATAGACTCATCTGGCAGCATCACGCCAATCCCGCGAGGCAATTCCGGCGGAGTACTATAGGCAGGAACATACACCTATTTATAAATCATCAGCTAGTCAGAAGGCTCGTCTGACTACATATGATGGAGCTCGTCAACCACGTTCGGCGAAGTGCAATCAGCAGGCACATACACCTGCTAGTATTAATCATGCCTACCAACAGTCTCGCTTGGTAGCATTTGGAGAAGTTAGTCGGAAAGCCCCGACAACAAACAGGAGGTAGACTCAACTTTCTTCCCCCACACTTGAGTACTGTCAGGATTCACTGACAGGAAAAGGAGGACAGGAGTAGGCACATACACCTACTCCAATCATATAATGGACGTATATCCCTATTTCGGTAGCTGAAGTCACCAAGAATATTCTATCAATGGTGAAAGAGCAGAAGCAAATCTCTGCTCATATTCTGGATGCCTGCCAGGATATTATAACAACTTCAGCGGCATCTCAGGGAAAGAAACATAAATCTATCTCTACCAGTGGAGTAACACATCAACAGTTCACTCCAGAATAGACACACACATCTGTTCCAGTCCAAGAGGGTTGTGGGGCATACTCCCCCATATCATACGGACAACCAAGTCAGGAACATACACCTGATTTGAGTGGAGATCGTCATCCTAACCTGGACATCTCTCCTGATCAGGAATATACACCTGCTCAGAGCAGCCACTTTCATCAACAAGTGGTTTCCAAGGCAAGTAAGAAGGCGTCTAAAAAGAAGACCCACCCAACACAGTCAAAAGATCAAGAGCCAATCTGTAACAAGGCCTTGCTCGATGCTGGAGTTCTTGAAGCCCGGAGACAATTATCTGTTGAAATCCAAGATTCTACTCCCTCATTTCCCAATATTGGGAACATTAATTCTGAAGGTATTCAATAGACACTTCCTCATGAAGGCTTGCTTCATGACAATTCGGTCGATCTCGAACTTTCATCTTCAGATGAGAGCTACAATAACCCTCTGTGTGGCCAGAAGACCAAGGATCAAGAGATCTCATATTTTTCTGTAACCCACCATGGTGGTACTCCCTATGATGATGAATTTCGCTGTGAAATTCCTCTCCATAGTAGTGATGCACATTTCCCGGAAAATGCTCTAGTGGAAAATGTAGTGCCAAGAAAGCCCTCTTATCTTGAGGCACTTGCAAATGTGAAACCAGTCATGTCTGATGCTTCATCGCTAGCAGGTGAAATACTTTCTCAATTAAAAGATATCCCAGGGTGTATGTCATTCTCCGAACCACCCCTAAGTCATGAATCTTCTAGTTTAATCAGTTATTTCTCTACCTATCTTGTTGAATCCGATGAAGTAACAAGGAAGCACCAGCTCCGATAAAATATGGTATAAGAATCTTCATTTAATGATAAAGAGGAAATACTGAACATGAGAAAACAACTGGAAAAAGGTGAAGTACCAGTCATGTTTTGGCCTCTGGCTGACTCTCAGTATGACATTCCAAAGATGTTGACGGAAGATGGAATTCATGATATTTGTGTCAACATATGGAAAACTATTTGTCAGTTGAAGAAGAAAGTATTATCTTATGATAAATATGAAAATCATCTTAAGATAATAGAAGGGTTACAACATCAGATTGATTTGGAATCTCTATCAGTCTCTTGTTATCCAAAGGCTGAAAAGCAGCAGAGAGCCCTTCAAAGTTCATGCCTTGGCGCACTAAGAATATTGCGTCAGTTAATTGCCAATGCCCCATCTGGTATTCATGTAAGAGGATGAGGTGTTCATGGAGCACTACATTTCACTGTACTCTCCAGTCAGAAAAGCCCACCGAAAATGGTCTCATGCAATGTTATTTCCCATGGACGACCAAAGTCAATGGGCTTTGTTTGTAATCAAAAGCTTTCCCAAGAACAGGATTCAACTAGTTCCTCTAAAAATCAAGCATACAGAGAACAAGTTGTTGAATTACTCCTACATCAAGCAAACGAGAATATTGAACAGGCCTCTCGTATGGAGCAAGCACATCATCAAGTGACAGAAGTGTCGAAAATCATCCAACGGTCTTTTGAACCAGGTGATAAAAGTGGACACAGGTTAATGCATCCAGCTAATTTCCAGACTAAGGTTCGCAAGATCAGGATATCTTTTAATAAAGTCTTAGAAATAGCATGTAAAGAGCCGCCCCATCTTTCCAGGCTGGGGACTCTTTTAAACCAACCCTCAGAATCAACAAATAGGATTCGAGGAGTTGAGCGAGAACAGCAGGAACAGCCCCAGTCCACCGGATTGGGGACTTTTTAAAATCATCAATCCCCTCCTCAGAGAAAGTTGGTCTTTTCTCGATTGGGGAAGAAGCCTTAAGAGGAAATAAGAGCCAAATTATCAGGAGATTCCGTCCAAATTACGGTTCGTCAAGAATTTCCTAAGGGATCAAATCAACAAAAGGAAATGTCTCATCAAAGACATGGAAGAAGACAATATCAAAGAAATGCTGATAGAAGGGATTTGATGCATTATGCATCAATAAATGTCATCAATGTCGTTGTTTTTGATCCACCAGATGAGGCTCACTCATGGGACTCAGATGAAGAGGTTCCTGCTCAAGAAGATGTATGCACCGACACAAATGAAGAAGGTGTGCGTACACAAAATCAAATGATTACTCAGAACCTAGGTAATCCTTCAAGTAACCCACTTCCCCCTCTCCAAAAAGGATCCATGAATGGGAGGGGAAAGAATCAGGTTACATATCCTTCCTATGGAGAAGGCCAATCGCTCTCACTAGAGAAAAGGTTTTCACAACAGGAAGAAGAGATGAAGGAATTGAGGAGGTTGAATGTAGAGCCACTTCAGGGTAGTCTTCTTCCTAAACATGCTGGAGTCAGTCAGCCAAGGGAGTTTGTTGCAGCTACTGAGATGGATCAAGAATATCCTCCTTTATCAGTACACCCTCATAGGTCTAATCCTACGGGTCAAGTGCAACAACAATTGGTAGTGCTTCCATCAGTTGCAGTACCAGCCACCACATCTATCCAAGCTCCAGTCGTTGCACCTGACCAAGTCCAAGTTCAACCGGATGTTTCTAAAAATTTAATAACTACCATTGAGTCATTAACAGCTCAGTTAGAGACTATGGAAGGGAAACATGCACAGGTTCAATCGGAAAAGAAAGCTTACCCTAAATGGGTAGATTCAATCTCTCCCCCATCAAGTTTTGGGAACCCTGTATTCCCTATTTTCAATGGATCAGGCAACCCTGAACATCATTTGATGCATTACGTGTCTTGTTGTGATCCTATGATGGGAACTCCGGAGCAGCAAGAAGCAGTAAAACTCAGATGCTTCGTGCGAACCTTGCAAGGACCAGCTTTTGTCTGGTATACAAGCTTGAAATCCCGTTCAATTACCGGATGGGAAGATCTCCGTCAACAATTCCTTCTCCAATTCAGCTCAACGTTTCCAAAGACAATAGTTTTTGATCTTACAAACTGTAAGAAAAGAGAGAATGAAAGAGTCTCTAATTTCATTGCTCGCTTGAAGGGATTAACATATTCCCTGAGTTTAGCACTCCCTCAAGAGGAACAGTTGCCAATATGTGTGGAAAATCTGCATGAAGAATTACGCACGCCATTGATCCCTGTGAAATACACATGAGGGTTTCGAGACCTTACTTCAATCGCTCAGTATATTGAAGATTCCATTATACAGGCTAAGGGTAAATCTCATGTAATTCCATCATCTCTAGGAAGGAGAATGGGTAAAGCAGAAACTACTACAGTTATGCTTAAACAAGCACCTGTACCTGTTTCTAATTCAAAACCTTCATCTTCTCTAAGGGCTCCACCTCCTGAGCGCCAACAACAAAGGCCATTTCATCCAGATGATCAAAGAGATCAAAGATGAAAACAATTTGAGGATCTGAAGAGAAAAACATACTCTTTCCGGAATGAACAAGTTCCTGGTTACTTCATTTCGGCTCTGGAAAATAATATGGTTCAATTACCAAGGCCTAAGAGGACAAACAAGGACGGAGATGAAGACCGTCCCAATTATTTCCCTTTTCATCAAATGTTGGGGCATCCCATCCAGGAGTGTTTTGTCTTCAAAGACCTCCTGCAAAAGATGGTCGACTCGGGACAAGTCAAACTGAAAGGTTCTTCAGCTCAGGTAGAATGTGTTACTGCTATAGTTCCAGAGGAGGAAGGCGAATAGAAAGAAGTCAAAAGAAAAAATGCACAAAAGTATGATGATTGGATGGTCAGAAAGACAATCAACTGAACTCATTCTATTTTTCAAACACAATTAAAGAAACCGATTGTGTCTTCTACCATGAATATTGCGGCAAAACCCTCTTCATCAGAGGGAAAGTCCTCAAAGAAACGACATGATTCAAAGAAAGAAAAAGAATCAGAAGAAGATGAGTATGTGTCAAAGCCTAAGTTGTCTTTGACTCTGGCAGACTTCATTCCATATACTTCAAAGCCACGGGCACCGCCCCACCAAATGACACAACCTAAATAGGCTAATCAGGCAGATTCTTCATCAGACGAAGAGTTAATCTTCGGTTATGTTAATATGATTCAATTAACAGATCCGTATGCAAGTTGCAGTTTTGATTATAATGAGCCCAAATTACCTATATCAAATAGAGGAATTAGAGGAAGTTCCAGAGGCTTAGGATACAGGAAAAGACATAGATCTTTCATAAGACACTATTCCAATTCTACCCCTGCTAGAACTATGTATGCAGTAGAAACTCGTGGCAGAGCCCTTCAGCGAGCTCAACAAGAACAAGCAAGTTCTACCACCAATAGCAAATTCAGTCCTGGCACAGTTATTCTGGAAGACCGGTTGAAGGTTCCATCTTCTTCCTCTCAGCAAGTAAATGGATCTAATCGGTCTAATCTTCCAAAACCAGGAATATTACCAACTACTATCCCGATACAAGATGCATCAACTTCCAAAGCATCTGCTTCCAAGGAACCTGCTAAACCACATGTTCCTATTGGGAAACGCAGAACTCTGGATCAAAAGTATGGTGTATTGAAACACCTGACCCAAGTACCAGCCATGTTATCAATTCTGGATTCTTTGAATCTGTCAAAGGATCTTCGGGAGGCACTCATCGAGGCTTTTTCAAGTCCTCAGGAGTTTGAAACTGAAATTGCTGCAGCTGAAGTCTATCACGTAGAGAATAATCCTGAAGAATTCCATGTAGTGATATCATTCACTGATGAAGATGAAGATGATATTGTACATGGACATACCAGACCTTTGTACTTATCTGGTAAGTTCAATGGCGTAGACATCCTAAGAGCTTTCATTGATAATGGTTCATGAGTCAACCTCATGCCCATTCGTACACTTCGTCGATTGGGCCTCACAGAATCTGATTTATCTCCTTCTACCATGATGTTACAAGGATATGATAAAAATGAACAAGAACCACTGGGCAAAGTTACACTCAGAACTCAATTTGGAGATCTTGTATCCAATTCAGATTTCATGGTTGTTGATCAAGAATCAGATTTCAACATCTTTCTTGGAAGACCCTGGCTACATCAACATGCAGCTATCACTTCATCATACCATCAATGTCTCAAATATTGTTTTGATGGTCAAGTTGGGACATTGTATGGTGATAAGGACCCATTCAAGACATGTGAGTCTCAATACATTGAGGCAACATTCTATCACATGAAGGGAAAGGATAAATCCACAACCAGGGAGATTACCAAAGTTAATTCTCCGTATGGTTTGGAAAATATTCCATTAAATCCATTTGCACATGTGAGTACAGATTATGTGTTTCCTATCAGTAAAATTGACAGGATAGACCCAAATAAAAATACTCGTATGGAAAGATCCATAATGTCAATTACGACAATCGAGCCAGACAACATGGGAGAAATTGGTAACCCACCAAGCAGTGATGAAAGCACAAATGGTGACATCTTCATTTCATCTACTGAAATCCAACAAGTCTATACTTCTCCAATTAGGACAGAAGAAGTTATAACAACATCGGAGGTGAACAATGATGTCGATTCTCAATCCATCATCTCCTCTTTATTACCCAAAGAAGACCCTTCATCATCAATCAGGTCGGAAATGGAAGCTTCTTCTTCAAGATGTGTAAATTTTGACATCTCTTCTGATCATAAAAATTCTGCTTTATCATCTACTATGCAAATAGAAATGGAAGAAATAACACATTATGAAGAAGAAGAAGAAGATCTCAGAGATTCTCCTCCATCATTTGAAGAGGGCATCTCTACCACTGTGGATGAACTCAGAGAAATAAATCTGGGTACAAAAGAAGATCCACGCCCCAATTTAATCAGTGCGGCCATGACTCTTGAAGAGCAAGAGATGTATATTTCTTATCTAAAGAAAAATAGAGATATATTTTCTTGTAACTATACAGAAATGCCCGGGCTTGATCCTGATGTTGTTACTCATCATTTGGGTTTACCAGAAGAACATCAAGGATTTAAGAAAGCCGTGAGAAGAACACACCCAACTTATGCTTCCAAAATTGAAGCTGAAGTGGATAAGCTTATCAAAGCTAACTTCATTAGAGAAGTTCAGTATCCCAAGTGGTTGGCTAATATTGTCTCTGTAAATAATAAGAATGGACAAATTAGAGTTTGCATTGATTTCAGAGATCTTAATCGACATTGTCCTAAGGATGATTTCCCAGTTAAGATTACAGAACTTTTAATTGATGTAACAGATGGCTATGAAGAACTTTCCTTCATGGATGGATATTCCAGATATAATCAGATCCGAATGGCCCCAGAAGATGAGGAATCCATAGCCTTCATAGCCCCGTAGGGTGTGTTTTGTTACCAGGTAATTCCCTTTGGCTTAAAGAATGCAGGTGCAACATATCAGTGTGCCATGCATCATATCTTAAAACCCTTCTTAGGGAAGTTTGTTGAATTCTATGTAGACAATTTGTTGGTTAAATCCAAACAACTTTCTAATCACTTGGATGATTTGGAAGTCATATTCCGCAAGCTTCGACAACATAATTTAAAGATGAACCCCATAAAATGTGCTTTTGGAGTGACCTCAGGAAAATTTCTCGGCTTTGTTGTACGCCATCGTGGTATTGAAGTCGATCCTGAGAAGACCAAGTCAATTCTTGGTATGTCACCTCCTCAAAATTTGAAATAATTAAGAGGACTTCAAGGAAACTTAGCCTATATTCGGAGTTTCATCGCCAATTTGGCAGGAAAAAGTTTACCCTTCACCAAATTGATGAAGAAGGGAGTCACTTACCAGTGGACTGAAGAATGTCGAGAAGCATTCGATATTCTCAAGAAATACATCTTGAGTCCACCGGTACTCATGCCACCTGTTGAAGGAAGACCACTTATCCTCTACGTGACAACTCTAGAGTGATCATTGGGTTCCTTTCTTCTTTAAAAGAATGATGCTGGGAATGAAAACAGCCTCTACTACCTCAGTCGGACTATGCATGAAGCAGAAACCCGGTATTCAAGTATTGAGAAGTGCTTCCTGGCATTAATATTTGTAGTTCAGAAGTTGAGACACTACCTGCAACATCAAGAGGTCCAATTGGTATCTCACAATAACCTTCTCAAATTCATCCTTAGTCGTCCAATGCTTACAGGACGTCTGGAAAGGTGGGAAGTTATTTTTCAGTAATTCAAAATTCAGTATGTGTCTCAAAAGGAAATAAATGGCCAAGCTCTGGCTGATTTCCTGGATGAACACCCTTCAATGGAAGACACATCTTCAGATATTGAACTCCCTGATGAGGAAGTATTCTCTATTCAAGAAAGTCCTCAGGCATGGGAAATGTATTTTGATGGTGCATCTAGAAGTCCAACAGGGAGGAAAATGGAAAATCCTAAATTCAACAAAGTTGGCTTAGGAATTGTGCTCGTTTCTCCAGAAAAGGAAGTGTTACCTTATTCCTTCTTATTGTGGGAAGGTGGTACCAATAATGAAGCAGAATACCAAGCTCTCATCGCAGGTTTGGAATTGGCGCTTCAAGCACAAGTGAATCATTTAAAGGTGAAAGGTGATTCAGACCTGGTAATCAAACAAGTCAATGGGGATTATGCCATCAGAAAAGAATAACTAATACCTTTGTATGATTACATCAGAGAGTTAATGGCAGAATTCCCTTCAGAACCGAAATTTTCTTATGTCCTGTGATCACAAAATGCTCAAGCTGATGCACTGGCTAATATAGCCACAGCTCTGGCAGATCCAAATCAAGACGAGACAACCATCAGTATTGCCCACCGTCGTGCAATTTCACCTTATGTTCGAATCATAACAGAGGAAATTAATGAAATTAGTCCCATTCCTGAACCGTATGGTCATACTACAGGATGGATGTCACCTTTCAGGGAATACCTTCAAAATGGAACACTTCCACCTGATAGAGCCAAGAAAGAACAAATCCGGCGACGTGTGGTCAATTTTACTCTTTATTATAGCCCAGATCACTTAGAGAAAATTATCTACAAACATGGTTTTGATGGCGTTCTCTTCAGATGCATTGATGGTGAAGAGACAATGGCTGTCATGAAAGAAGTGCATGCAGGAGTCTGTGGTTCCCACCAGTCTAGACATAGACTGTCTGATCAAATTCGAAGGCTTGGATAATTTTGGCCTTCAATGATACAAGATTGTGTTGATTTCACAAAGAAGTGTCATTCATTCCAAGTACATGCCAACTTCATTCATCAACCTCCAGAGTTTCTTCATACAACTAAATACTCGTGGCTATTTTCCACATGGGGAAGGGATGTGGTGGGACCTTACCCTTCAGCTACAGCCAAGCAGTTTAAGTATATTCTTACTGCTACTGATTTCTTTTCCAAATGGACAGAGGCAATAATTCTCAAGGAAGTCAGTTCTAAATTCATTGTTAGCTTCATCAAGCCTAACATCATTACCAGATTTGGTGTCCCTCATACCATATTGACGGACAATGGCACCAACTTCTGTTCATCCGAGGTGAAGAAGTTGTATCAAGAATACAACATCAAATCCAACCATTCATCTCGGTATCATGCAGTGGCCAATGTCCAGATAGAAGCCTTAAACAATACTCTTTAAAATATACTGAAAAATATGGTGGATAAAGATAAGAAGTCATGGCCTGATAAACTCTTTCATGCTTTATGGGATTATCAGACTACCACCCGCACTGCAACGTGGTCAACTCCATATTCATTGGTATATGGAACGGAAGCAGTCTTTCCAATTGAAGTTAAACTACCCTCGCTCAGAGTTTCCATTTGTGATTAATCATCTACAGATGAACAATCTCAAAAGTGATTGAATGAATTGGAACAGTTAGATGAGAAAAGATTGTGCACTTTGCACCACTTGGAAGACTATTAGAATTGAATAACACGAGCTTTTAACAAAAAAGTTCGTCTTCGTTAATTCACTCAGGGAGAATTGGTATTAGTTATCAGAAGTCTGATGATACCAATAAAGAAACCTCCCAATCTTGAGAAAAAATGGGAAGGACCTTACTCAATATATAGGGTCTACTCCAATGGAGCTTATTCTTTAATCTCAATGGATGGACAACTCATCACTACTCCAACCAATGCTAGATTTTTGAAGAAGTATTTTGTATAAACACAAAATATATCATCATTGGTCTGGTATGACCTTAAACTACACCACTGTCCAGCAAGACGTTAAACTGCATCATCCATGGTCCATGCATATGAACTTAAACTGTTTTCATCTTTTTTTCGTCCAACATGACGTTAAACTATATTGTCCCTATATCATCCTACACGACGTTAAACTGTACCGTCCAAACTACATGATTCTAAACTATATAAAAGTCCATTACGTCTAGCAAGATGTTAAATTTCATAACCAATGGTCCATGCATATGACCTTAAACTATTCGCACTTACGTCCAACATAACGTTAAATGTTGTACTCTTTTGTCCTCACTACATGACATTAAACTGCACAGTCTTCTTTTTGTCCAACATGACATTAAACTGTATTGTCCCCATCATCCTAACTACATGACGCTAAACTGTACAGAAAATCCTTTAATACGTCCAACATGACATTAAACTGTACTTTGTCCCTGCTACATGACATTAAACTATGCATCACCAATAGTCCTAACTACAAGACCTTAAAACTGCATAGTCCCTACATATGTCCTACATGACATTAAACTGTGCATCGTTAGGGTTGTTGCTACCTCTTGTTTCTCACACCGAGTATGACTCACGTGAGCTTAGAGAAAACTTCAACCATAACACCCTCTCTGGGCCGCTAACCATGCGTAAGTCCCAACATCATTTTTTAGGTCGTTGTCCCCAAGAACAACTTGATCATTAATTCATTATTTAATTGAACTATGCATACTTTGATCCTTTCCTTCTAGGATGGGTACGTAGGCAACCTCCCAAGGTTCAATCCCAAAACCAATCTCTTCACATCAGTTCACCTCCATCTCATACGATGTTGATTCGTGAAACCACCCCTAGAATCAATATCTTTACATTGGTTCACTTTCACCCTTGTTATATGACGTTAAACTATACAACACTTTTGTCTAGTATGATAATAAACTAAAATATTCTTTGATACCCTCACCTGAGAGGGAACCATTATTTACACTGATTTTTCAATCATGTTTCATTTCAAAGACTACGTGCATACATGGCAATGCCTAAACCTTTTATCTTGGGTTAAACCATCATTGTACTAAAGTCCCCTTTCACCCTTCACATGTACGAATCAAATTTGTACAGAGGGTATTTCTAGAACTACGTGGGATTAATTCCCATCCTTATGGGATACGTAGGAACGTTCGGGTGTCCCTCAAATCCATCCCCAAGTCTTTTGGGCCTAACCCCAAATTCCACTTCCAGTCCCTTGGCTGAAAAGTCCCCATGAAAACACACACTGTGTATTTCTTACAATGGTCCAAGCTCTATGACCCTAAACTAAGATATCCAATCTTTTTGTCCCACACAACGTTAAACTATAGTTCAAGAACTACGTATGACTTGATTACCATCCTTATGGGATACATAGTGAAGTCCAACATTTCCATTCAGGACCCATCCACAACATGATTATAGTTAGTATTGATTTGTGTATCTTTGCATACATTGGAAAATACCCATCTTTATGTGTCATAATCCTAACCTTAAATATTTACAGATCTTCATAACCCTTTTCTTGACTTCTAGTCACAAAAATTTCAAACTTATGAGAATTATTTTTCCTGATTATGCAGTACGTGCCCTTAGTCGGCCTTGCACAAATAGTCTCCATAACATATTTGTCAGCCAAAAGATGCTATTATTTGACTATGCAGTCAATGCCCTTAGGTGGCCCTGCATAATTCAACCCCCTAACGGGTTTGTTGGATACTGGTAACTTCATTCTTGAGAAGAAAGCCTCTTTTGTCCTTATTGGTATTAAATGACAGTATGTAGGGATCCACAAAAAATAGCCATCCTTAACATATTTGTCCCATATCCTTTTTCATGATCTGAAAGTATTCAAGTCTATGGTTTATATTATCCTTCCCTACATTTGGTTCAGACCTTTGTAGGAGTGATATCCATCCAGTTCTTCGATAATCTTGTTCAGAAATATCTTCTCCATATTCAAGTACCTATTTCTATACAACAAACTCTATACATTGGAAAATTTGAATCTCCATAAACTTTCACTAGCTTTTTAGCACTAAGAAAGTAAATTTCTGAGAGTTCTATTGCCTGACTATGCAGCACGTGCCCTTAGGAGGCCTTGCATAAACAGTCTACATAACAGACTTGTCAGCCAAAATATGCTATTTATTTGACTATGCAGCCAATTCCCTTAGGTGGCCCTGCATAATTCAACCCCCTAACGGGTTTGTTAAATAATGGTAACTTCATTCTTGGCAATTACTTCTTATAATTCCTTTTAGCTCTTTTTCATATCATTCCTCAGATTCAAATATTATTAAGTCATAGTTTACATATTTTCCCTCATACTTGAGTATAGTAATATGTTTTCAGAGAAATTTTCAAAGAATTGAGTCAATTCTAATTCATTCGGTCAAAGCTATTTCGACCTTAAACATTATCCTCTTTATGTCTGACGTGCATGACTTTAAACTTCCCACAAAATACCATGTAACTCTAAATAAAAGTCAAGTTCCAGCTCACTAAACATACATTTTGTATGATTTAGGTAATATTTAGAAATTAAGAGATTCAAAGTTTGTAGGGTTATTTATATTAATCCCAGTAAAAATCAAACTATGCTTACTAGGCCTATTGTCTTAGGTAAAATTTAAAGAAGGTAGCGAAAGAATACAAGCATAAATGATTGAAGATAAAAGTACTCTTCATTGATGCACAAGAATTAGAGGGACATCCACAGATTGGAGCCTCTTCTCATTTTCAAGAGATTACAAAAGACTGTCAACATTAGTCTTTACTTGATGTATAACATCCCGAGCTTCATCAGCAGCTACTTGAAGCTCATGCACTTGACCAGATTCACTCTTCTCAACTTGATGGAGTGACTTCTTGGCATCTGCAATGGATTTCATACAATTCGTTTGAGCTCCCTCCAATGAATTATTGAGCTGATCAAGTTCCCCAGTAACAACATCTAACTGTTGCTAGAGCTGCACCTGCTGGACGACTTTTTCTTTGATTTTATTCTTCAGCTCCTTCATCTTGGCAGAATAATCAGCCTCAGCTCGGGATACCGCGGCCTCAAATTTGCCGATGTTAACTGACAGTTTCACCCTAGTCAGATCTTCGCGACACTTTTTCTCCTGCTCCCTCCTGAAGATGAGCTGTTTCACCGCGGTATGGATCTTTTCATATCCAAAACTGCCAAGTCCAAGCATGACAAACTGGGATGAAAATCGAGGGATCTTCGATGATAGCTCTTCTAAAGGCACCTCAGATATGATTTTCCATATGTTGTTCCATGCCTTGTGTCGTGAAAAGCTGAATGCCTTAAGCACATCTGGGTCTGATTCAACATCATCATCACAGGGGGGCATGTAATCTGGGATTAATGCACTTAAAGAAGTGCCCTGTTCTGCTCTTTCCCCCCTGACCTGTGCTTCTTCACTTTCAATTCCTGTTGGGGCAGAGGCTGAGGCCTCACCTCCAGATCTAGCCACTACAGTTGATGGCCCTGCATGATTAATTGAAAGCTTTGGTTAGCTTCAAATGATAACAAAAAAAATTGATTGTCTTGAAAATTAAGTACAATCACAAATATTGTTATCCCTTACCCGACGGTGGATCAGCAACCTGAGAAGACTCCTCCCCATCTTTCCCAGTCTCAACAAGATCTTCAAGATGGGTCTCAGGAGGGTTTACTAGGTTTAGCTCCACTTGAGCTAATGTTTCTGAAATGGTAGGGTTGACATCCATGTCCACACCATCTTTAGGCATTGGCATTTCAGCATCTTCTATGGATGAAACTACATATTATTTTCAGTCATGATTAGAAGTGTAAATTATAAGAAAATTTACTGGGTGAAGGATAAAACTCATGCCCAAGGTCTTCTAAATCACATGACAACTTATCATGATCATAAAATTATTCTAAAGACATGCCACGATTCATCATTTCATCCAATGATATTTCAAAAACCTGGTTAGTCTCACCAGTGGGAGCGTTTGATGTGTCTTCTTGACGACTTACGTCCTGCAGCCCATGACCCTGGACAACATCTTTGGATAAAATCACAACATCAGTTGCAACAACCTCCAGAAGCTCTAATGCGGGAGTTAAACCTAAAGTATCACAGAATGGAAGTCAGTCGGTGTTTAGTTCAACATTTTTATGAATCATTATTGACTTACCTGAAACAGGTTCTTCTCTTCTTGCAACAGCAGCAGGAGGGATACTGGGAACATATGCTAGCTCTTCTCCAGGAGCAGCCAAGTCAGCTTGAATCTATGATTGTTCCACAACACCCTCCGTGGTCCTTGAAGGAGGATCAGTCCTTTCCCTCAGGGGGAAATTGAGGAAGCCCCTGCAATCCCTAGAAATATAAGTAACCTTTTCATGGGTATAGACTCATGATTACCCAAAGGACTTACCGCTGCTAATGAAGCATTTAGCTGTGGACTTCCTCCTTCATTACCTTTGCTTCTTTGGTTTTTTGGGAGTATCGGAAGTCTCCCTTATTGGCACTTGGATTGGCGAATGGAAGGATATGTCCAACGCCTCATTCATGGCCTACTGGCCTGGATATATCTCTCCCAGTTCGCGAGGAGAATTAGCAGCAGCCCTGATGGCAGTACCACCAGGGCTATACTGTGGCGAAGGAACCTCAGTTCCTTTATTTGCAAGCTGCAAGATGAAGAAAATAATTTCCTTAAGTAACAAATATTTGACTGGAATAAAGTCGCAAAGCAAATAAGGAAAGAAAACTTACATCTTCAGGAGCCACATAATCATCCACTCCTCATCTCTAGAACCACCAGCCCCCTCAGTGGCGCCACGATCAATCATTTCCTTCACCCACCTGGTGATAGGAACATACTCATCAGTGGCATATATGAGCATCTACAGCTCTCTAATGTAAGCCCGCACTTCATTGGGGTTATCCTCGTATTGGATATCTGTAGAAGCCCGAAGATTTCCTATTCCAGGAAGTTGTAGGCCCTCACACAAATCCAGCCAGGCGGTCTCAGTACCACAGTATAAAGCCTTCCATGTTTGGACAGCCTCTGGTCTTAGATATTAAGGCTGCGAGGAAGGCCCTACAATATTTGATTTCAGTTTCTTCCCAGCTCCTGCAACTACAGATAGAGAATAAGAAAATAAGACTTATTGCTTTATAAAGTAGTGGTGACTAAATTTACATAATGAAGTAACTCACCAGGAGTTGATGGAGTGGGTCTTTTAATTCTGACCGGAGGATTATATCGGGCACGAAACCGCTTTTCCACTGGTTGTGCCTCATCATCCCCATCATAGGAATCCGGTGAATCTGTTCTAGAGGAGGAATCTGGTGAATCAGCTTCAGGTGGGGAAGCATCACCTTTATGAGGAATTATTTCTTTCTCTACAGTCCTCTTCCTTTTCCCCACCTGATAAACTGGGTGATTCAGCACCCCTTTGGGGTATGATGATATCCAGTGTTCGGCATAATATATAGTCAAATTATGTGCCTATTTTTCAACTGGTCGATCAAATACCACCCCAGTCTTCTCCCTTGACGTCAGCATCCATAGTTTCCAAGAAACCATCGGATTTTGTTCTAACCTGACATGTACTGGAGGAGATACAACAATCTGTTGCAGAAATTTGAACTGACGTGAAAATCTATAAAGAGAATAGGCATCACATATAATTTCTCCGTCAATCCTGGAAACTAGCACACCATCCCTGCAATCTAGCATGTATTCCCTCAAATCCAAGTGGGCTGTTCCATCATCAACAAACCGCCTGGTTGGTGGATTTCCATAGGGAAATAAGTTGAATTCCTTAAATATGATCAGCCTCACTTTCATGTCATAGGCATTAAGATCTAATAGAGAAACTCCAGAGAATGCTTGCACTAAAGGCCTGAAAGAACTTCCAGGAATTTGTAATCCATTTTGTACATTATAAGTCCTGAAGTGAGTGGTGATCCATCCCCATAAAACATGGAATGATCCCACTATTCTTAAAGGAGATTTACCCATGAAGACATGAAGTAAAATCCTGTGAATCTTTTCTAAAATGGGGGTAGCCAACCCAACCATTTTTCCCTCAGCCAACTTTGCCGCAATGATGAAGGTCCCTGGCCTAACACCTCCCTTCGAATCCTTGACCGACAAGAGATAAACGCTGAGCCATAAAGCCAAGAAGCCCGCCGGATGAGTCTTCTTCGGAATCCTTTGATTCACCTCATATCCCCATTTCTCAAACTCTCCTGCTTCTAGAGTTGGCCAAAATGTGCCAGGAGCACCCCTCTTCTGAGGTTTTGGGAAGGTGGTAGGACAGGTGGGCCTCTTATACTTGGATTTCTTTTTCTTGGATCCTTTTTCTTTCGACTCCTTCTCCTTTGGATCTCTCTCTTTCTTCTCAATAAGAAATATATTCATCCACTCCTCCGGATGAATATCATTTCTAGAATGAGTTAATGAAGTCTCCGAACTCTTGAGCCTATGGAATATCTTAAATAATTCTCGAGCTAAAGCTGGAGTCTTCTCTGAATCATTCCAAGTCACCTTGGGTGGAATGAATTCATCATACATGTCACCCAAAATTTGAGCCTCTGAGATCTTGTGGACATCCCACAGACTGATACCTATTTCTCCATGAGTCAGATGGAAAGAATTAGTTTCTGGCCTCTAGTGGCTGAGTATCTCCGGCACGAAGTTATCATGTCTATAAACATATGTTTTCCCAACCCAAACAGCTTCGTATATCGCCACTCCTTTCAGATCCTCGATAAACTCTGAACAAGTTTGTCGCACCCAGTATGCCCACATCCAAGTTGGCTTCACACCTCCCCCAGGACGGAATTCCAAACTTTTCGTCACATTGTCTAAAAGAATGTAAAGGGAAATGACTTAGTAAAAATTGATTCATCCTTTGAAGAAAACATCAAAAATCGACAAAGGCGTGAACAAGGCTTCAAAAGCACATGTGCCGCGCAAGTTCCAACACTGTCGCACAAGTCCACTTGCGCGACGCCTAATGGTCATGCAAGTGACTTGCGCGCCCTAAAGGATAACCGCCTGGGTTCTTCTCCAGCCTATAAATAGACCATGTGGGCCCCCATTAAAGTGGAATTTTTCCAGAATTCAGATTTAGAGCTCTAAATGCCCAAGTCTCTTCTTCAGGTCTTCCGAATACTTCTAAGATAATTCTTTACCTAGAATGGAAGGTCTAAACAAGAGGAGTAAGGTCTAAGTGTTAGAATTCACTAACACTTGCGCGCCTAAGGTGTTTTACCCTTAAGGGAAATGAACATACTTGCGCGATGACCTACTTCCTCACCAAAACTTGCGCGCCTCTCTTCCGGAAGTACCTCAGGATAATTTTGAAGGAATTGGTCAAGGATCGCCCAAGTATTACCATGCTGGTTTACAAACGCACAAGTACCCATGTGTTGCGCAGGTATACCTGCGCAACCGGGACTTGCGCGCCCATGCAGTACCTGCGCCCCTGCCAGGACCTGTGCGCCTATGCCTTTTTAGGTGACTTTCCTGCCCATTTCACCCCTCTTATGCCATTCCACCTCTCCTATTCAAGATTCAGTCTTCAAGACACTCTTCAAAGCCATTTATGGAATGATTTCTTGATTTGGATTCCTTATCTGAAAGGAACTCCGTGAAACATCTCTCAAAATCTAGTGATTTACACATCTTTATGTCACTAAATATTGAGATTTCATTCATTCAACCTCATCCTTTAAGATGAGAGAACTCTTTAACCTGGGCCTCCTTTTCAAGAGTAAGCCCCAATCATAATTCTCTTAACCCGGGCCTCCTTTTTAGGAATAAGCCCCAGTCATAATTCTCTTAACCTGGGCCTCCTTTTTAGGAGTAAGTCCTAAGTCCTCATTAACCTGGAACTCATTTTCAGGAATAAGCCCCAGTCTCAAATATGGGCATCCTCTTCAGGAATAAGCCCGAAGTCCCTTAATTTTTCAAGTCCCTTAACCTGGGCCTCCTTCTCAAGAGTAAGCCCCAGCCTTAATTTCTCTTAACCAGTCCTAATTTACCTTTGATCTGGGATTCCTTCTCAGGAGTAAAGCACAATCATAAGTCCCATCTTAATTTGGGCCTCCTTTTCAGGAGTAAGCCCCAATTTAGAGTATTCAAATCTCCATGAAGCACATATACCTTTATGGACCCTGTTCCTGGATTTCTTCCCTGAAGTAAATCCTAATCTTCATTTATCTGGGCAGTCATACATACATAAGCCCCACATTATTTCTTATGATTGCATCTTTCATGGAAAAATTGTCTGGTTTTTACCAATACCACTTGTTTCTCACACCGATCATGATTCACATGAGCTTAGAGTGTAAAAGTAATTATGACATCCTTCTTTGATCCATCAATCATAAACATCATACTCCCTTACTCAAACTACATGGGTTCTGATTCCTTTTCTAAACAAAGGATACGTAGGTAGCCCATCTGCGGGTTCGATCCTAACTCTAAAATAATCTATGTCCTTCTGAATGACAATAAACTTCAAGTGCCCCATTGAGTGGCTTTAAAACCAGCATGGTCATCATAATGACCAAGAGACTTCTATATAAATGTGTTGAAGGATACCATTGACCAGGAATATCTAATTAATACAGATGATTCTCTATCAATGAAGAACCTCGAATACATATAAAAGATTCTCTAAATTTCCTACATATTTAATCATTGATTGTAAGATCTGAAGGAAAGCTCATTTTATACTTGGTAATGTAATAAGGATTCACTAACATAACTTAAATCTATAAAGAGAGTCCCAGAGTAGACAATAATTCCCCTAAAAAAGGTGTGATTAGTCTGACCTCCCATCCTCTTGACCAATGCAAATTCCTAAGCCTCATCAGTCCACCAACTAATGAGCACCTACCTTTGGAAAGTAGGTACAAATGGATGTGGAATCATTGGATGTTTCCGGTTCTACGAAAAAACCCGTTAGAAACCGATTGGAATGTTTGAACCTTAAATCAAGGAGGTTATCCCCAAATTACGAGGGAAACAAAAAATGGTGAACCTGACGTGAAATAATCTATGTCATTCTGAATGAAAATAAACTTCAAGTGCCCCACTGAGTGGCTTTCAAACTATCATGGTCATCATAATGAGCAAGAGACTTCTATATAAATGTGTTGAAGGATACCATTTACCAAGAATCTATAATAAATACAGATGATTCTCTATCGATGAAGAACCTCGAATATATATAAAAGATTATCTAAATTTCCTACATATTTAATCATTGATTGTTAGATCTGAAGGAAAGCTCATTTTATACTTGGTAATGTAATAAGGATTCACGAACATAACTTAAATCTATAAAGAGAGTCCCGGAGTAGACAATAATTCCCCTCAAAAAGGGGTGATGAGCCCGACCTCCCATCCTCTCGACCAATGAAAATTCCTAATCCTCATCAGTCCACAAACTAATGAGCGCCTACCTTTGGAAAGTAGGTCCAAATGGATGTGGAATCATTGGATATTTCCGGTTCTACGAACAAACCCGTTAGAAACCGATTGGAATGTTTGAAACTTCAATCAAGGAGGTTATCCCCAAATTCCAAGGGAAACAGTTATCAACTGTAGTATGTATGAAATAGTCATTCAATATTTTACAACATTCCATTTTATTACTTAATTGTTTATATTTATTACTTCCACACTCTGATTATTTACATATATATTGAGGTTTGGTTATTTCTGTTATTTATAACTCTAATATCAGGGCATAGTCTCCACATGGACACACATTATGCATGTTATTCTAGTTGGTATCCTCTAGAGTATGAGGAGGCATGCTTGTGGTCATATGGAGAAGTATCCTAGTTTAGTGGAATCTGGGATGGGACATTAAAATGTGTAATAAAAACTATTATTTTCCTATTATATTACTATATGGGATATGGTAGACAAGATTATAATGAATGTGTTGGAAACTATGATGGATATTAGACTAGTGAATCAAGAACAAATGTTTATATAAGAAGTCCTGGTTGTCATAGATATGGGATTATTGTTCATGATATCAGATGTGGATGTTTTATATGAATTTCTCTTCGAGAAACACATAGGTTGTGGAGATTTTATGATATTTTATGAATTTATGGATCTTTTCCCATTAGTAAGAGGCCATTAATTTATATTAACTCTTTTATGGAAAATTCATAGGGTGTATCATGCATCATATGTAGCTAGTAGGTTTTCCATGTAATAGGCCTTATTTTGTGGGATTATTACTGAAGATAGAGGCTGATGATAGAGATTTGTTGTGGATCCCTCACCAATAAATTATTATTACCTAAGAATGCACCATAGTTTCACACTGTAGGGTTTATCCCAAGGAGGCTGCTTACAACACACCAAATTTCTATTGTCACTATTTATAGCATAACTAGTATAAAACAACCAATATAATAATATAAATGGGTTGGGGGTTGATTATAAATATACATAAAATATAATATATATTAATAATAAAATTAAAAATACAAAGAAAAGAATGAAAATAAAAAGATTTTAGTGAAGAATCGTCATTGTTCATGAGAGATCAAGGTGATAAAATCATTGTTATTTAAAGAAAATTTATTATCAATATTCTACTCAATTTTGAGATCAACCCTATCAATAAAAACCTTCCCATGAATTGTTATTATCCTACACTGACCCTCTGCATGCAATATAATACTCACTCATATCATCACCACAATGTTACCCCACTAGATACAACATTATGATGATGAAGGAGAGGAAAAATATTAAAATAGGAAGAATAACTCAATAGTAGTGAAAGTGGGGTGAACCCTAAACCAAATGCATTTCACCACTAATGAAATTATTATAATAAAATAAAGATAAAAATTTAATCACAATGAAATCAAGAACCACCACCCCCCTAGAAAAACAATGATAATTTGTTCTCCACTTTCATGGAGATTAGATGGATCGCTATGGGGGAACATAAAATAGAAAATGAATGAGAATATAATAATATGAAAAATAGATAAATTAAAAAATAGAAACAATATTATAGCTACATAAACACTAATTATAAAGAAAATGGACAACCTATGTTACCAACCTTTGAAATGTAGAAGAGGTACATTTCTATAGGGAGATGGGAATGAAATGTTGGCTCTAAAATCATCCTCTTAAAGAATGCACATGGATAGAACAATTAATGAAACAATTTGGTAACTCTTCCTTCTTGAAAGTTGTTCTTATCTTTTAAATCTGTCATAACAAAAAATTTACACTTCATTGGACATGTGTGGGGAGATATATGGATGTTTTACTCTGAGATATTTATTATGTCCTGGTGAATCTTAATATTTCAAAAATCCAACTTACCATGCCATACTGACCATGTAAAATGCATCTTAAGTCATGTATTACATAATAAAATATGTTAATTAATTCCTTGTAAAGATCCATGTTGAATTTTAGATCTATTAGGCTATTCTAGTATGAGATATAATCTCATCTTTAAATATGCCCAGATCTGTATACAGTTTTTAAGGCCCGAATTGTGAGCTGATTTTGGGCCTCCAAAAGATGGATTGATCTTTGAATATGGAAGGATGAAATGAGTCCCAATACATATGGAAACATAAAAAAATTACTTTAACAATTTTATTCAGTTTATAAAATGTTATGTCCGAAATATAGAATAAAAATAAAATATTTAAAATCCAAATTAAGTCATTTTAGCAATTAAGCTCAAATTCCTCTAAAACCTAAAAATTTAACAATTTCCCATAAAATAACACTATGATGGGATTTAAAACATTGAATTATAGTATAAAATATTTAAAATTGTTGTCTTCATCACTCCCCCACACTTAACTATTGCACTCCCATGCAATCATCATATATTAAAATCACAATCCACACAACAATAAAAAATGAGAAAACATCCACGATCTTTTCCAAAATGAAATCCCATAATGTATCTTCTATGAAAAAAAATTACCTATCATTTTCAATACTCAAATTTAAATTTTTTCAACCTCATAAATCCATTCATGGACAAATCACAACCTACTTCACATTGAATTTTAAGTCACTCTTCACTCAAGAGAAATTGAATATGGATCTATGCTCATACTTGTTAATTGAATGTATCACCATAGGCTTATGAAAATTATCAATTATATATAGCATGAAACATGAAAATAAATTCAACCATGATATATTTTTCAAGGTGAATTATGTGTCTTAGGGTTGGTGGGAAAATTGTTGAAAAATTAATGTTGAGAAGAGGAGGTTAGACTCTTAAGTACAATGCATGAATAATCAAGTGAAAACACAGGAATAAAATCACTCAAATCGCCTTTAAAGTGTGAAATACAAAACAAAACACACTTTCATGACATGGTACATGAGCCAATAAATTATTATAATGAATGATATCATCCAAATTCTCTCCCTTTTTTCTCATTTTTTTATTTTGTTTAAAGCTCCTGGAAGGCACAACTTTATTTTTTTATTTGTTTTTCATAGAGAATGAGATGACAATTGAATACAATGAATGAATGAAAATAACAACCTTTAATTTAGAGATTTACATGATTCATAAGAATAATAACAATGAGAAATTAAATCTCATCTTCATTTATTCATTTTTTTCTTCATTTTTTCATTTTTTAGGAGAACTGGATGAAACAAATAAAGAATAATGAAATGATGACTCAAGCCAAATTATCTCATTATACACTACCCAAAATGTTTACATACACCTCAAATTAACCAAGAATGAAGTACATCCCAAAGACCACCCACGAAAGGCCCATCCCCCTCACTCAAACTTGAAGTATCCATGAAAAAATACCAAGAGTGCGGGTAGGTAAGGAAAAATCATCATGTAACGTGGCATAAACTGATTAAGAAATTCATGGAATATAAGGGCTAATGAAGGATATATGTAAAGGTAGGTATCAAGATATAATGTGGCTATCCAAATATATGCCTCAATCATGTTAAAAAAATTCCATGAAATCCAAATCTTTGAAAGATAAAGTCATAAATTATACTTCTCACACAAAATCCATGTTTCTATAAAAAATATGTGGGTATTAGGAAGAATATATCAAAGTGGTTTAGAATACAAAATATTTTGAGTCAGTGCTTCATGGGCCTGAATTTCATATTTTGGTCAAACTTATAAAAATGAATAAAAATACAATTCAAGGAAAATGTATTCACATCAACAATAATTTAAAATCCATTCATTTCAAAAACAATGTCAATTCCCTCAAAATCAATTGATGTGAGAAAAATGAACATAATATTCATTTAAGATCAATTTTCCTAAAAAATGAAAGATAAAAAGAAAAAGGAACACAAAACAAGTTAGTTATGCAGGTTTACATTACCCCCACACCTAAATTTCACTGCCCTTCATTTCAGTTCAACAAAAAGAATATAAGGGTAGAAAAACAAAGGGAATAAAAGATACAACCAGACATTATTTTCCCGTGGAAACTTTGAGAAAAGCTCCTAGATACTACCGATTCTTCCTAGAAAGCATGAAATAAATAAATTCATAAGAAATATAAATTAAAATAAAGTGTAAGGTAAAAGAGGATAAACCATGGTTTGGACCCCCATGTGGGTGTTAGGATTTTACTACCCCTAGTCAGGTAGTTGTAGTGCTTTAACCCCAATCAGATGGTGGGTGTGGTTTCTTTGAGATGAACCACCACATGTGACTTTTCCTAGTGCCCATGAGTAGACACCAAGAATAGAAAACCCCAAACAAGATAAGATAATTATTAACCCCCAAGAAAGAATAAATATATAATTTGAGTTCAATATTGGGAGGGAAAAGAAAATAGGGGTGCTCCTTGATGACTTTTCTGGTGTCCTCCGCCATATGGTATGCAAGTTGTTGTAGATTAGGTAGTCACACCACCACAAGATTTTACAGATCTTCTTCTTCAACCACCAAAATTTGGGTGGTGTCTTTCTTAACATCCAATTCCTTCTCCATTTGTGCTATGTCAAAAATTTTAGGAAAGGAGAAGTCAGAAAACATCTCATATTGAATAAGATTAAAACATGAATAATCAATAAGGAAATCACCAAAATATTTTTTTTATTAAAAACATGGGACTAGAAGTATACAAGAAACATACATACAAAAAAATTTGAACTAGGGAGGTCTAAAATAGTGAAAACCTAGAGCATCCATGTGAACAAGATCAACACATTCCAGCGGTAGACTACCCACATCAGAGAAAATAATTCTTGGCTCATTATGATCACCCTTGGAGGCAAAAAAATCAGCCACTTTATTGCCTTCAAGACATGTATGTTGTACTTCCAAACCATTTTCCATGTATCAGATACATCTTCATATGAAGTAGTAAATGGAACATGGGATAACAACCATTCTAGTAATTAAATTATATAGCACTACAGAATCTGTTTCAACCAGTGAAAGAGATAAGCTTCAATCACAACAGACCTCAAGCCCCTTCAGTAAGGCTTTGGCCTCTACCCTAATTGAGTCTCCTTGACCATAAAAGCTACGAAAATCAATGATAACAAATCCATTAGTGTCTATGACCACTCCCCCATGCATCACCCCAATAGCGTATGATTCATCAATATTAAGTTTATAACCTCTAATAGGAGGTGTCCAACATACCCATTTTCCCATCTTGTGAATTTCAAAATCATCCTGAACAGAAGATGATCTCCCCGTAACTATAAATAACATCCTAAAAAGTTTACTCTCGGTCCAGTTTTTAATCAATGAACCCATATCCACTACCAGACACTTGAACCTGACTTGTACAGTAAGCAGTGAGCTCAAACCACCTTCATGGCATGCGTTATTTCTTGTGTTCCACAAAATCTATAAACCCACTGCCATAAAAATAGATCGATCCTTGCATTTATGCTCATTAGAGCCAACACCCAGTGAATATTTTAGGAGGAATTCAAAACCATCCTCATAATGAATATCGATACCAATTATGTTACCCAAACATTTCCACACTATTGAAGCCCATTCCCCCTTATAGAATAAATGCTCCACTATTTCGGAGCAAGCAGATCTACAACACCAGCATTTTGAAACCAGCTGGACTCCCCTCCTACAAACCATGTCATCAGTTGGAACACATTTGTTATAAATCCTCCGGATCAAAAATTATATTTAAGAGGCATATATTTACACCACAAGGCCTACATAACATTATTTCCAACACCCACATAAGGTAAAACCATTTTTTACCTTTTAGTCGAGAAAATGCCCGTGGGGGATTCTGTAAAAATCAAACGATCATCCTTTAAAGTGAGTTCAATGCTGTTAAAAATATCCTTTTGTTTTTGATTAAGGATAGCATGAATGAAGCCAGTAAAACACCTTGCTTGGGAAAAAGAAATATCAGGTGTTAGATAAGCAGGAAAACCAATGGTATCCCCCAACCAATTTCTAAACCAAATATTTATCTCACCATGTTCCAAAATCCACCTAGAATGTTGATTGAGAATATAGATATGCTCTCTGAGCATTTTACAAAGCCATAAAATAGTTCCACTTGGAGATTCTAATTTAGTCCCATATTTCTATTTATTAAAATTACCCCACAAGGTTCCGACTTCAAGGACCTCCCAAACCAACTTTGCTTGAAGGTAGTGCATTGAGTCTTCCACCCTATGAAGATTGACACCCACAAGAGTCACTAGTGTGGCCATTTTTTCCCAAGATTCCCAATGGTATCATCCATCACCATGCGAGTCCTAGATAAAAGATGTCAAAGTCCTCTCAATATTTATTAAAACTGCCTAAGGAACTTTGAGCACGAAGAGAATGTGCATAGGGATCTAAGAAAGAACACAATTAACCAGTGTGATATGACCACCGAAGGAGAGAAAAAGATTATTCCAATTTTTGATCATGCTAGTCATTTTATTAAAAAAACCTTCAAAATGTCTGATTCTTTTTCTACCTGGTGAGAGGGGAGATCCAAGATATTCCAGAGGGAACTACCTTCTCATAACTCCCATTATATTTTCCATTTTTTTATCCTCCTTGCTGAACATGACTGAGGGACATATACACCAATATTCTCAAAATTAATTCTCTTACCACTCCATAAACTGCACTCTTCCATCACTTTTTAAGAGCTCTAATAGATCTGCATCCTCCATTGATGAAAAAAATCATATCATCTGCATATAACAAGTGAGAAATTCCATTGGTCTAATTTCCGCATTTAAAATTATAGATGTAGCCACTATTGATCTTGTTTTCTAGGATTTTACTAAGTAAATTATAAGACATTATAAAAATACTAGGGGAAAAAGTATCGCCTTGTCTAAGACCTCTAACTGATTTGAAAAAACCAGTTCTTTTACCCATAATCGACACCGAGAACCAGGGGGAGATATAACATCTGAAAAATAAGTCCCGCACCCAGTTAGAAAAACCCATACCGGCCATGAACCTGAGAATATACCCCCATTCCATCCTATCATAAGATTTATCCATATCAATATGAATATCCACATTCTAACCATGTGACTTTTTGTTTACATACAAAATAATTTCCTGAGCAATGCCAATGGATTCCTGCAGAGAACTTCTCTTAATAAAGCCATGTTGTTCATTGGCCACCCATTCTTTAAGGAACCTTGACACTCGCCTATTAAGAATACTGGCTAGGATTCTATAAAGAACATTACAAAAACTAATTGGACTAAATTGACTAAAATATGATGGATCTTTCACTTTAGGAATCAACATGAGCACTGGTGCACATACCACCCTTGGAAGAGGCCCACCATGAAAATTAGCCCAATATTCATCCAATTCACCTTGATCTCCCACATGTGCATCATATGGAAATTCATATTCCTCAAACTCCTCTAAAAATGGTATTTATTGGTTCAAGGATAGTTCCTTCATTATTTATTTCTCATATGGCTCTTAAATTGAAAATATTTCAAGAACTAGCTTTGATTCCTCTTTTTCTTGAGCCTCCTTTTGTGTTGTCAATTCTTTCAAGGAAGATGAAATATATTTCATTTTATTCTTCAACTCTTCTATCATTTTACCATTCTAATAAAACTAATTCTTCAGTGATACTTATTTTATAGACTCATAAATGTTAATATGAAGAAAATATGAAAAATTACCTTGAAATTCCATTTTTGAATTAAAAAAATAAAGTTATGTAATGAAGTTCAATTTTTTTTGGTTTTTAAAATTTGTGATTTTTTTTTGTTTTTTTATGAAAAAAATGTACATAAGTGATTGACCTCCCCGGAAATGACACCAAATTGATGATAGGGATTTCATGCGGATCTCACACCAATAAATTATTATTACCTAAGAATTCACTATAGTGGTACACCATAGGGTCGATCACAAGGAGGCCTCTTATAACACACTGAATTTCTATTATCACTATTTATATCCTAATGAGTATAAAAATAATAATATAATAATATAAATGGGATGGGGTTTGATTATGATAATACATATAATATAATATATATTAATAATAAAATTAAAAACAAAAATAAAAGAAAGAAGACACAAATATGTTGGTGAAGAATCATTATTGTTCTTGGGAAATCATGGTGATAAAATAATTGTTCTCTAATGAAAATTTATTCTCCATATTCTACTCAATGTTGATATCAACCCTATCACTCAACACCTTCCCATGACTTGTTATTATCCCACACCGACCCTCCGCATGCAAGATAATACTCACTCACATCATCACAACAATGTTACTCCACCCTATATACAACATTATGAAAATGAAGGAGAGTGAAAAGATTAAAATGGGAAGAAGAAATCAATACTAGTGAATGTGGGGTTAAACCTACACCAAACCCATTTCACCACTACTGAAATTCTTAGAATAAAATAAAGATAAAAATTTAAGCACAATGAACTCAAGAACCCCCCCCCCCCCCCCCGAACAAAAATGAGAGTTAGTTCTCCAATTGAATGGAGATTAGAAGGATCACTATGAGGGAATACAAAATAAAAAATGAATGAGAGTAGAATAAGATGAGAAAAAGATACATTAAAAAATAAAAACAATATTACAACATTATAAACCCTAATTCTATAGAAAATGTTCAAGCTATGTTTCCAACCCTTTGAAATGGAGAAGAGGTAAATTTTTATAGGGAGATGGGAAGAAATGTTGGCTCCAAAATCATCCTATGAAAGAAATCACATGGATGGAAATATTAATGACACAATTAGGTAAATATTTCTTCTTCCCTGCATTTGAAAAAAATTAAACTTTATTGGAAACAAATTGAGAGAGATATGGATTTTTTACTCAGAGACATTTATTCTGGCCTGGTGACTCTTCATCTTCCAAAACTCTAACTTCTTATTTCATAATAACAATGAAAACTACGGATTCAGGTTTGTATTCATTAATAAAAGATGTTCCTTAATTCATTTTAAAGCTCCATGTCAAATCTGAGCTCCATTGGGCAGGCCCAAT
Organism: Viscum album; assembly: GCA_963277665.1. Taxonomy (NCBI): domain Eukaryota; kingdom Viridiplantae; phylum Streptophyta; class Magnoliopsida; order Santalales; family Viscaceae; genus Viscum; species Viscum album. Next base: position 904,284,292 of record OY728138.1, read on the forward strand.
ATGATATATAAGATCATCTTCAAATATGTCCAGATTTGTACATAGTTTTCAAGGCCCAGATTGAGAGCTGATTTTGGACTTCCAAAAGATGGATTGAGCTTTGGTTATCGAATGATTAAATGAAGATCAAGACATATAGAAAACTAAAAAAGGGATTTAGAAATTTATTATGTTTAGAAAAAGTGATGGACGAAATACATAATAAAAATAAAACATTTAAAATACAAATTAATCCATTTTAGTAACTAAGCTCAAATTCCCCTAAAAACATAAAATGTGACAATTGCCTATAAAATAACACTATTATGGGATTTAAATAATTGAATTACAGTATAAAGTATTTGAAAATTTTGTCTTCATCAAATTCCAATTTTTTAAAGTATCAAAAAACATCCTTAGTGATGTTTTAGCATAAAGGTTATTAGTGGTATTCTACTCAATTGGGTTGACTTGTATATATATATCCTTCTAATTTAAGGGTATAAAGATATATAGTGATACATTTGATGATGATATTGATGAATTAGTTCTCATATATCGAGGTAAAGTGACCCAATTAGGCTGATATGGCACTTTATTCCCATGTGTTGGACCCATTTTTTGTAATTTTTATCTAGTTTCAATTATTTAATGTTCCAATAAAAACTATACAATGTTTTATTGAATATAATATAATTAAATTATACTTAATTTAACCATGTGTGTGTTATACAACATAGGTCATTGTGATGGTACTATTTATGTACTATTGACCCTTGTAGATTAGCATTGGCAGTTGATTCCTTTTTAGGAGACCCTTTATGGGTGTATCATTTTCAAGTGTGGTTAAATAAAATTCATAACAAACTATATAGAGTTTTCCTATCAATATTTATATGATATTTTACTTAACTGGCCATCATTCATGGTTATCTACTTGGATCCCCTAATGCGATGTCGATAGGTGCCTAAGCATTCATAGTGAACAAAGACCTTAAGGGGGTATTACCTTATGTGGATGCCTGGTGAGTTTCAATTTTTTTTATCTTTTCTATTCTCTTATAAATACCCTTTATAGAGTATTTCTTTATGATAATTCTCGTATATGATTAGGTCCTAGTAGTTCATTTCTTGGAAGTTCCTTCTATAAGAGTTTTTTACTTAAATTAGTGCTCACTAATGTGTTTCACTTAAATTTTAAACCATGATGATTGTTTTTTACCATAGTAGGTCAATGTAATCCTTAAATCCATTAGAGAGGGTAAATAGGCACATTGGATGCCTTTCATTGAGATGTGTGTGTGGATGAAACACCATGACATGTGACCGTGATATGAGACTCAATCGGTAGGGCTAAGTGGGATGGCTAGAGGACCATTCGCTTATTTTTGACTCGGACCCTTCTAGGTCACTACTTAGTTTGATTGAGGGAAACCTACAAGAGGGGTTATCGTAGGTTTTTGGATTCCTTTTTAGCTAGCTAGCTTGGTTGTATCCTCTTTTTGGGACTAATTCATGAGAGTATCACATGTTTTTTGATATAGGTATGATGTTAACTTTGATTTTTGAAGATGTTCCTATGGTGATTAGGTTTCAAGATTGGATTACATGCATAAGACTATTTGTGTTCCTTTACTTTTTGACTATTGGTTGTTCATTTTATGCTTTATTCTCGAAAAATGATGTTGTGATGAGCGGCTATGGAATAAAATTATGTCACAAGTGAGGTGTTCCATTTTTATGATGAGTTCCAAGGGAGATTATGGATAAATGATACTAACATTCCATGTAGAGGTCAATATGGACTTAGAGATAGAAGACCTTTTTTATCATGAGTCAGGTAATAATGGTACACATCAGTTACAGATAGTATCATTTAAATCTTAAATCGGTGTGTAGACATGTGTGCACTAAGGACCAATGGTTTTAGGTATATTATGTGGGCATGGTTTACATGGATTCCTGATAAAATAAGTATTGTACCACTATGGTAGAGTATACATTAGGAATAAATTGGGCTCCATGAGTCGGTTAACCCATGCTTCAACCTGGGCACACATTATAGATTGGTGTGGTATTAGTCATTAGTTAAAGGCGAGTGTATCCTGGTTTGTTGTGATAATGGCTTGGAGGGAGAGATACACACAAATATATGGAATCTTAGTGTACTTATAGGTTAGATATGATCACGAACTATACCATGACATATTCCTAAGTATGTTGAGATAGATTTAGCTATATGCCAAGATTTTTAAATATCTTTCTTGGTTTTATGGATATACTTCTTCTGAGTTTCACTTGAGGAGTGGTATAAGGTAAAACATATGGTGGCTAGTACACCTTTTTTCATTTGAGGTAGGAAACCCTCATTATGATTTTGAATTTTGTGTTTTTCTTGGAGACCATTCTTGGGAAGTGGGAACATGCAATGTTTTGATACTTTTTTGTTTGTTATCTAGTATGATTGGTTTTTCCAATACAATAATTATGATCTATGATGAGTATAGGGTGGAACTTTATCCTTGGAGTTCAACTGTGAGGTGATGGGAAAGACACTCCTATGGTAGGTAGTATCATATTAGTCATAGTTAAACATATTCCTTTTGGGGAGAGTTGTTAATCTTGTGAGGCCTATCATTAGTTAGTCAAGATAGTTTAGTTTTCAAGATTCTTGGTATGGGATCATGGATGTTGTTTGACCACAAAGGAATCTCAAGGATGATATTTTTTTGTGGATAATTTTTAATGACCTATGATTTTTTGGACTGTTAAATTTAGAAGAATTTTTTTGAATGGTTGATCATGAGAGTTAAAATGGTCATTTTCTCCTAGAAGATAATCTAAAATAATTATCATGGCCACTACATTGGTTACAAAACAGGGTTTTTACCCTATAGAAGCATTTTGGTGGAACTCTAATTCATTTTTATTTTTAGGGAATAATTGAAATTTTATATTTAATTAATTAAATATTAATTTATTCAGAAAAGTTCATTTGGTTATATCTTTTGAAAAAAGTGTTGGATTGAGATTATGTCTCATCCATTTAGTCTTTAATGGGGGGTTTTCTAAGGTTAGGCATAGAATCATGTCATATGTTGGGCATGATCCGAGACCCCCTTTTTATTTTTCTTTTATTTTTATTCCTTTTTTCCACATTTATTTTTTGTTATCCCCTTGGATTCTGTTTTTATCCACCTAAAGTATCTCCTTCTCTATGTACTAGAGAGAAAATGAGTGGTAAAGAAAGGGGGGGGGGATGGATGTGTCATATTCAGGGCTTTAGAGGAGTTGTATCTTCATGTAAGAGCTATGAATCATGGAAATGGGTGATGATTCATCCGATTCCACCCAAAGGTAGGCTGTTTTAATGTTTATTCCATAAATTTCCATATAATTAACGATTTATAGTTTTAATTTCCTTTTATGACTTCTAAGGACCCATAGTGGTTTAATCTATACTTAATCAAGAGAAAAATGGATTTCTAGCCATTTACTGTGGTTTCCCAATAAATAACTCTAATAAAATGGTGTGTAATTCAAAAACACACATCATTTGTTCTTCCATTTTAGTGAAGATGAATTTTTGGAAGTACACATCATGTATTGGGAGTGCATACCGTGTATAGGTAATTTTCCATATATCCAAGAACCTGAAAAAATGGATTTTTTTAACTACACATTATGTACCAAGGGTACACGAAATTTATTCATACTTGGCCAAGTAGTTGAGTACATTAACATAAATCACATGTAGGGTCCCTCAATTATGATGGGTACGTAGCTAGATCTTATGTGGGTTACACCCTATGTAGATGTACATGGCCAGGATAAACACATGGTCAAACCATATGAGGTACATAGAAAAGTACCTCGTGTTGGGTACATGTCTTGTAAATTTTTTACACTCCTTGTAATTGGGTTTTTCATTCCATGTATGGATGAAGTAGACGCCCATGTGGGGCTTTGAGTGTGCACTTTGTGTACTAGGGTATACATGCCATGTACTTCTCCCCTCTAACACTTTTTATGTTTTTCATTTTTTTTGACACCCCACAGTAATAATTAGACATATTATTAGTTATTTTTGATAAATTCTTTTACATAGATCATGATGGTGGAACACATGAAGTGTTTAGAGGCCTTTTAATAATCTTTTGGGGTGATATACTCATTAGAGAGGTTCTTGCTCTAGTAATTGAATTAAACTGTATCTAGAGGGTGAGAAATGGGATGATACTACTTGAGGGTCATATGAAGGGTTCGTGGACTTGGAATGGGTTTTCCAAGGAACTTGGTAGATGTATCTAGGAATAGTCCATAGTGGGACTGAAATGTGACTTGATGAGACTATTTGGTTGGGTGTTCAGAGAAACCAACAGTGAGACCTTGATCTAAGATGGGATGTGAACCATCTCCCTTGATCAATGATTTTTTATATTTTTCCATGATAATTTCTCCTTTGTGAGAAGTTATATTCTAGTCTAGTAGGTCGTGACATGTTAGGGATGGGGTTGTGGGATGTGTTTCCCAGAGAGATTAATTAGTTGTGACTGAGGATCCCATATATGATGCCTCCTCTTATGTTTTGACTTAGTGGATCCTATGTAGGATGCCTCAACATACCTACTCCTTTCAAGGATCCCATGTAGGGTGCCTCTAATTACTATTTCCAAGGATCCTTTATAGGATGCCTCCATTAGAGTGTTGTTTTTGAGGATCCCAAGAGGGATTCCATTTCTTACCTATTGTCTTAGTATATCCTAAGAGGAATTCCTTCACATATCTAGGGACCATGAGGATCTTGAGTAGGATGCCTCTCTTGTGTTTGATTTAGGGGACCCAATGGGTGTTGTGATGTTTGAAAGACCCTGTTCTAGTGTGTTATGGGTTTGGGTAGAGATGGTAGTAGTTATCACTTTATAACCTATACAAAACCTGAAAGCCTATATGGATGTGGATGTAGTGGTTGGTTTATCCATTAGGCCACCCTCACACAATTATTTATAAATTAACATGGTTACTATTAATACATATTTGACTCTATAAATGTTTCAAATAACTCATACCATGCGGTCAGATGTTATGTATGATGGGGATTCCCAGATGTGCTTCCTAATATATGTCTTCAGATCCCTTTAAATTAAATATCACTTTATTGGGAGTCATAGAGGTACTTCCAAGGATTTGTTTGTCAATAAATATTGATCATACATTCTTTATCAGTATTATCAGATTTACTTCTTGAGATCTACCTTATTACTCCTTAAGTGATATTTTGATTCCTAATATGGAACTCTATGGATTGTATCATAAGCTATATAAAATTTCATGATCGCATGAGTGATAACGGGATTACAGATACATAATTACTTGGATAACATCATGGATAAAATTTAATTATACAATTCCATTGTAATTTCATGGATTCATTCCATGGAATTCCTTGGATAGGCTCATAGGGAAAACGTGATCAAATTACATCTTCAGAGATACTTGGATTCCTTAAAAGGAATTTCTTGGATAGCCACGCATGAAAGAAGAATTATATAGGCCTTTGGTGATTATTGGGTTCCTTATATAGAATTTATTAGACACGATCATAGGTCTTGAGATCATATTAATCCTTGAAAGACACTTGGGTTCCTTATACGAAATGCCTTCGATGGGCTCATGGTTAAATGGAATAATTTATGTTGTGAGAGATACTTGGGTTCCTTATACGGAATGCCTTGGACTGGCTCATATGTTTAATGGAATATTTTTATTCTTGAATGTTAAGTGGATATTTTAAATTCCTTTTATATATAGGGGCACCTTGGTAATATGCCTCGGTTCCTATCTTAAACTCATATATATATATATATACGTATATCTATGTGTGTGTGTGTGTATATATATATATGTGTGTGTGTGTGTGTTTGTTTGTGTGTGTGTGTGTGTATATATATATATATGATGGTAAATTTTCTAAGAAATTATATCTTAGGCTGATGTAGTTATTTTTTATCAGGTTCATGAACCTAAATATCAATAATGGATCTATTTTATTTATTTATTTATTTCAATATATCTCGTATAGGCTGAGCATGTTGCATGAGTTCTCTCTTATGGAAGCAAATTATAGGTTCACTATTGGGGGTGGAACGGTGAGATTTATTTATCACCCCTTGTGCATGCACCTTGGTGTTCATACAGAACATATGTCTACTTTCAGGTTGAGCATAGAGACATGATGGATAGAGATAAATCTCAAGGTTTGATGATCAAGTGGGGCTTCTCATGTGGATTTTTATGATCGGGCTAGAGAAGCCTGATAGTGTCATGGAGAATAGGTATGTGGTTCATCTCAGAGTCAGTAGTAGAGTTGTGTACTTTTGTTTTAGTTTTCGTTATATACTCATCCATATAGGAATGGCCCTTTGGGTTATCAGATTCTATATATATGACATTGTTTTTTGGAATTTTATTTCATTCCATTTTATTACAACATTTTTTGTATTTATTACTTCCAGACTATGATTATTTACTTATATGATTTTTTCTTGGTTATTTCTTTTTTTTCTTACTATAATATGAGATAATAGTCTCCTCACAAACATACCCTCAGCCCACACTTCTATTCAGAAGCCTTTGGCATATGAGGATACGCGCTTGAGATCATGTGGTGAGTTAGCTCGAGGCACCAGTTAAGTAGAATTTTGGATGATATTTTACAACCATAGAGTTTTTAATACCTTAATATATTTAAGAAAACTCTATAAGTATGTTCATGGAGGGGTTGATGAGAGGTGGTGGGGTGATTCGCGACTCCCGAGGTTCGGTTCTCATGGGGTTCAATGCCTTCTATAGATTGGGAACATCCTTAGGTGCGAAGGTTCATGCTCTTATTTTTAGTATGAAAATTTGTAGAAGACGTGGAATTATGGTGGCATAGATAGAGATAGATTCTTAAGTGATGGTGAAGACTATCCAGGGCCATCAAGAGGTATCATGGGAGCTGATATATCTGATCTGAAGATGTATGTTGGAGACTAACCTGGGGCATATTGTCTATCATATTTAGAGGGAGGCAAACTTTGTAGCAGACTCTCTCTCTTTCAACTGGGAAGGCTGGATGAAGAGCTTATCATTTACAAAAACTTTGGTTCACTTCCTTTAGAGTGTAAGGTGGTAATACAAGGATATTTCCTTGGGTTAAACCACTTACTCCCTCTTTGAGGTTTCCATTTTACTTTCAAAATTGGTTCCTACAAGTTTAATAAAATCAATTTTGATTCATATTGTATCTTCTAACATGGTTGTATCACTCAATGAACTCGTTCGATCTTCTAAATTCAGAATCTAATCATATCTTCATGTTACTCGACTACATATAAATAAATATCAAGATACATGTAATTCATCCTTTCTCAAATTCTCATTTATTCTTCCCAAGCTTCTTTAATAATTGATATCACAAGATCCTCTTCTTATTTTATTTTATTTGACACCCAAATAATCAAACATCTCAGCATAGTCAATAATCCTTCAACTTTTTTTTATTTGATAAAATTCTTCCTTGAATTAGTTAAATTCATGATCTAGATTCTAAATTATTTCACAAAGTCAATTTCATCATCTTTTTTTATTTTATACATAGGTTATCATGAATATTTTTTATATTTAAAATATACAAAATCCTTAAATATTTGGTTCACCCATGTTCCTGATTTAATTTCTCAACTTTTTCATACGTGGTACATTCCCATGATCTTGTTAATATATATTTTTTCTCAATAGCTATGTCTTATAATTTTACAAGAGTTACCTTTTTTCCATCTCATTTTTTCATATTATGCAAATATATATCTTCTCGGTTCTTCTAGAAAACTCAACATCATTATATAAAGATACTTTTAATAAATTAATCATCAAAATTTTGGATTAATTTCTCATTTAGTCTCCAAAAGACTTGGTTTATTTCCATCTTTTTATATTCCATAAAATATGATTCAATGAATCTATATTCATTTCTATGTTCATGAAAACAGAAATCTTCCATGATCAATGGCATGGAACTTTCAAAAACTTCTTTCTTGATTGGACTTCCTTAAATCATAGTTGAGATCATTTTACAGGTAAATTATCTTGATATTTGAATAATTTAATCCCATCATGAGCATCATATGAATTAGATATCCCCTAAAAATAATAATTCTAATGACTTGGAAATTTTCAGCCAGAACAAAGGGGAAATTCATCCATGTGAATTTCAAATTTTAATTTATATACTCAACTACATGATAGATTAATTTATATCAGTTACTATGGCTTTGCAGATTATTTTATCTAATTAATTCAATTATATATATTCTTATATGTCATCCATAACCCTTACATCAATTCCTATATGTATCCTGAATCTCCATGTGTTGATCTTAATGTATGTGAATTCAATTACATGATGAATTTTCACACATGGGGAATTTGTATACATTAATCCTAGAATTAAGTAGATTTTCAATATTTTCTTCATTTTAAAACAAAAATCCTACCAACTATCACTATATATTCTCATCCACTCATAAAAATTTCAATAAAACTTTGGGAATTTATCAATGTTTCTTAAATACCTTAGCTATATTTCTAAGAACTTTATAGTAATAAAAAAAAATTAAAATTTGTGTTCATAAATATAGCTTATTGAATACATAACTTATTATTTAATTCATTCTTCATTAAAGTTTGTTTCATAATAGATTTACATAGATGCAGTCTTAGTTACATGCTGATAGATTCACAATAATTCATGCACTTCAATATCCCATTTAGCTAGGTTTTAATCATTTAAATAATATCTACAACAAGTTGTATTCAGCTACTCAAACACCAGTACTTCTAAAACTATTGTATATTAATTTAGTTCTTGTCTTACACATGAGTACTGGATAAAAAATAATTACATGTAAATGTGATACCTGATCGTGTTGTCAAGCGCGTCAAATTAGTTGTTTAATTTTGACTAGAATTTCTGCAGTATAGCAGCAACCCTAGGTCGTCTCTTGACGGAGCCTTAGACCATTAATTTAAAAATCGGATTTTGATTATGGAAGTATAAGGTGAATTAGGTTTTGTAAAACTTGAGGTTTTTATGATTAATGATGAAAATAGCAAATGAAAGTGATAAAAAAAAGTAGAAATGAACAAGATTGATTAAACGTGATCAACCCAAGGAAGTCTCGTGATGCTCATCCTTCATCGCTTCAAGGGATGGGGTTATGATATTTTAATACCTGGTTTGTAACACCTAGAACCAGAATGTTAATGAGTTTATACTAGGATAACTCCTAGGGTTCAGTTGAAAACACATAATGATTCACCGAACACCGCCGATGATTGGGTGATTTGTGTTCGACATCATAACCGAAACTCACCAAGGAAACACATGAAGAATCCGATGTTCTTTCTAGGTTTGTATATTATTTCATTGTGATAACATGACATAAATGTTCATACCCTTGATAGTGACTATGTGAGTTCAATTGACCAATATGAACCACACAAACACCGCAATTGGAAGGGGGGAAAGAAAGTGGTGAACGGTGTGTGAAACATCACATGAATGAGTACCCCATTCATTATCATATGAGTTGAGCATGACATACCAGTACATAACTCAATAAAATAAGAATAGAGGATTATGAAAAACAACATAAAACCTGGAATTAAAAATATTATTCAAATTAATACAACTTTGAAGCTCGGGATTACATCACATTCCTCCCCGGGTGATCACAAGGGGTTTAGAAACCCATGAGAGGGGAAGAAGAAGAAGATGTTGAAGTAGCACCTCCCATAGCCTCCAGAACTTCTAGGGATGTTGAGAAGACTCCTTGGGGACTCCAAAATGTCAAAGAATTTCCTCTTGGCCGAACTTACAAATGGGGAGCCCAAGGTGTCATTTTATAGGAAAATTGGAATGTGGTTTTAGGCACACATATTTCATCAATCCACTTGTACCACGCGTTTCGGCCTTCATACAGTCTTATCTCGCTTTGGAGAAAATATAAAGTTGTATCCCTACCTCTTGAATGTCTCCACCGAAATTTTGGCACCATTTGGACAACTACAGCTTAAGATATTGATAAAATACAGAACACCACATTTGACTTGGTCCAAATTCGGTGTCTTGTATAGATCAGTTCGTATGGTCCCCATAGAAGCCGAATCAGGATTTGTTTCCTTAATATTAAATGTAAAGTATTGAATTTTGGACAGGACCACAAAATTTCATCCCATTTGGATTCACGTATTTCGTTTAATATGAAAAAAAGTGGAGAGATGTCCATGGATCCATGCAATTTTGGCCCATTTTTCTTCCACTTCATCAAGGGCCCTCCAAATCACCTTCACTTACATTGAAATAATAAAAACAAGTAACATTTCCCATTATAATGTTTATTAACATTAATTAAATTATTCAAACATAAATTGTAATTTATTATTATATTTTGAATATTCATTACAAAACTAGTTTAAAACAGCGGTGTAAGGGTGGAATAAAACAATGAATCATGGTACGATCAATACCCTTTAAACTTATCAAGCTATTTATTCCAAGGTATCCTTTCTCCATATCTTGAGTTTTTAATGTAAATTTTATATTCATTTTCATCTCTAATGGAATTCAAATCCAATCTATTATTCATCTTATCCAATGATACATTGACATAAAAAATTCTCACATTGGAATTAAATACAGGACTAGTATCCCAAATCCAATTAGTCTTTTCAATCTCCCACTTCAGATTTGTTTTCAATACCACTTTAATTCAAATTTCAATTTTAGTTTAATCCCCCATATTTAATGTAAAGGAAAAGGTTAGAAAAAAAATTCTCCCTCAAAATGGGAGGTTCTTATTTCTCATAAAAAAATATCTCCCCTTACATATCTTCAAAATTTTGGTAAGGATAGATTTTCAAATAAAATTATAGCATATTCTCCCCTTTTTCTATTTTACTTACCAATTACTCAAATAAATTCACTATATAAGGAATTTAACTTGAATCATTGATTATCAGTTAAAAGTGACAATCAGTATTGACAATCAACATAAGTATTAACTGAATTAAATGCGGCATCAAAATTATCTTTTCAATGTTCTATCAATCAACCAATTCAATATCATTGTGGACTAACCCATTGTGGAAAACCTTATAAATTAATTTAGATAAAAAAATTCCCATATATACTCACTATGTAATATTGACTGAACTATTTCTTTAAATGATGTATGATAAATATATTTAGGAAGATATTCTATTTTATGCACCCACCTGAACACACACATCAAAAATATCAATTGCAAGTAAAAAAGATCCCCTTTTTGTTAGATAATCACTCCCCTAAAATCAACATTAATAATATGTTTCCAAAAAAAGCTTTTAGATTGATAATAATAACTCAAACATTAAATTCAATAGGGATATCCAAATTCCATATTTTTCATAAATATATATTCTTTAGAATCATTAAATTTATTTAGTAAATCCCCCTTAAGGGCTGATTTTCATTTGAATTTCCTTTTAATTACATAATATTAAAGAACCTCTAGATTAATTGGGTAATATGGTGGGACTTCCAAAATATACCCAACTTGAGAATGTGTATTTAATCATATTTCTCAACCCATGGAATTTAGTTTTAGTTTTTATCACACTTCCACCTATAGATTTATAGGACTGTTCACATTTGGGAAGTATGACCTTCACCAAATTTTGCTTTTTTTCTTGAATGGAATTCATTTCATCATTAACTATAATTTATTGATTTTTTTAAATATGCTCTAATATTTTTTCCTCACATAGATGATCATTCCATATAACTTTTTTTCCTTCTAAAAATATTATATCTTCTTAAATGGTGTTTAATTCTTATTTATATCAAAATATTCCTCACTATAAATCATGGGACCTTTATCTTTGTCATTCTTTATATCTTTTTGAGAAATAAACCACATCATATAATTGACACCAGTATAACCTACATGTTTCCACCATGAGAAAAATTATTAATTATCCCTTTTTGTACCCTTTTTGGGTTTCTGGTAAATCTCATTATTAGTGATGTTCTTCATCATAACAATCTTCTTGTACATGTCCTTAATTGGCATATTTTTTATTTTCAAATTGCTCCAACTAGTTTTTAATTCCATGTATTTTTTACAATAATCCATGGTGTACCCTATCTTTCTATAATTGAATCATATTCTTCTATCCAATGTGACATTATTTTTATTAGGATTTTTAGATGTAATATACTTTTCATTTCTCTTAGAGGATGGAAAATCCTAGTTGACCTTCTCTACTTCTTTAGAAATTTGTTTTTCAAGGAAGACATGTGCTTCATTATTGTTAGCACCAAAATATGTACAGAGGAAAATGACACAAATAGAAAACCAATTCCAAAGAGGATTCCTAATGAAGATTATTTCATAGATCCCCTTAGCACCTGGCCATTAGAGGAGCCCCGCAACACCACAACCGATGTGAAGTTGAAGCCCCTTCGCGGTATCCGTGTAGTAAAGAGGCGGGAGGATCCGCGGTTACGGAGAAATTTACTGAGAGCTTCACACCGCAGAGGGAGCCTAAATCAACCTCCAAGAGCCTATCGAACTTGACAGAATCCTCCGCAAGCACTGCAAAGAGAACCCAAGAGATATCCATGTTGATGAGGGGATAATGGTCGACTCTATGGTTATGAAAAACTTGACTCAATCCGCAGACGATCACAAAGCACCATGTGGCTTCGCACCGAGTTGTACCTTCTTTGTGCCACCCCTATACTATAAATACTGGGCTCCCCTCAATCCCAAAGGATGGATACCCCAACCTTTCACCTTATCTTCTCTCAAATCGTGAATCACCTTCTACTATGTGAAACCTTGAAAAAAATGATATCTTCAAGGAACCTGAGCATTGAAAAGTACCCTTACCTTAGCTCAAATACAACCCCTCTTCAAGCAGGGATTCCCTTTGCATAGCCCACAGGCTATCTCAAAGGAAGGAGATCTCTAAGGGGACTCAGGTATTTGAAAATCACTCATGACTTGCAAAGTACCTTCCATGCACATGTTAACCACATGCTAAGGAAGGATCACTGTGCTTTGCGAAGCACATTGCTTCGTAGTGATATTCTTTGCAAGGTACCCTTGCTACGCAAAGTCCCACTCCACGAAAGCCTTTCCACTTCATGAAGAACCCTTCATATTCACCTATACCCCATGCCTAGGCTAGGCCACTTCACTTCACAAATCATACCCATTCGCGAAGTCCCTCCCCTACGTGGAGCACCAAAGCTTCACAAGTCTCTTTCTTATGAACCCATTTGCTTCACAAACCCTTCTCATGTACGACCCTCCAGGTTCATACAAAGTGATTTCAAGGTCCCTTGGGTGGTGATTCATGTTGCGTTTCCTAGCCATATGCTTCTTCATATAGGCACGGTAATAGATATTACTTATTTTCATAGCCATGATAACGTGGGCCCCTCAGTGGATCACTCCACAACACCCCCATACCACAAAATTTCTGATGCATTCCCTTCCCTAATGGTGGGTGGGTATCAGTTATGTAATTCCTAGGGGTGTGGAGTGAACCCGCCTCATTTGAGCTGCAGGACGTTAAACTTCCAAGCACCATTGTCCTCAGCACATGATGTTTAACTATGGACTCACCCTGTGAAACATACACAGAGTTCCCCACCTAGGAAATTATCCATGTCTACTCGTCTCCATAGGAGTGAGATCTTTCTCATATGGAATGATATCCTCTTTGTTGGACCAACGTCTGTCCATGGGGAAGGAAAACCATCTTAGGGTAAGCCCCTAGAATTTCTTGCAGGAGGTAGAAAACCTACTTCTTCTCTCTTATTGGGTGCCAAAGACTATAGGAGATATGAGAATAGGGACCTTCATTACCCTATATTTATCTCTCTAGGATTTTTCTATATTAGGCCTCCATCCTAGAGTAAGTCCCAATATCTATCTCCCTAGGCTGCTAACCACACATAATCCCCTGTTTCCTCTTTTGGCTGCTAACCACGTGTAAGCCCTACTCCACTTCCCACAGACACACCTTTCACAACGTGATTGTCTGGTATTTTATGCCTCTTGGTTCTCACACTAAGTATGAATCACGTGGGATTAGAGTAAGCATTGACCATGACATCCTTCCTGGGATGACTTAGCGGGTAATCCCCATGCCACCATACCAAACTACGTGGACTTTGATCCTTGCCTCCAAGGAAAGGTATGTAGGAATCCTCCCTAAGGTTTAATCCCAACACCTACTTGTACCAACCACTTCACATCATTCACCCTCATCCTGCATGGCGTTAAAATGTATCCACCATACCGAACTACATGGACTTTGATCCTGGTCTCCTAGGAAAGGTAAGTAGGAAGCATCCTTGAGGTTTAAGCCCAACACCTACTTTTCCAGACCACTTCACGTCAGTTCACCCTCATCCCGCATGACATTAAACTGTATCCACTATACCAAACTACATGGGATTTGATCCTTGTCTCCTAGGCAAGGTACATAGGAAGCCTCCCTCAGGTTCAATCCCAACACCTACTTATCCTGACCACTTCACGTAGGTTCACCCTCATCCTACATGACATTAAACTATATCCACCATTCTGAACTATGGGGACTTTTATCCTTGTCTCTTAGGAAAGGTACGTAGGAAGCCTCCCTGAGGTTCAAGCCCAAAACCCATCTGTCCCAACCACTTCACGTTGGTCTACCCTCGTCCTATAGGACGTTAAACTGTATACCCATTTTCATCCCACAAGACGTTAAACTGTACCCATTCGAACTATGTGGGATTTTATCCTTGTCTCCTAGACAAGGTACGTAGGAAGCCTCCCTGAGGTCTAATCCCAATCTACGATAATCCGTTGTGAATCCCAATATACGGTAAGCCACTGTGATTCCCAATTGACAGTAAGCTATTGTGATTACCAATCGATGGTAATCCATTGTGATTCTCAATCAATGGTAAGCCGTTGTAATCCCCAAATAGTGGTAAGCCGTTGAAATCCCAATCGACGACAAGCCCTTATAGTCCACAATTGACGGTAATCCATTTTAGTCCCCTTCACTGGACCCACATCTATGGTCTTCCCCTCGGGCGTCAGACCAACTTGGGCCGCTAACCACACGTAAGCCCCAATATATCATTGGGTCGCTATCCTATGTGTACACCCCCGATTCTATACCCCAACCTGAACTATGTGGAATTTGATTCCCTACCACAGGGATACATAGGAAGCCTCCCTGAGGTTCAATCTCATCACCCATGTCTCATCCAGGTCTCTCCCTTGAACCTCTGCTTTTTGGGAACATCATGATCCAACCCAGATGTTCCACTTCCTCTGAGTCCCATTCATGCATCTATTCTCATAGGTCACCTCCTTAGGTGTCCCCTCACCCCATCCTGAACTACACAAACTTTTATTCCCTACCACAGGGATACATAGAAAGTCAATTTGAGGCTCAAGACCGGCATCACCATCATCCTCACGTTGGTACCATCCCATTCCTCTCATTCACTTCGTTCAACCACCATCATCCATCCTGATTCTTACCTGGGCTGCCACATCCCGATGAGATCATGTCACCCACTTTCTCACTGCTCTTAGAAATAATAAGGTAACTAACCATGAGTTATCCCCAACATCAGTATTCCCTCCTGGGGTTGCACCCATATGATCCACTCTTATTAGTGTTCCAATCATTCTGATCCATCTCCTCTAGATGTTAAACTCGTGGCATACCCTGTGTTAATCATGAGAAGATGAAGAAAAACTCATAGACATGCCTATGGACTATAATTCCCTGCACTCGACATGGAATGCCTCAGGCTTTCGCACCTTCGAGAAGACCTATCATAAGGGGAAGAAACCAGACGCATCAGTGTTCCGACGTCCAGACATGCCAGCGAAGTCCAACGTGACTACTCCCTCGACCGAAGGTTGCTACCCTGAATGGATACTTTGGAATGTCCTAACATGAATAGTGTAATTAATTGGTGTCCATGAAGACATGGAACTGGGAAGAGTTTCATGAATAACGTCTTAAGTATATGAGAGAGACTTGGACTAGGTAATGAGTTTCGAGGAGGAATCCATAGAAGGAGGAACCGACATCCCATCATACCATTTCTATTAAAGAGAAAACATACCTAAATAAGCAATGGATTCTGCTCGCCTTTGGAAAGTGGGAATGCAGGGCAACAGACCATCACGTCCTCTAACAAACGGATGTACACCCCAGTGAAAGCATCAGAAATAGAAATGGTGAACCTAACATGAAATTCTTCTCCTCAATATAGTGATGAGTAGTGTTCGATACAATAGTGGATTAGTGTGTCACCGGATCCAGTTATCCAGCGCCATGTCCCACCAAGAAAATAGTGGTCCTGATGTGAAACTCACCAGAAATTGGGGAATTTGAACATTAGATATCTAAGTTGGTGACATTGTCAATGTGGATCCTACTTACCAACCATGGAAGACAGAATGGTGATGGGGATCTGTACGCCACTTTCTTTCTTTCAGTACTAATAGTTAAATCTCCCTAATTTTTAGGACCCAAGCTATCATGACAGGAAACCAATCACAGCCCACCCACCGACGTAGGGGTAGGGGCAACGTCAACACAGGAATCCCACGCAGCCTCATCTTTCCCACGATAGCCTCCACATCCACATCTTCTGGGAACCCACACCCCATATCCCCATCTAAATTCATTCAGAGAAGGGTAATTAATGACCTCATTCGACGATACGAGGAGGAGGGGATTATCCCAACTCGGGATATGGCCCAAAAATACCTATAGGATTCTGTGTCTATTCATCACCACCACCCCCAAGGGGCGCGCAGGGAGCCACTATTCCCCACTCCGACGCATAATTGTTTCGGGAGCCTCTCTTCGGAATTCTTCAACGACTCCCTCCCCTACGCCAATGAGGTGAGGTATGTTCGGTCCAAACTGAATGGAATCTTGTTCTAGGGGATCCCAAGTAGGGCTCCCACTAGGCCGTGTCAACGCCGCCACCCGACCCCAAAGGATGAGGGGAAAGTGAGTTATGCACATGCACCACTGGCCCCAGTCCAATTAACATGATTCCAACGTCGGGCACAAGCTAAAGAGGACGCCCGCCAGGGGGCGTCATCATCAACGGCTCCCGTGGCCCATGCCACCGCCGATGCATACCATCAATACCCTATTTGTGGTGAGAAAGGAAACTCATACACCCGGCCCAGATCGAGGCCCCAACCACCCCACGTGCAGGCTAGGTCCACTCTTCTGGCCGCTGACATAGGTGGCGTCCATCACGGGCCGATTCGTGACAATGACATCCAATACGGAGGTCCTCCCCATACCATCACCAATGAGAGCGCAGGTTCTCCCCACTCTCAAGATAGGCATGGAGGTCATCCCCATGCCACCATCAATCTGAGTGAAGGTCCTCCCCACTGTATTGACACCCAGTACAGAAGCCTCTTCTGCACCCATGACCTCAGGTATGGAGCTGTTCTCCCTATCACAGGTTGCCGATTTGAAGATGCTACCTGTCTGATCAACCTTCAGCATGGGGTTATTCCCCATGTCCTTACAGTAATCGAAGAAGGTCCTCCTCATCCCAACAATTATATAAGCATAGGTTTGCCTCACTTCTTGGGAACCCAACACGAAGGTCCTACCTATGTTTAGCTCGACTAGTATGGGGACCTTGATCGTACCGTCGCTACCAATGGGGACAAGAATGGAGGCCATTCCCATGCTTCTACCGGATCTAGCAGTGGTCCTACCCACTCCAAAAATTCCCAAAGATACTCCCTCCACGCATCATCCAATGGACATGGAGTTCCTCCCAGTGTTCCCTTTGACATTTTTCCAAGTGCTCCTTGCACCCCAGCTCACCTAGGTGGAAGTCCTCTCTACCCCAGCATCAGCTTAGACGAAGGTCCACCTCAATCCAAAAATATACCCAGTCCCGAAGATACACCCCAGGGAAGGAGGGTGGGTCACCGACACCATAATAAGACCAGGATGTTTCAGACCGTGATCAAACCTATTTGTTTCTCAGATTCTGAGACAGAATATGATTCAACAATGGAACCCTCACCTCGATCCTCTGTGTCGAGGTCTAGGGAAAGAACGAGGCATATTATCCTCATCCTTTCAGAATGTGTGGTCCACCGGATTCCTGACTCCCTCTTTAGTTAAATCCATGAGGAGGAATATTTGGCCTCTTCCCAAGGCCTAATTGTGCAATCCTTTCTATCATCAACAAGGTCATTCACTACCTCAACCAGAGATCATTGAGAGTTATTCTAGGGACCAGTAGAGGATGAAAAACAACACGAACCACCACCAATAACTACATCACCTATTCCATAATATGTGGTCTCCAATCCATCTTACCGGGATGTGGTGGCTCAATCATTACATTCATCATAGGATGACCTGAGATATGACGGATTGTCAGCTCGTTCACTGTATTCTCCACCGGCCAGTCTACCGTCTCAACGGTCTGCTTTAGTGCCATTAATGGTCCTATATCCATCCCCAGTTGATGAGTGGGGAAACCAAGGGATAGATCCTGAGTCTGAGCCAAGGATCTTTTGAGAAATTCTTGTAGCGGACCATTTCCTAGAGATGTTCTTCTAATTGTGACTGAAAAATTTAGTGCGCCAGAATCGCTTACTTAGGAGGAAGTTGCGTGTTTCTATCAAACCCTATGGGAGATTCAATTTTTTCTCCATTATCATGAAGTGTCTTACCGCAAGAGTTAGACACACTTTGAAGATATTGACCAAAAATGTTGTATGGTCGACTTTGCTACGCTCCCTGTGGCCTAGCACCCTGAGTCGCGCGGTTGCCATCAGAATCTCCAGTACCAATGCATTCAGAGCTTTAAAGTGTTCCACAGAATTATAAAGGGGGATTCCCCCCATGTTCAAGTCCATGGTTAGAGGAAATATGATACCATCCATTTTAGTTCTATACAGCACCAGAATAAATTTCTATGTGATATTGAGGATATGCCTCCAGGTAGAGTCGCAATTAACATGGACGATCTATTAGAGGAAGAGACAGAGACAAAGCTCTTTGGAGGGAACTTACTCCCAGGGGAGAGCCACAACTATTGGATCCACTGTTAAGGGTTACTCTCCAGTAGAGAAATCTTCTAGGTCTTCCCATGCCCACCAATTCATTAGTCCTCATCCGAAATCTCAATAAGGGAAAAGAGCATATTGGGGCCGTCAAACCCTCTGACCCATCTAGCTCAGTGAAGAAAATGGAAGATGATCCTGAAAAGGCCGCGTTGTGTGAAAAGCTTGCGGAGCACAAAAGAGTTGTCAATGACCTCCTTGTTGAACGCGCTATGGAATGGCAGCTAGACTACGGTGATCCTTGACCGGGGCAACATGGGCAGGTACAACAGTCCCCCAATGAGTTGCCTATGGGTGACCCTGACCATCCTTCTCACATAGATAGGATAAAAGACAAAGATTATGGAAAGAGGGAATGGTATGTGTCTCCAAATCCACCTGAATGATGTGATAATCCTCATGACCTAGATCAGGTCCCACAGCCACTCCACATGTCATCCCACCAGCTGCTCCATGAGCCGCTAGGCCTGCTTATCATGTTGAAGAACCTACCAATGTACTGGTGGTCAGGGATCCTCATCAAGATAGGAACCCCCACCCAGATGATCCAATGGAAGTGATCATTGCTCGCCTTGAGGCGTTGGAAACTTAACAGGTGGAAATTCTGCCTGATGGTAAGCCATATCCGGCATGGTTCAATGAAATGTCGGCACCCTTGGGTTTAAAAACCCCCACCTTTTCCCATTTTTATGGGATGGGCGACCTGCTACAACATCTGGAGCACTTCGTCTCAAGGTATGGACCCATACTGGGAACTCTGGCATAGTAGGAGGCCACCAAACTCCAATGTTTCGTGAAGACATTAGAATGGATTGCATTTTTCTGGTAAAACCAGCTACCCATTTGGTCGGTCGCCGACTGGGAAGATCTATGTTGATGGTTTCTTTACCAGTTCATCTCTACCACCCAGAAGACGAGTATTGCAGACCTTTTCAAGTGTAAGTAGAGTCCTGACAAGCGTGTCGTAGACTTTTTTTCCCGGTGTAAAGGGCTCATCTATTCTCTGGATATGCCACTGGCTTAGGAACAACTGCTAACAATGTGTGCGGGGAATGAAAAAAATTAACTGGTCCCCTCTATCACTACTCAAACTTACCCTAGGGGATTCTGGGATTTCTCTAACAAGGCCCAACGTCTAGAGGAAGCCTCGTAGTAGGCTAAGCAGGCACGTCCGTTGCCTCCCACAATTCCCGCGAGAAGTTCCGAAAAGGCTGAGCTTGCCGTGGTGGCCCAAATAAAGGCCCCCAGTCAATTGGAGTTTTTACTAGTGGATCCAACTCCACAACCTCACAGAGTCCTGCCACCTTAGGCTCAGCCTCTGGCCCAGCAGTTCTCACCTCATAATCGGCAGGCTCCCCTGCGTAACATGCCACCATCACCTAGGCGAAATAACTAGGTTCCACCTCTTCAATAGGATCCTCTAGCCCCTTGTCTGGTCCAGGCTCCCATATCCCCCTTCCTAGATAGGAGAAACCAGATCTACTCATTCAATGAGGCTCTGGTCCCCGGTTTTTTCCAAAGTGACTTGAAATAGGGAATTCTACGGTTTCCTGAATACAGGATGCCCAAAGAGGCCAATCTCACTGATCTCCCCAATTACTACCCCTATAATTGGATTCTGAGGCACACCCTCAAACTATGCTATGTGTTTAATGACTGGATTCAAGAACAGGTTGATAACAACATATTCAGGTTAGGCCCAACTCTGACATAGGTGGCATGCGTATTCGTGAAGCCAGACAATGGTAGTGACAACGAAGGTGAGTGGCATCAGGTTCATAACCATGGGTATCAAAAGTATGATGACTGGATGGCTCATAAGGAAGTCGCCCAGGCCCATGATATTATCTATACATGTCTGAATCAACCTGAGCCTTCATAAGAATCTGTGTCACCCACAGCCACTACTTCTGCATCGACGTCTCAGCCTCCCTCTTCTCAGAAGATAAATCATCGACAATGTAAGGGAAAACAAAGACCCCCATCAATGCCATTGTCATTGTATACTCTCGGTGACTTCATGCCCTCAGAGATGGAGATTCCCCCCAGAATCTATTCAGTGGTGGAGGATTCTTCAAGTGACGATCAAGGGTATGCTTCAGTTAACACCATGGAGCTTCTGAACCCCCACGTGATTTATAATGATGAGGAGTTCTAGACGGATCCTCCCAACGTCCCCAGCTATCTCCAACGTTGATAGGACCGTGGCTATATGATCCATCAGAATTTCTTGGTCAGCACTTCCAGTTAGGCTGTGCATGCCACCAAAACCGGACAATAGGCCCAACACAGATCTCAGCATGCACAACCTTCTCATCTGGTGTCATCAGGTCCTCCTTTGCTACCATTTATATTACTTGATCAGGCAGAGCCACCCCGACCACATCGTGATCAGCCACACTCTGTTATGGAATGACCTCAGTCATCTAGCCCACATATGGTAGTCACTCCATGAGTTTCTACTAGCAAACAATGGGACATTCCCAACACCAGTCAGCCGCCGGTTTAGCTAGAAGGGCCCATCATACCCCCTTCCATGGGATGACCTCCTGTAAGTAGAAGTTAATGCTTGGAATGGAAGTATTATATCCTTAAGAATATTTCCAACATTTCTTCAAGGCTCTCTTTTCTTGAGGCTCTTCACCTGTTAGTTTATATGCATGAAGCCCTCACCGAGGCTATAAGGATCCCTCTCCAATTTGAGGTGGAGGTAGCAGCTACATAAGTCTTCCATGCTGAGGCATTCAAGTATGTTAAATGTCAGGCCACTATCTATTCCTCTAGATAAGATGAAGGCTGTCCCATATAGGGGCACATCCTCACACTGTACATCACCTTCCACTTCATTGGCGTGGAGGTTTGTCGCTGTCTTTTCAACACCGGATCTTGGATTAAACTAATCCCAAACCGGACACTTCAAAAAATGGGGTTGTCCAAGGATGATTTGAGTCCCTATGATATGAAAATCCAAGGTTATGATAGGAAAAAATAGACATTAGTTGGAAAGATCTGGCTGAAACCCCAATTTGGTGGCCTGGTAGCCGTCACCGAGTTCATGGTTGTCTCATAGGACAACGCTTACAATGCATTTATAGGTAGGTAATGGCGTCCCCTGCATGCGGTGGTCCTTTCACCGTATCAGTAGTTCCTTAAGTAATCCCTTAATGGTCGAGTGGCCATACTCCAAGGTGACATGTCTCCCTTTTCCTCTTGTGAAGCCCACTATCTGGATGCCGACTTACAAGAGAAAGGATAAGCAGCTTCAGGATAACGAGGTTGAACACGCTACGGCTGCGACTGAACCGTGGACGGACCTGGATGATGCCTACATTTTTCCGATTCACCAATTGGAGGCTACGACCCCAAATCTGAAGAAATGTTTTTTAGTTTCTGGAACTAGGGGGAGTTAAATTACCAAGTCTAGGGGATACTGAAAGATCACCTCATATTACTACACGAATTAGGATCAGGTGATCCCAGAGCCCCCTACTCCCATAAGGTATCAGGATGTCCGCCCCATGACAATAACATTATGTCATAATTGATTTTTTCATCAGGATGGGATAAAATGGCTCAAAAAAATGCACCACTATTGATTTTATATCATTAAGTGTGGCCCCTTAGGCCAAAGACCGGATGGGATCAGATTGAAAAATTTCATCATTATGGTTTCAGCATCACAAGGGTCCCTCGATGCAGTGTCTACCGCCGCTCAGGCTGGTACCAGTTACCCATTGAGATCTATCTACTTAGAGGAATCACTTCCCACTGATGATTCCTCCTCCATAAGTGAATAAGAGGATTTAAAGGA
Organism: Viscum album; assembly: GCA_963277665.1. NCBI lineage: Eukaryota > Viridiplantae > Streptophyta > Magnoliopsida > Santalales > Viscaceae > Viscum > Viscum album. Next base: position 904,307,314 of record OY728138.1, read on the forward strand.
CTCTCCTCCCACTTTATAAGAGGGTGTGTCTGCCACAGTTGATGAATTGGTACATGTGAACCTCGGTAGCGAGATAGATCCAAAACCCACATTAATCAGTGCTTCCATGCCTGTCAAAGAGAAACAAAAATACATGAGCTTCCTGAAGCATCATCATGATGTATTTTCCTGGAGTTATGAAATGATTCTAGGGCTAGATTATCAGGTCGTCGTCCACCACCTTGGCCTCCCAACAAATCATCATGGGTTCAAACAGCCTCCCAGAAAGATGCATCCTTCTCACAGTGCCCTGGTAGAGGCTGAGGTTGATAAGCTCATCAGATCCAATTTCATCAAGGAGGTCCATTGCCTTAGGTGGTTATCCCACATTGTACCTGTCAGGAAGAAGAATAGACAGATCGGAGTCTGCATAAACTTTCAGGATCTTAACCATCACTGTCTGAAAGATGATTTTCCCCTTACTACGATGCAACAGTTTATTGAATCCATTGTTGGGTTCCAGGCTCTATCCTTCAGGGATGGGTATTTCAAGTATAACCAAATTTAAATGTCCCCTGAGGGTGAAGATTCTACAGCCTTCAGGGCACCACAAGGTACTTTTTTCTACCAGGTAATGCCATTTGGTCTAAAGAATGCATGCACCACCTATAAGTGTGCCATGAATCTCATATTTCAGCCAATACTGGGTATATTGGTGGATTGCTATGTGGATGATCTGGTGGTCAAATCTCTCTAGTGCAAGGACCATCTCAAAGACCTTGAGAATGTGTTCAGCTTCCTCCGTTCTCTCCATCTTAAGATGAACCCATTGAAGTGTGCCTTTGGTGACACCTATGGAAAGTTTCTTGGCTTCGTTGTCAGATAGAGAGGCATCGAGATCTATCTGGAGAAGATAAAGGACATCAGTCAGATGTCTCATCCAAGAAACATTCGGGAGCTACGAGGCTTTTAAGGACACTTGTCCTACACATGCCGATTCATCATGAATTTGGCTGAAAAGTGTAATCCCTTTTTTCAGATCATGAAGAAATGAACTGTCTATCAGTGGGATGAGGAATGTCAGAATCCTTTCAAGGAAATCAAGTATTACTTGTTACAACCTCTGGTCCTGATGCAACCCATTTCCAAAAAACCACTGGTCCTTTATGTGACTGCCCTAGAAAGATCTCTCGGTGCCTTTCTTGCCCAGAAGAACAATGTGGGAATGGAGAACAATCTATACTATCTCAGATGCATGCTCCTAAATACAGAGACCAAATACTCCTCTATCAAGAAGATCTGCCTTGTGATGGTATTCGCAGTGCAGAAATTGCGACATTACTTACAACACCATGAGATACACCTAGTGTCCTGAGTGGATCCGCTGAAGTACATCCTAAACCACCCCATGCTGATAGGCCATCTAGATCGGTGGTAAGTGATCATCTAGTAGTTAAACATTAGGTTTTTCCCCCGGAAGGTCATCAAGGGACAAGCCTTGGCAGACTTCCTTTACACCCATCCATCTCCCAAAAACCAGTCTTTGGATCTTTATTTTCCCGATGAGGCAATCCTCTCATTAGACCAAGACATTCCGTGTTTGAAAATGAACTTTGATGGTGCTTCCCAAAGTCCTACTAGTTGAAGAATCAGTGATCCCAGACTCAATAGAGTGGGCATGGGTACCATCTTCATTACGCCAGCACAAGATGTTCTTTTATATTCATTCCTATTTTCAGAAGGTCGTATCAATAATGAGGAAGAGTATCAGGCTCTCATCACTGGTCTCGAGATGTCCCTCGAGATTGATGTTCCCCACTTACATGTGAAAGGGGACTCTGAACAAGTCATCAAACAGATCAACAATGTCTATGTCGTCAGGAAGCCAGAGCTCGTGCCACTGTTGGAATGCACCCTCCAGCTAATGGACCAGTTCCAGTCTCATCCAGAAGTTACCCATGTCCCTCGATCCTGGAATGGTCAAGCCGATGCCTTGGTCAGCCTGGCTGCATCTCTTGCAGAGCCTAATTAGGATGATTTGATTATCTACATGGCACACCAGAGAGTTATTTCCCCCATCACTCTAGAAGAAAATGATAGCCCATAGGTAAGCTACCTTACCACTGGTTCCTCTACGTCAGGGCCCCCAGGTCCTCCTGACACAGTGCTGGAAGTGAATCCCGACTAGAGGACCCCTTTTATCAATTACCTCCAATACAGTAATCTCCCAACAGATTGAGCCGAGTGTGAGCAAATCTGGCATCGTACATTGTAGTTTACCCTCCAGAGTGGTCCTGGTATTCAGAAGATCCTCTACAGACGCGAGTTTGATGGGGTTCTCCTCCTTTTCATTCAAAGAGGTGAGATTTTTTAGGACATGAAGAAGGTTCATGAAGCTTCCTATGGGGCTTATCAGACCGGGCTGAAACTATCTCACCAGATCCAGAGACTGGGGTATTTTTGTCCCTCCAAGATTCGTGACTGTATCGAGTTTTCCAAGAGGTGCCATGCATTCCAAATCCAAGCTAATTTTGTGCATCAGCCTCCAAAGCCTCTCCACACTACCCAGTACTCTTGGCCTTTTTCTGTCTAGGGACTTGATGTCATGGGACCATATCCACCAGTGATAGCTCGCCAGTGCAGGTTCATCTTGACCGCTATGGATTTATTTTCCAAGTGGGAAGTGGTAGCTCCATTCAAGGAAGTCAAGGCCTGTTATATCTTTGAATTTTTGAGCTCCAACATCATCTACCAATTTGGAGTTCCTCATGCCATCCTCACCGATAATGACACCAACTTCCAGGCAGCTAAGTTGAAGAAATTTTGCACCAAGTACAACATCCATTTTAACCACACCTCCCGCAATCATGTGCAGAAAAATGGGCAGATCAAGGTGTTCAAAAAAACCCTATCTAAAATCCTATAGAAAATGGTTGGTTAGAATAATAAGAGTTGTTCGGACAAACTCCCCAACGAACTCTGGGCCTATCAGATAATGACTCATAATTTCACCTAGGTGACCCCATACTCCTTGGTGTACAGAATAGAGGCCATCATACCCATATATATTCATTTGCCTTCATTACACGCAACTGTCTATGATCAGTAAGAACCAGATAAGGTAGCTGAAGTCCGTCTGGCTGAAATGGAAGTGCTCAACGAGAATAGGCTTTGTGCCCTATACAATCTAGAATGCCATCAGAACAAGATATCCAGCTATTTCAACAAGAAATTCTACCTCCACTCGTTCTTACAAGGTGACATGTTGTTGGCTCTAAGAACACCAATGATACCTAGTAGGAAACCACCCAAACTGGAGCCCAAATGGGAAGGACCTTACATCATTCACAAGGTTTACCCCAATGGTGCGTACTCCCTAGTTACCATGGATAGTGAGCGTATACTCCTCCCACCAATGAAAAATTTGTCAAGCAATACTTTTCCTGAGTAAATGGTCCCTCATGACCATAAAATATGATTTATTCTCCACACGATGTTAAAATGTGGATTCATCCAAGATAAAGGATGTAAAACTATTCAGAATTCATCCCACATTACATTAAACTACGAGTGACAGATATACCATTATGGTTTAATCTCTATGAACTTAAACTAGTATCTTTACATACCCACATACTCACCACATGACTTTAAACTACATGGAACCTTCAAGAAATACATATGGCTTGATTCCCATTCTCATGGGATACGTAAGAATGCTCGTATGCCTCATATTAGAGTCCATCCCCCAAATTATTCTCTTTGACTAGCCCCCTAGGTGTAGTTCTATTGGAGGATCCCACATGGTGTAGTGTAGTATTATTTGGACCCCAATCATGTCAAGATTATGATGATCTCACCATGTTCCCCTCCGCATTCTTCTATCCTCCCACATCCTCACTGCATGATGTTAAACTGCATTACCCTTTCAGAACTACGTATGGATTGATTCCCATCCTCATGGGATAAATAGGAACGCCCAAACATTTAGTCCATGGGCCCAACCCCAAAATTCAAGATCTATCCTTGGGTCGAAACACATGGTGTGGTGTAGGCTTTTTTCCTTCATTCACATCGAGTTCATCATGACAGCACCATGTATCCCTCTCCTTCGAGATCTCCAGCTCTTTCTTCGTCCCGCACGACGTTAAACTACACAGGCATATTCATTCTTCACAAATCCCCTTTATTTGGTTATTCATCATATTTAACATCCAAAAGGATCCTAAAAAAACATGGATTATAGGCCCTAGGGCTCTCCTACCATCTCGGTCCAATGTCCTTGAGGATCTCAAATGAAAAATTGATACAAGTCCCACATTGTGAATATGGTCAATGGTCGACAATCATTTTTTGTTCCCATTTCAAGTCCCAAGATGTGGATGCTGTGTTTCGAATGCAGTCAACAACTATCCCCCATCATCAGAACCACCCCCATATATCCCAAATATTGGGTGCAATGGTTCATTTGGTCCTGCTATTCCTTCAAAAATCCATTTTTCTCGGGTACGAGTATTGATTTAGTCAGTATAGACCCTTCCTGATCTCTTTACCTTATTTCCGTACCCTTACATGTTGGGGAGATCCTGATCCTATTCCTTGTTTCCCACACCGATAATTCCTCATGTGGGATTAAGAGATTTGGTATGGCAATACCCACATAAAGGTTCATGTCTTTATGGTTCGAGCTCCATGACCTTAAACTAAGACCATTCACCATCCTCACTGCAAGATGTTAAACTTCAAACTATATGGGGCATCCCGTCTCAGGTCCCTCAACCTTTTCACCCCCTTGGCCTAAGTTCTCGTTTAGGATTGTGAGGAGTGGTATGGAATCCATGTCCTCATTCACGTTGGGTTACTTTTTCCATGTCACACATATCCCCTTGAGACATCCCTCCTTCTTTCTGCGTCCTTGCCGCATGACATAAAACTGCACATCACCTTCCAAAACTACGTGTGGCTTGATTCCCATCCTCATGGGATATGTAGGACCACCCAAACATATGTTTTCAGGTCCAGACTTGTTTCTTAGAAACCTCCTTATCTTCCTGGTCCCATAGCCCGAGTTCTTCCTTGGGAGGAGGTATATGGTGTGGTATGGACCCCATGTCCTCATTCACGTCGGGTTTGTAATAGCCACACCACATACCTCTCCCTCCCAAGAGCTCTTTGTACCCCTGTTCTACACTCATCTTTTTGAGTCAGATGCTCTTGAGATGAGGCCCTCGACCCTCTTTGGCAGTTCACCAATGTGCCCAGGAGCACTCTAGTTCAGAACCTAGAGTGTTTGAATCTATATAGACATGTTATTTTCCATTTTACTGTTTCATGTTCCCCTTCATTTGGGTTTTCATCATCTTTCAATTTTAAAAGGACCCCTGAATGGCATGGATTCTAGGACCCAGTGCTCTCCTACCACCTTGGGATAACATCCCTAAGAAATTCGAACGAAAAATTGATATGAGCCCCACGTTGTGACTATTTCCAGTGGTCGATGCTCATTTGTCATTCCCATTTTAGGTCACACGATTTGGATGATGTGTTTTGAACATGGCCAATAGTTATCCTCCATCATCACACCACCCTTATCAAGCCCTAAATATTGGTTTCATGATTCACATCCTTTTCCACTCCATCATGTCCAAGTGGAATTTTGACACTCTTGGTGATATCCCTCAGTGCGCATTTGCATGTTAAGAGGAAAAATCCATGGTGAGGTGTCACTCAGGGCTCCACACTGATTTCCCCTTTTCGTGTATTCCATGTTTTGCAAAGACCTTCTCCAAACTTATTTCCCACATTAAGAATAGATCACATGGGCTTAGGGATTTGGTCTAGGTTTGCTCCCGTTTGGAAGAGTCTCACTTCTCTATGGTCTGAGCTCTACGACCTTAAAACTAAGATCTCCCCGCATATTTTCCACAAGACGTAAAACCATATGCCACACCTAGAAATATGTACCACTTGATTCCCATCCTCATGGGATATGTAGAAACACCCGAGCATCTTGTATTTGGGTCCAGTTCAGGTTCTACTAATTACCTCTTCTGTTTTGCCTTTTTGCCTTGAATTTCATAGGATTGTGTGGTGTGGTGTTTTGTGGAATTAGTGTCCTCATTTACGTTGGGTTTGTAATAGACACACCACGTAATACCCTTCTAGGATCTAGTCTCTCCCGATTTTAGTCCCGTGTGATGTTAAACTACACTCTCAGAACTACGTATGGCTTGATTCCCATCCTCATGGGATACGTAAGGACACCCATACATATCGTCTTTAGGTTCAACCCCATATTCTCTAAATTTTTTTGGCCCCTTATCCTAAGGTTTATTTCCCAGGATTTCGCGTGGTGTGGGGTGGACTCAGTGTCCTCGTTTTCATCAAGTATGCTTTATCATGTCATGAATATTCCCCTCTAGAACCTCATTCTTCTATGTGCATCTAGTTCATACAACGTTAAACTATACTTCCTAGTCCCACATGACTCTAAAATGTTGCGTCTTTGCTGCATGATGTTAAAGTGAATGGGTTGTTCCTATCATACGACTCTAAACTATGACATTATCATTCTGGCCACACGTCGAAAAATGACACCACATTGTGATATCCTCACTTGAGGGGACATCATGTTTCATATTAGTTATCCACCTTTTCATTTTTCAAGGACTACATATAGATTGATTTCAATAGAGATGCCTATATTCTCCATATCAGGTTCGTTTCTTCACAAAAAAACACACACGTCCATCCTAAAGTACAAACAAGATCTATCAAATGCTGCTTCTTTTGGTGCGTGGGCCAGACCTGCATGAAAGTATGGTCCCTGAAATTGTTACCCTATCATGAAACTTCTATAACTACGTATGTATTGATCTCCATCATCATGGGGTATGTAGGAATTCCCACACACTTTTCCTCGGGCCCAACCCAACTTTCCTTTTCGGTCCCTCAACCTAAAACCTCCCTAGGAAGAACATGGTGATATAGAATCTTACTATCCTCATTCACGTCGAGTTTTATAGTTACCACACCACATGTCTTTTTCCCTCCTTTCTATCGATGTTCCGAGCTATAATACCTTAAAACTAAGATCTCTCTACGTCCTTTCCGCGAGACGTAAAACAAAACGCCATTTCTTGGAACTATGTGTGGCTTGATTCCTATACTCATGGGATATGTAGGAATGACCAGACATTTTGTTTGTAGGTCCATCCCCAGGAATCATGAATCCCACCCCTTTGTTTTTGGCCCCTTGGCCCAAACTCTTCTGGGAGCATGTGGTGTAGAGACCCCAAGAAACTTATCCTTGGAAAGGGATTCAACCTCCTCTATATGACATGTCTTATTAGCGTACTTGAATGTGTTGTGGTAAAGAACCCAAAGTGTGGAGTTTTCACATGGAAATTCCCTCATTTCATGTCCATGCTTCATGAGCCCTTTGTTTGGATAATCATCCTCTTCCATGTCTGAAGGGACCCCTTTACGGCCTGGTCTCATGCCACATTGGCTCGCCTACTGTCTTGGGCCAATACCCCGAAAGAACCCAGACAATATTTTATGATAGGTCCCATGTTTCTAACACGGTCAACGGTCGACCCTAACTTGTCTGTACCCATGCTAGGATAATATGAAATGGATGCTGTGTTTTGAACATGGTCAAAAATTATATTTTGTCATCATGCTACCATTATTGAGATTCAGATCTTGAGCACCATGATTCACATCTTTCCACTCCCTTATGTTGAAGTGTAATTCCAACACACTCAGTTTTACCCCTACACACATCTATGTGCGTTAAGATGAAAAATCAGCGATAGTGGGGCGTCACTCACCTAGCGTTCCATTGCACCTAATGTGTGCCTCTCTGTACTAGGGAAATCATATTGCTACTCCTTGTTTCCCACATCGAGCATGACTCACGTGGGCTTAAAAGTTTTGGTGGGGTGTGTACTGGTGTAGCTGTACCACACCAGATTTTCATCCCGCACGACGTTAAAATGTAATCCTAGAACTACATGTGGATTGATTCCCATCATAATGGGGTACATATGAACACCCAACCACTTTTCCTCAGTCCCATCCTAACTTTCACATTTGGTCCCTCGACCTAAAAAAAGAACTTCCCCCAGGAATATGTGGTGTGATATGGGCTCATGTCCTCATTCACGTTGGGTTTATAACTACCATATCACATAATCCCTTTTTGGGATCTCCCCTTTCACTATCTATCCTACCATATGACGTTAAACTACATGATTCCATAGGTCCTCAACGCATGACATTAAACTATAGTTCTACCCTAAACAAGTTCAGGATGCCCCATGTTAATTACGGGATGCTTCAACTTCCACACCAAAGAGGATTCCCCCTACCAATATTGGTCTCTTACCACACTGTTCTCGAGAACTATGTTTGGCTTGATTCCCATCCTCATGGGATACGTAGCGATGCCCATACAATTTGCCTTGGGCCCAACCCTAGGCCCTTTAAACTATGTGCACCGTCCTCACTATACGATGTTAAACTACATGTCTATCATCCTCATTGGTATGACATAAAACTACAGAGAATTCCAGGTCCTTACTAGAGAGGTCCTATTTGTAAGTAGGTATGATCTCTGATCAGACCGATGCACCCACTTAATATGTCTTCACCACGGTAGCATGATTTCAAGAGTTTTGGACTCCATTAGAAAAACCCATCACTACACCCTTCATGATTTGCATACCCTTTATTTATACCCTCTTCCTCTTTCATTTCTGAAGGAACCCCTTAATAGTATAGGTGCTCGGCCTATGGTCTGCCTACTGTCCTGGCCTAATGTTCCAAAAGACTAATGGATAACATTTTGATTCAGGCCTCGTGTTTCAAACATGGTTTGCAGTCGGCCCTAATTTTTTATCCCCATTTCAGGATAACACAATAGGGATACTGTGTTTCAAACATAGTCAATACTTATCCTTCATTGTCATGCCATCCCTATAGGGTTCTGAATTTTGGGTATAGTGATTCACACCTTCCACTCCCCTATGCTCAGATTGATTCTAACACCCCTGGCATTACCCAGCTCGTGAACCATAAAACATTGGGAAAATGACAATTCGATTTTTCTAAGAACTTGATCCTCCAATCAGGACTCCCTCTTTCTTTTTGGAAATCTGGATTGGTTTTTTAGACCCTGGATTCCCAAATCCTGTTTGGAACTCTCATGTTCGAACATAATAACAATGCGATCATCCCTTATTTCTCACATTTGGTACGACCCATGTGAGATTAAGGATCAATCACAAGATATTTCATTAATATGATTGAAATACAGTAAACCAAAGAAAACTAATGGAACTCATGCAAGCAGTCAACATAAAAAAGAAAATCATGAAATCACGTTTATGAGTTTACAGGCACTACAACACCCAACGGTTGGCCCCTCCCATGGATGGGTTTACCTCTTCAATAGAGCATTCCAGCTCCACCACTCTCTAGCTTGTGGAATCCAGGATCTGTTGTCTCCTATTTAGCTCCCTCTCCTCCTCGGTAGCAATGGGGTGTAGTTCATCAGCCTTGATCCGGGTTTGCTCCTCATTAGTTTGGATGATAACCATATTTTTAGAGGCTCGATTAATCCGTTATTCATTCTCCACCAGCTAGGTATTTAGGCATGATATGATCTCTGATTATGTATTGAGAAAAGTGGAGTACTCATTCACTCATTCCCACAACCACTGAATCTCACTTTCGACCTCATAGAGCCTCTTGATGTTCACCGATTTCCTTCGTTTCCAGCCCACACCAAGGCCATGATTATGCTCTAGAATCTTCTCTTCCATGAAGTTTCAGATCAGCATATAAGGAAACTGGGCATCCAATCCCCTAGCGCATAGTTCGTGCAGCTGGGAATGAAGCCTCCCCATCTGGTCTATCCATTGCACTTGAGGAGTCTCCCTGATGAAGCGCTTGATCAACTTCCATGACTGATAATAGAAGATCTTGCTATCTTCTTCATTAGAAGCCATCTTTTCCCGATCTGCGGGGTTGGCAGGTTCATATACAGGGAACACCTCTAGAAACTCATCATCATGGTCTTCATTCAGTGTCTGATTGGGTATGTCAGGCCCCATGTCATCAGATTAATCCTCGTAGTTAGATTCCACCTCAATGATTTCAGGATCGGTCCTGCTGACGGTCCCACATGTGATTGGGAGTGCTGTAGTTTGGTCAGTTTGGGCATCCACTTCCACGACCACTGGTGTTCCCCTAGGAAAGGAAGTACTAGTACCTCCAACCAACCTCTCCAAGGTGGACCACACCATTTGAAGAACTGTGCATACAAAAAGTGCACGAAAATCAGTCAACCTAATCAACGAAGGATAGTTACAAATTTCATAAAAGGAGACTTACAGAGGTAAAATAGTCAGTCTCTCTCATGAGTTTTTTCTATTGAGACCTTGATGTGTGGCCCCCATATATTTTAGGGATGTCTAAAGGCTTCGGGAGGACCACCCTGGGTTTCACTACCCTGCTGGGCATGATAATCACTGTAGCCGCAAGTGAAGATCCCAAAGTTCCCACAGCTGCATCCACTATTGAGCAGGAGTGGGTTTTTCATATGAGTCTCTCCTCCACAGGTCATATATTAGTTTAGAATTCCTAAATGACCTAGATGAAGACTAAAAGGAAGTGTTTTAGGGTCTTAACTCAAGGGCCTCTTCAAACTCTTCCAGCCCCAGGTATGAGTTTCCGACCTCACCCTCCTCTAGAGGGCACCCTCCACTGGACTCCTCCCCCTAGGAGGACTCATCTGATTCTTTCGGTAGAGGAATGTGCTCTATCAATTTGTCTGCCAAAAAATGTGGATGGTCTTTTCGATCAAGAATCACCTTCAATTGATTTTTCATTGGATGCAGAGCACCCTGAGAGAGCACAAAGTCCTCCATCTCAGTGAGGTACTTCTCCCCCTCTTCCTAGGAGACCACAAAGACAGCCCTGATAGGACCGATCCCTAGAAAATCCATCCCAAGATGATTTAGATGTTTCCACATCTTGGACGAGTTAATGAATTGTCTGTTGACATCCCAAATTTCCCAATCCTCTAATAAGACAGCATTCTCAGGCATGTCTATGTGGCATAGCCGGTTCCCCAGATCCTGGGTGGGTATCCTATAAAACCCCCTGGGTAGCCTCCCCTCTAGATAACTCTGCTCAACTGGGACCTCCAGGTCCACTGCTGCTGCATGCCTCTCAATTGGTGTGGGTATCTCTACCACTGCAGCCCCGCCACCATGGGATGTCCTCGTCATCTTACGGCCCCAACCTTGAGGTTGAGGGGGGACCTCATCACTAGCACAAACGGTCTGCTGCTTTAGCATCTCCCCCAGGTAGGCTACCTCCCATATCTTAGCATACTCCTTCACCATCCCGTAGATATCTGTGGGTGAAGGTAGATCATTCCACATCTTCCCATACTCTCATGTGAACATAAGCCACATTTTCCTCATCACACACGGGTGATCCTCGTGCCTCACTCCCAAGTAGACCTGCGGGGTGAGACTCTACATGCACCAGAACTATCTCACGAAACAGTGCGGGGTGTATGGATCGTAGAGATTCTTGTGGTAAAACTGCACCATCATAACTCCACCCTAAAATGCTATAAGGTAGGACCAATGCTCTTCCATTCCCTAACCGTCATTAGTGAATACACCTATTGGAAGTGGGAATGTGTGAAATTTGAACTCATCCGCCTTCCAGACCCAGTTCAACACCAACAAAAAGCTCAGATTGGTTGGGAAACTCCCCACCGTGTTCAGAATGGAAGGCCAGAAATATGATCTCAGAGGATAAATAGGGTTCATATATTCATACATGCCCCTAATATGGGCCGCTATCCACCCATATAGAATATGGAATGGCCCACATACCCTCTATGGATTCTTATATTCGCTTATGTGACACAACACCTTATATGTCTTGGAAAGCATCAGGATCCCTAGGTTGAACCACTCCCCTATCACTAACGCGGACACCGTGATAAACATGCTCAGCCGCACACCCATGTTCGTGTCTCTTACATGCAGAATCCAGCCGCAGATAAGAGTTGAAATGAATGCAGCCAACCTAACCACTGATTGCTGCTCAGTGATGACACTGAATCCCCATGTATTTTATTGTATGTCCTCCAATAGTTGCCAATATGAGTGCTCCTTATTACGCTGATCCCACTTTGGGTAGGTCTGAGGCCACATAGGAAAATTACTATCTTCAAGAGAATTCAGGAATTTCTTGAACAACCACTTAAAGTAGACATCCCTCACCGACTACTTGTCTTCCCCCAAAACTAGGTCCATCAATGCCTTTTCCAATGGCTACATCTTCTCCGGGTCCTCCCATGTATTCGCGGTGGGGAGGAAATCGTTGTACATTTCCCCTAGTATCGGAACCCAAAAGATTTGGTGCATGTACTAGAGGCCGATACCAACCTTCCCATGGTGAATATGAAAGGTATTGGTCCTCGATGACCACCTACTCAAAATCTCCGGCATCAGCTACTTCGGCTGGTAGATGTGAAATTAGAAAGCCCAGACCGCCTCATATAGGCCCACTCGCCTCAGCTCCGCCCCAAACTCCTTGCACGAAGTGTATACCCAGTAGGAGCATGACCAGTATTCCATGAAAATTCCACCCTGACACATGTCCCACTCATTAGAAATCCATTCTTTGGGTTCCCCAAGGTTGCCTTGAGAATGGTGTGATACTGCGGAGGAGATACCTCTAGTTTCAATGCCTTGCCATCGATGTTGTTAATATGGTTGTATAAGCAATCATCATTGATGAGTGTTAAATCCTCCCAATTATGGCTGTAAGACGCCTTGAAACACTGGAACTAGTACGAGGTACTCCTGAACTAGTAAGCTGTCTTGTCCCTGCTCACTTCAGGAATAAAGAAGTCATCCCCCAGACCATTTCCATATAAAGGCAACCTTTTTCAAAAAGGGTATTTATTATGAATCTCCGACAACAGCTCCACCAAGGAATCATGGTATGAATGGATCCTCACATACTCCAAAATGCCCAGGTTATTCCCCATTTCTTCCCCCTGAGCAGCATCCACAAAGACCCCCCTGATAGCTTCTTGATGAGACATTCAGTCTTCAAGGTTTTTTGAAATTTTGTCCTGGATTGCGGAGATCGATCGAAAAGCTCTATTGAGAAGCTCAATCATGGATACAGGTCACAGATCCCTTCCACAGGCCTCACATACACAATCTGTGGAGCCCACACTCATAGAGTTTGAAGAATCATTGTGATATGCAGAGCAAAAAGGTTCTATTTTCAATGTGCATTTGCAGAGCTTGTAGAGCTTTTCAAATCGAGAGCTCAGTCATGAAAATGTGAATATGAGAAAGGAAAAAAGAGACGTTAGCCTCCCCTATTTATAGGCAATGACCCCCTTTGCTTTGCGGCATGTTTGGCCATGGTGAGCTTCGTGACGTTCTCAATCCGTGTGTCACATCTTCGCATCACGACCCTGCTTCGCAATCTTGCTTTGTGATTGGCCTAAAAAGTTTAGCGATTTACCCTCATACTTAGACCCTCGTTTTATCCTTGTCTCCAAGTCTAAGGAGGGGAATTTCTTGGCACCAAAATACATGTAAAGGAAAAGTATACAAAGATAAAACCAATTCTGAAGAGGCTACCTCGTGAAGATTATTTCGCAAAGCCCCTTAACACCGTGCCATTTGTAGAGCCCCACAGCACCGCGGCCGGTACGAAGCTGAATCCCCCTTCATGGTTTCCGTAGAGTAAAGAGGTGGGAGGCTCTGCGGTTATGACATAATTGAACAGGAGATTTGCACCACAGAGGAAGCCGAATCGACCTCCATGATCCTATCAAACTTGATGGAAGCCTCTGCGAGCTCTGCGAAGAGAACCCAAGAGAGATCCACATCGAGGAGTGGATGACGATCGACTCTAGAGTTATGAAAAACATGATGCAATCTGCAGCCGATCGCGGAGTACCACATGGCTTTGCACCGAGTTTTCCTTACTTCGCGCTGCCCCTAGCCCATAAATACTGGCCTTCCCTCGAGCCCAAAGGATGGATACCCCAACCTTTTTACTTATCTTCTCTCAATTCGCAAAGCACCTTATGCTCTACGAAGCCTTAATAAAAATGATCTCTTCAAGGTACTTGATCACTGTAAAGTACCCTTCCCTTAGCTCAAATACAACCCCTATTCAACCAGGGATTCCCTGTGGGGAGCCCACATGTCATCACTAAGGAAGGAGATCCCTAAGGGGACTCGGGTCTTCTCAAAGCACTCATGATTCATGAAGTACCTTCCATGAACATGTGAACCAAATGTTAAGGTAGGATCACTATGCTTCACGAAGCACATTACTTTGCAGTGATATGATTTTCAAGGTACCCTTGCTTCACGAAGTCCTACTCCGCGAAAGCCTTTCCACTTCGCAAAGCACCCTTCATATGCACCTATACCCCATGCCTAGGCTAGGCCACTTCACTTCGCAAAGCATACCCCTTTGTGAAGTCCCTCCCCTATGTGGAGCACTAGAGCTTCACAAGGCTCTTTCTTATGAACCCATTTTCTTTGCAAACCCTTCTCCCGTATGAACCTATAGGTTCGTATGAAGTGATTTCAAGGTCCCTTGGGCGGTGCTTCATGTTTCATTTCTTATACTTATGCTTCTTTTCATAGGTACGCTAATGGATATTTCTTCTTCGCATAGCCATGCTAACGTGAGCCCCTCAGTGGATCACTCCACAACACCACCACAACATGACATTTCTGATGCCTTATCTTCCCCAAGGGTGGGTGGGTATCAGTCATGTAAGTCCTAGGGGTGTGGAGTGAACCTGTCTCATCCGAGCTACATGACGTTAAACTGCAAAGCACCAACATCCTCAGCACACGATGTTAAACTGTGGCCTCACCCTGTGCAACATACATGGAGTGCCCCAACTCTAACATTATCCACGCCCGCTCATCTCCACGGGAGTGAGATCTTTCTCATATGGAATGGGATCCTCTTTGTTGGACCAGTGTCTATCCTCGGGGAAGGGAAACCATCTTGGTGTAAGCCCGTAACCTTTCTTGTGGGAGGTTGCACCCATTTTCCTCCTCTCTTCTTCAGTACCAAAGACTATGGAAGATATGAGCATAGGGACCTTCGTTACCCTCTCCCTCCCCCTCTAGTATTTTTAACCATTAGGCCTCTATCCTAGAGTAAGCACCTATCTCCATCTCCCTGGGCCACTAACCACACATAAGCCCCTGTTTCCTCTTTGGACTGCTAACCACATGTAAGCCCCACTCCACTTCCTACAGATGCACCTTTCGTGACGTGATCATCAGGTCTTTTCTATCTCTTATTTCTCACACTAAGAATGAATCACATGGTCTTAGAGTAAGCATTTACCATGAAATCCTTCATGGGATTCCTTAGCACGTAATCCCCAAGCCACCATACTGAACTACGTGGACTTTGATACCTGCCTCCTAGGTAAGGTACATAGGAAGCCTCCATGAGGTTTAATCCCATCACCTAATTGTATTGACCACTTCATGTTGGTTCATCCTTATACCACATGACATTAAACTATATCTGCTATACCGAACTACATGGAATTTGATCCTTGTCTCCTAGGAAAGGTATGTAGGAAGCCTCCCTGAGGTTCAAGCCCAACACCTACTTGTCCCGATCACTTCACGTCGATTCATCCTCGTCCCCCATGACGTTAAACTATATCCCCCATAATAAAATACGTGGACTTTTATCCTTGTATCCTAGGCATGGTACGTAGGAAGCCTCCCGAAGGTTCAAGCCCAACAACTACTTGTCCTGACCACTTTATGTCGGTTCACCCTCATCCCGCATGATGTTAAAGTATATCCCCCATTCTGAACTATGTGGAATTTTATCATTGTATCCTAGGAAAGGTACATAGGAAGCCTCCCTAAGGTTAAAACCCAACACCGATTGATCTTCACCACTTCACTTTAGTCCACCCTCATCCTTCATGATGTTAAACTGTATGCCCCTTTTCATCCTGCAAGATGTTAAACTATACCCATTCGAACTATGTGGGATTTAATCCTTGTCTCCAAGATAGGGTATGTAGGAAGCCTCCCTGAGGTACAATCCCAATTGAATGTAAGTTGTTGTGAATCCCAATCGACGATAAGACATTGTGATTCCCAATAGATGGTAATCTGTTGTGATTCCAAATCGATGGTAAGCCATTGTGATTCCCAACCAACGGTAAGCTGTTGTGATCCCCAACAAGTAGTAAGATGTTAGAACCCCAATCGATAGTAATCCTTTATAGTCCGCAATTGGCGGTAATACATTGTAGTACCATTCACTAGGAACCACATCTCTGGTCCTCCCCTCAGGCGTCAGACCAACCCGAGCTGCTAACCATGTGTAAGCCCAAATATATCATCAGGTTTCTGTCCTATGTGTACACCCAATTATATACCCCATCATGAACTATGTGGACTTTGATTCCCTACCATAGGGATACATAGGAAGCCTCCCTGATCTTCAATCCCATCACCCATGTCTCATCCTCGTCTCTCCCTTGAGCCTCTGTGTTTTGGGAAGGTCATGCCCTATCCCAGAGGTTCCACTTCCTCCGAGTCCCATTCATGCGTCCATTCTCACGGGTCACCTACTCAGGTGTCCCCTCGCCCCATAATGAACTACAAATACTTTGATTCCCTGCCATAGGGATATGTAGGAAGTCTCTTAGAGGCTCAATCCCAACATCACCGTCATCATCACGTAGGTTCCATCCCATTCATCTCATTCACTTCGTTCAACCACCATCATCCATCCTGATTCTTACCCGAGCCGTCACATCCCGGTGAGTTCATGTCACCCACTTTCTCATTGATTCTAGCAGTAATTGGGTAACTAACCACACATTATCCCCATCATCAGTGTTACCTCTTGGGGTTTCACCCATATGATCCACTCTTATCAGTGTTCCGATCAGTCCAATTCTTCTCCGCTAGACATTAAACTCATGACATACCCTATGTTAAACATGGTACGCTGATGAAAACCTCAGAGACATGCCTATGGAATATAATTCCCCACACTTGATGTGGGATGCCTCAGGCTTATGTGTCCTCGATAAGACCTATCATAAGGGGAAAAAACCCAGACACCTCATTGTTCCAGCGTACAGACACACCAAGGATATCCAACATGACTACTCCCCCAACTGAAGGTTGCTGCCCTGACTAGATCCTTTAGAATTTCATGACAGGAGAAGTTTAATTAACCGATATCCATGAAGACATGGAACTGGGGAGCGTTTCACGAACAACGTCTTAAGTCTATGAGGGATACCTAGACTCAGCAATGAGTTCTGAGGAGGAATCCACAGAAGGAGGAACCGACATCCCATCATTCTTTTTTGATCAAGGAGAAAATGTCCCTGAATAAGCGATAGATGTCACCCACATTTGGAAAGCAAGAATGTGTGGAAACAGACCAGCGTGTCCTCCAATAGACGAATGCGCACCCCGATGAAAGCATAGTAAACAATTATATTCATATTTTTCATTTCTTATTATGGACTCATTATTTAATAAACATGGTTGATGTGGTTAATTATAACATACCATCATTCATCATATATATTTCATTATTCATAGAAATTATAACTACATTGATTTTTTTTCTCATTGACAGATTCTTTCTATTTTTCTGAATTCACCTTATTTTATATACCAGGTCTATTTTCACTTTTATCATTATTCCCCCTACCTATAGGATTTATTTCACACATATATGTTGAATATTATTCCAAAAATATAATTTCCAAATTTATGTACATCCAGCATCACTAGAAGTAGTCAAAGAGACTTCTTCTTTTACTTTCACTGGTAGATTATCTAGATTTTTTTGCAGGTTGTTTTTGGGTTGTTGACTTATTGTTTAGGCTCCAATTGGGAAAAAACACAACATTAAATTACTCACCTCCACCCTTAACTTATTTTTTAGTTTCTCATAATTTTTCCCATTGAATGTTTTATATATTTTACCTTTTTCCTACACATTTAAATGATATATATTTATAAAAATTAAAATTATTTGGGTATGGAGATACCATTTCCAAATTAAAATACATAAATAGTTCTCTACATGATCTCATTCTCTCTTTACCACTATTTTGAGTCCATTTTGGAGTAAAATTAATCTCTAATACCTAACTTGTGTATTATTTTTTATTGGAAAAAGAATCAAAATTTCTCAGTTAGGTTGAGTTAAGATCTCCCAATTTCACCTAAAACTCTAAAAAATTCATGTTTAGAATATATCTCTAATACTATAATAATTTTAACTTGTCTTCCTATTCCATATCAAACTTCTAAAATTTCTTATCATGCATCCTTTTTATCTCTGTATATGAATTTTCATGTTTTCCCACTTTTTATGTTCACATGAAACTATGAGTCCTTAATATTCACAGTCACCTTGTATAGATTTTCCAGGGAAATGATTTCTTTAACCATTACCTTAAACACTTAGTTCTCACAAAATATTCTTTTAAATTATTCAACAACCAAATAATATTTTTCATTACAAATTTTAGACTTGTCACTCATTTCTTGTACCAGTTTTGTGAGAGTGATACATCTTATAAATTGGTTTTTAAAATACTTCCTCCAAGGAACAAACTTCCTCTTCTAGATGGGATTTTTCTTCAAATATTTAAATGATTAAACCATGTATTTGTGGAATAAAATCATCAAGGACATTATTTAAAAAATATTTGACATGATAGAAAAATACATTCTATATTTTGGTCTCTTCATGCTCTTCACAGATTGAATGTGGGTCATCAAAAGGATATCTATCAGTATAAAAATAGATATAAACTTACCTTTATTAGTACCATAGAATTATGATTGATCCTCATTTTTTACTCACACTTATCTCAACATATCAACATTGACATTTCATTTTTTTAAATGTATTGTATGAAACATTCATTTCATATTCATTTAGAATTGATTTAGATTTTTTTATCTAAGGCTCAACCTCAAATATGTCTTGTAATCTACACTTCCTCAGGATATTATAATAATAATAGTGAAAATAAAATCTAGATCCAATTCAGAGGGTACCTACTCAAATACCAATTTTTAAACTAGTTGGGATCGGTATAGACACCTAACATGGGGTGAATAAGAAGTTGACTAATTTTTACCAAATTCCATATTCTTCTTTTAATATTATTCCGACATTGGAATTTATGAAAAACTTTTTCAGTTAGTAAATTTGGATATTTTAAACTAGGATGTAATTCATGTATGTTATACAGTCTTAAAAATAAAAGCATAGTGGATTTATGTGGTTCATAACTAAGACCTAAACCTTGCCATGTTGGTTAGATGCTACAACAATGAATATCTACTATAGTCAATGACATCTATTATAGGAGGTCTATATTAGTTTCACACTAATCTTATCTCATATACAGTCAAAACTATGAATTTTTTATGGGTCATGTGTGGCTTATATTGGTAGCATCACACTAAGATTCTTCAACAACTTATCACTATAGTCACCAAGTCACACAGTGATCTACATAACCTTAATCACATAGGTTCTATAACTATAAACTTTTTATATATAAGTGATTATTTAGTGAGAATTCTTGAAAGTGGATCACTCGTTAAATAAGTGATGCCTCTACATCTATAAAACTGATATTTTTAAAATCAATATTAGTTTCTTTGAATTCCTTTAGATCTTAAATAAAACCCTTTAACTTGGTCACATCACACAAATCATAATCATAGAACTTATACTATATCTATTAACCTTTTTTCCTATATTTATGAGATAATATGATCTTATATATCAAGTATCTTCCCATATCTTCAAGTGACTCGAACACAAATTTATAAATAAACAGATACCAATAAGTTAATATTGATCAGATTACACTTTTTTCTTCTCAATCATATATAATAATTATTTTTAAAAGATCCTCCTCATATTATTTTTACTTTTATACCTAGATGATCAAACATCCCAACATAATCTAAAATTATTCTTCTTTTTCTTCTTCAAGGGAGTTTTTACTTGATCATCTATGAATATAGGCTATATTTTCCAAATTCTTCCAAAAAATAAATCTTACTATCTTTTTGTGGTTTCTATGTAGATCACCACTATTTATTTTTTATATTTATAATAAATAAAATCCTCAAAAAAATTTGTGTTACCCTGATCCTCATTTAATTTCTCAACATTTTAGTACACGGGATACTCCCACAATGTTGTTAATTTAATTTTTATATAATATTTTTATCATGTACATTTATAGAAGATCACTTTTATTTTATAAACATTTTCTCATCTTATCCAAATATATATCTTACCAATTATTTCAGAAAACTCAGCTTGATCATCTCCAAATAATTCAGATAAATTGGTAACTAGAATCCTGATTTGATTTTTTATTTAGACTCCTTAAGACTCAATCTACTTCATTATTTTTATATTCCACAAATTAAACTTCATTTAATATGTGAAAAAATATAAATGGTTAATGATATACATCCTCCATGATATACAACCTAAACATTTTAACAAATTCTTGCTTAATAATCATCCCTGAAAAATGGCTGGGATCATGATCCAAGAGAAGGATTCTATTATTTGAATAATTGATTAATTTAGTGAGAATTATCTAAATAAAATTTCTATTTAGAATAACTTGTCTATAAACTCAAAATTATTCACTCAGAATATAAAGGAAAATGTAGTTACATGAATTTCAACTTTACATATGTTGACTTGATTATGTGATGGACTCCATTATGTCAGTTACTTTTATGATTTGGATTCTCGTATATGATGACTTTATTTACTTGGATTCACATACAAAAACTTCAACTCTTATGTTAATTTATGTATGTGGCCTCAATTTCCTTAAATTTATATTCATATATTTAAATTTTATTAAGTGATTGATTTTCATACATCGGGACTCCAGCTATATGAATCTTGGACTTACAAATATTTTCTAGATATTCATTATATCAAACAATAACTCCTCCATTCCATATAAAACTATTCTCATTGACTCATAAACATTTCAAAATACTTTTTAAATTTTATCAAACATTCTTAAACACCTCAACAAAATTCCCAAGAACATTGCAGTTAATAAAACACTAAAATATTACTTCTTTAATATAACTTGGTTCACACACAATTTTTTCATTAATACATTATAAATCCAAGTGTATTTCATAAATTATTTCAGTAGATATAATATTAGGTACATAGGGGAATATCCTCCAATTTTTTAGCACCTCAATATCCCATTTATCTAGCATTTAATCTTATTAACCATAGCTACAAGAAGATTTTTTTTCAACGACTACAAAATTTTTAATGTCTAATTTATTTTATAAATCACTCAACTAATTTAGTAATTTTATTAGAAATTAGTACCAACTCAAAAACCGACACATGCGAATGGGGTACCCTTAGAAGACATCCAACCGGATGTTCCAAGTCATCCTTTCTTCCAAACATTCATTTTTATGTGAATAATATTTGAATTTACAAATCCAATGGTATCCAACTCTAATTTATCACCCATTTACTCAAATCATACATCAACATCCACCTTCCCAAAATTAAAAAAACAATCATATCACAAATCCATTTGGGAACTTCAATTACCAATGGTCTAAATGAAAAAATCACATGTTTTTTTGAAAATTTAAAATTGTTTGTCATTTAAAGTAACATTAGTGAAAATCAATTACGATGTATGATATTATGAAGTAAATTTATTTGGATAATGTTTTTATATATTTAAGATAGGTTTTGAGAATATCGATCGTACTAATATCAAAATATTCTTTATTCAAATACATTATCTCATTAATGTGTTAAGTGGGAAGTTGAATTTTAGATAGACACACTAAGATGTTGTATATAAATAAATCATTATATAGTAGGTTTTACAAAGTTATGTAACATGATTTTAAAACCTTTAGGTATTTTAACATGTAGAGGTGTTAATTCATATATATATGGTTTTGTTAGAATATTTTTAAATGTGTTTTTGTGTATATAAATGAATAATGTTATACCAAGAAACTTTAAAAATACAATTTTTTATGTATGATATATAAATTATGGCATATGAATCCTTATTAACTTGTAATTACTGAAACCCTTATAGTCCGGATCTAGTTCCTTCTAACATTAATCCCATAGATGGGATGAGAACACATGGTTTTAAAGTAAAAATGTTTAAAAGTTTACTAAGTTTTTATATCTAAATTAAATATAAAAATGATTCCAAAAAATAAATTGGATTAATAGATGTATAATTAATCAAATATGGATTTAAAAACAAATTTGAAATATAATTCAACCTTGTAAATTATTTATAGAAAAATTCATTATTTTTCACTATTCATCAAAAGGTGAAAATTCTTAGAAAATTACCAAAAATATGCCTTAAGATATTTTTGAAATTAATATTTAAAAACTGAAGTTTTTTTCAAATAAAATTTATGAAACTTCCAAAATTTAGTTTTGAAAGAGGAGTTCCATTAAAAGGAGGAAAAATTGCCTTAATAAAAATATATCTTTTTATGCATAATATTTGGTCTGATATTATTTTATTCATATAAAATCTATAGGATGAATGTAAAAAGTATTTTATTGAATATATAAGATATAAATTAAATTAATAAAATTCATTAATTCTAATTACTTTAATTTATTATGATAAAATGCCTTAGTGGGAATAAAAAAATTATAAAAGCATTTAATTTATATTAAATAGGTTTTTAATTTCATTTCTAATCAATTGATAACCAATGAATTAAATAATATATTTTCTTAAGTTATTTAATAATATTTATTAACATTAATTTAATAGATATGAGATTATTTAAATTTTAAATAATAATATTAATAATATTCGGTAAAACTCAGTCTTATGTGTAATAAAAGATATCAAAGAAACTTGTTATTTCTTATGGTGAAAGATAAATTAGTATGGAATGCATTGAAATCTATATAATCTATTGGATTTAATTAAATTATTAAATAAATCATAGTTTATCAAGAGGTTATATTCTTTTCTACGCTTGGTGTTTCATGTCATACTTGTTATTTAAAATGATATTTATATGTTAAAATTTTGTCGTGTTACATAACCCCTTAGAAATGAATGTTGGGAAAAAAATCCCTCAAGGTATTATTGATGCATTTTGAGGTGATTGTGTTTGTTGACAAAGTGGGCCTCCATGTTGAGTTTGTTGACAAATAAGACCAAAATGTTCAAATTGTTGACAAAGGGTGTTTACATGGTGAGTTGTTGAGTTTAAGAGATGTTGTTGACAATCCAAGTTTGACAGAAGAACCTCGATAAAGGAATGAATGATCTGAAGGTGGTACAAAAAGAGAAGATACAAGGTGACACCGTTTTCCAGTGTTTGCAAAATTTTGGGGCCGAAAAATCAGAAAATGGAGAGATGTGTTTTTGAAAAAATAAGGTGTGAGAAATATTGGAGTGGTTCATGAAATAGAGGAATGGAGTTTTTTATGGAAGATGTGTTTTGAGATCAGAAGCTCAAAAATTGGAAAAGGCACAAGGTGTGAAAAATTTTGGAGCAGTGCGTGAAATACGGTGTTGCGTGGAAGATGTGTTTTCTATGCTTGAAGAGGATTACACACCCAAGAAGGGTTTTTTGAATAGGGTTCGAGTTTACCTATAAATATGAGGTGAACCCATAATTTAGAAGATCTCAATACTTAGAGAAGATCTGAGCATTGGTGCGCGTAAAAAATATGCAAAGGGAGTTGCGCGTAAAATTTTTTGTTGTGCGTAAAAATTTATGATGCACGTAAAAGTTTAAATTGTGAATAAAATGAAGGTTTCACAAAATTATTGAGATTGTACGAAAAGTGGAGTTTGGATTGCATGCAAAAAAGGATATTTTTCACGCAATGCAAGATAATTACACGCAAGGTACAGTAAGGGATGCGCGTAAAATTCGAGGTTGCCCAATATAATTATGCGGTAAAGAAGTATTAATATGTGGATGAAAGTCAAACTTTAATAGAGAATCTACATATAGTCGAGGATGCATGTATTCATTCAATCTAAGAGACCTACGACTCTATAAACTGTGATTGGATCATCTAAAGAAGCAGTGAGGACACTTCAATCGAGAGAGCAGTGAGCTTTCATATCGTGATTTGTTGTAAACCAGAAGGGACAATGAGTCCGTTTCGAACATTGTAAACAACAGTGCGCTTTTAGTGAATTTGCTAAATCATCACATCATTGGTTTATTATCCTTGGACATAGAACAGTGAGGGTGAACCAAGTAAAAATCGTTCTGTCATGTGAAAGATTTAATTTCTGTTTATACTTTGCTACAGGTAAGAGAGAGAAGATAGTTTTGATTAACAACAAAACAAGATTAATATGGGTAGTTGTTTTAATATTTCATATCTTGATTCATCCCCCTCTCAGGGTATCTACCCTAGTGGACCTAACAATGAAACTCTATGTTTTACCTATGTAATGACCCGGATTTTCCATGTATTTTTTGGATATTATATGTATTATTTTTAAGACCAGTCACTGAGACAACGTGTTATTCTAAGACCTAATATAAAAGAAATAAATGATTGAAATATATTAAATATATTAAATAGAATGCACACAAAGTTTTACTAAGAAAGTGGGATAACATCCAAATGGGGGTCCAAATCAAAAATTTAAGGGAACTGTTGAGTTTAGAATGTGGGTTATACCCTATGTGTGACATAATCTTTGTCGGTGTGGGCCATTTGTGAAAAATTTATCATGGTTGTAAATAAAAAATATAATTTAGTAAATTTATGGGTTTTTTTATTTTGGTGTAGTGACCAATTTCTCTAATAAGTACGCATTTATAGGTTTTTACATAGGGTTGGATGCTAATCCTTGGAGACCTAAAGGCTAGTGGAGAAGATATTTAATGAAGAACGAAAATTAATCAAGACTAGATCATAGATCGTTTCACCAAAAAAGTTCTTAGATCTCATCAATGATGACAATGCAACCATTTTTCAACAATTATCAATCCAAAATCTAAGTAGTGCATTTGATTATTTTCTATCCATCCCATTTATTAATCCTAGATGAACGAAAATCAATTCCACAAACATAATTGATAAGTGCATCGTCTGTAGAACAAAAGTTGTGGAATTGTTTATTTATTAGTTTTTATTTTCCCACTTCATTTTCTCCTTCCACGTCAACTAATCAAGGCCAAAAAAATGATCGAGGATTGTTCATCACACTATGTGGATTATGGATTTATCCAATATTTCTTCATTTGATCATTGTTTATATTTTCTTTGACCAAAATTTTTACCAATACCCAGTTTCAGATCATTGCACAATCATTCTTTGGCACAATGGATCGAAACCATGGGTACAACACATGATAAATGTTTTGGTTCGAGAATCGATGATGATGATGGATGGATTGAGGGAGAACGAGATTTATTTGGGTGTTTTTTTTCTTGTGTGGTGCATAGTACATCAACCAGTGGTGTGAATGGATGATTCGAGAGTGTATTTGAATCATGGATCTATGATATTTGGTGACAGGAGTCTTAAAAAACTAAAGATATATTATTTCTAGCATGGGAAATGGATCCAGAAATGTGGCAGACAACACGGAATAAAACCATGGTTTTTGGAAAATATTGAGTAACACGACGTGTATTTTGGGATTACAAACCATGTGGGCCCCTCTTAAGTGCATCTTAGGATTTGGGATGATATTAAGGATCACATGGGGTGTGACCTTTATCACAAAACATGTGGACCTTCTCAGTTTCCTTGTAATGTAATTCCGGAAATAAACAGCCATAACCAAAAGTACATGCCCAGTGGAACGTCATGTACTCGGACACACACATGGCTTCTTGTACATGGGTTAGTACATGGGAAGGCCAATACAAAAATATAGTCCGAAGATATGGGAAGGTTTTCATGTGTCTCTACATGCCATGTAATTCTTCTACACACCGTTTATTTTGAAACTTATATACAAGGTGAGGATTAACCAGTAGGGAAGACATGGGGATAAATGGACATGTCATGTACCCATATGACATGTCGTGTACCCCCATAAAGAGTGTTTTTAGATATCCATTTCCTTAGTTTGGACCAATCCTATTTGATTGTGTTCCCTTAGTCCATTCCATCAGGGGTACAATGTGGTATTACATCCATAACATAGGATTGTGATCCCCTCTAGAGGCTAAGTCTCAAATAGAGTTGTGGTGTCCCTCCGTGAGATTAGAGTGTGATCATCTATCATATTTGTTCCCTTGGTGGAGTTTTTGGAATCAGTATAACCTCCTTGATCGTGGAATTGATCATCCAACTGGAATACTATATCAGTATGGTTTTTGGTATCATTGGCATACGATTCCCTATGTAGCGGGTTGATCCAAGTTGGGTTTGTGGTGTCCCCCAAGAGGTTCGAGTCATGAACCCCTATCGATTATTAGGGTCTTATGATACCATTGAGCTTTCTTGGGTGGGGTATAATGAACTAGACCTCTTCGTCGAGTTTCTCGGATGATAGTGTGGCTTGTAGAGTGGGTTCTCCCAGAACGATCATTGTTGTGGAAAGAATTATGCAGCTAGAAGTTGGTTATCACCACCTTGTGGAATGGTGTATTTATTGAGTATATCTGGGTGTTTTTATTAAACATTGACTATGATGTATTTTATTGAGCTAACTATCACGGGTGATTCATGTTTAGTGTTTTTGGGGTGTCCTAATTGGCATTTTTATACTCACCCCTACATGGTTTTTTCCCAAACGTTTCATGTATTATACACATGAAAACCAATTTTATGGTTTAATGATAAGATAGGGAGTAGGTGGAGCATAGATGGATCATGAAATACTAAGGTGTTTACTGGGATCTTTCATTTGACTTTAGTACTCTCCCTTGGAGTTGGTTTAATTCTTTACTTTTTTGAGGTTTGTATTTGACCCCTTTTTCTTCTTTCAATACTTTACTATCATAATCTATTGTGGGGTATTAGATATATGCATTCATTGGTTTCAGTTTATTAACATTTCCTCATTGTGTGGGCATGGATACGTGTGTGTTTATAAGTACATAAGTTTAACACCACCCATTTTTCAGATATACCTACTCAGTGCTAGTCACCAACCCCTGGCCTATTGGAGGTGGGATTGTGTTAGTCACAGGTCAGAACTTGATGGTTTGGGTCATGACAGAATGATATCAAAGGTAGTTGGTCCTAACTTAGTACTAGAGTTGATTAGTTTGGTTTGGGGAAATAGTGTTTAGTGTTTTGATATCTTCTTTCAGGACATGGACTACAATATTAGTGCAAGGGCCAACATATCCATACACCAGGTCTCTGATAACATTCCTTTCGACTTGGTATATGTAAAAATTTGTTGAAGGGAAAACTTTGGTACATGCATCATATAGGAATGGGTTGTGTTTTCCATGTCCTTCAGGAGTCAGCTTCCCATATATACTATTTTGACCATGTTACATCTGGTTTTATTTCAAGATTCCTCCATCCATATAGCTATCCAAGATTCTACTATGTGATCATGAGGATGATCTTCATAGTGAAGAGGTATCAATACAAGGTCATGTACCAAAGACAAAACCTCCAGGTGGTTTACCAGTTATACCACCACTCATTGATTAGAAGCTATCACTGGCTATACTAGCTAGGGATCCACTAAGGTTGAGTGTGTGAATAAGTATTAGAGGAACTTACCTCCCAGGTTTCAAGGTTTGATAGAACCCCATGTGGATGAGGAATATATAGAGGTTGTCACTAATTTTTTTGGCCTTATGTGGGTGCCCACAGATCAGATGGTGTTCCTAATGACGAGTCTTCTTCTAGAATCTGTTTGGATAGGGTGGATCTTAGTGACTCAGACACATGATAAGAAAACTCTCTCCTAGTCATAATTTGATTATATCTTCAGGGAAGATTTCTATATAGACATGTTGTTATCAATGTGAATACATAATATTATGCATTTGAAGAAATGAAGTTTGACCGTAGCATAGTACTTAGTGAGGTTTACTAATCTCTCGCATTACTCCTTTTATATGATTTGGGATTACTTATTCATAGCCCAGACCATTGATCAGGTCTTATACTGGGATATAAGGGATTCAATGGACTCACTTTACATTCCCACCTATGATTGGTTCTTGATCAAGACTTGATAGTAGAGAGTATTCTGGAAGAGTAGGCACTAATAGTGGGTGCTGGTAGTGGCCACCCAATAGTTGAGACATAGACAACAAGATATTGATAGTAGTCACATGGATCAAATAATGTTAGAAACTTTAGTAGGTGATACTTGGATATAGGGTAATTAGTTTATGGCTCTTGGGGTTACTCGAATCATCCATGGTAGATGCAGTTTTTCTCCTATGATGGTTGGGGACATCTGGCTCAAGATTGTCCATCCCATCACACAACTAATTGTGAGATGGTCTAAGGGACTCAGATATAGAGACAGAGGTAGGAACTAGGTTTTTTATGGTGAAATACATGGGATAGGGTCCATTGGGGAAGTAAGAGGTGGTTAGTGATTCGATCGATTACCACCACCACCCCCAGGTGGTCCACGTCAGGCTCAGGGAGCTGGTGGATAGGGACGAGGCCAAATGCAGGCTATGGAGGCCTATGGACCCAAGGCTTTAGGGATGATACAAGTTATGATCTAGGTAATTTATACATTATCTATGGTATTGATATACATTTGTGTGATTCATTCCTTTCCTTAAACTTATCTGGTTATATACTTAGATATTTCAGTTGAACCATTGGATCAAACCTTGCGGTTAGCCACTCAGACAGGCGGTGACATAGTGATTGCACACTTGTGCAGATAGTGTTATTTGACTCTTGGAGGTGAGAGTTTTTTATAGGTTATCTTTATAATATAAATTAGGCCTTACAAATTCATCTTAGGTATGAACTGGATATCCACGATTCATTTCCAAATTAGATTTTTTAGGTGGAGAATGTGGTGTGTCCGTAGTGAAGGATCAAGGTTTCCCTTTTTCGGCAAGAAGAAAAATTTGGAAAAGAAGTATGAGATCATACATTTAAGAGTTCATTTTATTACCCGTTAGTTGGAAATTATGACTCTTGAGTATTGGATGCTTTGGGCTACTATTTTCTTATGGTGGTGGAGAAGTATGAGGATGTAGTTCCTTAGGATATACCAGGTTTACCTCTCTACTAAGTTCTAGATTTCTGTATTGAATTGCATCCCAGGATGACACTGATATATACACTAGCACATCTGATGGATCTTACAATGATTTGAGAGTTGAGGGTATAGTTGGATTACTTAAAAGATAAGGGATTTCTGAGCCCTAGTGTATTCAGTGTCCAAGGAGGAGCATGAGAGACACATGGGGATGGTCCTGGACACACTCTGAGAGAACCATCTTTATGGAAAAAAATTTAATTTTTATTTTTAGATTTTAGAGGTACACTTTATTTGACACATCATCTCTAAGGTTGGAGTAGCATTAGACCTAGTTAATGTTAAGGTAGTGCTTGCTTGGGAGACACCCAAAATTATTACCGAGGTGTGGATTTTCCTTAGTTTGGCAGGGTACTATCAGAGGTTTGTACCTTATTTATACATATTGGAAGCACCCTTGGTATATTTGACTCAGAAGGGTTATCTTTTCATGTGGACAGAAATGTGTCAACCATTCTTTAAGGAGCTAAGGTAGAGGTTTACAAGTTCTCCCATCATGATATTTACAGAGGTGGTTTCGAGTACGTAGTGTTCTTCGATGCACCATAGATTGAACTTGGTTGTATTCTAATGAAGAGTAAGGCCTTTATTAACTTTGATTAACATAATTTGAGACTACAAATATAGAACTACATGACCCATGATCTTGAGTTTGTAGAGGTAGTGTTTTTATAGAAGATGCGGTGAAACTACCTGATGGGAGATCTATTTAATGTTTACTCTAACCAAAAAAGTATCAAGTAAATATTCTCACAAAAAGATCTTAACTTGAGATAGAGAAGACGGATAGAGTTCCTCTAGGACTACGAATTCGAGATTATCTATACTCCTAGTAAAAATAACGTGGTGCCTAAAATTCTTAGCTGAAGATCTTGTTCTCAGACATTGGTCATAGTATCAGAGAAGTTGGCCTTATTCCATTTTTACTTAGTGGGAAAGGAAGATGCTTCATATATTCATTTGATGGTTATTACCAAACCAATTTTATAATGTTTTAGAGATTCTTAGTGTGGATATACCAACTGCGAGACCTTGCATACACAAATATCCACTAGACAATCTTCTGATGGATATTCTGAAGGGGATATCATGCTATCATATTTAGATGATGAACGATGAAACCTTTGACATAGTTGGAGGAGGTGATGTGATAGTTTCATACATCACCATTGGTGTTATATTCATGGTGTGGAAAAACTATACCAAAACCTCCAACATCAGTTATGGTGGATAATTATGAAGAAGGTTGTTGCACAGTTTGTATCTTGATGCCTCACATGTTAGTAGGTGAAGGATGGGAACCATGTTATAGTGGGTATATCTCAACCCCTTGAGATGATAGAATGGAAGTGGGATGAGATATCCATGGACTTAAGGAAAGTATTACCACATATTTCCTTGGGGCACTATTCCATCTGGTTGATCATATACTGACACACCAAGTTGACTCACTTCATTTCAATTTGAGATAATAGTTTAGTAGAGAGTTTGGGACAACTCTATATGAAAGAGATAGTCCAACTCCATGAAGTTCCCTAAATGACTATCTTTGGACATGATGATCAATTTATATCTTGTTTATAAATGGGATTTTATGAGGCTTTGGGAATAAATTATGCTTGAACATAATGTTTCACCCCAGACTGACTGCCATATAGATCAGACCATTCCATTATTAGAGGATATGTTGGAGGATTTCATGTTAGACATTATCCATAGTTGATAGGATCACCTAACCATGATAAAGTCTTCATAAAACAACAACTGTGATTCAACCATTGGTATGACAGCATTCTAGGCTTTGTATAGGATACCCTTCTGGCCACCACTTTGTTGGAATGACCCAGGAGAGTCAGAACTTATGGTTCTAGAGTTTGTGTGAGCTACTACAGAGAAGGTGTGTATTATCCAAGAATGTATGAGGATTGTACATATCTATCAGAAGTATTCTATGGATTAACAATGGAGATATATAGATTTTAAGGTGAGAGACCATGTGTTTCAGAGTGTCTCAACTTGACATGTATTTAAGAGATTTGGACATGGTGGAATGTTCTCCCTGAGGTTCATTGGTACCTTCCATGTACTAAATAGTTCTAGAAAGGTTTCATACCACTTATCTCTACTACCATAGTTGGAATGGGTACATGACTTATTCCATGTGTTGCAGCTGAGGAGGTACATGAATGACCCATCACACATGATCGACTAGGCTGAGCTAGACATAAAGGATGGATATACCTTTGTGGAATACTAGGTACAGATTAAGTATTAGAATGAGAGGATCCTTCATTGGTGAAATATTCCACTTGTGAATGTTTGGGGGTAGTATGGGAATCTTTAGGAGAACACCTAAGATCAGGATACCCATATGTGAGCCCAGTCCCCTCATCTTTTTGAGTAGGGTTTTTCTATTTTAAAGATGAAAATACCTAAGGTGGGGATAATTTAATGACTCTTATTTTTATTGAATTATTTTTGGATATTATATGGATTATTTTTTATACCAAGTTTTGAGACAACATGAAATTCCAATCCCCGGTTTTCCTAGAATAAATATTTGAAATATTTGAAATATGTTAAATAGAACATTTGCACAATTTTCTTGAAAAAATTGAATAACTTGTAAATGGTGTACCTGATCATAAATTTGAGGGAACCATTGAGTTTAGAATATGGTTTTTACCCTAGGCATGATATAATAATTTTCAACATTTTTTATTTCTGAAAAAGTCATCACATGCATAAATAAATGAAATACATTAATAATTTTTTTTTGTTTTGTTTATTTTGATGTTGTGACTAATTTATTCATTAAGTATGTGGTTATAATTTTTTTCCTAGGGTTTATTTCTAAACCTTGGATACCTAGGGGACTCTATAAGAGATATTTCTTATCAAACAACAATGGATCAAGGATGGATTGTGGACTGTTGCGCCAACAGAGTTTGTAGATCTCATCAATAATGGATACTCAATCATTATTCATCAAAGATCAATCCATACTCTAGTTAGGATGTTTGATTAAATGTTTTCTATCCCACTGGTTAAAAATAGATAAACATAAATCAATTCCATTAATATAATTTATACACACAACATCTATAGAATTAAATTGGTGGAATATTTTATTTGTTTGTTTTGATTTATCCCTATTTTTTTATCTTCTTATACAAAAAATAGAGGCCAAAAAATAATGGACAAGGTTCATTCCTAACATTTTTTGGCTTATGTATTTCTCCCATATTTCATCGTTTGATCATTTTTAATATTTTTCAGACCAACGGTTCAACCAATTCCTGATTTCTGATTATTTCATGACTGTTATTTGGTATAACAGATCGAAAATGTGGTTAAGGAAAAAGATGGTGGTTTCAGTTTTGGAATCAATGATGACGATGGTTGAATCGATGGATCATAACACTAAATCGGGCGTTCCTTATTTTACTTAGGTGATACATGGTGTAACTACAGATGGTACGAACAAATGATTCTAGAGTCGATTCAAATCTTAGATCTATGATCTAAAGTTACGTGAGGCTTAGGAAAACCTAGATGTACTATTTATAGTGAGGTTGGTGACTCTGGTGATGTGTCCAATGACAGAAAAAAGAACCAAGGTTTTTGTAAAATCCCAAGAAAAATGGAATTTATTTTAGGATTACACACCATGTGAGGCCCTATTAGTAGTGGATAGGGTCTCAAGATGGAGTTATGGATCACACATTGTGTGACCCTTAACACATGGTGTGTGGTTCTTGTCACATGTCGTGTGGCCCTTACTAGTTGGATAAACGTGTAATTTGGGAAATATATGGACATGAACAAAAGTATATAGCCAGTGGCACATTTAGTACTCATACACAGACACAACCACCTATACACGGGTTAGTAAATGGGCATGCTAGTATGTGGACATGGTCAGATGACATAAGAAGAGTGTATTATTTCTACACATGCTATGTATTTTGAGACTTACATGTCGTGTAAGGATTTACCCCAGGAGTAGACTTGGGGATAACTAGACATGCCATGTGACCTTAGGACACACTATGTTCTACCCTTTAAGAGTGTTTGTAGATCTTTGTTTCCTTAGTTTGGACCATTAATTTTTTAGTGTTCTCCCTTGGTCCATTCCTTCAAGGGTACAATGTGAAATTACATACACATCAATGGATTTTGATCACATTAAGAGGTTGAGTCTCAGATTGAGTTTTGGTATCCCTCTATGAGACTGGAGGGTGATAATATATCATATTTTTTCCCTAGGTTGGTTTTGTGGAATCAACATCACCACCCTAAAAAGGTAATTAATCCTCCATTTAGAAGACCATGGTTGTAGGGTTTGTGGTATCATTGGAAAATGATCCCCTATGTAGATGTTTGTTCTAGATCTGGTTCATGGTTTCCCAATAGTGGTTATGGGTGTGACGCCATATCTGAGTATCAGGGTCATCTGAGACCAATGATATTTATTGGGAGGGTCCTAATGACCTATACCTCTTCGTCGAGTGCCTTTGATGATATCATGGCTCATGGAGTGGGTTCTCCCAGAATAATTGTTTCTTTGAGAAGAATCTCATGATTAGTAGTTGGTTATGACCACCTGGTAGTGTGGTGTCTTTAATGAGAATATCTAGGTGTTTATATTATTAATTTATTGTTATATCATGTATTAACCTAAATATAATTGGTTCTTCATGTTTAGTGTTTTGGGTGTCCTATAGAGTATTGTTATACTCACCACTGCATGAGATTTTCCCATAGGTTCATATCTTATGTAGACGATGACCCATTTGAGGGTGCTTTGGGAGGATAGGGATCAGGTGGAGCATAGATGGATCTTGACAGACCGAGGTGTTTACTAAGGGATTTCATTTGACTTTAGTGATCACCCTTGGACCCAGTTAGACTATATACAGTTTTTTTGGATTTTATTTGGAAATTATTTCTGCTTTTAGTACTTTATGGTCATACTATATTGTGGGATATTTGATGTATGCATGCATTGGTTTTAGTTTTTTACATTTCATAATTTTTTGGGATTGGATATGTGTGTGTACAAGTACATTAGGATAATGCCTCCCATTTGTGGGATATGCCTACTCAGTGCTGGTCTCCATCCCATGGTCTATCACAACCCATCCTAGTGGGGCCCATATCACGACTCCTCAAACCTGCCTCCAATAGTCCATGGGTTGGTGACTAGCGCTGAGAAGGAATATCACATACATTGGAGGCCTTATCCTAAGTACTCATACACATGCACACATATCTAAGCCCATACTTTGTTGAAATGTAAAAAACAACTAAACAACCATGCATGCATACATTTAAATCCTGTAGCCAGAGTATGAAATGAAGTAAAATAATGTAAAAAGTACCAAATACAAGACTAATAAAAAGAGTATGAAAACAAAATTAAAATATGAAAGTAAGTACTGGGACTACTATAAAAAATCCACAGTAACAAAACCTCGGTTTATCTGGTCTCACAAAGCATCGTCTGGTCCCGGTCCACCTTGGACTCTTTCAAAAGGCCAATCATCTACATAGGACATGACATGTGCATGAAAAGAAAATTCATGGGTGAGTATAAAAATACTCAATAAGACTCCATGAAACCAAAAATCATACAAAACAATAAATTAAAATCATCTCTACATAGGTATATGTCTACAACACATATAATAAGAATATCCAGATATACACAAAAAATACACACAATCTAAAGGTAAGTCACAACCATAGTATACCATCCTAGGATTCCAGCTCAAAGGATCCACGAAGCATTGATCCTGGAGAACAAATTATTGAGTTTAATACCACTGATGACTTTCTTCTATTAGGTTCTCCTCATTAGGTCTTTCCATTAGAAGTCCACACTGATAGCCCAAATAGAATACGATACACAGATGAGGATCACTCCCAAGGCCATGGGGGGATCCCAACAAAATCAATCTATATTTACTCGCTAAGTAAAGGATTTATTCACATGTAGCGTTGGTCACAAAAATACCAAGAAATCTACCTTGGGAATGAAGATTAATAGAGGATATAACTCTAGGCCTCTCAGAGGGATTACAATGACTCTATATTGGAATTCTTGCTAACGAGATCACAATTCTAGGAGTAGGAAATGATTACATACTAACCCTAGGGAAATGATAATGGGAACAAACCCCAATGAATATTGTCCATGATATTAAGGACAAGAGATACAAGCCATGTATAACAATGTTCATGATGTGTAGCAGGGGCCACACACCGTGTCTAATAACCCCAGGTCCTACCCATGTAAATGGCCTGTGTCATCATGTTGTGTCCTTATAATTGAGGACACGTCATGTAGGAAACTCGTGTACTCCACCCTATGTCTATGTACATTCCCAAAGTACATAGAATGTGATAGGGATCACATGTTGTGTGATAATTAAAATTATACTGAAACCCTATCTTCCGCTTAGGAGGCCCCATAGGCCATGTAATCCTGGATTAAATGTCGTGTTGATCGGGTTTTTCTAGAAACCCTGGTTCTTCAACCCATGTGTGCCTACACCACCGCCACCTTGGAATATGTCTTTAATCTCATCGGGATTTTTAGATCTACCCTGGTCGAGAATCCCTATCACCCACCATCGGATTTCAACCATCTTATTCACCTAGAAATCACCCTTGTTCGCCAACTGTGATCGTGCACTGAAGAACACCCAAATCGGGCACCCAAAACCCACCAATTCTCCACTGTCTCCATCATCACACCTCCATCACATTATTCATTTATTTTATTTCTATTCTCAAATAATTGTGCCAATAAATGGTTGAGCAATGATCAATTCCTTAGAGTTCATCAAACCATGGACCAAAGGGTCTTCCTTGATGAATGAGAAAAGAGGGAGAAATTTACAAATAAAATCTATGAGGAATAGACCTAGGTCAAAGTTCATGTCATACTAGATTTGTTTCCATTAGAACAATAAATGAAAATGAATAAAAAAATATTAGAAATCTCTAAAATAAATTCCTATAAAATAAACCCATCCCACATATCGATCGAATCATGAATCAATCTGTTCATTGTTTGATTTACGTTCGTCATAGAAATCAACAATGGGGAAGAAATCTGAATAAACAAATTCCCTCCCTCGATTTGGATTTATAATTGATGTATAAAGATGTTTCATCACGTTATTTTGAAAGATCCCTTGAATATGATGTGCATCCATTGTCGATCTGTGATCTCACCATCGTTAACTAGATAGAATTGTCCAACGGTTACTTCAATGGTTTTCCAATGTCTTCAAGCTTATGTAGATAACCCTATTATTCTGAAATAAAAATCTATATAAATATTTTTAATCTATGCATCAACACAAATGAAATAATTTATTTTAAATTTTTTATTCATTTCAGCGCCCACAATGACTTTTCTACAAATGACCCACACCGACTAATTTTAAGTCGCGCCTAGGGTAAAACCCACATTTTGAACTCAATGGTGCCCTCATATTTCAAATTTGTATGCCCCTTTATATATTCTTACAATTTTTCAGGAAAACTATGTGTGCATGTTATTTAATATATTTAATATATTTCAAACCTATATTTATAGCACACTGGGCCTCAAATTCACACGTTGTCTCAGTTCCTAGTCTCGAAAATAATCTAGATAATATTTAAATATAATTCACAAAAAATAAAAGACATTACATTTTCCCCACCTTGGGGATTTACGTCCTCAAAAATCTGAAACAATGGATACTCAAAAAGATGTGGGTAATGAGCATGAATCTAAGAATCCCACTCCCATGTGCTCTTCTAAAGATTCTTATGCTGCCAATGGACACACACTAAAGGAATCGATCACCTACAAAGAATCATATCCTTCCAATCCTCGATATCATTTGTGTAATAAAAAAATATCACTATATCCTTGATGCTAAGCTCACCCCAGTCGACAACATGTCATTGGTCAGGAACATACCTACTCAACTATGACACATAGAATATTTCATGTACCCAGTCTAACAGTGGAGGTAAAGCTAACTAGTACACCACATTGTTGACTCTATACACTATCTAGAAAAGGCCAACGAATCTTGGAGATAACTTGCTGCCCCGTTCAAATATATATAATCGACATTGAGTTCAAACACATAAGAATACATGTTATCCTTCCTCAAACTATAAAGGACTTCATCTCCTATTAGTATAAGACTTATATCAGCTCTGTACAGTCTTCATCTACTCCTGGATGATTTGCACCTTCTCTATTGTAGCTCATACCAACTCTAGGCCCATGAGTATCGACTCTCCTAAGTCATCCCAGAAAATTGGCAACATATAGGGTCTCTCATACAAAGCCTTATATTTTTCCATACCAATGGTGGAATGGTAAATGTTGTTGTATAGAAAATTCACCAGTGGTAGGTGATCCTCACAACTATGGATAAAGTCCAATAAGAAATCTCACTGAATGTTCTCCAGAACCTGAATGGTTCGCTTCATCTGGCCGTCATTTTGGGGTTGAAATACTATGCTCAAGTGTAACTGTGTCCCAAAATCCTCTTATAATACCTTCCAAAACTAGGATGTAAATTTAGAATCATGGTCAAAATAAATCGTTGATTGAACTCCATGGAGTCGTACAATCTCCTACACATAGAAGCATCCCAATACCTCTACTAAACTCTACTCTGATATAGCTTGGAAGTGGGATGACTTGGTGATTCATTCTATAATCACCCAGATGGAATTTTTTCTCCTATACGTACATGGTCAACCCATCATTAAGTCTATAAATATCTCATCCCACTTCTATTTTGGCACCTTAAGGGGTTGATCCAAACCTACAGGAACTTTCTTTCCATCCTTCACTAGCTGAAAAGTATGGACTTGAGAGAAAAACATTACAACTCCTATATTTATCCCTAAAAACAAAAAATTATGTCAGATGTCCTAATATATCTTTTCCACACTAGGATGTACCACCAAAGGAGATGTATGAAACTCTCTCAGAACCTCCTATTGCAATTTCACTAGTACCATAATGTGTCCAATGAGAAGAACAACATCCTTACCACCTTTAGGAAATCCATCAGGACCCTATCCAATTCATATCCAAGTATATAGGGTCTCAAGTCATTATTCCCAAGTTGTGCCTCTCTGACTAGCTACAAGAGAATAGGGTTGACAACCATCAACTGGAGGTAAGCCACTGCATCTCCATGAACAAAGGATAACTGCAATGAGGCCAACTTCTTTGACACCCCATTCAATAACTACAAACAATATCTCCTACTGATAAAATCTAATACCATGTTCTACATACCAGGAGTATATAAAATTTTGAATACATAGTCTTGGAGGAACTCTAGTCGTCTCCTCTGCCTCATGTTAATATGTTTTTGTGAGATGATGTACTTGTGACTCTTGGGATTAGAATAGATTATAAACCACTTAACCATTAGGTAGTGTCACCATATCATCAAATTGATGACTACC
This sequence comes from Viscum album, assembly GCA_963277665.1. Lineage (NCBI taxonomy): Eukaryota > Viridiplantae > Streptophyta > Magnoliopsida > Santalales > Viscaceae > Viscum > Viscum album. The sequence continues at coordinate 904,346,187 of OY728138.1, forward strand.
ACTAATAACTCAATATCGTGGGTCATGTAGTTCTACTAATATGTTCTGAAAAAGGGTGAACCATAGGCAATCACTACTTGTATCTACATCAAAACAAAACTAAGCTTGGTCCTTGATGCATCATAAAATACTACATACTTGGAACCCTCCTATGGAAATATCAGGATGAGAGTGCTCTTCAAACTCTACCTCAATCGATGAAAATCCTAATGGAACTTCTCTTTTCACATGAAATGTTTCCCCTTTTTAGTCGAAGCTATTATAGGTGCTGATATCCTATAGAATTTAGGAATCAATATTCTATAGTAGCCTACCAACCTAAAGAAGATCCACACCTCCATCGTGCTCTTGGGTGTATCCCAAGATAACATTTCTTTGACCTTGGATGGGTCAACTACCCCTCCATATACTGAGATAACATGTCCCAAAAAGTGGACAACATGTATCCAGAATTGGAACTTCGAGAGATTCTTGTAAATCTGATGCTCTCATAGTATGTCCATAACTATCTTTAAGTGTATCACATGATCCTCCTTGAATGCTAAGTACACAAGGATTTCATCGATTAATACTACCATGAACTGGTCTAAGAAAGGATTGAATATAAGATTTATGAGTCCCATGAACACTGCTGGTGTTTTCATTACACCAAAGGGTGTACCAAGTACTCATAGTGACAGTAGATAAATATGAATGTCATCTTCGGTATATCCTCATCTCGTACTCACAACTGGTGATAGCTTGACCCGAGTTCAACCTTCTATAACCATAACTACCCTATCAACTGATCAAAGAGTTCATTGACACTTGATAGTGGATACTTGTTCTTCAAATTCATTTGATTCAAGTTTTGGTAGTCCACACATAACCTCATTCTTTCATCTGCCGTTTTGGAAAACAAAACTGGGGATAACTAAGGTGAAACACCGAGATGAACAAATCCCATCATCTACAAGTCCTCTAACTGCAACCTCATATCTTGAATATCTATAGGAGCCATCCGATATTCTGTCATGGATATCAATGTCTTATGAGGGTTTATATTAATGTATAAGTATATATATTAGTGGTGAGGAAAACCTGGAACATCTTTAAGGAAGATTCCCTCATACCCCCCACCACTTTCAGAAACTCAGAAGTCATTAAATCCACTACACCAAGGGTCAGGCTATCCAAATGATGAGTAATTGGATTCACCCTTCAACACATGAGTCCATCCTACACTGCATAGGTTTCCTTTTCACTAAAAAATGAGAATCTAGTTCCATTGATGTGGACACACCACATCCTTCTCTGAAATTATTCAATTTGGGCATGAACTATAGATAACCAATACATTCCAAGAATGACTTAATAAGTCCTATATGAAACTACAAAGAGATTATAATAAAAACTATCACCTCCAATAGTTAGGTCACACTATCAGCACAAGTTCATGACCACTAATTCTTCTCCAAAAGGAGTCTCCAAGCATAATGTTCAAGCCAATAGTTCAATCGTAATCTCTAAGTCTCATATAGGGTATGTAGAAAGAATGGAATGAATATAAAATGTGTATATCAGTACAAAATATAAGGTATAAAAGACACATATAGAACCTTCAATCATTCATGGAGCCTCTGGTTTGTATGCTTTGACTACCTGCAGCTATCCCCTTCCCTATCCTCCAGCTCCCAAAGCCTAGCGTGGACCACCTCGGTGTGGTGGTGGTAACATGTCAAAACATAGACCACCTCATGCTTCTCTCCCAGCCCCACTGCCACATCTTCCACCATGTATAATTACTTACTTCTATCATTTCCTCTGTTTTGTTGGCCCATCCATAGTCTCTCTGTTAGCTATACGACGGGTTGTATAATCTTGAGCCATAAGTCCCCTTCCATCAAATGTGTAGCACCACCTATCTCTAGGAGAACTGGACCCATATTGCAAGCCTTAAATTATAAATCCTACATCCTGGGACCTATTGCTGATACATATGACACATCCAAGTGCTTGATACTATTATCATCTCCCTAATTCCATGGTATCTACTCCATCTATCCCACTACTAACAACCATCTACTGTATCTACCCGACCAAGAAACTATCAACCACTAGAGCTCACTCTATCACCCCATCATAAGTAGAAATTTATAAAGAGATAAAAAAGGTTTGGATTTCTCTATGCAGTCCTTACTTAAAGGTCTGAGACCTAAAAAATTGATCCCTAATCATATCCATCGTGTACCTAGAGAAATTGGTAAACATCGATGAATGCTAAGCTACTATCATGCTACCCTGCTATAGCTCTAGAATCTCTTGGATATGTACATATATTGCTATAGTTGGTGATAAATACTCTTTAAAGAGATACTCATACTATATCCATGAAGATTCACGTTTTCGTAAGACAAGTTAACTAAACTCCACCATCACCCCGCTGAGCCATGTAGAAGGCTCACCATAAGGACCACCCTCAAATCTGCTAGTGTCTTGACTAGACAAAATACTTGAGTCAACACCTCAATATAGTTCTCATCTGCCTGTGAGTTGGTCTCACCTTAAAACCTTAGGGTCTTTATCTCTAAAACTTGTGATGAACTCTCAGCCTATGAACCTTATCTTCCAGTACTATGGGTACCGCGTGCTGCTCTACAGGTGGCGGTATGGTTGGTGCACCACCTGGAGGAACCATCTTGGGAACTAGTCTCTATATCAATGCCTCATCACTGAGGGGATCATCCTTAAGATCCCAATGTTTAATCCAAGATGGTATACATCATGGAGGAATCTTGAAACAAACATGATGTACCACGGTCAATGAGTATATCTGGAGAGCTAACCCAAGAATAACGTTGAAACCACAATCCATTCTTATATGATGCATGTATCATTGTTTTCCCTATAACTAGTGTTATCATGTATCAAGTTAAAAATGAGGTGATCGGAGTCCTAGTGTATGAATACATCCATCGACACACCAACAATGGAGTCCCTATCCTAAAAGCCGAACTCTAAACACTTAACACTATCACCCAAAACAATATCATAGACTCCTGGTCCTAAAGTATAACTGACCCACTCTAACACCACTCTTTCATGACATGTCCCAGTGGGTCCCATGCTGCAACTCCCCAATCCTACCTCCAATAGTCCTGGGGTTGGCGACGAGAATCGAGAAGGAATATAACTGACATGGGAGGCCTTAGCCTAAGTACATGCACACACACACACACACACACACACACACACACCTCCAGTCCCATACAATAATGAAATGTGAAAACAACTAAACAACCATTCATGAATTCATCTAAATATCCTAACAAGAGTAAGACATGAAGTAAAATAAAGTAAACATGGACATATACAATCCCACCACAAAGTGTCTAAAAACACAAGTCCAACCTGAAATAATGCATTAGGACTACTGTCAGAATGTTGTTGGAACACACCTCGGTCTGTCTGGTCTCACTAAGAACTTTTTGGTCCTAGTTCCCCAAGGAATCTATCAAAAGATTGATCATATACACGAGATACAACATTTGTGGAAAAATTAGGTGTAGGGGTGTGTATAAAAATACTTATTAGGACACCTCAAACCCAAAAAGAATAAATAAAAGGAAAGTGAAATCATATCTACATAGGTATATGTCTACAAAACTTATAATAAGATTATCTAGATATACCCAACAAAGACACACATTCTAGAGGTATGTAACAACCATATTATACCATCCTAGGATTCTAGATCAAAGGATCCACAAAGAATTCATATCGGATACCAAAGTCCTGAGTATGATAGCATTGATGATGTCCGTCCAAGAGGTTTTTATATTTTTGTCTTTGCATTAAAAGTCCACACTGATAGTCCAAAGAGAATACAATACAAAAAATGGGGATAACCCACAAGGCCATGATGATACCCACAAACTCAATATAGATTAACCTGCTAAGTAGATGATCAAATTATATGCAGTGTTGGTCATGATGATACTAATAAATCCACCTAGGGGACAATGATGAATATAGGATCTCACTTCGAGACTCTCATAGGGATTATAAAAACTCTATCTAGGAAGTCTTACTGAAGGGATCATAGTCTTACGAGTAGGAAACGACTTCATACTAAACCTTAGGGAAAGGATAATGGGAATTAACCCTAAGAAAACTTGTCCAAGATATATAGGAAAAGAGATCCAATCCATGTATAATAAAGTAAACATCATGTAGTATGGGTCAAACACTATATCCATTGACCCTGGGTCCTACCCATGTAAATGACTCATGTCATCATGGCATGTCCGTGTAGTGGATTACACGCCATGTAGGCAACCCATATACTCCACCCCATGTCTGTGTACTTTCCTAAATTATATGATGAGTTACCCAGGAGAGACCACATGCTATTTTATAGGGGTCACATGTTGTTTGATACTTATACTTCTCTTGAAACCCTAACCACCTCTTAGGGGTCCATATAATTCATGTAATCCTAGATTGCATGCCACATTGATCGGGGTTTTCCAGAAATCTTGGTTCTTCCTCCCATGCATACTTGTGCTATCGCTACCTTATAATCATCCTTAAATCTCTCTAGGAATCGTGGATCCACCTCAGCTAAGCATCATCACCGCTTACCATCCAATTACGGCCATCCGATTCACCTGGAAATCACACTCATTCACCAAATATGATCATGCACTAGAGAACACCCTAATATGAAACCAAAAACCCTCTAATCTTGAATCATTTCATTAAGAGACTATTGGGAAATGTTTGATTCCTTGGAGTTCATCGAACAAAGGACCAAAGGGTCTCCCACGATGAACGAGAAAGGAGGGAGAAAAACACAAAGAACATATATGAGTAATGTACCTTGGTTAATGGTCATGTCATCCTTAATTTTTTTCTTGTTAAAACGATAAATGAAGAGTAATCAAACAAACATAAGAAATCTCCCAAATAAATTCCCTCAAAATAAACCCATCCCGTATATCGATCGAACTGTGATCATTCTATTCAATGATTAATTCACATTCATCATAGAAATAAAGAATGAGAAATAAATCCAAATAAACATATGTCATAACTCGATTCGGATCCATCAATTATGAATAACAAAGATGCATCACATTTTTTTGGAATGATCCCAGAAATATAATGTTTGTCGATCATCGATCCATGATATCGTCTTAATTTTACAAAGATAATTCTCCAACCATCCCTTCAAGGGTTTTCCAACGTCTTTAGGGTTATACATATAATCTTGAAACTCTTACATGAAAATATATTTAAATATTGTTAATTGGTGCATCAAAAAAATTAAATAAACTAATTTATTTATAATGTTTTTTTTCATTTCTATGCCCATGAAGACTTTTCCACAAACAACCCACACCGACTAATGTTAAGTCACACCTAGGGTAAAAACCACGTTTTAAACTCCACAGTTACCTCAGATTTATGATATGGTTACCCATTTAATTGTAATTCTATTTTTTATGAAAACTATGTGCACATGATATTTAATATATTTAATATATTTTAAAATTTTATTTTTGGCACACTGGGCCTCAGATTCGCGCACCATCTCAGCGCCTAATCTAAAAAATAATTCATATAATATTTAAAAATAATACATGGAAAATCTGATACATTACATAGCCTATTGAAGGAAGGCTTTAGGTATTCATGGTTCGAACCTTTGTGGGTCAGGTCGTGACAACCTGGTCTATAATTTTCAGGGAAATGAATAGATTAAAACAATATATTATGATAAACTATGGTAGTATATCATATGGATATAAATATTTCACTCATAATATGGAATAATGACTTATTCCATAGATTTATCTAATGGGTATCCCACTTATTATTTCATAAAAAATGTTATTAGTATACTCAAAATGTATGTTTCATATTAAAACCCATAAAACATGGTTAGAAAGCAACCCTATATGAAAACCATCTTAATTTTACACCTTTCTTACTCTAAAAATATTTTTGACCCAAATAAGGGGTGTTTGGGTTTGTTACTGATCATGTGGTTCATTTTTATTAACTAATATTGGATTTCCCCCTATATTATACAAATTAAATCAAATACCATCATAAGAAAGGTTAAGGATGTGTATTTCCACAACTAGTTGAGTGACACATGATGAAATAATATTCTTAGATGAATATAATGTGATGATTTCATATTGATAAATGAATTAGGATGAATCCATTAGTCTTAATTATAATTTACTCAAATAATAGAGACTGCATAAGTTTCTTTATATTATATTAACATGTTCTATGTTTTATGATTATAATCATTATATTGGAAAATGAATTTTATTATTATAAATAATATGTTATATATATTAGGTTAATTCTTATGTGGAAGGTATATTTTTTTGATATATATCATTTAAATACCTTTTTATGTCGAGTATATTTGATGATTTTCTAAAAGAATCTATTTTTTATGGTTATTAACTATGAAATTATAATCATTTTCAACACTACAAAGGATAAGAAGATCAAAAAACATTTTATCTAAATAAATATTTTTCTTTGTTAAAAAATATTTGTAAATAAATAAAATGTTCATTTAATAACTTATCCAAATGATATTTGGAGGATATCCATTGAAATTATGGTTAAAGTTTCCCATGTTCTTGTATATGATGTGACATATAATGTCTTAGAGGATTTATTGGAACTATATAATAGGTGGATATTGAAGATCCCATGAAGATTAAAGATTCCTCATGAAGTTACTTTAAAATGGAGGAGTTGTGAAATGCCTAATTGAGACTTGGACACTATATTTTGATCATTACACTAAGGGTTAGAGAACTCTAAAAAATAAAAAATATATTCAATAGTGTGGTATTTGTATAATTTTTTCATTATATTATTCCTAGTACAAGCTTCCTCAGATGAAAATTCTTTAGTTTTTTATATTTTTATGTTATATTAATTTTTAACATACTTGTGGACTTATATAAGTTTTATTGTAGTTGAAATTCTTACAATTGAATGGTGGAATTCATTGGAACAAAAAAATTATTATTTTGTTTATAAAAATGTGTCTTTTTTTTGTTTAATGTGAAAATTATTATAATGTTCTTGAGAAAAATTATTATCTCTATGTTTTTGGTTTTCTATAGATTTATTGAGTGTTCCTGGGGAAGAAAACCACATCATGGTACAAACCATTACATCATAGACTATGGGGAAAATCACATGGTTAATGAATCAATGCTTTCAATATAATGTAATTTTGGGGTTACAAGTTTATCATAAAGGGGTGAAATGTTATGGTTTAGTCACTAGTCATATAATGAAGAAAATGGGTGTTTTTTTTTAAGGATTAAAATAAAAAATTGTGGACTTTATCCTCATGTAAAACAAGTCATGATTCAAAGAAAATATTTCATGCTCAGAATTGAAAAAGACCTTAGAGTAACTGATCATATAGTTGAATTTGAGGTGCCATATTGTTGTGGGAACCAAAAACATCAAGTTCAAGGTCAAAGTTATATATTTTATAAATAAATTTCCTTTAATGTTTTAGAAAACCTTATATTTCTAGCCATGTTTTTTTATTCAAATGTTTACCTAAAAACCATTATGTGGAATATCACAACAAGTCTTGGTTTTAGTGGTCTTTTAATAAAAGTGATGTTTTAATTTGAATGGGGAGTTGAAATATTTATATTTTATATTTAACATTTTAGTGATAACTTTAGAGATATATTTGACATGTTTTTAGAAACGAAAAAAGGTGCACACTTTATCCATATGTGGAGGAACATGAAGTGGGATGAGGTAGATTAATAATCAATATTGGATTTAATATTTTATCTTTATTGTAAAAGAGTTTAAAAATATATTATTACTACACATACTCTATTATTTGTTACTAATATGATTTGGAATTATGATACATGATAAGAACCACCGACCACTAAGGCCATAACCACTTCATTAAAATATTTTGTTAACCTTATAAACTTATCAGGTGTTATGTGTTGTTCTTTCACACTTACTATATCTCATAAATAATTATTTTGATTTATTATACATGGATCCTACACATTAAACAACATGAAAATATTTTTTAAGAGATATTTTTTTGGACCTTAGAAATATTTTACTTATACCTGACAAATAGAATCAGTGTAGGCTTCCATTATGGTTCAATTGGTTATAGGGTATTATGTTCAAGTATTATATAGGATTTTAGTTTATTATTTTTATATATTTGTTCCTTAACTAAAAAATTTTCATAGAGGGTATAAATTCTATTAATAATATGGGTGTTTCCATATTCTATAGAAAAGGTTTCCCCCTATGAAAATATAGGTTCGTTCTATATCATAAATAATTGGCATTGTAAATTATTCATATCACAAAGAATAGTTTGAATCCTCCAAAAGTTATATTGTCTTTACATTATAAGATTACAAGAACATGGAATTTTCTCTAAGATGTAATTTATATGATTTATGGGTTTTGAATCAACGAACACCATGTGGAGAAATATTCATGATATTCTAAAAATAGAAAATAATGTAAAATATTCATGACTAAAAACATTTCATGTAGCATTTGATGATATTTTTATGGATAGTGATAAATGAAGGGATGAATTATTTGTTCTAATAAAAAAACATTTATCCCAAAACAAAGTTAAGGATATGTTTTTGAAGATTCTACTATAGTGAAGAAGTTGACGTGAATTATAATAGATCTGTTTGATTCCAAAATTTAGGCTTTAATAACTAATACATGGATGGATTACCATATACAAACTCAAAAACCCCATCATAGCCTATCATATGAGAGGAGGTACTGGATTTAAGAAGACTTTTCAATCTAAATAAGGGATAAACTTTAGAGCCTATAAAGACTTAATGATAATTGGATTAATGAGGTCACAAGAAGAGTAATCAAAATCTAAAGATTATGAAATGAATTAATTTTTTTCATATAATTTTTATACAAATGATAAAAAGAGTAAAAGGTAATTACAAAGGAAAAACGTTCTTTTTATGTGTTTTAATAATGAAAAAATGTGTACTTTTCAACTATTTGAACCAATAAAAATCATGAACAAAAAATGATGACCAATCTAAAGGATTATCTATAAAAACGTTGTAAAATATTTGAACCATAGGAAATTATATAATTCTATAGTAATGGAATATTCATTAAAGATAAAATTTCAATTAAAATAATAAATTTTATATTGTGATAAATAAATTGAAAAAGAATAGGAGGACTCAAATTTTGAAGTTTTTCATTATTATATGGATCATTAGAAGCCTTAAAATGAACCCTCTAATAAAGATGGAGGAAGTATTAAATAAGTTATAGATGAAGAGAAAATAGAAAATACTTTCTAATTTATAATTAATCTCACGTATTTCTAAAACAATAGAAAATTCTAAGGAGAAAATAATCTTAGATAAGTGAATATTATATTTTAACAAGACTATGGATATATCAAATATCAAAGAGGATATCCAAAAGGAAGCTGTGTTCTTAATTTAGATTGGTGACCTAAATGATATTATTTATATAGGATACAATATTATTCAAATTATGATAGCGAATTTGATTACTAAGAATAAGGAAGTTACTATTCTTGAGCTAAATTTGATTAAAGCTAAGAATTATTTGAATAAGATTTAGTTTGAGTTTAAAAATTCTACTAAGGTTATAGGTCAATATTTGAAATCTATGGAGAAATTTAATAATTACAAAAATAAATTTGACTATTGTTTTAATATGTAGAGTAATATTAATTTATACACTCTTTCTTATATATAAATAATTTTAAGTGATGATAATAAGGGTATTAATGCGGTAGTTCAACCAAAGAAAAGTGATAAAATTGTTATTTATTTAAAATATTATACTGAAAATTCTAACAATAGTGGTGTATGGAATGAAATATGGGTTAAGGATAAATATAAGGGAAAATACAAGAGGAATTAAATATAAAAAACAAATAAGGTAGTTATATAAAAGAATAAAATTACTCAATTTATGAAAAAACAATATATTGGTTTTGAGAGGAAAACAATTTCAAGTGATGATTATATTTTAGTTTGGATGAAGATGTTTATATTGTAGAGTGAATGGACACAAGGCCTACATATGTTGGAATAATATGTCTTTATCTTAAAAATGGAGTATATTATTTGAGGTGGCAAAAACTAAATACATTAGAGTAAAAAAATACTATATTTAAGAGGGAAAGTGAAATTGAAAAATAATTTTGTTGATGTTGAGAAAACTATATGTTGGTTTCATTGGCCATGATATATCAAAAAAAGTGTCATGGAACACTCCCTACCAAAGATTAACCTTCCTGGGCTGGAAATGAAAGAATGGATATTGTGATAGCCAGAGTCCCGCCTCTAGTAGGCCCCGAGTTGGCGACTATCACCTAAGGTATAAAGAACATTCATATGGGAGGCATTACCCTATAAGAGAACATGGAAAATATAGAGATAATATGAATACACCAATCAAAACCTAATCATACATATATATAAATAAATACCTAGTGAAATCATAAAAATTCATACAATACTAAAGAACTTAAAGGAATCAAAAAGTACCAAAAATGAAAATAAAACAGCAACCACAAAGCCCAAATATCTCGTACAAAACCATGAGCTCGTAATATCTAGCCTGGTCTTTAGACTAGTCAAGATGACCTAAAAATATTATATATATATGTATGGAGAGCATAATATTATACTCGTTTGGATCCTCCTTAGTTACTCTCATGTAAAAGATAAAAATCACTCTAATGAAATGTAAACAACAGTGAAACTAACTCATCATCTAAACAGGTATACTAAGTTCCCATCCTCACCATGGATAACTCTGACCAATTATCACATAAAAGAGATAATATAAAATAATAATGAAACATCAAGGGTAACCCACTCCCACATCCCCACTGGTTCTCCACTATTCCCCAAATACACATATCCTAGGCCATATATCTTCAGAATAATCCATCCCAAAGACATCTAGGAAAGGCATAACTACAACCACCTCATGTATCAAATCATCACATCATCCCATCCAAAAATCCATATTTAGTAATTGAGTAGTTCTCGAAGGAACCGGATCCCTTATTATGTGTATCATACATCGGGTATTATACCTCATGCCATCACAACCCATACACTGAGTAAGTACATCAATCCAACACAGAACATACACGTCATAACTATAATAATTCTTTGGATACATTACCCATGGATACATGTGTGTGAATATCCACAAGCCATCGCTACCCTCTAAACACATGTATAGGAAAACTAACCACCATGAATACTAGAAAAAGTAACTACCAAGAGAAGAGAGTGGGACCAGAGGGGGTAGTCAGCCACCCATCATCGCACAAGGATGTTAGGGAAAACACCCTACTAGAGTCCATTGGGGGAGAGTTTCCCTAACCAAAATTGGTGGGTTAGCATATTAAATCACATAATATAGAGAATATAATATATCTCCCAACCACACTATGTAAATAACCTATTCTTATAATTAACTACATATAACATCATAGTTTCACTCGTAGAATACGTGGTGCACTATGTTTAGTATAAAAGGTTCTCGGTGCATATAATGATCCAGTTATTCTATCATTACATGCCTTTACACTAATTCTGCTATTTATTCTTCCTTTTTATGGATGGTTGTGGGGGTTCAAGTATTTTTTCACAACCATTTATGCCAAGTTCATCACTTTCCTTTATTGGAAACTACTAGTAGCTCCCACATCCCTAACAAGGTACATACCATATTTCCAAAGACAGACGATCATTTTTGATTTAATACCCAACAGTTATTAGGAAATCACATTTTACAATAGGATGGTAGTTTGGGATCATCACACCCTTTTGGGGGAGTTATTTTTTATTTCGGGACTCTCTTATAGATTTAAGATATTTTCATGAATCTCTTCCTACTCTGGATACAGGACCTATTACCCAAATGAAATGATCAACTATTGATTCCTTTTATGTGTAAAGGAGGTTATGTTAATGATACCATATGTATATATCTAAGGTTTTACATCCATATCCCATAATTTAATAGAAAAGGGTAGCTTTATTTTTTTGGAATCCATATAATCAGGCTCTTTGGAGTTTACTGACTTTTAGGGAGGAGGTTGATATTTTGAGGATGGGATTGAACCTTTATGAGGCGTCCTATGTATCCTGTTTATAATAGGAATCGAAAACCATTTATTTTGTTTTAGTTATGGAGTTTAACATCATGTAGAAAGGAAATATGTGAGGTAACTTAGGCACTAGGTATGGAGCTTGATCCTTTGTAAGGTGACCTATGTATCATATTCATAGCATGAATCAGAGTCATTGTACTATGATTTTACCTTTTAGACTCACCCTAAGGTGTATTACCTTATATGGGGGAATCTTATCAGGCCATTTAATGGGGTATACAAACTGAGGATTCCCTATTATTTTATATTAATGATGTGAATGATATGATCATTTCAAATCCATAAACCCATGTGATCCATGATCAATGTGAGAAATAAGGGATAGAAAGTGATTGGTCTCATATCATATGGATTTGGAAACTATTCACTAAGGAAAGCCTATAGGAGTGTTTAATATGGAGCTTGAACCTTAGGAATGCATTATACATATCCTTCGTATATCAAAAATCTGATTTCTTGTAGTTTAATTAATTTCTCAATCCACTAATGGATAAAGAAGAATGATAATCCCACATGAGAGGATGGGTCCCATGGGATAGGGTGTTCATGATATGAAGGGACTTACACCTAGGTGGATTCCCATTTGATCTTAGTACATAGGAAGGAATCCAAAATATCTTATTTGGATAGGAATCAGAGTTCTCATAGTTTAATAGGGTGTGTGACTGAATATGTCCACTAGAAAAGGTTATCATGTTCCAGGGTGTCTGGATGATGTCTTCTACTTGTCATCCTGACATTTCATAGGTTTTTTTCTGACATATTTGAGGATTTCTAGACATGTTTTTGATTCCTAGAGGACTTGTACAAAGATAATATCATGGTCAAGTTGACTTTTCTAGAGGACTTTTCATGATTTGGATGGAATGTATAGAGGTTGTTGGATGGCCTCGATGGAATTCCTAGAGGATGTCATAAGACTTGGGTGACATTTCCAGAGGATGTCATAAGACTTGACTGACATGAATGAAAGACATTTCATGATCTTGATGGTATGTCTGAAAGGCATCTCATGAGTCATCTGACATGTCTTAGTGTTTTCACATGATATTGATAGGTTATTTGAAGATCACAATTCCTTTAAAGGAAAATTAGTGTATCCATATTCACATAAATCTTATGTATTTTTTTAGTATTTATTGTATATATTCCCCATGGTTCTTCAAGAATGAACTAGTTTAGGTTTCATGTGACCCAGTTAACATGCATAAAATCCTTAAAATAATGTAGTTGGACTACTAGAAGTCCTTACCATGATTTATATATTGATCACATGAAGAACATATTCATTCTGTTTGATCCATTAGGTAGTTCCCAATATTATACCAGGTGAAAGGCCCTTTAGATTGTGTGGATTTCCACTCTAAAAATTAATTTATAGTTCTACCATTTAATTTTTCCTTATTTTGTGTGTGTAGTACTACTATGTGTTTTATGTTCCAAGGGGGTGAGATTTATATTCCTTACGAACCCATTTATATGAATCCTTACACAGAACATATATCGTAGTTATGAGTTGGAGTCGGTGGATGGAGTACCTCATCTTGCACATTGCATGTTCCTACCACAAGACTTCCAAGGTTTTTCATGATAAATAGTGACCTTGAGAACAATCCATCATCACTATATTTATTGGACCCTATCCTATCAAAGGTATTTCTCATAATCATATCAACATTTCAAATGGACTTTTTTTTATCGAACCGACATGCCTGATTGTCTTTGTGAGATTAAAAATTTTTTGGAATGGAAATCGCATGATCGAAGGTTACTTGTCTTGGGTCCTTCACAAGACTATTATGTCATGTCAGAGGCCTCTTATGAGATCATGATGGGTATTAAGATTCCTTCGTGTGATTAATGGTGATCACATGAGGTGCACACCCCTTCTCACGAAAATCAATGTATCCTCCCTTTGTGAGAGTCTTACTCCTTTTTCAACCTTTTATTCCTTATTTTACAAGCCTTCTAGAATCTTCCCTTTGGTTATCCATTAATGTGTCACATGATCAGTAGAGGATCTCACGAAGGCATGTGAGCATTTTCATGGACAATTACTATGCATTTCAATGATACATTGCTTGATCAATGATGGATCTCATTATATTATGTGAGCATTATAACAAACAATCACTCTAATTATTTTTTGAACCTAAGGGGTATCAAATGATCAAATGGACGTGTCTAAGGTCCTTTACATGATGAAGGTGGAATTCCAACATGCTATCCTATGACATGGTTGAAATGTTGTAAGGGGGATCCGAGGGGTATTAAGAATCACATAAACACATCACATGAAAATCAATGTAACTCTCCATCACATGAAGTTTCTACTTTTTTAAACCTTTATTTTATGATGGGTTTTGGGTGACAATCAGAAATTTATTGACTGAAAAGTTTCATGATTTGATAACTTGTCTAGAAACCATCACATGACCATTATCACCTTTCGGTACACCTTTTCAAGAACATGACGGTTCACTAGAGGGGCTTCACGTGATCATAAACAAATCATGCATAATATAATATGCATATAAAAGACCTTATAGGGTCATGCAATTTTGTTTCATTCTAGAGGTTACATGATCCATGGGATTCAGCTGCCTAGACTTCATGTTACTCTTTCCTATTTCTTGTGGAGAAAATAATCCCCATGCTTAAAGTATTTCATCAATACTCCACTTTTTTATGCTCATTTTAAGGTTACCAACAAATACCTCCCCCCCAGCTGCAAGGTCTATAGGGATAAGGGCTCAGTTATAAGGAGAGTAAATTCTCACCTGATTCCTTGGCGCTTTTGATGATCGATGTCTTGGATGAAGTTTAGTCTTCCAGGTGACCTTTGGTATTTTTTTGAGCATCCTAAAAATGGGGAAGAAATGGGGTCTCATTTCACTGATGAATTAAAACTACATATCTATTTCGGTTTCTCCCATTGTATGATTAATTCACAACATGTTACCATGAGACCCATTTCAGAAGACCTATCCACAAGAACCAATCACAAGTTTTCTTCATGGGAATATTTTAAGAGATCACAATATGTGACTAATTTGTCTCAGTGATTATTCAATATGAATAAAAAATCAATTCTCAGTAATTTTCTTGAACCCCAACCCATGTACTCATCTACATGGATATCTTGTAGTCTTCACATGTTCTGATGGATCAGTCATGTGGTCACTTAATCATCATGCAGCTCGCAATACTATCTTATGGTCACGTGACTAAAAGTCTTATGAAAGATCACATGGTTGTGAGATGCTCTGTGGGTCATGCTATTTGCGAGGTATCTCCGGGTCATGCTATTCATGAGACCCATATTATATCATATGATTGAAAATACCTTCTTCGTTCATACGATTTGTCTGATTCTTTTTGAATCATTCACTTATTTTTATAGGATTCATTTTCTTTTCTAACATGTTCTTGTTTTCATATATATGGCTTCTAGTTCTCATACATCTTCCACCATGTTCAAACAGAGGGTCGTGATTTTTTTGAATCGAAATGATGACCCTCAGTATCACGTGTGCTCCATCATCCAATGGCCCGAAGGCCTGCAATTTTTTTATTATATATCACATGTGCTCAGAAAATGTGGATTTGATGTAACTTCTCCCACTAGAACTTTAGAGATATCTCCTATCATGTTGAAATACTTTTTATGAATTAAATCTATTGGATGATTTTTTTCATTCATTCACCATATTATAATATCAAATATTTTTTTCTTCCACCCTTTACCTTATTCAAACAAAAATCTATAAGTATGGTCAATTGGTAGTCGCACCGCACCAAGAATTATCTTATATGTTAGTGAACTCCCCTTTAGGTTGATAAAGTTGTGGTCTTTCCAATAGAAAATTGTT
This sequence comes from Viscum album, assembly GCA_963277665.1. Taxonomy (NCBI): domain Eukaryota; kingdom Viridiplantae; phylum Streptophyta; class Magnoliopsida; order Santalales; family Viscaceae; genus Viscum; species Viscum album. Next base: position 904,362,315 of record OY728138.1, read on the forward strand.
CAAAGTTATTCAAGAATACTTTTATCCTCCTTGAATAATATAATATGTGTTTGGAGCTCTAAATGGGACTTAAAACCAACATATAATTTTTATGATGAATGGGCATCACTGTTCTTTGTTAGGAAGAGATTCTCAGAATTCTCTAACCAGCTATGCACCATTCATATTTATAAGACACCATGGATTTATTAGTTCCTCATTTATCATCAACCAAACCTTCCCAAAGACCAGGTCAATCATTGGTATCCTATAAATAATTCCTTTCATCTATCTAATGGAAATTTATGGATCAACCTTTGGGATATTTACTGGATGGGTAGAATATCTCACCATAGGGATATTTATAATGAGTTTCTTCATGCAGAAGATGTTTGGAATGACCCCACAAAAAATCCAACCATGGAAAGTGACATGAAAACCACTATTAAGGATAAGTTATGGAAGTACCTTAACCTTTTCTATCTCATTTCCTTTAAGGGTGGGATTAACATCTTCCTATTCCATTGTGGTGTCTAACCAACTGTTATTTTCCCACATCGGTGACCTTCCAGAAAAGTTCATGATAGTGAGGAATCTTATTGGGAAATCCTTGAGGCTGGGTAGTACACATAGTGGTGATATCAATTCAAACTATAGGTATCCTCGATTCATCGACTAGCATGGTTTCTAGAAATGTTTTTGAATGGATGGATTTTCCTAGCCCTGCATTTACAGTCAGGAATTTGATTGGGAAAATCGGTGATGGAATCTAGATTAGCAGAGGGGCACCCTCTTAACAAAATCTCATTGTCTCTCTCTCACCTCAATCAACACCTTGTCCACATCCAACAAAGAAACACCCCTTATAGGATTTTTGGCCCCTTTTAGTTCTTATTCATCTAGATAGAAGAGCATTTTCACTATTATAAATATCATAAAACTACTAGGATCCATGATGATACATTCCATAGAAGGCTATTGAATATCTCTAGAATTGAGGTGATTCCACTAGTTCTTGATGAGGTCATTGGTATGTTGATCCAACATGATCATTACCACTTCATGACTTACCCTGCACCAACTGGGTTAATTTTTGATATTGGTAGTAGATCTATTAATGGGAGTTCATATAAGATCTCTCTATACATTGGGTTTCTTCCATCCCATGTATATGAGATTTTTATTTGTGATTCATATACCCCTTATCAGTTCTCTCACTAATTTGGATTCATTCAAGGGTTTTCTCCTCTCCCTTCAGCTGGTATGTGATCAAAATGATATCTCGAGCTTATCTTCTAATCTTTTTCTTATATTGATACATGAATAGAAAAATGATAAAATCATTATTCTAACTATTGCACCATACGTATTCCTATGTTATGAATATTCCCAGGTCTTATTGGAAGCCTACCCGAGTGTTCTACTGAATTTATTGGTCTATTAGGTGGAAAAATCATATTCTTCCCCGAACCCATTAACTGTAGAAACAATGGAGTTGATTCAAGACTTGTGTGAATACTTTCATAAGTTCCCTAATCCATGAGATGAGAAAAACATTAGTGGGATAGAATTTTTTATAGAAGATAGTCCTTCAATACTTGTGATATATGATTCATCATTTGAGATAAGATCATAGGAAAATTCCTCTCTTTCTTCTTCGTTAGCTCAACCAACCATTCCTCCTTCTGGAATTACCACCCTAAAAGTTGCAGAGGACTGAGAATTATGTTGGCTAATCTAGTATTATATTCATAACTTTATAATTGAGACTCCATTGGAGTCATTCTATGTCCAAGATGAAACCATCGCCAACTCTTTCATGATTTGGGGGAAGGTGGATTTGACCGAAAGCCACCATATGATATCATACAGAAAATCATCCTAACCCAACAATAATTCTTTAATAGTGATAAGAACCTACATAGTTTTGATGATGAAGGTTCTCTAGACCAGTCAATAAGGTAATACTTAGAGGCACCTAATCATATAAATCACACAACCTCTTAGATACACACTCAAATGGATATCTTGACTAAAAAAATAATAGAATATGAAGAGCGTAAAGATGCGTCAGATCCCATCTTATGAAAATGTAATCTTTATTGATGACCAATCAAAAAGAATATAAATATTGATCATATTTTGTTGAGAATGTTTGTCTTAAAGAAGTAGTAGAGGAGGAAGAATGAATGTCACTTAATCATTCCATTGATACCTCCCTCAAAACAATGGATAATTTGTAAAATATAGCTGACAATATTTTATTATGATTCATCCATGGGAATATATGTTCTCTCTTTTTTTTGAAATTTTTAGGAGAGACTCTAGAATGTTTATATTCCTACTTTTTGTGCACTTTATGAGTGGAAACATTTTCTGATCATTAAATATCAGTATCCAACTTTACTTCATTCATGATGTGAATGAAATTTCACTAACCCGATATCTCACAAATCATCAATAATACCCATCTTTTTTATAATACCAAGTGAAACTAAATTATTGGATTTGAATGATTAAATTATAAAATATTTCTCTTGAGGAATGCTCCTGAATTCCTATCGACAAGAGATTCCTCATTGATGCACCTACTCTAGTTTTTTTTAGATTACTTGATTTAAAAGGATAATTTTTGTAATACATATTTCATGGGGGGAGAATTTGTAACTTTTTCTAAAGTTAGTGGAATTATTGAATGTAGCTTGATTTTTTATCAAGAAAAGTAACGATCTGTAACGCCCCAACCCCAGCTTCCTAGAGTCGGTGCATTACTTCGTAACATTGTCATGATCACAAAAGATCAAGTCTCGAAAGACCGATTAGTTTAGTAGCCTTGGAAATACTAGATACATTCATAAATGTTACATTACATCATAAAGTAAAAAACTAATAACAAAGTCTTCATATTCCACACTCATATCCTCTTATGACTATCCCTGCAGGTCATTCATAAAATACTTCTTCACATCCTGGAAAATATTAAAACATTGAAAGGGGTGAGCTCAGATGCTCAGTAAGGATAACAATATTGCGGAAGCTTTCATAAATAAACATAAAAATTTAAGGCAATGTATAACTAAAACAAAATCCTTTTAAACTTGAACATCAACATAATATGGCAAAAGTAAAATGAGATAATTCCATTCACTTCTTCACATGGATATTCTACTGGTCTAATAATCACATGAAATATCAATAACCACTTTCATAATGAGGGAATGTATAATGCCAGACATTCTGAAACATTTTGTCAAGGCCTCGGCCAAGACGTCTAAAATGATTAAGGCCTCAACCAAAACCATAAATCAAATTGGGAAAGGGCCTCGGCCAATTCCACGTCTAGTTGTCTCATGAGACCTACCGATGCATCGAGGAGCTATAGCGGGCTCCACCCGTCACTTATTAAGTCCAATGCATTCCTCATATGAATAGGTTTAAACATATCATAAACCATAACATAATCGTATCACATAAACCATGCATAAAGGAAACATAACATTTCCACATTTCAATCACAAGATATAAAAACGTTTTCAAAACCATTTTCAATACCAAAATAAAAGCAAGTTAAAACTTTGTATTTATTTTTCATTAAAAAAAAGTGATGGCTTGTAGAGGAAGCCGAAACTCAAATAATGGTCACGACGGCGGAGAAGTTGTTGTCGCCGCATATGTACGGAAAGAAAAAAATTCCCTTTTTGTCATTTAGTAAAACAATTCGTATAAAAAATATTCCTTTTGAATAAATGTAAAAGTCAAAGGGGTTTATACACCGTATAAAAGAATGTTGTGTATAAAACCAAATATGCCTCAATGAAAGGAGATTGGGACAAAGTCCTTAAAAAGATAATTTTTAAAATAAAATAGATCTATTATGTTTATTCACTATAAGTACACATAAAGAAAGTAAAAATAAAATATAGGACATAATAATATCATGACATAATTTGAAAGTAGGAGATTAACCCAAAGAATGGAAATTGGGTTAAGAAGTTCCCTTACCTCGTGTCTGACTTGACTCAACCGTTATTTAACCTCCTGAATAATAAACTAGAGTTAATATATACCTTATTAATAACCATTTTCAATTTAATTATCCTTTTTATATCACTTATTACAATGATATGAACATTATTTAATTATTTAAGTTAATAACAGTCGTTTTGTCGATCTTTGGTACTTGAGTCAACAATAAACTTCTTATAATTACAAGTTGTTTATGTGGTAGAATATCCATTATCTCCAGAATTATATTCATGATTTAGATGTCATATATATCATATATATCCAGTATATACATTCATTTATAATATTACGTAACATTTAGAGGTAAGAAATGAAATGCACCGTTCATGGAGACGGTAAGCCGTACGTACGCATGAACGCTACTTTCATTTCTATTTCGTATTTAATGGAATGAAATCATAATGATATAAATGTATAATATAATTCCAGTATAATATAGTGTATAATACCATTTACTCAATCCTTTATACATCCCACATATGGCATTAACTATTCAAATCACTTTGAGGGGGCGGTAGTCCGCACTTCCTAAAATGAAATTATCGCGTTTACCCATAATGGAAATCATAAAGTATGACATAAATGAGAAATACAGAAGCATAAGTAAAACATAAAAATATTATATATCATATATAAATATAGTGACATCTTAATGACCACCTTTGAAGGTGTTATATGAGTGTTGAACAATCATCGTTTCGTGAGGTAGAAATTCGCCATCCACAGAAACCGTATGTTCTTTAACCATTAGATGTAGGTGTGTGTAAGTGTAGATAGAATACTTCTTATAACAACATCCTAGTATATTGATGATACTGGTGTTGTTACAAAAGAAATTAATAAAAAGAATTTAGGGGTTTGGAGAAGAAAAATAAAACAAAACAACATTAGAGAAGACATTACCTCAAAATCGGGTAACTCTTTTTGATTTGAGCCAAAGGCTTCCTTGGGAAGAGTTCTGCCCAAAGTGAGGCTTCTAGGAGTAAGAGGGGGAAGTTGGGAGAGTATTTGGTCAGAGTTTGGCTGAGCCAAATGGCTTGAAAGTGTGAATGATGTGGTAGAGGTGGGGGCCTTTTATAAGAGGAGAGGAGGGGCACTCTTGGAAAGTAAGGAAATTTTACATTATTATACAATGATTTTCGGATTCTAAAGATCCCAAACATATATAATTCGTGGCTAAGGTGATAAGGGTTCTAAATATACCCATACAATAGTATTTGGACATGTTTAAACCTTGTATTGTACATTATCTTTTCATTTTATTAAAATCGTTAAATAATGAGGTCATCGCTGCATCATAATGATGTCATAAATAATTTAATTTATTTAATGTCTAAAAATTATAAAAAAAATACCATGATGTAGGAAATATTTTTATATTTCCAATGACTATTTATAGTCAAAAATATGACTTGTATAACCCCATGTAAAAATTGTTTTAGTAAAACATTTCATGTTTGTGTCATTTTTTACTTTAACATTAAATAAAAGGTATTTATGTCATTTTCCAACTAAAGTGGCTCCATGGGTTCCCAAAGTTGACCCATAGATTGTCTTGGTCGGCCATGGCACATCCAATGAGGGTAGGACATGTGTCAAGCTCATCTCATATTATTAAAACATTATTTTTACCTTAAACTACACTAATTACCTCTAATCGCGATTAAGAACTTAAAAGTTACTATTCACCAAAAATTATTTTAATCTCATTGAACCACATTTTACTTCTTAATGAAAACCATGTATGTCGAATTTTTGAAAATCAAATCACAGAGGTGGTAATATTTCATTTAAACGGAAAATCAGTTATTTAACTACCACTTAGTGGTTTCACTATTCATAAAAAATTGATGTTTTTCAGAACAATGCCAAAATTTCACCCTAAGCTATAATTGATATTCAGATTTCAAAAATGATGTCTATTTTACAAAATTCCAAAAATATAAGTTGCATTAATTTATTTTATAATTAATTCCCGCTGTCACAACAAATAGCGTGTTTTTAAGAAACAATTTATATCAAAAGATTGGTAATTGTTTATATCCAATTTCAATGTTAAATTAATTCTAATGACCACCATTGGATAAAATGGTAAAAATATATTCTAATTAAACTTTAAAACAACTAAATAGTATAATTTATCACTATAAATTATTTTGATTAAAAAAGTTGTTTTTAAGTATTTTTCACTATTCATAAAAAATTAGAAGTTCTCAGAAAAATACCAAAAATTCAACATAGGCTAATTTCGATATTATGAATCCAAAAATGAAGTCCATTTTGAAATATAAAATTTCTATAATTTTAAAAAGTGGTTATTACTATTCATAACGGCTACTATGATTAGTCGCGGTGTTTTAGAACTCGAAGTTGCGTACAATGCAAGCTATTGCATTATTGAATGAGAAGCGTATTGTGGAAGCTCGGGGTGTTACATTCTCCCCTCCTTCAATAAATTGCATCCTCGCAATTTGAAAATTTTCTTGGAAAATAAAAGTTTAAAATAGAAAATACCTTTGTGGAAAACCCACATCGGAAATAAGATTAATAAAATTTTTCCTTAATAAGAGGGAAAGGGAAATGAAAAAGTCACCACCCAATTATGATGTCGATTAGGAGAACATTGGTGGCAATTAGAGACATATAATTGGAGGAAAAACGTAAATATTTGTAGGGAGTGATTGAGGTCATCAATCACAATCAACTATCAAATTGAGGGCCTCAAAGCCTTCAATCTATGTTGATTTAAAATATCATCAGTTCAACAAGACATAAGGTATTAGGATAACACGTTTTTTTGTTTTAATATCCCTTTACTAAAGTTTAAGAATTAATTCATTCATTGAATAAGAGATAGGTATATATATATTTATGCTTGACAATTAGAGTTTCAACCTTCAACTCATCTTTCACTCAAAAACATAATAGAACTCAAAAATATTATAATTATCCTAATTGTATAAGGTTCCAAATGTTAACACATACCATTTAGATTAGTAAAATTATTTTGTAATAACCAGGGACTTCCTGTAGGCTAGTGGTAGGAAATAAAGGCCTGTCGCACTATGATTGTGGGTTCAATTCCTGCAGCTTTGTCCAACGCGACGGGTTATGCCCCACCCTGCAGGTTGTCCTTTTCCTAAAACTATAGTATTATAATATTCAAAAATAATCTTCATAAAGTTTTTTTAACCTTAAAAAATACTATACAAAGATCAACTTAATCCACTCCAACCTTTATAGTTATCCAAAATACCTCTGTCCAGACTTTCTCTAAAAGGTCTCTTAATTCCAAAATCAATTTATCAGGTTCCCCAAACAAAGTAAAGTTTCTCTAATTGTCACATACTAAAAATATAATTACCTTCATCATATTAAAACCTTAATGAAATCAACAAGTACTGCAGTACAATCCTTATATATATATCAAATTATTCTAATAACCAGAATATAATCCATGAGTCCAAAAGCACCAATACATTAGTTATTCTGCTTCAACTGTAGTAACAACATAAGATTGTCCTTGATCCCTTGGCCTTTTTTGAGGTAAGTTTCCCTGACGCTTAGGACATTCATTTGCATAATGCCCCATTTCCCTACAATTGTAGCATTCAACATTGATAGCCTCTTTCTTTCCCTTGCAATCACGCGCCTGGTGACCTTTTTCCCCACATTTACAACAAACTCCCATTCCTTTTAGGCAAGTACCAGGGTGATTATTCCCACAATTATCACATAATGGAAAATCCTTCTTTCCATTTTTCCCTTTATCTGTCTCTTGTTCCACCGTTCTCTTCTTCTCTTTCTTTACTTTGTTGTCATAAGACTTAGAGAATTCCTTTTCTTTCTTGATAGTACATGAGACAATATCTTCGTATGTTGAGAACGATTGTGATACTAAAGCTCGACGGAGAAATGGTTTTAACCCATCAAAGAAATGATCAATCTTACCTCTTGGGTTATGTATATAATCTGCAGCATACCTCGCTAACCTTGTAAAGTTGGCCTCATACTTTGCGACATTCTCATCCTCCTTTTGTCTCAGACTCAAAAATTGTCTTTCCATATCTGCTCGATGGTCACGAGGATAGTATTTTTCTAGGAAAAGCTCTTTGAACTCCCTCCATTCCATATTAGATAATTCATCATCTTCCTTTGTGTTTTGAATCAATGACCACCATTGATCAGCATCTCCAGTGAGGCGGTAAACGGCCATGATAACCTTCTCCCTTTCGCTACTCCCCAAGGCGTGGAATATCTTCTCTAAGGTGTTTATTCATTGCTCAGCTACTAATGGATTTTTACCCCCATTAAATGTTGGTGGTTTTTGCCTCATGAAGCGGTCTAACATTGATCCTCCACGTTGTGGATCAGGGTGATCCATACGAGTAAGGTTATTATTCATAACCTGAGTGAGTTGTCCCAGTATGGTAATAAGTTGATCAGCACCAGTTGTATCTCCAGATCCACAATAATTATCTTGAGCAGGAGGGAAATCCCTACACGGAGTGCGTGCATTGATATGGTTTCCATTCCTTCCACTAGGCGCCATTTCTAAACAATGGCATAAACTAGATTAGTTTATGAAATAAAATACATAATTCCATATTTGTAAAACACTTTACATAAATTGAACTATTTATGGATATAATCCATAATCATAAAAAGAAATGTTTTCTTTGAGGAAGTATATACTCATAACCCTTCATAGTGGTTTGTAAAGAAAATGAGAATTATCCTAAGCATATCCCCTGGGAGTGTCGTAACCAAGAGTGCAGCAAGGCCCGTTGTCGTGCACCAGTTCCCATTCGAGTATAGCTCAAAGCGGTGTTTTCAGGTTTTAACCCTAGGTACATCTGTGCCAGAGCCGCCTCTACCTGCTCGTATCCAGAAAGGGATGTATTTCTCAGAAAACTCACAACATCTCTACAATACCAAAATTCTAGGAAGTTCTTCTATACTAATCCTCAAAGTCTATCTTCGGGCTATGTGCTCTAATCAGAGTTTATCTAAATCTAGCTTCCAAGGTTAGTACTAAACTTCCTCTGATACCAGCTGTAACGCCCCAACCCCAGCTTCCCAGAGTCGGTGCATTACTTCGTAACATTGGCATGATCACAAAAGATCAAGTCTCAAAAGACCGATTAGTTTAGTAGCCTTGGAAACACTAGATACATTCATAAATGTTACATTACATCATAAAGTGAAAACTAATAACAAAGTCTTCATAGTCCACACTCATATCCTCTTCTGACTATACCTGCAGCTAATTCATAAAATACTTCTTCACATCTTGGAAAATATTAAAACATTGAAAGGGGTGAGCTCAGATGCTCAGTAAGGATAACAATATTGCGGAAGCTTTCATAAATAAACATAAAAATTTAAGGCATTGTATAACTAAAACAAAATCCTTTTAAACTTGAACATCAACATAATATGGAAAAAGTAAAATGAGATAATTCCATTCACTTCTTCACATGGATATTCTACTGGTCAAATAATCACATGCAATATCAATAACCACTTTCATAATGAGGGAATGTATAATTCCATACATTCTGAAACATTTTGTCAAGGCCTCGGCCAAGACGTCTAAAATGATTAAGGCCTCGGCCAAAACCATAAATCAAATTGGGAAAGGGCCTCGGCCAATTCCACGTCTAGTTGTCTCATGAGACCTACCGATGCATCGAGGAGCTATAGCGGGCTCCACCCATCACTTATTAAGTCCAATGCATTCCTCATATGAATAGGTTTAAACATATCATAAACCATAACATAATCGTATCACATAAAACATGCATAAAGGAAACATAACATTTCCACATTTCAATCACAAGATATAAAAACGTTTTCAAAACCATTTTCAATACCAAAATAAAAGCAAGTTAAAACTTTGTATTTATTTTTCATTAAAAAAAAGTGATGGCTTGTAGAGGAAGCCGAAACTCAAATAATGGTCACGGTGGCGGAGAAGTTGTTATCGCCACATATGTACGGAAAGAAAAACATTCCCTTTTTGTCTTTTAGTAAAACACTTTGTATAAAAAATATTCCTTTTGAATAAACTTAAAAGTCAAAGGGGTTTATACACCGTATAAAAGAATGTTGTGTATAAAACCAAATATGCCTCAATGAAAGGAGATTGAGACAAAGTCCTTAAAAAGAACATTTTTAAAATAAAATAGATCTATTATGTGTATTCACTATAAGTACACATAAAGAAAGTAAAAATACAAGATAGGACATAATAATATCATGACATAATTTGAAAGTAGGAGATTAACCCAAAGAATGGAAATTGGGTTAAGAAGTTCCCTTACCTCGTGTCTGACTTGACTCAACCGTTCTTTAACCTCCTAAATAATAAACTAGAGTTAATATATACCTTATTAAGAACCATTTTCAATTTCATTATCCTTTTTATATCACTTATTACAATGATATGAACATTATGTATTTATTTAAGTTAATAACGGTCGTTTTGTCGATCTTTGGTACTTGAGTCAACAATAAACTTCTTATAATTACAAGTTGTTTATGTGGTAGAATATCCATTATATCCAGAATTATATTCATGATTTAGATGTCATATATATCATATATATCCAGTATATACATTCATTTATAATATTACGTAACATTTAGAGGTAAGAAATGAAATGCACCGTTCATGGAGTCGGTAAGCCGTACGTACGCATGAACGCTACTTTCATTTCTATTTCGTATTTAATGGAATGAAATCATAATGATATAAATGTATAATATAATTCCAGTATAATATAGTGTATAATACCATTTAATCCATCCTTTATACATCCCACATATGGCATTAACGATTCAAATCACTTTGAGGGGGCGGTAGTCCGTACTTCCTAAAATGAAATTATCGCATTTACCCATAATGGAAATCATAAAGTATGCCATAAATGAGAAATACAGAAGCATAAGTAAAACATAAACATATTATATATCATATATAAATATAGTTACATCTTAATGGCCACCTTTGAAGGTGTTATATGAGTGTTGAACAATCATCGTTTCGTGAGGCAGAAATTCGCCATCCACAGAAACCGTATGTTCTTTAACCATTAGATGTAGGTGTGTGTAAGTGTAGCTCGAATCCTTCTTATAACAACATCCTAGTATATTTAGGATACTGGTGTTGTTACAAAAGAAATGAATAAAAAGAGTTTAGGGGTTTGGAGAAGAAAAATAAAACAAAACAACATTAGAGAAGACATTACCTCAAAATCGGGTAACTCTTTTTGATTTGAGCCAAAGGCTTCCTTGGGAAGAGTTCTGCCCAAAGTGAGGCTTCTAGGAGTAATAGGGGGAAGTTGGGAGAGTATTTGGGAAGAGTTTGTCCGAGAAAATGGCTTGAAAGTGTGAATGAGGTGGTAGAGGTGGGGGCCTTTTATAAGAGGAGAGGAGGGGCACTCTTGGAAAGTAAGGAAATTTTACATTATTATACAATGATTTTAGGATTCTAAATGTCCCACACTTATATTATTCGTGTCTAAGGTGATAAGGGTTCGAAATATACCCATCCAATAGTCTTTGGACAAGTTTAAGCCTTGGATTGTACATTATCTTTTCATTTTATTAAAATCGTTAAATAATGAGGTCATCGCTGCATCATAATGATGTCATAAATAATTTAATTTATTTAATGTCTAAAAATTATAATAAAAATACTATGATGTAGGAAATCTTTTTAGCTTTCCAATTACTATTTATAGCAAAAAATATGACTTGTATAACCCCATGCAAAAATTGTTTTAGTAAAACATTTCATGTTTGTGTCATTTTTTACTTTAACATTAAATAAAAGGTATTTATGTCATTTTCCAGCTAAAGTGGCTCCATGGGGTCCCCAAGTTGACCCATGGATTTTCTTGGTCGGCCATGGCACATAAAATGAGGGTAGGACATGTGTCAAGCTCATCTCATATTATTAAAATATTATTTTTTACCTTAAACTACACTAATTACCTCTAATCGCGATTAAGAACTTAAAAGTTACTATTCACCAAAAATTATTTTAATCTCATTGAAGCACATTTTACTTATTAATGACAACCATTTATGTCAGATTTTTTAAAATCAAATCACAGAGGTGGTAATATTTCATTTAAACGAAAAATCAGTTATTTAACTACCACTTAGTGGTTTCACTATTCATCAAAAATTGAAGTTTTTCAGAACAATGCCAAAATTTCACCCTAAGCTATAATTGATATTCCGATTTCAAAAATGATGTCTATTTTAAAAAATTCCAAAAATATAAGTTGAATTAATTTATTTTATAATTAATTCCCGCTGTCACAACAAATAGCGTGTTTTTAAGAAACAATTTATATCAAAAGACTGGCAATTGTTTATGTCCAATTTCAATGTTAAATTAATTATAATGACCACCATTGGATAAAATGGTAAAAATATATTCTAATTATACTTTAAAACAACTAAATAGTATAATTTATCACTATAAATTATTTTGATTAAAAAAGTTGTTTTTAAGTATTTTTCACTATTCATAAAAAATTAGAAGTTCTCAGAAAATTACCAAAAATTCAACATAGGCTAATTTCGATATTCTGAATCCAAAAATGAAGTCCATTTTGAAATATAAAATTTCTATAATTTTAAAAAGTGGTTATTACTATTCATAACGACTACTATGATTAGTCGCGGTGTTTTAGAACTCGAAGTTGCGTACAATGCAAGCTATTGCATTATTGAATGAGAAGCGTATTGTGGAAGCTCGGGGTGTTACACGATCCCTACATGTTTTTTATTTTTTTGTTCACATTTCCCTAACTTTTTCCTAAGAATAATATAAGAGAAATGTTAGTGGGAATAGACTTGTATTTTTATCAGGACATCCTATTATGTTTTTTTGAACTAGAAAGTTTTTTACTTTTCTCATTGTATGAGTGTTCAATATTTCCTAGGGCACAAAAAGTCTATGTTCAGTGAGAAGATACTCAACGTTTTCTTAGGGTTCACTTTTCAGGTTTCCATCCTAATGAGAATTGTGTCTATTTTTATTGGTTGTTTTAAGGTCTTACAAGCTAGACAATCGTTGTGTTGTAGTTTAATGTATTCTAGATCAGACTTATCTTTTTCTAGAGTTTATGGTTGTCTAGATAAAACATTCTATTCTTGGTATTATATCATTCATGATGTACTGTTCTCCATGAATTTTAATTTCATGTGGTAAGGATAGTTGTCATGTAGTTTTACATCAATTGGTAAATAATTCTTCGGTGTGGTTTAATTTCATGAGGTAAGGACATATGTCATGTCGTTTAACATCAAGTTATAAGTAAGTAAAAATGTTATGTAGTTTAAATTATCGATTCTAGGATATGATTGATGAATAAAAAATGGGACGACCATACTAAGGTTGACCCAAAACACCCGAAGGTACTGAGTTCTGCCATAGTGTTCCTAAGGCTCACAAGGATTAGAGTTTCATTATTGAAAGGAGGATATTTCTCTAGTTTGTAGGTGAAAAGACCTTATCAAGGATCCCATAGGGATTATATACATGGTCAAGTAAATGTGTCCCCTCTCTTTTCCAAGCACCATGAATTAATTTGGTGATGGTATTGCTAAATGATAAGATATTAAGGAAGAAGAATCCACTTGGATAGTAGGAATATTAGTAATGTAAATCGTAACCCAAAAGTTGGAATCAATGAATATAGGATGGGGAAGATATATTGAGGATGGACCAAAGCACCCTAAGGTGATTTGTTCTTCCATGGTGTTATCGAGACTCATGAGGAACCGAGTTACTTACTTACAAGGAGTATATGCCTCTAGTAGGTAGGTCATAAGCCCTTATACATGTTCCCATTGGGATTACAAGCATGGTCAAGTAAAGTAGATCCCCACTCTTTTCCAAGGGCTATAGAATATTTTTGATGGTTTAAATGTCTAGAAGATAGAGTGGGTTATGGAGAAAATAACTATCCAATATGGGTTTTGGAACCCTCGAGATTCTAAAATATTAGTTGGGAGGCTTGGGACCTATTCCATATGGTTTAAAGCCATGTGTTGTGGGCCATCAAATGATTCAAGAATGGGATGTCACATTTCTACTTTGAGAAAGGGTAAAAACACAGTGTTGAGGATACTGAATCCTCTTCAATAGTCTAATTATGAAGATTGTAAATAATGTTATGGGAATATTTGATTTAACTGGAGGTGGGAACTGGTGGGTATAGGCCATCCATTGGAAATGGTGAGAAACAATAATATTCCACATGGCCAGGACAATAACTCCTAGTTTTAAGGGGGTATTCTTGGGACTGAATGATCAATTTGGATGAACCAGCCCTATTACTAGTTTTTTATGGGGAATAACTAAGAAAAAGGATGCCCAAGGTTTATGAGGATCCAAAAAATTGATATTAACTCAATGAACTAGTTATTTCAGCTCAAGATTCAAATACATGAAAGTTATTTATGAAATGGGTAGTATTCAAGAAGGGTTCAAGAACCCTAAAATTTGTGTTTCCACCTAGTGAACATAATACAATGGTGATAACATGTGACACATCATTACTCGATATTTTTCCTTGACCAGGTAAGCCAGTGATCATGGATTGGATTTTACTAGGGACACAAAATGGGCTGTATAATCTTTATGCCTTATTTATTTATGCTTTAACTTTTAACTAAACTCTGGAGATGAAGAGGTTAGTGAGTGGATACTTCAAATTTTCTCATGTATCACTTTTCAGGTTTTCATCCTAACATTTGTTATGTATATTTCACTAGAAGTTTTAGTTTTTGGTTATTTGGACCATAAAAGGTTAAAGTTTAAGGTCATACATCTTTGGCCAAACTGCACACAGTTTAAGGTTGTGACACACGTGGAACTAATATGAGGGGAGTGTTACACAAAACCCTAGTTATAATACATAGGGTTAATAGTACTCTACCATAGTTTTGATCGGGAGATGAAAATTTTATAAATCATCACTCAGGGTTCTCAGGTCATGTGTAATGATATGGAAAAATCCTATTGGGGATAACCCTGAAAACCACAAGGTGCTGAGTTCTGCCACAATGATGACAGACTCACAAGGTTCAGAAATCCCTTATTATAGGGCCAATATCTCTCTTGATGGTAGGTAAAATACCTTATTCATAGATAAAAAGATAAAATTGAGAGACATCTTTTCCTTTCCAAGTGTTTTGAAAGGGTTGTGTCAACATGATGTGCTTAAGAATAGAGGTGTGACTTATAGGTTGAGGTTCTTAAAAGATGATGAAAGCACCCCATATGGTCAGCTGGGTTTATGTTCTTGTGATCCTTTGATAAGTAATGATTATGGGTGATATCCTACAAATTATAACATCATGTAGTGTGGATGTATCTATCATGGAGTTTAACATCATGCGATAAGGATGTTTCCCTTGTATTTTAACATCATGTGGTAAGGATGTGGAAACAGACATGAAATTGTGCAAGATATCCTTGGGGGTAATTTTCACTAGTACGAGAAATTTAGGTGTTTGAAACACCTCTTATATGTTTACCTGATTATTGGTGAGTATCCATATATTGGTTCCCCTCTTGTATAGATTTATCTTGTGTACAAGCAATCTGTACATAGATCTGACATGTGCGTAGGCAGAGTGAGATTTTATGAATTATCCCTCTTTAATAAAAGGTATTTTCTACTTCTATGGATATATTTTCCTTGGTTTCACCATTCATATTTTTAGGGAATGAATAATTCCATAATCATATCCTTTTATTATATATCTTCACATAGATCTTAATCATATGAAAGGTATAAGGGTGAATATCTCTGAGCAATTAGGTATTCATAGAAGATGCATACCCCTACATGGAAGGAAATAAGGATATGATATCATAATATTTCTTTGAAAATGGGTAAGATGCATAGAAGTGTAGCATTGAGAGTATATGAATCTTCTTTAATCGTTGCATTACAAAAGGTGTAAATAAAAACAAAAGAATATATGAGTTATCTATAGGTGGAATCAGTGGTTTCATGTCAACTATTGATAATGGGAGAAGCCTATAATGTTCCAAATAGTTAGGACCATAACTCATAGATTTAAGATGGCCTTCCTGGGACCAAAGGATCCATTTTGATGAACTAGTCCCTATGACCAGTTTGTTACATGGAAGATCCAATAGAAAGGAATCCCAAGTTTAGTGGGGTCCTAAGATAAAGGCATCAAATCAAAAAATCAGTTGTGTTGAATTAGATATTCATGATATAAATTTGGTTCATAGAGAAAATAAGATTAAATAAGGGTTCGAGCAACCTAAATGATACACCACCATTTATTGAATACATTCGAGGTTAAGGAATAAAACATATGATTCTTGGGTATAAAACCATCAGAGGGGATGATCAGTTCACTATAAAAAACTTTTTCTGTATCATTGAACATATGAAACTAGAATATAGTCATGCAGTTTTGTATAATGTGTATAGGACATGGTTCCCATTCTTTGATACTTCTCAGTCACACCATACAATGTGGTTTTCCATATTCCCTAATCTCACATGATCCATGCCTAGT
Organism: Viscum album; assembly: GCA_963277665.1. Taxonomy (NCBI): domain Eukaryota; kingdom Viridiplantae; phylum Streptophyta; class Magnoliopsida; order Santalales; family Viscaceae; genus Viscum; species Viscum album. Next base: position 904,378,908 of record OY728138.1, read on the forward strand.
ATGAGAAACAAGGGACAACTAGGCAGTTGATTAAGTTGTGTAAGATTAGGTCTCAGATTTATCACTGCATAGGTCTGTCCCGTATGTAGTTATGGGTTAATTTTCATCATTTATATTGTGACTGGACCTATGATTGGAGATTCAGGTGCCACTATCTATCATGTGAGGGTAGGAATCAAGTCACACGTAGTTCTTAAATGGGAAAATCTCCACATAGGCCTAACCCATACGCAGAGGGATGAATTTTTCATATTGATTTTCATGGTTATACACATGATTGTAGATCCTAGAATCACTAAATATCTTGTGATTATAATAATCAATCCACACATAGTTCTTACAAGTACTACTAGAAATAACACCTATAATAATGGTTTTGAACCATTTTTATAGGTCTCTAAACCATTGGTATAGCCTATACCAATGGTTTGGAGGGTCAATGGGTGTTATAGTGTTGTAATAGGTTATATGAAAATCTTATACCAATGGTTTTTCAAAATTTTTGTTATAGGAAATGAAAAAAAACCAACTTGTTTTGATCCCATCACCTCCCATTTATATTCCAATGACCTAACCACAAAGCTAAGATGAATTTTTTGAAAATAATTATATATATATATATGTGTGTGTGTGTGTGTGTGTCTGTGTATTTAAAAGTATTTTAACATTTTAAGTATTTAATGTTATTTTACTAAATAATCCATAAAAAATATGGCCACCTACACCAACGGTTCTCAATACCACTGGTGTAGGTTCCCATATTTTTTTGACCTATACCAATAGTTTTGGAAAATTTGTTGGTATAGGGTTGTCCTATACCAATGGTTTTTCTAAAACCATGGGTATAAGTATCTATAAGGGACCTATACTAATGGTTTTGGCCAAAACCGTTGGTATAGATATCTCCATGGTACCTGTACGAATGGTTTTGGAAAAACTATTGGTATAGTGTCTCTCTAAGGTATCCATACAAATGGTTCTATCTAAACCATTGGTATAGGTCCATTGGTATAGCTCTAATTTCTACTAGTGATGAAATATACTTGTGTAGGTCTAACTCGTACATATGGAGGGGGAATTTTTTTATTGCGGATGGACCCAAAATTGGAGGTCCGAGCATCCCTACATATCTTGTGATGATAGGAATCAAGCCACATATAGTTTTTGAATGGGAAACTCTCCACACATGTTTGACCCATACACATAGGGGGAATTTTTCTTATTTATTGTTGTATCTAGACCCAAGATTTGAGATCTAGACATCTCTATTTATCTAATGATTATAGGAATCAGTCCACACATTGTTATTAAATGGGAAACTCTCCATGCAGTTACAACCCATACATAGAGGGGGAATTGTTCCCATTAATTGTGGTGTATGGATCTAGGATTGGAGATCTGAGCATCACTAAGTATCATGTGATGACAATAATCATGCCACACATAGTTCTTGAATGGGAAACACACCATGAATTTCTGACCCATATGAATATGGGGCATTGTTACTATTGATTGTTGTGGCTAGGCCAAAGATTAGAGATTGGGGTGTCACTATGTATTTTGTGATGAAATGAATCAATCCACATGTATTTTTTTAATGAAATTGTGGTGGGAGACAAACACCAAGGACTGCGGTCATCTTGGGAGAGCTTAATAGTAATGTGTTGTAACACCCCAAGCTTCTATGATACGCTTCTCCTTCAATAATACAATAGCTTTCATTGTACGCAACTTTGAGTTCTAACACACACCACAACCAATCAAAGTAGCCGTTATGAAAAGTAATACCTACTTTTTAAAATTTTATAAATTTTATCTTTCAAAATGGACTTCATTTTTCGATTTGGAATATCGAAATTAGCCTATGTTGAATTTTTGGTATTTTTCTGAGAACTTCCAATTTTTTATGAATAGTGAAAAATACTTAAAAACAACTTTTTAATCAAAATAATTTATAGTGATAAATTATACTATTGATTGGTTTTAAAGTATAATTAGAATATATTTTTACCATTTTATCCAATGGTTTTCATTATAATTAATTTCACTTTGAAATTGGACATAAACAATTGTCAATCTTTTGATATATATCGTTTCTTAAAAACACGCTATTTGTTGTGACAGCGGGAATTAATTATAAAATTAATTAATGAAAATTATATGTTTGTAATTTTGTAAAATAGACATCATTTTTTAATTTAGAATATCAATTATAGCTTAGGGTTAAATTTTGGCATTGTTCTAAAAAACTTCAATTTTTGATGAATAGTGAAACCACTAAGTGATAATTAAAAACTGATTTTTCGTTTAAATGAAACATTAACACTTCTGTGATTTGATTTTCAAAAATTTGACATACATGGTTATCATTAGGAAGTAAAATGCAGTTCAATGGGATTAAAATAATTTTTTGGTGAATAGTAACTTTTATGTTTAATTAATCACGATTAAAGTTAATTAGTGAAATTTAAGGTAAAAATGATATTATAAAAATATGAAAATAACTTTACACTTGTCGTACCCTTATTGGATGAGTCATGGAAGACCAATAAAATCCATGGGTCAAATTGGGGACCCCATGGAGCCACTTGGGTAAGAAAATGACATTAATGACTTTTTATTTAAAGTAAAAATAAAATTGTCACAAACATGTGTTGTTTTACTAAAAAAATTATTAAATGGGGTTATATAAGTTAAATTTTTGACTATAAATATTCATTGGAAAGATAAAAAGATTTCCTATATTATGGTAATTTTATTATAATTTTTAGACATTAAATAAATTAAATTGTTTATGACACAATGATGATGCAGCGATTTCCTCATTAATTAATGATTTAAATAAAATGAAAAGATAATGTAAAATATAAGACTTAAACCTGTAAAAAACCTATTGGATGAGTAGATTTCGAACCCTTATCACCTTATCTTCGAAATATATAATTGTGTGACCTCTAAAATCCGAAAATCATTTCATAATAATGTAATATTTCATGACTTTCCAAGAGTACCCCTCCTCTCCTCTTATAATAGGCCCCCACCACTACCACCTTATTCACACCTTCCAAGCCATTTGGCTCGTCCAACCTCTTCCCAAATACTATCTCAACTTCCCTCTCTTACTCCTAGAAGACTCACTTTGGGCATAAGTCTTTTCAAGGAATCCTTTGGCTCAAATAAAAAAGAGTTACCTGATTATAAGGTAATGTCTTCTCTTATGTTATTTTGATTTATTTTGCTTTTCCAACCCCTTAAACTCTTTTTATTCCTTTATTTTGTAACAACACCAGTATCTTAAATATAAAAGTATGTTTTTATGATAATTATTCGATCTATAATTACACACACCTTCGTCTAATGGTTAAAGAACATACTGTTTCTGTGGGTGGCGAATTACTGCCTCACAAAACGATGATTGTTCAATCTTCTTTTAAAACCTCTCATGGTGGCCATTATGATGAAACTATTTCTATATATGATATATATTATGTTTATGTTTTCCTTATACTTATTTATTTTTCATTTATGCAATACCTTTATGATATCCATTATGGGTAAACGTGATAATTTCATTTTAGGAAGTGCGAACTACCGCCCCTCAAAGTGATTTGAATCGTTAATTCCATATGTGGGATGTATAAAGGATGGATTAAATGGTATTATACATTATATTATACTGTAATAATAGTATACCTTTATATAATTATAATTTAATTCCATTAAATACGAAATATAATTGAAAGTAGCGTTCATGCGTACGTACGACTTACCGTCTCCATGAACGGTGCATTTCATTTCTTAACTCTAAATGTTATGTAATATTATAAATGAATATATATACTGGATATATATTATATATATGATATCTACATCATGAATATAATTCTGGATATAAATGATATTTTACCACATGAAGAACTTGAAATCATTAGAAGTTTATTTTTGACTCAAGTACCAATGATCGACAAAACGACCGTTATTAACTTAAATAATTACATAATGTTCATAAAATGGTAATAGGTGATATATAAGGAATAATAAACTTTAAAAAGGTTCTTAAGAAAGTATAAATTAACTCTAGTTTATTATTCAGGAGGTTAAAGAACGGTCGAGTCAAGTCGGACATGAGGTAAGGGAACTTCTTAACCCAATTTCCGTTCTTTGGGTTAATCTCCTAATTTCAAATTATGTCATGATATTATTATGTTCTATATTGTATTTGTAATTCCTTTTTGTGTACTTATAGTGAATACACATAATAGGTATATTTTATTTAAAAAATGACCTTTGTAAGGGAACTTCTTAACCCAATTTTTGTTCTTTGGGTTAATCTCATACTTTCAAATTATGTCATGATATTATTATGTTCTATCTTGTATTTGTACTTCCTTTTTGTGTAATTATAGTGAATACACATAATAGGTCTATTTTATTTAAAAAATGATATTTGTAAGGGAACTTCTTAACCCAATTTCCATTCTTTGGGTTAATATCCTACTTTTAAATTATGTCATGATATTATTATGTCCTATCTGGTATTTATACTTTCTTTATGTGTAAATATAGTGAATACACATAATAGATATATTTTATTTAAAAATGATCTTTGTAAGGGACTTTGTCTCAATCTCCTTTCATTGAGGCATATTTTTTTTATACACAAATTTCTTTTATATGGTGTATAAACCCCTTTGACTTTTACTTTTATTAAAATGGAATCTTTTTTATATGAAGCGTTTTACTAAAAGAAAAAAGGGAATGTTTTTTTTGTCGTACGTATGTGGCAACAACGACTTCTCCGCCGCTATGACCATTATTTGAGTTTCGGCTTCCTCTACAAGCCATAACATTTTTTAAATTAAAAATAAACACTATGTTTTAATTTTATTTTATTTTGGTATTGAAAATGGTTTTAAAAGTGTTTTTATTATATCAATGTGTTGTATTGATATCTTGTGATTGAAATGTTGAAATGTTATGTTTCCTTATTCATGTTTTATGTGATACGATTATGTTATGGTTTATGATATGTTTAAAACTGTTCATATGAGGAATGCATTGGACTTAATAAGTGACGGGTGGAGCCCGCTATAGCTCCTCGATGCATCGACAGGTCTCATGAGACAAACTAGTGTCTTGGCATGAGGCCTTGACAAAATCTTATTTGTAGTCTTGGCACGAGGCCTTGTCTATGTGGTTATGATAGTCTGGAATTATGCATTCCATCATTATGAAAGTGGTTATTGATATTTCTTGTGATTATTCGACCAGTATAATATCCATGTGAATAAGTAAATGGAATTATCTCATTTTACTTTTTACATATTATGTTGAAGTTCAAGTTTAAAAGGATTTTTTTTAGTCATACATTGCCTTAAATATTTATGTTTATTTATGAATGGTTCTGCTATATTGTTATCCTTACTGAGCATCTGAGCTCACCCCTTTCAATGTTTTATTTTTCCCAGGATGTGAAGAAATATTTTATGACTGACCTGCAGGGATATTTTGAAGGGGATATGGGAGTGGACTATGGAGACTATGTTATTGTAGTTTTTCACTTTATGATGTAATGTACCATTTATGAATGTATCTAGTGTTTCCAAGGCTACTAAACTAAACGGTCTTTCGAGACATGATGTTTTTTGATCATGCCAATATTACACAATAATGCACCGACTCTGGGTAACTGGGGTCGGGGCGTTACATGTGTAGTTTGATGTCATGCAAGAGACATAAACCATACAGTTCAATGTCATGCATGAAGGAATCATGGTGTGGATTTTAATATCTTTCATCTAGAACCATGATAAATATAATGTGAAATGATATGTATATATAATCTATGAAATCAATTACTATAATTACTAATCCCACTTGAGCTACGCTTGTTGTGAGAAACAATGAAAGGAAATGGTTTCTTTCATGACATATAGGTGATTAAAAGAAAGTTTGTGGGTTTTTTTAATCTTGTGGTGGTTGGGAAAAGATATAGGATATAAGATTCTCTTTGTATATCCTGGGAATTAGAATCAAGTTGTATGTAGTTTTGGGAAAACCATGCATTTTAATGTCATGAGGTATGGACATTAGCCATGTATATAAATATCATGTGGTGGGGATAAAGGTTACTCGATGTAAAAAAGAAGTCACGAAACCCTATAAACATTTTCCAATCATTTGGGAAATCATCTCATTAGATAAATCTCATGATTTTTTACATGAGTCTTTGTGATATAGTTACATAAGGCATCCCATGCTTGGTAAATAGGGTATGTCTACACTTTGATGTTATTTTATGTAGAAGTTGTCCCACAGTCTGATGTCTTGTGACCGGGATGGATATATTGCAGTTTGACCCAAGATTTGGGATCTGGGTGTCACTATGTATCTTTTGATGGTATATATAAAAACATTAGTAGTTCATAAATGGATATATTATATATGTGGATATGACTCACACACAGGGATGAGGAAACATCATTTCGCCTTTTCAAAGATCTAGCTCATGTGTAGCGGGTCATTTTTCAAGTAAAGTTTTCCATACATTTTAACATAATGCAGTAAGGATGATTGGTGAATTATAGTTTTTGGTCATATGGATAGGAATATTCATTTTGTTTAGTGTCATACGAATAGGATGAGATATTATTGATGATAATTAACCAATGTAGTTTTTGAGAAACCTCACATTTGTTGGGGGCATGATGCATTCCCCATCCATTGTGGCCAATGGGTTAGCTTCATTAGAATAAAACTTATATGTGGTGTAAGGTCCTTCAAATTTGGGTTCCAAATTTGGAGGTTACCCTCCTAGAATCCTGAGGGTTTTGATAAAAACACCAGTTTTCCTTTAATGAATAAATGAAGGTGAATGTTTTTTAAGGCTTGTGAGATCTAATTATGATGGACTTATAGGTTGTATAATGTATGAAACATGTTCTCATAAATCCATTCCAACTCATACAATATCTTTTTTTATTTATCATTGTCTGAGAGTTTTCCACAAATAACTATTCAATGTGAGGGAAATTAGACTTATATGTGAAATACTTTCTAATTTCCCTACAAAAATGAATATGGAGTTCCTTGTGAAGTAGTGCGTGTGGTGGTATGATAGACCCATAATAAATAAAGGATATTATCTAGACAGACCCTCTTGTCCTTATCTACCATCATCTAGAGTATATTTGATAGAGACTTATTGAAGGCCTCTATTTTTCCATTTTTCACTTCATGATATAAGAATTAATGGTTGGACTCAATGTTGTAATCCTAGTAAAATTTCTTCAACTTGGTAGAACATAATGTGGTTCTGTTTTCTATCAATATCACGTGAGAGGATCTAAATCTGGTGATGATATTGGAATTAATGATGTTAATGATATTATTCATTATGAATTAATTAAGTTATATTACACTATCCCATTTGGAAAATAAGTCCTTAGTAGTAGGGATGTACTTAAACTGCTTAGTTGTGGCTATTAGATATGGCCCCACAACATCTAGTCCCCATATAGAAAACTACTAACAATATTTATCTATATGTAGAAATTTTGGGGGTTTATGGATAAATTTTTCATGAATCTAGCATGAATGAAATTTCCTGGAGAATTTCACAAAGTCTTATATCATTACTTTATAGTATTAAATGAGCCTAATGATTTTGTGGGAGAACCTAGTCCTAGATTTACAGGAACCATAGAATCATACATGTACTTATTCCATTATGGATGAAATCTCTCTTTATGTTATAAATTTGAGGAGGATCCCATCAAATATTATTTTCTAAAGGGTTTTACTCATTTCATCTATCCTAAAGGTAAAATTTCACTTCTTGATGAAAATTATTTTCACTTCCAGCTTGGTCCATCAGGAGGGTCCCATTTTGGGGACAATCAATTATGGGCTCTGTCAATCTAGGGGTGGATATTGATTCATCATGATCTGGTGTGGTGTTAATATGATTGATTTATTCCATGTCATAGATGATTACCAATAAGACCATCCATCAATATGTGATGCCAAATTCCACTTTCCTAATTGTGATGGTTTAGAAATATAGCTGCATTAGCTAGTGCATTGGCACGAGCATTTTGTGATGGAGTTACATGATGCAACATTGGTTCAAAATAGAATTCATCCATCAATCCTATGACATAGTTGACGAGAGGGGACCATTCTTCCTTTTTAATGGAATATTATCTGTTTATCTATTTTACTACTAGCTCAAGATCCCCATTAATGTCTAGGTAGAAAATTTTTTGCTGTGGGGAAAGTTCCAAGCCAGAAATGAGGGCTTTGTATTTAAATTCATTATTCGTACAGTATTTGGATAGTGAAAAAGAGTAAAAAAATATTTATTTTCCACATAAACAAATAAAATCCCTAAACCAACCCCACTAAGATTCCAGTTTTTCTACCTCTTTACAATATTACTTTAAAAGGAACCATGAAAACACATATCCCATGTTTAGGGTGTTTCATGGGTGTATAAACCACTTTGTCTAGATGTTCAATGTCCACTAGTTTACATTCTTGGGCGGGATGTGCTGTAAGGAATTCTTCGGGGGACTGCCCTTTCACATCCTTCTATAACATAAACTAGATGTCATATTTTTGTAGAATGACTGCCCAGAGGGAGGCAAAAATGTACTTGAGTGGGTCGATTGGAGAGACCAAGTGGAATTTATGGTGCTACAAGTAATGAATCAACATTTTCAATGAAAAGATGAGTGCATGATAGTTATTCTTTACATTGTGATACTAGGTATCAGTACCTAGGATCATTAAATTAAGGTAATATAGATTGTTTTCATTTCCCACATCATTTTTCTATGCGAGAAGAGAACCAAGTGATCGTTCTATGGAGGCAACATATAAGATGAGTGGATTTCCCTCCACCAGTGGAATTAAGACCATTGGTTGTAGAAAGTATTACTTGAGACTCTCAAAGGTTTCTTACCAGTCCTCATTCCATCGGTAGTCAACTCCATTCTTCATTAACATGGTGAAGTGGAGAGAATTATTATCTAGGTTAGCTATGAAACATCAAATGTAATCAAGGAGACATTGGATCCCCCTCTTTTATTTTATATTCTAAGGGGTGAAATTTCTAGGATTTCAATAGTTCTTTATGGGTTGACCATGGTGTAATTATGGAATACCAGAAAGACAAGGAATTTCCTTGACATTACCCTAAAATTTTACTTTAATGGGTTCATCTTCATAATGTATTTTCGAAACATGTTGAATATTGTTGTAAGTTTCATGAAGTGATCACATAACTATCAATATTTGACCACTATGTCATCAACATAACAATATTCTATTTGTAACGAGAAGGGAATAATGATATGAGTAATTGTGTTTTGGTAAGTACATCCAGTATTATTTAATCAAAAGATCATGATATGAAAGAAAAAGATCTCCTAAGGCACTCTAAAGGTGCTTGCTTCCTCATTATTAGGGGCCATGCTTATTTGATTGTACCCTGAATTCCCATCCACGAATAAAATTTCTTAGAATAGAGTAGTTGCATCGATCAAGAGTTATGTAATCGACATCAAGAAATTATTCTTTGGAAAATGTCTATTAAGGTATCTAAAATTGATACAAAACCTAATCCTTCCCTTCCTTTTCATTATAAGGATGATGTTAGTGATTCATCTTCAATATCACACGTCCAGAAAAAATTTGGATGCGGCCAATTTTTCAATATCTGATTCTACATTAGTACCATTAGAGGGGTGCATCCTCTTAAATTCATATTTGAAAACTTATTGATCATTGAGTAATATTAGATGGTGCATAGACACATTGGGGTTCACCTCAAGCATTTCAATATTATTCAAAGTGAACAAAAATCTATGTTTCTTTAGAAATGAATGTACATATCTTGATCCTTGAGAGGAATAGTGGAACTAATAAATATAGTTCAGGGGTCTTCTTTTGTTCCATGAGATACCTTCTTGATCTCTTCAATGGTGGTAGAGACACCTTCCTCAAATGAGGGAGGGGACTTCTTGTGGTCATCCTCTTCTTCTTCCACCTCTAAGTATGTGGATGTATTTTAAAACATAATAGATAATATGAGTGAATATCTATCATTATCGAGGACAGATATGCCTTTAGAAGTCACAGTTTCATCTTGAACTACTAGAGTAATCACAAAGAGATTCTAAACCTAATTATCTTATTTTACACTATCATTGGGGACAAGATGAGCCTAGAAATATGGGATTAAGGCTACTAACTCAATCATAGTTATGGATATTACATAATCATTATCGAGAATACTATATGGATTCATAGGGGTAGTACCCAATCCATTGGGGGATTCAACCTACATATAGACATCCACCACTGGTTTTTTTCCTTCCCTTTTAAATAATATTTCCTCAACATAAATGGATTCACATGTCTCGAAGGGTGAAATGTCACCATGTAGTTTGTAGACCATCCCAGTGATGTGATATTTAGAACACTAATGGAATGTTGAGGGTACTTCCATGTCGATATGAAGCCATGGTCCCACATGATGGAAATTATATCTTGTGTATTGTTATATGATCATGAATTAAGTGTTAGATGTAAAATATGTAAACAAATCTTTTAACTTGATATTCTCAAGAATTATTTGCTTGCTCTTATCATACGCTTGAATGGTTATATTTATAGAAGATAAATATCCCTCACTATATCCAAAATGTCAAAGCATATAAATGGGGATGAGGTTGATCCTAAATCCATTTTCAATCATAAGCACTAAAATATTGACATTGTTGAATTTTCCTGATGACTCTGATATGTTCTCAGATAACTTCTTCATGATCCTTCTCTATGAACAAGATGAAAATATAGAATTTTGATAGAATAGTATCCACTCGATAACCCTCGGATGCAGTGAACTCTATCTCAAAATACTATGGGCTCTGGATGGCCTTGGTAAGTTCCTCTCTAAGTTATTTTAAGATATGGATAACACCCAGGATTAATATTTTTACTAAAATGATTATCACCTATTAAATAATTTTGTACCTTTGTGCTAGAGTTTGGTACTTACCATGGTGGGAATGCTTCATATTATGTGTCTTAAGAGTTTAATTGTTTGTGATAGATAGACCTAGTGTTTGAGAAGATTTTTAGGGATAATATTCATCCAAGTAATAGTTCATGTCGACCTTAATTTTTTTTGGATGATCATACAATAAAACCCCAACCAGATGGTCATGTAGGATGAATGGGCTTGGATTAACATTGGAGGGACCTAAGGAAACTTTATGTCCTTGTTGGTATTGTTGGATTGATCACCGATTGGTCTCAGCTGTATATATATATTTTTCATGGATGTAACTAAAATATTGGGTTTGTCCATGCCTTCACTATAACATGTATACTTGACTCATATTCCTTCATCCTCGACCTCCCCATTCAAGTATAGGGGAATCATATTCAGAAGCGTATACATCTTTAGATAAGAGTTATATTAATTTTATTACGTTATCAAAACTAAAGATTATATCTTAATATGGTGATGTTTATGTTTGGTGGGGTGGTTCCCATTCTCTAGACGTTGTAGGAAAGAAATATAAATGAGTAAGAGCCTATATAGGAGCTGAATATGACTCTTCCTCTTCTGTCACTTCTTACTTTTGAAAATTACACCCAACTCCAAGAGGTGTTTTTAAGGACACCTCCCTAGGTGACGAGATCATTATGGGTTTTTTAATATTTTCTCTTAGGATGGAAAGAGCCCACTATACTATCTTTTTTTTGATTCATAAAACTATAAAACTTCTTCCCATTATTGAATAGAACTTATTTATAGTAACCCTCTTCTAAATATTTGGAAATGGATACAATAGTCACCTATGCTGAGAAATTTTCCATCATCACCTGTTCAGAATCAACCATGCTTTAGAGATAATCTTTTAAGACGAATAAATCTTATATATTGTGTCCTAGCATTCTAAATAAAGGTAAATGGTCAGAAAGATTAGTGAATATAACCATGTTGGGTTTCATAGGCTATAGTGGCTTGAGTAGGTTATTTTCCATGATTTGAAGGAAATAAAATGGGATCTTATCATTTTATAAGGAGTATGATTTATTCATCCATTCCTAAAATCATGGGTGACCTTGATATCTTTTTTATTATGGATGAGGGTGATTTGTTTGTTTGTACCACTAAACAAAAGGATTTATATGATTTTTTACTTCTTGGGTGCTTGAATTGGCACTACTATTGTTTTTAGAGTGATATAAGTAGTCTCTGGCTTTCCAAGACTTTTCCCCTTTGTTGATGGTTTGGGTCGAGATTTAGCTTAAGTCTGTTGGATGGAATCTTCCAAACATTGTGTTGTTTCTACAAACTAACGAATTTTCCTAGATACTTCATTGGGATCAAAGGTGGTTAAATCTCATCATGATGATTTTTATCACATAAATCTATCAATTTCTCCTACAAGAGAGGGTTACTGGTTGAATATGTCAAACCCTTCCATATAGATATGAAGTTAGAAACCCACTCATTTTAACATTGTTTTTAGTTCGTGATGTAAAGAATTTTCATTTTCCTTAGAATGAATCTGAATTAATAAAGTAATTAATGATGAAAATCCACCAATATTTAAATGGATCATGTTAGAAAACTACTAAAACAAATGAAGGTTGGACCTATCAGATTTTTTTACAAAATATCTCATCTTGGAAACCTTCTACTAGTCTCAAGGACCCATCATCGAACTACATTAAGACACGATGTGCATGAGACACTATTCTAGATCACCCATAATTTCAAAGGATGAGAAGGTTATATTTCCAAAAATGGGTGTAGGAAAAGTTTCATCCACACATTCGAGATATGACTTCTTTTTGAGCTACACAAGCATGTGTATCCCTTTGATAGATTCCATTCAGGCTACCATGGATTCAATGGTGTTGAGTAGTTTTAGAGGTACTGATGTCTGTGACACCTCCCATCTATAGGGAGTGATCATGGATTTATGAGGTGTCCCTGTTTTCATCTCCCACTGATTCTCGATCCGTGATTAGACTAAATGATTTCCATGATGAGGAAGAGGTTGTCACTGTAATGGAGGGAAGTCATGATCATCTTGAACTTTCACATATATATAGACTGGAAATCAAGATTCAAAGTTTTCCTGATTCTTAGTTTACACTTTTGTAAGTAGATCATTACATTTATGATGGCTGGAATGAGGGATATTTGTCATTGTTTGTAGAAAATTCCCAATGGGAATATTTACCCTAAGTGGCTCCATATTAAGTTGTGTTAGATTTTGTATATCATTTTTATATTGTGCCAACCTATCCTCTATTGATGTAATTTCGGATCTTATAGGTGTTGATTGGGATGTAACCACACCTTTTCATTTATCCTTTGTGGTGTTCTTCCATAGAGGTGGAAAATCATTTTTTTGGGGGTGCCAAATTCTGGCTACTCTACCGATTCCACATTCGTGAAACCTTAGTTGGTGCATCAGATCACCATCCTCAAGAGTTATATTTTCATATTGTTTCCCTTTTAATTTTCATCTTTATCCACATCATATTCTGTTTTTATGGTGAAAAAATTCATAGAGGTGTATCGTGTAATGGTAGTTGTCCCATTACTCTCAATAAAATAGGTTGATTCTACATCCCTTTCTCCCCCTTCAAGGGTTCCATTAAAGTTATTTATCTAATAATTGGGCCATATTGGACCTTTGTTTCAATTATTTCATTGGGGTTCCAATGTGATATACGTGAAACTTTTTTTTCCTCAAATTCACACTTTCCAAAGGCATACAACCTTCAACACTTTCATTTGTGATGTATAATTCTTGATCGAAATGGGTTGATGGGATGTTGATTCTACCTACCATAAATTCCCCATTAGCACTCTTTTTCTAATCCGGGTCTCCCTCATAGAGTATTTCATGTTCATGTAACTCATTCCTGGTGTCATATCTATGTGTACACTGGTCAATTACACTGCTTTTTTCTCGATAGGGCATAAACCTTTATTAAAATGAGTAATCATGTTGTGAATCTTTGGAAATTCATAGACATTGGGTATATTGGGAACCATTAAATCATTCCTATTTAGAGGTAATCACATATTAGGTTTCTTAGGTGCATAACCCAAGGAATCCCATGTCGTTCAATAGGTAATTAATACCATGGGAGTAAGCCTTCCAAGGATTTTTACCACAGGAATACGATGTTTATTGCATTGGGTAGTTATTGTGGACTAGGTAATGAGTTTAACATCATGGGTAGATAAGCACGAGGTTAATTTCTTATGGGGACATGATAGAGGGGTATTCCATATAGGATTTTAATCTTGTAGAGATGGATCAGAACATCCTATTGATAAAAAATTGTGGTTAAGTGTGTCCCTAGGATGGAATAGGTCACAATTTAATGGTATAATTTGATGCCCTATTGAGGAAGATCAATGAGTGTCCCTTGGAGGAAAGATGTCTTGCATGGATGGTAGATCAGAATTCCCTATTGAGGTGGATCAAGGAAGTGTGTCCATAGGAGGGAAGATGTCACACCATGATGGTAGATCAAAATTTTCTATTAAGGTAGATCAATGAGGTGTATACCTAAGAGGGAATATTTAACAAATTGACGGTTGATCAGAATGAACTATTGAGGAATATCAAGGAAGTGTGTCCCTAGGAGGGAAGATGTCACACCTGGATGGTAGACCAAAACACCCTATTTGGGTGGATCAAGGAGGTGTGTCCCTAGTAGGTAAGATTTCACACCTATATGGTAGTTCGAAATTCCTTATTAAGTAGGATCAAGGAGGTGTGTCCCTAAGAGGTAAGATTCCACACCTGAATGGTAGTTCAAAATTCCCTATTGAGGCAGATCAAGGAGCTGTGTCCTTTATGAGTGAATATGCACACAAAGATGGTAGATCAAAATGATTCATTAAGGAAGATCACTATGGTGTGTCCCTAAGAGTGAATATTTCACACTTGGATGGTAGATGAGGGTTCCTTATTGAGAAAAATAGAGTAGGTATGTCCCTAGGATAGAATATGTCACAACTAGATTATAAAAGTCGATATTGAACATTAGGGAAGTGTCTTACATACCTTGTTTGAGAGACATGGTTCAAAAAACAAGTAGTTCAATTTCAAAATTTGAGGTTATGTGATATGACCATTCCATGAAGTTTAATTTCATACGATAAAGACACTCACGTCATGGAAGGAGTGTCGATGAGGTATGGTGTGGGGATTGAAAATGGAATAAGCCCTTTTTTTTACTCATATCCTATGGTTTGAGAGAGCATACCATCCCATGAGGATCATTCCTAGGGAACCATGTTTTTATTATATAGGGTAAGAGGTGTGGGGAAATTCTATGCCAATAATACATGGTTAATCCTATGTTCACCCCGTAGTGTAAGTATACAATTTTACATCATGTGCTGAAAACATTATCATGTAGTTTAATGTGGCATGATTAGGATGTGTAGCTATACAATTTTATATCATGAAGGTTGGATGTTTATAAGGATATCACCTTGAGGGGGTCCATTCCATGAAAGTAAGGGATTTATCATAATAAATCCCTATTGAGACATGTGGGAAATTTCCCTTGAATATTCTACCCCTAGGGCTTGCATTACCACCACTCATGTGCCAATGGGTGGGACATGGTGCTGGAACTTCCATGGAGGAATGGCCATTATGGGGCCCAATGTTAGGGTACATATGCTTAGAAGTGATAGAAATTAGGGTACTTATTTATAAATATGATAGGTAGGATGAAGGCCCAAGCCACACTTGGAGTGAAATAAGCATACATGGGATTGGGTTATGATAGTGGCATAGACATTCATGGTGTGTCTAAACTAGCCCTGGATTGGTATGGGGGCCTCTATCACTTAACCTTCTTGAAGGGGTGTCAGTAGAATGGGGGAACCATGGAGATGCCTAGAATAGATGATTCTTGAAACCTGGGGCCTCGTGAAGATGTGGATAGTGAATATCAAGGATCTAATAGAGGTCAGGGTTTTTTATGAAAGAGTATGCTACAAAAAACAAGGTTCCCATACCTCAAGGTAAAGTCCTAGTTCCCATGGTGTGGGCTTCATGAAGGGTAGGAGCCTTGTGAAGCCCCAATTTCCTCAGGGGGTATTCTTCTTTCATGAAGGGAATGAGAATTTATGTAAGGAATATCCACCTTAGGAGGAGTATCCCAATAAACCTCAGGGAGGAAAGATTCACATAGTCCTGAAAATTTTGGGGGCCATTTTCTCTTTCACTCGTGGAGCCAAGGAGTATCATGAACTCAAATCATTTCTCAGAAGTCCAAGGTTCATGAATCCCAAAAAAAATTTGGACTTAAGGGGGGAATTTATAGGTTGTATATTTCATGAAGTCTAGATCCTTTCTCAAAGATTTATGATATTCATGAGTGACCCGAGTTTTGTAAAACAGAATGTCACTATGAGTAGGTTTCCATCAAGCCTTTGCATGAGAAGGGGGAATCGTGACATTGGATTGATGTTGTGTGAATATTATCATCAGGTCCTACCTGGATTGGACCTTTCGTAAGAATAACACATTCAAAAAGGGAGCAATTTTTTAAAAATAAACCCTTAGAGTTATTTTTTGTCCATTTGAGCTTGGATTCTCCCTGAACTATCCATTCCTTCCATGACCTCTCCTGTGACATGCATATTTCATCATTAAAAAATTATCCCTTCTGAATGGGAGCTGATGGGGAGAATGATGGATATATTTTGAGGTAAATCTACCAAAAATTGTAAATTAAATCATGTTCATGAAGATTTTCCATAGATAATATTCATGATACCCACTCGTGAAGAGCTCTCACAAACCATGGATAGTCGTATGCCTATAAATATTATAGGGGACTATTAGATGGATCCTGATCATTTCGCAAAAAATACTCCTAAAACCTATATTTTTGAATATCAAACTATTCATGAGTACTTAGTGATTCTTATCCTCATCACTCATGAAGCTCAACCGATTTTTAAATATATTTTTGTTAATAATGCTTTGTACACCAACTTTTTTTAAGAAAAACTCTGCGACCTGACCTTCACAAACCCCACCCCAAGAGGAGTTCTTTTCAAACCAGCTTTATATAAACTCCTAAGACTCAAAATAAATGGTCAATAAAGGTTCCAAAACTTATACCACTCATCATGAAAATATGTCCTAGAATATAAGGATTGGTGATAGCATCTGAAGTGCACCACACCAAAACTCACTCACACCATTGCTGATAGAGGATCGATAGGAATACCCTCTTTGAAAGAGGTTGGATTATTTATGGATTTAGGATAAGGGATTACATATTAATTGTTTAGGATAGAAGAGATGAGTCTATCTACTAGTTCAGAATCATTCCTGGATAGTACTAGTGGTGTAGGGATAATGGGGGACACATCATGAAGGATCACATGCCACTCACATTTCAAACTCTCTGGAACCATGTCAAAAATATAAATGGGGAGATGTTTGAGGATGAGACATCCCTCACCACCCGCCACCCCCACCCTGACAGTAGGATACAATTATCAATGTGGGTTTGGGGGATCCATTCTAGGGATTGAATAATGATAAGGATCTATGTTGAGGCAGAAATTTTATCGATGAATAGGCCTAGGAATATTGGGAATGCATTTTATTCTGTGAATTTGAGGCCAATATAAACTAAGTAGGTATTTACAATATGATATGGGCCTCATAGTTAAAATTCTATTTCCACATAGATATCAAACCAAATATTCTGATAATGTGATCTCTAGGGACCATCATTTTTAATCTGCATTATGGGGAGGTTTGCATGAGCTTGTGGGATCTTCACCAGATCACTGGGATCCCAATTCAAGAATCCATGTATGATGAGTTCCTAACTACATAGAATTTTTGGGAAGACGAGTATAAAATGACAAATCATTTGAGGGTGTTTTTGGGCATGGTGAAAGGGACCAATGAACACAATTTGGGGAAGAAGTACATCCCATTAAAGTAGTCAACTATTTTTTGAATGATATAGTGGAAAAGTTATCTAGATGTCCACTAACATGACCTGTGGAATTATCAGGGGGAAATATAACTCCTACTATAGGATAATGGAGAAGATATTTTATATTATTTGGGGATATAGAATAAAGGCTAAATCTCTTAGTATTAGACTCCTAAAATTTATTTCCACATTGACTAGAGGTTGGATACTCTTGGTAAGGGTTGTGCACATGGGGGTGCTGATGAGAACTGATAGAGATAATATTGTTATAAATATTAATATTTTATTAAATGATTTAATCCCTCCAAATTAATCAATTTTAGTTTATTTGAACCATTTCAGTATTATTTGGTTATTTTTGGGCTTAATTGTGAAAATATATTAATTGTAGAAATTTTACAGTTTTTTTGTAGCTTCTGTATTTCGAGAATAAAAATTAAAATATTACTGCAATTTAGGTGATTACTTTTTAGGACTTCTATATTCTTCGGATTCAAATTTTTCTTCTAGATCCACAACAAATTTGTCTATATAAGGGCTAGAAAAAATCATTGATGTTAGAAAACCTTCTGGGTGGACAACATGGACACCACCTTTGTAACTGAAGCATAACATGGAAAAAACCTCCAATTGAGGTGATTCCACTAGTAATTGAACAAGGACTAATAGAATAGTTTCAAAAGTAAATTTAAGGGAGTTTTTAATTCATTAATGTGAACATTGAATGATCTAAATTAAAGTAAGATTCTTGGAATTCTCAGATAGAAAAAGTAATAATCATTATAAATTCCATAACATCCTTTAGTCGTGTCCAATTAATGTGAAATTTGGAGAGAGGATAGGAAATAAAATTTCCAAAATCATATAAGAAGGTACCTTGTGGTGATGTGAAAGATATATATGTAAAATATGATCAAACATTATAGGAATAGATTTTGCTGGAGAACTATTCTACTTTTCTTTTTTCTCTTTTATTCTTCTTAGTTTTGTAATGCCTTCTTCTTATCAATAAGAATCAATTACCCTTAACATGGTGGGGTAAATATTTGAGTGATCAAGATAGTGGGAGGTTGGATTTGTGTGCTTTTCCTGATTTTTTTATTCAATGTAATAATATCCTTTCTTCTTTATTAAATGTAGTTGTATTTGGTTTTGAATATGTTAATTTTAATTTCCTTGGACATTGATCATGTCTCCCTCCACCCAATTATTTTTTGTATATGGTGAAATAGATTATGTTTGGGTGGTGAGTGATCGATGGTAGTCAACACGTGTGTATGATTGTATGTTGGATTACTGGTTTATTATGGAATAATAATTGCTGGTTAGGGATTGCTCTAATTAATCAAGAAAACCTTCTACAACACTACACACATAGGAAGGAGGATATAACAATTTAAAGTTTTTGATAGGAATATTTTCATCACAACCATTTGTCTACGGGGAAGATATGAAAAGGTAGATGAATATCTCTCTTACCAGTCAACAGAAGAAAAAAAGATAAAATTTGGAAACCATGATAGCACGACACAATGTCTATTCAAACAAACTCTGATCAACATTATTATCAATTGTTTAAAACTAATTAAACCACTTATTTCTCTCAATTTATTAAAAAAAATATTCTTTCTATCACATTTTTCTCAAATAATTAAAACTAATTTCTTTGCATAAAACCAATAAAAAATGAGAACCTAGTTGCGTGTGAAATCCCTTTCAGAAGACTACCTTGAGTTAACTACTATACTATATTTAATTTAAATATTGTTTTTCCATGCCCCATGATGGTAATGTGTCAAAAATATAATAGTTTCTGGGGATTCAATGCCTCAAAACACTAAAAAAACAATAAGAAAATTTTCTTTTGAATGGACCATAACTCAACTGAACCCTTAATTGAATTTGATCCAGAAATTGAAAGAACATTAACCCAACTAAGAAAAAAAATAATAAGAAATTTAAGGAGATAAACCTCATATATTGAAGTGAAAATTCTAGTGTTCACATTGAACCTGAAATCATGGCTTGAAATCCCAACAAAATCCTATGTGATCTATGTGAACCTCAATTTCAAATCAAAATAACCAACTCACTGTCACTTACATGGAAACTGGTTGTGAACTATGAATTAACATGATACAAGTACTGCCTAAATTTCTTGGACATTCAGGTGAAGGACCAAATTGACATATCCAAGAATATACCTATGTCTTCTCTAGATCCAAACCCCGAGGAGTCACTAAAGAGCTTGTAAAGTGGAGGGAATTCCCCTTCTCACTTGAAGGAGCAGTGAAGGAATGGTTGTACAATCTAAAACTAGGGGATTTCAATTATTGGTATGGTATAAAAATACTTATTTTATAAATTCTTCCTGACATTTATGAACATAGAGATAAACAAAGACATTTATGTCAGACATCAATCAACTGGATAAATTTTTTATGAATACTGGGAACATTTCTAGAAACTATGTGCAAGATGATCACACCATGAAATAGAATAAATCCAATTCCTTGTGTTCTTCTAAAAAGGATTTCTCAAAAATGATAAAAACATGATAGATGCCTCATATAGAAGAGCCTTGATTGAAAAATCACCTATAGATATCTGAATTCTGGTTGAGAATATTACAAAAAACTCACAAATTTTTTGAATGATCGGTTCTAACAAAAGGGGAATCCATGAGGTGAGCACATATAATTCATCAGATTTAATCAGAAGAGAAATGGGTGAACTTAAAAGGTTAGTGTGACAAATGGCTGTGAAGCAAGTGAAGGAACAACAAATCCTAACTTAGGTATGCATTTTATGCTCTTCTACTTATCATTACACTGACCAATGTCTAGAAGTGTATGGTATAGAAGGTTGTGTGGAATCCTATCAACAAAGGAAATTCCTAATAAACCATACATGATAGCTGCACTCCCAACTAGAACATTTATTCCCACATAACTAGGACATACATACTTTTCAGAAGCAATACCAAAACCCCCCTCCATTCCAACAGACCTATAAGCATCCCTTTTGGTAACAACATGCAATCTAGCCACCACCATCCCAATGAAATACACACGAGTAGCCTTCCATAAGTGCACCAAAAACTAAAGACCATCCTATATAATCTAAAGTATCAAGGTTGGAAGAGAATATTGATAAGTTAAATGATCAATTATGAAGTTTTATGGACATTATGACCAAGAATCAAGGAAAACTCCCAGAAAAAATAATTCCAAATCCCCATGAAAACATGATCATCATTAAATCATGAAGGGGGAAGGATATAACACCACCTGAACAATTTGAGGATGATGATTTTGAGAAACCTTATAAATCTCAACCCATCCATCCAAAATAAGTTGACCGCAACAAAAAAGGAGAAAAAACCAGGTTCAGAAAGGAAAGTCTAGAAAAACCTTTACAAAAACAAAAAAGGGAGAAAAAGAATATCCAAGAACCATTCCCATGTGCATTAGTTGAGTCAAATAAGGATTAAGAAGAATTATTTCAAAAGGAAATTCAGAAAACCATATAGAAATTTGAGATTAACATACCATTATTTGAGTAAATCCAAAAAATATTTAATTATGTAAAATTTAGGAAGGAGATATGCACTAAAAGAAGGTGGTTGGATGGAAATAAGAGAATAAAATAAAGAAGAAGTGTCTCAACACTGGTCACACCACCGATACCACAAAAATTTCAATATCTGGGGACATTATATATTCACTCCACTATTGGGTCTTTAAATTTTATAGATGCACTATATGATCTGGGAGATTCAATAAATGTTATGACGCACTCAATATTTTTATCCTTGTAGATCGGAGAACTAAAACTAACTCAATTGGTAGTGAAATAAGAAAAAATATTCACCATTTTCCTTGCTAGAGTTGTAGAATATGTACTCATGGGAGTAAGAGGATTGATCTTTCCAGTGGACTTTTATGTCATTTCCATGGAAGAAGACCGATCACCAGGCCAATTTACCATCATCCTAGGGAGACCCCTCCTGAAAATAGTGAGGACCATAATCAATGTCCACGAAATAACACTCACAATGGTACTTGGAGATAGTACAGTACAATTCAACATTCTTGATACAATGAAACATCCTTCCAATATTCACTCACTTTATGTGATCTCCTATTATAATGGTATAGAACTGATTGAAGTTTCAGGTATGCTTCATGACTTCTTATAATTTGGAGAACATTTTTCATTTGAATGTTACAGTTCCTAAGAACCTAAATATCATGATCTCATATTAGAGGAAGAGGTAAAATATGACTTTTTATATGATTTATTAAAAAAAATAAGATGATACTATAGAATCAATCCTTATAATTAGGAAAGCTAAATTCAATATCATCCCTTGAACAACCCCAATTTATGGAACTTAAGCCATTACAATGTGATTTTATGCATGATTACCTAATTGATGGAGAAAAATTTCTAGTAATAATTGCCAATAACCTATCCCATTCACAATAAAAAGATTTGATTGAACTTATCAAAATAAATGTCCAAGCTATAGGATGGAGTTTATGTGATAAACTCAGAATTAATCCCAAGGTATGGTCTCATAGAATATTTTTAGAAATAGATTCTAGACCAATTATAAAACCTTATATAAGACTCAAACCCACCATCATGGAGGTCATTAATAAAGAGATAGAGAAATTTGTAGCAGTATATATCATTTACCCAATCTCTTATTCTCTATGGGTCAGCCCTATTCATGTAGTCCTAAACAAAACCGGCCTAACCACTGTTAAAAATTAGAGAAATTAACTGATACCTATAAGAGTAAAAAATTGTTGGATACTATGAATAGATCAAAGGAATCTAAATCAAGTTACTAGAAAATACCACATTCCCATTCTATTCATTGATCAAATTCTAGAAAGGTTAGATGAAAAAATAATTGGTATTTTTTAGATGGATTCTTAGGATACTTCCAGGTACCTATCGCACCATAAGAATATGAGAAGAAAACTTTCATCTTACTTTTTGGCACATTATCATGCAAAAGGATGCCTTTCAGACTAAGAAATTCCCCAGGTATATTTCAACAATGTACAATGAGTGTTTTATTAGACCATATTATTAACTGCCTAGAGGCATTTCTTGACGATTTCAAAGTTTTTGGTAATTAATTTGTTCATTTCTTAAGAAATTTATAATTTTCTTTAAAACATGCATTGAAAAGAATCTTGTATTAAATTTATAAAAAATATGTTTCATGGAGGAAAAGGGAATAGTGTTAGGGAACATAATTTTACAAAAAGGGATTTAGGTTTTTAAATCCAAATTTGAAGTTATAAATTCCTTTCCATATCTAAATTTTATAAAAACATGTAATATCATTTTTAGGACATGATGGATTTTATAGAATCCTGATCAAGAATTTTTGTAAGAATTATCTCCCTCTCTCAAGATTATTAAAAAATGATGATGAATTTAATATTGATTATGCATGTAGAAAATCATTTGATGAGTTAAATAATTTTTTATCACGCCTCCAATAATTCAGCCACCCAACTGGGAGTACCCTTTCGAGTTACTTTGTGATGCATCCAACCATGTGGTTGGAACCTCTCTATCACAAATAATTTAAAGTAAGCCTCAAGTCATCTCCTTTGCATCAGGGACCTTGGATTACACATAAATAAATTACACTACCACCGAGAAGGAGTTACTTGAAGTTTCCTTTGCACTAGATAAATTTTGATCATATCTTCTTGGAACTATTTTTTTGTTTTTTATGATCATATAGAACTAAAGTATTTAATGAAAAAGGTGGATGCTAAACCAAGGTTTGTGGGATAGAGGATACTTTTAAAAGAGTTCCATTTGGAAATTAAAGATAACAAGGAGACTCAAAATCATGTGGCTGATCATCTAAGTTGACAACCCCACACCACTGAAGAAGATATTCCAAATCATAACCCACTTAATAACGAGTTTCATGGAGAACAATTCTACATCATCACCAGTGAAGTACCATGGTATTCCAACTCTTTCAATTATTTGGTTACATCTTAGGTACCCTCTCATCCAAAATCTCATCAACTACATAAGCGTAAATCTGACTCAATATTTTATATTTTGGAAGCCTCATTTTTGTGGAAAATTTGTAATGATCAAATCATAAGAAGATGATTAACAAGAAGTAAAATTGAACTAGTGTTTGAATTATCTCATAAATTATATTTTTTATGCCACATAGAACCTTAGTGGATAGACCAAAAAGTTTTAGAATCTGTACTTTCTTGTCCCACCATATTCAAATATTCATAGGAATTTTATAAAAGATGTGAAAAATGAAATTTTTATGGTAATATCTCGAAATGTGAGGAAATTTCTTAAAAAAATAACTTTTTGTGAAATTTTTGATGTATAGGGAATAGAATTCATAATACCATTCCCAATATCATTTGTAAATTCATATATTCTTTTAGTTTTAGACTGTTTTTCAAAATGGGTGAAAGAAAAAGAAACTGGAACTGATGATTCTAAATTTTTTGGTGATTTTTTCAGGGCTAACATATTCTATAGGTTTGGATTACTATGACAATCATCAGTGACCAGGAAACTCATATATACAATATTAAAATGTAAGTATTTCTAAAACATTATAGGGGTACGCCATAAAACATCAACACCATACCATCCCAAAAAAATTCCAAGCATAATTCTCTAATAGATAAATCAATGGAATTCTGGAAAAGGCTATTAAACCCAACTGGAAACACAAGAGAAAAATGTTATATGATACCTTATGGGTGTAAAAAATAACCTAAAAGATACCCATATGCATGAGCCTCAAAATATTGATATATGGAAAAACTTTCCACCTCCCTACGGAATTAGAGCACAAAGCCTACTGGGCGGTAAGAGAGACTAATCTGGACTGTGATAAATCTAGAAAAGAGAAAAGATTGCAATTACATGATCTATATGAAATTAGGATTTAATCCTTAAAAATTAAATGATCTACAAAGAGAGGACATATATGGCCAATTACTAGATGATTCAATGAAGAAACTTTAACCCTAGAGATCAAGTGCTATTATAAAAATATAGTCATAAGCTATTTATAGGTAAACTTATTTCTAGATGGGAATGTCCCTTATACTTTTTTTTATGTATACCCTTTGGTGATGTGAATATCAAAAAATGAATGAGGAGAAAACATGTTCTATGTAAATCGTAAGAGGTTAAAGAAGTTCTATGGGACCATACCTCTAGAACCATTAGAGGAGATCACAGTCCTTCACCCTGATTACCATTGAAGACCTACAAGTTTTCATCTTTCCTTTGTACTTGATTAAAATAAGTAATTTAATTTTTTTATAATTACATGATAAAATAAATTTAAATTCATTGAGGACACTACACCAATTAATTTTTTGGGAGGGAATCTTTTATTCTATGATATTTTTAAAAAAAGTTGTTGAGTCAAGCCAATGACATTAAACAAAAGCATTTTTGGGGGCAACCCATGTTTTTTCCCTTAGACCACTCCTTCCCTTTGTCATACTCTAGAATTATTGAACATGTATGCACTATCAATTGGTTGTATTCTTATTTTTTAGGTTCATTAAGGAAGATGATGCATGGTTCAAAAATGGAGAAATAGAACTGAACTTAATGAACATGACATGAAACACCCGGCTGAAGAATCATTTATAAGTGGAGTTTTCTTTTAAATTCAATATATTTTTAATTCCCAATATTTTGGTTTGAAAATATATTATTCAAATTTTAATGGAAATTTAATTTCAACACTTGGATTTATTCTTTACTTGACCTATCTAGGATACGTGAGTTTATTAGGAATCTTGTGATACCATGTTTTATATTTCAATGATAATGTAATTAAATGAGTTAAATGTAAAATTGGATAATTAAAATGCAGCATGGATATTAAAATGGGGACTCATGATTTGGTGGAATTAATTGATTCATGTAAATGAAATTTCCCTAACATTTCCAATGATTTGAATTTCTAAAATTCACATGAATTATTTTTTATTATTAATCATGCCATGATTGATTGTCCCAAAACATATGTCTCATTCCCAATAGAATTTATAGACCATTTAATTCCTATTTTCTTGAGCATATTTCTTGAGTGATCTTGAGAAATGTCGCTGAACAGAACTTGAATTTTAAAATTTCAATGATATGACTATGAAAAAAAGAATTTAAATGATTGAGGAATATTTTGATTAACTACTTATCCATAAAATACCACCTTTACATCAATCCTTAATTATCCCATAGATACCATGAATGAGTTTTACTAGGATGGGTCATGTTTCAAACAATTTTTATCCATTCTTACCCTACTCTTGTTATTTTGATGATATTTTTAAGTTGAAGTGTGGGGGTAAAGGGAATAATGTTGGAAGAGATGATATACATTACAAGGAAGAATTGTGGGTGTTATATTATCAATAATGAGAAAGTTCATTTGATTCATTCATTATACTCTTTATTATTTTCCCCTCTTGAATAAAAAAACTAAAAATGGAAAAAAAGGAAAAAATGGGACGTGATTTGGGAAAACCAAAAATCACCATTACTTGATAGATTATTTTTATCATATGTGTTTAGGTGATGTATGTGAGGTTTTTTTAATCATAAATTTCGAAAAAATAAAAATAAAATGTTTTGAAAAAAATTCCAGAGGGTGAAAAAATCATTCATTGTACAGAATTTGATGATAACCTTAGTTTGAGTTTGGGGAAAGTAGGAGTTTCTACTTTGAAGGGGATAATTTCATTAAAATTTTATTTTTTATGTAATTCATTATACATAAGAGTTAAACCTCCTCCTTGAGCCTTACTTTTAAAAGAATCAAATCCTAAAAACCTTAAGCCTCACAGTCATTTAAACTTTTATTGTAAATCCTCATGATTTTATGTTCCTTTTATATTTACAAAATGGATAAAGTAGTTAATTTTGAAAATTATGGATATGGAGGATGTTCTCATGATATGACCATAAATCTACATTAATTTTATCATGAGTTATTATAGAAAAGAATCCATTGTTAGGTATACCATGATTTTCCTTGTTTAATAATAATGAATTAAGGAGCTTGAATAAATGAATGGAAAAGTTCTATAAATTTTTAAAGGGGGAAAAGTAAAATATATGAAATGATTGTTTATTTTAAAATTGGGAAAATAAACTATTATTTTATGTGTAATTTTTAAATTTTAATTTTACATTGATATTTTTTCTATTTTATTACTTTAAAATTTGAATATTGGTAACACTAGTTACCTTTTAAATTTAATGTTGAGATTTTATTCTTAAGCAAAATCATTTTTTAAGTATGGGGTAATTAATAGAGATAATATTGTCATAAATATTAATATGTTATTAAATTATTTAATCCCTTAAAATTAATCAATTTTAGCTTATTTGTGTCTTTTTAGTATTTTTGTAAATTTTTGGGCTTACTTTCGAAAAAAACTTAATTTTGGAAAGTTAACAGTTTTCTGGAGCTTTTTTATTTCAAGAATAAAATATAAAACATCACACCAAGTTATTTTATTATTTTTTAGGATTTCTATGTTTGTGGTCTTCAACTTGATATTTTGGCTATAGATTCTATTTGTCCATATAAGGGCCCGAACAAATCCTTGATGTTAGAAACCTTTCAGGCAGAATGTTTGGACCCCATCTCTGTAACTGAGCCATAACTTGGGCTCCACACCTCCAATTGAGGTTATTTCACCTATAATTGAATGATCACTCATAATCTCATTTGAAAAGAAAATTTATGGAGTTATGGATTCTTTAAGTTTTCTATTGGAAAATATACATTGAAGTAAGATTCATGGAATTATCTTCCAGAAAATGACATACTCATTATAAATTCCATAACATCCTCTAGAAGAAAACAATTAATGTGAAATTTGGAGGGATTATAGAAAATTCAATTTTCATAATACTATAATAATAGAACATGGGGTGATTCAAAGTAGAGATATGCTAAATAGGAGAAATAAATTTGGGCATAGATTCTATTGAAGAACTTTTCTGGTTTTCTTTTCTCTCTTTTCTTCTTCTTAGTTTTGGAATTCCTTCTTTTTACACATTCTACTCGATTACCCTTACCATGGTGGGGTAAAAATTCGAGTGATTAGGAAAGGGGGATGCTACACCTATGTACATTTCTTGAGTTTTTGTGATTCCATGTAATAAAATCCATTCTTATTTTTGAGTCTAGACGCAATTCGTAACTCAGTTTAAAATTATGAATGTAGATTCATTAGGTTTTGATTCTATTAATTTTAATTTCTTTGATCAATGATCATATCTCCCTCCATCCAATTCTTTTTTATATATATTAGAATATATTAGGGTTGGGTGGTGAGTTCTTGACGGTTTTGAGCATGTGCATATGATTGTAGGTTGGAATATTGGTTTATTATGGAATAACAATTCTTGGTTAGGTATTTCTCTAATTAATCAAGAAAACCATATACAACACTAAAAACATTAGAAGGGGATATACCAATCTAATGATTTGGATTGTAATATTCTCCCCCTAACTATATAACCAAGGGTAAGAGAGGACACTATAGATGAATCTCTCTCTTATCAGTCAGTAGAGAAAAATGGATATAATTAGGAAACCATGATAGTACGACAGAAGGTCTAGTCAAGACCGATCTCAACACCATCTTTACAAATTGTTTAAAACCAATTAAAATTCTTCTTTCTCTCAATTTATTAAAAACCAAACTTCTTCTTTCTATAACATTTTTTTAAATATTTAAATCAATTTATTTTCACAAAACCAATAAAAAGTGACAACCTATTTTTGTGTAAACTTATATTTATGAGACTACCTTGAGTTAACTACTATACTATACATAATTTAAATATTTTTTCCATTCCCCAAAATAGGCATGCATCAAGAACCTTTATCATGTCTGCAAAGTTGGCAACATGATATTGAATCAATATAGTTTTATTGTTATTAGAAAAGCTATACAAGGTGTTATTCTACATGAAATAATGGAAGAATATTCTCTATGTGTGTAGGACCCTCCATTTATTATTATGTTGGGTCACTGTAGACATGGGGGATATGAATACCCAAACCACCTATCTACTTTCAATAAAAACTTCTGGCCAATAATTTTGAATATCATTAGGTGTCGCCTACTCAAGATGGGCCCTGTGGACATGCTATAAATGGATGGGTTTGTGGAGAACTTCATATTTCATTCATTACCCATTTCAATGGGGATGGTGATCAATGATGTCATGGGGACCATCGAGTAACATTCGTACCTCATGGCCTTATGAGATGGGGTACTAGTGGTGAGGGTTGATTGCCATGTGATTTACAAGCCATACCACCCACACCTGTTCATGAGGTAGTTTTGATGTGTACAATGACTAACCCCGAAGGTTTAAACATAGATATTCCATGAGCTCTATCCATCAGTTATTAGGAAAATGTGGTGTATATTCATGCACAAATATAGAAAAAGGAGGAAATAGATTCCACCACCTGCCGCTACCTATGGGATTGTCCATGAATATGTGCTAAGCTAGGAGAGGGAATATCCTGTAGAGATATTAAGCCACTAAAAAACATTTTCCAATAAAGGAGAGTCCCCACAACTATGGGGATAAGGTAGAGTGGTGATTGGAGCATGTCGTGGTGGTAGGGTTACCCAAGTGGGAAATTTTTGGTAGCTATAGATCCATCGACCCCTAGCCTAGAACAGGAAGAGGCCTGATGGAGTGGAAAAAAATTAGGCTCATCTATCCTAGGATAGAAATTGTTGGAATAAGGTGAACCCTCAGAGGTAGTCCCAAGGAAAATTTTCCATGGTCTAGGGAAGCAGTTGTGTCGTCTAGATATCCCTAATGATGCGGTCTTTCCAGATGCTTGAGAGATGTGGGGGTTCTTCATACATATTCACACTCTCCATGAAATGTGGATAAATCTCAATATAGAGGGAATATTCTTCATTGGGATGGTTCATGCCATGGTCAGATTCTATGTGACTCCAGATGAGGTGCTGAAAAACATAACAAAGTTAGAGGATTTGGTCTACTCTCAAGGAACTTCATGTTTTCTGACCACACAAGTGAAGGTGTTGTTGTGGATTACCTCCCCTTTGGATCTCTTGTATAGTGAGTTAGATGCCCATTCAACTCTACAAGGAGAGTCAGATGAGTCCTGAGGGATCAACTTCTACTAGGACACTCTTATGTAAGTAATAACTTTTTTCAATTATGTAAATAATATGACCACGTGTGATTTGGAACTTACCAAACCACTAAGAGTGTTTTCTAACTATTCTTGTAATTTTACAGGGATCAGAGCATGGATGAGGGGAGTTTCATGATGAACCTTAGTAATATGGTGAGGTATCCTCAACCATTTAATGGGTGACCGTGGGGTCCTCCCTAATGTTTCGGTCATAGGAATCTAATTATAGGTCGAATCATGGAAATGGAGTGATGGAATGTTTGAATAGATTCCATACCTTTTGAAATTATTCTACTGTGGCTTCAAGAAAATCGATTAGTCATATCATTCTAAACAAAGGGAAGACCCATCTTCTAGAGGCAGTATCTCCTTGGATGCCATGAGATGGTCGAAGAACATGAATGATGTGGAAGGTCACCAAAATCAAATGAGAGGGATTCTCAGAAAAGGGATAAGATTCTTCATAGTTTTATGTCATGTTGTGGTGATGATATACATGAATTTTAACATCAAATGGTGAGGTTGTTGAATGTATAGTTCAATTTCATACAATGGGGATGAAGTATCACACATTTTTTTATTGTCTGATTGGGACATGATTTCATATTTTAACATTGTGTGAATGGTAAATGTGAAATTATATAGATAATACCCACCCAACCATAGTGGTGGAGGGCGTAGGAGGGAAACATGAAGGTGGTTCTCCCTAGAGGATCTTGTATGGAAAATGGAGCTAAGATTACCCTCCACCAAGAAAAAGAATATGGGGCAAGTCACACATAGTTTAAGGTCATTATTCTTCGACAATAACTATTAGTTAAGGATCGTATAGCTCAGACTGTAGTGTGAACATACTAAAAGAATGTGTATAGTGTGTTGTATTATAACCCAATATTAATTGAGGGATAAGGGACCCAACACCACAAGATGCATTCCCAAGAGGACTGAAAAAACATTTGAATTCATGATTCTTTGACTTGGACTCCTAGTTTGAGGTCATAGATTTCTGACCATGAGCTCTTTGTTTAAGGTCATAGAGTTCAGACCATGGGAAATAGTTTAAGTTTATAATGCTTAAACAATAGGGATTTTTGTATTGATGGAATGTGATGGTATTGAAAAGGTCTTCTGATTTGAGAGGAGTGTTCTAGGAGGCCACATTATAAAGAACAATAAATCCATGAGATAACTTGAACATCGTTTATGGTCATAATGCTTAGATTAGAGATCCTAGTTTGATGTCCTAGATCTTGGACCTATTGCAAAATGTTTATGTTCATAATTCTTGAATCGGGTCTGAGCATCTCAAACATATATGTCTAGTGTGTCATAGGGGAAAACCCAACATTGATTTAGGGCCAAGAAGGCTCAACACTACACAACACACTCCAATGAAAGTTTCACATAGTTTAGAGTCATGGTTCTTAGAATTAGACTCTTAATTTAAGTTTATATAGTTCAAACCATGTGGCTCTCATTCGGATAAATATTTCTTGAGGAATAAACCCTCCAACTCTATTTCTTGTGTGATCCATGATAAGTGAGAGAAAAAAGGAGTGTTATGAAGTCCATGTTTCTTATAGGGGAGAAAAAATTGAGGATAAAAATAGATTGAAAAAACTGCACATGGGTGATTGCAATTTCCCAGAACTAGATAGTGAAATAAAATTAAGTGAAGGATGGGGAACAACTATTTACCATGTATAAAACAAGTGTTATATACCCATTTTAGTTATGAATGTGAATAAAAAATGTAGGATTGGTCGTCGAAAAAGTTGAAAACACGGGATCCACTTTTTTCAACTTAATATCCTTCAAGGAATGGGCCCAGGATGGTAAGTTAGTCAATGTGGAATGAGACCATTCTATTAGGGGTCCTAATTAGACCGATTGGATGATTATTATCCAAATCAGAGAAATCATGATGCGTAGATGTAGAATTGGTAAATGTTCAAATTGGAAAATTAGGTGCTCTTATAGATATTCTGTAGAACCACTAGTTTCAGTTACATGACCCTTTATTTATTTATTTTAAGTTTATAAATTTATTACATTAATTTTCTAGAGATTTAGAGAATATTTCTCTTATTTTATAGGTATTTATGGAGTCTCACAATTTTAGAATGGTTAGTAGAAACTGTGAAACACCTCTAAGAAACCATTGGACTTGAAACCGTAGGAACTAGGTAGCCTCACAGTTAGGCACATTGTTTGGAAAAACCATAAAGATGCATAGAATAAACCATGTAATTAAGGACAATGGAGAATAGAAATGTTGGCACATAGTTTTTCTAATTGTGTGAGCCAACCGTGTGAGGTGTTTTTTGAGGTAGTGTCTTATGCACAATTAGTGGATGGTTTCCCTAATTGTTCTCCCTAACCATGAATCATGAAAAATTAGATCTAAAAACCATGGTTCTAATCCAATTTACCTCTTAAACCACTTCCCCCCTAATACCCCTAAACATGAATTCATGTTCTTTCCAAGGTTGGGGAGACCATTCCTTTCGATATGGGAGTGATTTCCTAGTTAAGTTATAGTGTGTTAGAGGGATATTCATTGATAAATTATCATTCCTTATAATTTTCACATATCAAGGCTATTCCAAGTTTGTTTTCACCATGTTCGATGCATCAACAACAGAAATAATGCACCCTCTTTTAGAAGGTAGGGAAGAAAATTGTAGTAATCCCCCATTGAAAAAAACAAGAAACACAGGTTTGTAGAACCCTAATCTAATACTCAAGGTCATGCTAACCAAAGTTGATGGAAACTAAACCATGAAGTGTGTTAAATCTTTTAAATCTAAAAACTCATTCTGTATCGTTACTGTGAGGAGAAGCTGCCTATGTCAGTTGGTGATATTCCCTTAAAATTTCCTATTATTTCATGTTCACTTCATTTCCTTCTTCATAGATTTTTATACCTCTCCCACTCTCAATCTTGTGTTTATATACCTTTACTTTTCTCTCCATGTTTGCAACAACTTCTATACTAGTTTTCTAAGAGAATTTTCAAGAAATGATGTAACCCAGTAAACATCTAGGCTTTAGATCAATCTATAAATTAGGTAGTGAATTAATTTATGTGTCTAGAACTTTCAAAAGCATGTATTGGTTAGAGGATTGTTGTAGAATAAAATGATATGAAAGTGGGGAACATGTGTATATTTGAGCATGAAATTAGTTGTCTCCCTAAAAGTGTCTTACAACTAACCATATTTAGATGTCAGTAAACTTATATTTGTTTTTATACATTTTGTCATCATAAATATTTAATCCTTCCAACCATAAGCACAAATATATTTACTATTGTCCTTTTAAAATAATTCCAAATCAATATCCTTTCTTTTTTTGATGAAACTTTTTATTTGATAATCCATTAAAAATAATTTAATTGAAACACATAAGTATTACTAAGTAGGAAAATATATAAATAGAAGTAAATAAAAAAAACCCAAGTAGTTATAATATAAGTAATATATGTACAAAAAAGTCAAATTAAAAAAAGGAAATAAATCATGGATAATATTATGCAAAATAGAAGAAAAATAAAAAAAAACATTCATTCATTAGTTTAAGATGGGCATCATGGGAGAAACACCGGTGCCACTATGTCTAGATAAACCTAGTAATTCTCTATCACCATAGCAGTAAGGATAATGAGGGATGCATAGGGGCACCTAAAAGATGGCAGGGGGCATCCAGAAGATGGTAGGGGGCAATGCTCATTTTCATGAATAAAATTATTGACGATTCATACATAACATAACCCAGACATATATGACTCATGATATATTAAGAATTTACCTATTGATTGGGGGATATATAATCCTAAGACCACTCCATTCATCATAATACATAATATATATATATATATGTTTATGTTTCATATGAATATAAAAATAATCATAAATCCATCAAAAATAAAAAATGATAATCTGTGGAGAGAAAATGAGTATCAAGTGAAATAAAGTAAAACATTAGGTAAATACACATCAATCATGATAATTAATCATATAGTATTTACAACATATTGAGAAAAGGGTATATATTTCGTTAAATGATTTCCCTAGTCATTAAAATATAAACTTTTAATTAAAATAATTATATTTCATAATATAAAATGGTTATATTAAATAATATAATAATACATTAAAAAGGAATCTTGATAAGAAAATAGATGAAACAAAAGAGAGATTACAAAATGAGAATTCATAAATATTTTTTTGAATTGTTTATAAAAATATAATATGACTCACATTTAGTAGTTATTTTCAAAAAGGTATTAAAGGATTTAAAATGGAAAATTTAACAATACAAATTTGTAATAATAGAATCTTAAAAATAAATAGATTTTATATAGAAGACTCTTGGGGGATAGGGTAGGAAAAATGTAAATGTTTCCTTTATAAACCCATTACCAAATATAATTAATATTTTATATTTATAAATAAAATGTTTTATCATAACTAGTGTTGTATTTGAATATGAACCAATGTAAATATGGATGGGGCTATTAATCCTACCCAGTAGAAAATCTAACCAAAATATTATCACATACGCACTAAGAATAGAACATCTTAGCTCATAGTTCAAAATATAAATAAAACTATAGGGAGAAAATACCAAGCAACATTCTATTTTATTTCAATTAAATATAAAAATTAGAAATAATTTATCCATTTCATCAACTTGGAATATCAATTCCACATTCACAAACACAAACAAACAATGCATGCATCCAACTGGTAGAATTCCTAAGTCTTGATAAGAATCTCATCCTACTGGTGAAGTCATCACATACACATGAATCCAAGGTTCCATTATCTAGAACGTACCCATGATTGAACCAAAACATTATATAAAATAAAACAATATATAATAAAATGGAGAATTACCTCAAACTGGGGAGTGACAGTTTGGTTGTGTAGGGCATCAAGGTAGAAACAGAGAAGGGGGTCGGCAGAGAGGGGGAGAAGGGGTCCAACGATGAGGGGCTAGGGTTCGGTGGGATAAGGTTCGATAGTGTCGGGGGCTAGTGGAAAGGTGATACGGTTTGATGGTGTGAGGGGTTCTATGGGGTCGAGGATTGGTGGCGAGGGGTTCAACAGGTTCAGGGGAAGAGGTGGTGGGGGTGTTAGGATCATGGGGGTCAGGTGGGGAGAAGATGTGTCGTTCATAAAAAAAATTTAGTGTAACTTTAAGAAACCAATACTAATTATTGAATTTGGTGAACTAAATCTTCCCAAACCCCTCCCCCACATTTAGGATCCCTTGGTCTCATCAAAATAACAAACCCTTTTCCCTATGGAGGTTCTCAAGCAGGAGAAATTCAAGAGGTAAAATGCTCTTTTGTTTTCTTTTAATTTCTTTTCTTATCCTCTCCTCACCTCAACTTATTCAAGTTGAATAATAACTCCAATATATTTTATATACATTAATTTTATTATGTTAATGGATTAATTCATCTTCAAACCTCTTCACTTTTCATTTTATTCTAAAAATTAAAATATCATCTATGGTGTGCCGATTTACCGCCACTATGGACAATGAATTTTAATGTTTCACTATCACCTTCAAGGCAGGTCATAAAACCATTATTATGATTAAATAATATTTTATTATATATATTATAAGTTATATAATGTCTTGGAATCAATAAATATAAACATGATTATATAATCTCAAAATTGTCTTAAAAACCGCCAAATAAATTAAAGCATTTTCATTACCGTTCTATCAAACAAATAATCCTCATACTATATAACCAAATGATATATAAGACCACTTAAAATTATGTATGTTCATTAATAACATGTAATTTAAATTTTGGGGAATCATTCTAATTTTACATGAACTTGCATTCTTATAAACAAGTGAACTGATAATGAAAACTAAGAAAACAAACACCCCTAGAATAACAGAATTGAATTCAATAACTCATCATGATGACGATAAAAAAACATAATAAAATTATAATTTAGAAAAAATATTTATAAAATGGTTTGGGTATAATAATTAATGAATTTAATTTTATTTTGTGTGATATTAAGTTAAATAATGCACGTGTACATAAGGTAATGGGATTTCTCAAGCCCAACCCCATTTCCTTGTTTTCTCCCTCTTTTAATCCATTTTCAGTATAGATGTTATTTTAATATAATTTATTTTTTCCTTGCATTTTATTTTATAGGATATATGTGTTTTCTATATGGTTTTATGAAAAATGGAAATATTTTTCCAATATAACTGTTCTTTCTTAAAACACATCTTTTACTTATCTTGAGATTGTTTCCTCTTCACTCAAGATTGATAGAAATAATTTTATTCCCTATTTATTTTGAGAACTCCAAAGTTTATTCATGAATGTATTATTTATAAAATTGAACTCATTCCTTTTTGTGGGTTATTTTATATTCAATATTGATATATGTTCTATGTGTAATACATGATTATGTAAATGTTTTGATGCGAATGGTGTGATTGGAATTATATAGCACTCCAATACATTGGGTAAAGTAATGTATAAGATGAAATAATGTTCAATATGAATGAATATGATGATATATTTTTTCAAAATTATGATTTTATGGTTATGAACATATGTTATGTGTGAACATTATGCTAGATTTGTTCACAACTATGTGGGGGTGTTTGACCACTAAGAAACGATGTTTATTTTTTTTTTGTATCTTCATATTCCACAACTTTATCTAATGCTTCCTCCCATGATTATGATTATGAAACTTTAGTTATGTTATTATGATAATGATTATGAACACCCACATTTCATATCTCTAATTCATCCTCTTAATGGTCTTTTAGATCACCTTTCTTCTAATGTATATCATCAGTTGAATACATGCACTATAGAGAACACTTGTGTAGAGACCCAGTTTTTTCCTATAAGACTTTGGAATATTTCTACATATATTTGCAAAGCTAGGAGCTGAGACGACGTGTGATTCCGGGGCCCAGTGTGCCCAAAATAAATTTTATAAAAATATTAAGTGTTTTTATACTATGCACGTGGAAGGGTTGTGTTTTCTCCTAAACGGTAGCTCAGATCGTAAATCCAAGGGCATGGTAGTGTCCGGAGCGTGCCGTTTACCCTAGGCGGGGTGCAAAAGTTACAGGCGTGGGCCTGATGTGAGAGATGTCACCCAGGGGAAAGATCGTCATTTTGAAATAAGGACTTAGTGATTTTAATCACTGACATTCTTTTCAAATAAATTTTAGAAGAGGGCTCAGAATGGAAATCCGAGACTTCCGTTGAATTCTAAATGGGACGTTTTTCCTAGGCGTGATGTAAAATAAGAGGGCGCGATAGTTTCAGATTCCACTCTATGCGGATTTTTTTATAAATAGAAAATAAGAGTTTGGAGTTAGGGTTTTCCCTTCTCTCTCATCTATCTCTCTCTCTCTCTCTATTCCTCTTTCTCTCTCTCTCAACTGTTCTTCGGCATTTTTCGTTGTTCTTCATCAGATCGAGGAGCGATCTTCGCCGAAACCTTGGTGGATCGAAGCGAGAGCGTCGTGGATGCATCACCAATGACAAACGATCTGATTCTAGGTAGGATTTCTGATTTATTTTCTCACCTTCTTCAATTTCTTAAGTCTTCATCAAATTCTTCTTTTACATTCTATAATTTTAGAATTAGGACAATGTCCAAACGAACATAACCATCGTCTGAGACCCGTTCCAAAATCCTGTTCTTGGGCATTCTTCGTCCAAAGTTTTGGACACACCAGAACTGTGACAGATTGACGACAGAGGGGTGGCTCTATGATGATCCGGCCCTGAGGATTCCGAAACCGATTTTGGATCCTTTTTCTGACCACCGGAGTGGTCGGGGGGACCGACGGAAGGTCCAGCTCCAGCAAGGGGCGACGACTGGAGGTCGAGCCGGAGGCGCGGTGGAGCGCGACAGCCGGCGGACAAGCAGAGGCCAGAGGGTTTGGAATCGGGTGTGGCTGGTGTGGCGTCAGGTGTGGTCGGCATAGATGGGGTAGCTCCGGAGGAGCGGGGGATCATGCGACCATGGCACGACCGGGTGGTGCGCTCGGCCGGCGGAGCGGCGAGCCCAGGTGGCAGAGCAGGGAGCACAGGAGGCTGCGGCACGGGCGACCAGCTTTCGGCGGTGCGCTCGGCCGACGGGGAGGTCAGGCGGCCACGGCGCGGGCGGCCTGTCGCATTCGGAAGGAGGCCCCGAGGCACTGAACTCAGGGGGCAGAAGAGACATGACCTGCCTCCTGCGGGTCCTTGCGCACGTAGAGAGAACGACCACCCAGGCCGGTCTGTTCAAACGAACTGGGACACGTGGCCTGGTGGAGGTGGTGTGGGCCGTGGCCAGTGGGCCCCGGAGATCTAGATCGGACCTACATCTAGGCCGCGGGTCGACGGTCGGGATCGGGCCGACCGGTCTGGACCGGCCCAATTCTGGGCCCCT
Source organism: Viscum album (assembly GCA_963277665.1). Classification (NCBI taxonomy): domain Eukaryota; kingdom Viridiplantae; phylum Streptophyta; class Magnoliopsida; order Santalales; family Viscaceae; genus Viscum; species Viscum album. The sequence goes on from OY728138.1 coordinate 904,417,653, forward strand.
TGTGTTCAAGGGGCCGTATCTTTTAAACGGCACGTCTGTTTGATGCGCCGTCGATGGCCACAAGTTTGTGTTAGTGAGACAGACTTATTGAAATGGGTTTTGGGGTTTTTGAGTTCTGAACCCGAGGGCGGGTGACCCAAAACATTTTAATTTAATAATATTAAATTATTTTTAAATCTTGCGACGGACATGCTTCGCGATCCGGACGTTCGTTTGACATGCCGCCAGAGGCGCTGTGAACCTGGAGTTGAGATGGTCCTTCCAAAGTTGGTTCAAAGCCTTCGCAAGTTGGTTTCGTTGCTCGATGGCACGAAACGTTTAATGCGAATAATTAATTAATTACTTAATTAATTAATTACTCTTGCGTCAGACCTAACTCCTGTTTGGGATGTCCAATTGACGCGCCGTCAGCAGCAACATGAACCCAGTCCTCGTGTAGACTTTTTGAGATGCTTTCCAAAGCATTCGGGTTGGAGACAATGTGTGGGACCCATAGGTCCGGGTTCACACGTTTTACGGTGAAACACCATTTTTTCACCTAACACTCGTTTGGGGTGTTTGAGTACTCGTTCCTGAGTGTTCTTCCGAGGGGATTGTGACGACACAATCCGCTCGCCTAAATTCGTCCCTGAGGCATGGACCCCACGAGGAGACTTTCGGACGTATGCTGCGTTTTTACGACTTATTTTTAATAATTCCATTCTTGGAAATTGAATAGCCTACGCCTCATGGTTATCTGCAAGGAATGCAATGGTACGATCTGCGTGACGCGTTTCGGGGTTGAGGTGTGGGCCCCACAGGGCCCCATTTGCATAACACGAGGAGTTGCAACTTCTACATCCAGAGTTTGTTTTAGGTGCCGTCAGTGGAATTGTGACCCTGGAATCCAGACAAAGTTGACTGGGGTGGTTTTATGTGTTGAAGCCGGAGTTGAGGCTAGGGCCCCATGGGTCGTCTATTAAGCTATGTGCAGCATACTGCGCCTTTTTCATCAGGTGTCCATTTGGGGTGTATGAATAGTCGATTTGTTGTATTTTTTCGAGAGCATCATGATGGCGCAGTTCACTCAACCTTTTTTGGGACCGAGGTATGGTCCCCATGAGATTCCGTTTGGGCATAAAGCGGTGTTGAATAACGTTTTCGTCGGGAGTCCATTTTCAGCGATTAAGTAGTCTATCTCATGTGTTTTTCTGTGAGGATTACAACAGTATAATCTGTTTGGGTGAGAATAGCCTCTTTAAAGATCTAATTAAACGTGGAAACAAGAAATGACATTGGTCGGAGGTTTCTTTGATGCACTCCAAACCTACGCACGGTAGCGGTGTTAGTGACACCTAGTGATGGCACGGGTAGTGCAGAGTTATCAGACCAGTTATGGGTTTTCCCTCCAGTGAGGCTGGGTAGTGGGTTACCTGTTGACCTTAGGGTTTACCCTCTAGTGGGGTTGGGTAGTGGGTTACCTGTTGACATTAGGGTTTACCCTCCAGCGGGGCTAGGTAGTGGGTTACCCGTTGACCTTAGGGTTTACCCTCCCGCGGGCTGGGCAGTGGGTTACCTGTTGACCTTAGGGTTTACCCTCTAGTGGGGTTTAGTAGTGGGTTACCCGTTGACCTTAGGGTTTACCGTCTAGTGGGGCTGGGTAGTGGGTTACCCGTTGACTTTAGGGTTTACCCTCCAGCGGGGCTGGGCAGTGGGTTACCCGACGACCTCTTGAGGATTACCCTCCAGCTGGGCTGGGAAGTGGGTTACCTAACAACTTCTTTCAGACTGAGCCCTTTCTATGAGTCTAGTCAGTGACTTTTCTCTATGATTACCAGAGCAGGACCCTTGGTTGTACGGTTCAGTGATGATGTAGCTTTGGCATGCGGGACTGTTGGGCATCAGTGATGGATATCCTTTGAACTGTTGGCGACTTTTCTTGGCTTGAGCTCAGAGATAGAGATCCCCTTATACACTCATTCGAGTTTCTTGTTGAGAATATATATACACCCTACTTTTGTTCCCACTCCTTGGGTTCAGTTACTCTCCTTCTAGGAGGGGCAAAGACAAGCGGGGTATGCCACTGGCTTTCCGTGTCTAGCTCCTCTTGGTTGGATGATCTCGATTCCTTTCTCTTGTTGGGTTGAGCTTCACTCTTTCTTTTTTACTCTTACACTGTTCTTGTTCTGTCTACTACTCACCATTTTAGTATCTCTTTTGTTTCTCCCTTGAGATTTTGGGGCATCCTACTGAGTATCATTATACTCACCCCTTCTTGGGCTTTGCTTGCACTTGGTGTGCCCTTGCAGACGACAAAGAGGTCAATCAAGACTACATAAGAGCGTAGAGGACACAGGAGCTTGGGCTACATTTAGTGGTCATAGGAGGATTTCTGAGTGTGAGACTCACCAGTTGTTTACTCTCGTTTACCTGTTGTTGGGTTGTGGCACCTTTCTAGTTGGGTGTGTGTTTTCCCCTTTACTTTTCAGTTTACTTGTCAGTACTTTTCAGCACTATACTTGTTCTATTTATAATTTGATGCATGACTGTGGTTTGGTTATAGTTGTTTTTCCTTTGGTTTTCTTTTTTACTTTTCACTTCTGCATCGGGTGGGCTGTGTGTGTGTGTACAGGTACTTAGCCGAAGGCCTCCCCAAGATCGTTATGCCTTCGGGTCTTGTCGCCAGCCCCTAGCCTATGGAGGCGGGCCTGGGGTAGTTGCGGCTCAAGACTGATAGGGTTTGGTGGTGAAAAGTGGTATTAGAGGTGGTTCGTTCCTTGCGGTGTTGTTCGAACATCCCTAAAAAGGAATTGGTTGAGTTTTGGGGAAATAGTGTCAACGTGTATTGAGAGCGGCTCTCAGGCCAGGGAGTCCAGTGATGGTGCGGTGGCTGACGTATCCATTCACAAGGACCGTGATACCCACTTGTCGACTCAGCACACTGAGACACTTTTTGTTGGGAATTTGATTCAATAATCATATAGGATTGAGTCTTTGACTATCATTCTTGAGTCATCTACCCATCATTGTTGTCATATATATGCTCATTTGACCGCGGTACTGCTTGATCGGATTCAGGATGTCTCCGCAATGATAGCCAGCTAGGATACTAGATCTGGTTTGTGATGAAGACTCTGTGAGCGATGAGGCTTAGTTAAAGATCCATCATACGATCACCCTTTCTCCTAGAGGACATGCAGTAGCACCTCCACCTGTGGAGTATAAGATAGTACCGGCAGCGAAGGCAAATGACGAGCACAGGCTGGGCGCGCTATGTGAGTTCCAGCGTGAGAGACTACTGAGGTTCCATGGTGAGCCATACCCTCAGACAGTGAAGGGTTGGATAGAGTCGGTGTTTCTCCTCTTAAGTCTTTTTCGAACACTGACAGGTTAGATGGTGGCTTTGATAGCCAGTCTTTTTCCACCAAGCAGTTTGGCATTAGTAGAGCCAGGGTTACTCAGACGCACAAAGAGTTGTTAATCTCATGGGATGAATTCTTGAAGCTATTTCGTGAGGAGTACTACCCCTACAACTTACAATTTATATGGTTCCAGGAGCTTCTGGGGCTTCAGCAGGGAGTGATGGAAGTGATTGAGTACGTGACTAGGTTCGCAGAACTTACTTGGTACTCTTTGGACACGGTCCATGATGACAACTTCCAAGCATTGAAGTGTGAGCGAGGTCTCTGTAGAGGAGATTCGTGCTAGCGTAGTTCCCTTGTGCATCCTCACCCATATTAGGGTGCTGGAGCAGGCACTAGTGACAGAGAAATTTCTATGAGAGGGACGTCAATTGGCAGGGCCTCGACGCTAGAGGTCTCCCTTTGACGAGACTCAGGCACATGGTCAGGGATACTGTAGAGCACCAAGATAGCCCAAGGAGGACTAGTGCTATGATTGTGATGTGCGAGGTAACATGGAGTGAGACTAAATGACTAAATGTGCTAAGTTTTCCAGATAGTTGGTAGATTCACCACCACAACAGAGGCAGTTTCATGATCAGAGAACTCCCAGGTGAGGACAGGGTGGTCCCCAGGGAGGCGGTGTTGGCAGAAAAGAAGGAAGAACTGTGGTTGGCAGATTAAGTTTGAGGTCCTCCCACCACCACTAGGCAGCCCATGTCAGGCTCAAGGAGCTAACAGACAGGGCCGCGGGCGGATGTGTGCTATGGATGTCTACAATTCTGCATCGCATGAGATGATAAGAGGTACACTCTGTGTCTTTTTCTACTTTTCTCAGTAGAACTTGTTAGACACTACATGAGGGACTCTTTTCGTCTAACTCCTTTTCGAGGGGTTACAGAGGGTGAAATAGGACATCGGTGTAACCCTGTGTTGGTGTTGTCCAATATGGCTTTGAATGCATGAGAAAGAGGGGTTCTTCCCCCACTGAGATGTGTTTTTGTGATGTGATCAAAACTGTGAGGCAGAGTCAGTACCACCCAAATTGAATAGTATCGAGGTGCGGTGGATGAGTCCCTCTGAAATGTGCATTCATGGTGGGGTTGTGTGGTGGAGTATTTGAGTAGGTTCTAGATTTTCTAGAGGGTCTTTTCTGCTTGACCCCCCCTCTTGCTTGAGGATCCACTAGTGGGTTTGGCAGAGTGCCTGTTTTGGAGATTACTCTCCTTCCAAGAGGGGAAAATACACATGGGGTATGCCACGTGCTTTCCATGTCTAGCCTCTAGTGGTTGGATGAGTTTTCTTGCCTTCCCTATTTGTTGGTACCTTGCGTTCTCAACATCAATCTTGATACCGTTATCAAGTATAGGTCGAGGTGATGGAAACCCCATAAACAGAACTGCGCGCTTCACTATGTGGTGCTGCTGGTGGTGGTCCTTGAACTGAGAATGTGGAGACACTATCTTCTAGGAGAGTGCTTTGTGGTTTTCTTAGACCACTAGTGTCTTAGGTGCGCCCTCACCTAGAGAGACTTTAACCTGAGACGATTGTGCTGGTTGAAATTTCTGCAGGACTATGATATCGAGGTAGTCTATGTTCTGAGAAAAATGGCAGTTTTGTATCAGGTCCCCTTAGAAGAAAGTCCCAGACTCATTAGGTGAAGGAAGTTTCGTAGTAGTTAGCTTCCCTACAGCTGACCTTGGTGGAGCAGGAGGGTATGAATCTTCTGTAGTCGATGGTATTGACTCATCCACTTTTGAGCATGTAAGAGAGTCTTAGTTGTGATGCACCGTCTGTGAAAACTTGTGTGACCAGATATCCTTGGGTGTTTTACCAGATGGGTATTCTGAAGGAGGGAATCACAGGACCATGTTCCAGGAACAAACTATGATTTCGGTCATGATGTGGAAAGTAGAGCTTCGGACAGGGAAGTCCCTTGAGTTTCTTTAGGCCGTTCGAGAATCGTCTAAGGGATTGAGAGGTTTCCTACTATCTTTCCCTACCCTCCAAATAGTAGGAGTGGGCGCATGATGTCTTCCACGTGTCGCAGCTGATGAGGTGCATGCATGTTCCTACACATTTCACCGAAAGTTGTAGACCTTATGAGTAAGAACCATCCCTTGGTTTTTGTGTTGTGCCAGAAAGGTGTTGTGCAAGTTTTCTAGGGAGTGGGAGATCTAGGTGTGAGCCCTATATCCCAAGTTGTTTTTCCTAGTTTTGCTTTTCGGGGATGAAAATCTTGAAGGAGGTAATGATGTAGAGACCCAGTTTTTTCCTTGTAATACTTTGGAATATTTCTACATATATTTCCAGAGTTAGGAGCTAAGACAACGTACGATTCCGGGGCCCGGAATAAATTTTATAAAAATATTAAGTGTTTTTGTACTATGTACATGGCGGTGTTGTGTTTTCTCCTAAACGGTAGCTCAGATCGGAAATCGGAGGGAATTGTAGCATCCAGAGCGTGCCATTTACCCTAGGCGGGGTGTAAAATTTGTGGGCGCGGGCCTGCTGTGAAAGATGTCACCCAGGGGAAAAATCGTCATTTTGAAAAAAATGACTTAGTGATTTTAATCACTGACGTTCTTTTCAAATAACATTCAGACGATGGATTAGAATGGAAATATGAGACTTCCATTTAATTTGAAATGGGGCGTTCTACCTAGACGCGATATAAAATGAGAGGGCGCGACAATTTCGGATTCCACGCTAAGCAGATTTTTCTATAAATAGAAAATAGGAGTTTGGAGTTAGGGTTCTCCCTTCTCTCTCCTCTCTATCTCTCTCTCTTCCTCTCTCTCTGCCTCTCAACTGTTCTTCAGTGTTATTTGTTGTTTTTCACCAGATCGAGGAGTGATCTTCGCCGAAACCTTGGAGGATTGAAGTGGGAGCATCGTGGACACGTCGTCAACGACAAACGAGCCGATTCGAGTTAGGATTTCTGATTTATTTTCACACCTTCATCGATTTATTGTGTCTTCATAAAATTTGTATTTTACATTATATAATTTTAGAATTAGGATAATGGACAAATGAACATGACCATCATCTGAGCCCCATTACAAAATCCCGTTCTTGGGCATTCTTAGTCGAAAGTTTCAGACGTGCCAAAACCGTGACGGATCGACGAGTGTGGGGCGGCGCTGTGCAGATCCGGCCCCGAGGATTCCGAAACCAGTTTTAGATCCTTTTTCTGACCACCGGAGTGGTCAGTGGGACTGACGGAAGGTCCGACTCCGGCAAGGGGCAACGACCAGAGGTCGAGCCGGAGGTGCGGTGGAGCATGGTGGCCAGTGGACGAGAAGAACCTGGATGGTTTGACGTCGGGTGTGGCCGGTGTGACATCGGGTGTGGTCGGCGCAGACGGGGTAGCTCCGGTGGAGTGGGGGATCCGGTGGCCGCGACACGGGCGGCCGGCGTCGGGCGGTGCGCTCGGCCGGTAGAGCGGCGAGCCCAGGCGGTGGAGCAGGGAGCACGTGCGGACGCGGAGCGGGTGTCCGTCTTGTGGCGGTGCGCTCGGTCGGCGGGGAGGTCAGGCGACCACAACACGGGTGACCTGTCGCGGTCAGGAGGAGGCCCCGAGGCGCTGACCTCGGAAGGCAGACGAGATAGGACCCCCCTCCTGCGGGTCCTTGCGCACGTGGAGAGACCAGCCACCCTGGTCGGTCTGTTCAAACAAACTGGGCCACGTGGCCCAGTGGAGGTGGTGCGGGCCGCGGCCAGCGGGCCGCGACAAATTGGACCGGCCCAATTCTTGGCCCCTTATGTCCAAGGGGCGGTATCTTTTAAACAGCGTGTCTGTTTGATGTGCTGTCTGCGACCACAGGTTCGTGTCTGCGAGGAGGACTTCTCGAAGTGGGTTACAGGGTTTTTGAGTTCTGTGCCTGAGGGAGGGTGACCCGAAATTTTTTAATTTAATAATATTAAATTATTATTAAATCTTGTGATGGACGTTATTCACGAGTCGGATGTCCGTTTGACGTGCCGTCAGATGTACTGTGGCCTTGGAGTTGAGACGGTCCTTCCAAAGTTGGTTCAGAACCTTTGCGGTTTGTTTTCGTTGCTCGGTGGCATATAACGCTTAATGCGAATAATTAATTACTTAATTAATTAATTACTCTTGCATCGGACCTAACTCCTGTTTGGGATGTCCGATTGACGCGCCGTTAGTAGCCGCGTGACCCCAGTCCTCGTGCAGACTTTTTGAGATGCTTTCCGAAGTGTTTGGGTTGGATACAAGGTGTGGCCCCCACAGGGCCAGGTTCACACATTTTTCAGTGAAACACCACTTTTTTACGCGACACCCATTTTGGGTGTTTGTGTACTCATTCTTAAGTTTTCTTCCAAGGGGATTGCGACGGTGAAATCCACCCGCCTAAATTCAGCCCCGAGACGTGGGCCCCACGATGCAGCTTTCAAATGTATGCTGCGTTTTTACGACTTATGATTCATAAGTCCATTATAGGAAAATGAATATCTTATGCCTCGTGGTTATCTACAAGGAACGAAATGGTATGATCTGCATGATGTGTTTTGGGGTCGAGGTGTGGGCCCCACAGGGCCCCATTTTCATAACAAGGGGAGTTGCATCTTCTGAATTCAGAGTCCGTTTTAGGTGCCATCAGCGGCGTTGTGACCCTGGCATCGAGACGAAGTTGAAAGGGGTGGTTTCAGGTGTTGAATCCGGAGTTGAGGCATGGGCCCCATGAGCCGTCTTTTAAGCTGTGTGCAGTGTAATGCGACTTTTTCATCAGGCGTCCGTTTGGGGCGTATGAATAGTCGATTTGGCGTGTTTTTCTGAGAGAATCGCAATGGCATAGTTTTCTTGACCTTTTTTAAGACTGAGGCACGGGCCCCATGAGACGCTGTATGGGCATAAAGAGGTGTTGAATAAATTTTTCTTCGGGAGTCTGTTTCCAGCGATTAAGTAGTCTATCTCGTGTGTTTTTCTATGATAATTACAATGGTGTAATCTGTTTGGGAGAGAGGTGCCTCTTTTGAGATCTCATTAAATGTGGAAACATGAAAGGGAGTTGGTCAAAGGTTCCTTTAACACACTACGAACCTACGCACAGTAGCGGTGTTAGTGATACCTAGTGATGGCACGAGCAGTGCAGAGTTATCGGACCAATTCCGGGTTTTCCCTCCAGCAAGGCTGGGTAGTGGGTTACCTATTAACCTTAGGGTTTACCCTCTAGTGGGGCTGGGTAGTGGTTTACCCATTGACCTTAGGGTTTACCCTCCAGCGGGGCTCGGTAGTGGGTTACCTTTTGACCTTAGGGTTTACCCTATAGTGGGGTTGGGCGGTGGGTTACCTGTTGACCTTACGGTTTACCCTCCAGCGGGGCTGGGCAGTGGGTTACCCGTTGACTTTAGGGTTTACCCTCCAGTGGGGCTGGGTAGTGGGTTACCCGACGACCTATTAGGAATTACCCTTCAGCTGGGCTGGGCAGTGGGTTACCCGACGACTTCTTTCAGACTCATCCCTTTCTATGAGGCTAGTTAGTGAATTTTCTCAGTGATTACCAGAGCGGGACCCTTGGTTTTATGGTTTAGTGATGAGGCAAATTTGGCATGCGGGACTATTGGGCATCAGTGATGGATATCCTTTGAACTGTTGGAGACTTTTCTTGGGCTGATCTTGGAGATAGAGATCCCCTTACACACTCGTTCGAGTTTCTTGTTTAGCATATATATACACCCTAATTTTGTTCCCACTCCTTGGGTTCAATTACTCTCTTTCTAGGAGGGGTGAAGATGCATGGGTTATGCCACGTGCTTTCCATGTCTAGCTTTTCTTGGTTGAACGAGCCTGCATCCTTTATCTTGTCAGGTTGAGTTGCACTCTTTCTTTTGTTCTCTTACACTGTTCTTGTTCTATCTACTACTCACTGTTTTGGTATCTCCTTTGTTTCTCCCTCGAGCTTTTAGGGTATCCTACTGAGTATATCTATACTCACCCCTTCTTGGGGTTTGACTTCACTTGGTGTGCCCTTGAAGACGACGAACTGGTCGATCGAGACTACAGAGGAGCGTAGAGGACATAGAAGCTTGGGCTACGTTCAGTGGTCGTAGGAGGATTTCCGGGTGTGAGACTCAATAGATTTTTAATTTCATTTACCTGTTGTTGGGTTGTGGCACCTTTCTAGTTGGGTGTGTGTTTTTCCCTTTACTGTTCAGTTTACTTGTCAGTACTTTTCAGCACTATACTTGTCCTATTTAGAAGTTGATGCATGACTATGGTTGGGTTATAGTTGTTTGTCCTTTGGTTTTCTTTTTTTACTCTGCACTTCTGCATCAAGTGGGCTGTGTGTGTGTGTGTGTATAGGTACTTAGGCGAAGGCCTCCTTGAGATCGTTACGCCTTTGGCTCTTGTCGCCAGCCCCTGGCCTATGGAGGTGGGCCTAGGGTAGTTGTGGCTTGAGACTGGTAGGGTTGGGTCATGATAAATTTGGACAATAAGAAGCTTGGTAATAAGGAATTAATTTAATTTTTATGTTATACTATATAAAAGTTATGTATTGCCTTAATTTCCCACGAAAATAAACCTTTGGATCCTGGTTTTGTAGTACTGTTATGTTTTTTATCTTTTAAATATTGTAATAGTCATATAATAAAAAGAAGGTTCTCTATAGTTGGTATTAGAGAATGGTTTAGTAAATTTGGAAATTATGATTAGATAACCTTAGTGAAAGCCTTAGTATGTGACTAAGTATATTTATTCACCTAATAAACTTTGTTTTAGAAAATTCTAAAGATAGTGATCTGACAAGATATTCATTTAGAGTTAATAACAAAAATGAATAAATTATTTATTCAAGGCCTATTTACTTAAGTTTAATTCAAATATTTTCTATTTTATAAAATGGTGGGAACCAGGAGAAACTGGGCCAACAACCCATACATGGGGTAATGCTTTGATTTCCCGGATGACATCCCTAATGATTTGGGAGGTAGAGCTCAAAATTTCATGGTGAGGCTTATCCATATATCTCTAGATATGAACAATAACCTAACTAATGTGGAATTTCCTACTTCCCTTTAGAGTGAGAAACTATATATCAAGTATTTTATGTGGCATCAACCACCGAAATTTAGTGGATCTTCTGATCCACTAGTCACGAAATAGTGGGTCAACTCAATAGATAAGATCTTTTCTATGCTTCACTATTCTGGGATGGATAAGGGGACTCTGTAAAATTATCATTTAGATGGATATGCCAATAAATGGTGGGTATCAATTAATAACACCAAGGAAGAGAACGAAATTGAATATATAGAGTGGGAATACATGAATAGAAGATTTCTTAATAATTATTTCTCTCTATACAAAGATGGAGATATAATTATTAGAGATGAAGCAAATAGAAGATTTATATTTTATGGATTATGAAGAAAATTTCACAAGGCTTTAAAGGTGCACCTTAGTTTTTGTTATCAATAATGATAGAAAAATAGATATATTCCTTAGTGGTTTAAAACCCCACCTTTGAAAGGATCAAAAAATTCAATACTTTTAGAGTTATGAATAAGTTGTTTGATGTGATATCAAAGTGTATATGGAGTTTGAAGAGTGTTTCCATATCTATGGTGATAAGAAACAAAATATAGAGTTTCATTTTTGAGGATTTAATAAAAAAAGTGGGAAGAAAATCAACCACTCACATGTCAAAAATGTGGGAAGAAGAATTTTGGAGATTTCCCCGAAGGGGTGATGAAATGATTCACGTATGGGATAGAAGGACACCTACCTCATGAATATCGAAGATACATAAGAAAACAAGACAATATGTGTGAGGAAAGGATAACACCACCCATGGTTCAATTATTCAACTGTACGGAGCTAGGGCACTATGCTGTCCAGTGCACTAAACCTCAACTCCTTGAGGGAAATCAATTTCAACATCCACCAAATAAAAAAGATAAAGGGAAAGAGTATGTCATCACTACTACTGTGGTGGATCCCAAAAATGATGTGGTAATAGGTATGCTGGTTATTCATTCAATAATAGTGAATGTACTATTTGATTATCATTCTATGTATTCTTTCATATCTTTCATGTTTGGTTGAAATATTCAAATACCCCCTCAAAATATGGGGATTGAGTTATCTATGAGAATAGAAAATGGGGAAATTATTGCTTCCAATGTATATAACTCCTCCCCAATTAATGTTTTTGGACTGAACCTACCAGAAAATATTGTCTTACTTCTTTTGGTGGAGTTTGATGCTTCATTTGGCATGGATTTTATATATTTATACATGGCCAGTATCAACTGTCAGGAAAGGGATATCACTCTTCACATATTTTGGCATCCTCTAATTCTATACAAGTGTAAGGAGGATGATGAATCTCCTTCCGAATCATCATATCAAGTTTCGATGTTATTTACATATGAGCAATAATATCTAGATCAAATGATTGAGAAAAAGGATAGAATCATGATCAAAGACATTCCCATTATAAGGGACTACACCGACGTGTTCCCTAAATAATATTTAGGTCCTCCTCTTGACGGATAGGTTGATTTCTCAATTGAACTTATTCCTGGATCTTTTACTATCTCAAAGAAACCTTATATAATGACCACCATTGAGATGGGGAAACTAAACAAGCAATTACAAGATAATTTGGAAAAAAGTTTTATACGCCTGAGTGCTTCACCATGGGGTGCACTAGTCCTCTTAATCAAGAAGAAGGATGCATCAATTCACCTCTGCATTGATTATTGTGAGCTCAAAAAAATCATGACAAAGAACAAGTATACCCTTCCAAAAATAAATGACTTGTTCGATCAACTGCATCACGAAAATTATTTCTCTAAGATGGAGCTTCGGTCGGGATATCACCAATTAAAGGCCAGGATGGGAGATAATACCAAGGATGCATTTTGAAAAAGTTATGGACACTGAGTTCATAGTGATGCCTTTTGGACTCACTAATTCTCCAACAATATTCATGTACATAATGAATAGAGCCTTTATATATTACCTCGATAAAAATGATAATGTCTTTATTGATTATATTCTGATATACTCTAAGAGAAAAGAGGAACATGAGGAGCATTAGAATACTATTCTCAATACATTGTTAAGAGAGAAACAAGAGAGAAATATTATCCAACGTAAAGTAAATTCGAGTTATGGATAGATACAATATCATTCTTGGGGCATGTAATCGCAAAAAAATTAATATTTGTGAACCCTTCTCAGATAAAGGTAATCGAAAAATGGTCAAGGCCAACATCATTAATGGATATTCATTGTTTCCTTGGCCTGGATAGGTATTTTTGGTGATTTTTGAAGAACTTATCATGATTTTCAAAACCAATAACCAAGCTAACTCATAAGGGATAAATATTTTTCTGAACCAGTGAATGCAAATATTTCTTCAAAGAGTTAATAAAAGGCTTACACCGTGCCAGTACTCACACTTCCAACAAGTGGGGAAATATTTGTGGTATACAAATATTATTAAAAGAAGGAATTAGGTTGTGTAAAGATTCAAAATGATAAATTGTTATCCTACGCATCAAGGTTTTTGAAAATTCATGATAAAAACTACCCCACACATGATTTGGAGTTATCAATTGTGATATTTTCATGGGTAATATGGTGGAATTATCTCTAGGGGTGAAGAGAGAAATATATATTGATCATAATATCCTCATATATATATTCTCATAGAAGGAGTTTAAAAAGCACCAGCGAAGATGGTTAGAGATCATCAAGGATTACGACTGCTCAATCCACTACCATCCAGAAAAAGAGAAGAAAGAGGCGTATGATCTAAATAGAAATGATCCTGCAACCTTATCAATGATGAGAATTGATAAAGATCCAATCTTATTAGATTTTCAAAGGATGAACATGGAAATCCTTTAGGAATGAACATCACCAATCCTTTCCCAAATTATTTCTCAATTATCCCTCATGGAGAAAATAAAGGATGATAAATGAAATGATTTGGAAATTCATAAGAAGGTGGAATCTATGAGAAAGGGTAAATTATAAGAGTTTGAAAATTATGAGGAAGGAATTGAATGATTTGGGTCAAAATAATGAGTACCATCTGATCTAGAGATAAAGAAGGAGCTTCTGAATGACACACATAGCCCAACCTTCTCTATTCACACAGGGAGAAAAAATATGTATCGAGATATAAGATAGAACTATTTATGGGACAATATAAAGAAGGTGATATCTGAATATACATAAAAGTTCATAGTATGTCAAAAAGTAAAGTCTGAAAGACAAAATTCTAATAGGATGATGCAACCATTACCCATACCAACACGTAAATGGGAAAACATCACCATGGACTTTGTCACTAGAAAACCAAAGAGATCCAAAGAAAATAATCCTCTATGGATTTTTATGGATGTTCTTACAAAGAAAAATCACTTTATCACAATTTGATAAGACTTATCACTGGATCAACTTGCACAGATATACATCATACAAGTTGTAAGGATACATGTAGTACCATTATCAATTGTATCTCATTGAGATCTAAGATTCACCTCTATGTTCTGAAAATGCATCCAACATGCTATAAACATTAATCTAAACTTTAGTACGACTTATAATCCTCAAAATGATGTCCAATATAAGTGAACTATTATAGAACTATAAGACATGTTAAGGGAATGTTATATGGAATTCAAAGGAGGATGGGACCAACATCTTCCTCCAGTTCACTTTTCTTATAACAACAGTTTCAACTCAAGAATCCAAATGGCTCCATATTAATTCCTTTATGGTAAAATATATAAAAAACTGGCATGCTGCGATGAATACGGTGAATGTAAGATACTAAAACTAAAAATGGTCAAAGAAATAGAGGAAAAGATTAAAATAATTTTGCAGCACATCATGATATCCCAAAGATGATAGATGATATATGAAAATAATCACAGATGGTACATATAGTTTAAGGATGAGGATATGAATTCCTCTGCATATCTCTATAAAATAAAATCATAAGATTTGGGAATAAAGGAAAGTTGGTCTCAGGTGCATCAGACCCTTGAAGATCAATGATCATGTTAGAGTTGTGGCCTATTGAATGCACTTTGATCTACCATATATCAAGTACATGATGTATAACATTATATCCCTTGTGTTGAAGTACATACCAGATCCCTCACATGTACTGCATCCAGAGGTGGTATAGTTGGAAAATGATCTCTCTTATAGGGAGAATCTAGTTAAGATCTTGGACCATAGAGATAATTTTCTAAGCAATAAGACTACTCTCCTAGTCAAAGTACTATAGCAGAAACATAAGTACAAAGAGGAAACATAGGAACTGGAGGAAGTGATGAAGGAGAAGAACCCTCACTTGTTTTCACCCTAGTATGTAAAATGAAATTTCAAGGGTGAAATTTCATTGGGGGGAAGAATTTAATTCCCCAAAATTTTAACAATGGAAATTACCTTCTTATAATTATGTCATATAGTATAAACAAAATAAAATAACTTTTAGAAAAAATACAAAATTTATAAATGATGAATGAATTAAATGAGATGAATTTCTAGAAATTAAAGAACCTACCCCTATGTAATAGTAACATGACCCTTGGAATAATAACATGACCATTAGGAATATTAATTTTTCCAATATAATAGTAACCTCATTTATGAAAGAATATAAAATTTAGGATTCTTATAAATGATAACATGATATAATTATATCATGGTATATGTAAATGAATATTTGAACAATTATTAATTAAATGTTGGTATTTTTTATAAAAAATAAATGTTTATTTATAATTTGATAATTAATATAATTATTTAAATAAAATTAATTTTCATAAAATAGATTCATAAATTTACATTTTTTAGTTTTATTATAAGATAATTTTATGAGACCTTAATTAATTTTTCATAGTGTTATAAAATTAGTTATAATTTTAAAATCATTATTTTCCATGTAAATGATGATTTTAATTAATAAATAAATTTTTAATATTTAGAAAATAATTTTCATAATATGGAGTTAATTTTTTAATTCTATATGTCAAAAAATGGTTAGGGTAAATTTTTGGGATTTTTCTAAAATACTTGATTTTTTGGTGAATAGTAAAATATGAGAATTTATAATAAAAGCTAAATACATGAATCATTGAGTCATTGTTGATGTAAGGATAATTTATGCCAAAAACCTATAAATATATTTCATTATTTTTATATATTTACTTATATGTTTCAAACTATTCATTGTCTTGAGCCAAAATAATAAACTAATGAATAAAATAATGAGAAAACACCACTCTCATCCCCTATAAATTCCACCCTCACCACCCATTCTCCTGAAACCTTACAAGACTTTAAGCTTATAGAATTTCTACCCAATACTCTTCCCAAGTCCCTCCACCATTTCCATTATCCCTTGGTTCTATCAATAGACCAAACCCTTTTCCCTAAGAAGGTTCTCAAGGTGGAGAAATTCAAAATGTAAAATCTTCTTTCTTTTTTCTTTTAACTTCTTTTCAATTTCATTTCTTTTTTTTATAATCTCTTAACCTCCACCTACCCAAGTGGAATTATAAATATATTATCATTTATATAATATAATTTTATTATTTTAATTTATTAATTAATCTTCAAACCTCTTCTCTTTTCCTTTTATTCTAAAAATGAAAATAGCGGCTATGGTGTTTCGATTTACCACCACTATGAATGATGCATTTTAATTTCTCACTACCACCTTCAAGGCTGGTCATAAAACAATTATTATGGTTATTTAATATTTTATTATACATATTATAATTTATATAATGTTCTATAACCTATACATATAAATATGATGATATAATCTCATAATGGTCATAAAAACCGCCAAATAAATGAAATCATTTTCATTAACATTATATCTAATAAATCATCCTCATACCATATAAAAAAATGATATATAAGAATAATTCCAATTCATTATGTTCATTGGTAACATATAATTTCAATTATATATACTCATTCACATTGTACATGAACTTCCATACTTATAAACAAGCGAACCGATCATAAAAACCCACAAAACGAACACTCTTGTAACGACAAAATTGAACTCTATAACACATAATAATGATAATAAACAAACTTAATAAAATTATAATGAAGCAAAAAAACATATAAAAGGTTCTTAATTTATTAATTAATGAATTTAATTTTATTATATAGGATATTAAATTGATGAAATCCCTCAGATATATGATAAGGGGAATTCTCAATCTCGACTCCATTTCATTGGGTTCTCCCTCTTCGACTGCATTTTCAGTATAGATATTCCTTTAATATCATTTATTTTTTAATTTATTTTTTATGGGATATACATGTTTACAATATGTTTTTATGAAAAATTAAAATATTTTTTTCCAAAATAACTCTTCTTTCTTAAAAAACATCTTTTACTTATCTTCAGATTGTCTCCTCTTCACTCAAGATTGATACCAAGTATTTTATTCCTTCTTTATTTTGGGAACTCCGATTTTATTTCAATAATGTATTATTTATTTAATAAAACACATTCCATTACATGGGTTATTTAATGTTAAATATTTATATATGTTATGTGTGGAATGTATGATTATGTAAATGTTATGATGAAATGGGTGCACAAAAAATTATATTGTGCTATAATGATTCACATATGTTATTTATGAACATTATGCTGTCGTTTTTTATAACTATGTATGGTATTTTATCACCAAGACATGACGTTTCATTTTTATACATTTCCACATTCCATGAATTTATCTAATGCTTCTTCTCATGATTATGATTATGATCCTTTGATTGTGTTAAGATAATGATGATTATGCTCACCCATGATTCATGTCTCCTATTCATCCTCTTACTAGGATTTTTGTTCACATACTATTCTGATGTATATCCTCATGAGAATATATATACCATGAAGAACACAAAGTCCAATAAGAAGATAGAGGATAAGGAATTAGATAAATGTTTATGTTTTATTATATAAAATTTATGTATGATGATAATTTCCAAAAGACACTAAACCTTTTGATCCTAGTTTTTTAGTACCATTATTATTTTTTTCTTTAAAAAATGCAATAATCATGTAAGAAAAATCCAGGTTTTTATACAATGACCATAAAAAATGAGAATCTTTTAGGAGGAGACCTAATTTTTTTCTTTATTTATTTTATGATTTTATATATGTGCATGGAATAAACCCAATATCATTCAAAATTCATTGATCATGCCTTGTAATTTTACTTGTTTATTTTAATTCTTTCTGGGCCATCAAGAACAAGGTTGAGATCAATTAGTAAGAAGCATAATAAGAGGTTGAAATACCAATAAACTCCATTGACCAAATTCATTTAGTAAATCTATGGAAATAAAATTCATGAATTAGGAGTTGGTATAACTTATAAATCCAACTTAAAATCATAATTAAAAATGGGAGTAAGTGTTTCAATTCTTACTTTTTTTATTGTATTCCCCACATTCATCTATTTTAGAGCTTTAACTGCATATTTCATACCCTAAATTTGATTCTTTCTTCAATAAAAAAAATTAAGATTGAAACAAACTAGGGTAATTGTACTTTAATGAATTTAAATTTCTAGGTAAAAAAAATTTAATGGGATTAATGGGGAAAATAGTTAGTAAAATTATCATGTGGATTAGGATTTGAAGAATCCAGGTAGGAGGAGCATGTTAATTATTGTAAATTAAATTTTTCTAGGATTTTTCTTGCCCTGAATTTATGATATTTGTGTTATTTATTTGTATTCATTACCATTATTAGTTTTCCAAACCTTTAATTCTAATTCTTGAGAAATCCTATGATCCCAATATTTTCCATTCCTTTAATAGTACATTTCTTGTGAAAGGCAGTCAGTTTTTCTTCTAGAACTTTCTTTGCATCATATCAAAGCTATGACTTAATAGAATCCGTTTTAATAGGATTGAAGCATTTTTTTGACCTTTTCATGAGAACCAAATTATGTTAATAATTTATATAGACCATAGAATCCATGAACAACCTTTTGAGGTATGACCTGTGTTACAAGACCATAGTATTCATTCCTACCTTTCTATAAATATTTTTCATGATGATAACTGTATTGTTTTGCATACATTTTATGATATTTTAATGTATTTATTTGGTATTTAAATGAATAATATTTCCAATTTTGGAATGGATTGATTTTTTATGAATTATGGTATAAAACAATGAATATTTTAAAAGTGAACAAAAATGGATGAATTTTGGAGCTAAAAGACACTTTGTGCCACGAGCAATGAGAAGTAGCGCGACAACAATTTTTTTAGAAAGAAACGAAGCTAGAAAACTGGATCAGAATAGTTTCACTCCATGTAATGAAATTACATTTTGTGAGTTTCTAAAAAAAGATTTTCATATAGGAAAAGTCATGACTCTATTTCATGCTGTGAAAAAAATTTACACATCATGTAACTCCAATACATATTGTGAGAATTTTCTAGACACATTTTTGGAGAATATTACATCAAGATTTGAAATGCCTGAATATATAAGGATTACACAACATGTAAGTAATATAAACATCATGACGATAGAGGGATGTAAAAAAATAAATTTGAATGGGAAAAGGGTGTCCACCAATTTTCTTATAAATACACCCCTCATTTGCCCTTATAAGGGGGTCTAGGACCAGAGGAGCTAGAGAGACACCAACAGACAATTTCTACACATGGATTGAATATCCAGAGCCCCTCTTCACCACCGTTCTTCACTACCATTATTTCTCAGGTACCCATTTTTCTTATTCTCATCATTCATATCATGAGCAAGCAGTTTTCCTTATGTTTGGTGATGTGATTTTAGGGATTGTTTCAGTTTTTTATTCATGTTTATGATTGATTCAACTTCATTATATCAATTCCAATTCATCTTCTTTTCATATTTCAATACCATTGCTACATTTTGAGTTTTTTTATTTTTAATTTTATCAATTGATTATTCTATTTTTTGCATGACCATTACACAACTTAGGATAGTTATGTTTAAAAATGTTTTTGGGTTTCCTAGTTTTGCGATTGCATTTAGTAGATGACCATTCCAATGGTGAAATCATAGTATCAGTGGAGGGTACCAAGATCAACATTCTCTATTGATCCAATTCCGACACCAAACATGAATAAATCCACTATCAATTAAATCCCTAGTACACAAACCCTAATTTCACTGAATCTAGAATGCCTCATCCAATGATTTCAACCAAATATTTGCTTCTATATTTTTTCATTCCTTCCAATAAAACAAACAATTTTAATTTTAGTTCCATTAATTAATTTTAATCATATGATCTTTCACTATGGGTTCAGTGCTTAGACTTTCCAAGTATAACCATTTTAGTTAGTTTGTTTGAGTATAATAAATTATTATATTTGAGTATCCATGTAGGAAGTAACGATGCCCTACGGGGTGTCACATGATTATAAAAAATAAGAGTGTGGGAGATGGAGACTGGTGGAATGGATGCATATTTTGTAATGAATAGTGTGGGGGAAAATTTCATGATATTTGGGGAAGGTAGATTCATTTTATCTTTCCACACACTCTTCTAAAAAAATTATGTCTAGAGAAATTCCAAAATCACCATTTCTTGAATGGTGATATTGTTATGAGTATTATAAATAATGTCATGAGGATATCACTTGGGATTAGGTGATGGATATGAGAATTTCCCCCAGTAAAAAAATAAAAAAATAAAAAAAGAAGATAATATAATAATAAAATAGAGGGTTTCATTTATTTAATTTCATAAATTTATGATAAAATTCTATGATACTAGGGGGAAAAGTAAACTTTCATTAATCTATTTTTGATTATCATACAATTTACTTTAGTGATAATACAATGTTTTTATCCTTACTTTATTTACATCATTTACCTACCCACCATAATCCTCTGAGTCATTTGATCCTAAATGGTGAATCCCTCGTGATTATTTATGATTCATTATTTATGTAGTGGTGATGCTATGCATTGAAAGCCTTTGGTAAGTGACATGATATTAAGGTATGTGAATAACTATATTTATTTATACCTTGATGATTAGTAGAAAAAATAATATGAGAAAATTTACAAAGAGTATTCATATTAATAAATAATTGGAAAATGAAAATGAATGAATTAAAAGGATTGATTTTTCCAAAATAGGAAAAGTAAAATACATGGTTTATTTTTATTCTTTAATGAGGCATTGATAAATGTTCAACATGTGATTCTTAAATATTTTATTTCCCATTTGATCAATTTACTGTCTTGACATTGAATTTAAATCATGGTAAGGTGAACATCCTTTGTAGTATATTGATATTCCATCTTTGAGGGAAAGTCTTAGTTCAAGTGTGAGGTATTTTTGTGATCCCATTTCATGGATGACTTTTGATATATAGATACATCACTTTTTATGTATACATTATTAATCAATTCCCAAATATTTAATATAATTTTTCATATTGGAAAGGATGCAGGGATTTGTGGGAAATGAGAAAAAAATCCAAAAGTGATCATGATTTCCACTGAAAGATAGATTCCCATGATGAATTATGTTAATGGGATGCTTCTAGGGGTTAAAACTAAATATAAGAGGTGAATCTAGAAATTTACAATTTATGTAAATATTATAAGCTATGTAAATATAATGGGCTATGTAAATATTATAGGCTATGTAAATATTATAGGTTGTGTAAATATGACAGGCTGTTTAATTTTACACATGGTGAAATGATTTTATGTGCTAAATATATTACACATGGTGAACAAATTACACATAGTGTATGAGTTGGGACGACCCAAAAATAGAAAGATTCAACGTATCTTGGTGTTTTGACATTTTTTATGACCCTATACCTACTTATTCCCACCTTTTTACCCTTCCTAAATTCTAATTAATTATAATTGATCCCATATGGTGTCTATAAATAGAGGTCCAGGTTACTGTTATCAAGGAGATACAATGACCAAAGATTGGTGTGATAAGTTTCACTATATAGGGTGCTAACTAGTTTCATATATATTTCTCATTATTATTTCTTTTCATTTTATCCTTCCCTATTATTAATTCACTACTAAGGTGAGAGGGTAAATTCTCCTTGTTCTAGGGTTATGTATCTAGAGGTGGAAGGTGTTCTTAGATTTATTCCTTTTTTTTCTTTATTCATGTGTTTGGATTGTCACAATTTATTGAATCAATTTACAATCCCTTTATTTTAATTTTATCGTGACTATTAGTATTTAAATATGAAATAAACATTATAATTTTTTTGATTGGTTACCCTGAATCAAAGAATGACCATTGTTTCATTTAGGGTGACCAGATTTAAAATGGTATTGAGACAAACTCGATTCGGTGAAACACTAAATTATGAAGCCAAGGGAAATATGGGATTTCCATGTAAAAGAGGGAATGCAATAACCATTGGATATCCCTCATATCGGATTTTACAACAAACATGGATTAATTAATTCATTTTATAAAATTTAATTTCATTGAAACCCTTAAGATACAAAACCTTGTAATTCCTTTCAAATCTATTTTCAAACCAAATAATCTATTGCACTTTTATTTCTTTTTTTTTTCTCAAAACTATTTCTAAAAAAACCAATCTAATTTACTTAAATTTTTTCAAATTAACCAAACCCATCTAATTCCTCACCACATTCTTCAATTTAATTAAGTTAATTATTTTGGAAACCTAATTCAACCAATTCACCATATATATGGGTTCAACCTCAAACATTACCAATACTATATTTTAATTAATTAAGTAGCATTATTTAAGTTTTTATAAATTTTTTATTTTTATTAGATCTATTGGGAAAAAACTACACCCTATGGGCTTGTCAATGCATAATCTAAAGAATGATAAAATCATTGGAATATATTTTTAGGGCTTGTATAATAGATTTTTTTGGCTCATGGAAGGATCAAATACCATTAGTGGAGTTATCAAACACAAAAATTTATCATGCCTCGATACATATGGATCCTATTGAATCATTGTATGGGTGTCCTTATCGTTCTCCACTTTTTTGGTGGAAACAGGCGAGACTTGATTGGTTGGTCCAAGCCTTGTGCAAGAGATAATGGAGAAGATTCAATTGATTAGAAGGAGAATGCTGATGGCTCATAGTCGCCATAAATTTTATTTGGATCATCATCGATAACCTTTTTAATTTGAGTTGAGTGATCATGTGTTCTTTAGAATCACTCCATGGATTTTCTATTATCATTTTGGTAACCAGGAAAGTCATCTCTTTTATATATAGGCCCTTTTTAGATACTTTAACGAGTTAGTGAGCTTATATATTAGTTTTATTTTCCAAAAAAGTTCATTTTAGTGCATAATTAGTTACATGTATCTAAATTGAATAAGCATCAACCCAATACCGACCACATGATTTAATGAGATCACGTTGACCTAGAGCCGGATGCAATGTTGGATTATGTACCGATATTGATTGTGGATAAAAAATAAAAATTCATCCATGGTAAAATCATTGGTTTAGGGGGGACTTTATGGAAACATGGTCATATTTTGGAATAAAAGTGGGAGAATGAGAAGGAAATGATGGAGTAATGTCCTGAAACCTTTTAGTTAAATGGTGTCTCTATATAACAAGGATGTAAAGACCGATGGTGGGGAGAATGTAACACCCCCACCTTTAGACAATTAACCCTTTATTTATGTATTTTATTTTTATAAAGTCATTAGGTTAATTTTTGGGAGTTTTAGAGGAGATATTCAAGTTATTTAGGATTTTTTTGAGGTTCATGGTTTGATCACAGTTACTAGAAACCATATAACACCTCCATAAAATTATGCAACTGAAATAGTGACCATTGGGTAGGTGCATGTTTTGGCCACATCATGTGGATACCCATGAGAAACTTTGAAATGATAGAAAAAGGGAATAGAATTTCTAGATCATGGTTTTTCTAACTATGAGATCCAACCAGGCGAAGTGTGGTTTGATGTAGTGGTTCATGCATGGTTCATGCACAGTTTTCCTAACCATGATCCCTAACCATGAACCATGAAAAATTAGATCCAAAAATCATGGATATAATCATATTTATCTCCTAAACACCCTTTTACCCTAATACCCCATAGAAACTAATTTCTTTTCTTTCCAAGGCTGCAGAGACCATTCCTTTTAATCTGGGATAGAATTTTATGAAAACCCAAGTGCATTGGAGGTCAGGATTCGTCGGTAATTTATCATTATTCATTGATTCCTTAGATATATTCTCATTCCATCTCTTGGAATCATGTATCTAGTTCATTGGGGATATATTATTTTTTAATGTCAATATTCATGGTATATGATTGTTTTTATTTAAGGGAATGAGATCTAAAAATGTTTTTAAGAATTTGAAACCAGGTTTTTGAAGTTGTTGTTTTGTTCTTCATTATCACTTATGTTTGAGAGGTGGGTGTATTCTCTATGAAATCATCTTTATTATAACTTGAAGGATTTATTTAAAATTGATATAATATCTTGAAATATTTGTTAAAATCATGGTGTGATGTTATGGAAATTCTTATTTGAATTATGTTTTTTGAAATCTTGGTAATTTGATGAATTTTTTGAAATATGTTGTTTATAATTTAAAAATTAGGATTTTTATATTATGGTTGGTTGATGAAAGTAAATTATTTTTTGAAATTATATTATCGAACCGGTTTTACATGATTTGGGAATAATGGTTGGCCGTGAGTTGAATTTTATGGATAATTTTTGCGAAGTATCACCATCAAAGGGACGAAGTATGGATGTGAAGTTATAACTCCAATGGTAAAAAATATATTCCGTGTGCGTGTTGTGGATGTTTATAGACATGGAAAAGTATATTCGAAATCATAAATTAAGAAAAAGGGTTAACATAATATTTTATGTATTCCTTGAAAATGGTTTTAAACACTTGTTTTATTTTTTTCCTTGGAAAACTATATTAGTTGGACATAAACTTATTTAAATTTATTTTAAATTGTTTTATATAAATGTGATAACAAGTTTTATCCAAGTGGAGTGAGTTGGGAATTAATCGGGGAAATACTACTAAGTTGTATACTACCCCCTGTTGGGCACTATGGTGTGTTTTTAGATGTCATATATGAAGACATAGGAAAAGTAAAGGCATCTCATATCTTTAGTGATTATTCGTAATAAAATAAGTATGTCTTGTTGAGTTGGAGCTAAGAGTTTGGTGGGAGTTATTGAGTTAATGTCTTTGGTGTCTTTGAGTTTTGTTGGTTTTTGGTTTCTTCTTTGTACTTTTATATTGTTGTTGTTTTGGATACTCTTTATGTTGTATTCCATTGTATTGATGCAACATATAGTGATTTTTTAGTTTTGTCTTATGGTTTTTATATTTTATTTTCAAATGGAAAATCCTCCCCCAATTTTTTAATAAAGCCCTTTGAATTTATTTTCATCATTTATTGTCTTGGTGATTTCACCTAAGGCCTAGTATCACCCACTACCTCTTCCCAATCCAATGGGTGAGGGGAGGGATTCTACATATTCTGTTACATGATCGAATTTTCCAAAATGAACTTGAGGGTAGACAAGAATCAAACTTGGTCTAGACGGGAGAAACCTTGAAATGAGCTAATGGTATGGATGGTCCCAAGTTGAAATTTATTGGTGTCAATATGCATCCTATAAGGAGGGGAAAATATCCACACATAGTTTTGGAATGTTGCGTGATAGGAAGTCGATGTCAGTTGGGGATATCCTCTCAAATAAGGATATTGAATCCTATTATATTAGGATATAGGGCATATCATTTTTATATAGTGTAATGTGTGGTTATTCACATACATATCATATGTTGTATCATAGTTTTCTATGGGGTAAAACCAGTTCCCATTAAGAGGCATCCCGATTTTAAATAGGGTAGGATTGCAATTTAACATTGTGCATTGGGAATATTGGTCTTGGTAGTTTAAATTCATATAACTTGGACTGTGATTTCTTGTATATTAGGGTTATGGATCTTAGACCGTAGGGATAACATCCAGTTTGAGTTAATAAATATTGGACCCAAGGGATAATGGGTGTCCTTAAGAGGCTTTAGGGGAATTAAAGTGGAATATCTTGACATTAGAGGAGGGACAAATAGACCCTCTTCCACATAATCATCAAAACATTGTTCCCTAGTTTGATATGGACTATGTGATGAGTCGAAAAAAGGGATGAGTTGGAGAAAAAATATTAAGGTGTCACTGTGTATCCCATGAGGATGGGAAGCCAGACATATGTAGTTCTAGAATGCTGCATGGTCAGAAGTTGACACTGGTATGAGATATCCTCTCAAATAAGGATATTGAATCATCTCATATTAAGATATGAGGAATCCTGATTTTGTGTGGGGTAAGGCTAAAGTTTAAAATCATGTGTTGTGGAAATTGGTGTATGTTAATCCCATATTTTTCATATGATGAATCCTGGTTTGGTATGGGTTAAAATAATATCTCATTAAGAGGCATCCCATTTTCTGACGTAGTAAATAAGCTCAGCTTAAGAGGCATCCCGGTTTTATATGGGGTAGGAATATAGTTTAACATCACGTGTTGAGGATGTTAGTGGGTATTATGCATTTATATTCCTTATATTTTCTTCATCATGTTAGTCTATGAGGGAATATCGGCCCACTAATGGGTCAATAAAAGTGAAGGGGTATTATACATCAAAAGTGGGACCCATGGGAGCATTTTAGGGTAATAGCACCATAGATAACTGATGGTTTTGTGGTGAAACTGTGGCTAGGCTCAGAGATTGAAAACCTAAGTGTCAGTACATATCCCATGAATATGGGAATCAATCCACACATTTTTATATAAGGCGGTGGAGGTATATGATTTCTGAAACACTATGAATGGATAAATCCATGCGAATGAGGTGTGGATCCACATAGTTTAGGGTCATAGTACTTGGAAAAGTGCTCCTAGTTTGAGTTCATAGAACTGGGTCCTATTGAAAATATATAAAGGTCATAATTATTAAACCATGGGTGGGGGTTCTCAGGAAGTTCGTGCGGTGAAAAAGAGATAAAATTGAACATAGAAGGAGTTATGTGGGGTTAATCACCACACAATGTGATCCCGGAACTGGTTAAACATAGTTTATGGTCGTACATCCTAGACTATGGTAAACATTTTAAATTCATGATGCTTTGAATATTGGAAAATAGTTTAAATTTGGGATACATAGACTAGAGAAGTTTTTTAGGGCATTTTCATGGAATAAAAGAGGTATAACCCAATGTGAAAGGATGGCATGTAGGACCATGTACCACACAAGTACTATGAAACAAATTACACATAGTTTAAGGTAATAATTCTTAGAGCATGGAAAAGGTGGTATATAGTTTAAAGTCACGATTCTTAGTCAAGGAGGAAATTTTTCTCAAGGTTATTTGTGTGGCATGGAAGAGGTAGGACCCGATGTGAAAAGAGCCAAGGAGGATCGCGTAACACATGCACACCTTGATATAAACTACACATATATTACGGTTGTAATGTTGGACCGTAATTGGGTCCAAAGGGATGAAGGGTTGATAAATTTGGGGTTTGGACAAAATATGGGATGTTTGGGCATCACTACATATCTCATTATGATGTGAATCAAGAAACACATAGTTTTGGGACATGGCATAGTAGAAGGCCAACACTAAAACTGGGGGTAATCCTCCCTGAAGAGGGAACTGAGGCATCCCACAATTTTCACAGGGAATCTCATGCTTATGACATGGGGTAAGGATTTATTTTAATGTTGTGTGTTGAAGAAATTGTTTTTGGTTTTTATCATATTAGAATAGGAATCCTTATTTTAGATGTGCTAAGGTTTTTGATCATCCCATACATATCGCCGAAGGAATCCCTGTGATATATAGTGTAGAACTTTTTGAAACATCTCATAATTATCATATGAGGAATCATGATTTTATATGGTGTAAGATCATATATCATTAATATTTATATTGGTTTCATATGGGTTAATACCATAGTTAAATGTCCTACACTAGGGATATCAGGTTTTTTAGTTTAAAGTCATAAAAAACGGATAATGGATGATATTAGTTTAAATTCATAAATATAAGACCATACGGGATACATAGATTTTAAGGCCATAATGATAAGACCCTTGAAAAATTTTTAAGGTCATGTTTCATGGACCATTGGTTCTACATACATGAAATACTTATTAAGAAACTTAGAATTGGTGGGAAGTGTGATACACGCTATGTCCATGGTCACAAAATAGTTTGACTCATTGTAATATAACTTACGAATGATATAATATTCATCCGACATGGGCTCCAACTATGGTGAGTTTTTTTGGGTATAATTGGTATATAAGATCTGGTACTGTGTGACCCTAGAGGAAGGACTTGGGATGAACCTTCTTGTTGAACACTCCCGGTATCCTATTCTTATGACACTCTAGTTTGTGCAAGTCCTGGAGCCTATTCTCTTTGAGGGACTCCAAATAATCTTGATAGAATTATGCCTTTTTTCTGGAATATGATGTTTATAGACAGATGTTCAAAGTGACAAAAATAGAACCCCACTGTGAAATTCTACATTTTTTCCATATACCAGGGAGTATGGGGTCACCTGGGTGAAATTATGAGTCGTCATCCAATAATCCCAGAAGGCATTGGGGAGATTATCTGGCCAACTCTTGTTATAATGGCCCAACATTTTCTATAGGATTTTGGAGAGGTTTTTATTGAACACCTCAATCTTCCAATTCTAATATGAATAGTAGAGAGAAGTATGGTTTGACTAGATGTTGTATATAGAATAAAATTTATTTAGACCAGTGTCTTAGATGTTGATTTCATTGTTAGTGAGAATAGTGTGGGGAAATCCAAATCAATGGATGATGTGGTTTCACATGAACTCAATCACGGATTTGGATATGAATTCTCTGAGGGGAATCACTTCTTCCCCTTGGAGAATAATTCAATTCTAGTCATAATGAACATACACTAGAAAGATGTTGCTAGAAGGTATGGCCCCACAATGTAGAGCACCCATACTAAAAGGGAAAAGGATACATGGTGGAGTCATGAACCTCTGGTTGTCGATGCATAAAGTTGGAATGGTTCTAAAATACATAAAATATATTAGAAAATTCAATAAAATCATGGTCCATGATGGGATAAAAGTATCCCAATCTCATTAACTTGTGGGAGAGTTTCAATCCAGTATGATGTGAACCATAGGACCCCACATGGAAAACCTTCATAACCTAGGGTATCTCATATAATTGGATGAAACCGAGGATAATTACATCAAAACCATATATGTGTAGAGTCTGTTAAAGTTTAGGCCCACTATGGAGGGTAAAATATGTTTCACACTGATAGATTCTCTCATGCTCGACATGGTTTGGCTGTAGAATTCCATGATGAAGGTACTTGATGATGGGAGTTGTCCAATTGAGCACTTAACCTATTGTGGGAGAACTTGAGAGTCATGGAATAGATGTAATGATAGAAAGTTGGTTTACATGTTTTCGGTCACCATCATCTAAAATATAAGGGTAAAGGACCCTCTAATGTTCCACATGGATGACCAATTCATCCTGGTTATGCTCTGAAAGAGACTGCACTAAACTGAACAAAGAATCAGCTCAACCATTCTATGATTGAAGGACATGAGTCACCTTCTAATAGGAAGGGAAATAGGCCATCAACTGATGGGTACACTCCATCAGGTAAATTTTCTCTTTAATTCTGATGATATATCCACCATTTATCTGTAAGATGACTATATTATAGTATCCCTTCACATGAAAGAGAGATACATAAATATTGAGGGACAAATTGGGGATAGTAAAAAGAGCCTTATACTCTTCCTCATTGTTGGTGCAGCCTTTTGATAGTAGGAATAAGTATATTAGGACGATACATGCAAGGGTAATGAAGATGATCCCCAAACCTACTTTTTTAATCTTGGGATCATTGATCCCTCTACCATTCAGGTTCTGGGAGGCACCATTGATGTGAAACTTCCAACATGGAATGAATGGATCCACTAATAGGATAACCTCATCCGAGAAATAAACATCTAGGGACAGTTCTTCAGGGGCCAAATGGTTGGCCATGTAATCTTTTAGTGTATTCCCTTTGGTAGAATTCTGCACAATAAACCTAATATCGAACTATTGGAGGATCACTACCATTGATAAAATCTTCCTATCAGCATGGTATTATTGAGGATATACTTAATCAGGTACACTTGAGACACCATTTGTATCTCATAATGCTGAAAATAATTCCATAACTTTTTTACTAAAAAAAATATTTCATGGAATCTCTTCTTTATAGGGGAGTATCTGGCCTCTCTATCTAGGATCATGTGACTAAGATAGTATAAACAGTAATCCCTACCCTCATTATTCTTCTAGGATAGAAGGTCACTGAGGGATCATTCCAATGATGTTTGGTAGAGGAACATAGGTTTTCCTGAGATAAGTGGAATTATAGTAAGAGGACATAAAATATATTTATTGATATCCTCAAAGGCGGTTCGAAACTCCTCATACCACTGGTAAAGGGTTCCTTTCTTCATGATCCTAGAGAAGGGATTTCCCTTATTTTCCAGATTCATAATAAATTGGTGTATGTAGTCTATGTGTCCATAGAGACCCCAAAACTCCCAGAGGTTACTCAATGGAGGCATATGATTGATGTATTTTATCTTCTTTGGGCTTATCTTAATTACTCAATGTTTTACAAAGAAGACAAGAAACTTCCCAGAGGTAGCCCGAATGAACACTTCAAGGGGTTCATCTTCAAGTGATGTGAGCAAAGAAATCCAAACACTTTATCAAGATCCTTGGTATGGACCAAACATTGAAAGTATTTGATTACCTAGTCATCTATATAGTATTAAACAAACATCCCAAGGATTTGTTTGAATATGTGTTGCATGGTTCACCAATATATGGACCCTACATTTTTCAATCCAAAATGAATCAATTGATAGAAGAAAGTCCCATACAACACCTTGAAGTTGGTGGAATCCTCATCCTCAAGGGACATCTTGATCTTATTATACCTAAAGTTTCCATCCATGAAGGAGAGGTCCTAGAACCTTGTGATGGAATTGAAAAAAATTATTTCACAAGAAGAGGGAAATCATACTTTAGGAAATAGTTGTTGGGGTCTCAAAATTCAATACAGACTCTTACATGTCGGTTATTCTTCCTGAATAGAATGATGTTGGATATCCATATATAGTACTAGACTAATTTTAAGATGTTGTCTTTGATATTTTTACCAACCTCAGCCTCGACCATAGCACTGTGAGTGGGTTGTGTCCTTCTAGGAGGCTGCTTGAACCCTCGATGACTCACTAGGAGGCCGAGATAGTGAACGGTGACTTGAGGGTCCATCCCTAGAATCATGTCATACCTCCAATTGAATACATCTTAGTTATATTTTAGGAAGTCCACATACTACCACAACTCCTCTATAAATATGGTTTCACTGATCAGTATTGGCCTTTGATCTTCTGTGATACCATGGTTCACCTGAATTAACTCGTCAATGGTGGTGGGGATACCCTTTAAAAATGTAGAAGGGGAATAATTTAAATATTATTCATCATTTGATATAGTAGAATCCAAGGGAGGAGACGATTCTATTAGGCTATCTGACTCAGCAGAAGCACTGGTACCTTGTTGGGTGGACACTGAATCCTCTCTGAAGGGTTTCCACTCTACTAAAACTATGGAGATATAAGATATTGTGATAATCTTATTTGGCCTTTCACTATGAGGTCCGCTATTGATTTCAAATTAATGGTGGTGAGTCGTATTCCATCCAGTGAACCCTAATTTATAGAAAATGAGGGAATTCTTTGGATTGGTTTTCATGGGGTGAACCTCTCAGCACTTCATACGAGTAGGGTCCTCTACTATTACCCGGTCTTGTCTAATGTAGGTGTATGAGGTAATTTGCAGACTCTCATTTTTCTTAGGGATGTTGAAAAACTTTTTCTTTGAGATAGTGAAGTCGTCCCCAAGTTTTGTAGTTTTGGAATCTAACCAATGAATCAAGGGGATGAAGTTATCATTGAAGTCTACTCATGGATTGACCATGGTACCCATTAGATCATTTGAAGGATTGATGTGCTCCAACCCATCATTATGAACCTACTTCCACTCTCTCTTTTAGTTTTTGGAATATAGAAAGTGGGTTGTGTAGGAGTCAAAGGAGGATAGATCACATGGGAGCACCCCTACTCGACTGTTGAGGGAATATTTAAGGCAATCATGATATCAGGAGGTGACGACTGCATGAAAATGAATACAAGTTCTACCTAGTAGTTCATTTTAGGTGGTATCATGTTATACTAACTTGAATTAGGTGTTGATATCAATCCAAAAAACTAGGATTTCAAATAAACCTTGTCACACAATTTTTGATTTCTCTTATCATAACCATTAATTTTCTGGTTGGATAAAGTTAGATCTTCTTCAATCAGTCCCAGGTTGTGAAGAATTTGGGTAGGAATGGGGTAATACTGAAACCAGTGCTTAGGAGGAAGAGGTGGATCTATAAGAAATTAAACTAGAAGGTAATTTACAGAGGTTTTATGTACCCCTAAATGAGGATCTCCTCATCGTTCTCAATGAGTGAGACGATTTATTTTCATTATTATTTCTCGTCCTCCTCTATATAGTATGCCTATGTGGAAACTACCTCTTCTTCAAACTAGAAGTTTTTTTTAAATATTCTTCATGGGACTCACACATTTACTTCGATAACCATAGGTCCTTTAGAATCGAAAGCCTCACTTGCATGTTTTTGAGGTGCCTTGAAACATTGTACTTCTATTCCAAGGGAATATTTTTTCCAGTATAGTGTCACTCATTTTCATATGCATAATGGATATTGTTGACTGAACCAATGGGGTTTTAATAGTACCAAAAATTTTATGTTATTCACTACATGACCTTCTTTGAAAAAATTATTGATTACTATCAGATGAATGGGGTTTGGCCCTGGCTAGACACAGTTGATCATGGAATGGTCACTGCTAAGTTTCTCGGTCAACAAACATGGTCAGCTACATAGTCAGCTGCAAAGGCACACTTGAAGAAGTGAACTAGGAGGAAAATTACTATCGAGATCTGCAAAAATCCTTTTATCTACTCTATGTAGCATTAATAACCTAGTTTTCCTAAACATTCTGAAGTATTTAATTTTCTAGTCCTTTTCTTCAATGATTTCGACTAGAGGCACCCGAGGGTTTTCAAGGCACTCCTCACACTCGGTCATCGGGAAGTAGTCTACTAGATTTATGGAATTCATGGAGCTATACTATTTTTCATCATTATTAGGGTATTCAAGGGTTGGAATGGCCTTTTATGTATATCCTAACAAAGGGGAATGAATTCTCCAAGAGTGTGAGATGGATTTAGTACTAGGAGGGGACATTGATTTCCCTTGTATCTTCAGTTCATGTTCTTAAAATACATGGAAGGTTGTGAAAAATATGCAGAGGTAGTGGTTATAATAGGTGAAAAATACAAAGGAGGATATGACCTAACTAAGTTAGAATATATGAAACCATGTTCATGAGAAACCACCTTGATATCCAACCATTTATTGTATTTCTATGTCTTGCAGTTAGGAGCCTAATTACATTCATTAGACCCTTCACTATCACTATTGGGGTTGGCGGAGACATGTCTTACCTGTGTTGGGACATCTCACAACTCGACCAAACCATGATCCACTTGGTATATTATCCAATATTTAAACATGTATCGTTCATGATGGCCTATTATTGGATATTGTGGTATGGGAAATGATCAGGAATCCAGTGAGTTCAGTCTCTTGGGGACTCTTGCACTCTGGAAAATTCTGAATTCTCTTCTCTAGGGAAAATACGAAGTGTCTTAGTAATTGAAAATCCATGATGAATTAGGTATTGTTTCCTCTATCTAGGAAATTCTCTCTGGAATCCTAGTCATGAAGGGGGTTGGGGCCACATTCTCTTTTTGAGTTGACTATGCTTGGTCAGGTGGTGCCTGACAGGGCTGTACGGGGAAAGTCTGGGCTTGAAAGGGATGAACTCTGTAAGGATCTTCTAGAAGAGGTTCTAGTAGTTTTACCAGCTTAGGAACCTATACCTGCACAGTGGAAACAATCTTTTCTTTTCTAGGTCCTCTCACAAGGGCTGGAAGAGGCAACAAGAGATAATGTTTTCTAGCCAACTACAAGGCTTCCTCTAGACGTTGATCCTTTTTAGAGAACTCCAAGAATCCAAATGGGAAGTTATGGGTAATGATGGTAGGTACCATCTCACTCTTAACATTCCACACACACATCGTAAGTATTTTTTCATGGGACAACAACATGTCGAGTGAATACGTAAGGGATTTCCACTGGAAAAAAAAAATCTAGGAATTTCTCATCGGGCCTCTTCTTGCACTTGAAGAGGTTAGAAATACATTTCTTGAACATGGTGGAGTTAAATTGGTAGGGTAACTATCTGTGAAGGTCCTCCAAACCTGAAATGGATCATATGTAAAGCTCCATACACCATAAAAATGTGGTTCCTTCCAGTGTTTGAACAAATCATCGAATCATGGAGGCCTACTTCTATTCCTAGGTCCCCAATATAGGTCCAAACCATGAAATAAGCTAGTCAAAGTGCTGAAATGGGTCGCACATCCCATTGAATGGGGTGATACTAGAATTTCCAAACTTTGGGGGTCCTCGAATATTTTCCACCCATACCGGGTACTGCTTTCCATCAAGTAGTATCACCACCTATCATGTTTCTATGGCCTTGCGGTGATAAGTGAGAGTCTCTATCAAGTTATATTAGCAAGGGTATCTAGAAAAAAAATTCATTGATAGTCTCATTAACTCGAGGAGAGATCATATAAACTCATATAACATAACTTAGTGGATCCCAAGGAGGATAATCACACTACTTGAGGGGATTCAATGACTCATATCATGTTTCCATACCATATCCACTAGATTATTCTTTTACTGGATGCATGGGGCCACCAAGATCGAGTGGAGGGTCTTTGATGATGTGAATTGGGTGCCCCACTGGGGTAGAGAAAGGTTCACAAAGGTAATTTCTATAATATAGGCATTTCTCAGTGATGAGTTTTGTGGTAATCCTTTTTTATTACTCATCTTGCTGAAGAATGGATGCTACCCTGGGATCCATATTTTCTTTCTATGTAGCCTCAAATAGATCATTAGGCTTGATATATCCCTTTAAATTGTTGAAATAACATTAGGTTGGTAGTAATACCTCACTATGGGGATCTCTAAGTCCAAGTTCCTACTTCTTTTGATGAGCGAGGACACATCCTTAGGGGTATTCTTGGTACCACATCACCTCTTGAGGCAGATTATCCATATCATGCCCTATATCAGTGGATCTATTCCTATGATAATTTTTCAATTCATTTATAACCATATTAACCATGTTGGTAGCTAGAGGGGAACTTTCATTGTCAGTAAATAGGCTAGACTAACACCAGATAAGGCTGAAATGGAGGGCAATATACTGTCCCCAGCCTCTGATTTGTACACATGAAGATGCTTCTTCTATAACTCCGTGGAGAACAATGAGGATCATAACATGAGTTTTTTGAAGGGTTTGTTTGTAGTCGAACAACATAGGGTGATGCACCACTAAAATAATTACAATCTCAACCCTTATCACTAATGTTCGATGGAATCAAGGTGATCTTAGATTCCTAGATTGTACAAATAATGATCACAGAGGTGGTGTAACATCATATAGATAATCTGGAAGAAAAAAACTATCTATTCCTCTATGAGGGAATCCAGGATGTCAAATTATAAAGCTTCATGTAGCCATAACACCACTGATAGCTAGTTGGAGACCAGAGCCTCCCATAGGACCTCTTTCTTAGAGGTAGGTCCTTGCTCTTGGTCATCCAAAACCTCAATTCGTGCAAGCTGAGATATGGGAAGAGACATCAATGTATACCAGTTTTTCTATAGTTTTACTAAGATATAATTAACTACACAATTCAAATGTATATTTAATTTTGTGATTTCTATCAGGGGTGATTCCAACCACATCATCAGATCCATATAGGACACGATTTTCACCACTGCCTCATGCATGATGGAGGCAGCATCCATCTGTGTCTTAGTAATGTTCTCACCATATGAGGCCATCAATCCATAGCCTAGAATCTCTATAATTTCTAGAGTAGAGGTAGAGTGGGGGGATACTAGTGGAGATGATGGTAGTTTCAATGTGATCCCCCGGAAGGGTGCTAGAATGTTCTCCATATGAAAATACCTATGGAGGGATCTATTGATCCTGTGGACCTCGACTTCCATGATTAAGAATATTAGTTGTTGGGATCCTTCCATAGACTTTTTAATTTGGGGTAAAATCTCCATCATCTAGTCTTATCTCACCTCAAAATTTGAGAGTTCAATGAGGTCAACATCGATGTGTCTCTTTCAAGGGTTTCACCTCTAATGGTGATTATTATCCCTTCTTCCCTAAGACGGTTCATCAGGGTTTGGTATATCTTCAGCATGGGGAGGACCTTCATGTTGGTTAGTTTATGAGCTAGGAGGAACTCTGCTCTGATTGGTTGGATCATGAGGATGACCTCTATTCTAGTTGGTTGTAGTATGGGGAGGACCTCTTCCTTCATTGATGGTAGAAAGGTGAGGACCTCCATGTTCTCTAAAAAATTAGTGGGGAGGACCTCTTCCTTGGATTTTGATGCCATGGGGAGGACTTTCATGATGAATGGTGAAGTTTTTAGGAGGACCTCCACTCTAGTTGTTGATGGAGTGTAGAGGACCTCTACTTTGGTTGGTAATGGTGTGTAGATAACCTTCAATATGGCTGATAGAGGCATGGGGAGGACCTCCACTCTATCTTTCTGCATCATGGGGAGGACCTATGTGATAGATGATAGTAGCACAAGGAGGACCTCTATACTAGCTGATGAGAGTACAATGAGTACCTCTGTAGTAGCTGATGGTAGTATGGGGAGGACCTATGTATTGGATGTTCAATGATAACTGAGGACCTCTACTCTGGTTGGTGGTAGTGGGAAGAGGATCTCTACACTAATTCTCCTCATCACAGGATGGATCATAATGGCCGT
The DNA here is from genome assembly GCA_963277665.1 of Viscum album. Taxonomy (NCBI): domain Eukaryota; kingdom Viridiplantae; phylum Streptophyta; class Magnoliopsida; order Santalales; family Viscaceae; genus Viscum; species Viscum album. The sequence continues at coordinate 904,454,233 of OY728138.1, forward strand.
CGTGGGTTCTAGAGATTGATTGAGTCCGCTCGACCTACCTATGAAGTGGAAGGGGTCTTGATACCAATCATGTAAATATGGATCCCTATTAACATATTCCATGGATCTGGATGGATACACTATCAGTGATGGGGCCCACAGGAGCTATAGAATATGCCCCTTTTCAATATGTTTCTTGGGACTTCCCTCAACATCGGAATCAAGTGCTCTAGGTTAGGGCTAATAGAGAAGAGGTAATGTGCATATTCTCTTTGGCCTATGGAACTGGTCGATATTGGTGTTCACGAGGCTTCGTGGGAGACCTTCCAGGGTGATCCTGGTAGATATTCCTAGCTATCATGATTCAAACATCCCCTATCTCCTCATCATAAGGGAGTGATTCATCGAATTACTCCACCCAATGGGTCTTAAAATCAGTCGTCATCATAAATGGGGTGGTTTCTCCAAACATGGCCCTTGAGGGATATGGTGTCGATGAGGCATTGATGCCTCTAAGTCCTTATAAACCATGTCCCTTGTAGGAATAAACCCATCCTACTTGTATTGAAATTATAAGGTGTTGATAACAATCATATGGATAATCTCATAGGGTGACATAGGGATTGGGTTCCGGGTATCCAAAGTAATGATGTATGTTTTGGTGTAGGTGAATTTTGGAGGGATTTCGGCATCAACATTTTTATTTCTATGACTCCTATAGATAATGGGTTGTTGATTTCCCAGAGCATGAGTTTTTTTAAGTCATGTGGATTCATATATTAATAATGGTACTAGAAAATTGACTCCAAAATTATGCAACGTCATCCAACATTCTGAAGAGAGATAGGGATCCACATTGACAATGTCACAAACTAAAGATTCCCAACACTAATTATCCCCATTCGCTGGTTAGTTTCATGTGGGTACCACCATTTTATTGGTGGGACCTAGAAAAAAAATGTTTGAATCTAGTGAAATGATAATATAATAATTCCCAAATTCTAATAGTCCCTATAGTTTAGAAGAATAGTTTCATATTGGGTTAACCATTTCTATTTCTGACACTTTCATCAGGGTGCCAACGCGATATATGTGCATCTTCAATTTCCCTACATTCCCACATTCCAAAGGTAGAAATCTTTCATCACTTTCATCAGTGATTTATTATCCTGTTACACAACGTGACTGAGAACAAAATGTCATGTACTTATAGGTACAAACTGTGCATGGAAGGAAACATTCCATGAAATCCTAGTACATGACCATGTAATGGTCTGGCCATAATTTATACAAACACAACATGTAGTCTCAATTACTCATCGTGTACTTTTTTTATTGATTGAATCAGGTAGTAGAATCATTTTTGTAAAAACTTATAGAAACAGACATCCTTTGATGAGTAGTGTGCTTCAAAAATCCGAATGGGAAATTACCTCCAATCTCATTGTCCAGTCTCCAATTTGAACACTGTCGGATCCATTGGAATTCTCTCGGTGAGTACTCGATTTCTCTTGAGCCTTTATTCATGATTCAGTCTCTTAATTGAGTTATTAATGTTATGATTTTTTTCTCATTTTGTAGATCTACCCCATTCTAGGTGGAATCAAAGCTAAACACTAGATGAGGAGAGTCATACTAGAACGAGGTAAGTTGTCTTGTGACTTTTGCTTAATGTTGAGTTGTTTATATGTGTCGCAGTTCCATTATACCAAGTTTAGGGTGTAACCTTAATGATTAGGACATGAATTAAATTAATTTAGGTGTGTTTAATATTGTTGGTTTGATTAAGGGATACCCCGTGGGTGCGTTTCCATCGAATGGCCATTTATGGCTATTTGGAAGAGTTTTCCTATGAGGAATTCCTTGTTTTTACCTTATTGGGTTGTTAAGTATGAATTAATTTTATGATGGAATTTCAATTGTGATAAATTGTATTTGATTTGATTAAGGGTTTTGGATTAGGGGTTTCCCCTTTTCCCCATGATATGCTAATTGTCGTTTAAGCTTTGTGATAGTTTAATTCACTAGATTCATGATATGTATGATGAACACAAGAGTTTTTATATGTTAACCATGTAATAATGTAATTTACATGTGTTTTTTATTATGCTAAAATATTGATATACCAGGATTCAACCTGATTGATTTTTCATGCCTGTGGGTGAGGATTTGTTATGCCTGGAGGAGAGGATTTGTTATGCCTGTGGGAGAGGATTCACTAGGCATGTGGTCTAGGATTTGGTCATGCCTATGGGAAGGTATTTTTCTATTCCTAATGGAAAGATGTTGAGTTGAATATTAAAATGTAATTACATATGACACGTCTGCCAAGGCAAAGCACAATATGGGATTTGGTCTTCACTTATTTCTTTTTAGATAACATGTTGAGGTATCTTTTGTGCTTACATTATAAAGAATATTGATGGATTAGGCTGGATCCCAAGACTTTTATAATTCAATTTAATTTAATTAATTAAATAATGTGAATTGAATATAAATGGAAGTCAGTACTTGTAGTATTGATTAATTTTGATTACTTCTTAGTTTACTGCTTTTCCTTTTTGTACACTACCTATTACATATGCTCATTGACAGAAAGGTATAGATATTTGGTGGTTTCCTAATAGGATTTATTTCTCACACCCTACTTGGGTCATGATTTTTTACCCAAATAGATTATATTGTTGCAGGTGTCAATAAGGTAAGTTCCCTTCTACAGGTACTTGAGATGTTGTTTAGGAGTTAGAGAGCATGGGATCGAGCCAAGGCTTGAGATGCTTCTTAGTTTCTGTTGTTTCTTTTTTATTAAGGGACATATAGTGTAGATTCCCACACTGTACTTATTTTCTATTTTTTTCTTATAACACGAGATGCTACATTATCTATTGTATTGAATGATGCTTGGCTATTTATCTTATTAGTCTTCCACTGTTTATTTTAGTTATATGCTGTTCACTACTTCTGCTATTGTATATTATTATTACACTATGTTACACTCTAACAATGATGGTATAGTTTCACCAGTATCACAACCTACTCCCTCACTACTAATAAACATCCTCTAGCATTTGGGGAAATGAACTTGAGGCTATGTGGCCAACTGGGTATGGGGCACCAGTTGAGTGGCACCCGGATCCGGGATGTTACAAAGTGGTATCAGAGGAGTTTTATATTCTAGTTTATCTTACTGTTTGGTGTCATTATAAATTGATAGGAGTAAAATAGATTTTGGTAATTAGTTATGCCCGGGAGTAGCTACCACGTGTATAGGGAAAAGCTAAGTTACCTTGAATTGAATTGTGATTTTTGGATTTTGAGCTATTATAGTTGATTCGATTCCACCATTGGGTGACACACTTGTTTTGTGTTGTTATTGTTGATATCATTGTGGTTCTATTTTTTTGGTAACCCATTTAGATGAGGGTATTCCATATCATGCATCATATAAGAACTTGTTAGAAATCAAATTCCATTCATTCTTTCCATGTCATTTAGAGAGCATTATTGGTTTCATGTTTTTGTGAAATATTTCATGATACATATGCATGATGTTTTGATAGATATTCTGATAGATATAATTTATCTTGTGATAGGTGTATTGGTATGTGTTATGGTTGAATTGGATGGATGCCAAATTTTGATCCTTGAGGAGTATGGGCCCTATTGGATTAGAATTTGGTGGATCAGGTTTCATCCATGTGATATAAATTATGTTGTTATGTGCTATATGTGGATGCTAAGATTTGATTTTTAGGGATTATGGACCCACACAGATCATAATATGGCACACCATTGCTTTTTTTTCAAAAACAGGGGTTCCAGGGAAGTTTATAAGGCTTATTGTTTGGAAACCCAAACAACACAGCATGTGGTCCTATGAACACAGGCCATGTGTTCTTCTGTTTGGGATGAAAATAGATTTTCCAAGTACATGTCATGTAATCTGAGTACAATCCATGTAGTTTATGACTGGGTTACCAACCATGTGAGAGAAACCATAGGTTATTAAGTTTTGATACAAACACACTATGTATCTTATGTACACCCCATGTAGTTTTACATAGGAAAACCCGTCTAGCTCTGGAAATATAAAAGTACATGACCAAGAGGGAAGACCTGAGTACATGTTGTGTGTAAGCCACACATGAAATGTACCTAATAATTTTATATTACCAAAAAGGCAGAGTTACATGCCCATGTGAGAGTTTAAAGGGACACACTGTGTACTTGGGGTGTTTACACACCCAGGCCGGTAGGAGTACACAACCATGTAATGGCTTAAGTATACACTCCTTGTATGATTCTTACACGCCATGTACTCTCATTTTGTGATATTTAGAGGTTTTACTTCTCCTGTTTAGTTCTTATGCTCTTTAACTGCGTACCTTGATAAATAAGCTTATACTAAGGTGTGTGTGCTGGACTTTACAGAGCAATGCCACCACCATAACCTACAGTAGTATGCCAGGAGAGTGGAAATGATCATACCTTGGAGGTGGTAGGCCATGGGCTATTACTAGACCCTCTAGACATTCTTGTTGAGAAACTAGATGTTATACCAGACACAATTTCGGATGAAAAAAATCCATGAAAGCTTCATGAGGTTTATAAAGACCTTCTTGGGAGTACCTCAGCCTGCCACATCTATGGAAGAACGGACACGAGTATTACAGTATAAGCATCTGCCTATGTTTTTAGTGGATGATAGACTAGAGGGTATAGAGTCATGGATGTAGTTCATGCTTATGATATTCAAACCTCTGAATACATATTTTGAGAGGAGGTTCAAGCTTGCAACTTATATGCTGAGTGATTTGACCAAGAGGTGGTGGGATGTTATCACACAAATAGAGCTTCATCGGGACATGGCATGGGGATATTTTTAGACGGTCTTCTATGAATACAATTTCTAAAAGACAATGAGAGAAAATAGAGACCGGTAGTTCATGCATCTGAAGTGGGGTTCTATGTTAGTGATGGACTACTCTTCCCGTTTCGCTGAGCTTCAGAGATTCCCACCTATTCTGATGGGTGATGAGACATCAAGGGGTAGGTGATTCGAGGATGGTATCCAGTATGAAATTTTATATCAGGTGAATGTTTTTAGGTTGCCTTCTATATATTCCATCATGAATCAAGTACTGATTACTGAGCATAATCTGTGGGAAGCTGGAGGTGAGAACCAGGGTGGTTCGACACTGAGATATCATATTGTATCGACTGGGAGCAAGAAGCGTCGTATGAAGCTTCCTTGTAGCGATATGAGTAGTCAAAATATTTCTTCTGATATCCAGGCGAGGTTCTATTAGTGTGGAAGAGCTTGGGATATGAGACCACAGTGCCCGATTGACCCAATCGTGTGCCGAGCTGATGGCAGGATGGGCCGTCTATAGCGCTACTGTAGGACGTTTCCACCAGAAACTAGTGAGAGAGGTTCTGCACAGAATCCATGTTCAGGAGTAGGGTCAGAATCTTTTAACCAATCATAGAATTGGAATACTTCAGGCCATTCAAGCCATGATGGTGGTCATGGTCGTGGTAGCCAGACCCAAGGATCTCAGCGATAGTAGGGCAGGTTAGCTCATGGAAGTCAGGCAGTGTCTCAGGGCCGCGATACATGTCATAATTATGCAGTGAAACAGACCCAGCAGGAGAAGGATCTTCGACATTCTACTTTCAAAGGTACTATTCTAGTTGCCTATCTTTTATCTTCCACTATCTTTGATATAGTAGATTCACATAGTTTTGTAACTATGCCCATTTTTAAGAGCCTTGGTCTATATATTTTATCTTTTGATGATTTTATGAAACTATACACTCTGTTAGGGATAAGGATGGTAGGTGTGAAACAGTGCAAGGAGTTTCCCTTGAGATAGATGGGTGTCACATTGTTTGGGATATCTATGTACTAGAGATGACCATCTTTGATTTAATCCTCAGAATGGATTGTATAGTGTAATTTCAATCCTGTGTCGATTGATATCACCATAGGGTGGGTTTTACATCACCAAAAGGTGTATTGTTTGTACACAAGGGTGAATGGGATGTCCAAGTGAGCTGAGACGGACCCGAGCATCATGGGTTGAGTGGGATGATAGCACATATTTCCAGTTTATATCTGGATGACCTGGGGACACGTCAAGTGGATTTTTCTCTAGTGGTTGATCATTTTAGGGAATTCTTCCCGGATGACTTTTCAAGTTTACTTCTGGAAAGAGAGGTACAATTATACATCAAACTAGTACTAAGAGCTACACCAATATCCAATACTCTTAATAAGATGACTATGATGGAGTTGAAAGAGCTCAATAAATAGCTAGAGGATTTGGAGTCTAAGGGATTCATCTGACCTAGTACATATCCTTTGGGTTTTCTAGTCCTTTTTGTGAAAAAGGAAGATGATACCCTTATGATATGTGTGGATTATTGGAAATTGAACCAGTTATTAGTAAAGAATTGGTATCCTCTTCCATGGATAGATGATCTCTTAGATCAGCTTCGAGGAGCTCATGTATTCTCTATGATTGATCTAATATTTGGTTATCATCAAGTGCATGTTAGATCATCAGACATACCTCACAAAGATTTTCAAAGTAGATATAGTCTGCATGAGTATGTGGTTATGCTATTTGGTCTCATGAATGCTCTAGTGGTCTTCATGGAACTGATGAACTGAGTGTTCCATACCTATCTTGATTCTTTTTCTATGGTTTTCATGGATGATATCTTGGTATATTCTCATAATCGACATGCCCATTCCACAAATCTTGATATTGTTTTGAGTACACTGATAGAACATTAGTTATATGTTAATCTCACAAGGTTCCACTTTTGAATGGATCAGATTCACTTTTTGGGTCACGTCATCTAGGAGACATGAGTATTAGTGGACCCAGAGAAGGTGAGAGGAGTAGATACCTAGGAGGAAACCAAGAATGTCTTATAGGTGGAGAGTTTTCTTGATATGGATGGTTACTATAGGAATTTCATACATGACTTCTCATGCTTATCAGCACTGATGACGTGCTTGACAAAGAAGGGTGTGAATTACTTATAGTAAAATTCTTGCAAGACAGACTTTCATGAGATAAAAGGGAGAATAGTGTTAGTGCCAATACCGATTTTTCCAAAGCCAGGTAGGAGTTATACTCTGCACTGTGATTTATCAGGTATCAGTCTTGGAAAAGTGCTTATGCAGGGGTATTGAGTTGTTGCATATGGGTCTCAATAGTTGAGGCCACATGAGAGGAACTAACCGATGCACGATCTCAAGTTAGATGTGGGTTTTCATTAATTATGATGTTGGAGACATTATTTTTTGGGATAGAATTTTGTGGTGTACATAAACCACAAAAGTCTCAAGTACATCTTTACTCAGTGTGATCTGAATTTGAGGTAGCGATGGTGGGTGGAATAGATTCAGTCTTTAGAATTCGATCTTGCCTACATTCTTGGGAATGGAAATGTAGTGGCCGATGCACTCACTAGGAGAACCCAGATACAGGAAGTGTAGTAGGCCAGTAGAAAGTCTTAGCTGATGGCTTTGTTCTCTGAGATGCATCTAGAGGTGCACGACATGTAGGGGAAAACTTTTCGTACATCCTTAGCTATTACCACTACCTTACTGAAAAAATTAAAGATGAGGTAGTTATCAGATTCTGAAGAACTTGTTCTACATAGAGAGTATGTCTGGTGAGGACCCTCCTCCCAGTTGGACCATAGTTAAGGATAAGGTTCTACGTTTACATGGTGGTGTATGGGTGTTAGTAGACATGTTCAAGGAGATGATGAAATATTTTCATGATTCAATGTGGGAAGTACATCATGTTGTCACCAACATGTATCAGGATTTACATCATCATTATTGGTGGCTAGGTATGAAAGGATCTGTTGCTGGTTTTGTCAGGAGATGTTCTACCTGTCAGCAGGAGAAGGTGAAACACCAAAGACCTGCATGACTTTTGTAGAAGCTACCCATTCCATAGTGGAAATGGAATGACGTCGTGATGGATTTTGTGACATGTTTACCAAGGTCTCCCTGAGGTAATGATGATGTATGGGTTGTGGCTGTCATGATTATGAAGGTTTCACATTTCCTACCGATCAAGGAAAACTTCGGTGTTGATGAGCTGGGGAAGTTGTACATCCATGACATTTGTATGACTACACAGGGTTCTAAATTATATCATTTCAGATAGGTATTCCCATTTTACTTATCATTTATAGAAAGGTATATAGAGGTTTCTGGGTACACAGGTGATTTTGAGCACAACATACCACCCTTAGACTGAGGGCCAGTCTGAGCATACAATTCAGGTGTTGGAGGACGTGCTTAGGGCATGCATTCTAGATTTTAGGGGTTCCTGGGAGACATACATACCCCTTTTTTAGTTTTCCCACAAAAATAGATTCCAAGATATTATTTAGATTGTTCCATATGAGGCTTTGTATGGTAGGCCATGCCGATCACCCCTGTGTTGGCTGGAGGCAGGAGAGGCAGTGATTCCAGAACCTTGTCTTGTCCAAGAGACCACTAACAAGGTTCATTTGATTCGAAAGTGTATAGATACCCTGAAATCTTGTCAGAAATAATATGTCAATCACTGTAGATGACCTTTAGAGTTCAAGGACAAGGATTGATTTTTCCTACATGTCACACCAAGGTTGGGACACAAGAGGATTAAGAGACATGGTAAGCTTTCACCAAGATACGTCGGTCCGTTTGAGATTCTAGAGAGGGTTTGGTCAGTTTCCTATTGATTGTAGTTACCTCGAAGGTATAGGGATATGCACGATGTCTTCCATGTTTCTCAATTTTGATGTTACGTTTTGGACCCATCTCACACCTTTCATCCCAAGGAAGTGGAGCTGTAGGAAGATGTGTCCTTTGAGGAGCATCCTATTCATATTGTGGATTGTAGCATGAAGGTTCTCCATGGCCAGTATATTCCTTTGGTATATGTGATATGGTAGTACAACTGAGTGCAGGGAGAGACTTGGGAGATGGAGGTTTATGTACGATCATAGAGGCCAAATTTGTTCTCAAATACTTATTCATTACTCTTGGAAGGGAAATTCTGGGATGAATTTTTTTAAGGGGGAAAATTTGTAAGAACCTAGTTCTTCCTTGAGGTATGGATCTTTCCTTTTCAGTTAATAATTAATAAAATAGGGGAAAAGTAGTCAAGGGTCTAACTGTAGGCCTATTACATGACATTCCAGGGAACTACATATCGTGTACATATAGTTACAAACCATATATGGAAGGCCACACACCATGCAATCCCAGTACAGGTCCATGTAATGGTCTAGCCATAATTTGTACGGACACAACATGTATTCTCAAGTAAACTCCGTGTACTTTTTCTATCTATTAAATCATGCAGTATTGTCATTTTTGTAATAACATAGAGAAACAAACTTCCTTCAATGAGCATCATGCCCCGAAAATCTGAATGAGAAATTTCCTCCCGTTTCGTCGTCCGATCTCCGATTCGAACATCATCAAATCCATTAGAATCCTCTCATAGAGCACTCAAAACAACTTGAGAATTTTTTTCTAATTTCATCTCTCAATTTAGTTATTTATGGTTCGTAATTTTTTCTCATTTTGTAGATATACCATGTTATAGGTTGAATCAAAGATTGACACTAGATGAGGAGAGTCATACTAGGACAAGGTAGTTGGTCTTGTACCTTTCACTCAATACTGAGTTGTTTATATGTGATGTAGTGTCATTATACCATGTTTAGGGTGTAACTTTGAATGAAAATTGACCCTTATTTCATATTGATGATTAGTCCATGAATTTAATTAATTTAGGCATGTTTGAACTTGTTGGTTTATTTAAGGTCCACCCCATGGGTGCGTTTCCCTCGAATGATCGTTTATGGTCATTTTTCTGAGCTTTCTTATGAGGATTTCATTATTTTTACCTTATTGGTTTATTAATTATGAATTACCTATATGATTGAATTAAAATTGTGACAAATTACGATTTATTTTATTAAGGGTTTGGGATTAGTGGTTTCCCCTTTTCCCCATGATATTCTAATTATAGTATAAGCCATGTGATAGTTTAATTCACTTGTTTCTTGATATGTATGTGATAGATAAAATATTTTCAATTAATTTATATTGAATATCATTGTTTTAAGCCCACAAAATTGTTCCTCTAAGATTAATTGTTTCATTTTTATGATAATGGTGTTATTTTGAGCTGAATAGTAAAAATTGGCCATTTTTGGATTTTTAACAGTTTTAAAATATTTCGGTAGTTTGGTCATAACATTATCTACACTAATCCAAATTGAAAAATTATTTTTTTTCCAGATTCTAAACATCCAGGGATTCATTTACTATTTTTGGACTAAAATCTGAATCGGCCATATGGAAGCTCAAAAGAATCTCACAAGTTGGCTCAAGAAAACTGTTTTCAGTTCTGCCTAGTTTTGATGTGGGATCAATAACTCATCCACTGTGGGCCCAAAGCTTGTGAAATTCGGTGGGTGGACGCGAAAGGGGTTTTGGAGAATCCTTTATGAAGGAAGCACTGAGTGAATTGGCCGTTTATTGGGTCATTAAATCACCCTAATCCGGAGTACTGCGTTTTGGAGAGTCTGACTGGACATAATAAATTCTCATAGTAAAACGGCCATAACTCTCGGAATACATGTCCAAATCCGCTTAGATTTTTAGGGGACACGTCCAAGGGAATTATGAACAACATTAAAGAAGGGCTCAACGCGTGAAGATGTCATTTAATGGGGCTAAAACGCGTCGACATTCGGGGGAAACATTCTGGCTATAAAAGGAGGAGAGCTCCACCCTCTCAAAGCATCCATTCTCCAACCCATTCCTTCTGGGACACCAAGAAGGAGAACTTTTCAGATTTATCTTTTATTTATTTTCTTTTTCATAGTTTTGTAATGCCTTATTCTTCTCCATTAAACTATATTACCCTTACCATGGTGGGGTAAACATTTGGAGTGATTAGCGAAGGGTTGGTTTTCTACATTGTAATTCTTGAGTTCTTGGACACAATTGAATAAATTTCTTTCTTCTTCAAAGTTGTTTTCAATTTATAATAGCGGATTTTATTATCAAGTTCAATCGTTCTTGAATATTAATTCCGTTATTTATTTTTTCCTTGGTAAAATAATCAATATCTCCCTCCACTAATTTCTGGTTTATATACGATGGAATAAACCAGGAATTAGTGGTGAAGTACTCGACGATCGTCAGTACGTGTAAAAGGTGTAGTGAATGTTCTTGATTGTTTGGGATAAACAAAACCCGATCAGGTATTTCCCATTGAAATTAATAATATTCAATACAACTATTTTACCCATGGAAGGATAGTTGACCAAACCAAGATCTTGGTAAGGTTTTCTCTCACAATAATAATTTCACCAAGGAAGTGAAAGGAAACGATTGTGGAAACTCACTTTAATCAACAAAGAAGAAGAGGTTTGAATTAAATTGAACAAGGATAGCATTACAATTAGGAAACAGACCCTGACCTAATCACCCATTTAAATATCATAGTATTTCAATCATTTTAATTTCAAATTTCATTTAAAAAACAAAACATTTTTTACCCTCGTTTTAAAGTGACAACTCATTTTGTGTGCACTCCTCTTCAGGAGACATCCTAGGTCAACCACTTAACTACATTTTAACTTAGGAAATAATTGTTTTTCCATGCCCTACGACAAGCGTGCGTCAAACTTGGCGTCGTTGCCGGGGAGGTAGTTCCACAAACTAATTGTAAATATTTGAATTTTTCAATTTAAAAAAAATCTTTTGCCATGTTGTTTTCAAATGATTATTTCTTTAATTCATGGAATAATTACCCACTAGTTCAAGAACCAATTATTGAATCACCTTGGTCTATAGAGTATAAAGTTTCTTTCTTGTCTAAACAAATTCGAGGAGCTTGAATCCAAATCATCATAGAGAATGAATTCAAGGAACTCATTGAAAACCTTAAAGAGAACCTCGAATACCCAGTGTTGGAGGGTTTGGCAAGAGAATTAATTGAACTTCAAGAGTATTTTCCAGAATTTCATCAAGAAATGATAAAAGTACAAAACCAAGAAGAAGAAGTTCACAAGGATATTGAATCCCAATTTGAAATAATTATTCAAACAGTTCAAAACCTAGAGACCTCAATACAGTGGATAGCGGAACAAGTACATGCATCCCAGGATCCACAACTGGAGCCAAAAAAAGAACCAGAACAAGAAAAATTGATGGAAGAAGTATCCTCACAAATCTTTCAAGTTGAAGAACCCATGGAGGCCTTGATGAAATTAAAATAAGATCCATTGAGCCCATCTCAATCAATGTTGGAGAAGATTGATGAATATAATTTAGCTATTGAAATGCATATGGGGGATCAAAAAGATTTGGATAACTTCTGGAATGAGTGTGAGGATCTTCTTGATCCAACTATTCCTCATAATGTAGATGATTCAGCAACATTGAAGGAAGAAACCAACCAAGTAGTGGAATTTGAAGAGAAGATAGAGGAGTTTGACTACCAACCTCTATCTAGGGAAATTCAACTCCAAGAAGAACCTCCCTTTGAAGAAGAAATTGAATCCAAACAAGCTCAGGGAGTTAATCTTTTCATAAACTCATTATCTTTTGATTTTGTTGAAACTGAATTGAGTATTACCTCCACTTGTTTTAATTTTTCAGATTCATCCAACACTTGTATTTCCTTGGAGGGAGAATATGCATCTGAAGAGGAACATCTTGAGCTCCCCAAACCTGTTAAAAATTTAATGGAATGACTACATGAGAAGATCAAAGTGAATTTTTTGGAGGAAAATGAGACACAAGCTACTTACATTGAAAGGGAAGAATTTGATATTGATTATTCATGCTTTAATTTTTTTTCAAATAGAATTAAACTCTGACATTCCTTTTTATTTTTCCCCAGATGTATCATACCTTCAGCAACCACTGGAAAATAAAGAAGATGTTGTTCATGCGGAACCCAAGAAGGAGGAGGCTCTGTACTTTATCCTACCCCCACCGTGCACGGTGTACAACATTGCGAAGGGGGTGGATCTGGTATACTCTGTCTATGGAGTCCTCCTCAACAAGAACAAAGAACATCAAGCTGGGAAGAGCCACATGTGGTGGTTTAAATCATAGAAGCTTCATGCACCAACAGATTATGGATAAAAGCTGGTACTGCCCCTCTGGAGGCAGTCAAAACCTAGGTCCCACTTGGGGGATTAAACCAAGTTTTATCCTTCTATTATCATCCTATTTATATTTTCATTTCTTTCAATAAATATATTATGTTTACTTTTGTTCTTTTATTTGTAGGTTTTCAGAGTGCAACACATAGGTGGTTAACTCAATGTTGCACTGTGAATAAATCAGGTTGTACCTCTCCTTCCCAGTTTCTTGATGTTGTGATTCATTTTAAAATTGTCTCACATGTTAAATCCATTTTAATTCACTGAGTACACTGCATCATTTAAGTGTGGGGGAGGTAACCTTGGTAGTTTAGGATTTTCATTTTGTGTTTGATTTTCAAAAATAAAAAAAATAAAAAAATTGTGTGTTTTCAAAATTGTGTGTGTTTATTTTTCTATTTTTTGTGTGTTTCTGAAAATTTTGAGCTGAAATGATTATCAATACCATTTTTGAAACCCATGTAAATGAGTGAACCAGTATATTTCTTGAAACTGATCTTAAATGAATGCTGAAATAACTTTGTTTCAAGTTCAAATCTTTTGGAAATTCATGAAAAGTACACTGATTTTTGAATCTCATGCCATATTTCACTGTCTATATCTTTGAAATAACTTTCCTGTGAGGCTTCTGAACCATTTTTGTCATATTCTTTTCATTCACCTCATTTCTTGAGAGAACCAGACCATGCTTTCTTTAACCGGAATTTGATTTATTCCTTTCAAAACTTGAGGGTTGGGGTACATGTGTTTTAAATTATTGAGGAATTTATTTTGTTTGAATCCCCCTTTTCAAAAGAATCCTTTTCATTATGGCCCACCTTTACATTTATCCTTCATTGTAGCCATTAGTAGCCAGGAATTGCATGTTAGGTTAGCCACATTACAAGCCAATTTTCCCTATCATACCTGCTCTTGAAGTAAAATTGCATGATCTAGTTGAACTTAAGTGTGGGGGAAGATGTCTTGTGGTGTACTACCTCATTTGGTTATACTTTGGGTGGAAAATAAATTGTGGAAGAGATGTGTGTGATGCTGAAAAATTATTCTGTTGAAATCTGTGCCTTTTCTGGAGCTTTTATGACAAGAGAAGCTGTGCCTTTCTGGAGCTTCCAATGTAAAAAGAAAGTTGTGCCTATCTGGAGATTCAAAAAAAAATCATGTTTGAAAAGATTGAAATGTTTTTTGCTGAGATGATTGAATGATGATGGAGCCTATTTTCAACAAAGGGGAAGTGAAGGAGACCATATTTGAGTGAAAATTAGAATCTTGCAATTTTTCTTCAATAAGAGCCAAGCCCTCCTTTTTCGGCCTCAGAACTTTTAACATCCAAATCCTACGAACCGGAAGCCACAGAACAACCCTGAAAAGTCATCATGAGAAACACATGTCCTTGACTCACATCGGGTGGAGAAGTAAGAATTTATCAAACCTATGGTGACTCTTGTGTGAGTTTGGATGAGAAAAGCCTTGTTCAACCTTTATATTTGTGAGATGAGAGAAAATTCATGTGAGTTAGGTGTTTTGTGTGCATGGGATAAGAAATGAAGTGGAAATATATTAAAATCGTAAATTGAGAACTTTAAATAACAGTTTTTGATGAGGCATGATATCTTTTTGTTTCTTGAAATTGATTTGATTGATCTCATTGATATGTGTTTTGGATTTGATTTGATTTGATTTTTACTTGTCCAGGAGTCCAAGTGATAAGTGTGGGGGAATTGATAGAGAAAATATTTTCAATTAATTTATATTTAATATCATTGTTTTAAACCCACAAAATTGTTCCTCTAAGATGAATTGTTTCATTTTTATGATAATGGTGTTATTTTGAGCTGAATAGTAAAAATTGGCCATTTTTGGATTTTTAACAGTTTTAAAATATTTTGGTAGTTTAGCCATAACATTATATACAATAATCCAAATTGAAAAATTCTTTTATTTACAGATTCTCCACATCCAGGGATTAATTTACTATTTTTGGACTAAAATCTGAATCGGCCATATGGAAGCTCAAAAGAAGCTCACAAGCTGGCTCAAGAAAACTGTTTTCAGTTATGCCTAGTTTTGATGTGAGATCCATAACTCATCCACTGTGGGCCCAAAGCTTGTGACATTCGGTGGGTGGACGCGCAATGAGTTTTGGAGAATCTTTTATGAAGGAATAACCGAGTGAATTTGCCTTTTATTGGGTCATTTAATCACACTAATCCGGAGTATTTCGTTTTGGAGAGTCTGACTGGACAGAATAAATTCTCATAGTAAAATGGCCATAACTTTCTAAATTCATGTCCAAATCCGCTGAGATTTTGAGGGGAAACGGCCAAGGGAATTATGAACAATATTAAAGAAGGGCTAAACTCGTGAAGATGACATTTAATGGGGCTACAACGCGTCTAAATTCGAGGGAAACATTCTGGCTATAAAAGGAGGAGAGCTCCACCCTCTCAAAGCATCCATTCTCCAACCCATTCCTTCTGGGACACCAAGAAGGAGAACTTTTCAGATTTATCTTTTATTTATTTTCTTTTTCATAGTTTTTTAATGCCTTCTTCTTCTCCATTCAACTCTATTACCCTTACCATGGTGGGGTAAACTTTTGGAGTGATTGAGGAAGGGTTGGTTTTCTACATTGTAATGCTTGAGTTCTTGGACGCAATTGAATAAATTTATTTCTTCTTCAAAGTTGTTTTCAATTTATAATAGCGGATTTTATTATCAAGTTCGATCATTCTTGAATATTAATTCAGTTATTTATTTTTTCCTTGGTAAAATAATCAATATCTCCCTCCACTAATTTCTGGTTTATATACGATGGAATAAACCAGGAATTAGTGGTGAAGTACTCGACGATCGTCAGTACGTGTAAAAGATGTAGTGAATGTTCTTTATTATTTGGGATAAACAAAACCCGATCAGGTATTGCCCATATAAATTAAGTATATTCAATACAACTATTTTACACATAGAAGGAGAGTTGACCAAACCAAGATCTTGGTAAGGTTTTCTCTCACAATAATAATTTCACCAAGGAAGTGAAAAGAAACGATTGTGGAAACTCACTTTAATCAACAAAGAAGAAGAGGTTTGAATTAAATTGAACAAGGATAGCATTACAATTAGGAAACCGGCCCTGACCTAATCACCCTTTTAAATATCATAGTTTTTCAATCATTTTAATTTCAAATTTCATTTCAAAAACAAAACATTTTTTTACCCTCATTTTAAAGTGACAACTCGTTTTGTGTGCACTCCTCTTCAGGAGACATCCTAGGTCAACCACTTAACTACATTTTAACTTAGGAAATAATTGTTTTTCCACGCCCTACGATAGGCATGTGTCAGTATGATTCCCACATGAGTTGTTATATGTTAACCATGTTATAGTGTAATTTACATGTGTTTTTTATTATATTGAAATGATGATATACCGAGCTTGACCATGATTGATTTTTCATGCCCGTGGGTGAGGATTTTTTATGCCTGTGGATGAAGATTTGTTATGCTTATGGGAGAGGATTCATTAGGCATGAGGGAAAGGATTTGGTTATACCTATAGGTAAGGTTTTTTCTATGCCTGCGGGAAATATGTTGAGTTGTATATTGAAATGTAATAACTTATGACATGTCTTCCAAGACAAAGCACAAGATTGGATTCAGTCTTCACTTATTTCTATTTAGATAGCCTGTTGGGGTATCTTTTTTAGTTAATTTATACAGGGGATTGATGGGCATAGGCTATATCCCAAAACTTATACAATTCAATGTAATTGAATGAATTAAAGAACATGAACTGAATATAGATGGAAGTTAGTACTTGTAGGATTTTTAACTTTTGAGTACTTCATAGTTTACTACTTTTCCTCTTTGTACACTACCTATTGTATATTATCACTGACATATAGGCATAGATAATTGGTGGTTTCCTATTGGGATTTATTTATCACACCCTATTTGTTTCATTATTTTGGACCCAAACAAATTATATTGTTGTAGGTGTCGATAAGGGAAAGTGCCCTTTTACAGGTAATTGAGATGCCGTTTAGGAGCCGGAGATCATGGGAAAGAGATGAGTTTTGCAATTCTTCTTAGTTTCTATTGTTTCTTTTTTTCTTTTGGGACATATATTTTGGATTCTTGCAGTGTACCTGTTTTGGCTATTTTTTTGAACCTGACATGCAACATTATTTCTTGTATTGAATGATGCATGGTTATTTATCGTATTAGTCCTCCATTTTTTATTTCAATTATATGTTGTTTACTACTTCCACTATTTTATATTATTATTATGCTATGTTACACTCTACCAATGAGGGAATATTTTCACTACAATCACACCCTAGGGCCTCGCTGCTAGTCGACAACCTTTGGCATTTGGTGAAATATGCTTGAGGCCATGGGACCAATCATGTACGGGGAACCAATTGAGTGGCATCTGAATCCAGAATGTTACATAGATCATTTACAATTTCAGGTGTCCCTCATAGACTAATTCATGTTCTTGGAAGTCATTATTAATCCATCTCCATATGGATACTGATTAATTACACTCATTCTATCTTGATAGGGAATAAACCTTTTATCATGAGAGATGTCACGTTGGAAATCTCCAGGCATGTATGGACATTGGGTATATTGGGAACCTATAAATTCATCCTCTTTGGAGGGAATATCCTATGTGGCATCTTATGTGATGAACCCCTGACATATCATGTCAATCACGAGGTAGTTCATGCTAGCATTGGAAGTCTTTTAAGGATTTTTACCTCAGGCATCCCTTGTTTATTACATGGGGTAGTTATTATGTACTGTGACATGATTTTAAAATTTTTGGAGATGAGAAAAAGGTTAATTTCTTATGGGGACATGATGGAGGGGTGTGTCCCACAGACTTAATGTCTCATGGAAATTAATCAAAACATCCTATTGAGATGGATCAATTATTAAGTGTTCACATAATAGGTATGATGTCACATATAGATTGTAGATGAATATGACCTATTGAGGTAGATTAATGAGGTGTGTATCTATGAGGGAAGATGTCACACTTGGATGGTAGATCATAATTCCCTATTGAGGTGAATCGAGGAGGTGTGTCCCTAGGAGGGAAGATGTCACACCAGGATGGTAGATCAGAACACTCTGTTGAGGTGGATTGAAGAGGTGTGTCCCTAGGAGGTATTATTTCACACATGGATTATATAGGTTGGTATTTAACGTCAAGGAAGCATCCAACATAACATGTTTAAGAGACAAGGATCAAAATCCATGTAATTCGATGTCACAGTCTATAGTCGTGTAATAAGACTGGTCCATGTAGTTTAATGTCATGTTGTAATGATTCTCGTGTCATAGAAATATCATCGATGAGGGATTGTTTTTGGCTTATGTGTAGAATATTTATTCTATGGGTGAATCATATCTAACGGTGGGAGAGATTGTGGCATCCTATGATGATCATTTATGGGGTATCCTATGTTTATTACATAGGGTAGGAGGTGTGGGATCATCCAATGTCAATTATACTTGGGTAATCCTATGTTCATCACAAAGGGTAAGACTACTATTTTATGTAATGTTCTGAGGTTATTTTCATGTAGTTTCATATTTTATGACTAAGACATGGAGCTAGGTAGTTTTACATCATGAAGCTCAAACATGGATATGGTTCTCACCTTGAGGGGTACCATGCCATGGTGGGAAGGTAGTATTCAAAAGAAATATCTTTTAAGGTAGGTGAATAGTTTCCCTCACAGATCTTTCTAATATGGTCTATGTGACCAACACTCATGTGCCTCTAGGCGGGGCATGGAGTTTTCACTTCCGTGGAGTAATGATCATCTGGGGGACTAATTTTAGGGTGAATTTTCATAAAATAGATATGAATTAAGGTACATATTCTTAGAAGTGATATGTAGGATGAAGTGCTAAGCCACACTTGGAGTGAACTGGGAGGACATAGAAGTGGGTGGTACTTGTGGCATTGGAATTTAGGGTGTGGCTAATCCAATCCTGAATTTTTATGGGGGTCCCAGAAACTCAACCTTCATAAAGGGGTGTTGGCAAAAAGGAGGTAGCAAGTAGTGGCCTAGAAGAGGTGATTTGTGAAGACTGGGGCTTCATGAAGTGGAGGATCATGAATATCAGGGGACTGAAAGAGGTAAAGGGTTTTATAAAGGAGTATTATTTGTGAAATAGGGTTCCCATTCCTTGAGGTAAAGACTTCGTTCCCATGGAGTTGGATTCTCAAATCTTAGTTTCCTCATGAAACCACAAGTGACTCAATGGTAATTATTCTTCTTTTAAGGGAATGATACTTCAATAAAGGCACCTCCACTTTTTTTATAGGATCTAAAGAAACTAAGGGGAAATGTTTTTTAAAGGTGGGATACCTTGGGGATTAATTTTCTCTTTCACTGATGGAACTCAAGAGTATGAAGAAGTTAGAGAATTTCTTAGAGGTCCAAATGTCATGCATCCCCAAAAAAATTAGACTTAAGGGGGCATTTTTAGGGTGTGGTTTTTGTAAAGGATGAAGACTTTTTCAAAGCTTTATGAGCTTCATGACTAAGTGGGGATCTACTAACCCAAATGTCATTACGCTAAGGTTTTTTAGGACTCCATATTGAAAGGGGGATCTGTGAATCAGGATTGATGATGTGAATAGGTTACCATCAGTCCTCCATGCGTCTGGGAAATTTGTGTTTATTATCTACTCATGAAGGGGTGATCCTTCGAAAACAAAAACTTAGATGTATTTTTTGGCTATTTGAATATGGATTCGTTCTAAAGCTATTGTGACTTCCTTTAACACTCTTGTGAAACATGAATTTCAACATCAAAAACCATTTGGATTATGAAACCTATTGTGTTTAATTACCTTATCCAGTGTTTCCTCCCATCTTAGTTTTTGAACAGTTACCTTGATGAAGTTTCTGATCAGGTTTTTCTAATTGTCCATGAATAGAAAAGGTTTTTCTTATAGATGGGGGATCATATGGGATGACAATAATTGAAATTTACCCCCAACCTCAAGAAGACTGATTACCTCTAATTCGATGATAATGTTGAAAATGACCCCATCCCTAAAGGTTGAATATGATTTGGTGCCACATTTGGCACTTTTTGATCCTATTTTTGAGGATTACATGACTCAATTTGAGGGTTTGCTGACTCCAAATATAATAATTTCGAAATAAATTCCCCTATACCTATGGTATAGGGTTGATCTGAAACCAACATTTATTTCTCTAGGACCCTCTCAGGATTTATAAACATGGTGATGATGATTAAGATAAAAATGACCTCATCCCTATGGGATGGGGTTGGTTTGCAAGTATTGTCGATGTGTCTTAAATACTCTCAAGGTTTGATGACCCAAGGGGTGGAGGGAGTGGTAAATATTCCCCTAAGCATATGGGTTAGGTTCTCTCCTAGACTGTTGTAATGAAAGCTGGTATTATGTCCCATTTTATTTGGCTCTATTGTTATCATGTATGAGATGTGTGTAATAGAAACCCATGATGAGATTCACTTTATATGGAATATTTTTTGGTGGTCCACATGTTTAGATTCTATTTTTCAAGCACGTTACCATTGTTTTGAGGGGACCATCTTAAAGGTTTGTTGATAGTCTACTCCCACTATTAATGACGTCTTTGCATCTTTAAAGCATGGTTATTTTTTCATATTGAAAAACTAGTATGTGAATAACCTAGCCTCTTGATTTCTCTTGATGTTATGACATTACAGGACTTTGCATCTGTAGATATTTTCCATTTTGGAGACACAATGAAATATAATGATCTATATTTTTCCCATCCTTTGATACATACATCTTATGGGGCTCTTGAAACCTATCAAAAGTTATTTTTCAGGATATAGAGACAAATTATACATAGGCGTTTTTCATTATCTTCCTTCTCTAACTTATGGGATACATAGGATACAACCATGTCCAGTTGACAATATAGTGTATTTATGGTATAAGGTGACCCTTTAATCCTAGATAGGGGAGGTTTCAAGCCTTTAATAATGATGATTTTATGACATATTTTGGTGTATGTAATGAATGCACTAATTCTATAACTCATATGGAATCTCATAGTTATAAGTGGAAATGGGAAAAAACATGGTTTGGAGGTTTTTTCTAGATTACTCTCTCCATATATCCATTTCGGGCTCCTCTTCAACAAAATTACATGCTTCCACCTATTCAGACCACAGAGGTTTCTTCCCTAGGTCACCTACTAACTATGGTGATGTGTTATTCATAGATGATGGGGAACTATATATGGTTGACCCTTGTGTTTTGAGAACCTCTAAATTTATGTTGTATATTTTTTGAGAACCTATATATGTAGAGGT
Organism: Viscum album; assembly: GCA_963277665.1. Taxonomy (NCBI): domain Eukaryota; kingdom Viridiplantae; phylum Streptophyta; class Magnoliopsida; order Santalales; family Viscaceae; genus Viscum; species Viscum album. Next base: position 904,475,794 of record OY728138.1, read on the forward strand.
ATCTAGGAATGGGGAGGATTTCATTTTATGTAGGAGATAACAATGGGGAGGTTGACCATGCTAGATTTCATGAGTAGAGTCCATGTGATCCATCTTCACACTACCATAAGGAGGAAAATTGAGGTAATTATTTCCTTATCCTATAATTAAAGAGTCTGTATTCCCTTGTGGTGTTGAAAATATTTATCAAACAGCCTCATGGACACTGGAATTGAGAAGACTAGGGATATGACCCTCATTCTGTGTCGTGGATGGAATATTTCAACCAACATTTTTGGGTTTAACAAGGATATGAGCCTACTCTATGAAGGTTTTTAGAATATGTGGATAACTATCTCTGTTGAGCTTCTATATTATGTAAAGGAGTATTAGGCTTCCTATGGGTGGTTTCTAGAATGTTCTAATCAACACAAGATGAAGTGGGGATATGACCTTGATTCAAATATGCATTCCATATTGGAATATGTCGATAAGCCTTTCAATTTGGAGAAGGGATATGGACCTCCTCTTATATAGACTCTGAGGGATGATGGTAAATTGTTCATCAGTAGAATTATGGTTATAAATATGAATTTCAATGAGATGATAGTGTATGAAAAGTGTCTTCATTGACATGAATATGATCCTGTCCTGAAGAATGTTCCACTAACACCTAGTGAGACCCAATTTGAATGGGAATATGGGGCTAGTCTGGTGCATTTGTAGTATTACAATGGTCTTTTTTTTAAATGAATATGTGCTTGTCCCATGGAATTTACTTCTATCAGTTGGGGATCCTTGATTAGAATGGGTACATGATCCTAGTCTTGTGCCTTTGTAGTATGTCAATGGGGATATGTTCCTAGGATGGTGCATCTAACTTTACCAAAATATCTCGATAATTCTCCTGGATATGAGAAATAATGTGTACTTTATCTGGATTAGCCACCTATTTGTACTGATCATGGTGATTTTCTACTCTAGCTATTGGGATATGAATATGTGAATATCCCTATATCAGTACCATTTCAAGAATATTCCGGTGTAGTTCGTTAGCTATTTCTACAATGTAGTGAAAATTTAGCAAAGTTTTCACAAGAATATTGACATGTACATTTTCTATAACTGATATATACTAGCAGATACATTCTATAAAAGTAGGAAAATAATCTCACTCATTTCCTCCTTATTCCACCATAATATGAAGATGAGTTTAATGCATGGGGGATGGGATATGCGACTCCGCCAGGCTCTCTGCAGGTTTATGTATGAAGGCCTTTTCTATGTGAGAAGGGATATGAGTATGGTATTTTGATACTGCCATAATATATTAAAGATATTTTTTAAAGGATTTAAGGATATAATCCCACCCTAATTTATCCAATGATTTTCTCACATGATGTGACTTCCTTGGTTCCTATTCATGTGTGCCCCAGGTGGAAATGTTTTAGGTGGGGCCCTCATAAGGAGGCTAAGGAGAATCAAAACTATGAATTTGGTGACAAAGGTTGATAGGATCCCTCCTTGGTGGCTTCTAAACTAGAATGGATCCATAGTTTACTATTTGACCAAATTCCTCAGATAAGAAAGGTTCTAATTATCTCACTTCAGGAATAATCTTACAAAACAATTAGATGAGGAAACGAGCACCACTAGGTTCACTATAGATTTATCTATATGAGAAGGACTCATCGATATTATTTTCTAAAGACCCTTACATATAGCCTCAAGGTTTGTGAACATAATTTTTTGATGGTATTCTCGAACCATTATGTTCTCCAACCAAAGTTGAAGGTTTCAGGTGGGTGATGTTGTTCTGCAACCCCTAGGTCTTACATCCATAACTGATGTTCAAGACAATTTTCTTGCTAAAGGAATAATCTAGGGTCATGGTTTTATTTTTGAGAGAATTATATGTATTCATGAAGAAAACAATGAACAAGGTCACTAATCAGTGCATCCTCACAAGTGTGATACATGATCAATAATCTATGCACAAGTAACATAGTTGTCCTTTCTAATTCTTGATTTTTCCATTTTTCTCATATGGACTTGTAAAAATGTGAATAGACTTATCTCATGGTATCCTTAATTACATTAGAGATTATATTGGGTGTATCATTTTAATTTGTGTAAGAGACACAAAACAAAATGTCTTAACTCATGTTCAAATGATACTTTTTTATTTGATAGATTCACATAGATTTCACCATTTTTTCTCTCTCATAGAATGTGTGGTGCCATTTGTTCAGGAGACAAGGTTCTTGGTGCCTATATTGATCTAGTTATTATTTCATTACAGTCATTCACACTGGTCTACCGTTTTTTATTCTTTTATATGGTTGATTGTGGGGGTTCATGTATGGTTTCATAACCATTTATTCACAGTAAAAAACATTGATTTCCTATAAAATTCCCTTTGGTCCCAAAACCATAACAAGTTTCCAAAGGTAGGAGGTCATTTGGGGTTTCAGACCCAAGTGCTCCTAGGAACACAAATTGGTCAAGATGATGGGAGGTCTGCCTCATTGAAAACTTTTGGGGTGAGTTTTTTCCAATTCCTAGAATCTCATATAGATTTAAAATATGTTTGTAAATATCTTCCTAATCCTGATACGAGACTAATAACCCTAAAGAAATTATCAAGTATTGAATAATTTTATGTTTAAATGTGGTTTTATTAATGGTACCATCTATATTTATTTGAGGTTCATCATATGTATCCTATAATGGCTTATAAATTGGTAGTTGTTTATATTTTAAATTCATATAACTAAGAACTATGGATTTTACTGATTTCCAGGGAGGCGATTGATATTTCTAGGATGGGATTAAACCTTTATGAGGTGTCCTACGTATCCTCTTCATAATAGGGATAAAAAACCATGTAATTGGTTTTAGCCATGCAGTTTACTATAATGCATAAAGTACATACATGAGGGAACATAAGCACTAGGTATGGAGCTTGATCCTTAGGATGGAATCTTATGTATCCAGTTCATAGTATGAATCAGTGTCATCATAGTTCATTTTTTCCTTTAGTAATTTCCCTAGGTTGGATTCCCTTATATGGGGGTAGTTGTATCATTCCACTAAATGGGGCTTACACACTAAGGTTTCCCTGTCTGGGGAGACTTATGATGTGAATAGTATCATCATTTCAAATCCCTATGCCCATGTAAGCCATTGTTTATTTAAGAATAGGGTATTTCAACTGATCAATATCATTACAAATTGATTATGGACTTACGAACTGGGACAACCCTATAGGAGTGTTTAATATGAATTTCAAGCCTTAGGAATGTATCACACGTTTGATTCTTATAATAGGAATCAAATTATTCATAGTTAAATTGGTTTCTCAATCCACTAATGGATGAGGAATAATTAAAATCTCATTGGGGAGTTTGGGTCACATGGTATAGAGTGTTTGAGATGGGGAGGGAATTACATCAAGGTGGATTTGATGATTAGGCCTTAGGAAGGAAGCCTACGTATCATGTTTTTAAAGGAATCAGAATTCTAATTCTTCAGTTGGTGGTATGCATGAATATGTCCACTGAATAAGAATATCTTATCCTAAGGTGTCTACCTGACAAGTTCGAGGTATCTGTTTGACATATCTGATGATGTGTGGACATGTTCTAGCTTCCAATAGGACATTTCCAAAGACAATCACTTTATCCAATTCTATTTTCTAGAGGACATATTATGATATGGATGAAATGTTTATAGGATGTCGCATGACCTGGATAACATGCCTAAAGAACATCACTATACTTGGGAAACATGTCTAGAGGACATCACAAGACCCAGCTGGAATTCCTGAAGGACATCTCATGATTTAGAAGGCATGTCCGGAAGGTGTATCAAGACACTGATGATATTTATTGGTGTTGTCACCTGATCTAGATAGGTTATACAAATCCAATTATGAATTCACATGAATATTTGAATATCCATATTCATATAAGACTTTCATCTTTTTTCTATCTTTATTACATATGTTCCCTAAGGTTTATCAAGCATTATTTTGATTAGGTTTTGTGTGACCCACTCGACATGAAAAAAATCATTCACATAATCTGTATAGCCTACCATTATTCCTTCACATTATCTATAGAGTGATAATTTGAATAATATATTCATTATAGATAATACCTTAGGGTGTTAAATAGGTTTTAACTTATGGAAGGCCCTTGAAATAACATGGATTTATGCTTTGAGAATTCATCTCCTATTATACCGTATCATTTTCACCATTATTTGTGTGTATAATCCTTATGTGTGTGTTTTTTTGTGGAAAGGGGTGGGATTTGTAACCCTCTCCACCCTAGTTATATGACACCTTACACATTTCTTATATCAAAGATATAAGTTGGAGTCAGTGGATGGAGTACCATATCACACACTTTGCATGATCCTGTGGTAGGTCATCCAAGGCATCACATGATAAATAGAGACTGTGAGAACACTCAACCATATCCATATTTTTTAGACCATGCCCTATTAGGTGTATTTCACATAATCATATTGACACGTACAACTACCTTTTTGACATTGAACCAACATGACTGGTAGTCTTCATGAGACCAGGAAGTCCACATAAGGGATCTCATGTGATTGAAGATGACTTTTCTGGGGTCCTTCATGAGACTGAGATAGATTTCCATAGGCCACATTTAAGATCAATATGTATTGTCAGGGGCCTTCACATGATTAATTGGTATCACATGGGGTACAAAAAACATTGGAATGAAAAAAAGTATCCTCCCTTCCTGAGAGGTTTCCTCTTTTTTAACCTTTTATTCCTTATTTTATGAGAACTTTGGCCTATACCCTTTAGTTTTTCATCAAATTATCACACAATCCATAGAATATATCACAATGGATTGTGAGATTTTTCATGGATAGTCTCACTTCTACTCATTGATGTGTCTCATGATTAATGTTGGATCTCACAATGGTTCATGAGCATTGTCATAGAAAATCACTCTGCTTGTCTATGGATCTGAAGGGGTATCACATCATTAAATGGTTGTGTCCAAATTCTTTTGAATTATGAACATTACATGGAAATGTTATCTAATGTGACAAGGTCGACATGTCATAAGGGGGCTCTATGGGGTCTTCCGAATTTCATAAGAACATCACGTGAAAATCAACATGACTCTCTATCGCATGAAGCTTAAAATTTTTATGCCTTAATTTTATAAAGTGTTTTGGGTGACCTTTAGGAATTTATCGATTGAAAAGTCGCATTATCATAAGAAATTTTCTAGAAACCTTCACATGACCATCAGTTATTTTCTAGACACCTTTGTAAGATTAGGATGGTTCATTAGAGGAGATTCACTTGATCGTAAGTAGATCATGCACATATCATGATCCATTCACATTACCTTCTAGGGTCATGTGATCATTTTTCCTTATGGAGGTTGTGTGATCAATGTGATTCAACTACCTATACTTCATGATACTATTTTTTTTTTGTTTTACAGAGATAATAAAACACATGCTTCATGTATTTATTAAATTATCAACTTTTCAATGCTCATTTAGTGGGTGTAAATAGTCCCTCAGACTCCTAGATACAACTGTTAAGACCATATATCCTATAAGCACACAAGAATTTAAATGAGATACATTAATTACTTTTTTTACTTGTTATCATTTAATTCAATTAACTAATTACTATCCATTAAATTAACCAATAACATTATTTTAAGATACATTCATTAATGGATTGTGTGAAGTCCATGAAATCTTAGAATAATCCAAATTGAGTCCAAGGTTTTTCAAGATTAACATATCTTCAAAATTTATATTCCAACAACACAAAACTCTTGGGTTAAAAATTATTTATTCATTATTAATGTCATTCCATAAACTAGGTACTCTATGAAAACCAGCTTCAGATACCACAAAGAAGAAACATGCAACTGAGCACATCCATATACCTCAAGAAGTGGGGAAATGATTTCAGATAAAACAAGAAACCCAACCATCAACCATTAAATTGATTTAGTTCAACCAAGCAACCAAATTTATCACATCAATGGGTAAGCCTAGTTTTAACCCATTCCATCATATATAGTATCATACCCGAAGCCCACATAAATATCCAGATGCATCTCACCATCACTGGCATCAACTACTGTCACATCATCTAGTCCTCCCTACCCACATCACATCATCCATCCCAGGATAAGTCATCCCAATATCATCCATCCGAGGCTCATATCACATTCAGGCCTCCCCACCCCATATCACATCACATAGAAAATCTCAAATCTGAAGAAAATCACAAAATAAGAAATAAAAAACAAGAATACTCAATAGGGAAATCTGTGGACTAGAACAAGGAATCCATCCTTCATACATAAACGAGATATCATGGCTCCAAAATCAAGGCAGTCATCCTTCTCATGAATATGGGAAACTTAGGAGCTAAAAATTATCTTTATAAAACAACCAAATTTAATTCCACATTGAATTAACAAATTCATTATTAATTGTTTCCAATTATAGGAAACCTAAGGCATCAATCTATTGTAAGCTATCAAAAGTTAAACATGATCTTATCATTTAAAATAGTTTCAACAAAATTATAGATGTATTATTCTCATTAACATGACTTTTCATTAAAATGAAAATTATCAACAAGAATTATCATGATTCACATTATTTATCAATTCTAGTATCATGTAAGAACACATGTAATTAATAATGCGAATTGCATCAATTTTATTATCATAAAAGTACAAGAAACACATGATCTATGAAAACATTTTTATTCGTTAATTCTTAATAAAATTAATCTATTAATTTTCAATTTATGCTTTTTATTATTTTCCATCAAGAACAAAATTCTAATCCATAGCATAATACTAAATGCTAACAAATATAATTAGATAGCACACTATCAAGAAAATCAAGAGAAAAACCATTATCATGGTAGAAAGTAATAACATGTTATCACTACAACCAATTATTTATTAATCCATTTCAATAATCATTATGTAAATTTAATTTACATATATATGGATAAACCATGAAAAAATTATGATTTGTCATAAATAAATAGAATAATAAATGAATTCCATACCTTAAAGGTGTTAACGTCCTTATCATGAGAAAAGACCAATGTCATAGATCCCGATCACTCATCGTGTATGAGTTGTATCCCCACACAGATGTTGCAGCACAACCATAAAAAAAACAAGAGAGAAAACATTGTAAGAACAATGGTGAGAAACCTTCATCACATAAAAAGAAGAAGAAGAAGGATCCAGATCGATGAACTACAAGATAAGAAGTTTAACATACCTTATATCAACATAGATCGAAGAAGAAAGACAAGAATCAATCCCCAACAAAGGAATTCCAAAACTCCTAGAGTAAGAATCATGGATCACCTAGAAATTAAGAGAGGTCCATAGGGTTTGAGAAATCCTAAGGCATTTCATTTTTAAAATGAGCTCTACATAATGTATTTTCATAGAGTAAAAGTATTAAATTTTACATCCCTCCAAAAAACACGTCACCTCATACCATTTAACCTTGAATTAATTTATGTCACAAAACATCCTTTGAACTAGACTCACACAAGTCATGAAAAAAACATTCATGAAGTGAAACCATTACATGCCATGAATTGTCTTAGCTTCTAGATTTTTGATACCAAACACCTCTAGAACTATTCTAGGCCTCCTCTAAGCACCTTATTCCTAAAAAATACATAAAGAGTTAGACTAGATGGACATGGGACCTTAAATTAGATACCCATCAAAATATTCTCATTCAATAGAATCTAAAACCAAACCTTGATATAAAATGAAGAGGGTTAGTCTGAAAAACCACCCATTGAGATACCTCTCAAGGATCTCATCATCATAGGATCTTAACCAACTCATTAAAGGAACATCAGGAAAACACGAAACAGAAATAACCCCTCCAAAACACTCTCATGAAGTGATACATATCAAACAAGAGAATGGTAAACAATAAGTGACAAGAGGGAACCATCTCATAAACCATAAATCTCATCATCCACAAGACAAACAATGTTACAAGAGAAGAGATAAACATCAAACAATTCATGATACTAAGTGCGTATCTAAAAATCATATTCCCAAGCACTCTCCTCCACACCGTTGTGCTGAAAAAATACATGAATGAATATAATAACATTACCACTCAACACCCTATCCTATGGGTCCTAGATCACCATAGGACAGTTCTCAATGGTTGAATCATTATCAACATCTATATTTACCTAATAGATGACATGAGAGTTGTCATAAAGATAATGATGAAGTTGTGACATATGAAAAACATCATATATCTTGAAAATCTATACAGAAAGTGATATCTAATATTCCACATATTCAACATGATACAAAACATTTAATGTCCCAAAAAAATTAGTAGAAATATTACTCCCATGACCAAACCTTTTCCACCAATGACAAAGAGTCACCTTCAAGAAATCATGATCTCAAAAAATGAACACGAGAGGTCTCCTACTATGATCGCCATAAGGTTTATGAAGATCCTGTGCTAACTTTATCCTCCTGTGAATTATTTAAACAATATCTGTTTTATTCTATACTAGTCTCTAGTTTGATAATTAATATGTCTCTGACCCTGGTCTAGCACAATAGAGGAAGAAAAGGATGTCCACAAAAATATTTAAATAGCACCATACTAATGGCGGAGTAGAAACTATTATTTTAAGAAAAATCAGCCTAGGGTAGGTGACTCATCAAAAAATATCAAAAATCTAGGACATAAGAGAACAACTTATTTTCAAGAGTCTGCATGGTTCTTTATTTCTGGCTATCCTTCCATGGATGAAATGAAATGCTATGTCATAATAGAGATTCAAAATTATGTTGGAGACCTCTACATGCACTAGACAAAAAACAAGGATTTCGATTAGAGATGATCATCCTTAAGACTTCGTGGAGTTTCAGAACATCCTTCAGATACTACCTCAAAAAACCTCCCATGATCTTGACTCTCTAATTTCTAAAAATTGGGATATTTAATTCAAATGATCCACTATCACCCATATAGAATCATAGCCTCCCTGAGCTCGAGGTAAATGAGTAATAGAGTCCATTAATATTTCCTCCCTCTTCCTTTGGGTAACAACTAATAGCTAGAGAAAATCATAGGGAACATGGTACCTATAATTTACCTTTTGGAAGAACAAACATCGAGAAACAAACTCTAAAAGTGCACACTTCAACCCATGACACTAAAAATGACCACTAAAATCATGGTATGTCTTTTTCCTATCAGGTTGTACTGCCAATGGGGTGATATGGAAATCATGGAGAACCATACCATGTATCATTGAAGGAATAACATGTCTTACCTGAAAAAACACTCAATTATTTCCATCCTTAGACCAACCATATGGTGCATTATAAAAAACACTATCTCATACCTAGATGTGTCATTGAGAGTTATTCAACCACTCTTAAACAATATATGGATTCACTAACAACATTTTTATGTGACTTCATACTTAACACCTTAGCTACAACATTTACATTTCCTAGAGTATACAAAATCTTGAAGTCATAATCCTCTAATAATTCAATCCACTAACACTGATGAAATTTCATGTCACCTAAGGAGTAGACGCATCTTAGGCTCTTATGGTTTTTAAAAACCATAAAATGTTTTCTGATGAGATAATGTATCAATAACATCAAATCAAACACAATTACAACCAAATCAAGATTATGGGTTCCATAGTTATTCTCATGGGGATGTAGATCTAGGGACCCATAAAAAACAACTGATCATTAATACATCAAGACACAACCCAATCTAGGACATGAAGCATAAAAAACCCTAAAAAATTAACTCCTTTATTGAAAAAAAACCTAGATCCTATAAGAAATTATCTATTAAGTAATTAAAAGCTACCTAAAATTGGTTAGTCCATGAGAATACCTGATCCTTCTAGGTCAATGCTGTTAGAGGAGTCACAACCTAAGAGAAATTGCCTACAAACCTCTTTTAATATACTATAATTCTATGGAAACTACACATTTCTACCACTATCTTGGGGGATAACTAAGAAATAACCATTTATATCTTTTAATGATCTATTGATACTTCTTAATGGGATATAACATGCCCTAGAAAATTGACTTCATGATCCTAGAACTCACACTTCAAAAATATCTAGAATTAATACTCATGAAAAAGAACTCCTAAAATGGCATAAACATTCTCCGTATTATCCTCCTATGATGTGGAGTACATAATAATTTCATAGATGAAACCCACCGTGAACTTATCCAGGATCTCTTTGAACACTATGTTCATTAACCCCATGAATATGAATGAAGAATTTTTCACACCAAATGGAATCATAAAGAACTCATAATGAAAGTGATGAAAATAAAAATAATCCTTATGAATATCCTAATCCTTCAACCACATCTAATGATATCCTGAATGAATTTCAACCTTTGATAACCAACTTAATCCCTTCATCCGAATTTAAAAATCATTAATCCATGGAATAATGTATAAATTATTCCCTATTATATATTTTTAGTGATTATAGTTGATACAAAGACACAAAGCACCATCGTCCTTATACATGAAAAATGGGGTCACCCCAAGGTGACACATTAATCCAAACAAAAAACTCACTACAACATATCATTGATCTTTACTTGCAGCACTCACAATTCTTAAGGCTCAATCCTATAATGAGACATTGAAATAGGATACACTACTAGATGTAGCTTTATCCCAAACATAATCTTCCATCGAGGGGGTAACACTATAACCTCCAATACAAAGACATCAGGATACTCTTCTACAACCCTGTAAAACACTAACTACTAAAATTTTTATGCAATCATCATTATATCAGAAATTAAGGAAGAAAATAACAGAACATGCCTCTAGCCCATTTGAGGGTCTCACTATCCTAGATACACTACTGGATCTCTATAATCATCATCATGGAACACAACCAACACTTTGAAAAAATCCACAATATCATAAACCAGATACAACCAATGCATTCCATGGATAATTTCATGTGGTTATATGTGTAGACATAAGAAACCTCTCTAAGAGTGGTGCTACCCCAGCACTATCTAACTTTATCTACATAATTCATGCATGTTATCTCAACCACCAAATAGCATAGTAAATTCCAAGGGAAATATAAGCCTATCTAACTCAATCCCAAAACCATAAATGAGGGTTGGAGATATAAAGGAGGGTTTCAATCATAAATATAACAAATAATTCATCCTTTTAGAAAACAAGTAAACGGTACCTCGAATGGTGGCTGGATCACCTGACGCTGGAAATGATAAAGCATGAAGCTGACCATGACCTTCTCCAAGGAGTCTTACAACCTTCTAATGACCACCTCCATGACATCAATCTTCTCTCTAAGGATGATGAGAATATCTGGGTAGTTTCCACACCATATCCTCTCTATTGATCCCATGTTGGAACACATTGTTTCTCCTACCTCAAGTGAAATTGCCTAAACAGAGGAACCTGAAGCATAACAAATAGAACATGCTGACTACTTAGAACGTTTTGGAACTCTATCCATGGATAACCCTGGCCTCCACAAGTAAAAAACACATGTTATCACTTAGAATTGGTTTGAGATTTTTCACCCCTAGAGAAACTATATGATGGATGCTGAGACCTGCCCCCGATTCATCGAAGAATCTTATATCCATGAAATAGGTAACTCTGGATCATTTCAAAACTATGCGAGGAATACTAATGACTCCCCTATGATGATGATCTAGTTCTAGACAATGTACTCTCAATAAACTATACTCTCTCCAATATCTCAACATAAGTTTTCAGTATAAATAGGGTACCTTGGGGCTAGATCTCTGGATGAAAATCCTCCTCAAAATGACTCACTCTATCTTCCTCATCTTGAAACAGGCCTGAGTCATATCACAGAAGGTTCCTAAAATTGATCCCGATCTCTCACATTCTACAGTACACCTGTTGAAGGGTAAAAATTTCCTTGTGGCTAGCCACATTCTCAGTGTAATAAAGGAAATATTCTTCGAACTGGTATCATATCTTATCCCACGAGACTTATGACTCCTCATGATCCTCAAGGAATTATAACCACAACTTCTTCACTGCTCTATGTAGCATCATCACAACTAAAAAAACCTAGTGTTCCTTTAGATCATGGGTCAAAATGAAATCTATATTTTCCTTCTCCGACTATTCTTTTATGAATGACTCTAAAACAGATCCCTCAAACTTCTACAAACTCTAGTTCTAAAAATCTTAGAGTTTCTACCTCCGAGTTTCATTTTCATCAAACTCCACTATACAATGATCTAATTTCCCATCTTGATGAACATATTCGACATGAAACTGATGGAGAGTTCAACCTAGATCCATAACTTTTAAAATAAAAAACTACTAGAGCTCCTAAACATGTAATATGGAATATATACAATAACATTAATTACTTATTTTATTATCTTGTTATGGATTTTACATGTCCCAAGATATACCCATTTCAAACATAGAAACAAAAAATAATGATGAAAGATCCTTTCCGGGGACTCTTACCTGAAACCATTATCACATAATTTAGCAGGCTCAATAAACATAAAGGTTCATGCATCAAATCATATGGGTTCCTAAATACCCTGGTCTTTGTTGGTCTCCCATGTTCACATCACTCACTAAACTTAGTTGACACTATTTTACTACCATCCAATGCGACCTCACATATGACTAACTCCATACTCTATCCTATCCCTTAACATGAAACTCTGATACCTCTCTATCATACCCCCAAGGGTACCCCTCTTAAGCTAATAATGATAGAAGGGAGATGGTGATTAACTGAGTCCCATATCTAGTAGGCCCTAGGTTATTGACTAGTACTGAGGGTATAAGAAACAGAAATATGAGAGGAATTACCATATAAGAGAACATGTGGAAGAGGGATATTAAAAGGATACACCAATAAAAACCTACTTAGACATATATATAATGAAATCCCAAGTGTAAAAATGAAAATTAATATAATACTAAACAAATGAAATAAAACAATAAGTTCAAAAAAGGTAAATATGGAAGCGGACATAAAGCCCAAAAATCTCCTGAAAACCCATGAGCTAGTAATATCCATCCTGATATCCAACCTAATCTAGATGACCTGAAAAACAGTTTATATATATATATATATATATGGTGATAATAACTGTATAATAAGTAGAATCATCCCCAAATACTCACATGAAAAACATAATGAAATAATGCTAAATCACAGTGAAACTAACTCATCACCTAAATAGGTATACGAAGTTCCTAGCCTCACCATGGAAAAATCTCTCCAAGTATTTCATAAAAGAGATAATATAATATAATAATGAAACATCAAGGGTACCCTTCTCATACTTCCACATTGGTTTACCGCTCTTCCCTAACATCGCACATCCTGAGCTGTCTCTCTCAAAAATAAGCCATACTGAAGACACCTGGTCAAGGCTTCACAACCTGCACCTCATGTATCACATCATTCAATTCACATTTTTATATATAGTAACTAGGTAGTTATAGGATCCATCACATCCTATATAACCTGTATCATAGATCGAATATTATACCTCAAGCCATCACAACTTATATATTGAGTAAGTACCTGAAGCCATCATAGACCATACAAGTCATACCTATTATAATCCTTTGGATAATATATATGGGGATATATGTGTGTGAATAAACAAAAAACCATCATATCCCTCTAAACACATATATGAGGAAACTAACCACCATGCATACCAGCACAAGTAACTACTAAGAGAATAGATTGGGTCCATAGGGGTAGTCAACCATCAATTCACCCACTGGGATATTGGGGAAAACACCCTACCATGGTCCATTGGGTGTCAGTCACCCTAACCAACATGGATGGTGTGGTATATAAAATCACATAATATTTAGTATATAATATATCTCACAACCACACTATGATCATAACCTAGTATTAGAATCATCTTCATCTAACGTCGCTCAGACACCCAACTACCACTACTAAGAACAAATATCCAATAAGGACACAAGAATTTTAAAGAGTTACATTAATTAATTATTTCCTTTTTATAATTTAATTATTTTAATTAAATAATTATACATTAAATTAAACATTAAAATCTTTTCAAGATATATTTATTAACCACTAGAGTGAAGGTCATACCCTCTAAGAATATTCTAAACTGAGTCCATAGTTTCTCAAGATTATTATCTTTTTATCATTTTCATTACAACAAAACATACTTGGAGGGTTAATAATTATTTATTCATTATTAGAATCATTCCATAAAATTGGAACTCTATTAAATCTACCCTATGCTACAAACAAGAGGAAACATTCAACAGATCATATCCAGTTGCCTCAAGTGGTGGGGAAAGGAATGTAGATAAAAAACAATATGACCATTGGATGTTAATAAGACATATTTGTAGAAAGCATATAGCTTTATCCCATAAATAGGTAAGCCCAACTTTAATAAATTTCATAATCTTTAGTTCCATCCCCAAAACCCACATGCATATCCTAAGGCATCTCACCATCATAAGTGTCAACTGCTACCACATCACCTGGGACTCCCTGCCCACATCACATCAGCCATCCCAGGAATAGCCATCTTAGACTCTTATCACATATGGTCCTCCCCACCCGATATCACATTTCATAGTTAAGAAAAAATATGAAGCATATCACAAAAGCATTAGAAAAAAATAAGAATATCTAAAAAGTAAATAAAGGTCGTAAAACAAGGCATTCAACCTTCACACATAAACAAGATCTCACTGATCCAAACCCAAGTAACTCATCCTTCTCAAGAAGGTGGGAAACTCAGGACATAGAAATTATCATTATCAAAAAACCATTTTTTATTCCATCATAAATTAAATAATTCATTATTCAAAGATTCCAACTACTGGAAAATTTTGTAATCAATATATAACAAACTATCAAATGTTAAAAATTCTCTTAGCATTAAAACTAGTTTAAAAAAACATAGAGAAGTAACATTTTTTATTACTATGCCTTTTTATTATTACTAACATTTTCAACAATAATTGCAATCATTTATATTATTTATCAATTCCATTATCATATAATAACACATTTAATTAAGCATGCACACTGCATAAATTTGATTATCATCAAATTACATAAAACATTGAAATCATTAAAACATGTCGCTTCTTTCATTATTTATTCAATTAATAAATTAATTATAAAATTATTTTATTTACCATTTTCCATACAAAACAACATTTTAATCGATATCATAATAAGACATAATAAAAAGTATAACATGGATAAAACACTATCTAGAAATCAAGAGGCCAACCATTGTCATGGTAGAAAGAAACAACATGAGGTCTCTGCAAAAAATTCTTTGTTAATATGTTCTAATAATTATAAGGTTAATTTCATTTTTATATAAAGGGATAAAGTATGCTAAATTTATGATTTAATATCAATAAATAGGAGAATTATTGAATCCCCTGCCTCAAAGGTGTCAATTTTCATCACATGAGAACAAACCAACATCATATATCTTAGTTCCCAATACCACAAGAGAAGTATCCCTCCAAGGATACCACACCCCAAATACACCAAAAAACAACCAAGAAAAATATGTTAGAATGATGGAGATAAACCACCATCACTTGGAAAGAATAAGTGTGAGGATTTACATAGAATGTAATCGAATCACCAATGATCAATGATATAATTTGAGAATGATACTTATTGAAGGGATTCCAAAAATCCCAAATTAAGAATCATAGATTACCAGGAAATTGATACAGATTTATAGGTTTTTAGAAAACCCAAAGTGATACATCATTTAATAGTGCACTGCTCAGTTAAATTTCATTGTGTGAAACCCTTTCATGGAATGAAATTTTCAAATTTTAAGTCCCACTAAAAAATGTATCACCTCACACCACATAACCTTTAATTAATTCATGTCATAAAGCATCTCATGAACCATCCTCACAAAATATTTTAACTAATAATTCACAATGTGAAACCCTTACTCATCATGAATTATCATATGTTCCATATTCAAGCTTCCAAACAACTCCAGACCTATTCTATGCCTCCTATGAGAACCACAAACATTAGAAACACAAAAAGGTTTAGATGATATGGATTTGTTCCCATAAAAAAGTGTCTTGAATTACTGTTAATAAAGGTAAATAATAATGAAAATTCCAAATCTAAAATGAGTTTTAATTAAAAAAGAAACTAATTTTGGTTGAGGATGCTTAAAAATATTTTAAAAGTGGAAGACATTAGAACTTGGATAGAAGTTTTTCATCACACTTGATCACAAATAAAAATATCATCAAGGAATTAAAAAAAAAATAAAGGTGTTATAACTTTCTAAAATTATGGTTCCATAAATTTCAAAGGAATTAGAAACACATGAATTGTGATAAATTTGAATCAAACATGGAATTCTCTTTTTTGATTAGCTGAGACACAATATCTTCAATATTTCTCAACTTCCTAAAAACATAGCTATTTGTGTAAAAATAATATAAAAAATATACCATTTATTAATATGTGAGAAATCAACTAAATTTGAAACATGAAATATGTTATTCTTATGATGTGTTTTACAATGGTAAAATTTTTAATAAGCGTTTCAAGCTAGTGGAGATAAAAATGTCAATTCCACTTCAACTTATTTATTTATATGTGTATAACCTGATGAAATTGATGTTAACAAACACATATAAGTACTTGTTTAACTTTTATGATGATTTTTATCATATAAATTATATTTATATATTAATTAATTTATCATTCAATGTGTTCTCAACCATTACCCAAATATACAATATATAATGAGACAAGATAAGCAACTCGTGATATTTATAAGGTTGGGGCTCGATATGAGATCCTAATTCTTATAATGATATGATATTTTTGGGTCATGGATTTTATAATAACTATAAAATTTTATTGATTAAAAGTTCCTAGGAACTGAAACACAAGGATTAGGAAAGTTTCATATACTTCCCCTTTATGTATCACACAGCTCAATACTCCTGAATGGATGACAGGATGATTTATACTAGCATCGCCAATTATTTAAGGGTATTTATCAAAGCAATTAAATAGGTATTCAATTGGTAGAATATAATAAAAATACTCCATGAATATTGGAATTGTTCTTCACTCAGTATCACTATGATCTATAATCATAGTGGATCTTATATCTTTTGAGAGTCTCATTGCATATGATAGACATAAGTAACAACATTGATCTCTTCCTCTCTTACAACTTTTCACACTATAAGAACTTATAAATGGAATAATCTTCTATTTATTTGATACTCTATAAATATATAGATGTATTCCATATTGGGAATTTTTCTTTTATTGTATGGAATGTCTTCAGATTTTATTTAGCTTCAAAGTGTTTCTCAATTCTAAATTCTATATTATAAATCATATTAATCTCCTACATGTATATATATATATATATATCAAAATATAAATATCATGAATATTTTAAAGATTTTATTTTTATAAAATTTATACATTTGAATCTCTTGAAATCACAGTTGATGATCTTTATTTTTGAACTCATTTTTTACAAATACATATTCACTTTTCCACATGAATATTTCTCTGATTTGTGCAATATGAATTCTCTCACATATCTTGTCATTTAAAAATAATATTTTATAATATATCCTAAATACTCTAATACATGAATCCATATAATATTTGAATCATCACACCCTCATCATCTCCTCAGATCCCAGTATAATAATATTCATTTATATATCCTATAACTTGGATTCAAATCCCTCAAAATATTTGGGATTTTTGTTCTATCATCTCCCCATTTTATGCTCCCCTAAATTTTGAAAGTTCTATATCTTCATACTTTTCCTTTCATTATCATCATTAATTTATAGTGTATAAGATCCATATAATCTTTAATAAACTTATATAAACCATTACACAAAATCACATTACCCTTACATGTCATGTTAATCATCTTTACAAAGATCGCTATAACATCCTTTCAAAAATAAATTAAAATTATTATAAATATTATTTATTTTAAATGAATATTATTACATAATATTTAAAAAATATATTTAGTTCTTAAATATGGAACCCATATTACCTATTTAATCTTTTGATAGATCTAGTCTTGACACATACCAATGTTATGTAGCTTTCCTTTTATCTTTTGAAGAAGTCAGTCTCATATCACTTACATGTAAGTGAAACTATATAAATACAACATAATATCAAACAAATATCATTTACAACCATGTTTAGTCATTTTGGTTCCCATGCTCAAATTTCTAACTCAAAATTAATCAAGTGTTCCTGTGAACCTTATAGTCAATTGTCGTGGTAGTAATTCCATATTCCTACAACATAGTTGATCCACTCAACATTTCTTCCATATCACAGTTTTTTTAATTACTCATGGTCTATGGAAACTAAAATATACTCTAGTATTTCCAAATATAAAATAATCATTATTTATCACCTTATTGTGTGAATCTCACATTCGTTCGGTTGCATGTACATCTTGTGGTTGATATAATACACATGGTCAAATCTACATGGCATGGTCTCTTGTATAAACTCATCACTATAACTCCATGAAATAAAATCAATTATAATGAGGAATGATTCTATAATATTGGATTGAATTTCTTAATATTCTCACATATTGATTATGAATTATGTGGAAATATTGTCTTGAACTCATTTGTGTATGCATGAAAATCTAGAAGCATGTTGAAACCTGGAAGGATAAAGATATAAGACAACACATGTTGACCCTTCTGGTTCCGTGCCTCGTTATTTAAAAATCATGAATTATGTGTATTAAAATTTTTAGTAAATGTACAAGATATATTCCACCATTGATTTTTTTATTTCCTTGGATTTGATTAATATATTAAAATGAAACATTAATAGCTTGATAAAATCTATTTGGGCCTAGTAGTTCCCTATGGTTGTGTTGTCTAACCCAGTAGAGAGTATAATGACCAATTCACCTATATGTTGAACCATGTTCATACCTATACATATATAAAACATGTGTTATTTTTTTTATTCATGATACTAGTTGGTTGATTAGAGTTTGTCTATATTTTGAGCTAGGTCAGATGTAAATGAGATGGCTATCTTTAGATTGGGATAAATAAGATTAGTCTTGGCCCTATTTTTTACATACCCATCACTAATTTTTTTTATAAAATTACTAATTGTACGAATAAAATGATAAAATAAATCCTTGTTCATAATAATATTATTTCTTCATCAAATGAATATTTCTTTATTTTATCCATGAAAATCATTTTTTAAAAAACTTGACTCATCCAATTTATTTATACTCAATCATCATCCTCATTTATTTTTCAAAAGGATGCATTCTTTAATCTCCTTATCCAAGAATCATAATAATTTTTTTTAGAAAAATGTTCCATTTTAAAGTATAACTATAACATGTAATAGTCATTAAGAAAAATATAATAATTATCACATATAAAAAAGGATACATGAATCTATCTTCAAAATTTCATCAAGGAAGAAGAATCAATATATTTATTCTCTTTTCCATACATTATAGAAGCATCATCATCATACCGATTCATTATTTTCTTCACACATATTGAAAGCCTCTTAACTTCCTCATTGAAAATAAATTCAACTCAACACATGAGAAAAAAAATCTCCCCCTTTATGTTTATTTTCAAAAATACCAAAACATTAAAGTCAATATATACAATTTGACTCCCTTTTATCCACTCCCTTAGTGTTAATAAATAAAAAGGACGTTTGGGGGTAAAAAATATTATCTCATTTTTTCCTTATTTTACTATAAGAAAATTATATTCTTTAATATAACTTCTATCAGGTTTTAGTGAGATGAAAATACAGAATAGAGGGGATGAATAGTCATTTTAATTATTTTAACAATTTATAATTTTCATAGTAAAAATAGGGAAATAATGAATACAAATATTTTAGGGGAAATAACAAAAAGGGAACACCATATTTTTATAGTAGTTCAGATCATCAAGATTATACTATACTCTTCAGTATTTTCTACTTTGAGAGAAGAATAGTTTTGACTAAGATACTCAATTTTTTTAGGTAGTGATAAATCAGATACAAATGTGTCTTTTTCTCACATATTGGTATAACCCATATGGTTATTAAATGAGTCAAAACCCATGACCAAAATTCATTTTTTAGGAGCCACAACCTAACCTTACTTTTTAATAGAAGCAATAAACTAAAAGGACATATTTTTTATGGTAAAATATTATACCAGCTCGAAAATAACAAAAAAAATAATGAAAATATTCAACAATGAAGACCCAAAAGAAATTAATATTAGTAGTATATAATATGATGATGAATATCAAAGAATCTCAAGAAATTAATTCTCTTCAATAATGGATGATTATACAATAAATTCCTTGGTGGTCACACTTATGAAACATTAGGTTCATGAGGTATTCAATACTTCTCAATTATCATATGAATGTATTTTTTTTGTATGTCACCCATGAATAAGCAGTGTCAAGTTTATTTAATCATGTTCCCCCTTTATCGCATTCTAATATAAACTCATACATTATTCGCTCCAAGATATTTTAGAGTATTAAGGAGTATCTAAAAAACTCATCTCGATATGCCATGGATTAGCGAAAAATGGTAATTAG
The DNA here is from genome assembly GCA_963277665.1 of Viscum album. Classification (NCBI taxonomy): domain Eukaryota; kingdom Viridiplantae; phylum Streptophyta; class Magnoliopsida; order Santalales; family Viscaceae; genus Viscum; species Viscum album. The sequence goes on from OY728138.1 coordinate 904,496,566, forward strand.
AATAATATCATTTATAAAAAATTTGAATTAATGTTCTCATTATCAAACAATTCTCCCACTATTTTATTCATATTGTAAATATTCAAGTTTATATGATATTTCCATGTATTAATGAAATAATCTATGTTGTATCAATCAGCTTCATGATTTAATGTGTCAACATAGAAATTTGTCTATGATGTATAATCAACTACATGTGAAGTTTGGTTACATATATTTGGTGATGTGAAGGAAAGCTATGATACTGCTAATGGAGTGTGTTACTTTTTAAAGGGGAAGTATATACCTTATTTAAAAGAAAAAAATATTTTCTGTAGTATTCATAAGGATAAGACATGTTTTATATAGGTTTACTAAATGTACTTCCATGCATGTTTAAAGGTAATCTCAACATTCAAATTAATGCATAAAGGTAAGATAACAGATATAAAGTCTACATAAGGGAAACTATCATTTTAGATTTTCCACATAAGGGTAACTCACATTTAATATTTTCTATATAAGGGTGACTCAAATTTTTTATTCACTGGGTATGGTTAACTCACATTTTTTATTCGATGTGTAAGGGTAAAAAGAAATACATGTAAGGGTAAGATAAAGTTTAAGAAAAATATGTAAGGGTAATTATAAAAATATACAAATAATAGGGTATAATAGTGTTAATAAAACACATTTAAGGGTACATTCAAGCTTAAATGAAGGTAACATTAGGGTTTCAACCCACATGTTAGCGTAAAAATAAAGCTCATTTAAGGGTAAAAGGTAACATATAAGTATTACGTGATGGTAAGTAATAATTTTATAATTTTTTTTTCATAATAAATAATGAAAAAATTATATTAAATTTTAATTATAATATTATTAAATTATTAATAAATAAAAAATAATTAAATTTAAAAACTATTGATTATAAATAAAAACAAAATGATTCTCGAAATTTATTTCTTAATAATAAAATTGAGTATTTATATAATTTTTAATAAACATGTGGATTTTCTATTTAACAATACAATAAAACAAATACAATACCAAAACACCCAAAATTAAAAATCTCCCCTTTTTTCAAATTAAAAAAAACTTTCAATTTAAAACTCTAATGCATTCTCCTGCTTTTTAAAATTTATAAAAAAAAGAAAAACTTTTGAAAAATAATGAAACAATTCCTAGTATAAATACATGAAAAAATATTAAATTATTATATAGTTTTATTCCTAATCATTCAAATTAGAAAAAAATTAAATCAATTTGATAAAATATTTTCTTGAGAGATAATAATATTAAACTGATTAAACTATAATTTCTTAAACACTAAGATAGAAAAATTAAAACGTGTTAATAAAAAAATGAAACAAGGGTTTAAATCCCCATAAATTAATACTTTTATAACAAAGATATACCAAAATTAAAACACATAATTGGTATGATTACATGAAATTGAATTTTAAATGCTAAATAGTTTTCAGGATTTTCAGATATTTTAGTACTTTGAAGGAATATTAATAATTTAGATATAAAATAGTTTAAGATAAATCTATATCATCCCTGATTCTAACTATAATTTATAAAACCTCACTTATTCTAATGGTTTATTAAAGATATCAAAAAGTTGATTTTCTATTAGAAAAAATTCAATAGTGATATCCCCTTTATTAATGTGATCTCTTAAAAATTAAATCTAATATCAATTTGTTTTGTTCAAGGTTTCTAAAGTATATATTTTTTAAATTGAATTAGAAAATATAAGGTCACAATATATATGCATTTTTTCTAAATAAATATTAAAATTATATATAGTTTTCTTTATCCGAATACATTGAGAGTTATAATTTGAATAAGAAATACACTATTCTTCATATTCATACAATGAAATTAAAATTTTCTTTTTTAAACACCATGATATTATAAATTTACTATGTGACACATACCTAATTTTATTTTAATTTCAAGTCTACAACCACCAAAATCAAAGTCATAATATGATTATAAATCGAAATAATTAGGATTAGAGTAAAATAAAAAACTGTTAATAGTTTCTTTAAAATATTGGATTATTATTTTAAATTAATTTAAATGAATTTCTTTTATATTATACTTATATCTTTCACACATGAAAACTAAAAAAATAATGTTAGGCCTTTTTAATGTCAGATAACGTAGGATTCCTGTTATTACATTATACATTTTATCATTAAAAAAAAGATTCATAAACATATAGTCTTTAATTGGTTTTCATCAGAGTTCCTATAGTTTTACATGATTCAATATAAAAATTTCCAACCAAATATTTATCATATTTAATTTTATTTAGAAATATTCCATCTTTTCTTTATAAAATTTAATGACCAAAGAAAATGTATAATTCACCCATTAAGATCATATCAAATTAATTTTTCATTAAAATTTAAAATTTATTATTAATAATATCATTTTTATATCTAAATACAATATCATCAACATATATTGGTATAATTAAAATATCATTAGAAACTTTTCTTATAAACAATTTTGGATCAACCCTTCTTTTGTTAAAATAATTTTTTCAACAATACTTTTGTTAGTATATCATAAAGAGATCTTGGATCCATATTTAGACCATATAAAGATTTAGATAGTTTTAAAACATAATTTGAAAGTTTATTATTTTCGAAACCAAGTGGTTAACTAACAAAAAACTCTTTAAAAATTACACCATTTAAAAATTCCCATTTTACATGCATTTTAACCAATTTAAAATTTTAATAACAATAAAAAGATAACAGAATCCGAATGGATTATATTCTTGAAATTGGTTTAAATAAATATTCAACTTAAATACCATGTTCCTATGAATATACTTAGGCCACTAGTATAGTCTTATTTTTTACTATATTATCAGGCCCATCAATTTTTTTTCTTCAAAAATACACTTGGTTCAAATGGTCAATTTATCTTTTGAAAACTCAAAAAATTTATATACTTTTTTTCTTTCAAACTAATTAACTTTTTCATGCATATAATAAATCTAATTATAATCATTCAATGCATCATTAAAATTTATAGTAACAAAATCTGTAATAGTGGAAGTATTAGAAAAAAATAAAATTGATTTTCTCATTCTTATTCCATATTCAACAGTTCCAATTACATTTTATAAATAATTATCTATATGTTTTTTATAATATATAGGATCATATTAAGAATATATGATCTACCCCTCCACCGATCTATTATCATTTTTAGGTTTATCTTCAAAAAAATTGAAGTCTTTAAATACTTCATCATGATTATTTCAATCTGTATTCTTTTTTCATTATTTTCAATGAAATTTAAATTCATAGAGTCCACTATTTACATGTTTCTCTTATTATATACAATATAATATTTTATATTATTTTAATATACTTGAAAAATACCTTCATCACTTTTATTATCCAATTCATACAAATTATCTTTGTTATTTAAAACATAACCTCTATTACCAAAAACATTAAAGTGACTAATATTACTTCTATTTTCCATAAATAGTTCAAAAAAAGTTTCTTTAATATGGGTCTAATATTAAATATATTTTTGATATATCATGAAATATTAATCGATTCATCCCAAAATTATTTTGGTAAATTGAATTAATTTAGCATAGTTATTTCTATTTTATGAATAGTTCTATTTTCCTCTTTAAAACACCATTTTTGGTGGTGTTCTTGGGGTAGAAAAATTATTGAATCCTCCATTATCATTAAAATATATATTAAAATATAAGTTAATATATTCTAATATTTTATTAATTAAAATTTAATTTATTAGATGAATTTTTTGACTTTGAATCTATTTAGAAAATTAAATAAACATGTATAGGGTTTCACTTTTAAGATATAGGAAATAGGTCAAAGTGAATTAAGATAAATAGTCAACAATCACACACACATATTTCTTACCACCTAAACTCGAAATTCTCATGGGTAGAAATAATTCAATATGAATTATTTCTAACCATCATGATATATTATCATTTTTAACAAATTAAAATGTCTCTTTGTATTGCTTACCCTTTAAAGAAGAATCACACACTAAATATTTTCTAGCTTTGAGTTTTGTAAATTATAGAAAATATAAATGTGTTTTGAACTTGTAAAATTGTTGAAGTTGAGAATGTATTATTATTATATTACAAATAAAATTGTTTGATTCTATATCATTTAAAAACTTTTTATTTTGATGGATTAGTTTTGAAAAATCTATAGTGTATATCTTCATTTTTGTTAGCATAAAATAAAAAAGTATTATCTTTATATGAAATAAATTTATTATCTTAAAACATTTCACTCATTTCATCAACATAAATATGTGATATACTAATTAAATTTTGTTTTAATCCCTCTACATACAGTATATTAGAAATTATAACAATATGAAAATTCCTACTTCTCCCAAACATTTGACCATGTGTATATGGTTATCATTGAAAGTGGATGTGCCTCCATGAGATGAATTAAAATAAAAAAAATTTATAAATATCACCAATCATGTTCTTAGAACACCCATTTTACATATGCCATGTATCTTTAGAACTCCATAAGAATATTTCATATAAAAAAGATTATGTATATAATTTTTTTAGTATCCAAGATATTTTGGTTCCAACTAGATTATGGATAAAACATTTAAGCACCCATTATGATGTAATACATTTATCATAGGGTGATCTAGAAGATATTTTCTTATAAATAAAAGTGCATGTATGAAATAATGATTGAGTAAATATTAATGTACATTTTTTTTAAATAATTCCATTAGAAATATCATCTAAATAATTCAAAACTTGATACATTACCTTTAGATCTTTTATAAAAAATAATTATATACATGTTATGAATCAGAATATCATAATCAAATAAAATTTAATCATTATTTGGAATATTCATAGCCATAATTTTATAAAAATTATATTTTCCTTGAAAAAAATAGATATGGTTTCTTTTAACCTAGTAATTTCCCTTTTAGATTTTATTTGTCTTTTGAATAACATCCAAGACACCAAATATTTTCCCATTTGAAGATGATGATGTATTTATCAATTTTCTATTTTATCTTTTATATTCAATTTAAATTTTATATAAATCATTACAAACTAAATTAATTATATTTTATTGATATTCATCAATTTTTGAAAAGAAATCATTTATTATTTCATTCTCATCTTTGAGAATTATCTGTTTAGAATCTGCAACCATTTTATATCCTATATTACTTAAATAAGATACATTTAGTTTTCATTTTATTAATTAATTTTCTTATTTTATATTTTCAAATATCTGTATAGTTTTTCAATTCTGAAATATCCTTTTTATAATTTTCATTTTTTAGTTAATTATTTATATTCTGTTTCAATTTCATACTCATAACCTTAATTGGACTTATTATCAATTCTTACCTTATTCAAATTTTTCCCATAAATCATAGATTTTATGATTAGTTTACACTATCAGAGTCATCATTTTTCAAATCTTAATCCTCTGTGGAACTCTATCCAACATGATATGCATGGTTTAACTCCTTGAATTACTTTTCGTTTTCCATCTTGTTTTGATTTTGGACAATATGGTTTGATATGTTCTTTATTCCATCACTAATAACATATTAAAATTCAAATCATTATATTTAATATTATTACCATTTTTAATTCTCCTTATTTTATCCTTTTCATGTTCTCTTTTGAGGGCTTTATTTGAACATCTCCTTTTTTCATGTACGTATAAAATCCTTTAGTAAGATTCTTTATTTCATATTTCTCACATTTCTATAACTTTGAATCAATGGAGTTACTAAAAAAATTATATTATATTTAAATACTATACCTTTCCTTTTTTCATTCTCTTAACCATTTTCGTTATTCAATTCCAACTCATCTTGAAGAAGTGATCTTATCAATTCAAACATTGAATACTTAGTTAAATTGATAATTTATTCAATGTCAATCTTCTTTGAGTGCCTCCTTTTAGGTATGGGCCAAATTAATTTTTTTAAATAAAATCATCCTTTATGGTTTCCTTGACTATAGACATGATATTTAAATTTTTGTGAATCTATTATGCATCCCATTGGTGATCTCTTGATCATTCATTCTGAATTCATGATACTTATCCTTATGACTACCCAGCTTGGTTCTCTAAAACTTATCAGTTCCTTGATGAGTGAATTATAATGTCCTCCAGATGTTAGATAAAGTTTTACATGATGAAATATGTTTATACATATTTCTACTTAAATAAAAATATCGGTAATTCATAACTTTTTATTTTAGAACACATTTTGTGACATAATTTCTGGTTAGAGTTTATAAATCTAACTCACAAAATTTATAACATTTTAACATAGAAGCCCAAAATTCAACAGATGTATTTCTAAGAAATTCCTCCATCCAATCCTACTAGTATACATAATAAAATTAATTAAACTGAGGTTGTATGATGCTATTTAACAACTGAAATTCCTAACTTTCCATAACAAATTAGTGGATCATTATTTATACTATTTGGGCTACTGTAACGCCCCGAACCCAGTTACCCAGAGTCGGTGCATTATTACATAACATTGGAATGATCATAAAAGATCAATTCTTGAAAGACTGATTAATTTAGTAGCCTTGGAAACAGTAGATATATTCATAAGTCTTACATTATATCATAAAGTTAAAAAAACTAAAAGAAATCTTGTATTCATATCCCCTCATACATTCCCTGCAGGTCATTCATAAAATACTTCTTCACATCCTGGGAAAAATTAAAACATTTAAAGGGGTGAGCTTAGATGCTCAGTAAGGATAAAAATATAGTAGAAACTTTCATAAATAAACATAAACATTTAAGGCAATGTATAACTAAAACAAAATCCTTTTAAATTTGAACTTTAGCATAATATGGAAAAGATAAAATGAAATAATTCCATTTAATTATTCACATGGATATTCTACTAGTAAAATAATCACATCAATATCAATAACCACTTTCATAATGATTGAATGCATAATGCCAGACTATCATAACCACATAGTCAAGGCCTTTTTCCAAGACTACAAATAAGATTTTGTAAAGCCTTGTACCAATACACTAGTTTGTCTCATGAGACCTACCGATGCATCGTGGAGCTATAGCGGGATCCACCCGTCACTTATTAAGTCCAATGCATTCCTCATATGAATAGGTTTAAACATAACATAAACATTAGTATTAAAACTAGCATACGAAATGTCAATAATTTCTCCAAAAACCATGAATGGTATATAAATAATACATCCACAATCAAACATATCACAAAACCTTCAATAAAATATGGAAGTTTTGTATCATAATAAATCAAATTCAAATAAGCTTAAAATCTATCAAAGGATGTTGACATAGATAAAATCAAAACTATTTGAGAGAAATATCTCATTTTTTTGAAATCATTTAAAAGACACATAATTAATACATTTAATTTGAAAATATTCTTATAATATTTTAAGAGAACCTTCAAATATTTTATAACAGCGGAAAATATACGCACCCGCCATATAAGTTAAAAAGAGACATTCTTACCTTAATTCTGTCAAAAAGGTTAAAAAGGACCTTGTTTGGAAAATGATGGAAAGATTACTTTATAAACTTCTTATAAAAAGTCAAACAAGGGTATAAATGAATTTAACCCATAGTCTGTAAAATATTAAGAATGGTTTGAAATGCATTTTTTATAAACATGAATGTGGATGATAAAGAGGTCCCAGTAGATAATTACGTATAAACAACCTCAGATAATGAAGAGATTGTGAAATAAACCCTTACCTTGTACTTTTTTCTAGTTGAGGGTAGGTTAAACTCCTGTATAATGGTTAAATAATTGTTATTAAATTATAAAATAATCATATACATTAATATGATATCATATATGATCTTTTAACATTGCTTTATTAATAATATCTTAGTATTATCGTCATTTCGGGTGTTAACTTACTCGTTTTATTTTATATGTTTTGTTACATAAGCCATGTTTGTTATGGATAGGTTGTGTCTTATTCATTTCCAGGATTATATTAAGTCTTTAAACATTATTTTTAATCATCAAATGAAATTTAGTCTTGAATAGATATGATGGGGAATGAATCTCATCACGTTCATGGAGACGGTAGTCCGTACGTACGCACGAGTGACAATATCATTTTTTTGATATTAAAATAATATATAATTGGATGGTATATCATATATACAGAATCATTACCATGTTATATTTATTATTTACATCAATTACACATCATTATCATACCCATCCAAATAATAATGTTTTGAATAACAATTACACCATGACGTGGAGACGGTAAGCCGTACGTACGGACGTATGGTGAAATGTCATTCAAAGGATGGATAGAATAATGAATATGGTTGTAACATATTTATAATAACATCACTATATATAGAAGATACTGGAGTTATTTTATTAGAATGTAAATAAGAAAGAAAGAATATGTTGAAGAAGAAAGGAACTTGGAAGAGGGTGGTGAAAATATTACGTCTTCTTCGAGTTCTTCCTTTTGATTTGATAAAAAAGGCTCCTTAGGTTGGATTTATGATCAAACTAAGTCCTCTAAGTTTAAGTGAGGGAATTTTAGAGAATATTTGGGTAGGGGTTGGCTGATCCAAAAGGCTTTGAAGGTGTGAATTAGAGAGAAGTGGGAGTTCCCTTTTATAAGAGGGGTGAGGGGCACCTTAGGAAAAGCTAGAAATATTATTTTATAATAAATTCATATTCGGTTTCTAATGGACCCAAAGTATATTATTTAAAGGTTAAGGTGGCGATGGGTCGAAAACCACCCAACCAATAGGTTATAGAAAGATTTGTGTCACTATATCAACCTTATCTTTTAGTTTTAACTCTTAGTTAATTAGTTTCACATTTACCATGTCTCTTTGTATTTTTATATTATATGGTTAATAAAATTACTATAAAATTTCAATATAATCCCAGGTGGTCCATTAATGATACACCTATCATGATATAACTATTTTGGCTGAACCTTATATTTTTAGGAATAGAATATCAATTAATAATATAATATTTGTTTTAAAAACTCTTTTATGTCAATTTTGAAACTATTGGGTATTTTGTTTTTGATAAATTTATAAAAGCATTATTACTTCGAAAACAATTCATATAACCAATATTAATATGTCATATTATCCTAGAAAATTAATTTAATTCATAAAAATTTTCAAATTACATTTATTTGGGTATTTATAATGTCAATTATCTTAATATTTCATTAATTAGGTAATTACTACATCACCATTGTGTCATAAATAAATTAAATTATTTAATGTCTAAAAATTATAAATAAAATTTAATTATTTAGGAAATATTTTTAGATTTCTAATGAATATTTATAATCGAATTTATCTTATGTATAACCCTATATTAAATTTTTTTTATTTATTAAACTTTGATTTTAACTCTTTAACTCTTCTTTGAATTAAATAATAATAAATGTCCTAATCTAATCCAAGTGGACCTAAATGATAACATGTTATTCCTAAGGTTGTTTTTGGTCGATATACACTTGTCCAATAGAATTATGACATGTGTTAGGGTAATATTAATATCATTTTTACCCTTAATTACTCTATTTACTTTTAACCGTGGTAATTAAAAGTAAAAAGTTACTATTCACAAAAAATTATTTTCATCTTATTGAACCAAATTTTACTCCTTGATATTAACCGTGTCTCTTAGATTTTAGAAATTCAACTCACAGAAGCTGTAAAATTAAGTTTTATGTGAATCTGCAAATTCTCCTAGGAGGTGGGTAAAAGACGGTGAAAGTTCAATAAACTTTTTATATATCTAAAATTATTCTAAACTAACTATAATGAATTATATTTAACTTATATAGGTATTATGTATCTATTTTTACCTTAATTAAATTTAAATAAAATAAATAATTATTTAAATAAAAATTCAGTTTTAAACTATAACTCAGTGTTTTTCACTATTCATCAAAAATTGAAAGTTTTTAGAAAGATACCAAAATTTCACCCTAGGATAATTTCGATATTCTGAATCTAAAAATGAAGTCCATTTTGAAAGATAAAATGTATAAAATTTCAAAATGTGGGTATTACTATTCATAACGGCTAGTTTGATTGGTTGTGGTGTGTATTAGAACTCGAAGTTGTGTACAACACACGCTATAGTATTATTCAAAGAGAAGTGTACCGTGGAAGCTTGGGGTGTTACATTCTCCCCTCCTTCAAATAATTTCATCCTCAAAATTTGTATAATTTTACTGCATGGAAAGACTCGGGTGATTCTTCATCATAAGTTCCTCGGGTTCCCACATTGCCTCTTCAATTTTATGGTTTCTCCATAGAACTTTTACCAGGCGAGTCGTCCGATTTCTCTGCACTTTTTCTCTTGTATCAATAATCCTGACAGGCTCTTCACAATAAGACAGATCGGGTTCCAGTTCTAATTCCTCATAGGTGAGTACATGCGTTGGGTCAGGCATGTATTTTCTCAACAGTGATACGTGGAACACATCGTGAACTTTGGAGAGACTTGGAGGCATTGCCAAACGGTAAGCTACAACCCCAATTTGTTCTAGAATTTCTAAAGGTCTGATATACCTGGGACTCAATTGACCCTTTTTACTGAAACGTATAACTCCCTTCTATGGAGATACCTTCAAGAAAACATGATCTCCTACCTAAAATTCCAAATCCTTCCTTCATTTATCAGCATAGCTCTTCTTCCTACTTTGAGCTTCTTTGATGTGGTTTTGGATTACCTTTACCTTTTCCATCGTTTCCTCCACCAGTTCTGGGCCTACAAGTTTTCTCTCACCAACGCCATCCCAACAGGTTGGTGTGTGACATCTCTTTCCGTATAATGCTTCATATGGTGCAATCCGAATACTTGAATGGAATCTATTGTTATAAGAAAATTCTACCAGAGGTAAATATTGATCCCATATACCCTGAAAGTCAACTGAGCAAGATCTCAACATGTCTTCTAAGGTTTGAATAGTCTGTTCTGATTTTCCATCAGTTTGGGGGTGGTAGGCAGTGCTCCAATGGAGTTCAATATCCAAGGCCTTCTGAATTCCCTTCTAGAATCATGAATTAAAACGGGGATCACGATCAGAAACAATCGATAGGGGTACTCCATGAAGTCTCACAACTTCATTAATATATAGCCTTGCTGGATGTTCAAGTGGTAAATCTTCCCTTATAGCAAGAAAATGTGCTGACTTGGTAAGATGATCAACAATGACCCATATTGAATAGTTCCTTCTAGGAGTCTTTGGTAGTCCCATGACAAAGTCCATCGTGATATTATCCCATTTCCACTCAGGTATGGGAAGAGGTTGCATGACTCCTCCAGGCCGTTGCCTTACAACTTTCACTTTTTGACAAACAATACATCTTGACACAAAATCAGCAATCTCCCTCTTCATGTTGTCCCACAAAAAATGTTCCTTTTAAATATCTATACATTTTGGATCTCCCAAGGTGTACAGAGAAATTGGAACTATGAGAATCATCCCACAATTCCCTTTTTAAATCAGGTATATCGGGAACACAAAGTCTCTTTCCAAATCTCAAAATTCCATCTTCATAGACAAAGTCACTCAATCTCCCATCATTCATAGCTTTAATATTCTTTTGAAACTCTTCATCATCGGTCTAAGAACTCTTTATCCTTTCTAGTAAAGATGGTTTGGAAACCATTTGAAAAAGTATTGATGTTTCACCTTCCATAGTGATTCTCATATCCATCTTTACTAGATCCATGAAAATAGGATCCCTTTAAATTATCATATTGTTCAATACTCCATGATATTTTCTACTCAAATCATCTTCTACCTTATTTTCCTTCACCAGGTGGTAGTGTATCGTGCTATCATAATCCTTGAGTAGTTCAAGCCATCGTCTTTACCTCATGTTTAGTTCTATTTGTGAGAAAATATACTTCAAACTCTTGTCATCAATATAAATATCACATTTTTCACCATAGAGGTAGTGTCTCCATATCTTCAAAGAATGGATCACATCTGCTAACTCGAGATCATGAGTAGGATAGTTTTATTCATGAATTTTCAACTGTCGTGATGCATAGGCAATAAACCTATCATTCTGCACGAGGACACAACCAAGTACTTTCTTCTATGCATCACTATAAATAACAAACCCATCATTCCCCGATGGTAGAGTCAATATAGAAGAATTGACTAATCTTATCTTCAGTTATTCAATACATTCTTCACACTCTTTTTTCCAGACAAATTTAACCCCTTTACGTGTGAGCTTCGTTAATGGGTTAGACAACTGAGAAAAATTCTGGACGAAACGTCAATAATAACATGCTAAACCAATAAAACTGCGTACCTCAGTTATACTTGTCAGTGTTGGCCATTCTTGGATTGCTCTTGTATTATAAGGATCAAAGGAAATTCCATCCTTAGAGACAATATGGCCAAGAAAAGAAATATCCTGAAGCCAGAATTCACACTTTCTAAACTTCCCATATAATTCATACCTTCTCAGAGTCTTCTATATAATTGCGCAAGTGATTTTCATGTTCTTTTTAGATTTTAGAGTATACCAAGATATCATCAATAAATACTACTACAAAATCATCGATATATTCCTTGAAAAATATGTTCATTAGATCCATGAAAACAGAGGGTGCATTAGTTAGCCCAAAAGGCATTACTGTAAAGTCGTAATGCTCATACCTAGTTCAAAATGTTGTCTTCGGAATGTCTTCCATCTTCACACACAACTGATGGTATCCAGATCGAAGTTCAATCTTTGAAAAGTATTGACCTCCATGCAGTTGGTCAAATAAATCATCAATGTGAGGTAGATTATACTTGTTCTTTATTGTTATAGCATTGATCTCCCTGTAGTCGATACATAACCTCATAGATCCATATTTCTTCTTAACAAAAAGGACAAGGGATCCCCATGGAGAAACACTAGGGTGAATAAATCCCTTATTACTAAATTCCTCTAGTTGTTTCTTTAGTTCAACTAACTCCACAGTGGCCATTCTATAAGGGGTCTTCGATATAGGCCTTGATCCAGGAATTAAATCATTGGAAAACTCAATTTCTCATTCTGGAGGATGACCAGGTAAATCTTCTGGAAACATATCAACATATTCTCTAACAATAGGTACATCCTCTATTTGAACATTCCTTTCCTCACCCAAATTCATTTCATTATATTCCTCCCCAATAATTGAATTTAGTTGAGCTACTGGGGGTGGATCTAAATAAGAATCAAGTGGTGACAATTCTACTATAAAGATAAGGTGTTCTTTATCATCATAATCAAAAATCGTAACCTCCTCCTTCTTACAATAAATCTCCACATCCTGGTATGAAATCCAATCCATTCCAAGGATTATATCAAACTCAATCATAGGTATGATGATGAGATCAGCAGATAAAGAACATTTATATGCTCTAATGGGAACAGATTCACAAAACTTTGTTGTGATGATACTTCCCTTAGGAGTTTTAACTGAAAACTCCCTTGTTAAATCAAATTGGAAATATCTAATTTTCTTAGAAAACTGGGAAGATATGAAACAATGCGATGATCCAGAATCAAATAATGCAGTTTCTAAACTCGAGGAAACCATTAAATTACCTTCCACCACGTCTTTCGGAGCTTCTACCTCAATAGTAGTGAGAGCATAAGCTTGGCCTTGATACCTTGGCCTTTTTTGAGGTAAGTTCCCCTGACGCTTAGGAAATTCATTTGCATAATTTCCTATCTCCCTGGAGTTGTAGCATTGAACATAAGTAGCTTCTTTCTTCCCCTTGCAATCACGAGCTTAGTGTCCTTTTTCTCCACACTTGTAATATACTTCCATTCCTTTCAAGAAAGTACCAGGGTGTTTCTTCCCACATTTACTATTGGATGGATATTCAACTTTTTCCTTCTTTCGTTTATTTCCATTTCCAGATTGATCAGAAGATCTCCTATTATCATTCTTTGGTTTAAAGTCATAAGACTTAGAGAATTATTTTTCTATCTTGATGGCACACGAGACAATATCTTCGTACGTCGAGAAGGATTGTGAGAATAATGCTTGATGAAGAAATGGTTTTAACCCTTCAAAGAAACGATCTATCTTACTACTTGGGTTACGTATTTAATCTGCTGCATGCCTTGCTAACCTTGTAAAGTTAGCCTCATACTTTGCGACATTCTCATCCTCCTTTTGTCTCAGACTCAGAAAAATTGCATTTTCATATCTGCTCGATGGTCACAAGGAAAGTATTTTTCTAAGAAAAGATATTTGAACTCCCTCCATTCCATATTTGATACTTCATCATCTTCATTCATATTTTGAATCAATGAACACCATTGATCAGCATCTCCAGTGAGGCAGTAAACTACCATGACAACTTTTTCCCTTTCGCTACTCCCCAAGGTATGGAATATTTTCTCTAAGGAATTTATCAATTGTTCAGCTACTAAGGGATTTGTACTCCCATTTAATGTTGGTGGTTGTTTCCTCATGAAGAGATATAACATTGATCCTTCACACTACGGATCAGGGTGCTCCATATGGGTAAGGTTATTATTCATAACCTGAGTGAGTTGTCCCTGTATGGTTATTAGCTGATCAGCACCAGTTGCATCACCAAAACCACTATAATTATCTTGAGTAGGAGGGAAATCCCTACATGGAGTGCATGCATTGATACGGTTTCCATTTCTTCTACTAGGATCCATTTCTAAACAATGAAATACACTAGATTAGTTTATGAATCACAATACATAAATCCAAACTTGTAAAACACTTATCATAAATTGAACAATTTATGGATATAATCCATAATTATAAAAATGTATTCTTTGAGGAAGTATATACTCATAAACCCTTCATAATAGTTTGTAAAGAAAATGGGAATTATCCTAAGCATATCCCCCGGGAGTGTCGTAACCAAGAGTGAAACAAGGCCCGTTATCGTGCACCAGTCCCCGTTTGAGTCTAGCTCAAAGCGGTGTTTTTGGGTTTTACCCCTAGGTACATCTGTGCCAGAGCCGCCTCTACCTACTCATATCCAGACAGGGATGTATTGCTCGGAAAACTCACAAAATCTATACATTACCAAAATTCTTGGAAGTTATTCTACACTAATCCTCAAAGTCCATCTTAGGTCTATGTGCTCTAATCAAAGTTTATCTAAATCTAGCTTCTAAGGTTTGTACTAAACTTTCTATGATACCAACTGTAATGACCTGACCCCAGTTACCCAGAGTCGATTCATTATTACATAACATTGGCATGATCACAAAATATCAAGTCTCGAAATACCGATTAGTTTAGTAGCCTTGGAAACACTAGATATATTCATAAGTCTTACATTACATCATAAAGTGAAAAAAACGACACCACATCTTGTCTTCATATCCCCTCATAAATTCCCTGCAGGTCATTCATAAAATACTTCTTCACATCCTGGGAAAAATTAAAACATTGAAAGGGGTGAGCTCAGATGCTCAGTAAGGATAACAATATAGCGGATACTTTCATAAATAAACATAAATATTTAATGCAATGTATAATTAAAACAAAAGCCTTTTAAATTTTAACTTCAGCATAATATGGAAAAGATAAAATGAAATAATTCCATTTACTTATTCACATTGATATTATACTAGTCCAATAATCACATGAAATATCAATAACCACTTTCATAATGATGGAATGAAAAATGCCAGACTATCATAACCACATAGTCTAGGACTTATGCCAAGACTACAAATAAGATTTTGTGAAGGCCTTGTTCCAAGACACTAGTTTGTCTCATGAGAACTACCGATGCATCTAAGATCTATATCGGACTCCACCCCTCACTTATTATGTCCAATTCATTCCTCATATGAATAGGTTTAAACATAACATGAACATTCGTATTAAAACTAGCATATGAAATGTCAATAATTTCTCCATAAACCATGAATGGTATAGAAATAAGACATCCACAGTCAAACATTTCACACAACCTTCAATACAATATAGAAGTTTTGTATCATAATAAATAAACTTCAAATAAGCTTTAAATCCATCAAAGGATGTTGACATAGATGAAATCAAAACTATTTGAGAGAAATATCTCATTTTTTTTGAAATAATTTAAAATCCACATGATTAAAACATTTACTGTGAAAATATTCTTATAATCTTGTAAGGTAAGCTTCGAAGATTTTATAATGGCAGAAAATAGCCGCACCCGCCGTATAAGTTAAAAAGAGACATTCTTACCTTTATTCTTTCGAAAAGGTTAAAAAGGACCTTGTTTTGAAAACGATATAAAGATTCCTTTATAAAATTCTTATAAAAAGTAAAAAAGGGTATAAATTACTTTAACCCATATTTGGTAAAATATTAAGAATGGTTTGAAATACATTATTAAGAAACATGGATGTGGATGATAAAGAGGTCCTAATAGATAATTATGTATAAACAACCTCAAATAATGAAGAGATTATGAAATAAACCCTTACCTTGTACTTTTCCTTGGTTGAGCATAGGTTTACCTCCTTTATAATGGTGAAATAATTGTTATTAAATTATAAAAGAATCATATACATTAATATGATATCATATATGATCTTTTAACATTGCTTTGTTAATAATATCTTAGTATTATCGTCGTTTCGGGTGTTAACTTAGTCATTTTTTTTATATGTTTGTTACATAAGCCATGTTTGTTATGGATAGGTTGTATCTTATTAATGTCCAGAATGATATTAAATCTTTAAACATTATTTTTAATCATCAAATTAAATTTATTCTTGAATGGATACGATGGGGAATGAATCTCATCGTGTTCGTGGAGACGGTAGTCCGTACGTACGCACGGGCGACAATATCATTATTTTGATATTAAAATAATATATAATTGGATGGTATATCATATATACAGAATAATTATCATGTTATATTTATTATTTACATCAATTACATATCATTATCATACCCATCCAAATAATAATGTTTTGAATAACAATTACACCACGACGTGGAGACGGTAAGCCGTGCGTACGCACTTTTGGTGACATGTCATTCAAAGGATGGATGGAATACTGAATATGGTTGTACCATATTTATAATAGCATCACAGTATATATAAGATACTAGAGTTATTATTTTAGCATGTAAATAACAAAGAAAGAAGAAGTTGAAGAAGAAAAAAACTTGAAAGAGGGTGGTGAAAATATTACCTCATCTTCGGGTTCCTCCTATTGATTTGATCAAAATGGCTCCTTAGGTTGGCTTTATGATCAAAATAAAACCTCTAGGTTTAATTTAGAAAAGTTGAGAGAATATTTGGTCAGGTTTCAGCCGAGCAAAAAGGCTTTTAAGGTGTGAATTAGAGAGAAGGGGGAGTGCCCTTTTATAAGAGGGCTGAGGGGAACCTTAGAAAAAGCTAGAAATATTATTTTATAATAAATTCATATTCGGTTTCTAATGGCTCTAAAGTGTATTATTTAAAGGTTAAGGTGGTTATGGGTCTAAAACCACCAAACCAATATGTTTTAGACAGGTTTGGGTCACTATATTAACCTTATCTTTTAGTTTTAACTCTTAGCTAATTAGTTTCACATTTACCATGTCTCTTTGTATTTTTATATTATATGGTTAATAAAATTAGTATAAACTTACAATAGACCCCCAAGTGGTCCATTAATGATACAAATATAATGATATAATTCTTTTGACCGAACCATAGATTTTTAGAAATATAATATCAATTAATAATATAATATTTGTTTTAAAAAATCTTTTATGTCAATTTTGACACTATTGGGTATTTTGTTTTTGATAAATTCATAACAACATTATTACTTCAAAAAATATTCATATAATCAATATTCATATGTCATATTATCCTAGAAAATTAATTTCATTCATAAAAAGTTTCAAATTACATTTATTTGGGTATTTATAATATCAATTATTTTAATAATTCATTAATTAGGTAATTACTGCATCACCATTGTGTCATAAATAAATTAAATTATTTAATGTATAAAAATTATAAATAAAATACCATTATGTAGGAAATATTTTTATAGTTCTAATTAATATTTGTAATTGAATTTATCTTATGTATAACCCTATATTAATTTTTTTAGTTATTAAACTTTGATTTTAACTCTTTTAACTCTTCTTTGAATTAAATAATAATAAATATCCTAATCTAATACAAGTGGACCTAAATGATAATATTTTATTTCTAAAGTTGTTTTTGGTCGATATACCCTTGTAGAATAGAATTAGGACATGTGTTATGGTAATATTAATATCGTTTTTACCTTTAATTACTCTATTTACTTTTAACCGTGGTAAATAAAAGTAAAAAGTTACTATTCACCAAAAAAATATTTTCATCTTATTAAACCACATTTTACTCCTTGATATTAACCGTGTCTCTCATATTTTGGAAAATTCCCCTCACAGAAGTGGTAAAATTATGTTTTATGTGAATTTGCAAATTCTCTGAGGAGGTGGGTAAAAGACTGTGAAAGTTCAATAAAATTTTTATATATCTAAAATTATTCTAAACTAACTCCAATGAATTAAACTGAAGTTATATAGGTATTATGTATCTATTTTGACCTTAATTAAATTTAAATAAAATAAATAATTATTTAAATAAAAATTCGGTTTTAAACTATAACTTAGTGTTTTTCACTATTCATAAAAAATTGGAAGTTTTCAGAATGATACCAAAATTTCACCCTAGGCTAATTTTGATATTCCTAATCTAAAAATGAAGTCCATTTTTAAAGTTAAAATGTATAAAATTTCAAAAAGTGGGTATTACTATTCATACTGGCTAGTTTGATTGGTTGTGGTGTGTGTTAGAATTTGAAGTTGCGTACAATACACGCTACTGTATTATTCAAAGAGAAGCGTACCGTGGAAGCTTGGGGTGTTACAGCTATGATAATGGTTAGTATAATAAGATAGCAAAAAATTTATAACCAACCAACTCATTAAAAGGAACCACACTCTGAAATGAATTGTTAGGCCAATGTGAGATGGAAATATAAACTAGATGGGGGTGAATAGTCCTTTTTAAAGATTTAAAAAAATTATAAATATCGTAGTAATAAATATTTCAATGATGAAAAAAATATTACATCAGATTATGACAAGAATATAACATAATATTTTTATTTTAGATCAGATCACTGATATCCTACTCTACTTTTCAATCTTCTCTAGTCAGTGAGAAGACCATTATTCACTAAGAAACTCACTTTTTATTATTAAAAACCTAGTTACTGGCATACCTTTTTCTCACCTAGTGGTATAACACAACTTAATTTTATAGAAGTAAGAAACCATGAACAACCTGCATTTTATTTAGGAGACACAACCTGACCTTACTTTTGTATTGTAGGAATACCCTATAAAGAAAGATTTTGTATGGAAAAATCATAAAATGACTTAAAAATAACAAATTGAATAATTAAAAGATACAGAAAATGAAAACCCCAAAAAATAATAATATCACAAAAGATGATGATGAATGTTTATACAAATAATGAAATTTGATAACTTCAGTAGTAGATAATCAAATGATGAATTCCTTGATGATCACACTAATGAAACTTTAGTAATGGAAGGGGTTCAACACTTACCAGTTCTCATATGAATGTAGTATTTTTATATATGTCACTCATGAATAAATGGTTTCAATCTTATTTAATTAAGTCACCTTTGATCATATTCTAATGGATAATACATCATCATTAACTCCAATATCTTCTTGAGTATGAAGCTGTGTCTAAAAAACCAATCATGATATTCCATGGGTTTGAGAAAAATAGTACTTTGAATAATAAATCTTACATGATATTTGAATTATCACTCTCATTTTTAGAGAATTATCATGCTCTTTTATTCCTGTAGTAAATCTTAAAAGTTATCTCATATTTCAATGCCTTCATGTAATTAGCTACATTGTAGCAATCAGATACATGATTTACTTTGGATATATAGCATCCTAGATATGTTGCACAATCGAATACCTGGGAAGTTTGGTTATGCATATTTTTCTACATAAATGACATATATATTACTGCTAATGGAGGGTTCTACTATTTCAAGAGTAATTTTAAACCTTGAGTATGGGTAAAACTTGTGTTGTATATGATTCATAATGGTAGAGAATATTTTATATATGCTGCATAAATGTACTTTCATGCTTTTTTAATGTTAAGCTAAACTTTAAACTTTATGTGTAAAGGTGATATAAAATTTATACAGTCTACATAAAGGTAAATCACATTTTATATTCTTTACATATGGGTATCTCAAATTTTTTATTCTCTATGTAAGGGTAACTCACATTTTTTTTCCATTTTATAAGGTTAAGAATAAATACACATAAATGTAATGAAAATTTTATGAAATATATTTAAGGGTAAACATAAAATTAATCTACTTGTATAAGTGTAGAATGGGGTTTATAAACATTGTGTAAGGGAACATGAAAGTTTATATAAAGGTAACAACAACATTTTAAACCACATGGAAGGGTAAAAATCAAGCTTAGATAAGGATAAGTGGTAACATCTAAGGCTTACATAGGGGCTAAAAAAATTTCTATAACAATAACATTTCAAAAAGATTGAATTAATATATATATATATATATAATAATGAATGAAGACTAACAAAAAACCAATTAAAAAAAATTATTGTTATAAATAAAAACAAAATATTTCTAGAAATATATTTCATAAAAATAAAAATAAAAATATAACTAATTTTCAATAATCCTTAGGGTTTTCAATAAAATAAAATAGAAAAAAATCCAATATCAAAACTTCGGATACTAACAACTTCCTCACCCTTTATTATCATATGAATTATAACATGTTTCATTTGTTGATAGAAGGATTAAACCACATGTGAATCTTATCAATAATCCAATAATTAATCACTCTATGTCTATATGGGATAACCTAGTGTAAAAAAATATAATTTAAACTAGACATCAATGGTTTCCATAAAAATGAAGAGCATGTGAAATCATTCCCAAATTTTCTAAATTTATGGGCTATTCAAAAATATTTTTCATTGAATAATATAACATGTAGATATTAACAAACGTATCAAGTGATTTTGTGTAAGATAAATAGATCCTTATTTATCACATTATCCAACACCCCCTTTATAAATTTAATTGATATAATAAAAATAATGGAATATGAGTGTTATTGCAATACTGTAACATTCAATTATTATAGATATGTCTAGAAAATATATGTTTTTATGGCATGGCTTTTGGAAGTATATGCTTCATGTTTCTCCCTCTTAAGAGACGAACTCAATTATTCTTATTCACTGTAGTTAGAATAATCCATGATGAGTATCAATTAATTATTGTCCTACTGTGGTAGCTTCATTAGCTCCCCTATCTTTTATTTTCATAGATTTCTTAAATTCCGATATATAAATAATAAAAATGAATATGGAGGAGATTGAATTACAATTATCTTTAATAAGATAAAAATATATCAATTTTAATCTCAACTCAGACACCTTATTTGTAGTTTTAAAATGTTGAGTGATCTTCATGCTCATATCCTCATTAACTTTTATATTCTCATCATTTATGTACATAATGTACTTCTTCGCTTACTAAATAATTATTTTTAGTTGATTTATCTCCTTAACCTTTGATAATAAATATTTTTATTACGTTGGATCTTTTCTTATTTTCAATCCTCATTATTATTTATTTTTGATATGGGAGATGAGTTGGAAATCTATGGAAACATGACCATCTTTTTTCACCTTCCACACAAATTTACTTTAATTGTATGGTTGTCTTACTTGAACAATATATATTGATATTATTGTCCTTTAAGTAGAACAACCTATTTTCATTTACCCTTTGTATTTTATTCATATCTCTTTATTTCTCTAACCATTTTAAATGGATCAATAAAAAGTGTTAGGAACTCCATCTTGACATACTTAGATTTTGTGGAGTCTCCACTTGATTTCTTTTCATTCTTTATGTTTCCTCTTTTTGTAAATCCTTTTAAACTTTTTCTACAATTGAATAATTAAACCAATCCTTTCATCTCTCTTGGATTGATTCTATCTTTGGATTCTACTTGCTTCCTTTTATCATTATTTTTCTATCTTGTTTACAATAATCCATAATTTAGACACCTCTACCAAATTAATATCACTTCCCAATTTTTAATACATCATTTTCATCCTTTAATTTAGACTTCTTGATAGTGGTGCATGATTTCATTATTGTTTTTAACAAATTTATTCCCTTTTTTTCCCAAGGAAATAATTTTTGTTATTCACTTATTTCTTTGTCTACTGATGTGATAGAGAAATAGATCTTTATTTTAAAATCACATTATGGAAAAAGTGGGAAACCTAACAATTTCAAATAGTAAAACATAAGACACCATAAGAAATCAAAAAATAACTAAAAGAAAACTTAAGATTATTAGAAGAATTATACCTATATAATGCCTAATAAAGTATTGTTAAATTGGTATCTAGATCATCCTCGATGAATGTATTCAAAATGATAGGCCATCTTGTCACAATTTTGAATGAACCCTTCTATGATTATCATCCATTAGTTGAAGAATATTATCAAAATTTGAGCTTTCATGTTAATCCAAACAATATTATCTTTATTAGTATCCACTAGAATCATTATTTCATCCATCCTTCCAGTATCTTCTGGAGAATTATTAATCCAAAAATCCTCCTTCAGTAGTTATTTCTCAGAGTGAATAATAATCTCCCAATTATTTTCTTTGTTTATTGCCTCCTCACCTACTTGCTTCTGATGGAGAACCAACATATCCTTATAAAGGGAGGATAAAATAGTGTTGTAATCACTATTATTAGAATCCACTACAACATGGTCTCTATACATTTAATTCATAGCTTCCATCATACCACCATATTACTTTTGTTCCTTATCATTACCACATTTGGACCATTTATTTTTAGTTAAATAGGTTCAAACTCTTGTTATATTCTTGGTCATTAGCATTGAGTTAACCCTAGATTTCCTTAGACTTATTATTTTTGACATAAATTGTTTCCATAGGTTTAGGTAAATAAGAGTAATACTTACACCCTTCAGATTTTTCCCCTTGAAAATAATACAGCTTCACAAATCCCAATTTCTCTTCTTCCTGCTCTTCCTCTATGGGATGTAAAGTACTCTACCAAGCCTTCCATCTGCACTATAATTTGTGAAGTGTCAATATGTCTCATAAATAGATTATTCACTATAGAGACCTCTGTCTTCAGTGATGTCCTCTGTGCGAGCTGAGTCTTGTTGGATATGAACCAGACCTTTAGTTTTGGTCCCCTCAAAACTATTACTAAGATTAACGATCGAATTGGAACTTATAGGAATTAATCTATTTTATACATTCCCAAACCCCCATGAATATCTAGTGAGAAATTTATGATATTCATATGAGCCTTTCTTCCAGATGAACCTCACTATCTTACCTCCTATATCACCTCCTCATATGTGGTTATGTTTCCATTATTCACTACCTTTTAATCCAATGAGGTTTTTGATATGTTGGGTAATGGTTCCAAGGAATCAATTATGTGCACCCCCTCATGACTTACCTAAACCAAACAGGCCATTTACAATCAACTTGTAGTCATCTACATTACACTTTATTCGGTTGAAGATATCTACCACTATTGGATATGAACCCAATGTTATTTTCATGTACATTCCAAAAAATTTGTAGATAATGATTTATCATTGTTTGGGATTCCATTTTGTATGATATAGAGGTGAATTATTCTCCAAATTATCCAAGGGAATCATTCCACAACATGGATTTATTCTTTGAAATAGTCTCTCTAAAGAAGTTATTGTGGGGATAGAACATTTCTCATCTTATTTAGAGGTTCTATATTTTTTAGATCCTAGATTTTTGAATTTCACTTCATGTTCAGGACACATCAAATTGATACTTTATTTTTCACTCTCAACTAATCTCAACCCATATTCTAATCACAAACCATCCCAAACCATCTAATTATACAAAACCCAATCAAATCTTGACATGGCCTGAAGGTTGGTCCTAATCCCCACGGGCTGACGAAAAGCATATGGGCCTAAAAAACTACCTTTGGGAATGATTTTCCCCAAAAGAACATAAATGAGGATGAAATAAATAAATATTTTTTTATATTCCAATATATGTCAATATTGGAAAAGATACAGTATTAAGGAAAATATATGATCCAAAAACTACAAACAAAACCATGGTACACAATTATAAAAAAACGCATCTTCTTATGACATGTAGTCACCATGATATTATTACAACCTACTAGAAAAAAACCTTCCATAACTCTATATCACATTTCCATTACCTACATCTAGAAAAAAAATCTATATACACAAAAATATGGATTTTGTAAGAACCCGGTTCTTCACTCAGGTATGGATCCTTTAAATTTCAGTCAAAATCATTACTTTGGACCTAATATGGATTTATAATGTGTTAGAAACTACCTCAGGGGTGTTTAGGGAAATTTTGGATCCCGAAACCCTTATTTTTGGAAAAAACACAACATTTCGCATGGTTAGAACATAGTTGGTGCATAGTTTGGGAAATTGTGTAGATTGAAATTTCCGGACAGAACCAAATTGCACAGTTGGTGCATGGTCATGCATCCTAACCATTCAAGTTCCCATTCTTCCTAGGTAATCATGGATTTTTTTCATACAGTTTGTCAAATTGTGTGGACAAACCATGCATAGGACATTATTTGTGTAATTTTACAAATTTCCCCTTAATGATCTAATTATCACCACCCTTCTTTCCTAATATGAGTTTATGTAGAATTTACCTCCATGGCTCTCATTTTGGAGCTACTTTAAGACCTAAGGTAAGAATCAAGAGGTCCCCTTCTTCCAGGATCCATTGGATCTTCCATTCATCATGTTGGATGTGCAACGGTAAGTACTTGAGTCTATTTAAGACTTTCCTCTTCTCTCTTGCTCTTGACCTAGTTATCGGGGTATGAGGATTTATCCTTTTCTTAGATCTTCTCTGATATGATCCAAATCAATGTCCAATACCAGTATAAGAGAGTCATAAAAGCCTAAGGTGGGTGGTATATAACTAATCCCTCAAGTACATTCCATCCAAAGGCCCTAAGGCCTTAATTTGTTTTATTATAGATAAAACCCCTTTTAAGGGAAGAAGGGTAAAACCCAAAAGACTTCATCGACATAAGACAAACCATGAATTGAAGGTAAAAGAGAGGTTAAATAAGACTGGAAACATGAAACTGCCCCTCCCTAACATGTGATCTTGATGACGCTCTCCACTATTACAAGGTTGTTTGTCAAGAAAGTGTCTTGTGTCAAAGCACAGGCCCGATCCGATGGCTAATTCCATACCCTCTCAAACATCCAAATCTATCCAACTTTGCAAAGATGAGATGCCAACTCTAAAACCTATTCTGGGACCTATTCCAAGTGGTTGAGTACAAACAATCTGAAACACTGTAAAACTGTTCACCACCATCCCATAATCACCATTAGAAAACAAATAACCACATATGATCACATATTGGATGCCTGACCACTAGAAAAATCCCCACCACAATGAACCCATAGCCACACTTCATCTCCGCATCAACAAGCAACTCGAAGGGGCATGAGCTCTAATATGTGAGATGTCAGGTCAGCGCCACTTAGGGATGGAAGATCCAGCAAGCACACCAGAGTAGTTCCACCAGAAAGGGAAACCAAGTAGACCTACCCTATAAGCGCTGCTATGGACTGTAACCGGGTAGATCTGAACAGAGTAAGAGCCCACACCGGATGCCGAATCAAATTGGCACATGAGAACAGTGGTGAGGGGAAGCATCAAGAACCGAGAGCTGAGCAGTGTAGGCAATGTTGATGCCAAGAAAACAATCACAGGAAACCAAAAACCAAGCAACACAAATCCAAACCAGAAGCCAATGCAAACAAACCACACAATCAAAGAATCACCAACAAACCCAAACCAGGATACCTCCCCACTCTGAGCTTTTCCAGAGGTGACCTCAGACCACTCGAGAAGATGCAGGGCCTTTTTCAAGTCACTCCACCCCCAAACCATCCAAGAACCAAACAACCCGAAGCTGGAGGCCCCTCTAGATGCCAACTCGAAGCTGACTCTCCATCCACGGGACAACCGAGACCCGTTCCAATGATGCACCCATGAGCCACCTGAGAACCAGACCATTCGCAGTCGGAGATGCCTCTAGACGCCGAGGCCAGTGTCGACGCTCCATCCCCGGGCCATCCGAGGCCTAGAATGCCAGAAGCTGGAGACGGTGCCTGATGTTGGAGCCAGAAACAACGTGCCACTACCAGGCCATCCGAGAACCAGGACAACTGAAGCCAAAGGTGCCACCACCAGAGCGGGACTCCCGAGTCGACGAAGCGCCGCACTGGTTTCTGGAGGAGCTCCACCTATTTCATAGGGTGCAATTTATATAATTTATACACCATTATTATACTCATTAGAACCGTATGGTTATTCTCTTTCCAAATATGTGATTAGTTATTATTGTATATTCCCACAACTCCATTCATCCCATGTAGGATGTTATGCCATTAATTTCATTTTAGTGTTTTACATGTTTGAGCCACCGGTCGGGTGGGCCTTAGCTTGAACTTCCTAAGGGTGAGAGTTTCTATATTAAGTGTCTTGATTTATATTATGAGTTTCATAATGGTAGGTACCATTTATGATCACCACTTGACCTGCCTAAGGTTAGTGATTCAATTTGACAATAAAATGTGAATTTTTATTTGGCAAGTATACTAAGTATATGACTGGACTTAAATGTAAAGGAATGGTAGGTTTCATATCTATTTCACCCCTTCCCACATTAATGGAAGGTATCAGAATGAACCTTGAATATGGAATATGATTAAAATGTATTAAATGAATGGTTTCATGCTACTTGGAATTTCACACTAATGAAAGGCAAGGCTTGAACCAAATGACTTGATTAAAAGGTTTCCCAATACTTGGCCTTGTCACACTAATGAAAGGAAAGGCTTGAACCAAATGGCTTTATTAAAAGGTTTCATGCTACATGAACTTATCACATTAATGAAAGGAAATTCTTAAATGAAATGATATATTACATGACTTAAATATCAAATAGGGGTGTCCTGACTTGAGCTCACCTTGGATTCTAATCGGAGAATTCAATGAGCACTTAGGAACCCCATTCTGATTCAAGGATATGGCTTGCATAGGTTGAGACCCAACTAGATCCTAATACTTTCATATTATTTGGACGTATAGTATGACACCATAGGATCACTTCAATATATTTACAGGGTTCCTTGGTTACACTCCTTGGATCCAGCATTGACAAGCAGGTGCCATGGTTAAAGCCCATCAGACCCAGTCATTACTTAACCCCATTTTCCCTTGGAAGAACTCCTTGGACTCGAAAGGCATATCATTGTGGAATTACTTATACTATGCTACTTGTATTACACTTTTACCCCATTCCGGGCTACAATTATTACTAAGTTGGAGACCCTTGAGTTCTATGGCACCTTGGTTATTACATTGGGACTTCACTATAAAATATCATTATAGGTTTCCTTGTTACATTTTGGAACCTTTACTATCATTAACATTTAACATATTTATAAAATGGTAATAATAAAATAATGAATTGGTTACATGTTCAGAGACCATATGAGGGCTGAAGTAGGTACTTGAGTATTTAGTTATATTATACTGATCTACTTTATATATGAATGTTTATACATTATTACATTTCCATTACATGAGAAAAATGTTATAGACAACATTGGTGGTGGCCTAAAAAAATTTATCTCACACCCTCTATGGGCACAGTTTGGTACCTAGAATATATTATAGGGTTTTAGGTGTTGATAATGGGAAGCATACATCTTTTAACACTTGATTTATTATTTTAGTTTGGATCTTGATAGCAGAGGGTCGAGTTGGAACTCAGGCTGGTTGGGATAATATTTGATTTCCTTTATACTTTTTGGAACATATTATTCCTGTTATCTTATATCCATGTTTTCTAGTTTTCTAGAAACATGAAAAATCATCAATTGTTGGATGCTATTCCAGTTGTTTCAGTTATTGTT
This sequence comes from Viscum album, assembly GCA_963277665.1. Taxonomy (NCBI): domain Eukaryota; kingdom Viridiplantae; phylum Streptophyta; class Magnoliopsida; order Santalales; family Viscaceae; genus Viscum; species Viscum album. The sequence goes on from OY728138.1 coordinate 904,524,790, forward strand.
ACTATTGTCCCTATTTTCTATTATGCCTTCTGTTTACTTATATTGCTTCCACTATTTACCGATGTTTACATTCATCCATTGTACTAAACTTTTTTAATAAGGGAATAGTCTTCCCACTGACACACCCTAGGCCCTCATTGATAGTTGACAACCTCTAGCATCCGGGGAGATGTGCTTGAGGCCATATGGCCCACTGGGATTGGGGAACCCGTTAAGTGAAATCAGTGTCTGGGACGTCAAAAAGTGGTATCAGAGGAGGTTCCTTTCTTTCTTTACTATTTGGAAACTATAGATTAGAGATTAAGAATGCTTGGGACATGGTCGTAAGTCATTCTCGGGAGGTGTGAACCCTTTTTTGAGGTAAAAACCAAATTTCCTAAATTATAATTGTTGTTATGCATTTTTCTGTTACAGTTGATATTATTTCACCATTGGATGATGCACATGTTGTGTGGAGTGGTTTATTATTACTCTATTTGAGTATTTTATTTCATCCTTCACCCAATGACATTAGGGAAAGGATCATTGTTACATGCATCATTAGAGCTACCTAGAATTTTCATGTCACGAACATTTCCATCCCATGTAGGTGAATTTCACTGCTTTTCATTGCTTGATATGCCTATGATTATTGAGTGATGCTCTGATAGTGAGCTTATACTTGTATTCCTCTTGGTTGCGATTGATTTATTTTCTGTATCAATTCATGAGGTGTATGGGCCCTCTAGGTTGGGATGAGTAATTTACTAAGTCGATTCATTATTTTATAAATAAATAGGTGTCGTTTCTAGTGATAAGGTCTATGGGTACTGATTTGCCAAAAATAACTATCCATTATAAAGTGAATCATGACATCTAAAATGAATTTATTTCACATCATTATACCTCCTTTTCTTGTTTATGAAAGGTAATGGAGTGAACCTGGCAATTAAATGTAAAATGAAATGGAACTTATACTTGAGCACTTACTGATACCTGGCCATCTAAGAAGGTTGTTGGGGTAGTATGCCTTGGCTAGTGAGTTTTCTTATGTTCATCTTCCACTAGTGATTCTATCTACCCACTTTAAAGCTTGATCTGAGGTGTGTGCTTCGCAATTGTAGACTAATGTTGCAACGAAGTCCTTGTATTATATGCCAAGAGGGTGGCGATGACCATGCTTCAGATCTGGTGGGCCCTGAGCCGCCAGTCTTACATCTTAGAGTGGCAATTGAGGCACTGATTGTTGTACCTGATCTGGTCACTGACACCGAAGTTTTTGATAGTTTCCTATATTTGATGCAGTCTATGCATGGTGATCCATGACTTGTACCTACTATGGCTGATCTGACTCGTGAGTTCCAGCAGTAGTATCCTCCTACCTTTTTAGGGGATGGTGGTCCATAGGTTGTTGAGTCTTGGCTAGAATCCAACCTTTTTATCTTTGAGCATCTGAATATGCCTCCAGAGGAGAGGGTCAAGCTTTCCACATACATTCTTTGGGATTCGGCCAAGCACTGGTGGGATGCGAATGCCCAGGTTGGTCATCATCAGGGCATGTTATGGGCTAATTTCCAGACTTCCTTATATGATAAGTTCTTTCCTCAAACACTGAGATATGATAGAGCCAGAGTGTTCATGCATATTTAGTAGGGTTATATTTAAGTTGTGGAATATTTAGCATGTTTCACAGAGTTACAATTCTTTGCACCACTTCTAGATGGTGATGATATTTCATATGCTAGACGCTTTGAGGATGGGATCCAGTACACCATTCATACGCATGTGAATGTCTTTTTCCATCCTACGTTTTCTGAAATTTTCAATCAATATCTTATCACTGAGCGCAACCTGAAGTACAGAAATAGTAACGGGTATAGAGGGTTAGTGTCATGGTAGGATAATAGTTCTTTCGGTGGTAGGAAACGTTCCCTAGAGTTTTCTTGTCAGGGAAGTGATAACCAGAGTGCCCATTTAGATAGCTCTAAAGTGTGTCATCAATGTGTACGATGGGGGAATTTGAATCCTCAATGTGATAGAGACCCACTATAGTGTCGAGCTTGCAGTTGTATGGGGAATATTCAATTTTTATGCATTAACTTTCCACCAGATTAAATTTGGAAAGGATCCATACCATATCTACATTCAGGAGAAAGTTCTTTTACACTACTTCAGGTGGGGAGTTGGAATAGAACCGGTAGTTCTGGTCGAGGAGGAGGTTGTGGTTGTGGTGTCCAGACCCCTGATCGCCAGCATCACCAAAAGAGTAGTTATGATTGTGGTATTCCATCTATTGCATAGGGTTGTGGATCAGGCCAGTTTCTTGCACTATAGCCAATACGTGAGGATCTGGCTACATGACCATATATATTACGAGGAACTATTCTTATGGAATATACTATAGTATCTAATTTATTTGATATATGTTCTTTGACCTCTTTTATCCATGTTTCTGTCATGGAATGTCTCATACTGGAGATAAAATATTATTATGGTGTAATGAACCTAGATACACTGTTAGAAGTACGAACTGAGGGAATACACCAATTTAGGTATTGTCCCCTTGAGGTTGGAAGTTACTGCTTCTTATGGAACCTCTTTGTTCTCAAGATGACGAGCATTGATTTCATACTTGGGGTGGATTGGTTGGTTCAGTATCATGTTTTTATAGACTACTACCACCACAGGGTATGGTTTACTTCACCAGAGGGAAGCAGTTATCTACATAAGGGCGAGTGGGATATCCAGGATGATAGATCTGGACTAAAGCAACATGGGCTAGGTTGAGTGACTGCTGATATCACAAATATATTCATAGTAGATTAGGGTTTGCATATGGATGATTTCCCCCTAATAGTGGATCATTTCAGGGATGTCTTTCCTAACAATTTTTCTGGATTACCTCATGAGATATAGGTAGATTTTTCTATCGAGCTTGTTCTAGGAGTAGCCCTAGTGTCAATTACTCCATACAAGATGGAACCTATAGAGATTCAGGAGCTCAAGTTGTAGTTAGAGGATTTAGAGGCCAAAGGCCTTATAGAGCCCAATACATCCTCTTAGGTTTCACCCATGCTTTCTTCCATGAAGGTAGATGGAAGCTTACATACATGTGTGGATTAAAGATGGTTGAAAAAGATTATAATAAAGAACCGATATCCACTACCTCTAATAGATGATCTTTTTGACCAGCTTCGATGAGAAAAGGTCTTCTCCAAGATCGACTTGAGATCAGGTTGTCATTAGGTATGAGTTAGAACATTAGACATACCTCATACAACTTTTTTTAGTAGGTATGTTCTATATGAGTAACTTTTTATGCCATTCGTTATTAAAAAATGTTCCCACCATTTTCATGGATCTAATTAATAGGGTGTTCCACCCCTATTTGGATTATTTTGTCATGGTCTTTGTGGAAGACATCTTAGTGTATTTTTACACTCATAGCGACTGTGAAAAACATCTTGATATCATTATGTGTATACTGATAGAGCATCATATTTATGACAAGATTGCTAAGTGACGCTTTTGGATTGAAAAATTTCACTTCTTGGGTCCTATTATATTGGAATTAGGTGTATCTATTTACCCAGAAAAGGTTAGTATTGTAGTTTCTTCGGAGAAGACCAAGAAATGTTCGATATATAAAGTTTCATGGGGACGGATAGATATTATAGGTGTTTCATATATTAATTTTACCTCCTTTATTCACCTATTACTGGTATTACACATAATTGTTTCAAGTTCATATGGTAAGAAGAATGTGATAAAGCCTTTCAGAAGCTAAATGGGAGTCTTGCATCAGCACCTATTCTGACTCTTCCAGAGCCAATTGTAGGTTATATCATCTTTTTTTATGCATCATGAATAATCATAGGAGCAGTGTTGATGCATGAGGACATATTTATTATGTATGGATCTCATCAGTTGAGGCCTCATGGGAGAAACTACCTAACGCATGACCTCGAGCTAGTAATAGTCATCCATGACTTACGTTGCTAGAGACATTATCTGTTGGGTGAGCACTTTGTGTTGTGAAGAGACCAAAATATCCTCTAATACATCATTTCAGTACATGACTTGAACCTTAGATAATGGATATGGGTCGAGTATATACAATACTTTGATTTTGATCTTGCCTATATTCCTAGAAAGGTAAATGTAGTCATGATGTGTTGAGTCAGAGAACTCAAAAACATGCCATACGTGAAACCAGTGATGAATGGTAGTTAATAGACCTATTCTATAAGCTGTATCTAGAGTTTCATGACATTCATGAACAATATTACCTCTCATATTTGGTAGTTAAATCTTCCCTCCCTAAGAAGGTGAAGAGTAGGCAATTCCCAGATCCTGATGGTTTGGTTCTCTATAAGAGTATATCATGAGATAACCCACATTTGTATTGGTATGTGGACATAGATGATGTACTACATCTATTTGGACATATCTGGGTTCCTACAGATGTGAGAGAGGAGTTGATGAAAGAATCCCATGCCTCTCAGTAGGCCGTTCATCCAGGAATCTCCAAGATGTATCGAGATACATGACACCAGTACTGGTAGCCTGTGATGAAATGAAAAATAGTAGGCTTTATCACAATGTGTTCCACCTGTCAGCTAGTGAAGATGGAACACCAGATATCTTCAGGATTTCTACAACCGCTTCTAGTCCCGGAATAGAAATGGGAAGCTTTTTTCATGGATTTCGTAGTCGTCTTACCTAGGTCACTGAGGGGCATCAATGCAATATGGATGGTCATTGACTGACTAATGAAATCATCCAACTTCATTACTACTTGGGAGAATTTCTCAATTGATCAGTTGGGAAAACTATATGTTCATGAGATCATATGATTACATGGGGCCCCTCATACCATAATTTTAGATAGGGACACTCATTTCACATCACGATTCTGGAAGGGATTACAGAAAGCTATGGGAAAAAAGTTACTTCTAAGCACAATATTTCACCCTTAAGCAGATGGGAAATCAGAGAAAATAATACAAGTTCTAGAGGATATGCTTTGAGCACGTGTCCTTGATTTTGGAGATTCATGGGAGAAGCATATACCTCTCATCAATTTCACCAATAATAATAGCTTTCAGGAGACAATTCAGATGGATCCTTTTTGACAACTTATATGGTAGGTCATGATGTTCACCCCTATGCTGGCTAGAGGTAGGTGAGGTAGACCTACTAGGTTATTGTCTCATTCAAGAGACTTAAAAGTAGGTTCAGATGATCAGGAAGCATATGACTAATTCTCAGTCTAGACAAAAATCTTATGATGATTACCGTTGAATACCTATAGAGTTTGAGGTTGGGGATTGTGTCTTCCTTATGGTATCACCTAGGATAGGTAATAGATGTTTATAGAAGTAAGGGAATCTATATCCTGGTTACATAGGTCTGTTTGAGATCCTAGAGAGAGTCAGTCCAGTACCTATCGGTTACTACTACCTCAAAGGTACCATGCCATGCAAGACATCTTCTATGTTTCAAAGATTTTCTAATATCTTACTGATTCATCTCATACTTTTGATCTCAAGGACGTTGAGTTAGATGTCGATATTAACTTTAAGGAGTATTCAGTACACATAGTTGAATGGAGCATGAAGGCTCTATAAGTCCAATTTCCCCTCTAGTGTAACACCCCAAGCTTCCACGATACACTTCTCTTTGAATAACACAGTAGCGTGTGTTGTACGCAACTTCGAGTTCTAACACACCACAACCAATCAAACTTGCCGTTATGAATAGTAATGCCCACTTTTTGAAATTTTATAAATTTTATCCTTCAAAATGGACTTCATTTTTGGATTCGTAATATCGAAATTAGCTTAGGGGGAATTTTTGGTACTTTTTGGATAACTTTCATATTTTGATGAATAGTGAAAATTACTAAATTTTAATTAAAACATCTTTTTTAATCGAAATAATTAATAGTAATAAATTATAAATTTTAGTGATTTTAGATTATAATTAGATTATATTTTTACCATTTAATCCAATTTTTGTAATTGAACATAATTTCACATTTAAACTGGACATAAGCAAGTGCCACTATTTTGATAGTTATTATCTCTTAAAAACATGCTTTCTGTTTTAACAACGGGAATTAATTTTAAATTAATTTCTGCCACTTTTGTGTTTTGAATTTATAAAAATGGATTCCATATTTAGAATCAGGAGGTCCAAATTGTGTAAATAGGTAAATTTTATTTTTAGACATTTTGAATAATTACTTCGGTAAATATTTTATTTACCATGTTTAAAGGGTAAATATTGTAAATAAGGGTAAAAAATAATATTATAATAATAATAAATTACACTAAAACGTGTCCTAACCCTATTTGTTGATACATTTATGACCATGGGAATCTTTGGGTCGATTTTGGGACCCCATGGATCCACTTGTAAGTGATAATGACACTTTATATTAATTAAGTTAAAGTAAATACGAAAATGATATAAGCATATATCTTTTAGAAAAACAATTTTTACATATGGCTATATATGTTATATTTTCGACTATAAATATTAATTAGAAATATAAAAATATTTCCTACAAAATGGTATTTTATTTATAATTTTTAGACATTGAATAATTAAATTTATTTATGACACAATAATGATACAGTATTTTCCTTATTAATGAAAGAATCAAATAATTAGTATTATAAATGTTATAATAAATATAATTTGAAAGTTTTTATGTCATACAAGAATTTTATTGGTTAATATGACATGTTAGGACTGTTTAAATTATTTTTTTGAATTAATAATGCTTTTAGGACTTAAAAAAATCAATTATTAAATATTGTCAAAATCGACATAAATGAGTTTTTAAAACAAATATTATATTATTAATTGATATTCTATTCCTAAAAATATAATGTTCGGCCAAAGGACTTATATAATTATAATTTTATTATTAATGGACCACTTGGGGGTCTCTTGTATGTTTATAGTAAGTTTATTGACTATATAATATAAAAATACCAAGAGACATGGTAAATGTCAAACTATTTAACTAGGAGTTACATCAAAAAGATAAAGTTAATATAGTGACCCAAACCTGTCTAAAAGCTATTGGTTGAGTGGTTTTTGACCTATCCCCACATTAAACTTTAAATAATACACTTTGGATCCATTAGAAACCGAATATTAATTTATTATAAAATAATATTTCTCGCTTTTCCTAAGGTACCCCTCACCCCTCTTATAAAAGGGCACTCACCCTTACCTCTAATTCACACATTCAAAGCCTTTTGGCTCGGCCAAACCCTGCCCAAATATTCTCTCAACTTCCATAACTTCAAACTAGAGTCCTTATTTTGATCAGAAATCCAGCCTAAGGAGCATTTTTGATCAAATAAAAAGAAAGAACTCGGAGAAGAGGTAATGTTTTCCCCACCCTTTTTCAGGTTCCATTCTTCTTCAACTTCTTCTTTCTTTGTTATTTACATTATAAAATAATAAATCCAGTATGTTTTATATATTTCTATGTTATTATAAATATGTTACAACCATATTCAGTATTCTACCAATCCATTGAATGACATGTCACCATACGTGCGTACGTACGAGCTACCGTCTCCACGTCGTGGTGTAATTGTTATTCAATACATTATTATTTGGATGGGTATAATAATGATGTGAAAATAATGTAAATAATAAATAGAACTTGATAATGATTCTGTATATATGATATACTAACCAATTATATATTATTTTAATTTCAAAATAATGATATTGTCGCTTGTGCGTACGTACGGATTACCGTCTCCACGAACGCGATGAGATTCATTCCCCATCGTATCCATTCAAGACTAAATTTCATTTTACGATTAAAAATAATTTTTAGAGACATGATATCATTATGGATATGAATAATATACATCCCATCCATAACAAATATGGATCACATAACAAAGAATATAAAGGAAAACGAATCCGTTAACACCTGAAATGATGATAATACTAAACAAATCAATGTTAAAAGATCACATATGATATCATATTAATGTATATGATTCTTTTATAATGTGATAAAAATTATTTAACCATTATACAGGAGTTTAATCTTCCCCAAATCAAGGAAAAGTACAAGGTAATGGGTTTCTTATCTCACTTTTAATTCTGTGAGATTTCCATTGTTCACCACTTATTTATTGCATGTGGTGTGTGTACTTCCCATGATTGTTTTCATTGTGTAATATAATTTAATTTATAAATATCTATATAATCATTTTATGATCCTTCTTCATGGGTGTATGTTTTTTATGTTACCAAATTTATAAGGGAATTTGAAATTTCAATTTCCACTCATTCGGATTTACACATACCTCATTGATTATTTTACACCAAGATTATGTCTGGAATCACTATTTATTTGCTTATGTAATAATTTATAGTCCCCTTTATGTGTATATACTTTTGATACACATAATCACTCCATTGATGAATTCTCAAGTCATCGATATGAACTTGATAAGAGTAATTTTAACTCAATCTCCATTTATTGAGTTAAACATCTAATTCATTGGTGTTGTTTTTACAAGAATATGTGTGAATGTACTTTGATTGTTTTACACTGAATATCCAATAATATTGAGTGTATTTATATTTGTCACACATAATTATGTCATTGATTTATCCTTAACCTAAGGATAAAGTCTTTATGAGATATTTCATCTCAATTTACATTCCATTGAGACTCCTTTGTTGTTTTACACCAAATAACTTTTATATGGTGTATATAATGTAATTTGACATAGTATATCATGAATAACTTTATTATAATTATATTAAAAAGTTTTTATTACCTCAAATATTTGTATTCAAGTGTCTCTCTTTTGGTTAGGAACTCTAACTAGAATACCATTTTAAATGTTTTAATGATTTATTATTCTAAATCTTTATCATTAATGTCCATGTTTTAAAAATGGTTTTAAGGATTTATTTATATGGACATTAAAGTTTTAAAATTAAAATTCAGTTTAAAAGTTTCAGAGTGGTATGAGACACTTTGATTTAAAAATCTATTTTAAATGGATTCTTGATAAATAGTGAGACTTTTAAATGTTTTCATAAAAAAGGAGATATTTCTCTCAAATAGTTTTGATGACTATTTTTCATCTATGTAAATATCCTTTATTATTATCGAATGAGGTTAATCTGTTACAATAAAATCTTCCATATTGTATTTATTGAGTTATGTTTGACTGTGGATGTGTTATTTTTATACCATTCATGGTTTGTGGATAAATTATTGACATTTCGTATGCTAGTTTTAATATGAATGTTTATGTTATTTTTAAACATGTTCATATAAGGAATTAATTGGACTTAGTAAGTGATGGGTGGAGCCCACTACAGCTCCTCGATGCATCGGTAGGTCTCATGAGAAAAACTAGTGTCTTGGAACAAGGCCTTGACAAAATCTTATTTGTAGTCTTGGCACAAGGCCTTGACTATGTGGTTATGATAGTCTTGAATTATGCATTCCATCATTATGAAAGTGGTTATTGATATTGCATGTGATTATTCAACTAGTAGAATATCCATGTGAATAAGTAAATGGAATTATTTCATTTTATTTCTGTCATATTATGATGAAGTTCAAGTTTAAAAGTCTTTTGTTTTAGTTATACATTGCCTTAAATGTTTATGATTATTTATGAAAGTTTCCTCTATAATTATATCCTTACTGGGCATCTGAGGTCACCCCTTTCTATGTTTTATTTTTCCCAGGATGTGAAGAAGTATTTTATGAATGACCTGTAGGGATATTATGAGGGGATATGAGTGTGGAATATGGAGACTATGTTGTTGTAGTTTTCATTTTATGATGTAATGTAATCTTTATGAATGTATCTAGTGATTCCAAGGCTACTAACCTAATCGGTCTTTCAAGACTTGATATTTTGTGATGATGTGAATGTTATGTAATAATGCACCGACTCTAGGTAACTTGGGTCGGGGTGTTATAGTAGGTATCAGAGGAATTTTAGTACAAACCTTGGAAGCTAGATTTAGATAAACTCTGATTAGAGCACATAGACCTAAGATGGACTTTGAAGATTAGTATAGAAGAACTTCCTAGAATTTTGGTATTGTAGAGATTTTGTGAGTTTTCTGAGAAATACATCCCTATCTAGATATGAGCTAGTAGAGGCAGCTCTGGAACAGATCTACCTAGGGGTAAAACCCAAAAACACCGCTTTGAGCTTGACTTGAATGGGAACTGGTGCACGACAACGGGCCTTGCTGCACTCTTGGTTACGACACTCCTGGGGGATATGATTAGGATAATTTACATTTTCTTTACAAACTGATTTAAAGTATTTTAATATAAGATGAGAATAAAAGACCTTGGTTAATCCAAACGTGTTTCAAATTAAGAATATGGTGTCATGATATTCTCTAAATGATTTTATGACTACTGTTACTCACACAATGCTTTCTGGTTTTAGTCAATGGATAGATTCCAAGGAAGTCATAGTAACTTTGAGAATGATGTACAAGGTGGGAACAGTGGTGGAAATGAGAAACAAAATGGAATGTTTATAGGCGTAAAAGATATTGTTTTTATGCCAAATTATTTTTCCAAAAATATGATTCAACAAAATATATATTAACCAACTCCCATACTCAACAAAGAAGATAAAGGTGATGAATGATAAGAGCTCTAGTAGTAGAGACCATGGAGAGAAGAATCCTCAATTTCCATTATGCAGGAAATGTGGAAGGAGACACCTAGGAAAGTGTCTCAATGGAACAAATAAATGCTTTACATGCCGGAAAGGACATAAAGTGAATAATTTCCGGAGAAAAATTAAGAGTACTATGGAAGAAAATAAAAATGGTCCCAAGAATCCATTTATAGTCATTTTCTGTAAATTTAGGGGACCTAAACATTACCTGAGTGAATTCCCTATTATAAAGGATATTTTCTTGGTCAAAGAAGAAGCTATGTGAAAGTAAATGGTTGGAGAAATGTTTAAAAGTATTAGTGCTCCTTGTTGATGGGATTACTTTGGAATAATTTTTTCTTATATTTGTAACCCTACAGTTTTCCATGTGAGAATAATATTTGAGGAAGACTTATCTTTTCTCTTGTGGATATAGTTATAAATAACCATTTGGTTTTATATGATCATTGGGTTTGAGGAAATTATAAGTTATTATATTTTGGAATGAAAATGAAAGGTATGAGATAACATTTGTGGTTAAATTATGTTCTGGTTTTTTTGATAAATTTATCTCATTTTGGTAATGTTATAAAATATCGTTTTTAAAAAAGGACAACACGCAGACCGTGTGACAACCCGTCACGTCGGACAAAGCTATAGGAATCAACCCACAACTGAAGTACGATTGGGATTTATCTTCTACCACTGGACTACGTGAAGTCCCTAGTTAGTGTGACTAATTATTTTTAGTTAAATGATTTTATTGATCAATAATAAGTTGATTTGGGATCTTATGTCTTATCAAATGAATACCCTTATTATAGGAAAATGATTTGGTGATTAAGTGATAAATGTTATTTTGGAAGATGTTCGCTTTGTTAGGAACATTATATGCCCAAGGAAAATAGAATGCTATGGGATTTTGTTTGAGGAGTAATGGTGTATTTTTATCTATGTTTTTATTGTGGATTTATAGTGATTTGGGTTATTTATATAAATGATTAACCTATAATAGAGAATATGTGATTAGGTTAATTACTTTTAAGTATGTGACTTTAAGAGCAGTTGATGTCCTTTGGAGATACAATTTAACATGGAAGACTACATAACCAAATTATTCTAAGTTCCGGGTTTCAATATTAGTTTGGATTATATTGAAGGATTTTGAGGACAATTGTTTATTGAATGGTATTTATTTAACTTTGGGGTATTGTTGGTTTAATTTTAGAAATTAAGATTAGTGTTTCTTTCTCCAATGGAATATCCATTTAGGGGATCATCAGATCTTATACTTACCATTTTTTTGATTAATCTTTAAATACAAGGTAAATATATAGTTTGTCCTTTTTGGATTATGTGATTCTATATATGTTTATTCTAGCTATTCCAATATGACCAAGTCTTCTTCAATACTCATCGTTTAAAAAAAATGAGATAGTGGTAGAAATTTATTAAAGAATGAAACTCTACTAAAAAATTAACTACATCTATTTATGTTCTTAGTCAATCTCATAAATTAATTCCTCATCTTTATGTAATGTCACTTAAAACAAAAAAAATGTTGTCCGTTTACTTTTCCTACTGGGAGACTAATGATTGTTTGTCCCATCACAAGTTTGTGGTTTTATTATTGTTAACTTTCTCCTGATCATGTTTTCTATCCCTCTCCATAGGAACTTGACCACTTATTTTATCTTCCATATCTATGTTTTCCTACATGGAATCCTAGTATGGGTTATCTTGAGTGACCTTTGTACTTCTCCTTCTTTCTTTTAAAATGATAGGTTTATTGACTCTTTGTTCAATGTGGGACTTTCCATTATATTCCCAAACCCAGTTTTAAAAATTGCGAGGGTGAAATTTATTGAAGGAGGGGAGAATTTAACACCCAAAGATTCCACGGTACGCTTCTCTTTGAATAATACAGTAGCATGTGTTGTATGCAACTTCGAGTTCTAACATACCACGACCAATCAAACTAGCTGTTATGAATAGTAATACCCAATTTTTGAAATTTTATAAATTATATCTTTCAAAATGGACTTCATTTTTGGATTTTGAATATCAAAATTAGCTTAGGATGAATTTTTGGTACTTTTCGGATAACTTTCATATTTTGATGAATAGTGAAAATTACTAAATTTTAATTAAAAACAACATTTTTAATCGAAATAATTAATAGTGATAAATTATGAATTTTAGTGATTTTAGAGTATAATTAGATTATATTTTTTCTATTTAATCCAATGTTGGTCATTGAACATAATTTCACATTTAAACTGGACATCAGCAAGTGCCAATCTTTTGATAGTTATTATCTCTTAAAAACACGCTTTTTGTTTTAACAACAGGAATTAATTTAAAATTAATTTCTGCCACTTTTGTGTTTTGAATTTAGAAAAATGGATTCCATATTTAGAATCAGGAGGTACAAATTGTGTAAATAGGTATCTTTTATTTTTAGACATTTTGAATAATTATTTCGGTAAATATTTTATTTACCATGGTTAAAGGGTAAATCCGGTAAATAAGGGTAAACAATAATATAATAATAATAATAACACTAAATTACCCTAAAATGTGTCCTAACACTATTGGTTGATACATGTTCGACCATGGGCATCTTTGGGTCGATTTTGGGACCCCATGGATCCTCTTGTAAGTGATAATGACACTTTATATTAATTAAGTTAAAGTAAATACAAAAAATGACATAAGCATATATCTTTTAGAAAAACAATTTTTACATAGGGTCATATATGTTATATTTTTGACTATAAATATTAATTAAAAAGATAAAAATACTTCCTACATAATGGTATTTTATTTATAAATTTTAGACATTGAATAATTAAATTTATTTATGACACAATAATGATGTAGTATTTTCCTTATTAATGAAAGAATCAAATAATTAGTATTATAAATGTTAAAATAAATATAATTTGAAAGTTTTTTTGTCATCCATGAATTTTATTGGTTAATATGACATGTTATTATTGTTTAAATGAATTTTTTTCGAATTAATAAAGTTGTTAAGACTTTAACAAAAATCAATTATAAAATATTGTCAAAATTGACATAATTGAGTTTTTAAAACAAATATTATATTATTAATTGATATTATATTCCTAAAAATCTAACTTTCAGCCAAAGGACTTATATAATTATAGGTGTATTATTAATGGACCACTTGGGGGTCGCTTGGATGTTTATAGTAAGTTTATTGACTATATAATATAAAAATACAAAGAGACATGGTAAATGTCAAACTATTTAACTAAGAGTTAAATAAAAAATATAAAGTTAATATAGTGACCCTAAACTATCTAAAAGCTATTTGTTGAGTGTTTTTCGACCTATCCCCATCGTAACCTTTAAATAATATACTTTTGAGCCATTAGAAACCAAATATAAATTTATTATAAAATAATATTTCTAGCTTTTCCAAAGGTGTCCCTCACCCCTCTTATAAATGGGCACTCACCCTCCCCTATAATTCACACCTTAAAAGCCTTTTGGATCAGCCAAACCCTGACCAAATATTCTCTCAACTTCCCTAACTTCAACCTAGAGGCCTTATTTTGATCAGAAAGCCATCCTAAGGATCCCTTTTGATCAAATCAAAAGGAAGAACCCGAAGAAGAGTTAATGTTTTCACCACCCTCTTTCAAGTTCCTTTCTTCTTCAACTTCTTATTTCTTTGTTATTTCCATTCTAAAATAATAAATCCAGTATATTTTATATATTGTGATGTTATTATAAATATTGTACAAACATATTCAGTATTCTATCCATCCTTTGAATGACATGTCACCATACGTGCGTACGTATGACCTACCGTCTCCACGTCGTGGTGTAATTGTTATTCAATACATTATTATTTGGATGGGTATAATAATGATGTGTAAATCATGTAAATAAAAAATATAACATGATAATGATTCTGTATATATGATATACCATCCAATTATATTTTATTTTAATATCAAAATAATGATATTGTCGCTCGTGCATACGTACGGATTACCGTATCCCCAAACGCGATGAGATTCATTCCCCATCATATCCATTCAAGACTAAATTTCATTTTATGATTAAAAATAATTTTTAGAGACAAGATATCATTCTGGATATGAATAAAATACATACCATCCATAACAAATATGACTCACATAATAAATAATATAATGGAAAACAAATCTATTAACACCCGAAACGATGATAATACAAAACAAATCAATGTTAAAAGATCATATATGATATCATATTAATGTATATGATTCTTTTATAATTTAATAAAAATTATTTAACCATTATAAAGGAGTTTAACCAACCCTCAACCAAGGAAAAGTACAAGGTAAGGGGTTTCTTATCTCACTTTTAATTCTGTGATATTTCCATTGTTCACCACTTATTTATTGCATGTGGTGTGTGTACTGACCATGATTGTATTCATTGTGTAATATAATTTAATCTATGGATATCTACATCATCATTGTATGATACTTCTTTCATGGTTGTATGTTTCATAAGTTACCAAATTGATAAGGGAATTTGAAATTTCAATTTCCACTCATTCAGCTTTACGCATACTTCATTGATTATTTTACTCCAAGATTATGCGTGGAATCACTATTTATTTGATTATGTCATAATTTACACTCCCATTTCTATGGATATACTTTTGATACACATAATCAATTCATTGATAAATTCTCAAGTCATTTATATGGTCTTGATAAGAGTAATTTTAACTCAATATCCATTTATTGAGTTAAACATCTAATTCATTGGTGTTGTTTTTACAAGAATATGTGTGAATGTCCTTTGATTGTTTTACACTGAATATCTAATCATATTGAGTGTATTTATGTTTTTCACACATAATTACATCGTTGATTTATCCTTAACCTAAGGATACAGTCTTTATGAGAGATTTCATCTCAATTTACATTCCATTGAGACTCCTTTGATGTTATACATCAAATAACTTTTATATGGTGTATATAATATACTTTGACATAGTATATCATGAATCCCTTTATTCTCATGATATTACAAAGTTTTGATTACCTCAATTATTTGTATTCAAGTGTCTCTCTTTTGGTTAGAAACTCTAACTAAAATATCATTTTAAATGTTTTAAAGATTTATTATTCTAAATCTTTATCATTAATATATATGTTTTAAAAATGGTTTTAAGGATTAATTTATATGGACATTAACTTTTTAAAATTAAAATTACTTTTAAAAGTTTTAGAGTGGTATGGGACACATTGATTCAAAAATCTATTTTAAACGACTTCTTGATAAATAGTGAGACTTTTAAATGTTTTCATAAAAAGGGGGATATTTCTCTCAAATAGTTTTGATGACTATTTTTCATCTATGTAAATATCCTTTATTATTCTCAAATGAGGTTAAGCGGTTACAATACAATCTTCTATATTGTATTGATTGAGTTATGTTTTACTGTGGATGTGATATTTCTATACCATTCATGGTTTGTGGATAAAGTATTTACATTTCATATGCTAATTTTAATACGAATGTTTCTGTTATGTTTAAACCTGTTCATATGAGGAATGCATTGGACATAGTAAGTGACGGGTGGAGCCCGCTATAGCTCCTAGATGCATCGATAGGTCTCATGAGACAAACTAGTGTCTTGGAACAAGGCCTTGACGAAATCTTATTTGTAGTCTTGGCACAAGGCCTTGACTATGTGGTTATGATAGTATAGAATTATGCATTCCATCATTATGAAAGTGGTTATTGATATTGCATGTGATTATTCGACTAGTAGAATATCCATGTGAATAAGTAAATGGAATTATTTCATTTTATTTCTTCCATATTAGGCAGAAGTTCAAGTTTAAAAGGCTTTTGTTTTAGTTATACATTTCATTAAATGTTTATGCTTATTTATGAAAGTTTCCGCTATATTATTATCCTTACTGGGCATCTGATCTCACCCCTTTCTATGTTTTATTTTTCCCAGGAAGTGAAAAAGTATTTTATGAATGGCCTGCAGGGATAGTATGAGGGGATATGAGTGTGGACTATAGAGACTATGTTGTTGTAGTTTTCATTTTTTGAGGTAATGAAAAATTTATCAATGTATCTAGTGATTCCAAGGCTACTAAACTAATCGGTCTTTCGAGACTTGATCATTTGTGATCATGCCAATGTTATGTAATAATGCACCAACTCTAAGTAATTGGGGTCAGGGAATTATATCTTGTATGGGTGTTTTGGCAGCACGGATGGGTACAAGGCAAGACTTGGGAGTGGGAAGCCGACATAAGTTCTCAGGGTCCATAGTTGTTCTCAGACAGTGTTTCTCTACCCTTTGATAGTGAACTAGGGGATGAGTTCTTTTATGGGGGGAAGACTGTAAGAACCTGGTTTTTCACTCAGGTATGAATCCTTTAAATTTCATTCTAAATATTTTCTTTAGACATAATATGGATTCTTAATGAGTTATAAAAGTTATCAGGGTTTTTTGGGGAATATTTGAATCTAGGAACCCTTATTTTGAGGAAAATAGGACATGTCACATGGTTAGCGCACATTTGGTGCACAGTTTAGCTAACCATACAGATTAAAATTTCCAGACAGAACCAAATCACAATGTTAGCACATAACCATGAAGCCTAACCATGAAAGTTCCCCTTCTTCCTAGGTAACCATGCATGGTTTGTTCATGGTTAGTTAAAATGTGAGGACAAACTATGCATATTCCATTTTTTGTGTAATTTTACAAATTTTCCCTTAAAGATATAATTATACTCCCCTTCTTCCCTAATCCATGTTTATGTGGGATTTACCACTATGGATCTCATTTGGGATTTTTTTTGAATACCTATGGTAGGAATCAAGATATGTCTTCTGTTTGAGATCCATTCGAGCTTCTGTTAGTCATGTTAGATGTGCAATGGTATGTACTCAGGTCCATTTAAGCCTTACCTCTTCTCTCTTGCTCTTGACCTAGTTATTGGGGTATGATAATTTTTCTCATTTTCTTAGATCTACTCTAATCTGAGCCAAATCAAGGGTCAATACCGGAGGAGGATAGTCATACAATCCTAAGGTGGGTGGTCTATAAGTCATCCCTCAAGTTTGTTATTTTTGGATTTGTCATGTGGCCCCCACAGATTTCATCGGTTGTTGTTTATAGAATTTATATTCCATGCTTATACTCATTATAATCACATGGTTATTATATTTCTAAATATGTGATTAGTTGTTCTTGGTCATGCCCTCAAATTCATTCATCCCATGTTAGATGTTATTCCATAATAGTCAGTTTAGTGTTTTGACACGTTTGAGCCACCGTTCGGGTGAGACTTGGCATGAAATTCCTATGGTTAAGTGTTTTTATATTAAATAGATTAATTTATATTATGAATTTAATAATGGAAAGTACCATGTATGCTCACCACTTGACCAACCTAAGCTAAGTGCTTCAATTTGAAAATAAAATGTGAAATGTGAATTAGGAAGTATACTAAGTATATGAGTTGGTCTTAAATGTAAATGAATGGTATGTTGAAAATATGTAGCACCCCTTTCAACATTATTGGAAGGTATAAGAATGAACCTTGAGTATATAACATGCTATAAATGTATTAAATTAATTGTTTCATGCTACTTGAAATTTCAGACAAATGAAAGGTAAGGCTTGAACCAAATGACTTTATTAAAAGGTTTCATGCTACTTGGACTTATCACACTAATGAAAGGAAAGGATTGAACCAAATTACATGACTAAAATTTTTCATGGTACTTTACCTTATCATACTAATGAATGTAAAGTATTGAACCAAATGATATATTACATGACTTCAATATCAAATAGAAGTGGCATGACTCGTTATCACCTTGGATTCTGATTGGAGAATGCCATGAGCACTCGAGAACCCCATTTCGATTTAAGGATATGACTTGCATAGGTTAAGGCACACATATATCCTGATCCTTGTCTATTATTTTGATTATGCATATGAAACTATTTTATCCCTTAAATATCATTACAAGATGCATTGGATACACTCCTTGTATCCAACATTGAAAAGTAGGTTCCATGGTTGAATCCCATCAGGGCCAGTCATTGCTTAGCCCTGTTTTACCTTGGATGAACTCCTTGAATTTGGTAGGCATCTCATTGTGAAATTCCTTGGAGTATGATCCTTACATTACACTCTTACCCCATGCCAGACTATATTTATTACTAAGTTAGAAACCCTTGAGTTCTACATCGTTTTAGTTATTACCTTGGGACTTCACTATTAAATATCATTACAGGTTTCCCTATTACATCTTGGAACCTTTACTATCATTAACATGTGAAATATTTTTAAACTGGTAATAATAAAATACAGAATTGGTTATATATTCAGACACCAACCGAGGGCTGAAGCATGTACTTGCGTATTTAGTTACATTGTATGGATTTACTTTATATGTGAATTCTTGTACACTATTACATTTCCATTACATGGGACAGATGTTATAGGCACCTTTGGTGGAGTGCCACTGAGATTTATCTCACACCCTCTCTGGATGTCATTTGGTACCTGAAGTAGATTACATGGTTGTAGGTGTTGACAAAGGAAAACATATTTCTTTGAACACTTGATTGATTTATACTTAATACGGTGCTTAATAGCAGAGGACCGAGTTGGAACTCGCAATGCATTGGATAGTCTTTGATTTCCTTTATACTTTGTGGAAATTTTAAGACTTATATCTTGTAACCATGTTTTCTAGTTTTCTAGAGACATGAAATATCATCAGTTGTTGAATTCTATTCCAGTCATTTTAGTTATTGTTATTATTGTCCTTATTTTCAGTTTTTCCATCTGTTTACTTATATTTATTCTAAAATTTACTGAGGTTTACAATCATTCATTACAAAACACTTTGGTAATGAGGGAATATTCTCCCCATGGACACACCATAGGCCCTTGCTGCTAGTCAACGGCGTCTCACATTCGTGGATATGCGCTTGATTCCATGAGTCCCACCGAGCTTGGGGCACTCATGAAGTGGAATCTTGGTCCGGTACGTCACATATGTAGGGCATGAGAAAATAATTGCAATATAATCCCACCTAGTGTTTTATAAGAATAAATTATTATATAAACAAATTATTCTCAATTAAATAAAGTTAAGGAATAAGATTCAATTTTACATAGTTTAATATAAAACATGGAAAACAACCCTTTTTACAAATTTTAAAAAATTACCAAAAGACCTATTTTGAAATAATTTCAATTAACATTAAAAACGAACATTTCAAATAATATAAATAAGGAAAACTATCCCTTGGGGTAACATTAGGTCTAGTTTTGTGGGTATCCTTGTATAATATATATGTTCAATATGCCACATGGTATACACATTATCATAGAAAAATAGGCCTAAGGGTAAGAATTAACTCTCAATAGTTGATCCTAACCACACATTATGCCACCTAGTGTATGGATTACCCTAGAATAGAACACCTAGATGGTAAGAGTTTCTTCTCAAGAATGGGCCCTGCCTCATCTGTGATCATAGTTGGTTATACCATTTTTCATAATTAAAATCATTCAAAGGTCATTTCATATATAGAAAATCAAAAAACATTTAGAAAAATATAAAAACATTCTTTAAAACCCATTTCACTAAAAAAAGGAAAAATCCATTTCAAAATCATAACAAAAACCATCGTATTTCATCAAAACATTATTCATGCCTTTAACTAATTTTTGAAAAAAAATTCAAGGTGAAAAAAATCATGGTTTGTAGAATAAATCCATTTCATGAACCCACCTGCATAGAAACACTTGGAATTTAACTAATAAAACAAATCCATAATCTAGTGAGATAGAAAGAGAATGCTTGGAGAAGTAAGAGGAAGATATCTAGATTTATAATTCCCAATTAGAATCCTAGATCCAATGAATTACTATAGTTTTCATGGTCGATCCATGGAAATAAATATGAGTAAAACCAAGAAGAAGATGATCTAAATACAAATGGGAGTAACACTCAATAAAAGAGTGTTAATGATTTTATCGACACTTCAATCTACTAAGTATTCAAGTTGGGAGATCGAAAATCATCTAAAGAGATCCCCTAGGATATAATAGGCTGAGTTTTTGTTGAATGGGGAAGAAGAAGAAATAAAAAAATGCTTCGGGAAAAAATATGATATGTCCTTTACTTTTACCATAAAAAATGGTGTCACTATCTTGAAAATAGCTATATACTAGCTATCCAATGGTTTCTAACCAGTTGGTTTGTTGTTTTAGGTAGAATTAATGTGTTATTCCTCTTCCACCAACTATATAGTGTCTAGTAACTAGTGATCTAGTGGATCTCTTATTTTTTTTATCCCAATACATTCCACTAGATAGCTTGTAGATATTACGAGAAAATCGGTGCACTAGATATATCTTTTCTTGCTCTAATTTCATGTCCACACTTTAACCACTCTTTAATCCACACCTATAAATCTGAATAAAAAACTAAAATATCCATAAATAAATTAGGATTAAAAAATAATAAAAAAGTAGTGTAAGTACCTAATCATGATAGCAGGATATGAATATCACCCTCTGATTGATTTTTTCATCCAGAAAGCTAATATGAAGAAGGGTGATCCACAAAGAGATGAGGTTGTTGCTCCCTTATCATATCTTACCACTCCCACATATCATGAGAATCTGAACCATAATACCACATAAATCTGTCTAATAGAATCAACTTCCCTCATAGGATATTTACTTGAGAACTAACTATTTGAATGTTTTTCTCATTCACTAACGTATCAGGTTCTATGTCTAGGCATTACCCATATAGAATATGATATAGGTAAGGTTGGTATATATTTATTTGAAACAAATGGAAAACTTTATAGATCAAAGTCAAATGTGGTGGTATATCTTGGTGATATTCCACCATTCTATGTTGATCGATGATATAAAATGGTACCACATATCTAGAAATTATATTCCTTTAATTTTCGAACCATCAGTGACAAAAAAATGGAGATACTTTAAGGAAACCGAGTCACTGAATGAAAAATCCAAATAACGATGATAATGATGATGATATGCATAATAATTATATCAGATTTCATCCATCACCAAACATTGAAAAATCATCTGAATCTTTATTATTGATTCTTGATCATGATTTGGTTCAAATAAGGAATCTTTACCAAACTTAGACCAATAGAGAGGTGAGTTTTAGGTATGGTCATATAATTATTCAAATGGATCCACATTGAAGGTTGATTTGTAACTATTATTATAATAAAAATCAACCAGCCCGAAATAACATTCCCAATAACTTTTTAAGTCCAAGACACATATACAGAGCGTATCTTCCAGTATTTGAATAAATCGTTTTGTTTTCTCATCTATCTAATGATGATATGTTATACTAAACTTAAATCAGGATCTCATCACCTCCTATAATTCCTTTAAAAATTTATAGGTAAAATGTGGAAATCTATTAGAGAAAATAGAAAATCAGATAACAAGAAACCTTATAATATCTTACACAAATAAGTTTCCAATGTCGTTCACTTTGGTGGTGTCATGAAATAATATTAAATGAGTTTACCTAATCAACCATCCAATTAAAACACAAATAAATTTACTACCCAGAGGAGTCTATGGTAAGCCTATAATGAATTCCATTAATATCTCACTCCATTTACATGTTGACATGGGGAGAGGATAGATAAAATTAGAAGGATTTTTATGTTCAGCCTTAATCTGTTGGAAAGTGTGGCATCAAGAAATGAAGATGGTTATCTAGGATTTCATACCAAGACACTAGAATTGAGGCTTCATCTCAGAGAACATATTTCTAGTTCCATGGTACAAATCCTAGAAATAACAATTAAAATATTCCAACACAAACTTTATCATGAATAAAGATACATCATACTAGTACCTGAAGAAAATAATACATTTCATGGAGACATACCATTCACTGATGGTCTCCCCACAATATAATGCATTTCATATATTTGAAAACATGTTATATTGGTTCTTTTCCTATAGAATTATCTCAAGGGGATAAGATATCAAAATAAATCTTTCTAAAACATTACTATACTCTTCATCCCAAACCTCTAAGTGAATTTGAGAAAGGAGGCCAATCAAGATCCATTTATCCTTCTCCTTCTTTAAATATTGGGAAGGAAAAATCCTGATAAGTGCATTAATAACCACAGTACCGTTTCCTATAGTATATGCAATAAAAATTTAGAATTACTATAGGTATTCTTCCCATTATATCTATCAGATATTAAAATATTTTTGAAAAAATATTTACCCAAATATCTTTTGGTTAGAGTAAATGATGAAATTACCCCTATAAAGATAGTTTCTCTAACCCTAACGGGAATAAACAACTGCTACTAGTTCCAAATAATGAGTTGGATAATTACACTCCTGAGATCGAAGCTGAAGTTAGTGATAAGACATCACATAATCTCCTTGTATAAGGAATTAGCCCAAACCTGCACCTGAAGTATTACAATAAATCATATTTCCCTGTTCAGCCTCTAGTGGAGTAAGAATTAGTGTAGAAGAAAGTTAATACTTCAGTTCATCAAATGATTCCTGAAACATTGAATGCCAAAAGAAATTCACCCCCTTCTAAGTAATATTGGTATAAGGTGATTTAATTTTTGAAAAATCCATTATTAATCACCAACAATATCCTACCAAACCAAGAAATATTTGAATCTCAATGACATTCCATGATTTTTTACATTAAATATAAGTAATTTCCTTTTTAGAATCAACATAGATACCATTTTGTGAGATTATGTGTCCTAATAACATAACTTATTAGATATATAATTGGAAATCTTATAATTTTTCGTATAGGATGAGGTCTCATAGGATTCCCTAGAAATGTATAAAATGATGTACATAATCTTCCTTAATCCTTAAGTATACCAAAATTTCATCCATATACACCATAATTTTTTTCCAAGTTATTGGTGTAATATATAGTTCATTAAATCCAATGAATATTTTCGGCACATTACTCAAGACCAATATAATCACAAGGTACTCAAAATGGACATACATGCTCTTGAAGGCGTTATTCATAATAATAAACTCTTGGATTTGAAGATGGTGGTATCCATGCCAACGATCATTTTTTAGAACCAATTTTCTTCTTTCAACATATCAAAAAAATCATCAATACATGAAAGGGGATATTAATTCTTGACTATGAAATTATTGATTTTCCTATAATCAATGCATAAGAAGATATTTCCTTTATCAAATATGTCCAAGTCAAGAACTAGAAATTCCCAAACCAGCTCAACATTTCTCATAAAGAAAGCATAGGAGGTGAATTAGAAACCCTTATCCTTAATTTTTCCTAGAGGTGTTTCCAATTCTATAATTAATTGAATGAGTTATATTAGGTGTTTTGAAAGATATAAAATACATGTATATATGAAGGAGTAAGAGGAATATATATCAAATAAGCCATTTGTTAATGTTTATGTGAAAGAAATGGATCATATCAAATTTGTAAGACCATCATCAACTTTCATTAGACACCCCTATACTTTGTGTCAGAGATTAATTATTTAGGAATGTGATTGGAACCCTATTTTTTATGAAGTATCTGACTACACCAAATATCCTATAGGTGTTGAAAATATTATCCTAATGTGAGGGGAATAAAGATCCTAACACAACCTCTGTAAGTAACTAAGGCATCTATAAGAGTTATAGATCTTTGGAAACAAAAGTAAAAATGATCTTTTTATACCCCTTTTGACCACACTTCTGACAAGTCAAACCCCAAACTAATTTTTTTAGTGCATAAAAGGGATTATGTAAAGAAACATAACTATTTAAACTATGAAACTCACTATGCTTCCTCTTCCCCTTATAAGATCCACTGAATCTACAACAATATGTTGGAGGAACTCTATTCAGACCTGACATTCCATCTTGGTCAATTTCCTCTATTAGTGAATTATCCTTCACCTCGGCATAGGTATAAACATTTACTATGAAGAATGTAAATAGAATATCTAGATGAAGACCCATATGAAACCTATGATCCTTCATCTTATCATTTCAAACAACCACTATTGAAAATAAATAAATATTGGACAAGCGATTAGCATATTCCATCACTATATAATTCTCTTTTCATGGTTAATAAACTCCATGGATTTCATAGAGTTCATAGACTCTAGGTATGGTTTCTCAATGAATAGGGCCTAGAAGTATTTACACTATAAGACTTCATGCTTATTCTATAAAACTAAAAAATCCAACCACCTCTTACTTGATCCTTTAAGTTAGAAGATAGATCACCTCTCGTTAATAGAAGTTGGGGTCTCTTGGAATTCAAAGAGTCTATCAATATTTCCTCAACAATATTCTACTTATCTAGCCTAATAAATGAAACATTAAACATCTTGGTCAATATATTTGACTATATGAAAAAATGTTTTGATGATATTATGATCAATTGGGTGGTATTCTTGATGAGTTTCATCTGTATTACCCTCCTAAGGATTTTGTAGAAGTCTTCCAGGGGCATGGTACTACTCATAATTAGAAAAATAGACACATGAACATGAAACTAAATAATAAATTATAGACTAAAATAAAGGAAGACAATCGTAATTTTCAAGAGACATGTAAAAAATAAAGATTGTGATTAAATCACTCTGAATCCCAAATGGAACATTTCTCGACCACTCATGGTAACTTAAGGCTCCTCACAATAAGATATGTTCATAAAATCACTTGCAACCTTCCTCTTAAGTCCCAATATTATTATATATTATCTACCAATACATCCTATGATTCATATCGACAATGAAAATAGATAAACATTCCTATGATACAGATTTTTCATAAACCAACATGAATCAACCAACTATCTAGAAGCTAATATGGTCATGACATAGCCTAAATGGTGTTTCTAATCCCCATGGACTTGCAGAATTCACCTACACATCACGAACTATCTTTGGGAATTATTTTCTATTAAAATAATAGAAACCAAGAACAAATAAATAAATAGAATTTCAGTAACATATTATAATTCAACAGTGAAAATGATACAATAGTAAGGAAAATATAGTTTCAAAAACCACAAACCAAACCAAGTTATACAGGTATAGAAAATTATATATCCACGTAACATGTAGTTACAACAAAACTCTCACACCTTTATAATGAAAAAAACCACTACCATGATTATTTTCCTTTCCTTTACTTGAGTCTAAAAAAACAAAATATAAATACTCCTAATATTGTAAGTAGGGTGTAGGTATACAAAACAAGTAGGATATAACTAAGTGTTTCATAAGCATACTTTATAACATAAAAAACTATTCTTGCATAAATAAATAAAAGTCATGAGATACAATTTTACATAGTTAAATATAAAACATTGAAAACAGAAATTTTCAAAATATTTAAAATATTACCAATAAACTAGTTTTCAATTAATTCCCATGAGAATTTTAGATAAACATTTCAAATAATAACATTAAACAAAAAATATCCCTTTCAGTAACATTAGGTCCAGGTTAGTGAGGATCATCATAAAATATTTATGAACTATTGGCCTCCTGGTGTGCACATTAACCTATAAATATAGGCCTATGGGGTATGACTTCACTCCCAATAGTGGCTCCCTTCCACACGTTAAGCCCCTTGGTGCAGGAAATATCCAAGAATAATAGGACTAGAAGGTAAGAGTTTATTCTTGATATTAGATCCCTTCCAAAAAAAATTATTATAGTTGGGAATACAAATTTCAATAATTTAATCATTCAAAGGTAATTTCATATAAAGTAAATCACACAAAATTTGAATCTATATAAAACATAATTTTAAAAAAATATTTAACATAACCAAAGGGGAAAATAAATTTCAAAAACATAACCAAAAAAACTTATTTCATCAAAAAATTATTCATTCCTTAAAATAATTTTACAAACAAACTTCAAGGATAAATAAATCATGGTTATTAAGATAAATCCATTTCATGAAAACACCTACCTAAAAACAATTTAAATTCATATACCAGAAGGAATACACAATATGGAGGGATAGGGCTCAAAAAATCAAGAGGAAGAGACCTAGAGTCATAATTCCAAATTAGAAACATGGATCTAATGAATTATTATGGTTTTCATGGATCATATATAGAATAAAATGATATAAACACAAAGAAGAAGAAGAATTGAAAACAATTCATATTTAGACTTGTTGAATGAGGGGCTTAACACTTAGATCAGACATGTATTGAAGTTGGGAGAGCTAATATCATTCAAAGAGATCTCCCAAGTTTGAATATGTCATGTTTAAATTGATAGAGGAGGATGATGAAATAAAATGGAGGATTTAGGACAAAATAAGATATTGAACATACTTTTCCCATCCATAATGGTTTCACTAGAAATCCATTGGCTATCAACTAGTTGTTCGGTGGGCTATAGGATAGCTGGTGGTGTCCAACCATCCAGTTGGTGGTTATAGGTATAATTTCTATGTTCATAGTTTAGTAACCCCATGATCCACACCTCTGACCCCACTTAAAAACACAAATCAACTAGAAATATCCTGATATTGAGAAAATAATAATGAAAACAAGACAATAGATCATAATACCCGAAAAAATAGTGGGATGTGAAAATTTTCAATAATTTATAAAAATTTGAATAAGATATTTAATATTTTTCCAACCCTATTTAAAATAGTTATCAATTTATCTTATTCTATTTATACTATCCTTCAACCAAGCATAATTTAAATTCATATATTTTTTATATAAATCCTCCAAATCATGTACTACTTCTTAATGAAGAATTTTAATCTCTACATTCTCACAAAAATGTTTTAGTAAATCCTCATCAGTTGGTGAGATTTTTTCATTACAAAGATAAAATGATAGTTATGTAGACTACGTTCTCTATCTAAGGGACTAATAAATTTTCATCAAATTTTTTACTTCATATTTTCCATATAAAAATAGTTGGGACTAGTTTATATACAATTATATGAGAATCTATATTAGATCTGATGCCCCTTTCAATCCCTAGAGTATTGTTCTAGGACACTAAGAGGGGGAATTAGAGAACTCAAATTTTATTGAGTTTTCCATTTCTGGTTTTACCCATTATATCACTTTAACCTCCATCCTGGTTAAGTGGAATGGATCAATAAATGAACTTTAAACCATTACCAAAGTATACAATACAAAATAATACATGTATAGTTTCACATGATATTTATAATGTTTGGCCTTAATGTGGGAGCATTCGTATTGTCATGATGCGATCTTATAAATTCTTGGATTTTATTATTATTATAAAATGGTTGTCAATACAAGTTCCTAGGAAATGGAAAAAAAGTATTAGGGGGGTTTGTCCACTTACCATTGATATCTCACACAAATTTAGTTCTCCTAACTTGATTATGACATTGTATATACTCACACTAATAGTCCTTCAAGGGTTCTTCTCAAACCAATCGAAAATTTTGTAAACTACTATAAACTAATAAAAAATAATCATTTCATGTTCTCCTAATTCAATAATTGATCTCACAATGATCTATTTTCATAATAGATCTTCTATCTTTTGAGAGTCTTGATGCATCTAATGAAATTTTTTAACAACATTTATCTCTTGATTGTTTTTCATTTTTCATTAAACGTGAACTTCTATATATGGTGATTTTATCTTTCTATGATGCTCAAAAAATCTTTAGATGGTTGTAGTATTAGGTTATTTTTCTTTGACTAGATGTAATGTCTTCAAACTCTCCTCTATATCAAAGGGTTTCTATATATTAAATTCTAAATCATTTTCTTCTCTTGCATGTGTATATATATTAGTATAGAAATATCCAAAGAATATAGAGAAAATTATTTTTATACTATTCTAAAAAAAATTTCTCATATTTTCTCAGTAGATGATATTTATTTTTGAACTCATTTCTTACAAATACATATTCATGTTTTCATAGGAATATTTCCAAAAACATTACACCATGAAATCTCATACATATCTTGTAATTTATAATAATTTAAAACTAATATTATATAATATCTCTTGAATACTCCAATGCTTGACTCAAAATGATATTTTAATAATTGTATCCTTATCATATTCAAAAATATTACTATAATAATATTCTTTTAAATCTCATTGAACTTGGCTTTTAATTAGTGACAATATATGGAAACATATTTCTTATCTCACCATATTATGTTCAAAAAAATAAACATGTTCCACATCTTCATTATTTTCCATTTATTTTAATAACATTTTTATAAAATGGTAGCTCTATTTAACCTTTAAAAAAGTTTCATCAACACTTAGGAAGCATCATGTTACCTTTATTGGGAAACAATTTACCCATAAATTGCATGTTAATCAACTATAAGGGGACCGATATAAAATCCTTTATAAAATTAATTAATCTACTTATAAATATTAATTATTCTATATACATATTCTCATATTTTGATACAATTTTATATTTAGTTCTTCAGCTTGTAAGTCATCTGATCTGGTGAGTCTCTCAAAGGATTTTATCTCACACATAACTATATGATTAAACTTTATTCTTGTATTTGAAAAAATAATTATCATCTTGTATTATTGGAATTGAAACTCTCTGAATTCCACATAATCGCATACAAATATCAATTACAACCATGTTTCACCATTATGGTTCTCATAACTGATCTTCCAATGAAAAGTCGATCAACCATTCATAAAAACCCTATGGCTGATATTCATGTAATTTAATACATCTTCCTACACCATAGTCGATCCACCTAACATGTCATCCATCTCATTATTGATTTCATTACACCTGATGGATATAACCTACATCTTATGATAATTTTTCCTATCATTTGAACCTCATGGTCAATAAACATGAAATGTGAAGATCATTCTCAATATATTGGGTACACACATTGCAGTCAACACAACACACATAATTTACTCAACCCTACACTGTAACATTCATAAAATCCTTACTATAATTCATTTCTTACAATTTATTTTTTAGAATAATACTTGTAACATATTAGACTTGAATTTTTGATCTCCTCATATTTTTAGTATCAAATATGTGGTGAGCTTATCTTGATCTCATTAGTATCTATTTGAAAAAACTAATGCATGAAGAAACATAAAAGATCAATGATAGAATACAATAAATGTGAACCCTTTGGTTTGACATCACATCATTTAAAATAGGTGCATTACATGTACTAAAATGTACATTACATGAATAATAACATTCTATAAATTGATTATATTTTCATCTTATTGATTCTTAATATATGGAAATATGGCATTAACGACACAATATCCTTCTAGGCCTGGTGGAACCCTACTGTAACCATGCCGAACCCCATGGAGAGGATAACCACCAACACAACTACATATTGACCCATGTTACTTCCTATACTTGTGTGTTCTATTCACTCTCAAATATACCCATGCTTATCCAAATCCAATTCATTTTGGGCTAGTATTTGTGATAGGTTGGATATTATTTTAATGACTAGATTTGGTTCTAGTCAACAAGTCATAGAGATGGTCCTATTTTTTATATACTCAATACACAAAAACTTAGTAAAAGTAATAATTGTAAGAATATATTTCAATAATAAATCCTTCTTTCATATAATATTCTTGATTAATAGAATGAAAAATTATTTATTTCATCCTTGAAATCCCCTTTTAAAAATAAACTTCACTCATCCAATTTATTTGTGCTCAATAATCCACCTCATTTATTTTCCACATGGATGGATACTTAAATATTCCTATCCAACCATATTCATAATGAATTTTGTATACAATGTTCTATTTATAATTCGAATTAGCTCATTTATCATTCATTAAGAATAGTATAATAATCATCGCATATAAAATAGGATACTTCAATCTATTTTCAAAAGTTACTTATGGTAGAAGCATCAATCTATTCATTTTAATTTCCATATAATATTTCAGTAGCTCTAGCTTCACCATTTTTTCATTTCTAGGAAACATATTGACATAATGTTAAATTCATAATTGAAAATAAATACAACTCCACATATGATCACAACAAAAAAATAAGTATATCCTAAAAAAATTATTGGTGATAGAAGGAGGGGTGTTTAAACATGAAGAAATTTGTGAAATTACAATCACACTATATTTAATTTATAAGTCAAACTAAATAATATTGAAGATTATTTAAAACATGAGTAATAGATCATTAATATGTAATAGAAACTAAATTATATTTAGAATAATTAAAATAGGTTGTTAGTGTCACATAACAAGGAGAAGGATGTTATAAATATGAAAATGTATTTTTTCAAATAAAATAAATGATAAGAGTTTAGTTTAATGGAATAAAAATCATCTTATTTAAAAATAAAACTCTCAAATTGATGAAATTGAATTTTATAATACTTTTTCTATAGTCACAAAGGCTTGGAAAAATTTAAATTCACATAGAAATATGTTCTATAAAAAATTGAATGTTTTTAAAATGAATATATATTCATTTTACATAAAGATATATATTGAGTGAGAGGTTTATAGAAAATAATTTTTACTTTTTATCATTTATGTTAATGGTTCTTAAGTATGTATTATAAAATAATTTTCTAATATCCCTAAACTAGTTCTATGAAAATGGTATATTAAGTTTCAACAATGGGGTTAAAATCATGAAATTAAAGATCACAAAAGTGTATTACAATTTTAATTTCAATATAGAAAATAAAAATTAACTAGTTATGATTGTGTATTTTAATGACTTTTCTCCCAATAATGAGGTTAAAACTTGTAAATACATTTCTTCCAAAATAAAGAAAATTTTTAATTTTTTTTGATCAGTGAGATAATGATTATTTTGGGTTTATAAGTGATGAATTAAATGCATTATATCATTATTTCAAAATAAAAATATACTCATGTGTTACTGAAGAGTTTAGGAAGGAAAAACTCAAGAGAAGTTTAAACTCTTTGTTCAATTTGAAATAAGTTATCCTTGTATAAAGAATGAATTAGTGTGGATAAAAAAGTGGTTCAACAAATAATAAAAAGCTTACTTTAGTTAACTTTATCATGGAAAAACAATTTGTTTTTCATTACACGTTTTGATCAATACTAATTAAACTTGAAGGATTTTAATCATATGAAAATGAAACAAATTTTTTTGTTATGACTATGAAAATAATGAGTAATTATTAAATTTTGAAAAAGATAAAACCTTATAGGTTTATAATTTTTATAATTTTATTGAAAGGTGAAATGGGAGACCAAAAGTCTACTCTTAGAGGAGAAAATTTAATTAGAGGAAGATATGATTTTATCACTCAATGAAAAAATAAAATCACTTTAACCACAATATGAGATAATTATATTGAGATATCATGAGTCCTGACTCAAATATTGTGGATAAATCCACAATACAAGGACATGTGGGTGAAATTCACATATCCATTGATGATTGTGAGTGAAAACAAAAGTGTAATCCATTTTTAAAAGAATAAAATATAACACTAAATGTAAAAATATATTGATATAAAATACCAACGATAATGTATAATGACCCGAGATAAACATGTATTATATTTCAACGAATTAGAAATTAGAATATAGATTGATTAAACCCTTGATGAAGTACAATTTCCAATATTTAGGATTATTTTAAGTAGTGTAATCTATACAAAAATTACTATGAGTTAATTTCTTTATCATTCCTCTTTTTTCATTTTCATTTTTTCAAAAAGGCATGAAATCTCTAGGGATATCTTTTAGAAAATGTGGATACAATATTAAAACATGAGGAGTTAGTGAAGGTGGATAAAAAGAGTTTCCATGTAGGGGTGGTTATGAGGATTAGTAATTATCTAACACTATGTAAAGAACTAAAACCATGTTTCTAAGAATGTTTATAATAAATTCCATTTCAGAGATTAAATATCCCTTAGACATTGAAGAGTTATCAGGAAGTGGTTTCAAAAAGGTATGTTTTTAATTCCTTAATTAAAACATATTAAATATAAAATTTTTCTTTACACTAAGGGTTGGATGTAATGACCCTGACCCCAATTTCCCAAAGCCGCTACATCACTTTATTAAATTTTCATAGGTATAAGATTTTATATCCAAAGGGATGATTAGTTTATCAGTTTTGGGAACCATATTACATACATGAATCCTAAATTACAATTTAAAATATAAATTAAAACATAATTACTCATTTCATAACACCATTATTCTCTTAGATTACCCCTGCATATCAGTTATAATACACATCTTGGAATCCTAAGAAACATAAAACATATTACAGGTTTTATCTTAGATGATCATAAATGGTAAGTGTATAGTGTAATATATCATAAAAAACATTAATACATAGTGAATAACTAAAACGTAATCCATTTAAACATATTCTTGAGAATAATATCGCAAGAATAAATAATACCATATAAAATAATCACATGATCAAGAAAACATAGACATGGATATTATAATACTCAAATAATCATATAGAATATCAATAACTAATCTCATAATGAGAGAATGCATAATTTCAGACATTATAAACATACCGTTAGGGCATCAGACAAGTCACCATATATAAACGGGTAAGAGATTATCCAATACCCAAAATAGTTTATCTCATGAGACCTATTGATGTATCAATGTGATACAGTAGGCCCCGCTCATCACTTAATAATTCTAATGCATTCCTCATATGAAAATGGTGAAACATAAACAATAGACACATTCTTATTGAAAAAATAGTAAAAAATGTGAATAATTTAACCATAAACCATTAATGGAAAAAAATAGAATATTCATAGTCAAAATGATCATGAATCCTTCAATAAGACAAGTTAGATGGTATCATATGAGATAAAAATAAATTAAGAAAAAAAATCCAACAAATGATGTTGAAAAATATGAATATAGTCTAATAAAATCATTAAAATTTCTTGAGAGAAATATCACTTTTTAATTTGAAATCATTTATTTAAAATGTCACACAGTTATAATAGAAAATATTATTATTGAAAATAATATTGTAATCTTGTAAATTAAGATTCAAAAAATTATGGATTCATTATATTTGTAAAATTCACACCTTCTATATATGTTAAAAAACATCCCTCTCGTATTTTTGTTGAAAAGGTCATAAAGTACCTTGATTAAAAATCAATAAAAATATTCCTTTCAAATAGTTTTATAAAACTTCAAACATTGGTAAAAATAAATTAAACATTTTTAGGATAATAGTAAAAATATTTTTGAAAAAAATTATAATAAACATTGACATGGTTGATAAATTTTCCCCAACAAATACTTATGTATAAACCAATTTAAATAACAATGAGATTGTACAATTACCCTTATCATGTACTTTCCTTCAATTTAATTTTCTTTAACCTCCATTATAATGGTTTAAAACATGTTATTAATTTATATCATAGATATATTAATATTTATGATATCATATATGATCCTCTTATATTATTTTATCACCCGTTCATTAATAGTATTTCATTATTACCCTTACTTTGGGTGTTAACTGCTTCATTTTCCTAAGTATGTTTTGTCATATAAGTCATATTTCTTATACATAGAATATATTTAATTCATATACATAGTGATATTAAGTTTTTAGATATTATATTTACTCATTATATAAATATTTATAATCATTCTTGAATGGTTAACATGTAAAATGAATCACATCACATCATGGAGACTGTAGGTCGTACGTACGCACAAGAAATAACATCATTCCATTATTGGTGAAACGGTAAGGAATTGAACGTTATATTAATTAAAAATAAATAATATCATGTCATATTTATTATTTATATACATTATATCCATCATTACAGGCATCCAAACAAATTAGTGATGAAAAACATATTACACCATGGCGTGGAGAAGATAGGTCGTACGTACTCACGCATGGTGATTTCATTCTTCATGGGATGGATAAAAGGTGGAATATGGTTGTTTCATAATCATAATAACATCTCATCATATATTTTATATATAATTTATGACTTTATTATGGAAACAACACATTAAGAGGAAGTAAAAGAAGAAATAATCTTGAAGGAGTCGGTAAAGATGATTACATCTTCTTTAGCGAACCTCCTTTTGATCTCCTCTTAAGGACAACCAAGATGATATTTTTGATAATACCATAAACTTTAGGATGTGTCTAGGTAATTTAGAAGATAATTTTTTATGTTTTGGTTGACCTAGATGGATAAATGTGATGAAATGAGATGAGGGAGGAGGTCCCTTTTTATAATTGAGGTGAGGGGCTCTTTTGGAATATTAAAAAATATTAATTTATAATAAATTCAACATGAAAAAATACCTCAAAAATGTCATTTATTTGAATATATTTTTATATAAGGTTTTAATTTCATTATAAAATATACTATAGAAAAGGTTTTGTATTGTTTTATACCTTATAATTTTGATTGACCTTTAGTTATCCTATTTTAATTTTAACTAAATTAACATATTTTTAAATATTAAATGGTTGCAATATTTACTTATTTTATGAAAATTATATCATAAATGAACATTTTATAATATTTAAGACCATATAATCAATATTTTTTATTTCTAAATATGTTTTATGATTTTTAAATAATTTAATAAAATATTAATTTGAAAAAATATCATTAGTGTCAATTTTGACACTATTCATTATTTACTTTTTTAAGAATATCATAACAATATAAAATCTTCAAAAAAAAACTCTATTAAAACATCCCTAACATATAAAGTACATAAAAAATTTCATGGATGGCATTAATTGCGTCAAATTATATTTATTTTAACATTTTGAATATATTTTATTTGATATTTCAATTAATTAAACAATTACTGCATCATAATTGTATAAGTCTTTAAGGTAATAATGTATTTCCCAAAAATTAGATATAAATATCCATGATCAATAAAAAACCTTTCAAATGAATATTTACGGTAGAATATGTCTTATGTATAACTCTATATTAAAAATGGTATAGTTATTAAAATATGAGTATAACACATTCAACTCTTCTTTAAATAAAATATAATAAATTTCATAATCTAACCCAAGTGGATTAAAAGGGGTTATAATCTTTCACAATGATTATTTTTGTTGAAATCTGCTCATCCAATTAAATTAAAATAAGTTTTAAGGTATTTTTCTAATATTTATAATGTTATTTTTTACCCTTATTTAACCGATTTACCCTTTACCGTGTTAATAAAATTTTACTAATGGTAATATCCATAATTCCCAAAAGAAAAATAAATATATTTAAATAATATGTAATCACTGATTCCAAATAAAAAATCCATTTTTCAAAATTTAAATTACATAATTTTTAGTAATTAATTAAAAATTATTCTTGTTAATGGGGTGAGAAATCCAGTTATTAAAGTTTAAAACATGCAAAAGATTGAAATGTTTATATATCTAAATTCAATGTAAAATTTATTTCAATGACATACATTAGATTACATTATAATAAATTAATCTATGTATTCTTTAAAACCATTCAATAGTATTATTAAACACTATAAATAATTTCAATGAACAAATTTGTTTTCAATTAAAATTTATTATGTTCCACTATTCATCAAAACATGAAACTTATCAAAAAAATACCTAAAATTAAACCAAATTAGATTTTTTTTATTATGATTTAAAATTATAATATTTTTTATTTAAATATAATACATAAAAGTTTCAAAAATTGGATTTAAAATAGGTTCACCATTAAGAGGTGGTAATATTTCTTTTATAAAAATATAGGTTTTTATTTATAATATTGAGTTTGTTCTTATCATATGAATATCAAATATATTGGAAGAATGTAAAAATATTTTATTCGATATATAAAATATAAATTCTCTATAAGTGATAGAATTTAATTGAATGTGAAAAAATTACTAAATAGTGTTCTGTTTAAACCTGGTGTTGTGTGAATTATAAGCTATCACAAATATTAAATTTATTCTAAAAGGAAAATATTGTAAAGTATTGGGGTGATAAATTCTTCCCTCCTAAAAAAATTTATTCCACAAAATTTTATGGGAGTTATCTTCTAAAAAAGATGTGGGTAATTTTCCTTTATATAATTTTCTAGTTCCCATGTTGCTTCTTCCATTTTTTGATTTCTCTAGAGTACCATTATTGAATGAGTTTTCCAATTCCACAACACTTTATATCTAGTATCAATAATTTGGATGGTTTTCACAGTATAAAAGGTCAGGATCCAACTCTATTTCTTCATAGGTGAACAAATGTGTTGGGTCATCCATGTACTTTCTTATTAGAGATATATAGAACACATCATTTACTTTTGAGAGATTTGACAGCATTTCCAAATGATAAGAAACAACCCCTTCCCTTCCAATAATCTTAAAGGGCCCAATGTACCCAGGACTCGGTTTCCCTTTCTTACCGAACTGTATAACACCCTTCCATGTAGATAATTTAAAGAAAAAATGATCTCCCACATGGAACTCTAAATATTTCCTCCAATTATCATAATAAATCTTTTCCAAATGTTAGCTTCTTTAATATGAGTATAAATAGAATTTACCTTTTATATTGTTTCTTTAACAAGTTTTGAGACTTCGAGTTTCCTTTCACCTACTTCATCCCAACAAGTTGGAGTATGGCATCTCTTCCCATATAATGCTTCATAAGGCACCATTCTAATACTTCAATAAAAACTATTATTGTAGGAAAACTATAAATAAGGTAAGTAATGATCCCACTTTCATTTAAAGTAAAGTGATCATGACCACAACGTGTATTCCATTTTGTTAATTGTTCTTTCAGACTATCCATCGGTTTGAGGATGGTAGGAATTTCACAAATGAAGCTCAGTGTCAAGATCCTTCTAAATACTTTTCTGGAATTTCAATGTAAAGTGGGGATATCAATTAGAAAAAATAGATATAGGTGAGGGATGAATTTTTACAACTTC
This sequence comes from Viscum album, assembly GCA_963277665.1. Classification (NCBI taxonomy): domain Eukaryota; kingdom Viridiplantae; phylum Streptophyta; class Magnoliopsida; order Santalales; family Viscaceae; genus Viscum; species Viscum album. The sequence continues at coordinate 904,562,541 of OY728138.1, forward strand.
ATTAATATAGAGCCTTATAAGGCAATCAAGAGGTTGATTTCTCTTATAGAAAGGAAATGTGTTAATTTGGTTAGGCGATCTAAAATAACCCATATTGCATTATTCTTCCTAGTAGTATTTGGTAGTCATGTGACAAAGTCCAAATTAATTTCATCCCATTTCCATATAGAAATTGGAAGAGGTGGTATGACTCCTTTAGGATGCTGCCTCACAACTTTCACTTTTTGACAAACCAAACATCTGGACACATAATAAGTAATTTCTTAAAATCATGTTATTCTACTGAAAATGTTCCTTCAATTCCTAATAAATCCTTGTGCTACTAGAGTGTGTAGAGAAATTTGAGCTATGAGAAACATCCAAAAATTCCTATTTTAGCTCAGGTATTGATGGAACACATATCCTCTATAAAAATTTTACAACATAATCTTCACAAACAATTCCTGCTAATTTTCCTTCATTCACACTTTTAATCTTCTTCTAAAATTCCTCATAATCAGATTGCTAATTATGTATCTTCTCTAACAAATATGGGTTTTCAATAATTTAAGAGATGATTGATGAATCACCTTCCTTTGAAATTCCCATATCCATATTTACTATGTCCATGAACATTAGATCCCTCTAAATCCTCATTTGGGTTAGAACTCCATGATCCTTCCTACTCAACACATATACTACCGTATTTTAATTCCCTATGTGGTAGTGTATTGAGAAATCATAATCCTTGAGTAGCTCGATCTGTATCCTCTATCTCATTTTGATCTCTTTCTATACGAAGATGTATTTCAGGCTTTTATGATATATCTATATATCACATCATTCACCATAGATATAATATCTCCATATTTTTATGGTGAAGATTGCATCCACTATCTCAAGATAATGGGTTGGATAGTTCTATTTGTGAGTCTTCAATTTCCTTAATGCATATGCAATAAATTTATAATTTTTTATTAGGACACAACTGAGTCCCCTCTTCGAGGAATCACTATATATGACAAACCCATCACTTCCAAATGGTAGAGTAAAAGTTTTATCACTGAATAATTTTCCCTTTAGTTCATCAAAACATTGTTCATATTTATTTCTCCAAAAAAACATAACCCCTTTATGTGTAATCTTGGTTAATGGTTCGTCCAATTGGAAAAAATTATGAATGAATTGCCTATAATAACCTTCCAAACCAAAGAAACTACGTACTTAGGTTATGGTTATTGGTTTAGGCCATTCCCGGACTACCATTTTCATTGTAGGATCAACTGATATTCAATCATTGGAGATAATATAGCTAAGAAAAGGAACTTCTTGAATCCATAAATCGCACTTACTAAATTTACCATATAGATATTCCCTTCTAAGAGTCTTAAGAATAATCCAAAAGTGATTCTCATGATCCTCATAGCTTTGAGAATACACCATAATATCACCAATAAATATGAGAAAAATCATCAATACATTCCTTGAATAAATTGGTCATTAGGTCCATAAACACAAAGGGTGAATTAGTCAATCCAAATGGAATTACTTTAAACTCGTAATTTTCATACCTCATCCAAAATGGTTTCTTCGGAGTTTCTTCCTTATTTACTCACAATTAGTGATGCCCAGAATGAAGATCAAACATTGATAAATATTGGGCTCCATGAAATTGATCAAAAAAGTAATCAATGTGAGGTATATGATATTTTTTCTTTATTATAATTGAAATTATTTACCTATAATCAATACACAACCTCAAGGATCCATCTTTATTCTTAATTAAGTGAACATGGGATCCCCATGGTGAAACACTAGGGAGAATAAATCCCTTATTACCCAAATACTCTAGATTTTTTTCAACTCCACCAATTCTATAGGGTTCATTTTATATGGAATCTTCGATATTGGCCTTTTCTTAGAGATTAAATCAATGGAAATTTAAACAATATAGGGGATGTCTAGGTAATTCTATAAGAAATACATCAATGTATTCTTGCACAATAATTATATTCTCAATTTGAAGATTCCCATCTCTATCCATAGATGTTGTTTTCTCTTCCTCCACAAGAATTTCATTCAGTATTGATACTGGGGGAAGATCCAGATAATAATTAGATGATAATGTTTCTCCTTTAAAGATAAGGGATTCTTCTTGTTCCTCAAAAATTGTAATTTCCTTCTTATTATAATAAAATTATGCATCATATTTCGAAATCCAATATATATTTAGGATTATATAAAATTCAACCATATGTATGATGAAAAGGTCAGTAAGTAAAACACATTTAGGTGTCATAAAGGTGACTTACCAACACATCATTGTTTCAATGATACTTCACTTAGTGATTTTGGATGAAAAATCCTTTATTAAATAAAAAAGGGAAATGTTTAATTTTCTTAGAAAAATGGGAAGATATAAAAGAATGTGATGATCTAGAATCAAATAAAGAAATAGCTAAGTTTGTGGATATTATTAAATTTCCTGCCACCACATCATTAGGAACTAAAACCTCATCATTTGTGATAACATAAGCTTATCCTTTCTCTATTGGAATTTTGTAGGAAAAAAATTCCTTAATTTTTAGGAAAATATTTTTCACAGTGTCCTATCTCCTTAAAGTTGAAACAATTCACATTACAATCTTATTTATTTCCCTTTAAATCATGGGACTGGTTTCCTTTCCCTCCACACTTGTAAAAAACTCACATACCCTTAGAAAAAGTGATAGGGTGGTTCTTCCCAAAATTATCATAGGGTGTAAACTTAACCCTTCCCTTATTCCCCTTTTACTTATTTACTTTTCCAGAGTGTTCAGTAGTGGTATTATTTTAATTTTTTCCATTAAATTCATAATACATAGAGAATTATTTTTCTTTCTTGATAGAAAATGAGGCTATATCTTCATTTTATGAGAAATTTTGGGTGAATAGTTCCATTAGGACGAATGGTTTTAACCCATAAAAGTGTCGATAAATATTTATCTTTAGATTATTTATGTAATATGTAGCATGCCTTACTAACCTTGTAATGTTACCTTTATATTTATATTCATTATCATTCTCCTTTTTCCTTAGATTCATGAATTTTCTCTCTATATCTTCTCATTGTTCATGAGTGAAAAAAAATTTCCCTGAAAAATTACTTGAAATCATTACATTCTATACTTTCCATTTCTTCCAATTCCTTCATGATTAAAATCAATGACCATCATTTATCAGCATCTCTCAAGAGATGATAAACTGTCCTGACAACATTATCCCTTTCATTACTCCCAAAATTAAGAGCTATATTCTCCATGGAAATTATCCATTATTCAGCTACAAATGGATTTGTAGTCCCATTGAATGTTGGAATTTATTGTCTCATGAAGCTGTCTAACAATTTTTCTCCATGTTTTGGATTGGGATTCTTCATACGGGTAAGGTTATTTCTCATAACCAGAGTTAACTATCCCAGTATAGTTATAAGTTTCTTGACACCAGTTGTAGCTCCAACTCCAAAATTATTATCTTGAATAGGAGGGAAATAATTACATAGATTACATGTGTTGATATTATTTCTATTCATTCCACTAGTTTCCATTTATAAAAAATGTAATACAATAGATTAGGTTATAAACTATAATTCATAATTTCAAACTAGTAAAACACTATATATAAATTGAAAATTTATGCATAGATAATATCATAATCATAAACATGGTTTCTTTGGAGACATATTTAATTTTAAGTCCTTCATAATGGATTTTAAATAAAATTTGAATTATCCTATGCATATCCCCTAATAGTGTCAAACTAGGTGTGAATAAGGCCATTTTCTGTGTACCAAGATAAGCTAAGTCAAGCTTGATGCACTTTTTCAGAGTTTTTAACCATAACTACATCAATAACCTAACCATTTCATCTTGTAATATCTAAATAGGGATGTATTTCTAAGAATACCCACATAATTTCTACCTTACCAAAATTTTTATATGCCCTTTTATACATTTACTCAAAGTCTATCTTAGAGTTACATTCCCTAATCTATGTTTTCTAAATCTAGTTTTCAAGGTTTCGACTAAAATTTCTCTAATTACAACTATAATGACCTCGTCTTTAGTATCCTAGTGTTGGTACCTAACATTATTACATATTCATAGATACAAGATTCAAATCTCAAAGGACTAATTGGTTTAGCAGTTTTGGAAACCAAATTACATACCTGAACCTTACATTAAAATTTCTAATATAAAATACAACATAATGACTCATTTAAAAACACCATTATTTTGGTAGATTATCCCTACATATCATTCATAAAAAATATCATAGAATCCTATGAAAAATAAAACATTAAAGAGGGGTGATCTCATATACTGAGAAAGGGTAAGCATATGACATAAGCTATCATAAATAAACATAAACATTAAGGAAAACCGAATAACTGAAACACAATCCATTTAAACACAATATTTAGCATAATATGGAAAGAAAAAATAATACCATAGAAGAAAATATAACCATGGATATTATATTTGTTGAATAATCATATAGAATATCAATAAACATTCTCATAATGAGGGAATGCATGATGTCAGATATCATAAACATACCTTTATGGCTTCATCCAAGACATCATACATAAATGGGTAAGACATTTGGAAATACCCAAACTAGTTTGTCTCATGAGACCTACCGATGCATCGAGGGGATATAGAGGTCAACATCCTTCACTACCTATGTCCAATTATTTCCTTATATAAAAATGGTGAAACATAAACAACATACACATTTGTATTAAAAAATATCATATGAAATGTGAATACTTTAACCATAAACCATGAATGCTAATAAAATAGCACATTCATAGTCAACCAGATTATAAATCCATCAATACAATATGGTAGATGGTAAAATAATTGATAAACCTAAAATACTAATAAAATACAACAAAGTATGTTGACATCATATGAAAATAGTCTAATAAAATAGTTAAAATGTCTTAAGAGAACTACCCCTTTTACTTTGAAATCATATATTTAAAAAGTCATTAATTTATAAAAGGAAAACTATTTTATTGAAATGAATATTGTAATCCATTAAAGTAAGATTATAAACCTTACGGCATCATGATGGCGGTAAAACCCATTCCTTCCATATATGTTAAAAAACATTCCTTTCGTAATTTTATCGAAAAGGTTATAAACTACCTCATTTAGAAAGTTAGAAAAGATTAATTTCAAACCATTTTATAAAAATTAAAACATCCGTAAAAAGGATTTAAACATTTATAGGATAATAGAAAAAATATTTTTGGAAAAAATTTATAAGAAACATGGACATTGATGATAAATGTTTCTCAGTCGATACTTACATATAAACAATCCTAAATAATAATGAGATTGTGAAATAACCCTTACCATGTACTTTTTATTAGTTAGATGTGTTTTAACCTCCATTATAAATGTTTAAAACATGTTATTAATTTATACCATAACCATATCCATATTTATGAAACCATATATGATCTTGTATTATATTATATTATCACTCATTTGTTGATAATATTTCATTATTACCCTTTTTTGGGTGTTAACTACTTTATTTTAAAATGAAAGTTTTTTAATGTGAGTCCTATTTCTTATGGATATGATATATTTATTTCATATCCATAATGATATTAAGTTTTTATATATTATATTTACTCATTATATACATCATTATAATCATTCTTGAATGGTTAACATGGAAAATGAACCACATAGAATCATGGAGATGGTAGGTCATACGTATGCATGAGGGATGGTATCATTCCATTAATGGTGAAAGGGTAAGATATTTAATGGTATATTAATTATACAAAATCAATATCATATAATATTTATTATTTATATAAATTCTATCCATCATTTTACCAATTCAAATAAAGTAGTGATGGAAAATAGATTACACCACTCCGTGGAGACGGTAATCCATGCGTACGCGTGGGTGGTGGTTTCATTTTTTATTGATAAAAGGTGGAATATGGTTGTTCCATAAAAATAATAAAAATTCATAATATATGTGATATTGTATTTTTTAATTTATTATGGAAACATTTCAAAAAGAGGAAGTAGAAGACGAAATAAACTTGAAGGATTCAGTAAAGAAAATTACCTCTTCTTTAGTGAACTTCCTTTGGATATCAACATAGGGACACTAGTGTGAGCCTTTTGAGAAAACAAGAACCTATCGGATGTGTCTATGGAAGTTTATAATAGAAATTGGTAGGGTTTGGTTGAGCTATAAGTCTCAAAATGATGAAATGAGATAAGAGAGGAGGTTTCTTTTTATAAATAGGGTGAGGGCCTCTTTTGGAATTTCAAAAAATATCAATTTATAAAAAATTATATATCACTCCAAATACAAGGAAAATTTCATTTATTCGATTATAAGATTATAGTATGTCTTTATCTCATAAAATATTATATTTTAGACAATTTCGGGTATTGTTTCAAATCTTATCATTTTGGTTAACCATTAGTTAACCTATTTTAATTGTAACTAACGTAACAAATTTTTCAATATTAAAAGGCTGTAATTTTTACTTATATGATGTCAATTAGACAATAAATTAATAATTTACAAAATTTTAGACTAAATGATATTTTTTTAAATATTTTTTTTATGATTTTTAAATATTTTATTAAAATATTATTTTGATAAAATATCATTAGTTTCAATTTTGACACAATTAATTATATGTCTTTTTTAAAAATAACATAAAAACATGATATAATTGAAAAAATATATTAACTCATTCCCAACATCTCAAATCCATCCATAAAATTCATGTATGACATTAATTAAATAAAATTATATTTATTTTAATATTTTTAATATAATTTATTTGATATTTCTATTAATTAAACAGTTACTCCATCATCATTGTATAATCCTTTATTGTAATTATTTATTCTATAAAAATTTGAGATAAATTACCATGATAAAAAATTTATGTTTCAAATGAATATTTATGGTTGAATTTATCTTTTGTAAAAATAAATATTAAAAATGGTGTAGTTATTAAAATATGAGTACGGCATCCTTAACTCTTATTTAAATAAAATATAATAAATTTCGTACTCTCACAAAAGTGGATTAAAAAGGGATATAATATCACAACATGGATTATTTTGGTTTAAACACACTCATCCAATGTAATTATAACAAGTGTTAGGGTACTTTTCTAATATGTATAATACTATTTTTACCCTTAATTTCCCAATTTACCTTTTACCGTGTTAATAAAATCTTGCTATGGTTGCAATTCATAACACCCAAAAATAAAAGAAATATATTTACATAATTCAGACTCACTGATTCTAAATATGTAATCCATTTTTCCAAATTCAAAACACAAAAGTTATAGTAATTAATTTAAAATTAATCTCGTTGACAGGGTGAGAAAACAAGTTATTTAAGTTTAAAACATACAAAAGATTGAAATGTGTTTATATCCAAATTCAATGTAAAATTTATTTCAATGAATTAAATTGGATTAAATTATAAAAAAATCTAGTTATACTTTAAAAACATTCAATTATATAATTCAACTCTATAAATTATTTTGAATAAAAAGTAGTTTTCAATTAAAATTTAGTATTATTTACTATTCATCAAAACATGAAAATTATTAGAAAAAAAACATAGTAAATTTTTATATTCTGATTTAAAATAATAAATTTATATTTTCAAATATAATATATAAATGTTCTAAAATTTTATTTAAAATAGATTCTCCATTCAAAGGTGGTAAACCTACTTTTATGAAAATATATTTTTTTTGAGAAATATTGGATTTGTTCTTATATAATTCCTATCAAATATATTGGATTAATATCAAAATCTTTGATTGGATATATAACATTTAAATTCACTATAAAAATTATCGATGAATATTATAATTTATATCACTGTGAAAAACATGACGAAATAGTGTTTTATTTAAACCTGGTGTTGCCTACATTGTAAGTTATCACAAAAATTATTTTTATTCTAGCTGGATGATATGGTAAATTCTTGGGGTTCTAAAATATAGTACTCTAAAAAACACTATTATATCTAATTTTGTGGTATTTAGATAACTTTCAAATAGGGATCCTTCTAGAACTAGTTTATTGAGAGGATTATTTAGTATTTTTTTACATCTTTCTTATTATATATACTATTATAACACTCATAGATTGATATAACTTTCATTGGATTTGAATAATATAGAAAGGAATGAAATAATTAATAGGAATCATAAACCACACTATGGAGTTTAGAAAAACATTTTTTTGGTTGGTGTTTAGTGACGCTCATAATTGTGTGTCACACACTTTACCGTGGAAGGACACATGGAGACACACGTTGTCGTGATAATGGTATGTGGGCAGAATTAAAATGTGATGAAAATAATCTTCAATGCTCAGCCTAGATGACCCACTCTTCTGGTGACTACATCACGTGAAGAAATCATCATTCCCATAGAAGCTTTACAGTGCATACATGAATCTCCCGATGCAGTACAGGATTCTGGAAGCTCTATTCATAGATAAAATGAGTCCTTGAGGTTGACATATATGAATTATTAATTCCATGTGATAGATTAAGAACATAAATCCAAGAAATTATATTCCTAAAAATAGATCACAGGGTGAAGTTGGGGGTTCCATGTAAAGCCTACTATAATGTTTGAAGTAATGAGGATATCTCATGAATTCCTGGAGTACCTAATATGGATGAGGAGGATACTAAAACATCCCTTTGATACTAGTATCATCTTTCTCTTCACTATCTTCTACTGTAAGAATAACCATGGATTCATGAAGCCTAAAGGTATACAGGTGATACTGCAAAGGTTGTGCATGGATGAGATTTGATTGCGGCATATGCAATTCATAATGATCAGTTTGGGCGGCGTCTCCATTTTCGAATCTGAATATCTAGGTTATTCTCTATGGTATGAAGTTCATATTATTAATACAGTGATGAAAATATGTTGTCCTCAATGAAAACAGAGCATGTTTTTAAGACATTATGTAAAATCACCACCACGCCTGTATACAATGCATAAGAAAGAGGAGATGTTAAAATATTTGGTTTCAGATATAACTTATACGTGAGAAAGGATTATAGTGAAACTCTATATATGGATCATGCAAATATGAGAATCCTCCATGAGGTTACATGATTGTGAAAATAAAAATGTGTGTCACATGAAGAATACCAAAATTATTGGTTCTTTTAATACATACCATGGCGGTACATTGTATTTGGATCTCAGGATGAGTACGTCAATGTAAAGGACATTAGAGCGCATTCATAGGGAACACCACCTTTATCAAGTGAGTAAATACAGTGTGTTCCTTTTTCTATTATTATAGGGAGATCACACATCAAATAGGGCCACTTCCATTTGTGATAAAGATTATCTCATTTTCTATAGAAAATAGTGCATTGAGAGCCCACATAAGGGTTATAGGAATGAGATTTCATGATGACAGATAAGGGTTATGTGAAGAAGCTCACTTGCATATGATACTGCATTCTCTCTTTCATGGGAATCATCTAAGGCGTCACATAACCTGTATTGAGAAATAATGTGGCACTACATAAGAGTGGATGCGCCTTGTGTATATTCTCTATCATGCGAGCATGGAACAAGGCACATATCACCATCTTGTTTCCACCTAAAAGGAGATAAATTTCTACACAACCAATTATGTGAAGAATTGTGGATAACAACAATGAATTTGGATGTGATCAAGTCCCAAAAAATTTCTTTGATGTGTCTTGAAATCCAAGAATGAAATAATATTCAAGACTTGATGCACAATGTCAATCTGATTAAGTTCCACACTGCACATATGTAATATTCATGTGTGCATAAAAATATCAAGGATGAAATTGATATCATCATGTGAAGAGGATAAATATTCCATGTATATGTGTCATGAGATTGGGCTATGTGACATTTATGTGAAATCTTAAAACACTAGACATGCACCCTTTTGAATATTCCCTTGACATGAAAACACCCTTGTTGATGCTATGGGATCATATATCCATGAACACGTGACACATAAAGGGAGAGAAAAGTGACTATCCTTGAAAATACCTACACATCGTTGTAAGATTCATCATTGATCACACAACCTATCAAAGGTGAGAAAAGATACTATACTTGATAGTTTCTTCACGTCATTGTGAGATCCATCATGGAACATATGATGCATCAAATTCAAGTAGAGAAACTCTCCTTTACAAAGTACGCATGTTGTTGTGAGATCGAGCACCAATCGTTCAATTTTCCATATGAAAACAAGAAGAATGACCAAGACAAGGAAAGATCACCATTTCATGATCCCATATTGATCATCTGGCGCACTCATGGAAAAACAGTGGGTAAATTCCAAACAATTCATTCGAAAGTAAGTGAAAAATATCTGAAAGGTGGGATCCTCTTATAGGCGTAAAGATCATGTGAAACATCATAGATGGGAAGGATAATTTTCCTCGACAATATCCATGAAAACTCATAAAACTATATATCCTTTGTTGAACAAAACAAAGGAAATAATATAGAAGGAGGGGGGATCCTCTCGCGATCGTTGAACGTCATGTGACTTGCCCTTAGGGACTCACAAGGCATTGCAAGACCCTGGTGACATGCTCACATCATCTCTTGAAATCCCTTCAGCTTCTCATCCTCAATGCCCGAAGTGCCTTAGGTATGTATGGGAAACCATGAACTCCCCCTTTATCTACCCAAGTACTAATGAATGAATTTGTCCATGAAATTCTCTCACATCCTCGTAGGATGTTTTTTTGTCATACGATGCATCACCAAAAATAGATTAATTTTCCTCGACAATACACATGAAATCTTGAACAACTATTGGACTTTGGAAAATAAACAAAGGAACTAAATGTGGGAGGAGGTGGAAGCACACATGGTCATAAAACTCATGTGATGTGTTAAGGATGTTTGCAACAAGGTCTCGTGAGACCCTTGGACTGGTAACGTTGATCTCGAAGAGTCCCTCAGAAAAGCCACCATTTCCTCATGAAATGTCTCAGGGAAAACATCGAGCATATCTTGGAATCCTTTTAACATGCACTTTGATCTCATGAAGGCCCTTCGACATGTTAATATAATAATTTTTAAGTCCTTCAGCATGCCCCCATAATTAAACAAGTCCCCGTTAATTGGAAATAATCCATCAATAGAGGCATTAATTAGGGGGAATCATTGTTGCTGAAAGTAAGGTGATGTACTCAAAGTGATCCATGACAAAGTCTTATAAAGATGCATGGTGCCAGACCCCATAAATGACTCTAGCATGGATCCACGCTAGATACACTGTGAAAACTGGAGACCAAAAAGGGTGGATATGACTATAAATTCCCCACCCCATCATGAAAAATACACAGCTACCAATCACAACCAAGAGAACGAACTCTAGGATTTTTTCAAAATCACAAGAGAATATTTCTTGAAGTGACTAATCCTGCAGCCGGTAAGTATTAAGTCCGTTAATTTTTTGGTTAATAGTAAGAGTGATCTTTCACCATGCACAAATCACTTCGCATGATCATTCACAGATCACATGAAGGAATTCTGGTAAGATGTGTGAGGAATATGCCACAAATATTCTAGATCATGCGAGACTCAAAAGAAACTAATACAAAATAAATATAAGGCATTTGCAAGATAAGGGATAGAACAAAGATTAAAGGATGAATAAATTAGAAAAGAACATGGTTGATGACCCTCATGCGCTTCACGTGAGTCATCCAAGAAACACGATAACACCAGAAAATGTCACCTAGATCTCATGACACTCCATTAGCATGCTATTTGGGTCATGAAAATTCTTCCATACATGTCAGATTAAGTCAGATGTTCCCCCCTATCTAGGCCACTTTATCCTTGCGAATCCCTCTGGGCATGCACCCATGCCTTGTAACATTCTTCAGATAAATCATCTGACTCATTTAATCGAACCATCTCATGTTAGCTAAGTCATGTGGATGCATATGCACATGTCTACTAATCCCTTGTGATACCCTATGGGGGAGTAATTCAAGACTTATGATTACCTCCAAACATTTCATCTAGGTCTTGCGACACCCTCTAGGTATGTCACCCAAGACACGCGACACACCTCCGATACATGTTATACTGACTCTTGTGACACCCCCATGTGAATAAGACAACTCTAGCGATGATACCATGGTTGGTCAGATGGATCTTGTGATACCTCGTGGATATGGCAGTCAGTTTATGTGATGGTCTCTAGAATAAACTATTTGGATCTTTCTATGTCATCCAGACAAGTCGAGTGGGTCATGTGACACCATCTAGAAATGAATACTAGATCATAAGGGCATACCATGACTTGATATCATTGTCTGTCTTCGATGTGTAAGCCCTAGTCTGCAGGGAAGCCATAGTGTGTAAGCCCCGATAAATTGAACTACAACAACTCTGATTCATGTAATAATTGGGATATGTAGGATGCCTTCTCAAGGTATGTGCCCGATATTACGAATCCAAAGGTTATTCCTAGCACATATGTCCCAAATCCTCGAGAAATGGAATTGATTATATGTCATCCCTTGTTTCTCACACCGATCATAGCTCACATGGTCTTAAAGAGATTCAATAATCATCAGATTTACACTCTAACCCTCTGCGAAGGAAAGGGAAGACTCATAGTGTAATCCGTGACCAATTGGGTAGCATCATTGCATAATCCCCAATTAAAAACATAATATAATATATCCCCAAAAAAAGGGAATACTTAGAGTGTTATACCCAAACAATTGGTATCCATCCTGAAGTAATCCCCTAACATCTTGATTCTCGGGAGATAACAACAATATCTATGAGTGTGATTATCCACCTTAGTCTATCAGTGGGTTAATGGAAAACTAAAATCTTAAAACTATGATTCCCTCCATAAGAGGGATATGTACCATTTCCTCCATGAGATGGGTAACCATGCCTCTCAAAGGAAAACTCCAGAGTGTACGCCCCAACCAAAGGAATTAAGACAACACTGATTCCTTCCATTTTCAGGATACGTAGGCCACCTTTTCAAGGTTCAAGCTCTATAGGACTATCCTAATATGTAAGTCCCTCACTCTCTAGGTGATAATATTGATCATTTTTTATCCCTTGTTTCTCACACCAAGCATAGATCATGTGAGCTTAGGGAATTACAATAATCATATAATTCACCTCATAAGTACCAACCATATAGAGAAACATTTGTATATATTTCCCCAATTTGTTTCATGAAAAAATTATCCTGAACACAAGGGAATATACCTTAGGGCCAATCCCAAGGGCATGATTGAACAATGAGAACTTTTATTACTTCAATAAACAGGATATGTAGGATTCCTTCATAATCCCTGAGCTCAAATAAACATCCGTTTATATGTAAGAGTTATGACAATGTTGTTTTTGACCATTGGGGCCCAATGATTCCCATTGGATGATTGATCAACATCATGCATCAGCGAATAGAGGAATACATTGTACTATGAGAACTCTGATTCCTGCAATAACCCGAATATGTAGGACGTCCCTCCAGGACTCAAGCTTGAACACGTTGTGTCCCAGATCACCTTTGAAAGTCCTCTCCACATGAAGTTAAACATTATGGGTCAAACTAACTACATTGGTTTCGATGCCTGCAATAACCAGTATATGTAGGATACCTCATAATGGATCAATACCCTTCTCATAATATTTAATTCCTCCTTTCCTAGAAGAACATACCGAAGCACTTGGTTTCATGGCGTCATCACATAAGTAACTGCTCATTACTAGAAAATGATGGAGAACTATGGATAGAAATAGGTGGATTCACTAAAAATCCCTCAGTATGTTTCAATTAAAAGGGAATTAACCCATGATCATATTGTTAAAGTAATATGTCCTATTTGAGATTAGAAAGAAATTCATGAACATATAAGAGAGCCCCATAGTAGGAAATAATTCCCACCAAGAGGGTGCCATGATCCCGAACACCCATTATCTCAGCCAATGCGAGTCCCCAATATTCATTAGACCTGCAATCCCTAGTGATCACCTACCTTTGGAAAGAAAGTCTTTACCTGGTTACAGATGAGGGAACCATTGGGATTTTTCAGTAAGAGTGAAAATGGTGATCTGATGTTCACGATTGTGAAAAATAAAAATCCCATATAATCAAACTATCCGGTGGATCCAATCCACTCCTCTTATCCCAAAAAAATAAAAATAGTGAACCTAACGTGAATCTCTCTAACAATAAAACATTCGGTTATTATCCATCAAATCATTTTGTTTTCCCACTATATGTGAACAAAAATGGTTAAATCTACATGAATATATGTTATAAGAAACTATTGGTTTATAATCCTTTGATCCATTCGGTATGCACATAATACAAAAACTAGAATAAAAAATCTTACATGAATCTCTTAAATGACAGAATAATCATGCATTAGGATACTTTATTTTACATACCCTATACAAAAAAATCATTAAGACTGGCATGATATTAAATTTGATCCTATGTAACTTGGGTTCCTATAAGTACATCCTTGAATTGAAAATTCTACACAAGTAGATTGTTCAGATAAAGAAAACATGAAAAGTATGTTAACCATGCATATATGATTGAGCACATATTGCCTACGATATTTCACTAATTGGTAACTTTGTTACTTTTTGCCTTTATAATTTTAGATACTTCTCTCAATGATAGCATCCCAACCCAATACAATGTCTTCATCATCCAGATTTCTCTCTGGTAAATCATCTATGGTTGCAACCACCATGGGAAACAAAGATATTTAACCTTCTCGAAAGCTCCAATGGAAAGTGGAAAATACGATGGTTCAATAGTACCATCGATATGGTACAATAACAACCATGGAATCTACACATGAGGTTGTCTAAAAATGGTAATCAGAGATTTCTCATTTCCCATGAAAAGATGTGTCTAAGCCCATGGCCTTCGTTTCCATGGAAAACTGCTTCAGGAGACTATCCCCAGAGAACGACAACCACAACCTTCAAAATCTGTTGAAGGTGGACTAGTAAGCCCAATACAGCCCCCATTCAGTTTAGGTGCCACTGAGGAGGGAAAATTTCAACCACCATTGCTAACACCATCTCACTGATACCCACCAGCCACCAACTAAGGGTACCATATGATTTTCTTCTGCCTCTGATGACCATGCACATGAGATAAGGAAGTCTTATCAGAGGAGGAAGGCACTGTATATATTGGAGAGGGCTCATATACCCACTCCTGCTAACGATTCAAGCCAGAATATTCCAGTAGGAACCAGAAATCAAGACCATATCCTTACTGACTTAGAACATGTCTATGAGCATGTTCCCATAGCAGGCATGGGGGATTTTCATATCCCATCCCTTGTACATAAAGACCATTGTAATATTCTGATGAAACAAGGAAGAAAAAAGTGGGTTCATATCCCTAGTTCAATCAAAGACATATTCTAGTGTATAATGGAGACAGAGAATGTGTAGGCTTATTTCATTACAAAAACATTTCTAAAACACCAATATATTTTAGCAACAGCTGGAGAACTCCGTCAGTATATTTTTCCACTATTTCATAAAAATGGTCAGCCACATATTTATAACCTTATAGCCAATTAAACCCAAAAATCTGATCATTACGAACATGTGTTTGTACCAAATCAATCCCACATTATCACTCTCATCCTAGAGTATTGTCAGTATATTCTTATAAAGGATGACGTGTCGTACTAGGATCATACTCTCGTTCCAACCATGGCTCACCATGTGAGAGAATAACATGCCTTGGGATATGGGCACATTCTTTTAAAAAAAGTCCAGCAGTATATTCTAAATTCCTAGGAATGGGATCATATCCTTGTTTTTTCTGAGGATCACCATGTGAGAGGAGCACACGTGTCTATATAGGCTCATATTACCATCGAAGAACTCCAGCGACATACTCCAAAGTCTCAGGATTAGGCATATATCCCCATTTTGGTCAGGGAAAACAAAGTGAGAATGAAACAAGCCTCGAGATAGGCTCATATTCCTATCAGTGAATCTTCATATTATATTCTATAAGATCAGGGAATACAGGTTCATATTACTACTTCCTTATATGAATGACAGTTCCAGCATCATTCCAAGGAAATGAAGAAAGATGCTCATATTCCTTCACCATTCCAAAGGTCCACCTACATATTCCGGTGGGGAATGAATATTCTAACTTGGATCACATTTTTTTCCAACTAGGGATCATCAAGTGAGAGAATCACATGCCTCGCGTCAGGATCATACTCCTTCTAAGAAATACCAGCACTATATTCCGAAGGCTCAGGATTGGTATCATATTCCCATCTTAACAAAGGCTCACCAAGTGAGAATAGAAAATTCCTCAGGATAGTCCCATATTATTTTCAATAATGATACATCACATTGAAATATTCCAATAGATTCTCAGTATTGTGATCATACTCCTGTAACATCAGACGGTTATATACATGTTCCAGAAACGGTTATATAGTAGGCCCATCTCCCGCAAAATCCCAAAAGGTAGGTGAAAATACTTTGACCATGATGTATACCAAGTCCCATATTCCAAATATTTTCAATTCCAGCATTCTTAAGGTCGTTTCAGACAAATTCCCAACACCACAAGGTTCTGTCAAATATTCTATCGAAGTGGAAGCATAATACATTCATTACTATGATAGTCTTATTCATGGTAGTGTGGATACGGATCACATAGAATCTACTCCTGACACCCACCATAGTCAACCTCCCCATGGTGACATCACCCATAGACAAGTAAATCATCCCCTTTCCCAAACACATCCATATAGAGATGTGTCCCAAACTCTAACACCTTTGAATAGAGAGGTGCTCGAAACATCAAGATCACCTATATTTGGTTCCCCAAAAATTATAGCATCACTCCACTCCTGTCAGTAAGCGACCATCAGATCCATCTTCTATTGCTTAACTGGATGGAGGCATATAAGTCTTATGAGGAGGAGGTCGACATTAAATTATAGAGAGAGTTACCGATGAAAAACCTCCCCATCATGTTTTTCCCCTTGAAACATCAGGCTATGAGATCCCATATTATCTTGAAAAGGAGTGCATTCCTCAACTATGAAAGAATATGTGGGATACTCATCAGTGAATGAAGGATTGAAATCTCCCATATACACTATATGAGTGTCAACTTTAGAAAATCAAGATACTCTATTTTTAGATAGACATAGCTGTTATCTCCATGGCTCAGGATCCAAAATCAGAAAAACATAGCTCAAATCTACAACACACTTTCCTCCATTGCATTATGACACTTTGGTGTCTGATATTCAAATCCATTGCATGCATATTTATTCGAGGATGGGTACATTATGGAGTGTTACACTTTACACACCCATATAACATCAAAACCCCTCATATTCGGAGATCTGTAATGTTATAGCCTCTAGAAATATCAGAGGACTTGATAACACTCGTTCTAGTTGGTCACTACAATGAAATTCCCTCGCATCAATAGTGCCTAGACATAACGAATGGAGGGAGAGGATAGCTAATGGGATATCAAGATCGGCCCCTTGAAGAAATTTTAATGCATTTCATACACAGAAACCAAATTTGAAATCATCTTTATAACATCCCATAAACAATGTTTCTCTTCCTTGGTTGCTATTGCACTTAGATCCTACATGAGAACAGCTATGCTAAATCAAACAAGAAACAATAGAAGCTTCTATATCATCCATCTAGGATCGAACCTATCCCACTGTGCTAGGGTAATATCTACCATTTCCTCCACCCTTCAGATCATCAAATCATGATATAATTTAGGACATATACTTAATAGATGTGAGTGAAACCCAACCCGCTAGGCTGGGGGAATTTATATCTCAATCACTATCTCAATGTTCATCATCCCATAAGAGGTTTCTGTAACAATTATTAGTGATTCTAGATCACCCTCATCCCACTGGGATAGATGAATTTATATCTCCATGTCTGTCTGGGGAATCATCATGTCTCTAATTGGAATCATTGTTTCCTCAACAATGAGACCAATCAGTGCCAATTGCATCCCCGAATGAACCCCACCCCATAGGGATAGAGGAATTTTCATCATCATTATCACCAAAGAAAGAATCATTCTTCTCTAGGTTATGCGGAAAACATTTGGTGTCCCACATATCCTTCCCACCAAGAGACAAACCTCTGCTAGTCGAGGCTCGTATAGAAACCACAACCAAAAATTCTCTCAAAGTCACTTTTCCTAGGCCGAGATGGGAGTAGCATAGGGAAAAGGAGATCATACCCTGATGGGTTCACAAGCCAAAATGACCCAATATGGACAAGGGTTCAAATAAAGACCCTAATGAAGGCAGTGCAGAATCAGCCTATTACATTGAAAGTAATGACACAACCACCATTGTCTGATATGCATTTGTGAATGTCATCAATATCAACATGGAATACATTGATCAAGATGAAAATATAGAGGGTCAAAACATGGAAAATCTACCCCAAGAGGAGGGTGATTTTGATTCACCAAATGAGGATGCACGCAGCCAGAACCAAAGAAGGATCCAAAACCTCACACCTTTGAATACCGAGTTTCCACCTCCCCAACAGAACACTATCAAAGAAAAGGGGAAACATGTGACTACATCCTAATCACCATCAAGAAGAGTTGATATTTCTTCCATGGAGGAACAACTATAGAAATATGAGAGTCAAATACAAAATCTCTAGAAACTCAATGAGGAGATAATTAGGGAAAATATTCCTTCTTAGTATCGTCTTTAGGTAGAGATGAATATTATCTATCTCAGAGATGATATGCTAGCAAGAGTGGTATCTGAGCATCAGACTGGCTGTAGATCTAGATAGCCAGTCTACAAAATTGAGGAAGTTGAAAATGATCATGAGTTATCTCTCTTGCAGTGATAGCCTCTCTATCATCAGGGAAACCATTCAGTTATATAATGAATTGATAATTCATTAGAAATAAAGGCGGTACCACCCCATCAGTCCCCTCCCACTCCTTGTGGATTGGAGGTAGATCATATGGTAGTCCTCGTAAAGTTATATATCATCATCAAGCCACTAGATACTATATTATAATCCTTGTAAGGGAAATGCACACCTATTTATATTGAAAGGAAACCATATACCAAATGGGTGAATGACAATACACCTCCACCAAACTTCAGAAATCCTACCTTAACTGCCTTTGACATTGTAGGTGACTCATAAAAACAGCTCACACACTTAGTATCCTAATTTTCTTTCTAATGATGGGATCTCCAGATCAATAGGAGGCAACAAAGCAGATATGTTTTGTAAAAACTATGATGGGGCCAACCTTTGTTTGGTACTATAGCCTGCCAGTAGGATTCGATGTAGGATTGGAAGACCTTCATCCTTAGTTACTTTATAAGTTAAGCTCTATGTTAATAAAGATAAAAAAATTCAACCTAACAAACTATAAGAACTGTGAGAACGAGAGGGCTTCTGATTTCTTATCAATATGGAAAGGTTTAATCTATTCGATCAACATCCCTCTCTCACAAGAGTAACTGCAAGAACTATGCCATAAAATACTAGGGATGAGTTGTAGACACCTCTGATCCACATGATGTATCTAGGTGGGTTTCAAGAGTTCACTAAAATTCCGAAACATATTGAGGAGAATATTTGGTGAACTTGATCCAAAACATGAGTCATGCCCATAACACAGGGTAAAAGGCTAGGTAGAGTAAAATTTGTAGTTTTCACCCTCAAGCCAGCAGTAGTTCCCATCCAGAAACATATACAAACTCCAAACCGCCCATCACCTCCTATCAAGTGGCAACAACCACATAGTCACCCTCATCCAGAAGTAAAGAGAAATCAGGGTCACCTAGGTTTTGAGGAATATATGAAAAGAGTATACCCCTTCTGAAATGAACAACTCCCAGATTATTTATTCATCACCATGTACAATAACCAGATCAAGATTCCATAGCCCATAAATCCTAATGAGGTAAACCTCACAAACCTTCTTGACCACTGCCCTTACCATATAAGGCTGGTTCATAGTATCCAAGACCTTCAAAGAAATCATTAAAGGCATTTTTGACTCTGGATATGTGGTCTTAACTCCCTAGAGCAGATGGATTTCATAACCATTGTATTTTTAAAAGAAGAGGATAGTTGGAATGATGTTATGGCTATGCGTGCATGAAAATTAGACAACTAGATGACATGAAAAAAATTTGATTGGTCTAATTCACCCTGAGAGAATAGCTAAAAAACCTACAATAACTCCACCACTAAATAATGAGACATCAGAAGTTCCTCTCAAAGGTGGTTGTGACAACTGGAAGTTAGAAGAGAATGAATTATATCCTTCTCCAATGCAAGCCCAAACTCTTATAGATTTCTTCCACGCAACATCCTTAGTATGAAAACCACCCCACCAAATGAAATCCTAATAATATAAAGAACTCATATTTGGTTTTGTCTATGTGATACACTTGAAATCCCCCTTATCTGATGATGAATAATTCCAAAAATATGGTTTTCCCACAAATCACCTAGGAACAGGATGTTACTTTTGTTGAATCCTAGGATACATGGGACAACATGAATGTGGTCGAGCCCAATATTCCAATCATATCCCCATATAGGACATATATGAGACTAAAAATCACGGGAAAGCACTCCATCAGGCATAATAAGAGTAGAGAGGTACCCTAGAGTCCTCAAATAGTCACCTGAATCCAATTTTATTACACGACCATCAAGCGGGGGTTTAATTAAATCAACCCAGGCAATAGAAATAGTTGGTGTAAATTGAACCACTAGTAGAAGATGTCCTATTGACTTATGCATAAGTACCATCCCCATCCACCTCAGATGCCTCATCTCTTGAACCACATTCCTAAGAGAAGCCCCATATTGGGAAGTTCTGAACATTGTCACCAAAGTATGATATTCTGAAATATTTTTCTATTGTCCTTGACAATATATCAACCCTCAATGCACCGTGTTTTTCAAAGTAAATCAAGGAGGAACTTGTTTTATCCCTCTATAGCCCATAGTATTTTGAGACAGAAGTCATTGTAGCTGAGGTCTATTGAGTGGAGACTATTTACTAATAATATTAGGTCATCATCTCTTTCAATAATCAAGATCAACAAGAGTCCAACCCAGGGTACATCAGTCCCTTGTATGTTTTTTGAATACTCAATAGTTTCAATGTACAAATATTTCTTATTTATAATGATTATGGGATCAATCTCATCCTAGTTTGAACCCTTCAACTTTTGGGATATGGAAAATGATATTTGTCTCCCATAAATTTGACCATTCAATGGTATGATAAACGTGATAAGAGACCTCTTGGGAAGATAAAAATCAAGGATCATTTTGGAAATCTAATGTCTAGTACTAACTTTATGGTAATATAGTAAGACCCCACATACAATGTATTGCTTGAAAGGCCCTAGATCCAAAGCCACCTGGTGGTAACTTCAACATTCCATCAGTGTTTGAAGTACCCCATTGATAGAAAAGTCAGCAAACTACATGGTGATAACTCACACTTCAAGATGTAAAGAGCTACATATGATGAATAAGATTTCTACAAATGGGGAGGCAATCAACCAATTGTAGATGATGATATATAGGTTTCATATACCAATGGTCTAGGGACCGCCCCTATTAATCCCTGAAGTATGCTCTGTAGTGACTATGTGATATGCATAAATCTGTTCAAGGTAGAAGATCTAATCTAAGAGGTCCAAGCCCCTCTTGTCCTTAGTGACTATATAAAATTAAATTATCTCCAACATCTCTTTGTGATGACTTAGATAACAAGTGATGATAATTTATCCTCTAATTTCCTCCCTCACCCTGATAGTTATGGATAATCCCTTAGATTTCAAGGTTCATCTGAAAATGCCTATGTAGAGTAAGAATTAGAGGAAGGTAAGTATGATCTCAGGAATGGACCACCAGTATTCAAATAAGGAATCTCCACCACCATAGATGAGATCATTAAGATAAATCTAGGAATATAAGAATACCCTCACCCTACACTGATTAGTTCCACCATGCCCCTCAAAGAGAAAGAGAAGTACATCACATTTATATATTAGCACTGATATGTGTTCTCCTTGAACTATACAGAATTTACCAGATTGAATCCAGATGTGGCTACACACCATCTGAGACAACCCAATGAGAATCAAGGCATTAAATAGGCATCTAGAAAGATGCACCCCTCTCATTCCACCAATGTAACGGAATAAGTTAACAAGTTTATAAATTCCATATTTTTATGAAAAGTGAAATACCCATGAAAGAATTTTCAACATCATCCCCATAAAAAAAGAATAGGAAGATTACGGTCTATATTGAATTCAAAGAACTTAATCGATATTTCCCAAAATATGATTTATCATTGTCGATCACATAACTCCATATCAATTCAACTTCTAGTTTCCAATCCCTTTCATTCATGGATGGGTACTTGGGGTACAATCAAGTTAATATGGTCCCTAAAGATGAATAATACACTCCCTTTAGAGCACCTTAATGGATCTTCTTATACTAGATCACGACCTTTGGATTAATGAATGACAGTAACACATAAAATTGCTCCATCCATCACATCTTTATTCAATTTCCTAGGAAGTATACCAAGTTTTATGTTGGAGACCATGTTCTTAAATCTCAACAATGATGTAATCACTTCACGGATCTCCAGAAAATCTTCGATAAGCTGCATCCGCATAGTTTAATGATTAATCCATCAAAATGTTATTTCAGGGTAACATAAAAAAAGTTCCTTGGATTTTTGGCATGTCATCGTGATGTTGAGGTTTATCTAGATAAGAATAGTTATTTCTTAGCAATATCACCCCTAGAAATATCAAAGAACTAATGATACTCTAAGGGAACCTCACCTACAATTGGTGATTCATTTCCCACCCTACTAGAAAATCTCTCTCCTTCACCATGCTAATGAAGAAGTTAATAACCTATTAATAGGATAATGACTGTCAAAAATCCTTTTAATGTCTCAAGAAACACTTACTTCACCCTCCTATCATGATGCCTCTGGTGGAAGGGAGGACACTCATCTTATATGGGGATTTCATGAAACACTCTTTGGGAACCCTCCTCACACAAAATAACGATTAAGGGAGTTAGAACAGTCTCTACTACCTTGGATGGATGATGCTAGGTAATGAGACCAAATACTTTGATGTTGAGAAGAACAACCTTACACTCATATTTTTTTCCAAAATATAAGGAATTAATTATAGCACCATGAATTCCATCTGGTCTCTCGTATTGATATGATCAAGTAAATTCTTTGATACCCTATATTGACTGGGTACTTGGATCAATGGGTGGTCATTCTAAAATAATATGACATTCTGTTCATATCATAGAATTCAGTGAAAGAGAAGGCCCTAGCTGATTTCCTCACAACACATCCTACCCTAGAAAATAAACCAAAATACACTAACCTCCCAAATGAGTAGGCCTTATATTCACATGACACTCCTCAAATATGGTAGATGTACTTTTATAGTGCCTCTCTGAGTTATAATGATATAAGGATGGAAATAATGAAAATCAACCGTGTTGGTATAGGTATTGTATTTGTCTCTCTAGATAAATCACTTTTCCCCTAATATTTCTCACTGTCTGAAGGCTGCACAAATAATGAGGTAGAATACCAAGACCTCATCACTGGATTGGAACTATCCCTATAGCTACAAATAACCTACTTGATTATCAATGGGTACTTGGAATTGGTGAAAAATAAAATCAATGGTAAATATTCCATAAAATATGAAGAACTGCCCCCCCTTTCTGTCTACATTAGGGGATTGATGGAATAATTTCTTTTTGATCCCACATTGCATCATGTTCCCTAATTACATAATGTTTACATTGAAACAATGGATAATTCACCCACTGTCATAGAAGACCCTAGTCAGGAGGAAGAAAGATTACATATCACATATCAAATAATGGTCTCATAAATCATCATAACTCATTTGGAAGAAATAAATCAGGTCATCACCTCCCCAGAGTGTGATGAGACAATGAACACTCACAGATGGAAGGATCACATAATTGGTTATCTACAAAATGGGATTCTCTTGATAGACCAAGTCGTGAGAGAATAGATTTGGAATTGTGCAGTGAAATTTACTCTACAGGATAGTCTAAATGAGAAAACATTATTCTACAAATGAGGATTTGATGGAATCCTAATTAGATGCATAGTAGAAGGAGATATTCTTTACATCAAGGAATATGTTTATGTAGGCTCTTAAAAATCCCATTAATCTGAGACTAGGCTCTCCCACCAAATCATGTGGTTGGGATATTACTAGCAATCCAACATATTGGACTTTATGAAATTTACCAAGAAATGTCATGCATTCCATATCCATGCAAACTTCTTCCATCATCCCAAAAAATTTATACATATAGCTAAATATTCCTGCCTATTTTTCATTTGTGAAATGGGTTTTGTGGGGATATATACCTCATACATAGCTAAGAAGTTCAAGTACATCCATACTACTACCAACTTCTTTTCAAAATGGGATAAGGCAATACCCCTCAAAGAAGTTCAGATGAAGATCAACATCAAATTCTGGAAGTCCCATATCATCAGTAGGTTTGGAGTCCATCACACAATATTAATGGAAAATGGTGCAAAATTATGTGTTGTAGAGTTTATGAAGTTGTAACATGAGTATAATATTGAGTCCAATCACTCATCTCGCTATCATGAGGTAGTAAACAGACAAATATAAGCCTTTAATAGTACACTATAAAATAAACTACATAAGACGGTGAGAAAGGATAAGAAGTCTTGGACAGAAAAACTCCTCCTTGCTTTATGACTTTACCGTACCACCACGCATACCCCCACACAGGAAACACCATACACATTGGTGTACAAGACTAAGGCAGTGTTACCCATAGAGGTCTAGTTTTCTTTCACTCTGAATAGCCATTTTTTGGGCAGATCTCATATGATAAACAATTGTAAAAGTGACATGATTAATTTAAATAAATATATGATAACATATTACGCCCACTACACACCCTATAGGTCCATCATAATCAGATAGCAATAGCCTTTAATAATAACATCTTCCTTCCTTCATTCCTCTAAGGACAGTTAGTGCTATCTCTTAGAAACCCAATGATAATGATAAAGAATCCCCCAAAACTAGAACCTAAGTGGAAAGGGACTTATGTCATACATAAGGTTTATGATAATGGAGACTACTTGTTAGACACCATGAATGGGGAGCATGTCACCCCACCCACCAATGCAAGATTTCTCAAGAATTAATTTTCATAACTATCATCAAATGGGTATCCACATCAGATTAAGAACTATCATTACTTCCTGAATGGACCGAAGGCCTTCATTTTTATTGATTTTTTGATAACCCCCCTTTCAAGGGATGAGGGGGAACCCTTACAAGGCCCGTAGGCTCAGAGATTACATGGCCTGTAGGCTTAGGAGATTATATGACCTGAAGGTCTTAGGGAATTCAACCAGACTATCTACAAGGAACTGCCCCTCCCCAGCATCTACATCCTGATAATAGCTCTCCACCTCTGCATGACCGTCTGGATAGGCTTCTCGTGCAAGCACAGGCTGGTACCGATGGCATAGTCATACCCTATCATTCTGAGAATCCATTTGGCTCTGCTCTGGTGAATGCACCTGCTCTTAATCCTCTTCTGGGGCTGCTCCTTTTTTGTGGTGTGTCTGGGGCCTGCATTCATGTGGTCCGAAGGACTTGAGGTGGCCCTAAGGCCTTAAGGTGGCCCGAAGTCCATGAGAATCAACTGTCCCAAAGGCCTTGGGTGGCCCAAAAGCCTTGTAGGACCCGAGGACCAAACCGGTGGCCCAAAGGCCCAGATGGATGAATAGTTCTGGCTGCTACAGTACCGAACAGTGCCTGCTACAGTACCAGAAATATGTCTCCACCTGGATTTGATCTCGGGTCTCTTGCATGCACCTAGAGAGTCCTCACCAACTGGGCTGAGGCTCATGGGCATTAAGAACTATCATTCATACTAAGTACATGACGTTAAACTATATGAATTATTCCTTACCGTAAGATGTTAAACTACATGGCCATCTTCCTTACCACATGATGTTAAACTGCATAGCCATCGTCCTTACTGCAAGATGTTAAACTACCTGTCCATCATCCTTACTATAAGACATTAAACTATATAGCTTCCATCCTTACCACAAGACGTTAAACTACAATGACATCATCCTCACCATAAGTCGTTAAAATGTGTGGACCATGTACTAACTACAATAATTTAAACTACATGGCATATTTATTTATGAACACATAATGGTAAACTATATGGAGTTCATCCTACCCACATGATGTCAAAATTCACAGTTCCCTAAGAACTATGTATGTCTTGATTCCTACTATCATAGGGTATGTAGTGAAGCCTGAACTGCTATTCTTAGGCCCAGCCATAAGATTACTTTCTATTAACCTCAGCTGATCCAATTTCGTTACCGTATGACATTAAACTGAAAGGAAAATTTCCTTTCCAAATTACATTAAACTGCAAGGAAAATTTCCTTAACACATATAATAAAACCACATGGATCCACAACATCCATTTTCCTTCCCATTGGGTGATATTCTTCCCTATTGCAAGATATATAACTGCATAGATCCAAAATATTCATCTACATTCATGTCATGTAACCCACTTCCTAATCTCATTTTGTTAAACTACACAATTTTCCTAAAACTACGTATGGCTTGAATTCTAATTTCTGATGAGATGCGTAAGGACTCCATGATCCTATATCTTGGTCCAGCCACCACATGATAAAAAATGACCTCTTAATACTCTTAAATGCCTCTTCATGTTTAGAGGAACTTTTTCTGTTACTATTTTCTCACATTGAGCATAACTTATGCGGACTTCGGAGTCTCAATACGGGTTTTCACACACAAAAAATGCATAAGAACTTTCAATAGGCCCATCTCGATCCTAAATCTATGACCATAAAAGTAATACCATGAGTCCACACTACATGATGTTAAATTGAACGGTTAATATCCCCTTTACGACATAAAACTACACACTCATGTGGACCTCACCCGAGAGGACCAATACAGGCGATTTTGGTCTTCTACCACACCCCAACCACTCTATCCCTCTTTACACTAGGGACCCAACATCCTTTTCGAATTAAATTAAACTAAACGATTCTTCATGAACAACTTGTGGATTCATTCTAATTTTCATGATATATGTAGTGATTCCCAAACTTCCATATTTGTTCCTAGATCTAACATCGCCATATTTTCATGTCGGTCCATTTTTATCATTTCTACATGATGTTAAATTACAAGGTTCCTTAGAAACTGTATGTGGATTGATTCTAATCAATATTGGATATATAGTAACACACATGTCTTACATCCTAGTCCCAACTACAACAAGTAATAGAAATAATTCCCAACTATATATATGGATCACACCTTTTTAGAGTATTTCCCATTCAAAAACATAGTGTAACTTGATTCTTGTCCTCATGGGACATGTAGCAATGTCCAGATTTCCAACAACGGTCCCAGTCAAAAACAATATATACAAATATGTGCCCCTCTTCATATACGGTTCATACCTACACAGTGAACTTCATTAATAACAATGTGTGTATTTATTCCCATCATCATGGGGAACATAGTGACACCCATAATTCCATTAATGGTCTTATCCATGATACCATCATTTTACGTTGGGGTCCATATCCTAACCACATGATTTAAAATTGTACGACTCTTTAGAACTATTTTTGGTATGATTCTCATTTTCATGAGATACATAGTGATTCCCGAACATACAACATTTGTCCCAATTCAAAAAAATTCTATCCATTCACATCAGTTCATTTCTATCCTTATAGAATGTTGTTAAAATGCATGGGAATACATCCTTACTGCATGATGTTAAACTGCATGGGAATATGTCATTACTGCATGACATTTAACTTCATAGAAGTATGTCCTTAACACATGATGTTAAACTACAAGGAAAACAACCTTACCACATGATGTTAAACTTCATTGAAACATGTCTTTACTACACGATGTTAAACTACATAGAAAAAATCCCTACTATATTATGATAATCTATGCAAACCATCACCCATTTTTCCATCCTTATCGAATGACAACAAGAGAATTACCTTAGTCAACCAGAGTATGAGGCACTTATTCCATCTTTTAAAATAACTTCAATTCATGTGTCACACTTCATATTTTGAGTACCTCAGGTTTCTAAAATCCTTTTAAAACCTTTGGAAAAGAAAAGATATATATGAATTCGGCCATGATATTAACATAGAAGAGATTGAGACCCACCAACAGGCAACATCTTAGCTTGATATAAAGGGGTTTCCAATCCTTGTGTTCCTCACATCACCAAAGAAGAACCCACCACCATAGTTTAGTCTATACCTCCCCCTTTTTGATTTTCCCATATCATTACACATGACCTGGGAAACACAATCCATGATTTACAACATTTACATCTCCCACTTAGAAGGATGTAGGAGTGCTCTTGACCCTGGGTATCCTGATTAGTCTCTTGTGAAACATCTCACATATCATGTCCATGTGTTTCATGACTTTAAACTGCCTTCACTTTGGTCAAAGTTGTAAAACCTTAAACTCTAGCCTATGATGGTCCAAATCACAAGACCTTAAACTTCTAGTGAAAGATATACAAAATCTTATCAGGTTGAAAACCCACATAGGGAGTCCTTAGAAAAATTCAAGTATTCTCTTGATATAATCTTCATCTTCAGAGTTTATCAAAATTTTAGGTGGGAAATGATTAAGGAATAACACTCATAGGGTCTATATTATAGCCCTAATAAAATCCAATATTTTATTTCTAGACCACCAAGTCTTGGAATTTTTTTTAGAACAATGATTTGTCACACTCTTCACCATTAGAGTATGTTCTCTAGGTCGTGACACAACATTAAGGGTGGCCAAAACCTTTTTTGAAATTACATTCTCCATAAAGAAAACTCCATGATATGAATTACCTTAAATCACAATTGACCTTACATGGCCCTTGGAAAATATATTTGACTTATAGTGACCCTTTTATTGACTATGCATGTATTCCTGTGGCTCCTGCATATGTGTCTATGGTCATTAACCAAATGTTTCACTCTGTAAAAAGAACATTATGATCCTTGTGAATCCTTGACATCCCTACGGTAGCGCTCAACACCTCAGTGTGGATAAAATACTCCCTAGGTGATTTTCCCATATCATCCTTCTAATCTATGCATGTTATTCTTTGACTTATTGTCTTCATACCAAACTATTCAAGTGGATTCGACATGCTTGATGTTACACCACTGTGTTTTGTACCCTTTCTCATGTTCAAAATGCAATAATCCATTCCCAAACCTCTAATGGCCCACAAACTTGATTTTAAACCACATGGTGTGAGGCTTGAGCTTAAAAATTCAAGATATAATTGTCCCAGTGTTCCAGAACCCTTCCTGGATATACTGCCTCTATACCTAACTTTAGAATATGGATGTTTGTGTCTTCACAAATATTTCATGGCCCTCGAAAAGGATTGGATATCATATTTTTCATGACCAAGATATTGATTTATAAGGGCCTTTTCCCACCAAATAAAGGCATATCATCCCTTCCATAAAGGATCTTCAATCCTTGTGATCCCTAGAAACATCATCACGGAACTCAGAATCTCAGAATGTCACATGACATACTCAGGATGCCTACCCCATTACATATTCATTGACTCAAACATTTGGGTTAGGATTTATATCATCCATATTAAAACTATCCAAGAAGGCCTATAATCCCTATTATTTCACCCTTCAACCGATATTACCTTCATAGATCTTATATATCCCCTATAAAAGATACCCGAATTTAAGATACCATTTTATTGACTATGAATGTATGCTTATGGATTCTTCATGTGAACCTATTATCTGCAACTGAATGTGCCACTCTGTAAAAAAGGGCTTTTCGATCTCTGTGATCCTTGGAAACACAACGGTAGTACCCAACACCCCATAGTATTTTGGGTCACTCTTGGTATGTCTACACCATATTCCATGATCATTGTTTAGGTCGGAGCTGGAATCATCTAAACTAATGAAATATCATGTCCAAGCTAAAAGACCCTAAACTAAAAAAATATCATGTCCAAGATAAATTAACTTAATCTAAAGTGATATCAGGTTCAAGCTAAAATAACTTAAACAAAATAGATATCAGGTCCAAGCTAAAAGATCTTAAACTAAACCAATATTAGGTCCGAGCTAAAAGGCCCTAAACTAAAGAAATATTTGGCTAGAGATAAAAGACCACAAACTAAAGTGATATGAGGTTTGAGATAAAATAACATAAACTAACGAGATATCATCTATGAGTTAAATACCTTAAACTAAATTAATATCAGGTCTGAGATAAAAGAACTTTAAACTAAAGCGATATTAGGTCTGATCTAAAATACCATAAACTAAAGTGATAGATGGTCCAAGATAAAAGATCTTAAACTACAGCACAATAGAAATTTATCCTACAAGAGCATGTAATTATTTCTATATAGCCTCATCAGAGTTAAGAAACTCTAGAAAATCCTATCATCTTTTTAAAAAGATATAGAATTCTCCCTTCGGGACATATATCCAACCCAAGAGATCCTTCTACAAATCAGGTGATCTCATGATAACAGGAACAATATATCAATATAGAATATCATGTTGGTGGGAACTCATGAGTAATTATCGAAAGTAATTTGTTATGATTTAAATATTCATAGGTAGAAATTCAGGTTTACTTGATGTTATACAAAGAATTGTTTGTGTTGGTGATTCTCATAATATCAGACCAAAAAAGTGTCATGCACATTAAGAATGAAAGAAAACCGGAAAACCCATATAATATTTAGTAGATCCATTCAATGATAGTGTATAGAAGGAGGAATCCATAATCATTCATATATATGATAAAGTGTCTTATATTTACTTTAAATTCTATTATATTCATTCCAAATGAATCCAATTCTACGTGGGGGAATTTTTTCATTCTCATAATTGTGCATTACACACTTTTTCATGGAAGGACACCTATTTTACATATTTTATGATGGGTAAAATAAATCACACATTTTCTTATTCAACCTTAAGGAGCTTATTTATTTTATCATCATTCATGCCTGGTATTGATATTGCGCACCAATAGATTCTAAAATGAATGATCTTCAACCTTTGTAGTGCATGTAAGAAATATACTACATAGACTATGAGAAAACATGAACCATACATGTAGTCACATGATGCTGCGATGATGGTATGTGGATTAGATTAAAATGTGATGCATATAATATACAATGCTCATCCTGGATAGCCTGCTCTTCTAGGGACTACAACACATGAAGAAAGTGGTATGCCTATAGAAGATTTGCAGGGACGACATGAAGATCCCGATATCGTAAAAGATTTCTCAAGCTCCCTTCATGGATAAAATTATTCCATGTGGTTGTAATAGATTAAGTATCAATTCCATATTATAGATTCAGCACATGAATATGAGAATCTCTATTCCTAAAAATACATCACATGGTAAAGGTGATGATTCCATGTAAAGGATACTGTAAAGTTTTTAGGAATGAGGATATTTCATGCATGCTGAGAGTACCCACTATTAATAAGGAGGATATTACACCATCCCTCATGTAGTAGGATCATATTCTACTTTATCATCATCATCCATATTAACAACCATGGAGTTATGAAGGATCTAGGTAGACACATGATACTATAATGGTTG
The DNA here is from genome assembly GCA_963277665.1 of Viscum album. Classification (NCBI taxonomy): domain Eukaryota; kingdom Viridiplantae; phylum Streptophyta; class Magnoliopsida; order Santalales; family Viscaceae; genus Viscum; species Viscum album. Next base: position 904,594,515 of record OY728138.1, read on the forward strand.
TCCATGATTGGGATCTAATTGTGGTATATACAATTCCTAGTAATCATTTTGGGTGGCCTCTCTATTTTTGAATCTAAATATCTTGTTTATTATCCATGAGAATAAGTATCTATGATTAATACAGTGATGAAAATATGAATCCCTCAATGAAAATAAAGTATTCGTTGAAGGAATTGTGTGAAATCACCAACATGCATGTATACAGTGCATAAGAAGTAGAAGCTATGAAAATATTAGTTTTTAGATATAACTTGTATGTGAGAAAGGTCCATAGAACAACTCCATATGTGGATCATGTGACTACGCAAAGCCTCCATGAGGTTACACGATTGTACAAATACAAATGTACATTGCATGAAGAATACTCAAATCATCGGTTATTTGATGACATACCTTGATGCGACATTATTTTCGGATCTCAGGCCAAGTATGATGGTGTAATGGATGGAAAATCACATTCATAGGGAATTCCACTTTTCTTGCATGAGTAGATATAGTGTGATACTTTTTATATAAATATAGGTAGATCACATATCATAGAAGGTTGCTACCAGTCCTGATACATATTCTATCATTTTCTACAAACAACAGAGCATCAAAAGCCCACATAATGGTTATGTGAATGATCTAGAATAACCTCACATAAGGGTTACATGAAGTATCTCATGAACATGATAATACATGCTCTCTTTCATGCGAAGAATCCAAGGAATCACATAACCTATCTTGCGAAATGACGTGGCATCGGGTACCCTAACATGTGTATAGCGGATGCACCTTGTGTATATACTCCATCATGAGAACATAGAACTAGGCACATATCACCATCCCACCTCTTCCAAAAAGGAGATTAAATTTCCACATACCAAATTACGTGAATAATTGAGGATAAAAACTCAAAAAATTTCTACGATCAGGTACTAAAATATTTATTTGATGCTCTTTGAAATCCAAGCTTGAAATAACATTCAAGACTAGATGCACCATGTCAAACTGATTAAGTTCCACACCACAAACATGAAATATTCATGTGTTCCTGAGAATCTCTAGGATGTAATTAATATCTTCATGTTAATAGGATAAATATTCCATGTACATGTGTCAATAGATTGGGTTATGAAACATTTATGTGATAGCTTAAAACACTATACATGCACCCTTTTGCATATAAACTTGACATGAAACCACCCTTGGTCATGAAATGGAATCATACATCAATGAACACGTGACACATAAAGGGTAAGAAAAGAGACTATCTTTGAAAATATCCTCCCATCATCACAAGATTCATCACTAAAAACATGACATATCAAAGGTGATCAAAATGACTATCGTTGACAATGTATTCTTGTCTTCATGAGATCCATTAATGAATATGTGGTGCATCAAATTCATGTAGATAAACTCTCCTTGACAAAGTCTACATGTCATCATGAGATCCAGTACCAATCATGCTATGTGACCTAGGAAAATAGGATGACTAACTGAGAAAAGTCAATCACGCCATTTCCATATCCCATATTGATCAAGTGGTGTACTCATGGAAAATTAGTGGGTAAGGGAACCAAAAATCCATCAAAAATAGGATAAAATTATGAAAAAAGGGGGAACCACTTTTGGTCATAAATATAATGTGATGCATCATTGATGAGAAGGATAATTTTCCTTGACAATATCCAAGACAACTCAAAAAACCCCTAAGCCTTTTTAGAATAAAACAATGGAAATAAAAGGGAATGAGGTGGGAGCCTCTCACAGTTGCTAAACATCATACAACATTTCCCTACCGACCCGAAAGGCCTCGTGCGACCCCAGTGACATTCTCACATAGTCTCGTGAAAGCCCTTTGGATTTTCATGCTCGATGTGCAAAGTTCCTCGAGTATGTCTGGGAAACCATGCACTCCTCCTTTGGCTCCCCAAGGAAAAAAAGATGAAAATTTCCATGATTTTTTCTCAAATCCTCATAGGTACTTTTTTGTCCACGTGATGCATCACCAAATAATAGATTTATCATCTTAAAAAATACTCATGAAATCTCACATGACACTGGAACTTTATAAAATAAACAAAGGAACTAAAAGATAATGTTGGTGGAAGAAATCGTGGTCGAAAAACTAATGTGACACACTAAGGAAGTTTAGAGCACGATCCTATAAGACTCCTGGATGAGCTGCCCTGATCTTTTGGAGACCCCTAGACAAGCCACCCTTGCCTCGTAAAATGTCATAGGAAAGGAATAAAGCATCTTGTGGATGCCTTTTAGTAAGAACTTTGATCTCATAATGCCCCATGGACATTTTAATATGATAATATGGATGTTCTTCGACATTCCCACATAATTCAAGAAGTCCCAATTAATTTGAATTAATCCAATGATGGAGGCATTGATGAGAAGGACTCATGGTTGTTGAGAATCTGAAGATGCCCTCAGAGTGATCCACAACAAAGGATCATGAAGACACATGGAACCAAACCCATTCACCAACTCCATCCCGAATCCAGCCCATATATTTGGTGCAAATCGGTGAACAACCATGATAGTGAGGCCTATAAATTCCTCACCTTAACATGAAAAATTCATATCTTCCAATCACGACCAGGAGGACATACTCTGGGAATTTCTCACAAGAACCAGATTGGATTTCTCGAAGAAACTGATCACATGACTAGAAAGTCTTCCATTAGGTAATAGTCAATGAATAACTAGAGATACCATACACTATACATAAATTAATTCATGTGACCATTCATAGATTACATTAAGGACTTCTTGAAATATGTACAAGGAATACCTAAAACATTATCTGGATCACTCAAGACTCAAAATAAACTGATAATGAATAAATCTAATTCATTCACAAGATAAGGGCTAGAACAAAGATTAAAGGTGGAATACTTAAGTGAAACATATGTTTTAATACCCTCATATGCTTCACGTGAGTCATCCAAGACACACCGAAGAACCATTAAATTTCACATAGATCTCATGACACTCCTTCAATATGATATTTGGGTCATGCAAAGTCTTTCAGACATGTTAGAGAAAGTCACATAGTTCCCCCTGGGCATGCCACTTTAATATCACAAATCCCTCTGGGCCTGTATCTCAAGCCTTGAGACATCCTTCAGATATTTTTCAAGACTCATATAATGGTACCATCACATTTAAGATAAGTCTCATTGAAATTTCTACGCATTTCAATTATTCCCTCATGATACCTGATGGGAAAGTTAGTTGAGACTCGTGATTCCCTCCAAACATGTCAAACAGGTCTCATTATGCCCTCCATGCATGTCATCCAAGACACTCAACACCCCCACAATACATACCGTACTGACTCTCGTTTCACCCCCATGTGTATCATCCCACTCTGGTGATAAAACCAGGGCAGGTCAACTAGATCATGTGACACCCCTAGATATGTCATTTGGGTTATGTGATGGTCTATGAAATAAACAATTTGGATCCTTCAATGTCCTCTAAACAAGTTGATTTCTTCATGAGACACCCTCAAGAAAAGTAGACTAGATCATAAGGGAATCCCAGTACTTCATAACATTATTCATCCCTGGTGTGCATACCCTGATCAGTAGGGAAGCGTCGGTGTGAAAGCCTTGATAAGTTGAACTATGAAGACTATGATTCCTGTAATAAATGGGATACAAATGATTCCTTATCAATGTTCGAGCCCGATATTAAGCATCCAAAGGTCAGTCCCAGCTCCCAATTCCCACATCCTCAAGAAATGAAATTGATTATCTGACATCCCTTATCTCCCACATCGAGCATAGCTCACACGGACTTTTAGAGAGGAAATATTCATATCATTTACACTATAAGCATGTATAAAGGAAATGGAAGCCATAGAGTGTACACCCCTACCAATTGTATATCCTTAATTCATAATCCATGATTTTCAACATAATGAAATATTTCCCCAAAAAAAGAGAATCCTTAGAGCGTATGCCCCAATCAAAGGGAATCCATCCTGGAGGAAGCCCATAACATCTTGAAAACCACGAGGATAACAATAATATATCTGAGTGTGACTATCCACCTTATCCTATCATAGGGGTAAGGGATAACTGAATTATGAGAACTCTGATTCCCTCCATAACTGGGATATGTAGGATGCCTTTATATGGTTCAAGCTCTAAGCCATATTCTCCATAAAGTGGGTAAAAATGCCTCTAAAAGGGAAACTTCATAGTGTAAGACTTGAACAAAAGAACTACGATGACTTTGATTCCTACCGTATTCCGGATATCTAGGCCTCCTCTTCCAGGTTTGAGCTCCATAGGTCTATCCTAATGCCTAAGTCCCTCACTCTCCAGGTGATGATATTGATCATTTTTCATCCCATGTTTCTCACACCGAGCATAGATCATGTGAGCTTATGGAGTTGAAATAATCATATCATTCTCATCAGGAGTCTCCACCAACCAGGGAAACAAATGTATGTAAAGACCCAATGAGAGGCATGACACATTTTCCTCAATTCAAGGGAATCAATCATGGGGACAATCCCATGGGTATGATTGAACTACGGGAACTATGATTCCTATAATAACTCATATACATAGGATTCCATCCTAAGTACTGATCTCAAATAAACATCCATTATGATTTCAACCTTATGAAAATTTCATTTTTGGCCATCAGTACACAATCATTCCCATGGGATGACTACAAAACCTCATCGATCAACGGATAGAGGAATAAATTGAACTACAGGAAATCTGATTCCTGCAATAACTAGGATACATAGGACATCTCTCCAGGACTCTATCTTGAACACCTTGTGTCATAGATCATTTGTGTAAGTCCTCTTCGCATTATATTAAATTGAACGTGTCAAACAAACTACATGGGTTTTGATTCCTGTAATAACCAAGATAAGTAGGTCGCCTCATAATGGCTCAATCCCCTATAAGAATATTAATTCCCTCCTTACATGGAAGAACAATTAAAAGAACATGGTTTTATGGCTTCATCACAAAAGAAACTTCTCATTACTAGAAAATTATGGAGAACATCATATACATATAGATGGATTCACTAAAGATCCCATAGTCTTTTTCACTTAAAATTAAATTAACCCATGATCATTTTTAGGGTAAATGGTCATATATTAAGATTAGGAAAAGATTCACAAACATATCTTACATCTATAAGAGAGTCTCGGAGTAGGATATAATCCCACCTGATAATGTGAGATGAGCCTACCTCCCATCCTATCGACCAATGTGAGTCCCCAAGAGTCATTGGGCATGAAAACCTAGGTGATATCCTACCATGGAAAGTAGGTCTATACCCAATTATAGAAGAGGGAACCATTGGGAGTTTCTAGTAAGAGTGAAAAGGGTAACCCCATGTTCATGATTGTGAGAAATACAAATCCCCTATAATCAAACATATGGGTGGATCCCATCCACACCTCTCATCCCCATGAAATAGTGTCACAAAAAATAGCTTGTGAAGATCTTATAGAAACTGACCATTATAGTGATTGTGGTTTTTTTGTTTACTATGTGGATAAGGTGAAAAAAACCACATCAGAATACATCTATTACATCATGGTCTATGGATAAAACACTCATTGCTAATAAATACAAGATTTCTTTAGAATCTAGTGGTGAAGTTTCAAGTATACCATGAAGTGTATAAATATATTGGTTTAGTCACCAATTCATAGCCTAAATAAAATGGTTATTTTTTATCATGGTTTAAAGGAAAAAAATTGGATTACATACTCAAATAAAATATTTCAAGGATTAATGTGACTATGATGTAATTAGATTTGAAAATTATCATGGAAAATATAATCATTTAACTAGATCTAAAGAACAAAACCATTTTGATACCAAGCCATGTTGTGGTCTTGATCCAAGATATATCATTTATGAAGAAAATAAACTATGATATTTAATAAATTATACCATTTATATCCATGATTTTTAGATCTATCATTGACCAAAAAATTTTGTCATAGAATATCATTACACATCATAATATTGGATTTATTTAAATAAAATTGTATATTCACTTTGAGTAGGATGATGAAATGTTGATATAATAACTAAAATAATATAGTGACCATTGAAAAAAAATTGGTTAGGTTTGAGGAGAATAATGATGGTTTACACTTGATCCATATATTATAGAACATTAAGAGTATTGAATAATATTGATCATCATCATTAGCTTTTCTATTTGTTTCAACAAAGAGTCCAAATCACACCATTAGAGGTGGAGTAAACTAGGGTATTAACTCTTTCTTCATCATATTGGATCTTATTCCCACATATATAAGAACTCATTAAACATATCATAATTAATTGAACATCCACCATAATCATAATTACTAAATATAAAACAAGATGATACAATTTGACATGGCTCACTACTAACGAAAGCATACAAAGAGTATATAATGGAAATTTTTCAATGTACTGAAATACACTAACTCGTTATTTGGTGGTGAGTTTAGGTAAGGTTACTCTAATACTAGATCCACTCTCCTTAAAATAATTTATGCAAGGTCAAATATATCTCTATCGTTACACCATTTTACTTCTATATTTTATCAGTACTCATATATGTAAAATACTTTGGCATAGAATCAAATACAAGAACAAATTATCTCTAAGTTATACCTTGTTTGGGTAGGTTCTTGTTGATCTTCACACATACATCTTTAATAAATTTCAATTCAATTAATTTTTTATTCACTTATAAAAAATTATAATTGCTTACTTTCATGAATTTATTTATTTATGTGTGAATATATAAATTCATATATAAAAAAGTGTTCAAGATGAACACCTTGCATAAGTTTTTTTTCACACAAAATAAAGGTTCACAAAAACAATATATATATGGAAACCAGTTTTTTATAAAAATCACTCACACATTATAGTGGTTCACATTAAAATTTCACAAAAACTACTTATTTTTTGAAAATAAAGTGTTTTGAAATCTTAGAATATTCTTCAGAAAAATATATAATATTTAATGATGAGGGAAATATCCTATTTATAAGTAAAACAATAATATTTATCACATAATCAAAAATTGTATTCATAAAACTATAAATTATGAAACCATCCTATATAGAACTCTCTTTGAGTGGTGACTCTATTTATAAAATGTATATAAATTCATGAAATGCAACATTTTATTGTTCACTTATATACCTTTCAACAAAAATGATTCCTTTTCGTAAATTTTATACACAGTCTCCATAAAAACCATCAATTGTTTTACTAAAATTCACTATTTGAATTCAAATTAAATTCTCAACCAGAAAGTGTAACAAAAATGTGATTGAAAAAAAATCACAACATACATGATATCCCCATTATCAAAGAAATTTATTACTCTAAATTCATAAATTATCTTGAGCATGACCAAGATTACATCAAACTTCATAATTATAAAACCATGGATCCAACAATATATCCCTTGACGTTTTTTGGTAATACAAAGTGAGATTCAATCCGGTAACCACATTTTTATACTTTTAGATAGCATTTGAATAACATATTCATCTATCTAAATCTACATAGGTAATTTTAATTATATAATATAAGGTTTTAATAGACTATTATGTGCTCTATGACTCACCACATTCAATCACATTCTAAAACTAAATTTTCCAAAATACCCCTTTTCTTCAAGATCATAAAATTTTTATTCCTTATGGATCATATCACCTGTGGACATCCATAACACGTTTTCCCACTAAATGAGAGATTTTGGAACTAAACCCACTTATTATGAAATAATATTTTCCTCCCACATTTTCATTAATTGTCATCACTGGCATATTTTTCATTGAATTTCACCATCAAACAATAAAGTTTCAAAAGGGTTAGTCATAATGTTTTTCACTTGTTGATTATTTCCAACGTTATCCCTTTTTTATAAATCCTTACTCTAAATTCATTTTGATAACATGATATCACCTCTCAATATATCTGGTATGAGAGTGTTGTATTGTATTTTTGATTAGTTCAATTTCAATCATGTCATCCCAAAATATCACTATAGACTCTATCACTTCTCCACCAATATCCTTTAACTCTTTGTTTATCCATTAAAGACAAGTAATTGATTTTGTTTATGAGATATATAATATTTTTTTCATACTAAGAGATATTATCTCTTATTTTTTATTCATACAACCCACACATTCATTTCAAATGAAGAATGAACAACCACTTTTTGGAATTTTGGTCTCCTACATCACCATCCTAGTATACATCCGAGTAAGATGATAATTTATGATTCTTTTAAACGTTAAAGAAGAATCCAAAATTTGGATCACCATTAATGTGCCTATTTTTTAGTTTTACTAGATTATCATATGAATCTTATAATATATTTTATGTATTATTTTTTAAAACAATTTAATATCCTTACACCACACACATATAAACATGTTAATCTTCATGTTATCCTCAAACTCATAGTGGTTTCTTATGATATTATTTCTAACACCTTATACATCATGATCTTTTTTAATACTATGTGATGCTCCTCATTTATTTTAATTTGAAATAATTATACCAACACTATTATATAAAAAATATAACAAACTCCTAATTCTTCTCCTATATAAAGTTAAATCCATATATTTCTCATCCTTAAGTTTCCTAAGATTGGTTTCACCTACAATTAGTGTTTATATTAGTTTGGATTGTTGAAAATCATAATTTTTTAGTATCTCTATTAAATAATTGTCTTGATAGATATAGGTGTAATTATGTTTATAAACCACTTACAACCCTAGTAATTTTATGATTTAATAATCCATGAACATTTCCAATTTTTGCCTTATAAGATTAGAAAAATCCAGACATATCTAGGCTTGTTTCTGAAAAATATGATATTAAACACATAACTGAGAAACACATATTATTTGTCCTTATATGTATTCACATGGATATTTTGATCAAAACTAAACGTTTTGAATTCTAAATTATTTAAATATGAAACCATCTATGCATATTATGTTCCTGTGTATTTTTTATAACACGTAAAGGGACTTTTTTGACCTTTACACTCTAGTTTCAACATTTCCAATAATGAGTCCCACCAGTTTTTCAATATTAACCTCTTATTAGAGTGAACCATTATAGAATGTTTTTTACATCCATTTGGTAAATTTTAAAACCTATTTTAATCACTACTACCATGACAAGTTTAATCAACTTGAGTTAGTCCACTGGAGTGAACGAATCATTAACATCACCGCATTCAATTTGTTTGCATCCTTTACACACCAAAAAAGCATTATTTCATATGACATTTCCATGGTCATAAAATTAATTCTTGAATAACCAATTTGTTCTATTAATGAATCTATATAAGATCCCATGTTTTATTCATATCAATTTTATGAAATTCCTCATTCATTGCTCCAAACCATGAATCATTTTCTCCACTAATTCAGATTGTATTGGTTCCACCATTGACAATAGTGTAGCATGATCTAAATTTTCCATCCTTCATGTTTTAGTTGGTATAAATATATCTCTAATTATATTGGATGTATCAACTTCCATTATACTTTTTACCCTATTAGATATAAATTGGGTCTAATTATCAAATGTATACTCCCCTGATTTGGCCTTAAAATCATCGTTATTTAGGGGACTTTATATAACACCATAATTTTTTGTTACCTTATAAAATTATTCAAATAATTAATCAATGTTTGAACATATATAATTATTTCCATTTTCTCCTTAATGAATTAAACATAATTAATATCCATAATTTTATTCAGCCTTATAATGTGGCATTTATATGCCTTATTCATTTTTGAGTATCATAAAAATACTCCCTCATATACTGTATCATCATAATTTCCTTGACTTCCCTATTTACTTTGGATTTATAATATACATATAAAATTTCAAAAATATTTAATTGAGGGACTCATAGGATGTCTTTACTCTTAAATACTTAGAAAATACTAGTTTTGAGTGTACACTATAACTTCTTATAACATCATCCTATAGTGGTGAGTGATGCCTCTCTCAGATAGAAATGTATTAGTAATGTTGTTTTCAATTAAATTTAATTATTATGTGACTTAATTATATTAACAATTTATTAAAAAATATTATCCATGATTAAATTAAGTTTCTTGAATTAGTTTCCCACCTCAATGAATGTGTAAATATTTCTATTATCATATTGAAAAAAATATTAAGGGTCTAGTATCTGTTTTGACCCTCCTTTGATACCTCTTAATTAAATTCATGAATTATTTATTACAATTAATGAACATAATACAAGATATTATATTATAATCATAAAAAAAGATGAAATAATTAATTCCATCAGTGATAGGCTAATTCATTTGACCACATACATCAATTAAGTCCAAATCAACTATATTGGATTCACTCTTCTTTTTTTTCAAATAATTATTTCAAAACAACTTTTCCCACATAAATTCATCACATGTTTTTCAGAGGTCTCACTTTAAGAATGGAATATACACCATATATTTGAGCTTAAATAATTCCTTTATGCTTTGTTGGTGAATGTGGACTAGCCTCTACTACCACAAGATATTCTCATCTTCCAAGGTTTCAGGAAATGTGTTTTATTTATGATCTACCTGGTATAGATTTCCATTTCCCTCCATCCATTCATGAGTGAATTATTTGAATTTCTTTTGAACAATAACCCCTTTTATTTATATGTAACCTCAATTTCAGGGTCACAAAGTTTACCCACACTCAACAGGTTATGTCGTTATCCATCCACATAGAAAACTTATGTATTTTTTATCCCATCACTTTCTAATCAGGTGTTACTAACTCCTTTGATATTTAAATCTCTATTTTTTCTAAATATAACTATGACACAAACTTTTCCCTTCAAAATTTTCAATAGATTCAGGTTCCCATTCATGTGGCATGAACATTGACTATCAAGGAATCAAGTATTTTTGTTCTTTAATTTTTTCAGATAAATTTCAACCAAGTTGTCCTTCTCATTATTATTATTTTACTTCTAATAGATTCCTAATCATGTTGATACATATGATTAACTATACTTTTTCTCTAAATTTTAGTAAGTTTAATCATATTCCCCTTCTTAATCCAATAGGGAGTATTTATTTTCTAATAGAATCATGGTGTCTAATCATGCATCCATCTATCCATGATTTCCATGGTAGTGCTTTTCACTTATTATTTTCGTAAAATAAATATATTTGTTCCGAAAATTTGAAAAGTGAAAGAAATAACCTTAGAAAAATATTCTTTTGGGGGGTAAAGGATATGGTAACATTATTATTTTCCAACATTCAGGTGTTTATCCCTTCAAATAGCTCTCTACTTATTGATAATAAGATATAGTGATCCAAAGATAGCTATAAAAATGACACTTAAATAGATGAAATATATTTCCCCATTCATCCTTCCACATACCTAATTCATTAAAATATATCCTTGGGTTTTGATCAACCCTTGATTATTGATTATTAATTATAACCCTCTTATTACCTTTGTTTTGAGTTATTGATGCACATTCTTTTGATATCTCTATATCAAAACCAATACCATTAAAATTATTCTTCCCTTTTTTAGGAGATATCATAGTTACTTATGTTCATTTCTCTTCATCAAATATAACTCCACCTTTATACTTTTACATGGGTCTTTGATCAGTTATCACTTTCTCGACATCTCTAAAGAAAAAATTAGAATTTTAAATAATTTCCCATCTAAAAATTTTCAAACCTAAAACACCCTCATGGGATCACTTTATTTCATTACAGATTCAAATTTTTTTATCAATTTATTTACCTTTTCTTCATGGGATTCAATATTTTTTGTTCAATCCTTTAAATATTTATTAATTATTACAATAACAATATTTTTTCATTCACTATTCCTTATAAAATCTGTCACTTACCCTGATTTTTCTTCACTAGATTATTTATCATCCAAAATATTTTATAGTTTGTTGATATCAACATTCAACTTAGCTGCATATTTACAAAATTAATTTAGTAACCCAATAATATTTTGATATTTCTTCCTTTAAACATCAAGATCATCAAGATACCCCTAAATTTTCCCTACGAGATCAATAAAAATATTGGTTTATTTTCATACTACCTTTAAGATTTTTCCTCTTCAATAATATCCATCATCATATCTCTTATATCTAACATAAATTTTGTTTCTACTTCATCCAAATAATCTCCATCATCATCTTCTTCATTACTCGCAATTTTTTTCTTTTAAACTTCTTTTTAGATGAATTTTATAGTTTGTATAATATTTTAGGATGGAGTTTCCTTTATGGATTATATATGGTTTCTACTTTATATTTGTCATTATCAAATACACTTGGAAACCTCTCCAAAATGTTACCAAAATTACCATATCAAAAATATGACAAAGAAATATTATCTTCAAATATACCGTTTTCTATCCTGAATTTATTTATCATAAGATATGGTAATTCACCACTTACTTATTCTTCCCCATCTATATCTTCTTCAATGTTAATATTCTAAATAGATTTAAATATTCCATCTTTATTAAATTGATTTGATATATATTTTATCTTTATATGAATTTTATATGAAACCGAACTTCTTTTAAAATAATTCATAATTGTTTTATCCAAATTCCTCTCTTAAAGAGTTGATACCTATAGATTTTAAATAGGTGTAAAACTTTACAAGATCCTTTCTATAATATCAACATAATTTTTTCAAAGTCCTTGATTAGATAAAAAATATCAATTATATAGTAAAAAAATCCATAAAAGTTTTTATTAGCTTACATTTTTAAGTCACCATACTTATTTTTTAGTACATGAATCTTAACCTCCTTCACCTTCTTTTTACCCCCATATATATCGGTAAATTTAAACCACAAGGTCTTGGCACTAGTTCAACTCATTATCTTCTTGTAAAATTTGTATTAAAAAGCTACAAATAATAAATTTTGATAATTTTAATAAATATTGAGAATCTTTCTAAATATTTAGGCTATTGACAATTCTAACACCATTTACATGTATACTATGTATGGTAGAAAAGAAAATTTCAATCCCAATAGATCATAAATGTGATATCATTGTATTCTTATAGATTAATTAATTAAGAATATTGAATAAGGGTAATAATTTTTTATTCACTATCAATTTCATAATGATAAATTCTAAATGAAATATTCAATTCATGTAACATATGGATCTCATACAACTTGTTTAAACCAAGAGTCCCAAACACACTCTAAGAGGGGTGAATTGGGGTTAAAACTATTTATGCATGATGTTGGATCTTATTCAAATGACTATATGAACTCTTTACAATTATTATAAATAATTTCCCATAAACCATAATAAAAAATAATGAAACTAAAACATGGCACATAAACTTTACATAACTCACTACTAAGGGATAAGTCCAAAGAGCATACAGTGTAAATGTGTTTATGTACAAAAATCTATTAAAGTCCCTTTTCTGTGATGGATTTATGAAAGGTCACTAAAATAATGGTCTCACTAACCTTACAATGATTTAGGGGTGATTTAATACCTTTATAGTGATTCTATATTTATCTTCTATCCCACTAAACTTGTCAAAAAGAAAAGAAAATAATTTGGAACATAATAAAAACTAATAATGTATTTTCTCTATGTTGTAACATCTATGGGAAAGTGATCATTGATATTTGAACACTACTAATAAATTATCCCCAATTAAATACCTATTTTTTTCTCTTGAATAAAATAAATAATTCATACTTTCATACTATAATAACTTGAAATTTTAGTTTAAAGAATATTAAGCTCAATTTCTTACTTAACACATAAAACTAAGCTTTATGAAAATTTGATATATTATAAAAATATTATTATAACTTGGATGTTGAATTTTTGAGTATGAATATGAGAAAAAAATTGTCAAAAAAGTTATGAAAGTATTACAAAATTCAAATTTTTTGATTAATTCTTATTAAATAAGTGCATGATTTTTTTCAAATTTGTTTTTCCAATCAAAAATGTGTTTTACTCAAAAATTATTTTAATTTAAATTTTTGTGTGGAAATTCAAATTAATTTTTAAAACATTGAGAAATTTTATATTATAAAATGAAAATAAATTTTTAAATAATAATATCAGAATTAACATAAGGCCAAATTTTGGGATTTTTTCGAAAATGAATGTGTTTTTAGTGAATAATTAAAAACACTGATTTTTCAAATATGTCATTTATTTTTATTAGATCAAGTAATTTAAAAATCCAATTATTATTTTTTGATTATTTTATTTAATTTACAAGTGATCCATTTAATTTTTAATAATTTTATTGATTTTATTTGAATCCGCAAGTAAATTTTTATTCTTAAAAACCATTTTTCTGAAGAAAAACAATTATGTTGTGTTTTTTCGCATTTATGTTAAAAATGATTTATTCCACTTATTGAATTTGATTATTTAGAAATGTATAACATATTTTTAATTAAGAGGTTTAAATTTGACAAATTGGTTCCTTTTAATTTCTATCATTATGAATAGTATTTGTGGTAAACATTTGTCAGCTCAGTAAGGGTAAAATGGGTAAATTAATGTTAAACAACGAAGTAAACTCTCAAAAATCATCCAAATTGTTGCATTAATTTCATTATGAGGGAAAAATTAAACCTCATTCATCCCAAATTCTAATATATGGAACTTTTGTTCCATTTCCCCTTAATAATGACATTTTTTAATATTTCAATTAAAGAAAAATTTCAAAATACCATTCTCTTGACTTTAATATCTCTAATATTTTTACAAAAGGATTAAAATATGATAAGTTCAGTTGTTAATTATTTATTTCAATAGTCAATTAAATTTTTTATCTTGGTAATTTATTTTTAATTTTTAGTGACAAATTAATTTTCTTATATTCTTACACAAAGCTAACAAAGTATTTTATCAATTAATAGAAAAAAAATAAATGATCTTTAAAATATAAGAAGTAATAAAATTTGGTCGAATTATTTAGTTATATTAATTATTTGATAAATATGACATATTAGGTATGTTTGAATTTATTATATTCTAATTTCATCTTGTTATTGGTTTCTTTAATTTTAGATTAAATTAATAATGTCAAAAATGACATTAATGATATTTTTTTGTAAAATACTATCTTATTAGACTCTTAAAAATCATAAAAATATTGAAAGGGGAAAATTAGGATGATAAATGATAAAACATTCCTCCCTTTTACATTTATTATCCAATTTTCATATTATAAGAAAAATTATATCTTTTTAAGTGTTAAAAATTCATTACAGCACTTAATGTTAGAATTGACTAACTAAGGGGTTAAACAAAAAAATGAGGTTTAAATAACCACTTAAACATATAAAATTTTATTATTTTATGGGATTTAAACAACATAATACCTTATATTTTAATATATAGTAATTCTTTAGTGTTTTTCTTGAGAAATAATTTATTATATTTTAATCATTTAATAAATCCCAAGTGTGTCATTCCCCCCACTTATAAGAGGACACCCCTATTTTCTCTTATTTACACCACTTTGAGCCTTATCACTCAACCAAACCCTACAAATTTAGCTCTTAAATTTCCTTATACATTAATTAAAGGTTTTTTTATTCTTAAAATACCATTCCAAGGGTCCTTAAGAAAGGATATAAAGGAGGCTTATTGAAGAAGAGGTAATTGTCTTACCCGACCTATTTTAATTTTCTTCTGCTTCTTATACCTATAAATTAGTGATAATATTCATAAAATAATAAATTAAGTATCCTAAATATACTAAAATTTATTATTATTATTAAAAAACATACATTCACCCTTTTTACTATAAAATTGTAATTTAAAGTATCACTCATTTATATATACAGCTTAGAGTCTCCACGTAGCGATACAATTCATTTTCTGTCACCATATTTAATGGACAGTTATTATGATGGTTTTAATTTTTATATATAATTTTTATTAAATAATTATTCTTCTGGAATTATAATATCATATCAAAATTCTTACCTTTAAATTTATTGGAAAATTAAGATGTCACTTATGAATACGTGTGGACTATCACCTCTACGATGCGATATGATTCATTTTTCATTTAAATTTTATATGGATGGTAATAAGGTTAGATTTAATTATAATATATATGATATAATAATTATTTTTTAAAGGATAATTATTATTTACCATTACTTCATTCCATCCTTCAAAAAGTGAAAACAATGTTCAAGTGTACATACATCCTACCATCTCTATGAACGGTGTAATTCATTTTTCAACCTCGAAATTTTATAGATGATTATAAATATGTATATATTGAATATATATATGATATTTATATCATTATTAACATTATGTAGATTATGGAACCATGATCATAATAAAATTACTGAAACATTAGAACTAAAACCATCATGAAAATAAAAAACGTTAACACCTAGAAACGATGATTTTGATAAGGGATTATTAATTAATTTTTATTATAATGTTATATAAGTAAAATAAATGATATTATAAATATTTAAATAAATATTTTTTTAGTTAAAGTAAATTTATATTTATTATACAAGTTTTGAGAGTTATTTCTAATAACGTTCAACTCGAGATAATTGTTTTCTATCTCACTTTTATTTTGGTGAGACATATGCTATAATGATTACTTATTTTGTTCATGTGGTGTATATACTATACATTTGATATGATATATCAAGAATCCTTTTTTATTCATGGTATTTAATGTTTCATTTAAGTTTTTTATTTCATGTGGGTTATGATTGAAAATATTCTAAAGCGGTAAGGGTTTTATATTTCAAACTTATTTTTTACAGAAATTGTTTATGATGAAGTTTATAATGATGAAATTTCATGATATATCACTCAAGAAGCTCATGATTTTTATTCTCCTTTGGTTATTTCCAGATATTACACATTTTAATTCTATATTCCTTTATTTAAGAATAAAATAAAATAAAAGAATATTTTTATAAAAACCCTACTATGTTTTACTATATGGTCAGGAATAATTCTTATATGTGTCCATGCTTTCTTTAAAAAGTTTTCAATAATGTTTTAATATTTTCATTCAAATGATTAAATTAATTTTTACCCATATATGATTTTTTATTATAATTTATCAAAGGAATAATCTAGATGTTTTCCAAATTAGGTACTTTAGACTTTTTACTGAAAATGTGAAAAGAAATCATGGTTTTAAGTTACTCAACATGAATATAATTTTTCACCACCATGATCACTTAATGATTTGAATATTAATTTAAAATTATATAATTTTAATTTAAAATAATATTATTTCCTTAATATTTGGTAAAATTTTAGATTTTAAACAATTGGTTTCAAAATGAAAAGGATATTTTCCTTAATAAATATTCCAAATACCTTTTAAAATTATTTTCATTTATGATAACATCATTTAATGTTACTTATTATTTACTGGGGATATGATCCAATGATACCATACACTTTCATTATTTGGTTGGATTATGATGATGATGATTTAAGGATGATTATATAAAATTCATTTCTATCCCACAGGTTAATTATGTTGTGATGAAACATTTATGAAACTCATTTCTTTTCCAGGGGTTATTCTATGATGTTGTGATAATATTTTATGAAACCCATTTATTTTACAAGAGTTAATATATGATGAATGTTTTATGTTCTTATGGTGAGAATATATATGATTTTCATTATGTGATTGTTGGGCCTGGAATTATATACCCCTTCAATGTATTGAGCGAAGATGGATATCTCCTGAGATAATAAAAAATGGAATGTAGAGTGAAACGAGTTCAATGATGGAATATTTCTACTATGATAGTATTGGGAGTGAAACATGACTAAGGATATGATAGTTTAGGGAGTGAACCAAATAAACTATAATAATCGTGGCAGTAAGCCTTGACTACTAAGGAAATTATTTTCTATGCTTATTTATATTCCACAAACTTATGTATTATGCCAATGTTATTATCTCATGGCTCATGTTCTTGTATTCATTTATTATTCATATATTATGAACTTACATGATTTTTCATATGATTTAGTACTATTATCTTTGATTTGTTGACTATGGTTTTTAAATGTCAGGGCCATGTTCTCATACCATTATTCCCATGTTATGTTTAAGTAGTATTTGATATCTCCCTTGTATACAACTACTAAGAATCTAAGCTCTCCCTTTAATAATTTTTCATCCCCCATGTTATGAATTATTTTTTTGTACAATATGTCTAAAAAGGTTTCTAGTTATAGATAACTTAGTGGGAGATGATTTAGATCTCTTTTTAACTAAATGTTTATGTATCCAAGATTCCAAAGACACTAAGCCTAAATGATTATAGCATGGATAGTAATTTTATGTAATCAATATTAATATATCAAGATGCAATATCTATTTATGAAAGTTATGGTTCACTATATATACATATTATATTCATGTGAGTATATCCATGTAAATCCAAACTCCAGAAACATTTAAAGATTATTTCCTTCACATAAGGATTTTATTCACAGAAAACCATGTTTCTAAAAGAAAATATATTAATATAAAACCATGGTCTTCCCATGTCACTCATATAACATAGTGGTTCACATATCACTTTCACATATCATTTTCAAAGATCATGAATATATAATTTCCTAAAACTCTGCTTCTGGAAACCTTCCTACACACAACTCTCTTTGAATAGAAAATTTATTTTTCCAAGAGATAATAAATTTTGGAACTATAAATTTTTATGATCCCCCACATGTCGTTTTCTATAAATGACTATGTTCTATCAATTTTTTTGTCAAAACGTATCGCAAATATTAAAAAATCACTCTAAACTTCACCCTTTAACTTTAAACTCTCCTTTCAACCTAAAAGTATAACCAAAGCATGATTGAAAACAAACAAAAAATACCCAAAATCATCATCATCTATAAAATTTCATCCTCTAAATTATATAATTAACCTATGAAAGCCCTAGATTCTTTCAACCTTAATCATTTAAAACCCATGGTTTCATCAATATTTTATATTTTTTGAAAAAGTGTTAAATATCATATTCTTTATCCTCTAATTTTATTCCATGTGAATAATAATATAATGACACTTAATGTGGAATAGAAATCATTTACTTCCAAGGATGTATCCACTTGTTAAAAAGAGTTAGTGATCCATGTAAAAAAGTTATTTTTTCAGGTGTTTTTAATTTTTACTCTCTATCTCTCACTGATAATAATTTTTATGGACTCTTTTTAGATATGAAAATTTAAATAATATGGGAATAATTTTTGTGAGAAATATTTTACAGATCACCAATTTTTTCCCCTTACATCTTATTGGTCCCACATCTCTTACCTGGGCCTAAAAATGTGTACACTAATGGACTATATTATTGGTTATGATGTGGAAATATCACTAAGATGGATATATAGTTACATATGTATATTTTTTTGATTTGTACACATAATAATAATGTGATGATATTTATTTTAGTTTGTGATAAGGGTTACCAAATCATGTGATATTAGATATCACATATCATTAACACTTTATTACTAATAATTCTATCAAATTTTATGGTTAATATCATTAAATATAGTTTATGGGGATTGTAATGAATTGTAATAAATGTTAAACCATTAAAAATTTATGGTTGGTTTAATTTGAGTAATATAACATACATTAAAAAAATTAAATATAAAAACTATTAATGAAATGTCTGGGTGTTTACTCAAACTTTAAAGTGTTCAAAGAGAACCTATATATGGATCTTCAAGATTGGAAAAAAGGAGTGTTATACTATCAAATTGATTCCCATTTTCTCTTATTCTCCCAAAGTCAAAAAATTGTTCTACCTTTGTTCCCTTACTTATCGTAGTTACTAACATTCCTAAAGTGAACTGATGTCCCCTAAAGATTTTAGTTATTCACATGGATAATGGATTCGTATTGAGATAACAACCCTTTTTGGTTTTAGATATTATCACCAAGAAACCTTTAATGGAATATTCAACAATATAGAAATTATATTCATCATTTTAAATTATTTTTCATAAAAATCTCATGGAAAAATATTATTTTAAGGGTTTTACTTGTTTTTCTATTATGTCTATTCAAGGTGGTCTCCTTTAAAACTCAATATTAGGTTTCCAAGGAAATTTCTCAAGGAATTGGGTGACACATCATCTTTAGGATCAAATTTTTATTCGAACACCTCTTTTTAAATTATTATTGTATTTAATTAATATTTAAATGGAATTATTTTTTTTGTTTTTATCCTGGTGTGTAACAATTTTATAAATTATTCTACAAACTATAATATCCCTTAGTTATAATTAAAATTATTTTTTGGTATATCATGGCTCCATATTTTTATTAAAAGGATATTTTAGGATAAATAATCTATATATATAATAGTAATTAAAATTTAAGACTTTTTTAAAGTAATTTAAATGGGTTTTAAGTAAGATGGTTTTTTATTTATGTTATCACAAAAATAGAATTAGATTGGGTTTATTGGTTAAAAGGAGACCCCCTTATTTTTTTGTATGGTACATAATGTGGGAAGTTACTCCACTCATATTATTATACTTTAATGAATATATATCTTATTCCCCACCCATGGAGGATTCCCCAGGATCTCTGGTAGGTTTCTTTCCCATTCTCATCACTTTATATATTTCCATCCTATTTATCCATAGTTATAATCAATTTTTGTGATCGCGATGGATTTAGTTTTATGGTGTTTCACTAAAGCATAGATAATCCCTTGATTATGATTGTAATGTTTCCATATATGTGCAGATAACATTAATAAAATTCAAATGAGTCATTTTTATAGTACTTATTAGAATCATACTAATACTCAGTAAGTGTTCCTAAATTATTGAATTATCTATATCCTTTGAATATATTATTAAATTATAAGTGTTTTAGTTTCATGTTTTTTGGATTTTGGTGAATAATATTATGGATAAAAGTTTTAGGGATTATTTTTACAATGGAACTTAAAAGTAGGTATATCTTTACTCTACATATTCCCTTGATTAATACTTGTTTTAAATGTTGGGTTTTCTGTAATAAACTGATTATTTAGGTTTTTTTAAATTTAATGTAAAATTTTGGAACATAAAAATCAATTCTCAAATATAAACTTTGATCTTTTTAATAAAAATATATTTTTTAATGAGTTAAATGATTATTGGGAATGTATTTGTATTAATAAATATATTCTCATGGTATGTTGTATGTTTATAAAAATGACTATTTTTATATTTCTTTGATATTTTAAGGCTATTTATGACTATATAATACAGATTATTTGAATACTAATATATATTATTTAAAGGGTCAAAATTTCTTTTATTTAAATTCCTAGAAAACACCTTTTTATGTAGTATTTATTATGAAGTATTTTTATTTGTGGCGTTATAGATTTTATTAAACATTAGAAACAATACTAACATGTTAAATAAATTCTCACAAGATGAAGTGGGGTGGGAAGACATTGTTAAACACTAATTCTATACAAGATAACCAAATTTAGTGTCATTGAGTATTGAATTGGGTCATATATTGTGCAATTTTTCCTCTCAAGTGTCTTGAAATAGTGTTTTACCCTTGGTGGTTCTCATTATTCTTTTATATCATCCCTAAACCTAGTTACGTATTCACCCATCATACTTTTTTAGGTTGGAGAAAGATGATTTTTAAAGGTATTATATTATAAAAAACACTTTACTATCACATGTTTGGTATGTGGGTTTTAATGATGATTTTTTAAATCCATAAGTTAAATATTTTGAGTTCCAATTAAGTAATTTTTAAAATTTATTTCATTAGTTTAATTAGTTTTCTTATAAATTATTCTTTTTGGGATCCATTCCCAGAAAAAACTGAGTATGTGGATATAATAACCTCATGAACATGTACTCTAGTTAACATGTAATAATGCATCATTTTGAGTTACATGTTTTGTAATGGATTTCACTCATTGTATTTGATTGATAGTAGGATACAACTTTAACTCAAAATTTAAAGATAGTGTCCAGAAATTATCATTTTTGGATCATGTTAAAAAATTCATTTTTAGTACATATTTATTATATTTTTATATATCTTGTTATACTAATTATTGGATTACACTTCTATATTTATAATTATGTTAGGACTGCTTATTTTGGTCATGCGTAATACAAATATCACGTACAAAATTCCTTTAATTTAAAATATGCATTTTGGTTTGATCAATTTTAAAAATAAATGTTGAGTGAAAGTATTACATAACAAAATTGGTTTTTACACTTTCTTCTTATCTAAAATGGTTGATAATTTTAGGGTCCATGATAAAAATTTGTAGAAATCCAATTCAGGTCTATGTTAATCCCTGTCAGATCATTACATAAATGGTTTATTATTTATGTATAGAATCTATCGAGCCTTAATAAATTTTGCTGTGTCTCTATTTTCCCCTCATCCCATTTATTTTGTTATGGTTAATAATCTTGTTAATATTTCGGAATGATCAGAAGTTTTTAGTCAATTCATTTAATAGTTTTGAGGGATTAAAATAGTTATTTTATGTTAAAAATTAATCACCAATTATTTTTTATGGTTCTTTTTAGATTTTTTTATTGAAGACTTTTGATTTAAGTTGAGATGAGTTTTTTATCTAAAATTATGTTTTTGTGTGGAATGTTACTATCCTCAATAGAGATGATAATATGATCTAGGACTAATAAGTTATCCCATTTAGCCCAGAAAAATTATTGGGATATGCTTTAAAATTTACTATTTTCTATAAATTTCTCTCATCTAAATTAATCCCTTCAGTCTCAAGGCCCATATAAATAAGACAATTTAGGTCTTAAGAAGGTCTTTTTTATATTTATTTTTTAAAAATAAAATAATTTATCATTTAGGTTATAATTTAATATTTCCTCATCCAGTAGTAGAAATGGAAATAATATCAATATTAAATTCACATGAATGCTATGGAGCCTAGCCACCTATTCACATTTCATAATCCTAATACTACTAACTTATCCATATCTCCAAATTTTATCCAAAATGAGAATGCTGTAGTAACACAATTATTTTTCCCCTCCATTACATTGACATTTTTCTCCTCCATAGGGTCATAAAATATTCTATTATGACATTTTTAATAAAAATAATTTGGAATATGAGTATCTATTTAGGTGTCCTAGTAGTTTTATCCTCAATAATGAAACCCCTTCCTTAGCCATTTCCTATTATATCGTAATATGTTTTTTAAAATTTTACATGAATAAGGTAATATAGTACACATCATAGATGAATTTATATCCCTTTTAGTTTTTATGTTGTCTCATTGATATTAGATTATCATGTTTATTTTTGGGTAGAATTTTTATTTAAATCAACCGAGTTTGGGTTTTCAACATTTTAATTAAATTTAATTAATTTAATTTTAAGGTTTAATTAAATTTTTAAAGAAAAACTAGATTAAAATTCAATTAATTTAACTTTTACTGGAATATGGTGCTTTATTTAACACCAAAAAATGATAGTAGACTCTAGGATGATCTTGGAAATGTCTTTTTGTACACATTATTTATCATATTTATCCTCTCATTCACACATGAATTAAACCATATAATTGAGAGATAAATTTGGATTAAGGATCTCATGGCCCCTTCGGGTAGGATCTCAAAAACAAATTCTCAATATCATACATATTTTTCAATAATTGTAGTATAATTATAGTTTATATATTATTATGTTGATTAGAAATGAATTATATTAAATAAAATTCGATTTATTCTTAAAATATTTCATGATAGAAAAAAATCATTTTACCTCATATTCCTTTCATCTTATGATGGATACATAACTATAGTACCCATGTTAGTTAAATGATTACATCATGAATGTATCATGCCACCAAAAATTTTAAGAATATACTTGTATAGTATGTTATAAGCCATAAGTGTGAGATATACATCTAGGGATAGTGGATATTAATTGATATTCTTTCATCTAGAATGAACTAAAAATATGTTTATGAACATGTAGATTTAAGAAAGGTTCAGGGAACTATTATGAGTATAAACTATATATTTGGATATAGAGGAAGTAATGGTGGATGTGGGAGGTCTGTAAATAGAGATGTTGTTTGATGTTATGAATATATTAGGTCAGAGATGGAGAGATACAATGGTTGTTGTGTGAGGATGTGTTGGTGTTGGATCTGATGGTGGATAGGTCAAATATAAGAAATGTGTGGAGATTTTAGTTAGTGAAGTGTTTTTTAGATGAGATACATGTTGGGTTTTATTGATTATTTCTTGTAGAAGATGAATCTAATCTACCGGATCTTCTTAGAGGTGTAAATATTGACAATCTAGGTATCGATACCATGGTTGGAGGAATCTGTATTACACCCACAGAGTTGGTTGTGTAAAGTGTTAGAAGGTGTGATTAAGCCATGCCCATAGCCAGAATATCTAACCCAATAGGCCACGCCCTTAGGATTTATTTATAATTAGATTCATATCCCTGAATTTATAGATGAGATTATTGAATAAGTCAAATTTATGTACCTTCTAGAAAATGTGACCCAACCATGGTCCCATTATTTAAAATACTAGGAGTGATCATTAACTCCATGTGTTGCATATCTAGGCCATCTAGAAGCCACATCATTCACTACTTTCTAAGATATAAGGCCTCCACATGGCCTTATTTGGTCTAAATATTTTGATAATTATATTTTATCTCCCTAATTTATGTTAATTAAATAGTATATTCCAATTCTTTATTAATGTATCTAGAGAGAATGATATTTTAATGGGATATAGTGACCATTTAAATGGTTTTTAGGAATTTAAAATATCGTACACTGAGATGGATGGTTTCATAGAACATGTAAAATTCTATTTAAATATTTAATCAATTATTCTAAGTACAACATGATGGTTTAATCCATTTAGTGATTTGTACCTCTTATGATAATGAAATTTTTAAAATAAAATTTTGATGCAAGTGTACACATGTAAAGTGTAAGGGATTGGTTTTTATAGATCCATAACTTTCTATTTTTTGGTTATTTGAGATTCCTAGTAAAGAGATATAATATTTTAAGTGGTACTAAGAAGAAGTTCCAACTATAAGGAGAAGATTACATCTTAGTCCTTTGGATTATAGTGTGGTGTAGTGTGTAAATGGCCTCCTATTGAGTTACTAAGTTCCTTATAGTGTGGATGATTTTTATGATGGGTTTTAGTGTCTTCTTTAATCTGGAGGTAGTTTTGGTGTGGGCTTGTGATGCATCATTGAGATCAAGGGGTCATGTTCTTATCTTTGATTCTAGAGAGGTGGATATGGTGTGGCAGTTAAATTTCATCAGGGAGCCCCAAGTTTGGGTTTCCATGTCTATTCTATATAAAGGACCACTATAATATGGTGTCCAGGTTATGATATAGTCATTCCCCATGTTTATAGGATATGGGAGAGACATGTGGGTTTTTTATCACAGATTATAGAGGTCCAAACTTTTACATCATATCCTCCCTTATTAGACCATAGCCTTGGTGAAAACCATATGGTTTTTGGCATGGTCAATGGGGTTACACTATGGTCTAATAAAATTTAAACATATATCAATCCCTAGACCTCCTATGAATCAATTCTTTTCTTCATTATTCTTCAAAACCATGGAGACCTGAGGACCTCTTTCATAGAATTTATGTATCCATTTCTAGGATTTATCACCAGAATTCTAGTGATTAGTAATTATTGATATGAAGCGAGTTTATTATATGATTGGTTCTAATCTCTCTAGTTATCACTTTTGAATTCACTATAGTAGTTTACCTTCAATTATAATTGGGATTATTTTACTCTTTGATGACAGATCAGTGGTAATATGTTTATAGGGATAATGAGTTCCTTGCGAGAGAAGTAATCAAATTTCTTCATGTTTCCTTCCATTATTTCTCTAATAATATTAATATTATTTAGTTTTGAAATTTGATAAATTTATTCTATTATATGAAATTTTGAGGTTATTAGGATTTAATTTATTTAGGTAGTAATGGAATTGACCAAAAGAAAGATAATTACTAGAATTGAGAATATATCAGAAGTGTTTTTTGATCACAAGTGGTGATACTATACTGCTGATACCTCTTAATAATTTCTAGATATTTTGTTACCTATTATTTTGATTGTGGTTTTTTATATCATAGTTGATGTTCTTGAAATTGATTAAACAATGTAAATATGTTAATAGTTGGATTAATAATAAAGTGGCATGTGAATTTTATCACAATTCATCCTTGAAAAACAATTGAATATGGAAGTAATTCTTGAATCATTTTTATGGTTGATTATAGAATTTTATTTATTTATCGATCGTAGGATTATTTTTACTAAAACCTATTAATAATTAATTGGTTAATTAAAGATATTAATAAAAAAAATTCACTACAAATATATTATTAGGGTTGAGAAAGCCGGTCCTTAATTGTTAAATGATTGTATGACTTGGTGTTAGGGCCTTGGTTTCCCATTGAAAATTTTATGTTGAAAATAATTTTATATCCATGTATATATATTTTATGATGATAAATACCTTGTTTTTAGTGTTTGGAAACAAATATGGTTGGGATAATTAGGTAAGGGGTTGATGGTACAAGTTGAGAGTGGGGCTTTCTTGTTTCCCTTTCTATTGAGATGATGTTTATAGGAATAGATAGAATTATTTTTAGAGAAGTGATTTCTTATTTTATAGATTATTTTGGTGTTTTATTGATGGGTTTCATGTGTATGGGATGATTGTTGGGATTTACTATCTTGCATGATGCATACTTTTGATGACTTTATTTTCAAATGTTTGTTGCGATATTCTTCTCCTTGTTATAGTTGGTTCTAATAAATTCTGAGTACATATCATTCTGGTAGATAAGGATGAGTTCTAGAGTGCATAATTTATGGAATCGTAAATGAATTAATAATGAGATGATTAGATGGGTGTTGATGTTGTAAATGTTGAATAATGTGAAACATGGGATAGTTTAAAGGAATTATCCATAGATAATGGAATGGAAATGTATAAGTTATAATAAAAAATATAAATTATTTTGGATAATGATGAAATACGTTGATTAAGTGAAGTGATTCTACTTTCAGGGTGGAGGCTTAGGTGAGGATCATTCATCATGAATTTTTTGAACCTATTTTTTAATAGTGTATATAATGTAAATAAATTCAATCCTTGATTGATTAACTATAAATATTCTATATTCCATTTTTATAACTCTCTGGCGATTTTTATTTTATAATAATGGTTCAAAGTAAATGCCTTTGTCAGGTTCACATTGATGATGTTCAAAAATATATTCCAGTAGATTGACATAGAGTCAAGTTTGACGATGATTAAACTTTGAGGAGGACACTATGAGAGTTTCAAAATCAATGTATATAGAAGTATGGATTATTAATTTTAGATTGGGAGTCTGAGGCTTGGTTGTAAGGGGTAGATATTAACTTCATTTCAATTCATGATTAAAAGGAGTGTTGGGTTTCATTACTTGTGATAGTGATTTAAAGGGAATATCAGTAAAGGTGGTTCTTATTCCATGGGGATTAGAATTAATTTACTGTTTCATAGGAGATGTTTCATAACAAGTTTTAGGATAAGTTCCTTTCATCGATATCGAAGGTATCTTATCAGTAATATATTCTTAATTTTCTCTAGGATAATCCCATTGTGTGATAGTTTAATATCTAATATAAGAACCTACTTAATTATTCTTCATAACATATTCTAAATTAACAGTCTATATAGGGGATTTTATGAGTCTTTTCATCCATATATCCATTTTTAGGTCACCCCATTCATGTTATCAACATATCTTGTTGGGTTGGAGAGGGAAGATATTATTTATAGGGTGATAAATAATTCCAAATCAACAAGATAAGGGAGTCTCCAAGACTATCCATAGAGTATATATATAGACATAAGTTATCATTTTCTTCGTTATATGAATATTTTGAAACTAGGGAGTCATTTTTGGTATTTCATCATCCCCTTTCACTTGGGTTGGAAGTTTTCATACACCAATAAATGGATCAGGCATGGTTTTTTATGCCCGTGGAGGACATAGACATTATAATCTCAAGTGATCAGTATTAATTAGTATTTGAGGTAGATCTAATATCTCTCTTTAGTTTCATCAATTGCATCAGTATTCATCATGGTAGTAGTAGTAGGGTTCTCCATTATTTAATCATTAGATATAGTATGGGGAATGAAAAGGATAACCCGATGATACCCCTCATCTTCAGGGATAGTACAAAAAATGTAATCATGTAGGTGGTCTATATAAGTACAAAAGAGGTTATGGCATTGTATGTGTTCAGATACATGCCTTAGATTTTAAAGCATCATGTGAGCTAGTCACTGAGTAAGGAACTATCTATTTATATTCTACTTAGTGCATGGTTTGTTTTATTTGGTAGTCATGAACTCCATTATTACAAATATCCTGGTCCATGATTTGGGACTTGAGGTGGAGATAGTTTCTGTTCCCTTGTCATTGACTGCATCAATATGATGTTTAATTGCTTTTATGATATGTGTATAGGTTGTGATATTATGCTTAGGAAGCATCACTCTTGGGAATAATTTCTATGTTTACAAATACATAAAAACAACATCATCCCTAGAATGGATTTTTAGTATATGGTGTAGATTATTGTTGATTTCTATGGTAGATTATTTATATTATACTACGTTAACAGTTCATAGGATGTTTTTGTTGGGGATCAGGCCCCATGAATTGTTCGAAGGCATATTGAATCACTATATTCCTTGATCATTGGGTCAATTTTCAGTTTAGTAGAGGATTAATTGGTTGTGTTTCCTAGGTTTATAGAAGAATACACTACTTTATTCTTAGAAGAGGTCATGCCACTACCCCATTTGACATGAGATTGAGTTTAGGATAGAGTTATATTAGGGTTCCACACTGATGTTTATTTCTTTATATAGGATAGTGCTCTATGATTTGTGGAATCTATGGATCAAGATTTTTGATCTTTTATAGATATGATTCATTCAGACAAGTGTATCACTTTAGATTACTCCAATCATGTTTCCAAAGAACATAGATAAATTCATGAATTTTCATATCAATTAACATATTTTAAATTTTTTGAAAATAAAAATTACTATGATCACTCATAGATTTATTATTTTTTGATCACTTTAAGGGAAATAGTTTGTTCTCTAAGATTAATTTAAAGTAAATATATCATAAGTTGTGTGTAAAGAATGAGGATATTCAAAAGAATAATTTTATATGTCATTATAAAAATTATGAGTTCATTGTAATTCCATTTGATGTTATAGATTCTACATCTATGTTTATGGGACTGAGGAATATAGTATTTCATTAGTTTCAATATTGATTCATGATGGTGTCTATTGAAGGAGTCCTTTTGTTTTTATGAGTCAGAGGGGTATCATATAGAAAATCTGCGATCTATTTTAAGAGATATCCAACATCATCAATTATTCAAGAGAATATTAAAATTTGATTTCTATGTCGATGAAGCCTTTTTTTAGGACATGTTGCATCCCAATGTAGATTCGTAGTAGATTCTTTGAAGAATGATGCCGTTATTTCTTGGATGGACCATAATAATGTAGTTGATAAATGGATTTTCCTTTTAATACTATTTCTTATTGTAATTTCATAACCAATTCTCTTATAAAAAAGATCTATGATATATTTTACTAAAAAAAATCAAGATTCCATATGGTATGACCATTGTCAAACTTCATTTGATTATTTGAACTCAAATATGGTTAGTTCTCCATTTCTGTATTTTCTAAAGGAGGGTGTTGTGTTTGAGATTCATTATGACTATTCACATCTTGGATTGGGTAGTTTTATTATGTAGATGAGAGTACATGTAAAGACCCGTAAAATTCAAGGGAATTTTTTTCTTAATTTTTCTTTAGAATTTTACAAGAGCGCGGTTTCAGACGGCACCTGATTCCGAGGCCCGGAGTGCCCGGAATTAATTTCTGAAGTTTGGCTCGGGTACGTTCAGTGAACGAACGAGCGGGTTTTCCTAACTTTTGATTCGGTGCTCGGAATTGAAATCCTAGGGCACCGATGAACTCGCAGCACCGATTTTCGCTTAAAGAGACCTTTTCGGAAGTTGCGTTTGTTGCGGGTTGAAAGTTAGTTTTGGAGTTTTTAGTTTGAGTTAAATAAAATTTGTGAAGAACAAATTTTATTATAACTTGATAAAACCTACCAAAGGGGGTTGGAAGTGGGACCCACACCCACTTAACCTCCCTTGGGAGGATTAAGTGTGGTGGGGCCCACACGAACCCCTAAACCTTTCATATTCTCTCAACTCCCTTAACGCCTCAATAAATGACTTGAGTTACTTATTTAATTATGGGAGTTAATCCTTTTGAATTTCAAACATTTGAAATTCTAGTGGTTATGTGTTAATAAAATAAGATGTTGTCTTATTTTATTTTGGTTAATTGTTTGTCTTCTTGAGAGGTGGAGAGCTTTTTCTTCTTCTTCTTCATCTCTGACGAAGATCCCGAAGAACGCTCAAGTCCCGACGAAGAACGCCGCTCCGCTCTTCTTCGTCTTCCGTGTCAACGAAAGGGGACGCCACTTCTTCCACGGACAACCTCCGTCGGCGTACAAGTATTCGCCAACGACGTGTCTCTTCGGACGCATCCCTTCGTCATCGGATTTGACGAACGGCTACCGCGACGCCCGACCTCCGCGACGTCGTCTTCCGCGGAACGTTGAAAATCTTCGAACCTTATACCCGAGGTAGGGGTTGTAATTTTATTCTTTAATTATTCCATTTCTTTATCGTGGATCTCGCATGTCAAACATGAGGCTTTTGAATGTTTAAGTTGAGTTATTTATTTAACGTGAGGGGGCCGGACCGCATGAACACGGCCGAACCCCCCTCCATCGTTCTTGTTGTTTATTCTTGTGGGTGGAAGAAAAGTGGCGTGGTGCCGTCGCACCACGCGGATAATCGTGCAATTATTTTACGCGGCGCCGTCGCGCCACGCCGAGGAAGAATCTTCAAGAACGCGACGCCGTCGCGCCGCGTTGAAAGGAATCAAGGCACGGCGAAGGGGCGCGGTGCCGTCGCACCGCGCCAGACGACGAACACCGCGGCCGGTTCCGGGCCGCGGCGGGACGAAGAGACCGCGGCCGGTTCCAGGCCGCGGCGGGAAGAGAAGACCGGCGGCCGGGCCGCCGGCGTCGGAAGCCGAAGGGGGGACCGGAATTTCCGGTCCCGTTGGAGAAAACCGGCCGGCCAGCTGGCCGGCCGGAAGGCATTAAACCGTGGGAATTAATCCCCCGACCAACACACAAAAACCCCCTCTTTATGAGGGGGGCGGTTCTTTGAAGGGAGGGGGGCAGCCGCCCCAGGGGGGGGGGTCGGGCCGGGTCGGCCCGGACCCGGACCCCCCCGTTTCGAATCTTTTTCGGTCTTTTGGCCAGAACTTGAGCCTCGGACCTCCGATTGACGAACCGTCAGCAGACACGCGATCCTTGGATCAAGACGGTCGTTTTGGTATATCGCACTCAAGGTTTCAGTTTACTTTGAGTTTGGTCGGGTTGGTTCGTTCACGAAACCAACCGGGCCTTCGGAGCGGAAACGCTCATATCTTGAGCTACGGACGTCCGATTGACGTGCCGTCAGCTGTGTTGTGTTCCTCTTAGTGAGACGGATCTTTTGGCATACTTCGCCCGAGGTTTGGACGCAGGTGGAGTACGGTCGGGTTGGTTTTGCCTTAAAAACCAACCGAGCCCCGGAGACGAAAATGCCAATAACTCTCAGACCGGGCGTCCGATCGACGCGCCGTCTGTTGCGTTGAGTTCCTGTTGACGATACGGAACTTTTGGATACATCAAATCTGGTCTTTGTGACAGTTGATGTATCAGCCTCTCGGCTCGTGGAGCGGACCCTCCGAACGAGCTTGCTGTGTGCGGGAACCCTAGTGCTGGCTGCGACTGTTCTACTGCTACTACTGCTACTACTGCTACTGTGACTGCGACGACGACAGTACAGAGATCCTGTGTGGATTCGACGACGACGACTTTAGCACTCAGCGATCCTACGTGGATCAGTGCTACAGGTCCTGTGTGGGCCCGATCCTGTGTGGGTCCGATCCTGTGTGGATCCACGCTCAGCGGTTCTGTGTGAGCCAGCGCCTACAGGTCCTGTGTGGGCCCGATCCTGTGTGGTCTTTGCGGGGGTTAGTTACCTATCGATCCTTCGTGGGTCCGATGACTTAGATGGATCAGTGATCATCTTTATCGTCCTTGAAGAAGTATACCTGTGTGAGCTGAATCCTATTGCTTTCCTGTGTGGATTGTGTTGTGCAATCCTGTGTGGATTACGTTTTGCTTTCCTGTGTGGAATACGTTTACTTTCCTGTGTGGACTGAGTTGTACTTGGGCTCGGAGGATAGAGCGTATTTGAATTGATGACTTAGGTATATGTATGGGCATATACCTAAGCAGTGTCGGTTATTACTTCACGATTGTTACTTTTCTTCGTGGTTTATCCTTTGTGGATTTGAGAGACCTTCAGGGGTCTCGGGGTCCCTACTGAGTAGCTTATACTCACCCCTGCACGGGCTTTGCCCGCACTACGTTGTGTTGGTTGCAGACGACGGAAAGCGTTGACCTTAGCTGAGGCTTGCAGAGCGGGACGGTACCCGGAGGTGGACCACTGGGTGGGACGTGCTCAGAGCGGACGGCGGGACCCGTGGAGCAGAGGAGCTATCTGTACCCACCCTTCAGGTGGGATTTCCAGTGGACAGCTCGGAGTAGCGGCTTTTACATTTCAGTTGTTGTTTTCCCTTTCGAGTTGTACTTTACTTTCAGTTTGGGTTTGTATACTGGCCCATTTACTTTTCCGCACTTTTAGTTGTACACTGCTTTTGTTTAGTGTTTACTTTCCGCTTGTTTACTCTGTGGAGTTTGTTTACTTTACAAAGGCAATGCCTTCCCTTTTTACTGGGATTTACGCCTTGGTGCTAGTCGCCAGCCCCTGGCCTATGGAATGCGGGCTTGGGGTAGTCACGGCACGGACCCCGAGGGCGGGTCGTGACAAATTGGTATCAGAGGAGTTCGGTTCTACCGCGAACTCTGATCTTTTCTATGTGAAGCAATAATATTTAGCGTATTGAGTGTGGTTATCAGTCCAGGGAGTCCAGTGTTGGTGCGGCGGCCGACGTATCCGTACACCAGGACCCTGACTTCTGATTTCCGACTTAATGCACGAAAACATTGATTGCGTGTGTGTTTCAAAGTTTTCTTTGTGATTACTTATATCAGCTCACCAGGTATACTGTTCTAACCGTGGCGCACCTGTTTCCTTTTCAGGATGGCCCCACGACGACAGCCAGCTAGGGTCCCGAGAGTCGAGCGAGACAACAGCCCACCGAGCGACGAGGCCTCGGTGCAGGGCCCTTTGCCAGTAGTGGCACCGGCGGTAGCTTTACCCACCGATCCCCTGATGCTTCCAGTGGAAGCCGCTGACGATGCACGTCGCCTCAACGCACTGCATGAGTTTCAGCGCCAGTGACCGCCCAGGTTTCGCGGGGAGACGGATCCTCAGGCAGTAGAGGACTGGCTGGAGGCAGTGGTTCGAGTGTTTAGGCTAGTGAGGACACCAGCAGACCTCATGGTGATCCTCGCTGCGAGCCTACTACACGCAGCAGCAGGACGATGGTGGAGCTTGATGCTCCAGGTGCACGATGAGGCATCCCTACTTTGGACGGACTTTGAGAGCCTCTTCCGCTCGGAGTTCGTCCCAGCCACCCTTCGTGCGGTGCGTATCCAGGAGCTTCTACAGCTGCGGCAGGGCAGCATGACGGTCGCTCAGTACTCGGCGAGATTTACCGATCTCTCGCGCTACTCGACCGACATGGTACGAGACCCATTCTTCCGGTCCCGGACCTTCGTGCAGGGTTTGAGACACGAGATCAGGGCATCGCTGATCTCCCTCAGCATACCGACTCAGACAGGAGTACTGGAGCGGGCTCTTCTGATCGAGAGCTTCCTTGCTGAGTCTACACCAGCACAACGACCCACCGCAGGGCGGCACGTGGCAGAGTCATCTGCAGCAGGCAGTCGACGGATGACTCAGGGGTCCAGACAGACCAGACCTTCGGGCAGACGATCTCAGGGCACTGGCTCAGCAGTGCGGGGCACACAGCGAGGAGCCAGTCTTACGAGAGGTAGACAGTGCTACTCGTGCGGCGGGCAGGGCCACATGGCTCGTGACTGCCCGACCCGTCGTACCGAGGAGCAGCAGACGGTTGAGGGACCACCGAGGCAGAGGCAGAGGGTCGACCGTGGTGGTCCGCAGGGAGGAGGCGGACGAGGCAGAGGAGCTGGACGAGCAGCCGGTGGTGGCCGACGCTTTGAGGCTCTACCACCACCACCACCAGGAGGTCCACCCCGAACACAGGGAGCTGGCGGGCAGCGACAGGCACAGCTCCAGGCAGCAGAGGCCTACGACCACGGCGCACCCGAGATGATTCGAGGTATTATCTGTGTCTACTCCACCCTTGCTGCAGTTCTTATAGACACAGGAGAGAGCCACTCTTTCATATCCGCTGCCCTTGTTCGAAGCTCGGAGATTCCGACAGAGCCGTTGGCACGATCCTTACGGCTAGAGACTCCTACGGGAGCAGACTCGACGATTACGCACTGGTGCCGGTAGTGTGAGCTTACTCTAGGAGGCGAGAGCTTCGGCTGGGATCTTCTTGTAGCAGCGTCGAGGCCTTACGACGTCATCTTGGGCATGGATTGGCTATCTACGGTCCATGCACAGATTGACTATTTTAGGCGCAAGGTGAGATGTGTACGCACCGACGGGAGCAGGTTCACCTTCACCGGCGAGAAGGGAGCCTTAGCAGCACAGGATGGACTTCCGCGGAGGAGAGGACAGCCCATCACTCATCAGTTGGCTAGCCTCATCCTTGGAGCAGTTGACGTGCGGAGTACTGGTTTTCCTGCAGTGGTGGATCAGTTTGCGGACGTTTTTCCCGACGACGTTCCAGGGCTACCTCCTCGCAGAGAGGTAGACTTTTATATCGACTTGTACCCCGGGACAGCCCCGATATCCACTCCAGCATATCGGATGGCCCCCGCCGAGCTTCGAGAGCTACGGGTACAGTTGGAGGACTTGCAGGGCAAGGGGTTCATCCGACCCAGTGTTTCACCCTGGGCTTCCCCGATATTGTTCGCCAAGAAGGCGGACGGGAGCTTGCGACTTTGTGTTGACTATCGTCGCCTGAACCAGGTGACAGTGAGGAACAAGTATCCGCTACCGAGGATTGATGACCTCTTTGATCAGCTCAAGGGAGCACAGTGGTTCTCGAAGATAGACCTCAGGTCAGGCTACCATCAGCTCAGAGTCAGAGACAAGGATGTGCAGAAGACAACCTTCAGATGTCGGTATGGCCACTATGAGTTCTTGGTTATGCCTTTCGGTGTAACCAATGCTCCAGCAGTATTCATGGCTCTCATGAACATGATCTTTCAGCCATACCTCGATCGGTTTGTCATGGTCTTCATCGACGACATTCTGATTTACTCTGCGACAGAGGAGGAGCACGCCTATAACTTACGAGTTGTATTAGACACACTCCGAGAGCACCAGCTTTATGGTATGCTCTCGAAGTGCCAGTTCTGAATACGTGAGGTCCACTTTTTGGGACACGTTATCTCTGAGGCGGGAGTTGCAGTGGATCCCGCGAATATTGAGACTGTGTTAGCTTGGGAGCCACCCAGGAGCGTGACTGAGGTTCGGAGTTTCTTGGGACTAGCTGGATACTATCGGAGATTCGTGCCAGACTTCTCTAGAGTCGCGGCATCACTCACAGCTTTGACGAAGAAGGGGAAACCCTTCGTGTGGTCAGACAGATGTCAGCAGAGCTTCCAGGAGCTGAGACAGAGATTGACTAGCGCACCTATCTTGAGGTTGCCTGAGGAGGGAGTAGGGTACGTAGTTTACTGCGATGCATCAGGGACCGGACTCGGATGTGTACTGATGCAGGAGCGGGCAGTGATCGCCTATGGATCACGTCAGTTGAGGCCGCATGAGCAGAACTACGCTACCCATGACCTGGAGCTAGCAGCAGTGGTCTTCGCTCTGAAGAAATGGCGACACTATCTGATGGGCGAGCGCTTTACAGTCTTTTCCGATCATCAGAGTCTCAGGTATATCTTCTCGCAGAAGGACCTGAACCTGAGACAGCGGCGATGGCTCGAGTTCCTCCAGGACTATGACTTTGAGATAGTCTATACTCCTGGGAAGGGGAACGTAGTAGCCGATGCCCTCAGCAGGAGGACGGGCATTCAGCTACTTGAGGAGGCGACGGAGCAGCTAGCCTCTTTGCAGATATCCTTCGTGGATAGAGATGGAGAAGCCTTTCTTCAGTCTCTCACAGTCACTCCTCCACTACTACAGCGGGTCAAGGAGGCACAGCGTGAGGACGCTGACTGTGAGACACGGCGTGCACAGATATCCTCGGGACAGGCACCTGATGGTTTCTCCCTTGGAGCAGAGCACGACATCCTTTTCAGAGGACGTACCATGGTACCAGTTGCTTTGCGAGAGGAAGTTATGAGAGAGTTTCACACTTCTCCTTTGGCGGTACATCCTGGAGTGGCGAAGATGTACCAGGACCTCAGACGACAGCACTGGTGGCCGGGCATGAAGAAGGCAGTAGCAGAGTTCGTTTCTCGATGCCTCACCTGCCAGCAGGTGAAGGCAGAGCATCAGGTACCAGCAGGCTTGGTACAGCCCTTGGAGGTTCCGGAGTGGAAGTGGGACGGCATATCTATGGACTTCGTGACTGGACTTCCACGCACTTCCAGAGGTCACGACTCCATCTGGGTGATTGTTGACCGACTCACCAAGTCGGCACACTTCTTACCCATCAGAGAGCAGGGCTCAGTAGAGAGCTTGGGACGTCTCTACATTCAGGAGATTTTGCGGCTCCACGGCTTGCCATCATCTATCGTCTCTGATCGAGATGCCCGCTTTACTTCCCGGCTTTGGAAGGGGTTACAGGAGGCGTTCGGGACGCAGCTACGTCTTAGCACCGCTTTTCACCCTCAGACGGATGGTCAGACGGAGAGGACCATTCAGACACTCGAGGACATGCTCCGCGCATGTGTCCTCGACTTTGGTCATAGCTGGGAGGACCACCTACCCTTGGTGGAGTTTGCGTACAACAACAGCTACCACTCCACCATCGGGATGGCACCGTACGAGGCGTTGTACGGCCGACCTTGTAGATCTCCTTTGTGCTGGACAGACCCTGGAGAGTCAGCACTGGTGGGACCAGAGATGGTCCAGGCCACGACAGAGAAGGTCCAGGTCATCCAGGAGCGGATGAGGACAGCTCAGAGCCGGCAGAATTCTTATGCTGACAGGAGGCGGAGGCCACTAGAGTTCGAGGATGGCGACCACGTCTTCTTGCGGGTCTCACCTCGACGTGGTATTCGGAGATTTGGCCGAGGCGGCAAGTTATCTCCGCGCTTCATCGGACCCTTCCAGGTCCTCAGCAGGGTTGGCGAGGTGGCTTATCGTCTGGCTCTACCACCTCAGTTGCACCGGGTGCACGACGTCTTCCACGTATCTCAGCTGAGGAGATACGTGCACGACCCGACGCACATCATTGATCATGGGGAGCTTGACGTTGACGATGGGGTGACTTTTACGGAGGTCCTGGTGGAGATAGAGGATCGACAGGAGTGGGTCCTGCGTGGGCGATCGATTCCTCTTGTGCGCATCAGATGGAAGCACGAGAATCTCCAGGAGAGCACATGGGAGCGGGAGGCTCAGATGCGTGCTCAGTACCCTCATTTGTTTCCCTAGTTTTTTGATGTAACTTTACAGGGACGTAAAGCCCTGAGGTGGGAGTAATGTAAAGACCCGTAAAATTCAAGGGAATTTTTTTCTTAATTTTTCTTTAGAATTTTACAAGAGCGCGGTTTCAGACGGCACCTGATTCCGAGGCCCGGAGTGCCTGGAATTAATTTCTGAAGTTTGGCTCGGGTACGTTCAGTGTACGAACGAGCGGGTTTTCCTAACTTTTGATTCGGTGCTCGGAATTGAAATCCGAGGGCACCGATGAACTCGCAGCACCGATTTTCGCTTAAAGAGACCTTTTCGGAAGTTGCGTTTGTTGCGGGTTGAAAGTTAGTTTTTGAGTTTTTAGTTTGAGTTAAATAAAATTTGTGAAGAACAAATTTTATTATAACTTGATAAAACCTACCAAAGGGGGTTGGAAGTGGGACCCACACCCACTTAACCTCCCTTGGGAGGATTAAGTGTGGTGGGGCCCACACGAACCCCTAAACCTTTCATATTCTCTCAACTCCCTTAACGCCTCAATAAATGACTTGAGTTACTTATTTAATTATGGGAGTTAATCCTTTTGAATTTCAAACATTTGAAATTCTAGTGTGTTATGTGTTAATAAAATAAGATGTTGTCTTATTTTATTTTGGTTAATTGTTTGTCTTCTTGAGAGGTGGAGAGCTTTTTCTTCTTCTTCTTCATCTCTGACGAAGATCCCGAAGAACGCTCAAGTCCCGACAAAGAACGCCGCTCCGCTCTTCTTCGTCTTCCGTGTCAACGAAAGGGGACGCCACTTCTTCCACGGACAACCTTCATCGGCGTACAAGTATTCGCCAACGACGTGTCTCTTCGGACGCATCCCTTCGTCATCGGATTTGACGAACGGCTACCGCGACGCCCGACCTCCGCGACGTCGTCTTCCGCGGAACGTTGACAATCTTCGAACCTTATACCCGATGTAGGGGTTGTTATTTTATTCTTTAATTATTCCATTTCTTTATCATGGATCTCGCATGTCAAACATGAGGCTTTTGAATGTTTAAGTTGAGTTATTTATTTAACGTGAGGGGGCCGGACCGCATGAACACGGCCGAACCCCCCTTCATCATTCTTGTTGTTTATTCTTGCGGGTGGAAGCAAAGTGGCGTGGTGCCGTCGCACCACGCGGATAATCGTGCAATTATTTTACGCGGCGCTGTCGCGCCGCGCCGAGGAAGAATCTTCAAGAACGTGACGCCGTCGCGCCGCGTTGAAAGGAATCAAGGCACGGCGAAGGAGCGCGGTGCCGTCGCACCGCGCCGGACGACGAACACCGCGGCCGGTTCCGGGCCGCGGCGGGACGAGGAGACCGCGGCCGGTTCCGGGCCGCGGCGGGAAGAGAAGACCGGCGGCCGGGCCGCCGGCGTCGGAAGCCGAAGGGGGGACCGGAATTTCCGGTCCCGTTGGAGAAAACCGGCCGGCCAGCTGGCCGGCCGAAAGGCATTAAACCGGGGGAATTAATCCCCCAGCCAACACACAAAAACCCCCTCTTTATGAGGGGGGCAGTTCTTTGAAGGGAGGGGGGCAGCCGGCCCCCCCGGTTCCGCACAAACAGGCCCCACACGTGGGGGGGGGGGGGCGTTTTAAAAAAATGGGCGTGGCATATAGCCGCGCCGCCATTCCAGGAAGTGGGGGCTTAGCCCCCGCGTGTAGCCACCTCGCGGCGACAAGCCTCCGCGGCCCCCCGCGCCGTCACGCCGCCGCCGGCCGGGCCGCCCCAGGGGGGGTCGGGCCGGGTCGGCCCGGACCCGGACCCCCCCGTTTCGAATCTTTTTCGGTCTTTTGGCCATAACTTGAGCCTCGGACCTCCAATTGACGAACCGTCAGCGGAAAAGCGATCCTTGGATCAAGACGGTCGTTTCGGTATATCGCACTCAAGGTTTCGGTTTACTTTGAGTTCGGCCGGGTTGGTTCGTTCACGAAACCAACCGGGCCTTCGGAGCGGAAACGCTCATATCTTGAGCTACGGACGTCCGATTGACGTGCCGTCAGCTGTGTTGTGTTCCTCTTAGTGAGACGGATCTTTTGGCATACTCCGCCCGAGGTTTGGACACAGGTGAAGTATGGTCGGGTTGGTTTTTCCTTAAAAACCAACCGAGCCCCGGAGACGAAAATGCCAATAACTCTCAGACCGGGCGTCCGATCGACGCGCCGTCTGTTGCGTTGAGTTCCTGTTGACGATACGGAACTTTTGGATACATCAACTCTGGTCTTTGTGACAGTTGATATATCAGCCTCTCGGCTCGTGGAGCGGACCCTCCGAACGAGCTTGCTGTGTGCGGGAACCCTAGTGCTGGCTGCGACTGTTCTACTGCTACTACTGCTACTACTACTACTGTGACTGCGACGACGACAGTACAGAGATCCTGTGTGGATTCGACGACGACGACTTTAGCACTCAGCGATCCTACGTGGATCAGTGCTACAGGTCCTGTGTGGGCCCGATCCTGTGTGGGTCCGATCCTGTGTGGATCCGCGCTTAGCGGTTCTGTGTGAGTCAGCACCTACAGGTCCTGTGTGGGCCCGATCCTGTGTGGTCTTTGCGGGGGTTAGTTACCTATCGATCCTTCGTGGGTCCGACGACTTAGATGGATCAGTGATCATCTTTATCGTCCTTGAAGAAGTATACCTGTGTGAGCTGAATCCTATTGCTTTCCTGTGTGGATTGTGTTGTGCAATCCTGTGTGGATTACGTTTTGCTTTCCTGTGTGGAATACGTTTACTTTCCTATGTGGACTGAGTTGTACTTGGGCTCGGAGGATAGAGCGTATTTGAATTGATGACTTAGGTATATGTATGGGCATATACCTAAGCAGTGTCGGTTATTACTTCATGATTGTTACTTTTCTTCGTGGTTTATCCTTTGTGGATTTGAGAGACCTTCAGGGGTCTCGGGGTCCCTACTGAGTAGCTTATACTCACCCCTGCACGGGCTTTGCCCGCACTACGTTGTGTTGGTTGCAGACGACGGACATCGTTGACCTTAGCTGAGGCTTGCAGAGCGGGACGGTACCCGGAGGTGGACCACTGGGTGGGACGTGCTCGGAGCGGACGGCGGGACCCGTGGAGCAGAAGAGCTATCTGTACCCACCCTTCAGGTGGGATTTCTAGTGGACAGCTCGGAGTAGCGGCTTTTACATTTCAGTTGTTGTTTTCCCTTTCGAGTTGTACTTTACTTTCAGTTTGGGTTTGTATACTGGCCCATTTACTTTTCCGCACTTTCAGTTTTACACTGCTTTTGTTTAGTGTTTACTTTCCACTTGTTTACTCTGTGGAGTTTGTTTACTTTAAAAAGGCAATGTCTTCCCTTTTTACTGGGATTTACGCCTTGGTGCTAGTCGCCAGCCCCTGGCCTATGGAAGGTGGGCTTGGGGTAGTCACGGCACGGACCCCGAGGGCGGGTCGTGACAGTACATACTTATATGGATCTCATTAATTATAACCAAATTAATATAACTACAGTACCGATGATCTCGATCTTATTTTTTTCTATTTGTTCTCAATTTGTGATGGATTGCCTCACAAGTGAGAACTTTGTGGTATCCACATATTACAAGAGACAATGTTATGTATTTTATTAACACAATTTGAATTTTTATAAGAAAAAAGGATGGAATTATTATAAGATTATTAATTTTCTATTTCCTATACACATAGGAAAGAGAATTTTGTGGCTAGTTACTTGATCAGTAAGTTAAGCACTAATTTTTATGTGAGTTCGGTGATGTTTGAAATGTGATAGAGGAGTTATCTATGATTCACCTTGATATGGGAGTTAATAAAATTAGGGACTCTTTTTTCAAATGATGGTGTATTATTCTTTAATGAAATATATAGAGGATTTTACTTGGTGGATTTCGAAGAAGTGTTCTCAAGAAACTGAGTTTTTTGTGGAAAGACTTATGAGATGGGGTTTGAGGATAATTGGTGATGAGTTTTTTTAAAGGAATTTTTTATTTTAGTGATGTGTGACATGGTTCTTCATTTATTCCACAATATGACTTTAGTGATATATATTTATCTAGAGAATATTCATCATATCTTGTGTGTTTATTTTTGGTGTCCTGGGATGAAGAGTTATTTTATAGAGTTTTTGTCTTGATGTTTGGATTTACAAAGGGTGAGGGATTATAACTATATTCCCAATGGGTTTATTCAATGGATTGATGTTCCCTAGTGGATGTGGGAAGACATATCGATGGAATTCATGACATATTTTTTTTATATCAGGGAAACTATAATGTTATACGGGTGAACTTGGACAACTTGAAAATGTCATCTCACTTCTTAGTCAAAAAAGATTCATGTATAGTAGAAAATTTATCAAGGAAATATTTGAATGAGGTGGTGATGCTTTTTGGGGTTTGTAAGTTTATCATATATGATAATTATCCTTATATCACCTTTAGAGTTGAGAGATTTCTCCATAATTATTTTGGATCTCAGTTATTCCTTAGAACAACTTTTTATTCACAGAAGAACAATCATATGAGACGAATAGCCATACTTTAAAGTAAATGTTTCACATATTCATTCTAGATTTATATGTTTTTGGGTGAGACACTTACCCTTATTTGAGTTCCCATAAAATAATATCTATCACTATGACGTTGGTAAGGCATCATTTGAAGCATTATATGGCCTACCTAATGGATCTCCATTATGTAGGATTGAGGTTGGGGAGTTAGCTATTCTAAGACCATAATTAGTGGAGATTAAAAAAAAGATAGTATTAGTGATTTGAGAGAAAACAAATTAATACCATTATCTCCATAATTCCCATTTTGTTCATAGGAAGAGGCCACTAGAGTGTGATGTTGGAGATTCGTGTTCTTAATGATATCTCCTCATCTTGGTATGTGGAGGTTCGATCATCGGTGTAAGATTTATCCCTGGTTTTTTGGAGGATTTGTGTTTTTTTTCAATTATACCACATATTATATGGGTTAATGATGTATCCCATGTGTCATAGCATTTACAATATATTCATGATGATTGAAAAGTCATTAATTGGGGAAACATTGTAGTTGAAGTTGATGTGAAAATGGAGGACTGACCTGTCAAGATCTAAGAAAATCATGATAAGGTATTACGTGGGTGTGATATTACTTTATTCCATGCCCTATAAAAATATGGTGTCTTAGAGGATATGAATTTGGAGTGTGAGTCATTGATTCATTCTCAATATCATGAGTAGTTCGATGTTTGAATTCTTATTGAATTTTATTTTCAGTCTTATTATTTTATGAGGTGGTGTATGGTGTTGTTACATATTTATGTTCATTATACCTTTGGTGTATGGGTTTTATTCTTCATATAGAGTGGTACTTGAGAAGTGTCTCTTAGGTTA
Organism: Viscum album; assembly: GCA_963277665.1. Lineage (NCBI taxonomy): Eukaryota > Viridiplantae > Streptophyta > Magnoliopsida > Santalales > Viscaceae > Viscum > Viscum album. The sequence goes on from OY728138.1 coordinate 904,637,897, forward strand.
TAAGTTTTATACGCCTTCATCTTCCTTCCTGAATTTTGGTTTAAATTCATAATGGTGAGAATTGTTTGATATGTATTTGATATGTGGTCATTGTTTTTCATGAGCCCTCCCTTTTCATGATTTTGTTATTATTGATGATAAATAATGATATATAATACTTTAAGTGGTGTTTAAATGAATTATAAAATGTAAGGGGGAGCTTACATCCTGATCCTTATGATTGTAGAATGGTGTAGTGTAAATATGGAATCTTATAATGTGGATGAGATACTTACATTATGCAGGCTCGGGATGAGAGGATTTAGTTTCTATGCCAATTTTTTGGTAGTTTTGGCATAGTATTAGGATACACAATGTAGATTAAGGGGTTGGTTTCTTCTCTCTACCTCATAGGAATGGTTGTGGTATGGAACATACATTGCATTGTGGAGACTAAGGGATCAATTTTCTTTATCTATACCAAAAGGGGAACTACTATAGTGTGGTGAGAATTTTGTTCCATAGCATTAAAAAATATTTTCATGATCTGGGGGAGATATATGTAGTTTAATAAATAGATTATTGATGTAAAAAATTTATGTAATTTCATCCCTTGTTGCACTATAGTTTTCGTGAAAACCCTAGGGTTTGTGGAGTCATCAAGGGGGTTACTCCCTGGTCTACTAAAATTTCATCCAATATAAATTATAGAACCCTATAAAAATATATTATTTATCCCTTCTTCTATGAATCCTAGGAAACCTAAAGACCACTTTATAATACATTAAGATACCCTCGGTTGCATGCACGCGATACTGGCTTTAGAAATCCTGCAACAAAGTATGTTGTGGGGGAAAACAATGCATCCTATGCAAAGAAATCTCTCCTCAGCTCAAGGTAGGTACTCCTTCGTTGCGTCCTTCCTTATTACATGTCATTTTGTAGCTTAAGTTATAGTTCCAATGGATCATTGGGAGAGGATACATTTCCCTCTGGAACCACAACTGGGTTGGGAATGTGGTCGGTTTCTTAGGGTGCCCTGCTCCCGACATGTCTTTTAGGGAGGTTAATATGTATCCGGCTCTCATTAAGGTTGTGCTGGACTAAGAGAAATAGGCCTACTTCAACACCATTGTCTTGTCACAGGATCCCGACCGGTGCGTTTTCATTCATTCTGCCTTGGGGGACTTCAATACCTGGGATTATCTCCAGGCATGAGCCATGCCAGAGGAGCAAGACAAATGGAATGTCAACCTTTGGCCCAAGATGGTTCCTTTGATGTTTAATTTCTTGTTATGGAGGATCAGGTATCGGGCCATCCCTACAGATGAGAATATTAAGCGTTGTGGTATCCCATATATCTCACGTTGCTCCTACTATAATGCATGCACGGAAGAAAGTGAAAATCACCACTTCTTCATAGGGGAATGGGCGTGTGATGTGTGGCGGTACTTTGGGGAGTTAAACGGATTTTAGGATGCTAAGTTATAGGATCTACCATTCTTGGAAAGGTGGTTAAATGGATTAGAAGATAGAGGTCAAGAGAAGATGGATTGCTCGGTGATCCTCCTTGCTTGGTGTTGGTCTATTTGGAAGGCCAAGAATAGGATTCAACACGAGGGGATTCATTCAGTGGGTAAGTCAATCATAATTATAACTAAGAGAATTATCTTGGATTTGGTTCAGATCATTGGAAACTGGAGGGATTCCCCCTCCCTTAGGTGGATGAATTCTCTCTCTCATGATGCCCAGTTAGAGAACAGCTTCAACTGAGGTCTTTGGGTGTGATGGAATCCTCCCATTAGGGGAATGAAACTCAATACTAATGGGTCCAGCAGGTCAGGGGTCTTTCATGGGGGTGGGTCCATACAAGACTCCCATGGTTCGGTCCTCTTGGCCTTCTCCTCTAGCTTGGGTCCTGGCTCTTCTTTGCAGACCGAAGCAAAGGCCATGCTTATGGGAATTAATCTCTACCACCAGAAGGGGATCTCATTATCTAAAGTTGAAATGGATTCCAAGATCCTGCATGATGTCATGAATGAGTCTTTCTCTCCTCCTTGGTCTATAATCAACATTATCAGAAAGTGAAAAAGCATGATCACCAATGGCACCAAAATAAGGCACACCTAGAGTGAGGGGAACAAGGTGGAAGATCACATAGCTTTGATGGAGGTCCCTGGTAATGATCATGTATTGTTGAATGATATTTTTATGTTGAAACCTGAATGGGTTAACCTAATTAGAGGGCTTTCCCTCGACCTCCACTATTTTAGACCCCCTTAGTTCTCTTTCTCCCTTGTTTCATTTGTTTCCTTTTTTGACTTCTATGTATTGTCTCATTTTTAATAAAAAAGTAATTTTGATGATGAAGGTGATTTTCTTATCTGATTGGTTCTACCTCTCTTTTTCTATCATTATATGTCATTAAAGTTATTTCCATTCAAATATAAAAAGGTGTATACTGGGTTTTTATGGTATATATATAGTGTAATGTTCATAGAGATCATGATATTCTTATGGGAGAGTTGATTTTATATCTATGATTTTCCTTCTATTATTTCCTGTATAATGTTGAAATTATTAGGGAAAGGTATTAAAAAACATTTTCATGTAATGTAAAAGTATTTTATTACCATTATTTATTTTCAATAGGTAAAACAAGAATTGACCTAATGTAAGATGATCCTTGAAATTAAGAATGAATTATAAGGGTTTTTTGATAAGATGTAGTGATGTTATGATGATGATGCCTCTTGATATTCTCAAGGCAGTGTGCTACCTATTTTCTATGATTTCTTTTTTGTGAATATCATTTTTTTATTTTTTTAAAATTGGTTTGAAAACATAATGTTATTAATGGTTTAATAAATAATGCAATCACTAAGGTAATTTGATTATATTTCTTCCTTGAAAGACTGTTGAATATATAATTAATTATTAAAGCATGTTTGTGGTTTATTATTGGATATTTTTAGTTATTGATAATAATTTCCTTCTTACTCAATCTTATGAATAATGAATTGGTTAATCAATATGGTAATAAAAAATTTGTTTGCTGGAGATAAATATTTGGGGAAGATAAAACCCATCCTTGCTTATTAAAGGATTTTGTTTCTTGATGTTATGATCTTGGTTTCCCCTAGAGATTTACCTATATAAAATACTTATATATATATATATGTGTGTTTCCTTGTATGGTATATCCCTTGATGTTATTATTTTTGAACATGTATGGTTGAGATGATTAGGAAAGCGGTGGATCACATTCTGGATGGTTGTTTTCCTTGATATTCTTATACCTAGAGAAATTGGTTATATTTCACTATGAGTGCATATCCTTATGGTATCCTAGTATGATTCATAAAGTAACAATTTTATATAATATTAAATAATCTAATAATTAACTCACGGTATGGTTTTTAACATTGGTAATATTGAATAATTGGATTCATTTTATGGTTGAAAGGATTTAGATTAGGAGATTTGGATGGAAATTAGGAAATTGTAAGTGAATTATAAAGAAAGTTACCCTGTAATGAGATGAATCTATTAATATAGAAATTCTGATGGTTTTAACCAAAAATGAATGTTAATTGATAATTACTAAAGATAATAGTTAATGATGTTGAATCTTGATTCTTGCATGCATGTATGAGATCTAGTATTCTAAACCTTAGAATTGGTATTCAAGTGTCATGTGGGATGATATCTATAGTTGATTTTAATTCTAGTTAGATTACATTAATTTGGTTTTTCATGATATATTATTATATTTTTCAAATTTCATATACACCTCCACCTGAGTAGGGTAGGCATAAAATGCCCAAATGTTTTGGGTATGGGTACCTTCCTCAAAAACTATATTAGTAAGGGAATGATTGGATGACATCCACCACTTACCTGATCTCCAATTATAATTTTATGATGTTTATCCATATCAAGGATATAATGGATTAAGGTATAGGGTTTTGTCTAAATTTTCTTTTATGGATCCCATAATTACTTTTCATGTGTGTTTGGGCTATTGCAGCTCGAGGTTATATCAAATAATTATATTTTCGATGTACTGAATATAGCCTCCAACATGATTACATGCATGGGTTATGATGTCTTAATGTATAATTCATGATACATGGGATGTAGGGTCTTTTTAACAAAGTAAATTGATGTGAATGAGATGATGATGGTGATGTTATAATGAGTTGTGTAGGTTGTAAGATGTGATGTGGTATATATTCACATGGTGTAGGATAATTATGTAATGATTTATAGAAAAATATTTTTTACATGGTGGTGTAAGAGTGAAAAACCAATAGGGAAGTGGAAGAAATGTGACTTTCTTATGTATATGTTTTAATAGGGATTTTATTACTTTTATGTGATGTTTTTTGAGAAACACTAGGTGAGGATGGGATATAATTTTACTTTTTTATGTAATGAGTTTCTTTCATTTTTTATTCACTAGATCTTAGTATGAATCATTCACATTTTAATAAGAGGTTATAGGTAGGATCTAATGTAATGTACATGCATACTCACCCCATATGTATATAAACTATTTTTAATGTATGTAGGAGTGGGTTGGTTATTGAGATGGGAATTAATTTCTTGTGAAGTTATTCAGGAATTGTTATAGTTTTCACGAGTGCATCCAAATATTTTTTTAGTATATTCCAATTTCTTTTCATTTTGTATGAAATTATACTAATTTATTGCAATTACATGTATATTTATACATTATAGTTTATTATTAGATCTCATATTATCTCTTATCCTTAAATTTTTATAAAGTGGTAAAGGTATCCTATTTGTATTCATTCTATACCTTTAGTTCTAGTCCCTATACCATGGCCTATTGGAGGTAGGCTTGTAGGGTCATCCCCATATTCACTACCAGCCTAGGATGGGTAATAGTGGAGGGGAGTTCACGATTGAACTTATGTATATATATGTGACAATAAATAATCAAGGAGACCCTGGTGGGACCCATGATCATGATTATAATTATAATTACCCATAAAATTTAATAATACAATATTATATGATAATTAATTATGTTATTCTAAAAGGAATGTAGTGAAAAACCATCAATTGGTACTATATGTTAAGAAACAATTACAATGAATGTGAATTCATTAACATGACTAGATAAGGCAAGTAATGATGAGATACTTGTATCCTTTTCAAATTTATATTATTTTCTTTCTATGAAAAATATATGGTCTTAATATGGTGATGAATTGAAATTTCATATTAATTATGTGTAATTGTTATATGATGTTTTTGATAAGGAAGTAGTGATTCATGTTTTTTATATGATATGAGCAAAAAAGTTATATTATTTTTATTCTCTCTCATTCACTATTGTAGGAGGGTATAGTTATAATATAGTTTTTGTTATGTTCCTTAGGAGCATACAAATTTTTTATCAAATTGGAAACAATTATAATACTTAAAACCAATATATAACATGAATAGAAACTAGAACCATTCATAATATAAATAAATAAAAATGTGTAACTTACACCATAGAATCCACTACTACAGCCTTCAATTAATATGAAGGATAAAGATCCCATACATGTAGTCGAAGGACTCCCTCCTCTTGGGTGTATCATTGCGTTGAAGTTAAATAACACATTATATGGGTGGAATCATCTTATACTAAATGATATGGTATAATCCCATAATAAATAGGATCAATAATATGAGAGTTCTCATATAAATAATAATCGTTTTAATCTTATCATGAATATCATTAACAAACCCCAAAGGAATTATCTTTCTATATAGGCCTTTCAAACCTCTGTGCACTAAATCATACATTTTATAACATATTAGTAAACATTATATCATATTAATGGATTTATCACATGAATGAAACACATCTCTAATGTGTTTAATCTATTTAATCACCCAATAAATGACAGGTGATAAGGAGAAGATTCAAATGTTAACTTATTAACGTTCGAATTTCATGTAAAAGTAGTGGTTATGGTATCATTGTATAAATTTTAATGATATTAAAAATTGATAACTTATAAAAATTATTTATTTATTACATTTCACACCATACAACATGGTTATATCATTTTAATATCCCAAGATTTAAAAAGACTATTTTCGATAGTGTACAATATACACAACACCGAGCGTAAATGAACAAAAATTATTATTTAAATGTGACCATTATAACCAGTATTTTAAATTGGTGGGAATGAATATTAATAACCTCATTATAAAATATAAAATGATTCTACAAATTTCTAATGTATTAATTAATTATTTATAAATATGCACTATATTTTTAATAAAGTCATTTTAAAAGTGTTTTCTTCAAAAATGGGGGTTTTTCTTTTTTTGAGTGAATATTATAATTAATTTTTTTTACGTTTAGAAATTTTATTTTATGAAATAAATATAAATTTTGGAATCTTTATATCAAAATTATCCATGTGTAAAGTTTTTGTATTTTTCAAAGTATATTGATTTTTCATTGAATAATGAAAACACTATATTTTATTGAAAACTATATTTTATTTTAAATTATTTATAAAGTAAAATTCTATTTTGGATTAGTTTTAAAATTTAATTAGTTCCTTTTTGATTAAAATAATCTGATTTTTATTCTTAAATTGAATTTTAATATTTAATTTAGTATAAAAACATTTTATATTTTAAAAAATCATTTTTCTAAAAACCTGTTATCATTGCATTTTTCTGGTTTGATTTTAAATAAAATTCTCATTTTTTTTAATTTTAAAAAATTTATTACATATTTTTAATCATTGTTTATAAATTTCTTAATTATTTCCCTTTTACTTTTGGCTAATATTAATAGTAATCTTAGAAATTTTTGCTACCACACTATAGGGTAAATTGGGTAATTAAATTTTTATTTCATGGTGATTTATTTTCACCCTTTCCCCTTCTCTACCACTCCTCCCTAATTTGGATTCCAAGTCCTTTTCTCCCTTCTAGGTTGGTTGGGTGTGATCAATAAAAATGAGGCATTGGGATGTGTTCAAGGAGTGGTAAGATTTTTTGGGTGGCGCAACCACTGGTGGCTTTCTCCAGTTTCAATGTTCTTTTGGATTTCTCCTACAAAGGTGAATCTGACACTCTTTCTATTTTTGGATGGTGAAGTTCAGTTGTGGATATGGAAATGATCATGGGGATTTTTTTTATTCAATAGATTTGGTTTATTTTTTCTTCCTTAATGTTACCAGTGAAGCATATGTTATCAGTGAAGATGTTTGCATCTCTGGTTGTTGGTATTTCTCATTGCTAATTATGATAGCTAATGACCATGTTGTTCATGACAATGGCCTGATTTCCTGATGTCTGGAGATGGAGATGTATTTTTGTTCAGACGTTTTTTATTGTAGTCATGGACATCGATGAAGAGAACATAGATTTGGAAGGTCTGGCGGTGATGACGAAAACAATGATGAGACTGATGATGGAGGAAGGTAGAGATTTAACAATCTGACATGGATTCCCTTGGTTTGAGGACTCCACATGATGGATGATGGATTTTAATCTTGTTGGGTACATGAATCGAGGTTCATGGCTCGACGTTGATGAAAGTGATTGATTTGAATTTCAGTTTTTGAATTTTGAATGTTTAATTTTGAATTTTGAATGTAGAATTTCATGGTTTTTAAGTGCGTGATGACGTGGATCCTCTATATGGTTCCCACTTTACCAAAAAGTGTCTTTTTATAAATTACCAAAAAAGGTTTTTGGAGGTAATTAAAGCTAAAAATAAAAATATATGGATTATAAAATGACCCTAACACTTTTCTTAAGATTATTGTATGAGTATAGGTCATACATACACATACATTATTCAGTTATATGGTATTATTCTTCTATTTGTGTGTGATTATAACCTTTCAAATATTTTATTTAAAGAAAAGTGAAAAATTTAACACTTTTATTTTTAATAACTATAATATTTTTAGAATAGGATTAACCAGAAAATATTTTCAGTTATAATTAATTTTTTAAATTAAAAAATATTTATATTCATCATGGTCAATTATTTTTTATTTTTAATTAATAAATTAGAACCTTAAATGCATACACAACACTAACGAAATAATTATTCAATTAATAGATAAATAAAATAAATGATATTATAAATGTTAAAATAAATATAATTTGAGATACTTAATGTGATCCATATATTTTATAGTTTAACATGAAGTTATATATATTTAATAATAGAATTTTTTCTAATTTTACTTGTTTTCATGATGTAATTAGAGTCAAAATAATAAATAGTTCTAAAAATAGATATGAATGGTATATTATAATTAATAATATTTTATTAAATTATATAAAATTTTATAAAATATTAGATCCATCCAAGTTATTATGATATGTTTTATAATATCAAATTTGGTTCATTTATAGGCTGTTTTTCCATTTATAGTAAATATATATACCCTCAAAGAGTGAAAATATGGTGTCGTAGTAAATGTGAATGGGGTCAATGAGGGGTTAAAACCAAAAGATAAATGTAAAACATAGTAAAAAAATTTATATTTTTTATTTTATGAGATTTTTACCACTCATATGCATTATATATTATAAATAAATCTATTTTTTATCCTTTTTCATTGAAAATTAATTAATATTAATATAATATTATGAGTAATTCCAAGAGTACCCCTCCCCTCTCTTATAAAAGGGAACCAATTCTTCTCATTAATTCACTCTTAAAGAACCATTTGGTCTAGAAAATAACCAACAAAATACCTTCCTATAATCCTAACCTCATTCTGTAGATATTTTTTTAGTCCGAATTCCAACATTATTTGTCTTATGATGTTAAGAAATGGAAGTTATCTGAAGAAGAGCTATCATTTTTAATCGAGCATTTCTGTTTTATTTATTCTTAAATCTCCTCAAATATTCATTCAACATTATTATATAATAGCATTAGTATCTTACATATACTTATATTTTATTATGTTAATTTTATAACCTATATCCATCTCCAAACTCCATCAAATGGGAAAATAATTCATAATTTGTGTGTACGGTGGGCTACCACCTCGCGAACCGGTGTAACTCGTTTTCTATCCCCACCTCTCATGGATAGTTATAATGATGAAATTAAAGTTTGTATATGATATTAATGATATATATATCATTATTAAAATATAAATATCATTTAATTTCTAACAATTCTATTCATTGAAAAATGATAATGTCTTCCATGTATATGTGTGGACTACCACCTCAATGAAGCGATGTGATTCATTTTTCATCTCCACATCACGTGGATGATATATATAAGTAAATTAATTGAATTAATATAATATTTATGAGATATTTATCATTTTTCAAATATAAATTAATACTTACATTATTTCTATAATTTTCGTTGAAAAATAGAAACGTTACTCACGTGTACGTACGACCTACTATCTCCCAGAATGTAACATAGTTCATTTTTCATAGATGTATTTCATTATTGGATTTAAAAGAATAATTTAAATATAAATATGATAATAATTTAATTATTATTATCTTTTATATTATGGATTAATTAAAACTTTCACCATAGTCAACTTACCTAATTCATTTTTGTCTTATGAATTGAATATCGTCAAAACATCCAATGTGAATTTAATTGATTTTTGTAAATAAATATAGAAAGGTAAGAGATAAAATAAAAGGAATAATAAACATGAAAAAATTTCTTAATAACATATAAATTAACCATAGTTTATTATTTAGGAAGTTAATGAAAGTATGTGACGATTCAGACTCATGGTAAAGGTCTTTCTTTTAAAAATGTTCTTTAAATTTTCCCTTAAAACTCTATTTTTATTCCATATAGATTTGATTATTTTATAGAAATTATTTAAATATGGTTTTTACAATTATTATATGATTTTTTTAAATTCATTTTTTTATGAATTAATTTTTAAAAAATGGTTTGAATGAAATATTTTTTTTCAAAAGAGATACTTCGTGACTTTTCTAAAAAAAGTATGTAAGGAATATTTTTGTAACATATACATCATGAATGAAATTTATCCCCATCACGAATCCTCAATTATCTAAAATTTACTTTATAATTTTCCAATGTTTCTTTCAAATAAAATTGTTTCGTTATTATGGGTATAATTTTTATATTTTTAAAATTAATTTTCAAGAAGAAAGGGTATTTTGATATCTAAAATGTTTTGCACACGATTTTGAAGGAGTTTTTCAAGGTTTATATTATATTATATGGAAATTTTATATTATTTACAAAGGAATAGGACCCATTATATCTCATGGGTGAGCTCGATATTTCTTATATGATGGGTTCACCCCAATAGCACCGGGTGAGAACGTTATAGCTTATATGATGGGTGTGCCCATATAGTGCTCTAATTCATTGCGTGATGATTATGTTCTCTTGAAAATAATGTTATAATTTGGTCATATGGTTATTCTAATTATAAGGATTTTGTATGGGTTTTAAGATTATGATTTACCAAGGGACCTATGTGTCTTTTCTATGATATGTAATGAGTTATCATGGAAATCATTTGATTTCAAAAGGTAAGATAATAATAATTTTAAGGAAAAAATGATGATATTTTTGGATAAAAACGTATTTTTTTTAAAAATGATTTTCTTGGGTTTTCAATTTTGTCACATGACTAAATTATTTCCCATTCCCATTTCCCTTACAGATCTTTTTTTCCTATCCCATGTTTTATTTTTTTTTCATTGGGTATAAGGATGGGTAAGAGAATGAAATAAGTAAAGTTAAGTGATGTAAATATTTTTAATGAAAATAAATCATGTTTCCTTTTTAAAAAAAAATTGGGTGAAAAAATGGATACTGATTATAAGTATCCACTTTCTTATATATGGGATTTTAATGTAAGATTTATATCACACCTCTCTAAAAGTCTATACCAAAAAGATATTTGGGAATGTAAGAAAGTTAATTCTATTTTAAATACACTACAATATGTAATGTTTAACAATGGGTCCTTACAGTTGGTATCAAAGTAGTGTATAGATAACATTAGTGGTTGAAATATTGTTTTAACCTAAGTTAAGATTCCTTTATAACTACAAAGAACAGTACGTTAGGGAAAAACACAGTTATTTTGAATAAATTGAAAGAGTTTGTGATAAAATGAGTAAGGATATATTAGTGTTTATCCTATTTATAATATGGTTTATTTTGATTTTATTAATATACTCACACAAAATATTTTTCTGTTTATAAAATGGCGAGATCCAATTGCAACCAAAGTAACAATGGATGTCAATGAAAATGTGGAGGTTTTCTAAATGAAAAATAGAATAGAATGGGGGTTATAGTGAGAAATCTTTTGTAAATTCTTCACTATAATGCCCCAATCCTAGTTACCCAGAGTCGGTGCTTTATTACATAACATTGGCATGATACAAGAAATCATGTCCGGAAATACCTATCAGTTTAGTATTATTGGAAACAATATACATACATATTTTCAATATTACAACTTGAAAAGAAATACAACACTAATTTATTCCATTAGAAACATCCAAGCCTCCTAGATTATGCCTACAAGTAACTCATAACTAACTTCTACATATCCTGGGAAAATGAAACATAAGAAAGGGCTGAGCTCAAACACTTAGTAAGGGTAATCAATATAGTAGAATATAACATAATCATTAGGCATAATGAATAATTGAAAGCACATTCCTTTACAAATAATAAACATGAACACTTTATGACAGGAATATGAGCTGAGTAAATAATGCCATAATAAAACATAGTCATGGGTATTCTACAAGTCGAATAACCACATTAACCATCAATAATATTCTCATAATGAGGGAATGTTTAATGTCGTACATTCTGAAACATTTCATCAAGACCTCTTCCAAGACGTCTAAAAATGATTAAGGCTTCATCCAAAACCATATATCAAATTGGGAAAGGCCTCAGAAAATTCCACATCTAATTGTCTCATGAGACCTACTGATGCATCAAAGAGCTATAGCGGGCTCCACCCATCACCTACTAAGTCCAATTCATTCCTCGTATGAAAAGGTTTAAACATAACATAAACATTCTTATTAAAACAAGCACAGGAAATGTCAATACTTTATCTATAAACCCTAAATGGTATAAAAATAACACATCCACAGTCAAACATATCACAAAACCTTAAATACAATATGGAATATTTTTATCATAATAAATCAACCTCGATCAAGAATAATATCTCGTAAAGGATATTGACATAGTTGAAAATTATCAGTAAAACTATTTAAGAGAAATACCCCTTTTTCATGAAATCATATAAAATTCGTATAAAGGAAGTCATTTAAAAGGCATTTTTGAATCAAAGTGTCACATACCACTTTGAAACTTTTGAAAGGAATTAACATTTTAAAACATTCATGTCCATATAAATAAATCCTTAAAACCATTTTGAAAACAAGGACATTAATGAGAAATGTTTAGAAAAATAAATCATTAAAACATTTAAAATTATGTTTTAGTAAAAATTTATTTAAAAGAATATATTTGAAAACGTTTTTATGAAACATGTACATGGATAATAAATATGTCCCAGTAGATACATACGTAAAACCAACCACAGATAATAATGATATTGTGAAATTAACCCTTACCTGGTACTTTTCCATAGTCGATGGTATGTTAACCTCATATATAATAGTTAAAACATTGTTATTAAATTATAAAATTACTATATACATAAATATGACATCATATATGATCCTTTAATATTTCTTTGCTAATAATATTTCAGTAGTATCATCATTTTGGTTGTTAACTGATTTGTTTTCCTTTATATGCTTGGTTTCATAAGCCATGTTTGTTATGGATAGGATGTATTTGATTCACAAATAGAATTATATTATGTTCATAAAAATTATTTTGAATCATAAAATGATAATTATTCTTGAATGATTACGATGGGAAATGAATCTCATCACGTTCGTGGAGACGGTAATCTGTACATACACACGAGTGACAATATCATTACATTGATGGAGAAATAGTATGTAATTGGATGATATATCATATATAAAGAATCATTAACATGTTTTATTTATTATTTATATCAGTTATACTCATTATTATATCTATCCAAATAATTAAGTGTTTGAATAACAAACTACATTATGACGTGGAGATGGTAATCCGTACGTACGCACGTATGGTGACATTGTCATTCATATGATGGACAGAATAATGAATATGGTTGTACCATTTTTATAATAACACCAAATTATATATATTATACTGGAGTTAAGATTTTATAATGGAAACAACAAAGAAAGGGGAAGTGGAAGAAGAAAAGAACTTGAAACAGGTGATGAAATATTTACCTCTTCTTCAGGTTCTTCCTTTTGATTTGATCAAAAGGGCTCATTAGGTTGGCTTTCATACCAATGGAAGGACGCTAGGATGAATTTTGGAATGTTGGGATGATATTTGGGTAGATTTTGGCCGAGAAAAATGGCTTTGGAGGTGTGAAATTAAGAGAAGGGGAAGTCCCCTTTTATAAGATAGGTGGGGGTCACTTTAGAGAAATCTTGAAATATTATTTTATAATAAAATAATTTTCGATTTCTAATGGATCAAAAATGATTTATTTAGAGTCTAAGGAGGTTATGGGTATAAAAACTCTCAAACAATAGGTTTTAGATAGGTTTAGTTCACTATATTAACCTTATCTTTTAGATTTAACTCATAGTTAAATAGTTTGACATTTACCATGTCTCATTGTATTCATATATTTTATGGTTAATAAACTTACTATAAACTTCCAAGAGAGCCCAAAGTGGTTAATTAAAGATAATAAAATCATTATATAAGTCTTTTGGAAGAATCTTAGATTTCTAGAAATATTATATCAGTTAATAATATAATATTTTTTTATATCTCTTTTATGTCAATTTTGACACTATTGGGTATTTTATTTTTGTTAAAGTCATAACAACATGATTACTTCAAAAAAATCATGTAATTAACTGTAACATGTCATATTCACATATATAATTCGTGGATGGAATCTAAACTTTCAAATTATATTTATTTTAATATTTATAATATCATTTATTTGATTGTTTCATTAATAAGGGAAATACTATATCATTATTTTGTCACATATAAATACATAATTTTTATGTATAAAAATTATAAATAAAATATCTTGATGTAGGAAATATTTTTAGATTTATAATGACTATTTATAGTCGAATAGATCAATTATATAACCTCATATAAATTTTTTTTACTAAAAGATATTTGCTTTTGTTATTTTTGTCATTACTTTAGATTATTTAATATAAAATATCATTATCACTCCTAAGTGACTTTATGGGGTCGCAAAATCGACCAAAATATGCCCATAGTTGGAAATGTATCATCCAATAGGGTTAGGACACGTGTTATGGTAATTTAATATTATTAATATATTATTTTTTTAACCTTATTTACTGGATTTACCCATTTAACCACGGTAAAAAAAATATTTACTGAAGTAAATATTCATAATGTATGAAAATAAAAGTTACCGATTTACACAATTAGGACCTGCTGATTCCAAATATGGAATCCATTTTTCCAAATTCAAACCATATAAGTGGCATAAATTAATTTAAAATTAATTCTCGTTGTCAAAACAAAAAGCGTGTTTTTATGAAATAATAACTATCAAAAGATTGACACTTGTTTATGTCCACTTTCATTGTGATATTACATACAATGAAATAAATTATATTAAATGATAAAAATATAAAATAATGATACTTAAAAACCATTAAAATGTATAATTTAACACTATAAATTATTTCAATTAAAAAAATTAATTAAAAATTAGTTTTTTTCACCATTCATCAAAAATTGAAAGTTTTTAGAAAAGTATCAAAAATTCACCCTAAGATAATTTCGATATTCCGAATTCAAAAATGATGTCCATTTTGAAAAATAAAATTTATAAAATTTCAAAAAGTGGGTATTAATATTCATAACATCTAGTTTTGATTGGTCGTAGTGTGTTAGAATCTCAAAGTTGCGTACAATGCAAGCTATTGCATTATTCAAAGGGAAAAATACCGTGGAAGCTTGGGGTGTTACATTATTCCCTCCTTCAAATAATTTCATCCTTGAAATTTCTAGAATACTACCACACAAATAGATTTTGGTGGTTCTTTATCATAAGTTCCTTGGGTTCCCACATTGCCTCTTCCATCTTATGGTTTCTCCATAGAACTTTACCCGACAAGTCATCCAGTTTCTCAACACGTGTTCTCTGGTATCAATAATCTTGGAAGGATCTTGACAATAAGACAAATCAGGTTTCATTTCAATTTCCTCATATGTGAGTACATGTGTTGGGTCAGGCATGTGTTTTCTCAATATTGATACATAGAACACATTGTGAACTTTGGAGAGACTTGGCGGCATTGCCAAACAGTAAGCTACAACCCCAATTCGATCAAGAATTTTGAAAGTTCCAATGTACCTGGGACTTAATTTGCCCTTCTCACCGAATCATATAACTACCTTCCATGGATATACCTTCATGAAAACATGATCTCCTACCTAAAATTCCAAATCCTTCCTTCAGTTATCGATATTGCTCTTCTGCCTACTTTGAGCTGATTTGATGTGATTTTGGATAACCTTCATCTTTTCCATCGATTCCTCAACAATTTATGGTCCTATGAGTTTTCTTTCACAAATATCATCCCAACAAGTTGGTGTGTGGCATATCTTTCCATATAACTCTTTATATAGTGCCATCTCAATACATGAATGGAAGATATTGTTATAAGAAAATTCTACCAAAAGTAAATATTGATTCCACATACCTTAAAAGTTTAGTGAGAAAGATCTCAACATGTCTTTTAAGGTTTTAATAGTCCATTCTAATTGTCTATCAGTTTGAGGGTGGTTGGCAGTGCTCAAATGAAGTTCAGTATCCAGGGATTTCTGATAAATTTTCCAGAATCTTGATGTAAAATTGGGATCACGATCTGAAACAATAAATAGGGGTACTCCATGAAGTCTTACAACTTCATTAATATACAGTCTTGTTAAATATTCGAGTGGTAAATCTTCTCTTATAGTAAGAAAATGCACTGACTTGGTAAGACGATCAACAATGATCCATATTGCATCATTCCTTCTAGGATTCTTCGGTATCCCCATGACAAAGTCCATCGTAATATCATCCCATTTCCACTAAGGTATGGGAAGAGGTTGTATGAATCTTCTAGGATGTTTTCTTCTAGCTTTAACTTGTTGGAAAACCATACATCTTGACAGAAAATCAGAAATCTCTATTTTCATGTTGTCCCACCAAAAATGTTTATTCAAATCTCTACACATCTTGGTGCTCCTAGGGTGTATAGAGAAATTGGATCTATGTGCATCATCTAACAATTCCCTTTTTAGATCAGGTATATCAGGAACACAACGTCTCTTCCCAAATTTTAAAATTCCATCTTCATATACGAAGTCACTCAATCTCCCATCATTTACAGCTGTAATCTTTTTTTGAAACTCCTCATCTTTATTCTTTCTAGTAAATGTGGGTTTGCAACGATTTGAAAAAGTATTGATGTTTCACCTTCCATGGTTATTCCCATATCCATCTTTACGAGATCCATAGAAATAAGATCCCTTTCAACTCTCATCTTGTTCAAAACCTCATGATCCTTTCTACTCAAAGCATCTTACACCTTATTTTCCTTCCTCGGGTGGTAGTTTATAGTGCATTCATAAAACTTGAGTAGTTCAAGCCATCGTCTTTGCCTCATGTTGAGTTATTTCTGTAAGAAAATATCCTTCAAACTCTTTTTATCAGTATAAATCTCACATTTTCACCATAGAGATAGTGTCTCCATATCTTTTGAGTGAAGATTACAACTTCTAACTCAAGATCATGAGTGGAATAGTTTTTCTCATGAATTTTTAGCTGTTGTGATGCATAAGAAATAAATCTATCATTTTACATAGGGACACAACCAAGTACTTTCTTTGAAGAATCACTATAAATAACAAACCCATCGTTCCATGATGGTTGATTCAAGATAGGGGCATTAACTAATCTTCTCTTCAGTTATTCAAAACATTGTTCACACTATTTTGTCCAAAAAAATTTAACCCCTTTTCATGTGAGCTTGTTTAATGGGTTAGCCAACTGGGAAATTTTCTGGACTAAACGTCGATAATAACCTGCTAAACCAATAAAACTACGTACCTCAGTTACACTCGTCGGTGCTGGACATTCGTGGATTGCCTTTCTATTTGAAGAATCAACAGAGATTCCATCCTTATAGACAATATGGCCAAGAAAAGAAATCTCTTGAAGGCAGAATTCACACTTTCTAAACTTCCCATATAATTCATTTCTTATGAGAGTCTTCAAAATAATGTGCAAGTGATTTTCATGATCTTCATACACTACTAGAAAACGAGGCTATAGCCACGGTTTTCAACAAAACCGTGGCTATAGGGTGTAATTTCAAAGGCTATATCCACGGTTTATTGAAACCGTGGCTATATGATTTTTTCCGAAATCTATAGCCATGGGTTGGGTGAAACCGTGGCTCTAGGGTCTTTTTTCCAAGGGTTATAGCCACAGTTTGGGTGAAACTGTGGCTATAGGGTCTTTTTCAAAGGGTTATAGCCACGGTTTAACCAAACCATGGCTATAGGGTTGGTCTATAGCCACGATTTTACCAAAACCGTGGCTATAGATCCCCCGCCCTTGCGCGGGGAAAAAATTAACCCGCGAAAAATGGCGGGAAGGTTTATATCCACGGTTTACATGATATAGCCACAGTTTTTAATAACATATTTAACAATATATATATATATATATTCGCAAAGACGTTTGTGGAGTAGTGGAAAGGTGTTTGGTCTACATAGCGAAGGTACAGAGATTAAATCTTGATGGGAGAAAATTAATTTTGGGGCTATAGCCACGGTTTTATTGGGCTATAGCCACGGTTATAAACCATGGATATAACCCTTTTTCCACGGGGGACAACCGTGGCTATAGCCCAACTGCCACGGTGGACAGATATGGGGGTTATAGGCACAGTTTAGTGAAACTGTGGCAATAGGGCTATAGCCACAGTTTAAAACTGTGGCTATAGCCCAATAAAACCGTGGCTATAGATTTTAGCCATAGCCACGAAAATATATTCCATGTCTTGCTGGAACTGTGGATATAGGTTATTTCCACTATTTTTACCCCTATAGCAACGGTATTTTACCGTGGCTATAGCCCTATTTTCCAGTAGTGATAGATTTTAGAGTATAAAAATATATCATCAATAAATACCACTACAAAGTCATCAAGATATTCTTTGAATACTCTATTCATTAGATTCATGATGACAGAGGGTGCATTAGTCAATCCAAAAGGCATTACTGTAAACTCGTAATGCACGTACCTGGTTTGATTTTTTTTTTCAGAATGTATTCCTTCACACACAACTGATGATATCCATATCGAAGGTCAATCATTGAAAAATATTGATCTCCATGAAGTTGGTCGAATAAATCATCAATGTGAGGTAGGGGATACTTTTTCTTTATTGTTATAGCATTGATCTCCCTATAGTCAATGCACAACCTCATAGTTCCGTCTTTCTTCTTAAGAAAAAGGACAGTGGCTCCCCATGGAGAAACACTAGGGAGAATAAATCTAAAATTACTCAATTCCACTAGTTTTTTCTTTTTTTCCACTAATTCCACAGTGGCCATTCTATAAGGGGTCTTCAATATGGGCCTTGAACAATGAATTAAATCAATAGAAAACTCAATTTCTCATTCTGGAGGATGTTCAGTTAATCCTCTAGAAACACATCAACATATTCTTTCACAATAGGTATGTAATCTATTCGAACATTATTTTCCTCACCCATAATTATTTCATTCTCTTCCCCCCCTAATAATTGAATTTATTAGAGCCACTGGGGGTGGATCTAGATAAGAATCAGATGGTGACGTTTCTACTCTAAAGATAAGGTACTCTTTATCATCATCGAGAATTGTAACATCCTTCTGATTAAAATAAATTTTCATATCATGGTCTGAAATCCAATCCATACCTAGGATTATATAAAATTCAATCATGGGTATGACGATTATATCAGCAGATAAATATCGTTTATATTCTTTAATAGGGACTGATTCACAAAACTTTGTTGCAATGATACTTCCCTTAGGAGTTTTAACTGAAAACTCCCTTGATAAATCAAATTCGAAATATCTAATTTTCTTAGAAAACTATGAAGATATGAATCAATGAGATGATCCAGAATCAAATAAACCATTTTCTAAACTTCAGGAAACCATTAAATTACCTACCACAATGTCTTTCGGAGCTTCAACCTCAGCAGTTGTGATCACATAATCTTGTCCTTGATCCCTTTGCCTTTTCTGAGGTAAGTTTCCCTGAAGCTTAGGACATTCATTTTCATAATGTCCCATCTCCCTTCCATTGTAGCATTGAACATTGGTATCTTCTTTCTTCCCCTTAAAATCACTAGAAAGATGGCCTTTCTTTCCACATTTGTAGCATAGTCCTTTTCCTTTTAGATAGGCACCAGGGTGCTTCCTTCCACAATTATCACAGGGTGGAGATTCAACTCTTCCCTTCTTCCATGTATTCTTATTTCCTTTCCTAGAGTGTTAAACATATCTCTTCTTCTCTTGATTTGCTTTAAAGTCATAAGACTTAGAGAATTTATTTTCTGTCTTGATAGAACATGAGACAATATCTTCATACAATGAGAAGGATTGTGAGACTAATGCTCGATGGATAAATGGTTTTAACACATCAAAGAAATGATCAATATTACTTCTTGGTTTATGTATATAATCTGCAGCATGCCTTGATAACCTTTTAAAGTTAGTTTCATACTTTGCGACATTCTCATCCTCCTTCTGTCTCAGACTCGGAAATTGCCTTTCCATATCCGCTCGATGGTCATGAGGAAAGTATTTTTCTAAGAAAATATCTTTAAACTCCCTCCATTCCATACTTGATACTTCTTCATCCTTCTTTGTGTTTTGAATTATTGACCACCATTTATCTTCATCTTTTGTGAGGCGATAAACTACCATGAAAACTTTTTCCATTTCACTACTCCCCAAAGCATGAAATATTTTCTCTAAGGAACTTATCCATTGATCGACTACAAATGGATTTGTAGACCCATTGAATGTTGGTGGTTGTAACCTCATGAAGCTATCTAACATTAATCCTCCATATTGTGGATCAGGGTGCTCCGTACGGGTAAGGTTATTATTCATAACCTGTGTGAGGTGTACCAGTATGGTGATAAGCTGATCAGCACCAGTTGCATCACCATTTCCATTATAATTGTCTTGAGAAGGAGGGAAATCCCTACATGGATTACGTGTCTTGATAATGATTTTTAAAGAAAATAAGAATTATCCTAAGAATATCCCCCATGAGTGTCATAACCAAGAGTGCAACAATGCCTGTTATCGGGCACCAGTTCCTATTACAGTCTAGCTCAAAGCGGCATTTTCGAGTTTTACCCCTAGGTACATTTGTTCCAGAGCCTCCTCTACCTGCTCGTATCCAGACAGTGATGTATTGATTGTCACAAAATATCTACAGTACCAAAATTCTAGGAAGTTCTTCTAAACTAATCCTCAAAGTCTATATTAAAGTAATGTTCTCTAATGAGAGTTTTTCTAAATCTAGTTTCCAAGGTTTGTACTAAACATCCTCCGATACCAACTATAATTCCCTCAACCTCAGTTAACCAGAGTTGGTGCATTATTACATAACATTGGCGTGATACAAGGAATCATGTCCCGAAGGACCGATCGGTTTATAATTATTGGAAACAAGATACATACATAAGTTCAATATTACAAACTGAAAAGAAATACAACACTAATTTAATCAATTAGAAACATCCAAGACTCCTAGATTATGCTTTCAAGTTACCCACAACTAAATTCTATATATCCTGGGAAAATGAAACATTAGAGAGGGGTGAGCTCAAATGCTCATTAAGGGTAAGCAATACAGTGGATGACAACATAAGCATTAGGCATGGTGAATAATTGGAAGCATATGCCTTTATAAATAATATACATGAACACTTTATGGTTGTAATATGAGCTGAGCAAATAATTCTCTAATAAAACATAGTCATGGGTATTCTACTATTCAAATAACCACATTAACCATCAATAATATTTTCATAATTAGGGAATGTATAATTTCAAACATTCTGAAACATTTTTTCAGGGCCTCGACCAAGATGTCTAAAAATGATTAAGGCCTCTAACAAAAATGTATATCAAATTGGGAAAGGCCTCCAACAATTACACGTCTAATTGTCTCATGAGACCTACTGATGCATTGAGGAGCTATAGCGGGCTCCACCTGTCACTTACTAAGTCCAATGCATTCCTCATATGAAAAGGTTTAAATATAACATAAACATTCGTATTAAAATAAGAAAACGAAATGTCAATACTTTATCTATAAACCATGAATGGTATAAAAATAACACATCCATAATCAAACATATCACAAAATATTAAATACAATATAGAATATTTTTATCATAATAAATAAACCTCAATTAATAATAATATCCTGTAAAGGATGATGACATAATTGAAAATGATCAGTAAAAATATTTGAGTGAAATATCCCTATGTCATGAAATCATTTAAAATTCATATAAAGGAAGTCATTTAAAATACAAATTTTAATCAAAGTGTTCCATACCACTTTGAAACTTTTTAAATGAATTAACATTTTAAATCATTCATGTCCATATAAATAAATCCTTAAAAACATTTTGAAAACATGGACATTAATGAGAAAGGTTTAGAAGAATAAATCTTTAAAAAATTTAAAATTATGATTTATTAAAAATTACTTTAAAATAATCCCTTTGAAAACTCTTTTATGAAACATGGACACGGATAATAAATTTGTCCTGACAAGATACTTATGTAAAATCAACCTCGGATAATGATGAGATTGTGAAATTAACCCTTACCTTGTACTTTTCCTTAGTAGATGGTTTGTTGACCCCCCTGTATAATAGTTAAAACATTGTTATTAAATTATTCAATAACTATATATTTAAATATGATATTTTATATGATCCTATAATATTTCTTTGCTAATAATATTTCATTAGTATCATCATTTCAAGTGTTACCTGATTCGTTTTCCATTATATTATTTGTTACATAAGCCAGGTTTTTTATTAATAGGATGTATTTTATTCATATAAAAAATTATATTAAGTTCATAAACATTATTTTTAATCATAAAGTGAAAACTATTCTTGAATGATTACGATCGGAAATGAATCTTATTGCGTTCATGGAGACAGTAATGTGTACGTACGCACAAGCGACAATATCATTACATTGATGGAGAAATCGTATGTAATTGGACGGTATATAATATATAAAGAATCATTAAAATGTTATATTTATTATTTACATCAGTTATACTCATTATTATACCCATCCAAATAATGAAGTGGTTGAATAACAAACTACACCATGATGTGGAGATGGTAATCCATATGTACGCACGTATGGTGACTTTGTCATTAATATGATGGATATAATAATGAATATAGTTGTATCATTTTTATAAAAACATCACATTATATAGAATATTCTGGATTTATTATTTTATAATGGAAACAACAAAGAAAGAGGAAGTGGAAGAAGAAAAGAACTTGAAAGAGATGATGAAATATTTACCTCGTCTTCGGGTTCTTCCTTTTGATTTGATGAAAAAGGATCCTTAGGCTATCTTTTTTACCAAAGTATGCCTCTAGGATTAAGGGAGGAAAGTTGGGAGGATATTTGGTAAGGGTTTGGGCGAGCCAAAATGGATTTGGAGGTGTGAAATTAAGAAAATGGGAAGTTCTTTTTTATAAGAGAGGTGAGGGTCACTTTAGGAAAATCTTGGAATATTATTTTATAATAAATTAATTTTCGGTTTATAATGGCTCCAAAATGATTTAATTAGAGGATAAGGTGGGTATGGGTCGAAAAACTCTCAAAAAATAGGTTTTATACTGGTTTATGTCACCATATTAACCTTATCTTTTAGATATAACTCTTAGTTAAATAGTTTGACATTTACCATGTCTCTTTGTATTTTTATATTATATGGTTAATAAACTTACTATAAACATCTAAGAGAATAAAAAGTGGTTCATTAATGATAAAAATATCATTATATAAGTCTTTTTTACTAACCTTATAATTTTATAAATATTATATCAATTAATAATATAATATTTGTTTTTAAATCTCTTTTTTGTCAATTTTGACACTATTTGGAATTTTGTTTTTGTTAATATCATAAAAACAAGATTACTTTAAAATAAATTCATTTAATAATCCCTAACATGTAATATTCACCTATATAATTCGTTGATGGTTTCTTAACTTTAAAATTATATTTATTTTAATATTTATAATATCATTTATTTTATTGTTTCATTAATAAGGAAAATACTGCATCATTATTATGTCATATATAAAAATATTTATTTTATGTATAACGATTATAAATATAATATACTGATGTAAGAAATATTTTTATATTTCTAGTGATTATTTATTGTCGAATATATCAATTATATAACCTCATATAAATTTTTTTTACTAAAAGATATTTTCTTTTGTTATTTTTGTCTTTATTTTAGATTATTTAATATAAAATGTCATTATCACTCCCAAGTGGCTCCATGGGGTCCCAAAATCGACCTAAGGATGACCATGGTCGGACATATATTATAAATTAGGGTTGGGACACGTGTTATGGTAATTTGATATTATTATAATATTATTATTTTAACTTTATTTACTGGATTTACCCCTTTAACCACGATAAATAAAATATTTACTGAAATAAATATTCATAATGTCTAAAAATTAAAGATACATATTTACACAATTTGGACCTCATTATTTCAAATATGAAATCCATTTTCCAAATTCAAAACACAAAAGTGGATGAAATTAATTTAAAATTAATTCATGTTGTCAAAACAAAAAGCGTGTTTTTATAAAATAATAACTATAGAAAGATTGACACTTGTTTATGTCTAGTTTAATCGTGAGATTACATAAAATGACCATAATTATATTAAATGATAAAAATATAATCTAATGATACTTAGAAACTATTCAAATATAAATTTTGTACTATAAATTATATCAATTTAAAAAGATGTTTTTAGTTAAAATTTAGTATTTTTCACTATTAATCAAAAATTGAAAGTTTTCAGAAAAGTACCAAAACTTCACGCTATAATAATTTCAAATTCTGAATTCAAAAATTAAGTCCATTTTAAAAAATAAAATTTACAAAATTTCAAAAACTGGGTATTACTTTTCATAATAGCTAGTTTGATTGGTCGCGATGTGTTAGAATCTCGAAGTTACGTACAATGGAAGCAATTGCATTATTCAAAGGGAAACGTATTGTGGAAGATTTGGGTGTTACATTAACTGTATATCTAGAGTTAGGATTATAAAAATGAACCTTGGTGAGTTTCCTAACTCATCAAATAATAGAAAAGTGAAGATCCCAATTATTTTATGTTATAAAAGATTCAATGACTTATGTGTCACGAATATGGAAAGAATCACCGAAAAAAATTTCTTAAAATGACAGGAAGATGTGTTATATGTGGTAAAGGATTTCATAAAGAAATAATATTCTAATTAAAATGGATGTGTTAAATTAACTATATAAAGGGGAAATAAGTTTTTCACAATGAATCAATTGAATGTTTTATATATAAGAAGAATGTTTTTTAGAAAAATTGATGTCTTAGGGAGGAAGATTAGGAATGTGATCATAAAGACCATATATATGAACTTTTATCAGTTTTTAATTCCATTTTTATTAAAGATGTTGAAACTTAAAATGACATATGAAAGGTATGTATTATATATTGTCAAATATTTTGATATTTATGAATTTGAGGGAATTATTCATATTTTTTATAGGAAGGAAGTATGAAGTAATATGATATAAAATCATTGTTAAAGGATTATGAAGAAATTTTAATGATTGGATTTTTTATGTATTGGTATTAAATAATTATGATTTAAATATGATCATAAAAATTAGTAATATTTTTATGTTTTAAGTGATAGAATCACTTTGGGAGACTTTTTTGATTAATATGTAAGTTTTATGTTTAATATGTGAAAAGATTATTTGAGGAAGAAATCCCTTTTAATAATTTGGACATAAGTTTAAATGTATGGATAACACTTTAGGGTGTATATGATCCTTGATTTTGAGGTAATTAAGGGTTATTACATTTTTGGGGATGAAAAATGAAAGCTATGAGATAACCTTGAAGGTTAAAACATTAAATTAATGTTTCATATATTATGATTCTTTTTGTGAATGTTTATCATATTTATGGGAATTTTATAAGGACTATATTAATATATATTTATAAAAATGAAAACTCATAGGTTGGGCGACAACCTATCACATCTTTCTAGGCCACAAGGCTTGAACCCACAACTGAAGGGCGGTAAGGGTGCATCTCCTACCACTAGCCTAAGTTATTTCCTAGTTAGTATGACATTGTTTTCATTTAAATAAATTATCTGATAGATAAATTTTAAATTCATTTTTTAGATCATATATTTTATCATATACATAACCATGGGATTGAAAGTTTATTTGGTGATTAAGTGGTTAATGTTATTTTGTAAGAAGATCGCTATGATTTTGGGAAGAATCATAAGATTAAGGTCAACATAATACTATGGGGTTTTATTTGAAGAATAAAGGTAGAATTATATTTTGAAAAAATATATTATTTTATTATGGATTTATGATAATTCGGGTTATTTATAGAAATGATAAACATATCTTGGAGATTATGTTATTAGTGAAATTACATTTTTTGTATGAGACATTAAGAGGGATTGATTTTTTCTACAGACAAATATTAAATTTATCTTGGAAAACTATGTGATCAAATACATTTTATTTTTTGGTTTTATTAATATACTGTGATATTTTTATGTAATTTTAAGCATAAGTATTTATTTAATGATCTAAGTTGAATTTTTGAAATTAAATTAGTTTATGATGTTAGTTAAAAAAATGTATTTTGAAAATTCAAACCCCACCCACTTAACATGATTTCAAATTATGAGTACACAATTTATTAAATGTGGGAAATATAATATCATGAGAGTCTAAAAATAAAAATTATTTTCAATAGCGTATAGGATACGTAACACTAAGCTTAAACGAACAGAAAACTATTATTTAAATGTGACAATTATAACCAAGACATTAAATTTGGGAGAATGAATAGTATTATCCACATTATTAATTATATAATAAAACTTCTCATTTCTCATTTAATAATTAATTTTTTTAAATATGCACTTTATTTTTAGTAAAGTCATTATAAATCTGTTTTCTTCACAAATGGGTCTTCTTTCTTTTTATGAGTGAATATTGTAATTATTTTTTGTAAATTTTAGATATATTATTTGATGAATAAATATCATTTTTGAAATCATAATATCAAAATTATATTTGTTCAAATTTTTTCTATTTATCAACAGAGATAGATTTTTCAGTGAATAGGGAAAATATGACTTTTTATTGAAAAAAGTATTTTATTTTAAAGTATTTAAAAAGTAAAATTATATTGAGGATTTTTAAAAAAATTTAATTAAATTATTTTCATTTAAAATAATCTAATTATGTTTTTAAATGTATTTGGTACTTAAATATATTATAAATACATTTTTTATTTTAAAATTTCATTTTTCTTAAAATTCATTTTTCATCACATTTTTCATTTTGATTTAATGTTGGAGATTTGTGTCCCTAATGATATCTCCTCATCTTGGTATGTGGAGGTTCGGTCATCGGTGTAAGATTTATCCCTGGTTTTTTGGACGATTTTTGTTTTGGTTTTCAATTATACCACATATTATATGGGTTAATGATGTATCCCATGTGTCATAGCTTTTACAATACATTCATGATGATTGAAAATTCATTATTTAGAGAAACATTGTAGGTGAAGTTGATTTGAAAATTGAGGACTGACCTATCAAGATCTGAGAAAATCATAATAAGGTATTATGTGGGTGTGATATTACTTTATTCCATGCCCTATGAAAATATGGTGTCTTAGAGGATATCAATTTGAAGTGTGAGTCATAGATTCATTCTCAATATCACGAGTAGTTCGATGTTTGAATTATTATTGAATTTTATTTTCAATCTTATTATTTTATGAGGTTGTGTATGGTGTGGTTACATGTTTATGTTCATTATCCCTTTGTTGTATGGGTTTTATTCTTGATATAGAGAGGTACTTGAGAAGTATCTCTTAGGTTATAAGTTTTATACCCCCTTCATCTTCTTTCCTGGATTTTGGTTTAAATTCATAATGTTGAGAATTGTTTGATATGTATATGATATATGGACCTTGTTTTTCATGATCCCTCACTTTTCATGATTTTGTTATTATTGATGATCAATAATGATATATAAGACTTTAAGTGGTGTTTAAATGAATTATAAGATGGAAGGGGGAGCTTACATCCTGATCCTTATGATTGTAGAATGGTGTAGTGTAAAGATTGAATCTTATGATGTGGATGAGGTACTTACATTATGAAGGCTCAGGATGAGGGGATTTAGTTTCTATGCCTATTTGTTGGTAGTTTCAGAATAGTATTATGATACACTATGTAGATTAAGGGGTTGGTTTCTTCTCTCTACCTCCCAGGAATGGTTGTGGTGTGGAACATACATTGCATTGTGGAGACTAGTGGATCAATTTTCCTTATCAATACCAAACGGGGAACTACTATAGTGTGGTGAGAATTTTGTTCCATAGCATTAAAAAATATTTTCATGATCTGGGGGAGATATATGTAGTTTAATACATAGATTATTGATGTAAAGAAATTTATGTAATTTCATCCCTTGTTGCACTATAGTTTTCGTGAAAACCCTAGGGTTTGTGGAGTCATCAAGGGGGTTACTCCCAAGTCTCCTAAAATTTCATCCAATACAAATTATAGAACCCTATAAAAATATATTATTTATCCCTTGTTCTATGAATCCTAGGAAACCTAAAGACCACTTTCTAATACATTATGATACCCTCGGTTTCATGCACGTGGGACTGGGTTTGGAAATCCTGCAAAAAAGTATGTTGTGGGGGAAAACAATGCATCATATGCTAAGAAATCTCTCATCAGCTCAAGGTAGGTCCTCCTCGTTGTTTCCTTCCTTATTACATGTCATTTTGTAGATTAAGTTATAGTTCCAATGGATCATTTGGAGAGGATGCATTTCCTTCTGGAACCACAACTGGGTTGGAAATGTGGTCGGTTTCTTGGGGTGCCCTTCTCCCGACATATCTTTTAGAGAGGATAATATGTATGCAGATCTCATTAAGGTTGTGCTAGACTAAGAGAAATAGGCCTACTTCAACACCATTGTCTTGTCACAAGATCCCGACTTGTGCATTTTCATTCCTTCTTCCTCGGGGGATTTCAATACCTGGGATTATCTCCGGGCATGAGCCATGCCAGAGGAGAAAGACAAATGGCATGCCAATTTTTAGTCCAAGATGGTTCCTTTGATGGTTAATTTCTTGTTATGGAGGATCAGGTATCGGTCCATCCCTACGGATGAGAATATTAAGCATTGTGGTATCCCATATATCTCGCACTGCTCCTACTATAATGCATGCACATGAGAAAGTGAAAATCGCCACTTCTTCATAGGGGAATGGGTTTGTGATGTGTGGCGGTTCTTTGGGGAGTTCCCCGGATTTCAGGATGCTAACATAGAGGATCTAACATTCCTGTAAAGGTGGTTCAATGGCTCAGAAGATAGAGGTACATAGAAGATGGCTTGCTCGGTGATCCTCCTTGCTTGGTGTTGGTCTATTCGGAAGACCAAGAATAAGCTTCAACACGAGGGGATCCATTCAGTGGGTAAGTCGATCATCATTAGAACTAAGAGAATTCTCTTGGATTTGGCTCAGATCATTGGAAACTGGAGGGATGCCCCCTCCCTTAGGTGTATGAATTCTCTCTCTCATGATGCCCAATTGGATAACACCTTCAACTGAGGACTTTGGGTGTGATGTAATCCTCCCATTAGGGGCATAAAACTCAATACTGATGGGTCCAGCAGGTCAGGGGTCTTGCGTGGGGGTGGGGCCATACGAGACTCCCATGGTTCGGTCCTCTTGGCCTTCTCCTCTTGTTTGGGTCATGTCTCTTCTTTTCAGGCTGAAGTAAAGGCCATGCTTATGGGAATTAATCTCTACCACTAGAAGGGGATCTCATTATCTAAAGTTGAAATGGATTCCAAGATCCTGCATGATGTCCTAAATGAGTCTTTCTCTCCTCCTTGGTCTATAATCGACATTATCAGAAAGTGAAAAATCATGATCACCAATGGAACCAAAATAAGGCACACCTGGAGTGAGGGGGACAAGGTGGAAGATCACCTTGCTTCGATTGAGGTCCCTGATAATGATCATGTATTATTGCATGATATTTTTATGTTGAAACCTGAATGTGTTAACCTGATTAGAGGGATTTCCCTCGACCTCCACCATTTTAGACCCCCTTAGTTCTCTTTCTCCCTTGTTTCCTTTGTTTCCTTTTTTGACTTCTATGTATTGTCGCATTTTTAATAAAAAAGTAATTTTGATGATGAAGGTGAGTTTCTTATCTGATTGGTTTTACCTCTCTTTTTCTATCATTATATGTCATTGATGTTATTTCCATTCAAATATAATAAGGTTTATACTAGGTTTTTATGGTATATATATGGTGTAATGTTCACAGGGATCATGAGATTCTTATGGGAGAGGTGATTGTATATCTATGGTTTTCCTTCTATTATTTCATGTATAATGTTAAAATTATCAAGGAAAGGGATTAAAAAACATTTTCATGTAATGTAAAAGTGTTGTATTACCATTCTTTATTATCATTAGGTAAAACAAGAATTGACCTAATGTAAGATGATCATTGAAATTAAGAATGAATTATAAGGGTTTTGTGATAAGATGTGGTGATGTTATGATGATGATTCCTCTTGATATTCTCAAGATAGTGTGCTACCAATTTTCTATGATTTTTTTGTGAATATAATTTGTTTATATTATTGCAATTTTTTAGAAAAAATAATGTTATTAATGGTTTAATAGATAATGTAATCAATAATGTAATTTGATTATATTTCTTCATTAAAAGACTATTGAATATAGAATTAATTCTTAAAGCATGTTTGTGGTTTATTATTGGATATTTTTAGTTATTGATAATAATTTCCTTCTTACTCAATCTTATGAATAATGATTTGGTTAATCAATATGGTAATAAAAATTTTGTTTGTTGGAGATAAATATTTGGGGAAGATAAAACCCATCCTTGATTGTTAAAGGATTTTATTGCTTGATGTTATGATCTTGGTTTACCCTAGAGATTTACCTATGTAAAATACTTATATATATATATATATATATATATATATATATATATATATATGTTTCCTAGTATGGTATACCCCTTGATGTTATTATTTTTAAACATTTATTGTTGGGATGATTAGGAAAGTGGTGGATAACACAAGTTGAAAGATGAGATTTTTTTATTATACTTTTTATTGAGATAGGGTTCATTGGAATAGATGGAATAGGTCTAGAGAAATTCATTCCTATTCTAGATATTTTTGGGGGATTTTTGATGGGTTTATTATGTATGGATAGATATTTTCTCTTGATCATCTTTCTTGTTGTGTGCTTTTGTTGGATCACATTCTGGATGGTTGTTTTCCTTGATATTCTTATACATAGTGAAATTGGTTATATTGAACTATGAGTGAATATCCTTATGGTATCCTAGTATGATTCATAAAGTAAAATTTTTATATAATATTAAATAATCTAATAATTAACTCATGGTATGGTTTTTAACATTGGTAATATTGAATAATTGGATTCATTTGATGGTTGAAAGGATTTATCTGAGGATAATTGGATGGAAATGAGGAAATTGTAAGTGAATTATAAAAAAAGTTACCCTATAATGAGATGAATCAATTAATATAGGAATTCTGATGGTTTTAACCAAAAATGAATGTTAATTGATAATTACTAAAGATAATAGTTAATGATGTTGAATCTTGATGCTTGCATGCATGTATGAGATCTAGTTTTCTAAACCTTAGAATTGGTATTCAAGTGTCATGTGGGATGATATCTATAGTTGATTTTAATTCTAGTTAGATTCTATTAATGTGGATTTTCATGATATATTATTATATTTTTCAAATTTCATATACACCTCCACCTGAGTAGGGTAGGTATCAAATGCCCAAATGTTTTGGGTATGGGTACCTTCCTCAAAAACTATATTAGTAAGGGAATGACTGGATGACTTACACCACTTACCTGATCTCCAATTATAATTTTATGATGTTTATCCATATCAAGGATATAATGGATTAAGTTATAGGGTGTGTGTCTAAATTTTCTTTTATGGATACCATAATTACTTTTCATGTGTGTTTGGGCTATTGCAGCTCGAGGTTATATCAAATAATTATATTTTCGATGTACTGACTATAGCCTCCAACATGATTACCTACATGGGTTATGATGTCTTGAGGTATAATTCATGATACATGTGATGTAGTGTATTTTAAACATAGTAAATTGATGTTAATGAGATGATGATGGTGATGTTATAATGAGCTGCATAGGTTTTAAGATGTGATGTGGTATATATTCACATGGTGTAGGATAATTATGTAATGATTTATAGAAAATTATTTTTACATGGTGGTGTAAGAGTTAAAAACTAATAGGGAAGTGGAAGAAATGTGACTTTATTATGTATATGTTTTAATAGAGGTTTTATTAATTTTATGTGATGTTTTTTGAGAAACACTAGGTGAGGATGGGATATAATTTTAATTTTTTATGTAATTAGTTTCTTTCATTTTTTATTCACTAGATCTTAGTATGAATCATTCACATTTTAATAAGAGGTTATAGGGAGGATCTAATGGACTGTATATACATACTCACCCCATATGTATATAAACTATTTTTAATGTATGTAGGAGTTGGTTGGTTATTGAGATGGGAATTAATTTCTTCTGAAGTTATTCAGGAATTGTTATAGTTTTCACAGGTGCATCCAAATATATTATTTGGTATATTCCAATTGTTTTTCATTTTGTATGAAATTATATTAATTTATTACAATTACTTATATATTTATACATTATAGTTTATTATTAGATCTCATATTATCTCTTATCCTTAAATTTTTATAAAGTGTTAAAGGTATCCTATTTGTATTCATTCTATACCTTTAGTTCAAGTCCCTATACCATGGCCTATTGGAATATACTAAAAAATGACCAACATGGGAATTATGGAGATCATGGTCTTAATTGTTTTTCTCTCAAATCACTAATTCTATATTTTTTTTACTCTCCACTAATTATGGTCTTAGAATATCTAACTCCCCAACCTCAATCCTACATAAGGGAGATCCATTAGGTAGGCCATATAATGCTTCAAATGATTCCTTACCAATGTCATAGTGATATATATTATTGTATGGGAACTCAAATAAGGGTAAGTGTCTCACCCAAAAACATATAAAATCTAGAATGAATATATGAAACATTTACTTTAAAGTATGGATATTCTTCTCATATGATTGTTCTTCTGTGAATAAAAAGTTGTTCTAAGGAATAACTGAGATCCAAAAGAATTATTGAGAACTCTCTCAACACTAGAGGTGATATAAGGATAACTATCATAGATGATCAACTTCGAAACCCCAATAAGCATCACCACCTCCTTCAAATATTTCCTTGATAAAATTTCAACTATACATGAATCCTTTTTCACTAATAAGTGAGATGACATTGTCAAGTGGTCAAAAATCACCCATATAACATTATAGTCTCCATGATATCAAAAAAATATGTTATTAATTCCATCTATATGTCTTCCCACTTCCACTAGGGAACATCAAGAAATTGAATAAACCCATTGGGAATATAGTTATAATCCCTCACCCTTTTTAAATCCAAACATCAAGACAAAAACTCTCTAATATAAATCTTCATCCCAGGACACCAAAACTAAACACACAAGATTTGATTCATATTCTCTAGATCAATATATATCACTAAAGGCATATTGTGGAATAAATGAAGAACCATGTCGCACGTCACTAAAATAAAAAATTCCTTCCTTTTAAAAAACTCAACACCAATCATCCTCAGACCCCAGCTCAGAAGTCTTTCCACAAACAACTCAATTTCTTGATAACAATTCTTTAAAATCAACCAAGTAAAATCCTCTATACATTTCATTAAGGAATAATACACCATAATTTGAAAAAACAGTCCCTACTTTTATTAACTCCCATATCAAGGTGATTCATAGATAACTCCTCTATCACATTTCAAACATCACCAAACTCACATAAAAATTAGTGCTTAACTTTCTGATCAAGTAACTAGCCACAAAATTCTCTTTCCTATGTGTATAGGAAATAGAACATTAATAATCTTATAATAATTCCATACGTTTTCTTCTAAAAATTCAAAATGTGTTAATAAAATACATAACATAGGCTCTTGTAATCTGTGGATACCACAAAGTTCTCACCTGTGAGGCAATCCATCACAAATTGAGAACAAATAGAAAAAAAAAATGATCGAGATCATCGGTACTGTAGTTATATTAATCTGGTTATATTTAATGAGATCCATATAGATATGTAATATCTTCTACATAATAAAACTACCCAATCCAAGATGTGAATAGTCATAATGAATCTCAAACACAACATCCTCCTTTAGAAAATAAGGAAATGGAGAACCAACCATATTTTAGTTCAAATAATCAAATGAAGTTTGAAAATGGTCATACCATATGGAATCTTGATAGTTTTTAGAAAAATCTATCAAAGATTTATTTTCTAAGAGAATTGGTTATGAAATTACAATAAGAAATAGTATTACAAAGGAAAATCCATTTATCAACTACATTCTTATGGTCCATCCAAGAAATAACGGCATCATTCTTCAAAGAATCTACTAAGAATCTACATTGGGATACAACATGTCCTGAAAAAAAGGCTTTATCAACATAGAAATCAAATTTTAATATTCTCTTGAATAATTGATGATGTTGGAGAGCTCTTAAAATAGATCACATATTTTCTATATGCTACCCCTCTGACTCATAAAAACAAAAGTACTCCTTCAATAGACACCATCATGAATCAATCTTGAAACTAATGAAATACTATATTCCTCAATCCTATAAACATAGATGTAGAATCTATAACATCAAATGGCATTACAATGAACTCATAATTTTTATAATGACATAGAAAATTATTCTTTTGAATATCCTCATTCTTTACCCACAACCTATGATATCTTTACTTTAAATTAATCTTCGAGAACCAACTATTTCCCTTCAAGTGATCAAAAAATAATAAATCTATGAGTGATGATAGTAATTTTCATTTTCAAAAAATTCAAAAAATGTTAATTGATACAAAAATTCATGCATTTATCTATGTTCTTTAGAAACAAGATTGGAGTAATCTAAAGTGATACACTTGGATGAATGAATCATATCTATAAAAGATAAAAAATCTTGATCCATAGATTCCACAAATCATAGAGCACTATCCTATATGAAGAAATCATAAAACTGTGGCTATAGACCTCCCGCCCTTGTGCGGGAAATAAATTAACCCGCGAAAAAAGGGTGGGAAGGTTTATAGCCATGGTTTACATGATATAGCCACAATTTTTAAAAATATATTTAACAATATATATATATATATATATATATATATTTGCAAAGACGACTGTGGAGTAGTGGAAAGGTGTTTGGTCTACATAGCGAAGGAACAAAGATCGAATCTCGATGGGTGAAAATTAATTTTGGGGCTATAGCCACAGTTTTATTGGGCTATAGCCACGGTTATAAACCGTGGCTATAACCCTGTTGCCACAGGGGACAACCGTGGCTATAGCCGAAATGCCACAGTGGACAGATATGGGGGTTATAGCCATGGTTTAGTGAAACCGCGGCAATAGGGCTATAGCCACAGTTTAAAACCGTGGCTATAGCCCAATAAAACTGTGGCTATAGCTTTCAGCTATAGCCACGCCAATAGGTGACATGGCTAGCTGAAACCGTGGCTATAGGATATTACAACTGTTTTGACCCCTATAGCCATGGTTTTTGACCGTGGCTATAGCCCGATTTTCCAGTAGTGATATCTTTTGGAGTATACAAATATATCATCAATAAATACCACTACAAAGTCATCAAGATATTCTTTGAATACTCTATTCATTAGATTCATGAAGACATAGGGTGCATTAGTCAATCCAAAAGGAAATACTGTAAACTCGTAATGCACATAACTGGTTTTATTTTTTTCAGAATGTATTCCTACTTCACACACAACTGATGATATCCAGATCGAAGGTCAATCTTTGAAAAATATTGATCTCCATGAATTTGGTCTAATAAATCATCAATGTGAGGTAGGGTATACTTGTTCTTTATTGTTATAGCATTGATCTCTCTGTAGTCAATGCATAACCACATAGTTCCGTCTTTATTCTTAACAAAAAGGATAGAGGCTCCCCATGGAGAAACACTAGGGAGAATAAATCTCAAATTACTCAATTCCACTAGTTGTTTATTTTGTTCCACTAATTCCAAAGTGTCCATTCTATAAGCGGTCTTTGTTATGGGAATTGAACCATGAATTAAATCAATGTAAAACTCAATTTCTCATTCTGGATGATGTTCAGTTAATCCTCTGGAAACACATCAACATATTCTTACACAATAGGTACATACTCTATTTGAACATTCTTTTCCTCACCCATAATTATTTCATTCTCTTCCCCCCTAATAATTTAATTTAGTAGAGCCACTGGGGGTGGATCTAGATAAGAATTAGATGGTCACGTTTCTACTCTAAAGATAAGGTACTCTTTATCATCATCGAGAATTGTAACCTCCTTCTCCTTAAAATAAATTTTCATATCATGGTTTGAAAGCCAATCCATACCGAGGATTATATCAAATTCAATCATGGGTATGGTGATTAGATCAGCAGATAAATATCATTTATATGCCTTAATGGGGACTGATTCACAAAACTTTATTGCAATGATATTTCCCTTAGGAGTTTTGACTGAAAACTCCCTTGTTAAATCAAATTGGAAATAACTAATTATCTTAGAAAACTAGGAAGATATGAAACAATTAGATGATCCAGAATCAAATAAACCATTTTCTAAACTTGTGGAAACCATTAAAATACCTACCACCATGTATTTCTGAGCTTCAACCTCAGCAGTTGTGATCACATAAGCTTGTCCTTGATCCCTTGGCATTTTCTGAGGTAAGTTTCCCTAACTCTTAAGACATTCATTTTCATAATGTCCCATCTCCCTTCCATTGTAGCATTGAACATTGGTAGCTTCTTTCTTCCCCTTAAAATCACTAGAAAGATGGACTTTATTTCCACATTTGTAGCATATTAATTTTCCTATTAGATAGGCACCATGGTGCTTCCTTCCACAATTATCACAAGGTGGAAATTTAACTCTTCCCTCCATCCATGTTTTCTTATTTCCATTCCTAGAGTGTTCAACATATCTCTTATTCTCTTGATTTGCTTTAAATTCATAAGACTTAGAGAATTTATTTTCTATCTTGATAGAACATGAGACAATATCTTCATACAATGAGAAGGATTGCGAGACTAATGCTCGACGGATAAATGGTTTTATCCTATCAAAGAAATGATCAATATTACTTCTTGGTTTATGTATATAATCTACAGCATGCCTTGCTAACTATTTAAAGTTAGCTTCATACTTTGGGACATTCTCATCCTCCTTCTGTCTTAGACTCAGAAATTGCCTTTCCATGTCCGCTTGATGGTCACGAGGAAAGTATTTTTCTAAGAAAATATCTTTAAACTACCTCCATTCCATACTTGATACTTCTTCATCCTCCTCTGTGTTTTGAATTAATGAACACCATTGATCTTCATCTCTTGTGAGGCGATAAACTACCATGACAACTTTTTCCATTTTGCTACTCCCCAAAGCATGAAATATTTTATCTAAGGAACTTATCCATTGATCGGCTACAAATGGATTAGTAGACCCATTGAATGTTGGTGGTTGTAACCTCATGAAGTATCTAACATTAATCCTCCATATTGTAGATTAGGGTGCTCCATATGGGTATGGTTATTATTCATAACCTGTGTGAGTTGTCCCAGTATGGTGATAAGCTGATCAGCACCAGTTGCATAACCATCTCCATTATAATTATCTTGAGAAGGAAGGAAATCCCTACATGGATTACGTGTCTTGATAATGGTTTGTAAAGAAAAGAAGAATTACCCTAAGAATACCCCTCAGGAGTTTCATAACCAAGAGTGAAACAATGCATGTTTTCATGCACCAGTTCTTATTCCAGTCTAGCTCAAAGTGGCATTTTCGGGTTTTACCCCTAGGTACATCTGTGTCAGAGCTGCCTCTACCTACTCGTATCCAGACAGGGATGTATTGATTGTCACAAAATCTCTACAGTACC
This sequence comes from Viscum album, assembly GCA_963277665.1. Taxonomy (NCBI): domain Eukaryota; kingdom Viridiplantae; phylum Streptophyta; class Magnoliopsida; order Santalales; family Viscaceae; genus Viscum; species Viscum album. The sequence continues at coordinate 904,675,643 of OY728138.1, forward strand.
AAAATTCTAGGATGTTCTTCTATACTAATCCTCAAATTATATCTTAGGTTAATGTTCTCTAATTAGAGTTTTTCTAAATCTAGTTTCCAAGGTTTGTACTAAACTTTCTCTGATACCAACAATAATGCCCCTAACCCCAGTTACCCAGAGTTGGTGCATTATTACATAACATTGGTATGATACAAGGAATCATGTCCCGAAGGACCAATCAGTTTATAATTATTGGAAACAAGATACATACATAAGTTCAATATTACAAATTGAAAAGAAATACAACACTAATTTAATAAATTAGAAACATCCAAGCATCCTAGATTATGCTTTTAAGTCACCCATAACTAACTTCTATATATCCTGGGAAAATGAAACATTAGAAAGGGGTGATCTCAAATGCTCAGTAAGGGTAATCAATATAGCAGAAGACAACATAACCATTAGGCATGGTGAATAATTAAAATCACATGCCTTTACAAATAATATAGATGAACACTTTATGGCCGTAATATGAGCTATGTAAATAATTCTCTAATAAAACATAGTCATGGGTATTCTACTAGTCAAATAATCACATTAACCATCAATAATATTTTCATAATTAGGGAATGTATAATTCCAAACATTCTGAAACATTTTTTCATGGCCTCAACAAAGATGTCTAAAAATGATTAAGGCCTCAGACAAAAATGTATATCAAATTGGGAAAGGCCTCTGACAATACCACGTATAATTGTCTCATGATACCTACTGATGCATCGAGGAGCTATATCGGGCTCCACCCATCACTTACTAAGTCCAATGCATTCCTCGTATGAAAAGGTTTAAATATAACATAAAAATTCATATTAAAACAAGAAAATGAAATGTCAATACTTTATCTATAAACCATTAATGGTATAAAAATAACACATCCACAGTCAAACATATCACAAAACCTTCAATACAAAATAGAATATTTTTTTCATAATAAATAAACCTCAATCAAGAATAATATCCTGTAAAGGATGTTGACATAATTGAAAATGATCAGTAAAAATATTTGAGAGAAATATCTCTTTGTCATGAAATCATTTAAAATTCATATAAAGGAATTCATTTAAAATACAAATTTGAATCAAAGTGTCCCATACCACTTTGAACCTTTTTAAATGAATTAACATTTTAAAACATTCATCTACATATAAATAAATCCTTAAAACCATTTTAAAAATATAGACATTAATGAGAAAGGTTTAGAAGAAGAAATATTTAAAACATTTAAAATTATGCTTTATTAAAAATTACCTTAAAATAATCCCTTTGAAAACTCTTTTATGAAACATGGACAAGGATAATAAATATGTCCCGTTAGATACTTATGTAAAATCAACCTTGGATAATGATGAGATTGTGAAATTAACCCTTACCTTGTACTTTTCCTTATTAGATGGTATGTTAACCCCATGTATAATAGTTAAAACATTGTTATTAAATTTTTCAATAACTATATATATAAATATGATATTTCATAGGATCCTCTAATATTTCTTTGATAATAATATTTCATTAGTATCATCATTTCGGGTGTTAACTGATTTGTTTTCTTTTATATTATTGGTTACGTAAGACATGTTTGTTATTAATAGGATGTATTTGATTCATATAAAAATTATATTAAGTTCATAAACATTATTTTTAATCATAAATTGAAAACTATTCTTGAATGATTACGATGGGAAATGAATCTCATCGTGTTCATGGAGACGGTAATCCGTACGTACGCACAAGCGACAATATCATTACATTGATGGATAAATAGTATGTAATTGGATGTTATATAATATATAAAGAATCATTAACATGTTATATTTATTATTTACATCAGTTATACTCATTATTATACCCATCCAAATAATGAATGGTTTGAATAACAAACTACACCATGATGTGGATATGGTAATCCATACGTACGCACATATTGTGACTTTGTCATTAATATGATGGATAGAATAATGAATGTAGTTGTACCATTTTTATAAATAAATCACATTATATAGAATATACTGGGATTATTATTTTATAATGGAAACAACAAAGAAAGAGGAAGTGGAAGAAGAAAAGAACTTGAAAGAGGTGATGAAATATTTACCTCTTCTTCAGGTTCTTCCTTTTGATTTGATGAAAAAGGATCCTTAGGTTATCTTTTTGACCAAAGGAAGGACTCTAGGATTAAGGGAGGAAAGCTGGGAGGATATTTGGTAAGCGTTTGGCCGAGCCAAATGCCTTTGGAGGTGTGAAATTAAGAGAATGGGAAGTGCCCTTTTATAAGAGAGGTGAGGGTCACTTTAGGAAAATCTTGGAATATTATTTTAAAATAAATTAATTTTCGGTTTATAAAGGCTCTAAAATGATTTAATTAGAGGATAAGGTGGTTATGTGTCGACAAAATCTCAAAAAATAGGTTTTATACTGGTTTAGGTCACCATATTAACCTTATCTTTTAGAAATAACTCTTAGTTAAATAGTTTTACATTTACCATGTCTCTTTGTATTTTTATATAATATGGTTAATAAAGTTACTATAAACATCAGAGAGAATAGAAAGTGGTTCATTAATGATAAAAATATAATTATATAAGTCTTTTGTTCTAACCTTCTATTTTTATAAATATTATATCAATTAATAATATAATATTTGTTTTTAAATCTCTTTTATGTCAATTTTGAAACTATTTGGTATTTTGTTTTTGTTAATGTCATAAAAACATGATTACTTTAAAATAAATTAATTTAATTAACCCTAACATATCATATTCACCTATATAATTCGTGGATGGTTTCTTAACTTTAAAATTATATTTATTTTAATATTTATAATATGATTTATTTGATTGTTTCATTAATAAGGAAAATAATGCATCATTATTGTGTCATATATAAATATATTTATTTTATGTATAAAAATTATAAATAAAATATCCTGATGTAGGAAATATTTTTATATTTCTAGTGATTATTTATAGTCGAATATATCAATTATATAACCTCATATAAAAATTGTTTTACTAAAAGATATTTGTTTTTGTTATTTTTGTCTTTACTTTAGATTATTTAATATAAAATGTCATTATCACTCCCAATTGGCTCAATGGGGTCCCAAAATCGACATAAGGATGACCATGGTCGGACATGTATTATAAATTAGGGTTGGTACAAGTGTTAGGGTAATTTAATATTATTATAATATTATTATTTTAACCTTATTTACTGGATTTACCCCTTTAACCACGATAAATAAAATATTTTCTGAAATAAATATTCATAATGTCTAAAAATAAAAGTTACCTATTTACAAAATTTGGACCTCCTAATTCAAAATATGAAATCCATTTTCCAAATACAAAACACAAAAGTGGAAGAAATTAATTTAAAATTAATTCTTCTTGTCAAAACAAAAAGTGTGTTTTTATAAAATAATAACTATAAAAAAGATTGACACTTGTTTATGTCTATTTTAATCGTGAGGTTACATAAAATGACCATAATTATATTAAATGATAAAAATATAATATAATGATACTTAAAAAATATTCAAATATAAATTTTTTACTATAAATTATATCAATTAAAAATGTTGTTTTTAATTAAAATTTAGTATTTTCACTATTAATCAAAAATTGAAAGTTTTTAGAAAAGTACCAAAACATCACCCTAAGATAATTTCAAAATTCTGAATTCAAAAATAAAGTTTATTTTGAAAAATAAAATTTATAAAATTTAAAAAAGTGGGTATTACTATTCATAACAGCTAGTTTGATTGGTCGCGGTGTGATAGAATCTCGAAGTTACGTACAATGGAAGCAATTGCATTATTCAAAGGGAAACGTATCGTGGAAGTTTGGGGTGTTACATTAACTATATATCTAGAGTTCGGATTAGAAAAATGAACCTTGGTGAGTTTCCTAACTCATCAAATAATAGAAAAGTGAAGATCCCTATAATTTTATGTTATAAAAGATTCAATGACTTATGTGTCATGAATATGGAAAGAAGCACCCAAGAAAATTTCATAAAATGATAGGAATATGTGTTATATGTGGTAAATAATTTCATAAAGAAATAATATTTTAATTAAAAAGGATGTGTTCAATTAAATATATAAAGGGAAAATAAGTTCTTCACAACGAATCAATTGAATATTTTATATAAAAGAAGAATGTGTTTTAGGAAAATTGATGTCTTAGGGAGGAAGATTAGGAACATGATCATAAAGACCGTATATAAGAATTTATATCAGTTCCTAATTCCATTATTATTAAATATGTTGAAACTTAAAATGAAATATGAAAGTTATGTATTATATATTGTCAAATATTTTGATATTTATGAATATGAGGGAATTATTAATATTTTTTATAGGAAAGAAGTACGAATTAATATGATAGAAAATCATTGTTAAAGGATTATGAAGAAATTTTAATGATTGGATTTTTTATGTATTGGTATTAAATAATTATGATTTAAATATGATCATAAGAATTAGTAATCTTTTTATGTTTTAATTGATAGAATCACTTTGGGAGACTTTTTTGATTTATATGTAAGTTTTATGGTTAATATGTGAAAAGATTATTTGAGGAAGAAATCCATTTTAATATTGTGGACATAAGTTTAAATGTATGGATAACCCTTTAGAGTGTATATGATCTTTGATTTTGAGGTAATTAAGGGTTATTACATTTTTGGGGATGAAAAATGAAAGCTATGAGATAACCTTGAAGGTTAAAACATTAAATTAATATTTCATATATTATGATTCTTTTTGTGAATGTTTATCATATTTATGGGAATTTTATAAGGACTATATTAATATATATTTATAAAAATGAAAACTCATAGGTCGGGAAACAACCTATCACATCTAGCAAGGCTGCAAGGCTTGAACCCACAACTGAAGGGTGGTAAGGGTGAATCTCCTACCACTAGCCTAAGTTATTTCCTAGTTAGTATGACATTGTTTTCCTTTAATTAAATTATCTGATAGATAAATTTTAATTTCATTTTGAGATCATATATTTTATCATATACATAACCATGGGATTGAAAATTTATTTGGTGATTAAGTGTTTAATGTTATTTTGTAAGAAGATCACTATAATTTTGGGAAGAATCATAGGATTATGGTCAACATAATACTATGGGGTTTTATTTTAGGAATAATGGTAGAATTATATTTTGGAATATTATATGATTTTATTATGGATTTATGATTATTCGGGTTATTTACCGAAATGATAAACATATCTTGAAGATTATGTTATTAATGAAATTAAATTTTTTTATGAGACATTAAGAGGGATTGATGTTTTCTAGACACAAATATTAAATTTATCTTGGAAAAATATGTGATCAAATACATTTTATTTTTTGGTTTTAATAATATACTATGATATTTTTATGTAATTTTAAGAATAGGTATTTATTTAATGATCTAAGTTGAATTTTCAAAATTAAATTAGTTTATGATGTTAGTTAAAAAAAGTATTTTTAAAATTCAAACCCCGGCCACTTAACATGATTTCAAATTATGAGTACACAATTTCTTAAATGTGGGGAATATAATATCATGAGAGTCTAAAAATAAAAATTATTTTCAATAGCGTATAGGATATGTAATACTAAGCTTAAATGAACAGAAAACTGTTATTTAAATGTGACAATTATAACTAAGACATTAAATTTGGGATAATGAATAGTATTATCCACATTATTAATTATATAATAAAACTTCTCATTTCTCATTTAATAATTAATTTTTTTAAATATGCACCTTATTTTTAGTAAAGTCATTATAAATCTGTTTTCTTCACAAATGGGTCTTCTTTCATTTTATGAGTGAATATTATAATTATTTTTTGTAAATTTGAGAAATATTATTTGATGAATAAATATCATTTTTGAAATAATCATATCAAAATTATATTTGTTAATTTTTTTTTCTATTTATCAACAGAGATATATTTTTCAGTGAATAGTGAAAATACAACCTTTTATTGAAAAATGTATTTTATTTTAAAGTATTTAAAAATTAAAATTATATTTAGGATTTTTTTAAAAATTTAATTAATTTATTTTCATTTAAAATAATCTAATTATGTTTTTAAATGGATTTGGTACATAAATTTATTATAAATACATTTTTTATTTTAAAAGTTCATTTTTCTTAAAATTCATTTTTCATCACATTTTTCGGTTTGATTTTATATTAAATTATAAAATTTCTATCTTTTCAATGTAAAAAAAATGGATTCCATATTTTTAATTAGTGGTTCCAAATTTTTAAAGTATGAACCTTTTATTTTGGGTCAATATTGAATAGTAACCTTGGTAATTGTTTTTAACATGATAAAGGATTAATCAGGTAATTGTAATTTAAAATAAAATATTAAGGATTATAAAATGACCTAACACTTTAATTAAGTTTATTGGATGAGTATATTTATTAAATAATCATAAAATATTATTTTATTTGGCCTTTTTCATTTGGGTGCGATAATAACCTTTATAATATTTTATTTAAAGAAAAAGTAAAAAATTTCATACTTTTGTTATTAATAACTGTAATATTTTAATCCTATGGTTAAATATAGAATAATTTTATTTATAAATTTTAATTTTAAATATAAAGGATTTATATTAATCTTGGTAATTTATTTTTAAATTTTTACTGAAGAAATAATTACCTTAAATTCTTACACAATGTTAACGTAGTTGTTATTCAATTAATAGAAAATCAAATAAATGGTATTATAAATTTTAATAGAAATGTAATTCGAGATAATTAATATGATGAAAAACTTTTATAGATTCCCATGACATATTAGAGATATAATAAAATAATTTTTTTTCAATTTTACTTGTTGTCGTCATGTTATTAGAGTCAATGTAATGAATAGTTCTAAAATAGACATTAATGAAATATTATAGAAAATATTATTTTATTAAATAATATAAAATTAATAAAAATATAATATTATGAAAAGTGACTATTATAAGGTTTATAATTTCAAAAAAATTCTCTTTATGGGTATTTTTTTGTTTAGATTAAATATATTGACCCTCAAATAGTGAAAATCTTTATTGTCATGATAAATGTGAAAGGTGTCAACAAGGGTTTCACAACAAAAGATAAAGGTAAAATAAAAGTTAAAACCTTTATAATTTTTATTGAATGAGATAATTTCGAATCATCTTCATCTTATATTTTAAATAAATCAATTTTTAGAAATTTGGAATTGAAAATTAATTTATATTAATTTAATATTTTGAGAAATTCCAAGAGTGCCCCTCTTCTCTCTTATAAAACGGAACCACTTATTCTCATTCCTTAAATCTTAAAGAATCATTAATTACATACAATAACTACCTAAAAACATCTTATAATACATCCCCTCATTTAAGATATCTTTTTTAGGAATAATAATACCCTTAGTGGTCTTAAGGTGTTAAGAAAAAGAGGTTTCTAAAGAAGATGTATTGTTTTTAATTGAGCATTTCTATTTTATTTATTCTTAAATTTTCTTAAAGAATTACTTATCCATTATTGTATAAAAATATAAATATATTAAATATACTTATATTTTATTATTTTAATTTAATTCCCTATATCAATCTCCATCCTCAATCAAATGAGAAAGGAATCTATTGTTCATATGTACGGCTGACTACCGCCTCGCGGACCGATGTAATTTGTTTTTCATCACCACCTCTCATGGATGGTTATAATAATTTAATTAATTTTTATATAAGATATTAATTATATATTTATTAATCTGAAAATATAAAGTATCATTTACTTTATTTCCATTCAATTCCTTAAAAAATGATAATGTCGTTCTTGCGTATGTGGGGACTACCACCTTCACAAAGTGATGTGATTCGTTTTTCATCACCACTTCACATGGATTATGCATATAAGTATATTTAAATAATTAATATGATATTTATGATATAATTATAATTTTTTAATGATAAAATAATACTTAACCTCTTTCCATAGTGATCTTTGAAAAATTGAAATGTTACTCATACATATGCACGACCTACTGTCTACATGAATGAAACATAGTTAATGTTTCATAAAAATCATTAAATACTGGATTTAAAATTTAATTTATTTATGAAAATGATAATTATTTCATTATTATAATTCTAGAGATGATGGATCGATGAATTCTTTAACCAAAGTTAACACACCAAAGTCATTTTGAAAATATAAACTGAATATCTACAAAACATCCGATGTGAATTTATTTGATTAAGTAAATAAATATAGAAAGGTATGTGATAAAATAAAAGCAATAATAAAGTTTTCAAACATGATTAATAAATTATAAATTAACTTAATTTTATTATTCAATAATATAATAATAGTACGTTGTGAGTCAGACTCCAGGTAAGAGACTTTCTTTTAAAAACCCTTTTTAATATTTCCCTTTAAACTCTATTTTCCTTCCATATCCATATGATTTTTTTATAAAAAAAGATTTAAATAAGTATTTTATTATTATTTTTTGATTTTTTTAAAGTCATTTTTACCCAAGTCTGATTTTTTAAAAAACATTTTTAATGGAATCGTTTTTTCATTTTCCAAATGAGGTACTTTGTGACTTTTATAAAAAAAATATATAAGTAATGTTTTTAACATATATAGTATAAATAGAATTTCCCACCATTAAGACACATTAATGATTTGAAGTTTTCCTTATAATTTTCCAATTTTATTTTCACATAAAATCATTTATTTATTATGTAATTTTTTTTTATATTTTAAAAAGTGATTTTTAAGAAGTAAGTTTATTTTGATATGTGAATTTTTTTGAACACTGGTTTAAAATCTATTTTCATGGGTTTTATAGATGATATGACCCTTGTAATTATTTTATGAATGATTTAAACCCAATTATATGTCATGGGGTATCTTGATATATATTATATGATGGTTGTGCCTAGAGAGCATCAGGTGATCTTGTTATAACTTATATGATGGGTGTTCCCAAATAACACTCTAATGCATTGGGTAATGATTATATTCTCTGAATATTTATATTTTAACTGGGTCGTTTGGTTATTACAATTGTAAGGGTTTTATATGTATTTTAAAATGACAGTGTCCCAAGGAACCTTTATGACTTTTCTACGCTTTCTAACAAGTTATCATGGAAATTGTTTGATTTCAAAAGGTAAGATAATAGTATTTTTTAAAGGAAAAATGATTCTATTTTCAGATATAAAGGTATGTTTTTTAGAAAAATTTTTCACGTGTTTTCATGTTTTTCAATAGACTAATGTATTTCTCCTTCTTATGTCGCATACTAATATTTTTTTATTAATCCCATATTTAAAAAAATCCCAGGGTATAAATATTGGTAAGGGAAATCAAGAAGTAAATATCAAAGATATAAATATTTATAATGAAAAGAAATCATGTCATCTTTATAAAATTTTTGTTTAGTGAGAAAAATTGATGCGGAGTAGAAGTTTCAACTTTATAATATATTGTATTGATAGATAAGAGTTATAAAATATCCATCGAAGACTATTAATGCCACGAACCGTCCCCCAGGACCCGTTTCATGACTACCCCAAGCCCGCCTTCCATAGGTCAGGGGCTGACGACTAGCACCAAAGGCGTAATTCTCTAAATCTGGGAAGGCATTGCCATTATAACTATAAACACACAAAACAGAGCACACAGCTGGATACCAAACACTAATTAAAACGGTATAACAAGAGAGTGATGAAAAGTAAAGGGGCCGGAAATACAAGCCCAACTACAAATTACAAGTACAACCGAAAATGACAAAACAACTGAAAGGTGAAAAGAAACTCCTGAATCATCCACCATGGATCCTACCTGAAGGGTAGGTACAGATTTCCTCCTCAGCACTCAATGTTGGTTGGTCTCCTCCGTGTACCGACAAGTCGTATGGTCCACCTTCAGGTAGCATCCAGTCCTGGTACTCTCAGCCTCAGTCAGCATTGTCCGTCTTTTGCAACCAACACAACGAGGTGCATGCATAACCCGTGTAGGTGTGAGTATAATGATAATTAGTAGGGACTCCAAGACACTCAAGGTCTCAAAAAATCCAACAAGGATAAAACACAAAGTATGAAATCAACACATAACCCCACTTAGTAATATTCCCATACATATACATAAGTTATCAAGTAATCCATCTCAATCATGAGGTAAACACAAAAGTTACTAACTCAGCTCAAACTAGGATTTTATTCTAGGGGTAGTATCAAGTAACATCCCTAGTCACACTATCGAAACCTCAGATACTGGAGAACTCCTCCTCCATCGAGTACAATGGGTCTGCCATTTCACCAAGGTGCTTTCCACTAACCTTGGACTGTTGAGGTACTCCTCCTGTCAAGTACTATGGGTCTGCTACATCATCAAGGTGCTCCCCATCGGGGGTCTGCCGCATCACCAAGGCGGTCCCCCTCATAGCCAGCTGAGGTACTCCACCTGTTGAGTATTGTGGGTCTGCCATGACACCAAGGCGCTTTCCACTCTGGGTCTTCCCGAACACCAAGGTGCTCCCCACTGGGCTAGTCAAATCACTCTGAGTCGAATCGGTCAGCAGTCGTCAGGTCTCAGCCAGCTACCAGGTCTTCGCACTATGCTCGCTCGTCTCCGAAATGATCCACTCTAAAAGCTAAAGGTTGATACTTCAACTATCACGAATTCCCACAAAGAAGTATCTCAATGTTCTGCGACGTCATATGGGTCTCAACGCAATAGACAGCGCATCAATCAGATGCTCGGTCTGTGAGTGATTAGCCTTTTATTCTTGGGGGTTCGGTTGGATTCGTGCACGATCCAACCTAACCATATCTCAACTATACCTTGAACTCCAGTGGGGTATACTCAAAGGGACCGTCACTCTCTAAGAATACCAGTGTCGCTGATGGTTCATCAAATGATCGTCTAGTGCCAAAGATATGGCCAAAGAAAGTAAAGGGTCGGTAGTGGGCCCGGGTCCAGTCCGACCCGGTCGGACCCACCCAGGTCGACCCGGTCTGGGTTGGCCTAGTCGAACCAGTTAGGTCTAGCCCAGTCCATTGGGTGGGCCAGCCTGTTAGGTTCGGCCCAGCCCGATGGGCCCAGCCCAGCAGGCAGCGTGGGCGGTTTGGCCTGGGCTCAGGACCGATTTGGCCCAGAGCGCCGTGAGGGTGCGGCCCAGCACGACTCGGCCTGGAGGGTGTCGCTGGGCCAGTTCAGCTAGGGAGTCGTGAGGGGGGCGAGCCGGCTCGGGAGGTTGATGTGGATAGGGCGCTGCTTCGGTCGGGTGGCAGCTCGGTGGGCCGGGCAGCCGGGCAGGCTGGCAGGCGGGCCAGCGGACGGCCGGGATGGGTGTGGCCAGGCTGGAAGGCGGCCAGGTAGGGCGATTCCTAGTCATTAGGAGTCCGGTCAGGGTGCTAGGCAGGCCAGCAGGTGTCCAGGTAGGGTTTCGGGCGAGCCGGCGGGCAGCCGGGCAGGGCACAGCCTGGCCTGCAGGCCGAGAGGAGGGTCGACGGGTGGCCGTGAGGCCGGAAGGCTGGGTCGGCACGGTTCGGTGTGGCTCGGGTCATCACGGGATGACGGGGTTCAGCTGGGGCACGCGGGAGGCCGGCTGCGGCCGAGAGCCGGGAGGGGTGGACAGGCCGGCAGGCGGCCGGGGTGGCTCAGTTAGTTCGGCAGGCGGGCGGCGCGACCAGGGCGGCTTGACTAGAGGGCCTCGGTTCGGCCTGGATCATAGCACATCCATGGCGTAGCGCGGTTCGCGGAGGCCACAGGAAGCATGGCCTTTGCCTGTTGCATTCGTCACCTTCAATGTCGCTTCGTTGTTGCGTCGCCATTCCCAAGATCATCACAAACAAGAACGACGGAGGGGTCGGGCCATGTTGGATTGTCCCTCACCCTTGACGTTTAGGGTGGTAACACTTGGATCATCAAGAAGTAAGAAAGATGAACTTCAATTGTTCTACAACCTCCGCAACGATTCCTTTTCAACTGAAGAAGAGAGAAGGAAAGGAAAGGAAAGTAGGAATACAAAAATTAACCCCTACCTTTATTCGTCATTCGTCAACAGAGTCACGGGGAAAAAGACTGTGCTGTCGTCATTCATCGCGTCTGCCACACACTTCTAATCCCAAGCTCACACATCGGTTTTGGAAGATGATCCATATCAGTAGGATCCGAGGAAAGAAGTCAAAATCACTCATCGCCGGTATTCTTCGTTCTTTGTTCTTCTATGGAGAATTCTAATTCTCCCAAGATCTCTTCTCCCCAATATTCCACCCAAATTCCAAAGTGAAAAGATAGCCCCTCCAAATAATAGATTGTCTATTATTTTAGATTGTTGGGTTTAAAATTGAAATTATTGAATTTAATTAAAAGAGATGGCTCAATTAATTAATGGGTGGGATTGGGTATAATAAATTATGAGTTGGCTCAAATAATTATAGGGGAGGTGGTGGCACCATAAATAGTAAAGGAGTTCAAGGGGATCCCCCTCATTAAGGAGGGGAGTTGAGAGATTTTCCTCTCCTCCCATTAATAGGGGGTTTAGTCCCATGTGGTCCCCACATAGTAACCTCTTGCGGGAGGTTAGGTTCAGGTGGACCCCACCACCATAACCCCTCATGGGAGGTTAAGGTGTGGTGGTCCCACCTCTAACTTCCAACCTCCAAAAGGAGGTTATAGATCCAGTGGGACCCACCTCCAAACACCCGAATGACTGCTCAAATAAAAAGAAAGTGAAGCTAACTTTATTTTATTACTTTCCACAAAAACCCAAAAACTAACTTTTATTCTCGACTCACTACCATTGAAGTGAAAGTCTCCTTAATCGAATTCTAGTGTTGCGAGTTAAATGATGCCCTCGTATTTCAGTTCCGAGCACCGGTTCAAAAGTTATAAAAACCCGCTCATATGTTTACTGAATGTACCTGAAAAAATCTTCAAAAACTAATTCTGGGCACACCGAGCCTTAGAATCATGCACCGTTAGTTTTAACGGACTCGTAAAATTCACATGTATTTAAGAAAACAAAGAAAAAAATCCACCAAAATTATGGATCATTACATTCTCCCCACCTCTGGGCTTTACATTCCCTTAATCTACAAATCTATCTAAGGAAACAAGTGGGGGTACATAGCACGCATTTATGCCTCTCCTCCCATGTGATCTCTTGGAGGTTCTCGTGCTGCCAGAGAACGTGCACCATATGTATCGACCGTCCACATAGGACCCGCTCATGTCAATCCTCAATCTCCACTAGAACCTCCATGAAAGTTTCCCCGTCGTCAAAGTCCAACTCTCCAAGGTCGATGATGTGAGAAGGATCGTGCACGTATCTCCTCAGATGAGATACATGGAAGATGTCGTGCACCCGGTGCAACTGAGTTGGAAGAGCTAAGTGGTAAACCACCTCATCAACTCTACTGATGACCTCAAAAGGTCCATGAATCTTGGAGATTACTTGCTGCCTCAGCTAAATCTTTGTAGTCCTTATCGAGGTGAGACCCTTATAAAGACGTTTTCACCATCCTCGAATTCCAGAGGTCTCCATCTCCTGTCAGCATATGACTTATTTTTTCTCTGTGTAGTCTTCATCTGCTCCTGGATGATCTGCACCTTCTCTGTGGTAGCCCGTACCATCTCTTGTCCCACTAGTGCTAACTCCCCAGGGTCATTCCAGCACAAAGGTGATCTACAAGGTCATCCATATAACACCTCAAAAGTTGTCATCCCTATGGTGGAGTGATAACTATTGTTGTATGAAAACTACACAAAATGGAAGTGATCCTCCCAGATGAGACCGAAGTCGATGACACAAGCATGCAACATGTCCTAGAGGGTCTGAATGGTCCACTCAATCTGGCCATCCATCTGAGGATGGAAGGTAGTGCTTTGATGAAGCTGTGTCCCGAAAGCCCCCTGCAACCCCTTCCATAGTTGGGAAGTAAACCATGCATCCGGATCAGATACAATAGAAGAAGGTAATCCATGTAGCCACACAATCTCTTGCACATATAGGTGTCCCATGCTCTCTACTGAACCCTGCTCTCTAATCGGTAAGAAGTGGGCCGACTTGGTGAGTTGATCAATGATCACCCAAATCGAGTCGTGAACCCTAGATGTACGTGGAATTCTTGTGAGGAAGTCCATGGATATCCCATCCAAATTCCACTTTGGGACCTCTAAACGCTGAACCGAGCCTGCTGGTACCTGGTGCTCCACCATCATTTGCTGACAAGTGAGGCATCGAGAGACAAACTCTCCTATAGCCTTCTTCATACCTAGCCACCAGTGATGTTGTCGAATTTCCTGGTACATCTTTTCCACTCTTGGATGTACCGCTAAAGGGGATGTGTGGAACTCGCTTAACAATTCCTCTTGAAGTGACACTGGTACCATATTACGTCCTCTGAAGAGGATGACGTGATCCCCACCTTCAGAAAATCCATCAGGTTCCTACCCAGTGGATATATGAGCACGCCGTGTCTTTCAGTCAGTGTCTCCACTATGTGCCTCCATGACTCGCTGAAGAAGTGTGGGATCGACTTTAAGAGACTGAAGGAAAGATTCTCCATCTCTATCCACAAAGGATATATGCAAAGCTGCTAGCTTCTCCGTCGACTCACCTAGGAGTTTTATAGAAGATCTCCTCTTGAGTGCATCTGCAACAATGTTCCCCTTTCTAAGAGTATAGACTATCTCGAAGTCATAGTCCTTGAGGAACTCAATCCATCACCGCTATCTCAGGTTTAGGTCCTTCTGAGAGAATATATACTTGAGATTCTTGTGATCAGAGTACATGGTAAAACGTTCGCCCATCAAATAGTGTTTCCACATATTCAAGGTGAAGACCACTGCTGCTAACTCCAGGTCATGGGTAGTGTAGTTCTGCTCATGCTGCCTCAGCTACTGAGAACCATACACGATCACTGCTCACTCCTGCATCAGGACACATGCAAGTCAAATCTCTGATGCGTTGCAGTAGAATACGTACCCTACACCCTCCTCTGGAAGCCTCAAGATGGGTGCACTAGTCAGTATCTGCCTCAGATCCTAAAAGCTCTGCTGAAATCTCTCCGACCACAAAAAGGGTTGCCCCTTCTTCGCCAAGGCAGATAGTGGTGCCGCAACTCTAGAGAAGTATGGAACGAACCTTCGGTAGTAACAAGAAAACCCCAAGATACTTCGTACCTCCATCACACTCCTGTGTGGCTCCCAAGCAAGTACCGCCTCAATATTCGCTGAATCCACTAAAACTCTAGCCTCCGAGATGACGTGTCCTAAAAAGTGAACCTCTCAAATCCAATACTGGAACTTCGAGAGATTACAATAAAGTTGGTTCTCTCATAGTGTGTCCAGTACTACCTGCAAATGGTAGGCATTCTCTTCCTCAGTAGTCGAGTAAATCAAAATGTCGTCAATGAAGACTACGCTAAAGAGATCTAGGTAAGGCTGGAAAATACTGTTCATGAGTCCCATGAACACTGTTGGAGCATTGGATACCCCAAAAGGCAGAACCAAGAACTTGTAGTGGTCTTACCAACATCTAAAATCTATCTTCTACACATCCTCGTCTCGAACTCTGAGCTGGTGATAGCCTGATCTGAGGTCTATCTTCCAGAACCATCATGCTCCCTTCAACTGATCAAAGAGTTCATTAATCCTCAGGAGTGGGTACTTGTTCTTCATGGTCACCTGGTTTAGGTGATGATAGTCGAAAAAAAGCCTCAAGATCCCATCCGCCTTATTGGAAAACAGAATCGGCGCTGCCTAGGGAGAAACACTGGGCTAGATGAATTCCTTCTCCTGTAAGTCCTCAAGATGTGTCCGCAGCTCGCGAAGCTCCACGGGAGACATCTAATATGCGGGTGTAGATATCGGTGCCTTCATGGGGTACAGGTCAAAGTAGAAGTCCACCTCTTTATGAGGAGGTAGTCCTGGAACATTGTCAGAGAAAACATCCGCTTACTGGTCCACCACTATAGGTTAGCTTGGACTCTCCGCATCAACTGCTCCGAGGGTAAGGCAAGCCAATTGATTTGTGATCGGATGCACCCTCCTTCGAGTTAGTCCGTACTTTGATGCAAAGGATCCCTTCTCTCCGGTGAAGGTAAACCTGGTCCCATCCATGTGGACACATTGCACTTTGTGCCTAATACAGTTGATCTGAGCATGGACTGTAGATAACCAATCCATACCCAAGATGACATTGTAAGGCCTCGACGCCACTACGAGGAGATTCTAGTCGAAGCTCTCGCCTCCTAGAGTTATCTTACACTACCGGAACCATTGTGTCATCATTGAGTCTTCTCCCATAGGAGTCTCTAGCCATAAGGATAGAGCCAACAGCTATATCGGAATCTCTGAGCTCCGAACGAGGGCAGTGGTAATGAAAGAGTGACTGGAACCTGTGTCTATAAGTACTGTAGCTAAGGTAGAGTAGACACAGATCGTACCTCGAATCATCTCTGGAGCACCATGATCATAATCCTCAGCTTCCTAGAGCTATTCTCTCACAAGTCAACCAGCTCCATGCGGTCGGGGTGGACCTCCTGGTGGTGGTGGTGGTAACACCTCTAAACATCATCCACCGCCAGCTGTATGACCAGCTCCTCGGCCACATCAGCCTTCTCCTTATGGAACACATCGATCGAATCTTTATCTCTACCTAGTCAGTCCTTCGACCGTCTATTGATCATCTGAACGGCGGGTTGGACAGTCACGAGCCATGTGACCCTACCTGCTGTATGTGAAACACTGCCTGCTCTTGGCATGTATGTCTCTATCCAAGGTACCCCTTACAACCGATCCTGAGTGATGCGGTCATCCACCTGTGGGTCTGGTCCTCTTGGACCTCTATGACATATGTCTACTACTAGCTGCAGAAGACTCCACTGCATGTCGACTAATGGTGGATCTCACTACTGGACACTACTCAGTAAGGAAACTCTCCACTGTGAGGGATCTCTCTAACACCCCCGCTTGTGTCGGTATGCTGAGTGAGATCATAGAAGTATTATCTCTCACCTAAGTTCCTGATCGAAGGTCTGAGCCCTGAAGAATGGGTACCTCACCATATCATTGGAGTAGAGTGAGAGGTCTGTGAACCTCACTGAGTAATGTTCCATCGTCATGCCACCCTGTTGTAGGTGAAGTAGCTCTTGTATCTGCACTACACATAGGGTGGCTGGGACAAACTCCACCCAAAACAGGCTCTCGAAGTCTGCCCAGAGTAGTGTCACCTCGTCATGCACTTGGAGCATCAGGCTCCACCATCTGCCTACTTATTTTTGAAGGATTCTCGCGACAAGGATCACTATAAGGTCGGCTGGTGTCCCTAACAATCTAAAGACTGTCACCACAGCCTCCATCCAATCCTTAGCTGACTGCGGGTCCGTCTCTGCCTGGAACCTAGGTGGCCTCTAGCGCTGGAACTCGTGCAATGCACTCAAGTGGCGTGCATCATCTTTTTTTGTGGATGGTGGAATCGGTGGCCCAATGGGTAGTGGTACCACTGATACCTCTGCTAGAAAAGGGCCCTGCACTGAGGCCTCGTCGCTCGGTGGGCTATCTGAGCATACAACTATCGGGACTCTAGATGGTCATCCGCAGGGAGGCATACTGAAATAAACCGATTTGACATGGTCAAAGATTATACCCAGTGAGCTGACGTAGTTGATCTGACTTAAAGAAAACTTTTTGAGACACAGACGCAATCAGTTTTTTCGTGCACTGAGTCAGAAATCAGTAGTTAGGGTCCGGGTGTATGGAAATTTCGGTTGTCACACCAAAACTGGAATCCCTGAACTAAACACCACACTCAGTACCCTTAACACTATTGCTTCATAGAAAAAATCAGATTCCTAAGTTCTGTGGTAGAACTGACTCCTCTGAAACCAATTTGTCACAACCTGTCCCCCGGGGCCCGTGCCGTGACTACCCCAAGCCATCCTTCCATAGGCCAGGGGCTGGTGACTAGTACCAAAGGCATAATTCCCAAAATCTGGGAAGGCATTGCCCTTATAACTGTAAACACACACAACAACACACACAACTAGATACAAAACGCTAAGTAAAAATGTATAACAAGAGAGCGCTGAAAAGTAAAGGGGCTGTAAATAAAATCCCAACTATAATGTACAAGTACAACAAAAAATTACAAAACAACTGAAAGGTGAAAAGCAGCCCATGGATCATCCACCATGGATCCTACCTGAAGGGTAGGTACACATAGCCTCCTCAGCACTCCACGTCTGTCGGTATCCTCTGTGTAATGACACATTGTATGGTCCACCTCCGTGTACCATCCAGTCCTGGTACTCTCAGCCTCAGTCAGCATTGTCCGTCATCTGCAACAAACAAAACGAGGTGTGGGCATAGCTCGTGTAGGGGTGAGTATAACAATACTCAGTAGGGACCCTGAGACCCTCAAGGTCTCACAAAATCCAATAAGGATAAACCATAAAGTATGAAATCAAAAGATAACCCCACTTTGGTATATGGCCATACATATACCTAAGTTATCAAGTAATCCATCTCAATCATGAGGTAAACACAAAAGTTACTGACTCAGCTCAAACTAGGATTTTATTCTAGGGGTAGTATTAAGTAATGTCCCCAATCACACCGTCGAAACCTCAGCTACTGGAGAACTCCTCCTCTATCGAGTACAATGGGCCTACAACGTCACCAAGGTGCTTCCCACTAACCTTGGACTACGAGGGTTCTTCTCCTGTCGAGTACCGTGGGTCTAGTTCATCACCAAGGCGCTCCCCACCATGGGTCTACCGCGTCACCAAGGCACTCCCCCTAGTAGCCTTCTGAGGTACTCCTCCTGTCGAGTACCGTGGGTCTGCCACGACACCAAGCTGCTCTCCACTATGGGTCTACCGTGACACCAAGGCAATCCCCACTGGGCTAGCCAAATCACTCCGAGTCGAATCGGTCAACCATCATCAGGTCTCAGCCAACTACTAGGTCTTTGCACTGTGCCCGCTCGTGTCCAGGAGGATCCGCTCCATGAGCTACAAGTCGATACTCCAACTGTCACGAAGTCCCACGTAGAAGTATCTCATAGGTCTGCCACGTCGTAGGGGTCTTAACGTAACAGACGGTGCGGTTTTGTTGGGGCGCGTGGGAGGCCGACGGCGGTGCGGGCCGGGGTGGCTCGATTAGTTCGTTTGACAGATGGCACGGCTAGGGCGGCTCGGATGTAGGGTCGCAGTTCAGCTCAGAGCGTAGCGCATCCGAGGTGTGGCACGATTCGCAGAGGCCGCGGGGAGGGCTGCCTTTTCCTGTTGCCTTCGTCGCCTTCAACACCGCTTCGTTGGTACGTCTCCATGTTGAAGATCATCGCAAACAAGAATGGCGGAGGGGTCGAGCCATGTTGGTTTGGACCGCACCCTCCACATTTAGGGTGGTAACACTTGGCTCATCCAGAAGTAAGAAAGATGAAATTCAATTGTTCTAAAACCACCAAAACGATTCCTTTCCAACCGAAAAAGATAAAAGGAAAGGAAAGTAGTAATACACAAATTAACCCCTACCTTTTCTCATCGGCCATCGACGGAGTTGCGGGGAAGAAGACGGTGTTGTCTCTATTTGCCGTGTCCGCCACAGACTTCCAATCCGTAACTCACACATCGGTTGTGGAAGATGATCTACGTCTGTAGGATCTGAGGAAGGAAGTCGAAGTCGCTCCTCGCCGGTTTTCTTCATTCTTCGGTCTTCATTGGAGAATTCTAATTCTCCCAAGCTCTCCTCTCCCCAATATTCCACCCAAATTCCAAAGTGAAAATATAGCCCCTCAAAATAATAGATTGTCTATTATTTTATATTGTTGGGTTTAAAATTCAAATTGTATCATTTAATTAAACGAGATGGATCAATTAGTTAATGGGTAGGATTCGGCATAATAAATTATACGTTGGATCAAATAATTAAAGAGGTGGTGGCACCATAAATGGTAGAAAAGTTCAAGGGGGTCCCCCTCATTAATGAGGGAAGTTGAGAGATTTTCCTCTCCTCCCATTAATAGGGGTGTTTAGTCTCATTTGGTCCCCACGTCGTAACCTCTCGCGGAAGGTTAGGTTCGGGTGGACCCCACCACCATAACCCCTCATGGGAGGTTAAGGTGTGGTGGTCCCACCTCCAACTTCCAACCTCCACAAGGATGTTATAGATCCAGTGGGACCCACCTCCAAACACCCACATGGAGGCTCAAATAAAAATAAAGTGAAGAACACTTTATTATATTACTTTCCATGAAAACCCAAAAAATAACTTTTATTCTAGACTCACTATCATCGAAGTGAAAGTCTCCTTAAGAAAATATCGGCGTTGCGAGTTCAACGGTGCCCTCAGATTTCAATTCCGAGCAATGGTTCAAAATTTATAAAAACCCACTCTTACGTTTACTGAACGTACCCAAACAAAACTTTAGAAATTGATTGTGGGCACTCCAGGCCTCAGAATCACGCGCCGTCAGTTTTCGCAAAATCGTAAAATTCCTATGCATTTAAGAAAAAAAAAATCCATGGAAATTCCGGGTCTTTACAATTAACCTCAAATTTATTTGGGAATGTAATAAAGTATATTCTATTTTAAAGTAACTAGATTATGTATTATTTAATGATAGGTCCATAAAATAATACCTAATGATATAAGCCAAAACACATCATATTTGTGAAAGATGTAGGGAATATCTTATTCAATATCCCACCTTCACCAAATCCTCATAGACATAGAATTATTTCACCTTATATTATATCATATATAGTAAGTTTTTATACCATGTATCAAAATCATTTGGAATATTTATAATACATTTTTGTAAAACAATAATTACCATTATTATGTATCACATTATATACAATACCTTGTGAATTTACATCAAAATATCCTTTTAGATAAAATCTAATTTTTTTGGATAATCTCTAAAAGTAAAACTCAATACACATTCAGTCATAGATAAAGTGAAACCTCATGGGCCTCTATATCATTGTTGATAAATATGAACTCTCAAATCCATAAATAATATAAAAGAGGGTCCTCTAGCAATAAATCAGTGCTCCAAAAGCTTTAAATGCATTTTTTTTCTTGATCTACATCAAAAATATGTATCTCTATATCTATTTACAATAGTTTCATCATATAAAAGAATAAATTTTTATATTAATCCTTTTTCCAAGACATTGAGTCACCATGGGACATGAATTTTGTTAATCTCATATAGTATCCTTATGCATTCTCAATCTTCTAAGTATAGACTGACTTGGTCAATGAATACATCACTCTGAATTTACCAATATGTATGAGGATGTCACAATACCTTCATCCTAGTAAATAATAAAATCATATGGTTTTTCTTGGTATATTCATGTTCTTCCTCAATCTATCTCAATCGAGGGCCAAGATGTTATACTATTAATATGAGAGGAAAAATCCAATATTTGTTAAGCTTCAACCTACAATATGGTCAATAACATAACCCAACCACCCTTTAATAAGATATGCCTCAAATCCTACATAATAAAATTATCAAGGTATGAATTTTCTCATTTTGGGAATCTCATCAAACATAAGTAGTGGAGACCCCAAATATGAACAATCAACCATTAGTATACTAGTGTCATGGTGTATGAAACTACATGTGTTATATACTTAGTGGACCATCTAGTGTGAAAAACGTTTTTTATGCCTTATATATATATATTCTATATCTTGATACTAGAATCCTACTAATGTTAATCTTAATATGTAATCACAACATATAACACTCAATGAAAATAATCAATTTGGGATAACTAAAATATGTACTTTAAGAGGTCAATTATCATTTCACTTTAAGTTATATATTTATATATATGTGCAGCCAATATCAAATAATTTTGAAGTGTAGATTGACTTTTCATAACATGATATATATTATATATTTAGACTTATTTATGAATACATAACAAAACCATATAAAATAACCTATCTAATCATATTGCATATGCATGATATAATTTCCAAGTTTCGTTAAACTCATTATATATTGATATAATTCCTACAAAATAACTATATAAAAATAAAATAATACCCTATCACCAAATATTTAATGAGTGGAATATGTGATATAATGCTATTTTAATAATCCTAAGACTTATGAATCATATTCCTAAAGGTTAAATCCTAGAACAAAATAAATCTTCTTAACTTCATAACATCCAATGTCACAATGTTAATATCCCTTTCCATCTATATAAAATTATTCCCAATATTAAAATCATCATCCATCCATGGAACCTATTACATCAAAATTTTTACTTAAAATATCTTTATAATAATATATAACATTTCTCTTTATTGAAACATCCAAAAACCTTTTAGAATAATAGGTGACAATAAAATTAACTTGAAAAATATTTTATTTGTGATCATTGAACTTATTTAATCCCAAACATACTCCCACTTACCACTTATATACTATAATATATTTATAATGTCTTAGTAAGACAAGAAAATGCCTTTATGATACCAAATAACACTTATTTCCTCTTAGAATTAATGGTTAATAATTATACTATTTCGTTTATACTTTATGAGATATTCTATAAGTTTGTAAACAAATTAAAATAAGAATTTATTATTGAAAATATTACATTTATTTTGGAGATATAATATGTCCCATTTTTCTGAAAATGTCTTGGATAAACTGCTTTATCCTAGAAAAAACATTTTTATCCATATCTTCTTCTCAAGTTTGTTATTGATTCTGATGAATCGTAAACAATTCATATCAAATACATCATTTAATTTTGTTTGTAACAAGTCCTTATTAAAAACACACTTCTCTAATCATAAAATATAACAAATATGAAATAAAAATCATTTATTTGAATTTATATAAGCCTAAAATATTATTTTGTATTCAACCTTTTGATATAGAAAAGATATTATTTGTCATTAGAATGAAAACTGTAAGCTCTAATTTTTTCCCTTGATTTTGAACTTGTTTATATTTTAAAAATATATAATTTTTATATTTTGTATTATATACCCTTTAAAATAAAATAATTTAGTTTTTATAAAACTTTTACTTGAAATTGAAATTTCAAGGAGTTTATCAACCCCTTTTATATATTCCAAAAAAAATATCATATGGAATCATTACTCTCCTTCATGAAATCATTTTTAGGTTTCAATGACCTTGACTAGATATTTAAAGAAATAATTTTCAACACTCTAACTAAAATTACTTCTTCCAATTTAAACTTTAACCCAATTTTAAAATCAAAACAGTATGATAACATAGACATTACATTACCTGGTAATCTATTCCCAACAATTTTAGAAATTAGGGTAAACATTTAGTACACACATTAACATTATTGGAACATTTAAAATGATGAAAAAATAATATTTTATACTAAGAACAAACCTTATGTAAACTAGGACTAAATAGTTATATAATTCTCTTAATAATCTAGATTCAATCGGTGAACAACTTTTATGTTCCTTTACAAATGAAGGTATTTATTTCCTTAATAGTTAAAATTTTATTTTCTTATAAATCGTTCATAGGATTTATACTGGTCTAATATTTTTCTTACATTATTCTTCTCCTTTATAAATTATTTATTTTATATTCATGTTTTATGATGTTATTATCTATAAATGAAGCTT
Source organism: Viscum album (assembly GCA_963277665.1). Taxonomy (NCBI): domain Eukaryota; kingdom Viridiplantae; phylum Streptophyta; class Magnoliopsida; order Santalales; family Viscaceae; genus Viscum; species Viscum album. Next base: position 904,699,362 of record OY728138.1, read on the forward strand.
TAATAAAATGAGTTCCAAGTTTTACAAAAATTCAAAAAGAAATTTTATTAAATATTCCCCCACTAAAACAATGGACACTTTTAAATTAAACACATTCATTAATGGGGAAAGATCCATATTTCACTATGAAATGTGTCTAATGTGGTGTTACTATCACCACTTAGTTTTTTAGATAGTCAATTATATATATATTATCACATATGACTCTTGTATGGTTGAGTATAAAACTTTTTTCCAATCCGTCAACTAGATTTACTCAACACTATTCCTCTGGTGTGGTTCCTAAGGATTTTTATGCTAAGTTTGCCCCAAATTTCACAAAAAAAAATCTGGTTTCCTAACTCTTAGGGTTAGTTATTTTTACAAAATCAATATGTTTAATCCAACTAATGTGTAACTCTTTACAAAACTTATAGACAAGCTTGTGTTAAGTTATAAAAAAACTAAATCCTTTATTATACCGAGCATGTAACATCTTACATGAATATAGGAACATTTAAAAAATAATTTTAACTTTTAAAAAAATCAGACAACCATTTTTAATATAACAATTATATATCTGAATAATAATGAATTGAGTAATTAAATAAATGAATAATTCATATTTTAAAAAATGAGATAAACTATTTATGAATAAAGACTAAATAAATTTAATTAAAAAACATTATAGCTTAGCCATATATTATGGACATTCCATAATTAGACAAATATAAACACTTTATATTTATTTAAAATATTAAGTCTTTCATGTTATTCATTACATGGAATTTTATTCAAATATATGATATTGAATGAAATATAAATATATATTATATTCTAATTCAATTATGTGAAAAATTATGCATAATCAAAATATCACAAATTTAATGTCATTAAAAACCTAGGATAAATCAATTATCAAAACCACATTTGATATGGTTTAAAACTATCTTAAATAAAGCCTTTAATTTGAATAATTCAAATTAATTATTATTAATAGTTCATAAAACTAAATATTAACTACCTAATATTTATGATTTATTTTTTATTTTATAAACATTTTAAAATGAACCCTTACAATTTTCATAGAAACATTTTATATCTAGATTGTATGTCATTCCATATAATTTGAAAAAAATATTTTAATATTAATAATTAATATCATGGAATATTTATATAATAAATATTTTATTAATTGGAATCATTAATTATTTTATAAACCCCTTTATAAATAAAATAAATATTCCAAAATACCTTTTTCTATATGTCATAAACAATTTTAAAATTACACATTTCAATTAATAATAATAATTTTGAAAAAGAAAATCTTATATATCATATTGGGTTATATCAAAAGTATCATAGCCTTTGATAGATAAGGTCGTGCTATGTTAAAATTGTTAGCTCTATCCATCATATTTTATGATTGATAATAGTACACCTAACAATCATAACCCAACATAATCGTTTATATATGATAAACTCATCACACAATGGTAATCAAGCCTTATGATATAGGTCTTGCATATCATTAAAATTTTCATCACCATCTATTTCATCACTTATGGTATCATTTATATCATAGTTATCATGTTATACTTTCTTTTTCATTCATATAGTGGCATTATATCTTGATATTACTTCTCATATTTTTTACTATGATTTGTATAAAATGTAAGACCTTAAACAATGTCATGACTTAGATATCTCATATCATACTATAACATTTTATACAATTTCATATATCATATGTAAAAACAAAAGAAATTACAATCATTTTTAACGATAGAAAATATGGAAACAATACAATATCATGTTTCATTAAATTTAAAAAATGGTTTCATGAATCAAAGAACACGATAAAGATCTGATACCATTGATAGGTTTCTTAAGATCCACAAATTTTTTTTATCATAATAGAGGTAATTATACACCTTAAAACCAAGATCTAGAATTTAATAAAATAGAATATATTCATAATATAAAAAAAAGAAAAACTAAGTACCTTACACCCTAGATACCTCTTTTATAGCCTCAAAAAATATTCCTGATGAAGATCCTTTAGAGTCAACTTAAGTAATCCCCCCTTAATGGTGTATACCAGGGTTGAAGCTGAATCAACCGTCATATGGGTGGGATCCTCATATTCTCTATGATATTCCAAGATCTAATCATTTAATATAGGATGAATATGGGTGGCCTCAAATATAAGCATAATTGGAAGAATATTTTCAAAAGTATCACTTATAATCCCGAATGGGATTATCTCATTATAAAAGCCTTGGATAGCCTCCATGAATTAACTAGTGCATTACATAACATATGTATTAATTATATGACTAGTTCATGAACTCATCACATGAATTCAACACTTTTTCAATGAATTTCATTTGATGAAACACTCAATAAATGATATCCAGCAAAGAGGGGGTTCGATTGTAAACAAATTCACATTCAACTTCTATTTAATGGTAGTGGTTGTGATAACTTTATATCATATACAATGATATACCAATACAAAAACTTATCAATTTTTTTTACATTTCATATAATATGAAATGTTTATATCATACCTAAAGATGTAATCCAAAACACATTATATGCATTAAGGATTTAGTGAATATCTCTTTGATTTCCTTCTTATAGGTTTCAACCTAGGTGGGAGATCAAATAATGAACTAGTTTCTCCCTTGATGTTTCCTCCTATCTATATGTTTGTATTGTTCTTGGAGGATCAGATAGTGAATTATACTAGTTAACCAAGGAATGTAATGAACCAGATTTTCCATGTAATTTTTTTAATTATATGGGAATATTAGGAGTCCACGAAAATTGACGGTGCATGATTCTGAGGCATGGAGTGCCCAGAAATAATTTCTGAACCTTTTTTTCTAGGTACGCTCAGTAAACGTGTGAGCGGATTTTTGTAACTTTTGAACCGGTGCTCAGAATTAAAATCTGAGGACACCGTTGAGCTCAAAATTCTGGTATTCACTTAATTATACCGTCACCTCGACTGTAGTAGGTTGAGGGAGGAAGTTAGTTTTTCATTTTTTCATGGGAGAAGAAAAATAAAATAATTAATATTTTCTTTTTCTTTTTTGAAACCTCCTTTTTGATTTATAGAGGTGGGGCCACCTGAGTTTGAAACCTCCTTTTTGAATTATAGTGGTGGGGACCACCCGAACCCTTCTTTAATGTGGTAAAATCCCTTGGAATCATGACATTCAATTGTGCCAACATAACCAAATTAATTGTGCCAACATTATTAATTTGATAAACTTATTTTAATACATTGGCTCCCCATTTACTTGTTGGAAATCATTGGAAAAGGGGAGTTGAGAGAACCTTGGAGAACCAGGAATAATATTCCCCAACGAAGAATGAGGAACCAAACCAGAGCCCAGATCAGAAGCGCCTTGCAGAAGCGATGAACGTCGATGTTCTTCATCGACAATGTCTTTTTCCTGACACCACCACCAACAAACAATTGAGGTTGGGGTTTTAAGCATGTTTAATTTTATTCTATTGTTTCCTCACATCCTAAATTCATGATGAAGATAGACAAATGAACATGGACATCATCCTGCACATAAAAAATCATCCTCTTTCTTTTTATTCTTCGTGCGTTCAACTTGTGTTATTCAACACCTAATATTTTGGGCACGTGAAACATAGAGTTTTGTTGAGCGCGATATGTGGACACAAAACCCTCGGCATAAGGATCACAAATATGTGATCATATAATTTTTCAGTCTTGTAAAGAATCCGCAATGGCTCGCGGAAGGAGGCATCGACCGACACCCGACCGACCACGAGGAAGGAAGGGAGGAGCACGTCCGTGCCATCAGATGATAAGAAGGCTGCGGCCCGTCAGCCACGACGGAGCAGTGTGGTGGCCATCAACTGGCCGGTCGTGTGGTGGAGTAGTGGCGCGTGTCTGCGCCGCTGGTAGAACAGGAGGGCGTGGCCACGTTGGCCACGGTGGAGGCCGAAGGGTAGTCGGCCTTCCAGATAGCCATGGTGGAGAAGCGGCGCGTGACCGTGCCCCTGGGAGAGAGTCTTGTCGGCCTTCCGACCGGCCACGCCATACCGAGCAGGACCCCTCTGACGGGTCCTAGGTGCCACCTAGCCGAACAGCCTGAGGGAACATTTGGGAGAAACCAGAATGGGGCATACCCCCCTTCGGTGCCTACTCGGGCAGACTGCGCCCAGTGGGCCGCGCTCTATATGGGCTGGGTCGCGCCACCAGGCCGCACCCAGTAGGATGCACCACTGGGAAAAGCCCACCGGGCCGCACCACCAGTCTGGGCCAGGCCTCCCCTTTGTGGGTCGGCCGGACCATGACTCAGCGGGCCGGGCCTACCAAGGCCCAGGCTAGGTCGGTCCAACTGGGTTGGACCAATCCTGGGCCCTTTCAGACCCCTTTTCCCCTTTAAGGTCATAACATGGGAACCAAGTGTTCGTTTGACGAACCATCTCTGGTGCCAGGATCCTTGGATCAAGACGATCCTTTTGATATAATCCACTTGAGTTTTGGATAAGGTTAGAGTACGGTCGTGTCAGATCGGACCCTGAATCCAATCGGGCCCTTAGAGCAGAAAGGCTAATAACTTACATACTGAGCATATGATCGACCCGTCGTCTATTGCGTTGGGCCCCTTTTGACATGACAGACTATTAAGTTAATTTTTTGTGGAAATTAGGGGCTGTTGAAGTATGACATATGGATTGGGGGGGTCCTCCCAAATGCGATACGTACAAAACCCTGTGACTGGCTGAGACTTGACGATTACTGACTGTTTCAACTCGGAGTGACTCGACTGGCTCAGTGGGTAGCGCCTTTGTGTGATGCGGTATACCCACGGTGGGGAGAACCTTTCTGTGACACGGTAGACCCACAATATTCGATAGGAGGAGTACCTCAGCTAGCCACAAGGGGGAGCGCCTCTGTGTGACGCGGCAAACCCACAGTTGGGAGTGCCTCTCTGTGACTTGGCAGATCCATGGTACTCAACAAGAGGAGTACCTCAGCAGTCCATGGTTAGTGGGAAGTGCCTCTGTGTGATGTAGAGAACCCACTCTAGTCAATAGAGGATGTGTTCTCCAGCAGCCGAGGTGTTTGGCATTGTGACTAGGTTTGTTACTTGTTACTACCCCTAGAATAAATCCTAGTGTGAGCTGTCTTTACTTTGTGTTTGTGATTGAGGTTATGCTATGTGATACATCATCTTCGTGGTGTTACCTTTGAGGTATACTTCCCTCATGTATGTGATGATTATATCTTGATAACTTAGGTATATGTATGGGAATATACCTAAGTAGAGTTGGGATCTTTCTTATGGTCTTTCCTTTGTGGAACTCTAGAAGACCTACAGGGTCTCAGGGTCCCTACTGAGTATCATTATACTCACCCCTGCATAGGTTATGCCCGCACCTTGTTTTTTTGGTGTAGACGATGGACAACTCTGAATGAGGATGAGGGTACTAGGAATAGATGTAGCTCAGAGGTGGACTTTAAACGAGGCATACCGCAGAGATGACTGTTTGAGATCTGTACCCACCCATCAGGTAGGATCCTTTGTGGGTGTTCACAGGAGCTATTTTCAGTTTTTCTTGTACTTTCCAGTTTACTTGTACTTTACAGTTGGGCTTGTATTCTGGCCCCTTTTTACTTTATGTACACACCCTGTTTACTATATTGTTTTAATTTGTGTTTGTATCACGATTTATGCTTAGTTGTGTGAGTTCACAGGTTATAAGGCAATGCCTTCCCGTTTTTAGGGAATACGCCTTTCGGTGCTAGTCACCAGCCCCTAGCCTTTGGAAGGATGGCTTGGGGTAGTCACAGCACGGGCCCTTAGGGTTGGGTCGTGACAAAGTGGTATTAGAGGAGTTCGGTTCTACCGAAGAACTAGGATTCTGATCTTTTCTATGTAGAGAAATAGTGGTAAGTGTTTTGAGTGTGGTTCTTAGTTCTGTGAGTCCAGTGTTGGTGCAGTGGCTGATTTATCCATACACCAGGACCATTACATCTAATTTCCGACTCAGTGCACGAGAACACCGATTGCGTTTGTGTTTTTGAAAATTTTTATTTCTTATTTCTTTGGAGTCAGATCACTAGGTATAAACTTATTGACAGTGGTAGACCTTTTTCTTTTTAGGATGCCTCCATACAGATAGCCACCCAGGTTTCCAGTTAGAGTATGCAATGACAGTCCACCAAGAAATGAGGCTTCGGTGCAGGGCCCCCTTACAGCAGTTGTACCATCGGGTGGTATACCAGCAGCACCACTACCCGTTGGTCAGCTGATACCACAAACCCCAGTAGTAGAGGGTGCACACCGCTTGAGTTCATTACAAGAGTTCCAGCTCCTGAGGCCAGTGAGGTTCCTTAGCGAGACAGATCCACAGGCAGCTGAGGATTGGATGGAGGCTCTGGTTAGAGTCTCTCGATTGGTAGGGACACTGGATGATCTCGTGGTGACCCTTTCCACCAACCTTCTTTAGGCAGCAGTGGGCAGATGGTGGAGCTTGATTCTCAAGTTCACGATGAGGACACTCTAATATGGGCAGACTTTGAGAGCCTTTTCAGGGCAGAGTTCATCCCAATGACCCTATTCTCAGTGTGTATACAAGAGCTTCTCCACTTGCAGTAGGGTAGCATGAATGTGGATCAGTATTCAGTGAGGTTCACCGACCTATCGTGGTACTCCACTGACATGGTGCGGGACCCTTTCTTCAGGACCCAGCCCTTTGAGTAGGGGCTCAAATAGAAGATTAGTGCTTCAATGGTTTATCCCAGCATCTCGACATAGGTGGGGGTTTTAGAGTGAGCACTTTTAGTGGAAAATTTCCTTTCTTAGCAGTCCCTAGTAGTGAGACCCACCACCAGACGACACGTAGCGGAGTCATTGGAAGCTAGTAGCAGACAGAAGACGCAGAGGTCCAAGAGGACCAGACCTATAGGTGGACGACCATGGGATATGGGGTCGGTGGTGTTAGGCTCTCGAGGTAGAGCAGGACAGGCGAGACACACATAGTGTTACACGTCTGGAGGGCAGGGTCACATGGCTCGCGACTACCCGACCCGCCGTATCGACGATTAGCAGACGATCGAGGGACCACTGAGGCAGAGATCGAGGTTCAATCGAGGAGGTCTGCTTTCTGGAGGCCGACTTGGAAGAGGAGCAAGTCGTGTAGCAGGCGGTGGGTGACGTTTTGAGTTTTTACCTCCCCCACCACCAGGAGGTCCACCCTGACCATACGGAGTAGGTGGACAGGGACAAGTTCAACTCCAGGAAGCTGAGACCTACGATCATGGCACTCCAGAGATTATATGAGGTATGATCTATGTCTACTCCACCTTATCTGCAGTACTTATAGACACATGTTCCAGTCATTCTTTTATTGCCACATCCCTCGTTCGGAGCTCAGAGATTCCGATGGAGCCGTTGGCTCGATCCTTATGGATAGAGACTACTACGAGAATAGATTCGACAATTATGCACTAGTTCTAGCTGTATTAGATTAATCTAAGAGGCAAGAGATTCAGCTTGGATATCCTAGTAGCAACGTCGAGGCTTTACGATGTCATCTTGGGTATAGATTGGTTATCCACATTCCATGGCCATATTGACTTTATTAGGCACAAAGTGCGGTGTTCCCCCATGGATGGGACTAGGTTTTCCTTCACCAATGAGAATGGAACATTTGAAGTGCAAGATGGACTTACCTGGAAGAGGGTGAAACCGATCACTCATTAGTTGGATAGGATTACCCTTGGAGTGGTTGATGTTGATAGTCCGAGCTATCATATAGTGGTGGACCAGTACGCTGATGTTTTCCCTGATGATGTTCTGGGTCTACCTCCTCATAGAGAGGTGGTATTTTACATTGACTTGTACCCCAAGATGTCACCGATATCTACCCCAGCATATCGGATGGTTCCCGTGGAGCTTCGAGAGCTACGAGTACAGTTGGAGGACTTGTAGATAAAGGGGTTCATTAGGCTCGGTGTTTCCCCTTGGGCAGCCCCGATTTTGTTTGCCAAGAAGGTGGATGGGAGTTTGAGACTCTGTGTGGACTATCGGAACCTGAACCAGGTGACCGTGAAGAACAAGTACCCACTTCTGAGGTTTGACGATCTCTTTGATCTGCTGAAGGGATCACGATGGTTTTTGAAGATAGGCCTCAGATCAGGCTACCACCAGCTCAGGGTACGAGATGGGGATGTGTAGAAGATGACCTTAAGATGTCGGTATGGACATTATGAGTTCTTGTTTATGCCTTTTGGCATGACCAATGCCCACGCAGTGTTCATGGGACTCATAAAAAGGATCTTCCAGCAATTCCTCAATCGCTTTGTGGTAGTCTTCATCGACGACATCCTGATATACTCAGCGATGGAGGAGGATCCTGCCTATCATTTTCAGATAGTTTTGGACACACTCTGAGAGCACCTGCTTTATGGTAAGCTCTCGAAGTGCCAGTTCTGGATACGAGAGGTCCACTTTCTGGGACACGTCATCTTAGAGGCTGGAGTTGCTGTCGATATAGGGAAGATTGAGGTTGTACTAGCTTGGGAGCCACCCAAGAGCATGATGGAGGTGAAAAGTTTTCTTGGTTTGTCTGGTTACTACCAGAGGTTTGTGCCTGTCTTGTCCAGAGTTACAGCACCCTTATCAGCATTGATGAAGAAGGGGAAACCCTTCGTGTGGTTAGAGAGATGCCAACGGAGTTTCCAGGAGCTGAGGTAGAGACTGATGAGTGCCCCCATCATGAGGCTACTGGAGGAAATATTTGGGTACGTAGTCTACTGCGACGCATCAGAGACCAGGTTTGGATGTGTCCTAATGTATAAGAGATCAATGATCGCATATGGTTCTCGACAGCTGAGACATCATGAGCAGAACTACGCTACCCCTGACTTTGAGTTGGCCGCAGCAGTCTTCGCCTTGAAGATGTGGCGACATTATTTGATGAGAGAATGTTTTAGAGTCTGCTCTAATCACAAGAGTCTCAGGTATATCTTCTCTTATAAGGACTTGAACATGATATAGCGGCATTGTCTTGAGTTTCTCCAGGACTATGACTTCGAGATAGTCTATTCTCCTCGGAAAGGGAATGTAGTAGCAAATGCACTCAGCAGGAGATCTGGTATACAGTTGCTGAGTGAGGCGACAGAGCAGTTATCCACTTTACGAATATCATATGTGGATCGATATGGGGCATCTTATCTTCAGTCTCTGGTAGTCACTCCCCAACTCCTTCAGTGAGTTAGGGAGGCACAACTTGGGGACGCAAAATACAGTACTAGACATTCTCAGATATCCACAGGACAGGAACCTGATGGATTTTTTGAAGGTGGGGAGCACATAATCCTATTTAGAGGGCGTACTATGGTACCAGTGGCACCTAGGGAGGAAGAGTTGAGGGATTTCCATACTTCCCCTCTAGAGGTACATCCAGGAGCAGCGAAGATGTACCAGGACCTCCGACGTCAGCCCTGGTGGCTGGGAATGAAGAAGGTGGTGGCAAAGTTTGTCTCTCGGTGCCTCACTTGTCAGCAAGTGAAGGAAGAGCATCAGGTTCTAGTAGGCTTAGTTCAGCTATTAGAGGATCCATAGTGGAAGTTGGATGGAATTTCCATGGACTTTGTGACGGGACTTCCACGCACATCCCGGAGTCATGATTCTATCTGGGTGATCATTGAACGACTCACCAAGTTGGCCCACTTCCTACCTATCAGAGAGCAGGGATCAGTAGAGGTCTTGGGATGCCTCTCCGTACAAAAGATTTTATGGATTCATGGAGTTCCATCTACGATTGTATCCGATTGTGATGCATGGTTTACTTCCCGGCTATGGAAGGGGTTGCAGGAGGCGTTTGGGACACAGCTTCAGTTGAGCACCACCTTCCATCCTCAGATGGATGCCCAGACAGAGCGGGCCATTTATACCCTTGAGGACATGCTATGTGCATGCATCCTTGATTTTTACCGTAGCTGGGAGGATCACTTTTTCTTAGTGGATTTCACATACAATGACAACTATCACTCCACTATCGATATGGCACCATTCGAGGCGTTGTATGGGTGACCTTTCAGATAACCACTGTGATGGACTGACCCAGGGGAGTCAACAATTGTGGGACTAGAGATGGTATAGGATACCACAAAGATGGTGCAGATCATCCAGGAGTAGATGAAGACTATACAGAGCAGGCAGAAATACTATGCTGACCGGAGACGGAGACCTCTGTAGTTTGAGGATGACGACCATGTCTTTCTATGGGTCTGACCCTGATGAGGTTTTTGGAGATTTGGATGGGGTAGTAAGTTATCTCCAAGGATCATCAGACTCTTTCAAGTCCTCAGAAGAGTTAGCGAGGTGGCTTCCCGCTTTTCTCTTCCACCTCAGTTGCACCGGGTGCACGACATTTTCCATGTATCCAAGCTGAGGAGATACGTGCATGACCCATCTCACGTCATCGACCACGATGATCTGGATATCGAATACGGAGCGATGTTTACAGAGGTTCCAGTAGAGATTTAAGATCGACAGAAGTAGGTCCTTCGTGGGCAATCGATACCTCTGGTGTGGATTCACTGGCAGCACGCGAACCTTCAAGAGAGAACTTGGGAGCGGGAGGCTCAGATACATGCTCAGTACACCCACTTGTTTCCTTAGTTTGGTTTGTGGTTTTCGGGGATGCAAAGCCCTTAGGTGGGGAGAATGTAATGACCCATATTTTCCATGTAATTTTTTTTAATTATATGGGAATATTACGAGTCCGAAAAAATTGAGGGTGCGTGATTCCAAGGCCTGGATTGCCCATAATGAATTTATAAACTTTTTTTTCAGGTACGTTCAGTAAATGTGCAAGTGGGTTTTTGTAAATTTTGAACTGGTGCTCAGAATTAAAATCTGATGACACCATTGAACTTGCAGCATCGGTATTCGATTAAGAAGACCATCATCTCAACCGTAGTAGGTCGAGGGAGGATGTTAGTATTTTATTTTTTTGTGGGAGAAGAAAAATAAAATAAATAACATTTTATTTTTCATTCTTGAAACCTTCTTTTTGATTTATTGAGGTGGGGACCACCTGAGTTTGAAACATATTTTTTGAATTATAGTGGTGGGGACCACTCGAACCCTTCTTTAATGTGGGGAAATCCCTTGTAATCCTCCCATTCAATTATTCCATTTAATTGTGCCAACTTAAATGTGCCAACATAACCAAATTAATTGTACCAACCTTATTAATTTGAAAAACTTATTTTAATATGTTGGCTCCTCATTTCCTTATTGGAAATCATTGGAAAAGGGGAGTTGAGAGAACCTTAGAGAACCAAGAAGAACTTTCCCCCAACGAAGAACGAGGAACCGAACCCGAGGTCGGATCGGAAGCACCTTGTGGAAGCAACGAATGCCGATGTTCTTCATTGACTAAGTCTTCTTACTCATGCCACCACCAATAAAAAATTGAGGTAGGGGTTTTAATCATGTTTAATTTCATTCTATGGTTTCTTCATATCCTAAATTCATGAAAATTATGGCCAAACAAACATGGACATCACCCCACACATAAAACACGATCCTTTTTCTTTTTATTCTTCACGCGTTCTTCATGCGTTCTTCAACACCTAATATTTATTGGAAATGGATACAAAGTTTTGATGAGTGCGATATATGGATGTGAAGCCCTCAACGCAAGGATTGCAAATATGTGATCGTTTAATTTTTTGGGCTTGGAACGAATCCACAATTGCTCGCGGAAGGAGGCGGTGGCCGACACCCGCCTAGCCATGAGGAAGGAAGGGTGGTGTCTGTCTGCACCACTGGATGATGAGAAGGCCACAACTCGTCAGCCATGGCGGAGAAGGGTGGTGGCCAACAACCGTCTGACTGCAAGGTGGAGAAACGGTACTCGTCTGTGCCGCCGGTGGAGAAGGAGGTTGTGGCCGCGTCGACCGCTGCGGAGGTCGAAGGGTGGCCGAACAACCTTCCAGCCGCGGTGGAGCAGCAGTGCGTGACCACGCTGCTGAGAGGAAGTCCATTCGGCCGCTCCAGACTGGGTGGGACCCCTTCAACGGGTCCCACATGCCACCTAGTCGAACGGTCTGAGGGACCGTTCGGGAGAACTCAGAATCCCCCCCCCCACTTCGATGCCAGATCAAGAAAACTATGCCTTATGTGGTAAGGGCCATGCCACTGGGCCGCAACTTATGCGGGCTGGGCTGCGCCACCAGGCCGCACCCCGTGGGCCGTGCCACCGGGCCACGCCCAACGGGTCACGCCATCGGGTCGCGCCAGCGGGCAGGGATAGGCCGCCACTTCACGGGTTGGGTCGGACCATTTCCCAATGGGCTGGGCTAGCCAAGGCCCAGGCTGGGTCAGTCCGACTAGGTCGGACCGGACATAGGCCCTTTCAGACCCTTTTTCGCCTTTAGGGTCATAACTTGAGAATCGGGCGTCCGTTTGACGAACCGTCTATGGCGCCGAGATACTTAGATCAAGAAATTCCCTTTGATACACTCTACTTTAGTTTTTTATAAGGTTGGAGTATGGATATGTTGGATTGGACCACGAATCCAACCGGTCCCTCAGAGCAGAAATGCTAATAACTTACAGACCGGGCGTCTGATCGATGCGCCATCTGTTGCGTTGGGCCCCTTTTGACAGGAAGAACCATTGGGTTACTTTTTCATGGGACTTCAGGGAAATTGAGGTATTACCTATGGCTTGGGGGTGGTCCTCCCAAGAGAAATTAGTATGGAACCCTGCGACTGGCTGAGACTTGACGACTATTGACCGTTTCGACTCGGAGTGACTCAACTGGCCCAGTGGGGAGCGCCTTTGTGTGACGCGGAAGACCAATGGTGGGGAGCGCCTTTTTGTTATGCGGAAAACCCATGGTACTCGACAGGAGAAGTACCTAAGTAGACCACGAGGGGGAGCACCTCTATGTGATGCGACAGACCCACGGTGGGGAGCACGCCTATGTGACGCGACAGACCCACGGTACTCGATAGGAGGAGTACCTCAGTAGTCCAAGGTTAGTGGGAAGTGACTATGTGTGATGCGGATGGCCCACTATACTCGATAGAGGAGGAGTTTTACAACAGCCTATCTGTTTGACATTGTGACTGGGTATGTTACTTGTTACTACCCCTAGAATAAATCCTGGTGTGAGATGTCTTTACTTTGTGTTTGTGATTGAGGTTATTCTATGTGATACATCACCTTCATGGTGTTACCTTTGAGGTATAATTCCCTCATTTATGTGATGAGTCTAGATTTATAACTTAGGTATATGTATGGGAATATACCTAAGTAGAGTTGGGATCTTGCTTATGGTATTTCCTTTCTGGAACTCTAGGAGACCTACAGGGTCTTGGGGTCCCTACTGAGTATTGTTATACTCACCCCTACATGGGATACACCCATACCTTGTTGTGTTTGGTGCAGATGACAGACATCTCTAATTGAGGATGAGGGTACAAGGATTCAAGGTACCTTGGAGGTGGACTTCAGACGAGGTGTACCGTAGAGACGACCATTCTAGAGCTATACCTACCCTTCAGGTATGATCCTTGGCGGGTGTTCACAGGAGCTATTTTCAGTTTTACTTGTACTTTTTAGTTTAATTTTACTTTACAGTTGGGCTTGAATTCTGGCCCCTTTTTACTTTATGTACACACCATGTTTACTATATAGTTTTACTTTGTGTTTGTATCCTGCTTTGTGCTTAGTTGTGTGAGTTCACAGGTTATAAAGGCAATGCCTTCCCGTTTTTAGGGAATATGCCTTTCTGTGCTAGTCCCCAGCCTCTGGCCTTTGGAAGGCGGGCTCGGGGTAGTCACGACACGGGCCCTATGGGTCGGTTCGTGACATTGAAATTTATTGGAGACCTTGTTAGCATGAGTACCATCACTTTTTGTACATGATGAGTTGTTAAATAATAGTTTAATAGATAATGATAATGATGTTGTTATTGGGATAGTAATATTTAGATAATATTAATGGTATAGGATTATATACCATTATTTTCTTTTTTATATATTATTTTAGAGATGGTAATTGTATTCATTATGCACCCATGATGTGAGGGAAATTTTTCTTCATTGCAGACTAGCACTAGTAAGTTAGTGAACTAAATATATGGTCAGATTAGTATTCCCTCTATCACCCCACTTATTGATATATATTGTATATGTGTATTGATTATATTATTTTTATGGATATGTTTTGGTTATGATTTTGATTTCAAGTTGGATGTTAAAAATTAGGGATGTACATACAAGTTAGTCAGAGATGGTTAGTAGGGTCCCTATTTATATTTTGATAGTATGTTATATATTATATGAATTTTTTTATTTATATAGTGATACTTGTTGTGAGATTTAAAATTGAATTATTTAATTATATCAATGTATTAATAATTACTTTTATACTTCTGGAATGATTTAGATTCATGTGTAGTATCTTCTGAGTTTTTGAAGATGAGATAATTTACTAGTTATTTTATTACCTATTTTACCCTTTGGTGGAAATTATTTTTGAGGAAAATACTATGTATGACGAAGTTACAACTTGATTATTTTACATTTATGTTATTTACATGGTTGTTTATCTTTTGTGGATAGCCAACTAAGTATATAGATATTATCACCCCTAATTTTACATACATGATTACAGATCATTTTATTAGAGGTATTGAATTGTGTTAGAAAGAAAAATAGGTTTATAATAGGTTATGGGAGTTTAGGTATTGTTCATATACCACTAAGTTATATAGGGTGTTTGGTTTTTTATATATTTTGGGGGTTAGTGTTCATTTTCCCAATACTGTAAATATTTCGAATTTTTACTATGTTGTATTATATTCATTCCTTTTTTGCGGTGATCATTATATATTAAGGTTGTTTTATTGCACATGGTTATAGTTTTCATTTAATTTAAATTATTTCATTGTGTCCTCTTGAGGGTAATACCTTCTATTTTTGGGTTGAAAAACCTCAATGTTTATCATCAAACCCTAGAATATTTAAGGAAGGATTTACATAGAACTCTTAAACACATTATTTATTCAAGGATTATTCTTAGTAGGGATTGGTCATTTTAGATAGTTATTAGAGTATTTGGTTGAGATATGGTCTAGTTTTCACAATTAGTCACATATAAGGCTTGGTTGGTTTTGGATAACCAAGGAAATAATGTTAGAGATATTATAGTTCATCTTTATAGGCAAGAGAAACCATATAGGGTATAATAGTCAAAAAAAATTACAATTCAAGTAATTATAGTATATACTAACTAACATAAATACATATATCATTGATTATGGGGTATAATTATGTTTTTATATTAATCATATAGTGGCCATGTCATGATTTATATACCGGATTTCTAGTATAAGGGAACTTTCCTAGGTTGGACAGATGATAAATTTCAAAGATGCCATCTGGGATTCCTAATTAATTACACTATAAACCTACCAAGGTTTATGGATTATTTTATATTTCAAATAATATTTTTTGGATACTTATATATGAGTTATTTATCTATAAATAACTGATCCTATATCTCTCTAAGTATCTCTCATTGTTGATCATGAGAATGATGAGGAGTTCCTCTAGTGGATTAAGTATGAAATACCTGCACCAACCATTGTACTTTGGATTGAGATAACTATGGAGGCTTGGATAATTTATATTACTGAGATATTTTGAGAATGGTTTAGAAGCCTATGTAGGAGTGATGATTTATCTCATGGTATTTCCTTCGATAGTTGGTTCTTCTTTGACAACCAATTTTTTATTCTGCATAGAAGATATCATATTTGTTATTAATTGATGTTTTCTCCCTTATTTCTTACCCATTTTAATTAAATATTACATTAATGGATTTATAATAATATTTAGACCCTATTTTATGTCCCTTTTTTGAAACTCTCATAATACTAATGATTTCCAATGATATTTAGGGTTTGAAAATTAGTAGGTAGTTAAATGATTGTTGGAATGGATGTGATATGTGAAATTGTGATGAGTGGATAGATGTTATGTTTATTTAATAGATATTTTATCATGGTTGGTATGGAGGTTGTGAATGGTAACTATTTATGCACAGAGGATGATGATCTTGACTTAGATATGAGGACTATGAAAACCATTTCCTTTATTTCGCATTAATTCTTGATTTATTACATATGAATACTCATAATACAACCCAAAATATCAATAATTATAGTTTCTAGGAGTAATTATGTACATAAAATAACAACTTAAAATATGGGTACATCAACATTATTGAAAACTTATTTATCATGATCATAAAATTCCCTAGAACTTAAAACTTCATGAGATTACATGGGGACATACATAAGAAATGGGTGAGATATAAATCCCAGTAAGGGAATAAACAAATAATAACAAGAAGAAGGCATTACATTATATAAAATAGATATTTCAAATACACATAAAAGGGGTTAGTATCTTAAATATTAATAATGAGGCATGATATAGTATGACAACATAAAGAAAACATGGGACTATGGAAACAACTTTAAACATGACATCATAATCATAAGTCATGGTTAAAAACAAATAAATAATAACATAATGTTATTAGGATAACCTTTCATGAACCATACATAGCATATAATGAGACGAAAACATTACTAAATGCATTGGAGTGTAATCTGGGTGCACTCATCATAATTATATCATGTACATGCATACGTGTGCCACATAAATCACATAACATAAGAAAAATATTTAATCACATTTAATTACATGAATAAGAATTGTGTAATAAATATATATAAATCCCCAATGAAATAGGAACAATTATTTCTAGGTGAATTCCCTTTAGTGGAAATAGTGATGGTATTCATAAAACAAAGGTTCAACATGGAAAAATCACAGTGAAATTTTGACACCATAACTGTTGTAAATAAAGGTTCATTAAATAGTTTAGTGAGAGAGAATGGGTATTCAAGTTATTTTGAAATAAAAATTAAAGTAATAGGTAAACATAAAAACATATCCCAATGGTATTAATTGGAAATAAAAGGCATAAAATAATAATATTCATTAATAAAGAGGAAAAGTATAGGATACCTTTCTAAATTTCGGCATAGTAACAGCTTAGGTGAATTATATAATGAGAAGCGATAAGTGAAATATCATTATTATGATATCAATTTTATAGTTTAGGGTTCTTTATAAAGTCCAGAAAACATAACTAATTGAGATTAAAAAGGCTAATTACAAAGAAGGTTCTTGAATCGAAAAAAAAAGATAAGGAAATCCCTTACTAAATTTCGGCAAAGTAACAACATAGGTAAATGATATAATGAGAGGGGATAAATGACCTCTAATTGGTTTGACATAAATTTAAATGTATAGTTATATTTATAAAGTGATGAAAATATAGCATATTGAGTTTCATAAGGTTAAATAAAAATAGGATTCTTGAATTAAAAAGGAGGGAGATGGGTCCCTTACTAAATTTCAGCATAGTAACAGCTTAGGTAAATGATATAATGAGAGTGGATAAATGATCTATCATTAGTGGGACATAAATTGGAAAACATAGGTATATTTTTAAAGTGATTAAAAAATAACCAATTTATATTAAAATGGATAAATACAAATAAGATTCTTGAATTGAAAATAAGAGAGAGAGGTCCATTACCTTGAGAGGGTGACCCTAAAAGCTTAGAAGGATATTATTGAGGGCTTGGGGGAACCATGGAAGGAATATAGAGAAAGGAGGTAGGATTAAGGATGTTATAAAAGGTTTTTGAGTAAATAATAATGGTATCATGTGTGGGTTATTAAATTAAAAGAGAATGGAGTTATTTATTATCTCCCAAACCTAGCTTTTGGACTCTATATAACAAATTAATCAAAAACAAAAACATTCCCATGGGTTTTTACTATGGTTTCTACCAAATAAGAGTGGATTACCTTATTTTATATGTAATAGGGAAAAATTATTAAAAATTACCCTTGGTGATGTGGAAGTGATTCATGTTTATAAAGAATTGATTTTAAAGATTTAAAATATAAAATAGTTTTTGGAGGTTTCATAAAGGATTATAAAATTAGTCAAATAACCCAAAAATACCATAATTATTTTTTGGATATGGTTCCCTAGAAATAAAATATATATAATTTATGATAAAAAAAACATCCATTATTTTTAATATTAATAAACTATTTATCATATCATGATTTTTCTTATGTGTAACATAGTATGTGATAATGTCCTAAGATTAACTATCGCACTAAAAGGCCATAGTAGTTCTCGGCTATGATGAGAACCTAGAAGTGCTACGACACTATTCTTGAATATATGTTATATAGATATATGATATCATTTTAGGGAAAAAATTATATCGGATATCAAAAGTGGATATTCCTAGGACTTTGAGTCACCTTCTCAGGGAATTAACCCTTGGTAATATCCAATAGGGTATTATGAGAATGAGTCCCGCCAGTAGAAAATACACATTTATATGTGTCATTGGATGTTCCTATCTGTAGATGTGTGTATTGGATCTTATACATTAATGTTATTATTAATTAATATTATGAGTCACCTGCTTTGATTTATTGATGAAAACTGTGACGAAATATGTTCACAGTGATGTAGTATATGTTGGGTGCGTCATGAGTAATATTGAATTAATGAATAATGGGAGAATGGATTTTTACCTTATATTTATTAATAGAAGTTAATATATCAGGCCCTTTGATGGAAATGATATAGCCTAAATAAATCTATGGCCATGGTTTTCTATAGGTAAATTCTATTTCTAGAAATTCAATGAAATAAATAATCGATCATAGAGGATAATGGAAGTGACTTAAAACCTGATCGATTTGAGATATCATTATAAAAGGATTATATTACATAGTAAGCATCTATATGAGGTGACATGTAATTTCAACATTAACTTATTTCTCTATGGGTGCCTTGGAGTGTTGCTAGATTATAACCTTCTATTTTATACTGGTTTGTCTAATGCCACTGAGAAATAGGCCTAGAGGGTCACACATTAAGTGTATCCAAAATCTTAGTTATATAATATATTATTATTTATTATTTAACAGGTTGAATAAAAATTATTCCTGTATGTGGTTTACTAATTATTCATGTATTCTAGGTCACATATAAATATTTATTTTCTATTTTAGTAAATATAATATTTATTTATTTATTAAATAATAATGTAGTGGTATTTATTTAATAAACAAATAGACATTATTCATGGTCCGAAAAATATTATGGAGAAATTGGGGACCGATATTTTAGGTCCAATGAGAAATAATAAATTTTTAATATTATTTTATTAGATAATATTTAATTATAATTTTCAAGTTAAGAGTATGTCAAGAAATAATGATATTATTATTATTATTTGACATGGGTTTTCTCTAGGATTACATAAATAATTCAGGGAACTTGTGAAATTATTTTATTTAAACCTATCAATATATAAACCCAGTTATGTTTTTTTCTCACTAATCTTATTTTTTGTCTTGATAGTGCATAATGGATTTGGAAAATCCTCTCAAGCCTAGAGAGATCCCTTCTCTAATAACACTCCCATAAATGAAGAGCAATCCCCTATACTGGATAAATGAGAACGAATTTTAATCGGATCTTGAAGTGATCAAAGTTGGGTGATGAAAGCAAAAACAATTTTCATTCTATCACCTAGAGATTCCTTCAGGGATGTCTGGATATTCGATGAATGCATGTGAATCAAACCTATAGGAAATCTACACTTGGTTTCTACAATGCAATGAAGGTAGACCACATATCTATCACCATATTCATCAACGAAGAAAGAAGTCCATCAAAGTTAATTCTTTATTTAGTTAAATTAATTATAAAAAATATGTGATGATCCTCTTTATTAGTTTCAGTGCAATTATTTATTGTATATTACTTTCACTCAATTTCAAGGATTCAGGTGTTCATCATCATATAGATGTTGGATTGATAATCGATTATCAAAAAAATCAATGTTGGGCACCACCCATTGCACACTTGCACTACGCCCAGAACCTACAAGTGGTATCAGAGTGGTCCCATAATTATTTATAATTATTTTATATTGATTGTGATTTATTCATTTTAATTTAGTTTTTTAATTCAATTTTAATCAGTCTTTTAGTCCAAATTGTGAGATCTATTTCTTCTTCTTTCATTTCTCATTGATCTAATTAAGACGTTTAATTTTCTTATTAAAATAAAATAAAGGAAATCATCCATAAGTTCCAAGGTTTTTGGCAAGACAACACCAGACTACACACTATTTAACCAGAGTTACATGTAATGTAGTCACATTAAATGCTTCAAAATTGATTAAGAAATAAATTACAGATTATGAATTGATTATTTCATTAATTAAATACATGATGTACCACATGTTGGCCAAAATTTAATGGTTCACGGTTGGCCAAACTACATTCCATGTAACCTACATACGCTGTGTGTAGCACCTTTGAGTCATAGATGGGTTTTGTATTCCATACATGGCATTCCTAACTAGTGACTGTGTAACTCAGAGTTCACATGTCATGTTGACCATTGGACACGCTGTGTACTCCAAATTTTCTGAGGCATGGATTACACATAGAGTCCCTAGGCATGTGTCCTGGATCGAAGGTGAGAGATGCACATTCCATCTATATCGGATCTACATGCCATGTATATATACCAAGATACATATATTTAAATTTCATTTACTATGTAAAAATTGAGACAAGTACTTGTGTGTGGTCATAAAGACAGGACATGGAAAGCAATAGGTTTTAATATACATAAATATTTAAATTTTTAGTTAATATTTTTGTAATGTTCAGAGCTTCATATCATGTATGATTTGTATTAAAAGATGTTACTCTACATTCATTGAAGCATAAAAAAATGACTGAAAAATCATGTAATTCGTGTAATTATCCATGAAATTCATGTTGTGAAAGCACATGATAAGTCTTTCAAGCCATATGTCATAAGAGTAAAATAGTATACGAGTATAATACATGTTGATTAAATTAGGACATGTATTCACCATCATATTTCCTCCAATGTACATTTATGTACATGGTTAATTTTTTAAGAATTTGATTAATTTGTTTAAAATTATAATAGATGAGAATCTAAACGAAATTCGGATGAGAATTAAGATAAAAAGGATTGATTAATTAAAGATAATAAATAATTTATTCGAGTGTCATTTATCTTAAATAAGAATGATTATGAATTGAATGCTAGTTTTATTAAATTCATAATTCGTTTCATTTATGTGGATGATCATGAGCTAGACCAGAACTTATGTATGTGATTTATTTCATTTAATTTATTATTAAATTAATTTTATGGCATGTGTTCCTTCTCTCCTTTCATTATGTGGGGTCATCATGCCCATGTTTTCTCTTATATAAACCCCCTTTTCCCTTTCTTACATGTGAGTAAAAGTCAAATGTAATGGATGGAGCTCTAAATCATGTAGAAGTGGTTCAAGTTCGGAGTTGAAGCGAAACCAATCCAAGGATATACATAGGTGGATAGGTGGAATATTGTAACATGAACCTTAATCGGTTCAATGTGTGTTCCCCCTAGGTCAGCGGCTAGTTTATCAACCTCCAGATAAACTAACCATTAGTAAGAGATCGTGATAATAAAAATTTATTTTATTTAGTTTAGTTTCAAGGTTATTTTATTATGAATGTCTTGTCACGATCACATAATTAATTAATTAACGAGCTTGCAAGATAGAACTAAAATAAACTAGCTTATGCGTAAATATTATCTAAGACATAGTTAATCACTGAAGTAATCCACTTAATATTAAAAATCATGTGATAAAGATAATAATTGGAAATTTATGTATAAAAGGATAAAATCCCTCAATAAAATATTAAGTTTTTATAGACATCCATTACTTCGGTTAGAATAGAACCATAGTTAAAAGTGTTTGACAAGAAAAATTTGGGGTGCATTCTATTATGGGGGAATTTTAACTTGAGGTTTTCGGTCAAATTAACTTGGTTCACATGAAGGGTTGACGGCTAAAGAAGGACTTGGTGTAACTGAGATGAAAAGGTTGAGGAAATCCAATTTCCGGATTTCAGGATTGAGGATTCCACTGAGCAGATCAAAGAATTGTGAGTTAATATAGTTGGCATTTGAGATGCCTACCTAAAACCATTCAAGTTACTTGACCAACAAAATTTGGGGTAATGAAAAGGGTAATATAGATCCTTACCACTATATTATCCAAGAAACATGATATTAAAAATACAATGGTGAGGGATATTGGGTTTTGATAAAATATTGGGAGACTAATAAATATAATATTTATATATTTATCTAAATTTTATTAGATAATGTTCTAAAATTATGCTTATCATATTTTGTATAAATCTAATTAAAATGACTTCTATCATTTCATTGTGATCCATTCTTGATAAGTAAAACCTTTTCACTAGAACAAATTTCCAAGGATTTAAAAGGCACATATGTGTCATCCTTCGCCATGAAAGGAAATTATATGTACTGGAAGAACCTTTTCCAGTTGTCCCTAGAAATGAGGCAAGTGATGAATAGATATATCTATATGAGAAACATATGAATGATGATATATATGTTCAGTGATTCATGTTATTATCTATTTCCAATTATTTTTTGAAGCAACATGAGGATACAGATGCCTATAGCATGATATCTTACCTTTGGGATCTATTTCAAGAGAAGGGGAGACAAGAGAGGCATGAGATCCCCAATGCATTATTCACAAGTAAGATTGCAGATTCAGTGCTAGATGGGCCTCATGTAGTCAATATTATCGATTTCATTGAATGCATGGACATATTAGGGATTAAATTCCTAGATGTGTTGTGTAAATATCTCACAGTTTTATCACTACCCAAGAACTTCTCCATATTTATTGTAAATAATAAATGATAAATAATGAGATGAGTATTTTGAAACTTTTGAACATGATTTTCCAAGTGGATAAGGACATGGGGAATGATAATCCTATGGTACATATGATGAACAAGAAAAGTAATAACAAGTAAAATGGTCCCAAGACCTATAAATAGTCTAAAGATATCGAGCACCGTCCTTCCAAGAAGAGGAATATCCAAAGGCATGGAAAGGAAAAAGAGGTAGTATGTTTTTTATGTGGAAAACCAGGCTACTGGAAGAGGAATTGAACCTAAAAGCAATGAGAAGCTAAAGGTGAGTTTGTTATCAAGTTAAATATTTTCATTTCTACACATTGGGTATTATATATAGCTTTTGGTTCTCACATATATATCCAAATACATGAACCAAGTAGATTCCAGAAGATTGCATGGGGAGAGGTGGATCTGTGAGCAGCCAAAGGTGCGTGGCTAGATGATCTAGCCATTGGTGACTAACACCTTTCATTTCCAATGGTAATATTTTTGGTTTTAAGAGATTTTTATTGTGTATATACAGTTACCAAGATCATAATTTCTATTTCATGATTAGATAAAGGTGGGTTTATTTTCAAATTTGTAAATAAAAGTTGTTTCTTTTATAAGGACAACATATGTTATAGTATGTCACGTTTAAATAATGGTCTTTATGTATTCAATTAAAAAAACTAAGTGTTGTAAATCTATAATGAATCATGTTCACACAACTCATATAACACTCAACTGCGGCATCATCCTCTTGGTCATGTAAACAAGAAGTGTTTGATAAAGCTCTGTTAAGATGGTTATTTAGTCTCTTTTGATATAAAACCACTTGATAAATGTCATACTTATTTATAGGAAAAAATGACCAAACCACAATATTGTGGACATTTTTAAAGGGCCAAATAACTTATAGTATTAGTATACACTATTGTTTGTGGACCATTTATAGTAGAAGATAGAGGTGGATATTTATAGTTCATAACTTTTAATGATGAATTGAGTAGATATGGCTATATCTACATGATTTTATAAGTTTGAGTCCTTTGAGAAATTCCTGGAATTCAAGAATGAAGTATATAATCATCTTGGTAATAAGATAAATAATCTTCTATTGGATTGTGGTGGTGAATATCTTACCAAAGAGTTCATCGACTTTCTACGAGAGTTTGGGATTTTATCTCAACTCACTCCACTATATACACCATAGTAGAATGGTGTTAGACAAGGGAGGAACCATACCTTATTGGACATGGTAAGGTTGATTATGAGTCATGAAGATCTTATATTATCCTTTTGGGGATATGTATTACAGAATTCAGCATACACATCACACCTAGTACCAACTAAAGTGGAATATAGGATTACCTTTTAGCTATAGAGTGGAAAGAAACCCATTTTATTGCATACACGTGTATGAAGGTGTGAGGCATTTGTTAAGGCCTTGGTAGGAAAAAAATTAGAACCTCAAGGCACAATGTGTATCTTTATATGGTATTATAATGAAATAAATGGATACTACCTATAAAAAACCTCGGACAAAAAAGTGATTGTCGCCAGAAAAGTAGTCTTTCATGAGAGGGATCAAATACTCAAAAAGGATAGTGGGAGTACGATTTACTTCGATGAAGTTGATGCTCAAAATACACAAGATTTGGAATAGGAATATATTCCATAGGTCCCTTTATAAGAATTAGTTCTTGAAACACAAGTTCTATATGGGAGTATAAGAGAGGTAAGATAACTAAAGATATATGGTTTTCTAGTCACAAAATATGGTGATTCATTATTGGTTTGCAATGATGAACCTCTATCCTACAAAGAGTCATTAGAGAGCTCAGAAGCTACAAGATGGAAAGAATCCATTAATTATGAAATGAATTCTATATATTATAACCAAATTTGTGTTCTAGTTGATACACCAGTTGATGTAAATCATGTTGGATGAAAATAGATATCTAAAAGGAAATTGGACATGTAAGTTAATGTAAGTACCCATAAAGAAAGGCTAGTGGGTAAAGAGTTTAAACAAGGTCAAATAATTGACCACGATAAAACGTTTTCACTAGTTTCCATGTGTAAATCCATAAGAATTCTACTTTCTATAGAAGCTTACCATGAATACGAGATTTACCAGATGGATGTCAAAACTAAATTCTTTAATGGGAACCTTCAAGAATATGTCTATAACACACAACCAGAAGGGTTTGTGACTCCATGTGATGCCAAAAGTATTTTCATGTTGTAAAGTTCTATTTATGGATTGAATCAAGCATCTAGGTCATGGAACATTCGATTTGATGAATCCATAAAATAATTTAGTTTCAATAAGAATGAATGTGAGTTGTTTGTTTACAAGAGGTTTAGTGGGAATTTGGTCATTATCCTAGTAGTATACGTTGATGACATATTACTTATTGAAAATGACATGCTAGTCTTATAGACAGTTAAGGACTAGTTAAATAAGTGTTTCTCAATGAAGGACTTAGGTGAAAAAACCTATATTCTAGGGATCAGGATCATTAATGATGGATCCAAGAGGCTACATGGACTAATTAAAAGTACATATATTTACTAGATACTAAAGAGATTTAGTATGGAACAATCCAAGAGTGGATTGGTTCAGTGTCACATGGTTTACATATTTCTATGAGAATGTGTCCTCAGACACAACTTGAGTAATATCCCATATGCTTTGGTGATAGGATCAATCTTGTATGCTATGTTATGTACTATACTTCATGTTTCCAATACACTGAGCATGGTTGGAAAATATTAAAAATATTCCTGGGAACCGAATTGTTCTGTTGTTCAGGCTATCCTTAAGTATTTGAGAAGAACTAAGGATGTGCTCTTGGTGAATGGAGGAGATGAGGATATTTTGGACATAGGTTATATTGATGTTGGTTTTTAGGTAGATCAAAATGATTTGTAGTCACAATCAAGATATGTTTCTTATCTCAAATAAGGAGATGTGAGCTAGAACAGTTCAAAGCATCCAGTTTTCACTGATTCTATAGTGAAGTTTGAGTATATAGTGGCTTTTAATGCAGCCAAGGAAGCCATTTGGATTTGGAACATTTTCTAGGAGGTTGATGTGGTATCAATCATTAAATACCCTATCACATTGTAATGTGATAATAATATAGTGGTGGCTCTTGAAAAAGAGCCAAGGTCACACCAATAGAAAAAGTATATACTCTGAAAGTATCACGACTTGAGGGATTTATATCAGTAGGGTGAATTTGTAGTGAGCAGAGTACCCACAGAAGAGAATGTAGAAGAACCCTTTACTAAAGACCAATCTCAGAAGAATCACGAGTATCATGAGAGAGCTAGCAGACTGAATGTTGTTGGTAGTTGGATCTTGTGAAATTTGGAGCCTATTGGAGTTGGTTCCCTGAAACCGGCTTCTATATACTTTATGATAAACATGTATTCATTTTTTTAATATTAATAAACTACTTATCACATCATGATTTTTATTCTTCATAACATAGTAGGTGATGATATCTTAAGAGTAGATGTCACACTAAAAGGTTATAGTAGTTCCTCGCTATGATTAGATCCCAAAAGTTCTATGATTTAATTCTTGAATATATTTTCAATGGTCAAATGATATCATTTTAGGTACACAAATGATTCAGGATATCAAGGGTGGATACTCATATGACTTTGAGGAACCTTATCGTGGTGCACTTCCTTGGTAATATCAATTAGGGTATTATGAGAACGAGACCCACCAATAGGAAATCTTCATTTATTTGTGTCATTGGATGTTCCAATATGTAGACATGTGTATTGGTTCTTAGAATGTAATATTGTCATTAATTAATATTATGAGTCATGTAATTTGATGTATTAATGTAAACCATGATAATAGATGTCTGTGGCGAGGAAGGATATATTGGGTGTGTCACAAGTAATATTTCATTAATTAATAATATGAGAAAGGATTTATCATTTTTGATCATCAATGGAAGTTAATATCTTAGGCCCATAGATGGAAGTGATACAGCCTAAATAAACATATGGGAATGGGGTTCTATAGGCATGCTCTATTTTTAGGAATTCAAAGAAAGAGATAATCGATCATATAGGTTGATGGAAGGGGCATGGAACCTAATTAATTGGAGATATTTTACTAAAGATATTATATTACACAATAATCTATCGTATGAGTTTACATTTCGTAGTGACATTAACTTATTTCTCCACCTTCGCATGAATGTTCATCTAGGGAGGATAGGTTTCAAGTAGTCATAATATGTATGATTTCCTTAAGACCTACGGGTCCTGTAATGTCTCCAAGGCTACGAGAAATGTAATATCTAACCCTACGGGCCTTGTAAGGGTTCCTCATAATCCCTTGAAAGGGGGGTTATCATAAAATCAATAAAAAAATAAGAAGAAAAAACATATTGCTTTATGGGTTTCTTGTCATGTTGCTAGACATTATCCTTGGACATTAGGCTACTTCACCTAATTCCACTGAGAAAGAGGCCTAGAGGTTCACACACTATGTGTATCCAAAATCTCAGTTAAATAATATATTATTATTTATTATTTAGCAGGTTCAATAAATATTACCCCTTTACATGGTTTAATAATTATTAATGTATGCTTGGTCTCATATAAATATTTATTTACAATTTTAGCAATTATAATATTTATATATTTATTGGAGAATAATACAGTGATATTTATTTAATAAATAAATAGACATTATTCAATGTCTGATAAAAATTATGGAGGAATAGAGGACCAAGATTTTAGGTCCAGTGATAAATAATAAATAATAAATATTATTTTATTAAATAATATTTAGTTATAATTCACAAGTTATGTGCATGTCAATAAATAATTATATTATTATTATTATTTGAAACAATATTTTGAAAGGATTAAATAAATAATAAAGGGATCTTGTGAAATTATTTTATTTTAACCCTAGTGATATATAAACCCAGTTTTTTTTTTACTTTTTTCATTAACCCAATTACTTTTTCTTAGTTATGCACAATGGATTTAGAGATTCCTCTCAAGCCTATAGAGATTCCTTCTCTAAAAATGTTCCCAATAACGGCGAGCAATCCCCTCCATTGAATCAAGGAGAACGCTTTAGAAGTGGTTATCAAATAGATCAAAGGATGATGACACAAGCACAATGATATATTGTGCTATCACCTGGAGACTCATTTAGTGATGTCTGGAGATTCAAGGAATGCATGTGGATAATCTCTAGAGTGAATATACACATGGTTTCTATAACACAATGATAGTGGGCCACACGACAGATCTATCACCAGATTCTTCAACAAATAAATAATTCCAAAAAAGATAATTCTTTATTTAATTAAATTAAATATAAATAATATGTGATGATCCTATTTCCCAGTTCTGTCCAAATTCCTCATTATCTATTTCTTTGGTTCAATTCTGTTGATCGTGGCTTTCATCATCGTATAGATCTCAGATTGATCATCGATTATGGAAAAAATAAAAGTTGGTCACCACCCATTGCACACTTTCTCTACATGTGAAACCTAAATTTTAAAGGGTAAACATATATTTGGTGGTGGATACATTTTATATCATTTATTACATCACTTTTAGGACATTGTGATGTCAGAATACACACCATATATTTATAACGTATTGAATCTTTTTAAAAAAATTGACTGCCTCAGAAAATTATGAAAAAAAATTAATATTGGATAATTTTGATGTAATTATTCAAAAAATTATATTTATTTTATCAAAATTATTTTATAAATATTTTAATTTTTACTTTTAAAATAATAATTGAAATTTATTGAGAAATGCTAGGGTTGTTTTTACAATAACAGTTTTCGAACCCTTATAAAAAGTACATTTCATTACCTAAAAATTATATTATCATTTTTAATTAATAATAATTATTTAATATTATTATTATATTAAATTATATTTTTTTATAATTCATGAATTTATCAAAAAGTAATGTCATAATTTAAATTTCATATTACACAAAAATATAATTTAAGATTTATCATATCAAAATAAAAAATCATTTATAAAGTAATAATAATAAGAAGTAAATATAATCATTATTATGTTGAAAATACAATATAAATATTGATATTATCAGTGCCTTTATACATTTCCATTTATTACACTAGAAAACTCTCTGATGGTAAGATGTGTGTTGGTAAGATGTGTTATGGTGAGATTTTCATGGGGTGGTTCGGTGTACATGGTTTGGGTTCTGATATCGATGAGATTGAAGTTCATCCAGAAATGGTTTCACTCATGATTTAGTTATTTGATATAGGATTGGGATTGGTCAAGGTAAAATCCTTGTGATTCTATCTCCCTTGGAAATTTTGATAAATATGCTTCATAGGGTATGATCTAGTTGTGGAGGCCAATGCTTCTTTTTTCTGGGTCAATTTGATTTATCATATCCCTAAATTTATACTAATAATATAATTATTGATCAATGGATATATTATAAATAGTTATGATTCATTATGGTCTTTTATATCTGATATAATAAAACCAAGTAAGTTTATGTGTTTTCTATAACCATAATAGGTTATTTAATTCAATCATAGAGGGGGGTTTATTTATAAAATTTCTGGTAGTTGCAATATCCACCCTAGAAATTTCACCCTCAAAATTTTAATTTCACACAATAAAATAAATGAGGGTTATTATATTTCATCACTTCCTCTAGTTCCCATGCCTCTTCTTTAAACTTATGGTTTCTCTATAGCACTTTGACCAGATGCATTGTCTTAGTTTGTAGAAATTTTCCATTATAATCTTATATATTTACTATATTCTCTTCATATTAAAGATCATTCTATAGAATTACCATCTCTAGATTCATCACATGTACGGGTTATGGTATGTAATTTCTCAATAGGGCTGCATGGGACAAGTCAAGTACTTTAGATAGGATGGGTCATATTAATAGTCAATAATACACTTCTCTGATGTGATGAAGGTTCTCAAAGGAACTAATGTATATTTGATTAAGATTTAACTTCTTCCCAAATATCATGAATTTCTTCCATGGAGATGTGTGGAGGAATACCTTATATCTAACCTAAAACTCCAGATATTGTTGAGGATTATCAGCATAGATCTTCTGTTGACTCTGGGTAGCCTTATTATTCTGTTCAATGGTCTTGAAATATTTTACAATTTCGATAACCATTTTAGGATCCAGTAGTTTACATTCACCAAATTCATCCCAGCATGCAGGAGTTTTGCACCACATCCCATAAAATTTTTATTGGGGAGAATTTTAATGCTTGATTTGAAACTATAATTATATAAGAACTCAACTAAAGTAATATGTTGATTCCATCCTCCTTTGAATTCCATCAAGAATTCTCACAACATGTCTTCGAGTGTCTGTATAGTCTGCTCAGATTGACCATCAGTTTGAGGGCGATAAGTCATGATGAATTTCAACTCAGTATTTAGAGAATTTTGGAGACTCTTCCATAACTTGGAGGTAAATATTGGGTCTCGGTCAGATAAAAGTGATAGTGGTGTTCTATGTAGCCTCACCACTTCTTCAATTTATAACCTTGGTAGTTGATTGAGTAAGAAGTCCAATTGAATTTTAATGAAGCGATCATTCATTAAATGATTTTCCACCATAACCCATATAGCATAATTTCATCTTGATTTCTTCACAAGACCAGTGAAAAAGCCTATGGTTAGATATTCCCATTCTCATGTTGGTATTTTTAATGGTTTCATAATCCCTTTGGATGTTTTCCTTTCAATATTAAATTTCTGATATAAAAGAAACCATAATGTATATCATGTGATATTTATCATCATATTGTCCCACCAATAGTTCTCTTGTAGATATCAATACATATTTGTGGTTCTTGAATAGATGGAGAAGGTCGATCTATGTGCATCACCCAATAGTTCCTTCTTCAACTCAAGATTTTATAGTACACATAGACATGATACAAATCTTACAACTCATTCTTCATCAATTTTAAACTCTTAGAATTTACCTTTTCTCATTACTTCCACCTTATTTTGAATTTCTACATCATCTCTTTAGGCATCATTTATCTTCTATATAAGGGATGGTTGAGAAGTAATTTACGAAAGGATTTATGATTTTCATTCCATTATGATTCTCATGTCCATCCTTTTAAAGTCTAAGAAGATCAAAACCTTATCAATTATCTTCAATGATAAAATATCCAGATACTTTCTACTTAGATATATGATACTTTATTAGCTTCCCATGATGGTAGTGGATTGAGTAGTCACAGTCCTTAATCATCTATAATAATTTTCACTAGAACATATTAATCTCTTTCAGTGTGAATATATACTTGAGGATTTTATGATCTGTATATATTTCACACTTCTCCCCAAAGATATATTTCCTCTATACTTTCAAGGAAAAGATCAATGTAGGAAACTCTAGATCATGTGTTGGGTATTTATATTCATGAATTTTCAATATCCTTGAGTAATAGGCTATCACTTTTTCATTCTGTATTAGTACATATCAAAAGACCTTATTTGAATCATCTTTGTATACCAGGAAAATTTACCCACCTGTGGGTAGTTAAAGTATAGGTCTAGTGATAAGCCTATTTTTCAACTCCTTTAAGATCTCTTAACATTCATTATTCCAAAAAAACTTTAATCCCTTATAAATTATCTTGGTTATAAGGTTTGAAAATCATGATGAATTTCTCACAAATCATCAATAATACCCATTAAATCGAAGAAAACTGTGGATATATGTCATAGATGTTGGTCACAGTCATAATTCAATTTCTTTCAACTTTAAAATGTCCCCAGATATCCCATTACATGTCATAATATTCCCCAAGAATTATAATTCCTTCAACCATAGCTCAACATTTTTTACATCACATAAATATTCTCCTTTCATAAGGTCTTTAGAACAGTTCTCAAATTCTACACATGATACTCTTTTATTTTGGAGTATATTAGAATATCATCTATAAAGACTACCAATTTTTTTGAGGTAATCTCTAAAGACTCTATTCATCAAGTCCATGAAGATTTCTAGATCATTAGTAAGTATTAATGGAATTACTATGAACTCATACTTCCCATAACATATATAGAAATAATTCTTGGGTATATCCTCTATCTTCACCCTTTCATGACAATACCCCAACCGAAGATCCACCATAGAGAACTGTTGGGATCCGCATAGCTGGTAGAACAAGTCATCAATCTATGGTAGAGGATACTTGTTATATATTTTGATCTTGTTGAGGTCACAATAATCAATTAAAAGGTGCATCAACCCACCATTATTATTGATGAAGAGGACTGGTGCATCCCATGATGGAGCAATTGGGCATATGAACCCTTTATACATATTCTCATATATTTTTCTCTTTATAACCTCAAGTTATTCAACAAACATTCTACTTGGAGTATTGGATATTGGAAAATATCCAGGTATAATATTTATTGAAAATTAAACCTCTATGCTAGGAGGAATACCTGGAAATTCTTCAAGAAACACATCTATATATTCCCCCATAATGGGAATGTCTTCAAGTATGATCTTTTTATTATACTCAATTATTTAAGATAGATATTCTTGCTTGTATGTAAATAATATTCATGATTGAGATGTTGGTGTTAAATAATATTCATCCCCCTCTTTAAATTTTTTCGAAATCAGAGTATGTTTCATGATACGGAGATTGGTTTCCTTATCATGGAATTTTTTTCTCTATATAATTAAATCTAATTCATATTAAAGGGAGTATCACAAGATTTTCTATGAATTTCATCCAACAAATTTTCATTGGGGATGAGTTGTATATTTGGGATGAAATAATTTCCCCATTTTTTATTTTCACTGATAGCTCTACTTCCAAGCTATGTGGTGGTGTTTGAATAGTTATACTAAACTTGTTTGACATAAAAGAATTCATAGAACCCAAATCAAAAAGTATGTTCTCTATTCATAAATTAATAACTACTGTACGTTTTACCACTTTATTTTTAGGATCCACTTTAGTAGTTGTGATGATATATGCTCACCCTTTCTTCCTTGGATGTTATTGTTGTTGATTTTCTATGAAAACCATTGGCTTAGGTTAGTGGTTCATATAGTGTTCTTATTCCTTGTAGTTGAAACATTGGAAAATAGGTTGAGGGATGACTTGATTATTCTTTTCTTCCATTACATTGGTTTTTTTATCCTATAAACAATTATTGTCTAGGTTCCCTTCCTTTCTATACCAAAATTATTTCCTCATCACCCTTAGGAAATTTTGGGGGTTCTTCTTTCCACACTTTGGATAAGTGGGATGTTGAAATTTGTTTCCACTATTATATTTCTCCACCACACAACCAGAATTAAACTCCACTTTATTCTTCTTATCCCTGTGATATCCTTGAGATTATCTTATCTTTATTTAAACATATAGGGAGTATAAAAATAATTTCCTAATAGCTATAAATGTTTTGAATCTCCAGGTATTTTTATAGACTTAGTTTTATCCCACCAAAAAAGCGGTCAATTTTTATTTCAGGAGTAACAAAAAATATGGAATCGTATTGTGAAAGTCTTGTTAAGTTTTCCTCATACACCATGATGGATTCATCATCTTTTTAATTGAGGGAAATAATATCCCATTCCATTTAAATTCTAATAGTGTAAGGAAAATATTTTTCAAAAAATATTTTCCAAAATTCTTTCCACCTCATTTCTTTGATCTGTTCATTATGATTTGTATTCTGGATCATTATCCACCACTGGTCATCTTCTCTCTTCATATGATAAATAGATAGTATAACCTTATCTTTCTTGGAACCTTAAATTATGGATAAGATATTTTAAAATGAGTTGATACATTGATCTATGATTAAAGGATTGGATGGTCCATTGAAAATAGGAGGCCTTTTCATATAAAGGACTCAATTTCAGCTTGTTCTTTGTTGGAGGTTTAGGAATTCCTCATCTTTTAGGTTTTTCTTTGAAACCTGATTCAATGGATAGAGTATAATCACAAATTTAGTGATTCCTACTCCCATAATGTTGGGAAACTCATTTGGGAAGTCCTCAGATTTCCCTACACATTGTTTGTTTACTCAGTTCCTCCTACTTTCAGCCATTATATAGAATAAAAGGAAAATTAGGGATGAGTATTTCTAAACTATTAAACACATTACCCTTAACCCAGTAACATTAAAGGAATAACTTATAAATGAAACTTATTCATTAACTTTTAAATATCTAGGCTTTAATATAAGTTATCCATGATGTATTTCATATCATAGACTCTTATGGTTATTTTTCTCCTTAATAATGGTTCATAAAGAGATTTTAAATTTACCAAAGAATATCCACTTGGATTTTAAAACTAGTTGTGCATCAAGGCCCATTTTCATGCACTAATTCCTAACTAAGTCTTGCTCAATATACTATTTTTAGGTTTTATCCTTGGGTATATCTATACGAGATCCACATGCACTTGTACTAACTAGAAAGGGATGTATTTTATTATAAACCACTTACTATGTACTTTACCCAAATTGAGTGATATTTTATTTTGGTTAGTATTATCCCTAATTCATTATCTATAGTTACCTAATCCTAATTTGAATAATAACTAAAATTTTCTCTAATACCAATTATGATAATTCTTGTCTTTATTACACATTAACTAATGATTTATTACAAAATAATACACAAAGTAAAACTCATATATCAATAAGTCAGGTGTCCTTGGTTAATTAGGTAAATTACATTATAACTAAAAATATGGGGGTACATCAGCATAATTAGAAACTTTCTTATCATGCTAATAATATTCTATTATACTTAAAAATGTATAGGATAACTTGGGTACATACATAATAAAGGGGTGATCTATAAATAAAAATAAGGGAATAAAAAAATAATAAAATGAAGAAGGTATTAAATGTTAGAAAATATGAATTTCAATGGGACATAAAATGGGTGATAATCATAAATATGAACAATGAGTCTTGATATAGCATGATAACATAATGGAAACATGGGGATATGGAAGCAACCTTAAACATGGAATCATAAGAATAATTAAAGATTAAACCCCAATAAATCATAACAGAATATTCTTATGATTACTACTCAGGCACCATACATGGTATCTCATGAGACTAATACATTACCCAATGCATTGGAGCACTATTAAGGAATACTAATCATAATCATATCATCTACATTCATAAGTGTTCCACATATATCACATAACATAAGAACATATTTCATCACATTTAATTCCAAAATCAAGGAGTGTTGAAAAAAATATATGTAAATTACCAATTAAATAATTTTATGTATTTCTAGGTGAATACCCTTGAGTTTAAATAGCGATGGTATTTACAACATGAAGTTTTGTCATGGAAAAATCACAGTGAGCATAAAGGAAGCACATAAAGGTTCATAAAATTGTTTAATGTGAGAGAAAGGGGTCCCTAATAATTTTTAAATAAAATATAAAGTAAGAGGGATTCAAAAAAACATATCCCAATATTATGAATTTGAAATAAATGGAATAAAAAGAATAAGTTTCTTGAATAAAGAGAAAATGATAGTATCCCTTACTAAATTTTTGTATAGTAATGGATTAGTATAATGCTATAATTAGAGTGGATAAAGGATCTCTAATTTTTAGTAAATAAATTACACATCAAATGGATCTTTATAAATTCGTGGAAACAAACCAAATTGAGATTAAAAAAAGGAAAATCACAAAGAAGGTGCATTAATGGAAATGAAGATAGGGAGATCCCTTACTAAAGTTTTCCATAATAACGACTTAGGTAAATGATATAATGAGATAAGATAAATGATATATAATTGGTAGGACATAAATTGAAAATTTTAGGTATCTTTATAAACTCATGAAAAGATAACCAATTGAGATTCAAAAGTATAAATACAAAGATGGTGCATGAATTGAAAAGAAGACAGAGAGATCCCTTACTAAATTTTATAGTAACAACTTATGTAAATGCTATAATGAGAGGGGATATATGATCTATTTTTGTTAGGAAATAAATTGGACAGTATATGGATATTTTTAAATTCATGAAAACATAAAAATGGATATTTTAAAGTCTAAATACAAAAAAGTTGATTGAATTGAAAAACAAAAGATAGTGTGGTCCCTTACCTTGAGAGGGTGATTCCAAAAGCTTGGGAGGAGATTCTTGAGAGCTTGTGGACACATATTGAGGACTAAAAATGGGGGAGCGTAGATTATGTATGTAAGACATGGTTTTTTATTTAATGTTAATTGGATATTGGGTTGGTTTATATATAAATGGAAGTAGGATTTCTTTATTATTTCCCAAAATTAGGATTTGTACTCAATATAATAAAGTAATAAAAACCACAAACCTTCACATTTTTTTTCTCAGGGATTCTACCACATAAGATTGGTTTTCATTATTTTATTTGTCTGAAGTCCTAAAGTAGTAAAATATTACCATTCGTGATGTAGAAGTGTGTCATTTTTATAAAGAATTGATTTTATAACCTTAAAATATAACATAGGTTTTGGAGGATTCATAAGGGATTTCTAAAATTTATCAAGGAACAAAGAAATAAAATTATTTTAAATGGTAAATCTATGTTAAGTTGTAGATACATTTTATATCATTTATTACATCACTTTTATTTCATAATGATTTTATAATACACACCGTATATTTATACCATATTTAATTTTTACTCGAAAAATTGACTATCTCAGAAATTTTTGAAAATTTTATTGATAGATAATTTCAATCTGATAATTTCAAAAATAATATTTATTTTATGAAAAAAATTCTAAATTTGTGAATTTTTATTTTTAAAATAATAATTGACATTTATTGAGAAATGTTGTAGTTTTTTACAATAATTTTATTCAAACTCGTATAAAAATTACATTTGACTTCATAAAAATAATATTATCATTTATATTTAATAAAAATTATTCAATTGTATTATTTTATTTATTTATAATTTATTTTTAAAATTCATGAATTCGTCAAAAAGGAATGCCTTAACTGGAATTGAATATTGCACAAAAAAAATTATTTTTTATCATATCAAAATAAAAATCTTGTATAAAGTAATAACAATAATAAGTAAATATAATTATTATTCTATTGAAAATAAATTATTCATATTTTTATTACTAGGGTCTTGATACACATCCCATTATTACAGTAGAAAATGACCTGAGGGTAATGTGTGTGATGGTGTGCTTTTCATTGGGTGGTTTAGCATACATGGTTTGGGTCGTGATCTCGATGAGGTTGAACTTCTCCCATAAATGATTTTTCTCATGATTTAGTTATTGGATCTCATATTAGGCTTATTCAAGGGAAAATCCCTGTGATTATATCTTTCTAAAAATCCTTGATAAATGGTCTTTATAGTCTATGATCCTTGTGGACGCTGAAATACACGTTCCATGGGAATAGTCGAGGAATCCATGGCTTGTTTGGGGTGAATCAGAGACCAAACATCATAAAACACCCTTTAAGGGTATGTTTTGTAAATATCACTAACTTTGAAAATAGACGCACTCACCAATATTTTGGGATGGGAAGCTCCTTTAATAATTCATGAAGGAAAAAACGGTACATTCACGCAACGACATTCAGAGTCATGGAGCACTTCGTGAACACATGAAGTGTTGATGGTAGATCTGAAAAAGATACATTTGAACTTTCTAATCCATGCCAAATTTTAAAGTACATATAGCTTCATGAATGCCTCCAATCTTCATGAAAACCATACCCAATAAATACCCCCTTCAGTATGACATTTCTCAAATGGACAAAGACTTTCGACTTCTGAAATTTCTCTATTTTCACCAACCATCTAAGCTTAATGAATGAAATAGAAAATGAATCACCCAAGGTATTCAATAATCATGAAACCACCTCACTTTTGTTCTGGAGATCCTTCACCCTGTATGGACATGCCTTTGGTTAAGGCCTATGCCCTTCACAAAAGAATAAGTCCCTCTAAGGAACATGAGGCTTCACAAAGCATTTATCCATCAAAAATAACTCCCCTTATGAATAATGATTTAATTCAAACTTAGGGGTTACTTGATTTTTGAATTATACCCATTTTAAAGTTCTCTAACCTCCATGAGGAACCTGAGCTTTGTGAAGCACCACTCTGTGGAGCTCCCAACTACATGAAACCTCTATACTGGGCCTCTCTATGGTGGATATCTTCTCCAAACACCCTTTTATGAATTTCAAGTGCTTGGGGACCCCACACCCATCTAGGACCAGTTCATCTGCACCTCAGGTCCCCATGAGATTAGTTCCACCCACTCTTATGTCTGCCCACTCTACCCCAAGTGTGGATCGAGCATCCGACCTTCCAGTTGCTTCTAAGAATAGGTACTCTATCCCATGTTTCTTCTAAGCATAGGGAAACTAACATGGACCGTGTGATTGACCACTCCTCTATGGTAATACCAACTCCATTTCCCAACCATAGGCACATGAGCAGTGGTCACATAAGCCTTACGGGTGAGGAGTGAGTCCGCCACATCCGATCTGCATGATGTAAAATTGTCTAGCTTCACATCCTAGTCATATAATTTTGAAATGTATGTCAATATCCTTGGAACATGGAAAAAAACTTTAGTATTGCTCTGTGTGATAATCATAGGATTCCCCATGTATAATAATCATGGGATTCCACCCTCTCCCATCATGATCCACATAACTTCACTCTTCGTCATCTTCCATGTGTAAGCCCCACACAATCCTTCCCCACCACGGGATAACCCTATACCCCTAAGAACTTCCATGTGTAAGACCCGCACAATTATATAAAGTTAAATCATTTTTATAATGTTAGATTCCACATGTAATCCCCACACTATCCCTCATAATCTCTCATTTCATTACAAGAGCATCTGTACCACATGAAGTTAAACTGCATGGATCAGTCCTATCACATGACTTTAAACTATGGCATCATAATACATGTATTTTATCCCTATATTATAAATAGGGTATGTAGGATTTCTTCTTGAGGTTCAATCCCTACATTGGTAAAATTTCCAGGTGTGAAATATTCCCTCCTATAGACAAACCTACTGGATCTTCCTCTATTGGTAATTATTATCTACAACTCTCGATTTTCCTCCATAGGGTGTTCTGATCCATTTTTTAACTATTTGAGTATGACAAATTTCCTCCTAGGGACACACTTCCATAACCCAAATCCTTGGGGAATTATGATCAACCAATGTTATCTCAACAATATGTTAAAATTGTGTCTCAATCTATCTCAACTAGATGTTTTGATCCATCCTCAAGGGATGTATAACTTGTGACCTAAACCAAATA
The DNA here is from genome assembly GCA_963277665.1 of Viscum album. Lineage (NCBI taxonomy): Eukaryota > Viridiplantae > Streptophyta > Magnoliopsida > Santalales > Viscaceae > Viscum > Viscum album. The sequence continues at coordinate 904,738,711 of OY728138.1, forward strand.
TCTACCCAATACAATAAACATGGGATACCTGAGGTAAAAAACATTGTAATAATTATTCTCCTAGTATTAATTAACTCTTGATAAACATGAGATTCTATGGATTCCATGCCTAAGACACCTCATATGATATTCACTCTCCAGAGGATGATTTATATGTGACCAATACGCCCAATTTCCAGACATTCCCAATGTGACTACTCTATTGAATGAAGGGTACTAACCTATCAAGATAGAAGTAGTGTAATTAATCATTTTCCACATATAAATTTCATCAGTAATGAGTTAAAAAAACATGAGTCAAATATTGGAGGGAGACTCGAACTAAGAAACAAGCTCTAAGGTGGAATCCATAGAAGGAGGAACTAGCATCCCATCATCCCATTTCGATCAAAGAGAATACATCACTAATTAAAGTGATTAAATCCACCCACCTTTATAATATGGGAATATGGGGGATAATAAATCCATTGTTCAATCATACGATGTGCAAGAGGGCCTTAGAAAAATCATTGGAAACATAAATGGTGAACCTGACGTAAAAATTTCCTCCTCAACATGGGGACCAGTAGCATTAGGGCATAGTAGATTTCCATGTCACTAGATCTAGATATATGGTGCCAGGTCCCCCCAATAAAATAGTGGTCCCAACATGAAACTCACATGTGCATTGGGGAAGTTATTATTGGGAATCCTTGGTCGACGACATTATCAGCATGGATACCTCTCATTCTTCAGAATATTGGAAAAATTGGAAAATTAGGAATCAATTTCATTATTCTAGTATTGATGGATAAATCAACCTGCATTACATGACCCAAGATATAGGAAATACGAAAACCATCACCTAAAGGTGAAAGTGTAGGAGGAACATTTATGTGGTAATAACACACAACTCTAATTCATCCTTGATTTCTACTACACCTTCGACTATCGGGCGGCCTCTCCTCGACTCACCCTCTATGCTCATCCAGAGGAGGCTGATAAACACCCTTGTATACCAATATGAGTAGTATGTGGTAATTAACATGAGGTATATGACCTACTAGGGCCAAGATGCATCAGTTCCTCATTGACATCGCCACCCTTAAGGGCCACGCAGGGGGGAACCACCCCCGTTCTAATGAAAAACCACTTCTAGAGACTCTTCGCAGAGCATTCTGATGACTCAATCCCATACACTGAGTATGTGGATACTTGATTCAAATAATTTGTGACCTCTTCTAAAGATCCACTAAGGAGTGTTTCCAACTATCCTCATCAACACTTTTATTGATCAGACCCTCAGTCTGAAGAACAGGTGGACTTTACCCCTACTCCATCAGCCCTCGTCCGATGCAACCAACACCAAATTTGGGGGTAGGATTTGGATAATTCCCAACAAGGGGAATCTTCGAGGACTCTAGTGGACCCTTCCACCATCGGTGCATCCTATTAGATCCCTGCAAAAAATGATTAGGGATCTATCTTATTGCAATTAGGATCAATACCCTAGCCTCCTCATAGGCATTATGAGTTGACTTTTTCAATCCCTAGAACCACAAAAATCCATTACAGTACAACCCATTATGAGGAGATTTAGTGTAGAAGTCCTCCCTATATTATCATCAACCTATGTGGATTAAATACTTTCTATATCAAAAATCATCACATACCTCCTCCTCGTACCATCTCAGTCCCAAGTGGAGGTCCTCCCTACTCCAACACCAGCTTGGGCAGAGTTCCACCTTTCATTATCAACCACTAGAGTGTATGTCCTCCCCAATCTTTCAAAAAATAGCTCGGAGGTCCTCCCAATACTCCTTATTCTCAACACAGTGATCATAATCATGTTTCTACTAACCAATACAGAGGTCATACCCATATTCCTACCAACCATAGTGGCAGCCATCCCCACTTTTTCGCCAGTCAAAGTGTAGGTCTTCACCTTGCTGCAGCCATCCATAAAAGATGTAATCCCTACACCAATGAAATCTGACATGGAGGCCCTCCTAGTTTCCAAACCAACCAAATCATAGGTCCTCCCCAAATTTAAACCCACCAGCATATAGGTCCTACTTATGCCAAATTGGTACCCTTCCCTAATGATCCATCCTAAGGAATAAGGGAAAACACTCACCATCGAAGGTGAAATCCAAGGAAATTACAATTCATTTTCAGCCTTGTTAACCCTTAAAACTCCAAGGAGATAGAAGACTTGTTTATGGAGTGTATACCCCAACTTCTAAATTCTCATGTAGGATACTGAAAGATTAATTTCTCTATACCCAATGATGAGATCCAAAAACTTTAAGATCCCTCCATTGGTACTTGTAGTTGGAGGATATTATGGAACCCTTACAAGGGATCACAGTATAGTAATCCCTATCCCTGCCAGTATCCATCCACTACACCTCTAGACAAGATATAATAGAGATGATGGGGTCTGGGATAACTCATTTTCATGGTGATAAATCTACATATCCATAGATGAATGCCACATCCGTCGTAAATGAGGTAGTGGTTAATACCTCGACCTACATGGATGTGATGATGTGGTTGGTACCTCCCCCAAGAGACCTACCAGTGTGCAGTGAACCTTTGAATTGCACAAAAAATCCTCTATCAGTCGACCAGCTACATAACCAATCCATATTAGTTCTTCCACCGCACTCTCAGACATCATCAATTAGATTTTTGGTAGAGAAATATAATTAAAATTATTCTAATAAAGAGGGTATGTGGGAGGATCTGGCCACTGATCAACTATAAATGGTTTTCTTATAACTTGAAATTCAATATTTTGGATACCCCTGAGTCCCTTACTGAGGTTTGGCCTGTGTTTTTTCAACAAATTATCTTGTATATATGTCACAAACTCTACAATCATTAATTTTCCTAACCAAGAAGCCATAAGAACCTTGAAGCCATCGAACAGTAGTGATGAAGTGTTGATATGGAAGTGCTCCCAGTGGATCAATGCCCTGATTCATACAACTTACATTATACCCTCTAAGATAGATATATCAAAAGCATTATAGTGCTCCTCTAGATTATTCAAGAGGCATCTCTGCATGTCCAGATCAGAGGTCGGGGATAATACACTACTCTCCACTTCATCCCTATATTATAACATCCTAAACTACCCTCTGGGGACGAGGGTTACCCTCTGGTTACCATCATGATAAATATGGATATCCCCAACCTACTAGAGGATAAAGGGAATATGGACACTGACATAGATATAGATAAAGAAAACCCACCTCAAGGGGCAACACAATTCCGAGAAGAACCTACGAAAAGTGTTCTCGCTCATCAATAGAGGTAGGAACGTGTCCTTGGGGATACTTCTGATGAGGCATTACTAACCACCCACCGGAATCATGATAAAGGTATGGATTATGTTGGGACCTTTGATCCAGTTGATATTGGATCTATTATAGAGTTATATCCCATGGTAGCCACCTTCCTCTAGCAGCATTAAGAGAAGAAAATGTCAGTCACTGATCTCATTATTGATCGACGTCTAGATTATGACACTGTAATTACCCAACCCTAGTTACCTAGAGTCAATGAATTATTACATAACATTGGAATGATCACAAAAGATCAAGTCTCTAAAGACATATTAGTTTAGTATCCTTGGAAATACTAGATACATTCATAAGTTTTGCATTACATTATAAAATGAAAAACTACAACAACGTAGTCTCCATAGGCCACACTCATATCCCTTATATTATCCCTATAGTTCAGTCATAATATACTTCTTCACATCCGTGGAAAAAAACATAGAAAGGGGTGATCTCAGATGCTCAGTAAGGATAAAAATATAGCGGAAACTTTCATAAAAAAGAATAAACATTTAAGGCAATGTAAGACTAAAACAAGAGCCTTTTAAACTTGATCTTCAGTATAATATGGAAAAGATAAAAAAATAATTTCATTTAATTATTCACATGGATATTCTACTAGTAGAATAATCACATGCAATATCAATATCCACTTTCATAATGAAAGAATGCATAATTCCAGACTTTATAACCACAAATTCAACGCCTTGTTCCAAGACTACAAATAAGATTTTTTCAAGGCCTTGTGCCAAGATACTAGTTTGTCTCATGAGACCAATCGATGAAACTAAGAGATATAGCGGGATCTACCCGTCACTTACTAAGTCCAATTCATTCCTCATATGAAAAGTTTTAAACATAACATAAACATTTTTATTACAACTAACATACGAAATTACAATACTTTATACATAAACCATGAATGGAATAAAAATAACACATCCATGGTCAAACATATCACAAAACCTTCAATACAATATGGAAGTTTTTTATCATAAAAAATCAACTTCAAATAAGCTCACAATCCATGAAAAGGATGTTGACATAGATGAAATCAAAACTTTTTTTAGAGAAATATCTCCTCTTATTTTGAAATTATTTAAAAGTAATATAATTATAAAATAAAACATTTATTTTAAAAATATTATTATAAATGTGTAAGGTAAAATTCGACGATGTTATAATGGCAGAAAATATCTTCACCCACCGTATAAGTTAAAAAACATTCTTACCTCAATTTTGTTGAAAAGGTCATAAGGTACCTTGTTTGGAAAATGACGGAAAGATTCCTTTCAAACCATTTTATAAAAATTAAAAAAAGGGTATAATTGAATTTAACCCATATTCTAGTAAATATTAAAAATGTTTTGGAATAATTTTTTAAGAAACATGGATGGGGAAGATAAAGAGGTCCCGGTAGATACTTACGTAAAAACAACTTGAGATAATAAAAATATTGTGAAATTAACCCTTACCTGGTACTTTTCCATGATCGAGGGTAGGTTAACCTCCTTTATAATGGTTAAATAATTGTTATTAAGTTATACAAGAACATTATACATTAATATAATATCATATATGATCTTCTAATATTTCTTTGTTAGTGATATTTTAGTAGTATCATCGTTTCGGGTGTTAACTGATTCGTTTTCCTTTATATGATTGGTTATGTAAGCCATGTTTTTTATGGATAGGATGTATTTAATTAATATAAAGAATGATATTTTGTTCATAAACATTATTTTTAATCATAAATTAAAAATTATTCTTGAATTATTACGATGGGGAATGAATCTCATCTCGTTCATGGAGACGGTAATTCGTACGTACGCACGAGCGACAATATCAGTCTTTTGATATTAAAATAGTATATAATTGGATGTTATATCATATATAAATAATCATTATCATGTTATATTTATTATTTACATAATTTATACTCATTATTATACCCATACAAATGATGAAGTGTTTGAATAACAAACTTCACCACGACGTGGAGATGGTAATCCGTATGTACGCATGTATGGTGACTTTGTCATTTATAGGATGGATAGAAAAATGAATATGGTTGTAAAATTTTTATAATAATATCATAGTATATATAAGATACTGAGTTTTTTATTTTAGAATGGAAACAACAAAGAAAGAGGAACGGGAAGAAGAAAATAACATGAAAGAGGTGATGAAATATTTACCTCTTCTTCGGGTTCTTCCTTTTGATTTGATCAAGAGGGCTCCATAGGTTGTCTTTATGGCTTAAAGTAGGACTCTAGAATGAAGTTAGGACGTTTTAGAGGTTATTTGGATTGGTTTTGGTGGATCCAAATTGCTTTGAAGGTGTGAATTTCAGATAAGGGGAAGTGTCCTTTTATAAGAGAGGTGAGGGTCACTTTTAAAAAAGCTTGAAATATTATTTTATAATAAAATAATATTCGGTTTATAATGCCTAAAAAATGAATTATTTAAAGTCTGAGGTGGGTATGGGTCGAAAACCTCTCAACCAATAGGTTTTAGATAGGTTTGGGTCACTATATTAACCTTATCTTTTAGATTTAACTCTTAGTTAAATATTTTGACATTTACCATGTCTCTTTGTATTTTTATATTATATTGTTAATAAACTTACTATAAACTACCAAGATAACCCCAATAGGTTCATTAATGACATATATAACATTATTAAGGATTTTTGGCCGAAAATTAGGTTTTTATGAATATTATATCAACCAATAATATATTATTTATTTTAAAAACTCAATTATGTCAATTTTTAAATTATTTAATAAATGATTTTTGTTAAAGTACTAAAACTTTATTACTTAGAAATAAATTCATATGTTCAATCCTGACATATCATATTAACCTATAAAATTAGTGTAATTCATTAAAAGTATCAAATTAGATTTATTTGGATATTTATAATATCAATTATTTTAATCTTTCATTAATAAGGTAATTGATACATCATCACTGTGTCATAAATAAATTTAATTATTTAATATCTAAAAATTATAAATAAAATACAATTATATAGGAAATATTTTTATATTTCTAATGAATATTTATAGTCGAATTTATTTTTTGTATAACCCTATATTAAAAATGGTTTAGTTATTAAACTTTGATTTTAACTCTATTAACTCTTCTTTAAATAAAATAATAATAAATGTCCTAATCTAATCCAAGTGGACCTAAAGGATCATATTTTATTCCTAAGGTTGTTTTCAGTCTAATTAAACTTATCCAATATAATTAGGAAATGTTTTAGGGTAATTATGATATTATTTTTACCCTTAATTACCCTATTCACTTTTATCTATGGTAATAAAAGTAAAAAAGTTACTATTCACCAAAAATAATTTTCATCTTATTGAACTAGATTTTACTTACTGATATCAACTGTGTCTCTTGAATTTTTGAAATTAAACTCACAGAAGTGGTAAAATTATATTTTATACAAATTTGCAAATGCTTTTATGAGGTGGGTAAAAGGCGATAAATAGTTCGATAAAATTTTATATATCTAAACTTATTATAAAACGACTCCAATGAATTACATTGAACATTTATATTTATTATGTATCTATTTTGACCTAACATAAAATAAAATAAAATAACTAATTATTTAAATAAAAAGTCGGTTTTAACCAATAATGCAGTTTTTTTCACTATTCATCAAAAATTGAAAGTTTTCGAAAAAATACCAAAAATTCACCATAAGCTAATTTTGATATTCCAAATCCAAAAATGAAGTCCATTTTGAAATATAAAATTTATAAAATTTCAAAAATTTGGTATTACTATTCATAACAGCTGGTTTGATTGGTCGTGGTGTGTTGGAATCTAAAATTTGCATATAATGCAAGCTATTGCATTATTCAAAGGGAAACATATCGTGGAAGCTTGGGGTGTTACATTCTTCCCTCCTTCAAATAATTTCGTCCTTCAATTTTCTATAATACTACCGCACAAAAAGATTTGGGTGATTCTTCATCCTAAGTTCTTCGACTTCCCACATTGCCTCTTCCATCTTATGGTTTCTCCATAGAACTTTTACCAGGCGAGTCGTCTGGTTTCTCAGCAATTGTTCTCTTGTATCAAGAATGTGACAGGCTCTTCACAATAAGACTGATCAGATTCTAGTTCAATTTCTTCATAATTGAGTACATTCATTGGGTCGGGCATGTATTTTTTCAACAGTAATACGTGGAACACATCAAGAACTTTGGAGAGACTTGGAGGCATTGTCAAACAATAAGCTACAATTCCAATTCTTTCTAGAATTTCGAAAGGTCCGATGTACCTGGGACTCAATTTATCCTTCATACCGAAACGTATAGAACCCTTCCATGGAGATACCTTCAAGAAGACATGGTATCCTACTTGAAATTACAAATCATTCCTTCGGTTATTGGCATAGCTCTTTTTCCTACTTTGGGATGATTTGATGTGGGTTTGGATTACCTTCACCATTTACATCGTTTCCTCAACAAGTTCTGGGCCTATGAGTTTTCTTTCACCAACATCATCCCAACAAGTTGGTGTTCGACATATCTTTTTATACAACGCTTCATATGGTTCCCTCTGAATACATGAATAAAAGCTATTGTTACAGGAAAATTCTACCATAGGTAAATATTGGTCCTACGTACCTTGAATGTCAAGTGATCAAGATCTCAACATTTCTTCTAAGGTTTGAATAGTTTGTTTTGATTGTCCATCAATTTGAGGGTGGTAGGCAGTGCTCCAACGAATTTCAGTATCTAGGGATTTGGGAAGAATTTTCTAGAATCTTGATGTATAATGGGGATCACGATCAAAAACAATCGTTAAGCGTACTCCATAAAGTCTTACAAATTCATTAATATATAGTCTTACTAGACATTCAAGTGGTAAATCTTCTCTTATAGAAAGAAAATGTGCTGACTTGGTAAGACAATCAACAATTACCCATATTGCATCATTCCTTCTAGAAGCATTTGTTACTCCCATGACAAAGTCCATTGTAATATTATCCCATTTACACTCAGGTATGACAATAGGTTTCTTGACTCCTCCAGGCTGTTGCCTTCTAGCTTTCACTTGTTGACAAACCATACATCTTGACACAAAATTAGCAATATCCCTCTTCATGTTGTCCCACCAAAAATGTTCATTCAAATCTCTATATATCTTGGTGCTACTAGGGTGTATAGGGAAATTGGAGCTATGAACATCATCTAACAATTCCATTTTTAGATTCGGTATGTCAGGAACACAAAGTCTCTTCCCAAATTTCAAAATACCATCTTCAATATGAAGTCACTCAATCTCCCATCATTCATAGCTTTAATATTCTTTTAAAACTCCTCATCAACAACCTGAGAACCTTTTATCCTCTCTAGTAAAGATGGTTTGGAAAACATTTGAAAAGGTATTGATCTTTCACCTTCCATGATTATTCCCATATCCATTTTCAATATATCCATGAAAATAGGATCCCTTTCAACTCTCATCTTGTTCAAAACTCCATGATCCTTTCTTCTCAAAGCATATTCCACCTTATTTTCCTTCCCTAGGTGGTAGTGTATTGTACAATCATAATCCTTGATTAGTTCAAGACATCTTCTTTGCCTCATGTTGAGTTATTTTTGTGATAAAATATACTTCAAACTCTTGTGATCAGTATAAATATCACATTTTTCACCATAGAGATAGTGTCTCCATATTTTCAGAGCAAAGATTACAGCTTCTTACTCAAGATCGTGAGTAGGATAGTTTTTCTCATTAATTTTTAGCTGCCGTGATGCATAGGCAATAACTCTATTATTCTGCATAAGGACACAACCATGTCCTTTCTTTGAGTCATCACTATAAATAACAAACTCATCGTTCCATGACGGTAGAGTCAGGATAGGATCATTGACTAATCTTTACTTCAATTATTCAAAATATTATTCACACTCTTTTTTCCAAACAAATTTAACCCCTTTACCTGTGAGCTTGGTTAATGGGTTAGACAATCAGGAAAATTATAGACAAAACGCCGATAATAACCTACTAAACCAATAAAACTGTATACCTCAGTTATACTCATCAGTGCTGGCCATTATTGGATTGCCTTGTTCTTTGAAGGATCAATAGATATTCCATACTTATAGGCAATATGGCCAAGAAAAGAAATCTCTTGAAGACAGAATTCACACTTGCTAAACTTCCCATATAATTCATTTCTTCAATGGGTTTTCAGAATGGTGAGCAAGTGATTTTCATGATCTTCACATATTTTGGAGTATACCAGGATATCATCAATAAATACCACTACGAAGTCATCAAGATATTCCTTGAATTTTTTTTCATTAGATCCATGAAGACAGAGGGTGCATTAGTCAGCCCAAAAGGAATTACTGTAAACTCGTAATGCCCGTACCTAGTTCAAAATGTTGTTTTCAGAATGTCTTCCTTCTTCACACTCAACTGATGATATCCAGATCAAAGGTCAATCTTTGAAAAATATTGACCTTCATGAAGTTGGTCAAATAAATCATCAATGCGAGGTAGGGGATACTTGTTATTTATTGTTATAACATTGATCTCCATGTATTCAATGCACAACCTCATATATCCATTTTTTTTCTTAACAAAAAGGACACGGGAACCCCATGGAGAAACACTAGGGTGAATAAAAATCTTATTGCTCAATTCCTCTAGTTGTTTCTTTAGTTCCACAAATTCCACAGTGGCTATTCTATAAGGGGTCTTCGATATGGGCCTCGAACCAGGAATTAAATCAATGGAAAACTCCATTTATCATTCTGGAGGATGTCCAGGTAAATCCTATGGAAACACATCAACATATTCTTTCACAATAGGTATGTCCTCTATTCGAACATTCTTTTCCTCTCCTATAATTATTTCATTCTCATCCTCCCTAATAAGTGAATTTAGTAGAGCTACTGGGGGTGGATCTAGATAAGAATCAGGTGGTGATGTTTCTGCTCTAAATATAAGGTACTCCTTATCATCATCGAAAATTGTAACCTCATTATTCTTACAATGAATTTTCACATCATGGTCCGAAATCCAATCCATACCAACGATTATATCAAATTAAATCATGGGTATGACAATGAGATCAGTAGATAAAGAAAATTTGTATGCCCTAGTGGAAACTGATTCCCAAAACATTGTTGCGATGATACTTCCCTTAGGTGTTTTGACTAAAAACTCCCTTGTTAATTCAAATTGAAAATATCTAATTTTCTTAATAAACTGGGAAAATATGAAACAATGTGATGATACAAAATCAAATAAAGCATTGTATAAAATTGAGGAAACCATTAAATTACCTGCCACCACATCTTTTAGAGTTTCAACCTCAGTAGTAGTGATCGCAGAAGCTTGGCCTTGATCCCTTGGCCTTTTCTGAGAAAATTTTCCTTGGAACTTAGGACATTCATATGCATAATTCCCCCTTTCTCTACAATTGTAGCATTCAAAATTGATAGCCTTTTTCTTCCCCTTACAATCACGAGTTAGGTGGAAATTTTCACCACACTTGTAACAGACTCCCATTCCCTTCAGAAAAGTACTGGGGTGTTTCTTCCCACCATTACTATAGGATGGATATTCAACTTTTCCCTTCTTCCCCTTATTTCCATTTCCAGAGTGTTAAGCAGATCTCTTCTTCTCTTGCTTTTCTTTAAAGTCGTAAGACATAGAGAATTATTTTTCTGTCTTGATATCACATGAGACAATATCTTCATATGATTAGAAGGATTGTGAGACTAATTCTCAACAAAAAAATGGTTTTAACCCATAAAATAATCGATTAATCTTACTCCTTGGGTTACATATATAATATGCTACATGCCTTGCTAACCTTGTAAATTTGGCCTCATATTTTGTGACATTCTCGTCCTCTTTTTTCTTCAAACTCAGAAATCGTCTTTCCATATTCGCTTGATGGTCACGAGGAAAGTATTTTTCTAAGAAAATATTTTTAAACTCCCTACATTCCATATTTGATACTTCATCATCTTCCTTTTTGTATTGAATAAATGACCACCATTGATCTACATCTCTCATGAGGCGATAAACTATCATGACAACTTTTTCTCTTTCGCTACTCCCCAAAGCATGAATTATTTTCTCTATGGTTTTTTTCCATTGCTCAGATACTAATGGATTTTTACTCCCATTTAATGTTGGTGGTTGTTTCCTCATGAAGCGGTCTAACATTGATCATGTACATTGTGGATCAGGGTGCTCTTTATGGGTAAGGTTATTATTCATAACTTGAGTGAGTTGTCCCAGTATAGTGATAAGTTGATCTGCACCAGTTTCTTCACCATCTCCACTCTAATTATCTTGATTAGGAAGGAAATCCCTACATGGATTACATGCATTGATACAGTTTTCATTCCTTCCACTAGGCACAATTTCTAAACAATGGAATACACTAGATTAGTTTATGAATCTCAATACATAAATCCAAACTTTTAAAACACTTAACATGAATTGAAAAGTTTATGGATATAATCCATAATCATAAAAATGTTTTCTTTGAGGAAGTAAATACTCATAAACCCTTCATAATGGTTTGTAATTAAAATGATGATTATCTGAATCATATCCCCTGGGAGTGTCGTAACCAAGAGTGCAGCAAGGCCCGTTGTTGTGCACCCGTTCCTATTCGAGTCTAGCTCAAAGCAGTGTTTTCAAGTTTTACCCCTAGTTACATCTATACCAGAGCTGCCTCTACCTGCTCATATCTGAATAGGGATGTATTGCTTGGAAAACTCACAAAATCTCTAAAATACCAAAATTCTAGGATGTTCTTCTATACTAATTCTCAAAGTCTAACTTAGGATAATGTTCTCTAATAAGAGTTTTTATAAATCTAGCTTCCAAGGTTTGTACTAAACTTCATATGATACCAATTGTAATGCCTCGACCCTAGTTACCTAGAGTTGGCTCATTATTACATAACATTGGCATGATCACAAAAGATCAAGTCTCGAAAGACCGATTAGTTTAGTAGCCTTGGAAATACTAGATACATTCATAAGTTTTACATTACATTATAAAATGAAAAAAATACAACAACATAGTCTCCATAGGCCACACTCATATACCTTATACTATCCCTACGGGTTAGTCATAATATAATCTTCATATCATGGGAAAAATAAAACATATAAAGGGGTGAGCTCAGATGCTCAGTAAGGATAACAATATAGCGGAAAATTTCATAAATAAGCCTAAATATTTAAGGAAATGTAAGACTAAAACAAGAGCCTTTTAAACGTGAACATCAGTATAATATGGAAAAGATAAAATCAAATAATTAAATTTAATTATTCACATAGATATTCCACTAGTCGAATAATCATATGAAATATCAATAGCAACTTTCATAATGAAGAAATGCATAATTCTAGACTTCATAACCAAATAGTCAAGCCCCTGTGCCAAGACTAAAAATAAGATTTTTTCAAGTCCTAGTTCCAAAAAACTAGTTTGTCTCATGAGACCTACCGATACATTGAGGAGTTATAGCGGGCTCCACCCATCACTTACTAATTCCAATGCAATCCCCATATGAAAATGTTTAAACTTAACATAAAAATTTGTATTAAAACTAACATACGAAATGTCAATACCTTATCCATAAACCATGAATGGTATAAAAATAACACATCCATAGTCAAACATATCACAAAACATTCAATACAATATGGATGTTTTGTATTATAATAAATCAACTTCAAAAAAGATCAGAATCCATCAAAAGGATGTTGACATAGATTAAATAAAAACTTTTTTTAGAGAAATATATTTTTCTATTTTGAAATCATTTAAAATTAATATAATTATAGAAGAAAAAATTTATTTTTAAAATATTCTTATAAGCTTGTAATGGAAACTTTGATGATGTTATAACGGCGGAAAATAGCTGCACCAGCCGTATAAGTTAAAATAACATTCTTACCTTAATTTTATCGAAAAGTTCATAAGGTACCTTGTTTGGAAAATGATAGAAAGATTACTTTCAAACCATTTAAAAAAAAGTCAAACAAGGGTATAAATGACATTAACCCATAGTCTAGTAAATTGTAAAAAAAAATTTGAATACATTTTTAAGAAACATGGATGTGGATGATAAAGAGGTCCCAGTAGATACTAACGTAAAAACAACCTCAGATAATAAAGAGATTGCAAAATTAACCCTTACCGTGTACATTTCCTTGGTCAAGGGTAGGTTAACCTCCTGTATAATGGTGAAATAATTGTTATTAAATTATACAAGAACCTTATACATTAATATGATATCATATGTGATCTTCTAATATTGCTTTGTTAGTGATATTTTAGTAGTATCATCGTTTCTGGTGTAAACCGATTCGTTTTCCTTTATATGATTGGTTATGTAAGCCATGTTTTTATGGATAGGATGTATTTTATTCATATACATAATGATATTATATTCATAAATATTATTTTTAATCATAAAATGAAAATTATTAATGAATGATTATGATGGGGAATGAATCTCATCGCGTTCGAAGAGACGGTAATCCGTACGTATGCACGAGCGACAATATCATTCTTTTGATATTAAAATCATATATAATTGGATTTTATATCATATATAAATAATCATTATCATTTTATATATATTATTTACATCATTTATACTCATTATTATACCCATCCAAATGATGAAGTGTTTGAATAACAAACTTCACCACAATGTGGAGATGGTAATCCATACGTACGCATGTATTGTGACTTTGTCATTTATAGGATGGATAGAATAATGAATATGGTTGTAAAATTTTTATAATAACAACATAGTATATATAATATATTGGATTTATTATTTTATAATGGAAACAACAAAGAAATAAGAAGTGGAAGAAGAAAAGAACTTGAAAGAGGTGATGGAATATTTACCTCGTCTTCGGGTTCTTCCATTTGATTTGATCAAAAGGGATCCTTAAGTTGAATTTATGACTAATTTGAGGCCTCTAAGATAAAGGTAGGATAGTTAAGACGATATTTGGGTAGGGTTTGGCCGAGCCAAATGGATTTTAAGGTGTGAATTTTAGAGAAGGGGAAGTGTCATTTTATAAGAGAGGTGAGGGTCACTTTAGGAAAAGTTTGAAATATTATTTTATAATAAAATAATTTTCGGTTTATAGTGTCTATAAAATAAATTATTTAAATAATAATGTGGGTATGGGTCTAAAACATCTCAACCAATAGGTTTTAGACAGGTTTGGGTCACCATATTAACCTTATCTTTTAGATTTAACTCTTAGTTAAATATTTTGACATTTACCATGTCTCTTTGTATGTTTATATTATATGGTTAATAAACTTACTATAAACTTACAATAGATCTCATATAGGTTTACTAATGACATATATAATATTATTAAGGCTCTTTGGCGGAAACTTATATTTTTAGGAATTTTATATCAACCAATAATATAGTATTTGTGTTAAAAACTCAATTATGTCAATGTTGACATTATTTAAAAAATGATTTTTGTTAAAGTCCTAAAAACTTTATTATTTAGAAATAAATTCATATGTTCAATACTAACAAGTCATATTAACCTATAAAATTACTTTAATTCATTAAAAGTCACAAATTATATTTATTTGGATATTTATAACATTTGTTATTTTAATCATTCATTAATAAGGTAATTAATATATCATCATTGTGTCATAAATAAATTTAATTATTCAATGTCTAAAAATTATAAATAAAATACCATTATGTAGGAAATATTTTTAGCTTTCTAATTAATATTTATTGTCTAATTTATCTAATGTATAACCCTATATTAAAATGGTTTAGTTATTAAACTTTGATTTTAACTCTTTTAACTCTTCTTTAAATAAAATAATAATAAATGTCCAAATCTAATCAAATTGGACCTAAAGGGTCATATTTTATTAATAATTTTGTTTTTGGTCGAATTAAACTTATCCAATATAATTATTACATGTGTTAGGGTAATTATGATATCATTTTTACCCTTAATTACCCTATTTAATTTTAACAGTTGTAAATAAAAGTAAAAAGTTACTATTCACGAAAAATTATTTTCATCTTATTGAACCACATTTTACTTACTGATATCAACCGTTTCTCTTGAATTTTTTAAATTCAACTCACAGAAGCATTAAAATTATGTTTTATACAAATTTGCAAATGCTCCTAGGAGGTGGGTAAAAGACGGTAAATAGTTCGATAAAATTTTATATATCTAAACTTATTATAAAATGACTACAATGAATTAAATTGAACATATATATGTATTATGTATCTATTTTGACATAAAATAAATTAAAATAAAATAACTAATTATTTAAATGAAAACTTTTTTTTCACCAATAACGTAGTGTTTTTTTCACTATTCATCAAAAATTGTATGTTTTTAGAAAAATACCAAAAAAATTAACCCTAACCTAATTTTGATATTCCGAATCCAAAAATAAATTCTATTTTGAAAGATAAAATTTTTAACATTTTAAAAAGTGGGTATTACTATTCATAACGGCTAGTTTCATTGGTCGCAGTGTGTTAGAATCTTGAAGTTGCATACAATGCAAGCTATTGCATTATTCAAAGGGAAACGTACTATGGAAGCTTGGCGTGTTATAGAAACTACCTAATGGTACCCCATATCCTATAGTGGGGCAACAAGTCTTACTTGGTGAAATGCACCCATTCAATCCTGGTGGCCTCACTAATCAAGTTAGAGAAGATAAAGGAGTATATGGTTACTGGCCACTGTATGAGTCTCCAAACCCACCCTAGAAGCATAATTACCCTCCTAGAGACCTAGGTTGTGCTAATGATCCCACTCACTGAGTTGATAACCCTTTCAATACATTTATGGTCATGGATCCTCAACAAGATAGATACCCTCACCAATATTAATTGATAGTCACTCTCACATCTCTCCTTAAGGCCCTTGAGGCCTGATAGGTGGTAATATTTCTTGATGAAAAGACACATCTGTCATGGGTGGACTACATCAAAGAACCACCTGAGTTTGGGAATTCTAGCTTCACTTTGTTCAACGTGATGGGTAACCTACTGCATCACTTGGTCCACATAATCAATACTTGTGGACCAATGCTAAGAACCCCATAATATATAGAGGATACCAAGAATCGATGTTTTGTTCAGACTCTTGAAGCACCTACATTTGTTTGGTACAGTCATCTACCCATTGGGTCCATCGCCAGTTGGGAAGACCTCCTTAGGTAGTTTCTCTACAAGTTTATCTCCACTGAGTGCAATAAAAATATTTCATAACTCATTAATTTTAATAAAAGGTTTTATGAGAGAGTTGCAGATTTTTTCTCCCAGTGGAAAAGCCCCATGTACTCACACAAAATTTCACCAACTGAAGAGAATCTCTTAACAATGTGTGTGGGGAATTTGAGGACTAAGCTCATACCTACACTCATAACCCAAAACATTCTAGGAATATTTTTTTAGTTTTCTAATAAATTCCATCATATGAAGGAAGCTATACAGTAAACTAAACATTCACGCCCATTTCCCCTTCCAGATCCCACAAGAAGGTCTCCTAAAGAACAGACTGACATCTTCATTCAGGTGGAGGCCCCCAAGATGGTAGATGTAATGGCTCCTTTTATAGAAGATATTCTTTGAGTGCATCCTTATCAAATGTCGACATGGATACCATATAATTTTTAGGCATCTTTATGCCATGGGAAGCTACCTAGATGAGAAAATGTGACTATATCCCATTATCAAGGCTAGGATCCCAAAGAAACCATCTTAGATTGAAGGAATTGGGCCTATTCTTGTAAGGATGCATAGGTCCTAGGTTATTTCATTTTTTTCTTAGATAAAGGGATTTTTAAGTTTCTAGAGATCAAGAAGACCTAGGAATATAGATTCTCTATCCACCCCAACCATTACTCATACCATAGGATCATTAAATATACCATAAAGTAATTCTATGTGTTCAACGATTAGTTTAGGGTAGGCAGTCTATCTTCGGTTGCTTGTGACACTACCATAGTGATCCTTCATAAAATCAGGAACCCTTCTTTCATCATGCACTATAGACTGGCGAATTTTTGAATCTTCCCATGAATAATTATGGACATTATCATAAATATCAGACTGTCCATCCATCTCCATCGGTGGGTCTCCATGGAGAAGCACAGGTTCGTGAAGGGACGTTCAATACAAGGTGCCATAACACTTTCTCGAGAGATGATCATAGACATTAACTTTAAAACTCATAGGTCAAATTTCTCTATCAAGTTGTATATGAAAAAAGCATATGACATTGTAGAGTGGGGATTCATCAATATGGTATTGGAAGGAATTAGTTTCTCCCCTGGAATACTGATCTCATATTTAGATTTTTTAGCTCCTTGTGGTTGGTGGTAATGTTTATGGGGAAGCTCTATAGTTTTTTCAAGTCCAGTCATGGCCTTAGGCCAGGTGATTTGATTTCTCCAAATATTTTTTTCCTCCCCTAGGACATCCTCAACCACCTCCTTTATAGGAGAATTAACAGTGGATAAATTATTCCCTACAGAAGAAGTATGCGATCTCAGTATGTATTTCACTTGATGTTCATGAATGATACTCTCATCTTTATGAACTCAAGAAGAAGATCGATCAATGGACTGAATAAGGTGGTGTAGGAATAATTCCACTAGAGTGGTCAGGTGATCAACAAATACAAGAGTCACTTCTAAATTTACAATCAATGAATGTCTAGTCGGATCTTTATGAATCACCTTAACCATGAAATAAAAAATGGGACTTTCCCATGGATTACCTTGAGGCGCCCATCTCTCCAGGTAGACTATGCATCCATTATTTTGACATCATCATCAGTAAGATTGTGTATTGAATCCTAAATTAGAAAAATCATTACCTATATTTTTGATTTCGCATAGAACTCATTAACAGTGTCCTTATGGATACACCTGTCCATTCTCTATCTTCTATCAAGACCCTGAAGGGTGTCATTAGCAGCATCAACAAGATTTTGGTAGGCTTCATTTGGGACCTATTATCGGAAGGAAATGACACTGGGCATCCTAGAAGAGAGTCTCAAGGCCATTTAGGGAAGGTGGCATCAACATTCTTAGCTTGGGAGACAACCTCCTCTACATGTATGTAAAGATTGTGTGGGAAGTCCTGGAGAATCTCGCACTATGGCGAAGAACCATGAACAACTCTCATTTTGGGAATTTGAACTCGATGGGGGGTTATGTATCTTTGTTTTGTGTCTTCATCACCCCTATTATCTCTAATCTTCAACCATATTTTCACTAGATCATCAAGAGGGGTGAATTATCCTTCTGGCATTACAACTGGGCTGAGGAGGTAATTAGATTCCTAGGTTTCCCTTCTCCTACCATTTCTTTCAAGGAAGCCAACTCTTTTCCAGATATCATAAAGTTTGTCTTATATTATAATCATCATGACACTTTCAACCTCATTGAACTATCCTCAGAGTCTGATAATTGTGTTTTCACTTCTACTACCTCGGGGGCCTTCACCACATTGGACTTTCATCACACCCGGGACATGAAGGAGAGCACTAATAGTTGGAAAAAAAACCCTATGGTCCAAATTTATTCAATCTAAATACAAATTTATATCCAATAGGATATGAAATGGGGTTGTCCCCATAGACAAAAACATCAAAAGTTGTGGGATCTCGATGGTGTCACGTTTCCCATGCTGTAAAAACTTTAAGTAGGGGAGTACATACCACCTCTTCTTTGGCAAGACTGGGAGTGTGAAGTGTGGAGATTCTTCAAATAATTTACTATTATTCTTGTACAAAACATGGTAGATCTACCATTCTTGGAAATGTGGTATCATGGATCAGGTGATATGGGTCCAGAGAAGTTGACTCGCACCATAATCATGCATACAAGGTGTTGGTGCATTTGGAAGGCTATGAAAAATGATAGGCATGATGGGTTCCAATCCTATGGTATATCCATTATCATCCGCACTAAGAACCTCCTCCTTGATATGGCTAGTCTCATTATCAACTGGTGGGAGGTCATCACCCTTCGATTCCTTCAAGGGATCTCTCACATCACTCATCCAATTACCAGCAATGTCAGCATCCAATGGGTACACTATCACCCCCCCCCCTCCAGGGGCCTCAAACTAAATACAGATAGGTCGTGTAACATGGGGGTGATTAGTGTAGGATGGGTTGTTTGTGACTCCCATGGTTTGGTAATTTTGGAGTTCTCCTCCCACCTAGGACATGAATCTTCTCTATAGGTCGAGCTTAAGTCCATGCATTTGGGTTTAAGCCTATGTCACTAGAAGACCATTACATTAGTTGAGGCTAAAAATGACTCAAATTTTATCCATGATTCCTTGCATGGCCTTTTCCCCACTCTTTGGTCAATTTCCTACATCATCAGAAAGTGTAGGGGCATGCTCAACAACAACACCAAAGTGCTCCACTCCTGGCATGAGGGGAACCAAGTTCTGGACTACCTTGCTTCTCTTAATGTCCTTGTATTAGACCTCATATATCTCCACGATGTTCATACCTTGAAACCAGAGGGGATCAATCTGGCTAGTGGGGATTCCCTCGGCCTTCACTATTTCCAACCTCCTTAGAAGATTTCTATGGATGGTGGTATCCTTTTGTTTTCTTTTCCCTAATAATAAAAATATAATGATTATGAAGGCTTGGGTGAATGGGAGAAGGCTTCCAGTCACAAGTCCCATAAATAAGATTATTTTTTGGCTCACATAGCAGTTTCTTTCTCCCATGGTGTCATTCATGCCTATTTAGGAAATCCAGAACCTCCTATGGTCATTGTGCCTCACTTATCAACTATTTATACATCTATATCATAGACCTACAAATAATATAAGATAAGGAACTCATAGAACAAGGGAAATCAGAGTCCCTCACCAATCCTAAATCCTTCTCACACTCCCATTGATTTCATGCCTCCCGAGTTGGGAATCATTCCCAAGGTCCACCCAAAGTTGGATTACCTCACTAATGATCAGTAGCAGTATGACTTTGTGAATTTCGTTAAGATGGTATACCACTTTATTATCCCTGATAGTGAGGAATACTAGGTAAACCCCCCATATGCCTTTGGATGATGCCATCAAAGGAAAGTATGAGGATGTACAAGTTGATAGAAATCTAAAAACAGTTCCTTAAACCAAGATGTACACACAACTAGGACTATGAATTAGGTTTTATGAAAAACATAGCAGTCATTATCCCCCAGCAAATTCTGTTATGTATGCCTCTACATCCAATAGTGTTAGTTGACTAAGGAGATAATCTATGACCATGACACAATCATCCATATCCATCCAGAGCCCAACCCCAGACAACATATAGTCATCCAACTGAAATGAATCTTCAAGTTGTTCTTACATGGTCATCCAATCAGCATCAGTATATTACCAGAACTAGCTTGATCCTAGTGGATAATCCATATGAATTTTTTGTTCCCCATTAGAAGCAACCCCCTTCAAGAAAAAACATTCATTTTGTGCGGATGTATGATGTGTTAAATCACCTCATAGGAATTCCTACAAAGCCATTGATCATTGAGGGCCTCTGATATTCAAAAGAAATGTGTGAGGACCTTCTATAATTTTTAAAAATCCCTCTATAGTTTGATGATGTGGTAGCTTCCACAGAGGCCTACTATGTATTGGAGGTCGAGAAGAGGAATTCCATTTCATCATCTCATTCTCCAAGGAAGATGATGGTTCCCTCGTGTAGGTTAACATATGTCCATTTTACAATATAGGCTAGTTCAATGGCATAGAGATATTCCACATCTTGGTGGACATATATTCTAGGATCAACCTCATCCTGAACACGATTCTCCATAAGTTGGGCTTGACTGAAGAAGATATGACTCCCTCCGACCTGAAAATTCAAGGTTATGCAAAGATTGAGTAGAAACTATATGGTAGGATTTAGTTGAAGATCTAGTTTAGTGTGTTTATATAAAGTGTTGAATTCATGGTAGTCTCATAGGATACCACCTAAAATGTGTTACATGGTAGGCCATGGCTTCATTTTCATATGGAGGTCCCCTCCTCATATCCCTGGTGTCTCAAATACACTCAAAATAGTAGAGTATGGGTACTCCAGGGTGATGTGTCTCACTTCAACTCTTTTTAAGCTCACTATATGGATTATGGAAACCATAGAATCAAGGATAATCAGGTTCATACCAAAAGTTTTGAGTGCGCTAAAGGTATGAAAACACCACATCCAATCCATGGGTAGGCTTGGATGATGCTTACATTCTCCTAATACATTAATTGGAGCCCACAATGTCATACCTGGGATGTTTCTTTATTTTTTTCCAAAAAAGTAGTTTAATAATCCCTAAAAATAAAAAAAAACTCATAGATTACATTGTACTCTTATATTGGTTAGGATTGGATGATACCATAATCTCCTACCCATGT
Organism: Viscum album; assembly: GCA_963277665.1. NCBI lineage: Eukaryota > Viridiplantae > Streptophyta > Magnoliopsida > Santalales > Viscaceae > Viscum > Viscum album. The sequence continues at coordinate 904,760,542 of OY728138.1, forward strand.
GAGGTGTCGAAAGGTTCTCCCAATGGCCACCATTTCTTCATATTCCCACATGTTCTAGAGAGTAGTATTGAATCGATGGAATTTGATTTATCCCTATTTATTTGATATTAAGAATGGACCCCATGTTCAGAGCCCAAATAGAATTAGATTGAAATATAATATTTCAAAAGTATCAGTATAACATGAGCCTCTCATTTGAGATTTTGTGTTATCCTAAGAACGTGCCAGTGCTTCCCCTAATTCAGCTAGCCTAGATGAACCACCTCCTTCAACTGATTCTCACACCTCATACGATGAAGATGATTTGGAAGATGCTCCTCCCACATTTGAAGAGGGTGTCTCCACCACTATTGATGAGATAATTCAGGTGAACCTTGTTACCAAGGAAGATCTAAGGGCAATGATAATCAGTGCAGCTATGTCTCCATAGGTCTAGCAGTAGTATGTGGCTTTCTTGTAGTAGCACCATGAATTTTTTTCTTGGATATGTAATAAGATTCTTGGGATGGACCCTCATGTTACCATCCACCATCTTGGTTTCCCAAAGAGTCATCATGAGTTCAATAGCCTCCCAAAAATATGAAACCCTATCAAGGTCATATGGTCAAGGATGAGGTTGATAAGATTATCAAAGATAACTTCATCAGGGAAGTCCAATACCCTATGTTTCTAAACAACATCATCATGGTTTTGAAGATGAATGGGAATTCCAAAGTCCATGTTGACATCCAAGACCTCAAACTTCATTACACAAAGGATTATTTTTCCTTTCCAGTGACATAATTTTTGATCGATTCTATAGCTGAGTACCAATACCTCTCATTTCTGGATGAATACTCTGGGTACAACCAGATTCATATGACCCCAAGGATGAATATTCTACCTATTTTAAGGAATCTCATGTGAATTTATCCTATCAAGTAATTCCATTTGGAATATAGAATGCATGGGTTATGTATCCGTGAGTAATTCACCACATCTTGAAACTGTTTCTTGGGAAATTGTGGAATTCTATGTAGATGCCATGGTGGTCAAATCCCACAAGTGTCAAGACTATCACAACGATCTTGAGAAATTATTTTCCTTCCTTAACTTCTGAAAGTTAAAGATAAACCCCTTGAAGTGTGCATTCAGGGTTACCTCTAGAATGTTTCTTGGATTATTCATAGTATATCGGGGCATTGAGATCGACCTAGAGAAGATCATGTCCATCAGCCAAATTCCTCCCCTAAGCAACATTTAGGGTTGAAAGGCCTCCAAGTACACTTATCCAAAATAAATTGATTCATTACATATTTGTATGGAAAGTGTAATCATTTTTTTAAGCATCCTGATGAAAGGAACCATTTACTAGTTGGATGAGGAGTGTCATACCATATTTTAAGAAATCAAGAAGTGTCAACTATATGCTCTAGTTTTGATGCCACCCATCTTAGTAAATCCTCTATTCCTCTACATGACCACCCTTGAATGATCCATTGGAACCATTACCACCTTAAAGAATAATGATGTAAAAGAAAATAGGTTATATTATCTAAGTCACATTATCCTCAACATGAAGGACAAATACCCCCCAATCAAGAAGATCTTAAGAATGTTGTTTTTCATAGTGCAGAAGTTACGGAATTATTTGTATCATCATAAGATATAGCTTCTGTTCCGTGTGAACCAGATGAAGTTATCATGAATCACCCTATACTTATAGTATGAAAGGAATGATAGGAATTTATCCTTTAGTAGTTCAACAATAGGTTCATTATGTAGAAAGGCTCCAATGGATAGGAATTTAAAGACATCCTGTCTTCCCATCCAACCCCTGAAGAGCATCCCCTATATGGTGATTTCCACAATGATACCATCCTCTCATTGGATCATATCAAACCCTATTAGGATATGATTTTTGATGGTTACTCCCAGAATCCTACTTTTATAAGGCTCAACAATCCCAAGATCAATAGAGTGGTCCTTAGGATCATCTTCATCACCCCCAACATAATCCATACTTCCATAATCATTCTTGTTATTAGATGACAGTACCAACAACAATGAAGAGTATCAATCCCTAATTACTTGTCTTCAGATATCCCTCAATATTGATATCCCCAACTTTCATGTGAATTGATTATATGTTAATAATCAAGAAAATTAATGGTGACTATATTAGGTGAACTCATCAATAAGACATAGATCATGTCTCTGCAATAGTGAACTCATAAGGTGATGGAACAATTACCATATCATACATAAGTGACTCACCTCCCTCATTCATAGGATGATCATGACAATGCATTGGTTATCCTTGTATTGTCCCTTATAGATCCTGACTAGAATGCCATATTCATTCATGTTTCACATCAAAGGTTCATCGCGCCTATCATTTCAGATGATGAAGATAGTAAATCGATATTGTAATTGGATTTTGATGCTTCTACATTAGGAACCTCAGGTTCCCCCAGGGAAGAGAAAACATCTAATTATAAACTCATTTCATTGAATTTCTCCAGCGTATAATTATCCAACTAGATCAATCCAAGCCTAAGATAATCCATTGGTGTGTAGCACAAATCACCCTCCAGATCTATACTATCCTTGAGACAAATCTATACAGACATGTGTTTGATGGAATTTTCCTCAGTTTCATCCAATGATATGTGATTCCACATGTTATGTAATAATTCCATATCAAGTCTTGTGGTTACCATCAAGCATGATTAATTATCTCTCAATATATTTGGAGGCTAGGATACTTCTGGACCACCATGTTACATGACTTCATTGAGTTCTCTAAGAGGTTTCATGTATGTCAGATTCATGCCAACTTTGTGCATCAATCTCTAGAGATCCTCCACACCACCAATTATTCTAAGACTTTGTAATATGGGGACTTTATGTTTTGGGGCCATAACTGCCATCAACATCTCACCATTGTAGGTCATTATGACTGTGATGGACCTATTTTCCAATTGGGTAGAATTGATTCCTCTCAAGGAATTCATGGCCTAATCCTTGATTGAGTCTTTGAGCTCCCATAACATCCATTTATTAAGAGTTACTCAATATATTCTCATAGATAACGTCATTAGATTCCATGATACTGAGATGAATAAGTTGTATGACAAGTACAATATATAGTCAAACCATACTTTTTGCTACCATGTGTAGATAAATGGAAAAATTGAGGCGTTAAATAAGAACCTCTCTAAAACTATTTTAAAAATGGTGGACCAAAATAAGAAGAGTTGGATAGACAGGCTTCCCAATGCCCTATGGTATTACCAAAAGACAACTCGGAATTCCACCTAGGTGAACCCATATTCTTAGGTGTATGGAATATAGGAAGTCCTACCCATTGAGGTTTTTCTTCGTTGATCCTAAAAGTTTTCTACAACCAACAGACCCTGAAAAAAGGTTAAAATTACTTCTAGATGATATAAAATCCCTCAAATAGATAATGATGTAGGCCTTTCACAATCTAGAGAAGCACCAGAATCATTTAGTGAGGGAATTCATCAAGAAAGTTATCCTCTTATCCTTTCTCTAGGGTGAAATGCTACTAGATCTCATAACACTAATGATACCAAGAAAGAAGCCTCTAAATTCAGATCCCAAGTGGAAAGGACCATGTGTCATTCATAAGGTCTATTCTATCATATCATACTCTTTGATCACCATGGATGGAGAGCATATCACCCTTCCCACCAATGCTAAGTTTCTCGAGCAGTACTTCTCATGTAGAGCCCCAGTCCGAGAATCATGACATTAAAATATGTGTGCATCTTCTCATGTATGTGTTGTGTGGCATTGGGCCTCCCTTGTCCCTCTATTCATGTTTGGTTTTTCAATTAATTGCACTACCCATATCTTTCTTAGAAACATACCATTCGTCAGAACTCCATAGCCTTAAACTAATGGCCCATGGTTTGAACTCCATGACATTAAACTAAGATCTCATGGTCTGAGATTTAAGAGAAAAACTAATTGAAACACCATGTTCCATGAAACAAGACCTTAAACTATTTGAAATAGATCCAAGAATTATGACCATAAATTATTTATAGCCCTTGTAGCCTAAGTTGTATGACTTTGAACTACAAATCCAAACATCCTTAGAACATGATGTTAAATTTCAGCCTTACACCATATAAAACTAGGATAACTCTTAATAAGAGATTATTTTTACCCCACCTAAAACTATTATTCCTCATACGATATGTATGGGATGGTCAAAAAACCTTAACCCATCCCCTAGACATGTTATTCCCCACAACATTCATAAGATGCCTAAATTCCCTCACTAGAGAGGATTTCCCCCACCAGTGTTGGTCCTCTACCACACCGTGTTCTAGAACTATGTGTGGCTTGATTCCCATTCTCATGGGATATGTAGTGATGCTTTTGATTTTTGTCTTTGTTCCCTCCTAAATATTTACCAATCCTTCAGCCCCTTGGCCACATTTACGGTCCCAGCATCATGACTATTAACTATGTGTAGTTTATATCAAGGTTTTCGTGTGGTACATGAACACCTTGGATCCATTCATTTCAGGTATTATCTTTGTTGTGCTGAATAGAAACCCTTGAGACCAAAATTTCCCAAATCCAAGCATCATTACTTTAAACTAATTTACACCCTTCCACCAGTCCAAGCATTGTGACTTTAAACTATGTGTTGTTTGCATCCTGGTACTTGTATGATACTCGAGCTTCTTTTGGATCCATTCATGATGGGTTTTACCTCTTTTGTGCCACACATATACCCTTGACAAAACATTATCTCCCTATTCCACGATTCATAACATTAAATCCATTTCTCATAGACCGAGAAAAATGATTTTAAACTATTTACCATTGACTAGGCCATACTACCATAAAATATGCACAACCGGACTCAGGACTGCATCATGAGGTGTAGGTACTCTTTTGACTCCATTCATGTTAGGTTTTTACTCTATTTCATTGTTTAAGAATCCTCAAAGAACCCTTCCTTTTGTCCAATCATTATGAACTTAAACTATTTTTCAATGGTTCTAGAACTATGAACGAAAACCTTGTGTATTAACCCCTCATCCACATGGCCACATCACCCTTGGTGTTCTAGAAAACTCAAGACTTTACCTTATATAATGTCGTGTGTCTTGATTATCATCCTTATGAGATACTTAGTGACACCAAGACTTTTCCTATTTGGGCCCATCCACAAATTCATCAAAAACCCCACATTACTTGTGATGATATTCCACCCAAAATTCCCTCATAGGCATCCCCTTAGGTATAATCCCCTATTCACTTAACTGGGTCTATTATCATGTTGAGATACCCTCATAGACTGATATGAGGAAGAAATGAATTAGAAAATTTAGTGTATAAGTCATTATAACATTCATAGAATGAGAAATTAAACTGTAGAGTTGACCTATATAAAAGAGGGATGCCAGTAGATGAGGGATGATCTTACCCCATATGAAACTAGGATATCTCATGCACCAAGTATGAGATGAATCACAAGTTTCCATATATGAAATCTAGATTCATCCTAATTTGAGATGATTTAATATCCTCTCCAGAGATAATTCCACCCTATCAACATCGGTATCCTACCACACCATGTCTCAGAACTACATTTGGATTGATTCCCATATTCATGGGATACATGGTGTTTCTTTGATATTATATCTTAGGATCATCCCTGTCATTAACATATTTTTGAGACATTACCCACTTCTACGGTGCTTTGTTCTTTCCTTTATTTGGATAAACATTATCCTCCCAATCTGAGCAGTCTACCTAATAGAATAGTCTCATGCCACACTATCTCATCTATCATCTTGGGCTCATGAATATAAATATATTAAGATGAAAAAAATATAGTGTTTCATTTTTTTTCAATGGTCGATCGTTAATTTTTTTCCTCACCTATAAACAATGCAGATATAGAGCCTGAGTTTTGAACATAGTCAATAGTTGTTCCCCATATATTCGTTATTTCCCCCTTTTTCTATCAAGGTTTGGGGATTTTCAATTTCCCTCATTGGATTTTACGTCCACTCTTAATCCTTCTTGTGTTCTCCCCTATGAGAAACAAAAACTTTATATCACTTATTGTTTCTTGACCCAAGAATGTCTCACACAAGCTTAAGGGTCGCAAGGGGGTTTTCCCTAAGAATTGTTGAGACACATGAGGTCCATGTTCCAAACTCTGTGAACATAAAATAGGAGATGAAGTCCAGGAATCATGAATCTAAACTGTGTATTATCCCCTAATAGAATAAGTTTATTTTTCATTGGGTCCCCCTATATCCCTCATTCATATCGGGTTTGTTAATTTGTTTCATTATGCATATCCATTTGAGGTCCTCCATGGTCCAAGAATTATGAACATAAAATACTTTCCAAACGTCCATGATTTATGAAATTAATTTAAAAGACATGGTCTCATCATCATGACCTTAAAATGAATACAGTTTGTCGCAGAAACATTTTTTGTGATATCAAGCATCCTCCTGGGCTTCTGTTTCAAATCCATCTAACTTCTTTTGATGTCATGCATGTTCTTTCAAGATACACCACCCTCAATTTGGTACAAGTGGCATGAACTTAACCTATTTTTACCTACCACTTATGTTTAAAATGTAACATGATCCTTCTCATCCCTCAATTCACATCAGTTTATTTCTCATTCATGTCCTATCAAACACTTTAGGGCACCCCATGGTCTAAAATCTATGACCTTAGACTAAGAGTAGAGCCCAATTCTAAACATCATGACCTTAAAATATATTCAAATCACCCTAGGAATATGATGCATAGTGTTGGGACTAATTGGTCCTCAATTCACATTGGGTTATTACCCTTCTATGCGACACATGTCCTTCAAGGGTACCCACCCAAGGCCATAGCTTTAGGACCATAAACCAAAAGTCATGGTACAAGCATCAGAAACATAAAATATGTGTGAGTTGTCTTAGAGGCCTTTTTTTGTGGCATCAGGTGGCCTCCAAGACCCCTCTATTCATGAAAAGTTATCTTCTTTTGATGTCCTACATATTCCTTCGAGACATGTAGCCATAGTTCTAGGATTTATGACCTTAAACTAAATACAGTGGTCCAATTATTATGACCATAAATTAGTTTCTATTGGTCCAAAATCTATAACATTAAACTATGATACATTATTCTAACAATTAAGACCTTAAACTATGTGAATACATGGTTTCTTGAAAATATTACATGTGGTAATGCCTCTTGGGATCCCCATTTATACTGGTTCACATGTCCTTTCACATGTCATTAAATTGTAACCCTAACCAATGAAATAGATATGAGATTCCCTCTTGACCTGACATGAGGATAAAATTATGTGAAGATCATCACATTATCCCCATATACCATATCCTGATCACATGATGTTTTATTGTTCAATGCATCATCCTCACCATATGAAGTTAAAATATGTGTCCATAATCCTCGCCTTATGATGTTAAACTATGTGTTTATCATCCCCTTGCATGAAGTAAAACAATGAGGCATATTAGGACCACTTTTAAGAATCCCTTTCCTTCAGTTCTGGACACTTACCATATCGTTCATGTTCTTTGACCTTCTTTAAACATCTGAGATGATGCTACCCTAGAAGAAGAGTTTGAATTGTGTTCATACTGATACGCCTAACAAATGTGCTTCAAGTAATGGTGGTGTAGTTCTGGGAGGGTTGGAATCTATTCTAAAATTCAATCACTTCATTTCCATGCATCTTGTTCGCCTTATTTTAATCCTCATCGAATTCCATATCTGAATATAACCCCTAACATCAGTGATGTCGGGCCAAAATGGCTCACCTTCAATCTTGGGCTAACACCCTGGATGACTTTGGACAACATTATGAGACAGGTTACATGTTTTGAACATGGTCAGTGGTCAACCCTTAGTTATCTTTTCACATTCTTGGATAATGGTAAAGATTTTTTATTCCAAACATAGTTAGTAGTAATCTTGTATTATCATTCCACTCCCCTTGTGTTCTATATTTTGGGAATCATAATTCATGATTTCCATTCCCCTTTGTTTAGGTTGAATTCAATACCCCTAGCATTATCCCATTTAAAAACTAATACATGTTGGAAATTTAGAGACCCCAATTCTCCAGCCACAAACCCTCTCAGCCCAAACACTACTGATTGTCAGTCAGCAATAGAAAACCTCAAGTGTTCAACGATTTTATATCACTATAATATAAACAAGCACTCACATGGTCATCCATTATTTCTCTCACCTAGAATGACTCACATGGGCATTGGTTTTCTTCATTGGTTATCAGGTAAATATGATTTAAGTGCGATAATAAAGAAAAATATATGTGTTCAAGCATTCATTATGTTTAAAAAAACAAAACAAAGTTTCATAGGGTCATCCACATATTTTATCATATCCTTTTCAAAATCCCCCTTAAAGATCGACCTCAGTGATTGAGTTCTCAATCACATCAAACTCTATTGAGTGTCATGTAGGGTATGTTATTACTCTAATGAGTCCATTCTCTCCTCATCAGCTTTAGGGTGAGCTTTGTCAACCTTGATCCTGGCCCAGTTTTTGTCTTCCTAGAATTCGGCCACCAAATATGCTACCTCTACCATCTTGCCCTTGGCCTCCACCAATTAGACCTTCATATGATTAATAAAATCATCTTGATATGTGTCCATGGTTGCATAATCCTACACCATCCCTTCTAGGAGGGTGATCTCCCCTTTATCTACCTAAAGTTCCTAGGTTCCCATGGACTTGTTCTTATTCTAGGAAATTTCCAGTACTTTCCGTTTATCACACGTCTTCTCAATGAGTATTTCTTGATCCAATTCATGAATTTTGTTAGATTTTACCCCACCGGTCCCTAAGATGACAAGATAGTGGCAGAGAAATATTTCCAGACTTGGTAGGTCATCTATCTGTGTGTGGGTGATAAAGTTTCACACATACCTCCATGTCTTGTGATGTAAAATCCAATTCTACAAAGTGATATCCATGCCAAAAACATCAAAATATTCAGGTGACATGAGGTCATAAAGAGGTAATACCACTAATAAATCATTGTCTGGATGAACTACGAGCATATATTTAGGATAATGTTGGGTGAAACCCAAAAATAGATCCTCTTCATCCCCCTAGCATGTAGAAAAAGCCTCCTCTACCCCATGTGGAACCTCTTAGGTGGACATAACCATCCCTTACTCCTCGGATGCCCCTACTGGTGGTGGAATTTTGGCCTCATATATCTCAAGATCCACTAGTGGAAACTCTATGGAAGTCACATCTAATATAGACTCCCCATAAACTCTGGTTATTGGAATTATTTTCATCATCCCCATTTTTTCTTCAACTCCACTATCCACCTCAAGTGGTTCCCCTATGATCGGTGTTACCATCATAGCTCCTTCGACCAACCTTATCATAGGATTAACCACTCCCCCCATCTATCGAGGTCACAGTCTCAATGGTCCCATCTAGTGTTACCTCCATAATTGGCCCGACAACTATTATCTCTCCCATATTTTCTGGTGTGGGGATAGAACCTGATGTCGCCACCATAGAATGTGGTGCTGTTAATTAAAACATGGACATTGGCCGCTGAGCCTCAATTGTAGTGTGAACTTCCATTTCAAAATGCATCATCCAAATATAGTAATGAAATGAAAAAAAAAAGATTAAAAAGGATAAGATACTTATGTTAATATTTTATCTCAGTGAGGAGTTACTGGAGGATCATAGGTAATTCCCCATGCAAGGTTTCATCTATAGCCATTGCCTCAATAACAGGTGCCACATTGACCGATTATTGGCCTCCCATGACCATAAAGTAAAGAAGTTCCCCCAAACTCTCCCATTCAATGGTTGAGGTTCCATATCCCTCTTCATCAGGATCATAATGGACCTCTCTCTCTTCTGTGATCGATGATTCCTAGACAAGTGAAATAAATAATTATGCATTCTATTTAGGGGTTAGAATATGCACAAAAGTATACACAGATCAGAGGATTTACCTGATCATAATCTTTATTTTTATCTCCATTAGAGTTCTGGTAGGCATCGCTTCCGTAGGAATCCCTTGATTCTTCACCTTCAGCTCCACCAGTGCTTGTTTGACATACTATGAATACCAAGGGGAAGACACACCCTGCAGAACCCTAACTTGATCAGTTAAGGGATTCACAATAACATGAGAGTGGACTACAACTTATAGTTATTCCATGTATTGTATCACCTTGGTGTGAGGAATGTGAAAGCCTACCCTTGTGTGGAATATATTAGTGAGGTATATCCCATCGGTTATGAGACTGTACCACACCCCCTAAGGTGTGGTAAGCTACTTGTGGAGTCCCCAACTCACTCATGAATTTTGAATGATACCATCACTAGGAACTAATGGGAAATGTACTTGCTTTACTGGACCTTTCACGTGCACCATTTGGATCACCTCAGAGGTCTATCTTTCCTCTTTAACCTTCTTTCCTGGGAGCATCAGGCCTAATGATTCTTCTTTTCTCCCTCTACCCACCACTTTTTCTGGGCTAGGAACTTTTGGCCCTGCTACTACAGCTCTTCCTATCAGACCAGTCCCGCCTCTATATCACACTCTAACCACTACTCTCCCTTAGCCCCCAAGTTTTGGTGCTTCTCCTTCTCTAGCTTGGGAAGAGTTGTGCCTTAATATCTCCTTGATATATGTTCTCTCCCAACTTATTGCATATTCATAGAAAATTTCATATGCAGTGTTAGGTGGAAGAAACTCATTCTGCTTTTTCTCATCCTCACGCATGAACATTCTCCATATCTTCCTCAAAACTAAAGAATCTAATTCATATCTCACCCACATGTAGAACATTTATGTCAACTATTTTAAGCATATAAACTTCCTTCTGAACTATCACGAACCAGCCTGGGTACCCTAGTAACCCGATAACCAAGTCGTCCCTGACATAGCTCGAAGGGCATTCCTGATCCCCATAGGTCGGTGACTAGCACCTGGCATCACACAACATGCAAGTGGTAATGATTTTTCCCCAAGAATGCGGAATAAAAAGAAACAATACAATATGCATAACAAAAAGAAACTCCACTGGGAGTAATGTACCAGAATACAAAGAGGCATAAAAAGCCCGAAGTACTACAACCCAAGTACTAAAAATGGGAAAAACAGACCCAAGGTCCTTAAGGAAACAACTCACCAAGACCAAAGATCAACAGCTGGATCCACCTCCAAATGGTCCATTCCCTTTGCTCGATCCTGGAAGAAGAAAGTCTACAAACACCTGAAGGCAAGAGTAGGGTGTGAGCTTAAGCCTCGTAGGATACCACCAAAGATTCCGTAACAGATTCCAAATATAGTTTATCCAAAAAAAAGCTTTTGATTTTCAAATAAACAGGTTTGGGAATCCAAAAGCACATTTTTAACAAAATATGTTGTAGATTTTCAAATGATGGAATAATTAATTTAAGCAAAGTCTTTACAATGATGAAATATTTCCAAAACAATTGCTTAAGAAAAGAATTTATATAAAACAGTTTATATAAATTTAGCAGGCATGTAAGGTTGTTCAAAAGTATTGGAATACATTTATATCTCAAATATAAATAAACAAGTGGGAAACATGGTCATCTGCCATAACGTATGATAGTATTAACCAGTTATAGGATTCCACACTCTCTATGTGAACTCAGAAAAATGTGTATACACACGTCCCTATGACACTAGCCAAAGGAGACTCATCACCAACCCATCGAGGATGTGACCCGCCGCAAGTATGTTCTAGAACATTGTTGTAGCGTAGAGTGTATCCAAATAACTCACTAACTACCTAAGGCATGCATGCGCTCTTACATGATGGGTGAACTATTTTAAGAATGATTAAAATATGATCAATCCCATTCTTCCATTTAAAAAGTTCCAATTTCAATCCATTTAAAACCAAAACAGGTTTTATTCAAAAACATGCCTTTTTCACAAGATAAAACCAATGGGTTTCTATCAAATAATTTTAATCCATTTTCACCAGCTTGAAATCCATTCAAAACCAATTCCATCATTAGAAAATTTATTCCCACAATTAAATTCAATAATTTAATTGAAATTATTTCTCTTAAATCCACAATTTAAATTCAACAATTTGAATCGGCCAATTTCCATAAACACACCCAATTCAATAGAATTGGGGTTTTCCAAATTTCCATGCCAAAACCATTTTAAATATCTCGATTCACTGGAATCGAGTTTTAGTCAATTTTATTAAAATTGAACTTGAGCAATTTAATTTAAATCAACAAATGAAATAAATCCAGAAAATACAATGATAATCAATTTGGAAAGTTGGGACGGAGCCACCTACCTCCAATGTTTTTGACCAATACCACAACAGTCAAGGACGCTCAAGAAAAATGGGTTCCTTCTTCAAGAACCCGCCTTAGATCTCTTCTCCTAGAAAGATCAAGACCAAAACTCATCATACTTGGTACCACACAATTAGATCTACCCATAACGGGCATAGATCTAAGAAACCGAGGGAAGAGGATAAGTAGAACTAAGTAGATATAAGAAACCGATCAAGAATGATGAAGAACGATCACATACCTTAAGAATCCATCCTTAATTCACCAAGAAGAGCCTTTGGATCACCTCCTGAATGATGGAAGAACCTTCTCTGACCTTAGGAGAAGACAAATCCCGAGTTAGGTCCACTTAGGAGTAAAAACGAGGAATTTAGAGGTAAAATCGAGTGAGATACACAATTTAAGGATCTCGTTTAAGTGGTCGTAGGGTTAGTTCGCACGGTATGAAAAACCGTGCACTAACCATGTGTTAGCATCTGTCTTGGACACCCTTCTCGCATGGTTTGGCCGCATGGTTAGACAAACCATGCACAGCCCATGCAGAAGATTCTGTCTCTAGGACCAACTGCGCATGGTTTGGCCGCACGGTTTAGACAACCCGTGTGTCGCCCGTGCAACTTCCCCTTTTCCTCAAAACATCATTTTAAAAACTCTTGACACTCTCAAGACACCACTCCAAAACCGAGATACTTAGAAACATCAAAAGTACCTGAAAACGTAACGTGATGTTACAAACTCTCCACCATAAGATCTTTCTGTCCCCAGAAAGCCTACGAAGAAACCTCCACTTCAAAAATATGAGGCCACTGCTCTCTCATTAGTGCCTCCCTTTCCCACGTCTCATGAGAATCAGAACCATGCTACCATAGAAGATGGACCAGAGGTATCGTTCTCCCACAAAGTACCTTGGTCTCATAATCAACAACCCTGACTATTCATTCAGTAACAGATAAATCTGGTTCAATCTCCATATCACTCAAGCTCACAACATTAGATGGATTAGAGAGATAATTTTGCAGCTGTGATACATGGAACATTCTATGTATTGACGTCATCTATGTTGGTAGAGCTAGACAGTAAGAAACTTTCCCTACAAGAACAACAACCTCAAAAGGTCCCACAAAATGAGGAGAAAGTTTCCCATGCCTCCCAAGCCGTCGATGACCTAATAAGGGTGAAACTTTCAAGAAAACCTGGTTAGAAACTGAGAACTCTAAAGGTTTATGGTGATGATCAGCATAAGACTTGTACCAACTCTGTGCTGTCAACATTCTCTGACGAATCAACTGGATCTTGGCTGTCATCTCTTGGACCAAACTCGGTCCTACCAAAGAGATTTCACCAATCACTGACCAACATAAAGGATATTTACAAGGAAAGCCATAAAAAGCCTCAAAAGGATCCATTTTGATTGCAAAATAATAACTGTTGTTATAAGAAAACTCAACTAGTCCTAGATGATCATCCCAAGACCCACCAAAGTCAAGAACACAAGCACGGAGCATATCCTCAAGGATCTAAATAGATCTTTCTGGATGGTCATCTGACTGTGGATGGTAGGTCGTGCTCAAACGAACCTGAGATCTCAGTGCCTCTTGAAGGCCTCTCTAAAAGCGAGAAGTAAACCGAGGATCCCTATCATAGACTATAGCATATGAAACTCCATTCAAATGAACAACTTCTTTCACATAGATATTTCGCAACTCCTCAACTTTGGTTGTATCTCGAATAGGTATAAAGTGATCCGAATTGGTTATCCTATTGATCAAAACCCATATCTCGTTCTTCTTCTTCTAGGTTTGAGGTAACCCAACCACAAAGTCCATAGATATTTCATCCCACTTCCATGTAGGGACTGTAAGTATTTGAAGAAAACCCGAAGGTTTCTAGTGCTCGTATTTCACCTGCTGACATGTATAGAAACAAGATACGAACTCAGAAATGTCTCATCTCATACCTGGCCACCAGAACTGTTGCCGCATGTCATAGAACATCTTCATGGTTCTTGGGTGTACAACACACTGAGAGTTATGGAAATCCCCCATCACATCTTTTCTTGTCGTTAATGGCACAACGTAACGGTTTTGATAACACAGAACACCCTCTTTAGAGAAAGACCACTGAGTGTCAATCTCCCCACAATAAAGAGAGTCCCTAATTCTATGTAATTCATCATCCAGTTGTTGTTCCTGATGAATTAACTCGAGGAGAGCAGAATTCAACTAAACACTAGCTAAAGAAACTTCATTCCCCTTCTACTGAACTCTAATATGCAACTGAGAAAAAAGATCCATCAAAATCCACTCTTCTAAAGATTCTTTCACAACCTGTGATGGATGTTTTCTACTTAACACATCTATAACTACATTCTCTTTCCTTGGGGTAGAGGAAATTTCAAAGTCAAAAGATTGCAGGTACTCCACCCAACACCTTTGGCGGAGATTCAAATCTTTTTGAGAGAAGATATAACTCAATATCTTGTGGTCTGAATACACAATAAACCTTTCTCCACAAAGGTAATGTCTCCAAAACTTAAGTGTGTGCATTACAGCTGCAAGTTCATGGTCATGGGTGGGATAGTTCTGCTCATGAGGCTTAAGCTGACGAGATCCATAGGGAAAAACATGATTATCTTGCATAAGGACACATCCAACCCCTGAACCCGATGCATCACAAAAGACCATATAACCTATTCCAACCTTAGGAAGACTTAACACCAGAGCAGTAGTTAAGAGACACTTTAGCTCAAAAAAATAACTCTGATATTTATCATTCCATGAAAACATCACTCCCTTTCGAGTCAGAGCAGTCATTAGAGAAGCTAAATTTGAGAAGTCTTTAACAAACCAGTGATAATATCCTATTAATCCCAAGAAGCACTGAATCTCGAAAACATTTCGTGTTTGTTCCCAAGTCATAACAACCTTCACCTTCTCAGGATCAACTGATATTCCTTATTCTGACACGAAATGTCAAAAGAATTTCACTTCTCGAATCCAGAAATCGCACTTTGAAAGCTTGGCATAAAGTCATTGATTCCTTAGAAGACTCAGAATTGTTCTCAGATGATGCACATGATCCTCCTCAGACTTAGAGTAGACAAGAATTTCATCCAAAAAGACTACCATGAAAGTATCTAGATACTCACAGAAAACCTTGTTCATAAAATCCATGAAAACTTTAGGAGCATTTGATAGGCCGAAGGGCATAACAAGGTACTCATAATGGCCATACCTACTCCGAAAAGCGGTCTTATGAATGTCAGATTCTTTTATCCTCAACTGATGGTAACCAGATTGAAGATCAACTTTTGAAAAACACTTCTCCCCTTTCATTTGATCAAACAAATCATCAATTCGTGGTAAAAGATATTTGTTCTTTATCGTAACTCGATTGAGCTTTCGATAATCAACACATAAGAGAAGAGAACCATCAACCTTCTTGGCGAAGAGAATAGGTGCGGCCCAAGGTGACACACTCAGGAATATAAAACCTTTCTCAAGAAGATCATCTAATTGAGACTTCAGTTCTTTTAGTTCAGCTGGAGCCATTAGGTAAGAGGGAATAGAAACTGGTTGAGTTCCAGGCATTAAGTCAATAAAGAAATCAACCTCCATTACTGGTGGAAAAACAGAGAATTCAGAAAGAAACAGGTTGGGAAACTCAGCGAACACTTGAGGAATATCACCACACATTGAATCTCTCTCTAGATCAAAAGAAAACACTGATATAACTTTCCCCAACTCTATATAAGAAGGTCCATCTCTTCTTGACCTTGGGTCCCATTTTCCTTGAAAAAAAAGAGGCACAACACTGGGTGTAGTAAGGTAGACCAGTCGAAGATAACTATCAATCTGGGATTTATTGGCAATGATCCAATCCATCCTAAAAATGACATCAAAATATTTCATGTTGATAACCAATAAACTCCAAGCATGATCAATGTCTGATAGAGAGAAGCCACAAGCAGGACTATGGATACCCTTCCCTCTCATTATACAAAGGGGTGTAGTAATATCCATCGCACAAGATAAAAGTTCCATAGGTAGATTAAGCAGATTAACATGATGGGTTGAAATAAAAGAGTGAGATGCACCAGTATCGAAAAGAGTTATCAGTAAAGATGAAGCTATCATAATGGTACCTCTCACAGTTGCAGGACCTGTATCATCTACCTCTGCAACTCTTCCACTAGGTGAAAAAGCTTCTTTCCGGATGCCTATGGTTGGAACCCATTTTTACGTGAAGCATTTGATTTCCCCACAGTTTTTTGAGGTGCTTATGATCCTGTTCCACCACGTGGAGTATAAAAGTGATGGAAGAATCTCTTTAAGTGGCCTAAACGTCCGCAAGAGATACAGATCTTGGGTGCCTCAGTGAAAACCCTCTTAGAATGACCTGGCTTTCCACACTGATAGAAATTCAAAGAATCCCCTCCTGCTGCTACCAGAGGTCTGGAATGACTCTATTGTCGAGAACCACCATGAGAAAAGTCACGCTTCTGTTTTCCTTTAAAGGAACCCGCACTGCCACTAGGAGGGAAAAGAACCTCCTTGAACCCTGATTTTCCTTCCAAGTCCATCTCAACCATCATCGCCATATCCAGCACTTCATCATAAGTGGGTAGCTTCTGTAAGAAAACCTGAGAATGGATATATGATCAAAGTCCCAACTCGAATCATCGAGCCTTCATCCTATCATTAGATAAAATCTCAGGAGCAAACTATATCATCTCAGAAAAGTGATTTGAGTACTCAGTCATGGTTTTGTTGGCCTGCTCAAGCTTGAAAAACTCCACAACCATGGCCAACACCATTGATTCTGGATAGAACTGGTTAGTGAAAAGAACCCAAAAGTCTTTCCACTCCAAACCCTCATGTTTCCCAGCCATCACCATTGTGTCCCACCATCTCCTACTTGGTCCCTCCAATAAAAAGGTGGCACACTTCACCTTGATCACCTCAGGTTTCTCTTGGAACCCAAACAGACATTCAATCTTACTCAACCATTCCTCAGCAAGTTGAGGGTCGGTGGAGCCTTTGAGAACTAGAGGACTCTGGTATAGGAACTCTTGAGAATGACTTCGGAGAATTTTACTATGAAGATATATAGCTGGATTCTGAATAGGAACTAGAGGTGGTGCATGTCCCAGAGCCTGGACAGTGCGAACAATCACCTCATCCAGACTCAGATCCACAATAGGACTCGCTTTCTGAGGTTCAGAAGCAGCCTCTTTTTGGATCTGAGCTCCACGTCTTCTCAGAGGCATGATGCTACACAACATAAAAAGACATAGATTAACACCCAAACCAAGTAGCAAGGAAAACAATTCTTAAAAGAAGGAATAACAAGATTTCGATTCCACTTTATCCAAATCAAAACAGGGAAAATACTAGAACTAATCCACAAGTCGTATTTCCCTAACCAACCCTGGTGAATTAAGGCTCATTGTGGTGATAGCTTGTCAGACACTCAATAACAACTACCTCCTATGTCCAGACAAGAAAACTCAAATTCATACTGTCATCAAGGCAAGATTCTTAACATTCCCTTTGATACCACTATGTCATGAATCAGCACGGGTACCCTGGTAACCCAATAACCGAGCCTGACCTAACATAGCCCGAAGGGCATTCCTGATCCCCACGGGTCGACGACTAGCATCTGGCATCACACAACATGCAAGTGGGAACGATTTTTCCACAAGAATGTGGAAGCAAAAGAAACAAGACAACATGCATAACAAAAAGAAACTCCACTGGGAGTAATGTACCAGAATATAAAGAGGCATAAAAAGCCCAAAGTACTATAACCCAAGTACTGAAAATGGGAAAAATAGCCCCAAGGTCCCTAAGGACACAACTCACCAAGACCAAATATCAACACCTGGATCCACCTCCAAGTGGTCCCTTCCCTTTGCTCGATCCTAGAAGAAGAAATTCTACAAACACCCAAAGGCAAGAGTAGGGTGTGAGACTAATCCCAGTAAAATACCACCAAAGATTTTGTAATAGATTCCAAATATAGATTAACCAAAGAAAATCTTTCAATTTTCAAATAAACAGGTTTGGAAATCCAAAAGCACATTTTTAACAAAACATGTTGTACATTTTCAAATGATGGAAAAATTAATTTAAGCAAAGGCTTTACAATGATGGAATATTTCTAAAACAATGGCTTAAGAAAAACATTTATACAAAACAGTTTATATAAATTCATCAGGCATGTAAGGTGGTTCAAAATCATTGGCATACATTTATATCTCAAATATAAATAAACAAGAGGGCAACATGGTCATCTTCCAAAAGGTACGATAGTATTAACCAGATATTGGATTTCGCACTCTCTATGTGAACTCAAAAAAATATGTATACACACGTCCCTATGACACTGGCCAAAGGAGACTCGTCACCAACCCATCGGGGATGTGACCCGCAGCAAGTATGTTTTAGAACGTTGTTGTATCATAGAGTGTATCCAAATAACTCACTAACTACCTAAGGCTTGCATGAGCTCTTACATGATGGGAGAACTATTTTAAGAATGCTTAAAATATGATCAATACCATTCTTCCATTTCAAAAGTGCTAATTTCATTCCATTTAAAACCAAAACAGGTTTTATTCAAAACATGCCTTTTTTCACAAGATTAAACCAATGGGTTTCTATCAAATCATTTTAAGCCATTTTCACCAATTTTAAATCCATTAAAACCCAATTCCATCATTAAAAAATTTATTCCCACAATTAAATTCAACAACGTAATTGAAATTATTTCCATCAAATTCACAATTTAAATTCAAAAAAATAAATAGGCCAATTTCCATAAACACACCAAATTCAATGGAATTGGGGTTTTCAGAATTTCTATACCAAAACCACTTCGAATATCTCAATTCACTGGAATCGATTTTTTGTCAATTTTATTGAAAGAGAACTTGAGAAATTTAATTTAAATCAACAATTGAAATAAATCAAGAAAATACAATGATAATCAATTTGGAAAGTCGGGACGAAACCACCTACCTCGAAGGTTTTTGACCAAAACCACAACGGTCAATGACGCTCAAGAAAAATGGGTTGCTTCTTCAATAACCCACCTTAGATATCTTCTCCTAGCAAGATCAAGACTAAAACTCATCATACTTGGAACCACACACTTATATCTACCCATAACGGGCATAGATCTAATAAACTGAGAGAAGAGGAGAAGTAGAACTAAGTAGATCTAAGAAACCGATAAAGAATGATCACATACCTTAAGAATCCGACTTTGATTCAACAAGAGGAGCCTTTGGATTGCCTCCAGAACAATGGAAGAACCTTCTCTGCCCTTAAAAGAAGACAGATCCTGAGTTAGGGATGCTTAGGAGGAAAAACAAGGCATTTAGAGGCAAAACCGAGTGAGATCCACAATTTAAAGATCTCATTTAAGTGGTCGCACTGTTAGTTTGCACGGTTTGACAAACTATGTGCTAACCATGCGTTAGCTTCTATCTCGGCCACCCTTCTCGCATGGTTTGGTCGCACGGTTAGAAAAACCGTGCGCTGCCCATGTTGAAGCTTCTGTCTCCAAGACCAACTGTGCACAGTTTGGCCGCACAGTTTAGACAACCCGTGCTCCACCCGTGCGACTTCCCCTTTGCCTCAAAACATCATTTAAAAAACTCCCAACACTCCCAAGTCACCACTCCAAAATAGATATACTTAGAAACATCAAAATTACTTGAAAACGTAACTTGATGTTACAGGAACTGATGCAGGTTTTATGGATTGCATACCATGTCACATTCAACTCTTTCACTAGTGCCACACCTCAAAAGTTTAGGAGGTATTATCATTGCTTGCTGGTCCCTATACGATCATTAGACACCATCCTCATTAAAATATGGAATGGGTGGAACATGAATTTCTCTGCCAACCCGACGATTTCTATCATGACCACCCAGCCCATATTGAGTGGGAGAATCCATGTGATGATCATATTTGTTGTTTGGAAGTTTTTAGTTAGAGGGGATATAGGGTTTGGGTATTCATATCCCCTCATGTGATAATAAACCCAGTTTTATAGGAAATAGATGGTCCTTCATAGGAAAAGAGGTGTTTTCCCTTCACTTATGTGGTAGAGAACCATTTACATCTTCTATAGTATCAGGAGATATAGGTTGACATGATTCTACATTGCTAGAATCCCATCCACAATCAAGGTTCTTGGAAACACCCCCATATGTTCATCCATCAAAAGGAGCATCCAACCTTATATCAATATGACAATGAACCCTTTTATTCAGACTACATGAGCTTCCTGATTGATGTTATATCCCCAAATTTGACCTTGGATTCCCTCCAAGATCCACTAGTATGAGTTCTCCCTTCCCTATTGGTGATCCCTAGGGAATGTTTATGGTATTATTGATAGACTCCATACTGGATTCTCCCCCTCATGTGGATCCTACACTGGTTCGTTCAGGAAGTACTTGAACCATTTCTTGAATGGGATTTCCTTCACCACTGGATTATATTTTATTTTCCCTTTCACCAACATTAGAAACATGCTCACAAGATCTAGAATTTTTTCCTAAACCTACCACACATTCTGTGTGGGGTGGAACTCATCATACATATCCCCATAGATTGGAATCCCATCAATCTGGTGTGAATCCCATATGCTAATATAATCCTCCCCATGATACAAATGGAATGTTTTTGTTCATGGGGACCAGCTTCTCAGTATCCCTTCCATGATATCCTATTGGAGGTAAACATGAAACTATGAATCCCATGTTGCCTCATAAAACCCCACTCACTTTAGTACAGACTCAAATTCAGGTCACTATGCGCATTCCTAGTAAGCCCACACCCATTCATCGGTGAACTTTCTGCCCTGTCAGAGGTCTCGGCTATATGTCTATGGATCTCCCAAACCTACTTTGATAATTATATCATTCTATAGGATGATATTCCGCATTCTCTAGATTCTCCTCTTCAATGTTTTTTATGTGGTTCTGAAGAGTATCTTCCATGAGCTATGTGAAATCCTTCTAAATGTGTCCTCCAGAATCCCAAATTAACTTGTATATTCTAGGTGAGCTCCAGAACTAGTATGTTGGATCATCTCTTCTCACTGAAGGTATAGAAACATCATACCGTATTCTAAGACCATAAATTGGAAGCCTCTTGTATAGTTGGTACTCCTTCTAAGACTCTTTTATCAATTTAATGAGCGAGTCATGGTATAAGTCACTTCAAAAACTCTCCCTGATCATGATGTTCCCATCCAATTCCTCATGATGAGAAGCATCCGCATTGGATCCTTCAGTGACCCTTTAATTTGAGACTTATGATTTCTATATGTAATATTCATAAATATTTATTCATGGAGCTCAGTTCTAAAATGTTAAGTTTTTAGAGCTCATTCTGTGATGTTTGGGTTTATGAAGCAGTGTTTATAGAAAACAATTTGTGGAGCTAGTCTCACGGAGATGGTGAGCTTCTCAAGTGTTGAGTATTGAAATCACAAATCACTCATGAACGGTTAATCCTTGAGAAAAGAGATCATAGTATTTTTTTTTTCTCCGTAAAAGCCATGTGGTCCTACTAAGGGGCCCCTCCACTATTTATAGGCAAACGACCACCTAGAGATTTTTGATGGTCATTAGGAAGTAGGCAACATAAAAAGGCTTTGTGAATGAGATTCAAGAAAGGGAGTTGAGTCAAACTTTTCAGAAATTATTCCTTATAATTCAACCCATATTTTCCTATAGGGTCCCATTCTGAGGGGGGGATTTTATAACACTAAAATACACATTCTATAGAAGGATTTGAGGAATCTATGTCCTGTTCGGGGTGAATCTAAAACCAAATGGCACAAAAGTCCCTTTATGGGTCTATTTTATGAATATCACTAGATTTGTGGATATATATGCTCACAAAGCTCCCCCAGATGAGAAGCTCCTTCATGAATATGCAAAGTATAGAAGGTAGCTATGTGGAATGATATTCGGAGTCACAAAGAGCTTCATGAAAGTACAAAGGGTTGATAGTAGCTCTGCGAAAGTGAAATTAATACTAATTGATTCAATCCCATTCATAAACCGCGTATATATTTTTTAATTCCATGAAATATTCATGAAATACATAACCTATAAATACACCCTTCAGTCTGATATTTTTGGGACATCCGGCAGTCTTTTGACTTCTAAAATCATTCCTTATTCACTAGCATCCAAATATTTTTGAACAAAAGATAAAATATATCACATAAGGTATCCAATAATCATTATACCACCTCCCTTAAGTTCTTGTAGATCCTCCACCCCAAGTGGATATGCATTTCACAAAATCCTACACCCTTTGTCAACGAAGAATTCCTCTAAGTCACTTGATGCTTTGTAAAGCATTAAATATTTGTGAAGCACTCCCCTTCTAAATTAGGACTTCACTTCAAGGTAGCAACATCCTATATCTTGAATAATACTTCTTCGTGAAGCCACTGGACCTTGCAAGGAACTTGAGCTTCATGAATCACTTCTCCGCGAGGTTCCAACCTTCATGAAACCTCTGACCTGGGCCTCCTCATGGTGTGTCACTTCTATTGACACCCTTATCTAAAGGTCCAGTTTCTGAGGCTCTCACGTCCATCTAGGACCAATTCAACTACACCTTGAGTCCTCATGTGACTATTGCAACTAACTCCTATGTACACAAACTACACCCCAAGTGAAAGTCAAGCCACTTACCTTCCTATTTATTTTAAGAAAAAGTTCTTCATCCCCTATTTCTTCTAAGAATATGGAATCTAACATGGACCTCGTGATTGACCACTCTTCTATGGAAGTTCCAATTCTATGTCCCTCCTAATGTCTCATGAACGGTGGTCATGTAATTCATAAGGGTGATGAATGAGTGCCCACGCGTCTCAGCTGCATGATGTAAAACTATCTAGCTCCACATCCTAGTCTTATGACATTAAACAATATGGAAATTTCCTCAAAAAATTATGTAAAACTATAGTCTTACCTTGTGTGACAAGTGTGAGATGCCCCATGTATGATCATCATGTGATTCAACCCTCTCCCACCACAGTCCACAAAACATCACTCCTAAGCAACTTCCATGTGTAAGACCCACACAATCCTTCCCCACCATAGGACAATCCTCCCCCCTAGGCAACATCCATGTGTATTCCCCACACCATTCCCCAAATAGTATTCCTCTTGCGAAAGGCGTTTTCTATGTGTGTGCCCCAAACTATCCCTCATCAATGCTCTATTTGTGACATTAGAATCCTTACCAAAGGACGTTAAACTAAATGGAGCGGTCATATCACACAAACTTAAACTATGGAATCAAACTACATGGGTTTTGATCCCTTTATTCAAAATAGGTTATATAGAACACCTCCCTAATGTTCAATCCTAAAATTAGTCAACTATCCAAATGTGTTCTTTTCAAACACGTCTTTCATTCCTTTTGTGATGGAACAATGGTGTTAGAGTCCATGATGGTTCAAAGATCTTAACACAAACATATCAAGCTATCTAATGTGTGAAAATTTTATCATCATAGCATGGGGGTTCCTGATAATGTGATAAGTGTGATAATGGGTATAAGAGACCATCTGGGAGGGTTTTAAGTATATATACATCAACAAAAGTTTACAAAGATGCTATATTATAACATGATCATGGAATAATTCTTGATATAATCTCTATGGTCAATGATGGAGGACGTGTTAGTAGAGGAGGGGTCTTAGGTTGGGGTTATGGTGGCTTAGGTAAGGTATTTTTTAGTTCCATAAGTGAGATGGTTGATGGTTGATGTTAGGAGAAGGTGCTAGTGTATTTGATGGTGATGTAATTAAATAAAGGTGGAGTGTGGAATCTTCATCTTGTGAAACATCCTTGGGAGGAGGAGTGGATAGGGTTTATATAATTATCTCTTTGGTAAAATGATACCTAGTTATTGAATTATCCAAGATAAGTATATTTATATTGTCTAACTGTTAAATAGATGATTTGGGTGAAGGGAGATCATGATTATATAATTCTCTATAGAAATTTTTAGTATGAATGAGTGGTCTATGACCACAGTCCAAAAGTTCAACCTAGTATATCGGCCTCTTGGCTCCCATATAGAACTGTAGGTTTAAATCTAAATGGATGACTAAGAATATTGAATTTTCCAAAGAAATGAACCCTCTAAAAAATACCTCCTTAATCATGTTCCCCTGATTTGGCATTCCATAAGGGTGTGTTACCTTCCCATGTTTCATAGTCTGATCATGTGCAAGTTGACCCATGTGACATTTAGAGTACTATATAAACACTATGTAACCTCCTTAAATTTAAATATTGACATAATTATATTTTATTACCCCTCTATATTAATTTAACTAAAAATATTCTATTTCACTTATCTTTTAATGGAAATTATACTAAAGATATTATCAAGATTAACTAGCATCATTTAAAAGATGTTTTTTTATTTAATATAATAGATATTGAGATTGATGGTGATTCATGAAATAAAAAATTAGGGAACCATTTTTTACATTTTCTCTAGTAAAACATTATGGTTCCCTCCATTGAGTAATTTAGAGCTCTAAAGATGATTAATTTTACAAAATTAAGTCTTAAACGAGTGTATGTGGATGAGAAGTCCATTAAAATTTATGAAAAATATGACAAGTGATCATACTCTAATGGGAACATTGATCATCAGTACAATTATAATGACTTGTACTGGTAAATAATTTAGAATATAATGAGTGTTTTATGATGATATATTCAATATTGAGTAGTAAAAAACCTTCTTTGAGTACTATATATCAATAAATAAATATTTTGAATGTGATATGGTTAATATAATTATACAATTTAATTGATGATGTGATACTTTTAACCTTATCAAATTTTTGTTATTAGATTTCCAATGGAAATGACAATTCCTTGAAGTGGTGATTAATTGGACATTTCATATTAAATATGTAAAAGTTTTTTATAGTGTAGTAAGAATGGACTCTGTGTTTGGTTGTTTTATGATGAAATAATAGTAAAAATATGATATTCATATTCACTTTCATTGTATATTATATTAATGTAATATTGTGATATGGTTCCTCTCTGAAGGAGTCATTCTTGGTGGAGGGTAGTGTTGTGATGCATTTTTTCTTAGTAGGTGTCTACCTAAGTGGAGGGTAGTGTTGTGGTTGGATGTTTGAATAGTTGTATGGACTATTTGATCATATATATTCATTTTCTAACCTTTTTTGAATGATTTTTATTACCTTATGATCATGATGAGTAGGTATAAGAAAAGTTATAATATACAGATGATGTTGTTAGTATGAGGATGGTCTACGCTATATCTTGATACAGGTATGTTATTGTGTTACATTATTCTTTATTTTAACTCTAATGTTACATCAATAATGGGAGTATGATTTTCTATGTAATCTCCTTTTAATGGTATTTTTTCTTGGGTACAATCCAACAACCAGTTAGTAAGTGGACTAACTTGATGGATAACTAATTATACCCTCCCTTACCCCACTTTTTGTCATCGATTAGATATGTAGATTAGTTATATGGTTATGGTGGATATAGTATGGTTACAATAGTGGGTTATAGTATAATATTTTAAGTTTGGGGTTAGGGTACTCTTACTAAAAAGTGGTTTATGGGTACCATTTCTATATTTTATCCATATTTCTTATATTATACATATTTTTTATTTAGATAGTGATACTTTTACTGAGATTGTAAACAAAAAACCTTAACAAGTTTAACATTTAAATAATGATAAATATGATTTTATAAGGATATTGAATCATGTGGCATACCTTATGAGGAATTAAGGATGGAATAATTTACAAGTTGTTATCTATCCTAGTTTACCTATGGGTACAAATTATTTGTGGAGACATGAATATATATTATGATTAAACTACTTGAATATTATACGTTCAATATATTGGATTATTTGTTCCTAATTTGGGGATTACCTAGTAACTAAATGGTTATACTCATCCTTACTTTTATATAGAGGATTATAGGATCATGTTGGTAGAGGTATAGGAAGGAATTATTTTTGTGATCAAGGTTAATAGTTAAGTCTTGGTGTTTTGGAATTGTTTCATGTACCACTGAGGTATATATGGTGTTTTTGATTTTCCATATAATAAGGGTTATGGTTATTTTCCACTATTGTATATATCTCTCATTATAGATATGATTTCTAAAATTCATTCACTTATTATATTAATCATAGTGGATTGAGGTAGTTCCATTGATCATCATTATGGTTTTTATTTCTTTTATAATCTTTCATTTTGTTCTCTAGAGGGTAACACCTTTTATTTGAGTACTAAAACCCGCTAATGTTATTCCTGAACCCTTGGTCTATAAAACGTGTTCCTCGGTTGGACCTCTCACTCAAGTCACTATTCTAGGGAGGTGTCTTAGTGGTACAATTCATTTCTATGGTAGTGTTTTTCATGTTGGGACATGTTGTAGATTATTGAATAAATATTGATCGTGGATTTATGTAATTTGATATTAAAGATATATATATGGGATGCACATTTTTGGGATTATTGAAATTTGGAGTTACTATAGTATATTTTTTATTTTTGTTGTAGAGATTTTATATTCTACCATTATCTTCATAGACACCGCCTATGTTGGTTTCAAGCACAACCCAACATCCATATTGAATTTGGATGGCTGACCACTTTCTTAATATACTCTTCATTATATAACATAGTATGAACTATTTTGTGGTTTATGATGATATGGTTATTTATATAATTAAAATTAATTGATTTTTTTAGGTATATTAAAGGGATAGTTCCCTCAAGAAATATTACATTGGGACTTATGGTGGTGAATTCAGTGTGATTGGGTTTATAGGGAAACTTTTTTATATACATATTTTTATTGAAATATGTTATATTATACTTATATATTGTGTTTTAAGGAGTTCATATAACATGATCTATGGTGTATACATACTGTTATGGATCTACCTTTTTTTGGTTTCTTATCCAATTTTACTAATTTCATACACTAATGCATTTGTATACTCTTCTCACATTAAAAATTGATGGTTTATGGGAGTAACATAATAATAATGATTATACTCACCCATACTTTTATATATATTTTTAATGATTTACATGATTATAGTGGAGGTGGTTTTAGGCCACGTTAACTTCTGAATAAGGTGTCTAGTTGAGTATTTAGGGTTGGAATTGGAGTGTTTCATTTTACTTTTAATGTTAGGTGATTGAGAAAAATATATTATGGTTATGTTGAACCTATTAGATTGGTTATATTTGTATTTATTTTCAAATAGTTATTTTATACTACAAATGATCAACGATGAACCAGTTAGTGGATATTGAATATGATGAATCATGGAGAGGAAAATTAAGTGCTATGTTATTAGAGATGTGTCACACTAGAATAGAATTATATCAAGACTACTGGAAGTTTGGATGAGTGTTTGTGACATATATTGTTAATTTTGAGAATATTATCATATTGAGAATATTTTTTAGTATTTAATCCATATGAAATAAATGACATGGATAAGTTACACATACCGTGGGAGGGTATATGTGATCTTGTGTAAGATTGTGGATACACATGAAGACTGAGAGTATGCCATTAATTGAGGTATGTATCTCCAAAGATATATATTCCTTATAAATATAATGAAGGTTTGAAAATTGGATAATTAATATTTATTATTTTTTTATGGAGAAAGTATAAAAGATTCCATATGAGAATGTTTTATAAGTTCTTGGTAAACTTTGAGCATAGATGAACTTGTTTTTGAAGATGTAATAGAAATATTGGAGGTAGTGGCATATATACATAACATATTATATATATATATATAATAATATTAATATGGGTGATTAAACGATTCTCATAATGAAAATATTATTTTGAGGTGGTATAAACTCTCTTGGATGATCTTGGAGAATTTTTATGGACAAAGGATTTATTAGAGATTTTAAATTTATACAAGAATATTTTTGATCCATGTCACAAAAAGAGACTATGAGATGTATCCATATGTGAAAGGGTTGATAAAGATGATATCATGAAGCACTTAAGAAAAGTCACATGTCATGGATGAAGATATGTATACATCACGGGGTGGATATAATGTCTTGAAGGAGTTATGGTTATCTCAAGTGGTGACATTAACTATAAAAAGTTATGATACGATCACCAATTATGAAAATTCATTCCATTACTAGGCCATGATTCCATAATTTTGTAAATAGTATAACCAATAGAATCACAGGTGTTGCAACTAAGATGTTTTATAGGATGGTATAGTGGAATGAATTAAAAGGAATCATATGGAGTGGATGAATATATCCATTTAGATTTACTAAAAATGGTTATTGGAATTTTTTAAAAAGGCTTAAGGTATGAAGAAAAATGTATGATTTTGTTCATGGAGGCTTTGAAGATGTAGTGAACAAGTACTAGTGGTGAAATGTAAAGTAATGCATTAATATCTCTATAATTTTCAAAGACATGTAATTGAAATGATGATTCAGTAAGTAGTACCTGAGAAGGTACATGTTATTTATATCCTAGTTTATTAAGAAGTATGAATAAGGTTTGAATTAGTTCTAAAGGTATTTGTGAATAAATCTATTTTTGATAATAATTTTGAAGTATTTTTCATGTCAGGTCTCATAAGGATACATTGATACTTTGTAATAAAGGAATTGAATTTCACTATAAGTATAAGGATCATTCTAGGAATAAGTTTAGAAATATGGAGAAGGCATTGAAGAAGCTTCCCTATGTTCATAAGGATTATTTTATGGTAAAGGATATCCCTATAAGTATGAAGGTTATTAAAATAAGTGTCATCTTAGGTTTTTGTAAGGATAAACTTCATCTATATTGGGATGAATATTTCACTGTAGGTATAAAGTTTTTTTCTTGAGGATCATTTTGTAGAAATGTAATGGAAGCCACCATGTGATCAAAAGGATTATTTTATAGAAAATGTAAACTATGTAAGGATGATTTTATAGATCCATAAGGATTATTTACTTTGAAAAATATGGAAGTTAGAGGATAACCCTGGGAGATTGCATATGGTTCATCTATTTTAAAACCTTAAAAACTTGGTTTCCATATTTTCATGCATTAAAAAAATAACATTCATTCACATGGATTCCATTGAATGTTCAAAATCATGATGTGTGGTTGAATTCTTGGTAAGAACTGATTATATATTCAATCTAAATTTTCAAGGGAGTAATTTTTTGATGAAGAGTCATGAAAAATCAACTATATGAGAAAAATATGTCAAGACTTAATAGAAATTAATTAAGTGATTTAAATATGAAATCAGTGTTGATTTTATGGATTTTAAATCATTCCACAAGTGAATATGTTTGTACCATAAATATCTGCACGCATGAAGACCACTTATGAAAGGATACATAGATCATATTGAATGTTATTTATTATGTTTTATAATAGATACTATAGTAAGATTTTAATTAATATGTTTTCAGGTTTTATATAGAGTTAAATATATATTTATTTGGGAATATTTTGAAAAAATAGGAGGATTAAATGGGTCAACTTTAAGTCACATTTGGAAGAAGACATTGTAGCAATAATTGAAGAGTTTCCATATTCAAAATATGAAAAGGTGTCTAATGTTATTGTACTAATCCCATCTACAAAAATAAAATAATTAGGTTTCATTATATTTATATATTTAAAATATAAAGATATATTCTATATAATAATATCAATCTATCTAAACTGAGATCCATGAATACTTAAATGAAAGAGATCTCCAGATTGAGATTGTAGACTTATTCTATATTCAAAATTATGTAAAGTAAAATTATTCATGAATAAAATGATGATTATATAAGAATAAGAGAATAATAGAAATAGTAATCAATGATATTCATTATTCCCTAATAATATTTATATAAAAAAGGTTAAGTTGAGCATATTGTAATATGTCCTTCTACTAAAGAAGAATTCTCAAAAAAAATAAGTGTTCCACTATTACATCTGTATAGTGAAAAAATTTATAATAACATAATATAGTGCATAATTATTCTTATATGGTGGAAGGATTATTGTTTTTATTTTATTGGAATATGAAATAAACAAAACCCTTATGTTGATGTGTTGATATCAACTAGTTTTGAAGAAGTAAGTTGTAGAAAATGAGGGAGAATATGGCACATCTATCTATCATTAATGATGAAAGATGAATTGCTCCACACCCCTATCATGGAAAAACACACATGTCTATTTATTGTTGAATATATTTATGAATTAGTGGATAAAGGAAAGAATTGATATTCCTAGAGAAATTATCAATGTAGAAGAGAAGGAAGTACACCTTGGAAAAAGTATGAAGAGAACCCAAACATTGTATGGTAGTGATCCATTGATAATACTTACTATGACCAAATTTCTATTAACAAAATTTTCTACAAATTTATAGATTTTGGAACATTAACAAATAATTATCATGTGGTCCAAGGATTATCTATTTGTGGTGAACAAGTAAAATCCTCGATTATTTTAATTCCTTACATTTACAATAAATATACTTAACATTCAACGAATTAATATTCGAATGACATAAAAATAATAAATTGAATATAATTCCTAAAAACATGGGAATAATATCCTAGAGAAATACCTAATTCGTAAAAAAGAAAAAAAATTAATTTGAATACACCCTGATTCACCCCCCCCCTGCTCAGGTTTTCTTGGGTCCCAATAAGTGGTATGGATTCTAAACTTTCTTACGTGGTGTTCAAACTCTATATATATTTTAAAATTTATTACACAAATGGGTTCTAGGTGGAATCCACTATTATTTCATGGGGATAAATTTAATAGTTGGAAAAAGGAGTTCAGGAAATTATTAGAAGCACAAGTTGGATTCCCTTATAAGTAATTTTTGGGTGGAATTGTTCTACTAAGTCTACATGGAATAGTGTATGAGAAAGATCAATGGAATTTTTATATTTATTCTTACACTGAGAATACATAAAATGAATGTTGTGTAATAGAATATTTTCAAGAAAACATGTCACTAAAAGTTTTATAAGGATTTTTGGATGAATTTTTGAGAACTATATAGTAAATAACCATTGTTAAAATAATATTGAAAAACTATTCGGGATAAGAAACCAATGAATATTTTTGATACATAATGCCTCATATGTAAAGGTGGGAAGAACAGGGGAGACAAAAAGAATAATGATAAGAAAATGAAAACTCCAAATCAATTAACCAATTCTAAATCTATTTTTTATATTTTATTCTAACCATAGTAAGTAAAATTTCATAAATTGCTAAGTTCATATTCTACCATGATATTGAAAGTAAGGTGTGAATTTTATGAAACATGATAATAACATCAGGTTTTTAATTTCAAAAATGTTTATTCAGTAGCCGAAAGGAGATCCAAGTTTTTCATGAGAAGGTAGATCAGTATAATATAATTCATAGAATACAATATATGTTTGTACAATATATAGCCATTGAAAAATGAAGTCTGAGTAGAGTATAAGTAGCCATGAAATTTAACATCTGAAAGGTGGGTGAAAATTTTAAATAAATAGTTTATTTATTTAAAGAACTTTCATGAAATTTTAGAGATAAAAAGGAAAAGGATAAGGAGATTAATAATTCATACTACCTCTTAAGAAATAGTTCAAATAGAGGAGTCAATATAGAATAGAAGCTACATCAGATCAGAGAGAGTTGGCTACCTAGTTGAAGAAAAAATATGAGATGATCAAAAAAATGAGATAAAGATCAGTTCCATAAAGGGAAAATATAAGTACATATCCCATCCATTGAAACCTAAATTAGTGGTAGGAATTAAATCTATAATCTATAATCTATATAGAAATGAAAATTTCATACACAATATGGAAAATAAGACTCCCAAAATTATGTAGATAAGAATTATTCTTCCATGGAATATTGGGACACGCCATGGGTGTGTTGATAGAAGCCTAAGATCTTAAGGATAAAATAAAACACTCTTCACTAACATCTCAACCAAAAGGGTACATTTTATAAAGAATGAATTAAAATAATTCAAAATTAAATCATCAATTCTTATGATATACTAGGAGATATTTTATAATAGATAGAAATATGTTATGTTGTAAAATAGACTTACTGTCATAGAGGAGAAAAATAGATCTCAATGAAAGGTGTAGCAAGAACCTATAATGATTCCATCACATTAACCCTCTTAGAGAAAAAATAAGTATATATAGAAGATAATTAAAAAGGAGTAAGTTATCCCAAGTATAAGAGAATGGAGAATGAACTCAGAAGAAGGCTCACTAAGGATAAATATGTCAAAAGTGGTTATCATAGATATTGAATAGGATATACATAAAGTGTGCCTTAGTGATCTTAAAACTCATTACCCAAGGCAAAAAAATTAAGGATTGTGGAAGAACCATACTATAAAGGAGGAATAATGAAGATACATGAAACATTGAAGCAAAAATAAATGGAACATTCATGGATGAGATTAATATCTCAATGAAGGTTTATCTTAGGATAAAGAAGAAAGAAGAATCCCCTATTTAGAGTGAAATTTATATAAGTGGTATTGTAAAAATATATACTATAAATTATTGGAAGGAAGTTTTCATAAATACATCGATCTATCATAGAGAACCATAATCTATAAGCTAATATTGAACAAGTTACCCCTTTCCTGATGAATTTAAATGTTTCTAATAATTATTTGATATGGTAAAGACATAAAAGGAATATAATACCCATGGGTTGTGGTTATGATGAAAAAATTCATGTGGTTTAGGTAAATTAAGATCTTAATAA
Organism: Viscum album; assembly: GCA_963277665.1. Taxonomy (NCBI): domain Eukaryota; kingdom Viridiplantae; phylum Streptophyta; class Magnoliopsida; order Santalales; family Viscaceae; genus Viscum; species Viscum album. Next base: position 904,793,813 of record OY728138.1, read on the forward strand.
GGATGTAAAATTAATGTAACAAGTTAGGTTCCAATAATTTTAAGTTTTATTTGATATTAATCCTGATCAAAGGTGATAAAACTGATCTTGAATCAATAAGTGATGTCAAGGAACCAATTTATTCTTCTAAACAAGAACTATAAGTTTCGTGTTGGAATAAAATTTATTAAAAAATATGGAACTAAATAATAAATATCCTTATTTGAAATAAATTGTTTCAAATCCTACATGAAACAATCAGTGGTATCATTTTGAAATTATCTTAAAATAAGTGATATTAGTCCATGTATTTAGTGAAATTAGAACACTAATAAGTGAATTATGGATTAATATGAAGAATATGATTCTTTAATTAATATAATATTTATTTATTTTTAGTTAACTAACATGTTTAATAAACTATTTAATTGTATAGGGTACTAAATTCTTTTGAACAATAATTATTCTCAACAAATTGTATCACCAAATTGAGGAATATTTTTGATATATAATGTTGAATCTTGGGGGAGTTTGTGGATAATATATAACGGCTTGTAGGTCTCATAGGTAACTTGTATCAATTGATTCAACAAATGGTATAAATAACACACTCAGTAATTTTCTATTTATATAATGACGATTTTTTCTAATTATGTTTGAGATCAAAGTATGGTTTGTTGAAAACATAATATGGAAAAAGTACTAGTATTTTTCTAGAACTTGTTAATTAATATGGAAATTTTGGAAATTTTGACATAAAATCATTTTTATCACTATAATTTATCTTATTAGTCTTAAAGTATTTTCCAAAAAATAAAATTATAATTGGTAATATTTACTCATTTTTATCTATATGTAAAATGTAATTATAGTGGAAAAGGTGGGTTAAACTTGGAAAAAGATAAATGTGTGATTAATATTTTTAATGTATGAAAAAAATATATATATATAAAATCTATTCAATGAAGTTTATTCTAGATGAAAAATGTTTTTATGTTTTAAGTGAATAATTTTTTGGAATTGGTTTTCCAAACTATAAATACTAACAAATGATAAATAATTCCAAAAGTTAAAAATTTGAAAATAGTTATAAAGAGCTGTGGAGAATAAAATATAATTTTAGAGGATAGTTGGAAATCCATGACTCATATATAAGTGATAAATATTAGCCTATGTTTTGAAGGTTGGATATGAAATAGTTTACATGTCCAAGTGGTTTTCGGATGTTAACCTATGGGATAAAAGTTTTTGATAGTATTTCATAAAAACGAGGGAGTCAAACTAATGAACTACTCTTGTGGAATTTAGAGCTATATAGGATATAATTTAAAGAAAAATTTGGAAGTATGAAGACCCTTTTTATTTTATTAATAGAAGGGGATAAAGGAGATTGATTATATGCACTTAAAATTAATACTTGGATTTATAGGAGTTTGGTTATGTAAGGAGAATATTGATTTTATGTAATATTTTCAACAAAATCCAAAGGAGTATAATGCTAGAACCAAGTTATTTTGTGCTAGATTTTTGGAAAATATTATATGAAATGGTGGATTGGATTATAAGGACTTATATGGAGTCGATGACTATGGTCAATCATATTTGTTTACAATGGTTATTGAAGTTGTTGAAATGGTATTGAGGTATGAATCGTAGAATATGAATTTGTTCATGGAGGCTTAGAATAAATGTATCACAATTACTAGTGGGAAAATTATAATAAATTCATTAATATCTCTATAAATTTGAAGTGCATGGAATTAAAATGGTGATTCAGGAAGAATCACTTAAGAAGGGATATGTTTTTTCTATTGATAGAGAACATTTTCTCATTACATTTACATTATATTTTAATGATTTACATCCCTCCATAATATCAAATCTAGGGTAATTATTTTATATTTATACTAGATTAGTATAATGGGTTGACTTTAAATATGGTTTACAAATTGTTTTTTAATTGATTTATTTATCAATTGAAATATTAGAATAAAAGAAAATAGTTAATTTTGGTTGTTTTAATGATTTCTAGTGGTTTTAGTTTATTGTGGAGAAATTAAATAAGTTTTAATCTTATACAATAGAAATATATAATAATTTTAGGTGGCCACTCTTTTTTTTTGGAAAATCATAGGGATCTTCATAATCAAGGTTCTTTATCTTCGTATGCATAATTTTCAGGTTGTGTAACAATTATTTTCTCCCACCATAAGAATAGTTTTTCTTCTTTGTGACACTAATTTCACTCCTAATTCATCATAATAATTATTTACTTCCATTTTGAATTCAGTAATTCAGGAGGATATTTCAATATTTTACTAAAAAATGAGCTCAACTTGGTCCAAGTACCCTAGAAGATCAAGACCTTCCATAAAGATGAAACCATCTGATCATTACTAAGGCCCCTAAAATAGAAAAGCATGCCAAGGTAGGTTATCTATTGACTAAGAGTGGTTATTTGGTGAGGGTGGGTACTATGTGAAGATAATATAATAGTATACAGAGGACCAGAGGAAATCCTAATGCAGGTCAGTGGTGGGAAAAAGGACATGTGCGGGACGACATAAGAGATACACATCTAGCATCATGTTGTGATTTCAAATATTATAAATGAGTTTCCTCCCAAACATAACTCTAATGTGGGATTAATTCACCCAACCAATGTCCATCCATTTAATATGCACACACATGAAAAATTCAAAAGGATTTCATTGTGTTATTTTTCTATATGCTACTACATGGAATCTTCATTGTGCTTTCCATGTTTTGAAAATTTCATGGATGGTTACAAGAAACATGAATCCGACTCCTCAAGACTCTATGAAAACAATAATATACTATGGGTTAATATATAATCTCAAAACCATTAACTAAATTTCATTACCCATTCCAATGTAGCCAACATCACGACTCCATAATCTCATCTCCAAGAGGCCATGGGCTAGTGACTAGTGCCAAGTAGCCATATCACTAACATGGGAGGCCTTGGCCTAAAGTACCTAAACAGATGCACACATATCCAACACCATAAAATTTTTAAATGTAAAACAACTGATAAATCAGGCATGCATACATATAAATCCCACAAACAGAGTAAGATAAAAAGTACTGAAAGCAAAAAAGGGCCAAATATAATCCCATAATAAATAATATGAAAACACGACAAACCTAAAAGTATAGAAGGGAGTTACTATCAAAGTAACCATCAGAATACACCTCGGTCTATCTAATTTAATATCCTCCACCTTGTCCTGGTCCCATTAGCACTTCATAAAATGGTTGATCATCTACATAAGAAAAAAATGCGTGGGAAAAGACCATGGAGGGGTGAGTATAACAATATCCAGTATGACACCATAAAATCACTAAGAATATAACATCAAGAATAACAGTCAGATATATACAAATATATGTCTACAGAACGTATAACAAGAATATCCAGATATACTCAATAAATACACACAGTCCTGAGGTAAGTCACAACTATAATTCTAGTCCAAGGATTCTTCTCAAATGTTCCATGTAACATTCATCTTATAGAATACCCTCCACGAGTAAAGTAGAATAGATGGATTCTGTCTAAGATGTACTAAAAATCATGTCCCATAATAATAAGTATACACTTGAAGTTTGAAGAGAATATTACATAGATAAGGATCAAACCAAAGACCATAGGGTATACCAACAACTCAATCTATAATAACTAACTAATTAAAGGATTGGAACCTGTGTGGTATTGGCCACGGTGATACCAAGAACTCCACCTGGGGGAAGATAGTGATAGAGGATACCAGTTAGGGCCAAACAGTAGGATTCCAACAAATATATCCAAGAAGTCCCACTTAAGGGATCATTATACTAAGGGTAGTAATCATTTACATACTAACCCTTAGGGAAGGGATCAAGGGTATGCACCCTAAAAGAAATTCAAACCTAAAGAGTATAAGGGATCCAAGAAAACCTGAAAGAGTACACAATATGTACTACGAGTACACAGCCTGCCCCTTTGACACTGGGTCCTACCCATGTATCACGACTCGTGACCGTGTCTGTCTCTATGTCAGTTTCATATTACACTGTGTTTCTAACCCAGTGTACTCATGACCATGTCCAAGTACAAAACTATACCCATGTACACCGTGGATGGACGTATTCATGTCAGATTACACACCATGTCTATGATCATGTACTTTTGGTCATATTTTTGCACCCTATGAGGTACATGTTGAGCTACCAGGTTGAGTCACATGTCGTGTGATGGGGCCTCACACAATGTGATATTTAACTTCATCATAGAAACCCAAGCATCACACTCGGGATCCCCCATTCCATGTAATCCCAAATTACACATCCTATGTTATAGTATTTTCAAAAATACTATATATGTTTTATGTAGATAATTATGATCCTCTATCCATCGATCAATCCATGTCCAATGCTGGAAACCAAGGAACACCATCGACGAAGCCTTTTCATCATTTCTTTCCTATAACCATCCTTCAAAAATGTATGGGAATCGCCTGATTTTTCTGTCTATAGTCTCACCATCAATCTAGAATGAATAAGTATTGTTTAACTGATCTCAATCCATTATCTCCATCACTATGTCACAATCTCATCGTCATACCAATCTCGTATCTACAATATCAAACCATTGCACAAAAAATGGGTGTGAAACTATTGATCTATCAATATTTTTCAAACTAAAGGACAAGATATTTTTCAATAATGAATGAAGAAAATGGTGGAAGAAATGAAAAAACACAAACTTGTGGAATGAACCCCATCCAAAAATTTTGTTTTCCCTAATTCATTTCTGTTAGATTGAAAAATGAAGAGATAAAAAAATAAACATTTCTGCTAATCAAACCCCATAAATAAATCCATCACGCAATACAACTGATCCACAATTAAATCCATTTGTTTATTGATTCATGTTCATTATAGAAATAAACAATAGTGAAATAATTCCAAATAAATAAACATCCTACCTTGATTAGGATTTATTACTAACAAAGAATGAATTTTCATCGTTGTCGTTGGAAATATCCTTGAATTCTATTTAACACTTGTCGTCGGTCATCAATCCAATTGTTTTTAACAAATTGAAACTCCACTAATGGATCCTATATATCTATAGTGTTATGTGGTTAACCCTATGATTATTCCCATATTAATATACTTGTAGGATTTTAATTAGGTTCAGTAATTACATAAATAATTTATTAATTTGTTTTATTTTAAACATCCACCCATTATCGCACCTCAACCATTAAGCCCAACAGGTTCCAAGGTTATATCATGCCAAAGGTAAAACCCACACTTTGAACTCAATAGATGCCTCGGGTTTCTAATCTGGTCATATATGTATAATTTGTTCAACTTTTTCACAAAATTTTTTTGTGTGTACATTTAATATATTTAATTTTTTTCCAAAACTAATTTCGAGCACACCGGGACTCAAAATCACATGTTGTCTCAGTTCTTGGTCTTGAAAATATTACTTGATATATTTGAATATTTTACATGGAAAAAATAGGGTTGAAAATTTCTCTACACCTTAGAGATTTATGCCCCCAGAAAGCTAAACAAAATGCTACAAAAAAAGTTGTGGGTTTTGAACTTTTATCTGGGTCTCCCACTCCCAAGTTCTCTCCTAAATATTCTTGTACTACCACAAGACATGAACTAAAGGAATTTATCACCCATAAAGGATCCTCTTCTACTAATCCTCAATCTCTATCGAGTACTCAACAAATATATCTCCATCCTCAATGTCCAGCTCGCCTCGGTCGATAACATGTGATAGATCATCCACATACCTCCTCAACTGCAACACATGGAAGATTATGTGTACCTAGTATAACTACAATGGTTGATCTAAGTGGTACCCGAACTCGATAACTCTACATAGTATCTAGAAAGGTCTAATGATTCTCATAGATAGCTTCAACACTAACCAAAACTATGTAATACTTATCATGGTGAAACCCATGGAAACACATTGTCTCCCTCCTCAAAATCTAAAGGCATCCATCATCAGACAACATAGAACTTATGATGGATCTATTTTGTCATAATATTCCTCTGTATGATCTGAACCATATCTATAGGGTCTCTCACAAATTTTGGGCCCATAATTATTAGCTCTCATGGATCAATCCAGTATAGGGTGACCTGTAATGTCACCCATAAAAGGACTTGAAGGGTTCCATAACGATGTTGGAATGGTATCAGTTTTTGTATATGAAATCCACAAATGGTAGGTGATCCTCTCAACTACAAAAAAACTCCAACATGAAATATCGCAGCATTTCCTCTAGAACTTGAATGGTCTTCTCAGTTTGTTCATCAATCTGAGGGTGAAAATTCAGGATCAAACATAGATGAGTCCCAGAAGCCTCTTTTAATCCATTCCATAACTGATATTTCAAGCAATAATCCCATTCATAGACAATTATTGAGGGTACTCCATGGAGTTGGACTATCTTCTATTCATAGATGTGTCCCAATATCTCGACTGAACTCTGCTCTCAGATAGAAAAGAATTGAGTCAAATTGGTGAGTCGGTCTATGATCAACCATATGGAATTGTGTTCCCTGGGTGTACATGGTAATATCATCATAAATTCCATGGATATCCCACCCCACTCCAACTCTATAACATCAAGGGGATAAGTTAAACCTACTGAAACTTGGTGCTTAGATTTCACTAGCTGACAAGTAAACTATTCAGAGAGAAAGCCTATAACTCCCTTCTTCATCCACATCCACAAAAACTGACATTGAATGTCTTGGTACATATTTTCCACACCTGGTGTACCACCAAATCAGATATATTAAAATCTCATAGAACCTCCTCCAAAAACATCACTGGTACCATCATGAATCCTTTGAAAAGAACGACATGCACCCCACCTTTAGAAAATCCATCAAGAGCATGTCGAATGGATATATGAGTAGATAGGGTCCCACAATCAGTATACCCAAGTTGTTCCTCCCTAACTCACCTTAAAATAATAGGGGTAAAAACCATCAACTAGAGGTAAGTTACTCCATCCCCATCCAAAAAATTATAACTACGATGAGGTCAACTACTCTAACACCTCACTCAACAATTGTGAACAAGATCTTCTGTTGAGAGCATCTACTACTATGTTCTCCTTCCTAGAAGTATTGACAATCTTTAATTCATAATCCTAGAGTAAATATATCCATTGCATATCTCTCATGTTAATATCCTTCTAAGAGAATATATACTTGAGACTCTTGTGGTCATTATATATGATAAACTGCCTTCCCATTAGGTAGTGTCACCACATCTTCAGTGAGAAGACTACCACTACTAACTCAAGATCATGGGTTGTGTAGTTATGCTAATGTGGTCTCAACTAACATAAACCATAGGAAATCACCACCTACCTAAACATCATAACATAACCAATCCTGGTTATAGATGCATTTTATAACACTACATACTTGACACCCTACTCTGGTAATCTCAAGATGGGAGTTATCGTCAATCTCTATCTCATGAATCTCTTATAATAGCCTGCCAACCCAAGAAAACTCTGAACCTCTATCATGCCCTTGGGTGGCTCCCAATATAACATTGCCTCAACCTTTTCCAAGTCCACTACCACACAATCTATTTAGATAAAATGTCTCAGAAAGTGTACCTCTTGAATATATAATGAGAACTTTGATAGATTCAAATAAATCTAGTGCTCTCAGAGTATATCATGAACCATCCCCAAGTGTCTCATGTTATCATCCTCAGACACTAAGTACACTAAGATATCATCAATGAATACTTTCAAAAACTAGTATTAGAAATGATGAAATATCCAATTATTGAGTCCTATGAACACTTTTGGGGAGTTCATCTTGCCAAAGGGCACTATAAATTACTCATATTGAGCATAGAAACATCTGAATTCTGTCTTTGGTATATCCTTGTCCCATACTCACAACTGGTGATAGCCTGATCTGAGATCAATATTCAATGACCATTGATACCCACTCAACTTATCAAATAGGTCATTGATCCTCAATAGTGGATTTTTTTTCTTTATGGTTACCAATTTTAGGTGATATTAGTCCATACATAACCTCAAACTCCTGTCCAACTTCTAGGTGAACAATATTGGGGATGCCTAGGGTGAAACACTGGGTATAAAAAGATATTTCCTCTGCAAGGACTCTAACTACACCCTTATCTTTTGAAGCTTTGTGGGAGCCATCCAATATGATGGTGAAAATATTAGAATCATCCCATGGTATAGATCAATGAATAATTATGTCTCCCAGTGGGGAGGTAATCCTAGAACATCCTTAGGAGAGACTTCATCAAAATATACCACCACGATAGGGAATTGAAAACTCACAGCATCCACTATGCTAAGGACCATTCTATAAAATTTCTGAGTATTCAGTTGCACCCTCCTATGAATGATTATATCATGTGCTTACTAGGTTTTATTTTCACCCATAAAGGAAAACCTAATCCCATCATGATAGAAAGACCACATCCTCCTTTAAAAAATTCTATCTGAGAATTAACTATAGATAACTAGTCTATAATGACCCATACTTTACATACATTGTTATTACATCAGAATTGAAGAATACTTATTAAAACGTATAACAAAACCATGGTAGGACCGTATAGGTATTGTGTCTTTAGAAACTGGGAAACATAAACAACTGGTTTATAAAGCATCTACATTGTCTCCCATTTATTTCATCAAATCTAGAGTCCCTTTTGGAATATCCTACTTAGTACCCTTCTTCGTGACCTGGGGAAAAGAAAACATACAAAAGGGTGAGCTAAAATGCTAAGTAAAGGTAAAAAAATAAATATCAATCATATCATATTCATAAGAACATAACATTTTGAAAATATTAACCAGAAAAAGTGATCATAATATCATAACATGGGATAAATCATAGTAGTGAAATGTAATCCCAATAATCATAAATTAAAACATGAAACATTATGGCATACACACATAATCATATAAAATCATTTCTTATTAGTCAAGACTCATTTCCAAGACTATCATAGTGGACAAAGTCCATTTCTGAACTGAGTTCACTCCTCGTTCCAGTCCGGTATCACTGAACTGGTTTAACTTGCCGTTCTAGCCATGTCTGTCTCATGAGATATAAATCTTTACCCAATTAATTGGAGGGCTATATAGGTATCACCCATCTCATAATGAAACCATTCTTGTGTGTTCCACAAAATCATAAATCATATATCATAGCATAACCCATGTAATAAAAATGGGATTCTTAAACATTATGACATCATAAAACAATTCATATAAGATAAAGGACTTCATAAAAATAATTACATCGCAATATAATAAAATCAATGTAATAATAGGGATAGAAACAGAACCTTATATTATCTTAGATGGAAAATAATTTTTATAAAAACACTTGAACTCCATTCTTGAGGAAAATATCCTTTCTACTTCAAAAACATTTTTCCTTTCTTAACATGTCATAACATTTAAAACTAAAAGAAGTTAATTAAAAATAAAAATGAAAATTTGTAAAGTAATATTCATGGAAATAATGTTCTATGGAATCATAAAAATCCATTCATGTTTTATAAATTAAAAAAACATTCTTCTCGTACATTGGCCGAAAAAGTCAAAAAGTATATCGTACTGAAAATGACAAAAGATTCCTTTAATATATTTTACTAAAATTTCACCAATAGGTAAAATTGGATTTAAAAAATTGTAGGAGGATAGAAATAATATTACATATTGAGTAAACATGTATGTGGATGATAAATATTCTCCAGTAAATTCTAAAGTATAAACAATCTCGGATAAAAATGAGATTGTGAGATTTTCCCTTACCTTAGGTCGGATATTCTTTGTAAGTATCTGAACCTCCTGTATAATGATTTAAACAATGTGATTTAATTATTCCAAAATTGTATTAATTGTTATGATATCATATATGGTCATATTCTTATCTTCTTGTTATTAATATTTCATTGCTACTTGTTATTCGTGTGTTTATTGCTTTATGTTCTTATGTGTGTTTTGTAGAATAAGTTCTTCTTCATATTTTTAGGTTATAGATACATCATTTACAGAATTTAATTTTTATAATATATATCATATTTATTCATTCAATTCATTTATATAATCATGGTTTAGTGAAGATCATGTAGAACGAATCACATTGCACCATGGAGATGGTAAGTCGTACATACGCACAAGCGATGATATCGTTCTCATGGTTGTGGAGATGTATTGAAGTGTATGGTTTATAATATATTAGAATAAATATAACTTAATAATCATATATAGTTATTTCTTCAATTCTTATACCCATCCAAGTAAGGTGGTGGTGGAAAACAGATTACACCACGGCGTGGAGATGGTATTCCGTACGTACGCACGTGCGGTGATTTCATTTTCCGTAAGATGGATCGAAGGTGAAATATGGTTGTTTCATATTTATAATAACATATCAGTATATGAGTGATACTGATGTTATTACTTTATTATGAAGAAACAAAATAAGAGGAAGTATAAGAATAAATGAATTTGAAAGAATCGGTAAAGGATATTACCTCTTCTTCGACTCGCCTCTTCGAAACCTCCTATTAGGATACTAAAATTGGTATTTGAAGAATACCAGGACCTCTAGTATGTTTCTATGGAGGTTGATAATGGAAATGGTCTAGGTTTGGCTGATCTTGAAGGCTCAAAGTTGTGTAAAGAGGAGAGGGAGGAGGTGCCCTTTTATAAGGGAGGAGAGGGGAACCTTTGGAATTATAAGAAATATTAATTTATAATAAATTCCAACCCCACTTAAAAACCTCCAAAAATGACTCAAATCTGAATATTAGATGAGATAGGGTTTTGATCTCATCAACCATTAAAATTTATACAAGTTGGGAATTTATATTAAACATTATCAACTTGATTTATCCTTATATAATCAATTTAATTTTATTTGTGGTAATAATATTCTAAATTTTAAATCATTATAAATAATTACTTATATGTTGTGAATTTTCCATAATTTTATACTTTATTACATTTTCAACCATATAAATTTTAATTTATAATTTTTAAATATTTTTTTGTTTTTTAAACAATTTAATAATATGTAATTTTTATAAAATAACAATAGTGTCAATTTTGACACAATTCATTTATTTGAATTTAAATAAAATATATACAGAAGATATGTTCGAAATAAAAGATTTAATAGATTAATAACATTTCATTTTTATCTAGAAAATTATTGGATAACATTAAATAAATCATAAAATATTTATTTTAATACTTTTAAAATCATTTATTTGATATTGCAATCAATAAAATAATCTCAGCATCACTATTGTGTCATAATTAATGATAATTATTTAATCCCTAAAAATTATAAATAAATTCATATGATTTTGATAATTTTATTATTTTTCTGGGGACTATTTATATCCGAAGTTTTATGAAGTTTATCACTAAATTAAAATTCTTACACTTATAAGATTTAGGAGAGTGACATGTTGTCGCTTTCTTTGGTTTTAATAATAATTATATTATTTCTGGTCAAAAGTCCATGAAATTAATCTAGTACAACCCTTAGGTGATATGAGTCGACTTTTATTCATCCAATAGGATTTTGGAAAGTTTTAGTGTAATCTTATAATCTTATTTTTACCCTTAATTACCTGATTTACCGTTAACTGTAGTAAATAAAAATTACCGTAGTTACTATTCATAATATGAAAAAAATAAAAGTAACCTATTAACATAATTTGGACCCACTTAATTTAAATATGGAATCCATTTTTCAAAATTAAAAACATATAAGTTGTAGTAATTAATTTAAAATTAATCTCGTTGTTAAGAAAACAGGTTTTAAAAGTTAAAACTTTGCCAAAGATTGAAATGTTTTTACCTATGAATACTATGTAAAATTAATAGAAATGACATAAATTATATTAAATGGTGAAAATATATTCTATTTATACTTTAAAACCATTAAATATTATAATTTAACCATATAAATTATTTCGATGAAAAAAGTTGTTTTTAATTAAAATATAGCGTGTTTTAAATATTCCTTAAAATATATAAGTTATCAGAATAATATAAAAAATTTATCCAAAGTAAATTTTTATATCCTGATTCCAAATAAGAATTTTATTTTGTCAAATTGAACTTATAAACATGTCAAAACTAGATTTAAAGTGGGTGTTCCATCAAAAGGCGACAAAACTGTATTTTTTGAAAAATACTAATTTTACCTGAAAAATTTATTTTGTTCCAATACCATGTTCTAGAAAATATGTAAGATGAATAATAATGTTATAAAATTCAAAATGTAGTTAATACTATTCATAACGGCTAGTTTATATAATATTTTAATAACATATTATTGTTTAGTGAAACTCGATATTGCGTACAACACACGCTATCGAGGAAGGTTGCTTTTGCGTATAACACAAGACAAGCTAGTGTTGTGTGTAGTGAAAGATTCCTTTGATGTTGCGTATAACATAAGACAAAAAAATTATATATATACTTCTCATAAAATATCAGGGTGTTACATTCTACCCCCCTTAAAATGAATTTCTCCCTCAAAATTCATCACTTCGTAACAAACAGATGAGGATACCTCTCCCTCATCATATCCTCAAGATCTCATGTAGCTTCTTCTAATTGGTGGTTCTCCTATAAAACTTTCACCAAGCGAGTGTTCTTGTTCTGTAGAACTTTTTCTCTACGATCCAAAATCTCTATCGGCTGTTCTTCATAAGAAAGATCTTTCTCCAATGGTACAACTTCTGAGCTTAGTACATGTGAAGGATCGAGTATATACTTTCTCAGGAGAGATACATGGAACACATTGTGAACTTGAGAGAGATTCGGTGGAAGCGTCAATCGGTAAGCTACCTTCCCAACATGATATAGTATTTCAAAAGGACCGATATACCTAGGGATAAACTTTCCCTTCTTTCCAAATCTCATTACTCTCTTCCAAGGAGATATTTGTAAGAACACTTTATCACCCACTTCAAACTCTAGGTCTTTTCTTCGGTTGTCATCATAAATTTTTTGTCGACTCTGAGCTGCTCTTATGTGTTGTTTAATAGATCAGAACTTTTCTGCCATCTCATCAACAAGATCAGGTCCAAATAGATTTCTTTCCCCAACTTCATCCTAGAAAGTTGGAGTTCAGCATTTCTTTCCATAGAGAGGTTCATAAGGAGTCATCTGAATACTAGAGTGAAATCTATTATTATAGAAAAATTACACCAAAGGTAGGTGTTGATCCCAACCACCTTTGAAATCCATAGAGAAAGATCTTAACATGTCTTCTAGAGTTTGAATTGTTCTCTCAGATTGACCATCTTTCTGGGGATGATAAGCAGTGCTGAAACTCAACCCTGTATCTAGAGTATGTTGAAGACTTCACCAGAACTTTGAGGTAAACCTCGGATCCCAATCAGATATAATGGAAAGTGGTACTCCATGAAATCTTACCACTTCCTTTACATATATCCTGGAAAGCTGATCCAGAGAGAAATCTTCTTTAATATCAATGATGTGTGCCAACTTTGTAAGACAATCAACTATAACCCAGATAGCATTATTGATTTTGGATGTTTTAGGAAGTCCGGTGACAAAGACCATAGTGATGTTTTCCCATTTCCATTCGGGTATGGGTAATGGTTGTAACATCCCCTTAGACTTCTGTCTCTTAGCTTTAACTTGCTGACAAACCAAGCATCGAGAGACATATTCAGCAACATCCATTTGCATTCCATCCCACCAGAAGTACTCTTTCAGGTCCCTATACATCTTCATTCTTCCAGGATTAATAGAGAATGAAGAACTATGTGCCTCATCCAGCAGCTTCTTCTTTAGTTCTGGGATGGGAGGAACACAAACCTGATTCCTGAACCTTATTATTTCAATACAATCAATGTGAAATTTAGGAACATTTCTCACCTTCTTTTGTAACTCTACATCTTCTTTCTGTGCCTCTTTAATCTTCATATATATATATGGTTGAACATTCATTTGACAAAGATAATAGTTTTCCCCTTCCATTATAATTTAAAGATCCATCCTTTGTAAATCCATAAATATTAGATCTTTTGTGATCCTCATCATGGATAATCTAGCATGGTCTTGTCAAGTTAATGCATCTGCCACCTTGTTTTCTTTCCCATGGTGATAATGAATTGAGCAGTCATAATCCTTAATAAACCCCAACCATCTTCTTTGGCGCATATTCAGCTCCTTTTGTGTGAAAATATACTTTAAAATTTTATGATCAGTATAAATACCACACCTTTCACCATAAAGGTAATGGATCCAAATCTTTAATGCAAAGATTACCGTAGCTAACTCAAAATCATGAGTTGGGTAATTTTGCTCATGGATTTTCAACTGTCATGAGGCATAAGCTATCACCATATCATTTTTCATGAGAACACACCCCAATCCCTTCTTGGATGCATCACTGTAGATCACAAACCTTTCTCCACTACAAGGCAGTGTGAGCACAGGTGCACTGGATAACCTTCGTTTTAACTCCTAGAAATTTTCATCACACTCCTCCGTCCAAACGAAATTAAACCCTTTTCGAGTCAACCTGGTGAGTGGATTAGATAACCTTGAAAAATCTTTCAAAAAACGTCAATAATATCCAGCCATTCCAAGAAAACTTCAGATATCAGTTACTGTTGTTGGTCTCGACCATCTTTCGATAACCTTTGTTTTTGTTGGATCCACATATATCCCCTCTTTTGAGATTATGTGACCCAAAAAAGAAACTTTTTGAAGCCAAAATTCAAACTTCAAAAATTTGGCATAAAGCTTATCCATTCTTAGGGTCTTTAATACAATTATAAAGTGATCTTCATGTTCTTCCTTGTTCTTTAAATAGAAAATAATATCATCTATAAAGACTACCACAAACTGATAAAGATAGTCTCTAAAGACTCTATTCATTAGATCCATGAAGATAGCAGGGGAATTAGTAAGACCAAATGGCATCACTATAAATTCATAGTGTCCATACCTTGTACAGAAAGTCATCTTTGGTATATCCTCCCTTTTGAGCTTTAATTGATGATACCCTGAATGAAGATCAATATTGGAAAAATATTGAGCTCCGTGAAGTTGGTCAAATAAGTCATCAATGCATGGGAGAGGATATTTTTTCTTGATAGTCATCTTGTTAAGTTCTCGATAATCAATGCAGAGTATCATTGATCCATCTTTCTTCTTAACAAACAGAACAGGTGCTCCTCAAGGTGACGCACTAGGGCACATGAATACCTTATTAAGATTATCTTGGGGTTGATTCTTCAATTCTTTCAACTTAATTGGGTCCATTCTATAAGGTGTCTTTGAAATAGGCATAGCACCCGGTATGAGTTCTATTGAAAAATCAAATTCACAATTTGGTGGAAGACCTAGAAATTCCTCTGGAAAGACATCATCAAACTCTCGTACAATGAGTGTATTCTTAATCGTGAGTTTCTCGCCAACCATTTGAGATAAATAACCTTCATTTAGTGGAATCAAGACCAATAAGATGGAAGAAATTTCCACTGGTAGGTCATTTTCATCCTTGCATTGATAGATAATCATAGAATAATATGGAATATGAAATGTGACTTCCCTTCTTTGGAAATTAATATGAGATCCATATATAGAAATCCAATCCATGACAATAATCACATCAAATTCCACTATAGGAAGGATCACAAGATTTGTAGGGAGCACTTTCCCACAAACTTCAATCGGAGAAGAATTGTAAACTTTTGATGTGATCGTTGTGCCATTAGGATTTGTCACAGCTAACTCAACATCAAATTATTGAGGTAATACAGATATTCCCTTATAAAATTCTTCAAAAATAAAAGTTTGGGTGGATCTAGAATCAAATAAAACATTTTCTACTTTAGAGTGGATGGTAAGTGTACCATTAACCACTTCGTTATCGTACTCCACGTCGCCGATTGTAATTGCATGTGAATTTCCTTTGTCTTTAGACTTAAGAGTTTGTTGATGTAGATCATCATCAACAACCCTTAGATTTGGGCATTGATTAGCATAATGCCCCATCTCTTTGCACTTGAAACATTGAAGTGTTGGAGGTGCATTCTGTGTATCCCTTTCTTTGTTCACATCATTAGACATCTTCTTCCCATTATTTCAACATTCAATTGCCCGATGACCTTCTTTTCCACACTTAAAAAATTTTCTTGTCCCTTTAAGACAATTCCCTCCATGTTTGTTTCCACAATTTGAGCATAAAGGAAAACTCTTCTTATTTTTAGTGTGGTCTTTAGATTTTCCTTTGAATTCCATTTTCCTCTTCTTATCAAACCCATATGACTAATGGGTTACTCCAATCTCCATCTCAACCTTGAGAGTGCATCGAACAATTTCCTCGTAGATATTGAAGTCCCTTATGGATAACGCCCTTCTAAGACTTGGTTCTAAGCCACTAAATAATTGATCGATCTTACTCTCAGGTTGGATAATAATTCCAGAAGCCTACCTTGCAAGTCTTGTAAAATTTTCTTCGTAGGTACCAACTGATTCATCATCCTTTTGTTTCAGCTCAAAAAACTCCTTATCCATCTTTATTCGAAGAATATGAGGGAAGTACTTATTGAAAAATAAGTTCTTGATCTCGTCCCATTCCATGGACTCAATTTCATCCCTTTTCTTCGTATTATTGATAATATTCCACCATTGATCAGCTTCACCTTCCAAACGATACACTGCTAAGATGAATTTGTCATGTTCAGAACATTGTATAACTGAAAATATCTTTTATGTGGTACTGATTCATTGTTCATCCACTAATGGATCACAAGACCTGTTGAATGAAGGTGGACGCTGCCTCATGAAGGATTCAACAGAATGTGGCTCCTTCATTTGCTCGTTTGGAAGTCCTTCATGATTCATACCTTGAGAAAGTTGTGTGAGCATGGCTACAAGATTTTTCATTCCATCTCCCATAACGTTTGGTTCCTCGGGGGGACAATCATTGCATTTTCTGTCACATTCAGCATTAACACGGTTCCTTCGGGTTCCATCCATTGACTAAAACCAAGAAGCATAGTGTGAGAAACACTAATTACAATAGGAAAACCACATAATCAGTAATAAAATTTCACAATTTAGGTATTATCATAGGTTATTCATGGCCATTTCTAAAATACTAAGGTTATTTTCTATGCTTAGACATATCCTTAGGGTTCTTAGTAAGGCTTTAACATCCTAGTTTCCAAAGGTTGACTATACCTTTCCTCTGATACCAACTATAACGACCCATACTTTATATACGGTGTAATTACTTCAGAAATGAAGCATACTTATTACAACATATAACAAAACCATGGTAGGACTGTATAGGTATAGTGTCCTTAGAAACTGGGAAACATAAACAACTGGTTCATAAAGCATCTACATTGTCTCCCATATATTTCATCATATCTAGAGTCCCTTTTGGAATATCCTACTTAGTACCCTTCTTCCTGACCTGGGGAAAATAAAACATACAAAAGGGTGAGCTAAAATTCTCATTAAGGGTAAACAAAAGAAATATCAATAATAACATATTCATAAGAACATAACATTTTTAAAATCTTAACCTTCAAAAGAGATCATAATATCATAACATGGGATAAATCATAGTAGTGAAATTTAATCCCAATAATCATAACTTAAAACATCATTGATAAAACACTATTTTATGGAATATTTTATTGGTAATAAATGATATAATTTCCTCACATTGTGTTAAATATGTTTAATTAGAATGTATTTGGAATTAGATCATTCATTTTAATATTTGATGAAAATTCCAGTTTTACCCTTTATAGTTCACTGTAGTATTTCGAAGCTAAATATATTTATATTTATTATTTGAATTTGAAATTTTGTAAAAGTGTTCCCAACATAATTATATACAACTTTTATTCAGGACACGAAAGCTAAAGAGTGCATTTGAATGGAGTAAATGAGCCATTAATCCAATGGTGGGCTGGACTCGGCAGAATGGACATGGGTTCTGTATTTGGGCCATATATTCTACATACGGGCTTGGATTGAGCCCAAATGTTGAGGGAAGCTCGGGGACATGATTTGGCACAAATAATAATTCTGGAAGGCCGGTCAATTCACGCGTTTTGGAGGTCAAATGGGCGGTGCAATTTGAAATAAAATATTTGGCCGAGTTTTTCATTTCACACTTAAAAAGTTATGTATCCCTAGCCCTCACAAACTCTATTTAAAGGAGGTTTTAACTCTTTGAGAGGGATGATCGAGGATTTGGGAAGGTGTGGCCGAAAGGGTGTCTCTTGGGAGCCCCTCACAACTCTTGGAAGAAGTAATCCTTTGTGCAAACCTCTCTTCCAAAAAGGCTCTCCTCTCTCACCTCTTCTTTGTATTTCTTTTCTTTCATGTTTGTTTCTTGAATTTTTCTTCAAATAATATTCTGTGTTCATCCCTCTTCTTCTTGTCTTAATCTTATTAATTGGGTTGGAATCAAGAGTGTAGACAAGATTGGGTTCTACCCTTTCAATCCGTTGCTTATGCAAAACGTCTCCACGATGACTACACCACCCATGGAAGAGTAGTTCTTTTTAGTAATCGATCGACCTCTATCCTTCTTCATTCATTTATTTTGAATCAATGAGCTACTGTATTTCACATATTATGATCTATTAATTGAGTTTTATATTTAAATGAAACTAAGCAAGAAATTTAATAGTTAACACAAAACACGCGAGGTCGGGAATTGTGTGAACTGTGAGAGCGCAACCTTAACCGGTAATTCAAAACCACATGGGATCAATTTGTAGAGTTAAAATATAATCCCTAAACCCAATTAATCCTCATTTCTAGAGTGTTTATGTGCCTTAATTTACCACTGACCATAATCTAATTTTAGAACATCAATCAAAGCAGGGTGTTGCGATTGCATGTTCCGAAGTTAGCCTAAGGTTAAAATTCATTTCAATCTTCGTGGTAAAGTTAATTCTCGTAGGGTTCGGGATTTAACAAATTAAGGGATCATAATTAAGTGAATGTTAATTTAAATGATAATTATTAATAAATTATTGAAGAGGTAGAGTTAGATCGATTACGTCTTTTAAATATTTTCTAAACAAACATCTTCTTGTTGTGTCATTCTAATCGAAACTTCATTTCAAAATTAAAAACAAAACAAAATGCAATCTTCTTTCAGCAAACTTCTTCTAGGTTCATAAACTATATAAAAACCACCCCCATCCTTTCAAGTAGTTATTCTATTCTCTTTTATTTTATTTTTAGAATACCTCTAATAAGTAGTTAAATTCACTTCCTCCTTTGAGAGACGACCTTGGTCAGCCACTCTGCTGCACCTAAGTACCCCAAAATCACACTAATAATTTGAGGGCGCCCACAACAGCGCTCTTTCAAATTGGCGCTGTTGCCGGGGAGGCAAGTAATTATTTCAACCAATTAGAGGTATTTATTTTATTTTACATTTTATTCTCTTCCTCTCTTCTTTCTTCCTTCTTTACCAAATCTGATTTTTCTTCTTCTTCTTTTATTTTCTTCTACTTATTTTTGGACCATCAACTCAAACTTCTCATTTTTATTTTTTTTACTATGTTCCACTTTCTTTATTTTCATTTTTATTTGATCTATGACACGAACTAATCCCAAAGATCTCTTAGATCTTGACCCTGAGATTGAACGTAGCCTTAGGGAACGAATCAGACATTCTCAATCTACGGGAAGTTTCAATATTCAACCAGTTGGTGAATTCCTCTCTTCTGGAAACATTGAAATTGGAAGCAATTCAAATTCAAACATAAAAGAGGAACCAATGGCTGGAAATAATTGAAATGAACTTAATAGAACCATTCGAGAATTGGCTGCACCTGATATTAACTATCAACCAAATTGTATTGCATACCCAAATCTCGAATTGTACTTTGAATTGAAATCTGGATTAATTCACTTACTTCCAAAGTTTCATGGCCTCTCTGGTAAGGATCCCAATAAACATTTGAAATAATTTAATGTGGTTTGCTCAACCCTAAAACCTAGAAATGTCTCTGAAGATCAAATCAAACTAAGAGCATTCCCATTCTCACTTGATGGTGCTGCGAAAGATTGGATGTATTATTTACAACCCGAAGATGTAACTTGTTGGAATGATTTGAAACATCTTTTCTTGCAAAGATTTTTTCCAGCATCAAGGACCACATCCATTCGAAAGGAGATATCAGGGATCAAGCAAGCACAAGGGGAGTCAATGTATGAGTACTGGGAGCGATTCAAGAAGTTGTGTGCAAGCTACCCACATCACCAAATCAGTGAGCAACTCCTCATCCAATACTTCTACGAAGGACTCACACCCATGGAGAGGAGCATGGTGGATGCTGCAGCTGGAGGAGCATTGGTGGACAAGACACCAGTAGTTGCACGAGCGTTGATCGACAAGATGTCCCAAAACTCCCAACAATTTGGTGATAGAGGTACACCACATGTCAGGGGATTACATCAGGTAAGTCCTTCTTCTCTTGAAAGTCATTTGATTGATACTAAGTTGGAAGAATTGACAACTATGGTGAGGCAGATTGCATTGTCAAAAAAGACATCTCTACCCCCTCCATCAAGGGCTTGTGGTATTTGCACTGAGACAAGCCACCCAACTGACTGTTGCCCACAACTCCAAGAAACAGATGATTGTGCAGCAGTGTTCCCTGGGAGACCATTTCAACAGCAACAACAACAACCATATCCCCAAAAGAAGTTTGATCCAACATACAACCAAGGGTGGAAAGATCAATCGGACATGAGGTATGGCTCTGGACAACAACAAAGGCCCCCTTTTCAACAAAACTTCCAGCAGCCTCCGCCTTACCAGCAGGGTTTCCAACAACCCCAAAGGAGATTTGAAGCCCAAGCATCAACAAACCAACAACAAGGGAATCCCCCACCAAAGGTAGATTCTAATACTGATGATCTTTTGAAGCAAATTGTTCTTAATCAACAGAATGAGCTGAAGAGTCAAAGTTCAGAGCTGAGGGAGTTAAAGACTCAAATGAGCTAGATTGCCACCGCCCTCCATGAACTTGTGAGTAAGAATTCTGGAAATCTACCTTCCCAACCCACTCCAAATCCAAAGGGGAATGTTAGTGCCATCACATTGAAAAGTGGGAAGCAAATGAACGATACATCTGCACCTTCCATTCCACCGGGATTCACCTCAACTTCAGAGAAGCCGCATTCCATACCAACTGATGAGAAATCCAAGAAAGATAAAGGTAAGAAAAAGATTGATGATGTTCCTCCTAAACCCCTTCCTTTTCCAAACAGGGTTGTTCAAACCAAGAAGATGGCTGAAGAAGCAATGCAAAAGGATGTTTTGGACACATTCAAGCGTGTGGAGATCAACATTCCTCTACTTGAAGCCATTAAGCAAATTCCAAGGTATGCGAAATTCTTAAAAGAACTTTGTACCAATCGAAGAGGGCTCAAGGGGAATGAGAGGATCAACCTTGGAAGGAATGTCTCGGCACTCATTACACCAACTCTAGCAATGCCAACAAAGTGCAAGGATCCAGGGACATTCACCATCCCATGTACCATAGGGGAGTTTCACTTCACTGATGCTCTTTGTGATTTAGGAGCATCCATAAATGTGATGCCTCACTCTGTATTCTCTTCCTTGCAGGTTGGTGAGTTGAAGCCAACAAGAGTAGTGGTGAAATTGGCGAATAGAGCTACGGCATATCCAGCGGGAGTTCTTGAGGATGTACTTGTTCGGGTAAGAGACATGATCTTTCCAGCAGACTTCTATGTGCTTAACTTGGAGGATGATCAGGTAAGTTCTCATTCCCCCATTATCTTAGGTAGACCCTTCCTCCAAACTGCAAAAACTATCATAAATGTAAATGAGGGTACACTTTCCATGGAGTTTGGAGATGAAGTTATGATATTTAATGTTATGGACTCCATGAATTACCCCTCAGAGGACCATTCTGCTTTTGTTATCTCCCATTTTGAACCACCAAGTAAAAACATCATGAAATTGGATTGTACTATTCTTAGGGAGATTATGAGTATTGGTACTAGTTTGATGTCTAAGAATACTTCTACACCCATTTTTAAGGAACAAGACTCTCTAAGATTTAATTTTGAAATGGAATCATATTCTAATTTTGATCATGTGAACTCTGATTATGACATGGCTTTTGAGTATGCTGATGGATTTGGTGCTTTATTCTCTGATTGTGATGATTTTTATTCTGATACTGATGTTCATTGTGCAGATATGTCTGTTGCATCAATTTCTCCATCCATACATCACCCACCTACATTGGAACTCAAGCCATTGCCCCCAAATCTCAAATATGCATACTTGCTCAGTGGTGATAGATTACCTGTCATAATTGCTAACAATCTCTCTTTTGAACATGAAGAAAAACTTTTGAATATTTTGAGAGATAACATTAGGGAAATTGGTTGGACATTGGCAGACATATCAGGTATTAGCCCCTCCATTTGCATGCATAGGATTCTCTTGGAGGATGGGGCTAAACCGGTGAGACAGCCACAAAGGAGACTTAATCCCACCCTCCTAGAAGTTGTTAAGAAAGAAGTTGGAAAATTACTTGAGTCAGGTATCATTTACCCTATTTCTGACTCACAATGGGTTAGCCCTGTTCAGGTTGTACCAAAGAAAACTGGTTTCACTGTTATTAAAAATGAAAATGAAGAGTTAGTTCCTGTGAGAGTACAAAACAGTTGGCGAGTGTGTATCGATTATAGGAAACTAAATCAATCCACTCGTAAGGACCATTTCCCACTTCCATTAATTGACCAGATGCTTGAGAGACTAGCTGGGAAGACACACTATTGTTTCTTGGATGGATTTTCTGGCTATTTTCAGGTTCCCATTGCAGCAGAGGACCAGGAGAAGACAACATTCACCTGCCCATTCGGTACCTTTGCTTACCGAAGTATGCCATTTGGACTTTTCAATGCCCCAGGTACCTTCCAGAGATGCATGGTGAGTATTTTCTCAGATTTCATTGAGACCTGCATGGAGGTATTTATGGATGATTTTACATTTTATGGGTCCTCATTTGATGAATGTCTCTCTAGTTTGGGTGATGTGTTGCATCGTTGTATTGAGAAGAATCTGGTCTTAAATTTTGAAAAATGTCATTTCATGGTCGAAAAGGGAATTGTCTTAGGTCATATAGTCTCACAACATGGAATTGAAGTTGATAAATCTAAGGTAGAAATTATTTCATCCCTCTCATATCCTACTTGTGTGCGTGATGTTCGATCATTCCTTGGGCATGCTGGATTTTATCGACGCTTCATCAGAGATTTTAGTAAGATCGCTCTACCCTTATCTCGATTACTTCAAAAAGATATTGACTTCAATTTTGATGATTCATGCAGGGTATAATTTGATGAGCTGAAGAAGTGTCTGACCACTCTACCAATCATACAGCCCCCACGGTGGGACCTTCCATTTGAGCTTATGTGTGATGCCTCCAACTTCGCGGTTGGAGCTATGTTATCTCAGAGGGTGGAGGGACGTTCACATGTGATTGCTTATGCATCAAGGACACTGGATTCAGCCCAATCAAACTACACAACCACGGAAAAGGAGTTTCTTGCTATCATATTTGCTTTAGATAAATTCCGTTCATATTTATTGGGCTCTAAAGTAGTTGTTTTTTCTGACCATGCAGCTTTGAGGTACCTCCTGAAGAAGCCAGATGTAAAGCCATGACTTATCCGTTGGATGCTCCTTCTTCAAGAGTTTGACCTTGAGATAAAGGAAAAGAAGGGGTCAGAGAATTTGGTGGCGGACCACATGAGTAGGCTTACTCACACACTAGAGGGTGACACCTTGGACCAGGTACCACTTCGGGACACTTTCCCTGATGAGCATCTCTATACCATCTCAAGTACGCATCCTTGGTATGCTGATTTAGTTAACTACCTTGTTGCTTCTGAAATCCCTGCAAATTTAAAGAAACATCAAGTCCAAAAATTAAAAAGTGAGTCTAGGTTTTATGTGTGGGATGATCCTTACCTTTGGCGCATGTGTAGTGACCAAGTTATTAGGAGGTGTATTCCTGATCATGAGTTTGAGTCTGTTTTACAATTCTGTCATACACTTGCATGTGGTGGACACTTTGGACCCCAACGAACAGATAGGAAAGTTTTGGACTCTGGATTATATTGGCCTAGTTTATTCCATGATGCCCATGTGTTTTGTAAGTCATGCTCTCGTTGCCAACACACTGGGAATATTTCTAGGAGACATGAGATGCCCCAACAACCCATACTATTCTGTGAGATTTTTGATGTGTGGGGCATTGATTTTATGGTTCCTTTTCCTAGTTCATTTGGATTTTTGTATATTTTGGTTGCTGTTGATTATGTGAGTAAATGGGTGGAGGCCAAGGCCACCAGGACTGACGATTCTCATGTTGTAGTGGATTTTGTCAAGGCTCAAATTTTTTGTAGGTTTGGAGTACCAAAGGCCATCATCAGTGACCAAGGGACACACTTTTTCAATAGGAATTTTGCTTCCCTCCTTCGAAAGTATGGGGTGACACGCAAAACATCAACACCATACCACCTTCAAACAAATGTCCAGGCTGAGGTTTCAAATCATGAGTTGAAACAAATCTTGGAGAAAACCGTGCAGCCAAATAGGAAGGATTGGAGCAAGTGCTTGGATGATTCATTGTGGGCTTATAGGACAACATACAAGACCCCCATTGGTATGTCCCCATTTCGGATTGTTTTTGGGAAAGCGTTTCATCTCCCCGTGGAAGTCGAGCATCGGGCATATTGGGCTATAAAGAAATGTAACATGGATTTGGCCCAAGCTGGAATTCAAAGGAAGTTGCAAATTCAAGAGCTTGAGGAGATTCGACTGTCATCATATGAGAACTCAAGGCTCTACAAGGAAAGATCAAAAGCATCTCATGACAAAATGATCCAACAAAGGGAGTTTCATGTTGGAGAGAAAGTCCTTCTCTATAGTTCACGACTGAAGTTGATGCCTGGTAAGTTGCGTTCCAGATGGTTAGGTCCTTATATTGTGTCTAATGTTTTTCCTTATGGTGCAGTGGAGATCACACAAGAGGACACTGTAAGGAGATTTACAGTCAATGGGCAACGTTTGAAGAGATACATTGAGGGACATCCTACTGATGCAGTGGATTTTATCACACTGCATGACCCCATCATCACTTGATCACATCAGGCTGTTCTTAACCCTTTCACTTTTATATTATTTTTCCTATTTAAAAATTCTGCATTTCATGTGCATATATCATCTCACGGGTTCACATTGAGGAAAATGCAATATTTTAAGTGTGGGGGAGGGAACCTTTTAGTTTAGTAATTTCAATTGTTTTCCTGTTTAAAAAAAACCAAAAAAATTGTGTTTTTTTCAAATTTTGTGTGTTTATTTTACAATTTTATGTGTTTATTTTGAAACATTTTGAGCTAAAATGATTCTCATCACCATTTTTAAATCCATATTAATAAGTGAAACAATTTACCCCTTGAAACTAAACTTAAATGAATACTGAAATGACTTTGTTTCAAGTTCAAATATTTAGTAATTTCATGAAAAGTACGCTGAATTTTGAATCCCATGCCAATCTCACTGTCTTTATATTTGAAATCACTTTCTTGTGAGGCTTCTAAACCATTATTTTTATATTCTTTACATTCACCTCACTTCTTGAGAGAACAAAACCGTGCTTGATTTAACCAGAATTTGATCTATTCCTGTCAAAACTTGAGGGTTTGAGGTACATATGTTTAAATGATTGAGGCATTTGTTTGGTATTAAAGCCCCTATTTCAAAGAATCCTTTTTTATAATGGCCTACCTTGAATATTTAATCCTTGTAGCCCTTAGAATCCATGCACAGCCTGTTAGGTTAATCCACATTACAAGCCAATTTTCCCTATCCAACCAACTCTTGAAGTGAAATTGCATAATCTAGTTGAGCTTAAGTGTGGGGGAAGTTTTCTTGGATTTTGCCACCACATTCTGTGATACTTTGGGTGGAAAATTAAATTCTGAAGAGATGTGTTTGCTGCTAAAGAAAGTCATTATATTGAAAGCTGTGCCTTTTCTGGAGCTTTCATGACAAGTGAAGCTGTGCCTTTTTCTAGAGCTTCTAATTGAGGTGGAAAGCTGTGCCCATCTGGAGCTTTCAAGAAAATCATGTTGAGAAGATTAACATTTTTTATACTGAAATGATGAATGGTGTAAACCTTTCATGACTTTTCATGATGATGGAGCTGAATTGATACTATGGGGATTGAAGAGAAGACCATATTTAAGTGAAAATTAGATTAATGCAATTTTGCTTCAAAAGAGTCAAGCCCTCCTCATTCAGCCTCAGAGTTTTTCACATCTTAATCCTACCAACCGAAAGCCACAGAACAACCCTGAAAAGTCCTCATGATAAACATATGTCCTTGACTCACATCGGGTAGCGATTTAGGAATCTATCAAGCCTATGGTGACCCTTGTATGAGTTTGGATGAGAAAGACATTGCAAAAAAAAATTGATATTTAAGTGATGAGAGAAAATTCAAGCGAGGTAAGTGTTTTGTGCATGGGAGGATAAATGAAGTGGAAATATATTTAATGATATAAATGGAGAACTAGAAATAAGGTTTTTTATGAGGCATGATATCTTTTTATTCTTGGTGTGAAATTGATTGATCTTAAAGATATGTGTTTTAAAATTGGTTTTGATTTTATATTGATGTTTACTTGAAATGAGATTTTTCTCAGGAGTGCAAAAGGGTAAGTGTGGGGGAGTTGATAAAACACTATTTTGTGGAATATTTTATTGGTAATAAATGATATAATTTCCTCACATTGTGTTAAATATGTTTAATTAGAAAGTATTTGGAATTAGATCATTCATTTGAATATTTAATGAAAATTCCAGTTTTACCCTTTATAGTTCACTGTAGTATTTCGAAGCTAAATATTTTTATATTTATTATTTTAATTTTATATTTTGTAACAGTGTTACTAACATAATTATCTACAACTTTTATTCAGGACACTAAAGCTAAAGAGTGCATTTGGATGGAGTAAATGAGCCATTAATCCAATGGTGGGCTGGACTCGTCAGAATGGACATGGGTTATGTATTTGGGCCATATATTCTACATACAGGCTTGTATGGAGCCCAAATTTTGAGGGAAGCTCGGGGACATGATTTGGCACAAATCATACTTCTTGAAGGCCGGTCAATTCACGCGTTTTGGAGGTCAAATGGGCGGTGAAAGTTGGAATAAAATATTTGGCCGGGTTTTTCATTTCACACTTAAAAAGTTATGTATCCCTAGCCCTCACAAACTCTATTTAAAGGGGGTTTTAACTCTTTGAGAGGGCTGGTAGAGGCTTTGGGAAGGTGTTTCCGAAAGGGTGTCTCTTGGGAGCCCCTCACAACTCTTGGAATAAGTAAGCCTTTGTGCAAACCTCTCTTCCAAAAAGGCTCTCCTCTCTCACCTCTTCTTTGTATTTCTTTTCTTTCATGTTTGTTTCTTGAATTTTTCTTCAAATAATATTCTGTGTTCATCCCTATTCCTCTTGTCTTAATCTTATTAATTGGGTTGGAATCAAGAGTGGAGACAAGATTGGGTTCTACCCTTTCAATCCGTTGCTTATGCAAAACGTCTCCACGATGACTACACCACTCATGGAAGAGTAGTTCTTTTTAGTAATCGATCGACCTCTATCCTTCTTAATTCATTTATTTTGAATCAATGAGCTACTGTAATTCACATATTATGATCTATTAATTGAGTTTTAAATTTAAATGAAACTAAGAAAGCAATTGAATAGTTAACACAAAACACGCGAGGTCGGGAATTGTGTGAACTGTGAGAGCGCAACCTTAACCGGTAATTCAAAACCACATGGGATCAATTTGTAGAGTTCAAATATAATCCCTAAACTCAATTAATCCTCATTTCCAGAGTGGTTATGTTCCTTAATTTACCACTGACCATAAGCTAATTTTAGAACATCAATCAAAGCAGGGTGTTGCGATTGCATGTTCCGAAGTTAGCCTAAGGTTAAAATTCATTTCAATCTTCGTGGTAAAGTTAATTCTCGTAGGGTTCAGGATTTAACAAATTAAGGGATCATAATTAAGTGAATGTTAATTTAAATGATAATGATTAATAAATTATTTAAGAGGTAGAATTATATCGATTACGTCTTTTAAATATTGTCTAAACAAACATCTTCTTGTTGTGTCATTCTAATCGAAACTTCATTTCAAAATTAAAAACAAAAAAAATGCAATCTTCTTTCAGCAAACTTCTTCTAGGTTCATAAACTATATAAAAAAACCACCCCCATCCTTTCATGTAGTTATTTTATTCTATTTTATTTTATTTTTAGAATACCTCTAATAAGTTGTTAAATTCACTTCCTCCTTTGAGAGACGACCTTGGTCAGCCACTCTGCTGCACCTAAGTACCCCAAAATCACACTAATCATTTGAGGGCGCCCAAGACAGCGCTCTTTCAGTCATGCACAAATAATCATATAAAATCATTTCTTATTGGTCAAGACTCATTTCCAAGACTATCATAGCAGACAAATTTCATTTCTGAACCGAGTTCACTCCTCATTCCAGTCCTGTATCACTGAACCAGTTTAACTTACCATTCCAGCCATGTCTATCTCATGAGATATAAATCTTTAACCAATGAATTGGAGGGAGATATAGGTCCCACCCATCTCATAATGAAACTATTCTTATGTGTACCACAAAATCATAAATCATACATCATAGCATAACCCATGTAATAAAAATGGGACTCTTAAACATCATGACATCATAAAACAATTCATATAAGATAAAGGACTTCATAAAAATAATTCCATCGCAACATAATCAAATCAATGTAATAATAGGGATAGAAATAGAACCCTATATTGTCTTAGATGGAAAATAATTTTGATAAAAACACTTGAACTCCATTCTTGAGGAAAACATCCTTTATACATCAAAAACATTTTTCCTTTCTTAACATGTCATAACATTTTAAACTAAAAGATGTCAATTAAAATTAAACCTGAAAATTTGTAAAGTAAGCCTCATGGAAATAATGTTCTATGGAATCATAAAAATCCATTCATTCCATATAAGTTAAAAAAAACATTCTTCTCGTACTTTGGCCGAAAAAGTCAAAAAGTATATTATACTGAAAATGACAAAAGATTCCTTTCATATATTTTACTAAAAATTCACCAATAGGTAAAATTGGATTTAAACAATTGTAGGAGGATAGAAATAATATTACATATCTAGGAAACATGGATGTGGATGATAAATATTCTCTAGTAAATTCTAAAGTATAAACAATCTCGGATAAAAATGAGATTGTGAGATTTTCCCTTAACATAGGTCTGATATGCTTTGTACATATCCGAACCTCCTGTATAATGATTTAAACAATATCAATGACTTATTACATAATCATATTCATTTTTATGATATCATATATGGTCATATTCTTATCTTCTTATTAGTAATATTTCATTGCTACTTGTTATTCGGGTGTTTATTTCTTTATGTTCTTATGTGTGTTTCGTCGAATAAATTGTTCTTACTATTTTTAGGTTATAGATACATAATTTAAAAAATTTTATTTGTATAATATATATCATATTTATTCATTTAATTCTTTTATATAATCATGGTTTAGTGAAGATCATGTAGAACGAATCACATCACACCGTGGAGATGGTAAGTCGTACGTACGCACGAGCGACGATATCGTTCCCATGATTGTGGAAATTTATTGAAGTGTATGGTGTATAATATTTTAGAATAAATATCACTTAATAATCATATATAGTTATTTATTCCATTCTTATACCCATCCAAGTAAGGTGGTGGTGGAAAAACATATTACACCACGGCGTGAAGATGGTATTCCGTACGTACGCACGCGTGGTGATTTCGTTTTCTGTAGTATGGATCGAAGGTGAAATATAGTTGTTTTATATTTATAATAACATATCATTATATTAGTGATACTTATGTTATTACTTTATTATGAAACAACAAAAGAAGAGGAAGTTGAAGAAGAAATGAATTTGATAGAATCAGTAAAGGATATTACCTCTTCTTTGACACGCCTCTTTGAAACCTCATATTAGGATACTAAAATTGGTCTTTAAAGACTACCAGGACATCTAGTATGTTTATAGGGAGGTTTATAATGGAAATGGTCAGGGTTTAGGCGATCTTGAAGGCTCAAAGTTGTGTAAAGAGGAGAGGGAGTAGGTTCCCTTTTATAAGGGAGGAGAGGGGCACCTTTGGAATTATAAGAAATATTAATTTATAATAAATTCCAAACCCACTTAAAAACCTCAAAATATGACCCAAATATAAATATTATATGATATAGGGTTTTAATATCATCAACCAATAAAATTTAAACAAGTTGGAAATTTATTTTAAACATTATCAACTTGATTTATCCTTATATAATCTATTTAATTTTATTTGTGGTAATAATATTCTAAATTTTAAATCATTATAAATAATTACTTATATGTTGTAAATTGTCCGTAATTGTATAGGTTATTACATTTTCTACCATATAAATTTTAATTTATAATTTTTAAGTATTTTGTGATTTTTAAACAATTTTATAATATGTAATTTTTATAAAATAACTATAGTGTCAATTTTGACACTATTCATTTATTTGAATTTAAATAAAATATATACAGAAGATATGTTCGAACTATAAGATTTAATAGATTCATAACATTTCATTTTTATATATAAAATTAGTGGATTACATTAAATAGTTCATATAATATTTATTTTAATACTTTTAAAATCATTTATTTGATATTTCAATCAATAAAATAATTTCGACATCACTATTGTGTCATAATTAATGATAATTATTTAATCGTTAAAAATTATAAATTAATTCATATGATGTAGATAATTTTATTATATTTCTGAGGACTATTTATATCCAAAGTTTTATAAAATTTATCACTAAATTAAAATTATTACACTTATAAGATTTAAGAGAGTGACATGTTGTCACTTTCTTTGGTTTTAATAATAATTATAATATTTCATGGTCCAAAGTCCATGAAATGAATGTAGTCCGACCCTTAGGTGATATGGGTCGACTTTTATTCATCCAATATGATTTTAGATAGTGTTAGGGTAATTTTATAATCTTATTTTTACCCTTAATTACCCGATTTACCTTTAACTGTAGTAAATAAAAATTACCATAGTTACTATTCATAATATCAAAAAAATAAAAGTAACCTATTAACATAATTTGGACCCACTGAATTCAAATATGGAATTCATTTTTCAAAATTCAAAACATAGAATTTTCATTAATTAATTTAAAATTAATCTCATTGTTAAGAAAACAGGTTTTAAAAGTTAAAACATTGCCAAAGATTTAAATGTTTTTACCTATGAATTCAATGTAAAATTAATGGAAATGACATAAATTATATTAAATGGTAAAAATATATTATATTTATACTTTAAAACCATTCAATATTATAATTTAACCATATAAATTATTTCGATGAAAAAGGTTGTTTTTAATTAAAATATAGCGTGTTTTTACTATTCATTAAAATATGAAAGTTATCAGAATAATATGAAAGAATTTTCCAAAGTAATTTTTTATATCCTGATTCCAAAGAATAATTTTATTTTTTCAAATTGAACTTATAAAAATGTCAAAAACTAGATTTAAAGTGGTTGCGCCATCAAAAGGCGGCAAAACTGCATTTTTTGAAAAATACTTATTTTACCCGAAAAATTTATTTTGTTCTCATACCATGTTCTAGAAAATATGTAAGATTAATAATAATGTTATAAAATTTAAAATTTAGTTAATACTATTCATAACATCTAGTTTATATAATATTTTAATAACATATTTTTTTTAGTGAAACTCTATATTGCGTACAACACACGCTATCGAGGAAGGTTGATTTTGCGTATAACGCAAGCCAAGATAGTGTTGTGTGTAGTGAAAGATTCCTTTTATGTTGTGTATAACATAAGAAAAAAAAATTATATATATACTTCTCATAAAATATCAGGGTGTTACATAGTCCATACCTAAGATGAATCCATAAGGCCTTATTGCAGTTAGAAATATATTCCAATAGAATCTATCACCTCCAAGGGTTAGGTAAAAAAATTTCTAGAAGTGTGTGATCGCTGAGTCACCTCTCGTAAGAGTCTCCGGTCATAAGGGTCGAGCCAAGGACTCAATAAGAATCTATAATTATCTAACCATATAAGTATATATAAAGGAATGAATAACACATGTGTATATAAACACTTCATCTAGGTTAGAAAAGTAACATATCATACCTTGTATCATCTATGGAGACTAAGAGTCATAAGCCTTGACCACCTTCTATTTCCCCCACCCTTGCACTTCAGCTCCCTAAGCCTGGAATGGACCACCTAGGGGTGGTGGTGGTAACAATTCGAAGCATTTTCTACCTTTAGTTACTCTCAAGTCTCCTCTTAAACTTCCACTACCCTACCAAACTATCTAATCCTACCACTTCCTCTTCCTAAGCATACCATCCACTGTATCTCTATCAGTAATATGACGGGTTGGAAAATCCTTCACGATATGTTCCCTACGGTCACATGAGTAGCACCACCTCTACCTGGGATGAAAAGACCCATCCTATGAGACTTAAACCATAGAACCACTATCCTAGGATTGTATCTTGAAATTTATCACACTTACAGGTCCTTGAGACTAATGTCATATTCCTATAACCAAAGTCTCTCTTCATGAGTGCCCACTACTAGAAACAAATCTCTATGTCTTCGCAACTAGCAAAATCCCAGCCAACAATTCTCACCCTATCATTGTATCATAGGTTAGAATACACATAGGTATAATTCAGGCATGGATGTCTCTACGCATTAATCTCTTGAAGGACTGAGACTGAAATAAATGATCCTGAACCATATCCATTGAATACCTAAAGAATTTGACAAGACTCGATGAATACTCAACCACCATTTTACTAGCCTTATTAGTTTATAGAATCTTCTGGATGTGTACATCCATCAATGCAGTTGTAGAGAACTCCCCTATGAAAAGGTTCTTGAACTTCAAATATTCTTGAGTCTCTTTATCATAAGACTGGGTCACTAAACCCCACCATAGGCTCACTTATAGGACCACCATCTAATCTTTTGGTGTTCGAACAAGATATAAAACTCATGCCACCGCCTTAATATATTCCTCATCCACCTATAGGGTAGGCTCACTTCAGAACCTAAGGTGTTATTTTTGCTAAAACTTGTGAAGCGTTCTTAGACTATGCACCTCATCTATCAGTATTGCGGGTACCCTCTTCCACTTAATAGTTTGTGGTATAACTTGTGAACCACATTGAGGTAACACATTCAGAATAGGTCCTTGTATCGATGACTCATAATGGAGGGGAGAATCCTTATGATCCTAATGTTGGATCTTAGTTGTAAAATTTCTTTGAGGCGTCCTAAAATAAAAAATATGTAGCACGGTCAATGGGTATATCTTGATAAATGATTCAAGAAGGAAATAGAAACCGAAACCCATTCCTATATGATGCAAGTAACATTGATTTTCATGTAAACAATGTTTACATATACCAATTCAAAAGGCAGGTGATCAGAGTCCTGGTGTATGTATACATCAACCACTACACCAACACTAGAGTCTCGGACTTGAAAGCCAAACTCGAAACACTTAACATTATAACACCAAACCAATCTCAGGGACTCTTATACTAAGGTATAACTGACTTCCATTGATACAAATCTATCATAACTTTTCCCAATGGGGCCCACATTGCATCTCCCCAAGATCCCCTTCAATAGGCCATGGGCTAAAGACTAGTGGAAAGTATGCGTATTACTAACATGGAAGGCCTTATCCTAAATCACCAATAAACACACACACACATCTCCAATACCATAAAATGATGAAATTTAAAACAACATACCAAAGATGAATTCATATATATAAATATAAAAACTAGAGTATGAAAACAATTACTAAAAGAAAAATGTCCAAATACAATCCCATCACAATGAATCTGAAAACAAGTCCAGCATGAAAATATATAAGTGGAATACAGTTAAGTTAACAACTAGAATTCACTTTGGTTAGTCTAGATCACAAAACTATGTCTTTTCCTGGTCCCTCTAGGACTCCATCAACAAGTTGGTCATATACATAAGACAAAACACATGCATGAAAATCCTGTGCAGAGGTGAGTATAACAATACCTAGTATGACACCTAGAAATCACTAATCATATAACATCAAAAATAATAGTTATATCTACACAATTATATTTCTACAAAGAATATAAAAATAATATCTAGATATACTCAACAATGAAAAACAATCTCAAGGTAAGTCACAATCATAATGTTGTTCAAGGGACTCTTCTTGAATGTTCCACATAACATCTATCTAGGATAACACACTCCATGATTCAAATAGCACTAATGGATTCCATCTGAGATTAAATACTCATCTGGTCTCACTATAAGAAGTATATGTTAACAGTCTGAAGATAATGATACATAGATGAGAATCACACCCAAGGACAAGGAGTATACCAACAACTTAATATGTAATAACCCACTAAGTAGAGGATTTATTTCCATGTATTGTTGGTCATGATGATACTAAGAA
Organism: Viscum album; assembly: GCA_963277665.1. NCBI lineage: Eukaryota > Viridiplantae > Streptophyta > Magnoliopsida > Santalales > Viscaceae > Viscum > Viscum album. Next base: position 904,828,629 of record OY728138.1, read on the forward strand.
CTCCACCTACCATAAAATGATGATACAAGATCTTACTCTAGGCCTCACAGAAAGATTCTAACAAATCTAACCAAGCATTATCACTAAAGGGATCACTATCATAACTGTAGAAAATGATTCCATACTAAGCCTCAGGGAAAGGATCAAGGGTATGAACCCTAGCAAAATGTTTCCAAAACTAAATATGAAAAGGGTACCAAGACAACTTGACAGAGTACACAGCGTGTACTAGTAGTACACGGAATGCCCCTTCAGCACATGGTCCCTTCTTTGTATCACAGATTGTTCCTGTGTCTGTGTCTATTTCTATGTCATAATATATGGCGTGTCTGATCCCACGTACTCTTGCATGTGTTCAAGTACATAGCTCTACCTATGTACACCTGTCTTGGCCATGTCCATCTCGGAGTACACACAATGTCTGTGAATTTGTAATCCTATCCCTATCCATGTACCCTCTAATTTACATTATGATCTTCTAATTCGACTCACACACCATGTGATGGGGTCATAAAATGTGTGATATTTAACTTCACCACAAAAACCCTAGAGCCACACAAGGGGTACCACACACCTGGTATTCCCACATTAAATGCCATGTTTTATAAGATTTTCCAAAATCCCAGATCTGTTTCATGTGTATTCATACACTCCTCCATCAACTACTATATATATGGCCTTTAGTGACTTCTAAAAGATATCACTAAAGGTCTATAGATACCACCATGTGACCGCTTCCACTGGTCGAAGTTGCGCCGCCGGTGTTGATCAATAGCGACCGCTGTTGGCGGTCCCTAAAACCCCACTCAATTTTTCGTTTTGATGGTGCATTGGGTGCGAGAAGGGATGCAGGTGTTTCAAGGTGTTGGGGTGGTATAGACCGAATTGTTTGGTTGCCAACCATGGCGGATCTATGGCAGCTGGAGTGTGACGTTCAGGTCTTTAGAGAAGGCGGTCGAACATTGGATGGATGAAGGTTTTAGTGATGAGTATTGAAAGGGAAATGTGGGGAAATGGGGGTGGTGATGGGGGTGAATGCGGGTGACAGGGTGGCGATGGGGGCAACATGGGGTCTCAAGGGAGTTGTATCGGTGGAATCGGGGAAGATAGGGGTGGGGGGAGAGAAATATCATGTGCATTACTTTTCAGTATTAGCGGTCGTCGTTGAAGATCACTAATACTATCAATAGTGACCGCCACTGGTGGTTTCCCATTTCCACAGGCGCAAAATCATATTATTCTAGTAGTGATCCATCAATCCGACCATTCTCTATACCGAAAATCAAGTAATTCAATCGACTGAGCATTTCTGTCACCTCTCAATTGTAACAAGCCTTTAATACCGCTCGAGAATCACCCAGTTTTTAAATTTTTAGCCACACCACAAATTCATAATGAACGAGAATCATTAAACAAATCTTTATTCATTTTCACCATCATTGTAGAATGATCTCGTCATCATATTGTTACCAGATTTTCAATATCGAACTATTGTTCTATGAAATGGGTGATCAATGGTTGATCTATCGGGTTTTGTAAAACCACGAGCCTAGATATTTTCCCGTGTTGAATGAATAAATGGTGGAGGAAATGAACTACCAAGAACATGAAGAATGGACATTATCCCATGATCTTTTTGTCCTTAATTAATTTTTGTTAGATTAATGAATGAATAGATAAATAAAATAATTGATTCTCCCAATCAAACCCCACAAATAAACACATCCCGAAATATGAATGGTCTAAGAATCAATCGATTGGTTGATTGATTCGCATTCATTGTAGAAATAAAAAATTTGGGAACTAATTCCAAATAAACAAACATCCTAAATCATGTTTTAAGGATCTTTGACAAAGAACAAATCTACATCATTGTTATTAGTGAGATCCTTGAATTTCGTTGTACACCAGTTTTTGATCATCGATCTAGTTGTTGTTATCCAGCATAAAATCCTCCAAAATATCCTCTAGATATCCATGGTTATGTGGCTAACCCTAATATTTTTTTTCATATTTTTATACTTATATAATTCTCATTAGGTTGGGTAATTAAATAAATTAATTTATTACTTTAATTTATTTTAAACATCCATCAACGATCACGCCTCAACCCAAACATTTGATGTGTTCCAATGTTATATCACACCTTGGGTAAAACCCATAATCTAAACTTAATGTAGGCCTCATATTTCTTATCCAAGCCTTTTTTTATAAGTTATTGTAATATTTAATGAAAACAATGTGTGTTTTCATTTAATATAATTAATATTTTTTTAGAAATTAATTTCTAGAAAACTGGGCCTCAGAATCACGTGTATTCTCTATTCCTGGGCTTGAATATATTACTAGATATATTCAAATACTTTAAAATAAAAAAAAGGATTTTTCACTAACCCTCTCTAAATCTTAGATGATGATTAATCCAAAATAGTGATCCTCTGATAAGAATGTACATTATCAACAACACTTGTAAATTATGATGAAGCACCTACTACACCTGGATATCACCATGGACGAATGATAAGAAGGGTTAAAAGGATGAATTACTACATGAATAAGTAAAATATTCACTACCATGATGATGTAATTGTCCTAAAATATGTCAAGGTAAATTTTTGAGGCTAGATAGGTGGTGTTTAAATCTAGTCTAGAGGATGAAACAATTACTATTACAACATGGTGGAGGTTAAAATGATTAATTTTGAACTATATAGAAGTAAAAAGTGTATTATACATCATAGAGAATGTTTTGTTAGATCTATTTGTATTCATGAATGGAAAGGTCATCGAAACAGTTGAGTAAATGATTTTACGCCATGGAGGATGTTTTGGTCAATAGTTTTTCTTGTATGAATGAAAATGGATAGCTAAATGGTTTATAGAATGATGCTATATCATGTTTAAGTTTCTTTATGTGCTTTATGATGTTTTAAATAATGAAGGTTATTTCATGGAATGCCAACCCATGTCTAATAAGGGTTTACTAAATGAAAAACACTTAAAAATTCAACATGGAGCTATTCTTAATCACTATATATGGAGGTGGAATGAAAATATATAGGAAACGACCAATTAAAAAAACCATTTTAATGTATTTAAGCCTTTTTATTTGTAATATTCTAGTTCAATAATTTAAATGTTGTAGTTAGTGTCGTTAGTGCCACGGTTCAATGAGCACCAAAAGAAAGAAAATTATTACTAAGATACATCATGTGACAATGAAGACATCTCAAAATCATATACAAAGTATGCTAGGATGGTCCAATAAAATTTATAACTATAAATTAGATCTTAAAATATCTTAGGAGAGAAATTTTTTGGGTTTAACCACCTAAATTATCTAATGAGTTAATGAGAGATTTTTCAAGAAATTAAAATTAAGCAGAAGGAACATTCTATATATAAATCCAATATGAAGGCTATTGTGAATGGAATGTGCCATTTTTTCAGTTGATAGTTCACACACTTGAGTTCTACTCGATACAAAGTAGGATATTATTTTGGTTTTATTTTACTTTTTAGGTTATTTATTAATTTCATATTTTAATATTTTTTCTTTGTTTCTCTCTAAATATCTTTCTCTTTTACATCAATGTGATATATTACTCACACAATCGTAACTGACTAGCCTAAGGGTTGTACATAGTTGAGGTTTTCTTAGTGTTCCCAAATTATTTTTTTACAATTCTTCATGTTTATTTCCTATTCATGGTGAGGAAAAGAGAGGTATTATGGTTTGGTGTGGCAATTTTCCACCACTACTTAGAATTACTTTTTAACTATTCTAATTCGCTACCAAATCTCAATTAACTCCCTTATCTTAGGTATAATCTTTATATAATGTATTTAAGTGTGTTTAGGGGATAAAATGAGATATGATGGAGTCGTTTCCTAAAAGGTGTTTCATGCTTGATTGAGGTTTGTTCACCAGTAATTTTTATTATGGGATATGAGGTCTTATGTCCTAAAGATATCTCTTATGTAGTTTATATTGGAGTTAGTTCCCTAAGACTAACTTATACAAAATTTATGATTAACTGTATTCATTTTTTTGATTATTTATAAACTTATTATCACATCATGATTATTCTAATGTGTGACATAGTATGTGATAATGTCCTAAGAGTAACTATTACACTAAATGGTAATAGTAGTTCCCCTCTATGATGAGAACCCATAAGTTTCACGATAGTATTATTAAAATATGTGTTCTATAAATTGATGATATTACTTTATTGGGCATAAATGATATAGGATATCATAGGTGGACACACAAAGTACTCTGAGTCACTTTCTCATAATTTACGCCCTTGGAAATTTTCAGCGCATGAGATTATAAGAACAATCTGCACCAGTAGGAAATCAAAATTTATATGTGTCATTTAATGTTCATATCTATAGATGTTTGTATTAATCCTTATATTATGATTATTATTATTGGATATTTTTAGATGTTTACTTTGATATATTGATGAAAATTATGAATATATATGTTCACAGTGAAGTATGATTGGTTGGGAGTTTCACAATTGATATTCCATTAATGAAAAATTATAGAATGGATTTTTCTTTTCTATTTTTCAATGTAATTTTATATCTTAGTCACTTTGATGGTAATGAAACATCCTAAACAAATCCTTGTCCATATTTTTTTGTGGAAAGATTAATTTCTATAAATTCAAAGAAATATACATCAAGCACATAGGTTAATAATAGAAACATGAAACCTACTTGATTAGAGATATCATGATAAAGGGGCTATATTACACAATAAGTGTCTGTATGATTTTTTATGTCGTTGTGACATTAAATTTTTCTCTATGGGTGTCTTAGTGTATTTCTAGACTCTAACCATAGACTTTGGGTGGCTACACCAAATTCCAATAATAAATAGACCTAGAGGGTCACACACTATATGTATCTAGATACTCAGTTAAATAGTAAAAACTATTGATTATTTAAAATTTTAAACAAATATTATTCACATACATGGTTAAATAATTATTAATGTTTGTTTGATCTAATATATTTAGTCATTGGTTATTTGGGAGAATATTTGTGATAAGAATATTTAATAAGTATTTACTTTCTATTCAGTGAATATAATATATATATATTTATTTATTGGTTAGTAATGAAGTGTTATTTATTTACTTTCTCCCTCGATTCACTGTTATTTGTCCATTCTTTGTTCTTCTCCGAATTTTAACCCCTTCATGAATAATTGATCATTGCACCTTCTATTCTTGGTGAAATGATCAAAACCCATAGATTTAACATCGACAAAACTCGGTATAGGTGTGAAGGTGGGAATAATTGCATATCAAATTATGATGAGTATCAAATCCACGTTCTTCATAAATAATGAAGAATGCATATGATTGCGTTTTCTGAGCCAATTAAAGGATGAATCCCATTGATTTGGTGTTAGAGTAGATAACATCCTTGGATCTGAAGTTTTATGGTGAACGGACCACCTAAATGAGATCTGAATGATCAACAGTGTGAGCGAGAGGAAGAAGATGGGTTTATGAAAAACCTGATATGCATAGAATGTATTTCTCACTATACAGTGTGTGTTTACCATTGTAAAAATTGGTGTGTATATGGGAAGTACATGGAAATAGGGTGGATTACACGGGTTTCCTACACGACGTGTACCCCCCAACTTGGCTTAGACTGAATTGGTTACACAGACTACCTCATGTACTGGTACACAGGCTGACCCCATGTACTGGCACATGACTAAAGTACACAGGAAGAGACTAGATATAAGGACACACTATGTATGTTGAGACCTATATTTTGGGCTATAAGACTTTGGAAAATTTTTAAGAATATTTCCTAATCCAGGCATTGAGTCGATGCAAGTATCTGGGGCCTGAGGAGCCTCGGCGCAGTGATTTATAAAAATATTAATATATTTTGTCACAAGCACACATTTTCTCTAAAAACATAAATAACTCCAGCTCGGAGTGTCAGGTCAAATTTATGAGTTTGTGGTTGATTCTGGAAAGGGGTGTTTACCCTAGGCCCGACATAATGTTGTTCGCACCGGGAGTTTTGACAAAGGTGATTTGGTAGGGTGTTAAATGGTGGATTAATTAATTAAATGAAGATTTAACTCATTAATTAAGCTAAAACTAACCTAACACCCCTTCCCCCCTCTCACATTACTGTGAATGACCCCAAATGAGCACACCCCTCATTCTCACTTCTCCACCTTGGCGATGAAGAAAACCTTTATCAAATCTGCAAAGAAAGGTGTCTTTGATCCCCGTTTTCGATGAAGACCATCATCGGATCAAGGATCAGCACAATACAAGCACCATTATTCGACCAAAGCTTCGGCATTTTTCCATAATTACAAGGTTTTGATTTATAATCCGGATTCCATTCGTCTTTCTTTATTTTAAGGTTATAGAGCCCAATTGCAGTTTTTTATGGTCCTTTCTAAATAGATCTATGGGTTTTGGGTTGAATTGGGGTGAATCAGGTGTTTTTTTAGATAATTTCCAACTATAATTACTAACTGCATAGCGTGTAGTCCAATGAAACATGCCATGTATTCTTTCCTATTCAAGGAAGATGAATCTTGGGTACTACACATCGTGTATAGAGGTTACACGCTGTGTAGTGATCCAATTTATGTGGAAGTGAGAGATGGATTTTGAATCCATGTAAAAATTACATGGTCGTACACTAACACATGGCCAAAGTACATGGACACGAGGTCCGGTACACAGACATAGGATGAACCACACTGCCAGGGGCCAGATAAAGCAGAATATTCCATGTACCTCCTATACACGTTGTGTACCTTGACATGGGTTGAGAGTCATGTAATCTAGATACATGTCCAGGTGCTCGAGTGAGATAACATGTCGTGTGTGCCCTAGGTTATTCAATTTATTACTAGGTTATATCCTTGAGATCTTTCACCATTCACATTTCATTCTCTGGGACTCATATTCAGGCTTGTGGGTATCCTATCCTGAGTGTTTTTTTACGTAATTCATAATGGTAGTCTTGTTTTCAGCTTACGAGATACGAGGTGGAATATCCTGATCAAGATTCTCATGTAGCGGTATGAAATCATGGGTAGTGATCAGGGTGGATCGTTGGGTTTACATTAGGTCTGGTACCCTTCCCTCCGACTCTAGGATGTGGTTCCCCTGGACTCTTTATACTGGTAGAGGGGTGATCCCCTATTGGAACATGGAATGGCTCCCCTACCTATGGTAGTGTTACTACACAAAGTATGAAAATCATGACTCTACTCTTAGAGGTTCTCAACCAATGATGGATATTGGTGTAGTTATAATAGAGGGATGTTGGGACTGGTACTCCCCTATGGAATCAGGGTGCGGGGTTCCCTTACCTCTTTTATTTAGTAGAGACAGGACTCCCCATGTTGTGGGCATGGGTTTTTTTACCTATGGTTGATTCTTGGGGATGATACACGGTATGGCCTATCCTTGGACTCACGGGGAAGAGGAACACTTTTCCCACTGAGACGCGTCCTTGTGACATGACCTAAAACCATGCGGGTGAGTCAGTACCGTCCAAAGTGGATAGTATCCAGATGTGTTGATTTAGTTCCTTATAATCGAATGTTTAGGGAATACAAGTGGGATAATGGGCTTTGTCAATGGACTTCTGGTATTGTTGGTACTCCCCTAGTGGTTTAGGGCATGGGTTCCCCATATCATACATAAGGTTGGAAAGTTCCCCCCTACCATGTCATGGCGCGGGCCCTCTATACTTACTATCTAGATAGACTAGGAACTCTCTTATTAGAATAGAGAACGTTTACTCTATCCATGGGTTCATTACTCCCCTAATGTACCAGGGCGTGAGTCCTCCATATGTAATGTATAGGAAGAGTTGGTACTCCCCTTCCAAGATAGGGTGTGGGTCCTCTATCCTTGGAGTTGGAAATCCCCTATCATTACAGGGTGTGGGTCCTCTAAACTTATTGTTCCAGAAGTTTCGGTACTCCCCTACTAGGCTAGGGAGCAGGTCCTCTAGCCCGAGGTTGGTACTCCCCATCATACCAGGATGTGGGTCCCCCATTAGAAACAATCTAGAAGAGTTGGTACTCTCCTATCATGTCAAGGTGCGGGTTCTCTAGCCATAGAGTGGTACTCCCCTACTGAGTTAGGGTGGGGGTCCTCTAATTACGAATTAGCACTCCCTTGTTTGTACTAGGGTGTGGGTCCTTCATGAGTAGTACTACCCTATTGGACCATGGTGTGGGTCCTCACTTATGGAGTAGTAATCCCTCATCTCCAAGTAGTAGTGGGGAGAAGCTCCTCCATTGCAGTTTGATATCCCTTGGATACGGGAAATATTTATGAGGAGTGGTCCCCTCCACTCGATGTGAACAATACCTAATTTGGAGTCAGTGCTCCATAGACGGATAGAGGTACATTCCACTCCCTACAAAAGTGACCGAGGTTTCACGGGTTAGTTTAGGAGCCAATACTCCCTCAACTACAAGGTAGTGGCGAGGTGTGGGTCCCTCTATATCCTCCCATAGATAAGATACCGACGATGCATGGTTTAGAGCAGTGCTCCCTCAACTATCGGGTAGGGGTGAGGGGCAGGCCTCTCCACTTTGGTTTCTATAGCCTTGCACTGGGTGCAAGATGGTGACATAAGAACCTCTAGTGTTGGGAACCATAGCAAGACTAATTAGGTTGTTTCCTATGGATCACATTCTCTCAAACGTACCATTCATAATGGTAATGTTTTTTATGATGGATTATATCTCTTGGACGGGTTCTATATGGGATGTATGAGGTCATGGATTTTGTTCTCTTGCTTTTCATTTTCTATATTTAGAGCCCCAATTATAATCCTATTGTTGGCTATGAGTTTGAAACCTCATGAGACTTGGAGTCTAATATGAGAATATCTGGGTGACATTTTTAGGATCCCTTACAGTGTTGTCACATTCTTGGTCAACACCCCTTGATTATTGACAATACTTACCACTTAGGTAACCATACATTGCTTATAGAAACTTTCCTTCCATTAGAGGCGACGACGCGTGGGGTATGCCACATTCTTTCTGTGTTTAGCTTCTTGTGGTCGGATGAATCCAACCTCCTAATATAGGTAGAGAAGACTCTATGAGAAGTTCATATTCTCACTGTTTCAATCTCCTTGTGTTTAAACGATATTTATTTCGTTCTATCTTGTCATGTTGAGTTGTGGAACAGAGTCCTCTCCTCACATTCTTGTTGGTATTTTCCTTTAACTTAGTTGAATAGTCATATACATCCAAGGATGATTCAATATGGATTTTCTCTCTCGATGGGGGTTCCCTATGGCTATGTCAAGTGGATTGTCCCCTTTTAGTCACTCCCTTTCACTTCTCTTGGGTTTTTGGGTTGCATATTGAGTATTCTTATACTCACCCCTTCACGGGATTTTCCCACACATGTTTTTTGTATTGTGCAGACTATAGACCTTTCAACAGAGTCCATGGAGGATATGAGGCAGGCGGAGCTTAGTCATCTAGTTCAAATGAGGTTTTCACTAGAGCTGAGTCGAGGAGCGTTCCAGCAATTTCTATTGGCAGTGATCCCTTACTTCAGAGCAGGTCGGACACATTTATATTTTTCTTTTGGAGGGAATTTTTTTTCACTTTTAACTTTAGTACTTCCTTTGTAATCTAGTTTGGGATATATGTATGCATTATTTTTACTTTAAACTTTTTATATCTCTATACTATTTCATTGAGTTGTTTTTGAGTGTGTGCGTATAGGTACTTCAGGCAAAGGCCTCCCCAAGTTTATTTATGCATTCAGTGGTTGTCGCCAACCCCTAGCCTATGGAGGTGGGCTTGGGGTAGTTGTAGCTCTAGCCCCGATGCGGTTTAGTTCATGAAAAAAGTGGTATTAGAGGAAATTCATTCCATGGGATGTTTTTTGGACTTTTCCTCTTAAAAAGGATGTTTGGGTTGCATAGCGATAGTGTTATGATTTTTCGAGTTTGTCTCTCAGGCCAGATGATCCAGTATTGGTGCGAAGGCTGACGTATCTATTCACTAGGACACTGACAACCTTCTTTTCGACTCGATACATTAGAGAACTATTCTTAGGGGAAATAATGGTTCGTGCATCATATAAGACTGGGTTTTTTGTTTTTACTGTTATTCATGATTCAGATTCCCAGATATACTCATTGACCGTGGTACGTCTTGATTCTATTTCAGGATGCCTCCACAAAAATTTCCATGTAGTATTATACCATGTTATCATGATGAAAATATTCCTCATGATGAGGTTTTAGTGCAGAGCACTAATTCTGAGGAATTACCTCTAGGTGTCATCCATATGAGCCACCACCCGTTCAGTAGCAGGTTATACCAAATGTTCATGTCGAGGACACATGCAGGATGATTTCATTACACGAGTTCCATAGGTAGTGACCTTTGAGGTTCCAGGGTGATATAGACCCCCAGGTTGTATATTAATTACTCAAGGTAGTCACGTGAGTTTTCCATTTAATGAGTACACCTACTGATCAGATGGTAGTCCTAGCAGTGAGCCTTCTGTAGGTTTCCTCCAAATGATGGTGGAGTTTGGTGATATAGACTCATGACCAGGAGACACTCACCTGGGAGGAGTTTGAGCGACTCTTCATATACGAGTTTTACCCAGCCATGCTAAGATAAGTACATATTGAGGACCTCCTTTAGTTTTAGCGGGGTTACATGACAGTGTTAGAGTTTTCTTCAAGGTTCACAGACCTATCACGATACTCCCTAGATATGGTTCAAGATCTGTCTTTCAGAGCATGGACCTTAGAGCAAGGATTTCACTGAGAGATCAGGGAATCTGTGGTTCCTTTTTGCCTTCCCACCTATATCAGAGTGCTACAGCGAGCTCTGGTAGTAGAGAGATTCATATCATAGGAACATGTGGTTGTATCCCAAGGTGGTAGTAATGAGGCTGAGGCATCTACAGTAGTGGCCGATGACATGTGACAAGGTCGTGGCGTAGGAGGCATACCAATGCCCGAACTTAGGCACATGTGGATGTAGCACAAAAATATTGCCAAGGACCATGCCAACTGCAGGAGAGGTGGTGTTATGATTGCGATGGTCAGAGACATTTTACTAGAGACTATCCGACCCGTCATGATACTGAGAGAGAGTCGGCTAACAAGTCACTCAGGTAGAGGAAGCGCTTAGAGCAGGGAGTTACATGAGGTGGCATACGAGGAGGATGAGCTGGGATAGAAGCAAAATGTGGTCCACTCTAGGCCCAAGGATCTGGAGGAAGTGGGTGAGGACAGCTGCAGGGCATAGAGGCCTTCAACCCAAAATCGCCGAGGATGAATAGAGGTACACCTTGAGTCCTTTCTACTTTCTGCAATATAAATTGTTATAAAATGTTGTGGGTACTCCTTTTCCTTCCACATATTTTATGAGGTTTAAACCTGGGTGACATGGGGTGTCGGTATAACCCTCTGTTGGTGTTGTTTGGCGTAGATTTGAATGGACGAGAAAGGGGGGTCTTTCCCTCACCAAGACACATTTCTGTGACATGGCTAAAATTGTGCAAGCAAGTCAGTGCTACCCAAAGAAGAAAGAATCAAGGTGTGGTGGATGAGTCTCTCTGGCTTGTGTTTTTGGGGAGAGGTTGAGCATTGGATATACTTTCTTGGAATCGTTCCGTAGTGGAAGAGTTTAACCCTATGATTTTTCTGTAGTATGGGTTGGTTTCCTATAGTACGTACTCATCTGGGATTCCACTAGTGGGTGTGGTGGTGTTTTTTAATTCGAGTTACTCTCCTTCCAAAAGGTGTAAAGAAACTCTCGGTATTCCACATGATTTCCCTATATAGTTCCACGAGGTTGGATGAATCTACCCTCCTTTCTTATTTTTTGGTACCCTCATTTACTCAATGTCAACCTCTATGAAAAATGTTTGAGGATGTGGTTGAACATTCCATCCAAGGTTGGAAGTGAACTACGTGGTTTCTTTATCATCTGCATCAGGTTAGTGAGGTGGTTTACCACTATTCCTCATTATCGTGTATCGACTGCAGTACTTGGTGCTTTCCCACCCATCATAGGTAAGGGGGCATGTTTCTATTTTTTTGCATGATGTTGGACTGATAGTAGCTGGATGTAAGACTTTTTTTTCTTTGGTGGTTTCTTCAAGTGAATTCTTGGAAGCATAACAGAAACCCTTGGTGATCTCACTGGCATGGGAGACCTAGTAATAGAGATCTGGTGCTTTTCATTGTGCCTATAATTTTTATTTTTGAGGAAGAAAAGATTTGAAGTTGGTAATGATATAGAGACATAAGTTTTTTCATATAAGACTTTGTAAAATATTCAATAATATTTATAAAGCTAGGTGCTGAGTTGGCATAGGTATTCGGGGCCCGAGGAGCCTCAGGGTGGTGATTTTAAAAAATATTAAATATATTTTTTCACACGCGCGCAGTTTTAATAAAAACATAAATAACTCATGCTTGGAGTCTTAGATCAAATTTCTGAGTCTATGATTGATTCTGAAAGGGCATTTTTCCCCTAGGCATGACATAAAGTTGTCTGCATTGGGAGTTTTGATGAAGGTGAGTCAAGAGGGTGTTAAATGGTGGATTATTTAATTAAATGAATATTCAATTAATTAATTAAGCTAAACCTAACCTAATAATCCCTCTCCCCTCTTATGTTAGTGTGTATGACCCCAAAGGAGTGCACCCCTCATTCTACATTCTCCCCCTTGGCGATGAAGGAAACCTCCATCAAATCTGTGAAGCAAGGTGCCATTGATACCCATTTTTGACATAGATCATCATCAAATTGAGGAGCAACATGATCCAAGAACCATTACTTGACCGAATATTTAGTGTCTCTCCATTATGTAGGTGGTTTTGATTTCTAGCCTCTATCCCATTCGTGTTTCTTTTTTTAAGGTTCTAAGTCCCAATTGTAGTTGTTTATGTTCCATACTGAATAGATCTATCGGTTTTGGGTCGAATTGGGGTGAATTAATATATTTTTCAAGTAATTATTGATTAGAATTACATACTAAATATTGTGTATTATAGTGACACATGCCTTTTATGCCATCATGTTTTTGGAAGATGAATCTTGGGGACTATATGTCATGTATAGAGGTTATACACTGTGTAGTGAACCACTCCTTGTGGAAATGGGACATGGCTTGGGAAGCCCTATAAAAATTACAAGGTCAGGCACTAACACACATCCAATGTACACAGACATGGGTTCTGGTACACAGACACGGGATGAACCACATGGATAGGGGACGGATGAAGCATAATTCACCATGTACCTCCTAGACACGCCATGTACCTTGACATGTGTTGAGAACAGTGTAAGTTAGATACACGACCAGGTTCTTAGGTGGGCTCACACACTGTGTGTGACCCAGTGCATGTTGTGTATTACTAGGGGATCTCCTTGAGATCTTCCAGCTTTTGTATCTCCATCTCTAGGAATCAGATTTAGGCTCATGAGAAACCTATCCTGAGTTTTTTCTGCATAGATCATGATGGTGGTCTTGGTTTCAGCTTAAAAGATATGAGAGGGCACATCCAGATCAAGATACTTGTGTAGCCATACAGAATCATGGACAATGATTAGGCTGGATCATTGGGTTTACATAAAGGTAGGTACCCTCCCCTTCGACTCTAGGATGTGGGTCCCCTGGACTCTTTAAAATGGTAGAGGGGTGTTCCCCTATTGGAATTGGGATCATGTCCCCTGCCTGTGGCAGTGTTACTACACAAAGTATGAAAATTGTGATACTCCTCTTAGTGGCGCTAGACTGAAAATGGAGATCGGTGCAGTTATAATAGAGGTATGATGGGACTGGTACTCCCCTATGGAATCAGGGTGCTAGTTTCCTTTACCTATTTTCTTTTGTAGAGATGGGACTCCCCACACTGTGGGAATAGGTTCTTTTACCTCAGGATGGTTCTTCAGAATGATACATGGTTTTGACAATCCTATGACTCATGAAGAAGAGGAATGTTTTCCCCACTGAGACACGTTATTTTGAAAGAACCTAAAACCTTGTGGGAGAGTCAGTGCTGACTAAAGGGGATATTATCATGGTGTGGTGATTGAGTTCTTTAGACTCGGGTGTTTAGGACAAACAAGTGGGATGATGGGAATTATCAGTGGACTTCTAGGATTTTTTGTACTCCCCTAGTGTCTTAGGGTGCAGTTTCCCTGTATCGTACATAAGGTTTGAAAGTGCTCAATCCCTTATCGTTTTGAGGTGAGGGCCCTCCATACATGCTAGCCAGATAGAGTAAGAACTCACCTATTGGATTACAGCACGGTTCCTCTATCCATGGAGTCATTACTCCCCTAAGTTACCAGGGTGTGGGTCCTCCATATGTAATGTACAGGAAGACTCGGTACTTCACTACTAGGATAGGGTGAGGGTCCTCTATCCTTGTATTTTTAACTCCCTAGTCATTACTGGGTGTGGGTCCTCCATACGTGATGTTCCATAAGAGTCCGTACTCCCCTGTCATTCCACGTATCGGTTCCTCTAGCCCAGGGTTGGTACTCCCTTATCGTACTAGGATGCAGGTCCCCCATAGGAAATGAGCTGGCAGAGTCGGTACTTTCATATCATGTCAAGGTGCATTTCCTCTAGCCACATATTGGTACTCCCCTACTGGGTTAGGGTGCAGGTCCTCGAATTACAAAGTAGTACTCCCCTTCTATACAAGGGTTCAGGTCCTTCATAATTAGTACTTCCCTATTAGAATAGGGTGTCAGTCCTCACGTATGGAGTAGTAATACCCAATCTCTGAGAAGCAATGAGAAGTGGGACCTCCATTGGAGTTGGATCTCCCTTGACTGTGGGATACCGTTACAAGGAACATGCCCCTCCACTCGATTTTAATGATACCTAGTTAGTAATTAGTGGTCCCTTGACGGATACATGTTTGATCCACTCTATATAAGAGTGACCAAGGTTTTGTGGGTGAGTTTAGGATCTAGTACTCCCTAAACTACAGGGAAGTGGTGAGGTTTAGTTCTCTCTATTTCATCTTATAGAGAATATCCACACAATGAATGGTTTAGATCAGTTCTCCCTCAACTATTGGGCAGTGGTGAGGTGTCATTCTCTCCATTTAAACTCATAGAGAAGATCCACATAGTGAATGGTTTAGATCAGTGCTCCCTCAACTATCAGGTAGTGGTGATGGGTGGGCCTCTCACCCTTTGGTTTCTTTATCCTTACGTTAGGCACAAGATGGTGACGAAAGAACCTCTAATGTTGGGCACCAGACCTGGAGTGAGTAGGTTGTTCCCGATGGAGAAAATTCTCTCAGACATACCATTCAAAATGGTAGGGTTGTTCCCATTGGAGTATATCTCTCAGATGGGTGACATCTGGGATGGTTGAGATCATGGATTCTGTTCTCTTGGTTTTACTTTACTACCTTTAGAGCCTCAATTATAATAATATTTCTGACTATGAGGTTAGAACCTCAGGAAACTTGGAGTCTAATACGAGTATATCTATGTGACATTTCTTGGAGACCTTGCAGTGTTGTCACATTCTAGCTCGACACCCCTTGAGGTTTTACGACACTTACCACTTCAGTACCCATACCTTACTTCTGTCATCTCTCCTTCCATGGGAGGCAATGACACGCAGGGTATTCCATGTTCTTTCTATGTTTAAATTCTCATTGTTGGATGATTCCACTCTCCTACTATAGGTAGAGAATACTCGATGCTATGTTCATCTTCACACCGTGTCAATCTCCTTGTGTTTGGAAAAGCTTTCTTCTGTTAGCTCTTTTCGGGTTGAGTTGTGGTAGGGATTCATCTCCTCACTTTCTTGTTGGGATTTTACATTGACTTAGCTGACTAGTCATGTACAGTTAGGGATGATTCAAGATGGTTTTTCTCTCTCTAGGAGGGTTCCCTCTAGCTAGGCTGAGTGGACTATCTCTTTTCTGTCACTCCCTTTCTATTGTTTTGGGTTTTTGGGGTGCCTAATGAGTATTATTATAATCACCCCTATACAGGATTTTCCCACACATGTTTTGTGTCTTGTGGATACCACAAAACTTTCAACAGAGTCCATAGAGGATACGAGGAAGGTGGAGCTTAGTGAGCTAGTTCGACCGAGGTGTTCATCGGAGCTGGGCCAAGGAGCTTTCCAGTAGTTTCTTTTGGAAACAATCCCCTACTTCAGAGCAGGTCATACTCTTTTAAAGTTTTCTTTTTGTGGTAATTTTTTGATTCCTATTTACATTATTACTTCTATTGTAATCTGTTTTGGGATAGATGTATGCATTCTTTTTAGTTTCAATGTTTTATATCTCTACAGTTTTGAATTGAGGTGTTTGTGGGTGCAAGCAAACAAGTACTTCATGAAAAGTCATCTCTAAGTTTAGTTATGACTTCAGTGATTTTTTCCAGCCCCTGGCCTGTGGAAAAGGTCTTGGGGTAGTTTCGTCTCAATCCCCAATGAGGGTCGGGTTGTGACAATGTAACCCTTAATACACGTCGTGTACCCATATTCTACACGACACGGTTTGGAATGACATGGGCCATTGTACATGAACAATACCTAGGTTTAAGGTACATGTTGTGTGACCCTATTACATGCCATGTACTCCTTTATACATGGCTTGATTCTATTTTCCTCTATATATTGGATGAGTTTCATTAGGTTGCGTTCCCTTTATTATTTTCCTAATGGTTGGTATGAATCGTTTCCTACTCCTAGTACTATGATCCCTTCAGTAGGACATCCTAGATAGAGTAGTTAGAATCCCCCAAGAGGCTCAGAGTAGGATCCTTCATTCATTTCTTTGTGCCCAAGGTGGATTTCTTGGTATCAATGTGACCAACACTACACAGGTGTCAATCCTCTACTTAGCAGGTTAATCTAGATTGAGTTTTTGGTATCACCTCATGGCCCTGGATGTGATCCTCGTATATTGTATTATATCTCTCTTCAGATCTATCATCATATATTTCTCATGATGGTTCCAAAAAAAAAGTAACTCTCAGATAGATATCATCAGTGCTACCAAAATCAGGAATGTATTCTCCTAGAGGAATGCTTTGTGGAATCTTAAAGATGAATTCCTAGTGCTAGTATGCAGTGGTTGTGACTTACCTCTAGAATGAGTGTATTGGTTTGAGTATATTTGGATATATTATTTTTATATGTACTGTAGACATATACCAGTGTATATATGACTTTATCTTTCATTTTTGTATTTCTTTATGGATTCAGGGTGTCATACTGGTTGTTGTTATACTCACCCCTACAAAAAAAATTCCTACACTTGTCGTTTCTTGTACAAATGATCAACTATTTGACAAATTCCTTGGAAGACCAGGACTAGGCAGTTCTTAGTGATACCGGAAATACCAAGGTGTGTTCCTACGGCTTTCAAGATGTAGTTCCCATACCCTTTTCTAATAGGTTGGACTCGTGTTACGGACTTCTTTGTGGTGAGCTTGTATTCGAGTGCTATTTACATTACTATACTTTCTGTCATACTCTAGTTGTGGGATATAGTGGTATACATTCATTGTTTACTCAGTGGTTTTTACATTTTAGCATTTTTTGGGATTGGAGATGTGTTTGTTCATATAGGTACATAGGCAATGCATTCCATTTTTGTGATATGCCTACTCGGTGCTAGTCACCATCCCCTAGACCATTGAAGGTGGGCTTGGGGAGTCGCATCATGGGTCCCACCAGGATAGGTCGGGACAGAGTGGTATCAAAGCTGGTCTGTTCAACTTTAGGACTGGGAGACTGTGATATTTCCTTGGGGAAACAATGTCAAGTGTTTTGAGTTCGGTTTTCAGTCCAAGGACTCCAATTTTGGTGTGGTGGACAACATATCCATACACAAGGACTATAATAACCTATTTTTCAACTCAGTACATGAGAAAACTGGTTGTAGGAAAAATAATGGTACATGCATTATATAAGAATAGGTTGTGGTTTCCTTTCCCTTCTTTAGTCAGCTCTCTAGATATACTCATTGATTTTGGTACATCTTTTTTGTTTTAGGATGCCTCCGCAATGTATACCAGCTAGGATTCAATAGCTTGATCGAGAGGATGACCCCCTCGTGATGAGGCTTCAATACAGGGACCAATTCCATATATTCCACCTCCAGTTAGTGCACCATCTATATGGCCACCTATAGAGAATTACATGGTACCCATAGTACCAGTGGATGAAGAGTGCAGGCTGAGCACACTTTATGGGTTTTAGTAGTGCAGACCCCTTATGTGCCAAGGTGAGCCCGACCCATAGCCGAATGAGGACTTTCTTGAGGTGGTGACCTTAGTTTTCTATCTAGTTAAGACACTAAAAGATCAATTGGTAGTCCTAGCAGTGAACATTCTACATAGCTCAGTGGGACAATAGTAGATTTTGGTTATCTAGACTTACGACAAGGACACTCTATCATGGACACAGATCAAGTTCCTCTTCAGAGAGGAGTTCTCACTAGTTACGATGAGATTTATGTGTATCCATGTGATTCTTTAGCTTCATCAGGGAAGCATAACAATAGTTTATTATTCATCGAGGTTCGCCAAAATTTTCTATTACTCAATGGATATGGTTTGAGATCAGTACTTCAAGGATTGTACCTTCAAGTGAGTTCTACATATGGATATATGAACAAGTTTTATCACTCTATGAATTCCTATGTATTCTAGGGTGTTTGAACAGGCTTTAGTGGTTGAAATCTTCTTGGATTAGCAAATACAACTGATGACAGTCAGCAGTGGGCGGGAAAGAGTAGAGACCTTCATATTAGGGAGCTGATGTTAGTCTTAGGTACCTAGGTGTGGGATATATTTTAAGAGGAGGTACCATGATAGAGGATCTAAAGTTCAGGGATCACAGGGTGGGTACAGTCAGCCTAGAGAGAGGTTCTTTTATTCATGTGACGGTAGGGTAAATCTCATTCTAGATTGTCCAACCCACCGTACTGTTGAGAGGGAGACTTCGGATAGACCACTAGGGTAGAGATAGCGATAGGATCCGGTTGATCGTCAAGGTAGAATATGAGGAAGAGGATTTGTGAGAGTAGTAGGAGGTGGTCAATGTTTTAATATGTTACCACCACCAGCCCCATGTGGTCTGTGCCAGGCTTAGGGTTTTGGAGGACAGGGGTGGGGACAACTACATTGAAATTGAGGCTTATGACCCAATGGTATAGGAATTATTTAAGGTATGATCTATGTATGTTATACTAATGATGCAGTATTGATAGACATAGGTGTTATTCATTCCATTCCCACAACATATCTTGTATGAGACCTAAAGATTCTGGTTGAACCATTGAATCAGACCTTATGCTTGGAGATACCTACTGGAGAAGACTCAGTGATCACACACTTATGTCGGTAGTGCGACCTGAACCTTGGAGGTGAGAGTTTAAGTTAGAACCTCTTGGTGGAAGTGTTAAGGCCTTACGAATTCATTCATGGTATGGATTGGTTATCTTCAATCCATGTCCAGATTTACTGTTTTAGGCCTAGGGTGCAGTGTGTATACTTTGATGCAATTAGGTATACCTTTTTTGGTGAAAAAGAAACACAAGAAGCATAGGATGGACTCATTCATAGGAGTGTGAATCCAATTACTCATAAGTTGGCTATCCTGGCCCATTGTGTAGTGGATGTAATGAGTTTCTAGTTTCTTGTAGTAGTGGCGGAGTACAAGGATGTATTTCTTGAATATTTTCTAGGTTTACCTCTTCATAGGGAGATAGACTTAACATTGATTTACACCTCAAGATGGAACCAATATTTGTACCAAAATATTGGATGGATCTAGTAAATCTTTGTGAGTTGATAGTGTAGTTCGAGGACTTGCATAGAAAAGGCTTTGTGAGACCTAGAGTTTCACCCTAGGTGGCCCCAGTTTTGTTTTCCAAAAAGGAAGATAGGAGCTTGAGGTTGTGTGTGGACTACCAATGATTGAACCATGTCATTGTAAAGAACAAGTATCCACTACTGAGGATCTATGACCTATTTGATCAGTTCAAAGGGGAGCGATGGTTCTTGAATGTTGACCTCCAGTCAGGCTATCACCGGATACGAGTACGGGACAAGGATATATTGAAGATAGAATTCATATGTCATTATGGTCATTATGAGTACTTTTTTATTCCCTTTTTCATGATGAGCACCCCAGTAGAGTTCATGGGACTCCTGAACCAGATCTTTTATCCTTAGTTAGAATGGTTCGTGGTAGTCTTCATTGATGATATCCTTGTGTACTCAGCATCTGAGGACGAGCACACAATACACTTAAGAATAGTTTTGGATGTACTCTAAGAGAACCAGATTTATGAAAATATCTCAAAGTGAAATTTCTAGATTAAATTAGTCCACTTTGGGGACATGTTATCTCAATAGATAGAGTGGAAGTGGACCTAGCCAAGGTTGAGGTAGTGTTAGCATGGGAGCCACCCAAGAGCGTGACAGAGGTGCAGATCTTCTTTGGGTTAGCAGGATATTACTAAAGATTCATACTTGATTTCTCCAATATATCAGCACATATAATTGATTTGACATGAAAGGGTAATCCTTTATTGTATACATATAAGTGTTAGAAGACTTTTTAGCAGCTGAGACAGAGTTTGACGAGTGCTATGATCTATAGATTACCGGAGGAGGGTGTTGAGTATGTATTGTTCTGAGATGCATCAGGAACCAGTATTGGTTGTGTCTTGAAATAGAGGAAGGTAGTGATTGCCTATGGTTTACACCAGTTAAGACCATATGAGGAGAACTATGTGACCCATGATCTTGAGATAAAAGTAGTAGTCTTCGCTTTAAAGATGTGGCAACACTACTTGATGGGAGTGTGATTTATCATCTACTCTAACCACAAGAGTCTCAAGAATATATTCTCTAATAAGGATATCAAAATGGGATATAGGATATGTCTAGAGTTTATACAGTACTATGACTTTGAGATTTTATATACTCCTGGGAAGCATAACGTGGTGGCAGATGCTCTCAGCGAGAGATCTAGTTCATAGTTGTTGAATGAGGCATCAGAGCAGTTGGCCTTATTTTAGTTATCTTTAGTGGATAGAGATGGAAAAGCTTAAATTTAGTTTATGTTTATTACCCACTCCACTCTTACAGTGATTCAGGGAGTCACACCATGTGGATTCCAACTGTGAGAACCTATGTGCTCAGATGTCCATGGGGCATGCTTCTGATAGATATTCAAAATGTGGGTAGAACATCATTATTTTTAGAGGATGCACAATAGTACTAGTGACGTTGTAGGAGTAAGTTTTGAGGGAGTTTCATACTTA
Organism: Viscum album; assembly: GCA_963277665.1. Lineage (NCBI taxonomy): Eukaryota > Viridiplantae > Streptophyta > Magnoliopsida > Santalales > Viscaceae > Viscum > Viscum album. The sequence goes on from OY728138.1 coordinate 904,849,983, forward strand.
CCCGTTGTCAGTACATCCAGGTGTGGAAATGATGTACCAAGACCATTGACATCATTTATGTTGGCCAGGGATGAAGAAAGGAGTTGCAGAGTTCATTTCTCGATGCCTTAATTATCACCAAGTGAAGTCTTAACATCAAGTTCTAGTAGGTTCAGCTCAAACCCTTTAGGTTCTGAAATGAAAGTGGTATGGGATATCTATGGAATTTGTGATGGTCTTACCAGTAGGTCTAGGGTATACGATGCCATATGGCTGATTGTTGATGGAGTCACCAAGTCAGCCCACTTCCTATCTATCTGATAGTAGAGTTTAGTAGAGATCTAGGGATGCCTCTACATTCAGGAGATTTTTCAACTCCATTTAGTTCCATCAAACATTATTCCACACAAAAAAATTCCCTTCTTATGCTTGAGAACAGTGTTTCACCTACAAACGGATGGCCATACAGAGCAGACCATTTGGGTTCTAGAAGACATATTGTGGGCATTCATGTTATACTTCTTCCATTGTTGTGAGGATCACTTACCCCTGGTTAAGTTTGCGTTCAATAGTAGATACCATTCCACCATCGATATGGCACCATTTGAGGCTTTGTATGGGTGACCCTGTAGGTTACCACTTTGTTGGACTGGCCCAAGAGAGTTAGCACTCAAGACCCCAAAGATGGTGCGAGCTACTACAGAGAAGGTTCATATCATCTAGGAGTAGATTAAGACTAAAAAAATTCATTAGAAGTATTATGTTGATAGGTGATGGAGGCCTTTAGAGTTTGAGGAAAAAGACAATGTTCCTTTGGATTTCACCTCAAAGTGTATTATGGGGGTTTATATAAGGAAAAATCTATCTCTGAGGTTTATCGGCCCTTTCCAGATACTGTGAAGATTTATCGATTTGGCGTACCACTTAGCTCTACCCGTGAAGTTATATTAGGTACACGACGTCTTCCATGTGTCATAGTTGAGGAGATACTTTGATGACCCATCACACGTAATCGACTGGGGTGAGCAAGACATCAATGATGGAGTGACTTTTACTGTCTACCCAGTGGAGATTGAGGATTGTCATTAGAGGATCCTTAGTGGGATATCGATTCCCTTGGTGCATGTCTGGTGTAAGCACGGAAATCTCCAGTAGAGCACTTGGGAGTGGGAGGCGCAGATTTTTTATCAGTACCCTCATCTTTTTTAGTAGCCTTTTTTTAGATTTTTTAGGATGTAAATCTCTAATATGGGGAGAATTTCATGACATGGATTTTACATATATTATTTTTTAAAATTATATATATTGATTTAGAGACCAGGAACTGAGACAACGTATGATTTCGAGGCCCGGTGTACTGTGAACAAATAATTAAAAAATATCAAAATATTAAATAGAAAGTGTGTATGGTTTTCCAAAAAACATAGAATAACTTCTAAAACAGGTTCTTGAATTCGAAATATGAGGGAAATGTTGCATTTATAATAGTATCTTTACCCTAGTCATGACATGACATTAGTCAGCAAGGTTCGTTTATGGAAAGTCTCCACATGCGCTTAAATAAATAAAATAAATTAACAAAATTTATTTTATTTTTTTGATGTAGTGATGGGTTTATTTTTTTAACAAAACCCTTTTTATTGATCCAGGGTAAGTCTCCAAACCCTAGAATCATCTAAAGACCCTGAGAGAGATCTGGATAATTCTTTAAAGTAGGCGACGATGAAATCTTGAATCGGCGATTGACGAATGTTGATCTTGATGGATCTTGCCAACAATGATGAATCGGTGACCATTCATCATTAGTGAATAATATAAATCAAGGTAGGATGAGTTATTTTGATTTCCTTTCCCCATTCTTGATTCCTATAATGAATGTGGACTAATCCAATAATATATTATCCCACAGATCGATCGTATTTACAGGATGGGTTATTTTGTGGGATTTATCGAGAATTTATTCTAGAGAATTGCTTTGATTATTTTATTATTATAACGGTGATGAAAAAATATCAATATGTACATCGATTGAGGTTCATCCCTCTCGATTTGGTTGTTATTTTCTCCCTTGATTCATTATTCTTCGTGTGTTCTTTTTTCTTCCCCATATTTGAACCCATTCATGAACAACTGATCATTGTGCCTTTGATTCTTAGCACAACAATCCAAAAATGTAGATCTGACATCAGGGAAACTCAGTGGAGGTGTGAAGGTGGGCACGATAGCAGATAGAATGATTTTGAGTGTTGAATCTTCATTCTTCAGCGATAATGAATAATTCATACGATTTAATTTTTAGAGTCGATTGAAGGCCCGAATACCGTAGATTCTGTGTTATAGTAGAGAAGCATCCTTTTATCTGATGTTTTATGGTGAACGGACCACCGAAACAAGATCCGTATGATCTACAACATGAGTGGTAGAAAGAAGATGGGTTTCTGGAAAACCTGATACACACGGCATGTAGTACCGGATACACAATGTGTGTTCATCTTTGGATAGCTCAAATTGTACATGGGAGGTACATGGACACTAGGTAGAGTACATGAGTTGCCTTCATGGTGTGTACCCCCCCCCCCACACAGCTTTTCCTAAACCATTTACATAGACTACCATGTGTACTAGTACATGGGTTGATGCCATGTACTGTTACATGGATGAAGTATAGGGGTAGACCCCGGATGGAATGACACGACGTGTAACCCTTACCACACACCATATAACCATATTCTACATGAAAAGGTTTGGAATGACACAGTTTTTTATACATGGGAAGTACCTGGGGTCAAGGGACATGACGTGTGACCCTACAACATGACCTATACCCATTTATACATGGTTTTATTATCCTATCCTTTATATATTGGACAAGTTTCATTAGGGTTAGATCCCTTCGTCGTTTCCCTTAAGGTTGGTATGAACAATTTTTTACTACTAGGACTGTGCTCCCTTTAGCAGAACTTCCTAGATAGAGTGGTTGGAATCCCCCAAGTGGCACAGAGTAGGATCCTCTATTAATTTATTCATTCCCTAGGTGGAGTTCTTAGTATCGATGTGACCAAAACTATATGGGTGTTGATCCTCTACTTAGTGGGTTAATCTAGATTGAGTTGTTGGTATCCCCCCATGGACTAGGATGTGATCCTCTTCTATTGTTCTGTATCAATGTTCAGATATATCAATTTATCTTTCTCATGATGGTTCCTTAAAAGTAAATCCTCTTAGATAGACTTCATCCATGTTATCAGACTCAAGATTGTGTTCTCCCGGATGAGTGCTTCATGGAATTTTTTATCTGAATTCGTAGTACTGGTATGCAGTGGTTGTCACTTACCTATAAACTAAGTGTCTTGGCTTGAGTGTATCTAGATATATTCTTGTTATATCTATTATAGACATATACCTATGCATAGATGATGGTATATTTCATTTGTTGTATTGATTTATGGTTTTGGGGTGTCTTATTGGGTATTGTTATACTCACCCCTACACAGGCTTTTCCCACACACATCACTTCTTGTGAAGATGATTGACCTTTTGACAGATTTTTAGGTTGAACGGGACGAGGCATTGCTTAGTGAGACTGGGTAGAATGAGGTGTGTTCCAACTGATTTTAGATATTAGTCTTAGTACCTTTTTATTATAGGTTGGACTTGTGTTACAGACTTCTCTATGGCGGGCTTGTATTCTTTCCCTTTTTACTTTACTTTAATTTTCGTTGTACTCTGGTTGTGGGATATAGTGGTATGCATGAATTGTTTACTCAGTGGATTTTACATTTCAACATTTTGTGGGATTCGAGAAGTTTTTGTTCATATAAGTATATAGTAAATGCTAGCCATGTAAGTAATATGCCTACTCGGTGCTAGTCACCAACTCCAAGCCTATTAGAGGTGGTCTTGTGGAGTCGTGGCATGGGCCCCACCAAGACGGGTCATAACAATAGTGATGCAGGATTTTTATACATATCTATTGTATCATTTCTTGATGATTATTCATTACATTATATAAACACATGTCTAAGGATCATAAAGGTATAGTGCCTTTGGAAACATGGAAATATAAAAAAACTAGTTCATATGTGAACTACATCATATCCCACTATTTTCTTCATAACTATAACCCTTATTTGAAAAATAATACATAATATTTTTTTTGTAACCTGGGGAAAGGAAACATAATAAAGGGTTATCTAAGATTCTCAGTAAGGGTAAACAAGGGATATATGTTATCATAACATGAACATAAGGGTATGAGAACATGATCATAACATTTGAAAACCATACCCTTCATACCAAAGATCATAATCTTGAGTCATGGAATAAATATTGGCCGATTATAAGACATGAATCCTAAATAAATCAAATAACATTATCCATGAGAGAATAATATTGTCATAATTCATAGAATTTTGGCATACACATAAGCATTTAAAATAAATCCATTAGTAGTGCAGGCTCTCTACCAAGGTTATTATAGTGGAATGGGTTCACCCCCTAAACCATTATATTAGTCAAGGTTCACTCCAAATACCATCATAGAGGACATATCCCCTTACAGAACTAGGTCCACTCCCCATTCCATTCTTATCTATACCATGAGATATAAATCTTTTCCCAAGTCATTTAAGGGAGATATAGGTCTCACCCATCACATAATGAAAATGATACGTATGTGTGCTACAAAATCATAAAACATTCAATATATCATAACCCATGAAATGAAATGGGTTTCATAAACATTTCACTATATCATAACATGTGTAAAATTGATATAATTCATAATCATTTAATCATTTAAACATAGCACAACCCATGAAAATAATTAGGTTTCGCAACCATTTTATCATGGTATAAATAATGGAAGATAAATGGGTTTCATAAAGAACTTTTCATCATAAAAACCATTTCATGTAAAGAATAAGAATGGTACACATGAATTATATCCTAAGTAAAGCATAAGTAAAATGAAATGATGTCATTTTATATGGGAAATGAGTTTGAAAGATCACTTGGAACATTTCTTGAGGAAAATAAAAAAAATTGGAAATCATTTTTCAAACCTAAAATTAATAAAAGATTTTTCCAATTGTTTTCCTTAAAAATAAACATGAAAACCTATAAAGGATACTTTAAAAACATTGAAAGTTTTTCTTGAGGAATATATCATTTCCACTTTGAAAAAAAAATTAAAAAAATGATGCATTTTAAAAATTATTTTTTTTGAAAATAACCTTGGAAGATTATAATTTAATATTCAATAAAAAAATTTCACGATAGTGGATAATTCCATTCATGTCATACACGTTAAAATCATGATTCCTTTCACATTTTTGGAAAAAATAAAATGGGAATTATTTGGGTAACAACGTGAAGATTCATTTTAAAACATATTATAAAATGTAAAAAATTGATAAAAATTTATTTAATAAATTATTTGTATAATGTAAATAAACATTTTATAAAACACTTTTTAAAACTTTGTTTTGTATGAAAATGGTTTTTCAACTAAAAAGAGAGAAATAAGGATGATTTTTCTTAAAAATATTCTTTTGTACTCCAGAGTTCATAAAGAGAGGAAAATGATGGGAAAAAATGTATTCTCATGACATAATTTGAGGATAATAAATGAAAAGAGTATATTGAAAAATTCGTCATAAGATTTTATCATTATAAACATTATCATAAACAATCTCGATAAATAATGAGATTGTAACATAAAATCATTACCACTTTGGTAACTTTTAATTTTAAGACCTATGAAGGAATAACATTAAAAAAACATAAAATTACATGAGAATAAATTAATTCATAATATTAAATGTTAAATGGGCTGTATATACACATCATAAAATAATATAGGTGCATAACATAACATATGTCTCAAGGAAGGGAAATTGAGACAAAGATTTCGTATCATAATTCACAACATACTTCATGCATGTTAAAACCTCCTGTATAAAAGATATAAGTTTATTTTAAATATATTAAATAAATTTAATTATATATTTGAAACCATATATGGTTTTATTATGACATTTAATAACCCATTTATTAATAATTCAATGTTAAAGTCACGTTTTGAGCAATAACTACTTTGTTTTTCGTGTATGTTTTTATTTTTTATTATTGGTCCTCATAATTTGATCATTATTACATAATATAAAGAATTTAAACGATGATATAAATATAACATACATTCATTAAATATTTTTTACAGTAATTCATAATATTTATAGACATAAAATGAAATACGCAGTTCAAGGAGATAGTAGGTTGTACGTATGCATGAACGTTATTTCCGTTTTCTTTATGGATTGAAATAAACAAAGTTATATAATATATTACCATTATTAAATCATTTTTATGTTATATATATGAAATATTTTCATTAAACTCATCCTTATTAGCTTCCATGTAAAGGGTGAATGAATCCATCGCTTTGCGAGGTGGTAGTCCGCCGTACACATGATCAATGTTATCATATTCTTAAGGAATAGAAAGTATGAAGGTATATATAATATGATAATTATAAAAGTATAATAATATCATAACTATCATATATATATATATAATCCATCACTATATCCAACTTTCAGAGGTAGTGATGGAAAACTAATAACATTGGTTCGTGAGGCGGTACTCCGCCATACACATGATTGATGATTTTGTACCCCATTTGATAGAAGAGTATTTGGTTGTAGGTGATTACCATAAAATAAAAAAATACAATTATATGAAATATAATAAGTTTATTATATAATTATAGTTTGATAAAAATTTAAAGAGGTGGAGGAAGAAATATAATAAAAGGCTAGGTTAGGAGAGTGACCTAACCTTTGTAAAACTTCCTTTGGTTTGTACTAAAAGGCATCATAGGTTGGATCTATGGAAAAAATAAGGATTCTAGTAAATTATTTTCAAATTATTTAATTTATTTGGCTAGTTATTGTTAAAATAAAAGGGTTTTTTAAGTGTTAAGGGGGAAGAAGAAGGGGTGGCATTTTATAGGTGGGGTGAGTGGAACACTTGTAATATTTTGAAAATAAAAATGTGTGACCAAGTTTTTTCACAAGTCAAAAGACTCAAAAATAGACCATTATCGATACTAGAAGAGTTATGGTTGATATATGTCTATCAAATAGGTTTTGTACATGTTTTGGGGTCATTTTTAACCCTTATCTTTCTAGTTTAACCCCTAGTAAACTCATTTTTACCTTAACTACGTTAAATAATTTTTACTATTTTTACTATCCATTATGGTAAAAAATTAATTTCACCTTATTAAATAATAAAATATATTACTAATCAAAATATGGATCTATTTTTAAAAATTTCATTCACATAAGTGTAAAATTTTAGTTTAAAATTTAACATTTATATGAGATGAGAAAGCGGTTTTCCAAAGAGAAAATGTTCAAATGTTTAAAAGGATTTGATATCAAAGTTCAATAAGAAAATGATTCCAAGGAACTAAATTGTTTTAATTGATATATAATTAAATTAATTTTACTTTTAAACCTATTTTAAATGAAAATTTATCCATATAAATTCTTTAAATCAATAGGTATTTTTAATAAAAATTTGAATTTTTCATTATTCATTGAAAAAATAATCTTTTCAGAAAAATACCAAAAATTCACCCTAAGATAATTTTTGAAATCATTATTTCAAAAATTAAGTTTTTTTATCAAATTAATTTTCTTAAAGTTAAAAAATATATTTTATTATTTTTCATAAGAATAAATAAAAAAACTTTTTAATAAAATAGTATTCTAGAAACATAAACAGATTTCACAAAAAATTATATACTTTTTTATCAATATGATTCCTTAATATAAAACCATTATACATAATATTTAAAAATTATTTATTACTATTAATATCACTAAGTTAAATTTCTATTTTATAATAATCATATTTAAATAATAATATTAATAATATATAATGGTTCGTTAGAACTTGGTGTTGCGTATAACGCAACCTAAACTCTGTGTTGCGTGTAACGAAAGATCTCAAATAAATTTAACTTGTTATAAAAAAAATAATTCACAAATAATTGGGGAATTAAATTCTTCTTTACATGAAATTAATTTCTCCCTAAAAATTTCCCACTCTAATACAACCAAATGAGAATACTTTTGGCTTGTTATTTCCCCAGGTTCCCACATAACTTATTCAAACTGGTGGTTTCACTAAAAAAATTGACTATGTGAGTGTTCTTGTTTCATAAAATGTTCTATGTATAATCCAGAGTCTTCATTTAATATTCCTCATTATAAATATCCTGATCTAGTAATATGACCTCTAATTTTAGTATATTTTAAGGATCAATTATGTACTTCCTTGGGAGAGATACATGGAAAACATCAATAACTTGAGAGAGGTTTAGTGTAAGTTTCAACTGATAGGATTCCATCCTAATATGATAAATAATTTTAGAGGGATTGATATACTTATGCCTTAGTTTCCCTTTATTTATTAATCTCATTACCTTCTTCCATAGTGAAATTTTTAGAAATTCTTTATCACCAACTTCAAATTATATATCATATCGGTGATTGTCATCACAACATTTATTAAAACTCTAAGATTCCTTTTTGTGTTGTTGAATGGATCTAACCTTCTTTTAAATTTCTCCATCTATCTTAGGCCCCAATATTTTTCTTTTTATAACTTAATTCTATAATGTTTGATCTCTATACTTATTTCTATTGAGGTATTCATAACAATCCATTTAAACACTCGTGTGAAATATATTTTTGTATAAAAAATAAACTAGAGGAAGGTGTTGATCCTAAGAACCTTTGAAATCCATTGAATAAGATATCAACATATCCTCATGGGTTTTAATTTTTATCTCAAACTTGTTATATGTCTAAGGAGGGTATGTAGTGCTAAAATTTAACTCTATATCAAGCTCCTATTAAAGACTTCACCAAAACATTTAGGTAAACCACATATTCCGATTAGATAAAATTTAATATGGTTCTCCATGAAACCTTGGCACTTCCTTAATGTGTATTATAGCAATCTGGTCAATAGGTAAGTCTTTATTGATAGTGATGAAGTGTGTTGACATTATAAGTCAATCGGCTATAACCCATACAACATTATTCCATTTAATTTTTTTGGGGAGTCTGATGATAAAATTCATGGAGGTTTTTCCCCATTTCCATTCTTGTATAGTTAATGGATGTAACATCCCCTTAGACTTTTGTCTCTCAGCCTTAACTTAATAGCATACCAAGCACCAGGATACAAATTTTTCTATATCTCTCTTCATAAAATTCCACCATAAATACTCATTCAGATCTCTATACATCATCATACTTTCAAGATAAATAGATAATGAAGAACTATGAGCTCCCTCTAATAACTCCTTCTTGAAACCTGGTATGGACAGAACACATACCCAATTCCTAAACCTTATCATTAAATTATGGTCAAGGTTAAAATCGAGAACATTTATAACCTTCTTTTATAGATCCACATATTCCTTCTCAACCTATTTAATATTTACATGGATAGATGGTTCAAAATTAAATTGATAAAGATAATATTTATCCCCTTAATTGGTTAATATGGAAGAGCAAGTGGGGAGCAAGGAGGTGAGCAACCCCACTGATGATGATGCTGGTAGGAATAGAAAAGAGGGCACTAATTTATTGTGTGATCTTTTTGGGCACAAATAACTCTTCAAATTTGATGCAAAGTCTAAATCAATAAGAAAGACCCTAAATTTTGTTGTTGAACTGAAGAAAAATTTTGTGGAGGTGGTGAAATCTGATTCTTCCTTCTCGTATTTTGGCACGCCGCCGCCTGGGAGAATGATCAAAAAGGGAAGGGTTGCGCATGTATCAGTCAACCAAGAGTCCATTGAAGAGTGGGTGAGGCTCTATAAATATTCCATAATTGCACAGGTTCTTGTTCCCAAAGGTGAATTTTTTTGGAAATTTAATGAGCTTACCAAGAAGATCGTGGAGGTATGGGGCTTTGAGGACTGGTGAATGACGATAATGGGAAGGGGATATTATCATATAATCTTCCCCTATGATGAGTTGAAGTGAAAGTATTGGAGCTTTGGACCTATCCCTCTGAATCCAGGGTTCTTACGTATTCAATAATGGGATAGGAGTTTTGATCCTAATAATGTAAGAAATTCCCATGTGCAGCTCTGGATTCGTATCTGTCGTTTGAATTGATTGTATTGGTATCCATGGATTTTATGGGATATTTCCTCCTCGGTTAGAACCCCCATTCGGCTAGATAAATAAGAATACAACCCACAATTTGGTCATTATGCAAGAATATTGGTTGAGGTGGATATGTCCATCACTTTAGTGGAAGAGGTAGTACTCACCACAAGGGATGACAGCATGAAACTTGAAATACAGTATGAGAGAAAGACAAAGTTCTGTATGATCTACAGACTCTTTGGTCACCTCGCCTATGAGTGCAACAGAGATAATGAGTGTACTCTTTTCAAGTTGAAAGTACATGATGATGCCTCATTTAGAAGAAGGAAAGGCAAGGATAAGGTTCTTTCTTCTGAATTGATTGATGGACCCTCAATTGAGTCTCCCCTAGATGAAGGTGGCTCAGACCATGCACCCTCATCAATACAGATGAAGGATCTTGTTGGCACTTCATTATCTGATGCCCCTCAAGATGGGGCAGGTCTTGTAACCATCCAGGATAAGGAATTTGGAGGTGGGTCTTCCTCTATTATTGTATCTGATGGCATTCCATCTATTGATGTGAGACAGGCAGATGGCCTTGCTGAAGTGAGTGTGCATGGCTCAACACGTGATGAGGGAAAATATTTCATAGTGCAGGATGATTCAACTTCATAGTTTATTCACGAATATGAGGTCCTTGCCCACCCAGATGATGGTGCAGCCTTAGTGGACATGCAGAACCCCATGAAATATGTGTCCTTTCTGATGTTCTCCCCTCTTGAGGGGAACTTTCCCATTGCTCTGTCAGTAACCTTCAAGGACACAAGATTACAGAGGGAGAGACTTTCTCTGGCAATGGATCCTTTTTTTGGATTGGAGAAAACTGGGTTTCTGGAAGGGGCTAATACACAGGCGTTGCAGCAATATAAAGGAGCTCTTGCTGCTTCAAGGAAAGAGGAAAAATCAGCATATGGTGAGGAAGAAGAGGACTCTACACCTGCTGGATGTGTTCTGGGGAGTCCCTTCTAATAGGCTAATCCAAATAAGGTTGAAAAAATGGAATCTCATGTGAGTGGTGACCATTTTCTCCTGCTGTCAAGCAACAATTTTTCTCCTCTAGATGGCATCTCTTGTGATGCTGATGGCCTCCATGATGTGAAGGTTATCCCCACTTTCGGTGGTTAGCCTGAAATACCTTGTGCTGAGCCAGATGGAGGTGAGAAGTTTGGCTCCAAGAGTGATATTGGAGTGACATTAATCTCTGATGATAAATAGAAAAGGGAAGCTGGAAAAAAGGGAAGTGGCCCAGTGACTGTCTTCAATGAAAGGAGGCCCCTGAGAAGGATCCAAACCCTTCTTCAATGAATTTTTTTCTAGAATTGTCAAGGGCTTGGGAACACCCCAACGGCCAGGGCCTTTAGACATTACATGGTGTCCTATAAGCCTATGCTGATTGGAATTGAAGAACCTAAAATTCTCTTTGACAAGTGGAAGGCTTTCTAATGGAGTTCTCTTGGTTATCATTTTATTTCTCAAAATCTACATGATATCAATAAGGACCACCTCTGGGTTTTTATGCATAAGAGATTATAGTTATCCTCCTTTGTTAAGAACCCACAATGGTTCTCAGTCTCATGCGCTTTTCAAGGTTATAGCCTTGAATCCACCTTTGTTTATGACTCCCCATCTTATACATGAAGAAGGGAGCTTTGGAGTGATCTTGAATCCTTTATTGGACATACCTTCATTAAATGGGTGATAATGGGATATTTCAACAATGTTTTGAGATCAGAAGAGAAAACTGGATTGAATTTCAATAGGTGGCCTCCTTGGAATTCTCATATTTCATTGACCAATGTCATCTTGATGAAATTTTAATCATAGGAGATGCTTTTATCTGGAGCCGGTATACTATTCATGGAAGACAATCAAGTAAATGTGACAGATGATTTGTTCAGATTAATGATGAGAGTGCTAATTCTAGAATATCTGGACACACATTACCAAAGAATAACTCAGATCACAACCTCATTGTGATTGATATTTCCTTGCATTGTTTCAGGTTTGGTCCTCTTCCCTTTCGTTTTAATAATGGGTGGCTTGTGACTCCTGGATGCAGGGAAGTCATTATTAAGGCTTGGAAGATTAATTTTCAAGGCAGCCCACTGTATACTCTTGATGCTAAACTTAATAATGTTAAAGAAATCTTACGGAAATGAAGCAAGGAGTCTTTCTCTAATCTTGATAGTGAGATCATGGCTACTGAAAATCAATTGTCTAGCCGTCAAATTAGAAATCAGAACCATGAAATCCCCTCACATGAGGAAATTCATTCACTTACAAGGCTGATGATCTTTTGATTATCAAATAAAGTTTGGATCATAACCACTTGAATGTAAATTGGCTGAAATATGGCGACATGAACTCTAAATTTTTTCATCGGATGCATAAAGAAAAAATAATTAGGGCAGGACTAAAGGCCATTAAAGTTGTGGGTTTCCTCTAAACCTCTGAAAGTGATATTTCATATATAGTAGTGAAATATTTCACTAGCCTTTACTCTAATGATGGCATGGAAAACACTAAGGAGATGATTCATAACATTTCCCCTTTTATTGAGGAACATCCAAACCTTTCTCTTACAAGGGTTCCCTCAAAATAAGAAATAAAGTTGGACCTCTTTTCTCTTAATAGGGAAAGTACAGCTGGACTGGATGGCTTCACCAAAAAGTTTTTTATGTTCTATTGGTACATTGTGCAAAACTAAATGGTTAGTTCAATAAGGGATTTCTTCGGTCAGAGTTATATGCCTTATGGTTTCAACTCTAACTTCATTTCTTTGATTCCTAAGAAGGAGAATGCAATTGACGTGAAAGACTTCAGACCAGTTGCGATTGGAAACACCACACCAAAAATCAGTAGTAAAATCTTGATGAATATATTAGGGGGTTTAATCAAGGATCACATCTATCCTAATCAGTATGGCTTCATACCTAGTAGAAACATGCAGAGCTATATTTTCATTGCATCAGAGAGAATAAATTTGATGAAAAAGAAAGCAACGCATGGCAATTTTTCCCTCAAAATCGACATCTCCAAGGCCTTTGACACCCTTAAGTGAAGATTTATATTCGATATTCTCATGAGATTTGGTTTCTCAAGTGGCTTCATCAACCTTTTCTTAAGTATCTTTACATCTATAAGGCTGTACATTTTAATTAATAGATCTCCTAGGGTTTATTTTCACTGTACCCAAGGAGTTCGACAAGGTGATCCGCTTTCGGGGTTTCTTTTTTCCATTTCTGAAGAATATATGAGTAGATGTCTTAATGAGCTATCTCAAATTGGTATTTTTAGATAGATAAAGGATGGAAGGGACAACCTTGTCCCATATCATTTACTATATTCCGATGATATTATGATTTTTGGGGAAGCCTCAAGGAAATTGATATCTGCGATCAAAGCCTTCTTCTCACACTATGAGACTGTTGCTGGATAGCATATAAACTGGAATAAATCCTTCATTGTTTATTGTGACGGGCTCACCGCTGGCAAAAAAAATAGGGTCACCAGATTCCTCAAAGCCAAAAAAGGATCTCTTCCATTTATTTATCTTGGAGTTCCAATCTTTTGTGGTAAAATACGTAGGCACTACCTTGATGGAATTTCCTTTGATATCATGAATCAAATGGCTAAATGGAAGGGTAAATCCTTGTATCAAGTTGGAATGGTGTGCCTCATTAACTCGGTGATCACATAAAATTTTGTCTACACCTTTTCCATTTATAAATGTCCAAACAATCTGCTCAAAGAACTCTAATGCATGATGAGGAATTTTATCTGGACAGGATCTATTAATGAAAGGATGTTGATCACCATTGCTTGGAAAGAATGCATCAAACCCATTGAGTTGGGTGGTCTTGGAGTCAAGGACCTTCAGTTTTTTAACTAGGGACTTATTAATAAGTTCACATGGAATCTCTTAACCTCAAGTGACTCATCCCTGGATTTTCTCTCATTCAGGTTCAAAATAAAGTTTATTAATGGATACCCCCATTATATGTCTTCATCTGTATGGACTTCCATTTGTAATTCCTGCAATTATATTATTCATAATTCTAAATGGATTGTCTGCAGTCACTCTTGTCATAATTGTTGTAACAATTCCTGGATGGAAAACCCCTTGTGTACTGGCGATATCCCCCCCACCCGATAGACACGTCTATAGCAGATTTTCTAGATCCTTATCATGGCCTTCAAACCATGATTAATTCTCAGGCCAAACATGAAATCCAGACCTACTATTTCATGGACATTGATACTCTGTTATGGAGGCCCAACAGGAATGGATAGTTTAATCTAAAAGAGTTCTACAACATGCAGCTTGTTGGCTCCATACAAGCGCCCTCTTGGTTACTCACATTTAAAGTTCCTTTTATCCAACCCTCTTGGATTCTTCTTCTCTGGAGAATGTGGAGGAATCGGTTTCCAATGCACTATCAATTAAGGAAGTCTATCCAATGTATTGTGTCTGCCTGTTACCTGTTCCTGAATGAAACTGAAACTGTACAACACCTTCTCATCTGCTATCCCTTTGCTCACAAGCTTTGGAAATACATTAGAGACATCTTCAACATGGATCTTTGCTCATATAGGTTACAGGAATACTTGATGGGCTTCATCTCCAAGTCTGGAAGGAGTGTGTAGATTCAGAACATGTTGATGGTTGCTGTAGCAGCTATTTGTCATGCCATATGGACATCCCGGAATAGCATCCTTTTCGATAATAAGGTTCCATCCTTTCATGTAAGTGCAATGCTGATTCATCGGGACATACATGCTACTAATGAGATAAAAAATGGTTGCGTGGATAATACCTGTACAGATTTAATTTCACTGAGGATTCTTGTAATTTTAGGTAAAATGAAGAATCCATTGGTGGTAAAGTTTATTCGATGGATACCACCTATCTCTCCATTTGTTAAGGTTAATGTTGATGGAGCCACATCTGGAGTGATGGGTAGATTGGGTTGTGGGGGTTTCTTCTGCACACATCGTGGATTCGTCAAGGGTTTCTTTCATCATTTTATTGGGACCAGAGTCGCTTATAAAGTAGAGTTATGGGCCATTATTTATTCTGTGAAGCTTGTTGTCTTTCATAACTGGAATATCTTATGGATTGAATCAGACTCCAAACTTGCGGTACATGCCCTTAAGATGAGAACTCGAGATGTTCCATGGAGAATTCTACCTTACTGGATCATATGTCTTAATCAGGTAAAACATCTCAACCTGGTAATCACTCATTCATATTAGGAGGACAATCAAGTGGTTGATGCCTTTTCTAAGAGGGTAGTCATGGAAATGACTACCAAGTGGTCCTTTAGAGCTCCTGATTTTTGTGCATCTTTGGTTGAGGCTGATATGAGGGGAGTTTCTCATTCCAGGCTCTGTAAACCCCCTTTTTCTATCTAACTGTGTAACTTTACTTTTTCTTTAATATTTTAGGGGGACGGTTTAACCGGACCCGATCTTCTGGGTATTAATCCACTTAATTAAAAATTTATAGATTCGTCCATTTCAAATACATAAATATTGGATCTATTGTGATCCAAATCATATAAAATCTAGCATTATCCTTTAGACTAAAAGGATCGACCACTTTGTTCTCTTTCCTAGGGTGGTAATGTATTGAGAAACTATAATCTCTAATCATCTCCAACCATATTCTCTAGAACATATCCAACTCCTTCTACGTGAATATTTACATTAAAATTTTTTGATCATTATATATGTCACACTTTTGTTTGAAAAGATAATTCTAAAATATCTTTAAGGAAAAAATTACCACAGATAACTCCATAACATAAGTTGGATAATTTCACTCATGAACCTTCAATTTTCATGAGGCATAAGATATAACCATGTCATTATTCATAATAATTCATCACAATACCTTCTTGAATGAATCATTATAGATTACAAACCCTTATTCACTACAGGGTAAAGTAAACATGGATGAGTTGATTGAAATTTTGTTCAATTACTTGACATTTTCTTCACACTCATCTGTCTATAGGCACATAGATCTCTTCTAAGTTAACATGCTGAGTGGATTATATAGTCCTAAGAAATTATTCACAAACCATTGATAATATTCAGTGAAACTAAGAAAACTACATATCTCAGTCACCGTGGTTGTTATGGGCCAACATTCAATAGCATTTATCTTTACTAGATCTACCAATATACCCTCTCTTGAGATTATATGACCAAAAAATGAAACCTTTTTCATCCAAAAATCAGACTTTTAAATTGTACAAATAGTTTCTCCTTCATTAAGGTATTTATTACAATTCTCAAGTGATATTAATTCTCTTCCCTACTCTTTGAATAGATAATAATATCATCTATAAATACTACCACAAACTAATGAAGGTAATCTATAAAGACACTATTCATTAAATCCATGAAGATAATAGGAGATTAGTTAGACTAAACTGCATCACTATATATTCATAGTGTCTATAACTTTTACATAATACTATCTTGGTTATATCCTCCTTATTGACCCTCAATTTATGATATCCATAATGAATTTCAATCTTGTAAAATTATTGATCTCAACACATCTGATCAAACAGTTCATAAATACGGGGTAGAGGATACTTTTTCTTGATTTTGAATTTGTTCATCTCCCGATAATCAATGCAGAGTCTCTCTAATCCATATTTCTTTTTGGAAAAAATAATAGGTTCACACCAAGGTAACAAACTTGGCTAAATGAATCCCTTTACAAGTTTCTCCTATAGTTGATTATTCCATTCATACAACTCAATCAGAGCCATTATATAGGGATTCATTGAAATTGGTGTGATACCAGGTATGAGTTCTATTGAAAACTCAACTTTAGGATTCAATGGAAGACTAGGAGGCAATTCAGAAAATGTATAAAATAATTCTTGCACAATAGGAATATCATTGAGGTTAAGTTTCTCTCCACCCATCTAAGATAACCACCCCATATGATTGGGAATCAAGACCAATACAATGAATGTGATCTCCATAAGAAGTTCATATATATCATCACATTTATTGAAAATCATAGGTTGGTTTGGAATATCAAATGTGACTTCCCTTACTCATCAATTAATGTGGTATTTGTGTAGTGAAATCCAATCCAAGACTAAGATAAAATCAAATTCAACCATAGGAAGATTAAAAATATTTACAGGAAGCATATTCCTAAAAACTTCAAGCAAAGAGGAATCATCCACTTGAGATATGATCATCATACCATTAGGGGTTTTCACTACTAATTCTACATATAATCTATTGGGTGGTATATTTTTACCCTTATAAAATTCTTTAGATATGAAATAATGGGTAGGTCCATATTTAAATAATGCATTAATAGTTCTAGAGTGGATGGTAAGTGTACCTTTTACCATGTCATTATCTCACCCCTCATCATAAATAATGATCGCATGAGATTTCCCTTTGTCTTTCAGCTTAAGGGTTCATTAACATCGATCATCATCATTAACCTCTAGATTTGGGAACTAATTATCATAATTCTAATACTCCTTTCATTTGAAACACTGGAGTGTGGGGTTTTCATTCTATGGAGTTGTCTCTCGATTTGTATCATTAGATAACTTCTTCCCATCACTTCAGCATTCCATTTCTCAATGAAATTCCCTTCCACACTTAAAACATTTACTAGTACCATTAAGACAATGTCACCCATGTTTCTTCCCACACATTGAACATAAAGGAAATCATGTCTTCTTCTCTCCATTGTTTTAATATTTTCCTATGAATTCCATTTTTCTTTTATTATCAAAACCATTAGATTGATACGTAACCCCACCCTCCATTTCCACCTAGATATCACAATAAACAATCTATTTATTGGTACTAAATTCTATTTAACTAAAACTAATTAGAGACATGGTTTTAATACACTAAATAATCGATGAACCTTAATTTCAAGTTGGATGATAATACCAAAAGCATACCTCACAAGTCTGGAAACAAATTTCTCATAGGTACCAATGGATTCACCACCATTTTTCTTTAGCTCTATGAACTCATTCTATATCTTCATATAAATAATAAGACGAAATTACTTATTGAAAAATAAGATCATGAACTCATCCTAATATATGGAGTCAATTTCAATATATTCTCTTGTATTAATGATGATATTACACCATTGATCTACTTTTCCTTCCAAATGATAGAAATCCAAAATGAATTTTTCATGTTACAAACACTAGAGAATGGAAAATATCTTTTTAGTTTCACTAATCCATGTGTTATAAACTATAAAATCTGTGGATCCATTTATGTATGGTAGATTTTGACTCATGAAGGACCCAATAGAATATTGTACCATACTTGTATAGTTTGGATGTTCAGCATGATTCATGTTTTGAGAAAGTTTCATGAGTTTATAAATAAGATTTTTCATTCCATATCTGATTATCCACCGAATGAGGCTAATATTCAATGTTAATATATATAATATTCACACGCTTTATTATTCATAAACACCATTTTAGTGAATTTTACACTTTGAACATTATTTTATATTATAATTGTAAGTCCTTAAAATTCACTATTACATGGTACATTTTTTAACATCATATAAAGTACACAATAATCATTATTTTATTTTCATATTTAATTTGCGGGTTTATCATTACATTGGTAATAATTCATAATTTTGGAGTACTTGAAGATTCATATTGGAAGACCACCAAAGATGGCCTTGAACAAACAATATTCTGGGTGAATTGAACTGGAAAGTATCCCAATAAAACTACTGTAGAGGCCCATATCCAAGCCCAATAATTATTAAAATTGAACTTAAGATATATGAAATCTTGTGGAACATTTCATTAAATTGTGGCCAAAGCTAATTTGGATGTTTGAATAGAGTTCCAGGCATCCCAAGTTGGAGATAAAATTCTGGGCCAGATTTTGTGGCCCAGAAAAACAGCCCACCAATTTAATCATATATCGACAACCACAAATTAGTTTGCACTGAAATTTTCGAGAGAGCTAGGCGACATCCATAGATCCATGTTTTTAATCTATTTCTCACTAAAATTCTGCAATATTGAAGTTAATTTAGGCACTGTTGTTTGGTGGATGAAAGTTGGCTGCCACTTCGAGTCAACGATAAAGAAGTCCACTCTCCCTTACTTTCCACCACCCTAGGCCTACCATACTCAAGTGGGATACTTTGTACTATTGGGAGCGCGACCCAAGACTCTTGATATGCCTATTTAAGGTAGTGTTGCTTGATAATTGTATGATCTTGGGTGCTTCCATTCATTGTAATGTTATGCTGCCACTTTTCCTTTGTAAGGTTATTCCTCAATTGTTAGCTGTCTTAATTCATCTTAGTTTATTAATAAAAGTTCTTATTATCCTATTATTCTTTTCTTATAAATTTAACTTTGATATTGTTGCCTCGAGGTGTGAATTTATTCACACCAAACCTTGGGAAATTATTTACACAGCTGTGGAGTGATCATTTTCTTTTTATTGTTTTCTTTACTTCTTCAATTCCTCCCTCATGAGTCTACTTCCCGCGTCTATTGAAACCATATCATCAATGGAGGGATAACCCACTTATGGTTTGATCCAAGGGAGTATAAAGGGGTTTTATTGGATTTTATTTATCACCCCATTAATTTCTAATCACTTCTTTTAATTGAGATTTTTATTTGATGATTTTAAAACTTCTTCATCCTTGTTGAATTTTAAGGCCACATACTTCAAGTGATAATACGAAACTTTACCTTAGAGGGATCATAAATTTTATCCTCCAAGTGTTTAGGTGATTAGTATGATGGTGTGTTGGTATTAAACTAGTAAGTGATGAAGTTGTTTGATATTCTTGAATAAACCCATCTCAAATATAAGAAATTGAAATCATTAAAAAAAGAATATCATCAAATCCACCCCTTGTAATAACCTAGGATACAACCTTCTCATAATTTAATTTCACTTAAGACTCTTAGTGTTCAATTAAACCTATATAAAATCAACCCGATGTTGGCCACTTCATTGCCAAATTAGGCAGCCTCAAACTTGGGGAATGCAGTCGATCAAACCATGAATGACTACCTGACACCTGCCTAGACCAATGCACCCTCATTCATTAGACACAATTACCTAAGAGATTCCAACTACATCTTTAAACTCCATGTCCTAAACCAACTTCACACATTCTATGGAATGGATTATGAAATTTTATACCTTCACTTTAAGTAGTTCAAAAACATTGTTGAAACCATATGCCCACCACATCAACTTGAGTCAGCAAAGATGAGGCTCTTTCCTTTCTCACTAAAGGATCGAGAAAATAATTGGTTAAACAATCTGAGACCTACATCAATCCACTCTTGGGACCAATATCAAAGAGAATTTTACAAAAAATACTTCCCTCATCAAAAAACCATTGCACTTAAAAAGAACTTCCAAATTGTTTTTGAAAAAGAAGGGGATTCATTTTATGAAACATGGGAAAGATTCAAAGACACACTCAACATGGTACCTCACCATGGATTTTCAA
Organism: Viscum album; assembly: GCA_963277665.1. Taxonomy (NCBI): domain Eukaryota; kingdom Viridiplantae; phylum Streptophyta; class Magnoliopsida; order Santalales; family Viscaceae; genus Viscum; species Viscum album. The sequence goes on from OY728138.1 coordinate 904,870,734, forward strand.
TCACAGAAAAAGTTCAAAATTTCTATGAAGGTTTGGGACCAGGAAACAAACAATTCATCAACATGATGTGTAATGGAACTTTCAGAAACAAAGCCCCAAATGATGCTTACGAGTATCTAGAAAGCCACGCTAAACAAAATCAAACATGGGGAACATCACCTTACTTTGAGAATCCACCAAAATCTAGTGGAATTCACACACTTAGGGAGGAGGAAAGAATTAGGTAAACCTATACCACTCATAATTAAGGTTGAATAAGTATACCTTAGAAAGATCTATGAAATCCAAACTGTAGACCCCATTTTCACAATTTGTGACAAATATAACCACAAAACAGACAACTTCCCAACCAATCCATACATCAAGGATGTTCTTATAGGGGGGACACCTACTGAAGTCAATGCCCTAAACTTATAAAATACTTAATACCAAAACATATTCAACCCAGGGTATAATAACCACCCAGGATTCTATTGTAAAGATAACCAACAACCTAACCAACCACAAGAACCAAACCACTACCATACAAAAAATTTCCAAAACCATAACCAGTTCCAACCACAACCATCACAATACTAACACCCTCCTATCCAATACCAAAAAAACATCCAGAAACCCATGAAACAACCAAACCACAACCAAAGTATCCTCCTGTGATAAACCAACTAGCACAATCCCCTACTCAATTTGTCCCTCTTCTAATCCTTGAGCAGTTGTGTAAACAAATGGAAAAAATGAACTCATAAGTCTCATCCCTTAAACATGAACTAAAAACCATTAAAATGGGAAGTCACCCATGCCTACTCAGGCGGTATCATCCTCAAATTTAAGGGGAGAATATAGTTACACACAAACATCTCATGAACAAATCAAAGTAGTGACTATTTTAAGAAGAGGGAAATCCATTGAGAAACCTAAACAAGCCATTATGGAACCATTAAAAGCTTCAAAAATGCATGAAAATGATAAAGAACCACCCATAGATTCTGAGAAAACTAATGAGAATGTGAAGGAACTACAACCACACCAAACAATCAAACAACCTGCTCCCTTCCCTCAATGCATGAGAGGAAAAACTAGAACTAAAACTAAATGAAACTTTGAGGGAAATATTCTCCCAGGTTAAGTTGAACATTCCACTTATTGATGAAATCCAAACCATTCCTGCCTACTCAAAGTACCTTAAGGAACTTTCTACTTTTAAAAGTAAATTTTCACATAAAAACCAAGTCCTTTTGGCTACTAATGTGAGCACCACCATTCAAGGGACCATTCCTCCAAAGTTGAAAGATCCAGGATGTCCATACATCAATGATAAGATAAGAGAGAAAAAAAAATTCAAATCCCTTTGTGATATAGGAGATAGTGTAAACCTCATTCCTTATTCCATGTATTTTAAATTAGTTCTTGAATAAATCTAACCCACAAAAGTCACTCTTCAACTTTCTGATCATAGTGTTCAAGTTCCTAAGGGGATATTAAAGGATGTTTTGGTGAAAGTAAAAAATTTCATTTACCCAGATGACTTCATTTTCCTTGAAAATCACCCAAGATTAGTTCCTAGTGAGAAAAAACTCATCATCCTTGGTTGTCCCTTCTTAGAAAAAATCAACTCAATCATCCGAGTCTGAAATGGGAACATAACAATAAACTTCGGAAACATGAGTCTAGACTTGAACATCTATAATGAAAACTCTAAAATTTGGGATTATGAAGAGATTAATGAGGTTAATTGTTTTTATAATGTTGATAGTGAACTCGAGGGACATCAGGGAATCACTGAAGGATGTTCAAGTCCAAAAAAGATTGATTCTATTTGTTCACATGAAGGAAATTTGTCTCCTTGGATTGAATCTCTTTCAGATAGCTCTGTTAATGATTTTCTAGAATCACCAATCAATGATACCAAGGGTGAAATCAATAACATTTAGTCCAAACCCATTAATGAAACTGCTCTGGATAATTTAGAGGATGAAAATTCTATTCACAAGGATCCAATTATGTCAATAAATCTGAACAAAGAAACTAAGTTCAATACAAAGTCTCATCCTTTCGTGGAAAGTGATAACCAATCTGATCTCAAATTTAAGGTCTTACCTTCATCACTCAAGTATGTGTTCTTAGGGGATAATCTATCCTTTACTGTTGTCATTTCTTCCTCTCTTGAAGACAATCAAGAGATGATGCCTTTGAATGTCCTAAGAAAGCGTAAGAAATAAATTAGATGGACCCTTTTTGATATTCCTGGGATTAGCCCACTCATTGGAACTCATAGGATTGTTCTTGAATCTGAATCCAAACCATGTCATCATCCTCAGTGGATACTAAATCCAAATATTATGTATGTGGTAAGGAAAGAACTTCTTAATTTGTTGAAAGTGGGTATCATCTACCCCATTGTTGAGAGTTAGTGGGTAAGCCTAATTCAAGTTATCCCAAAGAAAGATGGAATTATTATGATCACCAATGAGGATGGTGACTTTCCCCCCACAAGGGTCAGTAGTGGATGGAGAGTCTATATGGACTATAGGAAGTTCTACTCTTTTACCAAGAAAGAACATTTCCCCTTGACCTTTATTGATTAAGTCCTCGAGCGAGTGGTAGGTCCTCATTATATTACTTCCTAGATGGATTCTCAGGGTATAATCAAATCGAGATCTCCTTATAGGATCAAGGAAAAACAACCTTCACTTGTCCATTCGGTACTTTTTCCTTCAAGTGCATGCCCTTTGGGTTATGTAATGCTCCTGGTACCTTTCAGCGGTGCATGATGGGAATCTTCTCAGACATGGTAGGGGATTGTTTAGAGGTCTTCATGGATGACTTCTCCATCTTTGGGGATACTTTTTAGGGATTCCTTCTAAATGTTGAAAGGGTTTTCTCAAGATGTGGGTATAATAATCCCATCCTAAATTGGGAAAAATTCTATTTCATTCTAAAGGAATGACTTTTTTTAGGTAATCTAGTATCTGGTAAAGGGATTGAAGTTGATAAAGCTAAGGTCGACATCATTCTTCACCTTCCCCCTCTTAAAACTATTAAAGAAGTTATGTCCTTATTAGGACATACACGATTATATAGAAGGTTCATTAGTAATTTTATCTCTATTTCTTAATCAATTTGTTCTCTATTGGTGAAAGATTCTCCATTTTTATGGATATAACGCTATGAGGAATCATTATCTACACTCAAGTTAGCTCTTATCTCTCCACCTATCATGAAATCTCTAAATTGGAAACTTCTTTTTGAGCTCATGTATGATGCGAGTGACTTTGTTGTAGGAGAAAACATAGGACAACGGTGTGAGAAATTTCCATGTGTCAATACTTATGCAAGAAAATCATTAAATGATGAACAAATAAACTACACCACCACTGAGAAAGTGTTTCTTGTTGTTGTCTTTTTCTTAGAGAAATTCAGGTATTATCTCACAGGATCACCAATCATTGTCTTCACTAACCATTCAACCCTCAAATACCTTTTCCAAAAACTAGATTCCAAGGCTAGATTAATTAGGTGGGTCCTTCTTCTTCAAGAGTTTTAATTAACCATTTAAGGATAAAAAGGGTGTTGAAAATGTTGTAGTTGATCACCTCTCTAGGATGGAATTCAAAGACAACTCACATCACCTTTCTGTGTCTGATTCATTTCCTGATGAGCACCATTATTCAGTGAGTGATTGCCCATGGTATGCTAACATAGAAAACCATTTGGTGATGGGTGACATTACAAAATTGCTAGGGACCAAAGATAAGATGAAATTTTTTTATGATGTCAAACACTATGTGTTTGATGATCCTTACCTCTTTAAGTTCTGTCCTGATCAAATCATTAGGAGATGCGTTCCTAAGTCTGAGAAAGAGTCCATTCTAAAATTTTGTCATGGAGAGGCATGTGGAGGCCACTTTTCCATAAATAAAACCATTGAAAAGGTCCTCCAAAGTTGTTTCTACTATCCTAACCTCCCTAAGGATTCATTCCAATTCTCCAAAAGTTTCCCTCAATGTAAAAAATTAGGATCCATTACCAAAAGGAATCAAATGCCCCTCACTCCCATTCTAGTCGTTGAAATCTTTTATTGTTGGGGAATTGATTTCATGAGACCCTTTCCAAACTCTAGGGGATACATATACATCCTCTTAGATATTTATTATGTCTCAAAATGGGTTGAATCCATTCCCACCAAGTCTAATGACCATCATGTTGTGATCTGATTTCTGAAAGAGCACATATTTTCTCGATTTGGAATTCCTAGGGATATAATCAGTGATCGAGGAACCCATTTCTGAAACCATCCATTATCTTCACTAATTTATAAGTATAGGATTTATCATAAATTTTACACTATGTAACATCCACAAAAAAATGGTCAAGATGAGTTAGTGAATAAGAAGATTAAGCAAATTCTTGAAAAAACTATGAATCCCTCTAGGAATGATTGGTCTGAGAAACTCTTGGATACTCTTTGGGCATATCTTATAGCATTCAAAACCATCATAAACATGTCACCATATAGGTTGGTTTATGGAAAATAATTCCATTTACCTTTTTAAATTAATCATAAGGCATTTTGGGAAATAAAAAAATTGAATTTTGACATTTCTTTGGCCAAGACAAAGAGAAAATTAGATCTTAAAAAACATGAGGAACTTAGGATGGAGGCTTATGAAAATTCAAGGATAAATAAAGATAGAGTTGAAGCCTACCAATCCAGGAATATCAAAGTCATTCATTTTGAACTGGGAAAATTTTTGCTCTTGTATAGTTCAAAATATCATTTACACATGGGAAAGTTAAGGTCTAGATGGTCAGGTCCTTTCATAGTACATCATGTATACCCCCATGGGGTAGTAGAGATTCAGGATCCCAAAAGTGGTCACACTTTCAAGGTCAATGGTCATAGGTTAAAACCATTCATTGAATCATTCAATAAACAAGAAATATAGGTTGAATTAACTAATCCAACTTATGAACCAGGAAAAAATTGATAGATTTAGGATCCATGTTGAGCTAACAACGTTAAACAAAAGCGCTTCATGGGAGGAAACATATGGTTCTCATGTTTCCAATATTTTTGAACCATATTTATTTTTCAAATAGTATTAATGAATCATTTTTGTATTTAAAAAAATTATACTATTGACATGTTCTTCTATTATGAGTATGGATGTGTATAAATGGGGAGCGCCAAAATCATCCATGTCACGTGGTGTGATCCTTGAGTAATATCTTACCCATAAATCTAAAAAGAAGACAATGTATCATCAGTTCATTTTATTTTTATGAGTTTTTAGGTTAAAATAAAAATACAAAAATAATAATAATAATAATAATAGTAATAATAATAATAAATTAAAAGTACACATCGTATGTCATGGGGAAAACCCCATCAAAACTGGAGAAGTCGCGGGGACTCGAACCTGGGACCGAAGGGAGACAGGGCCACACACTCACCACTGACCTATGGCTTATAGTGCTTCCTTATTCTATATTTTATGTCTATATACTTATATTTTAATTTTTTTATTATATTAATACATATATATATATATTGTTTTGTTTTGTTTGTTTGTATTTTTTTCATTTTTCCACTAGGGAACTCTGTAAGTGACATGGATATCAAAGGACTAAATTAGAGTAGTAAGAACTTCAACTTCAACCACTAGGTGAATTCATTCCATGATCCTAATATTTTAAATTCCTTTTATAACTCCTCTCATCTACCTCTACCCCCTTCTCAATTTTATTTCCTTTAAACATTGGGGACAATTTTATTCTAAGTTGGGAGGTGAAAATAATGAAAAAAAATTAAATAATTTTATGTGCATAAAAAAATGTGTGGAAGGAAAATTTTCTTTAACCTTGAACATGATAATACACATTGCACACTTTGAAACTAAATATCAAATAATTTAGCAAGCCCTCATTCTAATTTTAATCCATGAATAATTTCATGAGCATAGATTTTGTAAAGTGTGGCTGTCTAATGTAAAATTTCATCGTTTATATTTTCATCCAAATAAAAAAAAAGAGATCACAACACACGTCCTTTGCATAGTTGGGTATTAGTTTTATTTCATGGGGTCCCCCAAATAAATAGAATAAGTTTGGTGATTATTTTAGTTTTAATATGAGTATTCAATAAAAAAAATTGTGTGTAGAGTAATGAAATGACCTAATGCATGGCTTTAGGAACTTAGGGATCATGAATCCATAGTTTTCTGGCCCATAGTTAGTAATTTTATCTCTATTTGGGGTAATTTGATTTTTTTTTGACTGAGTTAACTCGAGATGATGCCCGAGTATGTGGGCTTCACTTGGTGCCCTAAGGTCTTTGAGCCAGGGTGTCATCGGCAAAGTCTCACAACATGGGTTGACTCTTTTGTGTACAATTTAAATTACCGTAGAAATAATGAAAAAAATTGAATACTAATCTTAATATTGAAATGTGATTCCACCTAAATCTTCCTTCATTTCCCCCTTGAATAAATATAAACTCCCATGTCTATTGTGATACACAACACATCCTTATACTTAATTGATATTGGATGAAATATGGAAATGAATTTGAACAAAGGAATGGGCTTGGGATTGCGATCTACCTATGAAATTATCTTGTATTAAAATATTTTGATGGTTTTCATAGTTGTTTAATATAAGGGTTTTTGGTGATCATTTTTTATTAAAATGTTTTTGGAAAAGGGAATTCAAATTTCACATTTTTGAGATATATTTTTCTCAGGACTGGAAAAACTCAAGTTAGAGGGTGTGACTAGCCACTGAATAAGGCTAATATTCATTGTTAATATATAAAATATCCATGTTCTTTATTATTCAAAAACACCATTTTAGTACATTTTACACTTTTAACATTATTTTATATTATGATTGTAATTCCTTCTTAAAATACACTATTACATGGTACATTTTTTAAGATAATTTGAAGTACCCAATGGTCTTCATTTTATTTTAATATTTAATTATAAGTTTTCTTATTATATTGGTAACAATTCATACTTTTTGATTACTTTAAGATTCATATTGGAATACCACCAAAGTTGTCCTTGAACAAACAACATTCTGGGTGAAGTGAACTGGACAGCAGCCCAATAAAACTAATGTAGAGGCCAATATCCAGGCCCAATAATTCTGAACATTGAACATAATATAGAGGAAATTAATGGGAACATTTCATTAAATATTGTACAAATCTAATTCTGATGTTTTAATGGAGTTCCAGGCGGCCCAAGTTTGAGATAAAATTCTGGGCTAGATTTTGCGGCCCATAAAAACATCCCAACAATTTAATCATATCTTGTTAACCACAAATTCTTTTGGGATGAAATTTTACATAGATCTAGGAAACATATGGAGCGTAATGTTTTTCCTCTATTGGCCACTCATATTTGGCCATCTAGAAGGAAATTTAGACGCCTTTGTTCGGTGGATGAAAGTTGGATGCCACTTCGGGTCAAGGATAAAGATGTTCACTCTCCCTTACTTTCCACCACCCTAGGCCTACCATACTCAAGTGGGGTCCTTTATACTATTGGGAGATCGACCCAAGACTCTTGAAATTCCTATCTAAGTTAGTGGTGGTATAGAATTTTATGATCTTGGTTGCTTTCTTTCATTGTAATTTTATGCTTCCACTTTTCATTTGTAATTTTCTTCCTCAATTGTAAGTTGTTTTAATTCATCCTAGTTTCTTAATAAAAGTTATTATTCTCATATTATTCTGTCCATATCCATTTCACTTCGATACTATTGACTAGACGTTTGAATTTATTCACAAAAAACCTTGTGAAATTATTCACACAACGGTGGAATGATCATTTTCTTTTTATTGTTTTCTTTACTTCTTCAATTCCCCCCTCATGAGTCTACTTCCCGCTTCCATTGAAACCATAGCATCAATAGAGGGCTAACCCACTTATGGGTTTATCCAAGGGTGTATAAAGGGGATTAATTGGATGTTATTTATCACCCCATTAATTTAAAATCACTTCTTTTAATTGAGATTTTTATTTTATGATTTTAAAGATTCTTTATCCTTGTTGAATTTTAAGGCCACATACTTCAAGTGAAAATACGAACCTTTACCTTGGAGTGCTCATAAATTTGATCTTCCAAGTGTATAGGTTATTATTATTATGGTTTGTTGGTATTAAACTAATAAGTTATGAAGTTTTTTGATCTTATTGAATAAAACCATCTCGAACATAAGAAATTGAAATCATTAAAAAGGAATTTCATCAAATACACCCCTTGTAATAACCTAAGATCAACACTTCTCATAATTTTATTTCACTTAAGACTCTTAGTTTTCAATTCAACCTATATAAAATTTACCCAAATTTGGAAACTTCATATCCAAAAATAGTCCATATAATGTACGTGTCTATAGGTTTCTTCTTAGGTTTCGTAGGATTCGACTACCAAAGCTAAACTACAAGCGACCGCTTAACCCTAAAAACCTGGGTAAATTTGGGTGAGACCAATCTACCATAAAGTTTGCCTTATCCGGAGGAAAATCATTTTTTTGTTAGTCACACTCCACATTAACATGGTTCCTTCAAGTTCTATCCATTGACTAAAACCAAAAAGTGCAGGGTAGGCAATAATAATAATATAGGGGAATCACATGATCATGAAAAATCACTTATAGGATGTCTAAATCAGGACACCTTATTTATAATCTATGAAACCTTAGGTTTATCCTAAGTTATTCATATTCATCACCTATTTTAATCCATTATGATGGTTTCTAAATAGTTTTTGAATTTCCAAAGCATATCCCCCAAAATGTCAAACCAGGTGCATAACAAGCCCCATTGTCATGCACTAGGAGATAATCGAGTCCAGCATAATGCGTCCAATTTAGAGTTATTTTTCTTAGGTAACTCTAGGTCATTTCTACATCCACTTTTACATTACAAAAATGGATATAATTTCTTGGAAACCACTCTCTCAATAATTTACCAAAAATCAAGGACATTTTTCTATACAATGACTCATCCATAGAATTATCCTTATACATTTACTTAGGGATCTCACTAAAGTTTTATCAACATAGTTTCCAATGGTTAACTAAAATTATTTTATGATACCAACTTTAGTGACCCGGGATTTTCATACATAGACATTACACCATTTTTTATGAACATTCATTACATTATACAAATATAAGCATAAGGATCATAAAGGTAAAGTGAATTTGGAAACATGGAAACATAAACAACTAGTTCATACATCAACTACATCATCTCCCACTAATTTCTTCATAACTAGATCCATTCATACAAATATCAGACATAATAAATTTCTTCATAACCTGGGGAAAGGAAACATAAGAAAGGATGAGCTCAGATGTCCAGTAAGTGTAAATAAGGGAGATAAGTAATCATAACAAGAATATAAAGGTATGAAAACATGAGAATAACAATTTAAAACCATACCTTTCATATCAAAGAACATAATCTTGAGTCATGGAATAATTATTTGTAGTTCATAAGACATGAATCATAAGGAAATAAAAGAACTTGATCCAGGAGAGAATAATATTAGAATAATACATATAATTGTGGAATACACGTAATCATAGAAAATAATTTCAATTATATTCAAGTCTCACTTCCATGGATATTATAGTGGAATAGGTTCACTCACCAAACCATCATTGTAGTCAAGGTCCACTCACAAGACCATCATAAATGACAAATTCCCTTATTGAATCAGGTTCACTCATGGTTCCAGTCCAATCTATCTTATGAGATATAAATATTTTCCCAATTAATTGGAGGGAGATATAGTTCTCACCCATTACATAATGAAAATCATATGTATGTGTGCTAAATGATCATCAAACATTCATCATATCATAACCCATGAAATGAAATGGGTTTGATAAACATTTCATCATATCATAACATGTGGAAAAGAGACATATTCTGTAATCATTTCATCTTTTCATCATAGCATAACCCCTAAAAAGAAGTATGTTTCATAATAATTTTATCATGGTATAACCCATGGTAGAGAAATAGGTTTTATAAAAATCTTATCATCATAAACATAAACCATTTAGAGAAATAATAATAATGGTACCCTTGCATTATATCCCTAGAAAATTCTAAGTAACATCAAAGGATGTCTTCATAGATGGAAAGTGATTTTTAAATAACACTTAGAATATTTATTAAGGAAAATAATCTTTTTAAAAAAAATTAATTTTTAAATAATAAAATCCATAAAAAAACTTAAATTATTTTCTTTTAAAATAAACTTGAAAACTTATAAATAAAGCATTAAAAAATAATTTAAAACATTTCTTGAGGAAAATATCCTTTTATCTATGAAAAACCCTTTTAAAAGATAAAATATTTTCAAAATATATTTTTTGAAAATAACCTTGAAATATTATAAAAATAGGATTCAAATAAATTATTGTTCATGATGGTGGAGAATTTCATTCATTTCATACACTTTAAAATAAAGATTCCTTTCACATTTTTCGTAAAATACAAAGGGGAATTCTTTTAGAAAATGACATGAAGATTACTATCAAAATATATGGTAAAAGTTTAAAAATGTGTAAAAATTTCATTCAAAAAAATTTGGAAAATATAAAAAATTTATTTTCAAAAACACTTTTAGAAAACAAAGTTTGTGAAAAAAATGGTTTTTTGTCCAAAGAGATAGAAATAAAGATGATTTTTCATAAAATAATTATTTTGAAATCTTGAGAATATAAAGAGAGTAAAATTAAGGTAAAATATATATTCTCATGAAATAACCATTGTATAAAAAAATTCATGACTTTCTTGGGATATGTATCATAATATTTTATCATCAGATACATAATCATAAACAATCTCGATAAACGATGAGATTGTAACATTCAATCTTTATCACTTTAGTAACTTTGAATTATAATACCTATGAATGAATAACATAAAATAAAACACAAAATATCATTAGAATAAATAAATTAAAGATATTACATGTCAATGGGTTGGTATATACACCTCATAAAAGAAGATAGGTGTATAACATAACATATGTCTCAAAGAAAGAAAATTGAGACAAAAATCCCTTACCTTAAGTCTCAACATCCTTCATAAATGTTCAAACCTACTATATTAAAAATATAAGTTTATTATAAATATATTAAATAACTGTAATTATGTATATCATATCATATGTTATTTTCTTATGGCCCTATATTACCAATCTATTAACAATTCAATGTTAAACTCATGTTTCGGGAAATAACAGATTAGTTTTTCATGTGTGTTTTGATTTTTTATTTTTGGTCCTATTTATTTTATAATGGTTAAATAATATCCATAATATTAACCATGATATAAATATAATATATATTAAGTATATATGTTTTTAGATTAATTCATAAGGTTTAGAGATAGAAAATGAAATACATCGTTCATGGAGACGATACATCGTACATATACATGAATGTTGTTTCCATTTTCTCAATAGATTGAAAGAAAGAATAGTAGATAATATATTAAAAATATATAATAACTTGTAGGTAATATATATAACATATTTTTATTAAACACATCTTCAATACCTTCTATGTAAAGCGTGAATGAATTGCGTTGCTTCGCAAGGTGGTAGTTCGCCGTACACATGAGCGACGTTGTTGCATTCCCTCAAGATGAAAAGTATAAAGTTATATGTGATATTATTATCAAATATTTATAATTATATCATAAATATCATATATAGATATTTAATCCATCACTATATGTATCCATGAGAGGTGGTGACGGAAAACGAATAACTTCAGTTTGCGAGGTGGTAGTCCACCGTACACACGAATGATGATTTCATAACCCATTTGATTGAAAAATAGATGAATTTATGTAATTAAATTAATATAAAAACATTTAATTATATGTAATATATTTATTATATTATATCATAATGTTTTAATAAGAATTTATGGAGGTGTAGAAAGAAATATTATAAAATGCTCGGTTAGGGGTGTCACCTCTTCTTCGAACAACTTCTTTAGGTTTACACCAAAAGTATTTTTCAGTTCTATTTTTTTTAAATATAGGAATTTTGGATAGTATTATTCAATTAAAGAATTTATTCGGGAAGTTATTTTCTGAATCAAATGGTTTTTTAAGTGTAAATAGGAGAGGAGAAGGGGTGTCCTTTTATAAGTGGGGTGAGTGGAACAATTGTAATTGTTTGAAAAGAAAAAGTTCAACCCATGTTTTCACATACCAAAAGGATAAAAAATATACCATTCTAAATAAAATAATATATTAGGTATAAATATTTCCATAAAATTTTTTTCGACGCATTTTGGGTCATTATTAACCCTTATATTGTTATTTTAACCCCCAGTAAACCCATTTTTACTTTAACCATGGTAAACAACTTTTACTTTTTTTAATATTCATTATGGTAAAAAATTAAGTTGAAAATATTAGATAATATAAATTATTCTAATTAAAAATATGGAATCCATTTTTCTAAATTCCTTTCGCATAAGTGACCAAATTTATTTTAAAATTAAACTCGAATATATGGCGTGAAAGTGGTTTTCCAAAGAGGAAATGTTCAAAAATTTAAAAAGATTTTATACAAAAAATCAATGTGAAAATAATTCCAGTAAAATAAATTAGATTAATTTATATATAATTTTAAAAAATAACTTTTAGAAACATTTTTAAAAAACTTTCACCTTATAAATTCTTTAATTGAAGAAAGAAGTTTTCAATAAAAACGATTATTTTTTAATATTCATTGAAAATTTATGTTTTTCAGAAAAATACAAAAAATTCACTCTAAGATAAATTTGACTTGATGATTTAAAAAATAAAGTTTATTTTATCAAAATAATTCTATAAATTTCCTACAAATTAATTTTTTTATTCTTTATAAGAATAAATATAAATCATTATTTTTGAGAAAATAGTATTATAGAAACAAATAAAAACTTCACCAAAAATTATGTACTTTTTTTATCAATATTATTCTTTTATATAAAATGGTTATACATAATATTTATAAAATATTTATTATTATTAAAATCGATAAGTATAATGGCTAGGTTATAATGGTCACCTTTAAATAATAATATTAATAATATATCATGGTTTGTTAAATCTTGGTGTTGTGTGTGACACAATCTAAACTTAGTGTTGCATGAAACATAAGATATCAAGTAAATTTAATTTATTAAAAAAAATTCATAAAAACATGGGGTTTTATAGTGAGTTTCTTGCATGGTAATTTTTAGAGAATAAAACGGTGGATGGTACTCTATGGAGGATGTTGTGGTTGAGCTTCCAACATGCATGAATGAAACCATCAAGTGAAATGATTAAGTAAATGACCTTACACTGTGTTGAATAGTTTTGTCTAGTATCCAACTTGAATGAATGAAAATTGACAGTTAAATGGCTTAGTAAACGATGATATTCTATGGTTATTATGTCTATCGTGCTTGATGATGTTTGAAACACTGGATTCTATAATGTGGCATGCCAAGTCATGGATCACAGGGTTATACCAAATGAAAAACATGAAAGAATTATACATATAGCTAATCATGGTCACTATATGGGGATGAGGAATTAAAATATAAATAAAATGACTAAGTAAAAAATCCCACATTAAAGGATACAATCAATTTTAAGGAGTATTGTAGTGGTTTGATGATGTCAACATAGAAGTTGATGTGGTAACTTCTAAGGTTCCATGAGCACAAAAAGAAATGAATTCATATTATGATACATCATTTTTCCATGAACAAATCTCACAACAACATCCAAATATTATTGTGAGGGTTTGGTCAAGGTTAAAACTATAAATAAAATCTATATGGATTGTAGGTGAGGAATTTTACAGAGTTGATCACTAAAATGCTCTCTTGAATAAATGGGATATTTATAACAAAATTCAAAGTGATAAGAGGGAACATACAACCTATTAATTAAAGCTAATGGGTTACGTGAAGTGGGTCAAATATTTTTTACAATGGAACATTCACAAGATAAATTTATTTCGAGGAAAAGTACAATAAAATTTTGGACATATTTTAATTTCTCTTATATTCACACATTTTATATTTTAATAATTGTTCTTTGTTTCTCTCTTTATATCCCCCCTATATCCCTCTATCTCTATTAACTATGTTCTCTTACACTCACGATGGTGAATTACTTACCTAATTCTTGGCTATGGGGGAGTTTTCCTTGTATTTACAAATTCTCATTTTACAATTCTTCATTTTTATTTTCATTTTATGGTGAGGGAGATATAAGTGTAATGGGTTGGTGTGGTGATCATCCACTACTCCTTAGAATGAATTTTTAACACATTATATTCTCTACCAAATCTTTATTTCGTCCTGTATTTGGGTTATACTATTCAAACATTGTATTTAAGTGTGTTCTAGGGATGAAATAGCATATGATGGATCCAGGTCTCAGAATGTGTCATGCTATTGATTTATGTGTGTTTACCATTATTGACTATTAGAGGATGTGTCGTTTGGTGTACCCAAGAGATCTCTAAGTCATGCTAAATTTCACACTCAAATTATAGGATAATAGTTTATGTATGATGGTATGGACTATAAAATACAACTTAGACAATAATAATGATTAATAAAGGAATACTATCCAACCCATGGAACAAGTTATTTCTTGATAACGAATTCATTTTTTCTACATTTCATGCTTATTTTATTATCTTTTATTTAAATTATAAAACCCTACCTCTTTTCAAAGCTTCATAAAATAGAAAAAATAAAAAATATAATAAATGAATTAGGAATAATGATTGTTTTATCAAGAAATATCATCAAGAGTGATGAACCTGGTTAGACATTATACTTCAATGGGAAAATAAATAATAGATTTTTGAGCCACCCCACAATATGTGTGTCTTTTATCATGTTTAATCATACTGATTTAAGAGGTTTTAATAATATCTAGAATTATTTTTATATATATATCTACAATTATTTATATATGTGTGTCAATATATGTGTGCTAAGTCATGTATCATTAATATCCTTTAATACCTTTTAAAGATCACTTTTCAATGAAGGAAAGTAATTTCCCTGTAAGCATAAGGATAATTCCATGAGGTAGTTGGGGAATATGGAAATGGAATTAAATAAGTATCCTTATGTCTGTACAGAACGTTTTATCATAAAGTAAATACTCAAAAGGATATAGTTTATATTCCTAATGTTTATCTCATGTTTTCATAGGGATAAACTTTATCTATGTAAGGATAAAAGTGTCTTTCCAAAGATGAAGTTGAATAAGTATTATTTTTTGGTAAATCCATGAAGGCACCTTATTATCACAAGGTTCATTCTATAGAAAAGGGAAACTATGTAAAGATGATTTATTAGATCTGTAATAATAATTTCCTTTATGAAATTTGGTACCCAAAGTATAACAAAAGGGAGGTTGTATGGTTCATCTTTTTTATTACCCAAAGCACTTGGTTACCAGATCGGGATGAATTTTAAAATATAATAGTCATCTACATAGATTACACTGAATATTATTAATCATAATATGTGGATGATATCTTAGTCAAAATTTAAATATGGATTCAAGCTGAATTTTTGTATTACTAATTTTTCAAGAAATTTTTTACCATAGTCAACTGCATGAGAACAATATGATGATAATTACAGGAAATTAATTTAGTGATTTAAAAGAGAAATCTGTGTAAATTTTATGGATCTAAAATCACTCTATATGAGATAAGGATACACTGTAAATATTTTCATTCGTCTAGAATAGTTATAGAAGGCCACATTGAGTGTATATAATATTATCAATAATATTTTTTTATTGATATTAAAGTCAAATTTTAATTAAGAAGATAGTGAGTTTTTTATAATTAAATATAGATTTATTTGAGAAGATTTTGAAAATAGTTTAGTATTAATTAATTCATTGTTGACTCACATATGTCAGAGGATTATACTATTATAATTATAGAGTTTCTATATTCATAATATTCATTGGTGTCTCGAGTGATAATACTACTTCCATATGAAAAAATAAAAAATAAGGTTACTCTAAGTTTATATATTTCAAATATAAAGATATATCTCCTACATGAATAATGATATAGATGAACTAAAAACCATAAAGACTGAAATAAAGGATTTATAGAGACCTAGATCACAATAGGATACTATATTCAATATTATGAAAAGAAAAATCAGACGTGAATATTTCGGTTATTATATAAGAATAATATATGAAGAGAAAGAGGGATTATAAATATTCATTATTCCCTAATATATTTTTGTGTCTAGAAATAAGAGAGAAGAAAATCATATTGTCATATCCAGTTCTACTAAAGAATAAGGCTATTTGAAATAATTATTTCACTGTTATATCTGGGTGGTAAAGAATAACACAATAGATTAATTCCTATGTGGGATTATTATTATCTTGTGGAAAGAAATTTTTTTTGTGATGGAAGGTGAAATAAACTCAATCCTTATATTACAATGTTGATATCAAATGATTTTAAAGAAGAGAGAGGTGTAAAATTCGGAAGAATACAATGCATCTATCAAAATTTAAATATGAAAGAATATTTTTATCACACACCTATCATGGATAGACCCACAAGTCTATAAACTATTAAATATATTTCTAAGGTAGTGTATTGTGTAAATAAGTGATCTTATTTGAGATTTGTGCAAAGTAGAAGGGAAGGTTATGAACCTTGGGCAAGGAGTGACCAATCCCTAAACATTGCAAGGTAGTAAAGCTAGGCATGAAGTAATAATTACCAAGAGTGTATCCTACAAATAGTTTGTAAAGTATTTTATTTTGGAATATTGACACATCTCTAGTGTGTGATCCTTAGATTATCCCTTTTTACTAGAAAAGTTGGGGGAGAACCCCTTTATTAAAAAGAAAAGAACACACAAACCCTTTTAAGGGAAAAGGGAGAACCCGAAATCCCATAGCAAAATCGTAGGTTTGGCGCAAAGACTTAAAATACAGTGGCTCAAGAGCCCAGTGGTACATAACCCATTACAAAACCAAAGCCTCATCCAAATCCCAATCCTCTGCAATGAAGTCAATAAAAAACATAGTCCAAAGTCAACCAACTCAAGTCTCCCCCAGCGACCACCAAAGTCCCTTGTTCAAACCACCATGACAAGATCTTTGATCCGCCACCACCGTATCACCTTGCCGCACACTGAAGCATTGCCACGCATCTAGATCTACCGAACCCAGATCTACAATGAGACGACCATCACATGTTGACAGCAAGTCGCGTCGAAGCTCCCACCCCATCGCCGATGTACACCCGTGTAGGACTCACCCGCAGTCCATCGCTGCTCGTGGCCCCAACCAAATAAATCACCCCCGAAAAGCCGCCTAGGCCCCCGCCGCCACCCATGATCAAGTGTTGCCGCTGCCCGTTACACGGAGAAAGTGTCCGAAAGATCCACCATTGACCCCCAAAACCAGATCTGAAAATACAGATCTAAAAAAATGTCTTGTTGGGTAACGAGGTATTGAGCTGGCCTACCCACCTGCGCGCCACACGTCCCCAGCTAGGCCCAAGGTGGTCAACCCTTGGGCTTGGGCTAGTTCCACATGGAGTTGAGGGGATGAGAGGATTGCTGGCGTGTAGTGTGTGTTGCCTTTGTGAGGACTCGAACCCGAAACCTCGACGATAGGACGCCACCGCCTTGAACCAACTCACCCAGCCCCCGAGGGCAAACGTGTTGTTGGGTAACAAGGTATTGAGCTGGCCTACCCACCTGCGCGTCGAACGTCCCCTGCTAGGCCCAAGGTGGCCAACCCTTGGGCTTGGGCCAGTTCCACACAGAGTCGAGGGGACGAGAGGATCGCTGGAATATAGTGTGTGTTGCCTTTGCGAGGAATTGAACCCAGAACCTCGACGACAGGACGCCACCGCCTTGAACCAACTCACCCAGCCCCCGCATGCCAAACTTGTTGTTGGGTAATGAGGTATTGAGCTGGCCTGCCCACCTGTGCGCTGCATGTCCCCAGCTAGGCCCAAGGTGGCCAACCCTTGGGCTTGGGCCAGTTCCACACTGAGTCGAGGGGACGATAGGATCGCTGGCGTATAGTGTGTGTTGCCTTTGCGAGGACTCGAACCCGAAACCTCGACGACAGGACACCAACGCCTTGAACCAACTCACCCAAAACGTGTTGTTGGGTAACGAGGTATTGAGATGGTCTGCCCACCTGTGCGCCACACGTCCCCATCTAGGGCCAAGGTGTCCAACCCTTGGGCTTGGGCCAGTTCCACATAGAGTCAAGGGGATGAGAGGATCGCTGGTGTATAGTGCGTGTTTCCTTTGTGAGGACTCGAACGTGGAACCTCGACGACAGGATGCCACCACCTTGAACCAACTCACCCATCCCCCGTGGGAAAACTTGTTTTTGGGTAATGAGGTATTGAGCTGGCCTTCCCACCTGCGCGATGCACGTCCCCAGCTAGGCCCAAGGTGGCCAACCCTTGGGCTTGGGCCAGTTCCACACAGAGTCAAGGGGATGAGAGGATCGCTGGAATATAGTGTGTGTTGCCTTTTCAAGGACTCGAACCTAGAACCTTGACGACAAGATGCCACCGCATTGAACCAACTCACCCAGCCCCCGTGGGCCAAATGTGTTGTTGGGTAACGAGGTATTGAGCTGGCCTTCCCACATGAGCGTCGCACATCCCCAGCTAGCCCAAGGTGGCCAACCCTTGGGCTTGGGCTAGTTCCACACATAGTCGAGGGGACGAGAGGATCGTTGGCGTATAGTGCGTGTTTCCTTTGCGAGGACTCGAACCCGAAACCTCGACGACAGGACACCACCGCCTTGACCCAACTCACCCAAAACGTGTTGTCGGGTAACGAGGTATTGAGCTAGCCTACCCACCTGCGTGCCACATGTCCCCATCTAGGCCCAAGGTGGCCAACCCTTGGGCTTGGTCCAGTTCCACATAGAGTTGAGGGGATGAGAGGATCGCTGGCGTATAGTGCGTGTTGCCTTTGCGAGGACTCGAACCCGGAACCTAGACGACAGTACTCCACTGCCTTGAACCAACTCACCCAGCCCCCACGGGAAAACGTGTTGTTGGGTAATGAGGTATTGAGCTGGCATGCCCACCTGCGCACTGAACATCCCCAGTTAGGCCCAAGGTGACCAACCCTTGGGCTTGGTCCAGTTCCACATGGATTCGAGGGGATGAGAGGATCACTAGCATATAGTGTGTGTTGCCTTTGTGGGGAATTAAACCTGGAACCTCGATGACAAGACACCACCACCTTGAACAAACTCACCCAGCCCCCGCGGGCAAAATGTGTTGTTGGGTAACGAGGTATTGAGATGGCCTGCCCACCTGTGCGCCGCACATCCCCAGCTAGGCCTAAGGTGTCCAACCCTTGGGCTTGGGCCAGTTCCACACGGAGTCAAGGGGACGAGAGGATCGTTGGCATACATTATTTGAGTCCCTAAATGCTTTTCTTTTCCTGTATATCCACTTAACATTCAATAAATTCATGTATGAGTTTTATTACATAGAAAATTTGCACATAGTTCCTCCTAAAATAAGAAAAAGATCCTAAGAAATATTTGATAAATAAATACAAAAGGAACTTAATTAGACTACACACTAATTCCCCCTCCCCTCAAGGTGTCTTGGGTCACTACCATAGGTGATGACCCAGATCAATCACTAGCTGTGACATGAGAAGTGGGAACAATTTTAGAATATGATAGTATATATCACTAAAAGGGACTATGTCACTAGTAGTGATTAGAGGATTAAATACTGACCACATGGCTAATGATAATTCTTTAAAAATAAAGATATCATTATTGAAACCAGCAATAGTTCATATCAATGAGAATTACTAAATCCATGTATTCCATGACTAAATGGATATGTAAAATAAAAAATAGTGATATCACCATATGCAATAAGTCACATGAGGTGAAATGAAATATTGGAAATAGATACATGGGAAATGTTAAGAAAAAAACATCACTATTTTAAATATGGGATATCTTCATAGAAGTTTTTTTTGTGTAGAATGTTACAGAATCCTCCAATTTTGATTTGAATCATTGTAGTTAATCTAGATTCATTCAAATATCCATGTATATTATATATATATATATAGTAAATCAATACACTAAAGAAGAATTATAGATATCTGTTTTATACATATGTAGTGTAGAAAAAAAAATATAATATTTATAGAATTTCATTTTTATACGATAGGAATTTCTTAACTACAAATCCATGTGTCAAGTATATAAAGAGAGAGTGAGAGAGAGAATATTAAAGGATCATAAACTATTATTGTAGAATATATTTATTGTTAATAAAATACCCTTTATATAAAAAGGTGATGAGTTTTATTTATAGTGATTTATGAAGGTTTCATGACAAGTAGATAACAAATATATGAATATGAGAAGGTGATAGAGTCACCTAGAATCATCTAGAAATAGGTTGAAACACAATACATAATGGTATAATGATCATTTCTATGAATAATACAATATAATGAGTTGGAAAATTGATGAGGTGTCACTCATATTGAAAGGGAGGTGTACAGATGTAATGATCATGGTAAATGGGTTTTATCCAAGTGCATGATAAATAGATATTAAATGGAAGAATCATATGAGTATAAGTATTTATTTTTTAATATCTAGATTACCACTCTAAGTGAGAGAATAAGAATCAAATATACTGTAAATATAAAATACACTCTGAGTGAGTGAGAATGAGGAGTATGTGAGCCTACCTCTTATCAAAGATCCCACATGATAGTTGAGGAAATGGATGAATTTAACCCCGTGATGAGGAATCTTAAAGAGGAGATATAGTATTTTTATAGTAGTGAGCTTCACATTATAATTGGGAGTTCCCCATATACATAATGGTAGTGATCCACAATAACAATGGTATAGAACCTTGGGTGGATTTTCCATCTATTTCTTTCATTGAATCAGTCAGTTCTATTAGTGTTGGTGTGCGGTTTCCTTGATATTTTTACACCCCTTAGATTAGATCATATTTAGTTAACCAAAAAAACTCTTCATGTTCTTTATTTATATATCAAAATATATGGATTTATTAGGATATAGATGAAGGATAGTGAATGAATGAACTAATTAGAGAATAAATAATAATTATTCAAGATCTAGTATTATAGTGATATATATATATATATAGATTTAGAACTAATAAATAATTTTTATGATAGTCACACCCTGCTTCACCCCCCCCCCACTTAGGGTGTCTTATGGTAGTTTTCCAACTAGGACCCAATATTTGGTATCAATAAATGGTTTATGTATTTGGATCTATTTATTTGATAATTAATAATGTTTATCTATATATGATTGTCTTTTTAGTTTTAAGGATTTAATGGATAATTTATTTAATAAAAAATTATTTTATATTCTTGATTAAATTTATTTCTCATCATAAATATTCCAACTTTTGATGGATTCGACTTCTATATTTGTATGTAAATGTTTGGGAAAAAAATAAAATTGTTTGATCAAATATTATAAGATATTATTATTAAATGAGTAGTAATAAATGATATAAGAGGAGTTGTGGGAGATGAGATAAATTATAGAGTAATCATATTTGATACTACATATAATAAATTATTAAAGGATCCAAACAATATTTTAAAATAAATTTGTTTACTTTAGAATATCTAAAGAGGTGTTATAAATGTAAGAGATGTTATTTAGAGGAAGATTCCTTAAATGATAAAAAAATTTAGTTTCCTTATCATTTTCTTATTATATATATACATATTATAATATGAATTTAGATGGTCAATATATAAATTTTCTTATGGAAAATAATAAAAATATGTAAAATAAGAAGGAAAATAATTAATTATGAAATTTTAGTAAGGATAAATTCTCATTTTAAAATACATCAACTCTGATGAATTCTAAAGAAAAGAGAAAAATAAAAATTTGATTAATAATTATTTTTTAGTAACTAAATGGAAGGAAAATATGTATTTTTATATTGATAATATCTCATAAGTTGATATTATTTGTATTGATATGCAAGATGATTTCATGATATTCAATGACAATAAGAGGATTTATTAATATGTCGAGTGTAATAATGATAAATATTCTAGATACATATATGATGATGAAGAAACAAGTAGACTAGAGATCAGTTTATATTCAACTCATTAAGAAGAAAAAAATTAGAAAGCATGAATGATGAGAAAACAAAGAAGTTTGATACTCTCATTAATGAGGCAGAAAAATTACGGTCACTACCTAATAAGGAAATTGAAATTAAAGATTTTTTGAAATTTTATATACATGGGGAAAATTTGAGGTTGGAAGATGCGATTTAGAAGATAAAGAAGAATAAAATATTGGAAAATTTTCATCAGAGATATTATTGAAGTGGATGTCTAGTGTACATGAATATTTTATCAACCAAAGAATATGAATGAGAAATTGATGTCAAATTCAACTAAAGGATATAATATAAATTAAAGAAATGTATTTTAAATTGATTGATAATATCATTACTCTTGATAAAAAGTTGAAAGTATTATAGGGAAGCCTAAAATCCATAGAGTAAATGAAGTAATCCCAATAGAATATTAAAACCAATGGGAGTTAGAAGAAATATATAAGAAATATGAGGTTATAAAATGCATATTTATTTTATTAAAACAAAAAATATACATAAATTTAAATCTATTCAAGGATAGAAGATACTTATGAATATGAAGTGTTTAGACCATGAAGTAAAGGTAAAATATATAAAACAAGAAATGTCAGAAAATAAGGAAACATAATTCAAGTTTTGTAAATAAAAAAAGAGGCATAAAGAATGATTTATATTTTAAAGGAATCATTTTTTTGTAAAACATTTTACATGTATAAGATGAATCAACCAAATAGATAAATATGTAGTTTAATTTCAATGTATGAAAATAAAAAATAAATAGTGATAAGGAATTTTTTGACCTGTAGAATGAAAAGAGGATATCTTAAAAGTGGATTTCAAGTATAAAGTTGAATAATCCTACTAAATTTAGAAAATTTTATTATAGAAAAAGAAATTATCACATGTGTTATTTGTGTGTATCAAATAGACATACATTGAGTTATATAATGAATTCATGGAATTCATCTCAAGAACTCATGATATGATATTATCTATAAAATTTTAATAAAAATCATAATATAGATTATATAAATCATATTTGAATAAATTTTATTATACTAATAATGGTTGTGTTTATTTAAACAATAATGATTCATCAATAGGGATATATAAATATGATTTGAAGAAAATTAGGTAAAATATATAAAATACCAAAAAATAAGATTTAGGTGAAATTTTTTATAGTGTGAATAGTATTGATACATGATGAATCATTTTATAATAACTATGGAATATTATAGATCAAGTAAAATGAAAATATAAATTGGTATATTGTATCAAATGATATATAAACTCAATAAAAACAAGTTTCACTAGGGAGATCGTGTTTAAATTAATAAAATTTATATTAAAGGACATCATTAGTTGAATAAGTGGGAAATTATATTTATTAGAAATGTATTATGATGATTATTTTAACAGGAATATGATATTGAATAATATGTGAATAAAATTGTTAAATTTTATACATAGTAGTATGATTCATAAAGAGATAATAAGAAAGTATATAAGGTGTGTAGAAAATAAAATGCCTCTCTAAGCATTATAGAACGTTGTCTCACATGGAAGAGTTAGTTGTATAGTAGAAAATAGAGTTACAGTCACCAAGGAATGACAAAGGTGCACAATATAATACATGAAAAAGGAACTATTATATAACACCTTTATTTTTAATTAATTATTAATATTTTTTATTATTTAATTGAATTTTAATTTTTTAAAAAATTATAGAAAAAAAGTAAGGAAGAATGGTTTTTAAAAAACTCCAAAAATCATTTCATGCCTTTTTTTATAAATAATTTTTTTCTTATATTTTCATGTCAGGATATTTTTAAATGATTAGAATTCTTTAATGGTATGATGTTAAATTCTATCATTATTTTTCATTTAAAGAGAGGTTATATGGTCTTTTAGTTCTTTTTTTAAATGCAAATCTATTATTAGCAGTATTATTATTAAATTATTATTTCATTAAAGGGGTATTTCACATCAATGGGACCCCCCCCACCCCAACATCTTTATTCTTATCATGTATCCAAAACAACCTAAATGATATTTTCATTCTTGGTGATCATTCCCCTCCTTATTTTCTTGTTTCCTTTCTTCTTATTCTATTTATTTTATTTATCATAGAGATGCATTTCATAACATATATTGATTTTAGATTTTATAGAAGTATGGAAAAAAACCATTAATGATACGTATTTTGATATTAGTGGTTATAGGATGCTCAAGAAGGTTGACGTAAGCTCAGAACACACCTTTAGGATTTTGGTTTGTCAATGTTTAGTTTTCAATGACTTTTCATTGGGTTTTTTCCAATTTATACAAATAAATTGTGTTATTTAATTTATAAAATTAATTTTTAATGATTTATTAAGCATAAATTAATTAAATAATAGTTTATATCCAGGGTTATTGATTTTAAATTAGGTGTTATATTGTAGTTGGATCCTTAATATCCATGACTAACCTTTTTTTTATCTATGTGTCATTTTGATAAAATTGTTTAAATAGATCTATGAGTTATTAAAAAATTGGTGATTTTATATGGAATACCATACATGGTATTTGTATTATTTTTAAGGGTTTTACAAAACATACATAGAATGTTTTACTTGGTGTATGTTTAGCTTGGTTAAAAGGTTGAAAATTATTCACTATTTTGTAATGGATATTATGGTAATTTTATAAACATGGTTTTTCTAGGTAATATTTAATTAACATGTTTACAAAAACAATTATGAGCGAAATTATTATTTTAGGGAGACTAAAAAATATTTTTGACTATGATGATAATATAAATACCATTTTATTTAGGTGTTATTAGTTTTTATAAGCATCATTTTCTTTGGGGGAATTAATTATACATGGAAAAACAATTATTCCCTTGATAAAAGTTACTTCATGGGTGATTTTAGGTGGTAAGGATTTATAATGGGTTCATATTTCTATGATAGAAGACTAAAATAAGTTTTCTTCAGTGATAAATATGGACATGGATAGTATATGGTGTTCTCACAAGGGTCCCAGCCTAGTGTTTTAGCCTTATTCTAATCATGGATTCTTGTTATCATTCCTTATTTAGGATTTTGGGTTTTTATCTAGTTATTCATTATTCAAAAAAAATTATTATATTTTTTCCCAGGATTGGTGCTTTTTTGTTTTATAAAGGAAAAAAGAGAAATATCTTTCTACCTCATAAATGGTTTAAGGGTTTTTATTTTGAATAATGGAATTCTTATGTTTGAGTCTTCTTGTATATTATAAAAATGTTCACTTATATATTTTTTATTTAAAATCATGATTTATTTTATTTATAAGCATCTTGGATTACATTTTCATGGGAATTTTTGGAATCCATTTCAAGAAATCCTATTGTGTATATAGGTATAATCAACCCCTACATCTATACTTTTTTGCATATATAGTTGTGTTATTTAAATACAAGTGATAGTGTTTAATGTCATAGATTATCCCTCAAAGTTTGGAGTTATAGATGGAATATAAACCTACAATATGTAGAAGTATTCCACGTAATACCTTTTCATTTTTTTATAGTTTTCACATTGTAAATTTTATAAAAAGAATGTATGAGTATTATATGAGTTCATGTACTATTTAATTTTTTCTTATATTTCATTCATTTCAAAATTTTATATTTACTTTATTATTTATTTTAAATTTATTTATCAAGGATAAATTTTCCCCTAATGAAATGGAATAATATCATTCTACATTTTGGTATTATTTAGTGATTTTGATGAACATGATCTGAGTTAGTGAAAATCTAGTCCAGGTTCAAGTAATTCATGTCAGGTCATTACATATTCACAAGTATATTTATATTGAAGTGTTCTTTAGGTAGTTCTAGAGGAAAAATGAATGATTTTTTTATTAGTGGATTTGAGTAAAATAGTGTTATATATAGTACTAGTAAAAAAATAAAGGAAATTTGTTCTTTTTTATTAAGGGGAAAATCCATGGTAAATATGGATTATAAGCATAAGAATATTGGAAATATAAAATCTGATATAGTAGTGGATGTATTATTTTTAAGTGTTTGAAGGCATGAATATCATATATATATATATATAAGGAGAAATGAAAATATAATTTGGGTTTGAATTCCCAATCATCTCCATCAAGCTAATAAGTCATCTAGTCTTACCTATATATTTAACTGATCAATAATGTGAGAGGATATATTGTATTCAAGGATTTTTCATAGAAGGGAAGGTCATGGTAGTTACAATAGAATACAGGGTTATGATGCTGAAAATTTAATTAATAAAATATGTATTGCTAGAAACTCTTATCTAAGGGTGTATTTCATTTATCAGGATTTTATTTCACTAGTTATGGGGCCCAATGGACAAACAGATCAAAATTTATTACTATTTGAAGTTGGAATCTCAAACAAATACCATCGGAGGTAATTCTATAACAAAATCCATAATTTTAGTAAACTCTAAATTTTCATGAACAGAAGTCAGAGCACTAAGAAAATTTAACTTTCATTAATACAGTAATCCTTCCAACAATTTCTCATATAATATCCATGGAACCTATAAACACCCACTACCTAGAGGTCACCATTTTAGTGGTTCATACTTAGGGGGCTTCGTCACCCCCCCCCCCCCCCCCTCAATTCACAAAACACAAAATGGTTTCAAATATTCATGAAAATCATTCCCCCATGGACTAAACATTCAAAACTTCCATAATGAAATCCCTTCCTTGTATGGGTGATCATTTGAGGATGTTTCATGAAATTTTTATCCATAAAAAATATTTTTCCATAAGTTTATTATTACATTCACAACTAAAATTATCACTGAACTCTAAATTTTAGAAAAACAATGTTATATTTATCCATTTGGATCCCCATATTTTTCAAACACACTTTCAAGAAATTTTACTATCACAAAAAACCTTATTTGGGTAAAATTCTTCTCCCAGGTCTCCAACCTTAGTGCTCACTGGTCCATTCCATGGGGCCTAAGCCCCTACACCCCCCACTCAGGATCTATGTCACCTTGTGGTCCTAGGCTTTCACTTTAGTCACTGACCCGTTTCACCACAAAATTTTTTGATCAAGGTAAAGAGATTTTTTTGTGATATATATGACCCTTGAACCCATTTCAGATAATTTATTGAGTCGATATATTCCTCTTGGTCCCTTAATTTCACCATGAGTTGAGATACTCCTCTTTGTTTCCCTTAATAGCTTGAGTTTAAATGATTGTCAATATATTCCTAAAATCTTCTCACCCAAATCATATGCTAGGTTGAGAAAGAAATGGAATCTTCAATATAAGTCCCACAAAAACTATTTATATGCATCTTTAACCTATTATTACTCTCTACTTGATGTTAAACTGTAGTATACCCTATGTTATGAGCATAGTATACCTCATGTGATAATCATGGATTTCTTTATGTGTCAAGTGTAAGATGCCTCATGTGATTATCATGAGATGACCCCCATAGTCCCTATTGCATAAATCTAAACTACATATTACATAGGTCCTATATGCATGAACTTAATAGGAACTTAATTCATTCATCATTTAACCATCTTAAAAGTCACCACAATGGTCCTTTTCACATAACCATAAAATGTATGGCATGTCCTATTAAGTGGAAGCAAACTACAAGTGTTATGATTCCTTCTATAAGGATTTGTCATAATACCATTTCATGAGATCGATCCCAATTTTCAAACATCGTCCCCCATTTTGGATGGAAATAAACTCCATGATGCATTTCCATGAGCCTCATCCTTGGGTGTAATCCCCAATCATATTCCTTAGCCCATCAGCGGGTCAAGATACCCTCATGACCCAACATGAGGAAGTAATAATGGGAAACGTTGTCATGTAATCCCCATATATATTCATACTACTGAAAATAATATATTATGGGAATCCTCCATAGGGGTAATCCACAATAATATTCCCCAACTCATCAATGATTTGATATTCCCTCATGTCTAAACATGAGGAATAATAATGTTCTAGCCCAGTGTGAAATACCCATATGTATCTTTGCTACTCCAAAGCAACCCCCTATGGGCCTCCTCCTTAGGTGTAAGCACCAATAATATTCCCCTACCCATCGATGGATCGAGATTCCCACATGGTATGACATAAATAATATGTAATGGGTAGTTTAATGCATAATTCCTCACAAAGAATGTCCTAGCTCCAAAATGTTAAGCTGTGTATTATAATGTCCTTAATGCATGCTGTTAATATATGGATTAACCTATGTTATAATAACCTGATTTCCTTGAGTGAAAAACCCAAGATTATTCATGTCAAAAACATTGGATACCTTTTAAAAGATGGATTAAGTATAATTAATAATATTTTCAACACCATACTATGAAGGACACTCATTTAATCCCCACACATACTGAAGCACCCCAAATATTTTATGGTATGTTTCTATTAAATACTTTCGAGTCATAGCCTATATTTCATAAAGCACTAAGTTTCTTTGTAACAACACTTTTTTATTTTGGATATTTTCATATCCTAGCCATTGAACTTAAATTTTCTACGTGTGTGTTTTGAATTTTGAAAATCTGACATACACGGTTGTGTTTAGGATGATATTTAGAGTTTGATAGAATTAACTTAATTTTTTTAATAGTAACATACCATTATGAATAGTAACCTACCCTTATGAGTAGTAACATACCCTTATGAATAGTAATATGACTCTTATTAATGGTATCCATGCCCATAAATGTATAAATAAATTTAGATACCTTAAAAATGAAGTTGAATAATTTAAGTGTTTATATTTTTCGATTAAATACTGATTTTAATTAAATATTAAAATAATCATATTTAAAAAATTATTTGTGAAAAATGGACTTCATTTTTGGATTCTAAGCATTGTAAAATGGTTAGGGTGATTTTTTTGGATTTTTCTGAAATACTTGAATTTTTTATGAAGAGTAAAATGCGATAATTTATGATAAATGCTAAATAATGGATTTATTGAATCATTGATGATGATCTGATGATGTAAGCCCAATTAGTTATAATTCACATGTATTTATTACTTTTATTGGTCATTTAATACTTACTATTCCTTCTATTGTGAAGAAATAATAAACTAATTATTAAAAAATTATGAAAACCCTCCTCTCCTCCACTATAAAAACCCCCCTCACTCCCTCTTCTCTTCACTCCCCTCAAGCCTTGTGCCTTACCAATATTCTGCCCAAATATCTCCCCAATATCCTACCCCACGTCCAAAATCCCCTATCCTATTCAAAATACCAAAAACTCTCCACTTAAGAGGTTCTCAAATGAGTAAGTCTCAAGAGGTAAATTCCTCTTTCCAATTCCTTCTTTTCTTTTAAGTGCCTGTATTTTTGTTTCTTTATTTACCTCCCTTCACCCAAATAGTATGATGACTCCAATAACATACATGTAATTTAATTCTTTTATTCTAATGGGATATTTCTTTATCTTGTCTC
The DNA here is from genome assembly GCA_963277665.1 of Viscum album. Taxonomy (NCBI): domain Eukaryota; kingdom Viridiplantae; phylum Streptophyta; class Magnoliopsida; order Santalales; family Viscaceae; genus Viscum; species Viscum album. Next base: position 904,900,474 of record OY728138.1, read on the forward strand.
CTTTCCCTACATTTTATTTGAAAGAAATGAAAGCACTATTTGAGATGTGCCAATTTAGCACATTCAAGGACAATGGTTTATCAATTTCTATTATTATCTTTAAATATGGTCATAAAAACATTTGTGTTATTGTTGAACCAGATTATTATATATGTAATATATTCTATTTTTGGTTCTTTAATACTTTTTTACAAATGGTATTATGTTATAAATCAAAACATGTTCTTTGTAACCAAACCCACCGATTAACAAAAACGGTTGTCACTATGGTTTTATATAATAATTTGACTTCACTCCAAGTAACCAAATTAAATTTAAAACTATTTAATCTCATGTATTTACACTAATATAATATAACTTAAGTTCTGTACAACAACTTTCATGTTACATGTTTATCGAAACATGAATATATGTGAACTGGTCATTAAAACCAAGTAAACAAACGAGCTCGAATAATGAAATTGAAACTCATAACCAATCAAAATGGTTATAAAAGAACTTAAAATTATTATTATAAACCAATTAAATATATAATAGGTTCTTTAAGTATTAATTAATAAACCTAATTTGTTTATTTAGGTCTTTAATAACAAGTGGAGAACACCAATGGATTTAAGGTAAGGGTTCCTCTCCCTCACTTTTGTTCAAGAATCTCCCCTATGTTGTGCTATTTTATTTTTAAAACCTAATTATGGGGTATGTTTTCACACCTTCCCCATATTTAACTTATGAAATATAAATAATCAGATACCCATTTTCCTCTCATTAATCCCTCTCAAGAACACTCGTTACCATGCCAAAATGTTTGTAATGAGTTTTCCCATCTGACATTCAATTCTGTGGGATTTCCATTGTTCACCTCTTATTTATTATATGTGGTGTAGGTGTACTGAAATTTGATATATATTATCATGATTCTTTTTATATTCATGGTATTATGTGATTCATTTGGTGGTTATTAACTTTTGGTCATACTACTCAATTGATTACAACATGGTAACGAGCTTTGTCTCTATTTTCACTTCATTGTGACTTGCATAGTATTGTGCACCTACTCTTTCTTATGCGGTGTATATAATACCCATTTGAGATCACTTTTCAATTGAAATTATATTCTATTTAAATTTCCATATTCTCATATCATGGATATGATTATTGTCTAAGCCGTATACCATTTTACATACGGTATTTATTTTGAATGTTGTTTTGACTGTGGAAATATTGATGAATCTGTATCCTCTATTCTTTAAGGATAATGTAAAGGAGAATTCCTATTGTGTTGAATATATTTATAAATAATGATTTGGACATTCAACAGTGGGTCGGGCCAACTATATCCCCTCAATGCAATGGTAGGTCTCATGAGACAAATTATTTGGCGACAAACCCTTCGAGTTTGTTTCCAAAAATCAGACGGATTTCTACCCACAGAACTAAACCGTTTTTATGGTATTATGGTATCATGTTCCAGATACATGATGTCCAATTAAAAAGAATTCTCTTTATTCATTATCATTTATTACTATCCATGAGGTTTTCACTATGACAAAATCTATGGATGCAGTTTCATTCTTAGTTTATTAATGGCGTAAGTTTTTCATTTATTCACCATGCCATATTGATTATGTCAAATTGTTTACAATTTAGTTATTATTGATTCTTTTTTACACAATTTTTAACCCTTACTGATCCTTTTATATCACCCCTTTCATTTTTTTACATTCAACAGGTAATGAAGAAGAGACAATTTATTGAGTTTTGTGGATGCAGTTCTTAGTTTCTGTTATGTTTTGTATTTTGTAACCCTTTCCAATATAATTTGAGTTACATCTATGTATCTAGTTTCTTCAATACTACTAAACTGATCATTCCTTTGGCATTTAATTCCTTCTAACCATTCCAATATAACATGTAATACATTGGATCCGGTCTAGAGGGGTCAGGGGGTTACAGTTGGTATCATAGGAAGTTTAGTAGTAAACATGGAAACTAGATTAGAAAACATAGATTAGGTAACAATTCCCTAAGGTAGTATTTGAGGAAAAACATACAAGAACATCCTGGTATTTTGGTAAGGAAAAGATTATGTGAATATTTCAAGCAATGCATCCCTATCTGGATATGAGCAGGTAAAGGTGGCTCTGGCACGGATATACCTAGGAGTGAAATCTCTGACAAGGAGTTCTAGGCTATACCTGAGGTATCCTGGTACATGAAAACGGGTCTTACTGCACTCTTGGTTAGGACACTCCCAGGGGATATTCTTAGGATAATTCATATTTTCTTTACAAGCCATTATGAAGGATTGAAATGTAAATAATTCCTCAAAGAAAACATTTTTTAAATATGGGATTATCCAAGCATAGGATCTCAATTTATGATAGGTATTTTGTTAAGTTAAGATTATACATTATGATTTATACCCCAATCTAGTGTGTTCCATTATTTAGAAATTGTGTCTAATGGAAGAAGATGAATCAATACTCATGGGAAATGTATGGATCTCCCCACTGAGCAAGTCAACACAGTCAATATTAGAGCAGATCAGATCATGACCATATTGGGACAACTTACTCAGCTTATGACGAATAACCATTCCACACCTATGTTGGATCATTTCATAATGTAGAATCCCCCATATTTCAATGGTAGTACCAATACAGTGGTTTCTGAGCAATGGATCAAGTCCCTTGAAAAGATATTCATGGAATTAAGATTCAATGAAAATGAAAAGGTAGTACTGGTAGTATATTGTCTCAAGGGCAATGCTGATCAATGGTGGTCCTTGATTCAGAATACCATGGAGGAAGAATAAATAAAAGATATGGAATGGATGAATTTTAAGGAAATATTCTTTGAAAACTATTTCCCTCATGAGAAATGAACCAAAATGAAGAGGAAATTCCTTGGCATAAAGCAAAGGGAAGAATATAGTGTTGTAGAGTATGAGGCTACCTTCACAAGGCTATCCAGTTATGCATTAGATTAAATATGTGACTCTGTAGATAAGATTGATCATTTCTTTGAAGAACTTAAACAAAGTATTCTAAGGGCACTGGCTTCTCAAACATTTTCATCATATGATGAAATTTTATCAAGTTCCATCAAAACATTGAAGGAATTTTCTAGATAAAATTTTTTTCATGGGAATCCAAGATAAAAAGCGGTACTCTGATAACCAAGGGAAAGGTGAAGTGCCAAAGAAGAACAAGTGAATAAAGAAATTCCCATTATGTGATAAATGTGGAAAGAATTATCTCAATAAATGCTTGAAAGGTATGGGAGTCTTCTATATGTGTGTAGAAAAGGGGCATCTATCTAATGAATTAAAGGGGAAGAAACAATTTGATGGTGTTCAATGCTATAATTTTAGAGAGATGGGACATTATGCAAATGAGTGTCTTAAGCGCCAAGGAATCTTTCCTCAGAAAAGGCCAAGAGAGAAAGGGAGAGCATATGATATTACAACCGCGGAATTTGAAGTTCCTAATGATGTGGTGTAAGGTACTTTAATTGTTTCCTCAAACTTATCCAACACTTTATTTGATTTTGGATCATCGCATTCATTTATATCTTCCCAGTTTTCCGAGAAAATTAGACATGTCCAATTTGATTTAATAAAGGAGTTATTAGTCAAAACTCCTAGGGGATGCATCATTTCAATAAAGGCATGTCAACTAGTCCCCATCAGGACACAAAAACATGATTTAGTTTCTAACCTTATCGGCATACCAATGAATGAATTTTATATAATTCTCGGTATGAATTTTCTATCAAACTACGATGCGAAGATTTATTGTAAGAAAAAGGAAGTAACAATTTTTGAAATTAGTGTATAATATATTATCTTTAGAGCAGAGACCTCTCCATCTGATTATTATCTAGACCCACCCCCAGTAGCTCTATTAAATTAAATTCTTGGAGAATAAGAGAACCTAATATCTATGGGTGAGGAAATAAATCTTAAAATTGAAGATGTTCATATAGTGAAAGAATACATTGATGTATTTCGAGAGGATTTAACTAGACAACCTCGAGAAAAGGAAATCGAGTTTTCCATTGAATTAATTCCTATTGTAATACATATATCAAAGACCCCCTTTATAATGGACAATATGGAGTTAGTGGAGCTAAATAAACAACTAGAGGAGTTGAGTGACAAAGGATTTATTTGACCTAGTTTTTCTTCATGGGGATCCCTAGTCCTTTTTTTCAATAATAAAGATAGATCCATGAGGTTATGCATTGATTAAAAGGAAATAAACACTATTAAAATAAAGAATTAGTATCATCTTCTTCAGATTGATGATTTATTTGATCAACTTCATGAAGCTAAAAACTTTTTGAAGATTGACCTTCGATTTGGATATCATTAGCTGCATGTGAGGAAGGAAGATATTCCTAAGACAAAAATTTTAACTAGTTATGGGCATTACAAGTTTATAGTGATGCCCTTTGGACTGACTAGTGCACACTCTATTTTCAAGGATTTAATGAATAGAGTTTTCAAGGAATATCTTGATAACTCGGTTGTGGTATTCATTGATGATATCCTAATATACTCAAAAATATATGAAGACCTAGAGGATCACTTGCGTATTATTCTGAAAACTATTAAAAGAAATGAATTATATGGGAAGTTTAGCAAGTGTAAATTCTGAGTTCAATCAGTTTCTTTTTTAGGCTATATTGTCTCTAATGATGGAATACTTGTTGATCCTGCAAAGACAAAGGCCATCCAAGATTTACCCACACCAAAAAATATAACTGAGGAATTATGTTTTATTGGCTTAGTAGGTTACTATCGGCATTTCGTTCATAATTTCTCCCGACTGGCTAACCTGCTAACCAAGCTCAAACGTAAATGAGTTAATTTTGTATTGACGAAAGAATTTATAGAATGCTTTGAATAATTGAAAATAATACTGGTCAATGCTCCAATTTTGACTCTTCCATCTAGAAGTGATGGATTTGTAATATACAGTGATTCAACAATGAATGGACTAGGTTGCATCCTTATGCAAAAAAGTTAATGTTATTGTTTATGCATCAAGATAGTTGAATACTCATGAGAAAAATTATCCAACTCGTGATCTTGAGTTAGCATCCATAATCTTTGATCTGAAAATATGGATATATTATCTCTATGGAGAAATATGTGAGATTTATACAGACCACAAGAGTTTGAAATACATTTCCAAACAAAAATAACTCAACATTTGGTAAAGGAGATGGCTCGAGTTACTCAAACATTACGATTTTTCAATACACTAACACCCAAGAAAGGAAAATAAGGTGGCAGATGCATTAAGTAGGAAAGATCACATAATCCTTACCCAAATCAGGATTGAAGGAGATCCTTTATTCATGGATCTACTGAAGATGGATATGGGAATTGTTAAGGAAGGTGAAACATCTTTCCTCCTTCAAATGATTGTTAAACCATCTTTATTAGAGAAGGTAAAAAGCTCTCAATATGTTGATGAAAATATGAACAAGAAAATTATTAATGTTAAGGATGGGAGATTGGAAGATTTTGTGTATGAGGAAGGAGTTATGAAGTTTGGGAAGAGGTTATGTGTCCCATCAGTACCTGAGATAAAAATGTAACTATTAGACGATGCACATAGATCAAATTTCTCTATACACCTTGGTAGCAAAAATATGTTTATAGATCTAAAGTAATATTTTTTGTTGGATGATATGAAGCGGGAAATTGCTGACTATGTGTCAAGGTGTCTAGTTTGTCAACAAGTGATGGAAGAGAGACAACATCCTAGATGAGTGATGCATCCTATACCAATTATTATGTGGTAGTGGGATAACATTACGATGGATTTTGTCACCGGACTACCAAGGAAACCTAGAAGGAATGCTAAAATATGGTTAATTGTTGATCTTCTCAAAAAAACAGAACATTTCCTTCCTATAAGTGAGGATTTACCTCTTGATCACCTGGAAAGAATTTATATTAATGAAATTACAAGACTTAATGGTTATTTTATATCGATTGTGCCTGACCAGGATCCTTGTTTAACATAATAATTCTAGAAAAGACTCTATAAGTCTTTGAATACTGAGCATTGTATGAGTACTGCTTATCACCCCCAAACTGACAGACAGTCTGAAAGGACTATTCAAACTCCAGAAGACATGTTGAGATCATTCTTTCTTGACTTCCAAGGTATGGGGGATCAATACTTGCCTTTGGTGGAATTTTCTTATAATAATAGTTTCCATTCTAGTATTCAAATGGCTCTATATGAAGCATTATATGGAAATAGATGTCAAACTCCAACTTGTTGGGATGAAGTTGGTTAGAGGAAACTTATAGGCCCAGAACTTATTGAAGAGACCATGGAAAAGGTGAAGACAATTCAAGATCATATGAGAGCATCCTAAATTAGGACGAAGAGTTATGCTGACAACCGGAGAAAGGAATTCGAATTCTAAGTGGGAGATCATGTCTTTATGAATGTATCTCCATGGAAGGGTGTCTTAAGGTTCAGTAAGAAAGGGAAACTAAGCCCTAGGTACATCGGACCATTTGAAATTCTAGAGAGAATCGGAGCTGTAGCTTACCGTTTAGCAATTTCTCCAAGTCTCTCCAAAGTTTATGATGTGTTCCATGTGTCATTTTTGAATAAATACATGCCAGACCCAATGCATTTACTCAACTGTGAAGAAATAGAACTGGAACCTGATTTTTCAAACTATGAAGAGCCTATCCGGATCCTTGACACAAGGGATCAGGTATTGAGAAATCGGACTAATCATCTAGTAAAGGTTCTTTAGAAAACCGGAATATGAACGAAGCAACATGGGAACCTGAGGATGTTATGAAGAAGAATAACTCACATCTTTTTTTTGGGCTTTATAAATGAAAAATATCGAGGAAAAAATTTCCGAAGAAGGGAATATTGTAGCACCCCAAACATTTTATGGTATGTTTCTCTTAAATTTGTTCGAGTCATAGACTATATTTCATAAATAACTAATTTTATTTGAAACAACACTTGTTTATTTAGGATATAGTCATATCCTAGCCATTGAACTTAAATTTTTCACTTGTGTGTTATGAATTTTGAAAATCTAACATTCACAGTTGTGTTTAAGATGATATTTAGAGTCTAATAGAATTAACTTAATTTTTGGTGAATAGTAACATACCCTTATGAATAGTAACATACCGTTATGAATAGTAACATACCCTTATGAATAGTAATATGACTCTTATGAATGGTATCCAAACCCATGAATGTATAAATAAATTTAGGTACCTTAAAAATGAAGTTGAATAATTTAAGTGATTATATTTTTCGATTAAATAAATATTTTAATTAAATATTAAAATAATCAAATTTAGAAAATTATTTTTGAAAAATGGACTTCATTTTTGGATTCTACACATTAAAAAATGGTTAGGGTTATTTTTTGGGATTTTTCTGAAATACTTGAATTTTGATGAATGGTAAAAAGTGATAATTTACGATAAATGCTAAATAAGGGATTTATTGAATCATTGATGATGATCTACTAATGTAAGACCAATTGTTTCTAAGTCACATTCATTTATTACTGTTCTTGGTCCTGGAATACTTACTATTCCTTGTCTTGTGAAGAAATAATAAACTAATGATTAAAAAATTATGAAAACCCTCCTCTCCTCCACTATAAAACCCCCCTCACTCCCTCTTCTCTTCACTCCTATCAAGCCTTGTGCCTTTCCAATATTCTGTCCAAATATCTCCCCAATCTCCTCCCCCATGTCCAAAATCCCCTAGCCTCTTCAAAATATGAAAAACTCTCCCATTAAGAGGTTCTCAAAGGAGTAAGTCTCAACAGGTAAATTCCTCTTTCCAATTCCATCTTTTCTTTTAAGTTCTTGTCTTTTTGTTTCTTTCCTCACCTCCCTTCACCCAAATAGTATGATAACTCCAGTAACATAATTGTACTGGAATTGTTTTATGCTAATAGGATATTTAATTATCTTATCTCTTTTCCCCACCTTTTATTTGAAAGAAATGAAAGCACCATTTGAGATGTGCCAATTTAGCACATTCAAGGACAATAGTTTATCAATTTCTATTATTATATTTAATTATAGTCATGAAACCATTTTGTGTTATGGTTGAACTAGATTATTATATATGTAATATATCCTATTTTTGGTTCTGTAACCATTTTGTACAAATTGTATTTATTTATAAAGAAAAACATGTTCTTTGTAATCAAACCCACCGATCAACAAAAATGGTTGTCACTATGGTTTAATATAATAATTAGACTTCACTCCAAGTATCAAAAATAAATTTAAAACCATGTAATCTACTGGATGTGAAATAATATAATATAACTTTAATTATAGAAAACAAATTTCATCTTACATATTTATCCAAACATGAATATATGCGAATCGGTCATTAAAACCAAGTAAACAAACGAGCTCGAACAATGAAATTGAACCTCACAACCAATCAAAATGGTTATAAAAGAACTTAAAATGATTACACTATACCAATTAAATATAGAATAGGTTATGGAATTATTAATTAATAAACCTAATTTTTTTATTCAGGTCTTTAATAATAAGTGGAGAACACCAACAGATTTAAGGTAAGGGATCCTCTCTCTCACTTTTGTTCAAGTATCTCCCCAATGTTGTGCTCTTTTATTTTTAGTACCTAATGATGGGGTATGTTTTAAAACCTCACCTATATTTACCTTATGAAATATAAATAATGGTATACCCATTTACCTCTCATTAATCCCTCGCAAGAACACTCGTTACCATGCCGAAATGTTTGTAAGGGGTTTTCTCATATCACATTCAATTCTGTGGGATTTCCATTGTTCGCCTATTATTTCTAATATGTGGTATAGGTGTACTCAAATTTGATATATATTATCATGATTCTATTTATATTCATGGTATTCTATGATTCATTTTGTGGTTATTAACTTTTGGTCATACGACTCAATTGATTACAACATGGTAAGAAGCTTTGTCTCTATTTTCACTTCATTGTGACTTGCTTAGTATTGTGAACCTACTCTTTATTATGTAGTATACCTACTGACCATTTTATATCACTATTAAATTGAAATTATATTCCATTTAAATTTCCATATTCTCATATCATTTATATGATTATTGTCTAAGTTGTATACCATTTTACATACGGTATTTATTTTGAATAGTGTTTACTGTGGAAATATTGATGAATCTGTATCCTCTATTCTATATGGATAATGTAAAGGCATATTTATCATGTGTTGAATCTATGTATAAAGAATGATTTAGAAATGAATAGGTGGGTGGGTCCCTCTACAGTCCCTCGATGCATCGGTAGGTCTCATGAGACAAATCAGTTGGCAACAAACCCTTCGAGTTTGTTTCCAAAAATCAGACGGGTTTCTACCCAGAGAACTAAACGGTTTCTACAGTATTATGGTATCATGTTCCAGATACATGATGTCCAATTAATAAGCATTCTCTTTATTCATTATCATTTATTATTATCCATGAGGTTTTCACTATGACAAAATATATGGATGCAGTTTCATTCTCACTTTATTAATGGCGTGAGTTTTTCATTTATTCATCGTGCCATATTGATTTTGTAAAATTGTTTACAATTTAGTTATTATTAATTCATGTTACTGCCATTTGTAACCCTTACTGAGAATTTATGCTCAAACCATTCATTTTTTTACCTTCAACAAGTTATTAAGAGGAGACTGTTTATTATGTTTTTTGGATGCAGTTCTTAGTTTTTGTTATGTATTGTATTTTATAACCTTTTCCAATATAATTTGAGTTTCATCTATGTATCTAGTTTCTTCAAGAATACTAAAATGATTTTTTCTTCAAGATTTCATTCCTTCTAACCATGACAATATAAAAAGTAATAAACCAGCTCTGGTTTAGAGGGGTTGGGGTGTTACAGTTGGTATCAAAGGAAGTTTAGTAGCAAACTTGGAAACTATATTAGAAAATGTAGATTAAGGAACAAATCCCTAAGGTAGTATTTGAGGACAAACATACAATAATGTTCTGGTATTTTGGTAAGGAAAATATTATTTTAATCTTTCAATAAATACATCCTATCTGGATATGAGCAGGTAGAGGTGGCTCTAGCACAGATGTACCTAGGAGTGAAATCTCTGATAAGGAGTTTCAGGCTTGACCCGGGGTATCTTGGTACATGACAATGCGCTTTGCTGCACTCTTGGTTACGACACTCCCGAGGGATATGCTTAGGATAATTCATTTTTTCTTTATAATCCATTATGAAGGATTGAAATGGAAATTATTCCTCAAAGAAACCATTTTTCTTATTATGGGATTATCTATGCGTAGGATCTCAATTTATGATAAGTATTTTGTTAAGTTAAGATTATACATTAGGATTTGTACCCTAATCTAGTGTGTTCCATTATTTAGAAATGGCGTCTAATCAAAGAAGGGGAATCAATACTCATGGGCAATGTAGGGATCTCTCCACTGAGAAAGTCAACATAGTCAATGTTGGAGTAGATCAGATCCAGACCATATTGGGACAACTTACTCAGGTTGTGATGAATAACCATTCCACACCTGTGTTGGATCATTTCATGTGGAAGAAGACCCCATCTTTCAGCAGGACTACTAATCCTGTGGTTGATGAGCAATGGATGAAGTCCCTTGAAAAGATATTCATGGCATTAAGATGCAATTAAAATGAAAAGTTAGTACTGGAAGTATATTGTATCAAGGGAGATGCTAATCAATGGTGGTCCTTGATTCAAAATACCACAGAGGAAGAAGAAATAGAAGATATGGAATGGATAACTTTTAAGGAAATATTCTTCTAAAAATATTTCTCTCGTGATCAACAAATCAAAATGAAGAAAAAATTACTTGGCTTAAATAAAAGGGAAGAAGATAGTGTTGGAGAGTATGAGGCTACCTTCATTAGGCTATCCAGGTATTCTATAGATTACATATGTGACTTATTAGATAAGATTGATCATTTCTTTTAAGGTCTTAAGCCAAGTCTTCAAAGGGCACTGGATTCTCAAACATTTTCATCATAGGATGAAATTGTATCAAGTTCTATAAAAACAGAGAATGAATTTTCTAGATCAAATTTTTTCAAGGGAATCCAAGATAAAAAAAAAGCAGTACTCTGATAACCAAGGGGAAGGTGAAGTGCCATAGAATGAAAAGGGAACAAAGAAATTACCATTATGAAATAACTGTGGAAAGAATCATCTCAGGAAATTCTTGAAAGGCATGGGAGTCTACTATAAGTGTGGAGAAAAGGGGCATATATCTAATGAATGCAAGGGGAAGAAACAATTTGATGATGTTCAATTCTATAATTGTAGAGATATGGGACATTTTTCAAATAATTTTCTTAAGCGCAAAGGAAACTTTCCTCAGAAAAGGCCAAGAGAGAAAGGGAGAGCTTATGAGATTACAACCATAGAAGTTTAAGTTCCTAATGACGTAGTGATAGGTACTTTAATTGTTTCCTCAGACTTAGACATCACTTTATTTGATTATGGATCATCACATTCATTTATATCTTTCCAGTTTTCCAAGAAAATTAGACATGTCCAATTTGATTTAATAAAGGAGTTATCAGTCAAAACTCATAGGGGATGCATCATAGCAACAAATGCATGTCAACTAGTCCCCCTCATAAAACATAAATGTGCTTCAGTTTCTAACCTTATCATTATATGAATGATTTACTTTGATATAATTCTCGGTATGAATTGGATGTCAAACTATGATGTGAAGATTTATTTCAAGAAAAACAAAGTTACAATTTTTGAAAATGTTGTAGAATCCTTATCTTTAGAGCATAGACCTCCCCATATGATTCTTATCTAGATCCACCCCTAGTAGATCTACTGAATTCAATTCTTGGAGAAGAAGATAAACCAATATCTATGGATGAGGAAAGAAATCTTAAAATTGAAGATGTGAATATAGTGCAAGAATACATTGATCTATTTCCAGAGGATTTATCTAGGCATCCTCCAGAGTGAGAAATTTAGTTTTCCATTGACTTAATTCCTGGTGCATAACCTATATCAAATACCTCTTATGGAATGGCCACTTTGGAGTTAGTGGAGCTAAAGAAACAACTAGGGTATTTGAGTGACAAATGATTTATTTGACCTAGTGTTTCTCCATGGGGAGCCCCGGTCCTATTTTTCAAGAAGAAAGATGGATCCATGAGTCTATGCATTAATTATAGGGAAATCAACGCTATTATAATAAATAATAAGTATCATCTGCCTCGGATTGATGATTTATTTGATCAAATTCATGGAGATCAATACTTTTCAAAGATTGAACTTCGATCTGGATATCATCAACTGCGTGTGAGGAAGGAAGATATTCCTAAGATAGTATTTTGAACTAGGTATAGGCATTACGAGTTTACAATGATTCCTTTTGGACTGACTAATGCACCCTCTGTTTTCATTGATTTAATGAATAGAGTTTTCAAGGAATATATTGATAACTTTTTTATGGTATTCATTAATGATATCCTGGTGTACTCAAAAATATATGAAGTCGATGAGGATCACTTGTAGATTATTCTGAAAACTATTAGAAGAAATGAATTATATGAGAAGTTTAGAAAGTGATAATTATGGCTTCAATAAATTTATTTTCTGGTCCATATTGTCTCTAAGGATGGAATACTAGTTGATCCTGCAAAGACAAAGGCAATCCAATTTTTCCCACACCAACAAACATAACCGAGGTGCGCATTTTTATTAGATTAGCAAGTTACTATTAGCATTTCGTTCAAAATTTCACCCAATTGGCTAACACGTTAACCAAGAACACACGTAAAGAAGTTAAGTTTTTTTGGACGAAAGAATGTACAGAATGCTTTGAATAATGGAAAAGAAGACTGGTCAATGCTCCAATTTTGACTCTTCCATCTGGAATTTATGTATTTGTAATATATAGCGATGCATCAAAGAATGGAATGGGTTGCGTCCTTATTAAAATGGTAAAGTTATTTCTTATGCATCAAGATAGTTGAAGACTCATGAGAAAAATTATCAAACTCATGATCTTGAGTTAGCATCCATAATATTTGCTCTAAAAATATGCAGACATTATCTCTACAAAGAAAGATGTGAAATTTAGATAGAGCACAAGAGTTTGAAATACATTTTCACACAAAAAGAACTCAACATGAGGAAAATTAGATGGGTCAAGTTACTCAAAGATTACGATTGCTCAATACACTACCACCCAGGAAAGGCAAATAAGGTAGCAGATGCATTAAGCAGGAAAGATCACGAACTCCTGACCCAAATGAGGATTGAAAGATATCCTATATTCATAGATCTACTGAAGATAGATATAGGAATTGTTAAGGAAGGGGAAACATCTTTCCTCTTTCAAATGATTGCTAAACCATCTTTGTTAGAGAAGATAAAAGGCTCTCAATCTGATGACGAGAATCGACAAAAGAAAATTATTGTTGTTAAGGATGGGAGATTAGAAGACTTCATGTATGAGGAAGGAGTTATGAAGTTTGGAAAGAGGTTATGTGTCCCATAAGCACCTGAGCTAAAAAGGGAACTATTAGACGATGCCCATAGCTCAAATTTCTCTATACACCCGAGTAGCACAAAGATGTATAGTGATCTAAAGGAATATTTTTTGTGGGATAATATGAAGTGGGAAATTTCTAACTATGTGTCAAGGTGTCTAGTTTTTCAACAAGTGAAGGCAGAGAGACAACATCCTAGAGGATTGATGCAACCACTGCCTATTTCTATGTGGAAGTGGGATAACATTAGGATGGATTTTTTCATCGGACTACCGAGGACACCTAGAAGGAATGATGAAATATGGGTAATTGTTGATCTTCTCAAAAAATCAGCACATTTCCTTCCTATAAGTGAGGATTTATCGCTTGAGTGCCTGGAAAGACTTTATATTAACAAAGTTGTAAGAATTAATGGTGCACCTCTAATGATTATGTCCGATCTGGATCCTCGATTTACATCAAAATTATGGAAAAGTCTCTAGAGGGATTTGAATACTGAGCTTCATATGAGTACTTCTTATCACCCCCAAACTCACAGATAGTCTAAAAGGACTATTCAAACTCTGGAAGACATGTTGAGATCATGCTCTCTTGACTTCCAAGGTATATGTGATCAATACATTCCTTTAGTGGAATTTTCCTACAATAATATTTTCCATTCTAGTATTCAAATGGCTCTTTATGAAGTATTATATGGAAATAGATGTCAAACTTCAACTTATTGGGATGAAGTTGGTGAGGAGAAACTTATAGGCCCAAAACATATTGAAGAGACCACGGAAAAGGTGAAGACAATTCAAACCCATATTAAAGAAACCCAAAGTAGGCCGAAGATTTATGCTAACAACTAGAGAAAGGATTTGGAATTCCAAGTGGGAGATCATGTCTTTCTGAAAGTATCTCCATGGAAGGGTGTCTTAAGGTTTAGTAAGAAATGGAAACTAAGCTCCAAGTACATAGAACCGTTTGAAATTATAGAAAGAATTAGAGCTATAGCTTACCGTTTAGAAATGTCTCCAAGTCTCTCCAAAGGTCATGATGTGTTCCATATGTAATTGTTGAAGAAATACATTCCATACCCAATGCATATACTCACCTATGAAGAAATATAACTGGAACCTGATTTGTCATACAGTGAAGAGCCTATCGGGATCCTTGACACAAGGGAGCAGGAATTGAGAAATCAGACGACACGTCTAGTAAAGATTCTTTGGAAAAACCAGAATATAGAGGAAGAAACACAGGAACCTAAGGGTTTTAGCAATAAGAACCACCCACATATTTTTGGTGGGATTTATAAATGAAAATTTTTTAGGATGAAATTTCTGAAGGAGGGAATATAGTAGCACCCCAAACATTTTATGGTATGTTTCTCTTAAATACGTTTGAGTCATAGCCTATATTTCATAAAGCACTAAGTTTCTTTGAAACAACACTTGGTTATTTAGGAGATAGTCATATCCTATCCATTGAACTTAAATTTCCCACTTTTGTGTTTTGAATTTTGATAATCTGACATACACAGTTGTGTTTAGGATAATATTTAGAGTCTGATAGAATTAACTCAATTTTTGATGAATAGTAACATACCATTATGAATAGTAACCTACACTTATGAATAGTAACATACCCTTATTAATAGTAATATGACTCTTATGAATGGTATCCACACCCATGAATGTATAAATAAATTTAGGTACCTTAAAAATGAAGTTGAATAATTTAAGTGTTTATATTTTTCGATTAAATAATGATTTTAATTAAATATTAAAATAATCATATTTAGAAAAAAAAATTGAAAAATGGACTTCATTTTTGGATGTTACACATCGAAAAGAGGTTAGGGTGATTTTTTGGTATTTTTCTAAAATACTTGAATTTTCGATGAATAGTAAAATTTGATAATTTACGATAAATGCTAAATAAGGGATTTATTGAGTCATTGATGATGATCTTATGATGTAAGCCCAATTGGTTAAAATTCACATGAATTCATTACTGTTCATGGTCATGGAATACTTACTATTCCTTGTCTTGTGATGAAATAATAAACTAATTATTAAAAAATTATAAAAACCCTCCTCTCCTCCACTATAAACCCCCCCCCCCCCTCACTCCCTCTTCTCTTCACTCCTCTCAAGCCTTATGACTTGATAATATTCTGCCCAAATATCTCCCCAATCTTCTTCCCCACATCCAAAATCCCCTAGCCTCTTCAAAATACCAAAACATCTCCCCTTAATAGGTTCTCAAAGGAGAAAGTCTCAAGAGGTAAATTCCTCTTTCCAATTCCTTCTTTTCTTTTAAGTTATTGTTTTTGTTTCTTTCCTCAACTACCTTAAACCAAATAGTATGATAACTCTAGTTACATACATGTATTTTAATGTTTTTATGATAATGGTATATTTCATTATCTTCTCTCTTTTCTCCACATTTTATTTGAAAGAAATGAAAGTACCCTTTGAGATGTGCCAATTTAGCACATTCAAGGACAACAGTTTATCAATTTCTATTATTATCTTTAATTCTGGTCATGAAACCATTTGTGTTATGGTTTAACCAGATTATTATATATGTAATATATCCTATTTTTGGTTGTGTAATCCTTTTGTACAATTGTTATTAAGTTATAAAGAAAAACATGTTCTTTGTAATCAAACCCACCTATTAACAAAAACAATTGTCACTATGGTTTTATATAATAATTCGACTTAACTC
The DNA here is from genome assembly GCA_963277665.1 of Viscum album. Taxonomy (NCBI): domain Eukaryota; kingdom Viridiplantae; phylum Streptophyta; class Magnoliopsida; order Santalales; family Viscaceae; genus Viscum; species Viscum album. Next base: position 904,916,769 of record OY728138.1, read on the forward strand.
AAAGTAAAAAAATTAAATTTAAAACCATTTAATCTCCTGGATTTAAAAAAATATAATATCACTTCAATTCTAGACACCACTTTCATCTTACATGTTTATCCAAACATGAATATATTTGAACCAGTCATTAAAACCAAGTAAGCAAACGAACTCAAACAATGAAAGTGAACCTCATAACCAATCAAAACGGTTATAAAAGAACATAAAATTATTATAATAAAAAATTAAATATAGAATATTTTCTGGAATTATTAATTAATAAATATAATTTTGTTATTCATGTCTTTAATAACAAGTGGAGAACACCAATGGATTTAAGGTAAGGGATCCTCTCACTCACTTTTGTTCAAGAATCTCTCCTATGTAGTGATCTTTTATTTTTAATACCTAATGATGGGGTATGTTTTCACACCTCCCCCATATTTCCATTATAAAATATAAATATTGGGATACCCCTTTACCTCTCATTAATCCCTCACAAGAACACTCATTACCATGCCGAAATGTTTGTAAAGGGTTTTCTCATCTCACTTTCAATTATGTGGGATTTCCATTGTTCGCCTCTTATTTCTTATATGTGGTATAGGTGTGATTGAGATAATATTTTCATCATTTTTTATATGTAATTAAATTATATAATCACTAATAATTTATCAATTTGTGTTATTTACATCAATTTTGGATTTATAGGGTGTTTTGAACTTAAATATGAAAACTGCTTAATTTGGAAATATTGACAGATTTTAATCACATTGGTAATTCAGGCATATTTTTTAAAATATAAATCCAATTGATGTGATTTTATTTTTATTGGATTCTTATATTTATTTTATTAATATTTTTTTGTAGGATCATGATTTAATTCGGCCATCCAAGGGTCCTAAAAATTCAATCAAGTTGGAAAATTATTCTGGATGATTGGGTGGACCCCACCTAAATGAATTAATCATAAATCGGTCTAAATATATCCAATTGATGTTATTCTAATTGTATTTGAAATAGTATTTAATTAGGAGTTAGGTTTTTGAATATCATGGAGATATTAATTCATTAAATATTCCCATGAATGCTCAACCTTTGGAGGAAAAATTGGAAACATTCATCCAGAATAAAATCTCTCATTTAATTGGCCATATCTCTTACTACAAAGTGAATATAAGACTGAAATTTTGTGCTGAAACATAAAGGATATTTTTTAACATCTTTCATGAAGAGAATATTCCAAAATTATTCCATTAAATTTTTCTACTAGGATGAATCGTTTGGTGGACAGAATCTGCGGTAAATACTAAATAGAGATTTTGAAGATCTAAAATTTGAAGACTAAAGGATAGAAACCCATAGCCTATATAAGGAGGATTTAACCCATTCTGAATAGGATTTTGACACCAATGTTGTAGTGGAGTCCTAGGGACATGATTCTAACATAGGAATTTTCTTTTTCTTCTATTTTTTTATTTTTAGTTTTTGTTTCTAATGTAATGAATTTTTATATTTTTAATTCAAGTGTTTCCATCTTCTTCCATATCTATTTCTCTTCCAAACCTAATCTAATTCTTCTGTTTTATTCTTCTTCTATCCAGCGTGACCTATTATCCTCAAAATGAGGGGCTAACTTGAGGCTTATCCCTGGGGTTGGTTTCACTATGTTCTTCATTATTTCACTTCAAATTCAAAATGTTTTAAATCTATTTGTGGTGGAGGAAGGAATATTGCACTGGTGTGGCACTCGTCCACCACAACACTATTACCAAATCCATCTATTTTACTTGATTAATTAATTTCCCCTCCTTTATCTTAGGCAAACCCTTTATATGGTGGAGTTGGGGTTTCCATAAGGGATGAAACGACATCTGGTGGAGTTGAGTCTTTTTGGGATTGTATTCTTAGTTGAGGTGTTATCCTATTTGACTATTGGAGGAGGTGTGGTTTGGTGTGTCAGACGCATACTAAAATCACACAATAAATAAATCAAAGGAAGGTAATTTATTAATAAGTTTTCAATAAATTAATTATCAAATTGAATTTAAACAATAAATAAATAATGAATGAACCTATGTTATCCAACCCGAGGACCAAGTTCTTTCTTCACTAATTACATTCTGTAATTTCATGTTAGTATAAGTTTTAACATTTAATTTGACTTTTAAATTTAATTTCATTATTAGATTAATTAGAAGCATTAAAAAACATTTTTTTAGGTGGTATAGATTAATTGGGTATACAGCTGAGAAATCTCTTCAAGTGAGACGACCCTGGTTAGCCTTTGTGCTGCATTAAGAGAATAAATTTTCTTTTACCACACCCTATGACAGGCATGTGCCAAAACTGGCACTGTTTCATGGGAGATAATCAGTTGTTTACATTAATTTTTCTATTTTCATATTTTATATATTTTTCATTTTAAAAAAATCATAAAAATTATCTTTCCATGATGAATCCAAACTTCAATTATTCTGCGTGGAACAATTACTCACATGTGCAGGAGGAAGAAAATGACTACATTGAGTAGGCCCTCCAACGAAGGGCTTACATTATAATGATAAGGTTAAAAAATAAATAAATAGGACTCACAACATGGATATCACTTTAATATTTGATAGTCATGGCTGATTAACTCAAAAAATGACATTCAAAGATTCAAGGCTAAGAAGAAAGTGCCACAGGTCTTCCTGGATTTCACTGAAGAAATCCATGAAGTTGAATCCAAACTCGAGGTGGAGGAGAATGACTAACGACCTCCATCTAGAGATAATCATATCTAAGAGGCACTTTAAACTCAAGAGTATATTGAAGCTAAACCAACTCAGGGGGTTGAAACTTTCATTGACTCTATCTATTCTGGTTTTATTGAATCCGAATTTTATGTCAATCTCTCTTGTTTTATAGAATTAGATAGTATTTTCTATGCCTAGGAGGAAGAAGAAGAAATTTCACCTATTTAGGAACACATGGATATCCTTAAGGGAATTTATCATTTACTTGTGTAATCCCATGAAGAGATACTAGTTTCTATTCTTGAAGAACCAAATCTACAAGCTGCCTACTTTAAAAGGGAATATTTTGAAATTAATACTTTAAATTTAAATTTTTAATATCCCTTTGATTATTCTTTTCATGCAGAATATCTGGAGAAACCAATGGATTTTGAAGAAGGCATTTCACAAGTAGCAACTAAATTGGAGGAGGTTCCATACTTCATCCAACCCCATCCATGCAAGCTGTACCACATTGCGAAGGGGGCAGATCTGGTGTACTCTATCATGGATTCCTCCACAACAAGAACATAAAATTGGAATCTAGGAAGAACATGTGGTGGTTCATGTCCACAAAGATCCATCCACCATTAGATTATGTATAACAACTAGTAATGCCCTCCGGAGGCAGTAAAATAATCTAGGGCCCACTTGGGGGATCGTACCAAGACTTATCTTTACTTGCTTTCTATGAATTTGGATTCCAATTTCTTTTCATAGAAGTAGAATAGCATGAGGCCCACTCCCTCCTATATTTTTTATCTTTAATTACATGATCCTTTCATTTGATTGAGTAATTCTCTTTTTTAGGTTCATTAGGGCATAAGGGAACCCCCAAACTAAAAAAATATCATTTCAAAAGGGAGTTCACTTTTAATGTTTAACTTTGAAACTCCTTATATTTATGTTTTGTGATTTAAACTGGAATTGAATTCCAACACTTGAATTATGTTTTACTTGAAATTTCTAGGAGACATGAGTTTCTTATGAATCTAGTGATTCCATGTTTTATATTTTAATGTTAATGAGATTGAATGGGTAAAATGGAAAATTTGATGATTAAAATGAAGCATGAATATTGAAATAAGGACTCGTGATTTGAGTGAATTAATTGATTCATGTAAATGAAATATCCCTACCATCTTTCATGATTTGAATTTATGAAATTCATGTGAATTAATTTTTTATTATTAATCATGCCATGAGTGATTTTCCAATGTCATATTCTCATTCCAGAGAGAATTTATAGACCAAATATTTCCTATTTTATCTTGAGCATATTTCTTGAGTGATCTTGGGACATGCCACCTGCCAGAACTTGTATTGCAAACTTTTCAATGCTATGATTTTGCCAGAACACATTTAAAATGATTAAGGAACTACTTTGGATAGCCACATATTTACCTTATACCCACCCTTAAATTTTTCCTTTGTTATCCCATAGAAGACATGAATTTCCTTATAGGTTTAATCCACATTACAATCCAACTTTTCCTTACCTACCCACACTTATAGTATTTTTTAATGGATAATTCAAGTTTGAGTGTGGGGGAGGGATTTTCGCATGCATTAATTGGGATGTGTATCATTTTTGGGTGATATGAGGTGTATGTCATCATTTTGGGTAGTGTATTATTAGAAAATTGGGCATGAGTTATCATTTCATTATGCTTCTTTCAATTCATCCAGTTCTCCTGAAAAAAGAGAAAAAAATTGAATATAAGTTGTGCAATTTTGGAGCTTTACAAAAAAAATTCAAAAAAAAGAAATAAATTAAGTTGTGCCTTTCTGGATCTTTATTGAAAGAGTGGGAGAACTTGGATGATATCATTCTTTATAATCATTTATTGACTCATATCCCTTGTCATAAAAAGGGGTGGTGTTGTGTTTCACATTCTCAAGGGGATTTGAGTGAGGTTTATCCTGTGTTTTCACTTGATTAACCATGCACTGTACTTGAGAGTCAAACCTTCTACTTTTATTCTTAAATTATTTCAATCATTTACCCACCAACCCTAAGCCATAGAGCCATTTGAATCATTATTGCAATCCCTCGTGATTTTATGTGTGTTCTGTCTTTACAAAGTGGAGAAAGTAGTTCCTTTACAAGCCTATGGATAAGGAGTATTTTCTCATGATATGATCATAACTCCACTTTAATTGTATCATTAGTGATGAGGGAAAAGATTCCAAAGAGAGGTATATCATGTTTTGTAATGTTTAATAATAATAAATTGGGAAGGTTGAATTAATGAAAGGAGAATCTCAATCATTTCTCAAAGTGGAAAAGTAAAATGAATGAATTGATTGTTTCTTTGAAAATGGGAAATGAAATTTATATTTTCTGTGGAACTTTAAAATTTGATTGGACATTGATAATTTTTTGATTTCATTGCTTTGAAATTTAAATATTGTTAACATTGGTCCCCTTTTAATTCCATGTTGAGATTTTATGCTTGAGGACAAGCATAGTTTAAGTGTGGGGGAATTGATAGAGATAATATTTTAGTCCATTTTTTATATGTAATTCAATGATTTAATCCCTAATAATTTATCAATTTGGGTTATTTACATCAATTTTGGATTTATAGGGTGTTTTGAGCTAAAATATGAAAACTACTTAATTTGGAAATATTGACATATTTTAATCACTTTGGTACTTCAAGAATATATTTTAAAATATAAATCCAATTTATGTGATTTTATTTTAATTGCATTTCTATATTTATTTTCTTAATCTTTTGTTTCAGGATCATGATTTAATTCAGCCATCCAATGGTCCTAAAAATTCAATCAAGTTGGAAACTTATTCTGGACGATCGGGTGGACCCCACCTAAATGAATTAATAATAAATCAGTATAAATATATCCAATTAATGTGATTATAATTGGATTTGAAATAATATTTAATTGTCCATTTGGTTGTTGAATATCAGGGAGATATTCATTCATTACAGAGTCCCATGAATTCTCAACTTTTGGATCAAAAATAGGAAAGATTCAACTAGAATAAAATCTCTCATTTAATTGTCCATATCTCTTACTAAAAAGTGAATATAATACTGATATTTTGTGGAGAAACGTAAAAGAAATTTTGGAACATCTTTCATGAAGAAAATATTCCAAACCACTACCATTAAATTTCTCTACCAGGATGAATCTTTTGGTGGACATAATCTGTAGGAAATCCTAAATAGAGATTTTGAAGATCTGAAATTTGAAGACTGAAGGATGGAAACCCTTGGACTATATAAGTAGGATTTCACCCATTCTAAATAGGAGTTCGACACCAACTTTGGAGTGGAGGCCTAGGGATATGCTTCTAACATAGTAATTTTCTTTTCTTCTCTTTTTTTTATTTTTACTTTTCTTTTCTGCTGTAATGCATTTTCATATTTTTAATTCAAGTGTTTCCTTCTTCTTCCATCTCTCTTTTTCTTCCAACCCTAATAAAATTATTCTATTTTCTTCGTATTCTATCCATCATGACATATTATCCTAAAAAATGAGGGAATAACCTGAGGCTTGGCCCTGGGTTTGGTTTCATGGTGTTCTTCATTATTGCACTTCAAATTCAAAATGTTTTAAAACTATTTGTGGTTGAGGCGGGAATATTGCAGGGGTGCAGCGGTTGTCCTCCAAAACACTTTTCCCAAATCTATTTCTATTCATTGATTAATTAATTTTCCCTCCCTTATATTAGGAAAACTGTTTATACGGTGGAGTTGGGGTTTCCATAAGAGATGAAATAGCATCTGTTGGAGCCGAGTCTTTTTGGGATTGCATTCTCGGTGGAGGTGTTATCCTATTTGACTATTGGAGGAGGTATGGTTACGTGTGCTGGATGCCTGCTAAAATCAAACACTAAATAAATCAAGGGAAATTAATTCATTAATGAGGTTTCAATAAATTAATTATCAAATTGAATTTAAACAATAAATAAATAATGAATGAACCTGTGTTATCCAACCCTAGGACCAAGTTCTTTCTTCACTAATTACATTCTGTAATTGCATGTTAGTATAAGTTTTAACATTTAATTTGAATTTTAAATTTAATTTCATTATTAGATTAATTATAAGCAGTAAAAATAATTAGTTTTGGTGATATAGATTAAGTGGTTAAACAAATAAGAAAGCTCCTCAAGTGAGACGACCCTGGTCAGCCTCTGTGCTGCGTTAGGAGAATAAATTTTCTTTTGACACGCCCTATGATAAGAGTGAATCAAGTTGTACTGAAATTTGATATATATTACCATAATTATATTTATATTCATGGTATTATGTGATTAATTTGGTGGCTATTTACTTTTGGTCATACAACTCAATTGATTACAACATGGTAACGAGCTTTGCCTCTATTTTCACTTCATTGTGACTTGCTTAGTATTGCACACCTACTCTTTATTATGTGGTGTACCTACTGTCCATTTGACATCAATTTTCAAATTAAATTGTATTCCATTTAAATTTACATATTCTCATATCATGGATATGATTATTGTCTAAGCTGTATAGCATTTTACATAGGGTATTTATTTTGAATGCTATTTTGACTGTGGAAATATTGATGAATCTGTATCCTATATTCTATATGGATAATGTAAATTCAAATTTCTCTTGTGTTGAATCTATGTATAAATAATTATTTTGACATTCAGCGATAGGTGGGGCTCACTACAGCCCCTCGATGCATCGGTAGGTCTCATGAGACAAATCAGTTGGCGACAAACCCTTCGAGTTTTTTTCCAAAAATTGGACGGGTTTCTACCCACAGAACTAAACCATTATTATGATATTATGGTATCATGTGCCAGATACATGATGTCCAATTAATAAGAATTATCTTTATTCATTATTAGTTATTAGTATCTAGGATTTTTTCACTATGATGAAATCTATGGATGCAGTTTCGTTCTCAGTTTATTAATGGTGTGAGTTCTTCATTTATTCATCGTGCCATATTGATTATGTCAAATTGTTTACAATTTAGTTATTATTGATTCATTATTCCTATAGTTTTAACCCTTAATGAGCGTTTGAGCTCACCCCTTTCATTTATTTTACCTTCAAAAAGTTATGAAGAGGAGACTATTTATTGAGTTTTGTGGATGCAGTTCTTAGTTTTTGTTATGTATTGTATTTTGTAGCCTTTTACAATGTAATTTGAGTTACATCTATATATCTAGTTTTTTGAAGACTAATAAACTGATAATTACTTTGGGATTTCATTCCTTCTAACCATTCCAATATAACAAGTAATGCACCATCTCCGGTCTAGAGGGGTCGGGGTGTTACACATACCATCAGTGCTCTTTTGTAGTACTCATTCCAGACACATGTCTAATCTCCATACATTCCATCACTACTCCTTAATAGAACCTAGTAAGAACATTATTAAAATTTTCCACACATAAAATTGATTCTTCTTCGCCTAATCTTGTCATCACACTTACATAAGACCCACACATATCATTTATACTCCTTATAATCTCTTGGTTATCACATTCATGTAAGCCCTTCATATACCATCATTTCTCATTAGCAGCACCTAGTCACCACACTTGCATAAATACCCTAACATACCATCGCTTCTCTCTAGAAACACCAAGTAAGAACACTAATTTAATCCCATCACATACCTTCACTCTATCTAAGCAGCAAATGGGAATCTTAATTATATGGATCCTACTTTTTCTTACATTACTATTACATCATTTTAAAGACAAATAATATAATAGTGTTACAAAACTAGGATCCAAAGGTTTAGTGCCTTTTTAATATTCAGAATATAGTTAACATTTACATAATAGAACATATAAATTATTTAATTCCTTATTCTCTAGCTTCTTAGGTTCCCTCATCTACTCCTTAGTATAAGTAGTCACCTGAGGATATACATCAAAGAAAGGGGTAATCTAAAAGCTCAGTAAGAGGATAGATAATAACATGAATCAATATAACACGGGTGAGAATAATAATCATAATCATAATATAATAATGGGATCATAATTATAATCATGATAGGAAGAATTAGTTAAAGGCATGGAATGTGACAATTCATAAAAATGAAACATCATGTCTTCGTGGTCAAATACCACACATAGATGTGAACAAATCTAGCATCATGATCGTGCATAACATATGTGAATAACCATAACATAATCATTTTGAAACAATATAGAATCATGTTAATGCATATTTCACATAATCAAATGATATAAATTACATTACTCAATGCATTGGAGTGATATATAATTCTTGGTTCACCCGTCACATCATAACATTTACATAATCATGCATGCCATATAAAACGTATAACAATTTTTTCTATAAAACAAACCCTGGAAAATAAAATGGGTTTAATGATAATTTCATAAATAATAAATTCATGTATAAAATTTGGGGTTCCCAAAAAAAATTAATAATATAATTGGTATAATAATCATCAATCTTGAGTGAAGAAGAAACAATCTCAAGAGAAGTAAAGGTGTGTTTTTAGAAGGAAGAGTTCTTTTGGAAAAAACTTTGAATTTACTATAAAATCATATTGTAAACATTTATATACTAGAAAAAATGTATGAAAAAAAATATTTTATGAATATTAAAAGAACGTCCACACTAAAATTTGGTATGAAAGAGGAATATCCCAACAAAAGAAAATTGGGTTCGAGAATCCCCTTACCTTATGTATGAATGCTTTCTTCACCTTAATATCCTCGATAATAAAATTTCATTTATTAATTAATAAATAAATAACTTCTTATAATTTTATTTTATTCATTACACTTTTATTAAGTTCTTTTATAGAAATTTTGATAAGTTATAGTGTTCAATTTCATCGTTCGGGGGTGTTCATTTTCTTGGTTTTCATGATCGATTCACTTGTATACATGTATGAAAGTTCGTGTAAAGGGAAAATAATTCTATAGAATTGAGATTATATGTTTGAAATTAGAGAAGTTCAATTGCTCTTATATATAATTTAGAATTATATTATGATGGTGATTCATTAGATAAAACGTTAATGATAATCATTTAGATTAATTTGGAAGTTTTTTTATTATCAAGAACTAGTTTTATTTTATTATTTATTATTATGTATATATTTTATTTCCAGAACATAAAAAAGGTTCTAACATAAATTTTAAAATATTTTTTCAACCTTTTTAATGGTTTTATGTCTATCCATTAAGGTGTCAAAGGAAAATCAAAATGCATCGTCCATGATGTTGGTAAATCGACACATCATGGATGATGTTCTCATTTTTAGAATAAAAGGTATTGGAGAAGAAGTTTGATGATGGACTGTTCCATTAAAATAATAAAATTTCAGTATATATAAGATAAATTATTTATCATGACACTTTTATAAATATAGTTTAAGAGATAATAAGAGAAAAAATAAATTGAAAACAAATTAAAATAAAATGAAATAGGGTTTTTTCCTCTTGAATTCACCTCCTTGGGAACCTCCTTGGAGAAATTGGATTTAGTCTTTTATAGAGACCAAAGACTCATGTATGTGGGGAAGAGGCTTGGGAAGATTAATGGGTTGAAATAAGAAAAGATTCAAGGCCTCGGAGGTGTGAGGATAAGAGGTGGTGAGGGGTGGTATTTATAGGGGAGGAGATGAGGGTTTTTTTATTTTATTCATTGTTTTTTATTTTGGCTCAACACAATGAATATTTTTGATTTATATAATTAAATATAGTAAATGGATAAGTATAGTTCAATATTATGGGCGTATATCATCCATACATCATCTATGACTCAATTATTCATGTTTTTTTTAATACCTTAAATTGTTCTATTTTACTATTCACCAAAAATTCAACTATTTTAGAAAAATCCCAAAAAAAATCACCCTAACCATTTTTTGATGTCTAGAATTAAAAAATGGACTCCATTTTAAGAAAATAATTTTCTAACTATGAAAAGTTTAATTTTTAAATAAAATCATCATTTATTCAAAAAATACTGATTTGAAAATTATCACTGATTTTATAACACTTTGAAAATTAATTAAGGTCTCATAAAATTATCTTATAATCATAAGAAAAAATAATAATAATTTATTAATCAATTTCATGAAAATAAATTTTAAATTAAATCATTTTATTTATTATAAAGTTTTAAATAAAATTTTATGTTTTAAAAAATACCAATACTTATTTTATCATTTCTAAAAAATTTATTTACATATACTATTATATAATTATATCATATTTTCATTTATAAGATGCCTAAATTTTATTTATACTTTCATAGGTGAGGTTACTATCCTATTGGCTGGATTACTATTCCTAATGGTCATGTTACTATTCCAAGGGTCAAGTTACCATTCTATCAGGATAGGTTCCTTAATTTCATTAATTATTACTTATTTCATTATTTATTTATGAGAAATTTTTTTATTGGACTCCCTATGTTATATATGTTTTTATATCATGTAGAATAATTATAAGAAGGGAAATAACTCCATTGATAAAAGTTTGGGTCATTACATTCTTCCCCCTTTGAAATTTCACCCATAAAATTTCATTTTTAAAAAAACAGGTGAGGGTATTTATCCTTCATTACTTCCTCTAGTTCCCAAGTTTCTTCTTCATACTTATGATTCCTCCAAAAAACTTTGATAAGGTGAGTTTTATTTTTGAATAGGAATTTGTCTCTTTAGTCTAGGATATTTACCAGATGCTCTTTATATAATAGGTCACTCTCCAATTGTTCCACCTCCAGATTTAGTACATGGGAGGGGTTAGGTATATACTTCCTCATATTAGATAAATGAAAAATGTCATTAACTTGATATATATTTGGTGTAATTGTAATACAATAGGACACTACTCATATGTGATCAAGGATCTCAAAGGGGCCATTGTAACTTGGTCTAAGATTCCCTTTATTTCCAAAACACATGACTCTATTCCATGGTGATATTCAAAGGAAGACTTTGCCCACAATATCAGACTCCAAGTCCCTTCGATGATTTTCAAAATAGATATTTTTCTGACTCTGATCAGCTTTGATATGTTTTTTGTATGGATTAAACCCTCTTTGTCATCTATTACACAAGATCATGTCTAAGTATCTTTTTTTCAACTTCATCCCAACAAGTTGGAGTTCTATATCGTTTTCCATACATAGCATCATATGGAGCCATATGAATACTCATGTGGAAGTTATTTTTTTATTAGAACTAAACCAATTGGAGATGTTAATCTCATCCACCTTTTAATTCCATTGATTAGGCTCTTAGAATTTCTTTGAGCATCTTAATATTCCTTTCAGACTTTCCATCATTTTGGGGGTGATAGTTCATGATGAAATTCAATTTAATACTCAAATAATGTTGAAGACTCATCCATAACATAGATGTTATACTTGGATCATGATCAGTGATGATTTAAATTGTAACCCCATGTAGCCTCACCAATTCCTTCACATAAATATTTGAATTTTTTTCAAGCAAGAGATCTTCTTGAATAGTAATAAAGTGTGTAGTCTTAGTGAGTCAATCCACCACAACCCATATCACATTGTTTCCATTGGATGTCTTTGGGAGACCAGTGATAATGTCCATGGTGACATTCTCAAATATCCATGTGGGTATAGTTAATGGTTTCATCATCTGTTTGGACTTCTGTCCCTCTTCTTTAACTTGTTGAAATATCAAGAACCTTGATATATACTCTACAATCTTCTTCTTCATTTTATCCCATCGTAAGTGTTCTCAAAGATTGTGGTACATATTGGTGCTCCTAGTATAGATAGAGAAAGTTGATCTATGATCATTATCTAATAGATCCTTCTTTACCTCAGGTTATGAAGGCACATAAGTCCTTTTCCAAACCAAATCACAAAATCATAATCGATATAAAACTCTTATAGCTTCCCTTCCTTTGTTTCATTCACCTTATTTTGTAACTATGGATCATCCCTTTATTACTCCTTTATATTCTCATTGATAGATGGTTGGGAAATAATTTAATAAAGGTAGGATTTATTCCATACCATTATTATTTCTAAATCCATCCTTTATAATTTCATGATTATACATTCTTTCTCAATCCACATCATGGATAGAGTGTCATGTTCTTTTCTAATAAGATAATTGACTTCCTTATTCTTCATACCATGATGATAATGAGTAGATAAATCATAGTCCTTGATTAGATCTAACCATCTCCTTTTAAGCATGTTGATCTCCCTTGGTGTTAATATATACATTAGGGTCTTTTGATCAGTATATATGTCACACATCTCACCATAGTGGATGTTCCACCAGATCTTCAAGGTAAAAATCACAATTTCTAGATCTATATAATGTTTTAGGTAGTTCTTCTCATAGATATTCAAATTTCATGAGGTGTATTATTTCACTTTATCATTCTATGTGAGTACACAACCCAATCATTACATTGAAGCATCGTTTTATATCACAAAACATTCTCCAATTTTTGGTAATGTGAGGACAGGTGTGGTAATCAGCTTCTTCTTTATCTCCTTGAATTTATCCCCATATTCTTATATACAAACATACTTTTCCCATTCCATTTTTATCATAGTTAAAGGGCTATATAATCATGATAAATTTCTCAAAAAATGTAGGTAGTACCCTACTAAGATAATAAAAAGATGGATTTCCAGGAAACTAGTGGGTCTGGGACATTCCTCAATTGTCTTTGTTTTTTATGGGCATAAAATTTCCCTCACTTATGATCATGTGTCCTGATATTGTGACTTGTTGCATACAGAAGTTACACCTAATTGGAATGAAAGTTCTACTTCCTTAACGTTTCCAACACAATCCTTATATGGTCTTCATGTTCCTCCTTTCTCTTGGAGTAGATGAGAATATCATTGATACCATAAATTTTTCAAGGTAGTGTCTAAAAAAATTATTCATAAAATCCATGAAGATTCCTAGGGAATTAGAAAGTCCAAAGGGAGTCACTAGAAACTCAAAGTTCCCATACCTAATACGGAAAGCATCCTTTTTAATGTAGTCCTTATTTTCCTTCATTAAAGGATATCCAAGACGAAGATCCACCTTTGAGAAGTATTGATCTTCTTGTAGTTGATTGAAAAAGTCATAAATTTTTCGAAGAGGATTCTTGTTCTTTTTGGTGACTTTTTTGAGTTCCCAATAATCGATACACATACACATCAATGCATCCTTTTTCTTTATAAAGAGAACTATCATACCCCAAGGTGATTCACTTAGTCATATGAACCCTTTTCCAAATTATCTTGTAGCTTCTTTTTTAACTCCCCCAGTTCAATTGGTTCCATCCTGTAGGGGAATTCTGAGATAGGATTGGCTCCAAGTATAAGTTCTATTGAGAATTATTCCTAAAAATTTGGGGAAGTGTGGGTAACTTGTTAGGAAATAAATCATTGAATTTCCTCACAATGGGAATTTCCATCAGGTTTATACCTTCTATTTACTCAACCATTTGAGTGAGGTATGATTCTTTATAGGGTATCAACACCAACACCATTGAAGACTTTTCTAAAAGTGATTCATGGTCTTCCTTAATTTTGTAGAGGATCATGGGATGGTTTGGAATTTGGAATGATATTTCCTTTTTCTGATAGTTTATGTGTTCTCTATATAATGAGATCCAATACATCCCTAGTATATCATAAAATTATACCAAGGTAATCATCACAGGATTCACTGAAATAACCTTCTCACATACACAAACATGAGAAGAGTCCAACACTTGGGTTTCAATTATCACACCAGTAGGTGTTTTTATAGATATCTCTACTACAGGATTTTGGGTATTTGATTCAATAGTTCTTGAAAACTTTCGAGATATAAAGGAATGAGTAAAAATATAATCAAGTAAGACTTTTTCCATTATTGAGTGAATAATAAGTGTACCTTGTATGAATTCATTTTCTTGGTCCACTTTAGTAGTATTGATGGAAAATATTTCCCTTTCTCTTTTGGATTTAGTGGCTGATGACACTGATTACCCTTGAGGACTCGAGGTTTAGTGTAATGGCTTGAATAGTGACCTTGCTCCCTGTAGTTGAAGAATTTTACCTTGGGTGGTTCTCTACTTTCATCCATCACATTAGTCAGATTATTCATTTCTCTCTAACATTTATGAGCTTGTTGGCCTTCTCTCCCACACTTGAATCATTTACCCATCCCTTTGAGGCAATTCCCAAGATACTTATTCCCACATTTTTTACATGTGAGAAGTTGAGTTTTATTTCCACTTTTTTCATTAGATCCCCTAGCTTGAAACTCCATCTTTATTTTATTATCTCCATATCCATAGGACCATTCTCCAAACTCCATCTCCACTTTGAGATCAAATCAAAAAACTTCTTCATAAATCCCAAAGTCCCAAATTGTCGGATCTTTTAGAAGGTGTTGTTTTAGACCACTAAATAATCTATCTATTTTATTATCATTTTTGATAAAAAAACTTAAGGCATACCTTGAAAGCATTGTGAAATTTTATTTGTAATCCATGATAGATTCACCTTCTTTTTTCGTTATCTCTAAAAATTCTCTCTATATATTTTTCTAAATATTTTGAGGAAAATACTAATTAAGAAATATTTTCATAAATTATTCCCACTCCATCTCTTCAATTTAATACATCATCTTGGTGTTCTTAATCAATTTCCACCATTGGTCAGCCTCAACATCTAAATGATAGATGTAAAAAGTCACCTTATCCATCTCAGAATAGGGAATCATAGAAAATATCTTCTCCATTGAGTTGAACAACTATTCCATGACTAGTGGATCAAATGATCCATTAAACACTAGTGGATGTTTTCACATAAAAGACTCAATAGCTAGTTTATCTCTATTAAGTGAAGGAGGATGTTCCAAATTTTTTAGGTTATTATTCATTTCTTGGTACAACTAGGTAAGAATCACTATTAAATTTTAAACTCTATCGCCCAAGTCAATGGGGATATTGTTCAGGAAATCACAGTATTGTTCCTCGCATGGGTTTTTGTCCAAGTTTCTCTTTGTTCCAAACATTTTCTAAAATATAATAGTTATGAACAAAACATGTGTTAAAAATTTATGAAGTAATAATTTACTCCTTTCTGTAATTAACTCTAAAGGCATATCTTGTGGTTTTCCTATGTTTATCATTTTTCTAAAATAGGGATTCTTGGATTCTTACATATACATAGTCTTATACTAAGGGTTTGAAATAACGTTCTCTAATACTAATTCCCAAATTAACTAAACCATGATCTAGTACTAAATATAGTGACCCTAGTTTTTCTTACATTACTATTACATTGTTTTAAAGATAAACAATAAAATAGTGTTACAAAACCAAGATCCAAAGTTTCGGTGTCTTGGACATATTAAGATCATACTTAACATTTACATAATAAAACATATAAATTATTTAATTCCTTATTATATATATTATTAAGGGCTATCATATACTCCATAGTATTAGTATTCACCTAAGGATATACATCAAAGAATGGGGTGTTCTAAAATCTCATTAAGAGGATAGATAAGAACATGAATCAATATAGCATGGGTGAAAATAATCATCATCGTAACATAATAATGGGATAATCATAATAATCATGAAAGGAATAATTAGGTAAATTAATGTAATGTTTCAATGAATATAAATGAAACATTATTTCATAGTAGTTAAATAACACACATAGTTGTGAACAAAGATATCATCATATTGAAGCATAACATATGTGCATAACCACAACATCATCATTATGAAAAAATATAGCATCATGATAACTCATATTAAACATTATCTCATGAGATAAATCACATTACACAATACATTAGAGCACTATATAATTCTGGGTGCACCTGTTATATCATAATATTTACATAATCATGCATTACCACATATAATGTATAACAATATTTTCCATAAAATAACCCATGGAAAATAGAATGGGTTTCATGAGAATTATATAAATCACACATTCATGTGGTTCACAAAATAAAAAGGGGATAACATACTTGTTATAAGAATCATCAATATTTAATGAGGAAGAAACAATCTCAAGAGAAGTAACAGATGTGTTTTTAGAAGGAATAGTTATTTTGGAAAAATATTTGAATTTTTCATAAAATTAGATTGTAAACATGTATATCCCAAAAAATAAAATGAAAGAGAAAAGAAATTATATTTTTGGAATATTAAAATAACATCCACACTAAAATTTGGCATTAAAGAGGAATAACCCCAAAAAGGAAATTGGGTTCATGAATCCCCTTAACTTATGTATGAATTATTTATTCACTTTAATATCCTAGATAATCAAATTGTATTTATTAATTAATAAGTAAATAACCTATAATACATGTATTTGATTAATTTTACTTTTATTAAGTTCATTTATTGACATTTTTATGAGTTATAGTGTTCAATTTCATCGTTCAAGAGTGTTCATTTTCTTGGTTTCATGATCGGTTCACTTGTATACATGTATGGAAGTTCATGTAAAATGAAAATAATTCTCAATAATTGATATTTTATGTTATTAATGAAATTATATAAGTTTAATATGTCTTATATATCGTTTTTTATAGTATTATTATGATTCATTAGATAAAACGTCAATGATAATCATTTAGATTAATTTGGTGGTTTTTAGATTATCACGAAATAGTTTTGTTTTAATATTTAATAATATGTATATATGTTATTTATAGAACATAAAAAGGTTATAAAATAAATTTTACAATATTTTTTCAACAAATTTATTGGTTTTATTTCCATCCTTGAAGGCAGAAAAGGAAAATGAAAATTCATCATCCATGATGTCGGTAAATAGACACATCAAAAATGATGTTCTCATTTTTAGAATAAAAGGGATAGGAGAAGAGGTTTGATGATGGATTATTCCATTAACATAATAAATTTATAGTATATATAAGATACTGGAGTTCTCATTCAACTTTTATAAGAATATATGAGTAGATAATATGAAAATAAAAGAAATTTAAATGAAATTAAAATAAAATGAAAGAGGATTTTACCTCTTGAATTATTCTCCTTGGGAACCTCCTTAGGGAAATTGGATTATGTCTATTATAAAGAAAAGGGGATCTTGGGGTGGGTAAGAGTATTGGGAAGTTTATTGGGTATATATTTTACAACCTTCATGGTTTTGGAGGTGTGAGGAGAAGTGGTGGTGAGGGGTTCTATTTATAGGGGAGGAGAGGGGGTTTTGTTTATTTTATTCATTAGTTTATTATTTTGGATCAAGACTATGAATAGTTTTGATTATTATGAAAAAATATAGTAAAAGTAGAATAAAATTTATATATTATGGTATTAAATCATCCATACATCATCTATGACTCAATAATTCACGTTTTTTGTTAAATACTGTAAATTGCCATATTTCACTATTCACTAAAAATTCAACTATTTTAGAAAAATCCCAAAAATTCACCCTAACCATTTTTTTATAGGTAGAACTAAAAAATGGACCCAATTTTAAGAAAATAATTTTATAACTAGATAAATTTAATATTTAATTAAAATATTCATTTATTCAAAGTATACTGATTTGAAAATTATCACTGATTTTATAACACTTTGAAAAAATTAATTAAAGTCTCATAAAATTATATTATAATCATAAGAAAAAAATATTAATTTATGAATCTACTTAATGAAAATAAATTTTATATTAAATCATTATATTTATTATAAAATTATAAATAAAAAATTATGTTAAACAAAAATACCAATAATTAATTTATCATTTTTAAAACATTTATTTACTTATTATATAATATAATTATATCATATTTTAATTTATAAGATGCATAAATATTATTTATACTTTCATAGGTGATATTACTATCTATTGGCTGGATTACTATTTGTAATGGTCAAGTTACTATTCCAAGGGTCAATTTACTATTTCATCATGATAGGTTCCTTAATTTCATTAATTATTTCGTATTTCATTCTTGGTTTATGAGAATAAAGTTTTTATTAGAATATCTATGTTATATGTGTGTTTATAACATATAACATAATTATAAGAAAGGAAATAACTCCATTGATAAAATTTTGGGTCATTACATTAATTCATAAGCCCCAAAAATGTCTAATCTACAAGTATTTAAACTACATAGAACAATTTTCGAATTTTCATGATGTTAAACTGAAAAATAATGTCCTTATAATAGGAGTTTTAATTGTAGCCTTACCCTATGTGATAAGAACAGTATTCCCTACATGATGATCATAGTATGACTCATTTTATGAGCATGATATGCCTTATGCAATGAGCCTGATATGAAAAACACACCCTCTAAGAAACTTCCATGCATAATCCACATGTCATCTATTGATGTTTCCCCTTTCACGATATAAGCATCCTTAATACACAACATTAAACGATAAGGTGCGTCCTTATCTCACGACCCTAAACTATACAATCAGACTATGTGTGTTTTTATCCCTATCACTTAATAGGGTGTGTAAGATTCTTCCTCATGGTTAAATCCCAATATCCCAAAAACCTTATCTCCCATTTGTCGGTGGTGATCTGATGATAACTCCACTATCTCCAAAATATGAAGTGCAATTCAATCCCACCTCCTCCTAAGGTGTCAAAAACACTGAAGAAAAATCATCCTTCTAGAGTACACTAAAAATCTGATAAATCAAAAGTCCCCATAAATTTTATCATCACCATAGTATGATAACTTGTTCTCAGCATAATACGTGATGAGAATATATGGGAATCATCCCTCCACTTGAATTTATATCTATGAGCATCCCCCACTGGACATTAAACCATGATCTCCCTCACTATGATTTAATTTTTTTTAATCCTAGTATATGACAAGCATATTGGTAGCATCTCTCTAGAAGACTTTAAATCTATGAGAATGCTCACTATCCTTTAAACATGTGACCATTCCTGATGCATCAGAAACCCATCCTTATGTGATTAACCTTATGTGAAGAGTCTAAGAATAATATGTGATGATAATATGATCTCTCATTCCCCAACTTATTATATGAGCCTAAGATAAAACCTTATGTGACGATCATGATATTTCTAAGGTGATGAGCATAAGAATCCTGTGTTATGAGTATATGATATTTTATCCCTCTACTCAGGTTATGATCCTAAGATTATTCCTCATGTAAAGATCATGACATGCCTTATGTGATGAGAATAAGAATCCTATGTGACAATAATAAGATCTCCCCATCATTAGGTGATGAACACAGGTTCTTACCCAATGTGATGAGAACACGATGCCCTAGGTGATGAACCTAGGAAGCCTTGTGTGATGATAAAAATTTTCATGTTATGATGAGCATCAGATTCCTCATGCAATGAATGTGATCGTCCTTGTGTGACAAGCACATGATGTCTGAGGTGATGAGACTTGGATGCCTTAAGCACTGAATGTAAGTTTTCATGTTATGATCATAAGATTCCTCATGTTTTTTTCTTGAGATTACTTATGTAATTAGAATAATGTGACCTCAAACATTAAATGAGGAAGGATTTTGGAAATTCTCAACATTCCCAATATCATCATTACCTCCAACTATAGGTAGTTACCCTATTATGACATTAAGTAGTATAATTACTCAGTTTTTACTAGAATATGTTGTTAGGATGATATTAATAAACATATATTAGATCTATAAGGGAGACACATACAAGGATATGATCTCTAATGAGGAATCCAAGGAAGGAAATATAGTAATCTCATCATCTTATTCCAATTAAAGATCCAACATCATCAACCATAATGGTGACGGCTATACACCCTAGGAAAGTAGGAATGTTGGGCTATGGGGATCATATCAATTCCAAGTATTCAGATCAAAGTATGAAAGTTCACCCTAGTATAAGCATTGGAAAATAGAGGGTCATATGATTTTTATTAATAATTGATATGTATATAAATATATTTTTCATAGGAATTTAATAATGTCATTATATTTTTTAGGTGAAATAATGTTCCTAATGTCAGATGTTCAAATATATCTCTATGAATATATTAAAAATATAATGTAATAATATAAGGGGTTTATAATTTCATGAATTTATGTTAAAACTCTATAACATTTTATTTTATATTTATTTACTAATAATTTTTTTGATTTGTGATAAAAGACCATGAAAACTCATTTTAGTTTGGGTGAGTTTTTAAAATTATTTTTGATCTATTTTAAATGAGATTATGTTTCAATACTATATATGAGTCAAATAATATAAATTATTATGGATAATTTGGATTTATTATTTAATCTCGTGATTTTCTAAAAATGGGCCATAAATAGAGTAGTCATAAAGGATTGAATAAGTAGTTTCTTGCTAAATATTTTTTCACTCTCTGGTTTTATGAAGAAGTTTAGCATTATTTTACTATGAAGGATAAATGATTAGATACCAAATCTGGATCTCAATTATTTTATATGTAAAATGGGGAGATAGAATTGGAATTCGTTAAAAACCAAATCCAAAGGGGGGTTTTCTTCACCCCATGGGTTGGTAGTGGTTGGATTTATTTTTAAATAGTTAGTAGATACTGAAAATTATCAAATATAAACTAGTTAGTGGATATTTAAGATGATAAAAAATTGAAATAAATATATAGTATTATGGTATTTGAGATGTGATACACTAACATTGAGTTGTCTTTTGACCATGGGGAGGGTTGGCTGGGTATCTAGAACATTTATAATAAAGTTTTAGAATATAATAATATAGTAAAGATATTGTAGTTTTGAATCTATATCAAAAAAGTGATATATAAAATTTACAATAAACCCATGAGGGATATATGAGATTCCTTAGTTTATGGTGGATAAAAATTAAGAATAAGTTTGGTTCATTATTTAGGCTGTGTAGATAATTGAATATTTGTTCTTTACATATACATTGATTTTGTAAAAATTTTTGGAATCAATGTATGTTAATTTTTAATGGATAATGTATAAAGAAATTCATATGAAAACTTTTTATGAGTACTTGGTAGAATTTGATCATAGGTTCACTTCATTATGAAGATGGGATAGCTAGCCTAGAGAAAATATTATATATACTGATAAAAGAAATATATTTAAGAATAATATGAAGATGAGTGAATAAAGGATTATCATTATGAGAATATTATTTTTGATTTTTTGTGAGGTCTATGGGATTGATCAATAATTGTTTGGATATTTATAGGATTTTCTCAAGAATTTGAATTAATGTGATAATATTTCTATGTTATATCATAAAATATAAAAGGGGGTGTCTTTATATGTGATCAGTTTTTTTATGATATTGTAATGATTTGAATAATATTAATGTGTCACGGATAATGAAATTTGTATATCAATAAGAATGAAACAAATCATTGAAGGAGTTATTGTTGTCACGGGAAGAAACATAGACTATCGAAAACCATGACACATTAATTTATTCCTATAAAGGATATAAAAAATAATCCATGATTTCCTACTTTTTATAAAAAAATGACCAAGTGTATCTTAAAGGATTACCTATAGTGGTCTCCCATTGTGACATGATAAATAAGGTGCAATTATAAATGATTAAAACATATATCACTGAAAGTGACGAAGTCATTAGTATTGATTTGATGATCCACTTGTAAAGATTTATCCATTGGTAATTAGTGTAGAAATCTTGTAAATATTACAAATAATAAGATTTTATATCAATAATAAAGGATAAATACTCAAACTTTAGGACTGAAGGGAGCTGACCTATTAAAAATAGAGATTGGAGATATTTGAATATGTGATCTATTTTTTGGTGGAAGTATGATATATCAAAAACAGAGACTTCATAAAATGTTTAGAAATCAAAATTTCATCATATAAAATATATATTTTAAAATGATTATGTCTAGTACAAAATTTTTCATAATACTCAATTTTTTAGTTAGGGATTTTTGGTTGAACTAGAATCATCCAAAGAGTCATGGAGACAATTTAGGGGATATCAAGCCATTAAATTGGAATGTGGGACACATGTTTTACGTGCATAAAGTGATGAAAATAGAAAAAATGGGGAATGAATGGACCAGTCTATTTTTATAAAAGATTAAGTGATTCAACTTTATAGATGGATTTCAATCATACATGCATGCACATAAAGAGAGAGATAGAGATAGATAATATAATGGGGGTATAATCTATTAGTAGAGAATATGGTGATTGTTAGTAGAGTAGAAGAGCCTGATAAAGGTGATGAATTTAATTTTTATTGATTCCACATGTATTACAAATAGAGGAGGCAGGGAAGGTGATAGAGTCATCTTAAAGCATTCAGGAATATAGATAACCACTATACATGGTTATATGATAATCATTATAATAGAATAAATCACAAGGTATCTAAAACATATGAAAGGATGTGTACACAAGTAAATATCCCACTAAATAGGGTCCTGGTTGAGGGAATGATGAAGATATAATAAAAGGAAGAATCATATAAGAATTAATAATTGTTTTTGAATTTGTATATATATATATATATGTATATATATATATATTACCAGTCTGAGTGAGTGATAAACGAAGAATGAATGGGTCATTATAGATATAAAAACCACTCAAAGTGGGTGAGGTGGAGGAGTAAGAGACCCACCCATATATTATTGTTCATTCATGATAATGGAGGATAAGTATGACTTTATCCTTTTGATAAGATAACCTAAGGAGGATCTATAATAGAGAGTCAAAAAATTGTGACTTTATTCTTATCTAATATTTACCTAATGGTGTATGAGTAACTATGATTATGTGGATGTTTCCCTATTTTTTTATAGTAGTGTGTTTCACATTTTATCTAGGATTAACCCCCATATTCATATTGGTAGTTATTTATAAAAAAATTATTAGTAAAACTTAACTCGAGTTCACACCCTAAATTGTACTTGATTAGTCATGTCTGTTATCACTAGTGAAGATTTTCAATGAGCATCCCAAACCCCATTAATGGATAAATCATGTAAAAATATTTTAATGATCTATTTAATTATTTTCACATGTGAGTATGTTGGTTTTTGATTTAATTAAAGTAAATTAACAAGTTGGATCTATGATCTAATAATTACTTTCTTTTGATAATAATTATTATTTATAATTAAACTTTATATTTTGTACTACTTTTATTTGTGTGTTATTTAGTTTTGAAATTGGGTAAGTGATGTGATGAGAATAGAAATCCTTATAAATTTAACTAGGAGAAAACAATAGAAAAATGGATGTTTCATCAACACCCAAAATGGTTTCAGCTGAGAATAAACTCGAATATGTGGTCCCCTATTATTTATATTTCTTAGCTTGACTTTCATCTTGTGTTTTTTTTCTTATTTTGACCAATTTTATATACATAGATTCTTATTTTTTATGTTATTTAATTATATTGAACTAAAAAATATTTAAAACATTATTTTATTTAGTTCAATCTAAAATCACTCGATAGGATGAAGAGATGTGATAAAGAGATAACAGCATACCATAATTGTATTAAAAAGAACTCTAATACCATGTTAACCCAATGCTATATTAATTGGTTTATATTTTGTTGAGTTGGTATATTTTTGAAGGATTAATGGAGTGTCACAATAGGAAACAGATAGTGAAAACATGAATATTGTATAAGAAATTTGACACATTTTATAAACTCATGACAATTCTTGATCGATACTTTATACGAGATGGTGTCACTACACCAAAGAATTATTTTTTATTTATGTGGGAAATAATTTTATAAAAAATGTGATATTAAATTCATTATAATATATAGATTTTTAATAGAAATGATTTATCATAAACTGATGAATACAATTATAAAATTATAATACTATATCATAACCAAACATAGATAGATTCATCTCAAAAATTCATTATTAGGTATAAATATATAATAAGAAAAATTATAATTTTCAATTTTGTTCTATCATAAAATAGTTTCAACCCTATAATGCTATATAAAATGTGTATTTGAGAAGTGAAAATTATCCAATGCATCAAATAGAAAATAAAAATATGGAAACAATAAATATTTTACTATTGTGATCAAAATAGAAGCTTCATGTTTTTGAAATTGAAGTAGATATATATTTCTGTGAAGTTTATTCTAAAGGGATTAAGATGGGAACCAAATTAGTATGTTGATTGTCTCCTTGAGTGTGATATATAATGGAATATTACTATATTTTAACAACTACCCTTTTTTACTTTAATAATGTTGAAATATTTATAAATATTCATTGCTTAAATCCTGTTCTTCAGTTTTTGTTGTAATTTTTTATTAATTTCCACTACACATTGACCTTGTAATTTACATAAATGTTTTCCTTAGAAATAATTTTATTTATAATTCTTAATACCTCTATAAAAGGTATGATTGTTTATTTTTCTGGTACCCAGTCAAAATCTATAAAGAATATGATATGCCACATATTTAAAAAAATATTTGTAATAGGGTTGTGACACTCCTTCAAAATTAGGGAAGTCTTAGTGTGATACGCACCTCATGAGGATTTGGTGAGTTTGTGAAGAGTTTATTGGAATACTATATCTGAACCACTATAAAATTATTATATACTAAACCATTTTTCTTTCATTCTCTTAAGTTTTTATAATTTTTAATTCACCCCCCCCCCCCTCTAACCTTTGGCTATGATATTAGCTATGATATTATCTGAGAAACAAATTATCAAAGAATTCATCACTATTGAATTTTTATATTTTAATAACCCTATCTAAGACACTAAACTATATAAGGGAAATATAAAATTTTTATGGATGGTTAAGGAACTAATTATGGATGGGTTATAAATAGGCTACTCTACTTTAGTGGGAACGATTACAGTTTTTGGAAAACTATGATGGGAGCATATTTGAATAATTTAGACATTGGTCATTTGAAATATACAGTAAATCCTTATAAACTCATTGAGGATGAATTTGAAACATTGTGTTTCACCTACAACATCACTTTTAGCTATGTAATTTTTTATTTACTAGTTTTATCCTCTATTTTGTGATTTGAGATGAAATTTCAAATTTTTGGAGTAAATTCATAGGGTGAACATTCATGGTGAATAGTTACCTTCGTTGTACAAGGGGACCATGTACCTAATTTTCTAAAATACATTGATATATTCATGATTAGGTTAACCATGTAATATAAGAATTAATCCCTTTAAAAAAAATATAAATATTTTTATTTCTAGAATTTACATTTAAGAGAGGCAACCTCCATTTTCTAGAAAAACCCTTCAAAAAATCATGGTTATCTCCCTTGTGTCTCTCTCTGATTATTTAATCCCTTCATGAAGATCTTTACTCATTTGGTTTGATTCAATAAGGTTATTCACTCCATTACATCTCCTCTCATCATTTTCATCTTCACCCTTCCATTTTCTTTTACTCTTATGGCTACGGTGGACTAGGGTGTCATTTTTCAAAATTTTAATTATGGGTTTTATAATATTATGGTTTGATTTATTCTTCATTGGTTTTCTACATTCCAATTTTGGTGGAATAACATCAATGTTAATGGATTCAACACATTCTCGTAGGTATCTCAAAGTGGTTTCCTTTATTTATAAAACCATGAAATATTGATTTTTTGAAATGATGTTCTTAGTTAAATTAAATATATACTTACTATCTATGATGACTGTCTTTGATTATATAATTATCAATTTTTGGTTTTCAAATAATATGGGAAATATAATGTTTAAAATTTTACTTTTGATTATGGATTTAATGATTCAAAAAATGTGTTTATTTAAATGTAAATGGTGTTTTATTACAAAATGATTAGGGGTATTTTCTTATAATATTTTTCCATGAATTATAATGAATTTTTAAAATATTTTTATGGGTAACTTCATGGAAAAAGTAAAATTTTCTTTGATTATTAGATTCATATCATGTGGTTTTATAAATTATGTTTTAAATTATTTATATTCCTTTCTAATGGTAATTATTTATGATAAATCATTTTTTACTAAGGTTATGACCTAGGGTATGTACATATGCTAGGTGATGACACCACTCTTCCTAGTTAAATAATGTATTATATCACTAGTGTAGGATGACACTCTAGATAGTGATTATTTTTATTGGTGTTGGATTCCACTATAGCATTTAGTCTATTCATAGTTGGATATGGATATCGATATCGATATGATTATGTATGTGAATATATTATAACAATCATAGATTTATTATCCTTATTTTCCGTAGTATTCTCCCTTGATGCACTTTGATACAGACTTTGACATAAATAATTTATTTATATTTATATTTGTTTTGTTGAAGTTGTATATTTTTCTCTAGACTAACATGAAATTATTAGTTTAAAAGAAATGTTATAAATGTGATATCTTCATGTTATGTTTTTCATTGAATTAAAAGTGTTACTCTTATTTTTTAGTTCAAAATATAATTTTATGGTCTATTTCATAAAGGATATACATAGATCATGTTGTTGAATCCACCAGGAAATTTTTCCCTGGCACCCTATAATTATACTTCATGTATATATAGACCTCATTTTATCTAATATAGGTAAATGGAAAGAACCATTATGAGATAGTGGATTGTTGTTGTTGTTTTGTTAGAGGACGCGATGAGTGATGGTTTCACACTATTTATTAGAATATGGATATATTGGCTACATTTTGGGTGGTTACTTTTTTATTTTGTATATGGTTAGACTATATATTTAGCCAAATCAGATTTGTATCCCCTATATCCTCATTTTTTGTGGTATTTTAAATTTATAAATGTGATACTTGGGTATATTTTATTCTTTCCAATCCTGTCTATGTACTCTTGGTATTATCAAGTTATAGATTTTCAATTGATATATTGTTTCATATTATTCCTTTTTGGATTGATTTCTATTTTAAAACTATTTATTCTATATACATGAAATTTTAATATATAGAATATTCATTTTAGGTCCCTATGAAGGTCTAACCCATACCCAAGTAGGGTCATGTTTTCTCATTGATTATCAATTGTTGTGTCTAAACCTAGGATTGTAAACGTAGGCATCACTATATATCTCCTATTAATGGGAATAAAACCATGTTTAGTTCTAAATGGGAACTCTCTACGCAAGTCTGACCCATATGTAGAGGGGAGGGGAATTTTTCCCACATTTCATGGTTGGGACGAGGATTTAGGGTCCAGGTGTAACTATGTATCCCGTTAGAATGATAATAAAGCCATGTGTAGTTATTCAACATGCTTTTGTGAATAGATCTAACTCATTTATAGGGAGAGGGAATTTTTCTTGAAACAGGCTTGTAAATGGAAGGCCCCATTTTGGGGTCCCCTTCATCAATTTTGTTCATGTGTAGGGGAGGGGGAATTTACTATATTTTGTGTTTGGGAAAAGTACATATGGTCCAACAATCACAACATATCCCCTTAGAATGATAATGAATCCACACATAGTTCTGAAACAAAACTCCATGCGTAGGTCTAACTCACATGTAGGGAGGGGCATTCTTTACTTTTGGGGTGGTTGGGATAGGATGTAAGATTTGGGCATGAAAACATATCTCATATAAATGATAGTCAATCCAAATTTTGTTCTTTAATCCGGCATGGTAGATGACCAGTGCCATAGGAATTGTCCTCTATAGTTAGGACATTGGAATATCTTGTATTTGTGATAGGAGGCATCCAACGGCTATTGTGAGGCAACCAATTTTTATGAAACGGGAAAATACTATAGTTTCCCATCATGTTATGAGGTAATTTATCATTTATTTATCTCATAATTGGTTTCATAAGGTATCTTAGGTTTTCCCTAGGGTAGTACTACAATTGATCATTTCATATCCTTAACCATGATGGGGTGAAAATGTATTAAAGGGTCAAGATAAGAACCAACATGATAGGAGGGCCATGGGGACCTTTTCCTCACGTATTCTCATGAAAATTTGCACAGAGTCCATGGTTATGATGTCAACGGGGAAGATTCTTCAGAACGAGTTGATGATGGGGTTAGACCCAGGATAAATAACCGAGGAATTGTTATGTATCCTATGTAGATAGGAATAAATTCATACATAGTTCCTTAAGAACCCTATATTTTATGTCATGCAGAAAGGAAATTTGGATGTATAGTTTAATGTTGTGCTATAAGGACATGTGTGAATCAACGTGAATGAAGTTTCATTGTGGCTAGGCACGTGAGTAGAGACCTGGGTGTCACTATGAATCTTGCGAGGGAAGGAATCAAGCAACACATGGTTCTTGAATTGGTTCACCATGAAATTATGTACTATAAAAATTGAGGGGCATATCATCTTTATTTATCACATATGAACCATCAGTGAGATGATAATTCTCATTCAGTTTAATGTCATGTGGTAAGGACATGTTTGTGCGGTTTAATGTCATGCATTCGGGATGATAACAGTTTAACATTGTACAGTGAGTACAATGGTGTTACATAGTTAATCATCTTAAAAAATGGAAAATGTGTCATGATTTTTATGGTCATGTGAGAAAAAATATCCTTGAAGTTTATCATCGTGCAGTGTGGACATTTTTTTGTGATCTCATGAAGTATTTCTTGAGAAACCTCTTGTTGGCAGTAGTTATGGGGAGTTTTTCGTCCATCAAGATAAAAGATTAATCTCCATTAGAATAAAACTTGTGTATAACATAAGTTCCCTCCCATTTTGTCTATATATTTGGTTGTGTGTATTAATGCATTATAGTGGGATAGTAATACCCAATCTTTTGGATTTGATGGGAAATCTTAAATCCTAACTAGTGGGAACCACAAAATCTAACGTGCACTTCGTTAATGATAACAATGGTATATTCTACATCAATTAACCTAAGAATTATCCCATTAATGCCTCACTTATATAGGACCTCTTGACAATTTTTTCCTCTATATAGAACACAGTTCATTTCTCATCTTTTTATTTTCTCTTTACCATATTTGTCTGATGGGATTTCTCAATTTTGAGGGTAGTCCATAATGGGTGTCATCCAGCCAATGGAGGGATTGTACGGTTTAGGTATGGGACTAACTTCATTAACCTCTTCTATGCTTTCTCGAGTGAATGGTGATATCATCCTATGGTGTACAATACTTATGACTATTTCATCCCTATCAAGATCTACTAGAGTCGTGGATGAATTTTCTAGGGTGTATGACTGGGCATTTTTGCCTATGTGGGATGTGTAAAAATGTATGTTCCAAATTTAATTCCACCATTAGTCCCCAAACTTGGTTTATCAAGGGTATTATATCTTCCTTTTTTAGGTCATAATCATAATTAAACTACTTAATGACTAGTTTTGAAACGTCTTTTATCTTCAAGTGATTCACTTTTACTTGAAGGTCTAGCTTTAGCCCTGCAATGAGATCCTGGTATTCTGGTTCATTGTCCATGAACCTTTTTGATAGTACAAAGTATTAAGGTATGAATTCCTTTGTTGGATAAATGATAACGACTCCCAGTCCCACTTTTTTGATCTTGGGTTCTTCCATCCTCTTCTTTGTCGGTCTTATAGATGCACTGTCAAAATATATATCCCATATATGGGGGGCCTCTTAAACAAATAAAACCTATTAATCGCGTAATTCAGTATCCAGTAAATTCATTTCTATCAAGGGGTTCTCTAATAGTAAATCTTATAATGCCTAACCTTTTATCACTTTATGAGTAATGAACTAAATTTAAAATTGTTGTAGGAAGACCTCCCAACATGATAGACACCCGTTCAAAATCACACACCTAATAATTTATTTGAGTGATTTTTTACAAGAAATCAGAAGGAACTTTTGATTCTACAGGTAGTTCCTTAGTTTATAGACCACAAATATTAGCACCATACATCTATTCTCGATATTTAATTAATGATTCTCAGCATCGATCATTGTTTTAATGAGCTAATAAATACTTTTTTGTTGTCGGTGTCATTATTTTGCGTGAGGAAGGCACCAAGTCATTGCTCTAATACTATCACATACAAAATAAGTGATTTCCTTCAACTGGCAGCATCAATACTGGAAGGTTCCAAATATATTTCTCGAGATTGTTGAATTATTCTTTTCAATCATCAGTCCACTAATATGTAACCCCCTTTTCCATAATCCTGGTGAAGGAAATACATTTTCCCACAAGGTTGGACATAAATCGTTGGATATAGACTAAGTGTTTTTAAGTCCACTCAATACTCTAAGGTTTTGAGGAGGTGACATGTTAATGATGGCCTTTTTATTCTCAGGTTTGACTTTGATGCCATGATGGAATATGATGAAAATGAGTAATTTCCCTAAGGTGACACTAAAATAACATTTCAAGGGGTTTATTTTCATGTTGTGTTGTCACAATTTATTGAATATGGTTTCAAGATCCAACAAGTGGTCAGAATTATATCAGTATTTAACCAAAAGGTCTTCAATATAACATTCTAAAAACCTTCCCAAGAAGGGTTTGAAGATGCGATGCATGGAACATTGGTACATAGTGCCGACATTATTCAGGGAAAAGGTAATTACCTGATAGAAAAATACTCCCTAAGAGGACCTAAAGGTAGTTTATTTTTTATCTTCTAGGGTCATTTTGATTATATTGTATCCCGAATAGCCATCCATGAAGGAGAGAGATTGACATTTGGGTATCACATCAATCAGCAGTTCTATGATCGAGACTGGAAAATTGTCATTTAGGCAGTACAGGTTGAGATTCTAAAATAAATGGGGATTATAATTTTCCCATTATTATTATTTATAGGTACTATATTAACCTTCTATTTTAGATATTGGACCTCTAAAATAATGTTTTCTATGATTATCTTTTCAACTTCATCTTCAATTTGGATAGCATGTGTCAGATGCATCCTTCTGGATACCTTCTTATAACCTTGGTGCTCCTCTGGTAAGACCAGGTGGTGAGTGTACTACTTGGGGTTAAGGCCTAGAATTTCTATGTAGTTATAGGGGAACACATCTCAATGTTTCTTCAGGAAGTAGGTATATACCTCTTTTCCTTCAAATTACGTGGCTTCACTGATCAAAGTGGACATGGGTCTTCTTCTCTACCTAGATTTATTTCTATGAGATCATTAATGGTGGTAGATATTCCCTCCTCAAAGGATAGAGGGGAATCCCTTAGGTACCCTTCCTCTAATTCTTCATCATGTTTATCTTCTTCCCCTTGTTCCATTTGGGGATAATATTGTGGATTAATCTCTTCAGAGTCAGTAGAGGATTCGGCATCTGGACACTCAAAAGATGAATTTATTTTCTCTTACCCAGCTAATAGTGGGGGATTTCCATGAAACTATGGAGGGGATATATTGAGGGATAAGGAATGAGAATATTTTTCTTTTTGGATAATGAGATAGCCTCTTCTATCTCAACTAATGAAGTAGGGGTTTATTGGAGCTTTGGGGATGGAATGAGGTTATTTTCATCCAATCATTCACCACTGTCTGGGAATTTAGCATAATTTTCAACACTACTAGACTCAGTGGTCATGACTGAAATCATGAGGATCAATACATATTCATCTAAATGTAGGATCATGTACTCAACCGGATTTATGGGTATCACTTATTCTTAGCCAAGATATTTTAAGGGATTATTCATGATCATTTCCAAACCATTTGGGGTGGTGTCCCAAGAAACACCATTGACTAGGGGTTGTTTCCCTTCCTTTTGATAAAATCCTACCTCGGTATAATGTGATTAATATGATTCAAACAAGGCCTTATTTGCGTGAAACATTCTGATTTTTCCATTAATGTGGTATTTGATGCATTTATGGTACGATGAGGGGATTGTCACATGTTGATGCAACTAGGCCTTCCTAGTAAGACATTGAAGGCCACATTTTTTCAAATAACTAGAAATTATGATTTAGCAATGAGATATCCAAATTGATCGTTGAGATTAATTTATCCTAGTTTCTTTTTCTCAATTTTTTCATATTCATGAGGTGTTATGGAGAAAGGCACTAGGTTAACCTTATTGCATCCCATCCATTGAAGTGTTTATACAAGAATGAGGTTAAATCCAGATCCATTGTTAATGAAAACTATTCAAACATCAACCCCACTTATCCTGCTGGATGTGTACAAGGGTCTGATGTGTCCCTATATAACGACATCTTTAACTTGATCTGTGAAGGAGATAACTGTGTGACTTTATATGGGATTGGATTATGTCCAATAGACCTCAAAAATGGAAACCTCATCTTAAAACTCTTGAGGGGTCAGTAAATCCTCTATGAGTGCTTCCCTGAGGTTTTTGATAGGCTCAAGTCATCTAGGATTGACAGTTTGGTTGATACCAAGGCTAACTATTTCAGTATTTCAAACATCTGGTCTAAATGCTTGCATTTCCTAAGGTGGTGATTCTCTTTCACAAACACATTAGGGTTTGGATTATTTGATTTAGATGGATATTCCCTTGAAATAGGAGTTGGTGGTGCTCCAGTCCATGGTGGGTTGTTTCGGGTAGGTATACCTTCCCACTGAGGGTTATCTAACGCATATAACACATCTTATTGATATTCTAGAGTGAGAGGGTTAGGGAGGAGTTTTTCTGATTTAGATATATTTTCCTAATCTTGTATAACTTTATAAATAGATCTTCTATGAGTTTATACAACATTGATAGTCTGAGTAGGGACATGGATAGAATTATGGTTTTTGTCGTGATTGTGCCTTCCCTAGTATCCTCAACTCCTGCAAACTCTCCCTCTGATTCCCCAATTGGGTGTGGGGAAATTAGGTTTATAGTCATAATCAACCTCAGATAAGGGTTCCATTAAATGAGTGACATTAATGTAACCAAAGATTAACTCTCATTCGATGAGGACTCTATTTGGATGATAATTTCTGGTGGTACCATTTGGCGGGGCAGTGCCCATTGTTTCATATCTAAGGGAATAAAATCATAAAGTTTCAAAGATGACAATGTCCTTGACATAGTCTCATACTTATACAATTTATACCTACCTTTTTGGACATTTTCTTTTTGACAGGATGGCCCCTGGAGGTTTTTGGTGTCGATGGTGTCATTTGTGTTGTAGTGGAAGTGGCTAGGGGCATAGTTGGTTGTTCCAACTGTGCCTATATCATACCATGAGTTTTTTTATTTTCATTAAATTCATCCAAATTTAAAACTTTTTTCCCTTATACTAACAACTTATTTCCACTCACCTCCCTCTTTAACAACAGTAGTGGAAACACATGCTACTTATGTTAGCGGCTTTCCCAATTTTACTTTTCCAAAGACCACCATTTTTTTAGGATGTCTTTGACGAAAACGTATTCATAAATTTTGATCCTCAACATCCTATGTAAGGGGAAATAATCTACCTAGTCATCAAGACCTACTTCGTTGATCCTCTTGGGCTCTAGGATATGGAGTAAATCATTTTCCATGTCGGTTATAAAATATCCATGCACTTGATCATCTTAGAACTTCGCTACTCAAATTGATTCTTCATGTGTCCCCTCTATTTTTCCTAGTGAGTTGGGGGGTTATTGTCAGCTCCCCATGGGTGATATGTTATATGAAATAGGTTTTGGAGCTATTACCAGTGTGTATTATGGATTAAGTGTGATAGGAACTACCTCCAAATTTCCAACTCTTTTCCCCATGAATGGAAGAGTTATTTGGGACTTTAGAATATTATGTTGTATGGAATATTCCATTCTTTAGGAAAAGGTAGTGAAATAATGAACCCCACCTATATACTTCATCGAGATGAGCATCATTCTTAGCTCTTCATGAAGGTTCCCTATGAAAAGTGATAGTATATCTTCCTAGGGAAGTGATAGATTTAGGGAATATTTCATTCATTTCCATATGGCAATGAAATCTAAGACCATCTAATTTTTCCATTGTTTCCAATTAGAGAGGTCAATTATTTTTTTCTTTTATATCATTTATCTAAACTAAAATAGAAACTATCGATGGATTTTTTCCCATCCCATGACTGATCGAGATGGAAGTTTAGTGTCCCATACAAAGGTCAACCCTTGAAGGGTTAGAACAAATCATATGATTTTGACTACCTATTGTTGCATGGGATTTCCCATCATGGGATCACAATGGGATGAAAATTGTGTTAGATGTTTTTATGGTTCACTTGAGCTATTGAATATTAGAAATCTAGGACTCTTGAAATTAGGAGGGGCAGAGTTTCACTCACCCAGTTAGGGTAATATTTCTATTCTGGCTATACGGGTGCACGCCATTCCTCCACATCTTCAAATTGAGATTCCAATGACTCGATGGTGTTGATTATCCCTTGATGAATACTTTATTGAGTGGGATATTGGATAGGTGCAATAATGGGAAGGACATGACATTCTAGTTATGCCATTATTTTTAGTTGATATATGATCGGGGATATCTTTTTAGGTTTCACTTCAGGCCATTTAGGTTGTATAATTAATGGAGGTAAAGCTTGATATCCATCCATAATTAGGTCTAGGTTAATCGATGATCCAAGAACCAAGTTGGGTGGATGTCCTAACCCTACTTTATTAACTATGATGAAAACTTTTTGATGGGGTAAACCTATTGTAATTGTGTGTTGAGGTTCTTATCATAGATAATATTTGATAGGGATGCTACCTTGGAGAAACTCAATGTTGAGTCTTCTTAACTCTTTCATTTCTTCCTCCTGCCGAGAAAATCATTCTTTAAGTCTACGGAGCTCATATTTATCGAGAGGAAGAGGAGGGTTGTATGCCACCTTTCACTTATTCTTTCCTTTGGTATAGATTCACTGAGGAGGTGGTAAGGGATTGATTGATGAACCACTAAAATTCATGGTGATTCTATGGTTCTAAGTATGTACACCTTTGTTTATCTCAGTGTGGATCATATTCCATATGGAACCATCCTCTCCTTTCTCCTCTATGTTTGCATCATTTTTTGTGTCGTTTTTAGGATCGGCTTTCATGACATTCACAAATTCATAATGCATAAGGGGAGTCATACCGGCTATTGAACAATAGATGGGTTATTTACATCCTTTGTTGGATCCCTCCCTCTCTTTTTGGGGACTTCTTCGAGTTTCTTAATAAAGAGTGACTTGGATGGAACTTCCATGCAACCTGTTCATATGCTTCCCTTCTGGTGGTAAAGGTTCATGAGACAGGATGAACTGGGATTCCTTTTTATTTATTGTTCTCCCTAGATATGAAAAGACTAATTTTCATTAAAGGGGTAGTTGAGATAAAAATTCCCCTAGCCCTGTGGGATGGGGTTTCTCCCATTCTCTTTTTGTTGTTCCTCGGGCTGAGTTTGTTGGCCTTGAAGGGGAATTTTGTGTTAAATATTTCCCCATACATATGGGTTGGGTATGATCCCATAATATAGTGGATACTTCTACTACTACTAATATATTTATCTCTTGCATCCTTGTTCAAGTGTGAATGGGGTGCAATGTTGGATCTGCATGTAAATTTCATTCTTCTAAGGTCATTATCAGTGCTTGATGATTGGATTCCCTTAAGAGAAAATCCTTCTAAATGTTCTTGGTTGCCTAGTTCAGCAGATTTTCAATGGATTTCTCTCATTAGGCCTGAAGCTTTTGGGACATACTCAAGACCAGTTTCTAATGAGGGTACCATTTCTCTTGAACTGGGGTCTTATTCAATATTCTCCTTAGAGTGATGAAATTATAAGATGTCATTTCCAATGGGTTTACTAAACAAGGCATGAGGTGAAATAAAAAAATCTATGTTCCCCCCATCCCTGGATATGAACACTATAAGGGGTGTTGATAATTTGAATACCCAACTCATGCAATGAATTGAGGCATGTCAATTGAATATATTTTTTCCACTATTCTAATCATGGTCTTCATGTAGATGGAATGGATTCCAAGTTGATTTGAGGATGAATCTCTCCCAATATTTTTACATATTCTACATACCCATTGAAGGAAAATAAATTTGATTTCAAGTTATGGAGAGTTTTCCAGATATTCATACGGATGTTGTGTAATCATTATTCTAAAAATCCCTCTTGATTTTCAACTGAGATATGTCTGAGGGCCAAAACATGATTGTTATATCATCCCTATACAATTATATTCTCACGAGAAACATATCCTTATATTCTTATATCAGAGATTCCTCTAATTGATTATTCCAATATGAGTTCTTCTTCACTATTTTTTTACAAGGAGCGGGGCTAGTGGGGGTCTCATTGGGATGAGGAAAATCTTGAGGTGTTTCAGAGGATTACTACTACCCATGCTTGTGTTTTGGCTGAGAAATGATGTATCTTGTCATTGATAGGGTGTCTAGAATGATTGGACTCGTCTTTCAAAGCACCTTAGAATATTAGGTCTTTCTTGTACTTGAATAAACAATGGGAGGGTCTTCTTGATGAAATGAAATTTCACTGTGGGTAAGATCTTCTCAGTGGATTCCATCATAGAGAGTACTACCATTATAGCTTGGCATCCAACTGAAGGGAGAATTTTTATAGTGTATACCCTGGGGATGATTTTCAGGGTGGACTACATCAAGGGGATGATTTTATTGTTTTTTCATTTTCTAGCCACGAGAAGGTATACCGTAATTCTCATTAGAGGATAATATCTCATGATCTATCATCCTGCACCCAAAAAGGAATCCTTCATGGTATATTCTCTAGGGAGGACCTCCAAAGTCACTAGTAACAAAGATGTAGAGAGAACCTTTGAAACTACTATTATCAATTCCATAATTTGGAAATGGTTCGGTAGGATCATGAACCTCCAATGATAGATGTTTGATGGCGTTAAGAACTCCATATTCTATGAGAGAAGGTTTGTGAGTCTTCTCTTCATTTTATAGTCTCCTTTGGCATAATTTCTTTTTAGGATCTATCTTTTGTGAGACTAGGTCCACTTGATGTAAGTGATGGACTTTATATATGGGGGCCTACACAAGTGGATCTCATGGTGGTTCTGGGATATACTAGTAATCTTTTGGAATTTTGGTAGGGATATACTCCTGCCCTGGAGCAACCATTGAAGTGAAAAGTGTCCCCTAGTTGGAACTTGTATTTTTTTCTGATACTATTGTCCATTTATCATGGAATATTATTGAATTACCTCCTTTATGGGAGTAGAGATGAAGCTTTTCTCTTGAGTGACCATCCCATTATACAAATGATTCACCCCACTTGAGGAGGTGAGGTTTTGGGTCAGACTCCTAGTTATCTTTGTTGATGTGATTACATCTTGGAAAGTCTGTAGGATATGAAGAGGGATTGATGTCTATCCCCCCATCATTTCTAAGTTGTGTTGAGATAAGTTCTTAGTGGGAATGGGAATATACACCCATTCTGGTGTCAGAGTAAGAATATGTTCCTACTCTATTCCTCCATTTTCTTCTAGTAAATACTGATAGTCCTCTTATTTGGGGGAAGAAAAATGAATATACACATAATTTACAACTCAGATAAACCAGCTTATTTCTCCAATTTTCATCATATTTTCATGGAAGTATTGATATAAATGAGCATAAATTTTCATCTTCTTATAGTTTTCCATCATATTTAACTGATGATATTGATATTCATCCACAAGAATGTTCATCTTCTTTTTGGTTTCTACCATATTTTTGGTGGGATTGATGCGCATTAGTAGGGATATACATCTACTCGTAGTTGGTTTCTTGCATATTTTCATGGGGGGCTTGATGTTTATAAGTAGAAACTTGAATATGCTCATTTTCCATTGTATTTTCATGATAATCTTTATAAGACTGAGTAGAAATACACATCATCACATAGGTTTCCTCTATATTTACTTGGTGAGCATATTCAGTATGAAAAAGAACAATGGCATGGTCCATATTGTTAGATAGTTTCCCTCTGAAACAACCTAGGGGACCCGAGTCCTCATGATTTCAACTATGGATCATGGGGTAGTATACTCTACATGGAGAGGATACTGATCCGTACAGTGTTGACAGTAATGATTACTGCTCAAGGCCCCTCAGCAGGACCCCTATGTTTCTAGGATGAATTTGTTGTAAAGTACTTCATCAGACTCCCTAAGGTAATTTAGCAACTCATTATAACATTCTGAGGACAAGCTCCTGAAAAGGTTTAAGACAACTATTGGGGAAGCCTAGTTCTAGACTGCTGACTATTGCTGGGTGAACGTTCGGTGGGGCTTCATAAGCTAGAGGGTTTATCGAGCTTCCTCCAAGGTTGGGAGAGTACCATTCTAGTGGTATTCCCATACCAATGAATTCAAAACCTAGTGTTTAAGATTCTGGGTGGGAAAAGAAGTCCTATGTTTGGTCGAGGACCCATCTTGTGTAGTTGTTGATACATGTGTCTATGAGAAATTGTGTGACACCATTGTATTGAATAGAGTTCTACTAAAAAGTTCCTACAATTTAATTTACAAACACAATCAAAAAAAACTATTTAAAGTAGCATCTCATGACCATATGCATAATTTATAGTCTTTCATTTCCCTCTTCCATTTTGTATGTGAAAGGGGATGGATGTGGGGTAACACCACCACTTTTCTTAAGGATTCATGTCAGGTTCAACATTTTTTTCTAATGAAAATAATGCACCTAATGATTGATTTTAGGGGTTGAATTTTGTATAATCACTCAGATCAGGTACACCATTTCTGAATGGTCCCCAATCAGTTTTTTTCATGGAGCCAAAAACATCCAATTACTCTCATATCCATAATGATTCATGAACCTAATTTCCAAGTTTAGGATTTTGTTGGTGAACTTGGCCAATGACACTCAATAAATCACATTGGTCGAGAGGATGGTAATTTGGGATCATCACACCCTTTTGGGGGGGAATATTGAATATTATAATACTCTCTTATAGATTTAATATATGTTTATGAATCCATTGTTCATTCCCAAGAATGATGTGGGTCACCCTGAATTAATTATCAATTATGAGCATGCACGGGTTTATAATCATTTTTATGTATTAGAGGTTCTCAATTGTTATATATTCCTATTTTTATCTGAGGTTATCCATAAATGGTACCCTTTTATGAAAGTATTAGTGATTTATTAATCATTCATTGGGATGATGTTGGTTTTAAACCACCCAGTGAGGCACTCTAGAGTTTACTATCATCCAAGGGTATGGAAGTTGTTTTGATATTGGGATCAAACCTATAAGATAGACTTCCTATGTATACTTTTGAAAGGAATCAGAACCCACATAGCTTGGTTCCACTTAATAGGACACATCACCTTTTAAGGTCATGTGATGAGGACTAAACCATGAATTTTAACGTCATGCGGTAAGGATTTATAAGTGAAAGGTGCTCAGTACAAAATGGTGTGGGACTTACACTGAGTTGTCATGATAGACCTAGAAGAGGTGTGGTCTCTTAGGTGGGGTATAATCTTTCTATTGATGTGACACGATAAGGATGATGGTGAATGGTACCCGAAAGTAAAATGGCCTTCTAGGTTGGATATGACTCTACTGGGAATGTGGCCCGAAGTACATTAGGTTGAATTTGGGTGTTTGGTTTGGAAATCAAGGAGGATTCCTACATATCCAAATTAGTTGGGAATAAAATCCCACATAGTTTGATTGGTTTGGGCTTACACCTGTGAAGATACTCATTTGAGGATACATGATTGGGAATTATACCGAGTAAGAGGCCCATGCATTTTCTTCAGTAGGAATATGTCCCTTTGAAGGTATTTCATTGAGTCTTGAACCTATGAGGATGCACATAAGTTTTTGCTTCATTTGGAGTATGTCCCTTTGAAATTTTAGGCATGTATTTAAAGCATACACCTTATAGGAGGCCCATGTTTCCAAAACAATGAGTAAATTCTCGACTCAAGGTACTCTGGATGTTTTTATTGGAGATTAAACTTGGAAGGATGACCATTAGAAGTTTGGGATCATGTGGATTTCATAATTTCCACTAAAATCTAAGCTCATGGGAGTCATGATAGGTTTTAGAAACAAGAGGAATAAGTAGATATGAAGATCACATGATCTAATTTTTTTTATCGGTGGACGGCTGTTAAATCCCAAAGGGAGAGGGGAAGAAGGAGTTATAATGCTCATCTCCTATCTTTCATTCACATCATATGACCAAAGGGATAGGGATGTGGATTTGATTCATATCTCCTCCCATCTTTGTACCCTGGGCTGGTGAAGAGGAGTAATATTACTACTTCTCATAATAAATACTTGCGGCTTACTCCAGTAGGGATGCCCTGCTAGTTCTTGGGGAAGAGGGGAGTGTCCAGAACCAACCATCTTCAAAGGGAAAGGTCATTTTTTCCTCTAAATACCTAGAATGGAGATGTTAATGTGAGCACCTCTAATCTCATGACCCTCATTACCATGGAAATGTAGACTTGAAGATGTTATGAGGGTTTTTCTTATCAAGGAGGTTACCAACATTACCCCACTTACCATGGGTATATATACTTGAGAGGGCACACTGATGTGTATGATAATTAGATAATAAATATCAGGTGGCTTTGGTGAAGGCCTTGTATTGATACAATTATAATCATTCATGGAGGGGCTAAAGTGGTAATTGATGGTATGATGGAGGGAAGTGATGGGAGCTAGAGAGCATAACAGCCTAAGATTCCCCATTCCATGTAGCAAGTTCTTATGTGGGATGGGGTTCCATTTACCAATCATGTTTCTATGTTGGTGAGGGTGTAATCTATGTAGCATTGTTCTATATGGATGAGGGTATCATTCATGCATCATTTTTGTATATAGGGATATGTTCCACCCACATAGCATGTTGTTACTTGGGGTCGAGTTCCTCCCATGTAGCATTTTTATATACAAGGCAGGGTTCCACCCACATTGCATTTTTCTATGTGGATTGTTGGACCACAAATGGTTGATCCCTATATGAACCACATAATGATTTCTACAAAGGGTTTTTGAGTTTCTGGATGGTCGAATGAATTTATTTCTTCAATAATGTTATGCGGTGGGTTTTCCTACTGGGAATGGATGGTTCTCTTCTCAATTATCCTTTGAGTCTTGTATCTTCTCCACTATATTCATCCATTTTTCTTCTCTTCTTGGTTCCAATCATGTTATTTTATAAAATATTAGAGGAATTATATACTAGGATGGTCGGTCGTTCGCAAAGAGCCACTAGGCTTCATTTGAAAAATTCAAAGAAAGAAACCCCATCCCATGAATGATTTTGTTCATGGGGTATGGTTGTTCACAAGAGTGTAAATCACTATTAAAACCCACAAATGACTTGGTTTTTTTCATGAACGCATAAGATAACATCTCATCTCATGAACGATTTCACTCATGGGAAACATCAAGGAGTGGTGGAATGCTATGCAGAGTGGTGGTCTGTGTAGTGGGTTTTTTAGTTCATGGGGCCAATCCTTTCTTCATGGATTTGTCTCTTTTAAAATTTCTTGATCTTATTTGGGTTTACATTTACCCTACCAAATCCATATAATTCTATTATTCTTATTTGGGTTTATTTTCTTGTTTTTAAAGTCGTCGGGTAATGTTTGGGAGAGTTTGGGAAGGTTTTGAAAATGTTTAAAAACTTTTTAATGGGTGAATGCCTTGATCATGATTTGGGGAAACCATGAAAAATCCCCAGGTAACCATGCAGAATGAGACATTATGCCTTACCATGGTTTGCACATGGTTTGTCTAACCGTGCGAGGAGGTCATGCGAAGTGTCCTTTGAGGAAGTAGAATAGGCACAGTTAGTGCATGATTTTCCTAACTATGTGAGCTAACTTTGGAAGGAAATAAAAATAGGGTTTTTAAATCTGGGCTTGGTCAGGATTTTCCCTAAACCCTCCATTATTCCTCCCACTCGATCCTCACTCGGTATTTTTGGTTCTCAAGGGTTAGAGAAGTTCTTCCACTCATTCCAAAATATATTAGAAGGGTTTTCAAGGTGCGGTGAAGGTGATTCTTCTTCGGTAAGTATCCAATCTTGATTCTTTCTTGATTTTCTTTAGATATAGGTTTTACTCTCTCTCTATTTTCTAGATCTATACATGTTTCATGTATATATAGGATTTTTGTTTCTTAAAGTTGAAAGATTTGGGCTTGTTGATGATAATAAAGGG
The DNA here is from genome assembly GCA_963277665.1 of Viscum album. Lineage (NCBI taxonomy): Eukaryota > Viridiplantae > Streptophyta > Magnoliopsida > Santalales > Viscaceae > Viscum > Viscum album. The sequence goes on from OY728138.1 coordinate 904,959,648, forward strand.
TGTCTAAGGTTTCTCTATAGATTTATTACATGGATTCAGTGTGCATTTGTCCAGTGGGTCGATTTCACCAAAACCCGAAGGTAGTTGGCTTCTCTCCTGTCTCCACATTTCTAGAACTAGAAGACTTATTTTCAATTAAATGGTTTTGTTTGAAATTACTTGTGATTAGGTGTGAAATTATTGTTGGAAACTCATTTTGTGATAAATTGTGGATCTTGGAGAAAATGGGTCATTGCGTTTAAAGGATATTTATTGTTATATTTTAAAGATTTTATTTTAAAATGGGTTGCTTGGGTTGATTTATGAAAATGTCTTATGTAAATGGTTTTCAATAAAATGGGGTTGCTTTATTGAAATTTATTGTGGTATGGATGATGTTCCAAGGGATATTTTGGTTATGAAATAGTTTTTTGTAACATGTTGTAGCCTTGGTGTGTTATATGCTCATTGTTGATTAAGTGTTTGTGCTTGTGATTGACATGGTTGTGAAGTGGGTGGGAAGTCTCACTATAAAAAGGGGATGGATAGTGAGTGGAAGAGACACCATCATGGTTAAGTGGTTAGGAAGTACCACTAAATTTGGAAAGTGGTAAATCGTCTCATATGGGAAGTTCCACCGTGATTTTTACACTAGGTTGTGTGTGTGAAACATTATGGCTATGTTTTGATCATATTTTTTGCTAGGAAAGATGGGATTTTTGTGCTAATGTGTGATGGTAAAATGGATTATTTCTTTCTTTTTGGATTTCCCTTGTGTTGTAGGGATTTGGGTGGATATGGCTTGGAAAGGTTTTGTTTGGATTGTTGTAAATTATTGAACTATTCAATGTTTTATATAAACCCTTTTATATAAATTTGTTAATGATTCTATCCTAGTGGTGCATGTAGGGAAGTCATTTGGGGAAAACCTGCTGAGTATTTGTACTCACCCCCATCTTTGGCACTTTAGTGATTTTGCAGATGTCATTTTCTAGGACACAGATGAGTGTAAAGCATCTCATTTTTCTAGCGGTTCATCGTGATGCTTGGATGGTGTTCTGGTTCTTGAAGCATGGAGCATGGCTTGGAACTATGTATTTGTGTCATGGATTTTTGGGTTTTCATTTTTTAGTCTTCCTATTGGTACTCTAATTATGGATTCATGTGGTTTGGTTGTATTTGTATTTTGGTTTTGTCGATTTGTAAACCTTTTTGACATGCATCATGTAGTTTGTGTGGTTATGACTCGTTTGGTTGCTTGCTTTTATTCTAAGGGAAAATCATTCCCCACATGTTCTTGAAGCCCTCAGCATTAATTTCTAGACTTTGATGCCTTGGTAACGTCGCCTAAGGCCAAGTATCATCACACCTTCTTCTCAATCCAATGAGTAAGGGGCGGGACAATATAAGTGGTATCAATTTGTTCTATCCTTGACTTTCTAGTCTGTTGTTCTTCACATCAGTTGTTGGTCTTAGTATTGGAATTTGTTCTAGGTTTATTCCTCAAGTTGGGATGGTAGAAAGGCATAGGATTGTTAGAACTTGAAATGTATATCATAAAAGGACATATCTAACCCTTTTATTCTAAACTTAAATTTACCAAGTATTTGGGTACATAAGTGTTTTTGAGACACTTATAGGCATTGGAAATATCATTTTCGTGGGTGTAGATAATGATATAAGCTTGACATGCATAGTAGAAATGACTTCCTACTAAGATTCATATTTCATTGGGTATAATGATTTATATTTTGTTATGATAATGTTGATTTTTGAATAATCTATAAATTATTTTCAATTGTGTGGATTTGAAATGTGGACAGTTGTGATATTTTGAAAATGGGTTGATTTTCAATCACATGGTAGATTTTTCAAAAAATAATGCAATATGGGAAATTTGAAATTATGGAAAGCCTGGTTATGATAGTTTAAATGTAATTGAATTTGAAATTGATAGCCTTCTCTTGAAAATGGTTTTAGACTTATGGTTGTTTTTGTATTGATAGAAATGGAAATGGGTAGGTGTTGTAGAGACCAACCAATGGTGGATGATGAAAATTACGTTGAACCTGATCCCTAGGTGAACTAGTAGCTAGTACAGAGTATAGTGAAATCTTTCCAAGCTGTGGAAAGTGGGAATAAATTGGATGACCCAAAGAAGGTTAATCATGTAGTTCAATTTCAAAAGCAGAATCCGCCCACCTTCAGGGGTTATTCGGAGATGGAAAGGGAAGAAGCATGGTTGAACCAAATGAATAGGATATTTGAATTCTTGGAAACACTAGTATATCTTAAAGTAAATTTATCCACATATATGCTAGAATATCTTGCCCTTTAGTGGTGGGAGTTGGCGGACCAAGCTGGGACAGACCAAGGTATGACATGGGAGGGTTTTGAGGAATTGCTTAAAAAAATTATCTCCTCATACATTTATAATTAAGAACACAATAGATTTATTTCAGCTGAATCAATATAACCTCTCAGTAATAGAATATGTATCTAAGTTTATAAACTTGGTGTGGTTTGCACCCGAAGTGGTAGGTAGTACATCGTTGAAGGAATGTATATTTGAAGCTGGGTTGAGGTAAGAAATTCATTCTAAAATAGTAGTGTTGTGTATAAATGATTATATAGAAATTGTGAATAGAGAAACAATGGATTAAAGTGATATTTTTGTGGATACAGGTGGGTACTCACGTTGGTACCTACGGGAAATTCTGGGAACTCTAATGATGAGTTTAAGAAGAAGAGAGACACTTATTTCTAGGGTGGGAGTATGGCTCAGAACCTAATAGTAGGATCGGTGAATCTCCCTCAAATGCCTCAGAGTAATCCATGATGTTTCTAGTTTGGATCTATGAGTCACATTAACCAGGATTATATGGTACAACCTCGATCATTTCATAACTATAAGTAGATGAGGAATCTTCAGCGGTATTGTTGTAATGATCTGAGGTCAAGTTCTCATGACACTCCTCAAGGGTCGCAGGTGTCTTATGCCTCAACAGGTTGAGGATAGAAACATACCCCTCACTAACAAGTAAATTTATTCATGGTGATTCAAGAAATTCCAGGACTCCTCAATAGATAAATAAAGAGCAGAGTGTGAAAAGAAACCATTTTTTTGGAGCTCATAAGGTTGTGACAGATTATCAGCCAAGACCATCCATGGTGCAAGGTATGATTCTTATAAATTCTACCCTGATGAAAGTGTTTTATGATATGGGTTCTTTCCATTCTTTCATTGCTTCTCATATTTTTGATTTTCTAGGTTTAACTATGGAAATGATGCCTTCAGTTTTAAAAATTCAAACTCCTCTAGGTAAAGGAGAGTGTCGAGCCTTCTTATGTATAGAATATTGTATATTTTTTGATGGGGTTGAGTTGATGTGGAATCTCTCAATGCTTGATATGTATGTGTATGGTGTAATCCTATGAATGGATAGGTTGACAATTTTTAAGGCCCACATTGAATTTTAGGCATGAACGGTTAGTTTCACGATGGATGATAGCATAGAACATCTCTTTAGAGGGGAGAAGAATTAAAAGTTTTGTGTAACCAATTTGTTGGCACCAACTTTTGGCATGATCTTATATCAGTTAGCAGAGATTTCATTAGCATTAATGGAAGAAGTCGAGTAGAGAATTTTTTTTCTTGTGGTTGTTGATCGTTTTTTGGATGTATTTCCTAAAGTATTCTCAGGGTTTCCACTTGTGAGAGAATTGGAATTTACAATTGATCTCTTTATAGGGATTATTCTTATCTCACTTTTTTCTTACCATATGGTACCAATAGAATTTCTAGAATTGAAATTTTAGTTGGAGGAGTTAGAAAACAAAGGGTTTATCTGTTCCAACACGTCTCTGTGGGAAGTGTTGATTTTGTTTATTAACAAGGAGGGTGAAACTATTTATTTATGTGTTGATTATTTTAAACTTAATGAAGTTACAATAAAGAACCAATATCCACTTGATTGAATTGATTATTTGTTCAATCAGTTGATGGGAGTTCAGTGGTTCTCCAAGATTAACTTGCAATTAGGATATCATCAATTGCGGGTGCGAAAAGTGGATATTCTAAAAATAGTCTTTAGAAGTAGATATGTCCATAATGAGTATGTGGTTATTCCCTTTGTACTAAATAATGCATCAGTTGTGTACATGGAATTGATGAATCAGATATTTCAAAGATATCTTGATTCCTTTGTGTTGGTATTTGTTGATGATATATTGGTGTATCCCAGGAAAAGGGTGGAGCATGAGCAACACTTGGAGATAGTGTTGGGGATATTAAGAGATCATCGGTTGTGTTCAAAATTGTCGAAGTGAGATTTTTTTATATAGGAGTTTCATTTAATTATCCATTTTATTTCAGAGAAGGGTGTTTCAGTTGATTCGAAAAATATAGAGGCTTTTATCTCATGGAAACTTCCAAATAATGTTTTTGAGATATGAATATTCATTAGTCTAGCTGGGTACTATCATCATTTTGTTTATTATTTCTTGTTATTGGCCTCACCAATAAAAATATTTTACAAGGAATAATTTTCCATTTAAATGTAATGAGAAGTTTCAAAAATCTTTTGAAGAGATTAAGGGTCATTTTACATCAGCACCAATCTTGGTTTTTCTAGAACAATGGAAAGGGTTTGTGGTGTATTGTGATGCATAAGGATTGGGTTGGGCTATGTTCTCATGAAATGGGATTATGTGGTTTCATATGGCTCATGGAAGTTGATATTTCAAGAGAATAAATACCCAAAACATGATTTAGAGTTGGCAGTAGTGGTTCATGATTTGAAAAAGTGGCATCATTATCTCTTCAGTGAAAAATTCATCGTGTTTACTGATCATAAGAGTTTAAAGTATATTTTATCACAAATTGATTTGAATTTGAAGAAAATGATATGGATGTATTATCTTTCAATGTTTGATTTTGAATTTATGTATACACTGGGTAAGGGAAATTTGGTGGTGGAATCATTAAGTAGGAAGTTGTATGCTAGGGTGGTGAAACAGGAATCCGAACAGTGGAAGTTGATGTCGGTTCTAGTTGACATGTGGTTGGAATGTGAGGACTGGTGTGATAGAGAGGTTTTCTTTCCAGTCTCAGTACTTCCTGATTTGGTTGGGTTGGTTAAAGAGGAGCAGGCATCAGATTCTGAGTGTATGGATATGAGGTCAAAACTCAATTGTGGAGACACCATTGAGTTTTGGGAACTAAATGGGCATTCATTTTTGTGTTTTTGAAATCGTATGGTTGTATCAGTGGATTTTTAGGAGGAAATTATTAGGGATTATCATCATTCTAGATGGGTTATCCATCATAGAATTCAAAAAATGTATAAGGTGTTTAAATCCTAGTTTTGGTGGGATTTTATGAAAGGGAAAGTGGTGGTGTTTGTTTCGAGATGCTTGACTTGTCAGCAAGTCAAGGTAGAGCATTTAGTGTCTAGTAGGTATGTTTAAATCTTTAACTATCCCTGTATGGAATTGGGAACATATAGCAATGGATTTTTTATAGGTCTATCAATAATGGTTAGGAAACACAATTCCATATGGGTGGTAGTGCATTGACTTACAAAGTCGGCACATTTCAGCCCTATTTTTGAATCTCATACAACGGAGGATCTATCCAAAATATATATCTATGAAGTGGTAAAGAGGCCTGGGGTTCTAGTTTCAATTGAATCAGATAGAGATCCAAGGTTCACATCTTATTTTTTGAAATCCTTGCAGCAAGCCCTTGGTACTCAGATGACGATGAGCGCGATATATCATCCTCAGATTGATGGACTATCCAAGGGTACAATACAATAATTGGAAGACATGTTATGAGCTTGTGTGATGGATTTTAGTGGATCATGGGAGGAGCACTTTCTATTGGTGGAGTTACGGTATAATAACAGTTATCAGGCCTCGATACAGATGGCTCCATTTGAAGCATTGTATGGGCGTCTGTGTCATTATTTACTTTGTTGGGTGGAAATAGGTGAGACTTCGATGGTCGGGATGAGAGTAGTCTAAGATACAAAATAGAAGATTAGTTTGATTGGGAAGAGGATGGAGATGGTGAAAAGTCATCAAAAATCCTATGTGGACCATCATTGATGAACATTGTCATTCGAGGTGGGTAATCATGTGTTCTTGAGAATCTCTCCGAGGTTGGGACATCATCAGTTTGAAAAGCAGTGCAAGTTATCTTCAAGGTATATTGGTCCTTTTGAGATACTTGGGTGGGTTTGAGAGGTGGATTATCAGTTGTCTTTGCCACCACAATTTAGTGTGGTGCACAATGTGTTCCATGTTTCTCAATTGAAGAAGTATCAGCCGAATCGTGTCCATGTGATTCGATGGGATCATGTTGAGATAGAGTTGGATTCTTCCTTGGTACATGTGCCAGTGCAGATTGTGGATATTCAAGAGAAATTCTTATGTGGTAAAAGTATCATCCTAGTTCGGGTTTTTTGGAAGCATGGTCAGATTCAAGAGAAGAAATGAGAGCTGGAGAAAGAGATGGTTGAAAAATGGCCTGAGCTCTTTCAAAAAAACAGTGGTTTTGAAATTTCTAAGGACAGAAAGTCCAATGGTGAATGTAGCACCCTCTATTTGAGGTATGTAGCCCTTTTTTATAACTTTTTAGGTGTTTAAAGTCATTGGGTAGTTTTTGAGAGAGTTTGGGGGGTTTTGTAAATGATTGGAAGCTTTTTAAAGGGCTCATGGTTTGATCACTATTAGGGGAAACCGTGTAGAATCCCTAGGTAACCGTACAATATGAGATAGTGGGACTTCACACGGTTTGCGCACAGTTTTTCTAACCATGAAAGGAGGCTATGAAATGTTCATTTCGAGGCAGTAGCATACACATGGTTAGCGCATGATTTTCCTAACCATGTGAGCTAACCGTGTGTTGTAATAAAAATAGTGTTTTTAAATCCAGGCTTGGTCAGGATTTTCCCTAAACCCTCCATGCTTCCTTCCACTCAAACCTCGCTCAGGATTTTTGGTTATCAAGATTTATAGGATGTCTTCCACTCATTCTATAAGCAATTCAGAGGGTTTTCAAGGTACAGTGAAGTTGATTCTTCTCTGATAAGTCTCCACTCTTGATTCTATCTTGGTTTTCCTTAGATATAGTTCTTCCTCTCTCCCAGTTTTCTATATATACACTCGTTTTATGAAGATATAGGGTTTTTGTTTCCTAAATTGGTAATATTTGTGATTTTTTATAATAGTAAAAGGGATATAAGGTGGTTTTGTGGAGTTTTCACCCAGATTCGGTGTGTGGTTGTACGGTGGGTCAATTTCATAAAAACCGTAAGGTAGGTGGATTCTCTCTTGACTACACATTGATAGAACTACAAGCCTTATTTTCAATTAATTGGTTTTGTTTTAAATTACTTTTGATTATGGTTTGCAAAGCTTGTTGGAATCTCATTTTGTGATAAATTGTTGATTTTGGGGAAAATGGGACATTGTGGTGAAAGGTTCTTTATTGTTAGATTTTAAAATGTTGATTTTAAAATGGGTTTCTTGGGTTGAATTATGAAAATGTATTGTGGAATTGGTTTTTAATAAAAGGGGGTTTCTTTATTGAAATGTATTGTGGAATGGATGATGTTCCAAGGGATTTTTTTGTTATTAAATGGTTGTTTGCATCATGTTGTGGACTTGGTGTGTCATATTATCATTATTGGTTATGTGTTTATGCATGTGATTGACAAGGATGTAAAGTGGGAGGGAATTATCACTATAAAAAGTGGATCGATAGTGGCCAAAAGAGCCACCATAATGGGTTGGGAAGTACCACTAAATTTGGAAAGTGGTAAACGTTCTCGGACGGGAAGTTCCACCGTGATTGTTACACCGGTTTGTATGTGTGAAGCATTATGGCTATGTTTTGATCATGTTTTTGGATAGGAAAGATGTAATTGTTGTTCTAATGTGTGATTCATTGTGATACTTGGATTTTTTTGTGGTTCTTGAAGCAGGGATCATGGCTTGGAACTATGGAGTTGTGTCATGGATTTTTGGGTTTTGGTTTTGTAGTCTTCTTCTTGGTACTCTAATTATGGATTCTTGTGGTTTTGTTGTATTGGTATTTTGGTTTTTTTGAGTTGTAAACCTTTGTGACATGCATCATGTAGTTTGGTTGATTATGACTCATTTGGTTGGTTGATTTTATTTTGAGGGAAAATCATTACCCACTTGTTCATTAATCCCTTGACATTAATTTCCAGCCTTTGGCACCTTGGGAATGTCGCCTAAGGCCAAGTAGAATCCCACCACCTTCTCAAGACAATGAGGAAGGGGAAAGATGTTATAGAAACCCTTTTTAACAGATACCTCATTAATGATCCTGATTATCAAACTCCATTAACAAAAAATAGCATCATCACATAATGTGTAAGTAGTTTAAGGAGAATGATAATCAACTTGTGACTTGATTTTAATGATATCACATATTATTTAATAGCAAAACCTCTACATGGTAAGATATACCATAGGAAGATGCTCTATCAAAAATGAAAAAATAAAATAAAATAATGAATTAAGGGTAACTAGGAACTAAATATAGAAAAAAAACAAGCCACACCATTCCATAACCAAAAAAGGACAAAGTGTTAACACCATCATATTTCAGAACTAAAATGGGTTCACTGATATTTCCAAGTCATTTTACAAATCTCAAAATAGGTTTTTTCCTATAAATACTTTTCAATATTAGTAGTGATGAAGTCTTTGAGCATAAAATAGTAATCATAAGAGAAAATTTTGATTCAATTTTTAAAAAGATGAAATCAACCTATGAGGTAAATCATTTATCTATGTTACATGTGAGGCCTTGGTTCTTTCTTAGCTTCCTCAATTTGCGTTTTCCTTCAAGTGATAGGATAATAGAGTTTCTCTTTTCTTTGACATATTTTTTATATGGTACTCTGCTATGTTTTTTGAAAATCATCCAGATCATTTTAGAGAAATAAGAATAAAATGAAATTTACCTCTAGTATTTACTAGACATATGCTCAAATTCATATTTTTTGTAAAATAGATCCTCTTTTACCTGAATTTCATAATCTACTAATTAACGGTTTGTCATGGTTTGAAAATAAATATAAGTTGAAACTTCCTCTTACCTTTTTCCTCTAACTCTCTTAGTATGATGAGTATTTCTAAGAACCCTAGAGATAGTAGCATTATCTTTTGATATGGTATTCATCATCATAGGTTTTTTGTAATATTTCTTTCTCTTCTTAGATTTATTCCCTTTTCAACCAAATACCCTCCTAGTTCAAAGCCTCCTTTATTATCATTTTTTTACCAAACCAAAAAAACCACCATAGTCATTTCATCCTCTTCACAATAATAGGAATCCACTAAATAGTCCTCAACATATTTATTTTCATTAGAGAAACTTTTGAGAACCACACATGTTAGGTCCTTTAGAAGTTTGAAATTATCTGAATTCGCACTAACCTACTTCATTTTCCATTTATGGGTTGTTACCTGAAATCTATCATATTTTAAATTAACTATTATGTATTTATCTAATGACATGAAACAATTCCATAGGTTCAATCCATGGTATTTCCTCTGTATATAAATTTCTAATGAGTTTAGGTCCTTAAAAACCATTCTCAATGATCCTAGGTAGAGGACCAGATAATCCCTCTACCTCCATCTCACCATGCTATGATCTATTAGAAACAACGTGAGGTAGACTCTAAAAAGCTATAGATTTCTCCATCATTTTATTTCCAATCATCCTAATATATATGATCTTATCAACATTCTCTTTCTTTTTCCCTTCATCTAGAATCCTATATATCCTTATAACACTCAAAATGACATGGTGACCGATTTATTGCACAAAATACCACAATCTTCAACTTTCACTAAACCCTCACAAATATTAAGAAAAATTCCAACACTCTTTATGGATTCATCAAAAATAATTTAGAAATAGTAATCATAAACTCTATTATATTTTATAAAAACACTTTATACTAATATTAATCCTTATTTCATGTACTTATGTGTGACCATATGGGCTTTTGTATCTTTGAAAAATATTATTAATTCCCTAATCCAAAATTGTAATCAAATAGTAACCTCTAAAAAAATATCAATCCTACTCAAGCTATAAAGGATCCTGGAATGATCTCGATCAAACACACTCATATCTCCATATAAACATGTTTATCCTAAGATTTATCCCTATACATTTTATGGATTCTTATATAATAACCTTTTCTGATAAATAAAGTGACAACTAGATATGAAACAAGTCAATATAGTATACTTTATATCATATCTTTAGGATTCCTTGAGAAATACTATCCAATTTAAATTAATACATCACATTTCATTCATCCATGTAGTTAATCACACCACATGTAACTTAACTAAACATGGTCATTAATTTCTTTATTATAATTCAATCATAGGCAAAGATGTTATACTAACCATACAAGAGGGAAAATCTTATCTGGATTAACCTCGACCAATGACATAATTAGTAACATAATCAACCACCCCCTAATTATATAGCCTTAAGGATAGTGTAAGAAATGTATAAAAATGTGAAGGTTTATATGTTATGTATCTTTCTAACCTTAGGTAATGGGGATTCATAATAAGCATACAGCCCTAAGTATATCAATTACAGTATAGAATTCAATGTGATATACTTTCATGGGTTAGTCTAGATAATTCTTATTCACTTAATTTCCCATGATTCTACTATTTATATATTATACAATATTTTATTCATTATAATTTTAACATTTCATCAAAACCCATAACAATCCATGAGGATCAGCTATCACAGACAACTAAAAGTTATAATTTTAAGGGATTTTATCATTCCATTATTCATGTAATATACACAGTAGACATGAATGAATGATAAATCTTATTTCTTTTATTATAAAACCATGATATAATCCCATTGAAAACAATCATTACTTTCAGTCTCTCATGTATCTAATTCCCAAAGACTTTACATGACCCTCGTAATTTTTCTACATTAAAGTCTTTGTCAGTGGATTTTTTATATTCTCCTCTATATCCACCCAATAGATCTTTACATAACCTCTCTCAATGATCTATTTAATGAGATTGTATTTTTAAAATATGTGTTTAGTCCTTTAGTGATACTAGGGTTCCTTACCCTGAGTAATATCTCAATTGTTTTCACAATAAATTTTAATTGGTCCTAAAATGCTAGAAACTGCTCCATTCTCGATGATGAACTTCTTGATACTAAAAATTATTTTAAAATTATGTATTCTTCCACTTTTTTGGATTCCTCTATAGTTTCCTATTTAGAAATATTATAATAGATATCTCCACCGTTGAGTAAAAACATGAAACCTGATTGAGATGTCATATCATCCTTTTTAGTTTGTAATCTAGCATTACTGTAACTCCTTACAGTAAGCTCTTCCTCACATACAAAGACCAAAAACATATCCTTACTTCTTCTAAATTAATTAATGATATTTTTAATATAAATACAATTATTCTCACTAGGATTATATTAGTATATAAATGTTATGGTCATAAAATAAGTGACAGTGGGTTGAGTACATAACATGGCATGCATGATAGATCCTATGGTGGAACCATTAAGACTCATTCCATGAAATTATGATAAATAGGTTCTCTTAGAGTTATCCATGATAAAATCCTTTAAACCTTTACCAATATATGTGTCTTGACTCAATATATTCAACATATTTGATCTATATCTATAGATCTCCATACCCTGTATGTAAGCTACTTCCCCCAAGTCCTATATCAAGAAGCACTTTTCCAACTACACGTTTATAGAACATGAATTCTAGATATTATTTATGATAATAATTATGTCTTTCACATACAATATTATAAGTATCACAATACTCCCACTAACTTGCTTGTATATATAAGAATCATCTGTGTTTTTTATGAAACCAAATTTTTTATTTTATTATAAAATTGAATGTTCCAAGTCCAATAATTTTGATTCAATACATAAATGTAACATTAAAACCTATAAAATTAGAAAACAAATTTTAAAATATAAATAATTCAAGGTGTATCATATAAACTTCATTAACTAAATTACTATTGTGGAAAGTGGTTTTGACATACATTTGATATATCTCATAATCATAATGAGCTATTATGGAAATAAATATCTGAATGGAATTTATCATCATAGCTATAGAAATTGTTTCGTTGTAGTCAATACCATGAATTTGATTATAACATTTATCTTCCATATGATCTTTAAAGGTAGAAATTGTACCATCCATTTTAGTTTTTTTAAGGAAAATCTCCTAACATCTTATGAGTTTCACCCCTTCTAGTTAATTTAACATGTTTTAAAATTGGTTTATTTACATGGAATCCATCCTCTATACCATGGGATACTAAAAATTTATTGGATTTTAGAACTATATATAGCCTCTCAGTAAGTATTAGGTTCATCTTATATGAACATTACTTCTTCATCATTATCTACAAGAAATACTTATCTCTCAGGATCCTAAAAAATCCTACTAGACCTTCATGGTTCTTGAGTAACATGAGTTGTTTATTTCTCTATAACTCTTTGTAGAACATGCTCATCTTCCATATTTTGAACACTTCCTATTTTTTTGGTTTTGAACATATTTAAGTTTAAATTTCCTCTCATTGACTCCTCCTGTTATGTTTTTTATTTTCAAATAGAAAACTCTATCAGATTATAAACACTTTTTTTAGTACGATTATAAAAATAATATCACATAGTCTCCTTGAGATAGCTAATAAAAAACCAATTTTCTGATTTAGGGTCATGTTTATCATAATCCAAATGTCATACTTATGTATATCAACCCCAAATTCACATAAAATACATATTGGGACATTTCCTATATAGTGATCCAAGTTTTTTCATATAGAAGCCTAAGATAATTTATGAGTTCTAGAACCCCAAAGATTTAAGAAGTGTAAAATGATAATTTTCCCTATAAAATGATCTTAGAAATATTTTATGATGGTATTTTGGTTCTCAATATGAGTTGTTTAACCTTGGGATTGAAATTGGTGATATTCCTAGATGATTGAATTTTTCAGGTTATTTAATATTTATTAAATAAATATTATTTATTTCACACAAATGAGAACAATTTTATCTTTTGAATGGAAATTTGGATGGAAATTTTGGCTCTATAATTGATTTTGGAATGGGTGATTTTACCTAGGTGACGTATAAAATCTGGTCAAGTTATGGATCACTATATGAGTCATTCTTAGGTCCCCATTTATTTATTTATTTTTATTTTTATCCCTCCCCATGAAAATATTCCAATTTCATGTTGGGGAGAGGGGGAGACCTCCCCTTGTTTACATGTTGGAGTGAAGTGTGGAGGGGGAAATGGGATGATCCTCACCCACATGGAATGATCGAAGTCGAATCAAGAGGAAGTGGTATAGTAGTGTGGATAATTGGTGTGGGAAATTTAAATATTCAGTAATTATCTATGTGGTGTGTCTTTTTATATTTATTCTCACCATTTTTATTGATTTAATGTTTTTTTAGATATCGGCTATTATTTGGGAAAATTTTGGATGGTATAATATGTTTAATGTGTGTGTAGAAACTGAGAGGTGAAGGGTGGTATTTATAATGGAAGGAGAGGGGTGTTTATTAATATAATATTCATTAGATTATTATTTTTTATCAAGACTACCAATAGTGATGATTATTAAGATTATATACAGTAATTAGTGCATGTGAGGTTGAGTTAATGGTATCTTACATAGTCTCATTTGTAATTAATCATGTATTAAACTTATAATGTAAAATATTGTTTTTTTTCATATTTCATCATTCCCCAAAAATTAATATTTTAAATAAAAATACCAAAAATAGTAACCCTAATCTAATTCTGATGTGCTAATTCTAAATAATTTATCTATTTTATGAAAATAATTTCCCATCATGAGTGTTGACGCTCCTTTTCGTCACATTGTTTAAAGGAAAGGAAAGGGAAATGACTTAGCAAAAATTGATTCATCCTTTGAAGAAAACATCAAAAATTGACAAAGGAATGAAAAGGAGTCAAATGACCTTAGGTCGCGCAAGTTTCCTTACTGTCGTGCAAGTACACTTGCGCGCCGCCTAATGGTCTCACAAGTGACTTGCGCGCCCTCTTTGAAAACCACCCGGGGTCTTCTCCAGCCTATAAATACCCCCGGTGGGCCCCCCATTTCGGGAGGAATTTTTCTAGAATTCAGATATAGAGCTCTGAATGCCCAAGTCTCTTATTCAAGTCTTCTGAACATTTCTAAGGTAATTATTTACCTAGAATGGAAGGTCTAAACAAGAGGAGTAAGGTCTAAGTGTTAGAATTCACTAACACGTGCGCGCCTAAAGTGTTTTACCCTTAAGGGAAATGAACATACTTGCGCGCCTCCTTACCTACTCATTAAAACTTGTGTGCCCTTGTTCTGGAAGTACCTCAGGATAATTATAAAGGCTTTGGTCAAGTATTTCCCAAGTATTACCCTACTGGTTAACAATCGCGCAGGTACCCATGTGTCGCTCAGGTATACCTGCGCGACCAGGGACTTGCGCGCCCACACAGTACCTACGCTCCTGCCAGGACTTGCAGGCCCCTATCTTTTTGGGTGCCTCTCCTACCTATTTCAATTCTCTTTATATATATCCACCTATCCTCTTTAGGATTAAGCCTTCAGAACTCTCTCCAAATCCATTTATAGCATGATTTCCTTGTTGGATTCCTTATTTGAAAGGAATTCTGTGGAACATCTCTCAAAAATTAGTAATTTACACATCTTTACATCACTAAAGTTAGAGAATTCATTCATTCAACCTCATCCTTTAAGGTTAGAGAATCCTTAATTTGGGCCTCCGTTTCAGAAGTAAGCCCCAGTCCAAAATTCTCATTAATATGAAAATCCTCCTTAGGAGTAAGCCCCAAGTCCTCATTAATCTGGGCCTCCTTTTCAGAAGTAATCCCCAGTCATAATTTCCATTAATTTGGGCCTCCTTTTCAGGAGTAAGCCCCAGTTTCAAATCCTCTTAATTGGGCCTCATTTTCAGCAGTAAGCCCCAGTCCCCTAATTTGGGAATCCTCTTCAGGAGTAATCCCCAACCATAATTCCTTTAACTTGGTCTCCCTTTTCAGCAATAAACCCCAGTCTTAAAATTCCCAAATATGGGAATCCTCCTTATGAGTAAGCCCCAAGTCCCTTAATTTTTTCAAGTCCCTTAACCTGGGCCTTCTTCTCAGGAGTAAGCCCCAGTCTTAATTTCTCTTAACCAGTCTTAATTTACTTTTGATTTGGACTTCCTTCTCAGAAGAAAAACCCAATCATAAGTCCCCTCCTAACTTGGGCATCTTCCTTAAGAGTAAGCCCCAAGATTAGAGTATCCAAATCTCCATGAAGCACATATACCTTTATGGACCCTGTTCCTGGATTTCTTCCCTGAATTAAATATTAACCCTCATCTATTTGGGCAGTAATACACACATAAGCCCCACATCATTGCGTCATTCATAGAACAATTGTCTGGTTTCACCAATACCTCTTGTTTCTCACACCGAGCATTACTCACATGAGCTTAGAGTGTAAAAGTAATCATGAAATCTTTCTTTGATCCATCAATCATGCATAGACGTCATACTCCCTTACTCGAACTACGTGGGTTCTGATTCCTTTTCCAAAAACAAAGGATACGTAGGTATCCCATCTGCGGGCACGATCCCAACTCTGAAATAATCAATGTCCTTCTGAATGACAATAAACTTTAAGGTCCCCACTGAGTGGATTTAAAACCAGTATGGTCATCATAATGACCAAGAGACTTTGATGTATTGAAGGATACCATTGGCTATGAATCTCTAAACAAATACAGATGATTCTCTATCGATGAAGAACCTCTAATACATATAAAAGATTCTCTAAATTTCCTACATATCAATCATTGATTATCAGATCTAAAGGAAAACTCCTTTTATACTTGGTAATGTAATAAGGATTCACGAACATAACTTAAATCTATAAAGAGAGTCCCGGAGTAGACAATAATTCCCCTCAAAAAGGTGTGATGAGTCCGACCTCCCATCCTCTCGACCAATGCAAATTCTTATGCCTCATCAGTCCACAACTAATGAGCTCATACCTTTGGAAAGTAGGTTCAAATGGATATGGAATCATTGGATGTTTCCAGTTCTATGAACAGACCCGTTAGAAACCGTTTGGAATGTTTGATCCTTAAATCAACAAAGTCATTCCCAATTCCAGAGGGAAACAAAAAATGGTGAACCCGACATGAATCCTTAACCAATTTAAAATGAAGTTTTACTTATTTTTTAGGCCCCTATTTAAAAATCAATGAGAGGGCCAACAAAGCAATCATTGACATATTTTCTCATCCAAATGATGTAGTGGTCGGATTTCTCTTGATTATGTCTGTTATATCAAACAGGCACTCTTTTACAAGATCTTTTGAATTTCCAAAATGGATTCTCTTAAGTTCACACCTGTGAATACGTCTGCTGTGAAAACTTCTGCTGCAAATGCCACTACTGCTACTCCTGCTGGATCGTCATCCACTCTGAGGACGACATCACCTACTCAGCGTCTTCAATGCTGGGTATCAAATGCACTGGTTAAGGAGTACCATCAACACGGTACCATTCCAACTCTTGAGGCTGCCTGACAAGCCCTCCAAGTGAACAACTCACACCGGTCATCCAGACAACGACAACCAGTGATTAAGAAGCAGGTGGTTCCAACCATCATTTTCAACTATTTCGGGTCGTTATCCCCGGAACGAAATCACCACTCACTCCCATATTCTGGGGAGGTGAATGATCAGGCCCCTCAGGGCCTTAATTCAAGGATACAGGAGTTCTTCCTGAGGGATCCCATCAATAATCGCTGCCAGACTCGTGTGGCAGTGCGCCCTCAACATGATGAGGGTATCATCTCCGGGCGTTTGGCTGAGGTTCCTTGAACCCGAGCAGGCAAGAATAATCGCCAGAGGTGAAATCCAGTCAACAGTGAGCAGGTTCTCATCTCTTCCATCTATGTAGAAGTCCATCAACCTAACTTGGTGGCAAGTAAGGAGCGGTCACATACACCCATCCATTTTAATCCCGCTGTCCAGTAGACTTGTCTGGCAGCAGCACGCCAATCCTGCCAGGCAATTTCGACGGAGTACTATAGGCAGGAACATACACCTGTTTATACGTCATCAGCTAGTCAGCAGGCTCGTCTGACTACATATGATGGATCTCGTCAACCACATTCGGCGAATTACAATCAGCAGGCACATACACCTACTACTATTGATCAAGCCTACCAACAGTCTCGTTTGGTAGCACCATGAGAAGTCAGTCGGAAAGATCCAGCTACAAATAGGAGGCAGACTCAACTCTCTGCCCCTACACTTGACTACTGTCAGGATTCACTGACAGGAAGAAAAGGACAATAGCAAAAACACACACCTACTCCAAACGCTAAATGGACCTATATCCCAGTTTCGGTAGCTGAAGTCACCAAGCATATTCTATCAATGGTGAAAGAGCAGAAGCAAATCCTGGCTCATATTCTGGATTCCTGCCAGGATATTATAACAGCTTCAGCAACATCTCAGGGAAAGACACATAAATCTATCCCTACCAGTGGAGTGACACATCAACCATTCACGCTGGAGCAGATACACACCTCTGTTCCAGTCCAAGAGGGTTGTGGGGATTACTCCTCCATATCATACGGACAACCAAGTCAGGAACATACACCTGATTTGAGTGGAGATCATCAGCTTAACCTGGCCATCTCTCTTAATCAGGCATATACACCTTCTCAGAGTAGCCACTTTCGTCAACAAGTGGTTTCCAAGTCGAGTAAGAAGGAGTCTAAGAAAAACACCCGCCCAGCACAGTCAAGAAATCAAGAGCCAATCTGTAACAAGGCCTTGCTCGATGCTGGAGTTCTTGAAGCCCTTAGACAGTTGTCTGTTGGAATCCAAGATTCTACTCCCTCATTTCCCAATAGTGGGAACATTAATTTTGAAGGTCTTCAATAGACACTTCCTCATGAAGGCTTGCTTTATGACAGTTCGGTCAATCTTGAAGTTTCATCTTCAGATGAGAGATATAATAACCCTCTGTGTGGCCAGAAGACCAAGGAGCAAGAGATATCATCTTTTGTTGTAACCCATCATGGTGGTCCTCCCCATGATGATAAATTTCGCTGTGAAAGTCCTCTCTGCAGTAGTGATGCACATTGCCCGGAAAATGGTCCAGTGGACAATGTAGTTCCGAGAAATCCCTCTTATCTTGAGGCACTTGAAAATGCGAAACCATTCGTGTCTGATGCTTCATCATGAGCAAGTGAAATACTTTCTCAATCAGAAGATATCCTAGGGTGTAGGTCATTATCTGAACCACCCCTAATTCATGCATCTTCTAGTTTAATTAGTGATTTCTCTACCAATCTTGTTGAATATGATGAAGCAACAAGGAAGCACCAGCTCTGGTCAAATCAGGTAGAAGAATCTTCATTGAATGATAAAGAGGAAGTTTTGAATATGAGAAAAAAACTGGCAAAAGGTGAAGTTCCAGTCATGTTTTGGCCTTTGGCTGACTCTTAGTGTGACATTCCAAGAGTGTTAACGAAAGATTGTATTCAAGACATTCGTCTCAATATATGGAAAACTGTTTTTCAGTTGAAAAAGAAAATATTATATTATGATGAATATGAAAATCATGTCAAGATAATATAAGGGTTACAACGTCAAATTGACTTGGTATCTCTCTCAGTCTCTCGATATCCGAAGGCTGAAAAGCAGCAGAGAGCCCTTCAACGTTCATGCCTTGGCGCACTAAGAAGATTTCCCCAGTTAATTTCCAATTCCCCATCTGGTATTCATATCAGGGGATGGGGTGTTCATGGAGCACTACATTTCACTGTTCTCTCCAGTCAGCAAAGCCCACCGAAAATGGTTTCATGCAATGTTATTGCCCATGGCCAGCCACAGTCAATGGGTTTTGTTTGTAATAAAAATCTTTCCCAAGAACAGGCTTCAACTAGTTCCTCCCAAAATCAAGAATATAGAGAAAATTTTGTTGAATTACTCCTGCATCAAGCGAACGATAATATTGAACAGGCCTCTCATATAGAGAAATCACATCATCAAGTGACAGAAGTGTCAGAAATCATCCAACGGTCTTTTGAACTGGGTGATAAAAGTGGATGTCGATTGATGCATCCAGCTACTTTCCATACTAACGTCCGCAAGATCAGGAGAGATTTTAAGAAAGTCTCAGACATAACATGTCAAGAGCCACCCCATCTTGACAGACTGGAGACTCTTTTAAACCAACCCTCGAAATCAACAAATAGGATTCGAGGAGTTGAGCAAAGACAGCAGGAATAGCCCCAGTCCATCAGGCTGGGGACTTTTTCAAATCATCAATCCTTCCCTCAGAGAAAGTCGATCTTCTCTTGACTGAGGAAGAAGCCACAAGAGGAACTAAGAGACAAATTATCAGGAGATTCTCTCAAAATTATGGTTCATCAAGAAGTTCCTAAGGGATCGAATCAACAAAAGTCAATGTCTCATCAAAGACATGGCAGAAGAAAATATCACAGAAATGCTGATAAAAGGGATGTTATGCTTTATGCATCAATTAATGTCATTAATGTTGTTGTTTATGATCCTCCAGAATATGAGGCTCACTCAGGGGACTCAAATGAAGAGGTTCCTGCTCAAGAATTTGTACGCACAGACACAAATGAAGAAGGTGTGCATACACGAAATCAACGGATTACCCAGAATCTGGGTGTTCCTTCAAATAACCCACTTCCCCCTCTCCGAAAGGGATCAAACAAGGGAAAGGGAAAGAATCAGGGTACATATCCTTCCTCTAGATAATTCCAATCACTCTCACTAGAGTAATGATTCTCATAACAAGAGGAAGAAATGAAGGAATTAAGGAAGATGAATGCATAACTACTTCAGGGTAGTATTCTTCCTAAACGTGCTGGAGTCAGCCAGTCAAGGGATTTTGTTGCAGATACTAAGATGGATCAATAATATCCTCCTCTATCAGTACACCCTCATAGGTCTAATCCTGCAGGTCAAGTGCAACAACAATTGGCGGTGCTACCATCAGTTGCAGCACCAGCCACCATACCTATCTAGACTCCAATTATTGCACTTTCCCATGTCCTAGCTCAAATGGATGTTTCTAAAAAGTTAATAACTACTATTGAGTCATTAAAAGCTCGGTTAGAGACTATGGCAGGGAAGCGTGCACAGATTCAACCAGAAAAGAAATCTTACCCTAAATGGGTAGATTCAATCCCTCCCCCATCAAGTTTTTGGAACCCTGTATTCCGTATTTTCAATGGATTAGGCGATCCGGAATAGAATTTGACACATTACGTATCTTGTTGTGATCCTATGATGGGAACTCCGGAGCAGTAAGAAGCAGTGAAACTCAGATGCTTTGTGCGAACCTTGCAAGGACCATATTTTGTTTGGTATACAAGATTGCAATCCCGGTCAATTACCGGATGGGAAGATCTCCATCAACGATTTCTTCTTCAATTCAGCTCAACTTTTCCAAAGACAACGGTTTTTGATCTTACAAGATGTAAGAAAAGGGAGGATGAAAGGTTTTCAGATTTCATTACTCGTTGTAAGAGATTAACATATTCCCTATGCGTAGCACTCCCTCAAGAATAACTGTTTCCAATCTGTGTGGAAAATCTGCATGACGAATTACGCACGCCTTTGATCCCTATGAAATATACTGGAGGGTTTCGAGACCATAATTAAATAGCTCAACATATTGAAGATTCTATTATAAAGACTAAGGATAAAGCTTGTGTAATTCCATCAGCTCTAGGAAGTAGAATGGGTAAAGCAGAGACTGCTACAGTTATGCTTAAACAAGAACATGTACCTGCTTCTACCTCAAAACCTTCATCTTCTCGAGGGGATCCACCTCCTGAGTGTCAACAACAGAGGTCGTTTCGTCAAGACGATCAAAGAGATCAAAGATGAAAACAGTTTGATGAGTTGAAGAGTAAAGTTTATTCTTTCCGAAATGAACAATTTTCTAGCTACTTCATTTTGGCTCTGGAGAATAATTTTGTTCAGTTGCCAAGGCCCAAAAGGACAAACAAGGAAGGAGATGAAGACTGTCCCAATTATTGCCCATTTCATCAGATGTTGGGGCATCCCATCCAGGAGTGTTTTTTCTTCAAATACCTCCTGCAAAAGATGGTCGACTTGGGACAAGTCAAACTAAAAGGCTCTTCAGCCCAGGTAGCATGTGTTACTGCTACAGTTCTAGAAGAAGAAGGAAAATAGAAAGAATTCAAAAGCAAAAATGCATAGAAATATGATTATTGGATGGTCAGGAAAATGATCAACCAAACTCATGCCATTTTGCGAACGCAATTGAAGAAACCAATTGTGTCTTCTGCTATGTATGTCACAACAAAATCCTCTTCAGAGGGAAAATCCTCAAAAGGGTGGCATAGTTCGAAGAAAGAAGAACAATCAGAAGAGGATGATTATGTGTCAAAGCCTAAGTTGTCTTTGACTCTGGAAGATTTCATGCCATCTACTTCGAAGCCACGACACCGTCCCACCAAATGGAATAGCCTAAATTGGCTAGTCAGGTAGAGTCTTCATCAGATGAAGAACTAATCTTTGGTTCTGTTAATATGATTCATTTAACAGATCCTTATGCTAGTCTAAGTTTCAATTTTGATGAGCCCGAATTCCCTATGTAAAATAGAGTAATTAGAGGAAATTCCAGGGGTCTAGGATACAGAGGAAGATGTGGATATCCCAGAAGCCACTATTCTAATTCTACCCCTGCTAGAACTGTGTATGCAGCAGAAACTTGTGGCAGAACCCTTTAGCGAGCTCAACAAGAACAAGCATGTTCTTCCACCAATAGCACGTTCAGTCCTGGAACAGTTATTCTGGAGGATCGTTTTGGGGTTCCATCTTCATCCTCTCAACAAGTAAATACACCTAATCGGTCTTATCTTCCAAGGCCAGGAATATTGCCAAGTCCTATCCCGATACAAGATGCATCAACTTCCAGAGCATAAATTTCCAAGGCACCTGCTAAACCACATGTTCTTGTTGGGAAATGCAGACCTCTAGATCAAAAGTATGATGTGTTGAAACACATGGCCCAAGTACCGGACATGTTATCAATTCTGGATGCTTTGAATCTATCAAAAGATCTTCATGAGGCACTCATCGAGGCTTTTTCAAGTCCTCAGGAGTTTGAAACTGAAATTGCTGCAGCTGAAGTCTATCATGTAGAGAATAATCTTGCGGAATTCCATGCAGTGATATCTTTCACAGATGAAGATGAAGATGATGTCGTGCATGGAAATATTAGACCTTTATACTTATCTAGAAAGGTCAATGGCGTAGACATCTGAAGAGATTTCATTGATAATGGTTCACGAGTCAACCTCATGCCCATTCGTACACATCATCGATTGGGCCTCACAGAATCTGATTTATCTCCTTCTACTATGATGTTATAAGGATATGATAAAAATGAACAAGAACCACTGGGTGAAGTTACACTCAGAACTCAGTTTGGAGATCTTGTATCCAATTCATATTTCATGGTTATTGATCAAGACTTAGCCTTTAACATCTTGCTTGGAAGACCCTGGCTACATCAACATGCGGCTATCCTTTCATCATATCTTCAATGTCTCAAGTATTGTTTTGATGGTCAAGTTGGGACATTGTATGGTGATAAGGCCCCATTCAAGACATGTGAGTCTCAATACATTGAGGCGGAATTCTTTCACATGAAGGGAAAAGAGAAATCCACAACCAGGGAGATTACTAAAGTTAATGCTCCATATGGTTTGGTGATGATTCCAGTAAATCCATTTGCACATGTGAGTACAGATTATGTTTTTCCTATCAGTCAAATTGACAAGATAGACCCAAATCAAAATACACTTATGGAAATATCCATTATATCAATTACAGAAATCGATCCAGACAACATGGGAGAAATTGGTGACCCACCAATCAGTGATAGAATCTCAAATAGTGACGTCTTTATTTCATCTGCTGAAATCCAACAAGTATATACTTCGCCAACTAGGCCAGAAGAAGTGATAGCAATGTCAGAGGTGAATAATCATGTCGATTCTCAATCCATCATAACCTCTTTATTACCCAAGGAAGACCCTTCATCGTCAATCGGGTCAGAAATGGAAGCCTCTTCTTCAAGACATTCAAGTTTTAACATTTCTTATGATCATGGAAACTTTGCTTCATCATCTACTATGAAAGTAGAAACGGAAGAAATAACACATGTTGAAGAAGAAGAAAAAGATCTCAGAGATGCTCCTCCAGCATTTTAAGAGGGTATCTCTACCACTGTGGATGAACTCAGAGAAATAAATCTAGGTACAAAAGAAGATCCACACCCCACTTTAATCAGTGCGGCCATGACTCTTGAAGAACATGAGATGTATATTTCCTTTTTAAAGAAAAATTGAGACATATTTGCTTGGAACTATACAGAGATGCCTAGGCTTGATCCTGATGTTGCTACTCATCATTTGGGTTTACCAGAAGAACATCTAGGATTTAAGCAAGCTACTAGAAGAACACACCCAACTTATGCTTCCAAAATTGAGGCTGAAGTGGATAAGCTTATCAAATCTAACTTCGTCAGAGAAGTTCAATATCCCAAGTTGTTGGATAATATTGTCCTAGTGAAAAAGAAGAATGGGAAAATTAGAGTTTTCATTGATTTCATATATCTTAATTGGCATTGTCCTAAGGATGATTTTCCAATTCCGATTATAGAACTTTTAATCGATGAAACAGCTGGCTATGAAGAACTTTCCTTCATGGATGGATATTTTGGATATAATAAAATCCGAATGGATCCATAAGATGAGGAATTCATAACTTTCATAGCCCCTCAGGGTGTGTTTTGCTACAGGTTAATGCCCTTTGGCCTAATGAATACAGGTGCAACATATCAGTGCGCCATGCATCGTATCTTCAAACCCTTTTTAGGGAAGTTTGTTGAATGTTATGTGGAAAATTTGGTGGTCAAATCCAAACAATGTTCTAATCACTTGGTTGATTTGGAATTCATATTCTGCAATCTTCGACAACATAATTTGAAGATGAACCCCTTAAAATGTGCTTTTCGGGTAACCTCAGGAAAATTCCTTGGCTTTGTTGTACGCCATCGTGGTATCAAAGTCGATCCTAAGAAGACCAAGTCAATACTTGGTATGTCACATCCTCGAAATTTGAAAGAATTAAGAGGACTTCAAGGAAATTTATCCTATATTCGGTGTTTCATCGCCAATTTGGCAGGTAAAAGTTTACCCTTCACCAAATTGATGAAGAAGGGAGTCACATACAAGTGGACTGAAGAATGTCAAGAAGCATTCGATATTCTCAAGAAATACCTCTTGAGTCCACCGGTACTCATGCCACCTGTTTAAAGAAGGCCACTTATCCTCTACGTGATAGCCTTAGAGCGATCATTGGATGCCTTTCTTGCTCAGAAGAATTATGCTGGGAATGAAAATAGCCTCTACTATCTCAGTCGGACTATGCTTGAAGCAGAAACCCGGTATTCAAATATTGAGAAGTGCTGCCTGGTATTAATCTTTTCAGTTCAGAAGTTGGGACACTACCTGCAACATCACGAGGTCCAATTGGTATCTCGCGATAACCCACTCAAATTCATCCTTAGTCGTCTAATGCTTACAGGACGTCTGGCAAGGTGGGCAGTTATTTTGCAGCAGTTCGACATTCAGTATGTGTCTCAAAAGGCAATAAAGGGCCAAGCTCTGGCTGATTTACTGGCTGAACACCCTTCAGTGGAAGACACATCTTCAGAGATTGAACTCCCTGATGAGGAAATCTTCTCTATTCAGGATAGTCCTCAGGTATGGAAAATGTATTTTGATGGTGCTTCCATAAGTCCCACAGGGAAGAAAATGGAAGATCCTAAATTCAACAAGGTTAGATTAGGAGTTATTCTTATTTCCCCAGAAAAGGAAGTTTTACCTTATTCCTTCTTATTGTGGGAAGGTAGTACAAATAATGAAGCAGAATACCAAGCTCTCATTGCAGTCTTAGAGTTGGCGCTTCAAGCACAAGTGAATCACTTAAGGGTGAAAGGTGATTCAGACCTGGTAATCAAACAATTCAATGGGGATTATGCAATCAGAAAAGAATAATTGATCCCTTTGTATGATTATGTCAGAGAGTTAATGGCAGAATTTCCTACGGAACCGACATTTTCTTATGTCCCGCGATTACAAAATGCTCAAGTTGATGCACTGGCTAATATAGCCACAGCTCTGGCAGATCCAAAGAGGGACAAAACAACTATCATTATTTCCCACCATCGTACAATTTCACCTTATGTTCGAACCAGAACAGAGGAGATCAATGAAATTAGTCCCATTCCTGAACTATGTGGTCATACTACAGGATGGATGACACCTATCAGGGAATACCTTCAAAATGGAACACTTCCACCTGATAGAGCTGGGAAAGAACAAATCTGGAGACGTGTGGTCAATTTTACTCTTTATGATAGCTTAGATCACCAAGAGAAAATTCTCTACAAGTGTGGTTTTTATGGAGTTCTCTTCAGATGCATTGATGGTGAAGAGACAATGGCTGTCATGAAAGAAGTGCATGCAGGAGTCTGTGGTGCCCACCAGTCTGGATATAGAATGTCTGATCAGATTCGAAGGCTTGGATACTTTTGGCCTTCAATGATACAAGATTGTGTTGATTTCAAAAAGAAGTGTCATTCATGCCAAGTACATGCCAATTTCATTCATCAACCTCCATATTTGTTTCATACAGCTATGTACTCATGGCCATTTTCCACATGGGGAATGGATGTGGTGAGACCTTACCCTTCAGCTACGGCCAAGCAGTTTAAGTATATTCTTACTGCTACTGACTTCTTTTCCAAATGTCTAGAGGAAATACCTCTCAAAGAAGTCAGTTCTAAATGCATTGTTAGCTTCATCAAGTCTGACATCATTAACAGATTTGGTGTTCCTCATACCATACTGACAGACAATGGCACCATCTTCTGTTCATCCGAGGTGAAGAAGTTGTATCAATAATACAACATCAAATCCAACCATTCATCTCGGTATCATGCAATGGAAAATGGACAGATAGAATCCTTCAACAAGACTCTTTCAAATATACTGCAAAATATGGTGGATAAAGATACAAAGTCATGGATTGATAAACTCTTTCATGCTTTATGGGCTTATCGGACCACCACCCACACTGCAACGCGATCAACTCCATATTCATCGGTATATGGAATGGAACCAGTCTTGCCAATTGAGGTTCAATTACCCTCGCTCAGAGTAGCCATTTTTGATCAGTCATCTAGAGATGAGCAATCTCAAAATCTATTGAATGAATTGGAATGGTTAGATGAGAAAATATTGTGCACTTTTCACCACTTGGAAGTCTATCAGAATCGAATAGTATGAGCTTTAAACAAAAAAGTTCATCTTCGTTCATTCGTTCAGGGAGAATTGGTATTAGTTCTCAGAAATCCAATGATACTAGGAAAGAAACCTCCCAATCTTGAACCAAAATGGGAAGGACCTTATTCAATACATAAGGTCTACTCCAATGGAGCATATTCATTAATCTTGATGGATAGAGAACTCATCACTACTCCAACCAATGCCAGATTTCTGAAGAAGTATTTTGTATAAACACAAAATATATCATTTTTCATCCAACATGATGTTAAACTATGTCCCCTTCATCGTCCTTGCTATATGACGTTAAACTATATAGTAATGGTCCATGCATACGACCTTAAACTATTTGCATGTCCCTTATGTCCAGCACGACGTTAAACTGCACCATCCATAGTCCACGCATATGACTTTAAAATATTTTTATTTCTTTAGTCCTACATGATGTTAAACTATAACGTCCTAGCTACATGATTCTAAACTATAAAAAAGTCCCTTACGTCCAGCAAGACGTTAAACTGCATAACCAATGGTCCATACATATGACCTTAAACTATTTTCATTTCCTTTCGTCCAACATGACGCTAAAATGTATCGTCCCTTTTTTGTCCAACATGACGTTAAACTGTGAGAAAGTCCCTAATATGTCCAACATGACGTTAAACAGTGTACTCTTTTGTCCTTACCGCATGACATTAAACTGCACAGTCCCCCTTTCGTCCAACATGACGTTAAACTGTGTCCCCTTCATCGTCCTTGCTATATGACGTTAAACTATATAGTAATGGTCCATGCATGCGACCTTAAACTATTTTCATGTCCCTTACGTCCATCACGACGTTAAACTGCACCATCTAGAGTCCATGCATATGACTTTAAACTATTTGCATTTCTTTCGTCCTACATGACGTTAAACTGTAACAACCTAGCTACAAGATGCTAAACTGTAAAGAAGTCCTTTACGTCCAGCAAGACGTTAAACTGCATAACCAACATTCCATACATATGACCTTAAACTATTTTCATTTCCTTTTATCCAACATGACGCTAAACTGTATCGTCCCTTTTTCGTCCAACAAGACGTTAAACTGTGAAAAATCCCCTAATACATCAAACATGACGTTAAACGGTGTACTATTTTGTCCTTACAACATGAAATTAAACTACACAGCCCCCCTTTCATCCAACATGATGTTAAACTATGTCCCCTTCATTTTCCTTGCTATATTACATTAAAATATACAACAATGGTCCATTCATACGACCTTAAACTATTTGCATGTCCCTTACGTCCAGCACGACGTTAAACTGCACCATCCAGAGTCCATGCATATGACATTAAGCTATTTTCATTTCCTTCATCCTACACGACGTTAAACTGTAATTTCCTAGCTACATGACACTAAACTATAAAGAAGACCTTTACTTCTAGAAAGACGTTAAACTGCATAACCAACGGTCCATACATATGACCTTAAACTATTTTCATTTCCTTTCGTCCAACATGACGCTAAACTGTATCGTCCCTTTTTCATCCAACATGACTTTAAACTATGAAAAAGTCCCTAATAAGTCCAACATGACGTTAAAATGTGTCTTCTTTTGTCCTTACTTCATGACATTAAACTGCACAGTCCTCTTTTTTTCCAACATGACATTAAATTGTATTGTCCCCATCGTCCTAACTACATGACGCTAAACTATACAGAACGTCCTTTAATATGTCCTACATGACATTAAACTTTACTTTGTCCCTCCTACATGACATTAAACTATGCAGCACCAATAGTCTTAACTGCAAGACTTTAAACTGCATAGTCCCTTCATATGTCTTACATGACATTAAACTGTGCATCATTAAGGTTGTCGTTACCTCTTGTTTCTCACACCGAGTATGACTCACGTGAGCTTAGAGAAAACTTCAACCATAACACCCTCTCTGGGCCACTAACCATGTGTAAGTCCCAACATCATTTTTTAGGTCTTTGTCCCCAAGAACAACTTGATTACTAATTCATTTTTTTAATTGAACTACGCAGACTTTGATCCTTGCCTTCTAGGCTAGGTACGTAGGCAACCTCCCAAGGTTCAAGCCCAAAACCAATCTCTTCACATTGGTTCACTTCCATCTCATACGATGTTGATTCGTGAAACCGCCCCCAGAATCAATATCTTTACATTGGTTCACCTTCGTCCTTGCTATACGACGTTAAACTATACAATACTTTTGTCCTGTACAACAATAAACTATAACATTCTTTGATACCCTCACCTGAGAGGGAATCATTATTTACATTGATTGTCAGTCATGTTTCATTTCAAAGACTACGTGCATACATGGAAATGCCCGAACCTTTTATCTTGGGTTAAACCATCATTGCACTAAGGTCCCCTTTCACCCTTCACATGTACGAACCAAATTTGTACAGAGGGTATTGCTAGAACTATGTGAGATTGATTCCCATCCTTATGGGATACGTAGGAACGTTCGAGTGTCCCTCGAATCCAGCCCCAAGTCTTTTTGGCTTAACCCCAAATTCCACTTTCAGTCCCTTGGCTGAAAAGTCCCCATGAAAGCACACACTGTGTATTTTTTATAATGGTACAAGCTCTATGACCCTAAAATAAGATCTCCAATCCTTTTGTCTCACACGATGTTAAACTGTAGTTCAAGAACTACGTATGGCTTGATTCCCATCCTTATGGGATACATAGTGAAGTCCAACATTTCAATTCTGGACCCAGCCACAACATGATTATGGTTAGCATTGATCTGTGTATTTCTTCATACATTGGAAAATACCCATATTTATGAGTCATAATCCTAACCTTAAATATTTTCAGATATTTGTAACCCTTTTCTTAACTTCTAATCACAAAAGGCTTGAAATTCTGAGAGTTCTTTTGCCTGACCATGCAGCACATGCCCTTAGGCGGCCTTGTATAAACAGTCTACATAACGGACCTACCAGCCAAAAGATGCTATTATTTGACTATGCATCCAATGCTCTTAGGTGGCCCTGTATAATTAAACCCCCTAACGGGTTTGTTAAATAGTGGTAACTTCATTCTTGGGAGTAAAACCTCTTTTCTCCTTATTTTTCTTAATGATAATATGTAGGGATCCGCAGAAATAGTCATCCTTAACATATTTTTCCCATATCCTTTTTCATGATCTGAAAGTATTCAATTCTATGGTTTATATTCTCCTTCCCTACATTTGGGTCAGACCTTCATAGGAGTGATATCCATCCAGTTCTTCGATAATCCTGTTTGGAAATATCTTCTCCATATTCAAGTACCTTTTTCCATACAGCAAACTCTATACTTTAGAAAATTTGAATCTCTATAAACTTTCACTGGCTTTTTAGCACTAAGAAAGTAAATTTCTGAGAGTTCTTTTGCCTGACTATGCAGTACATGCCCTTAGGTGGCCTTGCATAAGTAGTCTACATAATGGAACTGTCAGCCAAAAGATTTTATTTATTTGACTATGCATCCAATGCCCTTAGGTGGCCCTGCATAATTCAACCCCCTAACTGGTTTGTTAAATAATGGTAACTTTATTCTTGGGAACTACTTCTTCTAATTCCTTTTAGTTCTTTTTCATATCATTCCTCATATTCAAATATTCTTAAGTCATAGTTTACATATTTTTCCTCATACTTGAGTATGGTGATATGTTTTTAGATGAATTGTTAAGGAATTGAGTCAATTCTAATTCATTCGGTCAAAGCTATTTCGACATTAAAAATTAGCCTTTTTATGTCCGACGTGCATGAATTTAAACTTCCCACAAAATACAAAGGAACTCTGAATAAAATTCAAGTTCCAGCTCACTAAACATACATTTTGTATGATATAGGTAATATTGAGAAATTAAAAGATTCAAATTTTGTAGGATTATTTATAATAATCCTAGTAAAAATAAAGCTATGCTTACTAGGACCATTGGCTTAGGTAAAATTTAAATCAGGTAGCAGGAAAATACGTGAACAAGTGATTGAAGATGAAAGCATTCATTCCATTTGATGCACAAGAGTTAGAAGGATATCCACAGACTGGAGTCTCTTCTCTTTTCCAAGAAATTACAAGAGGCTGTCAACATAAGTCTTCACTTGATGAACAACATCCCGAGCTTCATTAGCAGATACTTGAAGCTCATGCACCCGACCAACTTCACTATTTTTAGCCTGATGGGGATCTTTCTTGGTATCCTCAATGGATTTCCTACCATTTGTTTGAGATCCCTCCAGTGAATTATTGAGTTGGTCAAGTTCCCCAGTAACAGTATCTAACTGCTGCTGGAGGTGCATCTGTTGGATGACTTTATCTTTGATCTTGTGCTTCAACTCCTTCATCTTGGCAGCATAATCAGCCTCATCTTGGGATATCGCAACCTCAAATTCACTGATATTGACTAAAAGCTTCACCCTGGTCAGATCTTCACGGAACTTTTTCTTCTACTCCCATCTTAAGATGACCTGATTCACCGCGGTATGGATCTCTTGGTATCCAAAACCGCCAAGTCCTAGAATGATGAACTGGGATGAAAATAGGGAAATATTTGATGATATCTCTTCAAGAGGCACTTCAGATATGATTTTCCATATGTTGTTCCATGCCTTGCGTCGTGAAAATCTGAGCGCCTTAAGCACCTCCAGGTCTGATTCAACATCATCATCACAGGGGGGTATGTAATCTGGGATTAATGCACTTAAGGAAGTTCCCTATTCTTCTCCTTCCCCCCTGATCCTAGTTTCTTCACCTTATACTAATATTTGGGCGGAGGTTGAGACTTCACCTCCAGTTCTAGCCATTTAAGTTGATAGCCCTGTTTGATCAATTAAAACTATGGTTAGTTTCATAGAATAATGTAAGTTGGTTTTCTATCTTTAAAACTCAGTACAATCATTACCTAACAGTAGATCAGCAGTTTGAGAAGACTCCTCCCCATCTTTCCCAGTTTCAACAGGATCTTCAAGATGGGTCTCAGGAGGGTTTACTGGGTTTAGCTCCACTTGAGCTAATGTTTCTGCAATGGTAGGGTTGACGTCAATGTCCACACCCTCTTCAGGCATTGGCAGTTCAGCAGCTTCTATGGATGGAACTGCATATTATTTTAAGTCATGATTAGAAGTGTAAATTATAAGAAAATTTACTGGATGAAGGATAACACTCATGCCCAAGGTCTTCTAAATCACATGATAACTTAGCATGATCATAAAATTCTTTGAAATACATGCCATGATTCATCATTTCATCCAATGATATTTCAGAATCTTGGTTATTCTCACCAGTGGGAGCATTTGATGTGTCCTCTTGGCGACCCTCATTCTGCGGCCCTTGACCCTGGACAACTTCTTTAGGAAGGATGGCAGATTCAGTTTCCGCGGCCGCCAATGATTCTGGTGCAGGTTCTTCTCTACTTGTAGCAGCAGGAGGAGCAGTGCTGGAAATAGATGTTGGCTCTTTTTCAGAAGCAGGCATGTCAGCCTGAATTTTCATTTTTTCCACACCCTCTGTGGTCCTCAAAAGAGGATCAGTCCTTCCCCTCAGAGGGGAAATTGAAGAAGCCCCTGCAATCCCAATGAAAATGAGCAATCTTTCTCATGGTTTAAAATTTATGATTATCCGAAGGACTTACCACTATTGATAAAGCGTTTAGCGGTGGAATTCCTCCTTCGTCGCCTTTGTCCTTTTGGATTTTTA
Source organism: Viscum album (assembly GCA_963277665.1). Classification (NCBI taxonomy): domain Eukaryota; kingdom Viridiplantae; phylum Streptophyta; class Magnoliopsida; order Santalales; family Viscaceae; genus Viscum; species Viscum album. The sequence goes on from OY728138.1 coordinate 904,991,919, forward strand.
TGAGTATCAGCAGTCTCCCTTATAGGAACTTGAATGGTAGAATGGAAATCCATGTCCAATTCCTCATTCATGGCCTGCTGGCCTGGAGATATCTCGCCCGACTCACGGGGAGATTCAGCAGCAGCCCTGATGGCAGTACCACCAGGGCTATATTTTGGTGAAGGAACCTCAGTAGTTCCTTTCTTTTCAAGCTTCAAGATGAAGAAAATAACTTCCTTAAGTAACAAAGCTTCGACTGAAATAAAGTTGCAAAGCAAATAAGGAAAGAAAACTTACATATTCAGGAGCCACGTAATCGTGCCACTCCTCATCAGTCCCCTCAGTGGCGCCACGATCAATAAATTCCTTCACCCGCTTGGTGATAGGAATGGACTCATCAGTGGAATAGATGATCATTTCTAGCTCTCTGATATGAATCCGCACTTCATCAGTGTTATTCTCAAAACGGATGTCCATAGAAGCCAGAAGATTCCCTATTCCAGGGAGGTGTATCCCCTCACATAAATCCATCCAGGTAGTTTCAACACCACAATATAAACTCTACCATGTCTGGACAGCCTCTGCTCTTAGATATGAAGGCTTCGAGGAAGGTCCTACAATCTTTGATTTTAGTTTCTTCCTAGCTTCTGCAACTATAGATAGAGAATAAGAAAATAATACTTATTGATTTATAAAGTAGTAGTAATTAAAGTACCCCAATGAAGTAACTCACCAGGAGTTGATGGAGTGGGTCTTTTGATTTTGACTGGAGGATTATATCGGGCATGACTCTGCTTTTCCACTTGTTTCGCCTCATCATCCCCATCTTGGGAATCCGGTGAACTAGTCCTAGAGGAGGAATCTGGCGAATCAGCTTCAAGTGGGGAAGCATCACCTTCATGAGGGAGGGTTTCTTTCTCTACAGTCCTCTTTTTTTCCCCACCTGATAAACCGGGTTATTCAGCACCCCTTTAGGGTATGATTCTATCCATTGATCGGCATACCATGTAGTCAAGTTATGTGATGCTTTTTCATCTAGTAGATCAAACACTACCCCGGTCTTCTCCCTAGACGTCAGCAACCACAGTTTCCAAGCAACCATCAGATGTTGCTCTAACCTGACATTTATAGTGGGAGATACAACAATCTATTGTAGACACTTGAATTGACGTGAAAATCTATATGGAGCATAGGCCTCACATATAATTTCTCTGTCAATCCTGGCAACTAGCACACCATCTCTGCAAGCTAGCATGTATGCCCTCAAATCCAAGTGGGTTGTTCCATCATCAACAAACCGCCCAGTTGGCGGATTTCCATAGGGAAAGAGGTTGAATTACTTAAACATGCTTAGTCTCACTTTCACGTCACATGCATTAATATATAATGGAGCAACTCCAGAGAATGCTTGCACTGATGGCCTGAAAGAACTTCCAGGAATTAGTACTTCATTCTGTACATTATAAGTCCTAAAGTGAGTGGTTATCCATCGCCATAAAACATGGAATGGTCCCACTATTCTCAAATGATATTTACCCATGAAGACATGAAGTAAACTCCTGCGAATATTTTCTAAAATGGGGGTATCCAACACAACCATTTTTCCCTCAGCCAACTTTACCGTAATAACGAAGGTCCCTGGCCTGACGCTTCCCTTCGAGTCCCTAATCGGCAAGAGATAAACGCTGAGCCACAAATCCAAGAAGCCCGCCAGACGAGTCTTCTTTGAGATCCTTTGATTCACCTCATATCCCCATTTCTCAAACTCTTCTACTTCTAGAGTTGGCCAGAATGTTCCAAGAGCACCCCTCTTCTCGGTTTTTGGGAAAGTGGTAGGACGGGTGGGCCTCTTATCCTTGGATTTATTTTTCTTGGATCCTTTATCCTTCAGCTCCTTCTCCTTTGGATCCTTATCTTTCTTCTCAATAATAAATATATTCATCCACTCCTCCGGATGAATATCCTTTATAGAATGAGTTAAGGAGGTATCTGAACTCTTGATCCTATGAAAGATTTTAAATAATTTCTGAGCCAAAGCAGGAGTCTTCTCTGAATCATTCCAAGTCACCTTGGGAGGAATGAATTCATCATACATGTCACCCAAAATTGGAGCCCCTGAGATCATGTGGACATCCCACAGACTGATGCATACTTCTCCATGATTCAGATGGAAAGAATTGGTTTCTGGGCTCCAGTGGCTGAGTATCTCCAGCACGAAGTTATCATTTATGTAAACATATGTTTTCCCAACCCAAAAAGCTTCGTATATAACCACTCCTTTCAAATCCTTGACAAAATCTTCACAGGTTTGTCACACCCAGTATTCCCACATCCAAGTTGGCTTCACACCTCCCCCAGGACGGAAGTCCAAACTTTTCTTCCAGTCTTTGGATTGATCTATCTGAGTGTTTCGAAAGAATGAGGGATGACAATGTGGTTGCAGCTCAGGCTTATGAGGTTTCAGATCTGGCGTACAAGGGTTGTGATGCATCATATGGGCCTTCTCCACTGTTCCAGTATTTATAAATACTCCGCCACATGAGATATTTGTTGAAGCAAAGTTGGTGTAATTCTGAAACCATGAAAATGGGAGATAGTTCTTTTCTTCTGGAATAGTAACTTCTCGCAGGTGACCATAGCCATACAAAGGAAAATAAATGCTTTGGTGGAAGTCGCGATGATATTTATTCAGATACTTGGCCAAATACGGAAGATTACTATCACAGAAGGTACAATAATTGTGGCCAATGATAATCATCATATCATCAAGTCGCTTTCTTGACAGTTCATCAGCTATTCTGATTCTCCTAAGAGCCATTGATTCTGCACAAAAGTTGAATAATTAACTCTTAAGTAAGTTAATTTTTCATAAAATTTGTGAAAGAATTCGAAAAAAATGGCAAAGGCATTAAGGAGCGCAAGTCTAAACTTGGCGTGCAAGTGTGGATGTGTTGCGCAAGTATTTGGCACGTAAGTATCACCGCGCAGGTCCAGATACCCTGATAGTAGCATGACAGCAAAGGAAAAGTAGAAAACAGAGCAACTTGCGTGGCGGAGATGACCTGCACGACGAGATCTCAAAAATCTGAAGTTTTGTACAATGTGCGACAAATGAGTGCATATATATAGGCCAGGCCGGCCAACTTCATGCCTACAGCCAGCGCACTCTAGCCCTGCGTGGCTCGCACCTGCATGATGACAGTTGCGCGGTGAACACCTGCACGCCTCTTTCCCTTTGTTTTTCTTCTTTTCCTCAGAGTCACATCCTTATTCTTTCGGATCCAACTCTGAGGGGGGACTTTTGTTGACACTACTTTTCATCACATTGTTTAAAGGAATGGAGAGGGAAATAACTTAGCACAAATTGATTCATCCTTTGAAGAAAACATCTAAAATTGACAAAGGAATGAAAAGGAGTCAAAGGACCTTGGGTCACGCAAGTTCCCTTACTGTCGCGCAAGTACACTTCCGCACCGCCTAATGGTTGTGCAAGTGACTTGTGCGCCCTCTTTGAAAATCGCCCGGGGTCTTCTCCATCCTATAAATACCCTTGGTAAGCCCCCCATTTTGGGAGGAATTTTTCTAGAATTCAGATACAGAGCTCTGAACTCTCAAGTCTCTTCTTCAAGTCTTCCGAACATTTCTAAGTTAATTATTTACCTAGAATGGAAGGTCTAAAAAAGAGGAGTAAGGTCTAAGTGTTAGAATTCACTAACACTTGCATGCCTAAAGTGTTTTACCCTTAAGGGAAATGAACATAATTGTGCACCTCCTTACCTACTCATTAAAACTTGTGTGCCCTTCTTCTGGAAGTACCTCAGGATAATTCTAAAGGCTTTTGTCAAGGATTCCCCAACTATTACCCTACTGGTTAACAATCACGCAAGTACCCATGTGCCGCGCAAGTATACCTGTGCGCCCAGGGACTTGTGCACCCACACAGTACTTGCGCACCTGCCAGGACTTGCACGCCCCTATCTTTTTGGGTGCCTCTTCTGCCTATTTAACTTCTCTTTACATCTATCCACCTATCCTCTTTAGGATTAAGCCTTCAGAACTCTCTCCAAATCCATTTATGGCATGATTTCCTTGTTGTCTTCCTTATCTGAAAGGAATTATGTAGAACATCTCTCAAAACATAGTGATTTACACATCTTCACATCACTAAATTTAGAGAATTCATTCATTCAACCTCATCCTTTAAGGTGAGAGAATCCTTAATTTGGGCCTCCTTTTCAGGAGTAAGCCCCAGTCCAAAATTCTCATTAATATGGGAATCCTCCTAAGAGTAAGCCCCAAGTGCTCATTAATTTGGGCCTCCTTTTCAGAAGTAAGCCCCAGTTTAAAATCCTCTTAATTGGGCCTCCTTTTCAAGAGTAAGCCTCAGTCCCCTAATTTGGGCATCCTCCTCAGGAGTAAGCCCCAACAATAATTCCTTTAACCTGGGATCCCTTTTCAGGAATAAACCTCAGTCTTAAAATTCCCAAATATGGGCATCCTTCTTAGGAGTAAGCCCCAAGTCCCTTAATTTTTTCAAGTCCCTTAACCTGGTCCTTCTTCTCAGGAGTAAGCCCCAGTCTTAATTTCTCTTAACCAGTCTTAATTTACTTTTTATTTGGACTTCCTTCTCAGGAGAAAAACCCAATCATAAGTCCCCTCATAACTTGGGAATCTTCTTTAGGAGTAAGCCCCAAGATTAGAGTATCCAAATCTCCATGAAGCACATATACCTTTATGGACCCTGTTCCTGGATTTCTTCCCTAAAGTAAATATTAACCCCCATCTATTTGGGCATTCATACACACATAAGCCCCACATAATTGCATCTTTCATGGAACAATTGTCTAGTTTCACCAATACCTCTTGTTTCTCACACCGAGCATCACTCACGTGAGCTTAGAGTGTAAAAGTAATCATGACATCTTTCTTTGATCCATCAATCATGCATAGACATCATACTCCCTTACTCGAACTATGTGGGTTTTGATTCCTTTTCCAAAAAAAAGGATACATAGGTAGCCCATCTGCGGGTACGATCCCAACTCTGAAACAATCAATGTCCTTTTGAATGACAATAAACTTCAAGTGCCCCACTGAGTGGCTTTAAAACCAGTATGGTCATCATAATGACCAAGAGACTTTCATGTATTGAAGGATACCATTGGCTTAGAATCTCTAAACAAATATAGATGATTCTCTATCAATGAAGAACCTCGAATACATATAAAAGATTCTCTAAATTTCTTACATATCAATCATTGATTGTCACATCTAAAGGAAAACTCCTTTTATACTTGGTAATGTAATAAGGATTCACGAACATAACTTAAATCTATAAAGAGAGTCCCGGAGTAGAAAATAATTCCCCTTAAAAAGGTGTGATGAGTCCGACCTCCCATCCTCTCAACCAATGAAAATTCCTAAGACTCATCAGTCCACAACTAATGAGTGCCTACCTTTGGAAAGTAGGTTCAAATGGATATGGAATCATTGGATGTTTCCGGTTCTACGAACAAACCCGTTAGAAACCGTTTGGAATTTTTGAACCTTAAATCAACAATGAGAAATTTAATTTTTAAATTAATTCCTTATTCATTGTAAAATACAAATTTTATAACATGGTCAAATTTATCACCATTAAAAAATTGTTATGAATTCATAAAATTATGTTTTCATTTATGCACAAAGAGCTAGTGTTTTTTAAAACCATTTTATAAAGATAAGATTTTTATTTCAAATTTTTATACTTTTATTAAAATATAATTTAATTAAAATGAAAAATATGTTTTCCAAAAATATAATTATGATTTATTTGTAGATAGATATGGAACTACAATCCCCCAGGGTTGTGATCTTATTCTCTAGGGTTAGTATATGAAACCATTGTGGTGGAAATGGATTATTCCCCTCTATAGAAAATGTTCAGCCTCTGTGTGTCTAGGATTCCTCTCATACATTACATGTTATCATGAATTTAGTGTTTGGTATCTGAATGATGGATGGGGTTCACTTTGAATGCACTTGGTTAGGCATTATCATAGAAGGATTAATGATAGTTTTGGATTATAGAGTCAATCAATAGAGCCTCTTCCTGATCTCAGTCACTGGATCAATGATGTTTACTCATCTCCATCATTCTTGACCCTACTGTTTTCTTCATCAGGTGCTTATACCCTTCTCCCCAGATCTATAGATATCATTATTATCTAATGTTTGATATCTTGTTGGATTTTCATCCTTGGATTCCTTTGATCCTAGTTTTATGAATGGGATATTGTTTTGTGTATGATGTAGTAATTGAGGCACATCTGTATTAAATCATTAGTAATGGGAGTCGCGACAATCAGTTGTTGGTTGGTAACATTGATGGTGAGGGAGGTAAGTGGGTGGCTGTTTTTAGGAGGGTGGTGGTCCCCGGGTTTTATGTCATCCCTAATTCATCAAGCATAATACCTTCATACCAAAATGGAAACACTAGGGTTTCCTTGGATTTTTTAGTATTTTATTCCTTCATTTCATTAGTACATTGAGTCATTCTAGTCCTTTGGAGAATTTGGACCTCTAGTCCATTCATTAAAGGCCTCTTTATAATGAATATGGTTTTGTTGATTTACTCCTTTGGTTATTTCTATTTATATATTTATATTTTCCCTCATAATCAGTGGGGTGTTTCGGTGTCGTGGGACCCTAGAATTAATATATTAAAAAGTTAATATATATTAAATCACACAAATGTGTGTTTTCAATATAAATGGTTTTCATATTTATCGGGGTCTCATATGGTAAATCTAAGACTACAGTTTTTTCTAGAATGCAGGGTTTACCCTAGGCATGAAATAAAGTTGGTCGGCTTCAGGAATTTTGTGAAAGGAAACTTATGGTAGGTGCGCTAAATTAATTAAATAATTAATTTATTTAATTTATTTAAAAACTTAAACCTAATTTTTGGTCAAATTTATTAACTCAAGAGGGGATGAATTGAGTTCCCAATAAAAAAATTAAAAAAAGTTCAAAAAAATTCCCTTAGTAAAATAAATTATTCTAGTTAATCAAAATGGTATATTGATAAAAAAAAATTTCCTTTTAAAAGATTTATAAAATCATGATTAGTTTTCAATTAAAAAAATATTGTAAATCACTTTAACTTTTGAAATAAATTTACTCAAACAAATCCTAATATAAACACTATTTAAGACTAACTATAAAAGTTCCAAAAGTTTTTATAGTTTAAAAACAAATGTAGTTAAATATTTGAAATAGATAAAACAAAACTAAATCACTCAATAGAATAAAAAGAGGGTTTAGTATCAGTATGAGAGCTAATAACCTCCACTTGGAAATCACCCACTGCTAAGTAGATTATATGATAATAATCTGATCCACAACCTGGATCGGGTATACAAGAAACATCTTTTAAGCTATCTAGGATCAAATCCTCTTCCATAGTTATATGTGGGAAGTAAAACAAACACAGTCCACATAAGGACCTCTTATACAAACACCATGGTTAAGTAGATGAAAAGTTATAGAAGAGAATATCAAGTATTCTCTAGTTCTAGATTAGGATTAAGTGTGTGTTAATAAACAGAGTAGACATCACACAACTCGAATGTAAAGTAAAATAATAGAAGGAGTAGGAAATAAGATATAGAAAAAGTAATGTTTCTCAATTTTTAGTGCTTTAGATGCTTGAGCTTCCATTAATGTGACTTGAGAGGTGCCTAAACTATTTCTCTAAAAGTTATAATAAAATAGAGCATCGCAAAGGTTCCCTTTTTGTCTATAGGAAAGGATGTTGATATTCAATGAGTTCCACTCTTTCACGGTCATATGTTAGTAGTAATACAACGTGTAATATCTCAGGGGATGATCCTTCTAATATTCATTAATTCTCTCACTTATGTATCACATTTGACACACACACATGAGGTAGTCTTTTGAGAATATAGATCATTGCATGCACCCATTGAAGAATAGTCATCCAAATTTTCTGGATCCTTATACTAAATTTGAAATTGTATTTAATTCATCCCAAAAATGTTTAAGAATGTAATCATAAAATAACCCTTTTCATTAATTACATTAATATAGTCTTTGGGATCATTTAATTCCAAAAAAATAAGAATAGAAATGGTGTCTCTTCTGGAAGAAATAAATATCTAGTGGAAAGACATCTCTAGGAGCAATACATCTCTTGAGGAGACTCATTTTAACTAAGGGTGAGTCATTCTAGTGGTGAATCAGTCTAGCAGTGATTCATTTGAACTAACGGTCGATCAAGCTAGCAGTCAGTCATGTATGGCAGTAAGACATATGAACTAGTGGTGATTCAAGTCTGATAGTGACTTAGTCTAGTGGGAACTGAACTCTAATAGTGATACATTTTGGATGATAATAAATTCTATTGGTGACTCAACTCTAGCAGTCAGAAATTATGGTGGTGACTTATTTGAACTAACAGTGAGTCATTCCAACACATCAAAAAAATTCATCAAATTTCATTATAAAGTAAGATTCTATCATGAAATAATAATCTCATTAGAAACATAATAAACATGATTTTTGATCATTAAAATAAGTAGGTACCAAAAATATCTCCTTTTTTATGATTAAAAATCATGTAATTTTTATAAACCATTTATAATATAAACTTAGATATACAGAACTGGATTTAAAGGATAAAATTTTGATTAACATTTCAAATGTCAAATATGGGATATAAAGAAATTTGGTATCAAAGAATAAAAGACATACAAGAAAACTTAGTATTAAATAATAACATCCAAATAATTAAGATATCAAAATATAATTATTGAATCAATGATTAATGATATTAAGGTTGTAAAAGGAAAATAAAATCACATCAAAATAGTGAAGGTATCATAAGAAAAATAAGGTTGGTATCAAAGGATGATCCCAAAATAAGATGGTATCAAAGGAAAAAATTAGGATAAAATTTATACGCATAATCTGTATCAAAGAGTAACATCCAAATAAATTGGGTATCAAAGATAAACTATGTATCAATGTTAACATAACAAAGGATATATAAATGAGATATCAAAGAAATAGATAGAGTTCAAAGGTAAATTCCATCCAAATATCCAACTTTCTCTCCCTTTTGGGATTATCAAATTTTTAAAACAAGAAACAATAAATAAAAATAATAGAATAGTAATAGAGATATGTTTCATTAAGCATGAAAAGTCATGATATTATATCCCAAAAAGAGATACATGGAAAAGTACAGCATGATCCCTATCAAATACTAATGTATAACCAGAGTCACTTCTAGATCAGGATACAGGATCAGTAGGTCCCTTTCCTTTTTTAGTGGAAGGAGGGATGGATGTAGAGGTTGATGGATTTGTGTTAGTAGCTGAAGGTAATAAAGTAGGCCAAGGAAGATCTCTAATAATCATTGGTTGTAGATGCCTAAAAAATTCAATATGATACATGTTGAAGGTATGGTATTGTGGAGGTAAAGGGTATATTAAAGAATAATAGGTGAAATCTAACATAGGAATTTCCTCTAGAGAAACCATTGAAATTCCAGAAAATAGATAAATAGATTCATAAGATTGAAAAAATCCATAATAATATTACCTCCTCTCTCCATAGAAATAAATAAATATTTCTTTTCCTATATAATTATCTTGATCAGGGGTGATAAAACTTTCAACTCTTTTAATTGTTCCTTTTAATCTTTAGTAATAGGTCGAATCCTTAGGTTTTCATCGAAAAAATTAAATGTCAATTTTTCCTATGTTTGGTATACACCTTAGAAAATAAATATTTAATGGACTTAATGATGGTTTCCCAATCACTTAGAGTCTCATTTAAACATTCCCTTGCCAGTTTTTATATGTACTCACAATGATTAATAATATACTTCAAATACTCTTAATGATTAGAATGAAAATATCCCAAAATATCATGAATCTCCTCATAAACTATAAAACAGATAAACTTAGCATCAGCTGAAACCAAGTGGGGTGTATCAGAAGATGTAGAAGACATTAAAGGTAAAATCTATTTTATCTCTCCATTATAGTAGCCTGATTGAAAACAAAGGAGGCTCTCATATCCTCCATCATTGATCTCAAGGTTTCCATCTCACTGACCAACCTTATGTTCACAATCTCAACTTCTTGAATGTGAAAATTCATCTTCAGTTGGATATAGAAGATAGCTAGATCAAACAGGTGTCTAGCGTCAGCTTTACTCTACGGAGTGAACATAGGTTCCTAATAGCTCAAAATCCTACCAAATTTAGTAATAATTATCCCTCTAAGTGACTCTAAGTCTTACCTATAAATAGCATCTGAAGGCATAGGTACAGTAGGTGTCTCAACACTAGGAATAGTATCCCTCTTAACACTTGTAACAACAACCTTGATAAGATTCGGTCTGGTAGCAGGTGCATATAAACCCAAATCATGAAGTTTTCCATTATGATCAACCCCCTCAACCAATGATCCCTTAGGTTATATACCAACTCCAACAAAGATAGTAGGTCCACCATTATTTTTTGTACTACTGTGGTCATCATCTAAATCATCATATTCTAAACCAAGTAACTTGGTCCCTAGGAATGTATGTCATCCTGCCTTTTTAATACATAACTTTTCATTACATTTTACAAACCGAGGATCTTTAAAGTCTAGTGTATTGGAAATCAGGAATAAAAACATGAAAACTTAAACACTCCTTTAAATACCCTTGAAAATATTCTTGAAAAGTTCGTCCTATGTACAATTACTGCATCTCATAACCTGGAGACATACAATCAAAGGAAAGGGTGAGCATAATGCCCAGTGAGAAAAACAAGGGAATTAGTTTACTTGTGATATCAATAAGAACTTGATGAAAAACATAAATACATGAGAAATGGTAAAAGAGGCATATCATAATAAAATTAACATGAATAATAACTTGAATATGTGGCTATAACATTTCATTTATACATTCATGAACATATCACCAAGGTCCATCCCCAAGGAGTCATAAAAATTTACCACGGTTATTCACCAAGGTATCGTGAAACTTGTTATCTCTAGAGATTAACCCTTTACCCAATGAATTGGAGTTATATAAGATTGAACCCTTAATATGTATTTACTTTCATGTGATCCACATATATTATAATCAAACATTTCATAAATAACCCATAGATAATAAAATAAATGGGTTCATTTTAAAATCGTGATGTTTTAAAAGTTCTTAAAAATAAGATTGTTATGTCATTTATAACCCATGGAAAGGGAGTGAGGGTTACATGTATATCAATTCCAGAATCAAATGTATCATTTTTTTATAACTATGATCACCCATATAAACTAAATAGGTATCGGTATTCACATATATAAAATAACAAAATTTCTTGAGATAAAGAGAAAGAAATTTTGAGACGAAATTTCTTCAGCATAACGGCTATGTAACTTGGTTTTAGAAAATAATAAAATGAGAGGGTACAAGAGAAACCCACACATAAATAACTTATAATATGATATAAATACAGAATAACAGGGAGATAATAACATGGTACATAAATTTTAATGACATACCACATGAAAAGGAAACATGAAATAAAAGAGAAGATGTGATTCCTTTAATAAAAAATTTGACAGCCTAACAGCATCTCATAAAAATTCATAAAATAAATAGATGAGAGAAGAAAGGCTCTCTCATAATTTTTAAATGAAATGGAAATTAGTAATGATATAGAAGAACAATCCCCCACATAATAAAATGGAACTATAAGACATAACATAAAGTAAGTCATGAATTAAAAGAGGAGGGTGAAACGTTCCCTTACCGATTTGGTAACCTTCAAAACGTACACCCCATGAAAGAAGAATCATATAAATTATATGTAAATACCCATAAATTAAATTATATTACACAAATAGTACAATAATGGGGAGTACATACTCCACACAAAAGGAAATAGTGGAAAATATACCTCGAATCTCACAGGAATAAGAAGTGAGATGAAAATACCTTACCACATTGTATTCAATCGAATCGTATGACCAAAAATTACTAAACACCAAAATAATAATAGAATACCATGAATATAAAGATAATAATGATAATATATATCCAATTTAAGAACACAATACACCACATTCTATAAATAAGTGGAAAACAATGGAAATCTCACGGAATTAAAAGTGAGATAAGAATCCCTTACCACGTTGTAGTCAATCGAGCCGTATGACCAAAAGTTAATAAACACCAAATGATTCACAGAATAACATGAATATAAATAGAATCATGATAATATATATCAAATTTTAGTACACAATACATCACATTCAATAAATTAGTGGCGAACATGGAAATCCCACAGAATTAAAAGTGAGATAAGAAACCTTTTACCTCATTGTCTGACTTGACTCGCCCGTATGTTCCTTGTTCTTCCTGAATAATAAACTTAATTTACTTTATAATTTCTTAAAAATATTTTTCAAGTTTATTATTCCTTTCATATTACTTATTACCTTGCTCTGACAATTATTTAATTAGTTGAGATCATATCGGACATTTTTTCAATGTTTGGAACTTGAGTCAAAAATGAACTTGTTATAATTATAAATTCTCCATGTGGTCAAAATTACATTAACTCCAGAATTATATTCATCATTTATATGTAATATATATCATATATATCCAGTATATATATGTATTTAGAATAATACATAAAATTTCGAGATAAGAAATGAAATTCACCATTCATAGAGACGGTAAGTCGTACGTACGCATGAATGCTACTTTCATTTCAATTTCATATTTTAATGAAATGAAAACATAGTGATTAATAGGTATATTTTAATTTCAGTATAATATTTATGTCATATATGTTACATAAGTTCATAAATTATATCCTTTATACGTTCCACGTATGTCATAAATGAGTCATATCACTTTGAGGGGGTGATAGTCTGCACTTCCTCTAATGAAATTATCATGTTTACCCATTATGTGAACCATAGAGGTATTATATAAAAATTAAAATACATAATAATAAAGAAAACATAAATATAATATATATCATATATAGATAAAGTACCATCATAATGTCCACCATGAGAGGCGGTAGGAGATAATTGAACAATCATCGTTTCGTGAGGCAGTAGTTTGCCGCCCACTGAAACAGTATGTTCTTTACCCATTAGATGGAGGTGTGTGTAAGTGTAGCTCAAATAATTCTCTTAAAAACATCCTTATATATTTAGTATACTGGTTTTATTATAAAATAAATTAATAAAAATATTTTAGGTGGTTGGAGAAGTAAAATAAAACAAAAAGAACTTAAGAGAAGACGTTACCTTTAAATCTGGTAACTCCATTTGGTTTGAACCAAAACGGTTTCTTGAAGTACTTTCTACCTAAGTTAAGGATTCTAGGATGAAGATAGGGATCTTGGGAGACTATTGGAGCAGATTTTGGATGAGCCAAGGGCTTAAGAAGTGTGATAAATGGGTAGGAAGTGGGGGCTTTTTATAAGGGAGAGGAGGGGCTCTTTTGGAAAGTTTAAAAATATTATTTTATTATATAATGAGTTTCGGTTTCTAAAGGTCCAAAAATAATTAAAGTCGAAGATAAGGTTTCCTATTTTCTATATAAAATCATACAATAATAATTGGACAATTTTTGGATATTTTTTTAATTTTTATCTTCTAATTTATTTAAATCATCCATTAATGATGTAAACATTGCATCATCTTTGTGTCATAAATAATTTTATTTATTTGATGTCTAAAAATTATAAAAAAAATATCATGATATATGAAATCTCTTTATATTTTCAATGAATATTTATAATTGAAAAGATAACTTATATAACCCCATGTAAAATGTTTTTTCGTAAAACAACACATGTTTATGACATTTTTGTTTTTACTTTAAATAAAAAGTTATTAATGTCATTACCTTACCCAAGTGTCTTCATGGGGTCCCAAAATTGACCCATGGATTGTCTTTGTCGGCCATTACTCATCCAATAAGGTTAGGAAAAGTTTCAAGGTAATATTTTATTATTATAACATTATTTTTACCTTAAATTACCCTAATAACCTTTAATCGTGGTTAATAAAAGTCAAAAGTTATTATTCACTAAAAATTATTTTCATCCCATTAAACCACATTTTACTTAATAATGACAACCATTTATGTCGTATTTTCAAAATTCAATTCACAGAAGCGGTAAATTTTCATTTAAATGAAAAAGTCCGTTTTTTAACTACTACTTAGTGGTTTCACTATTCATCAAAAATAGAAGGTTTTCAGAAAAATTTCAAAAATTTACTCTAAGATAAATTTGATATTGCAAATTCAAAAATTATGTCTATTTTACCAAATTCAAAACATAGAAGTTGCATTAATTAATTTTATAATTAATTGCCAACGTCAAAACAAAAAGCGTGTTTTTAAGAAATAATAACCATCAATAGATTGATACTTGTTAATGTCCAATTTCAAAGTGAAATTACTTCCAATGGCCAAAATTGAGTTAAATGGTAAAAATATAATCTATTTATACTTTAAAACCAATTAAAAATATAATATAACCATATAAATAAATTATATTAAAAGGCAGTTTTGAAATAAAATGCATCATTTTTTCACTATTCATTAAAAATGAGCATTATCAGAAAAATATCAAAATTTCATCCAAAGTAAATTTTGATGTCCTGATTCTAAAGATGAAAATTATTTTGTCAAAAATAATATCTAAAAGTGACAAAAACTAGATTTAAAAAGTGTTCGCCATCAAAAGGCGGTAAATCGCCCTTTTAAAGTAAATTGTGCTTAAAATTAGGTTCATTTACATTTTAAGCCTCTGACTTTTATTGGATGAATGTAAAAATATTTAACAAACATATATTATAATATTTAAGTTATTTCTCTTAATTCCCACTAATACAACAGCTAGGTGTTAACTACCACTTAAAATAATAATATTATATTATTAGTGTGCAACGTAAGATTTTAAAGAAACCCGTTGTGGCATGTCAGGTAATCCATTGAATATAGAATCACCTTTAAAATAAAATTAATATTTAATTCAAAAATGTTAATAAATATGAAAATGTCATATTCTTTATTTTCTTGGGATGTTACATTCTTCCCCCCTTTGGGAAATTGTGTCCTCGCAATTTTAAAATTGGTCTTGGAAACTTCATTGAAAGTCCAACATCGGAAAAAGAGTCAGTAAAACTATCACTTTAAACGAAAGAAAGAGAAGTAAAAAGGTCACCCGATTTAACCCATAATAGGATTCCATGTAGAAAAACATGGATATGGAAGAGAAAACAAATGGTCAAGTTCTGATGGAGAGTGATTAAAAACATGATTAGGAGAAAGTTAACCACCAGAAAATCACAAACTTATGATGTGTTAAACGGTCTTTGATTACCCATTTAGAAACACGAACTAAATTTTTTTTTTGTTTTACGTTCCTTTTCATAATTTGGAGTAATTCATTTAATACATAGAATAAAAACATAAGTAAATATACTTACCTTCAAGTAGAGTTTCATCATTTAATAAGTTTCAACCAAAACTAATCTTTTCTCCAAACAATGAGCATTCAAAAAGACTTGGTCACATCAAAAGCACAAGAATCATCTTCTAGAGAATCACATAATTCACAAAATAAGAAATATATATTTCCCTTGCCTTTATATATCAACTAAAACAAAAATGGTTAGTACGAGATCATATAATCCCCCAAAAGGATAATCCTTTATAAAAAGAAATAGTACTAGTAATCTCCAAAATTCAACAAAAAGTACCCAAAGTTCAAGAAATACCATTCAATACACAATCATCCTTAAAATTATTGAAAATAATCCAAACTAATATTGAAACCCAAAACTCAGAAGGATTTAATCACGTAGTCTTCTACAATAAATGTTAACATTTATCTCCAAATAACATCAACTACTATTAAAGTCTCATACTAAAGTGTAATTAACCTAATCACATATTCTTTATGCTAGGTTAATCATTATCTAGAAATAACCCAAATCACCATATGTCCATAATAAATAAATAGATTCTTACAAAATAAAAAAATTCAACCATTCCTCTACAAATGATATCTTGTATTATTTTATTTTCCTTAGGCATATAGTATTCCAAAAGAGAAAACATCTTCCAAAATAACCATTATCATTTAATCACCAAATCATTTTCCTATATAACGGATATCCATTTGATAAAACATAAGTTCCCAAAATCAATTTATTATTGATCCATAAAATCATTTAACTAAAAATAATAAGTCATACTAACCAAGGACTTCACGTAGGCCAGTGGTAGGTGATAAAACCCAATCGCACTTTGGTTGTGGATTTTATTCCCACATCTTTTTCCGACGCGACGGGTTGTCACATGGTATGTGTGTTGTCCTTTTATAAAACTCAAAAATAACCCTATCATTTTTTAACCTTAAATATTTCATATACCTTTAATTTTCATCTGAACACATTAAGATAGTTTTTCTCGAATCCAGACAGGATTGTATTTGCTTGATAATCCACTTACTCCATACTCACCAAAATACTAGGAAGTTTTCCTATATTTAAACTTTTCTATAGGGTTATTCCTAAATTTTTCATAACTTAATTTCCATAAATAATTAAACTATATTTTTATAGAAACTATGGCATCCCACCTTTTTAATACATAACTCTTCATTACATTTTACAAAAAGATGATCATTAAAGTCTAGTGTCTTGGAAATCAGGAATAAAAACATGAAAACTTAAAAAATCCTTTAAATACCCTTGAAAATATTATTGAAAATTTCATCCTATGTAAAATTATTGCATCTCATAACTTGGAGACATAAAATCAAAGGAAAGGGTGAGCAGAAGGCCCAGTAAGGAAAGCAAGGGAATTAGTTTACTTGTGATATCAATAAGAACTTGATGAAAAACATAAATACATGAGCAATAGAAAAAAGGAATATCATAATAAAAATAATTTGATTCATAACTTGAATATGTGGATAAAAAATTTAATTTATACATTCATGAACATATCACCAAGGTCCATCCCCAAGGTGTCATAAAAAATTACCAAGGTTATTAACCAAGGTATCGTGAAACTTTCCATATCTAGAGATTAAATCTTTACCCAATGCATTGGAGTTCTATTAGAGTGCACCATTAATATTTATTTACTCTCATGTGAGACACATATATCATAATCAAATATTTCATAAATAAACAATAGATAATAAAATAAAAGGGTTCATTTCAAAATCATGACGTTTTAAATGTTCATAAAAATAAGATCGTTATGTCATTTATTACCCATGGAAAGGGAGTGAGGGTTACATGTATGTAAATTCCAGAATAAAATATATCATTTTTTTATAAATATGATCACCCATAGAAACTAAATAGGTATGGGTATTCACATATATAAAATAAGAGAATTTCTTGAGAGAAAGAGAGAGAAATTTTGAGACGAAATTTCTGCAGCATAACGGCTATGTAACTTGGTTTTAGAAAATAATAAAAAGAGAGGTTACAAGAGTAACCCACTCATAAATAACTTATAATAAAGTATAAATACATAATAACATGGATATAAGAACATGGTATGTAAATTTTAATGACATACCACATGAAAAGGAAACATGAAAGAAAAGAGAAGATGTGATTCCTTTTACGAAAAATTCGACAGCCTAACGGCGTCACATAAAAATTCAGAAAATCAATTGATGAGAGTGGAAAGGGTATATAATAATTTGGACATTAAATGGACATTATTAAGAATATATAAGAACAATCCCCCATATAATAAAATGGAACTATAAGACATAACATAAATTAAGTCATGACTTAAAAGAGGAGGGTGAAAGGTCCCCTTACCGATTTGGTAACTTTCGAAACGTACACACCATGAAAGAAGGATAATATAAAGAATATGTAAATACCCATAAAGTAAACTGTATTACACAAAGAGTAAAATCATGGTCAGTAAATACTCCACACAAAAGGAAATAGTGTAAAATATACCATGAATCTCACAGGAATAAGAAGTGAGATGAAAACACCTTACCACATTGTATTCAATTGAATCGTATGACAAAAAATTACAAACCACCAAAAGAATAACAGAATACCCTGAATATAAAGATAGTCCTGATAATATATATCCAATGGCAATACAAAATACACCACATGCTATAAATAAGTGTCAAACAATGGAAATCTCACGGAATTAAAAGTGAGATAAGAATCCCTTATCACGTTGTAATCAATCGAGTCGTATGACCAAAAGTTAATTACCACAAAATGATTCATAAAATAACATTAATATAAAGAGAATAATTATAATATATATCAAATGTAAGTACAAAATACACCACATGCAATAAATTAGTGGTGAATAATGTAAATCCCACAGAATTAAAAGTGAGATAAGGGGTATGAGCCCGTAAGGGGCACCGCTGTGAGAGCTCTCCCTCATCACCGCCACCTACCTCATCCCACTCAGGCTCCTTTCCCCTTGGTTTCTATGTTCACGACGACGGGCTCCTTGGCTTGGCCTTCTCGACGGTGCGCTTTATTTTCTGGCTTCTTGGCTCGACGCCAATCTTTGGATAGGGTTTCACGGTGGCGCAGCTGCTCAAAGGCCGAGTCCCGGTTTCTACGGGTTAAGGGAGATGCTTCTTCTCTGGATGCGTACAATAGGTGGTGAAGTGTGTCTCCTACTGGTTGATATATGGAGGCGATGGGATCTGGATCTGTTTCTATGCTTGGCTTTTGTCTTGTATTTTGGGAGATTTCTTCTGTTTTCTTGCTTTAATCTCTTGAGTAGGGTGATCCGGGTTTGATGTTTGGGAATATTTTGATGGTATGTAGATTTTGGACTGGATGTTCTTCCAGAGGGTTGGAGTTCTGGTTCTGGACCGTCGACAATGGTGTCAAAGGTTGATGGTGATGCTATCCTGTGCTTCGGTGGATGCGGATATTCTTGTTGAGACAGGTCGTGGTTCGTGGTTCTTTTTGTGATTTTCCGGTGGTCATGATGCTGATGGTGGTTGTGGGTGCTTCGGATCCGACGCTTGATGTTGGTCCTTCTATGAAGGGTGTGCGGCTCCGACGTCGGCTCCACCGTCTTCTGCATGGTGGCGCGTGGTGATCCGGCGATTGGAGTGGATGTTGGATTTGTCACGCTTCTCGAGGTTGTGCGGCTCGAGGTGTTCATGTGGGTTGGTCTGATTTTGAATTTGAATACTGATGTGTTTCTGCTTTTGTACGTTGGGGTTTCGATGTACCCACAGTTTGGATGATGGCGGTTTGGTTGTGTGGTTTCCGGTTATCCTAAACCGGATTTGAAAATCAAAAAAAAAAGAATTTCCAGCAAAGTGAGATAAGAAACCCCTTACCTCATTGTCTGACTTGACTCGCTCGTATGTTCCTTGTTCTTCCTGAATAATAAACTTAAGTTAATTTATACTTTCTTAAGAATATTTTTAAAGTTTATTATTTCTTTTATATTACTTATTACCTTGTTATAACAATTAGTTAATTAGTTGAGCTCATATCGGACATTTTGTCAATGTTCAAAACTTGAGTCAAAAAAGAACTTGTTATAAATATAAATTATCCTTGTGGTCAAAAGTCCATTATCTCAAAAATTATATTCATCATTTAGATGTCATATATATCCTATATATCTAGTATATATATGTATTTATAATAGTACATAATATTTGGAGATAATAAATGAAATGCACCGTTTATGGAGACGGTAAGCCGTACATACGCATGAACGCTAATTTCATTTCTATTTCATATTTTAATGAAATGAAAACATAGTCATTAATAGGTATATTATAATTTAAGTATAATATTTATTTCATATATGTTACATAATTTCATAAATTCTATCATTTATATGTTCCACGTATGGCATAAACGAGTTATATCACTTTGAGGGGGCGGTAGTCCGCACTTCCTCTAATGAAATTATCATGTTTACCCATTATGGGAACCTTAAAGGTATTATATAAAAAGTAAAATACAATAGAATAAAGAAAAAATAAATATAATATATATTATATATAGATACAGTGCCATCATAATGGCCACCATGAGAGGTGGTAGGAGAAAATTGAACAATCATCGTTTCGTGAGGCAGTAATTCATCGTCCATTGAAACAGTATGTTATTTACCCATTAGATGGAGGTGTGTGTCAGTGTAGCTTGAATACTTCTCATAAAAAATCCTTGTATATTTAGTATACTGGTGTTTTTATAAAATAAAGGAATAAAAATAGTTTAGGGGGTTGGAGAAGTAAAATAAAACAAAATAACTTAAGAGAAGGCATTACCTTTAAATCGGGTAACTCCCTTTGGTTTGAACCAAAGGGGTTTCTTGATGTGCTTTCTGCCTAAGGAAAGGCTTCTAAGATGAATAGAGGGATATTGGGAGCTTATTGGAGTAGATTTTTGAGGATAAAAGGTCTTTAAAGGTGTGAGAACTGGGTAGGAAGTGAGGGCTTTTAATAAGGGAGAGGAGGGGCTCTTGTGGAAAGTTTAAAAATATTATTTTATTATATAATGATTTTCGGTTTTTAAAGGTAAAAAAATCATTAAATTCAAATATAAGGTGGACCATGTTCTAAATAAAATCTTACAATAATAATTGGACAAGGTTTGGATATTTTTTTTTTATTTTTATCTTCTTATTTATTTAAATCATCCATTAATGATATAAACAGTGCACCATCATTATGTCATAAATAATTTTCTTTATTTGATGTCTAAAAATTATAAAAAAATACAATGATGTAGGAAATTTTTTTATCTTTCCAATGAATATTTATAGTTGAAAATATAACTTATATTACCCCATTTAAAAATTGTTTTAGTAAAACAACACATGTTTATGACATTTTTAATTTTACTTTAAATAAAAAGCTATTAATGTCATTATCTTACCCAAATGGCTCCATGGGGTCCCAAAATTGACCCATGGATTTTATTTGTCAGACATTACTAATCAAATAAGTTTAGTACAAGTTTCAAGGTAATTTTTTATTATTATAACATTATTTTTACCTTAAATTACCCTAATTACCTTTAATCGTGGTTAATAAAAGTCAAAGTTACAATTCACTAAAAATTATTTTCATCCCATTGAACCACATTTTACTTAATAATGATGACCATATATGTTAGATTTTTAAAATTCAATTCACAGAAGTGGTAAAATTTCATTTAAATGAAAAATTTGGTTTCTTAAGTACTACTTAGTGGTTTCACTATTCATCAAAAATTGAAGGTTTTCAGAAAATTTACAAAAATTCACTCTAAGCTAAATTTGATATTCTGAATTCAAAAATTATTTATATTTTACCAAATTCAAAACATAGAAATTTCATTAATTAATTTTATAATTGATTCCCGTTTTCAAAACAAAAAGTGTGTTTTTAAGAAATAATAACCATTAAAAGATTGATACTTATTAATGTCCAATTTCAAAGTGAAATTACTTCCAATGGAAAAAATTGGGTTAAATGGTAAAAATATAATCTATTTAAACTTTAAAACCAATTAAAAATATAATCTAACCATATAAATAAATTAGATTAAAAGGTGATTTTGAATTAAAATACAACATTTTTCACTATTCATTAAAAATGAACATTATCAGAAAAATATCAAAATTTCATCCAAAGTAAATTTTGATGTCCTGATTCTAAAGATAAAAATTATTTTGTCAAAAATAATATGTAAAAGTGAAAAAAACTAGATTTAAAAAGGGTTCTCCATCAAAAGGCAGTAAATTGCTCTTTTAAAGTAAATTATGCTTAAAATTAGATTCATTTACATTTTAAGACTCTGAATTTTATTGGAAGAATGTAAAAATATTTAACAAACATATATTATCATATTTAAGTTAGTTATATTAATTCCTGCCAATACAACGTCTAGGTGTTAACTACCATTTAAGATAATATTATTATATTATTAGTGTGCAACATAATATTTCAAAGAAACCCGTTATTGTGTGTGAGGTACGAAATTGAATATAGAATCCCCTTTAAAATAAAATTAATATTTAATTCAAAAATATTAATAAATATGAAAATGTCATATTCTTTATTTTCTTGGGATGTTACAGAAAGGCTCTCCCTTGGATGATACATCACCCTCTTCTAGATAATCTTTATGCTCATAAAAAACTTCTTCTAATTCCTTGGAAACTGAATTGTAAAAACTAAGAAGTATATAACCTAGTAATTTCTCCCATTCAGCATGAGCAGTAGAAAAAATAGGGTATGTATGGGGTGATGGAATAATCTCACCATCATGATTATGATGAGGTCCTTCATTATCACTATCATCATCATCAAATCCATTGTCTCCATTAAAATTATCACCATTATAACCATTACAACCATCAGAGAAATCCACTACTTCTTTATAAGATTTAGAATAATAACTTCTAATTCTCTCGTCTCTAGAAACATTTGTCTCATCATTATCTCTCTCACTCAAGAGACTTTATATGGATGGTATAGAAAATGGAGGACTAGAAAAGCCAAAAGACATAAGTGGAATTTTTGGAATGTTAGGGTCACTGACCTCAACAACTAAGGTATCCACCTCCTCATTAACAGAAAACTCTTATTCTTCTTTCTCATTAGAATACTCCATTATCTCATATGGATCCAAACCAGGATCAACTAAATTCTTAGGTCTGGTAGTTTGATCTATAGTATAAAATCATCATATAACTTTTCATTGTCTCTGACTCATTTATTCATACATGGGTTACAACTCACCCACATCCTTCTAAAAATAACATTATTCAAGAATAAACCTCCACATTTAATCTCAAATCCTTTTTCTTTATCAATCACAAACTTAGTTTCCAACATTGTTGAAAAAAATAGGATAAATTAAAGAGTTGGATTCAGATGATGACTTACAAATCTTCATCATGTGTTCCGTAATGTATCTTCATAGATTTATCACATCCCATATTTTCATAAGGAATAGAAAATATACATCCTGATATTTTATGGTATTTAATTCCCCTTTCCTGGGACATAACAGGTGCGGAAAAAACTTAATAGAAGCTTGAATTCACCATATAACTTTGTATAAGTAGGTCTTCTTAGAGTTCCATCACCTGTCAGCTCTGAAAAATCACTTTCTTAATTGAATTATTTACAATAACTAGGTATCATACCCTGATAATATTTAAACACACCTTGATGGTTCACTTTTAAAAAATCCCAATCCTTTGAAGAAAATGAAAACTTCTTACCATCAATCATACTTCGAATCAGATATTTCTTCATCCCAAAGCTGAACTCGACATACTGATAGAAATGATGAACCAACCTATGATATAAGTTTTGGTCATTTCTAGAAAACCATTCTACTCATCCATGGTCCTGGATCACTCTTAGCACTAACAACTTCTAGAAAGCAACCACTTTACATCCATCTCTTTTTTGGAAACTATTATGATATTCTCAAGCGGTGGGTTCCTCGGTTTGATTGATGCTCAGATTGGTTCTCCTTTCAATATTTTAGTAGGTCATGATTTTTTGGGAGATGAAATTTTAGCACACTTAACTCACACCATTTAATTAGAACAAAGGAGAATAAAGGGCACAAGAAAGATGAAGGTAAGAGGGATTGTGAAATGGCTTGAATGAAGAAGGCTCGATAGAGAGTGACTCGATTCAAACTTTAAATCCGAATTTATCAAATAGGGGTTTGAAAATATAAAATATGATATAATAAAAAGAAATTAATAAATATAACAATAATTAATATTAAAAAATATAATCGTATGTAACACTTGAAACAGAGACCGGTGACTCGTCTAATGGTGACTCACCAATGATGACTCGCCAACGGTGACTCATCAATGGTGAATCGCCAATAGTGATTCTACAATGGTTACTAACCAATGGTGACTCTCCAATAGTGACTCGCCAATGCTAACTCTCCAATGCTGACTCCCCAAAACTGACTCCCCAATGCTGACTCGCCAATGCTGACTCGCCAACACTCACTCACCAACGTTGACTCGCCAACGCTAACTCGCCAACGCTAACTCGCTAATGCTGACTCACCAAGGTTGACTCTCCAAGGATGACTCACCAATGATGACTCACCAACGCTGACTCACAAATGTTGACTCACCAACGCTGACTCGTCAACACTGACTCACCAATGGTGACTCGCCAAAAGTGAATTTCCAATGGTGAATCGCCAACTGTGACTCAACAATAGTGACTCACCAATGGTGACTTGCCAACAGTGAATCTATAATGGTGACTCCCCAACGGTGACTTTCCAAAGGTGTGCCAAAGGTTTCTTATCAATGGTTACTCTCCTAGGTGACTCACCAATGGTGACTCTCTAACAGTGACTTTCCAATGGTGACTCACCAATGATGAATCTCCAACAACTTCACCAACATGGTGACTCTCTAACAATGACTCTCCAATGGTGACTCATCAAAAATTAAAGACTAACGGCAATACATCATTCCTAATTCATTTTTGATAAAATTCAATCTCTCGTAATTTAGTGGTTTTCTTAAAATATCAACAATATGACGATTGGTTCCTATGAATTCAATAGTTATATTGACCTTTTGAAAATGTTCCCTCAAAAATATATGTCTGACATCAACATATTTTGTACTATAATTAGACACAGGTTTGTTATAATTTTTTATCATACTTGTTTTTTCACAATTTATATGAAAATTTATAAATTTATATCCATAGTCCATTAATGTGTGTTTTATTTACAAAATATGAGCACAATAACTCCCTACAGCTAAATATTCATCTTCAGTAGTAGATGGTGTAATAGAATTTTGTTTCTTACTACATCAAGATACTAGGTACTTTCCCAAAAGATGACATTTTCTAAGGAAAATTTTTCTATCTATCTTAAAACCACAAAAATCAACATCTGAATAACATAATAGGTCAAATGGTTGTCCTATAGAATAGAACATTCCTAAATTGGTTGTACATTTGAGGTACTTTAAAATCCTTTTAACATCAATTAAATGAGACTCTTTAGGGTTTTATTGAAAATGAGTGCACATACACACACTAAAAAATAATATCAGGTCATCTAACAATTAAGTAATGCAAACATCTAATCATACCTCTATAACTAGTTTGATCCATTGACTTCCCAAATTGATCAGGATCCAACTTATAGGTTATACTCATGGGAGTTCCACTACTTTTAGTGTTATCTAAACCAAAATGTTCTAAAATATATTTAATGTACTTACTTTGATTTAAAATAATTACATATTTATTTTGAAAAATATGAAAACCAAGGAATAATTTTAGTTTATCCATTAAACTCATTTCAAATTCATTTTTCATTATTTTTGAAAAAATAGTACACAAATTTTTTTTGAAGATCCAAAGATAATATCATCAACATAGATTTGAACTACTAAAACTTCTTTATGAACTCTTTTTATAAAAAAAAGTAGGATCATCTATTCCTTTTGAAAAACCTTTATAAATTTGAAAAAAGTTGAGCTTATCATACCAAGCTCTAGGATCCAATTTTAAACAATATAAATATTTTGTTAATTTGACATGGTTTTTGAAATTCTGGGAGGGGGGGTTGTTCTACAAAAACACCCTATACTATATAACTATTTAATAATGAACTCTTGAAATCCATTTGATGTAGTTTTAAATCCAAATGTGCTACTTAGTCAAGTAGTATTATGATGGATTCATGTCTAGCCACTGGTGAAATTTTTTCCTCATAGTTAATACCAACTTATTGATTATATCCTTGTGTAACCAACCAATATTTATTTCTTACTATAAGTCCTAACTCATCAACCTTGTTTCTAAAGACCCATTTAGTGTCTATAGTGATAGTGTATTTAGGTCTAACTACAAGTTCCCAAACTTTATTTATTTCAAAATTATTAAGTTCCGCTTTCATTTACATTACCTATAATTGATCAATAATTACATCATTGATGTTCTTAGGTTCAGGCTACGACAATAATGCTTGATGTTAAACCTGATTCCTAAGAGAAGCGATAGTGTTTGTACCACTATCTAGGTCTCCAAATAAATCATCTAGAGGGGGGTATTTATGAGTCCTTATAGATCATTGAAAATAAGGGCTAGAAATCTCAAGTTCATCTATAGATTCAGGTTTGGGTTGTGAATGTTCTTTGAAACTAGATGATTTTTCATCCTATTTTATAGAAATGTCATAAGGTTTGGAATTTCTGTTCATAGTTGAAATATAATCCTCAAGGTTTTCTGAAGGGGTATTGGGATCATGTGGATCTGTCTCATAAAACTTTACATGAATAGATTCTTATATATTATTGGTATTTTTTGTTAAAAAATCTATATGATTTACTAGTAGTTGAATAACTAAGGAAAATTCATTCATCACTCTTGGAATCAAAATTCTCAAGATTATACATAGTGTTAAGAATAAAGTCTTTGTAACCAAAAACTCTCAATTAGTTAACCTTTGGATTTATATTATTCTATAGTTCATAAGGGTTTTTCTTTAATAGAGGTCAAATTAAAACTCTATTGATTACATCACATGTTGTATTCACATCCTATGCCTAAAAATAAGTAGGAAGGTCATAATCATTAAACATAGTCTAATCAATTTCTTGAAGTGATTTACTTCTTATTTCTAAAACACCATTCTTCCATGAGGTCCTAGAAGTATAAAAGTTATGATTATAGAAATTTGTGAGAAAAAATATCCAAAGTCTTAATTTTCAAACTCACAGACGTGATCACTTATTAAGGTCTTAATCGTATGTCCGCTAATATTTTCCACAGATATAGCATACTTTGTAAAGTAATAATAGTATTTAATTTTGTGAGATAGACTGAATACCCATGTATACCTTGAAAAGACATCTACAAGTACATAAACATAGTACTTCCCATTTAGACTAGAAACTCTATATTTTATAAACAAATCCATGTGAACAAACTCTAGGGGTTTAGAATTTGAAAATTCTTTCTTTGATTTGAAATATATCTTGTGTTGTTTCTTTTTTTGACATGGGTTACGGAATTTATCATTTTGGAGTCCTAGTTTAACAAAATCCTTGACTAACTCTTTCCTAGTTAGCTTTCGAAGTGAGTGAATATTACAATAGAATTTTCTCATATGCCAAAGCTAATATTCCTTATGAAAGATACTTAGACAAGAAACATTTTGAGAAGATAAATAATCAAAATCAACAGCATAAACATTTTCATTTCTTAAAGTAGTAAAAAATAAATCATTTTTAGAATCAAAAACATTTCAAGAATTATTTTTAAATTTCATAGATAAATCATCATCAATTAATTATGAGATGGTAATAATATTATACTTTAAAATATCTATAAAAAATACTTTATAAATTGATATAGAGTTAGAATCACTGACTTTTCCAAGTCCAAATAATATTCCCTTCAGAATTTTCCATAAAAGTGACATGTTTGCCATCAACTTTTATTAGATTCTTGAAAACTGAATAAACCTTAGTCATATGTTTAGAACATTAGATGTCCAAGTACCATAGGTTCTTACTGTATATTTTCAAGTAGGTCCCCTAAAAATTATTTTTACTCTAAACATTATTTTGTTCCCCAAATCTTCTTGAGTCCAAAAATGTCGATAATTAAAGCTTTAGGAACCCATATTTTCTTAATAGGTTTCCTATAAGATTATTTTAAACTTTTGGAAATAAAAACATTTTTGGGTCCAGTAGAGTAAAAACTAGTACCATAACTTGAACTATAAATGAAGCTATTTTTAACTATTCTTCTCTATCTCGTTCTATACACAATACCCATAGTATATTTAAGTGTTGTATGTCTTCCAAGAATTTGGGTGAGAGTGTTTCTCCCATTAGTGAATCTCTTGAAATATTTCTTTAATTTCTCATTTGAAAATTTTTATTCATTATTTTCTTTTAATATTTGAGAATTTTTCTATTTTTTAACAGCAAGTTCAGACTTGAAATTAACATTTAAAGCATGTTGTTTCTTTAGAATTTTGTTTTTATCAATAATATCATTGAATATATCTTCTATAATGTTAAAATAGTAAAAAATATATTCATTATTCATGTTCTCATCACTATTTTCATATCTAGAATGATTTGAAATATATGAAGGAGGGGAAATAAAGACATTTGATACCTCATATGTGTTTTTCATGAAACGCGTGTTAGCTCTGTCATGATTTTACTCTTGGTTAGTGTTTGAATCAGTTGATTTGTCTTCAAAAGAACTCCAAGTTTATTTTATTTCTTTATTATAACTATTATCCTTGTCATCATATTTATTTTTATATTTCATCTTAAGATAGTCATATTTAAAATTCCCTATCCTTTTACATTCATTATAGATGATCTCATTTGAAGCATCATCTTTCCTCCATTCCTCTCTCTAATTTCCTTTGTTATCATATTTTTCCTTTTATCTTGGTTTCCTAAATAAATTTTTCTTATTATAAAACTTATTAAATCTTATTTTCAAATGGTTCATCTCTTCATCACTATCAGCTGGTGATTCTTCATCACTTGAACTTTCAAATTCAACTTTATCCTTTTGTTTTGATGTGGTGGATTTGAAGGCTATAGGATTCCTTTTAGGTTCATATTCCTCTTATCTATTTACTTTAAGTTCTTCCTCATAGATCATCAAATTTACAATCAGATCCTTTATAGGTAGCTCACTAATATCATACAACTCTCTGATTGATATTGAGGTTCCTCTCTATCTTTCATGTTAGCACCTTAATAGGTGCATCACTTAGTGTTTATTAAAAATAGGATTCCCCAAAGAGTGAATTATATTCACAATCTCATTGAACTTGAGAAACATGTCAGAAATAATATCATCAGATTTCATATTAAATGTATCATATTTAATTATATGGGTATTTAACTTCATTTATTTTACATTTGTTACTCCATCAGGATAAACAGCTAAAGTGTACCAAATTTCAAAAGCAGGTGTGCATGCAGATACTCTATTGAATATTTCATCACCCAAATTATAATACATGGAATTAATATATTTATAATTATTATTATAATAATTTTTGGTAGTGTTATCCCATATATTTATATCAATCTTAGGTATTTAATATTTTTCTACTATAGTAGTCCAAATTTCAAAACATATTCTCTAAATATGATTTTTCATCTTTATTTTACACAAAGAATAATTATTGGAATTAAGAAAATGGGGTCTTTTGGTAGCAGAAACCTCATTTATATTATCCATAATGAACTAAATTTAGAACTAACAGAAATTTGAGGTCTTTAAAACACAACTAAAATCACAGCTAAAACAATTTTGAAAACTTTTCCACCAAATTTTGGTTGGAGTGAGTAACTCAAGAGGGTGGGTGAATTTTGTTCCCAAAAAAAATTTCTATTAAAAAAAGTTCAAATAAAATTCCACAATTAAAATAAATTTTCCCAATTAATCAAAACAGTAGTTTTATATAAGCTTTTTCTTTTACAAGATTTCTAAAAGCTTAATTATTGGTCAGTTAAAACAAAATTGGAAATCAATTTAACTTTTGAAACCAATTTACTCAAAAAAAATCCTAATATAAACACTAGCTAAGACTAAATATCAATGTACCCATTTTTTTACAGTTTAAAAAAAATACAGTTAAAGATTTGAAATGAATAAAGAAAACATAAATCACACAACATAATAAACAATGTGTTCAATATCACATCGAGAAATAATCCCCTCCACTTGGAAATAACTAGTTTCCAAGAGGATTATATAACAATAATTTGATCAACAACCTTGATTGGGTATACAAGAAATAGATTACAGGTTTTCTAGGCTCAAATCCTCTTCCATATTTATATGTTTGAAATGAAACAAACACATGACACACAAGGACCTCTTCCACAGATATCATGGGTAGGAAGAGGAAAATATATGGAAGAGAATATGAATTATTCACCATTTCTAGAACAATAGTCAGTGTGTGTTAATAAACAGATCAAAAAAAATCAAAATGATAAAATTTAAAAGAAAATAATAGAAGGAGAAAAAAATAAGATATATAAAAGGTAATTTTTCTCATTTTGTAGTGATTAAGATGCTCTAGTGTCCTCAAATGTGACTTAGAGAGGAGCTCAAACTATTTATTTTAAAGTTTCACTAAAATAGAGCATTGCAAAGGTTATATTTTTTCTCTATAGAAAAGTATGTTGATCTTCAATGAGTTCAACTCTTTCATAGTCGCAAGTCAGTAGGAATGCAGCACGTAAGATCTCGATGAATGATCCTTCCATTATTCTGCAATTCTTTCACTTCTAGATCATATTCAACACACGTGAACAAGGAAGTCTTCTGAGAATAAAAATCATTGTATTCACCTATTGAATAATAGTCATCCAGATCTTCTAGATCCTCATATTGACTATGAAATTGTATTTAATGAATCCTTTCCATGGTTAAGAATATAATCCTAAAACAACCCTTTGCATTAATTTCATTAATATAGCCACTGGGATCATTTAATTCAAAACAATAAGAATAGTGACAGTGGATCTTCTGGCGTCAATACATCTCTGATGGAAATACATCTTAGGTAGCAAGACATCTCTAGCGGCAATATATCTCTGGTGGAAAGACGTTTCTAGTGGTGACTTGTTTTAACTAATGGTGAGTCATTCTGGTGGTGGCTCATTCTAGAAATGACTCAATTAAAATAATGGTCACTCAATCTAGAATTGATTCATGTTTGGTGGTAAGACAATTTAACTAGTGGTGAGTCAAATCTGGAGGTGACTCCATCTAGTGGAAACTAAACTTTGGAATTGATACATTTGAACAAAAAGTGAGATATGTCTAATGGTAATACATTCAGGTGGTGACACAACTATGGCGGTCAGACATTCTGGAAGTGACTCATTTGAACTAACAGTGAGTCATTCCAACACTTAGACAAATTTTCATCAAATTGACTTATAAAGTAAGATGTTATCATAAAACAATAATCTCATTAGAAACAAAATAAATATGAATTGTGAGCATTAAAATAAGGAGGTGTCAACACTAAAAACTTCTCTATATATACCTCATCATGGAAATTCCCTATGGTTAGCCACATAACCCTAGGATATTAGAGTAGCCTATGAGGATATTCATTGATGGATGATAACAAATTATGGATCAGTGATCATCATTAAAGGGACCAGTCTTCACCAGTGAAGTTTCTGAATCTTTCTAATGAAAATAGAATGAACTTACTCTTCATCAGGGATCAATCCATACTTGAGGTAGGGCATATTATTTTTTGGATTTAAGCCCTTTTTTATATTTTAATTATGGATTTATAATATAATTTATTATTCAGTGATTTCTATTCTTCACATGAACTCAATTATTTATTTAATTTTGGTTTCTCAATTTATCCTTTAATATCATTGGTTCCTTCATCAATGAATGGAATCCAACCTGGACAATGGCCATGTTCATCCCTCACTTTTTTGTTTCATACTTTTATTATATCATTCTTCATATGTTCATTATTGGTGTTTCTCTTTAGTCAGTGATTTGATAAATACTTGAAAGACAATTATCTCCAAATCCTTCTTTGGTATGATATATTGATACTACTGGATCAAGTTCGGGATAGGAAACATGATCAGGGTGTGATAAGGTGTGTCCAGATATCAGGTATAGATAAAATAAGGATTATAGGACCATTGTAATGACCCAAACTTTATTAGTGACTTTTTTCTGAACAATTGTGTCTTATATTATATATCATTATTCTTATACAACACATAGGAAAAAAAACAACATTTTTTCCCAAATAGAGAACGTTACATTAGTCAGCAACTAAACCTATGAAAATACAACACATTATAATGGGACAAAAAATATAAAATAAGAAAAATAGAATGGAAAAATTGGATCTTTTCATTATTCTATGATCATCACCCCCAAGAACAACACTATAAAAAAGAAACAGGATATTAGTAAACCAATCGACATTTTAGAAAATAAAAAGATATAAAACCTTAAGAGGAATTTTAGTGACTAATTTATTAAGAAATTAAAAATTATTTCTAGGAGTTAATATTACTATTGGAATACTAATATGACTATTGGTCAATATAACCATTAGTAAATATGACCATTGGTAAATATGCTACCATTTTATTTATTGTTTATAACAGTTAATGAAAAATGATAATTAATGTGTAAAGTAGAAACAATGGCCTCAACTAGTAGAGTATTGCCTTTTAAATACCATTAGTTAGAACTTGGGTGGTAGGTAACATCACTCAGGTTCAACCTTAAACAATCCCAATAAGATCTTCAATAAGTGGGGCTTGAATGAAATCAAGTATGGGAGAAGTTCAAGTTAGTGGAGATCACCACTAGGTTCATGTTAGCTGATCCACCCCATGAAATGACCATCATTGCACACCTTACCCTTATGGAATATGTTGGTGTAATAAGGGGTTATGTGTCTAAACCTTAGTGTCATAAAAGTTTCATTTCCTTTTTATAAATTAAATAGTTATTTTTTCAATCTAATTTTAAGTATTATTTTTCTTAATAAAATATTCATGGAAGTAAGATTAATTTGATAGTTTTATTTTTGGATATAAATAACAAAAAATATATACACTTTCATGAAAAACTAGGGTATTCTATATGAAAATTATTTTCATGAAATATCCTTTTAAAATACTATTTATTTAAATATAAATGATAATATAATTTTACAATGGCCTAAGAAATTTTTATTGGTTTCATAAATTTGACTATGTCATAAAAAATGTTATTTTTAAATAAATAAGTAATTTTTATTTAAAATTTAAAATTCACTTATAAAATTAATTTGATAGAATAAAAATTATATTTTAAATCAGTGCATTGAAATTAGGTTAGGGATAATGTTTGAAAATTTTCTAAAATACTTTATTTTTCAGCGAATAATAAAAATATAGTTTTTTTTTATGATATGTTTTATGAATTCATATATATGTAATAATGATTTAATAATTAATTAAATAGTATTAAATACCTAAAATATGTTATTTTATTAATATTATGTATTTTAATGTATTTAAATAAATTTCAAAACCTAAAAATAACATTCCAATGTATAAAATATAAACTATGATTTTAAAAAACTATATTTTGCAGAAAAACATTACATGTCCAAAGTGAAATTAAAATATGTATTTTGGTTCTAATTGATTAAAATACTATAAAAAGAATAAAATTTTATAAAACTGAGATAAAAAATCATGGTCATTCAAATGGTTTTTCATTTTTCATAACAAAGAATTCCAATACCTATATTGGGAAATCATTACACAATTCCTCCTCATTTTTTATAAATACCCACCCATACCCCATTAATCTCTACTCTAAATCCATAATCCATGATGTTCTAGGAATTTTACCTTCAATAGAGTCCATCCAAGGTGTTATTAAGTCCTCAAGGTTCCATTCTAAAGTTTTATAATGTAGCTCTCCAAGGTAAGGGAATTCTCTGTTTCCCCTTTTTCGTTCAAGTACCTCTTTTGTGGAATGTTTTTTTAAATATTAGATTACAATATTTTAATACCATTTTTTTATTATCTCATTACATACAAAATATTGTTTTATCAATGAGAGACATTCATCCCCTCCCATTATGTCATTTATTTCATCAATATTTTATATTGTAATGTTGCCTAATTCATTTCTTTAATTTCTCTCTTCACATGAAAAAATATTATATTTTTAATAACCAAACAATTTCCTTATCCACGAGTATTCACCTAGATGTAAATATAATTTATTGATCCATGGATTTATATGTATTAAATACACATTACCTTTCCATGGGTTAAAAATGATGTAATGTTCAAGTCTTTAAGTACATATGTATGTAATTATTTTATATGAAACCTATTATTTATTCTCCATGGGTTATTGATGAAATGATTTATTATGATAAATGTGTCTCATGTGAATTAATATATATGAAGGGAGTTTTTTGATAGAGCTCAAATGCATTGGGTGAGGAATTAATCTCTAGATTTGAAATGTTTTATGATACATTGTTGAATAATCTTGGTAATTATTATTTACGACACCTTGGTGATAAACCCTGGTGATATGATTATGAATGTATAGTTTTTATGTTATATCTACGTTTACATGTTATGATTCATGATTGTTCTATTATGACATGCCTTGTTTTATTATGATCATTCCCTATTTTTATGCCTCATGTTCACACGCTAAATATCTCCTTCGTTTATTCCCTTATTTTCCATTATACTCACCCCTTTATTTTGATGTATATATTTAGGATATGAGATATATTAAAAGTAAATTAGGATGAACCTGTGAAGAATCCTTTCAAATGGATTAGAATATTTTTTATGTTATTTATGTATTTTATTTCTAATTTCCAAGAAACTAAACCTTAAAATATCATATGTGTTATTAAGTGATGTACCATGTAATAAAAGTTTTACATATTAAAAAGGTAGGATTCCATAGTTGGTAACATATAATGGTTTAGTTATTTATGAAAAATAGGATTATAAAAATTTAGTAATAACCCTATGGAAAATTCTAAATATAGGGTTACTTCCTGGAATTTTAGGGAACTACTAAACGAGTGATTTACAAGAAATGAGATCTTTTTCTAGATACTAAAAGTGGATTTTGCTCTATAATTGTTGTACCATGGGGTAATAAAACCAAAAATTGCACAATGGGATTTGAAATTATCATCACCTTGTGCATGACAATGGGAATTGTCGCACACCTAGTTAAACACTACTTGGGGGATATTTTTGTTAATCACATTCTTTTTATGAAACATTATAATGAATATATAGAAAATATTATTATTAGAGGATATTAAAAGAATAAAAAAATTAGAATGTTATTTTAGGACTTAAACTCCCTTTATAATTATAATATTACTAAAAGTAACATGTTTCTCATTAAGGTTTTCTTTTTAAAAAAATAGCAGGAAATAGGAGGTACCATGTAAATGATGAGTGTAAAGGATGATGCAATGATGGAATCCCTAGAATGATGGATTATAGAATGGAAAACATCATGGTGATGATGAATCAACTAAATTGGTTTATGAATAATAACCCAAATCATGTAGAATGGTAATATTAACCTCAAAGGGAACAACTTATAGTTACGTACTTCATGCATCAACAACCACCTTCCTTTAATGGATCTATTGATCCATTAATTTTAGAATAATGGATTTACTCTATAGAAAATATATTTTATGTAATCCTTTCATCATAGCTAAATAAATCCACCTTTTCAGTATACTACTTTGAAGGAGAAGAGGATCAGTGGTATGCACTAACTAAGAAAATAAAGCCAAGATTGGATATTAATTATTTAGAATGAGAAGATTTGAGGAGAATATTTTTAAATAAATATTTTCCATATTCAATGAGAACAAAAATAGATAAGGAAATATTAGATTCAAAGTAGAAATAAAATGAATCAATGGAAATATATGAAATGAAATTTAAAATACTTTTTACACCTTCATCTTTATTATGGATCCTAATGGAAATTTAGATAGGTTATTCAGTGGACTGATACCCCATCTCTAGATGAATATATAAATTTGAGAGTATAAAATATATGAGGAGATAATTTGGAGTGCTATGAAGATTGAAATTTAGTTTTGAGAGACATAATTGTTATATAGTCCAAATGAAAAAAATAGAGAAATGGATTCAAACTTAGGGGAGAATTTTTATCAAGGAAGGGGAGGAAGGAAACTGCAACTATACAAATGAAAAAAATATGGAAATAAATATATCGGGAACTGATTTCATGGGATTGGAAAGTGATGAAATTTTGGAAGAGATGTACATATATCTTGTAATTTTCATAGTGAGGTGGATCCTCAACATCTCAATACAAACAAAAAATTTATGATGGTGAATAAATATCCTAAAATTCAATGCTACAAGTGTGTAAATCTTGGGAACTTTTAAAATTGATGTCCAAATCATAAGATAATTAAGGAAAACCACTATCAACCTTAGTATAGGAGAAGGGTAAAATTTCATGCTTCCGTAATCACAACGATTAAATTAGAGGCTCGGAATGATGTAGTGGTGGGTACACTCATTGTGCTCTCAAATCTAGAAAGTTATATTTTTGTCTCTAGTGTTATGAATTTCTTTATTTCATCCCTGTTTTCAAAGAATATAGAATCAAACCTAGAACTTCTAGAAGTAGAGTTATCATTTAAAACTACTATATGAATTATCCAAGCATAAAAGATGTATAGAAACTCTAGTATTAACTTTGGAAAGTTAAATCTCATCACAAATATAGTATCCATTCCCATGGTGGAATTAAACACTATACTAGGGATGGACTGGATCTCAAAGTATAATGTTAAGATAAAATATAGAAGCAAGTAAATTTTAATGTTCCTGAATGGAAAACCTAGAGTTATTTTCAAAGGATATATATTCCAGCCAGAACTCTGTCAATAATAACCACTTATATCATTTTATATGGATATGATTGGTCAAGAAAAAGAAGAAATAGAATGTATAAATATTTAAAATGTCCCCATTTTTCAAGGATATATAGATGTATTTATTGAAGTGTTACCTAGACCTCCAATATAAATAGAGGTAGAGTTATTCATTAAACTCATAACTAGATCTAAGACAATATCAAAGACCCTATATATAATGTCATATGTGTAGTTAGAGTACTTAAATAAGTAACTTCAAAATCTTTTGGGAAAAAGTGTTATTTTACCAAGTTTGCCTTCTTGGAGAGCACCTATTCTCTTTATAAAGAATAAGGATTGATCAATTTTGTTATGCATTGATTATAGAGAACATAATGGGATCATAGTGAAGAAAAATTTCCTCTTTAGAGGATTGATGATTTGTTTGGACAGTTTTATGGGGCTCATTTCTTTTCCAAGATTAACCTCTAATCGGGGTAGAATCGGTTAAGGGTGAAGAAAGAAGATATCCCAAAGAATTTCTTCAAAAAAAATATATGGGCATTAAGAGTTTGTTTTTATTTCCCTATTTTGATTAATACTCCTTCAATATTTATTTATTTGAGAAATAGAGTCTTTAAATATTACCTTGATAAATTTTTTGTGTTATTTACTAATGATATTATGATATATTCCAAAAGTCATAAGGAGAATGAGAATCATATAAGGGTTGTATTAAAAACTATAAGTAGAAGTTTTTTAGTAAATTAAATGAATGTGAGTTCAAGTTACAACAAGTTGATTTCTTGGGAAACATCATAACTAGTGAAGGAATCCCAACTGATCCTTCCAAGACAAAGGCCATGGATAATTGGCCACATTATACTACTATAACTGATATTAATAGTTTCCTTGGTCAAGTAGGATACTATATAAGGTTTGTGAAAAACTTTTCATGGTTATCTAATCCACTAACCAAGTTAACTCAAATGGGATTTATTTTTATCCAGACAAAGGAGTTTGAAGAATGTATCCATGAACTAAATAAGTGTTTTTTAGTGCACCTTTACTAACTTTACCCTCTAATGGGGAAGGATTTTTAATTTATAGTGATGCATCCTTAAAAGTAATTTGATGTGTACTTGTGAAAAATGAAAAATCGATTGCTTATGCATCATTAAAGTTAAAGCCTCGTGAATAGATCTATATTACACATGACCTAGAGTTATCTTAGTCATATTTGATCTAAAGATATGGAGACACTATCTTCATGAGGAAAATGTGATATATACATAGACTAATAAAGTTTGAAATTTACATTCACATGTAAGTTTATCAACATACATTAGTGAATATGGTTAGAAATAATCAAGGAGTGTGATTTCTCTATTCACTACCTTGCTGAAAAGTTGAATAAGGTAGTCAATAATCTTAGTAGAATGGAATTTGTGACTCTCTCCATGATATGGATTGATAAAGACCTTATCTTCTTGGATATGAAAAGGATATATTTAGATATCATAATGGAAGGGAATATATCCTACCATTCACAAATTATTACCCAATTGTGTGTCCAATATAGGATCAAGGAGGTACAAAGGGATGATCTAGAGCTCCAAAAAAAGGCGAAAATATTAAAGGAGGGGAATATTCATGAATTAAACATAAATAAAGATAGTTTAATTCAGTTTGGAACTATAATTTGTGTGACTTCATCACTTGATATAAAGAAAGAACTATTGGATAATGCACATATCTCATCTTTCCCCATCCATCCTAGAAGTACCAAGATGTTTTGTGATATTTGAAAGGACTTCTGGTGGGATAATATGAAGAAGGTGATCACTGAGTATACCTCAAAGTGCTTGGTATTTCATTAAGTAAATTATATCATCATAAATACAAGGGGATGATTAAACCATTACCCATACCCACATAGAAATGGGAGGACATTGCGATGGAATTTTTCATTGGTCTTATATATACATCCAAAGGAAGCAATGTGATATGGGTTATGGTGGAATAAATGACCAAGACTTCCCACTTCATCACCATTTAGGAATATTTCTCTCTTGACCAAATTTCCAAGATATATATAAATGAAGTGGTGAGGTTTCATGAGTGTACCAATTTCAATCATTTTTAATCATGATCCAAGGTTTACTTATAAATTTGGGAGCAGTATTCAACATGATCTACATACTAAATTGGATGTTAGTATGCTCTTTCTCTCCCAAACCAATTGAAAAACTAAAAGAACCATTCAGAAACTTGAAGAAATGCTAAGATCTTTCTTAATGTAATTTAAAGGTTGATGGGATAAACATTTCCCATTAGTTTAGTTCTCATGTAACAACATCTTCTAGTATAGTATTCAAATGGATATATATGAATTACTATATGGGAAATGATGTTGAACTCCTACCTTTTGGGATGAATTTGGTGAAAAAAATCTACTTGGACCTGATCTTGTGTAATAGATAACAGAAAAGGTTCAATCCATCCAACAAAATATAAAAGTTTCTCATAGTTTGTAGAATTTATATGATGATAATTGTTAAAGGGGATTGGAGTTTGATGTTAGAGACAAATTATTCCTTTGAATATCACTATGTAAGAGAGTAATGCAGTTTGGAAAGAAATAAAAACATATCCCTAGGTACATTGTCCCCTTTGAGATCCTTGATTTCATAAGATTAGTGGCTTGTAGTATATCACTTCCACCAAACATGTCTCAAGTTTATGATGTGTTCCACATATCACTTTGTATAAAGATCATACTTAATACCTCACATGTACTGAATCTAGAGGTGGTACAACTGAAGAATGACCTCTCTTTTAAGGAGAATCTGGTGAAGATATTAGACCTTAGATACAAAGTTATATGAAAAAAGATAACATACCTTATCAAATTTATATGTAGAAACCATAAATATAAAGAGGTAGCATGGGAACCAGAGGAAACAATGAGATATAAGTACCCTCATCTATTCTCAATTGAGAATATGAGTTAAAATTTTAGGGATAAAATTTCTTTAGGGGGTATGATTATAATTGTTGGAGTTGGTGCGTAAGAACCAACTTATGTGTACTTTATGATAACATTTATTAATTTTTTTTAATATTAATAAACTCTGTTACATTATTATTATTCATCTATGTGACATAGTATCTGATAATTTCCTAAGAGTAGTTGTCAAACAGAAAGGTTATAGAATTTCCCTGCTATGATGAGAACCCTAAAGTGTTAATATATTATTCTTAAATATATATTCTATATTCAGATTAAATCATTTGAGGGATGAAAATAATATAGGATATCAGGGGTGGATACTCATAGGACTTTGAGTCACCTTCTCATGGTGTATGCCCTTAATAATTTCTAGAGTATGAAATTATAAGAATGAGACCCACTAGTAGGAAATACATATTTATATGTGTCATTGGATGTTCTAATATTCAGATGAGTGTATTGATCCTTAGACTGCAATATTATTATTAATGAGTATTATAATTTTTGTACTTTGATGTATTGACAAAAATAATAATGACATATATTTATGGTGAGGTGGGTTACGCTGGGTGTGTCACGAGTAATATTTAATTAATGAATAATGCAAGAAAATATTTTTCACAAATGTTCTTTATAGAAAGTTGATATCTTATGCCCTTTTTATGGAAATGATATAGCATAAATAAATCCACGGTGATGATGTTCTATAGTAAAGTTCTATTTTCATAAATTCAAAGAAAGATACATCGACCACATAGGTTGATGTAACCAATATATAACCTACTTGATTTTAGATATCATGATAAAGGGATTACATTACATAGTAAGAATCCGTATGAGTTATTATGTCATTGTAGCATTAAATTATTTATCTATGTGTGACTTGGTGTGTTTATAGATGATAACCTTGGACTTTAGGCTGCTTAACCTACTTCCATGGAGAAAGAGTCCTATAGGATCACACACTAAGTGTATCCATATTCTCAGTTAAATAATATATTATTATTATTTAAAAAGTTGAATAAATAGTATTCCCACGTGTGGTTTAATAATTATTCATTTGTGTTGGATCGCGTATATTCCATCACCACTTATTCAAGAGAATACTATGTGAGAAGGATATTTAATAAATATTTATTTTCTATTTAGTGAATATAATATTTATTTATTTATTAGAGGATAATGCAATGATATTT
The DNA here is from genome assembly GCA_963277665.1 of Viscum album. NCBI lineage: Eukaryota > Viridiplantae > Streptophyta > Magnoliopsida > Santalales > Viscaceae > Viscum > Viscum album. Next base: position 905,032,661 of record OY728138.1, read on the forward strand.
ATTTATTAAATAAATCTCCATTAATCAAGGCCCGGTAAATATTGTGTGGGAATGTATTGTCGATTTAATGATCTAGTGAGAAATAATATATATTGAATATTATTTGAATAAATAATATTTAATTTAATTTTTGGGTTTAACACATGTCAAGAAATAATAATATTCTAGACATGGGGTTCCACAAGGATTATAAAAATAATAAGGGAACATGTGCAATTATTATTTTATAACCCTAGTAGTATATAAAACTAGTTATATTATTTTCTTAATATATCAAATTAATTTTTGTTGTGTATAATGAGATTTAGAGAGAATCCTATCAAAGACCTAGAAATATCCCTCTCTAAGAACTCTCTCAATAATAGGGAAAGATCCTCCTCTGCCACCACTCTCAACTCTAAAGAGATCGAAGAGAACCCTTCCATGAATTGATTCTCAGGGTGATCAAAGGGGAATGATGCAAGCACTAGGATCTGTCATGCTAGCGCCTAGAGATTCCCTCGACGATGTTTAGAGGTTCATAGAACACATGTGGATCACCACTAGAGGGAATCTATTCTTGATTCCTATAACATAATGATGGTGCGACGTAGAGATGTTGTCATATCCATAAATGAAGAAATAATTTCTCATAAGGTAATTATTAATTTCTTAAATTAATTATAAATAATGCTTTATGATCCTTCATTTTGGTTACAGGGTTATTCTATTGCCTATATTCTTTGATTCAATTTTTTTGATCATGACATTTTTCATCATGAAAATCTTGGATTAATCATTGATTGTGAAAAAATTTTGAGTTGGGAATTCCCCATCCAAAGATTATGTTATGCCAAGAGCCTAAAATTTATATTAGAGTAGTCAGATAATTATTTATAATTATTTAAATATTATTGAATGATTTATATATTTTTCATCTGTTTTGAATTATAGTTTAATATTTATTTAATCTGAATTGTGAGTTATTATTTCTTCCTTATCATTTCTTGTAAATATAATCAAATCGAATAATTTTATGAATGAAATAAATTCTAATAAATAATCTGAACATGATGAGGAGTCTTTACAAACAACATAGGAGTACATGTTGTGTAACCTAGAGGTACACTCTGTGTACCCATGTTTAATTAACCCTAAATTAATTCATAATTAATTAGATCCATGTGAATTTCTTATACATGATAAATTTAATTACACACCATGTGTTAATTGGGCCATACTAGAGGACAGTCATCCATAGTACACGTTGTGTAACTTCCATACGCAACATGTAGTTCTTTAGTCACAGATGGGCCATGTATCTTCTTACATGGCCTACATGACTAGTGACCATGTGAATCAGATTCCACATGCCATTTCTCCCATGTACACACCATGTAATCTAATTTTTTTCATGGAATGGTTACATGCTAAGTCCCTAAGTGTGTACCATGGATAGACAGTGAGAAAAATAAATGACGTGTAGTTTCAATGTACACACCATGTACTTTTACAAAATTATGAAGAATTAAAAATTAATTTATTATACTATTCAAACCTTATCAACATGTGTTTCTTTTCGTCACTAAGTTGATAGTATATGCCTTGTGAAAAGTTATATATTTATATATATATATATTAATTTCTAATTAATTTCTACATAATTCTCAAATCTGTATATCATGTATAAGTCATATTATAGTTATTACTCTATTCACATTGAAACATAACACACTATATAAATTCTATGTAGTGACCTAGATTTTTCCTTGTAATACTTTGAAATATTTATATATATATTTCTAGAGCTAAGAGCTAAGATGACATGCAATTCTGAGGCCCGGTGTGCCCAGAATTAATTTTATAAAAATATTAAGTGTATTTTATACTATGAATATGAAAGAAATTGGATAACTCTTAAATAGAATCTAGGATTAGAAATATGAGTCCACAGTTGAGTTCGTAATGTGGCATTTACCCCAAGTGGGACATAATTTTTGTCGGCACGGGGCTTCTATGGAAAAATCCACCCAGGGGAAAATTGTAATTAAAATAATTAAACATAATTATTTTACCAATGATTTCATATCAAATAACTCTTGAACGGGGACTCAGATTGGAAATTTGATACCACTGTTGAGTTCATAATGCGGTGTTTTACCTAAGCGTGACATTAAATTAGGGGGTGTGGGAGATTTGGATTCCACGCCAAGTGGGGATCCTATAAATAAATGTTTCGGAATTTAGGATTGGGTTTATCCCCAATCCCCTATCTCTCTCTACTAAGCCTGCCTCTCTCCCTATTTCATCCATTCTTTGATGGATCAAGGAGGAAGCTCTACCAAAATATTAGTGGATCAAAATGAAATTTAGGCAAATGCATCGTCAATAGCGAACGGAACAAATCAAGGTAGTATTTCTTCGACTTTTATCTTTGGTTGAAGTTTTCTTAAAAAAATAATCCTTTTTTCAATTTTTTCTTCACTTTTTATATCAATCATCGATGTCCACACTAACATGACCATCAATCCATGTTTTAAGCCTATAAATTTATTTGTTCTTCATCTGTTCTTCATGGTTATTCATCACCTAGTTTTGGGAATTAAAAATCGACGAGAGATCGATGAGCGGAGGCCAGTTCTGTGAATCCCTCATCATAAGGATCACAGACCTATTTAGGGTTTCAAAATTGAATGAGCTGAAGAGGTTCAGTGGTCTGAAAAACGGACCACCGGAGCGTCGTCGGTGCGATGGAGTTGTGACACGGCGGTGCCATGTGTCTCGGATGATAAGTCGAGCGGGGTCGTGCAGCCTGACCCTGGAGGAGACTGCTGACGCAAAGTACTGGTGGCTATTCAGTCACATTAACACAGTGTGGTGACCAGCAATAGGTCAGGCCGGTGTCGACAGCGGTTTGGGCCCTAGTCAGCACATGGGCCGGGCTAGTCCCCTGTCGGTGCATGGGCCAGGTTAGGGTAAAGGGTTGGGCCCAACCCGAGTTAGATCTAGGTCAACCAAGGAAGGTCCACGGTCAACTGTTAATATTCGACCATGGTCCATCTACACGGATCAACCACGGGGTGGTCGACCGCAGGGCGGACTAGCCCAGTGATCCCCCATTTGAAACTTCAAATGCTCATATCTTCTAAATCGGTCATCCATTTGACACACCATATACAATGATGTGACCCTCTCTTAGAGAAGAAACTTTTGAGGTAAATTTGAGAATTTGAAGTTTGGGGCCAATATTCGGGCCCTATGATGACCCGTTCGGTCTTGTTGTAGTGAAAAGTTCCATTTTCCCCAGTTGTCCATTTTGGGCAAGTAAATAGTCTATCCTACGTGTGTTTATGTGTAGAACATTATGGTGACCTCTGATGCGACTTCCAGGTTAAAAATAAAGGTGTTTCGAACAAGATTCCCAGACTAGCGGTGTTCGTCGACAGTAGTGATGAGTCCATGACATCAGTTAATTCTGAGTGGAATCCCCATATCGGGTAGGGTGTGGGTCCTCGATGAACTAGAGTGGAATCCCCCTGATGCATTATGGCATAGGACCTTTACGATGACTACAAGATTGGAATCCTCCTAATGTAATAGGGTGCGGGTCCTCTGTAATGAATCAGAGTGGAATCCCCCATCGGCATGGGCGCGAGTCCTCTATCAGATACTTCCAAGTAGAATCCCCCCCTAATGCACTAGGGTGTGGTTCCTTGATGAGTCAAAGTAGAATCCCCCTGACATATTAGAGTGTGGGTCCTCTGCTTTGAGTGTTCCCCATCTATCTATGGATCAATGATGAGAGATACTTTGACATAACTTTGGACTTAATGAGTAAGAGGGGCCCTTTTCCCACCAAGATGCATCCTTGAGACACAACCTAAAACTTTTAGGGTAAGTCAGTTCCACCCAAAGTGGATAGAATCAAGGTGTGGTGATTGAGCCCCTTTAACTTGCATGTTCAAATCAGACATGTGGGATGTTGGGCATCGATAGTGGTTACTTCTAGAACTATTGGCGACTCTACATCTTGGTATGAGATATGATTTTGAGATCACATTACTCTCTCATTTGGGTTTCTTTGGTTTGAGAATATATATATATATATATAGTGAATTGCAAACCCACTCCTTGGGTTTTAGTTACTCTCCTTCCAAGAGAGGCGAAGACACGTGGGGTCTGACATGTGCTTTATGAGTCTAGCTTCTTGTAGTTAGACGAGTCTAATCTCTTACTATAGGTAGTGAAGACTCGATGAGAAGTTAATCTTATCACAATTTCTATCTCCTTTAATTTGGATGATATTACTTCAATCTCTCATTGGGTTTAGTTGAACTCTTTTATTATACTTTATTCCATCTACTATTTTCTTTTCCTATTGTATCTCTTACTAATCCCCATTATTTTCATGGTGTCTTACTGGGTATGCTTATACTCAACCCTGCATGGTATTTACCCACATGTATCATGCCTTATGAAGACGATGAATAGGGTTGATCATGACTTTAGGGATCTTAGGGATATAGGTTCCTAGACCGCATATAGTGTTTACATCTTGGATTCCAATAATGGGTCTCTCTCCACTATTTTCCTTTTTCCTATTTTCTATGAGGTTGTGACACTATTTTGGTTGGGTGTGTATTTTTCCCCTTTTCTTTTTTTTTAAATTTCTGTAGTCGTATTTTTTTATTGGTCCATGCATGTTTTTGTTTATTTATAGTAGGTTTCATCTTTTAATTCATTCCCTCTGCACTTTTTCATTGATTTGGCCATGTGTGAGTGTGTGTAGGTACTTAGGAAAATGACTCCCCAAGTTTTTTGTGCCTTCAATGCTTGTCTCTAGCCCCTGGCCTATGGAGGCAGGCTTGGGATAGTTGCGGCTCGAGCCCTAGTATGATTCGGGTCATGAAAAAGTGGTATCAGAGGTAGTTCTACCCTTGGGATGTTGTTTAAACATTTCCCTAAAAATGTCTTGGATTGGTTTAGGAAAATAGTGTTGGAGTGTCGCAAGAGTGGCTCTCAGGACAGGGAGTCCAGTGATGGTACGGGCGGCCAATGTATCCATTCACCCGGACCCTAACTACTCGCTTGTAGACTCGGTACCCTAATTCATTTTTTTAGGGAAAAATGGTACATCCATCATATAGGATTGATTATTTGAATGTATTAATTGAGTCAGATACCCATTGTTTTTGTTGTTATATGTATATGATCATCTGACCGTGGTACTCCTGATAACATTCAGGATGCCTCCGCAACGACAGCTATCCAGGATACCTGCTCTGGTTCATGACGATGACCTTGTGAGCTATGAGGCCTTAGTCTGGGGACCATCATGCAATCCCCTTCCTCTAGGTGCTCCAGTAGAAGCACCTCCACCTTTGGAGTAGTAAATATTTCTGGTAGTGTAGCCTGAGGATGAGCAGAGGCTAAGTGCGCTCCATGAGTTCCAATTCCAGAGGCTGCTGAGGTTCTGTGGTGAGACAAATCCTCAAGCATTAGAGGACTAGTTGGAGTTAGTGGTCCACCTCTTCATGCTTGTTTGGACATTGTAAGATCAAATGGTGGAGTTGGCAACTAGACTTTTCCATGGAACGGCTGGACACTAGTGGAGATTAGTAACCCAGATGCACGATGAGGAAACACTCCCATGGGATGAATTCTAGCAGCTCTTCCATGATTAGTACTAATCATCATACTTATGCTCCATCCAGATTCAAAATATTTTGGAGATTCAGAAAGGAGGGATGAATTTAGAAGAGTACTTTTCTAGGTTCACAGACCTGACTCAATGCTCTCTGGACATGATCTGTTAAGGTTACTTCCAATCATGAAAGTTTGAGAAGGGACACATATGAGATATTTCTATGAGCATAGTTCCCCTATGTATTCCCACCTACGTCGGGGTGCTGGAGCGACCACTTGTGATAGAGAGATTACTATCATAAGGATTCTAGTTGTCTAGTTTTGGTAGTAGTATCTATAGAGTAGAGATTTCTATGGTAGGTAGAAGACATTGGTTGATAGTGCCATAGTGCAGAAGGCTTCCCCATGATCGTGCTTGGGCATGTGATCAGGAGGCACCTGAGTAGCGCAGAGCTCTGGGTCATCCTGAAGATGTTCAGTGCTATACTTGTGACGGGAAAGGTCACATGGCAAGAGACTTCCCGACCAGACAAGTTGAGAATCCCCGTCAGGTAATAGGTGGACCACTGAGGTAGAGGCAACGTCGTGACTAGAGATCACCCAGGAGGGGATAGGGTGCCTAGGGAGGTGGTGATAGAAGATAATGAGGAGTTGGAGGTGGGTGATGATGTTATGATATCCTCCCACCACCACCATCGGGCATCCCACATCAGGCTCAGGGGGCTGGCAGCTGAGGCCGCACACAGCTATAGGATATGGATGTTTGTGATCCTCCAGTGCATGAGATTATATGAGGTATTCTCTATGTTTATTATACACTTGATTCAGTACTAGTAGACATAGGATTTTGTCACTCTTTTATCTCATTACTCTTGGTACGGGAGTTGGAACTCCTAGTGGAGGCACTAGCACAGCAGTTTTGTCTCGAGGTTCCTACTGGGAGTTCTTCTTCTGTGTCTTTCATCTTCCAACAGTGCAAGCTATAACATGGAGGATAGAGGTTTATGTGAGACCTATTTTTCATCAAGATGAAACCTTATGACATCATCTAGGGCATGGATTCACTTTCCAGGTTTTAAGTCTAGATTAACTATCACTGTAGGCTAGTCAGATGCTTGCACACTGATGCGATGAGGTTCTCCTTTATTAGTGAATGAGACCTCATGGCAGGTCAAGCATGTGATGTGAGTAGGATTCTATCTACTTTTACCCATCAGTTGGAAATAGTAACCCTTGGAGTAAAATATTCTCTAGGCATCGGGGTTCCTTTAGTTTTGGAGTACTATATGGACGTCTACCCTAAAGATGTTTCGTGACTACCTCTAAGGTGGGATTTAGAGTTATTCATTGACTTGTAACCAGATACTACCCCGATATCTTCTACGGCATATCAAATGGAACCCACTAAGATTCAAAAGCAACGATTATAGTTGGAGGAATTTTAGAAGAAGTGTTTCATAAAACCCAATGTGTCCTTCTAGGAATCTCTAGTTCTGCTCCTGAAGAAGGAAGATGGGAGCTTATGGATTTTACATGGATTATCATCCCCTAAACCAGGCCACAATAAGGAATAAGTCCCCCTTACCAAGGATTGAAAACCTCTTCGACCAGTTGTGAGGTGAGAGATGGTTCTCCAAGATCGCTCTCATATCTAGCTATCACCAGTTATGTGTTTTTGACTCTTATATTCCAAAGTTCGTCTTTCATTGTCACTATGGGCGTTACGAGTTCCTAGAAATGCCCTTCGGTGTGAAAAATGTCCCTACCATTTTCATAGATTTGATGAACCGGGTTTTCCAACCATAACTATACCATATTGTTTTTGTCTTCGTTAAAGACATGCTCATCTAATCTATGTCATAGGAAGAGAATGCAGAGAACTTGATGATGGTTTATGATTTTCATTGAGATAACCATCTTTACAGAAATCTCTTGAAGTGCCAATTCTGGATACATGATGTTCACTTTTGGGGGAATTTCATCTTTGAGGAAGTTTTATTTGTAGATCCCATGAAGATATAAGTTTTTCTTGATTAGGATCCACCTAATAATGTATCTGAAGTGAGAATATTTCTTGTTTTGGCAGAGTACTATATGATATTTGTGGCCGAATTCTCTAGGATCGCAGCCCCTTTGACCACTTTGACACAGAAGGGACAGTTGTTTACCTTGTCTGAGTAGTTCTAAAGGTCCTTCGAGGAGTTGAGGTAGAGACTAACAAGTTATCCCATTTTGAGACTATGATAGGAGGTTGCTGAGTTCATCGTGTATTGTTATGCCTTAGGAGCTTGGGTCTGTTGCATATTGATGCAACAATAGGAAGTCATTGCATACGGGTCAAGGCAGTTGAGACCCCATGAGCAGAACTATGAGACTCATGACTTAGGACACACAGTGGTAGTATTAACCCTAATGATTTGGAGACACTATCTTCTGGGAGAGCACTTTGGGGTATACTCATACCACCAGAGCCTTAGGTACATCATTACCCAAAGAGATTTGAATCTAAGGCAGTGACGCTGGTTAGAGTTCTTGCAGGACTATGACTTTGAGCTAGTATATACTTCAGGGAAGGGAAAGTTTTTGGTAGAATCCCTTAGTAGGAAGTCCCAGGCTTTCCTAGTATGGGAATCTTTATAACAGTTATCTTCCCTACAGTTGGCCCTGGCGGAGCAGGAGGGTGCAACTTTCTTATAGTCGATGGTGTTGATTCCTTCACTCATTAAGCATGTAGGAGATCCCCGACTAGGAGATATTTACTGTGAAGTTCTGTTTGATTAGATATCCATAAGTGATGCACCTGATGGGTATTCTAAAGGTGGTAATCATGAGATCTTGTTATATGGGTGAGCAGTGCTTCCAGTCACGATGCGGGAGGAGGTGATGTGGGTGTTCCACACTTATCTCTAATTTTTACATCCTGGTGTGGGGAAAATGTACAGGGATCTTTAGTGGTATTTTTGGTGGTCTGTCATGATATGAATCATAGCTGAGTTCATCTCATGATGCCTCACCTATCAGTAGGTGAAGGCGGAGCAACAAGTTCCAATGAATTTGTTGCAGTCTCTAGAGATCCCAGAGTGGGAATGGGATGACATATGCATGGAATTATTCACAGGGCTTCCACACATAGTGAAGGGTCATAACTCTATCTAGGTGATAGTAGACTGACTCACAAAGTCGGTTCACTTCATTTCTATCAGGGATCAAAGTTCAGTGGAGGGTTTCGGGAAGTTGTACGTATAGGATATCATTCACCTACATGGGTTACCCTTGCCAATTTTCACTGATCGTGACATGTGGTTTACATCATGATTGTGAAGATTCATGAATGAGGCATTCAAGACCCAACTGCGGATGAGTACGGCCTTTCACCCCCAGATTGATGGGTAGATCGAGCGCATTATCCAAGTGTTGAATGATATGTTGAGAGCTTGCATGTTGGATTTCAGTATTAGCTGGGAGGATCAACTTCCCTTGGTAGAGTTTTCATACAATAATAGCTACCACTATACCATCAGAATTGTACCTTTTAAGGCCTTATATGGGAGACCCTGCAGGTCACCTTTTTTATAGATGGAAGTTGGGGAGTCATCTATCATGGGCCCAGAGTTGGGGCAACAGACGATGGATAAATTATTGTTCATCCATGAACAGATTAAGATATCCCAAAGAAGACAGAAATCCTAGACAAACCACCATCATAGGCCTTTGGGGTTTGAGTATGGAGATCATGTCTTCTTGAGAGTCTCTCCATAATGAGGAATGTGGAGGTTTGTCCTAGGAGGCAATCCATTCAAGATCATGTGGTGGGTTGGTGAGGTTTCCTACCACCTTTCCCTACCTCCCCCCCCCCACACAGTTGGAGTGGGTGCATGAAATCTTCCAAGTGTCACAGCTAAGGAGAAACATGCATGATCCTACGCATGTCATTGACTTGGGAGAGCTGGAAATTGAAGATGGATCCACCATTGTAGATCACCTGGTGGAAATCGAGGATTGATAGGAGTAGACCTTATGTGGATGGACCATCCCTTTGGTTCACATGATGTGGCAGCATGGAAACGTGTAGAAGCGTTCTTGGGAGCAGGAGAGCCATATGTGGGCTCAATTTCCTGAGTTTTTTCCTAGTTTTTATTTTTAGGGGTGAAAATATTGTAGGTGGAATGATTTTGAGACCCTATTATTTCCTTTTAAGACTTTGAAATATTTCTATATATATTTCCAGAGCTAGACGCAAAGACATCATGTGATTTCGAGGCCCGGTGTACCTGGAATTATTTTATAAAAATAAAGTATATTTTATAATATACACACAAAGGAAATGGAATAACTCTTAAATGGTAGATTGGATCAGAAATATGAAGCTAGTGTTGAGTTCGAAATGTGGTGTTTACCCTAAGAAGGACATAATGTTTTTCGGCACAGGGATTCTAGGGAAAAAGTAACCCAAGGGAAAATTTGTAATTAAAATAATTAAACATAATTATTTTACCTCTTATCTCGTATCAAATAACTCTTGAACGGGTAATTAGATTAGAAATACAAGATCTATGTTGAGTTCATAATGGGGTGTTTTACCTAAGAACAACATAAAATGAGGGGGTGCATGAGATTTGGATTCTTCTCTAAGTGGGGCTCCTATAAATAGATGTTTGGGAATTCAAGATTATGGTTATCCCTAATACCATATCTCTCTCCACTAAGCCCCTTTATATATACCAAGCCTCTATATCTCCCTATTTCATCTATTCTTTGATGAATCAAGGAGGAAACCCTGTCGAAACGTCGCCAGATCACAACGAAATCAAGGAAAACGCATCAACAATAGAGAACGAAATGAATTAAGGTATGATTTCTTCCAATTTTATCTCTGATTGAAGTTTTCCTTAAAAACAACCTTTTTCAATTGTTTATTAACTTTTTATATCAATCGTCGATGGATACACTAACACGGCCATTGATCCATGTTTGAAGCCTATAAATTTATCTATTCTTTGTCCATTCTTCGCAGATATTCATCACCTACTTTTGGGCATGACAAATCGATGAGGGATCGATGAGTGGAGTCCTGTTATGTGAATACCTTATTACAAGGATCACATATCTATTCGTGATTTTGAAATTGGATGAGTGTAAGAGGTTCGGTAGTCCATAGAACAGACCACTGGGGTGTCACTGGTGTGGTGGTCAGTGGTGGCGCCACAAGACAATGGAGACGCGTGGCTCGGTCAGTCAATCAAGCAGGGTCGCATAGCATGACCCCAGTGGTTACTGACACTACAAATTTCGGGTGGATGTTCAGTTGTGTTGACGTGGCATGGTGATCGGCCACGGGCCGGGCTAGGCCCCTGTCAGTGCATGGGCAGACCCATCCATAGTGGGTGGGGTTGAGTTAATGGGATGGGCCCAACCCGGTGTGTCAAACCCAATAGACTTGGTCGGACCCTGGTTGGATCTAGGTCAACCCAGGATGGTCCCTGGTCAACTTTGAACGGTTGATCGCGGGGTGGACTGACTGTGAGTTGGTCCACCATCCCAGTGATCCCCCATTTGAAACTTCAAATGCCCATATCTTCTAAATGGTGATCCTATTTGACACATCATCTATAAAGATGTGATCCTATTTTCAAGACATAACTTTTGAGGTAAATTTGGGAATTTGAAGTTTAGGGCCGAGATGCAGGCCCCATGATGACCTGTTCGGGCTTGATGCGGTGAAAATCACCCGTTTCACCAGTTGTCTATTTTGGGTAAGTAAATAGCATATACTATGTATTTTTTCATGTAGAACGTGATGGTGACACTGATGCATCTTCTGGGTTACAAATCAAGGTGTTATGAGCACAATTACTAAACTAGTAGTGTTCAATGATAGCAGTGATGAGGCGATGATGTGAGTTACTTCCAAGTGGAATCCCCCTACCAGGTAGGGTGTGTGTCCTCAATGAACTATAGTAGAATCCCCCTGAAGTATTAGGGTGTGGGTCCTCTACAATGACTTCCAGAGTATAATCCCCCTTACGTACTTGGGTGCAGGTCCTATATGATGAATCATAGTAGAATCCCCCATTGGTATGGGCACTGGTCCTTTATCAACTACTTCCAAGTGGGATTACCCCCTAACACACTAGGGCATGGGTCCTCGATGAATCATAGTGGAATCCCCCTAAAACATTAGGGTGTGGGTACTCTACTTTTAGTTTTCACCATCCAGTTACGGATCAGTGATGAGAGATTCTTTGATGTAACATTGGACTTGATGAGTAAGAGGGCCCCATTTCCCACCAAGAAGAATCATTGAGATGCGACCTAAAACTGTGAGGTGAGTCAGTTCCACCCAAATAAAATGGTATCAAGGTGTGATGATTGATCCCCTTTAAGTTTCATGTTCAAAGAAGACGTGTGGGATTCTGTTCATCGATGGTGGTTACTTCTGGAACTGTTGGCAAATCTTCTTCTTGGGATGAGCTATGAGATGGAGATACCCTTACTCTCTCATTTATTTTTCTTTGGTTTTATCATATATATATATATATATATATATATATCCTATTGAAAACTCACTCCTTGGGTTTTAGTTACTCTCCTTCTAGGATATGAAAACATGCGTAGAGTATGACATGTGCTTTTTGTGTCTTTATTTTCATGATTAGACGAGTAAAATATCTTACTATAGGTATCAAAGACTTGACGAGAAGTTCATATTATCACCGTTTCTAGATCCTTTCATTTGAATGAGCTTACTTCACTCTCTTGTTGGTTTTATTTTCACTCTTTTACTGTGCTTTGTTCCATCTAATGTTTTCTTTTCCTATTGTATCTCTTTATACTCTCCCTTATTTTTGATGCATCCTACTGGGTATGTTTATACTCACCCTTGCATGATCTTTGTCTACACGTATCATTCCTTATGCAGAGGATGGATAGGGTTGATCATGACTTCAAGGATCTTAGGGATACAAGTGTCTGGACCACATATGGTGGTCGCAGCTTGGATTTCAGGAGCAAGGATATCTCTATTTTTTTTTCTTTTTCTGGTTTTTTGTCAAGTTGGGACACTATTTTGGTTTGGTGTCTATTTTTTCCCTTTTTATTTATGTTTAAATATCTATACTCATATTGTTTTATTGTTCCATGAATGTTTTGGTTTATTTATAGCAAGTTGTATATTTTACTTCTTTCCCTCTTCACTTTTTCATTAATTTGGCTATGTGTGAGTGCATGTGTATTTGTGTGTGTACAGGTACTTAGTAAAATTCCTCCCAAAGATTGTTGTGCCGTCAGCGCTTATCTCCACCCCCTGGCCTATGGAGGCAGGCTTGGGGTAGTTGCAGCTTGAGCCCTAGTATTGGTTGGGTTGTGACATACCATGTGTTCTGTGTGGTCACTAATTCTATAGTATCTTCCATGAAATTACATGATAAGTTGTGTATGACATATATCGTAATAGAAAATAGTATGAAACTATAATACATGTTGGTTAGTTTATACGGGTACTCACATTATTGCCTCCAAGGTACATTTTTTTACACGATAAATTTTAAATAAATTTGTTTAATTTTTTTAACATAATGATGGATGAGATTCTCAAGGAAATTAATATGAGAATTAAGATAAAATAATTTATTAATTAAAAAATATAATGCAATGATTTGAGCATGATTTATCTTAAATAATAACGATTAGAATTGAATACTAATTTTATTAAATTCATATTTTGTTGCATGAATGTGGATGATCATAAGCATGGACCATTCCTTTGTGTGTGATTGGTTTCTTTTAATTTGTTATTAAATTAAATTATTAGCATTCATTTCATCCCTCCTATCATTATGTAAGGGTATGTGTGCCCATGGTTTCTTTTATGTAAACCCCTTAACCAATCCTTTGGTTTCCCTCACCTATATGTGAGTAAAATCAAATGTAATGGATGGAGTTCCCAAGCTAGTGGGGTCAGTTTAAGTTTGGATTTGAAGATAAACCAATACAATATAGATACATAGGTGGATAGGTGGAAAGCTACAACTTAAACCATAAATGGTTCAAGGTGTTTTCCCCTAGGTCAACGGTTAGTTTATCATCTTCTAAATAAACTAACCATTAGTAAAAATTTTGGATCATACCACTTTATTGTTATTTTTCTTTTAAGTTTCATGGTTATTTCATTATGAATGTTTTTTAATGATCACATGAATTAATGAATTAACAAGCATGCAATATAGAACTAAAATAAACAAACTTATGCATAAACATTATCTATGGCATGGTTAATCACTTAAGTAAATCCAATTAATTTTAACAAGAATGTAATAAAGATAATAATTGTAAATTTATTCATAAAATATAAAATCCATCAATTATATATATTATGTTGGTATAGCCTTCCACTACTTCAGTTAAAATAGAACCATAGTTAAAAGTTCATGACCAACCAATGTTGGGGTGCTTTCAATTATCAGGTAATTATAACTTGAATTTTTTGGTTGACTCAACTTATTTCACATAAAGGGTTGATGATCAAAGTAGGACTTGGTGTAACTGAGAGGAAAAGGTTGAGGAAATCCAATTTTAGGCTTTCAAGATTGGGGAGTCTACTCAACAGATCAATGAATTATGAGTTAATGCAGTTGGCATTTGGAATGCCTACCTAAAACCCTTCAAATTGCTTGACCATCCAAATTAGAGGTGATGAGAATGTGAATATGGATCCTTAACACTAGAATGTCTAATAAATAGGATATTTATATGTGTTGGAAGAACCTATTCCCAAAGTAACAGGTAAAGAGTCTATTGCGGAAGAGTTGTCCCTCTATGAGAAGAATTTAAATGATTCCATAGGAGTTCAGTGTTTCATGATATCATCCATAACTAATGATATTTTGAAGTAACATGAGAACATGGATGTGTATATCATGATGTATCTACTTTATTATCTCTATCAATAGAATGTGATATAAGAGAGATACCAGATCTCCAATGCTCTTTTTACAACTAAGATTAAAGAGATGTCACCAACTAGGCCTCATTTAGTCAAGTTTATTAGCGACATTGAACACCTAAACATCTCATGGATTAAATTCCCAAATTATTTGTGCATATATATAATAATTTCATCACTACCCAAGTCCTTATTCTATTTATTTATTACTTATAATATGATAAATAATGAGAAGATTCTTTTTTAACTTCTTACTTTGATTCTCCATGTAGAAAAGGAAATGGTGCATTAAAAACTCATGGTCCTTATGGTGAATAAGAAAAAAAGGATGAGGAGAAGGGTCCCAAGACTCATAATAATTCTAAATCTCTTGAGCACTGTAATTCCAATAAGAGAAAGATCTGAAGGCAGGGTAAGGAAAAGGAAGCAGTATGTTTTTTATGTGGAAATCAAGGCCATTGGAAGAGGAACTTCACACAGGAGAAAGGTGAAGCTAAAGTTTCATTCGTTATCAAGTGTAATATTTCAATATCTATACATTGGTTATTAGATGAAAAATTTGGTTCTCACATCTGTATCAAATTTAGGAGCCAAGTAGATTTTGAAATATTGCTAGAGGAGGGGTGGATTTGTGAACAATAAATGGTGTGAGGCTGGATGCTCTAGCCATTTTATACTTCCACCTTTCATTGTCAATAAGAATTATATTGGTTTTAAGAGATTTATATTATGTACCAATTGTTACCAAGAACTTAATTTTTGTATTCTACCTAGATACAGATGATTTTATTTTCAAATTTGAAAATAAAATTAGTTTCTTTTATAAATACAACATATGTTATGGTAGGAACATATAAATAATAGTATTTATATATTAAATTATGAAAACCAATTATTAAAAATATATAATGAATCATGGTCACATGAATCATTTAACACTCAACTATGACATCATCATCTCGGCTATATAAATGGGAATCATTTGAAAAATCTCTGTCAGTATGGTTATTTAGAATTTTTTTAGATGAATCCACTTGAAATATTTCATGATTATTTACAAGGAAAAATGACCAAAACAACATTCAATGGATATAGTGAAAGGCCACCGAGATTTTGGGATTAGTACACACTGATGTGTGTAGACCATTTTCAATATAAGATAGAGGTGGGTATTCTTACTTTATAAATTTTACTGATGACTTGATTAGATATGTATATGTATACTTAATGAGGTATAAGTTTGATTATTTTGAGAAATTCAATGAATTCAAGAATGAAGTATATAATCAATGTGAAAAAAGATGAATAATATTTGATCAGATTGAGGTGGTGAATATCTTAACCAATATTTTAGCTACTTTCTATGGGATTTTGAGATTCTATCTCAACTAACACTGCATTACACACCATAGTGGAAAGGTGTTAGTGAAATGAGGAATTGTACCTTGTTAGACATGGTAATTTTGATGATGATTCATGCATATCTTCCATTATCATTTTGGGGATAGGCATTACAAACTATAGAATATACATTAAACTAAGTACCAATTAAAATGGAAAATGTTTTTACCTTGGAATTATAGAGTGGAGAGAAATCCATTTTGATGCATACATGTGTATAGGGTTGCGAGGAATTTTTTAAGGCCTTCTCAGGAAAAAAACTATAACCCTATGTCACAAAGTGTATCTTTATAGGTAGCCTAAGGAAACAAATGGATAATACATATACAACCCCTTATACAAGAAACTTACTATCACTAGACAAGTCACCTTTATTGAGATGGAGGATATAAAAAATATATTGGGAGAAATATTCGATTTGATGAATTTAATAATCAAGATACACAAGAGTTGGTATAGGAATAAATTCAAATGTCCCCATGGAAGAAGACATTATTGAGATACAAGTACTATGTAGGATCACTAGAGAGGAAATAGAACCATAGATATATGGTTTTCTATTCATTGAACATGGTGAATCATTATTGGTTTACAATGATGAACTTGTCTTCTACAAAGAGGTAGTAGAGAGCTCAGAAGATTCAAGATGGAAAGAATACATGACTTTTAAAATTGATTCCATGTATAAGAACCAAGTTTGGGTTCTATTTGATGAACTAGTTGATGTAAATCCCATAGAGTGAAAATGGGTATTCAAGAGAAAACTAAACATAGAAGGTAAAGTAAATTCCTATAAAGCAATGATAGTTGCTAATGGGATTAAATAACGTCAAGGAATTGACTATGATTAAACCTTTTCACCACTATCCATGTTTAAATCCATCATAATTCTACTTTCTATAGTACCTTACCATGACTATGAAATTTGTAAGATGGATGTTAAAATAGCTTTCCTTAATGGTAACCTTTGTAAAGATGTATGCATGAAACAACTAGAAGGATTTGTGACTCCAGGTGATTCCAAAAGTATATTCAAGTTGTAGAGATCCATTTATGTATTGAAGCAAGCATATAGGTCATGGAATTTTCGATTCTATGAAGCTGTAAAATAATTTGGTTTCATTAATAACAAAAGTGATCCATGTGTTTATAATATGTTGAGTGGGAATTTGGTCTTTATCTTAGTATATATTTATGAAATTTTACTAATTAGAAATGACATACTAGTCTTATAGTCTATTAAGGAATGGTTAAACAAGGTTATCTCCAGGAAGTTCTTAGGTGAAGTAGACTATATTCTAGGGATAAATATTATTTTTGATAGATCCAAGAGGCTTATTAGACTAATTCAAAGTATATACATTGACCATATACTAATGGGGTTTATTATGGAACAACCTAAGAGGGGATTGGTTTCAGTGTCACATGGTATACACATTTCTATGAAAATGTGTCTTAAAGAACAATAAGAAAAATATAGAATGAGTAAGATCTCATATTCATCAGTAATATGATCAATCATGTATTTAATGTTATTTACTAGACTTTATGTTTCCTACACATTGATCGTGGTAGGTAGATATCAAGAGTATATAGGAGAACAACATTGTTTTGTTGTTAAGGATACCCTTAAGTATCTGAGAAGAAATATGGATGTGTTCCTATTGTATAGAGTAGACGAGGAGCTATCCATCATGGGTTATATAGATGATAGTTTTTAAATAGATCATAATTATCTAATGTCACAATCAGGATTTGTTTTTGGTCTCAATATAAGAGCTACGAGCTGGAAGAGTTCAAAGAATATAGTTATCACTAATTATATAGTGGATTCAAAGTATATATCAGGTTATAATGTAGCCAAGAAATTCATTTGGATACAAAAAATTATCTAGGAGATTGATGTGGTACATAGTAATAGAGACACTATCACATTATATTGTTATAATACTACAGTGATGGCTCTTTCAAAAGAGCCAAGGTAACACCAACGGACAAAGAACATACTCCTGAAGTATCACCTCTTGAGGTATTTTTCTTATAGGGTTTAATTTGAAATAATAATATTTCTAATAGAATAAAATTTTCTCGACACCTTGACTAAAGTCCTATCTCAATAGAACAATGAGTATCATGTGAGAGCTAGCGGACTAAAGGTTGTTAGCAGTTGGCTCTAGTGCAAGTGGGAGTATGTTGGATTTGGTGCCCTAGATTCAACTTATGTGTACTTTATGATAACTTATATTAATTTTTTTTAATATTAATAAACTCTTTATCACATCATTATTGTTCTTCTATGTAACATAGCATGTGAAAATTTCCTAAGAGTAGTTTTCGCACTGAAAGGTCATAGCAGTTCCCTGCTATGATAAGAGCTGAGAAGTTCAATGAAAATATTATTAAATATATGTTCTATATCTGGATTAAATCATTTGTGTGACACAAATGATATAGTATATCATGGGTGGAGACTCATAGGACTTTGAGTCACCTTCACATGGTGTACTCCCTTAGTAATTTCCAGTATAGAAAATTATGAGAATGAGACCCACTCGTAGAAAATCCACATTTCTATGTGTCATTGGATGTTCCTATCTATGGATGTGTGTATTTATCCTTAGAATTTATGATTATTGTTAATTATTATTGTAAGTCACGTACATTGATTTATTGATAAAAACCATGACAACATATGTTTGTGGTGAGGTAGGATACGTTGGGTGTGTCACGAGTAATATTTCATTAATGAATAATGTGAGAACGGATTTGGACCTTCTATTATTTAATAAAATTTGATAAATAAATACATGTCCATGGTGTTCTATAGGCAAGTTTGATTTATGTAAAGTCAAAGAAAGAGACATTGATCACATAGGTTGATGGAACCAGTATGGAGCCTGCTTAATTAGAGATATCGGGATAAAGGGATTATATTACAAAGTAAGCATCCACATTAGGTATTATGTATTTATAAAATTAATTTTATTCTATATGGATTCCTTGGAATGTTTCTATATGATAACCCTGGACTTTAGGATACTTTTTCTAATGTCACTAAAAATAGTCCTAGAGGATCACACACTAAGTGTATCCAGAATATTAGTCAAAAAATATATTATTATTTATTATTTAACAAGTTGAATAAATATTATTCCTACATGTGGTTTAATAATTAGTCATGTTTTCTTGATCACATATAATCTATCCCCGGATGTTTGATAGAACATTATGTGAGAAGAATATTTAATAAATATTTATTTATTATTTAGTGAATATAATATTTATTTATTTATTGGTGAATGATATGGTGATATTTATTTATTAAAGAAATAGAGATTATTCAAGGCTTGATAAATATTTTGAAGGAATGGAAGATTAATTTTAATGCTATGGTGAGAAATAATATATATTGAATATTATTTGAATAAATAATATTTAATTTAATTCATGGGATTAGCACATATCAAGAAATAATAATAATATTATAGATCTGGGGTTCTGTAGGGATTACAGAAATAATTAGGGAACATTTCCAATTATTATTTTCTAACCCTAGTAGTATATAAACCCATTTATATTCTTTTCTTAATATATCTAATTCATTTTTTATTTTGCACAATGAGATTTAGAGATAATCCCCCCAAAACCCTAGAGATCACCCTCTCTAAGAAAGCTCACAAGAACCGAGAGTGATCCTCCACCACCACTCTCGAGTCTAGAGAAAATAAAGAGAACCCTTTCTTGGAGTGATTCTCAAGATGATCATATGTGAATGATGCAAGTGTTAGGATCTACTATGATAGCACCCTAAGTTTAATACAGAGACATTTAGAGATTCAGGGAACATGTGTGGATCACTAATGGAGAGAATCAATTATTGATTCCTATAACACAAAAATGGTATGACATAGAGACATTTTTAGATCCATAAAAGAAGAAATAATTTCTCAAAAGGTAATTCTTTAATTTCTTAAATTAATTTTAAATAATATGTGACGATCTGGCACTTTGTATTCAGCATTTTTCTATTATCTATATTCTTTAATTAAATTTGATTGATCACAGTTTTTATCATTATTTAAATCTAAGATTATTCATTGATCATGACAAAAATATGAGTTGTTCATGCCCCATCTGACACTTATGATGCACCTAAAACCTATAGTAATGACCCAGACTTTATTAGTGGATTTTTTTTCCTGGATAACTATGTCTTATATTAAATAGTTTTATAATCATAAAAAACAAAGAAAAATGAACAACACTTTTTTTATTAATGAATAATGTTATTAGTCAGCAACTAAACCCATGAAAATTCCAAGAATTACAATGGGTTAAAATAAATATAAAATAATAAAATTAGAATGGGAAAATTTGGATCTTTCTAATCTTCTAGGATTAACACCCCCACAAATAGAACTATAGAAAATAAACATAATATTAGTAAACCAATCGACATTTTATAAAAGGAAAAGATATAGAACCATGAGAGTAATTTTAGTGATTAGTGTATAAACATATGAAATGTTATTTATAAGAGGTAATAAGATCGTTGGAATAGTAATTTGATGATTGTTTAATATGACCGTTGGTCAATATGACTATTGGGAACTATGATCATTGGTACTAATGTGACCATTAGATTTAGTGTTTATAAAAGGTAATGAAAATGATAATTGATATAGAAAGGAGAAACTATGGCTTTAACCAATAGAGTTATTCATTTTGAATCCTATTTTTTAGAACTTGGGATAGAGGTAGTATCATCGGGGTTCACCTTTGATCAAGACCAAGAAGAGCTTCAATAATTGAGGCTTGAATGAAATAGACTATGGGATAAGTTCAAGTTAGTAGAGATCACCACTAGCTCAATTTTAGTTGATCCACCCCATGAAACCACCACCATCGCACACCTTATTCTTAGGGCGCATGTTGGTATAATAAGGGTTAATGTGTATAGACCATAGTATCATAAAAGATTAATTTCTTCTATATAAATTAAATGTTTATTTTTTCAATCCCATTTTAAGATTTATTTTGTTTAATAAAATATTCATGAAAATAAGATGAATTTGATGGTTTTATTTTTGGATACAAATAACAGAAAATATATACACTTTTATAATAAACTAGGGTTTTCTATATAATGATTATTTTTCCAAAATATCCTTTTAAAACACTATTTATTTTAATATAATTGATAATATATTTTTAAAATGGCCTAATAAATTTTTATATGTGTTAGAAATTTGATTTCATCATAAAAACTGTAATTTTTCAATAAATAAGAAGATTTTAATTAAATGTTAAAATTTATATATTTATAAAATAATTTTGATAAAATAAACTTTATATTTGAAATCAACATGTCAAAATTAATTTAGGGTAAATTTTTTATAATTTTATAAAATACTTTATTTTTGTGAATAGTAAAGATACGGTTTTGTGTTTTTGATATGTTTTATGACTTAAAATATATAGAATAATGATTTAATAATTAATTAAAAATAATACATCACATAAAATATTTTATTTTATTAATATTATGTATTTTAGTGGACTTAAATTAATTTTTAATCCTAAAAATAACTTTCCAAAGTCTAAAGTAGAAATTATGATTTTAAAAACTATATTGTGTGGAAAAATAAATTTTCCATGTCCAAAGTAATATTAAAATATGGTTTTTTGTTCTAATATATTAAAATAATATATAAAATGACTCAAATGTCTAAAACAATGAGAAAAAGTCATGTTCAGGATAATGGTTTTTCATTTTCCACAACCTATAATTTCAAGACCTGTATTTTGAAATCATTATATAATTCCTCCTCTTTTATGATAAATACCCACCCATACTCCATTATTCTCCACTAAAAATACATAATACATCAAATTATGGACATTTTACCTCCCATATAGTCCCTTTAAGGTGTCATTAAGTCCTCAAGTTTCCATTTTCAAGTTCTAGGAAGCAACTCTTCAAGGTAAGGGAATTCTCCACTTCCTTTTTACTGTTCAAGTACATATTTTGTAAAATGTTTTATAAATATTAGATTAAAATCTTTTCATACCATTTTTTATTATCCCATTACTAAAAAAATTGTTTTTTATCAATGGGATGCCTTTATCCTCTCCCATTATTCCATTTCCTTAATCCACGTTTTATATCATCATGTTGCCGAATTCATTTCTTGAATTTATTTATTTCACATGAATAATTATTATATTATGAATACCCAAACCATTTCCTGATCCATGGTTATTCACTAGGATATAATTATAATTTATTGATTTAGGTATTTACATGTATAAAACCCATATTCTCTTTCAATGGGTAAAAAATGATATAATTTTCAAGTCTTTAAGAACTTATGTATGCAATGATTTTATATGAAACAAATTCTTTATTATATATAGGTTATTGATGAAATGATTTATTATAATCAATGTGGATCACATGAATTAAGAAATGTGAAGGGTGTTCCCTATTAGTGCTCCAATTTATTGGAAAATAATTGATCTCTAAATATGTAATTTTTTTATTAAACCTTGGTGAATAACCTTGGCAATTATGATCTATGAAACCTTGGTGATAAACCTTGGTGATATGATTATGAATATATCATTTTTACATTATAACCACATTTTCATGTTATGATTAATTATCTTTATATTATGATATACCTCATTCTCTTATTTCCATGACCTATTGTTATGCCTCATGTTCACATACTAAATATCTCATTTGTTTGTTATCTTACTGGGATTTATCCTCACTCCTTTATTTTGATGTATGTCCCCAGGATATGAGATATTGTAAAAGTAACTTAGGATAAACCAATGAAGAATCCTTTTAAGTGGATTAGAATTTTTTTTATGTTATTCATGTATTATGTTTCTAATTTCCAAGAAACTAAACCTTAAAAGATCATGTGTGTTATTAAGTGATGTGCAATGTAATGAAAGTTTTATGTATTAAAAAGGTGGGATTATAGAAACATAATTTGTGGGTTTTAGAAAATAGAGGAGCAGTGGTGATGGTATTGATTCGTGTATGGTTTTGGTGGATCGAATCTATCCACCAATGATGGATCAGGTGTGGTCATCCTTAGATCAGATATCCTCAATGAAAGTTGTGATAGAAATGATGCCATCGGTAGTGACATGGGTGATACAAGTGAAGATATCTTTAGTTTTTAGAAATTATTGATATACACATCATTTAGTCAACAAACACATGTCATATAGTCTCCTTTATATGGTAGCAAGGGTTTTAGGAGAATTTAAATATCACATGTCGTGTATGACCCAAACACAGTGTGTGACCTAGTGTCGGTAGCTCATCATGTACCCCAAGAGTACCTGGGAAGAGACACTACATGGAACACGTTCACAACAGAGTATATGGGCATGGCCATGTACTCATACATGGACAAGCATGGCCAGGGTACATATCCATGGGCCATAATACACAGGCATGGCCTCGGAGGACATGAGCATACCCTGGGTAGCCAAGACACATTGTTTTCGGAATATACACACTGTGTAGTTCTACGTGGCCATCCAATTTGTGTGAAGGCGAGGACACACTCAGGTTTTTAGGAGAGGTTACACACCATGTGACCCCACTACACCAAAATTAGCTATTAGAGTCCATTTTTTATCAGTGGTTTCTTATACTATCTCTAAAAAATTGACACAATTTAGTGGAGGTTTTTGAATAACTACCACTAAATATTTCACATTTTAAAAAAAAATATCATCCCCAACACCCCCACCCATTCTCCCCCTGATAAAACACTATTTTATTGAATATTTTATTGATAATAAATGAAATAATTTCCTCACATTGTGTTAAATATGTTTATTTATAAAATATTTGGGATTTGATCATTCATTTGAAAATTTGGTGAAAATTCCAGTTTTACCCTTAATAGTGCATTGTAGTATTTCGAAGATAAATATTTTTATATTTATTATTTGAATTTGAAATTTTGTAACAGTGTTCCTAACTTCAGTTCATACAACTTTAATTCAGGACACTAGAGCTAAAGAGTACATTTGGATGGAGTAAATGATCAATTAATCCAATGGTGGGCTGGACTCGGCAGAATAGACATAGGTTCTGTATTTGGGACATATCGTCTACATACGGGCTTGGATTGAGCCCAAATTTTGAGGCAAGCTCGGGGACATGATTTGGAACAAATCATCCTTCTGGAAGGCCAGTCAATTCACGCGTTTTGGAGGACAAATGGGCGGTTAAGTTGGAATAAAATATTTGGCCGAGTTTTTCATTTCACACTTAAAAAGTTATGTATCCCTAGACCTCACAAACTCTATTTAAAGGGGGTTTTAACTCTTTGAGAGGTCTAGTCGAGGATTTGGGAAGGTGTGTCCGAAAGGGTGTCTCTTGGGAGCCCCTCACAACTCTTGAAGGAAGTAAGCCTTTGTGCAAACCTCTCTTCCAAAAAGGCTCTCCTCTCTCACCTCTTCTTTGTATTTCTTTTCTTTCATGTTTGTTTCTTGAATTTTTCTTCAAATAATATTCTGTGTTCATACATCTTCTTCTTATAAAAATCTTCTTAATTGGGTTGGAATCAAGAGTGGATACAAGATTGGGTTCTACCCTTTCAATCCGTTTCTTATGCAAAACGTCTCCACGATGACTACACCACCCATGGAAGAGTAGTTCTTTTTAGTAATCGATCGACCTCTATCCTTCTTCATTCATTTATTTTGAATCAATGAGCTACTGTAATTCACATATTATGATCTATTAATTGAGTTTTTAATTTAAATGAAACTAAGCAAGCAATTGAATAGTTAACACAAAACACGCGAGGTCGGGAATTGTGTGAACTTTGAGAGCGCAACCTTAACCGGTAATTCAAAACCACATGGGATCAATTTGTAGAGTTCAAATATAATCCCTAAACTCAATTAATCCTCATTTCCAGAGTGTTTATGTGCCTTAATTTACCACTGATCATAATCTAATTTTAGAACATCAATCAAAGCAGGGTGTTGCGATTGCATGTTCCGAAGTTAGCCTAAGGATAAATTCACTTCAATCTTCGTGGTAAAGTTAATTCTCGTAGGGTTCGGGATTTAACAAATTAAAGGATCATAATTAAGTGAATGTTAATTTAAATTATAATGATTAATAATAAAGTGAAGAGGTAGAGTTAGATCGATTGCGCTTTTTAAATAGATTTCTAAAAAAAACATCTTCTTGTTGTGTCATTTAAATTGAAATTCATTTCAAAAATAAAAACAAAAAAAAATTATACAATCTTCTTCCAACAAACTTCTTCTAGATTCATAAACTACAACAAACCCCAATCTTTTAAAGTAGTGTTTTTATTCTATTCTATTCTATTTTATTTTTTTTTTAGAATACCTCTAATAAGTTGTTAAATTCACTTCCTCCTTTGAGAGACGACCTTGGTCAGCCACTCTGCTGCACTTAAGTACCCCAAATCACACTAATCATTTGAGGGCGCCCACGACAGCGCTCTTTCAAATTGGCGCCGTTGCCGGGGAGGCAAGTAATTATTTCAACCAATTATAGGTATTTATTTTATCTTACATTTTATTCTCTTCCTCTATTCTTTCTTCCTTCTTTACCCAATCTGATTTTTCTTCTTCTTCTTTTAATTTCTTCTACTTCTCTTTGGACCATCAACTCAAACTTCTCATTTTTATTTTACTATGGCCCACCTTCTTTATTTTCATTTTTATTTGATCTATGACTCGAACTAATCCCGAAGATCTCTTAGATCTTGACCCTGAGATTGAACGTAGCCTTAGGGCACGAATCAGACATTCTCAGTCTATGGGAAGTTTCAACATTCAACCAGTTGGAGAATTACTCCAATATCAGAACATTAAAATTGGAAGCAATTCAAATTCAACCATAAAACAAGAACCAATGGCTGGAAACAATGGAAATGAACTTAATAGAACCATTCGAGAATTGGTTGCACCTGATATTAACTATCAACCAAATTGTATTGCATACCCAAATCTCGAATCGGACTTTGAACTAAAATCTGGGTTAATTCACTTACTTCCAAAGTTTCATGGCCTCTCTGGTGAGGATCCAAATAAACATTTGAAAGAATTTAATGTGGTTTGCTCAACCCTAAAACCTAGAAATGTCTCTGAAGATCAAATCAAACTAAGAGCATTCCCATTCTCACTTGATGGAGCTGCGAAAGATTGGATGTATTATTTACAACCCGAAGATGTAACTTGTTGGAACGATTTGAAACGTCTTTTCTTGCAGAGATTTTTTCCAGCATCAAGGACCACATCCATTCGAAAGGAGATATCAGGGATCAAGCAAACACAAGGGGAGTCAATGTATGAGTACTGGGAGCGATTCAAGAAGTTGTGTGCAAGCTGCCCACATCACCAAATCAGTGAGCAAATCCTCATCCAATACTTCTACGAAGGACTCACACCCATGGAGAGGAGCATGGTGGATGCTGCAGCTGGAGAAGCATTGGTGGACAGGACACCAGTAGCTGCACGAGCATTGATCGACAAAATGGCCCAAAACTCCCAAAAATTCGGTGATAGAGGTACACCACATGTTCGAGGAGTACATCAAGTAAGTCCTTCTTCTCTTGAAAGTCATTTGATTGATAATAAGTTAGAAGAATTGACAACTATGGTGAGGCAGATTGCATTGGCTCAAAAGACATCCCACCCCCCTCCTTCAAGGCCTTGTGGTATTTGTACTGAGACAAGTCACCCAACTGACTGTTTCCCACAACTACAAGAGACAGAGGATTGCGCAGCAGTGTTCCCTGGGAGACCATTTCAGCAACAACAACAACCATATCCCCAAAAGAAGTTTGATTCATTTTCTCCAGCATACAACCAAGGGTGGAAAGATCAACCGGACATGAGGTATGGCTCTGGACAACAACAAAGGCCACCCTTTCAACAAAACTTCCAGCAGCCTCCACCTTACCAACAGGGTTTCCAACAACCCCAAAGGAGATTCGAAGCTCAAACATCAACGAGTCAGCAAAAAGGGAATATCCAACACAAGGTAGACTCTAACACTGATGATCTTTTGAAACAAATTGTTCTTAATCAACAGAATGAGCTGAAGAGTCAAAGTTCGGAGCTGAGAGAGTTGAAGACTCAAATGAGTCAGATTGCCACCGCCCTCCATGAACTTGTGAGTAAGAATTCTGAAAATCTACCTTCCCAACCCACTCCAAATCCAAAGGGGAATGTTAGTTCCATCACATTGAGAAGTGGGAAGCAAATGAATGATACATCTGCACCTACCATTCCACCGGGATTCACCTCAACTTCAGAGAAGCCGCATTCCATACCAACTGATGAACAATCCAAGGAGAAAGATAAAGGTAAGAAAAATATTGATGATGTTCCTCCTAAACCCCTTACTTTTCCAAACAGGGTTGTTCAAACCAAGAAGATGGCTGAAGAAGCAATGCAAAAGGAGGTTTTGGACACATTCAAGCGTGTGGAGATCAACATTCCTCTACTTGAATCCATTAAGAAAATCCCAAGGTATGCCAAATTCTTAAAAGAACTATGCACCAATCGAAGAGGGCTCAAGGGAAATGAGAGGATAAACCTTGGAAGGAATGTCTCAGCACTCATTTCACCAACTCTAGAAATGCCATCAAAGTGCAAGGATCTAGGGACATTCACCATCCCATGCACCATAGGGGAGTTGCACTTTTCTGATGCACTTTGTGATTTAGGTGCTTCCATAAATGTGATTCCTCACTCTGTATTCTCTTCCTTGTAGGTTGGTGAGTTGAAGCCAACAAGAGTAGTGGTGCAATTGGCGAATAGAGCTACGGCATATCCAGCGGGAGTCCTTGAGGATGTACTTTTCCGGGTAAGAGACATGATCTTTCCAGCGGATTTCTATGTTCTTAACATGGAGGATGATCAGGTAAGTTCTCATGCCCCCATTATCTTAGGTAGACCCTTCCTAAAAACTGCAAAAACTATCATAAATGTCAATGAGGGTACACTTTCCATGGAGTTTGGAGATGAAGTTGTGATATTTAATGTTATGGATTCCATGAAGTACCCCTCAGAGGACCATTCTGCTTTTGTTATCTCCCATTTTGAACCACCAAGTAAAAACATCATGGAATTGGATTGTCCTATGCTTAGGGAGATTATGAGTATTGGTTCTGGTTTAATGACTAAGAGAACTTCCACACCTGTTTCTAATGAACAAGACTCTCTAAAATTTGATTTTGATGTGGATTCATATTCTGATTTTGATCATGTTCACTCTGATTATGAAATGGCTGTTGAGTATGCTGATGGATTTGATGCTTTATTCTATGATTTTGATGATTTCTATTCTGATACTGATGCTCTTTGTGCACATATTTCAGTTCCTTCAATGTCTCCATCCATACTACACCCTCCTTCATTAGAACTCAAGCCATTGCCACCAAATCTGAAATACTCATACTTGTTGAGTGGTGAGAGATTACCTGTTATCATTGCTAACAATCTCCCTTTTGAACATGAAGAAAGACTTTTGAATCTTTTGAGAGATAACATTAGGGAAATTGGTTGGACATTGGCAGACATATCAGGTATTAGCCCCTCCATTTGCATGCATAGGATTCTCTTGGAGGATGGGGCTAAACCGGTGAGACAGCCACAAAGGAGACTTAATCCCACCCTCCTAGAAGTTGTTAAGAAAGAAGTTGAAAAATTACTTGAGGCGGGCATCATTTACCCTATTTCTGACTCACAATGGGTTAGCCCTGTTCAGGTTGTACCAAAGAAAACTGGTTTCACTGTTATAAAAAATGAAAATGATGAGTTAGTTCCTGTGAGAGTACAAAACAGTTGGCGAGTGTGTATCGATTATAGTAAACTAAATCAATCCACTCGTAAGGACCATTTCCCACTTCCATTCATTGACCAGATGCTTGAGAGACTAGCTGGGAAGACACACTATTGTTTCTTGGATGGATTTTCTGGCTATTTTCAGGTTCCCATTGCAGTAGAGGACCAGGAGAAGACAACATTCACCTGCCCATTCGGTACCTTTGCTTACCGGAGGATGCCATTTGGACTTTGCAACGCCCCAGGTACCTTCCAGAGATGCATGGTGAGTATTTTCTCAGATTTCATTGAGACCTGCATGGAGGTATTTATGGATGATTTTACAGTTTATGGGTCCTCATTTGATGAATGTATCTCTAGTTTGGGTGATGTGTTGCATCGTTGTATTGAGAAGAATCTGGTCTTAAATTTTGAAAAATGTCATTTCATGGTCGAAAAGGGAATTGTCTTAGGTCATATAGTCTCACAACATGGAATTGAAGTTGATAAATCTAAGGTAGACATTATTTCATCCCTCCCATATCCTACATGTGTGCGTGATGTTCGATCATTCCTTGGGCATGCTGGATTTTATCGACGCTTCATCAGAGATTTTAGTAAGATCGCTCTACCCTTATCTCGATTTCTTCAAAAAGATATTGACTTCAATTTTGATGATTCATGCAGGGTATCATTTGATGAGCTGAAGAAGTGTCTGACCACTCCACCAATCATACATCCCCCACGGTGGGACCTTCCATTTGAGCTTATGTGTGACGCCTCCAACTTCGCGGTTGGAGCTGTCTTATCTCAGAGGGTGGAGGGACGTTCACATGTGATTGCCTATGCATCGAGGACACTAGATTCAGCCCAATCAAACTACACTACCACAGAAAAGGAGTTTCTTGCTGTCATATTTTCTTTAGATAAATTCCGTTCATATTTATTGGGCTCTAAAGTAGTTGTTTTTTCTGACCATGCAGCTTTGAGGTACCTCCTAAAGAATCCAGATGCAAAGCCACGACTTATCCGTTGGATGCTCCTTCTTCAAGAGTTTGACCTTGAGATAAAGGACAAGAAGGGGTCAGAGAATTTGGTGGCAGACCACAAGAGTAGGCTTACTCACACACTAGAGGATGACACCTTGGATCAGGTACCACTTCGGGACACTTTCCCTGATGATCATCTCTATACCATCTCAGGTACGCATCCTTGGTATGCTGATTTAGTTAACTACCTTGCTGCTTCTGAAATCCCTGCAAATTTAAAGAAACATCAAGTCCAAAAATTAAAAAGTGAGTCCAGGTTTTATGTGTGGGATGATCCTTACCTCTGGCGCATGTGTAGTGACCAAGTCATTAGGAGGTGTGTTCCTGATCATGAGTTTGAGTCTGTTTTTCATTTCTGTCATACACTTGCATGTGGTGGACACTTTGGACCCCAACGGACAGCTAGGAAGGTTTTAGACTCTGGATTATATTGGCCTAGCTTGTTCCATGATGCCCATTTGTTTTGTAAGTCATGCTCTCGTTGCCAACACACTGGGAACATTTCTAGGAGACATGAGATGCCCCAACAACCCATACTATTTTTTGAGATTTTTGATGTATGGGGCATCGCCTTTATGGGTCCTTTTCCTAGTTCATTTGGATTTTTTTATATTTTGGTTGCTGTTGATTATGTGAGTAAATGGGTGGAGGCCAAGGCCACCAGGACTGACGATTCTCATGTTGTTGTGGACTTTGTCAAAGCACAGATTTTTTGCAGGTTTGGAGTACCAAAGGCCATCATCAGTGACCAAGGGACACACTTTTGCAATAGTAATTTTGCTTCCCTCCTTCAAAAGTATGGGGTGACACACAAAACATCAACACCATACCACCCTCAAACAAATGGCCAGGCTGAGGTTTCAAATCGTGAGTTGAAACAAATCTTGGAGAAAACCGTGCAGCCAAATAGGAAGGATTGGAGCAAGCGCTTGGATGATGCATTGTGGGCTTATAGGACAGCATACAAGACCCCCATTGGTATGTCCCCATTTCGGATTGTTTTTGGGAAAGCGTGTCATCTCCCCGTGGAAGTCGAGCATCGGGCATATTGGGCTATAAAGAAATGTAACATGGATTTGGCCCAAGCTGGAATTCAAAGGAAGTTGCAAATTCAAGAGCTTGAGGAGATTCGACTATCATCATACGAGAACTCAAGGCTCTACAAGGAAAGATCAAAAGCAGCTCATGACAAAATGATCCAACAAAGGGAGTTTCATGTGGGAGAGAAAGTCCTTCTCTATAGTTCATGACTGAAGTTGATTCCTGGTATGTTGCGTTCCAGATGGTTAGGTCCTTATATTGTGTCTAATGTTTTTCCTTATGGTGCAGAGGAGATCACACAAGAGGACACTGGAAGGATCTTTACAGTCAATGGGAAACGTTTGAAGAGATGCATTGAGGGACATCCTACTGATGCAGTGGATTTTATCACACTGCATGACCCCATCATCACTTGATCACATCAGGCTGTTCCTAACCCTTTCACTTTTATATTATTTGTCCTATTTAAAAATTCTGCATTTCATGTGCATATATCATCTCATAGGTTCACATTGAGGACAATGCAATATTTTAAGTGTGGGGGAGGGAACCTTTTAGTTTAGTAATTTCAATTTCTTTCCTGTTCAAAAAAAAAATTGTGTGTTTTTCAAATTTGTGTGTTTATTTTACAATTTTATGTGTTTTTTGAAACATTTTGAGCTAAAATGATTCTCATCTCCATTTTTAAATCCATATCAATAAGTTAAACAATTTACCCCTTGAAACTAATCTTAAATGAATGCTGAAATGACTTTGTTTCAAGTTCAAATATTTAGTAATTTCCTGGAAAGTACACCGAATTTTGAATCCCATGCCACATCTCACTGTCTTTATATTTGAAATCACTTTCCTGTGAGGCTTCTAAACCATTATTTTCATATTCTTTACATTCACCTAAATTCTTGAGAGAACCAAACCATACTTGATTTAACCAGAATTTGATCTATTCCTGTCAAAACTTGAGGGTTTGAGGTACTTGTGTTTAAATGATTGAGGCATTTGTTTGGTATTAAAACCCCTATTTCAAAGAATCCTTTTTTATAATGTCCTACCTTGAATATTTAATCCTTGCAGCCCTTAGAAGCCATGCAAAGCCTGTTAGGTTAAGCCACATTACAAGCCAATTTTCCCTATCCAACCAACTCTTGAAGTGAAATTGCATAATCTAGTTGAGCTTAAGTGTGGGGGAAGGTGTCTTGGGTTTTGCCACCACATTCTGTGATACTTTGGGTGGAAAATTAAATTATGAAGAGATGTGTTTGCTGCTAAAGAAAGTCATTATATTGAAAGCTGTGCCTTTTCTGGAGCTTTCATGACAAGTGAAGTTGTGCCTTTTCTAGATCTTCTAATTGAGGTGGAAAGCTGTGCCCATCTGGAGCTTTCAAGAAAATCATGTTTGAGAAGATTGACATTTTTTATTCTGAAATGATGAATGGTGTAAACCTTTCATGACCTTTCATGATGATGGAGCTGAATTGATACTATGGGGATTGAAGAGAAGACCATATTTAAGTGAAAATTAGATTAATTCAATTTTGCTTCAAAAGAGTCAAGCCCTCCTCATTCAGCCTCAGAGTTTTTCACATCTTAATCCTACCAACCGAAAGCCACAGAACAACCCTGAAAAGTCCTCATGATAAACATATGTCCTTGACTCATATCGGGTAGCGATGTAGGAATCTATCAAGCCTATGGTGACCCTTGTATGAGTTTGGATGAGAAAGACATTGCAAAAAAAATTGATATTTGAGTGATGAGAGAAAATTCAAGCGAGGTAAGTGTTTTGTGCATGGGTGGATAAATGAAGTAGAAATATATTGAATGATATAAATGGAGAACTTGAAATAAGGTTTTTTATGAGGCATGATATCTTTTGATTCTTGGTGTGAAATTGATTGATCTTAAGGATATGTGTTTTAAAATTGGTTTTGATTTGATATTGATGTTTACTTGATATGAGGTTTTGCCCAGGTGTGCAAAAGGGTAAGTGTGGGGGAGTTGATAAAACACTATTTTATTGAATATTTTATTGATAATAAATGAAATAATTTCCTCACATTGTGTTAAATATGTTTATTTATAAAATATTTGGGATTTGATCATTCATTTGAAAATTTGGTGAAAATTCCAGTTTTACCCTTAATAGTTCATTGTAGTATTTCGAAGATAAATATTTTTATATTTATTATTTGAATTTTAAATTTTGTAACAGTGTTCCTAACTTCATTTCATACAACTTTAATTCAGGACACTAGAGCTAAATAGTACATTTGGATGGAGTAAATGATCAATTAATCCAATGGTGGGCTGGACTCGGCAGAATAGACATAGGTTCTGTATTTGGGACATATCGTCTACATACGGGCTTGGATTGAGCCCAAATTTTGAGGCAAGCTCGGGGACATGATTTGGAACAAATCATCCTTCTTGAAGGCCGGTCAATTCACGCGTTTTGGAGGACAAAAGGGCGGTTCAAGTTGGAATAAAATATTTGGCCGAGTTTTTCATTTCACACTTAAAAAGTTATGTATCCCTAGACCTCACAAACTCTATTTAAAGGGGGTTTTAACTCTTTGAGAGGTCTAGTAGAGGCTTTGGGAAGGTGTGTCCGAAAGGGTGTCTCTTGGGAGCCCCTCACAACTCTTGGAGGAAGTAAGCCTTTGTGCAAACCTCTCTTCCAAAAAGGCTCTCCTCTCTCACCTCTTCTTTGTATTTCTTTTCTTTCATGTTTGTTTCTTGAATTTTTCTTCAAATAATATTCTGTGTTCATACATCTTCTTCTTATAAAAATCTTCTTAATTGGGTTGGAATCAAGAGTGGATACAAGATTGGGTTCTACCCTTTCAATCCGTTTCTTATGCAAAACGTCTCCACGATGACTACACCACCCATGGAAGAGTAGTTCTTTTTAGTAATCGATCGACCTCTATCCTTCTTCATTCATTTATTTTGAATCAATGAGCTACTGTAATTCACATATTATGATCTATTAATTGAGTTTTTAATTTAAATGAAACTAAGCAAGCAATTGAATAGTTAACACAAAACACGCGAGGTCGGGAATTGTGTGAACTTTGAGAGCGCAACCTTAACCGGTAATTCAAAACCACATGGGATCAATTTGTAGAGTTCAAATATAATCCCTAAACTCAATTAATCCTCATTTCCAGAGTGTTTATGTGCCTTAATTTACCACTGATCATAATCTAATTTTAGAACATCAATCAAAGCAGGGTGTTGCGATTGCATGTTCCGAAGTTAGCCTAAGGATAAATTCACTTCAATCTTCGTGGTAAAGTTAATTCTCGTAGGGTTCGGGATTTAACAAATTAAAGGATCATAATTAAGTGAATGTTAATTTAAATTATAATGATTAATTATAAAGTGAAGAGGTAGAGTTAGATCGATTACGCTTTTTAAATAGATTTCTAAAAAAACATCTTCTTGTTGTGTCATTTAAATTGAAATTCATTTCAAAAAAAAAACAAAAAAAAATTATACAATCTTCTTCCAACAAACTTCTTCTAGATTCATAAACTACAACAAACCCCAATCTTTTAAAGTAGTGTTTTTATTCTATTCTATTCTATTTTATTTTTTTTTGGAATACCTCTAATAAGTTGTTAAATTCACTTCCTCCTTTGAGAGACGACCTTGGTCAGCCACTCTGCTGCACTTAAGTACCCCAAATCACACTAATCATTTGAGGGCGCCCACGACAGCGCTCTTTCAAATTGGCGCCGTTGCCGGGGAGGCAAGTAATTATTTCAACCAATTATAGGTATTTATTTTATCTTACATTTTATTCTCTTCCTCTATTCTTTCTTCCTTCTTTACCCAATCTGATTTTTCTTCTTCTTCTTTTAATTTCTTCTACTTCTCTTTGGACCATCAACTCAAACTTCTCATTTTTATTTTACTATGGCCCACCTTCTTTATTTTCATTTTTATTTGATCTATGACTCGAACTAATCCCGAAGATCTCTTAGATCTTGACCCTGAGATTGAACGTAGCCTTAGGGCACGAATCAGACATTCTCAGTCTATGGGAAGTTTCAACATTCAACCAGTTGGAGAATTACTCCAATATCAGAACATTGAAATTGGAAGCAATTCAAATTCAACCATAAAACAAGAACCAATGGCTGGAAACAATGGAAATGAACTTAATAGAACCATTCGAGAATTGGCTGCACCTGATATTAACTATCAACCAAATTGTATTGCATACCCAAATCTCGAATCGGACTTTGAACTAAAATCTGGGTTAATTCACTTACTTCCAAAGTTTCATGGCCTCTCTGGTGAGGATCCAAATAAACATTTGAAAGAATTTAATGTGGTTTGCTCAACCCTAAAACCTAGAAATGTCTCTGAAGATCAAATCAAACTAAGAGCATTCCCATTCTCACTTGATGGAGCTGCGAAAGATTGGATGTATTATTTACAACCCGAAGATGTAACTTGTTGGAACGATTTGAAACGTCTTTTCTTGCAGAGATTTTTTCCAGCATCAAGGACCACATCCATTCGAAAGGAGATATCAGGGATCAAGCAAACACAAGGGGAGTCAATGTATGAGTACTGGGAGCGATTCAAGAAGTTGTGTGCAAGCTGCCCACATCACCAAATCAGTGAGCAAATCCTCATCCAATACTTCTACGAAGGACTCACACCCATGGAGAGGAGCATGGTGGATGCTGCAGCTGGAGAAGCATTGGTGGACAGGACACCAGTAGCTGCACGAGCATTGATCGACAAAATGGCCCAAAACTCCCAAAAATTCGGTGATAGAGGTACACCACATGTTCGAGGAGTACATCAAGTAAGTCCTTCTTCTCTTGAAAGTCATTTGATTGATAATAAGTTAGAAGAATTGACAACTATGGTGAGGCAGATTGCATTGGCTCAAAAGACATCCCACCCCCCTCCTTCAAGGCCTTGTGGTATTTGTACTGAGACAAGCCACCCAACTGACTGTTTCCCACAACTACAAGAGACAGAGGATTGCGCAGCAGTGTTCCCTGGGAGACCATTTCAGCAACAACAACAACCATATCCCCAAAAGAAGTTTGATTCATTTTCTCCAGCATACAACCAAGGGTGGAAAGATCAACCGGACATGAGGTATGGCTCTGGACAACAACAAAGGCCACCCTTTCAACAAAACTTCCAGCAGCCTCCACCTTACCAACAGGGTTTCCAACAACCCCAAAGGAGATTCGAAGCTCAAACATCAACGAGTCAGCAAAAAGGGAATATCCAACACAAGGTAGACTCTAACACTGATGATCTTTTGAAACAAATTGTTCTTAATCAACAGAATGAGCTGAAGAGTCAAAGTTCGGAGCTGAGAGAGTTGAAGACTCAAATGAGTCAGATTGCCACCGCCCTCCATGAACTTGTGAGTAAGAATTCTGTAAATCTACCTTCCCAACCCACTCCAAATCCAAAGGGGAATGTTAGTGCCATCACATTGAGAAGTGGGAAGCAAATGAACGATACATCTGCACCTACCATTCCACCGGGATTCACCTCAACTTCAGAGAAGCCGCATTCCATACCAACTGATGAACAATCCAAGGAGAAAGATAAAGGTAAGAAAAAGATTGATGATGTTCCTCCTAAACCCCTTACTTTTCCAAACAGGGTTGTTCAAACCAAGAAGATGGCTGAAGAAGCAATGCAAAAGGAGGTTTTGGACACATTCAAGCATGTGGAGATCAACATTCCTCTACTTGAATCCATTAAGAAAATCCCAAGGTATGCCAAATTCTTAAAAGAACTATTCACCAATCGAAGAGGGCTCAAGGGAAATGAGAGGATAAACCTTGGAAGGAATGTCTCAGCACTCATTTCACCAACTCTAGAAATGCCATCAAAGTGCAAGGATCTAGGGACATTCACCATCCCATGCACCATAGGGGAGTTGCACTTTTCTGATGCACTTTGTGATTTAGGTGCTTCCATAAATGTGATTCCTCACTCTGTATTCTCTTCCTTGTAGGTTGGTGAGTTGAAGCCAACAAGAGTAGTGGTGTAATTGGCGAATAGAGCTACGGCATATCCAGCGGGAGTCCTTGAGGATGTACTTTTCCGGGTAAGAGACATGATCTTTCCAGCGGATTTCTATGTTCTTAACATGGAGGATGATCAGGTAAGTTCTCATGCCCCCATTATCTTAGGTAGACCCTTCCTAAAAACTGCAAAAACTATCATAAATGTCAATGAGGGTACACTTTCCATGGAGTTTGGAGATGAAGTTGTGATATTTAATGTTATGGATTCCATGAAGTACCCCTCAGAGGACCATTCTGCTTTTGTTATCTCCCATTTTGAACCACCAAGTAAAAACATCATGGAATTGGATTGTCCTATGCTTAGGGAGATTATGAGTATTGGTTCTGGTTTAATGACTAAGAGAACTTCCACACCTGTTTCTAATGAACAAGACTCTCTAAAATTTGATTTTGATGTGGATTCATATTCTGATTTTGATCATGTTCACTCTGATTATGAAATGGCTGTTGAGTATGCTGATGGATTTGATGCTTTATTCTATGATTTTGATGATTTCTATTCTGATAATGATGCTCTTTGTGCACATATTTCAGTTCCTTCAATGTCTCCATCCATACTACACCCTCCTTCATTAGAACTCAAGCCATTGCCACCAAATCTGAAATACTCATACTTGTTGAGTGGTGAGAGATTACCTGTTATCATTGCTAACAATCTCCCTTTTGAACATGAAGAAAGACTTTTGAATCTTTTGAGAGATAACATTAGGGCAATTGGTTGGACATTGGCAGACATATCAGGTATTAGCCCCTCCATTTGCATGCATAGGATTCTCTTGGAGGATGGGGCTAAACCGGTGAGACAGCCACAAAGGAGACTTAATCCCACCCTCCTAGAAGTTGTTAAGAAAGAAGTTGAAAAATTACTTGAGGCGGGCATCATTTACCCTATTTCTGACTCACAATGGGTTAGCCCTGTTCAGGTTGTACCAAAGAAAACTGGTTTCACTGTTATAAAAAATGAAAATGATGAGTTAGTTCCTGTGAGAGTACAAAACAGTTGGCGAGTGTGTATCGATTATAGTAAACTAAATCAATCCACTCGTAAGGACCATTTCCCACTTCCATTCATTGACCAGATGCTTGAGAGACTAGCTGGGAAGACACACTATTGTTTCTTGGATGGATTTTCTGGCTATTTTCAGGTTCCCATTGCAGTAGAGGACCAGGAGAAGACAACATTCACCTGCCCATTCGGTACCTTTGCTTACCGGAGGATGCCATTTGGACTTTGCAACGCCCCAGGTACCTTCCAGAGATGCATGGTGAGTATTTTCTCAGATTTCATTGAGACCTGCATGGAGGTATTTATGGATGATTTTACAGTTTATGGGTCCTCATTTGATGAATGTATCTCTAGTTTGGGTGATGTGTTGCATCGTTGTATTGAGAAGAATCTGGTCTTAAATTTTGAAAAATGTCATTTCACGGTCGAAAAGGGAATTGTCTTAGGTCATATAGTCTCACAACATGGAATTGAAGTTGATAAATCTAAGGTAGACATTATTTCATCCCTCCCATATCCTACATGTGTGCGTGATGTTCGATCATTCCTTGGGCATGCTGGATTTTATCGACGCTTCATCAGAGATTTTAGTAAGATCGCTCTACCCTTATCTCGATTTCTTCAAAAAGATATTGACTTCAATTTTGATGATTCATGCAGGGTATCATTTGATGAGCTGAAGAAGTGTCTGACCACTCCACCAATCATACAGCCCCCACGGTGGGACCTTCCATTTGAGCTTATGTGTGACGCCTCCAACTTCGCGGTTGGAGCTGTCTTATCTCAGAGGGTGGAGGGACGTTCACATGTGATTGCCTATGCATCGAGGACACTAGATTCAGCCCAATTAAACTACACTACCACAGAAAAGGAGTTTCTTGCTGTCATATTTTCTTTAGATAAATTCCGTTCATATTTATTGGGCTCTAAAGTAGTTGTTTTTTCTGACCATGCAGCTTTGAGGTACCTCCTAAAGAATCCAGATGCAAAGCCACGACTTATCCGTTGGATGCTCCTTCTTCAAGAGTTTGACCTTGAGATAAAGGAAAAGAAGGGGTCAGAGAATTTGGTGGCAGACCACAAGAGTAGGCTTACTCACACACTAGAGGATGACACCTTGGATCAGGTACCACTTCGGGACACTTTCCCTGATGATCATCTCTATACCATCTCAGGTACGCATCCTTGGTATGCTGATTTAGTTAACTACCTTGCTGCTTCTGAAATCCCTGCAAATTTAAAGAAACATCAAGTCCAAAAATTAAAAAGTGAGTCCAGGTTTTATGTGTGGGATGATCCTTACCTCTGGCGCATG
Source organism: Viscum album (assembly GCA_963277665.1). Taxonomy (NCBI): domain Eukaryota; kingdom Viridiplantae; phylum Streptophyta; class Magnoliopsida; order Santalales; family Viscaceae; genus Viscum; species Viscum album. The sequence continues at coordinate 905,071,971 of OY728138.1, forward strand.
TGTAGTGACCAAGTCATTAGGAGGTGTGTTCCCGATCATGAGTTTGAGTCTGTTTTTCATTTCTGTCATACACTTGCATGTGGTGGACACTTTGGACCCCAACGGACAGCTAGGAAGGTTTTAGACTCTGGATTATATTGGCCTAGCTTGTTCCATGATGCCCATTTGTTTTGTAAGTCATTCTCTCGTTGCCAACACACTGGGAACATTTCTAGGAGACATGAGATGCCCCAACAACCCATACTATTTTTTGAGATTTTTGATGTATGGGGCATTGACTTTATGGGTCCTTTTCCTAGTTCATTTGGATTTTTTTATATTTTGGTTGCTGTTGATTATGTGAGTAAATGGGTGGAGGCCAAGGCCACCAGGACTGACGATTCTCATGTTGTTGTGGACTTTGTCAAAGCACAGATTTTTTGCAGGTTTGGAGTACCAAAGGCCATCATCAGTGACCAAGGGACACACTTTTGCAATAGTAATTTTTCTTCCCTCCTTCAAAAGTATGGGGTGACACACAAAACATCAACACCATACCACCCTCAAACAAATGGCCAGGCTGAGGTTTCAAATCGTGAGTTGAAACAAATCTTGGAGAATACCGTGCAGCCAAATAGGAAGGATTGGAGCAAGCGCTTGGATGATGCATTGTGGGCTTATAGGACAGCATACAAGACCCCCATTGGTATGTCCCCATTTCGGATTGTTTTTGGGAAAGCGTGTCATCTCCCCGTGGAAGTCGAGCATCGGGCATATTGGGCTATAAAGAAATGTAACATGGATTTGGCCCAAGCTGGAATTCAAAGGAAGTTGTAAATTCAAGAGCTTGAGGAGATTCGACTAACATCATACGAGAACTCAAGGCTCTACAAGGAAAGATCAAAAGCAGCTCATGACAAAATGATCCAACAAAGGGAGTTTCATGTGGGAGAGAAAGTCCTTCTCTATAGTTCATGACTGAAGTTGATTCCTGGTATGTTGCGTTCCAGATGGTTAGGTCCTTATATTGTGTCTAATGTTTTTCCTTATGGTGCAGAGGAGATCACACAAGAGGACACTGGAAGGATCTTTACAGTCAATGGGAAACGTTTGAAGAGATACATTGAGGGACATCCTACTGATGCAGTGGATTTTATCACACTGCATGACCCCATCATCACTTGATCACATCAGGATGTTCCTAACCCTTTCACTTTTATATTATTTGTCCTATTTAAAAATTCTGCATTTCATGTGCATATATCATCTCATAGGTTCACATTGAGGACAATGCAATATTTTAAGTGTGGGGGAGGGAACCTTTTAGTTTAGTAATTTCAATTGCTTTCCTGTTCAAAAAAAAATGTGTGTTTTTCAAATTTGTGTGTTTATTTTACAATTTTATGTGTTTTTTGAAACATTTTGAGCTAAAATGATTCTCATCACCATTTTTAAATCCATATCAATAAGTTAAACAATTTACCCCTTGAAACTAAGCTTAAATGAATGCTGAAATGTCTTTGTTTCAAGTTCAAATATTTAGTAATTTCCTGGAAAGTACACCGAATTTTGAATCCCATGCCACATCTCACTGTCTTTATATTTGAAATCACTTTCCTGTGAGGCTTCTAAACCATTATTTTCATATTCTTTACATTCACCTAACTTCTTGAGAGAACCAAACCATACTTGATTTAACCAGAATTTGATCTATTCCTGTCAAAACTTGAGGGTTTGAGGTACTTGTGTTTAAATGATTGAGGCATTTGTTTGGTATTAAAACCCCTATTTCAAAGAATCCTTTTTTATAATGTCCTACCTTGAATATTTAATCCTTGCAGCCCTTATAAGCCATGCACAGCCTGTTAGGTTAAGCCACATTACAAGCCAATTTTCCCTATCCAACCAACTCTTGAAGTGAAATTGCATAATCTAGTTGAGCTTAAGTGTGGGGGAAGGTGTCTTGGGTTTTGCCACCACATTCTGTGATACTTTGGGTGGAAAATTAAATTATGAAGAGATGTGTTTGCTGCTAAAGAAAGTCATTATATTGAAAGCTGTGCCTTTTCTGGAGCTTTCATGACAAGTGAAGTTGTGCCTTTTCTAGATCTTCTAATTGAGGTGGAAAGCTGTGCCCATCTGGAGCTTTCAAGAAAATCATGTTTGAGAAGATTGACATTTTTTATTCTGAAATGATGAATGGTGTAAACCTTTCATGACCTTTCATGATGATGGAGCTGAATTGATACTATGGGGATTGAAGAGAAGACCATATTTAAGTGAAAATTAGATTAATTCAATTTTGCTTCAAAAGAGTCAAGCCCTCCTCATTCAGCCTCAGAGTTTTTCACATCTTAATCCTACCAACCGAAAGCCACAGAACAACCCTGAAAAGTCCTCATGATAAACATATGTCCTTGACTCATATCGGGTAGCGATGTAGGAATCTATCAAGCCTATGGTGACCCTTGTATGAGTTTGGATGAGAAAGACATTGCAAAAAAAATTGATATTTGAGTGATGAGAGAAAATTCAAGCGAGGTAAGTGTTTTGTGCATGGGTGGATAAATGAAGTAGAAATATATTGAATGATATAAATGGAGAACTTGAAATAAGGTTTTTTATGAGGCATGATATCTTTTGATTCTTGGTGTGAAATTGATTGATCTTAAGGATATGTGTTTTAAAATTGGTTTTGATTTGATATTGATGTTTACTTGATATGAGGTTTTGCCCAGGTGTGCAAAAGGGTAAGTGTGGGGGAGTTGATAAAACACTATTTTATTGAATATTTTATTGATAATAAATTAAATAATTTCCTCACATTGTGTTAAATATGTTTATTTATAAAATATTTGGGATTTGATCATTCATTTGAAAATTTGGTGAAAATTCCAGTTTTACCCTTAATAGTTCATTGTAGTATTTCGAAGATAAATATTTTTATATTTATTATTTGAATTTTAAATTTTGTAACAGTGTTCCTAACTTCATTTTATACAACTTTAATTCAGGAAACTAGAGCTAAAGAGTGCATTTGGATGGAGTAAATGATCAATTAATCCAATGGTGGGATGGACTCGGCAGAATAGACATAGGTTCTGTATTTGGGCCATATCGTCTACATACGGGCTTGGATTGAGCCCAAATTTTGAGGCAAGCTCGGGGACATTATTTGGAATAAATCATCCTTCTGGAAGGCCGGTCAATTCACGCGTTTTGGAGGTCAAATGGGCGGTTCAAGTTGGAATAAAATATTTGGCCGAGTTTTTCATTTCACACTTAAAAAGTTATGTATCCCTAGCCCTCACAAACTCTATTTAAAGGGGGTTTTAACTCTTTGAGAGGTCTGGTAGAGGCTTTGGGAAGGTGTGGCCGAAAGGGTGTCTCTTGGGATCCCCTAACAACTCTTGGAGGAAGTAAGCCTTTGTGCAAACCTCTCTTCCAAAAAGGCTCTCCTCTCTCACCTCTTCTTTGTATTTCTTTTCTTTCATGTTTGTTTCTTGAATTTTTCTTCAAATAATATTCTGTGTTCATCCCTCTTCTTCTTATCTAAATCTTCTTAATTGGGTTGGAATCAAGAGTGGATACAAGATTGGGTTCTACCCTTTCAATCCGTTTCTTATGCAAAACGTCTCCACGATGACTACACCACCCATGGAAGAGTAGTTCTTTTTAGTAATCGATCGACCTCTATCCTTCTTCATTCATTTATTTTGAATCAAGGAGCTACTGTAATTCACATATTATGATCTATTAATTGAGTTTTTAATTTAAATGAAACTAAGAAAGCAATTGAATAGTTAACACAAAACACGCGAGGTCGGGAATTGTGTGAACTTTGAGAGCGCAACCTTAACCGGTAATTCAAAACCACATGGGATCAATTTGTAGAGTTCAAATATAATCCCTAAACTCAATTAATCCTCATTTTCAGAGTGGTTATGTGCCTTAATTTACCACTGATCATAATCTAATTTTAGAACATCAATCAAAGCAGGGTGTTGCGATTGCATGTTCCGAAGTTAGCCTAAGGATAAATTCACTTCAATCTTCGTGGTAAAGTTAATTCTCGTAGGGTTAGGGATTTAACAAATTAAGGGATCATAATTAAGTGAATGTTAATTTAAATGATAATGATTAATAATAAAGTGAAGAGGTAGAGTTAGATCGATTACGCTTTTTAAATAGATTTCTAAAAAAAACATCTTCTTGTTGTGTCATTTAAATTGAAATTCATTTCAAAACTAAAAACAAAACAAAAATTATACAATCTTCTTCCAGAAAAATTCTTCTAGATTCATAAACTACAACAAACCCCAATCCTTTAAAGTAGTGTTTTTATTCTATTCTATTTTATTTTATTTTTTTTAGAATACCTCTAATAAGTTGTTAAATTCACTTCCTCCTTTGAGAGACGACCTTGGTCAGCCACTCTGCTGCACTTAAGTACCCCAAATCACACTAATCATTTGAGGGCGCCCACGACAGCGCTCTTTCACCCCCCGAGCCCAAGCATGAGCCTCCAAAATTTTCTCATAATCTATCACCATTGGCCCCCTTCTCCCCCTTCTCACCCTAATCCCATCCCTCATCACTGGGGCCCCTTCTCCTCCGATCCCCCTGAGCCTGATCCTGAGCCACTAACCCCTCTCTCCCACAAACCCTCAATTCCACTACTCCCCATCATCACCACCCCTTATTCCTTATTTCCTCTACTTCCCCCTCGATCATGGATCCTCAATCCACTGACAGATCTGAACACTTCCTCCCCCAAACTAGATCTAATCTTCATATCAGAAATTGCATCTAATTTACCTCCTCTGGCCAAGAACCCTGAAGTAGACCTAAATTTGTGAACCCTCATCTCACTATGATTATAGAGCCACCAATTTCCATCTCCCTATTAATTAGTCACTCCCCCTACTCTTGTTGTGAATTCGTGTAACCTACATCCAATATATATCACTGATCACCGTTCAATCTAGTTTTTTATCAAACCCCATAATGTTTAATTATACATTTATCACTAAAGTTAATCTAATTCTCTCCCTTTCTTTAAATCTTCACACACCACCATAATGCAGGGATAATATCATTGTTTTTTTTTTGTTTTTTTATAGTGTGAATCCATTAATAATTTAGTATTGATTTTTTTTCATTAACTTATGGTTTTTTATATATAAACAAGTATAGTTTTATTGTTTGGTTGAGGGAGGTTGTTTATTGTTTGAGGCTCTGCTACATGTTTTATTTGGTTGTGGGTGGAAGAATATCAAAGAATAGAATTGTTTCTCAAGAATAGCTACAGATGTTGGTTAACAGAGACTGCATGTTGATAAATTCATTGAACTTCACTGCATAAGGCATGACTAAAGTTTTTTGGAAAGTTTTGTTTACTATTTTTTGAATTTTTATTAAATTTTTTATTAATTTTTTTGAGGGAATGCGATGAATTCCATAGGTTTAACTTCTCATGCAACCCATCCAAAGACTAACCCAACCTTGGGTGTTCCATTTGTTTATTCTTGGCGTCTAAGGTTCGCGAGCCTCGATTGATGCCAATCCTTACTATGATAATTGCAGGCGATGAATTTTCATTTATTACATGTTTTGTTTTCGTTAGTTCTTCCATTTTGGATCAATTTTAATTAGGTTTTTCTTGAATTTGAGGTCCCACTTTGTTCTCTATGGTTTTTTATACCTTGTTGAGGTGGGATAGTGCCACCATTTTCAAAGATAGTGAGTTTCATGTAATTAATCCTTTGTTTTGAGTCTTTAAATTTTAGAAAGTTTCTTGATTGTATTTTTAATATTTCATTTGGATATCAAATTATAATAATAATTATGTTCAAAATGTATTTGATGTGGAAATCAAGTTTCACTTGATTTCCACTTTAGTTATAAGGTTTTTCTCTAATTTTTTTTATCCTAATTTAATTATTTTCATACACTGAATGTTTTGTTAACACCCAAACAAACTTTAATTAATAATTTAAATGTTTTAAGAGAGGTTTTGGTTTTAAAAGTGGGGTTATCTCTTGTTCTAAAAATATTTATTAAATTTATATATTTTTAAAATGTATTTTGATATATATAAATATATATATATTGGTTCTACACGTATACATAAGTATACATATATGTGTTTGTGTATAAAAATTCACTTGAGAAAATGTGAATTTGTGCAACAAGGTATATATATATATATGTATATACATAAATTTGTAAATTTATATTGTTATAATAATAAAATTAGTGACTTTTAACCTTAATCTTGATTATTTATTTGGTTTTATAAATGATTATATGTATTATGAAGAGACTTTTTCATTTGATTCTTAATGAAATATTTTATATTATCAGTTGTTATTGTTTGTTAAACATTATGAGAAACCTAGGTTTCTTGGGTAGGATAACCTAGACAGGAAGAGGTCCTCCACCGCAAGAAATTCTGTTGAATTATTATATGACACCCCCTCTAGCCAGAGATGTGTTAGAACTCTAAATCTACTTCTAGGGTGACATAGAATTACTAGGTACACATAGACTTAGTGACCCAAGGTTTTTTCTCCCATGATTTTTATTTTAAATTAATGATTGGATGGTTTTTCTCTGACATTATTTTACATAATACTATCCATGATTGATTTCATTTTTTACTTTAACCTTTTTAGTAATTATATAACTCTTATTATAACTACTTGGGTTGTGTTTTTTTCACTTCCATTTATCTCTTTTCTTACTTAGTAAAACTTATGTGTTTTAATTTTTTTTACAAATTGTAGGAACATTGTAATAGATATATATAGATAGATAAAATTTAGATAACATTATTGAGGAACAAACCTTAGTATGCTAAGTTTTTAGAGGAGTTTTTATATTTTTCAATTTTTAATCAATTCGTTGATGTGACAATAAGATTTTCATGTTCTAAATGTAAATTTAGAATATGGTTGAAGATACATGAAGTTTATGAACACTTGATATTGAAGTAATTCCCTAATCAATATTTCTGTTGGGTTTGGCATGAAGAATAGAACGTTACATAATGTTTGAGCATAATTTAAATCAATAGAATGAGATCCCAACTTCATCAAAAAAAGGACCATGAAATAAAAAACCTTATAAACGATGATTTCAGCAATATAAGATAATATCATCAACATCAAAATATATCAGAACAACTAGTTGAGGTGATACAAATAGCAAACTGACAAGTGATTTTTTTGGGACTACAGGAAAAACAGATCATGATTATAACATATCATTGGATCCTCCTCTTTAATCTATAGAGACTAATTTAATAGAGATATTCACTGAGTAGAAAAATGTGTTTCATGATTTATTTTATGATGGAAATCAAAAGATATATGGTGGATGTTTAAAATAATCAAAACATTCTTTTCTACTAAAGTTTTATCATGTCAAATGATTATAAAGAATTACAAATAAGGTGATATCCATGATATTGGAATTTTTGTGTGATGCATTTCCTAAAGTTAAGAAAACTGGGTCTTTTTATGATATGAAAAAAATTGTTATCAATATTGGTCTGAATTATACAAAAAATCATGCGTATATCAATGATTGTATGCTTTATTGTGAAGAAGATTCAAGAATACGAGATTTTAAAAAATGTTCTTCTTCTAGATGGTAGTCAATGAGTGATGTTGGAAGTCTGAATCAATATAATTCTATAAAGAAGAAGAAAAATAACACACCTACAAAGGTTTTACATTACTTCCCTTTAAAACCATGATTGAAAAGATTATTCATGTCATCGAAAACTCTTGATCACAAGAAGTGGCATTCTATAGATAATAAAAATGATGGGTTAATGCAACATCCAGGAGATTAAAAATCATGGAATACATTTTATTCATTACATTATATATCTCATCTAATCTAAGGAATGTGTGATTGGGATTTTTTGTCAATGGATTCAACCCATTTGGGACTTTGAGCACAAGTTATATAATTTGGCCTATTGTTTTGATCCCTTGCAATCTACCGCCATGGATGTGTATGAAAAAAATGTATTTTATTATTGATTATTCCTAAAAAATGTTTTTATATTGATGTATACTTGGATACCAAAATTGAATAATTTTAGGATTTATGGAGAAACAGTGTTGAGACATTGTTTCGCCTCTGAGGTGGTGCATTCCGGGTGATGAGGTAATGGTCCGATGAGAATTATCACCTGTCTCTTTTTTCAGAGATGGTTTCTTTTCAAATTCACCATTTATTTTGTTTTAACCAATTTTGAATCATTATCCTTTAAAGGATGGTTGGATTAACCCCATGGGGATTATGTAATTCACCTCTTTTGTATTGTGAAGGAGATTCCACAGTCAGATGATCCCAGTGGGAAATTGCATGGGGTCGAGTACTTGTGAAATCAGTCCTCCTCAAATATAACTTTCTCTGATGGCATCCAAAATGTTTATTAGTGGAGCCAAAAACACTCAACATTCCTATTATCCATGATTCATGGACCTTCTTTCCAATGGTTGGCGCTCGTTGGTTGATGATTCTGCCAAAGACACTTAAGGACTCCATTGGTTGAGAGGATGGGAAGTTGGGCTCACCGCACCCCTTTTGGGGGAGGATTATTACCTATTCTAGGAATGTCTTATAGATTTAAGTCATGTTCAAATGTTCATGAATACTTATTTCATTCCAAAAGAGTGTTTCCATAATCTACCTCTGGTTTTCAGGATCATCGTAAGCATACATATATTTGATGCTATGGAGGTGATGCTGACTTGATCCATACAATAAGGCACTTTGGATTTTATCTTCGTCCAGGGGGGAATAAAGGTGAATTGATGTTGGGGTCGGACCCATAATATGGGTTTCCTACATATCCTTGAGAGAAGAATTAGAACCCACATAGTTCAGAATTACCATGGCTTACGTATAGAAGTTTCCCATTTGAGAGGACATAATTGGGTGATCCCTTATGGGAGGGAACCCTTTTGAGATCAGGCCTTGAAGTAGGTTTTCTATGTATCCTAGCTTGATCAGGAATCAGAGTTCTTATATTTCATATTTGTGTGGATTTTTTAATCATCACAAACCTCTAATCCCACATGAGTCATGCTCAGTGTGAGAAACAGGATGATGTGAGAGATACAACCAACCACATTCTTTCTCTCCTGCTGATGGGAGAGGGTGAGTCTACGGAAGAAGAGGTCGATGTGATGGTGGGAGAGGTCCTAGAGCGATAAAACATTCAATGTAAAATGACATTAAAGGTCATGTAGCTCAATTTTTGGAAGATTAGGGACTTGCCTTAGTGGGAGAACCCCGGAATGTGTTATGGGAAGGGGAGGATTTGCGTCCTCATAAAAAGGGGAAGTGAATATAACCCTTGTGACTAATCATCATTCCTCATTTAATGGAAAAGTAGGTGATCACCCTTAATCCCTAGAAAGGGGAGGTTTACATCGGAATCCCAAGGTTGGACTCCGGGTTACCATGGGAATGTAAACCCACAGACATCCTCGAAGTCTGAACCGTTGTGGGGAGAGACTTCATGACTCCGCTTACAATGGGTATGTATACTCAAAGGGGAATGATAATGCACCCAATGGTCTGATCATATGGGTTCGATGGATTTGGAGGAGGCTTTGGCTTGGTTCTAGGGGACTGGTTCATGGAGGGATTATGGAGGACTGGAGGGTAACGGAGGGGCAAGATTGGAACTGTGGGAAAGAATACCAAAAAACACCCCATTCCGCATACTAATTTATTATGAAGTATAAGGGAAGCTCTTCATACCATAGTATTATGCGTAAAAATGGGATTTCCACGTACCAATGTGGTACACGGGCATGGGTATGGACCACCATGCACCCCAATGGTACGCAATCCATCACAATGTTTTGGGTTCCACTCGCGTACTGATTTAGTACGTGGCACCGAGTCAAATCCTCATAGTGATATACTATGTGTAACATCATACTGTAAGAGAGTTTGAGGGAATTTCATTCGTGGGAAGTTCATCCGCGATAAATATATTGTTCTCATTTTCACCATTTCGGTTCACAGTTCAGTTATTATTGTCAAGTCCCACTGTTTTATGGTTTCCGGCTGGCTGTACCTGCAGAGAGTGTGCTTTTCGATTCGGGCTTCACCATTGATTCACGACTGAATCCATACTCTTCCCTAAGTTCTTTCTTCTAACCTCTGGGTTCCTTTCAAGCTTTCACCATTTGTCCTCTCTCAATTCCTTTTGTTCTCCCTTTTATAGAGCATTGAGGCAATCATATCTATGGATATGTAGTACCATTTGCAGAGGCCCATGAAGAGATATCTTGACCCATTGAAGACTCAGTCAACCAAGGTTTGTGGAGGCTATGGTTCATGATCATGGTTCACAGAGTCCTACCGGTTTTCTTCTCCTGCGAACTATTGAGTTTGTGAGACTGTATGTCGATGGACTTCATGTGCATGAGTCCTTAGGCGACCTGGTTCTCTGTCTATTGGGTCTGTTGTCCATCACTCCATAGGTCATCTCCTTGTGGATCGTTCTGCGTTCTGATGGTTCTTGATCCAAGCAGTTCGCGAACCCTTCCCGGTGATGGTATGCGGGTCACTTAAAGTCCTTTGAAAACTTGAGTTCCTTCAAGTTTCTTATGAAATTTGTAACTCAATTTGAGTCCATTCACCTTGTTATACTTGTAGAAGTACTTTCTTCCTTCTAAAAAATGATTGTGGGAGTATTTTCTTCCCTTGGATGAATTTCCAGGACCCTACAAATTCCCCCCATTGAAATGGGGTTCATTCGGAATGAAAAGGGGACTATTCTGATGTAGAAGCGGTCGTGAACTGAAATGGTTCACGGTAGAACTGATCGGCCCAGTAGAAGGGGACCACACCTATATATAGGGTCCCATGTAATTTTTCTTTTACCATTTCTCATGGAAAAAAGTGTTCTCAACTCCCTCGGCTTCCTCTAAATTTGTGTACTATGCTTCTTGTGAGAATTCATTTCGCGAACTGCTTCGTACGTGCCGTGAACCAAACTTTCCGGTATTTATCTGTCTGCAAACCAAATTTTTGATTTCATGAAAGGTGTTGTGAAATTTTAAAATTAAAAATATGGATTCCTCATAGAAGAATTCTACGCTAATCGTGTGTCCACAAAACAAGCTTGGATTGGCGAACCAAACTTTAATAATTAATAATCCGAATGTAAACTTTTAATCCAAAATAATTGAAAATGAACTTCATGAGGCCTAGGTTCATGGTATCCACATCCTGTGAACCCTTATGGTTTCAGTCCAATGCTCTGTGAGACAGTACCTTGTAGTTGGTTTGGGTACCATGGTTGTATGCGGTGTAACATTTCCGCATACCATAGCCGTATTCGGCAGTTGCTTCCACATATTATGCAGTACATGGGATATGCCTACTTCGTATCATTTCTGAGAACAGTATGCGGATCCTTAAGCAGAAATATTTTTAAATACTTTAGACATTCCTTTATAGCCTTTATCCAATAACTTTTATTGGAATAATTTCTTGTCAGCTTTTAGATCTTCCTATGCAGGTTACAATGGCTCTTTCACGGGCTGTGATAAAATTGGAGAATATGAGGGTGACCATGGTGGGGGATAGTGAGGAACATATTCAATCGTACATTATTGATCTTTACAGCTTCTTAAAAAATCTCTTGACACCATATCTCCCGGCTTACCCACTCTCTGTACAGTTACCACTTTACGGCTTTGGTCTCCCTGAGATGTTCCTCTACTATTGGATACCCCGATACCCCTTTCATCCTTTTAGAAGCACTGCAAGGACATGATTTCCTCAACATTTCCCTAGTAGGATAAGTCATCACTACTATGATTCAGAAGAACATATTCATATTAAGAGGTTCGGCATGGATTCATGGAAATCACGGGTGTCACGATGGTGTCCCGAGACTAGGCACCATAGAGTACCCATACATTATCAACATCTCCCAATAAAATTATAACCTAGGTTGGAGCACAAAGTGGGATATGTAGTCCAGAGGATTTTTCTCCGATGATTGGGTTTGACAATTCTAGGTACATCAAACCTATTTGGAGTCCCTTGACCAATTGAATGCGGTGGGCTTATATCAGGCAGCCTGGGTTTCTCAGTTCGCAGCCTTCTCCCCGGGTGAAATCCTTCATGAGCTACTGATTCATTGGTTTTCAAGAACAAACACCTTCCATTTATCACATGGAGAGGTAGGAATCAACTTATGGGATATCCACCATCTTGGAGGACTCCCCGTCCTTGGAGAGATGTACAACGAGTTTCTCCCCGTAGCCGCTACTTGGAATGAAACTGACCACATGTCCCCTTTGACAGGGAGTTTACTGGTTATGGTAGAGGGATTTCTTTATTATCCCATCCAGGCTCGCTCTCTTATCCCATTAAAGGCATGGATAGGATTATTCTTGTAGAATAATGGACCTAAGCTGAGGGCTCACCGTAGTTGAACTCATACATCCCGTCAGTCCCTCTAGACTCCAGGGTCATATTGTGCTACCCTTGAAGCGGGTTGATATACCACATAGGGATATGAGATTCAACTAGACATATCATCTGTGATTAGATTAGAAAGTTTATTTTCCATGTTTTTGAGTGGATGAATTTTCCCATCCCGTGATGTATATACCAGGGTTCAGGCTTGTACTTTGATGATGGAGGCCACGTTGGCAGAGGGTCAACCCATTAATCTGTCCCTTCCTACTCTCGCCTGGCTTTATGAGTTTTTGGGAAAAATACAGGAATTTAGGCGCCCACATTGTCTCAATAGATTGTTTCAATTCCTATATGGGTGGATGGAATATCACTTACCCTATTATAAATACCAGCATATTAGAAAGGTTCTTCATTCTGACATTCAACTCGCTCTTCTCAACATTTATATTGTTCATCCTAGGACACTAAGTGTTATTGATTCGGATGGGTTGTTGAATGATGCTTCTTGCTTCTCATTGTCACCACATCCTACACCTCATGGGTCATTAAGAGGTGATAGGGGTAGTTATTTAGATTAATGTTCATATCTCATTATGCTTCGGGACGGGATGATCACTGCTCGTATAGATTTAGTAGTCATTTGTGATCCATACCTCCCTTACCAGTTTTCCAGGAAATTTGGGTGCCTTCAACAAGATTCACTCCTTCATGCTTTTCAATTAAGGGGAGAGTATCATCCCGTAATTCTTTTCCAGTTATGGATTATGATAAATCATGATGGTAACATCATAGAATTTATCATCCCTAATACTGCGGGATCCACCTTTCTGTCACTGGAGTATGCCTAACTGTGGACGGCCTGTTATCCTGATGTGGTGCTGAGAGAACCATTTTGGTGGGTGTAGAAGCCTCTAACCATTCTCGGCCCCATCCTTAACCCAACAAAAATTCCACACATTCCTTATAATATGAATAGCGTGATAGATATGACTTCTACTCCTATCCCTTCAGTATCCAAGATAGATACACCACATGTTCCTACCCTTGTGGTAAGAAGGTGATCGGTTCACCATCAGTAGCATCTGGAAGAAGCTTTATCAGGAAAACCTATTTCAGTGGGGAGTGATTCAAACTGCTCCCCTCCTGTAAATACTTCTCATGAACCTAATGAGGCAGGACCCAGCAGAGTATCATCAGCCGCCCTGGAAGCCGTAGCTAGTCCTCCTCACCCAGCTCCAGCGGTTGAACCGTCTGAGTGTAAGGAAATCCCCCTCCCCCCTCTTGGGTAACCTATATTAAGTCCCTTATCACTCCTGTGATGACACTTTCTACTTATATACATGTTGCGGCGAGGGAGGATCAAGTTATTGGTACTGCAGGGAGGCACTAGGAAGTGCAAAAATAGGCATGGTGCCGGTTATGTGCTCTTACTGCGGAGACACCTATGGCCAATTTTTCCGAAAAGATTGACAACTTTTGGAAATTATTCACTGAGATGGGTTTCAGAGACTTTGATTATCGGCACTTACACCTCCTCATCTACCAAATAATCATAGCCCGAGAAGACCTTTCTTCCTATGAGGACAAACTTTCCATGTTCAATTATTCTCATCACCAGGTGGCGATCTTCCGAGATGTTTCAGAGTAATTCGATCACCTAACGACTGAGGAGGCTAAGGCTCGTGATTTAGTGGTCACTCAAAAGGAAGAATTTTGGTAGTTTGAGTCCCACTCAACAAGGTTGAGGGATCAATTATCCTCTTTGTGTGCCAACTATGAAGTTATCCAGAAGAAAGGGAAGGACCTTAAAGTTGTGTTGGAGTGGTTGTGTCCAAAAGTCACGGATGAAATGGAGGAGAGAGATTTCTTAGAGAAAACTCTTGATAGCCCACAAAATTTACTGGCCATATTTCTAGAAAGGGAGAGTTTTGATTTATTGTAGCTCTCCCCAAATCATGATATGTACTCATTTTTCTTTTTGATACTTTGGAGAGACTCCGAACTGGGGATGTTCCTCCATTTTTTCTAAACTCAATGAAACTGATTTTCCTTACAATACATCTTCTCTATCTTTTCCTGTCATATCAATTGATCATAATCAATCATGTAAATATTATTTCAATCATGTATTAATTTTAAACCATGAATAGTAAATTCAAATAATCGACTGAGGCTCTAATTATTTCTTGATCTGCGGGACTCAGTGAGCATAGTTCAACTATTACTGAGGTTTTATGGAACAACTCACAAACTTTTATTTAATTTTCATTATTACCCTAATTTTTGCCTAAGCCTGCTTGACATGGGCTTAGCGGGCATAACTTGATTTTTCTTAGGCCACCCTTTGCGGTTTTTCGACCTAAAAAGCTTTACGTATCTTTTGATCGCTCAAAGTTTTTAATGAATTGATACTCGACTTTTACCTAGAGGTTCCTTCTATGGATTTCCCCTCTGGAAAGTATGGCATCTTTTTTCGTGGTCAGTTCACATTCCTTCCAATCAAACTCATTACTAATGTTTTAAGTTGAATAGCTTTGACCAAACTTAATGGGGTAGGGGCCCTAATTCGGGATTGGTCAGCCGAGAATGTTCTAATATCCTTCATACATAAATTATGGATTTTTTTTGACACTTAATTTTTGAATTTTGAACATGCATAAGGCCCAGGAGCCATTTAAGGTGTACAAAGGTAGGAGAGGACTCTCCTGAGAACAAATTTTCCTTTGATTGACAGTCATTTTGTCGGACAAATAAGTAGATCTACCAGGGCATGATGTTCATAGTCAAACAAAGGTGTCTGTAGGACACTGGCCTTCCATATCCAATGGCCTGGTAGGGTTTTCAACACTTTGAATTTATTTTGATGTTGGGAGTCATGCTGGGTGGATAGTCTAGGTAATGGTTTCTTGAAATATTAGGGACATTTATATCATCTTTGAGTGGGAAACTATTACCACACGGTTCTTACTTGCGAAAGGGAGAGCTGGTGAATGGTTAGTTCAGTTAGAAACCTCTTTTATATTAAGTGAATTTGGAAATAGGAAGGTATGTAAGCCGTTATCCAGGGGTTTTCCAACTCTGGGGGTGTGACAGGACATGAATGTCATTTGACCATATAGAAGCTGGAAAGGACTCTCTTGAGAATGAATTTTCATTTGATTGACAGCCGTTTTGTAGGCGATATACGCGGAGCCTTTAGGGAATGATGTTCATAGTCAAAGAAAGGTGTTCGTAGGACACTGGCCTTCCATCTACGATGGCTATGGCGATTGGGAACTTTCTGAATATGGTATGCGACCTTCGATAAGGGGTGAACCTGAACACAAAAAAGGAAATTTTAACTGAACTTCTTCGGGGAAACACGAAAATGAGTGGGGACATTCTTATTTTGTTTGTGGGTCAACTTCATGCATATGGATGGGGTATCTTTAGAAACCTAAAAAGTGACCAGAGATGAATTGGACCCATATGTTCTGATATATCCAGGATGTGTGTAGGGAGGAAAATGTAAATCATGACATTGAGGGGCCTTGAATCGGGAGGTATGGAATGTGGCTTGGAATCTATTGGGCGCACTAAGATAGGAGAGGAATCTTTTGAGGAAAAATTTTCCTTTGATTGACAGCCATTTTTGTAGGAAAAATATACAGAGCCACTAGGGCATGATGTGCATAGTCAAAAAAAGGTGTCTGTAGGACACTGGCCTTCCATCTCAGATGGCATTTAATGATTATGGGGATCCAAGATCACTCAAAGTACATAGTTTGAGGTATGGAAGCAGTGTATCTGGACATATTGGAAATATTTAGGCTGTGATTTACTCATGTAATCAGGTATCCCTTACGTATATCTAGCTCACATGCAGGGTGAGGCGTTCATCCAATATTTGGGTTACTCGGTCATTTAACATCTCATGACCATGACGTGGGGTTCCTTATGGGGAAGGGAACTATAACATTCCTTTTAGGGTCATGCTTCTAGGACCAAATTCCTAGACTATTTTTCATTAATTTCCTAGTGGGTCTCTCGATAAGATCCCTAAGTTCACATGAGCCATGATTGGTGTGAGAAATAAGGGATTACGAGGGTTACAGGTCACTACCTAAGAATAGAAAAATCAATATCAGAGGGAAATTTAGGCTAAAGCCAATGTTTTGCAGTTTAACATCATACAGTCAGGATGGTTTTGGCCTCGCAATTTAATGTCGTGTGGTGAGGACATGATGTTGTGCAGTTTAGAGTCATGCAGTGAGGACAATTGCATTATCATAAAGATCATTAATAGATTTCAGTTAATTGAAATCTGGATGTTCTGGAGTTCCATAGACGTGAGTGATGATAGAAGTTTTAAACCATAGTCCTAGGGGAAACTTGAATTAGGAGGGATGACATGGGGATTGGAAGCCATTGGGCATACTGATATAGGATAGGACTCTCCTGGGGAAAAATTTTCCATTGATTGATGGTTGTTTTTGTGGGAAAAATATCCAGAGCCACCAGGGCATGATGTGCATAGACAAACAAAGGTGTCCACATGACACTAGCCTTATGTCTCAGATGGACTTGAATGATTATGGGGATCTAATTTTTCATATGGTATAGAGTTTTATAAGAGGGAAATATGTGTCTGGGAATGAAGGAAATATCCATATCTTGATTACCTATAAACTACTGGAACTTCCACATAGAACAGACTCATATGTATAGGGGGAAGCAGGATATTTTGACTTCTCATGAGTGGGGGTCATGTGAGGGATCTTGTGAAACTGATAACTGGGCCACAAATAACTCTTGAAGAATTTCTCAATTTATTTTCATGTAGTTAAGACCATTCACGAACTCCCCATACAAGTCTGACCTATTCACTGGGAAAGGGAAATTTTTTTGTGGCTGGGCCGAGATGCCAACTCTGGGTGTCACTGCATATCTTACAAGAGTAGGAATCAAGATGCACGTAGTTCTGAATGTTCCCTATACCGATATGGCTCGGTCCATGTGCAAGGATGTGTGAGGGCATTTTTTTTTCAATGGATGGTCTGGGATGCCAAATCTGAGTATCACTACATATCCTGTAAGGGCAGGAATTAATACATACGTAGTTTTGGAAGTTCCCCATACCGATATGGCTTGGACGTGGGGGTAGGAACATTTTTTTCATTTGATATGGGTGTCGAGTCTACTATACTTATCTATAACTTGTTTTCATAAATAAATCCTTACCAATGATCCTAAGATCATGTGAGTTATACTCGATGTGAGAAACAAGGAGTGATAAGGGTTTCCTATTCCATTGTGGGGAAATAGAGGATATGATAGAGGCATCCTCTTTTTTGGTGGGGGATGGGACAAGATCAAGGATCAAGGCATTGCTACGTATCATGTGAGGGAAGGAATCAAGCCATATGTAGTTCTGTAAGAGATCATACATTTTATCATCATGAGATTTGGACGTCTTGTGTTATGAATTTTAACATCTTGTAGTGAGGACATGAGTCACAGTTTAATATCATGTTTTAGGGATGAGTTCCTTACAGTTTAATGTGATGTGGGAAGGACTATGACTCATAGGTTAAGGTCATAATTTTTGGACCATGACTTGAGAGTTTATATTACGCTAAGTACTTCTTCAGTAACTTTTCATTTGTGTGATTCGTGATGAGTTGTTCATCTATTGATATCAGGGCATATGCTCCATTGGAATAGACACTATGTATGACATATGGTCCTTCCCACTTTGGTTAAAGCTTTGGGGGATTCTTCCCAAGTACCATCAAGGTTCTAAGGACTAACACCATTTCTCATTCAAGGAAATATTGAAGTTGTACCTTTTTTTTAAAGGCTCATGCAATCTGATTTTGGTAGATTTCCAAATGGTGTAAAATATACAGCCTCTTTTTATCCAGCTTCTCCAACTCATTAAACTATCTCTACGATTGCTCGTCCATGTACAGTTGATCTCAAATTTCCACACGAAGTGATGGAACTTGTATTTTGATAGGTAAGACCGCCTCTACCTCCTATACTAGTGAGTACAAGGTCACCTGGGAGGCAGTACGGGTCGTATTATGGTGAGCCAACAAATCATGAAAGAGCTTGTCTGGACACAATTTCTTATCCTTATCAACCATTTTTTGTAGTATGTTAGACAAAGTCTTTCTAAAAGACTATATCTTCCCATTGGCCACTGCATGGTACTGGGATGAACGGTTGACTTTGATTCCATACTCCCGGTATAGCTTGTCCAACTCAACAAAGAAGAAGTTGGTATCGTTGTTTGTTAGTATTATATGAGGGACACCAAATTTGGTAATGATTTTGGCCTTCACAAAGCTAACAATTTTTTTCACCCCGACTTATTTAAGGGGTATGGATTTAGCCCATTTGGAAAAGAAGTCAGATTCTGTGAGTATGAACTTAAACTATCTGGCTGTGGCGGGAGGATATGGTCCCACAACATCCATACCCCAGGCGGTGAATGGCTAGAAGTACCTAGCTATATGAATTAACTCTGATGGTTGGTGTATAAAATTGGCATGAACTTGGTAGGAATGTCACTTTTTGGTGAATATGAAACAATATTATATCATATTTGGCCAATAGTACCCAATCCATCGGGTTTGGTGAGAGAGCTTGGTTGCTTATTGGTGCACCCCACAAGCTCCGACATTCACTTCCTTCATGAAGGAAATAGTTTATTCTTCATCAATGCACCTGTGAAGGACTTCGTCGAGGCCTCATTTGTAGAGAACCTTTTATTGGTTTACCCCATTGTACAAGACAAAGTTGACTACCCATCTTCAGACCTATTCCCTTCCAGGCCTATCTGGTTGGAGTTCCCCCTTATGAAGAAAATTTTCAATGGGCATCATCCAACTGGTGGTGTGACCATAAGGCTTAGAAACAGGGCTAATTTTATTAATCTCCTTTGTACTACTATGGATAAATAGAAAGATCATCCAGCGGTGGGAAATTATAATGACTATTTCATCCTAGTCTGGATTAGCCAAGGTCGTGGCTACATTTTCCAAAGCATCGGCTTGAGAATTTTGATACTGTGGGACATAGGCCAACGTTGGTTCTGATGGGAATTATGTAATCAATTATTGAACATGGTTCATCAAGGGGTCCAATACTTATTTCTTAATGGAATAGTCACCATTGACATGTTTTGTGACTAGCTCTGAATCACCCTTTATTTTTAGGTATTCGGATTTTACATGAAGTGCCAATTCCAGCCCCACAATGAGGGCATGATTTTCTGATTCATTATCTGTACACCCTTCCGAAAGCAGGAAAGAGTAAGGAAGGACAACCTTTTCATAGGATAGGAGAATAATTCCCAGACCCACTTTGTTAAGCATAGGATCCTCCATACTTTTCCCTATTGGGATTCTAGAAGCACCATCAAAGTACATTTCCCATGTCTGGGGGTCCTCCTGGATGGAGAACAATTATTCATCTAAAAGTTTGACATCCAATGGTGCTTTTTCTTCTGAGGGGTGCCCTGCTAGGAATTCTTCCAATGCCTAGCCTTTGTTGGCCTTCTGGGGTACGTACCATATGTCAAACTATTATAAGATTACCGCCCATCATGATAGGTGTCCAGTTAACATAGAACAGTTGAGGATATATTTGAGCGGGTTGTAGCAGGAGACCAGGTGGACCTCATGGTGCTGTAGGTAATGTGTAACATCTCGACCCGGATCACCACTAAATCGGTGGCTGGACCGGTCTCCACATGACCTCAAGCGCGTCTCCCCGTATGCTAGAGGCTACCGACTAGCAGTGAGGGTATATGGATAGTCAGTGGGGAGACTATACCCTCATATCAGAGTTCAATAATAGACAATGAAAATAAATAGCAGAAACAATATAATAAATGATAAAGAAAAGGAGTGCATATTTTATAAATTTTGTACAAAACAAATGGCCAATGCCAATTATACAGCAGAATCATTCATGACATACTAATGATACAAAAATGGAAATAGTGAAAAAAATAGCATGCTTTACATTCCAACACAAAAATAAATAAAAATTGACTCGAATCCCTAAGGGTGGTCTCCTCGACCATCCTGAGCTTCTTCTCGGTCCTCTGTTCCTATCTCCTAAGTAAACACAAACAGCACAATCATGTAACTAAATAGAATCTACTCGTGTACCTCAGTGCAATGGAGGCCTGAATAGGGTGTGAGATATAAATCTCAGTAGGTCGGGATGACTGGTGACTACCCCAAATCCAGACATTTAAAAAATAATTTAAACTGTGTGAAGGCATGCATAAATAAAGTAGTACAATGTCTATATACCCAAGTACCTGCTTCAACCCTCAGCTGGTGTCTAAACCTGGATTATACATTTTTCATGCATACTCAACAGTAATTACATAATCATTTTCATTTATCAATTATTCAAATCTCATTAAATTATGAAAGTCTTGGGATTCTACCTACGCCCGACATCCCCCGTATAATTCACTCACCACAGATGTATCTAAAGACCATCTAAGTAATCAAAGTAAAGATCGAATCCAATCTTGTGCTTTGTCTTGGATAACTCGTCATAAGATATTCAATTTAATCATTCATATACTATGTCTGAGCCCGTCTACTAAAATAGTGATTCGCTCCAAGGTCCGCCCAGTAACAGTGATTCACCCAATTCGTTAATAAGTCTGAAACCTTTCTCATATTCAATCCACAAATCATTATATCACAATATTTTTCATTAACCATTAATTCCTTTTATGTACGACCAATTGGACCCATAGTCCAATGTTAATTAATGGGTGTAGAACATCATGTCTAGCACCCTCGTGAGTATTTGGAGCGTCAGTCCTTATCTCCCAACCCATTGGTATTTGGAGCATCATTCCCTACCCCATAAAAGAATATTTTCATGTAAGATGGATGTAGAATACCATGTCTAGAACCCCATGAGTATTTGGAGCTTCAGTCCTTGTCTCACAACCCATTTATCCATCCAATGGCCCAAGGGCCTTATATTTTTTTCATTATATGATTGACCCCCTTTTAAGGGAAGAAGGGGGGAAACCCGAACAGACTTCATGGACTTAAAACATTACACGACCCAAAGATCAAGAAAATACAACTCAGGCTGACACCTTGGAATTGCCTCTCCCCAGCATTAAAAACCTGTAAAGCTCTCCACTGTTGCAAGACTGTACAGCTAGCAAGTGTCCTGTGTCAAAGCACAGGCCCGATCCGATGGCTAACGCTATACCCAGCACCCTGTGAGTATTTGGAGCTTTAGTCCTTTCCTCACAACCCATTTATCAATCATACATATATATTTATCATTGGTGTAGAACACCATGTCTGACACCCAAAAACCATCCATTAATTAATTCATAAATTAATTAATTCAATTCCGTTAATTAATTCAAAAACTAATTAACAACATAAATCACTCATCATATAAGTAAAAAATTATTTAACCATTTAACATCTCAATAGTAATTAATTAATTAACAATTAATTATTCTTATAAATCCAACTAATTAATTAACTCAACTTTTAATTATCCCAATTCTTTAACAAATCTGAACCCGTCGACTTAAATAGTTATCCATCCAAGACTTTAACAATTTAAATGAATGTTATAATCATCTTAAAACATGCTGAACAAAGACCATATATTTATCAACTATCTCACACAGAATATCAAATTTTTAAACAACTCCATCCAAGAAAACTTAAGTCATGGAAAAATAACACGCAACAAAAGGTACCCTTGGACAACGGTCATAACAAAAAATCAATTCACAAACTTAATTTAATGCATGCAAATTAATTAATTAAACAATTAATTAATTAAATCTTATCTCTTTAACCAATCATAAATTAATTAAACATTTACCATTTAACATGTGATAATTAATCCATCCATTAATTATTACCAGTTTCCAATTTATATTCTGAACACGTCAAATATTCAATATTCTCAATAATCAGTAAAAGCCATAATTTTATTCCAACTCATGACTTGATAATTAATTCTATAATTAATTTCCCTATTACCCATTATTCCCATCCAAAAAATTTAACTCTTTAATCATATCACTTTAACCAAATTAGAAAAACATGCTTAAAATCAACACGTGTTAAAGTCCTCATTTATCTCATGTTGGAGGCATCATTTAATAGCATCAAAACTGTCATCCATCGACATATAATAATTAAGGAAGCTCACATTATAAATTTATTTAAAAATGATATAATTCTTAAATAAAGTGTTAAGGATTTGGGACCCTACCTCAGGGTGGCACCATTTTTAATCTGAAGTGCTTTAATATACTTGGCGGCAACCAGTCCACAACTGGTCCGTAATCGCACGTGCATGCACCTTTTATGTGTGTGTGTATATATATATATATATCTTTATTATATAGATATATATATATATATATATATATATATATATATTCATGCATGCGCCCTACAACAATATAAATAAAATTCAAAATATTAAACAGGTACTCAGAATCAAAGCAGTAAAGACCAACTCACCTCTAACTAGGTAATGGGGAATCATATAAATTATAAAAATCTTTATTGAATGATGTGAAACAATACCACGGTTAAATAAACTTACCCAAAACATGACAGAATAACGAAAACGAACTCATCTGCCTTGCCTCTATCGACAAATGCCGGAATACGGACCAAAGGGTCTAGAGGAGCCCATTACACATCCCCAGAATCGAAGAAACAAGGAAAACCTATAAAACCTGAATCTTAGGGTTTTCGCCAAGAAAACAGGGCGATGGATAGTCCAAAAGGTCAATACGAATCACAAAATAAATGTAGACGGACTCACCTCGCTGAGATGGACAATATTTGAGAAGACATCGGAAGGATTCCATCGCACGAAAAGGAGCCGGCAAGGGGGGTGTAGTGTGCCTCAAAGGAGGGGCCTGGTGTGTTTTTGTTGTTCTTCCCATATGGTGGTGTTCCACCCTCATGTTCTCTCCCCCAATTATCAATTATACCCAAGATAAACTAATAGTCTTAATATAATAATAATAACATTTATTATTCTCACTTAATATAATGTTACTTCATTAACTAACATTTAAATAAATGTTTCGCAATTAATTTTGAAAACCCCCCTTAATCATCTAATCAAATTAATACAATAATAATAATAATATCCTTATTATTATTATTATTATTAAATATTTCTTTTATTTAAAATAAAATACAAATAAATCATTTTAAAAACTGGGTAACCGCACAGCTGACCCGCACCATTTGACTAACCGTGCAAAACCCGATATCTATATTTAAAATGGTTTAATTAAATTAAACCCAACTCCACATTTATTCCTTATTTAATATTAACATTTAAAATTACCCTTATTTGATAACACCCAACTCCTCATTTACACATTATTTAATTAAATTCATTCACAAAATTTAGTTAAATAACTTCCCCACTTAATGTTTTTAATTAAATTATCTCAACACAATTTAATTAAATTAAAAAACTCTAAATAATTATTATTTAATTAATTATCACAACAAAAATTAATTAAATAAAATCCTCCTCTTCATAGTGATTAATTAAATTCTTATTGACCTTTTAATTTAATTAAATGAACCCCCAAAAAATCCATTATATTTTTTATTCATAATTATAAAAAAAACTACTCATAAAACCATAATAATAATAATCGCATTATTATTATTATTATTATTATTCAACCTTAGATAAAACCCAACACCTCTTATTAAATAAAAAGACTTCTTTATTAATTACAAAACTCCTTATTTAATTAGACGTTTCTTTGAGATACCCAAAAGCCTCATTAATTTCACATAGCTATTACACCTCATTAAACATCCAATTAAAATATTTTAACATAAATGTTACAACCCATTTAATTAAAAACACATCTTCATTCATTATTCTCTTAATAAACATTTCATAATTAATTATGAAACTCCCAATTTATTACAATATAATTAATAAGATAAAAACTCCAACCCAAAACCCCTAATTTAATTTCCATAATAATAATAATAATTACATTCATAAAACTAAAATAATAATAATCTCATTATTATTATTTTTAAAAATTTTGATAAACCCAACACCACTATTTAATAACAAAGCTTCATTAAAAATGAAACTCTTAATTTTATTAAATGTGTCTTTGATAAGCTCAATAGCCACATTAAATTCTCATAAATGATATGTTCCTTTAACATTCAATTAAAATATCAAAGCATTAAAATAATTTATGACACCATAATAATAATAATAACATTATTATTATTAGCACATTCCTCCATTTAATAATAAATGTTCCTTTAATAATTCTGAAACTCTTTATTTAATTAAAACGATTCTTCGATAAACCCAAAATCCACATTAATTTCTTCAACTGTCATTTAATTAATTCTTTATCATTAATTTAATTAAACAACCACAATAATATTAATAATAATAACTTCATTATTATTATTATTAAAACTTTCTTTTAATTAATCACAATCTCTCATATAATATTATTTAATTAATTTAAAAAATTTATTAAACAGGGTAAAGTACACGGGTTGGACTGCAACTGTGCGCTACCCATGCAGATCCATTAAAGTGGACTTTTCCAAAATCGGTGCTCCCGAGACTCATCGAGACACATGCAAAAATTATCGGGTAATTACGTAAGTCCAAAAACGATACCTTTAGGTGTTCCAACACTTGGAATAAAATTATAGAGCTCGGTTTAAAAAAACGACCCATTGATAGACTGAAAAAAATTCAAAAACATTTGTATTTTAACCCGGTTCAAAAACACAGGACATTATAATATACCCACCTTAAAAAACTTCTCATCCCTGAGAAGCCATTGAGAACCACTACTAAAACAACCGACCTACCAAGTTCATTTAATCTTGTTAGAAGTGACGTGTTGCATTCCTAATGCCAAACGCACCATTAAACCTTCACAAGCCTAATGACTAAGAATTTAAAACCAGAGCCAAAGCTCACTTTATAACTTAAACATTGAAATAGATCTTAAATATTAGGCTATTAGAGTCAACTCGTCAACAAAAACAGTTTAATCTTGATCAATCAATAGAACAGGTTGCACATGCTTCCCTCGAAAGACGTCTCAGATCCAAAACCCCATTTCTCCCTTTATCTGACGACATTCCTTTAAAACTATCCAAAACCATACGCATGTAAAATTAAGTCCTTACCCGAACTCTGGTGAAATTTCAATGTCAATTCATCACAAGACTATTTTAAAACAACTGTTCCCCAACACACACAAAAAACAAAGAATCAATGAATCCTGCGTACTACCCAGATAACAACCACTCATCAAACCAACAACATTTAAACTGTAGCGTGGAGTAAGACCAATTCTATCTTAGTGTCTCCATGATGAGGTCAAGATATGGGAAATGACTGTCGTATTCAGAAGAGAGCACTAAGAGAAAAACCAAGGTCATTAAGAAGATCAGTCAAACTATTACCAGAAAACTCTATTCTAAAAGCTCAACATCACTTGCCGACACGTTTATCGAAAACAAAGCGACAGTACCCACCTTAGTAATTTTTATGAAGTCTCAAGAAAAGATCATCCACTCAAAAGCACATGTTTTTAGAACACATTAATTCATGTGTGTGACATTCCTCAAACCATGATCACCACGACAAACGTTGATGATAAAATTCGTAGCATAAACCTATCAGCGTGCCATAACACTAAAGTACCATGAAGTCCTCCTGAGCAGTGAAACAAACTTACTTTAACGGCCAAGAACATTCTAAGGGTACTACCTACCATGGGTTATCCCCTTACGAAACATAAACTTTGACCCTCTCTCTTGGTCACGCAAAACTGAAATCACAAGGTTCAAAAACCCCTTTTATTTTTTAGGAATTTTAATTAATTCATTTCAACCTTTTAACATTTGAATGACTTTCAACGTACACACAAGTACATATACAAAACAAGTCATTTGGTTTTCAAAACAACACCCTACGGAAAAAAATAGGCATGCTATTACAAACATCTTATTTAATCATATAATATTCAGTGTTATTCAAATATAAACATGAAATTTAGCATCTAAATTCCTTTTACCAAAAAGGTGACCTCCAAATGTCTCATTTATTCAATATGGGTTCTTCAAAAATCAACCCAAAAATTGTTCATTACAATCAAAACTCAGTAGTTTTACATTTGTAACCATTTTTAAACATATTATGGTTGTATAAGGTTCAAAAATATGGGTGGGAATCTACCAATAGATAAGGCGCCCATACACCTTATTGCTACAATTTGGCACCCATTTATCACAATCAGCATTTATTTAAAATTTTATCTTTAGCACCCCTTTCACAAATCAAAAACATATATAACATGTTAGAATAAGCAGTAACACAACAGCATTATATAACACATAAGCATGGCACAACAACAAAACACACTAATAACTGAGGTAGTATAAAATTTAATCACTCAAGCATGTTAAATCTATCACCGAAACATGATATCTAGAGAGGAATGCTAAAGCCGATCAAAACATGCCATTGCACCCAAAGAACACAATCCAAATTAGTAGGCATCCTACTAATGCAACTACATGGAATGTTATATGCATGACATGTCAATATCTAAGTTCCTAATATGATGCATGTAAGAAACTTCCTTGCCATATCAGGTCAAGACAGTTATTTTTCAAAATTCTCAAAATCAATAAATAGCAGAAAATACACTAGTCACTCAAGGTGAAATCAAATCAACTATAACCTATAATAGTACAAACATCAATTCCCATCCCTGGCCACTTAGTCATTTCCCATACATGAGGTGATCCGTCCCAAGCACGACAATTAACCCAAGCACTGACACATTCTAAGTCTCCTGTCTACCAACCCCAAAACAGTAAGACAATAGAAAAGAAACCCTCTAATACCACTTTGTAACATCCCGAACCGGTTCACCACTAAAGCGGTGGCTAGACAGGTCGCCACATGACCTCAAGCGCGTCTCCATGTATGCCAGAGGCTGACAACTAGTAGCGAGGATCTATGGATAGTTAGTGGGGAGACTATACCATCATATCAGAGTTCAATAATATAAAATATCAATAAATATAAAAAACAATCTAATAAATGATAAATCAGTGGAATTCATATTTTATAAATTTTGTACAGAACAAATGGCCAACACCAATTATACAACAGATGCATGCATGACATGCTAATGATACCAAAATGGAAATAGTGAAAAAAATAGAATGCTTTACAATCCAACACAAAAATAAATAAAAATTGACTCAAAGCCCTGAGGGAAATCTCCTCGAGCATCCCGAACTTCCGCTCGGTCCTCTTCTCCTATCTCCCAAGTAAACGCAAACAGCACAATACTGCAACCAAATAGAATCTACTCGATTATCCCAGTGCAATGGCAGCCCGAGTAGGGTGTGAGATATAAATCTCAGTAGGCTGGGACCACCAGTGTCTACACCAAATCCAGACATTTAAAAAATAACTTAAACCATGTGAAGGCATGCATAAATAAAGTAAGTAGTACAATATAACTATATTCCCAAGTACCTGCTTCATCCCTTAGCTGGTGTCTGACCTGCATTATACATTTGTCATGCATACTCAACAATAATTACATAATCATTTTCATTTATCAATTATTCAAATCTAATTAAATTATGAAAGTCTTGAGATTAGACCTACGCCCGACATCCCCCATATAAGCCACTCACCACAGATGTATCTAAAGACAATCTAAGTAATCAAAGTAAAGACTGAATCCATGCTTGTGCTTTGGCTTGGATAACATGTCATAAGATATTCAATTTAATCTTTTATATACTATGTCCGAGCCCATCCACTAAAATAGTGATTCACTCCTAGGTCCGTCCACTAACAGTGATTCACCAAATTCATTAATAAGTCTGAACCCTTTCTCATATTCAATTCACAAATCATTATTGCAAAATATTTTTCATTAACCATTAATTCCTTTTATATATGAACAATTAGACCCATAGTCCAATGTCAATTAATGGGTGTAGAACATCATGTCTAGCACCCTCGTGAGTATTTAGAGCATCAGTCCTTGTCTCACAACCCATGGGTATTTGGATCATCAGTCCCTGTCCCATAAAAGAATATTTTCATGCAAGATGGGTGTAGAACAACATGTCTAGCACCCCAGGAGTATTTGGAGCTTCAGTCCTTGTCTCATAACCTATTTATCAATCATACATATATATTTATCATTATTGTAGAACACCATGTCTAGCACCCCGTGAGTATTTGGAGCTTCGGTCCTTGTCTCAAAAACCATTTATCAATCATACATATTTATTTATCATTGGTTTATAACACCATGTCTGACACCCCAAAACCATCCATTAATTAATTCATAAATTAATTAATCCAATCCGTTAATTAATTCAAAAACTAATTAACAGCCTAAATCACCCATCATATAGGTCAATAATTATTTAACCATTCAACATATCAATAGTAATTATTTAATTAACAATTAATTATTATTAGAAATCCAACTAATTAATTAAATCAACATTTAATTATCCCAATTCTTTAACAGGTCTGAACCCGTCCACTCAAACAGTGATTTTTCAATGACTTTAATAATTTACCTTAATGTTATAATCGTATCAAAACATGCTGAACAAAGCCCAGATATTTAGAAACCATCTCACATAGCATATCATATTTTTAAACAACTCCATCCAAGAAAACTTAAGGCATAGAAAAATTACACGTAACAAAAGGTACCCTTGGACAACAGTCGTAACAAACAATCAATTCACAATCTTAATTTAATACATGAAAATTAATTAATTAAACAATTAATTAATTAAATATTATCTCTTTAACTAATCATCAATTAATTAAACATTTACCATTTAACATGTAATAATTAATCCATCCATTAATTATTACCAGTTTCTAATTTATATTCCAAACACGTCAAATATTAAATATTCTCAATAATCAGTAAAAGCCATAATTTTATTCAAACTCATGACTTGATAATTAATTCTAAAATTAATTTCCCTATTACCCATTCTACCCATCTAAAAAATTTAACTGTTTAATCATATCACTTTAACAAAATTAGAAAAACATGCTTAAAATCAACACATGTTCAAGTTATCATTTATCTCATGTGGGCGGCATCATTTAATAACATCAAAACTGTCATGCATAGACATATAATAATCAAGGAAACTCATATACTCAATTTATTTAAAGAAGCTATAATTCTCAAATAAAGTGTTAAGGATTTGGGACCCTACCTCGAGGTGGCACCATTTTTAATCTGAAGCGTTTTAATATACTAGGCGGGAACCTGTCCAAAACTAGTCCGCAATCGCACGTGCGCACACCTTTTATGTATATATATATATATATATATATATATATATATATATATATATATTACACACACACACACACATATATATATATATATATATATTCATGCACACACCCTGCAACAATATAAATAAAATTCAAAATATTTAACAGGTACTCAGAATCAAAGCAGTAAGGACTAACTCACCTCTAACTAGGTACTAGGGACTCATATAAATTATCAAACCCTTTATTGGATGATGTGAAACAATACCACGGTTAAATAACCTTACCCGAAACATGAAAGAATAATAAAAACGAACTCATCTGCCTCGCCTTTTTCGACACATGCTGGAATACAGACCAAATGGTCTAGAGGATCCCCTTGCACATTCCTAGAACTGAAGAAACAAGGAAAATCAATAAAACCTGAATCTTAGGGTTTTGGCCAATAAAATAGGGCAGCGAAGGAGCCAAACGGCTGATGAAAATCACAAAACAAATGAAGACGAACTCACCTCACCGAGACGGACAATATTTGAGTAGACACCGGGAGGATTCGATCACGCGAAGAGGAGCTGATGAGGGGGGTGTAGCGCGCCTCAAAGGAGGGGCCTGGTGCATTTTTTTCGTTCTTCCAGTATGGTGGTGTGCCACCCTTATGTTCTCTCCCCCAATTATCAATTATACCAAAGATAAAATAATAGTCTAAATATAATAATAATAACATTTGTTATTCTCACTTAATATAATGTTACTTCATTAACTAACATTTAAATAAATGTTTCAAAATTAATTCTGAAAACCCCCATTAATCATACAATAATAATAATAACATCCTTATTATTATTATTATTATTAAATATTTATTTTATTTAAAATAAAATAAAAATAAATCATTTTAAAAATTGGGTAACTGCACAGCTGACCCACACCATTTGACTCACCGTGAAAAACCCGATATCTATATTTAAAATAGTTTAATTAAATTAAACCCAAATATACATTTATTACTTATTTAATATTACCATTTAAAATTACCCTTCTTTGATAACACCCAAATCCTCATTTACACATTATTTAATTAAATTCATTCAAAAAAATTAGTTAAATAACTTCCCCACTTCATGTTTTTAATTAAATTCTCTCAACACAATTTAATTAAATTTAAAAACTCCAACTCATCATTATTTAATTAATTATATCAACAAAAATTAATTAAATAAAATCCTCTGCTTCATAGTGATTAATTAAATTTTTATTAAACTTTTAATTTAATTAAATGAAACCCCAAAAAATACATTATATTTATTATTCATAATAATAATAACTACCACTCATAAAACCATAATAATAATAATCTAATTATTCAACCTTAGATAAAACCCAACACCTATTATTAA
Organism: Viscum album; assembly: GCA_963277665.1. Classification (NCBI taxonomy): domain Eukaryota; kingdom Viridiplantae; phylum Streptophyta; class Magnoliopsida; order Santalales; family Viscaceae; genus Viscum; species Viscum album. The sequence continues at coordinate 905,103,218 of OY728138.1, forward strand.
ATAAAAGCACTTCTTTATTAATTATGAAACTCCTTATTTAATTATATGTTTCTTTGAGATACCCAAAAGCCTCATTAATTTCACATAACTATTACACCTCATTAAACATCCAATTAAAATATTTTAACATAAATGTTACACCCCATTTAATTAAAAAGGATTCTTCATTCATTATTCTCTTAATAAAAATTTTATAATTAATTATGAAACTCCAAATTTATTACAATATCATTAATAAGATAAAAACTCCAACCCATAACCCCTAATTTAATCTCCATAATAATAATAATAATTACATTCATAAAACTAAAATAATAATAATCTCATTATTATTATTTTTCAAACTTTTGATAAACCCAACACCACTATTTAATAACAACGCTTCATTAAATATGAAACTCCTCATTTTATTAAATGTTTCTTTAAGAATCTCAATAGCCACATTAAATTCTCATAAATGATACATTCCTTTAACATGCAATTAAAATCTCAAAGCATTAAAATAATTTATGACACCATAATAATAATAATAACATTATTATTATTAGCAGATTTCTCCGTTTAATAATAAATGGTCCTTAATAATTCTAAAACTCTTTATTTAATTAAAATATTTCTTCGATAAACCCAAAATCAACATTAATTTCTTCAACCTCCATTTAATTAATTATTTATCATTAATTTAATTAAAAAACACAATAATATTAATAATAATAACTTCATTATTATTATTAAAAATTTCTTTTAATTAATCCTAATCTCTCATATAATATTATTTAATTAAATTAAATAATTTATTAAACAGGGTAAACTGCACGGGTTGGACCGCAACTGTGCGCTGCTCGTGCAGATCCATTAAAGTGGAATTTTCCAAAATCTGTGTTCCCGAGACTCATCGGGACACCTGCAAAAATTATCAGGTAATTACACAAGTCCAAAAATGAAACCTTTAGGTGTTCCAATACTCGGAATAAAATTTCAAAGCTCGGTTTAAAAAAACGACCTGTTGATAAACTGAAAAAAAAAATCAAAAACATTCGTATTTTAACTCGGTTCAAAAACACAGGACATTACATAATGCCTAAGTTTATGAACAGAAAATATTAGGGCTAGGAAGTTCTTTTAAATTTTTGAATACTGAGTTTCAGCATCAATCATTGTTCGGCTGAGGTAATAGAGTTTATTCTCACTGTTGGCATCATTCTTCTATATGTGGAAGGCGCCTAATGACCGTTCTAGGGTGATTACGTACAAAATGAGTGGTCTCCCATCAACTGGAGGCATTAGAATCGATGGGCTTTGGGTATATCTTTTGAGATTGTCGAATGCCTCTTGGCAATAATTATCCCACTCATGTGTAACCCCTTTCTTCATCATCCTAGTAAAAGGTAAAAATTTACCTGCCAAGTTGGATATGAAGTGCCAAATGTAGGAAAGGTGCCCCTAGAGACCTATCAACTCTGTGAGATTGCGAGGTGGGGACATGAAAAGGATTTCTTTTGTATTCTCAGGGTCAACTTCAATGTCGCGATAGCGTACAATGAAGTCAAGGAATTTTCCCAAGGTAACACCAAAGGCGCATTTTAGGGGATTCATCTTTAAACTGTGATGCCATAATTTTTTGAAGATAGTTTCAAGATAATCTGGGTGGTTTGAGTGATGTCATAATTTAACCACCAGATCATCGACATAAAACTTGAAGAATTTTCCCACGAAGGTCTTGAAGATGCGATGCATGGCGCGCTGATATGTGGAACCGGAATTTTTTCGACTAAAGGGAATCACCTTATAACAGAACACTCCCTAAGGGGCCCTAAAAGAATTATCTTCTTCATCCCCTCAGGCCATCTGGATCTGGTTGTATCCAGAATTGTGGTCCATAAAAGAGACAGCCTCATATCTAGTGATTGCATCGATCAGTAATTATGTGATCGAGACCAGGAATTCATCATTCAGCAATGTCGATTAAGGTCCCTAAAGTCAATGCAGATTCTAATCTGTCCATTCTTCTTTTTGATAGGGACTATGTTTTCCAACCAGATTGGATACTGGACTTCCTGTATGAAGTTTTCTCTGATCATCTTGTCAACTTTAGCCTCTATTTTGGAAGCATGCATCAGGTGGGTCCTTCTAGATTCCTTCTTATAGCCCCATTTATCTTCTAGTAAGCTCATATGGTGAGTGGCGACCTCAGGATCGAGGCCTGGAATTTATATGTAGTTCTAGGAAAACACATCTTGATTCTTCTTTAGGAAGGAAGTGTATGCCTCCTTCTCCTCGATAGGCATAGCCACACTTATCAGAGTGGGTCGCGGGTAGTCTTCGATGCCCAGGTTTATCTCCTTAACTTCATCTATTGTGGTGGAAACACCTAATTCAAATGCAGGAGGGGCATCTTTTAGGTCTTTTTCTTCTTTCTATTATTCTTATTCTTCATATTTACCGTCTTTATCATATTATTTTTCTTTCTCTTCTGATAGAGAGAGGATTCTTGAGACGAACTCTCCAACATTGGGAGAGAAATCATCTTTCACCTTAGTGAGTAAGGTGAGGGAAATTTGGGGTCCCATGGATGGGTCGGGAGAATCTATGTTAGGGATTTTCCTGACATCATGGGAGTCAGCCTACTCTTTCGTGTCTTTGTACTTGGTGGTCGTAACAAAGACAATGTAGACAATTGAGTCTGCACCTATACTTTCACTTATTCATTCATCTTGGTTGATGGGTAGTACATACTCTTCTCCAAGTTTCTGTAAGGGATCAATGAGAGCCGTTTTTAATCCATTCGGGGTATTAATCCAGTCAATTTAGTTGGATGAAGGATGTTTTTCATCCAATTCATAGAACCCTGTGTCGATATAATGTGACTCACAAAACTCAAACGGGGATTTATCGGTTTGCAATGTCTCATTTTCCCATGTGTGTGATATTTGACGCACTGATGGTATGATGATGGAATTTCAACGTGTTGATGCATCCAAGGCCTCCCTAACAAGACATTTAAGTCCATACATTTCCGTACTACCAAGAACTCAGAATCCGACCTGAGGTCTCCAAGACAAGTTTTAAGCTTGATTCGTCCCAATGGTTTCTACTCACTTTTTTCATATCCCAACCGAGTTGTAGTACAAGGTGTCAAGATGTCTTCATCATAACTTAGTCGGTGAAGCATTCGCAGTGGGAGTAAGTTGACTCTAGAGTCGTTGTCGATGAAAATACTCCTGAAATCAATTCTGTTTATCGTTCCAGACACATATAAGGGTTTGATGTTCTCTTGAATGATGTCATCTTCATCCCTGTCTGTGAAGGAGATGATGGAGTGACATTCTTCGGGATTATTCATTGACCGATAGACTTCGGCTACTGCTACTTTGGCCTTGAAATCCTGGGGACTTAGTATGGCTTCGATGAGTGCCTCCCTAAGATCTGCAAACAGGCTTAATGCATCCAAGATTGACATTGTTTCTAGTACTGAATCCAGCTTCTTTAGAATTTCATATTTTTTTATATAAAGGTCGGTGCTTCCCATCTTGGGGTTTCTCTTTCATAGAAATTTTAGGGGATTGGGCTTTGGACATAGAGGGTTCGGCCTCTATGACAGGAGCTGGTGGTGTTGTGGCCTTTCCGAGTTTGGCCGAACTAGTCTGCATGTATGCCTTGGGTAATTTGATATTTGTTATTTCTCAAAAAAATAATCCAATATAATTGGGCTTGGATTTCTTCCGAAGGGGGCGGAGGAGCATTCTGCTTCTTGTTGTGTCTGTCGGAGGGTACTTCCACGAGTTTCCACAATGTTAACGGTTTGAGTTATGCCATTGCTATGAATTTGACTCCTTCCATGATCATGCCTTTTAGGAAACATATGGCCTCTATGGCCCCTTCCTTCGGCTCTCCATTTGGGAATAGGGAATTTGGGTTTGTGTCCACAGTCTCCATCCGAGAAGGGGTCCATCAAGTGAATGACATTAATGGATCCGAAAACCATTTTTTGATTTTTCAATGTTGTTGTCTGAATGTCTTCTTCTGATGGTGTCATTTGGAGGGGTGGTGCTTGTTGTACTATTTGGCAGGGCAGTGCACATTGTACCGTTTAGCAGGGTGGTGCCCGTTATACTAGGTTTGTTGGTATGAAATATTAAAGTGTCAATATTGGCTTTGGTTTTGGTTCCATCATGTCTTCTTGCTCCTAATTTCTACCCTTCTAGACTTTAGAGGACTGTAGCGCCGAGGAAGATGTTTTTTTTTTGTATTGGGAGCTTTCAGGGGCATTGTTGGTTGTTTCAATTATGCCTGGAGGATGCCATGTACTTGGTTGACTATCTTATGGGTCAACTAATTGTTTAATTTTTTCTCTTTACTGGAGACCATTTTCCATTCCTCTTCCCCTCTTGGGTCTAAGGCGGAAACATATTCCACTTGTGCTAGTGGAGGACCCAACTTGACTTTCTCAGAATCCACTATATTTTGTAGGAGATATTTAAAAATGAAGAATTACTAGATTTTGTATCCCATTATTTGGTGATAGGGAAAATAATTTGGATGGTTGTCGAGACCCACTTAATCGTCTCACTTTGACTCTGGTAGCCGGAGCCAGTTGCAATTCATGGTGGCTATAAAGTAGATGTGGAACTGGTCATCTTGGAATGAGTAGACTTTATTTCTTCGTTCTTCAAACTGATTTCTCTTAGCACCCAATTTCTCATCTTGCCGAGGTGGGAGTTTTTGTCATCATCCAAAGGGTCCTGCACGATTTGGTGGGCACCTTGCAACTGGATCTGGTTCCGGGGTGTCTTAAGTATGACAGAAGTCGCTTCATCTTTTCCAATTATTTTCCCTAGGGCTGATGGGGCCACTTGGGACATAATATTGGTTTGTTGCAAGGAGTCTTATATTCTTTGGGAAATGGCTGAGAAATATCGAAACCCACTTGTGTACTTCACCAGGATGAGCGGTGTTCGCAATTCATCCCAAAGGTTATCGATGCACATGGAGAGAATCCCATCCTGAGGGATCGACCAGTTTAGGGAATAAGTCATCCTTTCCATCTAGAAATGAAGTCTGAGACTCTTTAATTCTCTCACTGCTTGTAGTACATGAGGTCACTGACTGTTGTCTTAGGAAGTGTTGAACTGAACTGGAATAGAAACTATTACTGGAGGTCCTCCCAACCTATAATTGAATTGGTTATAAATCAATTATACCACACAAAATCTGAGACCTATAGGGTTCGTACGAAGCACATGAGTTTTACTACTTCTTGCTTCTCTGGAATTCCCATCATGGGGTTACAGTAAGAGACGTAGTGCATTAGATGTTGTTCTGGGTCCCCCGAGCCATTGAATACTAGGAATATGGGGTTTCCAAAGTTTGGCGATGGCGGAAAATTGCTTACCCAATCAGGGTAGGTTTTGCGCTCTGGTTTTATCAGAGTGCTCCATCCCTCCATGGATTCTAGTCAATTCGTTAGTTTCTTGATAGTGTTCAAGAACCCTTGATTCATATCCTTTCGGGCTTGAGCTTGGGCTGGTATAGTAGTGTCCAAAACTGGGCATGCTGGTGCTACTAGAATTTGGGGTGGATACCCAGTCGAATGTATCATTTGTGAGTTTACCTGAATATATTCTGGATTCCTTCCCACTGAGGGAAATTCTTGATGTCCTTCCGGGGCTGGGTTTAAGTAGGTTGCCGATCTCGATGCCAGATTGGACGAGCCTTTGATATTGGATTCAATCACCAAGATGAGTGCATATGTAAAGGGAACCTCTTTTGGGAGTACCTGTTGACGTTTCACAGGGGAAACACATCTGGAAAGGTATCTCCCTCGACATATCTCATCATTAATTCATCTGAGATCTTTCATTGCTTCCTTCTATTTGGAAAACCTTTCCTCGAGAGTGAGGGACACATTTCCAGGGGGAGGAGAAGGCAGGTTATAGACAAACTTGGATTTATTCTTCTCCTTTTGGGGGTTTTGTGTAGTAGGTAGTGTCGGATTAACTGAGGGGGTGCCCAAATTGAGGACCTCTCTCTGGTTCCAGGTATATACACCATCAGGCTTAGTGTGGGATGCCTCTGGGAGGGAACCATATTCCTTTGCATCCTCTCCCTCTACGTCATTTCCTGTGAGATCTGTGGGGTTGACGTTTACCATGTTCACTGAATAATACCGTATTGGGGGTGGTATACCCAGTGCTGAATGGTAGGAAGGATTTTTGTGTCCTTTTTCAGATTTCCTCCTTCCATTCTACGGTATTCTTCAGGGTTCTTGACGAAGATTGACCAGAAGGGATCCCTGATCCAACCTCGTATTATGCCTTTGTCTTAGAGGTTTTGAACCATGAGAGGGGGTGGAAAGGGTGACTCCTCTAACCATCATTCTTCCTAGATGGTGGAAGACATACGTCTGCTGTGCGTAGAATTGAGGTAAAAATTCCCACATCCTTATAGGCTAGGGTTGTTCTCATTCTTCCATTGATGTGCTACAGCCTGGATTTGTTGGTCTTACGGGGGCATTTTGATTTAAAAAATTCCCCCACCCCTATGGGCTGGGGTTGATCCTACATTGCAGCAGCAGCTACCGCTATCACCACCTTTTTAATTTCACACACTCCTAAGCGGGTGTGAGCTGAGTATGGTATTGGGACAGCATGGATTCTATAGTATTTTAAAGACATGATCGCTATTTTCTGGTTGGATTCCCTTAGTAGGGAAGTCTTATAGATGTTCTTGGTTTCCTGAATCATAATCTTTTCTATGGGTTGATCTCTTCGGTCATGACGCCTTAGAGACTTACTCCAAGACATTTTTGTGGAGTATCCCATCTTTCCTGAGTAAGAGTTTTATTTGATTGCTTCCTTTGGGTGATGACATTATAGGATATCATTTCCAATGGGATTTTCTGATTGGGATGTGGGGTGAAGTGTAGAGCTCCAGGTTCTCCCCATCTCTGAATATGAACTCCAGTCGGGGCATCGCCAATGAGGTGACACAATTTGTGCAGTGCATGAAGGAAATCTAGTTCAAGGTTTTTCTTTTGTCTTTATAATTGTGGATACTGTGCGGACAAGATGGATTCCAAGTCGATTAGATGGTGAAGCTTCCCTAATGTGTTAACATGGTCTATATACCCTTTGTAGGGTAGGAATTTTTCTTTCAGATGATGAAAATTTTTACATATATTGAGGAGAATTTCATCTATAAATTCCCCAAACAACTCTCCTAGTATATTGAAGTGAGAAGTGGCCATAGGCCAATACATCACTGGTATATTATCCTTAGCTAGTTGTCTTCTCACAGGCAACATATCGTGTTTCTGTTCTTCTGAGGGCTTCTCTACTTATATTCCAATCTTGACTACTTCTTAATAATTTCGTTCCAAGAAACCAGGTTGGTGGGAGACTTATTGATATTTGAACGGTGTGAGGGTGGATCAAAAGATGAGTGTGGCCCCAGACCATCCTCTAGTTGAGAAAGTATATCACTCATCATGGACGGAGTTCCTGATATATCTGACTCTTTTCTGAGTGCCTCAGCATAAGAGGGATTTCTCATCTTTGTTCTAGTAAGGGGAGGGCCTTCTTTCCAGTATGAATTTTTGTTTCGGGGATAACTTGTGAAATTGGTGTTGCAATCGCAAGAACTAATATTGCAACTCAATTCCCAAACGTGGGAAATTTTTTTATAGAATATACCCTGGGGAGGACCTTCAGGGTGGGCTACAGCGAGGGGAGGTCCTTCTTGTTGCTTGATGTCACTGAGGGGAGGACCTTCTCAATGACTGTTATGACGACGATGACTGCTATCACGACATGATACCTGGTTTCAGGGAGAATTTCTACATTTCACGTCCTGGGGAGGGCCTTCAGGATATACCACAATGAGGACAGGACCTTCTCATTACTTGAAGTTACTATGGGGATGGAATTCATAGCAACTACCATTGCGGGGAGGGCCTTTGAAATGGTTGTCATCATGGTGAGGACTACCATCATGACTTGATACCTAGATGCAGGGAGAATTTATGCAGTGCACATCCTGGGGAGGGCCTTCAGGATGTACTGTAATGAGGGGAGGACCTTCTCGTTGCTTGAAATTATTATGGGGAGGGCCTTCATACCAACTTACATTGCAGGAAGGGACTTCATAATGTTTTTCATCATGGCAAGGACTACCATCATGACTCGATGTTCGACTGTAGAGAGAAGCATATCTGCAGCATATACCCTAGGGAGGACCATCAGGGCGGATGACAGCAAGGGGAGGACCTTATTACTATTTGATCTTCAGGAATAAGGGAGGAATACCTTGACACACATCAGGAGATAAGCTCTCATGATTGATCATTCATGGCCCATGGAGTGAGCCCCTGTGGGTGGTTTAGGGAGGACCTTCAGAGCTGCTGGTAGCAACATTGCGAGGAGTCCCTTCATAACTGATACTACCACTTCTATAATTTGGTAATGGACTGATAGGGTATCAATAATTTATTGATATATGTCTGAGGGTATTAAGAACCCCAGCTTCCAGTAGAGTAGGATCATGTGTGTGCTCTTCATTTTCAGGTTGCCTTTGGAACATTTTATTTTTGAGCGCTCTCTTATGGGTAACTGGGGACATTATCTATTGAAAACAACCTTCATATACGTTTCCCTATATTCTTGGGACCTGTGATGTCGTCGGGATATGCCAACAGACATATTGTATTTTGGCATGGATATATGCATGCCCTGGGGTGGCCTCAACGTTGGACCGGTGTCCCCCAGTTGGAACAGGTGTTTGTTCTCGATCTGATTGTTTGTGTATCATGGGATATTATAGTCAACCCTCCTAGACTGGAGCAGAAATGCATTACTACTCTGGAGTGACTAACCCATTTTGCGAGTAAGTCATTCTATTCGAGGAAACCGGGTTGTGGGCCTGGTTTCTTGCCTTTATCGTCGATACAATAATGTATTGGCAGGATTAGATGATATGGTCTGGTATCGACATCTGATCTTCCATAATTTCTAGGATGTGCTGAGATACATATTTGGATGGAACAGCTAGAAAGGCCCATTCTGATATCGGAGTAGGGGTTTGTGCCTACTCTGATCCTCCATGAGTTTCCAGTAAATACTGGCAGTTCTCCTATTTCGGGAGAGAGTAACGAGTCTACTGTCGGTTTTTTTCTCTGGCTGCCACCATATTTTATTGGTGGTCTTTATAATCACAAGAAGAGATTTTTTTCTGCTCGCTTGCCGTTGTATTTGTCTCATGGGCTTTGAATGCATCCACAGGAATTTGAATCTACTCATATTTGCTTGCTTCCCTATTTGGATAGCGGGCTTGATATGCATCAGCAGGTATTTGTGCCTGCGTATAGCTGGTTTCCATCCTATTTGGTTGACAGTCATGTTGTGCATCTATAGATATAAGCATCTTCCTGTAGTTTTCCACTCTGTCTGCACAGCGGGACCAACGAGCACTATGTGCATGTGCTCTTATTGTGCCACCCTATTTCCTTTCCAAAATGAAAACTACACGGCGTGTACATTTAATAATACATGGTGTGTACTTGTTTTCAAAATAAAACTACATGGCGTGTAATCATTGATACACGGTGTGTACTTGTTTTATTTTATTCTTTCTCCAACATTAAAACTATTTAGGCTTCCTTGAATAATTATTAAACCACGTACAAGAATAATCTTTATTCTACTTGAGATACTCGAATACACTTAGTGTGTGACCCTCAAGGCCTCTTTCTCATTGGCATTAGGTGGGCTTGCCTAAAGTCCAAGATTACTGTCTAGCAATGGGTCAAGGAACCAAAGAGAAAGAAGTTGACGCCACATTGACGTATCACCTCATACTAACGCTTACTGTGTAATTTAATCCCTTTGTCTCAATATCTCATCAAGCAGGTTTCATGGTAGTGTCATAAACCTATATGATTGATCTGTCATTCTTTGACTTCCAGAAATAAACTCGTCGTTACACCATGTCCATAGAATTTGTTTGATGGTTCTATTTCAATCAAAGGGCCCGAGATATCTGCTTCCATAAATATGGAAGAGACAAATCCTTCCTTGACTTATCCATTAACAACATGTCATTTGTGATGCACCCAACGTGCCCTACTTCCTGCCAACTGTCTACATGATGGTTTTTGTCAGGAAATCTAAGTGCGCGAATCATGAAATGATTTAATGATAATATTCCAGTCTAAGGACCATTACACACACTCATAGATAGCAATATCCGATGACACCAAGACATGTGGAATTACTACTGGCGGGTCTGTTCTCATGATCTCTCATCTTGGAGATTACTAAGTGCGAACTCCATGAGAGAGAGTCTCGTCTTCTTACGAGTACTCGCACATGATGGTCTATATACTATGTGTCCTATCATAGTATGTCATCCAAACGTAGAACTTTATTTAAGAATATTGTTATAGCATTTCAAGGTTCTCATCATAGCAAGGATCTTCCATGACCTTATCAATGCAACAAATATTCCAGGACATTATTATATTATAGTCATGCAGAACAATGAACAATATATAATAAGTGAACATTCATGTAATCAAAGTACAAAATAGTTTGTTCTCATGACACCAACCCTAACAAACTCCCACTTGGACTAGAGACAACTGCCTACGACTTTTAGTCTGCTAGACCTCACATGATGATCATGTTTCTGCTGAGTCAAGGCTTTAGTCAAGGGGTCCTCCATGTTGTCTTCCATGGAAATACTGCTCACTGTAACATCAACCCTATGAGAAAAATCCCTCAAGAGATGATACTTCCGAAGTATGTGTTTTGTCCGCTGATGTGACCTTGTCTCTTTTTCAAGTGTCACTACTGTAGTATTATCACAATAGAGTATTATAGGATCTTTACTACTAGGTACTACATCCAACTCTTGGACAAAGATTCACATCCATACTGCTTCTTTAGCTTCCTCAGAAGCTACGATATACTCAGACTCTACTGTAGAATCTTCCACCACACTTTTCTTTGAGCTCTTCCATCTCACTACACCTCCATTCAAACTGAAGATGTATCCAGTCCGCGACTTCATGTCATCTTGATCAGTCTAGAAACTAGCATCTACATGTCCTATGATGACTAGTTCCTCATCTCCTCCATAAACCAGGAACATAACCTTAGTATGCCTCAGATACTTAAGGATATTCTTGACTTCCATCCAATGGCGGTTTCTTGGATCATCTTGATATCTGCCTACCGCACTTAATGAGTAAGCAACATCTAGACTTGTACATAGCATAGAATACATGATTGACCCAATCGCGGATGTGTAAGGGATCCTTGCCATTTTCTTTCTTTCATCATGTGTCTGAGGACACATTTTCTTGGAAAGATGAATGTCATGTGACACTAGCAACAATCCCTACTTGGATTGTTCCATACTGAATCTCTTCAGTATCTTGTCAATGTATGCACTTTGACTCAGGCCCAGCATTCTCTTGGATCCATCACGATAGATCTTGATCCCAAGAATATATGATGCCTCTCCCAATTATTTCATGGAGAATCATTTATCTAAACATTCCTTAACTGACTATAAGACAGGTACTTAGTTTCCAATTAGTAATATTTCATCAACATATACTATTATAAAAATGAATTCACTCCCACTAAACCTCTTATAGAAACAAGGCTCACATTCGTTCTTAACAAAGCCAAATTCCATTACGTCTTCATCAAAATGAATGTTCCATGACCTTGATGCTTTCTTTAATCCATAAATGGATTTCTACAACTCGCATACCTTGTTGGCATCCTTTAGAGTCACAAACCCTTCATGTTGTGTCATGTAGACATATGCCTGGAGGTTCCCATTAAGGAATGCTGTTTTGACATCCATTTTCCAAATTTCATAGTCATGGTAAGTGGCAATGGCAAATAGGATTCTGATGGATTTTAGCATCGCAACCGGTGAAAAGGATTCATCATAGTCAATTCCTTGATGTTGTCTAAAAAATTTTGCAACCAGTCGTGCCTTGTAGGTGCTGACTTGCCCCTCCATGTCCAATTTCTTCTTGAATACCCATTTATTACCAATAGGCTTTACATAAACTGGAGGATATACCAAAATATAGACTTGGTTTTGGTACATGGAATCCATTTCAGAATTCATGGATTCTTGCCACTTGGAAATTTCTGTGCCTTAAACTTCTTCCTTATAGGTAAGAGGATCATCATTGTCAACCAATAATGAGTCACCATCCTCGGTGACAAGAAAACCATATCGTTCTAGTTCTCTCACCTCTCTCATGATCCTACGCAGTTCTTGTGTCTCTGGAAGAGATAGTTCTTCCACGGGGCTTTGTGGAATCTGTTCTTGTACCAAAATCTGTGTTTCTTGAGCCTCGACTTCATTGAAGTCTATCTTGCTCCCACTATCTCTTTTGGAGATGTGATCCCTCTCAAGGAATATGGTATGTCTTTCCACTGTAACCTTTTTCTCTGAGGGGTTGTATAGGTAATATCCCCTTGTTTCCTTGGGATATCCTATAAAGATACACTTTGTGCCTCGGGGTATAAGTTTGTTACCTGAAGAGGACTCAACAAATTCTTCTCTACCCCACACATGTAAATTTGATAACATGGCTTTGTGTCCACTCCATAACTTGTATGGAATACCATTTATCGATTTAGTTGGTACTTGGTTTAGTATGTGTGTTGTTGTTTGTAATTCATATCCCCAAAAGGATAATGGAAGACTTGTATGACTCATCATTTATCTCACCATGTCCAATAGGGTTCGGTTCCTCCTTTCACTTACACCATTCCACTGAGGTGTTTAAGGAGGACTGAGTTGAGATAGAATCCAAAACTTCTGTAAGAAATCAATGAAGTCCTGATTAAGATATTATCCTCCTCTGTCTGAGCGGAGTTTCTTAATCTTCTTACCAAGTTGGTTCTCAACTTCATTCTTGTATTCTTTGAACCGATCAAAATAATATGACTTATACCTCATTAAGTAGATATATCCATATCTACTAAAATCGTCAGTAAAAGTTATGAAGTATGAGAACCCACCCCTTGCTTCAATTGGAAATGGACCACACGCATCTGTGTGAACTATTTATAGAATCTCTTTAGCCCTTTCACCTTTCCCACTAAATGGGGCTTTGATCATTTTTCCTTGTAGACATGCATGACATACACCAAGTGGTTTTAGTTCAAAAGAATCTAAATACCCATCTTGATGTAATTTTGTCAAACGTTTCTCAATCACATGACCTAGCCGGTGATGCCAAAGTTGGGTGTGGTATGAGTCATGTGAATTAACTTTGTCATCAATTTCCATTACTTGGTTTGTGTAGTCTAACACATAAAGACAGTTATATAAATGTGCCCTACCAAAACAAATGCTATCTTTATAAAAGTAGAAACATCCACTTCCAAACTTGAAGATGAATCCATCAGTATCTAATCTGGATATTGAAATAATGTGTTTGGTTACAGAGGGTAAATAATAACATCCTTTCAAAACCAAGACCATCCCAGTAAGAAATGTGAGGTGGTAGTCTCTGACAGCTACAGCAGCGAGTCTGGCTCCGTTGGCTGCTCATAGATCCACCTCACCTCGGTCAATCTTTCTAAATCTACTTGGTTCCTGTATTTGGATACAGATGTGAGCACCACATGCAGTATCTAATACCCAATTGGTAGAAACATATAGATTTCATTCGATAACAAATGCACTTGAAGATTACCCTTGCTTCCTTGGATGGGTGCAGTTTTTCTTCCAGTGGCTCTTCTTACCACATGCGAAACAAACAGCATCATGTTCTCTTGCCTCCCCTTTGATCTTCCTTTTCTTGGAAAGCCTTGAAGAAACTTCGGGCTTAAAGCTATTCACCTTCCCTTTCCTTTTATTCACCATGAGGAAAGAAGGCTTTTTACACTTCATATCATTTTCCACTTGGAGAATGAGGATTAGAAGGTCAGATAGAGACTTCTCAATGTTGTTCATGTTGAAATTTACAACAAAGTTGGAGAAGCTCTGGGGGAGTGATGCAAGAATGAGATCGGTACCCAGTTCTTTGGGGAGTTTAAACCCTAGAACCTCCAAGTGCTCAATGTAGTCAATGAGATTGACTAAATGAGGCTTAGCTGGGGAATCTTCTCCAAGCTTGCTCTGAAATAGAGCCTTGGAGATCTCAAACCTTTTCTGTCTTTATATCTCCTGGTATAGACCATGGAGGTGATCGAGAATGATGTAGGCATCCATGTCTTCATGAGACTTCATGATCTCACTAGACATAGATGACAAAATCAAACATTGAACGTCGAGTGCATCGCTTAAATGTTGATCATAGACTAAGAAATCTTCATCACTCTCCCCTGGGCCAGGAGAATCAGGAAGTGAGGACTCCAACAGGTAAATCTTTCATTCATGGCATAGGATAACCCGAAGGCGCCTAAACCATTCCTGAAAGTTACTGCTGGTGAGTATGTTGTCTTTATCCAAAATTGATCACAGAGAAAATGTGGTTGATGAGTTTGTTATATTCTACAAATTAAAAGAGCAGATTTATCAGTACTTTCTTGATTACATTTTATGAGAAATAATAAATTTTATTAAGACTCCCACTATTTTATCAAGTCCCAATGGACCTCACCATTGAACTCAGAATGTCCAGTTGCTTTGATTTTATAGTGGCAAGGATCCATACTCCCCTTCTCATAACCCCAACAAGGGTTGGTCAAGCTATTTGAAGGTATTTAGGTAGGCAAGTCTTTGCCAACTGTGAGCTTATAGTTCCTTAATCTGTTGAGTGGACTCCCCAATCCTGAAATCCTGCCTTGTATTTCCTCAACTCTTTCCTCCAATATTACATCAAGTCTAGCAATGGCTACTCCTCTTGATGTAATATGGTTAAGTCAACCTGAAACCTTTCATAAGGGATTCCTTTATAAATGTAAGTGTCCCAACATGGGTTGGTAAAACACATAGTTTTATTGAGTCTTTCCCTTAATCAAGTAATGGAAGGCTTGGTCTGACTTAATATGGTATTGAGGGAGTTTAATCCTTTATGCGTAGTTTCTCATTATCACATGCTTTTTAATATTAAGTGATGCTTTCTTAAGTGATTAACCATGTTCCGATAATGTTTACGCATAGTCTGGTTTTTATTTTATTCCATCTTTGCATTCTTGTTCATTTTATTAACTATGTGATCGCGACAACACATACATAATAAATAAACCATGCAATCAGACAGAAATAAAATAAGATGGCATGATCATGATCTTTTTCTGGTTAGCTTATCTAGCGGTTTGATAAGTTAACCCTGGCCTAGGGAAAAATACCTTGAACCGATGGTTCGTATTTTACAACTCCCACCTGTCCACCTTTGTATCTTATTGGGTTGGTTTCACCTCAGCTTAGGGTTTTGAACCATCTCCTCTATCTTGGGAGATCCTCCATTACATGGGGTTTACATTAAAGAAACCATGGGCACGCAGGCCCTGCATTTTACTGGAAGAAGGCTCGTAGGCCAAGGAATTTAAATTAAACAAATTTAAATGAAACCATACACACATACAAAGGGTCTTTGGTCTATCTCATGATCATCCATAGCATAAAATGACATTTACGCATATATAGAATTCAAATTCTTTTAATCATTCTATTATTCAAGATAAGTCACGCTTGAATTCAATTAATTATGATCTTATAATTAATCAATTATTTATCATAAATTCCTTTCTAAATTTCCTTGAGATTCTTCTCATCCATATTCCTTGTATGGTGTCTTTGTACATTTGGAGGAAACCTGGTGAAATTCCATTTCTGGAAAGTACACGGTGTGTAGTTTATATTTACACGGCGTCTATTTCTTTTACGTTTTATCCAAAGTACACACCGGGGCTTTGGCGTGTTTTCTGTACTTTGGAAATTTTGGAGTACACGGCGTGTAAATCATACACGATGTGTACTTCCTTGTTATGCAGTAACCGGTCTGGCAATCCCGTGTATGTGGTACGCGGCTTCTCCTTTGTACATGGTTTCACTTGGTCCATATCGGACTACATGGCGTGTTGCTCCAACATACATGTCGTGTATTCTGGTTCCCACGCACTGTTTAATTCTGTTCAACATGGCGTAATAAAAACTTAGGCATACTCAATTCACACGGCGTGGTTTGGAGGACCAGTGCCGGTTCGTTGAACCTAAGTACACAGCGTGTAGTTTTCATTACACATCGTGTATTCCTGTGTTGTACAAACAAAAAGAGTGTATCCTCTGGATGAGTTCCTCATTTTTATTTTAATCAAAATTAAAATTAAAAAAGTCGTTTCTGTGATATGAATAGAGAAATGAAGGAGGAAGAACTGATCTCATTTATTCATATTTATAGAACGATTTATTTTTAATTGAATCAAATATAAATGCGTAAATTATTAATGAAAATTAAATAACTATAATCAACATTGTAACCTCCCTCTGATACCAATTGAAGGTTCTGGGCGCAACAGAATCGCATGGGTGGATGTTCCCACTTGGCTTTTTTTCATTAGTAGTGATCAATCCAGGATCAATACGACGATAAATTCCAGTCTCCATGGATCGATTCACAGAAATAGACAAAGAAGAATAAAGGTCCCGGAACCACAAAAGTGGATCGTCACAGGTTGATGATAATTAATTTAATTAATTGACAAGAAGTAACTTTTGGGTGTTCTTTCTTAGTTGATATTATTGATCAAGTTCCGATGTGATTTGTTGTTGCGTCATAGAAGCCAAGTGTAGACTTCCTCTAGCGGTGATCCACACATGCACCTCGTATCTCTGGACGTCGCCAAAGGAGTCTCCATGTGCTAGTGTGGAGAAAACTTTGCTTGCGTTGTTCTCCTTAGATCATCTTGATCCGATGGAAGAGGATCTCTCTCGGTCTTGAGAGCATTCTTAGAGGAAGATGTTCTTTTGGCCTTGAAATAATTCTCCAGAATTGTTGTGCACAATGATTCTCTTGTATAAGGAAATGAGTTGGGGTTGTGAGGATATTTATAATCGGGTTTGAGGTTGTAGAGTTATGACAATAAATAAATGTGTTACGCATTTTATTTATTTCATTAACTCCATTTTGAAACCCCTATTTCAAGTCATTAATTCCTGGACATGCGCCCACACTGATTATAATAAATATCATTAAATAAAACGATATTTCCTCAAAATCCTGACTGGAAAAACTACACAGCGTGTATTAATAAATACACGGTGTGTACTTGTTTTTCATTGAAAACTACATGGCGTGTACATTCAATGTACACGGTGTGTATATATTTTTTCATTTATTCATTTCATTTCCAAAATGAAAACTACACGGTGTGTACATTTAATAATACACGGCGTGTACTTGTTTTCAAAATAAAACTACACAGCATGTAATCATTGATACACGACGTGTACTTGTTTTATTTTATTCTTTCTCCAACATTAAAACGATTTAGGCTTCCTTGAATAATTATAAAACCACGTACGGGAATAATATTTATTCTACTTGAGATACTTGAATACACTTAGTGTGTGACCCTCTAGGCCTCTTTCTCATTGGCATTAGGTGGGCTTGCCTAAAGTCCAAGATTACTGTCTAGCAATGGGTAAAGGACCCCAAGAGAAAGAAGTTGATACCACATTGACGTATCACCTCATACGAACACTTACTGTGTAATTTAATCCCTTTGTCTCAATATCTCATCAAGAAGGTTTCATGGTAGTTTCATAAACCTATATGCTTGATCTGTCATTCTTTGACTTCCAGAAATAAATTCATCGTTACACCATGGCCATGGAATTTGTATGATAGTTTTATTTCAATAAAAGGGCCTGAGATATCTACTTCCATAAATATGGAAGGGAAAAATCCTTCCTCGACTTATCCATTAACAACATGTCATTTGTGACACACCCAATGTGCCCTACTTCCCGCCAACTGTCTATGTGACGGTTTTCATCAGCAAATCTAAGTGCGCGAGTCATGACATGAGTTAATGATAATATTCTAGTCTAAGGACCATTACACACGCTCGCAGATAGAAATATCTGATGACACCAAGACATGCGGAATTACTACTAGTGGGTCTCTTCTCATAATCTCTCATCTTTGAGATTACTAAGTGCGAACTCCATGAGTGAGAGTCTCATCTTCTTACGAGTACTTGCACAAGACGGTTTGTATACTATGTGTCCTATCATAGTATGTCATCCAACCGTAGAACTTTATTTAAGAATATTGTTATAGCATTTCAAGGTTCTCACCATAGTGGGGATCCGCCATGACCTTATCAATGCAACAAATATTCCAGGACATTATTATATTATAGTCATGCAGAATAATGAACAATATATAATAAGTGAACATTCATGTAATAAAAGTACAAAATAGTTGGTTCTCAGGACACCAACCCTAACAGTTACTTGTTTTCATGTTCTTGGGACAGGCTCCCGAAACGGTTTGAAACAACCACTGGGGCCACCTTATGCTGGGGTGTCGATCGTGACTGAGGAGGCAGCTGACGAACCTTTGCATACTGGAGGGCTTGTCTCGCGGCCTCCACCAGGGGGAGAGTACCGTTTCAATGGTACTCTTTTATCATCATGTTGGATACCCAACATTGAATACACTGGGTAGGCGAGGGGTTCCTTCTCTTCATGGGGGCCCAAGTCACCTGTGGGATTGCTAATGCGTGTGTCTGTGTCGGTCTTCAGGATGTCATTTGGATCAAAGGTTGATCTACAGGAACCTGCAATATACATATATGGCATATATACCACAAAACCTCTTCAAAGTAGCATTCTTTTAAACATATGCATATCTGACAATTCATTTTGGCCCCCTTCCCCCTATTTTTTGTTGTGGGGAAAAGGGGTTTGAGTGGGGTAGGACCGCCACCTTGGTTAAGGATTCACATCGGGTTCACCATTTTTATTTCACCTCTGAGGTGGTGCGTTCTGCGTGTACAGGGGTGAACAAAATGTTCTGACGTGCAATATCCTTTTGTGTATGTTATCATTGGGGTATAACTGCTTCCTTAGTTAATTATTCACGTCGGGTTCACCATTTTTTTTTTGCCTCTGAGGTGGAGCATTCCGGGTGATGAGGAAATGGTCTGATGAAAATTATCACATGTCTCTTTTTCCAGAGACGGTTTCTTGTAAAATTCACCATTTCTTTTTTTTTAACCTATTCTGCATCATTATCCTTTAAAGGAAGGTTAGATTAACCTTGTGGTGACTGGGTAATTCACCTCTTTCGTATTGAAAAGAAGATTCCACAGTCATATGATCCCAGCAGGCAATTGCATAGGGTCAAGTACTTGTGCAATCAGTCCTCCTCAGATATAACTTCCTCAGATGGTCTCCAATGAGTTTATTCATAGATCCCTAAACACCCAATGGCCCTGGTATCCATGATTCATGGACAGTCTTTCCAAAGGAAGGTACTTGTTGGTTGATGATTCAAACAACTACACTTAAGGACTCTATTTGTCGAGATGATGGGAAGTCAAGCTCACTTCACCCCTTTTGGGGGAGGATTATTGCATATTTTGGGACTCTCTTATAGATTTAATTTGTGTTCATATGTTAGTGAATCCTTGGTTCATTCCCGAAGAGTGTGTCCACGGGCTACCCCTGGTTTGCAGGATCGTTGTAAGCATACATATATTTGATGCTACATAGGTGATGCTGACTTGACCCATACAATATGGCGCTATGGAGTTTATCATCATCCAGGGGGGAAGGAAGGTGACTTGAGGTTGGGGTCGGACCCATAATATGGGTTTCCTATGTATCCTCAAGAGAGAAATTAGAACCCATATAGTTTGGAATTTCTGAGGCTTATGCATAGAATCTTCCCATTTGATAGGACATGATTGGGAGATCCCTTATAGGAGGGAACCCTTTTCAGCTCGAGACTTCAAGTAGGCGTCCTACTTATCCAGGTTTGATCAGGAATCAGAGTTCTTGTAGTTCATATTTTTGTGAATTTTGTAATCATTGAAAACCTTTAATCCCACATTAGTCATGATTGGTGTGAGAAACAAGGGGATGTGAGAGATCAAACCAACCACATGCTTCCTCTCCTACTGGTGGGAGAGGGTGAGCCAATGGTGGAAGAGGCCAGGGCGACGGTGGGTGAGGGTGCAGAGCAATGAACCATTCAATGTGAAATGACATTAAAGGTCATGCGGCTTAGCCATAGGAATATTGGGGACTTTTCTTAGTGGGAGCACCCTAGAATGCATTCTGGGAAGGGGAGGAGTTGTGTCCTCATCAAAAGGGTAAGCGAACATAACCCTTGTGATTGATCACCATTCCTAAATGAATGGAAAATCAGTTAATCACCCTTAATAACTAGAATGGGGAGGTTCACGTTGGAATACCAAGGCTGGACTCTGGGTTACCATGGGAATGTAGACCCACAGACATCCCCGAATTTTGAACCTTTATGGGGAGAGCCTTCATGACTCCGCTTACAATGGGTATGTAGACTCAAAGGGGCACACGGATGCACCCGATGGTCTGATCATACGGGTCAGGTGACTTTGGAGGAGGCTTTGTCCTGGTGTCGGGGGACTGGTTCGCGGAGGGATTATGAAGGAATGGATAGAACGGAGGGGTGAGATTGAAATTGGGGGAAAGAATACCCAAAAACACCCCATTACACCTACTAATTTCTTATGCAGGATGGGGGAAGCTTTGCATACCGTAGTAGTATATCGGAATAGGGGCCATCCACATACCGATGTGGTACACAGGCATGGGTATGGACCACCGTGAACCCTAGTGGTACACGGTTCGTCACGCCGCTTTGGGTTCCACCCGCGTACTGATGCAGTACGCGGTGCCGAGTTGAATCTGCATAGAAATATACTACTTGGAACACCATACTGTAGGAGGGTCCGGGGGACCTTTGTTCATAGGAAGTTCATCCATAAGAAATATATGGTTCTCAGTTTCACCATTTAGGTTTTCAATTCTGTTATTATTTTTAAATCCCCCCATTTTATGGTTCTTGATTGGCTATAATTGTGGAGAGTGTGGTTTGCGATTCGAGTTTCACTGATGATTCAAGACTAAAGACAGAATCTTCCTATAGTTCTTTCTTCCAACCTATGGATTCCCTTCAAGCTTTCGTCGTTCGTCCTCTCTCGATTCCTTCTGTGCTCCCTTTTATAGAGCATAGATGAAATCGTATCTATAGGAATGTGGAACCATTTGAAGAGGCCCATAAAAAGATATATTAACCCGTGGAAGACTCAGTCAAGCAGGGTTTACGAAGGCTATGATTCACAATCATGGTTCGCGGAATCCTGCTGGTTTGATTTGACCATGAACCATTGAGTTCGCGAGACTGTATGTGGACGGCCTTCGCGTGCATGAGTCCTTCAGTGATGTGGTTCGTGGTCCACTGGGTTTGTTGGCTATCGCTCCATAGTCCAGCGCCTCGTGGATCATTCTGTGTACTGATGGTTTGCGATCCAAGCAGTCTGCGAACCCTTCCCGGTGATGGTACGTGAGTCACTTAAAGTCCTTTGAAAACTCTAGTTCCTTCAAGTTTGTTCTGAAATTTGTAACTCAATTTGAGTCCATTCACCTTGTTAGACTTGTAGGAGTACTTTCTTCCTTCTGCAAAGTGATTGTGGGATTATTTTCTTCCCTTGGATGAATTTTCAGGACCCTATATGCATATAATGCATCTTCTAGAATAATGTTCAAAATGAACAATGCTCTAATGTGGACCATTAATGACTTCCCTAGACTTGGGAACTTATCTGATTGTAACACTTACATGGGTTTGGCTTTTCATGTCTGTAACTTTGATTTTGAGATCGAACAACTACCTTATAGTAAAAAATGGTTCTTCTTGTGTCATAGATGATTTCATGATACATCTCATATATTTTGGTTGAAAAAGTCAAAATTCAATGGTTATATTGACCATAGACCACCTCCAAAGTTTTTTATAGGTTCTAAAATATTGGTATAACTTGGAAATATTGAAGCATAATTTGGGAAGGTGAATCATTTGAATGATAGTGCGAAACAAGTTGAAAGTGAATCATCAATTAAAATTAGAATGAAATAATGGAAGAAAAAAAGTATATTCTTCAAACTTTCATATTAGGAATTTAATTTTTTGTGGAATAATCTTGATGTTGTGCATATTGAGAAGAATATTTTTGAAAATTTCATCTCCGCATTTCTTAATGAGCATGGAAAATCGAAGAACCATCTAAATGATTGGAAGGACTTAGAAACAATAAACATAAAGTGTGATCTCTATCTAGAAGAGAATGGAAAGTATGCTTTGCCAATTTTTCAATGGAAAATAAGGATAAAGATATATTCCTTCGAATTTTAAAGCATGTAAAGTTATTTGATGTATATTCAAGTAACATCTCAAGGTGTGTCAACTTAAATCATTATAGGTTACATGGATTGAAAAGTCATGATTTGCATATTTTGTTACTTCAGTTACTACCATTGGCATTGTGTATTTTATTACCTAAAAATGTTACTATAGTTGTACTCAAATTTTTCACATTATTCAGACAACTATGTGAGAAAACTCTACAACCAGCTGATCTTGAAAACCTTCAGAATATATTTTCATTAGCACTTTGTTTGATGGAAATGGTCTTTCCTCCATCATCTGTTACTTTCATTATGTATTTAACTGTACATTTGGTTGAGGAAACTAAATTAGGTGGCCTCGTACATTATCGATTGATGTATCCAATTAATAGGTACTATATTTATATATTTTTCATATTAAGTAAACAATTATTGGAACTTAAATAAATACATAATTATGTTTTATTTATTTTATTACATAGATTTCTTGGTAATTTGAAATCATACATGAAAAATAAATCTCAACCTGATGGCTCTATTTCTAAAGGATATTTAGAAGAGGAGTGTATTTCCTTTTTTTCTAGATATTTAGATGATATTGAGATAATATCCAATTGATTTGGATGTGTTAATGACACATCAACTCAATCTCAGCTACATGGGAAATCAAAAATATTTCTTATTGTTGTCCGATTATTTGGGAGGATCTCAAATGTTATACTTATATAAATGCAATTATTATAGGCACGTAGATATGTGTTTTTGAATAGTGAAATTGTAGATCTATTTATTGAATATCTTAGGATATAAATAAAGAGAATAATGAGAATTTGAACATAGAATGAGGAAGATATAAAAAAAATTAATAAAGAGCTTTTATAATGTTTTACACGTCTTGTAAGCTCATAAATAATGCAATAAATATGAATATTAGGTTGATACATATAATATTTGAATCTAATAATGTGTATTACTTTTTATAGATCATGAATACTAATACTCATGATGATTTGACCAAAAATTTGAAGTTTTTAACTTTAGTTCCTCTAAAAAAGTCTAGAAAAATCAATGCTTATAGTGTTATTGGCTTTAAATTTCATATATTCAACTAGAAAGGGGGTTTGAAAATACAGAATGGTGGTATATTTACAATTTTTGAATTGGGATACTATGGAAAGTTGAGTGATATTATCAAATTAAACTACCATAGGCATTTTTTAGTTGTTTTATTCAAATTAAAGTGGTTGATATTACCAAGGGTATTAAAAGATATTCCTTTCAATTTAATTATGTGAACTTCTCTCACTTGATGGATTTCGATGACTATGAATTACATGATCTGTATATCTTCTCGTCATAAGAGAAAATGGTATATTATGTGGAAGATTTTGTAGATGAATGGTGGGGTGTAGTTGTTCATATAAAACAAAGATACTTGTATGATATGGGTGACGAAGTGGAATATTTGACCTATGACATTGAATCTCATCAACAATAATAAACAAACTTATTTTTCAATCATGATATTGAAAATATTAGTCTTTCAATGGTGGATGAAGTAGATGAAGTAATGATGGAGCAAGACAATGATATGATTTAAGGGAAATGATTGTATGATTAGTCATACATTAATTTATCAACAACTTATGTTATATGTGAAATCATTCATTATCATAGTTATGTATATTTTTTTTATCAGTATCGTGCATCTGTTATTATTTCTATTTTTTTCTACATGAATATTTTGAAATATATGGTTTGAAGTTAATTTTATTTGATTAAATGATAGTAATGCCAAGGAAGAACCATTTACCTAATCCCAATCGACTCCTAGTTGATGTTCCCTTTACCACATAGACAGCTGATGATCCATTAGTCTCCCTCCCTACAACATATGAGATACCCTCTGTATGCCCCCCCCCTCCACTAGAATATCTCACACCCTCGTCCATCCCATCAGCATATAGCACACCCTCCTTCTCTATCCCATCAGTATCTAGGACATTAACTTCCCATTTAGTAGGTTTGGGAGTAATGGAATAGGTTATCACTCGTTTTTCTTCATAAGTATATTTGAGGGTGACAGTTATAGGTACAAATTTTAATGTGAATAAAGATATTGAAAATTTTTATACTACTAAATGTTTTTTCATAAGAGATGAAAACAGTGTTACTATAGAGAAATATATGAATATTTCATATGTCTATAATTTGTATTGATTGAAGTTAGTTGTCTCGTTTGACTATTATGGGTCCCCATGGATTATGTTGTATATTTTTTTGGATATATTTGAGGCTAGTTGGTGGCGGAACCGGTTACCCTTCCAATTACCTATTCTGATTGGAGGCATATGTCTCAATCATAGAGGAAGAAGTCTTTGATTCCTAGATAAAGGTAATTTTAATACATTATGGTGTAATTTAATGTCATTGTATAATTAAATTCTTATATTTTAAAAATGGATCTCTTTATACAGATGTTATTTCACTTTATCATTGTTGATATTATCTCATGAAAGTGGACGTTGAAAATGTTGGTTAAGAAATAGAAATATTTCAAATGGATATTATGGAATTAATTCAATGATACATCACTGAACACTCAACAATAGTATGATTAGGTAACTTAAGGGGTACTTAGAGAGAATTGGAAGGTGTTTGTTGATAGTCATTGTCATGAGAAGCTTGTGGTATTGAAATATATATATTATTATATTAATCTCATTTTATATATATACATGTATATGACAAGGAGATGACATTCTATACATTAATATTAAATTTTATGTTATATATTTTAGGATGTTTCAAGGAAAAATTCATCAAGTTGAGCTAAACAAATCATCACCCACACTACTGGTTCAAAAGTTTTTCCAGAGATAGATAGACTCTGGTAATATTTTCAATAGTTTAAATATTTATAAGATAACATTATATATTTCATAAAATAAATTTTTGATTTATATTTTTTTAATTTATTCAAAGAATTTAGGGCACCAAGTCTCCCAAAAATAACTTTTGTTGGATGTTTATACAAAATCTGATGGGTGTTATGAGAATGATCATAGCAAAGAAATTGGGGTATCAATTCATTTTTAATTGTAATAACTTATTGTAATTTGTCAGTATTTTAATATATATTGATTTAAATATGAATGATATTTGATTTTTAGGTAAAAATAAAAGAATTAAGAGATGTTAATCCTATATAGTCCTTCTCGGTCTACCAGGATGATCCAGTTGGTCATGTCCTTGGGAAGAAGCATCCTGGTCATGTGCACGGGGTGGTTTTGGGACCATTACCATCTAAGGTCTTTAGCAGGCCACCAGATATTTCAGAAATGTCTACTCCTGGTTGTAGTTACTCCATACCTCAAGATTCTCAGAGGGGGTTTGTTTCAATGAAAATAAAAAATCATAAATAGGGGGATCATATAAAGATACAAGATGCAAAGGTCATTTCTCTTTAGAAAGCGTTGATTGAATTATATCATAAGATGACTGGATGTGTCCCTAGTGATATTGTGTCTATGGATGGTTTGAGTGAGCATAAAAATCACACAAGTTCATAATAATTTAGTAAAAAACTTTTATTGATTTTAAGTTTAAATTTAAATATATAACACTGTTTAATTTTCCAGAGATTTTTCATACAGGTGATGATAGTAGAGAGTGGAGACGGCGACAGAGACAGTGTCGATCAATGTTTATTAGGTAGTGATTATAGTTTAATTTGGATTTGATGATGATGTGTAACTAAATTGATGATAAAAAAAATGATAATATGGTGATTGATAAACCATGTTGTGGTTTCTAGTAGGGGATATCGGTATTTCCCTTACATTGCATGAAAATCTATATGATTGGTTCATTTTCTATGTTATATTTTGAATATTACCTTATACTCATCATGATTAGTCTATTAAGTTTTTTTTAGTACTCCTTGAAATTACACATCTTATTTTTCTTTTCAAATTCTCTAGTATCTTTCAAACATTAATGAACTTTATTCAGTCCTAACTACCAAGTAATACCTGGATAACTAAACATTTTGGTCAACTTCCATCAGGGTATCCCACTAGTATTTTTCTTATATGTGAAAAATATATATTGTTAGCTTCACTCTCTTATAAAGTATATCTCAAGATCGTTATATGTAACTCCCCAACCCCAGTTACCTAGAGTCGGTGCATTATTTTAATACATTGCCATGATTACAAGGAATCAAGACCCGAATGACCGATCAGTTTAGCAGTCTTGGGAAATAGATTACATACATGAATGTTACATTACACTTCATAACATACAAAAAAACATAAATAATCCTTCATGAATGTCATTATTCCCTTGGCTTAACCCTGCATATCAATCACAATACACTTCTTGGAATCCTGGGAAAAATAAAACATAGAAAGGGGCAAGCTCAGATGGTCAGTAAGGATAACAATACAATGGAAACCTTCATAAATAAGAATAAACATTTAAGGTAATGTATAACTAAAAAAAAGCCTTTTAAACTTGAACTTCAGCAGAATATTGCAAAAATAAAATGAAGTAATGTCATTTAATTGTTCACATGGATATTCTACTAGTCGAATAATCACATGCAATATCACTAACCACTTTCATAATGATGGAATGCATAATTCCAGACTATCATAACCACATATTCAAGGCCTTGTGCCAATACTACAAATAAGATTTTGTCAAGGCCTTGTTCCAAGACACTAGTTTGTCTCATGAGACCTCCTGATGCTTCGAGGAGCTATAGCGGGATCCACCTGTCACTTACTAAGTCCAATGCATTCATCATATGAAAAGGTTATAACAGAAACATTCGTATTAAAAATAGCATATGAAATGTCAATACTTTCTCCATAAACCATGAATGGAATAAAAATAACACATCCACAGTCAAACATATCACAAAACCTTCAATACAATATGGAATATTTGTATCATAATAAATCATCTTCAAACAAGTTTAAAATCCATCAAAGGATGTTGACATAGATGAAAATGATTTGTAAAACTCTTTGAGAGAAATATCCATTTTTCTTGAAAACATTTAAAAGTAACACAATTTAGAAAAGAAGACATTTAAAGACATATTTGAGTCAAAGTGTCCCATACCACTTTGAAAATTTTGAAAGGAATTTACATTTTAAAAACATTCATGTCCATATAAATAAATCATTAAAAACCATTTTGAAGACATGTACATTAATGGGAAAGATTTAGAAGAATAAATATTTAAAACATTTGAAATGATGTTTCAGTAAAATAAGTCCCTTAAAATAAACCCTTTTAAAACTCTTTCATAAAACATGGACATGGATAGTAAATATGTCCCAGTAGATACTTACGTAAAAACAACCTCGGATAATAAAGAGATTGTGAAATTAACCCTTACCAATTTGGTAACTTACGAAACATACACCCCATGAAAGAGTTATCATAAAATGAATATGTAAATACACTTAAATTAAAGTTTATTACACAAATAATACAATTACGGTCAGTACATACACCACACAAAAGGTAATAGTGGCAATATGGCATGAATCTCACAGGAATAAGGAGTGAGATGAAAACCCCTTACCTTGCACTTTTCTTTAGTTAAGGGTACGTTTAACCTCTTATATGAAGACTATAGTATTTTATTGAATTATAACAGAACCATATTAATATTTATGATATCATAAATTATTCATTTATGAATTTATACTACCCATTTAATAATAATTTCCATGTTATATTAATATTTCGGGTAATAATCGCTTTCTTTATCGTACGTGTTTTAACTCGTTACTCTTGATTGTATCACTTAGATCATGATTTAAATACTTATAGAATATAAAACATTATTTATATATCATATATATTTAGAATATAAATATCTATAATAGACTTATATATGAAATGGAAAACACCATTTATGGAGACGGTAGTCCGTACGTACGCATAAACGTTGTTTCTGTTTTCATATAGTATAGAACGGAAGTAAGTGAATAAGATATATGTAAGTACATAAATACTTATATATATATATATATATCCATTAGAATTATTATGTCATATATTAAATACTTATTAGTAATATATATTTTTATAATCGTCGATGAATTGTGAACTTGGAAATGAATCTCATCGCGTCGTGGAGACGGTAATCTGTACGTACACACGAGCGAAAATATCATTATTTTGATGTTAAAATAATATATAATTGGATGTTATATCATATATAAAGAATCCTTATAATGTTATATCTATTATTTACATCAAATAAACATCATTATTATACCCATCCAAATAATAATGTATTGAATAACAATTACACCACGGCGTGAAGACGGTAAACCGTACGTACGCACGTATGGTGACATGTCATTCAAAGGGTGGATAGAATAATGAAATTGGTTATACCATAATTATAATAACATGAAATTATATAGAATATACTGGAGTTATTATTTTATAATGGAAACAACAAAGAAAAAGGAAGTGGAAGAAGAAAGGAACTTGAAAGAGGGTGGTGAAATCATTACCTCTTCTTCGGGTTCTTCCTTTTGATTTAATAAAAAGGGATCCTTAGGTTTCCTTTATGATCAACATAAGGCCTCTAGGTTGAATGGAGGATAGTTTAGAGGGTATTTTTGCAGGGTTTTGATGAGCCAAATGGCTTAGAAGGTGTGAATTAGAGTGAAGGGGTGTGCCCTTTTATAAGAGGGGTGAGGGGAACCTTAGGAAAAATTTAAAATATTATTTTATAATAAATTCATATCCGGTTTATAATGGCTCCAAAGTGGATTATTAAAAGTCTAAGGTGGGTATGGGTTGAAAAAAACTCAACACATATGTTTTAGACAGGTTTGGGTCACTTTATTAACTTTATCTTTTAGTTTTAACTCTTAGTTAATTAGTTTGACAATTACCACGTCACTTTGTATTTTTATATTATATGGTTAATAAACTTACTATATAATTCCAAGAGACCACAAAATGGTCCATTAATGATACACCTATCATTATATAAGTCCTTTTTCCGAACCTTAGATTTTTAGGAATATAATATCAATTAATAATATAATATTTGTTTTAAAAACTCATTCATGTCAATTTTGACACTATTCAATGATTGATTTTTCTTAAAGTCTTAAAAACTTTATTAATTAGAACCAAATTCATTTAAGAAATACTAACATGTCATATTAACCAATAAAATTATTTTATGGCATCAAAACTTTCAAATTATATTTATTTTAACATTTATAATACCAATTATTTGATTCTTTCATTAATAAAGAAAATATTGCATCATTATTGTGTCATAAATAAATTTAATTATTCAATGTTTAAAAATTATAAATAAAACACCATTATGTGGGAAATATTTCTAGATTTCTAATGAATATTTATATTCAAAAATATAACATATATAACCCTATGTAAAAATTGTTTTTCTAAACGATATATGCTTATGTCATTTTTGTATTTACTTTAACTTAATTAATATAAAGTGTCATTATCACTTACAAGTAGCTCCATGGGGTCCCAAAATCGACCCAAATATTCCCATGGTCAGACATGTATCAACCAATAGGGTTAGGACATGTTTTAGGGTAATTTAATATTATTATAATATTATTTTGTTACCCTTAGTTACCAGATTTACCCTTTAACCATGGTAAATAAAATATTTACCGAAGTAATTATTCAAAACGTCTAAAAATAAGAGTTACCTATTTACACAATTTATACATCCTGATTACAAATATGGAATTCATTTTTCAAAATTCAAAACACAGAAGTGGCAGAAATTAATTTAAAATTAATTCTCGCTGTCAAAACAAAAAGCGTGTTTTTAAGAAATAATAACTATCAAAAGATTGACACTTGTTTATGTCCGATTTAAATGTGAAATTATGTCCTATGAACAAAATTGTATTAAATGGTAAAAATATATTCTAAATATACTTTAAAACCACTAAAATTTATAATTTATCACTATTAATTATTTCGATTAAAAAAGTTGTTTTTAATTAAAATTTAGTAATTTTCACTATTCATCAAATATCGAAAGTTTTCATAAAAATACCAAAATTTCACCCTATGATAATTTTGATATTCCAAATCCAAAAATGAAGTCAATTTTGAAATATAAAATTTATAAAATTTCAAAAAGTGTGTATTACTATTCATAACTGCTATTTTGATTGGTCACGGTGTGTTAGAATCTCAAAGTTGCGTACAATGCAAGCTATTACATTATTCAAAGGGAAACATATCGTGGAAGCTTGGGGTGTTAAATTCTCCCCTCCTTCAATAAATTTCATCCTCTCAATTTGAAAATGTTCTTCGAAAATAAAAGCTTGAAAATAGAAAATACCTTTGTGGAAAATCCATATAGGAAATAAGGTTAATAAAAATATAACTTTAAAAGAATGAAAGAGAAGTAAAAAGGTCACCCGAGATAGCCCATACTAGGATTCTACGAAAACATGGATATGGAGGAGAAACAAATCATCAAGGTTTGATGGAGAGTTGTAGAAAATAGGATTAGGATAAAGTTAACTACAAGAAAATCACAAACTTGTGATTGGTTAAACGGTGTTTGATTCCCAAGTAGGAAAATTTTACTGACAACATTTTTGTTTTAAGTTACCTTTCATAAAGTTGAGGAATTTATTTAGGAGATTGAAATGGTCGGGGTGTTAGGGGTCCATTACTTTGTAAAAATCTCAAGTTGGGTTTTCGGGTCTGGGAATCTCGGTGAAGTTTGGCAACGGTAGGCCTACCGGTAGCCATAGCCTACCGGTAGCAGGACTACCAGTAGCTCGGTCTACTGGTAGCTGCAGCCTACTGGTAGCTCTGTCTACCGGTAGCTCGGTCTACCGGTATCTGTATCTACTGGTAGCACTGTCTACCGGTAGCTCGGTCTACCGGTTGCTGCAACTACCAGTAGCTCTGTCTACCGGTAGCTCAGTCTACCGGTAGCTGCAATATACCGGTATCTCGGCTACCGATAGCTGTCACCCGCCGGTAGCTTTCAGCTACCGGTGGCTCTGGCCTACCCCCGCGGGTTCTTTCCACTGGCGCTCCTTCTTGCACAATTAGGGTTTTAAACCCTATTTTGACTCCTTTAAGCGTGTTTTAAAGCCTGGTAACACCCATAAATGTTTTAATTAAATATTTAATGATTTAACCTGGTTTGTGCATCAGTTTAAACCACCTGACCCCTTTAATAACGTGTGGGGCCGCGTGGTCAACCCACGACCCCGCGCCTTACACGGTTTGGTGTTCTTATCTCAACTGTCCACGGCCCTTATAACTAAAGGGTTCGCTGTGGGTTTCTCATTTTCTTGATCACCCTCTGTGAGGAGTACTTTCATCTGAACAAGCTGATTTTCATGCATCGGGCGAGCCGCATCGTTATGCGTAAAGTTCCGCGCCCGGCCTAAGCGTCGATCGACGATCAAGAAGTAGAGAATTCTCCTTCGTCTCTCCCTTTTTGTGTATCATGCGGGGTGGGCGTGATTTTGTTTTTGTAGAATTGGATAAACCAGGCCTAAATAAATATAATGAACAAATCCTATAACGAAAGAAGGGGGCTATGATCGTTGATGATTTTTTATATTATGATCATCTTTCTGAATTGTGCGGGCTTACGCCTACTGAAAATAATTGTCATTGGTGGTCTTTCTCTGTGCATTAATGAACCCCTGGTGATGTTTTAAATGGCTTCTTTGTGGTTTTCAACTCCTACCGTGAAAAGTAAATTGGTTAATTATGTATATTCAGCTAAGTAAATTGGAAGCACCAAGATCAACCCTTCTGTGATAACCCCCGGTTAAAACACACGGAATTGAAATCATGGAGTGTGTAAAATCTTTTAAATCTGAAAATACCGGCATGGCCCTTCTTTTTGTTGGTGGTAGTGGTTTGGTTGTTTTCTTTTACGGGCCGATTGCTGGAGATGTGGGAGGGGATGGGATCCCCTGTTTTTATACTCTGGGTGGTTATAAAATTGGGGATGGGATCCCCTGTTGTTATGGATTCAGTGATTGCGAGTCTTAAAGATCGGGTGGTTACCTTGTTTATATCACGAATTGGGGTGGGATACTCTATTGATGAGAAACCTTTTAGGGGGGGACACAGGGCAGTGTCTCGGGGTTTTCTTTGGTTCCAGTACTTCGAGGGATCTCTCTTATCCCTTTGTTTGCGCTTATGATATTAGTTTCCTAGTAGTGCATGAACTTCTTTAAACATTATTACTGAACGTGAAAACAAGAATGGGACAAATGGGTTTTGTTGGCGAGAGTTGTGACTCGGACTTGAGTGCTGTTTTGATCTGTAGGTTGTCTGAAGAAAAACATAACTTTGGGTGAGTGCTTGTTACCTATATATATACTTGTATCTTTGTGTTTCTTATTCGCACCCCACCCAAGTTGAGCCCTTAGTGCCGAACACCCCCATTTCATGGGGGAGCGTGTTTTTCCCAACACTATTCTTAGTGGCTGGTTATTAGCTCCTTTTTTGCTCCATTTCCCAGATAGCCCAAGTATCTTCGGGCAGGCTGTGATGGCCTGAGGTCCATTATTATCCCAAGAACCTTCGTGTGGGGTAGTGTGGTGGTTATGGCCCAGGTGTATGCGGGCAGGTAGTTTCCCAAGTATCTTCGGGATGAGGCCCAGGTGTCTTTGGGCGTGGTGGTGGTTGTTCTGGCCGAGGTGTTTGCAGGCGTGGTTACGTGTGAAAGTTGTGGCCCAGGTGTTTGCGGGTGGGATTCTGTAGTGGGACTGCGTGGAGTTGTGGCCCAGGTGTGTGCGGGAGGGTGTGGCAGTGGGACTGCAGTGAGAATGGCAGGATTGGTTCAATGCATAGGATGTCTCAATAACCAGTGGGAAAGTGGCACGGGGTACCCAAACATCGATGTTCTCTTATTATATATATTACTTGGTTTGTGTTACTTGGTGAGTGCAGCCGGTGAGTGGGATGGGTGAACTCCTTTATAGTAATGGTTGTCTGCTTCTCATGGGACTTTTGTACGTTCCCCCACTTGTGCACGAGAGTCTTTGGTTTTCCCTACTGAGTGTACTTGTATGCTCACCCTACGTATATAAAACTGCTTTCAGGTTTCCAGGAGGACTTCGGGGATCACACAGGACCATACTTGCTCAGATCTTTGGGGCAGTCGCAGTTGCTGTTTTCTTTCTTTGGTACTTACCCTTGTAGTCACTTATGTACCTTGTGGCTTTTAATTTTGGAACATGCATGTGGGAATGGTTTACTTTTGGATTTACTTTTCTTTTACTTTGGTGTTGTTGGGTTTATCATCTTATCTCCCGATCCTATAAAACAAAAAGGGTAACGCCTTCCATTTGTGTGAGATTTCCATACCCTTGGTGCTAGTCTCCACTCCAGGAGCTATAGAAGGCGGGTTTCGGGGGTTATTATCTCTCCTTCACCTTAAAGAAGAAAGGGCTTGGCAACCTACTGACCCTTCCCTCCTTTTGGTGAAGGCGGGTCATGACAGAATGGTATCATAGGGGAGATGTTTGAGAGATAGGATGGAGTCTAGAGTTAGGAATAGTGAGGATTACATGGGATGGTAGGGAAACAGTGTTGGGTGACCTTGGTGCGTGAATTAGGCCTGGGAAGACCGGCTAGGACATAGGATTTTAGGGCCCCCCATGATCTGATGCAAGGACTCTGGACCTACAGAACGACCAAGTGAGGCCATGCTGATTGCAGGGTAGAGACCCTAGGAAAGGTACATGCATCATAATAACTTGTTTTCTCGTGTTTCAAGGATGTCTTGGGAATTAAGAATAAATGAAAAGGTTTAAGAAGTTTTAAGAACAATATTCTGCACTACTTGGGCTTAGGCATTCCTTGTTTACCTTGCAGCTATGGCACCTGGAAGGCGACCACGTGTGGTACAGGCGATCGAGGCCCCAGAGACTACTTTGGCCGATCGGCAGAGAGCTGATCGAGAGGAGGAGGATGACCAGTGGCATAAGACTCTTTGATCCTTCCAGCGATAGACCCTCGAGAAGTATGAGGGCAGCACCTCTGACATGAAGACGGAAGGCTGGCTAGAGGAGCTAGTGATAGCTTTCGGCCTGATTCGGGCCCCAACCGAGTACTGGGTTCCTCTGGTCGTCAGCCAGATGCGGGGAGCGGCGCTTCAGTGGTGGACGCTTTACCTGGGGGAGAGGAGAGAGGCTGAGGTGGCATGGGATGATTTCAAGAGGGAGTTCCGGGATGAATTCCTCTCTTTGACGATGAAGGCAGAAAAGAGACAGGAGCTACTCTCCCTACAGCAGGGGAGTATGCCAGCGAGGGAGCTAGGAATCAAGTTCAAGGACCTCCTACGTTTTTCTCCAGACCTCTTTCCCGATGAGGAGTCTCGGGCAAGACGTTTAGAGAAGGTTCTCTGACCCTCCCTCCAGTATGTTGTTACCCCCTTTACCATGCCGACGTACTTGGAGGTCCATAAGAAAGCCAAAGTGGTGGTGATGATGCACGCTCTATGAGGAGTGTCACGAGAGGGGGTCTAGCTGGGACCATCGAAGGGTATGGTCGTCAGCACTAGGCCTCCAGCGTCAAGACCCTCCAGGTCCCGACCAGCAGGGAGCAGGCCGCAGCAGTTTCAGTTTCGATCCCCTAGTCCTCGCCCTTTTTCTTTGGGCCCAGGGCCATGGTGCTTCATCTATGGGAGCCCTGGACATCTCTGGAGTCATTTCCCGGACCGGGTACAGTATGCCGGTGGCGGACAGCCCCACCACCCGCCCCAGTAGCATCTCCCAGCCAGGCCTTTCCCGTAGCAGCAGCAGTAGGGACAGCGAGCTCCCGCTCCTCCGAGGGCAGACGTAGGAGGAAGAGGCCGACCTCAGGGCTCTCCTCAGGGACCTCTACCGGGGCGTGGTCGGAGAGGTGGCCGACAGCCGAGGGGTAGAGGAGCTGGGCGTGGACAGTTACACGCCACGGAGGCAGTAGTTTCCATAGGGCCAGAGTTTTTTCAAGGTACGATCAGTTTGTTTAGTACCCTTGCTTATGCCTTGTTCGATACCAGAGGTTCGCACTCCTTTGTTGCGCCTAGTCTATCCCGTGACTTGGATCTATATGCCGAGAGACTTTCAGTGCCCCTGGTGTTGAGCACACCAGTCGAAAGTCAGACCGACTTGTTGTTTGTTATTCGGGAATGCAGACTGATGATAGGGCCACATCATTCGGTTAGGGATCTTCTTCTGCTACAGATCTAGCCATACGATGTCATCCTAGGCATCGACTGGCTATTCTCTGTGTGTGCCATCATCGACTGTTTCCAAGGAAGGGTTGTGTTCTCAGACTTGGGCGGCTGGCGTGTTACCTTCACCAGCGAGCGGAGTATTCAGAAGGGCAGCAGGCAAGAGGAACCCCTCCTATCCTTGTTGGTCGAGATGTCAGTGGAGTCGGTAGATGGTGAGATGGTGGAGGTTCCAAAGGTTGTTCGTGAGTTTATGGACGTCTTTACTGAGGAGGTAATGACTCTACCCCCTCGATGGGATATCGGGTTCGGGATATACCTAAAGCACGGAGCTCGTCCGATCTTGATGGATCCTTACCGGATAGCACCTTCAGAGCTACGGGAGTTGCGGATCCAGATTGATGATCTAATGAAGAGGGGTTATGTTCGGCCGAGTGCGTCACCGTGGGGTGATCCAGTCTTGTTCGCAAAGAAGGCATATGGTGGTCTTAGGTTGTGAATAAACTACAGGAGGCTGAATTAGGTGACGATCAAGAATCGCTACCCTCTTCTGAGGATAGATGATCTTTTCGACCAACTGAAAGGGGCAGGATGGTTCTCGAAGATCGACCTACAGTCTGGGTACCACCAGCTGAGAGTGAAGGAGGGTGACATCCTGAAGACAGCATCCAGGTGCAGATATAGACACTTCGAGTTCGTATTCATTCCTTTCGGTGTTACGAATTCCCCAGCTGTGTTCATGGGGCTTATGAACTCTATCTTCTGGGAGTACTTGGATCGGTTCATGGTTGTGTTCATCAATGATATCCTGATCTATTCAAGGTCAAAAGAGGACCATGCATAGCACCTGAGGATAGTTTTGGAGGTCCTCCGACATCATCATCTCTATGGGAAGTTGTCAAAATGAAAATTCTGGATGCGAGAAGTGCACTTCCTCGGGCACGTGGTGTCCGAGAAGGGGGTAGCGGTGGACCCATCAAAGGTTGAGGCAGTTGTTTCTTGGGCATCACCCAAGAATGTGGCAGAGGTCCATATTTTCCTCGGGCTGGCAGGTTACTATCAGAGGTTCGTACACAACTTCTCCCGAGTAACAGCCCCTTTGACAGCCCTGACTAAGAAAGACCAGGTTTTCGTGTGGAGTGAGCAGTGCGAGTCAGCCTTCAACTATCTGAAGGAGAAGTTGGTCGGTGCCCCAGTGCTGAGATTTTCAGAAGAAGGGGCGGCGTATGAGGTGTTCTGTGATGCTTCAGGACAAGGCCTGGGATGTGTGTTGATGTAGTGACAAGGGGTGATCTCTTATGGGTCCAGGCAGCTACGCCCTCATGAGATTAATTACGCCACCCACGACCTGGAGCTTGCAACAGTTGTTTTTGCGCTAAAGTTGTGGCGGAACTACCTCATCGTAGAACGCTTTGTGGTCTTCACAGATCACAAAATCTTGAGGTATATCTTCTCCCAGCGGAACCTAAACTTGCGACAGCGGAGATGGGTGGAGTTCCTCCAGGATTACGACTTCGAGATCTCTTATACTAAGGGAAAGGGAAATGTAGTGGCCGATGCCTTGAGCAGGAGGATGCAGAAGGATGCAGTCCAAGAGTCGGCAGACGCCTGGAAGGTGATGGAGGAGTTGGCTTCCTTACACCTGGATGCGAGGATGGATGGTGGTAGAGGCTGCCTATATCAGATGGCAGTGCAGTCGTCGCTATTGCAGCAAGTGGAGGAGTCTCAGTGGGGAGACCCAGAGTGTGAAGTGATGCGTGACCGAGTTGACTAGAGGAATGCTACAGAAATATGGATGGAGGATAGTCAGAACTGGATGCTTTTCCAGGGAAGGTTGTTTTTCCCAGAAGTGATGCACGGCAAGGTTCTCAGTGAGTTCTACATCTCACCCCTAGTAGTACACCCTGGAGTGTCCAAGATGTACCAGGGACTGAAGAGACAGTTTTGGTGGCCCGGAGTTAAGCGAGCGGTGGAAGAGTTTGTGGCCAAGTGCTTAGTGTGTCAGCAAGTGAAGGATGAACACCGAGTTCCAGGCGGCCTACTGCAGTCTCTAAATTTCCCCGAGTGGAAGTGGGATGACATCTCAATGGATTTTTCCATGGTACTACCCAAGGTCCAAGGGGGATACGACGCCATCTGGGTGGTAATGGACCGGTTGACGAAATCGGCTCAATTTCTGGCGATCAAGGAGTCGAGTACAGTGGATTCTTTGGCGCGAAGGTACGTGGATGAGGTGGTACGGTTGCATGGAGTTCTGAGGTCTATAGTCTCGGATAGGGAAGCACAGTTTACCTTGTGACTCTAGAGATGATTGCAGCATTCTTTTGGCACCCAGCTGCGTCTTAGCACTGCTTTCCATCCCCAGACAGATGGACAGATAGAGCGCACCATCCAGACCTTCAAGGATATACTGCGGGCATGTGTTCTGGACTCAGGAGGATCATGGGTATGATACTTTCCCCTGGTAGAGTTTGCCTACAATAATAGCTACCACTCTACCATTGGTATGGACCTGTTTTAAGTCTTGTAAGGGAGGCCATGTCGTTCACCTGTGTGTTGGACTAAAGTAGGAGAGGCAGGCATCCTTGGACCGGAGGTGGTGTAGAGCACAACAGAGAAGGTTCAGCTCATACAGGAAAGGATGAAGGCAGCCCAGGACCGACAGAAGTCGTATGCTGATACCAGGAGGAGGCCCTTGGAGTTTGAGGTTGGAGACCACGTTTTCTTGAAGGTATCCCCTCGGCGTGGACAACAGAGGTTCGGTAAGGGGAGTAAACTTTCTCCCAGGTTCATCGGGCCCTTCGAAGTGTTGCGGCGGGTCGGCGAAGTGGCCTATCAGCTAGTGTTACCACCACCGCTACTGAGGATACATGATGTATTCCATGTGTCCCAGCTCCGTCGATATCTGCATGATGATTCACATGTCCTTGATTGGGGTGAGCTGGACATCGGGGATGACGTGACTTTTGTGGAGAGACCAGTGATGATCGAGGATCGCAAGGAGAAGGTGCTTCGTGGGCGAACCATTCCCTTGGTTTGTGTGTTGTGGAGACATGGTGGGCTTGAGGAGAGTACGTGGGAGAGGAAAGCACAGGTGCATAGCTAGTACCCAGAGTTGTTTTGAGTTTTGTTCTTTGTTTTACCTGTTGTGGTAGAATGTTTTGTCTTCTTGGCTATGAAATGTAATGGTTTTCTTTCCTCTGAATGTGTGTGAAAAGCCCTGGATATGGGGGAGGGGAGAACCCGAGCCCTAATCAAGATGCATTAAGGTGGATGCGATTAAACTCATGCGGGTGAGTCAGTGCCACCCAAAGCGGATAATATCTTGAATTGGGGAAAGGAGACTCCCCAACCCCCACATTCCTGGGAAGTTTAACATGATATGCTGCTTGGTTCTTGACAGAAGGACGTTTTTAGTTAACATGGGGTTCACTCCTAAGAGGTATCTTTCAAGGTGGTTGTTCGGACCCTTTCCTTCCATTTGGGTTGTTTGATTCTCGAGGACGAGAATCGTTTTAGAGGTATGTGATGTAATGGCTTAGGTTTTAGGGGTCCATTACTTTGTAAAAATCTAAAGTTGGGTTTTAGGGTCTGGGAATCTCGGTGAAGTTTGGAAACGGTAGGCCTACCGGTAGCCTTAGCCTACTGGTAGCAAGACTACCAGTAGCTCGGTCTACTGGTAGCCACAGCCTACTGGTATCTCTGTCTACCGGTAGCTCGCTCTACCGGTAGCTGTAGCTACCGGTAGCTCTGTCTACCGGTAGCTCGGTCTACCGGTAGCTGCAGCTACCGGTACCTCTGTCTACTGGTAGCTCAGTCTACCGGTAGCTGCAGCATACCGGTAGCTCAGTCTACCGGTAGCTGCAGCATACCGGTAGCTTGGCTACCAGTGGCTGTCATCCACTGGTAGCTGTCACCCGCCGGTAGCTTTCAGCTACCGGTGGCTCTGGCCTACCCCCGCGGGTTCTTTCCAGTGGCGCTCCTTCTTGCGCAATTAAAGTTTTAAACTGTATTTTGAATCCTTTAAGCGTGTTTTAAAGCCCGGTAAAACCCATTAATGTTTTAATTAAATATTTAATTATTTAACATGGTTTGTGCGTCAGTTTAAACCACCCGACCCCTTTAATAACGTGGGGGGCCGCGTGGTCAACCCACGACCCCGCGCCTTACGCGGTTTCACATTCTTATCTCAACCGTCTGCGGCCCTTATAACTAAAGGGTTTGCCGTGGGATTCTTCTTTTCTCGATCACCCTCTGCGAGGAGTACTTTCATCTGGATGAGCTGATTTTCGTGCATCAGGCGAGCCACATCGTTATGCGTAAAGTTCCACACTCGGCCTAAGCGTCGATCGTCGATCAACAAGTAGGGAATTCTCCTTTGTCTCTCCCTTTTTGTGTATCATGTAGGGTGGGCGTGCTTTTGTTTCTATAGAATTGGATAAACCAGGCCTAAATAAAGATAATGAACGAATCTTATAACGAAAGAAGGGGGGTTGTGATCGTTGATGCTTTTTTATATTATGATCATCTTTCTGAATTGTGCGGGCTTACGCCTACTGAAAATCATGGTCGTTGGTGGTCTTTCTCTGTGCATTAATGAACCCCTGGTGATGTTTTAAATGGCTTATTTGTGGTTGTGAACTCCTGCCATGAAAATTAAATTGGTTAATTATGTATATTCTGCTACATAAATTGTAAGCACCAGGATCAACCCTTCTGTGATAACCCCCGGTTAAAACACGCGGAATTGAAATCATGGAGTGTGTAAAATCTTTTAAATCTGAAAAATACAGGCATGGCCCTGCTTTGTGTTGGTGGTAGTGGTTTGGTTGTTTTCTTTTACGGACCGATTGCTGGAGATGTGGGAGGGGATGGGATCCCCTATTTTTATACTCTGGGTGGTTGTGAAATTGGGGATGGGATCCCCTGTTGTTATGGATTCAGTGGTTGTGAGTCTTAAAGACCGGGTGGTTACCTTGTTTATATCACGAATTGGGGTGGGATCCTCTGTTGATGAGAAACCTTTTGGGGGGGCACGGGGCAGTGTCTCGGGGTTGTCTTTGGTTCCAGTACTTTGAGGGATCTTTCTTATCCCTTTGTTTGCGCTTATGATATTAGTTTCCCAGTAGTACATGAACTTTTTTAAACATTATTACTGAACATGAAAACAAGAATGGGACAAATGGGTTTTGTTGACGAGAGTCGTGACTCGGACTTGAGTGTTGTTTTGATCTATAGGTTGTCTGAAAAAAAACCTAACTTTGGGTGAGTGCTTGTTACCTATATATATACTTGTATCTTTGTGTTTCTTATTCGTTCCCCACCCAAGTTGAGCGCTTAGTGCCGAACACCCCCATTTCATGGGGGAGGGTGTTTTTTCCAACACTATTCTTAGTGGCTGGTTATTAGCTCCTTTTCTGCTCCCTTTCCCGGATAGCCCAAGTATCTTTGGGTAGGATGTGATGGCCTGAGGTCCATTATTAGCCCAAGAACCTTCGGGTGGGGTAGTGTGGTGGTTATGGCCCAGGTGTGTGCGGGCAGGTAGTTTCCCAAGTATCTTCGGGATGAGGCCCAGGTGTCTTCGAGCATGGTAGTGGATCTTCTAGCCCAGGTGTCTTTGAGCATGGTGGTGGTTGTTCTGGCCTAGGTGTTTGCAGGCGTGGTTATGTGTGACAGTTGTGGCCCAGGTGTTTGTGGGCGGGATTCGGCAGTGGGACTGCGTGCGGTTGTGGCCCAGGTGTGTGTGGGCGGGTGTGGTAGTGGGACTGCGGTGAGAATGGCGGGATTGGTTCGATGCGTAGGATGTCTCAATAACCAGAGGGAAAGTGGCGCGGGGTACCCAAACATCGATGTGCTCTTATTATATATATTACTTGGTTTGCGTTACTTGGTGAGTGTATCCGGTGAGTGGGATGGGTGAACTCCTTCATAGTAATGGTTTTCTTCTTCTCACGGGACTTTAGTACATTCCCCCACTTGTGTACGAGAGTCTTTGGTTTTCCCTACTGAGTGTACTTGTATGCTCACCCTACATATATAAAACTGCTTTCAGGTTTCTAGGAGGACTTCGGGGATCACGCAGGACCATACTAGCTCAGATCTTTGGGGCAGTCGCAGTTGTTGTTTTCTTTCTTTGGTACTTACCCATGTAGTCACTTATGTACC
The DNA here is from genome assembly GCA_963277665.1 of Viscum album. Classification (NCBI taxonomy): domain Eukaryota; kingdom Viridiplantae; phylum Streptophyta; class Magnoliopsida; order Santalales; family Viscaceae; genus Viscum; species Viscum album. Next base: position 905,145,018 of record OY728138.1, read on the forward strand.
TTATGGCTTTTACTTTTGGAACATGCATGTGGGAATGGTTTACTTTTGCCTTTACTTTTCTTTTACTTTGGTGTTGTTGGGTTCATCATCTTATCTCCCGATCCTATAAAACAAAAAGGGTAATGCCTTCCATTTGTGTGAGATTTCCATACCCTTGGTGCTAGTCGCCACTCCAGGACCTATAGAAGGCGGGTTTAGGGGGGTCATTATATCTCCTTCAACTTAAAGAAGGAAGGGATTGGCAACCTTCTGACCCTTCCCTCCTTTTGGTGAAGGTGGGTCATGACAGAGATTTACTAAGAACATAAGGAAATATACTTACTTGTCATGTAGACTTTCATTCTTTAATAAATTTTTACCACAAACCCATATTTCACTCCAAAAGTTAATATAACTCAAAAATATTCTATTTATCCTAACCGTATCGGGTTCCAAAAATAAATTTATAATTCATCTATAAGAACTTTAAAAAAAATAAAAACTACATTATACACTCCAGGGACTTCATGTAGTCTAGTGGTAGGCGATAAATCCCAATTCCACTATGTTTGTGGGTTCGATTCCAGCAGCTTTGTCCGATGCAACGGGTTGTCACACGGTCTGTGTGTTGTCCTTTTTATAAATATACAAAAATAACTTTAACAATAGTATCCAAAGTAAAATATAATCCATTCCAACCTTTATACTTATCCAAAATAGTTCTGTAAACTCTCAGTCCAAAATTTATATGAAAGGTAAACATAATGTAGATCCTTTTACCCTGTAATAGCATGTGAATACCTTCATCGTGTATTCTTTTAAAACACTGAAACATCTTGAATTACCATAAAACCTTATTGATTACATTCATACTCCCTTATTACTTATAGAATACTGGATATAATTCATCCATCCAAAAATGTTGTAAACTCCAACAATGATGGAATATACAAATCTTTAATCAGTTTCAAGGCAGGCAAGCATATCCAATATAATTTACCCAAATCAACAATATCTTATTCCAAAATCAGTACCTCGATATTAGGAAAATATTAAGGTTTATCTTTCCTTCAACCATGTAATTTCCAAAAAGTTTAACTCATTGTAGATTCACTTTTCTTAGTACCATAAAATCTCAAATCCTCAATGAAATAGTATTGCAGTATAATCCTTATTTATTTCCAGTACATCATTGATACAACACTTCAATGAAATAATTCCAAAATAACAACATAAGAACACTATTCATTCCTCTTCATCTGTGGTAGTATCATAACTTGATTATTATCTAATAGCATCATTTTCAGCAAGTCTGATGACTATGACATTGGTTCGTGTAGTGTCCAAACTCCTTGTAGATGAAGCATTGTACATTTGAAACCCTTTTATTACCCTTTCAGTCACGTACTTGTTGTCATTTTTCTCCACACTTATAACAAACTCCAATTCCCTTCAAGCATTTTCCAAGGTGATTCTTTCCACATTTATCAAATATGTTAAAATACTTCTTTACCTTCTTCCCTTTATCTGTCCTTCTCTATACCATCCTTTCCTTCTCTGGCTTCCCTTCAAAGCCATAGGACTCCGAGAATTATTTACTTATCTTATCAACACATGATACTATTTCTTCATATGATGATAATACATGGGAGACTATTTCCCTTCTAAATTCTGGCTTAAGACCATGACAGATATGATCTTTCTTACTCTTTGGATCATGCGTATTGCTGGAGTTCTCATTCCTTCTACTGGGCACCATTTCTAAACAATGGCATACACTAGATTAGTTTATGAATAGAAATACCTAATCCCAAACTTGTAAAACACTTAGCATAAATTAAAAAGTTTATGGATATAATCCATAATCATAAAAATGTCTTCTTTGAGGAAGTATATACTCATAAACCCTTCATAATGGTTTGTAAATAAAATGAGAATTATCCTAAGCATATCCCCCGGGAGTGTCGTAACCAAGAGTGCAGCAAGGACCATTTTCGTGAACCAGTTCCCATTCTATTCTAGCTCAAAGAGTTGTTTTCGGGTTTTACCCCTAGGTACATCTGTGCCAGATCCGCCTCTACCTGCTCGTATCCAGATAGGGATGTATTTCTTGTAAAACTCAAAAAATCTCTACAATATCAAAATTCTAGGAAGTTCTTCAATACTAATCCTCAATTTTTATCTTAGGTATATGTGCTCTAATCAGAGTTTATCTAAATATAGCTTCCAAGGTTATTGTTAAACTTCCTCTGATACCAACTATAACTCCCCGACCCCAATTACCCAGAGTCGGTGCATTATTTTAATACATTGGCATGATTACAAGGAATCAAGTCCCGAAGGACCGATCAGTTTAGCAGTCTTGGAAAATAGATTACATACATGAATGTTACATTATACTTCATAACATACAAAACAACATAAATAATCCTTCACGAACATCATTATTCCCTTGGCTTAACCCTGCATATCAATCACAATACACTTCTTGTAATCCTGGGAAAAATAAAACGTAGAAAGGGGTGAGATCAGATGCTCAGTAAGGATAAAAATACAGTGGAAACCTTCATAAATAAGCATAAACATTTAAGGCAGTGTATAACTAAAACAAAAGCCTTTTAAACTTGAACTTCAGCATAATATGGAAAAAATAAAATGAAGTAATTTCATTTACTTGTTCACATGGATATTCTACTAGTCGAATAATCACATTCAATATCACTAACCACTTTCATAATGATGGAATGCATAATGCCAGACTATCATAACTATATAGTCAAGGCATTGTGCCAAGACTACAAATAAGATTTTTTCAAGGCCTTGTGCCAAGACACTAGTTTGTCTCATGAGACCTACTGATGCATCGAGGATCTATAGCGGGCTTCACCCGTCACTTACTAATTCCAATGCATTCCTCATATGAAAAGGTTATAACATAAACATTCGTATTAAAACTAGCATACGAAATGTCAATAATTTCTCCATAAACCATGAATGGTATAAAAATAATACATCCACATTAAAACATATAAAAAAACCTTCAATATAATATGGAATATTTGTATCATAATAAATCATCTTCAAACAATTTTAAAATCCATCAAAGGATGTTGACATAGATGAAAATGATTTGTAAAAATCTTTGAGAGAAATATCCATTTTTCTTGAAAACATTTAAAATTCACACAATTTAGAAAAGAAGACATTTAAAGACATTTTTTAATCAAAGTGTATCATACCAATTTCAAACTTTTGAAAGTAATTAACATTTTAAAAACATTCATGTTCATATAAATAAATCCTTAAAAACCATTTTGAAGACATGGACATTAATGAGAAAGATTTAGAAGAATAAATATTTAAAACATTTAAAATGATGTTTCAGTAAAAAAAATTCCCTTAAAATAATCCCTTTGAAAACTCTTTCATAAAACATGTACATTGATAGTAAATATGTCCCAGTAGATACTTACGTAAAAACAACCTCGGATAATAAAGAGATTGTGAAATTAACCCTTACTAATTTGGTAACTTAGGAAACATACACCCCATGAAAGAGGTATCATAAAATGAATATGTAAATAAACATAAATTAAAGTGTATTACACAAATAATACAATTATGGGTAGTAAATACACCACACAAAAGGTAATAGTGGCAATATGGCATGAATCTCACGGGAATAAGGAGTGAGATGAAAACCCCTTACCTTGCACTTTTCTTTAGTTGAGGGTACGTTTAACCTCCTGTATGAAGAATATTGTATGTTATTAAATTATAACAGAACCATATTAATATTTATGATATCATACATTATTCATTTATGACTTTATACTACCCATTTAATAATAATTTCCATGTTATATTAATATTCCAGGTAATAATCGCTTTCTTTATCGTACGTGTTTTAATTTGTTACTCTTGATTGTATCACTTAGATCATGATTTAAATACTTCCAGAATATAAAACATGATTTATATATCATATATATTTGGAATATAAATATGTATAATAGACGTATATGTTGTACCTATCGAACCCCTCAAGGTTTAATTTTCATGATCACAATCACTCTCATCTTTGTCTAATATTGTTTTAAGTGTTTATGAATGATAGGCACAAGGTTGCCAAGAAGATTGCCCAAGAATGGACATCAAGTGGACTGAAAATCAGTCCACCGGCCAACCGGTGGCCAAGCACCGGCCAGCCGGTGGCACTCAGAATGAACAGGATGAGCTACTGCCTCACCACCGGCCAGCCGGTGGCTCTGGCACCGGTCGACCGGTGGAGCCTGGACCAGAATTCTCAGCCACTGTCAAGGCACCGGCCAGCCGGTGGCCCTGCACCGGCCAGCCGGTGGACACAGTCAAACTAGCCGTTGGGTTGTTGACCAGCCTGTCCACTTGACTCCCAACGGCTCCGAAGACCTCTCCAACGGCTCCGAAGCCTCCCCAAGGGTTCCTAGCCTATAAATAAAGGCTGAGGAAGCCCCGGACACCTACCGGAACACTTGTGAAGCCAACGTACACAATTCTCATCAATTGGCCAACCTCCGGCGGACTTCCTCAAAGGAACCCACCTAGCTCCAACAACTTCCACATCCAAGGAGCTCCTTCAAAGAAGCTTGGAAGCGGCCTTCAACATCTCCATCCAATCAAAGGCGCCCAAGTCTTCCCAAATACGGGTTTTATTGTTTTACTTTTTATTAAGCTTTAAATTTGGGTTTGTGCCTACAAACCCCAACCCTTTTCTCATCCCCTCTTTCTTTGGGTTCTCACACCACCACTAAGGTGTGAAGAGGTTTCCAAGCCTTACCTTGTAAAAGGCTTGAGATCGGTGAGCTAGCCTTCACCCGTAAAAAGGCTAGTGGGTTATTGCTTAACCATTAAAAGCATTGGGTTCTTGCTCAACCATCAAAAGCAAGCTGTAATAGGTCCTAGTGCTACCTCAAAGCCTAGTGGGTTTCTTGCTACAACCATTGAAAAGCAAGCGGTAGAATCTCTCAACGGTTGAGTTGGGAGCGGAGACGTAGGCCGGGTTTTTGGCCGAACTCCGTTATCAATTTTGTGTGATTGCCTCTTTATTTCCGCTGCACTTTCAACTCTGATTTTAATTTGTTAATCAATTTTTTAAAAGGCAATTCACCCCCCCTCTTGCCATCATTCCCTCCTTGGGGTGTTCTTCCGACCTAACAATTGGTATCAGAGGGAACTTTGAATAAATCCCTAACCCGGTTTCAAATTTAAGATCCTTTTAGATGGCATCAACTTCTTTCGCCCCCGAGGGCTACTCATTGGGTCGGGCTCCATTTTTTGATGGGTCCGACTATAATTTTTGGAAAACCCGCATGACCACATTTCTTAAAAGCATTAGCTATCCAATTTATAAAATTGTTATGCATGGTTTTATGCTCTCTTCTTCCGATGAGTCTCAATGGACCCCCACCGACATTGCAAATTTTGAGCTTGATGGCAAAGCCATGAACGCTCTTCATTGTGGTCTTGACCGTAATGTTTTTCATTGCATTTCTTCTTGCACTACCTCTTATGATATTTGGAAATTGTTAGAACTAACCTATGAAGGTACTAGCGAGGCTCCAAAGCAAGAATCCGATCAAAAGCGAGAACTCGTCAAAAAGCAAGAACCCGACGAAAAGTTCAAGCCCGTTTGCCCACTTCACAAGAAAAGGGACAAGAAAAAGAAGGGAAAGAAGAAGGCTTCAAAGGCAACATGGAGTGATAGCTCCACCTCTTCATTCTCCTCCTTTTCCTCGAGCGACCAAGGTAATAATTGCCTAATGGCAAAACATGAGGTATCTTCCTCCTCTTCCTCCGCTTCCTCCTCTAGTTCTTCTAATTCTTTTAATCATTTGTCATATGAAGAACTCTCACATGCTAGAGACCAATTAGAAAATGGTTTTCATGAGCTTTCTTCAAAATTTGTCGCTTTAAAAAAGAATTTCAAAAAACTTTCCTCCGAAAAAGACCAACTTCTCAAAGAGAAGGAGGAACTCTCCCTCAAAATCCAAAATTTTCCAAATGTTGATTCCATGGAATCAACCATCAAAGACCTTAGAGAGACCCTAGCTAAGTTCACCCAAGGGGAACAAAATTTGAACAATCTCCTAGGTTCCCAACGTATATCTAGAACCACCCAAGGGCTAGGATACACCAACCGAGCTTCCTCCTCCCATGCTCCAACTGTTTTTGTAAGGGGGAGCTCTAGCTTTAAATTTTGTAATTATTGCAAAAAACCCGGGCACCTTATTTATGAATGCAATTGCAAAAATGCCCGGTATGGTCAACCCAAAAGTTTTTTCTTTTCCGATGAGTTTTATAGAAGAAGACCCGCTACAAGGCAAGTGTGGATTGAAAAATCCCTTCTAGCGAGTCTCTCCGGGCCTAAAATCATCTCTTTTCAAAATTCCTCTCCCCGGTGATTCATTGTTTTTATTTAGGGGGAGTTAGGCCTTTTTGTGAATTCAAACTTTCAATTTCAACACTTGGTTTCAATTTTCTCAATTCAAAACTTTCCTATTAAATTTTCATTTCTAAATTTCCAACAGTTGGTATCGAATATTCATTTTTGATTCAAAAATTTCAAAAATTTCACTTGGTTTCAAATTTCAAAATTCAATTGGTTTTTGATTCAAAACTTTCAATTCAAACTGTTATTCAGTTTTCATTTCAAAATTTTCAACAATTGGTATTATTTTCAATTGGTTTAAAATCTTGTTTTTCAAATGTTTCCCTCAATCAAGTTTTATGCCCCATTCTATTTTGATAATCACAAAGGGGGAGAAATTTCTTGATTGATTGGGGGAGAATCTTTTTCATCATGCTTAAGCATCTCCTTTCAATTGTAGTATTTTTCATTGTTTGTTTCGGTGATTGTGATCATCAAAATAGGGGGAGATTGTTGTACCTCTCGAACCCCTCAAGGTTTAATTTTCATGATCACAATCACTCTCATCTTTGTCTAATATTGTTTTAAGTGTTTATGAATGATAGGCACAAGGTTGCCAAGAAGATTGCCCAAGAATGGACATCAAGTGGACTGAAAATCAGTCCACCGGCCAACCGGTGGCTTCACCACCGGTCGGCCGGTGGACCCTGGGAAGGATGCTGAGCCACTGCCATCTCACCGGCCAACCGGTGGCCAAGCACCGGCCAACCGGTGGCCAAGCACCGGCCAGCCGGTGGCACTCAGAATGAACAGGATGAGCTACTGCCTCACCACCGGCCAGCCGGTGGCTCTGGCACCGGTCGACCGGTGGAGCCTGGACCAGAATTCTCAGCCACTGTCAAGGCACCGGCCAGCCGGTGGCCCTGCACCGGCCAGCCGGTGGCCCTGCACCGGCCAGCCGGTGGACACAGTCAAACTAGCCGTTGGGCTGTTGACCAGCCTGTCCACTTGACTCCCAACGGCTCCGAAGACCTCTCCAACGGCTCCGAAGCCTCCCCAAGGGTTCCTAGCCTATAAATAAAGGCTGAGGAAGCCCCGGACACCTACCGGAACACTTGTGAAGCCAACGTACACAATTCTCATCAATTGGCCAACCTCCGGCGGACTTCCTCAAAGGAACCCACCTAGCTCCAACAACTTCCACATCCAAGGAGCTCCTTCAAAGAAGCTTGGAAGCGGCCTTCAACATCTCCATCCAATCAAAGGCGCCCAAGTCTTCCCAAATACGGGTTTTATTGTTTTACTTTTTATTAAGCTTTAAATTTGGGTTTGTGCCTACAAACCCCAACCCTTTTCTCATCCCCTCTTTCTTTGGGTTCTCACACCACCACTAAGGTGTGAAGAGGTTTCCAAGCCTTACCTTGTAAAAGGCTTGAGATCGGTGAGCTAGCCTTCACCCGTAAAAAGGCTAGTGGGTTATTGCTTAACCATTAAAAGCATTGGGTTCTTGCTCAACCATCAAAAGCAAGCTGTAATAGGTCCTAGTGCTACCTCAAAGCCTAGTGGGTTTCTTGCTACAACCATTGAAAAGCAAGCGGTAGAATCTCTCAACGGTTGAGTTGGGAGCGGAGACGTAGGCCGGGTTTTTGGCTGAACTCCGTTATCAATTTTGTGTGATTGCCTCTTTATTTCCGCTGCACTTTCAACTCTGATTTTAATTTGTTAATCAATTTTTTAAAAGGCAATTCACCCCCCCTCTTGCCATCATTCCCTCCTTGGGGTGTTCTTCCGACCTAACAGTATATATGAAATGGAAAACACCGTTTATGGAGACGGTAGTCCGTACGTATGCATAAACGTTGTTTCCGTTTTCATATAGTATTGAACGGAAGTAAGTGAATAAGATATATGTAAGTACATAAATACTTATATATATAAATATATATATCTCCAGTATCATTATTATTTCATATATTACATACTTATTAGTAATATATATTTTTATAATCATCGATGAATTGTGAACTTGGAAATGAATCTCATCGCGTCGTGGAGACGGTAATCCTTACGTACACACGAGCGAAAATATCATTCTTTTGATATTAAAATAATATATAATTGGATGGTATATCATATATACAGAATCCTTATCATGTTATATTTATTATTTACATCAAATACACATCATTATTAATCCCATACAAATAATAATGTATTGAATAACAATTACACCACGACATGGAAACGGTAAGCCGTACGTACGCACGTATGGTGACATGTCATTCAAATGGTGGATAGAATGTTGAATTTGGTTGTACCATAATTATAATAACATCACAGTATATAGAATATACTAGATTTATTATTTTAGAATGGAAACAACAAAGAAAAAGGAAGTGGAAGAAGAAAGGAACTTGAAAGAGGGTGGTGAAATCATTACCTCTTCTTCGGGTTCTTCCATTTGATTTGATCAAAAGGGCTCCTTAGGTTGGATTTAGGATCAAAATAATGCCTCTAGGTTTAAGTGAGGATATTTTATAGGGTATTTGGTCAGGGTTTTGCCGAGACAAATGTCTTAGAAGGTGTGAATTAGAGTGAAGGGGGAGTGCCCTTTTATAAGAGGGGTGAGGGGAACCTTAGGAAAAATTTAAAATATTATTTTATAATAAATTCATATTCAGTTTATAATGGCTCAAAAGTGGATTATTAAAAGTATAAGGTGGTTATTGGTCAAAAAAAAACTCAACCAATAGGTTTTATATAGGTTTGGGTCACTTAATTAACCTTATCTTTTAGTTTTAACTCTTAGTTAATTAGTTTGACAATTACCATGTCACTTTGTATTTTTATATTATATGGTTAATAAATTTACTATATACTTTCAAGAGACCCCCAAGTGGTCCATTAATGATACACCTATAATTATATAAGTCTTTTGGCTGAACCTTATATTTTTAGGAATAGAATATCAATTAATAATATAAAGTTTTTTTAAAAAACTCATTTATATCAATTTTGACACTATTCAATAATTGATTTTTGTTAAAGTCGTAACAACTTTATTAATTCAAAAAAAATTAATTTAAGAAATACTAACATGTAATATTAACCAATAAAATTCGTTTATGGCATTAAAACTTTCAAATTATATTTATTTAAACATTTATAATACCAATTATTTGATTCTTTCATTAATAAGGAAAATATTGCATCATTATTGTGTCATAACTAAATTTAATTATTAAATGTCTAAAAATTATAAATAAAATACCATTATGTATGAAATATTTCTATATTTCTAATTAATATTTATATTCGAAAAAATAACATATATAATCCTATGTAAAAATTGTTTTGCTAAAAGATATATGCTTATGTCATTTTTGTATTTACTTTAACTTAATTAATATAAAATGTCATTATCACTTACAAGTCGCTCCATGGGGTCCCAAAATCGACCCAAAGATGCCCATGGTCGGACATGTATCAACCAATAGTATTCTTTGTGTAATTCAATTATGGGCAGTACAAAGGATGTCCAAATTGTGTAAATATTTACCGAAGTAATTATTCAAAACGTCTAAAAATAAGAGTTACATATTTACACAATTTGGACATCCTGATTCTAAATATGGAATCAATTTTTCAAAATTCAAAACACATAAGTGGCAGAAATTAATTTAAAATTAATTCCCGCTGTCAAAACAAAAACCGCGTTTTTAAGAAATAATAACTATCAAAAGATTGACACTTGTTTATGTCCGGTTTAAATGTGAAATTATGTCCAATGAAAAAATTGTATTAAATGTAATTATTTCGATTAAAAAAAGTTGTTTTTAATTAAAATTTAGTAATTTTCACTATTCATCAAAAATTGAAAGTTTTCAGAAAAATACCAAAATTTCACCCTAGGATAATTTCGATATTCCGAATCCAAAAATGAAGTCAATTTTGAAAGATAAAATTTATAAAATTTCAAAAAGTGGGTATTACTATTCATAACGGCTATTTTGATTGGTCACGGTGTGTTAGAATCTCGAAGTTGCGTACAATGCAAGCTATTGCATTATTCAAAGGGAAACGTGCCATGGAAGCTTGGGGTGTTACATTATATATTTTCAACATTAATATAAAATAGAACTCATCATCCAGGGGGACGCCATCAACTATTAATTTCTTCCTCAAACTTCTCATATCTTATTAAATAGATTCTCCATGTAAAATATTATATAGCGGACCTTAAACTAGTTTATCCACAGAGATAAAATGTATATAATTTTATTCACTCCAAAAAACTCTTCTCTTATTGTAATATTACCTTAAAACTCAGTTAATACAATAATCTACTACAATAATTCTTAGTAATGAGTATATTTAATATCTTCATGCTATATGATGAAACATATACATCAACTTTAACTTACTTTTCCCAATGATTATTCTTCATGTAGTATTATTAATAGAAACAACTTCTTCCATCATATTAACTATTATTTATTATGGATAAACCTTGAGAAAATATACAGCTATATTCTCATCAACATTCTTGGTAACTCCAAACTACTTCACAAATGTACTCCACAATAAATATTGAGTTCATCCATATCACTTTAATCTTTATGGATGAAAAATACAAGAAAAACCAAGTGGGTTTGATATTTATACTAGATGAATCACCACCCTCAACTACAATTTTTTTTATCCCACCATTAGATCTTATGTGAAGGCATTTTGGGGGTTTTCAAGTAAACTTTAAGATGTTATCAATATGTAAATTTTAATTTGATAAATTCTATTTAAAATATATTGGAACCTTTCCACATAAGTTCATAGGTGAAGGATTTCATGGACTTTATTTATCCTTTGTATCTTTTTGTGTCACATTCCCCATAAAATTATAATCCTTATAGATTAAGGAAAGGGTATTTTTAGAAATTCTAGTCATTCTAATCTATAAAAGGGCACTTCTTCTACCTATTGAAAGAAACACTTGATGTTCAGTTTTTTAGAAGTTCATTTTCTATATTCCATCCCTAAAAATAAAATATCATGTTTGAGATCTCCTTATTTTAAGAAAAAATTATAAGTCCACCAAATAAGGAAGGTTTTGAAGTGGGAACTCAAAGTTCTTATTTATAAATAATAAATCATTTTCCTTATTTTTCTTTTATCTTCACATCCTCTTTTAATATTGGACTTGATTTAGCTCTTCTATAACATCTAAATAAAATCATTATACTTATATAAAAATGATATTATAATAAAATCACATCATTTGAATTCACATCCACTATAAATGTGCATGCTGATATGACATGATATATAACTCACATCCATTGTTGGCATTCTTTCCCTTCTCTAATCATATAACTCATCCCATCATAATGTTCATATCCATGGTTGGAATGAATGCTAGAACCAAAACACACAATATGTTTGATAACATCTCAAAGGTCCTTGATTGACATGAACACTCAACCCATATTTCCATCATAGCTCCCAACATCATTGGCATCATCAGCCAACCCAATCCACATAACCATTCTATAAAAGCACATTCCAATGGTTGGTATGCTCACCCAACTCATGTCATAAGGGACTCATATAAAATACAAGGATAAATAATCTTATGACACAATTAATAACTCACTATTAAAAATGATAATGTTAAACATACCAATAACAAAAATAAAAGGCCAAGGGTTCTCATAGGTTAGAAAAACCCCCAACACTAAATGATAAACAAGCTAGGGTAGCTACAGTCACACACCCGACCTATTTTAAATTCCCACTAATTCATAATGATACCACCACTTTTTTCTTACCTTAACATTCTATAATTTATTATGGAGGAATCATGGGTTTATAACTTAGTTCAATAGTCCATGAAATTCTTGGAAACACCCCACTTGGGGTCCTTTAGGTTATTTATATAGCATGAGGGTCAAATGAATGGTAACCTGTAACCTAGCCATTAAAATAAACTCAATATGAACATTAAATAACATTATTCATGTTAATTAATTTTTTTATTACTCCTGTTATATTAAGGATTTATTTTATTTTGGTTTTTTATAAATTGAACTTGACATGTTCTGGTTATGTTTGTATTATACTAGAATATTTTGTTTACTATTTATATAATGTAATATCTATTTTTTCTGTTCCGGGGATGTAGTTTCTGCAGCTGTATTTTTTTGTACAATGATATATAGTAGTAGTTTAAACCACCTCTATATATGCCAAATTATTGTTTAGCAGCAGTTTTTTTGAAACTATCACAAAACCATATGGTGATGGTTTAAACTGCTCCAAATCAAAAAATAATGGCCTATATTAGTCGATTATGTTGTAGAGACCTATGTACACTTAATGTACCTTCCTTAGAAAATTCTACCTTGCATATATCTTTCTTAGAGACTCATTTTTGGGCCAATTGGTATCTTATCCTAAGTAGTTTTCCATGTGAAATGAGATGGTGGCATTTATTTTGGAATTATGGATGTGATACAAGGTGTTACAATCATGATGATTCATTCAATGATTCTTGGAAGATGACATTGATCAGATTTGGTCACCAGAGAGATGTTGCGGTCAGTAATCCCCTGTCACACCAGGGTGAGGCCCCCCATACTCTTTACATAGGTAGAGTCAGTACTCCCCCATACTACCTCAGGGTGTGAGTCCTCTATATATGGTATGATACTCCCCCATATTTGAGCTTCATCAGTAAGCATGCCCTCTATGGGAGTTAGTTATTTCTTAGCTATGGAGCACTATAGTGAGAGAGGGCCCCTCCACTCAGGTTCTGGTGAGGTTGTGTATGTTGTTGGGCATCAGAGATGGACCTTTGGTGCTGCAGTCTGACTTATCATGCTTAGATGGGATATAGAGATGGAGATCCCCTCTCACTCACTTGGGCTTCACTATGAGAATATATATTGGGTTTCATTTCCCTCTTACTTATGGGTTGACCTAACTTTTGTATCGTTTTATCTCTTCCTTCTTGGTTTTCGGGGTTTCCTAATGGGTATGTATATACTCACCCCTACATGGGATTATCCCACATGTGTTGTGTCTTTTATAGATGACAAGAAAATTTGTAGTGACCATGGTAAACCAAGTTTTAAGGGAGCATATATGTACCTAGCAGAGATGACCGTGTTTAGTGATCGACTTGGAGATTGTGAGACAGACTCTCTTTTATCTCCCTTATTCCAATTTTTGTTTGGTTGGTAGCTTATTTTTGGTTGGGCATGTATTTTTCCTCTTAATACTTTTTTATTTCACTATTTTACTCTTATGTATTTCCTAGAGGTTATTATTTTAATGGTTTACACTCTAGATGCTCTTTTTGAAGTTACCCAGTCAGGATCCAAGTATCACTGAGGGGGGGTGAATCAGTTATATCTTTTTCTTTTATGTTTTCTTTATTTTTGAAATAACATTCACCTCCTATTAAATATTTCTTTCCCTTATGAATGCACACAACCACAGGAACACAAGATTTAAAAGGTTCACTACTCAACAAAAGTAGTTATGTCCTTGGTATGGTATGGAAATAATCCAATACCACACAATCTACTAGAAAATAATCCTTTCATGTGGAATACAAAAAGTAGGATATACCCTCACACTTTTTAGCACTTGTAAAACAATCCTCAATTGTGTGTTCTCCCTTTAAGCACAAATATAGAAAAACAAAGTTTCAATGCTTCTTAATCCACATTCACAATTTGATCTTTCAAAACAATTCTTCTCTTTCCTACCCAGAAGCTGGTAAGAACTACTTTGCACAAAACTTACTGATTGTGATGAACTCAAATCTTTCATGAACCCTTTTATGAATCTTGTGCACAAATTTTATTCCTTTCACGCAAGATTTTACTTTTTTCATGTAACAAATATTTCATACAACTTCAATCTTGCGCGCAACTCGCTTCTTACACGCAACTCCTCCTTCTTACACGCAACTCTATTTCTTTTGTGAAAATCCTTTTACTTAAAATTCTTTCACACTTTAGAGATCAGTATTTCTCTAAGTGTTGAGCTTCTAAAATTATAGGGGGTCACCTCTTATTTATAGGCCTCGCTGACCCCCACATGAAAAAACCCTGATGCATCGCGCAAAATCCTGATGTGTCGTGCAAAACCCCATTTGACATCGCATTGGGCGCGTAAGTCTCTTTCGTTTCAACCTTATATTTCACGCACTTCTTGAATCTTTCATGAACTTCATGCCTTTGATATTTTTTGATGTTTGAATCTTGGAACTATACTTGCACGCAACATACCAGGCCATCTTTCAGCTTGCACGCAACTTTCTTTTCCAAAATCACATTTCTCCAGCTTCTAATTTTCAGCCCCAAAATTTTTGAAAACAATGGGAAACAGCGCCACCTTAAAATATGCTTTGACAAGAACACCAATTATACTTCACTTTCATCCGTATTATTCAATAAACAACTACTTTCATCATGAAATCTATCTGTCATGATTTATAGTCTTTGATCAAGAACCTTTAGCATCGTCAGATTTTCAATGGAAATTACATAAGCATTCCTGTCTTCCACTGGCATCTTCTCTTCTAATCAAAAACTGAATATAACTGGAATAACCTTTACTCCCCCCTTTTTCATAAGTCTTGAATCAAAAGTTCTCCTAACTTATGATATTTTTGAATTACAAATCAGTAAATCATCATCTGGTTTTACAAGGCTTTTATGAAGTGAATTGATTTATCCTCTTTTTTACAACAAAATAAAAAAATCCACTTCTCCATCCAACCTGGTCCCAACACTGTATTTATTTATATATCTACAATGTTCCATGGATCCATTTGTGTGCATGCGTATAGTAACTTAGGCTAAGGCCTCCCATTTCAATTTTATTCCTACTCAGTGTTAGTTGTCATCCCCTAGCCTATTGGAGGTGGGCTTGCGGTGTCTTGCTTGACTTACTACCAGTCAAGTAGGCCATGGTGGGTCGGGTTGTGATAGATTAGTATCAAATGTGGTTTTCCCTATGTTGGTTTTTGTATTTAGACCTTTTTTGAGGATTGGTTTGGAAACTTAGGGAAACATTGTCAGAGTGTCTCGAGTGTGGATTTTAGTCTAGGGAACTCATTGTTGGTGTGATGGCCAACATATCCATTCACTAGGACTCTGCCTACCTACTTGTTGAATTGGAATAACAATGAATCAGCTATAGGGAAAAATGGTACATGCATCATATAGGATTTGGTATTTCTATATTAATGTAATTCTTGAGTCATTTACCTATATATTCTTATCTAATCATGCTATTTCTTGATAAATTTTAGGATAAATTTGTGATGATGAATAGTTATGATGTCAATATAGGGTCATGATGATGATCAGTTGAATGATGGGGCATCAGTTTTGGGAGTCGCTCATGAGGTCTTCCCTCCAAGTGTGCATAGAGTAGTGTTGCCACCTATAAAGTGGTGAATAGTTTCAGTAGTTCAAGAAGACAATGTACATTGGCTTAGTGAATTATGTGAGTTTCAATGATAAACACCACTAATGTTTTGTAGTGATGTAGACCCACAGGAAGAGGAGGATTATCTCAACTCAGTGGTCCATGTTTTTAGGCTTGTTGTGAACTTGACCGATCAGATGGTTTCACTTGTGGCCAGCCTTATTCAGGGAGCACCAGGGCATTGGTGGAGTCAGATCACCCAAACTCGTGATGAGGTGATGCTCTCATGGTTATCCTTCCAACATATATTCCACAATAAGTATTATCCTTTGAGATGACATGCTATGTGGATTTAGGAGAATCTTGAGATGTATGAGTTTGATATGTCAGTTTCTAAGTACACCATGAGGTTTACCAAACTCACACATTACTCCCTTGAAAGGGTTATGGATGGATACTTCTAAGTGAAGAAGTTTGATCTGGGCCTTTATAGAGACATTCATGAGAGTGTGGTATCCTTATGAATTCCCACCTATGTTGGAGTGTTGGAGAAAGATCTAGTTATAGAAAGATTCCTAGTAGAGGGAAGTTGGGTGGATGGATCTAGTAGTGGTCATCATGGGTATGAATCATCTATAGACTCTATCATGCATCATTCATCAAGGTCTCAGTATAGGATATATACCCATGCCCAAACTCAGAAACCTAGATCAGCAACACAAGGTTTTTGTAGAGAATCCAATCATCCCAGAGAGAGGATATGTTATGCATGTGACGTGTGAGGTCGCATGGTTCAGGATTGCCTAACCCAATGTGAAGAGGAAGGTAGATAGTTATTGGATGGAGCTCCATGAAAAAGATAGTGTTTTTATTAGGGATATCCTAGTCATGGTTAGGGTGGCCCCTAGGGAGGTGGTGCTGGAAGAGGAGAAGGTGGAGCTGCATAGGGAGGATATGTGGGTAGAGGTTGACTCTATGAGATGATTCCACCACCACAACCAGGTGGTCCACACTAGGCTCAGGGAGATGTTGGTTGAGGCCACAGATAGTTGTGTTCTATGGATAGATATGACCAGGATGCTCATGAGATGATTCAGGGTATGATCTATGATTTTTCTACTCTTTCTCCAGTACTTTTAGACACGGGAACAAGTCACTCCTTTATCTACATATTCCTCATGAAATATCTAGAGATCATTTTTGAGTATTTATCCCATCAACTATGGTTAGAGGTTCATATAGGTAGTGATTATTTCATATCAAACATCTTCCCACAGTGTGAGTTAGAACTTGGTGAAGAGAGTTTCTCATGGGTATGGAGTGGTTTTCCATGGTTCATTCCTATATTGACTTTCATCATGGGGGAGTGATATTCCTTTAGAAAGATGGGACAAGATTCACCTTTGTGGGTGAGAGAGATCTTATGGTTGAGTGAGTGGGCCTCATAATTAAGAAAATAAAAACCATCACCCATTGGTAGGTAAGTTTATCTCTTGTTTCAATGGTCTCTCTAGGAATATAGATTCCAGCAGTAGTGGAATATTATATAGACATCTTCCCCAAAGAAGATCCAAGACTACCTCTACATCAGGAGATAGAATTATGCATTGAATTGCACCCTAAGACCATGTAAATATATTTAATGTAATATCAGATGGCCCCTACCAAGCTCTCAGATTTGATGGTTCTATTGGAAGACTTTCAAAATAAATGTTTTATTAGACCTAGTGCATCCCCCTAGGAAGCTTCAGTTTTTTTGTGAAAAAGGTGAGTGGGAGGTTGTGGCTTTGTGTTGATTATCATCACCTAAATCAGGTAATGATAAAGAAAAAGTACCCATTTTTAGGGATTTATAAACTCTCAGACCAGTTGAAAGGTGAGAGTTGGTTATCCAATATCTACCTCATGTATGTCTACCATAAGTTAAGGGTTCTCAAGGGAGATATTCTAAATATTTCATTCCAATGTCTCTATGGACACTATGAGTTCTTGATGATTCTTTTTGGTGTGAATAATGACCCTTCCATATTCATGGATCTTATAAACTAGATATTTCCTCCAAACTTGGACTAATTCATATTTTTCTACCTCAATGATATACTCATTTACTCTATGTTAGAGGAGAATCATACAGAACATTTGAAGATGGTCCTATACTTACTCCAAGAGAACCATCTTTATGGTAAGTTCTTGAAGTGTTAGTTCTGGATCTGTGTGGTTTGATTTTAGGGTCATGTCATCTCTGATCTTGGTTTAGCTATGTATTTGGAAAAGATTTATTTTTTTATTTCTTTGAATCCACCCAAGAGTGTGTTGGAGGTGTGAATTTTTCTTTGTTTTTAGGGGTACTACCAGAGGTTCTTGGTAGAATTCTCAAGATAGTATCCCTTTTGACTGTATTGATTCAAAAAGGGTAGTCGTTTACATAAAATATATAGCGTTAGGAATCTTTCTAGGTTTTGAGGCTAAGTATGAACAATGATCTTGTTTTCTGACTACTAGAGGAGTGAATTGAGTGCATAGTGTTTTGTGATTCCTCTAGACCTGGGCTCAATTGTGTGTTGATGTATAGGTGGAAGTGATAATTTATGAGTCAAGTCAGTTGAGTCCCAATAAGAATAATTATGTTACCCATGACTAAGAATTGGCATTGGTATTCTTCGCTCTAAAGATATAGAGGAATTACCTTCTTGGTGATAATTTCATTGTTTACTCATACCAACAGAGTCTCAAGTACATCTTCACTTAAAGAGATATCAACCTAGGAAGTGGAATTTTTTGGAGTTATTGTAGGACTATGGATTCAATACTCCGGGGAAGGGAAATGTGTTGGCAGATTCCCTTGGTAGGAAGTCTCATTATAGCTTTGTGGAGGAGGTGTTTGAGTATTTAGATTTTTTTAGCTGGCCCTGGTGGATGAGAGGGTGAAACTTACCTTTATTAGATGGTTATGAATCTAATGTTTCCTCATCGTGTGAGAGATGACTAGTTAAGAAACATTGACTATGAGGTTCTATATGACCAGATAACTTCAAGAGTTACACTAGATGGATTCTCTAAGGGAAGGAAGTATGTCATCCTTTTCTAGGGTTGGATGGTGGTTCCAGTCACATTGCATGAGGAGGTGATGATGGATTTTCATACTTCCCATTTGGTTATACATCCTGGTGTGGTGAATATGTATAAGGACATTTAGTGAAAGTTTTGGTGGGATGTAATGAGTTGGAGTGTTGTCGAGTTTGTTTCTTAGTGTCTCACATGTTAACAAGTAAAGGCTAAACATTAAGTTTCATTAGGTTTTACTCAAGATCTTTAATTCCTAAAATGGAAGTGGGATGGAATATTGATGGATTTTATGATGGGTATTCTATAGAAAAACAGAGGTTATTATGATATCTAGGTGATTTTTGATCTACTTACCAAGTAATCACACTTCCTTTCCATTAGGTAGTAGTTTTTTGTTAAGATTTTATAAAATTTGTACATGAAATATATCATTCATATTCATGGGGTATCCATGGAGATCATCTCTGACTATGATGCTCAGTTCACATCATGGTTGTGGAGGCGCCTGTAGGAGGATTTTGGGACCTAGTTACATATGAGCTTGGAATTTTACACCCATACAGATGAGAAGACCGAGAGTTATATCCATGTGTTATATGATATAATATGATCTTGTGTGTTATACTTCGGCTGGAGTTGGGAGTATCACTTACCATTGGTAGAGTTTGATTATAATAATATCTATCACTCTACTATGGCATGACATATTTCATGGACTTGTACAGGCGACCCATAAAGTCACTGTTGTTCTGGAATGAGATTGGTGAGGAATCACTTGTTACGCTATAGATAGTGTAGGAAATGACAGAGAAGGTTCATGAAAACGCATGAAAACAGATGGAGAAGCATATGAAGAATGAGGCATTCGAAAGAATGAGAACGCATGAAAACTCGTAAAAACTCTGTAAAACTCCTTAATAATTAAACATAATCATCATAATAACCCACAAAAAACCATTGATAAAGATAACAAGTCATGTAAACCCAAATAAACAGTAATAAATGGAGCAACCATTAAAACCCGTCAGAACGGTCATAAAGAGACAAAAACATTGGACTCACATTAACGGAGATAACTTATGATACGAGAGTCCATTTTAGATCCGTGACCTATCAAATCAAAGATCTTGAAATGATCTTCGACCTGAAAGGTGAAAGAGTCCGAATGGACAGGTGGATCAGAAGTTACGACCATTTAAAAAAAAGCTGACAGGGAACTGGTGCTAGAAACAAGGCATTGAAAAACATAACAAACCCGATACCCAATAAAAGGTCATAACATATGATCTAGGAGTGCATGTGGGTGCCACGACTAGTCAAACTGAATCTCATGGAACGAGCTATGATCTGGCAGGTGGAGGTGTCCGAACTGACATGCAGATTGAAAGTTAGGTCCGTTTGAAGACAAGTTCGATGGGACACCGGTGACGGAAACGGGGTTTCGGAGGCCTTCGGAGGGGTTTTTGGGGTCGAAAAACATGACAGAATCTTTCTTGTGTTGATAGGGTGCGTAGCTCTCTTCGCTGGATTCGATTTGATATGTGGTAGAGCCCAAACGGACACCCAGAGCGAAAGTTATGGCCGTTTGAAGTTGGAGAACTTTTTTCAACTTTATTATAACTCTAATATCTTCCGCACCTTAGAACGTCTCATGGTTTTGATTATATTTTACTCTACATCTCTTCATGAGCTTCGATTTTACTGGTCGTGGCGCTTCAACGAATGCCCGGATCAAAAGTTATGGTCGTTTTAGTGATTTTGGGGTTTCTCGTGTTTTTTTATTTTTTCATTTCATTTCACGGAGGTTTTACCGAAACCACCGCTATTTCGCGCCGGTTTTTTAAAAAACACATCTAATCCTCAAATAAAATTAAAAAAAAATAAAAAATAAAATAAAAAATAAAATAATTTTTTTTTGGGCATTTCACGGTGGTTTTAAAAATCGCCGCAAAAAAACCGCCGCTAAACGGCCGTTTTCTTGTAGTGTACAGGCATATGAGGATATCCCAAATCCATTATAAATCTTATGTGGATTGACATCGTAGGAATTTGGAGTTCAAGAAAGGAGACAATATTTTATTGAGAGTATTGGATGGGGAAGAAATCTATCTCAGAGGTTCATTAGGCCATTTGAGATCCTATGGAGAGTTGGAAATATTTCTTATCATTTTTCCTTACCCCCATAGTTTTATCGAGTGCCTGATGTCTTCTATGTGTCACAGTTGAGGAGATATGTTCATGGCCCAATGAATGTTATTGGTTGGAGTGAGATAAACATTAAGGATGGTGCCACCTTTATGGTGTACCCTATGGTGATCAAGTACTAATAGGAGAGGACCCTGTGCAGATAGATCATCCCTTTGGTTTGAGTGATTTGGAAGCATGGGAGTGTGTAGGAGAGCTCCTGGGAGTGTGAGAGCTAGATTCGGGCTTAGTACCCCCACCTTTTTGTCTAGCTCTGAGATCTTCAGGGGAGAAAGACTTGAAGGAGGGGAGAATTTCATGACTCCAATTTTGTTGATTTATTATTTTGGGTATTTTTATTTATAACTCTGGATTTTTCTTGAGAGTCAACATGGTGTTTGGGTGTTACAAGACCAAAGAAATAATATATTCAAAATATTAATATATATTAATGTACACACATGCATCGTTTTGGAATAAATATTTTTCTCATTGATCAGGACCTCAGATTGAAAATCTGATAGCATGGTTATATTTGGGATGTGGGGTTTACCCTAGGCATGACATAAACTTGGTCGACATTAGGATTTTGGTTAAAGGAAATGGGTGACAGGTGCATTAAATAAATTAAATGATTAATTTATTTACTTTGTTTACTTTGTTTAATAACTTAAACCAAATTACTCCTCTATAAATACCTCTTTATGGAAAATCCCCTGGGTTATCCAAAAATCCTTGGGATATTAGAGGAGCCAATGAGGAGAGCCTTTGAAAGGTGACAATGGGTTATAGAGGAGTGATCATCCATAAAGGGATTCTTCTTCACCTATGAAGTTCTTGGATCCTACCAATGACAATGGTGTGGACCCATTCTTCATTAGTGATCGATCCAAAATCAAGGTAGGGAATGTTATTTCTTGGATTTCCTCCCTCGCTTTATTTTTTAATCATGGATTTCTAATATTATTTATTGTTCTATGATTTTCATTTGTCTCATGAACCCAATTATTTATTTATTTGTGGTTTCTCAATTTATCTCTTGCAATCACAAATTCCTTTTTCAAAAAAAATATTCTAACATGAACAATGTACATGTTCATCCCACCCTATTTTGTTTCATGATTTTCTCTTATAATTCTTTACAGATTCATCTTCAGTGTTTCCCTTTGGTTGGTGGTTCAATAAATACCTGGCAGATGATCGCCATGCAATTGTTCTTTCCCACAATAGATCAATACCATAGGTCTTAGTTTGGGATCGAGATCATGATCGGGGTGCAATGTGGTGTGACCAGAGATTAGGGATGGATCAGGGGTGGATCAGGGGACCATCATTCATGGGTTTTGGAAAACAATGGAATGGAGGTGATGGGATCAAATCATGAATAGTTTGTTTGGATGGAACCCATCCATCGATTATGGATCATGTACGGTCATCCCTAGATCTGGGATCCTTGATGAAAATCATGGAAGAAACGATGGCGGTGGCATGGGTGAGATGTGTAAAGAGATATTGAGTTTCTAAAAATTTCCAATATACATGGTGTGGATTCCAAGAACACACTCTATGTATTTCCCTTGCTATTATGGCTAGATTTTTGGGTGGAGTTAAATATAACATACCATTTATGACCCAAACATGTCATGTGACCCAGTGTTGGAGACCCAGCATGTACCCTAGGAGTACATGGTCATGGACATGGTCAGGAACATGGGAATGACTAGAGTACAAAATCATGGCCATGTAATCAGATATGTCTAGGAACATAGGCATGACCGGAGTACATGGGTATGGGTTTCATTACATGGACATGATCTGGGAGGACACAAGAATTCACCGGGTATCCAAGACACACTGTGTACAGAATTTATATGTCATGTAGTTCTACATGAAAATCCAAGATCTGTGTAGGTGAGGACACACTGAGGTGTCAAGGCGAGTTCACATGTTGTGTGACCCTATGTACACACCATGTACCTTCCTCAAGAAATTCTAAATTATGTGTCTCTTTATTTAAGACTTGGTTTTGGGCCTATGGGTAGCCTATCCAAGTAGTTTTCCATATAAAATGTGATAATAGACTTTGTTTTGGAATCAGAGATACAAAACATGGTGTTACTAGTTTAAATCTTCCTTTAACGATGCATGATAGATGGTAGTGATTGGGTTTTGTCACCAGAGAGATGTCGGGATCAATTCTCATATATCGCACAAGGGCATGGGTCCCCCATACTCTTTACACAGGTAGAGTCAGTACTCCACCATACTATATACAGGGTGAGGGTCCTTTATCTACAGGGTAGTACTCCCCCGTCTTTGAGCTCTGGCGGCGATCAGGTCCTCTATGGGAGTTAGTGCTCCCTCGACTATGGAGCGTAGTAGCGAGGAGCGATCCCCTCCACTGAGATTATAGTGAGGATGCATATGGTGATGGATATAAAATATGGAACTTTGGAGCAATAGGATGACTCGTCATTTTATTTGGGTTATAGAGATAGAGATCCCCTCTCTCTAGCTTGGGTTTATTTATGAGCATATATGTTGGGTTTCTTTTCCTTGTTACTTATGGATTGATCTGGCTATTACATCTTTTTATTGCTTCCTTATAGGTTTTTGGGAAATCATATTGGGTATTTATATACTCACCCCTACATAAGCTTCGCCCGCACATGTTTTGTCTTATGAAGATGACAGGAAGGTCAGTGGTGACCTTATTGGACTAGGATTTGGAGGAGCATAGTTGTACCTAGAATAGCTAATCATGTTCAATGGTTAGACTTGGATATTGTGAGTCCGACTCTCTTCAGTCTCCCTTATTCTATTTGTTGTGAGGTTGGGACCACATTTCTGATTGGGTGCGTATTTTTTCCCTTTAAACTTTTATATGGAAATGTATTACTCTGATGTATTTCCTAGAGGTTATTGCATGCATGGTTTTCACTCTAGATATTCAGTTTTTCTTTATATTTATGCATTATTTCATGGAGTTGGTTGTGTGTGTGTGTACATGTACACTTAGTCTTAAGCCTCCCATTTTAGTGTTATGCCTACTTGATGCTAGTCTCCAGCCCCTAGCCTATTGGAGGCGGTCTTGGGGTATCTTACTCAGCTTACCACCAACCAGGTGGACCCTAGTGGTTGGGTTTTGACACTTTAGGCCATCAATCATAGGTAAAGAAGGCACATGGTGGGACCAAGATACAACCTGATACATCAAGAAGGGAGCACAAGCATGGTTATGCATTGGTGCTTCTGGGTGGGCGGCCTCAAAAGAGGGATGGTTGCGCAGACACCTATCATCCATCCAACTATCCTATGATGTGGGATGGATGGTTTCCCTACTAGTTGATTCTAGTTATGTGGGACTAAGCTGGCGATGCAGAGCAACAGATTGGCGGTGTAGCAGGGCATCACACAAGTATCGTCGGGTGGACGGAACAAAAGAGAGATAGGTGTGATGAAACCTATCATCCGGCCTTCCTCCCACACACCATTATGGGATGGAGGGGGGCTCAGTCACAGTGCATCAAACCAGCACGATGCAACGACTTTAGCGGGGGACGCAACACTCTTGCTCGATAACATGGGTGCAATGTCTATGGAAGGGGGCAGCGACATGGCTAGTGACTAGTGAAATAACCCGGTGCAATATTCTCATGTAAGGGGTAACCATGTATTTGGATATTGGTCCATTGGGTCTTCGAGTCACCCAAGTTCTAAGGCATCTGTGCTTCTGAGCCTACAGGTCATGTTATGGGTTCCCTCTCAACCAAGTTAAAAAAGGTGCTTTTTTTACTTAATAAAAAGGGGCTTGACGCTAATTTGATAAAAAAATGTGGTTTATTTGTATAAATAATTTATTTTATTATATTTAACACTTTTATTTAATTGTCTTTTGATGTAAAATTTCTTATATTTTTATTTCATAAGATACCCAATGTATTATTTTACTATTCCATCAGTCTGGTTATTATTCTAATGGTCAAGTTATCATTTCTAATGGTTATGTTACTATTCCAAAAATCATATTTCCAACTATCATATATGTTTTATACCTTCTTTTAATACCTCATATTTCTTTCATTAACCATTCACTTTTATTTCTCTCAAGGTTATATTCTTCAAAAATGTCTCTTACATTACTAATGTTTGGTTTCTTTTTTATAGTTTTTTTCATTAGTGTGATTATTATAAGTGACCAAGATAATCCAAATTTTCCTATTCTAGTTTTTTTTGTTTATTGTCTCATTTTATTACTTTAAAATTTATTAGGTTTATTTATTTTCCATATGTAATGTTCTAAATTATAATAAAGTGGTGTTGGTTTTTATTATGTGATGCTTGAGTTTTATACAATAATATATTACTAAATATGACACACAAGTTTATTCACAAGGAAGATTATATATATAAAAGTTTGGGTCGTTACATACCTCTTATAGAAATGGAAGGTTGTGATAGGATTATGTGTCACGGACCGCCTTCACCAAGATGAGGAAATGGGCAGAAAACTGCCACACCCTTCCTTCTTCATGTTGAAGGAGAGATAATGACCCTAGGGTCCCACCTTCAATAGGCCTCGGAGTGATGAATAACACCAAGGGTATATAATCTCACATAAAATGGAAGGCATTACCCCTTTTCTATTTAATAGGATCGGGAGATAAGATAGTAAATCCCAAACAACTCCAAAAATTGAAAGTAAAAGTAAATCCAAAAATCCATTCCTATATGCATGTTCAAAATAAACTAATACAAGGTACAAGAAAACTCCAAGGAAAGTACCAAAATAAAGAAAATCAGCAACAACTCCCAAATCCCGAGCTAGTAAAGTCTGGCACGGTCCTCAAGGTCCTCTTGGAAACCTAAAAGAAGTTTTTTATATGTAGGTTGAGTATGTAGGTATACTCAGTAGGGAAAAACAAAATCTATCATGCACAAGTGGTGAGTCAAGCTATTGCCCCGTGAGAAAAATAGAGATAACCAAAGAAAATAGTAAGGAAATTATCCACTTAGCCTCACCAAGGCACACTCTCCAAATAACCCAAGTCAAGTAAAGTAATAGTAATAGCACATCGATATTTGGGTACCCTGAACCACTTTCCCACTAGTTATTTAGGACATCCTACATGTCAGAGCTCCCCCACAAGTCTCACTGCAGTCTCACTGCCACCCCAAAAACAACCTTATGGGCCATCACTATATATCCCGCCCACACACACCTAGGCCGCCGCAACCAACTCCATGAAAATATCCCATATTATAGAAAACAAGGTGAATCATTATATCACAGTTAAGTACAAAACAACCAAAAAAACTCAAAACAGCTCTAGGTACTTGGCATGCATTTGTGCCTCCCATTCCTAGGTACTCTCCTCGAGGCCACCATGCCTCCACAACAGACGAACCAAGGGAATGATTCACCCATGAAGCACCTTCTCCTCGCGATCCTCGATCCTCAATTATTTCTCCACGAATGTCGGATCATCCTTGATATCTAGCTCTCCCCAGTCGAGGATGTACAAATCATCATGTAGATACTGATGGAGTTGAGACACATGGAAGACGTTGTTGACCCTCAGTAGTGGTGGTGGTAGAATCAGCTGATAAGCCACTTCACTGACCCGTCACAACACCTCGAAGGGTCCAACGAACCTAGGAGAAAGCTTACTCCCCCAGCCGAACCTTCGTTTCCCATGCCAAGGGGATACCTCTAAGAACACATGGTCTCCAACCTCAAACTTCAAGGGTCTTCTCCTATAACCGGAATACAACTCATGCCAGTCTTGAGCCGCCTTTATCCTCCCATGCACAAGATGGACCTTCTCTGTCGTGCTCTACGCCACCTCTGGGCCAATAATACTTGCCTCCCCAACTTTTTTCCATCACATAAGTGATGACATGGTCTTTCATACAAGGCTTCTAATGGGGCCATGCCAATGGTAGAGTGATAGTTATTGTTTTAGTCAAACTCTACCAATGGAAAGTGTCGCACCCATGATCCTCTGAAGTCCATAACATATGCATGTAGCATATCCTCCAACATCTGGATGGTCCTCTCTGTCTGCCCATCTATCTGGGGGTAGAAAGCAGTGTTAAGGCATAGTTGGGTTCCAAAACCACGTTGTAATCCCTTCCAAAATCATGAGGTAAAGCGTGTATCCCAGTCCGAAATGATGGTTCTAGGAACTCCTTTAAGCCTCACAACTTCACCCACGTACTTCTGCACCAAGGCATCCATTGAGATTGAATCCTTAATTACTAGGAAGTGAGATGATTTTATCAGCTGGTCTACCACCACCCAGATAGCATCACAACCTCCTTGAACCCTGGGTAGTCTCATGACGAAATCCATCGAGATGTCTTCCCACTTCCACTTTGGTACATCTATAGGTTGTAACAGACCTCCCAAAACACGGTGTTCAGTCTTCACCTGCTGGCACATGAGGCACTTTGCCACAAACTCCGACACTTCCCATTTCACCCCAAGCCACAAAAACTGACCCCTCAAGCCCCGGTACATTTTGGAAACTCCTGGGTGTACCTAGAGGGTTGAGTTATGGTAATCACAGATAACTCCCTCACGCATCGTCTTTGGGACAAATAACTTCCTATGGAAAAGATTATGATTCTGGCCATCTTCTGACCATCCTTCCCGAGCATTACCCTGACTAATGTGATCACGCATCACTTTAGCCTCTAATTCCCCCACTGAGACTCCTCCACCTTCTATACCATGGAAGACTACACCATCATCTGGAACAGACAGCCTCTACCATCCTCCACTTTTTCATCCAGGTGTAAGGCAGCCAACTCCTCCATTGCTCTCCAAGCATCTGCTGACTCCTGAACCACATCCTTCTGTGACTTCCTACTCAAGGCATTTACCACCATGTTTCCCTTTCCTAAGGTGTAGTAGATCTCGAATTTTTATTCATGAAGAAACTCCATCCACCTTTGTTATCGCAAGTTAAGTTCTTGCTGGGAGAAGATATACCTCAAGATATTGTGATCTGTGAAGACCATGAAGCATTCCCTAATGAGGTAATGCCGCCACAACTTCAATGCGAACACAACTACTTCAAGTTCATGGTTTTGGGTGGAATAGTTATGTTTGTGAGGACATAACTTCTTAGACCCATAAGAGATCACTCCCCGCTACTGCATCAGCACACACCCCAAGCCTAGACCGAAATCATCACAGAACACTTCAAATGTTACCCTTTCCTCTGGAAACCTCGGCACTAGGGCACTGACTAGCTTCTCCTTCATATAACTAAAGGTTTCCTGACACTGCTCACTCCAAATGAAAGTGTGGTCTTTCCTGGTCAGGTCTGTCAATGGTGCTTCAACTCGAGAGAATTTGGGCACAAACCTTCGATAGTAACCTGCCAATCCCAGGAAACTATAAACCTCTACAAAGTTCTTGGGTGCCTCCCAAGAAAAAATTGCTTCAACCTTCAACGGGTCCACTACTATTCCATATTGGGACACCACATGTCCAAGGAAGTTCACTTCTTGTATCCAGAACATGCACTTGGACAACTTCTTGTAGATCTTGTGGTTTCAGAGGACTTCCAAAACTATCCTCAGATTCTCGGCATGATCCTCCTATGATCTTGAGTAGATCAGGATGTTGTTAATAAACACGACTATGAACCGATCCAGATACTCATGGAAGATGGAGTTCATGAGCCCCACGAACATGGATGGTGCGTTTATAACGCCGAACAACATGACCACAAACTCAAAGTTCCCATATATACACTTGAAGGTGGTATTCGAGATGTCCCCCTCCTTTACCCTCAATTGGTGATAGCCCAACCATAGGTTGATCTTATAGAACCATCCTTCCCCCTTCAACTGATAAAAAATTTCTTCGATCCTCAGAGGGGGTAATGATTCTTGACTGTCACCTGATTCAGTATCCAGTAGTCTATACACAGTCTGAGATCATCATCGTTCTTTGTGAAAAAGAATAGAGCACCCCATGGAGATGTGCTTGGTTGAATAAAACCCTTCTTCATCAAGTCATCAACCTGAATCTGTAACTCCTGCAACTCAGAAGGCACCATCTGATAGGGAGCCATTGAAATTGGATGAGCATCGGGTTGTGAGTCTATTCCGAACTCAACATCATGTCAAGGGGGTAGTGTCACAACCTCTTTGGTGAAGACACCCAGGAATTCACTGACAATCCCTAGAACTTCCACTATCTTTGAGTCTTCTGACTCCACTGACAACTCGGCGAACAAGTAAAGGAGAGGCTCCACATGTTGGCATCCCTCCTAGAAACCCCGCCCACTAATTAAAGTTACACTTTGGTCGCCCATATATGAGAACACAAACCTTATCTAGAATCATTTGATAATGGTGTGCATAGAAAATATCCATTCGATACCCAAGATGATATTGTATGGCTGCATTTTCAGTAGAAATAGGTCCCCACTGGACTGATGCGGCCCCAAAATCAATCTACATCCTCTACAAACATCAAACATGCTAGTCTAACCTCCAAATGGTGTACTCAGTACCAGGGGCACGAAGAGTCTCTTTACATATAGACCCCAAGGCGTGGGCTAGACTGGGTGCAACAAAGGAGTATGAAGCTCCTGAATCAAACAAGGCATGGGAAAGAGTGCTAAACAAACTGATCGTACCTCGAATGAACTCTGGCCCTGCTGGAACTGCTGCCTCTATGGAATTAAACTACCCACGCCCAACTCCTATGCCTCTTGTTTGTAGACCGCCTCCCTGAACACTCCTTGGTCGAGGTCCCTGAGGAGCACCCTAGGGTCAGCCTCCTCCTACAATGTCTACTCTCGGAGGAGTGGGAGATCACTATCTCTATTGCTGCTACAAAGGCCTAGCCAAAAACTAATGCTATTGAGGTGGGAGCTGAGCCTTCCCACCTCCAATGTACTTCACTCGGTCCAGGCACTAATTCCGAAGGCACCCACGACTTCCATAGATAAAGAACCTCAGTCCTGTGCCCGTAAAGAAAGGGCGAGGACTGGGAGATCGAAACCAGAACAGTTCAAGCGTGATTCCCACCGGCCGAAACCTGGATGGCCCTGATGCTGGAGGCCTGCTGCTAATGGCCTTATCCTTTTACTAATCTAACTGGCTCCCCTCTCATGACACACCTCTTAGCATGTGCATCCTCTTCGCCACTTCATCTTTTTTATGGACCTCCAAGTATTTCGGTAGAGTGAAGAGAGTAACTGCATACTGAAGGGAGGGCTAGAGAGTCTCCTCTAAGTATCTTTCCCGTGAATCCTCGTTCGGGAAGAGGTCTGGATAAAAACGAAGGAGATCCTTGAACTTGATCCCCAAATCCCTCACCACCATACTCCATTACTGGAGGGAAAGCAGCTCTTGTCTCTTTTTAGCCTTCATCGTGGAAGAAAGGAATTCCTCCCAGAACTCCTTCTCGAAGTCAGTCAACGAAACCTCAGCTTACCCCTTCTCACCAAGGTAGAGCATCCACCACTGACGTGCCACTCCCCACATATGGATCATAGACATAAGAACCCATTACTTAGCCGGAGCTTGGATCAAGTTGAAAGCTATCACCAACTCCTCGAGCTAGCTCTCCGTCGTCATGTCTGAGACGTTGCCCTTGTACTTCCCAAGGGTCTACTGCTGAAAGGCCCGAAGCGTCTTCTACCACTGGTCATCTTTCTCTGCTCGATAAGCCCTACGATAATCATCCAGATCAGCCTTCTGGGCCTCAATCACCTGCACTACTCATGGACATCATCTGGGTTCCATAGCTACAAGGTAAACAAAGAATGCCTAAGCCCGAGTAGTGTAGAATACTTCTTTAAAATTTTGCTTAAACTTTTTATTCATTTTAAATTATAAAAATACCCAGAACACACAAGAAAACAAGTCATTATGATGCATGTACCTTTCCTAGGGTCTCTACCCTGCAATCAGTGTAGCCTCACTTGATCGTTTGGTAGGTCGAGAGTCCTTACATCGGATCATAGGGGGCCCTAAAATCCCATGTCATAGCCAGTCTTCCTTGGCCTATTTCACGCACCAAGATTTTCTAACACTGTTTCCCTATAATCTCATGCAATCCTCACTATGCCTAACCCTGAACTCCATCCTATCTATCAACCATCACCTTTGATACCATTCTACCACGACCCACCTTCACCAAGATGAGGAAAGGGACAACAAACTGTCAGACCCTTCCTTCTTCAAGTTGAAGGAGAGATAATGACCCCCGAATCCTGCATTCAATAGGCCCTAGAGTGGAGAATAACACTAAGGGTGTATAATATCACATAAAATGGAAGTAATTACCCCTTTTTTATTTAATAGGATCGTGATATAAGATGGTAAATCCCAAAAAACTCCAAAAAACTGAAAGTAAAAGTAAAGAAAAAAATCCATTCCTATATGCATGTTCAAAATAAACTGATACAAGGTACAAGAAAACTCCAAGGAAAGTACCAAAAGAAAGAAAAGTAGCAAAAACTCCCAAATCCCAAGCTAGTAAAGTCTGGAACGGTCCTCAAGGTCCTCCTGGAAACCTGAAAGCAGTTTTATATATGTAGGGTGAGTATACAGGTATACTCAGTAGGGAAAACCAAAAGCTCTCGTGCATAAGTGGGGAGGCAGTCCAATGCCCTGTGAGAAAAATAGAGATAACCAAAGAACCTAGCAAGGAAACTATCCACCTAGCCTCACCAAGGCACACTCCCCAAATAATGTAAGTCAGGTAAAGTAATAATAATAGCACATCGATATTGGGGTACCCCGCACCGCTTTACCACTGGTTATTTAGGACATATTACATGTCAGACCTCCCTCACAAGTCTCACTACAGTCCCACTACCACCCCAAAAACAACCTTATGGGCCATCACTACACATCTCGCCCGCACACACCTAGGCCACCACAAACACACATAACCATGCTCGCAAACACTTGGGCCTTCAAAACCATTTCCACGCCCGAAGACGCCTGGGCCAGAACAACCATTTTCACACCCGAAGACACTTGGGCCTCATCCTGAAGACACTTGGGAAACAAACCTGCCCACACAAACTTGGGTCAACCACCACAAAACACCTTGCCCAAATATTCTTGGGCTATAATATACCTTAGGTCATCACAACATGCCTGAAGAGTCTTGACCTAGGAGAGGGAGCAGAAATGAGATAATAACCAGCCACTCATAAGAATGTTGGGAAAAAACACCCCCCCCCCATGAAATGGGGGTGTTTGGCATAGAGTGCTCAACATGGGTGGGATGCGAATAAGAAACACAAGAACTAAATTTATACATATAATTAAACAAACACTCATCCCAACCTAAGGGTTTGGAAATAGACAAACAGCCCATACACAACCAAAGCGCAACCACCCTAATTATTATCCCTACATGCACGAACACACAACAGCCACAACCAGAGCACAACCCATTTCTAGAAAACAATCCCCCAATGTACCTGTTTCTGTTATCATGTTCAAGTGATTCCATTTAAATATTATTTTACTTCCGGGCAACTAATAGGCATAGCCACAAGCCAAGACAAAAACTGGAGGAAAACAACCAAGCAGCAATTTAAGCATTCACACCTGGTTCTCTTGTAAAGTCACAAAAAAGGGATTTGTGAGATCCCTCGAAGTACTGAAACCAAACCAAGCCCCAACATATGGCCCCACACGGCCTCAGATCCATGTCCAACAACTGAACAACTGGAGATTCTATCCCCATCCACGTCACCCAACAAACATCAAGCAGAGCAACCATGTGTATTAACAGAACATAACAAGGGAGTTTTAAGATTTAACCACACCATTTATCAAGTTCCTTATTTTCATTTGGTTAACTAGGGTGATCACACAAGGTTTATTATTCATTGGGCATCCATTTTATCGACCAACTTTACATGATTAACCAGTTTTCATATTACAGCCATTCAATCACAAGATTATCCAGAAAAACAGAGGTTCATTAGTACACAAGAAAGGACCACCAACGGCCACTATTTTCAGTGGGCAGAAGCCCATACAATTCACAACATAAAAATGAAGATAAAATAAATACAACAACATCATTATCAATCACACCCCTTTATTCTTTAGAGTCTGTTTATTATCTTCATTAAGGTTTGGTTTCGTCCATGTCTCGAGGGAAGCATTATTATACCCGCCCCGCATGATGCACAATAAAGAGAGACGAAGGAAAAACCTACTTGGATGATCAAGGATCGCTCCTCACATCGAGAACTGAGGATGTAAGACTTGAAGGAAAGGAAAACTTGAGGGTTTCAAGGATGAACAGGAAGGGCTCCAACACGGGCGCACGATTCGTCTCTGGAGTAATTCTCTAGGGCGTACTTAGAGAATTGAAAGGAATGATGAAGAGAGGATCGACTTAAGAAAATGCCAGATCCTAAAATCAGGGAGACGATTTCGAAGTACTTGAAGTCAGATTGTGGCTTGACCACGTGGTTGGGCGGTTTTACACATCGGGATTAATTGTTATTTAATAATTCTTTATGAAGATTGTGGAGATAACGACTGTGAGTTAAAATATATCTTCTAAACAGAGAAAATCCACGTAACGGGGGTGAAGTTGGAAAGTATGGGGAAGGGTCTGACACCTAGGAAAAAGGCCACATGTTTTGGAAACTGAAGGGTCGCCCAACTCTTGGGGGTTTAAAATGTCTTTTACTGGCTTTAAATGGATTTCAAAAGGGTATTAAAACACTTTTATGTCAAAAGATACGTTACTGGGGCAGAATTGGAAAAAAACTTGGGAAACTGGGAAAAAATGACAAAGGTGGAACACTGTTCGGTGAGACACCGTAAGCAGTGCCACCGTTTCGGTGTGCGACCATGACGGTGCCGTCGTGACCAGTGCCACCGTGACTGGTGCCACCATGACTGGTGCCACTGTAACGATGCCACTGTTTCGGTGGAACCGTTTAGTGGGACCGAGTTTTTAGAAAAACTCCTTAATGAGTCATTGATGGGCCCCAGGATACCCCAAACACTAGAAATTTGGCAAAGTAATGGACCAGGAGGGTCCAAGCCATTACATTACGACTCTCCATGAAAAGCAGGGAATTGTAAGTATGATCCACACCTCTCGTGGAGTTAGAGTGGCTGTGAAGAGTGAATAATGATATTATATTTGAACCACTATAGAAAACATGTATCCTTAATCTTTTTTACTTTCATTTGCTTAAGTTTTTATAATTATCACCCCCCCGACCCTTGGCTGTGAAATTATTTGGGCAAATAGTACAAACCAATGAGGACATTCAAAAGAATTAATAGTGACCATTCTAACACATGAGTCGAGATCATATAATACCATGGGATGTTTAATTGGATTTAGATTTAAAATAAAAGTTTTAAGATGGCCAAAACCTCATCCCACCAGGGTGTTATGTAGTTGTTTTCCAATCGAGATCCAATAGGTTGCCTTGTCCAGACCATCTTGTTGTATAATATACATGCATGATG
Organism: Viscum album; assembly: GCA_963277665.1. Taxonomy (NCBI): domain Eukaryota; kingdom Viridiplantae; phylum Streptophyta; class Magnoliopsida; order Santalales; family Viscaceae; genus Viscum; species Viscum album. The sequence continues at coordinate 905,179,591 of OY728138.1, forward strand.
TTTATTGTTCATTATGGTTGTTTGATGACATCACCTTTGATCATGAAATGGGATATGCATGTTTTACTTCTTATATTGATTTAGAGTTTTCATAAAAGGTGACCCCCCCCCCATTTTAAGTGTTTATACCATTGGTGTATGTCATCAACACTTGGTCTATTGAAGACAAGTTTGGGGTGTTATTCTCAATATCGTTGCCAACTCAAAAGGGGCCACGGTGGGGTTGGGTTACGAAAATATGGTTCTTTACAATATTTGTTGTTGTACATATATTTTAAATTTCATTATAAAAAGGTTAATCTATATATGATGATTTACATGATATAATTAGAGGAGTTGTTATTACGATTTTTATTCTTTTAATCACATGGAATATTATAAGTGTACATGTCAGTAAGAAAATATTAAATTTCAAAAAATATACAATGATTTTGATGAAAGATGAATTTTTTTACTATTTAAAAATTATGTCCAAATAAAGAATAACAATCGATTTGTTTTCCTTGATGGCAATAATCATTTGTGATTATTATAGTTGGTTTAAAGTTGATATATATATATATATATATATATATATATATATATATATATATATCGATTGTATATGTTAAGCAACAAAACACCTCATTCTACCTCAATTATTAGACATACATGATGTTTTTATAAAATATATGAGTGAATGTATTTATACTATTTTTATTTTTGTAATGAAAGAAAATCTTGATAAATACTATGAACACCCTTCATTTACTTGATCTTGATCTCATAATGAGATGTGACATGTTAGAAATAATGCACCCACAAAAATACTAAATACCACAGTGGCACATACTTCTATGTGTCACCTTCATCTCGTGACATAAGAATTACATTAATATGTATAATGATATTTCATGGCTCATATGAAATTACATTAGAGCCTAAACACTATTTAAATTTAGAAACACTCAATTTTGGGCACCATGGTGATCGTATGGGCCTCCATGGAAGAACTCGGGCCCATTTCTGGCCCAGTTGCTGTTAAAATCGACGATTCGCGAGTACCGATGGAGCCCTAAGAGGAAGAAGCTACCGGCGAGGGAGGGCTTGAGCGAGTGGCGGCGATGAAGTTCACCGATTCACCGGTGATAGATTTTCCGGTGGGAGACGCCCATCTGTCGCTCCATCAGGACAACCACTCCATGCACGTTGGCACCACCATCTGGCCCTGCTCCCTCGTCCTCGTTAAGTTCGTCGATCGCTGGCTCGCCCCGCCGCCGCCGCCGCCGCCGCCGCCCCGCCCCAATCCCTACGCGTCTCTTCTCTCCCACCTCTCCTGCTGCCGCGCCATCGAGATCGGGGCAGGCTGCGGCGCCGCCGGCATGGGCCTCTACCTCCTCGGCCTCCGCAACCTCATCTTGACCGACATCCCCGCCGTCATGCCAGCCCTCAAGCACAACCTAAAGCGCAACCGCCCCGTCCTCGGAAGGACCCCGAAAATCTCAGTGCTGCACTGGAACAGCCCCGCCCAGATCCAGGCCCTGTGTCCGCCGTTCGACCTCGTCATCGCCGCGGACGTTGTCTACATAGAGAAGGACGTGCCGCCGCTCGTGGCGGCGATGGCCTCGCTCGTGGCGGATTCCGGCGCCGTGCTGCTGGGGTATCAGCTCCGGTCGCCGGAAGCCCACGCGCTGTTCTGGGAACTGTGCGGGGAGGCCTTCTGGATCGAGCAAGTGCCGCACGAAGACCTGCATCCGGTGTACGCGTACGATGAGGTGGACGTGTATATACTGAGGAAGAAGAAGAAAGAGTGAATTCATGGAATTGGATTTGCGTTTCCATCACTGCAATCGGGTCGTGAAATTGAATCGGATGATCTTTGGAGATTCGAAGCAATGTTGTTAGAAGCTCTGTAATCGTACTGGTTATGGTCGTGCCCGATTGTAAGAAATTCAACTAAAATTGAGAGTATCATGTGTTGGATCCTTATGAAAAAGAGTTTCATTCCTCTTTTCACTGATAATGAGTCCAGTAATCGTCACTTAGGGTGGTTTCAAGATCCTAATATTAGAAAGGTCACTGTATAATGGATGACCCAAATTCCATTACATTTTCTAAAGGTGGCCTTTGGGTCATATGTTTTGTTGGGTATGTCCATAACACTGCTTATGATTGAGTCTGCTTGTGGATAGTTTGAAGTCCAAATTTTGATTTAGGGGTTTCCCATGAAGGTGATTTGGAGTGGAAGCATTGATGGTTGTTTCATGATAACCCTGCAACAGTTTTGCAATTCCCCCACAAACAGCACTCATGAACAGCCCCCACAAACAATTCTAACTTAGTGTCTGCAAATAGCATTACAATAACCACTCTAGTAATTGTTACAATGATTATGAAGTTGTGGACATTAAGATTGGAACTCCGGATCTCTTGGATATCAATCCTCTTACCTAACCAACGAAGTTAAGAGGAAATCCACTAGTAAACTAATTATTGTTAAAATTAATACATAACAATTATTGCGAGAGTTTAACATAACTGTTTTTGATGACATAAATTGGTTTGGGATGGATGATAACATAGTTATGAATAGTTTTTTTGTCCATGAGGTTGAGTTTACCCTGGAAATTGAGCATGAATGATTTAGGATATATATTGGAATTCCTTGGATCTCATAATTAAACACAAGATCTTTTGATAGTTGTACATTTGTATTCAAGAATTTTATTATACCATTTGTATGTCTTATTTTTGTATTGTTCGTTGTTTTGATGTAGTGCTTGTGGATTTATGTATTTGAATAAGACCACATTGTTTTTCATGTCTTTTTCTTGTTGGTTTGTTTTTGTTTCATTTATTTCTTATCTACACCTATCGTTCGTAGTTACAAGATTAAACGAACTATTGTTGTATTAGATTAGTTGGTATTTTAGGTTTCAAGTGTTGACTGGTTTATGCGTTTATTGGTTGGATAGTATACTTCTATATTTAATTTGTGGAGATCGGCAAAGAGGTGTGGTGAGGAGATTGTTAATTTCTATATTTAGTTTATGAGCTTTCATTTGAAAAAACATTACAGTAACCCCTCAAGTTTATCTTGAGAGTTTGTTATTGAAGTACTATTTTTTGAATAATAAAGCTTTCGAAGAAATAGTTGTAAAGATTAAAGTTGAAAGTTCGATTATAAGAATTTTGTGCTTCTTCATGCGTGGAAAGTTCGAAAAAACATTAAGCAAGCTTGCAAGTGTAGACGAAAAGTTGGGAACAATGGACTTTCATCGATGTTGATAGTTTAGTTAACTTTGTAATGAAATGCTATTGATAAGTTGAGACAAGACGTTTGTAGTATCACATGCTTCACTAAAATAAAAACTTTACTTGAACTTGATTATTTGGTTATTGGTTGATTCTGCTAAACTCATTAGTGTCCTCTTATAGTATAAAGTGCTTTGAATTGATTACATTAAGCATTATGTGATCTTTGAAAAGGTTATATTGAGCTTTGCCATTTGAAACTACTAAAAGGGTTAAATGACAATTTTACTCTGTAATATCCCAAAATTTTAAAAGAAGATTATATTCAATAACGTATATGATACGCAACATTGAGGTTAAACGAACTACAAAATATTATTATTAAAATATGACCGTTATAACCTAACCGTTGAATTGAGAGGTATGAATAAGATTGACTATATTATGATATATATATATATATAGTTCCTATTCAATACAAATGCATTGATGAATGCTTAGGAAATAATCACTCATTTTTTAGCGAAGTCATTATACCTCAAAAAAGTCATTTTCTTCAAAAATGATTTCTATTGCATTTAATGCGTATAAATTATAATTAATTTCCTCCACTTTTAAAAATTATATTTTATAAAATAAACTTCATTTTTGAAATTAGAATGTCAAAATTAACTTAGAGTGAATTTTTGACAATTTCATGAAAATTTGATTTTTTGATGAATAGTGAAAATACTGATTTTTATTGAAAACTGTATTTTCATTTAAAGAATTTATAAAGTTCCATTCTATTTTAAAATGATTTTTAAAAGTAACATTAGTTTTTGAATTTTCTAATTAAGGTAATTGAAATTAATTTTATGTTGGATTTTGGTATAAAAACTTTTTATACTTCAGAAAACATTTTTTTCCTAGAAAATTGTTTTTCATCGTGTTTTGAGGGTTTGATTTTAAATTAAATTCTACCAATTATGTGAATTGAATCTTGAAAAATGGATTTCATATCTGGAATCAGGAGGTACAAATTTGGTAAATATGACACTTTTATTTTTGGTCATTATGAATAGTAACATTGATAAATATTTGTCACATCGGTAAAGGTAAAACGAGTAAAATAAGGTTAAAACTCTGGGTTAATGCTTTAACATTTCTCTAAGACATGTCTTTATCCTATTAGATGAGTGGAGTTTGGCCATTTTCATCCAAGTCTCGAATATATGGGCACTTGGTGCCATTTTTCTTTGATTATGACTTTTATATATTTTATAAGAAAAGAATAAATACAAAATGTTAATCTCTTGACTTTAATATCTCTAAATTTTTTACATAAGGATAGAAAGTGGATAAGTTAGGTTCTAAATGTTTATTTGAAATATATATTATTTTTTTCATCATAGTAATTTATTTTTAATTTTTAGTGATTGAATAATTGACTTAAATGCTTACACAGCGCAGACACAATATTTATTCAATTAATGAAAAAATAAAATAAATGATTTTAAAAATATTAATAGTAATAAAATTTGGGTGATTATAATAAGAACATATCATCCTTATCTTAGAAGTCATATCATTTTGAAACCATTTGAAACGAGTTAGAAACATATTATATTATAATAGTTCATGTATTTCCAAAAATAACATTAATGATATTTTATAATAAGCAATATTTAATTAAATGATTTAAAATTACTAAAAGTTTAATATTCATCCAAATGAATGGGATATGGTTTAAAATATAAACCATGATCCATTTATGGATCATTTGTTTTTTATGGTAACTTTCTAGACCCTTAAAAGAGTAAAAAACATTGATATCATAACAATTGTCAAAAAGGATAATGATGGGTTAAAACTAAGAGATAAAGGTGAAAAAAAACCAAAACTTATCCAAATTTTATTGGATGAGAGTATTTTGTCTCTTCCTAATATTATTTTTGAATTATATCAATTTGGAGTCATTTTTTCATGAAAACAAATTTATATTAATTTAATACTTCATGTAATTATAAGAGTACCCCTTCCCCCACTTATAAAAGGACACCTTTTCTCTATTTTCTTTACACCTCATTGAGTAATCTAAATCAACCAACCCCTGTACAATTATCTTTTAAACTTCCCTAGCCATCATGTATAGGTGCTGGTATTCTTAAAATACCATTCTAAGGATCCTTAAGAAGGGATCTAAAGGAAGTCTTTTGAAGAAGAGGTAATCGCCTTTATCGACTCTTTCAAGTTTATTTCTTATTCTAATTCCTCTAAATATATTGTAAACATCCTAAAATAATAATTCAAATATCATAAATATACTAAGATTTTATTATTATTATGGGACAACCATTTCTCATCTATTTTCCATCATATGGACAACGAAAACACCACCCATGCATACATACGACTTACCGTCTCCATGTAGTTGTGTGATTCATTTTTCATCACTACTTTACTTGAATGGTTATAAATATTGAATTAATGAAAATATATGATTTTTATGACATAATTATGCTTCTGAAATTATAATATCATATCAACCTTCTTACATTCCAATCCATTGGAAAACGATTACATTGCTTGTACGTACGTGTGAACTACCACCTCTATAAAGTGATATGATCTGTTTTTCATGTCCGCTTTTCATGGATTGTAATAAGGATATATTTATTGAATATATATGATATAATAATTATTCTTTAAATGTGAATTATTATTTACACTTCTTTCATTCCATCCGTCGAAAAGTGAAAACAACATTCATGTGTACGTATGACATACCGTATCAATGAATGATGTAATTCATTTTTCTATCTCTATCATGTATGAATATATATATATATATATATATATATATAATAAAAAATATGATATTTATATCATGATTAAAATTCTGGATATTATGGAACCATGATCAATGTACAAGGACTGGAACTACCGAACCAAAGTTCTCATGAAAAATAAAACGGTTAATACCTAGAAACAATGATTTTAATAAGAAATTATTAATAAATGGGAATTAAAATGTTATAAGTGGATTATATATTATATTATAATTATGTACCTGAATCTGGAATATAATTATAATAAATCTAAATTTATTATATAAGAGGTTAAATAAATTTACGAGGAAAGTGAAACTTGAGGTAAGTGATTTATTTTACAATCTCATTTTATTTCAGAATTGTTTATGTTTGAATTTCCATTGAGGGAAATTATATGAAACTCATTTGATAAAAAAAAATTCTTTTTATTCTCCTCGGTTTATTCATGAAATTTTCATGTAATAATACTATTTTTCTCTTCTGAATACTTAAAAATATCAAGAAAATGTTTTTAAGAAAAAAAAATTATTTCCTCTTTAGTCAGGAATCTTTTTTTTCCATGTCCATGTTTTTAAAAAAAATTTCAAGAATATTTTTAATATACCCCTATGATGGTTTAAATTCATTTTTACACATTATTGAATTTTTTTAAAATGCTTTAAAATGAATTTTATAATTTTCCAAACAAGTATTTTTGACTTTTTACTGAAAATGTAAAAGGAATAATTGCTTTAACATACATGTCATAAAATAAATATCCCACTATCATAACTACTTAATGATTTGAATATTCCTTTAAAATTTTATGAAATTCGTTTCAAAGATTTTTTTCCTTTAATATTAGGGAAAGTTTTGATTTTAAAGTGATTTCAAAGTGAAAAGGGTATTTTCCTCAAGAAATTTTCTAGTAATCTTTTAAAGGTATTTTAAACTATGATAAAACCCAGTAATGTTACTAGGAATATGATCCAATAATACTATATTTATTCTTTATTTGTATGGTTTATGATGATGAAGTATTGATATTTTATATTCTTTACTCAATACAAACTTTTTTTTGTTAAGGCATATTGTTTATGAATTAAATTGACCATTCAATGGATGAGGAATGCATTGGACATGCAGTGATATATAGGGCCCAAAATTATATAGCCCCTAGATACATCGATAGGTCTCATGAGAAAAATAAGGTTGGAATAATGTATAGGATGAGGCTATAAGATCATGTCAAAATAGTTGGGTATTTGGTGTATTCATTCCCATACAAAGATAATGTATTGGTTGAGAGGCCTTGACTGGATGATAATGTCTTTGTCAAGAGGCATTGATGGTAAGATTCATGATTACTTGGTTGAGAGGCTTGATCATGAATGTATAGAATTACATATTTCCCTTAATGGGAATTCATTTTTCATCATCCATGGGTTTACTATGTTGATATTACCCATGGATGCTCATAGAACTCAATTTATGAATTGAATGGTATGTGTTTTGATTATCCACTCTGCTGTGTTAATTATTCCTTATTTACTCAAGATAGCTTCCAATGAACATAGCCCTTATTAAGAATATGAGGCCACCCTTTATTTGTTTTCATTTACCCATGATATGAATAAGGATATTATGAATGATATCAAATAAGTACAAATTTTTATTATTCTATGTTTTTTATATTTATAACCTAATATGGGAAACATGTTTGTATCTAGTTTACCAAGACTACTAAAAAATTTGGTCATTTGTGATACAATCACTTTTATCTAGTTCCAATGTAATAAAGAAGACATTGATTCTAGGTTACTAGAGTTTGAGTTGTTATAGTTGGTACCAGAGTAAGTTTAGTAGAAACATTGGGAACGATATTTAGTAAAACATAAATTATGGATCATAACTCTATAACATACTTTGAGGATAAGTCTATGTATAAGATAACATCCTAATTTTTTGAGATTATTTGGTTTTCCAAGAAATACATCCATTTTTGGATACTATATGTGGATGTGGTTTTAAAATAGACACATCTAGGGGTAATAACCCCAAAATAGTTGGTTGAGTATATCTCAGCCATCATTCTAGTGCGCGATGAGTGTGCCCTTACTATACACCTAGTTTGAAACTCCCAGGGGATATGTGTAATGAAACATTACTTTTCCATTTATTTTGGTCATAGGGTGTTTTGGAGTCTTTTACTATGGTTCTTCTAAGATCCCTTTTTGTGGTCACCTATTTGTTCATGCGGTTAGTAGGTTGGTCTAGCGGTCTGTTAGAAAAATCAGTTGTTTGTTTATGTGGTAGGTAGATTATTCATGTAGTTGGTTAGAAGAGTCAACTATTTATTCATGTGGTAGGTAGGTAGGTTGTGTAGTCAGTTGGCACAATTAGTTGTTTGTTTATGCGGTTGGAAGGTTGGTCATGCGGTCGGTTAGCATGACCAGCTATTTGTTCTCACAACCATTTGAATTAGATACATGGCTGGATCAACTACATGAATTATCTACATGGATGGATCAACTATATGAATCATCTATGTGGATGGATCAACTATGTGAATCGGCTACGTCACTGGATCAACTATGTGAATCAACTACTTGAATCAGCTATGTGGATAGAGTGATAATGTCAATTGACTACGTGGATGGATAGAATATGTGGATGAATCAACTATGTGTCTAGATAAGCTATGTGAATCAGCTACATGGGAGATTAGTTACATGAAATGGTTACCTAATTTTTTTGGATACATGTTACATTCACCTATGTGGGATCGACCACATGGAGTTTTTTTTTCTAGTTACATAAAATGGCTAGGCAGGTCATTTAGCATCACGAATCAAGGGAATTAGAAGGCCGTTTCATCAAGGATAATTATATCCTTGATTTTCTATGATGATGGAGGCTTTAAATGAGTCCTCCCACATGTATTTTAATGAGATCCACAATAATTGGTAAATTAAATTTATTGGGACCTGAAATCCCAATCATCCCATATCCACTGACTCTAAAAACTAGGAAACTTCCCCTTGATCCTTCCTTCTTTCTTTTTATTAAGACTAGAGGCCCTGAAGTCCTTATCTTGGATTCATGGAACCCTTCTGTCATCGGTTCAAGTTTCTTCCTGCGGTGATTCCATCTTGCGCACAACCCCTATTTTTGTGTAGTGAATCACATGAAGCTTCTTTATTCCAAGTATAAAATCCATCATTTCTCTTCTTTGTGTATCATGTGGGAGGGGTCATTTTTTTATTCTTTGGGAATATGGTATGTACTAACTTAATAATGAAATTTAATTGGTTAATTGATATTGAAGGGGAAAGGGGAATGATCTGTATGCTTTTACAGATTTGTTATTATTATGATATTGAGGATTGTAACGGCTTGACGCCCCACTAAAAATCATGGCCATTGATGGATTTGTTTTCACAGTATATGTCATGATATGGAAACACTATTTTGTACTATGTGATATCACCCTAAATGAGAAATCTTCTAACCACTTATACTTAACTAATAAAATGATTTCCCTAGGATCATGGATTGCATGATAATGCCCCTAAAATAAAGAAGTGGAATTGATAAAATACACTTGTTAAATATATAAAATGGTTTTTGATGTGTGGATATGTAATGGAGTGGATATGTGTGGTTGTGTCTTGTGGGGATAATTGGTTTGTTTGGCCATGTTGTGGGGTGAAAATGTGGTGGTTTGTTTGCTCATGTTGTGGGGAGACAGTGATAAAAGGTGGTATGTGATGTGGATGTAAAATGGTGGTGCTTTGGGGATAATTGGATTGATGTGGTTGATGTGCTATTTGATTGTGCTATGTGGATTAGTTGTACTAGATGTCTGGGTAGTTATGGAATAAATGGTTAATATTGTTTTAAAGAGACTGGGATGGTTTGGTTAATGGGTTGGAAATGGCTGATGAACGAATTAATAATGGGATGTGTGGTTAAATGTGGTTGTTGATAAATAATGAAGGAAATGGTATGTTTAAATGAAATTGGTTTTGCTTGTAATGAAAAGTGGGAAGTGGATTTTGGCTTGTGGCTTGTGGGGTGTTATGCATTTAGAGGTGGAAGAGAAAGTGGGGATGTTTTGAGTTAGATGATGTTTTTTTGAAACCATAGGTTGAGATTGTGTGTGGCTGTGTGTATATACTTGTATATTCCTTTTTATTTTCCATACTCACCCCACTGAAGTCGATCACCATGTTCTGACACCCGTATATTCACACATGGGGTATTTTTACCAAAATTATAGTGATGAGGATGGATGGATGACTGCTTGATCTTTCTCGATCTCTCTTCCAGGTGAGTAGATATGCACAAGCGGTGATGACCAGAGGTTTGTTAGTGCACTATGTGATGACCGAGGTGTCTTCTGGAGAGATAAAATGTGACTATGTTGTGGGGCGGGGACCCAGGTGTCTTTGGGAAAGATATGATATGACCGTGTATGTGGAGGCTTATGGTGGGGGTCATGCATGGTAGGAGGAGGGAATGAGGTTGATTTATTTCATGTTCATAGTTCCCTAATACTCTCATTATGATAGTGGTTGTGATGTGATGACCCAAATGTTTATGGGAATGATGTTATGTGACCATGTTGTGGGGTAGTGGTATATGTTATTCAGAAGAGATGGGAGCATGAGGATATACGACGTTGGGGTGTGAGAGTAGAAAATCAGTGGGAAGGTAGTGTGACGTACCCTTTATCGATATGCTTCTTATTATGTTATTATACCTGGATTCTGTTATTTGGTGATCATGCCATTGTGTGGTTGGGATGGATAGTTGACCTGTTTAGGTGTTGTTAGTTTTTCTATTTTCTCATGAGTGCATTAGTATTCTTCTTTCACATGTTAATGAGAGACTTTGGTTTTCCTACTGAGTATACCTGTATGTGTTCCCTACATATATAAAACTATTTTCAATTTTATAAGAGGATTACATGGACCGTGATAGACATTACTATCTCAGACCTCAGGACTATTTTTGTGTCACTTTTTATCTTTTCTTTTGGGTATTTACTTTGGATAATTTTATCAGTATCAGTTTTATTTATAAATTAATTATGGGATGGTTTGGGTTTCCATTTTTTATTATTTCACATTGTTACTTGTGGTTGATTTATTCTATCTCCTGATATTATATTACCATAGAGGGTAATGATTTTCATTTCATGATATTTCTATACCCTCGGTTCTAGTCTCCAACCCAAGACTTACTGAGGGTAGGGCTTGGGTGGGTCATTATTTCTCTCCCTTCATTGTGGTATATTTGGTGGGAGGGGGTCATGACAATATTCCTGAATTAATTTACATTTTATTTATAAAACATTATGAAGAATATGAATAAATTATGATCATGGATGATGTAGGTTAAACCTAAGGTTTCATAGTTTGAAATGAAGATTTCACATTTTTTAGTGATTTTCATGATTATATGATTACACAATTGGTGCTCACACTATGATTAGTCAATGGTTGGAATATGAAGGAATCAAGTTAATACTAAATTTCATGGGAAATGAAATGATTTTTCTCCCAAGTAACTAAATGAGATAGGATCTAAAAGGTGAAACCATGTTACTATTCCTAATCAATTATCACAATATATGATTAACAAAATAAAATTTATTGAGTTTCTAAACAAATAAAATAAGATAAATAAAAACCTTTATGGATGTTTATGTAGTAATTACCATATAGGAAAGAAAGTTCAATTTTATTCATGTTAATAATGTGGGAAGAAGCACCCAGGAGAATGTATCAAAATAAAGGGAAAATGTTTTTGTGTGCGAAAATGAAGGTCATAGAGCAAGTAATTACTGAGGAAAAATGAAAAGATCAATGGATGTATATGGAGTTCATCCTAAGGTACCATTTATAGTTCAATGTCTTATAAGTGAAAAAATGAGAATTATCCGAGTCAATGAACTAATCCAAGGGTTAACTCTCATACCAAGGAAGGACATATGTTATACTATTGAATCGAATGTATTGAAGTGTTTGTGTATGGGGATTCAAGAATTATGTTTTAGAAGTGTTATATCAATGACATTCTATTAATAAGAATCAGGAATCATCTAAGGATTGTTCCACACTAGTTTTTCTTTAAGGATTTGAAAGAATATGTTGAATGATACCGATAAATAAGAAAAATGTTTCAGTGGTAAGATGATGTTTTTTGGAGAACACATGATTAAGGGAAATATAACCCTTACTATGTTTTAGATGTTGAGTTAATAATGTTTAGTTAGGATAAATAGATGATTGATATTAATAAAAATAATTTGGATAGTATTGATGACCTTGGAATTGATTAGTGATTTGATGAAAAAGCGGTATAATTCATTTTTCGATTTATGGAATATATTTAATAGTATGTGATTTTATTTAAGGAATAAGGATAGAGTTAATATTTGGAAGCAGTTATGTTTTCATTGAGTTTTTATGGAAATTCATCTTAATAGTATATTTTAAGAGAATATATGATCAAGGAATCCACATGTTTGGTATGTGACATTATGAGCTACTTTATATTTTATTGAGATAAATGTTAAAGTTAGTATTACAAAAATATGAGATCAAATATTTAGGATTTTTTAGTTTTTAATTTATTCAAACATATTTTGGATGATTCTCAAGATTAAATATGTATGTAATAGATTAAGTTAAACTTTGGGTATTATTATTGTGTTTTTAGAAATTAATGCATTATATTTATCCATATTGGATAACTTGTGTTAACCATTTTGGTTTTGGTAAATATTTAGAGAAATAGGGAATAAATGTTCATTATTTTAGTTTTGGTTTTGGTAATTTTAGCGTTTGAGGCATGAAAAATTCATTTGGAGTAATCATTTCTTAGAGTAAGAGATAAAGTAGAATTGATCGAAAAACAACCAAAGGTTAATATTATAGTTATGAAATGAGAATAAATATAGTAATTAATTTTTCTCATGTTCTCTATCTTGATATTAAAAGAATCCATCACCTTTAGGAAAATTATCTTAAAATAAAAATTGTATCATTTTACCTATATTTTTGATGAATTTATGGACTTTTAACCTCTCAATGATTTATGGTTTTGCAATCATTAAATTTATCATGAACATATTCTCTATCACTCTCCATTAGTACATATAAGTTAGTATTCTCTTATATATCTATATTTTAACATCCCAACAATAGTCTCCTTATCTGGGAATATAAATTTCTGATATTTTAGGTACCCTTTATGTTTTCCAGTTTCCATTTTCAAAACAAGTTTTATTACCCCTCTGTATGATGTGGGTTTTCAAAAAAGTTTGAACCTTTGATGAAAAAGATATAATTTTGAGGGAATTTTTTTATTAAGGGGTATAATTTAATATCTTCATATTTTAAAATAAGATTATATTTGATATCACACATGATACACACCACTGACCTTAAACAAACCACAAAATATTATTATTAAAATAATACTGTTAAAAACTATCCATTGAATTGGAAGGTATGAATAAGATTAAATAAATTATGAAATATATATAAATCAATTAATCAATAAAAATTAATTTATTAACTATTAGTAAATACTCAATTTTTAGTGAATTCATTTTATACTTCCAAAAAGGCATTTTCTTTAAAAATGATTTTAATTACATTTGAGCATAGAAATTATAATTTATTACTAACACTTTTAGAAATTCTGTTTTAAAAATTAACTTCATTTTTTAAATAATAATATCAAAAATATCTTAGAGTTAATTTTTGATAATTTTATGAAAAGATTGATTTTTTTGATGAATAGTGAAAAATAATATTTTTATTGAAAACTGACGTTTCCTTTAAAGAATTTACAATGTTACATTCAATTTTAAAATGATTTGAAAAGTAAAATTATTTTTGGAATAATATAATTAAGTTCATTTAAATTAATTTTATACTAGATTTTAATATTAAAACTTTTTATACTCCAGAAAACATTTTTTATGCAAAACTACTTTTTGTTACGTTTTACGATTTTAGTTTTAAATTAAATTATTTCCCTCCAATGAATTGAATCATAAAAAATTGATTACATATTTGAAATAATAAGGTTCAAATTTGGTAAACAGACCCCTTTTTTTGTCATTATGAATAGTAACCTTGGTAAATATTTGTCACATTGGTAAGGGTAAAACAGGTAAAATATGGTTAAAAATTTGGGTTAAGGATTTAAAATTTCTCTAAAAATTTTCTTTAACCTATTTTATGGGTGTATTTTGTCCATTTACATCCAATTTTCTAATATATGGACACTTGGTTCCATTTCCTTTTGATTATGACCCTTATACTATTTTATGAAAAGAATAAATACAAAATGTCACTCGCTTGACTTTAATATCTCTATTTTTTACCTAAGGATGAAAATAAGATAAGTTTGGTTATAAATTTTTATTTAAAATATGAATTAATTTTTTTTCAACATATAAATACATTTTTACTTTTTAGATATTGAAAAATTACCTAAAATTCTTACGCAATGTCGACGAAGTATTTATTCAATTAATCGAAAAAGATTTTTTTTTAAATATTAAAGATAATACAATTTTGATGATTATAATAAGACCATATTTTCCTTATATTCACATACATATCATGTTGGAACCTTTTTAAATGAGTTAGACACATATTATATTAAAATATTTCATGTATGTTCAAAAATGACATCAATAATATTTTAGAATAAACAGTATTTTATTAAATGATTTTAAATTTATAAAAAACATATATTTAGCCTAGTTAATGGGATATGGTTAAAAATATCAACCATGTTCCATTTTTGAGCCTTTTTTATTTTTATGGTAACTTTATTGACCCCTAAAGTGTAAAAAATATTGATATCATGGTAATTGTGAAAAATGTTAACCGAGGGTTAAAACTAAGAGGTAAGGGTAAAAAACCCCAAACTTTTCATTATTTTATTGGATGAGGGGATTTATTTCATCATATTATTCTTATAAATATGTTTTACCCATACAAAAATAATAAATCTAGTATCATAAATATACTGATATGTTATTATGATTATGGTAAAACCATTTTCCATCTCTTTTTCATCCTACAAAAAGTGAAAAAATCACTTGTGCATATGCATGACTTACCATCTCCCCAGAGCAGTGTAATTAATTTTTCATCACCAATTTACTTGTATGGTTATAAAGACTGAAATAATAAATATATATGATATTTATTACATAATTATTCTTCTGTAATTATAATATCATATCTACCTTCTTACATTCTAAGCCGTTGGAAAATGATAACGTTGCTCGGGCGTATGTGTGGAATACCACATCCACAAAGCAATGTGATCCATTTTTTATGCCTAATTTAAAAGAATGATAATAAGGATAGATTTAATTAATATATATGATATATATGATATAATAACTATTCTATTACTTTGAATTATTTTATACCTTTTTTCGTTCCATCCATTGAAAAGTGAAAACAATGTTCATGTGTACGTATGGTCTATCATCTTTGAAGAGATGACCCATACATAAGGATTATTACATTGTAAAATTTGAATAAATATTTTCATGTAACTACATTTTAGTCATGATAAAGATATTCATATATTTATTTCAGTGGTATTGGTTATTTGGATACATCCACCATGGAATAGGTTCATGATGTAAATAAGTCTGGTGATCAAGAATATCAGAAAATTTTTCACACCATGATACAAAGGTTGTTACATGATTAAAGTAACTATATTTAAATAGTTATATCATTAATAATGAATTAATTTCATGATATTTAATCTTTGTTATATTTTAAAATATAAATCTTGGATGCACCATGATGATCGATGTCATGTTGCGATGCAGCTGGTAGTTGAAAAATGAACCAACTGGTCATGTTGTGATATAAAATGCCACACCATGACTATGATATACATTATCAATCATAATATATGATTGATAATTTTTATATCTAGATATTATTAATATAATTTATATGTTTCCATTTTGTAACCATTTAGTAGTTATGGAATGAAATTCAACTGAGTAAATGTATTTTAATGGTGGAGATTTACTTGAAGATAATCTAAGAGATGAATTTAAATCAATGGAAGTTCAAAAGAGTTAATTTCATGAATTTTAATTTGAAATTAAAATATCTATATTCTAAATAGAGGTAGATAACTAGAATAAAATAAGGATAAAATTTATTAATATAACTAAGAAAGAATAATAGAGAATGAAAAGAAAGGAATTGAGTGTTCCAAAAAGGAAGGAGATGAAGGAGTTCAACAACATGTTCTTTATGGAATATATAAATTAAGAGGATTTTATTTTTGATTGAGAATAAAATTATGTTATTATTTTTTTGAATATTATGGATACATTTTTCTTATTGGAGTAAGGAAGACATAATACATTTAAAAATTTAAGATTCAACTCTTCTCACATGAAGTTGATTATATTTAGCTTTGGAATCTGGGATAATTGCATGGTATACATTATAGAATAACATTAGTAATTATGATATAGATTATAAATTATGAACATGGAGTGGCCTTCATTTCAATAAACTAAGAAGAGACCTATAAGTCTATACAATGATTCTAGAACAATCTATGAAGGAGGAGAAGGGAGTGACCCTTGGGATATAGTGAGTTATTCCACAAACCATTCTATAGATAGTTAGCCTTGATGAGAAGTGAATTCAACTATTTTTTATAGGTAGTGGGCCTTGTTTAGTATTTAATTCCCCTAAACTTTTTATCCATCAAGATAGTGAGTTGTAGTTGATTTCTGGTACATAAACACAATGCTAATTGTATGATCATTTGATATAGCCTAGTGCGGATGAACCAAGTGAAATATATGTTTCTCAACATTTTTTAAATTCAGAACATATGAATTATATTTTGTGTGGGTGAATATGATAAATATATATGTTGAATAATGATCCTTCTATAATGGAATAATATTTGAAGGTAAAAGGAAGTGGCAAATTTTTTTAAATCTGGTAACATCATGATTCACCCACCTCTTAGAGTGTCTTGGGTTACATAAAGTTTTATCATATCCAATAGGTCCTACTATGGATTCAAACTAACATATTTGGATTTTGAATATTTTAAGGTTATTAAATTTATAGATTATACAGTGAATACTACTTTATTTTATAGAAATCAATTTTCTTAATTAGAAGGAGTTTATGTCATATTTGTAAGTATATATTTAAATACTTTGTGATATCCTATTAATTGGATATTTTTTTCTAAGTTATCATGGAATTTTGTTTTAGATAGATCAAAGAAAATTTTATTTTGATGCATTTTTAAATAATTTTTTGCAAAATACCTTGGATATAAAGGTGCAAGAAAAGATAACTCACTGTAAGACATCAAAGGAAATTTTAATGAAGTTGGAAGAGTTGTCTAGTAATGAATCTTTATTGAAATAAGAAAATTATGTTTCATATATTAGTATAGGATATGAATTAGTTTAAGTTATGAGTATTAATTCTATTGAATAGGAGTTTTATATGACTAAAAGAAATAATAATAAGAAAAAGAAAAATAAAACCAATAAATTGGGTATTTTCATTGAGGAAAAGAAAATTAATTCCTCATATTTATCTGAATCTAACTCTGCAATTGATGTAACTTGTAAATATGAAGATAAAAATTATACATCACTTGAATGGTTAGAGGATGATGGTAGGAATAATAAAACAATATCATGTTAAAAATTTGGAGATTATTTATGTAATAAATAAGATAATATTAAATATTTTATTAGTAAAGTAAAATTCTTAATGGATGAAGGTGAAAAGAAACATTCTTTTATAAAAAATTTGGAGCAAGAAAACAAAATGTTGATGAAAGAAGAGATGAATTCAAAGTATACCATTGTAATAATGAATAATAAAATTAAGGAACAAGGTTATATACTTTAATAAAGTGTTCATGAGTTGAATTTAATCATGGAAAAAGAGAAACCCCATGAAGCATCAGTGTCTTTCCTAAGAGATAAAAGTAAAGATAAAGTAAATATTATACGTAATGAAAATATTTCTTACTTTGAGAATTTATAAGGGCAACTAAAGGAGAATAATTTTAGGATTAATAATCTTAAGAGAGATATTCATGTTATGAGGAAGAATTTAGACAATTAAGACTCTCACATGGACACTTAAGTCAGTATCAAGAAGAATAAAAATCAGGAATTATTGTGGAAGAAGAATATTTATGAAATATTTGTAAAGAAAAACTATCAACAAAAAGTCTTGAAGAAGTGTGATTTTTGTGGAATCATTGAAAATTAAATGGATGTATACAAAAATAATTTAGATATGTGAAATCAAATGATACTTGTTGATACATCTCATTCATGGAAGTTTATTGAAAGGTGTGAATATTATATCTATAGATGTTATATTTGTGCTAACCTTTTCCATATAGTGATGTACCATAGAAAAAAAAATGGAGGTGTTGAGATGATATCCCCTACTATTATTTTAAAAATAAGACATGAATGGAAGAATAATAAATCCTATCTACTAAAAATAGATTCATGGTATTGTATGATTATAAAGTGAGAAGGAAACCTAGGATACCTCAAGTATCATTGATGGATTATTAATAGTATCCACCATGGAGAGAGGATAAGAGATGAATTTATTATTTAAATATTGGACACACCATGGATGTGTATATAAATTACATGAAGACAACCTTTAAAATAATAGTTCAAAAGTTAGAACAATTTATCTCACTGGAGAACATATTCATGGATTTAGATGATATTAATGAAGGAATGAAATAGAGAATAAATCACTAAAGGTTGTTTTCTCACACCAACCTTCTAATAAAGAGAATAATAAAGTATGAAGAGAAAATAATAAAGAACATGTTGGTCTTATTTTTATCAAGGAGCATGTGAATGAAAATCTATCATTTTCCAAGATGAATGAGGTTTTCCCCATAAAACAAAAAGTGGATGAATGTTTAAAAAAAATTCATCATGGATAAAAAAATCTGAAGTGGGGTTAGTGAAATCATTAAGGAAAATCACGAGTCATGTTTAGGTGGTTTCACAAATACCACTACAAGGCATGAAACAAGTTTGGTGGAGTGGTTCTTTCTTAGAGAATGAATAATATAGATGGAAGTAGCATTAATGGTATATAAAAGGAAGAATAATGCATAAGTAAGATTAGTTACAATTTCTAAATGGTGGAGCATCTAAAAAAATTGTAAGATTTTAAATTGAATAGTCAAAAGAAGGTATTTACAATTGGTTACAATAAAATAGAAATCACCATGAAGCCTTTGAATAAAACTAGAAATAAAGGATTGTCATGTCATGGATAGCCACATTCCTATACCTGAGGATGTATGAAGGTACCTATATCCCTATGAAATTAATTTTTATATCTGATTATTGGAGTGATATAAGATTAATGGAAAGATAAAATCCATGGGGTGTATGCATTGAAATGATATTTGCGCATTAAAAGTATATGAATTCATTGAGATTAACTAATTGTATTAAGAGGAGATAAAATGAAACAAGTGGTTTTGGAAATATCTAATATAGATGCCCAAGAAAAATATGAGACTTAAAATGGGGAGAGATATATTGAAAGGGGAACCTTGATAAATTTGTTTATTCATGTAGTGATGAATACATTTTAGTGGTAT
Organism: Viscum album; assembly: GCA_963277665.1. Lineage (NCBI taxonomy): Eukaryota > Viridiplantae > Streptophyta > Magnoliopsida > Santalales > Viscaceae > Viscum > Viscum album. The sequence goes on from OY728138.1 coordinate 905,199,333, forward strand.
CAGTGAAAACATGATCAATAATAAATAATAAGTAGCCAACATGAAAAATCAAATATTAATTTTGTTATACAAGATGGTATGATTAAGTATAAGTGGTACAGAGCTTTATTTGAAGTGAAATAGGTTTTACCACCATATATATGTCATTTAAATGGTTTCAAACCAATTTTGGAACAAAAAAATGTGATATAAATATTTTATCATGCGGTAACAAGCCCTAAAGATGAAGAAATATAACTTGATAGAATATTAGCTATGTTCATAGAGGAATACTTATTCTATGTGTTTTTGAACTAAAAATGTGGTATCATCTAAAATCTTATGAGAATAAATTATTATAAACAATAATTTTTTTACCCATGTTGAATTATATCACAATATTTTGTGTCCAAAACTAAAGAAATTAATGGGATTTGGTGATGGGAATTCAAAGTATTATTATCCTCATCCAATAATGGGGAATCCATAGAAGAAAGGAAGATCAAGGGTACTGAATAAAATCACTTGTTTACTATTAAAAAGTGGTATAAATTAGTTCAAAATATGGTATGAATCACCCACTTTTTGATTTATTTCTTATACATGAATTTTTTTACTGAAGGAAATTTATTTCTCAAGTTTAAAAAATTTATGAAAATAGATGAGTGACATAAAAAAAATTAAAGTTATTAACTAAGAATCTTGTTTCTTACACTAGGTTCTAACCCAGTAGGATTATAATATTTTTTGATAATTCATTACCAAGTGGTAAATTAACTCATTATAATTTCTTAAGAATAATACAGTTGAAAGTGAAAGTGAGATTAAATTTAAGTTATAATGAAGGATGGTGTAAAAAATCTCAAGGTTCTGATGATATTCAATAATTGTCAGAAAGAGACTTATACTTTGAAGAAGAAATAAAGTGGATTAAATCTATGAAGGCAAGGGGAGCATAATCCCTTTGAATTTGGATATTCTTTAAATAATGGAAAGTTGATTGTTTTTCTTAAAAATATGCGGTAAGAAGATTATTGATAAAGAAGGAATGAAGTATTTGGTGAAGATAAATCCTTTGAATTTTATTAATAAAGGGGGATTAGAGAACTAAATAAAATCTACATGATTGGAGGATATTTGATTGAAATATAAAGGGTGGGAGATTATATCCATCTCTTAATGGTTCATAGATTTTATGGAATTATTTTCAATAAAATCCAAAGGGTGATATTTTTGAAACTAGGAGGTTGTATATTTATTTTTTTAAAAATCACTTAAGGTTGATGAATTTTGTATGTTTTAGAAGTTAATAAATTAGGTGTTGTTCATGAGGATGTTTTGGACGTTTTTTCATGAGTTGTTATATAAGTAAATATGTTCTATATATATGTGAGAAGTGTTTTTTAAAGTGTGATCATGTTTGAAAAACTATTAAATAAGTTGTGATGATTAAAGATATATTTTAGTGGTTTTGAATTTTCAAATCAAATCACAGAGCACTCACAAGGATCACATTGTGACGGAAGTTATAGATAACTAATAATTTTAAAAAGTTTTGAAATTATCCTTATACATATAAGATATTCTTATAAGTTTCATAACATTCTAAAAAGATATAGAAATTGAAAAACTCCTAGTGTTCTCCAAGTATACATAATATTTTTGGAGTTTTATATATAAGAGTAATTTCTGAGTAGAATAGTCAAAAAATGGAAAATTCCTAAATATAATTCCATATTATATACAACTATTATGACCCATATATACATATTTATCCTTTTCTATTTTTTGAAGAGAAGTTTCAGTCACTCCATAGAAAGAATGGATAGACTGTGAAGTACATATAATAATAAATGAAATAAACCGTTGAACTACTCTATGATATATAAGGGTATAAAAGATCATACATAAGGTTAATATAAATAGATGAACCATACATAAGGATTATTACTTTGTAAAATTTGAATCATTATTATCACACCACAATATTTCAATCATTATGTGAAGTGGCATAAATGAATTTTAGTTGTTCTAGTTATTTGGAGACATTTAATTTATAGAATAGGGTCACACCATAATAGTTTTGGTGATCAATAATATCTAGAAATTTATCAAACCATGTTACAAAGGTCTCACCATGATTAAAGGAACCACACTATGATGGTTAAACCTTGAAAAAGGATGTAAGGGCATGATATTGAAGCTTCAGGTTGTTCTACAATAAAAATCAAGGTTTCACTATGATTATTTGTGTCATGTCATAATTCTATTGGTAGTTGAAGAAGGAACCAACTAGTCACCCTGTGATACAATATTCCACACAATGATTATGATATACATTATCAATTATAAAATATTATTGATAATGCAGAAATATAGATATTTTGAATAGAATTGATTTGTTGGAATTTTTCTACTATTTTTAAGTTATATAAAAAACTCCAAACAACTAATTGAAGTTTAGTGATATAGATTTACTCAAAGATGATAAGAGAGTTGAATTTGAAATAGATGAATTTAAAGGTAGTTAATTTCTTTAATTTTAAATTTAAATTCAAATATCATGAAAGGAAACAGAGGAAGATGGATGGAATAAAATAAGGAGAAAAGTTCTTGATAAAACTAAAAAATAAGAATAGAGAATAGAGTGTAAAGAAACAAAGTGTTATAAGAAGAAAGGAAAATGAATAATTTCAATAACATGTACTTTAATGAATATATAAATTAAGAGGATTGTGTTTTTTCTAATTGAGGATATATTAAATATCATATTTGTGGAACATCATGGACACATTAAACATTCTTGAGTAAGGAAGATAAAATACATCGAAGATAATTACTATGCTAAAATTATTCAATCTGGTGAATATTGTTTTCTATTATGTAAATCATGTTTGAAGATATAAGATAAAAATATTCTCATAAGGAATTTATTATATATAAATTTTGAATCTGGGATCATCATGTGGTATACATTGGAGCATGACATAATAAATAAAGAATAATTTTAGAACTGATGAACTTGGAGAGGCCCTCATATTAATAAACTAAGAAGGGACTTGAAAGTCTATAAACTGATTCAAGATTAGTGTGTGAAGGATTCAAAGGAAGTGAACCTTGGGTGGCAGTGATATATTCTATATAATATTATATAGGCAGCGAGCCTTGGTGTGGAGTGACCTAACCTAAATTTTTATAGTTAGTGTAATTTGGTGAGTAGTAACTTCACCTAAACTTTGTATTCACCAAAACAAGAAGTTATAGTTGATTTTTGTTACACCAGAAAAATACTATGAGTGTGATCCATTAATTTAGTTCAGTGTTAGTGAACCAAACAAAATCTATATGTCCCAAAATGTTTTACTTTCATCACATGTGAATGATATTTGGTGTTAGTGAATTCGATAAAGAGATAGGCTGAATATTGTTCCTTCTATTAAAGGAAAAATATACAAAGGTAATGGTAAGAGGTAAACAAATTTAAATTTGGAAACACCTGGATGAACTCCCCTCTTAGGGTGTCTTAGTTTACAACAATCTGTACTTCTTAAGAGTTATGCTCTTTACCCCTCTTTGAGTCGAAATACTATATGGAGGCATTATTAAACCCACTTTAAGATGAATTAGTATTTTTTTAAATACATATAAATGAGGTTTGAGTTGATTTGAGATGAGATGGAGTGGACCGATATTCTATGAGAATGTTTGAATAAGTTTTTAGGTGAGTTAAATAAGTTCTATTATTTTTAATGAATTTTAAAATAATTCATAATATATTTTATAGAATTAAAAATGTGAAGAAGTGTTGGATCTACCAATGATATATATAAGAGTAATCAAAATGATATTTAAGAATCACTCTGAGATTGAGTTGAAAATTGGAAATGGGATGGATGCACTATGATATGTATGATACTTTCCTTAGTGCATACAAAAATTTAGTAATGGAAAAAACCTTAATTCAATGTGTAATGGTTCACTAGAGCATACACAATAGATTTTATATAGTGTATATAGATATACATGAAAGGAAAAAAATCTTACATCAATATGTAAGAGTGCACTGGATCATATGTGAGGGACTTATTGAAGTGACTATATAAATATGAAAATAGAAAAACCTTACATGGATATGTAATGATTATCATAATGGATACATTAAGGTACTCAAAAGGTATGGAATTCGTTAAATTCCCAATACATTCTATAATATACAAGGGTACTCAAATAGATAAATATTTGATAAAGGAAAAAACCTTATGTTGATATGTATAGTATTTTAGTGCCTGGTAAAATTAGTGAAGAAAATATTTTATTGTAATACATAATATATTTAATCTGATACATACTATCTTTACAAAACATATATATTGAGAATATAGAAAAGAAATGAGTTATACTGTGATATATAAGAGTAAAAAATCTTCATGTAAGAGTTTATAGTTTGAGAAGTTGAAGATATTATAGAAGGTAAATTTGGAATTAAAGTCTGATGATGATAAGTTGTTCCTCAATGAATTAAACATCATAATGATTCAAATAGATATTGTGATTCAAGATTATTTTTATGAATATTTTATTTTCACTATGAAGAATAAGATCACATCATAATATATTCTGCAAAGAAAATAAAATCTGAATTTGTTTATATAATTTGAGATATAACCAGTGCTATGAGGAGAAGTCCATACCTAGGTGCATGATTAAGAGAGTTTTTTGTTAGATCTTCACCTAGTGATGCTATGTTGTGAATTTTTGGAAAAACAATAGAATGATATGGAAGATTGTGTTATACTGAAATAAGAAATCCCATGACACAACAATGCCAAAATCAAAAGAATCTATATCATAATAAATTATTTCATGCTGTAATAGTGTTACTTCCTATTATCATGCACATACATATAGAATAACGTGGGTGTTATAAAAAGATAAAGATGAAATAATTCTAGATATCTCATAGATTTTAAAAGCAAAGTCTTATGGAAATAATATATGTGATTTGTTTAAATTCATTTTTATGATTAAAAATGATGGACAATTGATGTATTGGTATTGAAGGGTGTTCATATTCAATTTATGAAAAAAAAATTACATATGAGATGGTGAGTATATAAAAAAAGAAATGGTGAAGAAGTATCAAATAATATTTTAAAAATTATAAAGGAAAATCACAAGTTGAGAATAGTCTATAAATATTTATATATAAGAAGAGGAGGAAGAAGATAAATATTAAATTCCTTTATATATGGATATTTCACTAGTGATAATTATTTAAAAGAGTGGTTTTTTACTTTGGTTATAACAATTTGGTGATTATTAAAGTTTGGTTGGTGATAGAAACTATAACATGTTCAAGATCATTCCCTTGGCTATAACTACCCCTGGAAATAAAAGAATAGGTGATTGTGCATGGGATAAAAGTCACCATACACTAGGGGTGTATTTATCCCTCTTAGAAGTGAACCCCATTAACAAATTTGATGTGTTTATTATTTTAAATCTAAATCATGGAGAGTTAAAGGGGTATGTGATGAGAAATCAGGATAGAGTTTATGAATTAAAAAAAGGGTATCAACACTGATGAACCCCCCAGTTTTGGTCACATACCAAGCGATCCTATAAATTGGTATCAAAGTCCAGATTTTCTATTGAAGATATATCTATAAATTATAATAAACAACAAAAATAATTCAATCATAAATGTATTTTAACATTTTATGTGAAATTATTTCATACATGTTATAAAATAATAGTTACCTATCTTATTTCACTTGAACTTGATGTTATTGATCATGTTCTTCATGGTTTTATAGTTCTAAAATAGATTTCATCTTTGTGTAAATTTGATAATAAAAATGTTGTTAGTGATGGGAAGGTGATAATACTATACATTCCTCATTATCTTAGAAAAATATAATAATGTTCATGGGATGAAATATTTCTGATGATATTTGGTAAAAAACTTAATAATATTTATAAAGGAAATAAGAAGAATAAGGAAGTAAAGTTTCAAATTTATATAATTTTTTTAAATATGTTAAAATACATGGAGATAAATTTACTAATAATTTTTTTATCAGAGTTAATGTAATTGTTAGTATCGTTTTTTGGATATGGTTAAATAATTAAAGACTCAACTGTAGTAAAGATACTCATGATAAATTTACTAGAAAAATTTGATTCCAAGATCTTAGAAAATGAAGATAAAGATATTAATGACCCACCATTGATAAACTCTATAGTAAACTCAATAATTATAAAATGATAAGAGGATCTATTATCAAAATTAAATTCAGTAAGAATAACAAAATTAATTTTAAACTTTTCAAAATTAATTATAGAAGATTAGGATATTTTTTCTAATTAATAGGAGAGTATAAAAGACTATATTGGGGCTCTCTCTCAGATGTTAAGAAACTCAAGTAGAGTAAATAGTTAGTATAAATGGAAACTTACTTTTAAATTCTATAGCTATGAAAAAACTATTCATTATTATACTATGTGTACTTTGAAAATTAGAAGTGAAAATGAATATGATGAAGCTACTAATACATTATCAACTAAAGGATATTACCTAAGGAGAAATCAATCCCAATAAAAAGAAAAGAAGAATATTTAAAACAAGTACTTTGGAAGAAATTTTATATCTATCCTAGAAGGAATATCTAATAGTGTAAAAATATATGATGGTGATGAAACTTCTTAAGGGGTTTCTCAAAAGGTAATCATGGATAAAAATATATTTAATTATAGGTTTAAACACAAAATAAAAGTAACATTTATATTAAATAATGAGAATTAGTAAAGGAGTACACTATGGGAATGTAGATCAAGATATGCATAAATAAGATTAAAATTATAAGAGATGAAAACATACATCTTAAAAAGAACCCTAATAGGAATAATAAAATCTAGATTAAGAAAGAAATTTTTCTCAAGGAATTTGAAAGGTTAAATAATGAGAATTCTGGTAAAAGGAAGATTATTGATTACATGAATTCCACTATCATTATTAGGGATAAAGTGGTACACAATCTAAAAATGTAGATTGTTGAAGATGAAAAAAAATATACATTTAAATATTACTATAATAAAGTTTTTATCGGATAAGGTAAGTGTTATAAGTAATAAAAATAAAGAACCATTGAAACATAAGATATTAGACTTTAATAAAGTAAGTCTACTAGTTATATAACTCAAAATAGAATAATGTTTTTAGAAGGATATGGTAAAAACAATAATTTAGATTAGTTATTAGTCTAAATAAAAAGTAAAACGTTACCATTTATGGAATAATAAAAGTTTTATAAAAATGTTCACACTAACTCCAAATGACCAAATAAGAGATCCAAAAAAGTTTTTGGTGAAATAAACTCATTGTAGGTTTGAGAGTGGGTTATACAAAAACCCATGGAATAATAACATTTTTATCAAAGAAGAAAGTTTCAAGGATAGTGTTAGTATTATTGCATGTTTTACCACAATGATTACAATTTATGGTATAACATATATTTACTAGTACTAATAAGATATAATGAATCAATGGGGATACAATAACAATAGATGATAACTAATTATAATATCTAACAGCTTGAGAATAATATTAAAGTGAAAAACAATTTTTAGAGTTTACATGAACATTATGGGAGGTGTGATCAAGAAAGAAACATCTCAAATTAATATATTAAATTCATACCATCTCAATTAAAACTTTTCCAAAAATATAAAAAATTATAAAATAAGAATCAATTAAAACAAGGGTAAAACGTGGTTGGAGATTCATTTAAGGCACAAAAATATTGGAGTCTATGGATTATGAATAAAAATATCTCTTCTAAAATGAAATATGATTTATATAATCTAAATAATGTATAAAAATATTAAATAGAATATATTACCTTTATAAATGTCACCTTATTAAAAATACAAGGTATTGGAGTATCTAAAATTGAGAAAAATTATACAAATCCCAATAATGTTCTATTTATTAATGGAATAAACCATAATCTATTGAGTGTATCACAAATTTTTAATGATGGAAATGTGGTATTTTTTAGTAATAATGGATTTTTAGTGAAGATACTGAAATATGGAGTCATGATAATGAGATTTTTGATAACACAAAGTAACCTATTTTAGGTTGGATAAGTAAAAACAGGTTGTAACATGAGAGTATGCATGATGAGAAAAATTTGTTGCCTAGAAAACTTATTCATATTGGCCAAAAGAACATGAAGAAATTAACTAGAGAATAATCTATGATTGATATTATATTTTTGAAAGAATACACTACCACTATCATTAAAACATGTTAAAAAATGAAATATGGTGAATAAAAATCACAAGGGAGTTAAGATCCCAACTATAAGATCATTAAAGTTGATTCAATATGATGTTTATAGACCCTTGTCAAAGAATTGAATAATTAGAGTTAAGAATATCATCACTTTCATTGATTAATTCACTATAATTACATTCCTTATGATTATGTATCATAAATTTCAAGTCTTGAGAATTCTAAAAAAGTTTTATAAAGCTATAAAAAAATAAAATAGGTTTTCTTTGAAGAGAATGAGATCAAAAAATGGTACTATGTATACCAAAAAATATTTTTCTAAATAACATGATAAACATGGAATAACACATGAATTTGGTGCACCCTAAACTCCCTAAAAATGGAATAGATTAAAAAAATAATATAACCCTTATTGATATGGATAAAACCATACTAACTGAGCATGATACCTCAAGATATTTTTGATTGCAAGAAATTACCACTACTAGGACCATACAAAACATATTATTTTTATGCCAAATTTAGATATGAATCATTATGAAATGTTATAGAAGAAGAATCCAATTGTAAAACACTTTATAGTGTTTTAGAGACCATATTTTATCAAGAATAATGGAAGAAGTGGTGGTATGTCTGATGAGATGGATAAAAATGGAATATTCCTTCGTTATATTCCAAACAGAATATCTTATAGGTTATATAAAAACAATTCTATGAAGATAGTGGAAAATAATAATGTGGTAGTCATTGAGAATGAAGAAGAGATCAAAAATCTAGTCATGGCGAATGATTTAGACAATGCTATCAATTCTAAACAAGTAAAATAGATTAAAGAAAATACACAAATTTAGGATATAGATATCGATAATGCTTACTCTAGTAATGATGCTAAAGTTCTAAAGTTCACAAAAACAAATACAAGTTCGAAGAAATATATTGTTAATGAGAATATCATTCGGGATTATAATCAAGGGGTAAAAACACTAAGAAAAATAATAGAAATTATTCACACTATCCTATATTAAAAAATTGAACCTAAAAATATCGATGAATCTTTTGATAACAAACAATAAATTCAAGCCATGAATGCAGAGTCAAATCAAATAGCAAAGAATGAAACATGGAAGAATATTCCTATACCTAAGGATAACTAAATCATATAAGCATGTGTTTCATGTAATTTCAAGAATTAATCATTTTTTACATTAATTTCAACTAAATCTGAGTATATTTTTGTATCCTAGGAAGCTAAAAAGATGATTTTTATGATGATTCAACTTGAGGATATGGATGTTATAGTTGAATATCACCTAATTATTAGATGTGATAATAAAAATTTCATAATGTTTTCCCAAAAACCTCTCCAATATTCAAGGTTAATGCACATTGATATTAAATATAATTTACTAAAAGAAAACGTGGATATAAGTTATCTTAATAAAGGAATTTATTCCATATAAGGAGAAAATTTCTGAAATTCTTAAAAAAAATAATTACAATTAAGGATTTATGAGAAAATGATATATAAAATGGGAATTCAATGCATTCTATAACAATATTGAGATTTTTTGAGTTTCTTCCCCTATTTAAATTGTGCTTTACTTATTGAAAAAAGGAGAGAAGTGATCTGTAGGGGGAGAAACCTATTTTCCCTTAAATGTTTTAATTTGTTTGTTGAGTGAGTTTAGGAAATTGATTAAAAATGGGTTTCTTTTTATTTCTTGATAGAACATTCTAATATAGAATTATTTTTTTAACTATTCATAGTCATCTTTGATGTTTGAGTTAACCACAATTTTTTCCTACACCAAGATAACTCATGTAGACAAAGTTAATTGGATTATAGCTCACTAATTTGAATAAGTTGCTAGTACCCCTTATAGAAACTCTCTTGTTCTTTATTTTTAATATGGTGGAAAAAATAGATTTTACATTTTAATTTATTTATATAGATTTAGGGGAAGCATATTTTAGATTTGACATGAAACTAAAATCTATTGTATTGATAAAAAATCCAAAGTGTGAGATTATTAAACCCACTTAACAATGATACTGTATTTCTTTTCAATATATATGGATAAGGTTTGAGTTGATTTGAGATAAGCTAGAGTATCATGAGATGCTTTGAGAAAATTTAAATAATCCTTGAGGCGAGTTAAATAAGTTTTGGTATTATGATTAAATTTGAAAGGCATACATAATACATTTATCAAAATAAAAAACTTGGTAAGGTTTCAATGATATAAGATGATACATAAGAATCACTCTAATTTGGAGCTGAAAATATGCAATGTACTAGATATAATGTGATATGTAACATACTTCCAACAATGTAAATAAAAATGTAGAAGAGGAAAAAACCTTACATTAATACATAAGAGTGCACTGAATCATATGTAAGATACTTTATGTAGTGTATATTAAAATGCAGTAAAAGGAAAAACCTTATGTTAATACATAAGAGTTCATTGAAGCATACATAAATGAATTATTGAAGTGAATGAAAAAATATAAAAAAGGAAAAACCTTATGATGATACGTAAGGGTTATAATAGTGTATGAATAAACATAATTCAAGGGAATGAAATTTTAAAAATTCCCAAGTCACACTATAATATGTAAGGGTACTCAGATGGTTAAAGATTTGATAAAGGAAAAGACCATACATTGATACATAATCTATTTTAGTGAATGATGGAATTTTTAAAGGAAATATCTTGGTATAATATATAATATATTCTTTATGAAACATAATATAATTCCAAAACATATATATTGAAAATCTATAATATTACTGAGTAAGACTTTGATACATAAGTGTAACAAATCTTTACATAAGGGTTAATAGTTAGATAAGTTAAAGATATCATAGAAGGTAAACCCAAAAGTAAATTCTAATGATTATAAGATGTTATTAAATGGATAAAACTTCAAAATGATTCAAAGGGATATTATTATTAAATATTAGTGTTGAAAATATAATCTTTATGTTGTAAAGAAGAAGATAATCCAATGAATCATTCTGAGGAGGGAATATAATCCAAAGCTGGTGCTGTAATTTGAGACACAGTCACACCGCAAGGATAAGGTCATATCACAATGCGTGATGATGAGAGTATTGTAGGAGGGCTTAACACCATAGTGTTATGTTTTGAAATTTTAGATAAAAATTAGAATCATATAAAATTTTGTTTCATCGTGAAATAAGAAATTCCCTAATGTAACCATGAAAAAATTAAAAGAATTTGTGTCATGTGAAATTTCTTTACATAGCAGCAGTAAAACTACATGTTATTATACACATGTGGAGAGAATAATATTGGTATTTTAGAAATATATTTTTTAATAATTATATATATCATATAGATATATATGACCATTTTAAATAATATTTGGTAACCATTAATGATAGAGGATTTAAGTACTGATATTGAAGGTTTTTCACATTCAATGTATGGAAAAAAAATTCTAGATGAGATGATGAGATATAATAAAAAAAATAATAGGATAAGAAGTGTTTTATAATGATATAAAAATTATATTGGATTAATATGAGTTAAGAACATCTCGGGAAGATTTATGTAAAAAGAGAGGAGGGGGAAGATCAATATTAGATCAACCCCTTTATGGCTTGAGCTTGTACTGGTGATCATTATTCAAAGAACTAATTATTTTTTATTATTAAAAAGTTGGTTATTGTTCAAGTCCAGTTAGTGCCAAAAATTATAACCGGTTCAAGTTCATTCCCTTTCTCGTATCTACTGGTTGATAATAATAAAAGAGTTGTGTGTGTATTATAAAAACCACCATACACTGAGTAGGTAGTCATCCATCCTGGATCCAAACCTCATTACCAAATTTTCTTCATTCCTTTATTTCTACACCATTTTGAGATAGATAGATATATGATGAATAATAATGAGGGAGTTTGTAAATTGAAAAATTCTTTATTAACACTAATTCACACCCTCTCAGTGTTGATCACATCCTATGTGATCCTATCAGAAATGGGTTATGGTCCTGAGTTTTTGGTTTCCACAAGTGGGAAATAGTTCATAGGGGCCCTTATTCATGAAATACCATGAAATATTCACACACACACACACACATATATGAATACCTTATTGTTTGGTTAGGGCGGAAATGATGGATTGAAGATAGAATGATTGATGCATTAGTCTCATTTCTCATGCATATGATATTTTATTTTAGTTTCACATTACTTTGACATGAAATCATAATTGTTTTCTTATATGGTTCAATCCACTGTATGTAAATTATTAAGTATTATTACTCACCCCAAAATATGCACCTACACACTTTTTTCACATGTTCATATAGACCAACAAGTGTATCTAGGATGTTCACTGGGAGGATGGTTGATTAGAAATGGTGGGATTAAAAATTACTAATAAGAAGACTGTGTATTATTAATTGATTTAACATATTTTTTTGGGATGATATATATTATCAGTTATTTTTTAAGTGTTATATGGAATAATTTTATATTTACTTGCATTCCATATAAATAGATGTCTTATTTTATTATATAAATTGTTCTTGGATGGTATGTTTGGTAGGATATAGGATATAATATTATGTAATGAATCTTATTCATGTGTAGATACTATATTGATAGTCACAATCCCTTTACCTAATTGGGATATACATGGAGAGCTCACTTACCGATAGATTAAGAGATGAAAGATGGGTATCAGAATATCAGATTAAGATTGGAGGAGGTATATGTTAAGGTTTGGTTGAGATGAATTAAATTATTATAAGGGAAAGAATTCATTTTTTATGATAGTGGAATTTATAAAGGATAAATACAACCTATATATTTTTGATTGGTACTCTCATTGATAACTAACGATTAAATAACCATAGAGTCATAAACTTTGGGTATGGAATAATAGAGAATGCATCATATAGATTTAATAGATTTTTTTATGCATTCTTGTTTTGATAACAGATTGAATGGGGTAAATCATAATTAGTACATACTTATCATATTAGATATCATATAACTTTATCTTAAACCTGATGTTATTATGAATTTTATAGTTTTAGAGATGTTACTATTCTTACTTGGAGATATAGAGTTATTCTTGAGGTATCTATGTTTTTGAACAAGTAATTAGTTATGGATATATATATATGAAGGAAAATTAAATTCTTGAGTAACTAGTTTTATAGTTGAGAGATAGGATATATAAATAAAACATATACTAAAGGTTGTGAGACTAGAGGTTCAGTATAGGGATCCTTAGGTGGCTGTGTTTATCAATCCAATGGTTGAGAATTTACTAGATAATGAGAGTTCTTAGAATAGCACACTTATATTTTTTTAGAGGCATATGATTTCAATATTTCAAGATGGAAACTCATAATGTGTGGAAACACAATAGCTAAAATAGTTAGATATGATATTTAATTTTATGTTCTCACCATCAAAGTACAGTGTGACCTTAACATCTTGTTTACTCTAAAATGAAACCATTAATTGTTTTTATTGGTGGGAAGAGATTTATATTTTACTACCTACATATGGTATGATTTTTATACACACTTTAATAGATATAATTAATAGGTGAGACTTTATATTGAGAGATAACATTATCTATTAGTGGTACATTAGGGAAATTATATTATTGAAGAGTTTTCCAATTGTTTTACATGATTGGTTTGATAATATACTAACATAATTAAGAATAAAGAGCTAAGGGTGTGATTATTTGAGACATCCTTACAACCATATATTCACTTTTAGTTATGAGTCTTGAACTTACAAGACTACTCACAAGTCATGGAGAGAGTAGTGGTGGTAAATAGTTTACTCCATAGGACAATGAAACATTAGAATAATATCATGATGAATACCTATGTAAGACCTGGTTAGGGGTCTTCTAGGAATATAGGTATAGGGAATTCTTTTCTAGGTCCATCACAATGAATGTATCGATGAATATTTTTGTCCCATTATTATCACTGCATCGCTCTATCTCAAGAATTTGAGGTTAAAAAATTCTTTCCACTAAAAAGTATAGTGTAGAAGTTTTAATTATGTTTCACTTGATATAAAATAGGTCATAAATAGTTTGAGTGACTTATAAACAATAAATATAAATATAAATTACTGAGGGGTATGATATTAGACTTTCCTTTGAGGAATTATTGATATTTCCTAACCCAACAATAGATGGTGGGAGCTGGTAGAGGTCAATATATATAGGAACAAGAAGATGTCAAAGTAAGAGGAGACCATATTATAGTTTTCCCATTCCATGATTTCAACATGGAGTATAACTATTAAAATAAAGTAAACAAAATTTATAATGATGTTCTAGATAGGTTAAAAAATATGGAGTATAGGTAATCTAGGGTTAGTCACATTTAGTTAAGGAAATAAAGGTTTAGGAGGCAGTTGGAGCTAATTCCATAAAAGGTAATGTTAGTGTTTTCTCTACCCCAACCTTATTTTTGATATATATTGGAGCTTCATGTTATTTTATTATCAGGATAATTGTGATATAAATCATTATTTATATGATGAGGATGGATAAACCAATGAATCTATCAACTCTAACTAATGGGATCCATATATTGTCAGATGTTTTCTAAGATTTTTTTTGTTCTTAGTAGTGAAAAGATAGAATGAGAAATAATAAAATTAGAGATATAACTATATGATTTCATTCATGGAATGGATTGGTTATAATCATCCCATTTTTTTTATTTTTTCTAGATAAATAGTTACTTACACTAGACCTAGTGGAGAGTGAGTAGTCTTTATTAGAGATAAATAATATCTCTTTGAGATACATCATTGGGGAAAATAGACTATAATCACTAAGTTGGCATGTCTAGTATTGTGAATTATAGAAATAGATTTATGGGAGATTCCAACTATAAGGATACTGTATTATAATGTATCCCCTAGGGTTATAGTTATCATACTAGATTAGTAAGAGGCCAAGTTCAACATCAATCTTGTTTTCCATGTGGTGCCTATTTCTATAGAACCATACTAGATAAATCTAAATAATATTAGAAATTTGAGGGTTTAGGTGGATGATTTTATTCATAGGGAATTCATATGACCAATAATTTTACCATGGGGTTATGCAATCATATTCACAAAGAATGTTAATGGGATTATATATCTCTATATTAATTTAAATTGGTTGATTCATGTGATAGTGAAGAACATGTACCCATTACACATATTAAAGTAATATATAATCATTTTGGAGGATATTGAGTATTCTCTATGATTAATATTATATATTATTATTATTAGTTATAAGTTTTGGATAAGGATATATAAAATATGAAATTATAATGTAAATATTGATAATAAAAGTTTGTTGTTATTTATTTTTGAGGTAATTAATACCCAAATAGTGTCCATGATTTTCATAATCCATGTGTTACAATTATATCTAGATATATTTTTATTGTATTAATTGATGATATTATAGTCTACTATACTAGTGATTAAGGTAATGCTAATCACTTACATTTTTTATTGGATATAATGATTGATCATTAACTTTACGGAAAGGTAGTAAAATTATAACTTTGGATTCTATAGGTTAATTTACTAAGTCATGTTATATTAGAGGAATGAGTATTAATTGATCCAAAAAAGGAGAAGGTAGTGGTATATTGAGATCCACCTAGGATAATTTTTTATGTTAAGAGTTTCTTATCATTTTATAGGTACTATTAATTTTTTCCTATATTTTTAAAGGATAACTGCTCCTTTTTTAGCATTAAAAATGGTAAAATATTTTATTAAGTAAAATCAGTTTCAAGAAGCCTATGGTGTTTTGAAGGAGAAGTTAACTAGTTAAACTATTCTTATATTTCAATATGAGTGGCCACTATGTGATTTGTTTTTGTAAAGATCCTTGTTCACACCATGGATGTTTTTTGATGAAATATCATGAAATTATTTCCTACATACCAAGAAAGGAATAGAAACCATGAATTCAGTTATGTTACCCATGAATTGGAATTATATTTTTTTTTGTGTTTTCTTTAAATTCATGGAAACATTACCTTTTCAGGAAATGTTTTGTGGAATTTATAGATCATAATATTCTGCAATGCATATCTTTTTCAATAGAAAAAAATCTTGAACAATTTCATTAGGTGGATTTTTTCCAAGACTATTATTTTGAGATCTCTTATAACCCCAAAATGGGTAATGTAACAAGATATTATTTAATAAGAGAGAATAATAAATAGATAGTTTGGGAATCTTAGAAACTATAAAAATTCAAGAAGAAATTAATGATATTATATCTTGATTCTATAGAGGTTGATGGATGATCATAAATATTTTAGATTATATTACTTTTTACTATTATATAATAGGTTACTAATACAAAAATAAGTGATCTTAAGTATGAGGCATGGAATGATATATTCATTCACAGAGATTAAATAGTTAGTTGGTCTAAAGGTAGGGAGTACAAAATTCTATTTTGGGGGAGGCTATTTGATCCCCAGAATTTAAGGAAATAGGTGTAGTGATATCATCCACTCTTCCTAATCCCATTACTTTGAAATTTTTAAATATAATATATGGTTTAGTGGGAACCAATTATAATCCACATTTTTTTTCCAAATCACTATACAATTTTAATTTCTCCCACTAACCATAAATACTGTCATTACAAGGAAACTATAGATAGAATAGGATTTATAAGTGGGTTGGTCCACATGGATGTATGCTAGGACACCTTGATTCATGGTTTTTGTATAATCCTTGGGATATTCTATCCTTGAAATAACTTCTCATTAGAACACTCAATCCAAACATCCAAGTAAAAAACTATCTTTAAGGTTGGTCACCCATCGAGGTCTTGTTGCTACCAAATATAGAGAATTTTCAAAACCATTTACAACCACTAAAACCATGTTTAAAACCACCCATAACTAGGGATACATTGAAATAAAAATCTATCATCTGGAGCTAATCAAGGGGTTGTTATCACCCAATAGTTCTTTAAGATATGTGTAAAAGCACTAAGTTTTATCACTGGAACTAATGTGAACTACTTACCATTTAAATCCACAACACCACCACATAAAATCACTAGGAATATTACAACACCAGGATACCAAAATAACATCACCAAATCCTTAATTAAGTCTATATCAAGTATGATCACTGAATGATAGAGAAAATCCCTTTCACCCCAACCCATCACCATCATTGTACAAGGTTATCTCCTCAAGAGGTTATCACCTTGATATCAATGTGCCACCTCTACTGAAGAAAACAACTATGTTAATCATATCTAATAACTAACCTAAAATCATACTATAAATGAAGAATCAAAGGAACTATGAAAGAGATATAAAAGGGAAAGGATAAATAATATCATCCACTATATAACTAATATAAAACAAGCGACCAACAATAAGAGGAGAAAACTGCCAAAGGAAACACAAATATAAAGGATAAACTCACCCTCCTTTAAAGAACACATACTCCAACCCTATATCAAACGAAGATGATACCTCTAAAAAATAAACCCCAATATTACTTAATTGATTAGGTGAAGAAAAAGAGGATTTATAAGTTAGATCTATATTACCTCATGTTAATAAGGATAGAGAACCAAGTCAAATCATGTTTATTCCAAGACTGATCCCCAATCAAGAATAAATGTAATATGAAGAAAAATAGGAAAATGAATTTTCTAATTCAATGACCCACAATAGAAAAATATAGAATATAACATTTAAAAACAAACTACTAACCCCATAAAACCACCTAGTAAGGTCAACACCTACTATCACAAACTCCTAGCCTCTAATACACTATATCTACACTACCTGAACACTAAATACATTGAAAGGGAACACTTGTATAATGATATAAATTCACCCTTATATAAAACTAATTATTTTACACATATTAATACATGATTTTTAAATATAAACATCCATTAATACAAAACAAGGATCATTAGGAATAGTGTCTTTTTAATACTAGGTTCATATTGCATAAAAAGGAAACTAAAACATGACATCATTATTTAATTCTCTATAATGAGATCCTAAATCCATTTTATATTTTAAAATTATACAGGTTTTCCTATGATACACATAAAATAAATGGCTAACCTAAGATCTAAGTAATATAATAAACATTAAAATAAAAAATAACATGTGAATCAAAGGTATACCATGACATCATAAAAGAGAAGGCTCGTGAGAAATCACATGGAATAATAACATAAGGAACATGGTATCATAAGATCATGGTAACATAGAAAATGTTCCATAAACAAAAAAAATGGCATAAACATGAGTCAAGTATAACTTCCAAGACAATATCACATGGTGGAAAAAGTCCCATAATGAATTAGGTTTACTCCCTAATCCCATATATGCTACCTTATGTGACTAAAACATTACCCAATGCATTGGAGAGATATCTAGGAATTACCATTATAAAATTTTCATGATCTATGTGTGCCACATAAAGTAATTAAATCACAATTCAATACATAAAAACTACCCATAGAAAGAAAATGGGTTTCATAATCTTGCCTTAATCATAATCAAAGGAAATTTTATAATGATGGAATTTGAGAAATGAACATAAGGAATGTATTAACCTATAAAATTAAGGGATAATAAGCTAAGTATACATGTTATAGGAATATATAAAGAATTTATAATCATTCTATAACTTTAAATAGATAGATAACGTGAGTTATAAAGAGATTGTCCATAACCTGAAGAAAATGGTGGTTTAGACAAATCCCATACCATGAGCCTGATTCGTCACATGAATTTTTTATCTTCTTGAATAGTAAATGTATTTTAATTATTTAATTTCTTAATTTTTTTAATGTTTATTATTCATTTTATTTTATTTATTATCATGTTATATCCAATTACTTATTCATTTAGGTCTAAGTCGTATGTTATGATTATTTTTGTCTCATATGTCCAAAATAACTATAAAAATTTGACTAAGGTCAAAGATAATATTAATTAATCATATATAAAATAATAATCATGAAATAATTATCATTTTTATAAATCAATTATTATTTTAAAACCATTCATGATGGATAGTTATGATAAATGAACAATGTTACAATCTTGGAGATAATAAGTCATACGTACGCACGAGTAATGTTTTTATTTTTCATTGATCATGATGGAAAAAAGGTAAGTGTTATTTTATCTTTACATAATGATAATTATATCATAAATATTATATTATTTATTTAAATAAACTTTAATATAATATCCATGTGATGTGGTAATAAAAAAAATGAATCTCATCACCTTATGAGGGGATAATCCACCGTACGAACGAATGAAATTATCTGTTTCAGTGTATGGTAAGGTAAGAAAGTATAAGATATATATTAATTATAAAAAATTATTTATATGTCATCAATATAATATATAAATATTAAATCCATCATTTTAAATATCTTTGTGTGGAGATGATGGAAAAGAAATTACACTAGTCTACGAGGTGGTAGTTCGATGTACACATGAACGATTGTTTCATTTTCAATTTGATGGAAGTAGATATGGATTTAGGTCAATGCATTAACATAATAACATATTAATATATTTTATATAATTATTTAATTGTATCATCATGATTAATAAACATTTTAAGGTGTTGGAAGATGAAAGAAAACAAAGATACTCAATTTAGAGTGATACCTCTTCTTCATACCATCTCTTTAAGATTATACGTAAAGCCTCACTATATTGGATTCATAATAAAAAAATGACTCTAAGACATGATAAGTTAATTAAGGAATATATTTTGTTGGGCATTGTAGGAACCAATGTAATTTTGAAGTATGTAAATGAGAGGATAGTAGGTACCCTTTTATAATGGAGGAGGAGTATATTTTTTGTAAATACACACAACTATTAAATAATAGGAATTCATATCAAGAAAAGGGCCTCCAAAATAAAAAAATAAATATTTGAAGATATATAAGGCTGAAAAAATACTCTACCATTAAAAATAAATCTGTTTTAAATATTTTATTCAATTTACCTCTTTAGTTTAACTACTCGATAAACCAGTTTTAACATTGACCATGGTAACATAGTATTTCCTTTCAAAATCATGGGGTGTCACATTCTTCCTCAATTAAAGAATTTCAACCTAAAATTTTCATATTTTATATTATGATACAAGCAGGTGAGGGTAATTTTTCTTCATTCCTTCCTATGGTTCCCATTTTCCCTCTTCATATTTATTATTCTGCTATATCATTTTGACCAGGCGAGCTATCTTATTATGTATAAATTTATCTCTATGATACAATATCTTAACTAAATACTCCTAATAAGAGAGATAATTTTACATATATACCACCTATTAATTCAGTACATGCAAGGGATTTAATATGTACTTCCTCAAGAGGGATACATGGAATATGTCGTGTACTTGATAAAGGGTTGGCGGGAGTATTAGTCGATAAGCTAGAGATCTGATACGATTAAGAATCTCAAAGGTTCTAATGTGTCTGGGGATTAGATTTACCTTATTACAAAATATTATGACTCTATTCTATAATATATTCATATAAACACTATCCCCAACCTCAAACTCTAGGTCTCATCAACAATTGTCAACATATCTCTTTTTTCGACTATGAGAAGTCCTAATGTGATGTTGAATGGTCATAACACCTTTTACCATTTATTCAACCATGTAAGGCCCCAATATCTTGAATTAACAAACTTTATACCAACATGAAGGAGTTCTGAATCTCTTTCCATAAAGGGATTCATAAGGAGCCATTTTCATTCATTAATGAAAGCTATTATTGTATAAGAAATTAACCAGATAAAGATATTGATTCCATCCTCCTTTAAAGTCCATATAACATGATCTCAACATGTATTACAGTTTATAAGTAGTCTAATTAGATTGAAAATTATTTTGGGGGTGATAAAATGTACTAAAGTTCAACTCAATATTTATATCATGTTATAGGATCCTCCAGAACTTGGAGGTAATCTTAGATCTTGGTCAGATACAATTGATAGTGGTGTTCCATGTAGCCTAACTACCTCTCTAATACATATATTTGCAAGTTGATTGAATGATAAGTCCTCTAAATTGTAATAAAGTGATAAATATTTGTAATATGATCCACCACAACCCATATAGTATAGTTTCCTCTTGATTTCTTGGTATGGAAAGTGAAGATGTCCATGATGATGTTTTCCCATTTCTATGTAGGTATGGGTAATGACTACATCATCCCCTTAGAATTCTTTATTTCAGCCTTCACTTACTGACACACCAAACACTTTTATGTATATTATATGATCTCCTTATTCATATTTTCCAACCAATAGTTCTGTCATATATTTCAATAAATCTTCATGATCCCTTGGTGGATGGAGGAGTTTGAGCTATGTGAATCATTAAATAACTCCTTTATCATGGGATTTGATGGTACAAATAGTCATGAACCAAGTATTACAACTCATTCTTCATCAATTTTTAACTCTTAGGATTTCCTTTTTCTTATGGATTTCACCTTATTTTTAATTTCTACATAATCTCTTTGTGCATCCTTTAACTTCTCCAAAAGGGATGGTTGCGAAATCATTTGATAAAGCAATGATGATTTTCCTTCCCAGATGATTCCCATGTCTATCCTTTATAAGTCTAAGAATATAGGATCCTTCTCAATTATCATCATTGATAAAGTCACATGATCCTTTATACATAGACCATCTTACACTTTTTTTGATTTACAAGGATAGTAATTTATTGAGAAGTCATAGTCCTTGATTAGATATAACCATGAAATTTGGCACATATTAATCACATTCTACGTGGATATATATTTGATAATCTTATGGTCCATATATATTTCACACTTCTCCCTATAAAGATAATGTCACCAGGTTTTCAATGAAAATATCACTAAAACCAACTCCATATAATGCATGGGATAGTTATTCTCATGAAATTTTAACTGAATTGAGTCATAGGTTGTTGATTTATCATTCTTCATCAGCACACATACTAATCCCTTATTCAAATCATCTTTGTATACCATAAAAAGTTCACCACATGAGGGAATCGTGAAGGCTGGTGTAGTGATAATCCTATTTTCAACTCCTTAAATATATATTTTCATTTATTAGTCCAAAAAAACTTTAACCCATTCCATGTTTTATTGGTTAGTGCGTTTGATGATTATAAAAAGTTTTTCAAAAAATTTCAGTATTACCCAGCTAATCCAAGGAAACTATAGATCTTAGTTATAAATTATAGTATAGGCCAATACTTAATTTCCTTTTTCTTATAAGGGTCTACAAACATTCTTTTTAGTGTTAATATTCCCTAAGAATGATACTTCCTTCATCCATAACTCACATTTACTATACTTTTCATATAGATTCTCCTTTCACAACGCCTTTAGCACAATATTAAAATTTTCCTCATGCTCCACCTTTATTTTAGAGTAAATCAAAATATCATCAAAAAATACTTACAATTTTTTTTCAAGGAAACCTCTAAAGACTCTATTCATTAAGTCTATAATGACTGCTAGAGAATTAGTTAGTCTTAAAGGAATCACTATGAACTCATAGTGTCTATACCTTGTTTGAAAGGAAGGTTTGGGAAAATCATCCTTCTTCATATTTAACTAATGATATATCGATTGGAGGTCCACATTAGAGAAATAATAGGCTCCAAATAGTTGATAGATCAAGTCATCTATCCTTGGTAGGGGACTCTTGTTCTTTATCATGATTTTATTGAGTTCACAGTAATAAATGTAGAGTTACATTGACCCATCCTTCTTCATGAATAAGAGGATTGAAGCACACCATGATGAAACACTTTAGTGTATAATTTTTTTATAGATTCTATTATAACTACTTCTTCATATCTTCCAACTCAATGGGTCCATTATTTAATAAGTATTTGATATGGGTAGATATCCATGTATAATTTTGATTGATAACTCAACCTCTCGGTCAAGAGGAAGACCAGGGAACTATTCAAGGAATACATTAGTATAATACCATTTAAGGGTCATGTATCCAAGATTTATTATCTCATTTATCTCAATTATTTGGGTTATATATTCTTGTTCAAAATGCAATAATATCCATAATTGAACTGAATATTCCAATGGAGATTCATCCTCCTCCTTAAAATTTTATAAAATAGGAGGATCCTTAGGGATGTGAAGAGTGATCTCCATATCTTGACTGTTGATGTTGGATTTATATAAGGATATCCAATACATTCCCAATATAGAGTAAAACTCTACTAAAGGAAATAAAGCAAAATTTTATGGAATATTTAGTCCACAAACATTGACCTGGGATGAGTTATATACTTGGAATGAAATCATTGCTTTATTTTTTGTTCTCATAGATAGATCAACCCCCATATTTTGTGGTGGATCTTTAATAGTTATAATAAACTTAAAATATATGAAATAATTCATAGAACTAGAATAAAATAGTATGTTTTTATTCTTGAATGAATAACTAGCATACCTATCACCACATAGTTTTCAGAGCTATAGTGATCGAATATGCTCTTTCTTTCTCTCCAGGTCTTGAAGGTTGTTTTAATTTTCCTTATTGTTGAAACATTACACCAAATAATGAGTTTTTATTTGAAATTTATTTTATTTTTCCACATTAGCGGGTTTCTACATTTCCCTTCAGCACTAGTTAGGCCATTTCCCATCCTTTCCAAATTCGAAGCATATCTAATTTCCCAAAATAAAGTTTACAAGATTCTTATTCCCACACCTTTTACAAGAGTCATTTTGGATTTTATTTTCTATATGGGATTTATTTATTAATAGCCCCAAATAAAAATCTATTTTATGCTTTTTTTCTCTAGTCCCATGAGACCACTGAGAGTCACTGATCTCTATATCAACTTTGAGGTCATAATAGACAATCTATTTATAAATATCAATGTCTTGAATCACCAAATATTTTTGAAAACATGGATTTAATACAATAAATAAGTGATCCACCTTATTTTTAGTGTTTATGACAAAACCATAGGCATAATGTGAAATCCTTATAATGTTATCCCTATATGCCCCAATATACTCATATTACATTTACTTAAAAAACCGAGGAATCCCCTCCCCACTTTAAGACATAGAGTTTAGGGAAAATGTTTATTGAATAATATTTTCTTTAAGTATTCATATTCCATAGAATCAATATCCTCTTTGGACTTTGTGTTTTTAATCAATTTCCACCACTAATCAGATTCTACCTTAATGTGATAAATAAAAAACACAATTTTCTCTTTCTCTAAGCATTGGATGATAGAGAATATCTTCTCAATGGAGTTAATCCACTATTTAGTGATAAGGGGGTCAAAAGATACACTAAAGGTAGGATGGATTTATCACACAAAATACTAGAATCATCTTGATATTTCTTAGGAGGAGTAGGGTGTTCCACATGATTCATAATAAGAACTTGTTGAACCAGAACTGCATTGAATTTATCAGCTCCTGCTCCCATAATTTAGGCATATCATTAGGGAAATAATCAAATCATCTATCCTATTGGTTATTAACATAGTTTCTACTATTTCCCACCATTAACTTGAAGTAAAACAAGATTAGAATACATTAAATAATAAATGTACACAAGGGAAAATTTTAAAATTGAAAGGAGTAACTTATAAATGATAAGTAAATCCTAACTTATGAGTCTATAGGTTTCAATATAGTTTATCCATAGTAATTTAACTCTTATGTTTTCTAACCTAATAATTTGATCAAGTCCTTTATAATGGTTCATGAAGAGTTTGTGAATTTCCAAAACATATCCCCCAGGAGTGTCAAACCAAGTGTACTACAAGGCCCGTTGTCATACACCAGGTGGTGATCAAGTCCATCTAAATAAACCATTTTAAATATTATTAATCCTAGCTATAAATATGATAGATCCACATACACTTGTAGTATCTAGACATGGATGTATTTTTTTATAACTCACTCACTCAATACTTCACCAAAATTCCATGATATTTTCATATACTCAGTATTATCCTCAAAATTATCTTTATAATTATCCTTAGACCTATCCCTAGGGTTATCAATAAAGTTTTCTTATACTATTTTCCAAATTATAACTAGAAATTTTATTTAATACCAAATTTATAGTCCCAATACCATTACACATATTATTAATATTATTTTTAAACATAAATAACAATTAATAAAAAAATAAGGATCATGAGGCCTATTTTCTTTAGAAGACCGGGTTCATATTATATTAAATGGAAATTAAAACATGACATCCTTATTTCATTATAAAAAATGAGATCCTAAATTAATTTGAGCTCCTAAAACTATATAGGATAACCTAGAGCATACATAAAATAACGGGGTGATCTAAAAAGGCCAGTAATACAATAAACATGATAAGTAAATATAACATGTGATTCAAATGTATAACATGATATCATAAAAGACAAATATCTTGAGTAATTACATGGAAGCGTAACACAAGGAACATGGTATCATAAGATCATGGTAAAATAGTAAATATGGTAGAAACAAAAAAATGATATAAAAATGAGTCAATTATAACTTCATAGATAATATCTCATGGTGGAAACATTCCCATAATGGATTAGGTTTACTCCATAATCCCATACATGATGCCTCAGGATACTAAAACATTACCCAATACATTGGAAAGCTATCTGGGTGTACCCATAATAAAATTGTCATGATATATTTGTGCCACATAAAGTATGTTAATCATAATTAATAATATAATAATTATTAATATAAAGAAAATAAGTTTTATAATCTTTTCTCTCATCACAATCAAAGGAAATTTCATAATGAATGTATTTATGAAATGAAAATAAGACATGTATTACCCCATAAAAAGAAAGGAGAATAATCTTGGTATATGTTTGATAGGAATAATTATATAATTTAGAATAATTTCATAAATTTAAATAGAGATATATATAACATGAGTTAGAGATAGATTGTTTATAACCTGAAGAAAAGGGTGGTTTAGAGAGATCCCTTACCTTGAGCCCGATTCTCCATGTGCATTCATTTTTTCAGAATAATAAAATTATTTTAATTATTTAATTTCTTAATTTATTTTTCAATTTTATTATTTATTTTATTCATTAACATGTTATATTCAATTACTTATTCATTTAGGTTTAATTCGTAAGTTTTAACGATGTTTAGATCATATGTTCTAATTCACTTTAAATAGTTGAGTATAGTCAAGAGATTATTAATTAATCATATAAAAAATAATAATAATTAAATAATTATAATTTTTTTAGATAAATTATAATTTTAAAACCATTCATGAATTATGGTTATGAAAAATAAACAACATTTCAATCATGGAGATGGTAAGCCGTACGTTTGCATGAGTGATGTTTCCATTTTTGAATAATCATGACGGAAAGAAGGTAAGTTTTATTTTATCTTTCAAAAATGATAATTATATCATAAATATAATATTAATTCTTAAAAAACACTTATATACCATCCATATTATGTGGTAATAAAAAAATTAATCACATCAATTCGTGTGGCGGTAGCCCGCCGTACAAACAAACAACATTATCATTTTAAATGGATGGTAAGGTAAGAAAGTATTTGATGTATTAATTTTACATAATTATTAACATTTTATGACTTTAATATATAAATATTAAATCTATCATCATTAAAAACCATGTTAATAAATGATAAAAAATGATTTACATCAGTTCGTGAGGTGGTAGTTCACCGTACACACAAAAGATGGTTTCTTTTTCTATTTGATGGAAGCAGAGATGGATTTAGGTTATGTAATTAACATAATAACATATTAGCATATGGGATATAATTATTTTATTATATAATCATTATTAATACATATTTTAAGGTGGTGTAATAAGAAATAAAACAAATATGATCGGTTAAGAACAATACCTCTTTTTCAGACAACATCTTTTGGATTATACATAAAGCTTCCCAAGATTGTATTTCTGATAAAAACTATGTATATAGGATATGTGAAGGGAATTAAAGAATGTATTTTGGTAGATATTGGATGGAAAAATTATTATTTTTAAGTGTGTAAAGGATAGGATAGGTGGTGCCCATTTATAAGGGAATAAGAGTGGCATTCTTCTAAATACCCAAAACTATTCAATAATGGGAATCCACTCTCAAGAAAAGTGCATAAAAATTGAAAAATAATGTATTTTATAATATATAAGTATTAATAACACATATTAAACTCAAAATAAACATATTTTAAACATTTTATTCCATTGAACTCTTTATTTTAACCCCTGGTAAACTGGTTTTAATAATAATCACAGTAACAAATTTTTACTGTTTTTACTATTAATTATGAAACAATATTAAGTTGAACTTATTATATAATATTAATTATTATGATTAAAAATATTTAACCCATATTATAAAATTAAATTCATATAATTTTCATAATTTAATTTAAAATTAAACTCGTATACATGTAAAAAAACAGTTTTTTTCAAGAAATGATTTTTTCAAGAATAAGATAATCTTATAATAACTATATTAAAAATAATCATAATTAAAATAAATTAAATTAATATTTATATGTATATAATATATAAATTTAATTTAAATAATTACTCATTATGTGTTATTTTAATTAGTTAAATGGAGAAACATTATGCACTTTAAAATAATTTTTAGAAAAATGTTTTTAAATCCTAAAAAAAACTTATCTTAAAATATAGTAAGAAGATTATTTAAATGTAATTGATTGGATGAAATATAAATAAATGATAATTATTTTAATTTTAAATAATATTAAAATAATATTGGTACTTTTAAATTACTTAATTTATTAATAAGAAATGATAGATTTACCAAAAATCGGTATTTTTCACTGTTCAATTGAAAATCAATACTTTCTGAAAAAAACCAAAATTTCAACATAAGTTAAAATAAATATTCTGATTTAAAAAATGATTCTAATTTTATAAAATATCATTTCTAAAAGTTATAAAAATTAATTATAATATTTTATCACAAAAGGAAATAAAAATTGTTTTTGAAGAGAACATATTTTTTTGAATAATAAATGTCTATATTAAGAAGGGTAAATGAGGACCATAAAGAAGAAGGGTTAGATATATCCATGTGTGAATGAGTTAAATGAGCTAGAAAACCCTAGGGGCGACACAAGTAAATATAAAGATAAATTGGTTGACAGTTTAAGCATGTTATGATGGGGTTTTTAACATTATAACAACATATGGAGTGGAAGTAGAAAAAATGACCAACAAAAAAAGAACCAATTATGATGATACCTCAATAATAAGAAATAAATAAACACATCCCATGTAATATACCAAACCAACCACAAGATAAGATATGGAAGATCAGAAGGTAAGGGGTGGATACTATAAAGGGAAAGAGAATCCCTAGAAGATGAGAGATGAGACACCATAGAGAGAGAGGGTCCACTATAGAATTATTTTTCATTTTTTTATTGAGATATTTTAACCATTACATAATATAATTTAATCTTGGATTGGGTAATATGTATCCAAAATTGAGAAGGTAATTTTTTTTGTCAATAATGAGATGTTATGTAATGGGGTTTATGGTGTGATGCCTCACTTATCAGTTGATGAAGATAGATAATCATGTTTTAATTGGTGTAACACATCCACATAACATTGCAAAGTTGAAATGGAATTATGTATCAATATATTTTTCTTCTAGTATGCCAAATATGATAATAATTTATGAATTCATTTGTATTATTTTAGATAGGTTGGAGAAGTGTGAAAATTTATTATTTATTCAAGTGTAGTGTTATGTGGATAATTTGACGTGATGTCATATCAATGAGATAGTAAAACTATATGATTCACCTTTTACTATTTTATTCAATTGTGATTACCACTTTACTTAGAGACAATGATATAAACTAAAATTGATAATTAGTAAAAAAATTTCTCTAAGTTAATATTTTCATCCATAAAAATTTAAAAAATTCAAGAGGATAATCTATATATTATAGAACATGTTAATGGAATATGTAATAGATTTTTTTGGTGGAAGGTTAGAGAACATACCCTTAGAAGAGTTCAAATAAAAAAATAACTACCACTCTATTATCAGTGTAAAAAATGTCATGTAATTATATAAAATATTTTATATATCTCCTTTTTACTAGGTTGAGATTATTGAGTTTTCCATATTGGGTCCTTAATTGGTTTAGAGCATGACAGAGATGGTCCAACATATCTAAAAGTATATGAAGGCTGTTAAGAGCTAAAAACATTTATTTGATAATCATATTGTAATACCTTTGGAGTTTTATGTTAATGATCATGTATTCCTGAATGTTTATATATATAGAGGAAATATGCAATTTTAAAAGGAGATAAAACTATGATTTAGGTTTATGGAACTATTATAGATTCTAGTGATAGTTATAGATGTGACTTATCACTTAGTTCCACCACTACAAATCTACTAAGTTTATAGTATATTCTATATCTCATAGCTATAAATATATATTTATAATCCATAACACGGAGTGTCTTAGAGACACTTTTATATAGAGGATGATACTACATAAATATAGAGTCTTGTAGTGATACTAGATTTTCAGGGGTGATTTTTATGGGGGAGAATGACCACTTTGGTTAGAGTGATATGGAGACATGGAGGAGTAGGGTAAATTACAATGGAATGATATGATTAGTTTTGTGATTAGTAAAATGACTTATTTAATTTTTTATATATCATGATTATTTACCATAATTATGTATATTTATTTTCAAGGAAAAAAAGTTCTAAAGGTAGGGAGGATGCAGTATCCCGAGTTTCACTTAAATGAAAACTTTTATTAAACTTGATAATTTGGATGTTGTTTAATTTTATTCGATCCATTGGTGTATTATAATATTATAAAATGAATTTAAATGATAAAATTAAGCATTTTGTAATGTTTTAAATGGATATATCGAGCTTTGGCTTCCAAAACTACTGAAATGGTAAAATATCATTTTTACCTATTTTAGAGTGATGAATTTTAAAATAGAGTTTTCCATTGAATCTAAAGTGACCATTTTTTTAATTTTTTTTGAAAATTTAAAAATTTTACAACACTATGATAACTTTTTAGAATTATATAAATTCAATTAAAATATAAATAATATTATTTTTAAATAAATATAACCTTCTAAAATGCCTTAATATTCATATTTATAGAGGATGAATTTAAATAAACTCTAGTTGTAAGATCCCAGAATTTTTGGAGGTATGTACTTGTTTTAAATTTTGGTTTAAATATATTTTTTATTTAATGAAGTGTTTCTTGGGAGTTTGATGGGCCTTAGGGGTGTTTTGAGGGTTCAGAACATGAAATAAGGGAAACCAGGATAACCTGTGCAAGGTGCCCAATTAAGTACACCGTGCAATGTGGGAAGCCAAATTTTTCAATTTTGGACAATGGAATATCACATGGTTTACATATGATTTTAAAACTATTAAGGCCTCCCCAGGTAATCATGCAATCCTACTTTCCTTGGACAATGGCTTGAGAATGACTTGCGCATGGTTTTGTAAATCGTGCTGGTAAACCGTGCGCCCCTACAAAAGTTGAAAAATTACAAAATTGCCACTTTGGGATTTTAAGTTCCCACTATTTTTTCTTCCCCATTTCCTCTATTATAGAACTATTGAAAAACATAGTGAACCAAGATTCAAAGGGACGATTATCCTTTGATTCTAAGCTATTTTGAGTTCCATTGTTTGTATATCAAAGCTCCAGGTGATTCTAATATATCTATTTCTTCGATTTTTGTATCAGGGTTTGAATCTTTCTCTAATCTCAAATCGAATATCTAAATACATATTTTTTGGGTGATATCTAGGTTGAGGCTTTGAAGGGTTGATGAATCAGGATATAAGGCTTCAATTATAAGTGCATTCATTAATGAATTCAAGGTAGGTGGTCTAAAAGTTATATCCCATGGATTTTACATGGATTTGTGCTTGAAAAGTTGAGTTCTTATTTTCTTTTTATTGTGTTCTTGGTTCTATTAGTGAGATTGGTATAATGGGTGCCCAAATGAAAAATTAAACCCCTCACGATCCCTATGGGATGCATGTAGGATGAGTTTACCAATTTAGGGACACCCATGGGATGCATTGACCTTTCCGAACATGGATAATAGAAATGTTAAGTTTGAAATAGACTTATAGTTAAGTAGATCCCAAGGTAAACATGTTAATTGAATTACGATGATAAATAAGGGAAAATGGGTAGTTGTTCCTAGATGTAGGTAATTACGAAGGGGTTGCTTGGATTGACATGAAAATGGTTAAATGAGGTTAATGTTAAGGTACCAAATGAAGTGTAATTTGTACTTGAAATGATTAAGTGGGCTAATACATAGAAAATTCTAAATGTGTTAAATGAATTAATATATGGAAAGGGATGGATATGTTAATTGGGTTAATATATGGGTATTAGTGAATATGTTTAGTGTGTTAGGAATAATAAATGGTAATTGGGCTAAATAGATATGTAATGTAAATGGTGAATGTGTTAATGGTTTATGGAATAATATTAATTCTAATTTTGGTTGTTTTGGATTATGATTGCTATTGGAAATGGTTATGTTTGGTTTTGGTATGATATATATGTGGTGAATGGACAAAAAATAATGTTAACATGGCTTGGTAGATTGGGGGTATTGACATGAGGATCTACGCCCATGGGTCGAGTTATACCGAGGCTCTAAAATCCACCCCAAAATGAACAGATTAGGGAAGGGGACAAATTTCTATTCCCCAAATGGTTTCATTTTATGAAGCTACATGGACCGAGGCTTAAAGGTGATTATGTAATATATTTGATGATGTGGTTATCCCTATTTATATAGGGAACTTTATTTATTTCCCCTATGCATCGAGTTGATGATAATGCGAAACCCATTGATAGTGTGATGAAATAGAACTAAGTAATGAAGATGGTATAAGTATTGAAATTGGGAATAATGCTAGGAAGGACTTGAGTATACTTTGTTAACTAATGCAACCCAAATTGTATTGGTTTAAAATTTCTTTACTTAGCACTTTCATGCACTATATATTGACTAGATATTTTTTAGACACCATTTTTGGTGGCCTACTGAGTTGTACTCACACCCTGCTCATGCACTGTGAGGGTACCCTAGAAGAATTCATGACTATAGGTCAGAAAAAGGGAAAAAGACCTATGCTAGGGAGTTGAGTTGGGTATGGAAAATGCATGGATACAGTTTTAGACTTAGAGTTAGGACCATTTTTGGGATTCCTCTATTATCTTTATTTTTGGTTTTTTTCAGTTAGCACTGTTTAACATAACATGACATATTTATTGCTACCTATGGTGTGTACCCAATTTAGGGAGATGGTTGTTTATGCATGTTCTTTGGTTATTAAATATTTCTTCCATGATTCTATTTATTTTTTTTCTATTGATTACTCTAGTAAAGAGGGTATAGACTCCCCATGGGACTTATTTAGAACCTCACTACTAGTCATCAACCTCTAGCATACAAGGAGGCGTGCTTAAGGTTATATGGTGACTCAGCCCGGGGAACTGTTTAGTGGATTATGGGATAGGGTAATTACAAAGTGGTATCAGAGGAGGTATTTTCTATGACTTACTATTTGGGGATGGTAGATATGATATTAGGAAAGTGTCAGACCTTGGTAATGATATCGTGCCTAGGAGTAGATAACCCATATACAAGGAAAATCCCAAGTGACCAGGGGTATGAATTATTTTTCTTATTGTGTGTTTATAAATTTGATGATATTTCACCATTGGGTGATGCAATTTTTGTGTGATGAGACTGTTTTATGATATTTTCCTCATGACTGTAATGGAAAGAGGGTGTGAATTCATGCACCATTATAGACACCTATGTATTTAAGTGGTATTCATCACGATATACACACATGAGATGGGTGTGTGGGGTATGAAAAGTAGAATGCATTACACTTCCTTGAAATTTTAAAGAAAATAGTGTCTAATGAAATGATGAAAATAGTAAAAAAGAAATAAAAAAGTTGAATATTAGTTAATGTATGGTGCCTAAATTAAGACTTGTTTCCATGCGAGTTAGTTACCCTGTGTTAGCCATGAACCATGGTAGGGTTGGTCGAGGGTAGTATTTTGAATGTGATAAGGTCTGTTTGGATAGTCTATGTAAAAATTTTGTTTGCGGTTAGTGGAGATACATCATTATAATTTTTTTGAAATTTATATGTTGTGTGTTCTAAAGCTCATGTTTGGATTATAGAGAAATTCCACCATGATGTCTAGTGTCAGTTAGATGATAAGAGGATGTTGTTGAGATCTCTCCTCTAGTAGTGGAGCAATAGAATGTGGTGATCCAGAATATTAGAGACGTGATATTCTAAGATAATATTTCTTAATTTATGAAAATTATGGAGTGATACCCAAGGTGGGTCGTACTAAGATATTTGAGATGATCGGGGAGTTCTAGTGGTAGCACCCTCCGACCTTTACCAGAGAGGGTGGGACAGAGACAACCAAGTTATGAATAGAGTCCATCCAGAATATTCTTTACCATTTAGAGATTATTTATGAGAAGAGTTTTAAGTTGTCCACTTATATGTTGAGAGGTTAGGTGAAGTGTTGGTGGGAATTTATGGTTCAGATCAAACAAATTGAAGGGATGTTATGGATAGATTTTTAGGAAAAATTTCTGAAGTATTTCTATCCAGATGCCTTGAGGTAAGAAAAGGCTAAAGATTTTAGGAGTTTGACCCAAGGGTAAATGTTGGTAATGGATTTTCTAGACATTTCACTGATATGTGACACTTCATCCCAGTGTTAGAAGGACATGGGGAAGCTATGGTGAAACATTTCTAGGATGGGCTGAGACACTAGATCAAGTCTCAGGTAAATATCTTCTACTTAAAGAGGTTTTAAAAAGTAGTGGTTCAAGAACTTATCTTGGAAGGTAACCTAAAGGGGGCTTCAGTTAGTGGACTTATGGTGCCAATTGGATGGGAGAGTGGTGTAGCTTCTAAGGGAAAGAAGCGTCATTTTGGAAATTTTCAGCAGGGTGGAAGTGCCAAGAGTAGTCAGAAGAAAGGGTCATCCTATGAGGGTGGAGATGAGGTGTTCTTTTATAAGTGTAGCCAATCGAGGAACATGAACAATTTTTTTACCTGAACACTAGTTGAGTGCCGAGTGTGAGGTAGTATGAGGAACATGTAAAGTTTATGTAGAAACCCTCAACAGTTGTGCATGGATTAAGGTTTGAGGCAGGTACCTAGTGTAGGTAGAGGGTTGGCCACCCCATATCAGGAAGGCAGTTGGATTTATATGGGTTGTACTAGACGAGGAGGTGGACATGGAACTCCGAGGTTAGAGAATCCATATCAGTAGGGTAGTGCAGTGCCAAAAAATCAGGTTAGTGCTTAGGGAATAGGGGAAGGTCAGCTTCATGTAGTTCTGTCTACACTGGGAGGTGGTAAGGTTGGACCATCTATAGTTAAAGGTATTATTCTTTTAGCCTACACCCTTTCTAGTGTGTTATTTGACATATATTCCCCACACTCTTTCATTTCTACTCATTTTTTGACTGTTTTGGGTCTAGTAGTGGAGCGTGTGAGTGGGATTATATTGATTGATACTCTATTGGGGATGTGAGTTGAGAATATCAGACAATATAAAGGTTGTTCTTTAGAGGTTTATGGGTACCATTTTCTATGGGACTTTTCATCTTTCAGATGTTAGATTTTGACCTAATTCTAGGTATGGATTGGATGGTGACATATCAGGCCTAAATTGACTGTTACTATTATAGGGAAACTTTTATGTCACTTGAGGGAGACACATATGTCCAATGTGGTGAATGGGATTTTTGAGCGGGCTTTGTAGGGCCAATTTTTCAGTAGTTTGGTGAAATCATAGCCCAAGTGGTTTTCCTTGAACTTTATTATGGTAGGGTGGAGTAGCTTGTCTTTACACCTATTTTGGTTTAGTTTTAGGATGTTTTTTCTAAGGATTTCTCTAGGATACTACCTAATAGGAATGTGGAGTTTATGATAGAGTTTCTGCCTAGGGAGAAACCAGTTTCCATTATTCCATACCAAATGGAATCGTAATAACTCCAAGAACATAAGGTTTAGTTAGAGGAGTTGGAGCATAAAGGGTTCATCCATCCAAGTACTTATCCTTGGGGATCCACTCTGTTATTTTTCAAGAAGTTTTATGGATCGTTGTAGTTGTGTGTTGACTACAAAAGGTTGAATCAAATGATAGTTAAGAACTGGTACCCTCTTCCATGTATTAATGATTTGTTTTACCAGATGATAGGTTCATTAGTGCTTTCCAAAATTGATTTGAGGTTAGGGTATCATCATTTTGGGGTGATACATTCCGATATACTGTGGAATGATTTCAGGAGAAGGTATATGTTGTATTATTTTGTGGTGATTCCATTCAAATTGACCACCACATTGTATGTGTTCATGGATTTAATGAACCAAATCATTCACCCCCATCTGTACCAGTTCATAATTTTCTTCATTGATGACATCTTGGTGTACTGTAAAACTAATGAAGATAATTCCAAACATCTTGAAATTGTATTGGGTACACTGATAAAGAATAGTATTTATGCCAAGATATCCAAATTTCAATTCTACATTGATAAAGTGAATTTATTGGGTCACATAATCTCCAAGAAAGGTGTGTCAGTGAATCTTAAGAAATTTCTAGCAGTTGTGTCTTTGGAGCAGCCCAAGAATGTTTCTGATGTTCGGAGTTTTATAGGTTTGAATGATTATTACTGAAGGTTCATTAAATATTTCTCCCATTTGGAAGCACCACTTTCAGTCTTAACCAAGAAGGGGGTTATGTATGAGTGGTATAAGGAATTCAATAATTATTTTCAAGAGTTTAAGAAGTAGTTGATGACCACATCAATTTTTATTTTTTTCAATCCAGGTGAGAATTACACCTTGTTTTGTGATGCATCCAGTGCAATAATTGGGGTAGTGTTGATACAAGATGATTAGGTTATAGCTTATGGGTCATGGTAGTTGAGGTCTCATGAGAGGAATCACCCTACTCTTGATCTTGAGTTGGCCTTAGTGGTGTATGATTTGAAATATTGGAGGCACTACTTATTATGGGAGAGGTTCATAGTGTTTTCCAACCATAAAATCATTCCTTATATCTTCTCCTAGTGTAATTTGAATATTTTAAAAGGAAGATGGGTAGAATACATGTAGTATTTTGACTTCGAGTTGGTTTACACACTGAGAAAAGGGAATAGTGTTGTGGATGCCCTAAGTCAGAAGACTTGAAATCAGATGGTTCAAGAATCCAACTCTGAGTGGGGAATGATGGCCTTGTTTACTAAGATGCACCTAGTGGTGCAGGATGGGAATGGGAAGATGAATCTCATGTTTGTATCAGTTGAGTCTGCACTTTTGAATTGGGTTGAGGAGAGTTAGCTTGAGGATCCAAAGTGTTTGGATATAAAGCAAAGTCTTAAAGGTGGGGAGTCACCTTCTTGTTGATTTATTGGTGCTGATGGGGCTATTCGTGTTTATGGACATGTTGTGGCGCCAATGGGTATGCAAGAAGAGTTAATGCATGATTATTATGATTAAGGGTGGGAATTGTGCCTTGGTTTGACTAATATGATCTTCATAGATAGTTTTGGTGGTTAGGAAGAAAGAAAGAGGTTGTGGGTTTCATAGTGTGATGTCTCACCTGTCAGCTGGTCAAGGCTAAGCATCAGTGACTAGGTGGCTTTTTACAGCCTTTTCCCATTCCGAAATAGAAGTGGGATGATTTAATGATGTATTTTTAGTGGGTATTATGAGGATTCCTCAGAATAATGATACAATCTAGTTGGTTGTGTACCAACTAACTAAAATGTCTCATTGATTTCTGATCCATGAGACCTTCACTGCTAATCAGTTGGGTGAGTTGTATGTTTGGGAGTTAGTGCAGTTTCATGGAGTATCAAGGACTATAGTTTCAGATTGGGATCTACGGTTCATATTACACTTTTAGAAAGGGTTACAGAAGGTACTTGTTATCCAAGTGTATTTGAGTATATATTTTCACCCATATATGGATGGGTAATAATAGTGAATGATTCATGTGTTAGAGGACATGTCGAGAGCTTGTGTCCTTGATTTTGGTGGTTCATGGGAAAAACAATTGTTGCCTATTGATTTTTCTAACAACAACAATTTTTAGGATATGATTCAGATAACATTGTTTGAGGCGCTCTATGGGAGGCCATGTAGATCTCTGCTATGTTGGTTAGAAGTGAGGGATTTCAAGTTGTTGGGACTGAGCCTCATTCTAGATATGTTGGAAAAGGTTAATTTGATTCTAAAACATATGGAAATATCTCATAGTAGGCATAAGTCTTATACAGATCAGTTTTGTAGACCCCTTCAGTTTATAGTGGGTGATAGTTTGTTTCTTCAGGTGTATCCAAGGTTGGGTCACTATAAAATTCAAAAATAGGGAAAGTTGGTGCCTAATACAT
Source organism: Viscum album (assembly GCA_963277665.1). NCBI lineage: Eukaryota > Viridiplantae > Streptophyta > Magnoliopsida > Santalales > Viscaceae > Viscum > Viscum album. The sequence continues at coordinate 905,237,240 of OY728138.1, forward strand.
GGGACCGTTTGAGATTGTGGGGAGGATCATACTATAGGCTTATTGATTGGATCTTCCACAATGGTATAGTGGAATACATTATGTTTTTCATGTTTCAAAGCTTTAGTAGTATTACCCTGATCCATATCATGTGGTTAATTCTGATGATGTTTATCTTGAGGCTGATGCATCCTTTGAGGATCATCCAGTTCGTATTGCGGATCTTTGTGATAATGTATTGGAGGGAAAGGGTGTGCATTTCATTCATGTTCTATAGAATCATGGAAATTTTTAGGAAGAAACATAGGAGAGGGAGTTAGATAAACATGCACATCAGCCTGATCTATTTGCTTTGGGAGAGAATTGATTCTTGGGAATGCATCTTAAGGATGATTCATTTTATGGCGGGGTGATCGTAAGATCTTGGACTTTGTGGAGGTATGTAACTATTTGAAATTTTGGTTTAAATCTCTTATTTTGGTTAATGAAGTGTTTCTAAGGAGTTTGAGGGGCCTCAGGGGTGTTTTGGGGGTTTAGAACATGAAATAAGGGGAAACTGGGCCAACCTGTTCAAGGGGTACGGTTGGCGCATGGCTGATGCATGGTTAAGTAAATCGTGCGAGGTGGGAAGCCAAATTGTGAAATTTTGGATAGTGAAATATCACATGGTTGGTACATAGTTTTTAAACCATGAGGGTCTCCTCAGGTAATCGTGAAACCCAAATTTTTTTGGGCAGTGGCTTACGCATAGTTTTCACAGGGTTTGATAAATCATGCAGGTAAACCGTGCTCCCCTATAAAAGTTGTAAAAATTAAAAAAAACTCACTTTAGGATTTTAATTTCCCAATAATTTTTCTTCTGCATTTACTCCCTTACATCCCCATTGAATAACCCAAGTGACCCAAGCTTCCAATAGGTGATTCTCCTTTGATCCTAAGATGTTTGGAGCAATGTTGGTTGCAGATCGAAGATATGAGCGAGTCTAATCCCTCTATTACTTCTCTTTTTGGATTAGGATTTGAATCTTTCTATTATCTCCATCCAAAGTTCTAAATATCTATTTTTTTATGAGATCTAGGTTTAGGTTTCAAAGGGTGGTTGAATCAGGATCCAAGTCTTTGATTAAGAGTAAGTTCGTCAATAGATTCTAGGTAGGTGTTCTATAAGTTATATCCCTTGTTTTTATATGGATTTATGCATGCAAAGTTGAGTTCTTGTTTTCCATTTGTTTTGTTCTTGGTTTCATTAGTGATATTTGATATAATGGGTGTCCAAATGACAAATTGAACCCCTCATGATCCCTGTGGGATGCATGGAGGATGAATTGACCAATTTTGGGCCACCCATGGGGTGAACCAGCCATCCCGAACTTGGTTAATAGAAATTTTATGTGTAAAATAGACTTATGGTTAAGTAGAGACCAAGGTAAACATGTTAATTGATTTGTGATGATTAAGAAGGGAAAATGTATATTTGTTCCTAGATGTGGGTAATGATCAAGGGGTTGCTTGGCTTGACCTGAAAATGGTTAAATGAGGTTAATGACATGGTTCCAAATAAAATGTGATTTTTAATTTAAGTTCATAAGTGGGATAATAAATGGGAAATGTTAAATGCGTTAAATGAATTAACATATGGAAAGGGTTAGATATGTTAATTGGGTTAACATATAGGAATTATTGAATATTCTTAGTCAGTTAGGTATAAGGAATGTGAATTGGGATAAATTTCTATGTAATGTAAATGGTAAATGTGTTAATGGGTTATGGAATAGTATTAATTCCCATGTTGGTTGTTATGGACTGTGATTACTATCGGTGGTTGTTATGTTTGGTTGTGATATGGTATATGTTTGGTGAATGAAAAAATAAGGATGTGCACATGGATTGGTAGAGTGGGGTATTGACAAGGGGATGTACGCCCATGGGTTGAGTTAAACCGAGGCTCCAAACTCCACACCAATATGCACGGATTAGGAAAGGGGCTAAAGTTCCCTTCCCCTAATGGTTTCATTCAATAAGACCACATGGACCGAGGATTTAAGGTGAGTATGTTTTATATTTTATTATGTGATATCCCTAGATATATAGGGAACTTGATTTATTTCCCTATGCATTGAGTTGATGAAAATTCCAAAACCATTGATAGAATGATGAAAGAGAACTAAGTAATGAAGATGGTATAAGTATTAAAATTGGGAATAATGCTAGAAAGTTCTTAAGTGAACTTTTTAAACTAATGGAACCCAACTTGTATTTGTTTAATTTGTATTTACATAGAAATTTCATGCACTATATATTGACTAGATATTTTTTATAAACCATTGGAGGTGACCTACTAAGTTGTACTCACACCCTGCTTGGGCATCGTGGGGTACCTGAGCAGACTTCATGCATTTAGGTCATAATAAAGGAAAATTACCTATGTTAGGGAGTTGATTTGGACATGGTATATACATGGATGATGTTTTAGACTTAGAGTTAGGACTGTTTTTGGGATTCTGCTGTTATCTTTATTTTGGGTTTTGTTCACTTAGCACTATTAAGTGTAACATGAAATATTTACTACTGGCTATGGTTTGTACCAAGTTTTGTGAGATGGTTGTTTATGCATGTTATTTGGTTATTACATGTTTCTTCCATGATTATATTTATTTTATTATATGTATTACTCTGGTAAAGAGTGTATAGTCTCCCCACATGACTTATTTAAACCCTCGCTGCTTGTTAGAAACCTCTGGCATATGGGGAGATATACTTGATTTCATGTGACAACTCAGCCTAGGGTACTGTTTAGTGGATTTAAAGATGGGGATGTTACACTATTACCTATTCTATATATATAGAATTAGCAGGGAAGATATTATTTTCTTTAGAGTTTAATAAATTGATGAGATTTGAGGTTTGGACTTTTGGATTTTGATACTATTTTTTTCTATTTTTTCATTTTATTTTGAGCATATACACATCTAATTGTGGGGGTTACAAGTGGAAACCCCTCATTTATTTATGGGTTATAGGGCTTGTGGGGGTGTTTGGGACTTTATTTTGAGGACTTAAAACTGTAATTTTATAATTTTAACCCCTTAGACCTATTAAAACATCAATTGGAATATATTCATGAAGTTTAGTAGTCTAATTTTAATAATTTTTTAAAAGTGGGATTGTGGGATCATAATGATCTAAACTCATGTCGACCTTTGATAAATTACTTTCATTGGTGGTGTGTGTTTTTTAAGGTGTAAACTTGGAATTATTTTGTTGACAATAATGATTATGTATGATGTCATGATATATAATTGCAAAAAATAAGGAAACTATTCATTAAATCACTAAAAACTTCATGTGTGAAATGATTTGGATTATTTTTAATATCAAAAGATAATTCATATATTTTCTAGATGGTAAGAGTTTAGTGTTATTACTTTGATCACTCCTATAACTATACACACATTCCTACTTCAGTGAACCTGAAGGAAGGTTATACTACCATTTATTTAGTTCCAAGGTGATTATTATATTGAGATAGAGATCATTTAAAGTCTCTCATGAGTTTAAATAGTGGTTCAATATAGGGAGAAGAATATAGAAAATTACAGTAAAGGAATTAAATTAAGGGTGGAAGAACCAGTTTTGATGGATTATAACAACATTCCATCGAATCCCCAATGGTAGTCCACTGGAGTTCTTTTGTTCGGGGTGGTGGTACAAAACCACTTTTCTTGTAAAAAATAAATATAGGCTATTATATATTGATACTCTAATTGGACTATCACAATTACTAAAGCGCATCCTCGATCACCATGGTATTTGAACAAGTTCCTGAGGCATAGTTCTACTATTTTAAAATTATTTCACCATAATAAAAATAAAAATATAGAAGGGATTCCAACTGGTAAACCAGTATAACAACTCTATATGTTAGAGGAATAAACAATATTAAATATAAACATTTGTAAATAAGGAATATAAAAATGAGACATAACATCAATATGAAATCATTAATCCATTAGAAAACATAAATAAATCAAATATAATCAACAACACTAACTTTAATATACATACAACCAATATTTATAATTCAAAATATAAACTTAAAATGAGTAATAAATGGGATGGAAATCCTGAATGGACACATACATGACTGTACAAAAAAATAGATAACAAAAAATAAGACAATGTTACCCATCTTTATGTGAAAAGTGTTTACTCTCCTTTTTTCACCTCCTACAAATCCTAATAGAAGCTATAAAACATCCTTTAACTCAAACATGTGTCTTTAAAATACCTATATCAAAATAAATAAACTCTAAAAATAAATGGGATGTGTATGTAGGGTGTAATTGAAGATGATTAGTAGGATTCCACTAATGTTCCACACACATCCTTTAGAAAATAAACCATGTCTTGTATGTTTTAAATATTAATAAGAAAATTAATCTTTATATTTTTTGAAAAAAAATAACAAGGGATGATCACATGAAAATTTTATATTAAAACAATACTAGTTACTCATGACCATTCAAAACTTGCATTCACATTTGTCAAATTATAAATAAAAACAATTTCGTTATATACTTCATGTTAAGGAATCATAATACACAATATTTAGAAAAAAGGTATATAAATATAGGATCCTCATACTCAATCTATAAACTAGACACAAGCCATAATCTAGAGCATAATATTAAAATAATGATGGATTCACTGCATATTGTGTAATATAAACTAGTGAGAAGTTCCAATTTAGAACTAGCTAGATCATAATCTTAAACTTCTCAATCTTATCTAGTTAATAATCAAAAAATGGAGTGAAGTAAGGTAGTGTATACTCCGAAATAATAGGTATAATTTCTAGTAGAATCCCCCTTATCTACCAAATGTTTCCCATGAAGTTTTACAAATCAATGTAAAAAAATAATTCAGTAAAACATTTAATAAATGCTCATATAATCTCTGAACAATATTTAAAAAAATAACTTCTTTATAATAATATCCAACCATCAATAAAACACCATTTCATATATATTTTCATTTCATAATAAAATGGGCACACACAACATGGGAATATTTCACATAATAAACAAAATTCAATGAAGCCAAAAACATTTTATCCTTTTAAATCATTACCAAAAATATAACATTATATATATATATATAAATTATATTAGAGTATCCTTTGAAAAAAATATAATTATTTTATCTTAAAACTGCACATGTCATTTCATTGAGAAGTTGTGCAAAAAACACAACATGAGTAAAATTATAAACCTTATTATGAAATATAATTCCAATGTTAATAGAAAGAAAAATAAAAAAAAATATTTATCAAAATATTATCATACATATCAAATATAAATTACATTTAAATGAGAAAACCATTTGAAACATATATGAAAACATGGTTTAAATATATAAACATCCTATAAACACCTTTAAAGATCATATAAAACTATTAGAATATTTTTTTAATAAAAACAACACAAATTTATGATTCCAATTTTAGAAACATGGTTAAAAAACTGTGCATCAATCATGAATTCAATACTAGAACCCTAAACATGTCTTTAATAGTCCCCATAAACCATCTATAACTTATGTATATTAACCAAAATACTATTAACAGTGCTTTAATTTTCATTTAAGATGCTAAAATATCATAAAAATAAATAATAATTATATCTCAAAATAAAAATAACTCATAAAAAATGTTAAACATAACTTAAATTCAAATTATACATGCCTGAAAACTTATGGTAACTGAAGAGTTATCAGGAAAATTTTTGGACGTGAACTTCCTATTAACCAATCCTTAATGTTTCAACAATCCTATATCCCATCTACCTTATTTCCTAAATAATATATTAAAAATTGAGCTCCAATACCATTTTGTAATGAAACGACCCATGATATCCTATCCTAATACCCGAGTTATCTTGATATAAGACCGAAGAATATTATTAATTTCCATGGGTATAAAACAAGTGAAAAAGAAGTTATTTATATTACATAGCAACAATTTCACTCAAATAAACATAAAAATGAATTAGAATTATATTTTATAAGAAAACATTACCACTATATATGATAGATAAATCACCCATATGAAATAAAAATGTTTGTAAATAATCCATATTCAAACATGACAAAACATCAATATGAAAACACTAACTCATCATAAGTCATAAATACATCAAATATGAACATTACTATTAACTTTAATATACATCCAACCAAAATTTATAATATACAAAATGAACTCAAATCAATGAAAAAATGGGATGGAAAACCAAAATATCCAAATACATGAGAGTACCAAAAATAAAAAACAAAAAATAAGTCAAATCCACCCATATCAATGTGATAAGTGTATACCCTCAAATTTTCACCTCATAATTTTTTTAACAAATCTATAAAACATTCAATAACTCAAAGTAGAACCTTTACATTACTTATATCAAAGGAAATCAAGTCTACATACAAATGGGGTGTATATATAGGGAGTGAGAGAAGAATCTAAGTAATATACCTCCAATATTCTATACACATACTTTATAAAACAAACCATGTCATGATATATTTTAATACACGTTAAAAAATTAATTTTTTCATTTTATAAAAAAATAACAAGTGTTAATCACATGTAAATTTTCTATTAAAAAAACACAATTTACCCATGACCATTCAAAAAATGAATTCATATAAATGAAATTAAAATTAAATTACAAATAAAAAATAATTCCATTTCACAATTCAAGTTAAATGATAATATGAGACAACTTATAGGACAAAGATTAGAAAATATTATATCCTCATACTCAACACATAAACATTACATTGGATACTAGTTTGAGCATAGTTCTAATCTGGTGGTAAAGTCACTAGTTAGTGCATAATCTAAACTAGTGAAAAAATATGAAATATAACTAGTTAGAGAGTAATACTAAACTAGTCCATCACATATAGTGCATAATCAATACTAGGAAAAAACCTTGGAAATTTAAAACAAATCGAGTAGGTGTACTTGTCAATAGAACCACCATTAGCTATCCAAGTCTTACCATAATGTTTAACAAATCAAAGTAATCAAACAATTCAATACAATAATGAATAAAAATTCATAACCCCTCTAAAGAACCTTTATAGAAATAACCCCTTTATAATTATATCCATCCATCAATAACACAAAATTCTATTTTTTCATTTAATAATAAATTTTTTATACATCACATGGAAAAAATTCACATAATTAAATATCTTTAAATAAATAAAGTTAAAACCCTAATTTCAATAATTTTAAATTTTAAAAATTTACATGTGAAAGTCTAAATTTTTTTATTTTTATTCAAGTTTCATCTTATGGAAACCAAATAATTTTGTGATTTTATTCCCTAAATAGAAATCCCTATTAAAATGTAATAAAGTGAACTAAAAGGACATTTTTGTTGATTTTTCATTTATTTTAATGGAGGTTGATATGGTATTTTCCCACATTAAATGGTTTTTGATATTTTATATGCTGGTTAAAAATAAAATTTATTTTTTATTTTTTGTTAATTTTCCAAGATGATTTTTTGATGAATATATGAACTAAAATCTAATATACATTTTATTTTTATTATTTTATAACATAATTTATGATATGAGTTATGTTTAAAAACATGAAATATATAAATCCAAGTTATATTATATGTTTTGTAATAATATATCATAAAGTGTGATATATGGATATCAAACCACTACATCTAGATATATATTTCTTCCTGATATATATATATAGAAAACATTATGTTATATTAATCATATTCTATGATTGATGATGTGGAAATAAAACATTAAATGTCAATATTCATGTTTTTATTCCACATAGGATATAATTGATTATCTATGTTACATATGATGAAACTTATAAGATATTTAAACAATGTATTTAAGTGTTAAATGCATCCATACATCAACTGAAATTATAAAGTATTTGTAACTATAAAATTACTAAAATTTTATAAAACATTCAAGTAAATGCATGGAATCTTGAAGAGTGTCCCTAAGGCCTATAAAATAGAGGCTAATTCTATAAAAATGGCACCCCATATTCTTGGTGTGAGGCACCAATTCTCACTATGCTGAAACTCTATCCTCCTTCTTTATTTACCCCTTAGGTACTATCATACTATGCATATAAGGATAATCCAACCCAAACATTGGGTTATTGGTCAACTTGAGGATACCCAAAAATATTATATTCAATATTTATATATTAAATTAATAAATTCTATAAACAATAATATTATCTCATCACAAAACTACAATTTTCATTTTATTTAGCACCTAGTATGAAAAAAATTACATTAAAACAATTATAAACCTTTTTATAAAATCAAATTATCATGTCAAGTGGAATATCAAAGAAACAAATAACATCTTTATCAAAATATAATCATAAAAATAAAGTAAAAAATATTTATAAATTAAAACACCATTTAAAACATGTAAATACACATGGTTTTTTCAATAAATAAAGATGAACATATTCACCTTTCATGAATCAATGAATATAATGAAATATGGTTTATTATAGTAGAAGAGTTGAGTAAAATTTCTTAAAAGGTGACTATAAGATCAAAAATAATAAATAACCAAATTAATTTATGTAAATGTGTAATATTTGGATATCATAGAGATAAAAGATAAGGAACATGGAATAAAGAAGAGAGAAATGAGAAAAAAAGATGATTTGGAGGATCTAACCTTAATGAATCAATAAAAATAATGAATAATCATTGATAAGAAAGTAAGTAAAATATAGTAGTCATGGGGGTTAATTCATGGTGTATTCTAGAATCAATGGTAAGAAAATTGAGTCTTTTATTCGAAATGGTTTGGGGCTAAGAATTTTTTGATAAAAAAGGGGAAACCCCTTTTTAACTAGGTTGAGGGGGAACCCATTAAATTAAATGAAGTTTCCATGGGTTGAAAACCCAATACATATCCCAAAGGCCCTCCATTTTGGTAGCCTTAAGGCCCTGAATTTCATTATCTCCTATGCCAACATCACTACCTTACATCACCGCTAGCCCATGATACCGCCTATGTCACCATATACCTTCAATAGTTCCAATGTCATACACCCCCAAGGGGATTCTAGGATTCTAAACCTAGTCTCATATATATGTAGGATAATGGTGAGTACCACTCAACTACAACTCAAAAAAATGGAATCTCCAAAAATTTTAAACAAAATTATAAAAATAAATATATTTAATATTTTAAAGGGATGCATGTTTAGACAGACCATACATCTATAATGCATATTCCTCTCATGAATAGTCCATATGTACTGTTAGGTTAACCATACACCACAACCATGAAATAATTAAATCCATTTAAAATTTTAATTTTTTTATTCTAAATATCAAGATAAATGGTAAAATAAATAAATATAAAATGTATATAATTAATAGAGACATAATGAGTTTCATATCCCCTACCAATTGTAACCTGGTGGTAATCCATTAGGAACATAGTTGACCACAAAAGTTATAGTAAGGTTCAACCAAGATTTTGGTGGAACAATCTAACACCTACATAAAGTATGGAAATTATTGGTATTATATGATTTTTTAACCCCTTCAAGTTTACCTTATTTTTATAAAACATAAGATATGGGGGATATCAGAATTTTCTTTTCCTTATCCATGCTTCATTCTTATTTTATCCTAGAAATTTTGAATGGTTATTCATGTATAATAGATTTAATTTCTCTTATTTCATCTCCATTTATTATCCTTTCATTCATACTTTTATTTTTGATGAAATGTTTAGATATTTATATTCTTGATTTCATCATATCATGGTAAAAAAATTCATAGCATAAAGATTTTATATGCGGTGCCTATAGAAGACTTAGGAGTGATGAACATATATCATTACATTCCATTTCTATTTAGGTATATGTTTGGTGGATTTTCCATGATATTTAATATAATATAATTTTATTAATTATTTATTTTAATATAGTAAGTCTAAGCATATGTTGTGAGTTAACAGTTCCCCATTGATCATAGTTTTAGTGTTATTACACCTTGTTATGAGTATCTAATAATTTATACCTCTTACATAACATTGATTTTAATTGTTTAGATTATTAATTTATGGATAGTTGGATGAGATAGATTCTCATTGGAGTCATCAATGGTTGGTATAAGATTGGAAGTTAATTTTTATGGTGATATAAGGGAGGTAGCCATTAATTATTTAAAATTTTGATCATTGTGGATTATATTGTCATATATAATAATTATATAATGTTCTTGTAAAAAATATTATTATCTAATAAGGAATGTTTCATATGAAATTATTCTATAAATGAGATGGGATCATATTTTCCTAGTAGTTATCAAATGACCACTTTTTTTTCTAAATATTTTTAGGGATAAATTGGTTGAACTGGTGCTATTATCATATCTTATGGATTGTATAGAGGTTTGTGTTAATGTCTAATTTTTATTTAATTTATTTTTTTATCTGAAATTTTATTTTGATGTAAAATCTATTATTTAAAATATTTTACTGAAATTTGTTTTCAAAGAATATTTCTACTGGATTTGACCATGGGTTCGAGTGAGTAAAGAAAACACTTGACAATATTTTAAATGAGTTTTAAGAGATTTTTTGAATTTTATTTAATGTAAATAAAAGATAATAACTATTATAATATTATTTTTTTATTTACCTTATACGAGAGATGACCTATTTTTCAAATCAAGTGTGTGCTTTTGTGAGATATTCGGATTGGCTATTTCCTTATAAATTATCTCATTATCTATTTTAATGTATGATAACATAGAAACCATTTGTAAAACCTTAAATTTTATTATAGTTAGGTTATAATGTGTTTATATATCTAGTAAGTTCCTTATTGATTTATATTTATAGGAAACTTGGGACATTATTCGTGGTTATTATAGAGTTTGGGACTCTTAGGTTCCTAACCACTTAGATTTGAGTCAGTAAACCTTAGTGAGATATTATTGATTGATTACACTTAGTTTGTGATTAGATTATGAGATAACCTATAAATGGTATAATATACCTTATAGTGATTGAGTTATGTGAGATATTATTCACCATTGACAATACGTGTCATTATTGACATTCTTGATGAGCGGATAACCTTTCTAGTTCCTTATGAGATTAAATTTTTGATTGATCAGAGTGTTTATGTTGGGAGAGAGTCACAATAGTGTGATGATTCACGATAAGGGTACCAGAATAATGGGTGGTAATTCATGTTTTTTGATAAATCCACTATAGGGACTAGGAACATGTGTTAGGAGGAGAGCAAGTGTTATCCTTAGTGTGGTGGTTTGAATTTTTATAGTGTCAGATTGAATGAATGTGAATGTATCCTATTATATAGTAATTATTGCATGATAGACCTTTTGACTAGGATACAACCCATGGGAGGTTATTTCTTGGGAAATATTAGGGTTTGAGTTTAACTTTATGAGTGAAATTATATTTTCTTACATGGACATACGTGCTGATTGTTTCCAATAGAGATACTCATGGTAGATGTGTTTTTCCCATGGGGTTTAGACATAGTATGAAAAAATGTGGCTCTAGGTGAGAGGTTGGTTAGTGTCCCAAGGATCACTAGATTCATGATAGAGTGGACTAGATAGTTATAGTACTTAACCAATAGTAGGATAATAGAAATGAACACTAAATGATGTTGGGGATTCTAGAAGATTTTTGTGATTAGGGTATAAAGATTATGCAACATGGTTATATAGTGGGATTAATCCTCTTTCATGATGAAAAATTAATAAGATAAAGTAAGAATTAATTATTTATAGTCTATATAATACACATAGTGATGTTTGGTTAGTTGATATGGGGTTGGGAAAGAGAGATGAGATCTTTATTATTTGATGCAGTTGTGGCCTATTCTTTATTTTCCCCAATTTTTATCATGAAATTATTTTCCTGATGTTATTTTATTCTTAGATACCTATTTTACCACTCTTTTATGTATTGATTATTGTTTTATGATAAAAATTTATGGTAAGGACCTATTTTATTTTATATCATTTTATTTCTTACTTTGATAAAAAATTAACATGATATTTCAGGATTGGTTACTTGATGACTAGTGAAATTAATGATTGATTAGATTGGAATATAGAATCTAGTATTTATAAATGATACTATACCACTTAGTGATATAATTTTATAATATAAGAGTGGATATGTGTTTTACCTTACTGGGATATTAGGGTATATGAGTTATCTGTTACAAATAGGTTAGACCTGATATGAGTTGGGAAATACCTTTTGTGTCTTTAGTGTGTGTGTGTAATTTCACCATAATGAAATTCTTTTATGATATATCACATGATAAATCATGGGTAATGTTTTAATGTGTGTTAATTAAGACTCACTACAGGCATGCACATGTATTAAATTGATCACTAGCACTTATAAATCTAAGGAGAGCGTGGGAACCCTTCTAGGCCATTGGATTTACCCCTACCTGTATACATGGAAAGGGGTTTTTTATACATGGATGGACCTTTATATTTCATTATAGGTAAAATTATTAGATTGGATAAGGTCTATTTTCTTAGTATGAGCAGTATATTATAGGTTAATAACTCAATATGATATTTTATAATGAGTTGAGCTCTATTGGACTGCATCTTCAGAGATGCACTACTATGGATACCTCGCCTAAAATTTCTTAACTTTTCATCACTGTTGTGGCAGAACTGATCCATATTATTTGGTATGAAACAAATTATATTATAAATAAAAATAACACATTCAGTTTCTAAGCAGATAAAATTAGGATTTATACTGCGATTAAGGATGCTAGAACTATTCAAACAGGGACCAATCACAAGTCAGTTAAAGATTTCACTATTCTATGATGGATAGAGATCAAAGGAAGATACAACCCACTGAAAGGATTTCTAGAAATATTATGGAAACCTCCTATTATTGGCCGGATCAAAATCAATATGGATGGTGCTTCAAAAGGGAATCTTGGCTCTGCAGGCTATGGTAACATTTGCAGAAATCAAAATGGCGACATACTTGGATGCTGCTTTGGTTCCTGTGGTCATGCCTCCTCCCTGGAAGCAGAGATATACAGTGTTATCTATGCTGTTTATTTTATTAGACAAAGAGTATAGAACAACATTTTGATTGAAATTGATTCAACTACCATTATCTAATCTCTTAGACATGGTATGATTCACCTTGTGTAGACCCTCACTGCTAAATGGATCCCCTGCCTCAGACACCTATCTGATCTCAATCATATTATCATTCATTCTTATTGAGAGGCAAATAGGGTGGTGGATGGTCTTTATAATAAGGGTGTCTATAGAAATTTAACATGCATTAAGAATCTTCCAACTGAGTTCACCCCCCTGCATCAAAATGATTTTAATAAATTCCCCTCCTTTAGACTCCTGTAAACTTTTTTATCTTTATATATCTTAGTGCTTTGGTCCTTTGACCAAAGCATTATCTTAAAAAAATGATGTATGATTTTATTTATATTATACTAATACACTATATATTTGATGTATATAATATATACCAATTCACTTTTATATTCTAGTTTATAACATGAAATTTATGGATCCTAGTTTTATATCTATAGGTTTTGGATATGTTCAATATGAATGTATCATTAAATATTCTTAATAGACTCAGGAATGACCATTATGTTCTACATTTTATGTTAAAGTCTCTCTAAGATTTTTTAAGGACCTAATCTCTAATAATTAAACCTTTTCATATGAGGAGGCATACTTGAGGTCTTATAATGGTATATATTGGGAAATATTTGATTAAACCAAGATGAAGGGAATTTTTAAATGATATTAGAGTGTGTGTTTGGTTAGGAAAGAGACAATTAGTGGTGGAGATAAGATTTTTAAAATTGTGAGTTTGATTGAAATCATTATTATATAGCATGTATTTAGTTGAAATCCAAGTTTCCAAATTATAACTAATATTTGGAGTTGGAGCTCTAGGTATGAGTGAGTTTTTTTGTCTAAGAATCCTAGTGTTGAATAAATAAGACTAAAATTTATTATAAGGATTAACAGGGTGAAAATTTTTCCTTGAAAATTAATCATGATAGTGATATGCTTAGGGTATTGTATATCTATCCAAGGGTAGTATTGATTAACATAATACCTCAACATGGTCCATTATTAATTAAATACAAATAATATTTTATTTTATGTTTTCTAATATAAATTATTAGGCATGAATTAATTAATATAAATCAATTGTGATTCCTATTGATGTGTGTGATTGACTATGATTGTCCATATTCCATAAGGAAATGGGTTTTTTCAAAAATAAACATGGATTATGAAAATGAATTATTTTTTGTTTATACAAGGAATGGGTAAAATTGTTTTATAAGTTGATTTAATTTTAAATTGTCCATGAGATATGTAGATTCAAAATAAATAGTATTTTAGGGAAAATAATTTTTTAGAAACAAGGGTTTGTGAGATTACATAATGTGACATGAACCGACCCTCAAAGAACCGACCTAGGTTAGTGGATAGGTCTAGTGTGCTACCATAATCCCACCTCTAATAGTCCATGGGTTAGAGACTAGCATCAAGTAGGAATATCACACAATATGGGTGGCCTTAGCCTAATATACCTGTATAAAATAACACATCTCCATATAAGATATAATAATATAAGCCATCAAAATAATATAACTAAAATATATAAATGTATATGAAATGATATCAATCCAAATATTACAATAAAATAAAAACCAAAAGGTAAAGGGGGAAACATGAGGCAAATATCCCAAATGTTAACTCACTTAAAATAATTAGAATATAAGAAGACTCATTGATAAAAAAGTCTGGATATGAAAATCAGCCACGTACATTACCTCTAGGAACTACTAAGATCCCACTTTAACAACACCATTGAAACCATGATGATCAATGAACTACCCATTATCTATATAATACATGACATGTGTGGGAGAAGCTCCCATGTAAGAGTGATTTTATACATACCAAGTAGGACACCCCCAAACCACAAAAGATAAGAAGAAAGAATAGTATTCTTAGAACCTTAAAGGTAAAGATAACTTAGATATTATTTAAATTTAATAAACCATATATATAAGAGAGTCAATATAACAACCTAATATTTTAAAAGAGAACTATGTTCAATAGAATATTCAACACGTAACACAAAGTTTAAAGGAACCACGATATAATATTAAAATATTATTATTTAAATATGACCAATATAAACTAGCCATTAAATTGATGGGTATGAATAGTATTAATTTATTTATGAAGTATATATGAATTTCATACTCAATATATATTTATTTATAAATTCATAATAAATAAGCACTCATCTTTTAATAAAGATATTTTATTCTACAAAAATCATGTTTCCTTAAAAAATATTTTATATTTATTTTTTAAAGAAAATTTTATATTTAATTTATTGAAATTTTATAAATTTTATTTTATAAAATGAACATCATTTTTTATGTTGGGTTGAAATTTTGTGATTTTTTTGAAATGTTTTATTTTTTCAAGAATAGTGAAAGTTACTAACTTTTTAAATACTGACATTTATTTTCATTAAATAATGTAATTTGAAATTTACATTATATTCTGAATTTGATATTAAAGTGACATATAAACTATTTTATTTATAATAATCTAATTAATTTCATTTAAATCATAAATTTTCATTATATTGGTATAATTTTATTTTTATGCTTAAAAACACGGTTTATTGAAAAATGTTTTTAAATGAATAAAGTTTATTCATTTTAATTAATTAAAATAACCCATATCAAGAAAATAGTTAAATTAAATTCATATATTATACATATATTTATATTAATTGAAATTTATATAATGTTTATTTTCAGTCATATAGATAATATAAGATCATCCATTTCTTAAAAAAATGTATTTCTTGAAAAACTGTTTTCAACACATTTTATTGGTTTAATTTTAAATTAAATATTGAAAATTCAATGAATGAAATTTTATAAAATGTATTCCATATTTTAAATCATCATAATTAATATTATATAAAAATTTCAACATATTTTATGATTATAATGAATAGTAGAAACAGTAAAAATCCTTTACCACAGTTAATATTAAAACTAGTTTATTGGGGGTTAAACTAAAGAGTTAAAGGGATTAACATGTTTAAAAAATGTATTTTATTGAATTTTTGAGGTGAAGATCAACAATATAACCCATAAAATCAATAATTTATCAATTTTTGAGTCACTTGGATTGACACTGACTACCCATTATTGAATAGTTTTGGGTATTTACAAAAATGACACTCATCTACAATTATAAAAGGGAACCCCTCCCATCAAATTTTAACACCTATAAATCATATTGGATTAAAAAAACATTCCAAAATATATACCCAAAATCATTAGAAACATAACAGATATTCTTATCTTACCAAAATACCAAACTTAGGGACCTTAATAATAGATCCAAAATAGGTTCTTCTAAGTGAAGGTAATCATCTTTATCGAGCTCATTATTTTTAATTAATCTTTTTCAAAATTAAATTATGTATTAAAAATTATAATATAATAATAATTTTATATTATATATAATTAAATTTTATTATTTTTATGGAATAATATTTATCCATCTCCTCTTAAATTAACTGGGAAATAAACCCATCATTCGGGTGTACGATGGACTACCGCCTCGTGAACGGATGTAATTTATTTTCCATCATCACCTCTCATGGATATTCATGATGATAGATTTAATGTTTATATATTATATTAATGAAATATTAATAATTCTATAAAATTAACATATCATATACCTTCTTACCTTACCATCCATTAAAAAATGATACCATCATTTGTTTGTATGAAAGACTACCACCTCAGAGAGCGATGTGATTCATTTTTTATTTACATTTTCACATAGATGGTATATGTATGTGAATTTAATTAAATAATATGATATTTATTATATTATTATAATTCTATAAATTTAAAATAACACTTACCTTATTTACATCAAGATCATTGAAAAATGGAAACATTACACATGTGTATGTACTACCTACCATCCTCATGATTGTTACATAGTTCATTTTTCATAACCATAATTTATGGTTATTTTTAAAAGTATAATTTATTAATAAAAATGATAATTATTACATGATTATTATTTTGGATATTATGTAACAATGAACCCTTTTACCATGGTCAACACACTTATGCCATTTTGAAATTATGAAATGATCATCCACAAAATACCTGACATGGACATAACTGATTAAATAATTAAATACATCATTAAATTAAATGAAGTAAATGGTTTAGTTATAAATGATAAAACATTGAAATTTTTCTTAATAAAAAAACAATTGGTATAATTTTATCTAGGATATAAAATATATACACAACAATTTATGGACTTGAGGTAAGGGTTCCATCTCAAAACTTCCTTCTTTGAAACACATACTCTTTTATGCACCTAATTTATTTTAAATGGTGTTTATAATTAGCATTTACATATTATATCATGAATAATTCATAATTAATGATATTTTATATTATAATTCATTTAATTAATTCATGGTAGTTATGATTCAAAAGTTACCAAAGTGGTAAGGGTTTATGTTTCAATCTTACTTTAATCAGGATTTTCTATGCCTGAATTTATATTGTAAGAAATTAATTAATAATTTTTAAATAAAAACATTTAATTTTTTTTATCCTCTGGTTATTAATGAAAATTTAAAGTTATATTACAATTTTCAACTCTTTTTACTTTAAATTATTGATAAAATGTTTTTAAGAAAAGTTGACTTCATTTCTCTCTTCGGTCAAAAATCCTTTTTCTTCCATATCCATGTATTCTAAAAAAACTTTCAAGAATATTTTTAAAATTATAAGTGTAGTTTATTAAATACATTTTCATCCATAATTTACTTTTTTATCTTTTTAAAGGAATATTCTTATCATTTTCCGAATGAGGTACTTTTTAACCTTTATACAACAATGTGAAAGGAATGTTTTTTTAACTTATACGACATGCATGAGATTACCTGTTGTCATGACCACTTAATTATTTGAATATTTATTTATAATGTTTTGTGGTTATTTTTAAAGAAAATGTTTTCTATAATATTTTATAATATTTTATATTTTTAATAAGTGATTTTAAAGTAAATAGGGTATTTTTCTCAATAAATATTCCATGTAATATTTTGATGACATTTTCATCAACAAAAACAACTTTTAAAGTTATGTACTACTTATAAATTATGTATATATGTCTCTCAAATATATACCTATCTTATTCTCCATTAATTTAATGGGGGTAATACATGACTTATGTTCATCTATCAAATGAATTCATTATGAATTTTTCTTTTATTATGATAAGATACAAAATTAAGGAACCCATTTTCTCTCCATGGGAAACTCTTATGTTTATTCCTTATAATTGGATTCCATTTTGTGACACACATAAATCATGAAAATGTTATGATGGTTTCTCATAGCTAGTTATCTAATGCATTGGATAAATATTTTGTCTCATGAAGTGTCATGTATGGGATTAGGGAGTAAACCTAATCCATTACAGAACTTTTTCTACCATGTGATATTGTCTAGGAAGTCAATATTGACCCATGTTTATGTAATGTTTTATATTGATTCCAAATTTCCTATGATTACATGATCTTATTATACCATTTTATTTATGTTATTATCTAATTTTACTACTCTCAATACTTATCTTTTATGATATTATGGTATATATTTGAATCACAAGTTATGATTCCTTATCATGCTTATTCCCTTATTAGGTTTTTTAGATCACCTACTTTTTATATGAATTCCCCAACTTATCCCATTTAGTTTAGAATATTGAAACTATTTAGGATCTACTTATGGAGAATAAAATAAAAAGTTTTATTTCAATATCACTTTGATGTATTTTTAAAATAGTATTTTAAAGACACTAGGCTTTAAGATCTTTGGGTTGTAATTAATGTATGTTTATGTTAAAAATCATGTAATAATATCTGTAAAAGTTTTGGGTCATGAAGGATAGTATCAAAGTAATGATTTAGTTAATATTTTTAAACTTTGATGAGAAAACTTTAGGGATATCCTAAGGGATAAGTCGAAGGATAATTTTATGTATAGGAAAATATCCTGGAATTTTAGTGAAGGATATAACGAGTGGTTTCTAAGAAATTACATTCCCTATCAGAATACTACAAGAAGATGTGGATCTAGAATAGTTGTACCTTGGGGAAATAACCTTGAAAAGGGTGCATTGGTATTGAATTTATTATCACCTGTTGCACAAAAATAATACTTTCTACACATCTAGTTTGAAACTCCTAGGGGATATGATTTGTAATTTCACAAACTCTTTATAAAACATTATAAAGGACTTGAACAAATTGTTAGGTTAGAAAATCTAATAGAAAATGTTACCATGGATAATTGAGATTGAAGCCTAGAGACTCATCAGTTAGGATATACTTATCATTTATAGGTCATTACTTGTAGGTTTATAAGTTTTTATTTTTTATATTAATGTATTCTCATATTTTTTATTTAATTATTTTTAGTTAATGATGAAAAATTTGGGAAAGCATTCCAAAAACCAATATAATGGGAAATTTAACAATTTCCCTAATGATATTTAGAACCTAATGGGAATGAAAGTCATACATATTAGGATTATGCCAAATGATCTATATCAAATTATGATTAATAAATGGAATATAGTTAAATTTACCATCACATAAAATAAGAGAAGGATGGTTTCTCATAGAAGTTCAAGTGTAAAAGATGATAAAGAAAATAATATTTAGTTTCCTATATGTAAAAAATGTGGGAAGAGAAAACATGGAAAATGATTTAAAATAATTGGAAGATTTTTATGTGTGGTAAAAAAGGACACAAATCAGATAATTTATGAAGAAAAATAAAGGGTTCGGTTAACAAGATGTGGATAAGTAAAGTTCAACTTAAGGCACCACTAACAGTTCAATGTCATAAATATATGTAACTTGGTCATTATCTAAGTCAATTACCTAATCCAAGGATTAATATATAAGGGTCTATGTTATGATAACCATTTAAGTGGAATAATTGAAGTGTTTAAGTTTTGTAATTTTAGAATCACATTGTTGAAGTATTATTATTAATAGTATTTTAGTTATAAGAATCATGAAAATTATAAGGATCATTCCACAGTAGTTATTCTTTGAGGATTTTCAATAATATATTGAATGGAATCGATGACCTAGAAAGGTGAATTAATGGAAAGGTGATATTTTATAGGAAAACACATGATTGATGAAAATATAATATTTAATATGTTATTTATGTTGATGTAATTATATTCAATTAAAATTATTTGTTTTTGTGGAAAATAATGATTTGGATTGAAAACCATAGAGGTTAAAAATGGGTTATTTTATGAATAATGTTATTTTTTATATTTTTATCATATTTTTTGGGAATGTTATAGGAATTATATTACTATAGTTTTAGAAAAAGGGAAACCTGCATGTTGGATAACAACTCATCACATATAAAAAGGCCAGAGGGATTTAACCAACAACCAAAGGGAGATATGGTTGAAACACTTACCACTAGACTAGGTGATTTACGAGTTAGTATGAAATTGTTTTTACATAATTTATCAGACAAAAACAATTTATTTTATTTTTGGAAATATGTTTTTTAGGATAAAATATTTTTGAATTTTTAGGATTTTGAGGTAATTAATGATATTTTGGGAAATATTTCATTGGTTTGAGGTATATATAACCCTTAGGTCTAACATGTGGTTTAACATGAAAGAAAATTTTTGAATAACAAAATTAAATTTTGAAAATTGAGGTTATTTGGGATGTAGGGTTATGAAATGATTTAATATGAACATTGGATTTAGAGATTAATATGAAGGTGTATTCATGTTGGGAATTATTTTACCTCATTCTAAAATTATATGGTTTTAGTTAATGTATAAACATGAGGAATATCTTGATATCATTTTTTGGAATCCTGTGACCCATTAAAAGACAATATTAGTACTTAAAGAATAAAAAAGATTCATCTTGAGTACTCATCATTTGGAGAAACAGATGAGATCATGGTAAAAAAATTATTACAAGATGAAATTATACTTTTAAGGTAAGTATATTTCCTTATATCATTAGTGTAGATGGTAAAAGGATCCCTAAAATTTATTAAAAGGATCTTGAAATAAAATTGTTATTCATTTTTGATAAATTTATGGTCTCTAATATCTTAAAAAAGGTATAACATTACATATTGATGTATCTTCTTTAAAAATCTATGTTTTCAATTCCCAATAAAGTTCTCATATGTGGAAACCTAGTTATGTGATGACCTTTTTATTTACCTTCCCCTCTTTCTAAGAGGAAGTTTTTTTAAACCTTTTTAGGATGTGGGTTTTCCAAAAAGGATTTTTTGAATTCCAAACCCTTGATTACTTATCACAAGTTCAAATTGTGAGGAAAAAATTTATTTAAGTGTGGTATAATTTAACACCCTAATATTTTAAAATCACACTATATTTGATAACATATTCAATACAAACCACTGAGTTTAAATGAACTGTGACATATTATTAAAACATTATTATTTAAAAATGACTAATATAAACTAGCTGTTAAATTTAAGAGTATGACTATTATAAATTTATATATTAAATACATATAAAGGTCCTAATCATTATAAATTTATTTATAAATACTTGAGAAATAATCACTTAGATTTTAATACAAAAATTTTATTCTAAAAAAAATACTTTTCCTTCAAAAGTTTATTTATTTATTTTCATGATAAAATATTATAATTAATTTATAGAAATTTTATAAATTTCATTTTATAAAATTAACATCATATTTCAACTTAGGGTGAAATTCCGTGAAGTTTTTGAAATGTTTTATTTTTTAATGAATAGTGAAAATTACTGACTTTTGAAATATTGACATTTATTTTTATTAAATCAAGTGATTTAAAAGGTCCATTATATTTTTTTATTTGATCTTAAAGTGAAATATAAACCATTTTATTTAGAATATTCTAATTAATTTCATTTTAAACAATAATTTTCATGATTTTGTCATAAGTTTATTTTTATGCTTAAAAATGTGGTTTTCTACAAATAGTTTTTAAATGCGTAAAGTTTATCCATTTTAATTAATTAAAATAACCAATATTAAAGATATATTTAAATGAAAAAATATATTATAAATATATTTATATGAATTTAAATTCATATATTTATTATTTCTAGTCATATAGTTAATATAAGATTATCTATTTCTTGAAAAAATACATTTCTTGAAAAATCGTTTTTCAACGTGATTTGTGTGTTTAATTTTAAATTAAATTTTGATAATTCTATGAATTTAATGTGATAAAATGTATTTAATATTTTTAATCAGAATAATTAATATCATATAAAAAGTTCAACTTAAGTTTTGATCTTAATGAATAATAATGACAATAAAAACATGTTCCCATAATTAATGTTAAAACCGATTTACCCTGGGGTTAAACTGAAGAGATAAAGGGAGTAACATGTTTAAAAAATGTTTATTTTTATACGTTGGAGGTTTTTATCAACCATATCACCCCTCAAATCCATTATTTATCAATTTTTTAAGCACTTGGATTCAGAGTGACATCCCTTTATTGAATAGTTTTGGGTATTTACAAAAATACCACTCCTCCTCAATTATAAAAGGGAACCCCATACCCTCACTCATTATACCCTATAAATCCATTTATATTAACAAAACCCTATCAAAATCTCTCCCAAAATCATTATAAACATTTTATAGCTTTTAATCTACCCAAAAGACCATCCTTATGGTCCCTAATAAGAAATCTAAAGGATGTTCCTCTCTGTGAAGGCAATCGTCTTCACCGAGCTCCTTCTTTTTTACTTATTATTTTTAAACATTTAATTATGTATTTAAAATTAATATATAAAAACTCAAATATATCCTATATACTAAAAATTTATTATGTTTATGGAATAATATTTATCCATCTTCTCTTCCATCAAGTGGGAAACAAAACCATCATCTCTGTGTATGGAGGACTACAACCTCACGTACCGATGTGATTTGTTTCCCATCATCGCCTCTAGAGGCTATTTCAGATGGTGTATTTAATTTTTACATATTATATTTATGACATATTAATGATTATTTAAGTTTAACATATCATATATCTTCTTAACTTACCATCTATTGAAAAATTATATCATCGTTTATGTGTATGGAAGACTACCTCCTCACGAAGAGATGTGATTTATTTTTTATTATAAAATTGTTGGTACCAGAAAATTCATCCATGTAATTAACCTAATTCTTCAATACATGATACCATAGCATAGATCATTCCACAATCTTTGATTTGACTGGTCGTGGAGCCTGAACGGAGTTACAGATCAGAAGTTATGGCTGTTCAAAGTTAGGCTGCTGGAAATGGCCATCCAGAACAATTTTGGGGCAAAGTATGGTTTTGTGTGCAATAATTGAAATATTTCATTAAAGAATGAATGTTTTTAATGCAATAATGTAATCTCGTGCAAAATAGTAAAATCTTGCGTGAAACATGTCGCACAAACCTTTTACACGTCCAATGAGATGTCATCTTCCGCCCAGGCCACCCGAAAAACGTCTAAGGAAGGTGTGCACAAGTTTTGAGAGGTGTGCACTAGATTAGCATCTGTTCAAAAGATTATTATGCGCCCAATGCAACTTCAAATTCCCCTTTGCATGCACACCTACCATAGGGCGTACGTAAGATCACTTCCACACCTAGAATCTTACACGCAAGCGCTCCTGGGTTCACCTATGAATACAAGTGTAGCCCCACCCCTTGGGGGAGGTCTTCGGAGGAAGACCACCACTATAATATGTGTAAAACCACCTCTTATATTCCCATGTGGAAGAATGGAATCCTCCATGTGATATCTTGCATGACAGGTCCCATATGGGATCACTTTCGTGCGGGCCAACTGTGGTTTGACCCTCGCTCAATCCCTTTTCTTCCTAAGGCATGTGCGCAGAAGATTCCATTCCTACACGCAAAGCTCCCAATATTGCGTGAAAACATCCAATCCTTCACACAAGACTTAAATCTTGAGTACAATAGTACCATGGTTCCGAATCTTGCACACAAGTATGCCACATAGTCCTATCTTGTGCGCAGCCCATCCTGCGTATAACCCATCTTGCGTGCAACAGTATACAAGCCTGTGCCTACTGGTCCGTACTGTAGGTGCTGTGCCCCCGCACCCCCACTGGTGATCATTGTCAGACTACAATCCCGACCCTCTGGTCTGGTCCCTTCGCTTCCATCACTGACCCCCCACCAAAAATAGAGAGTCTCACCGCGAACTTTTTGGGTCGGGATGTCGGTATTTTCCATTTCACCCTTATGCGCACCCACCTGCCACCTATGGAATACCATTATTTGAGATTCTCCTCCACACACCATGAAACACCTTGAGTCGACATATTCCTCTAGGTTCCTTATGCCTAATAGTCCTATCTGTATGACTATAAACTGTAGTACACTCTATGTTCCAAACATAGGATGCCTCTTGCTCTAAACAAGAGATGCCTTACGCTCCAGGCATAAGATGCCAATAGTCCTCTCTACATGACTATAAACTGTAGTACACCCTATGTTCCAAAAATAGGATGCCTCTTACTCCAAATAAGAGATTCCTTATTCTCCAAGAATAAGATTCCAATATTCCTCTCTACGTGACTATAAACAATAGTACATCATATATGACAAATATAGGATGCCTCTTACTCCAAAAAAGAGATGCCTTATGCTCCAAGCATAAGATGCTAATAGTCCTATCTACATGACTTTAAACTGTAGCATGCCCTATCATTCAATAATAGGACGCCTCTTGTTCCAAATAAGAGATGGATTATGTGAAAATCATAACATACCTTATGCCATGAATACAGTGGCATAATTTCAAGAGCGTTGGAATCCGTTTAAACATTCCACCACTCCACCCCATGATTTGTGTGTACTTCATTCGGATCTTCATCCTCTTTCATGTCTTAAGGGACCCCCTAATGGCCTGGTCCCATGCCGCATCGGCTCACCTACCATCCTGGGCCAACACCCCAAAAGAATTTGGATGACACTTCGAGTCAGGTCATTTGTTTCGAACACAGTCAATAGTCGACCCTCGTTTGTTTGTTCCCATTTTAGGATAACGTGATACATATTCTATGTTTCGAACATGGTCAGTAGTTATCCTTCATCGCCACGCCACCCCCATTGCATTCCGAATGTCGAGCATGTGATTTACACTTTTCATCTCCCTTTGTTCGGACTGATTCCATTGCCCTTGGAGTTATCCCTCTTGTGCACTCGTGCATAGGTGTAGACCTAAATTATGTGCCTCGACCCTATAGTGAGTTGAGATTCCATCATGATTAGACATGAGGAAGACACTCGGGCAGCTTCATTTCATAATCTACATTCACCATCGCCGCTCCATAGTGGCACCCGAGTAGCTTCCTTGCGTAAGCCCTATTCACCATCGCCGCTCCATAGTGGCACCCAGGCAACTTCCTTGCGTAAGCCCCATTCACCATTGTCACTCCATAGCGGCACCCGAGAAGCATTCTTGTGTAAGCCCCATTCTCCATTTCCACTCCATAGCGGCACGCAGGAAGCTTCCTTAGGTAATCCCCATTCACCACCACCCCTCCATAGCTGCACCCAAGTAGCTCCCTTGTGTAATCCCCATTCACCATTGTCGCTCTATAGCGTCACCCAGGTAGCTTCCTTGTGTAAGCCCCATCCACCATTGCTACTCCATTGTAGCACCCGAGAAGCTTCCTTGCGTAATCCCCATCCACCATTGCCACTCCATAGCGGCACCCATGCAGCATCCTTGCGTAAGCTCCATTCACCATCGCCGCTCTATAGCGGCACCCAGACAACTTCCTTGCATAAGCCCCATTCATAATTGTTGCTCCATAGCAGCACCCGGGAAAATTCCTTACGTAAGACCCATTCACTATTGCCTCTCTATAGAGGCACCCAGAAAACTTCCTTGCATAAGCCCAATTAACTATCACTGCTCCATAGTGGAACCAAGACAACTTCCTTGCGTAATCCCCATTCACCATTGTCGGTCCATTGTGGCACTTGGGAAGCTTCCTTGCGTAAGCCCCATTCACCATCGCTTCTCCATAACGACACCCGCGAAGCTTCCTTGCGTAATCCCCATTCACCATTGTTGCTCCATAGCAGCACCCATGCAACTTCTTTGCATATGCCCCATTCACTATTGTTGCTCCATAGCGGCACCCTAACATCTTCCTTACGTAAGCCCCATTCACCATCGCCGCTACATAGAGGCACCCGAGCACCTTCCTTGCTTAAACCCCATTCATCATTGTCGCTCCATAACAGCACCCGGGCAGCTTCCTTGCGTAATCCTCATTCACCATCGTCTCTCCATAGCGACACCCGGACAACTTCCTTGTGTAAGATCCATTCACCAGTGTATCTCCATAGTGGAACCCAGACAGCTTCCTTGCGTATACCCCATTCACCATTTCCGCTCCATAGCAGCACCCAGGTAGCTTCCTTACGTAATCCCCATTCACCATCTTCTCTCTATAGACGCACCCGAGCAACTTCCTTGCATAATCCCCATTCACCATTGTCTCTCCATGGAGTCACTCGGGTAGCTTCCTTGTGTAAGCTCCATCCACCATTACCACTCCATAGCATCACCCGGGTAGCTTCCTTGCGTAAGCCCCATCCACCATTGTGGTTCCATAGAGGCACTCAGGTATCTTACTTGCGTAAGCCCCATTCACTATCGCCGCTCCATAGTGGCACCCGGGCAGCTTCTTTGCGTAAACCCCATTCACAATTTTCACTCTATAACAGCACTGAGGGAAATTACTTTCATAAGACCCATTCACCATTGTCGCTCCATAACGGCACCCAAGCAACTTACTTGCGTAAGCCCCATTTACCATCGTCACTCCATAGCGGCACCCGAGCAGCTTCCTTGCGTACACCCTATTCACTATAGGCGCTCCATAGTGGCACCCGAGCAACTTCCTTGTGTAAGCCCCATTTACTATTGCCCCTCCATAGCGGAACCTGGGCAACTTCCTTGCGTAATCTACATCCACCATTACCGCTCCATAGCATCACTCAGGCATCTTCCTTGCATAAACCTTATTCACCATTACCGCTCAACAACGACACCTGGGAAGCTTCCTTGCGTAAGCCCCATTCACCATCACCGCTCCATAGCGGCACCCGGGAAACTTCCTTGCATAATCCCCATTCACCATTACCGCTCCATAGTGGCACCTGGGCAGCTTCCTTGCGTAAGCCCCATGCACCATTTCCACTGCATAATGGCACCTATACAGCTTCCTTGCGTAATCCCCATCCACCATTGGCACTCTATAGTGACACCCGAGCAACTTCCTTGCGTAAACCCCATTCACCATGGAAACTCCATAGCGGAACCTGGTAAACTTCCTTCCATATGCCCCATTCACCATTTCCACTCCATAGCAGCACCTGGAAAACTTCATTGCATAAGACCCATTAACCATTGTTCCTCCATAGCAGCACCTAGGAAGCTTCCTTGCGTAAGCCCCATTCAACATTGCCGCTCCATAATGGCACCCGGTAAGCTTCCTTGCGTAAGCCCCATCCACCATTGCCACTCCATAACGACACCCTAGCAGCTTCCTTGCGTAAGCCTCATTCACCATTGTCGCTCCATAATGGCACCTGCCCAGCTTCCTTGCATAATCCCCCTCCACCATCGCTGCTCTATAGCGGTATCTGAACAACTTCCTTGCGTAAGCCCCATTCACCATTCCTGCTCCATAGCGGCACCCAGACAACTTCCTCATGTAAGCCCCATTCACCATTGCCACTCCATAGCGGCACCCGGGAAGCTTCCTTGCATAAGCCCCATTCACCATTGCCAATCCATTACAGCACCCAGGAAACTTCCTTGCGTAATCCCCATTCACCATTGGCGTTGCATAGAGGCACCCGGGGAGCTTCCTTGCGTAATCCCCATCCACCATTTCCATTCCATAGCGACACCCGGGAAGCTTCCTTGTGTAAGCCCCATTCACCATTACCGATCCGTAGCGCACCCAGGTAGCTTCCTTACATAAGCCTCATTCTCTAACATTCATGGACACACCTTTGCATTGTGATAATCAGGTCATTGCTGCCTCTTTTTTCTCACACTGAGCACAACTCACATGGGTTTAGAGTAAGCATTGACCATGAAATCCTCTCTGGTAAGCCTAGAGTGTAATCCCCACACCAGCCTGAACTATGTGGACTTTGATCCTTTCCAAGGAAAGGTACGTAAGAAGCCTCTCCAAGGTCCAATCCCAACACCTATTGGTCCCGACCATCTTCACATCGGTTCACCAAACTCCATTATGGAACTATATGGACTTTGATCCTTGCCAAGGCAAGGTACGTAGGAAGCCTCCTTATGGTTCAAGACCAACAACCATTGGTTCCGACCCCCCTTCACGTCAGTTCCCACTCCTTCTAAACTACGTGGTATTTGATCCTTACCAAGGCAAGGTACGTAGGAAGCCTCCATGAGGTTCAAGCCCAACAAACATTTCTCCCGACCATATTCACATCGGTTCACAAAACTATCCCAAACTATGTGGACTTTGATCCTTGCCAAGACAAGATACGTAGGAAGACTCCCTAAGGTTCAAGCCCAACAACAATTGGTTCCGACCCCCTTCACATCGGTTCCCACCATACCTAACTATGTGAAATTTGATCCTTGTCAAGGAAAGGTATGTAGGAATACTCCATAAGGTTCAAGATGAACTCCCATCAGTCCTGACCACTCCACGTCGGTCCACCCCTATCATCCATGACGATAAACTATATGACCCTTTTGTCCCGCATGACACTAAACTGTCCCGTATCTAGTAGTAAGCTGTTGTCAATCCCCTATATAGATGTAAGCCATTGTCAATCCCATCCAGTGGTAATCCATTGTCAACCCCATTCAGTGGTAAGCCGTTTTCAACCCCATTCAGTGGTAATCCATTGAAGTCCCCCAATCGACGGTAAGCCGTTGAAGTCCCCAATCGATGGTTAGCTGTCTTCAGAATAACTACGTGGACTTTGATTCCTTGCCACGGGGATACGTAGAAAGCCTCCTTGAGGTTCAAGACCATCACCCATGACTCATCCTGATCTGTCTCTTGGTCCCATGTGTTTTGAGAATATTATGCCCCAACCTGGAGGTTCTATTTCCTCCCGATCCCATCCATACATCCATTCTCATGGGCCACCTCTTCAGGTGTCCCATCATCCCACCAAACTATGCAGGATTTGATTACCTGCCACAGGGATATGTAGGAAGCCTCCTTGTGGTTCAATCCCATCACTCATGACTCATCCAGATATATCTCTCGATCCCATGTGTTCAGGGAAGATCATGCCCCAACCTAGAGGTTCTATTTCCTCCAGATCCCATCCATGCATCCATTCTCTTGGGCTTCCTCCTCAGGTGTCCCATCGTCCCACAGAACTATGCAGGCTTTGATTCCCTACCCTGGGGGATACATAGGAAGTCTCTTCATGGCTCAAGCCCAACATCACTGTCATCCTCACATAGGTTCTATATCATTATCCATACACTTAATTCAACTCTCCATCATTCATCCCGATTCTTACCCGAGCCGCCACATCCCAGTGGGGTCATGTCATCCACCTCCTCATTGCTCCTAGTAGTACCTTGGCCGCTATCCATGCGTAATCCCCAACATGTATCCGAGTTTTTGTCCTTTGTGAACACCCCGATTCATCACCCCTTTGAACTATGTGGGTTTTGATCCCTATTATCTACACAGGTTACGTAGGAAACCTCCACGAGTTTTAATACTAGCCAATGGTAAACCTTGGTGTTCCCCCATTCTGGTGTGCACACACCCTGATCCACCCTCAGTGGTGTCAAGATCAGCCTTCATGGTGTGACATCTTCCCTTTATGGTAAACACCATCCTTGGTCTGCACTTATTGAGTGTTCTGATCCATCTACCCAGTAAACACTCATGGAGCTCCCTCATAGGGATGTACCAATATGATCTGTCTCTATGGGACATTCTCATCACCTTCATTCTGTCTCCGCAAGATGTTAAACTCGCTACCTACCTCATGTTAAACATGAGACACCTAAGGAAAACCTCGAAAGACATGCTTAACGTAACCATCTCTGCAAGATGTTAAAATCTCGACATACCCTGTGATAAACATTGTAATCTAAGAAAAACCTCATAGACATGCCTCTGGAATATGATACCCCACGACTGATGTGGGATGCATCGGGTTTTTCCCCCTTGAGATGCCCTCTTATGAGGAAGAATACTGGTTCCCAAATGTCCACGCATCCAAATATGCCCTGACATGCCTGATGCTACCATCTAATCTGACCGAAGGTTGATACCATGTCAAGACCCCATGGAATGTCCTGAAGGAAGTAGTGTAATTAACCCGCATACACAAAGATATGACATATAGAACGGGATTTACGAACCATGAATTAATTTTTAAGGGAGACCCAGACTAGGTAAAGAGTTCCAAGGAGGAATCCACAAAAGGAGGAACATACATCCCATAATCCCATTTCAATTATGGAGAAAACGTCCCTGAATAAAGAATGGATGACACTCGCCTTTGGAAAGAGGGATTGCGGGGCAACAGCTACGTGTCCTCCACAGACGGATGTGCACGCCCCGACGAAAGCGTCGAAAATAGAAATGGTGAACCCGATGTGAATCTATTATCCTTCAATAGAGAGTATACCTAATATGTCGGTAAAATTGAGACATCACCCATGTGAATCCACTCTTTTTTATATGTGATAGGATGAGTACCATCAGGTGTGTGAAGACTACGGTCCATCGGATCCTCGCTGACCCCACCACCTTAAGAGGCCGCGTAGGGGTCATCTGCCCCCGACTCCATCGGATTTTCGCCGACTCCATAAGCTCCTCGCCAACTCCATCAGCTCCTCGTCGGCCCCGCCGCCTTAAGAGGCCACATAGGTGGAATCCTCCACCTGACTCTATCATCTCCTCGCCGACCCCACCACCTCAAGAGGCCGCATAGGTGGAATCTGCTACTCGACTCAATCGACTCCTCACCGACTCCGCCACCTCAAGAGGCTATGCAGGCGGCATCTGCCCTCGACTCTATCAGCCCCTCGCTGACTCCTCCGCCTTAAGAGGCCATGCAGGGAGCACTCCGCCCCTAACTCCATCGGCTCCTCACTGACCCCGCCTCCTTAAGAGGCCACCCAAGGGGAATCTGCACTGGAATCCATTGGCTCCTCGCCGACCCCGCTGCCTTAAGAGGTCGTGCATGGGGCATCCACCCCCGACTCCATCACCTCCTTGCTGAACCTACCGCATTAAGAGGTTGCGTAGGGGGCACTCCACCCCTGACTCCATCGACTCCTCGCCGACCCCTCCGCCTTAAGAGGTTGCACAGGGGGCACTCTGCCCCTGACTCCATCGGCTCCTCACTGACCCTGCCACCTTAAGAGGTCGCGCAGGGGGAATCCGCCCCTGACTCCATCAGATCCTCGCCACCCCTGCCACCTTAAGAGGCTACGCAGGGGGCATCTGCCCTCGACTCCATTGACTCCTCACCAACCCCGATGCCTGAAGAGGCTGCGATGGGGGAATCTTCCCTCGACTCCATCATCTCTTCACCGACCCTGCCACATCAAGAGGCCACGCAGGTGGCATCCACCACCTGACTCCATCGGCTCCTCACTGACCCCGCCGCCTAAAGAGACCACACAGGTGGCATTCAACACCCGACTCCATAATCTCCTCATTGACCCCTCCACCTCAAGAGGCCGCGCAAGAGGCATCCACCCCGGACTCCATAATCTCCTCACCGACCCCGCCACCTCAAGAGGCCACAGAGGGGGCATCCACCTCGACTCCATCAGCTCCTCGCCAACCCCACCACCTTAAGAGGCCGTGCAGGTGGAATCTGCCACCTGAATCCATCAGCTCCTCGCCGACCCCACCGCCTTAAGAGGCCACGTAGGGGGAACTCCGACCCCGACTCCATCATCTCCTCATCGACATCACCACCTTATGAGGCCGTGTAGGTGGCATCTTTCACTCAACTCTATCGGCTCCTTGCTGACCCCGCCTCCTTACGAGGCTGCGCAGGGGGAACTCCGCCCCTAACTCCATCGACTCCTCGCCAACCCTGTCACCTTAAGAGGCCACGTAGGTGGCATCTGCTACCCGAATCAATCAGCTCCTCAATGACCCCGCCTCCTTAAGAGGCCATGCGGGGGGCACTCCACCCCTAACTCCATCGACTCCTCGCTGACCCCGCTGCCTTAAGAGGCCGCACAGGGGCACTCCTCCCCTAACTCCATCGGCTCATCACCGAACCCACTGCCTTAAGAGGCCACACAGGTGGCATCCTCCCCTAAATCCATCGGCTCCTCACTGAAACCTCCACCTGAAGAGGCTGCGCCGGGGGCATCCACCCTGACTCCTTCAGCTCCTCGACAACTCCGCCACCTCAAGAGGCTGCACAGGGGGAATCCAACCCCAACTCTATCGACTCCTCACCGACTCCGCTGCCTTAAGAGGCCGCACAAGGGGCATCTGCCCCTAACTCCTTTGGATCCTCACCGACTCCGCTGCCTAAAGAAGGTGCGTAGGGGGAATCCGCCCCGACTCTATCAGATCCTTGCTGACTCCATCGCCTTAAGAGTCTGTGTAGGGGGCATTCTTCCCTGACTCTATCAGCTCCTCACTGAATTCACCACCTTAATAGGCCATGCAAAGGAAATCTGCCCCTAACTCCATTGTCTTGTCTTCAACCCAGCTACCTTAAGAGGCCAAGTAGGGGGAATCCACCCCTGACTCCCTCAGCTACTCACCGACTCCGCCACATTAAGAGGCCGCGCAGGTGGCATCCGCCACCAGACTCCATCGGCTCCTCGCCGACTCCGCTGCCTTAAGAGGCCATGTAAGGGGAATTATCCCCCTGAATTTTTTGTCTCCTAGCCAACTCCGCCGACCTCATGGGCCATGCAGGTGGCATCCACCCCCTTACTTCATCGGCTCCTTGCCGACTCCACTACCCTCATAGGGAATGCCGGGTGAAACCCCCCCCCCCCAATACAATGGAGTGTCTCCAAAAACACCAAAAGCCACTATGGAGGTGCTCCCCACACTGCTACCATTCGACACAGAGGTTCTCCCCGTCCTCGACGTCAAACATCAGGGAGTTCCTACCTATGCATCAACAAAGTTGCCCTGCCATATGAGATGACGCTCAAGGATTCCACGCCTTCTAGGCTCCATCACCCCCGTTATACTAACGTCCAGGCTTCCACACCTTCTGGTCTCCATCACCTCGTCATACCAACATTCCAAGCTTCCACGCCTTTCAGGATCCATCTCCCTGTCATACCCATGATCTCGGCTTCATCGCCCCTCCAGACTGAGGGAATGTTGTCATCCCTACCACCCTTGTGACACTCTGTGTCATCCCAACTACCACATTACATCAACCACAGAGGTCCTCCCTGTGGCCTTGACACCAGCTTGTGGAATTTCCACTATGAGGTAGCCCAGCTCATGCATGAAGAACATCCATTCATACACTTGAATAATTGTAGGGAAATCCCATCATAGAGATTCACCCCTCATCCCAAACCACCAAAACAGGGGTAGATATGACCATCCCTCTATCGACATAATCCTTGTGGTTTCACATCCTAGTTTTCTGACGTTAAACTACGTAACAACCACGTCCTAGTTGCACAATGTTAAACTGCATAAAAACCATCATCTTAGTCACATGACGAAAACCTGTACAACATTTTGGTCAAAGCTACACAACCTAAAACTACAACAACCATGGTCAAATCTATGTGGCCCTAAACTCCAACCATCACTCATCCTAGCTACACGATTTTAAAATTTGCACCAGTTCCGAAATCTATGACCTTAAACTAATAACCTTTGGTCCAAGCAATAAGACCTTAAACTATTTGCTACACTAGGGTATGTTACTATGAGTCCAGCTACGTCTTCCCAATGACATTATCTGATGCGCTGTGGTGTAGAACCTGGAGTGTTGGAATCTAAATAAACATAGTACCAATCCATCTCCATGCTTCATAGTATACCTTTATTTGGATCCACACCTTAATTCTTGTTTTAAGGGACCCCTAACAGTATGTATTCTCATCCTATGGCTTTCTTACTATCCTGGGACAACACCATAGAAAACATTTTATGACATTTTGTGACAGGTCCCGTGTTTCGAACATGGTCAGTGGTCAACTATCATTTGTCTATCCTCATCCTAGGTAACACAATATGGATGTTGTGTTTAGAACACGATCAACAGCTATTCACCATCATTAAACCACCATCATTTTGATCCAGATATTAAATCCTATGATTCAACCTTTTTTTCTTCTTCACCTCTTTCATTTTAGGTGGAACTCTAACAAACTTGGTGTTACCCTTCTGTGCACCTTTGCACGTCGAATAAGTGGGCCAGTTTCGCTGTGATATTCCCGGACTGACATCTCCATTCCCATTTTTGTGTGCTTCCATGTGTTAGGAAAATCCCATCATTACTTCTTGTTTCCCACACTGATCATGACTCACGTGGGTTTAGTCGTTTTGGTAGGATGTGTACTAATATGGTAAAGTGACACACACATCTTCGTCCCCCATGAAGTTAAACTGCATTATCATCCTGCATGACGTTAAACTACATCATCATAATGCATGAGATTAAATTGTTCATCTTCGTCCTTCATGAAATTAAACTGCACATTATCATCCTGCATTACTTTAAACCACTCATCTTTTTCCTGAATGATATTAAACTACATTATCATCTTGCATGATGTTAAACTGCATCATCGTCCTGCATGATGTTAAACTGTTCATCTTCGTCTGTCATAACATTAAACTGCTCATTATCATCCTACATGACTTTAAACTTCTCATCTTCATCCTGCATGATGTTAAACTGCATTATCGTCCTGCATGATTTTAAACTGCATCATCGTCCTACATGACTTTAAACTATTAATATTCATCTGTCATGAAGTTAAACTACTCATTATCATCCTGTATGACTTTTAACTGCTCATATTTGTCCGTCATGATGTTAAAATGTTCTTTATCGTCCTATATGACTTTAAAATTCTCATATTTATCCTACATGACATTAAACTACATTCTCATCCTTCATTCCATTAAACCGTATCATCATCTTGCATGAAATTAAACTGTTCATCTTCATCCGTCATGATGTTAAACTGCCCATTATCATCCTGCATGACTTTAAACTACTCATTATCATCCCGTATGACGTTAAAATGCATCATCGTCCATCATGATGTTAAACTTATCATTATCGTCCCACATGACAATAAACTGCAAAATGGTCCGGGCTCTATGACCTTAAACTAAGATCGCCACTGTCCTCATCGCACGACATTAAAATGCCTGATCCGTCCAAAACGGAGGACATAAAACCACTCAACACTTGTCCCACATGACAATAATCTGCAAAATGGATGTGAAATTCCATTTGTGGCCGAACCTCAGGTCCTTCAGCCTTTTCGGGCCCCTGGCCCAAGTTCTCACTTAGGATTGTATGGTGCGCTATGGGCTTATGTCCTCATTCACATCGGGTTACTCGCGGTGCTGTACATATCCCTCATTGAGATACCTTGCACCTATCTTCATCCTTACCGAATGACTTTAAACCACATGAAACCCCCAGAACTATGTATGGATTGATTCCCATCCTCATGGGATACATAGGATCGCCTGAACATTTCATCTTTGGGTCCAGCCCTGCTTCTTAGAAACCTCATCTCTCTGGCCCCATGAATTGAGTCCACCAGGAGGAAGGGAATGTGGTTTGGTATGTGATTATGTCCTCATTCATGTTAGGATTGTAATAACCATTCCACATACCTCCCCCTCTTTGTCAGATCACCAATGTTCCCAAAAGCACTCTAGTTCAGCACCTAGAGTGTTGAATCCTACATGGTCATGTTATCACCCATCCTCAGGCTTCATGCTCCCCTTTATTTGGGTTTCTATCATCTTTAACATCCAAAAGGGCCCCCAAATAGTACAAATACTCATCCTAAGGTCTCTCCTATCATTTTGGTCCAACGTTCTTGAGGATCTAGAACAAAAATTTGATACAAGTCCCGTGTTGCGAATATGGTCAGCAATTGACACTCATTTGTTGTTTCCATTTCAGGTCACACAATATGGATACTGTGTTTCGAACACGATCAGTAGTTATACTACAATGTCACACCACTCCCATAAAGCCCTAAATATTGGTTGTGTGATTCACATCAGTTTCCACTCCATTACGTCCAAGTGGAATTTTGATGCTCTTGGTACTATCCCTTAGTGCATAGTTTCACGTTAGGAGGAAAAATCCATGGTAGGGCGTCATTCGGGGCTCTGAACCAACATCCCCTTTACATGTATCCCATGTGTTGCAAAGAAATCTTCCTCCCTAGTTTCCCGCACTGAGTTTGACTCACGTGGGCTTAGGTACCAGATCGAGGTCCGCGCTTTCTTGGAAGAGTGTCGCTTCTTCGTGGTCCGAGCCCTATGACTTTATACTAAGAGCATCACCATCCTTGCTGCATGACGATAAACTGCACAACATCCTTCTCAAAAACTACATAGATAGGAAATCCCTAATGGTTGATGTCAGGGATGGGGATAACCTCTGTATCAAATGGTAGCTGTGCGGGGAGCACCTCCGCAGTGGTTGTTGGTGCTGTTGGAGACGTTCCATTAGATTGGGGGGTGGTTTTGCCCGGCGTTCCCTATGAGGGAAGTAGAGTTGGAAAGTAGCCGATGAAGTAAGGGGGTGGATTCCACCTTCATGGACCATGAGTTTGGCGGAGTTGGAAAGGAGCTTAAGGAGTTGGGAGGCAGATTCCCCCTACGCGTCCTATTAAAGCGATAAAGTCGGCGAGGAGTCGATGGAGTCGGGTGGCGGATGCCACCTACGCGGCCTCTTAAGGCTGCAGAGTCAGTGAGGTGCCGATGGAGTCAGGGGAGGATTCCCCCTATGTGACCTATAAAGGTGGCTGGGTTGAAGAGGATCCGATGGAGTCAAGGGAGGATGCCCCCTGCATGGCCTATTAAGGCGGCAGAGTTGGCGAGGAGTCGATAGAGTTAAGAATGGATTCCCCTTGTGCGACCTCTTAAGGCAGTAGAGTCAGTGAGAAGCCAATATAGTCAGGGGCAGATACCCCATGCGCACCCTCTTGATGCGGCAGAGTCGGCGAGGAGTGAAAGAGTAAGGGGTGGATTCCCCCCACACAGCCTCTTAAGGTGACAAAGTTGGTGAGTAGTCGATAGAGTCAGAGTCGGATGCCCCTTGCGCAGCCTCTTAAGGCGACAGAGTCGGTGAGGAGCCTAAGGAGTCAGGGAGGATTCCCCCTGTGTGGCCTCTTCAGGCGGCAGAGTGAGCAAGGAGATGATCGAGTCAGGGGTGGATTCCCCCTGCGTGGCCTCTTAAGGTGGCGGGGTCAGTGAGGAGCCGATGGAGTCAGGGGTGGAGTGCCCCCCGCGTGTCCTCTTAAGGCGGTTCGTCCAGCGAGGAGCCTATGGAGTGAGGGGCAGAGTGCCCCCTACATGACCTCTTAAGGTGGAGGGGTCAGTGGGAAGCCGATGGAGTCAGGTGACGAATGCCACTTGCATGGCCTCTTAAGGCAGAAGGGTCTACAAGGAGCCGATGGAGTCAGGGGGCGGAGTGCCCCCTATGCGACCTCTTAAGGCGGCAGGGGTGGGCGAGGAGCTGATGAAGTCGGGTGGCATATTCCACCTGCGCGGCCTTTTAAGGAGGCGGGGTCGGCGAGGAGCTAATGGAGTTGGGTGCGGAGTGCCCCCTGCGTGGCCTCTTAAGGTGGCGGGGTCGGCGAGAAGCCGATGGAGTCAGGTGGCGGATGACACTTGTGTGGCCTCTTAAGGCGGAAGGGTCCGCAAGGAGCCAGTGAAGTCAGGGGTAGATTCCCCCTATGTGGACTCTTGAGGCGGCGGGGTCGGCAAGGAGCCGATGGAGTCCGAGGTGGATGCCCCCTACGCGGCCTCTTGAGGCAGCGGGGTTAGTGAGGAGCAGATGGAGTCAAGTGGCGAATGCCACCTACACGGTCTATTGAGGCAGCGGAGTCCGCGAGGAGCCGATGAAGTCGGGTGGCGGATGTCACCTGGATGGCCTCTTGAGGCGATGGGGTTACTGAGGAGTTGATGGAGTCAAGGGAGGATTCCCCCTGCACGACCTATTAAGGCGAAGAGGTCGGTGAGGATTCAATGGAGTCGAGGGTGGATTCCCCCTACGGGGCCTCTTAAGGGGGAGGGGTCGGTGTGGAGCTGACAGAGTTAGGGGAGGATGACCCCTACACGACCTCTTAAGGTAGTGGGGTCAGTTAGTAGCTGATGGAATCAGGGTCGGATGCCCCCTATGCAGCCTCTTAAGGCGGTGGGGTCGTTGAGGAGCCGATGGAGTCAAGGGTGGAGTGCCCCCTATGCGACCTCTTAAGGCGATGGGGTCGATGAGGATCCGATAGAGTCATGGGTAGAGTGCCCCCTGTGCTACCTCTTAAGGCAGCGAGGCCAACGAGGAGCCAATGGAGTCGAAGGTAAATGCCCCCTGCGCGGCCTCTTAAGGCGGCAGGGTCGGTGAGGATCCAATGAAGTCAGTGGAAGAGTGCCCCTTGCACAAACTCTTAAGGAGGAGGAGTCAGTGAGGAGCTGATAGAGTTAGTGGAGGATGCCCCCTACACAACCTCTTGAGGTGGCAGAGTCAGCGAGGAGTCGATGGAGTCAGGTGACAGATTCCACCTGCGCGACCTCTTTAGGTAGCGGGGTCAGTGAGGAGCTGATGGAGTCAGGTGGCGAATGCCACCTACATAGCCTCTTAAGGCGGCGAGGTCTGTGGGGAGCCAATGGAGTTGGATAGGATCCAATGGAGTCAGTGAAGAGCCGATGGAGTCGGGGGAAGATGCCCCCTACGCGGCCTCTTAAGGTGGTGGGGTCGGCAAGGAGCTGATGGACTGTAGACTTCACAAACCCAATGGTACTCATCATCTCACATATGAAAGAGAGGGGATTCACATGGGCGATTTCTTAATTTTCCCAACATATTAGTTCAAATATCTATTGAAGGAGAAGAGATTCATGTCGGGTTCACCATTTCTGTTTCCGAAACTTTCACCGGGGCGCACACATCCGTCTGTGGAGGACGCGTAGCTTTTTCCCCACCTTCCCACTTTCTAAAGGCGGGCATCATCCATTCCTTATTCTGGTATGTTTTCTCCTTGATTGAAATAGGACGATGGGTTGTCGGTTCCTCCTACCATGGATTCCTCCTTGGAACTCGTTACCTAGTCTGGGTCTCCCTTAAAGA
The DNA here is from genome assembly GCA_963277665.1 of Viscum album. Lineage (NCBI taxonomy): Eukaryota > Viridiplantae > Streptophyta > Magnoliopsida > Santalales > Viscaceae > Viscum > Viscum album. The sequence goes on from OY728138.1 coordinate 905,276,856, forward strand.
TTAAGTCATGGTTTGTGAATATCATTCTCGGTTCCATATCTTTGTGGACACTGTTTAATTACACTACTTCCGTCCAGACATTACATGGGGTCCTAACATTGTAGCAACCTTCGGTTAGAGTAGACGGTATCATCAGACATGTCAGGGAATATCTGGATATGTGGACATTGGGGAACCTGAATTCTTCCTCATAAGATCACATCTCAGGGGCGCAAAACCTGAGGCATCCCATGCCAGTCATGGGTATCATATGCCTGAGGCATGTCTTTGAGGTTTTTCTTAGCTTCACATGTTTATCACAGGGTATGTCGAGAGTTTAACATCTTGCAGAGACGATTACGCTAAATGTGTGTCCTCCGAGGTTTTCCTCAAGCATCTCATGTTTAACATGAGGTAGGCCATGAGTTTAACATCTTCCGGAGATGGAAACGTCCCATATAGATGGATCAGATTGGTACATCCCTAGGAGGGAGCTCTAGGAGTGTTTACCAGGTAGATAGATCAGAACACTCAATAAGATCAGACCCAAGATGGTGTGTCCCATAAAGGGAAGATGTCACACCATGAAGGCTGATCTGAACACCACAAAGGGTGGATTAGAGAGTGTAAACCCTATAATGGGGGAACACTAATGTTTACCATTGGATGGGATTAAACCTCATGGAGGTTTTCTACATACCTTGTGTAGATGATTGGGATCAAAACCCACATAGTTCAAAGGGGTGATGAATTTGGGTGTTCACAAAGGACAAAAACCTGAATACGTGTTAGGGATTACTCATGGATAGTGGCCCAGGTGCTGCTAGGATTAGTGAGGAGGTGGATGATATGATCCCACTGGGATGTGGTGGCCCTGGTAAGAATCAGGATGGATGATGGAGAGTTGAATGAAGTGGATGGAGAATGAGATGGAATCGATGGGAGGACAGCAATGATGTTGGGCTTGAGCCTTGAAGAGACTTCCTATGTATCCCCCATGGAAGGTAATAAAATACCGCATAGTTTGGTGGGATGATGGGACACCTAAGGAGGAGTCCTGTAAGAATGGATGCATGGATGGGATCCAGAGGAAATAGAACCTCCAGGTTGAGGCATGATCTTCCCTAAACACATAGGACTGAGAGATAGATCAGGATGAGTTATGAGTGATGGGATTGAATCTCAAGGAGGCTTCCTATGTATCCCTGTGGTAGGGAATCAAATCCTGCGTAGTTCAGTGGGACGATGGGACACCTGAGGAGGTGGCCCGTGAGAATGGACACATGGACGGGATCCGAAGGAAATAGAACCTCCAGGTTGGGGAATGATCTTCCCAAAACACATGGGATCAAGATATAGATCAGGATGAGTCATGAGTGATGGTCTTGAACCTCTAGGAGGATTCCTACGTATCCCCATGACAGGGAATCAAAGTCCACATAGTTCATCTAAAGACGACTTACCATCGATTGGGGACTTCAACAGCTTACCGCTAAATGGGGTTGAAAATGGCTTACTGCTGAATGGGGTTGACAATGGATTACCACTGGATGTGATTGACAACAACTTACCACTGGATATGGGATTAACAATGTATTACCACTGGATAGGGGACAATTTAGTGTCATGTGGGACAAAATGGGCATACAATTTAACGTTATGGAGGATAGGGGTGGATTGATGTGGAGTGGTCAGGACTGATGAGAGTTGGGATTAATCCTTAGGGAGGCTTCCTATGTACCTTTCCATGATAAGGATCAAAGTCCGCGTAGTTTGGGATGGTGGGAACCGATGTGAAGTGGGTCAGAAACAATGGTTGTTGGGATTGAACATTAGGGAGGCTTCCTACATACCTTTCCTTGGAAAAGATCAAAGTCCACGTAGTTTGGGATGGTTTGGTGAACCGACGTGAAGTTGGTCGGGACCAATGGGTGTTGGGATTGAACCTCAAAGAGGCTTCCTACGTACCTTGCCTTGGAAAGGATCAAAGACCACGTAGTTCGGAAGGAGTGGGAACTGACATGAAGGGGATTCGAAACCAATGGTTGTTGGACTTGAACCTCAGGGAGGCTTCCTACGTACCTTTTCTTGGCAAGGATCAAAGTCTACGTAGTTCCAGAATGGAATTTGGTGAATCGACGTGAAGATGGTCAGGAACAATGGGTGTTGGGCTTGGACCTCAGAGAGGATTTCTATGTACCTTGCTTTGTAAAGGATCAAAGTCTACGTAGTTTAGGCTGGTGTGGGGATTACACTCTAGGCTGCCCAGAGAGTATGTCATGGTCAATGCTTACTCTAAAACCACATGAGTTGTGCTTAGTGTGAGAAACAAGAGGTAACACGGACCTAACGATCATGGCACAAAGGTGTGTCCATGAAGGGTGGTGAATGATGCTTACACAAAGAAGCTGTTTGGGTGACGCTACAGAGCGGTAATGGTGAACGGGTCTTACACAAAGAAGCTGCCCAGGTGATGCTATGGAGCGGCAATGGTGGATGGGGATTACACGAGGAAGTTGCTCGGGTGCTGCTATGGAGTGACAATGGTGAATGGGGATTATGCAAGAAAGCTGCCCAGGTTCCACTATAGATCAGCATTAGTGAATGGGGCTTACACAAGGAAGCTTCCTGGGTGCCGCTATAGAGCAGCAAAGGTGAATGGGGCTTACGTGAGGAACCTGCCCGGGTGCCACTATGGAGAGACAACGGTGGATGGGGCTTATGCAAGGAAGGTGCCCTGGTGCCACTATGGATCAAAAATGGTGGATGAGGCTTACTCAAGGAGGCTGCCCGGGTACCATTATGGAGTGACAATGGTGAATGAGGCTTAAGCAAGGAAGATGCCCTTCTGCCACTATGGAACGACAATGATGAATGAGGCTTATACAAGGAAGCTACCCGGGTGTCGCAATGGAGCGATGATGGTGAATGGGGCTTACGCAAGGAAACTTCCCAGGTGCCTCTATGGAGCAGCCATGGTGAATGGGGCTTACGCAAGGAAGCTGCCTAGGTGCTGCTATGGAGCGACCATGATGGATGAGGCTTAAGCAAGGAAGCTGCTCGGGTGCCGCTATGGAGAGACAATGGTGAATGGGGCTTAAGCAAGGAAGCTGTCCGGGTGCCTCCATGGAGTGAAAATGGTGAATGGGGATTATGTAAGGAAGCTGCTCGGGTGCTGCTGTGGAGCGGCGATGGTGAATGGGGCTTACGCAAGGAAGCTGCCCGGGTGCCGCTATGGAGCGGCGATGGTGAATGGGGCTTACGCAAGGAAGCTTCCTGGGTGCCACTATGGAGTAGCAGTGGTGGATGGGGATTAATCAAGGAAGCTTCCCGGGTGCTGCTATGGAGTGGAAACAGTGAATGGGGCTTACGCAAGGAAGCTACCCGGGTGCCTCTATAGAGTGACAATGGTGAATGGGGCTTATGCAAGGAAGCTACCCGGGTGCCGCTATGGAGCAGTGATGGTGAATGGGGCTTATGCAAGGAAGCTGCCCAGGTGCCGCTATGGAGCGGTAATGGTGAATGAGGCTTACACAAGGAAGCTACCCGGGTGCCGCTATAGATCGAAAATTGTGAATGGGGCTTACACAAAGAAGCTGCCCGAGTGCTGCTATGGAGAGGCGATGTTGAATAGGGCTTATGCAAGGAAGCTGCCTGGGTGCTGCTATGGAACAACAATGGTGGATAGGGATTACGCAAGGAAACTACCCGGGTGCCGCTATGAAGCGACAGTGGTGGATGAAGATTATGCAAGGAAGCTGTCCAGGTGCCGCTATGGAGCGGTGATGGTGAATGGGGCTTACACAAGGATGTTGCCCGGGTGCTACTATAGAGTGACAATGGTGGATGGGGCTTACGCAAGGACGCTGCCCGGGTGCCACTATGAATTGACCATGGTGAATGGGGCTTATGCAAGGAAGAAGCCCGAGCGCCGCTATGGAGCGACAATGGTGGATGGGGATTACACAAGGAAGCTGCCCGGGTGTCACTCTGGAGTGGAAATGGTGCATGGGGCTTAAGCAAGGAAGCTGCTGGAGTGCTGCTATGGAGCGACAATGGTGAATGGGGATTACACAAGTATGCTACCCAGGTGCTTCTATGGAGTGGTGATGGTGAATGGGGATTACGAAAGGAAGCTGCCCGAGTGCCGCTATTGAGCGGTGATGATGAATGGGGCTTATGCAAGGAAGTTGCCCAGGTGCCACTATGGAGCGACAATTGTGAATGGGGCTTACGCAAGGAAGCTACCTGGGTACCACTATGGAGTGACTATGGTGAATGGGGATTACGCAAGGAAGCTACCCGGGTGTCGCTCTGGAGCGACGATGGTGAATGGGGCTTACATAAGGAAGCTGCCCGGGTGCCGCTATGGAGCAAAAATAGTGAATGGGGTTTACACAAGTAAGCTTCCCGGGTGCCGCTATAGAGCGACAACTGTGAATGGGGCTTACGCAAGGAATCTTCTCGAGTGCCGCTATGGAGTGATGATGGTGAATGGGGCTTATGCAAGGAAGCTTCCTGGGTGCTGCTATGAAGCGACAATTTTGGATGGGGCTTATGCAAGGAAGCTGCCCGATTTCCGCTATGGAGCGAAAATGGTGGATAGGGATTATGCAAGGAAGCTGCATGGGTGATGCTATGGAGCGACGATGGTGTATGGGGATTGCACAAGGAAGTTTCCCGGTGGCCTCTATGGAGCGTTGATGGTGAATGGGGCTTATGTAAGGTAGCTGCCTGGGTGCTGCTATGGAGTGGCAATGATGAATGGGGCTTACGCAAGGAAGCTGATTGGGTGCCGCTATGGAGCGCCAATGGTGAATGGGGCTTACTCAAAAAAGCTTCCCGGCTACCACTATAGAGTGGTGATGAAGGATGGGGATTACGCAAAGAAGCTGCATGGGTGTTGCTATGAAGCGACAATGGTGAATGGGGCTTATGCAAGGAAGCTGCCCGGGTGCCGCTGTGGAGTGACAATGGTGAATGGGGCTTACACAAAGAAGTTTCTTGGGTGATGCTATGGAGCAGAGATGGTGAATGGGGCTTATGTATGGAATATGTCTGGGTGCCGCTATGGAGGGACAATGGTGAATGAGGATTATGCAAGGAAGCTGCCCGAGTGCCGCTATGGAGCGACAATAGTGAATGGGGCTTACACAAGGAAGCTTCCCGGGTGCCGCTATGGAGCGACGATGGTGAATGGGGCTTACGCAAGGAAGCTGTGCGGGTGCCACTATGGAGTGACAATGGTGAAATGGGGATTATGCAAGGAAGCTTCCCGGATGCCGCTATGGAGCGGTGAGGGTGAATGGGGCTTATGCAAGGAAGCTACCTGGGTGCCGCTATGGAGTGACAATGATTAATGGGGATTACACAAGGAAGCTGTCTGGGTGCCTCTATGGAGGGACAATTTTGATTGAGGATTACGCAAGGAAGCTTCCCGGGTGCCACTATGAAGTGACGATAGTGAATGAGGCTTACACAAGGATGTTGACCGAGTGCCGCTATGGAGTTGCAATGGTGGTTGCGGCTAATGCAAGGAAGCTTCCTGGGTGCCACTATGGTGCAACAATGGTGAATGGTGCTTAGGCAAGGAAGATGCCCGAGTGACGCTACAGAGCAAAAATGGTGAATGGGGCTTACACAAGGAAGTTTCTCGGGTGCTGCTATGGAGAAATGATGGTGAATGGGGCTTACGTAAGGAAGCTACTGGGGTTCCACTATGGAGCGAAAATGATAAATGGGGCTTACACAAGGAAGCTGCCCAGGTACTGCTTTGGAGCGACAATGGTGAATGAGGATTACGCAAGGAAGCTGCCCGGGTGCCGTTATGGAGCGGTGATGGTGAATGGGGCTTACGCAAGGAAGCTTCCCGGGTGCCACTATGGAGCAGTAATGGTGAATGGGGCTTACGCAAGGAAGCTACCCGGGTGTCTTGCTCATGTTTGGTCACGAGGGAATCTCAACTCACTGGTGGGTCAAGGCACATAATTGAGGTCTACACCTATACACAAGTGCACAAGCGGGATAATACCAAGGGTATTGGAATCAGTCCGAACAAAGGGAGATGAAAAGTGTAAATCACATGCCTGACATTCGGAACACAATGAGGGTGGTGTGGTGATGGAGGATAACTGCTGACCATGTTCGAAACACAACATCTGTATCACGTTAGCCTGAAATGGGAACAGACAAATGAGGGTCGACTGTTGACCGTTTTCGAAACATAGGACCTGACTCGATGTGTCATCCAAAGTCTTCTGGGGCGTTGGCCTAGGATGGTAGGTGATCCGATGCAGCATGGGACCAGGCTGTTAGGGGTTCCCTTAAGACATGAAATAGGATATAGATCTGAATGAAGGACACAAAAAGCATGGGGTGGATCGGTGCAATGTCTAAATGGATTCCAATGCTCTTGAAATTATGCCACTATAATCATGGCATGATGTATGTTATGATTTTCACATAAGCCGTCTCTTATTTGGAACAAGAGGAATCCTATTATTGAATTATAGGGCATGCTGCAGTTTAAAGTCATGTAGAGAGGACCATTAGCATCTTATGCTTGGAACATAAGGCATCTCTTGTTTGGAGTAAGAGGCATCCTATATTTTTCATATAGGGTGTAATACAATTTATATTCATGTAGAGAGGACTATTGGCATCTTATTCTTAGAGAATAAACAATCTCTTATTTAGAGTAAGAGGCATCCTATGTTTGGAAAAAAGGGTATACTACAGTTTATATTCATGTAGAGAGGACTGTTGGCATCTTATACCTAGAGAGTAAGGCATCTCTTGTTTAGAGGAAGATCCATCCTATGTTTGGAACATATGGTGTACTACCGTTTATAGTTATATAAATAGTAATAAAAGGCATAAGGCGCCTAGAAATGGATGGTGTTGGGACTTACACAAGAGCGTCCCTTTCTGGTTCAACTTGGCATATGAGCCAAGTGGTAGGGTTTTGAGGAGTTTCTTGAGGAATGGTTCAACTCAAGGTTCTTGGGGAATTGATGATGAGACTCTCAACTCACAATATGGGAAATGAATAAAGAGGAATATGTCGACTCAAGGTGTTTCATGGTGTACAGAGGAGAATATCAAATAATGGTATTCCATAGGTGGAAGGTGGGTGTGCATAAGGGTGAAATGGAAAATGCTGACATCCCAGCCCAAAAAGTTCATGGTGAGACTCTCCATTTTTGTTGGGGGGTCAGTGAAGGTAGCAAAGGGACCGTCCCGGAGGGCCGAGACCGTAGCCCAACAGTGACCGCAAACGGGGGTGCGGGGGCGCAACCCTTACCATACGGACCAGCGGGCGCAGGCTTGTATACTATTGCGCGCAAGATGGGCTATACACAGGATGGGATGTGCACAAGATAGGACTGTGCGGCATAGGTGCACGCAAGATTCGACACAATGGTACCATTTCACACAAGATTTAAGTCTTTCACGGAGGATTGGTTGTTTTTCATGCAAGATTGATGTTTTTCATGTAAGATTGGGAGCTTTGCGCGCAGGATTGGAATCTTGCGTGCACATTCCTTAGGTAGAAAAGGGTTTCAGTGAGGGTCAAACCACTATGGGCCTATACCAAAGTGGGCCCATATGGGACCCGTCACACAAGATCTCACATGGAGGATTCCATTCTTCCATGCGGGCGCAGAAGAGGCAGTCTTACACACAGCAGAGCAACAACCATCCTTTGGAGACCTCCCCTGAGGGGTGGGGCTGCACTTGTATTCATAGGTGAACTCAAGAACTCTTGCACGTAAGATTTTGGGCATGTAAGTGATCTTACACATCCCCTATGGACGGTGTGTGCGCAAAGGGGAGTTTTACGTCACATTGGGCGCAGAAGAATCTTGTGCACGGATTCTAATATTACGTGCACCACTCAAAACTTGCACGCCCCTTCCTTAGACATTTTTTGGGTGTCCTGGGCAGAAGATGACATCTCATTGGATGCGTAAAATTTTTGCACAACATGATTCATGGAATATTTTACTATTGCTCACAAGATTTTATTCTTATGCAAAAAACATCCATTCTTGCATGCCAAATTTCAATTCTTTCATGCAAAACCATACTATGCCCCAAAAATCATTTTGGATGGCCATTTCCAGCAGCCTGACTTCGAAAAACCATAACTTCTGATCCATAACTCCGTTCAGGATCCACGACCAGTAAAATCAAATCTTGTGGAACAAGCTATGATTTGGGATTATTTATGGAAGAATTCAGTAAATTACATGGATGCGTTTTCTGGTGCCAACAAACATCACATGGATGTTATATGTGTAATGTTCTATCTTTAATATAAGGTTTGGACCATTACTTTTTGGTTCTAATTCCTTTAAATGACCCTAAATATAATTCCTAATCAAGTTAAGGAGGGTCTAAGAGCATCTGAGGCTCATTGAGAGCCTCGAGACCCAAAATGGGGAAAACAGTAGGGGCCACACGATTTGTCTGAAACTGTGCGACCTAGGGTGCACGACCATGCAAGAGTTTTAGGTATTGGGACAAATATATTTTTCATAATTTTTACATGGTTAGTCAAACTATGTGGCGAACTATGTGAGGTTCCCTAAGTAGCAGTGAATGACACACGGTTGGCGCACAATTTGGCCAAATCATGTGGCTAAACCATACATAGTGTTAAAAATAGGTAAAATTACATTTTTAACCCCTTTTATGTTTTAATCTAATTAATCTTTTCCTCCTCCTATTCTCCAGTGGTTGTATCTCCTCCTCTCGTAGAAACCCTTTTCTCCTCTCAACCTTGGAATCAAGGTGGAGTCTTTATCTCTCGTATGTTTCTCTCACCGTCGGAAGCAAAAAAACTATAGTGGCGAGGTATTCCTTCCCCATGACTCTATTTAAAAGTTCATCATTTATACAATGTTCTATTTTTCTGTATTTAATTTTCCCTATTTTAGGGAATTTTACGGTTTCGTTATTTTATTCCAATCTAGGTCAAATCAAAGGTTGAAACTGGATGAGGAAATATCTATGAGGATAAGGTAGGTGGTCATTCCCTTTTCCCATCAATTTGTTGTGTTTCATAAATAGTTTCATTATGCTGTGTGCCATGATTTTCTAGATTCACCCCTTTTTTTCAAATTTAATGAAATTGAATACCTTACCTAGACATTGGTGACTTGAGTATATGGAGAACCAACCCTGTGGGTTGACTTACTTGAGATATTCCACCCAAATGAGTTGATATATACCTAAAATGCAAGAATTTATTTTTTCTCATAGTTTGTTAAATGTTTATAAGGGGTATTGATTTGTATTAAATGACTTGAGATATGTTTTTTAATTGCTAAGGGTGTTGAGACTAGTGACTATACCTTTCCGCATTCCACTTATGGATGGATAGATTAAATGAATTCGGACTAGTACTTAAATCATTATAACTCATGCCTAAGTTGAATTGTCCATTGGTTTAAACCTTGACACCTTGTTCCATATGAATTAAATAAAAAATTACTAATGATATTCCTTGACCAATAGGACTAATATGTTCTAATTGATTGAATTAAATGTAATGGACCTTCAATTTGAACTTGTTAAATGTGAAATTATTGTTGGTCCTTTAACTTTAGAGATAAGGGTAAAACATGTGGTTCCAACTTAAGGCACCCTTGGATGAACTCTCATTCCACTATGTTAGTTTTTTAAAGCATAGTAACCATGATGGGAGTGACACCATCTATTCCTAGGATGGGTTCATTGAGCATTGTATATATTTACCTCTAGATGAGTGATTCAAGTTCCCTAGGAGAGACCCCTTTAATTGGATTTAAGGAAAATTTGGTTATACCATGCCGAGAGAGATACTCGATCCACTATATGCGATACTAGGTGCATAAAAAGAGGTTAGAACTTGTTTTTTTTCATACCATGCTTTAATTGATATGTAGAAATTTATACTTGGGTCATCATGAATAAAATCCTTGGAATTGGTTATCAACGAACCCCTCAAGATATACATGGAAATTCCCTTGGTATTTCCATGGATGGACTTAAGGTGCTTCACTATTTTTGTAAAATGTTTTTTAAATAAAATTAAATAAAATTAAATCATTGTAATTTTTTTTTTTAAAATTATAATTTATGATTTGGTTATAAAGATATAGGGACATGACCTCCAATCGCAATCACAAGCTTGCGGATAGTCCACCCTATGGAACTTTATACATATCACCATTCCCTTGTAGGTTCCTATAGTTCAGACACACCAGATTAGGCTAAAGAAGTTTGAGTGGATGGGTCTCCAATGGGAACCCCGTCCAATGTAATTATTTATTTACTATGAATAAAATTTAAATTAATTATAGAACACTTCTTATTTATTATTACATGGAATGGAAATGCCTAGTCACTGTGGGTGATAGACTATTGAGATTATTTCCAACACCATGCTTGGGTGCCTTTGGTACCCGAGTAGACTATATGATTTTAGTTATAGATAAAGGGAAGCATCCAACTTCCAATGATTTATACATATCTAGTATAGAGTTGGGAGTAGAGGAAAAAGCCTATGATTGAGATTCTAGACATAATAGTTTTTGGCTTTTATTTAATTTTGATATCATGTTGTATATTCTTGTATCCCCTACCCCTTGCTTAGTCACTTTGTATTGAACATGACATACTATCATCATCGGTTGATTCTGTTTATTTATTTTTCTTCCAATCTTTATTTAATTATATTTCATGTTTATGATTTTAGTTTCCACTACTATGTAGTTATTTTTTATTACTTATACCATTTATTATATATCTACTACTGTGGCACATAGGGAAGGACACTACAAAGTGGTATCAAAGGGATTTCATTTTTATCTTACTGTTTAGGTTAGATAGGAGGCTAGTACATGGGAATTTTGTTAAGAGCCTGTGCCTGGGAGTAACTACCCCACATACATAAGAAACCCAAATTACCTGGGATGGGTAAATTTTTTTCCTCTACTTTTTTATGATTTTATTGGATTTCACCATGGGTGAATCACTTGCTTATGTCATTATTAAAACTGATTTTACTTGATTGGGTTGTTTAGCCTAGGCCTAATTAAATGAGGTAATCTTATAATCATGCATCATATAGGAACAATAGGAATTAAATTCCATGCATTATACCATGACATATCTAATTTTTTGCATGAATTTCCTATATTTCTTGTGATTTCTATTTGTTCCTTGATTCTATGCTATGTTGTGTAATAAATTTTTTGATGATGGCATGATTTTATCTTTTGAAAAATGATGCCACATTAGTGTTTTGATTATTAAGTGATAATGGAATTTCACTTAATCAAAACACCACTTGAGGCATTTTACACCCTGTTATATGGTGTGAAGTTCAGGATGCAGTTAGCTTACTCACCAATTTCAATTTATAAGGTGTATGGGCCCTTATTAATTGTAATTGGTGACACAATTAACTAAATCATAATTCTAATAACCAATTAAATAATAATAAACCTAAAGGGGATAAAATTAATATGAATCCTTAAATGAAATGGTTACCCTATACGTGAGACATTTACCCTATTCTGACTAGGCAGTGGGTAGTAGGTCATGTATCCTATTATTTCTTCTATTTCTCTTTCTGACCAACCTGAACTAGCTCTTAGAGTAGGTAGAGGGGTGTTCTTCCTTAGTAGGGTAGCTTTGTGCCTGTAATTTCCTATAATTTTTCCAACCTATTATGAACCTTATATGAGGTATGCTCTTGGAATTTGTAGAGCCATGCCACCATGAAGACCTCATGTTGTATTCTAGGAAAGTGATGATAACCGTACTCTAAATGTGCAGGGCTCTAATCCACCTATGATACCTCCTATAGTGCCACCTGAGGCACCTCCCCCTATGGATATTCTACTGGGTGCTGATTCCTAGTTCGAATAAAATTTCCTCTACTTCATACAATCAATTCAAGGTGCACCTCGACCTGTACCTTCTATGGATGAACAAACCATTGAATTTTAGAAGTATAATACTTCAACCTTTTCGAGGGATGGGGGACCTCAAGTTTCTGAATCATGGTTGGAGGTGATGGTTTGAATCTTCTATCACATCGAGACACCTCTAGAGAATAGGGCTAAGATCACAACCTATCTGCTATGTGATTCTACTAGGTCTTGGTGGGACATTCTAACTCTGGATAGTCAACACCAGGTCATGGTATGAGCAAACTTCTAGGTATCCTTCTTTGACTATTTATTTTCTAATACCTTGAGAATAAATTGAGTTTGGGAATTCATGAAACTTGATCAACATGACGTGTCAGTGATGGAAAATTCAGCTTGGTTCACTAAATTGTAGCATTTCACACCAACCTTGATTGGTGATGAGCTAACTAATATGAGCCTCTTCGAGGATGGACATGATTATTCCATCCACTCATAGGTGAATGTATTTCATCTAACCACTATTTCAGTAATCATAAACCAGGATATTATCACTGGGTGGAACCAGAGGAAATCAAGTGATGTCAAACAGGGAAGTATGGCTTACAGGAAGATTATTAGTGGGATACATAATGGAAATAAGTGACGCTTTAAGGGTACACATCATGGAAACACTAGCCCGGTGGCATGCATCGAAAATCCTTGTAGTGTTTTAACAGTGAGGAAAGTGAGGTCACGAAAGCCCCAATGTAAGAGGAACCTGGTCGAGTTCCAGGTGTGTTTTATGATGGGATACCTATAATGTTTCTGTTGATCCTTTTCTAAAGTTCATAGTGAATAAGGTTTTGTGACAGCACCGCCTTTAGGTGCGGGGTCAGTGACACCTCCTTAGGTAGGAATCTAGTCTTCTACAAGACATTCAGGTTGATTAGGTGGTCGAGAATGAGATATTCAGGCTTTAGAGTTCCATCATCAGTATAGTGGACCTACTTAGGGTACTCAAGAAGATTCTCAGGGTCATGGTTCATGCCATATATATGTTGTTCATCCTATGCTAAAGAAGAAGAGTCTAGGTCCATCTACAGTTGGAGGTACTATTTTGGTAGCTTCTACTTTAGTACCTTCCTTATTCGATACTAGTGCATCAAACTCTTTTCTATCTACTATAACTATGAGAAGTATGTGATTAGTAATCGAGTACTCTAGTGGTGTTATGACCCTTGACATGCCATTGGGAGTTTGAGAAGAGGGTATACTCTAGTTCAAGGAGTTCCCCTTGAGATAGGTCCATGTTGTTTTCTATGGAGTTTCTATGTTCTTGAGATGTCAGGATTTTATTTCATTCTCGGTATGGACTAGCCTATTCCTTATCGAGACCAAGTGGATTTCTATCACCACTGAGTGTTATTTACATCACTTTAGGGAAACACATACATCCATAAGAGAGAATGGTATATTCAGTCTAATCGAGCTGGACTCAAGCCCACTGGTCTGGGAAGTGTGACATCCCAGATTCCTAGTCTCTTTATGAGAAATCCGGGAATGCAGTTGATATAATTCCATTATATTATGGATTTATTCAAGGATTTCTTCCCTAATGATTTATCAAACATACTTCCTGATAGGGAAATTGTGCTCACCATAAATATTATTCTAGGTGCGGCACTAATGACTATTCCTAAGTATAGTATGGAACCTACAGGTCTCTAGAAACTCAATAAGTAACTTCAAGACTTATAGGATAAGGGTTTTATCAAACCCATCACATCACCATGGGGTTCTATGATCCTTTTATCCAAGAAGGAAGATGGTACCCACAGATTTTGTATTGATTATAGATGGTCTAATTAGATAACAGTGAAGAAATGTTATACTTTGCCTCATATATATGACCTCTTCGACCAGATATAGGGAGAAAATTATTTTTATCTAAGATTGATTTGAGGTTAGGCTACCATCATGTTCATGTGAGGACATTATAAATACAATGTATAGTGTTATGGAGTAGGTATGGCTTGTATGAGTATCTGTTTATATTGTTTGGTATGAAGAACACACTGAAAGTCTTCATGGATTTGATGAATTAGGTTTTCCATGTGTCTCTTGATTCTTTTATGGCAGTCTTAGTAGACGAAATCTTAGTGTACTCACGATCCAAACACGACCATGTCAATTATCTTAAGATCTTACTGAGTACACTGAGAGAGAACTGTCTATATGTGAAGATCAATAAATGTCACTTTTTGGATCAACAAGGTTCACTTCTTGGGTCATATTATATCTGAGGCGAGTGTATCAGTTGACCTAGAGAAGGTGAGGTTTGTGGTATCTTGGGAGAAGTACAAGAATGTGTTTGATATTTGAAACTTATAAGGATTTTTTGACTGTTACATAAAATTCATTCATGACTTATCACACCTATCAGCACCTCTTATAGGATTCACCAATAAGGGTGTGAAGTTATAATGGATTGGAGATTATGAGACAGATTTTTAGGAGTTAAAGGGAAGACTCACTTTAGCTATGATTATGATTTTTCATGATCCAAGCAAAAACTATACGGTATATTGTGATGCTTTATGAATTAGACTGGGTGAAGTTCTGATGTAGGGTGATAGATTCATGTTATATTGATCCCTCCATCCAAGTCCTCATGAGTGGAACTAGCCTACACACGACCTTGATCTAGTAGCTATTTTTCTTTCTCTTCACTATTGGAGTCACTACTTGTTGGTTGAGTGGTTTGTTGTTTACATGAACTATAAAAGTCTCAAATAAATATCCATTGAGTTGGAATTGAACCTGAGGTAGTGTAGGTGGGTTGAATACCTAAAGTTGTTCGACATTGAATTTCTTAAACACTCAGGAAGGGTAATTCAATGGATGATTCCTTGAGATGGAAGACTCAGACACAAGCCATCAAGGAGGCCACCAGTGAGTGGTAGTTGATGGATCTATTTTATGAGATACATTTGGAGGTTATAGAAAATAATGGTCAACCAGTTCCAATAGCTCTATAAGTGACTTCCCCTATCCTAGAATTGGTTTGGATGCATCAGTTATCAGATTCTGAGATCCTTATTCTAAGGGAAAGCATCACAGGAGAGAACCCGTCTCATAGTTGGGTTATTGATAACAGTGAGACCTTACTCTTCTATGGTTGAGTATGGGTGCCTTCAGATATATAGTAAGAGATGATGAGGGAATCACATGACTCAGTTTGGATATTTTATCCTGTTATTACCAAGATTTATAGAGACATGAGTTTCCTGTATTGGTGGATAGGTATGAAGAGGCAGATAACAGGCTTTATCACTTGGTGCTCCACTTGTTAGTAGGTGAAGGCAGAGCACCAATGACCTATTATACTTCTACAAACTCTCTCCATTAATGAGTGGAAATGGAATGATGTCACCATGGATTTAATTATAATATTACCAAGATACCATCAAGGCAATGATGCAGTATGGGTAATCGTCGATACGCTGACCAAATTCACGCACTTCCTACCTATCGAGGAGTCCTTTCATATTGATGATCTAGGGAGTCTATAGATCCGAGAGATAGAGATAATTCATGGAATACCTTGTTCTATCATTTTGGATCATTATTCTCATTTTACTTCATGGTTATGGAAAGGGTTGTAGAAGGAACTGGGTCCATAGGTTCTCTTGAGCACTTCAAATCACCCTTAGACCGACGGGAAGTCTGAGTGGACCATAAAGGTGCTAGAGGATATGCCACAGGCCTATATCCTTGATTTTGGAGGTTCTTGGGAGAAGTATATTCCTATGGTAGAGTTTTTTTACAATAAAATCGTTCAAGAAACAATTCATATGACTCTGTATGAGGCTCTATATGGTAGAACATGTCCTTCACCACTATGTTTTCTTGAGGCAAGTGAGGTAGCTTTACTAGGTCCTTATATTGTTCAAGAGAGTTCAAAGAAAGTCCATATAATTCAGAAGTGTATGGATACAGCTTAGTCGATGTAGAATTCATATATCGATCATCACCATAGACCTCTTGAGTTTGAGGTGGGACATCAGGTCTTTCTGCATGTATCACCCAAGTTGGGTCACAAATGAATCAGGAGACATAACAAGTTATTGCTAAGATACGTCAGGCCTTTCGAGATAGTGGAGATATTTTGGATAGTATATTATTTGTTTCTGTTACCTCAAAGGTACCATTCCATGGACGATGTCTTCCATGTATCTCAGCTTCGACATATCTATGCCGACCCATCTCATTTGTTCGACCTTGACGACATTGATCTAGAAGAAGATGTGTTTTTCAAGGAGTGTTCAATACGTATTATTGATTAAATAATTAAGGTTATACGAGGTAGGATAGTTCCTTTGGTCTACATGATATGGAATCATGAATGAATAAAAGACAAGAATTTAGGTATGGACCATTACTTTTTGGTTATAATTCCCTTAAATGGCTATAAATATGATGCCTAATCATGTCAAAAAGGTACCGGTAGCATCCAAGGATCGTTGAGAGCCTGGAGACCCAAAATGGAGAAATAGCAGGGGCCATATAGTTTGTCTGAAACCATGTGACTCAGGGTAAATGACCATATTAGAGTTTTAGGTCTTGGGACATAAATATTTTTCATGGTTTATATATGGGTAGTAAAATTGTGTGAAAAAACATGTGAGTTTCCCCAAGTAGCAGTGAATGGCGCATGTTTGGTGCACAATTTGGCCAAACTATGTTTCCAAACCACGTATTGTGTTAAAAATAGGTAAAATTACATTTTTACCCCCCTTTATGTTTTAAGACAATTCCTATTTTCCTAATCATATTCTCCAGCACCTGTAGCTCCTCCTCCTATAGAAACTATTTTATTCTTTTATCATAGGAATCATGGTGGATTATTCATCTCTCATCAGTTTCTCGCTCCGTCATAAGCAACATAATAGTAGCAGTGAGAACCTCCTTCCCCATACCTCTATTTCAATGTTTCTCCTTTATCCATTGTGCTATTTTGGTGTAATAGATTTTCCCCATTTTTAGGGAATATTTTTGATTAATCATTTTATTCTAATATAGGTCGAATCAAAGGTTTTAATTGGACAAGGAAATATTAATTAGTCTAATGTAGGTCATCATTCCCTTTTATTGTCATTTCATTTCATTTCATAAATAGTTCCATTTTTCTACGAGCTGGGATTTTACAACTTCAGACCAATTTTTTCAAATTAAATGAAATTGAATGACTTACCTAGCCATTGGAAACCCAAGTATGTAGAAAACCATCCCTATGGATTGACCACCTTGAGACATGTTACCCAAATGGGATGAGCTATACCTAAAATGTAAGAATTCATTTTTTACTTGGTTTTGTTAAATGTTTCTAATGGGTCTTTATTTGTATTAAATTCCCTGGGATATGTTTTTTATTATGAATGGTGTTGAGACTAGTGAAAATCACTTGATCCATTCCACTTATGGATGGATGGGTTAAATGAATTAAACCTAGTTCTTAAAGTTTTTTACCTCATATCTAAGCTGAATTGGCCATTGGTTTAGACCTTGATGCCTTATGCCATAAGAATAAAATGGAAAAGTTCTAATGAGATTCCTTGACCAATATGACTAATAGGATATAATAGATTTAATTAAATGTAACGACCCTCCAATTTGAACTTTTTAAATGTGAAATAATTTTTGGTTCTTTATCTTTGGAGTCAGGGGTGAAATAAGGGGTTCTAACTTAAGGACCCCTTGGATGGAATCTCATGCCACTATGTTAGTTTTGTTTAAAGTTTAGTAACCACGCCAGGAGTGACACCATCTATGTCTAGTATGGGTTCATAGATTGTTTTATATATTTACCTACAAATGAGTGATACATGTTCCTTAGGGGAGACCCCTTGGATGGGATCTAAGTAACATTTGGTTGAACCATGAATAGAGAGAGACTTGGGCCCCTACGCGTGATACTAGGCATGGAATCAGAGGTTTTTACTTTATTTCTTCACACCATTCTTGGAGTGATACATGAGACTTCATACTTGGTTCATCATGAATGGACTCCTTGGCATGGGTTACCGATGAATCCCTTGAGAAATACATGTAAATTCTCTTGTAATTTTCATGGATGAGATTAGGGTGATTTGTTATTATTGTAACGTGGTTTTAAAATCAAAATAAATAATTATAACTAAATGTTTTTAAAATGAGAATTTATCTTTATGTTATAAATATATAGGGAAAAGTCCTGAAAGTCCAATCACAAGATTGGGGAGAGCATACCCTCTTGTACTTTATACACCACACTTTACCCATGAAGGTTCCTACAGTTTAGACATAGTAGCTTGGGCTGAATTAGGTTGAGGGGATGACATGTGAACCCAACCCAATGAAATTGTTTATTTATTCTGAATAACATTTAAATTAATTATGTCACACTGCTTATTTATTATTGAACCAAATGGAAAGTCCTAGATAACATGGGTACTGACCTATTGAGATTATGTCTCACACCCTGCTCGGGCACCTTCAGTACCCAAGTAGAATTTATGGTTTCAAGTATAGATAAAGGGTACTATCCAGCTTCCAGTGCTTGATTTACATATCTAGGATGTAGTTGGGAGCAGAGGAATGAGACTATGCTCGAGATTCTAGGTGTATCAGTTTTTGTATTTTTTTCTAGTTTTGATATCATGTTGTATATTCTAATATCCCTTGACCCTTGATTAGTAATTTTGTATAGAACATGATATACCATCAACATAAGTTGCTTATATTTATTAATTTAGATTCCACACTTTATTTTATTATTTTTCATGTTTATGATTTTGGTTTCTACAAATATATGGTTGTCGTTATTGCCTCCCCCATATATTATATATCTATTGTTTTACTCTACTCTGATCAAGGAGATAATAGTATCCTAAAATACTTACCCACATCCCTCAGTACTAGTCGGTTTCCTTTAGCGTTTATGGATATGGGTTTAAGGTCTTGTGGTAAACCGTCTTGGGGAACTATTTAATGGAACTCGGGTAGAGACACTACATATTTAAGTGTATTTTAGAAAATAATATGATATTTATGATATTATTAAAATTTTTGGATACAATAAAACTCACCTTCTTTCCATCATGATTGTTGAAAAAATAGAAACATTACACATGAATATGTACAGTTTACCATCTCCAAGATTGTAATGTAGTTCATTTTTCATAACTATAATTCATGGTTATTTTTAAAAGTATAATTTATGTATAAAAACGATAATTATTTCATGATAATTATTCTGTATATGATTGAACTATGATCCCTTTAACCACATTCAACACACTAATTCCATTTTGAAATTATGAACTGAGCATCCTCAAAACACCTGATGAGGACATAACTGATTAAGAAATTAAATACGTCATTAAAATAAATAGAGTAAATGGAATAAGTTTAAGGTATCAAAACTATAAATTTTTTATAAAAAAACAAATAATTGATATAATTTTATTATACATGATATAAAATACATACTTTAAAAAGTATGAAATCAAGGTAAAGGTTTCGTGTCAAAAATTTCTTTCTTTGAGATATATGTTCTTTTATAAACCAAATTTATTTTAAATTGTGTATTTAATACCCCATTACATATTATATCAGGAAAAATTCATACTTCATGATATTTAAAGTTATAATTCATTTACTTCATTCATGGGAGTTATGATTAAAAATTTACCAAAACACTAATGTTTTATATTTCAATATCATTTTTATCAATATTGTTATTGTTTTTAACTTCCATTATAAGAAATTATTTTATCATTATCTAATAAAACCTATAATTTTATTATATGTTGGTTATTTATGAAAATTTTATGTAATAATGCCATTTTCCTCTCATTGGTACTTAAAATGATTGATAAAATTTTTCTAAAAAGATTGAAATATTGTGTTCTCTTTAAAAAATACTTGGATTTGACTATTTACATGACCAAATTTGAATCCTAGGTAGAATGTTATGTTTAATTCCAAAGGTTGAATAAAAGATACATGTTATCATGGGGACATTATTTGTGAGACTAGGTAAGTTTTTAGGTTATGTTATTTTGTTAAATATTTATGTGGGGGTTAACCTACAAGAGTTCTTGAGATGGTACATGATATGTGGGACCCTCAGGTGGATTAAGATTTCACCATTTACAACCGAATTAATGTGACTAAAATGTATGGAATGCTAATTAGAACACATGGATTGTGTGTTCAACTATATAATTTAGTGTGTACTCCTATAAATTCCAAGTTGTGTAACCTATACCAACATGAAATGTGGTAAATGGAACACCTCATGTGATATTTAAAATAGACAGGAAACCCTAGCCACCATAGGAGGGTGATAAATGTTGTGTGTTTTAGAAATAACACACTGTGTGATCACATATTCAAACTAAAAAATCCCTAGAAACTTATAAATCATCACTGAACTACCATATTAAACTCTTATTTTGACTTAATCATTACCACTAACCTATAGAACCTCCATATCACCTATAGGGGTCATCATCACCCTCTTCTGAACTAAATTGGTCACCTTTCATTGGAAAATAACTATGCATTGTGCCCTTAACAACATGAATTATCACTTATCATCAGAACCTATATCATTGTTCCTCATATTATACTTTTTCATCCAATAAACATCCCATGCCATACCATTTCCTTCCTAATTTACCCCATATGCTTCTTCTATGTCTAAAATGGTACCCCATGGGCCCAGTTATCTCTTGACCTTTTTTAGCCCATATTTATTAAACCAACATCCATAGACAAGGATAGTGGTGAATGTATTAAGATAAAGGGTATAATAATAGGGGAGACAATGTATTAGTAGCTGATACATTTTTATCCACCGTTTATTGTGCGTAGCTCTAGTAATGATGATGAACATGATGAAAATAATAAATTTTAGGCAATAAAATAGAACAAAAATAAATTTTCATGGAATTTTAATCACATAAATAAATTAATAACAATAAAAACTGAACATATAATTCATGAAAAATTGATAAAAATTGAAATATTGAGTCTTACCACATGTTTAAATCAAAGTTTGATGAAGATCATGAGCACTCTAGGCTTTGACCTTAACCCTTTGAAGAACACACAATACAAATATTCAATTCTCCCCCTATCTCTTGATTGGGTGTTTTTTTTAATGATATATAACCCTAATAGAGAGGGTTAAACATGATTAAATAATGGATAATTAGGTTTATCAGTTTTCTTTAATAAAATATTATTGATGGGATCAACCAATGTCTTGGATCATCAACCGAAATTATGTTTCTCCTATGTTAAACCACTTATCCTTATCCAAACAATAATGATAGATTTTCTGTCTAGGGCCCCATTTAGAAGAAAATGGTTATTTTTCCATGAAAATTATTGAAAATCTTAAAAATTAATACATGGTAATTAATATATTATATAGGGCCTTCCACACCATTTTTTTTTATAAAAATAGCTTAATAACCAATTGGTAAAATATTATTTAAAATATTCTAATGGTTCAAATGAAAAAACTAGGGTCACTATGATTGTGCTACATGACACATCAAATTAATTAGTTTTTAAAGGTATTTTATAGTATCGGGAAGACCCTATGTCATCTATGAAGGATAGTTGGAGGATCTAAAGTGTTAATTTTTAATAAGTTTTATAAAATAAAACTAAAAGATGGGGGATTTTGAAAAAAAAATTAAAGTTTAACATCCAAAACAAACTTGAGTTGATTAAAGACTTTTATGAAATAAAATGGGGTTTAAGAGGAGTAGGATAAGGTGATATTTTTAAGTTTACTACACATAATGGGATATTTTTATTTAAAAAAATTAGTTAAATGAAATTATTTGGTTGAGGGTAATCTAGATCTTGATTCCTCTCTTTTCCCATTAGAATAGTTCAACTACAACCAAAAATTAACACACCAATATATTTTTAAAGGTTTTTATTTTATTCATGAAATTAGAAATTCCATATTATACTAATATCTAATGTATGTGTGGATTAAAAAGGACCCCTATGATGTCCAATCCAAACAATACAAGATTCCCACTTAAAATCTCATGCTAATTGGTTTTGAAAAGAAAATTTTTTCATCCAATCATACTAAAACAACGCATTAAAATTGAAATAATTTAAATATATAACTAAATAAAATGTTTTTGAACACAAATTACTCAAAAATAATAAAAAAATATGTGTTGATACTCCCTCTCCTAGTGTGTATCTCCCTTGTAGCGATCACCCATGGTTTAGCTCACCATTTAGAGGGAGTACGCTTGAGTGGATCTACTTCTTTGTTTAAGTCCACACTATGAGGATTGAGAGATATGTAATGTATAGGATAATGAATGTAACTTCTTATAATATCTAAAATTATATATTTTTTCCCCTTAACTGAACCTTAAAATGAAGTTCCAAAGGTGAAATTTTATATTGAAAAGGGGATGGTGGTTTTTAACACCCTATTTTTGTAATATCATTTATGGGTAATATTTGGGCAAGTAAATGGACTTATAAATACTTTGAAAAAATAATAGTTTTTGGTTGGAATCCTAAATGTTTCCTTAAATTTTTTTCATCCATTGGACTTTTATAACGGGAGATATTTTCAATATAATGATTAGTACTTTTGACTGTGAGTAGTTTATGTTTTCTGGATAAATCACATAATTCCGGTCATAATATTGATGAATTGAGATTGGGTTTTATCTAAAGGTTTGTATCTAATTGATTTATAATCCCCAAAAAAATATCATCCCAATTTGATATATTTTTTATAATGTTATAATTAGTACACATTTGTTCTTAGGATTCCATGCAGTTTTTCCCATTTGGATTCAACCCAATCTTGGGCCCTCAAAATCAATTCATCCTACAATAAAGACATTGAAACAAGTGAAATTTACCTTTTAATAAATATTTAACTTTATATAATTGGTTAAAATAATATGTTAAATTTATTATTACATATTTAATCTTGAATATAAAAATAGTTTAACATAGTGGTATAATGGTGGAATAGAATAATAAATCACTACGCAATCACACCCCTACACCAGAACATTTGCAGTTATAGGATTTGTAAAATTTTAGATAGGTATGGATTATGATATTACATAGTTCATGAATATTTTAAATTTTGAGTAAATTTAATTTGTAATGACATTGAATTTTATAAATAACATTCCCTTTATGATTGAATTAAATTCCCTATTATGTATTATGGTTATAGAAAGCACATGAACTTATTTGTTTTTTTGGGAATATTATATCTAATAATATTTAAAATACCTTTAATCATAATAACCATTAATAATATATACATTTAACAATGATCATATGATTAGTATAAATATAAGGTTTTGATAAATCCAATTGACACAGACAAAGGAAGTTCTGACTTCGACCAATAAGATCACACCCTATGAATCCCATTTTCAGATCTCCTAAGGTAGATAGAATCATTGGGATATTCAATTGATAAATACAAATATGATATACAAAAAATAAAGCATGATCTAAACCATTTATGGGATAAGTTCAAGCTCATAGAGATCACAATTCAAACCATGTATGTTGAACCACCTTATGAAAACCTCATTATCAAACACATTATTGTTAGGGAATTTTTTTGTGTAATAAAGAAATATGTATCAATAACCTAATAATATGAATATTATATTTTATTTTCAATGTAATTATGGTTATATTTACTTATTATTATTGTTAATTTATAAATGTTTTTTATTTTTATATGATAAAACAAAAATGGAATTTTTAGGTAATATACAATTTATTTTAAGACATTCCTTTTGTTGAAATATTGTATTTCTAAAATAAATTATATTTTGATAAAATATTATTATTAAATAATATTTATTAAATATATTTTATAATATAATTTTATGAAGTTAAACCTAAATTTTTAAGGGTTCAAAAACTGTTATTGTCAAAAAAAATCACTATTTCTCAGTAAATGATGGCTATTGTTTTAAAAGTGGGAATTAATATATTTAGAAAATTATTTTTATAAAATAACTATTTTTTTGGAATTAAAACATCAAAATTATCCAACAGTTAATTTTTAATAATTTTCTAAGGCAATAAAAGTTTTGGGTAAAAATTAAGAATGGTATAAATTTACAGTGAATATTATAACATCATAATGACCCAAAGGTAATGTAATAAATGATATAAAAGGTATCCATAACCAAATATATGTTTTCTATTTAAAATAATTTTATTTTAGGTTATTTCATAAATTTTATAAAGCCTTTATAAATCCTTCAGAACCTATATTATATTTTAAGGTTTTAAAATCACTTCTTTAAGAACGTGTCTCACTTACACATCACCAAGGGTAATATTTTAATGGTTTCATCGATTTTAATTATAAAATAAATGAAACCAATAATAGTTTTTAGAAACCATGATCAATAACCATGGTAATTTTTTTCATTTTGATTAGTTTATTATATAGATTCCAAAAACCCAATTTTGAGAAATAATAATGAACTCCCCTCTCTTTTCCTATATAAACCCACCCAATAACCCATACCTATTCACTTAAACCTTGTATCATGTATTTAATATTCTATCATATATCTAGAGTCCTCCCAAGGTTCTACCAAGCTCTCAATAATATCCTCCCAAGCTTTTGAAATCACCCTCTCATGGCAAGGGACCTCTCTGTCTTTTTAATTAAAGCACCTTCTTTGTATTTAGACTTTGAATCTCAATTGGTAATTTTGTCATGAATTTATAAAGAAAAATATAATATCAAATTTATTTAATAATAATTATATATCTTTTGTTCCCTATCATTATATGATTTACCTAATCCGTTAATATGTGGAAATTTAGTAAGGGATACTCTCTTTCTCCTCTTAATTCAAGCATATTCTTCATTTTATGCCTTTTATTTCCAATTACTATTATTAGGATATGTTTTTACACATATATATTATTTTTATTTTTATTTAGAAATGATTAGATACTTCTTTATCTCCCATTAAACTATTTTATGATTCTTTAAGTATGAGTATTATGCACCAAAATGTCATTGCATTTTTTCTATGCTAAACCTTTGTATTGTGAATACCATCACTATTTCCACTCAAGGGAATTCACCTAGACATGCATATAATTATTTTATTGGGTACATACTTGTATTTATTCCACACTCCATGATCATGGGATTAAAATCTATAAAAAATTATTCAATGTTGAATACTCTATGTGGTACACTTATGCATGTACATGATATGAAAGTGATGGGTTCACCCAGAATTATATAGTGCTCAAATAAATTGGGTAATTTTTTAATATCATGAGATATAATGTATGGGATTAGGGATTAAACCTAATATATTGTGGGAAATTTTACATGATGTTATGATTTCTTGATGGTCAACCTTGACCTATGTTTATGATGTCATTTTTAAAGTTGTTGCCACTTTCCCATGTTGTCTTTATGTTATCAGGCTATATCATGCCTCTTTGATAATGTTTATGATTCTTACCACTTTTATGTCCCATTAAAATTACTATTATCTAACATATAATAATTTCTTTATATTATTCCATGTTTATTCCCCTATTGGGATTTATATATCACCACTTTCTTATGTATTTCCCTTTAGTTTTAATAATGATGGAATATTATGAGAATGTTAAATAAGTTTTCAATAATTATAATATACCAAAGGTTTTTAAGTTTTAATATAATGTAAATAATTACAAAAATAAAATATACTTATTGATCTTTAGGGTTGTATTATGTGTATTCATAGGTAATAAATCACGAACTAATGTGTAATAAAGACAATAATTATCATAGTTAGTATCAGAGGAGTGTTTATTTATCTTTGGGATTTGGATTATAAATCTACAGATAAAGCATTTTGGAAAATACTAAACATAATAATACTTCCAAATTTTTTGGTAAAGTATAGACTAAGTGGTTTCTAATAAAATATATCACTATTTGGATACTATAATCGGATGCAGTTCTTGCACAGATGTACATAGGGGTAACATATGAAAACCCCATATTGAGATAGAATCAATTGGGATATAGTGTATAAAAATGGTTATTTCTACACACATGGTGCGAAACTCTCAAGGGATATGATTTGATAAATTTATCATCTCATTATGAACCATTCACAACTAGAAATTTCACCTATAGCCATGATAAAAAACCATGGCTATAGGCATAAAAAATATGTCTATAGCTTATTGAAATTGTTCCAATAGGCCTTGGATCCTATTATTATGAATATATGGAAAATATATATCCATAATTTCAATTGATATTACCATGGTATTCTACCATGGAAATAGAAGTTATAGACATGGTTTTAAAAACCATGCAATAGCCTTCCACCATAGAAAGGGATATAACCATAGTAAAAATTTCTCTTTCCATAGTTTTCCACCATGGAAATAGAAGCTACAGACATGGTTTTTTAAACTATGGAAAAAACCCTCTATGTTTTCCACTATGGCAAGGATATATATATTTAAAATAAAATGGAATCGATCAGATTTAAACCCCACACCTCCTCTACCTACACACCGATTCTTAATCACTATGCTATAAAAAATTATTGATATATATATATATATATATATATATTGTTTTTAAAAACCATGGATATAGGATTAAAACCATGGAATTAGTATTTCTCACCCCCTTCCTATGAGAATATTTTTTTTCTCGCACTTAATTGGGGACCTTATAGCCATGTTTCTTTGAAACCATGGATATATACAATACATAGGAAACCTATAACCACAATTTCTTTTAAATAGTGGATATAGGTATGGTATATAACCATAGTTTATTTGAAACCATGGCTATAGATATGGTCTATAGCCACAGTTCTATAAAACAATGGCTATAACCAATACATGGGGACCCTATAACCACAATTTATTGAAACCGTGGCTATAGGTATGAGATATAGCCATGGTTTCATAAAACCATTGATATATCCAATTAATAATTACCTATATCCATGGTTTATAAAAAAACCATGGATATTTCTTTTTGCCGCCAACTTTCTATGAGTTTTTTTCCTAGGAAATCTATAGTCTTGGTTCAAGAGAAAGGTGGATTTAGACCCCACCTATAGCCATAGTTTTATAAAACCATGGATATAGACAATGACTAATGACCTATACCCATAGTTTTACAAAAAAACATGGTTGTAGGGGGGGTATGTAGCCATAGTTTTTTGGAAAAACTGTGGCTATAAAGTTGTTTTCTAGTAGTGATTATTAAGGGAACAAAAAATTACCATAAGATTCTATGTTATCAAATAGATCATGGATACCATAGATTGAATCATATAAATTCATATGTTAATAAAAATAAATATAATTTATATATTATCCATTTAATGTTATTAGATTCCCATTTATCTATTTAATAGTTTAATTGTATTCATATCTAATTTTCCTTTTATTCTAGCCAATAGCCCAAAATAAGAGAAACTAAGTAAACTACCAATGTGAAGGGAAATTTGATGGATTCCCAAATGATATGTCCAAACTGATGGAAGAAGGAATCAAGAACTTTGTGATTATACCCTGTTAGTTTAATCAAGTTCTTAATATGAACCTAAATCAGGAGGATCCCCCAAATCCCCCTAAGAAAGAACAATCTATAATTGAGACCTTTATACGACAGATTCCTTTGACTTTCAATGAATCATATGATCTTTTAATTGTGGAACAATGGATAAAATCCTTTGAAAATATATTATATATTGTTAAATGTTCTCATAAAGGAAAGGTTATACTAGTTGCTTATCATGCGGAGGGAGAAAATGATCAGTGGTGGACGTTGATAAGAAATATGAATCCCAAGTAAGATATTAAAGCGATGGGGTGGAAGGAATTATGGAATTTTTTTTGACAAATATTTTCCTTAGAATCTCTAAATTAAAATGTAAATATATTTCCTTCTCTTTAATAATAAATATGATGAATCCATCAAGGAATATAAGGAAAACTTCACAAGACTTTCATGATACAAGTACAACTTTATCATTACCCCCAAATGAAATGTTGACCACTTCTTTGGTGGGATAAAACTATATTTAGGAGAAGATATTATGATCTAAGACTATGATAACTAGGAGTAAATTGTCTAATGTTCCATCAAATTCTAAATAGAGATTAGTGAATCTCAAGGTAATTATGGTGATAAGAAGTGTAAAGTGAATTTTAATCTTGGAAGTACAATTGATAAATCTAATAGTGGTAATAAATTTCAACACCCCACTAGTCAAAAGTGTGGGAATAAGAACCCCCGAAATTGTATGAAGGGGATGAGGAAATTATTTAGGTATGGTAAGGAAGGATACCTAGATAAAAATTTCTGATGGAAGAAACCCACCAATGTAATGAACGAGAGGAATGCTTCAGTAAAACCTTAGCCTATTGTATAATGTTTTAACTACAAGGAATAAGGTCACTTTGTAGACCAATACACTAAGCCAAGGGTGGTCAGAGATAATCAGAGGAAACCAAATCCATTTTAGTAAGGGAAATCTTATTCCACTACATCCATTGGGGAGAATTCCTTCAATTAAGTATTGATAGGTATGATATTTATTCATTGAATAATTGAAAACATACTTTTTTATTCTGGTTTTACGCATTACTTCATATCAAAAAAGTTTAATATAACTATTCAAACATCACCACAAAAAATGTAAGTGGAATTGTAAGTGAAAATGGAAAATGGTGGAATTATTGCATCCCAAGTATATAACTCCGTCCCTTTCAATTTTTTTGGAATAAACTTCCCAGAAAATGATTGTGATACTACCTTTAGTAGAAGTTGATACAATTCTTAATATAGATTAGCCTTACATAAATAGATCCAACATAAATTTCTATGATAAGGAAATAAATATCTATATCTTAAATCATATTTTGATTCTGTATAAGTGAAATTAGGAGGATGAATCTTCTTTAGCACCAACATCATAAGAAAGAATATTATTTTCCAATTAGTAAGCATATATAGCTCAAATGATTGATTATAAGGAAAAGATCATACTTGAATACATGTTCATTGTGAGGGAATATGATGATGTGTTTCTAAAATAATATCCAAGACTCAAAATATTCCACAATCCTTTCACTCTCATTAAACTATTTATGAATTGTTAAGCACCTCTGTTATGATGCTGAAATTTCACTATGATTTTTCCATGAAAAACCTTTGTATTGTGAATACTGCTTCTATTTCCACTCAAGGGTATTCAACTATACATACTTATACTTATTTGATTGGTTACTTCCATGTATTTATTCCAAACTACTTGTTTATGGAATTAAATGTTATGAAAAATGATCCTATGTTCAATAATCTATATGGAAAACTTATGCATGTACATGATATAAAAATGATGGGTGTTCCTAATATTATATATATATCTAATGTATTTTGTAAGGTTTTAGTTTCATGAGACATAATTTATGTATTAGGGAGTGAACCTAATCTATTACGGGATATTTTACACCATGATATGGTGTCTTGGAGGTTAGAATTGACCTATGTTTATGATGTCATGTTTAAATTTGTTTCCACTTTACCATATTGTCTTTATGTTATCATGCTATATCATACCTCTTTGTTCATGTTTATGATTATAACCCCTTTTATGTCATAATAAAATTCTTATTTTCTAACATTTAATATTTTCTTCATGTTATTCTATGTTTATTCTCTTACTGGGCTTTATAGCTCACCCTTTCTTATATATGTCCCAAGGTTATCTTATGCAGTTTTAAGAATGATGGAATATTACGACCATATTAAGGAAGTTTTCAATAATTCTAATATACCACCTATTTTTTAGTTTTAATGTAATGTACTTAATTAACCAAATACACTATAATTCTCAATATTATTGGTTGTATTATGTGTATTCTTATTTAATAAATCATGAACTAATGTGTAATAAAGTGAAGGGATGTCATATAATTAATGATAGTAATGTGAGAAAATAAATAACCACATCAAGGATATTCTTCCTAGAAATGAAATAAATGATTCAAAAATACAACTAAAAACCATTGTGTGCATGTGACAACCATTTCATTCTAATCATTCCAAATTCTATCCTTTAAGAATATTCCATTTTAATTTTTTTGTCTTAACTGGTCCTTTCCATTACTAGAAGATAATTTTTTATTAAAATAGGAAAAAGAAAAAGAAAAAAAAGGAGTCTTGATGGTCTAATATAATGTTTACTTTCCTCTCAAATTTCCCTGTAACTGCTATGATAAAATTTACAAGACCTAAGTATCCCCATATGTTTTACATTTCATCACTCCCCTAATTATTTTTTTGAGGTAATTCGATAATATGATGACACAGTCGCACACATAGGTCAATCCAATACAATTTTGAAATTGATTATATAAGGAATGAACATATGGAAAAAACATTTTGAAAGTTTTATTAATATGAAACTAACTTATATATAGCTTTAATTATGTAAGAAATATTCTGAAATTTTGGTTGGGCATAAGGATGTGTAGAGATATAAAATGACATAATAAACCCATAAATTTATCACTTATTGGGTATACACATTTCAAAGGTTATATATATATATAAATGATTATATCATCAAAAAATAACCAATTATACTAAAATCACCCGTTAATGTTAAATTCTTTCTCAACCTCACATACCATCGATGAAATATTTTTTTTGAAAATTTTAATCCACTTAATATAGGTAAATTAGAATTGATTTTTTCAATATTTTCCATGATTATATTAACATTTAATATGATTATTCTAACAAAAAAGTAAAAAAATAGAGATAAAAACATAAAAAAGAACTTAAATAAGAAAAAATAATAATAAAAATGTAAAAAAGTCCTAACTAACTCAGGAATGGGTCCACCCCACACCTAGAATTTGTAGCAACATTATGAAAATTAAAGAATAGAAATGAAAGAAGGATATAACCTAGTGGGTGTTTTTGATAAATTTATTTTTGAAGGCAGGGTTCTTATATTTAGGACTCAGAAGGATTTCATGGATGTGTTTCATCTGTTTCCCATTGATAGTGAATGTATGTGGGGGTTTTTAATTTTTAACCCACACAACCCCAAAATGATAGACATTAGTGATATTGTATGGGACAAACTAGTGGGAACAATTCTTAACTAGGTGAAGCTTTAGCCTTTCATTATGAAAGAGTACCTTCTTCCCAATGTGGAATTGTTGATGAAGGATGAGGTAGTCATGGGAAGCCTTGGTTCTTTACAAATAAAATTGGGAGTTATCATATGAATCTATTTGAATTTTCTATAACTTATGAATAGGTAATTTCAATTATTCATATATACCATTGAGATGAATATTACATCTTATAAGAAACCAATATGCACAGTTCTCCACCTCTATTTGGAGGTGACAATATTTTCCAAAGATGATCCTATAAGGTGAAATTACGATGGGGGTTTTAAAATATATGAGACATGCCCATAGTACATCATATAAGTTCATAATATAATCTTCACTATCGGGTTATACCATTTTTTTCCAATATTTGATTAAATAATCAATTTTAAGTCTTAGCTTGTCTGTTAGTTTGGGGGTGATATGTAGTGGAGACTATATGAAAAAACACGATACTTATAGAGAAAATTTTTCATGTTTCAATTATATAAATGATAAACTTTATTCCCAAAGATAAATCTAAAAAAACCAATTAAAAATTTAAAATATCTTGAATTAAATAACCACTCAAGATTCATTGGTCTCAGTTGGATTTTCATTCACTTATTTAGATTCACAATCCACAACAAACAAGATATACAAAAAAAATGAATTTGCAAAGGGACCTATGATGTCAATGCACTATGAATCAAATATCTAAAAAAATAACACGGGTTTTTGGGGAATTTAATTACTTTTAGATAAATTCCATAGGAATTAAAATATGTATAATAGATAAAAAATAAATTGGAACATTTTTAAAATTTGGGGAAATAAAGTCCAGAGTAAAGGACTTTTTGAGTTGTATGTTGAGAGCTAAATTGGACCCCAAAATCCATAGTGTGTTAGAATCTAAAAATAGATGTGAACTCATGGATGAGGACACACCTATGAATAAACTTATCACTAAAAATGTTCCACAAGTATGGGTCATCCAAAATATACTAGTATGAATCATTCTTAAGTCTTTAGGATTATACAGTCCTAAAATCAGTGAGAACCCTGGATGCTAATAACAAATTTACAATATCTACATAATAATGGCTATGTTCCATAATATTATAAATTTTATCATAAAAAAATAACTCTCCAATGGGAATGGATGAATCCACATGGTGGTCCAAGGTGGGAAAATCCTACTAATGTTGCAAGATACCACAATTTCCACTCCTCTATTATCTCAAATCACTATGTAAAAATCTTGTAGGAGCATCCGATGTATGGTGTGAGGCTTAAAAATAGGATTTTTAAGTACAAAAAAGGTTTAATGATAAGAAAAAACAATGATTTTGGACCCAAGTACATATCAACATAATTCTTCAAAGTAAAATAAAATATAGAGAAGTTATTTTTTAGTGGTCATGTTGTTTTTTGAGGCAGGGTCAAGGGTATGCGAGGCATATACAATGGAACGAGGATACCTCTCAACCATTTGTGATAAAATTTCCCAAAATATAAAGCTATAGGACTCTCACATGAAATCTAATGGGAGATCACACCTTAGTGGTTGGATGATGGGAGGTAATATGGGACTCCTTTTTAGTGAATTTAATTCATCCTCACATTTTCTACAAAAAATAAGAATATTTTTATGACAAGCATGAAAAGGGAAGTGGGATAATACTAAAGTATTTAATGAATTTATATTAAAAACCAACATGAACTAAAAAGACCTCACCTCATGAACACACTTTGGATATGATAGGGGTGATTTTTTTTTCAATTTTTGATTTATCAACATGAATTATTTAATATGAAATGGAATTACCAAGATCTAACCCCTACTATATGATAAAATGGAATTTATCACTATTTAATATGAGATATTTTTCAATAAAATTGTTAAAGAAAACATCAAGGTGTACTAAAAAATCATCAATGTAATACCCATAAACTATAAAATCATCTATGAAACTTCCATGTAATTATAAATATACTCATAATAGATACTCATCATACAACACTAAAAAGTACTTGAATAACTATATAGAACAAAATTAATTCTTATATATTTAAATATTACAGATGTTGAGGTAAATTTTTTCTTTTATTAATCCTTATATTCTATAAGGATTTGAAAATAACCTAAATTTTCATCAAGTAAACAATAATGGGACTTACTAGATAATATTTTTAACATGTAGTCAATAAAAGTTAGAGGGAAGTGATCCTTTCATGTAAATTTATAGCCAATGGTAGTCAATATAGAATCATAAAATATTTTTCACATGTGTCAAAACCATATCATTCCATTAATTTGAAACTATAGTTTTTCATGTTTTACTAAGCATAATTTTGACTTGGCTAACTCATTCACCATCATATATGGGCTAGATGATCCAAAAAACAAGTAATTTTTCAATATCCATTTTTATTACTTCAAGGAGGGTGTGATTTATCTAACATTGAGATTTACTTATAGGCTCAGTCTCATCCTCCAAAAGTTTTTGAAACACGAAAAAAGATGGGATAACCTTAATAATATTAGCCAATGTTCGTGATATCACCTTTTTTGAACTCACTCAAGAGGTCTAATAGTTCAAAATATTAATCTAGAGAGAGTACTGGAAATAATGATGGGAAGTTGGTAAATAACCTCAAAATAGGTATATTTTAAATTGGATTGAAGTGTTTTTAATTCAAATACCAATGCCTTTTATATTAAAGGAAGTGGTTTTGGTAAAGTGAGGTTAATGAATGTAATGACATGAACTGTTATAAATAAAATCCCCCTTGTTCTTTAAATTATATGTCTTATTATGTATTATGGTTATAAAAATCACATGAAATTATTTTGTTTTATTATATCCAATCAGATTTAAAATATTTTAAGCATTATTAACATTGATAATAATGTCATTGAATAGTGATAACATGATTAATATAAATATAGGGGTTTAATAAATCTAATTGACAAAGACAACAAAAGATATAGCCTAAACCAGTAGGATAATATACTATGAAGACAATTTATTAGATCTTATAAGGGATATATAATATTTTGGATATTCCCTTGACCAAGCCCAAGTTGATATCCATTAACTTTATCATGAGTGAACCCATTTATGAGAGAAGTTTAAGCTCATCTAGATCACAACCCAAACCATGTATGCCGATCCAACCAATGAAAGTTTCACAGTCACACACTTTAATCTTAGGGAGTTTAATAGTGTATTATGGGTATATGTATCAATACACTATAATTATGAGTAAGTAAATTAATTTTTATATAATAATGAATATAGTTTCAAACTATTATTATTACTTTATAAATGTTTTTTATTTTGATACAATAAAACACAAATAGTATTTTTTATTAATATTTAAATTCAATTAAGGAATTTATTTTGATGAATTAATGGATTTTTTAAATAAATAATTTTTAATAAAATATTATTATTAAATAATTTTTATCAAATATAAATGATCATATAATTCTTATGAAGTTAAATGTAATTTTTATAAGGATTCGAAAACAATTATTTTCAAAATAACCTACATTTCTCAATAAATGTCAATTTTATTTTAAAAGTGAAAATTAAAATATTTGTAAAATTATTTAGATAAAATGAATATAATTTTTGGAATTAGAATGTTGAAATTATCCAATGGTTAATTTTTCATAATTTTCCAAGATAGTTGAATTTTTGGGTAAAAATTAAATACGGTATAAATATGTGGTGTATATTATGACAAAATAATAACCTAAATGTGATGTAATAAATAATATAAAGGTTATAAAAAAATATTTTTTACCTTTAAAATAATGTTATTTTATGTTTATTTTATTAATATTATAAATCCTTTGTGAATCCTCCAAAACCATCAATATATTTTAAGGTTTTAAAATCAATTATTTAAGAGTATGACTGACTTCCACACAGGAAAGGGTATTATTTTATTAAGTTAGGACCTTTACCTTAAAAAATAATGGAAACCACTCCCATTTTTAAGAATCCATTGTAAAAAACCATGGTATGGTTTTTTGTTTTTGTTATTTTATTATATAGAGTCCAAAATATGAGTTTGGGTAATAATAAAGAAATCCCCACTAATTTCATATATAAAACCACCAAATATCCCTTTTTATATTCACTAAAAATCATCTTATCACATCCTTACTCTGACCTCCCATCTCTAGAGTCCTCCCAAGGTGCCCCCAATCTCTTAATAAGCTCTTCCTAAGCATTTGGAGCCACATACTCAAGTAAGAGATCATCACCTTCTATTCTTTATTCAAGTTTCTTTATTATATTATTCCTTATGTTTCCAATTCATAATTTTGGGATATGTGTTTATATGTCCCTATTACTTATAATTTTATTTCCAAATTATTATTTACCCCTTTCTCTCTCATCAACCCATATTATGAATTTTTAAGTGGCACCATTATACTACTGAAATTTCACCGCAATTTTCCATGTAAAAATAATTGTGTAGTGAATACCATACCCATTTCCTATAAAGGGTGTTCACATTTATACACTTATACCAATTTTAATTTGGAATTACATATATTTATTTCACACTCTTTTATCTTATATTAAAATATTATTATGAATTAATCCATGTTGTATGATCTATGTGGCACACTTAAGTATGAGAATGAAATAGAAGTGAAAGGTGTACCTAGAATTATATAGTGCTCCAATGTATTGGGAAATATTTAGTATCATGAGACATATTATTGATATGGGGAGTTAAAATTATTCCTTTATGGTAATTTTACCATCATAATGTCTTGGATGTTATCCTTAACCTATTTTTATGATACAATGTTTAAATTTGTTGCCACATTCCCTATGTTTCCTTTATGATTATCATGATATATCATGTATCATTGTTCATGTTTATGATTTCTACTCCTTTTATGCCCCATTGACATGCCTATCATCTAACATGCATTATTATCTTAATGTTATTCCATGTTTATTCCATTACTTTGATTTATATCTTACCCCTTCTTATGTATGTCCCCAGGTTATCCCATAAAGTTTTAACTTTGATGGAATATTATGATCATATTAAGGAAATTGTCAATAAAGATGATGTATTACTTATTTTATATTGTTATGTAATGTACCTTATTCCCAAATATACTAGACTTCTCAATCTTCCTAGTTGTATTAAGTGCAATTTTATGTATTAAATAACATGTTAATGTGAAATAAAGAAAAGAGTTTTCATAGTTGGTATCAAAGGAAAAGTTTAGTTATTTTTGGGATTAAGATAAGAAAACTATAACAAAATTATTAGAGATAAGACTGAGTAAAATAAAACATCCCTAAATTTTGGTAATTATAGAGTAATTTGTTTAGAAAATGCATCCCAATCTGGATGATACAAGTGGATGTGGCTTTGGAACAAATGTATATAAGGGTAAAACCCAAAAAACACAGCATTGAGATAGTCTCAATCAAGTAATGGTGCATGAAAATGGGACATGATGCACTCCTAGTTTGACACTCCCAGGGAATATTATTTTGTAAAACAATAATCTCATTATGAACCATTATTAAGGGAAAAAACACCCATAAGAATATATACTAGAAAATAAATAATGGATAACATAGATTGAAGCCTATAAAGTCATAATTTATTGAAATACATGTAATTTATAAGTCATATATTTAATGTCATTGGATTCCCATTTATGTGTTTAATAGTTTAAAATTAATCATCCATAATTTTTCTTTATTCAAGCCAATAATTGGAAATATGAGGAATCAGGTTAACAATCCCTGTGACGAGCAATGTGATGAATGTCCCAATGATATTACCAACCTAATGGGAGTTAAAATCACAAAAATTGTAATGATAATCTCTTGTATGAATCATTTTATGAAATGAAACTTGGATCATGAGGATCTCCTAAACCTCCCTAATATTGAACAATATTTAATTGAGAGATTTATGTGACAAAGGCCTCTGAATTTCAATGGATCATTCAATACCATAATCACAGAACAATGGATCAAATCCATTGAGATGATATTCTCCATACTTCAATGTTATGAGAAAGATATGGTTCTTCTATCTATTTATCATATTCATTGAGAAGCTGATCAATGGTGGAAATTGACTAAGAAGAGGAATCTTGAGGAAGTGATCAATGAAATGGGGTGGAAGGAATTATAGAATTTCTTTTTGATAAATATTTACCTCACACTATGTAACATAAAATGGAAAGAAATTTACTTACCCTCAAGAGAAAATATTTTGAATTTATCATGGAATATGAGAAAAAATTCACAATACATGCACGATATGCCTACACCTTTTTCATTACTAGGGAATGAAAGGTTGACTGCTTTTTTAGAGGGCTAAAACCTAGTCTACAAAAAATCTTGGAAATACGAGACTTTGATAACTATGAGAAAATTGTTTGATGTTCCATCAAAGTAGAAATGGTGATTAGATATTTAAATTCACTGTCGTGGGCGCCCTCAAATGATTAGTGGTTTTTGGATACTTAGGTACAGCAGAGTGGCTGACCAAGGTACTCTCTCAAAGGAGGAAGTAAATTAAAACAACTTCTTAAAGGTATTATAAAAGTAAAATAGAAAAGAATTAAAACACTACTTTAAAGGATGAGGGGAGGGGGTTGTTTATCATTTATAAAACTTTAAGAATTTTTCTAGAAGAAGATTTAATTTTTTTTGTTTTAAATTTTGAAATGAAGTTTGATTAAATAGATACAACAAGAAGATGTTTTTTTAGAAAATATTTTAAAAGGCGCAATCGATCTAACTCTAACTATTAAATAATTTATTAATCATTATCATTTAAATTATTATCCAATTAATTATTATCCCTTAATTTGTTAAATCTAAAACCCTATGAGAATTAACTTTACCACAAAGATGAAGTGAATTTAACCCTAGGCTAACTTCGGAACATGCAATCGTAGCACCCTGATTTGATTGATGTTCTAAGGTTAGATTATGGTCAATGGTAAATTAAGAAACATACACTCTCTATAAATTAGAATTAATTGAGTTTAGGTATTATATTTGAACACTACAAATTGATCCCATGTGGTTTTGAATTACCAATTAAGTTCGCGCTCTCACAATTCACACAATTCTCGACCTCGCATGATTTGTGTTTATTATTAAATTTCTTGATTAGTTTCATTTAAATTGAAAAATCAATTAATATATCAAATTAAGTGAATTATAGCAGCTCATTAATTCAAAATAAATGAATGAATAAGGTAAGAGATAGATCGATTACTAAACAGACTACTCTTCCATGGGTAGCGTAATCATCATAGAATCGAATTGCATTTGCAACAGTTTATAATGGGTATAAACAAATAACGATTCTACTCAATAATTTCAGACCAAAGAGAAATATTAAGAGAAGAATAAATTTTAATAAAACATAAGAAAAGATAATAAATAAAATAACCATGAAGTCTAATACACAAATGAAAATATTACAACATGAAGAAGAGAATGAGTCTTCGATGAGGGGATCCTTGCTTCAAGAGCTACCCCTCTTAAAATGGTTGGAGAATTTGAGTGAAACCAATTGTCCTCTACCTAAGATCTCCTAATTCACTTACCAACCCTTCAAAATGAGAAAAACACTAATTTATAGATTGTAGGGGAGGCTAGATATAAAGTGGGTTCAAGTGTGAATGGGGAATCTCGACCAAATATTTTAATACAACTTGAACCGCCCATTTGACCTCGAACACGCTTGAACCAGATCTCCTTTAAGTGGGATTATTTGTGTGAAAATGAATCCCCGAGCTCCTCTAAAAATATGGGCCTAATCCAAGCATGGATTAAGAAGTTATGGCCCAAATACAGAACCTATGTCCATTCTGGTGAGTCCAGCCCAACTTTGAATTAATGTGCCATTTTCACCAACCAAATGAACTCTTTAGCTCTAGTGTCATGAATGAAAATTCTATCAAATTAAGTGAGGAATACCTTTACAGAAATTTAAGTTCATATAATTCATATTAAAATATTTATGTGCGAAATACTACAGTTCATAGTAAAAGGGTAAAACTAAAATTTTAATCAAATTTTAAAATGAATGATCTAATCCCAAATATTTCATAAATGAACATATTTAGCACAATGTAACAAAATTATGTCATTTATTATCAATAAAATATTCAACAAAATATTTTTTTGTCAACTCCCCCACACTCACCCTTTTTCACTCCTTGGCAAAACCTCATATCAAGTAAAGATCAATATTAAATCAAAACAATTTTAAAACACATATCCTTGAGAGCCAGCAATTCCACACCAATAAACAGAAGATATCATGCCTCATAAAAACAATTATTTCAAGTTCTCCATTAATATCATTCAATATATTTCCACTTTATTTATCCTCCCATGCACAAAACACTTACCTCACTTGAATTTTCTCTTACCATAAAAATGTCAATTTTTTTGCAATGTCTTTCTCATCCAAACTCATACAAAGGTCACCATAGGCTTGATAAATTCCTAAATCACCACATGATGTGAGTCAATGACATATTTTTATCATGAGTACTTTTTGAAGGTTGTTCTATGGCTCTCGGTTGGTAGGATTTAGATGTGAAAAACTCTGAGGCTAAATGAGGAGGGATTGACTCTTTTTGAAGAAAAATTGTATTAATCTAATTTTCACTTAAATATGGTCTCCTCATAAATTTCTATAGTATCAATTCAGATCCATCATCATGAAAATTCATGAAAATTTTACACCATTCATCATTCAGCAACAAAAATGTCAATCTTCTCAAACAAGATTTTCTTGAAATCTCTAGATAGGAAAAACTTTCTACCTCTATTAGAAGCTCCAGAAAAGGCACAACTTCACTTATCATGAAAGCTCCAGAAAAGGCACAAATTTCAATATAATGATTTTCTTTAGCAGCAAACACATCTCTTCAGAATTTAATTTTCCACCCAAAGTATCACATAATGTGGTAGCACAACACAAGACAGCTTCCCCCACACTTAAGTTCAACTAGATTATGCGATTTCACTTCAAGAGTTGATTGCATAGGGAAAATTGGCTTGTAATGTGGCTAACCTAACAGGATGTTCATGAATTATAAGGGATACAAGGATTAAATGTTTAAGGTAGGCCATTATAAAAAAGGATTATTTTAAATAGGGAATTTAATACTAAACAAATACCTCAATCATTTAAACATAAGTACCTCAAACCCTCAAGTTTTGACAGGAATAACTCAAATTATGGTTAAATCAAGCATGGTTTGGTTATCTCAATAAGTGAGGTGAATGTAAATAATATGAAAATAATTATTTAGAAGCCTCATAGGAAAGTGATTTCAAATATGAGCACAGTGAGATATGGCATGGGATTCAAAATTTAGAGTACTTTTCATGAAATTACTAAAGATTTGAACTTTAAACAAAGTTATTTTCAGCATTCATTTAAGCTCAGTTTCATGGGATAAATTGTTTCACTTATTTATATGGATTTAAAAATGGTTACGAGAATCATTTCAGCTCAAAAGTTTCAAAAACACACAAAAAACTGAAAAATAAACACACAAAATTTGAAAAACACAATTTTTTTGTTTAGTTTTTTAAAATAGGAAAACAATTAAAATTACTAAACTAAAAGGTTCACTCCCCCACACTTAAAATATTGCATTGTCATCAATGTGAACCCATTAGATGATATATTTATATGAAATGTGGAATTTTAAATAGGAAAAATAATATAAAAGTGAAAGGGTTAGGAACAACCTGATATGCTCAAGTGATGATGGGGTCATGCAGTGTGATGAAATCCACTGCATCAGTAAGAAGTCCCTCAATGTATCTCTTAAAACGTTGCCCATTGAATATAAATCTACTTCCTGTGTCCTCTTGTGTGATCTCCACTGTACCATAAGGAAAAACATTAGTCACAACATAAGGACCTAACCACCAGGAACACAACTTACCAGGCATTAGC
Source organism: Viscum album (assembly GCA_963277665.1). Lineage (NCBI taxonomy): Eukaryota > Viridiplantae > Streptophyta > Magnoliopsida > Santalales > Viscaceae > Viscum > Viscum album. Next base: position 905,318,006 of record OY728138.1, read on the forward strand.
TTCATTCATGAACTATAGAGAAGGACTTTCTCTGCAACATGAAACTCCTTTCGTTGGATCATTCTATCATGAGTTGCTTTTGATTTTTCCTTCTAGATCCTTGAGTTCTCTTATGATGAAAATAGAATCTCCCCAAGATCATGAATTTGCATCTTCCTTTGGATTACAACTTAGGCCAAATCCATGTTGCATTTCTTTATAGCCCAATAAACCCGATGCTCAACCTCCACGTGGAGATGACATGATTTCCCAAAAACAATCCAAAATGGGGACATATCAATGGGTGTCGTGTATGCTATCCTATAAGCCCATAATGCATCATCCAAGCACTTGCTCCAATCTTTCATATTTGCCTACACAGTTTTCTCTAAAATTTGTTTCAATTTCCTATTTGAAACCTCATCCTAGCCATTTGTTTGAGAGTGGTATGGTGTTGATGTTTTGTGTTTCACCCCTACTTCTAAATAAGGGAAGAAAAATTCCAATTGTAGAAGTGTGTCCCTTGGTCACTGATGATGGCCTTCGGTACTCCAAACCTGCAAAAAATCTGTGCTTTGACAAAGTCCACAACAACATGAGAATAATCAGTCCTAGTGGAATTAGCCTCCACCCATTTACTCACATAATCAACTACAACCAAAATATATAAAAATCTAAATGAACTAGGAAAAGGACCGATAAAATCAATGCCCCATAAATCAAAAATCTAACAGAATAGTATGGGTTGTTGGGGCATCTCATGTCTCATAGAAATGTTCCCAGTGTGTTGGAAATGAGAGAATGACTTAAAAAACACATGGGCATCATGTAATAAGCTAGGTAAATATAATCTGGATTCCAAAACTTTCCTAGCTGTCAGTTGGGGTCCAAAGTGTCTACCATAAGCAAGTGTATGGAAAAAATATAAAAAAGACTCCAACTCATGATCAGGAACACACCTCCTAATAACATGATCACTATACATGTTCCAGAGGTATGAATCATCTTAAACATAATACCGAGACTCAATTTTTAATTTTTTGACTTTATGTTTCTTTAAATTTGCAGGGATTTCAAAGGTAACAAGGTATTTAACTAAATCTGCATACCAAGGATGCATACCTAAGATGGAATAAAGAAGCTCATTGGGGAAAGTGTCCCGAAGTGGTACCTAGTCCAAGGTGTCATCCTCTAGTGTGTGATTAGACCTACTCATGTGGTCCACCACCAAGTTTTATGACCCATTTTTTTTCCTTTATCTCAATATCAAATTCCGAAAGAAGGAGCATCCATCGGATCATCCTGGGCTTTTCATATGGCTTCTTCAAGAGGTACCTCAGAGCCGTATGGTCATAAAAACAACTACTTTAGAGTCCAATAAATATGAACAGAATTTATCTAAAGTGAATATAACAACAAGAAACTCCTTTTATGTGGTTGTGTAGTTTTATTGGGACGAATCTAGTGTCCTCGATGCATAGGAAATCACATGTGATCGTCCCTCAAAAGGAATCTCACATCGTGGGGGCTGTATGATTGGTGGAGTGGTCAGAAACTACTTGATATCATCAAAAGAAGTCCTTCAAGAATCATTAAATACAAAATCATAATCCTTTTGAAGTAATCGTGACATAGGAATAGAAATCTTACTAAAATCTTCGATGAAGCGCCGATAAAATCATGAATTCCCTTGGAAAGATTTAACATCATGAACACATGAAGGACATGGTAAGGATGAAATAATATCTACCTTAGATCTATCAACCACTATTCCATGTTTTGACACTACATGCCCTGAGACAATGTCATTCTTTGCCATGAAATGACACTTTTCAAAGTTCAAGACCAGATTCTTCTCAATTCTATGATTAAAAACCTTTCCCAAACTACTTAGAAATTCATTAAATTAAGACCAATACACTGTAAAACCATCCATTAATACCTCCATGCAAGTCTCAATAAAATCAGAAAAAATTCTCACCATGCATCTCTAGAAGGTACCTGGGGCGTTGCAAAGTCCAAATGGCATCCTTCGGAAGGCAAACGTACCCAAGAGATAGGTGAATGTAGTTTTCTCCTAATCCTAAAGATCTATAGAAACCTGAAAATATCCAAAAAATCCATCCAAGAAACAATAGTGTGTATTCATAGCTAGTCGCTCAAGCATCTGATCAATAAATGGGAGGGGGAAATGGTCTTTGCGAGTGGACTGGTTTAGTTTCCTATAATCAATACACAAACGCCAACTGTTTTGTACCCTCATCAGAACTAACTCCTCTTTATCATTTTTTACAACTGTAACACCACCTTTCTTAGGCACAAATTGAATAGGACTCACCCACAGGGAATCTGGAATGGGATATATTATACCTACCTCGAGCAATTTTTTAACCTCTTTTTTAACAACCTCCAAAAGTGTTGGATTGAGTGTCCCTTGTGGCTACCTAACCGATTTAGCTCCATCCTATAAAAGAATCCTATGCATGAAAATGGAGGGGATAATACCTGATATGTCAGCCAAGGTCCACATAATTTCCCTGACGTTCTCCCTCAAAATATTCAAAAGTTTTTCTTCATGTTTAAAAGGGAGATTGTTAGCAATGATAACAGGTAATTTCTCACCATGTAACAAGTATGAGTATTTGAGATTTGGTGGCAATGGCTTGAGTTACAGTGTAAGGGGGTGGTGTATGGATGGATACAGAGAAGGAATTGAAATTTGTTCACAAAGAGCATCAGTATCAGAATATACATCCTCAAAATCAGAGAATAAAGAATCAAATCCATCAACATACTCAACAACTATGTCATAATTAGAGGTCACATGATCAAAATCAGAATGTGACTCCATTTCAAAATAAAATCTAAGAGAGGCTTGTGCATTGGAAATAGGTGTGTAAGTACTCTAAGACATCAAACTAGAACCAATACTCATAATCTCCCTCAGCATAAAACAATCAAATTCCATGGGGTTTTTATTTGGTGGTTCAAAATGGGAGATAAAAAATGCAGAATGGTCCTCTGAGGGGTACTTCATGGAATCCATAACATTAAATATCACAACTTCATCCCCAAATTCCATGGAAAGTGTACCCTCATTAACATTTATGATAGTTTTTGCAATTTTGAGGAAGGGTCTACCTAAGATAATGAGAGCATGAGAACTTACCTAATCATCCTCCATGTTAAGAACATAGAAATTTGCTGGAAAAATCATATCTATTACCCATACAAGTACATCCTCAAGGACTACCGCTGAATATTCTGTAGCTCTATTCACCAACTACACCACTACTCTCGTCGGTTTCAGCTCACCAACCTGCCAAGAAGAGAATACAGAGTGATGCATCACATTTATGGAAGCTCCCAAATCACAAAGTGAACCAGAAAAGTGAAACTTCCCTATAGTGCATGGGATGGTGAATGTCCTTGGATCCTTGCACTTTTTTGGCATTGCTAGAGTTGGTGTAATGAGTTCCGACACATTTCTTCCAAGATTTATCCTCTCATTTTCCTTGATCACTCTTCGATTGGTACAAAGTTCTTTTAATAATTTTGTATACCTTGGGATTTTCTTGATGGCTTCAAGTAGAGGAATGTTTATCTCCACATGCTTGAATGTGTCCAAAAATTCTTTTTTGCATCGCCTAATCATCCATATTCTTGGTTTGTACTACCCTATTTGGAAATGGAAGGGGTTTAGGAGGAACATCATCAATATTTTTCTAACCTTTATCTTTCTCCTTGGATTGCTCATCAGTTGGTATGGAATCAAATTCTCCAGATTTGAGGGGAATCCTGGTGGAACAATAGGTGCAGATGTTTCTATTGTGGGATTCCCAATTCTCAATGTGATGGAACTGACATTCCCCTTGGGATTTCGAGTAGGTTGGGATGGTAGATTCCCAGAATTCTTACTTACCAGTTCATTGAGGGCAGTGGCAATCTGGCTCTTTTGAGTCTTTAACTCCCTCAACTCCGAACCTTGAATCTTCATCTCATTATTTTGATCAAGAACAATTTTCTTTGAAAGGTCATTAGTGTTAGAATCTACCTTGGGTGGGGGATTCCCTTGTTGTTGGCTTGTTGATGCTTGGGCTTCAAATTTCATTGGGGTTGTTGGAAACCCTGCTGGTAAGGTGGGGGCTGCTGGAAGTTTTGTTGAAAAGGGGGAATTTGTTGTTGTCCAGATCCATACCTCATGTATGATTGATCCTTCCACCCTTGGTTGTATGTTGGAGGAAATTAATCAAACTTATTTTGGGGGTTTGTCTATTGTTGTTGCTGATATGGTCTCCCTGGGAATACTACTGCGCAATCCTATGTCTCTTGTAGTTGTGGGAAACATTCAGTTGGGTGGATTATCTCAGTGAAAATTCCACAAGGCCTTAAAGGAGGGGGTTGTGATTTATTTTGTGCCAAAAAATATGTCTCACCATAGTTTTCAATTCTTTTAACTTGGTATCAATAAAATTACTCTCAATAGAAGAATGACTTACCTGATGTACTCCCCTGACATGTGGGGTACCTCGATCACCAAATTGTTGGGTGTTTTGGGCCATTTTGTCAATCAATGCACGTGCAGCTAATGGTGTTTTGTCCACCAATTCTCCTCCAGTTGCGGCATATAACATGCTCCTCTCCATATGTGTGAGTCATTCATATAAGTATTGGATGAGGATTTTCTCACTGATTTGGTGATGTGGGCCGCTTGCACACAACTTCTTGAATCACTCCCAATACTCATACATCGACTCCCCTTGTGCTTTCTTGATCCTAGATATCTCTTTATGATTGGAAGTGGTCCTTGATGATGAAAAAAATATCTGTAAGAAAATTCGTTTGAAATAATTCAAACAAGTTACATATTCAGGTTGTAAATAATACATCTAATCTTTCGCAGCTCCATCAAGTGAAAATGGGAATGCTCTTAGTTTTATTTGATCTTCAGATACATTTCTGAGTTTAAGGGTTGAGAAAACCACATTAAATGTTTTCAAATGTTTGTTTGGATCCTCACTAGATAATCCATGAAACTTTGGAAGAAGATGAATTAACCCATATTTCAGTTCAAAGTCCAATTCAAGATTTGGGTATGCAAAACAATTTGGTTGATAGTTAATATCCGGTGTAGCCAACTCTCGAATAGTTCTATTAAGTTCATTTACATTGTTTTCAGCCATTGGTTCTTGTTTTATATTGGAATTAGAAGTGTTTCCAATTTCAATGTTTTGAAAGTGGTGGAATTCTCCAACTATTTTAATGTTAAAACTTCTCGTTGGCTGATAATGTCTGATTCGATCCCTAAGGCTGCGTTCAATCTCAGGGTCAAGATCTAAGAGATCTTCAAGATTAGTTCGTGTCATAAATCAAATAAAAATGTAAAGAAAGAAAGTGGACCATAGTAAAATAAAAATTAGAAGTTTGAGTTGATGGTCGAAAAAGAAGTAGAAGAAAATAAAAGAAGAAGAAAAAAAATCAGATTGGGTAAAGAAGGAAGAAAGAAGAGGGGGAGAGAATAAAATGTAAAATAAAATAAATACCTCTAATTCATTGAAATAATTACTTTCCTCTTAGTAAATGACTCCAATTTGAAAGGTTTTGTCATGGGCTCCCTCAAATGATTAGTTTTTTTTGGGTACTTAGGTGCAGCAGAGTGGCTGACCAAGGTTGTCTCTCAAAGGAGGAAGTAAATTAAAACAACTTCTTAAAGGTATTCTAAAAGTAAAATAGAATATAATTAAAACACTAATTGAAAGTATGGAGGGGTGGTTTTTTATCGTTTATAAAACTTGAATAAGTTTGCAGGAAGAAGATTGCATTTTTTTTTGTTTTTAATTTTGAAATAAAGTTTGATTAAAAAGACACAACAAGAAGATGTTTTTTTAGAAAATATTTTAAAAGAATTAATCGATCTAACTCTACCTATTCAATCATTTATTAATAATTATAATTTAAATTAATATCCACTTAATTATGAACCTTTAATTTTTTAAATCCCGAACTCTATGAGAATTAACTTTACCAAAAAGATGAAGTGAATTTAACCCTAGGCTAACTTCGGAACATGCAATCACATAAACCTGCTTTGATTGATGTTCTAAGGTTAGATTATGGTCATTGGTGAATTAAGGCACATATAATCTCTATAAATTAGAATTAATTGAGTTTAGGGATTATATTTGAACACAACAAATTAATCCCGTGTGGTTTTGAATTACCAATTAAGTTCGTTCTCTCACAATTCACACAATTCTCGACCTCGCGTGATTTGTGTTTATTGTTCAATTGCTTGCTTAGTTTCATTTAAATTAAAAATAAATTAATATATAATATTAAGTGAATTACATTAGCTCATTGATTCAAAATAAATGAATGAAGAAGGTAAGAGATAGATCGATTACTAAACAGACTACTCTTCTATGGGTGGCGTAATCATCGTAGAAGAAAATTGCATTTGCAACGGTTTATAATAGGTATAACCCAGTCATGATTCTACTCAAGAATTCCATACCAAAGGGGAATATTAATAGAAGAATAAATTTGAATAAAACATAATAAAATAGAACAAATAAAATAATAACCATGATGTTTAATATACAAATGAAAATATTACAACATGAAGAAGAGAAGGAGGCTTCGATGAGGGGATCCTTGATTCAAGAGATACCCCCATTAAAATGGTTGGTGAATTTGGGTAAAACCAATTCTCTTCTACCTCAGATCTCCTAATGTTCATCCCAACCCCTCCAAATGAGAAAACCACTAATTTATAGAGTGGAGGGGAGGCTAGGTATAAAGATGTTTCAAGTGTGAATGGGGAATATCAACCAAATATTTTAATACAAATTGAACCACACATTTGACCTCGAAAACGTGTGAACCTGATCTCCTTCCAGAAGGATTATTTGTGAGAAAATGAATCCCCAATATCCTCTCAAAATATGTTCCAAATACAAGCATCTATTAAGATGTTATGGCCCAAATACAGAACCTATGTCCATTCTGGCGAGTCCATCCCAACTTTAACTTCATGGCCCATTTACACCAACCAAATGCACTATTTAGATCTAGTTTTTTGAATAAAAGTTGTATCAAATTAAGTTAGGAACACCATTACAAATATATAAGTTCATATAATTCATATTAAAATATTTATGTGTGAAATACTACAGTTCATTTTAAAAAGGTAAAACTGGAATTTTAATCAAATTTTCAAATGAATGATCTAATCCAAAATATTTCATAAATGAACATATTTAGAACAATGTGAGGAAATTATGTCATTTAGTATCAATAAAATATTCAACAAAATAGTGTTTTATCAACTCCCCCATAATTACCCTTTTGAACTCTTGAGAAAAACCTCATATCAAGTAAAGATCAATATTAAATCAAAACAATTTTAAGACACATATTCTTGAGATCCAGCAATTCCACACCAAGAAACAGAAGATATCATGCCTCATAAAAACCATTATTTAAAGTTCTTCATTTATACCATTCAATATATTTCCACTTCATTTATCCTCCCATGCACAAAACACTTACGTCACTTGAATTTTCACTTATCACACAAATGTCAATTTTTTTTTCAATGTCTTTCTCATCCAAACTCATACAATGGTCACCATAGACTTGATAAATTCATACATCACCACCCTATGTGAGTCAAGGAAATATGTTTATAATGAGTACTTTTCAAGGTTGTTATGTGGGTATCGGTTGGTAGGATTTAGATGTGAAAAACTCTGAGGCTGAATGAGGAGGTCTTGACTCTTTTTGAATCAAAATTGCATTAATCTAATTTTCACTTAAATATGGTCTCCTCATAAATTCCTATAGTATCAATTCAGATACATCATCATGAAAATTCATGGAAAGTTTACACCTTTCATCATTCAGCAACAAAAATGTCAATCTTCTCAAACATGATTTTCCTTAAAGATCCAGATAGGCACAACTTTCTACCTCTATTAGAAGATCTAGAAAAGGAACAACTTCACTTATCATGAGAGCTCTAGAAAAGGCACAAATTTTAATATAATGATTTTCTTTAGTATCAAACACATCTATTAATAATTTAATTTTCCACCCAAATTATCACATAATGTGGAAGCACAACACAATACAGCTTCCCCCACACTTATGTTCAACTAGATTATGCAATTTCACTTCAAGAGTAGGTTGGATAGGGAAAATTGTCTTGTAATGTGGCTAACCTAACAGGATATTCATGGATTCTAAAGGATAAAAGGATTAAATGTTCAAGGCAGGCCATTATATAAAGGATTCTTTGAAATAGGGGATTTAATACCAAACAAATTCCTTAATCATTTAAACATAAGTACCTCAAACCCTCAAGTTTTGATAGGAATAAATCAAATTATGGTTAAATAAAGCATGGTATGGTTCTCTCAAGAAGTGAGGTGAATGTAAATAATATGAAAATAATGGTTTATAATCCTCACAGGAAAGTGATTTCAAATATAAAGACAATGAGATGTGGCATGGGATTCAAAATTCAGAGTACTTTTCATGAAATTACTAAAAATTTGAACTTGAAACAAAGTTATTTTCATCATTCATTTAAGATCGGTTTCATGGGATAAATTGTTTCACTTATTTATATGAATTTCTAAATGGTTATGAGAATAATTTCATCTCAAAAGTTTAAAAAACAAAAAAAAACTGGAAAATAAACACACAAAATTTGAAAAAGACATTTTTTTTGTTTAGTTTTTTTAAAAACAGGAAAACAATTAAAATTACTAAACTAAAAGGTACCCTCCCCCACAATTAAAATATTGTATTGTCCTCAATGTGAACCCATGATATGATATATGCGCATGAAATGTGGAATTTTAAATATGACAAATAATATAAAAGTGAAAGGGTTAGGAACAACCTGATATGCTTAAGTGATGATGGGGTCATGCAGTGTGATGAAATCCACTGCATCAGTAGGAAGTCCCTCAATGTATCTCTTCAAACGTTTCCCATTGACTGTAAATATCCTTCATATATCCTCTTGTGTGATCTCTACTACACCATAAGGAAAAAAATTAATCACAACATAAAGACCTAACCACCTAGAACACAACTTACCAGGCATTAGCTTCATTTGTGAACTGTAGAGAAGGACTTTCTCTCCAACATGAAACTCATTTTGTTGGATCATTATATCATGAGTTTCTTTTTATTTTTTCTTATAGAGCCTTGAGTTCTTATATGAATACAATTGAATCTCCTCAAGCTCTTGAATTTGCAGCATCCTTTGGATTCCATCTTGGGCCAAATCCATGTTGCATTTCTTTATAGCCCAATAAGCCCGATGCTCAACCTCCACGGGGAGATGACATGCTTTCCCAAAAACAATCCGAAATAGGGACATAATAATGGGTGTCTTGTATGCTATCCTATAAGCCCATAATGCATCATCAAATTTCTTTCTCCAATATTTCATATTTTCCAGCATAGTTTTCTCCAAAATTTGTTTCAATTCCCTATTTGAAACCTCAGCCTGGCCATTTGTTTGAGGGTGGTATGGTGTTGATGTTTTTTGTTTCACCCTATACTTCCGAAGAAGGGAAGAAAAATTCCGATTGTAGAAGCGTGTCCCCTGGTCACTAATGATGGCCTTAGGTACTCCAAACCTGCAAAAAATCTGTTCTTTGACAAAGTCCACAACAACATGAGAATCATCAGTCCTGATGGACTTAGCCTCCACCCTTTACTCACATAATCAACAACAACCAAAATATATAAAAATCCAAATGAACTAGGAAAAGGACCGATAACATCAATGCCCCGTACATCAAAAATCTCACAGAATATTATGGGTTGTTGGGGCATCTCATGTCTCCTAGAAATGTTCCCAGTGTGTTGGCAATGAGAGCATGACTGACAAAACACATGGGCATCATGGAATAAGACAGGCCAATATAATCCAGAGTACAAAACATTCCTAGCTGTCTGTTGGGTTCTAAAGTGTCCACCACAAGAAAGTGCATGGAAAAAATGTAAAACAGACTCCAACTCATGATTAGGAACACACAACCTAATAACTGGATCACAACACATGCACCAGAGGTATGGATCATCTCAGTAATAATACTGAGACACACTTTTTAATTTTTGGACTTGATGTTTCTTTAAATTTGCTGAGATTTCATAGGCAATAAGGTAGTTAACTAAATTTGCATACCAAGGATGCATACCTGAGATGGAATAAAGATGCTCATTGGGGAAAGTGTCCCGAAGTGGTATCTGGCCCAAGGTGTCATCCAATAGTGTGTGGGTAAGACTACTCATGTGGTCCACCACAAAGTTTTATGACCCCTTTATGTCCATTATCTCAATATAAAATTCCTGAAGAAGAAGCATCCATTGGATCATCCTGGGCTTTGCGTCTGGCTTCTTCAAGAGGTACCTCAGAGCTACATGGTCAGAAAAACAACTACTTTAGAGGCCAATAAATATGAAAAGAATTTATCAAAAGAAAATATAACAGCAGGAAACTCCTTTTATGTGGTTGTGTAGTTTGATTGGGCTGAATCTAGTGTCCTTGATTAATTGGAAATCAAATGTGATCATCCCTCCACCCTCTGAGAAAAGACAACACCAACTACGAAGTTAGAGGCATCACACATAAGCTCAAAAGGAATCTCACACCATGGGGGCTGTATGATTGGTGGAGTGGTCAAACACTTCTTGAGATCATCAAAGGAAGTCCTGTAAGAATCATTAAACACAAAATCAGACTCCTTTTAAAGTAATCATGACATAAAGAGAGAAATCTTACTAAAATCTTTTATGGAGTGCCAATAAAATCCTGCTTGCCCTAGGAAAGATCTAACATCACACACACATGAATGATATGGTAAGGATGAAATAATATCTACCTTAGATCTATCAACCTCTATCCCATGTTTTTACACTACATGCCCTAAGATAATGTCATTCTCTACCATGAAATGACACTTTTCAAAGTTCAAGACCAGGTTCTTCTCAATTCAACGATTCAACACGTTTCCCAAACTACTTAGACATTCATCAAATGAAGACCAATACACTGTAAAATCATCCATGAATACCTCTATGCATGTCTCAATAAAATCTGAAAAAAATACTCACCATGCATCTCTGGAAGGTACCTGGGGCGTTGCAAAGTCCAAATGGAATCCTTCGGTAGGAAAACGTACCAAAGGGATAGGTGAATGTAGTCTTTTCCTAATCCTATGGAGCTATAGGAATATGAAAATATCCAGAAAATCCATCCAAGAAACAATAGTGTGTCTTCCCAGCTAGTCTGTCAATCATCTGATCAATAAATGAGAGGGGGAAATGGTATTTGCGAGTGGACTTCTTTAGTTTCCTATAATCAATACACACATGCCAACTGTTTTGTACCCTCATCGAAACTAACTCCTCTTTATCATTTTTTTACAATTGTAACACCACTTTTCTTAGGCACAACCTGAATAGGACTCACCCACTGGGAATCTGAAATGGGATAAATTATACCTACCTCGATAAATTTTTAACCTCTTTTTTAACAATCTCCAAAAGTGTTGGATTGAGTCTCCTTTGTGGCCACCTATCCGTTTTAGCTCCATCCTCCAAAAAAATCCTATGCATGAAAATGGAGGGGCTAATACCTGATATGTCAGCCAAGGTCCACCTGATTTCCCTGATGTTCTCCCTCGAAATATTCAAAAGTTTTTCTTCATTTTCAAAAGGAATATTGTTAGAAATGATAATAGGTAATTTCTCACCACTTAACAAGTACGATTATTTTCGATTTGGTGGAAATGTCTTGAGTTCTAGTGTAGGGAGTGGTGTATGGATGGAGACAGATAAGGAACTAAAATATGTGCACAAAGAGCATCAGTATTAGAATATACATCATTAAAATTAGAGAATAAAACATCAAATCCATCAGCATAGTCAACAACCATGTTATAATTAGATTTAACATGATAAAAATCAGAATATGACTCCATTTCAAAATCAAATCTAAGAGAGTCTTGTTCATTATAAATAGGTGTGGAAGTACTCTTAGACATCAAACTAGAACCAATACTCATAATCTACCTAAGCATAGAACAATCAAATTCCATGGGGTTTTTATTTGGTGGTTCAAAATGGGAGATAATAAATGTAGAATGATCCTCTGAGGGGTAATTCATGGAATCCATAACATTAAATATCACAACTTCATCACCAAATTCCATGGAAATTGTACTCTCATTAACATTTATGATAGTTTTTTCAGTTTTGAGGAAGGTTCTACCTATGATAATGGGAGTATGAGAACTTACCTGATCATCCTCCATGTTAAGCACATAGAAATCTGCTGGAAGGATCATGTCTCTTACCCGTACAAGTACATCCTCAAGGACTCCTGCTGTAAATTTTTGTAGTTCTATTCACAAAATTCACCACTACTCTCTTCGGTTTCAGATCACTAACTTATAAAGAAGAGAATACAGAGTGAGGCATCACATTTATGGAAGCTCCCAAATCACAAAGTGCATCATAAAAGTGCAACTCCCATATGGTGCATCAGATGGTGAATATCCTTGGATCCTTGCACTTTGTCGGCATTACTAGAGTTGGTGTAATGAGTGCTGACACATTCCTTCCAAGATTTATCCTCTCATTTCCCTTGATCCCTCTTCTATTGGTACAAATTTCTTTTAATAATTTCGCATACCTTGGGATTTTCTTGATGGATTCAAGTATAGGAATGTTGATCTCTACATGCTTGAATGTTTCCAAAACTTCTTTTTTTGCATCGCCTCCTCGACCAACTTCTTGGTTTGTACTACCCTATTTCGAAATGGAAGTGGTTTAGGCAGAACATCATCAATCTTTTTCTTACCTTTATCTTTCTCTTTCGATTTCTTATCAGTTGGTATGGAATGCAACTTCTTCAGATTTGAGGGGAATCCCAGTGGAACGATAGGTGCAGATGTATCTGTTGTTCGCTTCCCACTTCTCAATGTGATGGCACTGACATTCCCCTTTGGATTTTGAGTAGGTTGGGATGGTAGATTTCCATAATTATTACTTACTAGTTCTTGGAGGGAAGTGGAAATCTAGCTCATTTGAGTCTTTAACTCCCTCAGATCCGAACCTTGACTCTCCAACTCATTATATTGATTAACAACAATTTTCATCAAAAGGTCATCAGTGTTAGAATCTACCTTGGGTGGGGGATTCCCTTATTGCTGGATATTGATGCTTGGGCTTCAAATCTTCTTTGGGGTTGTTGGAAACCCTGATAGTAAGGTGGAGGCTGTTTAAAGTTTTATTGAAAAGGGGGCCTTTGTTGTTGTCTAGAGACATACCTCATGTTTGATTGATCCTTCCACCCTTGGTAGTATGTTGGAGCAAATGAATCAAACTTTTTTTTGGGGTATGTATGTTGTTGCTACTGATATGGTCTCCCTGGGAATACTGCTGTGCAATCCTCTGACTCTTGTAGTTGTGGGAAACATTCAGTTGGGTGGCCTGTCTTAGTGTAAATTCCACAAGGCCTTGAAGGAGGGGGTTGGGATGTCTTTTGTACCAAATAAATATGTCTCACAAAATTTTTCAATTCTTCTAACTTGGTATCAATCAAATGACTCTCAAGAAAAGAAGTACTTACCTAATGTACTCCCCTGATATGTGGTGTACCTCGATCACCAAATTGTTGGGAGTTTTGGGCCATTTTGTCAATAAATTAACATGAAGCTACTGGTGTCTTGTCCACCAAGGCTCCTCTAGCTGCGACATCTAACATGATCTTCTCCATAGGTGTGAGTCTTTCATAGAAGTATTGGATGAGGAGTTGCTCACTGATTTGGTGATGTGGGAATCTTGCACACAACTTCTAGAATCACTCCCCATACTCATACATTGACTCCCCTTGTAATTTCCTGATCTTAGATATCTCTTTACGAATGGAAGTGGTCCTTGATGTTGGAGAAAATATCTGTAAGAAAATATGTTTCAAATCATTCCAACAAGTTACATCTGCGGGTTGTAAATAATACATCCAATCTTTCACAGCTCCATCAAGTGAAAATGGGAATACTTTTAGTTTGATTTGATCTTCAGATACATTTTTGGGTTTAAGGGTTGATCAAACAACATTAAATTTTTTCAAATGTTTGTTTGGATCCTCACAAGATAATCCATGAAACTATGGAATAAGATTAATTAACCCATATTTCAGTTAAAAGTCTAATTCAAGATTCGGGTATGCAATACAATTTGGTTGATAGTTAATATCTGGTGCAACCAATTCTTGAATAGTCCTATTAAGTTCATTTACATTATTTTCAACCATTGGTTATTTTTTTATTTTATAATTATAGGTATTTCCAATTTTAATGTTCTAAATGTGGAGGAATTCTCCAACTGGTTGAATGTTGAAACTTCCCGTAGGCTGAGAATGTCTGATTCGAGCCCTATGGCTGCATTCAATCTCGGGGTCAAGATCTAAGAGATCTTTGGGATTAGTTAATGTCATAAATAAAATAAAAATGAAAAGGAAGAAAGTGAACCATAGTAAAATAAAAATCAAAAGTTTGAGTTGATGGTCCAAAAAGAAGTAGAAGAAAATAAAAGAGGAAGAAAAAAAATCATATTGGGTAAAGAAGGAAGAAAGAAGAGAGGAAGAGAATAAAATGTAAAATAAAATAAATACCTCTAATTGGTTGAAATAATTACTTTCCTCCCAGGAAACATGTCCAATTTGAAAGGTGATATCGTGGGCGCCCTCAAATGATTAGTTGTTTTTGGGTACTTAGGTGCAGCAGAGTGGATGACCAAGGTCGTCTCTCAAAGGAGGAAGTAAATTAAAACAACTTCTTAAAGGTATTATAAAATTCAAACAGAATAGTATTAAAACACTACTTGAAAGGATGGGGGGGGGGGGGTGTTGTTTATCGTTTATAAAACATGAAGAAGTTTTGTGGAAGAAGATTGCATTTTTTTGTATTTAATTTTCAAATGAAGTTTAATTAAAAAGACACAACAAGAAGATGTTTTTAGAAGATATTTTAAAAGGTGTAATAAATCTAAGTCTACCTATTAAATCAATTATTAATAATTATCATTTAAATTAATATCCACTTAATCATGATCTCTTAATTTGTTAAATCACGAACCCTACTAGAATTAACTTTACCACAAAGATGAAGTGAATTTAACCCTAGGATAACTTTGGAACATACAATCACAGAACCCTGCTTTGATTGATGTTCTAAGGTTAGATTATGGTCATTGGTAAATTAAATCACCTATAATCTCTATAAATTAGAGTTAATTGAGTTTAGGTATTATATTTTAACACTACAAATTGATCCCGTGTGGTTTTGAATTACCAATTAAGTTCATGCTCTCACAATTCACACAATTCTCAACCTCGCGTGATTTGTGTTTATTGTTCAATTACTTTCTTAGTTTCATTTAAATTGAAAACTCAATTAATAGATCATATTAATTGAATTACAATATCTCAATGATTCAAAATAAATGAATGAAGAAGTATATAGATAGATCAATTACTAAACAAACTAATCTTCCATGGGTGGCGTAATCATCATAGAAGAGAATTGCATTTGAAACAGTTTATAATGGGTATAACCCAATCATGCTTCTACTCAAGAATTCCAACCCAAAGAGAAATATTAAGAGAATAATAAACTTTAATAAAACATAATAAAAGAGAATAAATAAAATAAGAACAATGAAGTTTAATACACAAATGAAAATATTACAACATGAAGAAGAGAATGAGGCTTCGATGAGGGGATCCTTGCTTCAAGAGCTACCACTCTTAAAATGGTTGGATAATTTGTGTGAAACCAATTATCCTCTACCTCCGATCTCCTAATGAATTTCATAACCCCTCTAAATGATAAAAACACTTATTTTTAGAGTGGAGGGGAGGCTAGGTTTAAAGAGGTTTCAAGTGTGAATGGGGAATATCGGCCAAATATTTTAATACAACTTGAACCGCCCATTTGACCTCAAAAATTCGTGAACAAGATCTCCTTCCAACAGGATTATTTCTTAAAGAATAGATCCTAGATTTCCTATAAAAATATGGGCCTAATCAAAGCATGGATGAAGAAGTTATGGCCCAAATACAGAACCTATGTCCATTCTGACGAGTCCAGCCCAAATTTGACTTCATGGTCCATTTTCACCAACCAAATATACTCTTTAGCTCTAGTGTCCTGAATAAAAGTTGTATCATATTAATTGAGGAACACCGTTAAAAATATTTAAGTTCAAATAATTCATATTAAAATATTTATGTGTGAAATACTACAGTTTATTTTAGAAGGGTAAAACTGGAATTTTAATCAAATTTTCAAATGAATGATCTAATCTCAAATATTTCATAAATGAACATATTTAGCACAATGTGATGAAATTTTGTCATTTATTATCAAGAAAATATTCAACAAAATAGTGTTTTATCAACTCCCCCACACTCACCCTTTGGAACTCCTGGGCAAAACCTCATATCGAGTAAAGATCAATATTAAATCAAAACAATTTTAAAACACATATCCATGAGATCCAAAAATTTCACACCAAGAAACAGAAGATATCATGCCTAATAAAAACCATTATTTCAAGTTCTCCATTTATATCATTCAATATATTTTTACTTCATTTATCCTCCCATGCACAAAACACTTACCTCACTTGAATTTTCTCTTACCACACAAATGTCAATTTTTTTTGCAATTTATTTATCATCCAAACTCATAAAAAGGTCACCATAGGCTTGATAAATTCTTACATAACCACTTGATGTGAGTTAAGGTCATATGTTTATCATGAGCACTTTTCAGGGTTGTTCTTTGGCTGTCGGTTGGTAGGATTTAGATGTGAAAAACTCTGAGGCTGAATTAGGAGGGCTTGACTCTTTTTGAAGCAAAATTGAATTAATCTAATTTTCACTTAAATATGGTCTCCTCCTAAATCCCTATAGTATCAATTCAGCTCCATCATCATGAAAAGTCATGGAAATTTTACACCATTCATCATTCAACAACAAAAATGACAATCTTCTCAAACATGATTTTCTTGAAAGCTCTAGATAGGTACAACTTTCTACCTCTATTAGAAGCTCCAGAAAAGTCACAACTTCACTTATCATGAAACCTCCAGAAAAGGCACAGATTTAAATATAATGACTTTCTTCATCAGAAAACACATCTCTTCAAAATTTAATTTTCCAGCCAAAGTATCATAGAATGTTGTATCACAACACAAGACAGCTTCCTCCACACTTAAGTTTAGCAAGATTATGCAATTTCACTTCAATAGTTGGTTGGATAGGGAAAATTGGCTTGTAATGTGGCTAACCTAACATGATGTTCATGGATTCTATGTTATACAAGGATTAAATGTTCAAGGTAGGAAATTATAAAAAATAATTCTTTGAAATAGGGGATTTAATACTAAACAAATGCTTCAATCATTTAAACATAAGTACATCAAACCCTCATGTTTTGACAGGAATAAGTCAAATTCTGGTTAAATCAAGCATGGTTTGGTTCTCTCAAGAAGTGAGTTGAATGTAAAAAATATTAAAATAATGGTTTAGAAGCCTCACAATAAAGTTTTTTCAAATATAAAGACAATGATATGTGGCATGAGATTCAAAATATAGAGTACTTTTCATGAAATTACTAAAGATTTGAACTTGAAACAAAGTTATTTTCAGCTTTCATTTAATCTCGGTTTCATTGGATAAATTGTTTCACTTATTGATATGGATTTCAAAATGGTTATGAGAAAAATTTCAGCTCAAAATTTTCAAAAACACACAAAAAACGAGAAAATAAACACACAAAATTTGAAAAAACACAAATTTTTTTGTTTAGTTTTTTTTAAAAAGGAAAAAAATTAAAATTATTAAACTAAAAGGTTCCCTCCCCCACACTTAAAATATTGAATTTTCCTCAATTTGAACCCATGAGATGATATATGCACATGAAATGAGGAATTTTAAATAGGAAAATTAATATAAAAGTGAAAGGGTTAGGAACAACTTTATATGATCAAGTGATGATGGGGTCATGCGGTGTGATGAAATACACTCCACCATAAGGAAAAACATTAGTCACAACATAAGGACCTAACCACCTGGAACACAACTTACCAGGCATTAGCTTCATTTGTGAACTGTAGAGAAGGACTTTCTCTTCAACAGGAAACTCTTTTTTTTATCATTCTATCATGAGTTTCTTTTGATTTTTCCTTGTAGAGCCTTGAATTATCATATGAAGACAATCTAATCTCCTCAAGGTCTTGAATTTGCAGCTTCCTTTGGATTCCAGCTTGGGCGAAATCCATGTTGCATTTCTTTATAGCCCAATAAACCCGATGCTCAACCTCCACGGGGAGATGACATGCATTCCCAAAAACAATCTGAAATGGGGACATACCAATGGTTGTCTTGTATGGTATCCTATAAGCCCATAATGCATCATCCAAGCGCTTGCTCCAAACTTTCATATTTTCCTACACAGTTTTCTCCAAATATTTTTTCAATTCCCTATTTGAAACCTCAGCCTGACCATTTGTTTGAGGGTGGTATGGTGTTGATGTTTTGTGTCTCACCCCATACTTTCGAAGAAGGGAAGAAAAATTCCTATTGCAGAAGTGTGTCCCTTGGCCACTGATGATGGCCTTTAGTACTCCAAACCTGCAAAAAATACGTGCTTTGACAAAGTTCACAACAAAATGAGAATAATCAGTCCTGGTGGACTTAGCCTCCAACCATTTACTCACATAATCAACAACAACCAAAATATATAAAAATCCAAATGAACTAGGAAAAGGAGTGATAAAATCAATGCCCCATACATCAAAAATATCACAGAATAGTATGGGTTGTTGGGGCATCTCATGTCTCCTAGAAATGTTCCCAGTGTGTTGGCAATGAGATCATGACTTACAAAACACATGGGCATCATGGAATAAGATAGGCCAATATAATCTAGAGTCCAAAAAATTCTTAGCTATCCGTTGGGGTCCAAAGTGTCCACCACAAGAAAGTGTATGGAAAAAATATAAAACGGACTCCAACTCATGATCAGGAACAAACCACCTAATAACTTGATCACTACACATGCGCCAGAGGTATGGATATTCTCAAAAATAATATCAAAGCTCACATTTTAATTTTTGGACTTGAGGTTTCTTTAAATTTGTAGGGATTTAAGAGGCAACAACGTAGTTAACTAAATCTGCATACCAAGGATGCATACCTGAGATGGAATAAATATGATCATCAGGGAAATTGTCCCGAAGTGGTACCTTGTACAAGGTTTCATCCTCTAGTGTGTAAGCCTACTCATGTGGTACACCACCAAGTTTTATGACCCCTTTTTCCTTTATCTCAATATCAAATTCCTAAAGAAGGAGCATCCATCGGATCATCCTGGGCTTTGTGTCTGGCTTCTTCAAGAGGCACCTCAGATCTGCGTGGTCATAAAAACAACTACTTTAGAGCCCAATAAATATGAACATAATTTATCTAAAGCGAATATAACTGTAATAAACTCATCTAATGTGAGTGTGTAGTTTGATTGGAATGAATCCAGTGTCCTTGATGCATAGACAATCACATGTGATCGTCCATCCATCCTCTAAGATAAGACAGCTCCAACTGCGAAGTTAGAGGCGTCACACATAACCTCAAAAGGAATATCACACCGTGGGGGATTTATGATTGGTGAAGTGATCAGACACTTCATGAGCTCATCAAAGGAAGTAATGCAAGAATCATTAAACACAAAATCAGAATCCTTTTGAAGTAATCATGAAATAGGAAGAGAAATATTACTAAAATCATTGATGAAGTGCCGATAAAATCCTGCATACCCTAGGAAAGATCTATCATCATGCACACATGAAGGATATGATAAGGATGAAATAATATCTACCTTATATCTATCAACCTCTATCCCATGTTTTGAGACTACATTCCCTAAGACAATTCCATTCTCTACCATGAAATGACACTTTTCAAAGTTCAAGACTTGATTCTTCTCAATTCAACGATTCAACACCTTTCCAAAACTACTTAGACATTCATTAAATGAAGACCAATACACTATAAAATTATCCATGAATACCACCATGAAGGTCTCAATAAAATTAGAAAAAATACTCACCATGCATCTCTGGAAGGTACCTGGGAAGTTGCAAAGTCCAAATGGCATCCTTCGGTAGACAAATGTACCGAAGGTATAGGTGAATGTAGTCTTCTCTTAATCCTCCAGAGCTATATGAACCTGAAAATATCCAGAAAATCCATCCAAGAAACAATAGTGTGTCTTCCCATCTAGTCTCTCAAGCATCTGATCAATAAATTGGAGGGGTAAATGGTCTTTGGGAGTGGGCCAGTTTAGATTCCTATAATCAATACACACACACCAACTGTTTTGTACCATCATCAGAACTAACTCCTCTTTATCATTTTTACAACTATAACACCACTTTTCTTAGGGAAAACCTAAATATGACTCACCCACTGGGAATCTCAAATGGGATAGATTATACCTACCTTGAGCAATTTTTTAACCTCCTTTTAACAACCTCCAAACGTGTTGGATTGAGTCTTCTTTGTGGCTACCTAACCAGTTTAGCTCCATCCTTCAAAAGAATCCTATGCATACAAATGGAGGGGCTAATACCTGATATGTTATCCAAGGTACACCTGATTGACCTGATGTTCTCCCTCACAACATTCAAAAGTTTTTCTTCATGTTCAAACCAGAGATTGTTAGCAATGATAATAGGTAATTTCTCACCACTTAACAAGTATGAGTATTTGAGATTCGGTGGAAATCTCTTGAGTTCCAGTGTAGGGGGTGTAGTATGGATGCAGACAGAGAAGGAACTGAAATATGTGCACAAAGAGCATCAGTATCAGAATATACATCATCAAAATCAGAGAATAAAGCATCAAATCCATCAGCATAATCAATATCCATGTCATAATTAGAGTTCACATGATCAAAATCAAAATATGACACCATTTCAAAATGAAATATAAAATATTCTTGTACATTATAAATAGGTGTTGAAGTACTCTTAGACATCAAACTAGAACCAATACTCAGAATCTCCATAAGCATAGAACAATCAAATTCCATGGGGTTTTTATTTGGTGGTTCAAAATGGGAGATAACAAATGCAGAATGATCCTTAGAGGGGTACTTCATGGAATCCATACCGTTAAATATCACAACTTCATCCCCAAATTCCATGGAAAGTGTACCCTCGTTAACATTTATGATAGTTTTTGCAGTTTTGAGGAAGGGTCTACCTAATATAATGGGAGCATGGTAACTTACCTGATCATCCTCCATGTTAAGCACATATAAATCTGCTGGAAAGATCATGTCTTTTACCTATACATGTACATCCTCAAGGACTCCCACTGGATATGTCATAGCTCTATTTTCCAACTGCACCACTACTCTCGCCGGTTTCAGCTCACCAACCTACAAAGAAGAGAATACAGAGTGAGGAATCACATTTATGGAAGCTCCCAAATCAGAAAGTACATCAGAAAAGTGAAACTCCCCTATGTTGTAGTGGATGGTGAATGTCCTTGGATCCTTTCACCTTGTCGGAATTTCTAGAGTTGGTGTAATGAGTGATGACACATTACTTCCAAGATTTATCCTCTCATTTCCCTTGATACCTCTTCGATTGGTACAAAGTTCTTTTAATAATTTCGCATACCTTGGGATTTTCTTGATGGCTTCAAGTAGAGGAATGTTGATCTCCACAGGCTTGAATGTGTCCAAAACTTCTTTTTTGCATCACCTCCTTAGCCATCTTCTTGGTTTGTACTACCCCATTTGGAAATGGAAGGGGTTTAGGAGGAATATAATCAATATTTTTCTTACCTTTATCTTTCTCATTGGATTGATCATTAGTTGGTATGGAATGCAACTTCTCCAGATTTGAGGGGAAACTTGGTGGAATGATAGGTGCAGTTGTATCTGTTGTTTGCTTCCCACTTCTTAATGAGATGTCACTGACATTCCCTATGGAATTTGGAGTAGGTTGGGATGGTATATTTCCATAATTATTACTTACCAGTTCATGGAGGGAAGTGGAAACCTGGCTCATTTGAGTCTTTAACTCCCTTAGCTCCGAACCTTGACTCTTCTGCTCATTCTGTTGATTAAGAACAATTTGCTTCAAAAGGTCCCCAGTGTTAGAATCTACCTTGGGTGGGGGATTCCCTTGTTTTTGGTTTGTTTATTCTATGGATTAAAATCTTCTTTGGGGTTGTTAGAAACCCTACTGGTAAGGTGGAGGCTGCTGGATTTTTTGTTGAAAAGGTGGCCTTTGTTGTTTTCCAGAGCCACGCCTCATGTCCGATTGATCCTTCCACCCTTGGTTGTATGTTAGAGAAAATGAATCAAACTTCTTTTGGGGGTATGTTTGTTGTTTCTACTGATATGGTCTCCCTAGGAATACTGCTGCGTAATCCTCTATCTCTTCTAGTTGTGGAAAACATTCAGTTGGGTGGCTTGTCTCAGTGAAAATGCCAAAAGGCCTTGAAGGAGGGGGTTGGGATGTCTTTTGTTACAAAGAAATATGTCTCAACATAGTTGTCAATTCTTCTAACTTGGTATCAATAAAATTACTCTCAAGAGAAGAAGGACTTACCTGATGTACTCCCCTGACATGTGGTGTACCTCGATTGCGAAATTGTTGTGAGTTTTGGGCCATTTTTTCAATCAATGCACATGCAACTACTAGTGTCTTGTCCACCAATGATCCTCTAGCTGTGGCATCTACCATTCTCCTCTCCATAGGTGTGAGTACTTCATAGAAGTATTGGATGAGGAGTTACTCACTGATTTGGTGGTGTGGGCAGCTTGCACACAACTTATTGAATCGCTCCCAATACTCATACATGGACTCCCCTTGTGCTTGCTTGATCCCATAGATATCTTTATAAATGGAAGTGGTCCTTAATGCTGGAAAAAATCTCTATAATAAAAGAAGTTTCAAATCATTCCAACAAGTTACACCTTCAGGTTGTAAATAATATATCCAATCTTTTACAGCTCCATCAAGTGAAAATGGGAATGCTCTTAGTTTTATTTGATCTTCTGATACATTTCTGGGTTTAAGGGTTGAGAAAACCACATTAAATTTTTTCAAATGTTTTTTTGGATCCTCACTAGATAATCCATGAAACTTTGGAAGAAGATGAATTATCCCATATTTCAATTCAAATTCTGATTCGAGATTCGGGTATGCAATACAATTTGGTTGATAGTTAATATCTGGTGCAACCAATTCTTGAATAGTTATATTATGTTTATTTACATCATTTCAAGTCATTTGTTCTTGTTTTATGTTGGAATCAGAAGTGTTTTCAATTTCAATGTTCTGAAAGTGGAGGAATTATTCAACTGGTTGAATGTTAAAACTTCCCGTAGGCTGAGAATGTTTGATTTGAGCCCTAAGGCTGCGTTCAATCTCAAGGTCAAGATCTAAGAGATATTTGGGATTAGTTTGTGTCATAAATCAAATAAAAAGTAAAAGAAAGAAATTGGAGCGCATTAAAATAAGAATTAGAAGTTTTAATTGATGGTCTAAAAATAATTAGAAGAAAATAAAAGAAGAAGAAAAAAAATAAGATTGGGTAAAGAAGGAAGAAAGAAGAGAGGAAGAGAATAAAATGTAAAATAAAATAAATACCTCTAATTGGTTGAAATAATTACTTGCCTCCCAGAAAATAGCTCCAATTTGAAAGGTGCTATCATGGGCACCCTCAAATGATTAGTGGTTTTTGGGTACTTAGGTGCAGCAGAGTGGCTGACCAAGGTCGTCTCTAAAAGGATGAAGTTAATTAGAAAAACTTCTTAAAGGTATTATAAAATTAAAACACTAATTTAAATGATGGGGGATGGTTTTTTATCATTTATAAAACATGAAGAAGTTTTCTAGAAGAATATTATATTTTTTTTTGTTTTTTAATTTTGAAATGAAGTTTGATTAAAAAGGCACAACAAGAAGATGTTTTTTTAGAAAATATTTTAAAAGGCGTAATCGATCTAACTCTACCTCTTCAATAATTTATTAATCATTATCATTTAAATTAATATCCACTTAATTATTATCCCTTAATTTGTTAAATTCCGAACCCTATGAGAATTAAATTTACCACAAAGATGAAGTGAATTTAACCCTAGGCTAACTTCGGAACATGAAATCGAAACACCCTGCTTTGATTGATGTTCTCAGGTTAGCTTACGGTCAGTGGTAAATTAATGCACATATCCTCTCTTTAAATTAGAAATAATTGAGTTTAGGGATTATATTTGAACACTACAAATTTATCCTGTGTGGTTTTGAATTACCAATTAAGTTCGCACTCTCAAAATTCACACAATTCTTGACCTCACATGATTTGTGTTTATTGTTAAATTGCTTTCTTCGTTTTATTTAAATTGAAAACTCGATTAATAGATCATACTAAGTGAATTATAGTAGCTCATTGATTCAAAATAAATTAATTAATAAGGTAAGATATGGATCGATAACTAAACATACTACTCTTCCATGGGTGGCGTAATCATCGTAGAAGCAAATTGCATTTACAACAGTTTATAATGGGTATAACCCAATAACACTTCTACTCAAGAATTCAATCCCAAAGATGAAGATTAATAGAAGAAGAAATTTTAATAGAACATAAGAAAAGAGAAGAAATAAAAGAATAAACATGAAGTTTAATACACAAATGAAAATATTACAACATGAAGAAGAGAAGGAGGCTTCGATGAGGGGATCCTTGTTTCAAGAGATACCCCTCTTACAATGATTGGATAATTTGGGTGAAACCAATTATAATATGACTCAAATCTCCTAATTCACGTCCCATCACATCCAAATGACAAAACACTAATTTATAGAGTGGAAGGGAGACTAGGTTTTAAGAGGTTTCAAGTGTGAATGGGGAATCTCGGCCAAATATTTTAATACAACTTGCACCGCCAATTGGGCCTCCAAGATGTGTGAACCAGATCTCCTTACAGAAGGATGATTTGTGAGACAATGAGTCCCTGAGATCCCCTCAAAATTGGGGCCTAATCCAAGCAAGGATGAAAAATTTATGACCCAAATACAGAACCTATGTTCATTCTGGCGAGTCCAGCCCAACTTTGACTTCATGACCCATTTTTACCAACCAAATACAATCTTTATCTCCAGTTTCCTGAATAAAATTTGTAGAAAATTAAGTGAGAAACACTATTACAAAAATTTAAGTTCAAATAATTCATATTAAAATATTTATGTGCGAAATACTAAAGTTCATTTTAAAAGGGTAAAACTAGAATTTTAATAAAATTTTTAAATGAATGATCTAATCCCAAATATTTCATAAATGAACATATTTAGCACAATGTGAGGAAATTATTTCATTTATTATCAATAAAATATTCAAAAAAATAGTGTTTTATCAGAGAATCTCAAGGGTATCACAAGGATAAGAAGTGAAAAGAGGAATTTAATTATGGTGGTATGATGGATAAATCTAACGATGATAATAAATTTTTACATCCCACTTGTTAAAGGAAAGAAAAGAAGCACCCTAGAAATTGCATAAGGGGGATGAAGAAATTTTTAGGTTTGGTAAGGAAGGGAACCTAGCTAGAGATTTCCAGTAGGAGAAACCCACCATGTGATAGAGGAAAGAAATGCTCTGGTAAACCCTTTGTGTGTTGTTCATTAATTAAAATTCTAGGAACTGGGGAACTTTTAAAACCAATGATCTAAGCCAAGGGTTTTTGAAGACAACCAACAATGTATAAGGAATAAAGGGTGATATTTTTCCATCACATCCACTGAGGTGGATGCCAACCATGAAGTGGTGATAGGTATGCTAGTTATTTATTCAAGAATAACAAATGTAATTTTTGATTCTGGTTCTACACATTCCTTAATATCATTAAAGTTTAGTATAACTATTCAAACACCACCATAAAGCATAGAAGTAGAGATGTTAGTGAAAATGGAAAATGGGGAAATTATTATATCAAATGTATATAAATCCTACCATGTCAAAATTTATGGGATGAACTTCCCAGAAAACCTTGTAATAATCCATTTGGTGTAATTTTATTCAATTATTGGTATGTATTGTCTTTCCCTATATAGATCCAACATAAGTTTTTGGGATAAGGAAATCACTCTTCGTATCGTGAATCGACCCCTACTTCTATACAAGTGCAAGGAGGAGGATGAATCTTCTTTAAAATAAACACCTGAATCATGGATATTATTGCCCTATGGTTAAGAATATCTAGATAAAATGATTGATTCTATGGAAAATATCATCCTTGAAGACATACCCATTATGAGGGAATATGCTGACGTGTTTCCATAGAAATTTTATAGTCTTCCTCAAAGATGAGAGGTTGAAGTTTCAACCGAGATTATACCAGGGGAGTTAACATTATCAAAGACTCCATATTGAATAGATATTGTGGAACTTAAGGAGAAAAAATAAGAAACTATAAGAGAATATGGATAAAGGGTTCATATTCCCAAGTACTTCACCTCGGGGTGCACTGGTCCTCTTCATCAAGAATAAGGATAGGTCTATGCACTTTTTTATTGATTATCTTGAGCTCAACATGATTTTGATAAAGAAGAATTATCATATGACATAGATTAATGACTTGTTTAATTAAATACATAGAGCAAAATTATTCTCCAAGGTGGATCTGCGGTCTAGATGTTGCCAAGTTAGGGTGAAGAAGGTGGATATCCCCTAGACTTCTTTTTGTACAAGGAAAGGGCACTATGAGTTCATATTAATGTATTTCAGACTCACTAATGCTCTTGAAATCTTTATGGAATTGATGAATTGAGTCTTTATAGATTACCTCAACAAATTTGTGGTAGTCTTTATAGATGACATTATAATATACTTCAAAAGAAAGTTGGAGCATGAGGAGCATTTGAGTACTATGCTAAAGACCTTATGAAAGGAGAAGCTTTATGCCAAGTACAAAAAATGTGATTTTTGGTTGAAATAAGTCTCATTATTGAGGAATATCATCATAAGAAATGGGATGTTTGTTGAACCTTCAAAGAAAGAAGTAATTGAAGGATGGAAAAGGCTAATATCTGTGATAGATATCTATAGTTTCCTTAGACTAGCTGGGTAATATCATCAATTTTTGAGAAATTTCTCACGATTGGAAAACCCTCTAACCAATATAACTAGGAAGGGAGTCAAGTTTTCTTGGAATAATGAATGTGAAGATAAATTTCTGGAGTTGAAAAGGATACTTATTACTACACCTATGATCACACTACCCATAAGTGGATAACTTTTTATAGTATTAAAAAAATATTCAAATAAGGGTTTGGGCTATGTGTTAATGAAGAATGAAAAAGTTATAGCTAATTCTTCAAGTCAGTTGAATGTTCATGAACAGAACTACCCAATGCATGATTTGGAGTTGGCTATAATCATATTTTCTTTGAAAATATTGTGGCATTATCTATTTGGGGATAAGTGTGAAATATATACGGATCACAAAAACCTAAACTATATATTCACATAGAAAGAGATGAATATGTTCCAATGAATATGGTTAGATCTTATCAAGGACTATGAATGTTCAATTCACTACCATCTTGGTAAAAAGAATAAACTGGAATATTATCTTAGTAGAAATGATCCAGTAATTTTATCATGGATGATAATTGAGGGGGATCTGATCTTCTTTGATTTGAGAAGGATGAACATAGGAATCATAAAGGATGGAACATAGTAAATCCTTTCACAAATGATTGATCAACCATCCCTTATAGAGAGGTTAAATAATTTTAAAAGAGATGATGTGGGAATTTAGAAGAAATTGGAAACTATAATAAAAGGTAAATCCTTGGAGTTAAATGTTAATGAAGGATTTGTGAGATTTGGGTCAAGACTATGTGTAACATCAAAACATGAGTAAAATATAACGATGTTGGATGATGAACATTGATAAACCTTATCTATACATCATAGAAGAACAAAGATGTATCGAGATCTCTAAGAAGACTATTTGTGGGACAATATGAAGAAGGAGATCATAGAATATTCATCAAGATGTCTTGTATATCAGAAAGTGAAGGTAGAAAGGTAAAAATATAAGGGGATGATGTAACAATTACCCATACCTACATAGAAATGGGGAAACATCACTATGGTCTTTTTCACTAGTCATTTGAAGAAATCAAGAGGAAATAATGCTATATGGGTTGTGGTGGATCATCTTATGAAGACTGCTCACTTGATTATAATTAAAGAGGACTTGTCACTTGATAAACTTATAAGGATATACATTAGAGAATTGTTGAGTTTGTATGGAAAACCAATATCTATTGTATCTGATCGAGATCCAAGATTAACCTATATGTTCTAGAAGAGTCTCTAACATGATCTGAATACTGATTGAAATTGTAGCATGTATTATCACCCTCAAACTGATGTAAAATCTAAGAAGACTATCCAGACACTCTAGAAAATGTTGATAACATTCTTAGTTGACTTAAAATAAGGATGAGATCAATATATTCCTCTATCCTAGTTCTCATAAAATAACAGTTTCCACTCTAGAATCCAAATGTCTCCCTATAAGTCCCTTTATAGGAAGAGGTAAAAAACACCTTCATGCTGGAATAAAGTTGGGAAACAAAAACTTCTAGGTTCTAAAATGTTAAAGGTAATGGTGGAAAAGGTTAGTGTCATGACCCCCCTCTACACAAAGTGTACCCATCCTAGGTTGGAAATGGGAGAAGAGAGATAATGACACCCAAGTCCCACCATGAGTAGGCCTCAGGTTGGCGACTAGCACTAAGGGTATAGTAAACATAAAAATGGGAGGAATTACCCTCTAAGAGAACACATGAAAAATAGAGGGATAAGATAGACACCAAACAACTCCTGCCCATACTAGAAATTAAAAGAAACCGAAGTGCACATGTGTAATTTCAAGTAAGAACTACTAAAATTGAAAGGGAAAATGAATGTACCAAAAGAGAGTAAAACGACATTGACCAAAAAGCCCAAAAAACTCCTGTAAAACCTTGAGATAGTAGTAACCATCTTGATCTACAACCTACTCCAAGTGACCTGAAAATAGTTTATATAATTTAGGGTGAGTATAAAAGTATACTCATAAGGATCCTCCTCAGATCCTTTCATGCATAAGTAAATAAAGAATACTAAATCATAGTGAACAACAAGTGAAACTAACTTGTCACCTAAATAGATATACTAATTTCATAGTCTCACCAAGGATACTCTCACCATGTATCACATACAAGAGAATATTATATAGTAAATAATATCAATGGTACCCTTATATAACTTCCCCACCAGTTTTTTTCTTTTCCCCAATATCGCACAACTTGATCATCTCTCTCCAAAAAGGCTACCCTGAAGACACCTAGGCAAAGCACCACAACATGCACCTCATGCAACACAACCACCACATCCACATAGCCCAAAGTAACCAGGTAGTTTCCATGATCCACCATAGCTCGCATAATGTATATCATACATATGGTATTACACCCAAGCTATTACATCCCATACACCAAGTAAGGATCCTCAACCTATCACAGCCTAAACACATTACACCTATTGTAGTCCATAAAAAACTATGTCCAGAATATATGTGTGTGAAATAATCCCAAGACATTATAGACCTTTACCCTCATATATGGGAAAAAATAACCACCATGCATACCGGTATAGGTAAATACAAGGAGAAGAGTGAGAGGACAAAGGGGGTAGTCAGCCATCCATCCTCCCATTGAGATGTTGGGGAAAACACCCCTAGGGATCAAAATCCCCAGGGTGTCAGTTTCCCTAACCGACAGGGTGGAGTTGCATATAGAAACACAAAAATTATAGGATATAATATAGATCACAATGACATTATGGACATAACCTATTATTAGACTCAATTGCAAATCACATATCTCAAACTCTCAGCTACCAGTTCTAAGACTAGATATCCTATAAGCATAGAACCATTTTAAAGAGATTCATTAAGTTACTTTATCCATTTATATAAATTTTACTTTATGTTAATTTATTCTTTAACCATTAATTAATCACCATAATTTTCCACATTCCATTACATTATAATTTTCAAAAAGATCCTTCCCCTACAGGCATAACCAAACTGAGTCCATGGATTCTCTGAATCACAACCTCAGCATTGCATCCCAGAAAGATCCAAACCAATGGGTTAAACAATTATTCATTTATTAAAAACATTACCACTTTACAAATTTACATATTTTCAGCTACTATAGGAAAACATTCTAAGATACCAAACATAAGGGGCTTAACATGGTGATTAGATAAACTACCTTTGAGTCTTCAGCACCTATAGCTAGAGCATAGACCCATACATCCTTAATAATATAAACACGGAAAGCATGTGGCATACCCCATGTGTTTTTTCTCTCTTTGAAAGAGGGTAAATGAAACCATATACCTAAATCATTGGGAAAAGTAAATAAAATAAACAAAAAATAGGTTCAACAAGCATCCAACCTTCATAACAATGGGTAAGACCATCTTCAACCCATTCCTCTATCTCCGATGTCCTCCCAGACACCCATATGCATAAACTTATGCATATTTTCACTATAAGAGTCAACTGCTACCACAAAAACCAGGCCTCCATGCCCCACATACTACAAAAGCCATCTAGGCTCAGCCATCTTAGGCTCACATTGCATCAAAAGTAGTAGGAAACAAACATAGAAATGGGCTCTTGGCCCCAAAGAAAGGCATTCATCCTTCACAAACAATGATCTCTCATGACTCCAAAACATAAGGTACATGAACTTTATAAGAAGGCATGTAACTCAAACCCTATAAGTCATTAACTTTTCATCACACAACTGATTCTTATTACACCTTGAATTAACTGATTCAATTAAACATGAATAACTTCATCCATTTAATTATCATTAAATCACAACAACATCAACTAGATTCATTAACATGAATCTTTAATCCTTTATCCAATCAATTTACAATTAATCACAACTTTACATTCTTTACCAATTTCTATCAAGAATGACATGCTAAAAAAGAAAATCATAAATATCACACTATCTAGAAGATCAAGAGGAAATAACATCTCTATAAAAATGATACCAATTATTTAATCCAATTCAAATATTTATTATGTCAATTTTATTGTGATACAAAGGGCTAAATAATGATAACTCTATGATTTCAAGTAAATATATTGAGAAGAAGTTAATACCCTACCTCCAAAGGTCATTAATGTTTTTTCTCACAAGAACATACTACTTAACAGATCAGATAACCTCTCCCGCAACGACTACATCCACTCGAGGACACTGCAAAACCACCACACCATAAAAAACTGAGAAAGATCCATTAGATTCATGGAGATCACATTCCATCACATAGAAAGGGGAAAAAGTAGTAAATATTTTAAGGAATCTAGAATAATGGATGTAGAACATACCTTATATAGGATAAGGATAAACACTTACTAGTTACAACAAAAAAGGGGGTGCACATGTAGTAGGAAAACTCTAAGGGAAAAATGATCCAAGGATTTTAGTTCTATTGCATGAATCTTATGGGTGGAAGAACTCTAGGCATCCTGTAAAAAGGAAAACAAGAAGGAAGAACAAGGGCGAAAGGTATCTCAACCCCTTTGAAAATCTAAATAGAGCAGTATTTTAGATATAGTTTAGATTTCCCATTAAAGGAGGATCTGGTCATGATTACATGTTTTGACCAAGTAAAGGCACCCTAACCCTTAGAAAAAATTTATATATGAGTTATGGGCTTTGAATCGGACTTAAATACATTAAAACAAGTCTTTGAAGGCATTTTACATCAATGATAATGTCAAAGGGGTGAAACTGTAGGAAACTAGAAACACTATTCATGACTCACCATTGGACGAGTCATCATTGGAAAAGTCACCATTGGATGACACACCATTAGACGAGTCACATTTGGATGAGTCACCATTAAACGACTCACCATTGGGCAAATCATCATTGCATGACTCACCATTGAATGACTCACTGGTCTCAACTTACTGTTATGGAAACACTGTTCAACCTACCATTGGAGGACTCGCCATTTTGAAAAAACTATGCAACCTACCATTGGATGACTCACCATTTTGGAAACACTAGTCAACCTACCATTGGACGAATCACCATTATAGAAACACTGTTCAACCTACTGTTGGGCAACTCACCTTTCTAGAAACACTATTCAACCTACCATTGGATGACTCACTATTCTCGATACACTGTTCAACCTACTATTGGACAAGTCACCATTTTGGAAACACTGTTCAACCTACCATTGGATGACTCACTATTCTGGAAACACTATTCAACCTACTGTTGGATAACTCACCATTCTTGAAACACTGTCCAAATTATCGTTGGATGAATCAGTGTTCTGGAAACATTATTCAACCTACCATTGGATGACTCACCATTCTAGAAACATTGTTTATCCTACCATTGGACGACTTATTATTCCAAAAACACTATTTACAAAACTAGAAATTTTGGAAAAGTGTTGAAATAAGTCACCTTGACCTCCCAGAACACCTAAAACACCATATTTTCACAAAGTAATAGAACATATAGGTTTGGGAAATTACACCAGATACCTCTCAAAATATTATCACCCTAGATAATCCAAAACTATCCTTGAGTGGAAATTCAAAAAGGGGTCCAAACAACCACCCAACGAGATACCTCTCAAAGATCTTGCCACTAAAGTTGCTCAAATACCTTATAAAAGTAACAATGTGAAACCAAGTGACAACCACAATCAGCTCCCAAACACTCTCATGGGGTAGATACCTCTCAAAAGTGATCAAGCCACAACACACAACAAGAGAAATCCATCTCATAAATGGAAAGGGTCTGGGACCACCAAACAGACAAAGTTATAAGAGAAGAGCTAAACATTAAACAACTCAGGTTACTAAGCATGTATATGCGAATCATGTTCCCAAGTATTCTCCTCCACACCACCATGCTGCCAAAAGACATGAACCAAGGGGATTGAATTCCCACACAACACCTTCTCCTTGCTGTCCTAGATCTCTACAGGCCTCTCCTTGAAGGTCACATCATCGTCAACATCAATATTTCCCTAATTGATGACACAAGGCTCATCATGAAGATAATGACAGAGCTATGACACATGGAAAACATCATGTATCTGGATCATCTATGGGGGGAAGTTCTACCCAATAGGCCACGACTCCAACATGAGCCAACACCTCGAAATGCCCAACAAACTGGGGATAAATATTACTCCCATGACTAAACTTTTGCTGCCCATGATGGGGATTCAACTTAAAAAACATGTGATCTTCAATGTAAAAATATATAGGTCTCCTCCTATAGTCAACATAGGACTTATGACAATCTTGCACTACCTTCATCCGCTCTTGAATCGCCTGAACCATCTCTGTCGTACTCTGTATCAGTTTCGGCCTGAGAATTGCTAACTCTCCAACCCCATTCTAGACCAACAGAGAATGAAAATGTCAGCCATAAAAGTATTGAAATGGTTCCATACTAATGGTGGAGTGGAAATTATTTTTGTAAGAAAAGTTTACTAATGGAAAGTGCCTCATCCACAAAATTGCAAAATCTAGGAAATAAGAGTGAAACTTATCTTCCAGAGTCTGGATGGTCTGTTATTTATAATAGTTCTTCTATGGATGAATAGTAGTGATAAGGAATAACTTAGAACCAAAAGCATGCTAGAGAACTCTCCACACCCTGGAGGTAAAATGAGGATCTCGACTGGAAATGATTATCCTTAGGACTCTGTGGAGTCTTACAACCTCTTCTAGGTATTTCCTTGACAAAACCTACACTAAGGTCGACTTCTTGATTGCTATGAAGTGGGATGATTTCATAAAATGATCCACTACTACTCATATAGCATCATAACCTCCCTGGTCTCGAGGTAAACTGGTAACAAAGTCCATCAAAATGTCCTCTAACTTCCACTGAGGAACATCTAATGGCTGGAGCAACCCAACACAAACACGATGATGAGACTTCACCTTTTGGCAGACCAAACATTGAGACACAAACTCTAAAATTTCACACTTCAACCCAGGCCACCAAAAATAACTCCTCAAAGCTCGGTACATCTTTTTCACACCAGGATGTACCACTAAGGGAGAACTATGGAACTTTCTAAGAACCATCTCACACATCACCAAAGGAATTAAAATTATTCCCTAAAATAATACCCAATATTATTTATCCTCATACCAACTATTAGGGGCCTTGACACAAACAACTCAGTCTCTCCGGACCTCCACCTTAAGATCCCCCAACTGGGAATCTTCTACCCACCGCACCATAGATGAATGAACCTTCATTTAAAAAAGACAACATCTACCCCCAAACTTCTCTCATATCCATATGTAATGCTGAATTTTCTTCCATAACTATCCATGAATCACCTGATTCATGCACTACATCACTACAAAACTTCCTACTCAGCGTATCAGCTCTAACATCACCCTTTCAAGGTGTATATGAAATTTAAAAGTTGTAATCCTATAATAAATCCATCCATAGACATTGTCACAAGTTCAAGTTATATTGGGAGAAAATGTACCTCATGCTCTTATGATCGATGATGACAAAAAACGCTCTACAATGAGGTAATGTCTTTATAACTTTAGGGAAAATACCACTTTTGCCAACTCGATGTCATGGGTGGCATAATTATATTTGTGGGGATGCAATCTCCGATACCCAAAAGAAATGAACAATATCTATTAAATTAGAAAACAACCTAACCCTAGATGAAAAACAACACAAAAACCTCAAACTAAACTACTTCTACTGGAAGATAAAGAACCGGAGCACTGACAAACATTTCCTTCAGATACTCGAAAGTTACCTAAAACTGATTATTCCACATGAACTCCTGATCCTTTATGGTCAACAATATAATAAGAGTCACAACCCAAGATAAATTGTCTACAAACCTCCTGTAATAGCCTACAATACCAAGGAAACATTACACCTCTTCCACTATCTTGGGGGATACCCAAGACACAACTGCTTCTATCTTTGATAGATTCACAGCTACTCCCTACTGGGATACAACATGCCCCAAGAAATGGACTGCTCAATCCTAAAACCCACACTTCAAAAACTTCCTAAACATATTTTCATGACAAATAACTCCCAATATAGTACATAGATTCCTTTCATGATCCTCCTCAGATGTGGAGTACATAATAATATTGTTGATGAAAACCACTATGAACTTATCCAGCAACTCACGAAACACAACATTCATTAAACCCATGAACACGGCTGGAGAATTCATCACACTGAACATCATCAGAACTAACTCATAATGCCGGTATCATAGCAAACTCATAATTCCCTTGATGATAATGGAAAGTAGTCTTCGGGATATCCCCATCTTTCACACACATCTGATGATATCTTGACCAAAAATCTATCTTCAAGAACCAACTTTCACCCTTCATTTGATCAAATAAATCATCAATTCTTGGAAGAGGATAGTAGTTCTTCACTGTCACCTGGTTCAAGCGATGATAATCAACACACAAACACAAACTTCTATTATCCTTCTTCACAAAAAAAACTGATATACCCAACAGTGACATGATTGGATGGATAAAACTGCACCACAATAGACCATCGAGCTATATACACAACTCTCACAACTCACAAGGCACCATACTATACAGAGACATCAAAATAATAGACTCGCCTGGCTATATGTCGATCCCGAACTCAATCTCCCATCGAGGGGGTAATGCTACAACCTATTCTTCAAATACATCTGTGTACTCTTCCACGAACCTAGAGAAAAACAACTTATAAACCTAAGATGAACTCAGCATCACCTTGGACATTAAGGATGATAAGGATGGAACACGCCTCTAACACATTTGAGGGTCTCGCTCACCAACAAACACTAATGGATCTCCACCAGAATTGAAGAACAACACCTTCCACTAGAAGAAATACATGATATCCTATACCGAATACAACCAATCCTTTCTAAGGATGACATTATATGGTTGTATCTTTAAATATAGGAAATCTCCCCAAGAGTAGTGCTTCTGCATAATTATCTCATAGTCCCTACACAATTCAAACAAGTCAGCTCGACCTCCAATTGACATAGTAAAATCCAAGGGAACTATAAGCCTCTCTACCTCAAGTCCCAAGGAATGTAAAAGGGTAGGTGATATGAAGTAGTGTATCGCTCTTGAATCAAACAAGGCATGAAACCAAGTAGAAAAAAAAAATAAAAGGGAACCTCAAACAATGTCTGGATTGCACAACACTTGTAATGCTAATGCATGAAGATGACCACAACCTACTCTAAAACCTCTCCAACCCTGCTGAAGACTATCTCCATGGTTGTGATCTTCTCTCTCAGGATGAGGTGAATCCCAATTTTGTCCTCTACTTTCCCCATTTTTTCTCTACTGATCTAAATTTGGTAGAACCTACTACTACCACCTTGGATAGAGCTACCTCAATGGAGGAGCCTAAAGTGAAACACCTAGTACACACTGACTGCTCAGAAAGGTTGGGAACTCATTCAATTGATGACCTCGGCCTCCACAAGAAAAAAAACACCGGTTTCTTTAGCATAGGCCTGAGATCTTCTACCCCTATAGAAATGAGAAACTGAAAGATGTGACCTACCCCCATCCGAATAGAAAATATTCTACCCTGAAAACTAGGAACCCCAAACCATAGATCTTCTTCATGAAGAATCCTGATGACTCCCCTATCGCGAGAATCCAGTTCTGGATAATATTATCTCGACAACCTTTTCCCTCTCCAGCACCTTTAGATACATCTTTAGTATAAACGAAGTGACTTGGAACTGGATCTCTAGATGAAAATCCTCCTTGAAATGCCTCTATATATCCTCATCATCTGGAAATAGGTTCAAATCATGTCACATAAAGTTCCAAAAATGAATCAAGAACTCTCTCACACTGGAGATTCCCTACGGAAGGGTAATAATCTCCTGGATATTTGCCTCCTTTTTAATCAAAGAAATAAACTCATCCCTAAACTTCTCTCAGAACTTCTCCCATGAGATTGCTGACTCCTCACGATCCATGAGGAATAAGAACCATCACTGCTTCACTGCCCCATGTAGCATCATCACAACCAACGAAACCCAGTGCTCCTTACAAGCATGGATCAAACTAAAGGCTATCTCACCCTCCTCCAACCAGTCTTCCGTGACTGTATATGAAACAGTTCCCTTATACTTCTGTAGACTCTGGCACTAAAACTCTCAGATTTTCCTCCTCTAATCATCGTCATCAACCTCTACTCTTCACCATTCTTCTGGCGTAGCCTGATGAACATCTTCTGTGTGAACCTAACAAGGGCGTTGACCTAGAGCCATACCTAAAAAATAACAAAAAACTAGAGATATTAAAATTACAATATGGAATATTTTAACATTAATTAATTGTTTTATTTTATTCATTTTGGTTAACCTATCCCAAGGTCTACCCATTCAAACACTGGCACAAAGAAGAATGATACATGATCCTTTCCTAGGTCTCTACCCTGCAATAATTATCACCTCATTTAGTAGCCACTATATGCTTGAATGTCCATGCATCAGATCATTGGGGGGCCTAAATTCCTTTTTCTCAGCCGGTATCATGTGTTTATAACATTTAATAAACTTAGCTGATATCGTTTCCCAACCAACCCATGCAACCTCACCTGTTCCTAAGTCCAAACTACGTATTATCCCTCTACCTACATCTGATACCACTCTATCACTACCCTACCCCAAAAGTGTACCCCTCATGGGCCGGTAATGGGAGGAGAGAGATAATTCCACTTGAGTCCCACCTCCAGTTGGACCCGGGTTGACAACTAGCACTGAGGGTAATATAAAAACACAGATGGGAGGCATTACCCTCTAAGAGAACACATGAAAAAGAGAGAGATAATACAGACACCAAAAAAAATCCTTCTCAAACCACAAATAAAAACACCCAAGTGAACATATTTAATGTCATTCAAGAACTACTATAACTGAAAGGGAAAACTGCAAGTAAAAAAAGAGAGTAAAATGACAGCAACCACAAAGCCCGAAAAGCTCCTGTAAAACCTTGATTTAGTAGTAACTTGAACGATATTCCATCTAATCCAAGTGACCTAAAAATATTTTATATAATGTCATGAGAGTATAATAATGTACTTAGTAGAATCCTATTTGGATCCTCTCATAAAAAATTAAAGAAATAATGCTAAAGTACTGTGAACAACAAGTGAAACTAACTCATCACCTAAACATGTATGCAAAGTTCTCAATCTCAACATGGATACTCTCACCAAGTATTGAATACAATATCGTATTATATAATAAATAATATCAAGGTTACCTTGATAAAACTTCCCCACTGGTTTTGTAATTTTCCCCAACATCACACATCGTGAGCATCTCACTCCAAAAAGGCTTTCTCGCATACACATGGGAGAAGCACCATAGAATGCACCTCATGCAATAAAACCACCCCATCCACATAGACAAAAGTAACCAGGTAGTTTATGGGAGACACCAAATCTTGTATAGTGTGTATCATACATCATGTATTATACCTCAATCCATTACAACCCATACACTGAGTAAGGATCCTCAAGCCATCACAGCCTATACATGTTACACCTATTGTAGTACATAAGAAAATATATCCAGAATATATGTGTGTGAAATAACCACAAGCCATTATAGCCCTATACACACATATATAGGGAAAAATAACTACTGTTCATTCCAGTATAGGTAAATACCAAGAGAAGAGTGTGGGGTCAAATGGGGTAGTTATCCATCCATCCCCCCATCGGGATGTTGGGGAAAACACCCCTAGGGCTCAAATCCACAATGAATCAGTTTCTCTAACTGATAGGGTGGAGTATCATATAGAAACACAAAAAGTATAAGATATAATATATCTTACAACCAAATCATTGGAATAACCAATTCTTAGAATCAACTGCAGCTCATGTCTCTTAGACTCCCAGCTGCCCCTTCTTAGACTAGAAATCCTTTAAGCAACAACCATTTTAAGAAGATTCATTATATTACTTTATCTCTTTTAAATCAATTTTAATTTACATTAATTAATTATTTAACCATTAATTAACTATCATCATTTTCCACATTCCATTACATTAGCATTTCAACAAAGATCCATGGCCTCTAGGAATAACCAAATCGAGTCCAATGCTTCTCAAAATCACAACCTCAGTATTGCATCTCAACAAGATCCAACCCCATGGGTTAAACAATTATTAATTTATTAATAAAATTACCAGTTTCCATATTTCCATATTTCAAGGTAGTCTAGGAAAACATTCCAATCTACCAAACACAAGGGGATCAACATGATGTGTATATAAACTAACTGTCAAGTCTTCTCTAGATATAACAGGAGCATAGAACCATCCATCCTCAACAATATAAACATAGAAATCATGTGGAATAACCTGCGTGTCTTCTCCTCTCTTGGAAGAAGGGTAAATAAAAACATTTTCCTTAAGAAGTGGGGAAAGTAAAACAGATAAACAAACAACAATTTCAACAAGAAACCAACTTTCATAACAATGGGTAAGCCCAACTGCAACCCGTTCCTCTATCTCTAGTGTCCTACCCGACACCCATATGCATAAACCGATGCATCTCACCAATCTAAGAATCAACTTCTAAAACAAAAACCAGGCCTCTCTATCCCATATATCAAAACAAACATCTAGGATCTTCTATCCTAGGATCATGTCACATCCAAGCAGCAGGAAATAAACATAACAATGAGATCTTAACCCCAAAGCAAGGCATTAAACATTCACACAAAATGATCTCACACAGCTCCAAAACATAAGGCACATAGACTCTACAAGTAGGTTGGTAACTCAGACCCTATACGAAATTAACTTTTTATCACACAACTGGTTCTTATTCCACCTTGAATTAACCAATTTAATTAAACATGCACAACTGCATTCATTTTATTATCATAAAATCACAACAACAACTACTAAATTCATTAACATGCCTATTTAATCCTTTATCCAATCAATTTACATTTAATCCTTGATTTATGTTCTTTATCAATTTTCATAAATAATGACATGCTAAATAAGAAAATCCTAGATATCACACTATCCAGAAAATAAATAGGAAATAACATCACTAAGAAATTGATACCAATTATTTAATTTAGTTTAAATATTTATTATGTCAATTTCATTTTGATCCAATGGGATAAATCACGCTAAATCTGCGATTTTAGATAAATATATAGGGAAGTAGTGAATCCACTACCTTATAAGGTCACTAATGTTCTTTTCACAAGAACATACCACCCAACGGATCATGATCATCTCTTCCACAATGACTAAATCCACCCAAGAATGCCGAAACATCACCACACCAACCAACAATAGAGAAAAATCCATTAGAAACATGGAGATCACATATCATCACATGGAAAGGATAAATGGGAGGAAACAGATTGAGGAACCTAGAATAATGGAGGTAGAACATAAATTATATCAAATATTGATTGGCACTTCCTGGTTGCAACAAAACAGGGGGTGCACATGTAGTAGGAAAACTCCAAGGGGAATATGATCCAAGGATTGTAGTTAGATCGCATGACTCCTATGGGAGGAAGAACTCTGGGTGTCCCTTACCAAGGAAAACAAGAATTAAGAACAAGGGCGGAAGGTATCTAAATCCTTTTGAAAATATAAATGGAGAAGTAGTTTAGATAAGGTTTAGATTTTCCATTAAAGGCAGATCTGGTCAATATTACGCATTTTGACTGAGTAAAGGCACCCAAAACCTTAGGAAAATTTAGATAGGAGTTATGGGATTAAATCAACCTTAAATAACTTAAAAAAGTATTTGAATAAATTTTATGTCAAAGATAATATTAAAAGGGAAAAAATGTAGGAAACTGGAAACACTATTAATGAATCACCGTTGGACAAGT
Source organism: Viscum album (assembly GCA_963277665.1). Lineage (NCBI taxonomy): Eukaryota > Viridiplantae > Streptophyta > Magnoliopsida > Santalales > Viscaceae > Viscum > Viscum album. Next base: position 905,359,156 of record OY728138.1, read on the forward strand.
CACCATTGGACGAGTCACCGATGGATGAATCACCATTGGATGAGTCACCATTGGACGAGTCACCATCGTATGACTCACCAATGGATAAGCCACCATTGGATGACTCACCATTGGAAGACTCAATGGTCCCGACTCACCATTCTGGAAACACTGTACCATTAGATGACTCACTGGTCCTGACTCACTGTTTTGGAAACATTATTCAACCTACTGTTGGATGAATCACTATTCTAGAAACACTATTCAACCTACCATTGGATGACTCACTATTCAGAAAAAACTATTCAACCGACCATTGGAAAAATCAATATTTTGGAAACACTGTTCAACTAACCATTGGACAACTCACCGTTCTGGAAACACTGTTCAACCTACCATTGGATGACTCACCGTTATGGAACACTGTTCAACCTATAGTTGGATGACTCAAAAATCTGGAAAATCTATTAAACTTACCATTGGATGAATCACTATTTTGGAAACATTTTTTAACCTACCATTGTATGAATCACCATTATAGAAGCACTATTCAACATACCGTTGGATGACTCACCATTCTGGAAACACTATTCAGCCTACTGTTAGATGACTAACTATTCTAGAAACACTATTCACAAAACTAGAAATTTTGGAAAAGTATTGAAATAAGTCACCTTGACCCCCGAAAACATGTCAAAATCTAGATTTTCACAATTGAATGGACTAAGGAGATCTGATCCATTACAGTTAGGACCATTCAATAACACATTATGGCTGCTCAGAGTCGAAAGAAGAGCTATGTTGATAATCATCAATGAAACCTAGAGTTTGATGTTGGAGACTAGTTATTCCTCCCCACATCTCTAAGGAATAAAGTCATTAGATTTTGGAGGAAGGGAAAGCATAGTCCAAGATATATTGACCCCTTTTTGATTCTTGATCACATCGAAGTGGTGGCCTACCAAATATCACTCCCAACTAACCCATCTCAAGTACATGGTGTATTCTATGTATTCCTCTTGAGAAAGTACATACCATACACCTCATAAGTACTCAATATAGAGGTGGTACTATTGTAGAATTATCTCTCATATGAATATCAACTGATAAAGATCTTAGATTGTAGATACAAAGTTCCATGAAATAAGACAATGCACCCAGTCAAAGTGCTGTAGAGAAACCACAAGTCTGAATAAGTGATGTGTGAACTAGAGAAATTAATGAAATAGAGTTACCCTTATCTGTTTTAGTTTGGGAAATGAAAATTTTGAGGGTGAAATTTATAAATGGGAGAAGATTGTAATGACCCTAACTATTATATATAAAATACCCCTTATGATTTAAAATAAATTTCTTATTATGTATTATGGTTATAGAAAAAAAAATGAAATTATTTGGTTTTATTATATGATATTGGATATAAAATACCTTTAAGAAATATTTCCATTGATTATATAGATATTGAATAGTGATCACAAAATTATTATAAATATAGTGTTTTAAGGAATCCAATTAACAAAAAAAAAAGGAAGTGATGGCCTCAACCATTAGGATTGTAACCTATAAATCCCATTTATTAGAGCTTACAAGGGAGATATAATCTCTAGTATTTTCCCTTGACCAATCTCTTTATGTGATCTAATAACATAATCATGAGTGAAACCCTTTATAGTAGAAGTTCAAGCTCATTGAGATCACGACCCAAACCATGTACGCTGAACATAGAATTATTATTATGTATATTATTTTTTATATAATAATTAAAATATTTTTTTCTTATTATTTTTACTTTATAAATGTTTTTTATTTTGATACAATAAAACAAAAATAGTATTTTTGGTTAATATTGAAATTAAATTAAGGAATTTATTTTGATGAATTAATGGATTTTTTAAATAAATAAATTTATAATAAAACATTATTATTAAATAATTTTTATCAAATATAAATGATCATATAATTTTTATAAAGTCAAATATAATTTTTATAAGGGTTCGAAAACTGTTATTGTCAAAAAAACCATCATTTCTCAACAAATATTGATTTTATTTTAAATTTTGAAATTCAAATATTTATAAAGTTACTTAGATAAAATTAATATTATTTTTGGAATAATAATGTAAAAATTATCTAATGTTTATTTTTTCATAATTTTCTGAGATAGTTGAATTTTTTGGTAAAAATTAAATATGGTATAAATATACGGTGTATATTATGACATCATAATTACCCAAAAGTGATGTAATAAATACTATAAATTAGATAAAAGATCAAATATATTTTTTCCATTTAAAATAATTTTATTTTATGTTTATTTTATTACTTTTATAAGGCCTTTGTGAATCCTCCAAAACAAGTAATATTTTTTTAGATTTTAAAAACATTTCATTAAGAGTATGACTCACTTCCACATAATCAAGGGTAATATTCTATTATGTTCGGCCATTTAACTTATAAAATAATTAAACCACTCCTATTTTTCAAAAACCATGAGAAAAAAACATGGTAATGTTTTTGGTTTTGGTTATTTTATTATATAGAGTCCAAAACCTAAGTTTGAGAAATAATAAAGAAATCCCCACTCATTTACAATATAAACCAACCCAATCTCTAATTTATATTAACTAAAAATAATTTTACAAAATACTTACTCTATCCTACCCTTTATAGAGTCCTCCCAAGGATCCCCCAATCTCTTAAGAATCTTCCCCCAAGAGTTGGTTGTCACACACTCAAGTATGAGATCCTCACCTTCTCTTCTTTATTCATGTTTATTATCTTATGCCTTAAATTTATAGTTAATAATGTTGGTATATATATTTACATGTCCCTATTACTTAAAATTTTATTTAAAAATGATTAGATATCCATTTTTCTCTCATCAACCCATTTTATGAATTTTTAAGTGACACCATTACGTTGTTGAAATTTCACAATGATTTTCTATGCCAAAACAACTATGTAGTGAATAACATACCCATTTCCTATCAAGGGTGTTCCCCATTATAAAATTATACCTCTTTTACATGGGACTTATATGTATATATTCTGAACTCCATTATCTTAGAATAAAATATGATGATTAATGAATCGATGTTGTATGATTTATGTGGCACACTTAAGTATGAGAATGAAATGAAAGTGACAGGAGAGCCCATAATTATACAGCGCTACAATGCATTGGGTAATGTTCAGTCTCATGATACATCATTTTGGTAAAAGGAGTGAACCTTATTCCTTTTTGGGAAATTTTACATCATGATGTCTTGGTAGTTATCCTTGACCTATATTTATGATTTGGTGTTTTAAGTTGTTTCCATATTTCCCATGTTTCCTTTCTGATTATCATACTATATCATGTCTCATTGTTCATGGTTATGATTAAGAATTATTTTATGCCCCATCTATATGTCTATTGTCTAACATGTATTATTCTCTTCATGTTATTCCATGTTTATTCCCTTATTGGTCTTTATAGCTCACCCCTTTCTTATGTATGTCCCTAGGTTATCCCATGCAGTTTTAAGTTCAAAAGAATATTATGATCATATTAAAGAATTATTCAATAAAGATGACATTCCCCATTTTAAGCTATTATTTAAAAAACCTAATTTCCAAAAACACTATACTTATCAATCTTCCAGGTTGTATTAAGTGTAATATTTTGTAATAAATCATGTATTAATATGAAACGAAGAGTAGGGTTATTATAACGAAACTATATACAACATTATGTTAATTATATATGAAAATATAATTAATGTAAATAATATTTATAGAATCAAAGATGGTAATGGATACCTCATAATTAACATAATCATCAATTAAAATACAAACATTAAACTTTTTGAAACCCACACAACACTCAATACACGATTCAAATTAATTTTTTCATGTAATTAAGAAGTGGAAGAAGTATTTGTAAGGTCCCAACAATAGTATTTATTAATGGTTAAGAGGGGATGAATTATCCTTTTTTATGTAATTTTCAAGGTTTAAATATTTTTATAGAAAAAAATAATATGAGCATACTAATTTTTATAGTAGTTAAGATATAATTGATCCAATTTCTAATCTTTAATCCCCTAAATCCAAGAGAGAAATGAAACCCATTATGATGTAATATATGACTTTTTATGGGGATTCAAAACCCTTTACAATTACTTTTTAAAATATAGTGGAACAAACCATGACCGATGTTTTCTATCTTGATGTCACAACCTAGCCATCATATTTTTAGGTGGTGGAAGAAACAAAACCTACCTTTATCTAGACCAAGACACAACCAAATCTCCCTTCCTTTTACTATTTCATTATATCCCTCAATTACCTTTATTTTGGGGTGGTATAATATGACAATTATACCTTTTATAAGAAGTATAACCCAATAAAATTCACACAAACATTGATAAAAAGAAGTAAAAACCAATAAAATCAATTGAACAATTCTAGTAGGAGTGTCTAGGTAGAAATTAAATCTTCAATAATAAAAGAATAAAAAATATGTCATTCAGATGAGGGAGTTCTAGTGAATGAACATAAAAGTGTATCACACAATACACATTGAAAATATCGTCAATCTCTACGAAACTTAAAACTATAACCATCACACTCTTCATATAGAGTTCCTGTATACAAAATAGATTCTAAATTAAATATCTCTTGAATAGTTTTATAGTATATCATTCCCCATGTAACTATAATTTTCTCTTTCAATAATAATGATAAAATTTGATAAATCTATAAAATAAAAAATAATATGCATGAGTTGTTAATAATAAATGAGAAAAATGGTAAAATATTCCTATAATAATGAAAATTTATAACATTGGAATATTCCTTGAATTTATATTATACGATCACTTCAAATTACAAAAGATTCAAATTTGAATCATTTGGATTATATATGATGCATGAATATAAAACAAACATAGAAATCATTATTGTTCAATTAAATCTCTATATAATACTTCAATATACATTCTTATGGAATCAAGATGATTATTGAGTAATTATAGAATAAATAAATCAATTAAAATAATCAAAATACTAATGAAATAATTAAAAACATGAAACAATAAAAACATAATTTTTGAAAAGATTAATTTTTGGTCCAAAATCTTAAGGTTGATTAATTATTGTGGCTAGTTAACCATTTTGGAAAGTCCATAGTCATGGTATGTCTATACTTGTGGTTGATCACTCATTGCGATAGGTCAAAATCATTGTGTGATAGATATAAATGATCATGTGGTCAATCCATAACTACAAAATTTTCATTCATGATATATAAAATTCAACTTGAGGTCGATCATTATTCAATGTGTGGTTGATCCAATAATGTGGTCAAACCAATCATAAAATCAATTGGAAATAAATTTTAAGTATATCCATGATTTTTTAAAATTTAATTCATAGTTGATTAATCTGCACAGTTATTTGAAACTCAATTTACAATTGATTCAACAATTAATTTTTTTTCACTTGTCTAACATGGTCGATAGACATATGATCAATATGTTTTTTTCTGTCGATTGATGACTTATAGTCTATCTATTTGTTCCTGTGGTTTATTAAGGACTTATTTTTTTTGATATATTATTTTCTTAATGCATACAATTAATTGTAAATGTTCTCAATGCATTTCCTACCTCACATTCAATCAATATACAAAAATCATAGTCTCTTAATATCCATTTTCAATATAATACTTTGATAGACTTTTAAAATTAAAATAACAACATAATTAACAATATATTATATAAAACCCCATATTGTGTTTGATTTTTATCTTACATTAGTTTATAAAATACATAAAAAATGAATTTTTTCATGACCTGACTTCCTTAGGCCATAAACCTAGTCATATGACCTCATGTGTCTCTTATAAAACCTTGATTGTCTTCTTAACACACCAAAAGATATTACCCACTAGGGTCACTTATAAGACCAATGACTATCCCCAAAATCCAACACATGTTCTTTAAGTGTGTTTTTTCCTCACTCAGACACACTATAAGGAACTTCCCAGGAGGTCACTCATCCTGAAACTTATCTAGAACAACCCTTGATTAACTATGGAATTCTAATCATGTAGGATCCCAAAAATAAAGTATCACCTTATTGACATAGATAGTGCCAATTAATATTTTATGTTTGACCTTTCTAGGGATGTTCCACTCTCCAACCTTTTAACGAATAATTTCCTCATTATGGACCCTACACACCAAACTCAAGAAGCTCCACTACACTTTATGTTGGGTATTGGCTTTGATACCATTTTTCATGACCTAACCTCCTCAGGCCTAGAACCGAGTCATCTAACTTCATGGGAATCCTGAAATACCTTAGTTTACTTCCCAACACACCAAAAGATATTACCCATTGGGTTCACTTAATAGACTAATGATTATCTCCATAGTAAAACACATGTTTTTTCAATATGTTTTTTCCTCACTCACACACACCTTGGGAAACTTCCCCAGAGGTTATCCATCTTAATACTACTCTAGGACAAGCCATGTTTAACTATGGTGTTTTAATCAAGTAGGATCCCAAAAATAAAGGTGTACCATGTTGACATGGGTGACACCAATTATTATTTTAATTTTCACTTTTATATAGGTTTGAAAAATATAAAAATAATAATAATAATAGCAATATCACTAATAGTATTTATTTTATAAGCACTGTAATCGTATAACAATTTTAGTCACTCATGTTAAAGAGAATAAATTATTTAATAGAATCTATGGGAAACTATAATTATATATAAAAGTGTTATTGTAATTATAAAAATTTAAATAAACAAATTGGTCAAGATTTACTTTAAAATTCCCCTACTTTTTGATAATTTCAAAACAAATATAATTACAGCCTTTTGAAAGTAATCAAAAATATTAAATTACAGTCCATTTAATTTACCAATAGTTTATGTGAATGAATTTTCTCCCTAAGATAAACAGTCATTATTGGGAAAAAAACTAACCCTTATAATTTTGGCATCAAGCATGGAAAACTACTCCTAATGATTTTTTGGAAGGAAAATAACCTTTCTACAATTAACATCAAACACATTTTAAAATATTTACAACTCCCCAAAAATTAATGAATTTTAAACATAGAATCATTTGGATATTATTAATGTAGAGATATATTAGATATAATTAATGAATACTACCTCTTTAAACAAGATTTTATTTCTCTTGAAATATATAGAGCTTTAAAATAGTGTGTACATATTTAAAATTCATCTTGTATATATAAGTGAAAAATCATTTTGAAAAATACTTTAGAAAACTCAATAATCTTTGAAAACATATCAGGATATTGAAATAATAATATATTATGAAATTTAATGAGTTAAATAGTAACAAATTATTAAATAATATACTATTGAATAATATAATAGTTGTTACATACACACTAGAAAGTAATCAAAATATAATTTAAATAATTATATAATAAATATAATTAAAATACCATAATTTTTTTTATAAAATTAAATTTCCACCATACCATGTTCAAGTATAATTTTATTAAAAATAGATAAATCTAGGGGAATAGTAATGATATCAACAAATTGATTTTCTATATAAATAGTTTATAAATTAATATTTTCTTTTTAAACATGATCTCTAAGAAAATAAAATCTAACATAAATTTGTTTATTCCAAGAATATTGTAAGGTATTTTGAGAGATTGAAATTTTAAGGTTATTATCACAATAAATTAGTATCTATTCAAAAATTAATCCAAAATCAGAAAGAGTTTTATTAAATTATAATGGTTTCGAATGATAATATACAACAACTATAACACATTAAGCTTCCATGGTACCTTTCTCTTAGAATAATGCAATAGCTTGCGCTGTACGCAACTTCGAGTTCCAGCACACCACGACTAATCAAAATAGCCGTTATGAATAGTAATACCCACTTTTTGAAATTTTATAAATTTTATTTTTCAAAATGGACTTCATTTCTGTATTCAGAATATCAAAATTATCTTAGGGTGAATTTTTTGTATTTTTATAAAAACATTCAATTTTTGATGAATAGTGAAAATACTACGTTATTATTTAAAACTGAATTTTTATTTAAACAATTAGTTATTTTATTTAAATTTATTTTATGTCAAAATAGATACATAATACCTATATATGTTCAATGTAATTCATTGGAGTCATTTTATAATAAGATTAGATATATAAAATTTTATTAAACTTTTAACGTCTTTTACTCACCTTCTAGGCACATTTACAAATTTGCATAAAATGTAATTTTACCTATTTTGTGAATTGAATTTAAAAAATCAGAGAGACACAGTTGACATTAGGAAGTAAAATGTGGTTTAATATGATGAGAATAATTTTTGATGAATATTGACTTTTGAATTTTACTTACCACGATTAAAATTAAATAGTGTAATTAAAGGTAAAAATGATATTATAATTAACCTAAAACATGTCCTAATTCTATTTTATAAGTTTATTTCGACCAAAATAAACCTTAGGAATAAAATATGATCCTTTTGGTTTACTTGGATTAGATTAGTATATTTATTATTATTTTATTTAAAGAAAAGTTGAAAGTGTTAAATTAAACATTTAATAACTAAACCATTTTTAGTATAGGGTTACATATAAGATAAATTCAACTATAAATATTCCTTAAAAAGATAAAACTATTTCGTAAATAATGGTATTTTATTTACAATTTTTATACATTCAATAATTAAATTTATTTACGACACAATGATGATGTAATAATTACCTTATTATTGAAAGATTAAAATAATTGATATTATAAATATTAATATAATTGTAAATATAGACTTTTTATGTATTATAAGATTATTAAAGGTTAATATGACATGTTAGGGTTTATTAAATAATTTTTTTATAAGTGATAAAGTTGTTATGACTTTCATAAAAACGAAATACTAAATAGTGTTAAAATTTACATAAATGAGTTTTTAAAACAAATACTACATTATTAATTTATATAATATTCCTAAAAATCTAAGGTTTGAAAAAATGACTTATATAAGGTTATATATATCAATAATGAACCACTTGGTGTTCTATGGGATTTTAATAGTAAGTTTATTAACCATTTATTATAATAATAAAAGAATACATGGTAAAAGTTAAACTATTTAATTAAGAGTTAAATCTAAAAGATAAGGTTAATATGGTGGCCTAAACCAGTATAAAACCTAATGTTTAAGAGATTTTCGACCCATCCCCACATTATCCTCGAAATAAATCCTATTGGAGACATTATAAACCGAATATGATAGTATAATAAAATAATATTTCAAGCTTTTCTTAAAGTGACTCTCACCTCTCTTATAAAAGGGTATTTCCCCTTCTCTCAAAATAACACCTCCAAATACATTTGGATCAGCCAAACCCTGATCAAATATCCTCAAAACTACCCTAAAATCAACCTATATTCCTTAATTTGATCATAATACAACCCAAGGATCCCTTTTGATTAAATCAAAAGAAATCACCCGAAGAAGAGGTAATAATTTCATCACATCTTTCAAAGTTCTTTTCTTATTCCACTTCCTCTTTATATGTTGTTTACATAACAAAATAATAACTCTAATAACTAATAATTACTGTGATATTATTATAAATATGGTAAAACCATATTTATTAATCTATCCATCCTATGAATGACAAATTCACTATACGTGCGTACGCACGACTTACCGTCTCCACGTCGGGGTGTAGTTTGTTATTCAACACTTCATTATTTGGATGGGTATAATAATGAGTATAATTGATGTAAATAATAAATATAATATGTTAATTATTCTGTATATATGATATAACATCCAATTAAATATTATTTTACCATCAATAGAATGATATTTTCGCTTGTGCGTACATACAAATTACCATCTCCACGAATGCAATGAGATTCATTCCCCATTGTAATCATTCAAGAATAATTTTCATTTTATGATTAAAAATAATGTTTAATGACTTAATATAATTATGTATATGAATTAAATACATCTTATCCATAACAAACATGACTTATTTAAGAAAACATATACAGGAAAAAAATCAGTTAACACCTGAAACAATGATACTATTGAAATATTATTAACAAATAAATATTAAAAGATCATATATGATATAATATTTATGCATGTGGTTATTTTATAATTTAATAAAATTTATTTAACTATTATACATGAGGTTAACATACCATCGATCAAGTAAAATTACAAGGTAAGGATTAATTATACAATATCTTCATTATCCGAGGTTGTTTATACGTAAGTATCTACAGGGACCTCTTTATCATCCACATATGTGTTTCTTAAAAATGTATTTCAATTTTTTTACTATTTACTAGACTATGGGTTAAAGTCATTTATACCATTTTTTTACTTTTTATAAAATGTTTATAAAGAAATATATCCGTCGTTTTCCAAACAAGGTCCTTTATGACCTTTTCGACAAAATTAAGGAAATAATGTTTTTTAACTTATACAGTGAGTGCGGCTATTTTCCGCCATTATAAAACCTTAGAATATTCTCTTACAAGATTATAAGAATATTTTCAAAATAAATTTTTTATTTTATAATTATGTTACTTTTAAATGATTTCAAAATAGAAAGATATATTTCTCTCAAATAGTTTTGATTTCATTTATGTCAACATCCTTTGATGAATATTACACTTGTTTGAAGTTGATTTATTATGACACAATCTTCCATATTGTATTGAAAGTTTTGTGATATGTTTGACCATGGATGTGTTATTTTTATACCATTCATGGTTTATGGTTAAAGTATTAACATTTCATATGTTAGTTTTAATACGAATGTTTATGTTATGTTTCAACCTTTTCATACGAGGAATGCATTGGAATTAGTAAGTGGCAGGTGGATCCCTCTATAGTTCGTTGATGCATCGGTAGGTCTCATGATAAAAACTAGTGTATTGGCATAAGGCCTTGACAAAATATTATTTTCAGTCTCGGCATGAGGCCTTGACTATGTGGTTATGATGTCCGATATTATGCATTCCATAATTATGAAAATGGCTATTAATATTACATCTGATGGCATTATTTGATTTGTCTTTTTCCATATATGCTGAAGTTTAAGTTTAAAATGATTGTGTTTTAGTCTTATATGTACATTGTCTTAAATGTTTATGCTTATTTATGATAGTTTCTGCTATATTGTTATCCTTACTGAGCATCTGTGCTCACCCATTTCTATGTTTTATTTTTCCCAAGATGCGAAGAAGTATATTATGATTAACCTGCATGAATAGGCTAAGAGATATGAGTGTGTTCAAATGGGATACAATGTTGTTGTTTTTTCCATTTCATGATGTAATGTAAAACTTATGTATGTATCTATAACTTCGATGGATACTAAACTAATCAGTATTTCAAGACCTGATCTCTTGTTATCATGCCAATGTTATGTAATAATGCACCGAATCTAGGTAACTAGGGTCGGGTCATTACAGTTGGTATCATATAAAGTTTAGTACAAAACTTGGAAACTAGATTTAGAAAAACTCTGATTATAGAACATTACCCTAAGATAGACTTTGAGGATTAGTATAGAAAAAATTACAAGAATTTTGGTAATGTAGATATTTTGTGAATTTTCCAAGCAATAAATTGTTGTCTGGATACGAGTAGGTAGAGGGGAATCAGGCACAGATGTACCTAGGATTTAAAACTCCGATAAGGAGTTTTAGGCATGACTTATGGTATCTTGGTACATGAAAATGGGCCTTGCTACAGTCTTGGTTACGACACTACCGAGGGATATGATTAAGATAATTCACATTTTATTTACAAACCATTATGAAGGATTTATGAGTAAATACCTCCTCAAAGAAAACATTTATTTTATGATTATGGATTATATGCATGAACTGTTAAATTTATGTTAGGTATTTTACTAGTTTGGAATTATTTATTGCAATTCATAAACTAATCTAGTGTATGCCATTGTTTAGAAATGGTGCCTAGTAAAAGGAATGGAAATCGTATCAGCACACATAATCCATGTACGGATTTCCCTCCTACTCAAGATAATTATAGTGGAGCTGGTGATACAACCGGTGATGAAAAAATTATAACTATACTAGGAAAACTCACTCCGGTTATGAATAATAACCTTACCCATAAGGATCACCCTAATCCATAATGCAGAGGATAAATGTTAGACAGATTCACGAGGCAACAACTACAAAAATTCAATGGGACTAAAAATCCATTTGTATATGAGAAATGGAAAAGTTCCTTAGAGAAAATATATTATTCTTTGGGGAGTAGTTAAAGGGAAAAGGTTGTCATGACAGTTTATCGCCTCACGAAAGATACAGATCAATGGTGGCCAATAATTCAAAACCAAAAGGAAGGTGAAGAACAATCAAATATGGAATGGAGGGAGTTTAAAGAACTTTTATTAGAAAAATGCTCTCGTGACCATCGAGCAGATATGGAAAGATAATTTCTGAGTCTAAGGAAAAAGGAGGATGATAATGTCTCAAAGAAAGAGGCTAACTTTACAAGGTTAACAAGGCATGCAAAAGATTATATATGTAACCCAAGGAGAAATATTGATCGATTCTTTGATGGGTTAAAACCTTTTATCCATCAAGCATTAGTCTCAAAATCCTTATCATCATACGAAGATATTGTGTCATGTGCTATTAAGATAGAAAATGAATTCTTTAATTCTTACAACTTTTTAGCAAAGCAAAAGAATAATTGATCTGCTGAACACTATGGAAATGGAAATAAGGGTAAGTAGAGAAAAGTTTAATTTCTATCCTATATAAAATGTGGGAAGAAAAACCCCGGTACTTTCCTGAAGGGAATGAGAGTCTATTATAAGTGTGGTGAAAAAGGTCCCCAATCTCATGATTGCAAGGGAAAAAAAGAGACTGTCAATGTTTAATGCTACAATTTTAGAGAAATGGGGCGTTATGCAAATGAATGTCCTAAGAGCCAAAGAAAATTACCTCAGAAAAGGACAAGGGAGTAAGGAAAAGTATATGTGATCACTACTGTTGAGTTTGAAGCTCCGAATAATCTAGTGGAAGGTAATTTAATGGTTTCCTCAAATTTAGATAATGCTTTATTTGATTCTGGATCATCGCATTGTTTCATATATTTCCAATTTTCTAAGAAAATTAGATATTTTAAATTTTATTTAACTAGGGAGTTGTCGGTAAAAACTTCTATGGGAAGTATCGTTGAAACCAAGTTTTGTGAATCAGTTACCATTAGAGAATATAAACATGATTTATCTACTGATGTCATCGTTATACCCATGATTGAATTTGATATAATCCTTAGTATGAATTGGCTTTCAAAACATGATGTGAAATTTTTTTGTAAGGAGGTTACAATTTTAGATGATGATAAGAAGTAAGTTATCTTTAGAGAAGAAACGTCACCATATGATTATTATATAGATCCACCCTAGTAGCTCTACTAAATTCAATTATTGGGGAGGAAGAGAATGAAATAACTATGGGTGAGGAAAGGAATGTTCAAATAGAGGATGTACCTATTGTGCAAGAATATGTTGATGTGTTTCTAGAGGATTTACCTGGACAACCTCCAGAATGAGAAATTGAGTTTTCCATTGATTTAATTCTTGGTTCAAGGACCATATCGAAGACCCCTCATAGAATGGACATTGTGGAATTAGTGGAACTAAAGAAAAAAATAGAGGAATTGAGTAATAAAGGATTTATTCACCTTAAAGTTTCTCCATGGGGAGCCTTGATTTTTTTTGTTAAGAATAAAGATTGATCTATGAGGTTGTGCATTAAATACAGGTAGATAAATGCTATAACAATAAAGAACAAGTATATACTACCTCTCATTGATGATTTATTCGATCTACTTCATGAAGCTCAATATTTTTCAATGATTTACCTTTGATATGGATATCATCACTTGTGTGTGAAGAAGGAAGACATTCTAAAGATAACATTTTGTACCAAGTATGGGAATTACAAGTTTACAGTAATCCCTTTTGGACTGACTAATGCACCCTATGTCTTCATGGATATAATGAATATAGTTTTCAAGGAATATCTTGACGACTTTGTAGTGGTATTTATTGATGATATCTTAGTTTAATCCAAAATCTATGAAGATCATGAAAATCACTTGCACACTATTCTAAATACTCTTAGAAGAAATGAAAATTATTTGATGTTTAATAAGTGTGAATTCTAGTTTCAGGAGATTTATTTTCTTAGCCATATTGTCTCTAAGGATGGAATCTCTGTCGATCCTTCTAAGACAAGAGAAATACAAGAATAGCCAGCACCGATGATTATAACTGAGGTACCCAGTTTTATTGTTTTAGTAGGTTATTATAGGAATTTTGTCCAAGATATTTCCTGATTGTATAACCCATTAACCAAGTTCACACATAAAGGGGTTACTTTTGTTTGAAGAAAAGAGTGTGAATAATGTTTTGAAGAAATGAAGAGACTATTAATCAATGCTCCTGTCTTGACTCTAACATCAGGGAATGATGGGTTTGTTATTTATAGTGATTCTTCAAAGAGAGGACTTTTTTGTGTCCTTATGAAGAATGATAGAGTTATTTCCTATGCATCACGACAACTAAAAATTCATGAAAAAAACTATCCCACTCAAGATCTATAGTTAGAATCTATAATATTTGCTTTGAAGATAGGGAGACACTATCTCTATGGTGAAAAAATGTGAGACATATATTGATAACAATAATTAGAAGTATATTTTCTCACAGAAAGAACTCAACATGAGGAAAAGACAATGGATTGAACTACTCAAGGATTATGATTTCACTATACAATACCACCTGAGGAAGGAAAATAAGGTGGAAGATGATTTGAGCAGAAAGGATCATGGATTTTTGAACAAGATGAGAGTTGAAAGGGATCTTATGTTCATGGATCTAGTTAATATGGATATGGGAATAATCATAGAAGGTGAAACATCAATACTTTTTCAAATGGTTTCCAAACCATCTTTACTAGAAAGGATAAAAAGTTCTCAGACTAATGATGAGGAGTTTCAAAAGAAAATTAAAGCAGTGAATGATGGAAGATTGATCAACATCATTTATGAAGATGGGATTTTGAAATTTGGGAAGGGACTTCGTGTTCCTGACATACCTGATCTAAAAAGGTAATTTTTGGATGATGCTCATAGATCCAATTTCTCTATACACCTTGATAGCACTAAGATGTATAGATATTTGAATGAACATTTTTGGTGTGACAATATGAAGAGGTAGATTACTGATTACATGTTAAGATGTATATTTTGTCAACAGGTTAAGGCTAGAAGACAACATCCTGGAGAATTCATGCAACCTCTTCCCATACTTGAGTGGAAATGGGATGATATTATGATAGGCTTTGTCATGGGGCTACCAAAGGCTCCTAGAAGGAATGATGCAGTATGTGTAATTGTTGATCATCTTACCAAGTCAACACATTTTCTTGCTATAAGATAAGATTTAATACTTAAAAGTTTTTCAAGACTATATATTAATGAAGTTGTAAGACTTCATGGAGTACCCCTATCGATTGTTTCTGATCGTGATCCCCATTTTACATTAATAGTCTAGAAAAGTCTTCAGAAGGCCCTCTATACTGAACTTCATTTGAGCACTGCCTACCACCCTCAAACTGATAGAAAATAAAAATAGACTATTCGAACCTTAGAAGACATGTTTATATCTTTCTCATATGAATTTCAAGGTATGTGGGATCAATATTTACCTCTATTATAATTTCCTATAACAATAACTTCCATTCAAGTATTCAGATGGCACCATATGAAGCATTATATGGAAAGAGATGTTGCACACCAACTTTTTGGGATGATGTTGGTGAAAGAAAACTCATATTCTCAAAACTTGTTTAGAAAACAATGGAAAAAGTGAAGATTATCCAAACCCAAATCAAAGTAGCACAAAGTAGGAAAAAGAGCTATACCGATAACCGAAGGATGGATTTAAAATTTCAAGTTGGAGATCGTGTTTTTTTGAAGGTATATCCATGGAAGGGTGATGTACAATTCTAACACCCCAAGCTTCTACGGTACGTTTCCCTTCGAATAATGCGATAGCGTGTGTTGTACGCAACCTCGAGTTCTAACACACACCACAACTAATTAAACTAGCCGTTGTGAATAGTAATACCTACTTTTTGAAATCATATATATTTTATATTTAAAAATGGACTTCATTTTTGGATTCGGAATATCGAAATTAGCCTAGGGTGAAATTTTGGTACTTTTCGGATAACTTTTATATTTTGATGAATAGTGAAAATTACTAAATTTCAATTAAAAACAACTTTTTTAATCAAAATAATTAATATTGATAAATTATGAATTTGAGTGGTTTTAAAGTATATTTAGAATATATTTTTACCATTCAATTTAATGTTTGTCATTGGACATAATTTTACAATTAAACCGAACATAAACAAGTGTCAATCTTTTGATAGTTATTATCTCTTAAAAACACGCTTTTTGTTTTGACAGCGGGAATTAATTTTAAATTAATTTCTGCCACTTATGTGTTTTGAATTTCGGAAAATGGATTCCATATTTGGAATCAGGATGTTCAAATTGTGTAAATGGGTAACTTTTATTTTTAGACATTTTGAATAATTACTGCGGTAAATATTTTATTTACCATGGTTAAGGGTAAATCCGGTAAATAAGGGTTAAAAAATAATATTATAATAATACTAAATTACCCTAAAACGTGTCTTAACCCTATTGGTTGATACATGGTCGACCATGGGCATCTTTGGGTCTATTTTGGGACCCCATGGATCCACTTGTAAGTGATAATGACACTTTATTTTAATTTAGTTAAAATGAATACAAAAATGACACAAGCATATATCTTTTAGAACAACAATTTTTACATAGGGTTATATATGTTGGATTTTCGATTATAAATATTCATTAGAAAGATAAAAATATTTCCTACATAATGATGTTTTATTTATAATTTTTAGACATTTAATAATTTATTTTATTTATGACACAATGATGATGCAGTAAGTACTATAATAGTGAAAAATTAAAATAAATGATATTATAAATACCCAAATAATTATAATATGAAACTTTTAATGAATTAAACTAATTTTATATGATAATATGATATATTAGGATTGATTTAATTGACTTTGTTCGAAGTAATCAATCTGTTAGGAGTTTCAAAAAAATCAACTATTGAATAGTGTCAAAATTGACATAAAAGAGTTCTTAAAACAAATATTATATTATTAATTGATATTAAATTCCTAAAAATCTAAGGTTCGGCCAAGAGACTTATATTATGATAGTTTCCTCATTAATGGACCACTTGGGGGTCTCTTGGATGTATATAGTAAGTTTATTAACCATATTATATAAAAATACAAAGAGACATTGTAAAAGTGAAACTAATTAACTTAGAGTTAATACTTAAAGATAAGGTTAATATAAGTACCCAAACCTGTCTAAATTCTATTGGTTGAGTGGTTTTCGACCTATCCCCACCTTAACCTTTTAATAGTCAACTTTGGAGCCATTAGAAACCGAATATGAATTTATTATAAATTAATATTTCTAGCTTTTCCAAAGGTGCCCCTCACCCCTCTTATAAAAGGGCACTCCTCCTTCTCATTTATTCACACATCTAAAGCCTTTTGGTTCGGCCAAACTCTGCCCAAATACTCTCCCAACATCCCTCACTACAACCTAGGGGCCTTAGTTTGATCATAAAGCCAACCTAAGGAGCCCTTTTGATCAAATCAAAAGGAAGAACCCGAAGAAGAGGTAATGATTTCACCACCCTTTTCTAAGTTCCTTTCTTCTTCCACTTCCTCTTTCTTTGTTCTTACCATTCTAAAATAATAACTCCAGTATCTTACATATACTGTGATGTTATTATAAATATGTTACAACCATATTCAGTATTCTATCCACCCTTTGAATAACATGTCACCATACGTGCGTACGTACGGCTTACCGTCTCCACGTCGTGGTGTAATTGTTATTCAATATTTTATTATTTGGATGGGTATAATAATGATGTGTAACTCATGTAAATAATAAATATAACATGTTAATGATTCTATATATATAATATACCATCCATTTATATATTATTTTAATATCAAAAGAATGATATTGTCGCTCGTGCGTACGTACGGACTACCGTCTCCACGAACGCGATGAGATTCATTCTCCATCGTATCCATTCAAGTATAATTATCATTTTATGATTTAAAAATGATGTTTAAGGACTTGATACCATTCTGGATATGAATAATATACAACCTATCCTTTACAAACATGTCTTACGTAACAAAACATATAAAAGAAAACAAGTATGTTAACACCCGATATAATGATAATACTAAGATATTATTATCAAATCAATATTAAAAGATCATATATGATATCATATTAAGGTATATGATTCTTGTATAATTTAATAACAATTATTTCACCATTATACAGGAGGTTAACCTACCCCAACCAAGGAAAAGTACAAGGTAAGGGTTATTTCACAATCTCTTCATTATCCGAGGTTGTTTATATGTAATAATCTACTGGGATCTCTTTATCATCCACATCCATGTTTCTTAAAAATGTATTTCAAAACATTTTTACAATTTACAAGAATATGGGTTAAAGTCATTTATACCCTTTTTTGACTTTTTATAAGAGGTTTATAAAGGAATCTTTCCGTCGTTTTCAAAACAAGGTCCTTTTTAACCTTTTCGACAGAATTGAGGTAAGAATGTTTTTTTTAACTTATACGGCGGGTGCGGTTATTTTACGCCGTTATAAAATCTTCAAAGCTTTCCTTACAAGCTTATAAGAATATTTTCAAATAAAATGTTTTATTTTATATGGATCTTAAATGATTTTAAAATAAAAGGAGATATTTCTTTAAAAAGAATTTTGATTTCATCTATGTCAACATCATTTGATGGATTTTAAGATTATTTGAAGTTGATTTATTATGATACAAAACTTCTATATTGTATTTAATGTTTTGTGATATGTTTGACTGTGGATGTGCTATTTTTATACCATTCATAGTTTATTGTGAAAGTATTGACATTTCGTATGCTAGTTTTAATACGAATGTTTATGTTATGTTTAAACCTTTTCATATGGGAATGCATTGGACTTAATAAGTGACGGGTGGAGCCCGCTATAGCTCCTCGATGCATCGGTAGGTCTCATGAGACAAACTAGTGTCTTGGCACAAGGCCTTGACAAAATCTTATTTGTAGTCTTGGCACGAGGCCTTGGCTATGTGGTTATGATAGTCTGACATTATGCATTCCAACATTATGAAAGTGGTTATTGATTTTTGCATGTGATTATTCGATTAGTAGAATATCCATGTGAATAAGTAAATGGCATTATTTCATTTTATTTATGCCATACCATGTTGAAAGTTCATATTTAAAAGGCTTTTGTTTTAGTTATACATTGCCTTAAATGTTTATTCTTATTTATGAAAGTTTCCGATATATTGTTATCCTTACTGGGAATTTGAGCTCACCCCTTTTCTATGTTTTATTTTTCCCAGGATGTGAAGAAGTAAGTTATGAATGACCTGCAGGGATTTTTATGAGGGGTTAATAGTGTGGATTGTGGAAACATTATGTTGTTGTAGTAGTTTTTCATTTTATGATGTAATGTAAAACTTATGAATATATCTAGTGTTTCCAAGGCTACTAAACCAATCGGTCTTTCGAGATTTGATCTTTCTTGTGATCATGCCAATGTTATGTAATAATGCACCGACTCTGGGTAACTGGGGTCGGGGCGTTACAGTTGGTATCAGAGTAAGTTTATTACAAACCTTGGAAGCTAGATTTAGATAAACTCTGATTAGAGCACGTAGACTTAAGATGAACTTTGAGGATTAGTATATAAGAACTTCCTAGAATTTTGGTATTGTAGAGATTTTGTGAGTTTTCCGAGCAATACATCCCTGTCTAGATACGAGCAGGTAGAGGCGGCTCTGGCACAGATGTACCTAGGGGTAAAACCCGAAAACACCGCTTTGAGCTAGACTCGAACGGGAACTGGTGCACGACAACGGGCCTTGCTGCACTCTTGGTTACGACACTCCCGGGGGATATGCTTAGGATAACTCTCACTATCTTTACAAATCATTATGAAGGGTTTATGAGTATATACTTCCTCAAAGAAAACATTTTTATGATTATGGATTATATCCATAAATAGTTCAATTTATGTTAAGTGTTTTATAAGTATGGGATTATGTATTTTGATTCATAAACTGATCTAGTTTATGCCATTGTTTAGAAATGGCGCCTAGTGGAAGAAATGGAAACCGTATCAATGCACGCACTCCATGTAGGGATTGCCGTCCTGCTCAAGATAATTATAGTGGGGCTGGTGATGCAACTGGTGCTGATCAGCTAATCACCGTACTGGGACAACTTACTCAGGTTATGAATAATAACCTTACCCGTATGGAGCACCCTGATCCGCAGCGTGGAGGATCAATGTTAGATCGATTCATGAGACAACAACCACCAACGTTCAATGGGAGTACAAATCCCTTAGTAGCTGAGCAATGGATATTTTCCCTAGAGAAAATATTTCAGGCTTTGGGGAGTAGTGAAAGGGAAAAAGTTACCATGGCAGTTTACCGCCTCACTGGAGATGCTGATCAATGGTGGTCATTGATTCAAAACATGAAGGAAGATGATGAAGTATCAAACATGGAATGGAGGGAGTTCAAAGATCTGTTTTTAGAAAAATACTTTCCTCGCGACCATCGAGCAGATATGGAAAGGCAATTTCTGAGTCTGAGACAAAAGGAGGATGATAATGTCACAAAGTATGAGGCTAACTTTACAAGGTTAGCGAGGTATGCTGGAGATTATATTCGCAACCCAAGAAGTAAGATTGATCGTTTCTTTGATGGGTTAAAACCATTTCTCCGTCGAGCATTAGTCTCACAATCCTTTTCATCGTACGAAGACATTGTCTCATGTGCTATCAAGACCGAAAAGGAATTCTCTAAGTCTTATGACTTTAAAGCAAAGCAAGAGAAGAAGAGACCTGCTGATCAATATGGGAATGGAAATAAGGGGAAGAAGGGAAAGGTTGAATATCCATCTTGTGGTAAGTGCGGGAAGAAACACCCCGGTGCTTGCCTGAAGGGAATGGGAGTCTGTTACAAGTGTGGTGAAAAAGGCCACCAAGCTCATGATTGCAAGGGGAAGAAGGAAGCTACCAACGTTCAGTGCTACAATTGCAGGGAGATGGGGCATTATGAAAATGCATGTCCTAAGCGTCAGGAGAACTTACCTCAGAAAAGGCCAAGGGATCAAGGCCAGGCTTATGCTATCACTACTGCTGAGGTAGAAGCTCCGAAAGACATGGTGGCAGGTAATTTAATGGTTTCCTCAAGTTTAGCAAATGCATTATTTGATTCTGGATCATCGCATTGTTTCATATCTTCCCAGTTTGCTAAGAAAATTAGATATTTCCAATTTGATTTAATAAGGGAGTTGTCAGTTAAAACTCCTAAGGGAAGTATCGTTGCAACAAAGTTTTGTGAATCCGTCCCCATTAGAGCACATAAATTTTCTTTATCTGCTGATTTCATCGTCATACCTATGATTGAGTTTGATATAATCCTCGGTATGGACTGGCTTTTGGACTATGATGCGAAGATTTATTGTAAGAAGAAAGAGGTTACGATTCTTGATGATAATGATAAGGAGCACCATATTTTTAGAGCAGAATCGTCACCACCTAATTCTTATTTAGATCCACCCCCTGTAGCTCAACTTAATTCAATTATCGGGGAGGAAGAGAATGAAATAACTGTCGGTGAGGAAAGAAATGTTCAAATAGAGGATGTACCTATTGTGAAAGAGTTTGTAGATGTATTTCCGGAAGATTTACCTGGACATCCTCCAGAACGAGAAGTAGAGTTTTCCATTGATTTAATTCCTGGATCAAGGCCTATATCGAAGACCCCTTATAGAATGGCCACTGTAGAGCTAGTCGAACTAAAGAAACAACTAGAGGAATTGAGTAATAAGGGATTTATTCGCCCTAGTGTTTCTCCATGGGGATCCCCTGTTCTTTTTGTTAAAAAGAAAGATGGATCTATGAGGTTATGTATCGACTACAGGGAGATCAATGCTATAACGATAAAGAACAAGTATCCCCTACCTCGTATTGATGATTTATTTGACCAACTGCATGGAGCTCAATACTTTTCAAAGATTGACCTTTGATCTGGATACCATCAGTTGTGTGTGAAGAAGGAAGACATTCCGAAGACAGCATTTCGAACCAGGTACGGGCATTACGAGTTTACTGTAATGCCGTTTGGATTGACTAATGCACCCTCTGTATTCATGGATCTGATGAATAGAGTTTTCAAGGAGTATCTCGATGAATTTGTGGTGGTATTTATTGATGATATCTTGGTATACTCCAAAACCTACAAAGATCATGAAAATCACTTGCGCATTATCTTGAAGACTCTGAGGAGGCATGAATTATATGGAAAGTTTAGCAAGTGTGAATTCTGGCTTCAGGAGATTTCTTTTCTTGGCCATATTGTCTCTAAAGATGGAATCTCTGTTGATCCTTCTAAGACCAAGGAAATCCAAGAATGGCCAGCACCTACGAGTATAACTGAGGTACGTAGTTTTATTGGTTTGGCAGGTTATTATCGACGTTTTGTCCAGAATTTTGCCCGATTGGCTAACCCATTAACGAAGCTCACACGTAAAGGGGTTAAATTTGTTTGGACAAAAGAGTGTGAAGAATTTTTCGAAGAACTGAAGAGAAGATTAGTCAATTCTCCTATATTGACTCTACCATCGGGGAATGATGGGTTCGTTATTTATAGTGATGCATCAAAGAAAGGACTTGGCTGTGTCCTTATGCAGAATGATAGAGTTATTGCCTATGCATCACGACAGTTGAAAATTCATGAACAAAACTATCCTACTCATGATCTCGAATTAGCAGCAGTGATCTTTGCTTTGAAAATATGGAGGCACTACCTCTATGGTGAAAAATGTGAGATTTATACTGATCACAAGAGTTTGAAGTATATTTTCTCACAAAAAGAACTCAACATGAGGCAAAGGAGATGGCTTGAATTACTCAAGGATTATGATTGTACGATACACTACCACCCAGGGAAGGCAAACAAGGTGGCAGATGCTTTGAGTAGAAAAGACCATGGAGTTTTGAACAATATGAGAATTGAAAGGGATCCAATTTTCATGGAGCTAGTGAAGATGGACATGGGAATAACCAGGGAAGGTGAAACATCAATGCTTTTTCAAATGGTTGCCAAACCATCTTTACTAGAAAGGATTAAGAGTTCTCAGACTGATGATGAAGAATTCCAAAAGAAGATTAAAGCTGTGAATGATGGGAGATTGAGAGACTTTGCGTATGAAGGTGGAATTTTGAAATTCGGGAAGAGACTTTGTGTTCCCAATATACCTGATCTAAAAAGGGAATTGCTGGATGATGCTCATAGTTCCAATTTCTCTATACACCCTGGGAGCACCAAAATGTATAGAGATTTGAAGGAACATTTTTGGTGGGACAACATGAAGAGGGAGATTGCTGATTTTGTGTCAAGATGTATGGTTTGTCAACAAGTGAAAGCTGGAAGGCAACAGCCTGGAGGAGTCATGCAACCTCTTCCCATACCGGAGTGGAAATGGGACAATATTACGATGGACTTTGTCATGGGGCTACCAAAGACTCCTAGAAGGAACGATGCAATATGGGTTATTGTTGATCGTCTTACCAAGTCAGCACATTTTCTTGCTATAAGAGAAGATCTACCCCTGGAACGTCTAGCAAGACTATACATTAATGAAGTTGTGAGACTTCATGAAGTACCCCTATCGATTGTTTCTGATCGTGATCCCCGTTTTACTTCATGATTTTGGAAAAGTCTTCAGAAATCCCTGGATACTGAACTTCATTTGAGCACTGCTTACCACCCTCAGACAGACGGACAATCAGAACGGACTATTCAGACCTTAGAAGACATGTTGAGATCTTGCTCACTTTATTTTCAGGGTATGTGGGATCAATATTTACCACTAGTAGAATTTTACTATAACAATAGCTTCCATTCGAGTATTCAGATGGCACCATATGAAGCGTTATACGGAAAAAGATGTCGTACACCAACCTGTTGGGATGACGTTGGTGAAAGAAAACTTGTAGGCCCAGAACTGGTGGAGGAAACGGTGGAAAAGGTGAAGGTAATCCAAAATCACATTAAAGCAGCTCAAAGTAGGCAGAAGAGCTATGCCGATAATCGAAGGAAGGATTTGGAATTTCAAGTCGGTGATCATGTTTTCCTGAAGGTATCTCCGTGGAAGGGATTCATACGTTTTGGTAAGAAAGGTAAATTGAGTCCCAGGTACATCGGACCTTTCGAAATTCTAGAACGAATTGGGGCTGTAGCTTACCGATTGGCAATGCCGCCAAGTCTCTCCAAAGTTCACGATGTGTTCCACGTATCTCTGTTGAGGAAATACATGCCTGACCCAACGCATGTACTCACCTATGAGGAATTAGAACTGGAACCCGATCTTTCCTATTGTGAAGAGCCCGTCAGGATTCTTGATACAAGAGAACAAGTACTGAGAAACCGGACGACGCGTCTGGTAAAAGTTTTGTGGAGAAATCATAAGATGGAAGAGGCAACGTGGGAACCCGAGGAACTTATGATGAAGAACCACCCGAGTCTTTTTATGCAGTAATACCCTAGAAATTGCGAGGACGCAATTATTTGAAGGAGGGGAGAATGTAACACCCCAAGCTTCTACGGTATGTTTCCCTTCGAATAATGCGATAGCGTGTGTTGTACGCAACCTCGAGTTCTAACACACACCACAACTAATTAAACTAGCCGTTGTGAATAGTAATACCTACTTTTTGAAATCATATATATTTTATATTTCAAAATGGACTTCATTTTTGGATTCGGAATATCGAAATTAGCCTAGGGTGAAATTTTGGTACTTTTCGGATAACTTTTATATTTTGATGAATAGTGAAAATTACTAAATTTCAATTAAAAACAACTTTTTTAATCAAAATAATTAATATTGATAAATTATGAATTTGAGTGGCTTTAAAGTATATTTAGAATATATTTTTACCATTCAATTTAATGTTTGTCATTGGACATAATTTTACAATTAAACCGAACATAAACAAGTGTCAATCTTTTGATAGTTATTATCTCTTAAAAACACGCTTTTTGTTTTGACAGCGGGAATTAATTTTAAATTAATTTCTGCCACTTCTGTGTTTTGAATTTAGGAAAATGGATTCCATATATGGAATCAGGATGTTCAAATTGTGTAAATGGGTAACTTTTATTTTTAGACATTTTGAATAATTACTGCGGTAAATATTTTATTTACCATGGTTAAGGGTAAATCCGGTAAATAAGGGTTAAAAAATAATATTATAATAATACTAAATTACCCTAAAACGTGTCTTAACCCTATTGGTTGATACATGGTCGACCATGGGCATCTTTGGGTCTATTTTGGGACCCCATGGATCCACTTGTAAGTGATAATGACACTTTATTTTAATTTAGTTAAAATGAATACAAAAATGACACAAGCATATATCTTTTAGAACAACAATTTTTACATAGGGTTATATATGTTGGATTTTCGATTATAAATATTAATTAGAAAGATAAAAAGATTTCCTACATAATGATGTTTTATTTATAATTTTTAGACATTGAATAATTTATTTTATTTATGACACAATGATGATGCAGTAATTACTATAATAGTGAAAAATTAAAATAATTGATATTATAAATACCCAAATAATTATAATATGAAACTTTTAATGAATTAAACTAATTTTATATGATAATATGATATATTAGGATTGATTTAATTGACTTTGTTCGAAGTAATCAATCTGTTAGGAGTTTCAAAAAAATCAACTATTGAATAGTGTCAAAATTGACATAAAAGAGTTCTTAAAACAAATATTATATTATTAATTGATATTAAATTCCTAAAAATCTAAGGTTCGGCCAAGAGACTTATATTATGATAGGTTCCTCATTAATGGACCACTTGGGGGTCGCTTGGATGTATATAGTAAGTTTATTAACCATATTATATAAAAATACAAAGAGACATTGTAAAAGTGAAACTAATTAACTTAGAGTTAATACTTAAAGATAAGGTTAATATAAGTACCCAAACCTGTCTAAATTCTATTGGTTGAGTGGTTTTCGACCTATCCCCACCTTAACCTTTGAATAGTAAACTTTGGAGCCATTAGAAACCGAATATGAATTTATTATAAATTAATATTTCTAGCTTTTCCAAAGGTGCCCCTCACCCCTCTTATAAAAGGGAACTCCTCCTTCTCATTTCTTCACACCTCTAAAGCCTTTTGGTTCGGCCAAACTCTGACCAAATACTCTCCCAACATCCCTCACTACAACCTAGGGGCCTTAGTTTGATCGGAATGCCAACCTAAGGAGCCCTTTTGATCAAATCAAAAGGAAGAACCCGAAGAAGAGGTAATGATTTCACCACCCTTTTCTAAGTTCCTTTCTTCTTCCACTTCCTCTTTCTTTGTTCTTACCATTCTAAAATAATAACTCCAGTATCTTAAATATACTGTGATTTTATTATAAATATGGTACAACCATATTCAGTATTCTATCCACCCTTTGAATAACATGTCACCATACGTGCGTACGTACGGCTTACCGTCTCCACGTCGTGGTGTAATTGTTATTCAATATTTTATTATTTGGATGGGTATAATAATGATGTGTAACTCATGTAAATAATAAATATAACATGTTAATGATTCTGTATATATAATATACCATCCATTTATATATTATTTTAATATCAAAAGAATGATATTGTCGCTCGTGCGTACGTACGGACTACCGTCTCCACGAACGCGATGAGATTCATTCTCCATCGTATCCATTCAAGTATAATTATCATTTTATGATTTAAAAATGATGTTTAAGGACTTGATACCATTCTGGATATGAATAATATACAACCTATCCTTTACAAACATGTCTTACGTAACAAAACATATAAAAGAAAACAAGTATGTTAACACCCGATATAATGATAATACTAAGATATTATTATCAAATCAATATTAAAAGATCATATATGATATCATATTAAGGTATATGATTCTTGTATAATTTAATAACAATTATTTCACCATTATACAGGAGGTTAACCTACCCCAACCAAGGAAAAGTACAAGGTAAGGGTTATTTCACAATCTCTTCATTATCCGAGGTTGTTTATATGTAATAATCTACTGGGATCTCTTTATCATCCACATCCATGTTTCTTAAAAATGTATTTCAAAACATTTTTACTATTTACAAGAATATGGGTTAAAGTCATTTATACCCTTTTTTGACTTTTTATAAGAGGTTTATAAAGGAATCTTTCCGTCGTTTTCAAAACAAGGTCCTTTTTAACCTTTTCGACAGAATTGAGGTAAGAATGTTTTTTTTAACTTATACGGCGGGTGCGGTTATTTTACGCCGTTATAAAATCTTCAAAGCTTTAATTACAAGATTATAAGAATATTTTCAAAGAAAATGTTTTATTTTATATGGATCTTAAATGATTTCAAAATAAAAGGAGATATTTCTTTAAAAAGAATTTTGATTTCATCTATGTCAACATCATTTGATGGATTTTAAGATTATTTGAAGTTGATTTATTATGATACAAAAATTATATATTGTATTGAAGGTTTTGTGATATGTTTGACTGTGGATGTGCTATTTTTATACCATTCATAGTTTATTGTGAAAGTATTGACATTTCGTATGCTAGTTTTAATACGAATGTTTATGTTATGTTTAAACCTTTTCATATGGGAATGCATTGGACTTAATAAGTGACGGGTGGAGCCCGCTATAGCTCCTCGATGCATCGGTAGGTCTCATGAGACAAACTAGTGTCTTGGCACAAGGCCTTGACAAAATCTTATTTGTAGTCTTGGCACGAGGCCTTGGCTATGTGGTTATGATAGTCTGGCATTATGCATTCCAACATTATGAATGTGGTTATTGATTTTTGCATGTGATTATTCGATTAGTAGAATATCCATGTGAATAAGTAAATGGAATTATTTCATTTTATTTATGCCATACCATGTTGAAAGTTCATATTTAAAAGGCTTTTGTTTTAGTTATACATTGCCTTAAATGTTTATTCTTATTTATGAAAGTTTCCGATATATTGTTATCCTTACTGGGCATTTGAGCTCACCCCTTTTCTATGTTTTATTTTTCCCAGGATGTGAAGAAGTAAGTTATGAATGACCTACAGGGATTTTTATGAGGGGTTAATAGTGTGGATTGTGGAAACATTATGTTGTTGTAGTAGTTTTTCATTTTATGATGTAATGTAAAACTTATGAATATATCTAGTGTTTCCAAGGCTACTAAACCAATCGGTCTTTCGAGATTTGATCTTTCTTGTGATCATGCCAATGTTATGTAATAATGCACCGACTTTGGGTAACTGGGGTCGGGGCGTTACAACAATTCATTAATAAGGGTAAATTAAGTCCGAGGTACATCTAGCCTTTTGAAATTATAGAACGAATTGGAGTTGTAGCTTACCGTTTGGCAATGCTGAAAAGTCTCTCCAAAGTTCATGATGTGTTCCATGTATCACTGTTGAGAAAATACATTCCTGACCCAACACATGTACTAACCTATGAAGAAATAGAATTAGAACCTGATCTGTCTTATTGTGAAGAGACTGTCAAGATTCTTGATACCAGAGAACAAGTGTTGTGAAACCAGGCGACTCGTCTGGAAAAAGTTATATGGAGAAACCATAAAATGGAAGAGGCAACATGGGAACTCAAGGAACATATGATGAAGAACCACTAGAATCTTTTTATGCAGTAGTATTCTAGAAATTTTGAGGATAAAATTATTTGAAGGAGGGAAGAATGTAACACACCAAGCTTCCATGATTCGTTTCTCTTTGAATAATGCAATAGCTTGTGTTGTATGCAACTCCGAGTTCCAGCACACCATGACCAATCAACATAGCCATTATGAATAGTAATGCCCACTTTTTGAAATTTTTGAAATTTTATTTTTCAAATTGGACTTTATTTTGTATTTATAATATCAAAATTAACTTAGGGTGAATTTTTGGTATTTTTCTGAAAATATTCAATTTTTGATGAATAGTGAAAAACACTACGTTGTTGTTTAAAAACGACTTTTTATTTAAATAATCAGTTATTTTATTTACATTTATTGTAGGTAAAAATAGATACATAATACCTATATATGTTCAATTTAATTCATTGGAGTCATTTTATAATAATATTAGATATATAAAATTTTATTGAATTTTTAACATCTTTTACCCACCTTCTAGGAACATTTTCAAATTTGCATAAAACGTAATTTTACCACTTCTATGAATTAAATTTAAAAAATATGAGAGACATGGTTGACATAAGTAAGTAAAATGCGGTTCAATAGGATGAAAATGATTTTTGGTGAATAGTGACTTTTGAATTTTATTTACCACGGTTAAAAGTAAATAGGGTAATTAAAGGTAAAAATGATATTGTAATTACCCTAACAAATTTCATAATTCTATTGGATAAGTATATTTCGACCAAAATCAACCGTAGGAATAAAATATGATCTTTTTGGTCCACTTGGATTAGATTAGGACATTTATTATCATTTTATTTAAAGAAGAGTTAAAAGTGTTAAATTCAAAGTTTAATAACTAAACCTTTTTTAATATAGGGTTATAAATAAGATAAATTCGACTATAAATATTACATAAAAAGTTAAAAATATTTCCTACCTAATTGTATTTTATTTATAATTTTCATACATTAAATAATTAAATTTATTTATGACACAACAATGATGTAATAATTATCTTATTATTGAAAGATTAAAATAATTGATATTATAAATATTAATGTAATTGTAAATTGAGACTTTTTATGTATTACACTAATTTTATAATTTAACATGACATGTTTAGGTTGATTAAATAATTTGTTTTCAAAGTGATAAATTTGTTATGACTTTCAAAAAAACCAAATACTGAATAGTGTCAAAATTGACATAAATGAGTTTTTAAAGCAAATACTACATTATTAATTGATAAAATATTATTAAAAATATATTCTTTGGGAAAAAGACTTAGATAAGTTTAAATATATCAATAATGAACCACTTTGGGTTATCTTGGCTTTTTATAGTAAGTTTATTAACCATTTATTATAATAATACAAGAATACATGGTAAAAGTTAAACTATTTAACTAAGAGTTAAATCTAAAAGATAAGGTTAATATGATGACCTAAAACAGTATAAAGCCTATTTTTTGAGAGGTTTTAGACCCCTCCTCACCTTATCCTATAAATAAATAATTTTGAAGCCATTATAAACCGAATATGATAGTATAATAATTTCATCACCTCTTTCAAAGTTCTTTTCTTCTCCCACTTCCTATTTCTTTGTTGCTTCCATAAAAAAATAATAACTCCCATACCTTGTACTTACTATGATGTTATTATAAATATTTTAAAACCATATTCATTATTCTATCCATCCTATTAATGACAAAGTCACCATACATGTGTACGTATGGCTTACCATCTCCACGTCGTGGTCTAGTTTTTTATTCAATACTTCATTATTTGGATGGGTATAATAATGAGTATAATAGATGTAAATAATGAATATAACATATTAATGATTCTGTATATATGTTATACCATCCAATTACATATAATTTCACTATCAATAGAATGATATTGTCACTCATGTGTACGTACGGATTACCATATCCACAAACGTGATGAGATTCATTCTCCAACATAATAATTCAAGAATAATTTTCATTTTATAATTAAAAATAATGTTTAATAACTTAATATAATTCTGGATATTAATAAAATACATACTATCCATAACAAATATGACTTACATAACAAAACATATAAAGGAAAACAAATCATTCAGCACCCAAAACAATGATATTACTAAAATTTTATTAACAATGAAATATTAGAAGATCATATATGATATCATATTTATGTATGTGGTTCTTGTATAATTTAATAACAATTATTTAACTGTTATAAATGAGTTTAACATACCCTAGATCAAGGTAAAGTACAAGGTAAGGATTAATTCTAGAATTTATTCATTATCCGTGGTTGTTTATACATGAGTATCTACTGGGACCTCTTTATCACCCACATCCGTGTTTCTTAAAAATGTATTTCAAAACATTTTTACTATTTTCTAGACTATGGGTTAAAGTAATTTATAATTTTTTTTGACTCTTTTGAAATTTTTTATAAATTTATCTTTCCGTTATTTTTCAAACAAGGCTCTTTATGACCTTTTCGACAAAATTAGGGAAAGAATGTTTTTTTAACTTATACGATGAGTGTGGATATTTTCCATAGTTATAACACCTTCAAAGAATCACTTAAAAGCTTATAATAATATTTTCAAAATAAATGTTTTATTTTATAATTATGTGACTTTTAAATGATTTCAAAATAGAAAGAGATATTTCTCTTAAATAGTTTTCATTTCATCTATGTCAACATGCTTTGATGGATTTTACACTTGTTTGAAGTTGATTTATTATGATACAATATTCTATAATGTATTGAAGGTTTTGTGATATGTTTGATTGTGGATGTGTTATTTTTATACCATTCATTGTTTATCGTTAAAGTTTTACCATTTCGTATGCTAGTTTTAATACGAATGTTTATGTTTTGTTTCAACTTTTTCGTATGGGGAATGCGTTGGACTTACTAAGTGACGGGTGGATCCCGCTATAGCTCCTCAATGTATCAGTAGGTATCATGAGACAAACTAGTTTATTGGAATAAGGAATTGAAAAAATATTATTATTAGTCTTGGCATGAGGCCTTGACTATATGGTTATGATGTCCTACATTATGCATTAAATCATTATGAAATTGGCTATTGATATTACATGTGATGGAATTATTTGATTTATCTTTTCCATATTATGCGGAATTTTAAGTTTAAAAGGCTTTTGTTTTAGTATTATACATTTCCTTAAATGTTTATGCTTATTTATGATAGTTTCCTCTATATAGTTATCCGTACTGAGCATCTGAGCTCACCCCTTATTGTTCCTAGGATGTGAAGAAGTATATTATGATTAACCTACAGGAATAGGCTAATGGATATGAGTGTGTTTAAATGAGTCACAATTTTGTTTTTTTCCCATTTCATGATGTAATGTAAAAATTATGTATGTATCTAGAACTTCCAAGGCTACTAAACTAATCGGTCTTTCGAGACTTGATCTCTTGTGATCATGCTAATGTTATGTAATAATGCACCGACTCTGGGTAACTAGGGTCAAGGTGTTACAACAATAACATACTAACTTTCAGTAGTTTATTAGGATATATAATTTTTTTCTTAGTGCCCCATGAGAATAAATATTTAACAAAAAGTGAAACATACCTGATATGATTTTCTATCAATATTTCAACCACCAAAACCAGAATTTCTATAAATGACTAAATCAAAGTAAGTTCTCAAAGGGTGTAATATGTCAATATTGATAGATCCTTCAACATATTTTATAGTCCTTTTTACAATATTTAAATTTATTTATTTAGGATTACATTGAAATCTAGAAAACATGAAAACATTAAACATTAAATTATGCCTAGAATTAGTTAAATATAATAAGTTTTGAATCATTGCACTAATAATTTTAACATCAACAGATTTTCCAGATTCATCCTTATCAAGTTTAAATGAAGTAATAATTATATTAAAACGAATTTTACTTGAATATAATCCAAATATATTTACTAACTCTTTATCACACATAGTTTAATTTCAAAAAATACCATCATTCCTTTAAAAAATTCAAAAAAAAGGTAGAAGTTCAATTCTCCCATTAAACTCCTATCAAATTCAATTTATATTAAATTTGAAAATTCATTATAATGTTTTTTCATAAAGATACAAATATAATGTATGCAACATATATTTGAAAAATTAAAATATATTTATAAATCTTTTTATTAAAAAAATTTGGAATAACCTTACCTTTTTCAAAACTATTATTTAAAATAAAACTAGATAACCTTTCCTACCGAGCTTGATGAGATTCTTACTAGGCATAAAGAGCCTTTGAAATATTTAAAACCTGATTAGTTTTATATTCATTCCCAAAACTAAATGATTGTTTTAAAATAAATATTTTAGAAACATATCAATTTAGAAATTAACTTTTTACATTCATTTAAAAAATTATAATTCCAAAATGAGATGCATATTCTTGGAGAATTCTTATAGAGTATAATCTAGAAACTAGGGAAAATGATTATTTAAAACCAATTCCTTATATTTGATTGTAAACTTGAGATACCAATCTATCCTTACTACTTATTATTTAACTATATTCATCTAGATTATTTTTATAGATCTATTTATTTCTAATAATATTTTGATCCTCGGGGAGTAAAAATTAATCCCACACTTTATTTATATCAAATTGATTTAAATATTAAAACATTTACAATATTTTTTTAATCAAACAAAGCATCATATATATTTTGAGGTAAAAAATTATAAATAAAAGATTTATTGGAACAAACATATCTTCAGGTTTTTTTAAATTAACACTAGTACATATATTGGCAATTATTTTTTCAACCAAATGATCTTTATAGAATGTTAATTTTTTCTCATGAGATATACTCTCCCCCCAATTTATGCATCCAATTTTTAAATTTTAAACTTCTAAAAAGTTAAAATATCTAAACTCTTCCTCAACCTAGTCTAAATCGTATTTTCTTTCTTTTAATATATTTTCATTAAATATAATAACCATTGATTCTTCAAGAACTAAGGTTATATTATTGTAATGTCACACCCAAACCTTGGAGAAATCTATTAATTTATTTATTTTTGAGTCCCATTTGCCTTTATCTATATATAGGTGGGTTTTATTTGAAATTTGGAGTTTTTAAGAGGTGAAATGCATTTCTCATAGTTAAGAAGTACAATTATTATTAATCATGTAATGACCGTGTGATATGAAATACAGTTTTAATAGATCCCAATCACATGGAAGGTGCACTATTTATATAAATGTATGAATTGCCTATGAAAATCACTCTAGGATCGCAATATAGGGATTATGGTTTGGAAATACATATATCCAAACTATGTGTAGTGACTAGATTTTTTAAAAACAAAGAATTACCTTTTTTCCCTCTTTAAATTAAAGACTTTGGACTTCTATTTTCTCCCCCATTTGACCCGTATTACTCATTTATCTCATACCATTAATATACCATCATCCCCATGGTTAAATAATTTATTCCCTTCATGTCATGGTGAGTTTCTTCAAGGAAAATATTTTTTATCCTCTTCCTCCTTCACTTTACCCCTTTTTATCTATTTATCTCAAACCCTATAACAGTTTAATGACATATGGTTCAATGTGGATTGATTTTAATGGGGTTATTTTTATATTTAGGGTTCCAATTTGATCTTTAATACCTATTAGGACACTTTAATTTGATTTAGCATTGTCGTTTGAGAAAGAAAACAGTTTTGAGGAAGGTTTTCCTATGCATGGTACTTTAAATTCAGAACTATCTTTTATTGATGACTTAATTATTTATGTTGGGTGTTTTGAAAAAAATATCATGTATATTTATTATTTCTTATAGAAAATAATATTCTTCCTTTGATTTTATTCAAGCATACATGAGAATATTTTCAAAGCATAAATCCTCTTTTGGATATCCATACTTTCAATCTGTTAGTAGAAATTCTCAATTATTTATTTTAATTTTATGGTTTAATTGAGAAATATTTTTTATCCTTTTTTATTTAAAGGGATATATTTTATTAAAATGGACGATATTGGCCTTTTTAAAAAGTTTTTAGGAAATTTGGTATTACAAGGTAATGCTTTGAGGCCCACTTGGCACATTCGAAACAATTTTTATTAAATGAAAACCCCACTTGAAATACACCTATTCTATTTTG
Organism: Viscum album; assembly: GCA_963277665.1. Classification (NCBI taxonomy): domain Eukaryota; kingdom Viridiplantae; phylum Streptophyta; class Magnoliopsida; order Santalales; family Viscaceae; genus Viscum; species Viscum album. Next base: position 905,394,341 of record OY728138.1, read on the forward strand.
AAAATGAATGTAATTAAATATTTATAAGATATGATTCCTGATAATTGGGATATATATATATATATATATATATATATATTGTGTGTTCTTGATATAATTGGGACTATTTCATGTTAGGGAATCAAAGGTGATGGTGTGACTTATTTGTGAAATGTAATATATTCTCCTATTTAATATTTGTTTAACTCACCTTTAATTTTGACTCAGGGGTAAACATGGGTGTCTAGGTACACACATTGAACTTGTTTATAACAATTATTTGACTAGTTTAATTGAGATATATTTCAATATACTTATGGGATACACCCATTAGTTAGGAAAATTATGGTTATACCAAGTGTTAGGGAAGTTTATTTGTTATCTAGTGCTGATATTTTTTAATTTTTGTATATGATCATCTTATATTTTTATAATATCCCCTAGGTTTCCATGATGTTATTTCTTTAAATTATTTGTGTATAATGATATCAATAGAATAATTTAAATGTTTTATTATTTTAAATTAAAACTATAGATTTATTGTTTGTTCTGTAGAGACAAAATATGTTTTCTTTAATTCATTTTACATTCCTAAAAATCATGGTTTTAAGGATTCAACTCATTATTAATTTTCTTCAAAAATAGAAAACCTACTTTACTTATATATTTATTTTCAAACTAAAATGATGTAGTTTTACTTTTATAGTGTATGAATGTACCATATAGTGGTGACCTATTGGTAAATTATACTCATGCCTGTCCTTATTTAGGTTGGATGGTTTTTCAAGGAAGTGGAAGTTTGATATCTGACTCATAGTTTGTGTCTGGTTTTTGGTTTAGGATGATGATATTGACTGGTGGAGATGATCTAATTCTACATGGATATTCTTGGTGTGGTATAATTTAGAGTTCACTATTTATTTCAGTATTTTTATGTATCTGCCTCTCTAGATTTCTACTCATACTATACAGCTAATGCTGTTTTTTGTTTCCACTGATTATTTCTATGTTTGGAATCAATATATTTTATGCTTTATTTTTTTGTTATATTTTTTAATTTATTATTTATATGAAATGTAACTCCAATTTATGGAATAGTCATGCAAAACTTTTGAGTGTAAGTCCTCAGTTTTTTATTTATTTGTTCAGTGAAATCATTCATATGGGTACTTTTTTTATTCCCATGACACTTTTTCTAGATTATAAGGATTAATAACACCTCTCAGGTCTATAATAGGTCATATCAAGTGTCTGGTTTGAGGAGTTTTCTAGGTTGGTTCTTGAAAAAATGGTATTAGAGCCTAGGTTCTTATAAAGACCAAGGTTCTTGAGTTTCCCTTTATATTTTAGGATTTTTGATAGTGTAGAGGTAGGATCGTTGGAATTAAAGGGGCCAGTCATGATTATTCACTTGATAAACACCTATTTAGGATGATTTTTGAGTTACCATAGAAGTTTGGGATGTTTCTATCTCAAATCTGAGCTTTGATCTTGGACGTTTTCAATATTTTTGGTATTTTTTTTATTTTTTTTATGATATTGTGAGTTTATGGGTTATTTTGAGAAGCCCCAAACATTGGAGTGTATTTTGTATGGAATGCAGGGGATTCATAGTTACTGTGTACAGTTTGAAAAACTATACACAAACCATTCATGCCCATTTAGATGGATTATAGCGATCTCCACATGGTTGGTACATAGTTTTCCAAACCATGTTTCTAAACAATGTGTAGATTTTATTTAATTAGTTTTATTTTTATTTTTTTTTGATTTTTTTATGTTTTGGGTTGCCTTTATTTTTTTATTTCTTTTAATTTTGGATGATTTGGGGTATTTAGTTTTATGGTTAATGTAATTTTGATTTTAGAAATTTTACTTTTGGAATGAAAACCATGGGTCTTCTATAAAAATAGGTTTAAATTTTTTAGAACATTAGATATTTTGTTAAATTCACTAGGAATTAGAATGAAATGGGGTTAATAAATGTTTTGATTTAATAAAGAAGGTATATTTTATAATTCATTATTTATTTTAAAAAATTATTTCATAAAAATATGTTTGAAATTTATTTTTAAGGTTTTTAATCAAGTAAAATTATAAATTGAGATTGTTTTAAGAATAAATGAGTAAAATTTTATTGAAATGTTATGATGGATGTCTGATGTTTTAAATGGTAAACTGTTTTTGAAATGAATGATTAATGTGATTTCCTAGGAATTATTAGGAATTATATTGTGTTTTAAAAATTTTATGGTCATTTTTTTATTTTATGTTTTATTATTTAATCCTTTATTATATTTAATTTTAAGCTTTTTGGGATTTAGGATTATTTTGAAGGGTGTTTTGAGATTGAATTATGATTATAGAGTCTGAATTTATTTTGGGTTTGGATCATGATTTTTTCCAATTTTTATAGGATCCCCCCATTAATACCTATGGATTTATAAGAGATAACTATGGGTGGTTCACCAATTATACACCCTCAGGTAGATCAAGCCCCATCCGAGTTGTTTTCTCTATGAGCTCCAGTCATAGAGAATAATTATCATTCTATTCTAGACCAACCTAAGGAATCCATCCATGAGTTACAATGTTTGAATTCTCTTCACTTTATTGGGAAAATATATTCTCAAGTGGCATGATATTTATTAGATCTTAATCGAAATTGAGAAACCTAAATCTATTAAACTCAATTTTATGTCCTTAATGTTATGGGGTCTAAGTTAGTAATAGTGTAAGTATAATATCGAGAAAAAACCACTTTTGGACCTTTCATGGGAATGATTTAAGGCATTTTTCATCCAATAATTTTTCCCTGATGTGATAAAAGTACAGAATAAAATAGAATCTTATAGACTCCAACAAGGTTATAAATGAGTGATGAAATGTTCTAGTCATATCACCAAGTTGGTTCCATAACATACTAACTTATACATAGATAAATCCTTGAAGGCAAAATATTTCAAAAGGGGTCTCAGAACAGATATTTTATCTATGTTATATTCTCCTAGCATTAACACATATAAGCATAGTGAAGCCGGATATTAGGATCGAAGGTTTCTCAGAAGGAATGTCAGAATCAATTGATGTTTCACATATCCATAGGAGTAGTGGAGGAAGATCCAATGAATTAAAGTGGAAACAAGTCTTTTTTGAGTAGTTGGGTAGTGGAATCAAGAGTTCATTGGGATTTACCGCATCATATTCTTCTGGATTCTTGTCTTGGGTGTGTCACCAGTATGGGAAGGTATGGAACAAAAATCCTTCTTTTCTGAAATCACCTAAGATTTTTTGAACCTACATTCATATAAGACACCTAAAAAAGTTCTACCATAATGTTTCTCTTAATATGAAAATATTTATATCCACTCCTTAAAAAAATCCTCAAGTTAAACCAGTTAAATACGACAGTGAATCAATTTTTATATAAAGTTCCCCTATACTGTCTTATGCCTTTTTTCCTATTGGATCTTTCTATCTATGGATTTTATCCTATATTATATTAGTGGTATAATACTTTGGGATGATGATGTTGGAGGATATGTGATAGTATATTCTCAATAGAAATGCCTAATGGTGAATATTTTTGGATTTTGGTTGTAGTGTTCAGTGGATCTTGTGTCATGACTCTTCTATTTTGAGTTCTTGGATTTCATTAGGAATTGGATTCTTATTCTAGTTGAAAAGGTAATGGTTTGACAAGGGTTATTAATATGAAAATGATACAACCATGAAAGAATATATTTACAAAATTGGTGAGAGTTTTTCCTTTTCTTCCCTTTGAGATGCAGTTTATAGTCATAGGACATGTTCTTTGTCCCTGCATGACCCGAACCAATTTTCAACCACTTCACTAGCTTGGAATTTTAACTATGTTATGGATGATCCTATAGGTATGGATATATTCTATGATAGGTTTCCATAAATTTTATACTTTTTTGGGGTTCTATTTTTTTTGAGATCTATAATGAGGGAGTTAGATTTTCCTTTCATATCCCATTGCTTTGCTTGCGGTAATCCTTTATTATAAATATTTATGTTCTTTTAAGATGACATTCATCTTGGAAATTAGGCATATATGGGGTACTTGATTCTTCTTATGGTGGATGAATTATTTCTTCAAGGATAATTCCTTTAATTTCATAAACCATTTTCCCTTGGTTATCTAATTATTATAAAGTTACACCACGAGTTCTAGTATTGATTAACCAAACATTTTGATGATTTATAGGAGAATAAAGCCTTATGGTGGGGAGAATTGTTACACCGAAACCTTTTTTGAATATTTTTATTTTATTTTTTTAATCAATTTTATTTTTATCTATTTCTAGGTATATTGTTTTTGATATTTATAGTTTTAGGAGGAGTAGTGTATGATTTAAGATTACGACACACTATTAGTATTAGCCATGTAGTGGTTAGTAATAATGAACTAAAGTTTTTAATATATCCAAATTTCATAGTTGGTTCATTGGTTTTCTAATCGTGTGGCCTTCCCATGTGAAGTTCTCTAGGGTCCTAGTAGAGCGAGCACAATTGGTGCATGATTTAGAAAATTATGGGACAAAATTGTATAGAGTACCTAAATCTATTAAAAATATAGAATTGCATTTTTAAAAGACTTCAAATTAAATACTTGAGGAATCACTTATCTACCCCATTTAACCCTTATTTCTCTTGGAGATCCTCCAATTCCTCACCCTTAATCCCCATGGTAAAATCATGGATCAATTTTAAGTTTTAGTGTGATTATTCAATGAAAATCATTCTTATACTCTTCCTACTTCAATTTATTCCTTTTTTATATGTCTCTCTTTAATCCTAGCTTGGTATGATGTTCTATGGTTCTATGTGTCTCTATTTAAATGGAGATATTTTGATTTTTTAGGGTTCCCATGTACTCTGTAAGTCCTCCTAGGTCTTTTTGAGGTGATTTATCACCACCAATTGAAAAAGAGAAATGTTTCAAGGTTGGTGCTCCTACGAACATTACATTAAATTTAGAACTATTATTTCTTGATGAATTAATTATTTGTATTGGGTATTTTGAAATTAATATCATGTATGATTAATAGTTATTGTGGAAAAAATATGTTTCATTTGGATTTCTTTAAAAAAGCATGCTATTTTCCTTTATTTTCAAATAATAAATCCTTTTTTTGGAAATATATGCATTCCAAGTATTATTATAAACTTCTAATTGGATATTTTAAATTGATTGTAAAGACCCGTAAATTTCAAGGATATTTTTTTCTTAAATTATTTGGGATTTTACGAGTACACAGTTTCTGACAGCACCTGATTCCAAGGACCGGTGTGCCCGGAATAATTTTCCGAAGTTTAGCTCGGGTACATTAAGTGAAGGAACAAGCAGGTTTTTATATCTTTTGAACCGGTGCTCGGAATTGAAATCTGAGGGCACCAATGAACTCATAGGGCCGATAATTTCTTAAGAGGACCTTTACCGAAGATGTATTTGCACGGGAGACGAATTTACTTTTTTTGTGGATTAATTGAGAGGTGAATAAAATTGTTGGACAATTTTATTTTTATATCTTAAGTGGTTATAACCTACATGGTGAAGTTAGGGTGGGACCCCCTAACATCCTAACTACCCATGTGAGGATAAATGTGAGGTGGGGCCCACACGAGCCCCAACCCTTCACATTTCCATAACTCTCATAAACTCCCCCTTTAAAACTTGTTAGCTCCCTTTAATTAAGTAACTCTCCCTCTCTCCCTCTTTATTGAATGCCAACACACAGACATTAATTAATTAATTGAAACTCTTTATTAATTAATTAAGTGCTTGAATTTTGTAAATTTGAATGCATGGCAAGATTTAATAAAATAAGGGAAGTCTTATTTTATTTTTGGGGGTTGGCATGTTGTGTTGAGATTTTGGGAAGAGAGCTCTAGTTTTATTTGAAGAACTTCATCCTCAATGAAGAACGTCAACTCTACGACGAAGAACTTCGATTCAGTGACCCTGGTTTCTCCGTCCTCTTCTTCCTCCACGATAAGGGAGGAGAAAACGACACAGGAACTCACCAACGATGTCACGCCTTTAAATCTTCTCTCTGTGACAAAAAGGGGAGATGCCACTTCCTCCTCGGATGCTCTCTGTCGGTTTCTACGAACCCTCATCCTGAGACGCCGTCAACCGCAACACCAACACTTGTCATCTTTTGTTGAGGAAGGGTGTGTTGATTCAATTTTATTGAGAATAAAATTGTTCATTGTGTTTTGTGAACCTTGTGCATTCTTGGCCATGTGATACTGTCTAACGTGGAGGGCGCGGGCCGAACGAACATGGAAAAACAACCCTCCGCTGGAACTTTATTCCTTTGGAATTGGCAACCGGAGGCGGTGCAAAAACACGGCGCCGTCGCGCCATGCCGGGATCATGATGAAGGGAACTGGCACCGTCGTGCCATTCCGGGATTGTGATGAAGGGAACTGTCACCATTGCACTGGTTGTATGGAACGAACTGCGGCCTGTAATGCGGGCCGGTTATGTGGAATGAACCACGGCCCACAACGCAGGCCGCTTTGGCAAAAGAACCAGCCGGCCTCTCGGCCGGCCGGGTGAAGAGGATCTGCGGTGCCAGGAGGGCGCCACGTTAGAGGACCAGCCAGCCCGTCGGCCGACCGAGTGGTGCTGGACCGCGGTTCCAGGAGGGCGCCACGCTGGAGGACTAGCAACTCGCCCATGCGGGCCACGTGCGCAGAAGACCGGCTGGTCTAGTCGGCCGGTTTGGGGAAGGGCGGCAACGACGGTGCAGAAAACCTGCCCCCCCCCTTTGGAACACGTTCGGCTTCGGCCGAGCCGCTCGGTCAGCTGGCCAAGCCAGCCGGGCCGCACGCCCAGCCGGGCCACGCCAGGCTGAGCCGAGTCGGGCCGCGTCGGGCCGGGCCGCACCCCGCTGGGCCAGGCCGCGCCACTTCGGGCCGGGCCGCGTCCCTTCGGGCTGACTTGAGTATTTTCCTTTGGATCGGCCTGACACCCGGGCTGGGTCGGACCCGTCAAACTGGGTCAACCCGACTCGTCAGCCCACTGGGCTAAATGGGTCAGGCCCGTTAATCACTTAAACATGGTTAACTTAAAGACCACGTGTCCGATCGACGCGCCGTCTGCGGCAATAGGACTCTTTCGATGATACGGTACTTTTTTGATACTCTAAGTGAGTTTCGGATAATTTTGGATATCAGACGGGTAAGATATGAGCATATTTCTAACTAGGCCCCTGGGACGGAAAATCCTATAACTCATAGACCGGACGTCCAATTGACGCATCATCTATTGAGTTGAGTTCCAATTGAGGGGACAGATCTTTGGGATATATCAACTCTATACTTTGTGACAATTGATGTATCAACCCTCTTGAATCGTGGAGCGGACCCTCCCATAATCGAGCATGCTGCGTGCGGGAACCCTAGAGCTAGCTGCGACTACAACGACGATGACGATTGTACTTGGATCCTATGTGGGTTCGGTAGCAAGGCTGACTGTACTTGGATCCTACGTGGGTTCGGCAGTAAGGACGATTGTACTTGGATCCTACATGGGTTCTTCAGCGATGGTTACTGTACAAGGATCCTACGTGGGTTTGACAACGAAAACTTTTGTACTTGGATCCTTAGTGGGTTCAGCAGGGGAGATGATTCAGAGGCTACATCTATCATCTCCACCCCTCTTTATGAGTAGTATACCTGTGTGAGCCGAGTCTTGACTTTCAATCATTATCATTGATATGATTGACTTGCTTTCCTATGTGGTATGGGTTGTGCTTTCCTATGTGGACTGGGTTGTACTTGGGCTCGGGAGTTACAGCCAAACTAGAATTGATGACTTAGGTATATGTATGGGCATGTACCTAAGTAGAGTTGGTTGATACTTGGTGTTTGTATTATTTCTTTGTGGTTTATTCCTTTGTGGATTCTGGAAGACCTTCGGGAGTCTCGGGGTCCCTACTAAGTATCATATACTCACCCCTTCACGGGCTATGCCTGCACTACGTTTTGTTGGATGCAGACAACAGACATCACTGATCGATGTGGAGTCTTATGGAGCGAGATGGTACCTAGAGGTGGACCACATGGTGGGACGTACTCAGAGCGGACGACCGAACCCAAGGAGCTGACGAGACTATCTGTATCCACCCTTTAGGTGTGAATTCTGGAGGACAACTTGGTGGTTGATGCTTTACTTTTCAACTGTTGTACTTTCAGTTGGGTTTGTATATCGGCCCAATTACTTTCTAGCACGTACTTTTGTACTCATTTTACTTAGTGTTTACTTCAGATTGTGTACTCTATTGTGTTTGTTACTTATATAAAGGCAATTCATTCCCTTTTATCGGGATTTACGCCTTTGGTTCTAGTCTCCAGCCCCTGGCCTAGAGAAGGCGGGCTTGGGGTAGTCACGACACGGGCCCCGAGGATGGGTCGTAAAAAATTGGTATCAAAGGAGTCAGTTCTATTGCATAACTCAAGACTCTGATAATTTCTTCCTATGAAGAAATAGTGTTAAGGGTATTGAGTGTGGTTATCAGTCCAGGGAGTCCAGTGTTGGTGCGGCGGTCGACGTATCCATACACCAGGACACTGACTTCTGATTTCTGACTTAGTGCTTGAAAACATTGATTGCATGTGTGTTTAAAAAGTTATCTTTCTGATTACTTTGTGTCAGCTCACCAGGTATACTGTATTAACCGTGGCACACCTGTTTCTTTTCAGGATGGACCCACGATGGCAGCAAGCTAGGGTTCCCAGTTACGTGCAAGATGGAAGCCCACCGAGCGACGAGGTCTCGGTGCAGGGCCCCATTATAGCGGAGGCACCAATGGTACCTCTACCCGCCGGGCCACCGATACCACCAGCCCCAGCAGCGGAGAGTGAACGTTTCCAGAGTGCACTGCATGAGTTTCAGCATCACAGGCCACCCAGGTTTTGTAGAGAGACGGACCCTCAGGTAGCCGAGGATTGGATGGAGGCTATCATCCAAGTCTTCAGATTGGAAGGGACACCAGCTGACCTTATGGTGATCCTTGCGGCGAGTCTCCTGCACGCAGTAGCAAGTAGATGGTGGATCCTGATGCTCCAAGTGCATGATGATGCATCACTACTTTGGATGGACTTCGAGTGCCTCTTCCACTCATAGTTTCTTCTGGCCACCCTCTATGTGGTGCGCATCCAGAAGTTACTACAGCTGTGGCAGGGCAGCATGACAGTAGCCCAGTACATGGTGAGATTTACTGACCTCTCTCACTACTCCATGGACATGGTATGGGACCCATTCTTCTGGGCCCGGACTTTCGAGTAGGGACTGAGGCATGAGATCAGGGATTTGATGATCTCCCTCAGCATTCCGACGCAGGCAGGAGTACCAGAGCGAGCCCTTCTTGTGGAGAGCTTCCTTACTAAGCCTACACTAGCAGCAAGGCCTACCGTAGGGAGACACGTAGTGGAGTCTTCTGCAGCCTGTAGTAGACAGATGACGCAGAGGTCCAAGCAGACCAGGCCACCAGGTGGGCGACCTCAGGATACTGGTTCGAATGTGTGGGGCACACACAGTAGAGCTAGTCATACGAGAGGCAGGCAGTTCTATGCATGCGGCAGGTAGGGCCACATTTCTTGTGACTGCCCGACCCTCCATGCAGAGGAGCAGCAGACGGTTGAGGGACCACCCAGGCAGAGGCAAAGGTTCGACTATGGTGGTTCGCAGGGAGCATGCGGATGAGGAAGAGGAGATGACCGAGCATCAGGTGGTGGGCGATGCTTTGAGGCTCTACCACCACCACCACCACCACCACCAGGAGGTCCACCCCGACCACAGGGAGCTGGAGGACAGAGGCAGGCTCAGCTTTAGGTAGTGGAGGCTTGCAACCACGGCGCACCTAAGATGATTCAAGGTACTGTCTATTTCTACTCCACCCTTGTTGCAGTTCTTATAGACACAGGAGTGAGTCATTATTTTATTGCCGCTACCCTTGTTCAGAGCTCGGAGAATCCGATGGAGCCATTGACTCCATCCTTATGGCTAGAGACTCCTACGAGAGTAGAATCGATGATTACTCACTAGTGCCGGTAGTGTGAGCTTACTCTAGGAGGTGAGAGATTCGGTTGGGATCTTCTTGTAATGGCGTCAAGGCCTTACGACGTCATCTTGGTCATGGATTGGTTATCTATAGTCCATGATCAGATCGACTGTATTAGGCGCAAAGTGCAGTGTGTCAGAACATATGGGAGCAGGTTCACCTTCACTAATGAGAAGGGATCCTTTGCAGCGTAAGATGGAATTACGCAGAGGAGAGGGCAGATGATCACACATCAGTTGGCTAGTCTCATTCTCGGAGTAGTTGATGTGTGGAGTCCGAGTTTTCCTATTGTGGTGGATCAGTTTGCGGACGTTTTCACTGCTGACGTTCTAGGACTACCTCCTCACAGAGAGGTAGACTTCTATATTGACCTGTACCCTGGGACAACCCCGATATCTACTCCAGCATATCGGATGGCACCCACTGAGCTTCGAGAGTTGCGGGTATAGCTGGAGGACTTGCAGGGCAAGGTATTCATCCGACCTAGTGTTTCACCCTGGGCTTCTCTGATTTTATTTGTCAAGAAGGCGGATTGGAGATTATGACTATGTGTTGATTTCTGTTGCCTGAATCAGGTGACCATAAAGAACAAGTATCCAATCTCGAGGATAGAAGACCTCTTTGATCAACTTAAGGGGGAACCATGGTTCTCGAAGACAGACCTCAGGTCAGGCTATCAGAAGCTTAGAGTTCGAGACGAGGATGTGCAGAAGATGGACTTCAGGTGTTGGTATGGCCAATATGAGTTCTTGGTTATGCCTTTCGGCGTAACCAACGCTCTAGAAGTGTTCATGAGTCTCATGAACAGGATCTTCGAGCCTCACCTCAATTGATTTGTTGCAGTCTTCATCGAAGAAATACTAATTTACTCAACTACTGAGGAGGAGCACGCCAACCACTTGCGGGTTATACTGGACACACTCCGAGAGCACCAGCTTTATGGTAAGCTCTCGAAGTTTCAATTCTAGATTCTACAGGTCCACTTCTTGGGGCATGTCATCTTTGAGGCGGGAGTTGCTGTGGATCCTGTAAAGATCGAGGCAGTACTTGCTTGGGAGCCACCCAGGAGCGTAACGGAGGTGCGGAGTTTCCTAGGTCTGGCTGGGTACTATCAAAGATTTGTGCCAGACTTCTAAATAGTTGCAGCACCACTTTCATCTTTGATGAAGAAGGGGAAACCCTTCATGTGGTCAGATAGATGTCAGTAGAGCTTCCAGGAGCTGAGGCAGAGATTGACCAGTGCACCCATCTTGAGGCTACCAGAGGAGGGCATAGGGTACGTAGTTTACTGCGATGCATTAGAGGCCAAACTCAGGTGTGTCCCGATGCAGAAGTGGGCAATGATCACCTATGGTTCATGATAGTCGAGGTAGCATTAGCAGAACTATGCTACCCATGACCTAGAGTTAGCAGTAGTGGTCTTCGCCTTGAAGATGTGGCGGCACTATCTGATGGGAGAGCGCTTTACAATCTATTCTGACCACCAGAGTCTCAGGTACATCTTCTCACAGAAGGACTTGAACCTGAGATAGTGGTGATGGCTCGAGTTCCTCCAGGACTATGACTTTGAGATAGTCTATACTCCTAGTAAGGAGAATGTAGTAGCTGATGATCTCAGCAAGAGATCAAGAATTCAACTACTTGGAGAGGCGACAGAGAAGCTAGCCGTGTTACAGATATCCTTTGTGGATAGATATGGAGAAACCTTTCTACAGTCTCTCACAGTCACTCCTACACTACTACAGCGGGTTAGAGAGGCACAACGTGGGGATGTTGACTGTGAGATGTGACGTGCTCAGATTTCCACAAGGCCGACACCTGATGGTTTTTCTGTAGGAGGAGAGCATTTAATCCTCTTCAGGAGACTTACCATGGTACCAGTTCCCTTACATGAGGAGTTTATGAGGGAGTTTCACACTTCCCCTCTAGCGGTACATCCTGGAGTAGCGAAGATGTACCGGGACCTCAGACGAGAACACTAGTGGCCGGGTATGAATAAGGATGTGGTAGAGTTCGTTTCACGATGCCTCACCTGCCAGTAGGTGAAGGCAGAGCACCAGGTACCGGTAGGCTTGGTACAACCCTTAGAGGTCCCAAAGTGGAAGTGGGATGAGATATCCATGGATTTCGTGATAGGGCTTCCACGTACTTCCAGAGGACACAACTCCATCCGGGTGATTGTTGATCGACTCACCAAGTCGGCCCACTTCCTACCTATCAGAGAGTAGGGGTCAGTGGATAGCTTGGGATGCCTCTACGTTAAGGATATTGTTTGGCTTCATGGTGTTCCATTGTCTATCATCTCTGATCGAGATTCTCGCTTTACTTCCCGGCTTTGGAAGGGGTTGCAGGAGGCGTTAGGGATGCAACTACTATAACAACCCTGCTTTTATTAAAAATTTAAACATAATTTATTACATAAACCATTCACTTGATACAACATGGATGATCGAGAGGTATAGTGTCTTTGGGGCTTAGGATCATTACATAACAACTTAAAACATTAAGTACAACATCTTTGTTGAAAACTTCCTTTACATGACCACTACATTCCCTCGTACTTAGCATTGCATGGGATAACCTGAGGACATGCATAAGAAAAGGGGTGAGCTATAAAGCCTAGTATGGGAGTAAACATGGAATAAATGAGGAGTACAATACATGTTAGACAATAGGCATATCAATAGAGCACAAGAGAAACATGAACATAAAGGCATGATAAAGCATGATAATCATAACATGGAAATGTGGCAACAACACTTAACTTGGAATTAGCATGAGCCAAGGCTCATTGCACATAGAGTATGAGTAAATCCTCATTGCACATGAAGCACGAGTAAACCCTCATTACACTTGAATTAGAATGAGTCAACACTCATTGCACATGACGTATCATGATACTATACTTTACCCAATGCATTAGAGCTCTATAAGGGCACACCCTTCTTAGACATTTCATTTCATGCATAAGTGTGCCACATGGATCATAAAACATGGATTCATAAAAAATAATCATTTATTCCACGAAAATGGAATGTGGAATGAAAATTTATAATCAATAAGTAAATGTGCATGAAGGTGAATACCTTTGATGGAGAAATAGGCATGGTATTTACTACACAATGGCATTAGCTTAGAAAATTGGTGCAATTTCGGCAGCGTAACGGCGTGATATAAGAATTCATTAAAAAAGGTTGATGAGAGAGAAAGGAGTGTCTTATCATATCTACATGAACTGGACAGTAAGGGGGGTCATATAGATACATGTCCCAACAATTGTAATGGAATTTAGATTCGTGATACAAAAGTATTGCTTGAATGTAAATGAGGAGAGAGAAGTTCTTTTCAGAATTTCGGCATAGTAACGAGTGTACATGGGAGGCATTTAATGAGAGAGAAAGGGGTCTCCCATCATTCAAACAATAATAGGGTAGTATGGGGGAGGTGCGAAACCATACCCCAGAATTTATAATTGAAATTAAAAGGGCATAACAATATTAAGAAAATTGGACAAAAAGTGAAAGGAAGAAAAACCCTTACTTGGAAGTGTGCTTCCAAAGGCTTGAGAGAGGCTTCTTGGGAGCATGGGAAACTTGGGAGGATTCTAGAGAGAGTAGGGCAGAGTTTGGATGAACTATAAAGGCTTTGAGTGAGGAGGAATTTGGAGATTGGGTGGGTTTATATAGGAAAGGTGAGTGAATTCTTTATTATTTAGGTTTGGGACCCCTTACATTAAACTAATCCAAACCACAAATAAGCTCATGGTATTTTACCATGGTTTTTGCCAAAGGGAATAGGAAAAAATATTTTATAAGGCCAAATTCTGAACTTCTTAAAATAATGGGGTTTCTTATGTGGAGGTGAGTCACACTCCCATGGAAAATAATTTAAAAACACAAGATGTTTAATATGTCTTGAGGGGTCCATTAATGCTTTTAAAAGTAAGTCAAACAAACCCAAAATCACATATTTTAATGGTAAAACATATATTGGCCGAACATAAAGATTATAGTATTTTATTACATCACTATTGAGTCATTATGGTGTCATAAAACACATTATATATTTTAAACGGTATTTAATTTTTACCCAAAAATTTGACTGTCTCAGAAAATTATGAAAAATTCACCGTTAGATAATTTCAAAGCCATAATTCCAGAAATATAATTTATTTTATCTAAATAATTTTCTAAATATGTTAATTTAGACTTTTAAAATAAAAACCGACATTTATCGAAAATTCACGGGTTTTGACAGAAATGACTTTCAAACCTTAATAAAAATTATAATTGCATTCATAAAATTATATGATCATTTATATATAATAAAATTAATTTAATAAAAATATTATTATTTTATTAAAATATTATTTAATTCAAAAATCCCTTAATTTAATAAAATATATTTCTTAATTAAATAATAACTAAAAACACTATTTGTACTTTAAACACTATTTACAATGTATCAATAATGACAAGAAGGTATATTCATTATAATATAAAAAAAAAATAATATACATGAACATATTACTAGCGATTTGTTACATAACCCCTTAAAACAGCTGCATAAGACCTAAGGGTAAGGTGTGTGATGGTGATAGACTCTTGGGGTGGCTCAGATAACATCATTCGAGTGGTAATCTCTATCGACTTCCACTTTTCCCATAGATGGTCTCGTTCGAGCTTGACATGATGAAGCTCAGCTTGGGCTTGGTCAAGAGTGAAGCCCAAAGACGCCACCTCTTTTCCGAGTTCTGAAAAATGGGCTTCATATGGGGCAATTCTACTGGATGAGGCCATCGCTTCCTTTGTCTGAGTAAATTGGGTTTGTTAAAGCCATATATTTATACTAATCATGTGATCACTGTTCAACGACTATAAAAGTAACGGTCACAATTCTTAACATAAAACCAATTAATATGGAATTTTATATAAACATTTTACATAAAGAGACATTTAATTAGATCAAGATGGATTTCCATTAATGAAACTTCAGGTCATTACAATATTCCCCCCTTATGAAATTTTTCCCTTGAAATTTCCTTTTTTCCCACACTAAAACAGATGTGGGTAACTCAGCTTCATCATTTCCTCTGATTCCCTAGTCGCTTCTTCAAACTTGTGGTTTCACCACAACACCTTGACAAGGGGCATTGTCTTATTTCGTAGAACTTTTTTTCAACGATCTAAGATCTTCACTGGTTTCACCTCATAAGAAAGATCATCCTCCAACTGTACTACCTCAGAAGAGAGTACATGTGAAGGGTCCGGTATGTACTTACTTAAGAGGGATACATGAAAGACATCATGTACTTTGGCCATGGTAGATGGAAGTGCTAGTCGATAGGCCACAACCCCGACACGATCAAGAATCTCGAAGGGGCCGATGTACCTTGGACATAACTTACCTTTATTTTCAAACCTCATGACCTTCTTCCATGGAGATATGCATAGAAAAACTATGTCTCCAACTTTTAACTCAAGGTCTCGTCGACGATTATCTGTATAACTCTTCTGTCGACTCTGGGCTACCTTGATATGCTGCTGAATGGTTTTCACCTTCTCTACCATTTCCTCAACCATTTTCGATCCAAGAAGCTTACGTTTACCGACCTCATCCCAACACACCAGTGTTCGGTACCTTTTCCCATAAAGGGCTTCATATGATGCCATTTGGATGCTCGAGTGGAAACTGTTATTATAAGAGAACTCAACCAAAGGAAGATGTTGATCCCATCCCCCTTTAAATTCCATTGTGCACACTCTCAACATGTCCTCAATTGTTTGGATAGTCTGCTCGGATTGGTCATCAGTTTGAGGATGATAGGTCATACTGAAGTTCAGTTCAGTATTCAGATCATGTTGAAGACTCTTCCAAAACATAGAGGTGAATCTTGGATCTCGATTAGACACAATAGATAGTGGCACTCCATGCAGCCTTACCACTTATTTTGTATATATCCATGCCAGTTGATCCAATGAAAAATCCTCCCGAATAGAAATGAAGTGTGCAGTCTTTGTAAGATGATCCCCAACAACCCAGATTACATTGTTGCCTTTGGATGTACTCGAAAGTCTGGTGACAAAATCCATGGTTATGTTCTCCCATTTCCATTCTAGTATGGGAAATGGTTACATCATCCCCTTAGAATTCTGCCTCTCTTCCTTCACATGCTGGCACACCAGGCACTTTGATGTATATTCTTCTATCTTCTTTTTCATATTATCCCACCAATTTTTTTTTGGAGATCTCGATACATCTTTGTGCTCCCTGGGTGAATAGAGAAATTTGAACTATGTGCATCATCCAAAAGTTCCTTCTTTAGCTCTGGACTTGATGGAACATATAGTCTTTTCCCAAATTGAACAATTCCTTCTTCATTAACATTAAACTCCAAGGATTTCCCTTTTTCGATAGCTTCCACTTTTTCCTAAATTACCACATCATTCTTTTGAGCATCCTTTAACCTTTACAAAAGAGATGGTTGAGCAGTCATTTGTGAAAGGATTGATGATGCTACCTTATTTATGATTACCATGTCAATATTCATCAAGTCTAAGAAGATTGTATCCTTCTCAATTCTCATCATTAATAGAATCGTTGGGTCCTTTCTACTTAGGGCATCTACCACCTTGTTCGCTTTCATAGGGTGGTAATGTATTGAAAAGTCATAATCCTTGATGAGATCTATCCATCTTTTCTGGAGCATATTAATCTCTTTCTATGTAAATATATATTTAAGACTCTTGTGGTCAGTATATATCTCACATTTCTCCCCATATAGATAATACCGACAGATTTTCAAGGCAAAGATAACCACTGACAACTCCAGATCATGTGTTGGATAGTTTTTCTCATAGATTTTCAACTGTCTTGAGGAATAGGATATCAATTTATCATTCTGCATCAACACACATCCTATGCCCTTCTTCGAAGCATCACTGAATATCTCAAAAGGTTCCCCACTTGTGGGTAAAGTGAGCACGGGCGCAGTGATAAGCCTCTTTTTCAAGTCCTTGAAGATTTCTTTGCATTCACCACTCCAATAAAACTTTACTCCCTTTCAATTTAGCTTGGTAAGAGGGTTGGACAATCATGATAAATTTCTCACAAATCGTCGATAATATCTAGCTAACACCAAGAAGCTACGGATATCCGTTACCGATGTTGACCTCATCCATCCCTCAATTGCATCAGTTTTGGAGGGATCCATAGATATCCCATTTCTTGTGATGATATGGCCCAAGAATGATACCTCCTTCAAAAAGAACTCACACTTTCTGTACTTTTCATAGAGCTTCTCCTTGTGCAAAGTCTCTAGTAAAGCTCTTAAATGCTCCTCATGATCCTCCTTGGTTTTGGAGTATATTATAATATCATCTATAAAGAATACCACAAATTTGTCAAGGTAATATATAAAGACTCTATTCATCAAGTCCATGAATATTTCTGGAGTATTAGTGAGTCCCAAAGGCATTACTATGAATTCATAGTGCCCGTATCTTGTACGAAAAGTAGTCTTGGGGACATATTCCTTCTTCAACCTTACTTGATAATATCCCGACCGCAAATCTACCTTGGAGAAGTATTGTGCTCCATGCAGCTGATCAAACAAGTCATCAATCCATGGCAAGGGATACTTCTTCTTTATCATTATTTTGTTAAGTTCACGATAATCGATGCAAAGCCGCATTGACCCATCATTCTTCTTGTCGAATAAGACTGGTTCACCCCATGGTGAAGCACTTGGGCATATAAACCCTTTATCCAGATTCTCCTATAGTTGTTTCTTCATCTCTTCAAGCTCCATGACAACCATTCTATATGGATTCTGGGATATTGGTAGCGCCCCTGGTGTAAGTTCAATTGAGAATTCAACATCTCTTCTAGGAGGATGACCAGGCATTTCCTCAGGAAACACTTCAGCGAATTCCCTCACAATAGGGATTTCTTCAAGGATGGTTTCTTCCTTGGACTCAATCATCTATGCCAGATACGCGTGCTCATAGGGCAGTAATATCCATGCTTGAGATGATAGAGCTAAAGGAGATTCATCTTCCTCCTAACACTTGTAAAGAATCAGGGGTCGATTCTCCATATGAAGTGTGATTTCCCTCTCCCGACAATTTATGTTGGCTCTATATAAGGAGAGCCAATCCATTCCAAGAATTGAATCAAATTCTACCATAGGGAGTATGATGAGGTTCTCCAGGAAATTCAATCCACAGATTATAACAGGGGAGGACTTATATTCATGGGATGCAATGATTGCCCCATTTTCCGTACTCACCGACATCTTCACTTCCATGATTTGTGGTGGTGCTGGGATTGTTCTACTAAACTTTTGAGATATAAAAGGATGCGTAGAACCTAAATAAAAAAGTACGTTCACTATTCTTGAATGAATGACTAGCGTACCTATCACCACTTCTTTTTCGGGGTTCACTTCGGTAGAAGTGATGGAAAAGGCGCTTCCTTTCTACCTTTAAGGTTGTTGGATGCCTCAAAAAACCCTTGGTTTAGGGCACTAATTTGAAAAATGCCCTGTTTCTTTGCAGTTGTAGAAATGAACAACGCATTGAGGTTTGAATGGAGCGTTCCTCTCCTATGTCGCAACCGTGGGTCTTTCTTTCCTACAGTTAACAGTTTGGTTCCCATCTCTTCCACACCTAAAGCATTTCCTCGTCCCCTTGAGGCAATTTACAGGGTGCTTCTTTCCGTACTTTTGGAAAGTGGGGTGTTGGATCTTCTTAGCACCGTTGGATTTATCCAACAGAACGCCAGCATTGAATTACACCTTATGCTTCTATTCCCCATGATACCCCTATGATTCCTCGATCTCCATTTCGACCTTGAGGTCACATCAGACAATTTCCTCATAGCTGTCGAAGTCACGGATCACTAATGCTTTCTACAGGCTAGGCTTCATCCTAGCAAAGAAGCACTCAACCTTGCATTCGGGGATAATGACAAAGCCGAAAGAATATCGTGAAAGACTTGTGAAGTTTTCCTCGTATGCTCCAACAGATTCTTCTTCTTTTTTCTTGAGGGAAAGGAAGTCCCTTTCCATCTTAAGCCAGAGGGTGTGCAGAAAATATTTATCGAAGAAAATCTTCCAGAAATCCTTCCATTCCAATGCCTCAATCTCCTCCTCAGGCTTTTTATTTTTGATCATCGTCCACCATTGATCAGCTTCACCCTCCATACGATAATCCACCAGGAGAACCTTCTCTTGTTCAGAACATTGAAGGATGGAGAAGATATTTTCAATGGAGTTGATCCATTTTTCAGCGATCGTGGGATTAGATAATCCACTAAAAGTAGGATGCCTTTGTCTCATGAAGCTCTCGATAGCAACTTGTTACTTCTTATGGGGGTTTGGATGTTCTTATTGACCCGTGTTTCTATTCAAAGCTTGAGTTAGCTGAGAGAGAAGCGTGAAAAAGTTCATGATTCCTGCTCCCATTGGATTGGACATCTAATTAGTATAGTCAACACACAGATCTTCACATCAGTTGTTAGCCCAAGTCCTCCTATTACTGGCCATTGGCTGGAATAAAAGGAAAGTTAGGGGTAACACATAAAGGGTAATCCAAAGAGAAAAGTTTATGACTTATAAATAAACTTTTATTTCCTTAACTCATGAGTCTATAGGCTTCAATCTAGGCTTTTCATGATATACTTTCTAACATATATTATTAGGGGCATTTTTTTAATTCCCTTAATAAGGGTTCATACTAAGATTGTGAATTAATCAAAACATATCCCCTAGGAGTGTCGTAACCAAGAGTGCATCAAAGCTCGTTGTCGTGCACCAGTTCACGTTCGAGTCTAGCTCAAAGTGGTGTTTTCGGGTTTTACCCCTAGGATACATCTGTACCAGAGCCGCATCTACCTTCTCATATCCAGACAGAGATATATTTGCTTGATAAACCACTTACTACGTACTTACCAAAACTAAGGGATGTTTTTATTTTACTTAGTCTTGTATCTAAGGCTTTACTAGGGTTTTCTAATCCTAATCCCACAAATAACTAAACCTATCCTCTGATACCAACTATGACAACCCTTCTTTTATTAAAAATTTAAAGACAATTTATTAAATAAACCATTCACTTGATATAAAATGGATGATCGAGATTTCTAGTGTCTTTGTGGCTTAGGATCATTACATAACAACTTAAAACATGAAGTAGAACATCTTTATTGAAAACTTCTTTTACATGACCACTACATTCCCTCGTACTTAGCATTGCATGGGATAACATGAGGACATGCATAAGAAAAGGGGTGAGCTATAAAGCCCAGTAAGGGAATAAACATGGAATACATGAGGAGTACAATACATGTTAGACAATAGACATATCAATATAGAACAAGACAAACATGAACATAAAGGCATGATAAAGCATGATAATCATAACATGGAAATGTGGCAACAACACTTAACATGGAATTAGCATGAGCCAAGGCTCATTGCACATGGAGCATGAGTAAATCCTCATTGCACATGAAGCACGAGTAAACCCTCACTGCAATTGAATTATAATGAGTAAACACTCATTGCACATGACGTATCATGATACTATACTTTACCCAATGCATTAGAGCGCTATAAGGGTACACCCTTCTTAAACATTTCATTTCATGCATAAGTGTGCCACATGTATCATAAAACATATATTCATAAAACATAATAATTTATTCCCAAAAAAAGTAATATGGAATGAAAATTTATAATAAATAAGTAAATTTTCATGAAGGTGAATACCCTTGATGGAGAAATGGGCATGGTATTCACTACACAATGGCATTGGCTTAGAAAATCGGTGCAATTTTGGCAGCATAACGACGCGATATAAGAATTCATAAAAAATGGTTTATGACAAAGAAATGGGTGTCTCATCATATCTACATGAAATGGATAGTAAGGGGGTCATATATATACATGTATCAATAATTGTAATGGAATTTAGATTCATGATACAAAAGTATTTCTTGAATGTAAATGAGGAGAGAGAAGTTCCTTTTAGAATTTCAGCATAGTAACGGGTGTACATGGGAGGCATTTAATGAGAGATAAAGGGGTCTCCCATAATTCAAACAATAAGTGGAAAGTATGGGGGAGGTTTGAAACCATACCACAACATTTATAATTGAAATTAAAAGGGCATAACAATATTTAGAAAATTGGACAAAAAGTGAAAGGAAGAAAAACCCTTACATGGGAGTGTGCTTCCAAAGGATTGAGAGAGGCTTGAGAGAGGCTTATTGGGAGCTTGGGGCACCTTGGAAGGATTATAGAGATAGTAGGGCAGAGGTTGGACTAACTACAAAGGCTTTGAGTGAGAAGGAAGTAGGATCTTGGGTGGGTTTATATAGGAAAGGTGAGTGAATTCTTTATTATTTAGGTTTGGGACCCCTTACATTAAACTAATCCAAACCACAAATCAGCTCATGGTTTTTGCCCATGGTTTTTGGAAAAGGGAATAGGAAAAAAATATTTTATAAGGACAAAGTCCGAAATTCTTAAAATAATGGGGTTGCTTATGTGGAGGTGAGTCACACTCCCATGGAAAATAATTTAAAAAGACAAGATGTTTAATAAGTCTTGTGGGGTCCATTAATGATTTGAAAAGTAAGTCAAACAAACCCAAAATCACATTATTTTAATGGTAAAACATATATTTTCCGAACATAAAGCTTATAGTATTTTATTACATCAATATTGGGTCATTATGATGTCATAAAACACAATATATATTTTAAACGGTATTTAATTTTTACCCAAAAATTTGACTGTCTCAGAAAATTATGAAAAATTCACCATTGGATAATTTCGACGTCCTGATTCCAGAAATGTCATTTATTTTATGTAAATAATTTTCTAAATATGTTAATTTTTAATTTTAAAATAAAAACCTACTTTTATCGAAAATTCACGGATTTTGACAGAAATGGATTTCAAACCTTAATAAAAATTATAATTGCATTCATAAAATTATATGATCATTTATATGTAATAAAATTAATTTAATAATAATAATAATATTTTATTAAAATATTATTTAATTCAAAAATAACTTAATTTAATAAAATAGATTTCTTAATTAAATAATAACTAAAAACACTATTTGTACTTTAAAAACTATTTATAATGTATCAATAAGGGCAAGAAGGTATATTCATTATTATATACAAAAAAAATAATATAAATGAACATATTACTAGCGATTTGTTACATAACCCCTTAAAATAGCCGCATAAGACCTAAGGGTAAGGTGTGCGATGGTGACAGACTCTTGGGGTGGCTCAGATAACATCGCTCGAGTGGTAATCTCTATCAACTTCCACTTTTACCGTAGACTGTCTCATTTGAGCTTGACATGATGAAGCTCAGCTTGGGCTTGGTCAAGAGTGAATCCCAAAGACGCCACCTATTTTCCAAGCTCCGACAAATGGGCTTCGTATGGAGAAATTCTACTAGATGAGGCCATCACTTACATTGTCTGAGTAAATTGGGTTTATTAAATCCTTATATTTATACTAATCATGTGATCACTGTTCAATGGATATAAAAGTAACAGTCATAATTCTTAACATAAAACCAAATAAGTTGACATTTTATATAAAAGTTTTATATAAAGAGACATTTAATTAGATCAAGAGGGATTTCCATTAATGAAACTTTAGTTCGTTACAGCTACGCTTGAGCACTACCTTTCATCCTCAGATGGATGGCCAGACGGAGAGGACCATTCAGACACTCGAGGACATGCTCCGGGCATGCGTCCTTGACTTTGGTCGATGCTGGGAGGATCACCTACCCTTGGTGGAGTTTGCGTACAACAACAACTACCACTCCACCATCGGGATGCCACCATACGAGGCATTGTACGGTCGACTATGCAGATCACCTCTATGCTGAACTAACCCTGTGGAGTCAGCACTTGTAGGACCAGAGATGGTCCAAGCTACGACGGAGAAGGTGCAAATCATCCAGGATCGGATGAGGACTGCACAGAGCAGACAAAAGTCCTATGCTGACAGGAGGCAGATACTACTGGGGTTTGAGGATGGCGACCACGTTTTCTTATGGGTCTCACCACGACGTGGATTACAAAGATTTGGCTGGGGCGACAAGTTACCTCCATGCTTCATCGGACCATTACAGGTTCTCAGCAGGGTAGGAGAGGTGGCTTATCGTCTAGCCCTTCCACCTCAGTTGCACCGGGTGCATGACGTTTTCCACGTATCTCAGTTGAGGAGATACGTGTACGACCCGATGCATATATTCGATCACGGGGAGCTGGACATAGATGAAGAGGGTACTTTTGCAGAGGTCCCGGTGGAGGTAGAGGATCGACATGAGTGGGTCCTACGTGGATGGTCTATTCCTCTAGTGCACATTCGTTGGAAGCACGAGAACCTCCAGGAGAGAACATGGGAGCAGGAGGCTCAGATGCATGCACAATACCCTCATTTGTTTTCCTAGTTTATGATGTAGCTTTACGAGGACATAAATCCCTGAGATGGGAGTAATGTAAAGACCCATAAATTTCACGGAATTTTTTTTCTTAAATTCTTTGGTATTTTATGAGTATGCAATTTCTGACGGCACCTGATTCCGAGGCCCGGTGTGCCCGGAATAATTTTCAGAAGTTTAGCTCAGGTACGTTCAGTGAACGAACGAGCTATTTTTTCTATCTTTTGAACCATTGCTCTGAATTTAAATCTGAGGGCACTGATGAACTTGCAGCGCCGGTAATTGCTTAATATGACCTTTACCGAAGATGCGTTTTCACAAGAGAAGAAGTTAATTTTTTTTGTGGATTAATTGAGTGGTGAATAAAATTGTGGGGCAATTTTATTTTTATATCTTAAGTGGTTATAACCTGCATGGGGAAGTTAAGGTGGGACCCACTAACATCCTAACTACCCATGTGAGGATAAATTTGAGGTGGGGCTCACACAATCCCAAAACCATCACATTTCCATAACTCTCATAAACTCCCCCTTTAAAACTTGTTAACACCCTTTAATTAAGTAACTCTCCCTCTCTCCCTCTTTATTGCATGCCAACACACACACATTAATTAATTAATTTAAACTCTTCATTAATTAATTAAGTGTTTGAATTTTGTAAATTTGAATGCATGGCATGATTTAATAAAATAAGGGAAGCCTTATATTATTTTTGGGGGTTGGCATGTTGTGTTGAGATTTTGGGGAGAGAGCTCTAGTTTTATTTGAAGAACATCATCCTCAATGAAGAACGTCAACTCTACGATGAAGAACTTCGACTCGGCGACCCCAGTTTCTCCGTCCTCTTCTTCCTCCGTGATAAAGGAGGAGACACCGATGCAGGAACTCATCAACGACATCACGCCTTTCAATCTTCTATCTGTGACAAAAAGGGGAGACGCCACTTCCTCCTCGGACGCTCTCCGTCGACGTCTACCAACCCTCATCTCGCGATTCCGTCAACCGCGATGCCAATGCTCATCATCTTTTATTGAGGTAGGGTGTGTTGATTCAATTTTATTGAGAATAAAATTGTTCGTTGTGTTTCATGAACCTTGTGTATTCTTGGACATGTGATACCGTCAAACGTGGAGGGCGCGAGTCGAACGAGCCCTGCCCGATAACCTTCCAATGGAACTTTATTCCTTTGGAATTGGAAACTGGAGGTGCAGGAAAAACATGGCGTCGTTGCGCCATGCTGGGATCATGATGAAGGGAACCGGTGTCGTCGCGCCGGTTGTGTGGAATGAACCATGGCCCGCAACGCAGGCCGCTTTGGCGGAAGAACCAGCTGGCCCGTCGGCCGGCCGGGCGAAGAGGAGCCGCAGCGCCAGGAGGGCGCCGCGTTGGAGGACCAGCCGGCCCGTCGGCCGGTTGGGCGGTGCTGGTCCGTGGCACTAGGAGGGTGCCGCGCTGGAAGATTGGAGGCCCGCCCATGCGAGCCGCGTGCACAGAAGATCGGCCAGTTTGGGGAAGGGCGGCGCTACCTGGCGCCGCCGGTGTGGAAAACCGGGGGGGGGGGGGGGGGGGCGCACCCCCCCCCATTGGAACGCGCTCGGCTTCGGCTGAGCCCACCGGGCCACACCTGGCCAAGACGATCCAGGCCACGCCAGGCCGAGCCGAGCCGCGCCGGGCTGAGCCGAGCCACGCCGGGCCGGGCCAAGCCAGGTCGCGCCAGGCCACGTCGGGCCGTGCCGGGCCGCGCCCCGCCCCGCCGGGCCGCGCCACTTCGGGCCGGGCCGCGTCCCTTCGGGCCGACTTGAGTATTTTCCTTCAGATCGATCCAACACCCCTGCTGGGTCGGACCCATCAAAATTGGTCAACCCAACCCGTCGGCCCACTAGGCTAAACGGGTCGGGCCTGTTAATCACTTAAACATGGTTAACTTAAAGACCGTACATCCGATCGATGCGCTGTTTGCGGAAATAGGACTCTTTTGAAGAGACGGTAATTTTGCGATACTCCTAGTGAGTTTCGGATAATTTTGGATATCGTCCGGGTTAGAAACGAGCATATTTATAACTGGGCCCCTAGGATAGAAAAGCCTATAACTCACAGACCGGGTGTCCGATTGACGCACCATCTGTTGCGTTGAGTTCTCATTGAAGAGACGGAACTTCAGGATACATTAACTCTGGAATTTGTGATAGTTTATGTATCGACCCTCTTGGCTCGTGGAGTGGACCCTCCCAGAATCGAGCGTGCTGTGTGTGGGAACCCTAGAGCTGGCTGCGACTGTGACGACGATGACGACTGTACTTGGATCCTACATGGGTTCAGCAGTGAGGACGTCTGTACTTAGATACTACGTGGGTTCGGCAGCGATGGTTACTGTAGTTGGATCCTACGTGGGTTCGGCAGCGACAACTTCTATACTTGGATCCTACGTGGGTTCGGCAGGGGAGATGATTCAGAGGCTACATCTATCATCTCCACCCCTCTTCGTGAGTAGTATACCTGTGTGAGCTGAGTCTTGACTTTAAATGATTATCATCGATAATATTGACTTGATTTCCTGTGTGGTCTGGGTTGTGCTTTTCTGTGTGTACTGGGTTGTACTTGAGATTAGGAGTCAGAGCCGAACTGGAATTGATGACTTAGGTATATGTATGGGCATATACCTAAGTAGAGTTGGTTGATACTTCGTGTTTGTATTATTCATTTGTGGTTTATTCCTTTATGGATTCTGGGAGACCTTCGGGAGTCTCGGGGTCCCTACTGAGTATCTTATACTCACCCCTACACGGGCTATGCCCACACTACGTTGAGTTGGATGCGGACAATAGACAACACTGATCGAGGTGGAGTCTTGAGGAGTGAGACAATACCTAGAGGTGGACCACTTGGTGGGACGTACTCAGAGCTGACGGGCGGACCCGAGGAGCCGACGAGACTATCTGTACCCACCCTTTATGTGGGAATTCTAGAGGACGACTTGGTGGTTGCTGGTTTAATTTTCAGCTATTGTACTTTCTTTCTCAGTTGTACTGTACATTCAGTTGGGTTTGTATACCGACCCATTTACTTTCTAGAACTTACTTTTGTACTCAGTTTACTTAGTGTTTACTTCAGCTTGCGTACTCTGTTGTGTTTGTTGCTTATATAAAGGAAATTACTTTCCTTTTATTGGGATTTATGCCTTTGGTTCTAGTCGCCAGCCCCTGGCCTACGGAAGGTGGGCATGGGGTAGTCACGACACGGACCTTGAGGACAAGCCGTGACATTGATGGTTGAATTTTGAAATATGTTTTGTCCTTATTTTTATTTAAATGTATTTTTTATTGGAATGAGGGAGGTTGGGATTTTATAAATGTGTTTGGGAAGTTAGATATTACAAGGAAATACATTGAGGCCTACTTAAAACTTTTAAAATGGTTTTTATTAAATACAAACCACACTTGAAACACATCCTTAAATTTTGAAAATGAATTTTGTTGAGGCTTTTTAGGATATGTATTACTTGTATGTTACCAATATATTTGGGACTGTTTCACCTAGGGGAGTGATTTTTTACACTGTTACCTTTTTATTAAATGTATAATATGTTTTTTTGTGATATTTATTTGACTCAAATCCACTTTTAATTCATGGGTAACCATGGGTGTCTAGGTGGGAAGTCTAGGTACACATGCAACACCAACTTATAATTTCACCATCACTAGTCAGCCTAAGGTAAATTTTGATTTGTTTATGGGATATGCCCCTTAGTTAAGAAAATGGAGTAAATACTGGGTGTTAAGGTAGTTTATTTTTTATCTGACACTGATATTGTTTAGTGGTTGTATGTCCTTGTCCTAGATTATTCTAATAGACCCTAAGTTTATATGATATGATGTTTACAAATTACTTATGTCGAATGATCTCAATAACTAATGTATAAATATTTTATTATTTTAAATAAAAACTCTTGATTTTTTGTGTCTTATATATAAATAAATCATTTTTATTTAATTATTTTTTGTTGAATGGAGTGGAAAACTCAATAGGGGGAGGATTTAGTTTCCAATAAAATTTCTGTTTAAAAACAATTAAAACACCAAATCCATCAATTGATAAAAATAACCAGTTAAAAAATAGTATAAATATATAATTTTATCTTTTGAAAAGTTTCTAAAAATATTGATCACAACTCAGTAAAAATAATTTTGAAAATAATATATCTTTTGAAACTAATCTACACATATCGAACAAAGTATATAAAACACTAGATTAATTTAACTATCAAAGTACTTTTTTTTCAATAAACTATAGACATAAACTAAATCAATTTGAATATTAAGAAATAAAATAGATAAATATATCAACAAAAATTTAACTAGGGGGTTGGTCTCAAGACAAGACTTAATCCCCTCTACTAGGAAATCACCTAATACCAAGCAGTTTATTATT
Source organism: Viscum album (assembly GCA_963277665.1). Lineage (NCBI taxonomy): Eukaryota > Viridiplantae > Streptophyta > Magnoliopsida > Santalales > Viscaceae > Viscum > Viscum album. The sequence goes on from OY728138.1 coordinate 905,422,333, forward strand.
AACAAAATTGATCCACAATGTGGATTGATTTTTACAAATAATAGCTATTAAGGATGTCTAGGATCAAAGCCTCTTCCATACTTATGAATGGGAAAAATATAATACCAGGTCACACATGGACTTTTCCATAGTTTCTAATGGGAATACAAGAGAAATAATCGAGACAATATCAAGTACTCTCTAGTTTAAAACAAGAGGATATGTTTTTACAAATAAACAGAGCAAGAAAACACATCTTGAATGTAAATCATAAATTAAAAGAGTATGATAAAAAGGATGATAAAATGTGATGTAGCTCGATCCAAAAAGATTTAGTTGTATAACATCCTTAACTTGTCTTAGTAAGAATCTCAAATGAGTTTCATAGAAAGTTTAAGAAGTAGAGTGTCGAAGAGTCTTCTATGTAGTACATGTTCTTGTGTAAGATCCTATGTTATTTCTATGTAAGAACATATGTTTAATGTCTCTAAGTTATATTCACATGATCATATTTTCTTCTTAAAATATATATTTATCATAAGTAACAATTGGAGAACAATCAATGAAATTTTAAATGCACCAATGCTTCAATTAATTATTTAATAACTACCCATTTTCGATTCGAAATGATCCACTCCTCAGTTAGAAAACGAAAGTTATTTTCACTTAAAAAATGGTTATTTGGCATTTTAATTTTACACTTTCAATGGGAATGGTCATTTTGTGACGAAAGGTTGTAATTTTTGGTTCATCCCTTCATGCATTTAGTTTATTTTCTTAGGCAGTAGGTTCATGAATTCATGAAGTAAGCTATTTATTTGTGTGGTCACTACAAAAATAGACATGATAAATATATTAATTAATAAAAATTATAAATACCTTGGCATGATAAATTGATTTATTTACATGGTAGGTACATATTTATCTCAATGTAGATTGATTTTACATATGGTAAGTTGATTCTTAATTCACGGTAAGTTCACCATCAATATACAGTCAGTTCATGACTTAGAATTTTTTTCTCATCTAATGCATAGTATGATGTTATTTCATGTGGTTTAGTGAAATATAACATGTGGTCAGGTGAAATTGTCACTTGAACTTTACAGTAAGTTCAAAGTCTTCATGTAGTAAGAATATTTCACATGTGGTAGGGTGTCATGGTAAGTTCTAGATTTATCCATTTTTGGAATATTTGGCTAGAAAATTAGTTACTAATAGAAAACATGAAATTAATTAATAAAAATATAAACATGATTTGGGATAATTAAAATAATGAGGTGTTGGTGTAAGAGAACAATCTCCACCTTTTGAGGATCATAAATCATGAAATTTATATTGAAATTAATTTAATATAACAAAAGTATATTTAGAGAGGATTGAAATAGCTATTTAGAATTTTCCTGAAAAAATAAAAAAATTTCCAAGGAATGAAATTAATTTTAATTTATCACTACTCATTAATTACTCTCACTTTTTGGATTATCGAAAAGTAATGAGTTAAAAGAAATAAGAGAAAAAGGGAATATTTTATTAATATATCAAAAGATATCACAAAAGGATTACAAAAAGTCCATTTCAGTGATCCTAATATGAATCCAAATATATGGAATATCTCATATTTAAAGGATAATATCCTTGTATTTGGAATAAGACACAAGGGAAGAGGTAGTCTAAGAAGAAAATGAGGAGGTAGGCTCACCAATGAACACACATCTTGAAAGAGGTATGAGTTTTTGACATTCTTAAGAAGGAGTCAGGAAAAAAGAACTGATGGTAGAGAAGTTAGTGTTTGGAGCTAAATTAATAGATGAATAAGCTAGAAAAACTATCTGAGAAGCTTATATATAAGTTCCCTTTAATTGGATAAATTCATTGTCTCCTTTAGAAACGCTCTCCAGATCCTAAAGGAAATCATCTCTATTGTTAATGAAATATTAAAAAACTAGATTCATTTCCCCATTCTTCTCAACTTGGGACTTAAAATCCCGAGTTATAGTTAAAATATTCAAGTAAAAATAAAGAGTTATAAATATCCCTTTTATATAATACTTTGTAAAGATATTGTTGAAGTAATAATCAATCTCTCTCTTGATGTTTTCAATATCTTGACTAGATTTCTTAGAATCCTCTCAAAATACTACCAAGGGATTGGTAGAATAAGTTTTAAACCTATAAAACATAGTTTATTTGGTCATTATAAACATATCAAGAATATCCTTAAACTAATATCTAATGATTATTAAAATATTATATCCATCAAAAAAATGATAGACTAGGAGCAGAAGGAGGAGGCACATGAGCAGGTTGAAATAAAACATTCATAAAATATTGGTCTAACTGATCATCATTTAGATAGATCATCCTAGAGAGCACCAACCTAAGCTCTCAAATGTTCAATCTCATTTTACGTCATCTCTATCAAGAACTAAAAGTTAGGCTAAATGTTATTGATCACCATTGTAACTACTTCGAAATTTAAACTTTTCTCACTTATTGTAAGGAGTTTTAAAAATTAATAAATACTTGCTTAAAAATATCAATTAACTTGAAATTGAACACATAAAATTCATCCTTAGTGACAATTGAAGTAGAAGTAATTGATGGCGAAAGAGAATGTGGAGATAGATCACTATATTGAAACCTACCATCTATATTAGGTAATCCTCCATTGATCTAACTCTAAAAATCTTTTACTAAAATATATTAAACTATAAAATTCCATATCTATCAGAATCTTCAAAAATATACTCATGAACAACAAGATGATACTCATCACCTTCTATGGTGGGAGTAGAACCAATGGTGTCTTTCATGATGTAATCAATAAAAGGTCTTATAAGATTTCCCAATTATCTATTCATTATAAATCCTTGTAATCAATGTTCCTTATAATGTTCTTTGGAAAAAGAGAATGTAAGGTCCACAATATCTAGGAATAATGAATCCATGATCATCATCATCCTAATTAGGAAAGTCTATACCCAAAACTAGAGATGTAGGAGACTTAACCCCCTTAACAGTTGCATCCGGAATATGATGTATAGGATTACTCCCAATAATATGAGATCCTTCTATTAAATCCTCAACTTTATCAGATTCAATATAATTATCCCACTCTAGATCATCCTCATGAGTTGTTCTAACTTCTTTATCAAGGTCTATAGCATATCTCTCTTCTTCTTCTTCCTCTTCCTCAATAGATACTTCATATTTTTCTTATTTTGAAGACAAAAAATTATCATATGAATATTCCAAAACTTCATCAGGTTTGAGACCTAGATCCTCCAGATCCCTAGGTATAATTAGATACTTCAATACATTAAACATTTCATATATTTTTTCTGAGACATCCACCCATTCCTTTTTTCACGGGTTCCAGTTTTCTCTCATTTTCTTAATATATTTTTAGTAAGAAAAAATACACTAGATGAAATTATTTCCTACCAGAGGAGTCGATCCATTAGACTCTAGAAAGGATTGAATGAGCTTAGGATAAGGTAAAGAATTGAAACTTGAAGCTAGATTACATAACTAAACCATATATCTTATGAAAGATCTATAAATATTGATTTGAAAATCATTATTTATAAAAAATAAGAGAAATAGATCTTGATTACTTAGGATGATGAAATTCCCTTTTCTTAGACATATCAAATGTGGAATTAATAGGAATAGAAAGTTACATTCTCTACTAAGTTTGAAAGTATTAAGACTCTTGGGGGTTCAATTCCCAATTATTTCATCCAAATTATTCGAAAATTTGAAATGATCATGATTAATAGGATATGAGCTTTGATAATCTTCATATTGTTCTTTATGTGGCACACACAAGTACATTTCCCAATGTTTCATGGAAAATTCCAAAACTTCACCACTGACTACTGATATAAAATATCTATTTTCTTACGAAGAAAAATTTCTATGTGCATATAAAAATCCTTGACATGTTTTGGATAAAAGGGCTATAATTCTCTATAAACCAAAAATCCTATCCCTTATTTTGAATTGTATTTCAGACCAATGATCTACTCGATTTCAACCATTGTGCATCAAATTCTTTTTTTTTTAAATTTTAAGATTGACCAGGTGAAGATTATTTGGATTTACAAATGCACTCTTGATTCCTTTTTTATTTCCTTGATTTATTCGCAGAAGTACACTCGAATGAAGTCATGATATTGGTGGAGTATTTAATTTTTTTCATTTTTGATTTGTTTTGAGTGAATAAGGCTCAAATATAGGAGGAAAATTTGAGAGATCCTAGTTGGAGATAGAAAGAGGTTCCATACGAGAAAAATTGATATGATCAAAAGATCTCAAAAGGATAGAGGAGATCTAAGGTAAAATATAAATCTCATTTTGGATTCAAGTCCAAAATCTAATTTAAATAATTTTGGGATTAAAATTATAATAAACATAAATAAAATCTCTCCAAAAATGTTTCACCAAAAATTAAAAGTAAATAGACAAGGTTGGTCTGCTGACTATGGATCTATAATAACATAAGAATGGTGGAATTATAGTCATGACCTCATGATAAGTATGATAATTACATGAGTAAAATTTTCATAGTGGTTATAATAACCATGTGGTTTAATACTCGTGATAATATTATTTACCAAAATGGCATGTTCTATGATAAGATACTAACTATATGAACAAAAAATCACAGTTGACATGCTGATTACCCAAAGCATACTTCATGGTTACTTATAAAAAAACTTAGAAAACAAAATATAAATAGAACTTAAATAACTTAAATTAATGAAATTTAATTTAAACAATTAGGAATAATTTATCATACACAATTCATATATGATATAATTTATTCTCTCAATATTCAAGGGTTTTGTAAATATATTTGCAAGATGATGTTCATTACCGATGAATTCATGTGTTATATAAAACTTTTGAAAATTAAATCTCAAAAAGGAAATGTTATATCAATATTATTTATTTTATAACTTGATATAGGATTTTTATAAATATTGTCACACTTTTATTATCAAAATTTATAGAGGCATTATAGAATTGATATCCATAGTCTAGTAATGTTTGTTTCATTCACAGGATCTGTACACACCAACTGCCTATAACTATGTACTCAACATCCTTACTGGATAATGAAACAAAATTATGTTTCTTTCTACACCATGATACTAAATAATTTCCCAAAAAGTGACATATTATAGAGGTGATTTTTCTATATAAATTACAACAAATAAAATCAGAATATGAATAACTAACTAAATCAAATGTATTTACTCAAAAGGAAAACAATCCTAAGTTGGTAGTATATTTTAGGTATTTTAAAATTTTTCTTAAAGCTAGTAAATGCGACTCTTTTATATTTTCTGGAAAATGAGAATTCATACACACACTAAACTTTATATCAATTTGACCTGTACTTAAATATAGTAAACTTCCAATTATACCTATGTATGTGGTTTGATCAATTGGTTTTCTAGTTTTATCAATATCCAACTTGAAACTAATAATCATTGAAGTATCACCACCTTTAGTACTCTCCATACCCAAAAATTTTAAAATATATTTAGTGTACTTTATTTGATTTAAAATATTCCATTTTTATTTTGAAAAATCTAAAAGCCAAGAAAAAATTTAAGTTCACCCAGAAAACTCATTTTAAATTCACATTACATAATTTTTGAATACTCAGTACAAAATGAATTACTAGAAGTACCAATAATAATAACATCAATATATATTTTTATAACTAAAACATCTTTTTAAATTATTTTAATAACTAAATTAGGATTAACCATTCCTTTAGTAAAACCGGTTGAAAGAAAAAATCATCTTAGCTGATCATAACAAGTTATAGGATCTTGTTTTAAACCATATAAATCTTTTTTTTAATTTAAAAACATGATTTTGAAAGTGATGGTTTTAAAATACAAGGTCTTTTTCAAAAAAAATCCTCAACTATATAACCATTTATAAATTCACTATTGACATCCATTTGATATAATTTGAAAACCAAATGTGCTACATAGGCAAGAAACGTTATGATAGATTCAAGTTAAGATACCAGAGATAAGGTTTCCTCATATTCAATAAATTTTTCTTGATAATATCCTCATGAAACAAATTTAGTTTTGTTTCTAATTATTTTTCCTAGATCATCAACCTTGTTTCTAAAAATCTATTTCATGCAAAAAATTAGGTAGTTTTTGGGTCTTTCAACTTGTTTTTAGGCTTTATTTCTTTTCAAAATGATTATATAATTATTTCATTTAAATTACCTATAATTAATCATTAATTTCATAATTTATGTTCTTAAGTTCAATAAGTGACAAGAAAACGTGATGTTTAAACTGATTTATAATAGAATATCATGTTTTAGTTCCTTTATCTAGGTCACCTATAATTTCATCTAAGGGGTTATACCTATGAGTCTAAATAGATCTTGAAATAGAATTATTTGAAACCTAATTTTTATCTACATGTCTGGATTTGTTATATTCATTATAACTAAGAGAATTATTTATAGGATTTATGGTATAATTGATATCCAAATTAGAAATACCATCTTCTATACTTTCTAAAGAGGTTGTAGGCTCAGGTGGATCTTTCTAATAAAACTTGACATGTATAGATTCTTCCAAAGTCCTGGTCATTTTACTAAACACCCTATATGATTTACTGGATTTATAATATCCAAGGAAAATTCCTTCATTTCTCTTGGATGAATATTTTTTAAATTATTTTTTGTATTGATTAAAAATACTTTATAATAAAAAATTATAAGTTAATTAACCTTTGGTTTTATACTATTTCATAAATTATAAGGTGTATTATCTAAGAGTGGTCTAATTAAAAATCTACTAATTATATAAAAATTTGTATTTATAGCTTCTTAAAAAAAATATATAGGTAAATCATACTCATTGAGCATGATCTGGGAAATTTCTTGAAGGGTTTTATATATTCTCTCTACTACACCATTCCACTATGGGTTCTGAGGAGTAGAAAAGTTGTGACTATAGAAATTTGGTGAGAATATTAATTTAAACTCTTGATTTTTTAAACTCACTTCCATGATTACTTCGAAAGTTTTTAATTATATGTCCAATAACATTATTTAAAGATCTAGTATATCTAGAGAAATAAAAAATAGATTCACTTTTTTGAGCAAGGAAACAAACCTATGTATATCTTGAAAAATCATCAAATGTAATATTCATATAGTGTTCTTCAGCTAAACTAGAAACTATATAGTGTCCATAAAAATCCATGTGAACCAAATACAAGGGTTATGAAGATAATATTTCTTTCTTTGTCTTGAAAGAATCTTTGTGTTGTTTTCTTTTTTGATAGGGATTACAGACTTTGAATCTTTGGAATTATATAATGGGTAGATCCTTAACTAAAACCTTTATAGTTATCTTTATAAGTGATTGAATATTTCAATATCCTAGTCTCGAATTACCAATATAATATTCTTTTTTAAAGGCACTCAAATAAGATACATTCTAAAAAATTATGGAAGTTAATTGTAAACATAAACATTTTCATATCTCATAGATGTAAAAACTAAATAATGTTTGGCATAAAAAATATTTAAAATAATTATTTTCAAAAATAACATGAAAAAAATCATCACACAATTGTTAAAAACTAAGAAATTATATTTTAATACATCAATAAATAAAACATTAGAAATTAAAACTATACTAGAGCCGGCCAAGCTAGATTATCTTCCCTTTGGCATTGCCACCAAAAGTGACATGTCCTCTATCCACATTAATCATATTATTGAAGATTGAGTTGTCTCTATTCATATTTTTGGAACATATTCTATCTAGGTTTCATAGTTTTTATTGGAACTCTTTAAGTAGGTTTCTTAAAAAATAGATTTCAACAAAAAAATTATTTCGGTACCCATATTTTCTTTGGTCCAAAGATATTAGTAATACATGACTTAGGAATCCATAATTATCTTACTGGTTTCCTATAATAATACCTTATACTATCAGAAATAAACACTATGTTAGGTTTAGTAGGATAAATACTATTAACATAACCGTTAGAATCAGAACATGGGAGAAATTTATTTTTATTGATTTTACTATGTTCAAGTTGATATCCTATTCTAGTAGTGTAGTTAGGAGTAGTTTTCTTACCAATAATTTGGGTAAGTGTTTTTATTAAATCAGTAAACCTCTCCATTTATTTCCTTCATTTTTCATTTGATAATTTAAGCTCATCACTTTCCTTCAGAAATTGAACATTATTGTTCTTTTCTACTGTAATATCTATCTTAAAGTGAGAATACAAAGTATGCTAATTATTTAAAATTTTATATTTATATTTTAATTAATTAAATATATATTCTAGGATGTTACAATATTCAAATAATCTATCACTATACATATTCTCACAATTGTTTTTAGTCTCATAATGATTTGAATTATGACCGGGAGATTTAAGAAAAAACATTTAATACCTCATATGTGTTTCTTAAAACATATATTATCTTTGTAAATTCCATCTTCTCTACTTGAGTATGAATTGATAAACCAATCCTTAGAGGTATTCTAAGTGGATTTAAGAACACAACTGACACAACCAGTAGCACATATCACCAAAAAAAAACAACAAGAACAACCAACAAAACAACTAATAATCATAATACCCATACTCATCACCACACCCAACACATGAGTCCTCCTCTGCAGTGGCCGATTCCTTTTCAGAAGCTGGTTTATATTGCCTCCAGAGATTTTCGCATTGGACCTGACTCCTCATTTGATCCGGAGAGCGCTTCTCCTGGCTCGGTTGTATGGATATGCTGTCTTTTTTGAAATCCAAAATCACCCTGCGATCACGCTTGGAAGAAGCTCTGGTAATTTTATTAACATTTTTTGTTTCTTCATGAAATATAGTAATGGTATCCCAAATATCAAAATTAGTATCAAAATATGATATTATATTAAATTCATATTCTCCTAAATTTCAGTCTTAATCATTCATAAAATTACAATTACAGTCATATAATGCCTTAGTTATACCACCCAAGAAACTCTAGTAGTTTTAGGGTATTTATATTTTTATTCAATAATAGTACAGATATCAAATCCCATACATTTCAATTAAATTTTCATTTTGATTTTCCATTAAGAATAATTATTTACATTAAAATAAGGAGTCCTATTAGTGGTTTTTAATCATTTTATATTATTATCAATAAATAATTAAATTTAGATAAAATAAAAATTTAAGATCTTTAAATAAAACTAGATCATAGTAAAAAGATATTTTGAATGGACTCTGATACAAAATGTTGTTCAGAGTGGAAAACTCAACAGGGGGGTGAATTTTGTTTCTAATAATTTATTTATTTAAAATAAATTTATACACTAAATCCCCTAATTTTAATAAAACACATCCAATTAACCAAAACAATATAAATATATAATTTAATATTTTAAAAAGGTTCAAAAAATCTCAATCATAGCTCAATTAAAATTATTTTTAAATTAAACTAACTTTCAAAACTAATCTACTCATATAATAGTATATATAAAACTAGATGAAGTTAACTATTAATATAATGTTTTTTTTCAATAAAATATAGATAAAAACTAATTTAATTCTAATATTAAAAAAATGGTAAATAACACATTTAAATTTTTTACATGGGGTTCAATCTCAAGATGAGAAATAATCCCCTCCACTTAGAAATAACCAGATACCAAGATGTTTATTTTTAAATAAATTGATTCACAACCTAGAACGAATTTTACAAGATAATATCTCTCAAGGATTTTCATGCCTAGAGTGTATTCCAAAATTATGCATGGGCTAAAAAAATATCAAGTAACACATGACCTATTCCATAGTTATTCATGGGAATAAAAGAGAAAAAATCAAGAGAGTATAAATTACTCTATAGTTTAGAAAATGAGTCCATGTTTTTACAAATAAAAATATTAAAAGAAAATATAGCCCAAATGTAAAGCATAAAAAAATAAAAAGAGATTAACGATGAGAGAATGCGATGTAGCTTGATCTGAATAGATTAGATTGTCAAGATTCCTTGAATTTTTCTTTAAAATAATCTTTTATAAGTTTCAAAACAATTTTAGGAAAATAGAGTGCCATAGAGTATTATCTACTGCTCAGGTGCATGTGTAGGAGCTTCTATTATTTTTTGTGTAAGGGAATTTTTTTTGCCTCATTCTTTTCTTCACATTATTCTATTTTCTTATTAAAAGAGATATTTATGATAAGTATCCATTTGAGAACTATCAAATCTATATTAAATGAACTAATTCTTTAATTAACACTTTAAAAACTATCCATTGAGTATTTAAAACCATATACTACTATGTTATACATGAAAATAAGTATTCAATTTAAACATGATTAGTTAGCATGATAGTTTACATAGTCAGTTGTCTTGTTCAGTTAATATGATAGGGTTTTCATGTTTGGTTTATCACTTCATGTGGTCAATTAATTTTCTTATATGGTTGGTTCCTGACATTAAGTGGTAAGATGTTTCTTCCTGTGGTTACTAAAAAAATGGACATGTATAATATATAACTTAATGAAAATTATACATAACTTTGACCATTAAATTGATTTATTTAGGAGGTAGGTTAATATATATATATATCATGGTAGGTTTATTGTACATGTGGTAAGGAGATTATCAAATCATGGTAAGTTCAACTTCAATACGCAATCAGTTCATGAATTAGATAATTTTTTCTTATCTAACACATGGTTAATAGTATTTTCATGAGGTTAGGTGAAATATAACATGTAGTAAGGTGACACAGTAACATGAACTTTAGGGTAAGTTCAAAGACTTTATACGGTAAGAACATTGCATATGCAGTTGGGTATCATGGTAAGTTCTAGACTTAGCCATTTTTGTTAGATTTTTTTTAGAAAATTAGTTACTAAAAAAACATGTGATTCATTGAAAAAGTATAAACATTATTTAATATTATTAAAATAAGGAAGTTATAGTCTAATCCAATATTTTTTATTTCATAAAAATTATGGTTTCAAATATTCAACTCATTTTTTTTCTTGAAAAGTGAAAACCTAATTTACCTATATCTTTATTTTCAAACCAGTATGCTGTAGTTTTACTCTTAATGTGTATGAATGAACTGATAGGTGGTAAAATACTAGGGAATTAAATTCACACCTATCAATATTATAGATTAGCTTGTTCTGTCTGGATGTGATAGTTTGATATTAAACTCATATTTGGTGTTGGGTTCTTGGTTCGGGATGTTGGTGGTGGATGAATATATTCATCATTTCTACATAGTGATGGTTAGTGGGTTATGATTTATTTTATATTATCCAGTTTAGAATTCTTAAGTACCAAACTTTTTTTACATTATTCTCATACTTTATACCTAGTTTTTTTTATAATGATTATTTTTATGGTTATAATATATTTATTTTATTCCTAATTTTTTTTGTTATATTTTTTAAATACTTATTTATGCACATGGTACTCTGATGTATGAAATAGTAATGAAACAATTTCAGTTGGAATTACTTGGGTTTTATTGATTCATTGGGTGAAATCATACCCATTGGTTTTTTTTGATACCCTTGGAACTTGTCACCATCCCAAGAGGATTGGTAATTCCTCTCAAATATGTCAAGGGTCACCTCAAGTTCCCTTTCCAAGGGGTGTACCAAGTTGGTTCATGACATGTAAACTATACATTCTCTAATAAAATTGAAATATCTTATAAAAATACCTCAATTTGATTCTGAATAAATTTTCTTCTAATGTGTCATTATTATTAATAATGAAAAATATACAACTAAATAATATGAAATATCTAATTTTAGGTTTTTTTCCCTTCAATATTTCATAAGGTGTTTTCTTATAGAATTGTTTAATCATAATTTTATTAAAAAAAATGAAAATATGTATTAACTGATTATTCCTAGAAGTATTTTTCTAAAAATTATACTCATTTTTCATTATCTAATTCATTTCATATAAAGTTATACTTTTCCTTGCTACTAAATTTTTTTATGGTGTCCTATAAACTCTAAAATTATGATTATATCTACTATATTCATATAATTTATCAAATCCTAGATTTTATAAATCGACATATCGATCACTTATAATTGAAAAATTATATATCCCTTTAAATTTTGAATGAATTGGAAATAAATTATAATTTTAGACAAATTATTAGATTTATGTTAAAGAAAATAAGTCCATGTAAATCTTTAATAGCCATCTATAGAAAAATAAACATCATTTTCTCCTAGAAATGAAATTTTCATGGGGCTAAAAATATACAAATATAAATTATTTAGAGGTATAGAGGTTCATACCAAATTAAATTATTTAAATGACTCCTTATATTACTTTTCTTTTAAGAATGAATTATATCCATAGGTGATGTCTCGATTTGACTAGGGTAGGATAAACACTACTTGATTTTTAGAATGATTGGGTAGAAACATGATATTCGTATGAAATATTCTTTTATAATTTTTTATACTACATAAAATTTAAATATTTAAAAATTTCTTAGATAACTCAAAAAAATTAATTTAATAATTATTATCTATTTTATTTACATAAAATAGGACAGATTAATCTCTAAAAGCAATACATTTAGTAATTTCAAATTTTATAATCACATTATCATCACAAAGCTATGATGCCCATATCAAAATATGTTTTAATCCTTAAAAAATTAAGAATTTAGAAAAATAATATAATTTAAAATTAAAACTTATCCCAAAACTTTTAATTTTTTCTTTGAGTTATTAGAAAGTGTTAAACTTCCATAATCACACTTATTAAAAGATATAAATTTAGATATATCCCTAGTTATATGTTGAGATCATACAGTATCCATGTACTATGTATTCTTATTAACAGTTATATGACATTCTTCCTATAAAATAAATTCAAGATCATTTTTTTCCTATGAAAAAGATGGGTCCAAATACATTTGAAAAGAAATTCTTGGAAAAAAAAACTGATTTCAAGCATGTATTACTAGTAAATATAGAATATAACGAATTATAGATAAAGTACTTGATGTGACTAAGTGACAATATAAATCTCCAGTAAAATTCATTTATATAATGGTCCTTCATTTGAAACTGAAAGCATGTAAAACCATTTCTACTTGAACCTTTAATAAAAAAGTTCTTATACATTTTAGGTAAAAAATTATCATATCCATGTCAAGTTTTCTTTTTGTTCATTTTATTCAATGTCATCATTTTATCGTAACTTTTCTCCCTTAATAAAATGTAGAAAAGTTTATTTTTTATTGTTTTAATTTCATTTCTAATATTATCATTTTATATAAAAATAGAATCAAACTTAATTATTTTACATTTATCATATTAGATTGATAATTCTTAAGTTTAATATTTTAAATTAACACACTTTTCAAATTGGTATACAATTTATTATTGGATCGATACAATGTACTTATCAATTATTTATTTCCTTCAGGAAATTACTTATGTTTTCTTTTAATATTTTTGAATAATATAGTAATTTTGTTCATCTTATGATTGTATATATCAATCTATTAATACCAATCATCTTTAATGGGATCAAAATTAGATCTTAAATAGGTCGAATAATTTTATCCACATACCTATTTTTATGAGGTTATTAAAAACATGTTTTCTAATTATTTTTCAACACTGAATTCATAATTATTATAAGATCCCAAATCATAACTCCAACCAGAGACTATTTGTTTCTTTTATTTTTTTTATATTGTTTAATATTGTTCTTATTATTACTGATATTCATTACATTTTTTAGGATGTGAACTATTTTTCTAGACTCATAACAAATAATTTCTAAATAATTATTAGAAATATCAATACATTTTTTCTTCTTCTTATATTAATTTTTAGGGTGATTATATTTTAATATTAGAGATTAGACTTTATTATTTCTATATCCTCTCTTTTTTACATAAGTAGCACTATCTATTTTACTAGATATAGGCGTAGAATTAGAAGAGTAAGTAGTAAAATTTAATTTAAAAGAGATTCCTTTATTTTTTAAAATATCTTATTGAGAAATAATTTTTATTTCTAACACATATTTCAACAAAGAACTAATAATATCATCTAAAGTGTGTTCCTTAAATTTTTAATTTCATCAATTCCAAATATATTTTCTTGCCACTTGTCAGGTAAAACTCTTGACACTATTTTAACTAAAATTGAATTATCTAATGTTTCTCCCAAAGTAATCATACCATTTTCTAATATGATAAAACTATGAAAAATTTTATTAATAGTTTATTATTCTACCATTCTAATTTCTTAACACTCAACCCTTTACATACATAACTAGTTATTATTGTACATATAATTTTCTTATTATTATAGTTCATGAGTTTGGGAAGTATTTTTAAAAAAAATGAATTTCTTGGCTTCCTATACTCTAATTGGGTTGTTTACCTATTATAATGAATCTTTTGAAGTGTCCTATAAAGAGAATGGAAAACCTATAAGTTATATTATTTCCTTGGCTACATTTATAGGTTTTGATGTTGAGTATAGAGTATGAAATTTATTTAATTTTTTTTTTGGGTTTTATCTAGATTTTATATTAAATTTTACAATAAGTAAATTAGACTGAATTTTAGTTCAATGTTTGGTGCATCAACTTGTATTTGAATATAAGAAGGTTGAATGTAAACATCAGATGAAGTTAGTTCTTTTAATGTTTATATATTTTTTTCCATTTTATTCAAGTTAATTTTAGTTTAAGCTATAGTTCTGGAAGAATAAAGGTTTAGAGAGTTGAAGTTGGGTTGTGCTTCAACATTCAAAGGATATATTTGCGTGTCTTGATATTAATGACATAGAATCCAATCTAGTTTAAGTTAAAAAAATATATTTTTATCCTATTAAAGAACATGTTATGCACTGATCCTATGCAAAAAAATTAAAAAACACTTAGATATAAAAAAATTAAAATATAAGAAAAAAATATTTATACAATAAACATAAATAACATAAAAACACACACTCTAAACCATAATGTTTCTCAAAAATAGATCCAAAATTTGATCATCCTATCATGAAGTGTAAATATAATTAAGTTGTAAAGATAATTTACATTATAGGGTAGAATAAAGGTTATCTATCAAAGAGATTAAAATATTTTAAAGTGTGAATTTTTAACAAGTTTCTTAAAACGAAATTATAGAGTGAGAATTCTGAAAAAATTATGAAAGAGAATGTAAAAAATACTTGAGTTGTGTAAATAATTTTATGAAATAAATTGGATTTTAAGTGGAGTAGGTTATTTTAATCATTTCATGTTTACTATAATTAATGTAAATTTAAATGATAAAAAAATAATATTTTTTAATGAAATTATTTGGTCAAGGGTAATCCAGATCCAGATTTCCCTTTATTCCATTTACAATGGTGTTTCTAGAACCATCATTTAATAAGAAAGATAAAAATATTAAGGTTTAGATTTAATAAATAAAATTATGGATTCTAAATCATACTAATATCTCAAGTAAGTTTGGAAGAAAAATGACACTTGTGTTGTCAAATTAGAAATGCACATGATTCCTATATCAAATCTCAATCAAATTGGGATTTAATTGAAAATGTTAAATTCAATAATTCCAAAAAAAAATCATTAACAGTGAAAAATGTTAAGATATAACTAAATGAAATGTTTTTAGGAACTAATTACCCCATAATAATAGAGAAATAAGTGGCGAAACATACTATGCAAGCGTGTATCTGTAATTTCTTGACACAAGTTCCATGCAACATTCCCCAAGACAGACCACCATATGACATCAGACGCACCTCCCCATATGCTAAAAGCTACCGACTAGCAGTGAGGGTCTATTATCGATCATGAGGAGACTATATCCTCTTTTTTCAGAGTAAAACAGCAGTGGAATTAAATAAACAAATGCAGAAGCATATATAGACATGAAAAAAACGAATGTTACAAGATGAAAAACAACAAATACAATATTTAAATGAAAAAAGAAACATGCCATGAAAAATTACATGCTAAATGTCAATGTACAAAACAAAAAATAAATAGACACTAAAAACACCTTAAATAGTGTTATGACCCAGTTCTGGTTCCCTCATCCATTCTCTATCCCCAATGAAGCTATTTAACATAGGGTCATTTCCCTTAACCAGTTCGGAAAACAAAAAGTCTATTCAAGTACCGATCAGGCTACCTGGGTAGGGTGTGAGTACAACTCAGTAGGCCAACACCAATGATGTAAAAAATAATCCAGTCAAAAGATAGTGTATAAAAGTCTATAAGGAAAGAAATAAAATGAATAAATAAAATTTATCACATATCATTTATTCTTTATTTTATCATTTTAACTACAAGGTTCTTGTGGATGCCCGTACCTCGATACTAACTTCATCTCATACCAGAGCCTAAAGCGTTATTTAGGTAATATCACATCTTAATACCTGCTTCAACTCATACTGGATCTCGAAGTATTCGAAGGTGATACAATATCTCATCACCTAATCCAAATCATGCTATATTTCAAATTATTTTCATGTTAGTCCATATCTTGGAGTACTCTATGTTAGAAGGCCTGCACGGTCCCCTAGAAATAAATCATACATGCATATCATGGGTGAAAAACATCATTTATAACACCCCAAAAACTATATGTGTGCACACAGTCACTAGTGTATACATACATATAGTGTAGAACATCATGTCTAACACCCAAAAATCATTTATACACATGCAGTCACATTTTTTCAAACATATTCACTAGTGTAGAACTTCATATCTAACACTCAAAAATAATTTGTACACACATAGTCACATTTGTGCACACAAAGTCACTAGTGTAGAACAATATATATAACACCCTAAAGCCCATATAGATCTATCACTGGAATGAAACATCATGTATATCACTCATTCAACCATGTATGTATATCATCACTAGCTTATAACGTAATTTCCAACACCCAAACTCTCAATTATGCATGTATATCATTTTTCATCACAACATCACATGAATCTTATTATCACATGTTTTTAAATTATCACAAAAACAAATATTAAACACATCAATATTTTTATCACAACAAACCATCATGGATTCCATTAATTAATACATAAATTAATTATTCCAAGTCCATTAATTAATTATATAATTAATTAATCTTTTCACAAAGTCAATAGCCAATAATTAATTTACCAATTAATTATTCACATCCCATTTACATAAATTATCCCAATGATTAATTAATCACATCAATTTCAGTAATTAATTTCCACAATTAATTAATCATAAAAATCCCTTCAATCAATTCATCAATTAATTGTTCACTTCAATTCTATTAATTACTTCAATAATTAATTAACGACATCCACTCCATTAATTAATTCACCAATTAATTAATCATAACCCATTTTCATTAATTAATCCAATGATTAATTCATAACTTCGATTTCATTAATTAATTTTCATCATTAATTAATCATAACAATCCCTTTAATTAATTCATAAATTAATTTTTCACGTCAACTTAGTTAATTAATCAATCAATTAATTAACCAAATAAATTCCATTAATTAATTCAACAACTAATTAATATTTTCAGTAATTTATATCCAATAATTAATTCACTAATTAATTATTCACAATTTATAATTCAAAAATTAGATAATTAACTCATTAATTTATTATCCTCCAATTCCATTAATTAATCTAACTCAACCCCGTTATTTAATTTAGAAATTTAATAACAACTCTACTACAATTAATTAAATCTATAATTAATTATTTCCAACTTAAACAATTCAAAAAACCCAATTAATTAATCAATTAGTTGTCCTATCTCCAATAAATCAATTACCACACTAAATTTCTCTATTAATTGTCCCATGTCAAACAATTTAATAATCATAACAACTCAATTAATTAATTCTACAATTAATTATCTCTATTAAACAACTTCAATACAAAAACATTTAATTTATCAATTAATTATTCAATCTCAACAATTTCTATCTTGGTATACTTAATTAAACAATTATTTATCCAAAAACACAATTTAAAAAACCAATCCATTCTCATTAATTAATTTATAAACTAATTAATCTGGTTCACCCATCTTAATAAATCAACAATAAATTCCCAAAAGTAATTATCAAAATTTCATGATTTAATAATTAATTAATTCACCAAATTAAATAATCCTTTTTGGAAATTAAATTTCTAAATAGATCTTGAAATTTAACAACTTTATATAATTAATTTAAAAAATTAGGACTATGTGATTTAAATTTTAGATCACCTACCTCAAGAACGTTGATGAATGCTTGCCAACGGAAAATCCCAACTTGATGTTGACCCATCAAGAACACGATTAAGAACATGATCTAGATCTGAAACATAAATTCATAGTTAATTAAATAAGATCTCTTAAATCTAGATCTAAATCTAATGAGACTAGATATAGATTCAATAAATCTAGATATAGATCCGAAATTTGATAAACATCTTTCTTTTATTCAAAAAGATGAAAACAAGAGAGGTAAATCTTAAACAAGAAGAAAATCCATACCCAGGAGATGTGTGGAGGGTCTTCGATTGAATATGGTGGTGCACGAAGGGGTTTTGGTCCAAGGCGATGGTGCGCGGGGGAGTTCCGGTCCAAGGTGGAGGCTCTGCGTAGCAGCTTTGGTTCATGGTGGAGGTGCGTGGGGAATCCGTGGTGATGAAAGGCGTGTGTGTAGGTTCACACTATGCTGGACATGCATTTTAAATTTATTGGGCATCAATAATTACATGACATGAATACTTATTTTATTTTGTTTAAGTTTATGTAATTGATTCCCCTTTCTCTTGTGAAAATCCTATCAAACCATTTAAAAAACATTAATTGCACCACTTATTTATTAATCTCTCCTATAAATTTTATGCGTCAACCCATCATAATATTCAGCATTTCATGGACCTATATCATGAACCTGGAATAAATATTCAACATTGGTCTTGAAATGACTGCCTCAATTTTGGGGTCCTGTTGCCGCTGACGATGTTTCAATCTGACACCATAGGAAATAGTTATGACTGAAATAGTGTTTTGAAAATAATTACTTTCTCAATTTAAAAATAAAAAATAATAATAATAAAAATAATAATTATAAAGTATCTTTCACCATTAAAGTTTCCCCAACAACAATCACTAAATGTCTATAACAATTAATAAATTAATATTAACCCCACATTTGCATTTATTTAGTATTGAATAATAATTTTACCGCTATTACATTAGTCAATAAAAAAATTCATATGTGACAAAACATTTTTTATCATTTAAGTGAAAAAGAATATTTAATTACACATGTACTTTTCCATTAAATTTGTTTGACATGCGTTTCATATTTTAAATTATTCAAAATAGTGTAAAGTTTGAGCTTTAGCAATGGATTCTTGCGCCATCGGAGAAGATGACTCAATGAATAAAAAAAAGATTTTTCATTTAATTTAATTAAAAAAAATTAATTATTAAATTAATAAAATTAATTATTTAACTTAAAAAATTAAATAACAGCAAATGCCCACTCACATAAAAGTTATACCCCGACTAGGGTAAACCCCCTTTTCCAGACCCAATGGTGGTCTCAGATTTCTCATCTAATGCATCGTTTGATATATATTACTTATTTAATATTAAAAAAATGGATTAAAATTTTAATTAAATATATAAAGTTTATTTTTGTGAGTAAGATGTCCAAACATTCAACACTTATAATTGTTATACCTCGTCTTGGGTAAACACCCTATTTTAGAAACAACAGTGGTCTCAGATTTCCCATACGACACACCATTTTGAATTTATTCAATTATTTTAAATCAAAAGTGTTTGGTTAATATATTATATTTAATATGTTTATTTAGTGTTCATTGAGGCTTTTTTGTCCTCGGAATCTCACACTTACTTAGTGTCGAACTCCAAAAATATTCAATCGATTATCCTAAGATGTTAACTAGCATTTAAGGATTTTAAAAAGTTTATCAAAATTTTGCTGATAAATCATTTTTATGAATTAAAACAAAGACAACCGATATTCACAAATTTTTTAAAGGATTCACACCTGGATAAAGGATGAGATCTTTTAATCTCCCCACCTTATAATATCTCATTCTTGATCTATACTCCCAACCACCTCTACGTTTTCGAGTCAAAGATGGTTGGGCCACTGCGCTCTCTTATTTGCTTCCCTCTCCCACATTTCATCCTATATATTCCCATGCTTCCACAACATAAAAAATTTCAACATAGTATTTTCCCACAACACCTTATCACTATATTCCAACCCAAGTATCAGATATTGCTCAAAGAATGCATTAGTCTCAAGATCAACTTCCACAACATACCTAACGTGTTTCCTAACTCACTATTCCCAAGAACCACAAGAAACCATCCAACATTCTCACTTATCCATGCCATCAAAAACTACAAAGAAAGGATCTACATCCACCTCCTCCAAGACCCACATGTACCTTACTTGAGGAATTTAAACATGAACCATATAGGTACCTCATTTACATTATGATTCCACCACTTCTAACCCATGGTCTTACTCTATAAACCTTCTACTAACTCATCCCACCCCACCTTATAAGAATTTTTAAAACCACTTGTTATGCAACTGAACCACCATGTCCCATGCCCCATGGTATTTATTGCCATTTGGTTAATCCTAGAAACCTTATATCTGACCTGTCTATGGAGTACCTCGCCCCATCCATCTCCACAAATATACTGCTTCATAAGAACAACCTCCAAGGGGCCTCATATCCAACCAAAACACATTAATCCAGCTTGGTGTAAAGCCAGAGAATTATTAGAGTACCTGGGATGATGTCAAGGTAAGGGACATGATCATTGATAATTAAAAGTATGCTAATAATTCGTCGATAAGTACCACCAACAATCCTTCATTACCAATGTTTCCTCCTTTTTCTTTCCACATGGTCAAAACTGAGGCACTATCACAACCCTTAACCATCCTATACCTAGGTCTGGGTTAACAAGGGTAAACACATTCTCATTATTCAAGTTTATCATTTAGACACCCATTTATTCTCATCTTGCATCATTTTACAGTCTTTATCAATTTCACATAAGGCACCATTTTCAGTTCAATTTCACAAGGAAAAAATAGTTTAACAATTTACCCATTACCCATTTTACCATGCATGCCTAAAATGATAAATATTCAAAAAATAATAATGAGTGCCTATAATTATGCATGCAGACTCAACTCTCATGCCATTCAGGGCCACGATTCAATCTCACCAAATATCAAAAACAATATTCACATCACAAAAAAAGTGCACCACCCAAGGTGAAATAATATTCAACTGTAACAAAAAACATCAATAAGAAAAATCCAACCTTGGGTATTTGGGTTTTCCCTTGTACATGGGGTAGATACTCTCATACACGAGATCATAACTAAGCCCCAAATCTTCCTAGTGTAATGTCTATCTTTCCTAAATAGTAAGACAAAATAATAAGAAAGGAACACTGGGCTCTAATTCCACTTTGTAATGTCATGACCTGGGTTCCGTGCGATGGTGCCCCGAGCCATACCGTCAAATGACTTTAGGTGCACCTCCCCATACGCCAGAGGCTGCATACTATCAGCAAGGGTCTATTATCAATCATGGGGAGACTGTACCCTCTTTTTATCAGAGTAAAAACTAGAATAATGAAATAAAAAAAAATTAGGAATCATATATAGACATGAACAATACTAATGTTACAAGTTGAAAAAATATAAAATACAATATTTAACTGAAAAGGGAAACATTTCATGACAAAGTACATGCCAAGTGTCAATATGAAAAACTAAAAATAAATAAATACACTAAAAACTCCTCCAAATTGGTCCCAAATCATATACAGTTACCTCATGCATGCTCCATCAACAATTCATCTATCTAGCATAGGTCCTTTTCCCTTAACCTATCCAAAAAACAAAAAAGAATATTCGGGTACTGATCAAGCATCTCGAGTAGGGTGTGAGTACAACCCAATAGACCACCACCAACAATGTCTCAAATAATATAGCCAAAATAGATTAAATGCAAGTATATAAAGAAAGAAATAAAATGTGTAAAAAACAGTTATCAAATTATCATTTATTATTTATTTTATCATTTTAACTCTAGGGTTCTTGTGGACACCCGTACCTTAATACTAACTTTATCTCATACCCGAGCCTGAAGTATTCCCTAGGAAATATTACATCTTAATACAAACTTTTAATTGTGTTGAAGATTGAAGTATTTTAAGGTGATGTGATATCTCATCACCTAATTTGACTCATGTTAGAGTTTGAATTATTTTCATGTGAGGCTATATCTTGGAGTACTCTGTGTTAGAAGGCTCACATGGTCCCTCAAAAATCAATCATACATGCATATCATGAGTGTAGAACATCATTTCCAATAAACCAAAAACCATTTGTGTGTTTTTAGTCACTAGTGTATACATACATCTGGTGTAGAGTTTCATGTCTAACACACACAAAACATTTGTACACACAAAGGCACATTTGTGCACACACAGTCACTAGTGTAGAACGTTATGTTTAACACCCAAAAATAATTTGTGCACACACAATCACATTTGTTCATATGTAGTCACTAGTGTAAAACGCCATGTCTAACACCCCAAAACCTAATAGATTTATCACTGGCATAGAACGTCATTTCCAGCCCTCATTAAACCATTTATGTATATCTTTACCAGTTTAGAACGTCACGTCTAGCACCTAAACTCTCAATTATGCATGTATATCATTTTCATCACAACTTCACATGTATCTTATTGTCACATGTTTTTATATTATCACAACAACTAAGATTAAACACATTAATATTTATATCAAAACAAACCATCATAGATTCCAATAATTAATTCATAAATTAATTAATCCAAGTACATTAATTAATTGGATGATTAATTAATATTTTCACAAAATCAATATCCAATAATTAATTCACTAATTAATTATTCATAAATCATTTCCATTAATTACCCCAATGATTAATTAATAACATCTAAATAATTAATTAATTTCCACAATTAATTAATCATAACAGTACCTTCAATTAATTAATCAACAAATTATTCACTTCAATTCCGTTAATTAATTCTACAATTAATTAACTACATCCATTCCATTAATTAATTCACCAATTAATTAATCATAACTCATTTCCATTAATTAATAAAATTATTGATTAATCACCTCAGTTTTATTAATTAATTTCTATACATAATTAATCATAACAATTCCTTCAATTAAATAATCAATTAATTGTTCATGTCAACTCTATTAATTAATTCATCAATTAACTTACCAAATAAAGTTCATTAATTAATTCAACAACTAATTAATCATTTCGCAACCTTACATCCAATAACTAATTCACAATTTATAATTCAACAATTTTATAATTAACTCATCAATTAATTATCCTCAAATTCCATTAATTAATTCCCACTATTAATTAATCTAACTCATCCATATTATTTAATTTAACAATTAAATAAAAACTCTACTCCTGTTAATTAATTCTACAATTAATTATTCCCAACTTAAAAAATTCAATAACCCTAATCAGTCAATCAATTAATTTTTCTATTTCTAATAAATCAATTACCCCAATAAATTCCTCAATTAATTATTCCATGTCAAATAATTTAATAATCATAACAACTCTAATAATTAATTCTACAATTAATTATCTATATTGAACAACTTCAATACAACAATAATATTTTTATTTATTAATTATTCAATCTCAAAAATTTCTATCTTGGTATACTTAATTTAATAATTAATTACCCTAAAAAGCAATTTCATAAACTAATCCAGTTTCATTAATTAATTTTCCAATTAATTAATCTGGTTCAACCATCTTAATAAATCCACAATTAATTTTCAAAATCAATTATCAAAATTTCAGGATTCCATAATTAATTAATTCACCAAATTAATTAATCCTTTTTGGAAATCAGATTGCTAAATAGATTTAGAAATTCTAAAAATTAAATATAGATAATTAAGAAATTATGAATATGGGATTTAAATTTTATACCACCTAACTCAGGAAAGGTGATGAACTCTCACCAACATAAAATCACAATTTTAATCAGATCCATCAAGAATGTGATAAAGAACACGGTCTAGATTCGAAACATAAATCCATGTTTAACAAAACAATATATCTTTAATCCATATCTAAATCCAATGAACCTAGATATAGATTCAACAAATCTAGATCTAGATTATATAGCAGATAAACATCTTTCTTTTATCTAGGGAGAGGAGTAGAAGAGAGGTAGATCTTAAATGAGAAGAAAACTCATACACCGGATGTCCGTGGAGGGTCTTCGGTCAATGATGTTAGTGCACAGAGGGGTTTCGACCCAAGGTGGTGGTGAACGGGGGAGTTCTGGTCCAAGGCGGAGGCTCTGCAGAGGATCATTGGTTCGTGGAAGAGGTGTTTGGGGTGTCCATGGTAAAGAAAGGCATGTGCGGAGGTTCACGTGATTCTAGAAACATGTTTTTAATATTCTGATCATCAACAATTACATGAAATGAATTCTTATTTCCGATTGTGTAGTTTCTATAATTAATTCACCCTTTTCCCTTATAAATCCATTCAAACCATTTAAAAAAACATTAATTTCATCTCTTATTTATTAATATCTTATATAAATTTCATGCATCAAACCATCATAATATTTTGTGTTTCATGGACATGTACCATAAACCTGAATTAAATATTCAACATTAGTATTGAAATGAAAGACTCAATATTTTAGGGTCATGCTGCCACTGAAGGCATGTTAATCTGGCACCATACGAAAGAGTTATGACTAAAACTATGATTTGGTAAAAAATATTTTCTCAATTTAATAATAATAGTTGTGACAAAAATAATTATTGTTATAAATTATCTTTCATCATTAAAGTTTCACCAACAATATTCATTAAATGTCGATAATAGTTAATAAATTAATATTAACCCCACATTTTCATTTATTTAATATTGACAAATAATCTCACTATTATTACATTAATCAATAAATGAAATTCACACATGATGAAACTTCATTCATCATTTAAGTGAAAAAGAATATTTAATTACACATGTACTTTTCCATTAATTTTGTTTGACATGCGTTGAATATTTTAAATTGGTCAAAATGGTGTAAAATTTGAGATTTTAAAACACCCCACATGTAAAAATGGATTCATGTTTCATTCAAGAAAATAAATCAATGAAAAAAAATGATTTTTCATTTTATTTAATTTATTTCATATTTATTATTAAATTAATAAAATTAATTATTTATCTTAAAAATTAAATAACATCAAATTCCCATTGCGCATAAATGTTTTTCCCTAACCAGGGTAAAACCCCTTTTCCAGAACCAACGATGGTCTTAGATTTATCATCCGACTCACCATTTAGTAGATATTAATTATTTAATATTAAAAAAATGGATTAAAATTTTAATTAAATTGAAAATTATTATTTTTATGAGCAAGACGTCCAAACGTCCGACGCTTAAAAATGTTATACCATTCCCAGGGTATAAACTTTGTTTCAAACATAATGATGGTCTCATATTTCCCATACAAAACACCATTTTAGGTTTATTCAATTTTTTTGAATAAAAAGTGTGCACTTAATATATTATGTTTAATATTTTTATTCAGTCTTCACTGAGACTTTTTGGGCCTTGTAATCTCACAATAACTCAATGTCAAACTCCAAAAATATTAAATGGATTATTACATGATGTTAACTAGAATTTAAGGACTTTAAAAAATATATCAAAATTTCTCTGATAAATCATTTTTTGTGAATTAAAACAAAAAAACCATCTTCACAATTTTTTTGGAGGATTCACACTTAGAAAAAGGATGGGATTTTACAGGATCCCCTCACAATGATCACCCATCATTTATCTCTCCATGAAGATGAGGAGGCCCAAATGGAGCTCATTATTCATTTTAGCTTTACTTATGAGGATATAGAGGTTTAGAATATATAATATGATGAATTTAACCCATTTTAATCTATTAAATATTATAGTTTCCATGTTATATTAACATCAAAATGTAGTTCCCTAGGTGAGATTATAGTAAAAGGGGGTGGGGATTTTTGGCACCCTATTTTTGTAATACCACTTTTTTATTAGTTGTATACATGTAAAAAACCTTATATTGAATTTAATAAAATATAAGATTTAATTTAAAACACCTTAAATGTATCCCTATAAAATATTGTTTCCATCGAACTTCTATAATGAGGGATATTTTCAATATACTAAGATATAATTTTAACTTTGAGTAGTTTTGGTTTTTGGGTTAGATCACCTAATTTGGGATAAAAGATAGAAAAATTAGGCTTGGTTATTATAAATTTTTTTAGACTACTAAATTAGGGGTCCAACAAAAAAATTACATTCCAATTCGATGGATATATTTTTTTGAAATGAGAGAATAGATGAAAATACATACTAGGGATTCCATAATGTTTGGCCCATTTTGTTTCAACTTCATATTGGTCCCTCCAAACAACCTATTCCTAAATTTTAAACATAAAAATGTGATATTACCATTTTAAATAGTATATAAAATTAACTAAATGAATAAAATGATAATTTAAACTTATTATTATATTTTGAAATTTTCAATACAAAAAACAGTTTATGTAGTGGTATATGGGTGGAATAAAATAGTGAATTATAGTGAAATCACCCAACATATTCCCCATATTCATGTATTTTAATCTTATAAAACACATATAACCCAAATAGGTGGGGGTTAGTGAGCTCACATATAGATATCACATTCTTACAAGCTCCCTTAGAGGTTCCTATGTTTCCAAAAACATACCCCAATTGAATTATCTAGAATTGAAGGGTTATCTCCCATTGGTCCTTGATTTAAACTAGATACCCCAAAGAATGTATAATTTTAATCTACATCCATCTCACCATAGTAGACAACTTTTTATTTTTTTACATATATCCTCAGTTGTGACATGTGGAAGAAAAATTTCACTTGGTATAACTTTGAGGGTAGTTCCAATTAGAATGAAACCGTGATTACACATGCAGGATCTGGAACAACCTAATAAAACTTGGAGATATCTTTCTTCCTAGACCAGTATTTTGAAAAATATATCATGAAAAGATCTTCACAAATAGCTAGTCTCTCTATTTTAACTCCAAAGTCCTCTATAAATAGTCCATATAGGACTTATGATGTCATTAATCTATCCTTATCCACTCTCGGATCACTTTCTCCTTCCCCTTCATTAAGAAGACCAAATTTGTCCATAAAAGTGATGATTCAAAAATCCCTATCCATCCCATGAGTTACTTGAAGGATCTACCATATAATTACTGAAATGTTTCTATGAAAATAGTGGAGTGGTGGCTAATATTGTTTGTGAATACCACTAAAAGAAATTGATCATAACGTATTTGGATAAAACGAAGAAAACAAACCCATATCATATCCTTGAAGAACTAAATGGTCCTTTCAATCTAGCCCTAAATCTAAGGGTGGAATTCCATACTTAATTATATCTAATTCATGAATACATCTAATAATATTCTCCACAATTAGAATGTGAATAAATTGTTTTATTTATAGATTATAATCAAAGGCATCCCATGAAACTAAATGATATTACCTATGAAGAAGCATACCAATCCCTTTACCAGGCTCAGATCTTGAATAAAAAAGAAGTGGGCCAAAAAATTTAGTCATCCAATGAAAAACTAAATAGAATTGTGATCCTCATTTGAACATGTTATGCTCATCATGAAATCCATTAAAATGAAATTGAGCATCCATTCTAGAACCTCAACGGGTTGAGATAAATCCACTAGAACCTAAAGCTCTACCTTCCCTTACTGATAAACGAGACACTATAATATGATATTATAAAAAATTTGATTCACAAAAAACCACAAAAATATGATATTATTAACACTTTGAATCTATAGTCTTATCAGAACTCAAACCAATGCCTATTCCATTTCTTGAGACCCCACTGAGAGAAGATGAACCCAAGAATCTTATGGTCTGTATAGACTATGATGTATTCAAAAATAGAGCAATGACTCGAATTCTTCAAGGTTAACATTTCCAATTAAATATCAAAATCTCGAATCATGTATTTTTAACTTTTTTGTATTAGATTATTATCATAATAAGCAATCACTAACCGCCTGTACATTAGTATACAATGATGATTAGTACTTGAGACATCATAAAACACCACATATTGGAATCCTTCCTATAAAAACATTTGGATAACATTACTCTTCAACATTCAATTAAAATCTACAAAATCCCTTTAACACCAATCATATCACATGAAGGGATAATACATTTAGGTAAGAGTAATCATGGGAGATGCTATCTTTGAGAACTATTCCTTGAATCTCTGGTAATATCCTACTAAAATAAGGAATCAACACACCTCAAACTAATTTCCCAGTGGATTCTAAGAAATAACTACCTTAATATTCATAGGTTCCATAAACACTCCTCTATCTATGATTAAATTCCCTATAAAGTAGACCTCATAAATCCAGAAATTACATTTCAAGATCTTAACACATATTTGGTAACCTTGAAAAAAGTAAAATACCATCCTTAGATACCCATCATTCTCATCCTCTGACACTAAATAGTTAAATATATCTTCAATGAAAAACAATACCAATTAATCCAATAAATGTAGAAAGATCTAGTTCATGGGGACTTTTAACTCAATTGAGGTGTGGAAAATTCTGAATATAATCAATGTAAGATAAAAATATCTATAGAAATATATGAATGTCATATTTAGGATATCAATTTCTCAAACCCAAATATGGTGGTATCATGAACTAAGATCAATATTTAATAACAATTATCTCCCTTCACTATGTAAATTTTTTCATTAATACTTGAAAGATGGTATTTTTTATTAACTTTTTCCTAGTTTAAGAAGTGGTAGTTAATAAAATACATCAATATCCCCTTTAGATTCTTGATTAACAACACCAAATCTTCCCATGGGGGTATGCCGAGTCTAATGAAAATTTTCTACATATGGTCCTTGAGTTCACCTTTATATCCTTGGTCTTATTTAAGGCTATCTATTAGGTTATATAGGTTATTAGAGTAGTCCTTACGTGTAGGAAAATATATAATTTGATCACATAATGAGTGGTAAATCCTAAATTATCCATGTAGAATACATCCATGTACTCCTAAAAAACTCTATGATGTCGATCATCTAAATCATCTACTTCAAATAGAACGATAATGGATCAATTTTGGGAGATTGAATATAATATCCTATGAATAGGCCATGCTAACATTGACTGGCGGTCACACTTATCCATAATGGAAAATATCAGTCCATCTAGTCGACATCACACCTCTCTCTAATGACAATAATATATAAAGGCAAGAACTATGTATATCTATTCTATTCTAAGGATGGAATTTTTATGCATAATTTTATATACTTTAAGGCCCCCAAAAAATAACTCTCTACTAAGAGTAAGCTCACATCTTTAGAATATATGGGTGAGCATGTGATCACTTCTAATAATATTATCTAGAAACATTGGTTGAACTAATAACTCTATTTGGATTCATAAATCTCAAAAAATGGACGCAACAACAAAATAATGGCTCACATTGGTATTGATTAGCATGGTTTCTAGTGTAGATAATACATAGATTATACTTCTATCCAAGTATAGGACAACCATTTCATAGTCCTCCATTACTTGTATATGACCAAGACCCTGGACGCTAACTTGTAGGACACATATATGTTTTAATAATGGAAGTAGTTCATTTATCTATAAACCTTAGGCTCCTCTTCATGGACTACTAGGTCCTATAAAAAAACATACTTCATGAAGGACACCCTTTCAACTATGGAAAGGTCCCTAATCATACCAGTACCTCTACTGTGGGGCCCATCCAATGTGATACCATGAATAACATATACTTCACATCAAGTCAATAAATGTCAAGCTACATAGAATTATACTACATATGTGTACCAAATCCTATCTCTCAACTTTCTAAATCCTCTATGCATATCTCTTGATATAAATTATAATGATTGGGATTGCATATGTACATACCTACAGTATAATAACCATGAATATTACCATTAGTTAGCCACGACTAAATAATTTTATCTTAAAAAATATTTAACATATCTTATCACCATATTCTCCTCCACCACAAATATCTTGATCACTAGTACTCTCTCAAATACTTCAAAAAATACAGGGACACAGAGTGGTAAAACAAAAAATCAAATCTCTCTATATATTCCATAATAAATATTTTTCTATAGGAGTATTTTTTTGTGTATCATATATAGAGAGTACCTCATGATTATTGTAATCATCAACAAATACTCTTCAACTATCATGTTACACTACTGTAGGTACAACAACTCCTTGAAACACACAATAATTAATGTAGCTGGGTAATGGTTCCCATGAAAGAAACACTCAATATTTTACCATGAAAGAGTAACCTCATCATGGGTTTGGATAACCAAGGACCACCAATGAATCTTTGTTCCTTGGAGATGGATGGATTATAGAAGTAATATCTAATCAGTATGTGTCTAGACCAAGATTAATACTTGATTCACTTCCTCAAGATATCACTTCAATGCTTGAGGTCCAGGATCCCCTTAGAACCTTGGTGGTATCTCTCAAAGGAATAATTAAAGATATTCCAGTCTATGTTAATCCTTATCCTATCATACTAGAATTATCCACTACTAAAAAGAAATTAGATTATCCACCTACACTACATGTTTAAGGTCTGCTATATTTTCTACAAGTGGATGATTATATCCTTACTTGATCAATGGAGACACATCCCAATCGAATCCCTATAATGCTGAAATGATTGCATCATGACCTTGACTTGGGATACTTATTGGTTTTCAGTGTGGTGACTTTTTATATTTAATACGATGAACCCATGATCATTAAAAAATATCTATTGTGATGGCTCAATAAGGGTACTAAAAAGAACATATAACTCTTTAGATGATTCCTGGACCATGTTTTACTTACCCTAAATTTTATGCCTTATAGTTATAGATTTGATAAACTGATTATTAGAGTACTGTGGAGTGGATACATCAATCACCACACCAAAATAGGGTTCCCTAATCTAAAATACAAACTCAATACTCCTTGACATTGTTACCACAAATTTGTAAATCAACATCAGATCCACTTAACTAAAACTCTATTATGAAGATAGTCCTACTCTAATACCACTCTAATGTTACCTGACACACTGAGACCATACCTAGCCTAGTGGATGGGATGAGTTTACTTCCCTAAGCATGATTCCATTAGTCCATGGTATGGTTACTAGAACAGAGTAAGAATATAAAACAATATTAGAGATCATAGCCTTATGTACTTTTACACAACTACATATCTCTAGAAGAAAATATAATAATAAAATATATCTAACAAAACTAATTGGAATATATAAATTCATACTATATATAAAAAGATATCATAGTATGAAAAAATTGAATCCATAAGGTAAAGGGGAAAATAAGATCCTAATATACCAAATGTAAACCAACCTAAAATAACTATAATGGAAGGAGATTACTAGATGAACTACCCCAATGAAAACATTTCCTAAGTCAATTACCTCATATCACTGAAAATCTCCTACTCTATCAAAACCATGACCACTATGATCACTTAAAAACATCCCATCATTTTTATAAGACATGACATGTGTAAGAAAAATGAGAATTTAGGGGTGATCGTATACATACCTAGTAGGATTCCATGAAAATAAAAAAGGATAAGTATAAATCCTAGACATCTCAAAACCAAAAAGGTAAACTAACCCATATATGATTTAAAGGTAAATTTTCAAAGTTGTAAGAGATTATAACTTTTTATAGGTCAGATAATAAAATATCAATCACTATGATAAACCAACAAAATTGAACTACCCTACTTTTCTAAACCCACATCACCTCTCAAAAAACATAGTTGGGGACTCTAAAATTTACATGGTATAAAAGTATCAACTAAGGGAATACTTCCCTCAAAAGATGACCCATGACTCATTGGGAAAAAAATATCAAACAAGGGATTACCTAACTCCATAGACTGGGGACCCATGCCAAATTAGTGGAGAAGTTAACAACCCTATTAATATTTTATGTTTGGGGCCCACACTTTTCTAGGACACAGGGACAATTTACCCCATTCCTAAATATGGAGGTCCCATGAACTGAGTACATAGGGGAGTACCCAAATTTTTAAGTATATGGTGAACCATAGCTTGTCATCCCTATATATCCATAGAAGTATCGATCCCCATGTATGCTCCACTTTCCATGCCCAAATAGCACCATCTACTCTACTGATATAATGATCTAAATATTTCTAAACAACAACCAAAATATGCCTAGATAGATGAGATAATCACACCATAATATTATTCATAGAAAAAACTAATAGTTGACTATTTTCATTCTAAAATATATATCCTAAGAATAAAGATTTTAAAAACTCTAAATAGAGAATAGTATGTGACATGTACTCATGGGGAAATAACTTATGAACCTATTTTAGTGTCCGAGTCATGTTTTAACACTAATATTTCTTGTGGGTTTTGACTTATATAGTGTAACTGAGACGGTACATAATATGTAATACCCTTAAATGGATAAAATGTATACAAATTCTGGCATAAGTCATATGACAAGAATACACTGCATGCTAATTGGAATATATAGTGTGTGTTTTAGTTAGATAACTGAGAGTGTACTCTAATACCTGATGATACTATTAACCTATAATAATATAATTTTCCTTCAAGGTCACACCTCATATAATAATAATTGAATAAAATAAACCACACCCACCATAAAATCATGATACATGACCTGTGATTCAAAAATCACACACCATGTGATCACATATTTAACCAACAAAAACCCTAGTCACTTGGAATTCACACTTCTACAGCAAATTTCACCTTTTATTTCCCCCAAATCACCATGAACAACCCAAAAAACCACCACATCACCACATTGGATCATTGTATACCTACTATAAACACACATTGATCACCCTTCATTGGAAAATTCTCCCACATCACACCCTCAATATCCCACCTTACTAAAACTCACCAGAACATGCACTATTATGCCTCCTAAAACTCATCTTCTCCCACAATATATACTATTCAAACCTCTTTCATCTGGATTCACCCCAAACCACTTTTATATCCAAAATGGTTCCATATGATCTTAGTTATCACTCAAAATTTGTTATGAGACAAAATTTTCAAACTGTTAGCCCTGGAAAAGGATGATGGTGAATGTATAAAGAGAAAGAGGGATAATAACAGGGGAGAATAAGGTAATTCATCTGGTGTGAAATTCTATCCATCTTTCATAATGCATGTTTTCACCAATGATGAAGAATGTGTTGAAAAATTATAGATTTCAGTTAGTGTCAGAGATCAAAAATAAATGCATGGGTATTTTCATTCATCGTAATGAACCGTAAACAATAAAATTACATGGAATTGATGAAAAATAGAGAGAAAAAAAAACAATTATTCTTAACTCACATTTGTATCAAATTTCAATGAAAACCATGATTTTTCTCAACTCTATAATTAACCCCTTAAATAATTCATGCTATAAATATTCAATTCTCCTACTCCATCTCTAATGGGGGGTTTGTGTCAAAGACCGAAATCTAAAATCAAATGGGTTAAACATGATTAAATATTAGAAAATTAGGTTTACTAGAATTTTTTAAAAAATAAACATGATGTTCCTGAATAAAGGATCATATTGAAACTTAAATTATGTCACTCCAAGTGTAAACCATCTATCTCAAGTCAAACTGTGGTGATGATTTTCCCATACAAGACTCCATTTAGGAGAAAATTGTTATTTTCCACTAACATATGTGCATGACCTAAAATAAAAATAATATATTTAGTATAATATATTATTTCCTTAACATAATACATTATATAAAAATATATCATTTAATAAATCAATAATAATTATTTAAAATATTTTTAAGGTTAAAAAGAAAAAATAGGGCCTCTATAATTTTTTATAAAATGGATTTTTGAAATACTTTTTAAGAAAAGGACCAGTGATATAAGATATTTTTATATTATGGTTTATATGGGAAGAGCCTTGGACACCAAATGGTATTTAGAAACTAGGGTGATTTTTGGGTGTGTAAAGGTTTGACTCATTTTCAAAATAGGAAACAAGCGTGTATGTAATTATGTTATTATATTCAATGTTTTGATATGTAGTTGAATGAGTATTTTAATTTAATATCTTAATTGGATATTTTGGAAGACATTATTGATGTGTTTATTATATATTGTTAAAGATATTAATTTAGTATATGTTCAAGGAACATGTGTTAAGTTTAATACACAACCAACCGATTATGGAAATTTATAATTTCATTGTTTTGAATCTGTATAAAGTTTTTGTTATGGGTGATTCCTATTTTGTGGGGAAATATTAATTATATTGGGATTTTATTAGTGATTAATTATGGTTGGTAGTACCATAAGGTCATGTATTGATTAATCATTGGTACATTTTTGGATTAGAGGGTGAATTGATATTCCATATTGGTGTTGTGATAGTGGATGTGAGTAGAGTGATTAAAGGAATAGAATTATTCCATGATAGTATAGATAGATAGTGCAGAGTAAAATGGTGTGAGTGATATGTATACAACCATTTGTAATTATATTGAAATCTTGATGATCTAGTGACATGGATTTTGGTAAGTAATATTCTCGAGTTGGGATTCAAACAATGGAAGCATGATGATCATATATGAATGGAACATAGTAATTTAGTAAAGAATTAATGACCAGGTTTGGTCAAGATTTAAGGGTGGAAGATAGATGATGATTTTCATTGCTAAAGTGCATAGAAAATGTAAGTATCAATTAATTGAGAATTTGTTTTAGATACTGGAATATAGTGGATGATTTACATTTACTGTATAAGAAATCACCAAATTTTATAAATTTATTTGTGAAGTTTGTACAATATTATTGCATGTGGTTGATGATGGGTGTAATAAATTTGATTGATAATATATAAATGATTTAGGAGGTGAAATTTCTAATCTAATTTCAATGAAAAAAATCAACCAAAACTAATTTTTTTGTTGGATCATTACATATGTTTCATACCAAATAAATTAAATGAAGAATACATAATTTTACTTTGTTGATACATTCTATCCAAGATCCTTCAAACCGATTGATAGTGATCATCATATGGTATCTATAGGATGTGGTAATCATCTAATACATGAGATAGATTCTCTATCTATCTCTATCTTTAATTGACTGCTAAAACCATATAGTTAAAGAAAATGAGTGTGTGAGAGATATCATTATCTTATATAGTTTCACAATTCTATCATAAAAAAAATTATGATTCCACATTAATAACTAACAATGAGTATTTTTTATAGAACCAATATAAGGTAACTCCTTGAATTCCAAACATTTATTAAATGTTTGGTTATTTAATAGAAATTTTTTATAATTATTTTTTTATTAAAACTTTTTTGTATCCTTCATAACATCATGGAAAGTAATTATTTAATGTTTAGATATTTGATTTATCCATTAAAACTCCTTTAATTACCATCTTATTATGATTAAATTGTATATGATGTATTGGGTGGAAGTGAGACTCAGAATATTTCATTATCATATAATGTATAGTGTCCTTTACAATATCATGATTCACATAAACACAAAAAATTAAAGGGTTTGTCTCACCAAATCATGGTTTAAGATTTAGTACATATTTATAACGTTCACCTACTTTAACTACAACTTAATCGACTCATTGAACTTTAACATTATGTTGCATCATATATAACACATTGAAAAACTATTTTGAAAACTAACTCAGGATATCTTCCAAAAATATTTTTAGAAAATTTATAAATTTATTTTCACCACATATTAGAACATATAATAAATCATGAAAATATACCCCTAACCTATTTTAGATATCCATAAAAACAATTTTTGATAACTCTCAAATTTTTATACAAAAACTTCGTAACAAAATATAATCTTAATTCACTTAACCTCAAAGTGTGACCTCATGAGTATTTATATCACAGAAAAAATTATGAATTCCATTCTAAAAAATAACAATTAAAGTATTAATTGAGTAAATAATAAATTTTACTCAATCTAAAAATGAATTTGGCATGATCTCTATCAAATACATATATATACAATTCCATGCCAACTATTTGTGTCATATATAGGTATTCATGGTCTTATAATACATTTTTTGATGAAATTTATTGACCATGATACATAGAGTATGTCAATATTCTATTTCCTACTCACATATTCTCAATTATCTATGTATATAATGTCTAGATGGATTAAAAAATCCCATTTTATCATCCATTTTGATTATCACATCACATGAACCTCATATAAATAAATAGTCACATCACATGAACCTCAATCTAGGGATTATATGTCATACTCATCATACAAGATGAAAAATCACCTCTTGGTTAAACCTCAGCTGATGATATAATAATTAACATACTAAACCATAACATGATTAGTTATGCCCCAAGGTTGGGGTATGAAAGTTATAAAAGTATAAATGTTTTCATGCGAGGTATCTTTTCAACCATATGTATGGAGATTCAATAGGATTAAACACCCCTCATATACTAAATACATGGTGTGAGGCACTCCATGTAATATAAATAGTAGAGTATCTAGTTCAAAAAACTATTTTTATTCCTCATAAGTGAATTTATATCTTTATAGAAAACGCAAACCATATTAATATTAACATTTTATCATAACCTATAATGATTCATGATGACCATCAATTGGGGATAAAACAAATTCCTACTTTTAGAGGTCAATTACCATTATACTATACGAATATATGAATTTAGCATGAAAGAATAAAAAATTAGAGATTAAATTTTATATAAAAGGACTCATTTCAAATTATTAAACTAATTTTATAATATTAATAAAAAAATTATAAGCATTTATCTAATCATATTACATATGATAGGATGTCATATATTCTTTATGTTTCTTTCACTTTTTTGGTTTTGGTAAACTCATTACATATTAATGAAACTCCAAAGACATCTCTGTGTGACTATATGATAAATCCTCTAACCATTTTTTTTAATTTGTAACATCTATGAAATTCTTAATAGGATCAGGTAAATCACATGGGATTGGTAGAATAGGGTGTTTCCTATTTATAAAAAAAATCTAAAGTCATTAGAAATATTTTAAATCCATTGAAATTTAACATATGTTTCCTATTAGTGAAATTGGATATTTTTTATCTTTTATCCTATTATGTAATTATTATATGCAGTATAACATTGAATTTAAAAGGAGAAAACATGATTTACAAGTTTCGGTATAAATGCCTAATATTTTCTATGATTTTTTATTTCCCATAATAATTGTTTCTCTATTATACTAAATCACTAAATATAATGAATGGTGTATCCCACACCTATAATGAGTACCACTATGTATACAATTTCTTTCTTCCCACTATAATTCCATTTACATCTTCCCATTGGACTTATTCCACTACTTCCCACTTTATCTATAGAGTCACACTATGTTTTCCTTGTATACCCTGATAAACAAAATTTCCACAAAACCTCACTATGTATATAAAAGTGTTTTCTTCTATCTCCTACTTTATAATTCATTTATAATGTTTGTGAAAAAAAATTTATAATCATAAAAAATTGATCTCCTTCAACTAACAATATTTTCTTTAAATTCCAAAATGATCTTTAGGTTCACATAATTCAATTCAGAAACATACCATATATTAGCTCTATATAACTATTACTAAATTTCTTCACCCATCTGTCCCACTCACTCAACTCCCCTGATCATCAATATCCACCATCTCCTAATTTTATGAAAGTCTTGACACAAAGAAAAATACTATAAATAATAGTTTTTATCTCTAATTCTATTTATAATTTCTTATTCTTCTCAACTTTGGATCGCTGATTTTATCAATAAATAATGTATGAATACTTATTCTTCCATCATCCTCAATACCCAATTTATTGATAGATTTAGAGCATGATCTGTATACTCATGTTCTTCCTCAAGATGTTTCATTAATATATTTTCACAGAACTCTTGGTTAATCAATATATCATCCCCAAAACTCTCTTTTATATTTTTCCTTTTATATCTAGGTTACCCATATATAATTTATATATTATAAATATTTAATATACCATCAAAACTTTTGGTTCCCATAAACCTATATCACTTTTTCTATATTTGATTATCACCTATGTTCTCAATATTTACTTTTTTCTCTTAACTATTATCTCCTTTTAAATTACGTGAGTGTACTTTGCTTTTTTATCATTCCCTTTACCTCAAATGAATGTAGATATTATAGAATATTTCAATGATCTCAATTACCTATCATATCTTTTTTATATTCTTCATAAAATTCATATATCTTCTTTCTTTCTCACTAAAATGACTCACTAATTTCAATCTACCCACAAAACTCATGATATGGCCTATGGCACATATCTTCCCATGATGAAATTCTAGTATTCTATAAAATAGATAATTATATGGAGTAGTGTTCACTATATCTAAACTTTTCACTCACCACTACCATTAATAAAATGTAATATCTTCTCCTGTGGATTAGATCTTACCCAGTAAACAAGGTTCATCTCTTTATTTTGTTCACAATTTATGATTTTAGAAAATTTCATATTGGGAAATCATATAAGGATATAACATTTATCTCTAATCTCTTTCCACAATTCAAAATTAACCCAATCTTGAATGGATCTTGATAGCAACATTATGTTTGGTTTATGATAGAATAACTAAATTATTTTTATATTCATTTTCCTTAGAATAAAAATATTCTAGAATTATTAGAAGTCACCCTTAAAGAGATTTCTAATGACCTTTTTATAGAAATAATTTACCATTACATTGACAGAATTTACTTTATGCAGGTCTCTAAACATCAAATATCCCTTTACATAGCTTTTGTACTTCAAATTTACCTAAACATTGATAACACGTGACCTTTACATTGGTAGACTATGTTGGAACCACTTTGTGTATAAGTCTGTATTTGTTGTCAATAGTTTTAAATGAAGATCAAAATGAAGGAGATCAAGAACTACTCCAATGAAATGGAGGAATGGAAGAACAAAATGAAGGAGATCATGAAGTACTCCGATGAAGTAGAGGAATGGTGATTCAGACAATTGTTGTACTGATCGTAAGTTCAAAGAACATGTGTCAAAGGTGATACATTGTTTACAACAATGAAGAATGTGAGGTGAAATCCATCTGAGGATGATTAAAGAAGAATGGGGTTTTTGGATGAAGACCATGCAATTTCTCCTTATTGCATGAGAACCATGGGCTTTGATGAAGACCATGAAATTCCTCATTATTTCATGAGGACTATGGGTTTTGATGAAGACCATGAAATTACTCATGATTGCATGAGAACCATGCAAGATACTTCTTGAAGAATTGAATCACATGGTTTGCATGAAGTAGATCATGACAGTTGATGAAGAAGACAATGTGCCAATGATTGGAATTCTAAGAAGGTCGTGCAATGATTGAAATTCTGAGATAGCCATGAAAATCACATTTTCATAGAATATGATGATGCTAAATATATGCCTTCAAAGAATACATATCACCATAGTGGAGTTTGTCATAAAAGAAGAAGAGTTGCTGAAGGATACAGATCACCAAGAAGAAGTATTTTTGAGGTGATCGTGCTTGTTGACAAAGCAAACAAACGACATACAAATTTGTTGAAAAAGGATATTCCATGGTGGAATGTAGAGTTTGAGGAATGTGGATAATGATCCATGTTTTATTCAAGGAACATAGACAAAGGAATGGATGATCTGGAGGTAGAAAAAGAGCAGATACAAGGTAGCGCCGTTTTCCAGTGTTTGCCAATTTTTTGGGGTCCAAAATTTGTAGGTTGGTGGGCATAGAGAAAAGTGGATTTCCAGGAAGATCATAATTTAATATGGCAAAGGAATGAGTTTCTAAAAGATGGGATGCGTGGATTGGATTTCGCAAAGAACAGAATAATGGAGGTGGTGATTCTTCATGATTACGTCAAGCTTCGCGAATGGCAGAGGCTGCAGAGCTTTGCGGCGATGAAGGGATTTACAAGGGAGCTTCGTGGTGGTGAAGGGCTTTGCGAGGGAGCTTCACGGAGAAGGCGTGAAGGAATGATGACGGTGATACTCCGCGATTACGATGAGCTCTACGATCCGAAAATTACCAAGGTGCTTTACGATTTGGACAGAATTTCGGCGGAAACTTCGGAGCTTCACGATTTGAGATGACGTGGCGTTGACTTCGCGCGGAAAGTTCAAAGGATCGGTGGAATCGCCTATAAATAGAGGAAGACCCCCTCAAGATAAGTAGAGTGAATTTCAGAGAAAATCCTTTGCTCTCGGTTCGCAAAGGTCACTCGCGAAGGCAGTGTGCTTCGTGAGAGAGAAGCTTCGCGGTGGCTATTCTAGCTCCGCGAAAGTCGTGAACCCCGCGTTGGCTTAGTGAGCTTCGCAAAGAGGCAGGATCTCTGTGAAATCCAAGAATTGCGAAGTCTTGTGCATCACGAGAGTGCTTCGCGATTGAGCTTCACGAAAAGGCAGGGACTCCGCGAAGCCTTGTTTGAGATTTGCAAAATTGGGAGCCTTACGAAGTAGGGTACTTTGTGAAGGCCCTTTACAAAGGTTGTTCGCCCAGTGGAAAGGGGAAAAAGGGGTATTCATCAGTGGATGAAATTTGGACTTCAACAGAGAATCATTTATTGAGAAATCACACGAGTGATTGTGATTCAGGAAAATGAAGACAAGGGGATCTAGTGCATTCAGTCATTGCACTAAAGAAGAAGGATTGAACTAAAAAGAGCATCAACTCTGAACCCTGATACAAGCAAAGTCTCATGATGAACAGGAAAAAAAGAACTTCATGTCTATCTACTGAAGAGGCCTTCACGTCTATAAACTGAGTGTGACTTCACCAACGGCAGAGAGCCAGGGGGAGTCAACGGGAGTGACCCAAGGGAAGTAGTGAGCTATCCCTAAACCTTTATAAAGGCAGTGATCCTGGGACAGAGTGACTATGCCCGAACCTCTATAATCTACAGCTAGTGAAGATTAGTGGAATTTGGTATGACCGGCAACTTGTCGGCGTATGCTCCTTGGATGTAGCCCTTTGTGGTGAACCAAGTAAAATTGTAGTGTTATCTCTGTGCATGTGAATGTTTCATTACTGATCATGTCCATCATACAGTTTTACGTAGTTCCTACCAACGTGGGAACAAGATCCACAACTTTAAGAAGAAAAAGTTGACACCCTGATTCACCCCTCCCCTCTCAGGGTGTCCTGGGGTCCTACAGACTATACCTTTACCTAGATTATTATTTTTATTCAATGTGACCTTTACATAGTTTCCACTGCACTTCAACTTCACATTTATATAGCTTAATATACCTTAACATAGGTCAAAATAGGCCTTTACATATCTTTGTTTCACCTATTTTAAACACTTGACGTTTTGTGTTACCTTTACACAAGACCTCTTCTATCGTTACATAGATAGTACAAATCACATCTTTACCTTACACATATACATATTACCTTTAAAAAACTATTTAAAACAATTACATATTTTAAATACCCCGAAATTCCATGTAGTTTTTTTAATTATATGGGAATTTTACGAGTCTGCGAAAATTGACGGCGCGTGATTCCGAGGCTTAGTGTGCCTGGAATTATTTTCAGAACTTTTTTTCAAGTATGTTTAGTAAACGTGCAAGCAGGTTTTTTTAACATTTGAACCGGTGCCCGGAATTGAAATTTGAGGGCACCAATGAACTCGCAACACCGGTATTCGCTTAAGGAGACCTTCACCTCGACTATACTAGGTCGATGGTGAAAGTTAGACTTTGGGTTTTTCATGGAAGAATAAAATAAAATAATTTTTTTTTACATTTTTATTTTTGTTGAAACCTCCCATGTGGATGTTATAAAGGTGGGGAACATCTGAACTAAAGCCTCCCACATGGGTTATGGTGGTGGGGACCACTCGAGCCTAAACCCCCCAAATTTGAATTCAAAGGCAGGGACCACCCGACCCTTGAACCTCCCACTTAAATGTGGGGAAGTCCCTTGAGCTTCCACCACATTAATTGTGACACACCCTCTATTTAATTATGCCAATTAAATGATTCCAACTTAATGGTGCCAAAAATTAAAATGTTAAATCATATTTTATGTTGGCACCTCATCCTTTGATAGAGGATTTTTGGGTTGGCAAAGGAGAGGGGAGAACTTGTGGAAGAGCTTATCCAATGAAGAACGCTAATGAAGAACTCTTCTCCTTCAACAAATATTTCTCCAAACTCCGTTGAAGGATCTCCAATGACAAACGAACTAAAAATTGAGGAAACATTGTCATCACTGACTTCTTATTTTTCCTCTCCTCACTGACGTCATTGGAGTAGACTTGTTTCAGGATCGACAAATGCCAATCCATCTCAACCGTGGAAAATATTATACCGAACCATCGACGTAGGGTTTTAGTTGTGTATGATTATATATTCCCATGATCTTCCCTTCTAAAACAAATAACGCAGATCAACTCTCTAATTATTTTATCCGCGAATGATTTCTTTTTCTGTGAGTTTGGGAATAATCATTGCCGGGGGTTGTAGAGTATGACGTTCTTCATTCAAGGTTTATGCTGAGCTGCTTAATACTGCTCTAATGCAGAAGGTGCGAGCCAAACAAACATGGCCCAACCCCTATGTCATTCTTCATTTTGGTGTATTCTTCGTGATTGAATAATATGGATTTATGCCATGACAATGAACGAAGAGTGGCCAAATGAACCAGCCGCCTGTGAAGGCGCGACACATGACCGCACCCCGCAGAGAGGACAGCTGGCCATCCGGCCAGTCGTGGCGCCCTGCCGCACTGTAGCCGCCCCGCCGCACTGCGAACCCCACTGCTCTATGGCCTTGTGGCCTCTGTGGCCTACACCGCCCGTGGTCTCACACCGTCCATGCCCTCTACCGCCCCACAACCTCACCACCTTGCATCCCTTCGTAGCCCTTGCGGCCTCTTCATCCCGTGGCCTCGCAAGCCCTCGCGGCCTCTCCACCCTTCGGCCCTTCACGGCCCCCGCGGCCTCGCCGCCTCATGGACCCCACTAATTCGCTGCCCCACAACCCTCCGCGACCCCCATGGACTCACCATCCCGCGGCCTCACGGCCCATGCGGCCTCGACGCCCTCACGACCTCCGCATCGCCCTCACGGCCTTCGCGCCGCGCTCGCGGCCTCGAGCCGCTCTGTGGCCCCCGTGCCACCCAGCACAGGCCGATCCGAACCCAGTGGGCCGGGCCAGACCCAGCGCCAGCTGGGCTGGACCCAGCGGGCTGGGTCGACCCAAACCGGGTCGGGTCGGCCCGACCTGGACAAACCAGACCATGACCAGCTACGAGCTTTTCACTATATCGACCATAACTTTGGCACCAGACGTCCATTTGAAAAACCATCAATGAAGCTGTAAACCTTGGAGCAAGACAGTCCCTTTGGTATACCCCACTTGAGATTTGGATAATGTTGGGATACAGTCGGGTTGGATCAAGCACGAATCCAACTGGGCCCTTGGGACTAAATGGATGATAACTTACAGACTGAGTGTCCGATTGATGCACCGTCTATTGTGTTGATACCCATATGACATGGTGTTCCTTTGGGATACTAATTCGTGGGACTTCATGGAAGTTGGATTATTGACCAGTGGCTTGAGGAGCAGACCCTTCGGAGATGAGAAAGCTAGT
Organism: Viscum album; assembly: GCA_963277665.1. Taxonomy (NCBI): domain Eukaryota; kingdom Viridiplantae; phylum Streptophyta; class Magnoliopsida; order Santalales; family Viscaceae; genus Viscum; species Viscum album. Next base: position 905,466,437 of record OY728138.1, read on the forward strand.
GCGAGAACCCAGTAGCTGGCTGTGATGTGAAGAATGAATTGCGACCCTATGGGGGTTAGCACCGAGAAATACTATGTGGGTCCGCACCGAGTGATCTTTTGTGGGGTCATCACCGAGCGATCCTATGTTGGTCAGCACCTAGGGATCCTGTGTGGGTCAGCACCGAGCGATCCTGTGTGGTTCAGCACCTAGAGATCTCGTGTGGGTCAGCAACGAGCGATCCGGTGTGGGTTAGCACCTATAGATCCTTTGTGGGTAAGCATATAGAGATCCTATGTGGGTCAGCACCAAGTGATCCTATGTGGGTCAGTAGTAGAACCTCTTAAAAAATTATGTTGATTTAGTAGTTACACCTAATTTTTTCTACTACTATACCTAAGAAAAACCTGGTGTGAGCTGAGTCAGTACCTTTGTGGAATTCTTATGTGTGTCATACATATGTGGTACTTTCCTTTTTGGTGTTCCTCCCTTAGTGGAATAGTTGAGCTTTGGGATTTTGAGTTGGACTCTGTGTTTCCTCATGATTGATATGGGTATACTTGATATCTTAGGTATATGTATGGGCATATACCTAAGTAGGGTTGTCACTGGTTTACATGCTTTGTGGTTTATCCATGGTGGATTTTGTGAGTCCTTGAGGGTCTCGGGGTCCCTACTGAATGTTGTTATACTCACCCCTGCACAGGCTATGCCCACACCTCATTGTGTTTGGTGCAGATGATGGACACCACTGACTAAGGATGAGAGTACGAGGACTAGAGGTATCTCAGAGGTGGACCTTAGACAAGGCATACTATAGAGATGACCATTCGAGAGCTGTACCTACCCTTCAGGTAGGATCATTGGTAGGTGATCACAGAAGCTATTCCAGTTTATTTATAAATTCAGTTTCTTGTACTTTCCAGTTGGGCTTGTATTCTGGCCCCTTTTGTTTTTTGTACTAACTCTATTTACTATTAATCTTACTTGAGTTTTTATCTTGTTGTGTGCTTGGTTGCGTGTGTTTACAGGTTATAAAGGAAATGCCTTTCCAGTTTTAAGGAATACGCCTTCGGTGCTAGTCGCCAGCCCCTAGCCTATAAAAGCTGGGCATGGGGTAGTCACGGTACAGGCCCCAGGGGATGGGTCGTGACAAATTGGTATCAGAGGAGTCGGTTCTACTGTATAACATAGTAATATGATCTTTCTTTTTAATGGAAATAGTGTTAAGTGTAGTGAGTGTGGTTATTAGTTTATTGAATCCAGTGTTGGTGCGTCGGTCGATGTATCCATACACCAGGACCCTGACTACTGATTTCTGACTCAGTGCATGAAAACATTGATTGCATGTGTGTTTTCAATTTTTTTCTTTGTGATATCTTTGAGTCAGCTCACCAGGTATAACTTATTTACCGCAGAACACCTGTTTCTTTTCATGATGCCTCCACGTAGACAGCCAGCTAGGGTTCTGGATATAGTACACCCTGATATCCCACCGAGCGACGAGGCATCGGTGCAGGGCCCTCTTCCAGTAGAGGCACCAGTGGAGGCACCAGCAGTACCATTACTCATTGGGCCACCAATCCTACCAGCCCTAGCAGTAGATAGTGCATGCCGCTTGAGTGCATTGCATGAGTTCTATCGCCAGAGACCACCCAGGTTCAGGGGACAGACTGACCCATAGACGGCTGAGGATTGGTTGGAGGCCGTGGTGAGAGTCTTCCGACTGGTTTAGACACCAGATGATCTCATGGAGATCCTTGCAACCAGTCTACTATAGGAAACAACAGGAAGATGGTGGATCCTGATGCTCCAGGATCACGATGAGGTGACGCTTTTCTGGGCAGACTTCGAGAGCCTGTTTCAGGAAGAGTTTGTCCCAATGACTCTTCTTGCAGTGCACATTCAGGAGCTACTTCATCTACAGCAGGGCAGCATGACTGTGGCTCAGTACTCAGCAAGGTTCACTGACCTCTCACGATACTCTACTAATATGGTGCAGGACCCATTCTTTAGGGCCCAGACCTTCGAGGAGGGGATCAAGAAAGAGATCAGGGCTTTGATGATTTCTCTTTGCATCCCGACGCAGGCGGGGGTGTTAAATCAAGACCTCTTAGTGGATAGTTTTCTTGCTGAGAAATCGCCAGTATCAAGACCTAATACCAGTCATCACATAGAAGAGTCTTTTGTAGATGGAAGCAGACAGATTTCACAGAGGTCCCAAAGGACCAGACCTACAGGTGGACGACTACAGGATTCAGGGTCGGTTGTGCAGAGAACTTGAGGAAGAGCCAGTCAAGACAGTAGCGGGAAGTGTTACGCATGCAGTGGGCAGGGTCACATTGCTTGTGATAGTCCAAACCTCCGTAAAGATGATTAGAAGACAGTCGAGGGACCAACCAGGTAGAGATAGCTCTTTGACTAAGGAGGTCCTCAGGGAGCAGGCAGATGTGGCATAGGAGCTGGATGTGCAACTGGCGGTGGGAGACAATTCGAGATGTTATCACCACCACCACCAGGAGGTCCACCCTGACCACATGGAGAAGGAGGAAAAGGGAGAGATCAGCTCCAGGTAGTTGAGGCCTATGATCATGGCTCTTTAGAGATGATATGAGGTACGATCTATGTCAACTCCACCTTAGCTGTAGTACCTATAGACATAGGTGTCAATCATTCTTTTATTTCCAATGCCCTTGTTCAAAGCTAAAAAATTCCGATGGAGCCTTTGGATCTATCATTATGGCTAGAGACTCCTACGGGAGCAGATTCACGGATTACACACTGGTGCCGGTAGTCTGAGCTTACTCTAGGAGGCGAGATCTTCATCTGGGATCAGATAGTATTGGCGTCGAGGCCTTAAGACTTTATCTTGGGTATGGAATGATTGTCTATAGTCCATGCTTAGATTAACTATATTATGCGCAAAGTGTAGTGTGTTAGCACGAATGAGACCAAGTTTACCTTCACTAGTGAGAAGGGAGCCTTTGCAGCATAGGATGGACTTACCCAGAAGATGTTGCATCCGATCAGTAATCAGTTGGCTAGCCTTACCCTTGGAGCAGTTGATGTGGAGAGTCCGAGTTATCCTTTAGTGGTGGAGTAGTATGCAGATGTCTTCCCTGATGATGTTCTAGGTCTACCTCCTCTCAGAGAAGTGTACTTTTAAATTGACTTGTACCCCAGGATGGCACCGATATCTACACCAACATATCAGATGGCCCCCGTGGAGCTTCGTGAGCTGCTGGTACAATTAGAGGACTTGAAGGGGAAGGGATTCATTCGGCCCAATGTATCTGTTTTGGCCACCCTGATTTTGTTTTCCAATAAGGCAGATGGGAGCTTGAGGCTTTGTGTTGACTATTGGTGCCTGAACCAGGTGACTGTAAAGAACAAGTACCCACTTCTGAGGATTGAAGACCTTTTTAATCAGCTGAAAGAAGCATAGTGGTTCTCGAATATAGACCTCATATCAAGCTATCACCAGCTCAGAGTACGAGACGAGGATGGGCAGAAGACGACTTTCAGATGTCAGTATGACCATTATGAGTTCTTGGTTATGCCATTTGGTTTAACCAATTCTCCAGCAGTGTTCATGGGACTCATGAACAAGATATTTCAGCCATACCTTGATCACTTTATAGTATTCTTCATCGACAACATTCTGATCTACTCGGCTACTGAGGAGGATCATGCCTATCATTTGCAGGTAGTACTAGACACACTCTAAGAGCACCAGCTTTATGGTAAGCTCTCGAAGTTCTAGTTTTGGATCAAAGAGGTTCACTTTCTGGGACATGTCATATCGGAGGCTGGAGTTGCAGTAGATCCAGTGAAGATTGAGGTGATACTTTCTTGGGAGCCACCCAGTATTGTGACGGAGATACTAAGTTTCTTGGGTTTGACCAGATACTACTGGATATTTATGCCAGATTTTTCCAGAGTTTCAGCACCAATATCAGCATTTACGTAGAAGGGGAAACCCTTTGTGGGGTCAGAGAGATTCCAGCGGAGTTTTCAGGAGCTAAGGAAGAGGTTTAATAGTTCCCCTATCTTGAGGCTCCAAGAGGAGGGCGTAGGGTACGTTGTCTACTGCGACACATCAGGGACCGGGCTCAGATATGTCCTGATGCAGGAGCGAGTAGTGATCGCATATGGTTCTCGACATCTAAGACAACATTAGCAGAACTACTCTACCCATGACCTAGAGTTAGTAGAAGTTGTCTTCCCATTGAATATGTGGTGAAAATATCTGATGGGAGAACGTTTTAAAATCTAATCAGATCACAAGAGTCTTAGGTATATCTTCTCTCAGAAGGACCTGAACCTGAGATAGTGACATTTTCTTGAGTTCCTCTAGGACTATAAATTCGATATAGAGTATACTCTTAGGAAGGGGAACATTGTAGCAAATGCACTCAGTAGAAGATCTGGTATACAACTTCTAGGTGAGGCGACGAAGTAGTTGGATTCTTTGAAGATATCCTTTGTAGATCGAGATGGATCAAATTTCCTTCAGTCTCTTATAGTCACTTCCTCACTTCTTCAGCGATTCAGGGAGGCCCAACGTGGGGATACTGACTATGAGGCACGATGTGCTCAACTATCCATAGGGAAGGAACTTGATGTGTTTTCTAAAGGTGGGGATCACGTCATCCTCTTCAGAGGACGTACCATGGTACCGGTGTCACTTCGAGAGGAAGTGATGAGGTAGTTCCACACATCCCCTCTAGTGGTACATCCAGGAGTGGAAAAGGTGTACCAAGACCTCTGATGACAACACTGGTGGCCGGGGATGAAGAAAGTAGTAGCAGAGTTTGTCTCTCGATGCCTCACTTGTCAGCAAGTGAAGGCAGAGCATCATATACCAGCAGGATTGGTTCAGCCTTTGGAGGTCCCAGAGTGGAAGTGGGATGGGATTTCCATGGACTTCCTGATAGGAATTCCACACACATCCAGTGGTCATGACTCAATTTGGGTGATTGTCGACCGACTCACCAAGTCGGCCCACTTCCTACCGATTAGAGACCAGGGTTCAGTAGAGAGCATGGGATGCCTCTATGTGCAAGAGATTGTGCGGCTACATAGAGTACCCTCGACGATTGTCTCCGATCATGATGCAAATTTTACTTCCCGACTATGGAAGGGGTTTCATGAGGTTTTCGGGACACAACTTCGTTTGAGCACATCCTTCCATCCTCAAACGGATGGTCAGACTGAGCAGACCATTCATACCCTTGAGGACATGCTATGTGCTTACATCCTTGACTTCGGTCACAGCTCGGAGGATCGCTTTCCTTTGGTGGAGTTTTCATAAAACAACAGTTATCACTCCACCATTGGGAAGTCACCTTTTTGAGGAGTTGTATGAGCGACCTTGCATATCACCTTTGTGTTGGACTGACCCAGGGGAGTCAGCACTAGTGGGACCAAAGATGGTATAGGATACCACAGAGAAAGTGAAGATAACCTAGGAGGAGATGAAGACTATACAGAGCAGGCAAAAGTCGTATGCCGATAGGAGACAGAGACCTCTGGAGTTTGAGGATGGAAACCACGTCTTTCTACAGGCCTCACCTCGATGAGGTTTCCAGGGATTTTTCCGATGCAACAATTTATCTCCAAGGTTTATCGGAACCTTTCAGGTCCTCAACAGAGTTGGTGAGGTGGCTTACCGCTTAGCTCTTTCCTCTCAGTTTCACCTGGTTAACGACACATTCCACATATCCCAGCTGAGGAGATAGGTGCACGACCCATCCCATGTCATCGACCATAGTGAGCTGGACATCGATGATGGGGCGACGTTTTCGGAGGATCTAGTAGAGATTGAGGATCGACATGAGCGGGTCCTTCATGGGTAGTCGATACCTCTGGTGCACGTTTGTTGGCAGCACAAGAACCTCTAAGAGAGCACATGGGAGTGGGAGGCTCAGATTCGTGGTCAGTAGCCCAACTTGTTTTCCTAGTTTTTGTGATATGTCTTTTGGGGATGAAAATCCCTAAGGTGGGGAGAATTTAAATACCCAGAAATTCCTTGTAATTTTTTTAATTATATGGGAAATTTATGAGTCCGAAAAAATTGACGGCGCGTGATTCTGAGGCCTTGTTTGTCCGGGATGAATTTATGATCTTTTTTACGAGTACATTCACTAAATGTGCGATCAGTTTTTTGTAACTTCTGAACTAGTGCTCAGAATTGAAATATGAGGGCACCGATGAACTCAAAGCGCCATTATTCGATTAAGGAGACCTTCACCTCGATTGTAGTAGGTCGAGAGTGAAAGTTAGATTTTGGGTTTTTCATGGAAGAATAAAATAAAATAAATACGTTTAACATTTTTATTTTTTTTGAAACCTCCCATGTGCATGTTATAAAGGCAGGGACCACCTGAAGTAAATCCTTCCACATGGGTTATGTTGGTGGGGACCACCTGAGCCTAAACCCCCCAAATTTGAATTCAAAGGCGGGGACCACCTGACCCTTGAACCTCCCACTTAAATGTGGGGAAGTCCCTTGAACTTCCCCCACTTTAATTGTGCCACACCCTCTATTTAATTATGCCAATTAAATGATGACAACATAATGGTTCCAATAATTAAAATGTTAAATCATATTTTATGTTGGCACCTCATCCTTTGAGAGAGTATTTTTGGGTTGGAAAAGGAGAGGGGAGAACTTGTGGAAGAGCTTCTCCAAAGAAGAATGCCAATGAAGGAATCATCTCCTTCGACGAATCTTTATCCAAACTCTGTTGAAGGATCTCCAATGAATAATGAACCAATGATCAAGGAAATGTCATTTTCACCGACTTCATCTTTTTCCTCAACTCACCGACGTCGTTGGAGGAGACTTGTTTTGGGATCGACAAACGCCAATTCATCTCAACTATGGTCAATATTCAACTGAACCATCGAGGTAGGGGTTTAGTTGTGTATGATTATATATTCCCATGTTCTTCCCTTCTAAAACAAGGAACGTAGATCAAATCTCTAATTAGTTAATCTACAGATGATTTCTTTTTCTACGGGTTTGGGAATAATCATTGCCAGTGGTTGTAGAGTTTTATGTTCTTCATTCAAGGTTTATGTTGAGCCACTTGCTACCGCTCTAACGCAGAAGGTGTGGTCCAAAAAAAACATGGATCGACCCTTCTATTTTTCTTCATTTTTGGTGTGTAATTCGTGATGGAAGAAGCTGTCTTTGTGCCATGGTGGCAAACGAAGAGTGGTCGGCTGAATCGGACGCCGATGAAGGCACGACACAGGACCACACCGTGCGGAGAGGACGGCTCGCCATCTGGCCAGCCACGGAACCCCTCCGCACCGAGGATGACCCGCCGCCCCGTGGGCCCCGCTACTCCGCGGCCTTGCGACCTCCGCCACCCCATGGCCTCGAGCCATCCACAGCCTCCGCCGCCCCACAGCCTCGCCACCTTGAGGACCTCTGTGGCCCCTGTGGCCTCTCAGTCCCATGGCCTCACGGCCCCTGCGACCTCGCTGTCGTGCGGCCCTCCACTACCCCCACAAATTCACCACCCGGACGCCCTCCATGGTCCCCACAACCTTGCCTTTCTATGGCCTCTCGGCCCCTGTGGACTCTCTGTTCCACAGCCTCGCGGCCCCCGTGGCCTTGCCGCCCTCGCTGCCTCTGCGCTGGCCTCGCGGCCTCCACGCCGCCCTTGCGGCCTCGCGCCGCTCCACGTCCCCCGTGCTGCCCAGTGTGGGATTGGCCGAATCTAGAGGTTCGGGTCGACCAAAAATGGGTCGGGTCGGCTCAGGCTGGGTCGGTTCGACCGGGTCGGACCGGACCCAGACCAACTACGAGCTTTTCACTCTATCGAGCATAACTTTGGTAGCATGCATCCATTTCAAAAACTATCAACAATGCTGTAAACCCTGTAGTGAGAAGGTCCCGTTGGTATACCCCACTTGAGATTTGGATAAAGTTTGGATATGGTCGGGTTGGATCGAGCACGAATCCAACTGGGCCCTTAGGACTAAAAGGCTGATAACTTACAGACTGAGCATCCGATTGACGCACTGTCTGTTGCATTGAGACCCCTATGACGTTGTGCCTTTGGGTTAATAATTAGTGGAACTTCATGGTAGTTGGAGTATCAACCAGTGGCTTTATAAAAATACCCTCTTGGAGATGAGAAAACTAGTGCAGGAACCCAATAGCTGGCAGTGACGTGAAGAATGAATAGTGATCCTGTGTGGGTTAGCACCATGCGATCCTGTGTGGGTAAGCACTAAGAAATCATATGTGGGTTAGCATCGAGAGATTCTGTGTGGCTGAACACCTTGCTATCCTGTGTGAGTCAGCACCGAGTGATCCTGTGAGGGTCAGCACCGAGCGATCCTATGTGGGTCATCACCGAGCGATCCTGTGTGGGTCAGCACCTAGAGATCCTATGTGGGTCAGCATCTAGAGATCCTATGTGGGTCGGCACCGAGAAATCCTCTGTGGGTCAGTATTAGAGCATATTAAAAGAGTAATATGATTCAGTAGTTACATCTAATCATCTCTACTACTGTACCTAAGAAAAACTTGGTGTGAGCTGAGTCAGTACCTTTTTGGTATTCTTCTCTGTGGCATACATGTGTGGTACTTACCGTCGTGGTGTTCCTCCCTTTGTGGAATAGTTGAGATTTGGGCTTTTGAGTTGGACTCTGTGTTTCCTCATGATTGAGATGGGTATACTTTTTAACTTAGGTATATGTATAAGCATATACCTAAGTAGGGTTGTCACCAGTTTACATGATTTTTGGTTTATCCTTGGTGGATTTTGTGAGATCTTGAGGGTCTCAAAGTCCCTTCTGAGTATTGTTATACTCACCCCTGCACGGGCTATGCCCGCACCTCATTGTGTTTGGTGCAGACGACGAACAACACTGACTAAGGACGAGAGTACAAGGACTGGAGGTAGCTCGGAGGTGGACCTTAGACAAGGCGTACCACAGAGACGACCGTTTGAGAGCTGTACCTAACCTTCAGGTAGGATCCTTGGTTGGTGATCACAAGAGCTGTTACAGTTTATTTGTACTTTCAGTTTCTTATACTTTCTAGTTGAGCTTGTATTCTGTCCCCTTTTTCTTTCTGTACTCACTCTGTTTACTATCAGTTTACTTGAGTTCGTATCTTGTTTTGTGCTTGGTTGCATGTGTTTACAGTTTATAAAGTCAATGCCTTCCCAGTTTTAGGGAATACGCCTTCGGGTTTAGTCGCCATCCCCTATCCTATGGAAGTCGGGCCTGGGGTAGTCACTACATGGGCCTCGGGGTACGGGTCGTGACACATATCCCTTAGTATGACATTATTAATCTTATGAAGCTCACTTTCAGTTGAGGTTACATTTACATAGACTTTACATTTCATGACTTAAGTTTACAATCATGCACCAGAAACTTATGGTAAACAACAAAGGAATATGTTGAGGATTTCAAAGACTTAATATCAACACTTCAAAGGCTTACACTAAGTTCAAAATAAATTACATTAAGAAAATTCTTACAATCAATGAATTTCCCATTTTTTTATCCTTGGAATGAAGTCATATTCTATTCAAATTCATATGATGATTAAATAATATGATAGATTCATAAAAGCTAGTAATATAATTCATATGTTGGGTAGGGAGGTCATATGAAATTAGTAAAGTCATACAAAAATTTATTGAAATAAAAAAAATCTAAAGTCTTTCAAAAATCCATATGAAGTCATATGATTTGTCCAAAGTCATATGAAATAGATAGAAAGTCATATAAAATGAAAATTTATACAAAATTTCTATGGATTTGACATTTTATAGCTCTATCTCTAAAATGAGTAATTCTTTCAAATGACATCATATCTTTCTCACCCAAACTCCAAGCCTTCTCTGTCTCCTTGAAACTCCATCCAATGTATTTTCAATTTAAATATAATAGTCTTTAACAACCAAAACCTTTTTATGGGTTTCTATATAGTCTAAAAACATTCAAATACTTTCCCATAAATCCATGGATGGGTTCTTCAACATCTTGAGTCTTAAATATCCCATTGATATATTTTTAAAATGCTTTAATTAAAACCCTTCATTTCATTTAGGTTGTCAAAATCAATATCCAACTTTATGAATCTATTCTTAAAACATCACCCAAGTGTTTGTTAATTTTGATTATAGTTTTTAATTTAATCATTACACTAGGATGGATTATTCCATCACATATCCAATTTATCTATCTATTTAATATAACTTTTAAATTTTAAAATCAAATTTTCTATAACTTTTTCACTAAAATAACACCTCACTTATTGTGGAATTGTTATAAACATTACTCTTACTGAACTTAGTACATTTCTTTAGCCTAAATCCCTGGTAAAAAATCATCTGATTTTTGTACCCACTACCTATAATATACCTAGTGAGATCCTCATAGGTAAAACCCTTACCCTTTTCCATTTTATGAGCTTTTCTTTGGCACTTAAATGATATACAACATCATGTAACTTTACCTAATATTCATGGGAATCTCCTTTTCTTCCTTAATGGGTAGAAACTCACTCCATCACCCAATTTTATCGAAGAGAGAAATGTCTTCCCCATAACACATTAACAAAAATATAACAATATCATCATAAAATCAACAAGGGCCCTTAAATCCCCCCTTTATATATTTTTTTCAATTCCACTTAAACACATTAAGTTAATTTTTATCTATGCCGCCTAATTATCAATGAATACAAACTAGGATAAATTTTCTCCCCCTTACTGGAAGGATTATCCCATATACTTGAAATAGAAATATATTCTCCCATTAGGCTCATTCTCTTCAATATTATCACCCTTTATTGGGATATTCTATCTATTTATTTTGAAAAAAGGATAAAACTACATCATTCCTAGAAATGAGCCATTAATAAACCACTCCAATTATACGTGCGAAAACCCAAAGTAAAAAAATCAAGAGTTTATAACCTTGGAACCAATGATTTATACTTCTCAAGGTAATGTATAATCAAATTTTAAGAAAAATTTGATCCTTCATACATTTAAAAAAATACATCAAATTAGTTCACATTCAAGATATATTAGTCCCCATTTTTTTTAAAAATCACTCCAACTTTATTATAAGAGTAAGTAAATATCATAATATTACTATTACAGTATGAGTAATACCACATAAATCTTCATTCATATGGGTTATCTAGATTATAGATTCATTTAAAAATGATATATAGTTGGGAATCTTGAATTTAAATCCTTTAAATATTTTTATTAATTTCATTCTAGAAGTCTAAACTAGTATCAAACTTCAATCATATATTGTTAAAGAATAATCCAAGTGTTTTTAATACTAATATAAATAGTAAATACCAGAAAATCACATGATTTACAAAGTTTGGTACAAAGAACCACTCCTTTTCATGATTGGTTATTTACCCCAATCATAGGGTCTCTACTATAATCAATCATTAAATAAAATTGATGGTAGTTCATACACATACATTAAGTCCTAAAATGTATAAAATTTCCTACTTCCCATATGAATTATTTTTCAAACATCCTAATGAAATTATTCAATAGCTTTTCATGGTAGTCACATAGTCATATCATGTTATATTTTCATACCCTGAGTCAAACAGGTTCTATAATGTCACACATGTTACAAAAATAATCTCTATGAAGTTATGTCATCGGTTGACACCTAATACCAATTAGAATTGAATAAGAATTGAAGTAATATTCATGATCATTTATTTCTTCAAATATAAAAAAATAGAACCTTCATCTATTTATTTTCATATTTCATCTTCAATCCCCATATTCAAATAAAAAAATTGAAAGAATAAGGTGGATTTACCACTGAAATTTAATTTTGGCCCTGGGGTTGGGACTTTTTATTAACCCAGATACCCCTTTATTAGAAAGTCTAAAATTTATATACCCCTTCATTCTTGTTATCTCTTTGACTTTCCATATTTTAACAACTTTTTGTAACATGTATTCGTCTTTATTCTTAGATTTATTCTTAGCTATAAATGGATTCTTCACTTAATCTACTATAGAAATATAGCTCTATTAATCTTGTTACATCTTCATTTCCAAATATAAAAAATCTAGCCTTATGATCAATATATCTTTAGGTAAATTCACTTACCTCCTTTTCTATGTGGTCTTCTTCTTTAAAGTAGAATACATGGAACTTTAAATTAATTTTTCATTTCCATTTCCAAATTTTAACTTCTCTTGATGAGGAAACTATGTTATAAACTTGTTGGGAGTATGTCTAACTAGGTTCCACATTCCACACACTTCTTCATCATCTCTTAGGTTACCCTTATTGAGTAGCCTCTCAATATCTTCATTAGTAATGTATTCTACCATGAAAGTATTCTTGTGAATATCCTTGATTAACTTCCTATTTGTTTCCAAATTTATTCTTCCAAATTTAATTACCATGGATTACTTACAAAAGTCCATGGTGTGGACACTCTTAAAACAATATAAGAATTTTATTATATCTGGTGTGATATTTTTCTTTGTTTTATTCTTTGTTGAACTTTTCTCAACTCTCTTATTTTCTTTTTCCCTGAGGTCAACTTGATTTTAGCTCTTTTTTTCTTATGCTGTTGTGGGATTATTCATACATATACATGATAGTTTGAATGAGTTGGTGAATACCAACACTCCTCATGATTATTTCCATAAATTTTATAATAACCAAATAAATATTTGAGAAATTATATATGTTTCTACTTAAAATATTTTTGTTCATCTTTAAATTACATAAAAAATTATCTTTTTAGCTTTAGGATTTATTCCCCTTACTTCCATAATTCGAAAACATGTATGAGTTGACATATGATGCTAAAAATATATGACCATATACCCAAACCTCTAGTTATTTGGACATTTAACACTAATTATAATAGCTTCAATAATCTATTCCCCAATATAACACTTCACTTCTTGTGGGAATATTGTAGAAAACACTTTAATACACCTTAGCACATGCCTTTAATAATAGGTCCAATTCAAAAATTATTTTATTTGTGTATTTTCTACCTAAATGATTTATAAATAGATTTTCATAGGTAAAAACTATATCCTTTTCCATTTTATGGGTTTTTCTTTGAAACTTCAATAGAAACCAACTCCATATAACTTTTTGAAACATACATGGGTATATAATTATCTTCACTATTGGGTGGAAATTCATTCCATCACCCTATTTTCTTTAAGAACACATTGACGTACACATAAAAATTTGATAACATATATAACAATATGATCACACAATCTATAAATCAACTTTAATATTTGAATAAATTTTTTTGAATAATGATATTATAAGATACATAATCCTCATATTCTAGAATTTAAATATAATATTAAAAATTATTTACTTCATAATATAAAATTATACAATGTTAATTATTTAAATTTTTGCAGAACACTTTCTATGTTCATCATCAACATCTTATAAATCTTCTATTCAAATTTTTCTTTGATATAAATTAATAACAAATTTTAAAATTAACTTTTACATTAAGATCATTCTTTACTAATATATCCTGATATCCTTTAAGATATAAAGTGTCATGCTATCACATATCAAACCCATTTTCCCCCTTTTATTTTATTTATTAAAATATTTTTAACTTTGATATTGAATTTCAAGAAAAATCATGTTAAAATTTGAATATTTTGGAAATTTATCATAGCCACGTGGTGGGTACGTGGCTTTCCAAGCAATGTGGAAACCATAAAAAAACACCATTATTTAATACAGAAAAAATGAATAGTTGGAAATTGATTTGTTTAACTCTGCACCCTAACCATGTGGGGTGTTTCAGAACATCTAATAAGTGGTGTACGGTTGGTGTGTGTTTTGGATAACCATGTGATCAAACCATACACAGTCCCAAATCTTTTAAAAGGGAGGATTTTTACCGTTTTACACTCCCCCTTATAACTTAGGTCACTGTGCACCCTCCCTTATCCACGTCACATGACCTAGCCGAGACAACACCCCAGATTCATGCCACCCCCTCCATTATTCATTCACTACTACAAAACATTCCTTTAGCAGTGTTGACCTTTATCAACACTAATAAAATATACGGATAAGGGTTCCCTTTATCAGATCTTTATTTTTAGCACTGATAAAGGATACCCTTTATCCAAAATTTATTTTTATCATGGATAACTACCCCAAATAAAATGAAATAATTAAACAAATAAAAATTAAAAATGAGTAAATTAATTAAATTTTAATAATTTTATTAATTAAATTTTAATAATTTTATTAATTAAATAATTATTAATAAAAATGAATAAATTTAATATACATATAATAAATTATAAATGAAAATAAATAGTATATATTAAATATATAGATATATAAAATGAATAAAATGAAATAATTAAACAAATAAAAATTAAAAATGAGTAAATTAAGAAAAATATTAAACACTATATTAATTAAATAATTATTGATAAAAATGAATAAAATGAACATACATATATATAAATATATTAAAAATATTAATAAATAGTATATATTAAATATAGATATATAAAATGAATAAATTGTAATAATTAAAAAAGATTAAAAGTGATTAAATTGTAATAATTAAACAAAAAAATTAAAAATGAATAAATTGTAATAATTAAACAAAAAAAAATTAAAAAATGAATATATTTAAAAACTATTAAAAAGTTTATTAATGAAATAAATATTAATGAAAATGAATTTGTTTAATATATATGTTTTTGATGCCTTCGTTGGGCTTTGCCCGCACGTCCACGCACTAGGTTTTGCGTGCGCTAGCTGCTTTGTTACCCCACATTTCCCCTTTCCAAAGGTGGGTGAATTTCATCACATTAAATGTAAATCTATGCTCCTTGATTGAAACAGGATGATGGGATGTCATATCATCTTTCCATGGATTCCTCCTTGGAAATTGTTGCCTAGTTTTGGTCTCCCTCATAGAGTTATTACATGTTCATGGAACTCTTTCCTAGTGCCATCTCTTTGTGGAAGCTAGGTAGTTACGCAACTTTTATCTGGACATACTTGTTCCATATTGACAGGGTAGCAACCTTAAGTCAAGAGTGTAGTCCCAATGGGAATTGATGACATGTCTCAACACTAGGGATATTGGTCTCCTATATTCTTCATATAGGGAGGGAATCTCTTATGAGGCATCTTAGGTGTGGAACCCAAGGCATCTCTTGTCGATCACAAGGTATTTGACACTGAAGGCATATATCATCCAAGTATTTCACCTCTAACATCCCATGTTTTTCATGAGGTAAATGATGTCGTTGGTGTATATCTTACAAGTATGTGAACTTAGGAATCCAATGTTTTTCAAGAGGGAATTGACATTGTAGGTGTATATCTTCCAAATATTTCACCTCAGGCATCCCATGTTTTTAATGAGTTATCTATTTGGGGTTATTTCACAAGTTCTTTGTCCCATGGAGATAGATCAATATGTCTAGTTGATATGGACTAGGGAACAAATTTAACATCTTGTGTAGAAGAATTTTATTGATAAAAATTCCCCATGGAGGCATATCAAGGAGGTGAATCCCTATAAGGGAAGATGTCACACCTAGAAGTCTACCAATGGTTGATCAGAATGCCCCATGGAGGTGTATATAGGAGGTGTGTCCCATAAAGGGAATATGTCACACCATGGAGGCTGGAGAGAACACCCTTTGAGGTGAACCTTGGATGGATGTATTATAATTCCCTGTAGAGGTAGATCCAAGATGTGTATACCATAAAGGGAAGATGTAACACTATGAAGGTTGGTGAGAATTCCCCTTGAGATGAACCATAGATAGATGTACAAGAATTCCTTATGGAGGTAGATCTAGGAGGTGTTTCCAATAAAGGTAATATGTCACACTATGATGGATGGTGAGAATTCCCCTTGAGGCGAACCTTGGATGAATGGATCAGAATTCTCCATTGAGGTGGATCTGAAAGGTGTTCCCCATAAAGGGAAGATTTCACACCATGAAGGTTGGTGGGAAAACCCATTAGGAGAACCCTAAATGGATGGATCAGAACACCCCATGGAAGTAGATTCAGAAGGATTGTACCATAAATGGAAGATGCCACACTGTGAAGGTTGGTGAGAAATCCCCTTAAGGCAAACCCTGGATGGATGGATCAAGATTCCCTGTAGAGGAGGATATTGGAGGTGTGTCCCATAAAGGGAAAATGTCACACCATAAAGGTTGGTGAGAACACCCCTTGAGGAAAAAATTGGTTGGATATAATTTAATGTCCATGGAGGCAGATCTAGGTGGTGTGTCCCATAAAGGGAATATGTCACATCATGAAGGTTGGATATAACACCCCATGAAGGTCGGACTAGGAAGGTATGTCCTTTAGAGGGAGCACATAAGTTTACCATTGGTCAAGATTGAACCTTAGGGATGAATCCTACATATCCTATTTAAAAGATAGGGATGAAAACTCATATAGTTTGATTCCATAGTTGAAGGTCATATGAAATGACTGATCCATACAGTTTAACATCATATGGTAAGGAAGTTCGTGTCATGAAAGGATAATTTATGAGTGATAGTGTGGGGATTACGCATTGAAGCTACCCATAATAGGAGGATTTATCTTGGTTGGAGATGGTGCGGGGATTATGCATTGAGCAGCCTAGGGGAACCAGAGGAGATGTGGCCTTCTTGGTGAGTGGCATGATCATACCGAAGGCGTGTCCTTGAGAACTTCAGGTAGAATGTAGATGTTTGGTTTAGACCTCAGAGCGACTTCCTACGTATCCCAGTTAGTTGGAAATAAAATCCCATGTAGTTCAGGATGGTTGGGACTTATACCTAAGGAGGAGTCCCATAGGGAGGTTTGGGATTGTATGGATGTCATGATTTCCACTAACCTCTAAGACCACATGAGCCATTCTCAGTGTGAGAAACAAGGAGTGAGTGGTAGATCTTGATATCACACAATCCCCTTTGTTCACCGGTGGACTGAGTTTAGGTTTAAAGGGAGATATAATGGACATTAGAGTGTCCATCCCCTTGCTTGTTTTGGTATCCTGGGGAGGAAAAGAGGAGCAAGTGTGCCACATCCTGCATGAAAGACTTGGGATTAATCTAGGAGGGATTTCCAAGGATGTTCTCATTCCATGTGAGTGGTACACAAGACATCCTATTAGAGGTCATCCCATGCCACTTGTACATGGAGAATCTTGTGTTAATCACATAGGGTGATACTATAGTTTAATGTTATGATTTTAGGAAGTTTCCACACAATTTAACATCGTATGACTAAGATGTTGGACTAGGTATTTTTACATCATGCAACATGAACAAGGGTAGACTCACTCATTTTCCCATGGAATTTAATGTCCATAGATCATGCACATTTGGGAGGGACATGGATTTTGAAATGATAGTCTGTAACGATGTGTGGAGTGTCAATTCGTGAGGTCCACATTATAGTCCTCGTGCTTAGAACCAATAGGGGTCAGAGTACCCATGCTTAGAAGCAGGAACTATGAAGGCACATGGGATATCAGGTTGGGAACATGGAAGTTGTTACACACAAGTTTGGGGGTTGTGCACAAGAAGTTTATATAAGGTTTGGGATTTTGTGTAAGATTTTCTCAAGCACGGTACACTATCACAAGGGTAGGCCATGGAGGATCAAAAAGTGGGATGCATGTAATATCGGGGGTTGCGTGCAAGGTTAGGGTTTAGCTGAAGTGGTTCCCTTGTGCACACCCAACTTAGGTTAAAATAGGTTCGGTGAGTTTTACTCAACTATGGGCCTAATCAATATTTGAACCATAGGGAACCTATCACGTAAGAGTATTTACATTGCGTGTTCCATGATTTTGTGATGTCGTGGAAGATTAGTATTATGCATAGAAGTGTGATGATTTGTATTCTAGAGAGTCACCCCAAATAAGGGGGTTGAGATTATATTTATAGTCAAAATCTTTGGTGATGGGCGTGATAGATTCTGGTCATGAATGCGAATTTACGAATAGATTCTTCCTTTTTAAGTCAACAATCTGCATAAGGCTATAGTTTTGCGTCATATTTGGCATGAAAGATCTTTGAACACTGATTAGGTGTGTAATGTTGATTTATTGCGCATATCCCTTCTTCCTAGTGTGTAGTTTCCTTGGTTGTCTTGGTGGCCTTAGGAGAAGGAATGATAAATCTCATTGTATTTTGTGAGAAATCCTTATTTGTGTGGATTTTGATCTTGAGTGCATGCATGGAAACTTGAGTGCACCACCCTTTTCATTCCTGATTTGGTTTGTTGAGTTAGATGCTGGAATTGGTTTTCCCAAAGGTGACCGTTTGTGTCTTCAGGTGGAATTTCAGCACCACCGCCTCAGAATCCTAACTGAAAGGGTGCCCGAAGGTTAGGTTTCGAGGACTACTACAGAATAATCCTTTAAAAGTTATATAAATGGACATTATCAGTGCTAGAAAAGCACTAACTATCTGAACAAGATTAAAATCCCTAGAATTTTATCAACGATAAAAAATTGATGATAAAGAGGTTATTTATCAGTGTTAAAAATGTACTAATAAATGGGTCCATTATGAGTTCTTTTAAAAGCACTGGTAAATGAAACATTTATCAGCACTTTTATTTAGCACTGCTAAAGGCCCCATTTATCAACTATTATAAAAGAGCTAAATTTTTTTCCTTTATCATCTCATGTAAAATCAATGAAAAATGTTTCCATTATCAGCACTTTTAAAATCACTAATAAAGGGCCATACTACAATGTTCTATAACAATAAATTGTAGTACTAGTGAAATGTGCTATAACAACACATTGTAGTACCATAAACACACCATATATCAAAAAAATGCCCAATATATAATTTAAATGAAATAAAATTTATAACAAAAATACAAAAAAAACACTATATTATAGACATTTCAAATATTGGTTTTCACAATTAAATAAATAAAAATTATTACATACATTAAAAATCATCAATGTTCCTTTGTATTTTAATCCTGATATTTACTCATGCTATTCCCAAAAAAACTAACCCTTATTAAGAAAAATAGGTCACATGTATAAGAAAACTATTCTTATGTTAGTAATAATATAAAGAAAAAAATAAATAGAAATTGTTAATTTTACTAAAACTGATGTCAATTTTAAAATAAAAGACTCAATTGGAGTCATACAAGCCACACTATGCATCATATTGAGGTTATTATGATTAAAAAATCTCTCAAATGACTTATGGATAATTTTCTTGAAGAATCAAAACAATTTGAATGTGTTTGTTCAGTTTTGAGTATGTTAGTTGTCTTTTTTACTAAAATTTCATTTTAAATTGGAAACACACACTTTTGACTCATTCCAATATAAACATGTATTAGTTTTACATGAAACTAATTCCAACATGTCACAAATGACTTATGAATTTTTTTTCTTAAATTATCAAGAATATCCGAGCATGTTTGATCGGTTTTCAGTGAGTGACACTTTTTGAACTACAATGTCGATTTTAAACTGATAACAGATACTTTGAGTCATACCAGGAACATCATGTATCATATTAAGGTTTTTATGATTCATACACATAAAAAATTACTTATGTATAATTTTTCATAAAGTATCAAAACAATCCGAATGTGCTTGATCGGTTTTGAGTAGTCCAGTTGTCCATTTTACTAAAATTAATGTCAGTTTTAAATAATAGTATGCACTTTGGGTCATACTGGTCACACCATGGATTATATTGAGGCTAGGATTATTAATAAATATCTAAAATTACTTATAGAAAATTTTTCTAAAGTATAAAAATAATCCGGATTCATTTTTTTAGTTTTCAGTATGTTAGTTGTCTTTTTTACTAAAATGTCATTTTAAACCGGGAACACACAATTTGACTCATTATGATCACATCATGTATTGGATTTACACGAGAACAATTAAAAAAAATAAAATATGTCTTATTAATCACTATAATAAATTAACAAGAAAACATGAGCACGTTTGACAAGTTTTCAATGAGTGACACTTTTTGAACTAAAATGTCAATTTTAAACTAATAACCGAGAATCTGAGTCATACTGGGAACATCGTGTATCATATTGAGATTTGACTAATACCCACACATAAAAAATTACTTATGATTGTTTCCATAATTTATCAAAATAATCTGAATTCATATTCTTGGTTTTGATTAGGTCAGTTGTCCACTTTACAAAAATTGATGATAATTTTAAATAAAAAGACGCACTTGGAGTCATACCAGTCACACCGTGTGTGAAATTGTGCTTAGAATGATCCCTATAAAACCCAAATGAATTATGGATAATTTTAATAAATTATAAAATAATATATATGTGTTTTCTTAGGTTTGAGTATGTCACTTATATCTTTTACAAAAATGTCATTTTAAAATTGAAACACAAACTTTTATTTATACCGATCACATCATGTATCGATATGATGTGAGACCAATTCATACATTTCATTAAGAAAATATTAATTTATGTTACCAATTTTTAAGAAAATCGGAATTCATTTTCTTAGTTTTGAGTGAGTAATAATTTTTGAACAAAAATGTCAATTTTAAACTGACAACAGACACATTGAGTCATACTGGGTACATTGTGTATCAGATTGAGGTGAGGATGATTCCTACATATAAAATACGACTTATGGATAATTTTACTAAATTATTTGACCAATATGAATGTGTTTTATTTGTTTTGAGTATTTAATTTTTCCTTTTTAATAAAATTGATTACAATTTTAAATAAAAAGATGCACTTGGAGATATACTGGTCACATCCTGCATCAGATTGAGGTGCGACTGATTCGTAAAAATATCAAATGACTTATGGATAATTTAATAAAGTATCAAAACAATACAAATGTGTATTTTTGGTTTTGAGTAGGTGATTTTTCCTTTTTATTAAAACTGATGTCAACATTAAATAAAGATGCACTTAGAGTCATACCGGTCACACTGTGCATCAAATGAAGGCGTGATTGATTCCTAAATGTTTTGAATGACTTATGAATTTTTTTCCTAAAGTACCAAAATAATATGAATGTGTTTTTTTGATTTTGAGTACTTCACTTGTATTTTTTTCTAAAATGTAACTTTAAACTTAAAACACACACTTTGAATAATATAGATCACATCATGTATCGGTTTGACATGAGGCAGATTCCGATATGTGAAAAATGATTTATGAATTGATGAACTAAATTATCAAGAAAATATGAGGGTGATTTCTTTTTTTTAAGTTAGTGAGACATTTTAAAGTAAAATTTCAATTTTAAACTGATAATAAACACATTGAGTCATACCAGGCGCATTGTGTATTAGATTGAGGTACGACTGATTCCTACACATCACAAATGACTTATAGACCATTGTATGAAAGTATCAAAACAATATGAGTATGTTTTATTGGTTTTAAGTATGTTATTATTCTATTTTACTAAAATTAATATCAATTTTAAATAGAAATAAGTTCTTGGAGTCATATCGGTCACACTGTGGGCCGAATTGAGGTGAAGATGATTCCTACACATCCCAAAGTCTCAAAATAATCCTAAATGTAAATGTTACCACAATATTGTCAAACTATCAAGACTTCATGATCATATTCAAACAAACCATGTAAACTCTAAAAAATAATCCTTATATATAAGAAAAAAATTATTATACGAGTAATACTAAAAAGAAATAAATTAAACATAAATATGAAATAATACAATAATTTTTTGGAAAATGATTTGACTATTGAAAAATAAATACTACCTATGTGATTTAAAAAAAAGGGAAATTTAAGGAAAGTGATAAATTTCAACAATGTAGGGGTGAAAATATTTTAGGGAGAAGAAGTCTATAGATATTTTGGCACAGAAAGGCATGAAATATGGACATACCACCCCAACTCAAAAAAAAATAATCCACCTATAAAGAAAATAATTATTATGTGAGTAATACTAAAAAGAAATAAATTAAACATAAATATGAAAAATATAATTAATTCTATGGACAAATATTTTATTGTGAAAACATCAAGATTACCTTTTTGATTGAGCAGAGACAACATCATTTCTCTTCTTGAAAAGAAATAGAAATTTTCTAAAAAATATGTGGTGGATGATTCTCAAGCAAATTTTTTTCAATAATAACTATTTTTTGATACTCATAAAGTCTTTCTTAAATCCCTTAAACAAATGAAAATATAATATAGAAAATTAATAAGTAACAAGAAACCCAAATATTATAGACAAGAATAATAAAATCTCATTCAATCAACTAGAATATATAAAAATGCATTAATAAAAAATTTTAATAAGTAAAGATTTATTTCATGTACATGGATAGTAATTAAATATTACTAGGTGTGGAACCAACACATGTAGAACTAAAATGATGATTACTTACAAATAATTTCTAATATATAGAATTTGATAACTTCTATTATATTTTTTCGAACAAGTGATGTAGAAACCTAAGGAATTTTTAAATTTAAAATTAATGGTATATAAAATATTTGAAAACATATCAAGACTCTTGGGATGTCATATTACCACACCGACCCATCCCAAGGATTCTAAGGAGGTCATCAAATCAGATATACCCATATGAAGGATTCTAGGGAGGGAATCTAATACAAATTGACCCATCCTTGAGATTCTAGGGAGGTCTCTAAAGAAGTTAGGATAAGGTAATAATACACATCAATTTGATATATCAAAAAATGGAGAAAAACATACAAACCCTTGAAACATCTATCCCATACACATTTAAACACACACACACACACACATATAAAATGGAATTTATAATACACATAATTTAAAAATAAATGTTCATTTAAACTTAATTTTTAATGAAAATAAATTTAATACCTTTCTAATTTGTAAATCCATAACTATAATTTGTGAATAAATAATTATAAAATCACCCTTACATTATAAGTTCTAAAAACACATATAAATAGACAGAATATATATATATATATATATCTTTATAAAATAAATTGAAATTGATAAATATATATGTAACCCTTAAAAAATAATATCACAACATAGTAAAATAAATACAACCCAATACTTATTTTGAAAATAGAGAGCCATTGAAAATAAATAAATATGGTATCACCCTTACTAATATTTCTTTTAAAATAAAACAACACAATTTTGATCAAATAAAATTTTAAGGGAAAACCCTTAAACCATAATATTAAAACATAATTTAAATAAATAAATTCCCTTACATGAATTTCATAAAATCAGATTCTGTTGCTACTTCTCACCATCACCGGACTAAGAATTGGTTTTCTAAATCAATTTTCTCATTCGTTTAAGATTTTTATATTCAAAACATCCACTATTTATATAGTATTATAAATATTAATTTAATTGGTTTATCTGTGGACAAGAGGTAATTCTTTAATATTTAAAAATAGTGACAAAAATAAGCTTCTAGAAAAGATGGGGGTACAAATAGGTATAATAAAGAAAATTGATTCAACGAAAAAAATTATAAAGACTAAATTAGCATATCCAAATAAGTACTCAAGAAAAAAATAGATCTTGAAAAATGAATTTTATTTATAATATAAAATAAAAACATTATACAAAGACCGAACCCCAAAAAAATAATGACATCATCAAAAAAGAAATCAAAAGAGAAACAAAAAATACAGAAAAGAAATCAGAACCTACAAAGGAAAACACATGCCTACATTGCAAGGTTGAATAAAATCTAAGACCCTTGGATCTAGATATCGATGTTTTCTTTGGAAACCCTAAATAAAAGAAAACACTGGATGTTGGATGATGTTCGAGCGACTGGAGGAAGTTGAGTGGGTTTGTGTGATTCGAGCTTCAATTTGCCTAGGTGGAGCACCGAAAGTGGGTGGCTTCCATGGGATGATTTTGATATCACAACATGTTCACAACTGGTTAGGATTTTTTAAATAGATCAGGACACTTTTATCAATTCTTATGAAAAAGTGATGATAAAGATTCCTTTTATCAGCACTTAAATAATAAGAGATGATAAAAGACACATTTATCAGAGATTTTTTAGCACTGATAAATGTAGGTCCTTATCAACACCAAAAAAGTGCGGATAAAATCCAACTTTATGAGCACTAAAACTTTAGTGCAGATAAACATTGATTTTATTATCCCTTTTTTTAGAACTCATGAAGCCTTGTCTTTATCATCATTAAAAAATCACTAATAGAGGTTCCTTTTATCAGTATTTATTACATAAGTTCTGATAAAAGTTTTATAATTATAAATTTAAAAAAAATTGTAAATATATATATATATATACATAATAAATATATATTAATATAAATATAGTAAATATATCCCTTATTTAGATATATTTATTATAATTTAATAATTATTTATTTATAATTATATAAATATTCTTAAGAATTAATATTTATATCATTTTATATATTTATATAATTATATATATATATTTAATAAATATACAAAAATATAAATATAGTAAATATATTCATTATTTATGTAAGTTTATTATAAATTTAATAATTATTTAAATATATTAAATTATTTATTTATAATTATATAAATATTTTTAAAAAAATATTTATTTATTTATAATTATAAAAATATAATTTTATAAATATAGTAAATGTACAGTTATAAATATATTTATTTATAAATATTTTTTTGAAATATTTTTTAACATTATTAATGAATATATAATTTTAAGTGCATGCAAGTTAAAATGATTTAATTTGAATAAATTGAAAATAAGTTCCCTTTAACAATATTGAAAAAATTGATATGTTTTGTGTGTGTGCATTGTATATAAAAATGCATTAATTAAATATATGAAAAATCAATATAACACAATTTTGATCTAAGTTAAATTGAAAAATCAAATGACATTCAATTATATGTCCATTACTCAATGTAATTAGTTAGTATTTTTAATTTATATTAATTTTTAATTATAAACTATTATTCACTAAATATATAAATATTTAATTTGAAGAACATTAATATTTTTTAATAGATAAATCATATTTATATACATTAATATATATCTATATATTTAATATATACTATTTTTTAACATTATCAATAATTATCTAGTTAATAAAATGTTTAATATTTTTCTAAATTTACTTATTTATAATTATTATTGGTTTAATTTTAATATTTAATATATCAATACATTTAATACATAATATTTATTAGTATTTTTAATTTATATATAGTATAATAAATTTATTCATTTTTATCAATAATTATTTAGTTAATAAAATTTGTAATATTTTTTTAATAAACTCATTTTTATTTATTTGGTTATTTCATTTTATTTACTCTAACCTTTATCAGCACTAAAAATACACTGTTAAAAGATTCCTTTATGATCACTAAAAATATATCACTGATAAAGGGTACCCTTTATCAGCACTAAAAATAAAGCGCTGATAAAGTGTTAAATTTATCACCATTTTCTTTAGCGTGGATAAAGATGTCATTTATGTAATATCCCATGAAAATAAAGAATATAACATTTTCATATTTATTAAAATTTGTGAATTAAATATTAATTTTATTTTAAAGGGGATGATATGTTCGATGGCGTACCTGATATGCAACAATGAGTTTCTTTGAAATCTTATGTTGCACACAATGTTGATTCATACTGAAGAATAATAATATAATATTACTTTAAATGGTAGTTACTGTTTAGCCTTTGTATTGGTGGAAATGGAAAGAACTAACTACAATATGAATATTCATGTTTGTTAAATGATTTTACATTTACCCAATAAATTTTAGAGGCTTAAAATAAAAAAGAATCCGATTTTAAGCATAAATACTCTAATATTCATTAAAAGGACGATTTACCATCTTTTGATGGAGAAACCTCTTTAAATCTAGTTTTAGTCACTTTTAAATGTTCTATTAGAAAAAATAAAATTATTCTTTAGAATCAGGACATCAAAATTTACATTGGGTAAAATTTGGGTACATCTCTGATAAAATTTATTTTTTAATGAATAGTGAAAAATAATGTATTTTAATTCAAAACTGCCTTTTAATCTAATTTATTTATATGGTTATATTATCTATTTAATTTTTTTTAAAGTGTAATTAGATTATATTATTACCATTTAATCAAATTTTGGTCATCAGATGTAATTTTACTTTGAAATTGGATATAAATAATTTTTAATCTTTTGATAGTTATTATTTTATAAAAACACGCCTTTGGTTTTGACAGAGGAAATTAATTTTAAATTAATTTCTTTCACTTATGTGTTTTGAATTTGAAAAAATTGTTTCCATATTTGGAATCAGGAGGTTGATATTTTTTAAATAGGTAACGTTTTTTAGACAATATAAATATTTACTTCAGTAAAAAATTTATTTACCATGGTTAAAGGGTAAATATGGTAAATAAGGGTAAACAAATATTATTATAATAATATAAAATTACTCTAACATGTGTCCAAATACTATTTTTTGATACATATCTGATCATGGTCATCTTTGGGTCGATTTTGGGACCACATGGAGTCACATGGGAGTGATAATGACTCTTTATTTTAATTAACTTAAAGTAAAGACAAAAATGACATAAACATATATCTTTTAGTTAATCAATTTTTACATAGGGTTATATAAGATATATTTTCGACTATAAATATTATTTGTAAAGATAAAAATATTTCCCACATCTTTTTATTTTTTTTATAATTTTTAGACATCAAATAAATAAAATTACTTATGAAACAATAATGATGCAATGTTTACCTCATTAATAAATGATGTAAATAAATAATATTATAAAGATTCAAATAATATCCAAAACCTGTCCAATTATTATTAGATGGTTTTATTTCAACCACGAGTCATCTTATATTTGACCTTAATTAGTTTTGGACCTTTAGAAACAGAAAATCATTATATAATAAAATAATATTTTCACACTTTCCAAAGGAGCCCCTCCCCTCCCTTATAAAAAGCCCTCACCTATAACCCATTCCTTACACCTCTCAAGCCCCTTGGATCATCCAAACCTAGCCCAAATAAGCTCTCAAGATCCTTGTCTTCCACCTAGAAGCCTTTACTTAGGCATCAGGCACATCAAGAAACCCTTTTGACTCAAACCAAAGGGAGTTACCCGATTTAAAGGAATTATAATGAACAAACGAGTCAAATCGGACACAAGGTAAGGGGTTTCTTATTAACTTTTAATTCTGTGAGATTTCCATTTTTCGCCACAAATTTATTTCATGTGCTGTATTTTGTACTTCCATTTGATATATATTATCATGATTCTTTTTATATTCATGTTATTCTGGTAATCATTTGGTGGTTATTAACTTTTGGTCATACGACTCGATTGATTACAATGTGGTCATGGATTTTCATCTCACTTTTATTCCCATGAGATTCATTCTATATTTTCCAATATTTACTTTTGTGTGGTGTATGTACTGACCAATATTGTATTCATTGTGTAATATAATTCAATTTATGGCTATTTACATCTTCATTTTATGATCCTTCTTTCATGGGTTGTATGTTTTGTAAGTTACCAAATCGGTAAGGGAACCTTTTAACCCAATTTCCATTCCTTGGGTTAATCGTCTAATTATTAATTATTTCATGCTATGTTTATGTATGGAATCACTATTTATTTATTTATGTTGTAATTTCCACTCCCCTTTGCATGGATATACTTTTGATACACATAATCACTCCATTGATAAATTCTCAAGACATCGATATGAACTTGATAAGAGTAATTTTAACTCAATTTCCATTCATTGAGTTAAACATCCAAGTCATTGGTTTTGTCTTAAAAATAATATGTGTGAATGTTATATGATTTATTTACACTGAATATCCAATAATATTGAGTGTATTTATATTTGTCACACATTATTATGTAATTGATTTATCCTTAATATAAGGATACTGTTTTTATAAGGGATTTCATCTCAATTTACATTCCATTGAGACTTCATTGTTGTTATGAACCAATTAACTTTTATATAGTGTATATACTATCCTTTGGAATATTATATCATGAATGCCTTTATTCTCATGATATTATAAAGTTTTTATTAAATTTTTTGCCTCAATTATTTGTATTCAAGCATCTCTCATTTGGTTAAGAACTCCTTAACTAAAATATTGTTTTAAGGATTTATTCTTCTATATCATTATCAGTAATGTCCATGTTTTTAAAATAGTTTTAAGGATTTATTTATATGGACATTAATGTTTTAAAATGTTAATTCCTTTAAAATATACAAAGTGGTATGGGACACTTTGATTCAAAAATATCTTTATTAAATGTTTTAAATGGTTTCTAAAATGGTTTGATAAAGCATTGATTATGTCTATATCTTAAAATGATATGTTGTGATTGCAATGTGGAAATGTAATATTTTCTTTATTCTTGATTTATGTGTTATGAATATGTTATGATTATTGGGCATTATTTATGTATATGGGTGGTTCTATGATAAAACTAGGATGGGTGAGCCCGAGATAGATCTCTAATGCATTGGGTAACATGATGGAGGTAAACGTTAATGTTTCTCCTAAGAGATTTAGGGAATATACTGTGATTATTATTCCAAATGTCACTCCCTATATAGCTGTGAAAGCTATAATGTATGTATTTTATGTATTCCACAAGTTACCTTTATGATTTATGACTTCTATGTGTTATTCATAAATATTATGATTTCATGAGGTATGTTATGATTGAAAAGTATGGTTTTATTGATTTGTATTTATTGATGGGATAATGTTTTCTTTCCTTATTTTATGTCCCTTACTAAGTTTTTTATGCTCATCCCAAGTTTTTGAAATATTTTCCATAGGGATTAAAGATGAACAGGGTCAAGGATGGTATCAAGGAAAATTCATGTTGTCTAAAACATGGAACTAGACATGTTTCTTTTTAAGAGTTTTTATTTTATGAAAAAATTGATACTAAGTAGTAGTGTATACATGTAATATTCAAGTTGTTATGTAATAGTTATGGCCCAATTCTCTAAAACTATAAACTGGAAAAGATCCTCAATGTTCATTATTCATTTAATTCAATATTATGTAATGTTTAAGGCCGAGTCCTTATAGTTGGTATTAGAGGTCGGTTTAGATAACTTTTGAGGTTATGGTGTTCTTTAAGCATAAGTGAAATTACCATAATGGTTAGGATTTTATAAAGAGTCATAGTTATTTTAGATAAAGTGAATGAGTTTAAGATAACATGAATAAGTATATCTTAGTATTTACCCTCATCATAATATATTATACGATGATTTTACGGATATAATCACACTTACTTTTTTTCTTTTAGAAAATGGCTAGATTTAGTAGGCACCAAAGTACCAGTGAATGTAAAAAAACTGTGATGGTTTTCTGAATGATAAACTGAATGAAATGGGTGTTTCAATGAGAACTCTTGTGGTTATTCTCAACCAACTATCTGGAGTCATGATTAACCACATTAACCTTGGTGATTTTTATAAGGAATCGTATATTTGAGAAACAAATCCCCATATAAGATAAGGTAAAAATCATAAAAGTAAGTATATTAAAAAACCAGTGTGTCAAGGATGTGGAAATAAACACATAGGAAAATGATTCAAAGGGATAGTAAGATGCTATAGATGTGTAAATGAAGGTCATAAAGAAATAACCTACAATGGAAAAAGGAAGCATCCAGTTGACTCTAGGAAAGGTAAAGAAGTTCTTTCTGAGGGATCAATTGAATTTCTTAAATGTGGTGTGCATGGTCATTATACAAATAGATGTCCTATGAATAAGTTTTGAGAATGGGACCAGGAGAATCATAAAAATATATGTTTACCAATTCCTAATTCCATTCTGATTGAAGATAAGGAAACAGACAATGACCAATGAAAGGAATGAAGTACTATGTAATATGTTGTAAAAGAAGGTATAATTTATCATGAATAATGTTGAAAGAGTAAAAAGTCTACATATAATGGATTCAAGAGTTATGGTACATTGTAGGATGATGAAATGCATAAAATTATTAAGGATCTATTGATGATGAGATTACTTTGGAATACTTTTTCTTGTATGTGTAACCATGAAGTTTGATATGTGAAAATTTCATTCAAGAAATATTTATATTTTCTTGTGTGGACATAATGGATAATCTTAGGGGTTAATATGATCTTTTGTTTTTGAGGCAATTACAGGTTATTATTTTATGGGATGAAAATGAGAGGTATGAGATAAAATTTGCGGAATAATGGTTGAAATATTATTTTGGAGGAATATATGTCTTTATTCTGGACATAAGGTTATTTGGGTAATTTATGTAAATGATTAACCTATCATAGAGAATATGTGATTAGGTTAATTACACTTCAGTATGAGACTTTAAGAGTAGCTGATGTTTTTGGAGATAAATGTTATGATTATTGTGGAAGACTATGTGATAAAATCCTTATGAGTTATGGGTTTCAATCTTAGTTTAGATTATTTTGAATAATTTAAGGAAAATTGTATATTATATGGTATTTCTTGAACATTGGGTACTTTTTGTTTAATTATGGAGATCAAGAGTAGTTTTTCTTTTTTATAAAAGATTATCGCTTTTGGGGATTATCTGATCTCGTACTAACTATTTTGGTTTTGGTTGATGTCTAAAGACAAGGAAAATTTATAGTTCATCTTTTGTGGATTATGTGATACACTAAAAGTTGACTCTAGTGATTTCAATGTGAACAAGTTAGTTTGAATACTCATCGTTTGGAGAAAATATGAGTTTGTGGTATAAATTTAGTAAAGAACGAAAGTCTTAATGAAAAGTAAGTATGTTTCCTTATGTTTTTAGTTAAGATCACAGAAAAATTCTACAGCTTTATGAAAAGTAACTTAAAACAAAACGTTGTCTATTAACTTCACTTAATGGGGAATCAAAGACCGTTTAACCCATCACACATTTGTGATTTTCTGGTGGTTAACTTTCTTGTAATCATGTTTTCTATCACTCTCTATTAGAAAATGATGGGTTTTTTCTCCTCTATATCCATGTTTTCATGGAATCCTAGTATCTATTGTCTCGGGTGATCTTCTTTCTTAAATTGATAGTTTTACTTACTCTTTTTCTGATGTGGTAATTTCAATGAAGTTTCCAATCCCAATTTTATAATTGCGAGGATGCAATTCCAAAAAAGGGGGGAAGTATGTAACATCCCAGGTAAATAAAGAATATAACATTTTCATATTTATTTAATTTTTTGAATTAAATATTAATTTTACTTTAAATGGGATGATATGCTCGATGGAGTACCTGATACGAAACAACAGGTTTCTTTGAAATCTTATGTTTCACACAATGCTGAGTCATACTGAAAAATAATAATATAATATTATTTTAAATAGTAGTTAATGCCTAGCCGTTGTTTTGGTGGAAATGGAAATAACTAACTAAAATATTAATATACATTTTTGGTAAATGTTTTTACATTTACCCAATAAATTTTAGAGTCTAAAAATAAGAAAGAATCTGATTTGGAGCATAAATACTCTAATATTCATTAAAAGGTTGATTTACCGCCTTTTGACGAAGAACCCACTTTAAATATAGTTTTGGTCACTTTTATATGTTCTATTTGAAAAAATAAAATTATTCTTTAGAATCGGGACATCAAAATTTACTTTGGGTAAAATTTTGGTATTTTTCTAATAAAATTCCTTTTTTAATGAATAGTGAAAAATACTGTATTTTAATTCACAACTACCTTTTAATATAATATATTTATTTTTTATATTATATTTTTAAATGGTTTTAAAGTTCAATTAGATTATATTATTACCATTTAATTCAATTTTGGTCATTGTATCCAATTTCACTTTGAAATTGGACATAAATAAGTGTCAATCTTTTAATAGTTATTATTTCATAAAAACACGCCTTTTATTTTGATAGCGGGAATTAATTTTAAATTAATTTCTACCACTTATGTGTTTTAAATTTGAAAAAATGGATTCCATATTGGGAATTATAATGTCCAAATTGTGTAAATAGGTAACTTTTTTTTAGACAATTTGAATATTTACTTCAGTAAAAATTTTATTTACCATGGTTAAAGGGTAAATCTGGTAAATAAGGGTAAAAAATATTATTATAATAATACAAAATTACCCCAACATGTGTTCTAATCCTATTGGTTTATACATATATGACCATGGTCATCCTTGGGTCTATTTTGGGACCCCATGGAGTCACATGGGAGTGATAATGACACTTTATTTTAATTAACTTAAAGTAAAAACCAAAATGACATAAACATATATCTTTTAGTAAATCAATTTTTACAAAGGGTTATATAATATATATTTTCAACTATAAATATTATTTGGAAAGATAAAAATATTTCATATATCTTGGTATTTTTTTATAATTTTTAGACATCAAATAAATAAAATCATTTATGACACAATAATGATGCAGTGTTTACCTCATTAATAAATGATTAAAATAAATAATATGATAAAGATTAAAATAATATCCAAAACCTATCCAGTTCTTATTGGATGATTTTATTTCGACCACGAGTCATCTTATCTTTGACTTTAATAAATTTTTAACCTTTATAAACCAAAAATAATTATATAATAAAATAATATTTTCACACTTTCCTAAAGAGCCCCTCCTCTGCCTTATAAAAAGCCCTCACCTATAACCAATTCCTCACACCTCTCAAGCCCCTTGGCTCATCCAAACCCTGCCAAAAGAAGCTCTCAAGATCCCTCTATTCCACTTAGAAGCCTAACTTATGCATAAGGCACATCAAGAAACCCTTTTGGTCCAAACCAAAGTGAGTTACCTGATTTAAAGGAAGAACAAGGACCAAACAAGTCATGTCGGACATGAGGTAAGGGGTTTCTTATCTCACTTTTAATTCTGTGAGATTTCCATTGTTCACCACTAATTTATTGAATGTGGTTTATTGTGTAATTCCATTTGATATATATTATCATTATTATTTTTATATTCATGTTATTCTGTGAATCATTTGGTGGTTATTAACTTTTGGTCATACGACTCGATTGATTGCAATGTGGTAATGGATTTTCATCTCACTTTTATTCCCATGAGATTCATGCTATATTTTCCCCTATTTCCTTTCTTGCGGTGTATGTACTGCCCAATATTTTATTAATTTTTTAATATAATTCAATTTATGTGTATTTAAATCTTCATTTTATGATCCTTCTTTCATGGGTTGTATGTTTCGTATGTTACAAAATCGATAAGGGAACCTTTTAACCCAATTTCCATTCCTTGGGTTAATCTTATAATTCTTAATTATGTCAATGCTATGATTATGTGTGGAATAAATATTTATTTATTTATGTTGTAATTTCAACTCCCCTTTGTGTGGATATAATTTTGATAAACATAATCATTCCATTGATTAATTATCAAGTCATCGATATGAACTTGATAAGAGTAATTTTAACTCAATTTCCATTCATTGAGTTAAACATCCAAGTCATTGGTTTTTTCTTAAAAAGAATATGTGTAAATGTTCTATGATTTATTTACACTGAATATCCAATAATATTGATTGAATTTATATTTTTCACACATTATTATGTAATTGATTTATCATTAATATAAGGATATAATTTTTATAAGGGATTTCGTCTCAATTTACATTCCATTGAGACTTTGTTGTTGTTATGCACCTATTCACTTTTATATGGTGCATATACTATACTTTGGCATATTATATCATGAATACCTTTATTCTCATGATATTTTAAAGTTTTGATTAAATGCTATTTCTCAATTATTTGTATTCAAGCGTCTCTCATTTGTTTAAGAACTCCTTAACTAAAATATTGTTTTAAGGATTTATTATTCTAAATCATTATAATTAATTTCCATGCTTTCAAAATGGTTTTAAGGATTTATTTATATAGACATTAATGTTTTAAAATGTTAATTCCTTTAAAATATTCAAATTGGTATGGGACACTTTGATTCAAAAATATCTTTATTAAAGGTTTTAAATGGTTTTGGAAATGGTTTGATAAAGCATTGATTATGTCAATATCTTGAAATGATATGTTGTGATTGCAATGTGGAAATGTTATATTTTATTTATTATTGATTTAGGTGTTATAAATATGTTATGATTATTGGGAATTTTTTACATATATGGGTGGTTCCATGATAAACCTTTGGCGGGTGAGCCCGAGATAGCTCTCCAATGCATTGGGTAATGTGACTGAGGTAAACGTTAATGTTTCTCCTAAGAGATTTAGGGAATATAAAGTGATGGGTATTCCAAACTTAACTCCATAAATAGTTGTAAAACCTACAATGTAAGTATTTTATGGATACCACAAGTTACCTTTATGATTTATGACTTTTGTGTGTTATTCAGAACTCTTATGATTTTATGAGGTATGTTATGATTGAAAAGTATAGTTTCATTGATTTATATTTATTGATGGGATAATGTTTTCTTTCCTTATTTTATAACCCTTACTGATCTTTTTATGCTCATCCCAAGTTTTTGAAATGTTTTCCACATGACTTAAAGATGAATAGGGTCAAGGATGGGATTACGGAAAAATCATGCTGTCTAAAACATGGAACTAGAGAAGTTTCTTTTTAAGAGTTTTTATTTTATGAAAAATAAATACTGATTAGTAGTGTCTACATGTAATATTCAAATTGTTATGTAATAGTTATGGCCTAATTATCTAAAACTCTAAACCTAAATAGATCATCAATGTGAATTATTCATATAATTCAAGATTATGTAATGTTTAAGGTTGGGTCCTTATAATTTATCAATGATTTTTGCAAGTGCTGATAAATACCACACCCATTTAACACCTATTTTGCAATAGTGGAGGGAAACACTGAAGAGAGGAATTCACTTATACATATTCATGAAACATATATGATATAGAATATAAGGAATTTATGCACATTCAAGGTTGTGGTTCATGCCTAAAAATAGGCGAAGGGGGACCTTGTACATCACCTTGACTTTCCACTTGATAGAATTATTTCTCTCATGCACATAAGTCTTCCTTTTGTTCCTAAACCTCAACTACTTATTTCACACAGAATCTCTATTTTGAACATTTGATATTCCCACAACACCCTCATCTTGCATTCCTTCTACCAGACTTGTAGGAATCAGGGCAAGGATGGTTACGAGGGAGGATATAGAGGGAGAAAAATTCTCCACCCACTACAGCATCATTTTTTAGAGCAACATGAGAGACAATATCTTACGCTGGCATAAGGATTGGGAACAATGATCGGGTGGAAAATTTTCCAAAAATGGGATTGGGAATACTAGGTACACTTCACTTTCTGAGAGTATGAGGGGGGGGGGGTGCTATGCCATATCAGAATATATAAGGCGGTGTGGATGTCGCAGTTCCACTTCTACCGTTAAAATGATTCGGGGCCAGTGCTCCTCATTTGATGGTCCCAAGACATTAACACATTTCATATTCATCACAAATAAGTAAAAATTATTTTATGGGATATTCAATCATTTGTTGAATTCTATTGGAAGGGTTCTAGTGTGCTATGTCCCTTCTAATAGAGAAGGCTTAGAATGATAGGTTGTTGACTCCTCTCCCTATGCAACACATTCTGGAGGCACTATCATATAATTTAGGTCATACTTCAATTCTTCATAGGGATATCCTATTAAATTAATTGTTCAACATGTTTCTAAATAAGGAACCAAACATGAGGATGTTAGGACGAGGAAAATAGTGGCCAATAGAACCATATAGGAGGAGGTTAGGATCGTACTGGTTGATCCTAGATGACAGATTGTTTGAGAAATGGGGTTACCAAATGATGGGATACTAAGATACTTTGGCCTCCTACACTGTGTTTCTTTCCAAATTCTTGAGCAGTAGGATGTTACCAGTCTGGGACCCGTGCATGGGACAATGCCTAGGGATGCTCGTGAGGGTAGAAATTTTTCCATCCAACAATAATGAAAACTTGGTGGTACCCATGCATACCCGACTCTACAGCCTACTAGGCCGTGTTGGGAGGAGAATGACATCAAGGAGTATTTTTGGACCATTTCAGTTCTTACATGGCTAGATCACGACACACCTCAAGGGTTATGAATTTTTGAATTCCATCATCCCTTTGAATTCTAGTTTGTGTCCGCCTTAACTGAATATTTTGGGGGTTCGGCCAATTAATCGAGATAAGTATGGGATCTCAATTTGATTCAGTAACCATGACAAATTCAACTTCCACCCCTTTTGAACTATGGTTGAAGAGTGGGACCCCTATATAATTCATTAGTTATGGTTTATTCAAGTGAATATGGGCTTAGGGGAAACAATTTTTCTTTTTCCAACAAACGTTGATGTTGGACCATTGATTTACTATGCTAGAAACTAGGTGAAATAATATCCAGAGGACATCTTGTGGAAGAATATTCAAGTGTTCAAGAAAGTGAGTAAGGATCCAAAGTCAGGAGCAAGTTGGCATGTTGATCCACAAGGGGAAAACCAAGAATCTGGGGCAGATGAATTTGGAGTTGTGGAAAGGACGACACAAGGTGCAATGATACCCCCACATCCTAGAGGAGAAGGTTCTTAGAAGAGACCTTGGGGGAAAGTAGGTGGCTTCTTTTCTAAGACAAGATAATATAGGGAGGATATTGGGAAGAGGTTGCGACACCTAATACAATTGGTTGATGATTCTATCTTATCCTCTCTTTGGTCATCTAGGAGAATGCTTCAAACATTATTATCTATAGAGGGACCGTAGAGAAAGATAAATCAAGGTGGAATGAAGTTGTTGTATTTCAGGTCTATTCAGATCATGAACATAGTCAGATTACATCAGAGGCATGTATATCTGATTTCTATGGACACATACATATTTTAATGGGGGAAGTACAAACCTTCTTCCACCCCGGTGCGAGTGATACTTAGTGATTATCCATAATGGGAGGATATGACAACTATTGATGTATCATCATATAAAGAGTAATATAACTACAAGGAAACACAATAATTTAGTAACAAAGAATCCTGGGGATTATCCTCTAATCAAAGGAGTCCATGAAAAAGCGGTGAAATCATACCCTACAGAGAATACTTTGCCTAACTACTTGAGGTAAGCCAATAAACATAACATCCTTCCTTTATCCTTCTACTTTCATTATCCAAAAGATCTTACTAAAGATAATTTCATAAATGATCATATTGGGGATGGGTAAGGGCCCCCTACTAGAAGGGGATAAGATGCACCACCGAGTATGAAGAATAATTTTTCAGGGCCTCTACATAAGACTAAAGCAGGCGGTGAACCGAATAAGGAGGTCATGGTGGAAACTTCAGAGCCCCAAGTCCTCCCTATTATCTACAGGGGACCATGACCTAGCATCCCGATGGTGGCACCCACAATTGGGGAGATGATGCACCCAAGGAAGCTCATCATTGAAATTCATACACCTTAAGGTAATATCACATCTCAAGTAACCTGTCCCTTATTAGATTTCCATGGAGACTTTACATCAATGTGTTTTACTATTTCGTGAAAATTACACCCGGTCAATGCAGGATCTTGTG
The DNA here is from genome assembly GCA_963277665.1 of Viscum album. Classification (NCBI taxonomy): domain Eukaryota; kingdom Viridiplantae; phylum Streptophyta; class Magnoliopsida; order Santalales; family Viscaceae; genus Viscum; species Viscum album. The sequence continues at coordinate 905,504,073 of OY728138.1, forward strand.
TCAGTCATTAAAGCACTAAATATTATCAAAGGCTCTTGTGTGGTTGAAATCCCTATTGAGACTCAAGGGATCAAATTTCTAATGCATAGCCCCTATAAGTATCTCACCCTATGTGATCTCAACTAGTCATTTATAGATTGAAATGACTAACATTTCCCCATTCTAAGAAGTTATTGAATGTTTGCAGACCTAGTGATCAGATAAGGCTAGAATATCTGACGACCCTTCTATGATAGCCGCACTAGTTCTTGAGGATCCGATCATTCAAACTGAGCAAACCATAGTCCTAGCAAAATAGTCTATAGTGGATTTGAGTGATGCTATTGGTGGGGTGGAACTTGAGGCTAGTGGGGGGGAGCTGTTAAGGAAGGATCAAGCAAGGATGACTGAAATCATGATATACAACCCATCCCATCTGAGGGGATTTATAAAGAGGACCCTTATACCACTATTCTTGTGGATTTCCTTGAATACGAGCCTCTACATCTTGAAGATAAAGAAAATTCTAGGTCCCAAGCCACTAAATAAAATCGCATCATACAAAACAGGATGTGGAGGCACATAAAACATTTCATCACTTAGACCTGGATACCATAACTAGTAAGCTAGATGGGGTCCCTACGCCACTAGCTGCAAAATCTGAGTATTGGAGGGGTGGATGCTCACAGTCCCCATGCACTGGTTCCTGACTTCCTTGCTGATCAGGTGTGTGATTGGAGCCAACATTTAGGTGATTCTTGGTGATAGTAGAGGTTTGAAAACATTTACAAGCTCTAGGAAGTCAAAAAAGAAATCCAACATTTATAGAAGAAAATTAACGATCATGCTTCCTTTCTTAATACTCAGTCAGAGTTCATCAACCAACTAAGGGCTCAGGTGGAGGATGACGAGGAGCTGATAAGGTATGGAAAACTTCAATAGTTGATTTAATAAGTGAGTATAATGGAGCACATATCATAGATTATGATATTTTTTTCATTTTAGGTGAGGAGGGAAAAGTGTTCGGAGGTAGTAGAAGGTCTTGGATTCCACAGACCATAGGTTGGAAGAGTATAAATGTTCAAATACTAGAGAGGATCAAAAGAGGGAATTTTTTGGGACTCTAGAGAGGATTCAACACGTGGATGACCCTCTCTAATGTAACAATTTTCTTTTTTTTTTCTTTTGAAAACATTATTCATTCTTGGACACAATTCTTTTAACACTTTAATTATCATAATTTGATCATATTTGTGAGACAAATAACGACCAATTCCTAATCCCACATGAGATATGATCAGTGTGATAAATAAGGGATGACCATATGACTTCAGATTTGTATGAGAGTGTTATAAAGTCATTAAAAACTCAAGATATACTATTGTTGACTAACCATCAAGAGTTTTTGGGTTGAGAGAGATTTTAGATAGTGAACAAGGCTCTCAGAATAGGTAACATTTTCTCCAATGTGGGCTATTGAATGAATGGGGAAAATCCATGGGTGTTTAATTTTACTTGGAATAAGGATAATGGGGAGTGTGAATCATAATTCAAAAAATTTGGAACACAAGGGGGTGGAATCATGATATTGGATAACCATTGACCATGTTTGAAACACATAAACCATATTGTTTAGATTGGTAATGGAGATAGAAATATTATATTTGACCACTATACATGTCTGAAACATGGAACCTTTAATATAATTTCATCGAACGTAATATAGGATATTGAACTAGGATGATAGGAGAGCCTTGGAGAGGTACTATTCCATTAGTGGGTTCGTTCATACATGGAGGTGGATGAGGATCCAAATTAGGGGCATGTGGAGTGTTGAGATTGAGGTTATGGAATGGTAGAATGGATTCCAAAACTCTAAGAATTATTACACCATGTTTTATAGAACATTAGGGAAGGAATATTGGTATGAAAAAAATACAAACTCATTTTCTAGGGGAGAATCACCATGAATGTCAAGCAGCAACCAAAGAGCATGAATTATGTGGAAGAGGACAAACATCAAAGGAGAGGACCTCTCAGGAGAGGTCCTAGGATGACATGCGATTGAACATTATTCATTGAGGATGATTAACATGTAGTTTAAAATAATATGTTTTAAAAGATCCTTTTTATAGTTTAATGTCATGTGATCAGGACAGATTCTATAATTTAGCATCATGTGTTCGAGATTTTGGGCATAATTTAAGGCCATGTTGTCAGGACTATGGGTTTAATATCCTAAAAAGACATGTGTTGTGAGACGGAGTATAAACCCCATTGTGAATGAGGGCCTAGGAGGCTCGACACCACAGAACATATCCCTAAGAGTCTTTGAACACAGTATAAAGTAATGTTGTTCTGACAAGGATGTTTAATGGCTTTAACTCACTGATACACTTTCTTTGAAGACCCCTAATACCACATGATCCATGATCGGTGTGGGAAACAAGGGGTTATGAAGATATTTATAAGACATATGTAAGTTCATAATATGGGTAATAAGGAGACAGGTTTGAAAATGTACCAATGACCAACTTACTTTCCATACATGCATGGAGGCACGATAGGGTGACACTAGGGGTGTTAGAATTCCACCCTAACATAAAGAGGTAAAAAGGGAGATAAATAAAAAATTGAGGTCTACATAAAGGGAAGATATATGGTAAGGGACCAATTTTGACTATTTATGAAATATAGGATCCACATCTACAATAGTAAATAATGGAATGAGAAAATTCAAGATTGACTATTAACCAAGTTTAAATCATAGGACCCACTATTACTTACTAGATATCCATCGGGGCATTGTCTAGGATGGTAGGTGATCCTTTTCTAGATACCATGGCCATTAGGGGTTCTCATTTGGATTTTAATGATGATGGAAACCCAAACTGAGAAGAAATTGAAGTGTGGGTATGGATTGCGAGAATTTTGGTGTGGGATTCAACACTCTAAGTTCCATGACATAGCGCATCTGATCATATAGATTGGGAATATTGGAAAGTAGGACCAAAATATATAGGATTAGAAGTATTAGATCATCTCACTTTTGGAGGTATCCTAAGTTTTCTTAAGGTAACATATTCATCTCATATGTGTCATGAGGCATCCTGGTTTGATTCAGGGTAGGAATTTTAGTATATCGTATGCATTGAGGATGTTAAGATTGATAGATTAAATTCATGCAACAGAGATTCAGGGTGATTCTAGATTATTTTCATCAAACTAAGACTATATGTGAATAGTTTAAGGTCATGTTTCATGAACCAAAGGATCTTGTTTATGGTCATAGAGTTTGGAACAGAACTGGCACCATGGGGCCAAAGGGATGATGAATTTGTGTTTGGGCTGAGAGGTAAGAAATTAAGACATCTCTATGTATCCCATGAAAATGATAAAAAAAATACACATATTTTTGGAGGTGGATGAAAAACGTTTAACGTCATGTGATGTGGAAGCTAAAAATAGTTTAAAGTGTAGTTTCTCAGATTATGGGGGGAATGTTTTTTCCAAGGGTATTTGTATGGAACATAAGAGATAAAACTCGTTGTAAATGGGTCCAAGGAGGATAAAATACCACACATACACCGTATAAAAAACTATATACAGTTTAAGATCATAATGATTCAACTGTAACTGAGGCCTAGGGGACAAATGGTTGGTGAATATACAGCTAGAATTGGAGGTGAGAAATATGAGTTTCACTTCATATCCCATAAGGATGAGAATCAAGACACACAAAGTTCTGGAGTGTGGTGTTTAAAAAGACCAACATAGTTTGGGGTAATCCTATATAGATAATGGAATAGAGGATTCTAATGATTACTATGATGAATCCCATGTTTGGGGCACGGGGACAGTTTTTCGACCATACATACTTATCATACAAGGAATCCTAATCTAGAATGAGGTAAAACTCATACATTATTGAGAAACATCCAAACTTTGTATGGAGTGGTATCACAATTTAGCATCATGTGTTGAGGACATTATAGGGGTTGTAAATAGTTTAAGATCATAATTCTTAGACCTACTGCAAATAGTTTAAGGTCATGTTTTCTGGAACATAGGTTCTTAGTTTAAGGTCATAGAATTTAGAACATGAGTGGGGGTATGAGCTTCTACAAAAGATTAAGGTGGCATGATAGAGTAAAAACCCAATCATGATTGAGGTCCAAGGAGACCCAGTTCCACACCAAAATTTCCCAAGAAGGGTTTCATATAGTTTAATGCTGCAATGCTTGGAATGAGACTATTATCTTAAAGTCTTAGAGTTCAAACCATAGGGTGGATATTTGTTTAAAGTCTAAAAGATCATTAAAAATGAGGGAGTGTCATAAGTGGATGCATATAGTGTCATGTTATGAAAAACCTAATGTGAATAAGGGCCAAGAAGACCCAACACCACACATCATAGTCCGAGGAGGAAACTTACACATAGTTTAAAGTAATGATGCCTGAAATTAGACTTCTAGTTTAAGGTCATAGAGTTTGGACCAAGCACATAGTTTAACTTCATATGCCTAGAACATGAACACATAGTTTAACATTGTATAGTGAGGAAGAAGGTGGTTGTGAAATTTAGCATCATGAAATAAGGATTCTTGTGCTATGCAGTTAATTGTCATGTGGCTAGGATGATAATAGCTTCTCATGTGAAGTACTACTTGAGAAACTTGGAATTGGTGGGAAGAGTGATACATTCTATATCCAGGGTGATAAAAGAGTATAAAACATTGGAATAGAACTTATAAATAATGTAATTCCCCTCCCACTTAGGCTCCAACTTTGATGTATTCTTGCTTGGTATCATTAGCATCCTGATATCCAATACCATGTCACCTTATATAAAGTAGTAGAGGCAAAACTCCTTGTCGAATTCTATGGATATCCTACTCTAGTGCCTCTCTAGATTGTGAAAGGCTTGGTGATTATTCTATTCAAGGGATTACAACTCATCTAGACATACTTCTACTATTCTATCTATCATTGGATGGTTATAGAAAACTATTCATGTTAATGGAAATTAAACATTGATGGGAAGTACTACCCTTGTTCTATACACCATGGAATATAGTCACTTGGGTGGAATTTTAAGTTCGTTTGATAAACCCATAGGGTGTTGGGGAGATTTTCTGGCCAACATTTCTTATTCTAGCCCATCATATTATACAAAATATTAGAGAGTATTTTTTTAACGCATCAATCCTTCAAATTTCCCATGCATGATAGAAATAAGTATGGTTGGACTAGATATTATACTTGGTATAAAACCACTTCATCTAAGAAACACATATGTTGGTTTTTTTGTCGATGAGTATGATGTGAGGAACTCCAAATTGGTTGATGATTTGCGAGCTCATGAATTAGATCATGGAATGGGTCTTGAATTAATTGAGGTGAATCACTTCTACCCACATGGAGAATAAATCCATCATGATCATAATGAATCTATAATGGATATATTTTTATGGTGGGTACAATCCCAAAACATAGATTACCCAAACTAAAATGGGCCAAGAATACTTTGTGGTGTGGATGGGATTCGACAGCTGATGCACAAAGTTGACATGGATTTGAAATGCATGACACATTTTAGAAAACATGATGTATTTAGGGATCATGGTGAGCAAGAAGCAATCTATTCTCCAAATATGATGGGAGAGCTTCAGTCCAACCTGATGGGAACTATAGGACCTAACAGTAATTATTTCATAACCAGGGGAATCTCACCTCCTTGGATGAAAAAAGGAGAATTCCATCAAAATCTCATTTCTAGATATTTGATTCAAGGTTAGGACAACTCTAGATGGTTAACTGCACTACAAAATGATGGATTCACTCATGATAGGCTCGATCTAATAAGATAATTCCACACTGGTGGTACATGATGAAAGGATTCGTACAATCAGAGGATTAATATATGGCAAGGGGACATGGGGTTCCTAACATAGAAGCACCGGTAATCAACTGATTTACCTCTTAGATGTAATCATTATCTGGTATGATGGGAGTGATAAAACTACAATGTGCCTCATAGATGAAAAACTAATCCTAGTCAGGTTATAAAATAGACATGGATAGACTAGATAGGGTTTTGGATTGACCATTCTGTGATCAGGGTACATGAGTCACTTTTGGATGAGAAGGTATCTGGACCATTAACTGGAGAGTTCACTCTAGAAAGGGAATTATCTCGGTATTCCTGAAAATTTAGTCACTATTAATATTTTTTATGACTATAGTAGAGTCTCCCTTAACATGTAAGTGGGGGAAATCAATCTTGATGGATATATTGAGAATAATAATGTGAGTATGATACTCTACTTCATTGTTGGTGCATCCTTCTAATATTAATAATGAGTATGGTAGGACCGCCTATGTAGGAGTGATGATGGTAATCCTGGGGCCTACTCTATTAAGCATGGGATCACTGATCCTTATTCCATTTGGGATCATGGGGGCACCATCAAAATATATATTCCAACATGGAATGGTATGGTCCATTGAATTGATGGACTCCTATGGGAAATTGAAATCCAGAGGAAACTCTACAGGGTATAGATGAGAAGCCAAAAAAGTTGTCCAACTCCTAAACCTTGATGAATTTATGTGGATTGAACCTGATGTTGAACTGTTAAAGAACCATTTACCAATGTGCAAACCATCCAATCAACATGGTGTGATTTAAGAAATAATTTAGATGATCCAAATGGGACACCATCTGTATCTCATGTGCTGTAGATAATGCCACTACTGATGCACTGTAAAAACAAGCATGATACAAATCTTCTGAATAGGGGAGTATCTATCCTTCATGTCAAGGAGCATGAAAACGAGATAGTATAAACTATTCTCCCTACCTTCATCATTTTTATGGATGATAAGGGAACTGGGGTATCATTCCAGGGCATTCACATAGAGAATCATAGGATTTCTTGAGATGGATAGAATCAGAATCAGAGGTTGTATCAGATACTACTTTATTTCCTCATATGATTTCTATCACTCCTCATCCCACTGGTAGGCAGTACTCTTCTTCATGGGCCTCAAAAAGGGCTTACCCTTACCTACTATATTACGGATTAATCATCGTATGTGGTCTATGTGGCCTTGGAGGCCTCATATATCCCAAAGGTTTATTAGGGGAGGTATCTAGTTGGTGGATTTTATATTCTCTAGGTTAATATCGATGCCTTTGTGTCTAATGAAGAATCATAGAATCTTCCTAGAGGTATCCTTGAAGACACACTTCAAGGGGTTCGTCTTCAAATGCCAAGAGAAGAGGAGGACAATTTGTTTTTGAAGATCTTTGAGATGGTTCTGACACTAGAAATATTTGACCACCTTGTCATCGACATAGCATTACACCAATTTCCTAATGATTGGTTTTAAGATGTGGTGCATATCCCGTTGATAAATGGCTCTTTAATTCTTCAGGCTAAAGGGAATCACCGGATAGAAGATGTTTCCTTTCATTGCTATAAAGGTATTAGACTTTCATCCCTAGGGGTCCATCCATATCATATTTTATCTGGAGTATCCATCCCAGAATTAGAGAACCAGGTACTTGGATGTAGCATTAATCAATAACTCTATCACTAGAAGGGATAAATCATCCTTCGAACCATGTCGGTTGAGATCCCTAAAGTCATTAAATACACTAATATAACCATTATTCTTCCTAACTGGAATGATGTTAGCTTTATACTGAGGGTAATAAACATTCTTGATGAATTTATCTTTGATAAGATTATCAACCTCAACCTCAATCATTACACCATGACAGGGATGCATGTTTCTAGGAGGATTCATGGACTCACAATGACTCACTGGGAGACCAATATGGTGGATGAAGACCCAAGGGTCTAGTCCTAGTATATAATAATAACTCTAGTAAAATATATCATGGTGTTTCTTCTAGAAATACACATACTACTTCTGCTCATATGGGGGAATATTTTCGCTAACCAACCTTGGCCTCAGATCTGTCTCAATAACAGGGTTCACCTGTACCAACTCTTCAATGGTGGTGGAGACACCCTCTTTAAATGATGGAGTAGCTTCTTCGAAATCATCTTCATCTCTTGAGGTAGGGGAATCAATGGGAGGATATGAATCATCCAAGCTAACTAATCCCAGGGGAGCAGTGGTGCCTACTTGGCCGGATGTGGAATTCTCACCGAGGGAGTCCTGTTCTGATGAAACCAAGTAAATAGAGTCTATAGAACCAATTCCATCAGGCCTTCGACCATATGGTCCATTATTGATGTCAAAGAAATATGGTTTGACCAGTTTTTGGTGACTCAAAACTGCTCTACAGAATATGTGAGACTGTTACTAAATATTAGCCATAGGGTGAACCTCTCGATACTTCACAGGGGTATGGACTTCTGGTATCACCTACTCTGACCCTGTATAGAAGTATGAGGTAATCTTTGGATGTTCCTTAAACTTATGGATGCGATTCCCCTTCCTCTTAGAAATGAAAAATAAACTTTCCAGGTTTGGGGATATAGTTCCAAAATGATGAATTAGGAGGATGAAAGCATCATCCAAGTATACCCATGGGTTGGATGCAATAATTTTTCACTCAACCTCATTGGTGTCAACTTGATTCCCCTCTCTCTGGTAATAGTCTACATCTAGATAGTTCACTTCCTAAGATTCTAAAGGGTATTAATCACCTTGAATCACACCTAATTGATCATTGAGGTATTACTTGAGTCATTGACGATATGAGGAGGGGAATACAGTATAAAGTTGAAGTAAGGGACTACCCATCAATGCATTGTTGGTTGTATCTTGTGAGAAAACCATGAATTAATCAATTACAATAATGTCTCCAAACTAGGTCTTTAACTAAATCATACCACATGGTCTCTTCTGTTCCCATAATAACCCTATATCTTCAGGTTAGAGGGACTCAAATATGCTTCGATTAGTCCAAGACTGTGGAGAGTCTAGGCTTAGATGAGGTTGATCCAAGAACATATGTCAACTACAAAATTATGGATCTTCACACCATTTAACTAGCCTATGTTGTACAGTGAGTGAATGTTCCCCCTACATGAGTGAGGCCTCATCTTCCTTAGAGAACGATATGATGATCTATCATTCCTCTCTTTTGAATTCCCTTACTTAGTTGGTTTTTATGGATGATACTTCAACTTTGAACTGGAGGGGGATTTTTAAGACCTTATTGGGGGATTCACATGTTTATTTCTATATGAGGAGGGCCTTGAGAATCAGGAGCCTTTTAGGAATTTTGGATAGGTTATTTAACACATCATACTTCTATACCAAATTCACATTTCTACCCATTGTGGGTCACTCTTTGGATGGGGGCATAATGGGTGCTACCATATGTACCACTAGGTTTTGTATGGTATTGGTAATATCCTATTTATCATCAGTTAACTCTACAAAAACCACTATTGGATGGATTCTAGATAGATAATTCCTAACTATAGCTAGACGTGGATGATCACGATGTGACTATAATAGTTCTTCCTGGTCATTTTGCACAATTATCTATAGTGGCATGTCTAGAAGGGCTGGTTGGGAAGACTGTTCCTATTTAGCTCTTTGAAAAAACTACTGTATGGTCTTTTTATCATACTAATATCGAGTCAAAGTGTTATCTTGAGTATTCAAGTGGTTTTCATTTCATCTACCCCCTCTTTGAGGGAATTGACCAATGGAACTCGGGGGGACTTACCTGATATTCCTCATCATTGGATATTGTGAATGTTTCTATTAATGTGTAAATATTTATAGAGGTATAATTATTCTCATCATTAAATGAGTATTCTAGTGTTGTTTTGACCCTTGGTGATATTACTAACTCTGAAGGCATGACATTTTCAAGAGTGAAATATGACTTTAGAACTAGTGGGGGACTCTTCTTTCCATTGCTCCATCGGATAATTCTCATCTGAGATTTAGAGGGTTGTGATGTGGATGTAGAAGCTTCATCTAGGGAAGCTACAGTGAATTCAAGAGGTTTTGGACAACCTATGTGTAAATAAATGACTCCATGGTTGTGAGAAACTAACCTAAAGGTCAACCACTCATCATAATTATTAGTCCAACTGTTGGAAACCTGATGCCAATCACCTGATCACTCACTATCTCTATTAGGCTCGGTGATGATATGTTCCACATATGTTGGGTTATTTATCAATTTGAATAAAAAAATATCCACTTAGTGCTGGAGACAATACATTAACATGTAACATTGTTTTATGGAATTTCCAAGGATCACGTGGCAAGGGAAATGGTCTGGGTGATCATCACGCTATGAGGCTTCTGTCACTCTAGGAGCTTCAGAATCTCCTGTTCCTGGTCACTGAAAAAATAACAAAGAACTTGGTAATCTTTGAAAGAATAGGTCTAGTTTCTTATGTTCAGGAAGGTTACTATGGTAGCCTTACCTTGATAAGGGGCTAGAGATTTATGAGAGGTAGGATCCATAATCTCTCATCTAGGTGGTCGAGTTTGGTGAGATAGTTCATGTTGATTATGTGTCGGGTGAGGCTATTCTTGGTGAGGCTATTGCTATCAGTGCATTTCTTCAGGTAAAGGGGTCGAAATCTCTAGTGGCTCGAGGACATCTACTTGTGTGTTGGTAACAATATTTTCTTTGGTGTCTCTTCTAATAATAGCTGGAATAGGCAATGGGAACCTTCTTGGTTCACTAAAAGGATTCCTTAAAATGATGGGTCTTATCAAATAAATCTCGGATCCCACCTGGGAAGTTCTACATGATGAGGGTAGGGACCCATTCGGTCTTAATATACTACACACACACACACACTATTAGTATCTTCTCTATGGAATTATTTTCTTATTCATGGTAAAGATGAACTAATATAGGAACCACCTGCAGAGGTATTCCCAAACAATAATTCACTAAATGGGAAACTGGTTATACCATATGAATGTAGGTCCTTCAAATTTGTGGACAAAAAATCTGAGCATGGTGGCCTCCTACTTCTATAGGGTCCCCAAGAAGGGCCCACACATCAAGATTAATTGGGGAAAATGTTGTAATGGGTCTCCCATCCCATTGAATGGGGAAACTCTAGGGCTCCAAAAATCTGGGGGGTTATTTTATCTCATCCACCTAGGATGGGTATGGATTACCATCAGGTGGGATCACCAACTGTCACATTTCCAGGGCTTTGAGGTGAGTGGTGAGAGTGGATATCAAATATTATTGACAAGGATATCTATATTGATGAGGATTCCAAACCACCAATGCATTTACAAGATCATTGACTCAATAAGTAGGCTCAATGAATCATGGAGCAGCTCGATCTGGGTCTTGAGAAAGATGATAATGCTACTCAAGCAAATTAAGTGACTCATATCTAGGTCACTTACCATGAAATACCAATTATAATCTATCTGGATAAACATGATTACCGAGATCGACTGGGGATGACTGGACAAAGAGGACTTTATGCTACCCTACTGGAGGAGAAATGAGACCCTGTTGAGTTGCTCCATAATCTAGGTGCTGCTCAATAAGAATCTCATCGATGATCCTTTTCTGATGTGATACCTTCTAGAGCATGGTTGAAACCATATGATTGACCTTTGTCTCGAGCATAATCTCAGATAGATTAGTAGGATTAGAAGGTACTCTATTCCCTTTACCCTTGTTGAGGTGCCAAATGATGGGTAATATCTCATTGGGGTTTCAAGGCCAAGTGCCTTACTTTGATGGTGAGTGATGACACCTGTATAAGGGTTTACCTGGTGTTTTTCCACCCTCAAGGGAGGGTTTTCTCCATCTATCCCTGCATCAAAGTCCCAGTCCATGGACAACTAGGGAACAATCAGGATTACTGTAACTACACCCAGAGGGATATCCTCAATATCAACGTGTAGGTTAGGTAGTCGTTGGATAGGTATAAAGTGTAGATCAACATAATATCCCTATCCCCATATAAACTCATTTAGAGTCTCCTCTTCCATTATCTTATAGAGAAATATGAGGCTCTTGACGCATCTCTGTTGGAGGTTCTGATGGTAGATGGGTGATGTAGGGTGCTGAGCCACTGGGAGTACTACCAACTCAACCATTTTACACTACTAATCAATGTAATTAAAGAGATCTTGGCTTCTTGGGTAGACCAACTAATAATCGTGGATACAATGGAGTATTTCCCAGATGGTCTGGAGGAAACACACAACACATACCTTGGTGAGGGATTCTGGGATATCAAAGTCAGAAGTTTCATTTGGCCAAAACACCACTAATAACTAATTGAAAACTAGAGTATCCCATAGGATTTATTGCTAATATGTGGGAAACTACTATTGGTCATCCCAATCATCGAATGAATATGGATATGAGATAGGCAACGACATCGTTGTGGACCAATGCTGTGGTTGGTTGGATGAAGGAGGAGCCAATGCATGAGTTACATATTCACAGTATGATGAGTCATCTCTTAAGGGTGGTACCTACCACATCTTCATGTTATTATAGAACTAAGTACTCACCATTGCATCATGTTTAAGGGTATAATTACTTATCAATGGGTCCTTAGGTAGATCACTATCTGAAGGATTCATCCAATAATATATCCATATGATATTGGATAGTAATATAGAGGGAGACTGGTGATGATGGAGATGGTTGTCACGACCCGACCCTACTAGGGCTCGAGCCACAACTACCCCAAGCCCGCCTCCATAGGCCAAGGGCTGGCGACCAGTGTCGAAGGCACAATAACTCGTGTAGGCCTTTTCCTAAGTACCTATACACACACACGCAGCACACTCAATGCAAAAGTGTAGAGTAAAAGAGAAAAGACAAGTAAAGTAAAGGGAAAATGCTATAGATAAACTAGAAAGTGCATCGAACTCTAAACAATACAAAGAATGTGCTGAAGGTAAACTGAAAAAGAAAAGGGGAAAACACACACCCAACCAGAAAACTTTCCATAACTCGGTAATAGGTAAACAAAAGAAAAATAGATGGAAGGGTCCCCCACCTGGAACCCTAATATGACCACCGCATGCGGTCTAAGCTCCCGAACTCCTAAGGTCCACTGAAGTCACGACCAACCTATCTGTCGTCTACAAGGGCACACCAAGTGTAGTCAAATCCCAAGCAGGGGTGAGTATAAAAATACTCAGTAGGATACCCTGAAGGCTCGATGGAGCAACAAAGGAGGTACCGAAGTGTGAGCAGTAGATCGAACAGGGGAAAGTAAAGGAGTACAACCGAGAGTGTAGTAAAGAGTATAGTAAAGAGTCCATCTCAACCCAATAAGAGAAAGGAGGTTGACTCATCCAGACACAAGGAGATATAAATGGTGAGAAGATGAACTTCTCATCGAGTCTTTGCAGCCTTTAGTAGGAGAGTAGACTCATCCAACCACGAGAAGCTAGACACGGAAAGCACGTGGCATACCCCGCGCGTCTTCGCCTCTCCTGGAGGGAGAGTAACCAAGCCCAAGAAGTGGGTAATAGTACAAGGTATATACATATACATATTCTCAATAAGAAGCTCGAAAAAGGTCATAAGGGGATCTCTATCCCATAGAACAGCTGAAGAAAGTGAGTTTCCAACAGTCCCAAAAGTAAACACCATCGATGCCCAGCATCCCTCACGTTTTCCCCGAACTGCAAGTCAAGGGCTCAAATCACCGTACCTCAAAACTATCCGCTTTGGGCGGCAATGACTCGCCCGAACGGTTTTAGGTCGTGTCGCAAGGACACATCTCGGTGGGGAAAGCACTTATTATACTTGAGAGTTCTAGGGAAACGTCAAACCACAACTCTTCACTGCCCCACAGTCGAGAGGTCTCCTCAAAGTCGACAGGCGACCCCCTGCCCATCCCCGCTGGAGTTTCCCTGGAAGTCGACGGGTTCCCACTACAGGGAGACCCAGCAAGAGTTGATGGGTGCCACGTTGCCCAGTACCATAATAGGGTAATCGACCGTAGGGCGACCCAGCTAAAGTCGGCGATGAGACCACTGCCCAGCCTAACAGAAGGTAACCCGGCATCAGGTACCACTTCCCAGCCCATCTGGAGGTAACCCCGACATCAGGGACCACAACCTAGCCCAGATGGAGGTAAGCCCATCATCGGGGACCACTGCCCAGCCCAGCTGGAGGTAAGCCCGACATTGAGGACCACTCCTAGCCCAGCTGGAGGTAAACCCGGCATCAGGGACCACTGCCCAGCCCCGCTGGAGGTAAACCCGGAACTACTCTGGGCATCCCTGGTGGATGGTACTACTCGGTGAACACTGCTGTACTGGCCATCCCTGCTGGATGGTAACCCACTAGGCATCCCTGCTGGAAACAACCTCATCCCTATTGGAAACAACCTCTTGGGTATAGGATCGGTGCCCGCATAAAGTGTTGGTCACACCGAATCCACAAGAACTCTACCAGGGATCATGAAGGAACGGGAGGAACTCCCCAGGCCCCTCAAGGCGATCACGCTCCAATCTACTGAGTCACAATCAAAGCAGATTGAGTCAAATCATCCCAGAAAGTGGGGAAAACACCCACACTGTACGAACGCCCATATTCTCAAACGGTGTCGTATTCCGGTGAAAGGGGAATGATACTGAAACCCCTCACAACTGAAGAAACAGAGGAACCGAAACATCTCTGCTGGCCAAAGAGAACAACACCAGGGGAAAACTCAACCCTGCTGGTTAACAAATGAGAACCGAACGAGGGGAAAACTCAACCCTGCTGGTCAACTGACGAGAACAGAACCAGAGGAAAAATCAACCCAGCTGGTCAATAGACGAGAACATGACCAGGGGAAAACTCAACCCTAATGGTCAACAAACGAGAACAAAGGGACCCTCTACGTCACGAGAGGTAAAAAGTAAATAAAGCAGAACACGACACGCACATGGGGACCACACGACGTGTGGCCCCAAGTCAACCCCAACCAAGTGCACAAACATTCTTAGGTACCAACATCCACATGTACCTCCCAGCTTTCCTGTATACTCCGAGAGTATACCACGTCTCCATCCCAAAGGATAACGTGCACCTGGCACCCAACGTCAACGCGAAGGCGTGAACGTAACAACTCCAACCTGCCACCTCAATGACTGAGGTACAACCAACCACATCTATTCAAGCATTTACTTCACTCACACAGGAGTGCACGTGATCACATGCTAAGGGTCCGCTACAAACACGGTAGAAGGACCGCCACCAGGGCACCTTCATATTTCCACATTTAATAATATCACGTAAGAGGCTCCGCCTGCCTGAATAGATTACACCATTGTAATCCTCATGAAAAAACATGCGAGATAGACTACTTACTCTCCTCAAATGGATATCTGACGGAAAAGTTTCCAACATCGCCTTACGCCCAAACGACGTCCCGTGATCCCAAGCCTCGACCCCGAAAATAGTTGGGCATATCGCACCATTGTGATCACCTCAGGAAAACAAGTCAAAAGTACTACTCACTTGAGTGGAACAGATATCAGAAGAAAAAGATGCATTCCGGCGCACCGCACACGAGCGGTGCTACGTGGGACCCACATCCCGGTCCCGAAACACAACGAACGGATCACATCATTGCGATCCTATCAAAAAAGTACACAAGATAGACTATTCACTTGTCCAAAATAGACACCTGGTGATAAAGTTGGAAATCACCGTCAACTCCTGAAACGGCCCTCACGGGGCCCGCACCAGCATGCAGAATTAAAGCGGTCAGACTGCGCCAATGCAATGCCTTCAAAAAAACACACAAAATCGACTACTCGCATGCCCCGAACGGACTTCCAATGAAAAATTTATAAAGCGCCGCATGCAGATCGAAAGATGGCCCATGGGGCCCACACCTCAACTCCGGTTTCGATGCCTGAAACCATACTGGAAAGCTCCGGCTCAACGCCAGGGTCGCAACGCCACTGACTGCACTCAATTTGGACATCAGATGTGTCTGCTCCGTCCAAAACAAGATTCCTAGAAAAACACCCATCCACTTAACGGCCAGGCCGCGCCCCCAAGCCCCTCATTTCGAGAATTAAAATTCCCCAAAACCATCTCAAAAAGGTCCACCTCGATTCAGGGGATGCGTCACCGCAGACAGTGCCCAAAACGGACGCCATTTATGATATGAAAATCATTTTTATAATAATAATAATAATAATATTATTATTATTATTTTTATTACAAACCATTTTTTTCTTTTTTTTTTAAAACAAAACCAGACCGGCCAGGAGGTCCGACCTTCTTCCACACGCCGCCAGCAGGACCCGCTTTTTGTGGGTCCTCGTCTCCCAGCAGACCGGCCAAGCAGCCGGTCTTCCTCCGCACGCCCAAGGCCATGCCTCGGGCTCCTCCCTCGACCATGGCGGTCGTCGCCCTCGGGCTCCCCTCTAATCACAGCACCTCGCCGTGCTGCCCCGGCTCACACCGACCGACGCCGTCCGACACCGCCAGTGCCGCTGCAGCTCCCTGGTGTGCTCACCCGGCTAAACCAGCCGCTGTCGCGCCTCCGCAGCGCTCACCCAGACGAAGCCCGCACCACTGTGCCTCCGTGGTGTTCACCTGGCTGAACCGGCCGCCGCCGCGCCTCCGCTGCGCTCACTCGGCCAAACCGGCCTCCGCCACCTGGGAAAACTGGTTTTTGGCCGAAAAAAAATCCATAATCCGCTCACCTTCGGTGGACAATTGCGATCCACTCGGAACCCGGAATTTAGATCCGAAAAAGGCATCGAAAAGATTATAAAAACTGCTATGCGTTTATGGGCTTTGCATGTAAATCAAACAGCAATTCGATAATGAAAATTTAGGACGAAAATGGTGTGGTAAATTAAAATAGAAACAAGTCCTACCTCGTTGAACGTAGCCCGGAGCTTCGCCGACGGACCGCTGGAGTTGTCGCGCCTCGCCGGAGAGGTGAGGATGGTGGAGCTCGTTGGAGGATCTCCTTGGTCAAGACTTCTTTTGCCAGGAGGTGCAAAGGGAGGAGGAGGGGGTGATTAAGGGTTTAAATAAGTTAATTAATTAAAATTTTAATTAACTTAAACCCTTAATTTTAACCTGCATCCGAACCTTTTGGCGAGCTCAAAATTAAACCTCCCCTAGGGTAAACACCACCTCCAGAACACAATGGTGGTCTCAGAATTTTATTCTGAGCTTCCGTTTTAATGTTATTAACCTCAATGCCTGAGGGAGTCAAATTACGAAAACGACCATGGGGCCATTTTTCACATACGGGTTATAATGACCCATACTTTACATACATTGTTATTACTTCAGAATTGAATCACACTTATTACAACATATAACAAAACCAAGAAAGGACCGTATAGGTATAGAGTCTTTAGAAATTGGGAAACATAAACAACTAGTTCATAAAGCATCTACTTTGCCTCCCATTTATTTCATCATATCTAGAGTCCCTTTTTGGCATATTCTACTTAATAACCTTCATCCTGACCTGGGGAAATAAAACATACAAAAGGGTGGGCTCAAATTCTCAGTAAGGGTAAGAAAAAGAAATATCAATCACATCATATACATAAGCACATAACCTTTGGAAATCTTAACCTGCAAAAGAGATCATAATTTCATAACATGGAATAAATCATAGTAGTGAAATGTAATCCCAATAATCATAACTTAAAACATGAAACTTTGTGGCATACACACATAATCATAGATAATAATTTCTTATTAGTCAAGACTCATTGCCAAGACTATCTTAGTGGACAAAGTCCATTTCTGAACTGAGTTACCCTCATTTCAGTCCTGCTTCACTGAACCGGTATAACCTACCGTTCCAGCCATGTCTATCTCATGAGATATAAAATATTTACCCAATGCATTGGAGGGAGATATAGGTCCCACCCATCTCATAATGATACCATTCTTATGTGTGCCACAAAATTATAAACCATACATCATAGCATAACCCATGTAATAAAAATGGGAATCTTAAACATCATGACATCATAAAACAATTCATATACGATAAAGGAAGTCATAAAAATAATTCCATCACAACATAATCAAATAAATGTAATAATAGGGATGAAAAAAGAACCCTTTATTATCTTAGATGGAAAATAATTTTGATAAAACACTTGAACTCCATTCTTGAGGGAAATATCCTTTCAACTTCAAAAACATTTTTCCTTTCTTAACATGTCATTAAATTTTAAACTAAAGGAAGTTGATTAAAAATAGACTTGAAAACTTGTAAAGGAAGCTTCTTGAAAATAATGTTTTAAAAAAAATTCATTCATGCCGTACAAGTTAAAAAAAACACCCTTCTCGTACTTTTGTTAGAAAAGTCAAAAAGTATCTCGTATGAAAAATGTCAAAAGATTCCTTTCATATATTTTACTAAAAACTCACCGAAGGGTAAAATTGGATATAAAATATTGTAGAATGATGTAAATATTACATATTGAGGAAACATGGATGTGGATGATAAAATACACCCCAGTAAATTTCAAAGTATAAACAATCTCAGATAAAAATGAGATTGTGATATTTCCCTTACCTTAGGTGTGATATGCTTTGTACGTGTCCGAACCTCTTCTTCTTTGAAGTTCTTCTTTGAGAACTCCTTTTAGGGCACTAAAATTGGTCTTTGAAGAAGACCAGGACCTCTAGGATGTCTCTAGGGAAGTGGAGAGGAGAAAATGGTAGGGGTTTTCCGAGCTTGAAGGCTCAAAGTGGTGTGAGGAAGAGGGGGAGGAGGTACCCTTTTATAAGGGAGGAGAGGGGCACCTTTGGAATAACTAAAAATATTATTTTATTATAAAGTCTAGTTAGATTTTAAATAGATCCAAATTGAGTTATTTAGAAGATAAGGTTGGGATGGGTCGAAATACTCTCATCCAAAAGAATTTAGACAAGTTTAGGTCATTATATTAACCTTATTGTTTAGTTTTAACTCTTAGTTAATTAGATTGACATTTTCCATGTCACTTTGTATTTTTATATTATATAGTTAATAAACTTACCATATACATCCAAGCGACCCCCAAGTTGTGTTTTATTAATATATATAACCTTATCTAAGTTATTTGGCCGCACCTTAGATTTTTAGGAATAAAATAACAATTAATAATATAATATTTGTTTTAAAAACTATATTATGTCAATTTTGACACTATTCAATAGTTGATTTTTTTGAAACTCATAACAGAATGATTACTTCGACCAAAGTTAATTAAATCAATCCTAACATGTAATATTAACCTAGAAAATTAGTTTAATTCATAAAAAGTCTCAAATTATACTTATTTAGGTATTTATAAAATCAATTATTCTAATTTTTCACTATTACGGTAATTACTGCATCATCATTGTGTAATAAATAAATTAAATTATTTAAAGTCTAAAAATTACAAATAAAATATCATTATGTTGGAAATCTTTTTAGATTTATAATGAATATTTATAGTCGAATTTATCTTATGTATAACCTTATATTAAAAATGATTTAGTTATTAAACTTTGATTTTAACTATTTTGACCCTTCTTTAAATAAATAAATGTCCTAATCTAATCCAAGTGGGCCTAAATGGTCATATTTTATTCCTAAGGTTGTTTTTGGTCGAATTAAACTTTTCCAATAGAATTAGGACATGTGTTAGGGTAATAATAATATCATTTTTACCCTTAATTACCCTATTTACTTTTAACCGTGGTAAAAAAAAGTAAAAAGTTACTATTCACCAAAAAATTATTTTCATCTCATTGAACCACATTTTACTTACTGACATCAACCGTGTCTCTCAGATTTTCTAAATTCCACTCACAGAAGCGGTAAAATTAAGTTTTATGAAAAATTCAGTTTTTTAACGACCACTTAGTGGTTTCACTATTCATCAAAAATTGAAAGTTTTCAGAAAAATACCAAAATTTCACCCTAGGCTAATTTCGATATTACGAATCCAAAAATGAAGTCCATTTTGAAAAATAAAATTTATAAAATTTCAAAAAGTGGTTATTACTATTCATAACGACTAGTTTTAATAATATTTTAATAGTATATCGTTGTTTAGTGAAACTCGGTATTGCGTACGACGCAAGCTTTTGAGGAAGGTTACGATTTCGTGTAAAGCAAGCCAAGTAAGTGTTGTGTGTAGAAAAAGATTCCTTTGATGATTTATATAACATAAAAGTCTCGGGTGTTACATTCTACCCCCCTTAAAATGAATTTCGCCCTCGAAATTCGTCACTTTGTAACAAACAGATGAGGATACCTCTCCCTCATCATATTCTCAAGCTCCCATGTAGCTTCTTCTAATTGGTGGTTCCTCCATAAAACTTTCACCAATCGGGTGGTCTGGTTTCGTAGGAATTTTTCACTACGATCCAGAATCTCTATCAGTTGTTCTTCATAAGAAAGATCTTGCTCCAGCGCTACAACTTCTAAGCTGAGTACATGTGAAGGATCAGATATGTACTTTCTCAGGAGAGATACATGGAACACATCGTGGACTTGAGAGAGATTCCGTGGAAGCTCCAATCGGTAAGCTACCTTCCCAACACGATCCAGTATTTCGAAAGGACCGATATATCTAGGGCTCAACTTCCCCTTCTTTCCAAATCTCATGACCCTCTTCCAGGGAGATATTCGTAAGAACACTTTATCACCCACTTCAAACTCTAGGTCTTTTCTTCGGTTGTCGGCATAACTTTTCTATCGACTCTGAGCTACTCTTATGTGTTTCTGAATAGATCTGACCTTTTCTGCCATTTCATCAACGAGATCAGGTTCTAATAGCTTTCTTTCCCCAACTTCATCCCAGCAAGTTGGAGTTTGACATTTCTTTCCATAGAGATCTTTATAAGGAGCCATCTGAATACTGGAGTGAAAGCTATTATTATAAGAAAATTCCACCAAAGGTAGGTGTTGATCCCAACCACCTTTGAAATCCATAGAGAAAGCTCTCAACATATCTTCTAGAGTTTGAATTGTTCTCTCAGACTGACCGTCTGTCTGAGGATGATAAGCAGTGCTGAAACTCAACTCTGTATCTAGAGTATGCTGAAGACTTATCCAGAACTTCGAGGTAAATCTCGGATCCCGATCAGATATAATAGAAAGTGGTACTCCATGCAATCTTACCACATCCTTTACATATATCCTGGAAATATGATCCAGAGACAAATCCTCTCTAATAGCAATGAAGTGTGAAGACTTGGTAAGATGATCAACTATGACCCAGATAGCATTATTGCCTTTGGATGTTTTAGGAAGTCCTGTGACAAAGTCCATAGTGATGTTTTCCTATTTCCATTCGGGTATGGGTAATGGTTGTAACATCCCCTTAGACTTCTGTCTCTCAACTTTAACTTGTTGACAAACCAAGCATCGAGAGACATATTCAGCAATATCTCTTTTCATGCCATCCCACCAGAAGTACTCTTTCAGGTCCCTATACATCTTCGTGCTTTCAGGATGAATAGAGAATGAAGAACTATGAGCCTCATCCAGCAGCTCCTTCTTTAATTCGGGGATGGGAGGAACACAAACCCGATTCCTGAACTTTATTATCCCATCACAATCAAGGTTGAATTTAGGAACATTTCTCACCTTCTTTTGTAACTCGACATCTTCTTTCTGTGCCTCTTTAATATTCACATGTATAGATGGTTGAACATTCATTTGATAAAGATAAGATTTTTCCCCTTCCATTATAATTCCAAGATCTATCCTTTGTAAATCCATAAATATTGGATCTTTTGTGATCCTCATCATGGATAAACTGGCATGGTCTTGTCGGCTTAATGCATCTTCCACCTTGTTTGCTTTCCTAGGGTGGTAATGGATTGAGCAGTCATAATCCTTAATCAGCTCCAACCATCTTCTTTGATGCATATTCAGCTCCTTTTATGTGAAAATATACTTTAAACTTTTATGATCAGTATAAATATCACACCTTTCACCATAAAGGTAATGCCTCCAAATATTTAATGCAAAGATTACCGTAGCTAACTCCAAATCATGAGTTGGGTAATTTTGCTCATGTATTTTCAACTGTCGTGAGACATAAGCTATCACCATATCATTTTTCATAATAACACACCCCAATCCCTTCTTGGATGCATCACTATAGATCAAAAACATTTCTCCACTACAAGGCAGTGTGAGCACAGGTGCACTGGATAACCTTCTTTTTAACTCCTTGAAATTCTCTTAACATTCCTCCGTCCAAACAAACCTAACTCCTTTCCGAGTAAACTTGGTGAGTGGATTAGATAATCATGAAAAATCTTTCACAAAACGTCGATAATATCCAGCCAAACCAAGAAAACTTCAGATGTCGGTTACTGTTGTTGGTCTCGACCATCTTTCGATAACCTCTGTTTTTTCTGGATCCATAGATATCCCCTCTTTTGAGATTATGTGACCCAAAAATGTAACTTTTTGAAGCCAAAATTCACACTTGGTAAATTAGGCATAAAGTTTCTCCTTTCTCAGGGTCTTCAATAAAATTCTCAAGTGATCTTCATATTCTTCCTTGCTCTTTGAATAGACAAGAATATCGTCTATAAAGACTACCACAAACTGATCAAGATAGTCTGTAAAGAGTCTATTCATTAAGTCCATGAAGATAGCAGGGGAATTAGTAAGACCAAATGGCATCACTATAAATTCATAGTGTCCATACCTTGTACGGAAAGCCATCTTTGGTATATCCTCCCTTTTGACCCTTAATTGACGATACCCTAAACGAAGATCAATCTTGGAAAAGTATTGAGCTCCACGTAGTTGGTCAAATAGGTCATCAATGCACGGGAGATGATATTTGTTCTTGATAGTGATCTTGTTATGTTATCGATAATCAATGCAGAGTCTCATTGATCCATCTTTCTTCTTAAGAAACAGAAAAGGTGCTCCCCAAGGTGACGCACTAGGGTGTATGAACCCCTTATCAAGATTCTCTTGGAGTTGCTTCTTTAATTCCTGCAACTCAATTGGGGCCATTCTATAAGGAGTCTTTGAAATAGGCAAAGAACCCGATACGAGTTCTATTGAAAACTCAACTTCACGATTCGGTGGAAGACCCGGTAATTCGTCCGGAAAGACATCATCAAACTCCCATACAATGGGCAAATTCTTAATCATGATTTTCTCACCAACCATTTGAGATAAATAGCCTTCATTTAGTGGAATCAATACCCATAAAATGGAAGAAATTTCCACTGGAAGGTTATGTTCATCCTTGCATCGATAGACAATCATAGATTGATCTGGAATATGAAATGTGACTTCCCTTATTTGGAAATTGATATGAGCTCCTTGTAGAGAAAGCCAATCCATGCTAAGAATCACATCAAATTTAACTATAGGAAGGATCACAAGATTTTCAGGAAGCACTTTCCCACAAACTTCAATCGGAGAAGAATTATAAACTTTTTATGCGACTGTTGTGCCATTAGGTGTTGTCACAACTAACTCAACATCTAATTGTTGAGGTAATATGGTGATACCCTTAGAAAATTCTTCAGAAATAAAAGAGTGGGTGGATCCAGAATCAAATAAAACATTTGCTACTTTAGAGTGGATGGTAAGTGTACCCTTCACCACATCGTTATCGTACTCCAAATCGCTGATATAAATTGCATGTGACTTTCCTTTGTCTTTAGCCTTAAGAGTTTGTTGACGTCGACCATCATAATCAACCATTGGATTAGGGCATTTATTGGCATAATGTCCCATCTCCTTGCACTTGAAACATTGAAGTGTAGTAGGTTCATTCTGTGTATCCCTTCCTTTGTTTGCATCATTAGACATCTTCTTCCCATCATCGCGGCATTCAAATGCCCGATGACCTTCCTTTCCACATTTGAAACATTTACTTGTCCCTTTAAGACAACTCCCTCCATGTTTTGTTTCCATACTTTGAGCATAAGGGAAATCTCATCTTCTTTTCAGTGTGCTCTTTAGATTTTCCTTTGACTTCCATTTTCCTCTTCTTGTCAAACCCATATGACTGATGGGTTACTCTAATCTCCATCTCAACTTTGAGAGCACATCGAACGATTTCCTCATAGCTATTGAAGTCCCTTATGGATAAGGCCCTTCGAAGACTTGGTTTTAAGCCACTAAAGAATCGATCGATATTACTCTCAGGTTGGATAATAATACCAGAAGCGTACCTTGGAAGTCTTGTAAACTTTTCTTCATAGGTACCAACAGATTCATCATCCCTTTGCTTCAGTTCAAGAAACTCTTTCTCCATCATTGTTCGGAGAATACGAGGGAAGTACTTAATGAAAAATAAGTTCTTGAACTCGTCCCATTCCATGGACTCAATTTCATCCCTTTGCCTCGTATTCTTAATAAGATTCCACCATTGATCAGAATCACCTTCCAAACGATACACTACTAAGATGACTTTATCATGCTCAGAACATTGAAGAACTTAAAATATATTTTCAGTAGTACTAATACATTGTTCAACAACTAATGGATCAGTAGACCCGCTGAATGAAGGTGGACGCTGTCTCATGAAGGATTCAACAGAATGTTGCTCCTTCCTTTGCTCGTTTGGAAGTCCTGCATGATTCATAGCTTGAGAAAGTTGTGGGAGCATGGCTACAAGATTTTGCATTCCAGCTCCCATAACGTTTGGTTGCTCAGGGGGACAATCATTGCATTTCCCGTCGAATTCTTCATTAACACGGTTCCTTCGGGTTCCATCCATTGACTAAAACCAAGAAGAATAGTGTGAGCAACACTAATTATAATAGGAAAACCACATAATCAAGAATAAAATTTCACACTTAAGTTCTTATCCTAGGTTATTCATGTCCATTTCTAAAACACTAAGATTGTGTTCTATTCTTAGAATTATCCTTAGGGTTCTTACTAAGGCTTTCACATCCTAGTTTCCAAAGGTTGACTATACCTTTCCTCTGATACCAACTATAACGACGCATACTTTACATACATTGTTATTACTTCAGAATTGAAGCACACTTATTACAACATATAACAAAACCAAGAAAGGACCGTATAGGTATAGAGTCTTTAGAAACTGGGAAACATAAACAACTGGTTCATAAATCATCTACTTTTCCTCCCATTTATTTCATCATATCTAGAGTCCCTTTTTGGCATATTCTACTTAATAACCTTCATCCTGACCTGGGGAAATAAAACATACAAAAGGGTGAGCTCAAATGCTCAGTAAGGGTAAGAAAAAGAAATATCAATCACATCATATACATAAGCACATAACTTTTGGAAATCTTAACCTGCAAAAGAGGTCATAATTTCATAACATGGAATAAATCATAGTAGTGAAATGTAATCCCAATAATCATAACTTAAAATATGAAACTTTGTGGCATACAAACATAATCATAGATAATAATTTCTTATTAGTCAAGACTCATTTCCAAGACTATCTTAGTGGACAAAGTCCATTTCTGAACCGAGTTACCCTCGTTTCAGTCCTGCTTCACTGAACCGGTATAACCTACCATTCCAGCCATGTCTATCTCATGAGATATAAAATCTTTACCCAATGTATTGGAGGGAGATATAGGTCCCACCCATCTCATAATGATACCATTCTTATGTGTGCCACAAAATCATAAATCATACATCATAGCATAACCCATGTAATAAAAATGGGAATCTTAAACATCATGAAATCATAAAACAATTCATATAAGATAAAGGAATTCATAAAAATAATTCCATCACAACATAATCAAATAAATGTAATAATAGGGATGAAAACAGAACCCTTTATTATCTTAGATGGAAAATAATTTTGATAAAACACTTGAACTCCATTCTTGAGGGAAATATCATTTCAACTTCAAAAACATTTTTTCTTTCTTAACATGTCATTAAATTTTAAACTAAAGGAAGTTGATTAAAAATAGACTTGAAAACTTGTAAAGGAAGCTTCTTGGAAATAATGTTTTAAAAAAAATCCATTCATGCTGTATAATTTAGAAAAACATTCTTCTCGTACTTTTGTTGGAAAAGTCAAAAAGAACCTCGTATGAAAAACGACAAAAGATTCCTTTCATATCTTTTACTAAAAACTCACCGAAGGGTAAAATTGGATATAAACTATTGTAGAATGATGTAAATATTACATATTGAGTAAACATGGATGTGGATGATAAAATACACCCCAGTAAATTTCAAAGGATAAAAAATATCGGATAAAAATGAGATTGTGATATTTCCCTTACCTTAGGTCCGATATGCTTTGTACGTGTCCGAACCTCCTCTTCTTTGAAGTGCTTCTTTGAGACCTCCTTTTAGGGCACTAAAATTTGTCTTTGAAGAAGACCATGACCTCTAGGATGTCTCTAGGGAAGAGGAGAGGAGAAAATGGCAGGGGTTTTCCGAGATTGAAGGCTCAAAGTGGTGTGAGGAAGAGGGGGAGGAGGTGCCCTTTTATAAGGGAGGAGAGGGGCACCTTTGGAATAACTAAAAATATTATTTTATTATAAAGTCAAGTTCGGTTTTAAATAGCTCCAAATTGAGTTATTTATAAGATAAGCTGGGGATGGGTCTAAATCCTCTCATCCAATAGAATTTAGACAAGTTAAGTCATTATATTAACCTTATTGTTTAGTTTTAACTCTTAGTTAATTAGATTGACATTTACCATGTCACTTTGTATTTTTATATTATATAGTTAATAAACTTACCATATACATCCAAGAGACCCCCCAAGTTGTGTTTTATTAATATATATAACCTTATCTAATTAATTTGGCCGCACCTTATATTTTTAGGAATGAAATAACAATTAATAATATAATATTTTTTTAAAAAACTATATTATGTCAATTTTGACACTATTCAATAGTTGATTTTTTTGAAACTCATAACAGAATGATTACTTCGACCAAAGTTAATTAAATCAATCCTAACATTTCATATTAACCTAGAAAATTTGTTTCATTCATAAAAAGTCTCAAATTATACTTATTTTGGTATTTATAATATCAATTATTCTAATTTTTCACTATTACGGTAATTACTACATCATCATTGTGTCATAAATAAATTAAATTATTTAAAGTCTAAAAATTACAAATAAAATATAATTATGTATGAAATCTTTTTAGATTTCTAATTAATATTTATAGTCGAATTTATCTTATGTATAACCTTATATTAAAAATTATTTAGTTATTAAACTTTGATTTTAACTATTTTAACCCTTCTTTAAATAATTAAATGTCCTAATCTAATCCAAGTGGGCCTAAATTGTCATATTTTATTCCTAAGGTTGTTTTTGGTCGAATTAAACTTGTCCAATAGAATTAGGACATGTGTTAGGGTAATAATAATATCAATGTTACCCTTAATTACCCTATTTACTTTTAACCGTGGTAAAAAAAGTAAAAAGTTACTATTCACCAAAAAATTATTTTCATCTCATTGAACCACATTTTACTTACTGACATCAACCGTGTCTCTCGAATTTTTGAAATTACACTCACAGAAGCGGTAAAATTAAGTTTTATGAAAAATACAGTTTTTTAATGACCACTTAGTGGTTTCACTATTCATCAAAAATTGAAAGTTTTCAGAAAAATACCAAAATTTCACCCAAGGATAATTTCGATATTACGAATCCAAAAATGAAGTCCATTTTGAAAAATAAAATTTATAAAATTACAAAAAGTGGTTATTACTATTCATAACGGCTAGTTTTAATAATATTTTAATAGTATATCGTTGTTTAGTGAAACTCGGTATTGCGTACGACGCAAGCTTT
Organism: Viscum album; assembly: GCA_963277665.1. Classification (NCBI taxonomy): domain Eukaryota; kingdom Viridiplantae; phylum Streptophyta; class Magnoliopsida; order Santalales; family Viscaceae; genus Viscum; species Viscum album. Next base: position 905,531,802 of record OY728138.1, read on the forward strand.
CGAGGAAGGTTGTGATTTCGTGTAAAGAAAGCCAATGAAGTGTTGTGTGTAGAAAAAGATTCCTTTGATAATTTATATAACATAAAAGTCTCGGGTGTTACACGGGTCGCTCCCGCGAAAGTTACACCCCTTCTAGGGTAAACGGTACACTCCAAACTCAACGGTTCCCTCAGTTTTCCAATCCGAGAAACCGCTTAAGAGATACTTGAGTTAAGCCATTAAACGAATAAATTAATTATTTAATTTATCCGTTCCATGCTCTGATAGCGAGCGAGGGGTCCAAACGTCCCGCACCGACATGTTTTATGTCGTTACTAGGGTAGACACCTCATTCCAGACCCATCTGTACACTCAGATTTAGGATCTGAAGCATCGTTTAGGATTTGTCCCATTTATTTGGCGTTCCCAGTGTGAACGCACTGAAAATTTAATTCCGGCCTCACCGGGGCTCAAAATCACACGTCGTCTGAAAACACTGCTCTGGAATAATATCAAGAATATTCCAATGTCTTTTATAGCCAAAAAATGGGTTCTTAAATCATTCCCTCCTAGATTTTTTTCCCCGAAAAGAAAAACCAGGGAACAACTCAGGGTACCAAGCCCGCACCTGGCTCTCCCGTACCCAGAAGAACTCTTGCATAGTCCTATGTCCCCGCACACAGACCAAAGGGTTCTATCTTTTCACGTGAGGTCTGCCCTCACCGATGTCATTCATGGGATCACACACACATCTTCTCAGGTGAGTCACGTGGGAGACTTCATGCACCCAAACCCACCTTTGGGGTTAGGGCAAGGTGGTAGGGGACCTCACCATCCCTTCGCACGTTCCCAAACGGTCCGAAGGACCTCGGGGGTAGCTCACCTCCCCGATCGAACCTCTACGTCACACGCTGCGACTAGAATCACCGTTTGGACTGGAGACAAACCCGATGATTCCCTCCTTCAGAATATCCATATGGTGAAACACCCAAGGATATCCGGTTACGCAAGATTTCATAGTCGATGTCCCAGGACCAAAACTATCTTACATGCATGGAAAGAAAAGGAATCGACACCATTGACTAGAGAAAAAGGTCCCACGCCTTCTACCTACCAACACAGGGTTACACCGACGCCCCGCGTCACCCTGGTAACAACCCAAGCAAGGAGCAGGGAGAAAAATCATTTCACACGCAGAGCCTAAAAATTCTACTGCAAAAAAAGTAGAAGAGCAGTAGAGCATAACTCTTATCACCTCATTCTCTGTAGGATCATAGACATCCAAAGCTCGCGACTATCCACGGTCCCAACCATCATCTCCCAGAGCCTGACGTGGATCTCCTATTGGTGATGTGAAGACCTCGTGATGTTGTTCCCCAGTCCCAACTCCTCCCACTCCTCTGATAGCACCACCTCCCTAGGAACTACTCCGATCATGGCACTGCCTCCATTGTGGTGGTGCACCTACTGCCTGCCCAAAGCTCTCTGCATGCATAGTTGGGCAGTCCCATGCCATGTGACCCCGCCCATCACAAGCGTAGCACCGACTCTCTTCGGGCTGCACTGGTGCCCTCCGGAGCCACTGTGTTGTACGACCACGCCCCTGAGTCCGGTTGTCAGAAAGCCACCTGCGTCGAGGTTCTTCTTGCCGACACCTGCTAGCTGCGGCTGACGTCTCGGCTCCAACATGCCTGCTTCCACCACCAACTCTAGAACGTGAAAGGAAGCACTCTGTCACCAGCGCCTTCTCTAGCACCCCGACATATGTGGAAATTTCCTAGGGTACTATGACAGCATGAATCTCTTGGTGGAGACCCTGATCAATCTTCCGCGCTTGGATGTTGTCGTCATGGACCAAGTCCAGGTAAAAGCGTGCACAGTCTGCGAAACTAGCTGCATACTCGGCCACCATCATCCCTCCCTATTGAAACTGCAGGAGCTCCTGAATTCGAACGGACCAAAAGGAGGTGGAAAACTCCTCACAGAACAACAACTTAAAGTCGCCCCATGAAAGCGATGACTTGTCAAGAAACTGAGTCACCAGACTCCACTGATGCCAAGCTGATCCATGAAAAAGGTCGGCTTCCAAATCCACTCTATGATCTTTCGGCATCTGCACAAGACTGAAAAGACGAACCACTGTCTCTAGCCAAACCTCTGCTGTCTGAGGGTCTGGCTCACCACTAAACCTCAACGGTCTCTGTCGCTGGAACTTACGAAGCGCGCTCAACCTGCGATCATGATCAACCTGCTCTGCGGAATCTCTCTACTACTCAACAAGTGGGGGTGCTTCTACCGGACCACCCGGAGAAAGGGTCTCACATGATGGGTCCTGTACTGTGGCCTCGTAGCTCACATGGTCATCATCACGAACCAAAGCTGGTATCCTGGCTAGCTGTCTTCGCGGAAACATCCTGAATTTTATGAAGGAGTGCCGCCATCAGATGAGGATATATGTATATCCCACAACAACAACGATGGGGATATGACTCAAGATGGACAATCAAGACTCAATCCTATGTGATGCAAAAACCAATTTTCCCTACAAAGAGTGTCTCAACATGCCGATTTGAAAAGCGGGTTATTAGGGTCCTGGTGAATGGATGCTTCAGTCACCGCACCATCACTGGACTCCCTGGCCTGAGAGCCGCTCTCGAGACACGTTGACACCATTTCCCTAAATCCCAACCAATTAATTTTTATTTTAGGGATGCTCGAACAGCATCCCAAGGAACGAACCACCTTTGATACCACTTTGTCATGACCCGACCCTACCCAGGCTCGAGGCACAACTACCCCAAGACCGCCTCCATAGGCCAGGGGCTGGCGACTAGCGTCGAAGGCACAATAACTCAGGGAGGCCTTTGCCTAAGTACCTGTACACACACACGCAACACACTCAATGCAAAAATGAAGAGTAAAATAGAAAAGACAAGTAAAGTAAAGGGAAACTACTATAGATAAACCACAAAGTGCATCAACCTCTAAACAGTATAAAGCAAGTGCTGAAGGTAAACAGAAAAAGAAAAGGGGAAAAAACCCACTCAACTAGAAAAGGTGCCACAACCCGACAACAGGTAAACAAAAGAAAAACAGCTGGAAGAGTCCCCCACCTGGAACCCGACTACAACCACCGCACACGGTCCAAGCTCCTGAACTCCTAAGCTCCACTTAATTCATGACCAACATGTCTGTCTTCTGCAAGGGTACACCAAGTGAGGGAAAATCCCAATCAGGGGTGAGTATAAAAATACTCAATAGGATACCCCAAAGGCTTGAGGGAGCAACAAAGGAGGTACATAAGAGTGAGTAGTAGATCGAATAGGTGAAATTAAAGGAGTAAAACCGAGAGTGCAGTAAAGAGTATAGTAAAGAGTCCAGCTCAACCCAACAAGAGAAAGGAGGTAGACTCATCCAGACACAAGGAGCTAGAAACAGTGAGAAGATGAACTTCTCGTTGAGTCTTCCCTACCTTTAGCAGGAGAGTAGACTCGTCCAACCACGAGAAGCTAGACATGGAAAGCATGTGTCATACCCCACGTGTCTTCACCTCTCCTGGAGGAAGAGTAACCAAGCCCAAGAAGTGGGCACTAGGACAAGGTATATACATATACATATGCTCAATAAGAATCCCGAACAAGGTCGTAAGGGGATATCTTTCCCGTAGCTCAGCTCAAGAAAGTGAGTTTCCAACATTCCTAGAAGTAAACACCATTGATGCCCAGCATCCCGCATGTCTGCCATGAACTGCAAGTCAAGGGATCAAATCACCGCACCTCGAAACTATCCGCTTTGGGCGGCACTGACTTGTCGCATGGTTTTAGGTCGCGTCGCAAGGAAAAATCTCGGTGGGGAAAGCGCTCCTCGTACTTGAGAGTTCTGAGGGAATGTCAAACCATAACTCATCACTACCCCGTAGTCGAGAGGTCTCCTCAAAGTCGACAGGCGACCCCCTGCCCAGCCCCGTTGGAGGGTCCCTGGAAGTCGATGGGTTCCCACTATAGGGAGACCTGGAAAGAGTCGACGGGTGCCACACTACCTAGTCCCGTAACAGGGTAATCCACTGGAGGGAGACCCGGCTAAAGTCGGCGACAGGACCACTGCCCATCCCAGCTAGAGGTAACCCGGCATCGGGGACCGCTGCCCAGCCCGGCTGAAGGTAAGCCTGGAATCGGGGACCCCTGCCTAGCCCAACTGGAGGTAAACCTGACATTGGGGACCATTACCCGACCCCATTGAAGATAAACCCGGAACTGCTCTTGCCATCCCTGCTGGATGGTAATGCTCGGTGAACACTGCTGTACTGGCCATCCTTGCTGGATGGTAACCCACTGGCCATCCCTGTTGGAAACAACCTCAGCCTTACTGGAAACAACCTCCTAGGTAGAGGATCGGTTCCCGCATAAAGTGTTGGTCACACCGAAGCCACAATAACTCTACCAAGGATCACGATGAAATGAGAGGAACTCCCCAGGCCTCTCAAGGCAATCACTCTCCAATCCGCTGAGTCACTGTCAAAGCAGACCGAGTCAACTCATCCCAGAAAGTGGGGAAAACACCCACACTATACGAACACCCGTAGTCGCAAACGGTGCCGTAGTCCGGTGAAAGGGGCACTGTACTGAAACCCCACACAGCTGAAGAAACAAAGGAACCAAACCATCTCTGCCAGCCAAACGAGAACAACACCATTGGAAAACTCAACTCTGCTGGTCAACAAACGAGAACCAAACCAGAGACAACTCAACCCTACTGGTCAATAGACGAGAATATGACCAGGGGAAAACTCAAACCTGCTGGTCAACAGACGAGAACATGACCAGGGAAAAACTCAACCCTACTGGTCAACAGACGAGAACAGGACCAAGGGAAAACTCAACCCTGCTGGTCAACAAATGAGAACAAAGGGACCCTCTACGTCATGAGAGGTCAAAAGTACGCAAAGAAGAACACGACACGCACATGGGTCCCACATGACGTGTGGCCCCAAGTCAACCCCAACCAAGCACACAAACATTCTTAGGTACCAACATCCACATGTACCTCCTAGTGTTGCCGTATACTCCCAGAGTATACCACATCTCCAGCCCAAAGGCTAACGTACACCCGGCACCCAACGTCAACGTGAAGGTGTGAACGTAACAACCCCAACCTACCACCTCAACAGCTAAGGAACAACCAACCACATCTCTTCAAGAATCTACATCACTCACATGAGAGTGCACGCGATCACATGCCAAGGGTCTACTATAAACACGGTAGAAGGACCGCCACCGAGGCACCTTCATATTTCTACATTTAATAAGATCGCGTAAGAGGCTACGCCCTCCTGAACAGATTACACCTTTGTAATCCTCATTAAAAAACATGCGAGATAGACTACTTACTTGCCTCAAATAGATATCCGACAGAAAAGTCTCCAACACCGCCTTACGCCCGAACAACATCCCGTGATCTCGAGCGTCGACCCCGAAAACAGTGGGCATATCACACCATTGCAATCCCCTTGGGAAAACACATCAAAAGTACTACTCACTTGAGTGGAATAGATATCCGCAGAAAAAGATGCATTCCGACGCACCCCACACGAGCGGTGCTACGTGGGACCCGTATCCCAGTCCCGAAACACAATAAACAGATCACATTATTGCGATCCTATCGAAAAAGTACACAAGATAAAATATTCACTTGTCCAAAAAGGACACCCGGTGATAAAATTGGAAAGCAACGTCAACTCCCAAAACGACCCTCGAGGGGCCCACACCAGCGTGCAGAATTAAAGCGGGCACACTGCGCCAATGCAATGCCCTCAAAAAAACACCCAAAATCAACTGCTCGCACGCCCCGAATGGACGTCCGATGAAAAAGTTATAAAGCGCTGCATGCAGATCGAAAGACGGCCTGTGGGGCCCATGCCTTAACTTCAGTTTAGATGCCCAAAACCATACTGGAAAGATCCGTCTCAGCGCCAGGGTCGCAATGCCATTGACGACACTCAATTTGGACATCGGATGTGTCCACACCGTCCAAAACAAGATTCCTGAAAAAATGCCCGTCCACTTAACGGTCATGCCGCGCCCCCGAGCCCCTTGTTTCGGGAATTAAAATTCCCTGAAACCATCTCAAAAAGGTCTTCCTCGATTCAAGGGATGTGTCGCTGTAGACGGTGCCCAAAACGTACGCCATTTATGATATGAAAATCATTTTCATAATAATAATAATTATCTTATTATTATTATTATTATAAACCATTTTTTTCTTTTTTTAAACAAAACTAGACCGGCCAGGAGGGCTGGTCTTCTTCCACACACTTCCAGCAGGACCCACTTTTTGCAGGTCCTCGTCTCCCAGCAGACCGGCCAAGCGGCCAGTCTTCCTCCGCACGCCCGAGGCCATGCCTCAGCCTCCTCCCTCGACCACAGAGGTCATCTCCCTCGGGCTCCCCTCTGACCACAGTGCCTCACCGCGCTGCCCCAGCTTGTGCCAACCAACATCGTCCGACGCTGCCTGCGCCGCTGCAGCTCCCTGCTGTGCTCACCCGGCTGAACCGACCGCCTCCGCGCCTCCACGGAGCTCATCCGGCCGAATCCCTCTCCACCGCGCCTCCGCGGTGTTCACTTGGAAGAATCGGCCGCCGTCGCGCCTCCGCTGCGCTCACCCAGCCGAATCGGCCTCTGCCGCCTGGGAAAACTGGTTTTTGGCAGGAAAACAGTCCATAACCCTCTCACCTTCGGCGGAAAATTGTGATCCACTCGGAACCCAGAATTTACATCCGAACAAGGGGTCAGAAAGCTTATCAAAAAATACTACGCATTTATGGGCTTTGCGTGTAAATCAGACAGAAATTTGATAATGAAAATTTAGTACAAACATGGTGTGGGAAATTAAAATAGAAACAAGATCCTACCTCGTTGGGCATAGCCCGGAGCTTCGCCGACGGACCGTCGGGGCTGTCACGCCTCGCCGGAGAGGTGAGGATGGTGGAGCTCATTGGAGGAGCTCCTTGGTCGAGGCTTCTTCTTCCAGTAGGTGCAAAGGGAGGAGGAGGGCTGAATAAGGGTTTAAATAAGTTAATTAATTAAAATTTTAATTAACTTAAACCCTTAATTTTAACCCGCATCTGAACCTTTTGGCGAGGTCAAAATTAAACCTCCCCTAGGGTAAACACCACCTCCCGAGCACAATAGTGGTTTCAGAATTTGATTTTGAGATTTCGTTTGAAAGTTATTAACCTTAATGCCCGAGGCCGCCAAATTACAAAAACGCCCCTGGGGCCATTTTTCACAGACGGGTCGCGCCCGTGAAATTTACACCCCTTATAGGGTAAACGGCACGCTCTGAAATCAACGGTGCCCTCAGTTTTTAAATCTGAGAAACCGTTTAAGAGATACTTGAGTTAAGCCGTTAAACGAATAAATTTATTATTTAATTTATCTGTTCCATGCTCTGATAGCGAGCGAGGGGTCCAAACGTCCCGCACTAACATGTTTTATGTCGTTCCTAGGGTAAAAAACCCATTCCAGACCCATCCTTACCCTCATATTTAGTATCCAATGTATCATTTAGGAGTTATCCCATTTATTTTGCGTTTCCAGTGTGAACACACTGAAAATTTAATTCCGGCCACACCGGGGCTCAGAATCGCATGCCGTTTGAAGGCACTACTCGGGAATAATATCAAGAATATTCCAAAGTCTTTTATAGCCAAAAAGTGGGTTCTTACAATGGTTTTACTGTGAGTCCTTGGAATGGGGACAAAACATCCTCCACCTACATGTACCTGTGGAAGTATTTAGGGATTCTATGGATATCACCTTCCAAGATGGAGAAATTTACCTGCCGGGATCCTAAATCAGACTCTGATACTGATGACTAGGGTTAAGGTTTCATCACAGAGTTTCATTACCCTCATAATCCAAGATATTGACGAGATTAAGGATGACATGGAATTTATTTGGATTTCTCCTTTGGTGGAGGTTTATCAAAATTCTTTGCTAGGATGGTTCTTCAGGGAAGAGTATTTCTTCTATCATGGAGAGGAACTAAATTCCTGTTAGTGGTAATGTAGGGATGACCTCTTCATTGGTTAGTTGGGATATAGGGAGGGCCTCCGTATCAACAGTTATCATAGTGGGGAGGACCTCCTCCTTGACTGGTGAAAGAGTGGGGAGGACCTTTTCTTTGGCTATTGTAGAAGTAGGGAAGAACTCCTCTTTGGTCAGTGGATACATAGAGAGGACCTATATTCTAATCGGTATTAATTACATAGTTAGTACTACTATACTGGTGAGTTTTAGTGTGAGGAGGACCTTTGTACTAATCAAAATGGACACGAGGAGAATCTTTCGCATTGGGGAGTGGGAAGATGGGGAAGTCCTCAATTTTGGAAGCTGAAATCATAGGTAGGACCTTCTCTGTGGCTGGTGGAAACATGTCAAGGGTCTCTATGTTGACTATTTAAGGAGTGGGGAGGACCTCCACATAGGTTGGCAGTAAGACGGGGGGGGGGACTTTGTGTTGGATGATGGTGATAGCATGGGGAGGAAATCCGTACTAGATTCCAATGAAGTATGGAGGACCTCCTATTTGAATAATGCTGGGGTAGGTAGGAATTCTACATGAGATAGAAATGGTATAGGGAGGACCTTCATAATGATTGTCTGTGAAAAGGGGAAGACCTTTCTGTTGAAAAAAAATAAGTATGGGAAGGAACTTCTCTTCGGTCAATGGGTACCCAGGGAGGACCTCCATATTGATTTTGAGGGAGAAGTGGGACATTCAATTTGGTTGGTGATGATATAGAGATAATCTATACACTAAATCTCATCATCATAGACCAACCTGTAATTATTGTTGGTTATTTTGGAGATTGAAAGAGTTAACCCATCTTGCATGCATGGTAGATGTGGTCTTGATCCTAACTGGGTGAAGATGGATCCCTGCTCTTTTGTTGTAGGGATATGGTGTCATGTGTTGATGGTGGAGAGGACCACTTGATCCATGTAAGATGATGACCCATGTTGAGAATTCCCCTTTTCTTGTGCCAGAAGTTATTTCCAGGTGGTTCGGGCTAGGGCTCATGGAGTAGGTGTAATTCCACCTATTCTTTTTCTTGAAGGGATGGTTATTTCGGGAATTGGGAATCGTTGGAATGTATAGATCCTGGGAGCATAGGTGACCTTTATTCTTCCTCTTGGGAGGGAATTTCTTGTGAGGCATAATAGGAACTTACCCCATGCAATCATCTATTGATCATGAGGTATCTAATACCAAAGGTGTATATCTTCCAAATCATTAAACTCAGGCATCCCATGTTTTTCATGATGTAATTGATAAAATAAGCATATATCATCCAAGGATTTAACCTCAATAATCCCATGTTGTTCTTGAGGTAGTTATTTGGGTTTATGTCACATGTTCTATATACCATGGAGATAGATTAGGATGTCTGGTTGAGATGGATCAGGGAACAAGTTTAACATATTTTGGAGACAGAGTTGACTGATCAAAACACACCAAGGAGGTGGATCAAGGAGGTTCATCCCTAAGAGGGAAGATTTCACATCTTTAAGTTTAATGATATATGGATCAGAATTACCCATGGAGGAAGATCTGGGAGGTGTGTCCCATAAAGATAAGAAGTCAGACCATGAAGGTTGGTGAGAACTCCCCTTAAGATGAACCCTGTATGGATGGATCAGAATTCCCTATGTATGTAGATTTAGTAGGTGTGTCTCATAAAGGTAAGATTTCACATTGTGAAGGTTGGTGAGAATGTACTTTGAGGAAAACCCTGGACGGATGGATCAAAACTCCCTATGGAGGTGAATCCAGGAGGTGTGTCCCAGAAAGGGAATATTTCACACCATGAAGTTTGGTTAGAACACAACTTGAGGTGAACCCTGGATGGATAGATAAGAATTCCCTATGGAGACAGATCCAAGTGGTTTTTACCACAATGGTAAGAGTCACACCATGATGTTTTGTAATGATTCCCCTTGGTAGGAACCCTGAATGGATCGATCCGAACTCCCTATGGAGGAAAATCTGGGAGGTGTGTCCCATAAAGGAAATATGTCACACCATGAAGGTTGGTGAGAATTCCCCCTAAGGCGAACCCACTATGGATGGATTAGGACACACAATGGAGGAAGATCTTGTAAGTGTGTCCCATTAAGGGATTATGTTACACTATGAAGGTTGGTAAGAATGAACCTTAAGGAAAAAACCTAGATGAATGGATCAGGACACCCATGGAGGTGGATCCAGGAGGTGTTTCCCATAAAGGGAAGATGTCACACCACAGAGATTGAGTATAATACCCCATGGAGGTGGTACTAGGATGGTACGTTCTTTGGAGGGATATCCTAAGTTTACCATTGGTCAGGATTGAACATCATGGAGGCATCCTACATACCTTGTTTAGAATATAGGAATCAAAACCCATGTAGTTAGATTCCGTAATTTAAGGCCATGTGATTAGACCAATCCATATATTTTAACATTATGTGGTAGGGATGCTCTTATTGTGGATAGATCATCGGTGATGGATGGTGTAGGGTATACACATTGATGCTCCTATGACAAGAGGATTTATCTTGGTTGGAGTTAGTGTGGTGGTTAGAAATTTAGATTCCTGAGGGAGTTGGAGGAGATGTGGTCTCATAGGTGAGTGGAATTATGTTATTAGCGGTGTGGCATGGTGAACATTTCAGTTAATGCAGATGATGGTTTTGGACCTCATAGAGGCTTCTTATGTATCCTAGTTAGTTGATATTCAATGATCATGTAGTTCGGGATGGTTGGGACTTATAACTAAGGAGGAGGCCCGTCGGGAGGTTCGGGATCGTATGAATATCATAATAACCACTAACTTATAATCCCATGTGATTCATGCTTGGTGTGAGAAAAAAGGAGTGAGTGGTAGATATGAAGATCACATGATCCACTTTTTCCACTAGTGGATTGAGTTCGGGCCCCAATGGAGAGAGAACAAAAATTGAAGTGCCCATCCCGTCACTTTTTTAGGTATCCAAAGGATGTGAAGAGGATAAATAGTGTTGACTCCCTCAATATAGATTGAGTATTAATATATGAGGGATGTCCAAGGAGGATCTCATTCCAAATGAGTGGTACACATAAAATCTAGTTGGAGGTCATCCCTTGACAATCGTACATGGAGCATCCTGTGTTCATCGCACAAGGTGAGACTATAATTTTATAGCATATACTGAGGTTGTTGTTATGAAATTTAACATCATAAGACTAGGACATGAGACTAGGAAATTTTATGTCATGAAATATAGATGTGGGTAGATTCAATCCTTTCCCCTTGGACTTACATGTACACAACTCATATGTATTTGGGAGGGGCATGGATTTATAAATTCTGAGTTATAACGATAGGAGGAGTAGAAATTCACTATGTCCATGTTAGAGTCCCCATTATTAGAATCAATCAGGTTTAGAGTACTCTTCCTTAGAAGAAAGAACTATGAAATCATAGGGGACATCAGGTAGGGAACTAAGAAGTTGTTGCAAGCAATTTTAGAGGGTTTCATGCAAGAATTACATGTAAGGTTTGGTATTTTAATGCAAGAGATGCTCAAGACTAGAAATATTTTTCAAGGTTAGACCATGGAGGCTCAAAGAGTGGGATGCACACAAGATTGGGGGTAGCGTCCAAGGTCGGTGTTGCATGCAAGTGGAGCCCTTGAGCACCCATGACCTAGGTTAAAAGAGGTTGGGAGAGGATTAGTCAATTGTAGGCCCAAAAAAATCTTTGACCCATCGGGAACCAATAGAACAAGAGTCTCTACCTTTGGTGTTCCATGATTTCAAGATTTCACAGAAGATTGGTCTTATGCATAGCAAAATTACACTTCATCTTCCAGTGAGTCACCCTAAAGAATGTGGGTGAGCTTCTATTTATAGACAAAATATTTGATGACAGATTCACAAGATTCTAGTCATAGAAGATGATTTATGTGCAGTCTCTTCCTTTGTAGTGTCGATAATATTCAAAAGGTGACAGTATGTTAGTGTATTTGGCATGGAATAGGTTTTCATGCTAATTGGACTCTTTCACGCAACGTTGACTTCTTGCGTGCATCCCTTCTTCCCTACGTGCAACTGCCATGGTTGTCTTGACAGCCATTGGGAAAGGGATTAGAAATATTATTGTATTTGGTGTGCAAGTATTTTGTGCACGGATTGTGATCCTATGCGCATGCATGGAAACTTTCATCCACCACCGTTATCTTTCCTGGAATGGTCTGTCGAGTCGGACAGTGGCTTCTATTTTCCCAAAGTTGACCATTTTTGGCTTTAGGAGAAATTTCGATGCCAAATATATATATTTATTATAAATAGTAATAAATAATATATAATAAATATAAATATAAAAAATTAATAAAATGTAATAATTAAAAACATAGTAATTTATTTTTCATTTTTAATTGTTTTTATACATAATTATTCATTAATAAATTTAATATAGAAATATATTAAAATATATTTCTATATGTATATATATATGAACGTATAAAATATTTTCTAAAATATGATTTATGTAATACAAAATATTTAATATTTACATTAAATAAGTCATATATTTAGTGAAGAATGATTTATAACAAAAAATTAATATTAATTCCAAAATACTAACTAATTACATTTAGTAATGGACATAATTGAATGTCAATTGATTTTTCAATTTAACGTATAACAAAATTGTCTTGCATTGATTTAATATAAATACACATAATTAATTCATTTTTATATACAACATGCACACATGCACACACATTTACGTAATTAATGAAATCTTATATAAAAACACATACACCTAATATTTATGCAATTTAGTAAAATTTTAGTAATCATTTTAGAATTTCATTATACCATGATACATTTAATATATCATGTCTTTAATCAGTAAATTTTATTTATTTATTTTTAATATTATTATAGTTATGTGTTAATTCACTTTTTTTTATATTTTTTTTTTGGAATTTACTAAATGTATATTATTTATTTATATATAATTATTTACTATGTTTTAATATTTTCAATATTTATTCATCTTTATTTCAATACATATGCATATATTTTTTATAGTTTATATTTAATTAATAAAACTAATCCATTTTTTCTTTATTTTTAAAGTGTACTCATTTTTAATTATTCAATTTCACTTATTTTTAACTTGCACGCTATTAAGATTATATATTCATTAATAAGGTTAAAAATATTTTTTTAGATATTTATAAATATATATTTACTATATTTATAAATTTATATATTTATAATTTTAAATAAACTAATATTATTTTTTAAAAAGTATTTATAAAATTATAAATACATAATTTTATATATTTAAATAATTATAAAATTATAATAAAATTATTTAAATAATGGATATATTTACTATATCTATATTTATATTTATATATATAGATATTTATTATATATATAATTATATAAATATAGATAATGATATAAATATATAAATATATAAATATATTTTTTAAAAGTATTTATATAAATATATAATTATAAAAAAGATATTTAAATAATGAATATATTCATAATATTTATATTTATATTTAAATATATTTATTAAATATATACTTATAATTATATATATATAATTATATATATATAATGATATAAATATATTTATAATTAAAAGATTATAATAAATATATTTAAATAATGAATATATTTACTGCATTTATATTTATAAATATTTATTAAATATATATAAATATATAAATATACATAATGATATAGGTATATTTATAATTATAAATAAATAATTATAAATATATTCACAAGTATATCGATAAATGTATATTTACTATATTTATAAAATTATATATTTATAATTATAAAAAACTATAATTTATTTAAAAGTATTTATATAATTATAAATAAATAATTATATATTAATAATTAGAAAATTATAATAAATAAATATATGATTATATAAATATAATTATTTTTTATTGATAATTATAATTATAAATTGTTTGTCAATGCTAATGTTTTAGCGCTGATAAAGATTCCTTTAAGCAGTGCTTATTAATTTAGTGATGATAAATGATATCTTTATCAACACATTTTTGGAAGAACAGATAAATGTGTCCCCAATCTATTTAAAGTACCCTAACCAGTTGCAATATCTGAAGCTTTATGTGGAAGCCACCTACTGCCAACACTCCTCCTTATCAAATCCAAGCTTGAATCAAGGATCAAACAAATCCAATGCTCGAATCCAATGCTCAAACAAATAAAGGCTCAATCGAATCCAAAGATTGAACGAACCCAAGATTTGGAGATCACTAATCTCTCTCAAATGAATCAAAGCTTTAATCCAAGGTATGTTATTTTCTCCTCATCCTCACTTATTGATTGCTTATTTGGAGATATCTTTTTGCATTTTTTGTTCATTATCTCTTTCTATTCATTATCCATCACAGATTTCAATTATAGAAAGAATTTCTAATTAGGGGTTTCTATGATTTTGGGTTTTTTGACACATTAAGTTCTTTTCTTTCTTCCTTATGTCATATTAAGACTTCCACACACCGATTTCATTCATTCTAATTGGTGACTCCATTCAACTTCCTTTAAAAGTGGAACCACAAATTCTTGCATCTTTTAAATCCATGTTTTTATATGAAGTATATTCTATTATAATTATCCATGACGAGGTTATGGATTTATAAGTGTTTTTTTCTTAAGTTATCATTATAATCAAAGGTGTTTTTGTTAAGTTTAAATGTTTTGAACTTCCTTCCATGGAAATAACACGTACAAAGTGTTTATTAAAATTACACACAAGGATTTTATTGAATAAATCAAAATTGATTTCATGTAATTATTTCTTATTAATTATTATGAATTACAATTATGTTTTGATCAAGGATTTATATGAATTAGACCATGTTTTTCTATTTTCAAGCTGTTTTTCATGTTAGAAAAGATTCTGTCCTTTCATTGTTTTAATTTGTTTGGATGGGTTTCAAATGGAATGTTTGATTCCTTATGTCATATTTTCAAAGGAATCAATCTATTTTGACATATTTTCCCAATTAGATTAATATTTTGTGGTATATACACCGTATTAGTTAAGCACCTTTTTGATTCAGAAGTTAAAAGTTGTTTGTTATCATAATATAAATTGATCATGGGTCATTGATATCATTATATTTGTTTATATTATTATGAAGGGGGTTTTTCATTAAAGGGATGTTTTAAGGTGAGAGTGAGTTTATGTTTTTTGAACTATTTTAATAATTATTTTTCTTGTATTGAGATGTGTTATATTGTATTGTTCGACTCTACTTACATGTCTTGAGAAACCTTGGGTAGCTTGGTGAATGATCTTGGGATGAGAATTGATCTAGCGTATGATCATTCATTGGCTATCACTATTGAACATTATTCCACATAACTCCTCTGAAATATCCAAATTGGGATGACACACTGTGGTGTCTTCTATGTTGTTCCATAGTGCAGTACGATATTGCACGCGCCATTACGTCGTGTTAATTTTTTTGTTTTTTTGTTTTTTACACCTATTTTAACTATCCAACCAAAACATTATTAAAATAAATTATTAAAACACTTTTTTTCATGGAAATAGATACTCTTTCCCCATATTTTTCATGACACATCAATCGGGTGCGACAACTTATCACAACCAGCAACCCTTCCACATTCTTGACACCCCTATCATGATCGAATTACTATGACTTGTTATTTGAATGACTTTAGGTTATTCATTTATTTCATTTTTTTTAAATTACATTGTAGTGGGTTTTACTTCTTAGTGACATTTCATTAAAAATAAATCCAAAAGAATTTTTAAATGTGAATTTTCTATAAATAAGGACTGGGTAAAAGAAAATTATTTTTAGATGATGCATTTCATTTAAAAGAAAAGATGAAATAATTTAATAATGGACTATAAATGCTTGTTTAAAATATTATTCATTTTTAAATAAATATTTCATGAAAATATCATGGTTTTATATTCTTAAAATAATAACATCATATTTTCCATATGTATTTCATGACATATTTATAAATTTTTTAATAATAATTATTTTGTTTAGACTTAGTGGTGGCCTACTTAGAATTTTTATAGTCATTTCTATTTTAAATTTCATTTTTGAAAAAGGAAACTTGGATTTAAATGATAAAGTGGGTTTTGAAATTTAAAAATAGGCTTTTACTTAAAATTAACTAAATTGATTTAGTGTTTTGAAACACATAAGGTGAATTCAAAGTGAACCTGTAATGCTTTAAATATTTCAAATTGTTCATATTTTCATGGAAATGGTTTTAAACTGTTAATTATTTTAATGTTTTTTGAATATGATTTTAAACTTTTTCACTTGATTCTAACAATTTTTATAGAAAGGGGGTTTATATCACATTAATTGTTTTGAAAAAAAATGGTTGATTTTCATTAGAAATTTTAAAAAAATGGATTTCAAGCGGGGTTTTAAAAATTTAAAAGTAGCCTTTTGAATTTTGAAAGTGTTTTTGAGATGATATTTGAAATTTTAAGTTAAGATGTGGCCATTTAAAATGTTTTAAGGATACAACTATCATCCTCATAAGCTTAATATTTTGAATAGTTATTATTGAATTTTGTTTCTTTAGACTCATCCCCCAAATCTTCTATGTTTTTTGAACTACTTTGAGCAGTGGTCATCCAAAATGATCACTGATACCTTGTATGGGATGAATACTACTAAGAGTAGTTCAAGAAATGTAGGAACATGCACATACGAGATGAGGGATGAGTCTCAAGAAAAAAAATGAAATAATAATTGTTCGAGAGATGAAACTGATGAGGATGACAGTTGCTTATAACTATCACCTTTGTATGAATTTAGAGGATAACACCTACCATAGTGGAGTAATTATTTTCAGTAAATTAATTTCTCATTTCCTTCAATGCATAATGAAATTATTTGAAACCATCAAATTTTGGGTTCTACTTATTATAATTTTCTATAACTTTCCCCTTTGTTAATGAATATCTTATGTGTATTTTTTTATTTATTGTTCAAAAATAATATTTTATGAATACAATAGGATGGATATGAATTTAAATGGATTCAAGATAATCATTTGAGAAAGAGTATGAATCTAGAGTCAAAGAGTTCATATAGTTTTTAATAGATCATGCATACAAACCTTCTCAAATCATTATCCATGTTTATTTTGTTGTTAATCCAAAAACAATCCTCTTGTTGTGTTATAATAACATTTTATTTATTATATAATAGATCAGAGATATAAATGTTGGACTAAACATAGAGAAAGTTTAAAAAACACACCGATTGGAATGATACTATGGTTTATATATCATTTGATATGAATACCAATGTAAATGATGATGGATATTTCATGGGATAAATGACAATGAATATTGAGGACAAAATTTTCAATTATAAGAAGTTGTTTGTGAAGTTAAATAGATATGATAATATAACTTTGTACAATACTTATACTAAATACACAACATTTTCATCTTTATTGAAGTTATATAATTTGAAATCTAGTAGCAGATGGAGTGACACCAGCCTTATAAAACTACTCGGTCTCTTGAATGATATGATTCCAGAAGAAAATCAATTTCTATGTTAAACATATGATGCTAACTGAATGTTATGTTAAATTAGAATGATCTCTAAAAAAATACTTGTCATGACCCGACCCTACCCGGGCTCAAACCGCAACTACCCCAAGCCCGCCTCCATAGGCCAGGGGCTGGCGACAAGCACTGATGGCTAAACAACTCAGGGAGGCCTTTGCCTGAGTACCTGTAAACACACATGCAACAAACTCAATGCAAAAGTGCAGAGTAAAAGAAAAATTAAAGTACCAACTGCTATAAATAAATCACAAAGTGCATCGACCTCTAAACAGTTCAAAGAAAGTGCTGAAGGTAAACTAAAAAGTAAAGGGGGAAAACACGCGCCCAACCAGAAAAGTTCCACAACTCGGAAACAGGTAAACAAAAGAAAACACCTGGGAGAGTTCCACCCCTGGAACCCAACTACGACCATTGCACGTGGTCCAAGCTTCCAAACTTCTACGCTCTGCTGAAGTCACGACCAACCTGTCTGTCATCTGCAAGGGCACACCAAGTGCATGAAAATCCCAAGCAGGGGTGAGTATAAAAATACTCAGTAGGATACCCCGAAGGCTCGAGGGAGAAACAAAGGAGGTACTGAAGGGTGAGGAGTAGATCGAACTAGGAAAATTAAAGGAGTACAACAGAGAGAGTGCAGTAAAGAGTACAACTCAACCCAACAATAGGAAGGAAGTATACTCATCCAAACAAAATGAGATAGAAGCGGTGAGAAGATAAACATCTCATTGAGTCTTCGCTACCTATAGCAGGAGAGTGTACTCATCCAACCACGGGAATCTAGACACAGAAAACATGTGGCATACCTCGTGCATCTTCGCCTCTCCTAGAAGGAGAGTAACCGAAACCCAAGGAGTGGGTATTAGAACAAGGTATATACATATCCATATGCTCAAACAAGAATCCCAAACAAGATCGTAAGGGGATCTCCATCCCGTAGCTCAGCCCAAGAAAGTGAGTAGAAAAATAGTCCCAGAAGTAAACACCATCGATGCCCAGCATCCCGCACGTCTTCCCCAAACTGAAAGTCAAGGGGCTCAAATAACCTCACCTTGACACTATCTTCTTTGGGTGGAACAGACTCTCCCACACTATTTTAGGTCGCATCTCAAGGATGCGTCTCAGTGGGGAAAGCGTCCCTCGTACTTGAGAGTTCTGGGGGAACGTCAAACCACACCACATCACTGCCCCACAGTCGAGAGGTCTCCTCTCAAACCACACCTCATCACTACCCCGCACTTGAGAGGTCTCCTCAGAGTCGATAGGCGACCCACTACCCATCCCCCCTTGATGGTAATCTCTGTAATTTGAGGGTTTCCCACTGGAGGGAGACCTGAAATAATTTGATGGGTGCCACACTGCCCAGTCCCGAAAAAGGGTAATGCTCTGGAGGGATACACAACTAAATTCATCGACGAGTCCCAATGCCCAGTCTTGTAAAAGGGTACTCCACTGGGGGGAGGCTCAAAATTTTCATCGGGGACCACTTCCCAGCCCAGCTAGAGGTAAACCCGACATTGGGGTCCACTTCCCAGCCCTGCTGGAGGTAAACCCAGAACTGCTCTGGCCATCCCTGCTAGATGGTACTGCTTGGTGAACATCGCTGTACTGGCCATCCCTACTAGATGGTAGCTCACAGGCCATACCTGCTGGATGGTTACCCACTGGCCACCCCTATTGGATGGTACAACTGGCCACCCCTGTTGGATGGTACCCCACTAGCAAGCCCTGCTGGAAACAACCTCCTGGGTAGAGGATCGGTGGCCGCGTAATGTGTTGTTCACACCGAATCCACAAGAACTCTACCAGGGAACACGAAGCAACTCTGTCAGCCAAACCATCAAGAACAGAACCAGGGGGAAACTCAACCCGGCTGGTCAAAAAAACAAGAACAGAGGGACCCTCTACGTTACGAGAGGTCAAGGGTATGCAAAGCAGAACATGACACGCACATGGGGCCCACACGACGTGTGGCTCCAAGTCAACTCCAACCAAGCTCACAAATGTTCTCAGGTACAAACAACCACATGTACCTCCATGTTTCCCGTATACTCCCAGAGTATACCACGTTTCTAGCCCAAAGGCTATCATGCACACGACACCCAACGTCAACGTGAAAGGCGTAAATGTAACAACTCCAACTTGCCACCTCATTGACCCAGACACGACTAACTAAATCTTCTTTAAAAATTTACTTCACTCACACAAGAGTGCAAGCGATCGCACGCCAAGGGTCTGCTACAACACAGTAGGACGAACCACCACCAGAGCATCTTACTTGCTTTCGCATTTAAATGAGTTCTTGAATGAGTCTCCATACATCCAAATGGATCATACCATTGTAATCCTCGTGAAAAAAAATGCAAGATAGACTATTTACTCACCTCCAATGGATATCCGACTTAAAAGTCGCCAACACCACTTTACGCCCGAATGACATCCCGTGATCCCAAGCCTCGGTCCCGAAAACAGTTGGGCGCATCTCACCATTATGATCCCCTCGGAAAAGAACATCAAAAGGGATACTCACTTGTGTGGAATAGAAATAGGGAGAAAAAATATGCATTCCACCGTATATCACACAAGCGGTGCTTCGTGGGACCCACATCCTGGTCCCGAAGCACAATGAATGGATCGAACTATTGCGATCCTCTCAAAAAAGTACACAAGATTGACTATTGGTTCGTCTGCAACGGACACTCGGTGATAAAGATGGAAATCACCTCCAACTCCAAAAATGACCCTCATGGGGCCCACACCATCGTGCAGAATTAAAGCGGGTGGATCACGCCATTGCAATGCCCTCAGAAAAACACCCAAAAAACGACTGCTCGCACGCCCCGAACAGACGTCCGATGAAAAAGTTGTAAAGCGCTGCACGCAGCTCGAAAGACATGCCATAGAGCCCATGCCTCAACTCCAGTTTCAACACCCGAAACCACACTGGAAAACCCTTCCTCGGCACCCAGGTCCCAATGCCGCTGACGACGCTCAAATCAGACGTCAAATGTTTCTGTTCCGTCCAAAACAAGAACCCCCGGGAAAAGTGCTGAACCACATAAAGGCATGTCGTTCCACCGAGGCCCCCATTCCAGAAGTTAAAACCTTCGAACCCATCTCAAAATGCTTGTCTTGATGCCAGGAAGGCACTGGCACAGACGACATGCAAAAAGGACACCCGTAGCGAGAATTACGAGTGTCTGAAGTTGGAGTGGGGCGAGCCCCTTGGACTGGACCGACCTAGACCAGCCGGTCCGCCCGTTCTGGGCTGGCCCGCACTGGTCGGCCCGGTTTGCAGCGCCGGCCCGCGGCTCAGCCACATGGGCTGGCCATGGACCTCGGGTCCCCGCGGTGCCGACCGACCCTCATGGTCGGTCGCGGTCGTGCGTGGAGACCCGCCACTTACGGGTCTCTGTTCCCGCACGAGGTCGCACGCTGTGACCCCGCCGTCGTGTCTCGTACTGGCGGCTTCAGCCGCCACACCACCTGGGTGGCCTCCCTCGCCACCTGAGCCCTCTTTCCCGACACCTTCGCTCGACCGCAGACGCCGCCTCGCCCTACTGCCGCTCCGCCACAGCCAACCGCCGACGCTGACCCCCGCTCGACCAGCCGCCGTCCCGATCAAGCCGAGTCGCCCCCTAACCGAGCTGCCGTGCCGGCCTGCTGCCACTTCCTGAGAGCCCGCCGGACCACCTACCGGAACCCCTAAAACCGGACAGAGAAGCTCCAAAACCACCAGAAATCTTTAACGGACCACCCCGGACTCATCGGGACTCGGATTTTTGATCCAAAAAGTTCGTTGGAAAGATCGGATCGATCTCTATTCAAAACCGGCCTCTTCCCGAAAATTAGACAACAATTAGATATGAGAAATTAAATTTAAAGAAAAATGCGGAATCCACAACGAAGAACGAAACCTCCTACCTCATTGGGCGTAGCCCGAAGCTTCACTATTGGTCCGTCGGGATCACCGCCCCCTGCTGGAGCGGTGGAGGAGAGTTTTTTGGAGTAGCTTTCTTGGTTGAGAGCTCTTCCTCAAGGAGAAATGGAGAGGAGAGGAAGAAGGGTGGATGGAGTGGTTTAAGTAATGAATTAAAATAAAATTTTAATTAATCCTTTAATCAACCACGAAAAGACCCACATCCAAAACTCCTAACGTGGTCAAGATTAAACCTCACCTAGGGTAAACACCACCTCTCGATCACAACGACGGTCTCAGAATTTTAATCTGAGCCTCCGTTTGAAAGTTATAAAATTCAATGCCCGATGCCGCTAAATTACGAAAATGCCCCCAGTGGCATTTTTCACAGAAGGGCCACGCTAGCAAAAATTACACCCCTCATAGGTTAAACAGCACGTTAGAGACTCAACAGTTCCCTCAGTTTTCCAATCCGAGGTACCGTTTATAAGATTCTTGAGTTAAGACATTAAATGAATAAATAAATTTATTTATTTATCCGTTTAATGTTCTGTTAATGGGAGAGGGGTCCCAACATCCCGTGATGACATGATTTATGTCATTCCTAGGGTAAAAAACCCATTTTGGACCCATCTGTACACTCAGATATCTGATCCGTATCACCATTTAGGAGTTATACCATTTATTTTGTGTGCCCAGTGTGAACGCACTGAAAATTTAATTCCAACCACACCAGGACTCAGAATCGCACGCCGTCTGAAGGTGCTGCTCTGGAATAACATCAAGAGTATTCCAAAGTCTTTTATAGCCAAAAACTGGGTTCTTACAATATATGCTTCTCTAATTGATTTCATATTGTTTCTCAAGGACCTTGAATAACTTATAAAATTATATAAGTGTGGAACAGATCGATATAAGAAAAATGAATTAAGTCTATTAAAATATTTATGGTATTTCTTATAATTAAATGGATTAGAAGACTATATGGATATCAAGAAATCATGAGAAAATTGACATTTCATGAAGATAGAATACTTAAATATGAGAACTTATGTTATGTAGTATATTCTACTTAGTGGAAGAAAATTGATTATGAGTATTCTGAATTTGAAAATGAGCTAAAAAACCTTCATTTTTAATTATCTATAGAATGAATAAATACTTTTGGTGTATAGAGTAATAATCATAATACATGGTCATCCATGTTGGTAAATTATAAATTTCCTCCATTCTTATGAACGGAGCATAAATATATTATGTTGTCTCTATTTATATCTGAAACAAAGAAACCCAGTAATGATATTGATATCTATTTTGATCCATTGATTGAAGAAGTAAAATTGATGTGGGATACATGTGATACAATATATGATACTTATAGAAGTAGATAACTCACATTGATGGTCATGTTGTATGGTGTAATAATTAACTTTCCGACTTATAGAAATTTCATATGATATAACATTAAAGGAATGTTGGTGTGTCCTATTTGTAAATAATGAACACACTCAGTTCAGTTGAAATATTCCTTGAATACCACATTTTTATGAAATTAGTGATTTTTACCTCAAATACATAAATACTAATCATGGATGATATTATTCAATGGGAAAACTAAACAAGGTACAATACACTCTCCATTAACAGGTGATCAACTATTCAATATAGTAAAAGTTATTGACATTATTTTTGATAAACCATTTTGGAAAAATATTATGAAATCAGGTTGGAAGAAGAGATAAATTTTCTTTGAATCACCTTATTGGAATTATTTGTATGTTAGAAATTTTCTTGATGTCATACATGTAGAAAAACATATATTTTATACTGTTATTGGAATGTTACTAAATGTTCATGAAAAAAATAAAGGTGGAATCAAGGATTGGTTGGACATGATTGATATGGGGATAAGGGAAGAGTTGGCACTGATGAAGGGTAAAGGGTAGACTTTTTTTCCACCAGCAACTTACACTCTATCCAGGCAGGAAAAATGCTATTTTTTATTTTTCATAATGGTGTAATATTTCTAGAGGGGTATTCATAAAATATTAATAATATCATGTCAATGGCTAATTTAAAGTTACAGTGACTAAAATCACACGACCTTATTATTTTTGATTAAATATTTATTTCTATTGATTTTGTTTTGCATTCTACCTAAAAATGTATGACATAAATGAACCACTCTCTTTTTTCCAATCCATATGTAGTAAGCTTATAGACATGAAAAAGTTGAAAATCAGGAATAATGAGGTTACTGTCATATTATGTGAATTAGAAATATTCTTACCACCATAATTATTCAATATAATGGTCCAACTGATGGTTCAATTGTTTAGAGAGGTCCAACTATGTGGTCCTATCCATTACAGATGGATGTAACCTAGTGAATGATACTTAATGATTTTGCGAGGGTATGTTAAGAATTGGAGTTAGTCAGATTTGTTTATTGAAAAATGATATATTGTTGAAGAATCTGTTAAATTTTTTACTTATTACCTTTTAGATATTGACAACATCGGTCTCTCAATGTATTTCCATAGAGGGTGCCTTATGGATGAAGGTATTTTTGGAAGATATGTTGTTACAACTACCATCATAGAGTTTGAGTAAGAGAACCTTTATAATTTATATTATAGTAAAGATGTTGATCCATACACTGAATCCCATAAATGAAATTCTTATAGATATAAATCAAACTAGGTTTGAAGGATAGATATCAAATAAACATAATCAAGAGTTTATAGGATGGTTCTATGATAAAATTTATAAGGATTTATAAGAAAATATTAATTCAATTATTGAACAACTTTGATGGTTATCTAGGGGACCAATGAAAATGTTATATCTTACACTAGTTTTGTAATCAATAGTTATACATTCTATACAAAACTACATAATGAATGAAGTATGATGTGAAATAGTGGAGTGATGATTGAGTAAGAAGCAATGAACATATCAAGTTCTAAGGATATAAATTAAATTTATTCAAATATATCATATTTCTTCATTATCGAATAGATATATGAGTTGGATTATACAAAATTTCAAGTTTCAATTTTCCATTGAAAATGTGTTGAAAATAGGAGAGGAGTGAAAGTTGATGAAATCAATTTCACATAGGTGAATTTTAGTATATAAGGGGAAAAGGAAGATCCATTCATATTGACATAACAAGCAGTGCAAGTATTTTGTCTCTCAAATTCTACAAACATGAATTTATTGATTGTCATACTGAAGACTAAAACAACAATAGGTTTATATGAAAATTCAATCGAGGATGACCCTTTCATTTGGAGATCATAATCTATTCATGCCTATCCTGATGTAGATAATATCTTGTCTGTTAGAGGGGACACCAAAGAGAGGACTTGGATTCTAGGTAGAGGAACCAAACTCCTTCAACATTTTAGAAAAATAAAGCGATTTCTATGAGAAAGTAAAAGTGTTTTTAATATAATATTCTTTTCCTCATAATATTATCTGTTATATACTAAATTAAGTTAATATAAATTAAATTTTCAACTAGTCATGTTGATAATGTCTTCTGCACACGTTGATGTTACCAATTTTAGGGAATAAGAAACTATTGATGTGGAAACTATAGAATTATTAATGTATCAAAAACATGTTGATGAAAAAAAAAAAAGAATGTCATAACATCATAGTGTTGAATAAAATTACCAAGTTAATAAGTAAGGGTATAAAATTTTAGGTTGGATGGAATCAATACGTTCAACCTGTTAACCCCAATAAGTAAATGTTCATTAATTACATTGGGGTTACAATGAGGATTAATGTGCTGATTCATATATATTCATGGATCCACATCTATCCTATAATTAAGTAAACCCACTATAAATATATAATAGTAATGTTATGATATACTTTATGTATTTTACTGAAAATATATATAAAAAACATTGATTTAATTTTCATTACTTTTTGAAAAGTTTGATTATTTTAGAATATTTTTGAAATACATCTGTCTTAATAGCTTCTATAAAATCCCATAGGGGCTTCCAGACTTTTTTCAACAAGTTACGTCTTAGGGATGCTGAGTATAAAGTAAATCCACACCCTTCAGTTAGTTATAAACACGTTATAAAACATGAAACATAGAATTATTTCATCAGTCAAAATAATGAGAAATAATTTTAGGTGTATTGTAGATGATAATATATTATTTGAATTTATTTATTTTATACAACTTGATTCAAAATTGTTAATTTATTAAATAGAAAAAGGGTGATGAAAATAAATAATGTTTATCAAAATCAATATACCCCTATCGCAAATCTAGGATGGGGTAAGCTTCACTAGATAAGAAATTGGTACTTATTTTAAATTAAAAATAAAAGTTTTATGTGATATTAAACAAAATATGTTACATTATTTGTATGAATATTGATGAATCAAGATCTAAATCCACTTCCATGCCACATCATGTGCTATGGAAGGAAAATTTTATAAATAAGAAGGGAAAAATAGTTGATGAAAATACAAAAGAAGTTTAGGAAACATGTGTAAGTATGACATTATAATATTTTTTAGGATTCATATTAGTATTACATAAAAATATCTATTTATGTTCATATGTTTTTATATGGTTTAGACATAAGAATCATTAGATACCATAGTTGATGAAAAACTACTTTCAGTAGTTTAGAAGTCGATGGAACAATATGGTAGCATTTTAGGATTAGGTTAGGAGTGTCTACTTGAACATATCTCAAGAAGACAAAACCAAAATAATATGCATATAAGATGATGAAATAATTGCAGAAAATTTAGATGCTTTGCAAGATATTATTGTTTAGTCTAGTTTAGTGGACCAATCTATGAGGAAGGATAAAAGAAAACTAGTGGTGGAACAAAGATCCTCACATGGTGAACCTAATGACCTTGCTAGCTTTGAGGCTAGTCATTACCCTTAACAACTTACCATACTTGAGATAATCAATTTTTTTATTACTATTTCTCCTAAATGTGAATAAAAAAACCTTCAAACATTGTATTACTAAATTTAGTAGGGTAAAGTTATATGGGTTTTCTATCTATCAACACCATCACACCACATTATTTCTAGGATTACGATGTATAATATCTTGGGATATAAGCTAAAAAAATAAAAAAACCCCTAAAAGATCACATGATAGTGTGTATTGAGGTAGCTATAGATTCAACCACTGAGTTGGCTATTTCACCAGACAACTTGGATATTATATTGGTCAATGGTGCTATTGGAACTTTCATAGCATGGTCATATAATTTTATAATGATACATGAGGTATATATTTAACAAAATATTTCTTATGAAAACATGTAACATTTAATGAAAAAAATGTCTAAAGTGAGGTATGATATTATAGATTGATAAAGAAATGGGAAAAAGGTCAAATAAAGACAATCTAGTGAATCAACCAAGAAATCAAAAGGACCTTTAGGGGGTAACTTCTTACCAACAGTTCCACTTCAACATTTATTATCATTAAAACCTGATTAAGAGACCACATTTAAATAAACAAATATATATCTTATATTCTATATGAAGAAGAAATAGTTGGAACTTTCATTACGTACACAGTTGGTCTTAAGAGTATAAATGAGATACACAAGTTTGAATGGTTGGGAGTCTCAGTTTTCAATACATATATAAGTACATTTTCATAGTACGTCTATCTAAATAGTGATCTAATATGTTCGTTAATGGTAATAACTATTCATATTTTATACAGGAATTTATATCAATATTATATAAAGGGGAAACCACGTGAATCATGATTTTGATTCATTAATCCCTAGATAATTTCTAAGTAATAAACTTATTTGGAGAAGGAATAAATTGAGAATAATAAATATGGTCTATATGATTCATTTGATAACAAATTAACAGACTAAAAGATATTTTTATGCCTAAAATATAGGGGTAAAACTCTAAAATATAATCACATAAAATATAATTTTATTTTTTAAATTACTTATTTGTTTTTGTTTTTCAATAATCACTAGATACTGATCATAGTCAATATAGATACCCCAAATATTTATTTTTTGTATAGAATGCCTAGATTTCCAACCAAAAAACAACACATTATGTGTATTGTAAATTTATAGTACACTAAAATCAACATTTTATAGATAAAACTTGAATTATATGTTTCAGTTGGTGTTTTAACAAGAATTTGGTTATGTTTGGGAGATCCCAAAATATATGCCACTTCATTGCATGAAGCCAATGAATTAACATAAAAATCTTGTGGATTAATTTGAATGGAAATAGATTAAGGTATATATAGAAATATTTAAATATCAAAACATATTTCCAAATAACTTACTTATTTTGGTTGATGTTTATATAATGTATAAAAAAAGATAATGACAAAAATTACTGATATTATGTTTTCAAATTGATGAGAGAGATCATAAACCATAAAAAGTAAAACATACCTAAAGAGGTAATTTAAACTAGTAATTACAATTTCATTAAAAATGTTTCTTAATTTCCTATTTCTATATATTTTATCAGTACTACCAAGATTGCTGACAACCTTAATACTCAAAAGAAGACGTAATTTTTTTAGATATGAGTGAAAAGTGTACATGTTGTCAGAATTCATGAGGACAATACATTTAGGTGATTACTAGCTATGTTTGTGATCTAGTATGGGCTATGACCTTAGAAATATATTTTTGGTGTGAATAATTAGTATCATAATTATTATATATTATTTTTGATCTATTTGTAAAGGAGATGTATAACCGCAGTCCCATTCCAAGGGCATGACTTCCTATCGGTGCAGCATTATCATATAATATTATAAGTTGAAGTCAGAGTCAATGGTGGAGGCAGAGGTGGAGGTATAGATAAAGGATAATTTAGAGGTTGAGGCAGAGGTGGAGTTGAAGACAAAGGAAAATGATGAGGTAGTGGTGGACACTGAGGTAGAGGAGGATATGAAGGTGGAGTATATGGAGAGAAAATAGAAACATGTAATTGAAAAATAAATCTTATAGAATTAGAAATGATTTAATAATATAAAAATTTCAATTTTTTCAAATTTATATAGTAATTATTATATATATAAGAATTAAATATAAAATATAAGTATCAAATGAAAAGTTGTAGAAAATTAAGTTATAGTTTTAAAAATAAATGGAAATTAAATTAAGCATTTCTAGAAAATTTAAGGAATGAAGTAATTATACTTGTATACTTGATTATCATTGGTACCTTATTAGAGAAGTATACTATTGGCCTTAGGTAACTATAGCAGAATGAAAAAATTTTAGGTGATCAAAATAATTCCCTACATTTACCATTAGTGAGAAAAATACAAAGACTTTGATATCAATTGAAGGAACCAATCCTCAATTGATCATCTTCAATTTTCACTCTCATTTCAATGCCTATAAATACCTACACCAAAATCATTCTTATTATAATATAAAAACTAAATTGGGTGACAAAAATAATTCTCTTCCAAAATGAACCATATATAGAATCACATATGTGGAGGATATGTGATTAGGAGACACGTTTCCTTGGAGGTACATTATATAGAATAGATAATGAATTTCCTTTAAGTTATTTCAGTATTAATTCCTTCATCTCATTAGAAAAAAATTAATCCTAGAAAAAAATTTCATTATATGAAACAAATCAGAAGGTTATAAATTTCAATTATAAATAATATAAGAAATGGGAAACTGTAAAAAAGTTCAAAATAAGAGTACACATAAGAAAATAAATCCACACAAATATATATTATTTATGTTAGGATTATTGAATGTGTGTTGATTATTAATCAACATCAATTTTATGAAATGTATAATGTCAGTGTATCATAGTAAAAACAATAAAAACAAGGTTTTAAAAGTGTATATAAATGAACTACAACCACAAAATATAATAATGATGTTATATTAGAGTTTATCATCACCCATAATATTTAAAGGATATACTAATATATAGTACAATCTAGGAAGACATAATGGATGTTCTAGATTTTTGTTTCATTTGGATGCCAAAATATTTTTTTAGGGTCATGTAATATTGAATAAATTCCTTTTATTTTAGTTTCATATAATCTAGAAAAATTATATTATATTTTAATGATATATAACTAGAAAAAATTCCCTTTTAGTTGATTTTCTGAAAATTTTATCTATTTTTTA
This sequence comes from Viscum album, assembly GCA_963277665.1. NCBI lineage: Eukaryota > Viridiplantae > Streptophyta > Magnoliopsida > Santalales > Viscaceae > Viscum > Viscum album. The sequence goes on from OY728138.1 coordinate 905,561,555, forward strand.
GTTAATTTCCTCGTAATTTTTATCGAATACTTGTTTTTTTAATTTTCATAGAGATAATGAAAAAAATGACTTTTTCAAAAAGGATGATTTAATCCTTTAATATGATCTTGAAAAGGTTAATTCCTACTACTTATTTAGTTAAAATTTTAATTTTTTATCTATTATTTTTAAGTTAATTTGGTTATCATTTTTATCTAATAATTATTTATTTTTTTCACAGATATTTTAGGAAGTCATGTTTTTACTTAAATATTATAAAACAAGGTTGAAAAAAGAGAACATACTGCTTTTTAATGAGTAATTTTTGGGAACATGGGGTTTCCTCTTCCATACAAATACAACATTTTCTTCTTTTATGGATTAGTACAAATGATTGAAAGAAAAACAAAAATCACATACTCAATCAACTAAACATCAATATGATTCCCAGTGTGGTTGGTATGACATGAACTATATGTTTTCAGTTTATAATTTAAATTTTAGATTGAAAAACACATCATATACTAAAAGAGGGAAAAAACATTCCCCATGATATGAACTACATTCACCTATATCTATATATTATCAAATAATATTAGTGACCTAAAACATGACTTGGTTGTTTGGTTCATTTTGAATATTTAAAAAACATATTATCTTGTATATTATTTCCAATCATGCTATTTTTATAGTAAAATCATTCTTCATATAAGTAATGTATGGTTTCATATTTACGTTTAATTTATTTTTTTAGTAACACAAATATTGGAATTTTTTTTATACAGGTGGATTATTTTGTTTGAGTTGGGGTGTTTTTTTAGAATCTACTCATGCCCATGAGATATTGTACTTTGAAGATACAATTGAGATAATGAAAACATGGAAATGCATCATGAATTTATACAACCATCATGAAATGGTGAATTCCTACAACTTATTTAATTAATTTTTTCATCATTTTATCTATTTTTTGTAATTTATTTTCCTTACCAATTTTATATATTAGTTATATAGTTTTTTTCATAGGAATTTTGGGAAGTCATAATTTTCTTTTAACTATCTACAACAAGGATGAAAAGAAATAACACATTCATTTCTGATGGAAGAGGAAACCCCATGATGCCTGAAATGTGAGGTATTTTAGGGATCATGAGGGGTCTTCTCCATCATAATTGACAATGCTATATCTTTTATGGTTTTTTTTCAAATATTGAAAATATAAAACATATAGCATACTCAATTAGCCTAACCTCAATCTGATGCACAATGTGCTCAGTATGACTTAGACTACAAGTTTTTAGTTTATAATTTATATTTTAGTTCAAAATAAACATCACAATCTCAAAATTGAACAAAATCATTAAGACTATTTTTGATACTTAATAAAACAATACATATGTCGTTTATTATGTGTAGGAATCATCTTCACCGCAATATGTTGAACAATGTTCCTGGTATGACTCAAACTGTATCTTTTTATTTAAAATTGATAATAATTTTAGTAATAAAGAGAGGTGAAATATTGTAAACTGATAAAATGTGTTCATATTGTCTTGATAATTTCAAAAAATGATTCATAAGTCATTTGTGATGTGCAGTAAATAGTCTCATGTGATATCGACACATGATGTGACCGGTATGACTAAAAGTGCATGTTTGAAATGAAATTTTTGAAACATTTACAGGCAACATAATCAAAATAGATCACATTAATTTATTTTGTTTTGATACTTTAGGAAAATGATCCATAAGTCATTTGAGATGTGTAGGAATCAGACGCACCTCAATAAGATGAATAGTGTGATTGGTATGACTCCAAGGGTGTCTTTTTATTTTAAATTGACATTAATTTCAGTAAAAAAGAAAACTGTCATACTCAAAACTGATTAGACAAATTCATATTGTTTTTATACATTAGTATAATTTTCCATGAGTCATTTGGGACATATAGAAATCATTTTTACCATAATCTGACACATGGCGTGACCTGTAAGACTCCAAGTGTGTCTTTTTATTTAAAAATGACATTAATATTTGTAAAAAATACAACTAACCTACACAAAACTGATAAAACACATTTATATTATTTTGATAGTTTATTAAAACGTTCCATAAGTAATTTAGGACATGTATTAATTAGTTTCACCTCTATCCGATGCATGGTGTGAATGGTATGATTCCAAGTGTGTGTTTTTATTTAAAATTGACATTAATTTTAGTAACAGAGACAACTGACCTACTCAAAACCAAGTAAAAATATTCATATTGTTTTTATACTTTATGTAAACAATCCATAAGTAGTTTTGGATGTGTAGGAATCATCCTAACCTCAATCCAATGCACATTGTGACTGGTATGACTTAAAGTTCATGTTTTCAGTTTAAAATTGACATTAAATTTAAAAAGTTTCACTCATTGAAAACTAAGAAAACAAACTTATATTATCTTGATAATTAATAAAAATGATTCATAAGTAATTTTTAACATGTTGGAATCAGTCTCACATAAAACAGACACAGGATTTGACTGATATGACTCCAAGTGTATGTTTCCAGTTTAAAATGACATTTTAGAAAAAAACACAAGTGACATACTCAAAGTAGAGAAAATTTATTCACATTTTTTTGATGCAATAGAAAAATGATCCATAAGTCATTTGGGACATGTAGGAATCATATACACCTCAATTTGATGCATGATGTGATGGGTATGACTTTAAGCATGTATTTTTATTTAAAATTGACATTAATTTTAATAAAAAGGATATTTGAAAAACTAAAAATTGATCAAAGGAATTTATATTATTTTTATATTTTATAAAAATGATTCATATTTCACTTGGAATATGTAGGAAGCAGACACACCTCAATCCAACGCATGGTGAGACTGATATGACTCCAAGTGTTTCTTTTTTTAAAAAAAATTAACATTAATTTTAGTAAAAAAGGAAACTAACATACTCAAAACTGAGAAAAAGAATTATAATATTATTGATAATTTAGGTAAATTATTAATAATCCATTTGGGTTGTATATTAATTTTCCGCACCTCAATATGAAATACAATGTGATTGGCATGACTCCAAGTGCATTTTTTTATTTAAAATTGACATTAATTTTTTTAAAAGAAAACTAACATAAAAAAAAAAAGAAAACACATTTTTATTGTCTTTAAAAATTACAAAAATGATCTATAAGTCATTTAGGATGCGTAGGAATTATCTGAACCTCAATCTAATTCATGGTGTGACCAGTATGACTTTAAGTGTCTATTTTCAGTTTCAAATTTATATTTATGTTCTAAATATTTCAATCACTAAAAGAAATAACACATTTAGATTGTGTTGATAATTTAGTAAAGTGATTCATATTTCATTTTTGATGTGTATGAATTAGTATCACATAAAAATGATACATGATGTGACCAGTGCGACTCAAAGTGTATGTTTCCAGTTTAAAATGAAATTTTAGTAAAAAAGACAAATAGCATACTCAAAATCAAGAAAAAGAATTTGGATTATTTTGACACTCTAGAAAAATGATCTAAAAGTAAATTTGGATGTGTAGGAATAATTCAAACATCAATATAACTCATGGTGTGACTAGTATGACTCATTGTGTGTCTTTTTATTTAAAATTGACATTAATTTTAGTAAAAAAGATATATAACCTACTACAAACAAATAAAACACTTTAGGATTGTTTTAATACTTTAGGAAAATGATATATAAACAATTTATGAAATTTATTAATTAGAAGAACCTCAATCTTACGCATGGTATGACCGATATGAATCAAACTATGTCTTTTTATTTAAAATTGACAATATGTATTATAAAAAAGTAAATTGACATACTCAAAACCAAGAAAACACATTCTAATTGTTTTGATACTTTAGAAAAATGATCCGTATGTAATTTGGGATGTGTAATAATCATACACACCTGAATTTGATAAATGATGTGAATAGTATGACTCAAAGTGTTCGTTATCAATTTAAAATTGAAATTTAAGTTCAAAATGCGTCACTCACTAAAAACTATGAAAACATTATCAAATTGTATTGATAATTTATAAAAACGAATAAAAAGATATTTTTGGCATGTAGGAATTAGTCTCATGTCAAAACAACACATGATGTGAATAATATGACTCAAAATGCAGGTTTCTAGTATAAAATTACATTTTAGTAAAAAAAAGTAACATAATAAAAACTATGAAAAGACATTCATATTGTTATTTTTAATTTATTAAAATAATACATAAGTCATTTTGTATGAGTAATAATTAGACTCACATTAATCAGATGCACAGTGTGACCAGTATGACTCTAAGTGTGTCTTTTAATTTAAAATTAACATTAATTTGAGTAAAAAAGAAAACGGACATACTCAAAACCAAGAAAATGCATCCTCATTTTTTTTATACTTTTGAAAATGATACATATGTAAATTTGGATGTGTAAGAATTATCATCGCCTTAATCCAATGAATGGAATGAACGGTATGACTCCAAGTGTCCGTTATAAATTTTAAACTAACAATTTAGTACAAAAAGTGCCACTCACTGAAAACCAAGAAAACATAATTTTATTGTTTTTAGAAATTTAGTAAAATGATTCTTAAGTCATTTTTGATGTGTAAGAATCAGTCTGGCATCAAACTGACACATAATGTGACTGGCATGACTCAAAGTGTCTGTTTATCATTTAAAATGACATTTTAGTAAAAACACAATGATGTACTCAAAACTGAGCAAACAGATTCATATTATTTTGATACTTTATGAATACCATCAAGAATTCATATGGGATGCGTAGAAATTATCCAAACCTCAATCTGATGTACTACGTGACAAGTATGACTCCAAGTGTGTGTTTGTAACATATAAGTGTCATTTTATTTTAAAACATGAATAATATTTCAAAAAATAAGAAAACGAGACTAGATTGTTTTCTCGTCATTCTATATACTATTAATTACTTAATTTACTTATAATATTTATCTTATACTTATTTATATAATTTTCCAAGAGATAATTTTTAAAGATGAACAAGAAATGGTGTGACATGCAAGAATCAACCATAACTCAATCCGATAGACAACATTTTTGGTATGGCTCAAAGTTTAGTTTAAAATTAAAATATTCTATTTAATTTATTTCATTATATTATTACTAACATTAGAATTTTTTCTTATAAAGGTGCAATATTTTGCTTGAGTAGGGGTGGTTTCTTCAGTAATATCATGATTTAGGGTCAAGATAAAAAGACAACATAAATTTTATGTTTTTAAATGTATGTTATAATTTATACATACTCATGTAATTGTATAAACTGATGTTTGAAATGTCCATAATATATATTTTTTCCTGTATTTGATTTTAAAATTTTATTTCATTTAAAATATGTATTTTTACATGATTTTGATGCTTTTAGGTGTTGTTTCTAGTGTTGTAGGGTGCTATTAGAGTACATTGTAGTAATCCCCTTTATCAATGCTAAATAAAAGAACTAATAAATTATGCCCTTTATCTATGATTTTCTGGTGCTGATGAAATCCTACTGATTTTAATCATGCTCCGGTAGTTGGTGCTTTTATATCACCGATTAAGGTCAATTTTAGCACTGTAAATGGATTGTTTTGTAGTAGTGCTTCCCTATAGCGCGTTACAAGGGATTTTTATGCAATTCAGGTGTGATTATTCATGCTTAGGAATCCTCCTTTTACATTTTCTACTTTATTCTTATTTTACTACTCTCCTTTGAAGTTTTCACACCGCAACCAAACTGTAATTTTTTAGGGAGTTTTATTTTGTTGATTCTTGGATCCTAGGGCTTGTGAGGTTCTATTTTAGGCTAATTCTAGCAATAATAATTGAATTCAATGTGTCCCTCTTTAATTCAAGGTAGGGTTTTTCCTATTTAATCTATTTGCATCAAATTTAATTTAGGATTTCTTTAAATTTTCATTCCTTTTTTTCCTCTATAGAAATTTTCACATTATTGAGGTTGAATAACACCAATGTCATCAAAGGAAAGAATTTCCAAGTAGGTTTCCCATTATTTTTTCTTTACATTTTTGAACCTTGATTGATTTCACTTTTATTATTTCTTTGTTTCAATAGATAATTTTAATAAAGTTTAATATAGAATTGATTATATAATAATGCTCTATTTTATTTTCATTTCATATTTGTGGATTTATAAATATTGGAATTTTGTTAAAATACCGAATTAAAGAATTTATCACACCTCACATTGGATAAATTTCATGGTTAGATTTTACTTATAGTTTTTATCACTTTTAAAAGTATATTAGTTTTCAAAATGAAGCCTCATCAGGCCTTCAAAATTTACTTAAAATTTTATGTAATAAATGAAATTAAATGTATTATTAGAATATTTTATGATTTATTTAGAATTAAAATGGTGTGTTTGTAGATTTATTTTGATGTATTTGATGGTTATACACATATTAATATGCATTTTTTTATAAAATTGGTGACATGAATTAGACACCCAATTCATGCCCCAAATGAATTTACGATGAAACCAGAGTAGTAGTACAAAAACGAGGTGTAAAGAGATTACAACAAAGAGAATTTTGTGGATTAAAAACAAAAAAACACCAAGAAAATAAAGAAAAAGTTCAAATAGGAAAAATTATCAAAACAACCTACTGTCAACCAGTCCATGATCTCCATAAGTGATGTACAGTCCAATGGGGACACCACCAAGGGAGGCATCCATCAGGTTTAGAGGGAAGCCAAATCCTTCCTCAACTACTTTAATTCTCTATGAAATTGAGTTCTGTCCTTTATGTTGCTATACAATTGTGATTTTAAAATTAAAGGATGATTTTCAACCTAAAAAAGACCTTAAAGCACTGAAACCAACATTTGGAAATGAAAACTAATAAATTTTTGGATCAAAAAGCTATCGAGTAATATGACCATCATTTCATGAGATAAAAAAGTGATAAATATTCACATCCCCCTCAAAATAAAATGATAGAATCACAAGATGATTAGTGCAAGGTTACAGCTAAGATAATACCATGTTTGTTTTAAAGTACTCAAAAACCATGAATTCATCAGGCTTCCTTTCTTCCATTTTTCAAACAGAACATCCAAACATGGTTGTGTAATCACCCAAAAATATTGTAGAATGAACCTCTTATCCATAACTAGGTTTAAAAATACAAAGAGCTTTCTCGTTCCAAGGAATTTGTCTAAATTTTAAATCATGATTCTTCATATATCCATTAACCATTTTGGTGAACATACGTTTCCTGTTTTGAAGGTATATCTAAGATGAAATTTTATCATTATTATATTTATGGAATTTAATTTCATCTTGTTCATCCATCCATGCACTAATTTATTCACTCGCATCATCTGTCTCCACAATATAATAGGCATCTATGTATACAAGGTTGTTATTTGGATCATAATCCCCCTCCTCTAAAGTAGTCGTGAAATAGGTTCAACAACTATCAATTGTTTTGAAGGCACAATGCTTTCCTTCATAGAGGCATCGAGTGATCTTGTAACTATTTTTTTTAATAGTTTAATAGTCCCTACATTTCCTAGTCTTTTGGGATTTGGGGTAATGTATTCATCGACATCCACTATCATCTTTTCCTTTTCATACCACATGATTTTAAATATGCTTCCTTAATTTGCTTAGTTTGGTCATCATCCTCCTGCAGAGAATCACTATAATCAAATAGGTCACCCTTCTTCTTGTCCCATTTGTCATATGATTCAACATGTTTATCATGATCCTCCACTGGATTAGGAAGGGAAATGATGGTGCTTGTGAAAGCAGGTTGGAAATCAAGAGGCCTCAAATTCATTTTTTTCAAAAGACTAATCATTATTAACCAACATCTCCTTATTCACATCATTCTTATAACCTTCATTTTTTCAAAGGTGGCCAATATTAACCATGTGGAAAACATTATTCCCATATTTATCAGGATTCTATTTTATTTTTTCAGCCTAATTTGATTTCTTGTCCTCATGACGTGTAGACTCAAAGCCACATTACTTTGAAGCATGTCTAATCTTGAGGCAAGAAGGGCAATAATCTAGATAACTTTCATAAATAATATCATAATAAAATACATAATCACCATTCTAAATCAAAATTTGAGAGGGAAGATCCTGAGATACATGAATTTCAACACAAATTCTTGTGACATATGATCTTGAAAGGTTCTTCATCACTGAATCCAACTTCAATGGATTACCAATGAGCATGGAGATCTGAAACTAGGAAGCTTGTTTATGTAAATTTAGTGGCAGTCTAGGGGATCCATTCCAAATGAGAATAATGGGAGATTTAGAATAGGGGTTGAAATCAGGGGTCTATTTGAGGACTTTCATGGAAAACCCTCAAAAAACCATGAATGTTTCACCCATAAATGGTAATATTCATCATCATAATAAAGGTGAAAAATGACATCGAAGGGGTTCAATAGGCCAATATTAAAACCCGGGAATCATATGGTTTAAAGAAAGGTTCTTAAGAAACTCAATGACAGTCTTCTATTAAAAAACATCCCAATAAGAACAAAATGTAGATCTGATGCAAGAAGGGTTGTATCATTTGTTGAGAATGTGATCACTGATTTTCCATAGAGAAGAAAATTCTTAGGGTAAATGTGAAGCTCAGGAGTTGCGACATCATTTGAGAAAGGCCCAATGTTCTCATTGGGTCTTTTGGAAACTACATCCATGAAGGATCTCAAATATTAATTAGGGTTTCACTCACATAGAGTTGGGTTTCTTATTTCTCTTTGTATAGACCTCTCCATCCCCATTGAGATATTCCACATAAATAGAGGTATATATATATATATAAAATCACATTATGGTATGTGAATTTGTGAAATTATATATATATATATATATATATCTCTGTGTGTGTGTGTGTGAAAGTGTATATATAAGGCCCCAACCTTAAACCTTACTTAATATTGAATTAAATGAGTAATTCACATTGAGGATCTTTTCAGGTTTAGAGTTTTAGAGAATTAGGACATAACTATTACATCTCAAAAGATTACAAAGTAGTCACTTCTACTAAAATTTCCATAAAATAAAAACTCTTAAAAAGAAACATGTCTAGTTCCATGATTTAGGTAGCATGACTTTCCCTTGAACCCATCCTTGACCCTATTCCATGCTAAGTCCTATGAAAAACATTTCAAAAACTTGGGATGAGCATAAAAAGCTCAGTAAGGGATACACAAAGAATGAAAACTGTTAGTTTTTCAAAACAACAAGTAAACAATGTATACTTTATCAAAGTAATACTTTTCACCTTTTCAAAGTAGTTAAAACTCTTCCCTGAATAAAATTTCATTACTTACCCTTATGTAACCAAAATATTACCATAAAACCCATATAAAGATCACATAACATATAAAGGTAACTTGGGACATAAACATACTTAAGTGGAATAACCATAAGGTCGACTTCCACACATATCACTTAATGGAATAGCCATTCGGCCAACTTCCGTACATACTTAATGGAATAGCCATACGGACGACTTCCATACCCAATGCATTGGAGGTTATAACGTAACCAAACATCCTGGTATTCACGACACCACCCGTCATATGGTTTATCACGTAACCACCCGTAAAATGTCCAAGTACCATTATAAAATTATAACACATAAAACCAACATAAAGGAATGATAACATTTCCACATTTCAATCACAATATATCATTTAAATATATTGACATAATATAATCCTTTATCAAAACCATTTTCAATACCAAAATACAAAAAAAGTATATGGTATTTATTTTATTTTAAAAACATTACGGCTTGTTGAGGAATCCAAATATCAAATAATACTCGCGGTGGCGGAAAAGGTCATTGTTACCGCGTATGTAAAAGAAACATTCATTTTTGTTGTTTAGTAAAACTCTTCGTAGAAAAAAGATTCCTTTTGAATAAATGTAAAAGTAAAAGGGGTTTATACATCGTATAAAAGAAGGTTGTGTATAAAACAAAATATGCCTCAATGAATGGAGATTGAGACGAAGACCCTTACAAAGACGGTATCCTTGGTTTAAGGATAAACCAATTGAATAATTATGTGTGACAAAATAATACACCAAATATAAGTAGATATTAAGTGTAAAACAATCATAGGTTATTCACACATATTCATAGAACGACATATTCAAGGAGTACAAGTTTATCCCAAAGAATCAAATTTGGGTTAAAAAGTTCCCTTGCAAAAATTTGACAGTCTAACGACGTCACTTCAAAATTCAGAAAAAGAGTTGATGAGAGATAAAAAAGTATCTCATCACTTAAAATTTACATCAATAAGGATATATGGGAACATATCCCAACATAAAAATATGTGAATTAAAATACCCAACAAAAGAAGTCTTTTAAAAAGAGGAGGGTGAAAGGTTCCCTTACCGACTTGGGTATCTTTCGAAACATACACCCCATGAAAGAAGGTCAATACATCATTTATGTAAATACTCATAAACGAAAGTATATTACACAAAGAGTAGAATAATGGTAAGTACATACACCACTCAAAGAAAATTGTGGGAAATGTATCATAAATCTCATGGGAATAAAAGTGAGATGAAAAACCCCTTATGAAAACTCGGCAGCCTAACAACGCCACTTAAAACTTACAAAATGGATTGATGAGAGAAAATAGGGTCTCTCATCATATGAACAATAAATATTACAGTAAGATTAATATAAAATAACATCCCAATAACAATAAATATGAGATTTAAAAGGAATGACATAAAGAGTGTACTTAAAAAGAATGAGAGGAGTAGGAACCCTTACCTCGGGTCCGACTTGACTCGATCATTATTTAACATCCTATATAATAAACTTGAGTTAATCTATACTTTATTAAAAACCTTTTTAAAGTTAATTATTCATTTTATGTCAATTATTTACATTTTATAAACATTATGTAATCATTTAAGTTAATAATGTTTGTTTTGTCGATATTTGGTTCTTAAGTCAAAAGTGGACTTCTTACAATTACATGTTGTTCGTGTGGTCAATGGTTCATTATATACAAAATGATATTCATGATTTGGATATCATATATATCATATATATCCATAATATACATGTATTTATAATATTACATAATCATTTAGAGGTAAGAAATGAAATGTACCGTTCATGGAGACGGTAAGCCATACGTACGCATGAATGCTACTATCATTTCTTTGTCATATTAATGGAATTAAAAATAAATTAGAGGTATGTATATTTTAATTCCATAATTATATTCATAATTTATATGTAACATAAATTATATATATTCATTATAAATATGTACTTATAATAGTACATTACATTTGGGGATAAGAAATGAAATGCACCGTTCATGGAGACGGTAAGCCGTATGTACGCATGAACGCTACTTTCATTTCTATCTCATACATTAATGGAATGAAATAATAATTATATAGAGGTATATTATAATTCCAGTATAACATCATATATAATAACTTTAAATCCATCCTTTATACATCCCACATATGGAATTAAAGAATCACATCACTTTGAGGGGGCGGTAGTCCGCACTTCCTTAAATGAAGATATCGCGTTTACCAATAATGGAAACCATAAAGGTATGCCATAAATGAAAAATACAGAAGCTTAAGTAAAACATAAACATATTATATATCATATATAAATATAGTGACATCTTAATGGCCACCTTTGAAGGTGTTATATGAGTGTTGAACAATCATCGTTTCCTGAGGCTGAAATTCGTCATCCACGGAAACCGTATTTTCTTTATCAATTAGATGTAGGTGTGTGTAAGTGTAGATAGAATACTTATTATAACAACATCCTAGTATATTTAAGATACTGGATTTGTTACAAAATAAATGAATAAAAAGAGTTTAGGGGGTTGGAGAGGCAAAATAAAACAAAAGGACTCAAGTGAAGACATTACCTTAAAATCGGGTAACTCCCATTGGTTTGAGCTCAAATGCTTCCTTAGGAAGACTTCTGCCCAAAGTTAGGCTTCAAGGAGTAAGATAGGGAAGCAGAGAGACAAAATGGGTAGAGTTTGGCCGAGCCAAAGGCTTTGGAAGTGTGGGTAAGGAGGTAGAGGTGGGGGCCTTTTATAAGAGGACAAGAGGGGCACTCTTGTAAAGTTACAAAATGTTACTTTATTTTCAAAAGAGTTTCGGATTTTAAAGGTCCCATATTGATGTATTTCGAGTATAAGGTGATAAGTGTTCGAAATCCCCTAATCCAATATGTTTTTTACATGTGTAGGTCTTAGATATTACATTATCTTTCCATTTTATTTAAATCGTTAAATAATGAGGTCATCGCTGCATCATCATTATGTCATAAATAATTTAATTTATTTAATGTCTAAAAATTATAAAAAAATACTATGATGTAGGAAATCTTTTTATATTTCCAATTACTATTTATAGTAAAAAATATGACTTGTATAACCCCATGTAAAAATTGTTTTAGTAAAACATCTCATGTTTGTGTCATTTTTACTTTAACATTAGATAAAAAGTTATTTATGTATTTTTCCTACCAAAGTGGATCCATGGGGTCCCCAAGTTGACCCATGGATTTTATTGGTTGTCCATGACCCATAAAATGAGGGTAGTACATGTTTCTAGGTCATTTAATTTTATTAAAACATTATTCTTACCTTAAACTACACTAATTACCTCTAATCGCGATTAAAAACTTAATAAGTTACTATTCACCAAAAATTATTTTTATCCCATTGAACCACATTTTACATCTTAATGACAACCATTTATGTCGGATTTTTGAAATTCAAAACACAAAGATGAAAAAATTTCATTTAAACGGAAAAATCAGTTTTTATAAGTACCACTTAGTGGTTTCACTATTTATCAAAAATTGAGGTTTTTCAGAAAATTACAAAAAATTAACCCTAAGATATATTTGGTATTCCGAATTCAAAAATGATGTCTATTTTACAAAATTCAAAACACATAAGTTGCATTAATTAATTTAATAATTAATTCCCGCAGTCAAAACAAATAGCGTGTTTTTATGAAACAAAATGTATCAAAATATTGACACTAGTTTAAGTCCGATTTCAAAGTGAAATTAATTCCAAAGACCACAATTGGATTAGATGGTAAAAATATATTCTAATTTAACTTTAAAACCAATTCAAAAGATAATCTAATCATATAAATAAATTATATTAAAAAGAGGTTTTGAATTAAAATACAACATTTTTCACTATTCATTAAAAATTGAACTTTTTTGGAAAAAAACCAAAAATCTACACAGAGTAAATTTTGATGTCCCGATTCTAAAGAAGAATTTTATTTTGTAAAATATAACACATAACATTGTCAAAAATTTTATTTAAAATAGGTTCTTTATCAAAAGGCGGTTAATCGACTTTTTAAAGAATATTAGAATGTTTACGCTTAAAATTAGATTCATTCGCATTTTTAATCCTCTAACATTTATTGTAAAAAGTAAAAATATTTGACATATAATTTTTTAGTTAGTTATATTCATTACCTCCATCACAACATCTAGGCGTTAACTACCATTTAAAATAATATTATTTTATTGTTAGAGTGCAACTTAAGATTCCCAAGAAACTCATTGTTGCGTGTTGGGTACGCCATCGAGCATAGAATCCCCTTTAATGTCATATTAATATTTTATTCAAAAATATCGATAAATATGAAATTGTCATATTCTTTATTTACCTGGGGTGTTACAGTATATGGGTATGAAAGTTAAATTAAATATTAGTGTATTTTAATGTGATACTCAAGATTGAATCTCAAATGGGATTTAAGAAATTTCTAAATTAAATTGGGATGAATTGTTTGGAATTTTTTTCAAAGATTTATTTTTATAAAGGGTTATTTGATTTATTAAAGTCATGCAATAATAGTTTGTAATTAACAATAATGTATATATATTTGGTTTTTCAAAAATATTTTCCTTGGTTTTGATGATGAAATGGTTTTAAAGAGGAATGTTTTGATTTTGATAAATTTAATGGTTTTATGGATTGCTGAAATTCCCCTTTCTTAATTTAAAATAAAATGTTGAACTTTTAAAATTAGAAACGAACATGGAAAGTTAAGTATATAAGTGTGGGGGGGGGGATAATTTATGTTTCTCATTTTGGATTACAACACTTTTCTAACTAAAACAAACAAGATCAAGGTCATGGTTTCATGGATGGATGGAACCACCACACTAGGTTATGACATGCACTCCTTAGTGGGTGTATTAGATGTGGTTTCATTGATGGGATACAACACCTTTCAAGGCCAAGTAATAACCTCCTTAGTGGTACACTAGTACTCCAAGGCATGTAATCCTTAGTGTATATAGATGCATTGTCATGGATGGATGTCACCAAACAATTAGGCTACGAAATGTTCTCCATAAGGATTGTCCACACATTGGATTTTGACATGATTAGACCATGACTTATACAAGAAACTTGAGGTCCCACTAACCTTAAATTATCTATGAATTTCTCATAGTGTCTTTATGAAATGATTTTTTTCATGGTTATTTCTTTAATTTTATTAAAATCATTCATGTATGGAAGTTTCTCTCTTTTATAAACTATGAATATATATTTCTTGCTTCCTTTATTATTTAAGTTTATTTAAAAAGGCTTTGAAAAATTATGTTTTGGAAGGGATCATAAAGTGGTTTCCAAATGGGGTTTAATAAAATTGGAATAAGATGACAAAATGTTTCTTAAGTAATTGTTTTCATTTGAAGAGAATAAAAAGGAATGTTTTATATAATGATAGTGGAAATGATTTAGATTTATGTGCTTGATCAATACAAAACTATTTTGGAATAGTTATTTAAAATTAATATAAAAAGGATGTTTTATTTAAATTTTTTATTTGGGCTGTGGTTTCCTTTTGTATACATATTTATCTCTATGAACACACCTATAATTAATATTTAGTTTTAGGTTTTGGAACTTTTATTACTACTATATGAGTGTTGATTATTTGTGGTTGGATAGTGACTAATGGAGTCACATGAATATATATTAGTTGTTTAATTTGTTTTAGTTTATTTTATCAGACTAAACAAGTTTTTGTTTATTAGTTTCTATATTTAGAGGTATAATATTATTTCATTGGATGAGGATAGGAATCTGGTGGTAGAAATTTATATAGGGGAGGGAATTTGGGGTGAGCATTGGGATTAGTTAGATTTTATTTGTTCCCTTATTTTAAAATTTTTAAACTTATTTTGTCTGTATATTGGTTTTAGTTATCTATTGGTGCATGGATGTATGATATATAGAGTGGTTATTCCCATTTTTCAATACTTATTTAAATATTTTTTATTAGGGGAAACCATTCCCAAGTGTTGTTTCCTAGAATTCAATGAACTTATACCCGCCTGTGGGGATCGAGAAGGCTCTTTGGGTGTGTCGTGGGATGACATTAGTCTCTGAAGGATGGATGAATTGGGTTGGTTTTTAAAAAATGGTATCATATTATTGGTTCTTAAGTGGGAATAATTTTTAGAATTCCCTTTATTAACTAGGATTTCAAGTATATTAGAGTAGTATCATCAGTGAGTAGGGGGTTGGTCAAGGGTTAGTGCATGTTCACCACTGCTCATGAAGAAACCCAATTTATGATGGGATGTTTTGAAGTTAAATTTGGATTATGAGAATTATTTTTCATCATTCTTATGGATTCATATGTTTTTAGAGGTGATATTGGAAGAAAACATGTTTCATGCGAGAGCTCGCATGACATAGAATGTCATGTGGAGTATGAGTCCACAGTTTAATGTGACTTCCAGTGGAGATTGAATTCTTTTATATGGTTTTCTAAACAATATGGTCTAATCATGATTAACCACTTGAATATATTATGGATTTTTCTATGTTGTGAAATTCTATTGATTTGTTTTTGTATTGACTTGTGTTGGTTTTCAAAAAAAAAATTGATTTTATTTTTAAAACCGATAAATGGGTTTTATATTGGAAAATTTAATTCAATTTTAAAAAACTTTTTAAAAAAATATTTAAAATGGGGATGAATGGTTTGGATTCAAGAATGGGTTTGAGTAGGATTTTTTTTGGTATTTTTAAATGGTTTCAAGCGGAATATGGGGGTTTTGAAATCTGAATTGGGGTTTTATATTGGGAACATAGTTTTAAAGGGAAATTAGGATTTTAAATTAATAATTAAACTTTATAAAATGAATTGAAATGAATTATATTTAATTTTATAAATAAGGAGGATAATTTTAATGATTTTATTATTTTCGAGAAATTGGGACATTTCTTTTTATTTTTTAAGATTTTTTGAATGCAATTTTAATGATTTATTTTTTTACTTTTGTTACTCACTGTATTTTGGGGGTTTCTTTTATGGGTAGTGATGATTGGGGGTTATTATTTAGATATTACTTCTTATTATATTTTACCCATCTAAGGATGAGTAAAATTCATTATTAATCTATAAATTAACTATCCCCATTAAGAACTACATTGAATATAGAGGAGTTTTTAAGGATTTCTCAAATTTGTGTCTCCTAGGGTTAGAAAGTGTAATTTGTTTTGTGGTAGAAGACCCTTCCTAGACTCCAAGAGGATTAGTAAATCTAAACTAATCCTTATTGTTGATCTTTTATTGATATTCCTTGTTCTATTTTATTCTTTGGGTTTTCTTCAAGTTCTATCAGTGAAGTGTTTATTAACTCAGTTAAGTTATTTCTTTGGTAATTATGGGTTCCCTTTATAATCCATAGTGGTTCTAGTATTGTTTTTTACCATTGTTTGAGGGGTGGAAAAGTTGGAGTCTTGAGTGTGTTCATAGGCAACTGAGAGATGTGATACCACCAACATATTCCATATTATGTATGGAACATTGATTATTTTAGATGGGTTCACCTGGGTCTATGTATTTTGGGTGTGACACCCCATGTTTATTACTCTTACACCCCCATTCTAAGGATACCATTGGTCATTTTTCTCAAAAAAAAATTTCTACAGAAATTGTAGTTGTTCCATATATTCATTTTATTGTTTTTATTTGGGGTGATGTTGGTCCTGAGATTTTGATGAATTAGATTATTCAATTGTTGAACGTTTTGGATGTGTTGTAGATTGATAATTTTATTTGAACTCCCTTTATAAAGTCTCTATGATTGTGGTGTTTCCATAGGGGTGTTCTATAATTCTATTGAACTTTCATGTTAGATAAGTCTTTATTGGAAAGGGGCCCTTATTATTTTTTTTTATAAGATAATATTCTTTGACCTATATTTTTTTTACCATTGGTTTTTTACTTATCCACTATAACGACCCACACTTTACATACATTGTTAATACTTCAAAATTGAAGCACTCTTATTACAACATATGACAAAACCACAAAGGACCGTATATGTATAGTGTCTTTAGAAACTGGGGAAACATAAACAACTGGTTCATAAATCTTCTACAGTGTCTCCCATTTATTTCATCATATCTAGGGTCCCTTTTAGCATATTCTACCTAATATCCATCTTCCTGACCTGGGGAAAAGAAAACATAAAAGGGTGAGCTCAAATGCTCAGCAAGGGCAAATAAAGGAAATAAAAATCATATCATATCTTTATGAAAATCAAAACCTGCAAAAGAGATCATAATATCTTAACATGGAATAAATCATAGAAGTGAAAATGAGATCCCCATAATCATAACATAAAACTTGAATCTTTGTGGCATGCACACATAATCATGGAAAATCATTTCTTGTTAGTCATGACTCATTGCCAAGACTATCTTAGTGGACAAAGTCCCTTTCTGAACCGAGTTCACTCCTCGTTTCAGTCCTGTATCACTGAACCGAAATAACCTTCCGTTCCAGCCATGTCTATCTCATGAGATATAAAATCATTACCCAATGCA
The DNA here is from genome assembly GCA_963277665.1 of Viscum album. Taxonomy (NCBI): domain Eukaryota; kingdom Viridiplantae; phylum Streptophyta; class Magnoliopsida; order Santalales; family Viscaceae; genus Viscum; species Viscum album. The sequence goes on from OY728138.1 coordinate 905,579,493, forward strand.
TTGGAGGGAGATATAGGTCCCACCCATCTTATAATGAATCCTTTCTTATGTGTGCCACATAATCATAAAACATGCATCATCGCATAACACATGTAACAAAAATGGGATTCTTGAAACATCATGACATCATAAATCAATTCATATATGATAAAGGAATTCATAAACATAATTCCATCACAACATAGTCAAACCAATGTAAAAATATGGATATAAACAGAACCCTTTATTATCTTAGATGGAAAATAATTTTGATAAAACACTTGAATTGAATTCTTGAGGAAAATATCCTTTCTTCTTCAAAAACATTTTTCCTTTCATAACATGTCATACAACTTTAAAATAAAAGAAGTTGATTAAAAATAAACTTGAAAACTTGTAAAGGAATCTTCTTTGAAGTAATGTTTTAAAAATCCATTCATGCCGTATAAGTTAAAAAAAAACATTCTTCGTACTTTTGTCGGAAAAGTCAAAAAGTACCTCGTACGGAAAAGCGACAAAAGATTCCTTTCATATTCTTTACTAAAAACTCACCTAAGGGTAAAATTGGATTTAAACTATTTCAAGTGGATGGAAACAATATTACATATTGAGGGAACATGGATGTGGATGATAAAATACACCCCAGTAAATACTTACGAATAAACAATCTCGGATAAAAATGAGATTGTGATATTTCCCTTACCTTAGGTCCGATTTGCTTTGTTCGTGTCCGAAGCTCCTGTATAATGGTTTAAATAATGTTATTGACTTATTACAGAATCATACATATTGATATGAGATCATATATGGTCATATTATTAGCTTCTTGTTAGTAATATTTCATTGTTACTTGTTACTCGGGTCTTTATAACTTTTTGTTCTTATGCGTGTTTTGTCGAATAAATTCTTATTCTTATCTTTAGGTTATAGATAATTCATTTCCAGAATGGTATTAGTGTAGTATATACCATATTCATTCATTCAATTCATTTATACAATCATTATGAAATGAAGATCATGTAGAACGAGTCGCATCACATCGTGGAGACGGTATTCCGTACGTACGCACGAGTGATGATATCGTTCCTATGATCGTGGAATTGTATTGGAGTATATATATATATTATTTAAGTATCAATATTACTTAGTAATAATCATATATAGTTACTCATTACACCATTATACCCATCCTTGTAAGGTGATGGTGGAAAATAGATTACACCACGGCGTGGAGACGGTATTCCGTACGTACGCACGCGCGGTGATTTCATTTTTCCGTAGGATGGATAGAAGGTGAATTAGGGTTGTTTCATATTTATAATAACATATCAGAATGTAAGTAATACTGATGTTATTACTTTATCATGAAACAACTAAAGATGAAGAAGTTGAAGAAGAAAGAAATTGAAAAGATCGGTAATGGATATTACCTCTTCTTTGGAACGCCTTTTTGAATCCTCCACTTAAGGAACTAAGATTGGTCTTTGGAGAAGACCAGGACCTCTAGGATTATTCTAGGGAAGTGGAGAAGGGAAAATGGCAGGGGTTGGCCGAGCTTGAGTGCTCAAATTGGTGTGAGGAGGAGGGGGAGGAGGTGCCCTTTTATAAGGGAGGAGAGGGGCACCTTAGGAATATCTCAAAATATTATTTTATATTAAAGTCAAAATCGGTTTATAATGGTTCCAAAGGGTCTTATTTCGAAGCTAAAGTGGGGATGGGTCGAAAGCCTATCAACCAATAGAATTTAGACAAGTTTAGGATATTATTTTAACCTTATCAATTAAATTTAACTCTAAGTTAAATAATTTAACTTTTACCATGTCTTTTTGTTTTCTTTCACTATATGGTTAATACACTTACTATAACATGCCAAACGAACCCCAAATTGTTTATTATTAATATATATATCCTTATCTAAGTCATTTGGCCGAACCTTAGATTTTTAGGAATAAAATAACAATTAATAATATAATATTTGATTTAAAAACTATTTTGTGTCAATTTTGACACTATTTGATATATGATTTTTGTCAAAGTCATAACATAATTATATGTTCGAACCAAGTTGATTAAATCAATACTAATATATCATAGTAACCTAGAAAATTAGTGTAATTCATAAAAAGTCTCAAATTACATTTATTTTGGTATTTATATTATCAATTTTGTCAATATTTCATTAATAAGATAATTACTGCATCATCTTTGTGTCATAAATAAATTAAATTATTTGATGTCTAAAAATTAAAAATAAAATACCATCATGTATGAAATCTTTTTAGCTTTCTAATTAATATTTAAAATCGAATTTATCTTATGTATAACCCTATATTAAAAATGATTTACTTATTAAACTTTGATTTTAACTATTTTAACCCTTCTTTAAATAAATTAATAATAAATGTCCTAATCTAATCCAAGTGGGCCTAAATGGTCATATTTTATTCCTAAGTTTGTTTTTGGTCGAATTACACTTGTCCAATAGAATTAGGACATGTGTTAGGGTAATATTAATATCATATTTACCCTTAGTTACCCTATTTACTATTAACCGCGGTAAAAATAGTAAAAAGTTACTATTCACCAAAAAATTATTTTCATCTCATTGAACCACATTTTAGTCTTTGATATTAACCGTGTCTCTCGGATTTTTGAAATTCCATTCACTGAAGCGGTAAAATTAAGTTTTATGCAAAATTCAGTTTTTAACCTACCACTTAGTGGTTTCACTATTCATCAAAAATTGAAAGTTTTCAGAAAAATACCAAAATTTCACCCTAGGCTAATTTCGATATTCTGAGTCCAAAAATGAAGTCCATTTTGAAAAATAAAATTATAAAATTTCAAAAAGTGGTTATTACTATTCATAACGGCTAGTTTTAATAGCATATTGTTGTTTAGTGAAACTCGGTATTGCGTACGACGCAAGCTATCGAGGAAGGTCGCGATTGCGTGTAAAGCAAGCCAAGAAAGTGTTGTGTAGAAAAAGATTCCTTTGATGATTTATATAACATAAAAGTCTCGGGTGTTACATCCACTCCCTCATAAAAGATTCATGATGATTTTTGGTCTTTAGTTATACCATGGAATATTATTTGGAATCTAGGATTGTTCTTTTTTGGTTCGTTACATATTTCCCATTTAGGAAAGGTGTTACTCGGGTGTTGAATTTACATTTTATAGAACCATCCTCTCCCCTTATTAGAAGTGTTTTCTTTTCTTCCAATTCCTTGAGGAGTTCTAATAGAATCTCAGTCATTTTAAATAATGAGGGGATTATACAGTTGTGGTGTATCCCATTTTCATATTGAGGATGAAGATTCCTGACATAGGTAATAAGATAAGTTTTTCAATGTGTTTCTTGGGTCTTGAATTTTATATAATGTTTGGAACCTATTACTTCCCAATCCAACCATTTCATTTAGCAATTTTTATGTACTAGAACCATTATGGTGGGGAGTATTATCACATATCAACACCAGTTTTTTCCTATTTTATTTTATTATTTTAATTTTTTTCTCTAATTTTAATCCTAACTGGGGAAATTTTTTAATATTTTGGAAACTTTTCAAAGGTTCATGATTGGTGTAATGTTTCCCAAAGTATGCAGAAACCATGTGAATGCATCAAAAATTTTACAAATACAAAATGAACGATTTGTTAACAATTTTTCTAACCATTTTCCCTTCCCATGTAGGGTATTCCAAAACATATATTAGGACAGAAAAATTTTCTATATGGTCTAGCCAATAATAGAACCAAACCATTCTTAGGGACATATATTTTAAAAAATGTATTTTTGCATGGTTTACCCCCTTTTACCTTTGGTTTCACCCAAATCCTTCCTTTTTCCATGTCATGTGACCCAACAAAGGTACCATAAATTTGTTACCCTCACTCCTCCATTATTCTCAAGGGGTTGTTGTGTGATCTGGGTTTGATTATTCAAGGATATGACTCATCCACTTTCTTATTCAAACTTTCTATAATTTTCCTCTCCTTTATAGTGTGTGTTCCCCAGCTAAACCCTAACTCAAGTTAAAGTCTTTTAATTTGTTTATTCCTGCTTTTAGGGAATATGTGGTTTGATTTAAGGTTGATTGTCACTATTGACATTGATAATGACTTGTTACTTTTCAATTATAGGTAGTTTTTTGTAGGTTTATTCTCATTGTATAGAATTTTAATTGAAGAGTTATTGATTTTTTCATTATTTTTTATCCTATAATAAATTATTGACCTTATTTAGGATGAATAAAATTGTTTTTATCAAATTAGGTTATTTCTAGGTAGGTTAGCCTTATTTTTTTCTTTAAATTTTGGAACATGTCTTTCTTTTTATTTTTTATTCTATTTTGGTATCAATTGATAATATTAATTATGTTAAAAGTTTAATTGAATGAAAAATCATCTCATGTGTGATTTTATTTTCAACTATATGGATTTATCAAAATGATTTTTTTTAACATCCTATCATATATAATATTTAACACCTTGTTTTAGAAAAGTAATTCCTTGTTGGATTTTAATAGTAGTTTTTTACAATTTAAAAAGTGTATTATTTTTCAAAATGAATCGAAATTTGACCATTAAAATTTCTTTTTATTTCAAACTAATAATTTAGATTCCAAATATTAGTAGAATAGTTCAATATTGATGTAGAATTAAAATGTGGTGTTTACCAGTTTCATTTTACATATTTGATGGTTGTAAAAATATACATGGGCATACATATATACATATATATATGTGGGAGGGGGGGAGTGTGCATGTGTGAATGTGTGTTTGTGTGTAAAATTACCATTATGATATGTAAAATTTTGAAACTAGTGATATATATATATATATATATATGAATGTGTATATGGGGATGAGAATTAAATAAACCCTTAGGGATTTTAAATGTGACACCGAAGATTGAATCTCAAATGGATTTTTAGGATATTTCTAAAATAAACTATGAAGGCCTCACTGTAATGGTTTTAAGGGATTTATATGTTTTATAAAGAGTGTTTTGATTTATTAAATCCACTCCATGGTAGTTTTTAATATATATATATATGTTTGTTCAAAAATAATTTCCTTGGTTATGATAATGAAATGGTTTGAATGAGTAATGTTTTGATTTTGATAAATACAATAGTTTAATGGATTAATGAACATCCCCTTGTTTTTAAGTGAAATGAGACACTTTTAAAATGTATCTAGCACATGGTAAAATAAGTATTATAATAGGAAATATATTTCAAGTATCTATTTTTAAATTACACCACATTACTAACTGAACCAAACTTGATGAAGGTCATGATGTTTTGGATAGACAACACTACCCCACATGATCACAACATGCACTCCTTAGTAGGTGATTTGGATATGGTATATTAGAAAGGTAAAACCACCCTACTAGGGCATGGAATAAACTTATAATTGGTACATGGGTTGGACAATCCATGTTACCATTAGTGGACATGGATGTGGTTTCATGGATATATGTCACCACACCACTAGGCCATGAACTGTTCTCCTTAGTGGTTGAACACACAATAGATTTTGACCAGATTATTTCATGGGTTATATGAGAAACTAGAGGTCCCAAAAACCTTAGAAGATCTTATAATTTTCCCCATGGTTCCTATTTATTACTTTATTACATTCATGGTTCTTGTTTTCCCTGTACAAAAATCACTAAAGTATATAAATTTCTCTATTTTGTAAACCTTGTAAGAAGATTTCCTAATTCCATGATTCATTAATTATTTTAAAAAGGCTTTGATAAATGATATTTTGAAATGGTTTGAAAATTATTTTTTGATATTGTTTTTAATAAAAGTGATGTAGGATAATAAATTTTTTCTTAAGTGATTATTTTCATTTAAATATAATAAAAATTAATGTTTTATAAAATGACAAGGATTTATGTGTTTGATCAATAAAAGATTATTTTTGGATTATGTATTTTAAACTATCATAAAAAATATATTTTAGTTAAATACTTTACATGGGGTGTGGTTTCCATTGGAATATGTATGACTCCATTTTCTCACACATATCATTACTTTTCAATTTAATGTTCGAAAAATTTCATTACCACTTTATGAGAATTGATTATTTCTATTTAGATAGTGACTTATGGAGTCACATGGAGGTATTTTAGTTTTATATTTTTTTAGTTTCATTTATTTCACTAACCAAGTAGGCCTTTATATATTTATATGGTTAGTGGTGCATTATTATTATAGTGGTTGAGGATAATAATTTTGTGGTATAAATTTATATAGGGGAGGAAGTTTGGGGTGAGTGGAAGGACTAGTTATATTAATTTTTTTTTCATATTTTAAATTTTTTAAATAGTTTTTGTTTATATATTATATATTATTTTCTGTTTCTTTATGAACGTATTATGTTTAGAGTGACCATGCCTATTTTCCACTACTTATTTAAAATTTTTATTGGGAATAATCATTCCCAAGTGGTGTTTCTTAGATCCCCAGGGATTGAGAACTCCCTTTGGGTGTGTCTTGAGTTGGCATGGGCATCCAATGTATGGATATCCCATGTTGGTTCATGAATCATACACTATGTATTTACTGGAATAATATTTCATTTATTATATTTCAAACAACTTAAAATTAAAATAAACTCCCACTATCCTCTTAAGAATAACATTTTCTCTAAAATATAGTTCAATTTTAAAAAATATGTTATGATAGGGAAAAAAATTAATCCCTACATAAAAATATTTTAAAACTAAAATATCATCACCCATATCTATTATATATTTTCTATGTGATTAGAGCATCATTAAAATTTTTTTTATTATATAAAATATTCTAATGAAGATTTTTGGGATCATTTACCTCATATTTTAACAAAAATATTGTATAAAACCTTTTATCCTGGAAATATAATTTCTATCTTTGTATTTTTTAAATCATGTTATAAAATTATATCATATAATAAAAAATGTATATAAAAAATCCTTTTTTTATAAATAACAACAATTTTTTATAACCCACTTATCAAATAAGAGAAAATGAGATGGAAATAGACATATTTTTTAATTTTAAAATTTTATCATGAATTGAAGTATTCTAATTCATATACCTCTTTGATGTAACAACCCATTTCTTTATAAAAATAATTCATAATTTTATATATAGCCATTAATAAATTTTCTGAAGAGCCTACTTTGATTATAAGTGGTGTTTATTTTTAATGATTGTTATTGGTTGTGAATGCTTGTAAATGAAATTAAAATATTTCATTTATTTCAATATATTGAAGAAATTATAATGAAAAATGCTTCTAGAGGTTAAGTATGAAAGATATCCAAGATTGATATCAATGTGAATATAGCTTTGATGAATGGTTGAAGAATCTTATAGCCGAGTCTTATTATCTTAAGGAATCTATTTTTAAGACATTGAGTTTATGATTCCAATTATTATTGCACTATTCTTAATGTTTAGAAAATGTGTCACTAAGTGATTTTACTTGACATATTTTTTACAACAATGAAGTAGAAGAGAAGAATTATGATGATTTTAGTGACGAAGAGTTCTATAGAATTTATATTCCAAAAAGATAAAAATAATGAAGACCATGAACTATTGATTTGTATAAAGGCGACTTTAAGGAATACAATTGTAACGCCCTGACCCCAGTTACCCAGAGTCAGTGCATTATTGCGTAACATTGGCATGATCACAAAAGATCAAGTCTCAAAAGACTGATTAGTTTAGTAGCCTTAAAAACACTATATACATTCATAAGTATTACATTACATCATAAAGTAAAACAATACTACAAAAAAATCTTGTCTTCATATCCCCTCATTCTACCCCTACAGGTCATTCATAATATACTTCTTCAGATCCTGGATAAATTAAAAAATTGGAAGGGTGAGCTCAGATGCCCATTAAAGACAACAATATAGCGGAAGTTTTCATAAATAAACATAAACATTTAAGGCAATGTATAACTAAAACAAAAGCCTTTTAAACTTGAACTTCAACATAATATAGAAAAAGTAAAATGAGATAATGCCATTTACTTATTCACATGGATAATCTACGGGTCGAATAATCACATGAAATATCAATAACCACTTTCACAATGATGGAATGCATAATCCCAGACTATCATAACCATGTAGCAAAGGCATCGTGCCAAGAATACAAATAATATTTTTTCAAGGCCTCGTGCCAAGACACTAGTTTGTTTCATGAGACCTGCCGATGCATTGAGGAGCTATAGCGGGCTCCACCCGTCACTTATTAAGTCCAATGCATTCTTCATATGAACAAGTTTAAACATATCATAAACCATAACATAATCATATCACATAAAACATGCATAAAGGAAACATAACATTTCCACATTTCAATCACAAGGTATCAATACAACACATTGATATAATAAAAACATTATCAAAACCATTTTCAATACCAAAATAAATGAAAATTAAAACTTGGTTTTTATTTTTCATTTAAAAAAAAAGTTATGGCTTGTAGAGGAAGCCGAAACTCAAATAATGGTCACGGAGGCGGAGTAGTCATTGTCGCTGCATACATACAAAAAATACATTCCCTTTTTTTGTTTATTAAAACGTTTCGTATAAAAAGATTCCTTTTGAATAAAAGTAAAAGTCAAAGGGGTTTATACACCATATAAAATAAAGTCTTGTATTAAAACAAAATATGCCTCAATGAAAGAAGATTGAGACGAAGTCCCTTACAAAGATAATTTTTTTAAAATAAAATAGAACTATTATGTGTATTCACTATATGTACACAAAAACAATGTAAAAATATAAGATAGATCATAATAATATCATGACATAATTTGAAAGTATGAGATTAACCCAAGAAACGAAAATTGGGTTAAGAAGTTCCCTTACCTCGTGTCCGTCTTGACTCGACCGTTATTTAAACTCCTGAATAATAAACTAGAGTTAATTTATAATTTCTTAAGAACCTTTTTCAAGTTTATTATTCCTTTTATATCACTTATTACCATGTTATGAACATTATGTAATTATTTATGTTAATAACGGTTGTTTTGTCGATCTTTGGTACTTGAGTCAAAAATAAACTTCTTATAATTACAATTTGTTCATGTGGTTAAATATCCATTATATCCAGAATTATATTCATGATTTAGATATAATATATATCATATATATCCAGTACATACTTGCCTTTATAATATTACATAACATTTAGATAAAATAAATGAAATGCACCGTTCATGGAGACGGTAAGCCGTACGTACGCATGAACGGTACTTTCATTCCTATTTCATATTTAATGGAATTAAATCATAATGATATAAAGGTATATTATAATTCCAGTATAATATCATATATAATATCATTTACTCCATCCTTTATACATCCCTCATATGGCATTAACGATTCAAATCACTTTGAGGGGGCGATAGTCCGCACTTCCTAAAATGAAATTATCGCTTTTACCCATAATGGAAATCATAAAGGTATGGCATAAATGAAAAATACATAAGCATAAGGAAAACATAAACATAATATATATCATATATAAAAAACAGTTTCATCATAATGGCCACCATGAGAGGTGTTAAAAGAAGATTGAACAATCATCGTTTCGTGAGGCAGTAATTCACCACCCACAGAAACAATATGTTCTTTAACCATTTGACAAAGGTGTGTGTAAGTGTAAATAAAATACTTCTCATAAAAACATACTAGTATATTTAAGATATTGGTGTTTTTACAGAAGAAAATAATAAAATGATTTTAGGGGGTTGGAGAAGCAAAATAAAACAAAACAACATAAGAGAAGACATTACCTTAAAATCAGGCAACTTTTTTTGATTTGAGCCAAAGGCTTCTTTGGGAAGACATCTGCCCAAATTGAGGCTTCTAGGAGTAAGATAGGGAAGGTTAGAGAGTATTTTGGCAATTTTTGGCCGATCCAAATGGCTTGGAAGGTGTGAATAATGTGGTAGTGGTGGGGGCCTTTTATAAGAGGAGAGGAGGGGCACTCTTGAAAAGTCATAAATTATTAATTTATTATATATTGAGTTTCGGATTTTAAAGGTCCCAAACTTATATATTTCGAGGCTAAGTTGATAAAGGTTCGAAATCTACTCATCCAATAGGTTTTTGACAATTGTAAGTCTTATATTTTACATTATCTTTTCATTTTATTGAAACCATTAATTAATGAGGTAATCGCTGCATCATCATGGTGTTATAAAATATTTACTTTATTTAATGTCTAAAAATTATAAAAAAAATATCATGATATAGGAAATATTTTAATCTTTCCAATTACTATTTATAGTCTAAAAGTTAACTTATATAAGCCCATGTAATAATTGATTTAGTAAAACAACACATGTTTGTGACAATTTTATTTTTATTTTAAATAAAAAGCTATTAATGTCATTTTCTTACCCAAGTGGCTCCATGGGGTCCCCAAGTTGACCCATGGATTTTATTGGTCGGCCATGAATCATCCAATAATGTTAAGACAAGTGTAAGGGTATTTTCATATTTTTATAATATAATTTGTACCTTAAATTTCAGTAATTACCTTTAATCGCGATTAATTAAACTTAAAAGTTACTATTCAACAAAAAATTATTTTAATCCCATTGAACCAAATTTTACTTCTTAATGACAAACATGTATGTAAGATTTTTTAAAATCAAATCACAGAAGTGGTAATGTTTCATTTAAACAAAAAATCAGTTTTTTTAACTACCACTTAGTGGTTTCACTATTCATCAAAAATTGAAGTTTTTCAGAACAATACCAAAATTTCACCCTAAGCTATAATTAATATTCTGAATTAAAAAATGATGTCTATTTTAAAAAATTCCAAAAATATAAGTTTCATTAATTAATTTTATAATTAATTCCCACTGTCACAACAAATAGCGTGTTTTTAAGAAACAATATATATCAAAAGATTGACAATTGTTTATGTCCAATTTCAAAGTGAAATTAATTCTAATAAACACCATTGGATAAAATTGTAAAAACATATTCTAATTATACTTTAAAACCACTATATAGTATAATTTATCACTATAAATTATTTTGATTAAAAAATTTGTTTTTAAGTATTTTTAACTATTCATAAAAAATTGGATGTTCTCAGAAAAATACCAAAAATTCAACTTTGTATAATTTAGATATTCCGAATCCAAAAATGAAGTCCATTTTGAAATATAAAATATATATAATTTCAAAAAGTGGGTATTAATATTCATAATGGCTATTTTGATTGGTCGCGGTGTGTTAGAATCTCGAACTTGCGTACAATGCAAGCTATTTCATTATTAAAAGAGAAGCGTATCGTGGAAGCTCGAGATGTTACATTCTCCCCTCCTTCAATAAATTGCGTCCTCGCAATTTGAAAATTTTATTTGAAAATAAAAGATTGAAAATAGAAAATACCTTTGTGGAAAACCCACATCGGAAATAAGGTTAATAAAAATATAACATTAAAAGAAATAAAGAGAAGTACAAAGGTCACCCGAGATAGACCATACTAAGATTATATGAAAAAATGGATATGAAGGAAATAAAACCATCAAGTTCTGATGGAGAGTTGTAGAAAACAGGATTAGGAAAAAGTTAACCATAAGAAAATCACAAACTTGTGATTGGTTAAACGGTCATTGAATCCCCATTTGGAAAAGCTAACTGTCAAAATTTTTGTTTTAAGTGACCTTTAATAAATTTGAGGAATTTATTTAATAGATTTACTAAGAACTTAAGGAAATATACTTACTTGTCATGTAGACTTTCATTCTTTAATAATTTTTTACCACAAACCCATCTTTCACTCCAAAAGGTAACAGAACTCAAAAATATTCTATTTATCCTAATTGTATAAGGTTCCAAATATTACCACATACCATTTAGATTAGGAAAAATATTTTGTAATAACCAGGCACTTCGTGTAGGCTAGTGGTAGGTAATAAAGGCCTGTCGCACTATGGTTGTAGGTTTGATTCCTGCAGCTTTGTCGGACGTGACGGGTTATCCCCCAACCTGCAGGTTGTCCATTTCCTAAAACTATAGTATTATAATATTCCAAAAATAATCTTCAGAAATGTTTTAACCTTAAAAAATACTATCCATGTTTCAACTTAATCCATTCAAACCTTTATAGTTATCCAAAATACCTCTGTCCAGACTTTCTCTAAAAGGTCTCTAAATTCTAAAATCAATTGTAACATTAGATTTTCCAAACAAAGTAAAGTTTCTCTTATTGTCACATACTAAAAATATGATTAACTTCATCATATTAAAACCTTAATTGAAAGAACAAGTATTGTAGTACAATCCTTATATATATCACATTATTCTTGTAACCAGAATATAATCCTTGAGTCCAAAAGCACCAATACTTTAATTATTCCACTTCAACTATAGTAACAACATATGATTATCCTTGTTCCCTTTTCCTTTTTTGAGGTAACTTTCCCTGACGCTTAGGACATTCATTTGCATAATGCCCCATTTCCCTAAAATTGTAGCATTCAACATTGATAGCCTCTTTCTTTCCCTTGCAATCACGAGCCTGGTGACCTTTTTCTCCACATTTATAACAAACTCCCATTCCTTTTAGGCATGTACCGGGGTGATTCTTCCCACAATTATCGCATAATGGAAAACATTCTTTCCCATTTTCCTTTTATCTATCTCTTGTTCCACCATTCTCTTCTTCTCTTGGTTTACTTTGTTGTCATAAGACTTAGATAATTCATTTTCTGTCTTGATAACACATGAGAATATATCTTCACACATTGAGAAAGATTTTGATACTAAATCTTGACAGAGAAATGGTTTTAACCCATAAAAGAAATAGTCAATATTACTTCTTGGTTTATGTATATAATCTGCAGAATGCCTCGCTAACCTTGTAAAGTTAGCCTCATACTTTGCGACATTCTCATCCTTCTTCTGCCTCAAACTCAGAAATTGCCTTTCCATATCTGATCGATGGTCATGTGGAAAGTATTTTTCTAATAAAATTACCTTAAACTCCCTCCATTCCATACTTGATACATCTTCATATTCCTTTGTGTTTTGAATCAGGGAACACCATTGATCGGCATCTCCAGTGAAGCGGTAAACTGCCATGATAACCTTCTCCCTTTCGCTACTCCCCTAAGTGTGGAATATTTTCTCTAAGGAGTTTATCCATTTATCATCTACTAATGGATTTGTACCCCCATTAAATGTTGGTGGTTTTTTCCTCATGAAGAGGTCTAACATTGATCCTCCATGTTGCGGATCAGGGTGCTCCATACGAGTAAGGTTATTATTCATAACCTGAGTGATTTGTCCCAGTATGGTAATAAGTTGATCAGCACCAGTTGTATCTACAGCTCCACAATAATTATCTTGAGTAGGAGGGAAATCCCTACACGGAGTGTGTGCATTGATACATTTTCCATTCCTCCCACTAGGTGCCATTTCTAAACAATGGCATAAACAAGATTAGATTATGAATCAAAATACATAATTCCATACTTGTAAAACACTTAACATAAATTGAACTATAATCATAAAAATGTTTTCTTTTAGGAAGTATATAATTATAAACCCTTGATAATGGTTTGTAAAGAAAATGATAATTATCCTAATCATATCCCCCGGGAGTGTCGTAACCAAGAGTTCAACAAGGCCCGTTGTCGTGCACCAGTTCCCGTTCGAGTCTAGCTCAAAACGGTGTTTTCGGGTTTTACCCCTAGGTACGTCTGTGCCAGAGCTGCCTCTACCTGCTCGTATCTAGACAGGGATGTATTTCTTGGAAAACTCACAAAATATCCACAACAACAAAATTCTAGGAAGTTCTTATATACTAATCCTCAAAGTCTATCTTAGGGATATGTGCTCTAATCAGAGTTTATCTAAATCTAGCTTCCAAGGTTAGTACTAAACTGCCTCTGATACCAACTCTAATGCCCCGACCCCAGTTACCCAGAGTCGGTGCATTATTGTGTAACATTGGCATGATCACAAAAGATCAAGTCCCGAAAGACCGATTAGTTTAGTAGCCTTGGAAACACTAGATACATTCACAAGTCTTACATTACATCATAAAGTAAAACAGAAATACAACAATATCTTGTATTCATATCCCCTCATACTATCCCTGTAGGTCATTTATAAAATAATTCTTCACATCCTAGAAAAATTAAAACATTGGAAGGGGTGAGCTTAGATGCTCAGTAAGAATAACAATATAGCGGAAGCTTTCATAAATAAACATAAAAAATTAAGGCAATGTATAACTAAAAAAAAGCCTTTTAAACTTGAACTTCAACATAATATAGAAAAATTAAAATGAGATAATTCCATTTATTTATTCACATGGATATTCTACTGGTCGAATAATCACATGCAATATCAATAACCACTTTCACAATGATGAAATGCATAGTGCTAGACTATCATAACCACGTAGCCAAGGTGTCGTGCCAAGACTACAAATAATATTTTGTCAAGGACTCGTGCCAAGACACTAGTTTGTCTCATGAGACCTGCCGAGTATCGAGGAGCTACAACGGGCTCCACCCGTCACTTGTTAAGTCCAATACATTCCTCATATGAACAGGTTTAAACATATCATAAACCATAACATAATCGTATCGCATAAAACATGCATAAAGGAAACATAACATTTTCTCATTTCAATCACAAGATATCAATACAACACATTGATATAATAAAAACATTATCAAAACCATTTTCAATACCAAAATAAATGAAAATCAAAACATGGTTTTTATTTTTCATTTATAAAAAGTTATGGCTTGTAGAGGAAGCAGAAACTCAAATAATGGTCACAGAGGCAGAGAAGTCTTTGTCGCTGCATACGTACAAAAAAACATTCCCTTTTTTTGTTTAGTAAAATTTTTTCGTATAAAAAGATTCCTTTTGAATAAAAGTAAAAGTCAAAGGGGTTTATACACCGTATAAAATAAAGTCTTGTATTAAAACAAAATATGCCTCAATGAAAGAATATTGAGATGAAGTCCCTTACAAAGATAATTATTTTAAAATAAAATAGAACTATTATGTGTATTCACTATAAGTACACAAAAACAATGTACAAATATAAGATAGAACATAATAATATCCTGACATAATTTGAAAGTAGGAGATTAACCCAAAGAACAAAAATTGGGTTAAGAAGTTCCCTTACCTCATGTCCGTCTTGACTCGACCATTCTTTAACCTCCTGAATAATAAACTAGAGTTAATTTATAATTTCTTAAGAACATTTTTCAAGTTTATTATTCCTTTTATATCATTTATTACCATGTTATGAACATTATATAATTATTTATGTTAATAACGGTTGTTTTGTCGATCTTTGGTACTTGAGTCAAAAATAAACTTCATATAATTACAAGTTGTTCATGTGGTAAAATATCCATTATATCCAGAATTATATTGATTATGTAGATATCAAATATATCATATATATCCAGTATATACTTGCCTTATAATATTACATAACATTTAAAGGTAAGAAATGAAATGCATCGTTCATGGAGACGGTAAGCCGTACGTACGCATGAACGCTACTTTCATTCCTATTTCATATTTAATAGAATGAAATCATAATTAAATAAAGGTATATTATAAGTCTAGTATAATATATTATATAATATCATTTACTCCATCCTTTATACATCCCACATATGGCATTAACGATTCAAATCACTTTGAGGGGGCGGTAGTCCGCACTTCCTAAAATGAAATTATCGCGTTTAACTATAATGGAAATAATAAAGGTATGTCATAAATGAAAAATACACAAGCATAAGTAAAACATAAACATAATATATATCATATATAAAAAATAGTATCATCATAATGGCCACCATGAGAGGTGTTAAAAGAAGATTGAACAATCATCGTTTCGTGAGGCAGTAATTCACCACCCACATAAACGGTATGTTCTTTAACCATTTGACAAAGGTGTGTGTAAGTATAAATAAAATAATTCTCATAACAAAATCCTAGTATATTAAAGATAATTTTGTTGTTACAAAATAAAATAATAAAAAGAGTTTAGGGGGTTGGAGAAGCAAAATAAAACAAAACAACATAAGAGAAGACATTACCTTAAAATCGGGTAACTCTTTTTGATTTGAGCGAAAGGCTTCCTTAGGAAGACTTATGACCAAAGTGAGGCTTATTGGATTAAGAGAGGGAAGTTTAGAGATTATTGTGGTAGAGTTTGTCCAAGACAAACGGCTTGGAAGGTGTGAATAATGTGGTAGTGGTGGGGGCCTTTTATAAGAGGAGAGGAGGGGCACTCTTGGAAAGTCATAAAATGTTACTTTATTATATAATGAGTTTCGGATTTTAAAGGTCCCACACTTATATATTTAGAATCTAAGTTGATAAGGGTTCTAAATCTACTCATCCAATAGATTTTTGACAAGTGTAAGTCTTAGAGTTTACAATTTCTTTTCATTTTATTTAAATAACTAATGAGGTAATCGCTGCATCATCATGGTGTCATAAAAAATTTAATTTATTTAATGTCTAAAAATTAAAAAAAAATCATGATATATGAAATATTTTTATATTTCCAATTAATATTTATAGCCAAAAAGTTAACTTATATAACCCCATGTAATAATTGTTTTAGTAAAACAACACATGTTTGTGACAATTTTATTTTTACTTTAAATAAAAAGTTATTAATGTCATTTTCTTACCCAAGTGGATCCATGATGTCCCCAAGTTTACCCAGGGATTGTCTTGGTCGTCCATGACTCATAAAATAAGGGTAGGACAATTTTAAGGGTATTTTCATATTTTTATAATATCCTTTTTACCTTAAATTTCACTAATGACCTTTAATCGCGATTAACTAAACTTAAAAGTTACTATTCACCAAAAAATTATTTTAATCCCATTGAACCACATTTTACTTTCTAATGACAACCATGTATATCGGATTTTTTAAAATCAAATCACAGAAGTGGTAATGTTTCATTTAAATGAAAAATCAGTTTTTTTAACTACCACTTAGTGGTTTCACTATTCATCAAAAATTGAAGTTTTTCAGAACAATACCAAAATTTCACCCTAAGCTATAATTGATATTCCGATTTCAAAAATTATTTCTATTTTAAAAAATTCCAAACATATAAGTTTCATTAATTAATTTTATAATTAATTCTTGTTGTCACAAAAAATAGCGTGTTTTTAAGAAACAATATATATCAAAAGATTGACAATTGTTTATGTCCAATTTCAAAGTGAAATTAATTATAATGAACACCATTGGATAAAATTGTAAAAATATATTCTAATTATAATTTAAACCCACTCAATAGTATAATTTATCACTATAAATTATTTTGATTAAAAATATTTTTTTAAGTATTTTTCACTATTCATAAAAAATTAGAACTTCTCAGAAAAATACCAAAAATTCAACTTAGTGTAATTTTGATATTCTGAATCCAAAAATGAAGTCCATTCTGAAATATAAAATATATATGTCATTTCAAAAAGTGGGTATTACTATTCATAATGGCTATTTTGATTGGTCGCGGTGTGTTAGAATCTCATATGAGATAATTTTTTTTATGAAAAAAAGTACATATTAGAGCATTATTTTAATTAATAGAGGTTAGGAGATCCAAGATCCACTCAAATACGTGAACAAGTGGAGTTATACACTCATATATAGTGTGAATAATAACAACCATGAGCTAGTGTTTAAGTCATTTACTCCCATTATGTTACCTAAATAAAATTATGATTGTATTCTTTGAATCCTTCTAGGTTTTCATGGAGGTACTTGAGAGATATAAAAAGAATATTTCCTAGTTTTTTTGAAGGTAACATAAACTTATCGAAGACCTAACATGCATAATATACTTTATAAATGTGAAATATCACTGAGGCCCCATGAAACCTACCCAACATTCATGAAGGAAGATGGAGATCCCATGTACATTAGCTTAGGTGGAGGTAGTAGTTATTTCAGGCGTTCATAATTAAACACAATTTAACTATGAAATTTAACAACTAATCAAGTTTACATTACGAAAACAATGTGTACATAATTGGGTGTGATAACTTTTATTCACATGAACAAAGATAACTAGACATTTACAAGTGTTATTAAAATTGAAATCCTAAGGAAGCTTCAACTGAGATACTAAACCGAATTGAAATAGAACATTAAATGATAATAACAATATATTATATGTTTAAAGATTAAAAGAACATTATATTTATATGTATCAAATTAATGATGTGCCTTTGAAGTTGTTTAAATAAGTTTTTGAGGTGTGAAATATCATTTTATATGAAATAATATTGAAATTCGGGTGAAATAAAGTTGTATAAATATATTCACCATGTAGAAAAAGAAAAACCAATAAAATAACAATTATTGATAATATGTATCAAGAAAGTATGATATTTTAGTCCATAGTAATATTCAAATAATTGAGACTGAATAAGGGAAAAAGTGAAGAGAAGAAAGTATTATGCATATCTGTTTTCATAAGAAGAATGAAAGAGTAGCATATCAGTTTTCTACTGTGAATAGAAGAAGTAATGTTTCCCTCCATTTATTTTTCAAGTAAAAAAGTGATGATGTAATAAGAGATGAAAATAGAAAAACTGTGAATTCCAACATAAGTTTCATTTGTTGGAAGACTTTGTTGGTGTTATAAAGTACCTTAAACAAAAAGGTGAAGACTATTTATATAGGTTGTATAAATAACTATACAGAAACTGTCATTTGAATATAGTGTAATTCAAGTGAAATATCATTCCCTTATTTCTGTAACAATTTTTGAAGGATTATTTTCTATTGGTTGTGTGGTATTAGATTATTTCCAATTCACGCCAATGACAATTAATTCTTATTGATTAGTGGACCTTGTAAAAATATCATGTTCTATCATTACCTACTTTCATATAATTTCATAAGATAAAGGAAATATAAAAAGAGAATCAAGATCCAAATATGACTAAGAGGTAAAATAGATAAATGTTATAATTTGTGAGAATTCCTCAAAACTGATTCACCCCCTCTTAGTGTTGAGTATATCACAAATTGGTTCTCTCATATTCAATTTTAGAATACTATATACATTAATAATATTTTTTAATGTATAGTTGGAATCATATACCCTTTAAAAAAGAATAAATTAATTTTATACCATTAGTATCTAATTAGGACTCTCCATGGGGTTTCATATACCCCTTTAGGTGTTTTAGGCAGTTTCATCTCCAATGTCTAAACTTCCCCAAGTGAAAAAATACCAATCCATAGAATCTCCTTTATTTTTTTAGTAGGTGGTGTAGACTATCCACAATATCAAATTTTCCCCTTCTATCCAAAACAATTACATTTTATTTATATACCATCTTTATAGAAGTTGATCATAAAACTCCCATGACACACTCATCAATCCATAACATACAGAGGAAATAATAGAAAATCTTGTTAAACAAATTCATTTTATAATTCATTATAATCTACTATATCCCTTCAAATATTTATTATTAAATAAATTCTATTATAGGTTCAAACTTTCATTCTGAAAAAATTTTATCCATTAAATTTACATACTCAATCATATTGACAACCTGATTTGGTTGTAAATTACCCTCAAATATATTATACTAAAACAATGATTTTGAAACTTTATATCTCTCATGTTTTTCTTATTCAAAATATTTCATTTTTAGTTGATCTAACATCCCATAGGAATTTATTTTACCATGATTAATTTTTACATTAGGGTCCAACAAAAAAATAATCAATATAGAGATATTTAGATAATCCTCATGATACTTACTAT
Source organism: Viscum album (assembly GCA_963277665.1). NCBI lineage: Eukaryota > Viridiplantae > Streptophyta > Magnoliopsida > Santalales > Viscaceae > Viscum > Viscum album. The sequence continues at coordinate 905,599,332 of OY728138.1, forward strand.
AAGAATATTTCTTATCTTAACTAGATTCTTTAGTAGGATATTTTTTATGAATTTTTCCTTCTACATATAAAAAAAATCCCATATTCATTTAGAAAAATTAATAATTTCATATACTAGCCTCGAAAGTTTCGTATATTAAACTTCTATAATACAATATTGATCTCAAAAATTATGTTTAATAATGACTATTATATTTACTTACAATATAATCTTTTATTAGATTAGTATCATATTTTATAAATATAAACATTTATTATATTAGTATCATATTTTACAATCATTTAATATGGAATTGTATTAAATGAGATCCAACTAAAATGATGAGCCCTTTTATTTATATCATATCCATTAGTTGGACAAGATACATATTTTACTAAGTAATTATAATGTTTTGAAATTTCTCTCATCACATAATTATTTAGGTTGGAAATCATTCTAATCAGGTCACATATTAATCTTGGATAGTTGAGTGTAGAACTACTATAATGAACTGACCTAGATACCCTCTCAATACTAGCACCCAACCCAATCCTCCACATAACCGAAGGGAATTCCAAATCCCCATAGGTTGGTGACTAGAACCTGGGAATTTAATTATAAAAAAAGGAAACTATTTCACCCATCCTAAAGTAACAACATAGAATATATAAATATTCCTGAGATAAACAAAGAAATAGATAAATATATGATATAACAGATTGAGAAAAATGGAAGAAATACAACTAAAAAGGTAGCACCCCAATATCCAAGAGACAAGCCCAACATCAAAGACAAGAAAAAATAAAACAAATAATCTAATAGCTCCATGTGATAGCACGGAAAAACTCCCACCATCTCACCACTAGCTACCCAAACCTCGCTGATAGAAAACATCACGACCTCACTATGGAACCTAGCCTTTCCCTGCATTGAAATACATAAGAAGGTCTATGCACTGTAGAAGGGGTTCATAGGGTGAAATCTAACATGCTCAGTAGGGTATCACACATATGTTCCTTAATGTGTCTCTATATAATAATCCAAGCATTCTAAACTTTAAATAAAATAAGGAATGCTATACAGTTTACTAGTTTTATATAAAAAACATGGTAAAATAATTTTATTTAACCTTTTCCCACATTTCCAAATAAATAAGGTAATCCAATTTTAATGAAAATGATATAAATATATCAGGGAAGATATATCAAAGAAAACCAAAGATTTTATTATATATCATATCAAATCCATGATAGAAAAACCAAAATAGTACAATCCAAAGCACATGTAACATCACTTCAAGGATAAAAATAGGTTTGGATAGCTAAGAAAAATGTAACTAACATAGAAAATTGATTATGAATCTAGAATCTAGACATATTAAATGAGTATATAGAGTAGAGGAAAAACCCATAAATTAAACCCCCCTTAGGCCTAACATTTCTATAGAACAATGAGACTAGATACTATAGGAAATACTTATAAGAAAACCCCCCGATAGTGGAAGAGGCCTATTACTACAACTTCCAGCTAAGTATCCAAGGCATCCCATGTTAAATATTTTCCAAACCAATTCATAAAACCATTTTTATAAATCCATTATTTGAAAATCATTTAACAAAACCATTTAAAAATTATTCAAAAACACCTTTTCATTTACAAAAGCTAGGGGTAAAACATCTCTTATCAAAAAAACTTTTCCACAAAAATAAATAAAATTAGTCAATCATTCCATTTCATTTATAAAACTATTTATTAAAACCAATGGAATATAAATTAGAAACACAGGAAAGAGGTGGAACCACCTACATCAAAATTCTGGTCGCACACACCCTCAATGTGATCCACCAACAAGGAAGAAAACTAGAAATAATTGAGGCCCTAGAACCAATACAAACATCTTATAATTTATTTAATTTAACAAAAGGGTTGATGGGGAAGAAATATCATGACATGCCTTAAGAACTTACACTCACTGCACCACAACCAATAATGAACTGGCCCTTGGAACAATATCACACAACAAATCTAGAAGAAAAAAAGAGAATCAAAACCACAAATCAACAAATACAATAGCACAACACAAAGAAACTTCCATTATCAAAGGAATCAAATAAGTAGAAAGTATATCCTACCCAAAGAGATGAAAAAATATTCCCTGATAATCAAATTCCAAATGAATAAATTTAGAATGAATGAAAGTTCCCAAAATCACTAAAGAAGAGATCTTGGTTGATAGTGTGGAGGGTTATCACTGAATAATAAAACAAATCCGCTGATAATCCCCTTAAAATACAAACACATGATATTTATATAACATGTAACCCCATTACACATCGTTTAATCCACATGTTCGAAATACTCCAAAAAACCCATATCCTTTTAATTTAAAACCATATTTTTAACCTTACATGATGTGTAACTATTACATGTTGTTTACTAGAATATTTATATATACCAGGTTACTGGAATCTACCTTGAAAAAATTACATGGTGTGTAATACCACTAAATGTTGTGTATTTCTTCTATATACTTCAAAATAATAGTTTTTAGCAGAAAACCCAAATCCACCATGGGAATTATATACAATCGAGGAGAACACCACAAGGCCATTACACATTTATACCTAGACTCTATTAATTCAAAAAAAAGACATCCCTAAAATTTAGTTCATTTTCCCAAAAACATTTCTCAATCTTTAGGAGTCCCAAGATAATCCCAATTAAAGAGTAAATATGTAATGTGAAGGGAAATACCTAAAAGTGGCTAATTGGATGTTGGAAACACCGCACCATAAGAATTTTTATCCTAAGGAAGTCCTATGGAAGAATGAAGTATAATAAAGTGGTGAGGACACTTATTCCCAATCCATGAATTATGCTCCCAAGTATCATGAGAATCTGATCTATGTCTCCACAACTCTCTAACTAGTGGAATTATATTCACACACAATACTTTCACTTTAGTGTCAATAATCTAGAAAAGATGTTACAAAACAGAAACATCTAGATCTAACTCAATCTCTTCATAACTCAGAATATGAGAGGGATTAGGATGGTATTTCCTAATCTAATATATAAGGAAAACATCATGAATTCATATAAACTAAATAAAAAATTCTAACTAATATGTAATATTCTCAAGTCACTCAGTGACCTCGAACGTTTTAACATATCTGGAAGAAAAATTTCCCTATTTTTCAAGATGACAGTGACCTAACGGAGGAGAAAATTTTAAGAAAACCAAATCACCTATGAAAGACTCCAAAGGATGATGGTGCTGATTTACATAAGACTTTTATAAACTCTGACCAATAACCATCCAATAATGTATATCATAAATCCTCAACGATGTCTACTTAACAAAACTTAGTCCCATAAATGATGATTCTACCACATCTACCCAAAAAATATGTGACATGAATGGGTGACCATACAGAGCCTCAAAAGGAGACATTCTAATCAATGACTGGTAACTATTGGTATAATAAATCTCAATCAGTCCCACATGGATATCCCAAGATCCACAAAAATCAAAGACATAGGCACATAGAATATCCTCCCTCATCTAAATAGCACACTCTATCTGACCATTTGTCTATGGATGATAGGTTTTTATCAACCTAAAATGAGTCCCCATTGCCTTTTGGAGACTCTTATAGAACCTTGAAGTAAACTGAGGATCTCTATCTGAAGCAAGGGATGAAAGAACCCCATGTAGCCTCAACATCCCCAGCACATACATATTACACCGATCATCAACATTAGTGGTGTTCCTAATAGGAATGAAATGAGTTGACTTTGTCAATTAATCAATCATCATCGTGAATTTTTTTTCCCTTGGGGAGTCCATGGTAATCTAACAAAAAAATCCATGGATATGTTGTCTGATATCCAAACTACCATAGGAAGAGGGTTGAGAAAACCAGAAGGTTTCAGATGCACTGTCATTTTCTATTGGTAGGTGTAACAACATGACACATAATCAGTAATGTGACACTTCATACTCAACTACCAGAATTTTTGTATCATTTCATAATAAATCTCCATTGTTCTTGGACAAACAACCCATGAAGAACAATGATAATAAAAAAATAGATCTATTTACTAATACTGGGATGAAAAAACAATCCTAAAATATAATAATACCATATAAAGAGAGAGGCCATATAGAAAAGGTCTCCCCAATATAAAGAGTTTCAATAATTCTTCTAAAATCATTACCCTACTTCTCATTATACAAAATAGATATAAGGAGAGATGATGATAATTGAAAACCTGCCAGAATGATACCTAAAACATCCTCATGGTCATCTAGATAAAATTAAGAAAAAATCCTCATAAGGTTTCACTCATTCTTCATGTCCAAACTATCCTGTGATGGAACTTTCCTACAAATATCATCTATAATAACATTCCCCTTCGTCTGGATATAGGTGATGTCAAAAGAAAACATTTTAAGGTATTCCAACCACCACCTCTATTTGAGATTCAAGTATTTCTGAGAAAATAAATTGTTAAATCTCTTATGGTCAGAAAATACTATGAAACTCTCCCCAAAAGATAGTGTCACTAACATTTAACTGCATTCATAACATTGGGAAGCACAAATCATGAGTGGGGTAATTCTTCTCATGAGGTTGATGTTGATGAGATCCTTAATCCACTGCATGATCATCCTAAAATATCACACAACTAAAATAGCACAAGAACCATTATAGAAAACCCCAAACCCTTTTCCAGACTCAGGTAATATCATAATAGGATCCAATGTCAGATTTCTTTCCAGATCATTGAAATAAAAATGACACTTTACTTTCCCCACGAATTTCACCCCTTTATTTGTAAGATAAATCAAATGTGACACAAAATTTTATAAATCCTTGATTAATAGTTGATAATATCTAGAAATAACAAGGAATATCCAAATCTCAACCACATTTTTGTAGATATTCCCATGAAAATAAAACCTTCACCATATTTGGATAAACAAATAATCCATGCACAAAAATAATGTTCCCCAAAAAAATTAGTTCTTGAGTTTAGAAACTATATTTCATAGGATTTACATAAAAGAGGTGAATCTTTAGGATTTCCAAAACAAAACTATGATGGTTCTCATGCTCATTATAATATCTTGAATGAACCAAGATATTATCCATGAACACTACCACAAAATATTTGAGATACTGATGGAAAATTTGATTAGTCAAATCCATAAAAACTACAGGAGTAATAATCAGACCAAACAACATCACAAGATAATTTAAATGGCTATAAATACTCTTGAAAATAATATTTGGTATATCTCACTGTTAAAATAGGAGATGATGATAACCAAACTAAAGATTGATCTTCAAAACCCACATTCCCCCTTTAACTGATCAAGAAAATCATCCAAATGAGGAAAATGATACATTTTCTTAACTATTTCCTGGTTCAACCTCTAATAGCTCACACAAAATTTAAGTGAACCATTTAACATATTGGTAAAGATCACTGGGGCTTCCCAAGATGAAACACTAGGGGTGAACATACCCTTAACCATCAAATCATCCAACTAAATTTTGAGATCATTCAAATCCACTAGCTCTATATGGTAAGAAGGTATCTAAATTGGTTATAAAACTAGAATTAGGTCAATCAAAAACTCTACCTCTCTCTATATAGGAATACAAGATAAATATTCTAGGAAAATGTCATGAAAATACCAAAAAACAATAGAAAGAAAAACACTAGAGGAAATGTCATTAGGAAAAACTACTACAAAAGACAAAAAAATCTGTTCTCTGGGTAGTAAGGTCCTACACGAATAGACCTCAAATACCACTCTCCATGAAATACCCATGATCTCTCATTGTATACAAGAAGTGGGACACACCAATGATAATAATAAAATTTATCATGATGAGAAACAAGAAAATCCATCTAGATGATGATATCAAGGAGATCCATATCAAGAATAAGAATATACTAGACTAACTTTTCATCAACTGTCAATAGCATAAAAGGACATAGAAACCTCTACTCTTTCCTATTTCCAAGAGGTGTCCCTAACTCCATAACAAGTGAAATGATATTTATCAAAAATTTAACCATATCAATAAAATGGTCAAATATAAATGATTGTGAATAAACAATATCAAATAAATCATCCACTTCTAATGATGAAATAAAGGTGGAACTTATCATTGTCTATGTACCCACATCTAGATCCACTGAAAACTAATTTACTATGAGAAGGTGATGTACTCCTAAGGGATATGGATGGATCCCTTTAGTCATTGAATCATCTGACTATGTGATATTATCTTTTTGAGTTGAAAAATCCTTGAACATATCGAGGTGTATACATAACCTGACATAAACACTGAAGATGAACATAACATGCACAAATATTACGCATATTTACTAATGTAGGACAAGAACTTTGTGTGTGTCTAACCTTTCCTCACTGATATCATGTTAGAGGCACACTACTAGCATGAAATAGAGGTTCCAAGGGGGATTTCTTCCATAAACCATCTCCACCACTCCTGATATGATATTTTCACTTCCCATTTTTATATGACACACTATTTAAGCTACCACTAGGTTGAAGAGATGGGGAAGAATATCTAACTTTTCCCGCCATATTCATTTCTTCCATAATATCCCTATCCACTATCTCCTCATCATCTAAAATCTTTAGCATAAATACCTATGATATGATATCTAGTTGAAAAACATATAGGTACTTATGAGATTTTAGCTGGTCATTCCTTACAACCTCTGGTGAAAAACAAATTAGCTCAACATACCGATTGGTTTATACTGACACCAAATTCTTTCCCTACTATAAAGACAGGAACTCCAGTGACTTCACCATCATCCATGTCTCTGGACAAAACTTCTAGAATAATAGAGTCTTAAAACCCTTTTAGTCCAAGATCATATGCCTATATGACTGTACCATGGATTACCACTAATTCTTACTAGGACCCTCATGTTTGAACCTTGTAAACTTTACCTTAATACTCTCATATGTATCTAGAATGTCAAAGATATGACCCATATTTTCAAGAAAATCGTCCACCTCTTAAGGTTAACTCATACCCTTAAAAGATGGTGTCTTCTCATGCAAGAAATCTCACTATCGATCCCTTTCTCATATCACTCTTGGATGTACCTCAATGACTATGTACTAGACTTGTGACATGTCCTAGTCAATAATAAAAATTTCCCACATGATATCTTTGATAAAATTATGACTAAGGAAAAAATTCCCTTGAGGAGAATTAGTTGTACCCTCTTATGGAACTCATAGAACACATCTTGGAAGAGTACTAATGCACACAGAAATAGGTGAAATCATCAGACACAAAATAATCTTAGTTCAAACCAAAAAAACCATAAGAAAAACTGAGATTAAGACCAAAAATCTAAATAGGAGATACATATACCAACATCCCATGGTAACTTGACACTCTTCATAGTAAGATATGGCCTGACACTTACCATAACCAACCTCTCAAGTCCCGAAAATCCTATCTCTAGTCTATCAAATGTCAAAATACAAGGACTCTTAAGGAAAACACCGCTAATCTATTACCATTTTGTAATAAACTGACCCAGATATCCTCTCAATACTAGAACCTGACCCAATCCACCACATACTCTAAGATATTTCCCAAACCCAATGGACTGGAGACTAGAAGCCAGGAATCAAACAATAATAAGAGGGAATTATTTTATCAACATGAATCAAAAACATGAAATATATTAATATAGTAGATAGAAAAAGCAAAAGTGATAAATCAATTCCAAAATAGATAGAGAACAATATAAGATATATAAATAAAAAGGTAGAAAAACAATCTCCAAGAGATAAGTACAACTGAAAAGGATAACAAAACTAAAAAAACTACTCTAACAGATCCATGTGATAGTATAAGAAAGCTCCCACCATCCAACCACACCTAACTGATAGAAATCTTTACCACCTCAATGTGAAACCTTTTATTTCCCTACCTAGAAAGGTATAATAAGATCTACTCACTACTTGAGGGGTGCATAAGGTGTGAGATAACTGGTTCAGTAGGGTCTCACCCAGGTGTTCCATAATGAGCCTTTGTACAAAAATCTAAGAACACTAAAATTTAATGAAATCAAGGAATGATATATAGTTTATGATTTTTTATCAAATCATGTCAAAACAATTTAATTTACCCATCTTCGAAATTTACAAATAAAGAATTTGAACCAGTTTCAAATAATATCATATACATATTTCAAATAATTTATATAAAATCAAACCAAAGAATGTATCACATATCATATCAAATCCATGGTAGTATAACTGAAACAATACAATCCAAAGCACAGGTAACATCACACCAAGGATCACACTAGGTATGGATAGATAGGATACTTGTACCTAAAATAGGAAATCACACATGCATCAATCCTTTCGACATATGCATCAAGTCTAGAGAATAGAGGAACACCCCATAAACTGGATCCCCCAAAAAGTATAACAAGTCCCTAGAACAACAGTCTTATAGAGAAAAAGAAATCCCCATAAGAAAATTCCCAATAGTGGAATAAGCCTATTACAACCCCTTCCACCTAAGTACCCAAGGCTTCCCATGTGATCTATTTTCCATACCAATTCATCAAACCACTTTTATCAAACCATGATTTGAAAATAATTTCATAAAACAATTTCAAAATGCTTTTAAAACACCCATTAATTTACCCAAACTTGGAGAAAACTATCTTTAGTCAAAAACCCTTTTCCACACACACAAATAAAATCATTCAATCATGATGTTTCATTTATAGAAAAAATTATCAAAACAAGAGAAATACATTTCACCATCATAGTCTTGATACAGAACCACCAACCTCAAAAATTAGGTCACAAATGCCTACAATGAGATCCACCCATAAGGAAGAACACCAAAACACAATTAAGAAATTATAACCAATCTGATCATATTAGGATTTTTTCAATTTCACAAAACCGATGGTGGATAGTAATGATCAAAAAATACCTCAAGAATGTACACCCTCCACAAAAAAACCAACAAAGAATCACCCCCAAACAATAACACAAAATAGATCTAGTAGAGAACAAGATAATCAACACCATAGATTAATAAATACAATAGCGTAATCCAATAGTTCTACCACAATAAAAGGAAATAAGGAAGAAGAAATGATCTATTACCCAGAGAGATGCAACACAACTTCCCTGATTATTAAACATCAAAACAATCATTCCATAATGAATGAATGTTCCCAAAACATCTAGAGGATATCTCTAGGTTAAGGGAAAGGAGGGATGTGGTGAAATAATAAAAAAAATCATCTGATCACCACCCTAAAATCCAAACTCATGACATTTACATAGAGTTTAATCCTATTACATGTCATGTAATCCACATGATCCATATAAAATAAAAAAACCATTAAATTTTTATTAAAACCCCGATTTTTAACCTTACACGACATGTAATATTTAAAAAATATATACCCCCTTAAAGCTGTATACCAGGTTCACAACATATTCCTGGGAGAAATTACATGACATGTAATACCACAACAAGATATGTATTTATCCTACATACTTTAAAAATTACATTTTTAGTAGAAAACCTAAAACCACCTCAGTCATTCTCAAAACATAGGGAGAACCCTACAATTCTATTAAACATTTATACCCACACTCCATTAATTAAAACAGACCTACGTCCCTAAAATTTAATTCATTTTCCCTAGGAAATGATATATATTCTTTAGATTCACAATATGCACACAATTAAAGTGTAAAAAAAGTAAAGAGAAGGGAAATACTTGAAAGTGGGTAATGGGATGTTATAACTCCTATCCCAATCCATCATATGAATCATGTAAACTATATTCCTATACTATTCCAAAATTAATGGTTTATAATATAAGTATAACCTAATGTGTAATCCAAATAATGAAATCTAATCATATTATAGTCACTCATAATAGTCTTTACTTATATAATAGAATCAATGGGATCCAAACATTGGAATTAAGCAATGTGGTTTTATAATCATAGTCTTTTCAAGTTTTAACATTGGACAGAATATAACCCTTAATATTATTTAGTGGATTTAAAATATCACAGTACAATCTAATGGATTCACTTTATTTATGCACTCTTGTAGAGATTTAGTTTTTAGTATCCTATACCTTCAACAAAAACTAACTTGTTCAAGGAATATTAATGTATAACACTTTGTAAAATTAATTATTTGTATTACATACCAAATAATAAAACCCAATTATAGGAATAAAATAATGAATTCATCTCATGTATAAGGTATATGAAACCCTTTCAGAAAAAGTATTATAATTATATAAAACAAAATATACATAAGAGAAAACATGTTGTCATAGGTATCTAACCCTCAATTATATAGGCAGACCCTAATAAATAAGGTTAATTTGATGTTTGACACAAATTTTTACTGTCTATGGATCAATACTCAATAGAGACCTTAATTCCAATTCCATCTTAACACTTAATATGTATAAATTGTAACTAACCTACAAATTCCATTTTATAACCAATAAATAAATCATATTCATGGTTGAAAATAACTAAATCTTATATCATACCTAGTATTTAACACCTTTTATTCATAGTATAATTTTTTTAAGAACAATTTTAACACATTAAATTAAAATATACAACCATTCATAAAATAACATTTATATTCACGAATAATAAATTAGGGAATGAACTAAATAAATTAATAATTCATAAATTTAAACATGTGATAAACATTCATGAACATTTTATAAATATATATTTATAAACATTTTTTTATGAAACATTATATCATGGTAATTATATAATATAATAATATAAATTAATATATTAAATTTATTTTCATATAAACACTTTCGTGTTATCAATTTACCAAAAATTTTATTTGAGACATTCTTATTAAAAAATACATAATATTTATGAATACTTTTATAATCATATAAACAATTAAAAGTTAATGTAATAAATTTCAAAGATTAATTATCACATATTTTATTTATTTAAACATTATTCAAATTAACCAAAAAACTTTTTGTAATGGTTTAAATAAATTTTAAATAAATCCTTTAATATTAATATTTTATAATAATATTTAGGAAAATTTCATAAGTAAATATAAATTCTTATATATTTTTATATATTTTATAATTTATAAGAAATTATAAAATATTTATCCCTGTGAATCGACTTTAAACCTAGGTCATATCAACCATAATTTTTTTGGCATGACTTAAATCCCTTACTCAGATTTGGTGGGGACCTAAAGTGCCTACTTCTGTGAATGTATTTGAGTATTTATTTTAAAAACTTGTTTTTATGTAAAACTGTAAAACAACAAAAAATTAAATATAATATATGGAATAGTTTTTCCTCTGTGAAATCACGTTACAATGGAATATTAAGGGTGTAATGGAGTTGAGTGGAGTCGAGTGTCGTAGTACTTGAGTTTATGATCAGTACCTAAACTCAATGCTTGAGCCTAGATTAGATCTTGACTAAGTATAAATTTATAGGATTGAGGTAGAGATCAATATCAACCCAGGATAAATTGATCTAATTGATTAGTCTTGACTCAGTTTGATTATGATACTTTTAAAAAAATTTAATTATACAATATAGCTTGAATTTCAGCTCGAGATCGATTTTTTTCTTAAAATCAAAAGATCAGGTTCAAAATTAAATACATCTATATTGAATAAAAATAATATATTATGATATTATATACTTGATTAGTATCATAAACTACTGAATTATGTTTTTATGATACTTAAACTTTTTTTGAGTAAGTACTTGAGTAGCTCAAGCTCATGGTTAACAAGATAAAAACATAGACGAGTTCAAGTATTTCTCAAGATGACCCTAAGTAGATCACGAGTACTCATGTTCATTTAAATCCACATGTAATAACATGAATATTTTTTTGGGTGAAGTAATTTTGGATTTGTTATTTTAGAATTTTCACTTTAATGAACATGATGTAGTTTCATATGGCTATATCAGATCACCATATGAAAATCTCATTTCTAAATTGCAATGCCCCAACCCAGATCAATCCATAGAACCTGAAATAGAGTCCCACTAGTCCTTAGGCATGTGTACATATACACTAAAGTATGTAAACATATAGTGAGGGTATATTGGGTGATAGTGAGGATACTACACCCACTAATAGTAATAATAATAAAAACAACAACAACAATATAACTGAAGTAATAAATCAAACATGATAGAAGAAATTTTAAACAATGAAAGCAAAAAGGAAAAATAAACATGTGATCACTTTAATAAATATTTACAATGATATTAAAATCATATAAAAAATTATTTACTATGGAATGATAATATATTTACATTACAAAAGAACCAAAGTAATCATCCAGATCAACATCCAGGAACCACCCAACTTATCCACAAAATCATACAAACCAGCTCGCACACCATATATATTCCCAACATCACCATATTCCTATAATTGAACCTTTTCACTTTATATTTCTAAGAACCATGAAGTTTTCACACATCCTAAAGTTACCATGAAAGGTGTGAGTATAAACTCATTATTTCACTATCGATGGTGTATATAGCTTATATCCATACATAAACCAATGTATGAAAAGATAAAATAAACAAAACTCAATTATATATCATGAAACTCAATATCCTTTCACTAAATTGACATAAGTGAGTCTTTACCTACCTCGAAATGAACTAGATTAGAATGATAAATACACAATCTATCATTATGAAAGATCTCTAGATCTTCCAATCAATCCTATATTGTATAGTGTCACATACCCACTATAGCCACATAATCATCCAAAGCCTTCCCAATTCCCTAAAGGAACATTCATAAGCTATATAACAATTCTTATGTACATAAATTTTATTTAAAACTACTCTCTCAAAAACATGATAATCTAAAGGCATGTATATACCCATCCCTCCATATTCTCAGCCTGACAACCCCAATATAAATGAGAACCCTCATCCCCTCATTTGTTTTTATCAACTACCACAAAATATTTCCTTATAAGTAGACCACCTTATCCATACTGATGGTCAATACCATCCATTATGTTTCTTAATCTATGAAGTCCGCCACTTATAATGAGTGGTAATCACTGAACGTATGCATACAAAACCCCAACTACCCCATCAAAAACCATGATGAATGGAATCACTAATAACCAATGCCACAACATCTATGAACCTCCATCGTTATTAGAAATCAAAGACAACCACACAAAAAATAGTCAAAAAAATATAAATAATCTCAAAGAACCACATTTGCTTATTTCAGATGATAAACATAACCCATAACAACATTTTCCAAAAAATATATGTTCCCATTTAACTACTCCATCAATCACATCATAATAAAACCATCCATAACTAATGATAACATGCCCAACTAATCAAGTGACAATGTATAACAAAAACCATTTTATAAATAGTCTAAAAACACTATTTTACACATGTGGTTACCCTCAATAACCCTTATAAAAAGTAGAAACTCTAAATGGTTTCATCTCCAATCTCACTTGGACTACCCCACTCACACATATTTTCCACAGATTACATTCCACATGTATTACTTAGAAAAAATATAGGAAACACATACCTAGAGTTTACTTAAATAAACTCAAAAAGATCTCTTTCTCATCCATATTTAATCAAAAGATTTAGATAAATTCAATAGAAACCCGGACATTAGGGATTCTCATTGGTTTATAAAGAAAAAGAGAGAAATTTGAAAATTGAATGCAAACAGAATGTTAGATTTACCCCACTTTGGAAAAAGGGGAATAAAAGAGACATTTAGGTCTATCTTCCCATGTAGAGGGCATGGGAACACCCAAAACCGACATTAATTTTTTTATCTTTCATTTAATGTTTTTTGAATAATTTGAAAGCACTCTTCATCATAGCCAAAATTTGAAAAACACATAACTTTTTATTTATGAATTGTGATTCCAGAATCCTTTAATTATGAATAGTGATTCTATAATCCCTATACTTATGAATACTTATTCTTGAATCCCCTTAATATGAATTTTGATTCCAAAAATTTCCTTAATTATGAATAGTGATCCCAAAATCCCCTTATGTATGAATAGTGATTCCAGAATCCCCTTACAAATAGTGATTCGAAGGTCTCATTATTAATAGTTAATCAATAATACAATTCAATGTGAACAATGATTACAAAAAAATATTATGAATAGTTATTACATAATTTTTATACTTATGAATAATGATCCCAAAATTCCCTTTAATTATGAATCGTAATGCTCAACTCTATTATATTATAGTAATTTCACACTAGAGACACCTACAATAACATTCTAAATAAAATAATAATAATAACACCCCAAGGCTAGGATAAAACCCAAGGATCATTCTCTAAATCATATAAACACCACCACTGAGTCTTAACACTCCTAGTCAAGCCAAAATATTTCCCAAATCTCTATTAAAAATACCAAAACCCTTATTACCCCCATATGATAGATCATCATTGAGCTATCCTGACCACTCATTGACCAATTTTACCAACACCCTAGAAACCCACTCTATGAATTCTCACAACATTGATATGGTAAAGAATGCATCCATATATTCCCCACATACCCGGACTACCCTAGCTGCCAAACATAATAAACTGAATCCTTCCATGGGCACTCCCCACCCAATGTATCATCCTCCTAGTCTCATCTTAACCCAAATATCCAACATGATGATGATATCATATCCATTCATCCCAAATACCCTAAATATATACATAGAAACCATCCATCATCAATCATTACCCCACATCCTTATGATTCACACATTTAATCCCACATAACACCTAATTACCATTTTATCCTGCATCATACTTGATCTAATTTTTCCCACATTATAAATGATGACCACATTAATTCCTGATGACTTCAAAATTTAAAACAAATTCAATATGATACTCACATTTTAACAAGAAACTTGTTAACTCACATATCATACAAGAACCTCGTGGACTAGTATCCACCATACAGAACCAAATAGAATCATCACATGATCATGAATTCCCTATAATTGTTTTCAACTCTCCATTTAACCCTGAATATATTGGACAAACCACATTCAATTTACCTAAATCCCAACTGCCCAATGTTTTTTTCATGAACTGATCCAGGATTACTTCTAACCCAACACCCGACCCAAAATGTGATAATTCTAGAGAGACATTCCCGATCCTCTCAGGATAGAGACCATCATTAGTAATAAAAGATACCATAGTGTGAATGATTTAGAAAAAGATAAACTAATAAAAAACCAAACCAAAAATGGAACAAAACAATACCATAAAGATCCATAAACACTGAATACAAATAAATACGTAGGATACAAATAAAAAAATAGATAAAAAATAAGAAGTGAAACTAAAACTATACCAGAAACAACATGATCTACACATGAACTCTTGGTGACCACAATCCATAAGACCAAACATCCCTAAAGGAAACCGAGAAAATAAAACTGAACATACAAAATAGCTTAGGTCTACCGATGAAGAGTGGAAAAAGTAGGGTGTGAGCATAAAAAACTTAGTAAGTAAGAATCATAGCATCAGTACAGTTACTTTACCAAATTAGTCCATAAAAATTAGTTTGAAATACATTTAAAAAATAAGTTTTTATCATTTAAAAAAACCAAATACATCTTTCAAGATATTCCCTTTTCAAAAATAAGAACAACTTTTCTTTCTAAAATAGGATTCCATTCCCAAAATACAGTTTACAAAACTAAAACTCATACAAGAATCTCATACCAGGTGATAAAAGGGATATGATTGAAATGAATAAAACAACCAAAGAAGGAAAATAGCTAATAGATAAGATAATAAAATGTATAAAAAAAAAATACACAGATAATAATCATGATCATTTCCGAAACATCTGTAGACATAATCCCTAGATGTAATTGGTTTAGAATATCCTTCCTGTTTATGGTATAACTCTATAGTTAATAAATAACTGGATGCTCTAAACTATCCTCACTAACGGAACCTCCCACCTATCCTCTCAAAAAAATCCAGGGGGTACCAGTCTATCTTATTAGGACTATAAAGCTACCATCCCTCGACCCTCTTGATGAAATCTAGGAATCTCATGATAGTTGTACAATGAGTGTGAGAAGGTCATCATACATTTGGAATAAACTAATAACCCACATTTTCCATCGTGCCTGCCTATCCCAAACCTTGACACCACCTATGTGGAGACCCTATCTTCATAAGGTCAGCCATAGGGTGCCCATTGCACATTAAACCACACAAAAGTGCCAACCAAGCCTACACATCACATGAGTTTCAAAAATACTATCCAAAGTACAAACAATTACCAACTGTTTCTCACCATTTAAAATTGAAGTCCATTTCCAAACCCATCTCCAACACTAAGATGAAGCCATACAACATGCTCAAAGTTGAAAAATGAGGCTTTATATAATTTAGTTACCATTCCACAATCAAAGGTGAAAAAAGGGATGGATTTGAAGTTAATCATTTAAAAGAAACATTTTAGATCATTTGGAAACCAAGAAACCATTTAGGATCCATTAGTGTTTTAAAGGAACCTTTTGAGATAATGAGGTCTAGGGAAGATAAGAGAGGGAAGAATAGGGAAAAGTATTTTGAAATCTAGGGTTTAAGGCGAATATCATTTTGGAAATACATTATAATTTGTGTTCCTATCCATATGTGAACCCCATGTATATAAGGATATTCCCTAATCCAATGTAACACTTTTGGTAAAACATGAAATATACCCCAAGAACCATTTGAAAATTCACCACTTTCACTTCCAATAACCACAACATCTATTCATAAACACTAAACATCACAACCACACACAAATCTCATCTCAAAAAAAATACCAAACTACAGAAACCCAATTTAGATTGAAAAAACCAAACCCAATTTCACTTTTAAGGGGAAAATATCATTTTTTTAAAACACTTTACATATATATACAGGTATGTACAACCAAGTAAAACCTTTGAAAATCAATTTCACCCAATTTTCAACATGAAAATACCACTACAATTCACACCTACACACCACAAGCATGTAAAGAATTTTAAAAATTATTTAGAAAAAATCAATCATAAAATTTAATTTTTTGGAAAATAAATGGGAAAAGAAACCATCCTAAATGATGTGAGAACACAGTGAGACTCTGGGAGAAGGATTAACTGAGGATTAGGGATGATCTGGACACCCTAACATTAAATAAATTGACCAAAATTAGACAACCCTCATCCTAGGGTTCATATGAGGGAGAAACCACCAATGAAGAACTAAGGATCCAAGGGATAAGGATAATAAGAGAATAAAATCAACCAAAAACCAAGAGGAACTCACCTTGATTTTAAATAGGAGCGCCAACCATCGAAGGAGATACAAAGTTAAGAGGGTCTGGCATCCCTCTCATTCACTAAAACTGAATAAGGGAGGAGAAAACTGAAATGGGTTTAAAACTAAATAGGGGAAATATGGGAATTTCAACTTTGTAGGAACATGGTTAGGTTTCATGGTTTTCCAAACCAAGTGCACCCTATAATAAGAGGAGGGATCCCACACGGAATAGCCATATGGTTTGGGAAACTATCTTCCACCTATGAAAATGTTTTTATTAAAATTATAGAGGATCCCAAATGCTTGCCTCGTGATTTCTCCTAAATGTGTTCTAGCCATGCGCCAGGTCCTAGACACAAACCACAATCCTCACAGTTTCTCCTTTTTCTCACAAGGTTTGATCCAAACCTTTAACAGGACATACAAGTCAAACTATTAAATAAAAAACTAAATTTAAAACACCATATACCACAAATAGCTACATGGTTTACCCTCAAACCATACATTGGGCCAAAACCACCAAAAACTTCCAAAAATAAAATATTATCACTAGGATCTAGAATTGAACGTCAATAAAAATATATAACACCAAGAAAATAATAATATAAAATAAAATCCATGGTTGGGGTGTCACAATTATCCCCACCCAAAAAACATTCTTCCACCCAAAAGTCACCCAACTAAATGAAGATAAAAACTTGAACTCAAACTAAATGAGGCCAAACAAAAACATGAACCTTAGTGTGATATTTCCCTTCAAAAGTCACATATGAATAGATATAAGGAGAAAAAAGAGGAGAACTATAGATAAAGGAAATAAAAGTGTTCTCCTTACCACAAGATAGATAACACCATAGAACCCAAAAGTGAACTCCCAACCCTAACAAAGAAACCCCTGACTCAAGGGGATACCCATAAAAGGGACCCAACAAAAACAAAAAACTAAACAAAAAATCATTATTTCTATAATACATGAGCATATTTAAGAAATAATGACTAAAAAATAAGACCAATATACAAAGTATAATCACACAAGCTTTATAAAAAAAAGCAAAATAATAAGTTTAGAAAAGGAGGGGCCAATAAACCTTTCAAAACAAAGAGGAAATGAAAAAACAAGGAAAAATACAATATTAAAACTAAAACACTTTCTTCTCTAAAATATGAGCTAAAAGAGGGGACAAGGTTCCCCACACCCCTAGAGATTATTGACTATGTGTAGATCTTTACTCTGAGACCTATGGATGGACATTCGATGTCTTAAAGAATTTTCTACCCCGCAGTCAGGAACTAAAGACCTATGACCAAGACTTATTCTTATAAACAAACTACTTGAAAAACTTCTCCATGTGACCCAAATTGCCACACTACAAACAAACCTTCAGTGGATTAAAACAAGATGACTTAGAATTACTAAACTGACCACACTTGATGCACACGAGAAAATGTTCTGATGAATGAGAAGCAGAAACCATTAAAGGAGACTTCTCAAGAACATGTTCCTCTCGAAAAAAATTCTTTATAAATGGGGAACCATTACGAGGGCTAATAGAAAATATATTTCCAACTACTATATACTATGATCCAAGAACTAACTTGGTTAAAACACATCATCCACAAATTTCTCAAATTGAACTTCCCCTAATGAAAGGAATTGATCTTTTAAAATCTATATGAAGACCCCAAATTAAGAGAAGAGCCTTCATGTGGTCTTCTGATTCTATCTCCAAAGAAAATTGAAATAGATATTTGATGTAGTCAACATATGCCTTCACCTTCCCCTGACCATGCTGAACTCCCATGAGTTTATCCATATTCTTCACCCTCACCTTCTCAGGTATGAACCATCATATGAATGTGGTCTTAAAGACTTCCCAAGAAATCCTAGAATGCAAAAATGGTGATACAATCACCTACCACTGATCCAAACTCATACCTTACAATGAAACCAAAACAACACGCATTCTCATGATATCAGGAGTTCGCAAGGACCTAAAGACACTTCTGATAAACTCAAGCCACTATGCTGCCTCTAACAGACCATGATTACCTTGGAAAACTGGAAAAAACTTAGAGGAACCCAACTCCTCTACTCCACTAGGAGTCTTTCAAGGGAAAACAATTCGAAAATAATTATTGTAAAACTTTAGGACCTTTTTGGGAAGCATTCTATGAATAATATGATAAAACAAACCTGAATCAACTTGAAATCCAAATTAAAGAACACCCCAATCCAAAACACTACTCTCATAAGTTAGAGACCACAAAAGAAACCAAAATACACTTTCAAAAACCACTATTTCCATTATAAAATCCAAAAATAAATTATTTTCATGGAAATCTTTATATATCAGAACCAACTTCAAAATATAATTTTCAAACATGCCAAACCACTTTTGAAAATAAAACCATACCCCAAAATCATTTTCCTTTCAAAACCCCTTTTTCCAAAAATCCATTTTCCATTTTAATTCCACTCACACCAATGAAAAACAATCCAAATAACCACTCACAACAAACTGAATCAACCAAATCATAAATCTCCCAAAAAATATGGACACAAAGAACTAGTGGTAATGCATAACCTGAAAACATGGTTTATTAGACCATTCCTAGAGAAAGAACCAACCATCATAAGAATCCTAAACTATGCACTCTACTCTGTGAAATTCCACCATACAATACTAGATCACATCCATTGTCTCCCCCATCCACACCACCTAAACAACTAAATCAAAAAGACTCAAGTCCCAAACTACCCCTATGAAACTCAAGGATCATGACAAGAAAGGGTTAATCATGTTCTTTCCATACATACATATCGAGTCCTTATAGTCCTATATCCAATCTACCTAACACCCAAAAATAAATAAAGGATCCAATGTTACGATTTTTCATGAACCAGGATGGGTTTCAATCTGACCTGACACCCAACCTGACCCACGACAAGGCCCAATAGATATTCCCGATCCTCCTTGGATGGTGACTAGTGACATGCATCAAATATATAATACTAGGAATGATTTATCCCAGTATATACTCATAATAAAATAAAAATAATATAGCATGCATAAATACCAAAATGATCCATAAGTACTGAATAAAAATAAATATAGTATCCAAATACAATAACAGCTGAACAGAATGGAACTACAAAATGAAACTAAAACCAAGCCTGAAACAACATGATCTACATGTGACCTCTTGGTCACCAAAATCCATAAGACCAACTTGATCTAAAGTAAACCTGAATAAAAAACTTAAACATGAAAAAAAACACAGGTCTACCAATACTGAGTGGCACAAGTAGGGTGTGAGCATAAAAAACTCAGTAGTTAAGCACTATAGAGTCCATACATTTACCCTATTTAAATAGTCCATACACATTGTTTTGAAATCCATTTATAAAATAGGGTTTTATGATTTTATATAACCAAAAACATCATTCCATAAATTCCCATTTTAATACAAAGAGAATCTTTTCTTTCTAAAATAGGGTTCCATTCAAAAAATCTAATTTACAAAACCAAAACCTAGATAATAATCTCATGCAAGGTGATAATAGGGATTTTCTAAAAATAAAGAAAACTAATCAAGTAGGAAAAAAACTAATATGGAAGATAAACAAACATATCCAAATAAAATAGAACACATATATAATAATCTTGGGAATTTCCAAAACATCTTTAGAAGAAATCTCTATACGTACTCATTTTGGACTCACCTACTAGCGTTTGGTAAAAATCAATAGTGAATAACCAACTAGATGCTCTCAAATAGCCCCACTAGATGAATATACCACATGGACTCTCAACAAATCTAGGGGTTCTAGTCCATATAGTCGAGATAGAAAGAAAATGTCACTTGAACCTTAGATGACATCTTGAAATCCCATGATTGTATTAAAAGGAGAGGTAGGTGGTCATAAAACATGTGGAATAAAAATATAACCGACATATGCCACAATGAATTCCTATACCAAACCTTGACACCACATTTTCATAGGCCTTGTACTTGGATGGTCAGCCACAGGGTCCCCATTACACATCAAGACACACATAAGTGGAATCCATGAATACACATCACATGATTTTCAAAAAAACTTTCCAAAATACCACAAAGTACCAACCATGACATAGAATTTATAAATCCAATTACTATTTCCTGAATTATTTCCAAAACTAAGATAAAACCATAAAAAATTCTCAAATGTTCCAAAAGTAAATTTATATCATTTAGTTACTAACCCACATTCCAAGGTACCAAATATACCGAACTTTTAAAACCACATTTTAAAACCAAATATGAGAACATTTATAAATAATGAAACCATTTAGGAGACTTTGGGGTTTTGAATGAACCTTTCAAGTTGAGGAGTTATAGGGAAGAGAAGAGAGGGAAGAAGAGGGTAATATATTTTGAAATTTGGGGTTTATGGTGAACAACAATTTTAAAATCTATTATCATATGTGTTGCTTTCCATATGTACACCCTACGCACATACAGATATGCCCACATCCAATGGTACATCATTGGTAAACCATGAGAAATACCCAAAGAACAATTTTAAAATTCACCACTTTCATTATTCCATACCACCAAATCCACACATAAGTAATAAACATTACAATCACACATAAATCTCATCACATATTGAAAAAAACAACCAAAACCTGATTTATATCAAATAAAAAACTAATTACCCTATTTCACTTTTAATGGATAAATATAATTTTATAAAAATCTTTACATATATATACATGTAAGTATAACCAAGAAAAACATCTGAAAATCCATTTCCACAAAATTTCAAACATGAAGATACTAGTATAATTCACACCAATACACCACAATAATGTATAAAACTTTTAAAAAAATATTTATAAACACTCAAGCATCAAATGGATTGTTCTATAGAGGAAATGGATAGAAACACCTACCACAATGACGTTCGAACACAACAAAAATCCAAGAGAGGGAATAACTATGTTTGTAGGGTGATCCATACACCCTAACATCAAATAAGTCAACCAAAATTATCTGACCCTCACCATTGGGTTCATCCAAGATAGAACACACTAAATAAGAACCAATGAACCATGTGTCAAGGAGAATAAGTGGATAAAATCAACAAAAAACCAATAGGAACTCACCTTGATTTGAAATAGTGGCACCAATGATCCAAGTATATCCAAAAGGAGGAGGGTTTGGTAGCCCTCTCATGTTCCAAAACCATACAAGAAAAGATTAACCCGAAATGGGTTTAAAACTAAAGATGGGGAAGATGATAATTTCTAATTTTTATGAACCAAAGAAATTCATAAGCTTTGGCCACATGGTTTCCCAAACCATACACCAAAAATGTGCACCCTTATAGAAGAGGAGGGAACTCACATGGGATAGACACACTATTTGGGTAGCCACACACCAACCATTCAAAATAGTCCTGTTAATATTATAGAGGCTCAATCATTCTTGTCTCATAGTTTCTCATAACAATGTGAAAGCTAATTTCCTATTCCCAAAAACAAATCACATGCCACATAGTTTCTCCTTTGACTTGTATGGTTTAGGCTAAACCATTCGTAGGCCATGAAAGTCAAACTATGAAATAAAAAACTTAACGGAATACACCATCTACTTTAAACAGATACATGATTTCCCCTTAAATCATGAATAAAAACCATGCATAGGAAAAAAACCACCTGAAACATCAAAAAATAAAAGATCGTCACCATGAAATCGGGCCAAAACTCAATTAAAAGATCCAACACCAAGAAAAGAACAAGATAAAAGAAGAACCATGGTTGGGGTGTGGCACATTTCCTATATCAAACTCTGATAATAGTTTCTCTTTTTTTTTTATCATTTCCTTGATGTTCGATTTTTTGGTTGTGGTGATTGGGTTTACGATGATATTTTTTGTGTTTTAGAGATTTTAGATGGATTTTGTCTCTATGAATGTTATGAGCATGGTTTGCCCCAAAACATGTGGCCGATCCATGTTTGTGACCCATCTCTTCAGTTGGGTGTGAACGATTGGAACATGTTTTGGAAAATAGTGTGGCCAAATCATGCAAGTTTCCTAGTTTCTTAGAACATTGAATTTACATATTTTCCGCACCCTATTTTTATCCAAAATTCGGGATTGTCCTCCCTCGTACAGTTTTGTTACATGAGAGAGATCCCAAACCCTTCTCCCATTTTCACTACTTGGATCTTTTGTTATCCTCCTCCAAATCTAGGTGAGTTTCATTAAGTTTTGAGATTTTTTCTCCTTTTACTTCATCCTTTCTTCATTTACTAGTTTCTCTTGGATTGGTTCTCTCTTAAAATGTATCCTAGGGTAGGGAGTTGATGTTTGTATTGTGTTTCATTGATGTTATAGTGAACGAATTGTAAATTGATCCTTGTTCTTCCTTCTCCGAGGGTCTCATCTCATCCTCACGTTGTTGAGGTAGGGTTTTCAATCCATTTCTTTTTTGTAACAATCCATTTTATTTGGGGACTTTATTAAATGGGTTTTAAATGGGATAATCATTCTTTTGGTGTGTTAGTGTAATTTGGTTTTGAATTTCTATTATGGTGTTGTGGTGGAAATGAGTTTTCAAATATTTTTTCATTTATGCCTATATATATGCATGTAATGTGTTTGATGGAATTTCAATTGTCCATTTAAAATGAAATTGATTAATTTAAAATGGTGTGTATCTTGGGTTGGATGTTGGTAATTGGGTATTCATTATGAAATAAGATTTTTGTGTGTTTGTAATTCCTTTTTAGTGTTTATTGCTCATGTGTGAATAGTTGTGGTTAGTGGTATGAAAGTGGTGAATTTTTAAATTGGTATTCCGTTATTTTTCATGGTTTACCAAATATGTTCCATTATATGTGGGCATACCCATATGTGCATAGGGTGAAAATATGTATAGGAAAATAAATGATAAGGTCTTTTCAGAATGATATTCATATTAAACCCTATATTTTAAAATACTAATCCCTATCCTCCCATTTCTTATATTCCCTTTCCCTTATCATCTTAAATGGTTCATTCAAACCCTTGGTTTTTTCTAAATGGTTTATTTTTTTCAAAATAGCTCAAATGTGATCTCTAAAGATGTTTTATAAAGGCATGACCATTTTTCATTTTGAGGTGTGGTTTGGTAACTAAATTAAAGAAAGAAATATTTTGTGTCTATTGAACATAAATGGTATTCTATACTCAGTTTTGGAAATGGTTTTGGAAACAAAGTTGGGATTGGAAATTTTAAAGGGTAGGTTGGTATCTTGTGGTGTTTTAGGAAAGTGGTTTTAAAGTGTCATGATGTGTAGGCCCAATTATCACTTGGGAATGAATTTATTTGTTATAGGATCCTATATGGTTTTCCATATGATGAGAGGAACTCTGAATAGTTGGTGTGAGAGTCTAGGATATGCAAGAGTGGTGTCATCTCTAGGTTACTAGTTTATGCCATGCGTGTAATGACCACCTCATTTTCCATGTAGTACTACTATGTGATTCATTAAAATCATCTAAAGGGAAGAGTGATGGTATATTATTAAACCCAATTATATGTGTTAGTGCCCCCATATTTGTTGATAAGATATTTGTGTTGTTCCACTAGTGAGGTTATTTTAGAGAATCCAGTTGGTTACTGACTATGGAGCCACACCAAACACCGACAGGTGAGTCCAAACTCTGTACATCCAGGGATTTCTTCTTGTGATGTTTAAGAAATTACTATGATTACTATAATTTTATTTTATTTTATTTAGTTATGTTTTCCTACATGTATTATTTCCTTTAATATCTGGTATATATTTTTATCACCATGATTGGTATCTTCTTTTTATATTGGGTTTATAAAATGGGTTTTAAAAAGGAAATCTTTTTGAAAAAGGAATTTTTAGAAATATGTGTTTGGTCCTCTAAAGAATTAGAACCTTATTTTTTATTAATTTATTTCGACTAGATTTTATGGAATGTTTCAGGAAAGGAACTTGATATAATCTATGGTTATTACATATTGATCTATTTATGATCACACCCTACTTTTGAAACTTGATATATTTCTTGTATTCAATGTTTATGGATGTTTATTTATTTTTGTTATTTATTGGAAAAATCATTCCCATATGGATTATTTTTGATGCTCGGTGATAGTCGCTAGTCTGGGAGGATTGGGAATGGATCTCGGGCCTTGTCACAGGCTGGGTCGGTTATCAGGTACAATGGAAACCTAGCCTAGTTAGGGGAAAATGGTATCATAGGAGACCTTTTTTATTTAAGACATCCGGTAGTTTGGAAATATGACTATAAAACTCAAGAGGTAGGTACATGATGAATGACATGAACCCTTGCTCATTATAAGCCTTGAGTTTCCAGGGGTAGTCTAGAACCTGAGTCTTTTGTTTTTTTTGGGTGTGTGGATGGGGAATGAAAATAGTGGTGAATAAATGTTTCACACTAGGATTACATGGATTAGTCATCCATTTGGAGAATGAGTGCATGGTTCAAGATACTTCTAGTGGTTGGTCATTTCTTGGGACATGGTCCACTAAACCATGTGGTCAGGTTTTGGAAGATCATTAGTTGTTTATTATAGGTTTTCTTGTGTGAGTTGTATATTGGTTTGGTTTTGGTTGGAGTGGGTGAATTTAAAATGAAAATTATTTTTGTAAACGTTTTTTCAAAATGAAGATGGTTTTAAGGATTTTTTAATCAAAAATTAGTGTGTGAGTTAGTTTGGAAATGTGGGATTTAGAATTCAGAAAGTTTCTTTAAGGATAGGTGGGTTTGAAAGTGGAATGAAAATGGTGATTTTTGAAAATTGGATTTAGGTTTTGTTGCTAACATTTGGTTTATGAGGTAGTTTTCTTTGGATTGATGTGTTCTTTTTAGTTGTATTTTGGTTGGTTTTTTCTCTTGGTTTATGCCTTTCTATTATTTAGCATATACCACCCAGAAAGGTCCCAAAGGTTTTCAGCGAGTCTAATTTAGTTCTTGGACATTCCAAGACTACTAGTGGAGTAGTTGAGTCAATTTATTCTCAGTTTTTTTCATTTTACATAGTGACCTATGTTGGTTAGAGGATACAGAGTGTCTTGTAGAAGTTGAAGGTGATTTTAGGTCTTTGGGAACTCCCGAAGCTATGAGGTTACAAGATGTTATGAGTTCCATTAAGGGACTATATTTGAACCAATGGAATGTAATTTTTTTGTAATCATTGTTTTTTTTATTTCATGGGAATTATTTAATAAAAATTTCATCCAATGGTTTATACCTTAGGAGGTTAAGGAGAGGAAAGTGGTGGAGGTGTTTGGTGTTCAGCAAGGCCAGTAGACATTGAAGGCATGTGTTGACCACTTCATGGAGATAATTTATTTTTCTCAAGAGATAATGCTAGTGGATTAGATTAAGGATCCTATATTTATCTGGGGACTTTGTATTGAGATTAAAGATAGATTTATTTCATTTGAGGAAGTTTAGTTTTAGAATTTTGTGGATGAGTCATTTTTCATCGAGTTGGTTCCTAGGGTGAAATATGTCATAGTTGGTGATATGATGTCTCTTGAAGCACATGAAGTTTCCCAATATAGTGAGAGGTGTATTCTAGAAGAACCTATTCCTAAAGAGCCTTTTTTTAGTTCAAAATTCTTATTCTTTGGGATATTCGTTCATGTTCTCTAGTGTGGTTGATTTAAGCATTCGAAGGTGTCTTTCTATATTCCTGTGAATAATTGTCGTCAATGTGGCCATTTGGGTCATCTAAAGAAGTTATACAAGTGGAATTTACAAATGAGGAAGTCTCAGATAGAGGTCGTTAGGTCTTAACTATGGGGAAGAAAATGATTCTAGATATTATGACTCCATCCACAGACCATTGAATGAAGCTTATCACATATTCAGGAATGACTTGATGTGGTAGGGGTGTCAACCCATCTTTTTTCTCAGAAATTGGAGTAGAGTTGGTTTTAGTCTCTCTTTTGGTGTTTTATTTTTTAATTTAATGTTCCTTCTTATTTTAACAGTTTTGGTGGCCTTGTTTTCTTGCAGATTTGTGGTTGTGCTGGTGTTGTGAAATTTGTATGGTGTTGTTTGTACGATTAGCCTTTTTTGGATCAATTTTGGTTTTTGATTGTTTTCATTTTATAGATGTTACTTTATTGAGGAATGTATGAATCATGGGTGGGTTTACTATTTAGTTTGATTTCATTATGTGGGTTTACTTCTGTGTGGGGGATTTTTTGTTCAGGTTGGGTGTTCTAGGTGTTTTCAATTCTTGGTATATATTTGGAGTTTCAGTTTTTCCCATTCTAGTTGGGTTTTTGTGGTGGGGAGAACCCCCTATTCTTCTCCCCTTGTATCTCATTATTGTGTATTTATCTAGAGTTGGTTGGGTGTGACTTTTGGATTTGAGAACTCACACTAAGGTTCGTGATTTTTTTGGCCTTATTTAGTTTTGGGATCCAGTGTTGTTCATCGTTTGGCTAGGTGAATTTATGTGGGAATTTTTTTTTGTAGTGGGGATAATTGTCACATACCAACCACAATTTCTCTTTTATGTTATCCTTTCCTTGTTTTTGGCTCCTTTGGTCATGGTTCGGGTCAAGTCTCTAGTTATATATTTTATGTTTTGGACATTTTGGGTGCATTTTGGACCTGTGAATGGGTTGTGCACAGTTTTTCCCAAAACATATGAGGAATAGGGTATACCATGTGTCTATTGGGTGGTGTCTCGGAAAATGTGCATAGCTTGTGCATGGTTACAATAAACAATGTGGAAATAATGTAGGGAGGCTCTAAAATTTTACATATCCATTTTTCATGGATGGCACATAGTTTCACAAACCATGCGGCCAACCCATGTGTGTTCCCCTTATATCCAATAGGGTGCACATAGTTGGCTCATAGTTTTCAAAACCATGATTCCAAACATTGAGAGTTTCCAAGGTTCATAAAACCTTGAATTTATATGTTTTCCACATCATCAAATTATCCCAAATTCAATATTCTCCTCATTTATTCAGTTTTGGAACATGAGAGGTCACCCAAAACCTCATACCTTTGGATCTCCTTGGTGATCATCCTCTAAATCTAGGTGAATTTATTTTTATTTTGGGTGGTTATCTCCTCTTACATTCCTCCCTTCTTGGATTCTTGGTTTTTCTTGTCTTTGTTTGATCTTGGCTGATTCCTGGGCTATATAGTTGAAGTTTGGATTATATTTCATGGATGTTTGGGTGTATGGATTATCTCTTGAGACATGTTCTTCCTTCTCTAATAGTTTCATCACATCATCACATTATTTTATTAGTTGTTTCTACCCATTTCCTTTCTATACAATTCCATTTGATTCTGAATCATTCATAAATGGTTTTTAAATGTGATACCCTTGCTTGTGGTTTGTTAGTGTAATTTTTTTGATAGTTCTATGATGGAATTTTGGTGGAAATGAGTTTTCAAAGGATTTATTTAATTATGCCTATATATATACATATTAAATGTTTAATAAAATTCCAATTGTCTTTTGAAAATAAAATTGGGTATTTTGGGATGGTGTGCATCTTAGTAAGGAAGTTTTTAATTGGGTTTTCATAATGAAAAATTATTTTTGTGTGTTTGTAATGCCTTATTGTGGTTTAGATCTCATGTGTGAACAGTTTTGGTTAGTAGTAATGAAAGTGGTGACTTTTCAAATTGGCCTTCATGTATTTTTCTTAATTTACCAATGTTGTGCCAATAGATGTGGGAATATCTGTATGTGTATGAGGTGCAGACATGGACAAGAACATAAATGATAATAGATTTCTGAAATGATGTTCATATCAAAACCAATATTTTAAAATACTTATTTGTATCCTTCGATTTCTTCTTTTCCTTATCCCTTATAATATAAAATGGTTCCTTCAAACCCCTATTTTTTTATAAATAGTTCTTTAGTTTCAAAATTCCACAAATGTGAACTCCAAAAGTGTTTTATAAATGTTGTAATATTTGGAAATTTTATTTGTTTTTGCTAAATAAATGAAACAAAGGACCTTTTAGAATCTCTCAAACTTAAATGGTGTTTTCTCATAATTTTTGGAAATGATTTTGGAAATAGAGTCAATTTTGGAAATATTAATATCTGATTGGTACCTTATGATTATTTTGGTAAAGTGGTTTTAAATTGACATATTATATAGGCTCAGTTGTCACTTGTGAATGGATGGGTGTGTGATGGGAATCTATATGGTTTTCCCTCTAATGAGTGATACCCCGACATAGTTGGTACTAGAGTTTGGGATAGGAAATAACACTGGCATATGTGGGCATTGATTTATGCCATGCATGTGTTGACCACATCATTCTCCACATACAACTATCATGTGATTCTTGGACCCCATATAGAGGGTCGAGTGACAATTTATTATTGACCCCAATTAGACGGGTTGGTACCCAATGATTTTTTTGAGAATACAGGTGGGTTATACCACTAGTGAGTCTAGTTTAGAGAAACCAGGTGACTATTGACTATAAACATACACCGTTTTCTAATAGGTGAGTCTGAACCGAGTACTCCAAGGGATTTCTTCTAGGGATTTTTTGGAAATTTCTATGATTACTATCTATATATTCTATTTTATTCTATAATATTTTTCCTAATTGTTAAAATTTATTTAATTTATGGTATAGCTTTTGGTCAGTTGGATTGGTATCTTCTTTTGGAATTGGTTTTATAAACTATGTTTTAAAAATGATTTTTTTGAAAGAGAAATTTATCGAAAACTATGTTTGGGTCTTTAGAGTGGTAATAATTTATTTTTTATTAATGCTTTCAAACTTAGATTTTAAAGACTATTTCAGGAAAGGAAATGTATGGACTCTATGGTGATTACCTATTGAGCTATTTATACTCACACCCTACTTATGCCACTTGACATTAGTAGACCTGATATTTTTTCTAGGTTCGGGTTTCTAGTTACGGTTTTCTCTTTCAGAAGGTTGGTCCTATGGTTAGTGGTCACCTAGAGGTCACGTGGAGATCCTGTCATTACATTTTGGTTTTAATTTCATTTTGTAGTTATGTTTTTTTCATCTATTATTGTATCTGGATATTTTTGACTTATTTTTTGTATTCGGTCTTTACATATCCTTTTGGTGTTGTTACATGTTATGTCTAGATATTTATTTTAGTTGTTTATTGGGAAAAATAATTCCCATATGAATTGTCTTTTATGGATGGTGTTAGTCACCGGTCTGGGAGGATTGATAATTCCTATAGGGGCATGTTGTAGGATGAGTTGATTTTCATGTTAAATAGAAATCTAGCCAAGTTTATGACATCCTACCTATAGAGATATACTGAAAACACCCATTGGAAAAGCGATTCTTAATAGAATAAATGTTATTAACCATGTTATCATGGTTCACCTTTATTTTAGGAATCCTACATGATTAGAACTCCATTGTTTATTGTGTTTGGACTAGATTTGTTTCATTATGGGTGACCTCTTGGTATGTTTCCTAGGGTGTGTGTGAGTGAGGAAAAATCAAACTGAAATAACATGTGTTTTCCTATGGGGGAAATCATTATTCTGATAAGTAACCCCAGTTGGTAATAGTATCTAGTGTGTTGGAAAGAAAATAAAGGTATTACATGATACCCATGGGGTTAAATAACCAGGTTCATGTCTGAGGAATGTTGGGTCATGGAAAATGGTATCAGAGAAGATACCTAGTTTAATGTGTAGTGGAACTTCTTAGTCTTGAGATGTGGGGTCTATAATGAGTGTGTTATGTATTAAAGGGGGAAGAGTGTAACTCCCCTATAAAAGTAAGTATTTAAATAATAAATGTTTCTACACATGTCAACATTTGTACCTTTCTTTTTTGGATCCTGGCTAATTAGAACTCCATAGTTATCTGTTATTGTCTTTGAGTAGTGTTAATATGGGTGACCTAATAGGAAGTTTCCTAGGATGTGTGTGAGTGAAGAAAAATGAAACTGAATGAACATGTATTGTCATACTGAGATAATTATTAGTTTTATAAGTGAATCTAGCGGGTCATAACCAATGGTGTTTTAAGATGAAAACCAAGGTACTATAGGAGACCCATGGGGTTAGATAATCAATTCCACATCTTTAGGAGGTTTTTTTTATGAAATATAATCCTCATTGGCCTTTTCCCCCACCATTGGGTATCTCCCCCACTAACACATCCTATGAGGGTATTCATATCTAATATAATAGAACCTAATACCACTATTTTTCTTACATAAAACACTTGATTATATCCTAAAATTTTAAACATATTGTCCCTTCCTTTTTATTTCAGTTTCAAACTAACAATCGAAATAAACACACATATCCCATGTGGTCTATGCATGCCTAATATGATGCATCAGTACTCCCTCTCTTACCTCTGGGTCCAATAGTTCAAAAAAATCATTAACATAATATAAAAATCAATCCAAATAAATAACTCAAACCTAATCAAATAATTCCAAACATCAATCCCATTTTCCATAGTAACTTAGAATTCAACTCATTCGGGTTTTATCTAGAGATACTACAAGAATTTTTTTCCAAAGTTCCCACACATTTTGAGGCACAATTATACAATAACCAAAATAAAAATACATATTTTTAATAACCTAACATTAACACCACTCTATGATTCCACTTTGGAACCACCGTACTCATTCACTACCTTGCAATACCCAAGTATGAGATAAATTTGCAATACCTTTACCTAAATCCCTCCATAGTAATCAGATCATAGTGCCACTAGACCTTAGGCATGCCTCCCCATATACCAAAGACTACACACTAGTAGTGAGGGTCTATTGGGTTATAATGGGTAGACTATACCATAATATGATAATAATAATGATAATAAAACATCAAAATAATAGTCATACAAAATAACCTAGTTTGCTTGGGGAAATCATATATGAACATATAAAAAAGAACCAAAGTAAATAACGAGACATACATAGAGAAACCAGCTAAACCATCTATAAAATTCTTCCATCTAACTCACACAACATCTTTGCTACTAACTCCACTAGATTATGGTCTTCAAATTTTTTCCCTTGCATGATCCAAGAACTATAAACTCTACACATATCCAAAAGGTCCCATGTAGAGTTTTAGTATGGACTCAGTAGGCCACCATAAATGATTTTTATAGATTATACCCATAGAAATAATAGTTTAAAAAAAATGTAATAAATAGTAATCAACTACATAACATACAACTCACTCACCTTACACTAAACAACCACAAGTGATCCATTACCTACACTAGATAGTGCTATAGTGGAATGATACATCCATAGTCTGTAATTATAGATGATCCCTTAGCCTTTCGAAAAATACCATATCACATGGTGACACATTCCAAACATAAAAATATAATCACTCAAAGTCATCCCAAATCCCCAAAGAATATCCACAGTCTATATTATTTTACCTGAGACTTGAACATGGTTTTCCATTGTTGTATCAATAGACTAACAATACCATGGAATGATTATACCTATCCTTCCACAATCTATTCCCAATAACCCCAATATAAATGGAAACACTAAGCCTCTATATGGAAGTTTCAACTACCTAAAATCAGGGCCTTCGATGGTGAGTGTCATGAACTAACCCAGGTTGCTTCATGAACAAATGGTATCATAGAATCCCATTTATTATTTGAGGCATTAGGTAGATTGTATATATGAATGCTAGGAATCGGGAGGCAGGTGGGTTAAGAGTGTCATGAAATCTTGATCATTCTCATACATGAGTTACTATGGGTATTTTGGGACTTGAGTCATTTATTTTGAATTATGGGTTTATGTTATTGGTGATTGTGCCATTTGTGTGATTTTGGGGAATGAAAATGGAAGTAAACCAGTATTACATGGTGATATTTAATGGAGTAGTGACCCATGTGAATCCCAAGTGAATGATTTAAGATACTTACTGTGGTTAGTGATTTCTTGAGGCATGGTTTTCTAAGACATCTGTCTTGGTTATGCATGGACACAAGTTCTATATTCCAGACATTTTGAAGTGGGTTATGTTTTGAGTTAATTTTCATTTGTGTGAGTGAATTTATAAAATGGATGGTGCTTTTGGAAAAATTATTTTCAATAGGGAAAATAATTTTAGGGCATTGTTCAATTTTAAAAGTGGGATTTTTTGTTCTATTTGGATTTAAAAATGAGTATTGGAATTCTGGGAAAGTTGCATTGGGGTAAAGTGTTTTTGAATTTGGAATGTATATAATTGTTTTTGAAGGAGTATTTTGGGTTTTCATGTGATTTCTTGGTTTATTATCTTGTATTATTATCTTGGTATATTATTTTAGTTTAATTTGTTTTGAATGGAGATTTTCTAGTTTTTGTTATGTTATTTAGTGTATGAATCCTAGAAAGGCCCCAAAGGTTTCTAGTGAGTCACTTCCAGTTGTTGTCCCTACCTAGGTTTGTAGAGTGGGGGTAGAGTTTGTTCTATCCTTATAGTTTCCTATTTTCCATGGTGATAAAGGTCTATTATAGGCTACAAAATGTCTTGATGAATTCGAATACGTTTTCAGGTCTTTGGGAACTCACGAAGCCATAAGGGTGAGGTCTATTTTGGGTTTGTTTAAGGTTATTAGCTTTGGATTGATGGAAGGTGATTTTCCTATCACTATCACATGTTAGGATGTATTAGTATGTTTTTAAGACCACTTTTATCCAAAGGTTCATGAAAGACGAGGTGAAGGTGTGGAAAGTGGAAGAGATCTTGGAAGTTCAACAAGGTCAACAGATGGTGATGAAAAATGTTGATCCATTTGAAGATATGGTTTATTTTTATCTAGAGATATCATAAAAGGATTAGATGAAAGCTCCTCTTCTTTTCTGGTGTATTAATCTAGAGATTATGGAGTGAGTTATCTCATCCATATAAGTTCTATTTGGGAAACTAGTGGGTGAGGTGTTTCTAGCTAAATTGGTCCCTAGAGTGAAGGTTGTAGTAGGTGGTAGTCTAGTTTCTCTTGGAACTCATAAAGGTTCCCCATATAGTGGAGGGTGTGTACTAGAGGAACCGATTAATGAGGAGTTTCCCTTGTTAGTTCCTTCTAGAATTCACAAGATCCCTCATTTGTGTGCTTTTAGTGTGGTTAGATTGGGGATTTGAATCCATATTGATGTAATACTCCAATTTTCTTTTTCCATTTTTGTGGCTATCTAGGTCACTTGGAGAAGTTATGTGAGTTTCAACACCAGAAGAGTAAGTCTCAGTTTGAGGCTTCCAACTTCTTTCTATAGGGAAGTGGATTATTTAATGCTCTAGGGCTCCAACCGTAGGCCCCAAAGTGAATATTTTCATGTATTTAGTAATTTCATGAGGTTATGGGGGTTACTGAAAAAACTTTTTTCCCTAATGTCATTATGGGGATGGTTTGAGTTCTTCTTGTTTTATTTTTCCTTGTTTTTGAAAATCCATTTTTGTTTCAATGATCTTGGTAGCCCTATGATCATGGAAATTTTCTGTTTTTATTCTCTATGAATGTAAATTTTTAAGTATTTGTATTTATAGTGGATTAGTTTTTTTTGGTTTGTGTTCATTTTTGATGCTGAAATATGCATTTCATGGGAATAATTAAGGAAATAATGGCTGGTTCATGGTGAATCCAAACCAAAATGGTCCCAAAACTCCTCTAAGGGTATATTTTACTAAGCCATCCTCCTTCATGAATGGCCAGAGTTTTCAAATATCACTATCCAAGAATATCCTTCACAAATGTGTGAAGTTTAGATGTTAATATTTTTGTCGTAGGAATTTTGACCATGGATTACTTTGAAAAGATGAAAAGGTTTGACATTAATCTATACGAAGTGAAATTTAGACATGTGGAGCCTGACCATTAATGAAGATCATAATTCTTTGTGAATGGATATAATATTTGTTAAACCCATTCCATTTAAATATCCACCTCATTAATAATTTTTATGTACAAATGGTGACTTTTAGTCTTCTAAAAATCATTCCTAAAGTGGTGATTCCTTTCACAAAGGCATATTCCCTTTTAGGGACACACCTCTAGATCTGCTTCACAGGGTGTTTGATCCCAACAAATGGTAAACTATCTAGGTGTCCCCTCCTAGGGAAACACCTTTAAAATCCTCCTCATGTAGTGTTTTATCAATAATGGTAAAATCTAGATCTACATCCCCTAGGAATTTGATCCAAATTGGTCAACCTAGGTGATCCCTTTGAGGGAAAAACCTCTTGGATCTAGATCACATGGAGTTTGATCCACAATGGTTAACTATGGATTAAAAAAAAGGTATTCAATCAAAATTGGTAAACTATATAGGTGTTATATCCAAGGAAAACACCTCTCAGATTTTTCTCTCAAGTTGTTCAATCTAAATTGGTAAACTCAATTGTGACATATTCCCTCATAGGGATGAACCTCTCGATCTACCTCATAAGGTTTTATATCTGAATTTGTAATCTATAAAGGTTTTCCCTCCAAGGGACACACCTTCTGAATCTACCTCATAGGGTGTTTGATTCATAATGGTAAACTTAGGATCAGCCTCACTGGGAATTCAATCCCAACACATGGTAAATCTAGGTGTTACCTCCTAGGGGTACTCCTCCTCATTCAACCGCCATAGGGTTTCTAATTCATATCCACAAGATGATAGGATTATGCACTGATCCATCTTCTTAGGAGATTTGGATCCATATATACATGACATAAATTTTTTTACCTTACCTAGAACACCTAACCCATTAAATAAACATGAGATTCATTAGGTAAAAATCCTTGTAATACATACACCCCGAGTGTCAATTTCCACATGAATGACATGTGATTCCTTGAGTACCTTACCTAATAATACACATATGGATTTCCTTCCTAAGAGTAAGATTAAAAGGTTAGAAATGAAACCAATTTCAAGAAACTCATAGATATGACCAATGTGACTACTCTTCTAACTGAAGGTTGCTACCCTTCCAAGATAGAATCATCATAATTATCCAGTGTCTATAAAGAGACAACAACGTGAATGAGTTCCATGAACATGACATCATATTTGAGGGTGACCTAGAGTAGAAAACAAGTTCCAATTATGAATCCATGTAATAAGGAACTTACATTCCATCATCACATTTATATAAAGGAGTATACATATCCAACAAAAGTTATGAAATCCTCCAACCTTTTGAAAATGGTAATGTAGGGAAACAAACATGTGCACCATGCATGGGCCTTGATAAAAAATTGATAAACAGAAATGATAAACCCAATGTGAAACTCTTCTTCTCAACATGAGGACTAGTATCATTAGGGAATCAGTAGATTATCATGTCACCAGATCTATATATCTAGTGCCAAGTCCCACTAAACAAATTGTTGGCCCAGCATGGAACTCACCAATGTAATAATGTTGTTAGAATTGGGCATCCTACGTCTATGAAATTGTTATAATGGATCCCACTCCATCTTTAAAATATTAGATGATTATGGGGTATTGGGAATCACTTTACTTGTACATCTACTGAAGGATCAATCTACATGCCTCAAAGGACTCAAGATTCATGAAATCAGTAACCTATTACCTATAGGCATCACGGAAGGAGAAATACTTATCCAATGACCCCACACAACTCCATCCCTTCCACCCCTTCCACCATGCCTTCAACATAAAGGTTACCACACCCCATATCACCCACTAAGATCATCTAGAGGAGGGTGATAGACACCCTCATGATCTAGTATGAGTATGAAGGGGTTATTAAAAATAGGGACATGGCCCTCCAAGACTTAGAGGCATTAGTTACTTACTAACACCATCACCTCAAAGGGTTATTTGTGGGAAAACCAGCCATTTTCTGAACAAAAAAACTAGTTAGGGAATCTATCCCCATGTTTTTTGATGACTCGCTCCCCTACACCATGTAGGTGGGGGATGTTCAATTCACCTCGACCGTGGCTACAAAATGGGAACCACCAAGGATTAAACCCACCAATCCTTATCAACGCCAAAAATGAAAGGTCCCTTGGGCTGAATAACTAGGGTAAATCACCCCTCCCCCTTTGGACTCAGTCTGAATCACCTGAATCCAACATTGGGGGAAGGTTCAAGATGCTTCCTTATAAGGGGAATCTTCCAAAACTTATGTGTCCATTACCACCATTGGTGCATCCTACCAGATCCCTATGACAGATGAACAAGGAGCTTTCTTTTCCAAACTGGGATCAAGACCCCAACTGCCTCCTAGATAAGATGGATTGACACTTTCAATCACTAGCACCACTGACATCTATAATGGGAAAAACTGTTATGATGAGACTCAATACGAATGTCCCGCCCATGCTACTACCATCCCAAGTAGAGGTCCTCAATGATCTTCCAACAACCAACAAAGAGATCCTCCCTAGGACATCACCAACTAGAGTGAATATCCTCCCCTCTCTTTCAACGATCAGTACAGAGGTCCACCACATACTCATGCTTCCCAGTGTGGTGGTCCTCCTCGTGTTCCTACTAATCAGAGATGAAGTCCTCCCCACTCCTCCACCAATCAAAGTGGAGTTCTTCCCCAAGTTACAACCATCCCAAGTAGAGATCCTCCTCAATCTTCTAATAATCAGCATGTAGGCCCTCCCCATATACCAACTTACTAAAGAAGAGGCCCTCCCTGTATTAAACCAACCATCACAGAGGAACTCCCCATACCGAAGAGTTACCCTTCCCTGAAAGGGAATCTTGGTGAATAAGGGTGAACACCTTCCATTAGAGGAGAAATCCAAGGAAAGTCCAAGTCATAGTAGACCTCATTAATCTCTTGGATTATTAGGGGATATATGACTCAATAATAGAGTCTGCACCCCCAATACAATAGTCCATGACAAGATCTCGAAAAGTAAGGTTCTCCATCCTGGAATCTTAAATCCATAGGATCCACAAATCCCACCATAAGTACTTGAAGGTGGAGAATGTTCTAGACCACTTCCTAGGTCTTATAGTGTATCCATCTCTATTAATACCATTTTTCATCTTATATACCTCTACATAATACAATATATATTTATTTGGATCTAGATTGAATCCTTCAAATGGTTATCACTCTACAGATCCATGTGTGAGTTCCACTAACTTTTCACATGAGGAAGTGGGGGAAAATACATCCTACATGGATATGTTGATGTGGTGTACTACCCCTTGTGATATGTACCATATGATAGTGAAAATTTTACTCATGTTTATACTCCTCTACTGGACAATAATCCATAAAACCGATTTACATTGGTTATATGACCCATCTCTCATCCAACACCAATCGAATCTTGGGATGAACCAAATCATGAAACTTCCTCTAAGAAGGAGGGTATGTGGGAGGTTATAGCTTCCAACTAACTATTTGTGGTGTTCTAGCCACCTATAATTCAAAAATTTGACATTGTTGAATCCTTTAACAGGGGCCAGGCTTTGTGTTTCCTCCTGGTCATCTAGGAAATTCTTTAATTTATCTACGATCATTAGATGACCTATAAAAAAATCTAAGAGCACTTCAATGCCATTGAAAAATATCACCACAATGTTGAGATCACCTCACTTTAGAAGGATCAATGCACTACTTCATTGGTTTACTACCAGATGCTTCAATAGACCCGCATCAAGAGCCTCATAGTGCTTCACTAAGTTATATAAGAAGTTCCTCTACATGTAAAGAGTATAGGATGGGGATAGTATGATGTTATATACTTTTCCCTATCTTGGGATAGCCTAACCTACCCATCGATGGTGAGGGTTCCCCTATAGGTACCTCTATGACAAACATGGATGTCCCTAATCTATTTTTGGATCTTGGGAATAAGGAAGATAATACCAGATATGATAGGTAAAACCAACCTCATTGGATGATGTGGTACTAGGAAAAACCTCTGATAGGTGTCGTCACTCTTCAGTAGAGAGAGGCAGTGACCTTAGGGATCCCTCTAATGAGACATTGACTCACTGTTTACATCTTGATAAAGGAAAAGATTATGTTGAGCCTTCGAATCCATTTGATGTTTTATATAAAGTAGATATAGATCTCACATTTATCTTCCTTTCTCTGGTATCTCATAGATAATAAAATTCTCATAATTGACCTTATTTATATCAGGTACCCTATAGCCCTAAGAGATAATATATATAATCTAGTGGGGAAGAAACATCAAATCATAATTGTCTAGATTCCCCAGCTCAAGATAGTTGTACCAATGCAACTAGTTAGAGAAGAAATTAGATTACATAGAAAGTGATTAGGGTATGATTCTCTGAACCCACCCACGTAGTATAATTACACTCCTCAAGAACCTGAATATATTTATCCTTGAGTTTATGTTCCTCTCTCTATGATAATGAGCCTATCAAAACATATTTGGTAATTTACCCTTTCCAAGATATAGAACCTTTAAAATATGACTTGTTAGTTGCTCTCACCACTCACCATGAGGCCTTGGATACACGACAGGTAGCAATCCCTCCTGATGAAAAGTTGTACCAGATATTGGTGGACAACATCTGAGCACCCATAGAGTTCGGAAAGATTATATTTTACCCATTAAATGAGATGGTGACATATATTAATACTTGGATCACATCATCTATAGGTAAATACTTATTTTGGGAACCCCAAAATAGTATGAGACTTCTAGAATTCATTGTTTTGTAAAGACACTAGAGGGACTAATGTTTGTTTGGTATATCCATTTACCCATAGGGTTCATGACTGGTTGGGAAGAAATTTTTAGGTATTTCCTTTAAAATCTTAGCTTCACTATACATAATAAAAATATTTCCAACCTCTTAAAATTTAAGAAAATTCGGGATAAGTGAGACACTGATTTTTTCACCCAATGGAAAAGCCTCACATACTGACTCGACATGTCGCTGACTCCAAATAAGATGTTAACAATGTGCATGGGGAATTTCAATACTGATCTAGTCCCAACCTTCATCACCCAAAACATTCAAGTTGGATTCTGGAAGTTTTATAAAAATGCCCAATGTCTGTAGGAAGCCTTGATTTAGACTTCATAGCCACACATGTTGCCTCTTCGAGCTCCTATGAGAAGGCCTTCCAAAGAAGAGACCACCACCACCATGCACACAGAGGACAAAAATCCATTAGAGTTGTGGCTCTTTTTATGATGGAACCTCATCGAGTGCATCCTTATCAAGTGAAATCTCACCCATCATAGAACTTTTAGGCACCACTACACTAACTACAACCACCTAGATAATAAAATATAGCTCCAACCACATGTCATGGACAACCGCCCACAATAAAACTTCCACTTAAAAAGAACAAAACTTATTCCTTTAAGGATTCATAGGTCCTAGGATATTTCATATGTTCCCTAGAGAAATTTATTATGAAGTTTCTAGAATACATATGGCCCCTAGAATCCAGATTCACTGACCACCCAAACTATTTACCATACTAAATAATCCTTCGACAAACCATCAAATAATGATATGTGTTGAAGGATTTAATCTTGGACCAAGTGGATCATGTATTGGTCAAATTGGGTGAAAATATAGAAAATGTGAGAAATATTTATCCTAAACCCAATAATAATAGTGAGGGATTATGTGGATGGAAGTAGGCCTCAAGATATCGGACGAAGAAGTAAGATGACTAGTTTTCTCACAGGGCAGTCACATGAACTCATGTTGACATCTATACCTATTTAGAATGAAAATAACCTCCTATTGTAACCATTAATACCCAAAATAATTCTTATGCATCTACATCATAGTCTTCCAAAGACTATAACAATATTCACTGACAACACAAGGGAGAATAGATTTCCCTACTGATGCCAAATCCATTAAATAACATCAGCGATTTCATGCCTCCTATGTTGGGAACCACTCCCAAGGTTAACCTAGCATTGGATTAATTAATTGATGATGAGAAGAAGTACTCCACCATGAATTATTTCAATAATGTAGACCAATTAATCATTCTATACAATGAGGAATTCCACACAAACCATCTGAATTCCTCTATACAGTGTCCTTAAAGGAAAAGATGGCGGAATGTGAGCTGTCAGAATGCTTATCCCAATGCCTCAAACCAGGCCATTCAAGACACTAATACCAGGTAGTATGTTTTTTCAAAAATCTCAGTAGGAATTAAACTCAAAAATACTCTATATGTTATGCCTCCATAACCATTTATGATAATTGACTAACAAGATCATCCATGACTATACCATGATCATCCCATCCAACCAGAGCTAGGAAATAGCCAACCGACAGTCAGCTAGTAGTGGTTCTGTAAGTACACGCCTTCTTCTAATTCTCTAGAGAAGATGAGGGTGCCCTCATGCAGGGGCACATCTGCCCACTGTACATTACAGGATAGTTAAATGGTGTAGACATCTAACACTACTTTGTTTGACATAGGTTCTACGATCAACCTCATCCCAACCCAGACATTCCATAGTCTTAGAATAACCAATGTAATTATGACTCCCTCCACCCCGATGATTCAGGGTTATGATAGAACAGAGAAAAACTATGTGACTAAGTTTGGTTGAAGGAACATCTTAGAGGATTTATACCAAGTGATTAATTGATGGTAGTCTCATATGATACCACCTAAAACTCACTGATAAGAAGGCCCTGGATTCATTTTCATACAGTGGTACCTTCCTCTCTAGTACTCCCTCAATAGTCGAGTAGGGGTAATCTAGGGTGATGCATATCCCTTTGACTCCTATGATTCATGTTATATGGATGGAAGGTACTATGATAGGGTAATAAGGTTTAGACTAATAGGGTTAATCACATCAATGATTTGATGAGCACCATATTAAGACCATGGGAAGGCTTTGATGATGCTTTCATTCTCTCAATTCATTGGCTTAAACCCACAATGTCGGACCTGGGAGGTTGTTTTTTTTCTCTAGGAAAAATGGTTTTTGTGACTCCAAAAATATTGTATATCCACATATTACCTTTTACTATTATACATGATAATCCCATTTAGTTCTAGAATCCCC
Source organism: Viscum album (assembly GCA_963277665.1). Taxonomy (NCBI): domain Eukaryota; kingdom Viridiplantae; phylum Streptophyta; class Magnoliopsida; order Santalales; family Viscaceae; genus Viscum; species Viscum album. Next base: position 905,641,827 of record OY728138.1, read on the forward strand.
TACTCTTGTGATGTATCAAGAGGTTCTCCCTATGGCCAACATTTCATGGAATTCCCACATGGTCCAAAGATCAAGACTAAATCATTCAAATCAGACTCACCATAATTTATTTAACATAAAAAATGAACCCAAAGGTCTGAGGCCATATGGAATTGGATTAACTATCTCGATCAACATAGAGTTAGTACGACATTATCCCCTTAATAAAGATTGTGTGGCTACCTAAATAGTAACCAGTACTTTCCCTAAGTCAGTTGGCCAGGATGAACCATCTTCTCCCATTGATTCTTCCACATCAGATGAAGATTATTATTTAGAAGGTGATCCAAAAACATTTAAACATGGCATTTCAACACATTCGATGAGCTAATTTAAGTAATCCTTGGTACTAAGGAATATCTGAGGTCGAAACTGATTAGTGCATTCATGTCTCCAGAAGAGAAACAATAGTACGTGGATTTCTTGAAGCAACACCATGATTTTATTACTTGTGGGTATGGAAAAATTCAAAGACTAGACCCTCATGTCCCTATCATCTATTCAGGTCTCCTAGTGAGTCATCATGGGTTCAATCATCCCCCCAAAAAGATACACCACTCTCATGGTGCTATGGGAAAGAACGAGGTTGATATGCTTATGAAATCCAACTACATCAGGGAAGTACATTACCCTATATTGATACCTGACATCATCCCAATTACGAAGAAGAACATGAAGATCATAGTTTTTTATTGAATTCAGGGGCCTCAACCATCATTTCTCGAGGGAATATTTTTCCCTTCTAGTGATAGAGCTGCTAATCAATGCTACAGTCGGGTATCATGCCCTCTCATTCATAGATGGATACTCTCGATATAACAAGATATTGATGGCCCCATGAGGGTGAGGTGTCCACCACCTTTACAGTTTTGCATGGGACCTTTTATTATCAGGTTATTCCCTTTGGGATGATGATTGTAGGAGCCACCTATTAGTGGGTTATGCACCATATCCTCAAACTGATTCTTGGGATGTTGGTGCAATGATACGTGGTTGAATTGGATGTCAAATACCTCTAGTGTTAGTACCATCTCAGAGAAATCTTTATCCTCTATCAAAATTTGAATACGAACCCATCATAGTGTGCATTTTGAGTTTCCTTCATAAAGTTTCTCATTTTTGTTGTAATATTTAGAGGCATTGAAACTGATTAAGAGACAATTATGGCCATCAGCCAAATGCCTCCCCAGGTCTACCTCAAGGAGTTGTGGGTCCTACAAAGAAACGTAGCATTTATACAATGATTTATTTTAAATGTGGTTGGAATGTGTAATCCATTATTAAGACTCATGAAGAAAGTAACCATTTACAAGGGGGATGAGGAATTCTAGGCTGTGTTTATACCACAAACTCTAGTTTTAATTCCACACATCCCATAGAAGCCTCTAAACCTCTACATGACTACCCTAGAATGATCTATTTTAACCTTTATTTCATGGAATAACAATGAGGTCATAGAAAATAGTTTATACCATCTCAGCCACAAGATCCTCGACAATGATTCCACTCCTCCATCTAGAATGGCTTCCTTACACTAGTTTTTTAGTGAGGAATGTTCACTAATATCAACATCATAATGAGATATAGCTAGTGTCCCTGGTGGACCCACTGAAGTATATCTTGAATCACCCCATGCTAATGGGATGATTGACATTCTATGTAGTGATCCTATAATAGGTCTACATTAGGTTCATTATAAATAAATACATTAAGGGCTAGACATTTTAAAATTTTATAACATTCCATCTAGCCCCTGAATAATTTACACTTGATATTGATTTTATTTATGAGTTTATCCTCTCAATAGATTAGGATATTCCATATTGAAAGATTCATTCAGATAGTGCTTCTTGGATCCCAACCAGTATAAGTTTCAACAGCACCAAGATCAATAGATTAGGCCTAGGGATCATCTTTATCACTCCATCATAGACTATCCTTCCATAATCATTCCTTCAATTAGAAGGATGCACTAATAATGAGACAAAGTATCAATATCTTATTACTTGTCTCAAGATATCCTTCAAGATTGATGTACCCTTATTTCATGTCAAGGGATACTCCAAATTTGTCATCAAACAAATTAATGGTGACTACATCATCATAAATCTAGAGCTCCTTCCCTGGTTGGAGTGCACTCATTAGCTGATGTCCCAGTTCCCTTCCCAACTAGAAGTGGTTGATGTCCCTCAATCTCATAAAGGTCACACTAAATTTTAGAAATAATGGAAAAAATTATTTCAGAACTCATCCAGGATAACCTAATCATCTATGTGGCACATAGAAGGGTCATAACTATTGTGATTTCATATGATGATGATGGGGAACAGGTAAAATATCTGGTTGTTGATGCTTCTATGTCAGGACCCTCTGGTTCCTGGTAGTATAGGAAACACCTAACTATACAAATCCATTTGATGGGTACCTTGGGTGTGGAATTCTTTCATCCAACCAAACTGAGTGTGAGTGGATCCATTACCATGAATCATAGTTTACACTCCATAGTGGTCCAAACCTTGAATCAACTCTCTACAGATGTGGGTTTGATGGGGTTATCCTCCATTGCATCCAAGGAGATGAGATTACCTAGGTTATATAAGAAGTCCATGCTAGGTCCTATGGTTCCCACTAAAAAGGATTTAAGATCTCTAACCTAATTTAAATAATGTTATACTTTTGGTCCACCATTTTCCACTATTTTATCATACATGCCAAGAGGTTCCATGTGTGTCTGATTCATGCCAAATTTTTTTCTTCAACCTCTAGAGATCCTATACACAACCACATATTCATAGCTATTTATATTATGGGGAATTGATATTGTGGGGTCATACCCTCTAGTGACAACATTCCAGTCTATGTTCATTATGGACATGAAATGTTTCTTCTTCAAGTAGGTAAAAGTGAGTCCTCTTTAGAATTTAAATGACCAATCTGTTTTCAAGTTCATGATCTCCCACATAATCTATCACTTTAGAGATCTTAATGTAATTATAATTGACAAGAGAACAAACTTCAAAGATGATGAGTTGAAGAAATTTTAGTCCAAGAACAACATTCATTCAAACAGTACTTCCCACTACAATGCATAGACTGATGGATAGATCAAGTCATTCAATAAGTCCATCTCTAATATTATATAGAATATAGTGGGATTGAACAAGAATAGTTGGATGGAAAATCTCCCCAATGACCTATGGGCCTATGAGGAAATAACTAGTAATTTCTCCTAGGTGACCCCCATACTCCCTATTATATGGAACATAAGTATTCTTTCTCATTATCATTCAGTTACCATCACTCTGAAAAGCTATATATAGCCAAAAAAATCCAAGTAGAATAGTATATGGCCATCTATATGAGTTTTAATCCAACTAATATAATAAGATCTAGGCCTTTAAAAATCTTGAGAGGCACTGGAATAGGGTATCAAGAGCATTCAATAAAAAGGTTTTCCTCCAGTCCTTCCTCCAGGGTGAAAAAATTCTGAATACAAGGACACCAATGATACTATGAAAGAATAAAAAAAGATGGATTTCAAGTGGGAAGGACCCTATATCACTTATAAGGTATATTCCAATGGAGAGTACTCTTTGGTCACTAGGGGTAGGGAGTGTATCACAACTCCCATCAATCATGTGTTTTTGAAATAGTACTTCGCATGAAGAGATCCTAGGGTCCAAATAATATGACCTTTTACTTGGATTCAAAGTCCAATAAGAATGACTTCAAGCTTTTTGTGGGTTCCCTAGGAATGTATTGTGTTATTTTGGGCCTCCTTGGACATTTATTCACATTGGGTTTGTCACTATGCCACACTACACATATCCATTTGGGATTCTCGACCACTTGGTCTAAATATTATGAAAAAAAAATATTTTTTCCATTGGTCCAAAATCTGTGAACTTAAACTAAGATCCCATGGTATGAGCTTAAAGATCATAAATTATTAGCTACCCTTGGTCCAAGTATTCGGTCCTTAAAATATTTTCCCTTGTTCCAAACTTTATAACTTTAAACTAAGATCCCATTTTCCCAGATTTAAGACCCTAAATAAATATCTACTCTTTGGTTCATTAAACACAACACTAACCTATTTATAATAGGTCCAATCACTATGAACTTGAACTATTTTCGCCCCTAGTCAGATTTGTAAAACATTAAATTATAAATCCTAAATTCCTTGATCCACGATGTTAAACTGTGGTCTTACCCCAAATAAAATTGGGATTCATATTAAATAAGAGATGGTTTTCACCCCTCTTGAAACCAAGATTCCCTATATGAAAATTATGAAATGATCAATAAAAATTAACCCATTCCCCAAACATTGGATGCCTCGTAGAAACTATGTCATGCCTCAATTCCCTCACTTGAGGGGATTGTCCCAACTAGTGTTGGTATTCTACCACACTGTGTTCTAGAACTACATGTGTATTGATTATAATCCTTATGGGATATATAGAGACATATGTACTTTATATTTCTAGGTCCATCCACAAAATTCACCAACATTTCAGCCCATTGTCCCCATTTATGGTCCAACCATTATAAAATTAAACTTTGTGTTATTTATTTCAAGGTATTCATGTGGTACGTGGTCATGCATGTCCTCTTTTCACATCGGGTTTTACCTATTATGTGCTACAAAAATACCCTTGAGAAAAAAACACCCAATCTAAGCATCATGACATTCAACTATTTTCTACATTTTTCCTCGATGCAAGAGTGATGGCCTTTAAATATGTGCCATTTGTTTCAGAATAATTCTATGGTACATGGGAATCTATACCCTCCATTAAAATTGGTTTATACCCATTTTATTCCATGAATATACACTCAAAACAAACACTTCCATATTCAAATAATCACAACTTTAAATTGGTTGTCCATAGTCCATGAAATATGACTCTAAAACTGTTTTCCATGGTCCAAATCCTATTACCCTATGCGGTGTGCATTCACCCCTCATGGGAATGGTCTAATTAATTATAGTAATCCCATGACCCCACATTCCATAAAATTATGTGGAATTATTCTCATAATTATGAGATATGTAGTGATTCCTAGAACAACTATATCTGGGATCCACCACATATTCAGTGAACGACCCTTTCATTACTTACAACAATATCCACCCAAAATGCCGTAATGGGCCTCCTTTCAAGGTATAAGCCCCATTCATTTACCTTGACACAAAATTAGGCCGATATTCCATCATAAAATAATATTGGGGAGAAAATCATGGGTATCTTAATGTGTAATCCCCTCCCACATCCTCATCATATGATGTTAAAATTCAATTTTACTCAAGATAAATTCAAGAGGCCCCATAATGAGAGATGGATTTATTACTTATCCATGTAACATAAACCAATTTCGGATACCCATAACCCCCTTGTCAGAGCTCATGACCATAAACTAGCTATTATCACTATAGTACAATATCTATAACAATAAATTGGTAGAATCCCTAGTCCAGTTTATACGAATTTAAACTGTGAAACACAATGTCTTCAGTGCACGATGTTAAATTGAATCCCTACTCTTTATGAAGAACACATGATACCCCATATGATAAGTATGGGATGGTTATTTAGCACATCTAAATCTGAGATACCTCATAAAAAATGTATGAGATTAATCACAAATTACCCCATATGAAACCAGACTGCATCCTAATGTTAGGTGATTTGATATCCTCACTAGAGAGGATGTCGCCTTACTAACTCCATATCCCACCACTTTCTATCCTAAAAATACATTTGGATAGATTTATATCACCTTAGGATACATGGTGATGTCTGAATATTCTATCGTGTTCCCATCCCTACCATTAACTTATTTTTAGTCTATTCCCCACATCTACTTCGGTGCTTTACGCTCTCCTTGATTTGGAAAACCCTATTCTTCTCATCCTGAACATGCTCCCTAATGGTAATGGGGTCTAGAAACACTGACTAACCTACCATCCCGATCTTAATCCATGAAGTATATTTATTATAAAACAATAGATCTCATGTTTATAACTTGGTTAATGATCTATATTACATTTTTTTCCTCATATCTAACCAATGAAGGTACAAACCTATGTTTCAAACTTGGTCAGTAGTTGTTCCCTATATATAAGTTATTCCCATCCTTTATTATCTAGGTCTTGGAAATTATAGTATACCTTGTGATATTTTTCATCAAATTCTTCCCCTCTTTATGTTCTCCCCTGTGAACAATTAGATCACCATACTGCTTATTATTTCCCTCACCAAGTATGGATCATGTGAGCTTAGGAGTTAGAAGGGGTCCATCCCGAATCAAGGATGAGACACATGATCACCACATGGTCTGAACTCTAGGACCTTAAATATGGATTCTAAGTACAATATTCATAAATTTAAACTTTCTACAAGTATCCTTGGGAATGTGGTGTGTGGTTTTGGCCCCCTTAGCCCTTAATTCATATCATATTTTTTCACTCCTACACACTACACATATCTGTTAGAGATTACCCACCTAATCCGAGCATTATTACCATAAACTGTGTGAGAATTTTATCAAGGAATTTTTTTATAGGATCAGATGGCCTCCTAGGCCCTTCCATTAACATTTGGTTACCTCCCCCTGATTTTTTGTATGTTCCTTTGAGTCATGCCCCCACACAGTCCAAGAATTAAGAGCATAAAACATTTTACCTTAGTCTAAACTCCATGACCATAAATCGAGATCCAAAGTACAAACATCATGACTCTAAACTATGTGTGAATCACACTTATAATGTTTTGTGAGGAGTTATTCCTCCTTGTCCCTAAATTCACTCAAGTTTGTCACTTTATCATGCTATACATGGATATTGAGGGTACCACTTGAGGTCCAAGATTTATAAACTTAAACTAAAAGTCGTGGTCCTCTATGAACTTAAACTAAGAGTCATGGTCCATGTATCACAACCTTAAACTGACTACAACCATTTACTTGGGTTTTTATGGTACACAGGCCTCTCTTTTCCCTCATTCACATCAGATTAATACTCGTTTATTCCAAATCAAACACTTTAGGGTGACTATGGGTCTGAAATCTATGACCATCAAATAAGATCCATACATGAGTCCATGCATTATGACCTTAAAATATTATTGAGTTGTCACTAGGAATGTGTTTTCAAGAATTGATCCCTCTTGGAACCACCATTCTCATCAGGTTTTCCACTCTTCCATGATAGAAATATCCATTTAGGACACTCACCCAAGGATCCAAGAATTATGACCTTAAAATATGTGTGATTCCCCCTAGATTCTTATCTTGGTGCTAGGTCTTCTATGTTTCCTTTTTTTCCTTATAGGCCTTTTCAGTAAGCACTCCCATCATGCTGCCCTCCTGTGTACTTTTCTACTACGGATTGGGTGTTTAATCTTCATGTTATCTCCCTACATATTGATCACATGACTATAAAATTTGTGATGCATCCCAATTACATGACATTAAATTGTATGATATTTCCCGATCACATTATGTTAGACTCTTCTATGCATTCTGAACACATGAAATTAAACTGTACGATACACTCATGCTTCCTTATCATATGACATTAAAATACATGTCCATCATCTTCATTGTATGATGTTAAAATACGTGTTTATCATCCTCTTTAAATGATGTAAAAATACAATGAATCTTAGGACCATGCTCAAGAATCCCTTTGCTTCGGTGCCAATCACCTATTGCATTATTCATGTTCTTCAATCATCGCTCTAAATCTGAGGTGACGCTCCCCTAGAATACTATTTTAAATTTTTTTAGGATAATATTCCCAAACAAATGTGTTCCAAGTTATGGTGGTATAGTTATTATAGTTTTATAATTCATTCAAACATTCCATCACTTCATATATAGGCTTTGTGTGCCCTTTATTTGGATCCTCACCCTCCTCTATGTCTAAACGAACCCCTAATATAAATGGTGTCTAGCCAATATGGCTCACCTACCATCCTAGAATAATTGACCAAAGGTCTTTGGATGAAATTTTGAGACATGTCCCATGTTTTAATCATGGTCAGTGATCGACCCTCATTTGTTTCCCCACTTTCGGCTAAGTGGTATGAATATTCTGTTTCCAACATGTCCATATGTTGTCCCATTTAGTCACACCACTCTTCTTCTGTTCTAGATTTTGGGAATTAGGATTCATGTGTCCAAGTTCCCTTTTTTTGGGTATAATTCAACTCCCCTGTAATTTCCCCTTTCATTCACTAACACACATAGGAAAAGCAAGTAGCCTATTTAGAGAGCTCCATTATCTAGCCACAATCTCTCTTGGCCCGCACACTCTTGATGGTCATTCAGAAAATACAAACCCCATGTGCTCAACTATTTTTTTACACTCTCATATGAATGATTGATAACATGGTCATTCCTTGTTTCTCACACTGAGCATGAATAACATGATCTTAGGTATTATTCATTTACCATATCATAAATATTATCAAAGTGTGATAATAAATCAAAAAAGAACATGTTCAAGCATAAAAGAGCTCAAAACAGAAAAAAAGTTTCAGACTGTCATCCATATATTATATAATCTCCTTTGAAAAAAAATCCATTAATTATTGACACTGGAGATGGAGAATTCGAGCTTAGATATCCTATGTTGAGTGGCCTCTAGGACCTGCTACCGCTCCTCTAGGTCTGATTTCTCTTCATTGGATTTGGGGTGGGCTTATTCATCCTTGATATATATCTAACCATTCTAATCCCAAAACTCACCCACCAATGATGTCACCTCCCCCACCTTAGCCTTTTCCTCCACTAATCGTGGTTTTAGATTCTTGATAATATCATCTTGAGTAGTAGTGACTACCACATGCTCTTGTTCTAGAACTTCTAGGTGGATGATATCTTCTTCAGCTGTCTAGAGCACATTGTATCTCTTAGCTTGTGATTCTTCTAGGAAATGTCTAGAATTAAATATTCCTCATACACTATCTCGATAAGGATGTCTTGATATAGTGCGTGAAGGTTGCTGGAATTTACCCAACCCAACCCCATGGATGACTAGCTAGTGGTAAAGAGATCACACCCACTATGGAAGGTCAACTATTTGGGAATAAGTATTGAATTTATTCACATACCTCAATTAATTTAGATGAATGATCTAGTTCTCCTCCATATAATTCTAGATAGAACCCTCAAAATCTACAAGAGGTGCAAGATCATATAGAGGAAAGACCGCCAACACCTCAGTGGATGGATCATGTGAAAAAAATTTCTCAGGAATGATTGGATGAAAATATATTCTCAGGCTCAGAAATGGATCATTAACAACATATTAACTAGTAGTAGAATCGTTATTTTCCCCCTATTGTATCCTTGAGGTTAATGAAACCCTATCGAATCCTTACCCCCCCCCCCCCTCGGCTAGCAGAGAAATATCATTCTTATTTATTGTAGTTTCCACCTATGGAAATTATAGATAAATCACATTCAAAGTTTCCTCCTTGGACTCTTCAGCTATTATCACAATTTCCACCCCCTATATTGTGTATTAATCTCCAATATCCACCTCAGGTGGCACCCCCATGGCCATCTCCACCTTCATAGTTCCTTCACAATTTCTTTTCATATTCCCCAACTTGACCCCCTACATTTAGGGCATGGTCTCAGAGGTCCCATCTAATGGATCCACCATGGTTGGTCTGGCCACTATGGATTATCCATCCATTTCTATTTTGATAATGGAAACCACTATCATTGGATCACCCTTAAGAGATACTAACTCTGATGTGGATGTTGGTGGTTTAGTGTCAAGTTTAATTTGATTTAACATTTAGATATGAGTCAATTAAACATAGAAAATAAATAGAGAAGAAACAATTGTGTAATTGGAGAAGAGCTTTATGTGAATAGTACATCATAGTAAGGATCTCATGGAGGTTCAATGTTAATTAATCTAGAGAGGTTTCCTCCTTGACTGGTACCTTGGTCATAGGCTCCCTCTCAACTAACAGTTGGCCACCCATGACAAAAAATTTTGGGAGGCCCCCCACACTCACCCCATTAACGGTCGAGGTAACCTCAACCTCTACCTAAGCCTCATTTTGGACCTCTCCCTATTATAAGCTCATCGATTCTTGCACATTTGAGAGAATAACTTAGGAATTATTATTAATGGATGAGTTACATTAAAAAATCTCACAAAGTTCATAGGATTTTCTTGATCAATAGAAATATTGCTTTATCTAGGAGAGTACTGATATGCGTCACTTCACCAGGACTCTCTTGATTATTTTCCTTTGGTCACTCCCTGAGCCGTATGACCCACAAAAAGAGTTGGAGGAGAAGACATGCCTAGTAGCATCCTCATCTGATCAGTCAAGGGATGCACAGTACCACGAAAGTATACAACTTTCTCTATCTCTTCCATATATTTTACTTCCTCATCATGATGGACATGGAATTCTACCCATTAGTGACCCATCCTAGTGAGGAATATCCTATCAAAGATGATATACTACCACACCACTTTGGGGGGGGGAGATTATCTTAGAGTCCCCAACTCTCTAAGTCATTGAAAAAATATCATTACTACAAACATATGAGTGAAATACTTTCTTTCTTAGGCCATGAACATAAATGCTTGGGATATTCCAAAAGGGGTGAACTTCCTCCCTTGAAATCTTACCCAAGATATTTGGTTATGATTATATTTTTCCTCTCCCTCCAGCCTCCTACTGTGATGGGCCATGAACTGCTAGCCCTATGACTACAGCTATTCCCATTGAACCAAACCTACCTCCATGGCATGATCTGACCACCATTATCCATTGGAACCATAGATGTGGGTCTATCATTAGTTGACTCATGTGGTTCAATTCCTAATAATATCTCTAGGATACATGCTCTCCTAACTTTTCCTATATTCATTGATGATCTCATATGCATTAGTAAGCGGTGTAATCTCGTTCCTCTTCATTCCATCCTCACTCATGAATATACACCAAATCTTTATCAGTACTAAAGGTTGGAATTCATGATGCAACCCTTTGTACACCTTGGGGATCTGCTTCTGCAAGTATATGAACTGCCTTTCAAACCAATGTTGGATTTTTGTTTCACATATCTTGTTACATTCAACCATTTCCACTAATAACCCACTTCAAAAGGCTAGTTGGTACGATCATTTCCTGATGGTCCCTATACAATCATCAATTACTATACTCATTAGAAGAGGGAATGTGTGAAACATAAAGAACGCTTCCATCCCAAACATTGGCAACACATCCAAAAGGATGAACATGAGAATTTGAAACCTATCGATGTTTAGAAATGTTTGTTTTAAGTTCATTGTTCGAGGTGATAAGGGGATTGAGTACTCATACCCCCCATGTACATAGCCATCCATCTATTCAAAATGTAGAGGGGACCACAAAAGAAAAGTGTATTCTTCCACAATATTATGTGGTGATGCACCTTATATTTATACAGCAGTTCCAAGAAAACAAGGCTGACACACTTCCCCATCTCCAACATCCGTACCTTGATGAAATATCTTGGCCCCCATATGTGCATCCCTCACAAGGATCATCATGAAATTGATCATAATAGAAATTACCCCCACCAACATAACCATATGATCTTCAAGATTGATGTTGTTTCCATATATCTTCCATTGGATTGCCTCTCAGATCCACAATTAAGAGTGATCCAATCCCACTGTTGTCCTATGAGGAATGTGCACAACCTCCATGGTAGCTTCTTTACTGGCTCCTCCCCTCGATTGGATCCTCAATTGGATTGTTCAAGAAGTAACAAAACCATTTCTTGAATGAGATTTACTTCATCCCTAGATTCTCTTTGTTGGCCCCTTAAACCAACTTTATCAATTCACCCACAAGAGATGGAATCTATTCCTAGTCCTCACACACATTCTTTTAATGGAGGAAATCATCATAAATGGAGCTTGAGATTAGGATCCCATCAATTTAGAGAAGATCCAATAAGCTAATGTGGATGTCCCCATGATGTATATAGAACATGTTGGTCCCTAGCTACCATCAACTCATCAACTTAGATGTGATATCCTGGCAATGGTATATGTGAAACTCTATGGATCATACTACCTCATAGATCACCACTTGATCCAGACATTCCTTAAATTTGTGGTATAATGTGAACATCCAATAGGACCAATCCCAATCATCGATGAAATTTCTACCCTATAACAGGTGTAAGTTATTGGTCCACCATTTTAGTGGATCCCCCAAGACACTCTTGAGAATCATCTCATATTGTGGGGGTGGGGGGGATTGTCTTTCGGCTTCTTCTTATTGATTTTGTTGATGTGGTTTTAGAGAGTATCTTCCTTGAGTCGGAAATAGTTATTCATGATTTTCCTCCTAGTAGACCTATTGCATTGGTATATCCCATGTGAGCTCCTCAACCAGTAGAAAGGCTCCTCTTTACTACCCATAAGGATAAATAAATCACCCCTTAGCTCAAAACCATAAAGTGTAAGCCTATTTTATAGTGTATAGGCCTTTTGATTTTATGTTTACAGTTTCATGAGTGAGTCATGATATGAGGTTCTCTAAATTCTCTCCCTGAACAAGATGTTCCTTGAAATTTCTTCCCAATGAGAATCTAAATCATTTTCTCCTTCCACGTCCATTTAATTCAAGATATAGGAGTTTTCTAGGTCCTATTAACAAAGGTCTATTCATAGATAATGGTTTGTAGTGCCTCGTCCACAGTTCCTGGTTTGAAGATTCTTGTCCTCGAAAGCTGGGTTTGCAAAGGTTTGTTCATAGAGAACTATTCATAGAGCTAGCATCACGCAAATCGTGGGATTCATGAGTGATGGAGATCAATATCATTAACAACCCATTAATGATGTGAGCTATGTAAAAAGTGATCATAGGATTCTCTCTTCACAAAAGTATGGTGGTCACTCTAAGAGTACCAATTTCTATTTATAGGTGTATTTTTAGCCACGATCTTATGATGATATTTGTGAAGTGTGAATCATGAAAAGGGATTCACAAGGGAGCTTTGGAAAAGGGAGTTGATTACCAATTTTCCCAAATTCTAACATAGAATATGACCATCCTTTACCCTTTAGATACCCTTCTAAGGGGTCTATTTTCTAATACTAAAATACATATTTCATGGGAGTAATTGAGGCGAGCATTACTAGTTCAAAGTGAATCTGAGAAAAAAATGGCCAAAAATACCTCTAAGGGTCTATTTAGAGAGGCCTTCCTTCTTTGAGAATGGAAAAAGTTCACGAATATTCTTTTCCAAGGATCAATTTTTTGAAAATGTGAATGAATAATGGTAATATTCACACCCAGGGAATTCAGAGTCATAGAGCTCATTGTGAACATGGGAAGGGTTGATACTAAGTTCAGAAACATTCAAACTCACAGAGTATAACACTTTGTGAAAAAAAATAATGCTTCATTAATGAATATAGTATTCAAAAAACCCATTCCCTATAAATATAACCCTCAATCAAAATTTTTAGAGAAAAAAATGACCTTTTTCTTTTTGAAAATCATTCCCAATTAGTAAACCACACGAGCTTCATAAATGAATGTGAAAATGGATCAACCAAGTTATACAGTCATTGCGAACCCACCTCCATTGTGCTCTTGAAATACTATACCCAAAGTGAATATTCCTTTAAAAAAGTTCCATGACCTTCAGAGAAGAATAATTCCCTCTAAGGCACTTGAGGCTTCACAAAGCATTCAACCTTTGTAAAGAACTCACCCTTTGAATTAGGAGTCCACTCTAAGGAAGGGTTACTCTATTTCATGAATATAACTCATTTATGAAGCCCCTATCCTCTATGAGGCACCTAGGATTCCCGAAAAACACTTATGTAAGACCCCAAGCTTAATGAAAAACCTCTCCTGAGATTCTCTATGGTTCCTACCGTTTTCTAGTATCCCATCATGGAGTTCAAGTTTCTAGGGCCCCAACACTAATCTGGGACCAGTTCAGCTACACCTCAACTCCCCATGTGACCTATTCCACCCACTCCCATGTCTACCCACTTCATTCCAAGTGTCTCCTGGTATTCCATCCTATACATCTCTTATAAATATAGGTACTGTAATCCATTTTTTCATCTAATTATAGAGAATCTAATGTGGATATCATGATTGACCACTCCTCTATGGTAGTTCCAATGCCATGACCCACCCAAAGGCTCATGAGTGGTGGTCATGTATTTCCTAGGTGGGAGGAGTGAAACCCACAATATCTGAGCAAAATAATGTAAAAATTACAAACTCCATGCCTTTTTTACAATAATAAAATTCATGACAACATTCTTAGCACATGATGAAAAACTATAGACTTACCCTTTACGATGAACATAATATACCCCATATACAATCATCATGGGATTCCATCCCCTCACACTATGAGCCATAGAGATTTAAACGCAGGAATATCCCATGTGTAAGCCCCATATAATTCCCTAAGGAGTGATATTATTGAAAAGGGAAGCTTATACATGTAACCCTCACATCGTCCCTAATCGAAACTAATTTCTCTACATTGACATCCTTACTGCGTGATTTTAAATTTTATGGGTCGGTCCTCTCACATGAACATAAATAGAGGAATAAAACTACATTGGGTTCGATCTATTTCTTTTAAGTAGAGTATGGTTGACACCTCCCTGAGATTCAATCACAACCACTAGTAAACTCAGGTGTGAAGTCTCCCCTCCTAGGGACACACCTCCCTGATCCACCTCATAAGGTGTTCAATCCACAATGGTAAACCCCAAATATTCCTAAATAGGTAATTCAATCAATATTGGTATACTCATGTGTGAAATCTTCCCTCATAGGGAAGCACCTCCAAATATTCCTCATAGAGAATTCAATCCCAAAAAATGGTAAACTATCTATGTGTTCCCTCTTAGGGAAACTCCTCCAAGATCCACCTTACAAGGAATTTGATCCACAATTCTAAACTCTGGATCCACCTTCATTGGACATTTTATCAAAATAAATGGTAAACAGTACATGTGTTCCCTCATAAGGACACACCTCCCCAATTTTACTCACAAGTAATTTTATTCAGAATGGTAAACTCTCGATTCACATCCATTTGGAATTCGATCCAAATTTCTAAACCGGGGTGTTCCCTCCTAGGGAAACACCTCATAGATCCTCCTCATAGGGTGTTCGATCCCCAATAGAAATCTCTAGATTTACCTCACAAAGATTTAAATATAACTGGTAAACAATCCATGTGTTCCCTCCTAGAGAAGGACCTCTCAGATCCACCTCACAATGCATTCTATTCAAATAGATAAACAAGGATGTGACATCTTCCATCATTGATATGAACCTCTAGATCCACCATATAAGGAATTTGATCTAAATTGGTAAACTATATGGGTCTTCAATCCAAGTGAAAAATCTTTTGGATCCACCTTATAGGGAGTTCAATCAACATTGGTAAACTCAATATCCACCTCATGACCATTTGATCTTAACAAATGGTGAACCCAGCTATTCTCTCCTAGGGGTACACATCCTCAATTTTACTCCATAGGGAATCTGATCCATCTCTAAAACACTTTAAACTCTTCCCCTAATCCTTTTCTATAGGAATTTTCGATCCATCTCCAAATGATGTAGAACTTGTGACCTGACCCAAAAAATATATCACATGCAATAATCACGGGATTCATGAGTTAAAAACACTTGGAAGAATTATGCCCCAAACATCAATTACCTTTTGAAAAACATGAGATTCCTTGGTTACCATGCCTAAGATGTCTCATATGGGATTCCCTCATAATCGTAATATTAATAGGTGACTAACTAACCCAATTTCAAGTCATTCTCAGAGATTCCCTATGCGAATAATATCATAATCTAAGTTCACTAAACTACCATGATTGAAGTCATGTAATTAACCAATGTCCATAAAGAGATGGTACAAAGAATGATTTCCATGAACAAAACTTAATCTATGAGTAAGACCCATATGAGAAAAAGATATCTATGGAGGAATCCATGGAAGGAGGAACTGAAATCCCATTATCTCATTTCAATCAAGTAGTAGACATCTCCAGTGAAAGTGATGAAAGACACCCACTTTTGGAAAGTGGGAATGGGAGGAAAAATATATGAACACCATGCATGATCTCCACAAAAATCATTGAAAAAACATGTTTTGGAGATTCTAATATCTTTAGGAATTGAGGAATCATGGTTTGGTTGGTGTTTTGTTTGAGTTTCTTTTGTTTATTTTTTATTTATATTACAAGTTATAATGGGGTGCCATTATGTTGGTTGGATTTTGTAGTGGGGAGGAACCTTTCATTTCCTCCATATGGTTTTTCTTGTTGTGTTTATTTCAAGGGTTGGTTTTATGGGATTGGTGGATTTAAAAGGTAACACCATGGTTTTTAGTTTCATTTGACCTCATTTAGTTTTTGGTTATATCATTCTTCTTTATTTGGCTTCATGAATTTATGGGGGAAGATTGTTTTTCTGGTGGGGAGAATTGTCACACCACAACCTTGATTTTATTTTATTTCATTTATTTTTATTTTTTATTGGTGTTAGATAACATGGTTGAGGATCAGGTTGAGTTCCTAGTGAGATTTTTTTTATTTTGAATATTTTAGGTGGTTTTTGGCCTTATGCACAATTAGTGTGAAAGGTTTGGGAGAAAACCATTAATCTGGTTAAGGATTGGGTGTTTTGAGTACTTTTGTTTCTTGAAAAATTTTAATTTCATGGTCTATGAATGGTTTAGAACAAATCATGCAAGGAAAAGTAGTAATGGTGTAGCCTTTGGTTAGTGTATGGGAGAAGGTTCAAAACTTGCACATGGTTAGTAGAAACCATACGGAAAGCATTTAGAAGCCCTTAAAATTTTTATAGAGGTGATTTTCATAGTTGGAAGAAAATTTCAAAAAACAATGTGGCCATCCTATGTGGGTGCCCCTTCTTCCAGTAGGGTGTGTATGGTTAGTTCACAGGTTGGAAAACCATGTGTTCAAATAATTTAACTTTCCAAGATTGTTGAAAACATGAGTTTCCAAGTTTTCCCTCCTTCAATTAAACACCAATTCAGGTTTATTTTCACCAATTCATCCAAATCACACTAAGGGGGATCCCAAACCCCTCTCCCTTGGACCTCCTTCCAATTTTGATGACCCTTCATACTTCCAAGGTGAGTTCCTCTTGATTTTTGGTCAGTTTTATTATCTTCATATCTTCCTGCCTTGGTTCCTTGGTTCTTATTAATAGGGTAATATATTGAATAAACCCTAGGGTAAGGGTTGTCTAATGTGGTCTAATTTCATTAATTTTAGTGTGTGTGGTTTGTTTTTTGGGATTATTTATTCCTTCTCTCAGATATTCATCACATTCACACACCTTTAAGATAGGTGTTTCCATCTATTCCCTTTAAAAGTAATTCCACTGGGTAATTTATTTTTCTTAAATAATTTATAAATGTGTTATTCATGTTTTTTATGTTCTAGTTTTATTTTTTGTCATTTTTATATGTTGGTAATTTTATGAAAATATGTTTTCAAAGTATTTATTTAATTATACCTATATATATGCATGAAAGTTGTTTTATGGAATGATAATTAACCTTTTTAAAATATAAGTGGTTATTTTTAGATATTTTTTGGATTTAGTTGGATTTTGGTAGCTTGGTTCACATAGGATTTGAGGTTGTTACTATATTTTGGTGACTTTTTTGATTCATCTTTACATGTGGATCTTTGTGATAGGTTGTATTCTTACTTGTGTTTTATTAATTAGAATATTTTGTACTTTTATTTCTTGGAAAAGGTTTTCCACTGGATGTGAGTATATCTATATGTGAACAAGGTGAAAATATGGATAGGAACACACATAATGATGTCATTCCATAAAAATATCTACCTTGGATGCCATATTTTCAGACACAGTTCTTATTCTCCCTCCACTACTCCATGTAATATTCTAAATAGTTTTCTTAAAAATATATATTTTCCTATAAATGGTTTAATGGTTCATAAATAAAATCAAATATGTTTTCTGGTTGTGTTATATAAATCTTGTACCATTTGTAATATTGGAATCATGACTCATGTTTTCACCTTGTTTTTAGAGTTGTTTTTTGATATATAATGGTTAAGGCCCAATTGGTATTTTGTGATGTTTCAAAAAGAGTCTTTAAATTCACACAATGTGTAGGCCCGATAGGAACTAGTAAAATGTTTTATGTGTGATGGGAACCCCAATGGTCATCCTTTTGATGAGAGGGCCTTTACATAGTTAGTTTCAGGAATAGTTCAAGGAATGAACATTGGAATCTGTCAGTTGTGTTTAATGACACACATTTTATGACCTCCTCATAATAATTTAAACTATAATCATGGGTATCTTAGAGGTCATCTAGAGGGTTGAGTGAAAATTTATTTCTAGTTCTGATTAGATGGATTAAAATCCCTTTTATAGAGGATAGTCTAGGTGGGGTTTTCCACTGGCATGGCTAGTTTAGCCCGAATGGCCAGAAGGCATTCATTTTTATTTATTTTTGATAACTCCCCTTTCAAGGGACGAGGCTAGTTTAGAGTATCTATGTTGGTTATTTAATATATAGTAAAACCATACGCCAATAGGTGGGTATGATCTAAGTAAATCTAGTTATTTCTTATAGGTATGGTTACTAAATTCCCATGATTACTTATCCATATTTCATAGATTTGTTTTTAGTGAATTGTAGTTATTTGTTTATTTTTATCTGTGTGCTTACAATTTTACTCCTCCTTTGTTTCTTGTCATATTGGAAATTACATACTATATGTTTTTATTTTAAATCATCCTTTCTTTTATGTATTATTTGGGTTGTGTTTTTTATTGGAATTTTTATTTCAATCTATTTTTTGAAGATGAGAATTTTTTAGAATGGAAAGCATGTATTGTTTTCAATGTGGTATTTTTAGAGAGAAGTGTTGTTAATTTTAAAGATAAGAAACCTATTTTCTTAAATTTATTTCAAATTATAATTTTGTAAATGTTTCTAGAAAGGATATATATGGATTATATGGTTCTAAAATACTATTCTTTTATATGCTCACGCTATACTTGTGCCACTCGACATTCGTATACCCGAGCTATTTCGTAGGTTCAGTTTTGTTCAGGTTTACCTATGGAGCAGGATGGTCTTATGGATGGGGGTGACTAAAATATCACATGGTGATCATGCCAATTTTGCCTCAATTTGTTTTTGGTTTATTTTTTCTATTTTTATTTCTTGCATATGTATTTGGATCTATTTTTTATATACATGTATTCAATAGATTTATGTAGTATAGTATGTTATATTTTATTTGTATCTTTTTACTACTAGGAAATATCATTCCAAAGTGTACATTACTTGATTCACAACACTAGTTTCCAGCCCGAGAGGATTGGGAATACCTCTCAGGACTTGTCGTGGGCCGACTTGGGTGGCTGGTTCAGGGTCAACCCAGCTTGGTTGGTGAGAGTGATAAATTTCTCCATACCAATGGTCAACACTATCCCCTATGTTTCTCAATCTTTTAAGGCCTCCACCCACAAACCACCTCTTGGGTCCTATCTTATATGAACATAAACCCAACAACCCCATAAACTAACCATGATGAGAAAAATCACCAATAAACAAAGACACACAATCAAAAAACCTTTTTTTCTATTGAGAAACCATGTTTCCCACCCGCAATAATGGTTAACCCCATCTGTATTGTCTCATCAAATAAAATCTCCTTATATTTTGTGAACAACAACACCCAAAAACACAATGACCACACCCAACACATTCCCATGAAACTATGTTTTCCATTTCATCCCAAGGATGCCACCTATAAATGGATCCAACCCATACAACTAATAAAGAAACCACATATCACACAAACCATGCCATGCCTGGGTTAATATTAGAATTTCACACTTGAGTTTACCCTTGAAAACCACTAAAAACATCTAAAACTCAAAGTTGTTTCATCCTTGGTCACACTTAGACCACCCCACACATGCCTATTTACCACAAATCACAAAACAAATGCATAACGTAGAAAAATTCCAGGCCCCACCTACAAGGAATATGTTGGAATCTAAACATTATAAATATTTTGATTGTCGATTTTTAATCCAAATATTTAAAAAATCAAATAAAATCCATAATATTATGGCTTATCAATGAAGGATTAATAAATAGTAAGGAATGTAGAAACATGCACATGTGGACTAGTATCCTCTCCCTTAGCTCCATCCTACTTCAAATGGTATGAGATTCAGATAGGAAAGGAATGATATCTCACTTGTGGAAGAAAAGTGTAACAAGAGCACCATTTTGGTCGATCTCACATTGTACGCATCATGGGAAAACACCAAATTTATTTTAAAATGAGTTTTCATTCATTCATTTAATGTTTTTTAAGATTAAAGAATCAATATTCATCATAACCAAAATTTTAAAAACAAATAATTCCTTATGAATAGTTATTCAAAAATACCATACCTATGATTAGTGATTTCAGAATCCCCTTATTATTAGTGATTCCAAAACCCCCTTACTTATAATTAGTGATTCAAGAGTCCCTGTAACAGCCCGAGATTTTATGAAAAATATTCTTTTTAATTTTATTAATGTCTTGTGTTGTACGCTACACCAAAAGTAGCTTGCACAACACACATCCTTGACTTGCCTTGCACGCAATCGCGACCTTCCTCGATAGCGTGTGTAGTACACAATACCGAGTTTCACTAAACAACGATATGCTATTAAAATATTATTATAACTAGCCGTTACGAATAGTAATAACCAAATTTTAAAATTTTAGAAATTTTAGCTCTCAAAATGGACTTCATTTTTGGATTCGGAGTATCGAATTTACCCTAAGGTGAAATTTTGGTACTTTTCAGATAACTTTCATATTCTGATGAATAGTGAAAATTACTAAATTTTAATTAAAAAAAACTTTTTTAATCGAAATAATTAATAGTGATAAATTATTAATTTGAGTGGTTTCAAAGTATATTTAGAATATATTTTTACAATTTAATACAATGTTGGTCATTGGATGAAATTTCACATTTAAACCAGTTACAAACAAGTGTCAATCTTTTGATAGTTATTATCTCTTAAAAACACGCTATTTGTTGTGACAGCGGAAATTAATTATAAAAATAATTAATGCAACTTATATGTTGGGAATTTTGTAAAATAGAAATCATTTTTGAATTCGGAATATCAATTATAGCTTAGGGTGAAATTTTGGCATTTTTCTGAAAAACTTCAATTTTTGATGAATAGTGAAACCACTAAGTGGTAGGTTAAAAACTGAATTTTGCATAAAACATAATTTTACCGCTTCTGTGAATGGAATTTCGAAAATCCGACAGACACGGTTGATATCAGTAAGTAAAATGTGGTTCAATGAGATAAAAATAATTTTTTGGTGAATAGTAACTTTTTACTTTTTTTACCGCGGTTAATAGTAAATAGGGTAACTAAGGGTAAATATGATATTACTATTACCCTAACACATGTCCTAATTCTATTGGATAACTGTAATTCGACCAAAAACAGCCTTATGAGTATAATATGACCATTTAGGTCCACTTGGATTAGATTATGACATTTAATATTATTTTATTTAATGAATAGTTAAAATAGTTAAAATCAAAGTTTAATAAGTAAATCATTTTTAATATGGGGTTATAAAAAAGATAAATTCGACTATAAATATTAATTAGAAAGATAAAAAGATTTCCTATATAATGGTATTTTATTTGTAATTTTTAGACATTAAATAATTTAATTTATTTATGACACAATGATGATGCAGTAATTATCTTATTAATGAAATATTGACATAATTGATGTTATAAACACCTAAATAAATGTAATTTGAGACTTTTTATGAATTAAACTAATTTTCTAGGTTACTATGATATATTAGTATTGATTTAATCAACTTGGTTAGAACATATAATTCTGTTATGACTTTCAAAAAAATCATATATCAAATAGTGTCAAAATTGACACAAAATAGTTTTTAAATCAAATATTATATTATTAATTGATTTTATTCCTAAAAATATAATGTTCGGCCAAATGACTTAGATAAGGATATATATATTAATAATAAACAATTTGGGGTTCGTTTGGCATGTTATAGTAAGTGTATTAACCCTATAGTGTAAGAAAACAAAAAGACACGGTAAAAGTTAAATTATTTAACTTAAAGTTAAATCTAATTGATAAGGTTAAAATAATACCCTAAACTTGTCTAAATCCTATTGGTTGATAGGATTTCGACCCATCCCCACTTTAGCTTCGAAATAAGACCCTTTGTAACCATTATAAACCGATTTTGACTTTAATATAAAATAATATTTTGAGATATTCCTAAGGTGCCCCTCTCCTCCCTTATAAAAGGGAACCTCCTCCCTCTCTTCCTCACACAACTTTGAGCCTTCAAGCTCGGCCAAACCCTGCCAAAATCCCTTCTCCACTTCCCTAGAATAATCCTAGAGGTCCTGGTCTTCTTGAAAGACCAATCTTAGTTCCGTAAGTGGAGGATTCAAAGAGGCGTTTCAAAGAAGAGGTAATATCCATTACCTATCTTCTCAATTTCTTTCTTCTTCAACTTCTTATTCTTTAGTTGTTTCATGACAAAGTAATAACATCAGTATTACTTACATACTGATATGTTATTATAAATATGAAACAACCCTAATTCACCTTCTATCCATCCTACGGAAAAATGAAATCACCGCGCGTGCGTACGTACGGAATACCGTCTCCACGCCGTGGTGTAATCTATTTTCCTCCACCACCTTAATTGGATGGTTATAATGGTGTAATGAGTAACTATATATGATTATTATAAATTTATATTGATACTTAAATGGTATACATACACTTCAACACAATTCCACGACCATGGGAATGATATCATCACTCGTGCGTACGTACGGACTACCGTCTCCACGACGCGACGAGATTCATTCTCAATGATTAACCATTCATGAATGATTTTAAAGTATATATAATAAGTACTAATGAAATATATGACCTACTAATGATACTGTAATTATTTATATTTATATGTATGTCATCTACTTAATTCCATTCAATTCAATAAGGAAACGAAAACAGCGTTCATGCGTACGTACGGACTACCATCTCCATGAACGGTGTATTTCTTTCCATTTATCGATCCATTATATATATGTATATTCTGAATATATATTATATATAAATCATGTTTTATATTTTATAATTAAGTAATAATTATCTATGTAATCATATGAATAATTACAAGTTAAAACATGAACGACAAATGAGACGATTTTACCCAAAACGCTACTTTAACATGAATTTACAAAAGAATGGGTAATATAAAGCCATAAGTGAACCGTATATGATATAATAACAATGAATATAATTCTTTAATAAGTCAATGACATTATTTAAATAATTATACAGGAGGTTCGGACACTTACGAAGAAAAACGGACCTAAGGTAAAGGAAATATCACAATCTCATTTTTATCCGAGATTGTTTATTCGTAAGTATTTACTAGGGTGTATTTTATCATCCACATCCATGTTTCATAAATATATAATATTATTTCCATCCACCTACAATTGTTTAAATCCATTTTTACCCTTCGGTGAGTTTTTAGTAAAAGAAATGAAAGGAATCTTTTGTCGTTTTTCGTACGAGGTACTTTTTGACTTTTCCGACAAAAGTACAAGAAGAATGTTTTTTAACTTATACGGCATGAATGGAATTTTAAAACATTATTTCCAAGAAGCATACTTTAAAAGTTTTCAAGTTTATTTTTAATCAACTTCTTTAAGTTTAAAGTTGTATGACATGTTATGAAAGGAAAAATATTTTTGAAGAAGAAAATGATATTTTCCTCAATAATGGAGTTCAAGTGTTTTATCAAAATGATTTTCCATCTTAGATAATAAAGGGTTCTGTTCTTATCTCTATTATTACATTGATTTGATAATGTTGTGATGGAATTATTTTTATAAATTCCTTTATCTTATATGAATTGTTTTATGATGTCACGATGTTTAAGATTCCCATTTTTATTACATGGGTTATGAAATGATGTATGATTTATGATTTTGTGGCACACATAAGAATGGTATCATTATGAGATGGTTGGGACCTATATCTCCCTCCAATGAATTGGGTAAATATTATATTTCTCATGAGATAGACATGGCTGGAATGGTAGGTTATACCGGTTCAGTGAAACAGGACTGAAACGAGGGTGACTCGGTTCAGAAAGGGACTTTGTCCACTAAGATAGTCTTGGCAATGAGTCTTGACTAACAAGAAATGATTCTCTATAATTATGTGTGAATGCCAAAAAGTTTCAAGTTTTAAGTTATGATTATTGTGATTACATTTCACTGCCATGATTTATTCCATGTTATGAAATTATGATCTCTTTTGCAGGTTAAGATTTCCAAAATGTTATGTTCTTATGAATATGATGTGATTGATATTTCTTTTTTTTACCCTTACTGAGCATTTGAGCTCACCATTTTATGTTTTCTTTTTCCCAGGATATAAAGAAAGGTTTTAGGTAAAAAAAGGGGGAAGATCTTTATGGGAGATATTGAAGATATTTCACCACGATTAGAAGATTACGTTCCGAGTTTCCAAAGACACTAAACTATTACGATCCTTGTGTGTGTGTTTTTGTTATGTACTAAGTATTCCGCAAAAGTAATGTAATGTCCACGTACGTCAGGCTTCGGGTCTCTACAGTTGGTATCATAGGAAAGGTTTAGTCAACCTTTGGAAACTAGGATGCGAGAACTTTAGTGAGATCCCTATAGATATTTCTAAGGTATGTCTACGGATGTCTCTAAGGTTAAGTATACGTATAGGTTATAGTACTAGAATTACGCTAACGATCATAGAATTAAACCTAAGATGTCAGATATTGAAGTTACTCCCCCTTTATTATGATTTTTTCCTCTCACACTATTCTTTTTGGGTTTTAGAAAATGGATGGAAACGAGACGATTCACGATAATGGAGAATATGATGGACAATGGAATGATATTCTTCATAATGAAATGGGATTTGGAAGTCCAAACATCATTATTATGCCGAATCAGCAATCTCATAATATGATCAATAAAGTAAAATTTGGTAAGTTTCCTGACTCAGATAATAAGAGAAAGATGGAGTTTCATGATGATCATAGAGGAAAGAAAGTTCAATTTCACCTATGTAAATCATGTGGGAAGAGGCATCGAGGAGAATGTTTCAAAGGAAGTGGAAGATGCTTTGGGTGTGGAAAAGAAGGACACAAAGCAAGTAAGTGCAAAGGAAAAGGTTCAGTTAACACCATGGATGAGGATAATGGTATTGCTAAGACATCAACAATGGTTAAATGTTTTAAATGTGGAATGTACGGGCATTATGCAAACCAATTCCCTAAGGGAAAGTCTCATGAAGAGAATCAGTATGGTCGTATGGGAAGTATTTATGTTGATGATGATGAAGAGACTACAAATGATATGTGAGATGAAAGAATTGTTGAAGCTCGGTTAATGGTTTAAGAATGTAGTGGAATGCTTACATGTTTATCATGTGTAATATTGTATAAGAAATGTCATGGTACTATGGAATAAAGAGACATCTAAGGATTGTTACACTGTTGCCTCTCCTTGAGTTTTGAAAGTGTATGATTAATGTTACCAGTATCCATGAAAGGTTATTCAGATATTTTTGGAATTTAGATGATATGTGCATAATGAAGGGATAAGGAGAAAATTAAATGTTTAACAGTATTAATGAGCTCATGATTGATATAAGGACTAAGTGATATCATGGTTTGAGTATATAGAATTTTGAGGATTTTGGTATGTGGAAAGTGTTAATGTATAACTGCATTCATGTTTTCAATAAGGTTCAATGGGTATTCAAGAGAATACATGATTAAGGCCTTTGAATATTTAGAATGTGACCAACAAGACATATCTTATGATATATGGGGATCAACGATGGTATTAAATCTCTGGTAATCTTTTTCACTATATTACGAGAGTGGACTGAAGTATTATGGATAAGCCTAAGGATTGTTGGACATAAGTTAGTATTGTTTAAGGATAGAGGTTTTTTGGGATATTATTGATGGGATGTTATAGTAATATAGTTTTAGAAAAAGGACAACCTGCTGGACGAGCGACAACCCATCGCGTCGGACAAGGATGTGGGAATCAAACCCACAACTGAAGTGTGACTGGCCTTTATCGCCTACCACTGGCCTACAAGAAGTCCATGTTTAGTAGAAAATAGTTTTTATTATATTAAGCAGTATGATATATGAAGTATAAGTTCATTTTAGGAACCATATATCATTAATCTCACTATAGAAGGACTTACGTATTTTTTTTGATAACTTTTCTAACCTTTTGAGACAGATGGAATGACCCATCATTCTATCACATGATCTGCTAACACATCACGAATGACAAATTCAACTTCATTTCTTTAAGAGATGAAGTAGAAATTGTCCAAAGAACGACAAACAGTGAGACTATACCAAAATCACAAAAGTATTTCTTCTAATTCCAATTTCATTAACTTTAGGGAAATGATCTTGAAAACCAAAAATGTTGTCCTAGTGCTCTTATATCTGATTAATCAGATGGTACCTTAGATCGTCACAAATTTAGGGATTTGTGATTGTTGGATTTTCCATAGCCATGTTCTCTACCACTCTCCATCAGAACATGATGGTTAGATTTCTCTTCCATATCCATATTTTCACCTATGTGGAAACCCAGTGATTAGTTTATTTGGGTAATCGTTACATTTCATACTTTAGTTTTTAAATCCAAGTTTTGGTATTCCTTTTTACAATGTGGATTTCTATTAAAGAAACTTTCGAATAGTAAACCATTTATAACCCCGACGAATTTCGAGGGCGAAATTCATTTTAAGGGGGGTAGAATGTAACAGCCCGATATTTTATGAAAAATATTCTTTTTAATTTTATTAATTTCTTGTGTTGTACGCTACAACAAAAGGAGCTTTCACAACACACATCATTGACTTGCCTCGCACGCAATCACAACCTTCCTCGATAGCGTGTGTAGTACACAATACCGAGTTTCACTAAACAACGATATGCTCTTAAAATATTATTATAACTAGCCGTTATGAATAGTAATAACCACCTTTTAAAATTTTAGAAATTTTAGCTCTCAAAATGGACTTCATTTTTGGATTCGGATTATCGAATTTAGCCTAAGGTGAAATTTTGGTACTTTTCAGATAAGTTTCATATTCTGATGAATAGTGAAAATTACTAAATTTTAATTAAAAACAACTTTTTTAATCGAAATAATTAATAGTGATAAATTATTAATTTGAGTGGTTTTAAAGTATATTTAGAATATATTTTTACAATTTAATACAATGTTGGTCATTGGATGTAATTTCACATTTAAACCAGTTATAAACAAGTGTCAATCTTTTGATAGTTATTATCTCTTAAAAACACGCTATTTGTTGTGACAGCGGAAATTAATTATAAAATTAATTAATGCAACTTATATGTTGGGAATTTTGTAAAATAGAAATCATTTTTGAATTCGGAATATCAATTATAGCTTAGGGTGAAATTTTGGCATTTTTCTGAAAAACTTCAATTTTTGATGAATAGTGAAACCACTAAGTGGTAGGTTAAAAAATGAATTTTGCATAAAACATAATTTTACCGCTTCTGTGAATGGAATTTAGAAAATCCGACAGACACGGTTGATATCAGTAAGTAAAATGTGGTTAAATGAGATAAAAATAATTTTTTGGTGAATAGTAACTTTTTACTTTTTTTACCGCGATTAATAGTAAATAGGGTAACTAAGGGTAAATATGATATTACTATTACCCTAACACATGTCCTAATTCTATTGGATAAGTGTAATTCGACCAAAAAAAACCTTATGAGTATAATATGACCATTTAGATCCACTTGGATTAGATTACGACATTTAATATTATTTTATTTAATGAATAGTTAAAATAGTTAAAATCAAAGTTTAATAAGTAAATCATTTTTAATATGGGGTTATACATAAGATAAATTCGACTATAAATATTCATTAGAAAGCTAAAAATATTTCCTATATAATGGTATTTTATTTGTAATTTTTAGACATTATATAATTTAATTTATTAATGACACAATGATGATGCAGTAATTATCTTATTAATGAAATATTGACATAATTGATGTTATAAACACCACAATAAATGTAATTTGAGACTTTTTATGAATTAAAATAATTTTCTAGGTTACTATGATATATTAGTATTGATTTAATCAACTTGGTTCGAACATATAATTCTGTTATGACTTTCACAAAAATCATATATCAAATAGTGTCAAAATTGACACAAAATAGTTTTTAAATCAAATATTATATTATTAATTGATTTTATTCATAAAAATCTAAGGTTCGGCCAAAATACTTAGATACGGATATATATATTAATAATAAACAATTGGGGGTTCGTTTGGCATGTTATAGTAAGTGTATTAACCCTATAGTGTAAGAAAACAAAAAGACATGGTAAAAGTTAAATTATTTGACTTAAAGTTAAATCTAATTGATAAGGTTAAACTAATACCCTAAACTTGTCTAAATCCTATTTATTGATAGGATTTCGACCCATCCCCACTTTAGCTTCGAAATACGACCCTTTGGAACCATTATAAACTGAGTTTGACTTTAATATAAAATAATATTTTGAGATATTCCTAAGGTGCCCCTCTCCTCCCTTATAAAAGGGCACCTCCTCCCTCTCTTCCTCACACAACTTTGAGCCTTCAAGCTCGGCCAACCCCTGCCAAAATACCTTCTCCACTTCCCTAGAATAATCCTAGAGGTCCTGGTCTTCTTCAAAGACCAATCTTAGTTCCCTAAGTGGAGGATTCAAAGAGGTGTTTCAAAGAAGAGGTAATATCCATTACCGATCTTTTCAATTTCTTTCTTCTTCAACATATTCTTATTTAGTTGTTTCATGAAAAAGTAATAACATCAGTATTAATTACATACTTATATGTTATTATAAATATGAAACAACCCTAATTCACCTTCTATCCATCCTACGGAAAAATGAAATCACCGCGCGTGCGTACGTACGGAATACCGTCTCCACGCCGTGGTGTAATCTATTTTCCTCCACCACCTTAATTGGATGGGTATAATGGTGTAATGAGTAACTATATATGATTATTATAAAGTTATATTGATACTGAAATGGTATACATACACTTCAACACAATTCCACGACCATGGGAACGATATCATCGCTCGTGCGTACGTACGGACTACCGTCTCCACGACGCGATGAGATTCATTCTCAATGATTAACCATTCATGAATGATTATAAAGTATATATAATAAGTAATAATGAAATATCTGACCTAATAATGATACTGGAATTATTTATATTTATATGTATGTCATCTACTTAATTCCATTCAATTCAATAAGGAAACGAAAACAACGTTCATGCGTACGTACGGACTACCGTCTCCATGAACAGTGTATTTCTTTCCATTTATCGATCCATTATATATATGTATATTCTGAATATATATTATATATAAATCATGTTTTATATTATATAATTAATTAATAATGATCTAAGTAATCATATGAATAATTACAAGTTAAAAAATGAACAACAAATGAGACGATTTTACCCAAAACGCTACTTTAACATGAATTTACAAAAGAATGGGTAATATAAAGCCATAAGCGAACCGTATATGATATAATAACAATGAATATGATTCCTTAATAAGTCAATGGCATTATTTAAATCATTATACAGGAGGTTTGGACACTTACGAAGCAAAACGGACCTAAGGTAAGGGAAATATCACAATCTCATTTTTATCCGAGATTGTTTATTCGTAAGTATTTACTGGGGTGTATTTTATCATCCACATCCATATTTCATAAATATGTAATATTATTTCCATCCACCTACAATTGTTTAAATCCATTTTACCCTTCGGTGAGTTTTTAGTAAAAGAAATGAAAGGAATCTTTTGTCGTTTTTCATACGAGGTACTTTTTGACTTTTCCGACAAAAGTACGAGAAGAATGTTTTTTAACTTATACGGAATGAATGGAATTTTAAAACATTATTTCCAAGAAGAATCCTTTAAAAGTTTTCAAGTTTATTTTTAATCAACTTCTTTAAGTTTAAAGTTGTATGACATGTTAAGAAAGGAAAAATGTTTTTGAAGAAGAAAATGATATTTTCCTCAAGAATGGAGTTCAAGTGTTTTATCAAAATTATTTTCCATATTAGATAATAAAGGGTTCTGTTTTTATCTCTATTGTTACATTGATTTTATAATTTTGTGATGGAATTAATTTTATGAATTCCTTTATCTTATATGAATTGTTTTATGATGTCACGATGTTTAAGATTCCCATTTTTATTACATGGGTTATGCTATGATGTATGGTTTTTCTGATTTTGTGGCACACATAAGAATGGTATCATTATGAGATGGGTGGGACCTATATCTCCCTCCAATGCATGGGGTAAAGATTTTATATCTCATGAGATAGACATGGCTGGAATGGTAGGTTATACTGGTTCAGTGAAACAGGACTGAAATGAGGGTGACTCGGTTCAGAAAGGGACTTTGTCCACTAAGATAGTCTTGGAAATGAGTCTTGACTAAAAAGAAATGATTCTATATGATTATGTGTGAATGCCACAAAGTTTCATGTTTTAAGTTATGATTATTGTGATTACATTTCACTTCCATGATTTATTCCATGTTATGAAATTATGATCTCTTTTGCAGGTTAAGATTTCCAAAATGTTATGTTCTTATGAATATGATGTGATTGATATTTATTTTGTTTACCCTTACTGAGCATTTGAGCTCACCCTTTTATGTTTTCTTTTTCCCAGGATATAAAGAAAGGTTTTAGGTAAAAAAAGGGGGAAGATCTTTATGGGAGATATTGAATATCTTTCACCACGATTAGAAGATTACGTTATGAGTTTCCAAAGACACTAAACTATTACGATCCTTGTGTGTGTGTTTTTGTTATGTACTAAGTATTCCGCAAAAGTAATGTAATTTCCACGTACGTCAGGCTTCGGGTCTCTACAGTCCCTTATATATGAATAGTGATTTTAGATCGCTTTAATTATTAGTAGTGATTCCAAAATCTCATAACTTATGAATAGTGATTCCATAATCACCTTACTTATGAATAATGATTATAGACCTTACTCATGAATAATGATTCTAGAATCCCCTTACTTATGAATAGTGATTCAAAAATACCTTTGTATGTGAATAGTGATTCTAGAATACCATTACTTATGAATAATAATTCTAGAATAGATAATATAATAGAGAGTTATTGATGGAAACACATGCTATAACATTCTAAATAAAAAATAATAATAAACCCTCAAGGGTGTGCCAAATCTAGAGGCTCGCTCCCCAACCAATTCGAACACCTCCACTGAGTCCCAACACACTTGAATGTGACATGTCTAGACTTTAATGTCTATTCCAAATTCCCAAGACCATT
The DNA here is from genome assembly GCA_963277665.1 of Viscum album. Lineage (NCBI taxonomy): Eukaryota > Viridiplantae > Streptophyta > Magnoliopsida > Santalales > Viscaceae > Viscum > Viscum album. The sequence goes on from OY728138.1 coordinate 905,673,516, forward strand.
TACAAACTAAAACTGGTTATTTTATTGGTATATCAAGATATAATGTTATAACATATGAGGAATTGATTTTAGGAAACTATTCCATGCCCATTTTTTATAAAACATAATGCAGTTGTAAAACATCAATACCACTCTACATTTTTTTACATAAAAAACGTTTTTATTTTGAAAAATTCAAGAAACATGCCTTTTTTTTCACAACCCCATTTGATTATGAAAAATCATATTTTTCATTTTTTATATATTAAAAACATCAATACAAATGATATAAAGTTGATATAATTCCATTTAATTGTTTTAGTGGGGACAAAACTTTTCTAAACATAGTGAGAATAAATAAAACAAAATCCTTTATTTTATAGGATCATTCTATATGTTTGAATTATATAAAATAAATACAAAATGTAGACCTTTTCTCTATTAATATTTTCCACCGAATCTCCTTGACCCGATCTTTATAATGATAATTATGTTGAAAAACATAATACATCCTCCTAGGGTATCTATGTGCTATGTGAACCACTCAATTATTAGGAATGATTCAATCCTTCTCATAATCTTCTAGAACCTTTGTGTTAATGATAAATTGAGAGTGAGAGAGAGCGAGTGAGTGAGTGAGAGAGATTAAACTTTTAGAGTTTCAAAATTCTATTATAAATTTTTTTATTCCACATCAATCAAAAACTATAAGTCTATTTGTATAATTATTCCAAGGGGAATCCATGGATTTCAATATTTAATTAAATGTTTTTATTTTAAATATAAATTTTCCAACAACTCATTATAACCTCAAGGTCATCACGATTATTAAATATTTAACATATAAATATTTTGTATATCCATTTAAACTATTCAAATCATTATCTTAGGATGATTAAAACAAACATGACATTTTAAGTGGAAGAGACACTCAAACAAATATTATCCTAGAACACATGCATTTCCATGCAGTAAAACATTTCCCATTGATCTTCACTATATAACAGTTTACATTTGTAAAAACCATCATGAAATGGTTTTAGATTTAGTGACCATTTCTAACGTTTTTGGAGATAAATGAAAATTTTAGAAATTGATCAATATTTTTATGAGTATATGATAAAAAAATATTAAATTTTGAATTTTTTAGTAGATCAAGACTACATTGAGAGATTGTGGTTTGAGTATGAGAAATCAAAAAAATATCATTGTGTAACCTTAGATGGGTAGTAGTCTTTCCCAAGCAATATATATTTACTAGAGGTGTTTTACATTAGTAACTAGGTAATTATGTATATATATATGTCATGGGGACTTTATACTTGATAATGTAGATATGGTTACCACTTTTTAGTTTCATAGTATTGATTAATTCTCAATCAACAAAGTAGAAACAATTTAAAACCCCATTCCAGAGAACTACCATGCTTGAAACCGAAACAAATCTATAAATAAAATGAACAAACTACTTTGTGTACCTTAAACCAATGAAATATATTACCACAATATTTATGATATATTTTTTATGAAGATATATTATATGTATTCATTAGACCCCCTTCTTAGAGGTACATCCATGGGTTGGAATGAATCTCTTATCACATGGGTTGGACTATCCTTCTCCATATAGAATTCCAACGCCTCACTTTATAAAGGAGGAATAAGAATTGTGTTATCATGTTAGGGAGAATTTTACAATGCATGGGAATTTTTTGTTGATCCCCATATCTTGGTAATATCCTCATTTATAGAGATTTGGTACACTACAGTATTACGAAAACTTTTAATCAAGAATTATTAAAAAAGTATAATTATTTCTTCATTCATAAATTCATTACATCCATAATCTTCCATGTTATTTATCTTATAAAAAAATATTTATTTATGATAGATAATGGAAGCTATTTTTCAAATTTTAACATTTTAAGATTTTAATAGAAGTATCATGGTAGATCATTTATCGTGATCTTATGATTTTATTATATAAAGGCATAAAATATTAATTTTTAGATGCATTTCATTCAATAAAACAAACATATATCATATACTATGATTTAGAATTAAGGTATATCTATGAAAATATCAACTTTAACTAAAACCTCATATAAATAATTTTATCTCAACTTATACCATTTCATAAAATAAAAAAATTAAATTGTGAAATCATATCGAAAAGTCCTTTTATATATCTTCCAAAATACTTTTGGAAAGATATAATCAACATAAACTTGTGTCCCGTCATATAAAATTCCATGTGAATAAACTTCCAAAAACCCAATAATAAAACCCTAAAAATCTCTTAGAGAAACAATTTGGGTAAAAAATAGTCACCATTCTGTCAACCAAAAAGTGTGACTCCACAAGCCTTTGAAACATAGAAAAAAAATGAAATCATGAATTCATAAATATATGAAAAGAGATAACCCCATTAAAGAATAATTACTTATCATGATATAAAGGCATTTAGTGTGATATCCATATATCACTTGATTCTTTATACATCTATAAACCAACCATATCACATGCTTAGATGCTTCATCATATAATCTATTTTTCCAAAAAATTAAGTTACTAAAGAACATAAAATCTATAAATCCCATATATCTTACTCTTTTTTTTTCAATTATATAAGAATAGGATAATGTGTTTAACAAATGCATCACATGTCATTTGTAAGATCACATATTTTTTAGGTACTTCCCTCTTTGTGTTTTTTGGTCAAACCTCTTTAGTTGGGGTTTTCCTTATCTTTAAACCTTGGTAGGTGAGTCCTGTTCGGAGACAGAGAGCCTTTGGTGGAAAAAATGACTTAATTTTCAATTATGTAGGTTTGTTTAAATTAATAGTGCCTATGTATGAACATTTTAAATGGCCATACATGGGTTTCCCATGATTTTTTCAGGTTTCAAAGGTGGTTCAGGCTCTTTTGTAGAATATAGACTGAGTGGTGTCTCCTAGAAACTTACATGCCATATACATGTTACACGATGTGTTAATGTGGACTAGAAAATGTCATGAACTAGTACATGATGTGAAGTTATTACACATCATGAATATATTTTACACCATGTAATTGTCATTTGAGATTAATATTAATCCACAATGAAACATTTTTCATCGTATTTCATTAATCAAGAAATACATGATGTGAAATTGTTACACACTACGTATTTATCCAAAATAGTGTTTTAAGTAGCATAGTTTACCTATTTTATCATTCCACAGTTCATTAATCCCCTCCTCTCGAGCCATAGGTGACTGAAATCAATTTTGTATTGATTTCATCACATTTGAACATCGCGGTTTGGCGTTTGATCTCTATTAGGTCGCTATGGTTTGTTCTTCATCTCCTTTCCTCACTCTTCCATTGAAGTGGAATTTTATTTTTGGTATCAGATGTAGAATCATTTTAATATTATTTACATGATATCTAGGATCATTTTTTTGATCTTTATGACCTCCATTATTGTTAGTGATTCTAGTTGGAAGCATTGCTTTTTCGCTGGATAAAGGTAGGGGGTCTAAATCCTAACCCTATCGTCTATTTAATTGTTGAGTATATGAAAGAATGTGATTGCACCACTATTATGTAAAAATAATTAATTTGATGATTAATGATCATAAATAATGAGATATATTATTATTTGGATCCCTTTGGATTCAATTTTTTTTGTGACCTGGCTTATGGTTACTCATGGGGTGAGTGAACCCATTGATTAATAATGAATTGGATAACAGTTTAAAGTGTGTTTAGCATGAAATAAAATTGTAGGCTATTTCTTGATATAGAATCATTTTGGTAATATATTTTGGTCCATTTATATTAATACTAAAAAATTGATATATTAATGAATGTTTAATTGAAAGACAAATAGAAATATTCATAATCCATCATTAAAGTTTATGAGGTGATATTGTGTTATCCTTACTATTATGAATTGGCGAGATTGATGTTGTAATGGTTATATATAAGGATATTGTCACACCCAAGTTTATATCTTTGAACCATGATCCAGTTAATCTTTTGTCCTTAGTTTTTTTATCTCAAGTACTGGGTGTGCCAGTTCTGAAATTTGAGTTTTGGGGTGTTCTTCACATGGTGAGCGATTGACCCACAATTAGAGGAAACCATACAACTCAGCCCATGTTAATATATGAGTTTGGATTTCCTTTGGTTTAAGGTGAACAACCCACACATAATCAGTCAAACTATGTAGAGAGTGTGTGAAAAGACACTATCTCATTGCAAAATCATTCCGTACAGTTGGCACACGGTTTGCCAAACTGTCCGACGAAACCATAGGGGCTGCCCAAAACATAAAAATTATAAGATTCCTAAACCAAACTTATATTATTTAAACCCTAAATCTATACATTTATCCCCCACCGTGTTTTTATTGTCCTATGGTTGAATCTCCTTGGTTATTTAAGCCATTTTCTTCACCCCTTGGTGTGGATCTAAGGATTTCTTCAAGATTTGGGGCTAGATTTTGAAGGCATTATCCTTCTTTCCTCTTCTTCTTCCGTATTTCTCCATTTTCTCTTGAGATCTCTTTATTCCTTGGTCATGTGGACAGACGGTTCATGTTTACCTTCATTTATGTTGAGGTTTTTTCGTGTTTAAGGTTCCTCTTATTAGATCTTGGGTCTTGGAACCTTCATTGTGTGTTTTTGGGTGTGCATTGTTGAAGCAACGTTAGATTGAGGAAGGTTTCCATTTTCAATTGAATTTATAATTTAAGATTCGTTGGTTTATTTATTTTCACACCATTCTTTTGAATAAAATAGTGATGTGTTGTCTTTTTAATTATTCTTTGGTGTGCAAAGTGGTGACTTATACCTAGTTTTGTAGAAAATGGCATTTCTTTGTAACATTGTACACACCAACTATTTGATAAAATGACTAGTTGGCCTTTGTGAGAAATTTTTGATACCTAAATCATGGTTTCGATATGGAAATATATTTATGGATTTTAAAAATATGGTTTGGGTTTCTTTAATGGATTTTCCAAGTGGTTTTGAGATTATAATAAGTGTGTATTTGGATTTTGAAAGTGGTTTGACACGTGACAGTGGATTTTTGCCCGTTTGGAATTTAGATGAAAATGGATTTGGATTGTAAATGTGGTGTGAGTGATTTAAAGTAATTGATTTATAAATTATTTAGAAATGAAAATCAATGTGTTTGCTCCTTTTTCGAAAGTCGATTTTGCTTCTTTGATAAATGATGGTTTTGTGAAAAAGATTTTGAGGCCCATTTTCAAACATTGTGGAAATTTTAAAAGTGTTAAGCATGAAAAATATACTTGCATAATTCTATTTTCATGTTTTTTTAAATAGATGAGATGTCATCACTGTTTAATTTATGTAGCTATAAAAACAAATAATTTTTCTACATCTTTTCATTTAGTTTTTAATGATTTAATGATTTATGTTTTTCACTTTTTTGTAAATAATTACATTTTTTGTATTTTTATAATTAAAATTATTAATTAATAATTTTTTATAATTAATTATATCTATTTAGCCTTTAAAATGATTTATTTAGTTATAATAACTTTTCTAGTATAATAATTCACTAATAAGTTCTGTGGTTTTAATCAACTATACTTTTTAAATAATTATTCATTTTTATTATTTAATTATTTAATAATTTTTATTTACAATTAATTAACCTAGTATCTGATTTAATATTTGAAACATTAATTTTGATCTATTTAAATAAATTAACTTTATTAATTATTTAAAATCTAATTATTTTTACTTGTTTTGATTTCATTTGTTAAGTTTTATAATTTAAATATAATTTTAATTTATAAATTCTTTTTATAATTAGCAACTTAATTTTTCTATTTAATAACTAAGTTATTTTTAAATTTAAGTTAAGTATTTAGTATTTAGTTCATAAATCAATTTATTTTTAATTATTTCATTTAATGCATGTTTTTAATTATCAATTTAGTTTATATTTTAATCAAGTCTTTAATATGTTTTTAATAATTTTAAATTTTTTTGTAGTCAAGTTACCGATGGTATTTTCACTACTGTTATTCATACATCACATACACCACACTCTGATACAGTCCTAGATCTGGGAAAATCAAGTCAAAGCCACTCTTGATTTTCAAACACCCAACAACTAGAACCCCTACCTCGCGCCATCGAACCACTGATCACTGTTTTCCACCACTGGTCATTCACCACCGAACCAGAGGGGTTCAGCCGCCATTTATCTAAGGAGCAGTGATGCCGCTAGTTTGAGGAGACTGGAGGAATCACCAGTGTTGAACCCAGATGATGTCGTGCTGCCTGGACACACTAGTCTCTACCGCGGATAGTTCAAGAAGAAACCGGTACCTCCCCCAATGCATGCTGGACAAGAGGGGGGATGAATAAACAAATAATAAATTTAAAATAAATGAAATTAAAATTAATAAAAATAAAAACAGAATTAAAAATAAAATTAATTAATTAATAGTAATAAAATATAACATAGTACTATTTAATTAAATATTTTTTAAAATATTTAAATATTAATAATAACTTATAAATTAAATTAAAGTAAATAATTTTTTTAAATACATTAAAAAATATTGTGATTTTAATTTAACACTTTTTTTTAAAAAATAATTATAATTATAATAATAAAATTAATAAAATAAAAATAATCAATTCAATAAATAATAATCTAATTTAAAAATATAATGACTAATTACTAATAATATTAATTTAATAAAATAATAAAATAAATAAATATAAAATTACAAACTTTATAATGTTATCTAATTATAAATTATGAACTTAATAAATAAATTAATTACTTTTATTAAAATATTAAATCAATTAAATAATAATAACATACAACTACATTAAATAAAGTAAATAAAGTAATCAATTAAAATATTTGTTAATAACAAATAACTTAAATAACTTTTAAATAATATTATATCATTAATTTATAACAACGACAACAATAATTAATTATTTAAGTAAATAGATTACAAATTTTGTTATTAAATTATTAACAGTTTTAACAATTTTTCTTTTGTAGATGCATATAGGAACTCAAAATACATCTAGATACATACCAAAAAACTCTGAGAATTCAGTTATGAGGGAAATGTTAAAATAAAATATGATGCAATGAAAAAATTCAAGTGTGCGGTGTAGATGAAAGGGACATATAAAAGTCAGTAGATAATGATGATGACTTGTTGAAGATGAAAATAGTTGTATTAAAATAGAGAAACATCAAGATTGGGGACATCACCATTCATTACACATCTCTCACTTACAACTTGACACTTTTGATGCAAGAGAGTAGTGGATTTCCCCAAATCCTCTCAGAGACAGAGTCACAGAGAGCATGAGCAGTAGAGGACTTATTCCTCCATATTTTGAATTAAATTACTATACCTTATAATCAAATGTTTTTAATGAATTTAATTGACATGATCTTAGGATACATTTTCTAGCTTGGGAATTCCAAACTACTGGATTATCTTTTATACTTCTTCAAATGATCTTCTTTTTATAGAATGAGAATCCGTTGATGAGACTGATTCTGATCCTCCTTTTAATTATTCACACCTCAAAGTTTTCAATTTAAAATTTGAAGATCAGTTGGAGAGATTGATATTGAATTCATTTATTGAAGACTTTACTATCATAAGCGGGTGGAGTTTTATAGCGAGTTAAATTCCAATTTCTTTCTTTTAAAAAAATTTAGCATCTCGATTGATTTCTGGAGTGGTGAATTCCAAGACTCAATCCTCTATCTGTTAAATTTCCCAGCGAGGGATATTTTTAGGTTTTTCATTGAGATGTGTTTAAATAACTTGTATTTAAGAAGTCATCCTCCTAAAAAAGTAGATTGATAATTCCCAAGTTCTTATCTTGATCTCTAACTTCTCAGTTCTTGCTTCACTGTCTTAGTTCACTATTTTCCTATAGTTCATCATTGCTCTAGTTAAAGATTTAGTTTACTAGTCAAAACTTTTGTTTCTCATTACTGATTACTAAAAAATATACAAAATATAAAAATATATAAAAAAGTTAAAAAAATAGAAGAGTTCACCCACTACTGACAATAGTGGGGTTGTTTTAAATGAAAATTTGGTTTTCATCCTTACCTGTGGGTTCGAACCTGCTTGACACTATATAGTACCAGTAGGGAAAGATAATTTTTTGAACTTTGACTCGTTTTAATGACGAGAAGGTTAGGAATCTTCCTAACCCATTACTTAGTTCAAAACGGGAGATCCTCAGTGTGGACTTTTTTGTGATCTATGTGTGTAAGGAAAGAGATTGGTCCTTGGGGACACTTGAGTGATGCCTATTTTATAAATTTTTATATATGTGTTTGTGATTGGATGTTCAGTTGGCATCGTTAGAATCACCCTCTTCTATACACTTGAAATGGATAACATGGCATAACTATTGAATTTTCTGAGAATGATTGATGCACTAGTAAGGTTATGCACAAGCTAGTGGCCCAATGTATGGGGATATATTGATATTTTTTTATATGGGAGAATGCCCCTCAGTCTGTACCAGGTAGAGGATAACTGAGAATGAGGGTTTTATTAATGAAATTTATTGAGGCATGCTTTTCGGGATGAGTCAACATGTATTTGTATATTCTGGATCGTTCACGAGCTCCTAGGTTCATAAAAGGCGCTGTCGTGGGTGCTCTCAAATGATTAATGGTTTTTTGGGGTACTTGGGTGCAGCAGATTGGATGACCAAGGTATTCTCTCAAAGGATGAAGTAAATTAAAACAAATTCTTAAAGGTATTATTAAAATAAAATAAAAGAGAATAAAAACACTACTTGAAAGGATGAGGGGTTGTTTATTATTTATAAAACAAAAAGATGTTTGCTGGAAGAAGATTTCATTTTTTTTAATTTTGAAATGAAATTCGATTAAAAAGACGTAATAAGAAGATTTTTTTTAGAAAATATTTTAAAAGGCGTAATCAATCTAACTCCACCTCTTCACTCAATTATTTATCCTTATCATCTAAATTAACATCCACTTAATTATTATCACCTAACTTGTTTACCCCTGAACCCTACGAGGATTAACTTTACCAGAAAGAGGAAGTGAATTAAACCCTAGTCTATCATTGAAACATGAAATAGAAACACCCTACTTTGATTGATGTTCTAAGGATAGCTTATGATTAGTGTTAAATTAGGGAAAATATCCATTCTGTAATGAAAATAAATTTTTTTAGGGATTATATTTTAACTCTACAAATTTATCCCGTGTGGCCCTGTATTACCGATTAAGATCGCACTCTCACAATTCACACAATACTCGACCTCACAAGTATTTGTGTTAATTGTTCAATTTCTTTATTAGTTTCTTCTAATTTAAAAACTCAATTAAGGGATCATATTAATTGAATTACAGTAGATCAATTATTCAAAATAATTAAATGAAGAGGGTAGAAGATATATTGATCACTAAGAAAACTACTCTTCCATGGGCGGTGTGGTCATCATGGAGACGTTTTGCATGAGCAAAGGATTGAAAGGGTGAAACCCAATATCATCCCCACTCATGATTCCAGATCAATTAGGAAGATTAAGAGAAGAAGAAATTTTATCAAAACAAAGGAAAATAGAAGAATTTAAATAATAACTAATGAGTTTATTACACGAACTAAAGTATTACAACATGAAGAAGAAGAAGAAGAAGGATTCATCGAAAGGATCCTTCCCTCAAGAGATGCCCGTATTGAAATGGCTGGAGAATTAGAGTGGATCCACTTCTCCTATTCCCTCAAGTTTCCAATTCACTTGAAAACCCTTAAAAATGTGAAAAATACATATATATAGAGTGGAGTGAAGGCTAGGTTAAAAGTGGTTTCAAGTGTGAATGAGATGATTCTTCCAAATATTTTTATCAAACGTTCAATGCCTTCTTGACCACGAAGATGCATGAATTTTATATCCTTACAACAGGATAATATGTGAGAAACTGGGGTTTCTACCCCCTCTCTATATTAGGGATCAATCCATGCAGGGATGTAGAAGATGTGGCCGAAACACTAAATTGATGTCCAATCTCGTGTGTCCATCCCACCATTGATTTAATGGTCCATTTACTCCATCCAAATGCACTCTTTAGCTCTAGTGTCCTAAGTAAATGTTATAGAAAATTATGTTAGGAACAATGTTATATAATTTTATTTTCAAATAATTCATTTTAAAATATTTATGTTCGAAATACGACAGTGAATTTTAAAAGGGTAAAACTGGAATTTTCACCATATTTTCAAATGAATGATCTAATCCCAAATATTTTATAAATAAACATATTTAACACAATTTTAGGGAATTATATATTTCATTATCAATAAAATATTCAATAAAAATGTGTTTTTATCAACTCCCCTAGACTTACCCTTTTCCTCTTCTAAGAAAAAGCTCATATTATGTATTCAAAAAAATTGTGACAAGATATGCATATTCAAATTTCTCAATCCACAGTGAAAAAATAGGCAAAGTAAGAATCCCAACAAGAGTCAATATCAATAAATTTTAAATTAATTTTCTCATAAATTATGTCAAAAAAATCCTGTGAGATTTATAACACTAATCATAGAGAAACAAGTCATGGGTCTACAATGCCACTAATTATCCACGTGTGTGTGTGCCAACCATTACAAACTCATAAATCCAACCTTTATTTAGTATATCCAGGTGAAGTAAAAAACTTTTCTTCTTACCTGATTGTATTCCATCGAACCTATTCAATATCCTTTGCAATAAAATTCAAAAAACCCACTCAATCATTCCCATAAGTCAAACCATGAGCTCTGGACTTAAATTTCCTCACATGTGGTATATTTCTTCACTCCCCTTTTATTGATTTTTTTTTGATTTTTTAATTTTTTTTGAATTTTTTAGAGGGCGTACAACAGTCAGATATTAGGTGCACATGCATAGGTTAATCATGTATAATTATGGAAACGATCAGAAGAGAAACAAACATATGGAAAGAACATTTTATAAGTTGGAAAGAATTACGTACCCTAAATATACATTCAATTGGGTAAGAGAAACTCACAAGTCATGATTGTGTGAAAAATGATGTGGAGAAATCAATGAAACAATTTACCATGAACAAATATCACAAATATTTATGTCAAAATATAAAAGGATTTATAATGACACAACCATTCATATCATCAACGACATCAATTTTTATAAAAGTAAACCCTTGATGATGAAATCTTACTCATGATTATATTTCTACCAATAAATTATGAAAACATCCATTTTTATTATATTCCACATGATATTGTTACATGATATATTTGTTTCTTTTTTTTGTTGTTTTTTTGAAAATTTAAATAAAAAACTTAGTAGAAAATACACATATAATAGAAAAATGAAAATCCTAAATATCTACCCCAAAATATTGTCCCCTCCCCCACACTTAAAATATTGAATTGTCCTCAATGTGAACCTATGAGATGATATATGCACATAAAATGTATAATTTAAATTATGACAAAGGATATAAAAGTGAAAGGGTTAGGAATAGCCCGACATGATCAAGTGTTGATAGGGTCATACGGTGTGATGAAGTCCACTATATCAGTTGAAAGATCCTCAATGTATTTCTTCAAAAGTTTCCCATTGACTGTAAAACTCATTCCAGTTTCCTCTTGTGTGATCTCCACTGCACTATAATGAAAAACATTAGATATGATATAAGGACCTAACCATCTGGAATTCAACTTACCAGGCATCTGCTTCTGTCGTGAACTGTAGAGAAGGACTTTCACTTCAATAAGAAACTCCCTTTGTTGGATCATTCTATCATGACCTTATTTTGATATTTCCTTGTATAGCCATGCGTTCTCATATTAAGACAATAAAATCTCCTCAAGCTCTTGAATTTGAAGCTTCCTTTGAATTCCAGCTTGGGCCAAATCCATGTTACATTTCTTTATAGCCCAATAATCCTGATGCTCATCTTCCATTGGGAGATGACATGCTTTCCCCAAAACAATCTGAAATGGGGACATACCAATGGGTGTCTTGTATGTTGTCCCATAATACCACAATGCATCATGCAAGCACTTGCTCCAATCCTTCCTATTTGGATGCACGGTTTTCTCCAAAATTTGTTTCAACTCCACATTTGAAACCTCAGCCTGACTATTTAATTGGGGGATGGTATGATGTTGATGTTTTGTGTGTCAACCCATACTTCTGAAGTAATGAATCCAAATTTCGATTGCAAAAGTGTGTCCCTTGGTCACTAATTATGGCCTTCCGTACTCCAGACCTGCAAAAAATCTATGCTTTGACAAAGTCCACAACAACATGAGAATCATCAGTGTGGGTGGCCTTAGCCTCCACCCATTTTCTCACATAATAAATGATAACTAAAATAAGAAGAAAACCAAATGAACTAGGAAAATGACCCATAAAATCAATTCCCCATACATAAAAAACTCACATAATAAAATGGGTTGTTGGGGAAACTCTTGTCTCCTAGAAATATTACCAGTGTGTTGAGAAAATGAGAATGACTTACAGAACACATGAGAATCATGGAATAAACTAGGACAATACAATCCAGAGTCCAAAACTCTCCTAGCTATCGGTTGGGGTCCAAAGTGTCCACCACAAGCAAGTGTATGACAAAATTGAAGAACAGACTCAAACTCATGATCTGGAACACACATACTAATACCATGGTCCCTACACATGCTCCATAAGTAGGTATCATCCCACACATAATATCGATACTCGCTTTTTAATTTTTGGACGTGATGTTTCTTTAAATTTGTAGGTATTTCCGTTGCAACAAGTTAGTTCACTAAATCAGTATACCAAGGATGCATACCTGAGATGGAATAAAGATACTCATTGGGGAAAGTGTCTCGAAGTGGTACCTGGGCCAAGGTGTCAGCATCTAGTGTGTGAGTAATCCTACTCATGTGGTCTGCCACCAGTTTTTCAGACCCCTTCTTGTCTATTATTTCAATATCTAATTCTTGAAGAAGGAGTATCCATCGGATAAGTATTGGATTTGCGTCTGGATTCTTCAAATGATACCTCAGAGCTGTATGGTCAGAAAAAAAACTACTTTAGAGCCCAATAAATATGAACGGAATTTAACTAAAGCAAATATGACATCAAGAAACTTATTTTCCGTGGTTGTGTAGTTTGATTGGGATGAATCCAATGTCCTCGAATCATAAGCAATAACATGTCAACATCCCTCCACCCTCTGTGATAAGACAACTCCAACCGAAAAGTTGGATGCATCAAATATAATCTCAAAAGGAATGTCCCATTGTGGGGGTTGTATGATTGGTGGAGTGGTCAGACACTTCTTCAGCTCATCAAATGCTACCCTGCATGAATCATCAAACACAAAATCATAATCCTTTTGAAGTAATCGTGACATAGGAAGTGAAATCTTACTGAAATCTTTGATGAAGCGCTGATAAAATCCCACATTCCCTAGGAAAGATCTAACATCACACACACATAAAGGATATGGTAAGGATGAAATGATATCTACCTTAGATCTATCAAAATCTATCCCATGTTTGGACACTACTTTCCCTAAGACAATTGCATGATCTATTGTAAAATGACACTTTTCAAAGTTTAAGACTAGATTCTTATCAATACAATGATTCAAAACCATTTCCAAACTAGATATATAATCATAAAATGAAGTACCATTCATTATAAAAAAATCCATGAATACCTCCATCCAGGTCTCAATAAAATCATAAAAAATACTCACCATGCATCTATGGAAGGTACCTGGGGAATTGCAATGTCCAAATCACATCCTTCAGTTGAAAAACGTACTGAATGGACAAGTGAATGTTGTCTTTTCCTGATCCTTCAGAGAAATAGGAAGCTAAAAATATCTAGAAAATATATCCAAGAAACAATAGTGTGTTTTCCCAACTAGTCTCTCAAGCATGTGATAAATAAATGGGAGGGGTAAATGGTCCTTCTGAGTGGACTGATTTAGTTTCCTATAATCAATACACACACGCCAACTATTTTTCACCCCCATTGGAACAAATTCGTCTTTCTCATTTTTAACAACTGTAACACCAATTTTATTAGGTACAACCTGAATAGGACTTAACCACTGATAATATGAAATGGGAAAGATTATACTCGCCTCACACAATTTTTCAACCTCTTTTTTAACAACCTCAAAAAGTGTTGGATTGAGTCTCCTTTGTGGCTGCCTAAAATGGTTTAGCCCCATCCTCCAAAAGAATCATATTCATGAAAATGGAGGGGATAATACCTAATATGTCAGCCAAGGTCCACCTTGTCACATACAAGACATATTTTAAAGGTATTTTTCATTTAATTTACACCCTTTCTTTGTTTTGGGGGTTTCCCTAGGTTTTAGAGAGGAATAGATGAGTATTCATGAATTGGGCCAAACCGTAAGCCCAATTCCAGATTAAAAAATAAATTTTGTATATTTTATAACATTTTCATTTTTCAACATTTTTCATCCATTCAAATTCCAACTTGACCTCCCGTAACCTATTAACACCACAAAGGTAATTTGGAGATTTTAGAAATCTATAACCAGGGTTTATTTAGGTTTTTATCTAAGGGGTTGGGCCTTCCCGAAATCCAAATTCCTATTTTAAAAATAAAATTTGATTTTTTTATAACTTATTCAATATTTGGGATTGTTAGGTGATTCTAAGTCTCTCCCAAGACCAATTAACCCAGCCGCGCGTATGAACTCTATCCCCCTTTTTTGGAGCTTTGGTTAATCGAGATTTGGTGCCTAACTTCAGAGAGTTCCTCAAATCGCCCAGATTTGGAGAGGTAAAGTCTTTCTTTCATAACTATCTCAATTCTCAATATTTCTCCTTCATTCCAGTTCCTAAATGACCTAATACATCTTGTTCGAACGAACCCTAAATTTTGGATCTTTTAAATTTCATCTACTGGTGTTTTGGAGTGATTACTTCAAGATACTTCAAGTAAATGAGCCATTTTCATTTCTCTTTCAAATTACTTTGGGTTTAACTCATTGTTCTTAGGGTTTATTCAGTTATAATTGAGTTTAATAATGTACAGAAACTAGGTTTTCGAACATAGGGTTTAACTTTGGGCTTTCTAGGCCAATTTATGTGGTTTTAGGTTTGATCTAGTTATCTCTTGGTGCGGCAGGGGTGCGATTTAATTTTCGCACGGAGATTCAAGGGTTTTTGTTACTTTGGTAGGTGATTCCATTTTGTATGCAATTTCTATGAATTAGCTTGCTATTTTCATGGTATGTTAATGTTTATTTCACTTAAATATTTCTGTAAAAATTGGTTTTGGTTTCATTTATAATGCAAATGAATTTCAAGTTCCAATTTTTGGTGAAATTGGGGGTTTTTCATTCAAATCTTTTATTGGTTCATTTTGGGCTGCCCCATAACTGAATTATTGGTTTCATTAAAGGTTATTGAACTGAAATTTTGTTTTAATGACTTAAAAGTGTTAACATAGTGTGCAAAGTGGATATATTAAAGAGCTTTGGGTGAAAACAATGTGATTTTTTGAGAGGTTGTTTTATTGAAAATAAATTTATTTTATTGTGTGTTTTAAATGGAATAAAATGTGTGTATCTACTATACAATTTGTTTGTTACCAGTAGTGATATTTTATATTCAAAATGATGTGTGTTGTTTGATGAAATTGTTTGAGCACCAAAAGGGGAATCTCAGGTACCTAGGTGGGGCGGATTTGTACTAGTACGACTAGTGGATCAGATGGGTTTTGTCCCTGTTCCACTTAGCATATAGATAAAAACAACTATAACTAAACTATTTGGATGATTATTGGGGACCAATAGGTTATGGGTATGTTCCCTACTAGTGGCTCGTGCATGAGAATGGATTTTTCTATGGTTACTCTACACTGAGGTACGAGGTACATAGGGCCCGAGACGACCTAGTGCTTAGGGGTGTTCCCGATTTTGATGCTCATTGGATTTGTGGTATTTACCCTTATTGTGGGGTGTTTTTGGTAGTACTTTACAGTATCTCACATGTCTATTTAATGTGCTAAAATTATGAAATTATCAGATTCAAAACTTTTTTCATTTGAAAATTGCATTTCTTTGAATTTTAACATTATTTCACCTTGTGTATTAAAATTGCTTATTTTGCTCACATTGTATTGCATGATCTTTGGAATCATCTGGTGGTATCCTATTGGGATTATTATCACACCCTACTTACACCCCTTGTGTGTAAGTAGACCTTCTTATGCTTGACTCAGGTAAAGGGAAGGCTAAGGGTGATGGCGGTTCGGGATGTTAGTCCCCATCGTTGGGGCGGAGTTGCGGAGACGGCTTGCGGGTGATGATCCCCTTGTCGTGTGGAGTCCATGGGGATGTATTTTTGTTGTAATTATTTTTTTTAGACCACTTGTAGTGTCTTTAAACATATGTATTCAGATCTGGTTTTATTAAGAATTGTTTAGCATGAAAATTTCAGATTCTAATAATTGATTGTTTTTTTCATGATTTATGCTTTCATACTCAGGTAAATCGTTCCCAAACCATATTTGTTTGATACCCGGGCACTTGTGCCAGCCTGTGGGGATAGGTAAAGCCCTTCGGGCCTTGCCACGGGCCGGGTTTGGTGCTGTTAATGGTGGCGAACAGATCCGGTTCGTGACAAAATGGTATCAGAGGAGATTAAAGTTTTTGGGTTACATTGTTATTTTGGGATGAGTCAGGATAGAAATGAGCTAGGACTTTCGGGGCTCGGGGTATTGGTTGTGAGTAGGGTTCCTGGCCCAAACCTCTCATGGAATACCTTGAGTCACGAGGGGATGTTGGAATTTACTGATTGACTTCACTTCCAGGTGAGACGTGTGGGCTGCAGACCACATGTGGACATTAGGCAGATGTAGAGTAGTTGTTTCTTTTATTACAGGAATGTGTTTAGTTTATTTATATTTGATGTATTTGATTACAATTTTCAGAATTGTGGTATTGACTATTATTTTGAGGCTGTTTCATTTTGTGGTAACATGCCTCCCCAGAAAGCTCCCACGCACCCACAGGAGAAAATTGGAGAGAGTTCTCCCACGCCGATTGATCAGAGGCTCATGGAGGCTGTGGTTCAGGCTATCCAAGATTTGGGATAGGGACCAGCTCCTGCTCCAATTCCTGTTAGGGCAGAAGAGACAGGTCTTAGAAAATATAAAGCACAAGAGTTTCTAAAAAACAAGCCTCCTACCTTCCGAGGTAGCACAGAACCCCAGGAAGCAGAAGAATGGCTTGAGAATATCGAGCGTATGTTTGAGTTCCTAGAAAAACCCGAGGAGCTTAGGGTGAAGTGTGCCTCCTTTCTATTGGAGGGTCCCAACCATAAATGGTGGGAGTCAGTGCTTCAGGTTGGGAAGAATGAGAAGATGCGCTGGAGATATTTCAAGGCTGTCTTCAATGAACAGTACTGCCCTGAGGTGTTGGATTATGCCAGGTCTAGAGAGTTCATGGAACTTGTTCAGGGGAATCTATCTATGATGGAGTATTCCAACCGTTTCGCTGAGTTGGTTCGGTATTCTCCTGAAATTGTCTCTAATGAGCAAGCGAAGGCCCAGAGGTTTGAGAAAGGCTTGAGACCAGAGATATACTCCCAGGTGTTCTTGTTTAAGATGAGGACCTATGATGAGGTTGTTGATCGAGCGTGCATGGTGGAGATTGATCGGAAAGGCAGGGATGGATTCTATGGTTTAGTATTAGTAGTGGGCAGTGGCAGATCCTCAGAGAAGAAAAGGAAGCGGGAGGATCATTTGAAGAAAGGAGGGGGCAGTTCAGGCCACTCTTCCAGGCAGTTTTCTTCTGCGGCTTCTGATGCGAGATCCGTCATGTGCCACCAATTTGAGAGGCCTGGGCATATCCGAATAGCATTTACTCTTCCTCCGAAGCCTTGTTACCAGTGTGGAGGTATAGGGCATTTGCAGCGCTTCTGCGGTGTGGCACGTCCACTCCCAAGTGGGGCAGGGTCAGTGGTTTCAAGAGGAGTGCCAGCACAGTCCGAGCCGTCAAGGAATGGGGTATATCAATTTGGTGGTCTTGGTGGTAGGACTGGATCATCATCCAGTCAGAGCCAGTTCAGGGCATAGCCATAGACTAGCGGTCGTCCTCGGTCAGATAATGGACATTTCCATGTAGTGGATCAGTCACCAGCAGGATCAGAGGTGGGACCGTCGACAGTTTGAAGTACCGTTCTGATCGCATCTTCTATATCTACTGCTCTTTTTGATACTGGTGCCTATATTTCATTCATTTCTGGATATTTTGTGGACATTCTAAATTTTGCAACTGAGTTGATGTCTTTTGCGATGGAGTTGGTGACACTGTTGGGAAAGAAGAAGGAGCAGGGCCTCAGGTGCCCATCATGTGCACTTTCTGTGTCACGGGTCGAGATGGAGTGGGACCTATTGGTCTTAGATATGGACCTTTTTGATGTCTTACTCGGGATTTATTGGCTAGTACACTTCTAGGCACACATCTATTGCTATAAACGACGTGTGAGATTCACGACACCTGATGGGAGTCGTCAGGTTTTTCATGGAGAATGGGATCAACGATCAAGTCGCGCAGGGCCTCCACTCCTAGAGTTGGGAAGTGTTATCTTCCAGTTATCTTCGCTTGTGCTAGAGGATATTATTTCCCCTGAAGGTGCACTACCTCATGTAGTGAATGAGTTTCCCGAGGTATTCCTAGATGATTTTTCAGGTTTTCCCCCAGAGCGGGATGTGGAGTTTTCGATTGATCTGGCACTGGGAACACAGCTGATATCTCTTCCCTCTTATCGCATGGACCCCACCGAGTTGAGGGAATTAAAGATATAGCTGTATGACTTAGAATCCAAATTATTCATTCACCCGAGCGTCTCTCCTTGGGCCGCTCCTATGTTGTTTGCAAAAAAGGCTGATGGATCCCTCTTGTTGTGCATTGACTACCGGAAGCTGAATAAGGTAACAATTAAAAACAAATACCCTTTTCCCAGAATAGATGATTTTTTTGATCAGTTGAAGGGGGCAAAGTGGTTCTCAAAGACAGAACTGTGTTCAGGGTATCATCAACTAAGGGTGAAGGAGTCAGATATCCCTAAGACAGCCTTCCAAAGCAGGTACGGCCACTTTGAGTATTTGGTCATGCCCTTCAGATTGACCAATGCTCCAGCGGTATTTATGGCACTTATGAATAGGGTGTTCCATCAGTATCTCGATTCCTTTGTTTTGGTGTTCATGGATGACATTTTGGTATACTCTTGCTCTGAGGAGGAACACGAACATCACTTGAGGATTTTTTTGGGTACATTACGAGATCACCGCCTCTATGAAAAGTTGTCAAAGTGAAGTTTCTGGATCAGAGAGGTGAGATTTCTGGGGCATGTGATCTCAGAGCATGGAGTTTCAGTGGACCTTGAGATAATTAGTGCAGTCATGTCGTAGGAGAAACTGAATAATGTGTTCGAGATAAGTAGTTTTCTTGTATTGGCTGGTTATTATAGGAGATTCGTTTGGGATTTCTCTCGGCTTGCTTCACCGATGACTTCCCTCACCCGGAAAGGGGTGATGTTTGTATGGGTTCCAGAATGTCAGGCGTCATTCGAGGAGCTGAAGAGGCGGCTGACTACCGCCCCCATGCTGATTTTTACAGAGGCTGGAAAGGGATATGTGGTCTATTGTAAAGATTCAGGTATGGGTCTTGGGTGCATGCTTATGCAGGATGATCATGTGGTCGCGTATGGCTCTCGTCAACTTCGACCACATGAAATGAACTACCCGACCCATGACTTGGAGTTGGAAGCTGTGATGTATGCTTTGAAGACTTGGCATCACTACGTCTTTGGGGAGAAGTTTTTGGTATACTCTGATCACAAAATCTTGGCTATTATCTTCTCGCAGAAGGACCTCAACTTGAGGTAACATCGTTGGATCGAGTACTTGCAGAGGTTTGAATTTGAAATTGTCTATACCCCAGGAAAGGTTAATGTAGTGGTTGACGCTTTGAGCAGAAGAGTTCCAGTGCAGGATTTGAGGAAGTCTAGTGATGAGTGGACATTGATGGGTCTCTTTTCTTAGATGCATGTGGAGACCAGGGAATACAGTGGAGGGGAATTCTTGGAAAGTGTCCAGTTGACTCCTTATCTATTGGAGTTGATTCAGCAGGAACAGTCCAGTGATGATCTTTGTCAGCAGTCGAAGCAGTTCCTTCATGGTGGGGAGACATCCTCTAATTGGTCGTTGTCTCCAGAGGTCATCTTGTTCTTCAAGGGCCGTTCAGTAGTGCCATTATCTCTGCGGAAGGTGGTGATGCAAGATAGCCACCAGCCTCAGTGGGCTGTCCATCCGGGTGCCAATAATATTTATTATGATGGTCATCGGAAGTTTTGGTGTCCTGGTATGAGACGGGACATAGCAGACTTTGTTTTGAGATGCTACACATGTCAGCTGGTGAAAGCAGAGCACCAAAGGTCATCCGGTTTGCTCCAACCACTACCCATTCCTACCTGAAAGTGGGAAGAGGTTTCCATGGACTTCATTGTTGGCTTACCTCGTACACCTCAGGGTAAGAATGCTATTTGGGTGGTGATTGATCGTCTGACCAAATCAGCCCACTTCATTCCTATAAAAGATACAACTAAAGTAGATGAGTTGGGCCATTTTTATCTTCAAGAAGTGGTGAGACTCCATGGTGTACCATCAGCTGTTGTCTCAGATAGAGACCCCTGCTTCACTTCTCGATTTTGGGAAGGCCTTCAAAAGGCCTTGGGGTCTCAGATTAAGATGAGCACGACATACCACCCTCAGACGGATGGTCAGACAGAGCGGGAAAATCAAATTTTGGAGGACATGCTTCGTGCATGTTTCCTGGAATTTGGAGGTTCGTGGGATAGCCATTTGGGATTGGTTGAGTTTTCTTATAATAATAGTTACTAATCCACGATTCGAATGTCCCCTTTTTAGGCTCTCTATGGTCGGCCTTGTCAGTCCCCCCTATGTTGGGATGAGGTAGGAGAGACTTCACTGTTGGGGCTGAGCCTTGTGCAGGAGACTTCTAAGAAGGTCAAGTTGATCAGGAAACACTTCTTGACAGCTCACAGTTGTCATAAATCTTATCCTGACTAGAGGTGTCGAGACCTAGAGTTTTCTTTGGGTGACAGGGTATTCTTAAAAGTGGCCCCTCGTCTGGGCCATCATCGATTGGGGAAGAAAGGTAAGCTGATGTCATGGTATGTCGGGCCCTTTGAGATCACTGAGCGTATTTTCAAGGTAGAATAAAAGTTGGCCTTACCTTCTCAGTTGATGTCTATCCATGATTTCTTCCACGTCTCTTAGTTGAAGAAATATAATCCGGATCCATCCCATGTGTTGAGTTGGTAAGAACTGGAGATATAGCCTGACTTGTATATCGTTGAGAGGCCGGTGAAAATAGTATACTCCCAAGAGAAGATACTTTGAGGGAAGTCTATTCCTTTAGTCCGGGTTTTATGGAAGCATGTGAATGATACACATAAGACCTGGGAGCGAAAGTCATGGGTCGAGGAAGAGTACCCATTCTTGTTTTCCAACCGAGATTCATGTTGAATTTCCGGGGTGGAAAGTCCTTAATGGTGGGGAGAATTGTCACATACAAGACATATTTTAAAGGTAGTTTTCATTTAATTTACATCCTTGCTTTGTTTTGGGGGTTTTCCTAGGTTTTAGGGAGGAATAGATGAGTATTCATGAATTGGGCCAAACTGTGAGCCCAACTCCAGATTAAAAAATAAATTTGTTTTCTTTTATAACTTTTTCATTATTCAACATTTTTCATCCATTAAAATTCCTACTTGACCTCCCCTAACCTATTAATACCACCAAGGTAATTTGGAGCTTTTATAAATCTATAACCAGGGTTTATTTGGGTTTTTATCTAAGGGGTTGGGCCTGCCCGAAAGCCCAATTCCTGTTTTAAAAATAAAATTTTATTTTGTTATAACTTATTCAATATTTAGGGTTTTTTCGGTGATTCCAAGTCTCACCCAAGACCAATTAACCCATACGCGCGTATGAACTCTCTAACCCCTCTTTTGAGCTCTAGTTAATCACGATTTGGTGCTGAACTTTAGAGTGTTCCTAAAATCTCCCAGATTTAAAGAGGTAAAGTCTTTCTTTCATAACTCTCTCAATTATGAATATTTTTCCTCCATTCCAGTTCCTAAATGATCTAATACATCTGTTTAGAACTAAACCTAAATTTTGGCTCTTTTAAATTTCAGCTACTGTTGTTTTGGATTGATTACTTCCAGATACTTCAAGTAAATGAGCCCTTTTCATTCCTCTTTCAAATTACTTTGGGTTTAACTCATTGTTATTAGGGTTTATTCGGTTATAATTGGGTTTACTAATTTCCAGAAACTAGGTTTTCGAACCTAGGGTTTAAATTTGGGCTTTTTTGGCCAATTTATGTGGTTTTAGGTTTGATCTAGTTCTCTCTTGGTGCGGCGGGGGTGCGATTTGATTTTTGCACGGAGATTCAAGGGTTTTTGTTACTTCGGTAGGTGATTCCATTGTGTGTGCAATTTATGTGAATTATCTTTCTGTTTTCATGGTACCTTAATGTTTATTTCACTTGAATGTTTCTGTAAAAATTGGTTTTAGTTGCATTTATAATGCAAATGAATTTTAAGTTCTAATTTTTTGGTGAAATTGGGGTTTTTTAATTCAAATCATTTATTGGTTCATTTTGGGCTACCCCATAACTGAATTATTGGTTTCATTAAATGGTATTGAACTGAAATGTTTTTTAATGACATAAAATTGTTAACATAGTGTGCAAAGTGGATATCTTAAAGATCTTTGGGTGCAAAACAATGTGATGTTTTGAGAGGTTGTTTTATTGAAAATAAATTTATTTTATTGTGTGTATTAAATGGAATAAAATGTGTGTAGATACTGAACAATTTTTTTGTTACTAGTAGTGATATTTTATATTCCAAATTATGTGTTTTGTTTTCTGAAATTGTTTGAGCACAAAAAAGGGGAAGCCCGGGTACCTAGGTGGGGCGGATTTGTACTAGTACGGCTAGTGGATCGGATGGGTTTTGTCCCTGTTCCACTTAGAATCTGGATAACTAAAACTCTAAATAAACTATTTGGATGATGATTTGGGACCACTAGGTTATGGGTATATTCCCTACTAGTGGATCGTGCACGAGAATGGATTTTTCTATGGTTACACTACACCGAGGTACGAGGTACATAGGGCCCGAGACGACCTAGTGCTTAGGGGTGTTCCCGATTTTGATGCTCATTGGATTTGTGGTATTTACCCTTGTCGTGGGGTGTTTTTGGCAGTACGTTACAATATCTCACATGTATATTTAATGTTCTAACATTCTAAAATTCTCAGATTGAAAACTGTTTTCATTTGAAAGTTTCATTTCTTTGAATTTTAACACTATTTCACCTTGTGTATTAAAATTGATTGTTTTGTTCACATTGTATTGCATGATCTTTGGAATAATCTGGTGGTATCCTATTGGGCTTAGGCTCACACCCTACTTACACCCCTTGGGTGTAAGTAGACCTGCTTATGCTTGACTCAGGTAAAGGGAAGGATAAGGGTGATGGTGGTTCGGGATGTTAGTCCCCATTGTTGGGACAGAGTTGCAGAGACGACTTGTGGGTGATGATCCCCTTGTCGTGTAGAGTCCATGGGGATGTCTTTATGTTGTCATTATTTTTTTTATACCTATTGTAGTGTCTTTAAACATATGTATTCATATCTGGTTTTGTTAAGAATTTTTTACCATGAAAATTTCAGATTCTAATAATTGATTGTTTTTTTATGATTTATGCTTTCATACTCGGGTAAATCATTCCCAAACCGGATTTGTTTGATACCCGAGCACTTGTTCCAGCCCGTGGGGATAGGGAATGCCCTTCGAGCCTTGCCACGGGCCAGGTTTGGTGCCGTTAATGGTGGCGACCAGATCCGGTTCGTGACACATCTGATTTCCATGATATTCTCCCTTAAAATATTCAAAATATTTTTTTCATGTTCAAAAGGATGATTATTAGAAATTATAACAGGTAATATCTCACCACATATCAAGTATGAGTATTTGAGATTAGGTGGAAATGTCTTGAGTTCCAATGAAGAGGGGTGATGTATAAATGGAGAAATTAAAGGATCTGAAATATGTGCACAATGAACATAAGTATAAGAATATGCATCATCAAAATCATTTAATAAAGAATCAAGTCCATCATCATACTCAAAACCCATGTCATAATCAGATTGAACATGATCAGAATCAAAACATGAATCCATTTAAAAATCAAATCTAAGATAGTTCTGTGCATTATAAATAGGTGTGAAAGTACTCTTAGACATAAAACTATATCCAATGCTCATAATCTCCCTAATAATAGGACAATCAAATTCCATGGGGTTTTTATTTCGTGGTCCAAAATGGGAGATAACAAATGCAGAATGGTCCTCTAAGGGGAACTTCATGGAGTCCATAACATTAAATACCACAACTTCATCCCCAAAATCAATTTAAAGTTTACCCTCAATGACATTTATGATAGTTTTAGTAGTTTCTTGGAAGGGTCTACCTAAGATAATAGGATTATGAGAACTTACCTAATAATCCTCCATGTCAGGCACACAAAAATCTTCTATAAAGATCATGTCTCCTACCAAGACAAGTACATCCTCATGGAATCCAACTGGATATGCTATATCTCTATTTGATAACTACACCACTACTCTTGTCGGTTTCGACTCACCAACCTTTAAATAAGAGAATACAGAGTGAGGAATTACATTTATGGAAGCTCTTAAATCACATAAAGCATAAAAAAGTGTAACTCCCCTAGGTTCATGGGATGGTGAATGTCCCAAGATTAATTCACATTTTCGGTGTTACTAGAGTTGATGTAATGAATGTTGACACATTTTTTCCAAGATTAATCCTCTCATTTCCTTTGAGCCCTCTTCTATTGGTACAAATTTATTTTAAGAATTTGGCATACCTTGGGATTTGCTTGATGGCTTCAAGTGAAGGGATATTGATCTCCTCACACATGAATGTGTCTAAAACATATTTTTTTCATTACCTCTTCAGCCATATTTATTGTTTGAACAACTCTATTTGGAAAAGGAAGGGGTTTAGGAGGAACATCATCCATCTTTTTCTTACCTTTATCTTTCTCCTTGGGTTTCTCATCAACTGGTTTTGAATGGGGCTTCTTCGGATTTGAGGTGAATCCCGGTGGAACGATAGGTGTAGTTGTATTAGTTGTTTTATTTCCACTTCTCAATGTGATGGAATTAAATTCCCCTTGGGATTTGGAGTAGTTTGGGAAGGAATATTTCTGGAGTTCATACTTACCAGTTCATAGAGGGTAGTGGAAATCTGGCTCATTTGAGTCTTCAATTCCCTCAGCTCCGAAACTTGACTTTTTAGATCATTATATTGATTAAGAACAATTTTATTTAATAGATAATCAATGTTATAATCTAACATGGGTGGGGGATTATCTTTTTGTTGTCTTGTTGATACATGGGATTCAAATCTCTTTTGGGATTGTTGGAAACCCTACTCGTAAAGCGGAGGCTACTGGAAGTTTTGTTGAAAAGGGGTCCTTTTGTTGTTGTCAAGAGCCATAAATCATGTCATATTGATCCTTACACCCTTGGTTTTATGTTGGATCAAATGAATAAAACTTATTTTGGGGATATTTCTGTTTTCTCTGCTGATATGGTCTCCCTAGGAATACTGCAGCACAGTCCTCCGTATCCTGTAGCTGTGAGCAACAGTCTGTTGGGTGGTCTGTTTCAGTGAAAATTACACATGGCCTTGAAGGAGGGGGTTGGGATGTCTTTTGATCCAATTAAATCTACCTCACTATAGTGGAAAATTATTCCAAATTGGTATCAATTAAATGACTCTCTAGAGAAGAATGACATACCTGATGTACTCCCTGGACATGCAGTGTACCTTGATCGCCAAATTGTTGGGAGTTTTGAGCCATTTTTTCAATCAATGTACATGAAGCCACTGGTTTCTTGTCGACCAATGCTACTCTATCCAAAACATCCACAATTATTCTCTCCATAGGTTTGAGTACTTCGTATAAGTACTGGATTAGTAGTTACTCACTAATTTGGTGATATGGACAGCTTCCACATAACTTCTTGAATCACTCCCAGTACTCATACATTGACTCCCTTGGGATTGTTTTATCCCCAAGATCACTTTTCTAATGGATTTGGTCCTTGATGTGGGAAAAAATATCTACAAGAAAATATGTTTCAAATCGTTCCAACAAGTTACATCTTCAGGTTGTAAATAATACATCCAATCTTTTACAGCTCCATAAAGTGAGAATGTGAATGCTATTAGTTTGATTTGATCTTATGAAACATTTATTGGTTTTAAGGTTGAGCAAACCACATTAAATTCTTTCAAATGTTTATTTGGATCCTCACTATATAATCCATGAAACTTTGGAAGAAGTTTAATTAACCCAAATTTCAGTTCAAAGTCTGATTTGATATTTGGGTATGCAATGTAATTTTATTGATAGTTAATATCAGGTGCAACCAATTATCGAATGGTTCTATTATATTAATTTTCATTATTTTCAGACATCGATTCTTGTTTTATGTTTAATTTTAATTTCTCCCAATTTTATTGTTTTGGTAGTGGAGGAATTCTCCAACTGGTTGAATGTTGAAACTTTCCGTAGATTGAGAATGTCTGATTCGAGCCCGAAGGATATGTTCAATCTCATGATCAAGATCCAAAAGATATTTAGGATTATTTAATGTCTTAAATAATATAAAAATAAAAATAAGTAAACTGGAACATAATAAAAATGATATGTTAGAGTTGATGGTCCAAAAAGAAGAAGAAGAAAATAAAAGAAGTAGAAGAAAAACTCAGATTGGGTATAGAAGGAAGAAAAAAGAGAAGAATAAAATAAAATGTAAAATAAAATTAATACCTCTAAATGGATGAAATAATTACTTGAATCCCTGAAAATAGTTTTGATTTGAAAGGCGCTGTTGTGGGTGTCCTCAAATGATTAATGATTTTTGGGGTACTTGGGTGCAACATAGTGGCTGACCAAGGTCGTCTCTCAAAGGAAGAAGTAAATTTAATAAACTTCTTAAATGTATTATAAAAATAAAATAACAGAGAATAAAAACACTAATCGAAAGGATGATGGGTTTTATATCATTTATAAAACTAGAAGAAGTTTTCTGGAATAATATTTCATTTTTTATTTTTAAATGAAATTCGATTAAAAAGGCGCAACAAGAAGATTTTTTTTAGAAAATATTTTAAAAGGAGTAATTTAACTAACTCTACATCTTAACTCAATTATTCATCATTATCATATAAATTAACATCCACTTAATTATGATCCCCTAACTTGTTAACCCCCTAAACCTGCAATAATTAACTTTACCACAAAGATGAAGTGAATTAAGCCATAGGCTATCTTCGAAACATGCAATCGCAACACCCTTCTTTGATTGATGTTCTAAGGATAGATTATGTTCAGTGTTAAATTAGGGAATATATACATTATGGAAACTGAGGATGAATTGTGTTTAGTGATTATATTTTAACTCTAAAAATTTATCCCAGGTGACCTTGTATTACTGATTAATATCGCACTCTCACAATTCACACAATACTCGACCTCACGTGTTTTTGTGTTAATTGTTAAATTGATTTCTTAGTTTATTCTAATTTAAAAACTCAATTCAAGGATAATATTATGTGAATTAAAGTATCTAAATTACTAAAAATAATTAAATTAAAAGGAAATAAGGTAGATCGATCACTAAGAAAACTACTCTTCTATGGGCGGTGTGGTCATCGTGGAGACATTTTCATGAGAAAAGGATTGAAAGGGTAGAACCCAATATCATCTCAACTCTTGATTCCACCCTGATTATTAAGATTAAGAGAAGAATAAATTTTAACAAAACATAGGAAAATAGAATAAATAAAATAATAACTAAAGAGTTTATTACACAAACAAAAGTATTACAATATGAAGAAGAAGAAGAAGGATTCGTCAAAGGGATCCTTGATTCAAGGGATACCCTTATTGAAATGGTTGGATAATTGGAGTGGATCCACTTCTTCTCTTACCTAAACTTCCCAATGAACGTACCAACCCTTAAAAATGAGAAAATACATATTTATAGAGTGGAGTGGAGGCTAGGTTAAAAGTGGCTTCAAGTGTGAATGAGGAGATTATACCAAATATTTTATTCTCACTTAAAAAGACTTTTGACCACCAAAATGCGTTAATTAACTATCCTTACATATATATAATATGTGTGAAATTGGGTTTTAGATCCCCTCTCAAAATATGGGCTTAGTCTGTGCAAGGATGTAGAATATATGGCCCAATTAATGAAGTGATGTCCAATCTCAGGTGTCCAACCCACTATTGATTTAATGGCCCATTTACTCCATCCCAATGAACTCTTTAGATCTAGTGTCCTGAATAAAAGTTCTATTAAATTATGTTAGGAAAAATTTTACAAAACTTTATGTTCAAGTAATTCATATTAAAATATTTATGTTTGAAATACTAAAGTAAATTTTAAAAGGGTAAAACAAGAATTTTCACCATTTTTTCAAATGAATGATCTAATCCCAAATATTTTATAAATAAACATATTTATCACAATGTGGGAGAATTATATTATTTATTTTCAGTAAATATTCAATAAAAATGTGTTATCACTTCACCCATGTCTATCAACATTTAGTTTTCTATGGTGAATGATTTTGATGCACTGTTGGTTAGATTCTCTTATGTGATATTTTACCATTTCCCTTTTGTATGACTATTGTTATTAATTCTTGATAAATATGTATTTATTCCAAGAATGGTAAAATATTTTCAGGTGTTTATAGAAACAGGTTTTGGAAATTTTTTATACTCTTTTTATCGTATAAATGGAATACTACCTTTTCCTTTCAAAATTCTAATGTGTGGTTTTTAGTGGTAAAAATGGAAATGGACCGTGTTTTATTTAAATTAAAAAATGTGGAAAAATTATCACTTAAATATATTGTATTTCAAACATGAATTTGTTTTTTATTTTATTTCAAAGGTAGCAAGTGGGAATAGATTTGTTCAGGCATGCCTACTAATTTTTTAATACTCACACCTATACTTATTTCTTATTTTTATATTGTGGTGTAGGTCTCAGTTTTTTTGATCTCTATGGGTAATGGTTGGTTTGGGTATTAGAGAGTGACCCTCTGGGTCACAGGAGATGTGTGGTTGTTTGGTGAAGTTTGTGTTTTATAGTATAGTTTTTTGTATTCTCAATTTTGTTGTAATGGATGTTTATTTTGGATATTTTTATTTTATTTGGGATGATTTATTTATCTTTCTAATGTTTATTTTATTTATTTATTTTGGGTGAAATCATTCCCTTGTCTCTCAGTTGATGCCCAACACTAGTTTCCAACTCGCGTGGATCAAGAACATCCTTCTAGCCTCGTCTCAAATCATCTTGGGTGACCGATTTAGGGATGACCTAGGTTGGTTAATGAAAAAATAGTATTAAAAGAACCTTTATTCTTCAAGAGATCTAACATTCTGAGTGCTCATTGTTATTTTTGATGTCATGGTTGATGGAGTAGGGTTTTCGGATCTCGAGGTATAATTTTAATGGAGTTTTTGGACAAAATGTTCTATCCCAAACCTTGAGCTTTAATGAGAAGTCGAGTTTGTTTTTGTTTCTTTGGTTCTTTTGGTTTGTTTTGTGCTTTGGATACACAATGGGAGTTGGTATAAAGGTCTCAATGAGCTCGTAGGGCCTGGAAATCCATGTAGAGCTAGGGACATGGTCCTAGAAGACTCCCCATGACAGTGGTGTGATTGGTATATGGCTTCCAACTATACAACCAAGTCACCCAAAGACACTATTTTACCCTTGATAGATGTTTTGGGAAACTCTTGATTCTAAAATTGTTTAAAAAAACATTAATTTAAATTTATAAAACTACATTTTTTGTGGTATTTGTTTTGATTTTAGTAATGTGGGAAATTTTTTTCCAAATCAACTTTGAGGAAAGCATTAGAGAAATTACTTTTTGTAAAATGACCCTTTGGGGTGAAAGTTAAATGGTTTCATAGGATTATATTTTTATAATCAATAATTTGACATATTGAAACTTCTTTTATATAAATAGTAAATTTATTTTTAAGGATATTTTTTAAACATGTTTTGAATACGAAAAAATGGGTGTTTAACTAATTTGTTTTTTATGGAATGGGGTTGGTTAAGCTACTCAAAATGTTTTGAATAGTATGAATTGATATTTTGAATGGAGTGAATTTGATTGATGTGTGGTGTTTGAAAACAATTTTTGATTACTGATTGGTGATCTTTTGAAAAGTTTTATGAATTTTGTAATGTAAATTGGGTTAGAAGTTTGAATAGAATGGGTGGAGTTTTCTTTTGGAAAATGGGAATGTTTTTTTTGAAACTTTGTATTTATATGGGTATTCACATGCATATATGTGTGTGAAATGATGATGGATAATAATGTTGGTGGAATAGTGACCATATTAGAATTATTTTATGAGTTACCGGGGTGTCATGGTAATGTGAATATGTGAGGATTTAGGTAATACCATTGTTGAGTGTGAAAATACTTAATGATTGTTTTCATTTAAAATGTTTTTAAGAAGAAAATTATAGTGTTTTTAAAGACGATGCTATATGGTGTGTTCTTTTAAGATTCATAAGGGTTGTTCATGTTGTATTCTGAGTTTAAAAATCTTTTTGGTGATTTTATTTTTAAGCGGTGTTTAGCGGGATTTTAGAATATTTTTTTTGGAATCTTTGAGATGGTTTCTCATTGCAATGGAATTTTCTCAATGGGAGTTTTTCTTATTGAGGTCGTTTGGATTGAGCTCTTGGATTTCCAATTGCCCAGTGTTCACCTCCTAGATATTCGATGGATAATAATGGTGTGACTATGGGTGGTTAAATATTATAAGAACCTTTTGTTTATTAACCTATGGATTTTGTTCTGGATTTTTGAATGTTAAATCCACCTCTATTTTATGGTTAAGAAGATTTTATCAAAGAGGAAGAGTGGATGCATAAAATAGAAAGGACCTTCAGTATCCTTTAGGTTCCCAAGTTATTAATGGTGAATTTGACAATCTTAATGATTAAAGGGATGAAATAGATGTGGTGGAAGCTGGTATCTCAAAACAAGCCTTGGGAAGATCTTACCTAGGAGTTCTTTAAGGTTTCGTTCTTCCATCTGTATTTCTCTGAGATTGTAAAGGTGAGAAAGGGGATAAAGATGTACTATTGAAAATAAGGTAATGGTTTGGTGTTGGATTGTTTCAATGATTTTTAGACCTTTTTATTTACACTCTATATTGGTACATAGATGATTCCATGAAGGATCGACATATTGAGAGTGGGATTCATCCTTATCTGTAGTCAAAGGTTTCAGAGTTTGTATTGTCCTATTTATTCAAAGTGGTGAGGAAAGATATATAAATTGAGGGTGAGATAGTATTAGTTATTGAGGTAGATAGTGTTCCTCCATTATCTATAATCGATTAAGTGAATTACCACAAGAAGATCGGAAAGTGACCTTAAGCTATTGGTATTGGTCATAGGATGAAATGGACTCTGATTTTTTTTGTGAATCTCTCCTAAGAACAAGATCACGATGTGTACACAGTGTGGAAATCCAGGGCATAAAAATTCATCATATTCTAGTTCTCTGAAGACCTATCATGCCCGTGGATGCCTAGGTCCCTTGAAAAGGTTTTTCTAATGTATTTGTAAGAAATGACATGGATCCCTTCTGCAGGTGTAAGGTGCTATTATGGGCTTGGTTTAAATTCCCTTCTTTTGTTGGAATGTTTATGTATGGTGTTGTTGTGTCTTCTTTAAATTGTAAAAGTGGATTTCATGGATATATTGAGATCTTATGTTATAATTTAATTGTGTCTATCTTTCAAAAGGTCTAAATTCTTACCCTTATGAGTGGAGGTGAATTATATTGTGTGTCTTGTTTCTATTTTTTTTCATCTGAGGTGGAAGAGGTTGAGTCTGTATCATATAAAACCCTTGTTACAGTGGAAATAAAGATTTATGAATAAATATATTTATCTCTTGACTATAAGGTAGGATATTCTTCAAACATCAGGGCTCCTTTCATAGACCCTAGAGTGAAGTTATCATGTAGTCAGAAATAAAGGGGTGATGGGCATTGTTCTAGATTTTATCTTCAGTATGAAAATAGAGAAAATTTACAGATCCTTATTTTAGTTATTGTTTTCCACATTGTGGTGGTGGTGGGGGGGGGGGGGTTATTAGTGTGTATTTTTTTAATTTTTTGTTGACATAGTTGGTTCTTAATGGGGGGAGACCAACCATAGGTCTCGTTGAAATTTATCCTTATATAAATCAATGATAGTTGTTTCCTAATGGTAGATATTTTGTTATAGATTCCCACGTTGAAAGTTCATTTTTTTATGGATGTGGTCTGGTAGAAAATTCGTTCTCTTTAAAGTTATTTAATTTTTAAATTTCTTGTAGTTTGGGTAAATTTTTGGCTTTTTCTGAGTACGCCCAATAGTTTTTTGGAGGTTGTAGAATTAGTTTTCGTGTCATTATTAGGAAATGGTTTGAGTTCATTGATTTTGTTTTAGGAAAGAGGAATGTGTTTTGTTTATAGGTGGTTGGGATTTTCTTGGCTCAATAGGTCTAATCATGTTGTTATGGAAGAATTATTCTATGATCAATCTACTGGAATATGTTGTGACTTTTTTGGGGATGAATAATTTAATGGTGGGGAGAATTGTCAAACCCAGATTTTTAACTTTGACCCCTCATCAAATTAAAATTTTGGAATTGGGTTTTTGGATCATGTCCTGATTATGGCAATTTTGAATTTTGAATTTTGGAGTGTCTTTATCTGGGCGCATGGTTAGTGCATAGTTAGAGGAAACCATGAGGCAAATCCCAGTTAACCATAAAAATTTGTATTGCCTCTAGTCAAAGGCGCATGACCCACACTTGGTCAATTAAATTGTACGTAGATCATGTGGGAATCCATTATCTCGTGGCATAATAATTCCACATGGTTAGTGTAGAGTTTAAAAAACTATGCTTCCAAACCGTGTTGGCTACCCATAACATAAAAATTAGGAACTTCCTAAACTACCCTTATGGGATTTTAACCCCAAATTCACCCAATTCTCCCCACATCAGGTTCGTATAGCGCTAGGGTGTCCTCTTCATGGTTTAACATGTCTCTTTCTACTTCCCTAGGTGTAGATATAATTATTTCCTCAATATTTGGGGATAGATATTCAATGTATTCTCTTCTTTTCCTCTTCTTCTTCATTATTCTTCTATTTTCTCTTGAGATCTGTTTCTCCCTTGGTCATGTGAATCTAAGTTTCATGTCCCCCTTCAATTATGTTAGGGGTTTTTTGTTTTTAGGGTTCTCCTTGGCATATCGTGGCTCTTGTAACCTTCGTGGTCTATTTTTGGGACTTTATTATCGAAGTGTCAGGATATTGAGGTATGTTTTCTTTTTCACTTGACTTTATAATTTAAGATTCATTAGTTTCTTGAATTTTTACCTTCCCTATGAATTAAATAGTAATTTTTGATCTTTGGAATAAGTTTTTAGTGTGAAAAGTGGTGTATTGTACTTTGTTTTTTGATAAATGGCATTATTCTGTTATATTGTGCACACCTAGTGTTTGATAAAATTCTTTGTTGGCCTTCATGAGTAATTTTTGATACCTAATTCATGGTTTGGATTTATAAATATATTTATGATATTTAAAAATATTTTTTTGTATTTCTTGAATGGGTTTTACAAGTGGTTTTCTGTTTAAAATAAGTGTGTATTTAGCTTATGAAAGTGGTCTAACATTTGACAGTGGATTGTGGACCGTTTAGAATTTTGATAAAAATGGATTTCGATTGTCAATGTGTCATGAGTTATTTAATGTAATTTTTTTATAAATATTTTTGAACTGAAAAACAGTGTGTTTTCTCCGCTTTGGAATGGTAGATTTGGTTCTTTAATAAATGATGGTTTTTCCAAAATAGATCTTGAGGCCTGTTTGTAAACTCTATGAAAATTATAAAAGTGTTTAGCATAAAAATATTCTTTGGACAATTATCTTGTTGGGACTATTTTCAAATTGGTGGGATTTCCTCACTATGGAATCCTCATGACCCATTACTTAATGTGAAAATGGGAGATCCTAAATGCGTACTCCTCTGTGATCTGTGTGTGTAAGGAAAGAGATTGGTCCTTGGGGTGATTAAGTGATGCTAGTTGGGTAAATTATTATATACGTGTATGTGATTGGATTCTTGGACCACATTAGTTGGATCAGACTCTTCTATACTATTGAAATAGATAACCCGAAAAAACTATTTATTTTTAAGTGAATGATTATTGCACTAGTTAGGTTACACATTAAATAATATCCCATTACATGGGGATATATTCAGTTTTATTGTAATGGGATAGTTCCCCAAAGTCTATACTAGAAAGGAGATGGTTGAGAGTGTGGGATTTATTGAAGTAATTGAGTTAGGAATTATTTCTAGGATGATTCAACATGAATTAGAATGTTTAAATTTATTCATAAGCTTGTAGGTTAACCCATGTCTTTTAGAACATAGTTTCCTATGGTGAATGAATGTGATGAACTATTTGTTTGATTCTTTTTTTTGATATTTTACCATTTACCTTGTTGTATGATTATTTTTATTACCTATTGAGGAATGTATCTTTATTCCAAGAATGTTAAAATTTTTTCAAGTGTTTATGGAAAATGGTTTTGGGAATGTTTTACTCTATTTATCTCTTATAAATGGAATGTTAACATTTCCTTTTAAAATGCATATGGTTCCTCCATTGAAAAGAGAGTGGATTTAATTGGTAAAAGGGAAATAGACTATATTTGATTTAAAGTGGAAAACCTATAAAAAATATTACTTTCATATATTTTATTTCAAACTTGAAGTTGATGTTTCTTTTTATTTTAAAGTTAATTGGGAATAGATTAGTACGAACATGCCTTTTGAGTTTTAATACCCATTCCTATAGTTCTTTATTACTTTTATCCTATTGTTCACATCTTAGTTTGTTTTTTATTTATACGGGTTATGGTTGGTTTTGGTATTAGAGAGGTACCCTTAAGTCACATGGATATGTGTGGTCATCAGGCGCAGTTTGAGTTTTGTAGTATAGTTTGTTATATTTTCTGTTTTATTGTAAAGGATGTTCAGTTTTGATATTTGTATATTATTTGGGCCTCTTTGTTTATATTTATACTGTTAATTTTATTTATTTATTTTGTGAAACACAATTAACTTCCCTCTCTATTGATGCCCGAAACTAGGTGACAGTCTGAGGAGATCGAAGACCCCCTTCATGCTATATCAGATCGGCTCAGGTGATCGGTTCAGGGTTAACCCAGGTTCGTTCATGAAAACTATGCCTGTTGATGCTGTAATGAATATATATCATTATATTCCCAGTTATACTGAAATGATTATATATTGGTCTATGGCTAGTGACACATGATAAAATACTTATATAGAGGTCTATACCAAGTGAAAAAAGAAGAAATTCTTATATAGCATGATATTCCCTATGAAACATGCTGAAATTATTATATAGAGGGATATTCATAGTGAAATATTCTAAAAATACTATATAAGGGTTTTGGCCTAGTTTATGATCAAATAATTATATATAGTGACATTCTAGAAGTCTGAAGTGCTTATGCATAGGGTTCCCCTGAGTTGTTGATTATTCATTGGTTTATGGTTACAGTTTTCATGGTTATGTTTCCTACTCAAAGATATTTTGGTATAGTTACGAAGAAGGTTGATTGATGTATTATATTAATTAATAAATCAATACACTTGTTATCGCTTTATTGAATGAACTTATTACCAGAATGGTTTTGTTTAAACATGGTGGTGTTGACCAACTAATTTTTACTCACAACCTATTTGGGACCCTATTTGATAATCGATCAGATTACATGGATATAGGTTTGGAAAAGGGAAAGGGACCTTGTTAATGATTTGGTTCATTCAAGAAAGGATAGAGTTTGGAGATGGAACTGACATGGGGTTCAAGACAGAGGTCTTTTGAGATTAAATTGTGACAATTGATACTTTTATTTGTATAGTTTTCAGTTAAAAATTTAGATTCATCTCAGCTTATCATTACATGATTCATTATTATTTATTTATTTGGTTCTCCTTTACTTTCCTATTGTATGAAATATGGATTACACTATTCTTCATTACTATTATTTTATGATTATTTACTTATTTTACTGTGTTGTAACTCTATACTAGGGAGTATCGTGTCCCCAATATATTCATCACACCCCTATTTCTAGTTGTAACCCTCTAGAGTATGGGGAGGCATATTTGAGGTCTCGTCACTAACTGGTTTTTTCCATAGGAGAGAGTGACGAATCAGGGTACATTACAAAGTGGTTTCAGAGGATAACATATTTTTCTCTATTGATTTAATATTTAAGAAATGTAGAAAGGAGAATTGGATTTGTGAAGACTAGTAAATGAGATTGTGCATGGGACTAGCTAACCCATGTGTGAGGGAAAATCCTAGTGCATATGGACGAGATTGGTGTTAATGATTTTTTCTTGTTACAGTTAATGTTATTTAACTATGAGTGATTCACATGTTGTATGATGCTTTTATTTCTTGAGATATATACTCGTGCTCAGGTATAGTGAAAGATGAGTATGCATGCATCCTGATAGAAATAGAGGGATATATATTGACATGCATTGTTCATGATTGGGACATATTTATTACATGTGATATTTATTTTCCTAAATTAATTGTGAAATGAGATATGAGTTATATAATATAAATTTAATTAAATGAAATGATATTTTATGATAAAACGCTTTTAATCCATGATTAGAGATACTAGGAGAAATCATTCACCGTTTTTATCACTAGTAGAGGTTGACCTTGTTTTTATATATAGGGTTATAAGGATTGTGTTTATCTATTAGAGAAAATTCCTCCTTATCATGTTAAATTTGAGCATCAGGAGAGTGGTAATTAGCATGCTCCTAACAAAGCATAGATAGAGCTTCATGTAGCTCTTTAGGATCAGACGAACATTGAATTTCATGAAATAATCTTGAGAGTCATGCAATTTATGGAAAGGGAGATAGTTCAAACTATGCCTTTGATGTCCGAGATGAAGAGAGAGTTTTAGATGAACCATCTACCTATGTTAACTAGGGAGGGAGGCCCCCGTGAAGCTAATTTATATATTGAGTTAGTCCAGAAGGTCTTCAAGCACCCTGAGATAGCCAAATATAGAAGGGTGAATCTTTCTGCATATATTCTTCATGGAACTACCATGCATTTTTGGATATTATAGAGAAAGTTGGAAAGTAGTAGGAGTTATCATGGAATGAATTGAAGGAGAAATTGTTGAGACACTTCTTTCCAGATTTGTTGAAGGATGATAAGAATAAAAAGTCCATGCATCTAATAGAGAAGGGCATGTTAGTGATAGACTACACTAAACGTTTCACTAACCTATAATGCTTTGTTCTGTCTTTCTTTAGCTACAAATGAGATATGTAGGGTGAGGCATTTTCAGTATGGTCTTCATTATGAGATTAGATCCCAAGTCA
The DNA here is from genome assembly GCA_963277665.1 of Viscum album. NCBI lineage: Eukaryota > Viridiplantae > Streptophyta > Magnoliopsida > Santalales > Viscaceae > Viscum > Viscum album. The sequence continues at coordinate 905,711,299 of OY728138.1, forward strand.
AAAATTTTCATCTGAGTAGGTTTTTAGAAATGATGAATCCAAAACTCATCATAGAAGGGTGTCTAAGAGATTCCCTAAGCTGTGTCCATGCCATTTTAGTAAAGAAAACCATGAGCTCTTCTTCTGATGGAAAGAAGTTTTTCTTTGACAATTATCTCAAAGAAAACAACGGGTAGTGTATTCAGCATAGTTGGCAGCCACCCCAAGACTATAATATATTATAGTGTTATTAGTGTGGCTTGTTGGGCCACAAATGACCTTAGTTTCTATACCTTACTTAGGATTATCCTGTATTCATCCATCTAAGTCATATTTAGAAATTTTTTAAGAACTTATTACAATAGAGAAGTGTTAGGGGATCCATAAAGGTACTATAGTATGGTAAGTACTCAACCAATACTTAGTAGAAATGTAGTTGGAGTTCCATAGGATGTTCAGGTCAAGGTAGTTCATGTGTTACTCTAGTGAAAGGGCAGTAGTACGAGGTAGAAAGAGTATCTTAGGAGAGTTAGGCTTGACCCATGGGAAGAGGGGAGATTCAGCTATATACAATACAAACTACTCTAGCTATTTTGGATGCATGACTTCTACCATCAGAGGTATGATTCTTGTATCAACTACCCTTGCTTTTTTTTGATATTGGATCATCGCATTCCTTTTTTATTTTCTCCTTTTTAAAATTTTTTGGGCATGGTTATGAAAATATTGGATGGTTATTGAACTATATACACCTCATTGGGAATGTGGGTAAAAATTATAAAATGTTGTAAGGTGAGTTATTTAGAGATCGACAATTATTGTTTCTTATGAGAAACATTTTTGATAGAAATAACAAATTTTTTTTTGATTATGTGTTTGTATTTTTTAGTCCTATAATAAGTTCATATTGACTATTACCAGAGGAGTGTTACCCTTTTTTCTATATATGGATGCAACTATTATCACTAGGTAGAGGGATATATTTAGACTAGTTGTTTTGGACCAATTCCGTGCAAAATAGATTGTCTTATGATTCAGATATTAAGTCTTTTTCTGGATGATGAAAGAATGCAGTAGGATTATTTTTCTCCTATGGTAGACTATTTTGAGGATGCATTTCCTGATGAGTTCTATGAATTACCACATGATATGGAGATTGAGTTGGTGCCCAAAGTAGAGCTAGTTTCTATCCCACCGTATAGGATAAAACCAATAGATATCCGAGAGTTGAATGTTTAGTTGGAAGATATAAAAGATAAAGGTTTTATATAGTCTTTTACATCTCCATGGGGTTCTCTAGTTATTTTTTCCCATAAGGCTAATAGGAATTTTCACTTATGTGTGGATTATCATTGATCAATCTAGATGAATGTAAAGAACCGTTATCCCATTCAATGCATTTATAATCTCTTCGATTAGCTAAGAAGTTCAAATATCTTCTCCAAGATCGATTTGATATCTAGATGGAACTAGTTTAGGATGATATCACCAGACACACCTCAAACAAATTTTAGGAGTAGGTATGGATTATATGATTTTATTGTGATGCCATTTGGTTTGATTAATTCACTGTTGATATTCATAGATTTGATGAATGAGACATTTCATCCTTTTCTGTATTGGTTTTGGGGGTTTTATTCAACTACATCTTAGTGTACTCCCAATCATTATATGATCATTCAAAATATGATGACAACATCTTTTTTACATTGAGAGAGCACCATATTTACATCATGTTAACCAAATTATGTTTTTAGATTGATAAGGATAACTTCATGGGACATTTCATCTCAGAGACAAGAGTGTCAGTGGATCGAGAGAAGGCTTCATCCATGGTAATTTGGGAGTGGGCCAATAATGTCTCAAAGATTAAAATATTTTTAGGTTTATCTGGTATTATTATTTCTTTATCTAGGAATTATCATATTTGGAAACACCAATGTTAGGGCTGACCAAGAAAGGAGTGATGTTTAATTAGTTATATACTTGTCCAGATATTTTCTAGAACTGAAAGGTAGGATGACCTCAAAACCTATGATCGTTGTAACTCTACTAGGTAAAGCTTATACCACGCATTGTGATGCATTGATAGTAGGACCCAAAGTTGTTCTATTGCAATATGATCAAGTGGTTTCATATGACTCTAAAAAAATAAGACCACATAGGAGGAATTAGCCTACTAAAAATATAGAGTTGGAAGTTGTGGTACGTGGCCTAAGATTCTAGAGACATTATGTTATGGGTGAGAGGTTTGTGGTGTAAACGGACCATAAGAGACTTAGGTACATCTTTTATCATTTTGACCTAAAAATTCATTAAATAAGTTTGGTTGAATATCTATATTATTTTAAATTTGAGTTGTATTATACCGCAGGAAAGGGAAACATTTTTTTCTGAAACATTGAGTTGGAAGATGTAGATGGAGGTATTTATAGAGTCTTTCGGTGAGTAGAGGATGATGATAGTCCTTTCAGACAGGTATCAAGATGGTCAAGAGTCCTGGGTACGATCAACTATGACTTTGAAAACTGGCATACCTATGATTTTGTACCAGATCAAAATAGAATTGTTATGGGATCTAGATGGATTATTTTTGTCAAGAAAAATCAATAGAATGGAGCCACCAGTGGGATGGTATCCTGGAAATGATAATTACATTCTTTTTAATGGATGTGTATGGGTTTATATGGAATTACAGAATGAGATGATGAGAGAGTTTAATGATTCTATATAGGTGGAAAATCCTGGTTTGACAAACATGTATTGTGATCTCAATGGACCTTAATGGTGTTCAGGAATGAAGAATGAGGTAGCGGGGTTTGTGGGAAAATGTTTCACTGGTCAGTATGTGAAATTCAAGTATTAGAGTTCAGTTGGATTGTTGTAGCCTCATCCCATTATTTAGTGGAAATGGAATGATGTCATTATGTATTTTTGGGTAGGATTACCTTGGACACAACATAAGAATGATGTTGTATGTTAAATCATGGATAAACTGATAAAGGTATCCCACTTATTGACTACCAAGGATACCATCATAGTCAATGATCTGGGTAGTATATATGTGTGAAAGATAGTTCGGTTGCATAATAATGTTTCAGTTAGAGATCATAATTTCACATCGCCATTATGGAAGGGTCTTCAGAAGGATCGTGGATCACATGTTTTTTTAGAAAAACCTATTATCCTCATAATAACAGTTAATTTGAGTGGACTATTTAGGTTTTAGAGGATCTATTTTGAGCCTGTGTTTTGGAATATAGTTTTTTTAGAGAAACATATGACACTGATGGAGTTTTAATATAATAATAACTTCTAGGAATCAATAAATATGGAAAATTATGAGGCTTGGTATGGTATGCCATACCATTCACCGCTTTGTTGGTTGGAGGTAGGTGATCCAACACTTATTAGACCTAGAATCGTACAGGAGACATAAGAGCAAGTTCAGTTGATCAGAAGGCAGTCAGTGACTTCACCGAGTAGGTAGAAAACCTATAATAACAATAAGAGCTAAACTCTAGAGTTTGAAGTTGGTCATCAGGTTTTCTTTTGGGTGACTCCTAGGTTGGGGAAATTCTATATTAGAAAATAGGGTAATCTCCTACCCAAGTTTTCAGACCATTTGAGATAGTTAAATGGGTAGGTCTAGTGTTGCCTTGACTATCCCTTCCATATCGCAATAGTTCTACGCATGATGTGTTTCATGTATCATATCTTCAATGATATATTGCTTATACTTATCATATGGTAGATGTTGAGGAAATTGATCTTTATACTGATGCATACTTTGAGGAGAATCCAATATGGATTATGAACCACAGTGATAAGTATCTCTAGATTATGCCTATACTTCTCATTTGAGTGTAATAGAATCATGGGTGTGTTTAGGAGGATAAATGTAAGATGGTGTTTGATATGTGAGCATAGTGGATAGACTTAATCATCGATACCCCACAAATATTCTTGGAGAATCCTGGTGAGGAGTTATTATATAGTGTGGATATTTTAATATCCTATATTTTAGGCACATACTTGTTTGATTTTGTCATTAAATCTCTTTCATTGGGGTTTTCCTTATCTTTAAACCTTGGTGGATATGTCTTGTTAAGAGATGGAGAGACTTTGTTTGGGAAAATGACCATTAATTTAGGGTTTTATTTTTGTTTTAATTAAATGAGTCGTAGTATAAATGTGTTAAATGGGATTAATAGTGTTTTCCTTGAGTTTGGAAGGCTTCAGAGGTGGTTTGAGATCTTTTGTAGAAGATGGACAGAGTGTTGTCTTGTAGAAATTTACATACCGTGTACACATTACTCAATGTGTAAATGTGGATATGAAAATTTAATGAACATTTATATGAGGTGAATTGATTATACATCATGAAAATTTTTCACATCGTGTAATGGTCGACCAGGATTAATATTAAACTGACGCGATTCATTTGTCAATATATCTCGTTAATCAAGAAATACATGATGTGAAATGGTTAGATGCTGTATATTTATCTCGACCAATGACTTTGAGTAGTGAAACACAATTTTTTTCTCATTTAACAATTTTTTAGACCCTCATATTGAGACTTAGGTGACTCATAGTTATTTTTGAGTGATTTCATCACCCCTGAAAGTCATATCTTGGTGTTTGATCCATGGAATGTATCATTCTTCGGTATTATTTTCCTTTACTTATTCATTCATTAAAACTGCATTTAATTTTTGATCTCCACTATAAAATTGGGTCAATCTTATTTCCAGGTGATATATGTTATATTTTTTTACGTTCACTACCTCCATTCTTATTGGTGATTTTGTTTGGAAGTATTACTTACTCACCAGATAAAGTTAGGGGGTTTAAAGCTTAACCCTAAGATCTATTTAATTCTTAAGTATGTGAAAAACTACGATCACGCCACAATTATGTGAACATTTATTAATTTATTTTTTAATTATTTTAAAACATGAGATATATTATTCTTTATAACCCTTTGGATTCAATGGTTTTGTGACCTTTCTTATGTCTACCCAAGGGGTGAGTGAACACATTCATTAATAATGAATTGGATAATGGTTTAATATGTTTTTATCATGAAATAATATCATAAGTAATTTCATGATATATAATCACATTGTTATTATTTTATGGGATATTTATATGACTATTGATAAATTGATAAATAAATGAAAGTGTAAATGAGAGAAAAACAAAATTTTTCATAATTCAACATTGAGTCTTATGATGTGATATTGTAATATCCTTTCTATTATTAATTAATGAGTTTGATGATGTAATTTTTAATATAAGGATATGACTGGTAATGAATTAATGCTTATATATATGGGTAGTTTTAATGATATTGAAATTCTTATATAGTGGGCTATGCATAGTGACACATGCTGAAATGCTTATATAACGGGATATAACTAGTTACACATGCTGAAATGCTTTTTTTTTTGAATATTCCTTGTGATAGATGCTGAAATGTCAATATAGTGGGATATTACTTGTGATACATTATGAAATTATTATATATCAGGTTTGGTTTATTTGATGTTGAACTTCTTATATATAGGGCTATGCCAGGAGGATGAAATCCTTATACAGAGGGCTCTTCCCAATTTTTTATTATTCCATGGTTTATGGTTATAGTTGGCTTGGTTGTGATACATTCTTAGAGGCATTCTAGCATAGTAACAAATCAGGTTGATAGATTTATTATATTAATTGATTAATTAATATAACTGCTATTAATTTACTTCATACACCTATCATCATAATATTTTTGTTTAGATGCAATGGTGGAAACCTACAGAGCTTTACTGAGCCCCTATTCGGGGTTCCATTTAGTATTAAAGTATATTACATTTATTCATGTATGAATAAGGGAGAGAGACCTTTTTGCTAATTTATTTCTTTCTGGATGGGGTGGAGTTTGGATATGGGTCCAATATGGGTTTAGGGGCTAGGTTATTTTGAGATTATATTGTGTCAGTTTATTCTTTTATTTGTATTGTTTTCAGATTGATGTTTATAATCATCTCATATTTTCATTACATGATTCATCATTATTGGTTTACTGTTTTATCCTTTAATTTCCTATTATATGATATATGGTTTCCACTATTCTTCATTACTATAATGTTTATATTATTTAATTATTCTACTATTTTATAACTCTATACTAGGGGGTATAGTCTCCCCACTATATTAATCACACCCTGAAGCTATTTAACATCCTCTAACATATGGGAAGGCACCCTTGAGGTCTTATAACTAACCTATTTTGGAAAAGCAAGAGAGTTTCAGATCGAGGGATTTACATCATTCACCTTTATGAATGATCACATCACATGTCCCCTTATTTAATAGAAACATTAAACATATGTACTATCTCAGTGTGATCATATTATCAAATACTAGTAAGGGTAATCCCAACCCATTTCCCAACAGGATCTGTAACAAGTCTAGAAGGATTGTCTTGATCTCCACAAACAATAAAAAATAAAAATTGTATCAATATCATACAATTTAGAATTATTTCACCACTTAATAATAATAAATATACCACAAATTCCTCTAATAAATCATTCATTTAAATTCTATATGTAAAACAAACATGAACATAACTAAAGAACATTAATGAAAATTCAATCTCCTAATAGATATTAAACAACATGAATAATAAAATCAACTCAAGAAATAAACCATAAAATAAAATAAATATAAATATATAAAAAATATTATATAAGAGATGGAATAAGAAGGAAATCATGGTTGACAAGGATGATACAAGATCATAGAAGGAATGAAATGAACTGATACTAATAACTAATGATCACCTATACAAGACCCATTGTCACTCACCACATACCATACTCACTCCCATCAAGTAAACTCAAATAAAAAAAGGAAAATAAAAACATTATAAACCTAAAAGAGAAGTATTATAATTGTGTACACCTGGTGGTGCATACATGGTGTGAATAAAACTAAGTGCATTAAGATCCCACTAAATATTTTTTCCAATTCCTTTCAAAATAATTTGTATTCATGTTAGATTTAATTACATTTAGAAAATATTTTTTCATTATTGAGCCTAAAAAAATCAATTTCAATTTTTTTGATAGAACATTATATTTTCTATTATAAATTTTTTGTTAAAAATTCACTTAAAAATAAAATCTTTAAAAAATTATTTGAAATACAAAACTTCAGTTGAGAGCTATCTATTTCTTTTGAAACACATTTATAAAATACTTTTATAAAAATTACATTTTAAAAATTACTTCACACAATATAAAATAGTTAAATAAACATTGTATGGAATAATATCAACGATGGATCCAAAATAAACACCACACAAAATTGTACCACATGATCTAATAAAACTAGTGGATGAAAACAATAACAAAAGAAATACCTAATATGGTATCATTAAAAACACTAGATATTGTGGTAAATACAAAATTTCCAAATATGATATTGAAGAATTCATATTGTAACATGGGACTAACTGTTGGCTTAAGTAGTGTCTACTATATCCCAATCCTCTCAATTATCTCACTCTAGCATCATCAGGATGACACCTCTGCACTATCCCTAGACTATCACATTACTAGGGGGACACTTTCAACATTTTTTCCGATAAGTGTATCATAAATATATACCTATATCGTTGACTAGGATTCCCATAAATATAATCAATAAGTGGTAAAATAATGGTTAAATCTCATGAAAAAAAATCAATCAATAGTATATGTAAACCTCATATCACCTACAAAGCATTTGAAAATACCATCCCCTTTTATAACATTCAAATTTAAATAATTATAAAATCCACCCTTTATGGACACAATACAATTCAGGAATAATCAAATAAGGGGTATAATTGAGGGTCTTTCCTAAACCATAGAAATATCTTTTTTTATAGTTCCAAAAAATCTATACTAAAATAGAACTGGGATGTATAATCATTTTTAACCAATTAAAATACCTTTTAAAAACAATATTTGAAATCAATCATTTGAAACCATATTTGAAATCATTTATAACATAACCCCTTTTTTATTTAATTTTTTTTGAGAAATAAAAGTATTTTCTTACTTTAAAAAATATATATTTAAATCCACATTTTCACCCATCTCATGAAATAATCTAGTTTAATCTTCAAACACCACATTTAAATTTAAACAAACTATTTATAAATTTTATCAAACATTTGGAACTCAAAATGAAATTGAAGACTAAGAAAAACCATTTAAATACCCATTTTATAAGTGTGGAATAACTTGAAAACATTGACAAAATCCACCATGTTATCACATATAGATATAATTTCATAAAAAATGTATTCAAAAAAATTAATTATCAAAATAAATGAAAAATAAAGGAATATCATAAAAATACCTTCATCAATCCAAGAATAAACCTCTCATAAAAAGATACAACGTCTCTCATTAGATGTAAAATATCATACAATAAATGGTAAAACATTAAAAAACCATAAAAATAAAATACTCATGATTATGTTCATCCTAAACCCTAATCCCAACCAAAAAATGATTATGGTTCTTAGGGAGATGGAAAATATTAAGTAAGGGGAAGAGGGAAGTGAAGATAAAAGAATAAATAATGAAAAGAGTGATTACACTCAAGAAATCACATAAAAAATTGAAGAGTGGGATTAAAATAAAAACAAGATAGAGAAAATCTCTACCTTTATCTCTAATGGATGCTAACAACATGAAATAGGATTAAACAACCATAATAATAGACAGAGAAAAAATATGAAATTTAGTAAAATTAATTATTCTTATAATGTTTTATGACATGAAAGACTTAATCACGGTTTGATGCCTGGAAGAAAATAAAATTTCAAGTTATGAAGTTTTTCATCACAATGTGATAACCCATGGATTGGACCGAGGGAATAATACATCTGATTGGGTCATGAAATGGCACCATGCATTGTGGCTGTGACCTGTTGTTTTATAGAACTATATCATTTTAGAACTTCTAGAACACCCAAAAAACATGGGAGATCCCCCAGAAAATATAAAATAACCTAAAATAAATATTTAATATGACAGTGGTGACATGATGTTATGAAATTTATTTCCATACTAAGTATTTTTTGTCCAAAAAATTATTAAGTAGTAGTGGAATGGAATGGAAATGAAACTATAATGAAACCTCACAATAAGAGGTGGGTGGGTGGGGAGTCAACTAAATATGAAACCAAGGTAATGGACCATAAAATTAAATAAACTATCTCAAAACCAATCAGATATATCCAGAAATATGACCTAATTTATCTAATCAAAACTCACACATAACAAAAAGAGAATATATTATATCACCCAATACTTTGGAATACATTTTTTCATTAAATTAGTAATATGTTTGATAAATTTCCCCAAATGAAACGCCAAATGAAAATGATCCATGACAAGTTCATTATTATGAAAAAATAATAATAATACAAATTAAAGGAAAAAGTTACAATCAATTAGAAAATGAATAATAAACATGTTTAAGAACACATAAGGTTCCCAAAATACATTTTTCAGTATCCATTGGTTTTCATTATATATATTTAATTTTAATTTTGAATATAAATTTATAAAATATAGAATTTGGATTTTATAAAACCAATTTCAATTTTTTAAATCCACATATAAAAATTATCCTTCAGTGAATTTTTGATATTTTAATAAAACAAATGATTTATATATGAATAGTTAAAAAAATATTGTTTTTTATAAAATGTTGAATTTTATTTCATTATAAATATATAATAAATTTAAAAAATATTCTTTGTTTATAAAATATGCATTTCATAAATCAATTTTTGAATTTTATATATTTTTTTAAAATTTATAAAACCTACATCTAACTATATATAAAAAAAGTAATATTGTAATTCTAATTAAAATTATTTTTTATCTCTTCTCTTAATTAATAATTTTTATGGTAACATTCATTTTTGGATTGTTTAAAAAGGTATATTTATATATTTTTTGTTTTTTTAAAACTAATTGTTTTCATGAAAATTGATACTTTTTTAAATAATGGCTTACATATAAGTTTTAAGCTTGAAAAAAACACTTTTCCTAAAAATGGTTTTTACATGTTATGTGAGTCTGTTTTAAATTAACATTTCAGACCATTTGAAAGTTTATTTAATGAAATTATTTTATGCTTTTAAATTATAAGGTTCAAATTAGGTAAAATTTTCAATTTTAATTTTTCCCATTAAAATTAATTACTAAGGTTGAAAATTAGTTACCTCTTTATAAGAAAAAAATTGTAAAAATAGATCTACTAGGAGGAAATGAACTAGTCACCATTAAAAACATGTTTCAAAAAGAATGTTTGAGGTGTGTATCAACCAAAAATCTCTTAACTTTTTTTTTCGATTTTTATTCCATTTAACCTCAAATTGTATGATTAAATTATTGAAAATGTAAAGGGTGCTACCAAAATTTCCCTCCACTTCACTTATAAAATGGGATCACTCCCAGTACTTAATGTCACATCATTCCCATCGAATTTATTCTTGAAAATTTTATATTTTTTTCTCTTAGACCCCACTACCACTTCCTTTAAAATATTTTCACCATTATTTAACATAATTACACAATTGAGTTGAAGGAACCTAGACCACTTTGAGAGAAGAGGGTTCAATCAGGGTGTGAAATTTTTCTTCTAAAGTGATGGATCTTATTCTTATGTTGGTAGGAAGTAGTTAAACTTATATTATGGAAAGCTATAGAAAACTAATAATCAAAATAAAAGAGTCAATGAAATGATTTTACTTGGTTAACCTATAAGGTCAAGTCTAAGGATAATAATCCAAGAGTGTGTTGGTCATACCTAAATCTAGTAATCAACACTAGTTATAGAATACATAAGTTTAGACACAGTCACTCTATTACAGGCACACCACCTTTACAAGATTTTATAGACAACACACTGCCTCCCTTAGAACACTTTCATTGACTCACCCAAGCTCACTACTTGGAGAAAAATCGTTCTTAGTTTAAATACTTGAAGGTCACTTCAGTATATTGGCATTGAAGACATGGTCTTGGACTAGAACAAGACTCTTATTTCACAGAAGTCCTGAATTTATGCACTTGAATGCATTGAAAAAACAAATTTGTTATTTGAAACTTAAAAGTTCCTTGAATCTAGAATTTCATATAACACCTATTATTGTGAACAAGTTTTGGGATTTTTACGTATGTTGTCTTTCACACAACCATTATATTTTATGAAACAACACCATGAAACTCACATTGTATAGATAGACTCAAGAATCATTCTGCACTTAATATTTACTATGTGTAAGTCATTTAAATGAAATTATATCCCATGATAGAGACACCAAATCTTCCTTTTTTGAAATGTTATAATTTTTCAAATGGGGTAGACACATATTTATAGACTTTTATGAGAATGTGTACAAGTTTCTTCCATTCCAAACCATGCACACACAATCGTAAATTTGATTTCATATTAGACGAGTTAGATCCTTTATCACATACCATATATTTTCTATTTTTTTAATTGATTAAACAAAAAATCCTCTTGTGTGCAACTCTATTTTGAAATCACATTGGGTGCGTAAGATTCTTCCAAAAAAAATATCGAGGGTGGTTCATCCCTTTGTTTTATTTTGAAGAGACGATCCTGAAACACACTTTGTAAAAAAAATGAAGATTCCCCTTCAACCTTGCCCGAAACTTCCTTTTCCAAAAAAAATTTCTCCATTCTTCAATGTTGGGACCCAAAATATTTTCTAACACTAGGAAATGAAATCAATTTCTACACTGTTTTTAGCTTGTACCATATGAACACATTCCTTGAAAACTCCCTGATCAACATAGTGTGGATTGAAATAAAAAAAACTAGTCTCCATTCTTAGCTACAAAGATCCTTGGTTCCAAAAATCTCTCCCTTTGGTTTTGTTTTTAAAATTTAGATAAATTCAATAAAACACCATCCACCTATCAAAACCTAAAACGAGAGAGACAAGTCATCCAAAAATCTAAGTCTATGTGAGAAAATAATTAATTTGAAAATAAGAGGGAAAAGATGAAATGGGTTCTTAGGTTTTGTAATCATTAAATATGTCCAAGATATGCTCTAGATATTTTTTTCATAACACCTAATTATGATTGTGTCACAAAATAAGTTCATAGTTTGTCAAAAACTAGGAACCATGAAACCATAAAAGTGTGGAATTTTTCATTCTCCCCCTTTGTAACTTTGAATGTTTCTTTTATCACCATTTTTCAATAAACATTGAGGTTCTATATCTATACCTATAGAGCTAAAAAAACTCTCTTTGGACCGTATCTCCCCATTAAACCAACATCACTTCCACAAACAGATTAAAATAGTTAACACAACTAGGGAGAGGGGACTACTGATAACCTCCTCATGTACTTAGAGGTGGTAGAACACTGAAGTTAAATTGTTGTTTCTCAAACAAATGTGTTTCTAATGACTTAGTCGGAATATCGGCCACATGGTAATCAGTTCCAGCATGCATGATTTTAATCACACCTTCTTCAAATTTTTTCCATTATGAAGTGATATCTTATCTCAATAAATTTTTTATGAGATTGGTGAACCAAATTATTTTTTTGATTGATTGTACTCTTATTGTCATAGTTAATCAAAATCATTTGTTTCACCACATCCCCAATACCGTTCAATTGTTTCTTTTTCCACAATATCTGAGTAGACAAATTTATTGTAGATATATAATCTACTTCAATCATTCTAAGAGAGGTTATTTCTTATTTCATGGTCAACTATACCATGCATTTATTTCCATTAAATAATTCTCCACTAATTGTGGGATTTTTATACACCACATCTCTAGACTAGTCAGCATAAAAAATGCTGACAGTTCACTATCTCATTCTGTAGTAATGTATAATCCCAAATTGTGTATACATTGAATATACCTAATGAATCCTTTAAATTCTACCAAATTATCTTCCACCAGATTAATTTGAAAGTGGGCCTCTAAGCATATTCCAAAGACAATATCTGGAAGTTTTTTAGTCAAGAAAAATAAGCTTCTAATGATCCTATTATGCATGGTGTCATCCATAGAAGACCAATCCTCATGATTTTCATGTTTTTTCCCAACCACAATCGGAGTCATCATTGGTTTGGAGTAATCAATATTAAATTTATTCAGTAACCCTCTTTCATATTTTCATGATAAATTAAAGTGTAATCCCTCTTCTGAATCACCTATAGACCTAAGAAATATGTGACTTCACCAATCAAATACGTTTCAAATTATGAATTCATGTTATTGTAAATTTCTTTCACTGATTTCTACCTAATTCCTCCAAATATATTATCAACCACATACACCATCACTATAAATTGATCTTCATTTGAATTTTTTACATAGAGATTATTTTTGAAACCTCCTCTATTAAATTATAGCTTCATCAGATAAGAATTCAGATGAGTATACCATGGTCATGGTGCATTATTTAGACTATAGAGTTCCTTTTTCAATCTAAAAACCATTATTTCATCATTAAGATTTATAAAACCCATTAGTTGTTCAATGTAGACTTATTAATTAAGAAATCCATTTAAGAATTCGGTTTTTACATCCATTTGGTAAACTTTATATCCTATTTGAGTTACCATTGCATGGAAAATCCAGATCAACTCCAATATCTCCACTGGAGAAATTTTTTCTTTCACATAAATTACTTCAATATATGCATATACTTTACACACTAGGAATGCCTTATCCTTTTATCACATTACAATGCTCATGAATTTTGTAAATATCCATTTTGTTCCAATCACATTGTGATTTTTAGGTTAATTAAAAAGATACCATGTCTGGTTCTTGTTAATCTGATCTAGTTCTGGATTCATGGATTTAACTTATGATTCATCCTTCAAACCTTTTTAAAATTTCGTTGGTTCCAAAATTTATAGAAAGAGATACTGTGAATCATTACTCATACTTCTTATCTTTGTGGGTGTGGTCCAATCCCCAATGATATAGGATTTATCAATTTTTTCTCTTATATTTCTTTTATGAGTTTCAAAAGAAGTATCTTCAGATAGGGTTTCCTCTTCTGATTCATGTTCTTAATCAACATCCTTTTATGAGCCCAAAATTTTTTACATGCCTTCATCTACTTTTCCATTTTCATCTGTTTCATGCCCATTTTCTTCCTCAACTTCTATCATATAAGAATAAGAGATCCAGAAGGTATTTGTGGTTTTGTATTCAATGATCATGACATCACTACTTTCCACAATTCTTTCAATATGATTATTGAAACATTTGTAGGATTTACTCTTCATTTAATATCCAAGGAATATTCCCTCATTTTTCGCATCACCATACTTTACTTGATTTACTTATTTTTCTCACATGAAACATTTACATCCCATGACATGAAAATAGTTAAAAGAGGGATTCCTTCCATTCCACAACTCATATGGTGTCTTGGTTTCTAACATATAAATCCCAATTCAATTTTGAGTATACAATGCTGCTTGAACAACCTCATTCTAATAATGAAGAGAGATAAAACTATCAATCTGTATAGTTCGATCCATATTTCTCACAAATAGATTTATATGCCCAAAAAATCTATTTTTCTATGTGGGTCTCACTATAGAAACCTCATTCTTTGTTCCTTGTTTCCATAGATAATTTTAAAACTCAATGGATGTGTATTCCCCTCAATTTTCATATTGAAGAACATTTATTTTATCACCTATATCATTCTCCACTATTCAATGATATATTTTAATAAAATCAAGTAATTTGTGTTTCCTATGTATAATCAATATAAAATCCATTTTTATATACTCATTAATAAAAATAATGAACTGCCTCTCTCTATATGTTCTGGACACATTTATTAGACCACATAAATCTGTATGGATGGGGTTAACAATATTTTATGCTATTTTTTTCTTTGGACGATATGAAATGTAGACCAAATTTCCTCATATACAAGTATCAAAAGTATTTTTCCATTCATGATTCATATTGGGGATATCCATGACTATCTTAAAATTGTATATCTTTTCCATGTCTTGTTGATTAATGTGACCCAACCTCTAGTTCCAAAATTTGTTTTCTTATTAAACGGTTAGGAAAAAAATGTTTTATTTAGTGTCCAAGTAGTAAATATTTCTCGATGTTCTACATCCACTCAAGAGATAATTACATATATTTTCTTTGATAGTTCACCCCATTTGATTGAATTCTAATATCAGTCATATTTCATAGATTTGACTCACACTTAGTAGATAGTGACACAAATCATCCACATAATGAAGTTCAGTTTTCCTTAGCTTATCATTTTCCAGCTCTGTACTTCCACTGTCTTCGATCATTAAAGCACCATAATTGCAAAAAATTACTATTATGTCAACCCCTTTCTTAAAATTCTTCAATAATTCTGAATTTCCCATCATATGGGATGATCACCCGCTGTCTAGAATCTAGTTACTATTGTTCTTTTTGTCTTTGAGAGTGATTTCTATAAGGTTGGAGTTTTCAATTTTATTCTTTTCCTTTAAGGAAATATTTGAATATTTGGAGTCTAATTATGGACTTTTCTATATCTTTTACATGTTAATTTTTTTATTATACTCATATTATTCTTCTAGATGAGAAAACATATTTGCAAGAGAGATTTATTCTCTTGGGCAGGGATTTAATTTTTTTGGAGTTCTATAGGTAACATTCATGTCTTTCCTCTTCCTGAAATAAATAGATTTATGTCCATAGTTAGAGAAGTAAAAAAATATCTATAAAAACATTTCTTCTATAATATTAAGGATATGATTTCATTCTCCTTTATTAACTTCCTATCTCTTTCCCATTCAAATAGATTATTACCTCTTCACAACATGACATGGTATGGACCAGATATCAACAAAATTGACATTAAATATGAGGAAATGTCTTCTAACTTATATTCCTCCACATGTAACCTTATTTAGGATAATATTTTGACTAAAAATCATTTTTGGATACTTAAGGATATTTTTTATCCCTCCTTGTTATTTGATTTGATTCCTTCTTTTTAAGACATTAGGTGACATTTTTATATGTCCAACTTTCTATTTCCAATTATTTAGGCTTATAATTTTTCTAGTATTTGATGTTTCAACATCAAAAAAATTCCACGTTTTTACTATGAATGTGGATATTTGACCATTCAAAGCCTTATCCAATCCTTTATAACCACACTTAGATCTATATAATAGCTCTGAATTTGAGAATCATCTAAACTATATTCTATTCTTTATTTCCTTTGAACCTGATTCACTTTATATTTTATTCCTTAGAGTAACAACTTATTATAACATACCCTCAATAGTCTTGAACTACTCATCTGGTCTGGTTGTAAGGTCATTAATGACATTTTCTTGTTCTTTAATTCTGAGGTTCAGTTCTACTACATCATCTGAGATTTTGAAAGTTATTTAATATTCTATTACATATTATTCCATTCGATTAATTTTATATTAAATTTGATCAACATATTTTTATGACTCTTGTAGAACCTTTCTCCAATTTTTTTATATATATTTGATTCTCAAGCTTACCAAGAGCATCCTCATGTTCTAACATGACACCTACATTACTAATCAACTGATTACCTCTAGTTTTATATTTTAATATTTTGTAATTTTAAACTATAGACATCATATATTATTGGGTTTCATATCTAAAATATGTGTCTTGTTGATTAGAAATTTCATTATCATCGTATTCTTCTTTATAGAAAAAAACACTTTCCCTATAATCACTTTCTATATTTAAGGTCACCATTTTGAGAAATTGTCTTATGAGGATTCTGCATGTTTGCAGCTTCACTTTCTCCATCATTTAAATTCTTTAAGGATCGAGAGGAAATGTTCCCAACTCTACCCCAATGAAATTAGGCTAGATGTATTTTTTCCATTAAATTTATATTTTCTCTCTTAAATTTCCTGGAAAATAAAGAAATAAGTTCATTTTCCTCATTAAAATTATCAACAATATCTATGAAAAACACAAGTTTTTTTTTCATGTAATTGAATTCAATTTCCTCCCCAACTCGAGTTGTTGAATCATTTGGTTTGACTCTTATTTAATAAGCCACTAGACTACTCAGTAGATCATCTAGAGAACGTTTAGTGGGATCCCTTTCCACAAGTGTTGAATCTTTTAGGTTGTAGATATTTGGGAAGCCTTATCAAAATTTTAGTCACATTGTCAATGTCTTATTTATTCATCATGTCCTTGTATTTCTTTGATAATTTCATTTATCTGATTAAAAAAGGTATCTTCATTTTCATCAAGATTCATTTGTAGATCATTAAACCTGTTGTGAAGATCAATAAGTTTTCCCTCCTTCACTTTGTTGCCTCCATCATATATATTTTCCATATTTCCTGTATATACATTTCCGAAGTGAAACTTATCACATTCTAACAGTTATGATTAGAAATAGTTATAGTAAGTCAAATCTATTATTTGGCATCAATATCAAGAATTTTTTAATTTGTATCAGTCATAAGAAGTCGTATTTCATCAGTGACCTAATGCCCCTATAAAGTGGAAAAAAGAACCTCCATTTCAAGAGATCATTGATTACATCTCATCATATTCTTCTTAAATATGGAATTTTATTTCATAAAAGAGGGGGAATCCCCTAATATTTAATGAATTCTTCCTAAAAACAAAGGATGATAGATTCAACACAAGTAACCTACCTATGGTATGAATTTGAAGACCATAGACCAACCTGAGAGGGGAGGGGTGAATAAAGGTGTAAAATATTTCATCTAAAGTGATAGATATTGTTCCCAAATTGGTATAAATAATTAAACTTGTCTTATGGTATTTTGATGGAAATGAAAAATGAAAAGCAAAGAGATAGAACATCGATTTTACTTGGTTCACCAATAATGTATAGTCCAAGGAGCATATATCAATAGTTTTCTTATTGTACCTAAATAAACTAATATTCACTAGTTATGGAATATAGATGTTCAAACACAATCACTCTATTCTAGGAACACCACCATAAAATGATTTTAGAGATGAAACACTACCTCCTTCAAAACACTTCCTTCGAATCCCCCTAGATCAATTATTTGATAGAAGACATTATGAGTTTAAAGACTTGAAGCCCACTTAAATATATTGTCATTAATGACCTTTCCCCTATCTTGCATCAGACTATTATTTTACAAAAGTCCCGAATTAATGAACATGAATGCACATATCAAACAAGAAGGATATGGAAAACTTGAGATTAGATCAAATATATACTTGCATGTAACAACTTTTCTCATGCAAAAGTTTTTGGATTATCACACAAGATGTATTTTTCATAAACCTTATATTTCATGCAACACAACCATGAAATTCATTTCGTGTTGATAGACTCAAGGATGATTCTGAACATAAAATTTTATATGATTAATTCTTATTCCCTCATGCCTTTAACATTGAAGAGACAAAAAATATTCTTTTAAAAATGTTTTACGTCTTAAATGGGGGCAGCCTCATATTTATATACCTGAATGACTGTGCACATAATTTCCTTATGTTCTATCCCCCATACATTAAATTCTAAATTTGATGTCATATTTGGCATGTAATATCCTTTCATGCATACCAAGCCTTTTCCATATTTTTAGGAGGTTAACTATTAACTCCTCTTGTGAACAATATAATTTTGATGTCTCATTGGGAACATAAGATTCTTCTACAAAAAACTAATATTTCTTTTGATTCATTCATTTTTCGTATTTTGATGAGATGATCCCAAAATCACACTTTGTGTGCAACATTTAGATTCCCCTTCAACCTTTCATGAAAATTCCATTACTAAAAACCCCTTTGTCCATTCTCCAAATTTTGGACCAAAAAATTTGGCAAACACTGGGAAATGAAGCCACTTTTTACACTGTTTGAATCTTTTATTATAAGCCCACTTTCCTTAAAAAATCCATGATCAACCCAGTATTGATTAACAACAAACAAGAACTAGTCTCCATTTCCAGCTATGAAAATACATTATTCCAACATTCAATGTCTTTCAAGAGAAAACTCATGATCCCAACATATGTATTACCTTATTTTGAATCCATTCTTCTTAAAATTACTTTTACAAAACTGTTCTAACCAATTTAATATAATGAAATTAGTATATTTAATATACCAATATTTAATATCATTAATGTAACTATAAGAACCCAATACTTTTACACATTTTTTACACAATCTAAAAAGTAAAATATTCAATTGGTATAACACCAATGATCATGGGGCCTAGTGTCTTTAGATGACTGAGTTCATATTACTTAAATGGAAGTTAAAACACGTAATCATTTTTTTACTATCCATAATGAGATCCTATAATAAAATTGTGATTCTAATATAAATGATATAAAATGAGGAATACATAAATGAATTGGTGAGTAAAAAATACTTGTAAGTGAATAAACATGATATCGAAACATAACATATGAGTTAAAGGCATAACATGATATCACAAAAGAGAAGGCTCATAAGGAATAACATGGAAGAATAACATAAATAACATGGTATAATAAAATCATGGAATGATTTGAAATGTGTAAAAAAATAACATTACCTAAACAAGAGTCAAGGATAAATAACCAAACAATAACACGTGGTGGAAAAATTCCCATAATGGAATGGGTTTAATCCCTAAGCCCATACATGATGCCTCACGATACTAAAGCTTTAACCAATGTATTGGAGTGGTATATAGACCCAAAAATAATTAAATTTTAATCATATCTATGTGAAAAATAATTTAAATAAATAATATGTCATAACATAATTATTTTACATGGTAATAAAAAGGGTAGCATAATTTACCTTCATATCATAATCAAATGAAATTTCACAATGAAGGAATTTGAAAAATGATCATAAGGAATGTATTACCGCATCAGAATAATGGATAATTATCTAGGTATATATGTGAGATACATATATACATATTGTAGAATAATTACATATCATTAAATAGATATATAATTTGTGTTAGAGAGAGAAAGTTCATAACCTAAAGGAAATGGTGGTTTAAAGAGATCCCTTACCCCGAGCCCGACTTGTCACTAGCATTATTTATATTCATGAATAATTAACTTATGTTAAATATTTACATTATTAAGAAAAATTTTCATGTTTATTATTACTTTTATTTTATTTGTTACCATGTCATATTCAATTACTTAACCAATTAATTTCACATTATAAATTTTAATGATAAATGACACATATATCCAAAATCACTTTGGTAAGTTGAATAATGTAAAAGGTATTATTATTTAATCATATATAAAATGATGAAAATAAAATATTTATCATTTTTTATAAATATATTTTACTTTTTAAACAAACTATGAAATACATTTAAGAAAAATTAAATACGTTACAGTCATGGAGACGGTAGGTCGTATGCACTCGTGAGTAATGTTTACATTCTTTGAAGATAATTATTGAAATAATGTAATTTTTATGTTATCTTTATATTATGAGAATTATTTCCTAAATATAATATTATTTCTTTAAATACCATTTTACATTCCATCCATGTGATACGGTAAAGAAATGAACCACATTGCTTCGTGGGGAGATAGTCTGTTATACACACGAACAACATTATCATTTATTCAATGGATGGTTAGGTAAAAAGTATATGATATATTTACTTTATATAAATATTAATATTTCATGAATAAAATATATCGAAATGAAATTTATTCTTATTACGTTCCATGTAAAGTGGTAGTGAAAAATGAATCACATCACTTTGCGGGTGGTAGTCTGCCCAACACCAGAGTGATGTTATTGTATTCTCTTCAGAATTAAAAGTTAGAAAGTATATGTGATATTATAGTTAAAAAATTATAATTATATAATATATAAATATATATAATATAAAAATAATAGATAAATAATTTTTTCCAGCTGCAAGAAGTGGTTAAGGAAAATGAATTATGTCGGTTTGCAAAGTGGTAGTCCGTCGTAGGAATGATGAACAATTTCATTTACCATTAGAGGGTAGGGTAGATGGTTATAGGCCACTCAATAAAAATAAAAATATCAGTATATGGAAGATAATTTAATTATTATATCATCATTTTTTAATTATATTTTAAGGTGACTGAAGAAGAAATAATATAAAACACTCGTTTAAGGGTGTTATATATTCTTTAGGCAACTCCTTTTGTTTTGCATGATACGCATTTATAAGTTGAATTTATGATCATAGTAAGGATTATAGTATGAGGGTATTGAATTAAGGATTTTATTTGGGAAGTTATTTTCAAAAAAAATGGGTTTTTGTGGTGTAATTAAGAGATTAGATTGGGTATCATTTTATAAGTGGATGAGGGCATATATTTAGAATTTTTGAAAAGAAATAATTACACCCATGTTTTTATTATGAAACAAGGATAAAAATATTCCCTTTTAAAACCTTATAATTTATTAAGTTTATATATAACCAAAAAATAGTAATTATACTATTTTTATCATTTTTAACCCTTATCGTTTTAGTTTGACCCCCCAATAAACCTGTTTTTACAATAATAATGAAAAATATTTTTTAATATTTTCACTATTAAGTTTGGTAAAAAAATTTAATTAAACTTATTAAATAATATATAATATGATGATTAAAAATATTAAATCCATTTTTCCAAATTAAACTCACAAAATATTTGGAATTTAATTTAAAATTAAAGCCGCATACATATTGAAAAAATGGGTTTTCAAGAAATGCATTTTTCATGTAAAAGATGAATTCATATTAACTATATGAAAAGTAAAAATAATTAAATGAATTTAAATTATTATTTATAGATATATAATATATATATTTCATTTAAATAATTCTAAATTATTTCTTATTTTAATTATTAAAAATTGAGAAAAATTATTCACTTTAAAACAGTTTTTAGAAAACAAAATTTAAAGCCTAAAAAATTATACTCAAACATAATATATAAATGATTTAAATTTAATTAATTTAATCTTAATATAAATAAATAATACTTATTTTAATTTAAAATAATTTATTTAAAAAATAATGGGACTTTGAATTTATTAATTAAAATTAATGGTTTACCAAAAATTAATACTTTTCACTTTTCACTGAAAAATATATTTTTCTAAAAAATCCCAAAATATCACTCTTAGTAAATATAAATAATTAAAATTTAAAAACTTATTTTCATTTTATAAAATAAAATTTCTATAAGTTAAAAAATTTAATCATAACATTTTATCACAAAAATAAATAAAAACAATGTTTCAAATAATTTTTTTATTAAAAACCGAGCACTTATTCCAAAGTGTTTGTAAGTAATTTTATATTTGGTATTAACATTATATAAATTTTAAAAAGTATTTAATCCTAGAAAAAACATGCAATTTAATGTCTAGGTTATAAATATATTATTTAAATAATCATAATTTGTTTGAGTTCGGTGTTGCATGTCGTATATGCCATCGAACATAGTTTTCTATCTTAAAAACTAGAGGTGTTACAATATCTCCCATAAAATAATTTCACCCTAAAAATATTATATTACATTCTAAGTTGAAAATAGGTGGGTTTAATTTCTATTCGTCTCTTATTCTGGTTCCCATACTGCTTATTCAAACTTGTTGTTTTTCTTTAGCACATTGACCCAATGAGTTGTATTATTTCATACAACTCTATCTCTATGATCTGAGATCATAACATGATGTTCCTCATATGAAAGGTGTTTTATAATGGTACCACCTATGGATTAATTTCATGTGCGGTGTCTGTTATATACTTCCTCAAGAGTGATACATGGAACACAACATGTAATTGAGACAGGTTAGGTGGGAGAGCCAGTCGATATGACACCACTCTGATGCAATCAAGGACCAAAACGTGGACAATTTATCTTGGAATAAGATTTCCCTTTTTCCTAAACCTCATAAATTTATTCCATGGTGATATAAGGAGTAACAACTTATCTTTAACCATAAGCTCCTATTCTTATCATGATTTCATACATAATCCTTCCATCGAATTTTCTTGAATTTCTTATGATATTGAATGGTTTTGACCTTCCATACTAAATATCGGAAAATATCATGTCCCATTAGCTCCCGCTTTCTAATTTCATCCCAAAATGTTATATTATAACACTACTTCCCATACAGAGACTCATAAAGAACCATTTTAATGCAATAATGGAAAATGTTGTTATATGAGAACTCTATTAATGGAATGTGATGATATAATCATCCTTAGATATATATTGTACAAGACCTCAGAATATCCTCCATAGTTTAAATGGTTCTCTCAAAATGAACATCCTTTTGAGTGTGATAAGAAGTATTGAAACTATGTTTTATATCAAATTCTTTATAAAGGTTCTACCAAAACATCAAGTTATGAATCAGTCTTCAATCAGATACAATAGAGAGTGGAACTCCATAAAATATTAAAATTTATATTATATATATCTTATCGAGTTGGTCTAGATATAAATAGTCCTTGAGGGAAATGAAATGTTCTGAATTTATAGGGTGATGAACTACCACCCTGATGATATTATTTCCTTTTGGTGTCCGGGGGTGTCCTATGATAAAATCCATGGTTATTTTTTCCAATTTCCATACTATTAAAGGAAACAGTTGCATCATACAATTATTCTAATATCATTTAACCATGATTTTTTTGTAATACCATGCATCGAGATAAAAATTCCACAATCTACCACTTCATGTTATCCCACCAAAAGTTTTTACTCAGATCTTTATACATTTTAGTTCTTCCTAGATAAATATATAAGGATGAGATATACAAATAATCTATAATCTCCCTCTTCAGCTCATGTTTTTATGGAACACACGTCTGGGTTCGAATCCTTGTAACTCAATCTTTAAAAAAGATAAACTCTAGATTATTCCATATATTTTTCTGTAGCACCTCATTATCTTTCTAGACCTCCTTGGTTCTATCAATAATGAATGGTTAATAAGTTATTTTAGAAATGTAGGATTAATATTCTTTTACTATTACCATATCCATACTTTGAAAGTGTAATAATATTAGATCCTTTTAAATTATCATCATTAAAAAATTTTCATACCCCTTCTACTTAGAGCATATACTTTTTTGTTTTCTTTCCCAGTATGGTAATGGATTGATCAATCATAGTCCAAGATTAACTATAACAACCATCACTTTAACATGTTATAATCATTATGTGTGAATATATATTTTAGGCTCTTGTGATCCATATATATTTTACACTTCTCCACATATAGATAATTTTTCTTAATCTTTAATGAAAATATCATTAATACCAACTCCAGGTCTTGCATGGGAATGTTTTTGTCATGAAATTTTAATTTCCTTGAGGCATATGATATAAATTTATCATTATAAATTAGTACGCAACTGAAATCCTACTTTGAAGCATTATTTTAAACCAAAAAAATTCCCCATCTCAGGGAAGTGTAAGTACAGGTGTAGTGATAAACCTCTATATCATATACATAAAGATCGCTTTGAGTTCAAAAGTCTAGAAAAACTTTACCTAATTATTATTTATCTTGTTTATCATGTTTTAAAATCATGATAATTTCCTAAAAAATGACCAGTAATACCTAGATAGTCCCAATAAACAACAAATATCTGTTATAGATGCTAGTATAAGACAATCCATGGAAAAATATTTCTTAGAAAGGTCCACAGATATCCCTATACTGGTGATAATATTCCTCAATAATGATACTTCCTTCATCCATAACACAAATTTATTATACATTTAATATATATTATCCTTTAATAAATACATTATCACAACATTCAAATTCTCTTCATGCTCCTCCTTAATTTTGGAGCAAATCAGAATATCATCTATAAAGTATAAATTTTTTTCAAGGTAATCTATAAATACTTTATCTATTAAGTCTACAAATATTTTTAGATAATTGGTGAGTCTTAAATGTAATTATAAACTAATAGTTTTTATACCTTATTTAAAATGATGTTTTGGGAGTATCCTTATTCTTTACTCTTAACTGATGATATCCTGACCAAAGGTCCACCTTAGAGAAATACTAAGCCCCATGTTATTGATCAAAGAAGTAATATATCCATGTAAGGGGATACTTTTTATTTATCATGATTTTGTTGAGTTCATGATAATCAATTATAATATGATTTTACCCATCCTTCTTCTGGATGAAGAGGACCAACACACCCCCTAGAGAAGCACATAGTAATTTAAAACCCTTTTAAAGATTCTATTATAATAGATTGATCAAATATTATAACTGAATGATAGAAATCTTGTAATGAATATTTTACTCAGGATTGGATTGAGGTTTAAGTTCGATTGATAAATCCTCCTCTATATTCGGATGGGGACCGGGAAACTCTTCAAGGAATTCATTAGTATAATCCATCAGAATGGGATTGTCTTCAATCATGATTCTATCCTTTGTATCAATTATTTTAGATAGATATTATTGCTCATAATGAAATAATATCCATGATTGAACTTGAGATTCTATAGGAAAATCATCCCTCTCATTTCACTTGTATATAATTAGAGGGTAAAATAGGACATGGACAGTGATCTCCCTCTCTCTATAGTTGATGGTGGATTTAAATAATGATAGCTAATCCATGAAAAATACTATAAAACTACATTAAAGAACGTAAAATGTGATTTTATGAAAGATTAAGTCCACAAACATTGTGTGGGTAGGAGATATATACTTGGGATCTAACCATAGCTCTTTTTTCTCTCACAAGTAGCTCAAACATGAGGTTTTTAAGTAGATAATGAACTATTATACTAAACATTCAAGATATGAAAGAATTAACAGAACCAGAATAAAAAAGTACATTCTATATTATTGAATGAAAAACTAGTGTACCTATCACCAAATCATTTTCATAATACACATCATCCTTAGTGATATCATATGAACTTCCTTTATTTATTGGAGGTTCCCTCACTAATTATCTATAATAACCCTTGGTTTAGGGAATTGGCTTGCATAATTCCCATGTTCCTTGTAGTTAAAACACTATAAAGATGGAATACTATTGAGTGGAACATTTTTTTATTCTTACTCATTTGTGGTATTCTTTATTTACCTATGTCACTAATTATCCTAATTCCCCTCTTTTTCACACATTATGAATATTCAAGTTCCCCTTAGTTAGTTTATGGGATGATTCTTCCCATAATATTTACAAGTTGGATGTTGGGTTTTCTTTCATCTATGGTATTTATCTATTTTTTGTTCCTAAAATAAACTTCATTTTACAATTTTTGTCTCCAGTTCTATGATACCACTGCGAGTCACCGATCTACATCTCAATATGGAGGCATAAAAAAAAATATCTTCATAACTATCAGATTCCCAAATGGATAATTATTGTCATAGACTCAGCTTTAACTCACTAAAGATGAGGCCTACCATACATCTAGTGATGATGAAAAAGCTGAAGGCATACATTGAAACCCTCATGATGTTTTCCTCATATTCCCCGATATCCCTATAATACTTTTATTTTAGACTCAGGAACTCCCTATGAATTTTAAGAAAGAGAGTTAGAGAGAAATATTTATTTAAAAATAATTTCATTAAGTGTTTCCATTCCATGGAGTTAATGTCCTCTCTAGACATTGTGTTCTTGATCGCTGTCCACCACTGATCATCTTCTCCCTCAATTTAATAAACATCCATCACAATATTCACTTAATCTATGAATTATATGATATATAATATATTATCAATGGAGGAAATAATTTGTTCAATGAGGAGGTGATCCTAAGATCCACTAAAGGTAGGGACTTCTATCACATAAAATAATAAATTGCAACTTCATACTTCTAAGGAGGAGTAAGGAATTCCATATAATCTATGTTATTATTCATAAATTGATCTAGTTGAGTAATAAATTCCATGAATTTATCATTTCACACACACATAATATTAGGCATATCATCGGGGAAATCATTACCTTTTTTATCATACTGGTTGTTGGAATGGTTTCCCCTATTTTCTTCCATTAAATAGAAAAAACAATATGAGAATACATTAACTAGTTATCATACAAAAGGGAAACTTATAAAATTTGGAGGATTATAAATAAATGATAAGTACATCCTAGCACATGATTCAATAGGTTTCAACCCGGTTATATATAGTAATTTCTCCATTAGGTTTTCCAACATAATAATTTTTTGATTTTCTTCATAATGGTTCATAAAGTGTTTATGAATTTCCAAAACATATCCCCTATGAGTGTAAAACTGGGTTCATAGGTAGGCCCATTATCATGTAATAAGAAACTATCAATTCAATCATGTCACACATTTTTTTGGAGTTATTAGACCTAGTTACTTCTGTTCTAGAACTACATCCACTTGTTGTATCCACACATTGAAATAATTGACCAAAAACCACATGCTATATACTTCCCAAATATCCCAAGATATTTTTCTATACTTAGTCTTATTATTTGACTTATCACTAGGGTTATTTTTAATGACGTTTTATCCTAGTACCAAAGTTTAAATAAACCATTTCTCAGATATGAAGTATAGTGATCCAATCCTTTTACATTTATTATTATATGATTTAAAAACATAAATATCTAATAGGTACAACCACAAAATCATGAGGCCAAGTGTCTTTGGAATACTAGGTTCATATTACAGCAAATAAACTTAAAACATAGAATCCTTATTTTATTATCCATAATGAGATCCTATAATACATTCAATCACCCAAAACCTGATGGGATAACCTAAGGAATATATAAATAAGGGGTGACCTAAAAATCCCAGTAAGGGAATAAATAAGATATGGAAACATAACATGCAATACAATGGTCTAATATGATACCATTAAAGAAAAGTCTCATGAGTAATCACATGGAATCATAACATAATGAACATGGTATCATAATATCATGACATCATATGAAATATAGAAGAAAAATATAACCTTACATAAACATGTTTCAAGGATAACTTCCTAGACAATAACACATATGGTAAAAGTACCATAATAGATTATGTTTACTCCCAAATCCCATACATGATGCCTTATGAAACTAAAGATTTACATAATTCATTGCATAATTATCTCGGTGAACCCATCATAACATGTTCATGATCTAAATGTAACACATAAAAGAAAATAATTCATAAGTAATAACATAAGAATAACCCATGGAAAGATAGTGGGTTGCATAATCTTTCTTCTTATCATAATCAAAGGAAATTTCATAATGAGGGAATTCTAGAAAGGGTAATATGGAATGTATTAACCTAAAAAATTAAGGGATAATAACCAATGTATAGATTTGAGAGAAATATATATATAATTTTATAACAATTTCCTAACATTAAAGATAGATATAATGTGACTTAGAGAGATAAATTCATAATTTAAAGGAAAGGGAGTTTTAGAGAGAAGCTTTTACTTGAGACTGATTTGTCGCCTGCATTCTTTATCTTCCTAAATAGTAAAATTATTTTATTTATTTAATTTTTCAATGTCCTTTTTCAATTTTACTATTCATTTTATTTTCTATTTAAACATTTCCTATTAAATTTCTTAACTAATTAATTTCACGTCAGATGTTTTAACGATAAATAACTCATATGTCCAAAATCACATTGGTAAGTTGACTAAGGTAAATTTTATTATTATTTAATCATATATAGAATGGTAATAATGAAATATTTATGAATTTTATAAATAAATTATACTTTTTAAACCAACCATGAAATATATTTTTGAAAAATGAACTATGTTACAATCATGAAGAAGGTAGGTCGTACACACGCATGGGTAACACTTCCATTTTTCCAATATCATGATTGAAATAAATTAATTTTTATTTTATTATTAAATAATTATATTTTTATAATAAATATCATATTATTTATTTAAATAAACTTATCCATACCATCCATGGGATTCATTAATAAAAATGAATAACATCACCTCAAGAGGTGGTAGTCCTCTGTACACACAAGTGACACTATCATTTATTAAATGGATGGTATGCTAAGAATGTTTATGATGTATTTATTTTAAAAAATGATTAATATTTAATTAATATAATTTATAAACATAAAAATTAATCCTTATTACCTTCCATGTAATGTGTAAGTGAAAAAATAACATCGCTTCGTGAGGCAGTAGTCCGTATACTCGAGCGACATTATTATATTCTCTATGGAATGGAATGTAAGAATGTATATGTTATATTATAATTAGAAAATTATAATTTTATCATAAATATTATATATATTCCCTAGATACATCATTAATCTATATATGATAAGTGGTTATGGAAAAAAATTATGTTGGTTCGTTAGGTGACAGTCCCTTGTACACACAATCAACAAATTCATTTCCCATTTGAGGTAAGAGGACATGGTTGTATGTCATACAATTAACATAAAAAATATTAGTATATTGATGATACATATGTTATTATATAATCATGTTTATAAGATTTAAATTATGTGGAATAATAAATAAAATAAAATTCTTGGTCATGGATGTTACCTCATCTTCAAAGACCTTCTTTAGGTTTTCACCAAAATCCTTTCTAGGATGGTTTTATGATCGAAAAAAGGATTATAGAATGAGGGTAGAAAATTAAGTAAGTTATTTGGGTAGTTGTTGAAAAAAATAATATTTTTAAAGTACAAAGAGGATAGGATATGGTATAAACTTTTATAAGTGGGGGAGTGGACACATTTAAAATTTCTTAAAAGAAAGAATGAAATTGATGATTATATCATGCCAAAAGGCTCCAAAATGGATTTTTAGAACATTATAAGATATACATGTCATGACCCGACCCAACGAGGCTGAATCCGCGACTCCCCAAGCCCGCCTCTAATAGGCCAGGGGCTGGCGACTAAAGCCGGGTAGGCTATCACACACATGGGAGGAATTAGCCTAAAGTACCTATACACACGCACCCACATACACCTCCATGAAACAGTGCAGAGATATATAAAACTGAAAAGAAAATGCATGCATACACTATCCCAAACCAGAGTGCAACAACTAAAGTACAATGGAAAAAATAGGGCCCACCAAAAGAAAACTACAAAAGAGCGTCCAACCTTCTCTAAATAAGGGGAACGCTGCCACAAACACCCACCGGAAAACTCCCTCGGCACAACTCTGGTAAACACCCCGGTCAACACGCTCACTAAGCTCCGCCTGCTCCGGGTCCCCTTGGGACTCCGTCGAAAGGCCTGTGGTCTGCACAAGACACAAACATGTGCAGGAAAAGCCCATGAATGGGTGAGTATAAACATACTCAGTAGCCACCCCAAAACCCAAAACCAAAGGGAGTAACTGGAAGGAAACCATTCGATCATCCCAGCCAGAGGGAACCCAGACGAGAGAGAAACTACATCTCGTGACCATCCTCGGCTAAACATTACTAGTCAGCTCAGCTCAGGTGTATGCCCATATATACACCTTGAACAATCCAGATATACTCAGCTCACGCCACAAAGCCAGAAGTGGTACCGACCTCGTCACCAGGAACAGTACACAACCAGGAGAACACGCTCCACGATCACTCTCAACCCAAATGACACTCATCCAAGAGATGCACTATATTGGGTTTCTCACAAACCTCTCAGACACTCACCCGAGAGATCACGCTCGTCGGATAGCATCACTGAGGAAACCTCCCTGAAACAACAGAGCCACCAAAATACTCGGATAGGGGATCGCTCCTAGGGTCTGCTAGGGGATACCAGAACCCAATCCGGTATACGAAGCTCACAGATAGGGGATCACTCCCAGGGTCCGCTGGGGGATACCACAACCCGATCTGGCATACGTAGTTCTCATAGATAGGGGATCACACCCCGGATCCGTTGGGGGATACCACAACCCGATCTGGCGCTCGACAGAAACACATAACTTAGATAGAGGATCATCGCCCATATAAGGGTGGTCACGATGATACCGGAACCCTATCTGGTATAACTCGCGATGTAGGGGATCGAACCGACGATGCCGCAACCCTACTAAAACCATGCACTGAGTAGGGGATCACATAACCAACGATACCTCAACCCTACCGACACCAAGCGCTGAGTAGGGGATCGTATACCCAATGATACCGCAACCCTACTATAAACCTCATGCTGAGTAGGGGATCGTATACCCGACGATACCGCAACCCTACTAAGCATGACCCACCGCTTAGGGGATCATATTTCCGATGATGCCACAAACCCTACGGGGTTAACCTGCTGGATAGGGGATCGCTGCCTGTGAATAAGCGGTCACATCGATACCAAGAACCCGATCTAGGGTAAAGATGCTAGAGGATCCCGCTCCGGGCCCACCGGAGGGATGCCACAACTCTAATAGTTTTCACATTACATCGAGAGGATCACAAACCCATACGAAGGTGGTGATGCCACACGAACCCTCGTAGGAATGAACCAAAGGAGAACCCTCAACCACTGCTGGTCCAAACGTCGCTAACCTGAGCGACCCACCACAACGCCACACTGCACACCTCCTCGGCCAAAACCGAGGCCACCATCGCGTTCCACATGGAAAAACATGCAGGATAGGTTGTTTACTCGCCCGAAATGGGGCACCGGTGAATAAGGTATTATTCATCATAGGTAGATCGTGCGGGGCCCACACAACGATCCCGAAACCCATTGAGCAGATCATACCACAACGATCCCCTCGGAAAAACAAGCATAATCGACTACTCGCTCGTCCGAAACGGACACCCGGTGAAAAATGTACTATTCACCAAAGCTAGATCGGGTGGGGCCCATGCCTGGATTCCAAAACTCATCAAACGGATCACACCATTGCGATCCTCTCGGAAAAACACATAGGATCGACTATTCATCTGCCAAAATCGTACTCCTGGTGCAAAAGGTGCGTTTCTCCGCAAACGCCAAAACCCAGCCTCATGGGGCCCGCACCCCGTTCTCAGTCCCAACACCCAAAAACCATCTCAAAAAGTCCGTCATACCATCAGGGTCTAAACTCCGCTGACGGCACGTCAATCGGACACTCCGGGTAGAAGTTACAACGACCCGAAGTCGTAAAATAATAAAATATTATTATTTTATTCGACATTTCAAGCCCTCGGGCCAA
This sequence comes from Viscum album, assembly GCA_963277665.1. NCBI lineage: Eukaryota > Viridiplantae > Streptophyta > Magnoliopsida > Santalales > Viscaceae > Viscum > Viscum album. The sequence continues at coordinate 905,743,532 of OY728138.1, forward strand.
AAACCCGACTCAAAAAATTCTCAAAGTGAGTTAAAATGGTCTGTCTTGACGCAAGGAACACGTCACCGCAAACGTCTCGTAAATTGGAGTTTTGGTTTACGAGTTACGGGGGTTTAAAGAACCCCCGGAAAAATCTGGTCAGACCACCTTAGGGTCGCCGGAAACCACCGCGCCGCCGCTAGACTCCACTGTGCCAGAGCCGGAAACCCCCGTGCCACCACCGATCCGCCGCCGAACTCGCCGGATTCCGCCATGGCCGCCGTGGGTCTCGCCGGAAAACCGGGTATTCGCCGAAAAACTTCCGGGAGCCACTGGGAGCACCCTGGTGCTCCAAATTCAGATTCGAAAAAAGTTTCGGAAATCTCGGGACCCGAACTACACAAACCTTATGACGATTTGAAGTAAAACAATGCATAAAAGGGGTCTGGGATTTTAAAACTCCAACCACCTACCTCGCAGGTGAAACGCCGAAGCTTCTCGTGCAGATCGACGCCGGCGACGCCCTGAAGCTCGATCTGCTGACGATCGACGCTGAAAACGGACGCCCAGAGATCAAATCGGCGAAGAATGGATAGGGGAGGAGGTGGTTCCATCTGCTGCGCATTGGAGGTGAGTGGGGAGGAGATATGTTTTTTTTCCTTTTTTTTATTTAAAAACCTCCAGCAATGCAACGCCCCCGACCTCGTGCCCGACGCAGACAAAGTTAAGGTCACCCCTAGGGTAAACACGACATTCTTGACGCAATAGTGGACTCATATTTGGGATCCGAGACTCCGTTCAGAAGTTATTCGAGCCGACGCTCGTAAACAAACTTTTCTACTTATTTACGAAAACGCCCCTGGTGGCGTTTCTCCCTGCAGACCCGCGCCAGCAAAGTTTATACCTCGCCTAGGGTAAACGACACGTTCCGGACGCAATCATGCCCTTAGATTCCCGATCTGAGCTACCGTTTAGGTGATATCACACCCCCTCCATGTGCATAGTATAAAAATACATAATATTTTTATAAAATTAATTCTGATCACACCGGGCCTCAGAATCGCACGCCGTCTTCGCGCCTAACTCTGGAATTCTTCGTAGAAATATTCCAAAGTCTAACATGGCCAAAAACCTGAGTCGCTACATCCTCCCCCCTTAGAACTTTTCGTCCTCGAAAAGCCCTAAGCATAAGGAAATCGACTGGACTCTCAACTGGGTCTCCCACACCAGCGAGTTCACCAAAAAACACCCCTGACCGAATGCATAATTCAGGGGGACGCATCCACCACATCTCGATACTATCTACTTTGGGCGGCACTAACTCGCCTGCACGGTTTTAATTGTGTCACAAAAATGCATCTCGGTGGGGGAATGATCCCTCTTCCTCACGCATTTGAAGCATGCAGAACAACACCCATACATGGTCTTACCAACGCCCAAAACAAAACTCGAGCAAGCAAAAAAAGGGAGGGTACCACTAAACAATGTCTATCAAACAACTACAGAAAGTAGAAAAGTTACAAGGCGTACCTCTATCCATCTGCGGTTCCTCTAGGTCAACAGCCTCCAGGGCATCCAGCTGTCCTCGCCCTCGGCCACCAGCTCCATGAGCTTGGTGTGGACCACCTGGGGGTGGGGGTGGTGGCATCTAGTACCGCCTACCACCGCCTCCTGCTGAACCAGCTCTGCCACCACGCCCACCGCCCTGCGGACCTCCTTTCTCGAGACGCTGCCTCTACCAAGGCGGTCCATTGACTGGATCCCTCTCAGCAGGACGTCGGGTTAGACAATCTCTAACAAGATGTCCCCAAACGTCGCAAGCGTAACAACGCCTCTCCTACGGCTGACCAAAACAGGCCTGCGAGCCCTGTGAGCCCTGAGGCTCAGATCCTCCATCCTGGGGTCGCCTCCTAAAACGTCGGCCACATCCAGACCCCTGAGTTTGTCATCGGCTACCAGATGCCGACGTCTCAGCTCTCACATTCCCAACAGTAACAGGGGGAATCTGCTCAGCCAAAAAGCTCTCCACCACCAACGCTCGCTCCAGCACTCCAACATAGGTGGGCAGGCACAAGGAAACCACACCTGCTCAGATATCCCTGTGTAAGCCCTGCTCGAAGGTCCAAACCCTAAAGAACGGGTCTCAAACCATATCCAGGGAGTAGCGCGACAGGTCTGTAAACCTCGCTGAGTACTCCAACATAGTCAGGCCCTCCTGTTGAAGCTGTAGAAGCTCCTGGATCCGCACTGACCTCAGTGTCACTGGATAGAACTCCTCCCTGAAGAGCCGCTCAAAATCTTCCCACGTGAGCGTCTCCTCGTCATGGGACTACGTCACCAGGCTCCACCATTGCCCAGCAGAACCATGCAAAAGGCTCGCCGCAAGGACCATCATCTGATCCGGAGGTGTCCTCACTAGGCGGAAAACTCGGGTGACAACCTCGAGCCAGTCATCAGCCGCCTGGGGGTCTGAATCACCCTGGAACCTCAGAGGTCGCTGCCTCTGGAACTCGTGCAGTGCACTTAGCCTGTGCGCAACCTCATCCTGCACTACCAGCACAACCAGCTGCTTAACAGGTGGCAGCTCAACTGGAAGACCACTTGGAGGTGCAACATCAGAACCCACACCCTGCTCTACAACCTCTACATGGGGCAGATCGTCACCACAATCCTGCTGCGGAACCCTTGCTGGCTATCGTCGTGGCGGCATCCTGAAATACATTCAAGACGCACCACAGTCAAAGAGTATATCTAGAGAGATGACTCAAGAAGGACAAGGAAAACCCAAAAACCCAGTCCTATATGATGCATGTACCCTTATCCCTGTGACCAGTGTACGAATATCCCGAGTCGAAAGGCAGGTTATCAGAGTCCTGGTGTATGGATACGTCGGCCGCCGCACCAACACTGGAGTCTCTGTCTTGAAAGCCGAGCTCGAAACACCCTAACACTGCCGCTATGCAACCCAAACCAAACTCACAGCTAAACCAGCTACGATCTGAGATCCCAAAGGTGGAACCTCCTCTGATACCACTCTGTTACGACCCGACCCAACGGGGCTCGAGCTGCGACTCCCCAAGCCCTCCTCCAATAGGCCAGGGGATGGCGAATAGCACCGAGTAGGCTATCACACACATGGGAGGCATTAACCTAAAGTACCTGTAGACACGCACCCACATAAAGCTCCATGAAATAGTACAGAGATATATAAAACTGAAAAGAGAATGCATGTAGACACTATCCCAAACCAGAGTGCAATAACTAAAGTACAAAGTGCAAAACAGGGCCCACCAAAAGAAAACTACAAAAGCGCGTCCAACCTGCTCTGAAGAAGGGGAACGCTGCCACAAACACCCGCTGGAAAACTCCCTCGGCACGGCTCTGTTAAAAACTGTGGTCAACACGCTCACTAAGCTCCGCCTGCTCCGGGTCCCCCTAGGACTCCGTCGAAAGGCCTGTGGTCTGCACAAGACACAAACACGTGCGGGCAAAGCCCGTGCAGGGGTGAGTGTAAACATACTCAGTAGGAACCCAAAAAAACCCAAAACCAAAGGGAGAAACTGAAAGGCAACCGCCCGCTCATCCCAGCCAGAGGGAACCCAGATGAGAGAGAAACTTCATCTCGTGACCCTCCTCGGCTAAACACGACTAGTCAGCTCAGCTCAGGTGTATTCCCATACATACACCTTGAACAATCCAGATATACTCAGCTCACGCCACAAAGCGACAAGTGGTACCGAACTCATCACCAGCAACTGCCCACAACCAAGAGAACACGCTCCACGATCACTGTCAACCCAGATGACACTCATCCGAGAGATGCACTGCATCAGGTTTCTCACAAACCTCTCAGACGCTCACCCGAGAGATCACGCTCGTCGGATAACATAACCGAGGAAACCTCCCTAAAACAACAGAACCACCAAACTCCTCGGATAGGGGATCACTCCTAGGGTCTGCTAGGGGATACCAGAACACAATTCTGTATACGAAGCTCACAGATAGGGGATCACTCCCAGGGTCCATTGGGGGATACCATGACCCGATCTGGCATACGTAGTTATCACAGATAGGGGATCACACCCAGGATCCGCTGGGGTATACCACAACCTGATCTGGTGCTCGACAGAAACACATCACTCAGATAGAGGATCATCACCCATATAAGGGTGGTCACGACGATACCAGATCCCTATCTGGTATAACTCGCGAGGTAGGGGATCGAACCGACGATGCCGCAACCCTACCGAAACCACGAACTGAGTAGGGGATCACATAACCGACGATACCGCAAGACTACCGACACCAAGCGCTGAGTAGGGGATCGTATAACCAATGATACCGCAACCCTACTATAAACCTCATGCTGAGTAGGGGATCGTATACCCGACGATACCGAAACCCTACTAAGCACGACCCACCGATTAGGGGATCATATTCCCGATGATGCCACAAACCCTACAGGGTTAACCTGCTAGATAGGGGATCACTGCCCATGAATAAGCGGTCACAGCGATACCAAGAACCCGATCTAGGGTAAAGATGCTAGAGGATCCCGCTCAGGGCCCACCGGAGGGATGCCACAAGTCTAACAGTTTTAACATCACATCGAGAGGGTCACAAACCCATACGAAGGTTGTGATGCCGCGCGAACCCTCGTAGGAATGAACCAAGGGAGAACCGTCAACCACTGCTGGTCCAAACGTCACTAACCCGAGCGACCTGCCACAACACCACACTGCGCACCTCCTAGGCCAACACCGAGGCCACCATCGCGTTCCACACTGAAAAACACACAGGATAGGCTGTTTACTCGCCCAGAACAGAGCACCGGTGAAAAAGGCACTATTCACCGTAGCTAGCTCGTGCGAGGCCCACACAGCGATCCCGAAACCCATTGAGCGGATCATACCACGGCGATCCCCTCTGAAAAACAAGAGGAATCGACTACTCTCTTGTCCGAAACGGACACCCGGTGAAAATGGTACTATTCACTGAAGCCAGCTTGGGTGGGGCCCATGACTGGATTCCGAAACTCATCGAACAGATCACACCATCGCGATCCTCTCAGAAAAACACACAGGATCGACTATTCATCCGCCAAAATCGGACTCTTGGTGAAAAAGCTGTGTTTCTCCGCAAACGCCAAAACCCAGCCTCATGGGTCGTGCACCCCGTTCTCAGTCCCAACACCCGGAAACCATCTCAAAAAGTCCGTTGTACCATCAGGGTCTCAACGCCACTGATGGCACGTCAATTAGACGCTCCGGGTAGAAGTTACAACGGCCGGAAGACGTAAAATAATAAGATATTATTATTTTATTCGACATTTCAAGCCCCCAGGCCAAAACCCCAACTCACAAAATTCTCAAATTGAGTTCAAAAGGTCTGTCTTGATGCAAGGAACATGTCGCCACAAACGGCTCAGAAATCGGAGTTACGGTTTACGAGTTACGGGGGTTTAAAAAACCCCCGAAAAATCTGGCCAGACCACCGCAGGGTCGCCGAAAACCACCGCGCCGCCGCCGCGCCGCCGCGGAACTCGCCAGAATCCACCATGCCCACCGTGGGTCTCACCAGAAAACAGGGTTTTCGCCGGAAAACTTCCGGGAGCCACCGGGAGCACCCCGGTGCTCCAAATTCATATCCAAAAAAAGTTTCAGAAAGCTCGGGACCCGAACTACACAAACCTTATGACGATTTGAAGTAAAACAATGCATAAACGGGGTCCAGGATTTTAAAACTCAAACCGCCTACCTCGCAGGCGAAACGCCGAAGCCTCGGGTGCAAATCGACGCCGGCGACGCCATGAAGCTCGATCTGCTGACGATGGGCACTGAAAACGGATGCCCAGAGCTCAAATCAGCGAAGAACGGAGAGGGGAGGATGTGGGTCTGTCTGCTGCACGTTGGAGGTGAGTGGGGAGGAGATATGTTTTTTTCCTTTTCTTTTTATTTAAAAACCTCCAGCAACGCAACACCCCCGACCTCGTGCCCGACGCAGACAAAGTTAAGGCCACCCCTAGGGTAAACACGACATTTTAAACGCAACGGTGGACTCATATTTGGGATCCGAGACTCTGTTCAAAAGTTATTCGAGCCGAAGCTCGTAAACCAACTTTTCTACTTATTTACGAAAACTCCCCTGGTGGCGTTTCTCACCGCAGACCCGCGCCAGCAAGGTTTATACCTCGCCTAGGGTAAACGACACGTTCCGGACGCAACCGTGCCCTCAGATTCCCGATCTGAGCTACCATTTAGGAGATATCAAACCCCTTCCACGTGCATAGTATAAAAATACTTAATATTTTTATAAAATTAATTCTGATCACACCGGGCCTCGGAATCGCATGCCGTCTTCGCGCCTAACTCTGGAATTCTTCGTAGAAATATTCCAAAGTCTGACAGGACCAAAAACCTGAGTCTCTACAATACAATATAAATATCACAATACAATAGTAATTATAAATGTTTTTTGACATTATAAACCCATATCTATTTAGTTTGACCCCCGGGAAATCCGCTTTTAGATTAACCATTGTAAATATTTTTTACTATTGCACTATTCATTAAGGTGAAAAAATTAAGTTGAAATTATTTGATAATATATGTTATTATTATTCCTAATATGGAATCCATTTTTTAAAATTCAAAACACATAATTTGTAGTATTTAATTTACAATTAAACACACAGATGTGTAAAAAAACAGGTTTTCAAGAAATACATTTTTAAGGAATAAATGACCTCATATTAACTATATGACATGTAATAATAATTAAATGAATTTAAATTAATATTTATAGATATATAATATAAAAAAATAATTTAAATAAATCTTCATTAGTGGTTATTTAAATTATTTAAAATGGAGAAACAATATTTACTTTAAAATAGACTTTAGGAAAAAGGGTTTTAAACCTTAAAAATAAAATTTTACTAAAATATTGTATAAAGACAATTTAAATATTAATAATTGGATTTCATATAAAAAAATATACTTTTTAAGTTAATATAATATTTTAAAAAATAATTTAAATTTTGTTTTATTAAATGAAATGATAGTTTTTCCAAAAAATATATTTTTTCATTATTCAATAAAAAATAATTATTTTCTGAAAAATACAAAAAAATATCACCTTAAGTTAATATAAATTTTCTTATTTAAAAAAAATTCTAATTTTACAAATGTATTTGAAAATGTCCAATAATTAATTATAATATTTGATCACAAAAACTATTAAAAATATTTTTTGAAACTAATGTTTTTATTAAAAAATGAGAACTTATTATTAAGTGTTTATAAATAATTTTATATTGGATAACAGAATTATATACATTTCATATAGTAGTGAATCCTATTAGTACCTACCAATTCAATAGTTATGCTATAAAAATATTATTTAAATAATCATGGTTCATTTGGATTTAGTGTTTCGTGTCGAATACACTGCTTAACATAATTTAACATTTTTAAAACTCATGGTGTTATAGGTGAAACCCATATTTATTTCCTCGCATACACTTAGAAAAAAAATAACACCAACCATGTGTTATATTGACTAATGCCTCCATGAAGAGACCTCTTCCATTTTTCATCACCGTCTCTCAATGATGGATTTTATGGTGGTAATGATGGAAAATTTTTAATATATATTATAAATATGATAATGAGAAAAAAATTTGCATCTACATTTATACCGCCTCATTTTTTGAGAATTGATAACTTTAACCATGTTTATGTGCGTACTATAATATCTATAAAGTAAATTTTGTATTTTTAATATATTATTTTTATTCCCTATAATAATCATTTAATATATGATTCAACAGCTTATTAAAATAGAAATAATATCCTTACAAGTTTTTAATAATGATATTATAACCAAATTATATCACAATCATCCTTATCCATTAAATTATGGTATGATCTTGTTGGGTTGGTTTAACCACATACTTGAACACTTTCATAAAGTAATATATTGGATGAATATGAGAAATTAATTAAAAATAATATATTATATAAATGATCATATAAATATTTTATTTTGTTTATATAATGGTATTGTTAGTATTAAAATCATTAATTATGATAGCAACACTAGTTAGTTAAAAATAATGTAGACATGTTCATTGACGATTTCATATTTATGGATCGTAACCAAAAATCAAATAGAAGGATATTATAAAATTATAAATTATATAAAAAACATTAATTTTACTATTATTGTCTATTAATGACTAAATTTGGGATAATAATGAATAACTGTAATATAATTATGAAACTAGTTCTATACTATCATGATTACTCAAACCTCAACCCAAAAATGGAAAATAACTAACCAATGTATATGTAGAGAATAACTATAAATTAAGCTTATAAAAGGTCATATAAATGAAAAAGGATTTGAAGTTTATGATTAAGATATTTATTTTTTTTATACAGAGGATTCAATCACTTTAGTGGAAGTTGAAAACTTAGTTAAGGGTTTCTTATCTCAAATTTTCACCACTTGAGACACGTTTCCTAAAATACACTATGATTCCTTTATAATAATGTATCTAATAACTAATAAATTTCACTCTAAATATTAATTTATTTTATGGGCCTTGAATATACATATTATTTCAAATCTTTAAATGCATTTCAATTCAAAAGATGACAAAGTTGTATGGGTTTTTTGTTAACTCAACTCACTCCGTTGAGTTATAATACAACATATTGAACTTATTTATTCCATGATTGATTTATTCCATCATAATATTTTATTTTATTTTATATTATATTTTTATATTTAGGATAATTTTCTTTTAATTTATATATTTTACCTAGATAATATTTCACTCCCAAAAATTATGTCATTGTTGAGAATAATTCCTATAATTTTTTATGTTAGTTTTCTCTAGTCCATAATTGTTTTTCCAAAATTTGTTATAATTTATAAATGAAAACCAAATTATTTTTAAGCTCATGAAAAATCTATATTTTCCTTATAATATTTTAAATAGAAGGATTAATTAATCTTTTTATAAAGTGGGCTTTGAACAAAGATATTTCGAAACATTAAAAGGTTTTCCATCATTTTAGATCAAATTTTTTTTATTCCACCCCAAATTTCCTTCTATAAAATTTATTTTATTTAATGTATCTATTATTTTTTTAAAAGGTAAATGGTTTTCATTGTTTTCACATCACCTTTTTCAAAATAACTAATAAAGGTAACCAATAAATTCATCTTTTACAAATATCTCATGAATTATCATTTAATTTTATTCCTCGTGAACACATATTTTCAACACATTTGTTGTTTTAAATGAAAAATTATCTCCAAATTTTTATTTTCTAAAATTGAAAATAAATTTTTCTTAGACTTACAAAATATTTATTTTAAAATAATTTCAAAATATCAAGGATATTTATTATTTCAAAAGTTTTTGTCAAAAAATCCTAAAAATTATTTTAAACAAAATTCACTATTATTTTGAATTTTTTATACATTATCTTTAAAAATATTCAAATGATACCATCCGCCTTATTTCTTAGGATGTCTTCTTTTTTTTAGGATAGGGGCTACCAAACTGAGCCGTAGAAGAAGGATGTCTTATGTAATATCTATTTATTTTTAAATAATTATCCATCACAACATTTGTTTTTCTTAATCCTCTATAGTGTATAAGTATGATATATCTTCTAATGTTTTCCATTGTTAACACTCTATATTTCCTTCCTTTTACTTTGAGGTGTTCACTAATATTACATAAATATTTTAATTAGATAAGTTATTGACTTAAATATATACCCTTTATCTATATGGTTTAATTACCATATGATTTATTATCCTCATGGAATGGTATTTACATATAATGTTCTGAATATATTTGGATATTTATTTAATTTATAAAGGTTTATCTTGTTATGATTATGAATTATTTGTTTATGTGATTCTATTTGAAAAGTATATGAAAAAATTTTATTTTCTTAGGGTATTTATTCTATAAAATGAAAACTTTTTTTAATTGAATGTTTTCAGAAACCCATTTTATTTTTATGGTTATTTATGATGTGACAAGTGAATGTTTTTAAATTGAAACTCATATGTATAGATGATGGGGAGAGGGGTCCTAGATCACCCTCCAATGTATTGGATAAAATTTTATATCCCATGAGATAAGTATTCAGGAGTATATCTTAGTTTCTTATAATAATTTAAATTGGTGGTGTGTCTCATGAAATTAATGTTTCCCTATTCAAATATGTGTATCATATTTTAATGATGTTGTAGTTTTTTTCTATTTCACATTCTTATGTTATGATCTCATGGATAATTTTTAATGAATCACGTTTCCACAAACTCTTGATTCAGGTGTTATTCTATTCCAATCCTTACACCATGATTTACAATCTATGATTTATTAGGTATAAATTTCTTATGTATCTTGATTATACCCATAATCTCATCTTATAATCACTAATGATATTTTATTTTTAAATCTTATGTTTAAATTTAATATGAATCTAATGTCATGACCCAATACAAAAGACCCATAAAACTAGGCACTGAACCAGACAACAATAATACCAGAAGGGTGCTCCTGATCAACACAAGTTACTGATAGACACCTGGTAATCAAATAAGAACCAGATAGAACCATTTTACAAACATGAAAAAGAAAAAACATGGAATACACTTAGATAAAGATTCATATAAAGTAAGTATTCCAAATATAAAAACAAAAAATTGTTGTGATACAACTAAGGATACATGATAAAATCATGGTACATGTCCAAGAAAAAAACCACAGGTGATCCAAACTACTAAATGCTACTTTGTGTGATAAATGGGAAACATCCCACCATCTCACCACTAACTACCCATTTCTAGATGATATGAATCCTCACTTCCTCATTTCCGTACCTTCTTCTTTTATATATTAGATAAAACAAGGTCTACATTACCCCAATATATTGTGTATAGTGTGAGAAAAATAAGACATATAGGATCTCACCCAAGTGTTCTATAAAAAGTCCATGTTAAAAAATTACAATATAATCTATACATAAAAACCATGGAATGATAAAATAGTTTTCAAAATTATATAAAATTCATGTTAAATTTATTTCCCTTCAAAAATTTGATATCAAATTCCATATAAAATAGGTCAATGAAAATTTTCAAATAAACCATTTTTTAAAGAAAGGGTAATTTTTTATATCTAGGGTATAAATAAATAAAATAAAAACAAAGAAAATAACAATAGTGATCACCCATATAATAATATATTACTGGGATATCTAGGTCTATCAAGGCTTAGTAATGAAGTCAATACATAGTGAGCATGAAAAAATTAACTAGAACAACCTGACATTGGGAATAAAGGAACACTCCCTGGAAAACCCCCTACCTTTTTAGAGAATCAAGTCCCATGAATAATAGGTCCTAGGGAACATAAGAAAACCCCATGGATGAACTATATAGGAGGTTATAGAATCAAGTCCCTATAACAATAGGTCCTAGGGAAAATAGGAACACCCCATGGATAAACCCCCTATGGTGTTAGAGAATCAATCCCCTAAAACAATAAGGCACATGGAATAGAGGAAACCCCCATGATTGAACCCATTTATAAACAATGATATAATCCAATACTATAACCCCCTCATAGGTAACCAAGTATCTAATGGGATATGTATTTAAAAACAATTAAAAGGGATAATAAAATTATAGAGTTTCCAAACGACCCTTTTTTCATCAAAATCATTCATTAAAAATCAATTTAGTATACCATCTCAGGGTGATTTTAAAATAACATTTTTTACTAGATTAAAGGAAAACCATATTTTATTAAAAATCATTTATGAATTCATATGAAAAAGGTCAAGGATCATGAAAATTATAACTTTTAGAATACATTAAAAAACCAAAGAACATGTAGTCTATCAATAAAACACTAGAGAGGAAACCACTTTCCTCACACTTGGATTACAATGACAACAATATTGGGATTATGACACTAAAAAGAAAAGGAACACAAAATTAAGTTAGAGTAATACCTATACATCAATACCCATATCATATAAATGATTTTAGATAATAAAAAGGTTGGTAAAGAAGATTCAAGATCATATACCTCATAGAACATGATATCCACACCCAACGAAACAAGATCTAACTTATGGGAACCAAACACAAAATATATCTATGATAAATAAGAGAGGGATAATCCTATGATTGTTTGATTGGATAAAAATAAAAAATATATAATGATAATCCAATATATGAATAGATAAAATAATATATCAGATCAAACATACCAATTTGATGAAAACCGACCAATATAGGATCAAACCCCTAATAAGGGATGCTCAAAGGAGCCATGAGTTCCAATGGAAAGCATATTTAATATCCCTGTTGGGATTATGATTGGGTAAGAGGGATTAAGGAGTTAAAATAGGGTTAATGTGGATTAAAAGACATAAAAAATATTACTTAAATGGGATTGTTTTATACTATCAGTGAGTTGGTGGTGGTCACTAGAAATCATGTGGCCACTACTGAACTGTAGTGTCTACTACCTAACCTACCATCATACTCGAGGATACAAGATAAATATATATAGATTAGGTCCCCCATATTTTGGTTAGCATATTACCACTGGAAATCCAGTGGACCCTGTAGCTATAGATATCTTTATTCAAAGACACCAGTTGGATGACATATTTTTTGTCTCCACTATTAAGGGCTTGCTATTTTGAAACTCCACCGAGTCCCCTTCACCATCTCCCAAACCAATAATTAAACCTATTAAACATAAATTAGTGACATAAAATAATAATAATGTTAAAATTCCCCCCAATATAAGAATTTATGACCTCATAAAATCATACAAACAAAGGATGCTCTAAAAATAGATGAGGCTACTAGTCCCCCACTGATGATTCATACTCCCATGTATCATGAGATTCTGATTTGTGCCACCAGAACACATTTAAAAATAGAATATACTTCCCACATAATAAATTCATTTGATAATCAATGATCTATACTATATTATCCACAATTTATACATGTATATCTAATTACACTTCCTCTAAATTCAAAACGTTGGATGGATAAAGATGATACATATTGAGTTGAGATATGTGAAAAACATCATGAATACCCATTAATAAAGCCTATAATTCCAAATAATAGGATAAATTTATTATATTATTAGTTACCTTGAATGGTCCCATATATCTTGGACCAAAAATACGCTACCTCACTAGATGATGGTGACATAACTAAGGGGAAACTTTCATGAAGACATGGTCACCTGTAGAATATTACAAAATACAATGTTGATGATCCTTATTATATTTATGTCATCACTAAGATGTTATTACACATAGATGTATATAAAAAATATTCACCAAAACCTCATGAATATACTTAGTCCTGCAAGATATGACTCTATAACATTTGAATAATAAATATGTGACATACATGAGAGACTATACAAAGACTCAAAAGGATCCATTCTGAGTGATGAATGTAAAGATTTATTATAATAAATCTATATAGACCCTAAAGTTTTCCAAAAATTATTAAATGATTTTAAAAATAAAATACAAACCAAGGATTGAAAAATAATATTTATTTGGAAGACTAGGTAAAAAAATTAAAAACATGGAACTAGAATAAAACATATTTTTATTAATCTTCATATTGAGATCCTAACTTCATTTTATCTCCAAAAACATCAATGGATAACTAGGGTAATACATTTACAAAAGGGATGATCTAATAATCCCCATAAGGGAATAAATATGGGAAATAAATCCCAAAATACGAGTTAAAAGGAATAACATAATAACATAAAAGGCATAGATCATAAATAAAATTATAGAAGACTAATATACGAAACATGGAATTATATAATCCTGGAAACATAGTAATTTGGTAGAAAAAAATAACATGACATAAATATGAGTAAATGCTAACTACTAAGAATATATCACCTGGTGAAAAATGTTCCATAATAGATTAGGTTTACTCTCTAATACCATACATGAAGTCTCATGAGACTTAACAATACACAATGCATTAGAGTACTATCTAGGTTGAACCATCATTACAAGTTCATGCATACGTGTTAAACACAAATAATTAAACATAAGTAATAAACATAAGGGTAACCCATGGAATGAAATTGGCATCACAATCGTGTCATAAGGCATAACCAACAGGCATACTATAATGGTATCTATAAAATAAAGGATTTAAATCATTATTAGAAATTAATAAAATAAAAATAAAAATATATTATTTATAATTATTTCCAACTAATGTGCTTACAAAAAAGGGTTTTTAGGAATCTGTACAAATGATCCACTTTAGTATGATTTTAGGGAAAATAATAAAGAGTATTCGAAGAGGATAATGGAATAACTACTTCCATAAAATAAAAAATTAACTAAGATAGTTTTTATGATAAAATTTGATATTTTATAACAAATATTGACATATTAAAATAATTTACTGAGTATTCTTTAAAATATGTATGAAATGGAGATGTTCCCTTGAAATGAGCTTTCTTATTGTTAGGAATTGAGAAGGAAACGATTTAAAACATGTATTTACCCATAAAAGAAAGACGATTTAAGATATATAAGAATGCTTGGAACATATAATTATAATTTATGAGAATAATATAAGAAGAAAGGAGAAATAAATTGGGGTATAGAGAGATAAAAACACAACCCAAAGGAAAAAATAAAGGAATAGAGAGACCCCTTATCTTATGTACAAATACATTATGCACTTGTAAATCATGACCTAGATTATCACGAACCAACCCAGGTCGACTCTGAGCCGGTCACCCAAGCTGGTCCGCGACATGGCCCGAGAGGCATTCTCTATATTCCCGGGCGGGCGACAAGTGCCAGGGCATCAACAGAGGTCATGGGAATGGTTTCTCCCAATACAAATAAATGAAGCAGTTGAAGAATTATAGACCAGTACAGAATAAATAAACCAAATAAAATGACTAAAAATTCACAAAATAATATTTTAAACTAACCAAAATCAATGTTCGAACTAACTCCGTGTGACCTTGTAGGTCACTCCTTAACTCAACGATCAAGCATAACCCTAGGCGAGCACACTCAAGTTGTAGCCTGCTCGAACACTAAAAACAGAAAATAAAAATAGGCGTGAGTATTAAAACTCAGTAGGATAGCCAGATATCTATTCCCAATGCACTACCTTTAAAATTAATAAGCATCAATTCAAAGTTTGAACTAAAATATATTAAAATATGAATTTATACTATTTTTACTTAAAAAAAGTACTAGCCATTTCCCTTAATCATATGAAAAAAATTAGATTCTAACTTTAGGTGTTACCATGCTACTTTAAGGGGAAAGATATTATTTAATTTGAAACTCACACTAAAAAGTTCGAAACACATATTCTTTTAAAAGGAAAACATTTTCCATAGGATTTAGGAAACCGAAACATCACTTTCCATGAAAAACACCACTAAAGAGAACCAATGAAATCATATTTCATGGGCAATGTAAATAGCTAAGCAAGTATCTCAACAACAGTTCAAACAGCTAAAAGCCACTAGACATAGACGAGCCCAAGAGATCGAGAATAATCCAGATGACACTAATAACCACAACCCAATCTACTGTAGCATTCCAAATATGATGAAATCTAATGCTCCAAAATGATCGGCCATCCATTATCAAGAAGGTCGAGGGAAAATCCCATAGCAATAAACCCAAACATATCTGCCTACTATGGGCCACTGGCTAGTACCGTAACCTACCAGGGCAGTACTCATCTCAGACAATTCTCTCAATATGTTAGGTTCTCATGTCACAAGTATATATAAAAAAATTGAGTCAACAAATGTCATCGAGCATCAAATCACAATCTAAAATTATGAAAATAATTCACATTTCCAAGGAAGATGTAAACACATAATTTATCACACCAAAACATTGATAAAAATCTTTTTAATATATTTAGGCTACACACTCAAGACCTGACCATTTTTAATAAAATTATAAAACATTCTAAAACACAATACACACTTTTGTAAAAGCCAAAACACTTAGAAAACCATAAAAAGTATAGAAAACATTATTCCACATGCTAATGATACATTTATAAACTCCAAAAATTCATTTTACATCACACTTTACTCCGAAAATCCAAACTGGCATTTTATAAAGAAAACATGGCATTCATTGTTGAATAAAACAACTTCAATTTAATACCCAACGAATTATGAACCCCAATTTTCATGACATACTTTTATTTAAATTGTTTAACCTTGTTTTTGACTTTACAAACCATGTGTGTAAATATTCGGTATTCACAACTTGATACACCGCACAACCCATTCATCAAAAGAAAACTATTTTTGAAATGGAACGCACCCCCGAAATACCCTTTTTTAAAATTCTCACTAAGAAAATAATTTTATAATGTTGAGCAATTTATAAAACACAAATCCAGATCCACAACAAGGTTCTACATAAACATACCAAATTTTTCACAAAATACTACTTTAAAATTAATTGTATAATAAATTTATAACAAACAAGACTCCCAACGTAGACCACGTACCATGTGACTAACCAATAGGTTGCACAAACAATATTTAACATGTATACTAAGTTCTAAAAATATAGAAAATAAATTTTCTTAAATTAAAAATGGCAAGTGAAATGGGATTCCTACCTTGGATACGTGGCACGATGATAACAATGCATGTTCGCAACCACGCGAGAAGGTCCAACATGCTACAAAATAAACATCAAGGGCTTAAAAAAATAAGAAAAATAAAAACCCAACAAGATTGAGTAGGACCAAGTGGCGGGGAGATGCTCTCACCTCAAAACCGAAGCTAAATGACAATGAAAAACCCGAGACCGCTTTATGAGGGTTTTAAAACATCCTAAACCTATCAAAATAACCACTAACAATTAAACATCCAAACTATCTAAAATAACACAATGAATGAATATGATTATAAAAAAGGGAAGGGATAGTCAAGAGTAGAGGTTTCGGTGCACCAAACACGAAGTCCGAGGTGGGTTGCACACTAGCCGGAAGTTGGCCCGATGCTGATGGGTTGCTCGAGCATAGCAAAGGGAGGGACCTGGGTTGGAGCAGGGTGTCGGGGCACTGCGAGAGGCACACTGGCTAGGGTGGATGAGGGACGAGGAGGCATGAATGGTGACACTACATGGAGAGGCCAAGGTGATGGGGACTCTGCGTCCGCGATGGGGCCATTGAACAAAAGCTGGATGGGGAGGCTGGCGGGGGTCCGCGATGGGGGCTACTGAATAGGAGCCGAAGGGGGAAGCCGACGGGGGTCTGTGACTGGGGCTTCTTGAATGGAGCTGGAGGCGGACGCCGATGGGGGTCTGCGATAGGGGATGCTGAATGGCAGCCAGAGGGGGAAGCCGACGGGGGTCCGTGACGGGGGCCGCTGAATGGGAGCCAGAGGGGGAAGCCGGCGAGGGTCCACGATGGGGGCTACTGAATAGAATGGGGGCAGAGGGCGATGCAACATGGGGAGCCACTGGGGGCTGGTGCACACAACGCACATGAAGGTGTGAACTTCTAGGGGAAAAGGGGGTAGTAGGTATCGGCTGGGGGTAGCTTTCTAGGGTTTACAAAAAAACACCACAAAAAAGATAATTAATATATAAACAACAACAACAACAACAACAAAAAATAATAATAATAAGAGTAACAATAATAATAAAAAGGAATGATAATAATTATTATAAGGATAATAAAAATGGTAATAAAAATAAAAATAATCATAATAATTAGAATAACAATAAGATTAAAATTATATGTTTTTTTTCACCCAAACTAAATATATATAATAAATTTCTTAATAACAATTAACATTTTTTTAATTAAAAAATTATTAATTTTAATAATAATAACAATAAATTAACAAAAATAAAAATTTTAAATGACCCTGTTAACTGACATATGTTAAACCACTATAATTCTTTGAAGAAAAAGAAAGGCAATGCAGTTGGCTAAGCGAAGACGTGAGACATCGCACTCCACCCGTGCATCCAACAATGTCGAACACAAAATTCCAACTTTTTATCCAAAGCTCAAAAATTTCATCCGTGACTCAACCCGAACCCCAAAAAATAATTTAATGCCAAGTAAATAGTAAAATAATATAAAGGCCTTAGTCGGGGTGTAATAATTATCCCCACCATAATGCTTTCCATCCCCGGAAATCCATGACACCAACCAGCTGATCCATAAACACCTAAGGATTCCACACAACATGACCCAACCTCTTAACAGATGGACATTCCATCGACCACCGACGAGACTCAACTTCATTTGCCAAAATAAATCACCAGCAGAGGGGAGGTTTGAACGGACTCCCCGCCATAAGAACTCAACTGTCCTCCGATAACGACTTAACCAAAAACTCAAAGAGACGGTGGGTCTCCCCACCATAAAAAACCAACCTACAAAAGTCCAAATGGAAATCCAACTTAGAGCTGCACCATGCCTTACTCAAACTAGAAAGAGCACAACAAGAACATTTAATCAACTCACTACCATCCTAATGGGATAAGAGATGAATCGAAAACTCCGTACGAACTAAAAACCTTAACCCCATTGGCGGGGAGGGAGGGACCAAGGACTGGATCATTGAAACTATGACAATTAAATACTCACAGCTCACCACTTTGGGATGGACACAAACCAAAATAGTAACCGATTCACATCAGTGGTCCATGCAAGGCCACTAATCGGTAACTGACATCCAAAAAAGACACGATTACTAACATTGCGCGAGGGATAAGCCCATCACACTCTTTTTGACAAGAGGATAATGGTAATGAAAAACAAACCACAATAGACGCTAAAACTGTCTCACCACAACGATAGAGGCCCAAACTTAACCATACTATTTAATATTATCTGGGGTTCCTGACTACGCACCGGCTTCACTCCAAGGCCTTTTGGCTGGAGCTCTGATGGGTGAAGCGTCTCCTGCCTCGTAGTCAGGTTCTGATAATCCCAATAGGAAATATACATCTTTTGATTTGAAAATTAATGACAAAATTTTAAAATGAAAAACATACTAGAATTGAAGACCATATTTCATCAAAAGACCCACGACATCCCATACATTTCAAAACACAAAACATACCTTAGTAAACTGAAATTCTAAAATATCCCTTACACTGAAAGGAAACTTACACAAGAATCTTTAAACAAAAACCCAATAGCACATCACTTCTGAGAACTTTTTCTGCGACGCTTTCTAGCAACACCCTGACAGAATCATCGCAAGTGACCCATGCATCCACATGCTTGGCTAGGATTTGGAGCACTTGGGCAAAAAGACTTTTTATGACCCAACATTCCACACTGATAACACAAGAAAATATCTTGCTCTGAAGAGGTTGATGAAATATCCAGATACCTTTTGATTCCACAACCTGCTCCATCGACTTTCGATCAATTACTCATCTCCTTTCCATAATATTCACCACTGATCATAGGGATCGAAGGAGGGAGGACTACTTCGAGCACTCCTTCCATCAAGACTTTGACATGAAAATCTTATCTCACCACATCGACAAAAGAAGTTTGGTTGGAATCTGACACCTTCGACTGTATATCAGGGTGGAGACCTGCCTCAAAGAGTCGAGCCTTCATGGGGTCATCTATGGCATACCCTAAATCATAAGGGAGTAGCTTCACAAAGTGCTAGAAATATTTCAACACGGATCTGTCGCCTTGCTGCAGACAACACATCTTCATCCCCTTTCTCACCCTTTCATCCTTAGAGAAATACTGACGAATGAACAAGGCCTTGAAAAAATACCATGTATGCTCTTGAAAGGGATTGTTCTAAGACACTCACTTCCACCACATCCACAATGAACCTTCAAGCATGAATGTTGCAGACTTAACCTTCAACGACTCAGGCAACTCAATGAGGTTAAAGTCACTTTCAATATTCCGCATCTACTCCTCTACTATGGAAGGGTCTACTTGACCACAAAATAGAGGTGGATTTAACTTTAGAAACTCAAGCATAAAATCTTTAGGTTGATCTACCATACTATGATCACCCATAAAAGCTTCAAGGGAAAAGTCGTTGGAAAAAAAGAGTCAAGAACCCAATCGAGGAAAACTCAATAAATAAAAATCCTAAAAAACCAACACCGCATATATGAAAGGCTCTGAACATAGGAAAACGAGACATCATAAAATCAAAACATTTCTTTTTTAAAACATATTTAATTTAAAACAATCTTGGTGGGTTAAACACTCGCCATTGGTTTTTCTTAGACTCTCACTCACATGCGTGTATCTGTACCACCTCGGCCATCCATCCGTCATACCTAACTTCCGCTCATAATCCAACATACCACTATGCTTGTGAGCACCCCAAGGAACACCAAGGCCAAAATAAAGAAACATTATTTTCCAAAAACAAATCATTCATACCACTTATTTTAAAAAAATTAATAAATAAAACATGTCATTTCAAACAAACATTTTTTTTTCAAAACCCATTTTTTTCAAATTAGAACCACTCTTAGAAGTCACTGGAGACCCAACACATCTCAAACAGGGAACTAATGTCACTGGGAGACTTGACCATATGGTTTTAGGATATATGTCAATCATGTCACCGACACAGAGAGTCTTTTTGGACCATACCTCGAGCTCCACATAGCTTGAAAGGCCATACATCTTAGGAGGAATAGTATCCCAACTTCCCTTTTTGTGTACCAATAACATATTGTTCCATAAAAACCCAAAGAAACTAATTAAACTGGACTTCCCAGGGAAACTTGAGCATGAGAATGAGAAAGAGTTCCCGACGCTCTTCCCGCTCCTACCCTTTGTGTCCCGACAATACTACTCCATCTACCTTGACATCACAAATAACAAAGGGCACTCTGAAAAGCGAGGTATGATAATGGATAACCTCCTCTGATACCATTTTTTCCCGCACCAACACAGGTCGACCCTGAACCGGTCACCTGATCCGGTCCACGACATGGCCCGAGAGGTGTTCCCAATCCTCCTAGGCTGGCAACAAGCACGAGGGCATCAACAAAGGTTGTAGGAATGATTTCGCCCAATACAAATAAATGAAGAAACAGAAAAATTAAAGAGCATAATAGAATAAATAAAATAAATAAAATGTATAAACATGAAGAAAAGAAAATTTAAAAATAACCAAACTCGACATCCGAACTAACTCCGTGTGACCCCGCAGGTCACTCTCAGACTTAACGATCAAGCGTCACCCAAGGAGAGCACACTGAATTTGTAGCCTGTACAAACACTAAAAATAGAAAATAGCTATAGGAATGAGTATTGGAACTTAGTAGGCTAGCCCAAAATCTATTCCCAATGCACTACCTTTAAAATTATAAATCATCAATTCTATGTTTTAACTACAATATATTAAAATATTCATTTCTATAATTTTTACTTAAAAAAAGTACAAGCCATTTCCCTTAATCATTGGGAAAAAAATTAGATTATAACTTTAGGTGTTACCATTGTACTTTAAGGGGAAATAGATGATTTAATTTGAAACTCAAACTAAAAAGTTCAAAACACATATGCTTTAAAAAAGAAAACATTATCCATAGGAGTTATGAAATCGAAACATCCCTTTCCACGAAAGAAACCACTCAAGAGAATCAAAGCAATCATATATCAAGGAAAATGTAAATAGGTAAGCTAGTATCTCAAAAAAAGTTCAACCAGCTAAAAGCCAATAGACATAGACAAGCCCGAGAGATCGAGAATAATCCAGACGACGCTAATACCTGCAACCCCATCTACAGTAGCATGCCACATACGATGAAATCTTACACTCCAAAATGCTTGGCCATCCTTTCTCAAGTAGGCCGAGGGAAAATCCCATAGCAATAAACCCAAACATATCCACCTACTATGGTCCACTGTTCAGTACCGTGACCTACTAGTGCAGTACTCGTCTCAGACAATTCTCTCAATATGTCAGGTTCATATGTCACAAGTATATATAAAAAAAAGTGAGTCAACAGATGTTGTTGAGCATCAAATCACAATCTATACTTATAAAAATAATTCAAATTTACAAGGAAGATGTAAAAAAATCATTTATCACGCTTAAACATTGATAAAACTATTTTTAATATATATAGGCTATACACTCAAGACCCGACCATTTTTAATAAAATGAGAAAACATGCTAAAACAAAATACTCACTTTTGTAAAAGCCAAACCACTTGGAAAACCACAAAAAGTACTGAGAACATTGTTCTGCATGCTGCTGATACATTTATAAACTCCAAAAAATCATTTTAAATCACACATCACTCTGAAAATTCAAACGAGCAATTTATAAAGAAAACAAGGCATGCGTTGATGATTAAAAAAATTTCAATTTAACACCCAATGAATTATTAAACCCAATCTGCATTCCATAATTTTATTTAAATTTATGAACCTTGTTTTTAACTTTACAAACCCTGTGTGTAAACATCCAGTATTCACAAATTGACACACTGCAAAACCCATTCATCAAAGGAAAACTATTTTTGAAATGGAACACACCCTAGAAATACCCTATTTTAAAATTCGCACTACCAAAATAATTTAATAATATTGAAAAATTTATAAAACGAAAATCTAGAGGCACAACATGGTTCCACATAAACACACCCAATTTTTTCCAAAATACTTCTTTAAAATTAATTTCCTAATAAATTCATAATAAACAAGACTCCCAACGTAGACCACATACCAAGCAACTATCCAGAAGGTTGCACAAACTATATTTAACATGTATACTAAGTGAGAAAAACATATAATTAATGTTTCTTAAATTAAAAATGGAATGTTCAATGGGATTTCTACCTCAGATACGTGGCGTGGTGACAAAAACACATGTTTTCAACCACGCGGTGAGGTCCAACATGCTGCAAAATAAACATCAAGGGATTGAACACATACCAAAAATAAAACCCAACTAGAGTATACAAAACTAAGTGGCGGGGAGAAGGCCTCACATCAAAACTGAAGCATGACAACAATGAAAAATCCAGGACCACTTTACGAGGGGTTTAAAACATCATAAACCTACCAAAATAACCACTAACTATTAAACCTACAAACTAACTAAAATAACACAATAAAATAATATGATTATACCAAATGGAAGTGCTAGTCAGGCGTAGAGGTTGTGGAACACCAAACACGATGGCTGAGGAGGTTTCACACTAGCACGAAGTTGGTCCGACCCTGATGGGTTGCTCGAGCGCAGCAAATAGTGAGACCTGGGGTTGGAGCAGGGTGTCGGGGCACTGTGAGGGGAATGCTGGCTACGGTGGATGAGGGCTAAGGAGGTGTGACAAGCGACACTACAGGGAGAGGCTGAGGTGAGGGGGGTTCCACATCCACAATGGGGCTGCTGAACGGGAGCCAGAGGGGGAGGCTGGCAGGGGTCCGTGACGTGGGTTTCTAAACGAGAGAAGAAGGTGGAAGGCGACAGGTGTCCACGACGGGGGATGGTGGACATGAGACGAAGGGGGAAGCCAACAGGTGTCTGCAATGGGGGATGTTGAACGGGAAATAAAGGGAGAAGAAGGTGGGGGTCCGTGATGGGGGCTGCTGGACCGGAGTCGGATGGGGTAGCTGGTGGGGGTCCACGACGATTGCTGCGGGATGGAAGGGGGGATTAGGGCGATGCTATGGGGAGAGCCGCTGGGGGCTAGTGCACACAACCACAGGGAAGGGGTGCGCTGCTAGGGGAAACATGGGGTATCAGGTATCTCCTGGGGGGTAGCTTGCTAGGGTTTACAAAAAAAACACCATAAAAAGATAATTAAAATATAATCAATAAAAATAATAATAAGAGTAACAATAATAATAAAAAGGATTGATAATAATTAATATAAGGATAATAATAATGGTAATAAAAATAATAATAGTCATAATAATTAGAATTAAAATATGATTAAAATTCTATGTTTTATTAACCAAAACAAAATTTATATAATAAAGTTCTTAATAACAAGTAACATTTGTTTTAATTAAAAACATATTCATTTTAATAATAATAATAATAAATCAACGATAATAAAAATTTTAAATAACACTATTAACTAACATTTATTAAACCACTATAATTATTCGAAGAAAAAGAAAGGCCATGCAGTTGCCTAAGAGAAGTCGAGCGACATCACACTCCACCCGTGCATCCAACAACGTCGAAACCAAATCACACACTTTTTATCCTAAGCTCAAAAATTTCATCCGCGACTCAACCCGAACCCCAAAAATAATTTAAGGCCATAGAAATAATAAAATAAAATAAACGCCTTGGTTGGGGTGCGACATAGATAATAAAATTTGATTTATGATTTAAATTATTAATAACATCATATATATGTATTTTATTTATTGTAAGTTTATTAAGTTCATTTATGACCATTTAAATAAGATATAGAGTTCAATTTTGTTGTTCTAGGAGCATTTATTTCATGGTTTTATGGTCGGTTCACTTGTGTAAAATTATGGAAGTTCTTTTGAAATGGAAATAATTCTACAAAAGTGAAATTATATAGTATTAATTAACTAAAAAAAGTTAAAATGATTCTATATATCATTTTTTCTAGTATAATAATGATTCATTTGATTAAACGTTATTGATTAATGTTTAGTTAATTTTTGAGGTTCTACGATTATCATGAACTAGTTTTTTATTATTTACTATTATGTTTACATATTAGTTTCATAACATTAAAAAATTTATAATATATAGATTAAATTTTTTAACCATAATAATGGTTTTATGATCCATCTTGAAGGTAGTAATGGAAAACACAAATACATTATCCATAATGGCGAAGAACTGGAATATCACAAATGAAGTTTTCATTTTTACAAAAAAAAAGATAACAGAAGAGATTTAATGATGGATATTACATTAACACCATGAAATTATAGTATATATATAATACTAATGTTATAATGTATCTTTTTATAGAGGTGGAAAAGAATAATTTAAAAGGAAGAATTAATTTAAAATAGAAAGATGGAGGATTTTACATCTTGAATTTCGTCTCTTTGGGAACAACTTTATCCACCCTAGGTTTTTTCTCTTATTGAGACCAGCAACATTTTTACTTTTGGAATAGTCTTAGGAAGGGAAATGGGTATAATATTGTAAATCTATAAGGCTTAATATGTGTAATGTGAAGGGGTGGTATTTATAGGTGAAAAAGGATTGTTTTGTTATTATTATGTTCATTTGTTTATTATTTTTGATCATTCCTATCTATATTATTGATTAAAATGAATAAATATAGTAAATATTTCATGATATTTAAATCCAAATGGTTATTACATCTTTCTTACATCATCCATGCCTCAAAAACTCATGCATTTAACTTAAACACTGAAAATTACTATATTTCATGATTCAATAAAAATTCAAATATTTTAGAAAAATATAAAAAATTAAAACTAAAAATATTCCAACATTTAGATACCAAAAATAGAATCAATTTTATGAAAATCAATTTATATATTTTATAAATTTATTTTTTAAATGAAATCATCCTTTATTTAAAAAATACAGATGTTAATATTTTATTTGGTTTTATGTTCCATAGAAAAATTACATATGCTCTCAAACAATTATATTATCATTATAATAAAACAAAATAATATTTTATGAATCCATTTTAAGTAAAAAAATCTTATTTAATCGTATTTTGTTTATTATGAAACAATGATTAAAACATTTAGGTTTTATAAAATTAAAAACTCTTAATTTATTATTTTTAAAACATTTATATACATATACCATGATATAAATATATCATATTTTCATATAATAAGTTAACCCAATATTTTTTTAAATTTTTAGTTGATGTTACTATTCTATTGTTCATACTACCATTCCTAATGGTCATATTACTATTCCAACAGCCATGTTACTATTCCAAAAGTCAGATTTATAACTTTCATATGGGTTTTTTAATTTCTATAAATAAATCTCATTTAATTTTTTTTCATTAAATTATTTTTTTATATCAAGGTTACTTACACATTCATTTTCAAAATTAATTTTTTATTATTAAAATTATGTTTTATTTCTATAGATTTGTTGGTGAGTGTAGTCATTTTGGTGGATCGAGAGGATATAAATATTCTATTATTATTATCATATTATTTTCTATTTTTTATCCCATTGTAATATTTGGGATTCTTATTAGTTTAGTTTCTGTATAAGTCATCATTACTCATTTTTGAGAATAATGTTTTTAACGGGTTCTCTATGTGATGTATGTGTTTTATAACATAAGAATGAAAATTCCATTGATAAAATTATGGTTCATTACATTCTTCCCCCATATATAAATTCTCTATTGAAATTTTGTTTTATATACTAATATAACAATATGTGAGGGAATTTATCCTTCATCTCTTCATATAGTTCCCATGTTGCCTCTACATACATATGGTATCTTCATAGTACATTGTAACGCCCCGAGATTTTATGAAAAATATTCTTTTTAATTTCATTGATGTCTTGTGTTATACGCTACACCAAAGGGAGATTTCACAACATGCGCCATTGACTTTACTTTCATTACGCGCAATCGCGACCTTCCTTGATAGCCTGTGTAATACGCAATACTGAGTTTCACTAAACAACGATATGCTATTAAAATATTATTAAAACTAGCCATTATGAATAGTAATAACCACTTTTTGAAATTTTGTAAATTTTATTTTTCAAAATGGACTTCATTTTTGGATTTGGAAGATCGAAATTAGCTTAGGGTGAAATTTTGGTACTTTTCGGATAACTTTCATTTTCTGATGAATAGTGAAAATTACTAAATTTTAATAAAAAACAACCTTTTTAATCGAAATAATTAATAGTGATAAATTATTAATTTGAGTGGTTTTAATGTATATTTATAATATATTTTTACAATTTAATACATTGTTGGTCATTGGATGTAATTTCACATTTAAACAAGACATAAACAAGTGTCAATCTTTTGATAGTTATTATCTCTTAAGAACACACTATTTGTTTTGACGACGGGAATTAATTTTTAAATTAAGTAATGAAACTGATATGTTTTGAATTTGGAAAAATAGAAATCATTTTTCAGTTCATAATATCAAATATAGCTTAGGCCTAATTTTTGGTATTTTTCTGGAAACTTTCATTTTTTGATGAATAGTAAAACCACTAAGTGGAAGTTAAAAAAAATTATTTTTTCATAAAACATAATTTTACAGCTTCTGTGAGTGGAATTTAAAAAATCCGAGAGACATAGTTGATTTTAGTAAGTAAAATGTGGTTCAAAGAGATGAAAATAATTTTTGTTGAATAGTAACTCTTACTTTTTTTTACCACGGTTAAAAGTAAATAGGGTAATTAAGGGTAAAAATGATATTATTATTACCCTAACACATGTCCTAATTATATTGGATAAGTGTAATTCGACCAAAAAAAACCTTAGGAATAAAATATGACCATTTAGGCCCACTTTAATTAGATTGGGACATTTATTATTAATTTATTTAAAGAAGCGTTAAAATAGTTAAAATCAACGTTTAATAAGTATATGATTTTTAATATAGGGTTATACATAAGATAAATTCGACTATAAATATTAATTAGAAATATAAAAGTCTTTCCTACATAATGGTAGTTTATTTGTAATTTTTAGACATTAAATAATGTAATTTATTTAGGACACAAAGATGATGCAGTAATTATCTTATTAATGAAATATTGAAATAATTGAAGTTATAAATACCCAAATAAAAATAATATGAGATTTTTTTATGAATTACACTAATTTTTTAGGTTAATATGACATGTTAGTATTGATTTAATTAACTTTTTTCTAACTAATAATTCTTTTATAATTTTCAAAAAAATCAATTACTAAATAGTGTCAAAATTGACATAAAATTGTTTTTAAAACAAATATTATATTAGTAATTGCTATTTTATTCCTAAAAATCTAAGGTTCAGCCAAATGACTTATATAAGGTTATATATATTAATAATAAACAACTTGGGGTTCGTTTGGCTGCTTATAGTAATTTTATTAACCTTATAGTATAAGAACACAAGAAGACACGGTAACAGTAAAATTATTTTACTTAATGTTAAATCTAAATGATAAGGTTACAATAGGAACCTAAACTTGTCTAAATTCTATTGGATGAGAGGATTTCGACCCATACCCACCTTAGCTTCTAAATAAATCAATTCGGAACTATTTAAAACAGAATTTCTCTTTATAATAAAATAATATTTTTAGTTTTTCTAAAGGAGCCCCTCTCCTCCCTTATAAAAGGGCACCTCCTCCCTCTATTCCTCACAACACTTTGAGCCTTCACTCTCGGCCAAACCCTGCCAAATTATCTTCTCCACTTCCCTAGAAACATCCTAGAGGTCCCGGTCATCTTCAAAGACCAATTTTAGTTCCCTAAGAAAAGGACTCAAAGAGGCGCATCAAAGAAGAGGTAATGTCCGTTTCCGATTCTTTCAACGTTATTTCTTCTTCCACTTCTTCTTCTTAGTTTGTTTCGTTATGAAGTAATAACATAAGTATCACTCATATACTGATATGTTATTATAATTATGAAACAACCCTATTTCACCATCTATCCATCCTACGGAAAACGAAATCACCGCGCGTGCGTACGTACGGAATACCGTCTCCACGCCGTGGTGTAATCTATTTTCCACCACCACCTTACTTGGATGGGTATAATGGTGTACATAATAACTATATATGATTATTATAAATTGATATATATTCTGAAATAGTATACATACACTCCAATACAATTCCACGATCATGAGAACGATATCATCGCTCATGCGTACGTACGGACTACCGTCTCCACGACGCGATGAGATTCATTCTCCACATTAACCATTCCTGAATGATTATAAAGTATATACAATAAGTAATCATGAAATATATTAAATAATAATGATACTGGATTTATGTGTATATATATGTATGTCATCTACTTAATTTCATTCAACTCAATAAGGAAACGAAAACAGCGTTCATGTGTACGTACGACCTACTGTCTCCCTGAACGGTGTATTTCTTTCAATTTACTGATCTATTATATATATGTATATTCTGAAAATATATTATATATAAATCATATTTTATATTCTGTAATTAAGTAATCATGATCTATGTAATCATATGAAAAATTAAAAGTTAAAACACGGACGACAAATGAAACGATTTTACCCAAAATGTTCTTTAACATGGAATTTACAAAAGAACGGGTAATATAAAGTCATAATTGAACCACATACGATATCATAACAATGAGTATGATTCTGGAATAAGTCAATGACATTATTTAAATCATTATACAGGAGGTTCGGACACTTACGAAGGAAATCGGACCTAAGGTAAGGGATAATTGTGCAAATCTCATTTTTATCCGAGATTACTTATTCGTAAGTATTTACTTGGGTTATTTCTATCATCCATGTCCATGTTTTATAAAAGTGTATTAATGTATCTTTAAAGTCCTTTTATACCCATTTTGACTTTTACCCCATGGTATGGAAGGAATCATTCTTTTGTTTACCCTACGAAGTACTTTTTTAACTTTTCCGACAAAAGTTCAAGAAAAATGTTTTTTAACTTATACGGCATGAACATGTTTTTTACGGTTTTATAAAGCCTTATTTTCATGAAGCTTCCTCAAAAAGATTTCATGACTATTTTAAACAAAATATTTTTCTTTTAAAATTTCATGACATTTTGTGAAAAGAAATTGATTTTGAAGAAGAAAGGATATTTTTTTCAAGAATTCATTTCAAGTGTTTTATCAAAACCATTTTCCATCTAAGATGACATTATTTCATATGTTTATGGTTCAAGTATAAAGTCTCTATGATTTACATGGTTTCACTTTTCTTATTATGAAACAATGTCCATTTATTTTATATGGATTTTGTGATGGTGGAATGATGTTTATGAATCCCATTTTATTTATTGGGTTATGATGAATGATTTATGTTTATGTTGTGGCACAAGTAAGAATGATTTCATTATGAGATGGGTGGGATCTATATCTCCCTCCAATGCATTGGGTAAAGATTTATATCTCATGAGATAGACATGGCTGGAATAGCAAGTTAAACCGGTTCAGTAATACAGGACTGGAACGAGGAGTGAACTCAATTCAGAAATGGACTTTGTCCACTAAGATGGTCTTGGCAGCAATGCCTTGGCTTCCCATGCTATTTTATCATTCTTAATGTTTCTTTATGATCTATGCCTTACGTACTTCCATGTTTTGTGTCATTTATGAAGCTTTTGATGTTTAAACATAATGTTCATATTTTTAAGTTCAAATGTATATGGTATGTTTTATTTTATCCATTCTTACCCTTAGTGAGCATTTGAGCTCACCCTTTTTATGTTTTCTTTTCCCCAGGATATAAACAAAGGTTTTAGGTAAGAAAAAAAGGAATATCTTTATGGGGGATATTGAAGATCTTTCACCACGATTAGAAGATTACGTTCCAAGTTTTCAAAGACACTAAACTATTATGGTCTTTGTGTGTCTATTTTTGTTATGTATTAAGTATTCCACTAAAGTAATGTAATGTCTATGTACGTAAAGCATTGGGTCTCTACAGATGGTATCATAGGAAAAGTTTAGTCAACCTTTGAAAACTAGGATGCGAAAATGTTAGTGAGATCCCTAGAGATATTTATAAGGTATGTCTAGGGATGTCCCTAAGGATAAGTATATGTATAGTATATAGTCCTAGAACTATGGTAACGATATTAGATTAAACCAAATATGTTATATATTGATGTTACTCCCCCTTTATTATGATTTTTGCCTCTCACACTATTGTTTTTGGGTTTTAGAAAATGGCTGGAAACAAGATGATTCACGATAATGGAGGATATGATGGACAATGGAATGATATTCTTCATGAGCAACCAAATGAAATGGGATTTGGAAGTCCAAACATCATTATTATGCCGAATCAACAATCTCATAATATGATCAATAAAGAAAAATTTGGTAAGTTTCCTGACTCGGCTAATAAGAGAAAGATGGAGTTTCATGATGATAATAGAGGAAAGAAAGTTCAATTTCCCCTATGTAAATCATGTGGGAAGAGGCATCAAGGAGAATGTTTCAAAGGAACTGGAAGATGCTTTGGGTGTGGAAAAGAAGGACACAAAGCCAGTAATTTCAAAGGAAAATGTTCAGTTAACACCAGGGATGAGGATAATGGTATTGATACGACATCAACAATGGCTAAATTGTTTTAAATGTGGAATGTACGGGCATTATGCAAACCAATTCCCTAAGGGAAAGTCTCATGAAGAGAATCAGTATGGTCGTATGGGTAGTATTTATGTTGATGATGATGAAGAGACAACAAATGATATGTGAGATGAATGAATTGTTGAAGCTCGGTCAATGGTTTAAGAATGTAGTGGAATGATTACATGTTTATCATGTGTAATGTTGTATAAGTAATCTCATGGTAATATGGAATAAAGAGACATCTAAGGATTATTACACTATTGTCTTTCCTTGAGTTTTGAAAGTGTATGATTAATGGTACCAGTATCCATGAAAGGTTATTCAGATATTTTTGGAATGTAGATGATATGCGCATAATGAAGGGATAAGGAGAAAATTAAATGTTTGATAGTATTCATGACCTCATGACTGATATAAGGAGAAGGTTATATCATGGTTTGAGTATATAGAATTTTTGGATTTTGGTATGTGGAAAGAGTTAACTTTTGACATGCTTGGTTGATGACATTTCATGTAATTGTTTTCTTTATACTATGAGCTTGGACCGAAGTATTTTAGATAAGCCTAAAGATTGGAATGAATTATGTTAACCATAATTTATTATTGTTTAAGGATAGAATTTTTTTTGATATTATTTATGTGATGTTATAGTAATGTAGTTTTAGAAAAAGGACAACCTGCAGGACGAGCGATAGTCCATCGCATCGGACAAGGCTGTGGGAATCGAACCCACAACCGAAGTGCGACTGGCCTTTATCGCCTACAATTGGCCTACAGGAAGTCCCTGTTTAGTAGAAAATAGTTTTATTATATTAAGTAGTATGATATATGAAGTATAAGTCCATTTTAGGAAATATATATTATTAATCTCACTATAGATTGACTTATGTAAGTTTTGATAACTTTTCTAACCTTTTGTTTGAGACAGATGGAATAAACCATCATTCTATCACATGATCTACTAACACATCATGAATGAAAAATTAGACTTCATTTCTTTAAGAGATGAAGTGGAAATTGTCCAAAGAACGACCAACGGTGAGACTATACCAAAATCACGAAAGTATTTCTTCTAATTCCAATTTCATCGACTTTAGGGAAATGATCTTGAAAACCAAAAATGTTGTCCTAGTGCTCTTATATCTGATGAATTAGATGGTACCTTAGGTCATCACAAATTTATGGCGTTGTGATTGCTGGATTTTCCATAGCCGTGTTCTCTACCACTCTTCATCAGAACATGATGGTTAGATTTCTCTTCTATATCCATATTTTCACCTATGTGGAAACCCAGTGATTAGTTTATTTGGGTAACCATTACGTTTCATACTTTTGTTTTTAAAGATTGGTTTTGGTATTCCTTTTTACGATGTGGGTTTCTATTTGAGAAACTTTCAAGGAGTAAACCATTTATAACCTCGAAGAATTTCAAGGGCGAAATTCATTTTAATGGGGCTAGAATGTAACACCCCGAGATTTTATGAAAAATATTCTTTTTAATTTCATTGATACCTTGTGTTGTATGATACACCAAAGGGATATTTCACAACATGCATCATTGACTTTCCTTGCATTACGAGCAATCACGACCTTCCTCGATAGCGTGTGTAGTACGAAATACTGAGTTTCACTACATAACGATATGCTATTAAAATATAATTAAAAATAGCCGTTATGAATAGTAATAACCACTTTTTCAAATTTTGTAAATTTTATTTTTCAAAATGGACTTCATTTTTGTATTCGGAATATCTAAATTAGCTTAGGGTGAAATTTTGGTACTTTTCGGATAACTTTCATTTTCTGATGAATAGTGAAAATTGCTAAATTTTAATTAAAAACAACCTTTTTAATCGAAATAATTAATAGTGATAAATTATTAATTTGTGTGGTTTTAAATTATATTTAGAATATATTTTTACAATTTAATACAATTTTGGTCATTGGATGTAATTTCACATTTAAACCAGACATAAACAAGTGTCAATCTTTTGATAGTTA
Source organism: Viscum album (assembly GCA_963277665.1). NCBI lineage: Eukaryota > Viridiplantae > Streptophyta > Magnoliopsida > Santalales > Viscaceae > Viscum > Viscum album. The sequence goes on from OY728138.1 coordinate 905,776,902, forward strand.
TTATCTCTTAAGAACACGCTATTTGTTTTGACAACGGAAATTAAATTTTAAATTAATTAATTCAACTGATATGTTTTGAATTTGGTAAAATAGAAATAAAATTTCAGTTCATAATATCAAATATAGCTTAGGCCTAATTTTTGGTATTTTTCTGGAAACTTTCATTTTTTGATGAATAGTGAAACCACTAAGTGGTAGTTAAAAAAATGAATTTTTCATGAAACATAATTTTACCTCTTCTGTGAGTGGAATTTACAAAATCCAAGAGACATGGTTGATGTCAGTAAGTAAAATGTTGTTCAATGAGATGAAAATAATTTTTGGTGAATAGTAACTTTTACTTTTTTTACCACGGTTAAAAGTGAATAGGGTAATTAAGGGTAAAAATGATATTATTATTACCCTAAAACATGTCTTAATTCTATTGGATAAGTGTAATTATACCAAAAACAAACCTTAGGAATAAAATAGGACCATTTAGGCCCACTTGGATTAGATTAGGACATTTATTATTAATTTATTTAAAGAAGGGTTAAAATAGTTAAAATCAAATTTTAATAAGTATATAATTTTTAATATAGGGTTATACATAAGATAAATTCGACTATAAATATTCATTAGAAAGATAAAAGTATTTCCTACATAATGGTATTTTATTTTTTAATTTTTATAAATGAAATAATTTAATTTATTTCTGACACAAAGATAATGCAGTAATTATCTTATTAATGAAATATTGACATAATTGATGTTATAAATACCCAAATAAATATAATTTGAGACTTTTTATGAATTCCAATAATTTTATAGGTTAATATTACATGTTAGTAGTGATTTAATTGACTTTTTTCGAACTAATAATTCTGTTATGATTTTCACAAAAATCAATTAATAAATAGTGTCAAAATTGACATAAAATAGTTTTTAAGACAAATATTATATTAGTAATTTTTATTTTATACCAAAAAATCTAAGGTTCGGAAAAATTACTTATATAAGGTTATATATATTAATAATAAACAACTTGGGGTTCTTTTGGCTTATTATAGTAAGTTTATTAACCTTATAGTATAAGAACACAAGAAGAAACGGTAAAAGTAAAATTATTTTACTTAATGTTAAATCTAAATGATAAGGTTAAAATAGGAATCTAAACTTGTCTAAATTATATTGGTGAGAGGATTTCTACCCATCCCAACCTTAGCTTCGAAATAAATAAATTTGGAGCTATTTAAAACCGAATTTGTCTTTATAATAAAATAATATTTTTAGTTTTTCCAAAGGAGCCCCTCTCCTCCCTTATAAAAGGGCACCTCCTCCCTCTCTTCCTCACACCACTTTGAGCCTTCATGCTCGGACAAACCCTACCAAATTATCTTCTCCACTTCCCTAGAAACATCCTAGAGGTCCTGTTCTTCTTCAAAGTCCAATTTAGTGCCCTAAGAGGAGGACTCAAAGAGGCGCTTCAAAGAAGAGGTAATGTCCGTTACCGATTCTTTCAACTTTATTTCTTCTTCCACTTCTTATTCTTAGGTTGTTTCGTTATGAAGTAATAAAATAAATATCACTCATATAATGAAATGTTATTATAAGTATGAAACAAACCTATTTCAACATATATCCATCCTAAGGAAAATGAAGTCACCGCGCGTGTGTACGTACGGAATACCGTCTCCACACCGTGGTGTAATATATTTTCCACTACCACCTTACTTGGATGGGTATAATGGTGTACATAATAACTATATATGACTATTATAAGGTGATATTGATTCTAAAATAGTATACATACACTCCAATACAATTCCACTATCATGATAACGATAACATCGCTCGTGCGTACGTACGGACCACCGTCTCCACAATGCGATGAGATTCATTCTCCACATTAACCATTCATGAATGATTATAATGTATATATAATAAGTAATAATGGAATATATGACATAATAATGATACTTGATTTATGTGTATATATATGTATGTCTTCTACTTAATTCAATTCAAGTCAATAAGGAAACGAAAATAGCGTTCATGCGTACGTACGACCTACCGTCTCCATGAACGGTGTATTTCTTTCCATTTACTGATCTATTATATATATGTATATTCTGAATATATATTATATATAAATCATGTTTTATATTATGGAATTAAGTAATCATGATCTAAGTAATCATATGAAAAATTACAAGTCAAAACACGGACGACAAATGAAACGATTTTACCCAAAACGCTCTTTAACATGGAATTTACAAAAGAACGGGTAATATAAAGTCATAAGTGAACCATATATGATATCATAACAGTGAGTATGATTCTAGAATAAGTAAATTACATTATTTAAATCATTATACAGGAGTTTTGGACACTTACGAAGCAAATCAGACCTAAGGTAAGGGATAATTGTGCAAATCTCATTTCTATCCGAGATTACTTATTCGTAAGTATTTACTGGGGTTATTGCTATCATCCATGTACATGTTTTATAAAAGTGTATTCATGTATTTTTAAAGTCCTTTTATACCCATTTTGACTTTTACCCCATGGTATGGAAGGATTCATTCTTTTGTTTACCCTATGAGGTACTTTTTTAACTTTTCCGACAAAAGTACAAGAAGAATGTTTTTTAACTTATACGACACGAACAGGTTTTTTTTACGGTTTCATAAAGCCTTATTTTCATGAAGATTCCTAAAAAAGATTTCATGAATATTTTAAACAAAATCTCTTTCTATTAAAATTTCATGACGTTTTGTGAAAAGAAATTGATTTTGAAGAAGAAAGGATATTTTCCTCAAGAATTCATTTCAAGTGTTTTATCAAAACCATTTTCCATCTGAGATGACATTATTTCATATGTGTATGGTTCAAGTATAATGTCTCTATGATTTACATGGTTTCAGTTTTTTTATTATGAAATGATGTCTATTTATTTTATATGGATATGTGATGATGGAATGATGTTTATGAAACCCATTTTATTCATTGGGTTATGATGAATGATTTATGTTTATGTTGTGGCACAAGTAAGAATGATTTAATTATGAGATGGGTGGGACCTATATCTCCCTCAAATGCATTGGGTAAAGATTTATATCTCATGAGATAGACATGGCTGGAACGGCAAGTTAAACCGGTTCAGTAATACAGGACTGGAACAAGGAGTGAACTCGATTCAGAAAGTGACATTGTCCACTAAGATGGTCTTGGCAGCAATGCCTTGGCTAATATGGAAATAACTTCAGGTGCTTAATGGTTACCACAATTAAATGTTTTATTCCCATGCTATTTTATCATTCGTAATGTTTCTTTATGATCTATGCCTTACGTACTTCCATGTTTTGTGTCATTTATCAATCTTTTGATGTTTAAACATTATGTTCATGTTTTTAAGTTCAAATGTATATGGTATATTTTATTTTATCCATGCTTACCCTTACTGAGAATTTGAGCTCACCCTTTTTATGTTTTCTTTTCCCCAGGATATAAAGAAAGGTTTTAGGTAAGAAAAAAAAGGAAGATCTTTATGGGAGATGTTGAAGAACTTTCACCACAATTAGAAGATTATGTTCTAAGTTTCCAAAGACACTAAACTATTATGGTCCTTGTGTGTCTATTTTTGTTATGTATTAAGTATTCCGCTAAATTAATGTAATTTCCATGTACGTCATGCTTTGGGTCTCTACATACATTGACCAAGTGAGTAGTCTTGTTACGTAGAACCTTGTCTCTACAAGACAACATCTTTACTCAAAACTCCTCATAAGAGAGATCATTTTCCAAATATGCCACCTATGAGTTCATTACATGTAAGTGAACTTGTATTTATTTCCTCAAGATGGATACATGGAATACACATGTACTTGAGAAATTGTATGTGGAAGTTCTAGTCAATAGGCCATAACTCTGATATGTTCATGAATCTAGAATAGGACGATTTACCTAGGACATACCTTTCCATTTTTCCCAAATATCATGATTCTCTTCCACAGATATTTGTAGTGTAATACCTTATCACCAATGTAAAACCCTAAGTCCCTTCAATGATTATCATCACATATCTCCTATTTAATTTGGTTAACCCATATATGTTGCTGGATGGTCTTCACATTTTCTACCATTTCCTTGATTATTATAAGTCAATGTAGCATATGTTCAACAAATTAATACCATCATGTAGGTGTTCAACATATTTTCCCATAATGGGATACATATAGAGCCATTTGGATTCATGAGTGGGAAGATTGTTGTATGATAACTCGAATAGTTGAAGATGTTGATCCTATAATCATTCCAATTCCATTAAACATGCTCTCAATGTGTATTCTAATGTTTGAATTGTTAACCCAGATTAGCCATCAATTTGGGAGAGATAAGGCATATTGAAGTTAAATTTAGTATTTAGATAATGTTGTTTACTTGTCCAAAACATAAATGTAAATCTTAGATCATGGTATAATATAATAGATAATGATTCTCCAATAAACCTCACCACTTCTTTGATATATATCCAAGAAAGTGGGTCGAGTGAGAAGTCCTCTTAAATCATAATAAAGTGAGAATCCTTTATAAGTTGATCCAAAATGACCCATATAGAATTATTTCCATGGTATGTATTTGGAATCCCAATGAAAAAATCAGTGGTGATGTTTTCCCATTTCCATGTAGGTATATTTATGGTTTGGATCATCCCCTTAGAGTTTTACCTTTTAGCCTTCACTTTATGACATACCAGACACTGATGTATATTTAGCTACAAACTTCACATATTATCCGTCCAATATTTCTCTTCAAGATCTCAATACATCTTTGGGATCTCTAGGTGGACTGATAAGGTTGAACTATACACATCATTCAAAATAAGTTATTTTTTATTCATATTTTTTGGTACACATAGTTGTGACCCAAATATTAGGATTCCTTCCTCATTATTTTCGATATCTGAGGATTTCCCTTTCTTATAGATTCTTACTTTTTCTAAATTTCCATATAATTTATTTGATCAAATTTTTTTATCTCCATAAGGGATGGTTGGGAAATGATTAGTGAGAGGAATTATGATGTACCTTCTTTTATTATTCTAGTATATTTCCTTTGAAGGTATACTGAGATTGGATTCTTCACAGTTATCATCATGGATAAAGTTTCATGATTAATTCTACTTAGTGCACATGCTACTTTATTCTATTTACCAAGATGGTTGGGTATTGAGTAGTAATAATCCTTGATATGATTTATTGATATTCAATTGGACATATTAAGATCCTTCTATGTTAATATATATTTTATACTCTCATTATTAGTATATATATCAAGTTTATACCCATAGTGATAATAACAATAAATTTTCAACAAGAAGATCATAACTGCCAACTCCAGATCATGTGTGTGATTGTTTTATCAAGTAATTTTAGATTCCTTTAGGATTGTTCTATCAATTTATAATTTCAAATTATTAAACATCTTATTCCCTTGTTTGAAGAATCATTGTATACCAAAAAGTGTTTTCCACTTGTTAGTAGTGTAAGTACTGGGGTAGTGATTTGAAAAATTATCAACACATAGAACCAGTATTCACATTCACTAGTCCATACAAAAATTTACTCCCTTTTGAGTCAGATTGGTTAGTGGGTCTGACAATCCTGAGACATTCCTCACAAATTTTCGGTAATATCCAACAATACCAAGGAAACTATGGATCACCATTACAGATACTGGTATGGGCCACTGCTCAATTTCCTTTTTTAACAATGGTCTATATATATTTGTTTTCTGGTGATAACATGAACCGTGAATGATACTAACTCCATATATAACTCACATATACTATAATTTGAATAATTTTTATCCTTTCGTGAATTCTTTATTATAGTATTCAAATGATCTTTATATTCTTCCTTTCTATTGAAGTATATCTTAATATCATCGATAAAGACTATAAAAATTTATTTACGTAATCCCTAAATAATCTATTAGTTAACTCCATGAAAATTTATAGAGCATTAGTGAGTCTAAAGGGAATAACTATGAACTCATAGTGTCCATAACTCATTTCAAAGATAGACTGGGGGCTATTTTCCTTTCCTTGCCTTTAATTGGTGATATCTCAACTGAAGGTCCATCATAGAGAAACATATGTCCCCATGTAATTTATCAAACAAGTAATCTATCAATGGTAGGGTATACATTTTCTTTATCATTTTCTTGATCTCATGATAATTAATGTAGAGGTTCATTAATCCATTTTTGTTTTTAATGAAGAGGACTAGTGAAAGACATGGTAAAGCAATTAGGTATTTGAAACCCTTGTCAATATTCTCTTGTAACTCCTTATTCATTTCCTCCTACTCAATTATGTAAATTTTATTAGGATTATTTTAAAAGGTAAGAGATCCAGGTATATGATCAACTAAGAACTCAACCTCTCGGTCAGGAGGGAGACCAAAATTTTTATTAGGGAACACATTAGTGTAGTCCTTCACAATGGGCATGTCTTCAAGAATGATTCACTCCATTGTCTCCAAAATTTGAGAAATATTCAATTTATCATAAGGTTATTATATACACAAATGACACAATTATTTTTATGGAGATTCATCCTCAACCTTACTATTTTAGATAATTGGAGGGGGAGGGGTGTGGTGCTCTGGGATGTTAAGAGTGATATGACTTTCCCGATAGTTGATGATTTATTTTTATAAAGATATCCAATATATGCCAAATAGAACATAAAAATCTACCCAATAAATAAATATAATATTTTTCAAAGGTTTATCCCACAAAAATTGACTAGGGAGGAGTTATATACATTGGATGCAATAATTATACGTTTTTTTTTCTCACAGATAACTCAACCTTTATTTTTGAGGCAGTTTTTGGATAGTTTTACTAAACATTAAAGATATAAAAGAATGCATTAACCCATAAGCAAATGGTATGTTATCTCCTCATGAATGAATATCTATCATACATTTTACCACATCATTGTTGGGATCCACCTCAGTGATAGTGAGAGAATGTTTCCTTTCTTACTACCTTAGAGGCTGTTGTTTCTTATTGTATCAGACAACCCACGAATTTGGGAATTGGATTGCATAATGCCCATGTTCCATGAATTTGAAACATTACACTAAATTTTGAGTGTTTATTTTAACCTTCTACTATTCTTATTTATTAGAGGGATTCTACAAATACCTTCAACAATAATTATCCTTATTCCCCTATCTTCTACATTTCAATTATCTCATGGTTCCCTTTAGATAGATCCTAGGACGATTCTTACCACAATTTTGAAATATGGGATGCTGAGATTTTTTTTCTTCATGAGATTTATCTTTTGATCCTCTCAGATTAAACTATATTTTCCTACTTTTGTATCTGATCTCAAAAGACCACTGCGATTCTCTAATCTATCTCTTAACCTTAAGGAAAAAACATAAAATCTCTAGATATCTATTGATGTCTCCAATCACCAAGACTTTTCATAAACATGGCTTTAATCTACTAAAGAAAAAATCCATCATAATTTTACTGATCATGAAAAATAAAATGACGTATCGTGCCAAAATTGTAACATCTTCTTCATACATCCTGATAGGTTCATTTTATTTTTTAATCAATAAAATTAACATCCTATCCATATAAATATTGAGAGTTTGGGGAAAATAATTATGGAAAAATATTTTCTGGAATTATTACCATTTCATGGAATGAATTGCCACTTTAGAATTTTTTTCTTTATAAGTACCTAACACTAATCAGTTTCCCCATCAAAATAATAGACCACCATCATGTATTTCGCATATTTTAAGAATTATAGGATAGAAAATATCTTCTCAATGAAGAAAATCAATTATTCCATGATCAGGGGATCAGAAGATACAAAAAATTTAGGAGGTATTTTTTCATATAAATGATTCAAACTCAAATTTATCTTTTTGGGGAGAAGTATGGTGTTCCACCCAATTTAAGTTATTATAGTTAATTTGGGCCAGATGATCATGTAATATCATTGTGACATCCTGACCTAAGAGCCCCTAAATGGTGCCCCAAGCCGGTTGGCCACATGCTCTCAAGCGCGCTTCCTCGTATGCCAGAGGGTGCCGACTAGTAGTGAGGATCTAGTAAGTCAGTCTTGGGGAGACTATACCCTCTGTTATCAGAACAAAACACCTGCAAAAGCAATTAACAATATCCAAGTACACAATTGTATAAATAACTAGAACAATACCATGACATATGATAGTCAAACCAGAGATTACATTAGTCAACTGAAAGGTAAAATGTGTTATGCCAATGAAAATGTCAAGTGTCTATAATTTAACTGAATGTAAAGACACAATTACTCCCAAAAAGATTTTGAACCACGTCTGGTTCCCTTTCCCATGCTCCAATACCAAACTACAACCTATCCTAAGGCCTTTCCCTTATCATGTCCTAAAACAAGAAAGTCTTCTCGGGTGCTGATCAGGTGGCCCGAATAGGGTATGATTACAACTCAGTAGGCCACCACCAACGATATCTAAAATGATTCCAGTCAAATGATAGTACATGCAGTTATATGAATCAATAAATACAAGTCATAAATTAAACAGTTACCACATTTTCATTTAATAATTATTCATCACATTAAGCCAATTCAATCCCTATTTCCCAATTGAATCATCATTCATTATTATCATTCATTTGGTATATGTCTTCATTCCTAGAACCCCAAATTTTAGTTGAAAAATCATTCATTATTATCATTAATCATTTGGTGTTGGAAGTCACTCCTAGCACCCCAAATCACAGTGAATGTAGGACATCATGCCTACCACTCCAATTCTCAATCGGTGTCGGTCACCATACCTAACACCCTTACATCTAAGCACCTAGATAACTATTTTGGAGGAATTCCATGTCCATGTCCCAACTTCTACATTGGTCTAGGATGTGATACCTATAACCACAAAATCTTGTCCATTTAATCATTTTTTAATTCCCAATAATTTTCCACATTAATCATTTACCAATCCAATGATTAGTTAAACATTTCAAAGCCCACTAGTTAATTAAAAAATTAACAAATAACATAACCCATTAATTAATTCATTAATTAATTAACAAATAAATACAATTTTCATTCCATAATTAATTCTTCACAATTAATTATCCATTTCAAAACCCATCAAGTCATAATTAATTCTCACAATTAATTATCTTTAAATCCAAACATCATTTCATAATTGATTCTCCCAATTAATTATCTTAGTACTATCAATTCAATAACTCAAATACAAGACTACAACATGTAATTAAATATCAAAGATATCAATCACTTTGGGAAACCCCCCATTCATTTGTTATGTGATTCAATTATCAATAAATCACCAAGGTAAACACACATCAATTCCACTTTCCTAATTACCCCCATTTAAGAAATCATTTATCAAGGGAATCAAGAAATTTCATAAACTCATACACTTATAATAAGTCATGACTATGGGAGTTCAATTTATACCACCTACCTTGGTTTATTGACGAAAGTTAACCCAAAAAATCCCCAAAATCTTAGTGGCACAACATCATTTATCAAGCTACATATCTAACTCCCTAAAACCAAAATTAAGATCAAAGGCATCAAGATATTTAAAATTTAGATCTAGATTCAGAATTCTAGATCTAGATCACAACCCATAGGTTTAGATCCACCGAAATGATTAAGATCCTCCATAAAAATAATTAAGAAATATGGAGTAAAGAAAATGGAGAAGCATCGAGATGAAATCCACTTACTAAGAGGAGATAAGATCTTCAACTCGGGATTACAATATCAAAGAACGGTGTTCAGATTGCCTTGGAATACCTCTAGAAGTCTTTGGGAACACCAAAATGTTGTCAAGCCAAATCCAAGGTCAAAGTATGGGATTCCCAGGGGGTTTGGTTGGTTATAAAAGGTATTTTCAGATATTAAAAACCACGCATATGGTTTTGTAGGCAGAGACACATAGTTAGGAAAACTGTTCTCTAACCATGCAGACTCCACTACCCACTTCTGCATAGTTGGCATGGTTTGGTCACATGGTTAGGCAAACCGTGCGCCAACCGTGTAGACTCCCCTATTCAATTTCGCACATTTGGCACAATTTTCTAGCACAATTTGTCAAACCGTGCACAAACCATGAACTGCCCAATGTAATTTAGGTTTTCTTAAAATTTCACCCAAATACACCCCAAACTTCTACTCCAATTTAAAGGTACATAAAATCTTCAAAAAGTACCTGAAAATGTGCACAAGATGACTCTAGAAAAGGCTAGGATCTTGCAATATTCCCACCTTATAACAACTCATCCTCTAGTTTCCCTCCCAATCTTATCTAAGATTCCAAGACAAAAATATTGGGCCATTGAGCTCTCAAGTTTGCTTCCCATTCCCAAGATTCCTCTTGAACATTTCCATGTGGCCATAACACATGAACTAAAAGAATAGTCTTTCCCCAGAACACTTCTTCACTCCGACCCAAAACACGTACCAGAATCTCCTCATAGGGTGCATCTGTCTCAAGGTCCACTTCCTCCACATCAATCGCATGAGAAGGGTCAAAATGATACTGATGTAGTTGTGACACATGAAAAACACCATGCATAGCGCTGAATTTCTACGGAAGTGCTAATTGGTATGCCATCAGCCCGATTCTCTCTAGCACCTCAAACAATCCCAAAAACCTAAGCATTAACTTTCCCTGCCTCCATATCCTGTTGTGACCCAAACTAGGCAACACCTAAAGGAATACATGATCACCCTCCATAAACTACAGAGTTCATCTCTGTCAATCAGCATATGACTTCTGTCGACTTTGAGCCATAGACACATGCTTCCTAATCAACTGAACCTGCTCTGATGTCTCCTAAAAGAGTCTTGGTCCCAACAACTCTGACTCAACCTCCTCTAACCAATACAGCAGTGATCTACAAGGTCTACCTTAAAGTGCATCATACGATTCCATCTGTATAGTTTCCTGATAACTATTGTTATATGAAAAATATACTAAAGAAAAGTTATTTTTTCCAAAACCACCAAAGTCAAGGACACATACTCACAGCATATCCTCTAACACTTGTATGGTATACTCGAACTTACCATTTGTCTATGGGTGGAAGGGCGTACTTAATAGAACCTATGTACAAAGTGCCTTCTGTAAGCCCTGCCCTTAGAGTGAAGTAAAGCTCGAATCAAGATATGAAACCATAGTCTATGGAACCACATGCAAACAAATTATGTCTCTCACGTATAGTTCTCCAAACTAGTCTACTGTAAAGGTTTACTTTATTTGAAAGATATGTTCTACCGTTGTTAGTCGATCCACAATAATCCAAACAATATTATTATTTCTAAAGGTATTTGGAAGTCCTACCACAAAATCCATAGTCACTTCATCCATCTTTCATTCTGGAATAGGTAACGGTTGCAATAGGCCTCAATGTCGTTGATGCTCTGCTTTCACCTGCTGACAAGTGAAATACCATGTTACGAACCCTACTATCTCCTTTTTCATGCCTGGATACCGAAATATTTACCGAAGGTCATAGAACATTTTTTTCACCCCAGGATGCACCACCCACCTTGAATCATGAAATTCTCTCATGATTTTCTCTCGAACACTCGTAAGAACAACTAACAAATTTCTAAAATAGATGATCTCATCATCATCTATTTTCTAGTATGAAGGGGTATCCCCACCTTCAAGGATTTCCCTCAAGGATAAACATTCCAGATCTTCATACTTCCTGTCCCTGATCTATCTCAATAGCATAGACTCCACCTGCTACAAAAACTAGATTCATCCCCTCCTAACTCTCCTGAACCACCTCATGAATTTCCTCCTGCAAGGTCATAAACTTCCACTCATCACTCAACTCATATACCAACTGGGTCTGATTTTTTCTGCTCATGGCATCAACCACACTATTACCCTTCCTGAGTGTATATTCTACATCAAAATCAAAAGACTACATATACTCGACCCAACTTCGCTGCTGAAGATTCATGTCACGCTATGAAAAGATATACTTCAAGCTTTTGTGATATGTAAAAACTGTAATCTTTTCACCCAAAAGATAGTTTCACTAACACTTAAGTGCATAAACCACTACTGCTAACTTGAGTTCATGTGTAGGATAATTTTGTTCATGTGGCATCAACTTCTGAGTCCCATAAGAAAAAACTTTATCCCCTTGCATCAACAAAGCTCCGAGTTTGACCCTAGAAGCATCAACAAACATTGTGTACTTCTCACCTGACTCAGATAATATTATAATTGGTGCTAAAGTCAAGAAATTCTTCAATTCCTGGAAAGAATTATTTCATGATTCTTTCCAAACAAACTTTATCTCTTTTTTGGTCGAACCAGTAAGTGGTTTTTTCAATCTGGAAAAGTCTTGGATGAACCTCCTATAATAACCAACTAATCCCAAATAGCTTTGAATATAAAAAACATTCTTGGGATGCTACCAAGAAATCACTACCTGAACTTTCTCTGGGTCAACAGCCACACCTTCTTCTAAGATGATGTGCCCCAAAAAGTGCACCCTGTCCATCCAAAAATGTCATTAAGATAGATCGGAATATTGCTGATACTCTCTCAGTGTACCCAGGACGATGTCCAAATGTTGGGCATGATTATCATGAGTCTTAGATTACACTAAGATGTCATTTAAAAACATCACCAAAAACTGATCTATGTACGGATGAAATATCTTGTTCATCAAGTCCATAAACACTACTGGAGCATTTGTCAATCCAAACGGCATCACGATGAACTCATAAAGGCTATACCTACTTCTAAAAGTAGTTCTTGGTATATCAGAAGTCTGAAATCTCACCTGATGATACCCTGATCTCAGATCGATCTTTGAGAACACACTACATCCCTTTATCTTGTGAAATAGATCATCGATATGCATAAGAGGATATTAGTTCTTCACAGTCATTTTATTCAAATTCCGGTAATCGGCACCCAAGCGTAAACTCTCGTCATCCTTCATTTCAAAAAAATAGGTGTTCCCCAAGGTGACATACTTGGATGGATAATTCCTTTATTCTCTAACTCCCCTAACAATGTTTTGATATTTTGAAGCTCATTTGATAACATTCTATAAGGTGGAATAGATACCGGCTCTACTCCAGGCATAAGTTCAATAGTTAAATCTACATCTCTCTTAGGTGGAAACCATAAAAAGTCTTTAGGAAATTCATCCTGAAATAGTTCTACTATTAGTGGAAAGAAATATTGCCTAACACTCACATTATCCAACAAAATACTAGAAACTTGGTTTGTGAGCTCTCCCAGTCGCTGAATAATTTTCCCAGCTCTGCCTGCATGGATATCCCATTATCCACAAAGGACATATTAATCACCCTCAGGAGATAAAAAGGTCACTCTACTATGATAACAATCTACGTGGCCTTAGTATGTGATTAGCCATTCCATACCCATAATCTAGTCAAATCCTATTATATTAAATACATATATATCCCAAAGGAAATGATACTCCCTGATATCTAGCGAACATTCCTTGCATAAACAGATATCCCTAGTCCGTCTTCCCAATGGTGTGTCGATATTCATTATCCCGCCTACAGACTCCACCTCTAGACTCAAGCCATTACCAAGATATGCAGATATAAAGAATTGAGAGGCAATAGTATCAAAAAAGGCAATAGCTAAAATAGAAGCAACTAGAATAGTACCTCTCACTGTTGATGGACCAACATCGCTCTCGACAAGTGTAGGCTGCACAACATGTATTTTTCCTATCCCTCTTTCTTGTGGTGTCATCTGACTCCCTTGAGTAGCACCACTCTACTGATATGGGCGCTCAATCCCTGGAGAACCACACCCACTTCCCATAATGCCTCTTCCAGTAGAACTCCAGCTACCAGAATTATATGCTATAGAAGACCCCCTTCCCACATTGTGACTCTAAGCAGTCGCCCCATCAGTACCAGCCTATTGCTACCTCCTTCAAAACCTCTGTAGATGTCCTATATTTCAAAAAACCTAGAACTACACTGGTGGTTGGAAAAATGTGTATGATATTCTCCCTGCATACTGCACTTGTGGAAAAGTACATTAGAAATATCCAATGTAATTGTTCCTCCTGACTATCCACTTTTCTTTCCACTATCCTAACTAAGATACTCGTGATGTCACCTACTGCTCTTAGAAGGCATGCCCCCTGATCATCTAGCTGCATGAACTATATTGAAAGCTTCTTTCAGGTTCCCCTCTAAAATGAGATCCTAATTAACCACTTTTGAAAACTTCTTTAGCCTAAAGATATTCACCTGGGACTTAATTTCACATGTAAGTCTTCCATAAAATCACTTTTCCGAAGATTACTCATCTACCGCCAAAGTTAGAGAAAAACACTGTAAATCTATGAAACGTTCAACGTACACCATTATTGACATGCTTCCTTATGTCAGATGCATAATATATAAAGCCATCTCTTGTTTCAGCATTCCTGGATAGAAGTGTTCCAAGAACTTCTCCAAAAAGTCCTTCCATAACATACTATCAATCTGTCTTAATCGCACTGGAATGTCCCACCAGCGGTTCAAGGATCCCCGTATCATATAAGCAGCCAACTTGACTCTTGTCTCATCCAGATTCTACAAATGGTCAAGTATCATCTATATGGATTCAATACATAATTCATCTCCATTAGGTCCACCATATCCAGTAAAATTAAGAGGGTACTATAGTTGAAACTCCTTTGTCAACACAGACATGATTTTCTAAACCAGCCCTAGGTCTCTCTCCATGAATTTCATGAAACGAGTAGAGTTCTCTCAGAACTATTCCCCTTCTTCCTCATCTTGCACCAATGGTTTCTCAAGCTCCCTGTATGGAAGATCATTCCGTGCCATACCCCTCAGTCTCTCCCTCAACAAGCTTCGTGGATGTATGCTCCTACAATTCCAACCACATGTCTTAGGTGTCATAAGACAACCTTATAACATTTATATAAGGGAAAAAACCAACACAAGAAGTTTCAACATGTCATTTCTCTCTTTTGACACCACACAGTCAACAAAGAGGCCTTATCATTACCCTCAACAATCATACTTTTAGGTATTTGTTAACAAGGGTATATTTATTCTCATTAATTATTCAACCATTAATTAATCAAATTATCTCAAATTAATTAATTCAATAATTAATTAATAATTCCAATTTCATCAATCAAGGTTCTCATTAGACACCCATTTATTCTCATTTTGCATCATTATTCTAACATCACAATATAGAAAAACAGTTCAAATTCAACCACTTACCCATAACCCATTTTTCCATGAGTACATAGAATGATGTAGGTTACAACAACCCTAAGTTCCTAGAATGATGCATGCAGACTCAAATATCAGGCCTCTTTAGTCCAGAAATCAAAATTCAAAAATTTTCAAAACAAATATCACATCACACCACAAGTGTGTCACCCATGGTGAAATAATATACAAATGTAATAACAAACACCAATCACAATAATCCCACACGGAGTACTCGGATTTCCCCCCATACATGGGTTAACAACTCCCATGCATGAGCTCATTACCAAGCCTCAAATATTCCTAGTCTCCAGTATACCTTTTCCCAAAATAGTAAGTCAAAAGAATAACAGGAAAATAAAACTCCTCTAACACCACTTTGAGATATCCCGACCCAGGATCCACTGAACGGTGCCCCGAGCCAGTTGTCCAGATACCCTCAATCGCACCTCCCCATATACCAGAGGGTACCGACTAGCTGTGAGGGTTTGGTAAGTCAGTCTTGGGGAGACTATACCCTATGTTATCAGAATAAAACACGAGCAGAAGAAAATAACAATATCCATGTATGAAAGAATATAAATAACTAGAACAATACCATGATATATGATAGTCAAACTAGAGATTACAATAATCAACTGAAAGGTAAAATATGCTGTGCCAATTAAAATGTCAAGTGTTTACAATGAAACTGAATTTAAAGACACAACTACTCCCAAACATATTCCGAACCACATCTGGTGTGATTTCCCATCCTCCAATCCCAAACGACAATCTATCCTAGGGCCTTTCCCTTATCATGTCCTGCAACAAAAAAATATTCTCAGGTGCCGATCAGGCGGCCCGAATATGGTGCAAGTACAACATAGTAGTCCACCACCAATGGTGTCTAAAAAGACTTCAATCAAAATATAGTGCAGGCAGTTGTATGAAGCAATAAATACAATGCATAAATTGAAGAGTTATTACATTGTCATTTAATACTTAATCATCATATTAGGCCAACTCAATCCATGTTTCCCAATTGAATCATCAATCATTATTATCAGTGATTTGGTGTAGGTATTAATGCCTAGCACCCCAAATCTCAGTTGAGACATCATTCATTATTATCATTAATAATTTGGTGTAGGATTTCATGCCTAGCACCCCAAATCTCAGTGGATATCAGACATCATTTCTTGCACTCTAATTCTCATTAGGTGTAGGTCATCATTCCTAATACCCTTAAATTTATGAGTTAGATAACTGTTAGGGAGGAATTCCATGTACAAGTCCCAACTTCTACATTGGTCTATTATTTCATACCTAGAACAATAAAATCAAATCCATTTAATCATTCTTTAATTCACGTGAATTTTCCACATTAATCATTTACTAATCCTAGGACTAGTAACAATTTTAAAAGGCCATTAGTTAATTTAGAAATTAACTAATCATAGAACACATAATTAATTCATCAATTAATTAACAAATAAATACAATTTTTATTCCATAATTAATTATTCAAAATTAATTATCCATTTCAAAACCCATCAAGTCATCATTAATTCTCAAAATTAATTTTCTTTAAATCCAATCATAATTTCATAATTAATTCTCCCAATTAATTATATTAATGCAATCAATTAAATAACTCAAATACAAGATCACAACTCACAATCAAATCTCCAAGATATCAATCCCTTTGGGAAACCCCCCATTCATTTGTTCTATGAGTTAATTATATAAAATCACTAAGGTAAACACACATCAATTACACTTTCATAATTACCCAATTTAACAAATAATTTATCAATGGAATCAAGAAATTTCATAAAATCGTACACATATAATAAATCATGAATATGGGAGTTCAATTTAGACTACCCACCTCATTTTATTGATGGATGTTAACCCAATAGAAATATCCAAAATCCCAGCAGCACAACGTCATTTATCAAACTCCGGATCAAACTCTCTAAAACCAAAATTAAGATTAAAGGAAAAAAGATCTTGCAAATATAGATCTAGGTTTAGAATCCAAGACCAAGATCTCAACCCATATGTTTAGATCCATGGAAACAATGAAGATCCTCCATGAAAATAATTAAGAAATATGGAGGAATGAAATGGGAGTAGCATTGGGATGAAATCCACTTACCAAGAGGAGAGAGGATCTTCAATCCGGGCTTCCAATCTCAAAGAATAGTGTTCGAATCACCTTGTAATCCCTCCAAAATAATTTGGAAACACCTAAAATCTATCAAGATAGATCCAAGGTTGAAATATGGGAGTCCTAGGGGGTTCGGGTGGTTTTAAAATAGATTTTCGGATATTAAAAACGATGTGTACAGTTTCTTAGGCAGAGGCTCATGGTTAGGAAAATCGTGTGGCAACTGTACAGACTCCAATACCCAATTTTTCATGGTTGGAACAGTTTGGTAGCATAATTAGGAAAACTGTGCACCAACCGTGCAGACTCCTCTATCTAATTTCACAATCTTGGCACGGTTTGGTCGCACGGTTTGTCAAACCGTTGCATAAACCGTGAACAACACACTTCCTTTAGTTTTTTCTTAAAAGTTCACCTAAACACACCCCATGATTCTACTCTAAGTTAAATGTACTTAAAATCATAAAAACTTACCTGAAAACTTACCCGAGATGACTCTAGAAAAGGCCAAAATCTTACAATCATGATGTTCTGGGATTCATTTTCCATCAGGTTTGGCATCTCATTAGGGAAATCATCACATTTCCTATCACATTGATTATTGGAACGTGTTCTCCAATTTTACACTAGTAAATACGAAAAAAATTAGGTAACTTGAAAACTTAGAATATAAATAAGAAACATCGAACATAGAAGGATATGATTATAAATGAAAAACATCTCTTAACTTCTGACTCTCTATTTTTTAACATTGGTTATTCGAGGCGAATGAATTTACCCTTATGGTTCTTACTATTTTTTTAGTACTTGTTTACAAAAATAAATTGAACATTATATGATACAAACACTAGTGCCCCTATATGTTTACACATATTATTAAATGACTTTAAGAGAAAAATAAAATGCAAGGATAGAAAATCAAATGTCCTTAATAGATTAGGTACATAAAATTAAAAACATGGATGTAGAATAAATCATCTACTTATTAATCACTAGATATATATCTTAACATTCTTTGACCTCTAACAACTACATAGGATAGCCTGAGGAATATGTAGACAAAAGAGTTGAGCTAAAAAACCCAATAAGGGAATAAACAGGGGAAATAAATCATAACACATGAGTTAGAAGGAATAACATGATAAAATAAAAGGAATGAATCAGGAATAAATATATGTAAGAATAATTTATATAACATGTAATCATATGTTCGTAGAAATATAGTAATTTACTAGTAATGTATAACATGTAATAAACATGAGGCAAATCTAACTTCTAAGACTATATCACGTGGTGGAAAAATACCATAATGGATTAGGTTTACTACCTAATCCCATAAATGACATATAATGAGATTAAAAATTAACCAATTAATTAAGGAAATATATTTTTTCACCTATCATAACATGTTCATTCATATTCATTCCATATAAAAATCAAATATAATGAATAAACATAAGGGTGACCCATGGAAAATTTGTGTATCTTAATCATGTAATAAAGAATAACCAAAAGAAATATTACAATCATATACATAAAATAAAGAATTTAAATCATTAATATACATTCATAATGGAAAAATAAGTATATATAATGAATAATTATATACAACTAAAGTGATTACATGAAAAAGAGTGTTTAGGAAAGTTTAGAAATGAGCCACTTTAGTGTGATTTTAGGGAAAAGAAAAAGAGTATTTTAAGAGGATAATGGAACAATTGTTTAAAAGAAACCAAAAATTTACTAATATATATTTTCATAAGAAAAACAATGATTTTAGAAAAATATATATTTTTAAAATATTTTATTTATTGTACTTCCAAATTGTTAATAAATAAAGAAGTTTTGTGGAAACGTTCTTGCTTATCCGAAGGAATTGAGAAGGGATACTTTTTAAAACATGTATATACCCATGAAAGAAATATTAATTGAGCTATAAAAACTCTTTTGAAACATATAAAGGAAATTTAGGACAATAATATAAAAAAAGAAATATGTTTGGTTAGAGAGAGAGAGAAATTGTAACCTAAAGGAAAAAATGGAGGTTCAGGGAGATCTTTTTCCTTATGCATGAATGCATTCTAAACATTCAATTAATATTATGGATAAAAAATAATATTCATTAATTAGATAATTAATAACCTATAATGTATTTATTTTATTTATTATAATTTTATTAAGTTCATTTATGACCATTTAAATGAGTTATAATGTTCAATTTCATCATTTTTGGAGGGTTCCTTTCTTGGTTTCATGGTCGACTCACTTGTGTAAAATTATGGAAGTTCATTTAAAATGGTAATAATTATATAGAATTAAAATTTAATTATATTAATGAACTTCAATAAATTTAAATTATCCTATATCACATTTTTTTTCTAGTATGGGAATGATTCATTTAATAAAATGATAATGATAAATGTTTAGTTTATTTTTGGTGTTTTTTCAATTATCACAAACTTGTTTGATTTTATTTAATATTATATCTATATATTAATTATATGAATTTAAAAAAAGGTATACTATATATATATATTAAAATCTAATGGTTTTATTACTATCATTGAAGGTGGTAATGTAAAAAATGAAAACTCATCATCCCTGATAGTGGGGAACCGACATATCAAAGAGGATGTTTCCATTTTTAGAAACAAGTATAAGAGAAGAGATTTTATGATGGGTATTTCCTAAAAAAAATTAAATTTTAGAATATATTTAATATTTGAATTATCATGTCACTTTTTATATAGGGAAAGGATAAGGTATATAAAATAAATAATTTTAAAGGAAAAATAGAGGATTTTACCTCGTGAATTTTGTCTCCTTGATAATTGCCTTAAGGAACCAGGGTTTGTTATTTTGTTGAGAGTAGAAGCTATTGGATGTGGGGAAGAGGCTTCAGAAAACAATTTGGCATAATATATAAAAGCTACAAGTCTAATAAGGTGTGAGGAGATGGGGTGGTGAGGGGTGGTATTTATAGGAGGAGGAGAGGAGTGGTTTTGATTATTATATTTATTAGTTTATTATTTTGGCTCAAGACTGTCAATAGTTTAGATTACCATTACTAAATAAAGTAAATATTTTTGGAGATTTCTAACGAAATGGTTATTACATCATTCTAAGATAATCCATGACTGAAAAGTGAATGTATTTTTCTTAAATATTGAAAATGACCGTATTTCACTTTTCACAAAAAACTATAACTATTTTAAAAAAATATAAAAAATTCATAGTAATTTTTTGATGATTATATTCCAAAAAAAGACTTAATTTTATGAAAAAAATATTTGAAATATTTGAAATTTAATTTTAATTTTAAATCTTTCTTTATTCAAAAAAATACAAATTTAAGTATTATAATCTATTTTATGAACCTTATAAAAATTAATTATGGTATCATAAAATTATATTATCATTATAATAAAACATAATATTAATTTATGAATTCATTTTATATAGGTAAAATTTATTTTAAGGGTGATTTGAACATTTATGTTTTATAAAAATACAAACACTTAATTTATTTTTAAAATATTTATTTATTTGTACCATGATATTAATATATCATATTTCCATTTTATAAGTTATGTAAATATTATTTTACATTTCCATATATGATGTTACTATTCTATTTCCCATATCACCATTCCTAACAGTTATATTACTATCCCAATGGCCATGTTACTATTTCCACGATCAAATTTATAACATTTATATGTGTTATTTAATTTATATAAATACCCATTACTTCATTAATTATTCATTCACTTATATTTTTTCTCAATATTATTTATAATTTCATCTTCAAAATGAATTTTATATTATTTGCATTATGTTTTATTTCTAAATATTTGTTCGAGAGGGAAGTCATTCTAATGGATCTAGTGGATCCAAATTTTCATATTCTTATTATCTTATTTTTTTATTATCCCACTATAATATTTGGAATTCTTATTGGTTTAGTAACGGACTAATGTATGATTCTTCATCTATGATAATAATTATTTTATAGGGATCTCTATGTTATTTACATGTTTTATAACATAATAATAGAAATTAAATTGATTATATTATTGGTCGTCACAAAAAATCAACCTATCCCATATGCCCATGACAAGATACTCCAAAATCCAAGACTCAATAACAGAGAATATCCCACAAAATATGAATTGAATTCTCTATCAGGGAATACTTCTGTGTGTGGTATGTTGTACAAAACCTGACCTATGTCCCCATCATCTTTTGGTGACCTTTCAAGAATCAAGAAGTAAACTTTGTGTCCCTATTAGAGACTATGTAGATAGAACCCCATAATCCTTAACAATTTATTTCACTTAAAACTTACCTAGATCTTCAACCTTTGTGTTGTCCCTAATTGGAATGAAATTATCCAATTTAACTAACTAATCAATGACTATATAGATAAAACTATTTCATTAGAGTGTCTATAGTAATCCAACTATAATGTCCACAAACACCTCATCTTATTTTCATACCAGCATAATAAAAGGATAATGTAAACCATAAGTCATTATGTGACGTTTCTCAATCTACTAGTACATGTTACAATGGGAAACATAATAATTTTTTTTGAAATTCATACTTGGATACAAAAAACACTATCTTATTTCATAATACATATTCATAGTTCTAGGATGAATGGACCACAAAGAACATTGACAATCATACATCACCAACATTCTAAAAGAAAAAGGGACAATTAATCGATTATCAATGTAAAGAATTTCATCATCAGGGAGAGTCCACCCATGAGCCATGTCCACACTATCTTGATTTTACTAAACGCATCATCCTAGTGCTGCTCTTATATAGTGAACTCAAGAAGAGATAATAACAATTGGACTTTGATCAGAACTATTCCCAATTCATCCTCATACACATATAGTTATAACTAATCCAAAAGTCCCATAACATTTCACTCCTTTTCACTTCCAAGTTACCCTAAGAAGAAAATATCCTACCAAGAGTGTCAAAAACAACATTTGACTTTCTAGGGGTGTATGAGATGTGAAAGTCAATCTTTTAGAGGTACTCTACCCATCACCTCTAATTGAGGTTCATACTCTTATGAGAGAAGATATAACTCTTGATATTGTTATCCAAATAGATTGTGAAACTATACCTAAAAATATAATGTCTAAAAAACACGAGGTCATGATTAGCTATGTTGAGTTTGAAGTAAAGAGTGGGGTAATTATTCTCATGCGGTCAAATATGAAGAGTTCCATGTACCATAACATGACCATTCCACATAGGCACACATCCCAGGCCAGCTCCAAAAGAATCAAAATCAAAATATTTCCCTTACCTAGTTCAATAAAGATACAAATATGATCTAATATTAGAAACAATTTAATCTCATTAGAATAATATTGACACATAACATCTGATAATTTATTTACCACTTTATTGGTAAGAGTATCCACTAGTGATTCTATCCGTAGGATATATTTGTTGAACTGCCAATAATAATTTTTTGGTATAGGAATCTCTATATCTCAAATACATTATGTGGTTCTTCCCATGAGAAGAAAACATTCATATTATTAGGATAAAATAAGTGGATATGTTTTGAAATCAACTTAACCTAAGAACATTATATCTTACATTAAAATATTACATTTTTATGACTTCAGATAAAGGTTATTACTCCTCAAGATTACCCAAAACAAATTTAGATATTACTCATTCTCTTTCTCAGGTCTTGTATAGAATAAGATATCATCCATGAATAAAAAAATATATCAATATATGTTTTGAATATATAGTTTTTCAAATCCATAAATAATTTTGGTTCATTAGTTATTCCAAATGACATGAAGAGATATTAATAGTGTTCATACATACTTTTAAAAGAATCCTTCAAGATATCTAACATTTAATTTGGAAAAGATGATAATCCCACTAAAATTTGATTTTCAGAAACTAATTTTTCCATTTTAATTATCAAATAGTTCATCAAAAAAAGAAAAATTATACTTATTCTTTACTACTACCCATTTATGATTTAAATAATATTCACAAAGACAAATAGAAACATCAACTATCTAGATAAAAGGCATAGGGCCCACAAAAAACACTAAGGTGAACAACGACCTTCTATAATAGGGAATCCGACTAGATTTTATTTTATTTTAAATAAAATGGAGCCTCATGATAATAGGGTATTGAAATAATATTCATTATAAAATCACAAAACAATGAGATATATACCTCCCTTTCTAAAGAAAACCATAGAAATTGTCTTAGAAAACTAAAGGAAAACCATGAAAAATCACGAGTAGAGAAGTGTGGGATGATACATCATTAGTTTCAACCAAATCAGTAGAAAATAAATTCCTACACTCTTATTAATAATGTCCCACATGTCTAGACCTCAGATCCCACTCTTCAAAAAACACCTTAGACATTCCATCAGAAATAAAGAACAAAAAGATATGATGATAACAATCAGTCTTATATTGGTGGGCAACCAGCCAATACCTCTCAATGATAAAATAAAAAAGACCAATTTCAATAACCATAAAGTATTAAACTAACTCAACATCATATATTTTAATAGAACATTAATGAAAATGAAACCCTTGAACCTTCCTCTTACCCTGAGTCACCACCAACTTCATAACATAGAACATTGGCTTCGTCTGATGTTTCCAAACATCTAAAAAATGGGTAGATATGAAAGAGTGTGAGGAATTAATGTAAAATAATGTTTTTTCAATATAATATGGAACAATAATGGTACCTCTCACTATATCTAGACACACATCAACTTCTGTTGATATCTCTTCCACTATGTGAAACTACTTCACTTTATTGGATTATGGATGGAGTGTTGTAGACTTAAGAAATTATTACTATGTAGTGGGGACCTTTATATCTCATAATCCATGAATATATAGTGTTTTTGATAAATACTAATAGTATCTCTACAGATGAAATCTACTACCAAATACACTACATTTATTTAGAGGTTTGATGTAAGATTGGAAGGTGTTTTATATCTTACCAAACTAGTATAAAGTCTATGTTATACAGATATCTGCAATTGATGGAGTATAAAGATCCTACTCTTAAGAGTACCTACACCACCAATATTATTATCATTCCAATTCCTCTTCATCTCATGCGTACCACTGAAATTTCCACTAGGTTGAAGGAGAAACCCAAATAAGCCAGATTTGTCTTCCAAATCAATCTCTAACATTATATCCCTATCAATAATTTCAACATAGGTGGTGATATTAAATATATAAACCTATGATTTGATATCAAGATTCGTTCTCTTATAAAATACCTAAGCCTTCATCTTATCTTTCGTCACTACTTGAGGAAAAAATGATCAAACTTAGTAGAACTATTGGTGTACTCTATCTCCAAATGATCTCCATACTGAAAAGAATAGAACTCTATAGACTTATCCATAATTATGAACTATATGAAAATATAAATAATGAAAATGGTATTGAATTACATACACTCCAAGACCATGTAACTATTATCCAAAACCATAGAGTTACACCATATCCTTCTAGGTCCCTAAATCTTAAATGTCGCACAGTTCATCTTGATAGATTTTGATGTGTCTTGGAAGTTGAAGACTAGATAAATATTTTATAGGAAGTCCTTTGTATCCTAAAGTTTATTAGTGCACTAAAAATATGGGAGATTTTGGAATAGGAACTCTTTTACTTAATATTTATCTCATCTATCTCCAAGTTGATCCTCTTTTGCTTGGTTCTGAACATGATGCACATTCTCATCCATGTTATGAACTACCCTCACAATTACCTCAATGATATTCTGATCAATAGGAAGATTCCTTTGGAAGGAATTTACCACTACACCCACAAAATTATTCTTTTGAATACATTTCATAGGTATGAATATACATACTAAAAATAGAAGATAACCAATAAAAACAAATATCATCTAACACCAAATAAATATAATAAGAAAATGAGATCATGATCAAAACCCAACATATGATCCATAAAACCCAATATCTCATGGGGAATTTATACTTTTTATGATGAGATTTGGAATGAAAATCACTAATGACATACCCCTTATGTATTGAAAATTCTATCTCATATCTACCAACATCCCAAGACTAGAAAAATATGAGCACAACCCCCTTTGATACCAATTTTTTATGACCCAGCCCAGAGAAACCATTAAACATGGATCTAAACTAGATGATGACAAGACCTGAATAGTGGTCCAAACCCCCAAAGGATAGAGACTAGAACTAGGAAATGCAAAAGAAAATAGAGGCAACAATTTACTCATCCTAAAAAATAAAGTGGCATACACACATAGAAAGATAACAACAAAGGAAATATAACATGTTTAATGTAACACCAATAGATTTTTATGAAATAAAATTTTTAAAATAATTTTATTTCATTGATAGATTTAATTACATACTACAGAATTTTAATATTTTTCTACATTAAACCCCAACTTATATTGGGTTACATGAATCAACGAGTTTCTATGAAACATCATTTTATTATTGAAATTATTTAAAAATTGTATTTTTTTCTAAAATAAGATTTATTTCTATTCAATGAAACCCATATTTTAAAAAAAAATTCTGAAAATTTTATAAATTATATTTTAAAAAATAAACTTTTTATTTGAAAGAATAATATAAAAATTTAATTAAGTTTATTTTTTGGTATTTTTATGATTAGTTTTATTTTTTATTAAATTTTAAAAAAACAACATTTCAATTGAAAATATTTTTTTTTTTAAATAATTTATATTGTTAAATTATATTTCAAAGTGGGTTTAATGTAAAATTAGATAAATAATATATCTATTAATACAATTAAGGTCATTTTAATCTTTTTCACTTTGAATTTGGATATAAAAATATTTCAATTTTTTGAATGTTTTAACTTTAAAAACTGTTTTTATCATTCCGCCAATGAAAATCATTTTAAATTTATTTATCGAAATATGTGTTTTGAATTTTGGAAAATGGATTCCATATTTTGAATCCAAATTTCTAAATTTTGTAATTATTTTCTCTTTATTTTTGGACAATACGATTAGTAACATTAGTAAATTGTATTACCACAATTAAGGGTAAACATGTAATTAAGGGTAAATATAATATTATCATTATTATAAAATTACCCTAAGACTTTAAAAAAAAATGTAATTCGATGAATTTATTTTGACCCTTAACATATTATATTATAAATTTAATAATTTAATGGAAACATTTCCATGAATATAACTTGGATATTTTTAAAGTCGATGAGAGTGACAAAATGCCACACTCTTACTTTTAATAAGTATAATATTTTTAATACTGGGTTAAATAGAAGATATTATCGACTATATAAATTATTATGAAATATAAAAGTATTATATACTTTATAAAGATTTATTTATAAATTTTAGTGAATAAATAATTATTATAAATAATTACATAATGATGATGTAGTAATTAATCAATTAATGAAAAAAACTAATAAAGTGATATTATAAATTTTAAAATAAATATAATTTGAATTAATTTTGGTTAAATTTTTTTAGGTGAATATGAAATATTTGGGGTGTATTTAATGATTTTTTTTGAAATTATTAATATATTGAGTTTTTTAAAGTCAATGTAATAAATAGTTTCAAAATTGATACTAATGGTAGTTTATGAAAATAATATTTCATTAATTTTGTTAAAAATCTTAAAATACAAAACAATTACAATTTGAATAAATTGTGGTATAAAATATATTAAATTTACCATTTATGTTTCAGTTTATACCTTATATGTAAAAACATACACCTTTTAATATTGGAAATGTTGTTACCATAATTAAAATTAAAATATGTCACCTAAGGGTTAATAAAAAATATATTGTTTAAAATTAAAAAACAATGTATAAAATATATTTGATGACATTATTACCACCTAATTCTACATTATCATTAAATACATTTCCATTTGGAGGTATTTGGATTGATCTTTAGTTTATTATAAATTAATCTTTTGATAAATTTCAAAAGTGCCCCTCACCTTCATTATAAAAGGACGCCTCCTCCCTCATCTCATTTCACCTATTTGATTATTATATCTCAACCTAACTATAAAAAATTATATTTAAAAATTACTTAGACATATTTTAGAGGTTTTTTATTCAAAATGGACCAAATATAGGGTCCTTTGGAGGATATTTAAAAGAGCAATTTTGAGGAAGAGGTAATTACCCTAAACAACCACTCTCTTTTTATACTCCTCTATAACTACTATAAATATGTGATATATATATATATATATATTAAAATAATAAATTAATCAACCTAAACATTTTACATGTTATTATAATTAGAACATGCCATTATACAACACCTTTCCCATCAAATAAGAAGTGAATGTATCGCTTGTGCCTATGTACCACTAACCGTCTCCACGTAGCGATACAATTCATTTCCCACCACAATATTTTTTGAATGGGAATTATGATGGGTTTAATTTTTATATATGATATATATGAAATAATTATACTTTTGTAATGATAATATCATATCTACATTTGACCATCTAATCTTTT
Organism: Viscum album; assembly: GCA_963277665.1. NCBI lineage: Eukaryota > Viridiplantae > Streptophyta > Magnoliopsida > Santalales > Viscaceae > Viscum > Viscum album. Next base: position 905,804,965 of record OY728138.1, read on the forward strand.
GATAAATGATAACATCGGTCGTGCATACGTATGGGTTACCATCTCTACGATGCAATGTGATTCGTTTTTCATATATATTTCACATGGATTTTAATAAACATGAATATTATGAATATATATGATATATATAACTTAATAATTATTATTTTAATGATTATCCCATTATCAATGTATAAGGACAGGGTATTCTGAACCAAAACATGCTTTGGAAATGAAGTAGATATCACCTTGAACAGTGATTTTAATTTTTAATGAATGAATGATCAGATGTTATGAACAAATAATAAAATGTTATGATTGATATATTATTTTGGAATAAATGTATAATAAATACATATTATTTTTATATTATTTTTTAATGAGAAGAAGGGAAGGTGAGACTTGAGGTAAGGGATTTTGGTTTCAATTTTATTTCTGTGGGCACATGCATTATACACTACTTGTTTCTTCTAAGTAGTGTATATATTTAACATTAATGTATTTTATAATCCTTATACAGAATATTATTTTAGTTTCTTATACATATAGTTTTATTTATTTTAAGCGGAATATGATTCAACTGATTATAATTTGGTAAGGGTGGATTTTAGAATCTCATCAATATTTGAGATTGTTTCGTTTTAATACTCGATTGGGGAATATTTATCTTCCATGTCCATGTTTTCTAAAAAAGTGTTTAATAAAGGTTTATAATAATAAAATATTAATATTTTAAATTATTTTTACTCATCATTTACTTTTCATTAAACCATTTGAAAATCATATTTTTTCCATTTACTAAACATGGCTCATTTTGAATTTTCTAAAAATATATGCGGAATGAATGTTTTTTAACTAATAAGGAAAGAGAAACCATTAACACTATAATGAAACCTTAATTTCTTGAATCTTACTTTAAAATATTAAAAAAATGTTTTAAAATAAAAAAAATTCCTTTATAATTTCACAGCTTTTAAAAAAAATTATTTTATAACAGAATAGATATTTTTTGTAAAAATTATTTCAAGTAGTCTTTTAGAAACCATTTTACTTATATGAAAAAATTATTTGATGATTACTATTTTTTATAAGGATATTATCCAAGGATACCATTATTATGATTTATGTTTATTATGGTGTGATTTATTAATCCCATTACTTTTCCATGGATTATACACTGATGAAATTTTTATGAAACCCCATTTTTTCATAGGTTCTGTTATGATGAATGATTTATGTTATTTTATAACACATATGTATGGTTTTTGTTATGTGATTTTTGGGACCAATATCTCCTTTCAATTCATTGGGTAATGAATTATATCTCATGATATTGTTTGGGGAAACAAGTATATGAGCTTGATCCTTGATGGGAAACAAGTGGATGTGCTTGATATGTGTTGGGAAACAACTTGATGTACTTGATACATGATGGGAAAAAAGTCAAAATTCTTGATTGATTAGGGGAAACAAGTGAAAATTCATGATCCAAGAGTTATGGTAGTCAGCCTTGATATATGAAATTATTTTCCACACATATGATGATGCCACACAAATTAATGATATAACCTTATATTTCATGAATAAGTTGTGGATAAGTATCATTATTATGATCCATGAATTTTGAAATGTTATTTTTTTATACAATGACTCATATTTATAATACATAAAAGTTTTGGTCTGAACATTGATCATGATCACATACCCATATTTCTTATCTTATAATTCCATAAGATAATAAATTGATATATTCCATGTTTAACCTTACTGAGCATTTGAGGTCCCCATTTTCTTATGTTTTCTTTCCATATTTTATGAAGAATGGTTTTATGTAGTGGAATTAAGGGTAAGATATTTTTGGGATATGTTGAAAACATTTAACCAAATTAGAAGTATGTGTTCCAAGATTCCTAATTCACTAAAATTAACAGTCCTGAGACATGAGTTTTTTTGTAATGTAATGAATATTCATATAAAAATATGTAACATCCATGTATTTAAAGGCTAGTTAATTATAGTTTATATAAGATAAATGGTTATTAAACCATTGGAAACTAGATTGAGAAAACATTAGTAATAACCCTAAGTATAATTCTTGGTTATAGTTGTAAAAGTTTTGTAACAACCTAGGATTAGGGCTAAGATATTATAGATTGAGATTTTATAATCAATTTCCCTAGATTATGTGGTTTTCCAAAAATGATTAGTGTTTCTCACATTATTCTATTGGTTCTATTAAATGGATAGAACTAGAAGGAATCATGTTAACATTGAATCTGAGGGAAAAATTGGTGGCTTTGAGTAACCAAATTGGAAGATGCCTAGTGAGAAAGATATTATAATTATGCCTAATCAGTTGTCACTATATATTTTTAACAACATGAAATGCAGTGAGATTATTAGAACATTGAATAAAAGGAATCAGAAGTTTTATGAATGTTCATGTGGTTATGAACATATATTAAAGAAGACTAGGATTATTTTATTTCAAGAAGGTGTGAAACAGAACCTATATGAATATCTAAAATGGAGGGAAAGTTTTTATCTATTTGGAAAAGAAGGTTATAGAGTGAGTAATTTTCAAAAAGTTTAACTTCCCATGTGTGTGTATCATGGGAATTATCCATCTACATTAAATATCCAAAGAATTTATATATATACCAAGGAAGTACCCATTCTATCATAATCATTAATGTAGAAGTATTAAAGTATTTATCTTATTGTATTTAATTATTATAAATTTTGAAATATATAATTATTTTAAAATATAAGTTTTTTTAAGGATTTTATTGAATACGTTGAAAAGTTTAGAGGACCTAGAAATGTGATTTAATGAAAATGATATATTTTATTGAATGAAATTATTAAGAGAAAGGAAAACTAAATATATTGCTGATGTTGAGAAAATAGTTATTTTTTTGGATAAAAATATGTTGGATAATAATAAAATATATGGGATAATATTGATGACCTTGGGACTGATAATATAACAAGGTGGTTAATGAAATCATGGATTGAGTTTATAAAATTTTTGTATTTATGGTATGGGGAAAGATTTAAATATTGAAAGAATGAAGATTTTCACTAAGGTTATATGGTAATTTAGGTTATTACCATGTTTCAAGAGAATACACGATAATGCTATTCCTATATTAGATGTGTGATAATTAAGAGCTACATCAAGTTATGTTGGGGATTAATGATAAGTTGATTTTATAAATTAGTAACCTTCTCTCAAAAGTTTTGGATTTTAATATTTTTGAAGGATCATATAGGAAACCATTTATTTAATTGTTTAAGTTGAAATTTGGATGAGGTTTTTGATAGTGATGTATTACTTCAACATATAAAGATTTATGCATATTGTTTAACCTATAAAAACCATTTTACTATGATGATAACTAGATATATATGCAATGAAACCATTATGGATCTTATAATCCCCTAGTTATTAAAGCATTACAATTTAAAACTCATTTTTTAGAGTAATAGATAATGAAAATATTGATCAAGGTGAAACCAATGGAGGATATTTTTTATACAAAATAAGATGAAATCAGGTAATTATATCTTCTAACGGAATTATTAAACATTAAGTAATGTATCTTGAAAAAAATGACATCCTTGAAAATTCATTTCTGATGAATCAAATGGCCCCTTAGATTATCATAGATGTATAAGTATGTGATTGATAAATTTATAATTTCCATTTTCTTTAATACTCTCCATCGGAACATGATAGTTTTTTTTCTCTTCTATGTCAATGATTTCCCATATCACATATATTCTCCCATGTGGAAACCCAATTATGAGTTCCTTTGGGAAGCCATTGAGTTCCCAAATGTATTTTTTAAATGAAGTTTTATTATTCATTTTTATGATGTGGGTTTCTATGAATGTAAATTTATTATATTACAACATTAATTACCACAAATAATTTCAAGGGTGAAATTAATTTTAAGGGGGGTTGAATGTAACACACTGAGATTTTTATGAAATACATTTTTAAAAATAATTTGATTTACTTTATATCTTGAATTTCACAATACACCAGGTTATTCTTGTTCTAAATGAAACACCATCTTATCTTTCGTTACAAGAAACACTGAGTTTCTATGAAACTTCATTTTATCGTTGTAGTTATTTAAAAATAGTTTTTTTTTTCTGAAAGTAGTTTTATCTTCATTGAATGGAGTAGTTTTTTAAACTAAATTTTGAAACATTTATAAATTATATTTTTTAAAAAAATTATTATTTGATAGAGTAATATAAAAATTTACTTTGGATTATTTTTTTGGTATGTTTCTAAGAAGTTATATTTTTTGATTTATAGTAAAAACTACATTCTAATGGAAAACTGAATTTTAGTCCAAAAAATTGATCATGTTAAATTAAATTTTGAATTTTGTTTAAAGTAAAACAAGATCAAAAATACATATATTAATTAAATGAAGGTCATTTGATTTTTTTTTCACTTTTTATTTGTATATATAAACATTTCCAACTTTTGAAAGTATTTACTATAAAAACCTGTTTTATCAATCTCTCAATGAGATTAATTTAAATTAATTTTATAAAAATATGTGTTATTAATTTTAAAAAATTGATTCCATATTTATTATCATAATATAATTTTTTTAAATAGTTCCCTTTTATTCTTGGACTGCATGATTTGTAACTTTAGTAATTTTTATTACCACAGTTAAGGGTAAAACAGGTAATTAAGGGTAAACATAATATTATAAATATTTTAAAATTACCATAAACTAGAACAAATGTTAATGGATGAATTTAATTTAACCCTTAATACATAAGCCTCGAAATTTAATAAAATAATGGAAACATTACCATGAAAATGACATAAATATTATTAAAACCAAAGAGAGTGAAAAAATGTCACAGTCTTAATTTTGATAAGTTTAATATTTTTAATATTAGGTTAAATATAATATATGATTGACTATATATATTATAATGAAATATAAAATTATTATATACATCATGTAAATTTATTTTTAACTGTTAGTGAAAAATAAGAATAATAAATAATTACACAATTATGATGCAGTAATTGTTCAATAAATAAAAAACTCAATTAAGTGATGTTAAAAACAACAAAATAAATATAATTTGTATTAAAAAATGTTATAAATTGATTTTTAGATGAATAATACATATTAGGGGTGTATTAAATTAATTTTTTATGATATATTTCTGTATTTATTTTATTAAAGATAATGAAATGAATAATGTCCAAATTAACCCTAATGGTATTCTATGAAAATAACATATTATTAAATTGTTTAAAAATAATCTAAAACCTAAATAAATACAAAGGGAAATAAAATATAGAAAAAATATAATAAATTTACCATTTATGGTTTAATTGACACTGTATAATTAAAAATACTTTTCTTTAAATAATGGAGACTTTTTTACTGTAGTTAAAATTAAAATAGGTTAAGTTAGGATTAATAAAAAAGGTATTGTTTAAAACTAAAACAAAATTTTTCTAAAATATATTATTTTTGGAAACTAACACCATATCCAAAATTATCTTCTAATAACTTACCATTTTAGGTATTTTTATTTAGATTTAATTTATTATGAATAAATCTTTTGAGATGTTCCAAAAGAAACCCCCACCTTTATTATAAAAGGACACCAACGCCATCATCTCATTTCACCACTTTGAGTATTATATATTGAAAGAAATATTCCAAATTCTCTTATAAAATTTTATATATAGATTATATTGGTTAGGTTCTTCCCAAAGGACCAAATCTAGAGTCCTTTAGAGGAGATATAAAAGAGCAGTTTAAATGAAGAGGTAATCGCTATAACTGATCACTCTCTTTTTCTAATATTTTATACCACCTATAAAAATGATATATATAATAAAATAACTAATTAATAATAAGAAATATTATGAAATGTTATTATGATTTTTAAAAATCCATTATACACCCCCTTTCCCACCAAACAATAAGTGAAAGTATTGCTCATACATACGACGACTTACCGTCTCCACATAGCGATACACTTCATTTTACATCACCATATTTTATGAATGAGAATTAAGATTTATTTATGTTTATATATGATATTTGTGAAATATTTATACTTATTTAAGGATAATATCATATTTACCTTTTTACCAACTAGACTTTTGGGAAATGATTACATTGCTCGTGCATACATATGACTTACCATTTCTACAGTGCGTTGTGATTATTATTTAATATATATTTAAAATGGTGGGTATAACATTGTATTTTAGGAATATATATGATATATATATCATAATAATGGTTCTATTTATGGTGAAATTATGATCAAAGTATAAGTATCGAGACTGCCGAAACGAAACACACATTGAAAATAGAGAAAACATCACCTAAAAGAACGATTTTAATTATTAGCAAACGAGAAAAAAGGTTTTATAAAAAAATAATAAAAGGAATTATTTATATATTTTTATGTAATGGCTATATAATGATGATATATTTTGTATACAGGAGTTATGAACACAAATAAGGAAAGGTGAGACTTTATGCAAGTGATTTTTGCCTCAATTTTATTTCTGTGGGACACATGACTTATACAGTACTTGTATCTTCTCAAGGTGAATATATTTAAATTAAATGTATATTATGTTTATTATCTTGAATATTATGGTATTTTAATATCCATATATTTTTCTTTCTTCCATGGGAGAAATTATTCAACTGATTATAATGTTTCAAGGGTTTGTTTCAAAATCTCATCAATATTTGTGATTGTTTCATTTTAGGTCTATGTTGGGTAATATTTATCTTTCATGTCCATGTTTTATCAAAAAAAAATTAAAAAGTTTTTTACTATTATTATATGAATATTTGGAATTATTTTTACACATATTTTTCTTTTTATGAACCATTTTGAAAAGAATATATTTTTTCGTTTACTAAACAAAACTCATTGTGACTTTTCGATCAAAAATATATAGAAAGAATGTTTTTGAACTTATACGAAATGAGATTACATTCCATCCATTATGATTCCATAATTCCTTGAATCATACATTATAATATTAGATGTTTATTTTCAATGAATTTTTTTCCATTATAATTTTTCAACTCATTAATAAAATGATTTATTAAAGGAAAGGATATTTTTTTGAATAATTATTTCACGTAATCTTTAAAAAACAATTTTTCTTATGAGACAAAATTATTTTACGGTTAATTATGTTTTTTTGGGATGGGATAAAATGATACCATTATTATGGTTTTTTTATCATAGCGTGATATTTATGAATCCCATTACTTTTCCATGGGTTATGCAATGATGGCATATTTTTGAAACCCATTTATTTTCATGGGTTCTCTTATGATGAATGATTTTTGTTATTGTGGAAATCATATGTATGGTTTTAATTTTGTTAAGTGTGGGAACTATATATCCCTCCAATTTAATTTTTAATGAATTATATATCATGATATAGTTAGGCAAAACAAATCAATGTGCTTGATCCATGATAGGAAAAAAGTCTATGTTCTTGATTCCTAAAAGGAAACAAGTTGATGTTCTTCATTCGTGATGAGAAACAAGTCGATGTTCGTGACCCGTTAGGGGAAAAAGTGACAATGAATGATCCGAGAGTCACAGTATTTATCCTTGAAATATAAATTGGTTTTATAAACTTATGATGATGCCAAAAACATTTATGATGTGCTCTTATATTTCATGACTTAATTATTAAAAAGTTTTATTCTTATGATTCATGTATTTTGAAATGTTAATATTTTATACCGTGAATCATGTTTATTATTCATAAAAGTTAGGGTATGAAAATTTCTAATGATTACATACGCATATTTTATATGTTATGGTTTCATAATACAATAAATTAATATATTACTTGTCTACCTTTTATGAGAATCAGAGCTCACCCTTTTCTTATGTTTCCTTTACATAGGCTATGAATAATGTTTTTAGTAGGGGTACTAAAGGGTATGATCTTTATGGGATCTTTTAAATATCTTTCACTAAATTAGAAGAATGTGTTCCATGTTTCAAAATTCACTAAAATATTATGGTCCTTGGGAATGTGTTTGTGTAATATAATCAATATTTATCTAAATAATATCTAATATCTATATTTCAAAATCCTGGGTGGTTTTTGATGAAAACCAATATATGTAGAGATATATAAAATGAAACAATAAAAAACAAAGGTATATTTCTAAAAATAAAGTCAACAAAATCCCAATTTGCTGAAAATTAATTTTTCTGATGTGTGGGAAAAATAAAACGATATCACCACCATATAACCATTCCCAATTGTCATGAAACCACATCAACTCACTATAATGACTTTTACTTTTCTACATTAGTAAAAACAAGGTACAAACACCATCAAGGGAGTGTACAATGTGGGAGAAAAAAAATCCCAATGGGATCACACCCAGGTGTTGCATATAAATCCACTTAAAAAATCACAATATGATACATACATAAAAATACGACATAATAAAATAGTTTTCACATTTATGTTAAAATCAAGGTAAAAAACTTTCACATTTATATTGTTCTTATATATATTCAATACAACATTGTCTAAATAATATTTTAAAATAAACTATTTATCAAAGTAAGAATAATATTTTAAATCAAGACATATCAAAATAAAACCTAAATAAATAAAATAACAATGGAGATCACACTAAGGATAACATAAACCCAGGATAAATTAGTCTCTCATTCCACATTAATCAATTCAAGACATACTGTTCAATAAAAAAGTCCCCAGAATAATAGTTTCTTTGGAATAGGGTAACAACCCATGGATGAACCCTGTATGGTGTAAGAGAATTAAGTCCCTAAAATAATAGGTACTAGGGAAGAGACACACACCACATTTATAAATCCCATATAGTTTCATTGAATCATGCCTCTCAAACAATATGGCCTAGGAAATAGAGGGACACACAATATATAAACCACATATGGTGTTAGAGAATAAAGTATATCCAATAATAAGGTCTTGGGAGTATAAGAAACCCAAATGAGATAACCCCAATAGAACATGGGAATATACCAATACTATAACATCATCTTAGGTACCAAAGGTCCTCATGTTCTATATATATAAAAACAATTAAAAGGGCTCATAGAATTTTATAAAATATTTTCAAATCAACTCTTTTTATAAAAAATCATGCTTTGAAAACCAAATCCAGAAACCATATTTTAGTGAATTGAAAATAGATATATTTTACAATAACAAGGGGAAAACTATTTTTATTAAAAACCAATTAAGAAAGAATATAAAAATTTAGAAATTATCAGGATAATCATCCTTTAGAAAAAAGTTTGGAAACCAGAGCATATGTGGTTCCCAAAACAAAGATAAGAGATAGAACCACCTAACCTATACTCAGGTTCTCATGAAAACAACAATAGGATGCTATCACCAAAAGGAAAGGGAACACATAAAAAAGTGATAGGAGGAACTAGGAATCAATTCAAAAATTATTATAGCATATTTGTCACAAGAATGTGGTCAGAAGATAATATAAGAGATTACATACCCCATTAAACAAGACATCTGCACCCAGCCGAATAAGATCTGACCTCCAAGTACCAAACACCCAAAAGATATATGAGAAAAAAGAGAGGAATCATAACATGACCAATTTTTTGGATAAATATATTATATATACATTTACAATCGAAGAGATTAATAAAAAAAGAGAACATATAAAAATTAATAATTATATGATGATCGATCAATCCAGCATCAAAACTCCAATCAGAGATGCTTAAAGGATCCATGTACCCCAAAGGGAATCCTTTAAAAGTTCACATCTTAGATTGGGATATAAGATGAGTGATCAAGGAGTTAAAATAGGGTTTTGGTGGATTAAGAAGACTAAAACCCATTACTTAACCAACCTACTTGGTTGACACTGGATATACATTGGCTCCCATTAGTGGGCCCAAGACCAAAATCAAAATACATTGTCTTTATCCTAACCTACCAAAATGATGGAGGAGGACCATAGGATGACTGGGGGCCATATTAATAATCCATATAGCTCGGTACATTAACTGATTGGCTGGTTTCCTCTGGTAGAGAGATATAGATCTGTCCAAATCCATTGGGTGTCTACTAGCCTTTTAAATACACCATTTAGGCCAATCCATTTTTAAACTCCATTGATTCACCTTATAAACCTCTATAATCCAAAATAAAACCTCTTATACTTAAATAATTGTGTAGTTAAACCAAGATATTGCATCCCTAGCTTGATACTAGAAAGTTATTACAATTGTGGCATGGATTCACAGAGGGGTAACCACCCCAAAAATGGTTGGTTAAGCATCGAATCGATCTTAACTCTAGTGTATGATGAGTGGTCATAAGATTATACACCTAGGTAGGCACTCCTAAGGGATATAATTTAGTTTATAATAATATCTTTAAAAACTAATATGAAGCATTTAAATTTATTAGAATTATATGATTACTTAGTTTGGGGAGACTAATAAGATAGTGACCATTGATATACCAGGTAAAATTGAAGGAGTTATTGGTTGGTCCAATTTTATCAGAGTTGAATCGAAAGTATCATAGGTTGAAATGAAGGTTTCATTAGAGAAGAAATATTGGGAATGATTTTCCATATTAAATAATCATTTTTTATAATTTTATTATACATTATCATAACCTTCTTGGTTATAGTATTTGGATGGAAACATGATTATGGAAATGATACTCTGAAATATATTCCATTAAAAACTCCTAAGAATAATATTTGGGATAAATAACCCTAAAAAAATATTTAATAGTTGGGTGTATATATCAGTAGAATATATATATTGAGTTTATTATAGATTCCTTAGTTCATTAATTTAGTTAATAGTAATTAAAATTTTGAGGATTCAATTTATTAATGGAGGATAATGTAATACCATGTGATTTTGGAATATTTTTTTCATAAATTAATATTATGTTTGATAGTTTGATCCACACATAATAGTGAACTAATAAAATATATGTAATATTTATTATTTATAAAATATAAAAATAATTAATATTATAGAAAATAAAAAATTGTATTCAATTATAAAATGTAAATAGAATTTGTTTAAAAACACTTAATATTTTAAAAAGGTAATTTTCAATAAAAGTGGTTTTGAAATATATATATATAAAATTTTAATTTGGGAATTAAATTTATAAATTTTATGATTATAATTTTCTAAAATGAGTTACGTTTTTTAATTCTATGTATCAAAATTATCCTAAGGTGATTTTTTGGAGTTTTCTTTAAATGAGTTTTATATGAATAGTTAATGACATAGTTTTTCCCAAAATAATGGATTTCATTACATTATTAGTATATAAGAAAGAAATATATGTCGAGCAAGTTTTGTTTTCAATAATACATATTGTTTTTTTTAAGTGGGAGTTTTGTTGGAAAGTATTTTCAGAATACAGAAATCTTTCTTTTCTATTCTTGAGTAACCAGATTCTCGCACTAAGCTGCGTAGGTTGTGTGAGTGAACCAAAAGTCTTTGTTTTGGAAATTATTTTCAGAATACATAAATCTTTCTTTTCTATTCTTGAGTAACCAGCTTCTCGTACTAAGCTGTGTAGTTTTTGTGAATGAACTAGAAGGATTTGTTTTTCTTTAGTTTGTAAAGGTGTCAACTGCCTGTACTCACTTGTGGTAAGGTCTGTTGAAACAAGGACCAGATAGTGAAAATCACCAAGCTCGTGGAGTAGAACGTTGGTGGAGCAGACTGGGGGATTTCTATTCCCTGAACCACTATACATCATGTGTCTATATACTTCATATTTCCACTGCATTATTCATCTGATTCAAGTAAAAAATCATAATAAAATCTCACGAAGAATTCTGAAAAGACACAATTCACCCCCCTCTTTGGTATATTTGATTTAATCTGATCCAACAATTGGTATCAGAGGTGGAGATTTCTAATAAATCCTTAACAAGGTAAAAGTGATTATACACAGAGCAAGATGACTGATATAAGAGAGGGAATGTCTTTGGTCAGAGCATCGTACTACAATGGAGAAAATTATGGATTCTGGAAGTCGTGAATGATTATCTATCTAAAAAATCTTGCATATAGAGTATATTCAAAGATGTTGACTCCCTATGAAATACCAAAAAAACCTAAAACATGGAGTTCAGCTGCTGAAGCAGATTATGACATGAACTCAAAGGAAATGAATGAAATTATATGTGGTCTAGAACCTGATGAATTCAATAGAGTATATCAATGCCCGACAATATATGAAATGTGGAAAACTATTGATGTTTCTTATGAAGGAACTAACAATATCAGGGAAATGAGATATGAAACTACTAAGCTTAAATTCGATACTTTCAGAATTCTTGAATGTGAGAGTATTACTCAAATGAATGGAATATTGACAGCGACTGTCAATAACATAACCGCCTTCGGAGATCCCATTAAACAAGATGATCAAGATTTAAAAGCACTGAGTGTAGTACCTACAAAGTGGAATGGATTCTCTGCTGCAATCAGACAGTCGACACCTATCAAGAACATAACCATGAGAGAACTGATTAGAACACTAATGATGTATGAAGCTGGGATGAAAGATGAATCTAATGAACAAAAAGTGCTTATTAAGAGAGATGAGACTACCTTGATTGTGTCATCACAGTTCAAAAACATAAATATGAATAAAAGTGTAAAAGAGAAATCATAAAGTTATGGTTTATCAAATTCTGATGTGGAACTAGCTCAGCTAGCCCAAAGATTCACTAAATTCTATAGAAAGAATAAGGGATTCAGAAAATCATTCAAAAAGGATGACAAGGAAGTCAGATGTTATGAATGCAAGAAAATGGGACATATCAGACCTGACTGTACTCAGCTAAAAGAAGACAAGAGAAAGAAATTCTTCAAAAGAAATGATTATGAGCATAAGGAAAATAAATCCATGAAAGATACATGGAGTGTATCTGAAGAATCCAGTAGCACTTCTGAATCAGACTCAGAGAAAGAAGAAGAAAATATGAAAGCCCACATGTGTTTTATGGAAGGAACAGATGAGGTACAATATTTCTACTCCTCTGACTCTAGTTCTAAATCTAGTTACTATAATGAAAAACATGCAGCCTACTACAATGTGCTTGAAGAAAAATATGATTCTATGTTTAAGAAACATAAATCCTTAAATAACATTCATAAGGCTATTTATGATGAAAGAGATACAATGATGAAACAATATAAGGATCTAACTGAAAACATTTACTCAATTAACACCAAAAATACAAATTATGAATCAATGATATAATCTCTGCAAACTGAATTAGAAACCTATAAAAGTTCAGCCCTTGTTTTTACTAAAGGATAAAATAATTTAAATGAAATTTATTGGAAAAATTTCATTAAAAAAAGATTTGTAATTGGAAGTAAAGGTGAAAACCCCAAGTTGTACAAAATTTATTTTATTCCAAGTGCAAAAAGTCTAGATTGTAATTACTATGGAATAAGGGGCATATTTCAAAAAACTGTTTCCTAAGACAACCCCAAATCAGTGGTATTAATAATGCCTTTGTATCAAATAATTTATTTGATTCTTGTGAAATTAAAAAAACTAAGCAATTTTGGATTCCCAGATCCTTGCTTTCTAACACCCCTGGACCCAACAAAATATGGGTACCAAAGAAAATTGTGTAAATGCCTTTGCAGGGAGCATGTAAGAAAAGAAGAAAGGACATATGGTATATGTAATGTGGTTTCTCAAGGCATATGAGTGGGAACTCATCGAAATTATCTACACTCACTAAAAAATATGGTGGAATTGTCACTTTTGGTGACAATGCCAAAGGAAAAAATAATTGGTATTAGAACAGTTGGAGATCTAGAAGCTGTCTCAATTAACAAAGTACTTTATGTACATGGATTGAAACATAATCTGATAAGTATTTCTCAAATATGTGATGATGGTTATGCTATTGATTTTTCTAACAATTACTGTTTTGTTTTCAAGAATAAACTTCTTAAATTTAGAGCACCCAGAACTCAAATATGTATACCTTGGATTTGAATTTCTTATGTAAACAACATGTAAATTGCATAACTACTAAAGTGAATGAATCTTGGATCTGGCATAGGAGACTTGGTCATTGTAATGTATAAGTTTTACATAAGTTATCTAAGAAAAATTTAGTTTCTGATTTTCCTAGTCTCAAATTTTAAAGTGATAGACTCTGTGATGCATGTCAACTTGGAAAGAAACACAAATCATCCTTCAAATATATTAACAGAATTGCTACATCTAAACCTCTAGATGTTATCCATATGGATTTGTTTGGTCCTTCAAGAGTAGAATGTTTGGCTGGTAGATCATATGTATATGTTTTATTTGATGACTATTCTAGATTTAAATGGATTTTATTTTTAAAATTTAAAAATGAAGCTTTTACTTTATCTGAAAGTTTTTGTAAAGCTGTTCAAAATAAAAAAGGTTTTAAAAAAGATTCATTAAGAAGTGATCATGATGGAGAATTTGAGAATCAAGAACTTAATTCCTTTTACTCAAATATGGGTATTAAACACACCTTATCTACACCAAGAACACCTCAACAAAATGGAATTTTTGAAAGAATAAATAGGACTATTCAGGAAATGGATAGGACTATGCTAAATGAATACAACCTTCCTACCTAGTTTTGGGAAGAAGCTGTAAGCACAACCTGCTATATAATGAATAGAGTTTTAATTAGACCACTTTTGAAAAAGATACCCTATGAACTTTGGAATAATAGAAAACCTAAATCTAACTACTTTAAAGTATTCAGATGCAAGGTTTACATCTTGGACAATAAGGATAATCTTGGTATGTTCGATCCAAAATCTGATGAAGCAATTTTCTTAGGATATTATGATACTTCAAAAGCATATAGAGTCTACAATAAGAAGTCAAGTATTGTTGAAGAATCAGTTCATGTTAAATTTGATGAATCTGATCCCTTTGAGAAAAGGACAGATCAAATAGATGAATCTGACTCTAATGATAACATGAGACTTGAGAACTTGAAAAATTATTTTGAAAAAGATATAAAAGAAATTCAGTTCAGTTCAGAATAACATGATACTAAAGAACCTATGAGTGTGTTACCTAAACAGAATAGAACTCTAAATAATCACCCCTTAGAGACTATAATAGGTGACTTAGACATAGGAATAAAAACTATAAGAAATAGAGGGAATCTTGTAGAATTTTCTTCATTTCAATCCCAATTAGAACCCAAGTCTATAAAAGAAGTTTTAGATGAATAAAGTTGGATGATAGAAATGCAAGAAGAATTAAACCAGTTTAAAAGAAATGAAGTCTGAGAATTATTTGAATAACCAGAGAACTATCCAGTGATAAGAACCAAATGGGTCTTTATAAATAAGCAAGATGATCAAGGAATAATACCTAGAAATAAAGCTAGACTTGTAGCTAAAGGATATAATCAGGAAGAAGGTATAGATTATTATGAGACCTTTGCACCTGTAGCTAGATTAGAAGCCATTAGGATACTTTTAGCCTATGCATCTCATATGAAATTTAAATTATTTCAGATGGATGTAAAGTCTACCTTTCTAAATTGTAATTTAATGGAGGAAGTTTATGTTGAGAAACCTCCTGGTTTTGAAAATTCTCAAAAACTAGATTCTATTTTTAAACTTACTAAAGCTTTTTATGGCCTTAAACAAGCACCTAGAGCTTGTTATGAGATATTAATCTCTTTTCTATTGAAAAATGATTTTACTATTGGAATGGCAGATCCAAAACTTTTTAAGAAAACTGTAAATTCTAATATTTTATTAGTTCAAATTTATGTTGATGATGTAATTTTTGGATCAACTAATAAAACCCTTTGTCATGAGTTTTCAATGTTAATGCAAAACAAATTTAAAATGAGTATGATGGGAGAACTAAATTTCTTTTTAGGTCTTAAAATTTATCCAAAAGATTTTGGAAATGTTTTGAATCAAATAAAATACATTACTGATTTATTAAAGAAGTTTGGGCATGAAAATAACAATACATATACAACTCCTATGTGTACTAATATAAAACTTGATTTGGATGAAATTGTAAAATCAGTTTATAAAAAGTTATATAGAGGTATGATTGGTATTTTGTTATATCAACTGCTAGCAGGCCAGATATAATGTATTCAGTATGTCTTTGTGCAAGATTTCAATCAAATCCTAAAGAATCTCATTTAACTTCTGTTAAAAAAATTTTAGATATTTAAAAGGACCTGTTTCTCAATCTCTTCTTTATCCCAAAACTTCTGATTTTAATTTGATTTCATATTTAGATGTAAACTTTTGGAGTTGTATATCATATAGGAAAAACACTTCAGGAACATATCAATTTTTAGGGGAATCTTTAGTGTAATGGTCAAGGAAGAAACAACTTTTAGTTTCCCTATCAACAGCCGAGGCAGAATATGCTTCTGCTGGAAGTTTCTATGCACAAGTTTTTTGGATGAAAAACACTCTTATGGACTTTGGACTAAATTTTAATAATACTCCTATTTTATGTGATAATACTAGTGCTATAAATATTTCTAAAAATACTATTAATCATTCTAGGACTAAGAATATTGATATCAGACAACATTTTCCATGAGATAATTTCTTAAAAAGGATATATCTTTGGAATTTGTTAGTACTGAAATTCAATTAGAAAATATTTTTACTAAACCACTTCCCACTATAAGGTTTGATTTTACTAAGGGGGATCTAGGTTTATTTAATTTTAAATAAAGCTTTATTTTCTTTTATTTTTCTATGATGTTTCTTTATTTTAATTCTGTTTAAAATAATTTGGCTATTTGTTTTTCAAACAGAATAATTTTATTTTCCCCACATAATTGATTATATTTATTTTCAAATCTATGTAATGATTACTCAAAACACCAGAATCAAGGTTGTCAGAAACCTTTCATCAACTAAACCGTTTCATTTCTACCAAAATTCTTTCAAACCTCTGAAATCGTACCACTCCTCAGAAACCCTAATCTTCAAATCTCGAAAACCTTAATCTTCAAACCTTTAGATATTCTCGCATAAATGAGAAATACTAAGAGAGACAATGAAGATGAAACCAGTAGTTCCAAGAAACAATATTCAGAAGGAAGAAAAATCTTACAGGGAAAGGTGATTGACCTTGAATGGCTATATCAGATGAATCTTCCGTTGAATCAAGCATTGTCATTCCAGAATCTCGAACAGACATTAAATAGTAAGAATATGAAATTTATGTCTGAGGTAGAGCTTTGAAATTTCTTTATGTTTATACAATTTAGTCTGGGAGATAATGAGGACACTATACTGGCTAAGATATAGGATAGAGATTTTTCGATCTCTTCAGTGGAAATTGGTCGGATTTTGAACTTCCCTCATGAGGGAGTTTTTCATTTCGATTTGAAACATATTGAAGATTCTGTGCATAAATCAGAGGAAATAATGTCTTTTATTTTTGGTACTACATCTGTAAAGAAGATGTTCATAAAGGATCTGGAGCCAAATCAGAAACTTTTGTTAAAATTTGTGCAAACAGGGATAGCACCGAGGATGTCTGAGATGGAAAAGATATTATATCCCGATATGTATATAATGTATCTTTTGATCAGGGATATTAAACCCAATTTTCCTAGATATATGGTTAGATACCTAAGATATGTTTTTCAGAGTGATGCCTGAATGAATTTTTACCCTTTTGGCTGATTCATCTCCAAACTGTTGTTTAAGAAGGATATGGTGAGACTGGTGGATTCCAAAGTGTGTTGTCATCACAGTAATTTGTTTAATGTTGAAACTTTAAGAAATATTTTCTATTTATAGAGCACTATAAAAGGAAAACTTTATCCAGTAGGAGCTGAGGATGAATCAGAGAGTGCTCAGGCTCAATCTGCTAAGTCCAAGGAGGGAAAACCAGAATCGAGAGTAAGCACTGCAGAAAGAAGGATCAGATTTTAAGTGGAAGATGATGAGGAAGAAATAAGTCAGTATGGACTTCAATCTCAGAGGAAAAGAACTGCTATTACAGCATATACTTCCCCGGAATCGAACACAAGAGATTTAATCTCTTAGAACTTTTTCAGAGAAAAGGTTGTTAAACAATCTCAAGAACAGAATGTGGCTGTTACAGATCATGACCCTAAAAGAATTGATGTTGAAAGATCAGAACAATAGGTTGTAGCTGATGTTGAAGTTACAGTTCAACAGGATAAGGATGCATAGCCTCGTGAGGAAGTGGGCAGACCTTAGGAAACTCAAGAGGATATAATTTTAGAAAATACATTGGAAGAACAAATTTATGATGTTTGTGATGAGCATGTTTCTGAAGCTCACACAGAAGTACTTCAAGAGGACTTTTCTGTGGAAGATTCTGAAAAGGACTCTGAGGAAAAATCTGTGAACCAACCTACTCAAGAAAAGGAGAAAGACAATTCTAATGCAGATTCGCTACCTTTGTTACTACTGCATCACATTGAACCTGAAAATGAGAATCAGGCACAGGGTGCGTCTAATTCAAGGAATAAAGAAGGTGAAGATCTGTATATAAAGTTATCTCAACTGCAATATGAGAATGATACTCTGAGAAAATCCTTAGCATCAGAACAATTGATGTTTCAAAGGATCAAGGAGAGTAAAGTTTCTGGGAAAGAAGTTGAAATTTCTAAGGAGGATATGCTGAATTCTGTTGACAAATTGAAATCTGAAATGGTTATGAAGTCAGATTTATCAGATCTTAAATTTTTTATGGAGACATAATTTTCATCAGTTGGGAATGGTGCTTCTAGTAGATCGGGTACTTTAACTAATTTAATCAGAAGGTTTCAAGCTATCACAACTGCGATGAGCAACATGAATGACAGGTTGCAAGATCTTCAATGCAACAGTGCTACTTTATCTATTCTATTAGACAATCAGAAATTTTTGGTTGATCTGTTGACATCCAGTGAGCCAGGAATCAACTATGTCTTAAATAAATTCACAGAAAATCTGTCTTTTTTTATGGATAAGGAAGAAAGACTTGACAACTTTTTAGAGTCAATCTCATTAAAGACATTCATATGACTCAAGAGGCCATAGATCTTATTATTAATCTCGGTGAAGGATTAATGAAAAGGTTGAGGGAACAGTTGAAATATATCAAGTCTGCAGTTCAGAGTAGATAAAACCTATTTCCTACCATAACCAAACTTTTATTATTGTGTTCATAATAATTGTATCTATTCAATCATTTCAATAAAACGTTTTGATATCTCCTTTTATGTTTATTTTGTTTTAATATCTTTTTTTAGATATACCATTCATCCAGATTTTATTACTAAGAACCAGTTACTTAGCATTTACTTATGTTCATTGCAACAATAATCTGTGTTATATTCCATATTCTATCATTGTTTTTAATATCACAAAAGGGGGAGAAATTTGGATAAACACAACATTTTTATATTTATTTTAAATTTTTCTATTGGGGGAGAAATTAAAATATGGATAAATCAAAGGTAGAAATTAATATTGTATTTATCTTTTCAAAATTCAAAACTATTTTTAATTCATTTTGTATGTTAATTTCATTAGTTATTTTATGGGTTTTGTGATCATCAAAAAGTGGGAGATTATTGAGCAAGTGTTGTTTTCAAAAATACATATTGTTTTTATTTAAAGGGGGTGTTTTGTTGAGAACAATACTCTATCTCCTTATGATAATTTTGATGCTCAAAAATACCCTTATTTATTTTCTAATGATTTTATTTGTTAATTATTTTTTAGGAATTTATTATTTTATTTTACTCTTGAAATAACGTGAATTTATTTCTAAAGTATTCGTATTTAGCGTGTTTTGGAAATACTGTTTATGCGCTACATATTTGGGATCTGCTTTAGCGTGTATAACGACCCATACTTTACATACATTGTTATTACTTGAAAATTGAAGCACACTTATTACAACATATAACAAAACCATAAGGACCATATAGGTATAGTGTCTTTAGAAACTGGAAAGCATAAACAACTGGTTCATAAAGCATCTATTTTGCCTCCCATTTATTTCATCATATCTAGAGTCCCTTTTTGGCATATTCTACTTAATAACCTTATTCCTAACCTGGGGAAATAAAACATACAAAAGGTTGAGCTCAAATGCTCAGTAAGAGTAAACAAAAGAAATATCAATCACATCATATACATAAGAACACAACTTTTGGAAATCTTAACCTACAAAAGAGATCATAATTTCATAACATGGGATAAATCATAGTAGTGAAATGCAATCCCAATAATCATAAC
Organism: Viscum album; assembly: GCA_963277665.1. Classification (NCBI taxonomy): domain Eukaryota; kingdom Viridiplantae; phylum Streptophyta; class Magnoliopsida; order Santalales; family Viscaceae; genus Viscum; species Viscum album. Next base: position 905,825,308 of record OY728138.1, read on the forward strand.
ATAAAACATGTAACCTTTTTTCATACACACATAATCATTGAGAATCATTTCTTGTTAGTCAAGACTAATTTCCAAGACTATCTTAGTGGACAAAGTCCACTTCTAAAGCGAGTTCACTCCTCGTTTCAGTCCTGTTTCACTGAACCGGTTTACCCTACCATTCTAGCCATGTCTATCTCATGAGATATAAAATCTTTACCCAATGCATTGTAGGGAGATATAGGTCTCACCCATCTCATAATGATACCATTCTTATGTGTGCCACAAAATCAGAAAAACCATACATCATAGCATAACCTATGTAATAAAAATGGGAATCTTAAACATCGTGACATCATAAAACAATTCATATAAGATAAAGAAATTCATAAAAATATAATTCCATCACAACATAATCAAATCAATGTAATAATATGGATAAAAATATAACCCTTTATTATCTTAGATGGAAAATAATTTTGATAAAACACTTGAACTCTATTCTTGAGGAAAATATACTTTCTGCTTCAAAAACACTTCTCCTTTCTTAACATGTCGTAAAATTATAAACTAAAAGAAGTTGATTAAAAATAAACTTGAAAACTTGTAAAGTAATATTCTTGGAAATAATGTTTTAAAAATCCATTCATGTCGTATAAGTTAAAAAAAACATTTTTCGTACTTTTGTCGGAAAAGTCAAAAAGTACCTCGTACGAAAAACGACAAAAGATTCCTTTCATATCCTTTACTAAAAACTCACCTAAGGGTAAAATTGGATTTAAACAATTGTATGTGGATGGAAATAATATTACATATTGAGGAAACAAGGATGTGGATGATAAAATACACCCCAGTAAATGCCAAAGTATAAACAATCTCAGATAAAAATGAGATTGTGATATTTCCCTTACCTTAGGTCCGATTTTCCTTGTAAGTGTCTGAACCTCCTGTATAATGATTTAAATAATGTTATTGAATTATTCCAGAATCATAATTATTGTTATGATATTATATATGGTCATATTCTTAGCTTCTTATTAGGAATATTTCATTACAACTTGTTATTTGGGTGTTTATTACTTTTTGTTCTTATGCGTGTTTTGTCGAATAAATTCGTATTATTCTCTTTAGGTTATAGATACCTCATTTCCAGAATGTTATTAGTGTAATATATATCATATTCATTCATTCAATTCATTTATATAATCATTATGCAATGAATATCATGTAGAACAAGTCGCATCACATCGTGGAGACGGTATTCTGTACGTACGCACGAGCGATGATATCATTCCCATGATCATGGAATTGTATTGGAGTGCATGTATACTATTTGAGAATCAATATAACTTTACAATAATAATATATAGTCATTATTTACACCATTATACCCAACCAAGTAAGGTGGTGGTGGAAAGTAGATTACACCACGGTGTGGAGATGGTATTCTGTACGTACGCACTCGCGGTGATTTCATTTTCCGTAGGATGGATAGATGGTGAAATAGGGTTGTTTCATACTTATAATAACATATAAGTATATGAGTGATAATTATGTTATTACTTAATAATGAAACAACTAATGAATAATAAGTGGAAGAAGAAATAAAGATGAAAGAATCGGTAATGGACATTACCTATTCTTTGAAGTGCTTCTTTGAGACCTCCTTTTAGGGCACTAAAATTGGTCTTTGAAGAAGACCAGGACCTCTAGGATGTCTCTAGGCAAGGGTACAGGAGAAAGTGGAAGGGTTTGTCCAAGATTTAAGGCTCAAAGTGGTGTGAGGAAGAGAGGGGGGAGGTGCCCTTTTATATGGGAGGAGAGGGGGACCTTTGGAATAACTAAAAATATTATTTTATTATAAAGACAAATTCGGTTTTAAATAGATCAAAATTGATTTATTTAGAAGATAAGGTGGGTATGGGTCGAAATAATCTCATCCAATAGAATTTAGAAAATTTTAGGTTCATATGTGGACCTTATCATTTAGATTTAACATTAAGTTAAATAATTTTACTTTTACCGTGTCTTCTTGTGTTTTTACACTATAAGGTTAATAATCTAACTATAACAATCCAAACGAACCCCAAATTTGTTTATTATTAACATATATAACATTATCTAAGTCATTTGGCCGAACCATAGATTTTTAGGAATAAAATAACAATTAATAATATAATATTTGTTTTAAAAAACAATTTTATGTCAATTTTGACTCTATTTAGTAATTGATTTTTATGAAAATCATAACAGAATGATTAGTTCTAAAAAAAGTTAATTAAATCAATAATAACATGTCATATTAACCTATAAAATTAGTGGAATTCATAAAAAGTCTCAAATTACATTTATTTGGGTATTTATAACATCAATTACATCAATATTTCCTTAATAAGATAATTACTGCATCATCTTTGTGTCATAAATAAATTAAATTATTTAATGTCTAAAAATTACAAATAAAATACCATTACGTATGAAATCTTTTTAGATTTCTAATCAATATTTATAGTCGAATTTATCTTATATATAACCTTATATTAAAAATTATTTACTTATTAAACTTTGATTTTAACTATTTTAACCCTTCTTTAAATAAATTAATAATAAATGTCCTAATCTAATCCAAGTGGGCCTAAATGGTCATATTTTATTCCTAAGTTTGTTTTTGGTTGAATTACACTTATACAATAGAATTATGACATGTTTTAGGGTAAAAATAATATCATTTTTACCCTTAATTTCCCTATTTAATTTTAACCGTGGTAAATAAAAGTAAAAAAGTTACTATTCACCAAAAATTATTTTCATCTCATTAAACCACATTTTACTTACTGACATCAACCGTGTCTCTCAGATTTTTGAAATTCCACTCACAGAAGTGGTAAAATTAAATTTTATGAAAAATTCAGTTTTTTAACTACCACTTAGTGGTTTCACTATTCATCAAAAATTGAATGTTTTTAGAAAAATACCAAAATTTCACCCTAGGATAATTTCGATATTCCGATTCCAAAAATGAAGTCCATTTTGAAAAATAAAATTTATAAAATTTCAAAAAGTGGTTATTACTATTCATAACGGCTAGTTTTAATAATATTTTATTAGAATATCATTGTTTAGTGAAACTCGGTATTGCGTACGACACAAGCTATCGAGGAAAGTCGGGATTTCATGTAAAGCAATCCAAGAAAGTGTTGTGTGTAGAAAAATATTCCTTTGATGATTTATATAACATAAAAGTCTCGGGTGTTACATTCTACCCCCCTTAAAATGAATTTCTCCCTCAAAATTCGTCACTTTGTAACAAACAGATGAGGATACCTCTCCCCCATCATATGATCAAGCTCCCATGTAGCTTCTTCTAATTGGTGGTTCCTCCATAATACTTTCACCAATTGAGTGGTCTTGTTTCGTAGGGCTTTTTCACTATGATCCAGAATCTCTATTGGCTGTTCTTCATAAGAAAGATCCTGCTCCAACTGTACAACTTCTGAGCTGAGTACATATGAAGGATCAGGTTTGTACTTTCTCAAAAGAGATACATGGAACACATAGTGAACTTGAGAGATATTTGGTGGAAGTGCCAATTGGTAAGCTACCTTCCCAACACGATCCATTATTTCGAAAGGACCGATATATCTAGGGCTCAACTTCCCCTTGTTTCCAAATCTCATGACCCTCTTCCAGGGAGATATTCGCAAGAACACTTTATCACCCACTTCAAACTCTAGGTCTTTTCTTCGGTTGTCGGCATAACTTTTCTGTCGACTCTGAGCTGCTCTTATGTGTTGTTGAATAGATCTGACCTTTTCTGCCATTTCATCGACGAGATCGGGTCCTAATAGATTTCTTTCCCCAACTTCATCCCAGCAAGTTGGAGTCTTGCATTTCTTTCCATAGAGAGCTTCATAAGGAGCCATCTGAATACTAGAGTGAAAGCTATTATTATAAGAAAATTCCACCAAAGGTAGGTGTTGATCCCAACCACCTTTGAAATCCATAGAGCAAGCTCTCAACATATCTTATAGAGTTTGAATTGTTCTCTCAGACTGACCGTCTGTCTGAGGATGATAAGCAGTGCTGAAACTCAACTCTGTATCCAGAGTATGCTGAAGTCTTCTCTAGAACTTCGAGGTAAATCTCGGATTCCGATCAGATATAATAGAAAGTGGTACTCCATGCAATCTTACCACTTCCTTTACATATATCCTGGAAAGCTGATCCAGAGAGAAATCCTCTCTAATAGTAATGAAGTGTGCATACTTTGTAAGAAGATCCACTATGACCCAGATAGCATTATTGCCTTTGGATGTTTTAGGAAGTCCTGTGACAAAGTCCATAGTGATGTTTTCCCATTTCCATTCGAGTATGGGTAATGGTTGTAACATCCCCTTAGACTTCTGTCTCTCAGCTTTAACTTGTTGACAAACCAAGCATTGAGAGACATATTCAGCAACATCTCTTTTCATGCCATCCCACCAGATGTACTCTTTCAGGTCCCTATACATCTTCGTGCTTCCAGGATGAATAGAGAATGAAGAACTATGAGCCTCATCCAGCACCTCCTTCTTTAATTCGGGGATGGGAGGAACACAAACCTGATTCCTGAACTTTATTATCCCATCACAATCAAGGTTGAATTCAGGAACATTTCTCACCTTCTTTTGTAACTCGACATCTTCTTTCTATGCCTCTTTAATCTTCACATGTATAGATGGTTGAACATTCATTTGAGAAAGATATGATTTTCCCCTTTCATTATTATTCCAAGATCCATCCTCTGTAAATCCATAAATATTGGATCTTTTGTGATCCTCATCATGGATAAACTAGCATGGTCTTGTCAACTTAATGCATCTGCCACCTTGTTTGCTTTCCCAGGGTGGTAATGAATTGAGCAGTCGTAATCCTTAATCAGCTCCAACCATCTTCTTTGGCGCATATTCATCTCCTTTTGTGTGAAAATATACTTTAAACTTTTATGAATAGTATAAATTTCACACCTCTCACTATAAAGGTAATGCCTCCAAATCTTTAATGCAAAGATTACCGCAGATAACTCCAAATCATGAGTTGGGTAATTTTGCTCATGTATTTTCAACTGTCTTGAGGCATAAGTTATCACCATATCATTTTGCATAAGAATACACCCCAAACCCTTCATGGATGCATCACTGTAGATCACAAACCTTTCTTCACTACAAGGTAGTGTGAGAACAGGTGCACTGGATAACCTTCATTTCAACTCCTTGAAATTTTCTTCACATTCCTCCGTCCAAAAAAACTTAACTCCTTTCCGAGTCAACATGGTGAGTGGATTAGATAATCGTGACAAATCTATCACAAAACGTTGATAATATCCAGCCAAACCAAGAAAACTTCGGATCTTAGTTACTGTTGTTGGTCTCGACCATCTTTCGATAACCTCTGTTTTTGCTGGATCCATAGATATCCCCTCTTTTGAGATTATGTGACCCAAAAATGAAACTTTTTGAAGCCAAAATTCACACTTGGTAAATTTGGCATAATGATTCTCCTTTCTCAGGGTCTTCATTATAATTCTCAATTGATCTTCATGTTCTTCCTTGCTCTTTGAATAGACAAGAATATCGTCTATAAAGACTACCACAAATTGATCAAGATAGTCTCTAAAGACTCTATTAATTAGATCCATGAAGATAGCAGGGGCATTATTAAGACCAAATGGCATCACTATAAATTCATAGTGTCCATACCTTGTACGGAATGCCGTATTTGGTATATCCTCCCTTTTGAACCTTAATTGATGATACTCTGAATGAAGATCAATCTTGGAAAAGTATTGAGCTCCACATAGTTGGTCAAATAGGTCATCAATGCGCGGGAGAGGATATTTGTTCTTGATAGTGATCTTGTTAAGTTCTCGATAATCAATGCAGAGTCTCATTGATCCATGTTTCTTCTTAACAAATAGAACATGTGATCCCCAAGGTGACACACTAGGGCATATGAACCCCTTATAAATATTCTCTTGGAGTTTCTTCTTCAATTCCTGCAACTCAATTGGGGCCATTCTATAAGGTGTCTTTGAAATAGGCAAAGCATTCGGTACGAGTTCTATTGAAAACTCAACTTCACGATTCAGTGGAAGACCCGGTAATTCCTCCGGAAAGACATCATCAAACTCCCGTACAATGGGAATATTCTTAATCATGAGTTTCTCACCAACCATTTGAGATAAATATCCTTCATTTAGTGGATTCAATACCCATAAAATAGAAGAAATTTCCACTGGAAGGTTATGTTCATCCTTGCATCGATAGACGATCATAGATTGATCTGGAATATGAAATATGACTTCCCTTATTTGGAAATTTATATGATCTCCATGTAGAGAAAGCCAATCCATGCCAAGAATCACATCAAATTCCACTATAGGAAGGATCACAAGATTTAGAGGAAGCACTTTCTCACAAACTTCAATCGGGGAAGAATTATAAACTTTTGATGCGACTGTTGTGCCATTAGGGGTTGTCACAGCTAACTCAACATCTAACTGTTGAGGTAATACAGTGATATCCATAGAAAATTCTTCAGAAATAAAGGAGTGGGTGGATCCAGAATCAAATAAAACATTTGCTACTTTAGAGTGGATGGTAAGTGTACCTTTCACCACATCGTTATCGTACTCCACATCACTGATAGAAATTGCATGTGACTTTCCTTTGTCTTTAGCCTTAAGAGTTTGTTGATGTCGACCATCATCATCAACACTTGGATTTGGGCATTGATTGGCATAATGCTCCATCTCCTTGAACTTGAAACATTGAAGTGTAGTAGGGTCATTCTGTGTATCCCTTCCTTTGTTTTCATCATTAGACATCTTCTTCCCATCATTGCGGCATTCAAATGCCCGATGACCTTCCTTTCCAAATTTGAAACATTTACTTGTCCCTTTAAGACAACTCCCTCCATGTTCCTTTCCACACTTTGAGAATAAGGGAAAGCTCATCTTCTTTTCAGCGTGCTCTTCCGATTTTCCTTTGAATTCCATTTTCCTCTTCTTATCAAACCCATATGACTGATGGGTTACTCCAATCTCCCTCTCAACTTTGAGAGCACATCGAACGATTTCCTCATAGCTATTGAAGTCCCTTATGGCTAACACCCTTTGAAGACTTGGTTTTAATCCACTAAAGAATCGATCGATCTTACTCTCAGGTTGGATAATAATACCAAAAGCGTACCTTGCAAGTCTTGTAAAATTTGCATCATAAGTACCAACAGATTCATCATCCTTTGGCTTCAGTTCAAGAAACTCTTTCTCCATCATTGTTCAGAGAATACGAGGGATGTACTTATTGAAAAATAAGTTCTTGAACTCGTCCCATTCCATGGACTCAATTTCATCCCTTTGCCTTGTATTCTTAATAAGATTCCCCATTGATCAGCATCTCCTTCCAAACTATACACTGCTAGGATGACTTTATCATGTTCAGAACATTGACGAACTAAAAATATCTTTTCAGTAGTACTAATCCATTTTTCAGCAACTAATGGATCAGTAGACCCACTGAAAAAAGGTGGACGCTTCCTCATGAAGGATTCAACAGAATGTTGCTCATTCCTTTGCTCGTTTGGAAGTCCTTCATGATTCATAGCTTGAGAAAGTTGTGTGAGCATGGCTACAAGATTTTTCATTCCGGTTCCCATAACGTTTGGTTGCTCCGGGGGACAATCATTGCATTTCCCATCACATTTCGCATTAACACGGTTCCTTCGGGTTCCATCCATTGACTAAAACCAAGAAGAATAGTGTGAGAAACACTAATTATAATAGGAAAACCACATAATCAAGAATAAAATTTCACACTTAAGGTCTTATCCTAGGTTATTCATGGTCATATCTAAAACATTATGATTGTTTTCTATGCTTAGAATTATCCTTTGGGTTCTTACTAAGGCTTTCACATCCTAGTTTCAAAAGTTTGACTATACCTTTCCTCTGATACCAACTATAACGAACCATAATTTACATACATTTTTATTACTTCAAAATTGAAGCACACTTATTACATTATATAACAAAACCCTTAAAGGACCGTATAGGTATAGTGTCTTTAGAAACTGGAAAGCATAAACAACTGGTTCATAAAGCATCTACTTTGCCTCCCATTTATTTCATCATATCTAGAGTCGCTTTTTGGTATATTATACTTAATAACCTTCTTCCTGACCTGAGGAAATAAAACATACAAAAGGGTGAGCTCAAATGCTCAGTAAGATTAAACAAAAGAAATATCAATCACATCATATACATAAGCACATAACTTTTTGGAAATCTTAACCTGGAAAAGAGATCATAATTTCATAACATGGGATAAATCATAGTAGTGAAATGTAATCCCAACAATCATAACTTAAAACATTAAGCCTTGTGGAATAAACACATAATCATTGAGAATCATTTCTTGTTAGTCAAGACTCATTGCCAAGACTATCTTAGTGGACAAAGTCCACTTTTGAACCGAGTTCACTCCTCGTTTCAGTCCTGTTTCACTGAACCGGTTTAACCTGCCATTCCAGCCATGTATATATCATGAGATATAAAATCTTTACCCAATGCATTGGAGGTAGATATAGGTCCCACCCATCTCATAATGATACCATTCTTATGTGTGCCACAAAATTAGAAAAACCATACATCATAGCATAACCCATGTAATAAAAATGGGAATCTTAAACATCATGACATCATAAAACAATTCATATAAGATAAAGGAATTCATAAAAATATAATTCCATCACAACATAATCAAATAAATGTAATAATAGGGATAAAAACAGAACCCTTTATTATCTTAGATGGAAAATAATTTTGATAAAACACTTGAACTCCAGTCTTGAGGAAAATATCCTTTCTGCTTCAAAAACACTTTTCCTTTCTTAACATGTCATAGAATTATAAACTAAAAGAAGTTGATTGAAAATAAACATGAAAACTTTTAAAGGAAGCCTCTTGGAAATAATGTTTTGAAAATCCATTCATGCCGTATAAGTTAAAAAAAACATTCTTTGTACTTTTTTCGGAAAAGTCAAAAAGTCCTCGTACGAAAAACGACAAAAGATTCCTTTCACATCCTTTACTAAAAACTCACCGAAGGGTAAAATTGGATTTAAACAATTGTATGTGGTTGGAAATAATATTACATATTGAGGAAACATGGATGTGGATGATAAAATACACCCCAGTAAATGCCAAAGTATAAACAATCTCGGATAAAAATGAGATTGTGATATTTCCCTTACCTTAGGTCCGATTTGCCTCGTAAGTGTCTGAAACTCCTGTATAATCATTTAAATAATGTTATCGACTTATACCAGAATCATAATTATTGTTATGATATCATATATGGTCATATTCTTAGCTTATTATTAGTAATATTTCATTACAACTTGTTATTCGGGTGTTTATTACTTTTTGTTCTTATGCGTGTTTTGTCGAATAAATTCTTATTCTTCTCTTTAGGTTATAGATACCTCATTTACAGAATGTTATTAGTGTAATATATATCATATTAATTCATTCAATTCATTTATATAATCATTATGCAATGAGGATCATGTAGAACAAGTCGCCTCACATCGAGGAGACGGTATTCCGTTCGTACGCACGAGCGATGATATCATTCCCATGATCGTGGATTTGTATTGGAGTGTATGTATACTATTTCAGAATCAATATCACTTTACAATAATCATATATAGTCATTTTTTACACCATTATACCCATCCAAGTATGGTGGTGGTGGAAATTAGATTACACCACAGCGTGGAGACGGTATTCCGTACGTATGCACGCGCGGTGATTTCATTTTCCGCAGGATGGATAGATGGTGAAATAGGGTTGTTTCATACTTATAATAACATATCAGTATATGATTGATACTGATGTTATTACTTCATAATGAAAAAAATAAATAAGAAGAAGTGGAAGTAGAAATAAAGATGAAAGAATCAGTAATGAACATTAACTCTTCTTTGAAGTGCTTCTTTGAGACCTCCTTTTAGGGCACTAAAATTGGTCTTTGAAGAAGACCAGGACCTCTATGATGTCTCTAAGAAAGTGTAGAGGAGAAAGTTTCATGGGTTGGCCGATCATGAAGGCTCAAAGTGGTGTGAGGAAGAGAGAGAGGAGGTGCCCTTTTATAAGGGAGGAGAGGGGAATCTTTGGAATAACTAAAAATATTATTTTATTTTAAAGCCAAATTCATTTTTAAATAGTTCCAAATTGATTTATTTAGAAGATAATGTGGGGATGGGTAGAAATCCTCTCATCCAATAGAATTTAGACAAGTTTAGGTTCCTATTTGGACCTTATCATTTAGATTTAACATTAAGTTAAATAATTTTACTTTTACCGTGTCTTCTTGTGTTCATACACTATAAGGTTAATAAACTTACTATAACAATCCAAACGAACCCCAAGTTGTTTATTATTAATATATATAACCTTATCTAAGTCATTTGGCTGATCATTAGATATTTAGGAATAAAATAACAATTAATAATATAATATTTGTTTTTAAAAACTATTTTATGTCAATTTTGACACTATTTAGTAATTGATTTTTGTGAAACTCATAACAGAATAATTAGTTCGAAAAAAGTTAATTAAATCAATAATAACATGTCATATTAACCTATAAAATTAGTGTAATTCATAAAAAGTCTCAAATTACATTTATTTGGGTATTTATAACATCAATTATGTCAATATTTCATTAATAAGATAATTACTGCATCATCTTTGTGTCATAAATAAATTAAATTATTTAATGTCTAAAAATTACAAATAAAATAACATTATGTAGGAAATATTTTTAGCATTCTAATTAATATTTGTAGTCTAATTTATCTTATATATAACCTTATATTAAAAATTATTTACTTATTAAACTTTGATTTTAACTATTTTAACCCTTCTTTAAATAAATTAATAATAAATGTCCTAATCTAATACAAGTGGGACTAAATAGTCATATTTTATTCCTAAGTTTGTTTTTGGTCGAATTACACTTATCCAATAGAATTATTACATGTTTTAGGGTAATAATAATATCATTTTTACCCTTAATTTCCCTATTTACTTTTAACCGTGGTAAATAAAAGTAAAAAGTTACTATTCACCAAAAATTATTTTCATCTCATTGAACCACATTTTACTTACTGACATCAACCGTGTCTCTCGGATTTTTGAAATTCAACTCACAGAAGCGGTAAAATTAAGTTTTATGAAAAATTCAGTTTTTTAACTACCACTTGGTGGTTTCACTATTCATCAAAAATTGAAAGTTTTTAGAAAAATACCAAAATTTCACCCTAGGATAATTTCGATATTCTGAATCCAAAAATGAAGTCCATTTTGAAAAATAAAATTTATAAAATTTCAAAAAGTGGTTATTACTATTCGTAATGGATAGTTTTAATAATATTTTATTAGCGTATCATTGTTTAGTGAAACTTGGTATTGCGTACGACACAAGCTATCGAGGAAGGTCGCGATTTCCTCTAAAGCAAGCCAAGCAAGTGTTGTGTGTAGAAAAAGATTCCTTTGATGATTTATATAACATAAAAGTCTCAGGTGTTACAACGTATTCTAGAAACATTGTTCATACCCTATGTAGAGAAACATAGCTTAAGGATGAAAGGATCCTGTACTTTATGAGATAAGAGAAAAGTATGGTTAATTTATCATAAGTTATTGGCAAAGTATGGAAGAAGAACCCTACGTTAGGAAGGAACACTACGTTTGGGATATTAGAAAAGTATGGAAAGATAATCGTACGTAAGTATTAAATGTTACGTTTGTTTCTCCAAAGTATGGTTTATCTACCTGACTTTTGTGAACAACTATAAATTCTTGGAAAAGTATGGATCATGTAATATTATGGATCTTTTACCATACGTTTGAATGTTTGAAGAGAAAAGTATGGATGATCAACCCTACGTTTATGATCATCCTTACGTTTGAAGAAAGTGACATGAACCTTACGTATGTGACCAACCCTATGTTGTCAAACCTACGTTTGATGACTATGTCATCAACCTTACGTTCAGAGGATGCATATAGTACATCTTAACCTTATGTTTGGTGTCAGAGAATTTAAAGTCGATATTTTTATGCAATGGTCAACACACTATTTATTATGCGAGTTTCAAGACAGATTTAAATCTTATTTTAAAATGCGACTTTGAATGATTCAAAGATGTTTTCTTTATGGTTTAAAGATTGAATTAAAAGGATATTTTTATGCCAAGTCTTCAGGTAAGTTTCCACTACTCTATAAATTCAAATTTTAGAATATCGCGATTAAAAAGGAAACTTTTTGGATTTAAATTTTACAGGAGAAGTGCTTATCACTATTTTATATATTTTTGATCCTTTTTGAAAAGTATCTAACGATCTTATGTGATCTCTTGATCATTCCAAGAAAAGAAAAGAAAAACAGAGACTTTCAAGAATTTAGATCTACTGATTCAAGAGAGTAACAAAGCTCTATTTTCTGAAGAAGAAAAATCATGATAGAATATTCATCTGTTCTACATTGAAGATCATATGTGAATCTGCCTCTGCTAAAATTGTGAATTATATTTCTATATCTATTGCAATTGAATCGACTTAGAACAACTCTTATGTGAAGATAATTATTTCTGAAGGTGATGATTCATCTACTGTCAATTGCATGTTGTTGCAATTTTGAAGAACATCTAGAAAGTATTTTCAGAATACAGAAATATTTCTTTTTTATTCTAGAGTAATCAGATTCTCGTACTAAGCTGTGTAAGTTCTGTGAGTGAACTAGAAGGCTTTGTTTTTCCTTAGTTTGTAAAGGTGTCAACTTCCTGTACTCAGTTGTTGTAAGGTCTGTTGAAACAAGGACCGGATAGTGAAAATCACCAAGCTCGCGGATTAGAGCATTGGTGGAGTGTACTAGGGGCTTTCTGTTCCCCGAACCACTATACATCGTGTGTCTCTGCACTTCATATTTCCGCTGAATTATTCATCTGATTAAAGTTAAAAATCAGAACAAAATCTCATGAAGATTTCTGAAAAGACACAATTCACCCCCTCTTGTATATATTTGATTTAATTTGATCCAACACTATAATTTTTTAATTTTAAAAAATATTTATTTTAGGAATAATGTTATATATTTTAAATATATTTTACATAAATTTATGAAATCTATGTTTAACCCTATAAAAAATGTAATATTTTAATTCTAATAAAAATTGTTTTTGATATTTTATTTTAATTAAGTATTTTAATGGTGAAATTAAGTTTTGGATTATCTTTAAAGATACATAATTTATTAATAACAAAAAAATTATGTAATTAACATTGGTAATTCTATTAAATATTGATTAAACATTATTTTTAAATTTAAAGGAAAACGTATCCTAAAAACAATGTTTATGCATTAAGTGATTTTATTTTATTATTAATTTTTAAAAATCGTATATATTTTTTAGTAAAATGATTTCTAAAATTTTAAATCAAAATTTTCAATTTTTTTATGTAGGTCAATTATAATTTTATTCATTAAAATTAATTACTAAGGATGAAAAGTAATTACTCTTGTAAAAGTAAAAAATGTCTAAACATGATTTATGAATTATAAATGAACCAAAAAATGTTAAAAACATGTTTGTAAAGGGATGTTTGAGGTGTGGATAAAAAAAATTTAACTTATCCTATTTTTTTATTTTAATCCTCTTAACTTTAAATAGTATCATTACATTAATGAAAATGTAATGGGTGCTTCCAAAATTTTAGGCCTCTTCACTTATAAAAATGGATCAATACCACCACATCATATGACACAATTAACATTGAATTTCCTCCTAAAATATGAATTTTTTTTTCTCTAAAAAACCTATCCTACTTCCTTTAGCATATTTTCACTATTATTTATAATAATTCCTTCACATCATAATATTTTTTTTGATAAACTACTTTCTTCAAGCCAAAGTATCACCTCATACAAAATCCTTTATTCTTAATCACTCTTTTAAAAAAAACCATTAATATAATGAAATAATTATAATTTATGAAACAATAAATTATTATAATAATGAAAAAACCCTTATTTATTACTTCCCATCCACTTAGAAAAATAAAAGAATGTTGATCATGCTTTATGTGGACTACCGACTCCACAACACGACGTATTACATTTTTCATCACAATGTCACAAGGATGGTTTTAATGATGAAAATGATGAAAAATACAATATATATAATTAAATTTTAATTTTTATAAGTTAATTTATTATTCAAACATTCCACTATCATTTTTCGAGAAATTATAACGTTAATCATGTGCATTTGCGAACTACCACCTCCACGAAGTAACAACTTTCGTTTGTCATATATATATATATATATATTATTAATAAAAATATTTTCAAATATGATTAGAAACCTTAATAATTAATATATAATATCATTATACATCTTTAAAAATGATATTATAATAAAATTACCCCATAATGATTTTTATACATGAAATTATAGAATGTTATTTTTGGGTAGGTTTAACCACCTGCTTCTGCAATGATAAAAAATAATATAATTGATGACTTTGAGAACATATCAATTGATAATATATGATATAAATTATAAAATAAATATTCAATTTTTTTCTATAATGGTAAATTTAGTATTAAACTCATTAATTATGATATTAATGTCTATTAGTTAAAAAACACCAAATCATGCTAACTGACAATTTTGATATTTAAGGATCATAACCCAGTCTACCAAAAAAATGAAATAATAACATTATAAATAAATATAAATCATAATTTAGTGTACCTATTATTATCCATGTATTATAAGTTTTTTATTAATATTATTACAAACACCTAGAGTATGAAAAAAATTCAAAACAATCAAGATTAATCACACCTAAAATTGAAAATCGATAAGAACTAACTAATAAACATGTAAAGATAAATTATAATTTTTTATAAAAGGTTTTATATGTTAATAAGGTTATGAAATATATTATTAATATAGTTAATTTCTTATTTATAAGATTCATGTTCTATAGTGGAATTCAGAAATTATTATAAGGGTTTATTACCTCAAATTTTAACCCATGAAGACGTATTTCTTATTAGATATGATTTATTTTGAATGTTGTATGTAATGCATAATGGATTTATTTTTCAATATTATCTTAATTAAATGATTTCTAGTATCTCTATGATTTTTTCTCTATAAATTTATTTCAATTCAAAAGATACCAATGTGGTAAGGGTATTTTGTTAATTGAACACCCTCTATTGAGTTATAATACTTACTTTAGAGATTTTATCTTACATGATTTATTTATTCCAGATAAGAGTTTATTTAATTGTAAATTATTCTTCTATGGTTAACAATTATTTTTTAGTTCAGATATTTGACCACGATAATATGTCATTCGCAAAAAGAAATTCAATGTTGAGATTAATTCCAATCCTCTTTAATAAATGTTTCACATCCTTATACATAATTTCCTTTACCACTAATATTCAAATTCATAATTAGAAATATAATTATGAACTTCTCATGTGACCTGTATATTTTTCATATCCTATACTAAAAATTATTTTTGGTTACTTTTTTTATGATGTGGGATTTCAAAAAAGTTATTCTAAAACATTAAATAGTTATTCAATCATTTGAGATCAAATGTATTGTATTCCTCCCCATATATCTTTTGAAAAAATTTATATCCATTCATGAATATATTATAAAAGTTTATTTTTAAAAAATAAATGTTTTCAATGTTTTTAGATAACTTTTTTAGAATAAATTTTGAATGTCACCCATAACTTCGTCTTTGGAATATTTCTTGAAAATTATATTTTTAATATTTTTTCAAAGTTAAAACATATTTTCACCATTATTGAAATTTTATATGAAACTTTATCTATATGTTTTAAATGTTTCTAAAGTAAATTAATTTTTTCTTAGATTTATAAAATATTTATTTTAAAATGATTTCTAAATATCAAGGATATTTCTTATTTTCAATGTGATTTCTCAAAAAGTCCAAAAAAAACATTTCTCAGTTATATCATCGTTCTATAACATATCTTATAAATGATTGAGAAAAATATTCAAATGATACCATCCACCTTATTTATATGGATAGATTATGTCATCTACTTCTCTTTTATAGGAATAATCCATTAGTTCTTTTTACTTTCTTAATCATCCACAGTGTATAAAAATGGGATATCGTTTAGTTTTTCTCCTTTTTGAAAACTCAAAATTTATATAACCTAAATTAAGGGTTTTTAATTAAATTTTATAAGTAGATTTATTAGGAAAATTATTAATGAAACATTTACTTTATATATATAATTATTAAATACCATATTCTTTATTATATTGATTTAATGGTATTTTTCTAGTATGTTACTGAATATCTTTTTATATCCAGTTAATTTATATTAATTTATCTGGATATGGTTATAATTGATTTATTTATGTTATTCCATTTGAAATAGAAATGAATTCCATTTTTTTCAATGGGTTATTAATTAATAAAAATCAATTTTTTTTATCTTAATGTTTTATGAAACCCATTTTATTTAAATGGGTTCTTTATGATACGAAATGTGAATGATTTTCAAGTGGAACTCATAAGTATATATTTTGATGGGTGGGGGTCCTATATCACTCTCCAATGAATTGGTTAAAAGTTTATATGTAATATAACATGATTGGTTCTCCCTCACATGACTGATATGGGTTATTGAGTGACCTCAAGAGTGTCTTCCCATGTGTTGGAGGCTATTTACTAGTGGTGTGGGCCTAAGGAATACCATGGTGAGACTATACCATCTAGAATAGAGTAGAAATTAAAATGTAATTAAGATAAATAAATCATGAAATATAAATAAATTAGGAAAAATATGAAAACCTATAATCCCTATAATAATAATATACATTGTCTATTTCCTCTGGAAATGGGGATGACCTTGTTTGTTTAAGGTTCAAACATTCCAATCGGTTTTTAACGGGTTTGTTCTTAGAACTGGAAGCATCCAATGATTCTATTTCCATTTAGACCTACTTTCCAAAGGTAGGTGCTCATTAGTTGTGTACTGATGAGGATTAAGAATTTGCATTGGTCGAGAGGATGGGAGGTCGGACTCATCACACCTTTTTGGGGGGAATTATTTTCTACTCCAGGACTCTCTTTATAGATTTGAGTTATGTTCATGAATCCTTATTAAATTACCAAGTATGAAAATGAGCTTTCCTTTAGATCTGAAAATCAATGATTGATATGTATGAGATTTATAGAATCTTTTATATGTATTTGATGTTCTTCATCGATAGAGAATCATCTGTATTTGTTAGAGATTCTTAGTCAATGGTATCCTTCAATACATTATATAGAGATATCTTGGTCATTAGGATAACCATACTGGTTTTAATGCCACTCAGTGGGGCACTTGAAGCTTATTGTAGTTTAGAAGGACATGGATTATTTCAGAGTTGGGATCATACCCACAGATGGGCTACCTACGTATCCTTGTTTAGAAGAGGAATCAAAACCAACGTAGTTTGAATAAATAAGTATGAGGTTTATGCATGATTGATGGACCAAAGTAAGATGTCATAATTATTTTTACGCTTTAATCTCACGTGAGTCATGCTCAGTGTGAGAAACAAGAGGTATCAGTAAGACCTGACGATTGTGACATGAAAGATGCAATCATAAGGAATGATGTGAGGCTTATGTATGTTTGATTGCCCAGATAGATTAAGATTGGGATTTACTTCAGGGAAGAAACCCAGGAACAAGGTCCATAAAAGTATATGCTCTTTATAGAGATTTGGATACTTAACCTAGGACTTAATCCTGAGAAGGATGCGCAAATTAGAAGAGACTTATGATTGGGTTTTATTCCTGGGAAGGAATCCCAGATCGGAAGAAATTGAGACTTGGGATTACTCCTGAGAAGGAGGGCCAGGTTAAGAGGATTTGAGATTTTGGGGCTTACTCCTAAGGAGGAGGCCCAAATTGGAGAACTTGGGGCTTACTCCTAAGGAGGATGCCAAAATTAAGGGAATTTGATATTGGGGCTTATTCCTGAGGAGGATTCCCAAGTTTAAAAAAATTATGACTGGGGATTACTCCTAAGGAGGATGCCCGGGTTAGGGAACTTGGACTGGGTCTTACTTCTGAAAAAGGATGCCCAGATAAAAGATCTTCTCATCATAAAGGATGAGGTTGAATGAATGAAATCTCTAATCTTAGTGACATAAAGATATGTAAATCACATGGTTTTGAGAGATGTTTGATATAATTTCTTTTAGATAGGGAAGGAAACAAAATAACCATGCCATAAATGTATTTAAAGAGGGTTTTGTAGGCTAAATCAGGAAGAGGAGAGGTGGATTTCAAGAAACGAGTTGAATGGGCAGGAGGGGCACCCAAAAATCGGTAGGCGTGCAAGTCCTATGGGGTCGTGCAAGTACTAGTCGTGAAAGTATACTTGCGCGACACATGGGTACATTGATGAAGGTTACCCCATAGAGTAATGATTGGGCGAGACTCGGCTCAAGACCTTGGTATTATCCCTAAAGGCCTCCAAAAGTGTGGTGCGCAAGTTCTGTTGAAGGTATAAGGTGGCACACAAGTGTCTTCGTTCCCCTTAATGGTTAGACACTTAGGCGCGTAAGTGTTGATGAATTTCAACACTTAGGACTTGTTCCCCCTCTTTAAATCTTCCATTCTAGGTAAGAAATTACCTTAGAAGTGTTCGGAAGACTTCAAGAAGAGACTAGGGCGCCGAGAGCTCAAATCTGACTTTTAGAATTTTTCTTCCCCAAAATGGGGGCCCACAAGGGGTATTTATAGGCTACTGAAGAACTTGAGAAAAAATCAAATAGGGTGCTCAATTCCCCTGCGCTCCCAATATGTGGCGCGCAGGTATACTTGCACGACCATGATGGAACTTGTGCATCCCATTTTCAAACACATCCTTGTTCATGCCTTTGTCAATTTTTGATGTTTCTTCAAAGGATTAATCTCTTTGTGCTAAGGTACTCTCATTTTTAGTCGTTTAGACTCTATGATGGAAAGGAGCGTAAAAAAAAGTCCCCCCTCATAGTTGGAATTGAAAGGAAGGAGGATTTGACTCCGAGGTAAAGGAGAAAACCAAGGAAGGGTGGCATGAAAGTTTTGAGCAGGCAAGTAGCGGCACACAGGTGAGTGTCACGCAGGCTTCAGCGCGTAGGGGTGCAGCCTTGCCTATAAATATGGGTTCCATTCTCACATAAATCACCTAGATTTCAAAGCACCTCGCTCTCATCGTGAAGATGAGCTTTTGTTTGCGCAAATGACTTGTTTTCTGCTGGTTTACGTTTCTATTCGTGTCTCACTTCTGCAGAAGTATTTGGCCTTGCACGGTGATACATGCATGCCCAAACTTGCGCAAATGACTTGGACTTGCGCGCCAATATGGGACTTTCTCACCTTAATACCTTAGCCATTTTTTCACTTTTCTTCACAAATTTTATGAAAAATCAACTTACTTAAAAGTTAATTATTTGATCTTTGTGCAGATTAAATGGTTCCAAAGAGAATCGGAATGGCTAATGAGCTGGATAGAAAGAAGATTGATGACATGATGAGCATCGTTGGCCATGATTACTATGATGTCTCCGTCAACACTCTCCCAGATTTGGCCAAGTACATGAAGAAGTATCATCTTAATTTCCCACAAAGTATTTACATGCCTCTGTATGGGCATGGTTATCTGCAAGAAGTCAACGTTCCAGAGCCAAAGAAGTACATTCCCCAGATGCATCCGCACTTCTATCCCTCTATTTCTATTATAATGTTCATTAAGAGCAGAAATGATGGTGTGAACTTCCAAAATTTTCCTCCATGCCATTTCCTTGCAAATATGAAAATGGAAAACCATGGGCTGATATATTTTCCACTACCGGTTGGTGGAGAGAAGACTATCATGACATTAGAAAAAATATCTGAAAAGAGTATTCTCTCCAAATGG
This sequence comes from Viscum album, assembly GCA_963277665.1. Taxonomy (NCBI): domain Eukaryota; kingdom Viridiplantae; phylum Streptophyta; class Magnoliopsida; order Santalales; family Viscaceae; genus Viscum; species Viscum album. Next base: position 905,845,362 of record OY728138.1, read on the forward strand.
ATCTTTACTTCCAATGCTCCATTCTCAAATCCATGTATCCATTTTCCAAGTCTCTTGGACAGAAACAGAGTCACTGTTTGATCAGCAGAAAATTTTCTCAAACCACACTCAAGAACAATCTTATACAATTGTTCCAAGAAGATCCGGTATCACTGCGTCTCATATTGTATCCAGTTGAATGAATGAATTCCAAGTGGCTGCTGATGAATCTCCGGATGATGTAAATCAAATGAAGAGTTATGTTGAAATTATCCTGAAATCCTTGAAAAAGAGAATAGACTCCAGTTTGTGGATGTCCTTCTAACTCTTGTGCATCAATGAAAAACACTGTCATCTTCAATCATTTGTTCATGCCTTCTTTTGCTACCTGCTTTAAATTTTTACCTAAGAAAATGAGACTCGTAAGCATAGTTTGATTTTTACTAGTATTATAAAAAATAACCCTACAAACTTTACATCTTTTTATTTCTCAATATTACCTAAATCATATAGAATGTATGTTTAGTGAGCTAGGACATGACTTTTGTTTAGAGTTCCCTTTTATTTTGTGGGAAGTTTAAAGTCACGCACGTCAGACATAAAAAGGATAATGTTTAAGGTTGAAATAGCTTTGACCGAATGGATTAAAAATTGACTCAATTCCTTGATAATTTATTTGAAATCATATTACCATATTCAAGTATGGGAGAAAAAATGTAAACTATGACTTAAGAAATTTTTAATATGGGGAATGATATGAAAAAAGGATAAAAGGAATTAGAAGAAGTATTTCCTAAGAGTGAAGATACCATTATTTAACAAACCTATTAGGGGGTTGATTTATGTAGGGCCACCTATGGGCATTGGATGAATAATAAAATAATTGCATCTTTTGAATGACAGGTCCGTTATGTAGACTACCTATGTAAGGCCGCCTAAGGGAACGTGCTGCATAGTCAGGAAAAATAACACTCATAAATTTTACTTTTCTATTGCTAAAAATCCAGTGACAGTTTATGGAGAATCAAATTTTCCAAAGCATAGAGTTTGCTGTATGGAGAGAGGTACTTGAATATGGAGAGGATATTTCCAATCTAGATTTTCAAAGAATTGGATGAATGTCACTCCTGCGAAGGTCTGACCCAAACGTAGGGAAGGGAAATATAAACCATAGACTTAATTTTAGATCATGATAAAGAGCTTGGGAAAGATATGTTAAGGATGGATATTTTTGTGGGCCTAACATATATTAAGACAAATAAGGAAAAAAGGTTTTCCTCCCAATAATGAAGTTACCACTATTTAAAAAACCCGTTATGGGGTTGAATTATGCGAGGACACCTAAGGGCATTTCCTACATAGTCAAATAATAGTATCTTTTTGCAGGAAATTTCGTTATGTGGACTACTTATTCAGGGCCTCCAAAGGTCACATGCTGCATAGTCAAAAAAAGAATTCCCAAGTATCAAACATTTTTTGACCAGAATCCGAGAAAATGGTTTTTGAGATCTAGAAGTATTTAAGGGTAGGAGTATGACACATCAAAATGGGAATTTTTCAATGCATGTAGAGATACACAGACCAATGCTAACCATAATCATGTTGTGTAAGGGTCCCGAATTGAGGTGCTGGACTTCACTACATATCCCATAAGGATGGGAATCAAGCCATACATAGTTCTTGAAATACAGTTTAATGTCATGTGGGAAGAGAGTGTTGGAGATTATAGTTTAGGGTCATAGAGCTCGACCCATAATAATGAATACACAGTGTGTGTTTTATAAATCTGATGTGAATGAAAACTAGAGTTTTCATACCACATTCAAGTTTTCATAGGAGGACTTTTCAGCCAAGGGACTGAAATTGAAATTTGGGATTAGGCCCAAAGACTTGGGGCTAGATTCGTGGGATTCTCAAACGTTCCTATGTATCCCATAAGGATGGGAATCAAGCCACACGTAGTTCTAGAAATACCCTCTGTACAGATTTGGTTCATACATATGAAGGGTGAAAGAGGGAATTTAGTGTAATGATGGTTTGACATGAGATTAAAGGTTCAGGCATTTCCATGTATGCACATAGTCTTTGGAATATAACATGATTGGAGATCAATATAAATAATGATTCCCTCTCCGGTGAGGGTGTTAAAGAATGTTGTATTTTATTGTCTTACAAGATAAAAGTGAAAATAGTTTAACGTCATATAGCAAGGATGATGGTGAACCAATGTAAAAAATATTGGTTTTTGGGGTGGTTTCACAAATCAACATCGTATGAGATAGAGGTGAACCGATGTGAAGATATTGGTTTTGGGCTTAAACCTTGGGAGGTTGCCTATGTACCTAGCCTAGAAGGCAAGGATCAAAGTACGCATAGTTCAAATGAAGAATGAATTCGTGATCAAGTTGTTCTTGAGGACAATGACCTAACGAATGGTGTTCGGACTTACACATGGTTAGCGGCCCAGAGAGGGTGTTATGGTTGAATTTTACCCTAAGATCACGTGAGTCATACTCAGTGTGAGAAACAAGAAGTAGCACAACCCTAACGATGCATAGTTTAATGTCATGTTGGACTTATAAGGTACTGAACAGTGTTTAATGTCATATTGGACAATGGGGGACTATGCAGTTTAATGTCATCCAGTAAGGAAAAAAGAGGGGGATGTATAGTTTAATGTCATATAGCTAGGATAAAAGAAAAGATTATGCAGTTTAAAGTCTTGCAGTAAGGAATTTTGGGACTATGCATTTTAATTTCATTCAGTATGGAAAACATAGTTTATCGTCATGTTGGACGGAAGGGGAACAATACAGTTTAACATCATGTTGGACGATGGAGTGCTGTACATTTTAGCATCATGTAGCTAGGACGTATTAGGGAATTTTTTCATAGTTTAACATCATGTGGGAATAAGAGGTGCACAATTTAATTTCGTATAACTAGGACGATGGTTATTCGGTTTAAAGTCTTGCTGGACGTAAGGGACTTCTGTACAGTTTAGCGTCATGTAGCTAGGACGTCACAGTTTAATCTCATGTCGGACATATAATAGACTATGCAGTTTAATGTTTTGCAGCAAGGAAAACACAGTTTAAGTTCATGTTGGAAGAAAAGGGAACAATAAAATTTAACGTCATGTTGGACGATATAGTGTTGTATAGTTTAGCGTCATGTAGCTCGGATGTATTATGGATTTCATCACGGTTTAACGTCATGTGTGATGAAGAGGTGAATAGTTTAACGTCGTAGAGCTAGGACGATGGTCATGTAGTTTAACGTCTTACTGGACGTGGACTATATAGTTTAACGTCATATAGCAAGGATGATACAGTTTAACTTCGTGTTGGATGTATAAGGGACTATGTAGTTTAATGTCTTGCAGTAAGGACAACAAAGTTTAACGTCATTTTGGATGAAATGGGAACAATACAGTTTAACGTCATATTGGACGATGGAGTTCCATATAGTTTAGCATCATTTAGCTAGGACATATTAGGGACTTTTTCACAGTTTAACATCATGTGGGATGAAGAGGTGCATAGTTTAACATCGTATAGCTAGGACGATGGTTATGCATTTTAACATCTTGCTGGACGTGGACTGTATAGTTTAACGTCATATAGTAAGGACGATACAGTTTAACGTCTTGTTGGACGTATAAGGGACTGTGCAGTTTAATGTCTTGCAGCAAGGACAATGCAGTTCAACTTCATGTTGGACAAAAGGGTATTTGTGTTACACCAAATAATTCTTCAAGAATCTTGCATTGGTTGGAGTTGTGTTGAGTTCTCCATCCATTGAGATTAAAGAATAAGCTCCATTGGAGTAGACCTTATGTATTGAGTAAGGTCCTTCCCACTTTGGCTCAAGGTTGGGAGGTTTCTTTCTTGGTATCATTGGAGTTCTGAGAACCAATACCAATTCTCCTTGAATGAATGAATGAAGAAGAACTTTTTTGTTGAAATCTCATGCTCTTCGATTTTGATAGACTTCTAAGTGATGCAGGGTTCACAATATTTTCTCATCCAATCGTTCCAATTCATCCAATCACTTCTGATATTGTTCATCTGTAGATGAATGATCACAAATGGATACTCTGAGCGAAGGTAATTGAACTTCAATTTGAAATACTGCTTCTATTCTATATACCAATGAATATGGAGTTGATCGCATTGCAGTGCAGGTGGTGGTTTGATAATCCCATAAAGCATGAAAGAGTTTATCAGGCCATGATATCTTATCTTTATCCACCATCTTTTGTAGTATTTTTGAAAGAGTCTTATTGAAGGCTTCTATCTGGACATTGGCCGCTGCATGATACCAAGATGAATGGTTGGATTTTATGTTGTATTCTTGATAAAACTTCTTTACCTCAGATGAACAGAAGTTGGTGCCATTGTCCGTCAATATGATATGAGGGACACCAAATATAGTAATGATGTTAGACCTGATGAAGCTAACAATTATTTTAGAACTAACTTGTTTGAGAGGTATTTCCTCTTTCTATTTGGAAATGAAGTCAGTAGCAGTAAGAATATACTTAAACTACTTGGCTGTAGGTGAAGGGTAAGGTCCCACTAAATCCATTCCCCATGTGGAAAATGGCCACGAGTATTTAGATATATGAAGAAACTATGGGGGTTGATGAATGAAGTTGGAACATAATTGGCATGAATGACACTTCTTCATGAAAAAAACACAATATTGTATCATTGACAGCCAAAAGTATGAAAGCCTTTGAATTTGATCAGATAGTCTATATACAGACTGGTGGGCACCACAGACTCCTGCATGTACTTCTTTCATGACAGCCATTATCTCTTCACCATCAATGCATCTGAAGAGAATTCCATCAAAAACTATTTTGTAGAGAATTTTTTCTAGGTGATCAGGGTTATCATAAAGAGTAAAATTGACCACACGTCTCTAGATTTGTTCTTTTCCAGATCTATCAGGTGGAAGTGTTCCATTTTGAAGGTATTCCCTGATAGGTGTCATCCATCCTGTAGTATTACCATATGGTTCAGAAATGAGACTAATTTCTTTCATTTCCTCTGTTCTAGTTTGAACATAAGGTAAAATTGTATGATGGTGGGCAATACTGATGATTGTTTCAACCCGATTTGGATCTTCCAGAGCTGTGGCTATATTAGCCAGTGCATCAGTTTGGACATTTTTTGATCGTAGGACATAAGAAAATGTCGATTCTGAAGGAAATTTGACCATTAACTCTCTGATGTAATCATACAAAGAGATTAACTCTTCTTTTTTTGATGGAAGAATCCCCATTGACTTGTTTGATTACCAGGTTTGAATCACCTTTCACCTTTAAGTGATTCACTTGTGCTTGAAGCGCTACCTCCAATCCTGCGATGAGAGCTCGATATTATGCTTCATTGTTTGTACCACCTTCCCACAATAGTATGGAATAAGGTAGCACTACCTTTTCCGGGAAAATAAGCACAATTCCTAACCAAACTTTGTTGAATTTAGGATCTTCCATTTTCTTCCCTATTGGTCTTCTGGAATCACCATCAAAGTACATTTCCCATGTTTGAAGATTATCTTGAATAGAAAAGACTTCCTCATCAGGAAGTTCAATATCTAAAGATGTATCTTATACTGAAGGGTTTTCAATAAGGAAATCAGCTAGATCTTGTCCCTTTATTTCCTTTTGAGACACATACTGGATATCAAATTGCTGCAAAATAAATGGCCACCTTGCAGACTCCTGTAAGCATTGGACAACTAAGGATGAATTTGAGCAGGTTATTGCGATATAACAATTGGACCTCATGATGTTACAGGTAGTGTCTCAATTTCTAAATTGCAATGATTAATGCTAGGTAGCACTTTTCAATACTTGAAATTCAGGTTTCTACTTTAAGCATAGTCCGACTAAGATAGTAAAGGCTATTTTCATTCCCAACATCATTCTTTTGGGAAAGGAAGGCACCCAATGATTGCTCTAAAGTTGTCACATAAAGAATAAATGGTCTTCCCTCAACACGTGTCATTAATACTGGTGGAATCAAGAGATATTTCTTGAGAATATTGAATGATTCTTGAAATTCTTCAGTCCACTGGTAAGTGAATCATTCTTCATCAATTTGGTGAAGGGTAAACTTTTCCCTACCAAATCAGCGATGAAACGCTGAATATAGGCTAAGTTTCCTTGAAGTCCTCTCAATTCCTTCAAGTTTCTAGGAGGTGACATACCAAGGATTGACTTTGTCTTCTTAGGATCGACTTCAATACCACGATGGAGTACCACAATGCCGAGAAATTTTCCTAAGGTTACCCCAAAAGAACATTTTAAGGGGTTCATCTTCAAATTGTGTTGTCGAAGTTTGTAGAATATGATTTCTAAATTAGCCATGTCATTAGAACGTTTTATGGATTTAACCACCAAATCGTCCACATAAAATTCAACAAATTTCCCTAAAAAGGGTTTGAAGATATGATGCATGGCACGCTGATATGTTGTGCCTGCATTCTTCAAGAAAAAGGGCATTACCAGATAGAAAAACACACCCTGAGGGGCTCTGAAGGCTATAGATTCATCATCTTATGGATCCATTCAGATTTGATTATACCTTGAATATCCATCCATGAAGGAAAGGTCTTCATAGCTAGTTGTTACATCAATTCACAGTTCTATGATCAGAACTGAAAATCATCCTTGGGACAATGCCGATTAAGATCTCTGAAATCAATGCAAAATCCAATTTGTTCATTCTTCTTTTTCACAGGGACAATATTAGCCAGCCACTTGGGATATTGAACTTATCTTATAAAGTTAGATTTGATAAGATTATCCACTCCATCTTCAATTTTGGAAGCATAAGTTGGGTGTGTTCTTCTTGCAACTTGCGTGAATTCTCAATGTTCTTCTGGAATACCCAAACGATGAGTAGCAACATTGGGATCAAGCCCTAGAGTTTTTGTACAGTTCCAAGAAAATATATCTCGATTTTTCTTCAAAAATGAAATACACATCTACTGCTCTTCAAGATTCATGGCCGCACTAATTAAAGTGGGCGTGGATCTTTTTTTGTACCCAGATTTATTTCTATGATTTCATCCACAGTGGTAGAGATACCCTTTTCAAATGATGGAGGATCATCCCTGAGATCTTCCTCTTCTTCTTATTCAACACGTGTTATTTCTTCTGTTTCTACATGAATAGTATATGATGAATTAGAATTTCTAGGATCAAGAGTGATGTTAAAATTTTAACATCTTGAAGAAGAGGATACCATTTCTGACCCTATTGAGGATGAAGGGTCTTCCTTGGGTAATAAAGAGGAGATGATGGATTGAGAATCAACATCATCGTCCATCTTGGAAATTGATATAACTTCTTCTGTATTGGTTTGAGAAGTATAAACTTTCTTGATTTTAGTGGATGAAATGTAGACATCTCCATTTGAGCTTTCTTCATTGCTTTGTGAATCACAAATTTCTCCCATGCTGTCTGGCTTGATTGCTGTAATTGACATTATGGAAGTTTCCATAAGAGTATTTGGATTTGGGTCTATCTTGTCAATTTGACTAATAGGCAACACATAATCTGTACTCATATATATGAATGGGTTAACTAGAATCTTTTCCAAACCATATGGAGCATTAACTTCAGTAACCTCCCTTGTTGTGGGTTTCTCCTTACCCTCTATGTGATAGAATTCTACCTCAATGTATTGAGATTCACATGTTTTGAATGAGAATTTATCACCATACAATGTACCGATTTGACCATTGAAACAATATTTGAGACATTGATGGTATGATGAAGGGATAACCACATGTTGATGTAGCCAATGTCTTCCAAGAAAAACGTTGAAAGCTATGTCATGAAGAACAACCATGAAATCTGAATTGGATACAAGATCTCCAAACTGAGTTCTGAGTGTGATCTCGCCCATAGGTTCTTGTTCATTTTTATCATATCCTTGAAAGATCAAAGTAGAAGGAGATAAATCAGATTTGGTGAGGCCCAATCAATTAAGTGTACGAATGGGGATGAGGTTGACTTCAGAACCATTATCAATGTAAGCTCTTCGAATGTATACATCATTGACCTTTTCAGATAAATACAAAGGTCTAATATGTCCATGAACAGCATCATCTTAATCTTTATTTGTGAAAGATATCACTGCATGACATTCTGCAGGATTATTCTCTACATGGTAGACTTCAGCTGCAACAATTTCAGTTTTGAATTCCTGGGGACTTGACAAAGCCACGATGAGTGCCTCTTGAAGATCCTTTGATAGATTTAAAGCATCCAGAATTGATAACTTGGCCGGTACTTCGGCCAAATGTTTCAATACATCATACTTTTGGTCCAAAGCTCTACATTTCCCAATGGGAACATGTGGTTTTTTAGGTTCCATAGAAGTTGATGCTTTGGAAGTAGATGCTTCTTGTATTGGGGTAGGAGTTGGAAATACTCCTGGCTTTGGAAGATTAGACCGACTAGGTCTATTTACTTTCTGTGAGGAAGAAGGTTTGACCTCCAACCGATCATCTAGACTAATTGTGCCAGGACTGAATCTTCTATACATGGAAGAACTTTCTTATTCCCGTTGAGCCTGCTGAAGGGATCTTCCATTAGTTTCTGCTGCATACATAGTTCTAACAGGGGTAGAATTGGAATATAGATTTTGGTATATCCATTTCTTCCACTGTATCCCAGACCTCTAGAACTCCCTCTAATTACTCTGTTTGATATAGGGAACTTAGGTTCATCAAGATCGAAACTATGACTGGCATAAGGATCTGTTAAGTGAATCATGTTAACAGAACCAAAGATAAACTCTTCATGTGATGAAGACTATGCCTGATTAGCCAATTTAGGTTGTGCCGTTTGGTGGGACGGTGCACGTGGCTTTGAAGTAGATGGCATAAAATCTTCCAGAGTCAAAGACAACTTAGGCTTTGACACGATATCATCTTCTTCTGACTGCTCTTATTTCATTGAATTATGCTGTTTCATTGAATATTTTCCCTCTGATGAAGGGGGTTTTGCTGTGGCATTCATAGCAGAAGACATAATTGGTTTCTTCAATTGTTTTAGTAAAATGGCATGACTTCAATTGATCATTCTTCTAACCATCCAATCATCATATTTTCTTCACATTTTTTTTGACTTCTTACCACTCACCTTCTTCCTCTGGATCTATAGCAGTAACACATGCTACCAGAGCTGAAGAACCTTTTAATTTGACTTGTCCAGAGTCCACCATTTTTTGTAGGAGGTATTTGAAGAAAAAAAACTCATGAATTGGATTCCCCAACATCTAATGAAATGGGAAATAATTGGGACGGTCTTCATCTCGTTCCTTGTTCGGCCTTTTAGACCTTGGCAATTGAACCAAATTATTTTCCAGAGCCGAAATAAAGTAACCAGGAACTTGTTCATTTTGGAAAGAATAAAATTTTCTCTTCAACTCCTCAAATTGTTTCCATCTTTGATCTATTTGATCATCATGACAAAACAACCTCTGTTTTTGACGCTCAGAAGGTGGAGCCCTTAGATAAGATGGAGGTTTTGAAGTAGAAGCAGGTACAGGTACTTGTTTAAGCATAACTGTAGCAGTCTCTGCTCTACCCATTCTCCTTCCTAGAACTGATGGAATTACACGAGTTTTATCCTTAGTCTATGTAAGAGAGTCTTAAATATATTGAGTGACTGAAGTAAGGTCTCGAAACCCTCCTGTGTATTTCACAGGGATCAACGGTGTGCATAATTCATCACGCAAATTTGCCACACAGATTGGCAACAATTCTTCTTGAGGGAGTGCTAAGCTTTGGGAATAAGTTAATCCCTTCCAGCGAGCAATGAAATCTAAAACCCTTTCATTATTCCTTTGATTAAAATTTGTAATATCTAAAAATGTTGTCTTTGGAAACGTTGAGTTGAATTGAAGAAGGAATCTTTGGCGAAGATCTTCCCACCCGGTAATTGACTGGGATTGGAAGCTTGTATACCATACAAAAGAAGGTACTTGTAATGACTATAAAAAACACCTAATCCTAACTACTTCTTATTGTGGAGGGGATCCCATCATAGGATCACAACGAGAAACAAAATGTGTTAAGTGTTGCTCTGGGTCTCCCGAACCGTTAAAGATTGGGAATGTGGTACATGAAAAATTTGATGGGGGAGGAATTGCATCAACCCATTCATGGCGAGCTCTATTTTCTGGTTGAATTTGTCCACGTTTTCCATCCATATCTTCCAACTGAGCTGTTAATTACTCAATGGTAGTCATTAACTTTTGAGAAACATCCAGTTGAGATTGGACTTGAGAAGGTACAATAACTGAAGCTTGGACAGGTCTGGTGGCTGGTAATGAAACTGATGGTAGGACCACCGATTGTTGTTGCACATGACCCATAGGATTAGACCTTTGAGGGTGTACTGTTAAAGGAGGAAATTCTTGATCCATCTTAGTAAATTCCAAAAATTCCCTTGGCTGACTGAATCCAACACGCTTAGGAGGAAGACTACCTTGAATTAGTTCTGCATTCAACCTCCTTAAGTACTTCATTTCTTCCTCTTGTTGTGTGAACCATTGCTCTAGTGAGAGTGATTGGACTTCTCTATAGGAAGGGTATGTAACCTGATTCTTTCCTTTACCCTTGTTGGACACCTTTTGGAGAGGAGGAAGTTGGTTATTTGAATGAATACCTAGATTCTGGGTAAGCCTATGATTTCGTGTATGCACACCTTCTTCATTTTCCTCTGTGTGCAGAACCTCTTAAGAATGAACTTCTTCATCTGATCCCTCTAAGTGAGCCTCATGTTCTAGAGGATTAAAAACAATGGCATTGATGACATTTATTGATGCATAATGCATTGCATCTCTTCTATTAGCATTTATGTGATACTGTCTTCTTCCACATCCCTGATGAGATACTGCCTTCTGTTGAGTTGATCCCTCAAGAACTTCTCGATGAACTGTAATTTGGAGGGAATAACCTAATAATTCGGCTCTTCATTCCACTTTTTCCTTCTTCCCTAATCGAGAGAAGACTGACTTTATCTGAGGAAGAGATTGAGGATTTGAAAAAGTCTCGAGTTCGGTGGACTGGGGCTGTTCCTGCTGCTTCTTCTCAACTCCTCGAATCCCATTTGTTGATTTTGAGGGTTGGGTTAAAAGAGTCCCTAGTTGAGAAAGATGGGGTGGTTCTTGAGCTGCTACATCTGAGACTTTCTTAGAAGCTCTTTTGATCTTGCGAAATTTAGTCCGGAAATTGGCTGGATGCATCAACCTACATCCACTCAAATCACTGGGCTCAAATGAACGCTAGATGATTTCTGACACTTCTGTCACCTGATGATGCACTCTCTCAAAACAAGAAGCTTTTTCGATATTCTCATTTTCCTGATGCAAAATTATTTCAACAACTTGTTATTTGTATGTATGACTTTGGGAAGAACTAGTTGAGGCCTATTCTTGAGAAAGCCTTTGATTAAAAACAAAGCCAATTGGATATGGCCTTCCATGGGCAATAACATTGCATGAGACAATTTTCAGTAGTCTTTGTTGAATGGAGAGTACAATGAAATACAGTGCTCCATGAACACCCCGTCCCCTAATATGAATACCAGACGGGTCATTGGAAATTAACTGACGCAATCTTTTTAGTGCGCCAAGGCATGAATGCTGAAGGGCTCTCTACTGATTTTCAGCCTTCGGATATCGAGAAACTGAGAGAGAGGCCAAATCTATTTGGCGTTGTAAACCATCTATTATCTTGACATGATTTTCATATTCATCATAAGATAATATTTTCTTTTTCAATTGACAAATAGTTTTCCACATGTTTAGAGGAATATTGTGAATACAATCTTCCGTCAACATCTCTGGAATGTCATAATGAGAGTCATCCAACAGCAAAAACATGACTGGAACTTCACCTTTCGCTAGTTGTTTTCTCATATTCAACACTTCCTCTTTATCATTAAATGAATATTCTTCTACCTGATTAGACCAGAGATGGTGCTTCCTTGTTGCTTCATCATATTCAACCATATTGGTAGAGAATTCACTTATAAAACTAGAAGATGAATGACCTATGGGTGGTTAGAAGAATGACCTACACCCCGTGATATCTTTTTATTGGGAAATTATTTCACCTACTAGTGGTAAAGCATCAGACATGACTGGCATCACATTTTCAAGTGCCTCAAGATAAGAGGGCTTTCTCGTCACTACATTGTCCATTAGAGCATTTTCCAGGCAATGTAGATTACTACTATGGAGAGGACTTTCACAGCTAAATTCATCATCATGGGGAGGAACACCATGGTGGGTTATAGCAAAAGATGAAACCTTATGATCCTTGATCTTCTGGACGCATAGAGGGTTCATGTGGCTCTCATTTGAAGATGATACTTTGAGATCGACCAAACCTTCATGAAGCAAGCCTTCATGAGGAAGTGTCTGATGAAGACCTTCAGAATTAATGTTACCACTATTGGGTAATGAGAGAGTAGAATCTTGAGTTCCAACAGATAATTGTCTGAGGGCTTCAAGAACTCTAGCATTGAGCAAGGCCTCATTATATATTGGCTCTTGATTTCTTGACTGTGTTGAATGAGTATTTTTCTTAGATGCCTTCTTACTCACTTTGGGAACCACTTATTGACGAAAGTTGTTATTATGGGCAGGTGTATGTGCCTGCTCAGGAGAAATATTCAGGTTTGGATGATTATCTACATTCAAATCAGGTGTATGTTCCTGATTTGATTGTCCATATGACATGGGGGAGTATGCCCCAAAACCCTCTTAGACTAGAACATAGGTGTGTATCTGTTCCAGAGTGATATGTTGATGTGTCACTCCACTGGTAGGGACAAATTTTCATTTCTTTCCCTGTGATGTTGCTAAAGCTGTTGTAATATTCCGACAGGCATCTAGAATATGAGCAGGGATTTTATTCTACTCTTTCACAACTGTTAGAATGTGCTTGGTGACTACAACTTCCAGAATGGGAATATATGTCCATTCCGTTCTTGGAGTAGGTGTGTATTCCTGCTCCTGCCTTCCTTTTCCTGTCAGTGAATTCTGACAGTACTCATGTGTGGGGGAAGAGAGTTGAGTCTGCTCCAAATTTGTCATCGGAGCTTTTTGACTGACTTCTCCAGATGCTACCAAACGAGACTGTTGACAGACTTGATGAATATTGGTAGGTGTATGTGCCTGCTTTGTATTCCTCGTCAAGTATGGTTGATGATTTTCCTTCAATACTGGCAGACGAGACTGCTGACATAATTGTTGATTGTAAACAGGTGTGTGTTGCTATTTAATAGTTTCCATCATATCAGATTTGCGAAATTCTTTTTTTGTAGTTAGATGAGCCCACTGACTAGCTGATGAGTTATAAACATATGTATATTCCTGCTTATAATACTCCACCGGAAATGCCTGGTGGGATTAGCATGTTGCTTCCAGATGAGTCTGCTGGGCAGTAACATCAGGACAGACGGGTGTATGTGCCCGCTCGTTGCTTGCCATAAAGTTGTCTTGATGGACTTCTTCGGAGGGGGCAGAAGTTAGAACCTACTCTCTGTTGACCAGATTTCTCCCCTAGTGGTTCTTCTGGCATTCTTGGGTCTAAGGGACTTAATCCAAACCCCTAAAGGCGATACCCTCTTCTTGTTGAGGTCATACTGCCGCACGAGTCTGGCGGCGATTGTTGATGGGATCCCTCGGGAAGGACTCCTATCTACTTAAATTAAGGCCTTGAGTGAACTTCTCATTCACCTCCTCATAATATGGGAGGGACTGGTGATTGTGTTCCAGGGATAATGACCCGAAACAGTTAGAGATGGTTGTTGGAACCACATGCTTCTTGATCGTTGGTCATCTCTGTCCGGACAACCAGGGTGAATTATTGACTTAGAGGGTTTGTAGAGTGGCCTCTAGAGTCAGAATGGTACCGTGTTGATGGTATTCTTTAACCAGGGCATTTGATACCCAGTGTTGAAGATGTTGAGTAGGTGATGTTTTCCTCATAACGGACGAAGATCCACCAGGAGTAGCGGCAGATGTATTCACAGGTGTGAACTTTAGAGAATCCATTTATGTTATGCAGAGAGATCTGGGAAACGAGTGCCTATTTGATATAACATACACAATCAAGATAAGTTTAGAAACTACAAATTTTGTATGAGCACATATTTTACTGATTGATTTTTTGGCCATCTAATTGAGTTTTAAATAGGGGCCTAACAAATAAGTAAAACATCATTTTAACTTGGTTAAGGATTCATGTCAGGTTCACCATTTTTTGTTTCCTCTAGAAATGGGGATGACCTCATTTGTTTAAGGTTCAAACAATCTAATCTGTTTCAAATAGGTTTTTTTGTAGAACTGGAAAAATCCAATGATTCCATATCCATTTGGACCTACTTTGCGAAGGTAGGTGCTCATTAGTTGTGGACTGATGAGGCTTAATAATTTGCAATGGTTGAGAGGATGGGAGGTCAGACTCATCACACTATTTGGGGGGAGTTATTATCTACTTCGAGACTCTCTTTATAGATTTGAGTTATGTTTGTGAATCCTTATTAAATTACCAAGTATGAAAATGAGCTTTAGTTTATATATGACAATCAATGATTGATATGTATGAGATTTTGAGAATCTTTTATATGTATTTGAGGTTCTTAATCGATAGAGAATCATCTGTATTTGTAAGATATTCTTATTCAATGGTATCCTTCAATAAATTATATCTCCTGGTCATTATGATAACCATATTGGTTTTAAATCCACTCAGTGGGGCACTTGAAGTTTATTGTCGTTCAGAAGGAAATGAATTATTTCAGAGTTGGGATCATTCCCGCAGATGGGATACCTAGGTATCCATGTTTTAAAAAGGAATCAGAACTCACGTAGTTCGAATAATGAAGTATGAGGTTTATGCATGATTGATGTCCCAATAGAATATTTCATAATTACTTTTATTCCCTATGATCACGTGAGTCATGCTGAGTGTGAGAAACAAGAGGTATCGGTAAAACCTGACAATTTTGCCATGAAAGATGCAATCATAAGGAATGATGTGAGGATTATGTATGTATGACTACCCATATAGATTAATATTGGGATTTAATTCAGGGAAGAAACCCAGGAACAAGGTCCATAAATGTATATGTGCTTTATGGAGATTTGGATACTTAACTTATGACTTAATCTTGAGAAGGATGCCTAAATTATAAGAGACTTATGATTGGGTTTTATTCTTGTTAAGGAAGCCCAGATCAAAAGAAATTTAATCTTGGGGCTTACTCCTGAGAAGGAGGACCAGGTTAAGAGGATTTGAGATTTTGGGGCTTAATCCTAAGGAGGTGGCCCAAATTGGGGAACATGGGGCTTACTCTTAAGGAGTATTCCCAAATTAAGGGAATTTGAGTTTGGGGATTATTCTTGAGGAGGATGAACATGTTTAAGGAAAATTATGATTGGGGCTTACTCATGAGGAGGATGCCCAGGTTAGGGAACTTGGATTGGGGCTTACTCTTGAAAAAGGAGGCCCAGATTAAATATCTTCTCATCTTAAAGGATGAGGTTGAATGAGTGAAATCTCTAACCTTAGTGACATAAATATATGTTAATGACGAGGTTTTGATAGATGTTACATAGAATTACTTTCAGATAAGGAAGCCAACAAAATAACCAAGGCATAAATGGATTTGAAGAGGGTTTTGAAGGCTAAATCTTGAAGAGGAGTGGCGCATTTGAATAAAAGATTTGAATAGGCAGAAGGGGCATCCAAAAAGAAGTAGGCGCGCAAGTCCTGTTGGGGTGAACAAGTACTGGTCAAGCAAGTATACTTGCGTGACACATGGGTACTTTCGCGATGGTTAACCCATAGGGTAATAATTGGGTGAGACTTGGCTGAAGCCCTTAGTATTATCCCTAAAGGCCTCCAAAAGTGCGGTGCACAAGTTCTGTTGAAGGGATAAGGTGCGCACAAGTGTCTTCATTTCCCTTAAGGGTTAGACACTTAGGCGCTCAAGTGTTGATGAATTTCAACACTTAGTCCTTGTTCCTCCTCTTTGGATCTTCCATTCTAGGTAAGAAATTACCTTAGAAGTGTTCGGAAGTCTTCAAGAAGAGACTAGGGCACCGAGAGCTCAAATCTAACTTTTGGAATTTTTCTTCCCTGAAATGGGGGGCCCACAAGGGGTATTTATAGGCTACTGAAGACCTTGGGTGAAAATCAAATAGGGTGTGAAAGTCACCTAGGTACCCAATATGTGGGGTGCAAGTAGACTAGCACGACCATGATGGAACTTGCGCGGCCCATGCTCAAACAAATCCTTGTTCATGCCTTTGTCAATTTTTGATGTTTCTTAAAAGGATGAATCTCTTTGTGCTAATGTATTCCCCTTTTTCATTCATTTAGACTCTATGATGGAAAGTAGTGTCAACAATTTCATAAAATACTATATGTGAATCTAAATGTCACGTGGATATTCATACAAGTAAATAACTAAAAAAAGACTCTATAATAATGAATCAAAAAATCCATGACCCAAACCCCATGCTCAATCCCATATCTAGTCTCCAATACCATCTATAAAATTTATCAATCAAGCATGGGGACCCTTTCCATTTTCCTAACTTTCATCCAATAATTATGGTCTGGTACCAAATGATGCTCAAATACTGTGTGAATAAAATTTAATTTGACAACACCCATAGTGTATAAATAATTGAGTTTGAATAAATAGTGGAAAAAATAGTATTATAAATAGGGGAATAAATTCATTAATTATTGTTGAATAACATAATATACTCGCCAACCCTCAAGATCCTTGTTGACACCTAAGGTTAGGAAAACTTGTTTCGACACTATGCAAGATATCTCAACCAATCGGAATATTCTAATTCCAAGTATTAATTTCCCATACCATTGGTGGTTTTTCCTTCTGATGATGAATCACCGATATTCTATATACTGCCCCAATCATCAAGTAACCATACATATCACCCTCATGCATCATATTTTCATTCATATCAGACTCTATGTGAATTACCATGCTAGATATTCTTATGTATTTCCAGGGAACATTACCCATACCAAGGGAAAAGTAACCATGTCAAAATGAACTCTATGAAAATTACCAAGGTAGATCCACTTATTTTTTCCTATGGAACATTACTCATTCCATAGTGGATGTAACCATGTCACACTGGACTCTAGGTAAATTCCCATGCTAGAGTCTCTTACATGTTCCCATGATGAATTACTCATGCCCAAGGAAATGTATGTATTTCACAACAAAATCAACAAGATCCAAATAATTCCAATTCATCAAACATGAAAGACATGTTAATATATTACATATTGGATATTAATTAAAATTATCAATTATAAACCATTTATTCTATTCTATAAAGTTTATAATGATCATAATAATTGTAGATATTATATTTCACATTACATTTAAGAAAAATTACCACTTTACTTGATAATTAAGAATTTATGATATCATGCTCTTATGAAATTACTATTATAATCCATTATCAAACTTATATTCCAAGTTAAAACATATAGAAAATTATTTTCATACCTTTCATGTGGTTACAAGTGTTGGTGTCAATGCCAATAGTCTTAAAATATCCATGGGTGGTCTAAGAATATTATTCCATAAATTTTAGTGTTTTAACATCTAGAAAAGGTTACGTGCATGAGTGTTGTAATGATTACACATCCTATATATACTAAAAACACATTATACTATAAGGAGTTGTATAAGACCACCCACCTAAAACAACAAATAAGTAGGAAATCATGACCGATTACTAGATCCATGTTAAACATAATAATACCCCAGTTTAAATTATTAAAACACATTTTCATGAATAGAAGAGGAATATCCAAGAGGAAGGATATAGGAATTCACCAATTCCAAGAAGAACTGACTATATCAATTCTTTCAGACCAAACTGAAGATCTAGAAACCAAGAGGTACACATTGAAGGATCCAACAAATACTTTGAGAACCCTTTGAATTTGAAAATCCTTTATTAGTGTATAAAAATGGGATTAATAAGATTATAATAGGATTTCATGGCATAAAAATATGTTCCATCCCATAGATAATCCAGCCTATCCAAACAACACTGACTGGCCAATATGAACCACTAACTAGCTAGTGATGTTCGTCAGTGTGCATGTATGGCTAGAGACCCCACCAACTAGGTAGTGGGTATTCTATTGAAGACTGATGCTGACTTTATTCTAATAGTTAGCCATTGGGTCTCATAGGGTAGCCTGTGGGACTCTTATAACTTTACCGAGCTATTGGTTATCCCATTGGCTATCTGATAGAATTCATTTACACATTGGGGGCACATCATCACAATAAATGTAGTATGAAACCTCCGACCTTCCACTAGCTGAACTTCTCAGATCCCCCAAAAAACTCTATAATTGCTTTTTAAATAAATAATCTGTCTCTATTATACAATATAAATAGGATCTACTAAAAAATTAAAAGGGGAACACACATGGGAAATGATACGATCCTACAACCTCCCCACTATATAAATGCTCATCACCATTCTCTACATCTATGCAGTATCATGAGTTATCAGTGGATAACTTGGGCCACTATGATTTCATATTAGAATTCCCCTCCCAGGTCTCCTCATGAACTCTCTGATGATTCCACTATAGTCAGACTAAGTAAAATTCTTTTCTCAAAATTTTCTCTCACTTATGTATTTGGGATGAAACAGATGCACCACAATGGTTTCATTAACATAAATCTCACTATCATCAACATCCATCACCTGATAAGGGTTTGGTTCATGTATTCTATGATGGAACAAGTTAAATATATCATAAATGAAATTTTAGATTCATTGAAAACCCAATGGGAACACCAATGAATTCACCCTATCCACTGTTTCAAATGGTTCAATAAACATAGGATCTTTATTTCCTTGTTTCTATGAAAAAGGATTCCCCAACTTGGTAACACACTAATAAAAACATAGTGAGGAACATAAAACTTCATAGGATGACTCCAATTCTTAGAATATTTTTTCTATACTATTTATGGTTTCTAATAACATTATAATCAACAAATCCTACTCATATTTCTCAAGTTTGAGACTCAGTCCAATGAGAGATGACCCTCCCACCTCTAACTAACATAAAGGATAAAAAAATGAACTTACATACAAGGAATTTAAAGGTTGAATTTTGATCCATGCATAGAATATTTTATTATAAACATACACTACGATTACCAGGTACTACTCTAAAGAACCAACAAAGTCCAAAACACTAGATCTTAGAGTATCTTTCACAAACTAAATCATCCATTTTTATTGGACATTAATTTGGGGATGATATGGTATTCTTATAAGAATATATAATACTAATTCCTTCAGAAGGACCTACCAGAACCATAACATGAAATTCTGATCTTGGTCAGAAATAATACCCCTCAAAATCACACATATAGATATTACCCAGATCATCAAATGTAATGGTATACTTGATAGGAAAGAAGTGGACAAATGTAATTAGTTGATCTCTAATCACCAGTGACGTATCATTTTTTCATGATATTCGGGGTAATCTTATCATGAAGTCTATAGTGGCATCTTTCCACCTCGATTCTGGAAGGGGTAAAGGCATAATAACCTAGCATTCCTATGATGGTTAACCTTCACATGCCGATTGGGGAAACATCAAGAAATAAATCATGTTATCTCCCTTTTCATCCCTAGCCTATCTTACTACCTGCAATGATCGCGATACATCATTTCCAAGATGGGATATACTACCCATTTAGAAGTAATGAATTCCATCATCAACTCCTCATGCTATCCTATAAGAACCCATATATAGGTATATAAAAAATAACATCACCAAAGTAAAGAGACCAACATGATAGTATATCCCCACCATATATTCCACCCCTAGGAGATAATCCATCCAGATTATATAACATCCCTTTCTTAATCTGGTCTAGAATCACAATCACAACATATGTCGATGTTAGTGTCACATTACCCCAACACTCCATGACATTTAAAAAAATCTACAAAGAGCACCATTGACTACCACCCATCACAAGAATCATGCACAAACACTTTTTATGTCTTCATACTCAAGGAATCAATAATTATATTTTCCATTCCAAGAGTGTATATAAACATGATGTTGAAATACTAAAGATACATTTCCCACCACCTCTATTGATGGTTTAGATACCACTGAGAAAAGATTTACTTGAGGCTCTTATGATTTGTGTATGCCAAAATAATCTCAAACAAATGATAATTCTATTTAAATATCAAGTCATGTACCACCACATATAAGTCTATACCATATGTTGGATTATTTATCTCATACTTCCTAATATATCTAGAGAAATAAATAACCATTCAATTCTTATGAATCATAAATAATATGTTCCTAACTCCTGATGTATTATAGTACATGGTATATTACTTACCTAGTTAATGTATGGTGATGATTAGTGTAGAGTTCAACCATATATTCAATTTCTGGAAACCCTCCTCACAATAATTGGACCAAAAAAACATCACCCCATTTTTAATAAGCCCAAAAATCAATATTTTCATATAAGAGAAGTATTGAATTAAACTCTAGTAATATTCTACTAAACCCAAAAATATATGAATCTTGAGGTTGTTCTTATGTAATTCAAAATAGAAAATGGATTCCACCTTCTATAGGTCCATTAACACACTAGTCTCTAAGATAAATGACTCATGAAGTACAATTTATTAATCTATAAATATCACTTAGATAGATTGGAATATATTTAATGATCTCTTAGTGAAGTTAGGATAATGTCAACATATATGGAATAATTGTCTCAGGAATGGGAGGGAATCAATATGTTATTGATGAAAACCAGAACAATATACTCTAGAAACAGATTAAATATATAATTCATTAAATCCAAAAATACAGATAGTGCATTCATCAGACTAAAGGATATCACTATAGACTCACTCATTCTATACATGCTCTTAAATGTTTTTAGGTATGTTAGATTATATCACCCTCAACTAATGGTACCATGAACTCATGAAATTGTTGGATAAAATGTTGAAACACATAAGCTGATCGAAGATATCATCGATCCATTGAAGGGGATACTAATTCATGACTATCATCTAGTTATATCTCTAGTTATCCATATATAATCATAAAGTCCTATCTTACATATTAAAAAAATAATTGAAGAACACCAAGTTGAAAGAATAGGATGTATATGTAATGAAGCAAACCGACTCAAGCTGACATGTCACCAAATATGGCTTTCCATTGGGACTCAATTACACCTCCCCAAATTCTATAGGCTACAGAATTGCAGTGAGGGTATAAAACGTTCAGTGGGATAGATTATACCCTCCACTAAGAGTACAAGAAAAATGAAAAAAACCAAACACATTCACATAAATGAACATTAGATTATACATAATAAATAACTAAAACAAAAGCAATATATAATAAATGGAACACATCATATAGTCATATAGACTAACACGAATGAAAAAAACACAAAAATTGGTCTCCCAATGGGTTGACCACACATAGAAAAAATTAGAAAAATGAAAATAAATACTATAATATCTAATTATAACTCTTTGAAAAACCACATACTCAGTCTCCATAATGATCGAGATTCTCTAGCCTAATCATGAGACTCTAAATGAGAGACTCTTCTTGATCATGAAACTATGGATTTTAGCCATATCAATCAATCAAACAATGATCCAACCTGATAGAAAACATCAAGTATACATTCACAACTAGGAGAACATACAAGGTATGAGAAATATATATCAGTAGGCCACCCTCAATAGTGAAACTTTAATTTGATGTCATAACAAGTGCATGAGCATGTGATATTCCTAGCCAAGACGAACAAAATAACATCTAACATAAAATAAAAAATTGTTCAAAACAAAAGGGGTAAAATAAAAAATAAAAAATACAACCATAGTTTCTTGTCAAACACTCAAGGTAAATATACACTACTATACACATTCTTGGGGATTTTTAGTACACGAATCACACTTCCAAACAATCGCAACTATCTTTTCTAGAACTAAACAGGATCTATAAGATGTGTAAATGAAAAGGATAAAATTTTAAACCCTATAGGGAATCTATAGGTGTACACAACCACAACGTGCATCTACCAGACTTTAAGAATATAATAAAATGATATGAAATGAAAACAAGAACATATGGATTGACCCAAATATAGTAATAAAGGTCCTAAAAAATTATATATTCCCCAAATATTGACCCAACAAGTATGGAAACATAAAAAACTGGGAGTGCACAACATCCATGGCTCCAGGAGTGAAAATAATGTCAACAACAAAAAATACCCACTCTATGAGTGGTTCAACACATCACAAGAACAAATGCTCACTATTTAGGGAAAACAATCAAGTAGATGGGGATGGGGGGAGGGGTTATAAAAATATATATCTTGAGATATATCCCTATGCACATCAAACCATATAAACAAATGGAGGGGAGAACAAGATCAAAATTCAAGGCCAACACTCGATCAAATATATACCAAGGGCCTTATCCTCAAACCAATGTCTGAAAAAAAATCCCTCAAACATCGCATCCAATGCCCAACTAAACATGGGATGATCCATCCTTAAACCCACTATCCAAATAGAGGAACTAGCTACACCAATACACTATCATCCTAAAAATCATGGGGCCTCTATCAACACACTGAATATTAGTATCCATAAATAATAGGCTCCATGAGCTCTCCATGACCAGCCTCAAAGATAATCCAAACTCGGGGCACCCACAGTGCCTGGGGATACATCATAAAGACATATCCAACTAGGGTCTCCCCTACTATAGATAAGATATCATGACACACCCATTTAAACATCCTCAACTAGACCAAAGGCTATAGAATGATATAGACACCCTACGAGGTGTTCCACTATCTCATCCAAATGAATGGGACACAACCATTATAGAAACATCCCAAATCTCCCTTAGTGGCCTCCAATTGATACTCGATCAACAAATTTCCCAAATGGGAATTCAAAATCCCAATAATGTAAATAGGGAAATTCACAAAGGTCATAATGAAATCCACAAAATAAGACCCCACACCAGGTATCCTCAGTAAAATTGAAACCATGGGGAAAATACCACATAAGAAAAACCTCATAAGACCATCCTAGTAAGCAACCCATCAATGGGTACCGACTCTCCCGCAAGGGAATCCAAAGAACAAAATGACACTTGGGCATCCTCAACATCCGACTTCAGAAACCTATGATCACTAGATCTAGAACCAAACTAAAAAGAAATACTCAAGTGTCTTTAAAACTCTACTTAACAATATAATGACACTCATCCATAACAACCGTCCAATAAAATAAACCGAGACAAAAGGATCCAGAAACTCTGATCCACAAATGCTTAAGCTAAACCTCAAGTCGTCTATCCTTGAACAACCAACCCCAACAAGTATGGAAAATCTAAGATATACTAAAATATTCTACTCAATATATACCTAAAATATCCATCCTAATGAACTTATAGAAACAGTAGCTAAAATCAATAAGCCAGTCCACTAACAAGCTCACGACCCTCCCCCTTTTATCTTATATCACACCCAATCAACTAGAGGATTCAAAAAAAGAATCAATTATTTTCTCCTACGGTACTATAATAGTATTAAATAATATCCAAAAACCTGTAAATACTCATTGGATTAGACCATTATAATACTCATAAAAAAAGGCTCAGAATGGAATAATTAAAATTCCAATGTAGACTTCTAGGAAAAAATAGGCAAAATAGACCCATCTAGGAAAAGAACACGAAGTGTACTTGGGGTTCATGGTACATAACACAAAAGTTCATCTTTGTTATGTCCCTCAATCAACTCATCATTAATTTTCTTAATCACATGATGTTTTTAAAATGTACATGGAGTGTACACCATCATGGGAAACTTTCCATATACCTCAGCCCCACTCGGAACAAAAAATACCCAAGAACACGACATGTACGACCTGTACACAACGTGTAACCCCAAATGGGTGTACCAGACTATCTAACAGACCATTTAATACACCTAGGAATGTAATCCCAGATGGCATAAACCCCACCTAGGTACTTTCCATGTACTTATACAAAGCCAAGTACCCCCTGCATAGGATCTCTCATCGAGTAGTCATCTACACCCTAAAATCCAAATATATGGAATATATCACTAGTAAATGGGGTATAGTCTAAAGTAATTCATCTTCCCCAAATACAAAGAACACATAGCTTGTTTTATTTGAACTACACAACATGTAAATGGGTTTTCTTGAACAAAAACTCCTCAAAATGGCCTGGAACCACCATTTCAACCCAAATATGCCTAGATCGACCTACTAGTGGTCCCCAACAAACCAAAAAGTCTTCATAATATAAAAATTACCATTATAAATTTATTTATAGTGAAAAACATAAAATAGAATTACCTTCAAGTGGAAATCACTAATAATTTTATTTGATCCACATTTTACAATTGTAGCATGATGATCTGGAATGATCTGAGGTGTATAATGACATGTCCTCCTCTTCCAATCTTTCAATTTTCTCCGTCTTCATTTCCCTATCGATAATCTGAAAGAAGAAATACCTTATAGAATTAAACATGAATCCAAGGAAAAATAAGGGAAAGAAGAAGGAAAAAAGAAAAAGGAGAAAAAAAAAGAAAAATAAATAGAAAAAGAAAAGGGGCCCGATCTCGAGCTCGATTCCAAAAACAGGGTTATGAATCTCTTAAAAAACCACATATTATGGACACACATGTGATAAATAACTAATATTTAATTAATGAAAAATTAAATATTACATGAAAATTTAAACATATAAAATTTTAACCAAAGTCCAACCCTAGGGTAAACACCCTCTTTTTCTACCAATAGAGTGGTCAGAAAAATTATTCTAGATCATCACATATGATAATTTTTTATATTACTATTGAAAAATCTTGGGAACTAAATGTTTCCAATTTCCCTTGATTTTTCATAACACTTTACGATTTTGTTTATGAGAAACTCCCCATCAAAAACACTTTTTTCCCCAAAGAATACTTGGTGGAATACCAACAAGAAAGATATTATCCATATATTGGGGAAACCGATGATATCTTGATAATCTAACAACCAGTCATAAAAATCCACAACTCTCTCCCAAAACGAGAGATATTAAACCATAAATGATCTGATAATCCCCACTATAAGAGTATCCTTATCATTTCCAAACTTCTTAAACATCAAACCAAAAGCCTATGCTATGTCCATCACTAAACAAAATGGATAGAAATGGATAAACCACTCTCACTAGAGCAATAATACAAAAACATAAACCTCCACACTCAACAAACCACTTAAATGAGGATCAAACCAAAAAATTCCCTATGGTGAACTCCCCACCACATGTATTTTTTTAAACAACATTCAATAGAACAACATGAATCCCTATCACCAAGAAAATTCCTAATGAAACTATGATAATAGGCATAAAACTATCAACCATGGTACTCACATTGTCCAGTTAAAAAACAGACTACCCTTGGAACTCATATTCAATATAGGGGCATCTTCTTCATTCCATGATCAACCTAATGACCACCGTAAACTTAGTCATCGATCTAAAACCACAATATTCTAAATAAAAATCCACTACACTACCCAAAGCACAGTGAAAAATGAACAAGGTGAAGAAACTAACCAAACCTACCCAAACAATCCAACCACGAGATAGGGAGCACTCCAAGTACCCTACATCTAAAATTCAATGCATCCGTATTCTAAACCACATCATAGTGATAATAAACATCAACAGTACCACCATGTAAGAACAACCACACCCAACCAAGCCACTAGTGATAGTAAGAACACATGCCCCTCCACATGATCCCTCAAATTACATGTGACATGAATAACTCCCTCACATGGAACAAGAACCCATGACTTTAGTGGAACCACCACCTTAGTAATCTTGATCCTTGTAGCATCTCATATTTTCAATACATTATTTTTAGATACTATATGAATTTATTTTGAGACCAAGAATGGAGACAACTTCCGATTCTGAGGCCTGATGTTCCTGAAACAATTGTTTAAAAATATAAATCTTTTAAAAGCACACATGCATCATTTTACTAAAAAAGAGAAATAAATCCTAAATGGATTCCCAGTTCAGAACTGTGAAGGAATTTTTGAACTCAAAATGTGAGTTTTATCCTAGGGGAATCTTAAGATATGTCATATTGCATCTTTTATAAAAAATAAAAAATGACGTAATCATCATTAAATAAATAAATAAAAATTATTTTAAGTGATGTAGGGGATTTTTTACTTTTTATTAAACCTTTTTTTAGGAATAAAGGGTTATCACATTAAATCTAGAATTCCTCTCAGATGTAGAGAAATAATCCTATCAAATGAACAATGAAGGATTGGGTAACAGATAGTTCATCATCATGCCAAAAAAGTTGGAGGATCTCGTCAATGATGACAACACAACCATTCCTCATCAACAACTGATCCATAATCTTGTAAGGGAGTTTGATTTCTGATTTATTTTCCTTATTATTTATTTCCATGAAGAATGTAGGTCAATCCACAAATAGATTGATCTGCAGTTTGATTTTTTTAACCAGATGGGTTATTGTTGCAGGATTATTGAGAGATTAGATTAATCTATTTATTTATCTTTTTAGCGATAATGAATTGAGGAAAACAAGAAAAAAGTACATGGTTCATTATTCACGAATTCATTTACTTTATCTCCCTCATTCTTGGAATTATTTGTTGCTAGATCCTTATGTTCACGACTAACTTTCTAGTAGGCAATGAATGAGGTAGGACCCTCAGATTGGTGGCAAGATAAAACATCGGATAGATCAGAATAGCTTGAGACCGGAGGATCATAGAAGAGTTTTCATTTAAATGATCAGAGAACTGAAGGAAGAACTATAGAATATTAAAGGAAGGGTACCAATAGCGCATGACAGTGTGAAAAATCTGGCGTAGTGTGTGACGTGGCAGGGTGGATGTGTGGACAAGTAGCGGTCTATGTGGGAAACAATGTGAGTGGAACAACATGAAAATGGGTTGGGCCGATGAGGTGGGCCAGGACACTATTGTGGGATGCGACCACGAGACTGGGTTGAACTGGAGGACTGGGTTAGAACTGGTGGGTCTGGTCAGACCCCATGGGTTGGGGAAGACCTGGGTCGGCCCTGGTTCAGACCTGAGCTGGCCCCAGTTTAGACCCATGTGTCCCGACTAGGTCACGGTTGACCATGGTGGCCGATTGTGAGACATGGTCAATCGAGCTGCCGCACAACCACGATAGCTGAGGTGTGGTCGACCATCATGACAACTCAAGCAGCTACGACGCGATCGATCATGGGGGGGGGGGGTGGATTAGGTGGTTTACTACCATGATCGTTCCACATCCCAGTGAACCCCCATCAGAAATTTTCAAATGAACGTAACATTAAAATCAGACATCTGTTTGACATGCCATCAATGGTGTTGGGACCCTTTTGATGAGATGGTAATTTAGAGATATCCTAAGTGGATTTTGTGGGATTTTGAATATGACCTAACGTATTAAGGTGTGAGTTCTCCAAAAACAAGTTCACTTTGAGAAAACATTAATGTGGCTTGTTGTGACCAACAAACTGTGTATCTTATAGAGACTGTGTGTCTTATGAGGGTTTCTTGTCTTATGAAGACTATGTGTATTATGGAGACTGTTTGTATTATGTTGACTGTGTGTCTTATAGAGACTCCATGTCTTATTAATGCTGTGTGTTTTATTAGATTGAGTATATCTGGACATTCTTGATATATTTTCGGTAGACATATATCTGGGTAGAGCTGACTATGCATTCCATTGGGATTTTATCTGTTGGTATTCCATGGTGGTATCTCGTTTTTGGTATTCTTTTGTGGTATTTACTCTGTGGTATTCATTTGTGTTATTTTATTTTTGGTATTTCCTTTGTGGTATTACATTGTAGTATTACTTTTTGGTATTCCTTAGTGGTATTTCCTTCAAGGTATTAAATTTTTGGTATTTC
This sequence comes from Viscum album, assembly GCA_963277665.1. Classification (NCBI taxonomy): domain Eukaryota; kingdom Viridiplantae; phylum Streptophyta; class Magnoliopsida; order Santalales; family Viscaceae; genus Viscum; species Viscum album. Next base: position 905,873,518 of record OY728138.1, read on the forward strand.
CTTTGTGGTAATACTTTTTGGTTTCCGGGTATCCTACTAAGTATTGTTTTACTCACCCCTGCATGGGTTTTACCTACACATGTCATGTCTTGGGAAGATGATTGACTCTTAGACAAATTTCAAAAAATACTAGGAGAAAGTGATGGCTTGTCATACTAGATAAAGTGAGGTGTTTTACACCATCTTTTCTGACGGTAGTCCCAATACCTCTGACTTTTTAGGTAGGACTTGTTGCTGCATAATCTTTTCTTTTGGTGGGATTGTTTTGGACCTATTTACATTCCATTACATTCAATGTTGTACTCTGGTAGTGGTATATAGTGGTTTGAATTCATTATTTATTTAGTTCTTTTATATTTTAGCATTTATGGATTATAGATGTGTGCGTGCATACATGTACTAGGGAATATGCCACCAATTTTTGGGATATTTCTACCCAGTGCTAGTCTCTATCCCCTAGCCTATTGGATGCAATATTGGGATAACCACAACATGGGACCCTCTAGGTTGGGTTGTTACAGAGTGGTATCCCAAGAGGTCGGTTCTACTTTAGGATAGGGAGTCTATGAGGATGGATTGGGGTAACAATGTTAAGTGCTTTGAGTTTGTCTTTCCATCTAGGGAATCCAGGGTTAGTGTGGTGGTTGATGTATCCATACACTGGGACACTAGGAACCTTTTTTTTCAACTAGGTGTATGAAAAAACTAGTTAAAGGGAAAATAATGGTACATACATCATATAAAAATGGGTTGTGTTTTCTATGCACTTATTTGAGTCATCTCTCCAGATATACTCTATTGACCGTGGTACATCATATTTTATTATAGGATGTCTGTATGTAGCTAGAAAATTAAGATTTCATTGCAATATCATGAGGAAGATCTGACTATAGAAAAGGCATTAGTACAAAGGCTTATATAAGAGACATAACATCTAGGTGGTTTATCATCTATACCACATCCCTTTGAGTAACAGCTAATACCAGTACTACTAGCAGAGGATGCATGTAGATTGATCATGTTGTATGAGTTTTACAGGTAGTGATCTCCTAGGTTTTGGGGTGATCTAGACCCCTATGTATCTGAGTATTGGCTAGATGTAGTTTCCCTTGTCTTTAACCATTTGAGGACACCATACAACCAGATTGAAGTACTTACTGTATGTATTTTGTAGGGATTTGTGGGGCGATAGTGGAGTTTAGTGACCCAGAAAAATGATGCGACAAATCTCTCTTGGGAAGACTTCGAGTTTCTCTTAAGACATGAGCTCTTTTCGGCCATGTTATGATTAGTGCACAAAAAAGAGCATTATCATCTACAGTATGGGATTCATATTTTAGTAAAGTATTTGATAAGATTTATCTATCCTTCGTGCTACTCCACAAATATGAAATGAGACCCATTCATTTGGGTTGATACCTTTAATTTGGGATTACACTAGGAGATAAAGGTATTCATGCCATACCATAACATTCCAACTTACATTGGTGTACATAAGAGAGTCCTGTTAGTGGATATATTTATATTTGAGTAGGCACCAGCTCTGGGAGCTACTAGCAGGCACCTTGTAACTGAGACCTCAGTAGAAGGTAGACAATGATAGTCCCAAGGACCCAATTGGATCAGGTGCTTTGGGATATGATCCTAGGATACAAGATCAGTGGTGCAGGGTTCCCAGGGAAGCTTGAGTCAACTGAGGGACATGTCGTGTTACTCATGAAGTGGTCAAGGAAATGTAGCATGAGATTGATAGTCCCATCATATGATAGATCATGATACAATGAGGGGACACTGAGGATTAGGGGGAAGAAGAAGAAGGCTGGTCCATATGATGAAGAAGTGGAAGGGGAGTAGGAAGGGTGATAAGTGGGGGTCAGAGGTTCATACTACTACCACTTCCACCACCAGGTGGACCACGATAGTCTTAGAGATTTTGTGGACTAGGATGAGGCCAGGTACAGGTGATGGAGGCTTATGACCCCAAGGCTCTAGGGATGATTAGTGGAACAATCTATGTCTTTTCCATGTTAGCATCAATTTTTATAGACACAGGTTCCAGTTATTCTTTTCATTCCACAATCATTTTATGAGACTCGAAGATTGTAGTTGAACCTTTGAATTGACCCAAACACTTAGAGAATCCTATGGGAGGAGATTCGATGATCACATAATGTGACTGACAGTGTGACCTTAATTTTTGATGTGGGAGTTTCAGTTTGGATCTCTTGGAAGCAACATCAAGGCCTTAAAATTTCATTCTTAGTATGGACTAGTTATTCACTATTCATGCTTAGTTTGATTGTTTTAGGTGTAGAGTACGGTGTGTCCATAGTGACGGGACTATATATTCCTTTGTTGGTAAAAATGAAGCACATGAAGTGAAATATGGAGTCACAAATAGGAGGGTGCAGCTGATCACTCATCAGTTGGCTAGCATGAACCTTAGTTCAGTGGATGATTTGAGTCCATAGTTTTGGGTAGTGGTGGAAGTTTATGAGGACATATTCTCTATGGATGTTCTAGGATTGACTCCCTATACGTAGGTAGAATTATTTATTGTTCTATACCCCAGGACGATAATAATATCTACACTTTCATATCAGATGGATCCCAAAGAGATTCATAAGTTGAGGGCACAATTGGAGGACTTATAGATGAAGGACATCGTGAGCCCCAATGTTTCACCCTAGGTAGCCCCAGATTTGTTTTCAAAGATTAAAGACAAGAGTATGTGATTATGTGTGGACTTATGGATCCTAAACTAGGTGACCATGAATAATTTTAATTCACCATCGAGGATCAATGAACTCTTTGATCAATTGAAAGGGGTGCGATGGTTATCGAAGATTGAGTTCAAATCTGGATATCACCAATTATGAGTACGAGATGAGGATATACTAAAGATGGACTTTAGATATCATTATGGACACTATGAGTAATTGGTGATGTTTTTTGGTGTGATTAACTCCCCTACAAAGTTCAAGGTACTCATGAAATGGATCTTTCATCCTTACTTAGACATGTTCATGGTGGTCTTCATCGGATAAATCCAAGTGTACTCAGCATCATAAGAGGAGCATGTGAGATACTTTAGGATAGTACAAGACACACTTCGAGAGAAGAATATTTACATGAATCTCTTTAAGTGAAATTTCTGGATTTAGGAGGTCCATTTTACAGGACATGTCATTTCAGAGGCTGGAGTTGTAGTGGATCCATAGAATATTGAGGCGGTTCTTTCTTAGAAGCCACCTAAGAGTGTTACCGAGGTGTAGAGTTTCCTTGATTGGGATGGGTACTATCAAAGTATTCTACATGACCATTCCATTATAGAAGAATCCCTGATAGTTTTGACATAAAAAGGACTATCTTTTATGTGGACGGTGAGGTTCCATGAGAGTTTTTAACAGTTGAGGAAAATATTTATGAACACTACCATATCGAGCTTTCTAAAGGAGGGTAACAAGTACGTAGTGTTTTTTGATGCATCAGGAACCAAACTTGGTTGTATTGTGATGCAGGGGAAATTAGTGATTGCCTATGGTTCATGATAGTTGAGACCACATGAATATAACTACGTGACCCATGATATTGAGTTTTCAATGGTAGTCTTCGCTTTGAAGAGGTGGTGACACTACCTGATGGGAAAGTGGTTTATCATCTACTCCGACCATATGAGTATCAAGTATATATTTTATCATAAGGATATAATCTTAAGATAGAGGTGATGGATATAGTTCATATAGGATTATGACTTGGAGATTTTATATACTGTTGTGAAGAAGAATGTGGTGGTAGATGCTCTCAGCAGAGATCCAGTTCACAGTTGTTGAATGAGGCATCAGAGCAGTTGGCCTCATTACAGATATCATTTTAGATGGGGATGGAGATGTGTAACTTCTATCAATGTTTGTTACCCCTCCACACTTACAATGAGTCTGGAAGGCACAACTTGAGGATACCTATTGTGAGACTTTACAAGCTCCGATTTACACATGGCATTTCTTTGGTGGATATTCAAAAGGTGGGGAGCATGCCATTATTTTAAGAGGGTGAAATGTAGTACCAATAGTGTTGTAGGAGGTTTTTAGGGAGTTACATACATCCCCTTTGAGGGTACATCCATGTGTGGATAAGATGTAGCAGGACCTCTGATGTCATTCTTTGAGGCTAGGGATGAAGAATGGAGTTGCAAAGTTTGTTTCTCGAGGCCTCACTTGTTAGCAGGTAAAGGCTATGCACCAATTTCTAATGGGTTTTAATCAACTCCTTGAGGTGTTGTAATAGAAGTGGTATGGGATATTTATGGAATTCATGATAGGTTTACCATGTACGTATTGGGGACATGATACCATCTGGGTGATCATTGACATACTCACCATGTCAACCCACTTCCTAGGTATTGGGGAGGAGAATTCAGTAAAAAACATGGGATTCCTCTACATGAAAGAGACAATAAGACTCCATGTATTTCCATAAATGATAGTCTTAGATTGAAATTCTAACTTTATATCCTAATTGTGGAAGGGATTTTAGGAGGTTTTTGGGACTCATTTATGTTTGAGAACAAAGATTCACCCACAGACAAACAACTAGACAGACTGGGCCACACATGTTATATTGGACTTGATACAGGCTTGAATGTTAGATATTTGTTTATAGTTGGGAGGATCACCTTCCCCTTGTGGAGTTTACATACAACAAAATATACTATTACACAATCGGTATGGCACCATTCGAGGCCCTTTATAGGTGACACTACATGTCAACACTCTGTTGGAAGGACCCAGGTGAGCCAGCACTCAAGGGGTCAGAGTTGGTGTAGGAGAACGAAGAAAAGGTTAGTATCATCAAGGAGTAGATGAAGACTGCATAGATCTATCATATGTATTATTCTGACAGATGATGGAGGCCTTTATAGTTTGAGGAAGGAGAACACATATTCCATTGGGTATCACCTCGATAGAGATTATGGATATCTACATGGGGAGGCCTGCTATCTCTATGGTTCATCTGAAAATTACTGATAGAATGTAGAGTTGGTGAGGTTCCATACCAGATGGATTTACCTCCATAGTTAGAGAGGGTACACGATGTACTCCACATGTCACAATAGTGGAGGTATGTGAATGACCCATCACACATCATTGACTGGGGAGAGCTGGACATCGATCATGGGGTGACCATTGTTGAGTACCTAGTGGAGAACAAGGATGGATAGAAGAGGATCCTTCGTGGGTGGTTAATTTATATAGTGTGCATTTAGTGGTTGCACAAGAATCTCCAAGAGAGTACATGGGAGTGGGATGCCCATATTCATGCTCAGTTCCTTCTTTTGTTTGAGTGGCCCTTTTTCTGAATTTTGGGGATGTAAATCACTATGGTGGGAATAATGTAACATCTCATAATACCCTTGTATTATATTTAGATATAATATGGATTGATTAAGAGACCAGGTGGTGTGAAGCATGTGATAATGAGACCTGGTATGCCAATAGAAATTTCATAAAAAAATAAAACTTTTAATAGCACGCGCATATAGTTTTTCTGAAAAAGTTGAATAACTCCTAAAAGGGTTACCGTATCAGAAATCAAGGGGTACCATTGAACATAGAAAGTGATTTTTACCATATACGTGACTTATTTTTTATTTGCACAAGTCTTTTGGGGAAAAACTCAAAGAGGATGTTATCGTGATTAAATAATTAAAATAAAAATTATTTTAAGTGACAAAGTGGCTTGTTTCTTTTTATTTAACCTTGGTTAGAAATACAGGGTTATCACCATAACCCTATAATTATTTTGAGACATGGAGAAAGAATCCTGTTGAACAAATGATGAAAGGTCATGGATTGTCGCGCAAACGATGTTGGGGGATCTTGTCAATGACAAAAATGAAACTGTTCTTTATCACCGACTGATCCAAACTCCAGGTAAAGAATTTTAATTGTTACTTATTTTCCCCATTATTTATTTCACTGATGAACATGGGTCAATCCAAAAACATATCGAACCGTTGTTTGATTATTGTTGTGAGATGGGTTATTGTTGCGAGATTATCGAGAGATTAGCATATCATATATGTTTATCATTACAATTAGAAATAATTGAGTCTAACATAATCAAAAGACAAGGTTTTTTTATTTGGGAATTCATGTGGTTTATATCCTATCTTCTTGAAATTCCTCTCTATTGGATCCTCATGATCAAGGATAGCCTTGTTGGGAGGCTCCAAATGTGACCAAACCCCCAGATTGGATGAAAGACGAAACAGAAGCCGAATAAGTGTATCTCCATACTCAAGGATCACAGATTCTCTTTCACTACATAGATTGGAGGACCAAGTAAGAACATTAGATTACAGAAGGAAGGGCATCGACAACCAACACAAGTAGTTGCTTCCGATAGCGCACAATGGCGCACAAGAGCAGACGATGACCTGCTGTGGCACAACTCGGTGTGGCATATTTGATTCCATGTATAACATGGTGGGGTAGCTGTATGGGATGGAATCCGTTTCCATTGAAGACCACATGGTCAGAACAACCTAGAAATGTGCTAGACCAGTGTGGAGGACAGGGCCAGGTCCAGCCAGAGTGGGCCATCCTTAGTGGGACTTGTTGGCCTGGGTGACTGGACTGGGCCACGGTCGACAACCGCGACAGGTTGATCAACCGTGGGTGGTCAACCAAAAGGGTGGGGGGGGGGGGTCAAAATCGATGGCCAACCATCACGGTAGGTCCATGACCTAGTGAAACCCCTTCTAAATTTTTTAAATATCCATAACTCTAAAACTATATGTTCATTTCAAAATCCATATGTGGCTTTGGGACCCATATGAATAGAAGTTCCTTTTGAGATATCAGAAGTGGGTCTTTTCAGGAGTGATTATATGACCTAAATGGATAGTGGATTTAGTTATCCAAGAAGGATCACACATTGAGAAAACATTTCTATGGATGACTGTGACCTAGACACTGTGTGTCTTATAGAGATTTTTTGTCTTTGGGAGACTGTTTGTATTATGGAGACAATGTGTCTTATTAAGACTCTTTGTCTTATAGAGACTATGTGTCTTGTAGGGAATTTGTCTCTTATTTTATTGAGAATATTAGGATTTTTTTGATATATTTTTTGTTGACATATATATGTGTGGAGATGAATATTCATTCCTTATGGTAATCCATTATGAAATCCCTTTTTGGTATTCCTTGGTGGTATTCTTTCATGGTATCTACTTTTCACTATTCCAACATGGTATTTACTTTGTTTTATTCCTTTGTGGTATTCCTTCATGATATTTCCTTTGTGGTACTTCTATTGTGGTAATACTTTATGGTATTCCTTGGTGGTATTCCTTCATGGTATTTTCATTTTGGTATTTCATTTTTGTTATTTCCATTGTGGTATTACTTCATAGTTTTGGAGTGTCATACTGAGTATTTTTTTACTAACCACTACATGTAGTTTTCCTACATGTGTTGAGTTTTGTGCATACAATCAACTCTTTGACACAGTTATAGGAAGACCAAGACCAGGTAGTTCCTTATGAAACTAGACCTCTCAAGGTGTGTTCTGGATTCTTTTCCAATGGCAGTCCTATTTCCTATTACTTTATAGGTTTGACTTATGGCTACAAACTATTTTGTTTTTGTGGTATTATTTTCCCCCCATTTAGTTTCCATTACATTCAATGTTGTACTATGGTTGTGGGATATAGTGGTTTTCATGCATTTTTCCTTAGTACTTTTACATTTCAGCATTTGTGTCTTAGAGATGTGTGCATGCATACATGTACTTAGCAAAATTTCGCCTAGTGGTGGGATATTCCTTCTTGGTGATAGTCACCATCCCCTTCACTATTGGAGGAGGGCTTGGGGTAGCCACAACATCAGACCCTCTAGGATGGGTCATGTCATGCCCAAACCAAATATTCCTATGAAATCATTTCCCTCATCGGGACACTAACATAGAACTCGAGGACCATCAATAAAAAACTAGCATTTCCAAGAATATAACAATGAAGGGATTTCATCTCCAATAGTAGAGATCCTATAGACACATGATCCCCATGATAAGTCATCAGAAGAAAATATATATGGTAAAACTCCATAGAATGATAGATGTCATGTGAATCCTATGTACCTATAATAAGGCGTGAACACTGGCCTCTTTCCCAAGGTCTAAGAACCAAAAATTATAACAATCCATAAATCCACAAAACTAAGTTCATCATGCTTGGTGAAATAATTATAACATAAAAATGGAACCCTTGGAAAATAATCCCATACCCTTGAAAATTAGGCTTATTATCTGAAAAGGTGTTCATGACACAAAAACTCGATATCCAACCCTAGTTCTGACACACTCCCTGTCCTCATTTCTACAAAATCCCCAAATCATAAAACCCAAAATCACTACTAGCATTATTGTGATGAACTTTCATGGGTCGAAAAGACACATATCCCAATATAACTATCTACAAGGACTGAAATAAACCATTCCATATGACATAGGCTTCAAAATAGAAATGAGGGTCTAAAAAGTGCATTGGGGAGACAATACACATGGGTTAGTGTCCAATAAAAATTGAAAATAACCAAATGCATAAAAAGGTGAGAAAATAATTTTACACATAGGAAACATATTAAAATGAATCATTCTATAATAAATGTAATAAACCATAAATTCAAACAGACTCACGATCATGAAGATCATACAACAAACAATCACCCACTAGGATGACCACATATACAATATAAAAAAACATAATATAAATATAATGGTATATATTACCAAATCTGAGCCAAACCACCTAACCAGTATTCAGAATTCTCGAGCTACTCTAGACTAATATTAATGCTTCAAACAATTTTCATTGCACAATCAAGAATCTTGGGGTCTTGTACCCATATATCACACAACCTGTCCTCTAATCCTAAAACATACAACCAGTCTGCACACACATCAAGGGGAATGTTTAGTATGTGATAAATAAATCTCAATAAAACACCCCCCATAGAGAAAATATAATATTATATCAAAATAATTTAATTAACATGTTATATGACAGGACTAGATAAAAATAAACCTTATCTGGAATAAAATAAAAAACTGCATAAAAACAAAGGGTTAACAAAAAATAGAAAACATACAAAGTTAGGTTCTTGTCTAACCCTGAGGTAAATATACCCCTTATATAGACCATACTATTTGATTTACTACACGTGCATCAAACTACCACATTAAAACTGACACATCTACATGATCTATATAAGATCTTCAAGTCATCTAAATGAAAAGGAATGAATGCCAGACCTGAGGGAATAATCGTAGGTATAAAAATTCACAAAATGCATATACTATGATCTATGAATCAAATAGAATGATCTAAAATTATGAAAGAAACATGTTTTCTGACACAAATATAGAGCATACCAGATCTAAAGGTCTTTCAAAATGAATGGGGAAAAAACTATGAGCCCAAGAAGGATATATTAAAAACCATTTAGGAGCACAGAACATCCAAGAAACTAGGGGAGAAACGAAATCCATGACACACAAAACCCACTCCATGAGTAAGTAATAATATCATCAGCCCAAATACATATTATTCATAGCTAACACCTAACTAGATAGGTATTTCACTCATATAAATCATCCATTAGGTTTTTAATCCCATATAACCACAACCATCAAATAGAGGAGAGAACTAGATCAAAACACAGGTCCAATGCCCAGTAAAAGGTATACCAAGGGACTTCTCCTCAAGATATAGTACAAAGAAGAAACTTCCTCAATCATCATGTCTAATGGCCTACCGAATTGGTGATGATATAACCTCAAATCCACCATCCAAACAATTGAACTAACAACACCGACCTACTATTGGAAAAAAAATCATGTCTCCTCTATCAGCCCCCTAGATCTCAACAAACAAACAAAATAAGCACCAAAGGCTCTCCATGATATTTCCAAGGGTTAAAGAAAACATGGGTCTCCCACAGTGTAACCCCCCAATATTAAAAAAATATTTTTCTTTTAATATTTTTTAATATTTAATAGCTTGTGTTGCATGACATATTGAGTTTAAATGAACTATGTGAATATTATATGTTTTTAATAAACTAGTTGATAAATTGGAGAGAATAAATATTAATAAAAAAATTATGAAATAAATATAAAGTTCCAACTCAATATTAATTTATTGTTATGTTCCAAGAAAATGATCACAAAATTTTCAGTAAAATCACTTATTTCTTATAATATATGATCTCTTCACATATGTGGTTATCATGCTTTTATGATAGAATATTAATGTTTTGAAAATTATAATTTTTTCTTTCAAGATTAATTTTAATGCGTCAAAATTGTCTGAAAATAATATCTTTCTTAAAAACATTAAATTTTTAAAGAACAGTGATAATATTAGTCTTTATTTAAAATCATATTTTCTTTTAAAGTATTTACAATGTAAAATTTAGGGTTGGATTAATTTGATATTTTAATTATTTAATTCTAATTTAAGATCATACAATTATATTTTTTAATAAGGATTTTATTCAAAAAATTATAATAGAAATATTTTATATTTTAACGGGGCGTTTATTTTGAAAATGGGGTTTTTAAAAAACTTTACAAGTTTTATTTGAAACTAAATTCTAAAACTTATGTGTACAGAATTCTGAAAAATGGAAAAAAATAGATTCATAAGTTCCAAATTTATTTAATATCCCCCTTTTTTTCCTCTAAATATGAATAGTATTGTTGGTAAATATTTTTAAAATAATAAAGGGTAAATTATGTAATTTAGGTTAAAAATAAACTCATAAAGACAATAAAATAACTATATAACATGAAAAAAATTTATTAAATGAAAATAATTGGAACCTTAAAAAATAATGATCTAATTTATTTTTTTAATGGACACTTGTCCTTGAAAATAGATTATATAATATTTATATCAATGAAATTCACAAAATGTCTTTTTCTTTGACTTAAATATATATTATGTGTATACATGGGAAAAAATATATGTTATGAAAAATATAAATATGAATTTTTAACATAATAAAATTCCTTTCATGTAAAAAAATTATTTTTGGATTTTTGGACCACTTAGATGAGATTGTGATATTTATAATATCTGATTTAATGAAAATTTGAAAAATCACATTCATGTTTAAAATATTATATCATTTTTAATATAAAGTTCCGCAATATAAATATTTTAATATTATTATTATTTTTTAATCTTTAATATTTATCTTAATCATGGTATTTTATTTTTAATTTTTAGTGAAAACGAAGTATATTAAACGCTGATGTAGATATTATTTTTACTAATTGGAATATTAGATAAATATTATTAAAAATATTAAAATAAATCTAATTTGAGATAATTAATCTCATAAATTAATTTTATAGATGAAATTGATCTATTAAATATATAATAAAATATAATTTTTGGAATTTAACCTTTTATCATGATTTCTTAAATGTATAAATAATGAAATGTGTAAAAATTGACAGTAATGATATTTTATACAAGTAATATTTTATTAAATTATTTTAAAATCATAAATTATCTTAAAAAATAAAAAAAATATAATAATTTTAACTAAAATTTATATTTTTTTCATTTATAATTTAATTTACACATCATAAGAAAAAAATTAAATCATTTTAATATTGAAAATGTTGTTACCTTAGTAAATATTAAAATAGGTAAACTAAGGATTAACCAAAATGATAAGGTTTAAAATAATAACATAACTAGTCAAAAGTATATTATTTGATGATATTAAAACCCTATCTAATATAATCCTTGAATATTCACCCTCAATGAAAATGTTTTATTGATATTGAATTTATTATAAACTAAAATTTTGAGAAAATTTCAAAAGTACGCCTCACCTCAGTTATAAAAGGGAACCTCCTCCCTCACTTCTTCACATCCCATTTATCCTTCAAGTTCAACCCTACCCTACCAATTTATCTTAAAAACATCCCTAGAAGTATTCTATAAGTTTTTTTATTATCAAAATCTCAACCCTATTGTCCCTAAGAGGATATCTAAAGGAAGTTCTCCAAATAAGAGTTAATCATATTCACCGACACCTTCAAGATTATTTCTTCTTCTACTTACTATTTATATGTTTTTCCAATTATAAAGTAAAAAAAATCCATTATAAATTATATTTTTAGTTGTTATTACTATTATGGAACAACCATATTCCACCTTTTATCGATCATACAAAAACAAAAGCACTGCGCGTGCATATATATGACTTACCATCTCCACGAAGTGGTGTAATATGTTTTTCATCACCACTTTATTTGGATGGATATAATATTCAAAATAATTTTTATATATATGATAATTATAAAATTATATATATTATAGATTTAAAATTAATATACATTCCTCTTATTTAGTATTTCACTATTAAGGGAACAATACCATCACTCGTACGAACGTACGACCAATCATCTCTAGGACGCAATGTAATCCAATTTCCATATTCACCATTAATGAATTATTATATATATATATATAATGAATAAATATAATATATATTACCTAAATATATTTATTTATATGATAAAACTATATCCAATGAACAATAACGGAGACTTATACAACTAACCATGCATAGAAAAATCAAGCAGTTAATATCCGAGAGAAGGGTAATAATGAAATATTATTAACAAACAGGTGAAAAGATGATATAAGAGGATCATATATAATTTCAAAAATATGAATATAGTTCTGGAATAAATTAATAAAATTATTTAAATAATTATAATGAAGTTTTATATACGTATAGAGAAAATCAGGCCTCTGCTAAGGGTTACTTCCACAATACCATAATTATTTTTAGTTGTTTATACATAAGAATCCAATGGATAGTATTTATCTTTCATGGCCATGTTTCCTAAAGAAAATTCCCAAAATATTTTTACTATTATTATATAACTTTTTAAATTTACTTTTACCCTTGTGTTATTTTTTACTAAACAGTTTGAATATAATCTTTTTTTCAAGGCACATTGTGACTTTAACGACAAAAGTATGAAAGGATTGTTTTTCAACATACACGACATGAAAATATATTTCCACTTTAATGATTCCTAAATTAATTTAAGATTAAATTAAAATAATACTATGTTATTTTCATATAATTTTTTTATATTATAATTGCATTACATTTTAACAAAAAAAATGTTTTCATTAGGGAGTTGATATTTTCCATAAAAAATATTTTCATGTGATCTCTATAAATTATTTTCCTTTTTTGATAAAATTATTTTAATTTACTAAGGATTTATTGGGGTTATTTTTCAAGTATAATATCCACATTCTTTATATGGATAGTTTATGATTATGATGGAATTATATTGATGAAACCCATTTCTTTTCTGTTGGATAAGTTATGATGTATCGAGGTTTACGAAGCCCATTTAATTTTATGGGTTTTTATATGATAAATTATTTATGTTCTTGTAGAAAAAATATGTATGATTTACATAATTTTATGGGAGAGACCTATATATCCCTTTAATTCATTGGTTAAATATTTATATCTCATGAGATAGATATGACTAGAGTGAGGAGTGAACTCATTTCCGTAATACTGGGACAGAACATGGAGTGAACCTAGTTTAGTAAAGGACTTTGTCCACTATGATGGTCTTGTAAATGTTCCTTGAATAACATGTAAAGTATTTTCAATGCTCGTGTGTATGCCATATTTCCATGTCTTATGATATTCTCAAATAAAATATGTTCTTTAATTATTTATAAACTTATTTGATTTATCCCATGAAATGATATCATCATCATTGATATTCATGATATAATTTTCAATAATTATTAAGGTTATTTTGCCTTGTGATTATGGTATTATTGATATCTTCTTTTTAGCCATTTCTGATAATATGAGCTTATCCTTTATTATTTTTATTTTCCCTAGGATATGAAGAATGTCATTAAGTAAGTTATTTCAAAAGGGTTATCTTTATCAAAGAATAAATGAGAGATGATGTAGATGTTTTATGAATCAAATGTTTGTGATTCCAAGATTCCAAAGAAACCAAAACTATAAAATTATGATATGGGTTTTTTATGTTATGTAATGAATATTTTTCTATTTATATGCAATATACATGTATAAAAATTATGGGCAGTTATCGTTGGTATCAAACCAATGATTAGTTAAACTTTGTAAACTAGGATGAGAAAACCTTAGTATAAACCCTTAGGATAAGTCAATGTATATGATACAATCCTAGAGTTTTAATAATGTTCTTAAATACTATATGAATTATAATTAAGGTTTCATAAATTGAAATTTTGTAAGTAATTCCCACTTATTAGGTGGTTTTACCGCTAAGATTAGTGTTTCCCATACTATTATTATTGGTTTAAGTCAATGGTTAGAACATGATGAAACCACATTAATGCTGAAGACAATGAGTAGTGTAGTGGGTTTCCACTAGAGAAACAAAATGTTATGTGATATGGAATGAAAAATATTGTTGAAATTCTAACAAAAGTATCTGAATCTATTAATCTTGAATGGATATCAAATGATAAAAATAGGGAACACAATTTTGTTGAGTTCTTCATGAGGCAACATCCACCTTCTTTTAGTGGGTCTTTTGATCCCTCAGTAGATGAAAAGCGGATCAATACAAGTGAAGAAAATTTTTTTTATCCAATGTTCATGACATGAGAAAGTAATTTTGGAATTCTACCATTTGGAAGGTGGAGCATATCAATGGTAAAAGCTCACCAATAATACGAGGTAGAAAAAATTAAATTTAATCTATGGAATGGGATGAGTAAAAGATGATATCTTTCAATAAATAATTCCCTAATATTCTTCATATTTAGATGGATAAGGCATTCCTTAAGCATGAGAAAAAGGATAATGAATACATTGGTACTAAAGAAGAAAATTTTATAAGAATTCCATGGTACACTTATGCGATTATCGTAAAACTTGAAGGTATGCTTAATAAATTATTTTGTGGATTAAAACCATGTATATGAAGGGAATTACCCATAAGTTAATTAGGTATATATGAGGAAATATTTTGTTGTTCTCTCATGTTTATGATTTAAATTAGTGTAACCCATCAATATTATAGGTTTGATAAGAAGAGAAAAATGGAAATCAAGGGAAAATATAAAAAACCCTATGAAAAGAAGATGATGTTTCTTTTATGATCAATGGGTGGAAAGAAACCTGGAGGAAACTATATCATGGGGGTTGATAACTATATTAAGTGTTGTAAAGAATTTCATTGGGAAATTTACTACTTAATTAATGGGAAAAAGATATCTAATGATTTAAATATAGAAAAGGTTGCACAAAGTGAACCACCCATAGTTCAATGCTTCACATGCATTGAAAATGGGAATTATGCTAACTATTTCCCAAAAATAATCGATATCGATGATTATCGATGTTAGAAACCTTTTAATGATAAAGACAAGTACAAATCACATGTTATCACTATAGGAGACGTGGAGTATGATAATGAAGTGGTGAAATGTACACTTACCATCCACTCTAAAGAAGTTAATGTTTTATTTGATCATGGATCCACCCAAAATTTTATTTCCAAATACTTTTATATGGTTATAATCATATTACCTTAATAATTAGATGTTATGTAAGCTTTGAAAACTCTAAATGGAATAATGGTTTCCTAAAAAATGTATAATTCTTCTCTAGTTGATTTTTATGGGAAAGTGTTTCCTGCAAATCATGTGAAGTTTTCATTAATTGGATTTGATATGATAATTGTCAAGGATTGTCTTTAAATATATGGTTATCACATCAATTTATGGGTAATGTAAGAAAAATTTTATATTCTGAATGAATCTATGATCATATACCAATGTAAGGATAAATATGAAATTCTAGTAGAAATTAATTCCATATTGTGGGTCTTGATTCCTATAAATGAAATTTATCTATATGAGATAGTTAGGGAGAAACTCACTATTAAGAAACAAATGTTTCACTTGAGTTTGTTGATGTTTTTCTTGAATAATTTCTAGGTCTTCAAACAAATGGTGGAGTTGAGTTTTCAAAATAACTTATACCAAATGACATTCATATTTGAATGACTCATTATTGAATTCCCCCAATTGAGTTTCAATAATTGAAGAAAACAATCTAGTACATTTTTAAAAAGGGATCAATATTCCTTAGTGAATCACCTAAGGGTGAACAAGTTTTATTTATTAATTAGAAATATGTATCAATGAGACTCTTAATTGATTATTGGGAACCTAAAAATATATTTTCAAGTAAAAATATCATCTCCCCTTGTATTGATGAATTATTTGATCAACTACATGGATAACAATACATTTTAAAGATCTATCTTTGTTCTTAAAATCAACAATTGAGGGCCAAGAAGGAGGATATACCCAATATTACATTCTATACAAGGTATGAACACTATGTATTTATAGTGATGATTTTTGTCTTAAACATTCCCCAACTATATTCTTGGATTTAATTAAAAGAGTCTTTAGAGACTATCTTGATCAGTTTGTGGTGGTCCTTATTGAAGATATTCTAGCATATTAAATTTTAAAATAAGAGCTTTAGGATCACTTGAGGATTGTACTAAAGACCCTCGGAAAGGATAATCTTTATGAAAATTTAACAATGTGTGATTTTTTCCTTTAAAATGTTTCATTTTATGGGTAATATAATATAAATAGATCGGATAATTATGGATCCAATATACAAGGAAGTTATTTAACATTGTCCTAGAATAACAAACATGATTGAGATGCATAGTTTTCTTGGTTTTTATATATATTATTTACATTTTTAGTAATATTTCTCATGATTATCTAATCCACTCACCAAGTTTACTCAGAATGAAGTTAATTTAATATAGATAGATGGATATGAATATAATTTCATTAAGATAAAAGGAAGGTTTGTTAGTGAACCTATTCACACATTTCTATATAGTGGAAAATGGTTTATAACCAATATTGATCCGTCGAATAATGGTTTGGGGTGTGTTCTCATGTAAAATGATACAATGATAGCGTATAACTCACGATAATTAAAAATACATGTGAAAAATTACCTAAATCATGATTTAGAGTCAGCTACGATAATATTTTCATTAAAGATACATAATCATTATAATTATGGACAAATATGGGCCATATATAATAACAATAATGGTTTAAATTATATTTTCACTCAAAAGTATATGAATATTCACCAAATAAGATGGTTGGAGTTGATTAAAGATTACGACTACTCAATAAATTACCACCATGGGAAAGAGAACAAGGTGGTAGATTCTTTGAATTGAAAACCCCATGCTAGCTTATCTATGATGAGGAAAAAAAGATATAATATTTGTGGATTTATAGAGTATGGATATGGAAATATTGAAGGAAGGCAAAAAATCTTATCTTAATCAAATGAATGTTTAAGCACCTTTACAAGTGAAGATTATGGAGGTGTAGAAGGAAGATGTAGATATATAAAATAAGGTGAGAAATTTTCCATAATTAAAATTTGATTGTAACAGAATAATGATGTTTCAAAACCATGTTTTTATCCTTTATATAGTAGAATTAAAGTAGGAGTTATAAGATGAGGCTCATAGTTCATCATTATCTATTCATCCTAGAAGAATAAAGATGTATAAGGACATGAAAGAGTTTTTCCAATGGGATGTAATGAATATAGATATTTCAGATAATGTTTCTCTTTTCTTGGGGTTTCATCATGTTAAGGATAGTAGACAGAAGTATATGGATATGTTACAACCATTACCCATACCATAATGGAAATGAGAAACATCACCAAATATTTTTTCATCGTACTTCCCAAAATATCCAAAGGAAATAATTCAATATGGGTTATAGTTGATCACCTCATGAATTTAGAACACTTAATTTCTATTAGAGAAGAATTATCTATTGATCAGTTATAAAAAATATATATTAATAAAGTTATGAGATATCATGTTGAACCACATTCAAGTATATCTGATCAGAATCTGTGTTTTACATTGAGGTTCTGGAGAAGTCTTTAGCATGATCTTGATACAAATTTACTTTTCAACCCTACTAATCATTCTTAGATATATGGTCAATGTGATAGGAAAATTCATAATCTATAAAACATGTATTGATTTTTCTCTATGGATTTTTAAGGTGGTTGGGATCAACACCTATAATTGATAGAATTTTAATACAAAAATAATTTTCACTATAGTATTCAGATAGATCCTTATGAATATCTCTATATTAAGAATTGTAGGACTCTTACATACTTGAATTAAGTTGGGTAAAGAAACATATTGGGACCAAGTCTAGTTTAGGAAATGGTAGAGAAGGTTTTATCTATTCAACAACACATAAGAGAAGCGCATAGTTTACACAATAGTCATGTTGAAAATAAAAATATATGTCGAGTTTGAACGAGTGAAAAGGTATTTCTATGATTATATACCTGGAATAGAGTGATGATATTTGGAATGAAGGTCAAGATAAGGCCTATGTGTATTGGTCCTTTTTAAATTCTTGATTGTGTTGGGAAGGTAGCTTATATATTGGTGCTTCCACCAAATATCTTCTACAATCATCACCTGTTCTATGTATTTCTCTTGAAAAAGTACAAACCTAATACTTCACATGTACTAAACTATGAATTCATACTGCTAGATAAATATCTTTCCTATTAATAACAACATATATATATTCTGTATCATAGATAAAAATTTATACAAAACTAGACTACTCGATTGGTTAATGTTTTTTTGGGGGAACCACCAATTTAAGGAAGCTACAAGAGAACATGAGGATGTGACAAGGAAGATGTATCCTCATTTGTTTTTATCCAATTGAAAAAGTTCAAGAGTGAAATTAATTTTAATGGTTGTATAATGTAACACCATGATATTTTAATTAATATTTATCTATAAATAAATTTAATTCATCAATACCTTGCATTGCAAGCAACCATGGGTTTAAATAAACCACATAAATATTATATGTTCATTATTATACAATTTCTAAATTGGTGGGATTAAATATGAATAAATGATTTATGAAATAAATATAATGGTCAAACTCAATATGAATATATTGGCAAGTGCATAGAAAATGGTCATATTTTTAAAGTAATATCACATATTTCTTCAAAAATACTATTTCTTTGAAAATTATATTATATTCTTTTTATGTGAGAATATTAATTTTTATAATTTATAGAATATATATATTAAAAAATTAATTTAATCAGGTCAAAATTATACTAAAATACGATTTTTTTTGAAAACATTTTGTTTTTTAAGGAATAGTGAAAAT
Organism: Viscum album; assembly: GCA_963277665.1. NCBI lineage: Eukaryota > Viridiplantae > Streptophyta > Magnoliopsida > Santalales > Viscaceae > Viscum > Viscum album. The sequence continues at coordinate 905,892,890 of OY728138.1, forward strand.
ATTGATTTTTAATGGAAAATGTATTTTATTTTAAAGTCGTTACTAGATAAAATTATGTTTTCAAATAATTTTAAATCTTAATTAGTTCATTTTAATTTAAAAAATACAATTATGGGTTTTAAAAATAATTTTATAAACAACTTTATTATAAAAACATCTCTTGTTTTAAAATGGAATTTTTCTGAAAAATTGTTTTTCAAAGAATTTTATTAGTTTTACTCTAAATTAGATTTTGAACATTTTGGGTTTTGAATTTTAAAAAATGGGTAAAAAATTTAGATTGATCAGGTAAAAATTTAGATTGATCTGGTAAAAATTTAGTAAATAGGTCCCTTTTATTTTTGACCAATCTGAATAGTTTTTTTGATAAATGTTTGTTACCATGGTAAAGGGTAAATTAGGTAATTTAGGTTAAAAATAAAATTATAAAGACTATAAAATGAATGTAACACATGACAAAATTTTATTAACAGAAAATGAATATAACTTTTACACATAAATATTGAACATAAGTTGTATAATTGACACTTTTCCATGAAACCAATTTATATAATATTTAATTTAGTGAAAGTCACAAAATGCCACTTTCTTTTCCTTAAATATTCCTTTTATACCCACATGGGTAAAATGGTATGTTATTAACGAATATAAATTTAAAATTTTAACTTATTACACTTATTTTAATGGTAAAAATTTAATTTTGGCTTTTTGGACCACTTAGATGTGATTATGATATTTATAATATTTTATTTGATAAAAATTTAAAGATATCACATTCTTGTTTTAAATAGAATATCATTTTAAATATAGGTTAACACAAAAATATTTATTCAAATATAAATATTATTATGAAATATAAAATATTCATATTCACCATGGTATTTTATTTTTAATTTTTAGTGAACAAATAAGTATATTAAACATTGATGTGGTAATTATTTAATTAATGGAAATGTAAGAAAAATTATATTAAAAATGTTAAAATAAATATAATTTCAGATTATTAATGCGAGAAACACATTTTATAGAGAAAAATTACCTATTAGGTATATAATAAAATACTTATTTTTTTAATGTTATTAATTATTCATTTATTATTTTATTTAAATAACATAATTAAAAATTACACCCTTCTAATATTGAAAATTTTGTTACCTTAGTTAAAATTAAAATATGTTTACTTAGGGTTATCCAAAATGATAAGGTTTATCATAAAATGAATCTTGTCTAAAATATTTAGGTTGATAATATTACGACACTATGTCATCTTATATTTAAATACATATCTTTTTATAGGTATTTTTATTAAGATTTAATTTATTATAAATTAAAATTTTGAGAAAATTGAAAAAGTGCCCCACACCACTGTAACACCCCAAGCTTCCATGGTACGATTCTCTTTGAATAATGTAATAGCATGTGTTGTACGCAACTTCGAGTTCTAACACACCACAACCAATCAAACTAACCATTTGAATAGTAATACCCACTTTTTGAAATTTTATAAATTTTATCCTTCAAAATGGCCTTCATTTTTGGTTTTGGAATATCGAAATTAGCTAAGGGTGAATTTTTGGTATTTTTCTGAAAAATTTCAATTTTTGATGAATAGTGAAAGAAACTAAGTCATTGTTTAAAACCGACATTTTATTTAAATAATTATTTATTTTATTTAAATTTATTTTTGGTCAAAATAGATACATAATACATAAATATTTTCAATGTAATTCATTGGAGTCAGTTTATAATAATTTTAGATATATACAAATTTTATTGAACTTTTTACCGTTTTTTACCTACCTCCTAGGAGTATTTGCAAATTTACATAAAACTAAATTTTACTTATTCTATGAGTTAAATTTCTAAAATCCGAGAGACATAGTTAATATCAAGGAGTAAAACGTGGTTTAATAAGATAAAAATAATTTTTGGTGAATAGTAAATTTTTACTTTTATTTACCATGGTTAAAAGTAAATAGGGTAATTAAGGGTAAAAATGATATTATTATTACCCTAACACATGTCCTAATTTTATTGTATAAGTATAATTCAACCAATAACAACCTTAGGAATAATATATGAACCTTTTTGGTCCACTTGGATTAGATTAGGACATTTGTTATTATTTAATTCAAAGAAGAGTTAAAAGTGTTAAATTCAATGTTTAATAACTAAACCTGCCCAAATACCCTGTCAACCAATAACAACCTTAGGAATAATATATGAAACTCTCTAATTAACATCTTTAAAGCCATTTGGCTCTGCCAAAACCTACCCAAATACCCTCTCAACTATCCTACCTTCATCCTAGAGTCCTTCCTTATTCAGAAAGCCAACCTATGGAGCCCTATTTGATCAAATCAAAAGGAAGAACCCGAAGAAGAGGTAAATATTTCATCAACTCTTTCAAGTTCATTTATTCTTCCACTTCCTATTTATTTTTTATTTACATTATAAAATAATGAGTCTAGTATCTTCTATATACTGTGGTTTTATTATAAATATGGTATGACCATATTCATTATTATATACATCCTTTGAATGTCATGTCACCATATGTGCGTACGTACGACTTACGGTCTTCAAGTCGTGGTGTAATTGTTATTCAATAAATTATTATTTGGATGGGTATAATAATGATCTGTAATTGATGTAAATAAAAAATATATCATGATAAGGATTTGGTATATATGATATACCATCCAATTATATATTATTTTAATATCAAAATAATGATATTGTCACTCGTGCGTACGTACGGATTACCGTCTCTACGAACGCGATAAGATTCGTTCCCCATCGTATCCATTTAAGACTAATTTTCATTTGATGATTAAAAATAATGTTTAAAGACTTGATATCATTATGTATATGAATAATATACATCCAATCCATAATAGATATGACTCCCATAACAATGAATATAAAGGAAAACAAATCTGTTAACACCCGAATCAATGATAATACTTAGATATTATTAACAAAGTATTGTTAAAAGATCATATATGATATCATATTAATGTATATGATTATTTTATAATTTAATAAGAATCATTAAACCATTATAAAATAGGTTAACCTACCCTTGACCAAGGAAAATTACAAGTTAAGGGTCAATTCTATAATCTCTTTATTATCTGAGGTTGTTTATACGTAATTATCTACTGGGACCTCTTTATCATCCACATCCATGTTTCATAAAAATGTATTTCAAAACATTCTTACTATTTTATAGACTATGGGTTAATGTCATTTATAATTTTTTTTTAATTTTATAAGATTTTTATAAATGAATATTTCCACCATTTTTCAAACAAGGTCCTTTAAAACATTTTCGACAAAATTAATTTAAGATTGTCTTCTTTTTAACTTAAACGGTAGGTGTGGCTATTTTCTTCCATTATAACATCGTAGAAGCCTCCCATAAAAGATTATAATAATATTTTAAAAATAAATGTTTTCTTTATAATTATGTGACTCTTAAATTATGTCAAAATAGAAAAAGATATTTCTCTAAAAAAAAAGGTTTTGATTTCGTCTATGTCAACATCCTTTGATGGATTTTAAGTTTATTTGATGTTAATTTGTTATGATAAAAAACTTCCATATTATATTGAAGGTTTTCTAATATGTTTGACTTTGAATGTGCTATTTTTATACCATTCATGGTTTATAGTTAATGTATTGCCATTTCGTATGCTATTTTTAATACGAATGTTTATGTTATATTTCAACCTTTTCGTATGAGGAATGTATTGGACTTAGTAAGTGATGGGTGGAGCCCGCTATAGTTTTTCGATGCATTTTTAGGTCTCATGAGACAAATAGAAGTCGAATTGGATGAGGCATTTCCGATTTTGATATATGGTTTTGGCTGAGGCCTTAATCTTTTTTAGACGTCTTGGCTGAGGCCTTGAGAAAATGTTTCAGAATGTCCGACATTATACATTCCCTCATTATGGAAATAATATTTATGGTTAATGTGGTCATTAAAATAGTACAATACCCATGATTAAGTTTTATTATGATATTATTTACTTTTCTCATATTCATTCCATAAAATTATTAATGTTTATTATTGGTAAAGGCATAAGGTTTTAATTATTCATCATATTTAATATTTATGTTATCTTCCACTGTATTGCTTTCCCTTACTGAGCATTTGAGATCACCCCTTTGGTATGTTTTATTTTCCCAGGATATGAAGAAGTTAGTTATGAGTGACTTCAAGGCATTATCTATGAGGCTTGGATGTTTCCAATGGAATAAATTCATGTGGTATTTATTTTCAAGTTGTAAAGTTGAACTTATGTATGAATCTTGTTTCCAATAATACTAAACTGATCTGTATTTTGAGACATGATTTCCTTATGATCATGCCAATGTTATGTAATAATGCACCAACTCTGGGTAACTAGGGTCGGGGTGTTACAGTTGGTATCAGAGGAGGTTTAGTACAAACCTTGGAAACTAGATTTAGATGAACTATGATTAGAGCACATAGCCATAAGATAGACTTTGAGGATTTGTATAGAAGAACTCCCTATAATTTTTCTATTGTAGATATTTTTTTAGTTTTCCAAGCAATACATCCCTTTCTGGATACGAGCTGGTAGGGGAGACTATTGAACATATGTACCTAGGGGTAAAACCTAAAAACACCAGTTTTAGTTAGACTCAAATGGGAACTGGTGCATGACAACGGGCCTTACTGCACTCTTGGTTACGAAACTCTCAGGGGATATGATTAGGATAATTCTAATTTTCTTTACAAACCATTATGAAGGTTTTATGAGTATATACATCCACAAATAAAATATTTTTATGATTATGGATTATATCCATAAACCATTCAATTTATGTTAAGTGTTTTACTAGTTTGGAATTATTTATTGCGATTCATAAACTAATCTAGTTTATGCCATTTTTTTGAAATGGAGCCCAGTGGAAGGAATGGAAACCATATCAATGCACGCACTAAATGTAGGGATTTCCCTCTAGCTCAAGATAATTATAGTGGAGTTGGTGATAAAACAAGTGCTGATCAGCTTATTACTATACTGGGACAACTTACACGGGTTATAAATAATAACCTTACCCATATGGAGCACCCTAATCCACAACGTGGAGGATAAATTTTATACCACTTGATGAGGAAACAACCACAGAAATTCATTGTGGGTAAAAATCCATTAATAGCTGAGCAATGGATAAATTTCTTAGAGAAAATATTCCACGCCCTGGGGAGTAGTGAAAGGGAAACAGTTGTCATGGGAGTTTACCACCTCACTGGAAATGTTGATCAATGGTGGTAATTTATTCAAAACACAAAGGATGATGATGAAATATCAAATATGAAATGGAGGGAGTTTAAAGAAATTTTCTTAAAAAAATATCTTCCTCATGACCATTGAGTGGATATGGAAAGACAATTTCTGAGTCTGAGGAAAAAAGAGGATGAGAATGTCGCAAAGTATGAAGATATATTTAGAAGGTTAGAGTGGCATGCTGTAGATTATATACATAACCCAAGAAGTAAGATTGACCATTTATTTTATGGGTTAAAACCATTTCTCTATCAAGCATTAGTATCAGAATCCTTCTCATCATACGAAGATACTGTCTCATGTGATATGAAGACAAAAAATGAATTATCTAAGTCTTATGACTTTAAAGTAAAACAAGAGAAGAAGAGATATTCTGAACACTTAGGGAAAGGAAATAAGGAAATATGAAAGAAGAGAAGAATTGAATTTCCACCCTATGATAACTGTGGAAGGAAGCACCCCGATGCCTGTATAAAAGGAAAAGGAGTATGCTGCAAATGTGGATAGAAAGGCCATATTTTCGGTGACTGTAAGGGAAATAAAGATGCTGCCAATGTTTAATGCTACAATTGCAGGGAGATGGGACATTATGAAAATGAATTTCCTAATCATCTAGTAAACTTACCTTAGAAAAGTCCAAGGGATCAAGGCCAAGCTTATGCGATCACTACTACTGAGGTTGAAGCCCCGAAAGACATGTTGGCAGGTAATTTAATGGTTTACTCAAGTTTACCCAATGCTTTATTTGATTCTCAATCATCACATTGTTTCATATCTTACCAGTTTTCTATGAAAATTAGAGATTTCCAATTTGTTTTAACAAGGTATTTTTCAGTCAAAACTCTTTAGGGAAGTATCATTGCTACAATGTTTTGTGAATCATTTTACATTAGGGCATATAAATGTTCTTTATCTTCTAATCTCATCGTCATACCCATGATTGAATTTGATATAATACTCAGTATGGATTGACTATCGGTTCATGATGCAAAAATTTATTGTAAGATGTAGGTTACTAGTTTTGATGAAGATGATAAAGAACACCTTATCTTTAGAGAAGAATCGTCACCACATAATTCTTATCTAGATCCACCCCTAGTAGCTCAACTAAATTAAATTATTGGGGAGGATGAGAATGAAATATCTATGGGTGAGTAAAATAATGTTCAAATAGAGGATGTACCTATTGTGAAAGAATATGTTTATGTGTTTCCAAAAGATTTACCTGGACATCCTCCAGAACGAGAAATTGAGTTTTCCATTGATTTAATTCCTGGATCAAGGCCCATATCAAATACCCCTTATATAATGGACACTATGGAATTATTGGAACTAAAGAAACAACTAGAGGAATTGAGTAATAACGATTTATTCACCCTAGTGTTTCTCCCTAGGGACCCCCTGTCCTTTCTGTTATGAAGAAAGATGGATCTATGAGGTTGTGTATTGACTACAGGGAGATCAATGCTATAACAATAAAGAACAAGTATACCCTAACTTGAATTGATGATTTATTCGACCAACATCATGGAGATCAATAATTTTCAAAGATTTACCTTCAATCTGAATATCATCAATTGTGTGTGAATTTTAATCATTATAATCTTATTTATTTAAATCATTTATTAATGAGGTAAACACTACATCATTATTGTGTCATAAATAATTTAATTCATTTGATGTCTAAAAATTATGAAAAAATACCATGATGTAGGGAATAATTTTAGATTTTCAAAGAATATTTATAGTTGAAAATATAACTTATATAACCCCTTATAAAAATTAATTACTAAAAGAGTTTTGTTAAAGTCAATTTTCACTTTACATTAAATTAATTAATCCAAATTGTCCTTTTCACTACCAAGTGGCTCATTGGGGTCCCAAAATCGGCCCAAGGATACCCATGGTTGGCCACTAATCATCCTATAAGATTAGGACAAGTTTCAAGGTAATTTTGAATTATTATAATATTATTTTAACCTTTAATTACCCTATTTACCTTTAACCGCAGTAAATAAAAATTACCGTAGTTACTATTCATAATGCCCAAAATTAAAAAGAAGATTATTAACATAATTTGGACCCAATGATTCCAAATATGGAATCCATTTTTCCAAATTCAATACACAAATGTGGCAGAAATTAAATTAAAATTAATCCCGTTGTCGAAAGAAAACAGGTTTTTGTTTAAAATATTGCAAAAGATTAAATTAATTTAACCTACAAATTCAAGGTAAAATAAATTATAATGACATAAATTATATTAAATGGTAAAAATATATTCTATTTATACTTTAAAACCTTTCAATATTATAATTTAACCACATAAATTATTATGAAGGAGAAAGTTGTTTTTAATTAAAATATAGCGTGTTTTTACTATTCATTAAAATATGAAAGTTATCAGAAAAATATCAAAACTTTATCCAATGTAAATTTTTATATCCTGATTCAAAAGAAGAATTTTATTCTACAAAATTGAACTTATAAACATGTCAAAAACTATATTTAATGTGGGTGCGCCATTAAAAGGTGGAAAAACATCATTTTTTTAAAAATACTTATTTTACCCGAAAAAAATTTATTTTGTTCTCATACCATGTTCTAGAAAATATGTAAGATTAATAATAATGTTATAAAATTCAAAATTTAGTTAATAGTATTCATAACGGCTAGTTCATAATAATATTATAATAATATATCGTTGTTTAGTAAAACTTAGTATTGCGTACAACACACACTATCGAGGAAGGTCGCGATTGCGTGAAATGCAATCCAAGTCAGGGTTGCATGTTATGCAAGAATACTTCGTGGTTTCGTATAACAGAATCCAACCATATTTTATTTATAAATTGAATATATATATATATATATAAACATACTCAATGTTTCATAGAATGACTATTATAAAACAAACTTGAAATTGTGTGTAACACGATCCAATAATAGCGTTGCGTATACTGCAAGCTAATACGGTGTTGCGTATAGTACAAGATAAACTTAGTGTGGTGTATAATAGAATACATCAATGAAATTAAAAGCATATTTTTCATAAAATTTTAGGGTGTTACAATTCCACTAATAAAGGAAACAAAAAACATTGTAACATTGGAGACAAAGGTGTTAAAATCAAATCTATTCATTCTCTTTGTAGTTTCTTGTTTGGATCTTAGATAAGATAAACTCAAGGAATTTTTTATTCATTTTTGGATTGTCCCCGAATTAATAATTTGTTTCAATTGTGTATTCCTCATCACATCATGGCTTTATATTATTAATAACGTATATATGATAAAATTTACCATGGAGCCATTCTCTCACTACAATATTGGGTATACTGCTCATGAATGGTTTGAAGATGCTTCCATTTCAAAAATCACGCATATTGTTTATGGATCTTCATCTACGCTTCCAAAAACATCATTAGTACTCCCTTTGAAACCTGAGATATTTGACCCAGTGAATAACCAACTGTCATATATTCATTCATAGGTTATACTATTTCTTTAAAATATAAATTCATTATTGGTTAGAGAGGGAAAAGAGAACCCAAGGTCCAATAGTAATACAACTGTTCTTTCTATTTCATGTGAAACCTACTTTGGTATTAGAAAAAAGTATTAATGCTGAATATATGGTGTTTTATTGATTATTAGGTTAACAAAAATGTAATTGCAGAAGGAGGATGAGATTTTGTGTCAATCGTATAAGGATAAAAGGTTCTTCTACAAGCCTTCTAAATTTGGATTATTGATTCTTGATTTTTGGAAAATCCTTAGTAATTCTAATATTAATGGAATATATATTTCTAGTATTTCATCAAATTTAATTAAAATTTTATAATCCTATTTTGAAAAAAAGGGATTCGATAGTGTGCTAAGTTATTTTGACATTAAATTTTTTAGTGATTAGTGGTATAGTAAGAGAATAAGTAGTTCAATCCTTCCACACATTTTGCCTAAATGTTTTTATTCAGATCTTTTATCCATTATTGAGGTAAATTGTAGTTTAAAATTAATGAATAATGATATAGGGAACAAACCATTGATGAATTGTGTAGATATTAAATTTAATGTCTCACTTTGCACATAAAATAAATCTTCTTATGCATGTTGGTAAAATATATCTATTTTTTTCATATTTCCTATATAACATTTCATTTCCTGGTGGATAGAATCATGAATTCAGTATTTATCAAAAAAAAATTCTTTACCCCAAGAAACACAATAGGCTATTTCCTTTTGTTCTAAAGAGAATCTACTCTCGAGTTGGCCCTCATATGTGGTGAGGGTTTCTAATCCTTAAGGATTAAAGTATGATGATTTGGTAAGTAACCTCTGCAAAATTGATACAAATATTTCTATTCCATACACTTAGTTATTGTATCATTCAGACTGGAAGACTTTTTTGAGTGAACATGATGTTAGCAGTTCTTCATTCAAAATGCCTATTTTAGAAGATCATAGAAATGTCAATATCAAATGAACATGGGTTCTTCTACCTTTTAATGGAATAAAATTGGTATAATTACATTATTTTAAATCATGGGAACATGAAAGATACTTGGAACGTATGTAGGATTACCATCATCATTGTAATTTTAGAGGAATGATCTATTTTGGGGAAGATATGGCATATTACCTTATACTGTATATTGAGGAATCTGGAATTCCTCTAGAAGTGTCACATTGGAAGCAGTGAGGAGATGAGATGTATGGTCTGTAATAGTAAAAAATGGAAAACATGGAACCCAAAAATAAAACAATGATATATGAAGAGTAAAAAACAACATTCCTTGGATTCTATTCTCAATTTTTCTAATGGATCATAGTGGAGTCATGCCGGTAGCCGAAGATCTCTATGAGAGAATTAGAATCATGATGACTGAGTGTGGGTAAGATTTTTTAAAATATATCATGGACACTTTTAACAGCACTTCCATAAATGTGATGATAAATATCCCTCTTATCTGCATTAAATTAATAAGAACTAAAAATGATCTTTATCAGTGCTAAAAAAAGAACTAATAAATATTGATATTTATCAGTGCTCAGAAAGTTCTAATAAAAAATATCTTTATTACTTATAAAATTATAGCACTGATAAAGGGTAACCTTTTCAATGCTAAAATTAAGAACTAATATATGATAACTTTTATCTATGCTAAAAAAGGAACTGATAAAGGTTATCCTTTCCATTGCTTTCAATTAGCACTGATAAAGGTCCCTCATTATCAATGCTTATTTTTTCACTGATAAAGATCCAATTTCTTAGTACATAATTCCCACATAGCTAAATTCGGGAACTGTTAATGGAAAATTATCCATTTGTGTCTCTATATTGCATTTTGATTCATTGGTGAATTTACAATGTTGATATATATGCTTCATTAAGAATCTCTTTTTTATCCCTGGATTGGATGTAATACATATTCATTATACAAATATTTTGACACCTTCCTCGTAAATTTTTATCATTGAGGATATCTTCATTCACATAACATCAACATTATTCTAAATTTCATCATCCTTTCTTTGAGAATTTTTTATTTTATCCATGAGGTATGGTTGACTTATAATTTGAGAAAAAAATGATCATGTTCCTTACAGAATTATTCCCATTTAAATCCTTTTTAAATTTGATAATATTTGATCCTTCTCAATTCTCATCATTGATAATGATTGTGGATCTTTTCTACATAGAGAATCCCCCACTTTATTTTTTTACTAGGATGGTAGTGGATTGAGAAGTTGTAATCCATTATAAGCTCCATCTTTGACAGTACATATTAAAATCCTTCATTGTTATTATATATTTTAGGCCCTTATGATCTGTATATGTCACACTAATCCCCATAGAGATAATGCCGCCTGATTTTCAACATTAATATCGTAGCCCACAATATCATATCATGTGTGGGATAGTTTTGATCATGAATTTTCATCTTCCATGAGGTATATAATACCACTTTATCATTTTTTTGTAACAAACCTAATCCATTCATTGAAACCTTGATATATACCAAATTGAGTTCCCCAATATTCTGTACTGTTATTACTGGTGTAGTGATAAACCTATTTTTCAACTCTTTAAAGCAGTGTGTACATTTAGTAGTCCAGAAAAAACTTAGTCCATTCCGAGTCAACATGGTTATTGGGTATGAAAATTAAGATAAATTCAAAATAATTCTTCAGTAATAACTTTCTATACCATGTGTAATACAAATATTTTTTACTTATTCCATCTAGAAATCACAATTACTATACTTTTTATATATATTTTTCATTCATAATTTCTTTATCACAGAATTGAAATTATCCTCATTTTTAATATTCCAATTCTTATAGATAACTCAACCTCTATATTTTTCTATGGTCATTAAATTTTTCTCCTAAACCTACAAGAAATGAAATAATACATCGAACCTTAGTGAAATTGTGTGTAACTTTTCGTGAATGAATAACCTTCATACCAATCACGACACCATTTTGGGATCCACCTCAGTAGCAGTGATGGAATAATAATTCCCTTATACATTTGGCATTTAGGGATTGTGATGTTGATTACCCTCAAATACTCTATCGTAGTGAACTAACATTCATTGTTCCAATAATTTCTATAGTGGAATCATTGATCCATGGTCAGTGCTTCCTCTCCACCATCATTTCGTTCAATCTTATTATGTGTCAATAACCTTCATGATCTTGGTATCCTTCTCTCACACACTTAAAGCATTTCCCCATACCTTTGAGGAATTCCCGTGATGCTTCATCCCACATTTTTACATGTTAGTGGTTTATTTTTATTTTTACCTTTTTCATTAGATCATATTTCTTGAAATTCCAACATTCTCCTCATATCACTATAACCCTGGGACAACTCATTAATGTCTATATACAATTTCAGAGAACAATTAAAAACATCATCAAAAATACCAAGGTCTCTAATTTATAGACATGTTTGATTGTGTGGAATTAAACCACTAAATAATATATACTTTTTCTATCACTGTTGGAAACAAAACCCATGGTTCACATTAAAATCCATGTGAAATCCACTTCGTAAGGAAATACATGTTAACATTTCTTTTTATTTAAAATTATAAATTCTATCTATACTATTTTCCAAAGAGTTGAAGGGAGGTACTTATTATTAGATATTTCCTAATGTCCTCCCACTACATATCATATTATTCATCCTTTGTCTTGGGGTTCTTAATCAATAACAACCCCTGGTTGGCCTCTCCATCTAAAAAATAAATGGCTGGGGTCATGTTATTTATCTCCAAATAGTGGAGAAAAAAATATATCCTCTCTTGATTGGACCCATTGTTCTATGACTAGTGGATTGGTATAACAACTAAGCATAAATAATCATTGTTATATAATTTATTTGACCACCATTGTTTCCACTTAGGTGAATGATTATGTTATACATTATTCATGATGTTTTTTATAGAATGAGACAACTCGATAAGAATCAACATAAAATTTTGAACTCCATATCCCAAGGCATTGGGGATGTCATTCAGAAATTCAATACAATTGACACTCACATAGCTTATTATATTTGAATCTCATGGTTTTTAGTATTTTCAAAAATAGTTTTTTTTGAAAAAAACATATTTCAACAAGTCATGAATAAATAATTTGTCCTTTTTAAAATTTACACAAAAGGCATATTTTATGGGATCCCTTTGTTTATTTTTTCCCTAAAACGATGATTCATGGGTTATTAAACATAATTACACTTTTAATAATAGTTTTCACTAATGTTCTCCAATAATAATTCCAAAATGATCTAAACTACTATCAAATACCAACTATAGTAACCCTTTCTTTCCCTACATTACTATTTTAACATTTTAAAGAAAAAAATATAATATGATTACAAAACTGGGATTCTGAGGTTTAATATCCCCATGAAATTGGGACTCTACATAAAATTTAAATTTTTAAATAAAAAAATTATTTAATTAATAATCTTATATACAAATTGTGACCCTCATGTACTCCATACTATAAGTAATCACCTGAGGATATTCATCAAAGAATTGTGTGAGCTAAAATCCTAATAACATGACATATAAGAGCATGCATCCATATAAAATTGGTGAGGGTGATCCTAAAACTCATAACATAGTAATTAGATACTCATTACAATCATGATATGATTAATTAGATTATTTAATGGAATTATTAAATGCATAAAAATGATACATCATTTCTTAGTGGTCAAAACCCACATATAGTTTTTAACAAAGCTCGTATCATGTTCACGCAAGACATATTTTCATAATCATAAAATCATAACCAATGTGAAAAAATATAGTATCATGTTCATGCATATTTGAAAAATATATAATGAGATACATCACATTAACAAATTCATTGGATATCTATATAATTATAGGTGCGACTGTCACATCAAAACAATTATATATTCATGATTTTCACACATATTATATTACAATCGTTTTCAATAAATAAACCATAGAAAATAAATTGGTTTCATGAGAATATCATATATAATAAATTCATGAATAATAATTTTGTTTCCAAAATTAAAAATGGAATAAATTACCTAGTATAAAAATCATCAAACTTGAGAGAATAAGAAACAATCTCAATATAAGTAAAAAATGAGTTTCTTTCAAAGAAAAGTTTTTTGGAAAAAAATACTTACATTATTCATAAAATAATATTGGAAACATGTATATCCCAAAAAATTGTTGGTATTAAAAGATAAATTATATATGAATAATTTTAATGAACATCAACATTGAAATTTGGAATAAAATATGTATAAGTCAAACAAAAGAACTTGGGTTCAAGAATCCCCTTTAATTTTTTTGAATGATTTATTTACTTTAATATACTAGATAATAAAATTAGAATAATTAAATACTAAATAAAAAACTTTTATTACACACATTTTATTCCTTATAATTTTATTAAGTTTATTTGTGACCATTTAATTAAGTATATAGTTCAATTTCATCGTTCAAGGGTGTTCTTTTTCTTAGTTTTCATGACCAGATAACTTGTTAATTAGTATTGTAGATAAAAATCATAATAATAATCTTGAATAATAATTATATGTTATTAATTTTCAAAAAATGGTATAAATTTTATTATATAATATATTTTCCTACAAATAAATATTATTCATTATATATATGTTAATGATAATCCTTTTGATTAATTTGATTGGTTTTAAATAACCACTAGGACATTATGTTTTATTACTTAATATAATATATATATATATAAGTTATGTGAATAACATTAAAAAAAGTTATAAAAAATAGTTTACTATTTTTTCAACCATTATAATGGGTTTATGACTAGACTAAATAGAGAAAAAAGAAAATGAAAACATTTTAGTCTCACAGGTGACAAATCGACACCTCAGAGATGACGTTTTCATTTTTAGAATAAAAGAAGAAGTATAGAAGATGACTGATGATGGATTATTCCATTTAAATTATAATATTTAAGTAAATAATTTATATTTGAGTTATCATGAAATATGGATGATTGAAGGTGAGTATATAATATTAAAATGAAAGATCTTGAAATGAAATTAATAGAAAAAGAAATAGGATTTTACCACTTGATCTTCTTCTCATTGAGACCCTCCTTCTAGAAATTTTGTTTCATATTTTATGGAGATAAAATTCTCTTGGACATGTTGTAATATCATTGTAAGATCATTGGAAAAAAATTTCTTACTTTAATGCTTTGGAGGTGTGATGAGAATCGTTGGTCTGAGGTGGTATTTATAGGGAGAAGAGGGGTATTTTTTGATTATTTCATTCATTTGTTTATTATTTTTGCTCAATACTATGAATATTTTGAAACATATCACAAAATATAATATATAATTTATGATATTGATTGATTATGGGAATACATAATCTATACATCATATATGGAATAATAATTCACGTTCTAGTTAAATATAAAAAATTACCATATTTCTCTATTCACAAAAATTAATTTATTTAAGAATAATCTAAAAAAAATTCATATACATTTATTGATTTTTATGGTTAAAAAATTAAATCTATATTATGAAATTATTTTCTATATATTAATAATTTTGTTTTTAGATGAAATCATTATTTATTCAAGAAATTATGATTTCAAAATTATAACCGAATTGATGACACTTTGATAGATTATTTATGGTCTCATAAAAAGTATCTTATAATCATAAGGCCCAAAAATATTTATTTATAAATTAATTTTGTGAAAATAAATTTTCCTTTAAATAATTTGAATAAATAAAATTATTAATTAAACAATTATGTTTTCAAAAAAAATACAAATACTAAATCTATCATTTTTAAATAATCTATTTACTTCTTATGTGAAATAATTATATAATATTTTCATTTAAAAGGTTGAATAATTATATTTTTAAATTTAATGGTATGGTTACTATTCTAATGGGAAAATTACTATTTTTAATGGTCACATTACAGTTCTAAATGTCATGTTTCTATTCCATTGGTATAGGTTCATTAATTTCCATGAATACCACTTATTTAATTATTAATTCCTAAAAATAATGTTTTTATTAGTCTCTTTAAGATATATATTTTTTATCATAATAAACAATTACTACAATGGATAAATTCTATTGATAAAGTTTTTTGTTCTTATAAAAACACACCGGGATTAGTTTTCATTTTTTTCACATTAATTACTTCATTATATTTTTTATTGTATTCTATATACTAAGTGTTTTTAGAACCTTCAAAATATATTTCAAAATCAGTATTTAATGATTGATTTTTATGTGAAATTATATGGTTATTTATCAAATATGTTTTTCATGTTGATTTAATGGATCCTATTATTATAAAGAATAATATTATATAATTTTTAGTAATGAGGATTATAGTTGGGTTGACATGTTTTTTAAAGTTTATATTGATAATTTTCCGTTATATAATATTTTTTATAAAAATTTAATTCAATTAATATATTTTTTAAAAGGGTTTATGTTTAATATATTTAAATGAAACATATTATAATACTTTTTACTTATATAATTTGAAAATATAAATTTTAAATTATTTTCAAAGAGGAATTTTATGAATTATGCTGTGAGGGGATTTGAAAAGACAACATGGTCAAGACATTTTTGGATTATAATCTCACACACGCCATATTGTTTTATTTGTGCATATTCATCCATTATGATTTTATTTTGGTTTCCCAATTCTATACAATTTATAAGGTTCTAGTTCGTCAAATGATGAAGATGTTGTAGGTTTTGAGTGATCTTGGGTCATTTGTTGTGATGTTGGATTAATATAGGATCTAATTAAATTTTTTATCACTAGGATGTTGTTTCATAAATTTTACTATTTAATTTACTTTTTTTCTTCTTCCATTATATAGTTACCACATATTTTTAATTTTGATTGATTTTTATCCATTAATAAATGTTTTCATATTTTATCACTTTATTATTATAAGTTTCTGTTATTATTTTTTAGTTTAAATATAATAAAAATTGTTATCTTTTGAAACCCATGGACTTCTTGTATTTCCATAGGGATCAAGAAAACACTTCAGAACCAGTTCTTATATGATTCAGGTCACATATTAGGCTAGCATGAGCCGATTATATAATATCCTATGAAATTATCCAATAAAATATATAATATAGATTCCTGATGTTCCCTCTCTATTTAAAATCAATACTTTTGGTTCAACATCCACACCCAACTTATTATAGAGATTCATATTTACCTATGTTATTTATTATATAACTATCGATCACATGATCAGCTTCCAAAATGTCGAGGATTTTGTTCCCACATATATAATATTAAATTTTTATCATGTAACCCATACACAGTCCCTATATGATGTCTCCCAATTATAATAGTGTACAAATAATCTTTCACATGTACATATCTATCTATTCCAATTTTAATTCTTATACACATTAATGAAGATGAAATCCATCTTAAGGACTAACTGTTATTTTTAAATTTGTTACAGAGGTTTTTTCTCCTCTCAATCATTATTTTCATTGTTCTCCTCTTATTATTCCATATCCTCCTATTATTATAAATCATGTATTCCATTGATAATATGTTCTATTCATCTTCATGATCCCATGAAATGATTCCCAGTGCTATATACACATATGAAAATTGGGTTATACATTTATTCTATTGGGAATCCTTCTCATCATGAGATAAAAACATACACCATGATCCTACCTAGAATCAATTCAATGTATTTTTAGTATCATATTAAAAAATTAACTCTTAATTTTGTTATCATGTCCTTTAATATTATTTAATTAATGTACGGATTCCTCCTTGGTATGAATCACCCATAATCACCATGATTTTCTTATGGTAAAAACATCAATAGTGGCTCTGGTATAACCACCAAACTCATACCCTTTCTCCAAAACAATTTCTATTGGATCCATGTAATATGACCAAAAACTACATGAAACATTGTTTCTAGTCTGATTAATTTTAAAATGTATCCAAAAGACATGACCAAAAAAGGAATCGTATTATTCTTTACCTTATGACATAAAATGAATAATAAATGATTAATTTTAAAATTTCTTTAAATTATATAGTATAAAAAATTATTTTTTAAAAATTAAACTAAATATAATGACTTATACTTACAGATTTACATTAAGGGTTATACCATATTTCATATACCAGAATTGCAAGAATCATATAAAAAGGATGGAAGTTATTACCATTGATAAGCTTCAAAGCTGTGAAATAAAACTATTTATACATTTTTAAAAAAATATTGGATTTATAGAAATAAATATTTGGGATTAAATCGAATATTGTGGAAATTTACACCCCTTTAATAATTTTTTGAAATAAACACTAAAAATTAAAATAATCAGATTAAGGCTACCTTAAACACTAATTTAGTATATATTAATTTTTTTAATAAATTACACAATTGAGTATATATTACACCTTTAATAATGGAACTCATTTATTTCACATGTATCATAATTCTTCACGGAAGATCAACAAGAAAATTGAAATATATTTTCATACCTTGATGGAATTAATATTAATCATGCACTTTACTACATTATAAAAAACATTAAATTCGTTGGTAACATTCTAAATTGTATCTTTATGTACTTAATCACCATCAAAACCATTAACCATCCAAGGATTAATAGAGGATTAGTGTGATCATATAACATTTTAAATTTTTACCTTTAACTGCTATATACGATTTTTCCATATGGAAATTAAGTAAACTCTATTTAAATCACATGCCATCTTCTTGGAAATCGCTCAACTATAGTCCAAATAGTTTCCCCATAAATTGATCTTGTGCTCCAAAATAATCATTTCCACTAAGTAAAAAATCCTTAAATCCAACATAGTCCTATTATATCATCTTAGATTAGTACAAACTATAACATATCAATAATTACATCCACTTTCAAATTGAAATATCTTGAAATTTTTAGTTATTTCTATTGTAAATTTTAATTCTATAATTCCAAAATATTTTGTTATGCAAACTAATATAATCACCATTCCTCATATTTTTTGTTTTATATTAAATTTGAAATGAGTTTGTGTATATTTTATTCTCTATAATTTTTTCTAGAATAAATTATCATAATCTAATCCTTATATGTATTGTTATTCACCACATAAAATAATCATTGATATTAAAAACCTGAATTTTTAATTAGAATGACTGTAGAACTTTTTTATGCAATTAAAGACGTGATAAACTATAATTTAATATAAATTACACCACTATTCAGCTACTACTATTCATAATTTTTAAAATATCCCATATAAAAACAATTTTTAATCCTTCTTAAAATTAATGGCTATTAGACAAGCTTGAATAGAAACATTAAATAAAATATAATCATATAACATTACATCTAGAATAATTAGTTGGCATAGAGAAATTTTATTTAATCTTACATCTTCTTAAAAATTTAAACTAAATCTAGAATTTATAAATTTGGAAGAAAACATATAAACATCATATACATGGAAAACAAACTTATAGTGATTGTGAAAATTTAAATCAATTATTTAAATGTTCTTTAAATTTTGTTTCACTATATAGAATTATAATTCTAATTTTTTACATGATAAATTGAAAATGATTAATGTCAAAACTAATAGATTAAATAATTTTTAGAAGGGTTTTAATTTTTAATATTTTTTAGACTATATATCCAAGACATGTTGTATATTCATTACACCTCTAGGTCTCACATGTGGTGTCGGAGTATGTTAATGTCAATATTATTATATAAAAAAATAAAAAATAATGTTCATATAATGAACATGTATATTAGCAGTTTCCAAATCAAATTAATTTAATCAAATATTGTCATAATAATAGATTTATTCATCAATTTTAATATTCTCTAAATTGAATATCATTTTCTTCAGTGATGTTAATGATAAGTATTATAATGTTATTAAATCTAATCATCTGGAGTATAAGAATGAGAAAAAAATTTAGTGGGTTTTTATATATATTTATCTTTTTTGGGATATTTGTTCACTAATAAGAATATGTTCTTCTTATATAGATATTTATTTTTTAAACACATGTGTTTCATTAGAAAATAAATTAATAATATTGAATAGTAAAATTATATTCATAAAAGTAAGCATTGGTTTGTAAACATAGGTGTTTATTTACAAAATAATTATTCTAATTAATAGAAGAATTAATTACCTATATATCAATTTAGATTATTAAAGAGGATTTTAGAGATGAAATATATGAAAATCCAACAGTTTCTAAGGTATGTTCATTGAAAAATTGAATTTTATTTAATATTTTGATATATATATATATATTCATAGATTTTAAGAGGTTGAAATTTAATATCATATACTTGGATGCTCAATAACAATTCACCATTGTGTGTCAATATTGTCTCATCATGAAGTCATATGAATTGAATGATAGTTTCATGTTGGAGTCCTTAAAATTATTTTAGAATATCTAAATTTTGAGGATGAAATAATTTATTTAATAAGGAAATTATTCAATTAACAATTATATTTCATTTGATAAATAATTGTCGAAAAAATAAATCAAGTGTACCTTGTAACTACACATTGATAAATATAATAAGAGAAAAAATTTATGATGAGATGTTGGAGGGTTATTCTGATGTAAGATATCCCAAAATAATTTTACCAATGGGAGAATAGGTTTTGAAAAAAATAAAATAAAAATCACCAATGGGATAAAAAATGAATAAAATCATGATATATTAATGAATAAAAAGTACAAATATATTACCATAACAATATATAATTAGAATTTGGTTACAGGTAGATTAACGTTTTATTAAAATTGTGAATGGAATTACATATAGAATAAAACTTATGTTGTTTCTTTGATTTTTTTTAAAATCAATGACAACTAACAATAAAAGTGGTTCAATCGAGGATTCAAGTTGAAAATGTTTGTAAAATATGTATGGATTATTTTTACTTAATGTGTTTATTATCTAGTTATGATCTAAAATAATGAATAATTATAATGAACTAATAATAATTTTTTTCTTAAAAAATATTGTGTTATTAAAGTAATTTTATTATAAGTTCTATTATATATTTAAATGTTTTGATCTCGAAAATTTATTCATTATAAGGGTAGTTTTACCCTTATTACTCATTCATAAAAATTTATTCATTATTTTTAAAATGATATTATATTTATTTAGTTTTTTATTCTCTCCATAAAATTTACAACAATAAAAAAATGTGAAATTTATTTTATGAATATAAAGATATATTTTAATAAATCTCATTTAATTGGATATAAATCTAAATAAAAATATATCTTAGAATAAAAATATCTGATTGTGGGATTCAAAATATATGTATTATGTTTTTAGTAATTTTGATGATGAGATAATATGTCATAGATTATTGATCCAAATGGGCATAAATTTTTTATTATGATAGAGAATATTCTATGTATAAAATTGTTCAAATGTAAATTAATGCGATTATAGTTTTTCTAATAAAATTAAAGCATGGAAAAGATTGATTTTGAATTTAAATATCCCTCTAGTTAAAAAAAATTCTCTAAAAACTCATTCAGAACATTTGAAGAGCATTTGTAATGGGGATGATATTTTTTGAAAATAACACAAAAACTATTAGAATAATATAATACAATAACACCTTAAAGAATTAGTATATTTAATTTTTACAATATGTAGAATCTATAAGAGGAAATTTTTGGATTCAAAAACTTTCAATCTTGAATATATTTTTTCAAATTCAATACTATGTAAAAATATTATCAATTATATTAACTATGGAGGTGATAATTGATATTTTTTTTATAGTAATTATAAAATTATAATATATAACCTTCCTTTATCCTCTGTTTTATACACCTATGTTTCCTTAAACTATGATTTTTCCACAAGATGAAAATGAAAAAATGTCTTCTTTTATTATTCAAGGAATTATTTAATATGATGAGTGAGTTCATTTATATCCATGTTTCAATTTTTTCACCTATTTGAATTTCAATAGTTATTAAATTAATTTTTTTGAAACTTTTCTCAAATTTTATTAATATTTTCTTCTTATTGTTGGTTAAAATCTATACTCTCATTCATCATTAAAAATTTACATAAGATATTATCAAATTTTGGTTGTGAGTTTTTGATAATCAGTTTAATTTATATTATTTGTGAAAAATTGTCAAAAATGAAGTGAAATCTATTTTTGGAAACAGAAATCTAATCAAAGGGAATCAAGAGATAATTACAGATCTTTGTATTATTGAGGGTAATAATAAATATATTTTTAATAAATTATGATATCTTCATATTAAAATCATATAATCATAAGTTTATTTCTATTATCTTCTTGATATATAGTATTATTTTTTTTAAAAATATATTTTAATAATTAAAACACGAAAATTTCATTAAAACAATTTTTAACAATTTTTAATTTAATTTATTTGTTTAATATGATAGTAACAATATAGAAATAACTTGTATATGTGTCCCCATTGAGATATAGACTATTGGTTTAAAACATTTATGAATTATTTGGAAAAATAAGAAACTATTGAGATGAGATTCATGAGAAATCAATCCTATAAGTTTATTTTTATTTCGATGGAGTTCTAAGGAATATAATTATTTTTATAAAAAGAACTCAAAAAAGAAGTAAATTATATAAATTGAAAAAATGAAACATCATTTAATATATTTACATTTAATGATGATGATGCATTTTAATTGTAAATTTTTTAATACTAGTCATATTAGTAAACGTATGGATGTGTTTTATTGGGTTGATTCATTACCATAATCAATGACACCAACATTCAAAAAAATATTCAATTATGTATGAAAATGAAAAGTTATTCAAATTTAGTGACACTATTTATAATATTTTTTCAAGAAAAAAGAAAATTCAGATCCTCTAAAATTTCTATATTTATTACGCATAATAAAGATTAAAATATAGAACCATCTATCAAAACATTTGTATGCTTAATCATGATGGCCTTATATGAATAAATCACTTATGGTGATGATAAACTAATTAGTATGGAAAATGATTTGAATAAATTCATTTTTATTTTATGTTATTAACAAACATACACAATAACTATAGTTTTATTTCGTAGTGTTAGAAATAGTGTAATCCCTATAGTGTGGTAAAGGTGATAGATAATAGACTATTTAAGTAAAAATATTATCATGACATCATGAATGGAAACATGTATAGAATATAGACCGCATGGTTAGAGGAAAACCTCCTCATCATTGGACTGGATACTTAATGTTATATGGTAACTTGATAGATAGAAGGTAGCCAAATTATCTACTATTCCATCAACATGTATACTCTCATTTCCCCCTCTCTTCATTTATGATGATTTGTGAGTTTCTTATTTTAATTGATTATTCCCACTCATTGAATCCTCTATTAAATATCAGTAGAAATATCATGAGTTTTTTCTCCAAAAATATCCCATCATACTTATATTTAGGTAAAACCATCTATAATTTTCATTCTATGTTTATTGAATTTATAATACCAATATAAAGGGCACAATCCAAGATATATCCCTATTATTTCATTCTACCACATTTTAGTTTCCTTTCATAATATTTCATAAATTTTTTTTATAATGTTAAATGTTTTATCAACTATGATCACAACTCATTGCATCCACTATTTTGATAAATAACTAATTTTTTCTTTAATTTCCCTTGGTTTTCCCCTTATCATTTTTCAGCTTTAGAAAAAATATAATGTAGTTAATTTAATATATCAGGAGAGGATCATCCTATATAACTATTATTGGGTTGTCATATAGTTTTTTAATGTTTTGGAATATTTATATTAAATCATTACACTTTATCATTTTTAACTCATGTTTTTTTTCGAGAGGAATTCCATTATTTTACAAAAAAATTAACATTAAATTGTTATTGGTGTGGTAATTTTTGATAGACTTAAATTTTAAAGAATTTATTTGAGATAGACCAATATTTATAAATTATTTCCCATAAATCACTAAGAAAATATATTTTTTCCTTCCTATGAGTTATTATAAAATAATTTCGGCATACTTTTACTAAAAATATTGTCTATTTTTACAGAAACATTAACATTATGCGTGAATGAAAAAATGGATTAATCCACATTCATATTTTTATTGTTCATTATTTTTTTGATTAACTGATTTATTTTATTATATTTACTCATTTTCAACTTGAGACCATTCATTACATGTAATGATGCTTTTCAATTGGATTCCTTACTTTTACATATATGTTTACTTTATACCAATTGAAAAATTACCTTAGAGACCCAAACTATTTTTTTTAAAAAATATTTCAAGAATGAGTATAAAGGAATAAACATTAATGTGTGTTCAATTGGAAGTAGATTAATATAGGGTAGTGTGAGATGTGTGTTGCTATTATGGGTAGTGGAGCGAGAAATTGACATGGGTCAATATCCTCAATTTTTTTCATTAATATCATACCATTCGAATTGAAATGAAAAAAGTATGAATAACAATATTAAATAATATTGTTACAATTTTTAATTAATTATTATGCTTACATACATAAATTTTTATTAATTCATTAAGTTTCAATTATATATGATTTTCAATGAAAAAAATTGAATAAAATGAAAAAGGTACAATTAGTATGTAACCATTCATTTCAATTATTGTCAGTTTCATGGAATATAAAAAAATACGGTTTTTGGTGTATATATTATAACCTAAATTTTATTTTGATTTTATTGTTGTTTTGATTTAGTATTCTTTAATTATATTTGAAATTTCATCTACCACTTTTCATCCTTCTACTTTTTAAATATATTTACCATGTAACAATTTTCCTCCAAATTAAACTTTAAATGATATCAAGATTGAATAATATTATATGCATCAATGCATTGGGAGTCAATGACTTTTAGAAGCCAATAGTGATATATTATTTTTTGAAAATATTAATAACTCTATATTAAATAAAACCTTATTGAAGAGTGACATGAAAATTCACATGTGGTAGGTTATGATAATGTCATTTTTTCATTTTCAGGATGACTAAAATTCAATGTTAAAAATTAAACATAACAAAAATATTTTTTCATATATGAATGATGATCGACATTAAACTTGGAAGTGATACTGGATATTTTTTCACATATAATTTTTCTATGTATTTGGATAATGATATATTATAATTTAACAACAGTGAAATGGTTAATATTAAGAAATAAATCATTATCACAGTTTTATGCATTTCGTTGATCAATTATGTTTTCCTACCTTAAATGAATAAAAATTTATAGTTTTTTAGCCAAGAATTCGATTTCTTACATTTTGATAAAAATATTATGGTAATGATTTTTTTTGGAATTACACCATAAATATTATATAACAAATTGATATAATACAATGTGTAAACTTTCGACTCGTGACCAATTTTCAAACTATAAAATACTGTTAAAATGATAATTTTTTTTATTTTCAAGAAAGACTTCATTACATTTATAATGACTTTTAATTTGTTTCTAATCTTTATTAAACCCAAATGAATTTTTTTTAGAAATATTTGATGGAAAAAATCAGTATGATATATATATAATGTAATAAATGAAATTTTTTGGCCGATTTTATAACCATGATGTCATATAAGATAATTGTCATTTAAATTAATAAAAACATATAATATATACTTATTTACATAAACATGATATTGGATTTACTTCCCACAGTTTTTCATAATGAATTTCATTATATAACATAATGAAAAAATAATAATTTTGACATTTTCATAACAAATAATGAGAAAAATTGTACCAATTTACTAAAAAATTCATCTTAAAACATTAATTGTATAGTCATTCCATAACACAAAAGATCATAAACTTAGATTATGAAATAAAATAATATCCATGAGAAATAATTATCATGAATAAATATTCCATGTAGGTACCATGAGACATCATATTCAAATAACCGTAACAATAACCCTTATGAGAACATATTCAAATAGACTAACCTACATTATTAATTCTACCATAATATTTTTGAGAACATAACCATTAGCAATGTGTTGGATAGTTATCTAACCAAAAAAAATATAAAATATTATCTAATTAATCTAATGTATTATAACATATAAGATATTTCATTTTCCTTATAAAACTAATGAAAATATACTTTTTAACCAATAATTAATACGCAATTATATATTTATTTGTCATTTTCCAATAAAAACAAATTTCACTACTAAAGTACATAAAATAACGGAAAGGATGGGTTTTTAATGAATAATTAATATAATATTTTAATTTAATCTGAAAAATATAGGATGAGGTAGTGGAAATGTCCATTGATGTTGTTTATTTAAAATTTTAACTTTCTGTTTTACTTTTTTTAAATAATTTAAAAAAATTCAAAATTACTTATATAAAAAAGTTAATTTTCAATACCTATAAGATATATTAAATACAATAATAAAATGAATATTTTTATTTATTTATTACATAATAAATATTTCAATATAAATATTTTATCAATTTCTGTATGGATGAAAAATATTCAGAAATTATATCTTTTAAAAATAAGAAAATATGGTTTTATGGTAATGTATTCATTATCACAATTCTAAGTTGTGACAAACATTTTCTATACTCAATGATTATTATTTTATAATTATTTACATTTATCAAAACTTTTTTTTAATTCTATTTTTCAGTATATTTTATTATACATGTGTTATACATAGTTACATAATTTGGCATGTTCTCATCGAATATGTTGAGAACGTTTAGGGCATTTATTGAAAATAGATTTTTTAGGTTTAATATAAAATATAAAGATATTTTTTGTATGATATCATAAATCATAATCATGTGATAATTATAATGTTTATACATCAAATAAAATGTTTTATCCACTACTGAATAACATAGATGAATAAAAATCACATTTCTCTGTTAAGGTGGTAGTCCAGAATTATGTATGAATGAGGTTATAATTTTTGATTGGATTGAATGATAATATAAAAATGATATATTAGCATTCAAAAATGATATTAATTTTATAAATATGACATATAATAATTATATACATCATAATGATAATCATTGTGGGGTCAAGATGAAAAAATAAATGAATTCCATTATGGAGCTAACAATCCACACGTATAAAGAAGTTATATTTTAATATCCAATATGATGACAAAGGGGAAGAGAAATGTATGTTCCATATAATTTTTTTTATTATATGTAATATATTGATGTTATTATTTGAAAATGGTAATAAAATAATTAATTTAGGTTGTAGATGAAATTAATATGTAATAGGTTTGTTATGAAATATACAACCTCCTCAAATAACCTCTTGGGATTAAACATCAATTATAAAAATCATTATATTATCCAAAGGTAAAATACATTTAAATTTTGGTTTAATTTCATAGATAATACCTAGTAAAGATTTCTAAGATGTGAAAAGAGATCCTGGGTTAGTCGGGGGGTTGTTGGAATCTTGGAGAAAAAAATAAGAGGAGGCAAAGTCCGTCTTACTATTTGTATAAAATCATGCGACCTAGGGAGTACGGTCATGAAGTTTTTCATGATTTGAAGAGGTAAATATTTATCATTTTTTCACATAGTTACTAAAATTATGTTCACAATCATGTGTTTTTCCCCTTATAGAAGTGAATGGTGCACAATTTGGCCATATTGTACACTATTTAAAAATGTTGAATTTAAGATTTTTATCATCATTACTGTATAATACCATTATTTATTATTTCGTCAAAAACCGGTTTTCCTCTTCTTCAAGCCACATGAAGCCCCTTACTCACCCCCTTGTAGGTTCCTTCTACCTCCTCTGTTCGAAGTCAGTTGCACTCATCATCAGAAGCATCAGAATAATATTGGTCAGATCCTCCTTATACACCCTCCTCTCTATAGTTTCCTCATCCATCTAATGTGATATTTTGTTTTAATAAAATTTTCCCTATTTCTGGCCTTTTTATGGATCGTTTTATTTCATCCATTTTTTGGTATGATATATTCCTAAAAAATGACAAGTGGAGCAATACTATGTCTACATAGGGGATCTATTCTTTCCTCTCTCATATAATTTCATATTAAATATCATTCCATGTTTTCACACACTAGATTCTGATGGTGTCACATCATCCTTGTTTAATAAATCAATATATGGGTATCTCTATGTCATAAGTTTCCATATCTTATGGAAAAAATTCTTTAGGGTCTACAACTTTCCCATAGTACCCAATGGGGTATGCCCACATTGAATGATTCTTTTTCCCATTTTCTTCAAATTTTGAACCACCCTTCTGTGGTAGTTTCACTTTTATTAATGTATTTAAATGATAAATTGGGTTAAAATGTGTTGTGAAGCTTTAGTTTGTAAGAACCCAGATCTTCTTTTTTAGGTATCAATCTTGATTTCTGTTGTTCTATAGGAAAAGATGATTTTCAAGAAATTTTAGGAGTACGCGAAATGTACTTAGAAGTATGCGTTGTGTATCGGGTTTCCACGGGTAGCCGTGAACTGGCCATGTAACAGATGAGTACAGGTCCGTGTGAGGTGACGTGGAGACCACCTAAAGTGAGGCCCAGTAATGTCCTATACACACCATGTATTTTTATTTTCTATTGTTATATCACACTGGGGTAATGTCTAATCAATATAATTTTATTCTTCTAGTGCCACTTCGTTCAAGGGCTATGGAAATCACTAATTCTTCTCCGAGCCCCCGTTTAGCAGTCCGTTCTCTAATTCTACCACCATATATTATGTTGTAATCTCCACGATGAGTTATTATTACTTCTAGAGACTCTCTTCTTTATTTCTTCTCTTTTTTGAGATATTCTTGGTTGAACATTTTTGATGTTTTTGTAGATCTACTACTTTTTAAGTCGAATCAATGGATAAGATTTAACTATATCGATCCTACAACATCAATGTAGGTGGTTTGTGACTTTCTATATATGTCTTTGAGTTATATATTAAAAGATCCCAATAAACAAGATTAGGGTATTGCGTGTTTTAGGAATTTAACTATGTTAATTCCTACTGTGTTTTTTTGGTTGAGTTTGGATGTTTTCTTACAAATAGGGTTTATTACCATGTAATGGATCTATTTTACCATGATTGATTGATATTGGTAGTTGGGTCTTGAACTCCCTGTTAGGATGTTATGTATTCCTTGACTACTTCTGTTAGGATTGAGTTGTTATTATATAACATGATTGTGATATGTGTTGTAGATGTTTACTTAAGTAGTATTTTCGATTTACGTTGGCTGTTAGATGTCGTTTATGCATGGTTGTATTACACTGGGTTGTGGGAACCTTGGGCAGTTTGACCATAGGGGGAATGGATGTTGAGGGCTTCTACAGATTGTTTGTTAACATTGCAATGCGATATAGGGGATGAACGTGAGTGCTCCCTTAGAGTGTCTATAGTTCCACATTGCGAGACCACATGTGGAATTGTACATTGAGTGGTTCATCAGAGAGTATGTAGTTTACCATTAAGAGACCATAATGGGAATAGACGATGAGTGCTTCCTTATAGAGTTTTTGTCTAAGTTGAACCAGAGTTTTTAGAATATGAGTACTTCCACGAGGGTTGATTGTGTTTGTTTTGTTGAATAATTTATAAATGTAAACGAATGTATTTGAGACTGTAGGATTGTTTAATTTTTATTAATTCCTTGTTTATTACTTTTTTTACTATTTTTCATCTATATATATTCACTAATAGTTAGGCAGAGATCTTTTGGTGGGGGCCTTTTGGGATTCATCTCACACCTTGTTTGGGTCATACTTTTGTTCCAAAAAAATTTATATTTTTGCACATATGGATAAAGGAATGCACTCTTCTACATTAGGTAATTGATTGATGTGGATATTTATATCATGGGTTGAAGATCACACATGCGATGCTGCTGAAGTTTACTTTATTATTTGTACCTTGGTTTAGTACTATATTTCCATCATCGTGACATGTTCGGATACTATCCTAAACATATGTGACATACATCTTTTATATATATATGCTCTAGTTGTTTATTTACATTCAGTATTCTACTGATTACTTCTTATATTGTATTACTGCTTCATTTGTTGTATATTTTATATATTTCCACTGCTTTACTCTTCTAATGAGGGAATATTTTCTCCACCATCACACCCAAGGCCCATGTTGCTAGTCGGCAGCCTCTGGTGTTCGGGGAAATGTGCTTAATTCCATGTGACCAAACAGGTATTAGAAAAGCTTTAGGCGGTACCATGAATAGGGATGTTAAAAAGTGGTACCAATGGAATTATTTTCTTCTTAACATACTATTTGGATCCTATAGACAGTTAAATAAAGGAATAGGTTGGAAATAATCTGTGTCCGGGAGTAGCTAACTCGTGTACAATGAAAATTTCACTTACCTCGTTTATTAGAAATTTACTAGTTGTTCAATTATTACAGTTGATTTGATTTCAACGTTGGTTGATTCACATGTTTTGTAATGTTATAATTAATATTATTGAGTTTCTATTACTGTTGAAACCCAATGAGATGAGGGAATTCTATCTCATGCATCATATAGACACATTCTAGAGTTAACATGTTCGGACCGCTAGTCATGCCATTAAGGTGTATTACAGATTAGATGTTGTTGTGATATATAATGTGCTAGATATGCATGATGTTTTGATATATGTCTTGATAGAATACATTCTATATAATATGGTATTATTAATATGTGGATTTTCTTTTTTATGAACGACCAATTTTTTCCCCTGACGCGTTATGGGCCCTCATGAATTAAAATTTGGCGGCTCATGGAATTTATGTCACTATTATTCCTGGTAAAATACATGAATAAGGTGCCATTATTTGATTAACAGGGAGTATGGGGACCCACTAATTAGAATATGGAACATTAATATAAGTTTTAGAGTTTTTTATGGGGTTCCAAAGTAGTATCTTAGGATTACTATCCAGAAAACCCCAGATTACACAGTGTGTATTGATAAATACACTCCCTGTATGCCTCTTTTCAGGAAAGATAAACTTTTATTAAGTAGAAACTATGTGATATAAGTACACTCAGTGTAATCCTTAACCATGTGACTGACTGTGTGGGCAGAGACATGGGGTTGGAAAATACTTGGTGGAACACACAATGTACTTGGGGTACACATCGTGTTGTATGGATCATGTATCCAGCCATGTGACTAACAACATTGATGTATGAATCCTAGGTAGTAAAAGTCGTGTCCAACTAGAACAAATCGTGTGGAGTCGACCGTCTTTTCACTCCTGTGACCAATGACACTGGTCAGTAAAATCCGTCAAGTACACACCTTGTCTGAAATAAACACGCAATGCAGTTTTGTTCTAGGGGAACCGTGTGTCTTAGCTATGTAGAGGAACTCAGGTTGGGAGAATTGATTCAAGTACATGTTGTGTCCTTGGGAGGAACATTCCATGTGCTTGGGATGTTACAAGACCGGTTTTCTTAGAAGTACACGCCCATGTAAAGTCTTATGGGAACAAGCCGTGTAGGGGTAATACACGTCATGTATCCATGTTATGAATAACATGAATGTTTTCTTTCTCTTGTTTCAATTTGGAACTTTTATGTTTCAGTACATGATAATCTTGAACTAATGTGAGCATGTGAACTTGCATATTTATGACACCGAGATATCCTCGGATTGTACACCGGATACAGGGAAACGATCTGATAGTAGACATGGTGGATCAGGGACTACCAACATATCTTCTGATCATCCTTTTCGTGGAACTATATGTCATTCCAGAAATAGGTTCTGATGAAATAATAAAAAAAGGCTTCATTAGGTTTATTCATATCTTCTAGGGAGCACCACATCCTTCCTCTTTTATGGAAGAGTTACACTGGTTTTCCATTAGAATCATCCTCCCACATTCTCAAGGGATGGAGGAGCTCAGGCTATGGAGTCGTGGATAGAATACATGTTGTCAATCTTCAAGCATATGGAGATTCCTCCAGATAGGAGGGTGAATCACGCTACATACATTCTTAAAAACTCTTCCAAGAGATGGTGGTATGTGATTTCATAGGCAAGGTTCCATCATGGTATGTATTGGGATGTGTTCCAGCGTTCCTTATATGATTACTTCTACCTGGAGACATTGAGGGTCAACAAAGCCCAAAAGTTCATGAGTTTGGAGTAGATTACTCTCTCAGTCACGAAGTATTATTCTCGCTTCACGGAGCTGCATCACAATAAACCTATTCTATTGGTGTGATGAGTTATTACGGTCGAGGAAGATTGAAAATGGAATAAGCGATGACATCAGATCTTAGGTAAACATCTTCAGGGTGACTTCCATAACTTCTATAGTCAACCAGGATCTGATCATAGAGCGCAACCTGAGGGATTTTAGGGCTGTGATATAGGGTGGCTGAAAATATGGAATTGGTATTCCTCCACCTAATTGTAGGAATCGTCGCAAGGAGTCTACGCATGGAGATCTGAGTAGGAGAGACACTCTATCAGGTACCCAGGTATTATGAAACTAGTGCTGGAAGAGCAGGCATATGAGGAAACATTTCCCAAGAGACCCAGTTGTGTGATTATCTTGTGGAAAGATGGGTAATATTCAACATTTCTGTCATTTTATCTCACCAGCAGCTGGTGATAGGTGTTCTGATATGACTCCTCATACTATAATAGAATAGCCAGTTCCATATCAGAATGGGTAATAGAGTTCTTCATGCTGTTCAGGACTACGTGGTGGTCAAGGCCGCAATGGTTAGACAGAGGGTTTTTGACTGCTGTTGGGTGGATTTTCTCAGTGATCTCAGACAAATTCACAAGGTCGTGGTGTAGGTTAGGCTTTTGTGTTGGAGTAGTCCCTACAAAAGCATAATCCCAGAACCTCTTCGATTAGAGGTATGATTCTAGTATCATCAGTTTTAGCTTTATCACTTTTTGATACAGGGGATTCCCATAGTTTTATATCAGTGCATATTGTAGAGAGCCTTGGACTCTATATCTTTACCTCTGCTAATGTCTTGATGAATTACACTCTGTTAAGTACTTTACTAGCTAGTGTACGTCATTAAAAGGAGTTCCATCATGAGGTTTTTGGGTTTCACTTCATATGGGACCTTTATGAATTAGAGATGACAGGCTAGGAAGTCATTATTAGAATGTATTAGTTGGTTCCATTTCCAGGCTGTTGTCGATTTCTATCACCGTATATTGAGCTTCATGTCACCATAAGGTGGATCATTTTCGTATAAGGAAGAATGGGATTTCTAGGAGAACTGAGAGAGACATGAGCATCATGGGTTGGTAGTAGCTATAGAACATGTTTCTATTCCATATCTAGATGACCAAGGGACATCACATATGGACTTTCCTCCAGTGGTCTGTTGCTTTAAGGATTTCTTTCCAAATGACATTTTAAGTTTTCCTCTGGTGCGAGAGGTAGAATTTTTTATACAGAATGTTCAAGGGGAAGCACCAGTATCCATTCCTCCATATAGGATGGATACACCATTGATAAAAGATCTCAAGAAGTAGTTATAGGAGTCACATGAAATGGGTTTCATTCGAACCAATAAATATCCTTGGGGTTATCCTATCCATTTTTCAAAGAAATAGGATGGTACCCTCATAATTTATGTAGATTATATAAAGATGAACCAGTTAATGATCAAGAACTGATATCCCTTGCTGTGGATTAATGGTCTATTTGATCATCTTTGAGGAGCATGGGTGTACTCGAAGATTTACATGAGATCAGGTTATCATCAGTTTCACAATAGACCATCTGATATACCTCTTACAGCCTTTCTAAGAAGGTATTTTCTATACGAGTATGTGGTTATACCGTTCGGTCCCATGAACGTTCCTACAGTTTTTATGGTACTAATGAACTTAGTGTTTCATCCATACTTGGAATCCGTTGTGGTGGTTTTCATGGACAATATCTTGGTGTTCTATCACACTAACCATGACCATGCTACACATATTGAGTTCGTTTTTAGTAGACTAAGAGAAAATAAATTAAATGCTAAACTCTCAAAATGCCACTTTTGGATGGAACAGATTCATTTCATGGGTCATGTTACCTCAGAGACAAGAGTATTAGTAGACCGAGAGAAAGTTATATCCTTGGATTCCTAGGATCATGAAAAGAATGTATTTGAGTTACAGATTTTTAGTGGGATGGATGGATTCTACAAACATTTCATAGAAAACTTTTCCCACATAGCAGTGCCACTAACGAGCCTGACTAAGAAAGGTGTGAAGTACTTGTGGGAAGTTTCCTATAATTATCTTTTTATAAGAAGAAATAGTGACTGAAGTCAGTATTAATACTTGTTTTTCTAGAGTTGTGAGAGAGTTATATTTTTTACAATGATGTATCATGTATCAGTATGGGAGTAGTGATTATGCAGGGGGAAGGATTCATTGCGTACGGGTCTCAGTAGTTGAATCCACATGAGAGGAATTACCTGACACACGATCTTGAGTTGGCTAAAGTTATTCAATATTTATGTTGTTGGCAACATTTTCTATTGGGAGAACATTTTGTGGTTTTCACTAACCACAAAGTCTAAACAATATCTTTACCCAGCATAATCTAAATTTTAGACAGTGAAGGTGGGTTGAGTACCTTCAATGCTTTGACATTGAAATTTCCTACATTCCTTGGAAAGGCAATGCAGTGGCTGATGCACTAAGAAGTAGGACATAGATATAAGTAGTTCAGGATTCTAGAATGAGTAGTAGTTTATGGATATGTTCTATGAGATGCATTTTGAGGTGCATGACAGACAGGGGAAGAGGTTCCTTTCTTATGTAGTTGTTACCTTTACTATTCTTGATCGAGTGAGATTGAGGAAGATATTATAATCTAAAGGCCTAGTACTACAGGAGAGTGTTTCATGAGTGGTATCTATTCTTGGGTGTACTATAGGTGAGGATGAGATCTGGTGGTTTCATGGGAGCATGTGGTTGTCAGTAAACATACGCGAGGAGATGATGTAGGATTTTCATTCTAATGTTTTTGCAGTTCATCCGAGCGTCACCAAGATATATAAATATCTACACCATCAGTAATGGTGGCCAAGTATCAAGAGATATTTTATAGGGTTTTTCATGAAAAGTTCCAAAAATTAGCATGTGAAGGCAGATTTTCAGTGACAGGCAGAGATTTTGAAGCAGATTCCCATTCTTGAGTGAAAGTGGAATGATGTCATGATGGACTTTGTGATAGGATTACCGAGGTCTTCTCGAGAGAAAAACATAGTTTGGGTTGTCATTGACAGACTCAAAAAGTTTTCATACTTCTTAACGATCAATGATACCATAGTGTTGATGAGATGGGAAGGTTGTACATTTAGGAGATTGTACGTTTTCATAGGGATACACACTCCATCCTTTAAGAAAGGGACACATGTTTTACTTCTCAGGTCTGGAAGGGACTACATATGGCTTTGGGAACATGAATAATTCTGAGTGCAACTTACCATCCCCAAAAAGATGACAAGTCTGAGTGCATGCTTCAGGTGCTGGAGGAAATGCCTTGAGCAAGCATCCTAGATTTTGGAGGTTCTTGGGAGAAACACATTTTTATGGTGTACTTTCCTTCAATAATAGTTTCCAAGAAACTATTCAGATGGAAAAATATGAGGCTCTGTATGGTAGGTAATTCTGATCACCCCTATGTTGGCTAGAATTAGGAGAGGCCGCTATACTGGGACCTCATCTTGTCAAGGAGACCACAGAGCAGGTGGAGATGATTCAGAAAAGGATTGCTACTGCACAATCATGATAGAAGTCTTATGCTTATAGATGGATATGACATCAAGAGTTCAAGTTTTGGGATCACGTTTTCTTACATGTCACACTGAGGTTATGACACATGAAGATTAGGGGAAAGGGAAAGCATTGAAATACATTAGGACATTTTTTTAGAGAGAGTCAGGCCATTTTCCAATCGGTTGTAGTTGCCTCAAGGGTACAGATCTATGCACGACGTCATCCATGTTTCTCAGTTCTGATGTTACTTCTGAGAATTGTCTCTTGTTTTTCAACCTGAGGAGTTTGAGTTAGAGGTGTACAACTCATTTGGGGAGAATCCTATATGGATTAATGATCACAATGTGAAAGACCTCTATTGATGGTTGGTTCCTCTGGTATATGTGTTGTTGTACCACAGGCCATGGTAAGATGAGACTTGGGAGAGGGAGGCTGATGTATGATCGCAGTGACTGGAGCTGTTAAAAGATTCTTCTTCACTCATTTTTAAGGAAATTCGGAAATTAATTTCTTTATGGGGGAATTTTTTAAGAACCCAAATCTTATTTTTCAAGTATGAATCTTGATTTTTAAGGATTTTGAAAAAACATGAGTTTTTTGAAATTTTATGAGTACACGATGTGTACATAAGAGTACATGCCTTGTATTAGGTTTCCACTTGTAACTTTCCACTAGCCGTGTATTGGCCAAGAACATTACCTTGCGAGGTGACCTAGAGACCTCTTAAAGAGGGTCTCCAAAGTAGCTTATACATTCCTCGCATACTCAAGAAAAAAGTCATGTATTTTTATTTTTAGTTGTTATATCGGAATGGGGTCACATCTAATCGACAAAATCATCTTCTTCTTGCTTCATCTCATCTAAGAGTGACAAATATCATCAATTATTCTCCTGGTCCACATTTGGATATACATTCCTTGAATTAAACATCATCAATTGCGTTGGAATCGTCCGGACGGGTTATTCTATCTTCTAGAGATTATCCTTTAGATTTATCGTTTTTCTTGAGATATCCTTGGTTTAGTGTCTCAGACATTTTGGCCGATCTAATGTGTTCTTGGTATAATCAAAGGCTGAGATTCACCTATATCAATTGTTCAATAGTGAGGTAGGTGGTTTGTTCCTTTCTGTAGATGTATTTGAGTTATATATGAAAAAAGTTCCCAATACCCTAGATTAGGGTATTGCATGTTTTAGGAATTTCACCCTGTTAATGATTACAATGTTTTGTTTTCTAGAGTAAGGTTGTTTTCTTATAAATAGGGTTTATTACCTTACTATGGATGTGTTTTACCATGTTTGATTGATATTGGCTGTTGGGTCTAGAACTACCTATTTCGATGTTATATTATCTATTCCAAGTGATTTTAGGATAAATTAGTTATTATATGACATTCTTGTGATATTAATTGTAGCTATTTAGCCAAGTAGTATTTGAGATTTACTTTGGCTGCTGGATATTGTTTCTTTTTGATTGTGTAACACATGGATGTGTGAACCTAGTGTAGTTAGACTATTGGGGGAATGGGTGTTGAGGGAATCCCCAGAGTGTCTGTTATATATTTTACATTGTGAGACCATTAGGGGGATGGACCTGAGTGCTCCCTCATAGTTTTTATAGTTCCACATTGTGAGACCACTTGTGGAATTGGATGATGAGTGCTTCCCTAGAGAGTCTATCATTTACTGTTACGAGTCCATAGGGGGAATTAATGATGAGTGCTTCCCCAGAGAGTATTTGTTTATGTTGAACCACATGGGATAGACTATGGGTAATTCCCAGATGATTGGTTTTGTTTGTTTGGTGGAATATTTGATAAATGTAAACGAATTTAGTTGAGACTATGGGACCATTTAAATTTTAGTATTCCCTTGTTTTTTTACTTCAGTTTACATTTTTCCTGGTGTATATGTTCACTGACAGTTAGGCATAGATAATTGGGTGTTTTCTTACTGGGATTCATCTCACACCCTGTTTGGGTCAATATTTAGGGCCCAAACAGATTATATTGTTGCAGGTAAGGATAAATGAAGGTGCACCACTACTTCAGGTACTTGATTACTGTGGAGCTAGAGATCATGTGACAAGGCTAAGAATTGCGATACTGTTGGAGTTTACTTGTTTCTTTGTACCTTGGTATAGTATTTTATTATCAAAATTATGAGATGTTTGGATTCATTCCTAGACATAGGTCAAATGCATCATTTATATATATTCTCAAGTTGTTTATTTACTTTCAGTATTGTGCTGATTACTTATTATATGGTATTACTACTTCAGTTGTTGTATATTTTTTCTATTTTTTTTGAGTTACTCTACCAATGAGGTCACAA
Source organism: Viscum album (assembly GCA_963277665.1). Taxonomy (NCBI): domain Eukaryota; kingdom Viridiplantae; phylum Streptophyta; class Magnoliopsida; order Santalales; family Viscaceae; genus Viscum; species Viscum album. The sequence continues at coordinate 905,930,957 of OY728138.1, forward strand.
TTTCAAAAATATCACACCAAAGATCCTCATTGCTAGTCAGAAGCCTCTAGAATTTGGGGAAATGTTCTTGAGGCCATGTGACCAACCAGGTACATGGAACCTTTAGTGGAACCTGAAATAGGGAGGTTACATATTTAAACCTCGATCTTGATGCTTCAGACTATATATTAAATTCACACGCTTGATGGTACCCATTGTATTCCACATTTCTTACTTCTAAATGTTATTATTTGTTGGTTGAATTATTTTCCTTACGCCTTGTCTTGTTAAAGGATATCTACGAGGAATTTTATAATCATTTCCTTATGATATAAATTAAATGGTATGGATTAAATGCTAATATTGGTCATGATTAATAACATGGTCTATTATAATTTCATTGATGACATTTGATTTTATACTTGTGATGCCTTGTGATTGTCAAATAATTTTTTTATTTTGGTTTGTCTTAATTGTATAGATTGATTTGATGATGAGTATGTGGTATTGAGATTCTCTTTTATGGGAATTTAATTAAAAATATTTTCTTATCTATATGATGTTCCTCATATTATACGACCCTCTTGTTATAGGTTGGGAGAGAACATGGGTCCCTATTTAAGGATTCCAATGATGGAATCACCGTTCATGGTTGGTAAATACTCAACATAATATGAATGATACTTTTTCATTCCATGTATTGGATCTTTGGGTGGATTTAATTATACTCATGAGTGACACCATTTCCCTATGAGATCAATTGAGAATGTATCCATTGGTATGATGGTACCTCAAGTCATTTGGGATATCAGGTCCTCTTCGGGAGATACATCGTATGGACTATGAGTCACAATGTATGGAGTGATACAAGGTATTTCATAGGCGTTTACATGTATGGAATAATGAAATTTGTTACATTGGATGTTCCATAGAGACCATTAAGATTCAGTTCAGATCACCTTGGATGGGCTTAGACTCCACAACTAAAATATATGGATTATTTTATTTTATATTTTTATACGTGATGCATCTTTTTTATTTATAATTTTATCATCCTTTGTTTGATAAAATTTAAACTAGTCTATATGTTGAATAAAAAGTGTGTTTTTATGTATTCTTTGATTTCCAGGTTTACTTTGGCCCCTGTAGTCATATAATTCCTTGTAGAAGTACACATCTTCATACATCTGGATTATGTTGTGGTAGGTGGTATGGGATTAGTGTCCATTATGAAAATAGAACAAGGTTTTAAATGTTTTATTTATTTTTTGATATTTTTTCTTTTGTATATGACAAAATATTTTATTTATTTCAGAAAATGGATTTTCCTTTACACTATGGGTTCCATCTTACTGATATGATATCATACACCATCCTATGTAACCTTTTGTTACCATATTAGAATTTATCATTATGGTTATAGAAAAAGGGAATTGTTTCACTTCTATTGTTTGATTTTATTGATTCTTAAGATGGATTTTGGGGGAAAATGATGAATCACATACTCAAGATACTATGTAGTTTTCTTCCTTTATGCAATTTTTGTATAGCATGGACTATATACATGTTATCCCATGTTCCCATGTTCTCTCATTTTTTATATATTCTTGAGATGAAATCATATACTTGTATTCACTATTGATAATTTCATTCATCGAATTGTTTATTTACATTTCTTGGTTCATTTCAATACTTCATACTACGACCATTTTATTCTTACACTTCCATTATTTATTATCAATTATTTACTATTTTTCATACACTGATATATGAGGGGATTTTCTCCCTTGGGATGCACATTAGGCCCTCTATACTAGTACGAAGCCTCAAGAATTTGGAGAGTCATGCTTGAGGTCATGTGGCCCACCATATCATGGAACTATTCAGTGACTCTCAAGGTATGATGGTACAATGTGGAATAATAATTTTTATTTAATTTTTTTCTCATTAATTGAGTTTAGAAAAGAGTCTAGGAAAAATTTATTTGGAATTCTCCTTGTATTTAGACATAGCTCAACCATGTATAGGGGAATCCGTAATTATATAAAATTTGAATTGAAGTTATTGTTTATTCCATTTATGATTGATATGAAATCATCGTTTGGTGAAACATTTGTTTTAGGATTTTATTATATATTTATTATTGGTTGATGATTTATGTTACTTTAACACAATGAAATGAAGTCACTATATAAAATTTTACTAGGAATGATATAACATGAAATTTAATGCAATAATTCTTCCTATATATACTATTTATCATGCATCGCCTACTTGCATGTGATTTATGTTTTTCCATTTTCTATTAAGCCTTACAATGTGTAATTTTTCAGTTCTATAAAAACAATTCAATTTAAAATATAGGACCATGATATATATTGGAATTAATTGGTATGAAATTTTTATCTATAAGTAACATGATCCCCTATATTTTTGAATGGTGATCCACCTAATTAAAATAGTTGAAGTTAAATTAAATACATAAACGAATTAAATTGAAAGGCACATTTTAAATGACATGTCCCTTAAGCATATTCATTATGAATCCTTGAAAAACATAACAATATAAGTGGATATTAGGATATTATTTCTCATGTTGTTAGTGATCCTTTTGTGATTTCCTATTATATATACCTAGATTTATTAGTAGGTTGTTTGTTAAATTATGATCAGATCCAGGCTTTGAAACTATCCTCCTTATCACTTTTGTATCTTAATTCCTTATCTTTTATGAATTTGTTCTAGGGGTGAACTTTTAAATTTCAGATCAATTAAACCATGAAATCTTAATGTTGTATTCCAAGATAATGGTTATGACAATACTCTTATGATGGTTGGACCTGATCCACCCATTATACCTCATGCAGTACCACCGTAGACTCCTTCTATTAATCTTCCACTGATAAGTATTTCTCAGTTCTAGTATAGCATTCTAAAGTTTATGCAGTCTATTTAGGGTAATCCACAACCATAGAGGACTATGGAAGAGATGACTAAGGACATCTAGTAGAAGCATCATCCCACCTCCATATGGGATAGAGGACCCTGTGATTTAGAATAGAGGATATAGTCTATGGTTTTCATTGTCGAACATCTAGATACTCCTCTTGGACAGAGGGTCAAGATCATAATCTATATGTTTTTTTTTACTTCGCCATGGTTTCGGGGGATGTCATTTCTTAGTTAGAGAGTTACTAGGGTTTGATCTAGGAATACTTTTAGATGGATTTATATGACGATTTTTTTGTTTATAACATGAGATCTAATCTAGACCAAGTGTTTATGAATCATCAGTAGGGCTCCATGATTGGGTATAAATATTCTGCTCCCATAATTAATATTTATCAATTTTCTACTTCTCAAACTGGTGACAAGTTGATGATTGCGAGTCTATTTGATGATGAGATTGGAAATTCTATCCAATCAATGTAGACCATCATATTGTTGGTTGTCATGATAAAGATAGTGAACTCGACACTAATCAGAGAATGAAATCTTAGAGAAGCTAGTCTTGTGAGCCAAGTATGTTCACATCAAATTTATGGTGATAGTTCTTCTAGCTATTGAAATCCATCTTTAAAGGGTGCATGTGTAGGAGGTTCCAACCAAGTTTCCCACACTAAAAGTTCTATCATATTTCACCATTTTGGTAGGTGAAACCATAAGAATTGTCGGTTCATGAGAATCATGATTGAATGATGGGATTGAGGCATGATAGGAAATATTTGATGATTTTGTTGTTATTTTCATACATTATCATGTGTAAGGGGATCTATTCCATCACCTCTACCATATACAATATATGTGAATCAACATTAGGTCATCTACATATCAATCATGCTGAGGTGGTAATGGCCATGGCTGATGTATTCATTCCCTAGAGTATCAGTGATATCATAGTGGATATGCATTGTCAAGTTAGGAAGTGCCTCTATGTCACGGTGCAATCCGTATGTATATAGTACAACCTATTCCATAAGAACATATTATAGGTCCATATAATTTGAGAGGTACTATTGTTCTAACCTCCACTTTAATTTATTCATTTTTGTTATTGTTTCTCTTCTCCTTCATTTTTTATAATGTTATTGGAGGTATTGATCTTGAAATCGAGTACTTATGAGGAATTATGTCCCTCAATATGAAGTTAGGGCTTAGAGTAGATGGAATACTTCATTATGGGGAGTTCCCCTAGAGGTATGTGGGTTCCATTTACTATTGAGTTTCTTTTTCCTCAAGATGTTTAGCTTCAATGCAATTATCAATTTGAATTGTATTGTGCCCGACAATGGCTTATTGGAATGATATCTTCATCAAGTGTAGTTAATATCATCCTAGGAAAATATATAGGTACACATTGGAAAATTTTATATCTAGGCATATCGTGATGGACCCAATCATATTGTGCTTGGTAGGGTGACATGTTAGTTGGTGAGTCTCTTAATGACCAATTAGGTAATGCAATTAGTAGAGTTACCTCCTAGTTTAGATCTTTTCAAGGACATCTTCAATGATTATTTATCTTGATTTTATCATTTGACATAGGTTGAGTTAATCACAATTCTAGTGCTAAGTGCAGAATCAGTGTATATTCTACAGTATTGGATAGCACCTAAAAATCCCAATGAACCCAAAAATGAACCAGACATCCTTGAGGATATGAGTCTTATCAGACCCATCACACCCCCACAGGTTTGACCAGTCATTTTAAACAAGAATTATGTTGGTACCCTCATATTGTGAAATTCTTTTAGATGGAGGAAAGAGCTCATGGTGAAGAACCATTATCCAATTCCCTTTATAGATGAAAACTTCAACCCTCTATGAGGAGCAACAGTTTTCCTAGAGATCTATCTGAGGTTAAGATATCATCAAGTTCATGTGATTCCATCAGATATACCATGTACAACATTCTGTAGTAGTCATACCTTGTACAAGTACTTGGTTATATAGTACGATCTGAAGAACGAGCTATCAGTCTTAACATGTCTCTTGATTTATTTCTGTCCGTCTTTGGAGATGAGGTCTTGGTGTGCCCGCACAACAAAAACAACCAATTCCAATCGTCTTGATACCATTCTGAGTAAACTAGTGTAGCACCATCTATATGTTATGATCATTAAATTCGACTCTTATATAATCAAGAAGAATCCCAGTAATGTTATGATATACATTGATTCTTAGGGCATGTTGGCTATTACAAGAGATTTATTCATGAAGTCTTCTGCTTAGAAGTACCCCTTATGACCCTGAAAAAGTATGATTTTCTCTTCATATGATCAGATGATTTTTGTGAGGATTTTCTGGAGTTAACAAGAAGATTTAATTCATCTATCAAGCTGATTATCTTAGACATGGGTAGAAGTTATTCAATGTATTGTGATGCTTCAGAATAAGGGCGTGGTACTGTTCTGATTCAAGGTCGTCATGTAGTATAATATGGATCTAATGAGATGAGTAATCAGGAGATGAAAAATCATATGCATGACCTCGGGATAACATCTATTGATTAGGATTTTTACCATTGGGGACACGATCTATTGGGGAAGATATTCTTTATTTACAAAGATTGTAAAAGTATGAAATATATATATATACTCAGTGATATTTTAATTTGAGGAAGGGATGGTGGGTAAAATACATATAGTAATTTGACATTGTATGTTTTTATATCAATGGTATGGGTATTTTCATGGTTATTTCATTGAGATGAAATACTCAGACACAATACACAGAGGTTTCTAGCATTGAGTGGCAGATGATGGCTATTGTTTTGGAGATACATCTAGAGTTACATGGAAAACACGTGAAACTAGTTCCAATATATCTATCAGTGAAATCATCTACTTTATAACATCTTCAAATAATGAATTTGTCAAATCCCTAAGGCCATGTTTTGAGGGAGAGAATAATTGGAGAGAACCCACCTCCTGGTTGGTTTTCTTACCAGTGAGAGAGTTATATATTGTGGTTTTCTATTGGTGCCTTTAGATATACCAGAAGAGCCGATGAGGGAATATCATGAATCAGTTTGGTATGTTCATCCTTGGATAAAAAATATGTATCAGGATATATAAATTTAGTAATGGTGGATAGGTATGAAGAGGTTGACAGATGGCTTCATCACTCTGTGCTCCACCTGTTAGTAACTGAAGTTAGAGCACCACCGACCAATAATAATTATATAGACTATCTCAATTCCTGAGTGGAAATAGAATTACATCACTGTGGATTTCATGATGGGATTTCTAATACTAACTCAAGTCAATGATAAAATATGGTTGATTTTTGACAGGCTGATAACAGTCAAACACTTTTTAGAGATTCGAGGATCCTTCCTTATTGATGAATTAAGAAAAATTTACATCTAGGAGAGAGTGATGATTCAAGGTGTTCTATATTATATCATTTAGGATTGAGATTATATTTCCACAATGAAGTTATGGAAAGGGTTGTAGAAGGAACTAGGCTCATATGTTTTCTTCAGTACTTCATATCACCCTCAAACTGATTGGAAGTCCAACCATACCATAAGAGTGTTAGAGGATATTCTTCAAGAACATGTCTTTCATTTTAATGTTTTTTGGGAAAATCATATTCATCTCATTTAGATTAACCAGAACAATAGCTTTCAGGAAAAAATTTTGATAGCTCTGTATCATTCCATTTATGGTATACCATGTCGTTAATCTTTATGCTAGATTGAGGAAGGTGAGGGAGTTCTACGGGGTCCTAATATAGTTCAGGAGACATTAGATCAAGTATAGATGATTCAAAAACATATGGCTAAAAATCATTCTATCTAGAATGATTATATTTTTTTTCCACCATATAACTTTAGCATTTGATGTGGGACATAAAATATTTCTACATGTATCTCCTAGATTCCCCCATAGAAGAATCCAGAAATATGAAAATTTATCACCTCAATATTCTGGTCCATTAGAGTTAGTGGAGAGGTTCAGTCCATTAACATATCTTTATTATTACCTCAAATTTACCTTTCCATGAACAATGCCTTCCATTTATCATATCCTTGATGGTATCATCCATATCTATCCCATTCGATTGATCATAAGGATATAGAGGTGGTGGAGGATGAAACCTTTGAGGAGCGTCAAACTGGTATCATTGATCATACCATAAGTGTTCTCCAAGGAAGATCAGTTCCTCTGGTCTAGGTGTTATTCCATCACTAAAACCAATAAGATGTGTCCTTCAAGTGGGATGCTGATTTGAATGCATATTGGCTATATCATATCTTATAAAAAGTCTAGCACCATTGAAAGAGAAACTTTATGTCAAGTTTATTTAAGGAGGGGAGGTTATAATATCATTGCTAAATCCAAAGGGTTGGATAATTTTTATTTTGGCTTAATTACATAAAATGGCCCTGTTGAAGATTACTAAGATGCTAAAAGAAGTCCATGGTGCATTTAGGGATTATTCTAGGCCTGGAGCCTAAATAGGGAGGATGAAGACATGGATACATGGTTTGTTTGAAACTGTATGATGCATGGTGCATGGACATGCATATTTGAAAGATTTCTAGACATTGATATTTTACAAGGTTTTCAAACATTTGGTGAACGACAATATACCATTCCATGTAAAGATGCCCTTAATGAAGATAATTTCACATGGTTTGTGCACGGTTTGGAAAACATTATGGCCAATACATGCACAGTTTAAAAATTGGGTGACATAATGATTTTTCATTAATTAAATTTTTAATCCATATTTATTTACACTTTTTCTTACACATCCAGTTTTACTCTTCTTCCAAGTTCCAAAAATACCCTCTTGAAAAACTATTTGATTTCCTACTACCACATCCATCCAAATTCCACTTATCTCATCGTCATAACATTATAGTCATCTTAGTGTGCTATCCCTTCTGCAACCTTCTCCTTTTCATTTATATTTCCTTCTATTTATCTATTTTGATGTAATATATATTTTTTGTTTACTATTAATGTAAAAATTCCATTTATTTATTTAATTTTAGGTCTGATCAACACACAAAAATGAACAAACGGAGTGTTACAACAATTAGGTAGGGGTTTTATGAATTTACCCCTTGTTTTGTTGCATTCAAAATATCACATCACTGTGATGAACAAGAGATTCGTTATTGACTCTTATATATTAATTAATTAATTCAACCATGAGATTAATCATTTCATTAGTGACAATATCCTATATAAATACCCATCTATAATGTGACCTCCATGCCCTTGACTATCCCTTTTGGTATGAACTCATTTAATGTGCATTCTGTTTCATTGGTCTAAATTTTGAACCACCATATTTTTGAGATTAAAATCTATTAATGGAATTATATGATTAATTAAGTCAATATAAATTGTGAACTGTGAGTTAACCCTTACGCTTAATTCATGATACCATATATTTAATTTGAATTCTTGTTACTTCGCATTGGATTCCATGTGATCTACTTTTAATTATTTTTATTAGTTCATTCCATGATTTATTTATTCCATGTTAAGTTCATCAATCTCTAAGATAATTTTTATTCATAAAAATTGTGCCGTAAAATAATTGTATTAGATTTAATTCTATTCTTGTTCAAGCTAACTAACATGGGATATTGGAATTTCATTGATGACAGTTTCTTTATACATGAGATTCCTTGTTCTTACTATATAAATTGTATTATGGGTTATATTAATTTTATGTTTGACTTTTTGGTAAACATGTGATATTGATATAATCTTTTGTTAGTATATAATTTTAAATATGATCCATGTCTTTTTATGAACCTTGGTTGATAGGGTTCACCTGCTACGGGATGGGAGAGAACATGGGTCCTGATTCAAGGATTCTGTGGATGCACTCAGCATGCTCAGTTGGTTAATACTAAGAAAATTAGAATATATAAACTAGGTATCTAGACAAAGGATATATGGGAAAATTTAATTATATTATTAATTGAAATCAGTTACCTAGGAGAGAAATAGAGGACCGATCCATTAGAATGATGGCTACACCATTCCATGGTTGATACCTAGTCCCATTTGTGAGATATATGGTAAGGACTCAGAGTCACTATGTCTTGGTTGATACAAGTGATTCCATATGGGTTTTCATGGATGGAGTTTATGGTATTGTATATACTAGATGTTCCATAGTCACAAATGGGATTCTATCCAAATATCCATGGATGGGTTGAGACTCCACAACTAGAATTGATTGATTGTTTGATTTTATCATTTCATATATGATGCATATTATTTGATTATCATTTTTATAATAACCTTTGTGATGAAATGTAATTTATACCCCATGACAGAGAATGACATTTTATTATTCCTTTTTGGGTTTTGTTGTTTACTTTTCCCCTTATAGTCGTATCAAGCCACGATAATGTACTTCTCTTTATACATCTGACATTGGAAAAAACATGCTGTAAGGTATGTGTGTCTATTTAGTAACCCAAATCATGGTTTTAAATTATTTATTCATTTTATTTTTTGTATTTATTTATATATATAATTTTCCTTTATTTATTTCATGAAATGGATTGGCCTAGATAAAGTGGGTGACGACCTACCAAGAATATATCTCACTCCCTGTTTGGGCACCATTTGATACTCATGTAGACTTTAGGATCAATAGTATGGATAATGAAAAGTTTGATAATTTCAATTTTTATTTTCATTCTACATAGGATGGGGTATAGGGGTAGTGGACCAAGCCTATGATCGAGATGTGGTGTAGATATATCTGGCCTTTTGTAGATTTTTATATCCTGTAGTATATTTTTTTGTATCCTTTTCTCCTCGTTGCTATCATTTTGGTATAGACACGTGACATACCATCATTATCATCTTATTCACTGCTAATATTTTGTTTCCTCTTGCTGTTTATTTTATTTTCTTGGTTTGATTCATTAATTTTTTTCTAATTCCATCTTATTATTAAACATCCATTATTTATTATATATTGTTTACCACTATGATTACTATGATCATTGAGGGAATATTCACCCCACCGATACACTCTAGTCCCCCTCTTCTAGTCAGCACCCTCCATCATGTTGGTATGCATGTTCAAGGTTATGTGGGAAACCATCTTAGGGCACTATTGAGTGAAACTCGGGGTGGGTATCTATATTAATCATTCATGGATTTTTAGTTTAGTGATACCATTTACTCTTGGAATTTTTGAAGGATGTTGGGGATATGTTTTTGATATTATTATCTGAACAAGAGTTTTAAATATAATTGATTATTATAGTAGAGGACATTCCCATTGATATGTGCGGGTGGGGGAACCCTTAGAAATAAATATATTGTTAAATTAATTAATGATAGTTTTCAGGTTTAGGTTTTAAAAATTTATATATATAGAATCTATGATGTGGATGAGTAAAAATTATATCATAAAATAATGTTTTTAGTAATTTATTTTATATTTTTGCAATTATATTTTATCATTAACAACATTTATCTCTATAGACATTTATTGTGATGTTAATGTTTTTTCTTCTATATGTAATGACATAGACCCCAGTAAACTAGAATTTGTTACTTTTTATTACATTGTATAAATATTAATGTAATTTTATTATATAGGACCTCATAAATTAGTAATATTAGTAAACTATATACTAACTAGATTACCATGTTACATTTTAGTAATAAAATTTGAACATTTGTTTTATAATGTCATTATTATCTTTGGGAGGAATAGAGAGTTCTTCCCCGCTGCCCTAGATGACGATGGTTAGCGTGACTGCTCCTCCCCCTACATGGGGGAGGGACCTTCTTCAATCTTCGAGGGCGTCCACACCCATTCTTTTCCCCCTTTTCTAACCCGGATCATCTCCCATCCTTTCCTCGGATCTCGATTTTCCCAAAAGTTCTTGATTTGTGTGACAGTTTCCCACAACTGCCTCTCTATATTTCCAAATTCAACGAGGTTTCTTCTCTTCTCAAATGGATGTTGATCTCTTGGTTCAATCACAATTTCCCTTCAGTATATTATTTTGATAGATTTGTCTTCAGATCATATGGCTAAAGGAAATATCTACGATGGGGATTCTGGACAACAGACACATCGTTATCATATTTTCATCAGAGAAAGACCTGATTCAGGCGTGGTCCATCTCTCCCCGCACATGCAACATCTTCAGATTCTTCTTTTTTTAATGGAACTATGATTTCCACATGAATCAGGATTCTCCGACTACGTCTTTCTGGGTATGTTTTCCTCACCTCCTGCTACCCTTTCAAAAACCCTCCATAATCTGTATATTGGGGAACCTAGTAGGTAATTTCTTTTGTTCTAATAATATAACCTATTCCGTTTTCCACCCCACTTCCCCTTGAATTTGTGTCGAAGAGTATGTGTTTAAAGGGCCTCTTAAATTCATTTGGATTTCTTTTGAAGAAGAGTTTAAGTATAAGAAATTATTTTTTATGAATCGTGGGTGAATTTTTTTTCGCTCTGCAAGAAGATGGGACACTTGAAGAAAGAGTGTAGGAATAGAGGCATGACTGTGTTCCAGGAGTCAAAGGAGGGACTGGGAAGCAGGCATTCTATGCCAGGTGCAGGTTCGAAGGATTTAGTCTAGTTTTGTGACCCAAACTATTGACTCAGAAATTCAGAGGTTGTGTTAGTTAATCGTATTGAGGATGAGGAATTGGTGGGGTCTGACCTTCCAAGGGAAAGTTCAGTTGACTAGAAAATTTCTTATGGAGCAGTGAAAGATGTTAGCATCCAGTTGAAGGCTTAGGGGCTACTTTCGAATCCAAAGGGGTCTGTTAATGGATGTGAAGGATCTGGTCAAGGTTCTAGAAAGAATGTTGGTTTTATTTTTTAAGGCGAAGAAGTGAAGAAAAAATAGTTAAGTTCTTACCTACGGAACCAAGGGTATTTGAAATTTTTAACAGGTTGAGGAGTGATCTCGCGATTCCTCCTGGCGATAGTTTGATTGCAGGGGGTGCAAAGGGCTATGTGATCCCAAATCCATGCACCTATAAAATGGATGTTTGTGTAGGAATTGGTAAAAACTATAGAAGGGCAGTCCAACCGAATGGCATGAATAAGTCTATGGATGGTCAAGTGTGGGAGCATACATCACATGGTGTAAGTAGGCAGACCAATACAAGGACTTTGGCTAGTCTGAACATAAACAAATATCTTGATTTTTTGAGTAAAGAGGGAGGGATTGAAAGAAACTCCATTTGTTATGCCAAGTCTGATAGAGATGGACAAACCTCAAATGATTATGTTATAGGAGGGGTCAGTAAAGGCCTGTACAGTCCAAGAAGGAAGAAGGGAAATAAGGGAAATAGGGACCCATGGAGTTGCATTGTTTGCAATAAGTTGAAACCAATGGGGAACAAAGACTACTCCTACCTTCCTAGGCCGATGGAGACTCGGTCAGTAAAAAAGACGGTAAACCCAAGGAACATAAGGTCTAGATAGTGGAAGGATATGAGGTTTTGTAATTTGGAGACATCGAGTCTCAAGAGCACAAAAATGAGGCCTCAAAGGAAAAAGGTACCTCTGTAGCTTTGGTGACCCCTCATGGGGATGCCAACAAGATGTTGGAGGATCAGCAAGGGGAGATACATTTGCGATCTGAGGGGGTGATGATGGTGAAGGAGGCTGCTCTACAACCTGGACAATAGTGTGAGGTAGGGAATACCGACATCTCGTAGAGATAGAAGACCATAGATCTATAACATAAGATAGATCTATACATGCACTATTATGAAGAAATGGTGGAGGCTATTCTAGCGATTAAGGCGATGAAGGAAGATGTTGATCAAATTATGGGAAGATTACTCCAAGAAGATACTACCAGGGAGCAATTTGAGTGGATTGACATGCAAGATCACATATTTGTTAGAGGCTTAAACATGGGGAATATTAGTAAAGAAAAATACATACAAGCTTGGGACTATCTAGCATATCATTATGAAGATATCTTAAAGGATGATCCAAAGATCCAGGTAAATTCCTTTCCTTGGAATTTTTTTAGGTAATGTGATTCCTACCACCTTAGACTTTCCTTTAATATGTTAGTTTTCTCTTTTTCTACTTGATCTATTTTAAATTTTACAGTTTTCACTTTCCCCTTAAAAGTGTTTGAAAATAAAAAAGTTAATTTGGAGGTCATTATTATCTCTGGAAGAACCCTAAAAATCATTCACAATACACTTCTTATATTCATGGGTATGGAATCAAAATAAGGGTGAGTTCTAATTATCAGAATGAGTTATGTAAAGAGGAATCTATAATTAGTAAAAAACCAATAATCAATAAAGGTAAAAAAAATAATAGAAGTAATAGAACCACAACATAAATTAATTATAATCAATTTAATTACAATAATGATTCGATATGGAATAATAAATATTTAAATCTAAATAATTAAATTGTTTTTCCATTTAAATTAAATTATTATCATGAGTATATATAGAATAATTAAAGTGTAATGTTAATAATTAAATACACATTCCGATTAACATATAATGTTCAAATGAAAATTATTTTGTAGATAATTTCATTTTAAATATGTTATGGGTAAAAATTAATAAATTTTTAATTTTTGGAATTTTTAATTATGGAAAATATTGTCTATTTCATCATGATAATACATCCTTAAATACCATTTTAAAGTTAGTTTAAAATAAAATATTATCAATATAGTAGACACTTATTTTACTAATGGTAGCCTACTGATTTGTCTCATTTGACAATTAATGCATCAAGGAGATATCACTAAAAGGGAAACCACTTAAATAGAATTTTCTATTCCATCCACAGATAAAAAATTTTTGATTTCATTCATCAACAATATGTCTTATCAATAAATTTTTATATTGAGTAAGGAATATAGATTAATAATAATTTCCTAAGTAAATCATGTAAATTTTAAAATAAAATATGATATGTATAAATAATATATATTTTATGTAATATGTATATCCATTATAAAAAAATATTATTATTTATTTAAAATTTAATTTCTGATGATAATTAAATGTTAATATTTCCAGGGGAAAATAATGATTACGACAGTTCTTCAAGAATGAGATTATCTAAATATTCTATGGCCAATTTTTTTAAAGCATCTATAGAAATAATAAGAATGGAATCATTATAACATATACAAAGGGGATCATATGTAAAAAACAATTGATTTTGTTTATGTATATAAATACTATAAAATTACATTAACAACATTCATGAGGAAAATAAACTATTCACATTAAAACTAAATTTTAAAGAAAATGAAAAAAATTAATTTGTTTTCATTGAAAATAACCATTTAAAAATTTAATATTGGTTTTAAATATTTATGGTTCACAGTAGATGGAAACCAACTTCATTTATATAATTCTAATCTAAATATTCCATTTATAGATTTTGTAAAATCCATATGGGAATTTTTTGGATCATATAATGATGATTCCATTGAAATTAATTTATAAATAGTAAAAATTGGGTAAAATTATCTATAATAAATTGTTGTACAATTTTAGAGATACCCAGTTTGATGTACATGGAAATTAATTTTTTTTTTGAAATACATAATATATGACAAATATAGATATCAAAATACTGTATTAGTTTAGTGTCTTTGGAAACTCAAAAATAAAACTTCTATATTGGTGAATGACCATCAACATGTCCCATAAATATGTTCCCCGTTTTTCCTACCAAAAATGTTTATTTATATCCTGGGGAAAATAAAACATAAAAAGGGTGAGCTCAAATTATCAATATGGGTAAACATGGAGAAAATAATATGAACCATAAACAACTGAACATAATAACATGATCATTATGTTTAAGCATCAAAATCCTGAGTCCTGAAATAAATCGTGGTAGTATGTAATGAATAGATCATAAAGTAACCTTAACCATGGTAGAATAACATTGACATAACACATGTAATTCTGGAAAGTTAATAAGCACATAATATTATTTCAATAGTATCCATGGCATTGCTTCCAAGACCATCATAGTGGACAAAGTCAATTATTAAACCTGGTTTACATTCTGTTCCAACCATGTATTACTGAAACTTATTTACTTTATGTTACAACCATGTTTACATTATGAGATATAAATCATTATCCAATGCATTGGAAGGAGATATAGGTCCCACCCATATCATAGTGAAATAATTCTTACATGTTTCACAAAAAACATAAATGATTCAGCATAGTACAACCCATTAAATAAAATGGGATTCTTAGACATCATTTAATCATAACATATTCCATATAAGATAGATGTACATCATAAATATAATTACATCATATACTAAATTAAATAAAAGTAATAATAGGGATATAAAAATAACCCTATGTTATCTTAGATTGAAAATATTTTTGATAATACAATTGAACTTAATTCCGGACGAAAATATCCTTTCTTCATCAAAAGCATTTTCTATTATCAAAATTGCATGCAATTTTAAAAGAAAAAAAAATTAATTTTAAATAAATTTGAAATATTTTAATGGAATATTCATGGAAATAATTTTTTATGAAATAATAAAAATCCATTCATGTTGTAGAAGTTAAAAACATTCTTCTCGTAATTTTTCCGAAAAAGTAAAAGAGTAACTCTTATGGTAAATTAATGAATGATTCCTTCCATCCCATGTTGTAAAAGTAAAATATGGGTAAAATTGATTTAAAGCCTAAATAAAATAATATTAAATATTTTATGAATAATTTTTTGAAAACATGGTATGGATGATAAATATATCCCCTATAAATTTGTACATATAAACAATCTCAAAAAAAAATGGAATTGAAAAATTATCCCTTACCTTAGGTACGATACTCTCCGTACAAGTGAAAAACTCATGTATATAATTTTTAAACATATTATTAACTTATATCAAAATAATAATAATATTTATGGTATCATATATGATTCTTTTATGAATTTATATTACCCGTTTATTAACAATTGAAGCTTAATGTACCATTTCGGTTAATATGGCTTGGTTTATCGTACATGTTTCGACTTATTATTCTTGATCATATTACATACATCATGATTTAATTACTTATATAATGTATAATACTAATTATATATCATACATATTCATAATATATATATAGATAGATAAATGAAATCTAATACACCATTCATGGAGGCAGTAGGCCATATATACCCATGAACAATGTTTCTGTTTCTTTATCGTATTAAGTAGAAGTAAGTGAATGAAATATATGTAAATATATATATATATATCATTATAGTAGGCTTATTTGGTAATATATTTTATAATTATGAAATATTTAAATATATATATATAATCATTCTTTGATGGTAAAAATATAGATTGAATCTCATCGCGTTGTGGAGATGGTAGGTCATACGTACACACGAGGAGCAATATCATTTATTCAATGATTATATTATATTAAAAGTGATTGTATATTACTTTTAAATAATAATAGTCATGTAATATTCACTATTTATTTGCATTATATTCATCATTATATTAATCTAAATAATGTAATGTGGAATAACAAGTTTCAATACAGCATGGAGACGGTAAACAGTACGTACGAACGCATGGGGATGTTATTATTCGCATGATGGATAAAATGATTAATATAATTGTCCAATTATTTTATTAAAATATAATTATACGGATGATACTAAATTTTTTACTTTGGATTGGAAGAAATATAGAATGAATAAGTATAAGAAGGAAAGAACATTGAAAGAAGGGATAAAAGGATTACCACTTATTCGAGTATTTACGTTTTATCTGAAAAAAAGGGATCCATTGGATGGCTATATTCCCAAAATTATTCCACTGTAATGAGTTTAGGGAGGTTGGGAGGAGAAATTGGTAGGGTTTGGCTGAACCAAAAGGCTTTATAGGTGTGAGTTAAAGAGAAAGTGATGTACCATTTTATAAGAGATGTGAGGGGCACTTCAGGAAGAATCTGAATATATTAATATATTATTAAACTATTTTTCACTATATAATAACTCTAAATTGATCTATTTCTGTGATAAGCTGAAGATGGATCTAATTCCTCTCAACCAATAGGTTTTATACATGTTTAGGTATCAAATTTAACCTTATATTTTAGCATTAATGCCTAGTTAACTAATTTAACTCTTACCATGTCCTCTTGTATATTCAAACTATATGGTTAATATATTTATTATAAAATTCAAAAAAACACCACTTGTCTATTAGTTATATTTTTTACATTATATAAGTCATTTATCTGAATTTTATATTTTTAGGAATATTATATTATTTAATAAAATAGTATTTATTTTCAAAAATCAATTATGTCAATTGTTTTACTATTCATATCATGATATTTTAAAAATATATAACTACATGATTAATTATAAAAAACATCATAAATTCCAATATAATAATTCATAACAGTCCATAAAATTTGTGTATGGCCTAAAAAGTTTTACAAAAAATATTTTAATATTAATAATCTCATTTATTAAAATCATTAATAAGGTAATCACAACATCATCATTACGACATAAGTAAATTTATATATAAGATGTATAAAAATTACGAATAAAATATAATGATGTATTAAATATTATTATATTTAAAATTTATATTTATAGTAAAATTTATCATATGTATAACCCCATATTAAAATTGTTTTATATAGAAAGTAGATGTTTATTTCATATTTATCTTTACTTCAAATTAATTCTTATAAAATGTCATTTTCAAATCCATGTGGTTCCATGTGGTCCCAAAAATGATCCAAGTATTCCCATGGTTGAAATATCTCATACAATAGGATGATTACATGTGTTAGGATAGTTTAACATTAATATAATATTATTTTTTACCCTTATTTACCAGATTTACCATTTAACCATTATAACTAAAATATTTACAATTGTTTTTATTCATAATGTCCAAAAATATAAGGTACCTATTTAGGAAATTTGAACCTTCTAATTCCAAATATGGAATCTATTTTTCTCAAATGAACCCACATAAGTTTCAATAATTCATTTAAAAATAATTCCCATTGTCAAATCCATAAAGCAGGTTTTTGAGAAGTAATAATTATCAAAACATTGACATATGTGTATGTCCAATTTAAAAGTTAAATTACTTCCAATGAAAATAAATTAATTAAATCATAAAAATATAATACAATTACACTTAAAAAAAATTAAAATAACAATCTAAAAATATAACTAAATAAAATTAAAAGGCAGTTTTGAATTAAAATACAATATTTTTCAATATTCATTACAATTTAAATTTTGTTAGAAAATAACAAAAAATCAGCAAAAGAAATTTTTTATTTCTTTCTTACAAAAAAGAAGTTTATTTTATGAAATTAACTTATAAAATTTTTAAAAACTATTTTTAAAATGGGTGTTCCATCAAAAGGTGGTAAAAAAACATTTTTTGAAAACTAATTCTTTATGCGGAAAATTGATTTTGTTCACAAGTCATGTTCTTGAAAATTTGTAAGATGAATGAAAATGTAATATATAAAATTCAAAATGTAGTTAATACTATTCATAATGTATAGTTTATATCCAATTAAATAATAATATTGAAATAATATATAATTGTTTGATGAAACTTGGTATCACGGACAACACATTCTATCGAGGAAAGTCACTCTTATGTATAACGCAAGACAAGTAAGTGTTTCATGTAGTGTAATCCACTTTTTGTATTGTTTATAACATAATCCAAACTTATCTCATATATAAATTGGACAAAATATATACTTAGAGTTGTGTGAAATGAATTCTATCAAAAGAATATAAAATTGGGTGCAACTAAAGACAATAATACTGTTGCATATACTGAATGATAATACGATGTTTTGGATTATAAAATGTAATCTTAGTATAGAATACATCAAAATATATCAAAAAAAATTAAAAGAATCTATCTCATAAACTCTTAGGGTGTTATATTCTACCCTTATGAAAATTAATTTGACCCTTGAAATTCATCATGGTTATAAATGGTTTACCACATTAACGATTCTTTCATGGAAACCCACATCATAATAAGGAATATTAAAACATAGTTTTTAAAAAAGAATATTAGAAACACAATGGTCTACCAAGGTTTCTCATCATTGGGTTTCTACATAGGAGAACATGTGTGGGAAGTGAAAACATGGATATGGAAGATAAATCTAACCATCAAGTTCTGATGGATAATGATAGAGAATAGGATTTGGAGAATGTTAACAACCATAAATCCATAAATATGCAATGATTTAAGTGGCCATATACTTCATCAGGTAATAAGGTACCAGGATAACATTTTTGGTGTCAAGATCTTTTTTCTAAAGTTGATGAATTTTTGCATAAGGATAAATACATAATTGATTTCTATACAATCTCACCATTGGTTGTCCCCTAAACAATTTCCACTTCAACACTTCTTTAAATAAATTAATTTGAATTTTTCATTCATGATGCGTTAGTAGATCATGTGATAGAATTATAGGTCATTCCATATGTCTCAACAAAATGTTATCATAGGTAATAAAATATGTATAAGGCCAACTATAGTGAGATAATACATTAATTTATCAAAAATCTACTGGAATATAACTTATAATATCCATAAATGGATAACATTTCAATCCTTCCAAAATCTAAAACTACAAACCATTAGAAATTGGTGAACTAAATTGACATAACATTTATCTCTCATATCTCATAAGGTAGTTCTTGTTTGTCACATTCTATTCATTTGAATACCTTAATCATGTATTCCCTTGAGTAGTGGAAACAACCTAAATTATCAAATATCATTATTGAAAACATGCATGATTCCTTATTCCAAAACTTATTGGATATATTCATTAAGTCCCAAAAAATTGTATACTTCTTCCATGATTTCATAACCCTATGATCAAAAAGTCCATAATTAGTTCCCAAGAAACTAACATCATCTAATTTAATTATTAAAATCCAATATATCATTATCCAAACATCATTATCTTAACATATATGACATATTAAGGGTTATATTTTCTTTAATAATTGGTTCTCTAAGTATATCACCCTACCTTAAATAGATTTTTTTATCCATAAAACTACTTAATATATCCTTTCCAATCCTAATTGAAATCATTATAATGAAAACACTTAAATATTTCATGATTTACATAACAATATATTTTAATTATGAAAAATTTACACCTCAATCATCCAAAAATATTATGAAAACATTAATCAGGATCCATCATCTTCATATTACTTAAAATATGAATCATGTCTTACTGTTTTTAAAATTCATGATTCTGATATTTAATGTAAACAATACGGTTTGAACATCACATACCTTTCACATTTCGTTTAAAATCTATTTATTCTATATAGTATGACCAATATTTGTACCATCATCATGATTCTGTTAATGATATGTAAACGTAGGAAATTAATCTTAATAATTAACAAAATTTCCACACTTGAAATATTCAATGGTTTACACAGTAGTTCTGGATATTGACTAAGTCCAGATTGAAATGTGTGAGAAATACATATTAGTGATTAGAAGCACATAAGTAAGGTAAATTACATATAATATTTCAATCCATGATATATTCGATTTAACCCTTGGTTATTAATGATTATCACAAAAAACGTATGATTGTAACTTATACATTACTTATCCTTATGATATCACTAGACATATCATTAGAAATATCTCTATTGATCTCACTAAAACTTTTGCATCCTAGATTCCAATATTTAACTAAACCTTCACTCTGATACCATCTATAGATTCCTCAGCTTTATGTACATTGACATTACATTTATTTTGTGTAATACTTAATACATGAAAAAATAGATGCCCAATGATTTTATTAGTTTAGTTTCTTTGGAAACTCATAAGATAAACTTATTACATGGTGAAATATTTTCAATATTTTCCATAAAGATATTCCCCATTTGTATTCCTACCTAAAAACGTTTTTTAAATCACGGGGAAAATAAAACATAAAAATGGTGATCTCAAATTCATATTAATGGTAAACAATTCGAATATAAAATGAGCCACAAACATTTTAATGTAAAAACATGATCACAGTGTTTAGACATCAAAATATTGAGTCATGAAATATATCTTGGTAGTACATTAGACAAAGATCACAATGGAACATTAACCATGAGAGAATATAATTGAAATAAGACATTTAATTGTGGAAAATTAATAAGCATATAGTATGATATCAATAGTATCCAAGGCCTTGCTTCCAAGAACAACATAGTAGACCAAGATCAATATTGAACATGGTTTATTTTTTCTTCCATCCATGTGTTACTGAACATGATTTACTTTTTGTTCCATCCATGTTTATCTCATGAGATATTAATATTTACCCATTGCATTTGAATGAGATATAGGTCCCACCCATCTCATAGTGAAATCATTGTTACATTTTCCAAAAAAACATAAATCATTCATTATAGCGTAACCCATGAAAAAAATAATATTCTTAAACATCATTCCATCATTACATAATTTACATTAGAAAAGTGGAATTCATAAAAATTCTTTAATCAAAAAACCAATCAAATAAAGTTAATAATAGTGATAGAAACATAACCCTTTGTCATCTTAGATTTAAAATAATTTTGATAATATACCTTAACATAATTCCTATGGAAAATATACTTTATTCGTCAAAAAGGATTCCTTTTCTCAAAATGTTATGCAATTTTAAAAGAAATTAATTTAACTAAAAATAAACTATAAATATTGTTAAGTAAGCTTCATGTATGTAATGTGTTTTGAAAGCGTAAAAATCCATTCCTGACGTATAAGTTATAAAAATTATTGTACTCTTGCCGCAAAAATCAAAAAGTACCACTTATGGTAAAAGAGATTGATTACTTCCATCCCATGTAATAAATGTCCAAAATGGGTGAAAATGATTATAAAAACATATAAGAATAGTAAGTATTTTATGAACACTTTTTTATAAAAATTGGACATGGATGATACATATATCCCAAGTAAATACTTGTGTATAAACAATATTGAATAAAAATGAGATTGAAAAATTATCCCATACCTTATGTCCGATACTCTCCATACGAGTCAAAAACTAATGTATAATGGTTTTAAAAATATTATTAAATTATATCAAAATAATAATAATATTTATGATATCATATATTATTCTTGTATGAATTTATATTACCCATTTATTAACAAATTAATGTTAATTCAACATTTCGGGTAATATCGCTTGGTTTATAGTATGTGTTTTGACTTTTTATTCATAATTATATTACATAGATCACTATTTACTTACTTCTAGAATTTATAATATGATTTATATATCATATATATTCATAATATAAATAAATATATAATAGATAGATAAATGAAATTAAATAAACCTTTCATGGATGCGGTAGGTCGTACATAAGCATGAACACTGTTGGATTTTTCTTATCGTATTGAATTAAAGTAAGTGGATGACATATATCTACATATATATATCGTTATAGTAGACTTATAATGTCACATATTTCATAATTATAAATAATATATATATATATATATATTATAATCATTAAAGGTTGGTTAATTTGGAGAATGAATATAATCGTGTCTTGGTTACGGTAGGTCGTATGTACGCATGAGCGATGTTATCATTACATTAATGATTAAATGATATGGATATAGTAGGTATATTAATTATAAAGAATCATAGTCATGTCATATTCATTATTTATTTCTATTATAATCATTATTATACTCATCCAATTAGATTAATGTTGAATAACAAATTACACCATGTCATGGAGATGGTAAGTCGTACAAATGCACACATGGTGGTATTATTATTCATAGGATGGATGAAATGATTAATATAATTTTCACATGAATATATTAAAATCTCAATATATGGATGATACTTTTTTTATTGTATTGGTATGGAGACAATATTGATGGAAGAAGTATAAGAAGAAAAGAACATTGAAAGATGGGATAAACCGATTACCTCTTCTTTGGGTGTTTCCTTATGATTAAAAAAAAGTATAATTAGAATAGCCATATTCCAAAATTTATTCCTCTAGGATAAATTGAGGGTGTTTGGATGAGAAATTGGAAGAGTTTGGCTGGACCCAAAGGCTTTAGAGGTTATAGTTAAAGAGAAATAAAGGTCCCCTTTTATAAGAGAGGTGAGGGGTACTTTAGGAAAAATTATGAAATATAAATTTACTATAAAAATATTAATGTTTTATAATAGACACTAGTTGTTTTATTTAAAGTTTAAGATGAGTATGGGTCGATTGATTCTAAACCAATATGATTTAGAGATGTTTAGGTCTCATATTTAACCTTATCTTTTAGCTTTAACCCTGAGATAACTAATTGAACTCTTACCATGTCTTCTCATATATTCAAAATATATAGTCAATATATTTATAGTAAAATGATAATATAACCTTAAGTGGTTCAATAATGATATTTTTAACATTATAAAATTCATTTATAAGAATGTAATATTATTAGAACTATTATATCATTTAAAAAATAGTATTTGCTTAAAAATATGTTTTATGACAATTTCTATACTATTCATTTCATGACTTTTTAAAACCCAATAACAACATCATTGATTCCAAAAAAAAATCATTAATTACAATATTAAAAATCATACTCATCCATAAAATTCATGGATGGCCTAAAATTTATAAAAATAAATTTATTGTAATATTTATAATCTCATTTATTTCAATCACTCATTAATAAGTCATTCACTAAATCCTCATTGTGTCATAAGTAATTTTTTTTATTTAGTGTCAAAAAAACATAAATAAAATACCATGATGTTGGAAATATGTTTAAATTTCATATTACTATTTATATTCGAATTGGTAACATGTATAATGCTATAATAAAATTGTTTTATTAAGAAGATACATGTTTATGTCATATTTCTCTTTACTTTAAATTAATTCTTATAAAATGTCATTTTCACATCCAAGTGGTTCCATGTGCTTCCAAAATCGACCTGAGGATACCAATGATTGGAAATATAAAATCCAATAGGATTATGAATGTGTTATAAAAGTTTATTATTATAATAATATTATTTTTTATCATTATTTAGCGGATTTACCCTTTCTCCAGGGAAAATAAAATTTTAAATGAAGTTACGATTGATAATTTCCAAAAATAAAAGGTAAGTATTTAAAAAATTTGAACCTTATGATTCCAAATATATAATTAATTTTTCCAAATTCATAATAGTGAGGTTTCAATAGTTAATTTAAAATAAATTCCTATTTTCAAAACCAAAAATGGGTTTTTATGAAGTAAAAATTATCAAAATATTGACATGTGTTTATGTCCAACTAAAAAGTGAAATTACATAAAATGAACAATATTGAATTAAATGATAAAAATATAATGCAATTAAAATTTAAAACTAATTAAAATAATAATATAATAATATAAATTAATAATATGAATAAGTAGTTTTGAATTAAAATGCCGTATTTTTCACTATTCACTAAAATTTGAATTTTATCAAAATAATTCAAAATATTAAAAAAAGTAAATTTTTATATCCGACATCCAAAAAAAATTATTTTTCCATATTTAACATATAAAATTGTCAAAAAATAGATTTAAAATGGGTATTCCATTAAAAGGTGGTAAATCTCCATTTTGTGAAAATTAATTATTTTATCCGTAACATTAATTTTGTTCTAATATAATGCTACAGAAAATGTGAAAGATGAATATATATGTTATATAAAATTAAATATTTAGTAAATAATATTCATAATGGATAGTTATATCACATTAAATAAAAATATTTTAATAATATATCATTGTCTAGTGAAACTCGGTATCACATACAATGCAAGCTATCGAGGAAGGTCACTCTTATGTGTAATGAAAGTCATGTAAGTGTTGTATGTATTGAATGATTATTTTGGTGTTTCAAAAAACATAATCCAAAGATAGTTCTTATATTCACTGAAAAAAATCTATACTCAATATTCTGTGAAATGAATTCTATCAAAAGATCTAAAAATTGTGTGCAACACAGGCCAAAAATATTATTGAATATACTGCAATGAAATATGGTGTTGCGTATAACATAATCTAATACTGGTGTATCATTAAAAAAAGAAATTAAATTAATTAAATTAATAAACCTTAAAAAATCTCAAGTTGTTACATTCTACCCCCTATAAAATTAATTTCACCCTCAAAATTCATCGAGGTTATAAATGTGTTACTACTTGAATGCATATTTCATGGAATCCCACATCGTAAAAAAGAATACTAAAATTTTTATTTATAGGAAAGTTAGAATCACAAAGGCAACCCAAATTGACTCATCACTGGGATTCCACATAGGAGAAAATATGTGGGAAGTTAAAACATGGATATGGAAGAGAAATTTAACCATCATGTTCAGATGGGTAGTGATTGAGAATAATGTTTGGAGAAAGCTAACTACCAGAAATCCATAAATCTGTGATGATTTAAGGGACCATATCATTCATCATATAAGAAGGTACATGGATAATTTTTTTTTGTTTCAATATCCTTTTGCTAATGTTGAATAATTTTGTATGAGTATAAATACATACCAGATTTCATTACAATCTCGCCATTGGTCATTCTCTAAACAATTTGCACATCATCTCTTGGTTAAAGAAATGATGTAGAATTCTTAATTCCTAAAGTGTTAGTAGATAATGCATTATAATAACAGGTTATTCCATCTATCTCAAAAAATGTTTATCATAGGTATTCCAATATGTATAAGGACACATATATTGAGATAATACATTAATATAACAAACATCAACCAAAATATAACCTATACTATCCATAAATGGATAACATTACTATCCTTCCAAAAAATGAAAATATAAAACTTTATAAATAGGATAACTAAATCAATATAACATTTATATCCCATATTTCATAAGTCAGTTCTTGGTTGTCACATTTCAAATACTTGAATACCGTATTTATGTATTTTATAAGTTGCAGTAAAAACCTGAATTATCATATATCCTTATTGAAAACATGAATTTTTCCTTATTTAAAAATGTATTGGATATATTCTTTAATTCCAAAAAATTTGTATACTTCATCTATGATATCATAATACACTTGTCAACAACACTATAATTAGTTCCCAAAATACTTGAATCATGCAATTTACTTATTCAAATCCATCATATCTTTTTCCAAACATTATTTTCTTATCATACAAGATATATTAAGGGTTATATTTCCCTTAATAATGTTTTCTACATGTATATCACCTTACGATCAGATTACTTTTTCTCTCCCTATAACTATTCAACATATCCCTTCTAATCCCTAATGAAAAACATATATTGAAATCAATTTTATATTTCATGATTCACATAACATAATCATTGAAGTCTGAAACATGTACACCTCAATCATGCTACATTATTATTAAACTATTAATCACAATCCACAACCTGTATATTTCCTAAAATATGAATCACGTATTAACATTTCTAAATCTCATGCTTCTTATATTTAATGTAAACAATACTGTAAGAACATCACATACATTTCACATGTTTTTTACTATCTATTTATCCTCACTAATATGAATAATATATATACCATCGTCATGATTATCTTCATGATATTTCCACTTAGGAAATCATTATTCATAATTCCTTAAATTTTCACTACTGAAATATTCAATGGTTAACTATGTACTTTTGGATATTGACTAAGACCAGAAAGAAAAGTGTTAGAAATACATATCATAGATTAGAAAAACATAAGTAAAGTAAATTACTTATATTATATCAATCTATGATATCTTCAGTTTAACCCTTTTTTTGTCATGATTAACCCAAAAAAACTAGGATTTTAACCTATACATGACTTATCCTTAGGACATCCCTAGACATAACATTAGAAATATCTCTAGGGATCTCACAAATGATTTACATCATAGTTTTTAAAGGTTAACTAAACTTTCGATCTGGTACCAACTATAGAGACCCATCTTGGCATACATGGAGATTACATATCTTTTATGGAATACATAATACACGAGAATAACATATGCCCGCATACCATAATAGTTTAGTGTCTTTAGAAACTTAGATCATAAACATCTAACTTGGAAAAAGATCTTCAAAATCCTCCATAAAGATCTTCTACTTTTGTTTTCCTACCTAAAAATGTTCTTTATATCATGGGGAAAAGAAAACATAAAAGGGTGAGATGAAATGATATGTATGGGTAAACATGGAGATCATAAATTTATCAATAAAAATTTGAATGTAAAAAAATGATCATAATGCTTAAACATCAAAATCTAGATTCATGAAATAAATCTTGGTATTACACATGGAATAGATCATAATGGAAAATTTACCATTATATAATAGAATTTACATAAAAAATGTTATTCTGGAAAATTAATAAACACATAATATGAATTACATTGTAGCCAAGTCATTGCGTCCAAGACCATCATAGTAGACAATGTCTATTACTGAACCAGTTTTACTTGTCATTTCGGTCATGTATTACTGAATCAAATTTACTTTCTGTTCCAACCATGTTTATCCCAGTATATATAAATCTTTACCCCATGAATTGGAAGGATATATAGGTACCACCCATCTCATAGTAAAATCATTCTTTAATATTCCACAAAAATTTAAATCATTCATCATAGCATAACCCTTGAAATAAAATGGGATTTTTAAACATCATTTCATTATAAGATAATCTATATAAGATAAATGGACATCATGAAAATAATTCCATAAAAAACTCAGTCAAATAAAATTATTAATTGGTATATAAACATAAAACTATGTCATCTTATAAAAAAAATAATTTAGATTAAACAGTTGAACATAATTCAAGTGGAAAATATCTTTCTTCAAAAATGATTTCTTTTCTCAAAATGTCAGGAAATTTTAAAAGGGAAGAAAATATTTGAAAAAAATGACTATTTGAAAGGAATAATCATTGAAATAATGAGTTATGATATCATAAAAATCTATGCATGCTGTAAATGTTAAAGAAAACATTATTCGCTTACTTTTTCTAGAAAAGTCAAAAAAGTATCTCTTATGGATAACAAAAGAATTATTCTATCCAACCCATGTAGTAAAAGTATTAAATTGATAAAAATGTCTTTCAATCTATATATAAGAATAGCATAAATTTTATGATTTTTTTTTGAAAACATTAACATAGATAATAAATATATCTCCAATAAATACTTATATATATACAATCTCAGATAAAAATGATATTGAAAAATTATCCTTTACCTTATGTATGATACTCTTCATACGAGTCCAATACTCCTTTAATATGTATTTTAAAATTTTATTAACTTATATGAGAATCATAATACTAGTTATTATTTCATATATGATTCTTTTATGACTTTATATAACACATTTATTAACAATTCCAAGTTAATGCAACATTTCAGTTATTATCTCTTTGATTATCAAACGTGTTTGACATGTTGTTATTGATAATATTAATTAAATCATGATTTAATTACTTATAAAATGTATAATATGATTTATATATCATATATATTCATTATATATATATATATAATATATAGATAAATGAAATGAAATACACCGTTCATGGAGACGGTAGGCCGTATGTACGCTTGAATGCTGTATTTGTTTTCCTATCGTATTGAATAGAAGTAAATGAAATATATGAACATGAATATATATATATATATATCATGAAATTATACTTCTTATTTCATATATTTTATAATTATTAATTATATATATATATATATTATAATCCTTCATGGATGCTTAAAGTGGAGAATGAATCTCATCACATCGTGGAGACGGTAGGTCGTACATACACAAGACCAACGATATTGTTCCTTTAATGATTTAATGATAGGAATATAGATGGTATATTAATTATAAAAAATCATAATAATTTCATATTAATTATTTAGGTCTATTGTACTAAAAATTATACTCATCCAAATAATTGAATGTGTAATAATAAATTACACCACGACGTGGAGAGGGTAAGCCATAGGTACGCATACATAGTGATTTTATTATTCATAGGATGGTTAGAATGGTGAATTTAATTGTCCCATTTTTATATTAACATCTTAGTATATATATAATACTATATTTATTACTTTGTTAAAGAAACCATATAGATTTAATTAGTATAATAAGAAAAGAACTTTAAAATAAGGGATAAAATGATTACCCCTTCTTCGGGTGTTTCATTTTGATTTCATGAAAATGGATTCTT
Source organism: Viscum album (assembly GCA_963277665.1). Classification (NCBI taxonomy): domain Eukaryota; kingdom Viridiplantae; phylum Streptophyta; class Magnoliopsida; order Santalales; family Viscaceae; genus Viscum; species Viscum album. The sequence continues at coordinate 905,960,259 of OY728138.1, forward strand.
TGGATGGATATCCTAAAAAATTTATAACTCTAGGATAAATTCAGGGAGGTTGGTAATATAAATTTTTAGGTATTGGATGAACAAAGAAGCTTTATTGGTGTGAGTTATAGAGAAAGGGAGGTGCCCTTTTATAAGAGAGGCGAGGGTCACTTTAGAAAAAAGCATGAAATATTAATTTTTATATAAACATAATTTCTCATATTAATAGTTAAAAATTGACTTATTTTATGTCTATAATGAGTATTGGTCTAAATAATCTAAAAAATAGGTATTAGATCAGTTATGTCTCAAATTTAACCACATCTTTTAGATTTAACCCTTAGTTAACTAATTTAACTCTTACCATGGGTCCTTGTATATTCATATTATATGGTTATTATAATTACTATAAAATTAAAATAAATTCTCAAGTGGTTAATTAATGACATTTTGAACATTATATAAGTATTTTGAAAAAATAATAGATTTTTAGGACTATTATATAATTTAATAATATAGTATTTATTTTAAAAACTCACTTGTGTCAAATTTTATACTATTCATAACATTACATTTAAATAATCCACAAAAAATTGATTATATCAAACAAATATCATTCATTCTAATATAAAAAGTCATACACATACATAAAATTCAAGGATGGCATAAAAATTTTAAAAATAAATTTATTTTAAAATTTATAATCTCATTTATTTAAATCATTCATTAATAAGGTAATCAATACATCACCATTGTGTCATAAATAAATTTATTTATATGGTGTCTAAAAATTATAAATAAAACACCATGAAGTAGGAAATATTTTCATCATTCAAATTAATATTTATTGAGGAATTTATCATATGTATAATTCCATATTAATTTTGTTTATTATGAAGATACAAGTTTGTGTCATATTTCTCTTTACTTTAAATTAATACTTATAAAATGTCATTTTCACATCCTACTGATTCTATGGGGTCTGAAAATCATTTGAAAAATGCCCATGGTCAGAAATGTCTCATAAAATAGGATTAATATATTTTTAGGGTAATTTAATATTATTATAATATTATTTTTTACCCTTATTTACTATATTTACCCTTTAACCAAGGTAAATAATATATTTCCTGAAGTCACTATTCATAATCTCAAAAATAAAAGGTACCTATTTAAAAAATTTGACCCTTATAATTCCAAATATGGAATCTATTTTTCCAAATTAAAAACACATAGTTTTATGTAATTAATTTATATTTAATTCCCATTTTCAAAACCAAAATGCTTGTTTTTAAGAACTAATAACTATCATAATATTAACATGTATTTATGTCCAATTTAAAAGTGCAATTACTTAAAATGACCTAAATTGAATTAAATGATAAAAATATAGTATAATTTACCATCAAAAAAATAAATACACAACATAATAATATAAATAAATTATATGAATTGGCAGTTTTGAATTAAAATGCAGTATTTTCACAATTCATTATAATTTGAATTTTATCAAAAAATACCAAAAATTGAACTAATGTAAATTTTTATGTCCCTTTTCAAAAAAAAGTTTATTTTATAAAATTTAACATATAAACTTGTTAAAAAATGATTTATAATTCATGCACCATCAAAAGGTGTTAAAACTAAATTTTTTGAAAAATACTTCTTCTATCTGAAAAATTGATTTTGTTCTCATATCATGTTCTATAAAAATGTGTAAGATGAATTATAATGTTATATAAAATTCAAAATGTAGATAATAATTTTTTTAATGGATAGTTTATATCCTATTAAATAATAATATTTTAATAATATATCATTGTTTATAGAAACTCAGTATCATGTACAATGTAATCTTTCGAGGAAAGTCTCACTTGTGTGTAACACAAGACAAGTCAGTGTTGCGTGTATTAATAGATTTATATGGTTCTACCTATAACATGATTCAAACATAGTTCATCTATACAATGAAAAAAATCTATAATCAGTGTTTATTGAAATTAATTCTATCAAAAGAACATAAATTGTGTATAACACACACCATGAGTACTATTGTGTTTACTTCAAGCTAATATGGTGTTACTTATAGTACAAGATAATATTGGTGTATCATACAACATAAGATATAAAATGAATTAAAATAATTTTTCTCACAAAATCTTAGGGTGTTACAAGAATGTAAAAAACATTTGGAAAAAAATATTTAAAAACACAGAAATTTGGATGAAAAATAGTTTTTGATAGAAGAGATAAATGAAGTCTTATTTTATTATAAAAATTTTCTCAATACATATTGGTATAAAATAATGAAAATGGAACTGTTATTTGAAAAACTCATGATTAAAAATATAATAATATAATTTATGTAGTTTATTACAAAACTATCATATATGTTATTTCAATTAGTCTTCAAACATAATGAATTTCGACTAAAATGATATTGTGAAACACTCCATTACAAAGATATGAACATTCGTGTGAGGAATAATAAAATTATTGACTACTTGATTAAAAATTTAATCACTAAAAATAATTATAAATAAAATATAAGATAATAAATATTTATTCTCCACATACTATTGGCTTATCAAAGTCAATGAATAAGAAATATAACCCAATTAAAATAAATTGATTTATTAATTTTTACCACTTAGAATGTTTTATGTTAAACAACTATTGATGAAATAATTAAATTTTAAAAATAATAAAATTATTAATGTTTCATGACATTAAATTTATAATTGGTCCAATATATACCATATAAAATAAATTAGGTTTTTAACATCAAAATAATTCATAATGAAAGTAAATTGACATGAATCCCATTACATCATGCTTCCTATAAGTTAAATAACCTTAAATAACCTATATTGTTGATGTAGATATATTATTTACTAATACCAGAATAATATCAATATTTATAATATCATATAATATTATTTTATAACTTGTTATCCCCATATGATAATTATCCATCATTATTACTATTGTTTTCATTGATAACAACCTTTTTTCCCATGCATGTCTAAACATGAAATTTTTATCTCATGATAATTCAATATAGTTACATCATCTCTTGATTGAAAATAATATTATCGACAATATTTTCCATTGTTATATAATATATTATAATTATCCATGAAATTTAATCTTTGAGAGTAGTTGACATCACTTCCTCGAGAAGATAGGTCATATATATGCACACACACCATTATCCTTTACATATTGGCTAAAAGAATATATGAGTATGCTAAAATCTATTATATTCGTTTAGGTATGCCTTTTATATTGATTATGGTATTCCTTTTTGTTTGGTTGTATCACATTTTTCTTGGGAGCATGGATCCTTCGTTGAGGTAAATGACCAAATGTTGGGGGATGTAGATTTGATTGAATTAGTGGAGTCTAGGTATAAATGTGTAAATATAATTAGATGGTTTTCTTTGTTACCTAGGAGCATTATTTTTTGTTTCATCTGATTTATATAGAAAACTAGGATCGGAACTACCTACTGGGAACATTCACATCATAAATAGTTTACACGATATGAATATGTTATAGGGAAGATGAAATGAGTATCTTCTTGGGAGATAAAAGTTTATAACCCGTGAAAATTTTACATGACACGAAAATGTTTATTTGGATTTAATATAATTATTAGTGGTATCTTTTTTTATATTTTTAAAATGTGGATTTCCATACTATGGTAGAGTTTCAGGAAAATAATTCTTCATGATCAAAAGTTATAAATACACAACACACATGAATATTTTCACATTCAACACAAAAGCATTATAGTTTAACTTTATGTGAATCTATGGTGATATTCAGTGACCTCCCAATATATTTATGTCTCTTTTTTCATTCTAGTGGTGATTACCTTTCCTATAATTGGTAAGAAGTATTTTTTCTTATCCATTAAATTTGTTCAATGTATTATCATTGGATGTGTTTTTCTATCTAATTCATTATTGATTTATTTTTTTAAATGGATCCTTTTTAGTTTCTTCTCATTCGATGTCACCCAAATGTTGATATGTGTTTCTTTTCTCTCCATTGTTGAAATTAGATATGTTTCCACTATTCTTGAGGTAGGTTTATATATGCTAGTTCATTTAATTCATTATTTTCAATATGTTCATATTAGATATTTTTTGGATGTTTAATGAAATGTATTTGTAATAATTTCCAATGGGTTTTATTACATGTGATCATGGATTTTGAAAGTTGTTTTGAACATTATTATAGCATTATGAGACCTAGGTGTAGCTAGAAATTGACATAGGTGACCCTTGTGTGTGTAGAACAACTACGAGTTACACTTGTGATATTAATAGACTGTAGTATAACTTGATATCATTTGGAACCAAATAATCACCCATTTAATATTATTTTATATCTATAAATTAATCTTAAATGAAAGATACCAAATGGTTTACATTGTCATTTTTAAATAGTTTATAACATTTTTTATTTCATATATATTTTATCACTAGTCCAATTTAACTATTTACATTAATATTTGATGCATTTCTATATTAGATGAATATGGTTTTTAGGTATGAATAATAATTCCAGTTTTTTATAATTATTGATTTTCTGAATATTCATATAATATCAATTTTTATGTTATATCATGTGCATTAATGATATTATAATTTTTTATGATTCCTTGGTGGTATCATATTGGGATATATCCTAAAAAAATAATTTTCCCTTTGGTGGTTCTGTACCTTATTTTAAAGGTCTTGGGGATTGGTAAGGAAAACATGTATCATTCAAGATTATAGTATTTTCTATTTTAAATTATAGAAGTATGGTCTAGAGGCGATGGTTGGTTATATGAAGACATGTTCGTTTTTTGTTGTTATAAATGTCTTGTATGGTCTATATTTATTTAGTTTTATGAATCTTGTTATATATCATACTTATTCACTATATTTTGATCATATCTATTATTTTTAGTTATATTCCGTAATTAGTTAAATTATATTTTTCATATGACTCCATGTGACAGCTAGAAATGGTGTATGGTTTAGTTAGCATGGGTTGGTTTGTTACTAATTTGTATCAAACGAATAATCAACACCATGTGTTTCAAAAATAAGAAAATTCATGATAGTATTAAGGGTATGTCTATATTCATGAAGACTGAAACATTATTGGATGATAATAAATGGGTGATTATAATATTAGAGTAGTGGGAGAATATGCTTCCGAAGTATTCCACCCATTTTGTTGTGTTGGTGTATCAGGTGATGAAAATTATCACTAATGACTACCTGTAGATCCAATGGTTGAGTTGGTATTGAGTATGAATACTAATAAGATAATGAATCTAATGTTCCATACAAATTTTGTGTAGGTGGTTTAATATGAAGATTTTTATAAGGCATAAATTGTTTTGAAGACATATTTGGGTGGAGATTCAGCAGGTTCTATTATTAACCAAGATGGTTCATCTGGCCAGATAAGGGAATTTGAAGGTGGATATTTATCTTCAAGGATAATTTTAGGTTCTAAATAAAGAAAAATGTATGATGATTTCAATTAGTTTGAGATTTTTTTATACAAATCCAAATTTTATGGTGTCTCCCATTACTTTTCATCATTTTATTCAATATAGACATCTCAAATGTTTTTGTTATAGGATTTCAAATTGAATTAAGGATGGATCCATATCCACGATGCTCTAAAATGATTAAACTAGTAATTCCAAGTTTGGAAAATCATATCCTTAACATAACAAGAATTTTTATGTGGATAAATAATTTTAAGGAATAGTTTATACTAGATGTATTTATACGGGGGACTATGCATCAGACGATCCTAATGCAAGGCCATCGATAGTTATAGTTACTGTGCATAATTATTACCTTATTGTGATGGATTTTTTTGAAACATTTAGTAGTAATTAGTTTACATCATAAATGGTATTTAATATGTTTTTATTGAATTTAAATCTTATTCATTTTTTATATCATTCCATGCCATCTGGAAAGAGGTTCGAATAGGGTTTCAAGTGTCCCCCTTGTTGGATGATAACAATTGTCTATGAGGTAATATGGTAATTTTTAGTTCTAAATTTTTGAATATTTAATTTTATTATCAGATTTGATTTGATTCCTAGTATTATGGACCAGGTATACTATTATCACAAATGAGTTTTCTTCATTTATTGTGATTGGGTTATCAATGTTTTCAAAATTTACTGGGATAGTTGATCAAGGTTGGATGTATCTGATGTTCCATGTGATGGGTTAATCTCATGATGGTTTTTAGAGATGATTATTGATTATTTATCATTATTTTTATATTAAGATACTTATAATTGTGTGTTCAAACCCCACATAATTTCTATATTTTTTATATGGTTTCTCTCATTAGATAGAGGTTGAGATTACTATAGACCAATTCCAAGGCATGATGCCCATCTCAATGAAATCATACCTTATGGATCCGATAAATTTGGTAGAACATAATTTCTAATTTTTGGCTCTTATGTATAATAGATCTTCTCATCATAGTGTTCCAATTTGGTCCTATCCTATCCTCATTTGTATGATTTCATAAGACAGAATCATACCATTTATTGTCAATTAGATGTTAAATTAGGTGACTTTCAATGAAAAATACCCCTTTTCTAGGATTTACAATGTCTTTGTTCACCTTGGAGGTACATTTTGATTTTCAATTATTCAAAAGATGTCAAGTTACCAAAAGTTGAGAGTATTAGATGATTGTATATCAAATATGGTGTATATTATACATTAAGCAAATTTTTAATTTTTTTATTCCATTTGGACGAACGAACACTCTTGTGTTGATTATTGAATTTATGATTGAGATCATTGATTTGTTACTGAACTCATGTTTTGTAGTTTTCATATATTATTTTTTTACTCCATGTAAAAGGGGGAAAAGATGGATCATTTTTAAATCATTATTATATTATTAATAAAAATTATTATAAATTGTAATTTTATCAAACTATTTTTTGGTTCAATAATTACCGATTACACAGAATTCTATGTTTGAGAGTGGTATATTAGTTGATCTTGCAATGGTATAGTTAGTAATTTACTAGGAGTAGCCAATAAATATTTTGGAGATATAAAGATTTTTGGGATTCACTAGTTATTATATTCTGTTTCTCTGGGACTTCTAATGTCTTAGGACTATGTTTGAAAACATTATTTCATAATAGAATAATATTTTAGTGGAATCAGAAGTTTTTGTTATCTCTTGAAAAAATGACGGTGAGATTTAATTCAACACCAGTTTTAATTCTTCCAAAATCTGATTCAATTTATGATTTTTTTCTATTATACTTCATGTATATGTTTTGGATGTGTCTCGATATTTGGAAAATATGTGTCCTAATTTGGAAGTCATAAAATTCCCCCTCATGAGAAGAACTACCCTACCCATGATCTTGTGCACGAATCCATTATGCATGCAGTCAAATTGTAGTGTCACTACCTCTTTGTGGGATGATTTATGGTGTATTGAGTTCATAAGAGCCTGATAAATATATTTAGTCAAAGAGATCTTAACATGAAACTATGAAGTTGGGTGTAGAATTGTCAAATTTTTTTGATATACCATATACTCTTGTAAAATGGAATATGGTGAATGATGTACTGAGAAGTAAACTACTTAGTGTAATAGTGGAATTTGATGATTTTTTTGGATATAATATTAAGAATTGAAAAATTAGATAGGTTGATATGTCTAGATTTGATTATTTATATAATGTTGTTCAATGAGAGGGTTTATTTTAGGAAACTTTTTAACTACGAGTTCCAAAGATTTAATAACATACCTTATGGTGGGGAGACCATTGAGGAGTCATCTTGGTCACCTAGAGGATATTTATACATCTATACTATATTGGTTGTTTCTTCAACCAAAAGGTATGATTTGATCGGTAGTGGGATATATTATTTCAAGACTATACACCTATGAAAGATCAATAAGTCTCATAGTATGAGAAGTCAGTATTGGATTTTGGGGAAATGATAATCGATTGCATATCTTTTATCGTGGTGTCTTACCTGTTAGATAATTATGGTCAATCACCAAAATCCTTCTATATTGTTACACCTTATACACATTACAATATGTAAATGGACAATATTTGATAGATTTTTTCATTTGTTTACCATATACTTTTAGTGGGAAGGTTTTGATTTGGGTAATCGTTGATTGAAATAGAAAATCAGTGCATTTCATCACTGTTATGGAGACTATAACAGTGAAATTACTTGGTGAATTATATGTAAAATAGATAATTTTACATCGTGTGGTTCATTCTATAGATGTATCAGATAGTAACTTCAGGTTTAAATCCAGGTTTTGGAATTCTATGAATGAGGAAATTGGTTATCAGTTGGAATTGAGAAAAACATATCATCCACATATGGATGGATTAATAGAGTTGTTGATCCATTTTCTTGATGATATTCTATTGGATTGTTTTTATGATTTATGCAGATCAGAGTAAAATAATTATCCACCTGTAAATATATCTTATTATAATAGTTTTCTTTTATTAAAAAATGGAATCCATCAAGGCTATATTTGGGTGGTAAAATAGATGTCCCTTATGTATGTAATAGTTGAGAGAGAAGTCATTGGCTAGGTTGAGTCATGTAAAATAGTTTTCAGAGAGGGTTTTTTGATTAAGAGGAGAATGATAATGCAACATAGTTTTTAGAAATCCACATTTTATCATCATCATTGACTAATTGATTTTGATATTATAGATTTATTCATTCTTATAGTTTCAACTCACATTGAATATAATAATTTGGGTAAGCATGGTAAATTGGAATTGACTTTTGGGGGCCCATTTTAGATCATTGGATGACCAGGATAAGGGGACTAAAATTTTTACTTACTAACTTATATGATTTCTATCTATGATTAGTTTCATGTTTACCAGATTAGAAAGCATCAACCTTATCCTTACCTTTTTACTAAATATGAATATGTCGATCCTGATCATGATATAAATATGGGAGGGAAACCAATTCAAAATATGGATATCATATATGAGGTATGGTGTAGTAAAGATATTTCTATGGTTTACGTACAATAGTAGTGTATTAATGATATCTCTGAGATTTGGGATTTATAATTCTTAATGAGGGAGCATTTTAATTAACTTTTTTGGATTCCAAGATAATGAGGAAATTATTGGGATTGAATGAATTTATGGTTGAGAGATTATAACATCAAGGTAGCTACCTTTAGGTATTTATTTTCTTGAGAATTTCCTCCCATTTTGTTGGGGTTCATTACAGGATTAGTTGTATTGGATAGTATTTGGTAAGGAATACAACCTAAAGTTTGAAGATATATGCTTATTTCAATTATTATTGTCTGGGTATAAATATTTAAATTGTTTTTCAGGGTTCTCCCTGAGACTAAGGGCCTTCTATTTCGGTTCAATGAGTTTTTATAGAAAAATAGGCTGGACAACACAAGTTGTACACATTTACATTGTAAATGGGTTGCACAACATGAATATGTTGTATGGTATATTTCATGAGACTCACTAAAATTTTGAAAATTTTACTGACCCTAAAACGTTTCCAATACAAGAAAACACTGGTGTGGAATTAATCTACTCTCTAATGATTCATTTATTATTATTTTTTTAATTAGAAAAATGTCACATCGTGAAATGGATTACTAAAATGAATTTATAGTGTCTTGTAGTTTTAAACATTATGTAAACATGATTATTTTATCACTAATGGAAGAAGATTTCTATTTCAAATATATAAATATTTTGGGTGATATACCTCCTCAATGGTCACTCATTTAGTATTTTGTTTCCGGCTTTAGTTTTGTTAGATGTACCTCGTATGAGGTATTTCTTATTCTTTGTTTCCTTTGGTTTTAGTGGTGGAATTGGATATTTTTATCTTTCAAATCAAAGTCAAATTTGGGTATTCAATAAATCCACTTTCGCTTTTCATTGAACATTTTCTCTAGAAGGATGATCTGTGGTTTTTTAATCTCTATTATTAAAGAAAGATAAGATTCTATTTTTCTTGAAGTAGGTGCATATATTAATTTGTTTCTAATTCCTAATTTAAAAATGTTAATATTTATCCATTTGAGGTTTTTTATTTAAATGTATTTTATTTTTTGAAAATTTAATTTCATTAAATTTTAGCATGAATTTCAATTTTTTTTAAAACATGGCACATTAGGAACCGTTGGTGAATCATTAAATATCCATATGTGACCCTACTATGTATGGAACCACTAGGGTCTACATAAATGATATCAAAAATATGAGGCAAGATATGATATTGTATTTATCAAAATTATGGTATGTTTAGGATTTTTTTATTACTAGTACATATTCAAATAGGCCACATCCTAAGTGGGGTTATTTTTATTTTATACCCAATTTATCCTATTATATATTTTTTAAACATATTTTCTCATAGGGTTAGTTTGAATGAATTTATATTATACAATATATATGAAAATATTTTTTTAATATATTATGAATCCATGTCAAATAATGTTACTATTTACGAATGGGTTTATTTATGGATATTCTTATAACATAGATTTTGTAATAATGTTAGAAGATTATCATTATTAAATTTACAATTTTAATATTTCTATTGGTGGTTTCCTACTATTATCTATACTCACACCCTAATTTTCCCTTTTGATAGTTGTGGAATTTGTTTTTGTAATGTCCCAGTATCGGAAGCCACCTAGAGGTGCCTCATACCTGGTTGGTCACATGGCCTCAAGAGAATTTCACCGAACGCTATATCCTACCGACTATCAACGAGGGCCTTGGGTGTGATAGTGGGGAAACTAATCCATCATTGGTAGAGTAACAAAACAGAAGATAAACAATTATACAATAGATGAAGCAGTAAAAACCAAAAAATAGTAACAACGGAAGACTGATAATGAAAACAACTGAAGAAAATATATATAAATGATGCATGATACTTATCTGCCTAGGAAAATAGACAAACAAGTCACAATGCTGGAATACAACATTGGTAAAACAATGTGAAAAATAAATAAGATAAACTCCTCAGCATCACAAGCCATAGCTTATTCCCATGCTGTCCAGCTCCACATTAATCAAGAACCTAAAGTAGAGGGGCACTTGATCTTATCTATACCTGCAAAAATATAATCTGTTTGGGCCTAAAGGGATGACCCAAATATGGTGTGAGACTAATCCCAGTAGGCAACCACTCGAATAACTGTTCCTAACAGTTAGTGAATATATGGAAGGTAAAAGTACATAAATGATTAAAGAGGACTGTACTCACCAGCAAAAAAATCCATAGTCTAATTACCAACCAACAACTAATCAAAGAAGATAGCAAAAATAGGTAACCCTTTGGTAAGTACCCACAACCTATCCCCTCTGGTCCTACCTAGTAGATTCAAGCAACCCCCTGATAAGCACACATAGTCTCACACCTCTAGTTCAGCTAAAGTATAGACTCTCTGAGGAATAAGTCACCATAAATCCCTCATATAGTCTCGTACCAGTACTAAAGGCGCTCTAGGGAAGCACTTACGTCACATTCCCTCTATGGCTCACATCGAGGAACTACAAAATCTCTAAGGAAGCACTCAATGTAAATTACCATTGTGGCCTCACATCATAAATTATAAAGACACTCTGGAGAATCCCTTACGTCCATTCTCCCTATGGTCGACTACACTAGGTTCTCACAGCCCTCTGTAAAGTGGGCAAGTATCACATCGTGTAACGGCCAAAGTAAACCGCAATAACTACTTGGCTAGAATTCTACAGCATAACAACATGTATGAAAAAAGAAAATTCCATCCTACAACACTAGGCATGGAACTGGAAATATCCTAACTAGTGAAAGTAGTCCAAACGGTAATAAACAGGAAAAAAGGCATGGGTAAAATATCCAAAGCACGGAAAATTACACTATTCACAAACAATAACCTCTACTAAGGAATACAAGCAAAGAAGGAAAACAATGGGGAAGAACAGTAAACCAGCAATACCCCGTTCAAGGGTATTGGTGTAATTTTCACATAATACACATCGACTTTATACAGAAAGGCACAAACCACCTACCTCGGGGATAATAGATCGATATACTTGAACCACAAGGCTTGAATCGCCTTTGAACGCCATAGATATATGAAAATGCATAAAACGTCCAACCCACAAATAACTTTTAAAATAGGAGGACTTGGAAAATGATGGTATAAAAGAAGATAGAACTCACTGATGTGATTCCGACGCAACCGATAGAGTTCGATTCCGAGGATGGACGAAGGCTCAGTGGTTCGTCGAAGATCTACGACCATGCGGGTTCTCTCGGACAAACGATACGTAAAAGAAGTTTGTTCTATCCATCAGACGTGACCCTGGTGTGTTTAATGAAAAAAAACAAAATACATGGTATGTAATTTTGGAGTACGTGGCATGTACATTTCTTTTCTGTACTCCTCTAAACTCAGCCTCCACATCAACCCACACGACCGTGTGTGTGGCTACCACATGTCCAGTACACGGCCTTCAACGGCAACGAAGTACACAGTGTGTACTCATAATGTACACGATGTGTACATAAAAAATTTCCAGAAAGACCTATTTTCTCAAAAACACCAGAAAAAGGAAAAACATATGTGAAAAAAAGGTTTGGGTTCTTACAAAATTCTCCCATTAAAGAAATTTGTCCCCGAATTTCCCTAGCGCGACGTAGAAGAAGAAACCCCAAACATCTCCAGCCACTGAGATCGTACATCGGCCTCCCTCTCCCAAGTCTCATCCGGTACTCACCCGTTCTGCCATAGCACCCATACCAGAGGAATAAACAGGCCACATATAACCTTCATACTACGATCGACAATCTGAATAAGATGCTCCTCAAAAGATGCATCCACCTCTAAGTTGACTTCCTTGGGTTGGAAAGCATGAGACAGGTCTGAAAAGTAACGTCAATGATGAGAAACGTGGAAAACGTCATGAAAAACCAGGTACCTATGAGGTAATTGCAACCAATAGGAAACCGACCCAACTCTCTCCAACAACTCAAATGGCCCGACGTACCTCAGTGAATACTTACCCTGTCTCCAGATCCGTTTGCTTCCCAACCTCGGTGTGACACGTAGAAACACCTAATCCCTGACCTCGAACTCTAGAGGTCATCTCTGCTGATCAACATAATAATTCTGATGATACTGTGCAGTATCCATCCTTTTTCGAATCAACTCTATCTGTTCTGTGGTCTCTTGAAGAAGAGGAGGTCCCAGAAAAGATGCATCTCTTGCCTGCAGCCAACATCAGGGTGACCGGCATGGTATACCGTACAAAGCCTCATAAGGTCCCATTTGAATATTTTCTTGAAAACTATTATTGTAGGAAAACAAAGAAAGAGGTATATGTTTCTCCCAATAACCTCCACAATCTAGAATGCATGCTCGGAGCATGTCCTCAAGCACCTGAATCGTACACTCGGACTGGCCATATGTCTGAGGATGGTAGGTTGTACTTAAAAGCACCTGCGTACCAAAAGATTTCTGTAGAACTTGCAAGACCCAAGAAGTAAAACGTGCATCCCTTTTTGAAACGATGGAGTGTAGAACCCCATGCAGACGTACAATCTCACAGATTTACAACAGTCCCAGCTCGTCAACACTGAAGGTCTCTTTGATCGGCAAGTAGTGGGAAACCTTCATAAGTCTATCGATGACTACCCATACTACGTCGTTCACTCGAGGAGACCTCAACAACACTATCACGAAATCCATCTCGATGTCATTCCACTTCCATTAGGGAATGGATAACTGCTTTAAAAACCCTTCTGGTCGCTGATGCTCCGCCTTCACATACTGACAAGTAGAACACCTCAGGATAAAACCAGCAACGTCCCTCTTCCTAACTGGACACCATTACTGACGGTGTAGGTCATGATATATCTTGGTGATGCCAAGATGAATTACCCAAATAGAGGAATTAAAATCATACATCATCTCCTTGCGTATATCATCTGGAACCCATAAAAATCCCTGGAAATGCAAGATCTAACCCTCACCTACAATCCATTCAAGAATAGGGACCTATCCTAAAACAATATCCCTTAAGACTAGGCCTTCAACAATGGATAGCTACCTCATTCGAACTCGGTCAAGAAGTGTAGAGGTAATAGATAAAGAATATAGAAAAGTCTGCCCCTTTCTGTCGTGCACCTCCAAATGCATCTCACAGAAGAGAGCCATAAGTGGGCACTCACTACTAGCCTCTTGAAATTCTTGCATCTGAGTCCTTTGGGTCAACGAATCAGTCACTGTGTTTCTCTTCCATGGCGTATTGGCAAGCTCAAATTCAAAGGACTGAAGTTACTCAACATACCTACACTATCTCAAATTAAATTCACGCTGAGTGAAGATTTACTTGAGAATTTTGTGGTGTGTGAAAACCACAAAATGCTCTCCCAGAAGGTAATTCTTCCAATAGCGCAAGGCATGAACAACAACTACCAACTACAGATCGTGTTTTGGGTAATTCCCCTCGTGTGGCCTCAACTGCTTAGACCCATACACAATGACTCTATATCCCTGCATAAGCACAGCTCCCAGCCCGATACCTAAGGCATCATAGTAGACAGTGTATCTCTTGGATGGAACTGGAAAGACTAGTATCAGTGCTAAAGTCAACCTCCCTTTCATCCTCTGAAAGGCTGACTCATATGAATCTAACCATAAGAACATCACACCCTTCTTGTTCAGACCCGTCAGTGGTGCTGCTAAGCGTGAAAAGTCTTGTAAGAAGCATTACTAATATCCATCTAGCCCTAGTAAACTCTTCACCTCAAAGACGTTCTTCGAATGCTCCCAAGAAACTACTTATCTCACTTTATCTGGGTCTATGGATACTTTTTTCTCTGAGGAAACATGACTCATGACGTGAATCTAATCCATCCAAAAGTTTCATTTTGAGAGCATATCATATAACAGATGCTCTCTCAGTGTACTCAAGATGATTTCAAGATGTGTGGAATGTTCATGTAGAGTGTGAGAGTACTCCAACATATCATCCACAAAAACAACCATGAAGAAAACCAAGTATGGATGAAACACTCGGTTCTTTAGTGCCATGAATACTGCCAGCGTGTTCGTGCGGCCGAACGGCATAACCATATACTCATATAGACCATACCTATTCTGGAAGGCTTTGAGAGGTATATCATATTGTCTAACGTGTAACTGATGGTAGTTGGATCTCAAGTCAATCTTCGAGAACAATCAGGCTCCTCAAAACTAATCAAAGACATCATCAATCTTGGTAAAGGGTTATCGGTTCCTGACCATCAACTGGTTCAACTTCCAATAATCCACACAAATCCTGAGGGTACCATCTTTCTTTTTCGCAAACAGGACAGGCAAACCCCAAGGAGAAGTACTTGGTCAGATTATACACTTTTCTTGCAACTCCTCCAACTACTTCTGGAGCTCCTGCAACTCAGGTGTAGGAATCCTATAAGGAGGAATGGACACCAGTGCCCCTCCAGGCAGAAGTTCAAATGAAAAGTCAACCTCTCGCTCTGGAGGAAAACCTGAAAAGTCCTCTAGAATTTCATCCCTAAAACAATCCACCACAAGATGAATGTCTAACTGTGATTTCCCCTGGTCATCTATATATAGACTAAAAATGTGGGCTATAACTCCTTCCTTCCCATGATGCTCTTGACCCGCTATACTCGCCTTGACATCCCACTCCCCCTTGTAAAGAAAATATCCACCCTTTGGTGATATGAAAATCACCCTTTGGAGATAATAGTTGATGACTGCATAGAAGGGAATTAGCCAATCCATTCCGAGAATGACATCATAGAATTTCATCTCTAGGAGATAGGGATCCCACAAGAAGTGACGCCCACCAATCTCTAGAGGGAACTCCTTGCACTGTCGTACACTAGCCGTTCTAGTCCCCAATGGAGTGTCTAGCGTCAAGATATCAGCAGAAGAGAGGATAGAAAGCCCAAATCTCTCCACGACAGAAAAATATATAAATCTATGGAAGCCCCTGTATGAAAAAGAGTTGAAGAAAAAACTGAGGCAAATAGGATTGTTCCTCGAACTGTAGAAGGTCCGAGATCCTTCTCTAGATAGGTCTGGTCCACTGTAATGGTTTGGCCTACTCCACGGCCATGTGACCCTGCCTGACCACTCTGATCTAATTTTCTCTATTGTCGCCGAATTTCCCGCCACTGAACTCCATAGTCAAGACCTCCACCTTAGCCTGAACGTCAGGAATAACTCCAGTTCCCAGATTGGTGAGAAACTTGTGGTGTTTCTCTCGAACGAGAAGTCATAGAAGAACCCCTGTCACTATGTTCCAGTGAGAAGATCTGACAGAAATGCTGAAGGTGACCCATCATGTCGCAATATCGGAAATCCATGGGGTCTCTATACCAAAGAGACCTCGTATGTCCATCCCTTCCACACTTGTAGCATACCACCTGGCTACCAGAAGACGTGTTTCGCCTCCTCGAATCACTATGAAAAGACTCCATGCAGTTCTTCCTACTATCAATAGGAGGGATGCTCACTCTAGATGTTGAGCCTTCCTATATTGAAACTTCATAATCCCTCAAATTGCACTCCTTTATTGGTTCCTGGTGGACTATAGAAGTGATAGAAGTCAACTGGAAGATGTTCACCTAGGAACAAATGTCGTGCTTGAGATTACCCTCAAAATTTCTTTCCAGGAATAACCCATATCTTCACAAGAAGGGTGAAAAGAATTGATGATCAGTGAAGAATGAGTAATATAACATGATAGAAAGAGTACCCTGCTCCACACCCATGATCTCCTGATCTCAGTTGGCCCTTAGTGTCTCTGGATAGAAGTAGTCATAGAAGATGCACTGGAACTGCTCCCATGACATAACCTGCTGATGGCCCTACTGTGATATCATGTCCCACCACCTCTTGGCAGAGTGCCGTAGCATATAGGTAGCGAGCTTTACCATAATCTCTTGAGGCATCTCTAGATTCTCTAAGATCATCATCATGGCTTTTATCCTTGACTATATAGCATGCGGTCCTCCTTCCCCTAAGAAGGTGGGAAAATGATGCTGTTGGAAAACCCGCGTCATGTCTCCCATAGATGTGGAAGGAAGCGAAGCTCCCTGGAAGGTCTGAATCATCCTCATTAAGACATATCTAAACTAAGCATCAAGTCCTATGTCAAGTATAATGACCAGTTCCAAGACTGACACGACAGGAGGATCTGCTAGAAGTCCCTGATCAGCCATATCAGGCATCTGATCACCGCCAGGCAACTGGCGTACAACCAGAGGACGTCTTGGTGCCATGACTCTACAAGGTCATACACACACCTTAGAACAACATTATCAAGTAATGAAAACTATTATTTTAATAAGGAAACATGATAAATAAGGAATTGAAATTTTACAAAACATGACTACACTCCATGTATAAAGACTACACGACATGTTCCCTTATGTCTTTTACATGGGCGTGTACTTCTGCCAAAACTGGTCGTGTAACACCCCCAACACATGGCGTGTTATCCAAACACACGGCGTGTACCTGAATCCTATTACCCTAACTAAGTCCTTCTACACAACTAAGCCACATGACACTCCCATGACAGGACTACATGGTGTGTTCTCAGTAGGCACGACGTGTACTAGACAAGCTTCACCTGGACCATGTTGTTAGTGACACGGTCTGACACATGGATCGTACCACACAGTGTGTTCCTAATAGAAAAAGTGTGTACGCAAAAAGAAAACACCGACCCGTGTTGTTTGTGACACGGACGGGTACCTGGGTCAGACTACACTGCGTGTTCAAGGTGGACACGATGTGTACAAGAAGATACTCCACCAACTGTGTTGTTAGCTACACGGCCGGGTCCCCAGGATTACACTACAGGGTGTGCACAACTGGTACATGACGTGTTCCCTCAAGATTTTCCTATCTCGTGTCTCTGCCCCCATGACCTATGACAGTTTTAGAAACTACATTGTGTTTACATAAGGTACATGGCGTGTACTTGTGAAAAACAGTTTCTTCCTGAACATAAGAACACATGGCATGTAATCAAAACTAAATAGCATGTATTTTGGGTTTTTCCAGACAGTAAATCTCAGAAACTACTTCAGAGCCCAAAAAACACTGAAACGTACACTGAAAGTGCCAAATTCTGATCTGTGAGGGCCCATACTCCCCCCGAATCAATGTCGAATATCTTAAACAAGTCATAAACAAGGTAAACAAGTCAATGATCCACCAAATTCTGGTCCATGAGCCCATAACACCTCATGAACCAATGCTTGGAGTTCATTCAAACAAAACCATACACAGTCAATGCTCAAACAAGAAGCAGATATTTTAATCAAGGCATCTATTATAACAACATGCATATTCTACACAAAATCTATCACAACAACATAAAATCAATAATTCATCCAAGATGACATGTAAAGAATGCATGACATGTGATTTCTAGCAATTTCCTATATGATGAATGAGACGAAATACCCTCATCTCATCAGGTGGGGACAAAAAATAGAACCTCAATATCATCAATGGTAATAGTACAAAACATGTGAATCACCTAACGGTAAAATCAAATAAACTCAAAAAATTCAAAACTCAAAAAATTTCAATAAACGAGGTACGTTGGATTTTCCATGTACATGGGATAGCTACTCTCGGGCATAACTTATTACCAAGTACCCATTCTGTCTTATCACTGGATAAAGGCTCCAAATAGTAAGTCAATAGAAAAGTTCCTCTGATACCACTTTGTAACGTCTTGATTTTGGAAGCCACCTAGAGGCACCCCATACCCAGTTGGTCACATGGCCTCAAGCGCATTTCTCTGAACGCCAAAGGCTTCTGACTAGCAGTGAGGGCCTTGGGTGTGATAGTAGGAAAACTAATCCCTCATTGGAATAGTAACACAGTAGAAGATAAACAATTATACAGTAGCGGAAGTAGTTAATACCAAAAACCAGTAACAACAGAAGAATGATAAAGAAAAAAACTATAGAAAATATATATAAATGATTCATGATACGTATATGTCTAGGAAAATAGCCAAAAAAGTCACAATGCTGGAATAAAATAGTGCTAAACCAATGTGCCATAAAAAGTAGATAAACTTATCAGCATCACAAGCCATAGCTTGGTCACATGCTTTCCAGCTCCACAGCAATCAAGAACCTAAAGTTGAAGGGTGCTTTTAATTATCTATTCCTGCAACAATATAATCTGTTTGGGCACCAAAGCATAACCCAAACAAGGTGTGAGACTAATCCCAGTAGGTATCCACCCGAAGACTTGTGCCTAATAGTAAGTGAATATATGGCTGGTAAAAGTACAGAAAGCAGTAAACATGAATGTACTCAGCAGCAAAAAATCCACAGTCCAATTATAAAGCAACAACTAATCAAAGAAGATAACAGAAAGAGGTAACCCTATGGTAAGTACCCACAACCTATCTCCTCTGGTCGTACGTAGAAGATACAAGTAACCCTCTTGGAAGCACACACAATCTCACCCCTATAATTTAGCTACACTATAGACTCTCTTAGGAAGCTCTCACCGTCAATTCACCCTAAAGTCTCATATCAGTACTAAAGGCGCTCTAGGGAAGCACTTACGTCACATTCCGTCTGTGACCCTTGTCGAGGAACTATAAACTCTCTGAGGAAGAACTCAACATCAATTCCCCTTGTGGTCTTATATCTTAAATTATAAAGACACTCTTCAGAAGCCTTTACGTCCATTATCCTAATGGTCTACTATACTAGATTCTCATATCCTAATGTAATGTCCGCTAATATCGCATCATGTAATAGCCAAAGTAACCCTCTAGGACTACTTGGCTTGCATTCTACAACATAACAACATGTCAATAAACATAACACTCTATCCTATAACACTAGGCATGGAACTAGAAATAGACTAATTGGAAAAACTAGACCAAACAGTCATAAACAAAAAAAACATGTATGGGAAAAACATCCAAAGCACGGAAAATTACCCTATTCACAAACAATAACCTCTACTCGGTAATAAAAGGAATATAGGAAAACAACAGGGGAAAACAGTAAACACGCAATACCCTATTCAAGGGTATTGTTGGAATTTGTACATAATACTCAAATACTTTCTACAGAAAGGAACCAATCTCCCACCTCGGGGTTAGGAGATCGATATACTTGAACCACGAGGCTTGAATCTCCTTAGAACATCGTAGATATACAAAAACACATAAAAGGTTAAACCAACGAATAACTTAGAAAAGATGATGAATTGGAAAATGATGCTCTAGAAGAAGAGATAACTCACTGATGTGATTCAAACACAACCGACAGAGTTCGATTCGGAGGACGGATGGAGGCTCGGGGGTTTGTCGAAGATATGAAGCCATGCGGGTTCTCTCAGACGAATGGGACCAAAAAGAAGTTGGTTCTGTCCATCAGATGCGACCCTAGTGTGTTTAATGAAAAAAAATACACGGTGTGTCCTTTGGGAGTACATGACATGTACTTTCCTTTTTTTTTACTCTGCTTTAGGCGGCCTCCACGTCACCCCACACGACCAAGTGTGTGGCTACTACACGGCCAACACATGGCCTTCTACAGCAATGAAGTGGACAATGTGTACTCATAATGTACATGACGTGTAATTCAAAAATTTCTTGCAACTTCTCCTTTCTCAAAAACTCCAGAAAATGGAAAGGCATTCCTGAAAAGAAGGTCTGGGATCTAACAGTTTGAAGGACTCAACATATTTGAAGGAAATAATGTAGCATTCTATATTATCTTTTCTTATATTTTTCTTTATAGATGGATGGTTTGGAGGCGAGAGATGGTAACAAAATGAATTTTTTGATTTTCCATGTCACACTTTTTTGGTTTATTCTATTTGAATTGGGTTGTATGGATCATGTTATATCTTATTATTCTGATTTTTACATTTTTTATAATTCTTTTTTTGGTTACATTGAAGACATTTTTCCTTCTTTTTAGTTATATCTCACCATATAATGGCTGACAAAGGTGGATTATTTAGTTAACCTGGGTTAGTTTATTACTATGTCTGTCATAGATTAATTGTACAGAATTAATATAACTTTATATATGTCAAATATATTCATTAAAATTATCTTTATTATAATCCTTGAAAATTAAAAATGAAAACCAAATGAGATCACATAATGAAGAACTAGTCCACCCTATACATGAGAGACATTATTATAATCTAAAATGAATGGAAAATATGTTGTTTTATATGATATTAAAATAATATAAGTATAATAATATTCTAATATATATATATATATATATAATACATGTCATGACACAAATTGGGTATCCATCAAACTGAAGCTCCACCTGGTCCGCGGTAAGGCCTAAAGGGCGTTCTCAATCCCTACGGGCTGACACAAGTTCCCTGGTATAAAAAATATTGTTTGGGAATGATTTACCTAAATAGATAAATATTAAATAAATAGTAATACAAATAAAATAAGACTAAAATCAGACCATGAAACATTCCCTTAAACTAATTTCATATTTATTATTAACGACATAAACTAAAAACCCCGATGAGACTACAATAGAGGGAAACTTAAAATCCAACTCAATCCTCTGTGCGACATGACATGTCACATACCCAAGCCACCACCAACCTGCATGAGAGAACCAATAAAACTCATACCATCATCACAAAGCTCGATGTCTCAACTTGGAATATAAACGAAACGAGATGTACATACACCCGAAGGATTATTTAGTTTGTGAGCTGACATCCCAGTAGGATGTCACTAAGAAAAGATTCCACACATATTTATGAAATGGCAAATACATTTTCAATTTTAACAGATAAAAAATAAATAAATTCACAAACAGTTTTAATGAAAATAGTTTTATGGATAAATAATTTAAAGAAAAAACTTAAATTAAAACACAGACACACTCTAGCATTCATTGTAACCCCAATGTCACACCACATAACAATGGTGAGGGAAATGTAGAGGAGAACAATACATGGGAGAGGCCCTAAAGATACTAGTGTGATGTTGGAATCTATAAAATTGTGTCTCGGTGAATAATGGTATATTAACACAACAAAATATGTTCTCGGGCACAAGCCACTAGTTGGGAAACACATCCATAATCTAGTGTTCTCAAATCATCATCCAAATATGAGTTATTTTTGTAATCTCCAAACTAGCAAAGTGAAACTGGGCCAATTCCACTCCCGTATCACAAGCACACAAGATCTAGTCTACCCACCTAGTACCCAGGCTTTCCATTTTTCTCAAGTAGTTCATAGTTCATGTCACATGTCACACATAAAAAACCAAAATAAATTAGGTGTTATATATATCCAATACTACACTCACACACAAAATAACATTAAAAAATAAAATGCACATAGAAAATATCAGAAAACTAAATATGCATCACTTTCACAACAGACTAAAAAGACTACACAATCAAAGAAATCACATCCATCATCAAACACACAATTAATGAATTAATTAAACAATTTCTACATAAATCTCATGACATTAAGCACCAAAACCATTTAAAAAATTCAACCAAAACAATTTGATCACCCTTAGTAGTTATCTAATAAAACATTTAAAATTTTTATAAATAACTTTTAATGAGAAAAACACCATTTTACACACCAAACTGACCCAACCCACTTATATAATCACACACACACAACGCCACCTCAAGAACACTTTCTTCAACACACACTCAATTAAAGAAACCAAACAAACAGTTCAAAATACCATTTTTATGGTTAAACAAACCGACCTAAAAAAATTTCAAACAAATTTAGAAATATGTCGCATGAAATTAAATGCCAAAAACTCATTCAATTGTTCATTTCTAACTAAACACAAATAGAAAAAACACCAAAACACCAATATCACCCTTTTTACATTTTAAAAAACTAACTACCTAATTAATAAAACACAAATAAGAAGTTCAACATGATTTTTCATAAAAACAACATACTCATATCATGTAACACACTACTACACACATCAAAAACACACTAAACCACATGTCAAATCAAAATTTCACCAAAATAACTAATTAATAAACCAAATAAGTTAATTAATTAATAATACTAATTTAT
Organism: Viscum album; assembly: GCA_963277665.1. Taxonomy (NCBI): domain Eukaryota; kingdom Viridiplantae; phylum Streptophyta; class Magnoliopsida; order Santalales; family Viscaceae; genus Viscum; species Viscum album. The sequence goes on from OY728138.1 coordinate 905,983,434, forward strand.
CAATAAATACTCATACGCAGAACCACCTACCTTAGTGTAGGAAGCCACATGAGTTTGGCATGAAACTCCCACCTCAAGACTGTCGCACCTTAGTAGACCTAAAGCGAACCATTTTTCAAGAAATCATTCCCCAATAATGGAACTGAACCATCTCCACATTAAAATTCAACTCAAAAAACATTTAAAAAAATAAATTAACTAGATGAAGAAAAACTCACATGTGGTGGGGATTGCGAGAAGAAAACCAAGCATGATAGAGAGGTTACGGAGGTGAGTTGCGCACTAGGGAGGTCACCAGAGGGTCTAGCTATGAAGTAGGGGTGTTGACAAGGGAAGGCACAACCAAGGGAGGGCGTGGAGCTATTGTTCAGTGAGGAGGAGTGTGGTGTAGGTCATTGATCTTCACTCAGTGTATCCAGAAGGGGGTGCGACCAAGGACGGTGCAACCAAAGGAGGGTGCGGCGCGACTTAGGTTCACCGAGTGGTTCAACTGAGAAGGAGGAATCATGAGGGAGGATGTTCATGTGGGTGAGGAATATGGAGAGGCAGTTTCAGATGGGATCATGAGGGGTGGTTTGGTGGTAGACGATATTTGGAGACAGTAGGCGGCTCGCTAGGGTTCATAGGGGAAACGACATCCACACAGGGAGAGAGGGGGGAGCAAGAGAGGAGAGAAAAAAAGAGAGGTCAAAAATAAAAAAGGAAAAAAGTTAGAGATAAATGGGGGGGGGGAAATAAGAGATAAAATGAAATAAAAATATTAATAATAATAAAAGAATAAATCAAAATTCGTATCAATAATAATAACGTTTAATAATAGTAAGAAAACGAAAAATGATAATTCCAAAATAATATAAATGACCAAATTAATGTATTAACTGAAATAATAATAATAATAATAATATCATAACTGAAACATTAACTAAAATAATAATATTACTACCAATAAACGAAAATTATAAACTAGTCACAAAATAATTTGATTGATTACTGAGTCTGGACAATGCCCACATACGTGTGTAGGGTCGCAACATAGTTGTGTGACCGTGTATTAATAAATTTAATCATAAAACTTTTTATTATTAAGGTTGGTCACTACACACGGTCACTCGTACAGGAACACAGTCTTATAAGATCCAAAATTTATTTTAAAATAGAACTGAGTCAAACATCAGTTCAAAAGTGAGACCCAAAATAATTAAATTAAACGTAAGTGTTGGTCGTTATGTGACTATTCTCACCACCATGACACGTTCTTCCCTGGGAAATCCCAAAATACATGACCAACCAAAGATTACAAGTAAGACTATGAAGATACTTAAAATAAAAACTCAATCATCCGAATAAAGAGCATTAAACATGAACATAACATGAAACTTAAAAGATCTCAAAACTAGAATCCCCAAGAAGAATAGAAAATAACAATAAATTCACCTCCAAACACAACTAAAACATGGAAAACGTTGACCCTTAACAAGGGAATCACCAGGGCTGCTCAAGATCTCCAAAAACACTTGTTAAGAGACCCACTACCCAAGACAACAAAGAACCATGGTCATGGTTGGTCAGAACATAATTATGGTGTTGATTTTCCAAGAGAAATTTTTTAAATAGGTGTTTTCCACATGTTTTCTCTATTATGGTCTCCCCACTATATTAGGGTTCTTGGAAAAAATCAGTTTTCTAGAAAACCTCTAACATTGGATTGACACTCCAAGCTCCCTATGTTTAACCAAACCAACATAAGAGGGGATAACTGTGAGACTCGAAGTGAATCTCCCCACCATTTTATAATTTTCCTACCACCACGACACCCATTTAGTTATTCCAAGTTTACATTGAGTGATATTGAATGAGATATTCATCATGAACCCCCAACATGGGATGAAATGCAAGGATGATTTTTACAGTGGCCAAAACACTAACACATTGAAGGGTGTTGACAGGTGAAATACCTAACCAAGAGGCAAATTGTACAGGCACACATCAATTCAACAAGACATTAGCATCTCAAAAACGAGCAGAATTTTGACTTCTATCCAACCCACAAGATGGTTCACAGAGAACACCTACTAGATTTACCGGAATAAGGATTTTCTGAACCACATTAATGCCAAAGGGGAACTCTAATAAATTGAAACAATAATATATAGATACAGGATTAATTCCCCTCACAACAAAAATAAGTCTTATAGAGACGATCCTACAATAGGTAAATTTAAGTCGTTCCCATATCTTCACTGTAAACTTTGTTAGACCACGATCATCCCACATCTGATGAGTTTTGACTGTGTGTAAGATTCACCCCGAGACCTATGGCTAGGGCCCAGATGTCTGAAGCATATATAACCTCACATTAATAAGCTGACCACCTCGGACTGGGACTTCCTCTCTTTTAAAATCAATCTAAATACTTCTCATCATGTTCCATGTGGTCACTCCATCAACATACCTATTGAGAATTACAGCAAACGACTTGGCGAGCCCCATTGACTGAATAAAAGAAAGGCACCAGAGTGGTTGGTCCAACACACGACACAAACTGACGAAAGGGGAACTTCAAGAACAAGTACCTAGGGTTAACACTCCTCATCAGATGAAGACCATGCACGTACCAAAATATGATTAAGACTAACAAATATTACAAGTATTAAAAAAATTTCTCTACACTACTTCTAGGGAGAATGGAACTCTCTCATCAAAATGGTCAATACTCATCCTTCTCCATCAGTAGATTGGTTGAGCAACTATGAGATCCACCACTTCCCCTCACCTTCACTTACTTAGGTACATCTGCGGAATGAGTCTAGTCTTGAGGATTGCTCAAGACATCCCCATTTTCAATGAAAACTATATGATCACCATTTGATGGTGTACTATCACTCTTCAAAACATACTCAAGACAATGTAGACATTAAAAAAAATTTAGAGTTCCAAAAAACGTGATAAACTCTTAACATTCCAAAAGTATTCAACGATATTCAATCGATCTTGATGTCTATAAACAGTTGACACAACCGAGAAGAACCCAACTCTGCCACTCCATTGGGAATCTTGGCTGAGATAAGAACAGAGAGACCAGATGAAATCCCATGGGACGTTTCTAGAGTAATATCCCAAACAAGAAACCGAAAATAGCCTTCCACAAATCCAAACACATAAAAAACAAAAATCCACACCTAAGATACAATTCTTGTAATTCCAATTTTTAAACATCAATTATTTTTCAAAGAAAACACCCTCTTGAAAAACCAAGCACAATACAACAATGTACAACAGCTATTTTTAACCCATCACTATCACTCTAGACTCAAATCCATTTTCCAATTCGAAATCCATTTAAGCAGAAAACCAATTTTAGAGAAAAACCCACTTTTCTTGAAATAAGAAGAAACCTTAGAAATAAATCACTCACCACTGTTATTTCATGAGGCCTCACATATATGCCTTTTAGTTCCGCTCATGAACCCATCTACATGATCCACCAACATTCCATTAATCACATATACATGCACATACAAGCACCCATTGGACTATCACTAGAAAAAACAAGGTTGTTCAGATTTTAAAAAAACATTACCATCATTTAGAAAATGAACTTATCGAGAACCATTTAAAAAAAATCAAGACAAATTTTCAAAATGCTTTCCATTTTCAAAATAACTCACTTCAATTTAAAATAACCAAAGACATTATTTTAGAAATTTTACTTTGACAAATAAAACACCAAATTCTATAAACAAGGTTCAAAAGAAACACACTACATGAATCATGTCAGACTCACAACAAGATAAAATAACAGCAATCCCAAAAGTCATCTTTCATTTTAAAACCCCATTTGCGCCAACCAAAAACTGAACCATGACATCACCAACACTAAAGCACCTAGATGGAGAACTAGTGGTCTTTCCAGACCCAACCACATGGTCTAGTATGACATGCCCTAGGAAAGAGGAAACCACTAGGAGTGTCGAACCGAACTCTTGGGTATCACAAGGGTCGCCACTCCATTTGAGGCCGCATGCAGTACCGATGTACTCCTATTGTAATCATCCATCCACAAAGGCAAAAGAAAAAATAATAAATCCTAGATTAACCTTAGCTACTTGAGGATCAGAACTAGTAAGAGTTCAGGATGATCTTCCCATACCTACCCCTCGAGTATCGAGAGTCTTATACTAGATCTACCTGACATCCCAAATAATAAGAACAAACCTACTCTGATACCATTTTTTCAAGAACCAAATTAGGTTTCCATCAAACTGATTCCCTACCCAGTTAGTGGCAAGGTCCAAAGGGAATTCCCAATCCCTATGGGATGGGATAAGTGCTTGGTTATCAAATATATAGCTTGGGAATGATTTATAGGAAATAGATAAATATAAAACAATCAACAAGAAGAATAAAATTAGAGTAAAATTAGACAAACAAGCATTCCCTTAATCTACGTTCAGATGTAATGTTTACAAGATAAACTAAAAACTCAAATGAGACTAAAATATAGGGAAACCATAAATCCAACTCAAAAATCTATGCGACACAAGGATTCACACCCCAAAGCCACCACCACCAAAAAAACATGAGAAAACCAGTTCAACTCAGACCATCATCGCTAAGCTCAATTCCTCGACCTGGAATACAAAAGATACAGTATCTACATACACCCAAAGGTGTATGATGGGTGGGATCCAAGATCCCAATATGATTCCATCAATAAAAGGTTCCATGAAAATTTAATAAAACACAAATACATTTTATTTTTTAATATAAGAAAAATAAATAAATTCCTAAACAGTTTTAAAAAAATCCATAATAGGGATAACTACTTTAAATAAAAAAACATAAATTAAAACAAACACACACTCTAGCTTTCATGGTAACCCCTATGTCACTCCGTGTGCCGATGGTGAGATAATGGTAAAGGAGGATAAAAATACATGGGAGAGGAACTAAATAGACTAGTACGAAGTGGGACCCTAGAATATTTGGTCTTAGTGAAAAATGTTATAGGAACACAAATATTCGGGAAACAAATCCCTAATCCAATTTTAGGGAAACACATCCCTGATCTAGTTTTCTCCAATCATCATCCAAATATTAGTTAGTGTTGTAATCGTCAAACCAGCTACGTGAAACTGGGCCAATTCCACTCCCGTATCACTATCCCACTAGATCTAGTTCACCCACCTATTACCCAGGATTCCAATTTGTCCTCAAGTAGTTCAAAGTTCATGTCACATGTCAAACATAGACAAACGAAAAATGAGGTCTTATCTATACCCAACACTACACTCACACACACAAAAACCAATACAAATAATATGTACAGTGATAATATCCCCAAAATAAATCTACATCAATTACAAAACCAATTAACATGACTACACATTCAATGAAATTACATTCATCATCAAACACACCATTAACAAAATTATTAAAAAATTTATACATACGTTGCATGACTTTATGAAAAAAAACTTTAACAAAAAACAACCAAACCAATATTTCACCCTTAAAAGTTATCTAATAAAACATTAAAAAATTTCCAAAAAAAAATTAAATAAAAAACACCATTTTACCCACCAAAACAACCCGACCCCCTTACATAATAACATGCACAAAACTCTACCTCATGAACACAATCTTCATCACACATGAAATTAAAGAAACCTACAACACTGTTAAAAATACAATTTCTATGGTTAAACAAAATTCATGAAATATTTTACAAACAATTTTAAAATATTCCGTACAACTTTAAATGCCAAAAAATCATTCAAATATTCATTTTTGGCTAAATTCAAACACATTCTACATCAAAACACCAATTGTACACTTTATGAATCCTAAAAAAGTAACTACCCAATTTATAAAACACTAATAAGTAGTTCAAAATGGGTTTTCAAATAAAAAAACACACTCATATCATGAAGCACACTACTAAACACATCAAAAACACACTAACCCTCAAGTAATATCAAATTCTCACAAAACTAACTATTTAATAAACTTGCTAAGTTAATTAAATAGCAAATGAATTTATCAATTAATACTCTTACGTGGAACCACCTACCTCGGTGTAGGAAACCTTGTGAGATTTGTGTGAAACTCCCATCGCACAACCGTTGAACCTTAGTTGACCTAAAGGGAACATGTTTTCAGACAATTGAACACAAAACCATGAAACAGAACCAAATCCTCATTAAACCCTAAACTGATAAACTATAAAAGGAAGAAATTAACCGGATGAAGAATAACACACCTTTGGGGGGAAGTTAACTGAGCATAATGAAGAGGTGACTAAGGTGTGTCGCACACTAGGGAGGTCACCAGAGTGTCTGACTATGAAGTAGGGGTGTAACCAAGGGAGGGCATAGTGCGACTGCACGATGATAATGAGGGCGGTGCAAGTATCTAATCATTGGTCGGTGTAGCTGGAAGGGGGTGAATCCAACGGCTGCGTGGCTAGGGGAGGGTGTGTCTTGGCTCGGGTTCTCTAGGTGGTTCGGCTGGGAGGGAAGTGGCGTAAGGGAAGATATGTGCGTGGGTGAGGAGGCCGGAGAGGTGGCTCTAGACGGTAGTAGGAGGGGAGGTTTGGTTCTAGATGGGAGATGGAGAAAGCTTACTACACACTAGGGTTACAGGAGGGAAAGGAGGTCTACTTGGGGAGAGAGGGAAGAGCATGTGAGAAGAGAAAGAAAAGAAATAAGAAAAAAAGGGAGTGAAATAGAGGTGAAAGAGAGAAAATAAAATAAAAAGGGAATAAAATAAAAATAAAAGAATAAAACAAAATTCCAATCAATAATAATATAAATATAATACTAATAATAAAATAAAAATGATAAAAATAAAATAATCGAAATGACAAAATTAATGTATTAACAGAAATAATTATAATACTAATAGCCTAATTGAAACATTAACTTAAATAATAATAATAATAATAATAATAATAATAATAATAAAATAATAAAACATGTCAAAAAATAATTTCATTAAATATTGAGTTTGGATACCACACACAAATGTGTGTATGGTTGTTCTATAGCTGTGAGCCCCTCTAATAATAAATTTAATCATAAAACGTTTTCTTATTAAGGTTGGAATCTACAAATGACCGCGCATATGTTCATGCACCCATATAAGATCCAATTTTTTTTAAAAAGAAGTTGTTCAAACCGTAACTTAGAAGTGATATCAAAAATAATTAAAATAAATTTATGCATTGACCAGGGTGTGACAATACATCATTATATAAAATTTTGATATTCATTAATGAAAAATGATTTACATCGATGCATGAGGCGGTACTCCATTATATAGTTGACCAGTGATTTCATTTCCCATTTGTTGGATGAAGAGACTGATAATGGTTATTCCATTCACATAAAATTAATATCATTATATTAGAGATACAATTCTTATTAGATAATCATTATTGATAAATATTTAAAGTAGTTTTAATATGAAAAAAATTAAAATCGTCATTTTAGAATGGTTTTTCTTTTTCGAACTACATATTTTTATTTGCAAAAAAATATATATTAAGAGTTATTTTTTATCAAAACTTGAGATCTCAAATGCTTTCATGGCAGTGTGGATGTTATTTTTAATGTTAATTAATGGAAAAAAATTGTATGTGTGGAACTTTGAGGACTGTTGGTGGAATTATATAAATGGGGATAGGATAGACACATGATTTTTGAAAATAATCATATAAAATTACATTTTTATCTATCCCTAAGCGTAAAAAATGTTTCATTATAGACAATTACAGTTTATATTTTCATCATATTTCTACAAAAATGTGTATTGGATATGTTTTTTGGTTATTTTACCCATTATTTTTTATCCCTCGACAAATCAATTTTTACCTTAAATATGCCGGTTAATTGTTACAACATTTAATATTCATAATGGTAAAAATTGATATTTATCATATTATATAATATATGTTATGATGGTTTCAAGTCCATTTTATAAAATTCAATTCATATAAAAGGAATAATCCAAATTAAAATTATTAATGGAGACTTGATGAAATGGAACGTTTCTAAATTGAAAATTTTCAAATGTGTAGATGGATTATGTTTCAAAACTAAACATTACGTTAATTAAACAGTCCTAAATTATATAAATTATAATATAGTTAAATTAATTTCACTATAAATTTTTTTGTATAATTTATCTTTTTAAATAAAATTTAATTTGAGGACATTTTTAATAAGAATTAGAATTTTCCCTATTAAATGAAATGTTATACATTTCTGAAAAATCACAAAACAAATCTGAAATAAGTGAATTTATATACGATTATTTAAAAATTAATAATTTTTTTAAATGGATAGTATAAATTTTCAATATTATATTTAAATAATGTGTACAATGCATGACTAAACATCATTTTTTTTAAAATCAAGTTGTTTAATAAAAAATTCTAATTAATATTATTTTATTTTAATCATTATATTTCCATTAAATTTATTATTTTTATGTATAGAAAATATATTTTCATACATAAATTATTATGATTTGTACCCCATAACATAATGACTAGGTTATAGTGCCCTTGATTAAATAATAATATTTTAATAGTGTATTTTATTTCATTGAATCCTGGTGTGAATGCATCCCATGGTTCCTAAGAGTTTTAATTAAATTAAAAATAAATATATCACAATGTACCAGGGTGTTACATTTTCTACTAATCATGTTGTTTAATGACATATAAACGATTGAACATGATGTTACACATTTATAGTATTAGGGTGTTATATTCTAGACACTTAAATTAATTGGGTCCTCAAAAAATACTATTGATATAGAAATTATGGGATCTAAATTTGAAAAAACACAATTGGAACCTCAAATCATAAAAGGGTTAATAAAATATCATATTTATAGAAGATAAAGGGATATAAAATGATCATATCCAATGAAAAATAACTAGGTCTTCAAGTAGGATAAAAATGGTGGGAAATGAAGACATGGAATCAAATAAAATAATAAATAATTATAGGGAGTGCAATAGATCATTGATTAGAAGAAAGAGGGTATTTTGGAGAATGTTTTGAACCAAAAAAAGAAAATCATTAATGAGTCAAAATACCATTAACTCTCCATAAATTAAGGTAATACGAATTTTTTTATTTAAATATCATGATGCCAATGGTGATAAAATACTTTAATATATAGGAATATAAACAATATTATTACCTCGAAATTGTCTATTTCATAATTATAATTACATCCTTTAGATTTGGTTGGATCAATTTTCTCTTTATCTCTTAACCTCATAAATGAATTTTCATAAATGGATTTCTTATACCTAAGATCGAAATTAAAATTCCAGAGATCATTTTATTAATTTAATTGTTACAATATATTCATTATATTCCTAAATATTTCTAGAAAATTTTGTTTTTAGAAGTTATTAATCTATAATCTTAAAATATAACACCATTGGTTCATAATTAATATTTATTTTACAATTTTTTAGGTAAAAATGTTATATTTACCTGAAACTAATGTTTTATAGAGGTTTTATATAAACCATTTTCATCATTAAATTATCGGTTCAAGCCCTGGGGGATTTCTTGATATGATATGTTGTCACACATTTTGATGCTTTTCCTTTTTTCTAAACCATATTATTATATATTATAGTCAAATATCTAATTGTAATGACCTATAATTAATACATAATAAATTATAATATATTCCATAGAGGTTACCAATATCTTCACTCTTAAATTCATAAAACATTGTTCGTCCATTTTTTATAGGCTTCCTTATTCACATTTTAATCCATAAAGTTTTATTCCACTCATTATTCGCATAAATATAATGTAATATTCCTAAAAAATTGTAAAATGTTAAATTTATGACATTGAACATATGATATACCATAAAATCATTAAACTATGATGGTATACAATACTATAATGTTAGTAAAGATCTATATGATTTTAAAATTTAATACAATCATAAAATGTTTCTTGATATTTATTACGAAAGTACTATTGGTAAAAAGATACATCGACAAATTAATTCATCAATGAAAACAAAAAAATTCATTATCAATTTAATATCAATATATTAACATATATATTATTGTATATAATATATATAATATGGAATTGAGTTATAAAATTCTTTGTTTTACCATATTTATAGAAAAAGATATAAATGGATCCTTATGATGATATTTATTTCCTCCCATTACACTCTTAATTTTCCATCTTAAACTCATTTCATTATTCCATTCTTTTCAATATATTATTTTTTCCAATTCCATTATGAAACATTCTTGGGTTTCTAATTCCTATTTTTTAATAAAAAGGAAATCATTCCATATTCTCTTGATGGTATCTACCACATGGGCTCATCTTGAAATATATCATATGATTTCTTATGTCTCATTATTTTTTAAGTTATAATTTAGAAAGAAATATCCCATGATAACTAATTGGGAATAATTTAGAGATTAATCAATTCCTTCATCCTCCCATTTATATTCTCATAGTAACCCTATTTTCCTTCATGTTCAAGAATAAAAATATTCCTTTAGGTTCCATCCACTGCCTAATTCTATAAATCATAATGCGAGAAACAATAATCATTGTTGGAAAACTGTATAACAATTTATATGATGTCTTAATGAAGAATCATTATATAAATTCTACAAAATATTTGGTTGATCATAGAAAATTTTGATATATATCTAATTCAAATTATTCATAATGGATTAAAATAAAAAATTGAATTATCTATGGAATATCCCTTCAGAGTATCAAACAAGGTGCATAGTAAGGCCAATTATCATGCACTAACACTCAAGTCAGTCCAAACACCCCTTTTTCAGATTTATTGACACTATGTACATTTTTTCCAGAACCAATTCCACATTTTGTTTCTAGAGAGAAATATATTTCTCGATAATCCATGAAATCACTAAATAAACCAAAAATTATGATGTTCTTATTGACATATCCTAAATTTCTATCATAATGACCATTACCCCTATAAGTTAATGAAATTTCATTCATTATTACATTGTAATAATATAAGAGTAATATCATCTAAATGGATTTAATTGTTCAATAGTCTTGGTAGTCTAGATATATAATTAATCCCATATGACATTTGAATACAAAAATTAAATCTTATTTACTAAGGAATCACTATTATATTTAGTATATAACAATCTATTATTCATCATATAATTCCTATATTATTTGAAAATGAATGACAATATGGCTAACCTAAATGTCTTAGTAAGGGTGAAATGAAGTGAAACCTATCATGAGTAAATAAATAATAATCCATAATACACAATAAATCTCAAAATGATAATATTTGAACACACATTCCACCTAATCAATATATTTAATAACAAGATTAGGTAATCCATAATAAATATATGATTTTATATAACATAAAACATATTCCATTTAAATAACATCACCATCTTGAATAGATCAGAAATAATCAATATGGAATGGAAAATAATATAAAAACATGCCGTTGAATTGGTAGAATGAAAATGCGAATGCACCCTAAGATAATATCACTCAGAAAACATAATTAACAATTACAACTTAATTATTCATTTTGGAAACACATAATTATTTGAATTATGATCTTATACATAATGTAACCACTATTACTAAGATAATTGACAAGATAATTAAAAAATGATGGGTTAGTATACATGATAGTTTAGTTTTTCTATAGTGAACCAACTTATTCATTTAATTAGACTACTGATACATAATAAGGATATATATAACTGAGCATCACCGATATAAAAATTTATATAAAATCACACATATATCAAATGATAGATTTAATTCATAGATAGTTTTCGTCATGAAAAAATTTACCTATCAAGTAATGAATAGAAATAAAGAATTATTTTTCCAATAAATCATACATATTTCAATGTAAAATATTGTAAGTGTAAATTATATACCTTATAAGTAATAAATATATCAATGTTAAATGGTATATATTGTTATTTAAAATATATTGTCTAACGATATCAGTAATTTGATTATTTTATGGGATTTTTAATGATTATAATCATTAATGAACAAAGAAAACGTCAGTACTTTTCCTGTTAGAAATAATCGTAAACCATATATAGAAATAATAATTGAGGTATCAATACAATATTTTCCTAGTGGTTTTTAATTAAAATAAAAGTATATTTTCATTTCTAAACTAAATTTACATAAGAATGTCATTAGATAAATTTTTTAAAAAATACCCATTTATCATTGAAAATTTCTTATATTTAAAATTTTAAAAAATAAATTGAAATAGATTTTCATAAAAAGTATACTTTGAAACTTATATCATAATCATTTAAAATTAAGTGGTCATGATAGATGAAAAATCTATTCATTCCAAACATGATAAAATAATTCTTATTTTATTTTTAGATAAAAGAAAAATGGTTTGTTATTGGAATGCGACAAGAATATTACATTGAATAATTTTTATATAAAGTTACACATGGGTTAAAAATACATTAATAAATCATATAATAATATTTAAATATTTTGGAATGGTTTTTGTAAAATTAATTTTCTGGAAGAAATATATATTTTTACTAAAGAGATAAATGATGTCATATTTTCATAAAACATTTTATCAATAATTATAAGCATAAAAAGTAGTAATATTTCACTATTACATGAATATTTCATGGATAACCGTGTTATAATAAAATTATACTTTTAATTATAAAATTAAAAATTAATTTCTTTAAATGGGACTTTAAGCATAAACATAAAAGATAAATGTGTTTGTAGAAAAACCCTACCAATTATCATATCAGTAAATAGATACTGAATCCCGGAGCAGACAATATGTCAGAAATTTAAATCCATATAAAAGAATTTTAAATATCAAATAATGTAATCATTAGTCATTATACATATAATATAAAAATATAAAATACAATGGAGATGTAACATAACACAATTGAATGAAAATGAGATAAGAATTTTTTTTACCACATTGTAACTTTATATATAAATCTCATTGGTTTAAATAATACAAATTAAAACATAATATTTCATGAAAAATTAGGGACTAATTATATTAAATTTCTTTATATACACCACCTAAAATAAATTAGGTACATAACATTACAACATTCCTTAATTAAAGTAAATTGAGATGAAGTCCCATATATTTGGATTCCATATAGTTGAAATCCCAATAACCTCATTTACATTGGTTATAAAAAATTTTATTCTATAGTTTGAATATTAATTTCTTTAATATCATATATTTTCCTTTTAAAACATCTTGTCACCCATTTTCTTATTAGTATTCATTATATATATATTGTCTATCGTGATAAGTGCATAGTTTTATCATTGGTGTTTTAATGTGATTGTTCTGGTTAATGAGATTAAAATAAAGTTCCACAATCTCTATAATGATATAAATGATATAGATATCATTTATTTAAAATTAAAATTTATATTCATTAATTAAATTTGAGCAAGGATAATAGATCACCTCTCTTTGTGCAGACGGTAGGCTATACAATGCACAAGCAACATTATTATTTCCTTTAAGGGTGAATAGGTGAAGAAGTATTTGATATGGTAATTTTATATTATAAATATCATTATATATATTTATCAAACCTATTCATTAAATTCATATTTATTACATTCAATTTAATGAGTATGCAAAAAATAATCACATCACTTCACGAAGTGGTAGTCCACCGTACACTACGGCGTTGTGAAGATATTTTAATGGTAATGGAAAGTTAGAAGTTATATATGATTATATAATTCTATGTGTACAATAATATAAAATACTATATAAATATAAAAAAATTAAACATTATAAATAATCATTTGATGAATTGAAAGAAAACGAGTTACATAAGTTCGTGGGGTGGTAGTCCACCTGAAAAAATGATCGATGATTTCATTTCCCATGGGATGAAGAAGTAGGTGGATGATGATTATGATATTAGAATAATAAAATCCTAGTATTTGTTTGAAAATTGGGATATTATTATATCATGATTAAAAATTATTTTGATGAGGTGGATGAATAAATATTATAAAACTATTATTTAAGGACATTGCCCCTTCTTCAAACAACATCGTTTGTATTTCAACAAACACATTCCTAGGTCGTATTTATAATAAATAAATATATATATATATATATATAATTTTTTTAGGGTATTATAGAAATTATTTATCTAGTAATGAATGAGATAAATTAGTTTATGTATCTTAAAAGGGTATGTTGTGGGGTGGCCGTTTATAAGGTACGGAAAAGAAGAAAATGAAAATTTTATAATTTATCAATTACATCCATATTTGTATCATGAAAAAAACATAAGAAATTGTACCTTCTTGACCCTTAGTGTTTTTATGAATGATATATGGCCATAAAACAGGTCTTCAAAAATTTGGTCGGCTATTTAAATCATTTTAATTTTAGTTTAAACACCATAGTAAATAATTTTTTATCTTCACCATGATAATTAAAATTTTCTCCCTTAAATATTAAAAATGGTTAAATATGTAGTAGAAAAAATTATTTTATGTAATTAATTTTGATTCTATAAATGGTATCTATTTTTACATTTTTTCCCCTAAGTGAAATAAACCAATTTTAAATTTTACATGTAAACAAGACAATAATGTGGGTTTCGAAAGATATAATTCTTTTAAGTGTATAATGATTTAATTATGAAATAAAAAATGATATTTATTAATATAAACTAAATTATAGTGATTATAATATAATTAATTTTTTTAATTTTTATTAAATAAAATATAATTTATCATTGAAAATAATTTAGATGTTAATGAATATTCTGATAAAGAACATTATTTTTTAATATTCATGATAAAGTGAATCATTCATGAAAAATACCAAAATATTTCCCAATATTAATTTTCAATTTTCATATGATTTATATTCATACATAATTTCTAGAAATTTTAAAATTAATTTTATATTATGTACTAAATGTTTGACTTCTATTCCTATTTGAAAAATACAATTTTTCAAAGAAGAATTATTTTGTCATCCAATTATTATAAATATATGTTTTATTAGCATTTTTTCGTTAATTTTTTTATATATAGGTAAGCCTTATATTGTTCATAATTTACTTATTACTGTTAATAGTCTCAAAATTAACCGCTTTTTCAAAATGGTCGTGTTTAAATAATAATATTTTAATTGATTGTCACATTTTATTTAAATTTTTTTGAGTGTATTGTAATCCATTAAAGAGGTTTAATTTATTTAAAATAAAATATATCATAGAGTATTCAGATGTCAAACTCTATTCTAAAAATTTTTCTCCATGTTATACCAGTAATCCATCATTATATTCCTCTGGTAAAATATTGGGTTATTACACTATATGAGAAGATAAAGTTAGTATAAAAGAAATTTCAAACATAAGTGGATAATAGATGGATTATTAGACCGTATCCCTTTAATTAAGCAATATATTATTTTTTATAAATTTTAAATAGTTTGTATATTTATTATTTAACATAATATACCATAATATATATTTTCTTGTATATTCTAGTAGTATAAAATTAATTACAAAAATATAAGAATGTTATTAAAATATTTATTGGTAACAAAACATTAATATAGTATATTAATATTTTTCTAATATAATAAAACATAAAATATTATTTATTTATTATCAATTTAAATATCAAATAATTAAACTTTTATTACATTTACATTCACTATGTCTCCATTTCCTATTATATTATTTAAATTACAACGTTACTAAAAAAATAAAAAAAAATAAATGTAACAACTTGAATCATCACTTCAAGTATGGATCTTTATTTTGGATTGTTTTTTAGAAAAAAAATGAAGAGTTGGGAAATTTTTTATGTACACATTGTGTACCCGATTGGTACGTGTAGCCGTGTACTAGACAAGTAAAGACCGAGTACATGGCCGTGTAGGTGACCTAGAAAACACCCTAAAGAGGTGACTAATTGAGGCTAGTACACAGTGTGTACATTAATTGAATATGCCATGTACTTTTATTTTTAATTAATGAGTCACTACGAAGTCATATCTCATCTTCAGAAAACACATCTTATCTCCTCGGTTCATACAGGAGAGAGAAGAATGGCTGAAAAAAATCGAGCTCCTCCTAGTTCTCTGTCCGAGCTCTAATTAAGACAGAAATGGGTGCGTTAGTTTCCCACCAGTGAGTTTTATCTTACCTTAGAGCCTTTATTATCGATTCATCCTATCTCATGGGTATTTCAAAGATAATCATTTTTACCATTTTTTATATAGACATTTTTCTCAGCCGATTCAAGGCCTGGCGTTCAAGAGAGATGATTGTACGTCATCATGGTAGGAGGTATGTGCCTTTGTTTGACTGTATTTGAACTGTATATGAATAATGTGTTGAAATACCCATATTTGGGTTGTTGCATGTATTTTAATTTAACCTTATTATTATCATTCTATTTTATAATTATTTTATAAGGGGTTATTGCTTATGTTTAAGGTTAGAAACCTTGTTATGGGACACCCCATGGGTGCGTACTCTTGATTGATTGTTTATGGCCATTTTTTATAGGTTTTCTATAAGGAATAAATTGATTCCATTCAATGAATTATTAAGATGGAGTTTTATTGATTATATTAATTTCATGTGTTATGCTTTTAAATGTTATCCATGTAGTAATTATATATTACACGCAGTGCCTTTTTATGACATATATGCTAGTTTTCCAATGGACCATGAGATCCTTGGACCAGAAAAACTATTAGGGTTTCCATGTTTATTTACCCAGGACTATGAGAGCCTTTATGTAGACATTGACCAAGGGGTATTAACTGTGAGATCTATTCAAGAGGTTATTTAATAATTTTTTATATTGTGCTAGCCTAGGGGTATTGACTTTGAGAGCTACCCAGGTGGTCATTTATAAGTTATTTATGATGTGTTGAACTTGGGATATTGAATGTGAGAGATTCCAATGTGGTAGTTAGTAAATGATTAGAGCTATATTAAACTAATGGGTTTAGTCTATGAGAGCATTCCCAAATGGTTTTTTATTAATGTTATATTGATGCTGACGATTCTGCTAAGCCAAAGCCTAATCTTGGACTCGTTCTTGTTTGTTTGATTAGATGGTATTTTTAGATGTTTTTGTTTCTATTATGTGGAGGGATATAATGATCAGGATAGATCCTATGATATATTATTCAACGACTTGAATAATTAATTAATGAAAATGAATGTAATTGAACTGTAAGATTTTTTTACTTTTGAGTACTTCCTATTTTATTTCTTTATTTTTTCATATTAGAAACTATATATATTAAATTAATGTTAGGAAAAGATATTTTGGTGGTAACCTATTGGGATTAATCTCATACACTGTCTAGTTCATGCTTTTGGACCCAAACAGATTATATGGTTGCAGGTATATTCAAGACAATGCACCATTCTTTATCAGTTACTTGATTGTTGTTGGAGATGTTGAGCATAGAACCAAGTTAAGGCTTGCGATACTATTAGAGATTACTTCTTTTTTGAACATGGTTTTTTTATTTTATTTCCAACATTTTATCTTTTTTGGATTATTTCCTAGATACCTTTGACATGAATCAGATATATGATCCAGTTGTTATATTACTATCAATCATCCAGTTTTTACTTATGTTGTATGGTATTACTGCTTATGCTAATGTTTACTATTTGTTATTCCACTCTATGTACTCTACCAACAAAGGTATAGTTTTCCTATTATCAGACCTTGTCTCTCACTTCTATTCAGAATCCTCTTGCATTTAGGGAAATGTTCTTGAGGTCATGTGACCAACCAGGTATGGGGAACCTTTAGGTGGAACTTGAAACTAGGTCTTTACAAAGTGGTATCAAAGGGGTTCTTTTCAGCTTTGTCTTACTGTTTGGATCCTATAGACAAGGATATTAAGGAATAGGTAGTTGGTAATAATATGTTTCATGAAGTAGCTAAATAGTGTATAGAGAAAAGATTATTTACCTAGAATATTGCAATTTTTCTAGTTTTTCAATTGTTAGAGTTGATATGATTTCACTACTGGGTGAAACACTTGTTTTCTAATATTATTATTGATATCATTGTGGTTCTACTTCTGTTTCAACCTGATGAGATGAGGGTATGTCATCTCATGCATCATATAGACACGTGCTAGAGGTCACATTTCATGCATTTTTGGCATTACATTTAGGACATATTACTGATTACTTTCTATTGTGATAGATGTTTTTCTAGACATGCATGCAGTTATGTAGATATTCTGATAGAACACATTCTATTTTGTTAGGGTATTAGAATATGTAAATTTTCCTTTGGGTAGATTCCAATAATTGTACAATGTGGTGTTATGAGCCCTCGTGGATAGTAATTTGGTGGATCATGTTTGATGTTTAGTTGAATTTTTTCATGTTATGATGTGAGAAGGATCCCAAACATTGATTCGCAGGGAGTATGGGCTCCCACAGGTCAAAATTTTTTATTCCTTGGACATAATTTTTCATTTATAAGGGATTTGAAAATGTTTTATAGGTCTAATATATCAAAACATAGACAAAAATCATGTGATTTTATAAAACCACTCAATGTGTACATCTTTTCAGGGAAAAACAATTTTTCTTTAGTACACTCTGTGTATCGTATGTACGTTCCATTTATTCTTATACCCTATGACTAATGTTGTGATTAGAGACATGAGGTTGATAAAATATTGGAAGATTGTGCCATGTATGGGAGTATGCACCATGATGTAAGAGACCATGTATCTAGATATGTGACTAATGAAAAAGGTGGAGAAAATTTGGATGGTACACACCGTGTCTAGATTGTACACATAGTGTGGTGATCGACCATGTATCTAGTTGTGTGACTAATGACATGAGTGGATAGAACCCTTGTAGTACACACCGTGTCAGGGCTGAACATGTCATGTAGTGTTACACCAAGAGAGAACCGTGTAGTTATAGATGTGCAGAAGAACAAGGGAAAGAGGGAAAATTCAAGTAAACACCGTGTCCCAAGAATAACATACCATGTGTATGGGGTGTTACATGATTAGGATGACAGAGGTACATGCCCATGTTAAGGCCTAAAGGGAACGCATTGGTTCATAGATATACCATCAGTGTAACCCTCTTTTGTATAACATGAATGTTTTCTTTCTCTTATTCCATTCTTGCACAGCTATGTTTCTATCCTGGACAATCTTGAATTGTGGATTATTCTTGGCCGTGTGGACTCATTCCATCATGATTCTCTCTTGTTCAATGCCACGTATAGGGTGATGATTAGACACTAAAAATTGTAAATCAAGGACAAATATAAGATCATCCCATTTTGCACATATGGGAATTAGCTGTTTTACTAGACATAGAGTCTGATGCATAATTCCATGAAGACTTTTTGAGGATGTTACAAACTTTTCAAGGAGTGCTTCATCTTTCACTATTTATGGTAGAGTTGGAAATGATGTTCTTGGAGCAGCATCCTTCCACTTTATTAGTGGATGGAGGACCACATGGTGTAGAGTTATGGTTGGAGGACATGCATTCTATCTCTGAGCATATGAAGACACCACTGGAGGGGAGGGTGAATCACAAGGTGTAAATGTTACATGATTCTTTTACGAGATTTTGGGACGTTCTATCACAGGTGGTACATCATCAGTATATGTCATGGAAAGAGTCTCAAAAAACCATCTAGGATTACTTGTATCAAATATTTCTGAGGGATGATCAAGCCCAGGAGTTCATGCATTTGGAGTAGGGTGCTCTTTTAGTGATGGACTGATCTTTTCATTTTACATAGCTTCAATGATTCACAACTATTATTGGATGTGACAAGTTATCTTTGTCAATGAGATTTGAGGATGGACTCAGGTATGAAAATCGATCAAAGGTGATTGTATTTTAGGCTGACATTAGTAAAAACTATAGTAAACAAGGTACTGATTACCAAGAGGAATATGAGGGAGTTGGGAGATGTGATCCAGGGTGGTTGAGTATCCAGGGTTGGTATTCCTTCGACAAATAGTAGGAACCATCATAGGGAGCCTTCACACAGTGATTCCAATATATGAGATGTATCAATAGGTAGACATGTGAGGTACTACCAGTAAAGGAAGAGTGTGAACCCAAGACCTCAGTTCCCATGAGACCTTGTTGAGTTTCTATCTTACAAAAAGATAAGACATTTTCAGCATTTTTTCTGATTTTCGTCATCATCAATGGGTGAGAAAGGATCAGTTTTGACTCCATGTTTAGAATAAGAACCACCAATTTATCCTCAGCCAGAGAACAAGATATTTTCAGGCTGTTCAAGAAAAGGTGGTGGTTGTGGCAATTGTAACTAGACGATAGGTCTTAAGTAACAACAATGTGGATCAGTGTAGGGTAATCATGAAGGTTTGTAGGGTCGTGGTGGATGTCAGACTTTTTTAGTGGGGAAAACCTAGAAGGAGAAGGATGTCAGACCCTCTATGGTTAGAGGTACAATTCTACTTTACTTGGTTTTATGTTTTTTTTTGAAATAATGGATTCCCATAGTTTCATATCTATTATTATCATGGAAAGCCTTGTGCTATATATATTTACATCTGATGATATTATTTCACTAGACACTACATTGGGGATTACGATGGCTAGTGTACGTCACTGTAAGTAGATCCCTCTTGAGGTAGGTGGGTGTCACTTCTTATGGGACCACTACCTCATAGAAATAACAAGCTTCCATGTCATTCTAGGAATGGGCTGGTTGGTCTCCTTGTATGCCATTGTTGAATGCTAGGGCTATATGATGACATTCACATCACTGGAGGGTGGATTGTTTCTACACAATGGCGAATGGGATGTTCAGGAGTGCAGAGCGGGACCTGAGAATCATGGTTTGGGATGAATTACAGACCATATTTCTAGTTTATATCTATATTATGAGGGGAATTCTTAGATTGACATTCCATTTGTGGTGTATTATTTCAGATATGTCTTTCCAGATAAATTTTTAGGATCAACTCTGAAACAAGAGGTGGATTTATATATTGAGCTTGTTCTAAGAGTGGTACTCGTGTCCATTCCCCCTCATAGGATGACTACAGTAGAGTTAAAAGAGCTCAATAAGTAGTTAGAGGAGTTTTAGGTAGAGGGTTTTATTCAACCTAGTAGTTCTCCTAGGGTTTTGCCTTTCCTTTTTGCGATGAAAGTAAACAGTTCCCTTAGACATAGTGTAAATTATTAGAAGCTGAACCAGTTGGCAGTCAAAACTGATATACCTTTCCAAGGATTGATGATCTATTTAATCATCATTGAGAATCATGTGTGTTCTCTATGATCGACTATAGATCCCATAATCAACAGTTTCATGTTTGACCATCAGATATACCTCTTACATCCCTTCAGAGTAGGTATGGTCTATACGAGTATTTGGTTATGTTGTTCGATCTCACGAATGTGCAATTAGTTTTATGGATCTGATAAACCTAGTGATATATCCGTACATGGAATATTTTTGGTAGTATTCATAGACGATATCTTGGTATACTCTCTCACTCGACACAACCATTCCACCCATCATGAGACAGTATTGAGTGCACTGAGAGTGCATCCGTAAAATGTTATGCTCTCAATGTGCCACTTTTGGATGGACCAGATTCACATCATAGTCATGTTCTCTCAGAGGCTGGAGTATGATTATACACATGGAAATTTAGATAAGTACATTCCTGTGATCAATTGAAGAAATACATTGAGGAATAACGTATTCTTGGGATGCCTAGTTATGATAGGAGCTTTATTCAGGACTTGTCAAACATAGAAGCCCCATTTATGGGCCTGAAAAAAAAGGGTGTGAAGTACTTGTTGACATATTCTTGCGATTCATCCTTTCAGGAGTTGAATAGAAAATTGACTTCAGCAATGATACTGATTTTTCTAGAGTCGGGAAGGAGTTACACTATTTACTATGATGAGTCAGGTATCTGATTGGGAGTAGTGCTTTTGCAAGTGGAAGGAGTCGTTGTATATGGCTCTCAGTAGTTGAGACCACATGAGATGAATTACCTGATGCACGATCTCAATTTGGATATAGTTGTGGATGATTTTTGCTGTTGGAGACAATTATCTTTTGGGATAGAATTTTTTGGTATAAAATAATAACAAAATTCTAAAGTATATCTTTACTCATCATGACCTGAATTTGATACAAAGATGGTGGGTGGAGTACCTTCAGTCATATGACATTGAGATTGCATATACACATGGGAAAGGAAACGCAATGGCTGATGCATTTAAAAGGAGGACTCAGATATAGGAAGTTCAGGAGGCCAGCTGTGACTGGAAGATTATGGATCTATTCTCTGAGATACATTTGGAGGTGCATGAGAGAAAAGGTAAGATATTTATTTTTTTATAGATATAACCTCTACACTATTGGATCGAGTGAGAATGAGGTAGCTATCATATTCTGATTTCCTAGTCCTATGAGAGAGTGTGTTAGGAGAATACCCTACTTCTGGATTAACTATAGGCGACGATGTGGTCTTGCAATTTCATGGACGTGTATGGGTGTCAACAAACATATGTGAGATGTTGATGTGAAATTTTCATTCCTATGTTTGGGAAGTTCATCCTTGTGTCACCAAGATGTATTGATATATTCAACATCAGTATTGGAGGTTGGGTATGAAGAGAGATGTAATAGGTTTTGTTATGATATGTTCCACCTATCAGTAGGTGACGGTGGAGAATTTACGACCGGTAGGGCTTTTACAATAGTTACCCATTTCCTAGTGGAAGTGAAATTATGTCTCGATTGATTTCATGATGGTTTTACTGAGGTCACCTCAAGGTAATTATTTGGATTTGGGTTTTTTTAATAGTCTCACAAAGGATGAAGATTTCTTTCTGATCAAGGAAAACATAACTATTGATGATCTTTGGAAGTTTTTCATCCTAGAGGATGTATATTTTTATGGAGTTCTTCACCATATCATTTTGTATAGGGATGAATGGTCTACT
Organism: Viscum album; assembly: GCA_963277665.1. Taxonomy (NCBI): domain Eukaryota; kingdom Viridiplantae; phylum Streptophyta; class Magnoliopsida; order Santalales; family Viscaceae; genus Viscum; species Viscum album. Next base: position 906,006,520 of record OY728138.1, read on the forward strand.
TATTATGTCTGAAAGGGTCTACATACGAGTCTAGGTACACTGGTAATTCGGAATACATCTTACCATCCTCAAATAGATCACCATTCCGAGCTCACCATTTAGGTTTTGGGGTGCATTCTTCGAGCACGCGTCCTAGATTTTTGGGGCCTCTTGGGAGAAACAAACACCCCTAGTGGAGTTTTTTTAATATAATAGTTTTTAGGAGACTATTCATATGTATTCTTATAACTATTTGTAAGATAGTCCATGTCGATCACCCCGATGTTGGCTGGTGGAAAATGATGTACATATGATGGGGCCTCGTCTTGTCTAGGAGACTATTGAGTAGGCTGAGTAGATTCGGAAGAGGATATATTGTGCACACTCTTGACAGATATCTTATGTTGATTGACAGAGATGACCTCTGGAGTTTGAGGTTGGAGATCAAGTTTTCGTACATGTCATATCGAGAATGGGATACAAGAGGATTAAGACATACTGGAAGCATTCAATGAGATACGTCGGGCCAATTGAGGTTTTGGAGAGAGTTGGGCTGGTTTCCTATAATTTGTAGTTACCTCATATGTATCAGGCTATGCATGACTTTTTCCATGTTTCTCAGCTAAAACACTACTTTTCAGACCTATATCATGTTTTTCAACCTCAAGAAGGTTGAGTTTGAGAAGGATGCATCCATAGAGGACCACCATATTTGAAATATGGATCACAACATGATGGTTACTCATGGTTGGTATGTTCCTATGGTACATGTTATATGGAAGAATGGGAGAGTACAAGACGAGACATTGGAGAAGGAGGATGACATACAAATCTAGTGGACAGTGTTGTTTTATGTTTCTTCATCACCACCCTTGAAAGAGAAATTTTTGGATGAATCCATTTAATGGGGGATGTTTTTAAAAACCTGGATCTTTATCTTGTGATTGTATGTTTAATTCTTTCAGGAAAAAAAAAATAATTTGGAAAATATCAAATTATACATTGTGTACCCAGATTCCACCTGCAGTCATGTATTGGCCGTGTAACGGCTAAGTACATGGCTGTGTATGTGACCAAGAAAACCACCTAAAGCAGGGGCCTATTGAGGCTAGTACACAACATGTACATTAAATGAACATGCCATGTAAATTTTTTAATTTTTGAGTTGGAGAGGTGTCACGTCTCATCTCTATAAAAACACTTCTTATCCCCTCGGTTCATACAAGTGAGTGAAAAATGACAGAAAGAACTTCAAGCTCTTCTTGGTTCCACATATATTCGACGATTGAGAGGCCTCCAGGTGCGTTGGATTCACACTAATAAGTTCTCCCTTTCCAAAATTTCTTTCTTCCTAATTCCCCCTCTCTCATTAGTATTTTAAGGATGATCCTTTTTAACCTTATTTTAGATATACATCGTTCTAGGCTGATATGAGGGCCGAAATTCAAGATTGTTGATCATACGACATCAATGTATGAGGTTTGTTTCTTTCATTGATTTTATTTGAACTGTATATGATTAAATTTATGAATACCCATGTTTGGGGTATTATTGTTTGAAATTTAACACTATTATTTAACTACTATAGATTAAATGTTTGATAAGGGGTTATTTCTTATGAATATGGTTATAAACCTTATTATGGGACACCCCATGGGTGCATTCTCTTGATTGTTTGTTTATAGTCGTTGGTCATGGTTCCCTATGATGAAAAACTTGTTTCCATGACTTGAATTGTTAGGATGGATTTTGATTGATTATATTAATTGTATGTGTAATGATTTTAGATGTTAGCCAGGTAGTAGTTATAGATTCCTTGTGTTTCCTTGTAATGATATGCACACTATTTTTCCAATGGACCATAAGAGACATAGACTATGAAAACTATGGGGCTTTCCTAGTTTATTTACACAGGACCATGAGAGACTTGGTGTAGACTTTGACACTGGGGTATTGATCATGAGAGGTACCTAGGATGTCATTTTTGAATTTCTTTTATTATTCTGACCCAGGGGTTTTGAATGTGGGGTCTACCTAAGAGGTCTTTTATAAGATATTTATATTACGTTGACCCAGGGGTATTGACCATGAGAGATACCTAGGTTGTCATCTGTAAATGATTAGTGCTATGTAAAGACATAAGGGTTATACCATGAGATATTTCCCATTGGGTTGTTTGTTAATGTTTTAATTATGGTTTCAAGTCTTCCAGGACAAAGCAGAAGTTTGAACTCGATATTTCTTGTTTGTTTAGATGCTCATTTGAGACATTTTTTTCTATTATACAGAGGGATACAAAGATTAGTCTAAATCTCTATATTCATTATTCAATATGATGAATATTTAATAAATGAAAATGAATGTAATTTAAATCTATGATTATTTACATTTTAATACATCCAAGTTTGTTTCTTCATTTATACAGATTACCTACAATATATATTCACGGACAGTTAGGCACAAATTTTTAGTGGTTGCCTATGTGGATTTTTCCCACACCATTTTTTGATCATGCTTTTCGACAAAAAAAGATTATATATTTATAGGTATAGATAGGGTAAAAACCCTTCATCAAGAGGTACTTGATTGCTTTTGGGGGTCGAGACCATGTGACCTAGAAGAGTCTTGTGATGCTGTTGGATTTACTACTTTTTTGTAATTGGTTTTTGTATTGTATTCCCAACATTGTGACTTGTTTGGATTCTTTCCTAGATACATGTGACATGCGTCATATATATGCTCCAGTAGTTTGATTACTATCAGTCTTCCATTGTTTACTTATGGTATACAGTATTACTGCTTTCGCTAATGTTTAATAATTTTTTTATTCTACTATGTATACTCTGCAAATGTAGGCATAGTTTCTCCATTATGAGACCTACACCTCACTACAACTCGGCAGCCTCTGGTGTTTGGGGAAACGTGCTTGAGGTCATGTGATCAACTTGGTATGGGAAATAGTTGGGCGACACCAAGAACCGGGACATTACTATAACATGATAAAAAATTAATTTTTATTTCAAATAACATATTAATAATAAACATTACATTTTTTTAGCACTGTCGAAAAATATTGTTGATATTAGATGATATAAAGTGACATTTTGATTTTTTACATTTCATAAAATAATTTAATGATAATATTATTTTAATGAGTGGTTAAATTTATAATGTTACTAATTAGTACGGGTTATAGTAGAAATATACTTATCGAATTAGATAAAGTTAGTTTTTAGATAATATAATTTCATATTAAATAGTTTCAATCTTATTTTCCCTAATTTTCAATTTCATATGGCACAATTATTGAATAATTTTAAAATTTAACATTGAAAAAAAATAAAATGGTATTATTTACCAAAATTCAACAACCTGGTGTAGTGTTTTAAATCAAATTTTCAATGACAAATTTCTAGAAGTTTCAAAAAAAATTAATATAAATTCCTAAATTGTAATGATTTTTTTTCTGAAAAAAATAATTTTATTCCAAAAATAAACTTATACAAAAAACATATATAAAATGGGTTACTATATATATAATTATATTATATATAACTAAATAAGAAAGATATTTAAATTAGTAATGTAATGGGGTTTTCAATTATTTTACCTCATTAATATAAATTAATTTTTTATAAAAATTAATATTTTTAATACTCGTTAAAAAATAATAATATTGAAAACTATCCAAAATGTTTCCCCAAAGATAATTATATTATGTTTATTTGGTTGTGTAATTCATTTACAAACATAAAATTACTATATGAATATAAAATATAATTTTCATCAAAATAAATTATTAATTTTTCACGAAATCATTTTCTTGAAGCATAAAATGAAGTTACAGAAAATTGAGTAATTATATGTTATGCATCAAAAAATACCTTATCATTATATATATAAATACTATATATTTAACATTATATGGTTGTTATTATTCATACAACCTATTAAACATCTAGTTTATATTGATTGAAAGTAAATATTATTAATTTTATAGTATATCATAATTCGATTAAATCTGGATGATGTGTGTTCAGTAATCTATCAAGTATATAATTATATTAAAAAATATTTCCAGGGTTTTAAATTCTACCCCAATTAAAAAAATACATCCACAAAATTTTACCTCCTTCCTAGTATAAAGGAAGTAATTTTGTAAAAATAATATATTCCATGAAGAGGAACGTAAATCATCATGAAAGTAACCCATTTTAAATATATAAAATTACATTATTGGAACCCCACATAGGAAAAAGGAATAATAAAAAAACCTTCCAAATGAGAATTTATTTGATTTACAAAAAAATAAATTTTTAAGGGATAAAAAATTCAACCAAACCATCAAAAATGATGTAAAAAAGATTACATTATTTAACTAATGAATTTATTTCTATTTTTTAGGGATTATTTTATTATCAATTTAGAGAATATGATAAAATATATATAATTTATATCCTTTAATTCCATAGTCATTATTTATTTACTTGGTTCATATTTTGTATTTTTTCCACATTAATCTAATATCTAACTCTAATAAAGGAAATTTCTATATTATATTTTTCATGATTTAAGCACTAAAAATAATAGTTAATAGATAATAATCTCAACAAAATGGTAACAATTCATCCTAATAGTTGTTACAAATTAAACAAAACCATAATTTGTAACACATGATAAAATAATATCGATTATATGTAAACCTTAATCTTAAAAAAATGTACATTAATATCCATTTAATAATAAAGAACACAGAAAGGTATTATTTTCTCACTCAAAAAAATTAAATCATTAAAAATATTTAAAATATAAAAAAACTAAATTAGAATAAAAAATATTAGTTACAATATTTCTCAAATTCTTACACGGTAAGAAATTTATTTCACTGATTTAATATTACATTCATAAAAAAATTATATAACCTTATCAAATAACCTATAAATTCATCCAATATTATTCCTAGATATCCTAAAAAAATTATCCTCAATGAAATCATATTTCCCTCAAAATATGATTCACCATTAGTTAATAAATTGAATTTCCATATTATCCAAAAATGATATTAATTTACCATAATCACATAGTTTTCCCAATATAGTGATCATATATAAAAATATCATCAATATATTAGTCAAAAAATTACATTTAAATGGCCTAGATATCTATACAATAAAAATAACTTCCAAATATTTAAATATATTTGATTACAAATTACAATTATTACCTCAACATCAATGATCAACATAACACTCATGGATGTCAGTACAACTAAAAAATATAAACAAAATAGATACACATTATTCCACTAATAACAATATCAAAAAAACACATGATGAGAATAAGTTATACATAGACAACTACATCTAATAAATTAAAATAAATAACTCCCAATATACACCAGTCACATAAATTCCAAAAAAAACTAATTAATTTTAAAATATGAACATCCATAATTTTGTTAACCCTTAAATAAAATACCACTACATTATAAATTAAGAAACTATATTGAACTTACATAATTTGATCATTATAAGATAGATATCCCAAAACCCCTTCTATGGATAACCTATATAGAACTCCCATCCCATAAAAAATAAGAATTTAATTTTTTTTAATGAATAAATAAAAGGATGATCAAACTATTTCCATGAAGGATACTATAAAAAATGTAATAACGCTATAGATGTATATTATGTTTGTTAATATTCTAATGAAGATGATTTTAGTACAAATTTATCTAAATTTATCTCTTCCACTTCTCTAAATGTGAAGTGTGGCATAGTAATGAATAATGATATGTCACCCAAAAATTTAATTATATATAAATTAGGAAATTTTCAACAAAATTTTAATAATGAAAGGAATTTGGAGATTGTGGGAATGATTACATAAATAAAAGAGTATACATTATGATGTATGAAAAAAAAACCAAGTCTAATTCCATGGTGATGGATAATATGTTATCTTAAAACAAAATAGAAACTATGTTTCTATATTTAATAATATGATGAATGTGAGGAAGTATATAATAAATTCATTAGTTATTATATTCGAATAACCACTTATTGAAAACAATTAATTTTGAAATGTTCATAAGTGATATAATTAGTGGATAATAAGAACAAAAAATTTTGATGGAATATATACTAAATATAGAGTTGAAATAATTTCATGAAATAATTACCGGACATTAAATTGAGAGAAAAGAGATAAAGATGTAAATTCATTCACCAAATAATAATTAATTTTATCATGAAGATAAATTAAAATATCTAAAATTGATTGATAAAATGAAAGGGTTTGTTTAAGAAAATAAGAGACTCAATATCATGATTGATAAAAATATTTTTTTGAAGGACAATTTTTATAAATATGATAATAAAATATTATTAAAGCGGAGAAAGAAGTGAAAATTATCTGAGATTTAGTTATTAATGTTGTGACATATTTTGACATCTGTAAATTGAAAAATGATAAAAAAACATTTATAGTATAAGGATGAAGACAATATTGATAATGCAGAGATAGAAAATTAACTAAAGAAGATCTGTATGTAGATAAACTAATAAATTGTAAAAATCCATTTGTTTTTAAGGATACACAGTTTGATACAAATTCTCATAATATAAGAGAATAAATTTATGATTTGAATAAATATCAAAATAGAATAAAATTTCTAGATGTGAAAAAACTAGTGTCTGAAATAGAATACAAAAGTAGATTAAAAAGAATGATATTTGAAGTGAAAAAATCAACTCAAGGTAATATGTAAATTATAGAGTAGGATTGGAAATTTATGGTCACTACTATAACTATTGAGGACTTGGGAATACATCATTTATTTGTTGATTCAATAGCGTTGGATAGTCTCTATGAGAATCCAAATGTAATGTTTTTGGGGGAATCATCCCAAGAAATATATAAAAATGAGATTGCTTTTCTAATTTTATAAAATAGAATCCAACCCTCAAAAAAAATTTCTGAAATATATTATCAAACCAGGAGTCACAAAAATTTATTTCTTTTCATGAAATATGAAGAATAATGTATTTTCATAAAGAAATTAATTTTTGTGTGATTATAATGAAAATAATAATGGAATAATACTTAATATTTTAAACTAGACTCAATGTTAAAAATGGATAATTAACACGTACATTGGATAATAGTTATTCATCACACATGATAAGACTTATGAAACTCACGAATAATGTGATTTATTAAAAGGAAGTTATAGTGATTTTTGGAAATATAGGGTCACATAAAATCAAATGGATTCAATCTGATGAAATTTTTGAAGAATTCTAAAAATAAAAAGATCTTTTTTTGTGAATGGAGAATCACAATTTCTTATGTTTTTAACAAATTTGTTGTAAAATCCAAAACCTAGATGCCAAATGAAGTTAAACTGCATAATATTGATAGTATAAAAAACTAGAAGTCTTATTAGAAACAAGATGATGATACATGTTACATGCTCTAGAAAATTGAAAAAAACATGTCACATTGTATTCATATGAAATATATGTTCAAAAAGTAGAAAAGGAAAAAAATCGGAATAGCATCGCTGGTCTCAGCTTGGTCCCATGACCCCCTACTCCTAAGTTGCATATCAAGTACATGCAAGAGGGAACATTCCCTTATAGACACCAACAATCATATAATCTATTTTGATCCAAAACATGAACCAAATTGATTGAGAGAATAAATCCAAGTAGGCAACTACCTGAGGTCATTTCCAATATTAAAGTGAGTATATATAACATGAAGTATACAATAATTAAGGATGTAAACTTGGAAGTACTCAAAAGTAAACAACAATCAATAACTGGTTTTCCAATTATTTACATTTTTATCAACATAACAATTCCATTATATTGAATTTGTATGTCTTGAGATATGTCTCAATCATGTCATCCCTTGTATAACTACAGGAACAATATATTCCATAGGAGTCCACCTAATAGATCATAAGTGAAGACCAAATCCATGATTTTTCTGTACCTTGGAGATTCATTATAAGACATTTAATTTCAATATTCAATTATAACCCAAGCCAGTCCTTGACATTCCAAATATGGAATTCATGTATCACTCTAGGTTATATTTCTACCAACACCCAACAATCCCATCCCGATGAACCTCTTAGGAACCTTTTATTACCCGTGATGTGGTATAAGTTAACGTCACTTAGCTCGTCCTTGGCAGTAAAATAAGGAATCCCCATGTATTACTCCTGAAAAATATTTAACGGCCTCCTGATCCCTTTCAGGGAATTCCAAAATTGATTAATGATTCCCTCGACATATGAGTACAACATTTATTATCCCATCCATGGAATCCCCCAATGAATACATGGTTCAATCATGGATTAAACATATTAAATCCTTTTATCCCATCCATGTAATTTTATACTGAATTAATGGATTGGCATAAAACCACAATAGTCACATGAGACCATACATGACATTCTAAAATAAATTCATGATTCACTCAAGTCTATTTATCTTTTAATAATTTCAATTATTTTAAATATTTCATTATGCTTGTCGAGGTAAAAACCAAGAGTATCTAATATAACTCACCTCACAAGGGTGACTCAAGTAAGGGTCAACCTCATAAGGCACGAACTAGCATTTTCTCATTGGGAAATTAAACCATACCATACCAATTAAATAATTAATTTTCAATATAAAAACAATGAAATTACCTTAATAATCAGTTTCACATTTATGAAACCATGGACATAAAACAAATTAATGCGTCAATGTAATTGTATACCAAACGGCTACAAAAGGACATTAAAGGTAACTCACCCATGGGGTGGCCTTTATTATAGGAATAAAACCTATAACATGTGTCAACCCACCTTTTTAATTACACAATATATGATAAAAAACAACATGGTTTATTTAAAAATTGAGGCGACACACCTAAAATGAGTGTGCGACACTATGACATGTATAGAAAACATAACAAATAGATAATGACATGAGACCACCTACATTAGGTATGTGCTAAATAGATCACCACGTATCAAGCTATAATTAATCATGGTTTCAAATAAATCAGAAAAAATAAATGGGGAATAAGAAAATGGGGTATATGAGCCTAAATCCAAATAGTTAATTTGATATCGAGAAGAATCGTGAATGCGTAAAAAGTAATCAGAGGCTTAATATTTCAGATCCAAGGAGATAAATTATTTTCAAATCAGAGATCAGATTGTGAAGGGATATGAAATCCTAAAACAGGCACAATAGGAGAGCTCAATCGGTTTCCCTCTTCTGTTCAATGATGATAGGAAATGAATTTTTATGTTATAAATGTTTAGTATAAAATCACCATTTTACCCCCAAAATACCATGTTGCATAATTTAGGTACACCATTTGTCTTACTATGCATCATATTAAATGGTCTCTATAAGAAGCATGGGTTCCCCCATGAATACAATTCATTCTTAACTGACCATGTAGTAACTATGTTATAGGTCTCTACCTAGGTCTTCTAAAACAACACACCTACCGCTTGTCCATACGGGACATACCACTCATTATCCACTAAATGTGGGACTAGTAATCCAAAACATCAAAAAAAAACTGGTTTAACAAACCATGATTCTTAACAAGAACGAGTGCTACAAACCGAGACCTGGGACAAAAACACCCCAAACCTTAGGTTCCCACCTTCAAACGAGCCTCAGACAACCTTGATCCTTACCCAAACTCAACGAGCATCCATAGAAGGTCAAATTTAATTATCTAATCTGATAATAAAATGGAGAAATCAATATATATCTATCTCAATTAAGAGTTTGGTTCTCACAAACTTCCCCCCATAATAAATTTTTTCTCGAATTCCCCATCCAAGGGTGATGAAGAAACACCTAAGAACCACTCCAACCAATGTGATCATACATATTTCTCCCTCTCAGAAGTATTTGTTAGGCCGGATAGGGTAATGGAAGATGGTCTAGAGGGGAGGGGCTGAATAGACCAGATTAAAAAAATTAATTAAATGAATATATTAATTAACTTATTTATAAAAGTTAATTATTATGGTTAATAAGAAGTAGAAAAAGTAAATAACTCTAGGATGTTTTTTATATTAGTTTGGTCCAAAGGGGGCCTACTCTACTCTTATACCTCTCTACTCAGTGAGAGATACATGTGCACTAAAAATTATTTTTAAAAGGGAATAATAAGCCAATTACCAAATCCTTTTCTAGTGGAGTGATAACCACGACACTGACTTTGGTGTGGGGAGTCACTACCCATACAACTTGAATTTAGATACCAGGAGTCACAACCAAATTTTTTTTTGACTTTAGATATAAGGATTCACAACCCTAAGATCCAGACTTTAGAATCATAGAGTCACAACCCAAGGAAAAAGAATAACAAATAATTCTTTCTTGTGAAAAAGCATAAATAGAACAATAGAGTGCGTGTGAGAGATGGGAAGTACTATTACAGACTCAGAACCAAAGGAATGAGACGATAAAAATTAAAGTACATGTACTGGTTCTTGAGGTTTAGGTCATCACGTCTCATCAATGCAATTGTAGTCAAAGCAGAATTAATTCAGCACTTGATAGAATGAGCAGATGGTCAAGGAGAGTGTCACAGGACGTTGCAAATGCACAGAAGGTTCAAATTTTACAGCACTTTATCTTTTTATTGTGTTGTTATTTTTTTTTTCTTCAAGAGGGAATGATATATATAGAGTATAAAAATATCTAGCAGGTGCAGAAACTCCTCTTCCTTAGGATATTCAAAACTAATTGAGTCAATAGATCCCATAAATATCTCCATGAAAATAGTATCACCGTTGATTTTTTTATTCTTGTAGAATAAATATATTAAAAAGGAATTCCAAATATTTTGAATAAGTCTTCCAATACAATCTCCATAATAATAAATTCATTGAATGATTTAAAACATAATTTTCAATCCATTTAAAATGATCTAATCGTAGTCAAAACAGTTGTTGATAACTAGCTGCAGATTCTGAAATTAAATTCAAACATTTGAATTTAAACAATCTTGAAACATCCAAATTTATTTGTAAAAGAATTTAAAAAACATTATTAATTTTTCTCTAAAAAATAACCCCAAAAAAATTAAAATCTATTTTATTACGATCCTTGTATTTAATGGGAATATTAAAAAAAAATCGTTAAAAAATAATTCATATATATGCGGAAAATAATTTTTTTAAAAAATTGCATAGAATGAATAGTAACATCAGAATGAATAGTAACTTTATAGTGAACAGTAACTTTGGAGTGAGCAGTAACTTCAGAGTGAACAGTAACATTGAAGTGAACAATAATTCAGAGTGAACAATAACTTCAGAATAAACAGTAACGTAACGTAAGGTATAAACAGTAATGTGACGTAGGTTATAAACTGTAACGTAGGTTATGAACAGTAAGATATGGTATGAATAGTAACATAGGGTATGAACAATAACGTAGGGTATGATCATTAATGTAGGGTATCAACAGTAACATAGGGTATGAATAGTAACGTAACGTAGGGAATGAACAGTAACGTATGGTATGAACAGTAAACCATAATTTTGTAAGATAAACAATGAACCGTACTTTTGTGAGATAAACAATGAACCACACTTTTGTAATAAAAAATGAAACATACTTTTGTAAGATAAAAATGAACCACACTTTTGTTAGATAAAAATGAACCATACTTTTGAATGAAAAAATGAACCATACTTTTGTATGAAATCTGGACAGAATATTTTGTCAAACTTCAATGACTTTTTAAGGGATCTAAACAGAAGATTTAGAATTCGGTCAAAACTAATGATTTCTATAAAAATTTATTATCTTTCCACCAAAAAAATAATCAATAAAAACATACATCTACAGATCTTGAAATCATTAAATAACAGAAGCAAAAAAATTCTGTAAAAAATGCTACTACAAAACAGCATAACAGAACTTCATGTAATTAAAAGTCCATTAAAAATACATATTTAGACATTGATGTAAACTAATTAAATAAATATAAACATTTTATCTTTCTATAGAATCAGGTTTCATGCAAATCAGATAACTTTTGAAGTTGTAGTAAAATAAATACAGATGTGTTTTAAAATAGTGATATGTAGAGTTTTTAAAACCATAGTAGCAACATCATTGAATTTTTAGAGAAATAGATAAGCAGTTTCAAACTTCCTCATTAATTAATAAAATATAGAGAAATATATTATCTTTAGAACATGATAAGAAACAAAATAATCCAAATAATATAAATTAAGATATCATCAAAATACAGATGAAAATAAATCAAACAAAATCATATGAAATCAAATTATAGGAAATATGCACATGCACAAACAACCTTTTCTTTAACCTGTCCAGGATACCATAATGACCATACTAAAATAAAAGATCGCCCAGAGATATCCTTTATTCCATAATCCACAATTTTTATAGGATTCTCCTCAAATTACACATCTATCTGTAACTCAACCTCCTCATTCTGAAAAGCATGTGATGGGTCTGAAAAGCATGGGATGGGTCGAAAAAGTAATTTCACAACTAATAAACGTGGAAGACATCATGCATAGGCCAAAACCTCTAAGGTTACTAGAACCAATATGTACCCACCATGACTCTCTCCACAATCTCAAATGGCCCAATGTATATCAATAAAATCATATCCAATCTCATCACCCTCTTATTTCCCATGCTTAGTAAAAAACATAGGAAAAACTAATCTCCATCCTCAAACATCATAGGTATTCTACGGTGATAAAAATCAAATTTTGAATTAGAATATTCATTAGTCATCCACTTCTGAATCAATTGATCATGTTCTGTGGTCTCTTGGAAAGGACAAGGTCCCATCATTGCTACTTATCCTACCTCCAACCAAGATAGGGATGATCTGCATGTCCTACCCTACGAAGACTCATATGGCTCCATAAAAATAGTATCTCGAAATATATTTTTGTAGGAAAACATAACCATATGTATATTCCTCTCCCATGTCCCCCTCAAATCCAAGATGCAAGCATGAATCATTTTTTGAAGCACCTATGTCATCTACAATGAATGGGCATCTTTCTCAGGGTGGCATGCAATGATCTAAAGTACATGTGTACACAAAGATCTCTGTATCAATTTCAATAAACTTTTAGTAAAATATAAATCCTTATTTTAAAGGATTGAAACCTAGAACCTACATATTAGTTTAATGTCACTTATTTATGACCTCTCAATCTCATAAACCCTGCAGGATTCCATGATTGGTAGTAAATATAAATCCATCTAGAACCTATCCACCAAAACCCATATTGCATTGTTACATCAAGGTGACATCTATAAACTCATTAAAAATTGTACTGTGACATCATTCCACTTTCTCATAGAAATAGGTTTCTTTTGTAAAAGTCAAACATGTCACCAATGTTCTATTGTCACCTTCTAGAAGGTGCAACACTTCATTACAAAACAAGATACTTTTATTTTCATACATTTATACCAATAATGATGATGTAAATCTCGATACATCTTGGTGACACCAGGTTCTACCGCACAATCAATGGAATGAAAGTCATGCATCAGATCCTTGTGCATGTCTAGTAAAACCAAAACACGACCATGTAAACACATAACTTCATCCTCACATATGGTCCAAACAGAAAGAGAGTCATCAGATGTAACACTCTCCCATAAAACTATGCCATCAGAATCACAAATCTACCTTATCATCAGTCTATCTAGTATGGTATATGTAATATCTATGGATTAAATAAACACCTATCCCTAACCATCATGCTCCTCCATGTGAATCTCTGAGAACAAATCCATAAGCCTCCACACACTACTAGCCTACTACACTACCTATATATGAGACCACCTTCTCAATGCATCAGTCACAACATTTAATTTTCATGTAATGTAGGCAAGATCAAACTGAAAAGACTAATTGTATTCAACCCACCTTCACTGCCTTATATTTAGATCACGTTGTGTAAATATGTACGAGAGGTTTCTATGGTCTGTGTACACCACAAATCGCACTCACAAAAAGTAATATCTCCAAAAATATAATTCTTGAAAAACCACAGCTATCTCAAGATCATGCATCATGAAATTCCACTCATGTGACCTCAACTTATGGGACTCGTACCGAAGGACTTGATCCCCACACATAATAACAGGTCCTATCTAAAAACCTAATGTGTCACATTACATAATGTAACACCTTCCTGGCTCTAGAAAAGTAGTATCAGTGCTGAATACAATCTCCCTTTATGATTCTGGAATTCCATCTCATATGAAAATATCCATACATATGTCACACCCTTTTTTGTAAAAATTGTATTAATTCTTCTAAACATGATATTCCATTTATGAATCATCTAAAATAACTATGCATCCCTATGAAACTCCACACCACAATGAAATTCTTGGGATACTCCAATGAAATTACTACTCACACCTTCTCTGGGTCAACTGATAATACTTCCTCTGAGATCATGTGACCCAAGAGCTTAATCTGATCCATGTTGAAGTTACACTTTGGGAGAATAGAATATAACTGATTCTCTCCCAATGTACTCAATATGATTTGAAGATGTTTTTCAAGGTTGTGTCGATTGTGAGAATACACGAATATATAATCCATGATAACAAAAACAAGAAGGTCCAGAAAAGTACGAAAAACTTTTTTCATCGGTTCTATGAAGACAATAAGCACACTCGTGAGTCTAAACAGCTTGAACAAATACTCATACAAAACATACATACTATAAAGGGTTGTGCATGGAATGTCTGATAACCCAACACAAATCAAATTATAGCCAAATCTCAATTCCATCTATGATAAAACCTGAGCTACACAAATCTGGTCGAAGAGATCATATTTCCATGGTAGAGGATACTGGTTATTAACCATAAAAGCAGTTAATTTCTGGTAATTTTTGCATATCCTAAGGGTACCATATATATTTTTTTCAAAATGGAATGGAAAACCCACATAGTATAACTGTGTTTGATGAAACACTTTTATTCTAAATCCTCAAGCTACCTTTTGAGATCATGCATATCTATCCTAGAAATATTTTAAGTAGGAATGGACACTGGTTTATGTCCTAGAATTAGTTTGATAGACAACACTACTTCTCTCACTAAAGGAATACATGAAATGTTGTCTAGTAAGACGTTCCTGAACTAATATAAATTTTGAGGAAAATCAATCTCACATGTTCCCTTGTCATGTTGATACAACCTTGCAATCTGGGATGTCTTCCCACCAAACCAAGAATGATCTAGTCTAACTCCACATGCCCTCACATCCAATTCACCCTTTTTATAGAAATGATATGCCCTCTAGTGACATAAAAAATAAGCCTGTGGTGATAGTAATCAACAAATGTTTGAAAAGAAACCAACTAGTCCATCCTAAGAATAATATCAAAGTTGGTCATCTCGAGGAAATAGAGGTATCATAAAATGTGACATTAACCAGCCTCAAGCAGAAACTGCCTTCACTAATGCACACCTTCCATTCCATTCCCTAACAGAGTGTATAACATCTTAATGACATCATATGTAAAAACACAAATCCAAATTCTCTCCAAAATGGAAAAAAATATGAAACTATATGAAGCCCCTATATCAAAAATTGTTGAAGCTAAAATTGAAGCTATTATAATATTACCTCTCATAGTAGATGGTCTGAGATCCTAGTCCAACTAGATCAGTTGCACGACATATGCATGTCTTATACCGTGGCCCTTTACATTCCCTAGATACCCAATGATAATCCACTCTATTGTCACTATGAACTTGGGTTGCGGATACCACCTCCATGAACACCACCTCAGCCTAAACAGCCTGATGCACACTATCCATATGTCTTGTGGGAAGAAGAAGACCCCGCTAATCAATGTGTTGTTTGTGAAAACCCTCTCTCACTTTCTTCTGGTGATAACATTCTACAAAAGCATTTTAGATTTTCCATATATCCACAATATCAACACTCAACTAGGTGTAGAGAACACTATGGCCTCTTATGCCCCAGCCTACTACACCAGTATCACTTCACCTACCTACTTGATTATACTATATGACTTATAAAATCACTAAGTCAAAGCTCCAGATGATTGTTTTTATTTCCGGTCGAGACAATACCAGATCTCAGTGCCAAACCACCTTATCTCTCACTTCCATACTCCCTCATGTTATGCTCTATGATCAGATCCAAATTATCTATATCAGATATATTAGTCAACCTGAAGACATTCACTGATGATCAGAATTCATACCTGATACCATACTTAAGTATCCTATATTTTAATACATTATCACCCATTATAATATGTGTGAAACACTAGATCTGAATAAATTGTTCTAGTAGTCCATAACTTACAGTTTACCCTACTATATATGCACAATCTACCATGCTCTACTGGCCCTCAACTTCTCATGATAGAACAAATCATAGAAGATGTTTGAAAATCTCCACATGCCACATCTTGATGAAACTTCTTCTGAGTGAAAAAATCCAACCATATCTTGAAGAAATCATACTCTACAAACATCATTTTCTTTATCCTCCACTAAATATCCTTATCTATATATTCTAAGATTTATCGAATGGCCTATATCCATTTCTTCATAGCCAGTTGTGTGACATACCCCCAAAACATGGGAAGATTCTACTTACAGAACACTCATGACAACTCCACCATAGATGTGGTAGGTTGTGGTAGTCCCAAAATATTTTTCTTAAACCTCATAAATCATTCACAGAACTATGAAACATAACATGTTTCAGGTATAATAGCTAGTGAAAAAACTATTAGAACTGGAGGTTCCTCTACTAGATTATAGCATACCACCTCCGGTGTATGATCATCACTACCCTCCTAGTGTACAACAATAGGTTTTCACGGTGGCATGAATCAACCATTCCAAACACACTCCTCAGTCCAATATCATTTTTGATTTTCCATGATCAAAAACGAATATATCAAAATAAGAAAAGTAAAAACCATCCTATATAAAGTCACTCGTCTGTATAATCCATGGGCCAGGTCTAGGTGTCAAAACAATGGGAGATACTTCCAAAATCCAGCTACAAAGGTTGGTTCAGGTCAGTTCCCTACCAAAATACATTTTAGTTTCACATTATTTCCATATTAATTTCATCCTTATCGCATTACCTTTAAGAAGGGTCAACTAATGGTATGGGTAATTCTGATCCATGGGGGTCCATACTACCTGTGATTCAAATCTTGACATCCACTTATAGCACATCTTGACAGAAGTCTCCTTAATACCAGAATATGATCCACCAAATTCTGATCCAAGAGGGAACATACACCACAAGGACCAAATATTAGTTTCTATCCAATCTATTCCATAATATATTACAATATACATATCACTAAATTAGTAATATCTATCTCGACATCTATCACAACACCCTACAATTAGTAATGTTGTATAAATGGAAAGGAAAATATGCATGGAATGTGATTTCTAACAAGTACCAATATGATTTATGTGGTGGAATACCATTATCTACTTGGATTTAAATTCAATATAACCCAAACTAATATCAATAATAATAGAAAAGTAGATATGTGTCACCCAACAGTGAAGTCAAATATACTATAATATCTCAAAATCCAAAAAACAACAATTCAATTCGAATATAGATGCCACTCAACAAAGCATTGAGCCAAGTCGGTCATATGGAATCAAGAGCATCTCCCCGAACACTAGAGGCATACGACTAGTATAGAGGGGCTCTTTGTGATAGTGGTGATACTGTGCCCTAATTAGTTGAGTGTAACATGACAAAACATGATAAATTTTTAATAGTGGTTTTATAACACCATACAACATAAGTAAATAGTGGTTTACTGATAGTATAAATAACAATAAGTCATATCTTATACAATATGATGATACATGTCACATGTTCTTGAAAACAACGAAAATATGTTACACTACAGTAACATACTAGATAATTTTGAAGAGTAAAAGAAGAAAAAAATAATCCATGTATCAACGCAGACCTGGGCTTGGTCCAATACTCCCCTACACCAAAGAAGAATATCAATTACCTATAGTATGGATGTTTCCCTTGTCGACACCTACAATCATATAATATATTTGTTCCAAGTCATTTTCCAAATAGGGGTGTGTGAAGAAATCCTAATAGGAAACCACTTGAGGTGTGTTCCAATCATCCAGTGAGTATATATCATTTGAATTGTAAAATAATGAATTATGTAGGATAGAGAATACTCAAAAGTAAACTAACTAAAACAACTAGTTTCCAATTATTTACATTTAATTATACATTTAATATTTCAATTACAATGAATTTGTATGTCTTGAGATATAGATGAACCCCGAAATTCCCTGTATAACTGCAAGCACAACAGATGCCTCAAAAGGATATCTAACCAATCATAAGTTATGACTAAATATGATCTTATACTTTTTCATAGAGACATGTAATAAACCATTCCATTTTAATATTAAATTATAAAATGATCATATCCATGACATTCGTAGGGTTGAATTCATGTATCAATACCTATGAAATTTCCACCAACACCATACAATAACATCCTGGTGAACCTCTTAGGAACCAAGTATCACTATTGTTGTTGTTTAAGTTCATGTCACTGAGCCTATCCTT
Source organism: Viscum album (assembly GCA_963277665.1). NCBI lineage: Eukaryota > Viridiplantae > Streptophyta > Magnoliopsida > Santalales > Viscaceae > Viscum > Viscum album. The sequence continues at coordinate 906,025,198 of OY728138.1, forward strand.
TCGAGTCCTAAAAGAAATCCTCAAATTTCAGTCAAAATATATAGTCATATTCATCTTGAGCCTATCCCTAGAGTTACTCAGTGGATCCATGATTCACTCAGAATAATATTACAACCACTATATGAAAGTCCATGGAATACCTGAATGGATCAATAGTACACTAATGGATTAAACATAGTTATCCCATTGAGCCCATCCATGGAATTCTAAACTGAAACCGTGGTTCACTCTAGGTATAAAATCAAAATAGTCACATTATCCCATCCATGGAATTCTAAACTGAATCCATGATTCACTCAAGGATATATATCTTTTAATTTTTTAAATCCATTTAAACTATTCATTTGGAAGGCTGTGTTCAAAACCAAGAAAATCTAATATAACTCCCCTCACAAGGGTGAATCAAGAAAGTACCAACCTCCTATGTCTTGGCCTTACATTTACACACAAGTGAATAATTCTCATTATAAGAAACACATTTAAATTAAATTACTACATGAATTTTACATTATTCTTATCACATGGGAAGATTAACGGATAGAGCAATTAAATACAAACATGCTTAAAAAATAAATGGCATACATGGGACAGAAGGCAAGTGAACCATCCCATTGCTTTTAACAAATTAATTTGGAATCTATCAATATTTAAATTCCAATAATAATCAAATTAGTTTTTAGCAACCCATGAAAGGGAATAAATGAAATACCTCATTTCCGTCCTAGGTCAAATAGCCATAAAATTTCATTCAAGGAAACTCATCCATGGGTGTCCATTTTTCCAGGAATAAATCCTATAACATGCATCAAAAAATAATTTCAATTACATAAATCTGGATAGGTAATGAAAGGGTTGATTTAAAAATTAAGGAGATGCCCGAAAAATGGGCGTGCGACACTCCAGTATATATAAATAGCTCGAAATAGCTAAAAGAACAAGGACACCTACCTTAGGTATGTCCTAGATATCTCATCAAGTATAAATATCTAATTCATCAAAGTTTGGATGAAGTATGAAGAACATATGATGAATAGGGATTGAGGTCATTTTATCATAAATCAAAATAGTGAAATTGATATCCATAAGAATCAATAGTGTCTAAAAAGGTATTAAGGCCTTACCATTGTATATCCAAGGAGGATAACCACATTCGAATCAGATATTGGATGGTGAAGTGATTTGAAACCCTAGAATTGGCTCTGAGTAGAGCTCCCATGATTTACATCTGCCATTCAATAATGTGGGAAAATTATTTTTAAGATATAAAAATTTCATGGAAAATCATCATTTTACATAAAAAACAAGGCCACACAGTTTAGGTGAAAAGTTAGTCAGTCTATATGTTTTCTCCCAGGGTCAATATAAGAAGAAGGGGTTCTTGCAATGACTACCATACATGGTATACCAACTGTGCAATAATAGTGTGTTAGGTGTCATCTATGGTCTAATAAAACAACAGACCAACTACATGGTTGTGTAATACATAGAACACATTATCCTATAATTTTAGATCCATTAAGCCACTATTATGGAGCATTGAACCATTTATTAAGACATTCATCCTGGCTCGCACAATTTGTAATAACCTTCCAGCAATCAAAAAACACCCCAAACCATGGGGTCTCAGCTTCAATTGAGCCTCATACACCCTCCAAACATTCACAACCTCAACAAGAAGACACATTAAGGTATATTTAAGAAACTAAACTGAGAAAAAATAAGGAACTCATGATTCGTACGTAAAAGAAGAACTGGGTTCTTACAATGATGATAAAATTAATAGGGTAATTTTTAAAAAGGATGGGTTTTTATGATGGGTATAGAATATGTGATTGATTATATGTGGGTATAATGAAAGAAAAAAAGTTTCATGATTTTTATTTATAATGTTCCATCTATCTGAACATGATCAAAGAATATTTTATGTAATATTAGATTCCTGAAAATATTTCCTACAAGAGTATCTAAAAGATAATAAATAGAGAATGTAGACCTGATATTCATTATATTAAGAGAATAATAAATTGGGGTTTCCCTATTATTTGGATATATATTATTTTAAATAGTTTACATATGAATGTTGATATACATTCAAACCATCCATTGAAGATGAATTTTTTTTACTTATTTATACCCATGGGATAACAATCATCATATTATTATATATAATTTATTAATTTTATCATTGTATGTAATCTTATTATTTGTATTCTAATTGTGAAATATAACGTAAAATAATTCCACATGGTTAAGAGTTTCATTATATATGTAGTGAAAGAGTGTAAATATGTTTTGAACTTAAATCATACTGATAATGCGAGTGAATATTCTTAGGGAAGTATAGAGATTATCTTAGAAAAAATTTAATTCATCATTTGTTCGGTGAACTAAATACATAATAGTTTAACTCTATTGAGGAATATATAAATGGAATTTGTTTTGGAAATATCACTGATAATGTTGATCAAACATGATACTTCTCGTTATTTTGGAGGAATTATATCAATGTTGTTGTTTATGTTCTTAATTTATATTTACATTTATTGAATTATTACACTACTATAAAAAATATGTATTGTAATGATGCCCCATTTCATAAACATTTAAGTGTGTTTCTTCATTAATAAATGATAAATGTGGAAACCTTTGGGTGTTTGATCGTAGAGGTGTTGATGTAATATTTTTCTTCTACCCTCCTAAAACTAGTGCAAGAAATGTTTTTTATAGTGGTTATTTTTAATTTTTTTACATCAGATTTTTTCCAACACTATTACCGAAGATATTATAAATATTTATTTTACGTCATTTATTTTAAAACTGACGTAAGAACAAAAAAATCTGAAGTGTTTTTCACATCGGTTCCTAAAATATGGCTTGGAAAATGCTTTGGAGTCCTGATTTATTAGGTCGATTTTTAAATAATAAACATGGTATACACTTTATTATGTCGGTTATTATATAACTGATGTAATAAACTGAACATATAAAGCACTTATCATGTTGGTTATTTTCATAACGACGTGATAATCTAATCTTCCAATAGTTTTTCCACGTCGGTTAAATAATAACTGATGTGAAAACATATATAATACCTTGGTTATAAAATAAGTGACGTAAAACACTATTTCTTTCAATTTATTACGTCAATTATAAAATAACTGACGAAAAAATCTATTCTAATGCATTTGTTACGTTTTTTTTCAAATAACTGATGTTAAAACCCATTGTCATGCATTTTTTACATCACTTATAAAATAACCAACGTAATCACCAAATATTTTTTAAAATAAAACTGTTCAACCACCATTATTACCTGCCAAGAAGACCTGAAACAGACTAAAACCATTCCAAAACTAGACCAAAACCCCCCAACCCCACTAGACAGCCCTCCCACACCCCTAGAAACCCCACCACATAGGACCCCCCCCCCCCACACATCCGTAGACAACCCTTTAAACACCCCACCCTCCTGGACAGTCATCCCACCCCACTGAACAGCCCTCCCACCCTCCTAGACACCCTCTTACCACCATGGACACCCAAGAAACCCTCCACCCCACTGAATTTCCCTCCCACACACATGGAAACCCCAACCCCTTAGACCCCACCACACCCCTAGACACCATCTGGATAGCCCCCCACCTATCCTGGATAGTCTCTGCTCCCCTGGAAAACCCTTTCACCCTCTTGGACACCCTCCCACCCCCATGGACATCATGGAAAACCCACCTCGCAGGAAAAACCTCCCACAACCCTAGAAACCCCCACCCCACTGGACACTCCCCACACCCTTGGACACTCCCTAGATAGCCCCCACCCTCTTGGACAGCCCCCACCCCTGGACATCCCTCCCACCCCCATGGTCACCCTAGACACCCCCACCACACTGGAACACCCTCCCACACCCCTGGATACCACCACCCCCTAGACACCACACACCCCTAGATACCCACTGGATAGCCCCCCACCCTCCGGGACAACCCCAATTCCTTAGACAACCCTCCCACCATCACAGACACCCTCCCACCCCATGGACACCATGGACAACCCCACCCCACTGGACAACCCTCCCACTCCCCAACTTTTCCCCACCCCATTAGAAAACCCCACACCTCTGGACTCTCCCTAGATAGCCCCCACCCTCTCGTATAGCCCCCACCCCCACCATAGCCCTCCCACCCTCCTAGACACCCTCCCACCCCGAGGGACACCCTGGACACCCCCAACCCACTGGACAGCCCACCCACACCCTTGGAAACCCCACACCCCTAGACATACCCTGGACAACCCCCGCCCCCCACTCCTGGACATCCCCCACCCCTGGACCGCCCTCCCACCCTCCTGAACACCCTCCCACCACCATGGACACCGTTGACATCCCCACCCCCTGGAAACCCCTACAACCCTGGAAACCCCCTAGACATCCCCTACCCTCCTGGACAACCCCCCCCCCCCCCCACTCCCCTGGACAACTATCCCACCATCCTGGAAACCCTCCTACCCCATGGACACCATGGACCCCCCCCCCCACCCCCAACCAATCCATTGAAACCTCCTCCCTCCTGGACACCCCTGCAGACCACTGCCCACACCCTGGACACCCCCACCCTCCTAGACAGCCCCCACCCCCCTGGACAGCCCTCCAACTCTCCTTGACACCCTCCCACCCGCATGGACACCCTATACACCCCCACCCCACTAGAAATCCCTCCAACACCCCTATAATCCCCCCACCCCACATAATACCCTCACACCCCTAGATACCCACTACATAGACCCCACCCTCTTGGACAACCCCCACTCCCTGGGATAGCCCTACCTCCCTCTTGGACACCCTCCCACCCCCATGGACACCTTGGACACCTCCACCCTAATGGACATCCCTCCCACACCCTTGGAAAACCCCACCCACTGGACATCCCCATACCGAAATCCATACTAGAAAACCCATCAGAAATAGACCAAAACAAGAAGCAAAGAAAAATTAAACGTTCTCATATATAACATTCAAAACATAAAATTTCAACTAAGAAAACCTAAATCCAACCTAAAAGACAACCATATACACAATTATAATTAAAATACTAATAATTTCATTTTACACTACAAACAAACTACAATCCAATGAAACCTGTAAAATAATTTGACCGTTCCACTTGTAAGTGTTTGACCTCTTTGGAACTATAGGGTTAAGGGTCATAAAATGGATACAAATTAAAAGTATAGAAGGTAACATATATGATTAATAAATAAAAATATATTTTATGGAAATTTTATAATGAAATATTGCCATGTAAAATCTCACAAGTGTTGCAGTTGTAGTTATTTCATGCATAAATCATAAAAAATAATATCTGCATTTGATGGCTCCCTATTGCTCATGAAAATTCTATTTAAATGAGTGTATATTCAAAATATTATTCTTTTTCAATACATCAAAAATTACATATTATAAATGGATAATTACCTTTACTTTTATATATTTGATCATGGCACTCCTTTTCATTGTGTTTATTTAAAAGTATATTCATCCCCTATAAGAAAATAATACGAATGGGATAAATATAAAATTCATTATAATATATTAAACAATTAAGAAATTTAAATTCCCTTTTCCAACATATTCTTCAAACTTTCTCACACAATTCCATGGACAAAGAAAATCTAATAAAGTGTTTTTTTCTATTGGGGAAAAACACCCAACCTCCAATTATCACTGATAAAAGAAAATTTAAGGTTAGTGGTTTTTTATGTTAAAAGATAATGAACTTTTTTCTAGAGATATGTTTCATACCTCTCATAAAAAGGAATTATCCAACACTGTGTGATTATATTATGTTCAAATCATCCAACAATATAAAGCATTATTTGTTCCTCATACAATGCATGTGCTTCAGGGGAAATCAAATTAGGTTCCATGAATCCATGTATATTTTTCAGCTCATTATTCTCACACATGTTCTAAATATACCTAATACACAACAGACATTCATATACATTTTTAATTTATATAATGTTTGGAAAGGGTGTTAAAACTTACATGGAAAAAATTTTCACCACATTGATGCCCAAATTATCTCCAGTAACAAGCTCCATGATATCATTTTTCACATATCCCCACATTTATTGAACATCCACAAACATAATCATCCATTGGAAACTGATAATGATCTGCCAACAAATTTGAATATCTTGACAATCTGTCTAGACAACTAGAATCTATACATGATGTCATATTCATTTTCCTTTATTGTTGTCAATTCAATATTTCATTACCATTGAAGTATTCCTATAATATATAAAGATAAATATATTAGTTTTCAAATGTCAAAACAACTTTAATAAAAAAAATAAAATAGAAGATATAACATACATACCATTATGGTAATGAGTCGCAGAAGTCTAGATTCCCAAATTAAAAAATGGCTGATACAACGTCCAACTATAGTCACCTCATCTGTATGTAATGGTACTTGAGATAATATATCTATAATATATTTTACAGTGACCCTATGATGCTCTACCTATAACTATTGATGATGAACTGTATCTCATATACAATATATCAGCCCATATGAAACTATATGATGTTGAGGATCATCAACATACAAATCAAAATAAGTAGGAAGTTGCGTCGAAGGAGTAGTAGCTACTGGTTGAGGTGGAGGAGTGGGATCTACTGACATAGTTGGAGGATAAATAATGGGGTCTGCAGGGGGTGGAGGAGTGGGAGCTACAGTCTGAAATTGTCTTTTCATGTTTGTAAAAACGGACTATACCGATGCTCTAATCTATTCCTCCATTTTCTCCTTAATATTATGAACATCAGCCTCCAAGGATTTTAAATATTTATAAACACAAAAAATGGAATAATTTTTAGAACGTGGAAACACTTTTCTTACCGATACACCCATTAAATATCCTCATACATGACTAAGATGTTTACGCTTTCCCAATGTTGCAGATAAAATATCTTACCTCCCAGTAGTTGTAAATACCCCCTGTGAGCTCAGCTCCTCAAAGGAATCCTGTATTAATTAGTTGAGCATTTCTGTAATGATTCAAATTATATAAAGAATATAGTTAACATAAAAAAATAAAATAAATATATTAAAATTCTCTTAGCAATGATTCTCGATTCTTCTAAATGATATAGCCCCTTTTTCCCATCTGTGACTTCTTATATTTTTCATGTCTATATAGAGGGGATGTAAGGGAAACATCTCTAGAGGTTGAAGACTCACCTCTCAGTTTTTTTATTTTTTCTACCATAATTTGTTCTTCCAAAAATGAATAACCAACCCGTGATAAACTATTAGGGTATACATTTTGTAGAATGGATATCCTAATAAGATGTATATGTTTTCTATAAATTAAGAATACGAAATAACTAACAAAACATTAATAAGATCATTTATATAAGAAATATTATAAAAGTGTACATTTCCCTTACAAAAAATGAATCATTTATTCTACTTTCAACAAACTATCTCCATGTTTCTTCATCTATGAATGGATATAAATGACTTGGATTGTCATTAATCCTATGAAAAAAATGAAATCAGATGTAAAGGTTTTTTTAAATCTCTCCATCTCCTAGCTGTTATCGATAATAATTTCTTTCGGACACCTCCTGTGTCAGGAAAATCAAATATCATCGGAAAAAGAAGAGGTGAAACACACAAGAAACATTTAAAGAATAGGAAAAAAATATCAAAATATCTTACCAAAATTGTCTCCCACAATAAGGATATTATCTATTTTTCCACACTTCTCAAATCATCATACCAAATTCATACTTTTATCTTACCATGAGTTGATACAAAACTCTTAAAATAATTTTATTTTGGTCCTCTTGGAATATCATTCTCATCAAACTCAATGATTATCTTCTAGTCCTACGTACGAGAAAGTGATAATTTTGGTAAACGTGTGCACCAATGTTTACCATCTCTTGAACTCTTCTTTGTCATTATGGGAGCACCTAAGGAATATTGGGGAACATCAAGAGGAGCATGTGAATGTTCCTCTATAGAGTAATGATCATTATGCTCATCTCTAGAATCATGTGGTTGATCAACTAAATGATATTTCATTAACCTTTATATAAAACGAAAATCATTAGTTCACAAATATAAAAATTATAATATTATAATACTAATGTAAACATAAAGTGTAAAATTGAACAAAGTTACGTAATAGTAATCATGGTTAATATGGTAATCATGTTAAACAATGTTAATGATTGTAAACTTGGTAAACATTTTAGTGTAATTTTCATTCAAAAAAATCAATAAATATATAAGTTACATAAAGGTTAACTATTGTAAACATGGTAAACCTGGTAAACATGGTAAAATAAGGTAAACATAGTAAACATGGAAAACATGGTAAACATGGTAAGCATGGTAAGCATGGAAAACATGGTAAACTTGGTAAACATGGTAAACATGGTTGACATAGTAAACATTGAAGACATGGTTAACATGGTAAACATGGTAAAGTAATTTTCCATCAAAAAAATTATAGATTAACAATTTACATAATGGTAATCATGATAAACTAAACTAAATATATTTAAAAAAATTTACTTATTATTTTTAATAACTATTTTAATAATGAAAAAAATACAATATCTAACATTTTATGAAAATAATAAATTTAAACAAGAAATAGAAATACGTTCCTTGTAATATTAGGACTATAAAAATGGATTTTATTCCCAAATTATTTTTTCATGATAATTTTTTATGGAAAATCCATGTCTTCAACAAGATCATCATTATGTTCTGCTAATCATTCCATGGATGTAGGTTTCTCTCATAAATCATCATATTCATCAAGTTTATCTTCACCAACATATTGTTTCCCAAATAAAACAACATACCACTGCATATCTGATTTATCATATACATAGAAAATATGTTTTTCATGTGTTTCCATTATAAATGAATATGATGAGTCTTCCAATCTATTCATATTAACAACTGTCAAATGAAATTCATTGTGTTTAACACTGTTTGTACCAATAAACCATTTTAGTTAAAAAATGAACTTTAATTTTAATGTAATAAACCTACCATATTTCTTCAAGGACTCCATAATATTCACTTGATGAATAAATAGGATTTTTTTTTTCTTTAGAACTCAAAAAATGCATAGCTTCAGCAAACACCCATACACCAAGATCGTACCACGATTCACTGTTTCATTTTCACCCTTACACCGTTGTGCTAAACATATTTTGTATTAAAAATTATAAAAATATTATCCAATTGTGATTCATGTTTTATTCAATAATTTTGTGTTTATCACTGTTAAATAGGTCAATGATACTTTTTTTGAAAATTACAATGTAGGTGGAGGTGATTTGGAGGGCCCTTGATGAAGTGAAAGAAAACTGAGCCAAAATTGCATGGATCCATAGACATCTGTCCACTATTTTGAACAGTACCCCACATCCGTGCTTCTAAATGGGCTGAACTTTTGTGGCCCTATCCAAATTTAAATAGGTTACATTTCATATGAAGGAACCCAATCCTTATTCGGCTTTTATGGGGCCCATCCGAACTGATCTATCCAAGCCACCGAATTTGGACCAAGTCAAATGTGGTGTTCTGTATTTTATCAATATCATGATCTTTATTTGTCCAAACGGTGCCAAACTTTCGGTGGAGATAGTCAAAAGGTAGGGACACAACTTTTCTATTTTCTTCAAAGCGAGATAAGACTTTATGAAGGCCGAAACGCGTCGTGTAAGTGGATTGATGAAATCTGTGTGCCCAAAACCACCTCCCACATTTCCTATAAAAGGGCACCTTGGGCTCCTCATTTTCAAGTTCGGCCAAGGAGTGAAGTGCTGACAATTTGGAGTCCTAGAGGATTATCCAAATCACCTTTGAGGTTCTGGAGGCCCCTATCCTCATAGGGGGGTCAACAATGAAGAAGGAGTTCAACCCGAGCTTCCTCCTCCCGATGTCGAGCTAAAAGTTGGGTGTTTGTTGTGAGGGAGCTACACACATGTCAAGGTTGTTCCGATGCATAAAATAGCTACTGGTTTGGATTAATTTGGGTGTTTAAACATTTCATTCCATTTATCTTATTTTATTTCAGATTTTAATGCTTGATTTGATACATGCGAGTGTTATGCTCTTAATTTCTAACCGATCGGTGTGAGGTTTTGAGTGCGTGACTTGTGTTGTTCCGATTGGACATCACAAGAATCATTTTCATACCCACCTTATTGATATTTCAATATGATTTTAAAGCTCTCATTCTATGCATAAGTACTGGACCTTGACAATACGATTCCTACGTCAAGGTTTGGTCCTTAAAGCATTGAAATAAAAGATTAGGAATTAATCGGGATTCCAATTAACTCCAACCAAATAATTACTCTAAAACCAAGATGAATCTCTATGAACAATAAACTTGATATGTGTGTAGTGAAATAACATCGACACTTTTATCTCATATTTCTCAAAATCCACTTAGGCACTCATCCTTTAAGTTATTTCAACTAAGTCATTGTTTTAAACTGTTTTCAAAACCACCCCCTCTCTTAGTCATTTTTATTAAAAATACACACTTTAAACCTACCAACGCTCCTTGAGAGACAACCTAGGGTTTACCCTAGACTATAAATCAACCTTGAAAATATAATCAATTTGACGTGTCATGACAACGCGGTCAAATTTTGGCGTCGTTGCCGGGGAGCACTTTGGTTTTTTGTGCGTGTTTTTGATAACGTTGTTGTAAATTTTGTGAATATTTGTTTGTTTTTTTTTTCTACCTTTTATTTATTCTTGTGTTATGATCTATATCTTGTGTAGGTTCTTTGTATGACGCGTTCTACTTCGGGAGACCTACAAACTTTTGAACCCGAACCGGAGATGATCCTACATCAACGAAACCGAGACACACAAGACCACACTTTGAAGGAGGAGACATCAAATCTTAAAATTCTTATTGATCCTTCTTCTTATTCTGAAACCAAAGTTAAAACTGGACATAACTTGTATAACATGGATGAAAATAATAGAACACTAAAAGAACTAACCTCACCTGATGTTGATATCCAACCCACTTACATTCAATTACAAGGTGAGGCACCCAATTTTGAACTAAAATCTGGTTTAATTCATTTATTACCAAGATTTCATGGACTGCCTGGAGAAGATCCACATAAGCATTTAAAAGAATTTCATACTATGTGTTCAACATTAAAACCTGCTAATGTGGATGAAGAACAAGTAAAACTTAGGTCATTTCCATTTTCATTAGAAGACGCGGCTAAAGATTGGTTGTATTATGTTAATTCACCTATTAGAGGTTGGGCGGACATGAAACGACTTTTTCTTGAAAAATACTTCCCAACCTCTCGAACTGCAACAATAAGGAAGGTAATATGTGGGATAAGACAATATCAAGGAGAAACCCTTCATGAATATTGGGAAAGATTTAAAAGATTGTGTTCAAGTTGCCCACACCACCAAATAAGTGATCAACTTTTAATTCAATATTTTTATGAAGGTTTGATTCCTATTGATCGAAATATGATTGATGCTGCTGCAGGTGGTGCATTGGTAGATAAGACCCCAATTACTGCAAGAACCCTCATTGAGAACATGGCACAGAACACTCAACAATTCGGTACACAGTCCAGTGTTCCCATTCGAGGTGCCCATGAGGTGAAAAGTACTGAGTTTGAGAAGAAGGTGGACACAAAGTTTGAAGAGGTGAGTACCCTTCTACGACTACTTGCTCTTTCCCAAGGGAAATTCAAATCTCCTCCTCCCATCCATTGTGGAATCTGCTCTTCTGACACCCACTATTTTTACCAATGCCCCTAATTGAGAGAAACTTCTGAAAGTTGTTAGGCAATATTTACAGGACGCCCCTTTAACCAAACCTTTAGGCAAGAACCATACTATCCATCCAACCAAGGGTGGAAGGACAACCAAGACTATAGGCAAGGGGGGTATTCAAACCAACCTCAACAGCAATGGAACCAATAGGGTCAGAGTAGTCATCCACCACCACCAAGAAATACTCAACCACCCCAAAGGCCATTCCAACCACCCCCTCCAAAAACCGAGCCTAGACTAGAAGATATGCTGAAACAAATGGCTGCCAATAATCTCCAATTCCAACAAACCACCTAAGCAGCCATACAAGACCTCAAAACCCAATTAGGAAAACTAGCTAACTCAGTGGGTGAAATCCAAATTCATGGGTCAGGTAAACTACCATCTCAACCAGTAGTAAACCCTAGGGGTAAAGGAAATGTTAGTGCCATCACCCTTAAGAGTGGGAAACAACTCAAAAGCCAAATTACCCCTCCATTAGAGTCCTCCCATACAAAGGAAACCACCATCCCAACTGTTGAAAATGGTCCAAGAGAAGAAAACCCTTTTCCTGAGAGAAGCCCTTCCAAAGGAAAGACTGTGGCTATTGATGAGCCACCTGTCCCAACCATTCCTATTCCATTTCCTCAAAGGGATGCCCAACCTAGGAAACAAAAAGAAACTGAACTTGATAAAGAAATCTTGGAAACTTTCAAGAATGTACAGGTTAACATTCCTTTGATTGATGTTGTCAAGAAAATTCCAAGATATGGAAAGTTTATGAAGGAGTTGTGTACCCACCGAAGGCGACTTAGAGGTGATGAGAAGGTGAGCTTGGGGAGGAACGTCTCAGCATTGATACAACCATCACTTCCCACCGTGTGCAACGATCCTTGAACATTCTCGATTCCGTGCACCATAGGGGAGTATTCATGTTCCAATGCTATGCTTGATTTGGGTGCTTCTATTAATGTGATGCCTCACTCTATTTACTCTTCATTGCAGGTTGGTGAACTGTATCCCACTGGTATTGTGGTTCAGCTAGCAAATCGGAGTACAGCACACCCCTCTGGTGTGCTAGAGGATGTTCTTATGAGGGTGCAAAATTTAATTTTTCCTGCTGATTTTTACGTGCTTAAAATGGAAGATGATAGGATGACTGGACATGCCCAAATTATATTGGGGAGACATTTCTTGAAAACTGCCAAAACCATAATTAATGTCCATAATGGTACATTATCTATGGAGTTTGGTGGTAATATTGTCCACTTCAATATCCTTGATTCCATGAAGCACCCATCAGAAGAAAACTCCTCTCTCTCTGTCAATTCAATTGATGTTCTCTATTCCCTTGAAAGAACTTATTTTCATTCACCTGATCCCCTTTTTGAGTTTTCTTCATTGATTGAAATGTTAGGTAATGAATCATGCATTGATTGTTGTAGCGGTCTAGAGAAATGTCATGCATGTTTGTTAATTGATGATTTCTTGAACACGGAGGATCACATGACCATTGATGATACTGCTACGCTTGTAAAAGCTCATTCCTCATCTGAGGATGTTACCATTGAGTAGTTAGATGAGATCAGTGACTTCTCACTTTCACACACACTTCCGTCAATCCAAAATCCCCCAGAATTGGAACTGAAATAACTGCCTCAAGATTTAAAATACTCATATCTCGAGAATCGAAACAAGTTGCCTGTCATCATTGCTAGTTCACTCCCTCCTGAGCATGAATTGCGACTGCTTGATCTTTTAAGTGAGTATAAACAAGATTTGGGATGGACACTTGCTGACATTCCTGGCATTAGCCCATCAATTTTTACACATCATATTTTATTAAATGATGAGGCTATACCAGTGAGGCAGTCACAACGTCGACTAAACCCAAACCTACTTGATGTTGTTAAAAAATAAGTAACAAAATTTTTGGCTGCTGGAATCATTTACCCTATCTCTGACAGCCAATGGGTCAGTCCCGTTCAAGTAGTTCCTAAAAAAACTGGCCTTACTGTAGTTAAAAATGAAAACAATGAATTGGTTCCAACTCGTCTGCAGAATAGTTGGCGTGTCTGTATAGACTATCGCCGACTAAACCAACACACTAAGAAGGACCATTTCCCATTGCCATTCATTGACCAGATGCTAGAGAGGCTAGCAGGGAAGTCCCAATACTGTTTCCTTGATGGGTATTCTGGATACTTTCAGATCCATATTTCCCCTGAGGATCAGTAAAAGACAACCTTTACTTTCCCCTTTGGTACATTTGCTTATAGAAGGATGCCATTTGGTTTGTGCAATGCTCCAGGTACGTTCCAACGATGTATGGTTAGTATTTTTTCAGATTACCTGGAGAATTGCATGGAGGCTTTTATGGATGATTTTACTGTTTATGGATCCTCTTTTGATGAATGTTTGAGTAGTCTTACTTCTGTCCTACGTCGCTGTATTGAAAAGAATCTTGTATTAAATTATGAGAAATGCCATTTCATGGTGCGACAAGGCATAGTCTTGGGAAATGTCATTTCTGGGGAAGGAATCCAAGTGGAAAAATCAAAATTAGATATCATTTCCTCCCTACCATTCCCTAAAAATATTCGGGATGTGCGGTCTTTCCTGGGTCATGCTGGATTTTATCGTCGTTTCATTCGTGACTTTAGTAAAATTGCACTCCCCCTCTCCTGATTACTCCAAAAAGAAAAAGAATTTGTTTTTGATAAAAAATGTGAGGAAGCTTTTAATAAATTGAAATGGAGTCTCACGTCACCCCCGATAATCCAACCACCTCTGTGGGATTTACCATTTGAGCTCATGTGTGACGCCTCTAACTGTGCAGTTGGGGCAGTCTTGTCACAAAGGGTCGATCGATCTCCGCATGTCATTGCCTATGCCGCACGTACTTTGGACCCTGCCCAAGAAAACTACAGCACAACTGAAAATGAATTTCTTTCCATTGTGTTTGCCTTGGATAAATTCAGGTCATACCTTTTAGGGTCCAAAGTCATTGTGTTCTCAGACCATGAAGCCCTCCGGTATCTCCTTAAGAAACCGGAATCCAAACCACGTCTCATTCGCTGGATGCTCCTACTTCAGGAATCTGATCTAGAAATTTGGGATAAAAAAGGAGTAGAGAATGTAGTTGCTGACCATATCAGTAGGATTCTACCATCCTCGGACATTGACTCATCCCCCTGTATTCCCATAAATGAATTGTTTCCTGATGAGCAATTGTACCGAGTGCAAGACGCTATTCCTTGGTATGCTGAAATTGTAAATTATTTGGTAGCGTCTTGTATTCCCACATATTTCACCAAAAACCAGGCCAACCGTCTACAACATGAGTCTCGTTGGTACATTTGGGATGAACCCTACCTCTGGCGCACATGTAGTGATCAAGTTATTAGGCGTTGTGTTCCCGATAGTGAGTTTCAGTCTATCCTTAGGATATTCCACACACTTGATTGTGGGGGCCACTTTGGTCCCCAACGGATTGCTCACAAGGGCTTAGATTCTGGTCTCTTTTGGCCCACATTGTTTAGGGATGCCCATGAATTCTGTAAATCTTGTCCTTGCTGTCAAAGAATAGGGAATGTATCTAAAAGAAATGAGATGCCTCAACAACCCTTGCTCTTCCATGACATTTTTGATGTTTGGGGCATTGAATTTATGGGACCATTCCCCAATTCATTTGGGAACCTTTACATTCTTCTGGCAGTGGATTATGTTTCAAAGTGGGTAGAGGCACGAGCCATGAGGACAAATGATTACAAGACAGTTGTGGAATTTTTGAGAACCCAAATATTCTGTAGGTTTGGATTACCTAGGTTTATCATCAGTGATCAGGGTTCTCATTTCTGCAACCCCACAATGCAATCTCTTTTGCGCAGGTATGGGTTTGGGCATAGAGTGTCTACTACTTATCACCCACAAACAAATGGTCAAGCCGAAGTATCAAATAGAGAGGTAAAACAGATTCTTGAGAAAACAGTTCAGCCAAACAGAAAAGACTGGAGTCTTAGACTCGATGATTCATTATGGGCATACCATACTGCATTCAAAACTCCAATTGGCATGTCACCATATCGTCTAGTTTTTGGGAAGAGTTGTCACCTCCCTGTTGAGGTAGAGCACCGAGCCTACTGGGCTATTAAACAATGAAATTCTAATCTTTCTGGTGCAGGTATTCAAAGGAAGTTGCAGATTCAGGAGTTGGAGGAAATGCGAAGAGATTCATATGAGCACTCTCGAATTTATAAAGAGCGAACCAAGGCTTCCCACGACCGTCTCATCCTTCATCATCAATTCCACATTGGGCAGAAGGTCCTCCTCTACAATTCAAGGCTGAAGTTGCACCCCGGTAAGCTTCGTTCCCTTTGGTTTGGACCTTACATTATTACTAATGTCTCTCCATTTGGTGTTGTCCAGGTTCAAAATGAAGACACCAAGAAAACCTTCACTGTCAATGGGCAGCGGCTGAAGCACATCCATGAAGCCATTCCGGAGTCCCCAATGGAGGAACTCCATGTTCAAGAAGCGGTCTATGAATAACACTCAACAGGTTTTATCCTTCCTTCCCACAGTCTCTTTTATTACAGTGAGGACACTGCATTCTCTAGGTGTGGGGGGGGGGGGGGGGTGGATACATTCCTGGGTTAGTTAGGATTTTTCATTGTTTTCTCCTTTTGTTTTACCTTTTCGGCCTTCTTTATGGTATTTTCATTTTTCCCCACGAATAATTTCAAAGTTCCATGACTTGGCGACCATAATGCGGGGAAAGTAAAAATACCATAACGAAGGCTAAAAAGAATATTTGTATGAATTTAACATCAGGGAGTGATTTTTAGTGAATTGGTTTTCGGTCAATGATATAAATGGTCGTATCTATGTGAAACCTTTGAGATGATTGATGCCCATTGTGTGATTAGTTTTTGGGAAAACTGTGTCACTAATATCTCCAAAAAAAATTTTGCACCAAACCACAAAGTGTGATTATTTCTTACTTAATATAAGGTAAATATATGTTGGGTTAATATTTTTCAGGTTTAAATTATATTTCCATACGTTCGTTCCTTATCCGATCTGTTTCATTACTGTACCAGATTGACCTATGCATGTGTACCTAATGTCCGACTGTTGTATGCCCTCAAAAAAAATTGTTGTGTCTTGGGAAGGTCAAAAACCACTCCTCCTCAACCTTTGATCTTGTTATAACTATTGCAATTAGTGTCATGAGGAGATCAAACAAGGGTTGAGAGATGAGTGTGAGATTTGTTCCAATTGAAACTTCAAAAAAAAAATGAGGGGAGTGATGAAATGTGAAACATATGGGGATATCTAGGTCGGGAGCTTGTGGTTTGACTTCTGGGAATACTTAAATGAGTGGGTCTTGAAATATGATTGCAAAGGATGTAGGACAGGTTTGGTGACAAAATCATTTAAGCTGAAAAATGTTAAAATAACATATATTTATTGGATAACAAGTGGAAAAAATAGCATGGAATGGTTTCCACACACACACATGGAGAGTTAGTGTCATGATTTACTTATGAATTCATTTCTCAATTGGGTATCATGAATCTTTTTTAAATTCTCTATGATATGATTTATGAGACATCTTTTTCTATTTTCACTAGGAAGAACTCCTTAGTGTGATTCGTGCATCGATAAATAAAATTTCCTCAAATGATAAATCTTCAGGACGTTGGAAATGTATATATATATATATGCATAAATGTATTTGGAAATATGACTTTGCCCAGGAGTGCAGATGTTTAGGTGTGGGGGTGTGATCGTACCACGATTCACTGTTTCATTTTCACCCTTACACCGCTGTGCTAAACATATTTTGTATTAAAAATTATAAAAATATTATCAAATTGTTATTCATGTTTGATTCAATAATTTTGTTTTTATCACTGTTAAATAGGGAAATTATACTTGTTTTGAAAATTACAATGTAGGTGGAGGTGATTTGGAGGGCCCTTGATGAAGTGAAAGAAAACTAGGCCAAAATTGCATGGATCCATGGACATCTGTCCACTGTTTTGAATAGTACACAAAATCCGTGCATCCAAATAGGGTGAAATTTTGTGGGCCTGTTAAACATTCAATAGGATACATTTCATATGAAGAAACCTATTCCTGATTCGGCTTTTATGGGGCCCATCCAAACTGATCTGTCCAAACCACCGAATTTGGACCAAGTCAAATGTGGTGTTCTGTATTTTATCAATATCTTGAGCTGTATTTGTCCAAACGGTGCCACACGTTCGGGGGAGACAGTAAAGAGGTAGGGATACACCTTTTCTATTTTCTCCAAAGCAAGATAAGTCTTTATAAAGGCCGAAACGCGTCATGCAAGTGGATTGATGAAATCTGTGTGCCCAAAACCACCTCCCACATTTCCTATAAAAGGGCACCTTGGGCTCCTCATTTGCAAGTTCGTTCAAGGAGTGAAGTGCTGGCAATTTGGAGTCCTAGAGGAGTCTCCTAATCACCTTGGAGGTTTTGGAGGCCCCTATCTTCATAGGGGGATCAACAATGAAGAAGGAGTTCAACCCGAGCTTCCTCCTCCTCCCGATGTCGAGCTAAAAGTTGGGTGTTCGTTGTGAGGGAGGTACACACATGTCAAGGGAGTTCCGATGCATAAAATAGCTACTGGTTTGGATTAATTTGGGTGTTTAAACATTTCATTCCATGTATCTTATTTTATTTCAGATTTTAATGCTTGATTTGATACATGCGAGTGTTATGCTCTTAATTTCTAACCGAGCGGTGTGAGGTTCTGAGTGCGTGACTTGTGTTGTTCCGATTGGACATCAGAAGAATCCTTTTCATACCCACCATATTGAGATTTCAATATGATTTGGAAGCTCTTATTCTATGCATAAGTACTGGACCTTGACAATACAATTGTTACGTCAAGGTTTGGTCCTTAAAGCATTGAAATAAAAGCTTAGGAATTAATCGGGATTCCAATTAACTCCAACCAAAGAATTACTCTAAAACCAAGATGAATCTCTATGAACAATGAAGTTCATATGTGTGTAGTCAAATCACATCGACACTTTTATCTCATATTTCTCAAAATCCACTTAGGCACTCATCCTTTAAGTTATTTCAACTAAGTCATTGTTTTCAACTATTTTCAAAACCACCCCCTCTCTTAGTCATTTTTATTAAAAATACACACTCTAAACCTACCAACGCTCCTTGAGAGATGACCTAGGGTTTACCCTAGACTATAAATCAACCTTAAAAATATAATCAATTTGACGTGTCACGACAATGTGGTCACACCACTATTCTGAACAACACTTCTATTGTCTTGAGCTTTCATATGAAATTTATAGCCATTAATGTCATACTCGGACCATGTTATCACATCTAAACTTGGACCACCAAATAACCATCTTAATGTCTTTGATACATATGATCTACAAAACAATGTCTTTTTAAACCATGAAAAAAATGTTTTGTTGTGATTATTCAAAATCCACATTTCTTTTTTCTTTGGATGACATTGTTTCAACTCATTAATATGAAATGTGACATATGGCTGAACACCTTGGAAGGGCAATATTCCAAACAATGAAACTGGTAGATGTTTTTGCATCATGATGTGACAATCATGAGATTTCATACCTATATACTTAAAATCCTTCAATGAGACAAAAGTTTTTACATTTTATTAATATTCTTGAGGAACTTTGATATCATGAAGACACTAAAAAAATCTACATTTCTCCCTCTTGGTTATTGTATGAAAGCTAGGGTAAGAAATTTTTGTCTTCTATTTGGAGTAGGATCTAACTCCAAATGTATTCCCATTAATAGTAATTCTAATCTTGCATTCAACCTATCTTTTGTATTTTATTTCATATCTAACAATGTTCCAATCAAACTATCGCAAATATTCTTCCACACATGCATGACATCAATATTATTTTATACATTATGATATCTCTAATATGGTAGCTAAAAAAAATATTGAAATTTTCATCCAAACACGTCTATCATTACCTGATTATTGTGTCTTTCCTAATGCAACGTAATGGTTTTCCACCCTCTCCAAATAAACATCAGGGGATAATGATTTTCTAGAAATATAAAATTCTTGTAAGACATTGAATGACTTTTCTAGTATTCTATATGAGTTATCCATAATAAAAAACATTTGATGACCCATGCATACTATTTTCCTCTCATGATGCAATTGACAATATGATGTCTATTGTTCAGAAATTAGACATGCTTTATGCCCCTTAACACTACATCTTGACAAATTTCCAAATGCTGGGAAGTAATTTCTATTGAACATAAGCACTACATTCTATTGAAAATATTCCATTTTATAAGAATCATATACCCTAATACCATCCTCCCATAAATTATTTATATCATCAATCAATGTTGGAAAGAAAACATCAATATCATGTCTGGGTTGCTTCGGACCAGATATAATTATAATCAACATGACATATTTTCACATCAAACAAACTTCAGAAGAGAGGTTTTAAATTACCAATAAAATCAGCCATGAACTATGTGTTCTACTGAGGGTTTGATATGGATTCATTCCATCTGTGCACAACCCTAGTATGAAATTTTTAATTTCATTACCAAATGTAGTATATTGCTCATCAATTTTCGTCCATTGTGGAAAATTAATAAGAAGACATATTTTTCACCACATATCCGCTCATCATCATTCCATATTAACCTTTTTTACATCCTGTGAATTAGGAAATAAATGTTTTAAACAATGAATTATAGGAAGATACCAAAATACCTTATAAGGGATCTTTGTAATCTATACATCAGCCTGTGATTTTTCATTCAACTTATACCGTGATCTGCCACATTTAGAACACTCTGATATAAATTCATATTCTTTCCTATATATCATACAGTCATTTGGATAAGCATGTATTTTCTTGTATCCCAATCCCATTGCGTAGACTATTTTCTTGGACTTATAATATGAATATGGAAGATCATTGTCTTTTGGAAGAATGTCTTTTAACAATTGTAGCAGCTCCGTAAAACTTCCGTCACTCGATCCTTGTTTCATCTTCAGGTTAATCAATCTTAACACCGTCGAAAAAATCGTAAAATCCGTAAAACCAGGATACAATGGTTTTTTAGCATCACCATATAGATGTGAAACTTTTAGTTCTATCTCAATTTGTTCTTCTGCAATATCAGGAATCATTTCTTCAATTCCATCAAAGTTACCATTTTGGAAATCATCATCATCATTAGATTTGACATTCTATCCATTTTCTCCCTGAAAAATCAAAGGGATATAAATCGGATTAAAACCATGAAAAATCAAATGATCCTTGATCTCTCTACTTCTCAAATTATTCATATTCAATAATTTTAGGAATGGATAAAAAAATATGTTCCTACCTGGAACATTTTGTATAGAAAATTCCAAAAAAATTCATCAACACCTTACTAAAATTTATTACTGATTTGATGTGCTATAATTCTTCTTTGAATAATTATTACCTATAACAAATATCAATATTATACATATTCTTAAGATAAGACAAATATATATTTATATGAAAAATATCATAATTTGAATGTAAAACAATTTTGAAATATAAAACAAATCAATGCTTGTTTGAAAAATATATGCATGAAAATGATTTTAAAATGGAATATATTGTTAGATATAATAGTTTCAAATTAATCTTGGATCCTTTCGTCTAAAGGTATACAAAGAATACATTCCAGTGCATCTGGATACCTAATTCATCCTTCCGAAAAAATAAAATATGAAGTATAAATATTAAAATATGTATAAATTCACTACTGAAAATTACACATATCCCAACGACTTGAAACCATTGGGATAGCCCCTGAAATGGTTGGGATATAATACCCCAATGGTTTCACACACCGTTGGCATGATGGTCATTTCAATATCCCTACAACAACGATTCTACATTAATAGTTGTTATAGACTACCTGAAGATAAAATATGCCAACAGTTTCAATGAAACCTTTGGGATATATATTTACCAAGGGGACGTCCAAGGGGGTAGGGGGATATCCAGGGGTGGTGGTGGGGGTTGTCCAAGTAGGTAGGGGTCATCCACGGGGATAGGGGGTTTTCCAGGGTGTCCAAGGGTGTGGGGGTGTCCAGGGGGTGGGGGCCTATCCAGGGGGTGGGGTGTCTATGGGGTGGGGGTGTCCAGGAGGTGGGGGAGTGGTGTCCAGGGGGTGAGGGGACTGTCCACCCCCTATCCCACTTGACAGCACCCCACGCCCTTGGAAACCACCACCCACTGGAAACCACCACCCCCTAGACACCCCCACTCCCTAAACATTCCACCACCCCTTTGGACACCCCCACCCCCTGGACACCCACACCACCCTAGATACCACTACACCCATGGAAAACCCACTCATCCCTCTAGACACCACCCCCATCCCCCTTGGACACTCCCCAGACACCACCCCCATCCCCACACCTTTGGAAACCCCCGGGACAACCCCTCCCTATTGACATCCCCCTCACCCCCTGGACACCACCCCCAACCCCTGGACACTCTACCCCTTGGAATGCCCCCTTCACCCCCCTAGACACCACCCCCACCCATGCCCCATTAGATAGACCACAGGATGCCCCCACACAGCCCAGGACACCCCCACCCTCTGGACTTCCCCCTTACCCCCTAGACACCACCCCCTCCCCTAGATACCCCACCCCTTTTGGAAAGACCCCTCACCCCCTTAGACACCCGCATTGGTCACCCCCTGGACACCACCACCAACATGGACAACCCCCCACCACCTAGACGGCCCCCAACCCCACTAGATAGCCCCCCACCCCCTCCACACCCCCACCCTATGGATAGCCCCCTCACCCCAGGGACACCACCCCAACCCCTTGGAATCCCCCACCACCTTGAAAATCCCCATCACCCCCTGGACACCACCCCACCCCCTTGGACACCCCATGGACACCACCGCTCCCATGGAAAGCCCCTCCATCCCCTGGGTAGCCCCCAACCCATGTAGACAGGCCCCACCCCCTGGACACCCCCACCCCCTGGACACCCCATACCCCTTTGGAGAGCCCACTCACCCCCTAAACAACACCCCAATCCCCTGGACACCTACACCCCCTAGACAGCACCCCCAACCCTACTCCCTTGGACTCCCCCTGGACACCCCACAGCCTAGACAGCCCCCTCACCCCCCTCGACACCACCCCCACCCCCAGGACACCCCTACCCACTTGGAAATCACCCTCACCCCCTAGACACCACCCAACCCCCTTGGACATCCCCTTGATGCCCCCCACTGGACAACCCCCACCCCTCATGACAACCCCCACCCCTCGGGACATACCCCCACCCCCGAGATAGCCCTCCACCCCTCGGGACAACCCCTACCCCTGGACAGCCCCCACCCCTCTATAGATCCCCCACTAGACACCCCCACCCACCTGGTCACCACAGACCCCCTTGGACTGCCCAGTCACCCCCTAGACATCACCCCACCCCATGGACAACCCTACCCCTTGGACAACCCCTCACCCCCAGGACACCATCCCCACCGCTTGGACACCCCCAACACCATTGGATAGCCCCCACGACCTACTTGAAACCACACCCACCCCCTTTGACACCCCCTGGACACCCCCACCCCCTGGACAGCCCCCACACCCTTGGAAACCCCCACCCACTAAGACAGCCCCACCCCCTTGGACATCCACAGTACACACACATACACATGATAAAACACACAAAAATCATAAGCTTACATGATATCAATTCCCTAGTTTATTTTGGAAGAAAAGAATTTATCATTTTATAAATAAACACTATGAAACATACTATGATATCTTGAAAAAAGATAGAAAAATAACATCTCAAAAAATTAGTTTATGGAATTGTGAAAAATAAAAAGTAAAATAGAGATGTGTAATGCATACTTGAGTGTTGCGAGTTTACCTGATAGATCTGATGATAATAAAGATGATGAATGATGTTGGAAAAATGAGGTTGGAGGGAACGACTTCAAATTATCCTTTCTAGGTTTTCCACACGAGTGAGATGAGTCGTAGGTCGCCCGATCAAAGAAAACATAATGAATGAATACGGGGATCGATAAATCATTAAAAATCTTTATCACGCCAGTTATTTAATAATTGAAGTGATAAAAAAATTATGATTATAACATCATTTATTTAATAACTGATGTAGGAATTTTTTTATATTGTATGTTATTATATAACTGACGTTATAAATGGCGCTTTATCTTGTTGGTTCTTTTATAACCAACGTGATAAATTTCATAGATTTGCTTTAGTACAAAGGTTATCTAATAACCGACGTGATAAAGCACCCAAATTTGATATGTCACGTTGGTTATAAAATAACTAACTTAAAAAATTGATTCTCATCAATTTATCACATCAGTTATACAATAACCGACATGATAAATCGATTTTTATATCTTTTGAGGTAGGTTATATATAACCAACGTGAAAAATGCCAACATTTTAAACGTTTTTTCCACTAGCGTAATGGTACACGATGTAGATTTTATTATAATTATATAAGAAATATGTTATCTATCGAATGATATTATAGTTCATGAATATGGTGATAAGAAATAATCATAAATAGTTTAAGATTTATAAGAATGGTGTGATTTGGTAGTGTATGTTAATAAACAAGAAAAAATATTGACGATACTAACCATTTTAAATATTCATTTATTTAAGATTATTACTATGATATTTCAATTAATTAGGAAAATTTTCTATCATCTCATCCTAGGAAGAGTATGTAATTGGAAGTATGTTACATCAAGTAAGTTTATCAAAATTAGGTTCTAACATGAAATATTCAATGATTCATTCACACACATCTTTATATTCACCCGTTAAATAAAAATATGTTTATTAATCTAAGGAATATCATTGGTTGATAGATTCCATGAATGAGTACCAATGTTGGATTAAATAGAATGATACTAGGGAATATGTGCCCAATCTAAAAAATATTATTATGATTTGAATAAATTTGTTGTATGAAATAATCTGAATAAAAAATATTATTTTATAGAAAATAAGGAATGATTGTTCTAAATTTTTTATTAATGTATTTATAGAACTAATTTGGATTAGACATTTAATCAGGTTAAAGGATAAAAACTATCACAGTATTTCATGTTATCACTACACAATTAAAATTAAATTATTTTAGATAGATATCATGAATGATTTCTTTTACATTGATCTCGATGAAAAAGGGTACACTAGAAAATTATGTGGACATACAATTGTGAAAAATGAATGTTTTGTGTGAAAATTGAAATAGGATTTGTAAGGGTGGATTAAATCTCTGAGAACACATTTTTTTAATTATACTCTATCCTAATGAAGTTTCACATTAGAAAAGAAAGGGTCAATTGTAAACTCTACATTATAGAAAATTAATAATTTCCTTCAATGTAATTAGGTTTTTTGAACCCAACATATTTTTATGAAATGATGAAGAAACTTGTGAAAATATTATTGGAGAGATGAGCATGTTATTTAATATTTCTATGCCTGGAGAATTAAAATAATTTCAATACAAAAAATCACAAATGAATAAATATATTTTCTTATCTCACGAGATGTATGATAATGAACATACAAGTGGGGTTTTTGTGGAAGAATAGATTCTTGCATTGAATCCAATTAATGTATGATGAATATAGAAACAATACAGTGAAAGAAATAGGGAAGGTCCTTCATATTTAAGAATATCTATTAAAACATTATGATATCTAAATAATTAACAGAATGAAATAGTATATTTAGTTAAACTCTATTCTAGATACTAATTTTTTATAAATGGATCTATTCTCATGGATGGAAAATTAATTCATAGACTCATTACAATAACTTGTGATTTCTTTTTCAATATGACACCAAATAAAATTAAAATCATTCGGCTATACAAATACATTTTTCTTTGGATGTTCTTATTGTAGATAAACATAATTTTGATAATAGATTTTATTTGAAGAAAAAATTTTAGGATTGAATATTATGAATGAAATATCAGTGGATTGTAGTAGACAAATGAATAGTATGTTACAACCATTAAAGATAAAACACATATTTTGTGTATGAGGGAGTATTTGGATGAACGGTTGCATGATTTCATGTTCACCTTATGTTTGGATATGATATATAGATATTCTTAAAAATTACCAAAAAATTGGTTTCCCACACTCATTCCATGAACATTGATAAAAAATAAATTATCATCAATGATATTGTAGCAAATAATGAACTAATGCTTGATATTTTCTCTACAAAAAGAATAAGTACCAAATATATAAGGTAATTTGTTGCATAAAGAGTCTATTCATTGAATGAGGTTGAATGTGGATGTACAAAATCCATTTCATTGATGATTATTTACATCACTACCACCCCATCTCCATCTATTAATTAGATAGTGTTGTCAAGGGGGATAATTTTTATTAATGTAAAACTATTTTGTGTCTAAGGGTTTTTCATTTGGAGTAAAAGAATATATTTAAGGGGGGTTATAAAATGGTGTATACTATTATTTTCACATTTTTGAACTGTTTTAATAGTATAATTAGTGGATTCAATAAATTTTTTTCTAATTGGTTGTTTTATTTAAAATTTCAAAGAATATTGAAATATTTTTTAAGAATATTTCATAAATCACTATATATTGACATCATGTTTTCTTTTGTATAATGATTAATGTTTCTAGTATACATTCCTCTCACAAAGAATTTGAATTTTTGGATAAATGAACCATTGAATAAGTAACAATGTTCTATGAATTTATGTTCAATGAATGAAAATAGTATATAAAGGGTTACATCATTGAGATGATTAATTTTGAGGTGTTTTGAATATTATTGTTTTTTATTAGAAGACTTTATAAAAGTTTTGAAAATTTATTTCAAAAATAAATTATATTTGTTTTATATTAAGTCGGTAAATTGGGAAATTAAAAATGAAGTGCATAATAAATTTTCCAGATCAGGTTCATTGGATGGATGATTTAGGATTGAGTTCACTATGAAAATTTTATTGGTGTTAGGGTTTCAAATATATATCTGATTAGAAGACGAGTGTGTTAAAAAGTTCAATAGAAATTTTTTTCTTATGATGTTTAAATCATTGAAAAAATTTATGTAAAAAATGATTTATACATCAGTATATATGAATGAACTCATGATCCAATTGAAATGAGAATGATGTTGACATTTTCATTTCTAATTTTCATACTATGATGTTCTGTAGAAGCATACCAGACAGATATGATCACAAACAATTAGCAGTGAAGAGTGTTTTTATTCCTCTAAACATTAAAATATAGAGTAATGATTCAACATTTAGAGGATGACGATGATGAATGTAATCATATGATGAATTCTGGAAATACATTCACTAAATTTTATGTCCTTAGAGTCAAATTCTAATATTACTATGTCCAAGATGATGAAGGGTATTAAAAATTCCTTTTTGATTAATGAATATAAAATAGACATGTATGTTGTTTTGAAGATGAAATTTATTCAGGATGACCAAATAAATGTATTTTAATAATATCATCATACAATTGTTGGTATATTAACGAAATAGATATACAATTATAATGAATTTTATTGGACGAAAGATGGGTTTTGTGGATGTTTTCCCATAAAATACAATTAATTTTTTAAAACTATATATATAGTTTCATTACATAGATTTATTGATATAAATTAATAACAAAATATTGTTATAAAAGGAGTGGTATGCATCTAATGTTATTTTTCAGGTTTTTCTAAAGAAATAAATTATGATGATATTGTATGTATAAATCATTGTTATCATTTTACTGGAAAAAATATCATTGATTCTCACTGATTTTAAATGAGTTTTTAGGGTGTTGGTAGATGTTGATTTATATGAGAAGAATCTAGAATAATATGTAATACATAATAAGTAACAATTTTTTAGGGTACTATTTTTAACATTAATTTTTTATTAATAGAGAAAATAAATTGGTGTTCCAATATATTCCCCTTCAAACAGTGCTATATAATGTTTCTATTTGTATAACTCAAAAAATTATTGGTAATTATTCATCAATGAAAAACTGATGTTCTATTGAAATATTTCCATAACAAGAGATACCAAATGATATTTAAAATCAAATGTCTGATCATATTATTTTTCAACCATGTAATCACTTTGTTGAATTCGAAAATATAAAAGAGAGTAATTTTTTTGATTGAGACACATTAAAAATAATTCAATTAAAAAATACTTACATAAGATTGAATTTTATAATATATATAATATTCTGAATTGAAAAAATTTGTCTGCAGAGGTGATAGTAATGATATAATATATGTAAATTTTAAATTTTTTTAAAAGTTACTAGATAGTGTTTTCCAGATAGATTCCAGAATAATGAAATTAAATGAATATTAGAAAAGACATAAGTTTTATACAAACATTAAAAGATGAATTTATTTCCTTTAATTTGGAATAAAATATGAAAATAAGTATTTTCAAGATGTTTTTTTGTGTATATGTACAAGAATCAAAAAGAAAGAAAAGTAAACCAATTTTTTAGTGTTTATATATAACATCCAAACCATTCGATGGAATATATAATCTTATAGAGTAGAAATCAATAGAAATTCATTGTTTCTATATGATTGTTATATATTGATTTGTTAATAAAATACATAACTTTTTGAAGGATTTGAAGATTGTTACATAAGAAATAAAATATAAAATTTAATAATCTCTAATTGAACCCTCCAACAATTATTGATCACATACATCATAATTATTGATTTTAAAATCCTTAGAATATTTAATTATTTTCATTTATCTTTTCAAAAGATTGTAGGTTAATTCAATTAAGTTTATTAATATTCATTACTCTATGGTGTTTCACATATGAGATTCCTAAAAAACTATCTTTTTTTATTACTAGTTTAATGATAGTCCCCTTCTTCCATTTTCACCTTAAGATCCCATCAATAATACTTTTCATATATATCATTTTCACTTTTTTCTTATTCTATTTAAACACAATTTTTAAGGGAACAAAAGAATCGTATGATCATATAATCATTGTGGGTAAACCTAATAGATTCTTACACAAATATTACATTATTATAGTTGAATAAATAGTAATATCGTAAAATTAAACACTATATTACAACAAAGAATAAGTTTTTTGGAGGCTAACCACATAATAATCCTATTTAAAAAAAAGTCCTATATTATACCCAAATTTTTACTATAACTTATCAAACATCTTAGACAGATCCTACAGAGAAGTTTTTTTTAAACAGAGAATTAAAATATTTGAAAGGGTGGGTAGAGAAACAAAGTATGTGTAAACAATTGATATATATATTAATGATCATAACTGAGAATTATTTATTCATTAGGGTATAACGACTTGAACACAACATACAATAATCATAAAAAATTAGTTAAGGAACAATAATAATATATCAAGTCATCACGAATTTTCATTTAAGAAAATATAATTCATAACTATGTAGAATCAAAAATAATAAAACATTATCCATGAGAATATATATTAATAATAAGACATAAGATTATGCAACCCTCATAATCCCCTATAATCTTTTCCTATGTCAATGTATATCAATATCGGTATTTATCAAATTAATATGATTCATTCTTGAATTTAATAGTGAAATTTATAATAAACTCATAATGAAATAAATGGTGTATATATGAATTAATGAATCTATAATAATCGAATATTAACCCTACCATTAGAATAGGTATTCCAAAATTAGGAATAGTTATATAACCATTACAAAAAAAACATCACCTATAAACGTAAACATAAACTTTTGGCCTCTCGTAAATGAATATACGATATATTAATATCATTAAAAATATAAATAAATGTTTCAAAAATGATAAATTAGGTGTTCCTGTTTTTTTGAAAAATTAATTGTTATTTACAATTTCATATTTAATATAGCTACTTAAATGGAAATTTTATCTTCATAAGATAGTATTATAAATTAGTATTTTCTTCTAATATAGTTATTATACATTTTTTGTGATCGTTACTAATTATTCAAATTGTCTTAAAATTATTTATAATATTATTATCAATATTTGTTGAACAAATGATGATTATAATTAAAAATTAAATATATCATATTTAGAAATTTATTTTCGAAAAATATGGTGCATTTATCAAATCCACACGTCGAAAAAAGTAGACTCAATTTCTTGGATATTTATGAAATAATTGATTTTTTAGTGAATAGGGAAATACAATAATTTGTGGTATTTAACATTGTAATTATATTAATGAATTATTATGTCAATTTTGATGCATGGATGAGGTCAAAACTAATTATTTCAAACTCAATTTCTATAGTTACTATATTTAGTCATGGGAATCGACATTATTGATATTCTTGAGCTAAAATAATAAATAAATGATTATATAATAAAAAACATCACACATATTCCAATAAAAACACCCCTTATCCTCATAAATCCATGTCCTTATAGATTATCTATATTATGCCTAGTACCATTTCCATGACTCTTCCCCACTTCCAAAATATATTGGTTTTAACCGAAGGCTAAATCCACATTCTTTGAGGAGGTCCTCAAGGAAATGGCATTCAAGAAGTAATATCCACATTTTTTTGTTTTAAATTATTTCATTCATTATTTAATTCAAACTTATCTTAACCTCCCCTATCAAATGTGTCATGATAAATAAATTATCATATATATATATATATTAATTCCTTTTTAATAGAATATATGTCATCAAAAATCTTCTCATATAATTTTATTGTAAAAATGAATACATTGTCCCTGACCTGTCGATTCACCACCTTTGTGGATGACATGTTTTAATTTTACATAATCTCAGTAAAGTATGATCATAAAACCATTATTATCATTAAAATAGATAATAATAACTGTATTGTATTTTTTAAAAGTCTTAAAACTAATTTATTTATGTTATATTAAATAAAATGAAACAAGTTTGTGATGGTCGGGAAAACCACAAGAAACTATGAAAATATTTATCATTAATGTATTATTTAATGAATCCTCTTCATATATGAAAAAAAATATATCTGATCATTTAAAACAATTAAATTATCATAATACCATTTATTTCCACTTTATGAATGTTATTAAATTTTACAATATATTCCCAAATTATACTCAAGGGAACTGACTATAAAACCATGAAGAGAACTCTCTTTAAATGATGAAATTAGCATCTATAAATCCTATAAATTTCTATAAAAAACATATTAATATCTTAAAATAGAAAAAAATATAAAGAATCGGTCCTGGATTTAGTAATTAATAAATCTAATTTTATTATACATTAAATTATTTATACGTGAATAATGTTATCAGACATATGGTAAAGGAATAAATAACCCAATATCCATTATTTAGGAACTCCTTATAATTCCTTTATTTTTTCATGGTTCACATTTTTTTTAATTTATTTTTTTCTATATTAAGTTTTATTATGTGGATTTATATTTAATATAGTTAATTAATTCATTTTATTTATTCTCAATTCAACGATATATTATTTGTATGGGGGATTCTGTTAAAGAACATATTTTATATCTCATTTATCAAAAATGTTTTTGTACATATACGGAATGAATGGGATTCCCTGATATTATAACACTTTTATTTTTTCAT
This sequence comes from Viscum album, assembly GCA_963277665.1. Classification (NCBI taxonomy): domain Eukaryota; kingdom Viridiplantae; phylum Streptophyta; class Magnoliopsida; order Santalales; family Viscaceae; genus Viscum; species Viscum album. The sequence goes on from OY728138.1 coordinate 906,056,806, forward strand.
AATTCTATTATTAGTTAAAAAATTAATTTTTTAATTAAATTTCTAATTTATTAGTGTACAACTTATAAAAAAAATTCAAAATGGATAATTTATTTTCTATGTGAATGATTCCCTTATGAAGGATTTTTTTTGTTATTCTTATGTTATGGATCATGGGAATTTTTATGATAAAGGAAGGTTAAATGATGAATTGAGGGGTTTTGATCAAATTATATATATCCAATTCATTTTTTAATTTGATATAGTTTACCAATTAGGTTTTTCAATATAGATTATAGGGTTATATTATAATTGTTATTCTAAGATTAATGAGAATGGTAACATCTTATGTAGCTATGGAAGAAAAAATATCTATAAGAGTTATACGAATATGATTTCAAAAGTTACATTTTTTTATTTATATATTCTTTATATGGTTTTATTGTAACATAGGATTTGAGAATTTACTATAATGTTTTTATGTTTTATTTGAAAAAAGTATAATTTTGAAAATGTTTTCATCCATGGGCTAATAGGTTTGTTCATAATTTTTATGTCACTTATTGAGATTTTTTAGCTCATTAAAAGTTCTAAAATTATTTTAGTAAGGTGAAAGGATGTGTAATGTAAAGTAAAAACTAATTCTTAATGTCATGGGTTTTTTTGTATAAATAAATAATGTTTTTGAAATATTCATATTATGAAAAATGGATATTGGGTAGAAGTGCATAATTTGTATAATATGAGTTTTTATGTGTATGTTTATCACCAAAATGTATAAAAATAAGAACCTAAATTTACATTTAGAATGTACAAAAGTTAATTATAGTTGAATTAACATCACTATATATTTTTTAAGGATTACTCTATACTGTTGGTATCAGGTAAGGGTTTATATAACATTTGGGTTTAAAATAATTTCAATAGAATAACCATAAATGGTTTTTTGTCATTATGGTTAAGGTGAAATGGTATAGAATTTAAAAATAACGATTTTCATCAAATCTTAAAATTATTTTCATAATGGTTTTCCACTGTAGAAACATGAAAGGTGATGTAGGAAGTCACTAAGATGAATATGTCCTTCTGAATCTGTAACATGGAATAGAGGTCATTGGAACTGTGATTTTTGTGACATTAATATATCTATAGATGAAGGATATTAATGAAGGACACATACATCCAATATATTTTCTAGATCATATATAAAATAATATGTTTGTGGATGTACATTTTATGAGGTAACACACCAATTTATTTAGAGGATCATCGGACTGAGTGGTAACAGAAGGATTGATTAAAACCCTATAAAATATTTTTGATGTGGGGGTGTGTTAATATAGTCAAAAGGATAGTCTTTCAATATACTATTTTTAATGTGAATATGATCGATTTTTTTATGATGGATAATTTCATCAATTGTGAGGATATTGATGCATAATAATGGGATGAATTCAAAAATGTATTCCTTGAAAAATATTTTCCTAAAGATATTCGATGTAGAATGGAATAAAGATTCATACAATTGATACTGCATGAGGATTTAGTGGCTAAATATGAATAAATGTTCACTCTATTTAAATGTTACTCCCCAAATTTAAAATTGGATCCTTATCATAAAATTCAACAATTTTATTTATAATTGAATTCAAAATAACAAAATTAAATTTCTTCTCATGATTTAAAAAGTTTCGAAAAACATGATTGATCTGTAGAGAAGATGGAAATGGGGTTCTATAATAATCATGTTTTACTTGAATAATATTATAAAAAATAATTCAAGTGTCCTAAAAAAGATTTAATGTATCAATTAATTTCCATGGAATGAATATTATGTGTTTAGTTTCTGAGAAATGTGTTAAAAAACAAAATGGGGAATTCCTTTTGATGTTTGGTAAGATATTATGATGTGGTAAGTTATGGAATCTGCATAATAATTACAATGAATAGGATCATGGTTTTTGTAAGAAAAATTATTATATTTTTATATAAAATTTTAAAAATGTAATGAGATAGGTCATTATGAAAATTGGTGTCCAAAAAATATCTCGAATGATGGGAAGTAGCCAGACTATAAGAAGAAAGGTGAAGTGAAATCCATTGAATATACACTATTATATGTTGGGACATCAACAGAAGTGTAATTAGGTGCATTTTTTGTTTAATAATATCATTCTAATGTTTTATATGATATATGGTTACAAACTATTTCATTTCTGATAATGTTTCCCATAAATTGGATATTACACATTTAATAATGATGCCATAACATATATAAAAAAATCATACAATATTAATGAAAAAAGAAATTATAATAATCATTCAATCAATGTATACTGAAATAATTTACCTACAAACATTTTTTCATTAACCTTTAAAGATGTTGATGTTATTTTAGGAATGGATTGAATTTCTATTTACCATGAGGAGTTTGATTGTATAGATAATGAAGTTTTTTTCATAAATATTTTGAGTTTGTATACATGAACGAACCCATAAAATTGATAACATGTTAAGAAGATATGTTTTTTATAAAATATTGAAATGAATGTTATCCGGAACATATTGATAAAAAAAGGAAAAATTCAGATTAATGATTTTCTTGGTTTAAATGAGTATCACAAAATTATTCTTCATGATTTTCCAATTATTTTACCTGATTTAGAGGTTGAGTTTACAATGGTGTTTTTCCCATTTTCTAAACTTATTTCAAAACCTATTCATCAAATTGATCTTGTATAACTTTTCTAATTGAAAATTTAGTTACATGAGTGGTTATATACAATTTTATTTGACCCAATTGTTATCATTAGGGTGCTCATGTTTTGTTTGTTAAAAATAAATATGGTTCTCTGAGTCTTTTCATCAATAATTGAAAAATTAAAAATATTATTATCATGAATAATTATCCATTGGATCATAACTATTATTCATTTGATCAGATCTGAGGAGCATAGTGTATTTCAAATATTGATCATAGTTGTACCATCAGCTAAAGTTAAAATAGGATGACATTTTGAAAATAGTGTTTCCAACTAGATATATGAATTAAGAGTTTATAGATATACCCATCAGTTTTAAAAATTCTTATACTATATTAATAGATCTTATGAATAATATTTTCATTGAATATTTTGATAAGATTGTTTCTATTTCAATTGATGATATATTGTATTATTAAAAAGTTTTGAATATCATCATAAATAGCTAAATATTGTTTTTTAAACCCTTAAATAAAGAATGTTATATATGAAATATAAAAAATTTGATTTTGGGTTATAATATATTTAACTTTTTTGTAACATTGTATTTTAGGATGGTATAACAATTAATCTCACAAAAATGTAGACTATGGGTGACTATGACCAATAAATGTCACTGGTATCTATAGTTTTCCTATATTATCAGTCACTTATTGACTTTGTTTTAATGAAATTACATAGTAATCTCTTTTAATATCTAAGATAACACAAAAGGGGTAAAATGTATTTGGATAGATGAATATAATGATTATTTTCAAGATATGAGAAGGAGATTATTGAATGCTTTATTTTTGGTCATTCATTCACGAAATTGAGTGTTTATCATCCATAATTATTCTTTATTTAACATACATTTTTGTGTTTTGATGTATATTTATTATGTGTTTTATTAGACTTAACCATAACTGAATCCTTGAGATTTAAATTATCCCATGCTTGATTTGGAATTATTATCTACTATTTCTCCATTAAATATTTTTATATATCATTTATATAGGGTGAAATTTTATATCCATATAGATCATAAAATGTTAAAGTATATATTTACTAAAAATGGATTATACATTAGATAGATAATATTGCTTGAACTGATCGTGAATTTTTATTTCACAATTCATTACCATCGTGGAAATGAAACAAAAGTGGATGATTCTTTTATTTATAAATATCATTCCATATTAACTATATTATGTTTAGAATATGACACATTGATCAATGATTTGATGAAATTTTTCTTATGATGTTGTTGGTGTAGTAAATTCTTTTATTTGGATTCTTGAGTCATTAAAATCGCCTATATCAGAAAGAATTAAGAGATCATAAAATGAGGACACAGAGTTAAAAAATGGTACAATCAATTAAAATTTGAATTTTTATAGAATTTAACATTGATAAATATTTTGTATTTATAATTTATATGTGATTATGTGTGCCTTGTGATTCACTATTAATGAAAGCATTATTATGTAAATCACATATTTTACCATTTTCAATACATTCTAGAAATAGTAATATATAAACAGACTATTGGGAGTATTACTAGTGGGATGAAATTAAAAGACATATTTATAACTTTGACATGAGCTATTTAAATATTCAAGAAGTATAATAATAATAAAAATTATCAAATGAAATTATTTATCTGATTCTAGTGACATAGTGGAAATGGGATAATATATCCATGGATTTCATAGTGGGATTACAAAAAGAATATTAGGTTAATAATGATATTTGGTTTATTACTGATCAACTGGATAAATAATCATATTATTTTCCAATGCAAGACACTCAGTCGGTAGATCAAATTTATAATTTTTATCATTAGGATATAGACTGGTTTCATAGATTTTTTGTCACCATAGTATCTTATCATGACCTCAATATTAATTTTATCATTTAAAAGGGCCTTCATTTGTCCTTTGAAAATTAAGTAAATTCCATAACTCTTTTTCTTCCTCAATATGATTGAAATTTCGATTTTAAAAATCAAAAATTGGATCATACGATTCGATCTTGTTCAGTGGATTACTATTTATATTGTTATTAGAATCTTTTTTGGGTTGGTTTTATTATAAAAATTGTTTTTAGTCTAGTATATAGGTAGAAAATTTTGAACCATTAAATTGAATGAGGATTCATGCTCCCTAATTATGTGTTGAATTAGGGGAAATATAAGTAATTTGATAATAATTGGTAGAGGTGATAGTAGATATTGTTCAGTGGAATCATCGACATTGGATGTTATCCCATAACTGGAAGAAAAATTTTATAGATAACTAGATGAAGGATCATTTTTCTATGTAGGTGGTCATTCATTTCTCAATGTTTGTCTGTGGAAAAGTGGGATGAATTTTAGTAAAATGGGGATTACGACTCTATAATTCATTAAACACTGTGAAATCCTAGAGATGATAAGATCAGTTTACTAATGAGGAAATTTTCCTTTGAGTTATTCCTAGTTGCACAATGGTTTTCAAATTTCAAAGTTAAAAAAGTATGTCTTGGATTCATCTCATTTATAATCCCCAAAATAGTTTACATGGAAGAGAAAATTTTCTATAAGGAAAAGAATATTCATATTCCTAATTGAATAGAATAGGTTTTTCAAAATAATTTAATTCAATAGTTTAAGAAGTTGGGTAGAAACCACATGGTTGAATAAGAATCCTTATAATATACAAATGATATGGGGGAAATGAATCCTCACTTTTTTAAGTTGATAATACTATGAGAAAAAAATTACAAATGTGGGGAGAATGTAACAATCTAGGTACGTGGGGTGTTTTTTTATTTCTAGAATTAAATTTTTAATTTTTTTAAATGCATAATGAAACAAGATGTATTTATTGAAATTTTAGAATATTTATTAATGGAATTGCAATATGATCATTTGAATATTAATGTGACTATTGGGAATAGTAATATACAAATTTGAATAATAATCTTATCGATGAAATTAAAAATAAAATTTACAATCTTTTAAATGAAATTTTGATATATTTATATCATGGAATAAGTAAAGAACCATTTTTTGAGTGATAAATAATGTGATTGTATTTTTGTAAAACATAAATTTTTATTTATGATATTATAATTAATATAATTTTATAAACGACGTTTTTTTTCAAAAAATAGATTCATAAATTAATATGTTTTTCAATTATAATTACATCATAATTTTAGGATACTATATATAATTTTTCAATTTGTAATAAAATGGGTTATAATAATAAAAGTAATATTTACCGAATAAAAGATGCTTTTAATTTTAAATTAAATTTATCATATTAAGAAAATTATTTTTATAAAATGGAATATATTCAAGAGTTATTCATGTAAAAAAATGGTTAGATTTATTTTTTTGGATTATTCTCAAATAGTATAATTTTTAGTGAATTTTGAAATAGAGTAATTTACAGTATTTGAAATTATAAATAAATAATTGTATAGTTGAGTCATGTATAATATATAGATGAGGTAAACACTGATTATATCAAACAAACATTCTCTTGTTACAGTATTTAGTAATTATAATCAACATTATTTATACTCTTAAACCCGAATAATAAAAAAAGAATAAAATAATAAAAAACTCATATTCTCTCCCTATAAATAAAACCCATCACCACCCCCTCTAATCACAGATAAATATAATTGTATATTTTAGAAATTATTCCAAATTACCTTCCCAATTATCTTTCCCAAGTCTAATACCTACTTGTATCACCAAATTTCCAGTACCAGGTCTCTTAAGGAGGTTCTCATGGAGGCAATATTCAGGAGGTAAAATACTAATTATTTCACTATTAAATTATTTTTTCATTTTTTCAAACGTATCCAAACCTCTCTTATACAAAGTGGAATTATGAATACACTATAATTTATATTATGAAATTTTATTTTGTTAATATAATATTCATTATCAAACATATTCACATCTCCTCTTTTCTAAAAAATGAAAACCTTTTACCTGATGTTTAAATTCATGACATTCCGGGATAAGGATTTTCAATTTTATTTTATTTCATTACGGCATGTCATTAAACCATTATTAAGTTTACCTATATTTTTATATTTATATAATAACATTATTAATTATATATATATATAAAATTAACACATATACTATTAATGAAAATGAAACTACTTTCTAATGGTTATAAAAACCACAACAAATTAACCAAACATTTATCATTAATGTCATATATATTGAATTATCCTCTTATGAAAAAGTAAAATATGGGAAATTTTAAGATTATGGAAGTAAATTAATAAACTTTTATACCACTTATATAATTTATCTTCCATTATAAAAGAAAACTAATAATTATACTCATGGAAACCAACCATAAAACCTTGAATTGAACACACTCATAAATAAGAGATGGAACAACATTAATCATCGAAAATGGTTCTAAATTAACATAGAAAAATTATATCAAACCATATATATATAAAATATGATATGTATTTGTTAATTAATTAGTCTAATTTCTATTATTTATGACATAAATTATTGGTGAAAAATTATTTCAGACATATGGAAAGGGAATTCAAAACCCAGTTTCCATTCTATAGTTTATCATTCTAAAAAACTGTTTTTGAAATTCTATGATTATTTTTTAAAATAATTTTTATATATTATGTTTTATATTGTTTGATTAAAAAAAATATACCCATTCAATTGGTATTATTAATTATCACGACAATGATATGATATTTTTAAGGGACATTCCTTTAAAAATACTGTTTAGTTTCAGTTTTTACAAAAAAAACATATTTTTTACATATACGTCATGAAAAAAATTTATTTATTTCATGAATCTTGAATGTCCTTATGCTTAATTTATGAGTTTAAAATTTTGTTTTGAAATTAATTGTTTAAATTTATGATTGTTTTACTTGGAAAAAATAAACTGTGATTTCAAAATGGAAAAATTTATTTTCATCATAAATGTTTCTTTTATACATGTTTTATGTATTATGAATTTTTAATCGTTCATGGGAATTTTTATAATAACAGGTGGTTCCATGATAAAATAATATAGGTTGAGAACATTATATATCACCAATTCATTGTGTAAAGGGACAAATTTAACTGGTTAGTTTTATCTGAAGTTATTTAGAAAATATACAGTGATAGTTATTTTATGTGTAACCATGTTGGTTCCCCCCTCTTTAGCTTGAAGATCTATAATATATATAAGAATGATATGACAATGATTCCACAAAGTGGAATTTTTTATTTGTGTATAATTTCTATGGTTTTATAGGGTTCTTATGATTTAATATGGTAATCTAAAGGGATTATGTTTTGTGTGTAAAAGTTATAACTTTGTGAAAATGTTTTCATTCATGTACTAATGTTTTGATTATTTCTTTTTATGAAAAACATATTTTTTTATCATATCATTTTTTATTATTTTAAAAAATTATTTATGGATGGGTAATGGAAACTTATAATTAATGTTTATCATGGTGATGTTTTTTTCTAGAAATAAAAAATAATATATTTTAAATTTTTTACATTGTGTTAAAAAAATATATTGGGTAGAAGTGTCTACATTGTAATAAATGATTTCATATGTATGATGTTATGACCTAATTATCTAGAAATCTGATCACCAATGATATTTGGGAATTTATGAATGCATATTCTAGTTAATATAATAGATTATGTATTGTTTACACTCGAGTCTTTTCACAAGGAAACACCTAATACTATTAACGTGGTTTTGGTTGACTACATAATCCTTCCTATATATAGTAATAGTTTACTCAAAATATTAACTTTTAATATAGATTCTCATATTGATATTTTTAAACACACCATTCTAGTTAAAAATAACCAATGAGATATGAATATTGAATAGTTTATTTTGAGGTTTATAAAATTTCTAGCACACCCATCAAATAAAGGCATATATATATATATATATATATATATATTTGTTCCCTAATATCATAAAACATTCATGAAATAATCATCGAATAACCCATTTATAATTAATTTGGTTCAGAAATATATAAACTTCATATAATCAAAATAAATAAAAAGAGAGAGAGTTGATGGTGTCAATGATAATTCCTCATCTCATTATAGCTAATTAAATTGAGCAAAATAAAAATGGTCATATAATCATACAAATAAAGTCATCAACAAAATTCATCTATAAATTTTGATTAAATAAAATGATAATATTACTAATGATACATAACAATCTTTAAAACATGTTTTACATATTGAAAAATATATTTAAAATAACATTTCAACATTGATATAATTTTTTTAAAAAAAATAACTTCTTCATTTGATTTCATTTTTACAATAAAATAACACAATACTGATTTTTTTTTCATTTATAATTACCATTAAATAGTGTATAGGATTATTAAATAAAAATAATGGTTATGAAAAAATAAATTGTGTTTATACAGTATATGATAAAAGAGAACATTATATTCACTCATTTGAAAATAGTAAATGACAATTTATTTTGAATATAGTTCGTTAACAAAATCATATTAAACATTTTCAAATATAATAATGGGTTAGGATAGTGAATTTTTTAAATCATTTCTCTTTTTTGGAAAAAAATTAATAAGTTGTTTTGAAGAGTATCTACATTGGTAAAAACATTAATCAACCAAAGATGAAATATGTTTGGCTTTTCAATAAAAACATTATCTATCATTTTAACTAAGAAATAGAGGATAATGGTAGTTGTAAATATGATTTATGGGAATAATAAATGGAGAATAAAATATGTATTTTTTATAATATAATAATAATATAATTTTCCTCAATGAATAATTAGTATAAAAATCCAAAAAATAAATGATATTTTTATATAATACCTTAATTCAATTCTCATAATGGTTTTCCCACACACAAATATAGTATATATTAATTAAATATCATTTTAACATAAATTATAGTGAAATTTAAATATATATAAATTTATGGATCATTCCTTTGTAATGTCTAATTATTGTTTTATTAAAAATTTCTTCATTAAAATGAACATTTTGGTGAAAGATGCTCTATTTTCTATGCATGTTTCAGTCTAATGGTTCCAGTTGATGTTGCATTATCATTGATACACCATACCTAAATTAAAAATCATGATATATTTATAATATTTTTTAATCATATTAAAATTTAAATTACTAATATAAATAAGTGATTGAAAATTATGTACATCTCTTCATAGAGGTAGTACTCCTCACATACTCACAAGTGATGTTATCTTTATACAACATACGAGAATGTTAGAAGGATTGAAATATCATATAAATTTATAATCTTTAATATTCCAAAAATATAAAATACACACACAATCACACACACACACACACACACACACACACACACATATATATATGATTTTTCATAATAACTATACATTTTTAAAGGTGATGAAATATGAATCATCTCACTATGTTGAGGCGGTGGTACATGCACATACACAAGAAATACTTTAATTTATGATTTAATGGAAAAGAGGAAGAAATTATTTCCCAATTTCACAATGAAATATAATTAGAGTATAGATACTATAGTAAATATTTTAGGATTAATAATAAAATATTAAATGTACGTATAAAAATTTGAATGTTGAAAAAAATTAGTAAAATAATAAACATATTCCTTTAGAAACTTCCATGGAATATTTTCTTATAGAAAATTGTGTTAGACATATTAGAACAGAATCACTACTATATAACATATTGTGTAATTTTATAATATATTTATATTTATATTTATATTTATTTATATATTTATGTTATTTTGATCATGTGGTGTGGTGAATAGTGAATATGATGTGTTATTGTTTAATAGAGGGGAGTTTAACACTAGTAATAATATAGAATATAATAATATAATAAAGTCACTCATATAAGATTTTGGATCCAAATGATAAAATTTTAGATTATATGACATGATAGAATTTAAATATATTCATCAAATATGATATAAAAAACATTTGGGTTATTTTATTCTTTGTCTCTTTTATTAAAATCATCATTAAACACTTTTAACCTTTACTATAATAATAAATTCTTTATCTCTATTGCTATTTAATGTGACCAAAAATTATGTTTATCTTATTACATAATATTAATTATGATGATTACTCATATTTATTTCATTTAATGGGATTCAACTTATATATGTGATGAAAATAAATTGTAACGTAATTTCAAAAAACATAACATATATGTTTTCGAGAAAAATACATTTTCACCACTAAATTAGAGTTTACCTTTATTCTATTTAATAATAAAACTATTATATTAAATTTAATATATTATATTGATTATAATATCAAGAAATTAAATTTAATTAATGTGGAAAGCAATATTAGATAAATTTATCAAATGGAAAACATATTTTGTGAAAAAAAATGTGTAGAAAAATAATTCCTTATTACCTTAAAATGATTAAATATTAATTTATATCAAATTGAAAACATAGGAATTAATTAAATATATATGTAAAAAATAAACTCTAGTTTTCTATTTTCACATATTCGTGCATTTTCATATGACATATGAGAGATAAATAAAAAATTATATATTAATTATTATTGTATAGTATGTCTTTATCCATCTAATAATTTCTTTGTGTTAAAAAATATAACAATAAATTCAATTTAATAAATGAGAAATATATTATAAAATACCAATATTTTATATTCTACCTCATTTAAAATAATCAATCCCTTGATACTACATCTCTATATTATAATAAAATCAGTATACTTATTCCACCTCAAATATTTTCCACCCATATTGCTTCCCAAAATTTAGTGTTTTTCAGAAAAACAATGACCACATTATTGTTCATATTTTGAAACAAATTCTGTCATTGATCCAGAATCAATGTAGGTTTTTCATGAAAAGTGAGATCGTTCTCCTTTGATACATACATTGAGTACATTACATGAGAAGAATATTGTATGTTCTTCATTAGTATTGATATTTGGAATACATAATGCACTATAGGTTGATTTTAGGGAAGCTCTATAAAATGAGAATGAATCTCGATATGATAACAAATTTTGAATATACCATTATGTTTATGTCTCATATTTATCTTAATTAATAACTTCAAATATTTTATCAAGGTGTTTTTAAATGAATATGTAATTACCAACATCAATCACAAAACACTCAAATGATTGGTTGCATAATATTTCTATCAATTATAATTTGCGATAATATCCTACCGATTATATGCAAACATCATTAGCATTTTCATTGCATGATCAGGTCCAAATATCACACTTTCTATAAAATCATCCCATCATATTGTAGTTCTTAATAACATCATATACATGGGTTCATAAAGAAAAATATGAATTCTTGAGTGGAAGATTAATTTTATGAAAATTTGTCTAAAGGAAGCTATTGATCCCAACTACCATCAAAATCAATAGAATTGGATCTCAATGTATCTTTTTTTTTGCATTTAATGATCCTCCCTGACTAATCATGTATTTGAGGATGATATTTACTGATATAGTTTAACTCATTATTCAAATCATATTGATGAATTTTCTTAATCAATTAAGGAGACCTTAGACCTTTAGTAGCTACAATAAGAATGGTTATATATGAAAAAAATACTACTTCCCTAAAATATATCTTGGAATTTTGATCATGATATAAATCTTCATTGATTGTAATGAAATGTGATTATTTCATAAGTTAATTTAATATAAAACTAAAATAATTGCTCCATTTATATGTTTTGTGTACTCATATGAAAATATCCATGGGTATATATTCCCACTATCGTTATTGTATAGGTAATCATTATTATGAACCCTTTGATATTTTTTTCTCAGCTTAAAATTTTGGAAATACCAACCATCATGATACATTCCCTATAAAAACCCATTTATTTTTATTGCATCAAAAATACTCATTCATATATATATAAATTATTTTACAGTACTATTAATAGATAATTTTGAATGATAAGCTTTATCAAGTAGCTCTATCAACTGATCTTGTAACATATTAAGTTTTTTAATGATAAAATTCAATAAAAATCATAGATGAACTCATTACAAGTCCTCACATTGTTTTTAGGTTTATATCATTTTTTCTTTGTCACTCTAATCATTAGGCATATGTATAGATGGCCAATCATTTATGAAATATATTATTTTCACTCTTTCATAATTATTTCGAGGTCTATATATATAAATACAAGGAAAATGGATCCCTTTCAATCATCTTCATCGATATACTTGCATGTTCATTCCAACTTAGAGCATAATCCACCTCTTTCTCTATTCTATAGTGGTATATAATTGAAAATACATAATAATTAATTAATTAAAACTACCAACAATAGAACATATTCAGAACATTATCTATGAATATATTTATTTATTTATTTATTTAAATATATATATATATAGTAAATCATTCACTAAAATGACAATGCCTCTATATTTTCCTGAAAAAATTACCACAACCAACTACAAATCATGGGTCAATAATTTGTTTTTATCAAATTTAAATTATAACTATTCATAAGTTACAACATGATATTTTACTTGAGGATTCATCCAAGTCCCTTATTTGATGCATCAATCTAGATAAAAACCACCAATTTATTGTAGTGTAGTGTGAGTATAAGTACACTGACCAACAATATTTTCATCTCTTTGATATTTTCCTCAAGTTCAAATTTTGAAAGAAACTAATCTTTATTTAGTTCAAATATAGACATTATATAAGATTGTAGTATGTAATCCATAATAAAGAACTCATAATACTAATCTATCCATTAAAAACTATATATATTTATTATCCTTATTGTTATTGTATATTTTAAATAACATTTTTCTTTAAAGGATCCTCTAATTTTCTTTCACGTGATAACACATGTTCCATGAATGTAAATTTTTAGGGGAAATTTTCATATATATACAACTCTATTATTTCATAAAATAATAATAATATTACAATAGTCACATTACCTCATATATATACCACTGCATTATTTCACACCTTAATAACTAGAATTCCTCCCATTGTTCGATTTTTTCATTTTCTAATATATTGAATGGTTTAATAAAATTTTATTTCTATTATATAGTGTTAGATGTGGAGGTGATTATTCTTATAGATTTAGGTGATCCATATTTTCAAATTGAACTTTTATATTTTATATTTTATGTTATATTATAATATAAGGCATTTTTATTAGTTTCGTAGCTGACTAATGTATTGGTATTTATTAATCAGATGATGTTTTAGCTTCTTTCCCTATATTTTTAATATGTATAATGATATATAATATAAATCAACCCATATATATTGAAGTAAAAAATTATTACTAATAGACTCTAGGTAACTACATTATCCTTCCCTTTAGAAATTTCAACCTCGAAATTTATACTCATATTCATTTAAAACAATATATTAATATACTTAGGTTCCATTATTTCCTCTACTTCTCACATGGACTCTTCGTAATTATGGTTCCACCAAAAAACATTGACTAAGTCATGTGTCTAGTTTCATAGAATATTTTCTATATAGTATAATATATTACATAGATTCTCCTTATAAGAATCCCCCTTATTCATTTATACCACATCTGGATTAAGTAAATATGAGGTTCTATGTCTTTACTTCATCTAGGGTGATAAACGGAAAATGTCATGAACTTGAGACATGTGTGGTGGATGTGCTAGCTAATAGCCCACTGATTCTATGTAATAAATGATAAAAAAAGGGCCAATGTGCCCTAGGTTGTGATCAACCTTTTTTCCAAATTTCTTTACTCTGTTAGATTGTGATATGTCAATGAAATATTTTTATTCTATATCAAACTACAATACCCATAGGTGGATTTCATCATTGCTCATTTTCTGATTTTGAGTAGATTTTATATTTTGTTGGTTGTTTTGAGAATTCTATGTAGTCTCCCACACATGATATCATGCATGTTGATTTATTTACCCAATGTCATCAAAAAATGTTTGAGTTTTACAATGCGTACCATATAGAGATTCATATGGTGGACTTACAAAAAATAATCATATGATTTTTTATGACAAATAAACTATTGTGATATATTGATCTCATCCTCATTTAAATTCAATTGAGCAGAATGTCATTATATCACTTAGTGTGTGAATTTTAGATTCATATTGGAAATTATTTAGGGTGGGGAATGAACATAATAAAATTCAATTATGTACTCAAATAATGTTGAAGAAATTACCAACATATAGCATTGAAACATGGATAATGATCATAGATGATAAAATATGGAATAAACACTCCATCACCACTCCCTTTACATATATCATAGAAAGTTGTTAAACAGATATGAATTTTAGAACTGATATGAAGTGGGTAGTTTGGTTGAGTCGATCCCTTATAACCTATTTCTAATTTTTTCCTTTAGATGTATTTGGGAGACACATGACACATTCCATGGTAATGTTATTTTGTTTCCATGTGGGTAAGTGAAATGGTTGCATTTCCTATTTTTTATTTTTGATACTATTCATTTACAAACTGACATACAAAGAACATTGAGGTATACTCCGGGATCTCCCTATAAATTTTGTCCCACTGAATGTTCTCCTGATGAACAATTTACATCATAGTGCTTCCTGGATGGAAGAAGAAAGATAATATAGGTAAATATTCAAATTGTTATTTGATTATCTCAGATGATATTGGAAAACTATTTCTACTTCCACATATAATGAAACCATCCTCATTGATGTGGATCTGATGAATCTCTCCATCATTTTCTACATTCGACTTCCTTCAAAGAACCAAATCATCCATTTTTTCCACCCTAATTTCTCAATAATAGAGGATTATTAAATTATTTGTGCATTGTAGGATGTATTACTAACTTTTTAGAGTTTATAGTCTATCAATTATATATCCTATAAGATATGATCTTTCTCAATATCCATCATTGATAGGGTGGATCGTTCGTTTCTGCAATGATTAGCAGCTTCTTATATGACTTTCCTAGATGATAGTGAATAGAGAAATTACTTACTTTTATCATATGTAACCATATTTGTTTACACATGATGAACTCATTCTTGGTGATTTTTTACTTTAAAAATTTTTGATCATTATATATATATATAACAGCTGTCCCTATAGTGGTAGTTCCACCAATTATTCATATTTAATCACACAAATGCTAAATCCAAATCACATGTTAGGATTTACTGCTTAGGGATACTAATCTATCATGACCCTCATGATATCACTATATTATTCTACATTAGTACACAACTAAATACTTTTTTAATCATAAATTTATATATTGGAGCCCTCTCGACATTTTATTTGTCTGAGTATAGGTTGATTGATCATAATCTTCTTCATCACTATAAATTTTTCCTTAAATTTTTCCTTTTAGAAATACATCACCCATCACTATAAATATTTTCTTAGGTGGGTTGGGTTTATCCCTAAAAATAGTTTTTTTAAGGGGACACATAAATTCTCTCACTTGAGATCTTGTGGCCCATGAATGTGAGTTTTTTCACCCAAATTTAGCACTTATTGAAAATAGTTTACATTTTATCCTTCTCTAATGTCACCAAAACAATCCATAGATTCTATACATGTTCTATTGTTATCTTGTCTTAGATGATAATATAATTAATTAGGTCTATCAAAAAATTTTCAAGATAGACTCTAAAGACTCTATTAATTAAAAGAATATTTATTATAGGGGCACTATAATGTCAGATAGGAATCAATTTGAAATCATAGTATATAAACCTTTTATAGAAGGATGTATAATAAATATATTCCTTCTTCACATTTATTAAATGATATCCATGATAAATATCCACCTTTGAGAAACAATGTTCTCCTCATATATGATTGAAAAATACATAAATCACTAGTACACATTAAATGATCTTTATGATTATCTTGTTGAACTCTCAACAATTAATACAGTTCTAAATTGATATATATTTCTTCTTAACAAATAACAACAAAGTAACCCAAGTATATATGCTAGGTAATATGAATACATTGTCTGAATTAACTTGAATATGCCTATATAACATTACTAGTTTCATCGACACCATCCTATTAAGGAAGTTAGTGATAGGTAAGGAAATAATTATAGGTTTTATTGTGAAATAATCCTCATGATCTAAGGAAATTCTCGTAAACTCACTGCGAAGTAATTATATGTATAAAAAATTGGAATTTTCTCAAGGATAGTACTTTTTTCAATTCAACCATTTGGTCAAGTATTGATTCAAAACAAGGTATCATAACCAACATGATTAATGTATTTTCCAACGGAGATTCATGACGTTGCCTGAATATTTACTGACTCATGGTTTGATTCAAAATAATTAATTACATTTCTTTTTACTGATAGTTGATGGGTACCATGTATAAGACGAACCAATCTATTCCCTATATATAGTTTAGTTCCACTATAAGAACTATATTAATATTTATTGGAAGAATATTTCCATAGATGATAACATTAGAAGAGTTCAACAAGTGGGCTGTATTGACTGCACCACTAATTTTTTATAGATATATCTATTTCAATGTATCAGGGTTGTGATACTATTGTTCTAGATGATATATATGAGAAAAACTAATTAGTATATTGAAAATAAAATAAAAATCATACCAATATTTAGTGAATAAAAAAACCTTACAAGAATTTATTTTCATGATTAACCTCAGTAGTGATGATGAAATAAGACTTATCTTACTCTTTAGGATTGGTTGGTGTCTAATAATAATTAACCTAATTGAAAAATTGTTTAGTAAACTATATCAGATTGTTCCCTCTATCAATACAGTTTATAAATTGAACCATGTGTGGTTCTTTCCTTTCCACAATCAAATTTTATATATTCTTCATGTCTATTTAATTGTCATGAGATTTATGGAATTCTCTCCCACACTTGTTTCATTCTTATATCCTTTAGAGGAAATTCCTATGATTATTTTTCACACATTTTCTACTTTTGGGTGGTTGATATTCCTATATATATTTTTTACTTTGATATTGATTGTTGATACTCCATTATAATTACTTAACTCCATTTCCATGTGAAAATACTCCAAACTCCATCTTTATTATAATATCACATCGAATTATATCCACAAAATTCCCAAATTAATTGAATATAAGTGAATTAAAGAGGTTAAATTTTAAAAAACGGATGATTCTAAAGACTACTTTATCACTTTTTAATAAAAAATCGTATGTAATATATTGAAATCAATGTGAAATATTACATGTATGAAGTTAATGATTCTCCATCATATTGATTAATCACAAGGTACTCTCAAAACAATTTTTCCAAATAGATTGAGGGAGATATTTTTTAAGAGATGATAACATAATGCAATATCACACCATTTATTCCATTTAATCCTTTATATTTGTATTATTTATTTGTACCCAAGGTTTATTATACTCTCCATCTAAATGATATACAAAAAAAGGTAACCTTATATTTCTTAGAACAAATGATAACAGATAATAATTTCCCTATTGAGTAAACACACCATTTCTTAATATGTAGATCAGAAGATAAACTATGAATCAATGGTCATTTCCACAAACTTTTTCTGATATCTGGTTTCTCTGTATTATGTAAAGGATGGTATTACACATTTTTTAGGTTTTTTTTCAAAGCCTCTGATAATTGGGTAATAATTTCATGGAATTATTGATATCCACATCCCATTACATTTTGAATTTTTTTGGAATTTAATTTCATTATTCCTTAAATGTTTTTCTATCCATGTTTCTACTGGTTCCAACTATTTTCTAAAATATAATATTTTTGGACATAAGTAAACAAATAATCAATAAATAAGTTATTACATTGAACAATTTATTAAAATTTCATATCTGATGGGATCTATTGGATTAGAATATTACAAAATATATATAATTCTAGTATAATGTACATTAATATTTTTCTAGAATTCTCAATGAATAATTACTTTCACAATATATCCATCATAATGGTTTAGAATTTTATTTTTGATTAATTAAATATTATATCCAGAGTGTTTCAAAGAAGGTGTGTAATAAGGCCCATAGTTTTTAATTAATTTATGATTGAGTCTACCTCAATATATGTTTTTCTATATTGTTACCACAATGTAAATGTTTTATATATACACATCCACTTTTATTTTCAATATATGTATTTCAATGATTGAAAACATGAAAATATTTTCCACTATGAAAATATAGGATTCTAGATACACATAGAATTATACCATGTATTTTACAGTAATGTTTCATTATACTAATTCCCATATTAACAAAACTATATTCTGATACAATCTATAAACACCTATAATTTTAATCACATAACTATTACCTAATTTTTTAGATAGAAAACATAAAATTGATATAATTAAAGATCCAACCATGTAGTATCTGTGAAAATTGATCTCAAACATAACATTACTGCAACACAAATGAAACATTTTATAATTCATTATTATTTATCCTCATAGTGGTTTTAATATTCTACATAATACATTTAATCACCTATTAATATAAATCAATGGGAAGGTGGGGTAATATCCCACTAAGGAGAGGTATAACATGGGGTGAATAATGGCATACAATCAAAAGTACATGGGTGAGAATAATAATATCATTATCGTAGTCTCATGATCACAACACTGAGGGAAATTATTGATAAGTGCATGGAATGTGGTGTATACATAAAATAAAACATCATGTCTTAGTGGTCAAATACCACTACCAGATGTAAACTAATCTAAAATTATGTTCATGCATAAGATATGTGTATAAATCCTAACATCATCATTTTGAACAAATATTGTATTATGTATATGAATATAGAATGTAATATCATGATATACATTATATTACCCAATGAATTGGAGGGCTATATAATTATTGTCTGATCTATCCAATCATAAATTCTCACAATCATTCTTGCCACACAGAACATATACAAACCATAGTTTTCAAATTATCCCAAGGAAGGGAATATGTTTAATTAGTAATTCGTAAAGAATAACTTCATGAATAAACATGTTTATAATGAGATTAATATGGTATATCTTACTTGGATATATAACATCATTATTCTCTAGTGTACAAGAAGAATTTGAGAAGGAGTCAAATATGATGTTTTGGAAGTTGAATTCAAATTCCAAAAAAAAGTTTATTGAAAAAATTTGTTAATGGTCAGAAAATGAATATATTTGAATGTAAAGGGAAATAAAATTTTAAATTTATAATATTATCATTAATATGGTGGAATAGAAGACATCTTAAAACAGAATTTCTATACGAGAATCCCACAACCGTAAAACCCACTTTAATTTTTCACTTTTATACCTCCTGAATAAAATACATATGAATGTTAAAAATTATTTAATGAAGATTTTATTTTAATTACTTTATCTATTTAACAATTATAATTATTGGAATCTAATATATTACACTATTTATTAAACATGAATTTTTTTTATATCATGATTTCATTAAATTTTCCAGTTTTTTTTTTAATTTTAATATTTTTGTTCAAAGAAATTTATATATAAGTATAATTTAATATAGAATCATATAATAATAATATATATATATTATATATAATTCATATTTCACATCAACAGATGTGGTTATAATCATTGATTTATAAATTCCACTATATGTAGCAACAAACCAGTGATGTGAAATATTTGAAAGAGAAGGAAAGTGGTTTGAAAAGTTTTATATATAGAAACAATGATACATATAATACATTAAAATTAATAATATAATTCTAACATAATTTATAATTAATAATTTATGTTTTTTTAAATGTTGGTGAAAATATAAATAGAAGAATAAAAAGACAGAAATATTTATCAAAACATACAAAATCATTAGTGTGGAAATGTTTATACAACACTAAAACTAAATTTGTGATTATAGTTATATTATAGTAGAAAACCAATAAAAAAAATAATTGAGATAGAAACGAATGTTTTTGGTAGATCATATCATCTGGTAAGTTGATTATTAGTGGTTTATTCAAGTAGTGGGTGTGGGGTTATTTATACATGAGAAGTGGGGTATTTTTTGGAAAAAATATTAAATAATATATTACTTTAAATGTAAGAATTTTTATTTTAATTTTGTGAAAATATAAATTCTTTGTAAATTTAATATAATGTTTGTTCTAAATTTTACAAAATTTATAATTTTAATACATTCATTTATAAAAATTAAATTAACAGTGAAATAATATTATTATTTTATGTTATCACATTGGTAATCTTGTTTTGGAAAATTATTTTTAGATTATGAATTTTTATATGTTAATTTTATTAATATTTTATGAAATTAAGTAAATTATATATAAAAATCATGTTTTAAAAATTATTATATCATTAATAAAGAATTAATGGAGTAATTTAACCTATACATATTACTTTAAAAACTATGTTTTTTTATTAAACTAAAAATTGAAGTATTTTAGACCATTTCAAAAAAATTGTCCCCATAAAATTTTGACATGCTGAATTATGAAATGATATTTAATTTATTGAAAATATATTTTAAACATAGATATTTTTTAATATTAACAAATGATTTTTTTAAATACATTTAAATTTTGTTATAATTTATTTGTGTTAGAAATCATGTTAATTATCTTTGTAGAATTAAAGTATTTATATATACATAAATTAATAATTATAAATATTACATATATTACAACTTCATATTTTTGGATAAATTTACTATTCCAACAATTGGGTTATTATCCCCAATATTCTAGTAACTAATAGAAACATTCATAGTACAATTACAATGGTCACATTACCTCTATATAATGAAATCCATTATTTTAAAAAATATTCACTAAAACTCTTCACATTATTCTATATTTTCATTTTATTATTTTTTATCATTAGTAATATTTTCATTCATTTATATATTGCTGGCCATGGGTCCATTGATTATTAAAAATTTTGGAGATCAATAGATTACCATTTTTTCATTCCTATATGATATTTTTTGTCCTTTTATAATATTTATAATTTAAATTAGTTTTTAGCGGAAAAAATGTAATGATCTTGTAGATGAGGTAAATTTTATGTTAGTTTCCCATTTTTTTATGTATAATAGCATATAATATAATTCAAACAACTTTTATTCAGGTATAAAATATAACTAGAAATCACAAGACCTTTATATTAACAATTCAAAATAGTTATTTGAGAGTAGTGAATGAATAAATAGAAGTATTTACTAAAAATTCTTTAAGTGTAATTCATGATTAAGAGGAAAAAATTTCTATTGACTTTATCCCTGATGCTAATAATATATTTAAACACCATTATCTAATTTACCAATTAATACTTTTTTGAATTTTAAATTAATATGAAAGAGTTTTTAGATAAATATTTTAATTAACCTAAAACATCACCATGAAATTATCTTGATTTTTTGTAAAAAAGAATGATTTTCCAATTTGGGTTTTCATTGATTATATAGTCTTCAATGAAAACACTATTAATAAAAAGATATCATTTTCCGTAAATCAATGATTATATTGAAAATATTCAGGGGGATAAATATTTTTCAAAGGTT
This sequence comes from Viscum album, assembly GCA_963277665.1. NCBI lineage: Eukaryota > Viridiplantae > Streptophyta > Magnoliopsida > Santalales > Viscaceae > Viscum > Viscum album. Next base: position 906,079,183 of record OY728138.1, read on the forward strand.
AATAGGATATATGGGTACCATTATTTGAAGGCTACATAGGATGGAATTTCGAAGAAACCATTTCTAACTAGATATGGGGAGTATAAATTTTTAGTTACGACCATTGAAATGTCTAGTTAATTTGAATTTCTCTATTGAATATATATTTTTATGTTCTCTTGGATATAATTTTGGGTTTTTAGTGATATTATGGTATATTTTAAAAGCTATAAGGATCATTAATGTAAGAAATGAATTGTTTTACAAACCCAAAAATAAAAAAACTATATAGAAGGTTTGTTTAGTGTGAATTTTTTTTTGTGAAAAACTCATTTCATGGAATCATTGTTCCTAAATATGGAATAATGAATCAAACATATAAAAGAAACATTGTTTAATAATGTTTATAACCCACATATATACAAGTATGTTTTAGTTTTCATTGATTAGTGGTTTACTACTTAAAGTATCTTGAAATATTTTCTCATTTGTCTACACCACTAAGTATGTTATCTCCAAATAGTGTTAAATTAATTTGGACAATATAATGTAATGATTATTTTTAAGAACTAAAATTTATATTCTTGAATAATCTAGTGATTTTTATACATATAGAAATATAAAATTCATTATCTTCATTGGTGGATCATTAAAAGGACTTTGTAATATCATAATTTATTTTGATTTGTTAAATTCATAAATGTCATGATAGTTGAGTCATCAAGATTTATATTATTGTGGAAGTTATCTAGAATTATAATCATTGATTTTTTATTTAATAATATGGATTAATTACATTAATAATGAAAAGTGTGAAAAACATACTAATCATAAATGATAGAATTATATATTCACATATAAATAATTGAACATGAGATAGATAATATTTCTATAATAGATAATGGATTATTATTAGATTATTCATTACTATCTTATAAATGAAAATAGGATGGTCAATTCATTGATCCTGAGTAGCAATTATACATTAACAATTTTACATTTATAATGTGATAGTTTTTTTAATGATATGATAAATTTATTTATCGATGTTGAAGATTCTTTGGTATCCCTTTTTTTCTTTCAATATTCAGTTATGTTGAATTTTTCAGAAATAATATTTAATGATCAAAAAAAGAATCTTTCTTTGAAGAAAATGGTAGAATCTATAAATAATTTTATGTATAATTTTTTTTAATATTGATAATTATTTTTTTAAATTTTTATAAACGTTATGTGGTTCATGAAATTACATTTTTAAGAAATAGTTTTTTATGTAAGATCATATTTCTATATTTAAAGTTCATTGGTGTAACACTGATATGTATAGATATATTTATAAGTATTACTGGTGGGATGGAATATAAGTAGATATTTATGAATTATTAATGATTTTTTTGGTATTTCATTAGGTTAATGTATAATGAAATTTTCAGAAAGAAAATGATTAAAAAAATTCCATAGTATAAGTAGAAATTGGAAATTATTTAAATATTATTTTTTCTGTGATTATAAATGATATGTTGTGGTAACAATGTGATATAAGTTATTTTCAATTTATTAAAAATATATATAAATATCTAACCAATTCGAGATATAATATATTTATATAAGATTTAATAACTATATAAAATATAGTTAATTATGTTACATGGTGTTCTTATCCCGGTTGTATTAGTATGTGATCCCATGTTCAAATATTATTTCTGGAAATGAAATCAGAAATAATTGGGTAAAAAATAAATTCTAGTATTGATTTTCATCCTCAAATTGATGATCGTTTTGATTGAGTTATCCATACCATTAATGACATGCTTCATTATGGTTCTATGTATAAGAAAATAATTTGGTATCAACATAACTCATTGGATGTTTTTTTCCAATAAACATAGTTTTCATTACAGTGTATATATTTCAACGTTTTAGGAAGAATATGTAATGTAGTGTTAGACACAAGCCTTTTGGATGATTTAAAATAATGAATGATCATGAGACCAAATTTAGAAGATAAAATTAATGAGATTGTGTAATTAATTGATCAAAATATGGGGATAGATCTGAGTAGGTGGGAATGAAATTTTGAACATTGGACAAAATTACTTAATGATGTAGGTCCCCATGTATTTCTCAATGAAACTCTATTTAAAAGTGTTCTGGATTTTGGAAAAAAAAGATAAAGCTATTATGACAGGAAATTAAGTCATATAAAATCTTGTTGAAAGTTATATAAGTTTCCAACTGATTGGATTTGACACTAATTTTATCCTAGGAGGCAGCACCATTCATGTATTTATGTTATTTAAAAAATTTCAAGATTAACGTCTTTTTTGTGTGTTGAAGATTTTATATTAGAAAATATTATTTTATATGTTGAACAATTTTTTCATATTCTTGACCATTAAGATAAAGTGATGAAAAATTAGGTGATTCGCTATGTTAAGGTTTCCTTGAAAAACCATGTGGTTGAAGAAGAAATAAGGTAAACATTATATTCTTTGAGGGAAATATAAACCCTCTTAATTAATAAGTGAATACAATTTTAACTACACAATTTAAAAAAACAAATAAAAATACAACATGCTTGGTAATTATGTAATAATTCACTTACATCATTATTAATATAGTTGTTTTCATTATAATCATATTAATTAAATAAATTATTATATTTTGAATTTTATTTCATGTAACATTAGTACTCTTCAGTTATTTCTAATATATATTTAATTTTGAATCTTATTTATATTGCCTTTTAGTTTGTCTTTATTTTATGATAAAAATGTGTTTTTATAAAAGATATTCAAAATTGAATAATGGTTATCCATATTAATTAATTAAATTAATCCATAAAGAGTTATTATTTAATCGATATTTATATATTATAACCCAAATAAAATACTATTTGGTGATTTTATAATTATTATTAGTAGTCATTTAGTTAATGTAAAATCATCTTTTCCTAATAAAATAGAGCACATAAAGACCATATTTTTTAATATATATGGGTTTTATTTAAATTAATATATTCAATTTCTGGGAAATAAAAGTTGTAAAATTTATACATTATTTTCATCCATAATTATATATATTATCTAATATGTTCAAATTAATTTATGAACATAATAAATATTGAAAATGGTAAAATTAAAAGCCTCTGAGTAAGTTGAAAACAGGTTTACATAGGTTTACACTAAAATTGTAGGTGTTTAAATGAGCTAAATTGTGATGAAAATTAAGATTCGTCAATTTTTCCTACATATCATGTCTAAGGATTGATAATGGTCCGTTATTTAGCCTCCATTAATGCAAAAAATTCGTGTATAAGTTTTTCTTTTCAAAAAAGATAAGATGGCAACACACCTAACATATAAAGGCCATGATATCACCTCTCAACATTTCATTATAAATACACTCAGGCTCATCTAGTACCTTCCATAATTCCTTAAAAAAATCAATACCCAACTTATATACCTTATCATATTCAAAAATCCATCATATGGATTATTTCCATGTTTTCATACAGTGGTTTCCTAAAGAAGTGATATCATCCTTAACAGAGCATCCATATTTTGTTTTTTCATAAAAATCATTATAATATATTAAATTTATTGTAATTTAATAAAAAATATCAAAAAATACTTATATATATTTATGATAATGGGATAACCTAAATCCATATCATTTTCCATAAATTGGGATATGAAATTATCATTACTGTATACGGAGGACTATCGCTGTACAAACTGATATCATTAATGTTGAAACATTCTATCACATATCTCTTTTAATGATAGATTTATAGTATATATACGACACCTGAATATTATTTATAATTATTTATTTTTTATATCACATATTCCTTCATTCTTTTCATTCCATTGGATAGAAAATAATGTTGTTTTGTCCATGGCGAACTAATGCCTCACGAAGCGATGTGATTTGTTTTTCACTTACACTTAACATATAAGGTAGTAATGATAAATATAATGTATATATTTTTTATAAAAGATATAATAATTAAATAAATGGGACATTTAAAATTCTGAAAAAATAATATGTCATTCTCTTTCAATGATGGATAAATGATAATGTCATTCGTGTATGAGTGAACTACCACCTCCACGAAGTGATGCAATTATATGTTATGTAAACACATAAAAATAATTATATATATAATAATATGTAATGAAATTATATGGTTTATATTTTGTTTTGACATTTTTTAGAGATCAAATATTAATTACCACTTTTCAATAATTTTTTTTCAAAATTTGAATATATTCTACTCTTTACATATGCCATATCATCTCCATGATCATATCATAGTTTAATTTTCATAACCCTAATTCATGGTTGGTTATAAAATTATAAATTTTGAATAAAAAATGATAAATATATCATGATTGTTATTTTATACATTCTTATATAATTAAATCTTAAAACACTATTCAACTTACTGATGTCATTTTTATACATAAGAGAATTAACTTTGAAACATCCGACATAAATTTCATTGATTATATCAATGTGTATAACATTGAAATAATTGAAAAAATTAATTGTATTATTTTATATATATTTATAGGAAATTAAATATTTATCATATGTTTATCATTTAAGAAGATAAAGACATAAATTGATGAATCAATGACTTGTTTTGGGACATCATCTTAATTTACATTCGTTGACGTGTATTTTTATGTTTTGCACCTATATTATTTAATGAGATATAGATACTTACCAAATGACATTTTATATTAGTAATATATATCTTTTCATTGAATTTAATTTTATTATTTCTAGGGGAATATGAATTATATTATTCCAAAGTGATAATAGACATTTATTATAAATAATTATATGATAATTTTTTATTTTAATGTATCATTTTCATGCATTCCAATTTTTTTAGGAATATTTCATTATATACAAGAAGGTTTATTATCTAAATTTATGACTTTACTTTAAATGTCTTGTTAAATTGTAATCATTGTATGGAATTTTGGAATTTCATTAATAATGACCAATGAAAAGTTATATTTTAACTTATACGTTTATAATGAATTTTCCAACCATCATTACCATTATTTGATTTCTAGAATACATTAGAATATTTTTGGAATTATTCAATGAAAACCATCAATTCATTTTCAAGGAATTTTGGAATTGAATATGATTTCTTGAAAGACCAGATCATTTTCGTATTAAAATATGGTTTTAAATGAAATATGTAGTTCGATATCAAAAACCGATTTACATATGAGTATAAATGAGTTTTCTAAATTAGTTATTATGAACTAGTGGATTCATCAAATGCTTTTTCATGGTAGGGTCCTTGGACATTGTTTTGGAAATATTAAACACCATTATAGATCATTAGTGAACCTATAATAGCTTATATTATGGGAGATCCCAGATATCTCTCAAATTCATTGTGTAATGTTGATTTTATCCATAGAATAATGTTGGATGTCGGTTATATGACTATTCTAATATGTAATAGTTTTTTCATTGATCTATAATGGTTCTATGAAATGATTTCCCAATGAACTTAAATTATTTTTCTTTTTTTCTTATATTTTTCCTAGAAATTGTGTGATTTCAAAAATACGGACAATGATAAATATTAAATGAAAAATTATGCCCTCTATAGGAATAAAATTAATATTTTGAGAAAGGGATTTCCACGGGCTATCATTTTTTTACTGGACTGACATACATATTCTTTTTATGTCCTTAATAGCCATTTTTATCCAACATTTTTAATATTTTTTATAGAATTTAATAATTTGTAAATGAAATTTAAGTAGTCATATTTAATATCATGTATATTTTCATCAAAAAAATGATGATTTTTTTAAATGAAATATAAAATGTTAAAATAGATACTAATTGGAGGTGTCAACATTTTAATCTATGGTTTTAGATACGTATGAGTTATGAAATATAAACTAGAAACTCTATATCTGAATCTATTATTAAATGTAAGAGACTGAATTGTTTTCTTAAAAAATTATAGTAAAAAATGATTATGTTTATGTCAATATAAAATTCTTTATCTCACTATAGCATAATTTATCCATATGAAATAAATAGGATTCATGAAAATATCCATTGATATTCAACATAATATTTCATAAAATAAATTGGATTGAATTACAAAATAATTTTTCTAGTGAAACATAAATGTAATACATTTTTAGATACATAGATATAATATTAAAATAAAGAACATTTAATCCACTCTTTTAAATCATGTGAAAAATATCTTTTTCTGTTGATATAAATTTTTTCAAAAAAGAGTCACATAATATTTAGATTCTTATGTTCATTCAAAATTAACAGGGAAATATATAATCCAATTTTCAATGAAATTAATTGTAAAAATAAATTATATCTTAATTAAAGGATACTATATATACAATTTCTATAAAAATTATTTCAGTATAGTCAATCCTTAAAATAAATTAGATTGTAATGAAAACCAATACCCTAGGTAAAATAATTCTTCATTAGTGTTAAATTATCCTATAATATATATATATATATATAATAAATATTTTCAATAACATTATTAATATATAACAAAATATGTATCATTCCTTTATATTTTCCAATTATCTATTTATGTAAAATATATTCATTAAAGTGATCAATTGGGTTACAATATAACAGTTTATAATGCATTTTTTAGTTTGATGGTTTCGTACATGAATCATGGTCATTGTTACATAATATAAGGAATTTCAATATGTATATAAATATATTATTAATTCATAAAATAAAAATATTATATTATTTATATAAATATATGCTGAAAAACAAATTACATTGTCATGACCCGTCCTCGGGACCAGAGCCATGACTACCCCAAGCCCGTCTTTCATAGGCCAGGGGAGACGACTAGCACCACAGGCATAACTCCCTAAACTGTGAAGGAATTTCCTTTATAAATACAAATCACACACAATCAAAGTACACAACTGGAAGAAAAACACTAAGTAAAACTAAATACAAAGGTATTGTTGAAAGTAAATGGGCCAGTATACAAACCCAACTAAACAACAAGAACAAGTACAAGTAAAAAGAGACAACAGCTCTTGGATCGTCCACTGGGGAATCCAACCAGAAGGGTAGGTATAGAATTCGAACAACTCGCCACTGAGGTACGTCCTGTCTAGTCCAGCTCGGAGCAGCCTCCCTTCTATCACCCTCAGCCTCGATCATTGCTGACCCTCATCTGTACAGAATACAACAAGGTGCAGGCGAAGCCAGTGTAGGGGTGAGTATAACAATACATAGTAGGGGACCCCGAGACCCCTGAAGGTCTCCCAGAATCCACTAAGGTTAAACCATAGTAGTAAGATACAATAATGAAGTATCAATCAACCTTACATAGGCATATTCCAATACATATACCTATGTTACCAAACACAGTCTCGCTCCAACTCTTGTGCCCAAGTACAACCCATTCCACAAAGGAAGTAAAGTCAATCACCTTGATGATAATGACTGAAAGACATAACTCAACTCACACAGGTATACATATTTTGTAGAGTGACAGAGATTATCAGATGTAGTCAATGATTCATCTAATTTGTCGGACCTATATAGGATACATGACCAACTAAGCTATCAGACCCACATAGGATACATGACCAGCTATTCTGTGAGACCCACATAGGATAGAGGACCATCTAAGCTGTTAGACCCACACAGGATACATGACCAGCTAATTTGTCAGACCCACACAGGATACTGGAACAGAATTCAGAACTGTCAGACCCACAAAGGATCCCGGTATAGTAGTCATCATTGTCAAACACACGGAGGATTCTGGTACAGTAGTCATTGCTATCGAACCAATAGAGAATTCTGGTACAATATCATCAGAGCCAGCCCTAGGTTTCCCACACACAGCTCGCTCGATTCTCGGAGGTTCCACTCCTCGATACCAGTGTCGATACATCAAATATAAAAAAGTATTGAGTTTTTGTATCCCGTAGTTTATTCTCATCATAAGTAACGCAACCCGATAGATGATGCATCAATCGGACACCCGGTCTGAGAGTTATTGGCATTTCTGTTCCAAGGAACTGGTTGGTTCTTAGGCTCAAACCAACCTGGTTGTACCCCAAATTCATACAAACCTCTAGTGTAGTATTCCAAAAGAATCATCTCGCTCCATGAATTCCATCGTCACAGGCGGTACGTCAATCAGACACCCGTAGCCCTAGATGCGGGCTAAAAGGTGTAAATGGCCATCGTGGGTCTCAGTCCGGTCCGACCCAGTCAGACTGACCAGGCCCGACCCGGTCTAAACCAGGGTCTGACCCAGTCCGCGGGTCTGACCCGGTCTAAGGAAATGACCCAACCTAAGCGGACGGCCCGGCCCGACGAGACGGACCAACATGAAGGCGGCCCAGCCAAGGGGCGGCCCGGCCGTGGGCTGCCCGGCCGAGGGTGGCCCGGCTGTGAGCGGCCCGTCTAAGGGCAGCCCAGCTGAGGGTGGCTCGGCAGGCCACGCGAGGGCGGGGGTGCCCCCCCGGTTCATCTAATATAACCGGCGCGTTGCGCCGGTTCTCGAGCTGTGGGACACGAGTGGTCATGCTAGTCTAGTCGGCTGCCAACGCGGCGCGACGATGCCGCAGTCCTCCAGCCCTCTGCAAGGAACGATGGTTCCATTCCACCACCGCCGCGGCCTGACCTTGTCGCAGCCTTCGGCTCCACCGCATGGCTCAATGGCCCAACACTTCTCCTTCTACTGCGTCCCTCCCGACCGCAGATCCTCACCGGTGCGGTGCAACGACGCCCCACCCCTTTGCAGTAGCCCACCCTGGTCGTGGTTCCGTACTTTTGGCATGGTGCGGTGTGATGACATCGCGCCTCTTTTGTCCCTCATGGCCCTCTCAGCCACGGTTCTTCTCCAGAGCAGTGCAATGGCATGACAACCTTCCCGCTCCGCCTCCGATGTCAACCAAACAAGAATCAATAGAGAGACGTCGGGCCATTTTTGTTCGGCTCGTTCCATTCTCATTAGGTGATAACAAAAGGCCATCATCAAACCAAAATATACGAATAGGGACAAGGGTATAATCTACACATTAAGATAATCAAATCCCCCTACCTCATATTTTTCGTTCATTGATGATCTCGGAAAAAGGGCGGATGCTTATTGTTTGATTTCCGCATTCATCATGCACTCCCAATTCTCACACTCATGCGTCAAAAAGAACGAATGGTACCTGTCGTTGGGTACGTTCTTTGTGGGTGATGTATTCTCCTTTGACACGGATGAATTTTGTTGGAGATGTTGTGGGTGTTTCTTCCCTTTCCTTGCTTCGATTTAAGAACGATGAAGAAGGAAGATGATGGCGTCACCCTACTTCGGTGGTGGAAGAGACGTTCTTCGTGTTCATCGTGGGAAGAAAGAACTCTCAAAGAATTCTCCCAAAGCTCTCCCAAAGAGAATTTCCAACACCAAAATAAAATAATATCTACACTATTATTTTATTATTTCCAAGCAATAAGAAAGAATTCAAAAGAATTAAAATCACTTCAAATTAATTAATTGGCTTTTATTAATTCTTAGGTGTGTTGGCACCATTATGAGGTAAGGTGGAAAGGCTCCACAATAAATTGGGATTTCCAAGGGTTAAACGGGGTTAGGGGGGGTTTGAGCTCTTGTGGGCCCCACCGCATAATATCCTCAAAAAGGAGGTTATGCATGGGAGGGCCCCACATCCAACCTTCCCATGTTGGATTTAACTGCCACGAAATATAAATATGTTGCACATGATTTTATTTAATTTATTTACAAAACCCCCAAAATTAACTTCCGCTCTCGATAAAACGCAACTGCAGTAAAGGTCTCCTAAAGAGAATACCAGCACTGTGAGTTCAACGGTGTCCATGGATTTTAATTTAGAGCACCGGTTCAAAAGATATAAAATCATGCTCGTACGTTTATTGAACGAACCTGAAAAAAACTTCAGAAATTGATTCTGGGCACACCGAGCCTCGAAATCAAGCGCCGTCAGAAACTACAGGCCCGTATAATTCCCATGTATTTTAAAAAACATTCTATGGGATTTCCAGGACTTTATATTCTCCCCATCATAGGGCTTTACGTCCTCGTAAGCTACAAGACACAATAGGAAAACAAATGGGGGGTATTGATCACGTATCTGAGCCTCCCGCTCCAATGTTCTCTCCTGGAGGTTCCCATGCTACCAGAAAATGCACAACAGAGGAATCGACCATCCATGTAGGAACCGCTCCTATCAATCCTCAATCTCCATAGGAACCTCCGAGAATTTCGCTCCTTCATCGATATCCAGCTCCTCGTGATCGACGATTTTGGACGGGTCATGCACGTATCTCCTCAGCTAAGATATGTGGAAGATGTCATGCACCCGATGAAACTAAGGTAGAAGGGCCAAGCGGTATGCCACCCCGCCTACCTTGTTGAGGACCTAGAAAAGTCTGAATAATCACTGAGATAACTTGCCGCCTTGGCCAAATCTCCATAGACCTCATCAAGGTGAGTCCCTTAGAAAGACATGGTCACCATCCTCAAACTCGAGTGGTATCTGTCTCCTATCATTATAGGACTTATTCCTGCTATGTTTAGTCTTCGTTTTCTCTTGGATGATCCACACCTTCTCCTTCATAGACTGCACCATCTTCGGTCCTACAAGTGCGGACTCCCCTGGGTCATTCCAGCACAGTGGCGATCTGCAAGGTCGGATGTAATGTTCCACAAAGGGTGCCATCCCGATGGTGGAGTGGTAGCTGTTGTTATACGCAAACTCCTCCAAGGATCAGTGATCCTCCAAGCTGCGACCAAAGTCGAGGACACATGCATGGATCATGTCCTTGAGAGTCTGAATTGTCCTCCCAGTCTGACCATCCGTCTGAGGATGGAAGGCGGTGATCAAGCAAATCTATGACCCAAAAGCCTCCTCCAACCCTATTCCATAGTCGGGAAGTGAAACGTGCATCTCGATCAGAGATGATAATTGATGGCACACCATGATGCCTTACAATATTCTACAGATAGAGGCGTATCAAGCTCTCTACTAAGCCCTGATCTCTGATTGGTAGGAAGTGGGATGACTTGGTGAGTCGGTCGACAATCACCCAGATAGAGTTGTGTCCTCTAGATGTATGTGGATGTCCCGTCCCAAAATCCATGGATATCTCATCCCACTTCCACTCTAGGACCTCTAAGGGCTGAACCAAGCCTGCTGGATCCTACTGCTCTACCTTCACTTGTTGACAAGTGATGCATCGTGAGACAAACTCTGCTACAGCCCTCCTCATACCGGGCCACTAGTGCGGTCATCAGAGGTCCTGATACATATTCGCCACTCTTGGATGTACCGCTAAAGGAGACGTGTGGTACTACCTCAACACATCCTTCTTAAGTGAAACTTCTACCATGGTACGTACTCTGAAGAGAATAACGTACTCCCCACTTTCATAAAATCAATCAGGTTCCTAGCCTGTGGATATCTGAGCACGTCGCATCTCACTATCAACGTCCCCACACTGTTCCTCTCTAACTCACTGAAGAAGTGGAAGAGTAACTGTGGGAGTCTACTGAAAGGTTTCTCCATCACTATCGACAAAGTATATCTGCAACGCGGCCAGCTGCTCTGTCGCCTCTCCTAGCAGCTGAATGCCTGATCTCCTACTGAGACCATCTTCTATAATGTTCCCCTTCCCAGTATTATATACTATATCAAATTCATAGTCCTAGAAGAACTCAAGAAATCACCACTATCTTAGGTTCAGGTCCTTCTGCAAGAAGATATACCTGAGACTCTGGTGGTCAGAGTAGACTGTAAAATGATCGCCCATCAGATAGAGCTTCCACATCTTCAAGGTGAAAAAAACTTTTGCTAACTCCAAGTCATGGGAAGAATAGTTCTTCTCGTGTTGTCTCAACTGCCAAGAACCATACGCGATCACTGTTCGCTCCTACATTAGGACACACCCGAGTCTGGTCCCTGGTGTGTCGTAGTAAACTGCATACCCATCACCCTCTTCCTATAACCTCAAGATGGGTTCACTAGTCAACCTCTTCCTCAGCTCCTGAAATCTCTCCTGGTATCTCTCCGACCACACGAAGGGTTTCCCCTTATTCGTCAACACTGAAAGCGGTGCTGCAACTCGAGAAAAGTCTGGAACAAAGGTATGTATAGTGACCCATGAGTGATCGACTTCACCCTCTTATGTATGATTCCATCCTGTGCTGCCTGGGTTTTTCTTTTTCACTGACCAAGGATAACCCCATCCCAACATTTTAGATAAACCACAACATTTTTTCCTAATTCTATCAATCTGTGTATGAACATTGGTTGCCCTATCCATGCCCAAACTAACATCGTAAGGGCTCGATGCGACCACCAAGAGGTTCCAACTACCTCAAGGGTCATATCAGACCATCTGCATTTGTGTGATTATCGATTCTCCTCCCAAAGGTATCTCCTGACATGAGGGTCAAGTCAACAGTTTAACCGGAAACACTAGGTCTGGGACAAGATTTGTGGAAGGAAGTAATGATTGGTACCTATTTCCATTGATATGATAGCTAGTAGTAGACACATACCGCACCTCAAATAATTCTTAGAGCCCTTGGGTCACACTCCAAGACCGCATGCAGCTACTCTCTTCCCCAGCCCTCCAGCTCCTGGATCCTAGCGCTGACTACAAAGGCAGGTGGTTGCAACATGTCAAAATGTTCACCACCTCATGCTTCTCTCCTAGATCCGCATCAACATTTTCTACCCTACAGATTCACCGGTCCTTAAAACTTCCTCTTCCTGAAACATTTTACGTGATATAGTCTCTGAGACTGGTGGCAGTTTCATGTTTTCCAACTGCTAACATTCACTAGATGTATCCGCTCAGCCAATGAACTTTCAACCACAAAGGTTCTCTATAGCACCCTAACATAAATAGGGATGCATAGATGAAAAAAAGTGTTGGATTAGATATCCATAAACACACCTCCTTCAGAGGTTCAATCTCTAAAGAACTGATCATATCATATTCATCGAGTACCAAGAAAGATCGGTATGCCTTAATGAATAATCAGTTACTAACACATCGTCCTTCTGAAGCTGTATTATCTATAGGAAACCATTAGCCACCCCCTCAAGACAGTCATAAGCCACCTATTGGTTGGGCTCACCATGGAAATTAAGTGATATCTGGTGTTGAAACACATGTAATGAACTAAGCCTAAAAGTGTCCTCTACCGGTGCTGCCGGTAGTGTATGTTGACCAACAGGAAGTGATATAGTTGGCACACTGCCCGAAGGTACCATCTTAGAAAACGATCCAAGTACCGAATCCTCATCACTATGAGGACCATCCTCATGGTCACTCACTGAAAATGATTAGTATCTAAGATCAACATCCACTCTACTACTGTTACAAATAGGCAGAAAACTCTAGTAATCGCCTCCAATGAAGCTAGTGGCATCTGCTTCCCAATGGGTGGTGGTGCTGCTGGTACACCACCCGATGGTGCCATCATAGTAAGAGGGCCCTAAACCAGAGCCTCGTCGCTTGGTGGGCCATTGTCGTGTACTCTCAATGAAACCCTAGATGGCTGTCTATGTAGTGGCATCCTGATAAGGAAGATATACACCACATTCAATATGTTATACCTGGTGAGCGGACTCAAAGAGTTCACAAAGAAGACTCTTCAAAATAGACTCATAATCAGTGTTTTTGTGCACATAGTTGGAAATCTATTGTCAGGGTCCTGGTTTATGGATACGTCGGACACCGCACCAACACTGGACTCCCTAGACTGAAAACCACACTCAATACTCTTAACATTATTTCTTCATAGTATGATAGATCAGAGTCCTATGTTCTGCAGTAGAACCGACTCCTCTGATACCAATTTGTCACAACCCGTCCTCGGGACCCGTGTCGTGACTACCCGAAGCCTGCCTTCTATAGGCCAGGGGTTAGATACTAGCATCAAAGGCATAAATCCCTAAGTTGGGAAGGCATTTAGTTTATAAAAATAAATCACACACAAACAAAGTACACAACTGGAAGAAAAACACTAAGTAAAACTAAATACAAAGGTAGTGTTGAATGTAAATGGGCTAGTATACAAACCCAACTGAACAACAAGAATAAGTACAAGTAAAAATGGAAAACAGATCCTGGATCATCCACCAGGGAATCCTATATGAAGGGTAGGTACAAAACTCTAACAACTCGTCCTTGAGGTACGTCCTGTCTAGTCCAGCTCCGAGCAGCCTCACGTCCATAATCCTCAGCCTTGATCAGTGCTGACCCTCATCTGCACAGAACACAACAAGGTGCAGGCGATGACCTTGCAGGGGTGAGTATAAAAATACTCATTAGGGGACCCTGAGACCTTTGAAGGTCTCCATGAATTCACTAAGGATAAACCACAATAGTAAGATACAATCACGAAGAATCAACCAAACGTACTTAGGTATATTCCCATACATATTGCTAAGTTTCCAATACCATTCCGGCTCCAACTATCGATCCCATGCACTACCCATTCCACAAAGGATGTAAAGTCAATCACCTTGATGATAATGATTGAAAGAAAAAATTCAGCTCACACAAGTATAAATCTTTTGTAGATTGATAGAGATGATCAAATGTTGTCACTGATTCATCTAAGCTATCGAACCCACACAGGATACAGGACCAGAAAAGCTATCGGACCCACACAGGAAACAGGACCAGCTATTCTATCGAAACCACATAGGATATAGGACTAGATAATCTATCGGGCCCACACAGGATACATGAAAAGCTATTATGTCAGACCCACACATGATACAGGAATAGAAGTCAGAATTGTCGAATCCATGGAGGATCCCGGTACAGTAGTCATCGTCGTCGAACCCACATGGGATTTGGATACAGTAGTAATCACTGTTGAACCCACAGAGGATTCTGGTACAGCATCGTCACAGCCAGCCCTAGGGTTCCTGCACACAGCACACTTGATTCCGGGAGGGTCCGCTCCTCGATACAAGTTTCGATACATCAACAATAATTAAGTATATAGTTGATGTATCCCGTTGTTCCGTCTCATCATAAGGAACCCAACACGATAGACGTCGCATAAATCAGAAGCCCAGTCTGAGTGTTATTGGCATTTCCATTCCAGGGGCCTAGTTAGTTTTTAGGGTCAAACCAACCTGGTCGTACCCCAACTGCATCCAGAACACAAGTGGAGTATTCCAAAAGAATCCCCTCGCTCCATGAATTCCATCACCCTAGTCATTATGTCAATCGGACACTCGTAGCCCTTGATTTGGGCTAAAAGGTCAAAGCGGCCATAGTGGGTCCAGGTCCGGTCGGACCTAGTCGGACTGACCCAGCCTGACCCGGTCTGAACCAGGGTCTACCCGGTCCATGGGTCTAACTTGGTCTAAGGAAGCGACCCGATAGGAGGGGACGACCCGACCCAAAGAGATGTCCTGACCCGACGGGCGGCCCGACCCGAAGGTGGCCCGGCCATGGGGCGGCCCGGCCGGGTGCGGCCCGGCCGAGGGCGGCCCGACCTTGGGTGGCCCGGACATGGCCGGCTCAGCTGACCACGTGAGGAAGGGGTTCCCCCCTGGTTCGTCGAACAGAACCGGCGCGTTGCACCGTTTAGGGAGCTGAGGGACCCAGGTGGTCCTGCTGGTCCGGCTCCACAGATGTCGGTCCGACCGCTCGCCAACGCAACGTGACAGCACTGCGGTCCTACTTCCCTCCACGCGGGGCAACAGCGCCGCGCCTCCACCGCCACTTCCCGACCTAGCCGCGACCTTTGGCTCTACCATGATGTGCGGGAACGCCACGCTTCTCCTTCTGCCGCGGCCCTCCCGGCCGCAGATCCTCACCGGTGTGGCGCGACGGTGCCGTACCCCTTTGTCGCGGCCCACCCTGGGCACGGTTCCATACTTCCAGCACGGCATGATGGCGCTGCACCTCTTTATTCTGCCGCAGCCCTCCTGGCCATGGTTCAACTCTTGCACAGTGAGATGGCATCGTGCCCTTCCAGCTCCACCTCCGACGTCAACAAAATAAGAATCAACGGAGGAATTTCGTGTCATGTTTTTTCAGCCCATTACCTCCGCATTAGGTGATAAAAAAAGGCCATCATCAAACCAAAATAGACGATGAGGGATGAGTGTATAATTCATACATTAAAATAATCAAACCCCCTTGCCTCTTATTTTTCGTTCATTGATGATCTCAGAAAAGGGCGGATTTCGATTCATCGATTACCGCATTCTTCAAGCACTCCCAATTCTCATGCTCATTTGTCGGAATGAATGAAAGGTACACGTCGTTGGTGAATTTTTTTACGGGTGATGTCTTCTCCTTTGACGCGGATGAAGGTCGGTGAAGATGTCGTGGGTGTCGCTTCCCTTTCCATGCTTCAGTTGAAGAATGGTGAAGAAGGAAGAAAATGGCGTCATCGTGCTTCGGTAGCAGAAGAGACGTTCTTCGTGTTCTTCGTGGGAATAATTCTCTCTCCAAGAATTCTCACAAAGCTCTCCCAAATAGAATCTCCAACGCCAAAATAAAATAATATCTCCACTATTATTTTCTTATTTCCATGCAGTCAAAAAGAATTCAAAAGAATTCAAATCACTTCAAATTAATTAATTGTCATTAATTAATTCTTAAGTGTGTTTGCACCTTTATGAGGGAAGGTGGAAAGGCTCCAAAATAAATTGGGAGTTCCATGGGTTAAAGGGGGGTTTAGTGGGGTTTGAGCTCACAAGAGCCCCACCACATAATATCCTCTCAAGGGAGGTTATGCGTGGGTGGGACCCACCTCTAACCTTCCCTTGGAGTATTTAACCGCCTCAAAATAAAAAAATGTTGCAAATAATTATATTTAATTTATGTAGAAACCCCCCAAAATTAACTTCTGCTCTCAATAAAATGAAACAAAAGTAGTGGTCTCTTTAAGTGAATATCGATGATTCAAGTTCAACTGTGTCCTTGAATTTCAATTCCGATCACCAGTTTAAAAGATATAAAATCATGCTCATACGTTTACTGAATGTACCCGAACACAACTTTAGAAATTGATTCTAGGCACACCAGGCCTCAGAATCAAGCGTCATCAGAAAATTCAGACACATAAAATTACCATGTATTTTAAAAAATATATTTTACATGGGATTTCCGGGTCTTTACATACATACCTTATAGATTTAGTAGTCTACATATATACATGAGAGACATAATCATTTTCCAACTGATAAAAAGGCCTTACGATTTAATAGATCATATAATTAAAAGATCCAAAAAATAATATTACTGTAATTTATAAACATTAAAACCATTATAATAACTTATCATGATTTATGGTTATAAAAAATTAATCACATTGCCACTTGGAGGCGATATTCCACATGTATGAATGAGAGATGCATTGATATTTCTTTTGATGGAAAATATGTGTCAAATATTTTTCTCTTACTAAGAATAAAATATCATTATTTTTATGACATGGGATTCATTATGTTGTCATTGGTATAATATAATTAATTATGTATTAGAAAAATTAGTTTCAAAAATATCAGAAAGGGAAAATTCATCTTCATTGGGAAACATCCTCAAAATTCTCTCCAAATAGACACTTAAGTTTGTCTTTTTTGAATATAAATAAATAAATTACCTGGAATTTAATATTTAAGTGTTATTTTGGTTGGTTTTACCTGGCGTAATGTCATATAAAGTGGTTTTTAATAAAATATTGTGTTTTAAAATTTCTATATGAGGGGTGTGGAATACCTCTCATTATTAAGATTAAAAATATATAATAAATGAACACTCATGTGAATGTGGATCAATATCAATTTTAAATCAAATATAAGATGATATAGAATCAAAATCAATACATCCAATGAGATTTAGATATGTTTATGTCATTTTGATCATTATCTCATTCATTTGGACCATCATTAACCCCTTATAGGCTTTCCCATAGTAATTATTTGATTACAATAACTACTATTTATAATGACCATAGAATAAGTTGATATTATTAAATAATATTATCTAGGAATAATAAAAAATATAAATATTTTCATAATATTTTTTTATATATTTCTTAAAATTTATATTTAATATATTTTTTAAAAACTAAACTAAATAGATTTTATATAATGGGATTTTTAGGCATGAAACTGAGTGTACCATTTTTCCATTACATGTACAAATTATTATAAGACTATTATCATAATTTATTGAATATATATTATATAAAATTTAATATATTTATTCCCCAATTGAGAATAATATGAATTATTTAGCTAAAAACATTGTTCTCATAAATGAATATTTCTATAAATAAGATTCTTTTATAATCAAATGTTTTTATTTTAATTTGTATCTAATAAGAAAATAATTATTTCAATTTATAAATATGTAAAATATAAATTTTCTTATTTTATTTATTAATAGTATTCATTTACAATGCAATAACTATGTGATGACTTTCACATTAAATAATAATAATTCCATACTATATATTGTATTGTTTAAACATGTTGTTGAATTACATACAATCAATCAATTAAAAAATATTTATTTAAATAAAAATATGAAATAAAATGACAAGGTGATACATGGTGTATAAAATACTATTAAATGTTTAACATGTATCTCTCAGATCTTTTCTTTATATTTATCCAATTATTTATCCTCCATTTCTTCCAATGTTTGTGTTTCTTTCCATATTTTCAAATTAAGAGTTGAGGTAATATATTTTTGTGAAGAATATGTCATTAATCATCCCGATATATTTAGTTTCAAAAAAATTTATCTTTTTGGTATTCATAATTAGTGTATATCATTGGTCAACATCACAGTCCTGATAATAAACATAGAAAATGAATTTTTCATGGCTCTATAATATATAAAACTAAAACCTCCACTATATTTCATTGATGTAATGACCAATAATTTTCATGTAGGAAAAAAATAGGATGATTTTTTCCAAAAAATGGAATATATGGGATGTTTCCCCATCATTGGTGAATTATGAAGCTCGATATGATTAGTGCTTAAGTTTGTCTCTTGGTTGAGTTGAGGTAGAATAACCAATAAATTTTATATTCTACCACCTACCTCGTTAGGTTCCTCCTAAGGAAAATATCATTATTTTATATCACCCTAATTATTAACAAGGTATATTTACTATTTAAATATTTCATTAAATAGTGGTATGTTTAGGTATGAGAATCCTTAAACAATTAAATTCAACAAACGACACTATAAACATTAAAAATATATCTAATAAATTATGTGCACAGCATAATATATTTATATATATGTGTGTAATTGATATTTACTCATTTTCTCCTTCTCAACAAGATTTCTAACATAACTATTTATAAAATGTTTCATAAAATAATATTTAATTCCATTATAATGAATCGTAAATAGTATACAAATCACCAAATCATATTCAATGGGAGTGTTAATAATGTTTTAAATTCTGGACCAAATTATATGAACCAAGTGACAATGGGGTTAACACATAATTGATATTTTTTTGGGATTACTTTTAAGTTCACTAGGGATTAAGATTTCATATATTTCTTTAATGTACTAAAGGATTTTTTTTAAATGATTTGATATGCTCAAGAAATGAAAATAATAAATTACTATTTTTTAATGTTATTTATTATCCCTAGAGAACTTACTCATGATTTGTAATCCTATTAAATGGTATTAACTAATCAATATATTTACCAACTAAGAAACTCAATTCCCATACATCCAATTATATTTTCCAAATTATTTTTACAACATAACGTTTCTAATTTTTTTGAAATTTGAAGATAAAATTTCATATATTTTAGATTTCAAGATGTTTAACATTACATCCTACTCTAATCTATAAATACCATTAGTCATTATATATTCTTTTAATAATAATTGTAAAAAAAATTATTTTGAATATTTCACTATATTTTCACAATTAAAAATCAATTTTATTCATATAAAATATTATAATCAACATTTTAACATGGGTAATTTGAATAAAATTATGTTTTATATCTCAAAAACATGGTATGGGAAATCCATATCATCATGCATTTAATAGAGAGTTTATAATGTTTTCATAAAACCAGTAATGGGAGAAATAACTTATTTAAATGAACATAGAACATTAACACATGACCTTGTATACTATAATGATGGAATGAAATTTAAAATAATTAAAAATATACTATATCATAATACTACTTAATTAAAATAAATTAATCATGTACTATTTATCAAAACATAGGAAAATATATTGGCATGGTCAACATGAATATTCAAAGGAAAAGATGACCTTTTGATCATAAACATGTGAATGTTTTATAATATTTATTTATCTTTGAGAATAATCATCAATACTTACACCCATTAATTGTCTTTGTTAGAATAGTTGATAACAACCAATAAATTTATCAGTTAAATGTTACATCTTATTTGATGAATATGCATAACAAAAAAATAAAAACCATACCGAAAATGTAATAATTTAATTTATATGAAGACTAAATAAATTATAATATTCATTCATGAAATATCATCAAAATATCTCAAACATATTCTCATATATAGCTATTAAAAGGCATAAAAGACATATAAAATTTATATATAACCATAAGTAATGAATCAAAAGTACGGGTATGCTCTGATTCTCAATATGTATAAATATAAGAGATATAAATCAATGATCGTATGTTACCATATGATAAACATATTGGTATAGGGAAATTATGAAAAAAAATATAATAATAATACCCATTTTTTAGGATAATATATCATAAACCTTATCATGAGTCATTTTTAAAACAATATACATAAGTCATAAGGGTTGGGAATCATGAATATTCAATCATGACCCATGAGAACATATATTAATGAAAATACATAAGTTAATTTTATACACATAGTATTATAAAATAGTTTCAAAATATTATTATCCCTAAAAATACAATCATTGTTTGTTTGGGATCACTTATTGATTTATCATATATATATATATAATATTCTCATGCAATACTATTATAGTTAAAAGATTCCATTACAGAACCATGTTCATACCCTACTCTATCTCTAATTTTCTCTTGATATATCCATCCTTAAAAAATTAATTTTAGGGATATATAATTATGGTCTCACTATATATATATATATATATATTAATTAGAAATATCATAAGAAAGTTAATATCATCATATCACGACTTGTGGAAGGAAAATTACTTTTACAAAAATAACATCATATCAAAACCAAAGTAAATTAAATAGAACTTGTAAGAGTATATTCTTTAAAATCATAAATCGTACTATGGAAGATTAAAGATTTTATAATTGGACCATATAACTAGTAAATAAAAATTTACATCAATTTCTCTTATCGTAAATGATAAATTTCATCAAAATATAATTAAATTTTTTCATAATGAAAATAACATTTCAATACTGATATATATTTTTCAAAATAAAAATATTTCTTAAATATTAAGGTAATATTTTTTTAAATAAAATATAATTATTTTTAAAGGATTCAACATTTAATTGAGAAGTTTTGAATGTGGTAAATTACAATCAAGTTGTTGTTTTTAGTGAAATGATTTTGTTCACAAATTTTAAAAATAGTACCTCAATAAAAAACTGAGAAGAATGTTATTTTTAATTATTTCTTCAAAATTCAATATTCTATGTAATTTAAATTATGGATTCGCTATTGAATATGAAAAAAATTATATAAATAATTTTAAAAATAATAAATATTTAATGAAATGTTTTTCTATCTAAAATATTATAAATACAGTTATATTTTTATAAATAAATTTTGGGAAAACTTTTTAGTACAGAAGTGAGGAGAAAAATACTATAAAAATTAATATTATAGAAATATATTTGGGATATGGAATAATAAATTGGAGTATCAGATATTTTAATTATAATTTCCATAATGAAAACTCATTCATAAACATTCATAATAAAAATAGGATGAAGATATAAATCACTTACCAAATCTAATATCATACATAATATTCAATAAAATATTCAATATTAAAAGAAAATATATTTTTAAACACATATTATAGAAACATATTCAAACATATAATAAAAAATATTATTTAATTATAACATATCATCACTTGGGTATTAAATATTATATTTTTAAATCACAGTTCCGGGTGATAACTACTTCATTTTTTATGTATGTTTTGGTTAGATGGTTCTAATACTCCCAACATAGTAATATTTTAATTATATTATATATAATAGAAATGATAAATTTTTCTTTTTTAATCATTATTTTACATTTAATAAATTATTAAGTAAATTGGTGATGAAAATCAATTACATCATTTTAGCGAGAGGTGGGCCAATATTTTCAAATTAATGACATTTCCACCCTTTTTATGGTCACATAGAAAGATCATTAAATATTCATTCATCCTTGAATATTAATTTTTTATCATATATATTAATTATAGTCATCGGAAGATTTCATTATTATGATCCATGTAATGTGAAAATGGAAATTGAATCACAACACAGGATGGATGTGGTAGTGACCACAAATACATGGGAGACATAATCGTTTATCAAAAGATGGAATAAGAAAGATGATAAATAGTAAAATATAATAATAGAATTATAATTATATCATAAATATTATAAATAAAAATTATACCCTTCATTATTATCAAATATTAATTATTGTGATGGAGAATTAAACATATCGATAGATGGAGGTGGAATTCCAAACTTATACACGAGCGATAACATTCATTATTAAATTATAATAATGGTGGTGTAAGAGTTTTTTATTAATAAACACATTAGTTTTTATGATAATTTATTAATTTTTTGTAAGATATTTTTTTTATTTAGTGAAGTTATAATAATAATGAAAATTTGATGTACTCAGTTAAGTGTTATACATATGTTCAGAAACCTATTTTGGATTATTCATTATTTAGTGAATCTATATTTTTTTAAATGGAAAAAATATATTGGTTATAGGGAGGGTTTTTTATATTGTTTTAGGTACTTTAATGTCATAGATATATTTCCATTGATGTGTTGATAATAAAGGGGAAGTGGTAACCCTCTATAAGGGAGAGAGCAAATGACTCTGGATTTTTGAAAAGATTGAATATATTAATTACATACTCAATTAAAATGATTATTGATGAATCAAGTTAAAATTGACGATGAGATAATGTAAAGTATAACATACATGTATTAATTCCAAAATTATAATTGGAAATGTCATACTGATTACTATGTATATCTCACATTGTAAAATAGTTCTAAAATTAACTTGAATAATAAGTTTTGTTATAATTAATATTAATTATTAACAATTATTTATTGAGATTTTTAAATTATAAGATTGATAAATATAAAATTTTTAACTTCATTTTCCAATATTATATTTTTTTAATATATGGTAATTTAATTTATAATTAGTACTCCAAACACACTGAAAATCATATTAGAAATATGCATTTTTATGCTTGGAATTGTATTTTCTTTTATTCCATTCCATTTAAACCTATTATATGGATGATAAAATATAGGAATGAATACATAATTTATAAATTTACTAAATATAATTCATTAAAAAATAATAATTTAATTATTTATTTTGTAATACACTTTTCTAAAATAATTAGTTTTAAAAAAAATTTATTTATGCCCATAAGTGATTTTATATGAAAATAATATATAAATTTAATCCATATATGAATAATTATAATATATCTAAATAAATTATCATCATTAATATAAATATTTATATTAAAATCATTATTTTCCTTTTTCTCTAAAAGAATTACTGAAAGTTTTATATATATCTCAATTATTCACTATTCACTAAAAAAGAATATTTTAAAAAATAAAAAAATATCACCATATTTTATTTTTTATGTAATGATTTTAAAAATTATATCGATTTCATTAAAATATTATAATATTCTTGGAAACAAATAAATAAATTCCATCATAAAGTGAAATAAAAACCATTTTTGTTGAAAATGTATTTCAGAATCGAAAAATAAAATTACCGTCATTTGAGTAGTTACTTTTTAATAATTCACCAAATCATTATATATAAAAAGTAAATATTTTTCTTATTTAATTTATTATTATTAATAATACCAATTTTAACACCTTGGTTAAAATGATACACAATAGTATGGATCATTTAACTCTAGAATTCATGTATAACTAGCTATCAATGAAATTAAATATATTAGAATAGAAATTTATCATAAAATCATTGTGTGTTTCATGAATGGCCACATATAATAAATTTTATACATAAATATATATAGCTTAGATGAAAACTGATTATATTTTTTCGTCACCTCATTATTGGGTCCACACAAAACTTACTCTAATTTAAGGTTTCACTACAAAACCCTGAAAAGGTGAGTGGTATTGATTCAGAGAACATTATCTTCAGGTTATAGAATAACTTATAGATTATTCTCATAATAGAGACCATGAAATAGATGTATTACAAATTTCTCATTCATGAAACATAATTCTTCAAGAGAGAAGCATGTAACACATCATTATGTTCCGATATATATTATGTAATTTTAAAACATTAAGATTCTATACCAATATGATGATGAATTTAAAATTGAATAACATATCTTGGGTTTATAATTTCCTTCTTTTAAAATATTATAATCATATTACATGGAGATATTCATTTTAAATTTATATCACCATAATTAAACATTTGATTTCAGAGATGGTTTAAGTATAAATATTTCAGGAATAATTACTTCCCCTTATGTGTTGGTCAATTCCTATTAAGTTATATACTAACTCCTCAATTAGATTAGGTCTCACTATCCTCATTTCTCTATCATCATCCTATCATCATGTAGTTATGAAATACTTTCAATACAATGCTCTGTAAGGATCCCCCTTAAATTTCAACATAAAGCTATAATTGGGAGAAAATTTATCAAATGTAATACATTGATCCCAATAACCATTTAATTTCATGAGAAATATCTAGACATTTATTTTATTTTTTAAATTGTAATATCAAATTTACCACATGTATTAGGATGATATAATGTTTTGAAACACAACTATTGATCAAAATTTTTCTGAATACCTCTCTAGAACATCAAGTTATGTTTCTTATCTGAATTAAATACAATAAAATGAGGTACACCATGTGTCAAACTCGTCATTTTTACATTATTTATTTTATTACGTTTCAGGGAATTGGGTAATTTAGGTTTAATCCTAACTTAAAATATTTGGGTTATGTTTAGATAATCACACATTTTGGGTTTAGCGTCACTAGATGCACGACCAGGGCACATTTCAGAGATAATATGGTCAACCCAGTTTTCAGAATGAGTTAAAACATAAAGGGATAATGACATAATACTGAACAATGAAATAGATATAAATTAGAAATATGAATTTTATTAAAATTTAAGAATTTTTTTAATGATAATAATAATAACATTTTTTCAGAATAATAATAATAATATTATTAATTGTGTTAAGAATTTAAAATTTATCAAGATGTTATTAATATTGAGATAATAATTATTATTTATAATATTATGATATGTTAATACCATTTTTTATTGTAAAACTACTAATATCAATGTTTTTTTATTATTATTATTGGTTTTGATTTTAGTTTTATTTTATTTTATTTAATTTTTTTCCTAATGGCGTTAATGGTTCCTCCCCCCATTTTTTGGATGAACCCTCCTTCTCACATGGATCTCATCGTGCTGCCCACCCATCTGTGCCTCTACTAGCTATCTCTAGCATCACACCTCCCCATGGATCACTGGACACCCCACCGTCTATAGTGACGACCTACGTTCTTTAGCCTTCCCACCTTCTATCGTGACAACCTACGACCACCGGCCTCCCGTCCTTCTGTCGCGACGACCTAGGACCACTTCCTCCCCGATCCAGTCGCAATTGCCACCGTTGTGGCCTCTCTCGACCCTTCTATATTTAACCCATCACACACCGCCCTTGGAAAACCCCCTTAGTATCTCAGCCTCTCCATCTCCACTCTGGGTAAACCCTCCTCCTCCAATATAGTGTTATTATTCATATTCAGGGGTGTTTTTGGTTTCCAGCGGGTTTGTGGTCTGAATTTAGGGTAATAATATAATGTTATTTGTTTCTTTTCTTGAATTAGGATTCATGTTGGGATCCTTGGGGTTAGAATGTGGCGTGAATATGATTTTATATCATTTTCCAGATGTTTCACTAAGGGAGGTAGGTGGTTCCATGTGTGAGTATTAATTTATATGTTAATTTTCTTATTTAATTAATTTATCATGTTTAGTAATTATTTTTTTTGGGTGAAAATATTTTTACTTGAGTTTTAGTATGTTTTAATGAGTTTATTAGTGTGTTCATATGATATGAGATTGTTTTTTGGTGAATGCACTTATCGAATAGTTTACTAGTGTTTTATAAATTGTGCAGTTACTTTGTTAGGATGTGCCAAGGGTACAATTGGGGTTTTGTTGTTTTTTCTGTATGTGTTCTGTCTTAACTGAGTATTTGAGTGGATTATTACTGTTCTAGTCATGAGGAGTATTTGAAAATGGTTTGGGAGGTAATCTAGTGGGTTTTTAGATATAGTAATGGTCTTTTTAATTGTGCTGGCGATATCTTTCATTTCATGTGTGATGTTGATTGTGTTCCTGGGGTGGTGTTGTGTTCATGTGCTCATTCAAGGGGGATTGGGTTGGTCTGGTGTGTTTAACAGTTTTTTTCTCTATAAAATTTAATTATAAAACATGTATTTTTATATTAAATAATTACTAAGGGTGAAAAGGAATTTTTGTTGAATTGTTTAAAGTTTATTGTTGTTTATGTTCAGGCGATTTATATTGAAATAGTAAAAAAAATTATTTTAATGGTTTTTTTGACTATTAAGTTGATTTTTTTGACCGCATAGTAGTTTTAATTGGTTGTGTAAGTAATACAGATTTAGTTTGGAAATATTTTTAGTGTGTGCAATATTTTTAAATGGTTTATTACATTATGTCAATGGTGTGTAACATGTTTGAAGAATGTTTTAGTGTGTGACTTATTTGAAAATGTTACATGTCTGTGTAAGTTATGTATAGTTTAATTATAAGTGTCTTTTTAAACTGTAAATATGGTTTAATTGAGTGTGTAACATTTTTGGGTTATGTTTTAAAAATACTTTTGGCGTGCACATGGATTTTGAAAGAGGGTTTGAGTGTGAAAATAGTGATTCTATGTTAGTAAGTACCCAATTTGGGTTTAATGCATAAGTGTGATGTGTGACTTGAACATGGATTTAAAAAGTAAAATAAATGGTGTAAATGGTATCTTCTCATGCATGGAATTTTAGATTTTCTTTTTTATGTGATGTGCACCCATTATGAACTCGAAACTTATTTGAGCACAAAGGTGGAAGCTTGAGTAGATTGGAAGGTGGACTAGACTAGTGTGATTGTGATTTGAGGGTGGATTTAGCCCGGTTTCACATACCAATATTGATGATTGCATAACTAACTAAATATATAAATGACTGAGGGTCATGGATTCTAAGCCACTATAACTGAGGGTCATGGTTTCTAAGCCACTCCTACTGGGGGTCGTGGTTTCTAAGAAATTTTTTCTAAGGTACATGGTTTCTAAGCGGTGTTTCACCAAGACATGAAGATCCAGGGACCCATGATAGCTAACACCCATGAGGCCTCTCCCATATTTGGTACTCCTTGGTTATTTTATTCTCATTGGTGTTATTATTTCGTTATTTTAAATGTAATGGTGTGTTTGTGTTTTTATTTAAGTTATTCACCTTGAAAATATTTTCATTAAACAAGTTTTCATTAAAACTATTAAAGCATAAAACTCTTTTACTTAATTAAAAATTTAAAATGTTATTTCTATTTAATAATTATTCATGGAACCCTTCTCTCAGTGGCATCATACTAGTCCTTTGGCTCACACCCTAAATACACCATTGAGTGTATATAGACCTTGTTCTTTGAGTATCCAAGGTTGAGGAATCGTGCTTAGCGGTGGTGGTTCATGTTGTTTATTGTCCTCACATATAGGTTGGAGTTGGTATATTGGGGATTTTTATTCTCCTGTTTCTTGTAGAATGGTATTGGAGTTTTAGTTTTTTATCTTTGTTGTAGTCCCCTTTCGCATTTTAGTTGAATTGTAGACATTAAATATGTTTATAGTTTAAAGGAATGTTTGGTTGTCTGTTTCCAATTTTTGTTTGTTTATCATATTAAAGTATTTTTGTGTATTATTTAGGGTAATTTACTCCCAAGTATTTTTCTGATTCATAGGAACTTGTGCCATCCTGAAGGGAACAAGAATTTCTTTTGGGCCTTGATGTGGACCATGTTGGGTGCCGGGATGGATGGAGGCCCATCCTGGTTCTTGAAAAATATTATCAAAGCATATTTTCTCTCTTGGGGAATGCTATTTTGGTATAGAGTTAGGGTATACCAATGTTAACAGTGTCAAAACCCAATTTTCTAGATATGATCAAGGTTCCTGGTCATAAAACCTAGTGGTAGGACTCGAGTTACCAGGGTCGGTTGAGATTTTTCTGAGTCTTTAGTCCTTGTTGTTAATCATGTTTTGGGGAAATGAAAAAAAAACTGGAGTCAGTGGTCCCAATGAGCTTGTTAGGCCTTGAAAACCATGTGTATCTAGGGATATTTTCTTACAATACTCTCTGTGGAAGTGACATGATTGTCGTATGGCAACAAAACATATGTCATAGTCACATGCTAACATTAGTTTCCACTAACATTGTTCCTTGCCTCTTTTTTTCGGATTTGTGAAAATCATGTTTTAAATTAAAAATGAATTCCTCTTGGAAAATGTTTTTAAATGAAGTGGTTTGAAATGAAAATGTTTTGTGACCTTTGAAAGGTATGGTTAAATGTTTTGGTTTTGAAAAAATGGGATGGGTATGGTTTTGATCCATGGTGTCCTCATGGGAAACTACATGAATGTGTATATATGTAAAGTTGAATAGTTAAAGGTACAAGCAGATGAGTTCCTTGAGAGACATGAGGTGGTCGACGGTGTGGCAAGGGAACTTGCATGTGGGGGACCCATGGGACACCATTGGTGTTTGTGCAACCCTCCATCTTTATTCATTTTCAAAACATTTTGTTAAAGGAAAATTTTGTGTTTTAATAACTGGTGATTGTGTGATGAGTCCTTATGTTTAGGAAATATTTGATGTAAGGCGTTTCAATCCAAGAATCCTTTTTGACTGATATGTATCTTGAGTTTAAATTCTTATTGGTATGCGGGTGTGAAAGCATGTGGTTAGTGGTTTATTTTGAAAAGTCCATTTGGAATCCCTTGTAGGGGTTCCCCCTACAAATTTAGTGTTCTATTTCGGTATGTCTTGGCCATTGGACCAGTTTGAATGGGTCCATGGTTTCTTTCTTAACTCTTGTATGTCCTCCAAAGGTGATAAAATTTGATTACGGTGTGGCCACGTGCAATTCTCTCTAGGCCAACCCTCTAGTTGATTAAAGTAAGGACTATACCTTTTGAGTGATAATGCTAAGTCTATCCATTTTCCATTTCTGTTATGTGGATCCTCTCGTAGCCGGATGACAGATGTGAGAGGGTTTGAAGGGAGTTTTGTCTCATTGAGTCATCTGAGTCATCTGGTATGATTTTTGACACCATTGTGTTTGAAGGTCCCTCTATGAATGTTTAAGGATATTCTAATGGAGAACTATTAAGGTGTTTCAAAGTTATTGGTGTTGAACGTTATCCAAAAAGTCTTTTAGTGCTTTTATGAACCACAAAGGTCATGTTTAGTTACATCTTGCAACATTGTTTCTCTTGGAAGAGAAAGGATGGATTTTATAGGATCCTTCGGGAGTCCCTATTTTCATAAGAGTTTGTCCTCCACTTATAGAGTTCAAATTTGATTCCATTGGAAGTGTTTATCATGCGTCTTTCCTTCTTAAGTTTCATAGATAAGGTGAATAGTTGGTGTATGTGCATCATCTAATCCGCAGTTCTGGTGGATGTGTCGCGAGGCAGTAGGTGGATTAGGAGTGTGTAATGTCTGATGGGGGTGTGTTGATTGTTTTATGGTTCCTTGAGACACCCGAAAATAAGGAGTTCCGTTCCACAGTCTTCAATGGAAGACTATGAGGCAGGATATGCTTCCAACATTAGGACTCAAGGAATAGGCCTTGAAGTGAAGCTAGAACATGGTCAGGAACCTCAAGAGTGTATGGGACCCCATAATAATTTTTTTCTTTAGTATTTAAGGTGAAGGCAGTTTAAATTTTATTTTGTAGATATTCCTTTCCAAATAACCCTTTTGGATGGGTGAGGTTCTCCATGGCTATGAGGAGGCATGGTCACCTCGTTAAATTAATGTCCTGGTGGTTTGCTTCCCACCAGATGTAATTGTTTTAGTGGTCCTTATGGGGACTTTTGGGTAAATCTGTCTAAAAATTGAATAGTTATCATCTAGGGATGCAGAGATGTTAGTTTTTCCTGGGCTGTTGTTTTGACACCCCGATAGTTGGGCCATGCCATCCCCACCACTTATGGTAGGGGGTTTTTTCAATTATGGGGAATTTATAAGTTTTTTTGTCTTTGGAATATCTAATGGTGGGGAGAACCACTGTGGGTATCACATAGATGTGTTCAGAATGAATTGGTGTTGTCCTTTTTCATAATGGTGGTGA
The DNA here is from genome assembly GCA_963277665.1 of Viscum album. Classification (NCBI taxonomy): domain Eukaryota; kingdom Viridiplantae; phylum Streptophyta; class Magnoliopsida; order Santalales; family Viscaceae; genus Viscum; species Viscum album. The sequence continues at coordinate 906,109,955 of OY728138.1, forward strand.
GTCTACCCGGGCCTCCCTGTGTCGGTTTTCCAATATCATCTTAGGAATTGGTAGGTTTCTAATGTTTGGGAGCCCTTTCCGGCTTCCCCATCTTGGCCTTTTTGTTTTCTTCTTATAATTTACTTGGATGTATTTGATAACAATATTATTTTTATGTGGTTTGATCTTGGTTCATTCCATTAAAATAGTGTTCTTTCTGTTTAATGATGCTTAAGGTGTCTCAGTAATTTTTGATAGTTTCCATGGGTATGAGAGTTACATTACATGATCATTCAACTAGATTTTTGTCAGCTCATTGGGGAAGGTGGAAGATAAAAGAGTGTTTTTATGGGTTTCTTGTGGTTTTCATTTAAGTCACCTTTTATAAGCATGAAGTTTTTTCCCCATTTCGCTTGTTGTTTGTGGGGATCCTCTTTAAACTTTAAGGGGTGTCATTTTCTACTTTGGGGTTCAATTATAGTTATGGCTTTCTGGGAATTGAATGCTCTATGGTGGGGAGAATTCTCACACTCGTCATTTTTAAATTATTTATTTTATGTAATTTTTCTAGTCATCAGGTAGTTCAGGTCGAAACCTGAAATAAAATTTTGGAGTTCTGTTGAGAAAAATGCACGTTTTTGGTTTTGCATCATCAGATTCATGGGTAGGGAATTGATCTGAGACCATGTGGTATACCCAGTTTAAATAATGAGTTAATTCATTAAGGGATAATGAAATAATAATTAACAATGAAATAAAAATAAAATGGTAATAAGAAGATTAAAAAAAGTTCATAAGTTTTGGTGGTGATGATAATAATAATATTTTTTGATAATGGTAATAATAATATTATTAATAGTGTTAAGAATATAAACAATATATGTTTTTATTATTATTATGATAATAATTATTATTATTAATATTATGTAATGTTAATAACATTTTTATTATTATAGAACTCCTAATATCAATTTAGTTATTATTATTATTATGATAATTTTTATTGGTTTTGATTTTAGTTTTCTTTTTTATTATTTTTTTAATATTTTTCCTATTGGGATTAAGTGTCCCGCAAATATTCGGGTTGAACCCACTGTCTCCCATGTATCCCATCGTGCCGCCCACCAAGCTGCACCACTGCTAGCCAGTTGCGGCGTCACACCCTCCCATGGATCGCAGGCATCCCCGCCTTCTGTCGCGACGATCTGTGACCACCAGCCTCCCATCCATCCATCACAACGACCTACGACTGCCGCCACACTACATCCATCGCAATCGCTACAGCCGCAACATCCCTTCTCTATGTCATCCTCGACCAGTCATGTGCATCCATTGTCGAACCCCCTTAGCGTCACCACCTCTTCCTCTCCACTCTGGGTAGACCATCCACCTCCTATCTATGGTTTTGATTCATATTATTGGGTGTTTCCGGTTACCAGCGGGTATTTGGACCCACATTAGGGTTCTAATATGATGTTTCTAGTTTTAGTTCTTGAATTAGTGTCCTTGCTAGATTACTTGTGGTGAAAATGTATAGTGAAGATGTTTTTACATCATTTTTTAGAAGTTTCACCAAGTGACGTAGGTGTTTCCACCTGTGAGTATTAACTGATAAGTTCCCTTAATTATTTAGTTAATGTAGCATGTTTACAAATTAGTTGTTTTGGTATGAATTTAGTTTTTTCTTGAGTTTTAGTATGTTTTTATTTTTTTATTTGTGTGTTTATATGATATGAGTATGTTTTTTCTATGAAAACCTATTTCGAACTATTTACTAGTGTTTTATAAATTATGATATTACTTTGTTAGGATATAAAAAGGGTGCAATCTGTGGTTTGGAATAGCATATGTATGCATTAATTCTTTAAAGCGAATTTGAGTGGATTTTTTGTGTTTAGTTATGCGATGTATTTTTAAATGGTTTGGAATTTTTTTTGCGATTTCTTTATCTATAGTAATTGAATTTTTTACCGGTACAACTGATTTCTTTATTTTCTTGCATGATGTAGATTGTGTTCCTGGGGTGGCGTTGTATGTGTGTGGTCATGTATGGGAGATTTGGTTGGTCTGGTGTGTAAAGAACTGTTTTTATTTTTAAAATTTATTTATGAAAATTTTAGTTGTTTTATTAAATAATTATTAAGAGTGAAAAATTGTTTTGGTTGAATTGTGTAACGATTTTTGGGGTTTAAAGTCATCTGACATATGTTGAAATTTTTTAATAAATTCTTTTCCTGTTTTTTTGACTATTAAAGTTATTTCTTTGACCGTGCAGTAGTTTTAATTGGTTGTGTATATAATGAAAATTTTATTTTGAAATATTTTTACTGTGCGTAATATTTTTAAATGGTTTATTATATTATGGAAGTGGAGTAAAACATGTAAGAAGAATGTTTTAGTGCGCACCTCATTTAAAAATGGTATCTGGGTGTGTAAGTAGAAGTTTATTTAATAATAAGTGTCTTTTTAAACTGTGCATATGGTTTAATTGACTGTGTAACCTATGTTGGTTATGTTTTAAAAATACTTTTGTTGTGCGCATGGTTTTAAAAGAGGGTTTGAATGTGGAAATGGTGATTCTGTGTTTGTAAGTTCTCTGTTTGTCTTTTATGAATAAATGTGATGTGTGATGTGATCATTGCTTTAAAAACTGAAATTGATGGTGCAAATGGAATCTTGTCATGCATGACGTTTTAGTTTGGCTTGTTTTGGTGATGTTCACCCTTTATGAACTTGAAACATTTTTGATCACTAAGTGGGAAGCCCGGGTAGCAATGAAGTTGGAATAGACTAGTGGGAAAGTGATCTAGGTGTGGATTTATCACAGTTTCATATATCAGCGTTAACGACTTCCACACTATCTAATCATATAAATGACTGTGGGTCTTGGTTTTTATGTCACAGTTACAGAGGGTCATGATTTCTAAACCACATTTTCTGGAGTTCATGGTTTCAAAGCCACATTTCACCAAGATACCACGATCTAGGTACCCAGGCTAGGTAAAACCCATGAGTCCTCTCTAATATTTGGTGCTCCAAAGTTACATTACGCTCGTCGGTGTGACACATTGGTTATTTTAATTGTAAGCGTGTGTGTGTGTTTTAATTTATGTCATTCCCCTTGAAACTACTTTCTCTAAACCTATTTTATTTAGAACTATTATAGAATATTATTATTTTATTTAATTGGGAATTTCTCATGTATTTTCAATTTAATAATTATAAGTGGAAGACTTTTCTAAGTGGCATCCTACTCGTCCATTGTCTCACACCCTAAATGCACCATTGGGTGTATGTAGACCTTATTCATTGTGTATCCTAGGTTGAGGCATAGTTTTTACCGATAGTGGTCTAGGTTATTGATGATCTTTGTGTGCAGGTTGGTGTTGGTAGCATGGGGATGTGGCTTCTCATGTATCTTGGAGGATGATATTCTAGTTTTACTTTTCTATCATTTTTATAGTCCCCATTAGGTTTTTAGTTGAATTGTAGACTTTAAATATGTTTATAGTTTAAAAGAATGTTTTTTTTTTCTGTTTTTAGCTTTACATTATTTATCTTATTAGTGGTTTTGTGTTTAACTTTTTAGGTAAATTGGTCCCATGTATTGTTTTTGATACCCATGAACTTGTGGCAGCCCATGGGAATCGAGAACGCCCTTTAGGCCTTACTGTAGACCGAGTCGGACGCTATGTCAGATAGCGACCCGACCTGGTCCATGACACCATGAAACCTTACGAAATAATTCATGCACATCATTGAAATCATATCAATATATAGATCTTCTCAAAATGAAATAATGTTCATTGAATTCTTAATATTATATACTACTACCCAAATTGCATTTTGGCCATTAGATTATTTTGGGTGTTTGGGAATAGAATCTATAGTGATTTTTCCATTTCCATTATTGTATGGGTAATGTTTGTAACACCTAATTAGACATTTTCCTTCATCCATAACATAATAACATAGCATGTTTCACATAATTTTTCTTCAGTATTTCTCTTTATGTTTTCCCACTAAAGATAATAATTTAGATGTAAATATATCTTTGTACTTATAGGATGAATGGAGACTGATGAATTACAATATTCACTAAACATCACCATATGATAAGTTTTAATTGATGTGACAAATAATTGTTTAGAGAACCATATTATTTGTTAACTTCCTTGGATACTCATGAATATTTATCACCAAAATCTGATCTAAAAAATCCTACATCCCAGCCTCTTTAATCCTCACATTGATGGATGATGGATATTTTATATAAGAATGATTTGATAAATTCCCTTTTCAAATTATTTCATGATTCGTTTTTTAAAACTCCATAAATATTTGTACTCTATCAATAAAAATCATAGTTAAACTAGTATTGTCATTCGACTATGATCACCACCAATCTTATTCCCTTTTTTAGAGTTGTTATTTTTTTATGAATTCACTAAAATTAATCAAAACCAAACATATTGTTTTGGATATATTCATCATGTTATATATCAATATAGGAATAATTGTTTTATAATCAGTGTATATATATCCTCGATAAAAAAGGTTAATGCCTATAAATTTCAAATAAAATTGATGAATAAAACACTAAACCGGGAGTCGGGTAATGTTTCACATTAATTATCAATTTTAGTGAGTTATAAGTATTATATGTATCATTATTCATATGGAATCATCCCAGTCCCATATTTAATTTATAAACACTTATTCAATGTATGTAAAGTTATGTAGAGGTTTAGTGACCATCATTTCTTTCAACTCTATGAATTTCTCCTGATATTCATATATCAAATGGAACATGGATCCCTTATAAGTCATATTATATAGTTGATAAGGTATCCCTATGATATCTCCCTCAAACCAATGATAGAGTCCTTCAAAACCATAAACAAAAATGGATATATGTTTCCACAGTTGGTCAAGGTCATGGCACAAAAACTTCATTCATTTAAGGATCCACTATATACCATCATATGAATTGTATGACTAAAAGTGTTATTTTCAATACCCTAAATTAAGACAAAGAATAATTAGTATAAAACATCATCTTATTCATTATCTTAATCAGAGTCCTTAAATTCCATTCATAATATTCCATGAAATTTTAGAATATAAAAAATCATTTATAATGACTAACACCAACGGATCAAGAAAATAATTAAATAACAAATCCATTAAATCCATTAAGATATGAAGGGAATTTGTAAGTAAAAAATGATATTAAGAAAAGTAATTATTGTCGTATCTCATTTAGAACAATTTATTGATTATAAGTTCCCTATTTACTATAAAATTATGATATCCATATCAGTGATAAATCAATGAAAAGTATTGAGAACCATGTAAATGATTAAACATTTCATCAATAAAGGTTAAATAATATATTTTCTTGATAGTTATCTTATTATATTTTTTATTGTCAATATAATTATCCATTAATCCATCATTAATTTAAATAACTTAATAGGTTCCCCTCTTGGAGAAACATTGGGGTTTATGAATCCCTTATAAATATTCTCCATGAGTTATTTGATGAATTCCTTCAACTAAATTCGGTAAATTCTATAAGGGATAATTGAAATATTTGTTTCCTAGGTATTAGTTCTATTGAGAAATAAAAATCCTGATTTAGATGTTTATTAGGAATGTATGGAAAATAATATATGGTAAATCTATAATAATAGTAATGAAATTGATATTGGGTATCTATGAAACTATTTCATAAAAATATCACTCATGAATAAGAAATATGAACTACACAAATGAAGTAAATTAATTTGGATTCTCTTATATGTCCTTTTACTAAAATATGGTCAAGGGTTCGTTTAAAAAAATAATATATGGAATTCCTTTTATGGAATTGATATGTTTTATATATTGATAGAGACAATCCATTCCTAAAATCACATCAAATTCATATTGTTAGAGAATCAAATGATTTTCAAGAAGCAAATTCCCACAACCTTTTGTTGGTTTGGAGACATAAATTATATATGCGATCATAAAAAAAGTAGTATATTTTTAAAAATTACTAACTATATTATCATTTATATTGTGATATGATATCTTTAGAAATATCATATGATATAAAAAAATTTATAGATGCAAAATCATATAAGGCATTTTCAAATATTCATTGGAGTTTATTTGTAACATTCACCGCTTCATTCCCATTACCCACTTTATTATTTGTTATTGAATGGGATTTTACATAGTCTATGTGATTAATTTGTTATTTATATCAAGAATCATTTCAATCAACCTAATTTGTATAATAGATTCTATAATATCAATAATAATTACATTTTTGACATTGGAATATATTTGGTTCATTTTTTGAGGATTATTATGGATCTATACCTTTTCTATCCACTTCACATCCCATCAAAATTAATTTTCATGATGGAATTTTTTCCAAAAATAAAATATTTACTATTCCATAAAGAAAATTGTCTATATTCCTCAATATTGACATTAATCATAATATAAATCACCTCTTCCTCACACCATGATTCTTATTATTATAGTTTCCTTTAAATTATTTCATTATTTTATTTTCAAACCCATTTAATTGGTGTATTACTCCGTTATCAAATACCAAAAAGTACACAAATTATTAATTAATAAATACCAAATCCCATTATGGGTAAAGGACTTCAATTATTTGGTTTTAATCCACTATAAAATTAGTATGTTTTATATTGTAGATCAATAATAATACCATATGCAGACTGCCCATGAATTTTAAAATATTTGACATATGTATTAATTTATTCCTTATCACTATAATTTGTCTTATGCAATTTTTTCACCATTTTTATAAAAATATTGGTAGATATACTCATAGAATAATAACCTCATAAACTCAACATACAATATACTATAAATTTCATCATCTTTCATCATTTTCATGATAATATTATAACATTAAAATGATTTCTAATTCCATTGATAAATAAATAATAAATAATTTATATTTATTAATAATTGAATTGTAAAAAATATCATTTTAGTGGTATTGATTAATTATGTAAAAATGTGTAAATTAACATGCACTCTAAAACAAGTTTTGCGTGGCTAGATGATGGAATCAATAGAACATTTATTCTAAAATTTTTCATTTGGAGACTCAATATGATTCATCAACATAGATATTTGTCTTTTAATTTGAACTATATTTTTTTCCTTCAATATCCTTTCAAATTTTTTAACTAGCGTAATATTATTTCATTTTACATAACATTCATCATAATTTTTTTTGTGTCAAACTTTTGGATAAAATGAATACTTCTAGATTGGGTAGAAATATTCATATTTAGAAACCAAGTAATCATTAAAAAAATTTTATAGGTTCTCTTATTGAGGGAACATTATATTAAATCTATGTAATAAATGTTCCTACCTACTCTATCCATGGTAATAATATATTAAAATTGTTCAAAATTATTCATATGTAAAATTATAGATAAATAAAAAATTTCAATTAAGATTTTTTATCCTGGATTTCTATATGGCCCCATTTATAGTACACCAAAATGATCTATGTAATATACTAATATAACTCACTTCTAGGTTATTTTACATTGATTTAAGTGATCCCAAAAACAACTAATAATTAACTATCTAATCATGGATGTGTTTTTGGGTAAAAAATCTTAAAAATACCTTCCCCATGTATTAGGGTGTTATTTTATGCATAAACATTTCCCAAGGGATTTAAATAGTGTAATCTATTCCTAATATACAATAACTAAATATACCCTCCATGGATAAAAAGTATAAGGACAAAAACATTTTTTACATTAATATTAATAATTAATTGATGAATAATTATTATATGAAATTACATTCTATAGAATAATTTTAAACATAACATCCTAGGATTTTGAGCGTGTCGAATTTCCACAACCCTATTGATGTTTTCTATTAGTGGTATATCCAACATTATTTTTTGTATTAAGATCCTAATTCTGTATTTTTTTAATTATTAAATTCATTTTTTAAATGTTATTAATGTCTTGGATAGTTCCCCAATAGATTTAATGGTTTTTGGAATTGTCAGGCTCTAAAAACACAGTTTAGGGAATGGTTGGCAATAGTCCATGTTTGGTGCATGGTCTATCTAACTTTGCGGTCTAAACTATATTTCCAATTTTCAAAGGGTAGTTGTTTTTAATCATTTATACCCTTATATACAATATTTTGGTCGTCTTCAGGTCATCGAAAAGGCTGAACAAAATTGGTGCACAGTCTAGAAAAACCATGTGGCCAAACTGTGTAACTATTTTCAACGGTGTGAACCTTTACATAGTGGGAACCATATGGTTAGTGCAATTTATTTGAAACCAAGAGATAACCATGAATCCCATTAAATATTCCAAAATTACCATTTTTCCCTTGATTTATTTTACTAGAACCATCCTATTTTCTTCCGTTGCATGTTTAATTCTCTCAAGAGTATCTGATGTCTTCTCCCTTCTATATTTTAGGGAATATGCCCATTTGTCTTTCTATGATCTGATAAAATATTAGATTTTGGATTTAGATTTTAATCATTAATCAATTTAATAATATTTCTTCCTTTTCATATTTATCTCACCTTAGATAATTCTTGTTCTGTGTGATCTATTTTCCCGTTTCAGGTCATTTTACTAAAATTATAATTTCTCTCATTTTGGTTAAAGTGCGATTTTAATAATAGACTATCCATGCATTATGAGAATAAGGTATGTGGTTTCGGGATTTCTCTTCATATTTATCAATGTTTTAGGGTACATAATTAATACACACATGTGGGTTGAATAAGAGATATCCCATATTAATTAATTATTTAACTTCAAATGATTAACTGGTTTTAAGAGATCACATTGGGTATGATATATCATAATAAAACATGTTATGATTGGAAATGGTATTCAATCAACTAGGTAGGTCATTCTAGTTTTCTATTTTAAATAAATAAAATGTATTTTTATTTCTTGGTTACATGGTTACATGATTGTTTTTCATTAGGTATTGAGGTTATTATTTTCATCAAGACATATAGGGGATTGTTTTTCTTGATGAGCTTGGCCAAATGTATATGGGGTTATTTTGATCACCATGGTGAGAAGATGAGGTATATAGGATAAGGTAATGTCCTAAAATTATTGATATGGTTGTGACTATTGTGTCATAATGATGTGGTCACAGAGGAATGAGGTGTCGAATGGTTTCGTGTAGATATTGTTGGTTATTTGTCTCACCTTTATTGGAAGAAAAATTGATTGAGTCATATGATCTTAGAGAAGTCTCATTTGAGATGGTGTTGACCAATCATTGTTGATGGATGCCACTTTCGATATTGAGGGATATGTTATGGGGTTGTCCATCTTTTATGGAAGAGGGTATCAACAAATAAATCCACAGTTGATGGTGATGGTTCAACGATTGATTCTATAAAGAACATCATATTAGGGACAAATTCTTCCATTATAGGACCACCATAATATTGGAGGCCAATGGGACGAGATATTGGGATAATAGATAGTTTGGTACCTTGGTATGTTTAGATGTTGATAAAATTGAGATCTAATATTTATGGGACATTATATATCAATATGCCTCAAGAATTTAGTCTGTAGAGTCTATAATGACTATTTTAGAAGAGGTTAAAAGGACCTGTAATATTTTATTGCGAGTTTTTTCTATGATTTTCTTACATTCTCGATGCATGAAATAAGTAGTGTTAGATTGAATTAGGTGTCATGGATATAGTTACATGAGTAACCAGAGGGTTTACCTTGTATGACATTCTTCTGGGGATTCCTAGTCACTAATAAATGGGTCCTCACCTCCAAAAATATATATATGATGAAATTTTCTATATTACATGTATATATATTTGGGGAAAATATTTTATAGACATAAAAATGTTGTTCAATTTTAGTAAAATCTTCTATGCAGTTGTTTAGAACAATGGATGAATGTTGGTTATTAAATATATATGTCTCTCCTTTTTAATTATAATTTAATAAACCTACATAATTATGGATGTCAAATAGATAGATATTGGGGGTTTTCTACTTTGTTCAAACATACACACTATACATGACCCTATGGATTCATGTATACATTATGATATTTAACTAAGGTAGGTTTTTACTCTCAAGAGACAGACCCTAATGATCCAAGACCTACCACATTTTCATGGGATAGATGTAAGTGGACTTCGTGGTTTCTTTGTAACATGAAAATCCTACTTTTTGGAATTTATATTTATATATCTATATGGAATTCCACATGTGAAATACATTACATATTTATAAGGACATTCTTGCAATGTAATAATATTGAAATTGTGTTATTCCTTTGAGCTTGTTGATTATTACTTATACTGTAGTATATGATTTTGTAGTGTTTTTTTATGTTTTTTCTAGGGTTTTGTCCATTTTTCAGTTCTATTATATATAATAGACCACTATTATTTACATTAATAGATGTTACAATCTCTCTAATTTCAACAACTTATACACTCACTACTAATAATAATCTTTGGGAATACAAGGAGTTGTGTGTGAGGCCCATTAGAACATTGGCCCGCTGCATATATAATGTGGAAAACCCAGTCAAGGAGCTATAGTGAATGTTTAGTGTTTTTGGAGACATGTTAAATAATAACAATATTTGATGAGAACTCATTAATATATCTAAAAAATTTGTTACCATATATTACTTATCATTGGCATACCATACTTAAAACCATTTTCCATAAAATTGGGAAAGGAAACATAAGAATGGGATAACTTAGAAGCTCAGTAATGGTAATCAAACGTGATAGAAATCAGTGATCATAAGTGATAATAATATAAGAATAAATTTATAATAATATGATTATAATATTCAATAATAATCCATAACATGTAAAAGTTCATTAATTGAAAATAATTGTATAATTATTTTTCATATACAATGATAGAAGTCACATGTTTTAGGAATCATCAATATTCAATCATTGGCCAGGGGATGATATTATAATAATATGGAATATATCTTTGGAATATACATCACCGTTGAAAATAGTTTCATTAGTCATTGATCAATTTTAACATGAATATAATGTCTTTCAATCACTCCACATTACATTATCTATTTAGAAAATGTTCACTCCAAACAAAGTCATAGTACAAAAAGCCACTGATTAAAATAGGATAACACTCCATAGAGTTTTTATTGACTCATCTGATATCCATCATTAACCGATGCTGTAATGGTAAATTACAATAATTTTCCACCCATTATATAATGAATACCATATATATGTGTTCCCTAATGTCATAAAACAATAATTATTTCATTATTTATAACTTGTGGATTGGAAATGAGTTTCATAATCATTTCATTATTAAATCATTGAATAAACAATATGAAAAAATAGATTTTATAAAAATTTCAATATCATAATCATAAAACATCCAGATCGAGATTAAATATGTTTTCATTGGACCAGATACCCAATAAACCATAATTATCATATGATTGTGGTTTCATATATGTAGAATACCTTTAATGGATTATAATAACAATTTGAGAGGAAAATACAATTATTAATTTTAAATCATATATTTTAAATCAAAATATTTCTAAAATATTATGTAAAATATTATCATTGAAATGAAACATTGAAACTTCTAAAAGAATCTACAAGGAATTGAGAAATTGGGATTATTTAAAATTATGTTTATGCCATAATCAATAAAAATAATATCATTTCCAACCATTGCATAAAATAAAATCAATCAAAAAAAGAATATTATATCTAATCCAATTTTTAAAAAATAAATTAAAATATTTAATTGAAAAAATAAATTAATAATATTGAAAATAATTATATGAATCAATTTAGAAAAGATGAATATGGAATAATTAGTTTTAACAATTGAAATAGAATAAATTGTTTTGGTTTTATTAAAAAAATTTTTAAAACATTTTGAGTACAAAAGACATTAATCTAGTTAAAAAAATAAAAATTATATACACAATTAGGAGGGAGAAATTTGTAATATTCTTTATCACATAAGGGTAATATAATATCATTAATGAAAATTCAAGCATAAAAATCTAGGTTAAATTGGGATTAAAACCCAAATCTCATACCTTCAGTTTCATCATTAATTATATTCACGAAAATAGTATTTATTTTAAATTTAAATTTATTATAAATATATTACAGAACCATATTAAAATATATCTTAAAAACAAAAATTTAATTATAACATCTTATTACTAATTTATTAGCAAAACCTTTTTTAAATTCTCTTGTGTGTTAATGACCTCATTTTTCATTTTTATTGTCACATCCCAAATTTTAAGAGGGGTAATGATCCTTGTGTTACTATTCATAACCAATCAATTTTTTAATAATGATTTGATCTAATGGCTGTGAATTTTTTTGGAGAGCATAGGGATGCTTCAGATTCAAGTGTTCTAGAAAATTGGATGATAGGGTAAGACACATTGTATGATAATGGTTTTTGAAAACATTGGGACTCGACCATTCTAGATACCCAATGCACAATGTGACCAACATGATTTTTCTATAAGAATGAGGTGTGGGAACATGAATGTTGGTGGATTTTAGCCCACATGGATAATGTAATTCACACTTTTATCACATGGTTACCCAAAGTGTTGGTAAAGCCCTTGTGATGGAGACCCTTAAGTATTGTTGGGTTAACAATTGGTCCATTTTTTGGCCTAACATTTCAACAAACAATGAATCCTAGTAAATGATGGGAAATGACTGGTTGACACGTTTTTATTTTAATCCATAAATCCTTTTGCTCTGACATTTTTCTCTATCAACATCTTCCCATGCATCCCTTCTCCTATACTTCTAGGTGTTTTTCTATATCCATTATAAAAACTACTAATCCTTTACAGTTAGTTTCATTGGGACACACGAGGAATGATATAAAATCCCCTACCTTTTTTTCTCAATTTTCTTATCCTACATTGTGAAATTTTTATGTGGCCTTATTTCCCTAATTTTCATGTCATTTGATGATTTTTCTCATTTCCTTAATTCTATAATGATCAAATGGATGAAAATAGATGTATGGTATTAAATTAAAATATAATAGGTGGCATAGGATTATTCCTATTGTTCCATTGCATTACAAATGATGTTATATTTTCTATTCACCAATATTTTTCCAGTACTACTAATTAAACATTGAGTTAATTTAGTTAAATGGTTTACCTATATTTATATGATCACTACTGGAGCTGAATCTCCACATTCTCCATTCATATTGAAATAAGTTACACCAATGGGTGTTCTTGTCCATTATACTCCTAATTCTTATTAAATAATATTATATAAAAACCTCTTGAAGTATGTATCACTTCTTATGAATGGATTCATGTAATGAATTTAATTGATTAATAATTGAATGTTCATGAATTTTTCCATTAGATTGCTCCTTGTATCAGGTCCTTGTTTATTGGTTTTTCTAAATTCCTTAAATTTAATAATTTAAATAATCTAATGGTAATCCATGAGTGGGGACATAATTCCCTATATTATTGTTATATTACTTAACTAACTGGAATATAATTATAATTTATGCTTCTTTTCTTATGAATTATTTCTTACGCCTCAATGCATATTCTTATGTCCATAACAAGTTCCATATAATCTATTCTTATTACATAGTACCATATACTTATCGCATAATTCTACATTTCTTGGCATGAATGAAATTATTAGGGATAGTATTTTTATCTTATCCTACATGAAAATTACTTGGTCATGATATGTGATCTTGGTTTTTATACCTTATCCACTTATGGTCTTATAGAGGAAATATGTCCGGACATAAATATTTGGTGGATATACCCACAAAGAATTTTATTGAAACATTATGATGTTTTGGGAGAGAAAATGGATTTTCTTGTATTGACTATTTGGTAGGAATATTATACCCATGAGAAACACTAGTTACATAAGGGAGGAATTGAGGATGGGATAGTTGGCGAGATGGTTATACCATGCCTTGGAGGATACTCAGTCCCATATGTGAGATACCTGGTATGAGATTAGTGTTTATAATCACATCATTTAGAGACTGATAAGAGGGTTTAATTTATGGGTCCACTTGGATAGTCTTTGTGGTATTGGGCTTCTTTGTCATCTCTAATAGGAAACCTTGAGATTCTTGTATAGATCAAATTGGATGGGATTTTGGTAGAGATATCACTTTTACGGTTGGTTTTCCTATATTACATGTTATGTCTTATCATTATTATTTGAATAAGATAATTAATTAATGATATACTATGGAAATGTACCCCTTGAGAAACCACATGATCAAAGTCATTCCATGCATGATTCCTAATTTATGATGACATGTGTCCCCTATTTATAACATCTCTATAGGTTCCTGGGATCAAATGAATCCATCTTATGATGATGTATGTAGTGGTGATGTGGTATCTATTTAGAATGTATACCATAAGTTTTTCTTCATTTATTTATAGTCTTGTACTCATACTAAAAAAATGGTCATTCTATATTTCATGGACTGGATTGACCTACACACCATTTTCGGTGGCCTACTTATTATACCTATCACCCTAATGGGGTTTCCAAAGGTACCCAATAATACATAATTATTTCAATTATATAAAAGGGGTTGTTTTGTACTTCCAATTATTTATTTTAAATTCTATAATGGATTACGAGAATATAGTATTAATCCTATGTTAATGATTATTTTAGAATATAATTTTTGGATTTTTTGGTCTTTTGATTAAATGTGAAATAATTATGATTCTAATATTCCCCTTGTATTCATTTTATATAGTTAGATAAAATCATGATCAACATATTTTTTATCTATTTTTTATTCATATTTTACCTATTTTTAATTATCTTGCATGGTTTATTATAATTACATATCTATCTAATTTCTTTTTACTCCTTCTACAGTGGTGGGTTTCTAGTATTGTCATTATAGTGTCTATTTTTTCACTTTATTGTTTATCATATACTATTGTTCTCCAAACTAATATTAGAGTCCATTTTATTCCTAAGAAAACATAGTTGGACCTTGATGCTATTCAGCATCATCTAGTGTATGGGAAGGTGAACAAGTCAACTAGTGACCCACCCTCTCAGGGAACCACTCAATAGATTCTAGGTGGCATGCTATATTGTTTAATAAGAATTATTTTTGCCTTTTAGTAATGTTTTGGTAGTAGATAGGAGACTAGGATTATTAGGATTCGTTAATGATCTTGTGCAATTGGAGTACCTGACCCACATATAGGGTAAGCCCAAATTTACCATGGATGGATTAATTCATTTATATTTTATTCTTGTTACCATTTTCCAAATTTCACCATTATGAGAGGCACTTATTTATTTCCATTATTTATATTGATATTGTTATAATGGGTTGTGCACCCGGGATCAATGATAAGAGAGAATATCTATTCATGAATAAAATGAGGAACCATAAGACTATAATGTCATGCATTATTTCATGCCACATATATATTCTTCATGTATTTTCTTATCACATATTACTTTTGTATTGATTATTATATATGAAAATGTGATGATATTCCTTAAAGGAATGATTACACATTATTGAGAATAAAATTTTTAGACTTAAACTAACTTTATTATTATTATATATGTTAAATCAAAAACATTAATCAACTAGTTTTGGAATAATTATCCATGGACCATTGGTCACCTAGAATGGAATGTTCTATGGTTTGGTTTATGTGGATTCCAAATTAACATTTAAAATATTTTTGGGCCCTTACAAATTTCAAATGGTTATCCATCTAATATAATTATTTAATGAGATTTATATTCATAAATGAGTAAAAATTTATAATTACTTTATTTTTTTGAATAAATAGTCATATTATAATTTTAAAAATATACCTTAATCTTGATACAAAATTAGTGGAGGCCTGTAGGTTGTGTTTCATGTTATCTTCATGTGACACTTTCATATCACATAGACCAACCTTTAGGAGAAAGTAGATATGTCTAACTCGTTATCAGAATGATATGTACATAAATTTTTTTATCTAATTTCATATAATTTATAAAAATATATGAGGAGTGAAATATGTTATTTTAGAGTCATGTTATAGAAATATACCCACATCATATTCAACGAATGTGTTTATTAGAATGATCAAGATTTTATAGGATATGAGACACCCATGATAACACTTATAGTTCCACCTAAGACACATCTTATTGATATTTTAATAAGAACTAATAACCAATAAAAATATAGTTTGTTTTAGTTTATGTAGACTTTTCTGTGTTCCGGTCGACCATCCCCAACTATGGTAGAGTATGATTCAGTGTTTCAACAACAACATCCCCCCACCCTCTCATGGGATGGAAGACCATATGCTCTGATTCAAGACTGGGGTCCATGATATCTATCTTTTTCAATCATGATACACCTCCATAGTAGAGTATTCGTCTTGTTACCTTCATGTTATGTGAAGCCAACAATATAGTGGCATGTGATATTTTAGGATGACAATCATTGAGATGTGGTTTGATATGATTTACAGACATCCTTAAATTATTTATTTATTCCATATATTCTAAGAGAGGACCAAGGTAGGGAACATATACATATTCAGATGGTATTTATTATAATTTAGAGTGTTGTTGT
The DNA here is from genome assembly GCA_963277665.1 of Viscum album. NCBI lineage: Eukaryota > Viridiplantae > Streptophyta > Magnoliopsida > Santalales > Viscaceae > Viscum > Viscum album. The sequence goes on from OY728138.1 coordinate 906,126,643, forward strand.
TGATTAATTTATCTTCTTCATATTCCTATTAATATGACCAATGATGTGTTGGAGAGTGTGATATGTATTGATGGAAGGATTTTCTATGTTTTTTTTATTTTAGGTGAATGCCTTATGATTAAGTACTGTTATGGATATATTGTTCTAATAATTAATTACTATGTGGTAGCTGATTTAATATGGAAGTGTTATCTAGGTATGTTCAGTTATGAGGTCCAACGATGGTTTTTCATGCATCATTAATCAGTGTTCAGAAGGTGCACATTTGGGTAGTACTGGTAGGTGACATGCATCAACAACTATGTGGTCAATCACCAGTGTGGCAGGCCCTTCAATATGATGGCTCAAAAAACTAAGAACCTGATCAGTTATAAATCCTGTAGAAAGATGTGTATCCTTTAGTGGTTCTTCGGATCTTTTCATCCAATGTCATGTGAAATTATATTTTTAATAAAACCAAATTCTAGTACATGATCAATCACTACATGTAATGCTGGTATTTGGTATTATACAAGATGATTGGGTCATTGATATTTTCATGGATGATGTAGTAATACCACAAAGCTTTAACAATAGTAGAGTGGACTATCTCAGGTAAGTCTGGTAGAATGTCATGGCTTCGTTTCATGAAATATCATGGTAGTGCATCCATATACTACTATTTTTGAATGAAATTATTTTATATATTTTTCATTTATGGAATGTGTGGGAATAAAGTAGAATACGCCAATCAAACTATATCCCTTGACACAATATTTGGTGAAAGATGATTATGTATACACTAGTGAAAAGATACCCCCTTGAGGTTGGAAGATATTTTTTCATTTTTAGCTTCGTCATTATTGATATCGCATGTTTAACATCATTATTGTTTTAGAATATAGAGTGTATTATTCAACCCAAGAGGATTTCTATCATCGATTATTATCTTTCACATCACCTAAAGGTAGTGAATATATTCATATGTGTTACACCCCATGATTTTATAATACGTTATTTCTTCAAAATAATTCAATAACTTGCGCTTCACGCAACACCGAGTTCAAACGCACCACAACAAACCAAACTAGTCATTCATAAATAGTTATGAATAATATTTCCTAAATTTTGAACATTATATAATCCTTATAATTCAGGAATCCATATTCTGAGTTTTATAGACATAATGTACGACCAAATTCATTTTTTTAGATAGAAGAAGTATTTCAAAAAAATGCAATCTTACCGCATTTTAATAGAGAATTTTTTTTAAAACCAATGTTGTACAGTGTTATATACTCAATTTAATGAAATTAAATTATTTTTTAGAATCGGGTTACAGAAATTTATTTTGGAAAAAACTTTGGTACTTTTCTGATAACTTTCATATTTTGATGATTAGTGAAAATTACTAAATTTTAATTAAAAACAACTTTTCTAATCGAAATAATTAATAGTGATGAATTAAGAATTTGAATGGTTTAGAATTATAATTAGATTATATTTTTATCAATTAATACAATGTAGGTCATTATTAGTAATTTCATATTTAAATTTGACTAAAATAGGTTTCAATCTTTTGATAGTTATTATTTCATAAAAATGCTTTTTTTGTTTTGACAATGGTAATTAATTATAAATTAATTTTGGCCACATATTTTTTTTGAATTTGGAAAAAGGGATTCCGTATTTGGAATCCGGAGGTCAAAATTTTGTTAATATGTAACTTTTTTTAGAAATTATGAATATTTATTTCAGTAAATATTTTATTTACCGTGGTTAAAGGGGTAAATCCAGTAAATAAGGTTAAAAAATAATATTATAATAATATTAAATTACCATAACACGTGTCTTAACCCTATTGGATGATAAGGTTCTAGCCATGGTCATCCTTGGGTCGATTTGGGGACCCCACATGGGAGTGATAAGGATATTTTATATTAAATAATCTAAAGTAAAGACAAAAATAACCAAAGAAAATATCTTTTAATAAAACAATTTTTATATGAGGTTATATAATTGATATATTCGACTATAAGTAGAAATGAAAAATAAAAAAAATATTTCCTACCTCATTATATCTTATTTTTTATTTATAGACATAAAATAAATATATTTATACATGACACAATTATGATGCAATATTTTCTTTATAAATGAAACAATCAAATAAGTAATATTATAAATACTAAAATAAATATAATTTGATTTGTTGAATCCATCCACAAATTTTATAGGTGACTATAACATGTTAGTTTTGATTAAATATATTTAGTTTGAAGTTATAAAGTTGTTAATACATTATCGAAAATAAATTCTTAAATAATGTCAAAATAGACATAAATGAGTTTTTAAATAAAATACAATATTATTGGTTGATATAATAATACTAAAAATATAAGGTCCAGCCAAAATAAATATATAATGATTGGTGTATAATTAAGGAACCAGTTAGGGTTCTCTTGGATGTTTATTGTATGTTTATTAACCATATAATATAAAAACACAAAGAGGTATGGTAAATTTCAAACTATTTAACTAAGAATTAAATCTAAAGGAAAAGGTTAATATAGTGACCCAAAACTCTCTACAACCAATTGGTTGACTGTTTTTCGACCCATCCCCACCTTATCATTTAAAAATTTTATTTTTGAGCCATTAGAAACTGAACATGATTTTATTATAGAATAATATATCAATCATTTCCTGAGGTGCCCCTCACCCCTCTTATAAAAGGGAACTTTCCCTTATCTCAAATTCACATCTTAAAATCCATTTGGATCAACCAACACCAACCCAAATAACCTCTCCACTGTACTCCCTTCATATTAGAGGCATTATTTTTGTCGTAAAGACAACCCATGGAGCCCTTTTGATCATATAAAAAGGAAGAACCCAAAGAAGAGGTAATGATTTCACCACCCTCTTTCAAGTTCTTTTCTTCTTCCACATACTCTTTCTTTGTTATTAACATACCAAAATAAAAAATCCAATACCTTTTATATACTGTTATGTTATTATAAATATGGAACAAAAATATTAATTATTCTCTCCATCCTATGAAGGATAATGTCACTATGCGTGCATATGTATGGCTTACCGTCTCCACGTTGTGTTGTGTTTTGTTATTCAACACTATGTTATTTAGGTGGATATAATGAAGAGTAATATGTATATAAATAATAAAAGTAACATGATAATGTCTCTATAAAATAAATATACCATCCAATTCCACACTATTAAGGATATGATATTGTCACTCGTGCGTACGTACTGATTACCGTCTCCACGACGTGATGATATTCATTTCCACGTCCAACATTCATCGACGATTATAAAAATATATGTTACTATTAAGTATGTAATATATGACATAATAATTATATTAGATATATATATATATGTAGTTACATATATCTTAATCACTTTCTTTAGATCAATACGATTTGAATACATAAAGAGTGTTTATGCATACGTACGGCCTACCGTCTCCATAAATGGTGTTTTCCATTTTATATAACTATATATTATAAATATTTATATTATAAATATATATGATATATATTTTAATTTTTATATTCTTGAATTATTTAAATCATGATCAAAATGATACGGTTAAGAATAACAAGTTAAAATATGTACAATAAAGAAAGCGATTATTACTCGAAATGTAATATAACATGAAAATAATTATTAAATGGGTAGTATAAAGTCATAAATGAATCATGTATGATATAATAAATATGAATATGGTTCTGGTAGAATCTAATAACATACAATGGTTATTATACAAGAGGTAAAACGTACCCTCGACCAAAGGAATGTTCAACGTAAGTGTCTATTTAACTAGATCATGATTTGAAATGTTTTAAAGAATTATCATTCCAAATACTTTTAATTAATTTCCATGTTTTCAAAATGATTTTGTGGAATTATTTATATGGACATGAATGTTCTGAAATGATAATTATTTTCAAAAGTTTTAATGTGGTATGGGACACTTTGATTCAAAAATATCTTTTAAATTACTTACTTTATAAATGTGGGAATCATAAATGATTTCAAAATAGAAAGAGATATTTCTCTCAAATTGTTTTGTTTTCATATAGGTCAACATCTATTGATGAATTTTACACTTTTTTGAAGTTTATTTATTTGGATACAAATATCCCATATTGTATTTAAGGTTTTGTGATATGTTTGACTGTGGATGTGTTATTTTTATTTCATTCATGATTTATGGTTAAAGTATTGACATTTCGAATGATAGTTTTAATACGAATGTTTATGTTATATTTCAACCTTTTCATAAGATGAATGTATGGGACTAGAATGTTCTTGGTTGGGGACTAGTAAAAGTAAGCCCTCTGGGTTGGGGTCCAGTTACAGCAGACCCTCCGTGTTGGAGTGCGGTTAGAGAGGCTCTCCAGGTTGGAGTCTGGTTAAAGAGGCTCTCTAGGTTGGGGTCCGATTACTGTTATCCCATAGGTCCTGGCATGTAAGAACCCTGTTTTTTGATATAAAATACTTTTTAATAATCTTGATATTATTCCAGAGCAGTGCCTTCAGACGAAATGCGATTCCGAGTCCCGGTGTGGTGGGAATTAAATTTTCAGTGCGTTCACACTGGACACACCAAATAAATGGGATAACCCATAAATAGAGCTTTAGATCAGAGATCTAAGTGTATGGACGGGTCTGAAATGGAGTTTTTACCCTAGGAACAACATAAAGCATGTTAGAACGGGACGTTTGGAACCCTCACCCGCTACTAGAACTTTAAACGGATAAATTAATTAATTCATTTATTCCATTAATGTTTAAAGTCAAGTATCTCTCAAACGGTGGCTCAGATTGGGAAACTGAGGGAACCATTGACTTCGTAGCATGCCGTTTTCCCTAGGAGGGGTGGATGTTTTGCAGGTGGGGGCCTGCTGTGAGAGTTGTCACCCTGGGGAAAAATGGACATTTCGAAATGTCCACTTAGTGATTTTTATCACTGGATTTCTTTTTAAATAAAATTTGAACAAAGACTCAAAATTGAAATATGAGAATTCGGTTGAGTTCGGAGAGGGGTGTTTTTCCTAGGTGTGAGATAAAATAGGTGGGCATGAGGGTTTCAGAATCCGCGCCCGTTGGGAGAGTTTTAGTGAATTTTTATAAATTCACAGTTGAGGGAAGACCCATTCCCTCCCTCTCTCTCTCACTCTCCCCCCTCTCTCCCATGTTCTTCGGCATTCTCCGACGTTCTTCGGTGGATCGAGGAGCCATCTCCAACGGTGCCTTGGAGGATCGGAGCGGGAGTGTCGTGGACGCATTGCCAATGACGAACAAGCGATCTGAGGTAGGATTCTTGTTGAATTTCACGCCCTTGTCGATTTTCTCAATTTCATCATCATTTTCGCATTTGAATTTCTTTTATTTATAGTTTTTAGAATTTTCGGCGTTGGCCGAACGAACACGTCCAACGACCGAGCCCCATTAAACTCCTTGTTCTTGAATATTCTTCGTACCAAATTTTTGGGCGTGCGTGAACCTCGACGATCGATGCGCTAGGGAAAGCGTTTTGAAGATCCGGTCCCAGGGATCCCGAAAATAGTGTCGGATAATTTTTCCGATCACCAGAATGGTCGGAGGGACTGGTCGAAGGCTCGGCTCCGGTGAGGGGCGGCGGTCGGAGACTGAACCAGCGGCGGAGCGGGGTGACCGCATCTTGGAACGCAACGAAGCTCGGGGGGGTTCAGCACAGCGGTGGGGTGCGGATGTCGGTCGGGCGAGTGCGTGCGAAGGCTATAGGAGGCGTTTGGTCAAGCAAGGTCTGGCGTGCGGTGGGTGTGGCGTCGAGAAGAGGATTTGGTGAGGAGTGACGGCGGCTCGCAGTCGAGCGGCGGAGCCAACGCGGTAGGGCGGTCGCCGCGAGGGGAGAGGACCAGGCGGCGTCGGTCCGACGTGCTGCATAGAGAGGAGGAGCCGGCGGAGGAGAAGATGGGGCGAGGCGGCCTCAGGGTAGCACGAAGGTGTGGCTGCAGAAGGAGGAGGAGCCAGGGGAGTCGGGCCGGTCGGTCACAGTCAGCGGGGGAGGGCGGTACCAAGGCAGCGAGCTCGGGGCTGCAGAAGGGAGCAAGGACCCGCTATTTGCGGGTCCTGCTACGGCGACGAAGAAGACCGACCACATGGCCGGTCGATGGGAAAGAACCAGATCCGCTTGGGTCCGGTGGATTATTGTGGGCCGTGGCCAGCGGGCTATGGAAAGTTGGACCAGACCCGCGGCTGGGCCGCGGGCCGGCAGTCCAGGACCGGGCCGGCTGGTCGGGACCGGCCTGGTTGGCCCCCCTATATTTGGGGTTCCGTAATTTCCATACTACGCATCCGTTTGACGCGCCGTTTGTGGCTGAAGAATCGTATTGTCAAGGAACCCTTTTTAAGATGAGTCCCAGGTTTTTTTAGGTTCCATTCCCAAAGGTGAGTGATTAGAAACATGTTATGTTAATAATAATATATTATTATTAAAGTTGCGACGGACGTGGCTCCCAAGCCGGACGCCCGTTTGACGTGCCATCAGAGGCGCGGTGGCTCCGGAGCTGTGACGGTCCTTATAAAGTTGGTTTGGAACCTTTTTGTGTTGGTTTCATTGCTCGGTGGAAAGAAACGCCAAATGTGAGTAATTAATTAATTAATTAATTAATTAATTGTTGTTTTGTACCTAACTCTTGTTTGGGAAGTACGATTGATGTGCCGTTAGTGGCAGCATGATTCCAGTCCTCGTGCGGACTTTTTGAAATGATTTCCGAAGCTTTCGGGTTGGAGACAAGGTGTGGGCCTCACAGGGCCTAGTTCGCACATTTTACGGTGAACTTTCACTTTTTTACCCGACATCCGTTTGGGTTGAATGAGCACTCATTTCTGAGTGTTTTTCAAAGGGGATTGCAACGACGCAATCCACCCGCCTAAATTCGGGCTCGAAGTGTGGGCCCCATAGGGACCCGTTTATGTATAATGCGGGGAATTGCAACCTTTGCATCCGGAGTCCGTTTTAGGTGTCGTCAGCAGTGTTGTGACCCTGACATCAAGATGAGGTTGACCTGGGTGGTTTAAGGCGATGAAGCTGGAGTTGAGGCATGGGCCCCATAGGCCGTCTTTTGAGCTGAGTGCAGCGTATTCTATCTTTTTCATCAGACATCCATTCGGGTTTAATGAATAGTCGTTTTGATGTGTTTTTCCAAGAGCTTCACAATGGCACATTTCACCCGACCTTTTTTCTGGATCGTGGTGTGGGTGCCACCCGGGCTGGCTACAGTGAATAGTACCCTTTTCACCTGGTGTCCGTTTTGGGTGATTGAGTAGTCAATACCGTGTGTGTTTTCGAGGGGATCACAGTGGTGTGATTTGTTTGTTCGGTTTTGGGATCTTTGTGTGGGCCCCACATGGGCTGGCTATGGTGAATAGTTCCATATTCACCAGTTGACCGTTTCGGGCGAGTAAATGGTCTGTCTCTCATGTTTTTCCACGAGGATTGCAACGGTGTGATCCGTTCGGGCATGTGGAGCCTCATTTGAGATCTTATTAAATGTGGAAACATGAAACGGTGTTGGATGGAGTTTCCTTTGATGCACTTTGAACCAATGCATGGTAGCAATGTTGGTAACACCCGATGATGTCGGTTGCTATGCTGAGTTATCGGACCCGTCACCAGGTCTACCCTCCAGCAGAGACTGGGTAGTGGGTCACCTGACGACTTATTCTAGGTCTACCCTCCAGCAGGGTTGGGCAGTTGGTCGCCTATCGACTTCTTCCGGGTCTACCCTCTAGTAGGGCTGGGCAGTGGGTCCCCTTTAGACTTCTTCCAGGTCTACCCTCTAGCAGAGACTGGGTAGTGGGTCACCTATCGACTTCTTTCAGGTCTACCCTCCAGTAGAGACTGGGCAGTTGGTTGTCGGTCGACGTGTTCTGGGTCTACCCTCCAACAGGGCTGGGCAGTGGGTCACCTGTCAACTTCTTCCGGGTCTACCCTCCAGTAGGGCTGGGTAGTGGTGCTCCTGCTGATGTATTAGGGTTTACCCTCCGGTAAGGCTGTGCAGTGTGTTATTTATTGGCACATCAGACTCATGCCTTCTTATGAGGCTAGTTGGTGAATTTTTCTCTATGACTACCAGAGCAGGATCTTTCGTTGTGTGGATCCGTGATGTGACAGCTTTGACGTGACCTTAGGACATATGAGAACGAGGGGCACTTTTTCCACAGAGATGCGTCCTTGCGATGCGACCTAAAAGCCTTGCGGGTGAGATAGTGCTGCCAAAAATGGATAGTATCGAGGTGTGGTGATTGAGCCCCTTTGACTTGTACCTCCTAGGTTGATGTGTAGGATGCTTGGGTTCAGTGTTGGATATACTTTTAACTGTTGGTGACTCTTCTTGGGCTGATCTTGGAGATATAGATCCCCTTACCCACTAATTCGAGTTTCTCGTTGAGAATATATATATATATCCTATTGTTGTTCCCACTCCTTGGGTTCGGTTACTCTCCTTCTAGGAGGGCCGAAGACGTGCAGGGTATTCCACGTGCTTTCTGTGTCTAGCTCCTCTTGGTTGGACAAGTCTACTCTCAAGGTATAGGTAGCGAAGACTCGACGAGAAGTTCATCTTCTCGCCATCTCTAGCTCCTTGCGTCTGGACGAGTCTACTTCCTCTTTCTTATTGGGTTGAGATGAAATATCTTTCTTTCATTTGCACTCTTACACTGTTCTTTGCTCTACCTACTGCTCCCTATTTTAGTACCTCCATTTTTTCTCCCTCGAGCTTTCGGGTCATCCTACTGAGTATTTTTATACTCACCCATGCTTGGGCTTTTCCAGCACTTGGTGTTCCCTTGCAGACGACGGACAGGTTGGTCGAGACTATAGAGGAGCGTAGAGGACACATGATCTTGGGCAGTGTTCGTTGGCCATATCAGGACTTCTTGGGTGTGAGACTAACTGTCGGTTTACCTTTGTTTTACCTATTGCCAGGTTGTGGAACCTTTCTAGATGGGTGCGGGTTTTTCCTCTTTTTACTGTTCAGTTTACTTGTCAGCACTTTACTTGTACTGGTTAGAGGTCGATGCATGTATGTTGGTTCCCATTTTTGTAGCAGTGTTGTATCTTGATATCTTTTCCCTGCACTGTTTCTTTGGGTTGGCTGTGTGTGTGTGTAGAGTTTCTTAGGTAAAGTCCTCCCCTAGTTTATTGTGCTTTCGGCACTGGTCGCCAACCCCTAGCCTATGGAGGCGGGCTTGGGGTAGTTGCGGGTCGAGCCTCGGCATGGGCCGAGTCGCGAAAAAGTGGTATTAGAGGTGTTTTGTTCCTTGGGGCGATGTTCGGACGTCCCAACTATTTAATTGATTGTGTTTTTTGACAATAGTGTCAATGTGTCTCGAGAGCGGACCTCATGCCCGGGAGTCTAGTGATGGTGCGGTGGCCGACGTATCTATTCATGAGGACCCTCATAACCTGCTTGTCCACTCAGCACACTGAGACACTTGTTATAGGGAATTTGATTCACGCATCTTATAGGATTGAGTCCTTGACTATCCTTCTTGGGTAATCTACCCATCGTTGTTGAAATATATATATGCTCATTTGACTGTGGTGCTCCTTGATTCGGTTCAGGATGTCTCCACAATGATAGCCAGCCAGGATACTAGCTCCGGTTTGAGACGACGATTCCGTTAGTGAAGAGGCCTCAGTTCAAGATCCATCATATGATTACCCTTTCTCTAGGAGTACAGGTAGTCGCACCTCCACCTGTGGAGTAGCGGATAGTACCAGCAGTGAGGGCCGATGACGAGTGCAGGCTGGGCGTGCTATGTGAGTTCCAGTGTCAGAGACCACTGAGGTTCCACAGTGAGCCATACCCTCAGACAGTGAAGGGTTGACTAGAGTCGGTGGTCCACCTCTTCAGGCTTGTTCGTACACTGACATGTTAGATGGTTGATTTAATAACCAGTCTTTTTCCACCCCACAGTTTGGCGTGGTAGAGCTAGGGTTACTCGGATACTCGATGAGTCGTCACTTTCATGAGAAGACTTTTAGCTGCGGTTTCATGAGGAGTTTTACCCCTCCTACTTATGCTCCATTCAGATCGAGGAGCTCCTGCAGTTTCAGCAGGGAGGGATGACAGTGCCTGTGTACGCGACTTGTTTTGCATACCGTGCACGTTTTTATCCGGACGTGGTCTGTGACGGAAAATTCCAAGCACAAAAGTTTGAAAGAGATCTTTCTAGAGTAGATTCGTGCCCGTGTAGTGACCTTGGGAATCATCACCCATCTTAGGGTACTGGAGCAGGGACTGGTGACAGAGAAATTTCTGGTAGAGGGACGTCGATTGGCGGGGCCTCGACGCCGGAGGTTTTCCTTTGATGAGACTCAGGCACATGGTCGGGGACAATGTAGAGCACAGAGATAGCCCAGTGAGGACTAGTTCTATATTTTTGATGTGGGAGATCACGTGGCATGAGACTACTCGACCAAATGAACTGAGTCTTCCAGATAGTTGGTAGATGCACCGCCACGACAGAGGTAGTGTCGTGATAAGAGAACTCCCAGGTGGGGACAATGTGGTCCCCAGGGAGGTGGTTTTGGATGAATGAAAGAAGAACTATGGTTGGTGGACGAGGTTTTGAGGTCCTTCCACCACCACTAGGTGGCCCCTGTTAGGCTCAGGGAGCCAATTGGCGGGCCGTGGGCGGCTGTGTGCTGTGGTTGTTTACAATCCTGCAGCGCCAGATATAATGAGAGGTACGCTCTGCGTCTTTTTATACTTTTCTCAATAGAACTTGTTAGACACTGTGCGAGGTACACTTTCCTCTAACTCCTTGCTCGAGAGGTTACTGAGGGTGACGCGGGGCGTTGGTGTAACCATGTGTTTGTAAGGTAAAAGTCGTATTACCTTTTTCTTTAGTCGATGGTGTTGACTCCTTCGCTCTCCGAGCGTGTAAGAGAGTCTTGGTTGCGAGACATCAACTATGTAAACTTGTGTGACCAGATATCCTTGGGTGTTTCACCATATGGATATTCTGAAGGAGGGAATCACCGGGCCTTGTCCCAGGTGCGGGCGGTGATTCTAGTCGTGGCATGCGATGTGTAGGTTCGATCGGTGAGGTGATATATCCCCGAGGTCATTCGGACCGTTTGAGACCATGAGAAGGGATGGTGAGGTTTTCTACTGCCTTGCCCTGACCCCCCAAAGTCGGGAGTGGGTGCACGACATCTCCATCAAGGCTTACCTGAGGAGATGTGTGGGTGCTCCTATGCACGTCATTGAAAAGAGCAGACCTTGTTTTAATAGATAATATCCTTTGGTCTGTGTGCGGTGACACAAAACTGTGCAAGAGTACTTCTGGGTATGGGAGAGCCAGGTGTGGGCTTAGTACCCAAAGTTGTTCCCTGGTTTTGCTTTTCGGGGATGAAAATCATGAAAGAGGGAATGATGTAAGAACCTCGTTTTTTGTTATAAAATACTTTGGAAAATTCTTGATATTATTCCAGAGAAGCGCCTTTAGACGGCGTGCGATTCTGAGCCCCGGTGTGGCCGAAATTAAATTTTCAGTGCGTTCACACTGGTCACACCAAATAAATTGGATAACCCCTAAACGGTGCTTCAGATCAGAGATCTGAGTGTATGGATGGGTCCGAAATGGGGTGTTTACCCTAGGAATGACATAAATCATGTCGGCGTGGGACGTTTGGACCCCTCGCCCACTACAGGAACGTTAAACGGATAAATAAATAAATTAATTTATTCCTTTAATGGTTAAACTCAAGTATCTCTAAAAAGGTGGTTCAGATTGAGAAACTGAGGGCACCGTTGACTTCAGAGTGTGCCGTTTACCCTAGGAGGGGTTTAAGTTTTGCAAGCGCGGGCCTGCTGTGAGAGATGTCACCTAGGGGAAAAATGGTCATTTTGAAATGTCCATTTAGTGATTTTTATCACTGGATTTCTTTTTTAATAACTTTCATATGAAGTCTCGGAATTGAAATACGAGACTTTCATTGAGTTTGGAGAGGGGTGTTTTGTCTAGGCGTGAGATAAAATAGGCGGGCGCGAGGGTTTCAGAATCTGCGCCCGTTGGGAGAGTTTTATTGAATTATTATAAATTCACTGTTGAGGGAAGACCCATTCCCTCCCTCTCTCTCTCTCTATCTCCCCCCTCTCTCTCATGTTCTTCGGCATTCTCCACCATTCATCGGCGGATCGAGGAGCCATCTCCATCGGAGCCTTGGTGGATCGGAGCGGGAGCGTCGTGGACGCGTTGCCAACGACGAACGAGCGGTCCAAGGTATGATTCTTGTTGAATTTCGCGCCCTCGTCGATTTTATCAATTTCTTCATCATTTTCACATTTGAATTTCTTTTACTTATAGTTTTTAGAATTTGGGGCGTTGACCGAATGAACACCGCCAACACCCGATCCTCGTTCAATTCCTCGTTCTTGAATGTTCTTCATACCAAATTTTCGGGCGCGCGTGAACCTCAACGGATCGATGAGTCGGGGAAGGTGTTGTGAAGATCTAGTCCCAGGGATCCCAAAACCGGTGTCAGATAATTTTTACGATCACTGGAATGGTCAGAGGGACCGGTCGAAGGCTTGGCTCTGGTGAGGGGCGGCGACCGGAGACTGAACCAGCGGAGGAGCGGGGCGACCGCGTCTTGGAACGCGGCGGAGCTCGGGGGGTTCGGCTTAGCGACGGGGTCGCGGGTGTCGGTCAGGCGAGTGCAAGCAAAGGTCGGCGGAGGTGTTCAGTCGAGTGGGGTCCGGCGTGCTGCGGGCGTGGTGTCGAGCAGCGGAGCTGGCGAGGGGCAACGGCGGCTCGCGGTCGAGCGGAGGAGCCGACGCGGCATGACTGTCGGCGCGAGGGGAGAGCGGCAGGCGACGTCAGTCCGGTGTGCGGCGTAGAGAGGAGGAGCCGACAGAGGATGTGATGGGGCACGGCGGCCTCGGGGTATCCCGTCAGTGTGGCTGCGGAAGGCGGAGGAGCCAGGGGGGTCGGGCCGGTCGGTCACGGTCAGCAGGGGGAGGGCGGTACCGAGGCCGCGACCAAGGGGCTGCAGAAGGGAGCAAGGACCCGCTGTTTTTGGGTCCTGCTACGGTGATGAAGAAGACCGGACACATGGCCGGTTGGTTGGGACGAACCGGACCCGCTCGGGTCCGGTGGCTTGAGGCGGGCTGCGGCATGTTGGACCGGACCCAATGTTGGGCCGCAGGCCGGCAGTCCAGGACCGGGCCAACCGGTCTGGACCGGCCCGGTTGCCCCCCCCCATATATTCGAGGGGCTGTAATTTCCAAACGGTGCGTCCGTTTAACGCACCGTCTGCGGCTGTGGAATCGTATCGGCAAGGATCCCTTTTTAATATGAGTCCCGGGTTTTTTTACGTTTCGTGACCGAAGGCGAGTGATCCGAAACGTGTTAAGTTAATAATAAAAAATTGTTATTAAAGTTGCGACAGACGTGGCTCGTGAGTCGGACGTCCGTTTGACATGCCATCAGAGGCGCGGTGGTTCCGGAGCTATGACAGTCCTTTTAAAGTCTGTTCGGAACCTTTGCGGGTTGGTTTCATTGTTCGTTGGCACAAAACATCAAATGTGAGTAATTAATTAATTAATTAATTAGTTGTTGCTTTGGACCTAACTCATGTTTGGGATGTCTGATTGACGTGCCGTCAGCAGCAGCATGATTCCAGTCCTCATGTAGTCTTTTTGAAATGCTTTTCGAAGCATTCGGGCTGGAGACACGGTGCGGGACCCATAGGGCCTTGTTCGCACGTTTTATGGTGAAACGTCACTTTTTCACCTGACATCCGTTTGGGGTGAATGAGCCCTCATTTCTGAGTGTTTTTCTGAGGGCATTGCAACGGAGAAATTCGCTCGCATATATTTAGGCTCGAGGTATGGGCCCCACAGGGCCCCATTTACGTATAACGCAGGGAATTGAAACCTTTGCATCCGAAGCCCATTTTAGGCACCATTAGCAGCGTTGTGACCCTGACATCGAGATGAGGTTAACCAGAGTGGTTTCAGGCGATGAAGCCGGAGTGGAGGCATGGGTCCCACAGGCCGTATGTTGAGCTGAGTGCAGCGTGTTGTGTATTTTTCATCAGACATCCATTCAGGGCGAATGAATAGTCGTTTTGATTTATTTTTCCGAGAGATTTATGATGGAACATTTCACCCGACCTTTTTTGGGATCGTGGTGTGGGTGCCACCCGAGCTGGCTATAGTGAATAGTACCCTTTTCACTGGGTGTCCATTTTGGGCGATTGAGTAGTCAATCCCATGGGTTTTTCTAAGGGTATCACAGTGGTGTGATACGTTTATTCGGTTTTGGGATCTTGGTGTGGGCCCTACATGGTATGGCTATGGTGAATAGTGCCATATTCACCCATTGACCGTTTCGGGCAAGTAAATGGTCTATCTCGCGTGTTTTTCCACGAGGATTGCAACGGTGTGATTTGATTGGGCATGTGGAGCCTTATTTGAGAACCAATTAAATGTGGAAACATGAAAGGGTGTTGGATGGAGTTCCCTTTGATGCATTCTAAACCAACGCACGATAGCGATGTTGGTAACACCCGGTGAAGTCGGTTGCAGTGCTAAGTTATGGGAACCATTACCCGGTCTACCCTCCAGCAGAGACTAGGCGGTGGGTCGCCTGATGACTTATTCTGGGTCTACCCTCTACCAGGGCTGGGCAGTGGGTCTCCTGTCGAATTCGTCCAGGTCTACCCTCTAGCAGGGATGGGCAGTGGGTCCCCTATCAACTTCTTCCAGGTCTACCCTCCATCAGAGACTGGGCAGTGTGTTGCATGTCGACTTCTTTCATGTCTACCCTCCAGCAGAGACTGGGCAGTGGGTCGCATGTCGACATGTTCCGGGTCTACCCTCCAGCATGGCTGGGCAGTGGGTCACCTGTCGACTTCTTCTGAGTCTACCCTCGAGCAGGGCTGGGCAGTGGGTCTCCTGCTAATGTATTAGGGTTTACCCTCCATCAGGGATGGGAAGTGGGTCATCTATTTGCATTTCAGACTCATGCCTTCTTATGAGGCTTGTTAGTGACTTTCTCTCCATGACTACAAGAGCAGGATCGTTGGTTGTGAGGATCGGTGATGTGACAGCTTTGAGGTGACCTTAGGACATATGAGAATGAGGAGCGCTTTTACCACCGAGACATGTCCTTGCGACGTGACCTAAGAGCCGTGCGGGCGAGACAGTGCCGCCCAAAGAGGATTCTATTGAGGTGTGGTGATTGATCCCCTTTGACTTGTACCTCCTTGGTTGACGTGCATGACGCTTGGGTTCAGTGCTGGATATCATTTGAACTATTGGTGACCCTTCTTGGACTGAGCTTGGAGATAGAGATCCCCTTACCCACTCATTCTGGTTTCTCATTGAGCATATATATACATCCTATTGTTGTTCCCACTCCCTGGGTTCAGTTACTATTCTTCTAGAAGGGGCGAAGACGCACGGGGTATGCCACATGCTTTCTGTATCTAGCTCCTCTTGGTTGGACAAGTCTACTCTCATGATATAAGAAGCGAAGACTCGACGAGAAGTTCATCTTCTCACGGTCTCTAGATCCTTGCATCTGGACGAGTCTGCTTCCTTTCTCTTGTTGGGTTGATATGCAATCTCTTTCTCTGTTTTTCACTCTTACACTGTTCTTTACTCTTCCTACTGCTCCACATTTTAGTACCTCTCTTGTTTCTCCCTCGAGCTTTCGGCGAATCGTACTAAGTATTTTTATACTCACCCCTGCTTCGGCTTTTCCTGCACTTGGTGTGCCCTTGCAGACGACGAATAGGCCAGTCGAGACTACGGAGGAGCATAGAGGACATAGGAGCATGTGCGATGTTTAGTGGCCACAGCAGGACTTCCTAGGTGTGAGACTCACCAACGGTTTACCTTTGTTTTACCTGTTGCCGGGTTGTGGAACCTTTTTGGATGGGCATGTGTTTTGCCCATTTTTACTATTCAGTTTACATTTTAGCACATTATTTGTTTTGGTTAGAGTTTGATGCATGTATGTTGATTACCCTTTTTGTAGCAGTGTTGTGTCTTGCTTTCTATTCTCTGCACTGTTGATTTGGGTTGGCTGCGTGTGTGTGTACAATTTCTTAGGTAAATTCCTCCCCTAGTTTATTGTGCCTTCAGCGCTGGTGGCCAGCCCCTGGCCTATGGAGGCGGGCTTGGGGTAGTTGCGGCTCGAGCCTTGGCACGGGTCGGGTCGTGACATGGAACAAGGCCTTGACACATAAATTAACATCCGACTTTATGCATTCCCTCATTATAAAATTAGTTATTACATGTAATTGTTGAACTAGTATAATATCCATGTTCATGTTAATATGGTAATGTTTGATTTATTTTTTCCATATTATGTTCATATTTATGATTAAAAGTTTGTTTTTCTTATTAAACATATTTCCTTAAATGTTTATATCTTCTGCTAAATTATTTACATTTACTGATCATCTGATCTCACCCCATTATTATGTTTTATTTTCCCAGGATACGAAAAAGTATATCATAACTGACCTATCGGGATAATCTATAGGATCTCAGTGTTTCATATAGAAAAAATGTTGTTGTAGTTTTCCATTTTATGATGTCATGTAAATGTAATTAATGTATCTTGTACTTTCAAGGTTACTAAACTGATCGGTCCTTTGGGACATGATCTTTTGTGATCATTCCAATGATACATAATAATTCACCGACTCTAGGCTTCTAGGGTCAGGGCGTTACAGTTGGTATCAGAGGAAGTTTAGTACAATCCTTGGAAACTATATTTAGATAAAATCTAATTAGAGAACATATCCCTAAGACAGACTTTGAGTACTAGTATAGAAGAACTTACTAGAATTTTGGTTTTGTAGATATTTTGTGAGTTTTCCAAGAAATATATCCCGGTCTGAATATGAGTAGGTAGAGGTGGCTCTGACACATATGTACTTAGAAAAAAACTTGAAAACACTGCTTTGAGCTAGACTCAAACGGGAACATGTGCACAACAACGGGCCTTACTACACTCTTGGTTATGAAACTCCATAGGGATATGCATAGGATAATTCTCATTTTCTTACAAACAATTATGAAGGGTTTATGAGTATATACTTCCTCAAAGAAGACATTTTTATGATTATCTATTATATCTATAATCTATTCAATTTATGATAAGTGTTTTACAGGTTTGGATTTATGTATTGTGATTCATAAACTAATCTAATGTATGCCATTGTTTAGAAATGGTGCCCGGTATAAGGAAAGAGAACTCCTATAATACGTTTGATCCCTAAAGTAAGAATAGTCATATAATTCATGGTATTAAGACAACATTTAGAAGGGAAATGGTCTCCCATGTTTTCTCAACATACGAAGAAATAATATCCTGTGTTAGTAAGATATGTAAAGAATTATCTGAGTCCTATGGCTTTGAAGGGAAGAAAGAGAAGTAAAAGATGGTAGAGAAAAAGATGGATAAAGGGAAGAGGGGAAATAAGGATTTTCCCATATGTGATAAATGTGGAGACAATCACCTTGGTAAATTCTTGAAGGGAATAAGATTTTGTTATAAGTGTGGAGAAAAAGGACACCAAGTACGTGATTTCAAGGGTAAGAAAAGGGTTTCAAATGTAAAATACTTCATCTGCAAGGCCTTGAGACACTAAACGAATCAATGTCCCAGTTATTAAAGTATACCTCAAATGAATCTATTGGATAATAATAAAGTTATAATACTACCTTAGATTAAGAGTAATGACTAGTGTTCTTATGTTGATATTATAGAATTTTTTCATTTTAGTATTGTATAAACAATATACTAGTTGTATAAATTATGGAGATAAATAAGGATTGTACTGCAGTACTATTTAATGAGGATTTGATATTATATGGTACTATGAAAAGTGACTTAATAGTAATCTACAATTTTTGTAAAATACATGGTTGATGGAAAGATATTCCTTAATATGGATCTGATAATGAGGTAATGATTTTGGAATAAGATATGGTTGATTTGGATAAAATATATTGGATATTCTTGACTTACATTAAACTGATTAATAGTTTGTTTGTTTCATCAATGTTGGAATATTAAAAAATTTTAGATATAAACAGTATATACAATATTATATAAAGGATAAGGTAGAATGAATATAATCAATATAGTTTTATGGTAATTCTGGGTGATACCATGTTTTAAAATAATACATGATGAAGGTCTTCACATGTTATTACGAGGAAAAAAGGATCTTCATTATGTTTAACTTCCTTATAAATTTTGGAAGGTGAGTTCGGATTGAAGTATTTTGGATAAGTCTAAAGGTTGGAATGGATTATGTTTGAAATTTTTACTATTATTAAGGTTATTTCTTGATTTTTATAAAAAGTACAACACACTGACCGTGTGACAATCCATTTTGTCAGGAGAAAGCTACAGGAATCGAACCTGCCACCATAGTGTGATTGGGATTTATTACCTTCCACTAGCATACAAGAATTCCCTACTTATGAAAAAATAGTTTTCTTCATTTAAATGATATATTTTAATATTTAGATCCATATACGATTAGGATAAACAAAATATTTTTGAGTTATATTATCTTTTAGAGTGCAATATGAGTATGTGGTAGAAATTAGTTAAAGGATGAAACACTACTTTTCAAGTATATATATATATATATATATTCTCTTATTATTTGAAGTAATTAATTATTAATATTTTGTGAAGGTATATTAAAACCAAAAATGTGTTATCCTAATACCTTATGTTATTTTGAGCAGATGATATTTTAAATCATCATCGATTGATTGCTTTGAGGCCCCCAATTTTTGCATTTTTTATGGATGATGACAACAATCACTCCATATAAATATTTATGATTTCTCTATAATTATGTTTTTCTAATTTCCACCAATGTTCACAAAATTGAGATCATAATTTTTTGGTGATTTTATCATTTCTATTTCCCTCTTATTAAGAATGAATTTAATTAACCCAATTTCCGATGTTGGTTTTTCCATAATGGTATTTTTGTATTTTTAAACTTTTATTTTTGAAGAAAAATTTAAAATTGATAGGACACAATTTATTAAAGGAGGGGATAATTTAACACTCAAATATTTCAAAATATGTTATTTCTTCAATGTAATTCAATAACTTTCACAACACCCAAAACCGAGTTCAAGTGCACCACAACTTACCAAACTAGCTGTTCAAAAGCTGTTATGAATAGTATTAATTGAATTTGGAACTTTATATAATCCTTATAATTTAGGAATCCATATTATGAGTTTCTTAGTCATAATGTTAGAAAAAATTCATTTTTTTAGATAAAAGAAATATTTTTCAAAAAATGCAATTTTAACGCCTTTTAATAGAGAACCAATTTTTAAAACCTATATTTAACAATTTAATATATTAAATTTAAAGAAATTAATTTATTATTTAGAATAGGGACATAAAAACTTAGTTTGGATAATTTTTTGGAACATTTCTGATAACTATCATATTTTGATGAATAGTGAAAATTACTATATTTTAATTAAAAACATAATTTTAATTGAAATAATTAATATTGATAAATTATGCCTTTTAATGGTTTGGAAGTATAAATAGTTTATATTTTTATCATTTAATTCAATTTAGGTCATTATAAGTAATTTCACATTTAAATTTTACATAAACAAGTGTCAATCTTTTATCATTTATTATTTTCAAAAAAAAACAAGATTTTTGTGATGACAACAATAATTAATTTTAAATTAATTTCTGCCACTTCTGTGTTGTGAATATGGAAAAATGGATTCCATATTTAGAATCAGGAGGTACAAATTTTTGTAAATAGGTAACTTTTATTTTTAGACATTATGAATATTTACTTCATTAAATATTTTATTTACCGTGGTTAAAGGGGTAAATCCCGTAAATAAGGTTAAACAATAATATTATAATAATATTAAAATACTCTAAAACGTGTTATAACCCAATGTTCTTATTAATTTCCGAACATGGGCATCCAAGGGTCTATTTTGGGACCCCATGGAGCCACATGGGAGTGATAATGACAATTTATATTAAATAATATAGAGTAAAGACAAAAATAACAAAAACAAATATATGTTAATAATTTTTTTATATTATGATATATAATTGATCAATTAGACTATAAATAATCATTAGAAATATAAAAATATTTACTACCTAAGTATATTTTATTTATATTTTTTAGACTGAAAATAAATATATTTATATATGACACAATAATTATGCAGTATTTTCATTATTAATAAAAACAATCAAATAAATGATATTAAAAATAATAAAATAAATATAATTTGAAAGTTTTGATGCCATACACAACATTTTATAGGCTACTATGACATGTTGGGGTTGATAAAATTTATTTATTTTGAAGTGATAAAGTTTGTAGGACTTTAACAAAAATCAATTATTAAATAATGTCGAAATTGACAGAAATGAGTTATTAACAAAAATACAATATTATTGGTTGATATAATAATACTAAAAATATATGGATCAGAAAAAATACTTATATAATTATAGGTTAATCATTTATGAAACACTTGGGGTTATATTGTAAGTTTATTTTAAGTTTATTAACCATATAATTTAAAAATAAAAAGAGGCATGGTAAATGTCAAACTATTTAACTAAGAATTAAATATAAATGATAAGGTTAATATAGTGACCCAAACTTGTCAAAAACCTATTGGTTGAGTGGTTTTCGACCCATAACAACCTTATAATTTAACTAATTAATTTTAGGGCCATTATAAACCTAAAATGATTTTATTATAAAATAATATTTCAATCATTTCTTAAGCTGCATGTCACCCCTATTATAAAAAGGCACTTCCCCTTCTCACAAATTCACACCTTAAAATCCTTTTCGCTCGGCCAAAACCTTCCAAAATATCATCTCAATTGATATCCCTTAATATTATAGTCCTTAAATTAGTAATAAATACAACCTAAGGATACATTTTAATAAATTCAAATGGAAGAACCCGAAGAAGATGTAATGATTTCACCACCCTCTTTCAAGTTCTTTTCTTCTTCCACTTACTCTTTATTTGTTATTACAATACAAAAATAATAACTATAGTACCTTATATATACTTTGATGTTATTATAAATATGGATAAATAATATTCATTATTCAATCCATCATATGAATGATAATGTCACCATGCGTGCATACGTGTGGCATAATGTCTCCATGTCGTGCTGTAATTTGTTATTCAACACTATGTTATTTGTATGGATAAAATGATGAGTAATATGTATATAAATAATAAAAATAATATGATAATATCTATTTAAAATAAATATACCATCTAATTCCACAACTGTAAGGAAATTATATTGTCACTCATGCGTACGTACGGATTACCATCACCACGACGTGATGAGATTCATTTCCACGTTCAACATTCATCGACGATTATAAAAATATATATTACTAAGAAGTATTTAATATATGAAATAATAATTAAACTGGGTATATATATATATATATATATATCTGTGTGTGTGTGTGTGTTTTTATGTTTGTATGTATTCATGTACTTACATATATCTGATTCACTTCCTTTCATTCAATATGATATGAAAACAGGAAAAACGTTTATGCATACATACAACCTACCGTCTCTATAAACGGGTTTTTCCATTTAATATATATACTATTATAGATATTTATATTCTAAATATATATGATTTTTATATCAAGTTTTATATTCTGGAATTATTTAAATCACGATCTAAATGATAAGATCAAGAATAACAAGTTAAAATACGTACGATAAAGAAAGAGATTATTACTGAAAATGTTAATTTAACATTAAAATTACAATAAAATGGGTAGTATAAAGTCATAAATGAATCATGTATGATATAATAAATATAAATATGGTTCTGGTATAATCTAATAACATACAATGGGAATTATACAGGAGGTTAAACGTACCTTCATCTAATGGAATGTGCAAGGTAAGGGGTTTCTTATCTCACTTTTAATTCCGTAAGATTTTCATTGTTCACCACTTATTCCATGTGGTGTATTGTGTAATTTCATTTGATATATATTATCATGATTATATTCATGGTATTTTGTTAATTATTTGGTGGTTATTAAATTTTGGTCATACGACTCGATTGATCACAACGTGGTAAGTGTTATTTCCTCAATCTCATTATTATCCGAGATTGTTTATGTATAAGTATTTACTGGGACATATTTTTCATCGATACCCATATTTAATAAAAATGTTTTCAAAATGAATCTTTTAAGGTTTTATGGGAGGGTTTATTTAACTAGATCATCATTTAAAATGTTTTAAATAATTGTCTTTTTAAATCCTTTTAATTAATTTCCATGCTTTCAAAATGATTTTAAGGATTTATTTATATGGACATGAATGTTTTGAAATGATAATTATTATTAAAAGTTTCAAAGTGATATGGGAAACTTTGATTAAAAATATCTTTTTAATTACTTACTTTATAAATGTGTGACTCTTAAATGATTTCAAAATAGAAAGAGATATTTCTCTCAAATAGTTTTGATTTCATCTAAGTCTGCATTCTTTGATAAATTTTACAGTTGTTTGAAGTTGATTTATTATGATAAAAATTTCTATATTGTATTTATGGTTTTTTGATATGTTTGACTGTGGATTCTTTATTTTTATGCCATTCAGGGTTTATGGTTAATTATGGACATTTTTATGCTAGTTTTAATATGAATGTTTATTTTATATTTTAACCTTTTCTTAAGATGAATGTATTGGACTAGTATGTTTTGGGTTGGGGACCTGTAAAAGTATGCCCTCTGGGATGGGGTCCAGTTATAGAAGACCCTCCAGGTTGGAGTCCAGTTAGAGAGGCTCTCTGAGTTGGGGTTCAGATATAGAGGCTTTCCGGGTTGGAGTCTGGTTACAGAGGCTCTCCGAGTTGGGGTCCGGTTACAGTTAGCCCCTAGGTCTTGGTATGAGGCCTTGACACAGAAATTAAGTTCCGGAATTATGCATTCCCTCATTATGAAATTAGTTATTACAAGTGATTATTAAACTAGTTGAATATCCATGTGCATGTTAATATGGTAATGTTTTATTTATTTTTTCCATATTATGTTCAAGTTTATGTTTAAAAGGCTGTTATTTTTATTACACATCTTTCCTTAAAAGTTTATAGCATCCGCTAAATTATTTACCCTTACTGAGTATCTGAGATCAACCCATTGTGATGTTTTATTTTCCCAGGATATGAAAATATTGTTATGAGTGACTTTCAGGAATTATCTAGGAGGCATGGACATTTATAATGGATAATATTACTATTTTTTTTCTTTTCAAGTTGCAATGTTTAACTTCATGTATGTAATCTATTTTCCAAGACTACTAAATAGATATATTCTTTGGGACTTGATTCCTTGTGATCAATCTAATGTATTAAAATAATGCATCGAATCTGGGTAACTAGGGTAGAGGCTTTACAATATGGCCGAATGAGATATCCAGTATAGTAAATCTAGGCCCACGAATCAGGGTATTTACAAAGTGACGTACCAATCGGTGAATATCTTTATGAGTGATATGGGGATGTAGCTTGTGGAATTTAATCATACTATGGATCATTTTAAGAATTTATTGCTTAAAAATTTCTCTTGTTTTCCTCCTAAGATTGAGATTTAGTTCAATATTGATCATGGTAATGGATTGGAACCACCATTCCGTCCTATGTATAGTATGGAACCATAAAAAATCCAGGTACTCAAGAAAAAATATGATGTTTTGGTGACATATTTTTTTATAAATGTTATATAATCACCGTGGGGTCTATGTGTTCTTTTCTTTAAGAAAGAAAATGTTGAAATCAATTTGTTCATGGATTACCATTGAATAAATTATCTTAAGGTGAAGAACCAATATCCATTGAATCATATTTATGACCTCTTCATCCTCTATCAGTAGAATCATTTTTCTATAAGATAAACATGCGGATGGACTACCATAAGAAGTGTTTGAGGAAATCAGACATACCACATACAATATTCCAGAGCATTTATAGCTTGTACAAGTATATGGTTATGTTTTTTATCATTACAAATATAGTTACAATATTTATTGATATGATGAATATGGTTTTCCAGACCCACATAGATTCTTTTGTGGATTTAAATATAGAAGAAAAAATATTATATCCACTCAATAGGAACAATCATACCAAAAATCATGTGATCATTCTAAATACATTGATAGAGAATCAAAATTATGGTGTTATCAAAAAATAAAACTTCTAGATTAGTATCGTTCACTTTTTGTGACATATAATTTCAGAGGTAGGTGTGTCTATTGACATTGAGAAGGTTAGCACAGTGGTTTCATAGGAATAACATATGAATGTCTTTAACATAAAAATTTTCTTGGTGAATTCTTGTTATTATAGATGATTCATTTAGGTTATATCATTCCTTAATGCACCTCTTAAGAGCTTATTATCACCATATTCTTGTGATATAGATATTGAGGAATTGAAATGTAGATTGAAATCAACACAGATAAAAACATTTTTAGAGCTAGGAAGAGGAAATATTATTTATTGTAATTATATAAGGATATGGGATAGCAGTAGTACTGATGTAAGGTAATATCGTTGTATCATACAAGTCCCTCCAGGTGAGACATCCTGATTAGAACTACACTACCCCATCATTGATAAATATTTCATTTTTCAAGAATTATGCTACAAGAGGAACTACCTTTTGGTTGAGGGATTCATAGTCTAAAGAAATATAAAATTCTCAAATATACTTCTACTTAGAGGGACTTGAATATGAGGTATCACATGTGTGTAGAAGGCATGAATTATTCTCATTATAAGCATTCTTATACACATGGAAATAGTAATGCCATGGATGATTCCTTGAGTTGGTAATATTAAAAATAGGATATCCAGGAGGCTATTAGTGAGTGGCATTAAATGGATCTTTTTTTGGTGATTTAACTTGTTGTTCATGAACAACAAGTGAAATATATTTTAGTAGAAAAATCATTGAAATCTACTTTTTTGGTGTGGGTGAGGATAAGAAAACTTTTTGATTCCATGGTCTTGGTCTAAAGGGATGATTTTTTAGGTCAAAACCCCCCACATTGATGGGTTATTGATGGGAATGAGACAATACCCAACCAAAAGAAAATTTGTGTTCCTTATGATATATAGTAGGATTTGATGTGGGAATATCACACATATTCTTGCATATTACACCCTAGGCTTACCAATATGTTTCAAAAAATACACTGTTTGTATTGGTGTATTGGTTTAAAGAGCCATATAATAGGTTTTATTACATGTTACTCCACCTATATAAAGGGGAAGGCAGAACCATAATGACCTATGAGGATTATATAACATCTATCCATTCCAGATTTGAAATGGAATGAAATCACCATAGATATATAATGGGACTATCGAGATCCTCTCATGGAAACAATATTGTATGTGTTACCATTTAAAGGTTGTCCAAGGTTGAAGACTTTATAAAAATATGGGAGAACTTTTTAGTTGATGATATTGGAAGGATATAAATCTGGGGGATTTTCTTTCATTCGGGTGTTCCCAATTATATAATATCATGATGCACTATTTGAAAAATCCCTTATACCAACGGTTTGGAACCATTGGTATAGGACTCCAAACCATTGGTATATGCTATACCAACGACTTGGAGAATCATTTCCAAGTAAGCCATAAGGACATGTCTATACCAACAGTTTTGAGAAAACTGTTGGTATAAGTAATATGAAAATCTATACCGATGGTTCCATAAACCATTGGATGGATATCATTTCCTTTTATGAATGAAAATTCATTTTTCTTGAAATATGATCCTTGTTCCTATTTCTTACATGCTTCTGAGTAGAGAGATAACACCATTACTAACTTAAGGATGTTTTGGAAGAACTCTCCATGATTGGTATTGAATCTAAATGACATGACATAGGAGATAATTTTCATTCATTGGATGTGATCTCCATGTGTATTATTACACCCATGAGACAAAAGGGTTACCAAGGGGTATAACCTTGGATGATCCCATTGAAAATATTGTTATATCATGCATTGGGTGATACTTGGTCCCCTATGTGAGATACTCTTTGCGAGATCAAAGGATATGCTTACACCACGACAAGAGTGATATGATAGATGCATTTATGGGTGACCTTGGACAGGCTCTGTAATATTTTTTATATTTGGGACCTCCTATTGAGACCCACATGATTTCTTTATAAACCTCCTTAGATGGTATTAGTTTGAAACAATGTATTTGTTGATTGATTTACCTATACTACATGTGATGTATTATTTTTATTATATTGACAATATAATTATTGACATACATTCTATGGAGGAATCCTAAAAAAAAACCACAATTTGGGGTTCGTTCACCATTCATTCCTTATTAATGATGGAATATGGACAGTCCTATTCAATTTTTTTTAGGTTTCTTGGTTCTATAACATCTGGATTTGGATACGGAAGGTATCGGTAGGTTGGTATATAGGTGGAACCTATACCAGAATGTTTAATTTATTTATTTTCATGTTATTACTATTAGTTGGACACACTTCATTATATATTACATGGCATGGGTAGATCTAGACACTATTGGTTATGTACTACTGAGAATATATCACACCCTTCTTGGGAAGACATCATTATACAAATAGACATCATGATTTCAGCTATAGAAAATGGGATGTGTATGACTTATGATTCTGGACTAAAATTTCAAATGATTGTGGGAGTAGAGGACTGATACAATGCTTTTTATGATAATAGTAGCTTACATATAGAATTTTTTTACTTTTGATAGCATGTGAGATATGAAAATTTCCCATTTTCATCATGTAATCATGTTGTATAGTTACATGAAATAGTGACCATAATCTGTTGTATAAATTTATTGTTCATCTTCTTCCAATTTTATATTATTTTGCTTGGTTTATTATTGTTTTGATGATCTCTAATTTCTAATTCATTATTCCACAATGAATGGTTACTGTTATTGTTGTTATAGTGTCTGATTCCTCTAATTATTATTTATTATATACTATTCTACTCTTATCAGATCTATGAGGCAATATTATCTCCAAATACACATCCTATGCCCTTATAAGTAGTCGTAATCCTCATTCATGTGGGAGGAATGCCTGAGGTCTTATGCCCACTGTCTCGAGGCACCGCTCGGTTGCATCCATGGTGGGAATATATATATGATTTTGTTAGATGGTTTAGGTACTAGCACCATGGTCATTGATTCACCATATCCAAAATCAGAATATTGACTTATGAATAATATCATTTAATCATATACACTATTATAATTATTCATAAAACATGGGGTTGAATATTTAGTTACATGTATTTCAAGATATGATAATTAAGACATAATCTGGGGTTATGTTTCTAATTTGTGATCGTGGTAAAAAATAGGTAATATTTTACCCTTTCTAAATGATTTACATATATATATTTACAATATTTTCATTAAAATATTATTTTCACAACTCATGTAAATTTGTAACGAAAAATGAATCTGATCAAATCTTGGTTGTGGAATTCAACACTAACCCCTAAGAGATATTATATTTTTTAAATGATTACAATGGATAGAAGGTAAAAAATGATTTAGAATATGTAATATTGATTATTTTATTAATATAAAATATAAAAATTTATTATATCATATGAACATACCATTAATTATGATGATGTATAATGATTCATATCACTATGTTAATGTGGCAGTCCACACATATTCATGAGTGAAACTTATGTTTTCATATTTGGTGAAAAATATGTGGAAAACACATGATCCATCACCATAATAAAATTTATATTGACAATACTAAAGCCATTTTTTTAATTAATACCACAAATTGTGGGAATATATAATAAAAAATAAAATTTAATACACCGAATTAAAAATAAACACTTTATTAAAAGAACTCATTTGGCAAAAATATTATTCATTAAAATGTTTTAATTTTTCAAATAAAAAAATCCTTATGATGTGGGGTGTAATGAAAATAAATTATTATAGAAATTATTGCATAATCTAGAATGATCATGAGAATTATAATATATAGGATGATTATTATCCTTTTTTAATGTTGGCCATGGAAACAATTAGAATTCTAAATAGGATTAAAATATTATAATGTCACACCAAAAACAAGTTTTTGTAAGAATTTTAATGGGATTATATATAAGGATAATCTATGAACATCAATTTAGAGATATATGTGTTTAATTGAAAATATCCCCCTCAATAATTAGTTTAACTCCCATGGTAAATATTGTTCTACCATAACCTTGGAAACAAAATTTTCTATTTTTTACTATACATTTACAAGAAACTTTATGTTAAAAATATTAAATTATATTAACAATTTATATTAAATATACATATTCCTAATTATATACGAAATAAATATATGATGAATATATTTATTTTATCATAACTGCACATTATTTTTCAATACTCAATGAAAAATCATTCTTTTAAGACAAATCCAACAACAATACCTTTATATAATTTTTGATATCATGATTTCATAATTGGAATCCTTTTAATACGATATTTTTAATAAAACTCTATATAATTAATTATAACATAATATCTCGCACTATGAAATAAAATAAATTTTTGATGAAAGTGTTTTATATTCAAAAAGTGAAATTTCTCAAAAATTTAGTACATATATTTTATTAAAAAAATTCATTTAAACATATCAATTATAGATATATTTCATAATTTAGTTATTCTTATTTATACATTTAATTCTATCATCAATTAAGGAACATTATACTATATTATAGTTCATTTATATCCTAGGTTATGTGTATAGCAAGGTATTTAATAAATTAAATTTATTTTTTGTGAAATATATCATCAATTTTTTAATTTTTACATTTATAATATCATTTATAATCATGAAAATAAATTAAGTGGAAAGATAACCATAATTAAAACCATTAATTATCCTTTTGATTTATGAAACATTACGTTTTACTCAAACTCAATCATTATAATTTTACCTATCTATTATTACATTCTTCCATTAATTCATTACATCATCAAATAAAAATCCTTAACCAATAAATTTGATAGATATTATGGACACATATATCACTTAATGAGGCACTACTCATATATATTCCCCATTAATATGAAATCATTATTCACACATTCAACATGTAATTTAAAAATGGAAAGCCATTTTTTTGTGTTCAATACATTAAAACATCATCATTACAAAACATCATAAGATAAAAAGAGGAAAAAATTATTAGAGTGGATCCCCCATGTGAATAATCACTGTTAAATTATAATTTTTATGAATGAAAACAAACATTCAAAAAATCATTAGAGTTATTCAATATAAAATAATAGAAATCATTCATTTATATTGGTAACTACAAAAAAAATTTAAAATTCCAACATAATAGGTAAATTCCCCTACAAAAATTTTAGGAACAAAAAACTAGATGAAAAAAATAACAATGTAATGGAATAAATAAGGAATGTTTTTCAAAAAAATTATTTAAAAATTAGTTACTATCAAAGAGAATAAAATTGAAAAAATAAATTGAAAGAAAATAATTAACAATATTATAACGCAATATATGGTGCTTAAGATAGGCAGAAAGAATAAATTTTAATAAGTGAAACATGGAACACAAATATTTTAGATAAATGGTGAGCTTGTAACATAAAATCTTACTATGTTTATGACATTTTAATTAAATAATCAGGAAATTTATAATCTATGATGGAATCATAAAAAAATAATTTTGATTAAAAATATTTCAATAGATATTGTTGGGAATTATATAAAAAATATAAAATAAGTATTTGGTAAATTTATTAAATTTACAGAAAATGGATAATTGAGATGTTGAATGATTCAAAATAATGTAATCTATATAATCGAAGGATTGTGAAAGATATAACATGAGATTTTAATTTAAATCCCTTTAATTTCATTTTTATCTCATTATAATAACTATGGTAATATGATAAGGTACACATTAAAAAATGAGTTGTAAATATTTCATATTTCTCTAAGAAATTATAGTGAGATGGGAAACACTTTCATGTTTTCCCCTCAATAATAAGAAATGAATGAATAATGAAACATTAGATAGATTCTAAAATATATTTAATTTAATTAATTTTTTATAAAAAATGAGTAGTAATGTATATATCCCCGGAAACATAAGAGGAGTGGTGAATAAGAAAAATCTCTCATTGAATGAAAATGATATCCGAACTCCATATCATAACTCTAGACATCAAAAAAAAAAGATATTCAAGATCATGTATAAAAAAAGTAATTAATTAAATGATTTCTTTAGAAAAATAATCATATAAATTCCTTTTTAGTGTCTAGAATTTAATATATTATTGTATATTGTTTAGATATTTAATTTCTACATAAATCATTAGATGTTAATAATTTCGAGTGTTCCACACTCGTTTGTTAACAATGATTTTGGTCCCATATCATCAATATAATGTTCATATTGAGAAAATTAATTATATTATTTGAGTATATTTACTATAATGATTAATAATGTCATAATATAAAACAATTATAGTTTTAGTAATTATTTTTGAAGTGTAAATTGATAAAAAATAGAATAATTTACTTATATAAAAGTTATGGGATATAATAAATATTATTTCAATAATAATTTGAAAAGAATAATATTCATAAAATCAATTAATAATTAATTTTATATAAAGTGATAAATTATATGTTAATAATCCTCATTGTTATATTGTGATTAAATAGTGAATAAGACTTCACTGATGGTGGTAGTCCTCATTTTTTCAAATTCAACATATTATTTTTTACAAATATGTAATGAAAATTAAGTAAAAAAAATTATAATCATAATTATAATATATATAAAAAATATTAATTAAATACATATATATAACAATATAATATATATAGTTATTAAAAGTTATTTCCATCTCTTCATGGGGGGCATTTTCTGTTTATATGTTTGAGTGAAACAATCATTCTTTATTAAATTTTATTGAGATAGAAAGTGGTAATACCATTAGAAGAAATTTTTTACTCGTATTTTATATATATATATATATATATCATAATTTTAATAGGTTGATTAATTATTTGGTGGTGGTTTAATATTAAATAAACTCAAAAATTTCAGCATGAATATTTACTTATTCCTTGGATAGTCTCCTTTGAGTAAAAGATAAATAATTAATGTATTTTTATTTTGTGAAGATGAACATATAAAGTAACATCCCAACTTGGATGCCACTAACCAATGTTCTGAGTTGGTGGGTTAAAAGGCCTCAAACACACCTCCTCATACACCATAGGTTTCCGATTAACAGTGATAGCCGATTATGTGATAGTGGGAAGACTATGCACTCATATAAGTGTAATTATTTAAAGAAAAAATCTATGCATCATTCACAGTGGATAGTAAATAGATTGATGAAGTAGTATAGAATAAAAATAGAAAATTCTATAACAATAACTGAAAATCTATAAAATCCCAATAAAACTATGAAATACAACACAACACTTATCACCCACATGGATGACCATACAAATACAATAGTAAAAGTTAAACTAAATGTAAAAGTACATAGATCTATAACTCAATTTTACCTATTACATGTACCCAATCTATATCAATTGTTGAACTAGAAATGACCAATTAGTAAAACCACTTGAGAATATCAGCTTGATAATTAAACCCTATGCCTCAGCCCTATCCACCATGCAACACGTAATCATGTAGAAAAGCTGACATAAGGTCTAAACGTACACTGAGGTGCATGTGTAGGAGTGTGAAATAATATCAATAGGCCATATGAATGAGAAACCTGTAAATGTGCTATTATAAGTGTATACAAAAGCAACATGCCTAACCTAGACGAAGCATAACAAAAAAATAAGCAAAACCAATGTGATCCCATAGTCGAATCCAAGGTCTATAATCCCTATCTACTTGGAATGTTCCACCATGCATACCCATATATATATATATATACATGTATAGTTCCATACCTAAACATGTATATGTAAATAAAAATATTCATTGGTACTTGAATAAAATAACATGGATCCACATTATTTGTAGATCCTTGGGTTTGTAATCTTGATCACATGGACACATTTTGCAATGTAATTGAGTTGGAAGTCATGCCACTAAAACCATGTATCATTAATATCATCTCTCATTCCATAATACCAATCAAGATATTCCTACATCGGCCAATGTCGAAAAAGTATCATCAAAATATATGTCACAATATGGGATACGACCTTCCAGAGCTCACCCATAATCACCCCCAATCATCAACAAGGATACCATATACCGAAGGTCAATCCAAAAAATAAAGATATAGTATAATAACGATCATTTCTGTATATATTTATATAATCCACTTCATACTATACCATGTAAACAGGTGTCAAAACCTAAGGTCCAGATCCAATGAACTCATCCATGTAATAAAGATCGATTCCCTTAGTCCTCCCAGTGGAAGATTGGTATAAGAACTATTTTGGGTCCTATGAGCATGTCAATAGCACATTTCCAATGTAAGCCTAGGGATGATGGATCCATAAGGTAGCAAGGCCAGATGCATCCCACATAATAAAGACCCAAGGGTTATCCTTAACCTAAGGTATCCATAGACGCATTCTAGATCCATGGAGAGTAGTCCATGGAATCTACTAAGCCATTCAAGCATCACATGTGAGTATACTCCCTCATGTAAAACATTTCACATTCTATCATAAGATATGGGTATCCACACATAGTCATTATAAACTGAGGATATCATAATCATCCACACCAAAAATCACAAGCCAATGAGTCCATCTCAGGCATTCCTACCCTGGGATACCATGTATCACACACGACGTACTAGAAAACAGGTAAGGATCGACAACGAAGTCCTAGGTACCATATATGGGTACTAGGAAAGAATCAGAAAAGAATGGATTAGAAGCCGGGTCAACCAATATCAGGTTTAGGCATCCAAAAAGCAATAAAAATTCCTTATTTCAGACTCAATATCCCCCAAATAGGATGAAACTTTTGTAAAAACTGCTGCTTTAGAAAAATAATGTTAGATATAAAAAAATGAGTGAGGGTGGCCTAAATGCCCATCCAAACACTCTATCCACAACCCCCTGGGCATATTAGTTTAGAATGGATTATAGGGGACACCTGAACACCATCTCTACCCAAACCCAACATACATGTCACAGACATTCATACAATGTGCACCTACTCGGTTCTTCACGTCAAACACTAAGAGGAATCCTACTCAGAATCCTCCATGTAAACATGAGAGAAGGCATCCTACATGGGATCTTTAACTAAAAGGGAAAATTAAGAAACCTAAACTAGATACTCATAATAATACATAGTACAAGGATCCTAAAAGGGAATCCCTTTATAACCGTAAAATAAATGGAATCCCTTAGGGGATTATTAAAAACAATAGGTCTCATGGCCCCATAGTATGGAAGGCATTGTCTCACAAGGGGAATGTCCTCAAAATAAAAGGTCATTGGAAATACATCATTTCTCATCTCAGATCAAAGTTCTCAACTAGTTTGGTCTGTAAACCCAACCTATAATTCATGTTCATGTTTCTCCCTCAGAAGATGATTGTATACAATAACTGAACGAAGAACCTCACCATTAAAATAGAATTCTAAAAACACCCATCTGGAGTCCCAAAAACGATTCACATTGTTCAACATCATGATCTGTAGAAAAAACATTCAGAATGGAAAACTATGGGGCCAAATTCTGACATTGGGGCATGAAAACATTAAAACACCAAAAGGTTTACAAGGGAAAAGTACGCAGTGTGTAACCTCAATACCCGTTATGTACCCCCATTGTGTTACATGTACAATACTCTTGTCTTCTAGGCCTTGTAACATGCCAGCTACATGGAATGCCACATGTGTACATGGTGTGTACTCTACACGGTGTATATACAAGTGTCCATCAACCGTCTTTATTGTATGCTTGGAGGAGCCATGTATGTCTATATGGCATGAAATCCTCATAGGATCTGATCATGTACTACACACGACCATGTACACCTATACCGGTAGACATTCATGGGTACTCAGCTAAATGGTAGAGTACTAGTACACGATGTTTAAACCCCATACACGACATGTACCTATTGAAACATCATATTCCCCTATTGGGAGGAACACACAACATGTCACCCTAGACTACACAGATTGTAACCTTGTTTCCCAATCATGAAACCCTCTGATCGACCAAAACATCTCTTTCCTCCCCGAAGTAATATTTATGTCCACAATAGTCCATACGAAAAAAATATAAGGCTCTAGAAAATTGAAATAAAAAATTTAAGGGGGATATATGATGAAAACCTAAATGGTACTACCTTCAGGCCGAATCCACCGATTCTTTGCATGATTTCTCCATCCATGGTCGCCATATGCTGACACAACGCATCAAGGACTTCACAATGGTACCAACTTCTCCTTCCCTCCACATCATTTCTACATTAATCCTTTTCACCGATGGACACCTAGTGTGGGAAGAGACGTAGGAGTATAATTAATGATAGGGGACGGAAAGAATAGAAATGAAAAAAAGAAAATAATGAAAAATAATAAAAGAATAGAAAAAAAGGGACTCGGGCTAGCCTTGTTTCCTGACTCGAGTTTTTTATTTTCTTATTAAAAACGTACCATTTCGGGATCAATGATAGAAAAAACATTACAATATGATGTTCTATTCAAAATATATGAACAAATGATGCTGCGTGAATAATTTAATAATTAATTAATTAATTATTAATTATTAATTATTCTTCCAAAATTTGAATAGCTCATATTTTCGTCAACCTTTTTTCCAATAGTAAAAAATAGATTGCGGGACTAATGGAGTGGTCATAAAAGTATTCGATATAATCTTATAAAAAATGCCATCTTACCCTTTTGAAAGCATCCGATATATGAAAAATCATTTTTTTCTAAAAAAGGCAGTCTAGAAAAAATGGTTTTTATAAACTCCCACTATAAACCTTATTCCCCCTGAGAAGACAAACGAAACGACTACCATCCATGGATCCTACTCAAGAATCTATAGAAACAATCTATATGGAATTTACAACAACCAACCTCTTAGCACCAAAAACTATTTCCTATAGGGAAGACATTAAACTACGATCGATAAGATACTCCCAACCATTGTAATACCCTTATCTTCAGGTCTATAAACCAACACCGATACCAATGACTCACAGTCAGACAAAACACAATTCAACTCCAGAGTTCAACTAAGAACGAGGTACACCACCCTCAAGTATCAAATAGTCTACTCCCTAGCATATATAATACCTTACAACAATCCTCAAGAAAATGTCAATACAATTCTTATTCAATGGGGAAGAACATCTTAAAAAAAATCAGATATAGGTGTATGGATGAAACCATCTTAGTATAGTCAGGATGAATCAAGATATTGCATGATCGTTTCTAATAGGAGTATACTATTATTAGACAAAATGGAGGTACATATCCCTCTGATCCATGCTCACATCCTATAAGAACCTGATGACAGTAAACCCACTGGTCACCCATCCCCTGGTACCCATGATTTCACGATGTCACCTCTACCATAGAGGAATATTCAAACACAACATACTTGATCCAAACCCATGTTATGTTGTGAAACATTGGTCCTTGGATAGTACTTCCCCACTCAAAAATTTATATTTAAGTGATACCCTGCATGAACATCATGTATATTTACAAACTAACAAGTACTCAAGCAATTCATCCATCATAAGGCAAAGCTAATCATGCTATACGACATGCCAATTTCATTATTCCAAAATCATCAATGAAACACATCTTCAAAACCAACCACCTCACATGTGCCACAATTTTTTTCAAATCCTTTCATCACATATTGTCGTTCTGGTCATGATAATCTACCCATTTTCTGACTACATTAGACATAGAGGAATCACTGGTCGACCCGACCAAGATCCTGAATAGTCCTTCCCGTTGAAGCCAGTATTGGAAAAGAAGCACCCAAGGTTCTCTGTCAAAAGATGAAGGCATCAATATCCCTATAATTAAAAACTCAAGAAACCACCATTCCAAGATCTCATAATGATAGTACAAAACTATATCTTTTGTAAAATGTCATACAAAAACATGGATCATCCTTTCACAATAGTTTCCCTTGATCAAATTAGCTTTCTACCTAATAGTGTATAAGTTTAAAGTAAGGGTCTCTATGACTAACCACCTATCTAAAATGAAACAATATCTCAAAATCATGTAATATATCATAATGACCTATGAGTTTCAAATGAGAATTCACAAACTACAGTGAAATTGATCCTCTCTGAGCATCATCATAAAAAAACTTTTCCTTGGTGGTCACAAGCAATGAAGAAGTGAAACTGGACTGACACTCATCAGGTATCTGTATACGGAAACACCCCCTAGAGGTCCATTTCATAAGAAAATTCTTGGTATCTATCAGAATTATATTCAGAAATATTACTAGATAACAAAAACATAAGAAATAACACCCTAAAAGGGGTTAAACATAAATGCACAATGTGCCACATCAACCAAGTTGGGTCAATTCACCTCCCTTTCATGTGGACTTAATCATAATCCTTTCAACACTACCTCAACATAGAACAGTATAACCTTCCATCTGAATTAAATATATTTATAAGAAGGGATAATTGAATAGGACTCTATTGTACATAAAATAACACACTATCAAGCATATATGATGTTAATCCTACATGAATAATATGATGCATGGGACGTCTTTTTTCCTTTGCTAGAACAGAGTCAAAATTCATCCATGGACTCTTAAAAATGGATAATATCTAGAGGTCCATATTAAAACATGAAATCCACACAACATTTTCTTCTATAAAATTGAATTCATATACAATTTTAACAACAGATATCCTTAAATCAATACAATACCCCTAACAACCACGAATTTTTATCAGAATAAGTGTTCTCGATGCACTGGTATGATATCCATCACAGTTTCCAACACATTCCTAATACTCATTTATACCAATTTCCAAATAGTAATGAAAAGTAATTGAAATCATCTAGTACCACTTTTTAACATCCTGATCCAGATGCTACTAAACTGGTTTTCCAAGATCGTGGGTTAAATGGTGTCAAGAACACCTCAAAGTATGTCAGAGGCTTCCAACTAATAGTGAGGGCCTACAATGTGATATTGGGGAGTCTATGGCCTCATATCTGAATAAGAAAAAAACAAAAAAATGTTATATATCATACATAACAAAATGTAAATAGAGTGGAGAAGTAGTAAAAAAATAAAATATAACATGATATAACAATAACAGAAAAGCTGTAAAAGACCGAAAATCTATTCAATAAAATACAACACTGATCACCCACAGGGATGACCATATAGATACATGGGAACAAAAGAATTTGAATGTATAAGTACATGGCTCTACTACTATGTCTGATCTAGACCATGAACCTGATCTGAACAAATTGTCATACTACAACAGACCGATTAGTAAAACCACTTGAGCAACTCTACTCATTCTTGCAAACCTATGCCTCATCCCTATCTACCATTTCACAAATGATCTACCTAAAAATATAACATGTGGTTTACATGTACAATAGGGTTCTTAGGTAAGGATGAGAATGAATCTCTATAGGACACCACTATAAGAAACATGTAAATTTTCTACTATAATTGTATGAAAAGGAAACGTGTTCCGCCTAGAAAAAGCACAACAAAAAAGTCAGAAAAACCAACATGATCCTATAGTAAAATCCAGGGCCCATAATCCCTATCAACTAGAGATTTTCCACCATGGATGTCCTTATTAATATATGTATACTTTTATAGTATCATACCCATAAATATAAACAAAAATAATAAAATTCATTTGCATGTTAATCAAATAACATGAAACCACCTCAGTAGTTAATCAATGGGTCTATAATTTCGGTTTATTGTACATCATGTGCATGGAAATTGAGATGGATATAATGTCATTCATGTTGTGTATCATTATATCGATATCCAGGTCCATAATCCCAATCGACCTATACTTACTTCGACCTACACCGTAAAGGTCTCAGAGATAGACTTATCACCAAAGGGGATACTCGTCCTACCATGGATCACCTATACTCACTTCTAATCACCAACAAGTATCCCTTATACTGATAGTCAATATAATAAACAAGTATACCTTATATAGTTGTTCAATGCTATAAATATTACTATAACTCATGTTTTCCTAGGCCGAGTAAACAAGTGTCGGACCCTGGGTGACCGATCTATGGAAATAATCCATGTAATCCACATAAAATGTCTACCCCATGATAGTCTATATCCTAGAAACTCATTCTAGGCATCCAGGTCGAGTCCCGTGGGCATCCTAGTGAAAACATGGTCCAAGAACTTTTTCGGATCCTAGGAATATGTCAACCGAACATATCCCATGAGAGCCCAAGAAAAATGGATCCAAGGGGTAAGGAAGCCCGACGATGCCCTTGGAATCATGACCCATGGGGATAATCAACCCTAAGGATTCAACTACTATGTTTCAGATCCATGGAGAGATGTACATGGAATTTAACAAACTATTAATGAATCACACAGGTGTATACCCACTCAGGTAAACCATTTCACATTCTAATAAAGGACATGGGTAACCCACCCATTCAATACATGATGAGGTGAGCACAATCATACCCTCCCCAAATCAAAATCTTATCAGTCCATCCAAGGCATTCCTACAATGGAAATATTAATATCCCCTAATGCGCACAACCCAACATGTTAGGATCAACAACCCAATCTCATGTACCATCTATGAGAAAAAATAAAGCATCAAAAAAGCATGATATAGAAGCCGGATCCATGGAGAGCTTGTTTGGAAATCCAATAATTTTGAAAGATGCCTCGCATTATGCTCAAAATCCACCATCCCAAAAGTACCTCTGGTAAATACTGATGTATCCGCAAAATTATGATAGATATATAAAATATTTAGGTGGACCAAACACCCAACCCAACACTCTAGCCATATCCATTCAAGAGTATCAGTTCAAAAAGGTTATATGTTACAGTCAATCACCTTATCTACCCTAAATTGATATACAACTCAGGGTTAGTCAAACAATGGTCACCCACTGGGTCCCCCAAAGTCAAGCACTAAGAGGAATCATACTTGGGATCTTCCAGGTAAACTCGTGTGAATGAATCCTATATAGATTCCTAATCTATGAAGTAATTGGAAGAATCCTACACCAGATCCTCAAAATTATACACAACATAGGGATCCTACACGGGAATTCCTAGATTAGTGTGCATGAAAAGAAATCCCTCATGGGATACTTAAATGAAATGAGTCTTATGACCTCATAGTCTATAAGGGAACATCTCACAAGGGGAACATCCTCAAAAGAAAAATTCATGAGAGATAACTCATAGATAATCTTTTATAAAAGGTCTCAACTAGGTTGGTCTGAACAACCAACCTCTCATTCATGTTCATGTACCTCCCTCAAGAGATAACTGTATTCGTTAAGTGGAGGAAGAACCTATTAATTTAGATATTATCCTCAAAATACGCATCAAGACTCCTTATAATTCTCTATGGGTTTTATCATTGTGATATATATAGAAAACCACTAATAATGGACTACTCCGAGGTCCAAATCTGACATCGGTGAAACAAAACCTGAACCCCCACCCCAAAGGGTTACAATTGTACAATAAATTGCATGCAACCTTGGTACACATTGTGTGCTCCAGTTATGCCTAATGGGCATGTACTATCCCCATCCATGGCATGTAATGTGCTTGGTACACAACATGTAACATGGTTACATGGAATGTACACTTCCTAGGGGTACATCCTTGTGTCCCATAACCATCATAGCCATCTACTGGTCCAAGCCTTGTAAATATATATGTTGTGTCACCCACACGGGGTCAAGTCGTGTACTAGACATGGACATGTACCCCTACACGGGTATACATGCTTGGGTACTTGGCTACATGGTCGAGTACCAGTACATGTTATTTATACTATGTACGTAGTGTTTACACCTTGAAACATCATCTTCTACAAATGGTAAGAACACGCAACCAGTCACCCAAGACTACATGCAATGTAACCTAGTTTTCCTGAATAGGAAACCCTCAGATCAACCAAACCCCCAGCTGATTCCCTCGAAACAATAGATCATTCCTCAATAGGCCATAAGCTAGTAATATAAGGATATAAAAACAATAAATAACTACTAAAATGTGGATCTTTGATTAAAAAGTAAATTTTTTCTACCATGGGGGGGGGGGGAACTACTGAAGCATCACTTGATTTCTTCATTCACCATCACCATTTTTTGAGTCAGTGCGTCCAGGGTTTCAAGATGGTACAACCCTATCCTTCTATACCCCTCTATTAAAACATCATCATTTTCTCCCTCAGTTGAACAACATATGAGGAGACATAAGAGAGGCGTTCCCGAGATGAAGGAGGAATGAAGAGAAAGGAAAAAAATGAAGAAAAAGGAGAAATGGAAAGAAAATAAAAGAAACAGTGGCTAAGGCCGGTCCTGTTGCCCGACACAAGTATTTGCCTTGCCTTGGAAATACTCCCCATTTTGGACTCAATTACAAAGAAGAAATTTATGTCTGTTGATCCATTCAAATGATATAATTGAATAAAGTTGTGTGAATACATTAATATTTAATATAATATATATTAATTATTAATTATTCCACCAAAATTTGAACTGCTCAGATTTTCACCAAACTCTTGTATTAGGTTAAACAACTCATTCCAGGACTAACGTAACATTCATAGAAAATTATCTGAGATCATATACTAGAGATAAGATACCATTTTCCCCATTATAAGAATCTGAATGAAAAAAATCATATTTATGATCAAAACTGTTATCTGGAAAATCACTAGTTCTTACATATATGACCTATAGTGGTGACTATTAAATTCACTTGGAATATTATTTTTCATGATATAATGATCCTATTATTTTTATACGGGAATATATGGTGTTCTATCTCATAAGAGATGGGAGTATGATCCATGTAAATAACATTAACATTAAAATTCATTAATTTCCTTCTTAATGTAACGTGAAAAAATGTCAATGGATCCATATATATATATATTATTATTATTTAAGGTCAAAATAAAATATAAAATAAAACCTTGATATGTTTTACAAATATGTTTTATCTTATCTATTAGTTTTTCCCTCAAATCCATTTTCCCATTTAGTGTGGTGATTTTTTTTACCATGGTAACTTTTTTCATGACCAAAATAATAATGTCAATTCATTATATAATACAAAATATTGAGGTCAAAAATTTGAAACCATATTTCAGAGATTAATTTTATATAATTTTTAAATAATTATTTAAATATAATTGAATGATATAAAAAATATATATTTATAATAACATTAAAATTAATGAAAAAAATGAAATTTCTAAAAATTCATGAACATAATGTATTCCCATGATACAAATTCTTTTATAAATAAATAAATGAGATTTATTTGTATTTATAAGGTATATAAAATCAACTTTGACATTGTAAATACCTTATTTTGGAATAGTATAGTAAATAGTTCTTTTATTAAAATAAAATACATTTTCTCTTCTAAATTGTTAATAGTAGATTTATAATTCTAAAATAAATCATTATTATTTATTAATCTAATTTAATTTAATATGTTTTATATAAACTGGTATTACAACATTTATGTCATTATTATATCATGATAATGTCATAAAAGGTCTTGAATTTTCATAATGTTTTAATTTTATAATTTTTATAAATATATAATATTTCATAAAAACCCCCAAATTACAAAATTTTTATTTTGGAAATTATAAATTCAAAAATGTTTTTTATTTCAACTGGTTTAAATTTTATAATTTGGGAATTTATTTTTTAATTAAAATATTTAGTATAAAGGAATATATATTTTATATAGAATGTCCTTTAAAAAATATACTCTTATTAATCTCATTTTATAAAATTTAATAACTAACATATTGTTAATATCTAGTTTATATATTGATGAATTTTATAAGAGATAAAATTAATTGATAAACATTTAATAATATATATATATATATATAATAAATGGTATCAATCATATCAAATTAATAATTTATTTCACAATCATCAAAATTTATCAGAAAATTTATACAGAAATTTAAGTATCATAATTGACTAAAATAATTATATTTATAATATATTTATTTTAAGATGTTGTCGATCAACATAGTTCGATTTTTTTGTAACGTAAGATACTAAATATATAATTATTTAAAAGGGATTTAATTATTATGGATACATTGTATAACAATGGAAGGGTTTTAAAATTATATTAATCATTAAATATAATATTAATATAATTCTTAACACTCTAAAGAGTAAAATTTAGAATTTAAAAAATTATATTATCATGTAATTATATTGTAATATTTAACCATTTTAATTGTGTGTATTTGGACTTCTCAAAATTTTAAATTATTTTGGGATATATTTTAACATATATAATATTGGTTTTAACAAAACGATAAATAAATTATTCCTATAAATTATTTGAGATAATTTAATAGTTTGAAAAAATCGTTTTCATTGACCAACATATGGAAAATATTCTAAAAATGTTGACTAAAGAACTGTTAGTGCACGATTCGAACTAAAAATGTATAATAATTGAATGAAATGAGATAATAAATAGAAATTAAAAAATTCATACATAAAATAACATCATAAACATGTAATTTATAAATTTAATTTTATTATTCACGGGGTAAAATATACATTCACTGAATTTCATGACTAATGCCTGTCATTTTAGTTATTATTTATCTCATTTTCACCTGTTTTGTCTCTATTATTAAAATTTAAATAATATATATTTGATGTATATGTTTCTTAAAAATATATGTTGTTTGTTTTAACATTATTTTTTATTATATAAATTTATTTAATGTCCTATTCTTTCTATGTAAATTAATGAAAATAAAATTAAATGTAACATTTATATTACCAAATTTATTTCCAATAAAAATTATTAAAGGACAATTCGATGTTCTTATTTTATAAAATTAGAATTATATTTGAAAAACTATATATGTTCATTTATTTAAGAAAATATTTTATGATTACCATCATTAAATTTTCTATACACATTCCATAAAACACAGTTTAAGTGTTTCATGTATATATTAACTTCTCTAAAAATTTCCTATGATGCATTCTTCA
Organism: Viscum album; assembly: GCA_963277665.1. Taxonomy (NCBI): domain Eukaryota; kingdom Viridiplantae; phylum Streptophyta; class Magnoliopsida; order Santalales; family Viscaceae; genus Viscum; species Viscum album. The sequence goes on from OY728138.1 coordinate 906,170,112, forward strand.
CATAAACATCACATTCATTGCAAAAAATTCATTAATAATTTATTGATTTTTTTAAATGATATAACACATTATATTCATTAGAATATATATGAGATTACATTAGTTTATTCATTGATCAAATAACCTGTAACCATTTATTTCCCAGGGGTTTTCTCTTTCTTATTCTTTGTTTATGATTTCTTTTCATTATGTGGAAGATATATGAATATATATATTTTAATGATATTGGTTGGCACAAAATTATAAAATCCCTCAATGAATTTGGTAATGTTTTTATCCCATGAGATACCATATATGGTTATTGGGAAATAATCACAAAAAATTATGTTATTTTTTCTTTGATTTGATCCATAAATTATTCATATGTTTTCTCATTTAATATTGTTTCCACATCCTTATAATTATATATTAATATGATATCATCTCCTTTATTCATTGATTTTTTGGAAATTATATATTTTCCACTTATTCTATAATGTTTTTTTATGTTTTGAATCATACATTATAATAATTAGACCCAAATCAATGTGTCTAGGCATGAGTAACATGACCTAATGTTTTCCACGCTATAAAAAAAGTTGATATTGAGTACTGGAAAGTTATTAACTTATACCATATGCAAATGACACCATTTTTAAAATAATAAAATTAATGTTATAAACTATAGAAATATTTATTATAGTAAAAATAAAAAAATTAAAATAGTGGATTATATAACAACAATAGTTATCCAGGAAATTATAACATGACATAGAATATCAACTATAATATGTTATGAAGTCCCCAATGTTAGTGTATAAAAAAAGTAAATAATTAAATGAAAATAAAAAATGTGAAATCAATGTGGTGGATCCCAATTATGTATTAACAGCTTCTGAACCAACCTTCCACTTGGGTACAATAATACTTTATTTGACAACATACCTCATTTAATGTACAAATCAAAATAAAAAACATATTTATTAAAATACCCTTGCAGGGTGTGATTATTATCTATGAAGGGAACTAATAATATGTCCTCAAAATAATTTTATTAGTTATATATATGTGTATGTAGAGAATATAATTTTATTTCATGAGTAAAAATAAACTTATTAAGAAATAATGCACAAATAAGTATACCAAGTACACCATCACTACATGATTTGACTCAATGCCAATGGAAATGTTTTTCCCTAGAATCTAATATCCTCCCACATAGGCCAATGTAAAACTCTGAATATTACACAAGGATATCATGTCTTCGGTTGAGCAATGAGTCTATTATTCCATAAAAACTATCTCATCTCAGTACATAGGGATGTATTACCTCACTAAATACCTCTGGTTCGTCCAGAAGGATTCAATTCCACAATAACAATATAATGTTCAGATACATGTCCATCATACAACATTTATTGTCTTATTTTATAACATAATATTATAATTTTTAACATTATACGATATTTATTACATCTCGTATTATAACGACCCATACTTTAAATACATTGTTTTTACTTCATAATTGAAGCACACTTATTACAACATATAACAAAACCAAGAAAGGACCGTATATGTATAGAGTCTTTAGAAATTGGGAAACATAAGCAACTGGTTCATAAAGCATCTACTTTGCCTCCCATTTATTTCATCATATCTAGAGTCCCTTTTTGGCATATTCTACTTAATAACCTTCATCTTGACCTAGGGAAATAAAACATACAAAAGGGTGAGCTCAAATGCTCAGTAAGGGTAAGCAAAAGAAATATCAATCAAATCATATACATAACCACATAACTTTTGGAAATCTTAACCTGCAAAAGAGATCATAATTTCATAACATGGAATAAATCATAGTAGTGAAATGTAATCCCAATAATCATAACTTAAAACATGAAACTTTGTGGCATACACACATAATCATAGAGAATCATTTCTTGTTAGTCAAGACTCATTGCCAAGACTATCTTAGTGTACAAAGTCCATTTCTGAACCGAGTTACCCTCGTTTCAGTCCCGCTTCACTGAACCGGTATAACCTACCGTTCCAACCATGTCTATCTCATGAGATATAAAATCTTTACCCAATGAATTGGAGGGAGATATAGGTCCCACCCATCTCATAATGATACAATTATTATGTGTTCCAAAAAATCCTAAATCATACATCATTGCATAACCCGTGTAATAAAAATGGGAATCTTAAACATCGTGATATCATTAAACAATTCATATAAGATAAAGGAATTTATAAAAATAATTCCATCACAACATAATCAAATCAATGTAATAATAGGGATATAAACAGAACCCTATATTATGTTAGATGGAAAATAATTTTTATAAAACACTTGAACTCCATTCTTGAGGAAAATATCCTTTCAAATTCAAAAAAACATTTTTCCTTTATTAACATGTCATACAATTTTAAACTAAAATAATTTGATTAAAAATAAACTTTAAAACATATAAAGGAAGCTTCTTGGAAATAATGTTTTAAAACCCCATTCATGCCGTCTAAGTTAAAAAAAACATTCTTCTCGTACTTTTGTTGGAAAAGTCAAAAAGTACCTCGTATGAAAAATGACAAAATATTCCTTTCATATCATTTACTAAAAACTCACCGAAGGGTAAAATTGGATATAAACTATTTTAGAATGATTTAAATATTACATATTGAGGAAACATGGATGTGGATGATAAAATACACACTAGTAAATTTCAAAGTATAAACAATCTCAGATAAAAATGAGATTGTGATATTTCCCTTACCTTTGGTCTGATATGCTTTGTACGTGTCCGAACCTCCTGTATAATGATTTAAATTATGTTATTGACTTATTCCAGAATCATACTTATTTTTATGATATCATATATGTTCATATTCTTAGCTTCTTATTAGTAATATTTCATTGCTACTTGTTATTCGGGTGTTTATAACTTTTTGTTCTTATGTGCATTTTGTCAAATAAATTCTTATTCTTATCTTTAGGTTATAGATACCTCATTTCCAGAATGGTATTAGTGTAATATATATCATATTTATTCATTCAATTCATTTATATATCATTATGAAATGAAGATCATGTAGAATGAGTCGCATCACATCGTGGAGATGGTATTCCGTACGTACGCACGAGTGATGATACCATTCCTATGATCTTGGAATTGTATTGGAGTGTATTTATACTACTTCATAATCAATATCACTTTATAATAGTCATATATAGTCATTATTTACACCATTATACCCATCCAAGTAAGGTGGTGATGGAAAATAGATTACACCACGGCGTGGAGACGGTATTCTGTACGTACGGACGCGCGGTGATTTCATTTTCCGTAGGATGGAGAGATGGTTAAATAGGGCTGTTTCATACTTATAATAACATATCAGTATATGAGTGATACAGATGTTATTACTTCATAATGAAACAACTAAAGAAGAAGAATTTGAAGAAGAAAGAAATTGGAAAGGATCTGTATTGGATATTTCCTCTTCTTTGAAGTGCTTCTTTGAGACCTCCTTTTAGGGCACTAAAATTGGTCTTTGAAGAAGACCAGGAACTCTAGGATGTCTCTAGGGAAGTGGATAGGAGAAAATGGCATGGGTGTTCTGAGCTTGAAAGCTCAATGTGGTGTGAGGAAGAGGGGGAGGAGGTGCCCTTTTATATGGGAGGAGAGGGGAACCTTTGGAATAACTAAAAATATTATTTTATTATAAAGTAAAGTTCAGTTTTAAATAGATCCAAATTGAGTTATTTAGAAGATAAGGTGGGGCTGGGTCAAAATCCTCTCATCCAATAGAATTTAGACAAGTTTATGTCATTATATTAACCTTATCGTTTAGTTTTAACTCTTAGTTAATTAGATTAAAATTTACCATGTCACTTTGTATTTTTATATTATATAGTTAATAAACATACCATATACATCCAAGAAACCCCAAAGTTGTGTTTTATTAATATATATAACCTTATATAAGTCCTTTGGCCGCACCTTATATTTATAGAAATAAAATAACAATTAATAATATAATATTTGTTTTAAAAACTATATTATGTCAATTTTGACACTATTCAATAGTTGATTTTTTTGAAACTCATAACAGAATGATTACTTTGAAAAAAGTTAATTAAATAAATCCTAACATGTCATATTAACCTATAAAATTAGTTTAATTCATAAATAGTCACAAATTAAATTTATTTAGGTATTTATAATATCAATTATTCTAATTTTTCACTATTACGGTAATTACTGCATCATCATTGAGTCATAAATAAATTAAATTATTTAAAGTCTAAAAATTACAAATAAAATATAATTATGTATGAAATCTCTTTAGATTTCTAATTAATATTTATAGTTGAATTTATCTTATGTATAACCTTATATTAAAAATGATTTAGTTATTAAACTTTGATTTTAACTATTTTAACCCTTCTTTAAATAAATTAATAATAAATGTCCTAATCTAATCCAAGTGGGCCTAAATGGTCATATTTTATTCCTAAGGTTGTTTTTGGTCGAATTACACTTGTCCAATAGAATTAAGACATTTGTTAGGGTAATAATAATATCATTCTTACCCTTAATTACCCTATTTACTTTTAACCGTGGTAAAAAAAAGAAAAAAGTTACTATTCACCAAAAAATTATTTTCATCTCATTGAACCACATTTTACTTACTGAAATCAACCATGTGTCCCGGAATTTTGAAATTCCACTCACAGAAGCGGTAAAATTATGTTTTATGAAAAATTCAGTTTTTTAAAGACCACTTAGTGGTTTCACTATTCATCAAAAATTGAATGTTTTCAAAAAAATACCAAAATTTCACCCTAGGCTAATTTCGATATTACGAATCCAAAAATGAAGTCCATTTTGAAAAATAAAATTTATAAAATTTCAAAAAGTGGTTATTACTATTCATAACTGCTAGTTTTAATAATATTTTAATAGTATATCGTTGTTTAGTGAAACTCGGTATTGCGTACGATGCAAGCTTTCGAGGAAGGTTGTGATTTCGTGTAAAGCAAGCCAAGAAAGTTTTGTGTGTAGAAAAAGATTCCATTGATGATTTATATAACATAAAAGTCTCAGGTGTTACATTCTACCCCCCTTAAAATAAATTTTACCCTCGAAATTCGTCACTTTGTAACAAACAGATGAGGATACCTCTCCCTCATCATATCCTCAAGCTCCCATGTAGCTTCTTCTAATTGGTGGTTCCTCCATAATACTTTCACCAATCGAGTGGTCTTGTTTCGTAGGACTTTTTCACTACGATCCAAAATCTCTATCGGTTGTTCTTCATAAGAAAGATCTTGCTCCAGCGGTACAACTTCTGAGCTGAGTACATGTGAAGGATCGGGTATGTACTTTCTCAGGAGAGATACATGGAACACATCGTGGACTTGAGAGAGATTCGGTGGAAGCGCCAATCAGTAAGCTACCTTCCCAATATGATCCTGTATTTCGAAAGGACCGATATATCTAGGGCTCAACTTCCCCTTCTTTCCAAATCTCATGACCCTCTTCCAGGGTGATATTCGTAAGAACACTTTATCACCCACTTAAAACTCTAGGTCTTTTCTTCGGTTGTCGGCATAACTTTTATGTCGAATCTGAGCTGCTCTTATGTGTTGTTGAATAGATCTGACCTTTTCTGCCATTTCATCAACGAGATCGGGTCCTAATAGCTTTCTTTCCCCAACATCATCCCAGCAAGTTGGAGGCCTTCATTTCTTTCCATAGAGAGATTCATAAGGAGACATCTGAATAATGGAGTGAAAGCTATTATTATAAGAGAATTCCACCAAAGGTAGGTGTTGATCCCAACCACCTTTGAAATCCATAGAGCAAGCTCTCAACATATATTCTAGAGTTTGAATTGTTCTCTCAGACTGACCGTCTGTCTGAGGATGATAAGCAGTGCTGAAACTCAACTCTGTATCTAGAGTATGATGAAGATTCTCCAGAACATGGAGGTAAATCTCGGATCCCGATCAGATATAATAGAAAGTGGTACTCCATGCAATCTTACCATTTACTTTACATATATCCTGGAAAGCTGATCTAGATAGAAATCCTCTCTAATAGAAATGAAGTGTGCAGACTTGGTAAGACGATCAACTATGACCCCGATAGAATTATTGCCTTTGGATGTTTTAGGAAGTCATGTGACAAAGTCCATAGTGATTTTTCCCATTTACATTCGGGTATGGGTAATGGTTGTAACATCCCCTTAGACTTCTGTCTCTCAGCTTTAACTTTTTGAAAAACCAAGGATCGAGAGGCATATTCAGCAACATCTCTTTTCATTCCATCCCACTAGAAGTACTCTTTCAGGTCCCTATACATCTTCGTGCTTCCAGGATGAATAGAGAATGAAGAACTATGAGCCTCATCCAGCATCTCCTTCTTTAATTTGGGGATGGGAGGAACACAAACCCGATTCTTGAACTTTATTATCCCATCACAATCAAGGTTGAATTCAGGAACATTTCTCACCTTCTTTTGTAACTTGACATCTTCTTTCTGTGCCTCTTTAATATTCACATGTATAGATGGTTGAACATTCATTTGAGAAAGATAAGATTTTCCCCCTTCCATTATAATTCCATGATCTATCCTTTGTAAATCCATAAATATTGGATCTTTTGTGATCCTTATCATGGATAAACTAGCATGGTCTTGTCGACTTAATGCATCTGCCACCTTGTTTGCTTTCCTAGGGTGGTAATGGATTGAGCAGTCATAATCCTTAATCAGCTCCAACCATCTTCTTTGACACATATTTATCTCCTTTTGTGTGAAAATATACTTTCACCTTTTATGATCAGTATAAATATCACACCTTTCACCATAAAGGTAATGCCTCCAAATCTTTAATGCAAATATTACTGCAGCTAAATCCAAATCATGAGTTGGGTAATTTTGCTCATGTATTTTAAACTGTCGTGAAGCATAAGCTATCACCATATCATTTTACATAAGAACACACCCCAATCCCTTATTGGATGTATCACGGTAGATCACAAACCTTTCTCCACTACAAGGCAGTGTGAGCACAGGTGCACTGGATAACCTTCTTTTCAACTCCTTGAAATTCTCTCCACATTCCTCCGTCCAAACAAACTTAAATCCTTTCCGAGTCAACTTGGTGAGTGGATTAGATAATCATGAAAAATCTTTCACAAAACATCGATAATATCCATCCAAACCAAGAAAACTTCAGATCTCGGTTACTGTTGTTGGTCTCAACCATCTTTCGATAACCTCAGTTTTTGCTGGATCCACAGATATCCCCTCTTTTGAGATTATGTGACCCAAAAATGCAACTTTTTGAACCCAAAATTCACACTTGGTAAATTTGGCATAAATCTTCTCCTTTCTTAGGGACTTCAATATAATTATCAAGTGATCTTCATGTTCTTCCTTGCTCTTTGAATAGACAAGAATATTGTCTATAAAGACTACCACAGACTGATCAAGATAGTCTCTAAAGACTCTATTCATTAGATCCATGAAGATAGCAGGGGCATTAGTAAGACCAAATGGCATCACTATAAATTCATAGTGTCCATACCTTGTACGGAAAGCCGTCTTTGGTATATCCTCCCTTTTCCCCATTAATTGTTGATACCCTGAACGAAGATCAATCTTGGAAAAGTATTGAGCTCCGCGTAGTTGGTCAAATAGGTCATCAATGCGCGGGATAGGATATTTGTTCTTGATAGTGATCTTGTTAAGTTCTCTATAATCAATGCAAAGTCTCATTGATCCATCTTTCTTCTTAACAAACAGAACAAGTTCTCCCCAAGGTGACGCACTAGGGCATATAAACCCCTTATCAAGATTCTCTTGGAGTTGCTTCTTCATTTCCTGCAACTCAATTGGGGCCATTCTATAAGGTGTCTTTGAAATAGGCAAAGCACCCGGTACGAGTTCTATTGAAAACACAACTTCACGATTCGGTGGAAGACCCGGTAATTCCTCCGGAAAGACATCATAAAACTCCCATACAATGGGCATATTCTTAATCGTGATTTTCTCACCAACCATTTGAGATAAATAACCTTCATTTAGTGGAATCAATACCCATAAAATGGAAGAAATTTCCACTGGAAGGTTATGTTCATCCTTGCATCGATAGACGATCATAGATTGATCTGGAATATGAAATGTGACTTCCCTTCATTGGCAATTGATATGAGCTCCATGTATAGAAAGCCAATCCATGCCAAGAATCACATCAAATTCCACTATAGGAAGGATCACAAGATTTTCAGGAATCACTTTCCCACAAACTTCAATCAGAGAAGAATTATAAACTTTTGATGAGACTGTTGTGCCATTAGGTGTTGTCACAACTAACTCAACATCTAATTGTTGAGGAAATATGGTGAAACACTTAGAAAATTCTTCAAAAATAAAAGAGTGGGTGGATCCAGAATCAAATAAAACATTTTCTACTTTAGAGTGGATGGTAACTGTACCTTTCACCACATCGTTATCGTACTCCAAATCGCTGATAGAAATTGCATGTGACTTTCCTTTGTCTTTAGCCTTAAGAGTTTGTTGACGTCGACCATCATAATCAACCCTTGGATTAGGTAATTTATTGGCATAATGTCCCATCTCCTTGCACATGAAACATTGAAGTGTATTAGGTTCATTCTGTGTATCCCTTCTTTTGTTTTCATCATTAGACATCTTCTTCCCATCATCGCGACATTCAAATTCCCGATGACCTTCCTTTCCACATTTGAAACATTTACTTGTACCTTTAAGACAACTCCCTCCCTGTTTCTTTCCACACTTTGAGCATAAGGGAAATCTCATATTCTTTTCAGTGTGCTCTTTAGATTTTCCTTTGAATTCCATTTTCCTCTTCTTGTCAAACCCATATGACTGATGGGTTACTCCAATCTCCATCTCAACTTTGAGAGCACATCGATTGATTTCCTAATAGATATTGAAGTCCCATATGGCTAAGGCCCTTCAAAGACTTGGTTTTAAGCCACTAAAGAATCAATCGATCTTACTCTCAGGTTGGATAATAATACCAGAAGCGTACCTTGCATGTCTTGTAAAATTTGCTTCATAGGTACCAACAGATTCATCATCCTTTTGCATCAGTTCAAGAAACTCTTTCTCCATCTTTGTTCGGAGAATACGAGGGAAGTACTTATTGAAAAATAAGTTCTTGAACTCCTCCCATTCCATGGACTCAATTTCATCCCTTTTCCTCGTATTCTTAATAAGATTCCACCATTGATCAGCATCACCGTCCAAATGATACACAGCTAAGATGACTTTATCATGCTCAGAACATTGAAGAACTGAAAATATCTTTTCAGTAGTACTAATCCATTGTTCAGCAACTAATGGATCAGTAGACACGCTGAATGAAGGTTGACACTGTCTCATGAAGGATTCAATAGAATGTTTCTCCTTCCTTTGATTGTTTCGAAGTCCTGCATGATTCATAGCTTAAGAAAGTTGTGTGAGCATGGATACAATATTTTTAATTTCAGATCCCATAACGTTTGGTTGATCAGGGGGACAAGCATTTCATTTCCCATTTCATTCTGCATTAACACGGTTCCTTCGGCTTCCAGCCATTGACTAAAACCAAGAAGAATAATGTGAGCAACACTAATTATTATAGGAAAAACACATAATCAAGAATAAAATTTCACACTTAAGTTCTTATCCTAGTTTATTCATGGACATTTCTAAAACACTAAGATTTTGTTCAATGCTTTGAATTATCCTTAGGGTTCTTACTAAGTCTTTCACATCCTAGTTTCCAAAGGTTGACTATACCTTTCCTCTGATACCAACTATAATGACCCATACATTACATACATTGTTATTAGTTCAAAATTGAATCACACTTATTACAACATATAACAAAACCAAGAAAGGACCGTATAGGTATAGAGTCTTTAGAAACTGGGAAACATAAACAACTGGTTCATAAAGCATCTACTTTGCCTCCCATTTATTTCATCATATCTAGAGTCCCTTTTTGGCATATTCTACTTAATAACCTTCATCATGACATGGGGAAATAAAACATACAAAAGGGTGAGCTCAAATGCTAAGTAAGGGTAAGGAAAAGAAATATCAATCACATCATATACATAACCACATAACTTTTGGAAATCTTAACCTGCAAAAGAGATCATAATTTCCTAACATGGAATAAATCATAGTAGTGAAATGTAATCCCAATAATCATAACTTAAAACATGAAACTTTGTGGCATACACACATAATCATATAGAATAATTTCTTATTAGTCAAGACTCATTGCCAAGACTATCTTAGTTGACAAAGTCCATTTCTGAACCGAGTTACCCTCGTTTCAGTCCTGCTTCACTGAACCGGTATAACCTACCATTCCAGCCATGTCTATCTCATGAGATATAAAATCTTTACCTAATGCATTGGAGGGAGATATAGGTCTCACCCATCTCATAATGATACCATTCTTATGTGTGCCACAAAATCATAAATCATACATCATTGCATAACCCATTTAATAAAAATGGGAATCTTAAACATCGTGACATCATCAAACAATTCATATAAGATAAAGGAATTCATAAAAATAATTCCATCACAACATAATCAAATCAATGTAATAATAGGGATATAAAAAGAACCCTGTATTATCTTAGATGGAAGATAATTTTGATAAAACACTTGAACTCCAATCTTGAGGAAAATATCCTTTCAAATTCAAAAAAACATTTTTCCTTTTTTAACATGTCATACAATTTTAAACTAAAAGAAGTTGATTAAAAATAAACTTGAAAACTTGTAAAGGAAGCTTCTTGGAAATAATGTTTTAAAATCCCAATCATGTCGTATAAGTTAAAAAACATTCTTCTCGTACTTTTGTTGGAAAAGTCAAAAAATACCTCGTATGAAAAACGACAAAATATTCTTTTCATATCTTTTACTAAAAACTCACCGAAGGGTAAAATTGGATATAAACTATTGTAGAATGATGTAAATATTACATATTTATGAAACATGGATGTGGATGATAAAATACAACCCGGTAAATTTCAAAGTATAAACAATCTCGGATAAAAATGAGATTGTGATATTTCCCTTACCTTAGGTCCGATATTCTTTGTACGTGTCCGAACCTCCTGTATAATGATTTAAATAATGTTATTGACTTATTCCAGAATCATACTAATTTTTATGATATCATATATGGTCATATTCTTAGCTTCTTAGTAGTAATATTTCATTGCTATTTGTTATTCGGGTGTTTATAACTTTTTGTTCTTATGCGTATTTTGTCGAATAAATTATTATTCTTATCTTTAGGTTATAGATACCTCATTTCCAGAATGTTATTAGTGTAATATATATCATATTCATTCATTCAATTCATTTATATAATCATTATGAAATGAAGATCATGTAGAACGAGTCGCATCACATCGTGGAGACGGTATTCCGTACGTACACACGAGTGATGATATCATTCCTATGATCGTGGAATTGTATTAGAGTGTATTTATACTATTTCAGAATCAATATCACTTTATAATAGTCATATATAGTCATTATTTACACCATTATACCCATCCAAGTAATGTGGTGATGGAAAATAGATTACACCACGGCGTGGAGACGGTATTCTGTACGTACGCACGCGCGGTGATTTCATTTTCCGTAGGATGGATAGATGGTTAAATAGGGTTGTTTCATACTTATAATAAGATATCCATATATGAGTGATACTTATGTTATTAAATCATAATGAAACAACTAAAGAATAATAAGTGGACGAAGAAAGAAATTGGAAAGGATCGGTAATGGATATTACCTCTTCTTTGTAGTGCTTCTTTGAGACCTCCTTTTAGGGCACTAAAATTGGTATTTGAAGAAGACCAAGACCTCTAGGATGTCTCTAGGGAAGTGGAGAGGGGAAAATGACAGGGTTTTGCCGAGCATGAAGGCTCAAAGTGGTGTGAGGAAGAGGGGAAGGAGGTGCCCTTTTATAAGGCAGGAGAGGGGCACCTTTGGAATAACTAAAAATATTATTTTATTATAAAGTCAAGTTTGGTTCTAAATAGCTCAAAATTGAGTTATTTAGAAGATAATGTGAGGATGGGTCGAAATCCTCTCATCCAATATAATTTAGACAAGTTTAGGTCATTATATTAACCTTATCGTTTAGTTTTAACTCTAAGTTAATTAGATTTACATTTACCATGTCACTTTGTATTTTTATATTGTATAGTTAATAAAATTACCATATAAATCTAAGAGACCCACAAGTTGTTTTTAATTGATATATATAACCTTATCTAAGTCATTTGGCCGCACATTAGATTTTTATGAATAAAATATCAATTAATAATATAATATTTTTTTTAAAAACTATATTATGACAATTTTGACACTATTCAATAGTAGATTTTTTTGAAACTCATAACAGAATGATTACTTTGACCAAAGTAAATTAAATCAATACTAACATGTCATATTAACCTAAAAAATTAGTTTAATTCATAAAAAGTCTCAAATTATACTTATTTAGGTATTTATAATATCAATTATTCTAATTTTTCACTATTACAGTAATTACTGCATCATCATTGTGTCATAAATAAATTAAATTATTTAAAGTCTAAAAATTACAAATAAAATATCATTATGTAGGAAATCGTTTTATCTTTCTAATTAATATTTATAGCCGAATTTATCTTATGTATAACCTTATATTAAAAATGATTTAGTAATTAAACTTTGATTTTAACTATTTTAACCCTTCTTTAAATAAATTAATAATAAATGTCCTAATCTAATCCAAGTGGGCCTAAATGGTCATATTTTATTCCTAAGGTTGTTTTTGGTCGAATTACACTTGACCAATATAATTAAGACATGTGTTAGGGTAATAATAATATCATTTTTACCCTTAATTACCCTATTTAATTTTAACCGTGGTAAAAAAAAGTAAAAAGTTACTATTCAACAAAAAATTATTTTCATCTCATTGAACCACATTTTACTTACTGACATAAACCTTGTCTCTCGGATTTTCGAAATTTTACTCACAGAAGCGGTAAAATTATGTTTTATGAAAAATTCAGTTTTTTAAAGACCACTTAGTGGTTTCACTATTTATCAAAAATTAAACGTTTTTAAAAAAATACCAAAATTTCACCCTAGGCTAATTTCGATATTACGAATCCAAAAATGAAGCCCATTTTGAAAAATAAAATTTATAAAATTTCAAAAAGTGGTTATTACTATTCATAACGGCTAGTTTTAATAATATTTTAATAGTATATCATTGTTTAGTGAAACTCGGTATTGCGTACGACGCAAGCTTTCAAGGAAGGTTGTGATTTCGTGTAATGCAAGCCAAGCAAGTGTTGTGTGTAGAAAAAGATTCCTTTGATGATTTATATAACATAAAAGTCTCGGGTGTTACACGTATCACACAAGCTCCTCTTAAATGAGATTAACCAACCCATGATGTGCTCACCTATCAAGTGATACCATATATTTATTAAACTATCCTTGGATACCCTAAATAACTAGTACCCAAATTGATTCACTGAATACAAAAAATTTATTTATTATTATCTTTATAAGGAAAAAAATTGTGGGAATTAAATAATTACTAGAGGTAATGAATTATTCCATCGAAATTGAGAAATAAACGCATATATACACCCTAGATAGAAGAAAAAGAACAAAATTAAATGAAATATTCAACATAATAATGATCCAATAGTTTCTATAAAAAAACAATGAAAATAGATTATATAACAACATAAAACATTTACAATAAAAAATACAGTCCAAAATAGAAAAAACTATTGCATGTGATATATGGGAAATTCTGGACTTTCTCACTGGCAGCTACCTGTACAGTAGTGATAGAAAACTGTCTACAACAATGAAATTTTTTTCATTTACCTAAATCAATAGATAATCCCATTAAAATACACTGAAGAATGGGTTTTTTGGTTTTCTGCAAAAAAAATCATTGTAGGATCCAACATTGGTGTTTTATATCAAGAATTTTTATAAAAAAACCAATAAGTTATCATTTAACTAAGCAAGGACTGATAAGGAGATAAAATGATAATATATCAAAAAATGCTAAATATTTTGTTTTATAGTTCTAAAACATATAATGGTAATGGAATTTCAATGATGATTTTCCATAATCATTTATCTGATTGGAATATAAAATCATGAATAGTATAGACAATGAGAAATTCTAAATAGGTGGATCAATAAAAGAAGTCTTGTTAATATACTATTCTTATAAAAATCAATGATTTGTGAACCAAAAAGTACATAGGACATATAGACTAAGGTGTACGGGAACACCCCATCAATGACGCCCCTCCCCCCCCCCGATATTGGAAATAGCATGTCCATATAACACATATCTTATCATGGAATGGAACATCCCAATACTAAACCCATTGACAATAAAAATGGACGTTGGAAAATTCAACACCTTTCACCATAGTATTAGAGTCATCCCATGTGCATAATATTTAATCATGTATGATGAGGTTCACATTACAAAAAAATTGAATTACCATTTATTCGATAAAATATTCCTTTGAAATTTTATTTTTATATGAATTTCACAATGTATTGAAAATAAGCATCCTTCCTGGAAACAGGGAAAAAATATATTTTTATCAATAATCCATTTGCGCACTGAAATTAATTATTCCAAGAACATTCTAATTCTTTTATAAAACTATTTAATAAATATGGGTAGTCAAGGTTTACACAATATTGCATAGACCTGGTACCACCTAGCTCAACCTTGAGTTTCAAATCACCCATAACAGCATCTATACAAAAACAATATAATATATGTGGTAGTGAATCCAAAAGAGGCATTATCATCAGTTTCAATACCTGAGGATGATATTGATAAAAAAATCATCATGGAGGATATATTGGAACATATATTGAGAAAAAATGTGATGCAGCACAACCTGCAAGATGGAAAGAACATGATGTTTCCTTATGGGAATGATGTAGAATCATCCTAATCAGATGATCAGCGATCCATCTACATAGCCAAAACCACTTCCAAAGCTAAAGAATAATGAATAAGGGGAAGGAGAAGTAAAATTATTACCGAAGGTGGACCATCCAACTTGGATGGAGTTAAAACATTAAATGAAACCCTATATATGGAATGTAATCACCAAACACACATGATTAAGAATAATGGATTGGGAGTGGAGTTTTTCAAGTTAATGGAAGAGAGTTAGGAGTGGGTAATTATAAAATATTCTAGGTAGGAAAAATTCATGTCTTTAATTATAGACACATGATTTTACCCCTTCATGTTTCTTATACTTCGACATATAGTTTTTTTCAATTATCCTGATCGTAACAATATAAATGTAAATATTATTCAAATCATGAGTTATTTTCACATCATAAACCCATTTCATAGATTTATCTGAGTGATTAATCAACACTGTGACTCAAAATCATGGTGTGAACTCTTCCTATAATAGGTTCTAATAAAATACCCTAAATAAAAAATAAATTTTATAGATAATTCCCTTGGAAATTGAAAAAAACAATAAAACATTAAAAGAGAGTGTTCCTTTTTAATCTATATGTTTAAATCTCCATACCATTGGACTCTTCAGCCCATTGAATTCAGGCGGAATACGAGTTATCTAGAAATAGATGAGGCAATTACTCTGCCACTAATGATTTATTCTACCATGTCTCTTGATAATATTATATGTGATTACATAAAACACATTACAATGGAATAAACATACTACACTAGAATACATGATGAGAATAAATTATATCCAATTATTCTCCACAATAGAAACATACGGCTCTAACATAATATCTTTCCGACTCACAATATAGTTGGATTGGGATGGTACATCCTTAGCTATGATTTTTGGAAAACAACATGTATACCTATAAACAATTCTGATAATTCTAACCAATAATAACCCTTCCTAATATGCAACTTAATCTGAAATTTTATAACATATCTTGGAGAAATCTTTCCTGATTCCTTATGCAGAAGGTGACATAATAAGTAAGAAACATAAAAGAAAATGTGGACACTAATTAAAAACTCCTAGGCACATTACAATTGTCTTAAATATGATATCATTAGGCTATAAGGTGAAGTAAAATGTTGACATATATCCAAGATTATAGTTAATTTCCCCTGAACAAGATGTGGTATCATAAGAAAAGACTCACCAAACTCCACCCAAGACATTTGTTTCTTAGATGGGAACCATAAAAAGACATAGCGGGTGCCATCTTGACTGAAAAAATGGTAATTATAGCGATAAACATAATTGAAAAGTCCAAATTATTTTTCCTATTATCCTTTTAAATCCATTAGGTAGCCATGGATAATATCACCTTGGATATAAAAAACAAAAAATATATGCGTGTACATCTATGAATTTTAATCTATATGCCAAAATACATGAATTCACTTCATATATCAGAGAATCATTGAGAATATGGATGTATTTCAAATATCTCTATCAAAGAAAATGTTTGATGGAACCCCATATAACATCACAATCCCTTATCTATATAGATCACCTAGATTATTAACGTTGACATTGTCTCCAATCGAAAAAATGATTCTATTTTGTTTACTGATCGATCATAACCAAAATAATATTCTATCATTGGTGGTTCAATTGGAACACAATATTTAAATCCATTGACACAATATCCCAATTCGAAACTTGTACATGGATAGGCAAGAGAATACTGAAAGGATTCCAGATATTTAACATTATCTGTTAGTATGTGAAATAGTGGGACAAATAATAAGCGATTTTTCACTCCATACACATCCCCCAGAGTCTCTATCCAATTTCATAGTTTTAATCATATTCTAAAGATGAATTAAACTTGATGAACTATAATGGACATCCAATATTGAAATAATCATGGATGATGGGATGATAAACATGTTTTGGATGTAGTGAAACCATCAAAAGTTACGGTACAAGAAAGACTAGTCTTCTCAATATTAAAGTTTTCCATGATTCCATATAACTTTTCATTATTATGATGACTATATCAAATAAATGTATGTAGTGATGATTAAAATAGATTAATTAATTAAAAAATATCCAATTCATCCTCAATGAATCCATATTCATCTATGTGAACTTTTAAATGAGCTTATAATTTTCCCTTAACTCTATGATTTCATATGGCGGAACATACCTAATGAGAGAATCAAAAATTATATTTCTATTTTCCCAACCTCTGTTAAATTTCAAACTCAATATATATATTTATTCAACCCTCCACCTATTGATAGTATTTTTTAAAAAAAAATTTGATATAGGTTTCTTTTATAGCCATAAAATACCTGAATCATCTCCCTAAAATGATAGTGTCACAATAACCTAAAAACATTAATAACTATGTAATTAACCATATATTGTGATTGATAATTTATTTCGTGATGTTGAAGATGATAAGATAGATAGGCCAAAACATTACAATGTAATGTCGGTATGATATGTATACATGAAATAGAAGCATAACTATACAACAAATATCCCTAACTATGATCATGTAAGATCAATAAAAAAGATGATGTCATATGTCATTTTAACTCTTCAAAATAAGTATAACATTTTTATCCCATCTATAAAATACACATTTCTTAGAGTGAGTGGTAAAGGTTAATGCCGACATGGAAAATTAATTTGTTAATAGAAGATAACATAAAGAAATACCTAATAAACACAGAATCATGTATTTGTTCTATGGTTCGTCTCATGAAGATAAAACCATTAGATTATTAAGATTTAATAATAATCAACATTAAAAAATCATGTTCCCCATGAAATACATTTCACGAATGTAGAAATGGTGATTGAAATTAATCCCAAAAATTATGTGAAACATCATTATTTCCAATACATGGTTCAAATGGGTCTCACACACTTGATCAGATCTTGAATATCAAGGATATAATCCAACCCACTATGTAAATATGTCAATATAATGATGAAATATTCAATTCCATGATTCCATGATAATTTTATGAGAATTATTCACTCAAAATTGCATCACATAAAATTTATATGGGCCACACCAACTCCTCAAGGAGGTCCACTGAATATCAAAATCTTATAACCTCAACTGATTATGCATTAACAAATGAATTATCATAAAAACCACTAAATCCTATTTAAATACAAAGAAACTAATCTTCTCAGGTAGACAGTTACTAATTTATTTTAGTTTTATTATTCATCATATGATAGTCTGTGTAGAAGATAAGTGTACCATCAAGCTTCATAGAAAACAAAATTTGGTAATCAAAATAGAAAAAAACTAGTCCACGAGAAACAATTTTAAAAAATATATTCTAACTAGTGCTCAAGAAAACATATATCCACAATATCAATATGATAATTTTCTATAGAAAACAAATTCAAACTGGATATAATTTCAATTATGAATAGTTCATGTATTTGTAGAATAATATTAGAAATATTATCTTGGAATAAATTTAAATGTCTCAATAAATTGTGGGAATATATTCAATAGTGGACATGTAATAATTCTAAAGTATTATGATAGAAAAAAACTCTAATCTCTAGGTAGTAAGGTCTTACAAGACCATACATCCTATCTCACCGTCCTTAAACAAAAAAATCTCTTATTATTGGAAAATAATAAAAACACATTGGGAATATACATCATTATATTCATGATGGATGATAATCAATTCATTCTCATTGATAATGTTGAATAGATCCAGAATAAGAACCATTTAATAAAATAAAATATCTATGTTTACTATCGATTGGTAAAATATGTGAGATTAAACCCATTCTTTTTTATCATTAAAATATGTGTTTCAATCATAATAAAAAATACATGAGCATATTTTGATGTTTTAGAACAAAAAATACATTGTAAAATATAATTTAATGTAACAAACATCTATCAAACAATGTAGCTTCTCGAGAGGATTCTAAAAAGATAATACCTCTCACTACCATTATCCCCATATCAGGATCTATTAGAAATTAATCCAATATGGGAAGTAGATTCAATATTGATGAATATGTATATAATCATATAGACTTTTAATCTTATTTTTTCTCTATACTTCACATTGGTTATGATGATACTAGATAGTAATAGGACACAGAAATAGCCTATAAAAATATCTATAAATTTCCCTAAATGCCAAAAAAATTTCATGTATTCAGATGGGAGAAACAAGGTAGTTTGGATTGATGAACCATTCTTCACTAGAGTAATTTCATGGACACAATACCAATAATTAATGGTAGCGAATATGAGGCTTTAATATAAGGACCACCTCAAATAACCTTATAATTAATTCCATATTAATTTTATTTATATTTTCCCCAGTATGGCTACCACTATGTGGAAGGGATGTGAATGATTCCCCAATACTATATGAAATGATCATTTCATCCTTTATATTCTTTTCCACTTTTTTGGAATTGGTATTATGAATCAGTATAAAAACCATTGATTTGATAAATTGTCAAACCACCTTTATTTACTCAAAGGATTGTAACTGGTCATTCCTCCTCAACTTTTTTGGGATTCCGTTGTTTTCAGCGTTGTCCGTGTGAGATTCGGGTAGATCTGGAATTTGGGTGTAGATGTGAAGGTGGCGACGAGATTTGCTCATAGTCCTTCGTCCAGGATGCTGTTCATCGGAGTTCTGGTGATGCTTGTTTAATGTTTGTTTTGTTAGATTTCTTTTAGGATGGTTTCTGGGATGGCATTTTCTACGCCGGTGATTTTGTTTTGGTGACGCGAAGAGGATGGCAGTTTCTACGCCGACGTGTTTGATTTGGCGATGGTGCTTTGACGGAGGCAAGCCGGATGTTTTTGCCTTCATTCCTTACTGTTTATTTTCCACGGTTTGCTGAACTTATTGGATTGTTATGGATTTTACCTGGTTGGTTTTAATTTTCTACTTTGAATTTTCTGCTGTGCGGGATGGTCTTATGATGCTGGTGGGATTCGCGGCTCATGGGCAAGTGCTATGGTGATGGTTCGCCGCTGTGGATGGTGGCGCGTGGTGATGGATCTCGGAATTCACGATGATTCCATAGGGGGTCTTGCCAACGATGAACAGTCTGGTTGGTGACGGTGAAGCTGATGGGTTTGATGGCTGGGTGAGTTTCGAGATTTGAGCATCCCGAGGAGGCATGGAAAGGTGTGCGGTGATGGTATGCTGATCGAGGACAGCTGGATGGTTTTTTGAGTTTGAAATTTTAAAGTTGTTTTGAAATGTATGGTGCAGGGATGTTTTGTAATGGGTACCAACAACCTTTAAACCTATTTTCTTTCACTTTTTAATAAATGGTCAGAGGGTTATCCTCTGACGGCTTTTCTGGAATTTATGGTTTTTTTACCATTAATAGATGAGGTATTCTCTCATAAGAACATTCATTAAGCATCGTTATCTATTCCATCTACTAGAGGTGCCTTAAAATATTTGTTTTTTATTTTCATTACATTAATGTCTTTAAGAGGTGAAATATCACTACATAGATGAAATTTCAACCCAATACACAACATACAAGACTCCAATTATGCATCCATAACAACATAATTCTCATGTGTGGATGGTATGGTGCATCCAAATTATGATATTATATAATTTCAACCAAATATATAACTGATTCTTCACAATTCAACATCCCTAATTAATGATCACCTCCACCAACAAAAATCGACTATCGACTATATCATTTATCTCAGAAAACAACTACATTTTTTATTGTTGGATCCTAGAATAGACTCCAACCACCTTTACCAAATCATAATTACATAACACGATTAAGAAATCCATCCATTTTGTCACATTGGATTTCAATAAATTATTATTCCATCCACTATGGAACCTACCCATTTTCAATTTTGAAAACCTTTCTATTAGTTTTATAACATCTTTGGTTTTCTCATAACAATTTAATTTTCTAGAAACCCTTTAATCTTTTCCAAATGTATTATATTTAAAATCTAATGTCACAAAATGATCAGTACACATACTTGAGGAACAACAAACTCTTCCCCACGTGGAATGATAAATTTGAACTAATTTTTAAAAAAATCATATAAATATCATGTATTAGCTATTGAAAATCATTATTCTATCATAAAGACATAAAAAGTCCTTATCATGATCAATGTATAACAAAAGCATGAACTTAACTATAACCCATCAATAAATATGGATACTTTTCCATATATATATTTTACATTATATTTATGATTCTCTAATATAAAACAACCATTTTCTATGTGAAAATTCTTGACAATATAATTGTCTATAAAAATCATGGTTTTATAAAAAAATCTAAAAAAGAAAAATGTTTTATGGAATAAAAAATATACACTAGTAAATTCCTATACAAATATTCACTAAGAAATTCTCTAGACATTTACAACATATTCTCTCCAAATGCAATTTATGGAGGAACTAACAATCAGAGACACTCAAAAACAACCCAAAACACACTAGAGGAAACCTCCCATCGTTAATTATTCCCATGGTTAATTGTATCACTCCTGGGATATTATCCAAAGACTCTAAAAAATTAAAAAGGTACGTTAAATATTTTACTGAATGAACATTCATTATCACAACCTTCTATTATAATGTTCCATCTATAGTCATACTCTGGGAGCATCTTGTCTCACATGGTTTCTACCACATGATGGAGAAATCGATAATGATACCTCACTCCATGTACTAACTTTTTATTTTATGACTAAACCTTGAGATAAAGCATCAACCATACTCCATGCTATCATTATTAAGAATGTACTAAACCTAACCCTCCATGGAATAAACACATGGTTCTCTATGTGAAAAACTACATGCATCATAACCCCAACTAGTAGAAAATAGAATTCAATCAAAAATATGAAATGAATTGATACTTTACCCATGAAACACTCATATTGGTCATACAAAATAATATTAAAAATATCCAACTATTCTATAATCTAGGTTCCTTAATGATAAATTATTAATACATAAGTTCTCTAACACCTATAACATGAAACTATACTTTTGTTACTAATGAATTTCCTTTTCAATATCTAGACCAGAAAAAGACTATAACCCACATACACAGTTCACATTGACTATGGAACCTGATCGTACTACTAACTCATATAGCTCTAATGTACCCAATACACAACAATAGTTATTTATCTAATACCATATCAACATCTACACTTAGATTCATGTCTTAATTCTATAGTGTTACATCAAAAATAAACCTATCTTACCCATATGTATGTTCCAAAAAATACACCTAAAAAACTAAACCACTGATGTGTTTCACATCATATTCATCAATCAGACAATATATTGACCATCTGTCACTACTCTACTAACTATAGAGAGATCCTAAAAACTAAAACTTGGAGATATCTCAAGATAACCTCCTGTTTCAAGTGTTAAGCACTAAAAAATTCTATATTCCAATAAGATAACCTATTTTGATAAAGTCACGTAAATGTATCTATTAACCAACCCAAACATTCATTAAATCACTATTGAGGCCAAGAAAAAGAATATGAAATATTCAATTCAACTATGATTCACAAATAAATGTCAAGAAAAATAATCACGAGTCATTTAATAGGGTCTCATAGGTTTATCATGAAATACCATTTTAATACCGTCAAATTAGCATCATAAAATAAAATCCTACAATAAATATATAGTTAATCATTTTTCCAAATCCCGGTTCAAAAAAATATTCATCTAGAAAAATTGAGAATCCTTTTTCAAATCCATTTTTAAAATATCCAACAAAATCCTCTGAGTTATTGGGCATAGTGAAATGAAGTACTATATCAAAATACTAATTCTATTAAAAAATTAACACTTTAACAATTATTTGGAATGATGATGGATCCCTCTTAAAAAAAGTAACATATATTTACAAACATATATTCCAATTTAATTTAAATAAAATGAAAAAAATTTCGATGTATTATTCAAAATGAAATTACAAGAAAAGAATAAAAATATAAATAAATTGCCCAAAAAATGATAAAATCATTATAATCCTCACATAAATTATTTCTTGAATCATATATATAATATTTTTTAATATAAATATTAAAAGTAAATCATAGAAAAAAATAAATTAACATTTTTACTTATATGTTTATCTATGAGTCATTTACTCACCCACTCCTCCCAATGGAACCGATATAAAATCCTATAAATCCTAACCCTGAAAATCATGTTCATCACATTATGTAAAATAGGTCAATATTAAATTAAAAAACAAAAACATATA